>CM075236.1:10000-5451024 GCA_037678475.1 x Bolboschoenoplectus mariqueter | reverse complement strand
GCACGGTATTCGCATGTTATGACCTATATATCGCTTCAAATGGCATTAAAATGCATTAAAACGAATTTGAGCATGTTTAGGCACATTTTTAACCAATTTGGCCTCATTTCTCATTCAAATATCGTCCAAATACACAGATAAGCCATCAAAAATGTTTATTTAATGTTTACGAGTGTTTTTGGAGCGGTATTTGCATGTTATGACCTATATATCGCTTCAAATGGCATTAAAATGCATTAAAAACGAATTTGAGCATGTTTAGGCACATTTTTAACCAATTTGGCCTCATTTCTCATTCAAATATCGTAGAAATATACAGATAAGCCACCAAAAATGTTTATTTAATGTTTACGAGTGTTTTTGCACTTGTATTTGCATGTTATGACCTATATATCGCTTCAAATGGCATTAAAATGCATTAAAAACGAATTTGATTTAATGTTTACGAGTGTTTTTGGCGCGGTATTTGCATGTTATGACCTATATATCGCTTCAAATGGCATTAAAATGCATTAAAAACGAATTTGAGCATGTTTATGCACATTTTTAACCAATTTGGCCTCATTTCTCATTCAAATATCGTCCAAATACACAGATAATCCACCAAAAATGTTTATTTAATGTTTACGAGTGTTTTTGGAGCGGTATTTGCATGTTATGACCTATATATCGCTTCAAATGTCATTAAAATACATTAAAAACGAATTTTAGCATGTTTACGCACATTTTTAACCAATTTGGCCTCATTTCTCATTCAAATATCGTCGAAATACACAGATAAGCCACCAAAAATGTTTATTTAAAGTTTACGAGTGTTTTTGGTGCGGTATTTGCATGTTATGACCTATATATCGCTTCAAATGGAATTAAAATGCATTAAAAACGAATTTGAGCATGTTTATGCACATTTTTAACCAATTTGGCCTCATTTCTCATTTAAATATAGTCCAAATACACAGATAAGCCACCAAAAATGTTTATTTAATGTTTACGAGTGTTTCTGGAGCGGTATTTGCATGTTTTGACCTATATATATCGCTTCAAATGGCATTAAAATGCATTAAAAACGAATTTGAGCATGTTTAGGCACATTTTTAACCAATTTGGCCTCATTTCTCATTCAAATATCATCCAAATACACAGATAAGCCACCAAAAATGTTTATTTAATGTTTACGAGTGTTTTTGCACTTCTATTTCCATGTTATGACCTATATATCGCTTCAAATGGCATTAAAATGCATTAAAAACGAATTTGAGCATGTTTATGCACATTTTTAACCAATTTGGCCTCATTTCTCATTCAAATATCGTCCAAATACACAGATAAGCCACCAAAAATGTTTATTTAGTGTTTACGAGTGTTTTTGGCACGGTATTCGCATGTTATGACCTATATATCGCTTCAAATGGCATTAAAATGCATTAAAAACGAATTTGAGCATGTTTATGCACATTTTTAACCAATTTGGCCTCATTTCTCATTCAAATATCGTCCAAATACACAGATAAGCCACCAAAAATGTTTATTTAATGTTTACGAGTGTTTTTGGAGCGGTATTTGCATGTTATGACCTATATATCGCTTCAAATGGCATTAAAATGCATTAAAAACGAATTTGAGCATGTTTATGCACATTTTTAACCAATTTGGCCTCATTTCTCATTTAAATATAGTCCAAATACACAGATAAGCCACCAAAAATGTTTATTTAATGTTTACGAGTGTTTTTGGAGCGGTATTTGCATGTTTTGACCTATATATCGCTTCAAATGGCATTAAAATGCATTAAAAACGAATTTGAGCATGTTTATGCACATTTTTAACCAATTTGGCCTCATTTTTCATTCAAATATCGTCCAAATACACAGATAAGCCACCAAAAATATTTATTTAATGTTTACGAGTGTTTTTGGCACGGTATTCGCATGTTATGACCTATATATCGCTTCAAATGGCATTAAAATGCATTAAAACGAATTTGAGCATGTTTAGGCACATTTTTAACCAATTTGGCCTCATTTCTCATTCAAACATCGTCCAAATACACAGATAAGCCATCAAAAATGTTTACTTAATGTTTACGAGTGCTTTTGCCGCGGTATTCGCATGTTATGACCTATATATCGCTTCAAATGGCATTAAAATGCATTAAAAACGAATTTGACCATGTTTATGCACATTTTTAACCAATTTGGCCTCATTTCTCATTCAAATATCGTCCAAATACACAGATAGGCCATCAAAAATGTTTATTTAATGTTTATGAGTGTTTTTGGAGCGGTATTTGCATGTTATGACCTATATATCGCTTCAAATGGCATTAAAATGCATTAAAAACGAATTTGAGCATGTTTAGGCACATTTTTAACCAATTTGGCCTCATTTCTCATTCAAATATCGTCGAAATACACAGATAAGCCACCAAAAATGTTTATTTAATGTTTACGATTGTTTTTGGCGCGGTATTTGCATGTTATGACCTATATATCGCTTCAAATGGCATTAAAATGCATTAAAAACGAATTTGAGCATGTTTATGCACATTTTTAACCAATTTGGCCTCATTTCTCATTCAAATATCGTCCAAATACACAGATAAGCCACCAAAAATGTTTATTTAATGTTTACGAGTGTTTTTGGAGCGGTATTTGCATGTTATGACCTATATATCGCTTCAAATGGCATTAAAATGCATTAAAAACGAATTTGAGCATGTTTATGCACATTTTTAACCAATTTGGCCTCATTTCTCATTTAAATATAGTCCAAATACACAGATAAGCCACCAAAAATGTTTATTTAATGTTTACGAGTGTTTTTGGAGCGGTATTTGCATGTTTTGACCTATATATCGCTTCAAATGGCATTAAAATGCATTAAAAACGAATTTGAGCATGTTTATGCACATTTTTAACCAATTTGGCCTCATTTCTCATTCAAATATCATCCAAATACACAGATAAGCCACCAAAAATGTTTATTTAATGTTTACGAGTGTTTTTGCACTTCTATTTCCATGTTATGACCTATATATCGCTTCAAATGGCATTAAAATGCATTAAAAACGAATTTGAGCATGTTTATGCACATTTTTAACCAATTTGGCCTCATTTCTCATTCAAATATCGTCCAAATACACAGATAAGCCACCAAAAATGTTTATTTAATGTTTACGAGTGTTTTTGGAGCGGTATTTGCATGTTATGACCTATATATCGCTTCAAATGGCATTAAAATGCATTAAAAACGAATTTGAGCATGTTTAGGCACATTTTTAACCAATTTGGCCTCATTTCTCATTCAAATATCGTAGAAATATACAGATAAGCCACCAAAAATGTTTATTTAATGTTTACGAGTGTTTTTGCACTTGTATTTGCATGTTATGACCTATATATCGCTTCAAATGGCATTAAAATGCATTAAAAACGAATTTGATTTAATGTTTACGAGTGTTTTTGGCGCGGTATTTGCATGTTATGACCTATATATCGCTTCAAATGGCATTAAAATGCATTAAAAACGAATTTGAGCATGTTTATGCACATTTTTAACCAATTTGGCCTCATTTCTCATTCAAATATCGTCCAAATACACAGATAATCCACCAAAAATGTTTATTTAATGTTTACGAGTGTTTTTGGAGCGGTATTTGCATGTTATGACCTATATATCGCTTCAAATGTCATTAAAATACATTAAAAACGAATTTTAGCATGTTTACGCACATTTTTAACCAATTTGGCCTCATTTCTCATTCAAATATCGTCGAAATACACAGATAAGCCACCAAAAATGTTTATTTAAAGTTTACGAGTGTTTTTGGTGCGGTATTTGCATGTTATGACCTATATATCGCTTCAAATGGCATTAAAATGCATCAAAAACGAATTTGAGCATGTTTATGCACATTTTTAACCAATTTGGCCTCATTTCTCATTTAAATATAGTCCAAATACACAGATAAGCCACCAAAAATGTTTATTTAATGTTTACGAGTGTTTCTGGAGCGGTATTTGCATGTTTTGACCTATATATCGCTTCAAATGGCATTAAAATGCATTAAAAACGAATTTGAGCATGTTTAGGCACATTTTTAACCAATTTGGCCTCATTTCTCATTCAAATATCATCCAAATACACAGATAAGCCACCAAAAATGTTTATTTAATGTTTACGAGTGTTTTTGCACTTCTATTTCCATGTTATGACCTATATATCGCTTCAAATGGCATTAAAATGCATTAAAAACGAATTTGAGCATGTTTATGCACATTTTTAACCAATTTGGCCTCATTTCTCATTCAAATATCGTCCAAATACACAGATAAGCCACCAAAAATGTTATTTAGTGTTTACGAGTGTTTTTGGCACGGTATTCGCATGTTATGACCTATATATCGCTTCAAATGGCATTAAAATGCATTAAAAACGAATTTGAGCATGTTTATGCACATTTTTAACCAATTTGGCCTCATTTCTCATTCAAATATCGTCCAAATACACAGATAAGCCACCAAAAATGTTTATTTAATGTTTACGAGTGTTTTTGGAGCGGTATTGGCATGTTATGACCTATATATCGCTTCAAATGGCATTAAAATGCATTAAAAACGAATTTGAGCATTTTTATGCACATTTTTAACCAATTTGGCCTCATTTCTCATTTAAATATAGTCCAAATACACAGATAAGCCACCAAAAATGTTTATTTAATGTTTACGAGTGTTTTTGGAGCGGTATTTGCATGTTTTGACCTATATATCGCTTCAAATGGCATTAAAATGCATTAAAAACGAATTTGAGCATGTTTATGCATATTTTAACCAATTTGGCCTCATTTCTCATTTAAATATCGTCCAAAAACACAGATAAGCCACCAAAAATGTTTATTTAATGTTTACGAGTGTTTTTGGAGCGGTATTTGCATGTTATGACCTATATATCGCTTCAAATGGCATTAAAATGCATTAAAAACGAATTTGAGCATGTTTATGCACATTTTTAACCAATTTGGCCTCATTTCTCATTCAAATATCATCTAAATACACAGATAAGCCACCAAAAATGTTTATTTAATGTTTACGAGTGTTTTTGCACTTGTATTTGCATGTTATGACCTATATATCGCTTCAAATGGCATTAAAATGCATTAAAAACGAATTTGATTTAATGTTTACGAGTGTTTTTGGCGCGGTATTTGCATGTTATGACCTATATATCGCTTCAAACGGCATTAAAATGCATTAAAAACGAATTTGAGCATGTTTATGCACATTTTTAACCAATTTGGCCTCATTTCTCATTCAAATATCGTCCAAATACACAGATAAGCCACCAAAAATGTTTATTTAGTGTTTACGAGTGTTTTTGGCACGGTATTCGCATGTTATGACCTATATATCGCTTCAAATGGCATTAAAATGCATTAAAAACGAATTTGAGCATGTTTATGCACATTTTTAACCAATTTGGCCTCATTTCTCATTCAAATATCGTCCAAATACACAGATAAGCCACCAAAAATGTTTATTTAATATTTACGAGTGTTTTTGGAGCGGTATTTGCATGTTATGACCTATATATCGCTTCAAATGGCATTAAAATGCATTAAAAACGAATTCGAGCATGTTTATGCACATTTTTAACCAATTTAGCCTCATTTCTCATTTAAATATAGTCCAAATACACAGATAAGCCACCAAAAATGTTTATTTAATGTTTACGAGTGTTTTTGGAGCGGTATTTGCATGTTTTGACCTATATATCGCTTCAAATGTTATTAAAATGCATTAAAAACGAATTTGAGCATGTTTATGCATATTTTTAACCAATTTGGCCTCATTTCTCATTTAAATATCGTCCAAAAACACAGATAAGCCACCAAAAATGTTTATGTAATGTTTACGAGTGTTTTTGGAGCGGTATTTGCATGTTATGACCTATATATCGCTTCAAATGGCATTAAAATGCATTAAAAACGAATTTGAGCATGTTTATGCACATTTTTAACCAATTTGGCCTCATTTCTCATTCAAATATCATCCAAATACACAGATAAGCCCTCAAAAATGTTTATTTAATGTTTACGAGTGTTTTTGGCGCGGTATTTGCATGTTATGACCTATATATCGCTTCAAATGGCATTAAAATGCATTAAAAACGAATTTGAGCATGTTTATGCACATTTTTAACCAATTTGGCCTCATTTCTCATTCAAATATCGTCCAAATACACAGATAAGCCACCAAAAATGTTTATTTAATGTTTACGAGTGTTTTTGGAGCGGTATTTGCATGTTATGACCTATATATCGCTTCAAATGGCATTAAAATGCATTAAAAACGAATTTGAGCATGTTTAGGCACATTTTTAACCAATTTGGCCTCATTTCTCATTCAAATATCGTCGAAATACACAGATAAGCCACCAAAAATGTTTATTTAATGTTTACGAGTGTTTTTGCACTTGTATTTCCATGTTATGACCTATATATCGCTTCAAATGGCATTAAAATGCATTAAAAACGAATTTGAGCATGTTTATGCACATTTTTAACCAATTTGGCCTCATTTCTCATTCAAATATCGTCCAAATACACAGATAAGCCACCAAAAATATTTTTTTAATGTTTACGAGTGTTTTTGGCACGGTATTCGCATGTTATGACCTATATATCGCTTCAAATGGCATTAAAATGCATTAAAACGAATTTGAGCATGTTTAGGCACATTTTTAACCAATTTGGCCTCATTTCTCATTCAAACATCGTCCAAATACACAGATAAGCCATCAAAAATGTTTACTTAATGTTTACGAGTGCTTTTGCCGCGGTATTCGCATGTTATGACCTATATATCGCTTCGAATGGCATTAAAATGCATTAAAAACGAATTTGAGCATGTTTATGCACATTTTTAACCAATTTGGCCTCATTTCTCATTCAAATATCGTCCAAATACACAGATAAGCCACCAAAAATATTTATTTAATGTTTACGAGTGTTTTTGGCACGGTATTCGCATGTTATGACCTATATATCGCTTCAAATGGCATTAAAATGCATTAAAAACGAATTTGAGCATGTTTATGCACATTTTTAACCAATTTGGCCTCATTTCTCATTCAAACATCGTCCAGATACACAGATAAGCCATCAAAAATGTTTACTTAATGTTTACGAGTGCTTTTGCCGCGGTATTCGCATGTTATGACCTATATATCGCTTCAAATGGCATTAAAATGCATTAAAAACGAATTTGACCATGTTTATGCACATTTTTAACCAATTTGGCCTCATTTCTCATTCAAATATCGTCCAAATACACAGATAGGCCATCAAAAATGTTTATTTAATGTTTATGAGTGTTTTTGGAGCGGTATTTGCATGTTATGACCTATATATCGCTTCAAATGGCATTAAAATGCATTAAAAACGAATTTGAGCATGTTTAGGCACATTTTTAACCAATTTGGCCTCATTTCTCATTTAAATATAGTCCAAATACACAGATAAGCCACCAAAAATGTTTATTTAATGTTTACGAGTGTTTTTGGAGCGGTATTTGCATGTTATGACCTATATATCGCTTCAAATGGCATTAAAATGCATTAAAAACGAATTTGAGCATGTTTAGGCACATTTTTAACCAATTTGGCCTCATTTCTCATTTAAATATAGTCCAAATACACAGATAAGCCACCAAAAATGTTTATTTAATGTTTACGAGTGTTTTTGGCACGGTATTCGCATGTTATGACCTATATATCGCTTCAAATGGCATTAAAATGCATTAAAACGAATTTGAGCATGTTTAGGCACATTTTTAACCAATTTGGCCTCATTTCTCATTCAAATATCGTCGAAATACACAGATAAGCCACCAAAAATGTTTATTTAATGTTTACGATTGTTTTTGGAGCGGTATTTGCATGTTATGACCTATATATCGCTTCAAATGGCATTAAAATGCATTAAAAACGAATTTGAGCATGTTTATGCACATTTTAACCAATTTGGCCTCATTTCTCTTTCAAATATCGTCCAAATACACAGATAAGCCACCAAAAATGTTTATTTAATGTTTACGAGTGTTTTTGGAGCGGTATTTGCATGTTATGACCTATATATCGCTTCAAATGGCATTAAAATGCATTAAAAACGAATTTGAGCATGTTTATGCACATTTTTAACCAATTTGGCCTCATTTCTCATTTAAATATAGTCCAAATACACAGATAAGCCACCAAAAATGTTTATTTAATGTTTACGAGTGTTTTTGGAGCGGTATTTGCATTTTTTGACCTATATATCGCTTCAAATGGCATTAAAATGCATTAAAAACGAATTTGAGCATGTTTATGCACATTTTTAACCAATTTGGCCTCATTTCTCATTCAAATATCATCCAAATACACAGATAAGCCACCAAAAATGTTTATTTAATGTTTACGAGTGTTTTTGCACTTCTATTTCCATGTTATGACCTATATATCGCTTCAAATGGCATTAAAATGCATTAAAAACGAATTTGAGCATGTTTATGCACATTTTTAACCAATTTGGCCTCATTTCTCATTCAAATATCGTCCAAATACACAGATAAGCCACCAAAAATGTTTATTTAATGTTTACGAGTGTTTTTGGAGCGGTATTTGCATGTTATGACCTATATATCGCTTCAAATGGCATTAAAATGCATTAAAAACGAATTTGAGCATGTTTAGGCACATTTTTAACCAATTTGGCCTCATTTCTCATTCAAATATCGTCGAAATACACAGATAAGCCACCAAAAATGTTTATTTAATGTTTACGAGTGTTTTTGGAGCGGTATTTGCATGTTTTGACCTATATATCGCTTCAAATGGCATTAAAATGCATTAAAAACGAATTTGAGCATGTTTAGGCACATTTTTAACCAATTTGGCCTCATTTCTCATTCAAATATCATCCAAATACACAGATAAGCCACCAAAAATGTTTATTTAATGTTTACGAGTGTTTTTGCACTTCTATTTCCATGTTATGACCTATATATCGCTTCAAATGGCATTAAAATGCATTAAAAAAGAATTTGAGCATGTTTATGCACATTTTTAACCAATTTGGCCTCATTTCTCATTCAAATATCGTCCAAATACACAGATAAGCCACCAAAAATGTTTATTTAATGTTTACGAGTGTTTTTGGAGCGGTATTTGCATGTTATGACCTATATATCGCTTCAAATGGCATTAAAATGCATTAAAAACGAATTTGAGCATGTTTAGGCACATTTTTAACCAATTTGGCCTCATTTCTCATTCAAATATCGTCGAAATATACAGATAAGCCACCAAAAATGTTTATTTAATGTTTACGAGTGTTTTTGCACTTCTATTTCCATGTTATGACCTATATATCGCTTCAAATGGCATTAAAATGCATTAAAAACGAATTTGATTTAATGTTTACGAGTGTTTTTGGCGCGGTATTTGCATGTTATGACCTATATATCGCTTCAAATGGCATTAAAATGCATTAAAAACGAATTTGAGCATGTTTTTGCACATTTTTAACCAATTTGGCCTCATTTCTCATTCAAATATCGTCCAAATACACAGATAAGCCACCAAAAATGTTTATTTAATGTTTACGAGTGTTTTTGGAGCGGTATTTGCATGTTATGACCTATATATCGCTTCAAATGTCATTAAAATACATTAAAAACGAATTTTAGCATGTTTACGCACATTTTTAACCAATTTGGCCTCATTTCTCATTCAAATATCGTCGAAATACACAGATAAGCCACCAAAAATGTTTATTTAAAGTTTACGAGTGTTTTTGGTGCGGTATTTGCATGTTATGACCTATATATCGCTTCAAATGGCATTAAAATGCATTAAAAACGAATTTGAGCATTTTTATGCACATTTTTAACCAATTTGGCCTCATTTCTTATTCAAATATCGTCCAAATACACAGATAAGCCACCAAAAATGTTTATTTAATGTTTACGAGTGTTTTTGGCACGGTATTTTCATGTTATGACCTATATATCGCTTCAAATGGCATTAAAATGCATTAAAAACGAATTTTAGCATGTTTACGCACATTTTTAACCAATTTGGCCTCATTTCTCATTCAAATATCGTCGAAATACACAGATAAGCCACCAAAAATGTTTATTTAAAGTTTACGAGTGTTTTTGGTGCGGTATTTGCATGTTATGACCTATATATCGCTTCAAATGGCATTAAAATGCATTAAAAACGAATTTGAGCATTTTTATGCACATTTTTAACCAATTTGGCCTCATTTCTCATTTAAATATAGTCCAAATACACAGATAAGCCACCAAAAATGTTTATTTAATGTTTACGAGTGTTTTTGGCACGGTATTCGCATGTTATGACCTATATATCGCTTCAAATGGCATTAAAATGCATTAAAAACGAATTTGAGCATGTTTAGGCACATTTTTAACCAATTTGGCCTCATTTCTCATTCAAATATCGTCGAAATATACAGATAAGCCACCAAAAATGTTTATTTAATGTTTACGAGTGTTTTTGCACTTCTATTTCCATGTTATGACCTATATATCGCTTCAAATGGCATTAAAATGCATTAAAAACGAATTTGATTTAATGTTTACGAGTGTTTTTGGCGCGGTATTTGCATGTTATGACCTATATATCGCTTCAAATGGCATTAAAATGCATTAAAAACGAATTTGAGCATGTTTTTGCACATTTTTAACCAATTTGGCCTCATTTCTCATTCAAATATCGTCCAAATACACAGATAAGCCACCAAAAATGTTTATTTAATGTTTACGAGTGTTTTTGGAGCGGTATTTGCATGTTATGACCTATATATCGCTTCAAATGTCATTAAAATACATTAAAAACGAATTTTAGCATGTTTACGCACATTTTTAACCAATTTGGCCTCATTTCTCATTCAAATATCGTCGAAATACACAGATAAGCCACCAAAAATGTTTATTTAAAGTTTACGAGTGTTTTTGGTGCGGTATTTGCATGTTATGACCTATATATCGCTTCAAATGGCATTAAAATGCATTAAAAACGAATTTGAGCATTTTTATGCACATTTTTAACCAATTTGGCCTCATTTCTTATTCAAATATCGTCCAAATACACAGATAAGCCACCAAAAATGTTTATTTAATGTTTACGAGTGTTTTTGGCACGGTATTTTCATGTTATGACCTATATATCGCTTCAAATGGCATTAAAATGCATTAAAAACGAATTTTAGCATGTTTACGCACATTTTTAACCAATTTGGCCTCATTTCTCATTCAAATATCGTCGAAATACACAGATAAGCCACCAAAAATGTTTATTTAAAGTTTACGAGTGTTTTTGGTGCGGTATTTGCATGTTATGACCTATATATCGCTTCAAATGGCATTAAAATGCATTAAAAACGAATTTGAGCATTTTTATGCACATTTTTAACCAATTTGGCCTCATTTCTCATTTAAATATAGTCCAAATACACAGATAAGCCACCAAAAATGTTTATTTAATGTTTACGAGTGTTTTGGCACGGTATTCGCATGTTATGACCTATATATCGCTTCAAATGGCATTAAAATGCATTAAAACGAATTTGAGCATGTTTAGGCACATTTTTAACCAATTTGGCCTCATTTCTCATTCAAATATCGTCGAAATACACAGATAAGCCACCAAAAATGTTTATTTAATGTTTACGATTGTTTTTGGAGCGGTATTTGCATGTTATGACCTATATATCGCTTCAAATGGCATTAAAATGCATTAAAAACGAATTTGAGCATGTTTATGCACATTTTTTAACCAATTTGGCCTCATTTCTCTTTCAAATATCGTCCAAATACACAGATAAGCCACCAAAAATGTTTATTTAATGTTTACGAGTGTTTTTGGAGCGGTATTTGCATGTTATGACCTATATATCGCTTCAAATGGCATTAAAATGCATTAAAAACGAATTTGAGCATGTTTATGCACATTTTTAACCAATTTGGCCTCATTTCTCATTTAAATATAGTCCAAATACACAGATAAGCCACCAAAAATGTTTATTTAATGTTTACGAGTGTTTTTGGAGCGGTATTTGCATGTTTTGACCTATATATCGCTTCAAATGGCATTAAAATGCATTAAAAACGAATTTGAGCATGTTTATGCACATTTTTAACCAATTTGGCCTCATTTCTCATTCAAATATCATCCAAATACACAGATAAGCCACCAAAAATGTTTATTTAATGTTTACGAGTGTTTTTGCACTTCTATTTCCATGTTATGACCTATATATCGCTTCAAATGGCATTAAAATGCATTAAAAACGAATTTGAGCATGTTTAGGCACATTTTTAACCAATTTGGCCTCATTTCTCATTTAAATATAGTCCAAATACACAGATAAGCCACAAAAATGTTTATTTAATGTTTACGAGTGTTTTTGGCACGGTATTCGCATGTTATGACCTATATATCGCTTCAAATGGCATTAAAATGCATTAAAACGATTTGAGCATGTTTAGGCACATTTTTAACCAATTTGGCCTCATTTCTCATTCAAATATCGTCGAAATACACAGATAAGCCACCAAAAATGTTTATTTAATGTTTACGATTGTTTTTGGAGCGGTATTTGCATGTTATGACCTATATATCGCTTCAAATGGCATTAAAATGCATTAAAAACGAATTTGAGCATGTTTATGCACATTTTTAACCAATTTGGCCTCATTTCTCTTTCAAATATCGTCCAAATACACAGATAAGCCACCAAAAATGTTTATTTAATGTTTACGAGTGTTTTTGGAGCGGTATTTGCATGTTATGACCTATATATCGCTTCAAATGGCATTAAAATGCATTAAAAACGAATTTGAGCATGTTTATGCACATTTTTAACCAATTTGGCCTCATTTCTCATTTAAATATAGTCCAATACACAGATAAGCCACCAAAAATGTTTATTTAATGTTTACGAGTGTTTTTGGAGCGGTATTTGCATGTTTTGACCTATATATCGCTTCAAATGGCATTAAAATGCATTAAAAACGAATTTGAGCATGTTTATGCACATTTTTAACCAATTTGGCCTCATTTCTCATTCAAATATCATCCAAATACACAGATAAGCCACCAAAAATGTTTATTTAATGTTTACGAGTGTTTTTGCACTTCTATTTCCATGTTATGACCTATATATCGCTTCAAATGGCATTAAAATGCATTAAAAACGA
Source organism: x Bolboschoenoplectus mariqueter (assembly GCA_037678475.1). Classification (NCBI taxonomy): domain Eukaryota; kingdom Viridiplantae; phylum Streptophyta; class Magnoliopsida; order Poales; family Cyperaceae; genus x Bolboschoenoplectus; species x Bolboschoenoplectus mariqueter. The sequence continues at coordinate 5,437,759 of CM075236.1, read as the reverse complement.
ATTTGAGCATGTTTATGCACATTTTTAACCAATTTGGCCTCATTTCTCATTCAAATATCGTCCAAATACACAGATAAGCCACCAAAAATGTTTATTTAATGTTTACGAGTGTTTTTGGAGCGGTATTTGCATGTTATGACCTATATATCGCTTCAAATGGCATTAAATGCATTAAAAACGAATTTGAGCATGTTTAGGCACATTTTTAACCAATTTGGCCTCATTTCTCATTCAAATATCGTCGAAATACACAGATAAGCCACCAAAAATGTTTATTTAATGTTTACGAGTGTTTTTGGAGCGGTATTTGCATGTTTTGACCTATATATCGCTTCAAATGGCATTAAAATGCATTAAAAACGAATTTGAGCATGTTTAGGCACATTTTTAACCAATTTGGCCTCATTTCTCATTCAAATATCATCCAAATACACAGATAAGCCACCAAAAATGTTTATTTAATGTTTACGAGTGTTTTGCACTTCTATTTCCATGTTATGACCTATATATCGCTTCAAATGGCATTAAAATGCATTAAAAACGAATTTGAGCATGTTTATGCACATTTTTAACCAATTTGGCCTCATTTCTCATTCAAATATCGTCCAAATACACAGATAAGCCACCAAAAATGTTTATTTAATGTTTACGAGTGTTTTTGGAGCGGTATTTGCATGTTATGACCTATATATCGCTTCAAATGGCATTAAAATGCATTAAAAACGAATTTGAGCATGTTTAGGCACATTTTTAACCAATTTGGCCTCATTTCTCATTCAAATATCGTCGAAATACACAGATAAGCCACCAAAAATGTTTATTTAATGTTTACGAGTGTTTTTGGAGCGGTATTTGCATGTTTTGACCTATATATCGCTTCAAATGGCATTAAAATGCATTAAAAACGAATTTGAGCATGTTTAGGCACATTTTTAACCAATTTGGCCTCATTTCTCATTCAAATATCATCCAAATACACAGATAAGCCACCAAAAATGTTTATTTAATGTTTACGAGTGTTTTTGCACTTCTATTTCCATGTTATGACCTATATATCGCTTCAAATGGCATTAAAATGCATTAAAAACGAATTTGAGCATGTTTATGCACATTTTTAACCAATTTGGCCTCATTTCTCATTCAAATATCGTCCAAATACACAGATAAGCCACCAAAAATGTTTATTTAATGTTTACGAGTGTTTTTGGAGCGGTAATTTGCATGTTATGACCTATATATCGCTTCAAATGGCATTAAAATGCATTAAAAACGAATTTGAGCATGTTTAGGCACATTTTTAACCAATTTGGCCTCATTTCTCATTCAAATATCGTCGAAATATACAGATAAGCCACCAAAAATGTTTATTTAATGTTTACGAGTGTTTTTGCACTTCTATTTCCATGTTATGACCTATATATCGCTTCAAATGGCATTAAAATGCATTAAAAACGAATTTGATTTAATGTTTACGAGTGTTTTTGGCGCGGTATTTGCATGTTATGACCTATATATCGCTTCAAATGGCATTAAAATGCATTAAAAACGAATTTGAGCATGTTTTTGCACATTTTTAACCAATTTGGCCTCATTTCTCATTCAAATATCGTCCAAATACACAGATAAGCCACCAAAAATGTTTATTTAATGTTTACGAGTGTTTTTGGAGCGGTATTTGCATGTTATGACCTATATATCGCTTCAAATGTCATTAAAATACATTAAAAACGAATTTTAGCATGTTTACGCACATTTTTAACCAATTTGGCCTCATTTCTCATTCAAATATCGTCCAAATACACAGATAAGCCACCAAAAATGTTTATTTAATGTTTACGAGTGTTTTTGGAGCGGTATTTGCATGTTATGACCTATATATCGCTTCAAATGGCATTAAAATGCATTAAAACGAATTTGAGCATGTTTAGGCACATTTTTAACCAATTTGGCCTCATTTCTCATTCAAATATCGTCGAAATACACAGATAAGCCACCAAAAATGTTTATTTAATGTTTACGAGTGTTTTTGGAGCGGTATTTGCATGTTTTGACCTATATATCGCTTCAAATGGCATTAAAATGCATTAAAAACGAATTTGAGCATGTTTAGGCACATTTTTAACCAATTTGGCCTCATTTCTCATTCAAATATCATCCAAATACACAGATAAGCCACCAAAAATGTTTATTTAATGTTTACGAGTGTTTTTTGCACTTCTATTTCCATGTTATGACCTATATATCGCTTCAAATGGCATTAAAATGCATTAAAAACGAATTTGAGCATGTTTATGCACATTTTTAACCAATTTGGCCTCATTTCTCATTCAAATATCGTCCAAATACACAGATAAGCCACCAAAAATGTTTATTTAATGTTTACGAGTGTGTTTGGAGCGGTATTTGCATGTTATGACCTATATATCGCTTCAAATGGCATTAAAATGCATTAAAAACGAATTTGAGCATGTTTAGGCACATTTTTAACCAATTTGGCCTCATTTCTCATTCAAATATCGTCGAAATATACAGATAAGCCACCAAAAATGTTTATTTAATGTTTACGAGTGTTTTTGCACTTCTATTTCCATGTTATGACCTATATATCGCTTCAAATGGCATTAAAATGCATTAAAAACGAATTTGATTTAATGTTTACGAGTGTTTTTGGCGCGGTATTTGCATGTTATGACCTATATATCGCTTCAAATGGCATTAAAATGCATTAAAAACGAATTTGAGCATGTTTTTGCACATTTTTAACCAATTTGGCCTCATTTCTCATTCAAATATCGTCCAAATACACAGATAAGCCACCAAAAATGTTTATTTAATGTTTACGAGTGTTTTTGGAGCGGTATTTGCATGTTATGACCTATATATCGCTTCAAATGTCATTAAAATACATTAAAAACGAATTTTAGCATGTTTACGCACATTTTTAACCAATTTGGCCTCATTTCTCATTCAAATATCGTCGAAATACACAGATAAGCCACCAAAAATGTTTATTTAAAGTTTACGAGTGTTTTTGGTGCGGTATTTGCATGTTATGACCTATATATCGCTTCAAATGGCATTAAAATGCATTAAAAACGAATTTGAGCATTTTTATGCACATTTTTAACCAATTTGGCCTCATTTCTTATTCAAATATCGTCCAAATACACAGATAAGCCACCAAAAATGTTTATTTAATGTTTACGAGTGTTTTTGGCACGGTATTTTCATGTTATGACCTATATATCGCTTCAAATGGCATTAAAATGCATTAAAAACGAATTTTAGCATGTTTACGCACATTTTTAACCAATTTGGCCTCATTTCTCATTCAAATATCGTCGAAATACACAGATAAGCCACCAAAAATGTTTATTTAAAGTTTACGAGTGTTTTTGGTGCGGTATTTGCATGTTATGACTATATATCGCTTCAAATGGCATTAAAATGCATTAAAAACGAATTTGAGAATGTTTATGCACATTTTTAACCAATTTGGCCTCATTTCTTATTCAAATATCGTCCAAATACACAGATAAGCCACCAAAAATGTTTATTTAATGTTTACGAGTGTTTTTGGCACGGTATTCGCATGTTATGACCTATATATCGCTTCAAATGGCATTAAAATGCATTAAAACGAATTTGAGCATGTTTAGGCACATTTTTAACCAATTTGGCCTCATTTCTCATTCAAATATCGTTCAAATACACAGATAAGCCATCAAAAATGTTTATTTAATGTTTACGAGTGTTTTTGGAGCGGTATTTGCATGTTATGACCTATATATCGCTTCAAATGTCATTAAAATACATTAAAAACGAATTTTAGCATGTTTACGCACATTTTTAACCAATTTGGCCTCATTTCTCATTCAAATATCGTCGAAATACACAGATAAGCCACCAAAAATGTTTATTTAAAGTTTACGAGTGTTTTTGGTGCGGTATTTGCATGTTATGACCTATATATCGCTTCAAATGGCATTAAAATGCATTAAAAACGAATTTGAGCATGTTTATGCACATTTTTAACCAATTTGGCCTCATTTCTTATTCAAATATCGTCCAAATACACAGATAAGCCACCAAAAATGTTTATTTAATGTTTACGAGTGTTTTTGGCACGGTATTCGCATGTTATGACCTATATATCGCCTCAAATGGCATTAAAATTCATTAAAACGAATTTGAGCATTTTTAGGCACATTTTTAACCAATTTGGCCTCATTTCTCATTCAAATATCGTCCAAATACACAGATAAGCCATCAAAAATGTTTATTTAATGTTTACGAGTGTTTTTGGAGCGGTATTTGCATGTTATGACCTATATATCGCTTCAAATGTCATTAAAATACATTAAAAACGAATTTTAGCATGTTTACGCACATTTTTAACCAATTTGGCCTCATTTCTCATTCAAATATCGTCGAAATACACAGATAAGCCACCAAAAATGTTTATTTAAAGTTTACGAGTGTTTTTGGTGCGGTATTTGCATGTTATGACCTATATATCGCTTCAAATGGCATTAAAATGCATTAAAAACGAATTTGAGCATGTTTATGCACATTTTTAACCAATTTGGTCTCATTTCTTATTCAAATATCGTCCAAATACACAGATAAGCCACCAAAAATGTTTATTTAATGTTTACGAGTGTTTTTGGCACGGTATTTTCATGTTATGACCTATATATCGCTTCAAATGGCATTAAAATGCATTAAAAACGAATTTTAGCATGTTTACGCACATTTTTAACCAATTTGGCCTCATTTCTCATTCAAATATCATCGAAATACACAGATAAGCCACCAAAAGTGTTTATTTAATGTTTACGAGTGTTTTTGGAGCGGTATTTGCATGTTATGACCTATATATCGCTTCAAATGGCATTAAAATGCATTAAAAACGAATTTGAGCATGTTTATGCACATTTTTAACCAATTTGGCCTCATTTCTCATTCAAATATCGTCCAAATACACAGATAAGCCACCAAAAATGTTTATTGAAAGTTTACGAGTGTTTTTGAAGCGGTATTTGCATGTTATGACCTATATATCGCTTCAAATGGCATTAAAATGCATTAAAAACGAATTTGAGCATGTTTACGCACATTTTTAACCAATTTGGCCTCATTTCTCATTCAAATATCGTCCAAATACACAGATAAGCCACCAAAAATGTTTATTTAATGTTTACGAGTGTTTTTGGAGCGGTATTTGCATGTTATGACCTATATATCGCTTCAAATGGCATTAAAATGCATTAAAAACGAATTTGAGCATGTTTAGGCACATTTTTAACCAATTTGGCCTCATTTCTCATTCAAATATCGTCGAAATACACAGATAAGCCACCAAAAATGTTTATTTAATGTTTACGAGTGTTTTTGGAGCGGTATTTGCATGTTTTGACCTATATATCGCTTCAAATGGCATTAAAATGCATTAAAAACGAATTTGAGCATGTTTAGGCACATTTTTAACCAATTTGGCCTCATTTCTCATTCAAATATCATCCAAATACACAGATAAGCCACCAAAAATGTTTATTTAATGTTTACGAGTGTTTTTGCACTTCTATTTCCATGTTATGACCTATATATCGCTTCAAATGGCATTAAAATGCATTAAAAACGAATTTGAGCATGTTTATGCACATTTTTAACCAATTTGGCCTCATTTCTCATTCAAATATCGTCCAAATACACAGATAAGCCACCAAAAATGTTTATTTAATGTTTACGAGTGTTTTTGGAGCGGTATTTGCATGTTATGACCTATATATCGCTTCAAATGGCATTAAAATGCATTAAAAACGAATTTGAGCATGTTTAGGCACATTTTTAACCAATTTGGCCTCATTTCTCATTCAAATATCGTCGAAATATACAGATAAGCCACCAAAAATGTTTATTTAATGTTTACGAGTGTTTTTGCACTTCTATTTCCATGTTATGACCTATATATCGCTTCAAATGGCATTAAAATGCATTAAAAACGAATTTGATTTAATGTTTACGAGTGTTTTTGGCGCGGTATTTGCATGTTATGACCTATATATCGCTTCAAATGGCATTAAAATGCATTAAAAACGAATTTGAGCATGTTTTTGCACATTTTTAACCAATTTGGCCTCATTTCTCATTCAAATATCGTCCAAATACACAGATAAGCCACCAAAAATGTTTATTTAATGTTTACGAGTGTTTTTGGAGCGGTATTTGCATGTTATGACCTATATATCGCTTCAAATTTCATTAAAATACATTAAAAACGAATTTTAGCATGTTTACGCACATTTTTAACCAATTTGGCCTCATTTCTCATTCAAATATCGTCGAAATACACAGATAAGCCACCAAAAATGTTTATTTAAAGTTTACGAGTGTTTTTGGTGCGGTATTTGCATGTTATGACCTATATATCGCTTCAAATGGCATTAAAATGCATTAAAAACGAATTTGAGCATTTTTATGCACATTTTTAACCAATTTGGCCTCATTTCTTATTCAAATATCGTCCAAATACACAGATAAGCCACCAAAAATGTTTATTTAATGTTTACGAGTGTTTTTGGCACGGTATTTTCATGTTATGACCTATATATCGCTTCAAATGGCATTAAAATGCATTAAAAACGAATTTTAGCATGTTTACGCACATTTTTAACCAATTTGGCCTCATTTCTCATTCAAATATCGTCGAAATACACAGATAAGCCACCAAAAATGTTTATTTAAAGTTTACGAGTGTTTTTGGTGCGGTATTTGCATGTTATGACTATATATCGCTTCAAATGGCATTAAAATGCATTAAAAACGAATTTGAGCATGTTTAGGCACATTTTTAACCAATTTGGCCTCATTTCTTATTCAAATATCGTCCAAATACACAGATAAGCCACCAAAAATGTTTATTTAATGTTTACGAGTGTTTTTGGCACGGTATTCGCATGTTAAGACCTATATATCGCTTCAAATGGCATTAAAATGCATTAAAACGAATTTGAGCATGTTTAGGCACATTTTTAACCAATTTGGCCTCATTTCTCATTCAAATATCGTTCAAATACACAGATAAGCCATCAAAAATGTTTATTTAATGTTTACGAGTGTTTTTGGAGCGGTATTTGCATGTTATGACCTATATATCGCTTCAAATGTCATTAAAATGCATTAAAAACGAATTTTAGCATGTTTATGCACATTTTTAAACAATTTGGCCTCATTTCTCATTCAAATATCGTCCAAATACACAGATAAGCCACCAAAAATGTTTATTTAATGTTTACGAGTGTTTTTGGAGCGGTATTTGCATGTTATGACCTATATATCGCTTCAAATGGCATTAAAATGCATTAAAAACGAATTTGAGCATGTTTATGCACATTTTTAACCAATTTGGCCTCATTTCTTATTCAAATATCGTCCAAATACACAGATAAGCCACCAAAAATGTTTATTTAATGTTTACGAGTGTTTTTGGCACGGTATTCGCATGTTAAGACCTATATATCGCTTCAAATGGCATTAAAATGCATTAAAACGAATTTGAGCATGTTTAGGCACATTTTTAACCAATTTGGCCTCATTTCTCATTCAAATATCGTTCAAATACACAGATAAGCCATCAAAAATGTTTATTTAATGTTTACGAGTGTTTTTGGAGCGGTATTTGCATGTTATGACCTATATATCGCTTCAAATGTCATTAAAATACATTAAAAACGAATTTTAGCATGTTTACGCACATTTTTAACCAATTTGGCCTCATTTCTCATTCAAATATCGTCGAAATACACAGATAAGCCACCAAAAATGTTTATTTAAAGTTTACGAGTGTTTTTGGTGCGGTATTTGCATGTTATGACCTATATATCGCTTCAAATGGCATTAAAATGCATTAAAAACGAATTTGAGCATGTTTATGCACATTTTTAACCAATTTGGCCTCATTTCTTATTCAAATATCGTCCAAATACACAGATAAGCCACCAAAAATGTTTATTTAATGTTTACGAGTGTTTTTGGCACGGTATTCGCATGTTATGACCTATATATCGCCTCAAATGGCATTAAAATGCATTAAAACGAATTTGAGCATTTTTAGGCACATTTTTAACCAATTTGGCCTCATTTCTCATTCAAATATCGTCCAAATACACAGATAAGCCATCAAAAATGTTTATTTAATGTTTACGAGTGTTTTTGGAGCGGTATTTGCATGTTATGACCTATATATCGCTTCAAATGTCATTAAAATATATTAAAAACGAATTTTAGCATGTTTACGCACATTTTTAACCAATTTGGCCTCATTTCTCATTCAAATATCGTCGAAATACACAGATAAGCCACCAAAAATGTTTATTTAAAGTTTACGAGTGTTTTTGGTGCGGTATTTGCATGTTATGACCTATATATCGCTTCAAATGGCATTAAAATGCATTAAAAACGAATTTGAGCATGTTTATGCACATTTTTAACCAATTTGGCCTCATTTCTTATTCAAATATCGTCCAAATACACAGATAAGCCACCAAAAATGTTTATTTAATGTTTACGAGTGTTTTTGGCACGGTATTTTCATGTTATGACCTATATATCGCTTCAAATGGCATTAAAATGCATTAAAAACGAATTTTAGCATGTTTACGCACATTTTTAACCAATTTGGCCTCATTTCTCATTCAAATATCGTCGAAATACACAGATAAGCCACCAAAAATGTTTATTTAATGTTTACGAGTGTTTTTGGAGCGGTATTTGCATGTTTTGACCTATATATCGCTTCAAATGGCATTAAAATGCATTAAAAACGAATTTGAGCATGTTTATGCACATTTTTAACCAATTTGGCCTCATTTCTCATTCAAATATCGTCCAAATACACAGATAAGCCACCAAAAATGTTTATTTAATGGTTACGAGTGTTTTTGGAGCGGTATTTGCATGTTATGACCTATATATCGCTTCAAATGGCATTAAAATGCATTAAAAACGAATTTGAGCATGTTTATGCACATTTTTAACCAATTTGGCCTCATTTCTCATTCAAATATCGTCGAAATACACAGATAAGCCACCAAAAATGTTTATTGAAAGTTTACGAGTGTTTTTGAAGCGGTATTTGCATGTTATGACCTATATATCGCTTCAAATGGCATTAAAATGCATTAAAAACGAATTTGAGCATGTTTACGCACATTTTTAACCAATTTGGCCTCATTTCTCATTCAAATATCGTTGAAATACACAGATAAGCCACCAAAAATGTTTATTTAATGTTTATGAGTGTTTTTGGAGCGGTATTTGCATGTTTTGACCTATATATCGCTTCAAATGGCATTAAAATGCATTAAAAACGAATTTGAGCATGTTTATGCACATTTTTAACCAATTTGGCCTCATTTCTCATTCAAATATCGTCCAAATACACAGATAAGCCACCAAAAATGTTTATTTAATGGTTACGAGTGTTTTTGGAGCGGTATTTGCATGTTATGACCTATATATCGCTTCAAATGGCATTAAAATGCATTAAAAACGAATTTGAGCATGTTTATGCACATTTTTAACCAATTTGGCCTCATTTCTCATTCAAATATCGTCGAAATACACAGATAAGCCACCAAAAATGTTTATTTAAAGTTTACGAGTGTTTTTGAAGCGGTATTTGCATGTTATGACCTATATATCGCTTCAAATGGCATTAAAATGCATTAAAAACGAATTTGAGCATGTTTACGCACATTTTTAACCAATTTGGCCTCATTTCTCATTCAAATATCGTCGAAATACACAGATAAGCCACCAAAAATGTTTATTTAATGTTTACGAGTGTTTTTGCAGTTGTATTTGCATGTTATGACCTATATATCGCTTCAAATGGCATTAAAATGCATTAAAAACGAATTTGAGCATGTTTATGCACATTTTTAAACAATTTGGCCTCATTTCTCATTCAAATATCGTCCAAATACACAGATAAGCCACCAAAAATGTTTATTTAATGTTTACGAGTGTTTTTGGCGCGGTATTTGCATGTTATGACCTATATATCGCTTCAAATGGCATTAAAATGCATTAAAAACGAATTTGAGCATGTTTATGCACATTTTTAACCAATTTGGCCCCATTTCTCATTCAAATATCGTCCAAATACACTGATAAGCCACCAAAAATGTTTCTTTAATGTTTACGAGTGTTTTTGGCACGGTATTCGCATGTTATGACCTATATATCGCTTCAAATGGCATTAAAATGCATTAAAACGAATTTGAGCATGTTTAGGCACATTTTTAACCAATTTGGCCTCATTTCTCATTCAAATATCGTCCAAATACACAGATAAGCCATCAAAAATGTTTATTTAATGTTTACGAGTGTTTTTGGAGCGGTATTTGCATGTTATGACCTATATATCGCTTCAAATGTCATTAAAATACATTAAAAACGAATTTTAGCATGTTTACGCACATTTTTAACCAATTTGGCCTCATTTCTCATTCAAATATCGTCGAAATACACAGATAAGCCACCAAAAATGTTTATTTAAAGTTTACGAGTGTTTTTGGTGCGGTATTTGCATGTTATGACCTATATATCGCTTCAAATGGCATTAAAATGCATTAAAAACGAATTTGAGCATGTTTATGCACATTTTTAACCAATTTGGCCTCATTTCTTATTCAAATATCATCCAAATACACAGATAAGCCACCAAAAATGTTTATTTAATGTTTACGAGTGTTTTTGGCACGGTATTCGCATGTTATGACCTATATATCGCTTCAAATGGCATTAAAATGCATTAAAACGAATTTGAGCATGTTTAGGCACATTTTTAACCAATTTGGCCTCATTTCTCATTTAAATATCGTCCAAAAACACAGATAAGCCACCAAAAATGTTTATTTAATGTTTACGAGTGTTTTTGGCGCGGTATTTTCATGTTATGACCTATATATAGCTTCAAATGGCATTAAAATGCATTAAAAACGAATTTGAGCATGTTTATGCACATTTTTAACCAATTTGGCCTCATTTCTCATTCAAATATCGTCCAAATACACTGATAAGCCACCAAAAATGTTTACTTAATGTTTACGAGTGCTTTTGGCGCGGTATTTGCATGTTATGACCTATATATCGCTTCAAATGGCATTAAAATACATTAAAAACGAATTTGAGCATGTTTACGCACATTTTTAACCAATTTGGCCTCATTTCTCATTCAAATATCGTCGAAATACACAGATAAGCCACCAAAAATGTTTATTTAATGTTTACGAGTGTTTTTGCACTTGTATTTGCATGTTATGACCTATATATCGCTTCAAATGGCATTAAAATGCATTAAAAACGAATTTGAGCATGTTTATGCACATTTTTAAACAATTTGGCCTCATTTCTCATTCAAATATCGTCCAAATACACAGATAAGCCACCAAAAATGTTTATTTAATGTTTACGAGTGTTTTTGGAGCGGTATTTGCATGTTATGACCTATATATCGCTTCAAATGGCATTAAAATGCATTAAAAACGAATTTGAGCATGTTTATGCACATTTTTAACCAATTTGGCCTCATTTCTCATTCAAATATCGTCCAAATACACTGATAATGACCTATATTTCACGTCAAATGATATTAAAATGCATTAAAATGCATTAAAAACGAATTTGAGCATGTTTATACACTTTTTTAACCAATTTGGCCTCATTTATCTTTCAAATAACGTCCAAATACAGAAAAATGCGTCCAAAAATACTTATTTAATGTTTACGAGTCTATTTGCAGATGTATTTGCATTTAATGACCTATATTTGACGATAAATAGCATTAAAAAGCATTAAAAAGGAATTTGCGCATGTTTATGCATATTTTTAACCTATTTGGCCTTATTTATCATTGAAATAACGTCCAAATACACAAAGAAGCCACCCAAAATATTTATTTAATGTTTACGAGTGTTTTTGCACTTGTATTTGCATTTAATGACCTATATTTCACGTCAAATCGCATTAAAATGCATTAAAAACGAATTTGAGCTTGTTTATGCACATTTTTAACCAATTTGGCCTTATTTGTCATTCAAATAACGTCCAAATACAGAAAAAAGTAACCCAAAACATTTATTTAATGTTTACGAGTGTTTTTGCATTTGTATTTGCATTTAATATCCAATATTTCACATCAAATAGTATTAAAAAGCATTAAAAACAAATTTGAGCATGTTTATTCACATTTTTAACTAATTTGACCTCATTTATCATTCAAATACGTCCAAATACACAAAGAGGAATAACCAAAATATTTATTTATTGTTTACGAGTGTTTTTGCACTTGTATTTGCATTTAATGACCTATATTTCACGTCAAATGATATTAAAATGCATTAAATTGCATTAAAAACGAATTTGAGCGTGTTTATGCAAATTTTTAACCAATTTGGCCTCATTTATTATTCAAATAACGTCCAATTACACAAAGAAGCAAACCAAAATATTTATTTATTGTTTACGAGTGTTTTTGCACTTATATTTGCATTTATTTACCTATATTTCACGTCAAATGATATTAAAATACAATAAAATGCATTAAAAACGAATTTGAGCATGTTTATTCACATTTTTAACTAATTTGACCTCATTTATCATTCAAATACGTCCAAATACACAAAGAGGAATAACCAAAATATTTATTTATTGTTTACGAGTGTTTTTGCACTTGTATTTGCATTTAATGACCTATATTTCACGTCAAATGATATTAAAATGCATTAAATTGCATTAAAAACGAATTTGAGCATGTTTATGCACATTTTTAACCAATTTGGCCTCATTTCTCATTCAAATATCGTCGAAATACACAGATAAGCCACCAAAAATGTTTATTTAAAGTTTACGAGTGTTTTTGAAGCGGTATTTGCATGTTATGACCTATATATCGCTTCAAATGGCATTAAAATGCATTAAAAACGAATTTGAGCATGTTTACGCACATTTTTAACCAATTTGGCCTCATTTCTCATTCAAATATCGTCGAAATACACAGATAAGCCACCAAAAATGTTTATTTAATGTTTACGAGTGTTTTTGCACTTGTATTTGCATGTTATGACCTATATATCGCTTCAAATGGCATTAAAATGCATTAAAAACGAATTTGAGCATGTTTATGCACATTTTTAAACAATTTGGCCTCATTTCTCATTCAAATATCGTCCAAATACACAGATAAGCCACCAAAAATGTTTATTTAATGTTTACGAGTGTTTTTGGCGCGGTATTTGCATGTTATGACCTATATATCGCTTCAAATGGCATTAAAATGCATTAAAAACGAATTTGAGCATGTTTATGCACATTTTTAACCAATTTGGCCCCATTTCTCATTCAAATATCGTCCAAATACACTGATAAGCCACCAAAAATGTTTCTTTAATGTTTACGAGTGTTTTTGGCACGGTATTCGCATGTTATGACCTATATATCGCTTCAAATGGCATTAAAATGCATTAAAACGAATTTGAGCATGTTTAGGCACATTTTTAACCAATTTGGCCTCATTTCTCATTCAAATATCGTCCAAATACACAGATAAGCCATCAAAAATGTTTATTTAATGTTTACGAGTGTTTTTGGAGCGGTATTTGCATGTTATGACCTATATATCGCTTCAAATGTCATTAAAATACATTAAAAACGAATTTTAGCATGTTTACGCACATTTTTAACCAATTTGGCCTCATTTCTCATTCAAATATCGTCGAAATACACAGATAAGCCACCAAAAATGTTTATTTAAAGTTTACGAGTGTTTTTGGTGCGGTATTTGCATGTTATGACCTATATATCGCTTCAAATGGCATTAAAATGCATTAAAAACGAATTTGAGCATGTTTATGCACATTTTTAACCAATTTGGCCTCATTTCTTATTCAAATATCATCCAAATACACAGATAAGCCACCAAAAATGTTTATTTAATGTTTACGAGTGTTTTTGGCACGGTATTCGCATGTTATGACCTATATATCGCTTCAAATGGCATTAAAATGCATTAAAACGAATTTGAGCATGTTTAGGCACATTTTTAACCAATTTGGCCTCATTTCTCATTTAAATATCGTCCAAAAACACAGATAAGCCACCAAAAATGTTTATTTAATGTTTACGAGTGTTTTTGGCGCGGTATTTTCATGTTATGACCTATATATAGCTTCAAATGGCATTAAAATGCATTAAAAACGAATTTGAGCATGTTTATGCACATTTTTAACCAATTTGGCCTCATTTCTCATTCAAATATCGTCCAAATACACTGATAAGCCACCAAAAATGTTTACTTAATGTTTACGAGTGCTTTTGGCGCGGTATTTGCATGTTATGACCTATATATCGCTTCAAATGGCATTAAAATACATTAAAAACGAATTTGAGCATGTTTACGCACATTTTTAACCAATTTGGCCTCATTTCTCATTCAAATATCGTCGAAATACACAGATAAGCCACCAAAAATGTTTATTTAATGTTTACGAGTGTTTTTGCACTTGTATTTGCATGTTATGACCTATATATCGCTTCAAATGGCATTAAAATGCATTAAAAACGAATTTGAGCATGTTTATGCACATTTTTAAACAATTTGGCCTCATTTCTCATTCAAATATCGTCCAAATACACAGATAAGCCACCAAAAATGTTTATTTAATGTTTACGAGTGTTTTTGGAGCGGTATTTGCATGTTATGACCTATATATCGCTTCAAATGGCATTAAAATGCATTAAAAACGAATTTGAGCATGTTTATGCACATTTTTAACCAATTTGGCCTCATTTCTCATTCAAATATCGTCCAAATACACTGATAATGACCTATATTTCACGTCAAATGATATTAAAATGCATTAAAATGCATTAAAAACGAATTTGAGCATGTTTATACACTTTTTTAACCAATTTGGCCTCATTTATCTTTCAAATAACGTCCAAATACAGAAAAATGCGTCCAAAAATACTTATTTAATGTTTACGAGTCTATTTGCAGATGTATTTGCATTTAATGACCTATATTTGACGATAAATAGCATTAAAAAGCATTAAAAAGGAATTTGCGCATGTTTATGCATATTTTTAACCTATTTGGCCTTATTTATCATTGAAATAACGTCCAAATACACAAAGAAGCCACCCAAAATATTTATTTAATGTTTACGAGTGTTTTTGCACTTGTATTTGCATTTAATGACCTATATTTCACGTCAAATCGCATTAAAATGCATTAAAAACGAATTTGAGCTTGTTTATGCACATTTTTAACCAATTTGGCCTTATTTGTCATTCAAATAACGTCCAAATACAGAAAAAAGTAACCCAAAACATTTATTTAATGTTTACGAGTGTTTTTGCATTTGTATTTGCATTTAATATCCAATATTTCACATCAAATAGTATTAAAAAGCATTAAAAACAAATTTGAGCATGTTTATTCACATTTTTAACTAATTTGACCTCATTTATCATTCAAATACGTCCAAATACACAAAGAGGAATAACCAAAATATTTATTTATTGTTTACGAGTGTTTTTGCACTTGTATTTGCATTTAATGACCTATATTTCACGTCAAATGATATTAAAATGCATTAAATTGCATTAAAAACGAATTTGAGCGTGTTTATGCAAATTTTTAACCAATTTGGCCTCATTTATTATTCAAATAACGTCCAATTACACAAAGAAGCAAACCAAAATATTTATTTATTGTTTACGAGTGTTTTTGCACTTATATTTGCATTTATTTACCTATATTTCACGTCAAATGATATTAAAATACAATAAAATGCATTAAAAACGAATTTGAGCATGTTTATTCACATTTTTAACTAATTTGACCTCATTTATCATTCAAATACGTCCAAATACACAAAGAGGAATAACCAAAATATTTATTTATTGTTTACGAGTGTTTTTGCACTTGTATTTGCATTTAATGACCTATATTTCACGTCAAATGATATTAAAATGCATTAAATTGCATTAAAAACGAATTTGAGCGTGTTTATGCAAATTTTTAACCAATTTGGCCTCATTTATTATTCAAATAACGTCCAATTACACAAAGAAGCAAACCAAAATATTTATTTATTGTTTACGAGTGTTTTTGCACTTATATTTGCATTTATTTACCTATATTTCACGTCAAATGATATTAAAATACAATAAAATGCATTAAAAACGAATTTGAGCATGTTTATTCACATTTTTAACTAATTTGACCTCATTTATCATTCAAATACGTCCAAATACACAAAGAGGAATAACCAAAATATTTATTTATTGTTTACGAGTGTTTTTGCACTTGTATTTGCATTTAATGACCTATATTTCACGTCAAATGATATTAAAATGCATTAAATTGCATTAAAAACGAATTTGAGCATGTTTATGCACATTTTTAACCAATTTGGCCTCATTTATTATTCAAATAACGTCCAAATACACAAAGAAGCAACCCAAAATATTTATTTAATGTTTACGAGTGTTTTTGTACTTGTATTATCCTTTAATGACCTATATTTCACGTCAAATCGATTTAAAATGCATTAAAAACGAATTCGAGCAAGTTTATGCACATTTTTAACCTATTTGGCCTAATTTATCATTCAAATAACGTCCAAATACACAGAGAAGCCAACCAAAATATTTATTTATTGTTTACGAGTGTTTTTGCACTTGTATTTGCATTTAATGACCTATATTTCACGTCAAATCGCATTAAAATGAATTACAAACAAATTTGACCATGTTTATACTCATTTTTAACCAATTTGGCCAAATTTATCATTCAAATAACGTCCAAATACACAAATAAGCAAACCAAAATATTTATTTATTGTTTACGAGTGTTTTTGCACTTGTATTTGCCTTTAATAACCTACATTTCACGTCAAATCGCATTAAAAAGCATTAAAAACGAATTTGAGCATGTTTATGCATATTTTTAAACAATTTGGCCACATTTATCATTCAAATAACGTCCAAATACACAAAGAAACCACCCAAAATATTTATTTAATGTTTACGAGTGTTTTTGTACTTGTATTATCCTTTAATGACCTATATTTCACGTCAAATCGCGTTAAAATGCATTAAAAACGAATTCGAGCAAGTTTATGTACATTTTTAACCTATTTGGCCTAATTTATCATTCAAATAACGTCCAAATACACAGAGAAGCCAACCAAAATATTTATTTTTTGTTTACGAGTGTTTTTGCACTTGTATTTGCATTTAATGACCTATATTTCACGTCAAATCGCATTAAAATGCATTACAAACGAATTTGACCATGTTTATGCTCATTTTTAACCAATTTGGCTTAATTTATCATTCAAATAACGTCCAAATACACAAATAAGCAAACCAAAATATTTAATTATTGTTTACGAGTGTTTTTGCACTGGTATTTGCCTTTAATAACCTATATTTCACGGCAAATAGTATTAAAATGAATTAAAAAGCATTAAAAACAAATTTGAGCATGTTTATTCACATTTTTAACTAATTTGACCATATTTATCATTCAAATACGTCCAAATACACAAAGAAGCCACCCAAAATATTTATTTAATATTTACGAGTGTTTTTGCACTTGTATTTGCATTTAATGACCTATATTTCACGTCAAATGATATTAAAATGCATTAAATTGCATTAAAAACGAATTTGAGCATGTTTATGCACATTTTTAACCAATTTGGCCTCATTTATCATTCAAATAACGTCCAAATACACAAAGAAACAACCCAAAATATTTATTTAATGTTTACGAGTGTTTTTGTACTTGTATTATCCTTTAATGACCTATATTTCACGTCAAATCGCGTTAAAATGCATTAAAAACGAATTCGAGCAAGTTTATGCACATTTTTAACCTATTTGGCCTAATTTATCATTCAAATAACGTCCAAATACACAGAGAAGCCAACCAAAATATTTATTTATTGTTTACGAGTGTTTTTGCACTTGTATTTGCATTTAATGACCTATATTTCACGTCAAATCGCATTAAAATGCATTACAAACAAATTTGACCATGTTTATGCTCATTTTTAACCAATTTGGCCTAATTTATCATTCAAATAACGTCCAAATACACAAATAAGCAAACCAAAATATTTAATTATTGTTTACGAGTGTTTTTGCACTGGTATTTGCCTTTAATAACCTATATTTCACGGCAAATAGTATTACAATGAATTAAAAAGCATTAAAAACAAATTTGATCATGTTTATTCACATTTTTAACTAATTTGACCATATTTATCATTCAAATACGTCCAAATACACAAAGAAGCCACCCAAAATATTTATTTAATATTTACGAGTGTTTTTGCACTTGTATTTGCATTTAATGACCTATATTTCACGTCAAATGATATTAAAATGCATTAAATTGCATTAAAAACGAATTTGAGCATGTTTATGCTTATTTTTAAGCAATTTGGCCTAATTTATCATTCAAATAACGTCCAAAAACACAAATAAGCCACCCAAAATATTTATTTAATATTTACGAGTGTTTTTGCACTTGTATTTGCATTTAATGACCTATATTTCACGTCAAATGATATTAAAATGCATTAAATTGCATTAAAAACGAATTTGAGCATGTTTATGCTTATTTTTAAACAATTTGGCCTAATTTATCATTCAAATAACGTCCAAAAACACAAATAAGCCACCCAAAAAATTTATTTAATATTTACGAGTGTTTTTGCACTTGTATTTGCATTTAATATCCAATATTTCACGTCAAATAGTATTAAAATGAATTAAAAAACATTAAAAACAAATTTGAGCATGTTTATGCTCATTTTTAAGTAATTTGACCTCATTTATCATTCAAATACGTCCAAATACACAAAGAAGCCACCCAAAATATTTATTTAATATTTACGAGTGTTTTTGCACTTGTATTTGCATTTAATGACCTATATTTCACGTCAAATGATATTAAAATGCATTAAAATGCATTAAAAACGAATTTGAGCATGTTTATACACTTTTTTAACCAATTTGGCCTCATTTATCTTTCAAATAACGTCCAAATACAGAAAAATGCGTCCAAAAATACTTATTTAATGTTTACGAGTCTATTTGCAGATGTATTTGCATTTAATGACCTATATTTGACGATAAATAGCATTAAAAAGCATTAAAAAGGAATTTGCGCATGTTTATGCATATTTTTAACCTATTTGGCCTTATTTATCATTCAAATAACGTCCAAATACACAAAGAAGCCACCCAAAATATTTATTTAATGTTTACGAGTGTTTTTGCACTTGTATTTGCATTTAATGACCTATATTTCACGTCAAATCGCATTAAAATGCATTAAAAACGAATTTGAGCTTGTTTATGCACATTTTTAACCAATTTGGCCTTATTTGTCATTCAAATAACGTCCAAATACAGAAAAAAGTAACCCAAAACATTTATTTAATGTTTACGAGTGTTTTTGCATTTGTATTTGCATTTAATATCCAATATTTCACATCAAATAGTATTAAAAAGCATTAAAAACAAATTTGAGCATGTTTATTCACATTTTTAACTAATTTGACCTCATTTATCATTCAAATACGTCCAAATACACAAAGAGGAATAACCAAAATATTTATTTATTGTTTACGAGTGTTTTTGCACTTGTATTTGCATTTAATGACCTATATTTCACGTCAAATGATATTAAAATGCATTAAATTGCATTAAAAACGAATTTGAGCGTGTTTATGCAAATTTTTAACCAATTTGGCCTCATTTATTATTCAAATAACGTCCAATTACACAAAGAAGCAAACCAAAATATTTATTTATTGTTTACGAGTGTTTTTGCACTTATATTTGCATTTATTTACCTATATTTCACGTCAAATGATATTAAAATACAATAAAATGCATTAAAAACGAATTTGAGCATGTTTATTCACATTTTTAACTAATTTGACCTCATTTATCATTCAAATACGTCCAAATACACAAAGAGGAATAACCAAAATATTTATTTATTGTTTACGAGTGTTTTTGCACTTGTATTTGCATTTAATGACCTATATTTCACGTCAAATGATATTAAAATGCATTAAATTGCATTAAAAACGAATTTGAGCATGTTTATGCACATTTTTAACCAATTTGGCCTCATTTATTATTCAAATAACGTCCAAATACACAAAGAAGCAACCCAAAATATTTATTTAATGTTTACGAGTGTTTTTGTACTTGTATTATCCTTTAATGACCTATATTTCACGTCAAATCGATTTAAAATGCATTAAAAACGAATTCGAGCAAGTTTATGCACATTTTTAACCTATTTGGCCTAATTTATCATTCAAATAACGTCCAAATACACAGAGAAGCCAACCAAAATATTTATTTATTGTTTACGAGTGTTTTTGCACTTGTATTTGCATTTAATGACCTATATTTCACGTCAAATCGCATTAAAATGAATTACAAACAAATTTGACCATGTTTATACTCATTTTTAACCAATTTGGCCAAATTTATCATTCAAATAACGTCCAAATACACAAATAAGCAAACCAAAATATTTATTTATTGTTTACGAGTGTTTTTGCACTTGTATTTGCCTTTAATAACCTATATTTCACGTCAAATCGCATTAAAAAGCATTAAAAACGAATTTGAGCATGTTTATGCATATTTTTAAACAATTTGGCCACATTTATCATCCAAATAACGTCCAAATACACAAAGAAACCACCCAAAATATTTATTTAATGTTTACGAGTGTTTTTGTACTTGTATTTGCATTTATTTACCTATATTTCATGTCAAATGATATTAAAATACAATAAAATGCATTAAAAACGAATTTGAGCATGTTTATTCACATTTTTAACTAATTTGACCTCATTTATCATTCAAATACGTCCAAATACACAAAGAGGAATAACCAAAATATTTATTTATTGTTTACGAGTGTTTTTGCACTTGTATTTGCATTTAATGACCTATATTTCACGTCAAATGATATTAAAATGCATTAAATTGCATTAAAAACGAATTTGAGCATGTTTATGCACATTTTTAACCAATTTGGCCTCATTTATTATTCAAATAACGTCCAAATACACAAAGAAGCAACCCAAAATATTTATTTAATGTTTACGAGTGTTTTTGTACTTGTATTATCCTTTAATGACCTATATTTCACGTCAAATCGATTTAAAATGCATTAAAAACGAATTCGAGCAAGTTTATGCACATTTTTAACCTATTTGGCCTAATTTATCATTCAAATAACGTCCAAATACACAGAGAAGCCAACCAAAATATTTATTTATTGTTTACGAGTGTTTTTGCACTTGTATTTGCATTTAATGACCTATATTTCACGTCAAATCGCATTAAAATGAATTACAAACAAATTTGACCATGTTTATACTCATTTTTAACCAATTTGGCCAAATTTATCATTCAAATAACGTCCAAATACACAAATAAGCAAACCAAAATATTTATTTATTGTTTACGAGTGTTTTTGCACTTGTATTTGCCTTTAATAACCTATATTTCACGTCAAATCGCATTAAAAAGCATTAAAAACGAATTTGAGCATGTTTATGCATATTTTTAAACAATTTGGCCACATTTATCATTCAAATAACGTCCAAATACACAAAGAAACCACCCAAAATATTTATTTAATGTTTACGAGTGTTTTTGTACTTGTATTATCCTTTAATGACCTATATTTCACGTCAAATCGCGTTAAAATGCATTAAAAACGAATTCGAGCAAGTTTATGTACATTTTTAACCTATTTGGCCTAATTTATCATTCAAATAACGTCCAAATACACAGAGAAGCCAACCAAAATATTTATTCTTTGTTTACGAGTGTTTTTGCACTTGTATTTGCATTTAATGACCTATATTTCACGTCAAATCGCATTAAAATGCATTACAAACGAATTTGACCATGTTTATGCTCATTTTTAACCAATTTGGCTTAATTTATCATTCAAATAACGTCCAAATACACAAATAAGCAAACCAAAATATTTAATTATTGTTTACGAGTGTTTTTGCACTGGTATTTGCCTTTAATAACCTATATTTCACGGCAAATAGTATTAAAATGAATTAAAAAGCATTAAAAACAAATTTGAGCATGTTTATTCACATTTTTAACTAATTTGACCATATTTATCATTCAAATACGTCCAAATACACAAAGAAGCCACCCAAAATATTTATTTAATATTTACGAGTGTTTTTGCACTTGTATTTGCATTTAATGACCTATATTTCACGTCAAATGATATTAAAATGCATTAAATTGCATTAAAAACGAATTTGAGCATGTTTATGCACATTTTTAACCAATTTGGCCTCATTTATCATTCAAATAACGTCCAAATACACAAAGAAGCAAACCAAAATATTTTTTAATGTTTACGAGTGTTTTTGTACTTGTATTATCCTTTAATGACCTATATTTCACGTCAAATCGCGTTAAAATGCATTAAAAACGAATTCGAGCAAGTTTATGCACATTTTTAACCTATTTGGCCTAATTTATCATTCAAATAACGTCCAAATACACAGAGAAGCAAACCAAAATATTTATTTATTGTTTACGAGTGTTTTTGCACTTGTATTTGCCTTTAATAACCTATATTTCACGTCAAATCGCATTAAAAAGCATTAAAAATGAATTTGAGCATGTTTATGCATATTTTTAACCAATTTGGCCACATTTATCATTCAAATAACATCCAAATACACAACGAAGCCACCCAAAATATTTATTTAATGTTTACGAGTGTTTTTGCACTTGTATTTGCATTTAATAACCTATATTTCACGTCAAATGATATTAAAATGCATTAAAAACGAATTTGACCATGTTTATGCTCATTTTTAAGCAATTTGGCCTAATTTATCATTCAAATAACGTCAAAAACCACAAAGAAGGCACCCAAAATATTTATTTAATGTTTACGAGTGTTTTTGCACTTGTATTTGCATTTAATGACCTATATTTCACGTCAAATCCCATTAAAATGCATTAAAAACGAATTCGAGCAAGTTTATGCACATTTTTAACCTATTTGGCCTAATTTATCATTCAAATAACGTCCAAATACACAGAGAAGCCAACCAAAATATTTATTTATTGTTTACGAGTGTTTTTGCACTTGTATTTGCATTTAATGACCTATATTTCACGTCAAATCGCATTAAAATGCATTAAAAACGAATTCGAGCAAATTTATGCACATTTTTAACCTATTTGGCCTAATTTATCATTAAAATAACGTCCAAATACACAGAGAAGCCAACCAAAATATTTATTTATTGTTTACGAGTGTTTTTGCACTTGTATTTGCATTTAATGACCTATATTTCACGTCAAATCGCATTAAAATGCATTACAAACGAATTTGCCATGTTTATGCTCATTTTTAACCAATTTGGCTTAATTTATCAATCAAATAACGTCCAAATACACAAATAAGCAAACCAAAATATTTAATTATTGTTTACGAGTGTTTTTGCACTGGTATTTGCCTTTAATAACCTATATTTCACGGCAAATAGTATTAAAATGAATTAAAAAGCAATAAAAACAAATTTGAGCATGTTTATTCACATTTTTAACTAATTTGACCATATTTATCATTCAAATACGTCCAAATACACAAAGAAGCCACCCAAAATATTTATTTAATATTTACGAGTGTTTTTGCACTTGTATTTGCATTTAATGACCTATATTTCACGTCAAATGATATTAAAATGCATTAAAATGCATTAAAAACGAATTTGAGCATGTTTATGCACATTTTTAACCAATTTGGCCTCATTTATCATTCAAATAACGTCCAAATACAGAAAAATGCCTCCAAAAATATTTATTTAATGTTTACGAGTCTTTTTGCATATGTATTTGCATTTAATAACCTATATTTCACGTCAAATGATATTAAAATGCATTAAAAACGAATTTGACCATGTTTATGCTCATTTTTAAGCAATTTGGCTTAATTTATCATTCAAATAACGTCCAAATAAACAAATAAGCAAACCAAAATATTTAATTATTGTTTACGAGTGTTTTTGCACTTGTATTTGCATTTAATAACCTATATTTCACGTCAAATCGCGTTAAAATGCATTAAAAACGAATTCGAGCAAGTTTATGCACATTTTTAACCTATTTGGCCTAATTTATCATTCAAATAACGTCCAAATACACAGAGAAGCAAACCAAAATATTTATTTATTGTTTACGAGCGTTTTTGCACTTGTATTTGCATTTAATGACCTATATTTCACGTCAAATGATATTAAAATGCATTAAAATGCATTAAAAACGAATTTGAGCATGTTTATGCACATTTTTAACCAATTTGGCCTCATTTATCATTCAAATAACGTCCAAATACAGAAAAATGCCTCCAAAAATATTTATTTAATGTTTACGAGTCTTTTTGCATATGTATTTGCATTTAATAACCTATATTTCACGTCAAATGATATTAAAATGCATTAAAAACGAATTTGACCATGTTTATGCTCATTTTTAAGCAATTTGGCTTAATTTATCATTCAAATAACGTCCAAATAAACAAATAAGCAAACCAAAATATTTAATTATTGTTTACGAGTGTTTTTGCACTGGTATTTGCCTTTAATAACCTATATTTCATGGCAAATAGTATTAAAAAGCATTAAAAATGAATTTGAGCATGTTTATGCATATTTTTAACCAATTTGGCCACATTTATCGTTCAAATAACGTCCAAATACACAAAGAAGCCACCCAAAATATTTATTTAATATTTACGAGTGTTTTTGCACTTGTATTTGCATTTAATAACCTATATTTCACGTCAAATGATATTAAAATGCATTAAAAACGAATTTGACCATGTTTATGCTCATTTTTAAGCAATTTGGCCTAATTTATCATTCAAATAACGTCCAAAAACACAAATAAGCAAACCAAAATATTTAATTATTGTTTACGAGTGTTTTTGCACTGGTATTTGCCTTTAATAACCTATATTTCACGGCAAATAGTATTAAAATGAATTAAAAAGCATTAAAAACAAATTTGAGCATGTTTATTCACATCTTTAACTAATTTGACCATATTTATCATTCAAATACGTCCAAATACATAAAGAAGCCACCCAAAATATTTATTTAATATTTACGAGTGTTTTTGCACTTGTATTTGCATTTAATGACCTATATTTCACGTCAAATGATATTAAAATGCATTAAAATGCATTAAAAACGAATTTGAGCATGTTTATGCACATTTTTAACCAATTTGGCCTCATTTATCATTCAAATAACGTCCAAATACACAAAGAAGCAACCCAAAATATTTATTTAATGTTTACGAGTGTTTTTGCATATGTATTTGCATTTAATGACCTATATTTCACGTCAAATCGCGTTAAAATGCATTAACAACGAATTCGAGCAAGTTTATGCACATTTTTAACCTATTTGGCCTAATTTATCATTCAAATAACGTCAAATACACAGAGAAGCCAACCAAAATATTTATTTATTGTTTACGAGTGTTTTTGCACTTGTATTTGCCTTTAATAACCTATATTTCACGTCAAATCACATTAAAAAGCATTAAAAATGAATTTGAGCATGTTTATGCATATTTTTAACCAATTTGGCCACATTTATCATTCAAATAACGTCCAAATACACAAAGAAGCCAACCAAAATATTTATTTATTGTTTACGAGTGTTTTTGCACTTGTATTTGCATTTAATGACCTATATTTCACGTCAAATCGCATTAAAATGCATTACAAACGAATTTGCCATGTTTATGCTCATTTTTAACCAATTTGGCTTAATTTATCAATCAAATAACGTCCAAATACACAAATAAGCAAACCAAAATATTTAATTATTGTTTACGAGTGTTTTTGCACTGGTATTTGCCTTTAATAACCTATATTTCACGGCAAATAGTATTAAAATGAATTAAAAAGCAATAAAAACAAGTTTGAGCATGTTTATTCACATTTTTAACTAATTTGACCATATTTATCATTCAAATACGTCCAAATACACAAAGAAGCCACCCAAAATATTTATTTAATATTTACGAGTGTTTTTGCACTTGTATTTGCATTTAATGACCTATATTTCACGTCAAATGATATTAAAATGCATTAAAATGCATTAAAAACGAATTTGAGCATGTTTATGCACATTTTTAACCAATTTGGCCTCATTTATCATTCAAATAACGTCCAAATACAGAAAAATGCCTCCAAAAATATTTATTTAATGTTTACGAGTCTTTTTGCATATGTATTTGCATTTAATAACCTATATTTCACGTCAAATGATATTAAAATGCATTAAAAACGAATTTGACCATGTTTATGCACATTTTTAACCTATTTGGCCTAATTTATCATTCAAATAACGTCCAAATACACAGAGAAGCAAACCAAAATATTTATTTATTGTTTACGAGTGTTTTTGCACTTGTATTTGCATTTAATGACCTATATTTCACGTCAAATGATATTAAAATGCATTAAAATGCATTAAAAACGAATTTGAGCATGTTTATGCACATTTTTAACCAATTTGGCCTCATTTATCATTCAAATAACGTCCAAATACAGAAAAATGCCTCCAAAAATATTTATTTAATGTTTACGAGTCTTTTTGCATATGTATTTGCATTTAATAACCTATATTTCACGTCAAATGATATTAAAATGCATTAAAAACGAATTTGACCATGTTTATGCTCATTTTTAAGCAATTTGGCTTAATTTATCATTCAAATAACGTCCAAATAAACAAATAAGCAAACCAAAATATTTAATTATTGTTTACGAGTGTTTTTGCACTGGTATTTGCCTTTAATAACCTATATTTCATGGCAAATAGTATTAAAAAGCATTAAAAATGAATTTGAGCATGTTTATGCATATTTTTAACCAATTTGGCCACATTTATCGTTCAAATAACGTCCAAATACACAAAGAAGCCACCCAAAATATTTATTTAATATTTACGAGTGTTTTTGCACTTGTATTTGCATTTAATAACCTATATTTCACGTCAAATGATATTAAAATGCATTAAAAACGAATTTGACCATGTTTATGCTCATTTTTAAGCAATTTGGCCTAATTTATCATTCAAATAACGTCCAAAAACACAAATAAGCAAACCAAAATATTTAATTATTGTTTACGAGTGTTTTTGCACTGGTATTTGCCTTTAATAACCTATATTTCACGGCAAATAGTATTAAAATGAATTAAAAAGCATTAAAAACAAATTTGAGCATGTTTATTCACATCTTTAACTAATTTGACCATATTTATCATTCAAATACGTCCAAATACATAAAGAAGCCACCCAAAATATTTATTTAATATTTACGAGTGTTTTTGCACTTGTATTTGCATTTAATGACCTATATTTCACGTCAAATGATATTAAAATGCATTAAAATGCATTAAAAACGAATTTGAGCATGTTTATGCACATTTTTAACCAATTTGGCCTCATTTATCATTCAAATAACGTCCAAATACACAAAGAAGCAACCCAAAATATTTATTTAATGTTTACGAGTGTTTTTGCATATGTATTTGCATTTAATGACCTATATTTCACGTCAAATCGCGTTAAAATGCATTAACAACGAATTCGAGCAAGTTTATGCACATTTTTAACCTATTTGGCCTAATTTATCATTCAAATAACGTCAAATACACAGAGAAGCCAACCAAAATATTTATTTATTGTTTACGAGTGTTTTTGCACTTGTATTTGCCTTTAATAACCTATATTTCACGTCAAATCACATTAAAAAGCATTAAAAATGAATTTGAGCATGTTTATGCATATTTTTAACCAATTTGGCCACATTTATCATTCAAATAACGTCCAAATACACAAAGAAGCCAACCAAAATATTTATTTATTGTTTACGAGTGTTTTTGCACTTGTATTTGCATTTAATGACCTATATTTCACGTCAAATCGCATTAAAATGCATTACAAACGAATTTGCCATGTTTATGCTCATTTTTAACCAATTTGGCTTAATTTATCAATCAAATAACGTCCAAATACACAAATAAGCAAACCAAAATATTTAATTATTGTTTACGAGTGTTTTTGCACTGGTATTTGCCTTTAATAACCTATATTTCACGGCAAATAGTATTAAAATGAATTAAAAAGCAATAAAAACAAGTTTGAGCATGTTTATTCACATTTTTAACTAATTTGACCATATTTATCATTCAAATACGTCCAAATACACAAAGAAGCCACCCAAAATATTTATTTAATATTTACGAGTGTTTTTGCACTTGTATTTGCATTTAATGACCTATATTTCACGTCAAATGATATTAAAATGCATTAAAATGCATTAAAAACGAATTTGAGCATGTTTATGCACATTTTTAACCAATTTGGCCTCATTTATCATTCAAATAACGTCCAAATACAGAAAAATGCCTCCAAAAATATTTATTTAATGTTTACGAGTCTTTTTGCATATGTATTTGCATTTAATAACCTATATTTCACGTCAAATGATATTAAAATGCATTAAAAACGAATTTGACCATGTTTATGCACATTTTTAACCTATTTGGCCTAATTTATCATTCAAATAACGTCCAAATACACAGAGAAGCAAACCAAAATATTTATTTATTGTTTACGAGTGTTTTTGCACTTGTATTTGCATTTAATGACCTATATTTCACGTCAAATGATATTAAAATGCATTAAAATGCATTAAAAACGAATTTGAGCATGTTTATGCACATTTTTAACCAATTTGGCCTCATTTATCATTCAAATAACGTCCAAATACAGAAAAATGCCTCCAAAAATATTTATTTAATGTTTACGAGTCTTTTTGCATATGTATTTGCATTTAATAACCTATATTTCACGTCAAATGATATTAAAATGCATTAAAAACGAATTTGACCATGTTTATGCTCATTTTTAAGCAATTTGGCTTAATTTATCATTCAAATAACGTCCAAATAAACAAATAAGCAAACCAAAATATTTAATTATTGTTTACGAGTGTTTTTGCACTGGTATTTGCCTTTAATAACCTATATTTCATGGCAAATAGTATTAAAAAGCATTAAAAATGAATTTGAGCATGTTTATGCATATTTTTAACCAATTTGGCCACATTTATCGTTCAAATAACGTCCAAATACACAAAGAAGCCACCCAAAATATTTATTTAATATTTACGAGTGTTTTTGCACTTGTATTTGCATTTAATAACCTATATTTCACGTCAAATGATATTAAAATGCATTAAAAACGAATTTGACCATGTTTATGCTCATTTTTAAGCAATTTGGCCTAATTTATCATTCAAATAACGTCCAAAAACACAAATAAGCAAACCAAAATATTTAATTATTGTTTACGAGTGTTTTTGCACTGGTATTTGCCTTTAATAACCTATATTTCACGGCAAATAGTATTAAAATGAATTAAAAAGCATTAAAAACAAATTTGAGCATGTTTATTCACATCTTTAACTAATTTGACCATATTTATCATTCAAATACGTCCAAATACATAAAGAAGCCACCCAAAATATTTATTTAATATTTACGAGTGTTTTTGCACTTGTATTTGCATTTAATGACCTATATTTCACGTCAAATGATATTAAAATGCATTAAAATGCATTAAAAACGAATTTGAGCATGTTTATGCACATTTTTAACCAATTTGGCCTCATTTATCATTCAAATAACGTCCAAATACACAAAGAAGCAACCCAAAATATTTATTTAATGTTTACGAGTGTTTTTGCATATGTATTTGCATTTAATGACCTATATTTCACGTCAAATCGCGTTAAAATGCATTAACAACGAATTCGAGCAAGTTTATGCACATTTTTAACCTATTTGGCCTAATTTATCATTCAAATAACGTCAAATACACAGAGAAGCCAACCAAAATATTTATTTATTGTTTACGAGTGTTTTTGCACTTGTATTTGCCTTTAATAACCTATATTTCACGTCAAATCACATTAAAAAGCATTAAAAATGAATTTGAGCATGTTTATGCATATTTTTAACCAATTTGGCCACATTTATCATTCAAATAACGTCCAAATACACAAAGAAGCCAACCAAAATATTTATTTATTGTTTACGAGTGTTTTTGCACTTGTATTTGCATTTAATGACCTATATTTCACGTCAAATCGCATTAAAATGCATTACAAACGAATTTGCCATGTTTATGCTCATTTTTAACCAATTTGGCTTAATTTATCAATCAAATAACGTCCAAATACACAAATAAGCAAACCAAAATATTTAATTATTGTTTACGAGTGTTTTTGCACTGGTATTTGCCTTTAATAACCTATATTTCACGGCAAATAGTATTAAAATGAATTAAAAAGCAATAAAAACAAGTTTGAGCATGTTTATTCACATTTTTAACTAATTTGACCATATTTATCATTCAAATACGTCCAAATACACAAAGAAGCCACCCAAAATATTTATTTAATATTTACGAGTGTTTTTGCACTTGTATTTGCATTTAATGACCTATATTTCACGTCAAATGATATTAAAATGCATTAAAATGCATTAAAAACGAATTTGAGCATGTTTATGCACATTTTTAACCAATTTGGCCTCATTTATCATTCAAATAACGTCCAAATACAGAAAAATGCCTCCAAAAATATTTATTTAATGTTTACGAGTCTTTTTGCATATGTATTTGCATTTAATAACCTATATTTCACGTCAAATGATATTAAAATGCATTAAAAACGAATTTGACCATGTTTATGCACATTTTTAACCTATTTGGCCTAATTTATCATTCAAATAACGTCCAAATACACAGAGAAGCAAACCAAAATATTTATTTATTGTTTACGAGTGTTTTTGCACTTGTATTTGCATTTAATGACCTATATTTCACGTCAAATGATATTAAAATGCATTAAAATGCATTAAAAACGAATTTGAGCATGTTTATGCACATTTTTAACCAATTTGGCCTCATTTATCATTCAAATAACGTCCAAATACAGAAAAATGCCTCCAAAAATATTTATTTAATGTTTACGAGTCTTTTTGCATATGTATTTGCATTTAATAACCTATATTTCACGTCAAATGATATTAAAATGCATTAAAAACGAATTTGACCATGTTTATGCTCATTTTTAAGCAATTTGGCTTAATTTATCATTCAAATAACGTCCAAATAAACAAATAAGCAAACCAAAATATTTAATTATTGTTTACGAGTGTTTTTGCACTGGTATTTGCCTTTAATAACCTATATTTCATGGCAAATAGTATTAAAAAGCATTAAAAATGAATTTGAGCATGTTTATGCATATTTTTAACCAATTTGGCCACATTTATCGTTCAAATAACGTCCAAATACACAAAGAAGCCACCCAAAATATTTATTTAATATTTACGAGTGTTTTTGCACTTGTATTTGCATTTAATAACCTATATTTCACGTCAAATGATATTAAAATGCATTAAAAACGAATTTGACCATGTTTATGCTCATTTTTAAGCAATTTGGCCTAATTTATCATTCAAATAACGTCCAAAAACACAAATAAGCAAACCAAAATATTTAATTATTGTTTACGAGTGTTTTTGCACTGGTATTTGCCTTTAATAACCTATATTTCACGGCAAATAGTATTAAAATGAATTAAAAAGCATTAAAAACAAATTTGAGCATGTTTATTCACATCTTTAACTAATTTGACCATATTTATCATTCAAATACGTCCAAATACATAAAGAAGCCACCCAAAATATTTATTTAATATTTACGAGTGTTTTTGCACTTGTATTTGCATTTAATGACCTATATTTCACGTCAAATGATATTAAAATGCATTAAAATGCATTAAAAACGAATTTGAGCATGTTTATGCACATTTTTAACCAATTTGGCCTCATTTATCATTCAAATAACGTCCAAATACACAAAGAAGCCACCCAAAATATTTATTTAATGTTTACGAGTGTTTTTGCACTTGTATTTGCATTTAATGACCACATAAGCAAACCAAAATATTTATTTATTGTTGACGAGTGTTTTTGCACTTGTATTTGCCTTTAATAACCTATATTTCACGTCAAATCGCATTAGAAAGCATTAAAAATGAATTTGAGCATGTTTATGCATATTTTTAACCAATTTGGCCACATTTATCATTCAAATAACATCCAAATACACAACGAAGCCACCCAAAATATTTATTTAATGTTTACGAGTGTTTTTGCACTTGTATTTGCATTTAATAACCTATATTTCACGTCAAATGATATTAAAATGCATTAAAAACGAATTTGACCATGTTTATGCTCATTCTTAAGCAATTTGGCCTAATTTATCATTCAAATAACGTCAAAAACCACAAAGAAGCCACCCAAAATATTTATTTAATGTTTACGAGTGTTTTTGCACTTGTATTTGCATTTAATGACCTATATTTCACGTCAAATCCCATTAAAATGCATTAAAAACGAATTCGAGCAAGTTTATGCACATTTTTAACCTATTTGGCCTAATTTATCATTGAAATAACGTCCAAATACACAGAGAAGCCAACCAAAATATTTATTTATTGTTTACGAGTGTTTTTGCACTTGTATTTGCATTTAATGACCTATATTTCACGTCAAATCGCATTAAAATGCATTAAAAACGAATTCGAGCAAATTTATGCACATTTTTAACCTATTTGGCCTAATTTATCATTAAAATAACGTCCAAATACACAGAGAAGCCAACCAAAATATTTATTTATTGTTTACGAGTGTTTTTGCACTTGTATTTGCATTTAATGACCTATATTTCACGTCAAATCGCATTAAAATGCATTACAAACGAATTTGCCATGTTTATGCTCATTTTTAACCAATTTGGCTTAATTTATCAATCAAATAACGTCCAAATACACAAATAAGCAAACCAAAATATTTAATTATTGTTTACGAGTGTTTTTGCACTGGTATTTGCCTTTAATAACCTATATTTCACGGCAAATAGTATTAAAATGAATTAAAAAGCAATAAAAACAAATTTGAGCATGTTTATTCACATTTTTAACTAATTTGACCATATTTATCATTCAAATACGTCCAAATACACAAAGAAGCCACCCAAAATATTTATTTAATATTTACGAGTGTTTTTGCACTTGTATTTGCATTTAATGACCTATATTTCACGTCAAATGATATTAAAATGCATTAAAATGCATTAAAAACGAATTTGAGCATGTTTATGCACATTTTTAACCAATTTGGCCTCATTTATCATTCAAATAACGTCCAAATACAGAAAAATGCCTCCAAAAATATTTATTTAATGTTTACGAGTCTTTTTGCATATGTATTTGTATTTAATAACCTATATTTCACGTCAAATGATATTAAAATGCATTAAAAACGAATTTGACCATGTTTATGCTCATTTTTAAGCAATTTGGCTTAATTTATCATTCAAATAACGTCCAAATAAACAAATAAGCAAACCAAAATATTTAATTATTGTTTACGAGTGTTTTTGCACTTGTATTTGCATTTAATAACCTATATTTCACGTCAAATCGCGTTAAAATGCATTAAAAACGAATTCGAGCAAGTTTATGCACATTTTTAACCTATTTGGCCTAATTTATCATTCAAATAACGTCCAAATACACAGAGAAGCAAACCAAAATATTTATTTATTGTTTACGAGCGTTTTTGCACTTGTATTTGCATTTAATGACCTATATTTCACGTCAAATGATATTAAAATGCATTAAAATGCATTAAAAACGAATTTGAGCATGTTTATGCACATTTTTAACCAATTTGGCCTCATTTATCATTCAAATAACGTCCAAATACAGAAAAATGCCTCCAAAAATATTTATTTAATGTTTACGAGTCTTTTTGCATATGTATTTGCATTTAATAACCTATATTTCACGTCAAATGATATTAAAATGCATTAAAAACGAATTTGACCATGTTTATGCTCATATTTAAGCAATTTGGCTTAATTTATCATTCAAATAACGTCCAAATAAACAAATAAGCAAACCAAAATATTTAATTATTGTTTACGAGTGTTTTTGCACTGGTATTTGCCTTTAATAACCTATATTTCATGGCAAATAGTATTAAAAAGCATTAAAAATGAATTTGAGCATGTTTATGCATATTTTTAACCAATTTGGCCACATTTATCGTTCAAATAACGTCCAAATACACAAAGAAGCCACCCAAAATATTTATTTAATATTTACGAGTGTTTTTGCACTTGTATTTGCATTTAATAACCTATATTTCACGTCAAATGATATTAAAATGCATTAAAAACGAATTTGACCATGTTTATGCTCATTTTTAAGCAATTTGGCCTAATTTATCATTCAAATAACGTCCAAAAACACAAATAAGCAAACCAAAATATTTAATTATTGTTTACGAGTGTTTTTGCACTGGTATTTGCCTTTAATAACCTATATTTCACGGCAAATAGTATTAAAATGAATTAAAAAGCATTAAAAACAAATTTGAGCATGTTTATTCACATCTTTAACTAATTTGACCATATTTATCATTCAAATACGTCCAAATACATAAAGAAGCCACCCAAAATATTTATTTAATATTTACGAGTGTTTTTGCACTTGTATTTGCATTTAATGACCTATATTTCACGTCAAATGATATTAAAATGCATTAAATTGCATTAAAAACGAATTTGAGCATGTTTATGCACATTTTTAACCAATTTGGCCTCATTTATCATTCAAATAACGTCCAAATACACAAAGAAGCAACCCAAAATATTTATTTAATGTTTACGAGTGTTTTTGTACTTGTATTATCCTTTAATGACCTATATTTCACGTCAAATCGCGTTAAAATGCATTAAAAACGAATTCGAGCAAGTTTATGCACATTTTTAACCTATTTGGCCTAATTTATCATTCAAATAACGTCAAATACACAGAGAAGCCAACCAAAATATTTATTTATTGTTTACGAGTGTTTTTGCACTTGTATTTGCCTTTAATAACCTATATTTCACGTCAAATCACATTAAAAAGCATTAAAAATGAATTTGAGCATGTTTATGCATATTTTTAACCAATTTGGCCACATTTATCATTCAAAAAACGTCCAAATACACAAAGAAGCCAACCAAAATATTTATTTATTGTTTACGAGTGTTTTTGCACTTGTATTTGCATTTAATGACCTATATTTCACGTCAAATCGCATTAAAATGCATTACAAACGAATTTGCCATGTTTATGCTCATTTTTAACCAATTTGGCTTAATTTATCAATCAAATAACGTCCAAATACACAAATAAGCAAACCAAAATATTTAATTATTGTTTACGAGTGTTTTTGCACTGGTATTTGCCTTTAATAACCTATATTTCACGGCAAATAGTATTAAAATGAATTAAAAAGCAATAAAAACAAGTTTGAGCATGTTTATTCACATTTTTAACTAATTTGACCATATTTATCATTCAAATACGTCCAAATACACAAAGAAGCCACCCAAAATATTTATTTAATATTTACGAGTGTTTTTGCACTTGTATTTGCATTTAATGACCTATATTTCACGTCAAATGATATTAAAATGCATTAAAATGCATTAAAAACGAATTTGAGCATGTTTATGCACATTTTTAACCAATTTGGCCTCATTTATCATTCAAATAACGTCCAAATACAGAAAAATGCCTCCAAAAATATTTATTTAATGTTTACGAGTCTTTTTGCATATGTATTTGCATTTAATAACCTATATTTCACGTCAAATGATATTAAAATGCATTAAAAACGAATTTGACCATGTTTATGCACATTTTTAACCTATTTGGCCTAATTTATCATTCAAATAACGTCCAAATACACAGAGAAGCAAACCAAAATATTTATTTATTGTTTACGAGTGTTTTTGCACTTGTATTTGCATTTAATGACCTATATTTCACGTCAAATGATATTAAAATGCATTAAAATGCATTAAAAACGAATTTGAGCATGTTTATGCACATTTTTAACCAATTTGGCCTCATTTATCATTCAAATAACGTCCAAATACAGAAAAATGCCTCCAAAAATATTTATTTAATGTTTACGAGTCTTTTTGCATATGTATTTGCATTTAATAACCTATATTTCACGTCAAATGATATTAAAATGCATTAAAAACGAATTTGACCATGTTTATGCTCATTTTTAAGCAATTTGGCTTAATTTATCATTCAAATAACGTCCAAATAAACAAATAAGCAAACCAAAATATTTAATTATTGTTTACGAGTGTTTTTGCACTGGTATTTGCCTTTAATAACCTATATTTCATGGCAAATAGTATTAAAAAGCATTAAAAATGAATTTGAGCATGTTTATGCATATTTTTAACCAATTTGGCCACATTTATCGTTCAAATAACGTCCAAATACACAAAGAAGCCACCCAAAATATTTATTTAATATTTACGAGTGTTTTTGCACTTGTATTTGCATTTAATAACCTATATTTCACGTCAAATGATATTAAAATGCATTAAAAACGAATTTGACCATGTTTATGCTCATTTTTAAGCAATTTGGCCTAATTTATCATTCAAATAACGTCCAAAAACACAAATAAGCAAACCAAAATATTTAATTATTGTTTACGAGTGTTTTTGCACTGGTATTTGCCTTTAATAACCTATATTTCACGGCAAATAGTATTAAAATGAATTAAAAAGCATTAAAAACAAATTTGAGCATGTTTATTCACATCTTTAACTAATTTGACCATATTTATCATTCAAATACGTCCAAATACATAAAGAAGCCACCCAAAATATTTATTTAATATTTACGAGTGTTTTTGCACTTGTATTTGCATTTAATGACCTATATTTCACGTCAAATGATATTAAAATGCATTAAAATGCATTAAAAACGAATTTGAGCATGTTTATGCACATTTTTAACCAATTTGGCCTCATTTATCATTCAAATAACGTCCAAATACAGAAAAATGCCTCCAAAAATATTTATTTAATGTTTACGAGTCTTTTTGCATATGTATTTGCATTTAATAACCTATATTTCACGTCAAATGATATTAAAATGCATTAAAAACGAATTTGACCATGTTTATGCTCATTTTTAACCAATTTGGCCTAATTTATCATTCAAATAACGTCCAAATACACAAATAAGCAAACCAAAATATTTAATTATTGTTTACGAGTGTTTTTGCACTGGTATTTGCCTTTAATAACCTATATTTCACGGCAAATAGTATTAAAATGAATTAAAAAGCATTAAAAACAAATTTGAGCATGTTTATTCACATTTTTAACTAATTTGACCATATTTATCATTCAAATACGTCCAAATACACAAAGAAGCCACCCAAAATATTTATTTAATATTTACGAGTGTTTTTGCACTTGTATTTGCATTTAATGACCTATATTTCACGTCAAATGATATTAAAATGCATTAAATTGCATTAAAAACGAATTTGAGCATGTTTATGCACATTTTTAACCAATTTGGCCTCATTTATCATTCAAATAACGTCCAAATACACAGAGAAGCAACCCAAAATATTTATTTAATGTTTACGAGTGTTTTTGTACTTGTATTATCCTTTAATGACCTATATTTCACGTCAAATCGCGTTAAAATGCATTAAAAACGAATTCGAGCAAGTTTATGCACATTTTTAACCTATTTGGCCTAATTTATTATTCAAATAACGTCCAAATACACAGAGAAGCCAACCAAAATATTTATTTATTGTTTACGAGTGTTTTTGCACTTGTATTTGCCTTTAATAACCTATATTTCACGTCAAATCGCATTAAAAAGCATTAAAAATGAATTTGAGCATGTTTATGCATATTTTTAACCAATTTGGCCACATTTATCATTCAAATAACGTCCAAATACACAAAGAAGCCACCCAAAATATTTATTTAATGTTTACGAGTGTTTTTGCACTTGTATTTGCATTTAATAACCTATATTTCACGTCAAATGATATTAAAATGCATTAAAAACGAATTTGACCATGTTTATGCTCATTTTTAAGCAATTTGGCCTAATTTATCATTCAAATAACGTCCAAAAACACAAAGAAGCCACCCAAAATATTTATTTAATGTTTACGAGTGTTTTTGCACTTGTATTTGCATTTAATGACCACATAAGCAAACCAAAATATTTATTTATTGTTGACGAGTGTTTTTGCACTTGTATTTGCCTTTAATAACCTATATTTCACGTCAAATCGCATTAAAAAGCATTAAAAATGAATTTGAGCATGTTTATGCATATTTTTAACCAATTTGGACTCATTTATCATTCAAATAACGTCCAAATACACAAATAAGCCACCCGAAATATTTATTTAATGTTTACGAGTGTTTTTGCACTTGTATTTGCATTTAATGACCTATATTTCACGTCAAATGATATTAAAATGCATTAAAAGAGAATTTGACCATGTTTATGCTCATTTTTAAGTAATTTGGCCTAAATTATCATTCAAATAATGTCCAAATACACAAAGAAGCCACCCAAAGTATTTAATTAATGTTTACGAGTGTTTTTGCATTTGTATTTGCATTTAATATCCAATATTTCACGTCAAATAGTATTAAAATGAATTAAAAAGCATTAAAAACAAATTTGAGCATGTTTATTCACATTTTTAAATAATTTGACCTCATTTATCATTCAAATAGGTCCAAATACACAAAGAAACCACCCAAAATATTTATTTAATATTTATGAGTGTTTTTGCACTTTTATTTGCATTTAATGACCTATATTTCACGTTAAATAGCATTAAAAAGCATTAAAAAGGAATTTGAGCATGTTTATGCATATTTTTAACCAATTTGGCCTCATTTATTATTCAAATAACGTCCAAATACACAAAGAAGCCACCCAAAATATTTATTTAATTTTTACGAGTGTTTTTGCACTTGTATTTGCATTTAATGACCTATATTTCACGTCAAATGATATTAAAATGCATTAAAAACGAATTTAACCATGTTTATGCTCATTTTTAAGTAATTTGGCCTAATTTATCATTCAAATAACGTCCAAATACACAGAGAATCCAACCAAAATATTTATTTATTGTTTACGAGTGTTTTTGCACTTGTATTTGCATTTAATGACCTATATTTCACGTCAAATGATATTAAAATGCATTAAAAACGAATTTAACCATGTTTATGCTCATTTTTAAGTAATTTGGCCTCATTTATCATTCAAATAACGTCCAAATACACAGAGAATCCAACCAAAATATTTATTTATTGTTTACGAGTGTTTTTGCACTTGTATTTGCATTTAATGACCTATATTTCACGTCAAATGATATTAAAATGCATTACAAACGAATTTGACCATGTTTATGCTCATTTTTAAGTAATTTGGCCTAATTTATCATTCAAATAACGTGCAAATACACAAAGAAGCCACCCCAAATATTTATTTAATGTTTACGAGTGTTTTTGCACTTGTATTTGCATTTAATGACATATATTTCATGTCAAATCGCATTAAAATGCATTAAAAACGAATTCGAGCAAGTTTATGCACATTTTTAACTTATTTGGCCTAATTTAATATTGAAATAACGTCCAAATACACAGAGAAGCCAACCAAAATATTTATTTATTGTTTACGAGTGTTTTTGTACTTGTATTTGAATTTAATGACCTATATTTCACGTCAAATCCCAATAAAATGCATTAAAAACGAATTCGAGCAAGTTTATGCACATTTTTAACCTATTTTGCCTAATTTATCATTCAAATAACGTCCAAATACACAGAGAAGCCAACCAAAATATTTATTTATTGTTTACGAGTGTTTTTGCACTTGTATTTGCATTTAATATCCAATATTTCACGTCAAATAGTATTAAAATGAATTAAAAAGCATTAAAAACGAATTTGACCATGTTTATGCTCATTTTTAAGCAATTTGGCCTAATTTATCATTCAAATAACGTCCAAAAACACAAAGAAGCCACCCAAAATATTTATTTAATGTTTACGAGTGTTTTTGCACTTGTATTTGCATTTAATGACCTATATTTCACGTATAATCGCTTTAAAATGCATTAAAAATGAATTCGAGCAAGTTTATGCACATTTTTAACCTATTTGGCCTAATTTATCATTGAAATAACGTCCAAATACACAGAGAAGCCAACCAAAATATTTATTTATTGTTTACGAGTGTTTTTGCACTTGTATTTGCATTTAATGACCTATATTTCACGTCAAATCGCATTAAAATGCATTAAAAACGAATTTCACCATGTTTATGCTCATTTTCAAGCAATTTGGCCTAATTTATCATTCAAATAACGTCCAAATACACAAATATGCCACCCGAAATATTTATTTAATGTTTACGAGTGTTTTTGCACTTGTATTTGCATTTAATGACCTATATTTC
Source organism: x Bolboschoenoplectus mariqueter (assembly GCA_037678475.1). Taxonomy (NCBI): domain Eukaryota; kingdom Viridiplantae; phylum Streptophyta; class Magnoliopsida; order Poales; family Cyperaceae; genus x Bolboschoenoplectus; species x Bolboschoenoplectus mariqueter. Next base: position 5,397,091 of record CM075236.1, on the reverse strand, counting down.
ACGTCAAATGATATTAAAATGCATTAAAAACGAATTTGACCATGTTTATGCTCATTTTTAAGTAATTTGGCCAAATTTATCATTCAAATAACGTCCAAATACACAAAGAAGCCACCCGAAATATTTATTTAATGTTTACGAGTGTTTTTGCACTTGTATTTGCATTTAATGACCTATATTTCACGTATAATCGCTTTAAAATGCATTAAAAATGAATTCGAGCAAGTTTATGCACATTTTTAACCTATTTGGCCTAATTTATCATTGAAATAACGTCCAAATACACAGAGAAGCCAACCAAAATATTTATTTATTATTTACGAGTGTTTTTGCACTTGTATTTGCATTTAATGACCTATATTTCACGTCAAATCCCAATAAAATGCATTAAAAACGAATTTGACCATGTTAATGCTCATTTTTAAGCAATTTGGCCTAATTTATCATTCAAATAACGTCCAAATACACAAATAAGCAAACCAAAATATTTATTTATTGTTGACGAGTGTTTTTGCACTTGTATTTGCCTTTAATAACCTATATTTCACGTCAAATCGCATTAAAAAGCATTAAAATTGAATTTGAGCATGTTTATGCATATTTTTAACCAATTTGGCCTCATTTATCATTCAAATAACGTCCAAATACACAAATAAGCTACCCGAAATATTTATTTAATGTTTACGAGTGTTTTTGCACTTGTATTTGCATTTAATGACCTATATTTCACGTCAAATCGCATTAAAATGCGTTAAAAACGAATTTGACCATGTTTATGCTCATTTTTAAGTAATTTGGCCTAATTTATCATTCAAATAACGTCCAAATACACAAAGAAGCCGCCCAAAATATTTATTTAATGTTTACGAGTGTTTTTGCACTTGTATTTGCATTTAATGACCTATATTTCACGTATAATCGCTTTAAAATGCATTAAAAATGAATTCGAGCAAGTTTATGCACATTTTTAACCTATTTGGCCTAATTTATCATTGAAATAACGTCCAAATACACAGAGAAGCCAACCAAAATATTTATTTATTGTTTACGAGTGTTTTTGCACTTGTATTTGCATTTAATGACCTATATTTCACGTCAAATCCCAATAAAATGCATTAAAAACGAATTTGACCATGTTAATGCTCATTTTTAAGCAATTTGGCCTAATTTATCATTCAAATAACGTCCAAATACACAAATAAGCAAACCAAAATATTTATTTATTGTTGACGAGTGTTTTTGCACTTGTATTTGCCTTTAATAACCTATATTTCACGTCAAATCGCATTAAAAAGCATTAAAATTGAATTTGAGCATGTTTATGCATATTTTTAACCAATTTGGCCTCATTTATCATTCAAATAACGTCCAAATACACAAATAAGCTACCCGAAATATTTATTTAATGTTTACGAGTGTTTTTGCACTTGTATTTGCATTTAATGACCTATATTTCACGTCAAATCGCATTAAAATGCATTAAAAACGAATTTCACCATGTTTATGCTCATTTTTAAGTAATTTGGCCTAATTTATCATTCAAATAACGTCCAAATACACAAAGAAGCCGCCCAAAATATTTATTTAATGTTTACGAGTGTTTTTGCACTTGTATTTGCATTTAATGACCTATATTTCACGTATAATCGCTTTAAAATGCATTAAAAATGAATTCGAGCAAGTTTATGCACATTTTTAACCTATTTGGCCTAATTTATCATTGAAATAACGTCCAAATACACAGAGAAGCCAACCAAAATATTTATTTATTGTTTACGAGTGTTTTTGCACTTGTATTTGCATTTAATGACCTATATTTCACGTCAAATCCCAATAAAATGCATTAAAAACGAATTTGACCATGTTAATGCTCATTTTTAAGCAATTTGGCCTAATTTATCATTCAAATAACGTCCAAATACACAAATAAGCAAACCAAAATATTTATTTATTGTTGACGAGTGTTTTTGCACTTGTATTTGCCTTTAATAACCTATATTTCACGTCAAATCGCATTAAAAAGCATTAAAATTGAATTTGAGCATGTTTATGCATATTTTTAACCTATTTGGCCTAATTTATCATTGAAATAACGTCCAAATACACAGAGAAGCCAACCAAAATATTTATTTATTGTTTACGAGTGTTTTTGCACTTGTATTTGCATTTAATGACCTATATTTCACGTCAAATGATATTAAAAAGCATTAAAAACGAATTTGACCATGTTTATGCTCATTTTTAAGTAATTTGGCCTAATCTATCATTCAAATAACGTCCAAATACACAAAGAAGCCACCCAAAATATTTATTTAATGTTTACGAGTGTTTTTGCACTTGTATTTGCATTTAATGACCTATATTTCACGTATAATCGCTTTAAAATGCATTAAAAATGAATTTGAGCAAGTTTATGCACATTTTTAAACTATTTGGCCTAATTTATCATTGAAATAACGTCCAAATACACAGAGAAGCCAACCAAAATATTTATTTATTGTTTACGAGTGTTTTTGCACTTGTATTTGCATTTAATGACCTATATTTCACGTCAAATCGCATTAAAATGCATTAAAAACGAATTTCACCATGTTTATGCTCATTTTTAAGTAATTTTGCCTAATTTATCATTCAAATAACGTCCAAATACACAAAGAAGCCGCCCAAAATATTTATTTAATGTTTACGAGTGTTTTTGCACTTGTATTTGCATTTAATGACCTATATTTCACGTATAATCGCTTTAAAATGCATTAAAAATGAATTCGAGCAAGTTTATGCACATTTTTAACCTATTTGGCCTAATTTATCATTGAAATAACGTCCAAATACACAGAGAAGCCAACCAAAATATTTATTTATTGTTTACGAGTGTTTTTGCACTTGTATTTGCATTTAATGACCTATATTTCACGTCAAATCGCATTAAAATGCATTAAAAACGAATTTCACCATGTTTATGCTCATTTTTAAGCAATTTGGCCTAATTTATCATTCAAATAACGTCCAAATACACAAATAAGCCACCCGAAATATTTATTTAATGTTTACGAGTGTTTTTGCACTTGTATTTGCATTTAATGACCTATATTTCACGTCAAATGATATTAAAATGCATTAAAAACGAATTTGACCATGTTTATGCTCATTTTTAAGTAATTTGGCCTAATTTATCATTCAAATAACGTCCAAATACACAAAGAAGCCACCCAAAATATTTATTTAATGTTTACGAGTGTTTTTGCACTTGTATTTGCATTTAATGACCTATATTTCACGTCAAATCGCATTAAAATGCATTAAAAACGAATTTCACCATGTTTATGCTCATTTTTAAGCAATTTGGCCTAATTTATCATTCAAATAACGTCCAAATACACAAATAAGCCACCCGAAATATTTATTTAATGTTTACGAGTGTTTTTGCACTTGTATTTGCATTTAATGACCTATATTTCACGTCAAATGATATTAAAATGCATTAAAAACGAATTTGACCATGTTTATGCTCATTTTTAAATAATTTGGCCTAATTTATCATTCAAATAACGTCCAAATACACAAAGAAGCCACCCGAAATATTTATTTAATGTTTACGAGTGTTTTTGCACTTGTATTTGCATTTAATGACCTATATTTCATGTCAAATCGCATTAAAATGCATTAAAAACGAATTCGAGCAAGTTTATGCACATTTTTAACCTATTTGGCCTAATTTATCATTGAAATAACGTCCAAATACACAGAGAAGCCAACCAAAATATTTATTTATTGTTTACGAGTGTTTTTGCACTTGTATTTGCATTTAATGACCTATATTTCACGTCAAATCCCAAGAAAATGCATTAAAAACGAATTTGACCATGTTAATGCTCATTTTTAAGCAATTTGGCCTAATTTATCATTCAAATAACGTCCAAATACACAAATAAGCAAACCAAAATATTTATTTATTGTTGACGAGTGTTTTTGCACTTGTATTTGCCTTTAATAACCTATATTTCACGTCAAATCGCATTAAAAAGCATTAAAATTGAATTTGAGCATGTTTATGCATATTTTTAACCAATTTGGCCTCATTTATCATTCAAATAACGTCCAAATACACAAATAAGCTACCCGAAATATTTATTTAATGTTTACGAGTGTTTTTGCACTTGTATTTGCATTTAATGACCTATATTTCACGTCAAATCGCATTAAAATGCATTAAAAACGAATTTCACCATGTTTATGCTCATTTTTAAGTAATTTGGCCTAATTTATCATTCAAATAACGTCCAAATACACAAAGAAGCCGCCCAAAATATTTATTTAATGTTTACGAGTGTTTTTGCACTTGTATTTGCATTTAATGACCTATATTTCACGTATAATCGCTTTAAAATGCATTAAAAATGAATTCGAGCAAGTTTATGCACATTTTTAACCTATTTGGCCTAATTTATCATTGAAATAACGTCCAAATACACAGAGAAGCCAACCAAAATATTTATTTATTGTTTACGAGTGTTTTTGCACTTGTATTTGCATTTAATGACCAATATTTCACGTCAAATCCCAATAAAATGCATTAAAAACGAATTTGACCATGTTAATGCTCATTTTTAAGCAATTTGGCCTAATTTATCATTCAAATAACGTCCAAATACACAAATAAGCAAACCAAAATATTTATTTATTGTTGACGAGTGTTTTTGCACTTGTATTTGCCTTTAATAACCTATATTTCACGTCAAATCGCATTAAAAAGCATTAAAATTGAATTTGAGCATGTTTATGCATATTTTTAACCTATTTGGCCTAATTTATCATTGAAATAACGTCCAAATACACAGAGAAGCCAACCAAAATATTTATTTATTGTTTACGAGTGTTTTTGCACTTGTATTTGCATTTAATGACCTATATTTCACGTCAAATGATATTAAAAAGCATTAAAAACGAATTTGACCATGTTTATGCTCATTTTTAAGTAATTTGGCCTAATCTATCATTCAAATAACATCCAAATACACAAAGAAGCCACCCAAAATATTTATTTAATGTTTACGAGTGTTTTTGCACTTGTATTTGCATTTAATGACCTATATTTCACGTATAATCGCTTTAAAATGCATTAAAAATGAATTTGAGCAAGTTTATGCACATTTTTAAACTATTTGGCCTAATTTATCATTGAAATAACGTCCAAATACACAGAGAAGCCAACCAAAATATTTATTTATTGTTTACGAGTGTTTTTGCACTTGTATTTGCATTTAATGACCTATATTTCACGTCAAATCGCATTAAAATGCATTAAAAACGAATTTCACCATGTTTATGCTCATTTTTAAGTAATTTTGCCTAATTTATCATTCAAATAACGTCCAAATACACAAAGAAGCCGCCCAAAATATTTATTTAATGTTTACGAGTGTTTTTGCACTTGTATTTGCATTTAATGACCTATATTTCACGTATAATCGCTTTAAAATGCATTAAAAATGAATTCGAGCAAGTTTATGCACATTTTTAACCTATTTGGCCTAATTTATCATTGAAATAACGTCCAAATACACAGAGAAGCCAACCAAAATATTTATTTATTGTTTACGAGTGTTTTTGCACTTGTATTTGCATTTAATGACCTATATTTCACGTCAAATCGCATTAAAATGCATTAAAAACGAATTTCACCATGTTTATGCTCATTTTTAAGTAATTTTGCCTAATTTATCATTCAAATAACGTCCAAATACACAAAGAAGCCGCCCAAAATATTTATTTAATGTTTACGAGTGTTTTTGCACTTGTATTTGCATTTAATGACCTATATTTCACGTATAATCGCTTTAAAATGCATTAAAAATGAATTCGAGCAAGTTTATGCACATTTTTAACCTATTTGGCCTAATTTATCATTGAAATAACGTCCAAATACACAGAGAAGCCAACCAAAATATTTATTTATTGTTTACGAGTGTTTTTGCACTTGTATTTGCATTTAATGACCTATATTTCACGTCAAATCGCATTAAAATGCATTAAAAACGAATTTCACCATGTTTATGCTCATTTTTAAGCAATTTGGCCTAATTTATCATTCAAATAACGTCCAAATACACAAATAAGCCACCCGAAATATTTATTTAATGTTTACGAGTGTTTTTGCACTTGTATTTGCATTTAATGACCTATATTTCACGTCAAATGATATTAAAAAGCATTAAAAACGAATTTGACCATGTTTATGCTCATTTTTAAGTAATTTGGCCCAATTTATCATTCAAATAACGTCCAAATACACAAAGAAGCCACCCAAAATATTTATTTAATGTTTACGAGTGTTTTTGCACTTGTATTTGCATTTAATGACCTATATTTCACGTATAATCGCTTTAAAATGTATTAAAAATGAATTCGAGCAAGTTTATGCACATTTTTAACCTATTTGGCCTAATTTATCATTGAAATAACGTCCAAATACACAGAGAAGCCAACCAAAATATTTATTTATTGTTTACGAGTGTTTTTGCACTTGTATTTGCATTTAATGACCTATATTTCACGTCAAATGATATTAAAAAGCATTAAAAACGAATTTGACCATGTTTATGCTCATTTTTAAGTAATTTGGCCTAATCTATCATTCAAATAACGTCCAAATACACAAAGAAGCCACCCAAAATATTTATTTAATGTTTACGAGTGTTTTTGCACTTGTATTTGCATTTAATGACCTATATTTCACGTATAATCGCTTTAAAATGCATTAAAAATGAATTCGAGCAAGTTTATGCACATTTTTAAACTATTTGGCCTAATTTATCATTGAAATAACGTCCAAATACACAGAGAAGCCAACCAAAATATTTATTTATTGTTTACGAGTGTTTTTGCACTTGTATTTACATTTAATGACCTATATTTCATGTCAAATCGCATTAAAATGCATTAAAAACGAATTCGAGCAAGTTTATGCACATTTTTAACCTATTTGGCCTAATTTATTATTGAAATAACGTCCAAATACACAGAGAAGCCACCCGAAATATTTATTTATTGTTTACGAGTGTTTTTGTACTTGTATTTGAATTTAATGACCTATATTTCACGTCAAATCCCAATAAAATGCATTAAAAACGAATTCGAGCAAGTTTATGCACATTTTTAACCTATTTGGCCTAATTTATCATTCAAATAACGTCCAAATACACAAAGAAGCCACCCGAAATATTTATTTAATGTTTACGAGTGTTTTTGCACTTGTATTTGCATTTAATGACCTATATTTCATGTCAAATCGCATTAAAATGCATTAAAAACGAATTCGAGCAAGTTTATGCACATTTTTAACCTATTTGGCCTAATTTATCATTGAAATAACGTCCAAATACACAGAGAAGCCAACCAAAATATTTATTTATTGTTTACGAGTGTTTTTGCACTTGTATTTGCATTTAATGACCTATATTTCACGTCAAATCCCAATAAAATGCATTAAAAACGAATTTGACCATGTTTATGCTCATTTTTAAGCAATTTGGCCTAATTTATCATTCAAATAACGCCCAAATACACAAATAAGCAAACCAAAATATTTATTTATTGTTGACGAGTGTTTTTGCACTTGTATTTGCCTTTAATAACCTATATTTCACGTCAAATCGCATTAAAAAGCATTAAAATTGAATTTGAGCATGTTTATGCATATTTTTAACCAATTTGGCCTCATTTATCATTCAAATAACGTCCAAATACACAAATAAGCTACCCGAAATATTTATTTAATATTTACGAGTGTTTTTGCACTTGTATTTGCATTTAATGACCTATATTTCACGTCAAATCGCATTAAAATGCATTAAAAACGAATTTCACCATGTTTATGCTCATTTTTAAGCAATTTGGCCTAATTTATCATTCAAATAACGTCCAAATACACAAATAAGCAAACCCAAATATTTATTTATTGTTGACGAGTGTCTTTGCACTTGTATTTGCCTTTAATAACCTATATTTCACGTCAAATCGCATTAAAAAGCATTAAAAATGAATTTGAGCATGTTTATGCATATTTTTAAGTAATTTGGCCTCATTTATCATTCAAATAACGTCCAAATACACAAATAAGCCACCCGAAATATTTATTTAATGTTTACGAGTGTTTTTGCACTTGTATTTGCATTTAATGACCTATATTTCACGTCAAATGATATTAAAAAGCATTAAAAACGAATTTGACCATGTTTATGCTCATTTTTAAGTAATTTGGCCTAATTTATCATTCAAATAACGTCCAAATACACAAAGAAGCCACCCAAAATATTTATTTAATGTTTACGAGTGTTTTTGCACTTGTATTTGCATTTAATGACCTATATTTCATGTCAAATCGCATTAAAATGCATTAAAAACGAATTCGAGCATGTTTATGCACATTTTTAACCTATTTGGCCTAATTTATTATTCAAATAACGTCCAAATACACAGAGAAGCCAACCAAAATATTTATTTATTGTTTACGAGTGTTTGTGCACTTGTATTTGCATTTAATGACCTATATTTCATGTCAAATCGCATTAAAATGCATTAAAAACGAATTCGAGCAAGTTTATGCACATTTTTAACCTATTTGGCCTAATTTATCATTCAAATAACGTCCAAATACACAGAGAAGCCAACCAAAATATTTATTTATTGTTTACGAGTGTTTTTGCACTTGTATTTGCATTTAATGACCTATATTTCACGTCAAATCCCAATAAAATGCATTAAAAACGAATTTGAGCTTGTTTATGCACATTTTTAACCAATTTGGCATCATTTGTTATTCAAATAACGTCCAAATACACAAAAAAGTAACCCCAAATATTTATTTAATGTTTACGAGTGTTTTTGCATTTGTATTTGCATTGAATATCCAATATTTCACGTCAAATAGTATTAAAATGAATTAAAAAGCATTAAAAAGGAATTTGAGCATGTTTATGCATATTTTTAACCAATTTGGCCTCATTTATTATTCAAATAACGTCCAAATACACAAAGAAGTCACCCAAAATATTTATTTAATTTTTACGAGTGTTTTTGCACTTGTATTTGCATTTAATGACCTATATTTCACGTCAAATGATATTAAAATGCATTAAAAACGAATTTAACCATGTTTATGCTCATTTTTAAGTAATTTGGCCTAATTTATCATTCAAATAACGTCCAAATACATAGAGAATCCAACCAAAATATTTATTTATTGTTTACGAGTGTTTTTGCACTTGTATTTGCATTTAATGACCTATATTTCACGTCAAAAGATATTAAAATGCATTACAAACGAATTTGACCATGTTTATGCTCATTTTTAAGTAATTTGGCCTAATTTATCATTCAAATAACGTGCAAATACACAAAGAAGCCACCCCAAATATTTATTTAATGTTTACGAGTGTTTTTGCACTTGTATTTACATTTAATGACCTATATTTCATGTCAAATCGCATTAAAATGCATTAAAAACGAATTCGAGCAAGTTTATGCACATTTTTAACCTATTTGGCCTAATTTATTATTGAAATAACGTCCAAATACACAGAGAAGCCAACCAAAATATTTATTTATTGTTTACGAGTGTTTTTGTACTTGTATTTGAATTTAATGACCTATATTTCACGTCAAATCCCAATAAAATGCATTAAAAACGAATTCGAGCAAGTTTATGCACATTTTTAACCTATTTGGCCTAATTTATCATTCAAATAACGTCCAAATACACAGAGAAGCCAACCAAAATATTTATTTATTGTTTACGAGTGTTTTTGCACTTGTATTTGCATTTAATATCCAATATTTCACGTCAAATAGTATTAAAATGAATTAAAAAGCATTAAAAACGAATTTGACCATGTTTATGCTCATTTTTAAGCAATTTGGCCTAATTTATCATTCAAATAACGTCCAAAAACACAAAGAAGCCACCCAAAATATTTATTTAATGTTTATGAGTGTTTTTGCACTTGTATTTGCATTTAATGACCTATATTTCACGTATAATCGCTTTAAAATGCATTAAAAATGAATTCGAGCAAGTTTATGCACATTTTTAACCTATTTGGCCTAATTTATCATTGAAATAACGTCCAAATACACAGAGAAGCCAACCAAAATATTTATTTATTGTTTACGAGTGTTTTTGCACTTGTATTTGCATTTAATGACCTATATTTCACGTCAAATCGCATTAAAATGCATTAAAAACGAATTTCACCATGTTTATGCTCATTTTTAAGCAATTTGGCCTAATTTATCATTCAAATAACGTCCAAATACACAAATAAGCCACCCGAAATATTTATTTAATGTTTACGAGTGTTTTTGCACTTGTATTTGCATTTAATGACCTATATTTCACGTCAAATGATATTAAAATGCATTAAAAACGAATTTGACCATGTTTATGCTCATTTTTAAGTAATTTGGCCTAATTTATCATTCAAATAACGTCCAAATACACAAAGAAGCCACCCGAAATATTTATTTAATGTTTACGAGTGTTTTTGCACTTGTATTTGCATTTAATGACCTATATTTCATGTCAAATCGCATTAAAATGCATTAAAAACGAATTCGAGCAAGTTTATGCACATTTTTAACATATTTGGCCTAATTTATCATTGAAATAACATCCAAATACACAGAGAAGCCAACCAAAATATTTATTTATTGTTTACGAGTGTTTTTGCACTTGTATTTGCATTTAATGACCTATATTTCACGTCAAATCCCAATAAAATGCATTAAAAACGAATTTGACCATGTTTATGCTCATTTTTAAGCAATTTGGCCTAATTTATCATTCAAATAACGTCCAAATACACAAATAAGCAAACCAAAATATTTATTTATTGTTGACGAGTGTTTTTGCACTTGTATTTGCCTTTAATAACCTATATTTCACGTCAAATCGCATTAAAAAGCATTAAAATTGAATTTGAGCATGTTTATGCATATTTTTAACCAATTTGGCCTCATTTATCATTCAAATAACGTCCAAATACACAAATAAGCTACCCGAAATATTTATTTAATGTTTACGAGTGTTTTTGCACTTGTATTTGCATTTAATGACCTATATTTCACGTCAAATCGCATTAAAATGCATTAAAAACGAATTTCACCATGTTTATGCTCATTTTTAAGCAATTTGGCCTAATTTATCATTCAAATAACGTCCAAATACACAAATAAGCAAACCCAAATATTTATTTATTGTTGACGAGTGTCTTTGCACTTGTATTTGCCTTTAATAACCTATATTTCACGTCAGATCGCATTAAAAAGCATTAAAAATGAATTTGAGCATGTTTATGCATATTTTTAACCAATTTGGCCTCATTTATCATTCAAATAACGTCCAAATACACAAATAAGCCACCCGAAATATTTATTTAATGTTTACGAGTGTTTTTGCACTTGTATTTGCATTTAATGACCTATATTTTACGTCAAATGATATTAAAAAGCATTAAAAACGAATTTGACCATGTTTATGCTCATTTTTAAGTAATTTGGCCTAATTTATCATTCAAATAACGTCCAAATACACAAAGAAGCCACCCAAAATATTTATTTAATGTTTACGAGTGTTTTTGCACTTGTATTTGCATTTAATGACCTATATTTCATGTCAAGTCGCATTAAAATGCATTAAAAACGAATTCGAGCATGTTTATGCACATTTTTAACCTATTTGGCCTAATTTATTATTCAAATAACGTCCAAATACACAGAGAAGCCAACCAAAATATTTATTTATTGTTTACGAGTGTTTGTGCACTTGTATTTGCATTTAATGACCTATATTTCATGTCAAATCGCATTAAAATGCATTAAAAACGAATTCGAGCAAGTTTATGCACATTTTTAACCTATTTGGCCTAATTTATCATTCAAATAACGTCCAAATACACAGAGAAGCCAACCAAAATATTTATTTATTGTTTACGAGTGTTTTTGCACTTGTATTTGCATTTAATGACCTATATTTCATGTCAAATCGCATTAAAATGCATTAAAAATGAATTCGAGCAAGTTTATGCACATTTTTAACCTATTTGGCCTAATTTATCATTGAAATAACGTCCAAATACACAGAGAAGCCAACCAAAATATTTATTTATTGTTTACGAGTGTTTTTGCACTTGTATTTGCATTTAATGACCTATATTTCACGTCAAATCGCATTAAAATGCATTAAAAACGAATTTCACCATGTTTATGCTCATTTTTAAGCAATTTGGCCTAATTTATCATTCAAATAACGTCCAAATACACAAATAAGCCACCCGAAATATTTATTTAATGTTTACGAGTGTTTTTGCACTTGTATTTGCATTTAATGACCTATATTTCACGTCAAATGATATTAAAATGCATTAAAAACGAATTTGACCATGTTTATGCTCATTTTTAAGTAATTTGGCCTAATTTATCATTCAAATAACGTCCAAATACACAAAGAAGCCACCCGAAATATTTATTTAATGTTTACGAGTGTTTTTGCACTTGTATTTGCATTTAATGACCTATATTTCATGTCAAATCGCATTAAAATGCATTAAAAACGAATTCGAGCAAGTTTATGCACATTTTTAACATATTTGGCCTAATTTATCATTGAAATAACATCCAAATACACAGAGAAGCCAACCAAAATATTTATTTATTGTTTACGAGTGTTTTTGCACTTGTATTTGCATTTAATGACCTATATTTCACGTCAAATCCCAATAAAATGCATTAAAAACGAATTTGACCATGTTTATGCTCATTTTTAAGCAATTTGGCCTAATTTATCATTCAAATAACGTCCAAATACACAAATAAGCAAACCAAAATATTTATTTATTGTTGACGAGTGTTTTTGCACTTGTATTTGCCTTTAATAACCTATATTTCACGTCAAATCGCATTAAAAAGCATTAAAATTGAATTTGAGCATGTTTATGCATATTTTTAACCAATTTGGCCTCATTTATCATTCAAATAACGTCCAAATACACAAATAAGCTACCCGAAATATTTATTTAATGTTTACGAGTGTTTTTGCACTTGTATTTGCATTTAATGACCTATATTTCACGTCAAATCGCATTAAAATGCATTAAAAACGAATTTCACCATGTTTATGCTCATTTTTAAGCAATTTGGCCTAATTTATCATTCAAATAACGTCCAAATACACAAATAAGCAAACCCAAATATTTATTTATTGTTGACGAGTGTCTTTGCACTTGTATTTGCCTTTAATAACCTATATTTCACGTCAGATCGCATTAAAAAGCATTAAAAATGAATTTGAGCATGTTTATGCATATTTTTAACCAATTTGGCCTCATTTATCATTCAAATAACGTCCAAATACACAAATAAGCCACCCGAAATATTTATTTAATGTTTACGAGTGTTTTTGCACTTGTATTTGCATTTAATGACCTATATTTTACGTCAAATGATATTAAAAAGCATTAAAAACGAATTTGACCATGTTTATGCTCATTTTTAAGTAATTTGGCCTAATTTATCATTCAAATAACGTCCAAATACACAAAGAAGCCACCCAAAATATTTATTTAATGTTTACGAGTGTTTTTGCACTTGTATTTGCATTTAATGACCTATATTTCATGTCAAATCGCATTAAAATGCATTAAAAACGAATTCGAGCATGTTTATGCACATTTTTAACCTATTTGGCCTAATTTATTATTCAAATAACGTCCAAATACACAGAGAAGCCAACCAAAATATTTATTTATTGTTTACGAGTGTTTGTGCACTTGTATTTGCATTTAATGACCTATATTTCATGTCAAATCGCATTAAAATGCATTAAAAACGAATTCGAGCAAGTTTATGCACATTTTTAACCTATTTGGCCTAATTTATCATTCAAATAACGTCCAAATACACAGAGAAGCCAACCAAAATATTTATTTATTGTTTACGAGTGTTTTTGCACTTGTATTTGCATTTAATGACCTATATTTCACGTCAAATCCCAATAAAATGCATTAAAAACGAATTTGAGCTTGTTTATGCACATTTTTAACCAATTTGGCATCATTTGTTATTCAAATAACGTCCAAATACACAAAAAAGTAACCCCAAATATTTATTTAATGTTTACGAGTGTTTTTGCATTTGTATTTGCATTGAATATCCAATATTTCACGTCAAATAGTATTAAAATGAATTAAAAAGCATTAAAAAGGAATTTGAGCATGTTTATGCATATTTTTAACCAATTTGGCCTCATTTATTATTCAAATAACGTCCAAATACACAAAGAAGCCACCCAAAATATTTATTTAATTTTTACGAGTGTTTTTGCACTTGTATTTGCATTTAATGACCTATATTTCACGTCAAATGATATTAAAATGCATTAAAAACGAATTTAACCATGTTTATGCTCATTTTTAAGTAATTTGGCCTAATTTATCATTCAAATAACGTCCAAATACACAGAGAATCCAACCAAAATATTTATTTATTGTTTACGAGTGTTTTTGCACTTGTATTTGCATTTAATGACCTATATTTCATGTCAAATAGCATTAAAATGCATTAAAAACGAATTCGAGCATGTTTATGCACATTTTTAAGCAATTTGGCCTAATTTATCATTCAAATAACGTCCAAATACACAAATAAGCCACCCGAAATATTTATTTAATGTTTACGAGTGTTTTTGCACTTGTATTTGCATTTAATGACCTATATTTCACGTCAAATGATATTAAAAAGCATTAAAAACGAATTTGACCATGTTTATGCTCATTTTTAAGTAATTTGGCCTAATTTATCATTCAAATAACGTCCAAATACACAAAGAAGCCACCCAAAATATTTATTTAATGTTTACGAGTGTTTTTGCACTTGTATTTGCATTTAATGACCTATATTTCACGTATAATCGCTTTAAAATGTATTAAAAATGAATTCGAGCAAGTTTATGCACATTTTTAACCTATTTGGCCTAATTTATCATTGAAATAACGTCCAAATACACAGAGAAGCCAACCAAAATATTTATTTATTGTTTACGAGTGTTTTTGCACTTGTATTTGCATTTAATGACCTATATTTCACGTCAAATGATATTAAAAAGCATTAAAAACGAATTTGACCATGTTTATGCTCATTTTTAAGTAATTTGGCCTAATCTATCATTCAAATAACGTCCAAATACACAAAGAAGCCACCCAAAATATTTATTTAATGTTTACGAGTGTTTTTGCACTTGTATTTGCATTTAATGACCTATATTTCACGTATAATCGCTTTAAAATGCATTAAAAATGAATTCGAGCAAGTTTATGCACATTTTTAAACTATTTGGCCTAATTTATCATTGAAATAACGTCCAAATACACAGAGAAGCCAACCAAAATATTTATTTATTGTTTACGAGTGTTTTTGCACTTGTATTTGCATTTAATGACCTATATTTCACGTCAAATCGCATTAAAATGCATTAAAAACGAATTTCACCATGTTTATGCTCATTTTTAAGCAATTTGGCCTAATTTATCATTCAAATAACGTCCAAATACACAAATAAGCCACCCGAAATATTTATTTAATGTTTACGAGTGTTTTTGCACTTGTATTTGCATTTAATGACCTATATTTCACGTCAAATGATATTAAAATGCATTAAAAACGAATTTGACCATGTTTATGCTCATTTTTAAATAATTTGGCCTAATTTATCATTCAAATAACGTCCAAATACACAAAGAAGCCACCCGAAATATTTATTTAATGTTTACGAGTGTTTTTGCACTTGTATTTGCATTTAATGACCTATATTTCATGTCAAATCGCATTAAAATGCATTAAAAACGAATTCGAGCAAGTTTATGCACATTTTTAACCTATTTGGCCTAATTTATCATTGAAATAACGTCCAAATACACAGAGAAGCCAACCAAAATATTTATTTATTGTTTACGAGTGTTTTTGCACTTGTATTTGCATTTAATGACCTATATTTCACGTCAAATCCCAATAAAATGCATTAAAAACGAATTTGACCATGTTTATGCTCATTTTTAAGCAATTTGGCCTAATTTATCATTCAAATAACGTCCAAATACACAAATAAGCAAACCAAAATATTTATTTATTGTTGACGAGTGTTTTTGCACTTGTATTTGCCTTTAATAACCTATATTTCACGTCAAATCGCATTAAAAAGCATTAAAATTGAATTTGAGCATGTTTATGCATATTTTTAACCAATTTGGCCTCATTTATCATTCAAATAACGTCCAAATACACAAATAAGCTACCCGAAATATTTATTTAATATTTACGAGTGTTTTTGCACTTGTATTTGCATTTAATGACCTATATTTCACGTCAAATCGCATTAAAATGCATTAAAAACGAATTTCACCATGTTTATGCTCATTTTTAAGCAATTTGGCCTAATTTATCATTCAAATAACGTCCAAATACACAAATAAGCAAACCCAAATATTTATTTATTGTTGACGAGTGTCTTTGCACTTGTATTTGCCTTTAATAACCTATATTTCACGTCAAATCGCATTAAAATGCATTAAAAACGAATTTGACCATGTTTATGCTCATTTTTAAGCAATTTGGCCTAATTTATCATTCAAATAACGTCCAAATACACAAATAAGCAAACCAAAATATTTATTTATTGTTGACGAGTGTTTTTGCACTTGTATTTGCATTTAATGACCTATATTTCACGTCAAATCCCAATAAAATGCATTAAAAACGAATTTGACCATGTTTATGCTCATTTTTAAGCAATTTGGCCTAATTTATCATTCAAATAACGTCCAAATACACAAATAAGCAAACCAAAATATTTATTTATTGTTGACGAGTGTTTTTGCACTTGTATTTGCCTTTAATAACCTATATTTCACGTCAAATCGCATTAAAAAGCATTAAAATTGAATTTGAGCATGTTTATGCATATTTTTAACCAATTTGGCCTCATTTATCATTCAAATAACGTCCAAATACACAAATAAGCTACCCGAAATATTTATTTAATATTTACGAGTGTTTTTGCACTTGTATTTGCATTTAATGACCTATATTTCACGTCAAATCGCATTAAAATGCATTAAAAACAAATTTCACCATGTTTATGCTCATTTTTAAGCAATTTGGCCTAATTTATCATTCAAATAACGTCCAAATACACAAATAAGCAAACCCAAATATTTATTTATTGTTGACGAGTGTCTTTGCACTTGTATTTGCCTTTAATAACCTATATTTCACGTCAAATCGCATTAAAAAGCATTAAAAATGAATTTGAGCATGTTTATGCATATTTTTAAGTAATTTGGCCTCATTTATCATTCAAATAACGTCCAAATACACAAATAAGCCACCCGAAATATTTATTTAATGTTTACGAGTGTTTTTGCACTTGTATTTGCATTTAATGACCTATATTTCACGTCAAATGATATTAAAAAGCATTAAAAACGAATTTGACCATGTTTATGCTCCTTTTTAAGTAATTTGGCCTAATTTATCATTCAAATAACGTCCAAATACACAAAGAAGCCACCCAAAATATTTATTTAATGTTTATGAGTGTTTTTGCACTTGTATTTGCATTTAATGACCTATATTTCACGTATAATCGCTTTAAAATGTATTAAAAATGAATTCGAGCAAGTTTATGCACATTTTTAACCTATTTGGCCTAATTTATCATTGAAATAACGTCCAAATACACAGAGAAGCCAACCAAAATATTTATTTATTGTTTACGAGTGTTTTTGCACTTGTATTTGCATTTAATGACCTATATTTCACGTCAAATGATATTAAAAAGCATTAAAAACGAATTTGACCATGTTTATGCTCATTTTTAAGTAATTTGGCCTAATCTATCATTCAAATAACGTCCAAATACACAAAGAAGCCACCCAAAATATTTATTTAATGTTTACGAGTGTTTTTGCACTTGTATTTGCATTTAATGACCTATATTTCACGTATAATCGCTTTAAAATGCATTAAAAATGAATTCGAGCAAGTTTATGCACATTTTTAAACTATTTGGCCTAATTTATCATTGAAATAACGTCCAAATACACAGAGAAGCCAACCAAAATATTTATTTATTGTTTACGAGTGTTTTTGCACTTGTATTTGCATTTAATGACCTATATTTCACGTCAAATCGCATTAAAATGCATTAAAAACGAATTTCACCATGTTTATGCTCATTTTTAAGCAATTTGGCCTAATTTATCATTCAAATAACGTCCAAATACACAAATAAGCCACCCGAAATATTTATTTAATGTTTACGAGTGTTTTTGCACTTGTATTTGCATTTAATGACCTATATTTCACGTCAAATGATATTAAAATGCATTAAAAACGAATTTGACCATGTTTATGCTCATTTTTAAGTAATTTGGCCTAATTTATCATTCAAATAACGTCCAAATACACAAAGAAGCCACCCGAAATATTTATTTAATGTTTACGAGTGTTTTTGCACTTGTATTTGCATTTAATGACCTATATTTCATGTCAAATCGCATTAAAATGCATTAAAAACGAATTCGAGCAAGTTTATGCACATTTTTAACATATTTGGCCTAATTTATCATTGAAATAACGTCCAAATACACAGAGAAGCCAACCAAAATATTTATTTATTGTTTACGAGTGTTTTTGCACTTGTATTTGCATTTAATGACCTATATTTCACGTCAAATCCCAATAAAATGCATTAAAAACGAATTTGACCATGTTTATGCTCATTTTTAAGCAATTTGGCCTAATTTATCATTCAAATAACGTCCAAATACACAAATAAGCAAACCAAAATATTTATTTATTGTTGACGAGTGTTTTTGCACTTGTATTTGCCTTTAATAACCTATATTTCACGTCAAATCGCATTAAAAAGCATTAAAATTGAATTTGAGCATGTTTATGCATATTTTTAACCAATTTGGCCTCATTTATCATTCAAATAACGTCCAAATACACAAATAAGCTACCCGAAATATTTATTTAATGTTTACGAGTGTTTTTGCACTTGTATTTGCATTTAATGACCTATATTTCACGTCAAATCGCATTAAAATGCATTAAAAACGAATTTCACCATGTTTATGCTCATTTTTAAGCAATTTGGCCTAATTTATCATTCAAATAACGTCCAAATACACAAATAAGCAAACCCAAATATTTATTTATTGTTGACGAGTGTCTTTGCACTTGTATTTGCCTTTAATAACCTATATTTCACGTCAGATCGCATTAAAAAGCATTAAAAATGAATTTGAGCATGTTTATGCATATTTTTAACCAATTTGGCCTCATTTATCATTCAAATAACGTCCAAATACACAAATAAGCCACCCGAAATATTTATTTAATGTTTACGAGTGTTTTTGCACTTGTATTTGCATTTAATGACCTATATTTCACGTCAAATGATATTAAAAAGCATTAAAAACGAATTTGACCATGTTTATGCTCATTTTTAAGTAATTTGGCCTAATTTATCATTCAAATAACGTCCAAATACACAAAGAAGCCACCCAAAATATTTATTTAATGTTTACGAGTGTTTTTGCACTTGTATTTGCATTTAATGACCTATATTTCATGTCAAATCGCATTAAAATGCATTAAAAACGAATTCGAGCATGTTTATGCACATTTTTAACCTATTTGGCCTAATTTATTATTCAAATAACGTCCAAATACACAGAGAAGCCAACCAAAATATTTATTTATTGTTTACGAGTGTTTGTGCACTTGTATTTGCATTTAATGACCTATATTTCATGTCAAATCGCATTAAAATGCATTAAAAACGAATTCGAGCAAGTTTATGCACATTTTTAACCTATTTGGCCTAATTTATCATTCAAATAACGTCCAAATACACAGAGAAGCCAACCAAAATATTTATTTATTGTTTACGAGTGTTTTTGCACTTGTATTTGCATTTAATGACCTATATTTCACGTCAAATCCCAATAAAATGCATTAAAAACGAATTTGAGCTTGTTTATGCACATTTTTAACCAATTTGGCATCATTTGTTATTCAAATAACGTCCAAATACACAAAAAAGTAACCCCAAATATTTATTTAATGTTTACGAGTGTTTTTGCATTTGTATTTGCATTGAATATCCAATATTTCACGTCAAATAGTATTAAAATGAATTAAAAAGCATTAAAAAGGAATTTGAGCATGTTTATGCATATTTTTAACCAATTTGGCCTCATTTATTATTCAAATAACGTCCAAATACACAAAGAAGCCACCCAAAATATTTATTTAATTTTTACGAGTGTTTTTGCACTTGTATTTGCATTTAATGACCTATATTTCACGTCAAATGATATTAAAATGCATTAAAAACGAATTTAACCATGTTTATGCTCATTTTTAAGTAATTTGGCCTAATTTATCATTCAAATAACGTCGAAATACACAGAGAATCCAACCAAAATATTTATTTATTGTTTACGAGTGTTTTTGCACTTGTATTTGCATTTAATGACCTATATTTCATGTCAAATAGCATTAAAATGCATTAAAAACGAATTCGAGCATGTTTATGCACATTTTTAAGCAATTTGGCCTAATTTATCATTCAAATAACGTCCAAATACACAAATAAGCCACCCGAAATATTTATTTAATGTTTACGAGTGTTTTTGCACTTGTATTTGCATTTAATGACCTATATTTCACGTCAAATGATATTAAAAAGCATTAAAAACGAATTTGACCATGTTTATGCTCATTTTTAAGTAATTTGGCCTAATTTATCATTCAAATAACGTCCAAATACACAAAGAAGCCACCCAAAATATTTATTTAATGTTTACGAGTGTTTTTGCACTTGTATTTGCATTTAATGACCTATATTTCACGTATAATCGCTTTAAAATGTATTAAAAATGAATTCGAGCAAGTTTATGCACATTTTTAACCTATTTGGCCTAATTTATCATTGAAATAACGTCCAAATACACAGAGAAGCCAACCAAAATATTTATTTATTGTTTACGATTGTTTTTGCACTTGTATTTGCATTTAATGACCTATATTTCACGTCAAATGATATTAAAAAGCATTAAAAACGAATTTGACCATGTTTATGCTCATTTTTAAGTAATTTGGCCTAATCTATCATTCAAATAACGTCCAAATACACAAAGAAGCCACCCAAAATATTTATTTAATGTTTACGAGTGTTTTTGCACTTGTATTTGCATTTAATGACCTATATTTCACGTATAATCGCTTTAAAATGCATTAAAAATGAATTCGAGCAAGTTTATGCACATTTTTAAACTATTTGGCCTAATTTATCATTCAAATAACGTCCAAATACACAAATAAGCAAACCCAAATATTTATTTATTGTTGACGAGTGTCTTTGCACTTGTATTTGCATTTAATGACCTATATTTCACGTCAAATCGCATTAAAATGCATTAAAAACGAATTTCACCATGTTTATGCTCATTTTTAAGCAATTTGGCCTAATTTATCATTCAAATAACGTCCAAATACACAAATAAGCCACCCGAAATATTTATTTAATGTTTACGAGTGTTTTTGCACTTGTATTTGCATTTAATGACCTATATTTCACGTCAAATGATATTAAAATGCATTAAAAACGAATTTGACCATGTTTATGCTCATTTTTAAATAATTTGGCCTAATTTATCATTCAAATAACGTCCAAATACACAAAGAAGCCACCCGAAATATTTATTTAATGTTTACGAGTGTTTTTGCACTTGTATTTGCATTTAATGACCTATATTTCATGTCAAATCGCATTAAAATGCATTAAAAACGAATTCGAGCAAGTTTATGCACATTTTTAACCTATTTGGCCTAATTTATCATTGAAATAACGTCCAAATACACAGAGAATCCAACCAAAATATTTATTTATTGTTTACGAGTGTTTTTGCACTTGTATTTGCATTTAATGACCTATATTTCACGTCAAATCCCAATAAAATGCATTAAAAACGAATTTGACCATGTTTATGCTCATTTTTAAGCAATTTGGCCTAATTTATCATTCAAATAACGTCCAAATACACAAATAAGCAAACCAAAATATTTATTTATTGTTGACGAGTGTTTTTGCACTTGTATTTGCCTTTAATAACCTATATTTCACGTCAAATCGCATTAAAAAGCATTAAAATTGAATTTGAGCATGTTTATGCATATTTTTAACCAATTTGGCCTCATTTATCATTCAAATAACGTCCAAATACACAAATAAGCTACCCGAAATATTTATTTAATATTTACGAGTGTTTTTGCACTTGTATTTGCATTTAATGACCTATATTTCACGTCAAATCGCATTAAAATGCATTAAAAACGAATTTCACCATGTTTATGCTCATTTTTAAGCAATTTGGCCTAATTTATCATTCAAATAACGTCCAAATACACAAATAAGCAAACCCAAATATTTATTTATTGTTGACGAGTGTCTTTGCACTTGTATTTGCCTTTAATAACCTATATTTCACGTCAAATCGCATTAAAATGCATTAAAAACGAATTTGACCATGTTTATGCTCATTTTTAAGCAATTTGGCCTAATTTATCATTCAAATAACGTCCAAATACACAAATAAGCAAACCAAAATATTTATTTATTGTTGACGAGTGTTTTTGCACTTGTATTTGCATTTAATGACCTATATTTCACGTCAAATCCCAATAAAATGCATTAAAAACGAATTTGACCATGTTTATGCTCATTTTTAAGCAATTTGGCCTAATTTATCATTCAAATAACGTCCAAATACACAAATAAGCAAACCAAAATATTTATTTATTGTTGACGAGTGTTTTTGCACTTGTATTTGCCTTTAATAACCTATATTTCACGTCAAATCGCATTGAAAAGCATTAAAATTGAATTTGAGCATGTTTATGCATATTTTTAACCAATTTGGCCTCATTTATCATTCAAATAACGTCCAAATACACAAATAAGCTACCCGAAATATTTATTTAATATTTACGAGTGTTTTTGCACTTGTATTTGCATTTAATGACCTATATTTCACGTCAAATCGCATTAAAATGCATTAAAAACGAATTTCACCATGTTTATGCTCATTTTTAAGCAATTTGGCCTAATTTATCATTCAAATAACGTCCAAATACACAAATAAGCAAACCCAAATATTTATTTATTGTTGACGAGTGTCTTTGCACTTGTATTTGCCTTTAATAACCTATATTTCACGTCAGATCGCATTAAAAAGCATTAAAAATGAATTTGAGCATGTTTATGCATATTTTTAACCAATTTGGCCTCATTTATCATTCAAATAACGTCCAAATACACAAATAAGCCACCCGAAATATTTATTTAATGTTTACGAGTGTTTTTGCACTTGTATTTGCATTTAATGACCTATATTTCACGTCAAATGATATTAAAAAGCATTAAAAACGAATTTGACCATGTTTATGCTCATTTTTAAGTAATTTGGCCTAATTTATCATTCAAATAACGTCCAAATACACAAAGAAGCCACCCAAAATATTTATTTAATGTTTACGAGTGTTTTTGCACTTGTATTTGCATTTAATGACCTATATTTCATGTCAAATCGCATTAAAATGCATTAAAAACGAATTCGAGCATGTTTATGCACATTTTTAACCTATTTGGCCTAATTTATTATTCAAATAACGTCCAAATACACAGAGAAGCCAACCAAAATATTTATTTATTGTTTACGAGTGTTTGTGCACTTGTATTTGCATTTAATGACCTATATTTCATGTCAAATCGCATTAAAATGCATTAAAAACGAATTCGAGCAAGTTTATGCACATTTTTAACCTATTTGGCCTAATTTATCATTCAAATAACGTCCAAATACACAGAGAAGCCAACCAAAATATTTATTTATTGTTTACGAGTGTTTTTGCACTTGTATTTGCATTTAATGACCTATATTTCACGTCAAATCCCAATAAAATGCATTAAAAACGAATTTGAGCTTGTTTATGCACATTTTTAACCAATTTGGCATCATTTGTTATTCAAATAACGTCCAAATACACAAAAAAGTAACCCCAAATATTTATTTAATGTTTACGAGTGTTTTTGCATTTGTATTTGCATTGAATATCCAATATTTCACGTCAAATAGTATTAAAATGAATTAAAAAGCATTAAAAAGGAATTTGAGCATGTTTATGCATATTTTTAACCAATTTGGCCTCATTTATTATTCAAATAACGTCCAAATACACAAAGAAGCCACCCAAAATATTTATTTAATTTTTACGAGTGTTTTTGCACTTGTATTTGCATTTAATGACCTATATTTCACGTCAAATGATATTAAAATGCATTAAAAACGAATTTAACCATGTTTATGCTCATTTTTAAGTAATTTGGCCTAATTTATCATTCAAATAACGTCCAAATACATAGAGAATCCAACCAAAATATTTATTTATTGTTTACGAGTGTTTTTGCACTTGTATTTGCATTTAATGACCTATATTTCACGTCAAAAGATATTAAAATGCATTACAAACGAATTTGACCATGTTTATGCACATTTTTAAGTAATTTGGCCTAATTTATCATTCAAATAACGTGCAAATACACAAAGAAGCCACCCCAAATATTTATTTAATGTTTACGAGTGTTTTTGCACTTGTATTTACATTTAATGACCTATATTTCATGTCAAATCGCATTAAAATGCATTAAAAACGAATTCGAGCAAGTTTATGCACATTTTTAACCTATTTGGCCTAATTTATTATTGAAATAACGTCCAAATACACAGAGAAGCCAACCAAAATATTTATTTATTGTTTACGAGTGTTTTTGTACTTGTATTTGAATTTAATGACCTATATTTCACGTCAAATCCCAATAAAATGCATTAAAAACGAATTCGAGCAAGTTTATGCACATTTTTAACCTATTTGGCCTAATTTATCATTCAAATAACGTCCAAATACACAGAGAAGCCAACCAAAATATTTATTTATTGTTTACGAGTGTTTTTGCACTTGTATTTGCATTTAATATCCAATATTTCACGTCAAATAGTATTAAAATGAATTAAAAAGCATTAAAAACGAATTTGACCATGTTTATGCTCATTTTTAAGCAATTTGGCCTAATTTATCATTCAAATAACGTCCAAAAACACAAAGAAGCCACCCAAAATATTTATTTAATGTTTATGAGTGTTTTTGCACTTGTATTTGCATTTAATGACCTATATTTCACGTATAATCGCTTTAAAATGCATTAAAAATGAATTCGAGCAAGTTTATGCACATTTTTAACCTATTTGGCCTAATTTATCATTGAAATAACGTCCAAATACACAGAGAAGCCAACCAAAATATTTATTTATTGTTTACGAGTGTTTTTGCACTTGTATTTGCATTTAATGACCTATATTTCACGTCAAATCGCATTAAAATGCATTAAAAACGAATTTCACCATGTTTATGCTCATTTTTAAGCAATTTGGCCTAATTTATCATTCAAATAACGTCCAAATACACAAATAAGCCACCCGAAATATTTATTTAATGTTTACGAGTGTTTTTGCACTTGTATTTGCATTTAATGACCTATATTTCACGTCAAATGATATTAAAATGCATTAAAAACGAATTTGACCATGTTTATGCTCATTTTTAAGTAATTTGGCCTAATTTATCATTCAAATAACGTCCAAATACACAAAGAAGCCACCCGAAATATTTATTTAATGTTTACGAGTGTTTTTGCACTTGTATTTGCATTTAATGACCTATATTTCATGTCAAATCGCATTAAAATGCATTAAAAACGAATTCGAGCAAGTTTATGCACATTTTTAACATATTTGGCCTAATTTATCATTGAAATAACATCCAAATACACAGAGAAGCCAACCAAAATATTTATTTATTGTTTACGAGTGTTTTTGCACTTGTATTTGCATTTAATGACCTATATTTCACGTCAAATCCCAATAAAATGCATTAAAAACGAATTTGACCATGTTTATGCTCATTTTTAAGCAATTTGGCCTAATTTATCATTCAAATAACGTCCAAATACACAAATAAGCAAACCAAAATATTTATTTATTGTTGACGAGTGTTTTTGCACTTGTATTTGCCTTTAATAACCTATATTTCACGTCAAATCGCATTAAAAAGCATTAAAATTGAATTTGAGCATGTTTATGCATATTTTTAACCAATTTGGCCTCATTTATCATTCAAATAACGTCCAAATACACAAATAAGCTACCCGAAATATTTATTTAATGTTTACGAGTGTTTTTGCACTTGTATTTGCATTTAATGACCTATATTTCACGTCAAATCGCATTAAAATGCATTAAAAACGAATTTCACCATGTTTATGCTCATTTTTAAGCAATTTGGCCTAATTTATCATTCAAATAACGTCCAAATACACAAATAAGCAAACCCAAATATTTATTTATTGTTGACGAGTGTCTTTGCACTTGTATTTGCCTTTAATAACCTATATTTCACGTCAGATCGCATTAAAAAGCATTAAAAATGAATTTGAGCATGTTTATGCATATTTTTAACCAATTTGGCCTCATTTATCATTCAAATAACGTCCAAATACACAAATAAGCCACCCGAAATATTTATTTAATGTTTACGAGTGTTTTTGCACTTGTATTTGCATTTAATGACCTATATTTCACGTCAAATGATATTAAAAAGCATTAAAAACGAATTTGACCATGTTTATGCTCATTTTTAAGTAATTTGGCCTAATTTATCATTCAAATAACGTCCAAATACACAAAGAAGCCACCCAAAATATTTATTTAATGTTTACGAGTGTTTTTGCACTTGTATTTGCATTTAATGACCTATATTTCATGTCAAATCGCATTAAAATGCATTAAAAACGAATTCGAGCATGTTTATGCACATTTTTAACCTATTTGGCCTAATTTATTATTCAAATAACGTCCAAATACACAGAGAAGCCAACCAAAATATTTATTTATTGTTTACGAGTGTTTGTGCACTTGTATTTGCATTTAATGACCTATATTTCATGTCAAATCGCATTAAAATGCATTAAAAACGAATTCGAGCAAGTTTATGCACATTTTTAACCTATTTGGCCTAATTTATCATTCAAATAACGTCCAAATACACAGAGAAGCCAACCAAAATATTTATTTATTGTTTACGAGTGTTTTTGCACTTGTATTTGCATTTAATGACCTATATTTCACGTCAAATCCCAATAAAATGCATTAAAAACGAATTTGAGCTTGTTTATGCACATTTTTAACCAATTTGGCATCATTTGTTATTCAAATAACGTCCAAATACACAAAAAAGTAACCCCAAATATTTATTTAATGTTTACGAGTGTTTTTGCATTTGTATTTGCATTGAATATCCAATATTTCACGTCAAATAGTATTAAAATGAATTAAAAAGCATTAAAAAGGAATTTGAGCATGTTTATGCATATTTTTAACCAATTTGGCCTCATTTATTATTCAAATAACGTCCAAATACACAAAGAAGCCACCCAAAATATTTATTTAATTTTTACGAGTGTTTTTGCACTTGTATTTGCATTTAATGACCTATATTTCACGTCAAATGATATTAAAATGCATTAAAAACGAATTTAACCATGTTTATGCTCATTTTTAAGTAATTTGGCCTAATTTATCATTCAAATAACGTCCAAATACACAGAGAATCCAACCAAAATATTTATTTATTGTTTACGAGTGTTTTTGCACTTGTATTTGCATTTAATGACCTATATTTCATGTCAAATAGCATTAAAATGCATTAAAAACGAATTCGAGAATGTTTATGCACATTTTTAACCAATTTTGCCTAATTTATCATTCAAATAACGTCCAAATAAACAGAGAAGCCACCCAAAATATTTATTTAATGTTTACGAGTGTTTTTGCACTTGTATTTGCATTTAATGCCTTATATTTCACGTCAAATGATATTAAAATGCATTAAAAACGAATTCGAGCAAGTTTATGCACATTTTTAACCAATTTGGCATCATTTGTTATTCAAATAACGTCCAAATACACAAAAAAGTAACCCCAAATATTTATTTAATGTTTACGAGTGTTTTTGCATTTGTATTTGCATTGAATATCCAATATTTCACGTCAAATAGTATTAAAATGAATTAAAAAGCATTAAAAAGGAATTTGAGCATGTTTATGCATATTTTTAACCAATTTGGCCTCATTTATTATTCAAATAACGTCCAAATACACAAAGAAGCCACCCAAAATATTTATTTAATTTTTACGAGTGTTTTTGCACTTGTATTTGCATTTAATGACCTATATTTCACGTCAAATGATATTAAAATGCATTAAAAACGAATTTGACCATGTTTATGCTCATTTTTAAGTAATTTGGCCTAATTTATCATTCAAATAACGTGCAAATACACAAATAAGCCACCCCAAATATTTATTTAATGTTTACGAGTGTTTTTGCACTTGTATTTGCATTTAATGACCTATATTTCACGTCAAATCCCAATAAAATGCATTAAAAACGAATTCGAGCAAGTTTATGCACATTTTTAACCTATTTGGCCTAATTTATCATTCAAATAACGTCCAAATACACAGAGAAGCCAACCAAAATATTTATTTATTGTTTACGAGTGTTTTTGCACTTGTATTTGCATTTAATGACCTATATTTCACGTCAAATCGCATTAAAATGCATTAAAAACGAATTTCACCATGTTTATGCTCATTTTTAAGTAATTTTGCCTAATTTATCATTCAAATAACGTCCAAATACACAAAGAAGCCGCCCAAAATATTTATTTAATGTTTACGAGTGTTTTTGCACTTGTATTTGCATTTAATGACCTATATTTCACGTATAATCGCTTTAAAATGCATTAAAAATGAATTCGAGCAAGTTTATGCACATTTTTAACCTATTTGGCCTAATTTATCATTGAAATAACGTCCAAATACACAGAGAAGCCAACCAAAATATTTATTTATTGTTTACGAGTGTTTTTGCACTTGTATTTGCATTTAATGACCTATATTTCACGTCAAATCGCATTAAAATGCATTAAAAACGAATTTCACCATGTTTATGCTCATTTTTAAGTAATTTTGCCTAATTTATCATTCAAATAACGTCCAAATACACAAAGAAGCCGCCCAAAATATTTATTTAATGTTTACGAGTGTTTTTGCACTTGTATTTGCATTTAATGACCTATATTTCACGTATAATCGCTTTAAAATGCATTAAAAATGAATTCGAGCAAGTTTATGCACATTTTTAACCTATTTGGCCTAATTTATCATTGAAATAACGTCCAAATACACAGAGAAGCCAACCAAAATATTTATTTATTGTTTACGAGTGTTTTTGCACTTGTATTTGCATTTAATGACCTATATTTCACGTCAAATCGCATTAAAATGCATTAAAAACGAATTTCACCATGTTTATGCTCATTTTTAAGCAATTTGGCCTAATTTATCATTCAAATAACGTCCAAATACACAAATAAGCCACCCGAAATATTTATTTAATGTTTACGAGTGTTTTTGCACTTGTATTTGCATTTAATGACCTATATTTCACGTCAAATGATATTAAAATGCATTAAAAACGAATTTGACCATGTTTATGCTCATTTTTAAGTAATTTGGCCTAATTTATCATTCAAATAACGTCCAAATACACAAAGAAGCCACCCGAAATATTTATTTAATGTTTACGAGTGTTTTTGCACTTGTATTTGCATTTAATGACCTATATTTCATGTCAAATCGCATTAAAATGCATTAAAAACGAATTCGAGCAAGTTTATGCACATTTTTAACATATTTGGCCTAATTTATCATTGAAATAACGTCCAAATACACAGAGAAGCCAACCAAAATATTTATTTATTGTTTACGAGTGTTTTTGCACTTGTATTTGCATTTAATGACCTATATTTCACGTCAAATCCCAATAAAATGCATTAAAAACGAATTTGACCATGTTTATGCTCATTTTTAAGCAATTTGGCCTAATTTATCATTCAAATAACGTCCAAATACACAAATAAGCAAACCAAAATATTTATTTATTGTTGACGAGTGTTTTTGCACTTGTATTTGCCTTTAATAACCTATATTTCACGTCAAATCGCATTAAAAAGCATTAAAATTGAATTTGAGCATGTTTATGCATATTTTTAACCAATTTGGCCTCATTTATCATTCAAATAACGTCCAAATACACAAATAAGCTACCCGAAATATTTATTTAATGTTTACGAGTGTTTTTGCACTTGTATTTGCATTTAATGACCTATATTTCACGTCAAATCGCATTAAAATGCATTAAAAACGAATTTCACCATGTTTATGCTCATTTTTAAGCAATTTGGCCTAATTTATCATTCAAATAACGTCCAAATACACAAATAAGCAAACCCAAATATTTATTTATTGTTGACGAGTGTCTTTGCACTTGTATTTGCCTTTAATAACCTATATTTCACGTCAGATCGCATTAAAAAGCATTAAAAATGAATTTGAGCATGTTTATGCATATTTTTAACCAATTTGGCCTCATTTATCATTCAAATAACGTCCAAATACACAAATAAGCCACCCGAAATATTTATTTAATGTTTACGAGTGTTTTTGCACTTGTATTTGCATTTAATGACCTATATTTCACGTCAAATGATATTAAAAAGCATTAAAAACGAATTTGACCATGTTTATGCTCATTTTTAAGTAATTTGGCCTAATTTATCATTCAAATAACGTCCAAATACACAAAGAAGCCACCCAAAATATTTATTTAATGTTTACGAGTGTTTTTGCACTTGTATTTGCATTTAATGACCTATATTTCATGTCAAATCGCATTAAAATGCATTAAAAACGAATTCGAGCATGTTTATGCACATTTTTAACCTATTTGGCCTAATTTATTATTCAAATAACGTCCAAATACACAGAGAAGCCAACCAAAATATTTATTTATTGTTTACGAGTGTTTGTGCACTTGTATTTGCATTTAATGACCTATATTTCATGTCAAATCGCATTAAAATGCATTAAAAACGAATTCGAGCAAGTTTATGCACATTTTTAACCTATTTGGCCTAATTTATCATTCAAATAACGTCCAAATACACAGAGAAGCCAACCAAAATATTTATTTATTGTTTACGAGTGTTTTTGCACTTGTATTTGCATTTAATGACCTATATTTCACGTCAAATCCCAATAAAATGCATTAAAAACGAATTTGAGCTTGTTTATGCACATTTTTAACCAATTTGGCATCATTTGTTATTCAAATAACGTCCAAATACACAAAAAAGTAACCCCAAATATTTATTTAATGTTTACGAGTGTTTTTGCATTTGTATTTGCATTGAATATCCAATATTTCACGTCAAATAGTATTAAAATGAATTAAAAAGCATTAAAAAGGAATTTGAGCATGTTTATGCATATTTTTAACCAATTTGGCCTCATTTATTATTCAAATAACGTCCAAATACACAAAGAAGCCACCCAAAATATTTATTTAATTTTTACGAGTGTTTTTGCACTTGTATTTGCATTTAATGACCTATATTTCACGTCAAATGATATTAAAATGCATTAAAAACGAATTTAACCATGTTTATGCTCATTTTTAAGTAATTTGGCCTAATTTATCATTCAAATAACGTCCAAATACACAGAGAATCCAACCAAAATATTTATTTAATGTTTACGAGTGTTTTTGCATTTGTATTTGCATTGAATATCCAATATTTCACGTCAAATAGTATTAAAATGAATTAAAAAGCATTAAAAAGGAATTTGAGCATGTTTATGCATATTTTTAACCAATTTGGCCTCATTTATTATTCAAATAACGTCCAAATACACAAAGAAGCCACCCAAAATATTTATTTAATTTTTACGAGTGTTTTTGCACTTGTATTTGCATTTAATGACCTATATTTCACGTCAAATGATATTAAAATGCATTAAAAACGAATTTAACCATGTTTATGCTCATTTTTAAGTAATTTGGCCTAATTTATCATTCAAATAACGTCCAAATACACAGAGAATCCAACCAAAATATTTATTTATTGTTTACGAGTGTTTTTGCACTTGTATTTGCATTTAATGACCTATATTTCATGTCAAATAGCATTAAAATGCATTAAAAACGAATTCGAGCATGTTTATGCACATTTTTAACCAATTTTGCCTAATTTATCATTCAAATAACGTCCAAATAAACAGAGAAGCCACCCAAAATATTTATTTAATGTTTACGAGTGTTTTTGCACTTGTATTTGCATTTAATGCCTTATATTTCACGTCAAATGATATTAAAATGCATTACAAACGAATTTGACCATGTTTATGCTCATTTTTAAGTAATTTGGCCTAATTTATCATTCAAATAACGTGCAAATACACAAAGAAGCCACCCCAAATATTTATTTAATGTTTACGAGTGTTTTTGCACTTGTATTTGCATTTAATGACCTATATTTCACGTCAAATCCCAATAAAATGCATTAAAAACGAATTCGAGCAAGTTTATGCACATTTTTAACCTATTTGGCCTAATTTATCATTCAAATAACGTCCAAATACACAGAGAAGCCAACCAAAATATTTATTTATTGTTTACGAGTGTTTTTGCACTTGTATTTGCATTTAATATCCAATATTTCACGTCAAATAGTATTAAAATGAATTAAAAAGCATTAAAAACGAATTTGACCATGTTTATGCTCATTTTTAAGCAATTTGGCCTAATTTATCATTCAAATAACGTCCAAAAACACAAAGAAGCCACCCAAAATATTTATTTAATGTTTACGAGTGTTTTTGCACTTGTATTTGCATTTAATGACCTATATTTCACATATAATCGCTTTAAAATGCATTAAAAATGAATTCGAGCAAGTTTATGCACATTTTTAACCTATTTGGCCTAATTTATCATTGAAATAACGTCCAAATACACAGAGAAGCCAACCAAAATATTTATTTATTGTTTACGAGTGTTTTTGCACTCTTATTTGCATTTAATGACCTATATTTCACGTCAAATCGCATTAAAATGCATTAAAAACGAATTTCACCATGTTTATGCTCATTTTTAAGCAATTTGGCCTAATTTATCATTCAAATAACGTCCAAATACACAAATAAGCCACCCGAAATATTTATTTAATGTTTACGAGTGTTTTTGCACTTGTATTTGCATTTAATGACCTATATTTCACGTCAAATGATATTAAAATGCATTAAAAACGAATTTGACCATGTTTATGCTCATTTTTAAGTAATTTGGCCTAATTTATCATTCAAATAACGTCCAAATACACAAAGAAGCCACCCAAAATATTTATTTAATGTTTACGAGTGTTTTTGCACTTGTATTTGCATTTAATGACCTATATTTCATGTCAAATCGCATTAAAATGCATTAAAAACGAATTCGAGCATGTTTATGCACATTTTTAACCTATTTGGCCTAATTTATTATTCAAATAACGTCCAAATACACAGAGAAGCCAACCAAAATATTTATTTATTGTTTACGAGTGTTTGTGCACTTGTATTTGCATTTAATGACCTATATTTCATGTCAAATCGCATTAAAATGCATTAAAAACGAATTCGAGCAAGTTTATGCACATTTTTAACCTATTTGGCCTAATTTATCATTCAAATAACGTCCAAATACACAGAGAAGCCAACCAAAATATTTATTTATTGTTTACGAGTGTTTTTGCACTTGTATTTGCATTTAATGACCTATATTTCACGTCAAATCCCAATAAAATGCATTAAAAACGAATTTGAGCTTGTTTATGCACATTTTTAACCAATTTGGCATCATTTGTTATTCAAATAACGTCCAAATACACAAAAAAGTAACCCCAAATATTTATTTAATGTTTACGAGTGTTTTTGCATTTGTATTTGCATTGAATATCCAATATTTCACGTCAAATAGTATTAAAATGAATTAAAAAGCATTAAAAAGGAATTTGAGCATGTTTATGCATATTTTTAACCAATTTGGCCTCATTTATTATTCAAATAACGTCCAAATACACAAAGAAGCCACCCAAAATATTTATTTAATTTTTACGAGTGTTTTTGCACTTGTATTTGCATTTAATGACCTATATTTCACGTCAAATTATATTAAAATGCATTAAAAACGAATTTAACCATGTTTATGCTCATTTTTAAGTAATTTGGCCTAATTTATCATTCAAATAACGTCCAAATACACAGAGAATCCAACCAAAATATTTATTTATTGTTTACGAGTGTTTTTGCACTTGTATTTGCATTTAATGACCTATATTTCATGTCAAATAGCATTAAAATGCATTAAAAACGAATTCGAGCATGTTTATGCACATTTTTAACCAATTTGGCCTAATTTATCATTCAAATAACGTCCAAATACACAGAGAAGCCACCCAAAATATTTATTTAATGTTTACGAGTGTTTTTGCACTTGTATTTGCATTTAATGCCTTATATTTCACGTCAAATGATATTAAAATGCATTAAAAACGAATTCGAGCAAGTTTATGCACATTTTTAACCTATTTGGCCTAATTTATTATTGAAATAACGTCCAAATACACAGAGAAGCCAACCAAAATATTTATTTATTGTTTACGAGTGTTTTTGTACTTGTATTTGAATTTAATGACCTATATTTCACGTCAAATCCCAATAAAATGCATTAAAAACGAATTCGAGCAAGTTTATGCACATTTTTAACCTATTTGGCCTAATTTATCATTCAAATAACGTCCAAATACACAGAGAAGCCAACCAAAATATTTATTTATTGTTTACGAGTGTTTTTGCACTTGTATTTGCATTTAATATCCAATATTTCACGTCAAATAGTATTAAAATGAATTAAAAAGCATTAAAAACGAATTTGACCATGTTTATAATCATTTTTAAGCAATTTGGCCTAATTTATCATTCAAATAACGTCCAAAAACACAAAGAAGCCACCCAAAATATTTATTTAATGTTTACGAGTGTTTTTGCACTTGTATTTGCATTTAATGACCTATATTTCACGTATAATCGCTTTAAAATGCATTAAAAATGAATTCGAGCAAGTTTATGCACATTTTTAACCTATTTGGCCTAATTTATCATTGAAATAACGTCCAAATACACAGAGAAGCCAACCAAAATATTTATTTATTGTTTACGAGTGTTTTTGCACTCTTATTTGCATTTAATGACCTATATTTCACGTCAAATCGCATTAAAATGCATTAAAAACGAATTTCACCATGTTTATGCTCATTTTTAAGCAATTTGGCCTAATTTATCATTCAAATAACGTCCAAATACACAAATAAGCCACCCGAAATATTTATTTAATGTTTACGAGTGTTTTTGCACTTGTATTTGCATTTAATGACCTATATTTCACGTCAAATGATATTAAAATGCATTAAAAACGAATTTGACCATGTTTATGCTCATTTTTAAGTAATTTGGCCTAATTTATCATTCAAATAACGTCCAAATACACAAAGAAGCCACCCGAAATATTTATTTAATGTTTACGAGTGTTTTTGCACTTGTATTTGCATTTAATGACCTATATTTCATGTCAAATCGCATTAAAATGCATTAAAAACGAATTCGAGCAAGTTTATGCAAATTTTTAACCTATTTGGCCTAATTTATCATTGAAATAACGTCCAAATACACAGAGAAGCCAACCAAAATATTTATTTATTGTTTACGAGTGTTTTTGCACTTGTATTTGCATTTCATGACCTATATTTCACGTCAAATCCCAATAAAATGCATTAAAAACGAATTTGACCATGTTTATGCTCATTTTTAAGCAATTTGGCCTAATTTATCATTCAAATAACGTCCAAATACACAAATAAGCAAACCAAAATATTTATTTATTGTTGACGAGTGTTTTTGCACTTGTATTTGCCTTTAATAACCTATATTTCACGTCAAATCGCATTAAAAAGCATTAAAATTGAATTTGAGCATGTTTATGCATATTTTTAACCAATTTGGCCTCATTTATCATTCAAATAACGTCCAAATACACAAATAAGCTACCCGAAATATTTATTTAATGTTTACGAGTGTTTTTGCACTTGTATTTGCATTTAATGACCTATATTTCACGTCAAATCGCATTAAAATGCATTAAAAACGAATTTCACCATGTTTATGCTCATTTTTAAGCAATTTGGCCTAATTTATCATTCAAATAACGTCCAAATACACAAATAAGCAAACCCAAATATTTATTTATTGTTGACGAGTGTCTTTGCACTTGTATTTGCCTTTAATAACCTATATTTCACGTCAGATCGCATTAAAAAGCATTAAAAATGAATTTGAGCATGTTTATGCATATTTTTAACCAATTTGGCCTCATTTATCATTCAAATAACGTCCAAATACACAAATAAGCCACCCGAAATATTTATTTAATGTTTACGAGTGTTTTTGCACTTGTATTTGCATTTAATGACCTATATTTCACGTCAAATGATATTAAAAAGCATTAAAAACGAATTTGACCATGTTTATGCTCATTTTTAAGTAATTTGGCCTAATTTATAATTCAAATAACGTCCAAATACACAAAGAAGCCACCCAAAATATTTATTTAATGTTTACGAGTGTTTTTGCACTTGTATTTGCATTTAATGACCTATATTTCATGTCAAATCGCATTAAAATGCATTAAAAACGAATTCGAGCATGTTTATGCACATTTTTAACCTATTTGGCCTAATTTATTATTCAAATAACGTCCAAATACACAGAGAAGCCAACCAAAATATTTATTTATTGTTTACGAGTGTTTGTGCACTTGTATTTGCATTTAATGACCTATATTTCATGTCAAATCGCATTAAAATGCATTAAAAACGAATTCGAGCAAGTTTATGCACATTTTTAACCTATTTGGCCTAATTTATCATTCAAATAACGTCCAAATACACAGAGAAGCCAACCAAAATATTTATTTATTGTTTACGAGTGTTTTTGCACTTGTATTTGCATTTAATGACCTATATTTCACGTCAAATCCCAATAAAATGCATTAAAAACGAATTTGAGCTTGTTTATGCACATTTTTAACCAATTTGGCATCATTTGTTATTCAAATAACGTCCAAATACACAAAAAAGTAACCCCAAATATTTATTTAATGTTTACGAGTGTTTTTGCATTTGTATTTGCATTGAATATCCAATATTTCACGTCAAATAGTATTAAAATGAATTAAAAAGCATTAAAAAGGAATTTGAGCATGTTTATGCATATTTTTAACCAATTTGGCCTCATTTATTATTCAAATAACGTCCAAATACACAAAGAAGCCACCCAAAATATTTATTTAATTTTTACGAGTGTTTTTGCACTTGTATTTGCATTTAATGACCTATATTTCACGTCAAATGATATTAAAATGCATTAAAAACGAATTTAACCATGTTTATGCTCATTTTTAAGTAATTTGGCCTAATTTATCATTCAAATAACGTCCAAATACACAGAGAATCCAACCAAAATATTTATTTATTGTTTACGAGTGTTTTTGCACTTGTATTTGCATTTAATGACCTATATTTCATGTCAAATAGCATTAAAATGCATTAAAAACGAATTCGAGCATGTTTATGCACATTTTTAACCAATTTGGCCTAATTTATCATTCAAATAACGTCCAAATACACAGAGAAGCCACCCAAAATATTTATTTAATGTTTACGAGTGTTTTTGCACTTGTATTTGCATTTAATGCCTTATATTTCACGTCAAATGATATTAAAAATGCATTAAAAACGAATTCGAGCAAGTTTATGCACATTTTTAACCTATTTGGCCTAATTTATTATTGAAATAACGTCCAAATACACAGAGAAGCCAACCAAAATATTTATTTATTGTTTACGAGTGTTTTTGTACTTGTATTTGAATTTAATGACCTATATTTCACGTCAAATCCAATAAAATGCATTAAAAACGAATTCGAGCAAGTTTATGCACATTTTTAACCTATTTAGCCTAATTTATCGTTCAAATAACGTCCAAATACACAGAGAAGCCAACCAAAATATTTATGTATTGTTTACGAGTGTTTTTTGCACTTGTATTTGCATTTAATATCCAATATTTCACGTCAAATAGTATTAAAATGAATTAAAAAGCATTAAAAACGAATTTGACCATGTTTATGCTCATTTTTAAGCAATTTGGCCTAATTTATCATTCAAATAACGTCCAAAAACACAAAGAAGCCACCCAAAATATTTATTTAATGTTTACGAGTGTTTTTGCACTTGTATTTGCATTTAATGACCTATATTTCACGTATAATCGCTTTAAAATGCATTAAAAATGAATTCGAGCAAGTTTATGCACATTTTTAACCTATTTGGCCTAATTTATCATTGAAATAACGTCCAAATACACAGAGAAGCCAACCAAAATATTTATTTATTGTTTACGAGTGTTTTGCACTTGTATTTGCATTTAATGACCTATATTTCACGTCAAATCGCATTAAAATGCATTAAAAACGAATTTCACCATGTTTATGCTCATTTTTAAGCAATTTGGCCTAATTTATCATTCAAATAACGTCCAAATACACAAATAAGCCACCCGAAATATTTATTTAATGTTTACGAGTGTTTTTGCACTTGTATTTGCATTTAATGACCTATATTTCACGTCAAATGATATTAAAATGCATTAAAAACGAATTTGACCATGTTTATGCTCATTTTTAAGTAATTTGGCCTAATTTATCATTCAAATAACGTCCAAATACACAAAGAAGCCACCCGAAATATTTATTTAATGTTTACGAGTGTTTTTGCAATTGTATTTGCATTTAATGACCTATATTTCATGTCAAATCGCATTAAAATGCATTAAAAACGAATTCGAGCAAGTTTATGCACATTTTTAACCTATTTGGCCTAATTTATCATTGAAATAACGTCCAAATACACAGAGAAGCCAACCAAAATATTTATTTATTGTTTACGAGTGTTTTTGCACTTGTATTTGCATTTAATGACCTATATTTCACGTCAAATCCCAATAAAATGCATTAAAAACGAATTTGACCATGTTTATGCTCATTTTTAAGCAATTTGGCCTAATTTATCATTCAAATAACGTCCAAATACACAAATAAGCAAACCAAAATATTTATTTATTGTTGACGAATGTTTTTGCACTTGTATTTGCCTTTAATAACCTATATTTCACGTCAAATCGCATTAAAAAGCATTAAAATTGAATTTGAGCATGTTTATGCATATTTTTAACCAATTTGGCCTCATTTATCATTCAAATAACGTCCAAATACACAAATAAGCTACCCGAAATATTTATTTAATGTTTACGAGTGTTTTTGCACTTGTATTTGCATTTAATGACCTATATTTCACGTCAAATCGCATTAAAATGCATTAAAAACGACATTTCACCATGTTTATGCTCATTTTTAAGCAATTTGGCCTAATTTATCATTCAAATAACGTCCAAATACACAAATAAGCAAACCAAAATATTTATTTATTGTTGACGAGTGTTTTTGCACTTGTATTTGCCTTTAATAACCTATATTTCACGTCAAATCGCATTAAAAAGCTTTAAAATTGAATTTGAGCATGTTTATGCATATTTTAAACAATTTGGCCTCATTTATCATTCAAATAACGTCCAAATACACAAATAAGCTACCCGAAATATTTATTTAATGTTTACGAGTGTTTTTGCACTTGTATTTGCATTTAATGACCTATATTTCACGTCAAATCGCATTAAAATGCATTAAAAACGAATTTCACCATGTTTATGCTCATTTTTAAGCAATTTGGCCTAATTTATCATTCAAATAACGTCCAAATACACAAATAAGCAAACCCAAATATTTATTTATTGTTGACGAGTGTCTTTGCACTTGTATTTGCCTTTAATAACCTATATTTCACGTCAGATCGCATTAAAAAGCATTAAAAATGAATTTGAGCATGTTTATGCATATTTTTAACCAATTTGGCCTCATTTATCATTCAAATAACGTCCAAATACACAAATAAGCCACCCGAAATATTTATTTAATGTTTACGAGTGTTTTTGCACTTGTATTTGCATTTAATGACCTATATTTCACGTCAAATGATATTAAAATGCGTTAAAAACGAATTTGACCATGTTTATGCTCATTTTTAAGTAATTTGGCCCAATTTATCATTCAAATAACGTCCAAATACACAAAGAAGCCACCCGAAATATTTATTTAATGTTTACGAGTGTTTTTGCACTTGTATTTGCATTTAATGACCTATATTTCATGTCAAATCGCATTAAAATGCATTAAAAACGAATTCGAGCAAGTTTATGCACATTTTTAACCTATTTGGCCTAATTTATCATTGAAATAACGTCCAAATACACAGAGAAGCCAACCAAAATATTTATTTATTGTTTACGAGTGTTTTTGCACTTGTATTTGCATTTAATGACCTATATTTCACGTCAAATCCCAATAAAATGCATTAAAAACGAATTTGACCATGTTTATGCTCATTTTTAAGCAATTTGGCCTAATTTATCATTCAAATAACGTCCAAATACACAAATAAGCAAACCAAAATATTTATTTATTGTTGACGAGTGTTTTTGCACTTGTATTTGCCTTTAATAACCTATATTTCACGTCAAATCGCATTAAAAAGCATTAAAATTGAATTTGAGCATGTTTATGCATATTTTTAACCAATTTGGCCTCATTTATCATTCAAATAACGTCCAAATACACAAATAAGCTACCCGAAATATTTATTTAATGTTTACGAGTGTTTTTGCACTTGTATTTGCATTTAATGACCTATATTTCACGTCAAATCGCATTAAAATGCATTAAAAACGAATTTCACCATGTTTATGCTCATTTTTAAGCAATTTGGCCTAATTTATTATTCAAATAACGTCCAAATACACAAATAAGCAAACCCAAATATTTATTTATTGTTGACGAGTGTCTTTGCACTTGTATTTGCCTTTAATAACCTATATTTCACGTCAGATCGCATTAAAAAGCATTAAAAATGAATTTGAGCATGTTTATGCATATTTTTAACCAATTTGGCCTCATTTATCATTCAAATAACGTCCAAATACACAAATAAGCCACCCGAAATATTTATTTAATGTTTACGAGTGTTTTTGCACTTGTATTTGCATTTAATGACCTATATTTCACGTCAAATGATATTAAAAAGCATTAAAAACGAATTTGACCATGTTTATGCTCATTTTTAAGTAATTTGGCCTAATTTATCATTCAAATAACGTCCAAATACACAAAGAAGCCACCCAAAATATTTATTTAATGTTTACGAGTGTTTTGCACTTGTATTTGATTTAATGACCTATATTTCATGTCAAATCGCATTAAAATGCATTAAAAACGAATTCGAGCATGTTTATGCACATTTTTAACCTATTTGGCCTAATTTATTATTCAAATAACGTCCAAATACACAGAGAAGCCAACCAAAATATTTATTTATTGTTTACGAGTGTTTGTGCACTTGTATTTGCATTTAATGACCTATATTTCATGTCAAATCGCATTAAAATGCATTAAAAACGAATTCGAGCAAGTTTATGCACATTTTTAACCTATTTGGCCTAATTTATCATTCAAATAACGTCCAAATACACAGAGAAGCCAACCAAAATATTTATTTATTGTTTACGAGTGTTTTGCACTTGTATTTGCATTTAATGACCTATATTTCACGTCAAATCCCAATAAAATGCATTAAAAACGAATTTGAGCTTGTTTATGCACATTTTTAACCAATTTGGCATCATTTGTTATTCAAATAACGTCCAAATACACAAAAAGTAACCCCAAATATTTATTTAATGTTTACGAGTGTTTTTGCATTTGTATTTGCATTGAATATCCAATATTTCACGTCAAATACTATTAAAATGAATTAAAAAGCCTTAAAAAGGAATTTGAGCATGTTTATGCATATTTTTAACCAATTTGGCCTCATTTATTATTCAAATAACGTCCAAATACACAAAGAAGCCACCCAAAATATTTATTTAATGTTTACGAGTGTTTTTGCACTTGTATTTGCATTTAATGACCTATATTTCACGTCAAATGATATTAAAAAGCATTAAAAACGAATTT
The DNA here is from genome assembly GCA_037678475.1 of x Bolboschoenoplectus mariqueter. Classification (NCBI taxonomy): domain Eukaryota; kingdom Viridiplantae; phylum Streptophyta; class Magnoliopsida; order Poales; family Cyperaceae; genus x Bolboschoenoplectus; species x Bolboschoenoplectus mariqueter. Next base: position 5,354,674 of record CM075236.1, on the reverse strand, counting down.
GACCATGTTTATGCTATTTTTAAGTAATTTGGCCTAATTTATCATTCAAATAACGTCCAAATACACAAAGAAGCCACCCGAAATATTTATTTAATGTTTACGAGTGTTTTTGCACTTGTATTTGCATTTAATGACCTATATTTCACGTCAAATGATATTAAAATGCATTAAAAACGAATTCGAGCAAGTTTATGCACATTTTTAACCTATTTGGCCTAATTTATCATTGAAATAACGTCCAAATACACAGAGAAGCCAACCAAAATATTTATTTATTGTTTACGAGTGTTTTTGCACTTGTATTTGCATTTAATGACCTATATTTCACGTCAAATCCCAATAAAATGCATTAAAAACGAATTTGACCATGTTTATGCTCATTTTTAAGCAATTTGGCTAATTTATCATTCAAATAACGTCCAAATACACAAATAAGCAAACCAAAATATTTATTTATTGTTGACGAGTGTTTTTGCACTTGTATTTGCCTTTAATAACCTATATTTCACGTCAAATCGCATTAAAAAGCATTAAAATTGAATTTGAGCATGTTTATGCATATTTTTAACCAATTTGGCCTCATTTATCATTCAAATAACGTCCAAATACACAAATAAGCTACCCGAAATATTTATTTAATGTTTACGAGTGTTTTTGCACTTGTATTTGCATTTAATGACCTATATTTCACGTCAAATCGCATTAAAATGCATTAAAAACGAATTTCACCATGTTTATGCTCATTTTTAAGCAATTTGGCCTAATTTATCATTCAAATAACGTCCAAATACACAGAGAAGCCAACCAAAATATTTATTTATTGTTTACGAGTGTTTTTGCACTTGTATTTGCATTTAATGACCTATATTTCACGTCAAATCGCATTAAAATGCATTAAAAACGAATTTCACCATGTTATGCTCATTTTTAAGCCAATTTGGCCTAATTTATCATTCAAATAACGTCCAAATACACAAATAAGCCACCCGAAATATTTATTTAATGTTTACGAGTGTTTTTGCACTTGTATTTGCATTTAATGACCTATATTTCACGTCAAATGATATTAAAATGCATTAAAAACGAATTTGACCATGTTTATGCTCATTTTTAAGTAATTTGGCCTAATTTATCATTCAAATAACGTCCAAATACACAAAGAAGCCACCCGAAATATTTATTTAATGTTTACGAGTGTTTTTGCACTTGTATTTGCATTTAATGACCTATATTTCATGTCAAATCGCATTAAAATGCATTAAAAACGAATTCGAGCAAGTTTATGCACATTTTTAACCTATTTGGCCTAATTTATCATTGAAATAACGTCCAAATACACAGAGAAGCCAACCAAAATATTTATTTATTGTTTACGAGTGTTTTTGCACTTGTATTTGCATTTAATGACCTATATTTCACGTCAAATCCCAATAAAATGCATTAAAAACGAATTTGACCATGTTTATGCTCATTTTTAAGCAATTTGGCCTAATGTTATCATTCAAATAACGTCCAAATACACAAATAAGCAAACCAAAATATTTATTTATTGTTGACGAGTGTTTTTGCACTTGTATTTGCCTTTAATAACCTATATTTCACGTCAAATCGCATTAAAAAGCATTAAAATTGAATTTGAGCATGTTTATGCATATTTTTAACCAATTTGGCCTCATTTATCATTCAAATAACGTCCAAATACACAAATAAGCTACCCGAAATATTTATTTAATGTTTACGAGTGTTTTTGCACTTGTATTTGCATTTAATGACCTATATTTCACGTCAAATCGCATTAAAATGCATTAAAAACGAATTTCACCATGTTTATGCTCATTTTTAAGTAATTTGGCCTAATTTATCATTCAAATAACGTCCAAATACACAAAAGAAGCCACCCAAAATATTTATTTAATGTTTACGAGTGTTTTTGCACTTGTATTTGCATTTAATGACCTATATTTCATGTCAAATCGCATTAAAATGCATTAAAAACGAATTCGACCATGTTTATGCACATTTTTAACCTATTTGGCCTAATTTATTATTCAAATAACGTCCAAATACACAGAGAAGCCAACCAAAATATTTATTTATTGTTTACGAGTGTTTGTGCACTTGTATTTGCATTTAATGACCTATATTTCATGTCAAATCGCATTAAAATGCATTAAAAACGAATTCGAGCAAGTTTATGCACATTTTTAACCTATTTGGCCTAATTTATCATTCAAATAACGTCCAAATACACAGAGAAGCCAACCAAAATATTTATTTATTGTTTACGAGTGTTTTTGCACTTGTATTTGCATTTAATGACCTATATTTCACGTCAAATCCCAATAAAATGCATTAAAAACGAATTTGAGCTTGTTTATGCACATTTTTAACCAATTTGGCATCTATTTGTTATTCAAATAACGTCCAAATACACAAAAAAGTAACCCAAATATTTATTTAATGTTTACGAGTTGTTTTTGCATTTGTATTTGCATTGTATCCAATATTTCACGTCAAATAGTATTAAAATGAATTAAAAAGCATTAAAAAGGAATTTGAGCATGTTTATGCATATTTTTAACCAATTTGGCCTCATTTATTATTCAAATAACGTCCAAATACACAAAGAAGCCACCCAAAATATTTATTTAATTTTTACGAGTGTTTTTGCACTTGTATTTGCATTTAATGACCTATATTTCACGTCAAATGATATTAAAATGCATTAAAAACGAATTTAACCATGTTTATGCTCATTTTTAAGTAATTTGGCCTAATTTATCATTCAAATAACGTCCAAATACACAGAGAATCCAACCAAAATATTTATTTATTGTTTACGAGTGTTTTTGCACTTGTATTTGCATTTAATGACCTATATTTCATGTCAAATAGCATTAAAATGCATTAAAAACGAATTCGAGCATGTTTATGCACATTTTTAACCAATTTGGCCTAATTTATCATTCAAATAACGTCCAAATACACAGAGAAGCCACCCAAAATATTTATTTAATGTTTACGAGTGTTTTTGCACTTGTATTTGCATTTAATGCCTTATATTTCACGTCAAATGATATTAAAATGCATTACAAACGAATTTGACCATGTTTATGCTCATTTTTAAGTAATTTGGCCTAATTTATCATTCAAATAACGTGCAAATACACAAAGAAGCCACCCCAAATATTTATTTAATGTTTACGAGTGTTTTTGCACTTGTATTTGCATTTAATGACCTATATTTCACGTCAAATCCCAATAAAATGCATTAAAAATGAATTCGAGCAAGTTTATGCACATTTTTAACCTATTTGGCCTAATTTATCATTCAAATAACGTCCAAATACACAGAGAAGCCAACCAAAATATTTATTTATTGTTTACGAGTGTTTTTGCACTTGTATTTGCATTTAATATCCAATATTTCACGTCAAATAGTATTAAAATGAATTAAAAAGCATTTAAAACGAATTTGACCATGTTTATGCTCATTTTTAAGCAATTTGGCCTAATTTATCATTCAAATAACGTCCAAAAACACAAAGAAGCCACCCAAAATATTTATTTAATGTTTACGAGTGTTTTTGCACTTGTATTTGCATTTAATGACCTATATTTCACGTATAATCGCTTTAAAATGCATTAAAAATGAATTCGAGCAAGTTTATGCACATTTTTAACCTATTTGGCCTAATTTATCATTCAAATAACGTCCAAATACACAGAGAAGCCAACCAAAATATTTATTTATTGTTTACGAGTGTTTTTGCACTTGTATTTGCATTTAATGACCTATATTTCACGTCAAATCGCATTAAAATGCATTAAAAACGAATTTCACCATGTTTATGCTCATTTTTAACCAATTTGGCCTAATTTATCATTCAAATAACGTCCAAATACACAAAGAAGCCACCCAAAATATTTATTTAATGTTTACGAGTGTTTTTGCACTTGTATTTGCATTTAATGACCTATATTTCATGTCAAATCGCATTAAAATGCATTAAAAACGAATTCGAGCATGTTTATGCACATTTTTAACCTATTTGGCCTAATTTATTATTCAAATAACGTCCAAATACACAGAGAAGCCAACCAAAATATTTATTTATTGTTTACGAGTGTTTGTGCACTTGTATTTGCATTTAATGACCTATATTTCATGTCAAATCGCATTAAAATGCATTAAAAACGAATTCGAGCAAGTTTATGCACATTTTTAACCTATTTGGCCTAATTTATCATTCAAATAACGTCCAAATACACAGAGAAGCCAACCAAAATATTTATTTATTGTTTACGAGTGTTTTTGCACTTGTATTTGCATTTAATGACCTATATTTCACGTCAAATCCCAATAAAATGCATTAAAAACGAATTTGAGCTTGTTTATGCACATTTTTAACCAATTTGGCATCATTTGTTATTCACATAACGTCCAAATACACAAAAAAGTAACCCCAAATATTTATTTAATGTTTACGAGTGTTTTTGCATTTGTATTTGCATTGAATATCCAATATTTCACGTCAAATAGTATTAAAATGAATTAAAAAGCATTAAAAAGGAATTTGAGCATGTTTATTCATATTTTTAACCAATTTGGCCTCATTTATTATTCAAATAACGTCCAAATACACAAAGAAGCCACCCAAAATATTTATTTAATTTTTACGAGTGTTTTTGCACTTGTATTTGCATTTAATGACCTATATTTCACGTCAAATGATATTAAAATGCATTAAAAACGAATTTAACCATGTTTATGCTCATTTTTAAGTAATTTGGCCTAATTTATCATTCAAATAACGTCCAAATACACAGAGAATCCAACCAAAATATTTATTTATTGTTTACGAGTGTTTTTGCACTTGTATTTGCATTTAATGACCTATATTTCATGTCAAATAGCATTAAAATGCATTAAAAACGAATTCGAGCATGTTTATGCACATTTTTAACCAATTTGGCCTAATTTATCATTCAAATAACGTCCAAATACACAGAGAAGCCACCCAAAATATTTATTTAATGTTTACGAGTGTTTTTGCACTTGTATTTGCATTTAATGCCTTATATTTCACGTCAAATGATATTAAAATGCATTACAAACGAATTTGACCATGTTTATGCTCATTTTTAAGTAATTTGGCCTAATTTATCATTCAAATAACGTGCAAATACACAAAGAAGCCACCCCAAATATTTATTTAATGTTTACGAGTGTTTTTGCACTTGTATTTGCATTTAATGACCTATATTTCACGTCAAATCCCAATAAAATGCATTAAAAACGAATTCGAGCAAGTTTATGCACATTTTTAACCTATTTGGCCTAATTTATCATTCAAATAACGTCCAAATACACAGAGAAGCCAACCAAAATATTTATTTATTGTTTACGAGTGTTTTTGCACTTGTATTTGCATTTAATATCCAATATTTCACGTCAAATAGTATTAAAATGAATTAAAAAGCATTAAAAACGAATTTGACCATGTTTATGCTCATTTTTAAGCAATTTGGCCTAATTTATCATTCAAATAACGTCCAAAAACACAAAGAAGCCACCCAAAATATTTATTTAATGTTTACGAGTGTTTTTGCACTAGTATTTGCATTTAATGACCTATATTTCACGTATAATCGCTTTAAAATGCATTAAAAATGAATTCGAGCAAGTTTATGCACATTTTTAACCTATTTGGCCTAATTTATCATTGAAATAACGTCCAAATACACAGAGAAGCCAACCAAAATATTTATTTATTGTTTACGAGTGTTTTTGCACTTGTATTTGCATTTAATGACCTATATTTCACGTCAAATCGCATTAAAATGCATTAAAAACGAATTTCACCATGTTTATGCTCATTTTTAAGCAATTTGGCCTAATTTATCATTCAAATAACGTCCAAATACACAAATAAGCCACCCGAAATATTTATTTAATGTTTACGAGTGTTTTTGCACTTGTATTTGCATTTAATGACCTATATTTCACGTCAAATGATATTAAAATGCATTAAAAACGAATTTGACCATGTTTATGCTCATTTTTAAGTAATTTGGCCTAATTTATCATTCAAATAACGTCCAAATACACAAAGAAGCCACCCGAAATATTTATTTAATGTTTACGAGTGTTTTTGCACTTGTATTTGCATTTAATGACCTATATTTCACGTATAATCGCATTAAAATGCATTAAAAACGAATTCGAGCAAGTTTATGCACATTTTTAACCTATTTGGCCTAATTTATCATTGAAATAACGTCCAAATACACAGATAAGCCAACCAAAATATTTATTTATTGTTTACGAGTGTTTTTGCACTTGTATTTGCATTTAATGACCTATATTTCACGTCAAATCCCATTAAAATGCATTAAAAACGAATTTCACCATGTTTATGCTCATTTTTAAGCAATTTGGCCTAATTTATCATTCAAATAACGTCCAAATACACAAATAAGCAAACCAAAATATTTATTTATTGTTGACGAGTGTTTTTGCACTTGTATTTGCCTTTAATAACCTATATTTCACGTCAAATCGCATTAAAAAGCATTAAAATTGAATTTGAGCATGTTTATGCATATTTTTAACCAATTTGGCCTCATTTATCATTCAAATAACGTCCAAATACACAAATAAGCTACCCGAAATATTTATTTAATGTTTACGAGTGTTTTTGCACTTGTATTTGCATTTAATGACCTATATTTCACGTCAAATCGCATTAAAATGCATTAAAAACGAATTTCACCATGTTTATGCTCATTTTTAAGCAATTTGGCCTAATTTATCATTCAAATAACGTCCAAATACACAGAGAAGCCACCCAAAATATTTATTTAATGTTTACGAGTGTTTTTGCACTTGTATTTGCATTTAATGCCTTATATTTCACGTCAAATGATATTAAAATGCATTAAAAACGAATTTGACCATGTTTATGCTCATTTTTAAGTAATTTGGCCTAATTTATCATTCAAATAACGTCCAAATACACAAAGAAGCCACCCGAAATATTTATTTAATGTTTACGAGTGTTTTTGCACTTGTATTTGCATTTAATGACCTATATTTCATGTCAAATCGCATTAAAATGCATTAAAAACGAATTCGAGCAAGTTTATGCACATTTTTAACCTATTTGGCCTAATTTATCATTGAAATAACGTTCAAATACACAGAGAAGCCAACCAAAATATTTATTTATTGTTTACGAGTGTTTTTGCACTTGTATTTGCATTTAATGACCTATATTTCACGTCAAATCCCAATAAAATGCATTAAAAACGAATTTGACCATGTTTATGCTCATTTTTAAGCAATTTGGCCTAATTTATCATTCAAATAACGTCCAAATACACAAATAAGCAAACCAAAATATTTATTTATTGTTGACGAGTGTTTTTGCACTTGTATTTGCCTTTAATAACCTATATTTCACGTCAAATCGCATTAAAAAGCATTAAAATTGAATTTGAGCATGTTTATGCATATTTTTAACCAATTTGGCCTCATTTATCATTCAAATAACGTCCAAATACACAAATAAGCTACCCGAAATATTTATTTAATGTTTACGAGTGTTTTTGCACTTGTATTTGCATTTAATGACCTATATTTCACGTCAAATCGCATTAAAATGCATTAAAAACGAATTTCACCATGTTTATGCTCATTTTTAAGCAATTTGGCCTAATTTATCATTCAAATAACGTCCAAATACACAGAGAAGCCAACCAAAATATTTATTTATTGTTTACGAGTGTTTTTGCACTTGTATTTGCATTTAATGACCTATATTTCACGTCAAATCGCATTAAAATGCATTAAAAACGAATTTCACCATGTTTATGCTCATTTTTAAGCAATTTGGCCTAATTTATCATTCAAATAACGTCCAAATACACAAATAAGCCACCCGAAATATTTATTTAATGTTTACGAGTGTTTTTGCACTTGTATTTGCATTTAATGACCTATATTTCACGTCAAATGATATTAAAATGCATTAAAAACGAATTTGACCATGTTTATGCTCATTTTTAAGTAATTTGGCCTAATTTATCATTCAAATAACGTCCAAATACACAAAGAAGCCACCCGAAATATTTATTTAATGTTTACGAGTGTTTTTGCACTTGTATTTGCATTTAATGACCTATATTTCATGTCAAATCGCATTAAAATGCATTAAAAACGAATTCGAGCAAGTTTATGCACATTTTTAACCTATTTGGCCTAATTTATCATTGAAATAACGTCCAAATACACAGAGAAGCCACCCGAAATATTTATTTAAAGTTTACGAGTGTTTTTGCACTTGTATTTGCATTTAATGACCTATATTTCACGTCAAATGATATTAAAATGCATTAAAAACGAATTTGACCATGTTTATGCTCATTTTTAAGCAATTTGGCCTAATTTATCATTCAAATAACGTCCAAATACACAAATAAGCAAACCAAAATATTTATTTATTGTTGACGAGTGTTTTTGCACTTGTATTTGCCTTTAATAACCTATATTTCACGTCAAATCGCATTAAAAAGCATTAAAATTGAATTTGAGCATGTTTATGCATATTTTTAACCAATTTGGCCTCATTTATCATTCAAATAACGTCCAAATACACAAATAAGCTACCCGAAATATTTATTTAATGTTTACGAGTGTTTTTGCACTTGTATTTGCATTTAATGACCTATATTTCACGTCAAATCGCATTAAAATGCATTAAAAACGAATTTCACCATGTTTATGCTCATTTTTAAGCAATTTGGCCTAATTTATCATTCAAATAACGTCCAAATACACAGAGAAGCCACCCAAAATATTTATTTAATGTTTACGAGTGTTTTTGCACTTGTATTTGCATTTAATGCCTTATATTTCACGTCAAATGATATTAAAATGCATTAAAAACGAATTTGACCATGTTTATGCTCATTTTTAAGTAATTTGGCCTAATTTATCATTCAAATAACGTCCAAATACACAAAGAAGCCACCCGAAATATTTATTTAATGTTTACGAGTGTTTTTGCACTTGTATTTGCATTTAATGACCTATATTTCATGTCAAATCGCATTAAAATGCATTAAAAATGAATTCGAGCAAGTTTATGCACATTTTTAACCTATTTGGCCTAATTTATCATTGAAATAACGTCCAAATACACAGAGAAGCCAACCAAAATATTTATTTATTGTTTACGAGTGTTTTTGCACTTGTATTTGCATTTAATGACCTATATTTCACGTCAAATCCCAATAAAATGCATTAAAAACGAATTTGACCATGTTTATGCTCATTTTTAAGCAATTTGGCCTAATTTATCATTCAAATAACGTCCAAATACACAAATAAGCAAACCAAAATATTTATTTATTGTTGACGAGTGTTTTTGCACTTGTATTTGCCTTTAATAACCTATATTTCACGTCAAATCGCATTAAAAAGCATTAAAATTGAATTTGAGCATGTTTATGCATATTTTTAACCAATTTGGCCTCATTTATCATTCAAATAACGTCCAAATACACAAATAAGCTACCCGAAATATTTATTTAATGTTTACGAGTGTTTTTGCACTTGTATTTGCATTTAATGACCTATATTTCACGTCAAATCGCATTAAAATGCATTAAAAACGAATTTCACCATGTTTATGCTCATTTTTAAGCAATTTGGCCTAATTTATCATTCAAATAACGTCCAAATACACAAATAAGCAAACCCAAATATTTATTTATTGTTGACGAGTGTCTTTGCACTTGTATTTGCCTTTAATAACCTATATTTCACGTCAGATCGCATTAAAAAGCATTAAAAATGAATTTGAGCATGTTTATGCATATTTTTAACCAATTTGGCCTCATTTATCATTCAAATAACGTCCAAATACACAAATAAGCCACCCGAAATATTTATTTAATGTTTACGAGTGTTTTTGCACTTGTATTTGCATTTAATGACCTATATTTCACGTCAAATGATATTAAAAAGCATTAAAAACGAATTTGACCATGTTTATGCTCATTTTTAAGTAATTTGGCCTAATTTATCATTCAAATAACGTCCAAATACACAAAGAAGCCACCCAAAATATTTATTTAATGTTTACGAGTGTTTTTGCACTTGTATTTGCATTTAATGACCTATATTTCATGTCAAATCGCATTAAAATGCATTAAAACGAATTCGAGCAAGTTTATGCACATTTTTAACCTATTTGGCCTAATTTATTATTGAAATAACGTCCAAATACACAGAGAAGCCAACCAAAATATTTATTTATTGTTTACGAGTGTTTTTGTACTTGTATTTGAATTTAATGACCTATATTTCACGTCAAATCCCAATAAAATGCATTAAAAACGAATTCGAGCAAGTTTATGCACATTTTTAACCTATTTGGCCTAATTTATCATTCAAATAACGTCCAAATACACAGAGAAGCCAACCAAAATATTTATTTATTGTTTACGAGTGTTTTTGCACTTGTATTTGCATTTAATGACCTATATTTCACGTCAAATCCCAATAAAATGCATTAAAAACGAATTTGAGCTTGTTTATGCACATTTTTAACCAATTTGGCATCATTTGTTATTCAAATAACGTCCAAATACACAAAAAAGTAACCCCAAATATTTATTTAATGTTTACGAGTGTTTTTGCATTTGTATTTGCATTGAATATCCAATATTTCACGTCAAATAGTATTAAAATGAATTAAAAAGCATTAAAAAGGAATTTGAGCATGTTTATGCATATTTTTAACCAATTTGGCCTCATTTATTATTCAAATAACGTCCAAATACACAAAGAAGCCACCCAAAATATTTATTTAATTTTTACGAGTGTTTTTGCACTTGTATTTGCATTTAATGACCTATATTTCACGTCAAATGATATTAAAATGCATTAAAAACGAATTTAACCATGTTTATGCTCATTTTTAAGTAATTTGGCCTAATTTATCATTCAAATAACGTCCAAATACACAGAGAATCCAACCAAAATATTTATTTATTGTTTACGAGTGTTTTTGCACTTGTATTTGCATTTAATGACCTATATTTCATGTCAAATAGCATTAAAATGCATTAAAAACGAATTCGAGCATGTTTATGCACATTTTTAACCAATTTGGCCTAATTTATCATTCAAATAACGTCCAAATACACAGAGAAGCCACCCAAAATATTTATTTAATGTTTACGAGTGTTTTTGCACTTGTATTTGCATTTAATGCCTTATATTTCACGTCAAATGATATTAAAATGCATTACAAACGAATTTGACCATGTTTATGCTCATTTTTAAGTAATTTGGCCTAATTTATCATTCAAATAACGTGCAAATACACAAAGAAGCCACCCCAAATATTTATTTAATGTTTACGAGTGTTTTTGCACTTGTATTTGCATTTAATGACCTATATTTCACGTCAAATCCCAATAAAATGCATTAAAAACGAATTCGAGCAAGTTTATGCACATTTTTAACCTATTTGGCCTAATTTATCATTCAAATAACGTCCAAATACACAGAGAAGCCAACCAAAATATTTATTTATTGTTTACGAGTGTTTTTGCACTTGTATTTGCATTTAATATCCAATATTTCACGTCAAATAGTATTAAAATGAATTAAAAAGCATTAAAAACGAATTTGACCATGTTTATGCTCATTTTTAAGCAATTTGGCCTAATTTATCATTCAAATAACGTCCAAAAACACAAAGAAGCCACCCAAAATATTTATTTAATGTTTACGAGTGTTTTTGCACTTGTATTTGCATTTAATGACCTATATTTCACGTATAATCGCTTTAAAATGCATTAAAAATGAATTCGAGCAAGTTTATGCACATTTTTAACCTATTTGGCCTAATTTATCGTTGAAATAACGTCCAAATACACAGAGAAGCCAACCAAAATATTTATTTATTGTTTACGAGTGTTTTTGCACTTGTATTTGCATTTAATGACCTATATTTCACGTCAAATCGCATTAAAATACATTAAAAACGAATTTCACCATGTTTATGCTCATTTTTAAGCAATTTGGCCTAATTTATCATTCAAATAACGTCCAAATACACAAATAAGCCACCCGAAATATTTATTTAATGTTTACGAGTGTTTTTGCACTTGTATTTGCATTTAATGACCTATATTTCACGTCAAATTATATTAAAATGCATTAAAAACGAATTTGACCATGTTTATGCTCATTTTTAAGTAATTTGGCCTAATTTATCATTCAAATAACGTCCAAATACCCAAAGAAGCCACCCGAAATATATATTTAATGTTTACGAGTGTTTTTGCACTTGTATTTGCATTTAATGACCTATATTTCACGTATAATCGCTTTAAAATGCATTAAAAATGAATTCGAGCAAGTTTATGCACATTTTTAACCTATTTGGCCTAATTTATCATTGAAATAACGTCCAAATACACAGAGAAGCCAACCAAAATATTTATTTATTGTTTACGAGTGTTTTTGCACTTGTATTTGCATTTAATGACCTATATTTCACGTCAAATCGCATTAAAATGCATTAAAAACGAATTTCACCATGTTTATGCTCATTTTTAAGCAATTTGGCCTAATTTATCATTCAAATAACGTCCAAATACACAAATAAGCCACCCGAAATATTTATTTAATGTTTACGAGTGTTTTTGCACTTGTATTTGCATTTAATGACCTATATTTCACGTCAAATGATATTAAAATGCATTAAAAACGAATTTGACCATGTTTATGCTCATTTTTAAGTAATTTGGCCTAATTTATCATTCAAATAACGTCCAAATACACAAAGAAGCCACCCGAAATATTTATTTAATGTTTACGAGTGTTTTTGCACTTGTATTTGCATTTAATGACCTATATTTCATGTCAAATCGCATTAAAATGCATTAAAAACGAATTCGAGCAAGTTTATGCACATTTTTAACCTATTTGGCCTAATTTATCATTGAAATAACGTCCAAATACACAGAGAAGCCAACCAAAATATTTATTTATTGTTTACGAGTGTTTTTGCACTTGTATTTGCATTTAATGACCTATATTTCACGTCAAATCCCAATAAAATGCATTAAAAACGAATTTGACCATGTTTATGCTCATTTTTAAGCAATTTGGCCTAATTTATCATTCAAATAACGTCCAAATACACAAATAAGCAAACCAAAATATTTATTTATTGTTGACGAGTGTTTTTGCACTTGTATTTGCCTTTAATAACCTATATTTCACGTCAAATCGCATTAAAAAGCATTAAAATTGAATTTGAGCATGTTTATGCATATTTTTAACCAATTTGGCCTCATTTATCATTCAAATAACGTCCAAATACACAAATAAGCTACCCGAAATATTTATTTAATGTTTACGAGTGTTTTTGCACTTGTATTTGCATTTAATGACCTATATTTCACGTCAAATCGCATTAAAATGCATTAAAAACGAATTTCACCATGTTTATGCTCATTTTTAAGCAATTTGGCCTAATTTATCATTCAAATAACGTCCAAATACACAAATAAGCAAACCCAAATATTTATTTATTGTTGACGAGTGTCTTTGCACTTGTATTTGCCTTTAATAACCTATATTTCACGTCAGATCGCATTAAAAAGCATTAAAAATGAATTTGAGCATGTTTATGCATATTTTTAACCAATTTGGCCTCATTTATCATTCAAATAACGTCCAAATACACAAATAAGCCACCCGAAATATTTATTTAATGTTTACGAGTGTTTTTGCACTTGTATTTGCATTTAATGACCTATATTTCACGTCAAATGATATTAAAAAGCATTAAAAACGAATTTGACCATGTTTATGCTCATTTTTAAGTAATTTGGCCTAATTTATCATTCAAATAACGTCCAAATACACAAAGAAGCCACCCAAAATATTTATTTAATGTTTACGAGTGTTTTTGCACTTGTATTTGCATTTAATGACCTATATTTCATGTCAAATCGCATTAAAATGCATTAAAAACGAATTCGAGCATGTTTATGCACATTTTTAACCTATTTGGCCTAATTTATTATTCAAATAACGTCCAAATACACAGAGAAGCCAACCAAAATATTTATTTATTGTTTACGAGTGTTTGTGCACTTGTATTTGCATTTAATCACCTATATTTCATGTCAAATCGCATTAAAATGCATTAAAAACGAATTCGAGCAAGTTTATGCACATTTTTAACCTATTTGGCCTAATTTATCATTGAAATAACGTCCAAATACACAGAGAAGCCAACCAAAATATTTATTTATTGTTTACGAGTGTTTTTGCACTTGTATTTGCATTTAATGACCTATATTTCACGTCAAATCCCAATAAAATGCATTAAAAACGAATTTGAGCTTGTTTATGCACATTTTTAACCAATTTGGCATCATTTGTTATTCAAATAACGTCCAAATACACAAAAAAGTAACCCCAAATATTTATTTAATGTTTACGAGTGTTTTTGCATTTGTATTTGCATTGAATATCCAATATTTCACGTCAAATAGTATTAAAATGAATTAAAAAGCATTAAAAAGGAATTTGAGCATGTTTATGCATATTTTTAACCAATTTGGCCTCATTTATTATTCAAATAACGTCCAAATACACAAAGAAGCCACCCAAAATATTTATTTAATTTTTACGAGTGTTTTTGCACTTGTATTTGCATTTAATGACCTATATTTCACGTCAAATGATATTAAAATGCATTAAAAACGAATTTAACCATGTTTATGCTCATTTTTAAGTAATTTGGCCTAATTTATCATTCAAATAACGTCCAAATACACAGAGAATCCAACCAAAATATTTATTTATTGTTTACGAGTGTTTTTGCACTTGTATTTGCATTTAATGACCTATATTTCATGTCAAATAGCATTAAAATGCATTAAAAACGAATTCGAGCATGTTTATGCACATTTTTAACCAATTTGGCCTAATTTATCATTCAAATAACGTCCAAATACACAGAGAAGCCACCCAAAATATTTATTTAATGTTTACGAGTGTTTTTGCACTTGTATTTGCATTTAATGCCTTATATTTCACGTCAAATGATATTAAAATGCATTACAAACGAATTTGACCATGTTTATGCTCATTTTTAAGTAATTTGGCCTAATTTATCATTCAAATAACGTGCAAATACACAATGAAGCCACCCCAAATATTTATTTAATGTTTACGAGTGTTTTTGCACTTGTATTTGCATTTAATGACCTATATTTCATGTCAAATCGCATTAAAATGCATTAAAAACGAATTCGAGCAAGTTTATGCACATTTTTAACCTATTTGGCCTAATTTATCATTGAAATAACGTCCAAATACACAGAGAAGCCAACCAAAATATTTATTTATTGTTTACGAGTGTTTTTGCACTTGTATTTGCATTTAATGACCTATATTTCACGTCAAATCCCAATAAAATGCATTAAAAACGAATTTGAGCTTGTTTATGCACATTTTTAACCAATTTGGCATCATTTGTTATTCAAATAACGTCCAAATACACAAAAAAGTAACCCCAAATATTTATTTAATGTTTACGAGTGTTTTTGCATTTGTATTTGCATTGAATATCCAATATTTCACGTCAAATAGTATTAAAATGAATTAAAAAGCATTAAAAAGGAATTTGAGCATGTTTATGCATATTTTTAACCAATTTGGCCTCATTTATTATTCAAATAACGTCCAAATACACAAAGAAGCCACCCAAAATATTTATTTAATTTTTACGAGTGTTTTTGCACTTGTATTTGCATTTAATGACCTATATTTCACGTCAAATGATATTAAAATGCATTAAAAACGAATTTAACCATGTTTATGCTCATTTTTAAGTAATTTGGCCTAATTTATCATTCAAATAACGTCCAAATACACAGAGAATCCAACCAAAATATTTATTTATTGTTTACGAGTGTTTTTGCACTTGTATTTGCATTTAATGACCTATATTTCATGTCAAATAGCATTAAAATGCATTAAAAACGAATTCGAGCATGTTTATGCACATTTTTAACCAATTTGGCCTAATTTATCATTCAAATAACGTCCAAATACACAGAGAAGCCACCCAAAATATTTATTTAATGTTTACGAGTGTTTTTGCACTTGTATTTGCATTTAATGCCTTATATTTCACGTCAAATGATATTAAAATGCATTACAAACGAATTTGACCATGTTTATGCTCATTTTTAAGTAATTTGGCCTAATTTATCATTCAAATAACGTGCAAATACACAAAGAAGCCACCCCAAATATTTATTTAATGTTTACGAGTGTTTTTGCACTTGTATTTGCATTTAATGACCTATATTTCACGTCAAATCCCAATAAAATGCATTAAAAACGAATTCGAGCAAGTTTATGCACATTTTTAACCTATTTGGCCTAATTTATCATTCAAATAACGTCCAAATACACAGAGAAGCCAACCAAAATATTTATTTATTGTTTACGAGTGTTTTTGCACTTGTATTTGCATTTAATATCCAATATTTCACGTCAAATAGTATTAAAATGAATTAAAAAGCATTTAAAACGAATTTGACCATGTTTATGCTCATTTTTAAGCAATTTGGCCTAATTTATCATTCAAATAACGTCCAAAAACACAAAGAAGCCACCCAAAATATTTATTTAATGCTTACGAGTGTTTTTGCACTTGTATTTGCATTTAATGACCTATATTTCACGTATAATCGCTTTAAAATGCATTAAAAATGAATTCGAGCAAGTTTATGCACATTTTTAACCTATTTGGCCTAATTTATCATTGAAATAACGTCCAAATACACAGAGAAGCCAACCAAAATATTTATTTATTGTTTACGAGTGTTTTTGCACTTGTATTTGCATTTAATGACCTATATTTCACGTCAAATCCCAATAAAATGCATTAAAAACGAATTTGACCATGTTTATGCTCATTTTTAAGCAATTTGGCCTAATTTATCATTCAAATAACGTGCAAATACACAAAGAAGCCACCCCAAATATTTATTTAATGTTTACGAGTGTTTTTGCACTTGTATTTGCATTTAATGACCTATATTTCACGTCAAATGATATTAAAATGCATTAAAAACGAATTTGACCATGTTTATGCTCATTTTTAAGTAATTTGGCCTAATTTATCATTCAAATAACGTCCAAATACACAAAGAAGCCACCCGAAATATTTATTTAATGTTTACGAGTGTTTTTGCACTTGTATTTGCATTTAATGACCTATATTTCATGTCAAATCGCATTAAAATGCATTAAAAACGAATTCGAGCAAGTTTATGCACATTTTTAACCTATTTGGCCTAATTTATCATTGAAATAACGTCCAAATACACAGAGAAGCCAACCAAAATATTTATTTATTGTTTACGAGTGTTTTTGCACTTGTATTTGCATTTAATGACCTATATTTCACGTCAAATCCCAATAAAATGCATTAAAAACGAATTTGACCATGTTTATGCTCATTTTTAAGCAATTTGGCCTAATTTATCATTCAAATAACGTCCAAATACACAAATAAGCAAACCAAAATATTTATTTATTGTTGACGAGTGTTTTTGCACTTGTATTTGCCTTTAATAACCTATATTTCACGTCAAATCGCATTAAAAAGCATTAAAATTGAATTTGAGCATGTTTATGCATATTTTTAACCAATTTGGCCTCATTTATCATTCAAATAACGTCCAAATACACAAATAAGCTACCCGAAATATTTATTTAATGTTTACGAGTGTTTTTGCACTTGTATTTGCATTTAATGACCTATATTTCACGTCAAATCGCATTAAAATGCATTAAAAACGAATTTCACCATGTTTATGCTCATTTTTAAGCAATTTGGCCTAATTTATCATTCAAATAACGTCCAAATACACAAATAAGCAAACCCAAATATTTATTTATTGTTGACGAGTGTCTTTGCACTTGTATTTGCCTTTAATAACCTATATTTCACGTCAGATCGCATTAAAAAGCATTAAAAATGAATTTGAGCATGTTTATGCATATTTTTAACCAATTTGGCCTCATTTATCATTCAAATAACGTCCAAATACACAAATAAGCCACCCGAAATATTTATTTAATGTTTACGAGTGTTTTTGCACTTGTATTTGCATTTAATGACCTATATTTCACGTCAAATGATATTAAAAAGCATTAAAAACGAATTTGACCATGTTTATGCTCATTTTTAAGTAATTTGGCCTAATTTATCATTCAAATAACGTCCAAATACACAAAGAAGCCACCCAAAATATTTATTTAATGTTTACGAGTGTTTTTGCACTTGTATTTGCATTTAATGACCTATATTTCATGTCAAATCGCATTAAAATGCATTAAAAACGAATTCGAGCATGTTTATGCACATTTTTAACCTATTTGGCCTAATTTATTATTCAAATAACGTCCAAATACACAGAGAAGCCAACCAAAATATTTATTTATTGTTTACGAGTGTTTGTGCACTTGTATTTGCATTTAATCACCTATATTTCATGTCAAATCGCATTAAAATGCATTAAAAACGAATTCGAGCAAGTTTATGCACATTTTTAACCTATTTGGCCTAATTTATCATTCAAATAACGTCCAAATACACAGAGAAGCCAACCAAAATATTTATTTATTGTTTACGAGTGTTTTTGCACTTGTATTTGCATTTAATGACCTATATTTCACGTCAAATCCCAATAAAATGCATTAAAAACGAATTTGAGCTTGTTTATGCACATTTTTAACCAATTTGGCATCATTTGTTATTCAAATAACGTCCAAATACACAAAAAAGTAACCCCAAATATTTATTTAATGTTTACGAGTGTTTTTGCATTTGTATTTGCATTGAATATCCAATATTTCACGTCAAATAGTATTAAAATGAATTAAAAAGCATTAAAAAGGAATTTGAGCATGTTTATGCATATTTTTAACCAATTTGGCCTCATTTATTATTCAAATAACGTCCAAATACACAAAGAAGCCACCCAAAATATTTATTTAATTTTTACGAGTGTTTTTGCACTTGTATTTGCATTTAATGACCTATATTTCACGTCAAATGATATTAAAATGCATTAAAAACGAATTTAACCATGTTTATGCTCATTTTTAAGTAATTTGGCCTAATTTATCATTCAAATAACGTCCAAATACACAGAGAATCCAACCAAAATATTTATTTATTGTTTACGAGTGTTTTTGCACTTGTATTTGCATTTAATGACCTATATTTCATGTCAAATAGCATTAAAATGCATTAAAAACGAATTCGAGCATGTTTATGCACATTTTTAACCAATTTGGCCTAATTTATCATTCAAATAACGTCCAAATACACAGAGAAGCCACCCAAAATATTTATTTAATGTTTACGAGTGTTTTTGCACTTGTATTTGCATTTAATGCCTTATATTTCACGTCAAATGATATTAAAATGCATTACAAACGAATTTGACCATGTTTATGCTCATTTTTAAGTAATTTGGCCTAATTTATCATTCAAATAACGTGCAAATACACAAAGAAGCCACCCCAAATATTTATTTAATGTTTACGAGTGTTTTTGCACTTGTATTTGCATTTAATGACCTATATTTCACGTCAAATCCCAATAAAATGCATTAAAAACGAATTCGAGCAAGTTTATGCACATTTTTAACCTATTTGGCCTAATTTATCATTCAAATAACGTCCAAATACACAGAGAAGCCAACCAAAATATTTATTTATTGTTTACGAGTGTTTTTGCACTTGTATTTGCATTTAATATCCAATATTTCACGTCAAATAGTATTAAAATGAATTAAAAAGCATTTAAAACGAATTTGACCGTGTTTATGCTCATTTTTAAGCAATTTGGCCTAATTTATCATTCAAATAACGTCCAAAAACACAAAGAAGCCACCCAAAATATTTATTTAATGTTTACGAGTGTTTTTGCACTTGTATTTGCATTTAATGACCTATATTTCACGTATAATCGCTTTAAAATGCATTAAAAATGAATTCGAGCAAGTTTATGCACATTTTTAACCTATTTGGCCTAATTTATCATTGAAATAACGTCCAAATACACAGAGAAGCCAACCAAAATATTTATTTATTGTTTACGAGTGTTTTTGCACTTGTATTTGCATTTAATGACCTATATTTCACGTCAAATCGCATTAAAATGCATTAAAAACGAATTTCACCATGTTTATGCTCATTTTTAAGCAATTTGGCCTAATTTATCATTCAAATAACGTCCAAATACACAAATAAGCCACCCGAAATATTTATTTAATGTTTACGAGTGTTTTTGCACTTGTATTTGCATTTAATGACCTATATTTCACGTCAAATGATATTAAAATGCATTAAAAACGAATTTGACCATGTTTATGCTCATTTTTAAGTAATTTGGCCTAATTTATCATTCAAATAACGTCCAAATACACAAAGAAGCCATCCGAAATATTTATTTAATGTTTACGAGTGTTTTTGCACTTGTATTTGCATTTAATGACCTATATTTCATGTCAAATAGCATTAAAATGCATTAAAAACGAATTCGAGGAAGTTTATGCACATTTTTAACCTATTTGGCCTAATTTATCATTGAAATAACGTCCAAATACACAGAGAAGCCAACCAAAATATTTATTTATTGTTTACGAGTGTTTTTGCACTTGTATTTGCATTTAATGACCTATATTTCACGTCAAATCCCAATAAAATGCATTAAAAACGAATTTGACCATGTTTATGCTCATTTTTAAGCAATTTGGCCTAATTTATCATTCAAATAACGTCCAAATACACAAATAAGCAAACCAAAATATTTATTTATTGTTGACGAGTGTTTTTGCACTTGTATTTGCCTTTAATAACCTATATTTCACGTCAAATCGCATTAAAAAGCATTAAA
The DNA here is from genome assembly GCA_037678475.1 of x Bolboschoenoplectus mariqueter. Classification (NCBI taxonomy): domain Eukaryota; kingdom Viridiplantae; phylum Streptophyta; class Magnoliopsida; order Poales; family Cyperaceae; genus x Bolboschoenoplectus; species x Bolboschoenoplectus mariqueter. Next base: position 5,333,645 of record CM075236.1, on the reverse strand, counting down.
ATTGAATTTGAGCATGTTTATGCATATTTTTAACCAATTTGGCCTCATTTATCATTCAAATAACGTCCAAATACACAAATAAGCTACCCGAAATATTTATTTAATGTTTACGAGTGTTTTTGCACTTGTATTTGCATTTAATGACCTATATTTCACGTCAAATGATATTAAAAAGCATTAAAAACGAATTTGACCATGTTTATGCTCATTTTTAAGTAATTTGGCCTAATTTATCATTCAAATAACGTCCAAATACACAAAGAAGCCACCCAAAATATTTATTTAATGTTTACGAGTGTTTTTGCACTTGTATTTGCATTTAATGACCTATATTTCATGTCATATCGCATTAAAATGCATTAAAAACGAATTCGAGCAAGTTTATGCACATTTTTAACCTATTTGGCCTAATTTATTATTCAAATAACGTCCAAATACACAGAGAACCCAACCAAAATATTTATTTATTGTTTACGAGTGTTTGTGCACTTGTATTTGCATTTAATGACCTATATTTCATATCAAATCGCATTAAAATGCATTAAAAACGAATTCGAGCAAGTTTATGCACATTTTTAACCTATTTGGCCTAATTTATCATTCAAATAACGTCCAAATACACAGAGAAGCCAACCAAAATATTTATTTATTGTTTACGAGTGTTTTTGCACTTGTATTTGCATTTAATGACCTATATTTCACGTCAAATCCCAATAAAATGCATTAAAAACGTATTTGAGCTTGTTTATGCACATTTTTTACCAATTTGGCATCATTTGTTATTCAAATAACGTCCAAATACACAAAAAAGTAACCCCAAATATTTATTTAATGTTTACAAGTGTTTTTGCATTTGTATTTGCATTGAATATCCAATATTTCACGTCAAATAGTATTAAAATGAATTAAAAAGCATTAAAAAGGAATTTGAGCATGTTTATGCATATTTTTAACCAATTTGGCCTCATTTATTATTCAAATAACGTCCAAATACACAAAGAAGCCACCCAATATATTTATTTAATTTTTACGAGTGTTTTTGCACTTGTATTTGCATTTAATGACCTATATTTCACGTCAAATGATATTAAAATGCATTAAAAACGAATTTAACCATGTTTATGCTCATTTTTAAGTAATTTGGCCTAATTTATCATTCAAATAACGTCCAAATACACAGAGAATCCAACCAAAATATTTATTTATTGTTTACGAGTGTTTTTGCACTTGTATTTGCATTTAATGACCTATATTTCATGTCAAATAGCATTAAAATGCATTAAAAACGAATTCGAGCATGTTTATGCACATTTTTAACCAATTTGGCCTAATTTATCATTCAAATAACGTCCAAATACACAGAGAAGCCACCCAAAATATTTATTTAATGTTTACGAGTGTTTTTGCACTTGTATTTGCATTTAATGCCTTATATTTCACGTCAAATGATATTAAAATGCATTACAAACGAATTTGACCATGTTTATGCTCATTTTTAAGTAATTTGGCCTAATTTATCATTCAAATAACGTGCAAATACACAAAGAAGCCACCCCAAATATTTATTTAATGTTTACGAGTGTTTTTGCACTTGTATTTGCATTTAATGACCTATATTTCATGTCAAATCGCATTAAAATGCATTAAAAACGAATTCGAGCAAGTTTATGCACATTTTTAACCTATTTGGCCTAATTTATTATTGAAATAACGTCCAAATACACAGAGAAGCCAACCAAAATATTTATTTATTGTTTACGAGTGTTTTTGTACTTGTATTTGAATTTAATGACCTATATTTCACGTCAAATCCCAATAAAATGCATTAAAAACGAATCCGAGCAAGTTTATGCAAATTTTTAACCTATTTGGCCTAATTTATCATTCAAATAACGTCCAAATACACAGAGAAGCCAACCAAAATATTTATTTATTGTTTACGAGTGTTTTTGCACTTGTATTTGCATTTAATATCCAATATTTCACGTCAAATAGTATTAAAATGAATTAAAAAGCATTAAAAACGAATTTGACCATGTTTATGCTCATTTTTAAGCAATTTGGCCTAATTTATCATTCAAATAACGTCCAAAAACACAAAGAAGCCACCCAAAATATTTATTTAATATTTACGAGTGTTTTTGCACTTGTATTTGCATTTAATGACCTATATTTCACGTATAATCGCTTTAAAATGCATTAAAAATGAATTTGAGCAAGTTTATGCACATTTTTAACCTATTTGGCCTAATTTATCATTGAAATAACGTCCAAATACACAGAGAAGCCAACCAAAATATTTATTTATTGTTTACGAGTGTTTTTGCACTTGTATTTGCATTTAATGACCTATATTTCACGTCAAATCGCATTAAAATGCATTAAAAACGAATTTGACCATGTTTATGCTCATTTTTAAGTAATTTGGCCTAATTTATCATTCAAATAACGTCCAAATACACAAATAAGCCACCCGAAATATTTATTTAATGTTTACGAGTGTTTTTGCACTTGTATTTGCATTTAATGACCTATATTTCACGTCAAATCGCATTAAAATGCATTAAAAACGAATTTCACCATGTTTATGCTCATTTTTAAGCAATTTGGCCTAATTTATCATTCAAATAACGTCCAAATACACAAATAAGCAAACCAAAATATTTATTTATTGTTGACGAGTGTCTTTGCACTTGTATTTGCCTTTAATAACCTATATTTCACGTCAAATCGCATTAAAAAGCATTAAAAATGAATTTGAGCATGTTTATGCATATTTTTAACCAATTTGGCCTCATTTATCATTCAAATAACGTCCAAATACACAAATAAGCTACCCGAAATATTTATTTAATGTTTACGAGTGTTTTTGCACTTGTATTTGCATTTAATGACCTATATTTCACGTCAAATCGCATTAAAATGCATTAAAAACGAATTTCACCATGTTTATGCTCATTTTTAAGCAATTTGGCCTAATTTATCATTCAAATAACGTCCAAATACACAAATAAGCAAACCAAAATATTTATTTATTGTTGACGAGTGTCTTTGCACTTGTATTTGCATTTATTGACCTATATTTCATGTCAAATAGCATTAAAATGCATTAAAAACGAATTCGAGGAAGTTTATGCACATTTTTAACCTATTTGGCCTAATTTATCATTGAAATAACGTCCAAATACACAGAGAAGCCAACCAAAATATTTATTTATTGTTTACGAGTGTTTTTGCACTTGTATTTGCATTTAATGACCTATATTTCACGTCAAATCCCAATAAAATGCATTAAAAACGAATTTGACCATGTTTATGCTCATTTTTAAGCAATTTGGCCTAATTTATCATTCAAATAACGTCCAAATACACAAATAAGCAAACCAAAATATTTATTTATTGTTGACGAGTGTTTTTGCACTTGTATTTGCCTTTAATAACCTATATTTCACGTCAAATCGCATTAAAAAGCATTAAAATTGAATTTGAGCATGTTTATGCATATTTTTAACCAATTTGGCCTCATTTATCATTCAAATAACGTCCAAATACACAAATAAGCTACCCGAAATATTTATTTAATGTTTACGAGTGTTTTTGCACTTGTATTTGCATTTAATGACCTATATTTCACGTCAAATGATATTAAAAAGCATTAAAAACGAATTTGACCATGTTTATGCTCATTTTTAAGTAATTTGGCCTAATTTATCATTCAAATAACGTCCAAATACACAAAGAAGCCACCCAAAATATTTATTTAATGTTTACGAGTGTTTTTGCACTTGTATTTGCATTTAATGACCTATATTTCATGTCATATCGCATTAAAATGCATTAAAAACGAATTCGAGCAAGTTTATGCACATTTTTAACCTATTTGGCCTAATTTATTATTCAAATAACGTCCAAATACACAGAGAACCCAACCAAAATATTTATTTATTGTTTACGAGTGTTTGTGCACTTGTATTTGCATTTAATGACCTATATTTCATATCAAATCGCATTAAAATGCATTAAAAACGAATTCGAGCAAGTTTATGCACATTTTTAACCTATTTGGCCTAATTTATCATTCAAATAACGTCCAAATACACAGAGAAGCCAACCAAAATATTTATTTATTGTTTACGAGTGTTTTTGCACTTGTATTTGCATTTAATGACCTATATTTCACGTCAAATCCCAATAAAATGCATTAAAAACGTATTTGAGCTTGTTTATGCACATTTTTTACCAATTTGGCATCATTTGTTATTCAAATAACGTCCAAATACACAAAAAAGTAACCCCAAATATTTATTTAATGTTTACAAGTGTTTTTGCATTTGTATTTGCATTGAATATCCAATATTTCACGTCAAATAGTATTAAAATGAATTAAAAAGCATTAAAAAGGAATTTGAGCATGTTTATGCATATTTTTAACCAATTTGGCCTCATTTATTATTCAAATAACGTCCAAATACACAAAGAAGCCACCCAATATATTTATTTAATTTTTACGAGTGTTTTTGCACTTGTATTTGCATTTAATGACCTATATTTCACGTCAAATGATATTAAAATGCATTAAAAACGAATTTAACCATGTTTATGCTCATTTTTAAGTAATTTGGCCTAATTTATCATTCAAATAACGTCCAAATACACAGAGAATCCAACCAAAATATTTATTTATTGTTTACGAGTGTTTTTGCACTTGTATTTGCATTTAATGACCTATATTTCATGTCAAATAGCATTAAAATGCATTAAAAACGAATTCGAGCATGTTTATGCACATTTTTAACCAATTTGGCCTAATTTATCATTCAAATAACGTCCAAATACACAGAGAAGCCACCCAAAATATTTATTTAATGTTTACGAGTGTTTTTGCACTTGTATTTGCATTTAATGCCTTATATTTCACGTCAAATGATATTAAAATGCATTACAAACGAATTTGACCATGTTTATGCTCATTTTTAAGTAATTTGGCCTAATTTATCATTCAAATAACGTGCAAATACACAAAGAAGCCACCCCAAATATTTATTTAATGTTTACGAGTGTTTTTGCACTTGTATTTGCATTTAATGACCTATATTTCATGTCAAATCGCATTAAAATGCATTAAAAACGAATTCGAGCAAGTTTATGCACATTTTTAACCTATTTGGCCTAATTTATTATTGAAATAACGTCCAAATACACAGAGAAGCCAACCAAAATATTTATTTATTGTTTACGAGTGTTTTTGTACTTGTATTTGAATTTAATGACCTATATTTCACGTCAAATCCCAATAAAATGCATTAAAAACGAATCCGAGCAAGTTTATGCAAATTTTTAACCTATTTGGCCTAATTTATCATTCAAATAACGTCCAAATACACAGAGAAGCCAACCAAAATATTTATTTATTGTTTACGAGTGTTTTTGCACTTGTATTTGCATTTAATATCCAATATTTCACGTCAAATAGTATTAAAATGAATTAAAAAGCATTAAAAACGAATTTGACCATGTTTATGCTCATTTTTAAGCAATTTGGCCTAATTTATCATTCAAATAACGTCCAAAAACACAAAGAAGCCACCCAAAATATTTATTTAATATTTACGAGTGTTTTTGCACTTGTATTTGCATTTAATGACCTATATTTCACGTATAATCGCTTTAAAATGCATTAAAAATGAATTTGAGCAAGTTTATGCACATTTTTAACCTATTTGGCCTAATTTATCATTGAAATAACGTCCAAATACACAGAGAAGCCAACCAAAATATTTATTTATTGTTTACGAGTGTTTTTGCACTTGTATTTGCATTTAATGACCTATATTTCACGTCAAATCGCATTAAAATGCATTAAAAACGAATTTGACCATGTTTATGCTCATTTTTAAGTAATTTGGCCTAATTTATCATTCAAATAACGTCCAAATACACAAATAAGCCACCCGAAATATTTATTTAATGTTTACGAGTGTTTTTGCACTTGTATTTGCATTTAATGACCTATATTTCACGTCAAATCGCATTAAAATGCATTAAAAACGAATTTCACCATGTTTATGCTCATTTTTAAGCAATTTGGCCTAATTTATCATTCAAATAACGTCCAAATACACAAATAAGCAAACCAAAATATTTATTTATTGTTGACGAGTGTCTTTGCACTTGTATTTGCCTTTAATAACCTATATTTCACGTCAAATCGCATTAAAAAGCATTAAAAATGAATTTGAGCATGTTTATGCATATTTTTAACCAATTTGGCCTCATTTATCATTCAAATAACGTCCAAATACACAAATAAGCTACCCGAAATATTTATTTAATGTTTACGAGTGTTTTTGCACTTGTATTTGCATTTAATGACCTATATTTCACGTCAAATCGCATTAAAATGCATTAAAAACGAATTTCACCATGTTTATGCTCATTTTTAAGCAATTTGGCCTAATTTATCATTCAAATAACGTCCAAATACACAAATAAGCAAACCAAAATATTTATTTATTGTTGACGAGTGTCTTTGCACTTGTATTTGCATTTATTGACCTATATTTCATGTCAAATAGCATTAAAATGCGTTAAAAACGAATTCGAGCATGTTTATGCACATTTTTAACCAATTTGGCCTCATTTATCATTCAAATAACGTCCAAATACACAAATAAGCCACCCGAAATATTTATTTAATGTTTACGAGTGTTTTTGCACTTGTATTTGCATTTAATGACCTATATTTCACGTCAAATGATATTAAAAAGCATTAAAAACGAATTTGACCAAGTTTATGCTCATTTTTAAGTAATTTGGCCTAATTTATCATTCAAATAACGTCCAAATACACAAAGAAGCCACCCAAAATATTTATTTAATGTTTACGAGTGTTTTTGCACTTGTATTTGCATTTAATGCCTATATTTCATGTCAAATCGCATTAAAATGCATTAAAAACGAATTCGAGCATGTTTATGCACATTTTTAACCTATTTGGCCTAATTTATTATTCAAATAACGTCCAAATACACAGAGAAGCCAACAAAAATATTTCTTTATTGTTTACGAGTGTTTGTGCACTTGTATTTGCATTTAATGACCTATATTTCATGTCAAATCGCATTAAAATGCATTAAAAACGAATTCGAGCAAGTTTATGCACATTTTTAACCTATTTGGCCTAATTTATAATTCAAATAACGTCCAAATACACAGAGAAGCCAACCAAAATATTTATTTATTGTTTACGAGTGTTTTTGCACTTGTATTTGCATTTAATGACCTATATTTCACGTCAAATGATATTAAAAAGCATTAAAAACGAATTTGACCATGTTTATGCTCATTTTTAAGTAATTTGGCCTAATTTATCATTCAAATAACGTCGAAATACACAAGGAAACCACCCAAAATATTTATTTAATATTTACGAGTGTTTTTGCACTTTTATTTGTATTTAATGACCTATATTTCACGTTAAATAGCATTAAAAAGCATTAAAAAGGAATTTGAGCATGTTTATGCATATTTTTAACCAATTTGGCCTCATTTATTATTCAAATAATGTCCAAATACACAAAGAAGCCACCCAAAATATTTATTTAATTTTTACGAGTGTTTTTGCACTTGTATTTGCATTTAATAACCTATATTTCACGTCAAATGATATTAAAATGCATTAAAAACGAATTTAACCATGTTTATGCTCATTTTTAAGCAATTTGGCCTAATTTATCATTCAAATAACGTCCAAATACACAAATAAGCAAACCAAAATATTTATTTATTGTTGACGAGTGTTTTTGCACTTGTATTTGCCTTTAATAACCTATATTTCACGTCAAATCGCATTAAAAAGCATTAAAAATGAATTTGAGCATGTTTATGCATATTTTTAACCAATTTGGCCTCATTTATCATTCAAATAACGTCCAAATACACAAATAAGCCACCCGAAATATTTATTTAATGTTTACGAGTGTTTTTGCATTTGTATTTGCATTTAATGACCTATATTTCACGTCAAATCCCAATAAAATGCATTAAAAACGAATTTGACCATGTTTATGCTCATTTTTAAGCAATTTGGCCTAATTTATCATTCAAATAACGTCCAAATACACACATAAGCAAACCAAAATATTTATTTATTGTTGACGAGTGTTTTTGCACTTGTATTTGCCTTTAATAACCTATATTTCACGTCAAATCGCATTAAAAAGCATTAAAATTGAATTTGAGCATGTTTATGCATATTTTTAACCAATTTGGCCTCATTTATCATTCAAATAACGTCCAAATACACAAATAAGCTACCCGAAATATTTATTTAATGTTTACGAGTGTTTTTGCACTTGTATTTGCATTTAATGACCTATATTTCACGTCAAATCCCATTAAAATGCATTAAAAACGAATTTCACCATGTTTATGCTCATTTTTAAGCAATTTGGCCTAATTTATCATTCAAATAACGTCCAAATACACAAATAAGCAAACCAAAATATTTATTTATTGTTGACGAGTGTCTTTGCACTTGTATTTGCCTTTAATAACCTATATTTCACGTCAAATCGCATTAAAAAGCATTAAAAATGAATTTGAGCATGTTTATGCATATTTTTAACCAATTTGGCCTCATTTATCATTCAAATAACGTCCAAATACACAAATAAGCCACCAGAAATATTTATTTAATGTTTACGAGTGTTTTTGCACTTGTATTTGCATTTAATGACCTATATTTCACGTCAAATGATATTAAAAAGCATTAAAAACGAATTTGACCAAGTTTATGCTCATTTTTAAGTAATTTGGCCTAATTTATCATTCAAATAACGTCCAAATACACAAAGAAGCCACCCAAAATATTTATTTAATGTTTACGAGTGTTTTTGCACTTGTATTTGCATTTAATGCCTATATTTCATGTCAAATCGCATTAAAATGCATTAAAAACGAATTCGAGCATGTTTATGCACATTTTTAACCTATTTGGCCTAATTTATTATTCAAATAACGTCCAAATACACAGAGAAGCCAACCAAAATATTTATTTATTGTTTACGAGTGTTTTTGCACTTGTATTTGCATTTAATGACCTATATTTCACGTCAAATGATATTAAAAAGCATTAAAAACGAATTTGACCATGTTTATGCTCATTTTTAAGTAATTTGGCCTAATTTATCATTCAAATAACGTCGAAATACACAAGGAAACCACCCAAAATATTTATTTAATATTTACGAGTGTTTTTGCACTTTTATTTGTATTTAATGACCTATATTTCACGTTAAATAGCATTAAAAAGCATTAGAAAGGAATTTGAGCATGTTTATGCATATTTTTAACCAATTTGGCCTCATTTATTATTCAAATAACGTCCAAATACACAAAGAAGCCACCCAAAATATTTATTTAATTTTTACGAGTGTTTTTGCACTTGTATTTGCATTTAATAACCTATATTTCACGTCAAATGATATTAAAATGCATTAAAAACGAATTTAACCATGTTTATGCTCATTTTTAAGCAATTTGGCCTAATTTATCATTCAAATAACGTCCAAATACACAAATAAGCAAACCAAAATATTTATTTATTGTTGACGAGTGTTTTTGCACTTGTATTTGCCTTTAATAACCTATATTTCACGTCAAATCGCATTAAAAAGCATTAAAAATGAATTTGAGCATGTTTATGCATATTTTTAACCAATTTGGCCTCATTTATCATTCAAATAACGTCCAAATACACAAATAAGCCACCCGAAATATTTATTTAATGTTTACGAGTGTTTTTGCATTTGTATTTGCATTTAATGACCTATATTTCACGTCAAATGATATTAAAAAGCATTAAAAACGAATTTGACCATGTTTATGCTCATTTTTAAGTAATTTGGCCTAATTTATCATTCAAATAACGTCCAAATACACAGAGAATCCAACCAAAATATTTATTTATTGTTTACGAGTGTTTTTGCACTTGTATTTGCATTTATTGACCTATATTTCATGTCAAATAGCATTAAAATGCATTAAAAACGAATTCGAGCATGTTTATGCACATTTTTAACCAATTTGGCCTAATTTATCATTCAAATAACGTCCAAATACACAGAGAATCCAACCAAAATATTTATTTATTGTTTACGAGTGTTTTTGCACTTGTATTTGCATTTAATGACCTATATTTCACGTCAAATCGCATTAAAAAGCATTAAAAATGAATTTGAGCATGTTTATGCATATTTTTAACCAATTTGGCCTCATTTATCATTCAAATAACGTCCAAATACACAAATAAGCCACCCGAAATATTTATTTAATGTTTACGAGTGTTTTTGCATTTGTATTTGCATTTAATGACCTATATTTCACGTCAAATGATATTAAAAAGCATTAAAAACGAATTTGACCATGTTTATGCTCATTTTTAAGTAATTTGGCCTAATTTATCATTCAAATAACGTCCAAATACACAGAGAATCCAACCAAAATATTTATTTATTGTTTACGAGTGTTTTTGCACTTGTATTTGCATTTATTGACCTATATTTCATGTCAAATAGCATTAAAATGCATTAAAAACGAATTCGAGAATGTTTATGCACATTTTTAACCAATTTGGCCTAATTTATCATTCAAATAACGTCCAAATACACAGAGAATCCAACCAAAATATTTATTTATTGTTTACGAGTGTTTTTGCACTTGTATTTGCATTTAATGACCTATATTTCACGTCAAATGATATTAAAAAGCATTAAAAACGAATTTGACCATGTTTATGCTCATTTTTAAGTAATTTGGCCTAATTTATCATTCAAATAACGTCCAAATACATAGAGAATCCAACCAAAATATTTATTTATTGTTTACGAGTGTTTTTGCACTTGTATTTGCATTTAATGACCTATATTTCATGTCAAATCGCATTAAAATGCATTAAAAACGAATTCGAGCAAGTTTATGCACATTTTTAACCTATTTGGCCTAATTTATTATTGAAATAACGTCCAAATACACAGAGAAGCCAACCAAAATATTTATTTATTGTTTACGAGTGTTTTTGTACTTGTATTTGAATTTAATGACCTATATTTCACGTCAAATCCCAATAAAATGCATTAAAAACGAATTCGAGCAAGTTTATGCACATTTTTAACCTATTTGGCCTAATTTATCATTCAAATAACGTCCAAATACACAGAGAAGCCAACCAAAATATTTATTTATTGTTTACGAGTGTTTTTGCACTTGTATTTGCATTTAATATCCAATATTTCACGTCAAATAGTATTAAAATGAATTAAAAAGCATTAAAAACGAATTTGACCATGTTTATGCTCATTTTTAAGCAATTTGGCCTAATTTATCATTCAAATAACGTCCAAAAACACAAAGAAGCCACCCAAAATATTTATTTAATGTTTACGAGTGTTTTTGCACTTGTATTTGCATTTAATTACCTATATTTCACGTATAATCGCTTTAAAATGCATTAAAAATGAATTCGAGCAAGTTTATGCACATTTTTAACCTATTTGGCCTAATTTATCATTGAAATAACGTCCAAATACACAGAGAAGCCAACCAAAATATTTATTTATTGTTTACGAGTGTTTTTGCACTTGTATTTGCATTTAATGACCTATATTTCACGTCAAATCGCATTAAAATGCATTAAAAACGAATTTCACCATGTTTATGCTCATTTTTAAGCAATTTGGCCTAATTTATCATTCAAATAACGTCCAAATACACAAATAAGCCACCCGAAATATTTATTTAATGTTTACGAGTGTTTTTGCACTTGTATTTGCATTTAATGACCTATATTTCACGTCAAATGATATTAAAATGCATTAAAAACGAATTTGACCATGTTTATGCTCATTTTTAAGTAATTTGGCCTAATTTATCATTCAAATAACGTCCAAATACACAAAGAAGCCACCCGAAATATTTATTTAATGTTTACGAGTGTTTTTGCACTTGTATTTGGATTTAATGACCTATATTTCATGTCAAATCGCATTAAAATGCATTAAAAACGAATTCGAGCAAGTTTATGCACATTTTTAACCTATTTGGCCTAATTTATCATTGAAATAACGTCCAAATACACAGAGAAGCCAACCAAAATATTTATTTATTGTTTACGAGTGTTTTTGCACTTGTATTTGCATTTAATGACCTATATTTCACGTCAAATCCCAATAAAATGCATTAAAAACGAATTTGACCATGTTTATGCTCATTTTTAAGCAATTTGGCCTAATTTATCATTCAAATAACGTCCAAATACACAAATAAGCAAACCAAAATATTTATTTATTGTTGACGAGTGTTTTTGCACTTGTATTTGCCTTTAATAACCTATATTTCACGTCAAATCGCATTAAAAAGCATTAAAATTGAATTTGAGCATGTTTATGCATATTTTTAACCAATTTGGCCTCATTTATCATTCAAATAACGTCCAAATACACAAATAAGCTACCCGAAATATTTATTTAATGTTTACGAGTGTTTTTGCACTTGTATTTGCATTTAATGACCTATATTTCACGTCAAATCGCATTAAAATGCATTAAAAACGAATTTCACCATGTTTATGCTCATTTTTAAGCAATTTGGCCTAATTTATCATTCAAATAACGTCCAAATACACAAATAAGCAAACCAAAATATTTATTTATTGTTGACGAGTGTCTTTGCACTTGTATTTGCCTTTAATAACCTATATTTCACGTCAAATCGCATTAAAAAGCATTAAAAATGAATTTGAGCATGTTTATGCATATTTTTAACCAATTTGGCCTCATTTATCATTCAAATAACGTCCAAATACACAAATAAGCCACCCGAAATATTTATTTAATGTTTACGAGTGTTTTTGCACTTGTATTTGCATTTAATGACCTATATTTCACGTCAAATGATATTAAAAAGCATTAAAAACGAATTTGACCAAGTTTATGCTCATTTTTAAGTAATTTGGCCTAATTTATCATTCAAATAACGTCCAAATACACAAAGAAGCCACCCAAAATATTTATTTAATGTTTACGAGTGTTTTTGCACTTGTATTTGCATTTAATGCCTATATTTCATGTCAAATCGCATTAAAATGCATTAAAAACGAATTCGAGCATGTTTATGCACATTTTTAACCTATTTGGCCTAATTTATTATTCAAATAACGTCCAAATACACAGAGAAGCCAACAAAAATATTTCTTTATTGTTTACGAGTGTTTGTGCACTTGTATTTGCATTTAATGACCTATATTTCATGTCAAATCGCATTAAAATGCATTAAAAACGAATTCGAGCAAGTTTATGCACATTTTTAACCTATTTGGCCTAATTTATAATTCAAATAACGTCCAAATACACAGAGAAGCCAACCAAAATATTTATTTATTGTTTACGAGTGTTTTTGCACTTGTATTTGCATTTAATGACCTATATTTCACGTCAAATGATATTAAAAAGCATTAAAAACGAATTTGACCATGTTTATGCTCATTTTTAAGTAATTTGGCCTAATTTATCATTCAAATAACGTCGAAATACACAAGGAAACCACCCAAAATATTTATTTAATATTTACGAGTGTTTTTGCACTTTTATTTGTATTTAATGACCTATATTTCACGTTAAATAGCATTAAAAAGCATTAAAAAGGAATTTGAGCATGTTTATGCATATTTTTAACCAATTTGGCCTCATTTATTATTCAAATAACGTCCAAATACACAAAGAAGCCACCCAAAATATTTATTTAATTTTTACGAGTGTTTTTGCACTTGTATTTGCATTTAATAACCTATATTTCACGTCAAATGATATTAAAATGCATTAAAAACGAATTTAACCATGTTTATGCTCATTTTTAAGCAATTTGGCCTAATTTATCATTCAAATAACGTCCAAATACACAAATAAGCAAACCAAAATATTTATTTATTGTTGACGAGTGTTTTTGCACTTGTATTTGCCTTTAATAACCTATATTTCACGTCAAATCGCATTAAAAAGCATTAAAAATGAATTTGAGCATGTTTATGCATATTTTTAACCAATTTGGCCTCATTTATCATTCAAATAACGTCCAAATACACACATAAGCCACCCGAAATATTTATTTAATGTTTACGAGTGTTTTTGCATTTGTATTTGCATTTAATGACCTATATTTCACGTCAAATCCCAATAAAATGCATTAAAAACGAATTTGACCATGTTTATGCTCATTTTTAAGCAATTTGGCCTAATTTATCATTCAAATAACGTCCAAATACACAAATAAGCAAACCAAAATATTTATTTATTGTTGACGAGTGTTTTTGCACTTGTATTTGCCTTTAATAACCTATATTTCACGTCAAATCGCATTAAAAAGCATTAAAATTGAATTTGAGCATGTTTATGCATATTTTTAACCAATTTGGCCTCATTTATCATACAAATAACGTCCAAATACACAAATAAGCTACCCGAAATATTTATTTAATGTTTACGAGTGTTTTTGCACTTGTATTTGCATTTAATGACCTATATTTCACGTCAAATCGCATTAAAATGCATTAAAAACGAATTTCACCATGTTTATGCTCATTTTTAAGCAATTTGGCCTAATTTATCATTCAAATAACGTCCAAATACACAAATAAGCAAACCAAAATATTTATTTATTGTTGACGAGTGTCTTTGCACTTGTATTTGCCTTTAATAACCTATATTTCACGTCAAATCGCATTAAAAAGCATTAAAAATGAATTTGAGCATGTTTATGCATATTTTTAACCAATTTGGCCTCATTTATCATTCAAATAACGTCCAAATACACAAATAAGCCACCCGAAATATTTATTTAATGTTTACGAGTGTTTTTGCACTTGTATTTGCATTTAATGACCTATATTTCACGTCAAATGATATTAAAAAGCATTAAAAACGAATTTGACCAAGTTTATGCTCATTTTTAAGTAATTTGGCCTAACTTATCATTCAAATAACGTCCAAATACACAAAGAAGCCACCCAAAATATTTATTTATTGTTTACGAGTGTTTTTGCACTTGTATTTGCATTTAATATCCAATATTTCACGTCAAATAGTATTAAAATGAATTAAAAAGCATTAAAAACGAATTTGACCATGTTTATGCTCATTTTTAAGCAATTTGGCCTAATTTATCATTCAAATAACGTCCAAAAACACAAAGAAGCCACCCAAAATATTTATTTAATGTTTACGAGTGTTTTTGCACTTGTATTTGCATTTAATGACCTATATTTCATGTCAAATCGCATTAAAATGCATTAAAAACGAATTCGAGCAAGTTTATGCACATTTTTAACCTATTTGGCCTAATTTATTATTGAAATAACGTCCAAATACACAGAGAAGCCAACCAAAATATTTATTTATTGTTTACGAGTGTTTTTGTACTTGTATTTGAATTTAATGACCTATATTTCACGTCAAATCCCAATAAAATGCATTAAAAACGAATTCGAGCAAGTTTATGCACATTTTTAACCTATTTGGCCTAATTTATCATTCAAATAACGTCCAAATACACAGAGAAGCCAACCAAAATATTTATTTATTGTTTACGAGTGTTTTTGCACTTGTATTTGCATTTAATATCCAATATTTCACGTCAAATAGTATTAAAATGAATTAAAAAGCATTAAAAACGAATTTGACCATGTTTATGCTCATTTTTAAGCAATTTGGCCTAATTTATCATTCAAATAACGTCCAAAAACACAAAGAAGCCACCCAAAATATTTATTTAATGTTTACGAGTGTTTTTGCACTTGTATTTGCATTTAATGACCTATATTTCACGTATAATCGCTTTAAAATGCATTAAAAATGAATTCGAGCAAGTTTATGCACATTTTTAACCTATTTGGCCTAATTTATCATTGAAATAACGTCCAAATACACAGAGAAGCCAACCAAAATATTTATTTATTGTTTACGAGTGTTTTTGCACTTGTATTTGCATTTAATGACCTATATTTCACGTCAAATCGCATTAAAATGCATTAAAAACGAATTTCACCATGTTTATGCTCATTTTTAAGCAATTTGGCCTAATTTATCATTCAAATAACGTCCAAATACACAAATAAGCCACCCGAAATATTTATTTAATGTTTACGAGTGTTTTTGCACTTGTATTTGCATTTAATGACCTATATTTCACGTCAAATGATATTAAAATGCATTAAAAACGAATTTGACCATGTTTATGCTCATTTTTAAGTAATTTGGCCTAATTTATCATTCAAATAACGTCCAAATACACAAAGAAGCCACCCGAAATATTTATTTAATGTTTACGAGTGTTTTTGCACTTGTATTTGCATTTAATGACCTATATTTCATGTCAAATCGCATTAAAATGCATTAAAAACGAATTCGAGCAAGTTTATGCACATTTTTAACCTATTTGGCCTAATTTATCATTGAAATAACGTCCAAATACACAGAGAAGCCAACCAAAATATTTATTTATTGTTTACGAGTGTTTTTGCACTTGTATTTGCATTTAATGACCTATATTTCACGTCAAATCCCAATAAAATGCATTAAAAACGAATTTGACCATGTTTATGCACATTTTTAACCTATTTGGCCTAATTTATAATTCAAATAACGTCCAAATACACAGAGAAGCCAACCAAAATATTTATTTATTGTTTACGAGTGTTTTTGCACTTGTATTTGCATTTAATGACCTATATTTCACGTCAAATGATATTAAAAAGCATTAAAAACGAATTTGACCATGTTTATGCTCATTTTTAAGTAATTTGGCCTAATTTATCATTCAAATAACGTCGAAATACACAAGGAAACCACCCAAAATATTTATTTAATATTTACGAGTGTTTTTGCACTTTTATTTGTATTTAATGACCTATATTTCACGTTAAATAGCATTAAAAAGCATTAAAAAGGAATTTGAGCATGTTTATGCATATTTTTAACCAATTTGGCCTCATTTATTATTCAAATAACGTCCAAATACACAAAGAAGCCACCCAAAATATTTATTTAATTTTTACGAGTGTTTTTGCACTTGTATTTGCATTTAATAACCTATATTTCACGTCAAATGATATTAAAATGCATTAAAAACGAATTTAACCATGTTTATGCTCATTTTTAAGCAATTTGGCCTAATTTATCATTCAAATAACGTCCAAATACACAAATAAGCAAACCAAAATATTTATTTATTGTTGACGAGTGTTTTTGCACTTGTATTTGCCTTTAATAACCTATATTTCACGTCAAATCGCATTAAAAAGCATTAAAAATGAATTTGAGCATGTTTATGCATATTTTTAACCAATTTGGCCTCATTTATCATTCAAATAACGTCCAAATACACACATAAGCCACCCGAAATATTTATTTAATGTTTACGAGTGTTTTTGCATTTGTATTTGCATTTAATGACCTATATTTCACGTCAAATCCCAATAAAATGCATTAAAAACGAATTTGACCATGTTTATGCTCATTTTTAAGCAATTTGGCCTAATTTATCATTCAAATAACGTCCAAATACACAAATAAGCAAACCAAAATATTTATTTATTGTTGACGAGTGTTTTTGCACTTGTATTTGCCTTTAATAACCTATATTTCACGTCAAATCGCATTAAAAAGCATTAAAATTGAATTTGAGCATGTTTATGCATATTTTTAACCAATTTGGCCTCATTTATCATACAAATAACGTCCAAATACACAAATAAGCTACCCGAAATATTTATTTAATGTTTACGAGTGTTTTTGCACTTGTATTTGCATTTAATGACCTATATTTCACGTCAAATCGCATTAAAATGCATTAAAAACGAATTTCACCATGTTTATGCTCATTTTTAAGCAATTTGGCCTAATTTATCATTCAAATAACGTCCAAATACACAAATAAGCAAACCAAAATATTTATTTATTGTTGACGAGTGTCTTTGCACTTGTATTTGCCTTTAATAACCTATATTTCACGTCAAATCGCATTAAAAAGCATTAAAAATGAATTTGAGCATGTTTATGCATATTTTTAACCAATTTGGCCTCATTTATCATTCAAATAACGTCCAAATACACAAATAAGCCACCCGAAATATTTATTTAATGTTTACGAGTGTTTTTGCACTTGTATTTGCATTTAATGACCTATATTTCACGTCAAATGATATTAAAAAGCATTAAAAACGAATTTGACCAAGTTTATGCTCATTTTTAAGTAATTTGGCCTAACTTATCATTCAAATAACGTCCAAATACACAAAGAAGCCACCCAAAATATTTATTTATTGTTTACGAGTGTTTTTGCACTTGTATTTGCATTTAATATCCAATATTTCACGTCAAATAGTATTAAAATGAATTAAAAAGCATTAAAAACGAATTTGACCATGTTTATGCTCATTTTTAAGCAATTTGGCCTAATTTATCATTCAAATAACGTCCAAAAACACAAAGAAGCCACCCAAAATATTTATTTAATGTTTACGAGTGTTTTTGCACTTGTATTTGCATTTAATGACCTATATTTCACGTATAATCGCTGTAAAATGCATAAAAAACGAATTCGAGCATGTTTATGCACATTTTTAACCTATTTGGCCTAATTTATCATTGAAATAACTTCCAAATACACAGAGAAGCCAACCAAAATATTTATTTATTGTTTACGAGTGTTTTTGCACTTGTATTTGCATTTAATGACCTATATTTCACGTCAAATCGCATTAAAATGCATTAAAAACGAATTTCACCATGTTTATGCTCATTTTTAAGCAATTTGGCCTAATTTATCATTCAAATAACGTCCAAATACACAAATAAGCCACCCGAAATATTTATTTAATGTTTACGAGTGTTTTTGCACTTGTATTTGCATTTAATGACCTATATTTCACGTCAAATGATATTAAAATGCATTAAAAACGAATTTGACCATGTTTATGCTCATTTTTAAGTAATTTGGCCTAATTTATCATTCAAATAACGTCCAAATACACAAAGAAGCCACCCGAAATATTTATTTAATGTTTACGAGTGTTTTTGCACTTGTATTTGCATTTAATGACCTATATTTCATGTCAAATCGCATTAAAATGCATTAAAAACGAATTCGAGCAAGTTTATGCACATTTTTAACCTATTTGGCCTAATTTATCATTGAAATAACGTCCAAATACACAGAGAAGCCAACCAAAATATTTATTTATTGTTTACGAGTGTTTTTGCACTTGTATTTGCATTTAATGACCTATATTTCACGTCAAATCCCAATAAAATGCATTAAAAACGAATTTGACCATGTTTATGCTCATTTTTAAGCAATTTGGCCTAATTTATCATTCAAATAACGTCCAAATACACAAATAAGCAAACCAAAATATTTATTTATTGTTGACGAGTGTTTTTGCACTTGTATTTGCCTTTAATAACCTATATTTCACGTCAAATCGCATTAAAAAGCATTAAAATTGAATTTGAGCATGTTTATGCATATTTTTAACCAATTTGGCCTCATTTATCATTCAAATAACGTCCAAATACACAAATAAGCTACCCGAAATATTTATTTAATGTTTACGAGTGTTTTTGCACTTGTATTTGCATTTAATGACCTATATTTCACGTCAAATCGCATTAAAATGCATTAAAAACGAATTTCACCATGTTTATGCTCATTTTTAAGCAATTTGGCCTAATTTATCATTCAAATAACGTCCAAATACACAAATAAGCAAACCAAAATATTTATTTATTGTTGACGAGTGTCTTTGCACTTGTATTTGCCTTTAATAACCTATATTTCACGTCAAATCGCATTAAAAAGCATTAAAAATGAATTTGAGCATGTTTATGCATATTTTTAACCAATTTGGCCTCATTTATCATTCAAATAACGTCCAAATACACAAATAAGCCACCCGAAATATTTATTTAATGTTTACGAGTGTTTTTGCACTTGTATTTGCATTTAATGACCTATATTTCACGTCAAATGATATTAAAAAGCATTAAAAACGAATTTGACCAAGTTTATGCTCATTTTTAAGTAATTTGGCCTAATTTATCATTCAAATAACGTCCAAATACACAAAGAAGCCACCCAAAATATTTATTTAATGTTTACGAGTGTTTTTGCACTTGTATTTGCATTTAATGCCTTTATTTCATGTCAAATCGCATTAAAATGCATTAAAAACGAATTCGAGCATGTTTATGCACATTTTTAACCTATTTGGCCTCATTTATCATTCAAATAACGTCCAAATACACACATAAGCCACCCGAAATATTTATTTAATGTTTACGAGTGTTTTTGCACTTGTATTTGGATTTAATGACCTATATTTCATGTCAAATCGCATTAAAATGCATTAAAAACGAATTCGAGCAAGTTTATGCACATTTTTAACCTATTTGGCCTAATTTATCATTGAAATAACGTCCAAATACACAGAGAAGCCAACCAAAATATTTATTTATTGTTTACGAGTGTTTTTGCACTTGTATTTGCATTTAATGACCTATATTTCACGTCAAATCCCAATAAAATGCATTAAAAACGAATTTGACCATGTTTATGCTCATTTTTAAGCAATTTGGCCTAATTTATCATTCAAATAACGTCCAAATACACAAATAAGCAAACCAAAATATTTATTTATTGTTGACGAGTGTTTTTGCACTTGTATTTGCCTTTAATAACCTATATTTCACGTCAAATCGCATTAAAAAGCATTAAAATTGAATTTGAGCATGTTTATGCATATTTTTAACCAATTTGGCCTCATTTATCATTCAAATAACGTCCAAATACACAAATAAGCTACCCGAAATATTTATTTAATGTTTACGAGTGTTTTTGCACTTGTATTTGCATTTAATGACCTATATTTCACGTCAAATGATATTAAAAAGCATTAAAAACGAATTTGACCATGTTTATGCTCATTTTTAAGTAATTTGGCCTAATTTATCATTCAAATAACGTCCAAATACACAAAGAAGCCACCCAAAATATTTATTTAATGTTTACGAGTGTTTTTGCACTTGTATTTGCATTTAATGACCTATATTTCATGTCAAATCGCATTAAAATGCATTAAAAACGAATTCGAGCAAGTTTATGCACATTTTTAACCTATTTGGCCTAATTTATTATTGAAATAACGTCCAAATACACAGAGAAGCCAACCAAAATATTTATTTATTGTTTACGAGTGTTTTTGTACTTGTATTTGAATTTAATGACCTATATTTCACGTCAAATCCCAATAAAATGCATTAAAAACGAATTCGAGCAAGTTTATGCACATTTTTAACCTATTTGGCCTAATTTATCATTCAAATAACGTCCAAATACACAGAGAAGCCAACCAAAATATTTATTTATTGTTTACGAGTGTTTTTGCACTTGTATTTGCATTTAATATCCAATATTTCACGTCAAATAGTATTAAAATGAATTAAAAAGCATTAAAAACGAATTTGACCATGTTTATGCTCATTTTTAAGCAATTTGGCCTAATTTATCATTCAAATAACGTCCAAAAACACAAAGAAGCCACCCAAAATATTTATTTAATGTTTACGAGTGTTTTTGCACTTGTATTTGCATTTAATGACCTATATTTCACGTATAATCGCTTTAAAATGCATTAAAAATGAATTCGAGCAAGTTTATGCACATTTTTAACCTATTTGGCCTAATTTATCATTGAAATAACGTCCAAATACACAGAGAAGCCAACCAAAATATTTATTTATTGTTTACGAGTGTTTTTGCACTTGTATTTGCATTTAATGACCTATATTTCACGTCAAATCGCATTAAAATGCATTAAAAACGAATTTCACCATGTTTATGCTCATTTTTAAGAAATTTGGCCTAATTTATCATTCAAATAACGTCCAAATACACAAATAAGCCACCCGAAATATTTATTTAATGTTTACGAGTGTTTTTGCACTTGTATTTGCATTTAATGACCTATATTTCACGTCAAATGATATTAAAATGCATTAAAAACGAATTTGACCATGTTTATGCTCATTTTTAAGTAATTTGGCCTAATTTATCATTCAAATAACGTCCAAATACACAAAGAAGCCACCCGAAATATTTATTTAATGTTTACGAGTGTTTTTGCACTTGTATTTGGATTTAATGACCTATATTTCATGTCAAATCGCATTAAAATGCATTAAAAACGAATTCGAGCAAGTTTATGCACATTTTTAACCTATTTGGCCTAATTTATCATTGAAATAACGTCCAAATACACAGAGAAGCCAACCAAAATATTTATTTATTGTTTACGAGTGTTTTTGCACTTGTATTTGCATTTAATGACCTATATTTCACGTCAAATCCCAATAAAATGCATTAAAAACGAATTTGACCATGTTTATGCTCATTTTTAAGCAATTTGGCCTAATTTATCATTCAAATAACGTCCAAATACACAAATAAGCAAACCAAAATATTTATTTATTGTTGACGAGTGTTTTTGCACTTGTATTTGCCTTTAATAACCTATATTTCACGTCAAATCGCATTAAAAAGCATTAAAATTGAATTTGAGCATGTTTATGCATATTTTTAACCAATTTGGCCTCATTTATCATTCAAATAACGTCCAAATACACAAATAAGCTACCCGAAATATTTATTTAATGTTTACGAGTGTTTTTGCACTTGTATTTGCATTTAATGACCTATATTTCACGTCAAATCGCATTAAAATGCATTAAAAACGAATTTCACCATGTTTATGCTCATTTTTAAGCAATTTGGCCTAATTTATCATTCAAATAACGTCCAAATACACAAATAAGCAAACCAAAATATTTATTTATTGTTGACGAGTGTCTTTGCACTTGTATTTGCCTTTAATAACCTATATTTCACGTCAAATCGCATTAAAAAGCATTAAAAATGAATTTGAGCATGTTTATGCATATTTTTAACCAATTTGGCCTCATTTATCATTCAAATAACGTCCAAATACACAAATAAGCCACCCGAAATATTTATTTAATGTTTACGAGTGTTTTTGCACTTGTATTTGCATTTAATGACCTATATTTCACGTCAAATGATATTAAAAAGCATTAAAAACGAATTTGACCAAGTTTATGCTCATTTTTAAGTAATTTGGCCTAATTTATCATTCAAATAACGTCTAAATACACAAAGAAGCCACCCAAAATATTTATTTAATGTTTACGAGTGTTTTTGCACTTGTATTTGCATTTAATGCCTATATTTCATGTCAAATCGCATTAAAATGCATTAAAAACGAATTCGAGAATGTTTATGCACATTTTTAACCTATTTGGCCTAATTTATTATTCAAATAACGTCCAAATACACAGAGAAGCCAACAAAAATATTTCTTTATTGTTTACGAGTGTTTGTGCACTTGTATTTGCATTTAATGACCTATATTTCATGTCAAATCGCATTAAAATGCATTAAAAACGAATTCGAGCAAGTTTATGCACATTTTTAACCTATTTGGCCTAATTTATAATTCAAATAACGTCCAAATACACAGAGAAGCCAACCAAAATATTTATTTATTGTTTACGAGTGTTTTTGCACTTGTATTTGCATTTAATGACCTATATTTCACGTCAAATGATATTAAAAAGCATTAAAAACGAATTTGACCATGTTTATGCTCATTTTTAAGTAATTTGGCCTAATTTATCATTCAAATAACGTCGAAATACACAAGGAAACCACCCAAAATATTTATTTAATATTTACGAGTGTTTTTGCACTTTTATTTGTATTTAATGACCTATATTTCACGTTAAATAGCATTAAAAAGCATTAAAAAGGAATTTGAGCATGTTTATGCATATTTTTAACCAATTTGGCCTCATTTATTATTCAAATAACGTCCAAATACACAAAGAAGCCACCCAAAATATTTATTTAATTTTTACGAGTGTTTTTGCACTTGTATTTGCATTTAATAACCTATATTTCACGTCAAATGATATTAAAATGCATTAAAAACGAATTTAACCATGTTTATGCTCATTTTTAAGCAATTTGGCCTAATTTATCATTCAAATAACGTCCAAATACACAAATAAGCAAACCAAAATATTTATTTATTGTTGACGAGTGTTTTTGCACTTGTATTTGCCTTTAATAACCTATATTTCACGTCAAATCGCATTAAAAAGCATTAAAAATGAATTTGAGCATGTTTATGCATATTTTTAACCAATTTGGCCTCATTTATCATTCAAATAACGTCCAAATACACACATAAGCCACCCGAAATATTTATTTAATGTTTACGAGTGTTTTTGCATTTGTATTTGCATTTAATGACCTATATTTCACGTCAAATCCCAATAAAATGCATTAAAAACGAATTTGACCATGTTTATGCTCATTTTTAAGCAATTTGGCCTAATTTATCATTCAAATAACGTCCAAATACACAAATAAGCAAACCAAAATATTTATTTATTGTTGACGAGTGTTTTTGCACTTGTATTTGCCTTTAATAACCTATATTTCACGTCAAATCGCATTAAAAAGCATTAAAATTGAATTTGAGCATGTTTATGCATATTTTTAACCAATTTGGCCTCATTTATCATTCAAATAACGTCCAAATACACAAATAAGCTACCCGAAATATTTATTTAATGTTTACGAGTGTTTTTGCACTTGTATTTGCATTTAATGACCTATATTTCACGTCAAATCGCATTAAAATGCATTAAAAACGAATTTCACCATGTTTATGCTCATTTTTAAGCAATTTGGCCTAATTTATCATTCAAATAACGTCCAAATACACAAATAAGCAAACCAAAATATTTATTTATTGTTGACGAGTGTTTTTGCACTTGTATTTGCCTTTAATAACCTATATTTCACGTCAAATCGCATTAAAAAGCATTAAAAATGAATTTGAGCATGTTTATGCATATTTTTAACCAATTTGGCCTCATTTATCATTCAAATAACGTCCAAATACACAAATAAGCCACCCGAAATATTTATTTAATGTTTACGAGTGTTTTTGCATTTGTATTTGCATTTAATGACCTATATTTCACGTCAAATCCCAATAAAATGCATTAAAAACGAATTTGACCATGTTTATGCTCATTTTTAAGCAATTTGGCCTAATTTATCATTCAAATAACGTCCAAATACACACATAAGCAAACCAAAATATTTATTTATTGTTGACGAGCGTTTTTGCACTTGTATTTGCCTTTAATAACCTATATTTCACGTCAAATCGCATTAAAAAGCATTAAAAATGAATTTGAGCATGTTTATGCATATTTTTAACCAATTTGGCCTCATTTATCATTCAAATAACGTCCAAATACACAAATAAGCCACCCGAAATATTTATTTAATGTTTACGAGTGTTTTTGCACTTGTATTTGCATTTAATGACCTATATTTCACGTCAAATGATATTAAAAAGCATTAAAAACGAATTTGACCAAGTTTATGCTCATTTTTAAGTAATTTGGCCTAACTTATCATTCAAATAACGTCCAAATACACAAAGAAGCCACCCAAAATATTTATTTATTGTTTACGAGTGTTTTTGCACTTGTATTTGCATTTAATATCCAATATTTCACGTCAAATAGTATTAAAATGAATTAAAAAGCATTAAAAACGAATTTGACCATGTTTATGCTCATTTTTAAGCAATTTGGCCTAATTTATCATTCAAATAACGTCCAAAAACACAAAGAAGCCACCCAAAATATTTATTTAATGTTTACGAGTGTTTTTGCACTTGTATTTGCATTTAATGACCTATATTTCACGTATAATCGCTGTAAAATGCATAAAAAACGAATTCGAGCATGTTTATGCACATTTTTAACCTATTTGGCCTAATTTATCATTGAAATAACTTCCAAATACACAGAGAAGCCAACCAAAATATTTATTTATTGTTTACGAGTGTTTTTGCACTTGTATTTGCATTTAATGACCTATATTTCACGTCAAATCGCATTAAAATGCATTAAAAACGAATTTCACCATGTTTATGCTCATTTTTAAGCAATTTGGCCTAATTTATCATTCAAATAACGTCCAAATACACAAATAAGCCACCCGAAATATTTATTTAATGTTTACGAGTGTTTTTGCACTTGTATTTGCATTTAATGACCTATATTTCACGTCAAATGATATTAAAATGCATTAAAAACGAATTTGACCATGTTTATGCTCATTTTTAAGTAATTTGGCCTAATTTATCATTCAAATAACGTCCAAATACACAAAGAAGCCACCCGAAATATTTATTTAATGTTTACGAGTGTTTTTGCACTTGTATTTGGATTTAATGACCTATATTTCATGTCAAATCGCATTAAAATGCATTAAAAACGAATTCGAGCAAGTTTATGCACATTTTTAACCTATTTGGCCTAATTTATCATTGAAATAACGTCCAAATACACAGAGAAGCCAACCAAAATATTTATTTATTGTTTACGAGTGTTTTTGCACTTGTATTTGCATTTAATGACCTATATTTCACGTCAAATCCCAATAAAATGCATTAAAAACGAATTTGACCATGTTTATGCTCATTTTTAAGCAATTTGGCCTAATTTATCATTCAAATAACGTCCAAATACACAAATAAGCAAACCAAAATATTTATTTATTGTTGACGAGTGTTTTTGCACTTGTATTTGCCTTTAATAACCTATATTTCACGTCAAATCGCATTAAAAAGCATTAAAATTGAATTTGAGCATGTTTATGCATATTTTTAACCAATTTGGCCTCATTTATCATTCAAATAACGTCCAAATACACAAATAAGCTACCCGAAATATTTATTTAATGTTTACGAGTGTTTTTGCACTTGTATTTGCATTTAATGACCTATATTTCACGTCAAATCGCATTAAAATGCATTAAAAACGAATTTCACCATGTTTATGCTCATTTTTAAGCAATTTGGCCTAATTTATCATTCAAATAACGTCCAAATACACAAATAAGCCACCCGAAATATTTATTTAATGTTTACGAGTGTTTTTGCACTTGTATTTGCATTTAATGACCTATATTTCACGTCAAATGATATTAAAATGCATTAAAAACGAATTTGACCATGTTTATGCTCATTTTTAAGTAATTTGGCCTAATTTATCATTCAAATAACGTCCAAATACACAAAGAAGCCACCCGAAATATTTATTTAATGTTTACGAGTGTTTTTGCACTTGTATTTGCATTTAATGACCTATATTTCATGTCAAATCGCATTAAAATGCATTAAAAACGAATTCGAGCAAGTTTATGCACATTTTTAACCTATTTGGCCTAATTTATCATTGAAATAACGTCCAAATACACAGAGAAGCCAACCAAAATATTTATTTATTGTTTACGAGTGTTTTTGCACTTGTATTTGCATTTAATGACCTATATTTCACGTCAAATCCCAATAAAATGCATTAAAAACGAATTTGACCATGTTTATGCTCATTTTTAAGCAATTTGGCCTAATTTATCATTCAAATAACGTCCAAATACACAAATAAGCAAACCAAAATATTTATTTATTGTTGACGAGTGTCTTTGCACTTGTATTTGCCTTTAATAACCTATATTTCACGTCAAATCGCATTAAAAAGCATTAAAAATGAATTTGAGCATGTTTATGCATATTTTTAACCAATTTGGCCTCATTTATCATTCAAATAACGTCCAAATACACAAATAAGCCACCCGAAATATTTATTTAATGTTTACGAGTGTTTTTGCACTTGTATTTGCATTTAATGACCTATATTTCACGTCAAATGATATTAAAAAGCATTAAAAACGAATTTGACCAAGTTTATGCTCATTTTTAAGTAATTTGGCCTAATTTATCATTCAAATAACGTCCAAATACACAAAGAAGCCACCCAAAATATTTATTTAATGTTTACGAGTGTTTTTGCACTTGTATTTGCATTTAATGCCTTTATTTCATGTCAAATCGCATTAAAATGCATTAAAAACGAATTCGAGCATGTTTATGCACATTTTTAACCTATTTGGCCTAATTTATTATTCAAATAACGTCCAAATACACAGAGAAGCCAACAAAAATATTTATTTATTGTTTACGAGTGTTTGTGCACTTGTATTTGCATTTAATGACCTATATTTCATGTCAAATCGCATTAAAATGCATTAAAAACGAATTCGAGCAAGTTTATGCACATTTTTAACCTATTTGGCCTAATTTATAATTCAAATAACGTCCAAATACACAGAGAAGCCAACCAAAATATTTATTTATTGTTTACGAGTGTTTTTGCACTTGTATTTGCATTTAATGACCTATATTTCACGTCAAATGATATTAAAAAGCATTAAAAACGAATTTGACCATGTTTATGCTCATTTTTAAGTAATTTGGCCTAATTTATCACTCAAATAACGTCCAAATACACAAAGAAACCACTCAAAATATTTATTTAATATTTACGAGTGTTTTTGCACTTTTATTTGTATTTAATGACCTATATTTCACGTTAAATAGCATTAAAAAGCATTAAAAAGGAATTTGAGCATGTTTATGCATATTTTTAACCAATTTGGCCTCATTTATTATTCAAATAACGTCCAAATACACAAAGAAGCCACCCAAAATATTTATTTAATTTTTACGAGTGTTTTTGCACTTGTATTTGCATTTAATAACCTATATTTCACGTCAAATGATATTAAAATGCATTAAAAACGAATTTAACCATGTTTATGCTCATTTTTAAGCAATTTGGCCTAATTTATCATTCAAATAACGTCCAAATACACAAATAAGCAAACCAAAATATTTATTTATTGTTGACGAGTGTTTTTGCACTTGTATTTGCCTTTAATAACCTATATTTCACGTCAAATCGCATTAAAAAGCATTAAAATTGAATTTGAGCATGTTTATGCATATTTTTAACCAATTTGGCCTCATTTATCATTCAAATAACGTCCAAATACACAAATAAGCTACCCGAAATATTTATTTAATGTTTACGAGTGTTTTTGCACTTGTATTTGCATTTAATGACCTATATTTCACGTCAAATCGCATTAAAATGCATTAAAAACGAATTTCACCATGTTTATGCTCATTTTTAAGCAATTTGGCCTAATTTATCATTCAAATAACGTCCAAATACACAAATAAGCAAACCAAAATATTTATTTATTGTTGACGAGTGTTTTTGCACTTGTATTTGCCTTTAATAACCTATATTTCACGTCAAATCGCATTAAAAAGCATTAAAAATGAATTCGAGCAAGTTTATGCACATTTTTAACCTATTTGGCCTAATTTATCATTGAAATAACGTCCAAATACACAGAGAAGCCAACCAAAATATTTATTTATTGTTTACGAGTGTTTTTGCACTTGTATTTGCATTTAATGACCTATATTTCACGTCAAATCCCAATAAAATGCATTAAAAACGAATTTGACCATGTTTATGCTCATTTTTAAGCAATTTGGCCTAATTTATCATTCAAATAACGTCCAAATACACAAATAAGCAAACCAAAATATTTATTTATTGTTGACGAGTGTCTTTGCACTTGTATTTGCCTTTAATAACCTATATTTCACGTCAAATCGCATTAAAAAGCATTAAAAATGAATTTGAGCATGTTTATGCATATTTTTAACCAATTTGGCCTCATTTATCATTCAAATAACGTCCAAATACACAAATAAGCCACCCGAAATATTTATTTAATGTTTACGAGTGTTTTTGCACTTGTATTTGCATTTAATGACCTATATTTCACGTCAAATGATATTAAAAAGCATTAAAAACGAATTTGACCAAGTTTATGCTCATTTTTAAGTAATTTGGCCTAATTTATCATTCAAATAACGTCCAAATACACAAAGAAGCCACCCAAAATATTTATTTAATGTTTACGAGTGTTTTTGCACTTGTATTTGCATTTAATGCCTTTATTTCATGTCAAATCGCATTAAAATGCATTAAAAACGAATTCGAGCATGTTTATGCACATTTTTAACCTATTTGGCCTAATTTATTATTCAAATAACGTCCAAATACACAGAGAAGCCAACAAAAATATTTATTTATTGTTTACGAGTGTTTGTGCACTTGTATTTGCATTTAATGACCTATATTTCATGTCAAATCGCATTAAAATGCATTAAAAACGAATTCGAGCAAGTTTATGCACATTTTTAACCTATTTGGCCTAATTTATAATTCAAATAACGTCCAAATACACAGAGAAGCCAACCAAAATATTTATTTATTGTTTACGAGTGTTTTTGCACTTGTATTTGCATTTAATGACCTATATTTCACGTCAAATCGCATTAAAAAGCATTAAAATTGAATTTGAGCATGTTTATGCATATTTTTAACCAATTTGGCCTCATTTATCATTCAAATAACGTCCAAATACACAAATAAGCTACCCGAAATATTTATTTAATGTTTACGAGTGTTTTTGCACTTGTATTTGCATTTAATGACCTATATTTCACGTCAAATCGCATTAAAATGCATTAAAAACGAATTTCACCATGTTTATGCTCATTTTTAAGCAATTTGGCCTAATTTATCATTCAAATAACGTCCAAATACACAAATAAGCAAACCAAAATATTTATTTATTGTTGACGAGTGTCTTTGCACTTGTATTTGCCTTTAATAACCTATATTTCACGTCAAATCGCATTAAAAAGCATTAAAAATGAATTTGAGCATGTTTATGCATATTTTTAACCAATTTGGCCTCATTTATCATTCAAATAACGTCCAAATACACAAATAAGCCACCCGAAATATTTATTTAATGTTTACGAGTGTTTTTGCACTTGTATTTGCATTTAATGACCTATATTTCACGTCAAATGATATTAAAAAGCATTAAAAACGAATTTGACCAAGTTTATGCTCATTTTTAAGTAATTTGGCCTAATTTATCATTCAAATAACGTCCAAATACACAAAGAAGCCACCCAAAATATTTATTTAATGTTTACGAGTGTTTTTGCACTTGTATTTGCATTTAATGCCTTTATTTCATGTCAAATCGCATTAAAATGCATTAAAAACGAATTCGAGCATGTTTATGCACATTTTTAACCTATTTGGCCTAATTTATTATTCAAATAACGTCCAAATACACAGAGAAGCCAACAAAAATATTTATTTATTGTTTACGAGTGTTTGTGCACTTGTATTTGCATTTAATGACCTATATTTCATGTCAAATCGCATTAAAATGCATTAAAAACGAATTCGAGCAAGTTTATGCACATTTTTAACCTATTTGGCCTAATTTATAATTCAAATAACGTCCAAATACACAGAGAAGCCAACCAAAATATTTATTTATTGTTTACGAGTGTTTTTGCACTTGTATTTGCATTTAATGACCTATATTTCACGTCAAATGATATTAAAAAGCATTAAAAACGAATTTGACCATGTTTATGCTCATTTTTAAGTAATTTGGCCTAATTTATCACTCAAATAACGTCCAAATACACAAAGAAACCACTCAAAATATTTATTTAATATTTACGAGTGTTTTTGCACTTTTATTTGTATTTAATGACCTATATTTCACGTTAAATAGCATTAAAAAGCATTAAAAAGGAATTTGAGCATGTTTATGCATATTTTTAACCAATTTGGCCTCATTTATTATTCAAATAACGTCCAAATACACAAAGAAGCCACCCAAAATATTTATTTAATTTTTACGAGTGTTTTTGCACTTGTATTTACATTTAATAACCTATATTTCACGTCAAATGATATTAAAATGCATTAAAAACGAATTTAACCATGTTTATGCTCATTTTTAAGCAATTTGGCCTAATTTATCATTCAAATAACGTCCAAATACACAAATAAGCAAACCAAAATATTTATTTATTGTTGACGAGTGTTTTTGCACTTGTATTTGCCTTTAATAACCTATATTTCACGTCAAATCGCATTAAAAAGCATTAAAATTGAATTTGAGCATGTTTATGCATATTTTTAACCAATTTGGCCTCATTTATCATTCAAATAACGTCCAAATACACAAATAAGCTACCCGAAATATTTATTTAATGTTTACGAGTGTTTTTGCACTTGTATTTGCATTTAATGACCTATATTTCACGTCAAATCGCATTAAAATGCATTAAAAACGAATTTCACCATGTTTATGCTCATTTTTAAGCAATTTGGCCTAATTTATCATTCAAATAACGTCCAAATACACAAATAAGCAAACCAAAATATTTATTTATTGTTGACGAGTGTTTTTGCACTTGTATTTGCCTTTAATAACCTATATTTCACGTCAAATCGCATTAAAAAGCATTAAAAATGAATTCGAGCAAGTTTATGCACATTTTTAACCTATTTGGCCTAATTTATCATTGAAATAACGTCCAAATACACAGAGAAGCCAACCAAAATATTTATTTATTGTTTACGAGTGTTTTTGCACTTGTATTTGCATTTAATGACCTATATTTCACGTCAAATCCCAATAAAATGCATTAAAAACGAATTTGACCATGTTTATGCTCATTTTTAAGCAATTTGGCCTAATTTATCATTCAAATAACGTCCAAATACACAAATAAGCAAACCAAAATATTTATTTATTGTTGACGAGTGTCTTTGCACTTGTATTTGCCTTTAATAACCTATATTTCACGTCAAATCGCATTAAAAAGCATTAAAAATGAATTTGAGCATGTTTATGCATATTTTTAACCAATTTGGCCTCATTTATCATTCAAATAACGTCCAAATACACAAATAAGCCACCCGAAATATTTATTTAATGTTTACGAGTGTTTTTGCACTTGTATTTGCATTTAATGACCTATATTTCACGTCAAATGATATTAAAAAGCATTAAAAACGAATTTGACCAAGTTTATGCTCATTTTTAAGTAATTTGGCCTAATTTATCATTCAAATAACGTCCAAATACACAAAGAAGCCACCCAAAATATTTATTTAATGTTTACGAGTGTTTTTGCACTTGTATTTGCATTTAATGCCTTTATTTCATGTCAAATCGCATTAAAATGCATTAAAAACGAATTCGAGCATGTTTATGCACATTTTTAACCTATTTGGCCTAATTTATTATTCAAATAACGTCCAAATACACAGAGAAGCCAACAAAAATATTTATTTATTGTTTACGAGTGTTTGTGCACTTGTATTTGCATTTAATGACCTATATTTCATGTCAAATCGCATTAAAATGCATTAAAAACGAATTCGAGCAAGTTTATGCACATTTTTAACCTATTTGGCCTAATTTATAATTCAAATAACGTCCAAATACACAGAGAAGCCAACCAAAATATTTATTTATTGTTTACGAGTGTTTTTGCACTTGTATTTGCATTTAATGACCTATATTTCACGTCAAATCGCATTAAAAAGCATTAAAATTGAATTTGAGCATGTTTATGCATATTTTTAACCAATTTGGCCTCATTTATCATTCAAATAACGTCCAAATACACAAATAAGCTACCCGAAATATTTATTTAATGTTTACGAGTGTTTTTGCACTTGTATTTGCATTTAATGACCTATATTTCACGTCAAATCGCATTAAAATGCATTAAAAACGAATTTCACCATGTTTATGCTCATTTTTAAGCAATTTGGCCTAATTTATCATTCAAATAACGTCCAAATACACAAATAAGCAAACCAAAATATTTATTTATTGTTGACGAGTGTCTTTGCACTTGTATTTGCCTTTAATAACCTATATTTCACGTCAAATCGCATTAAAAAGCATTAAAAATGAATTTGAGCATGTTTATGCATATTTTTAACCAATTTGGCCTCATTTATCATTCAAATAACGTCCAAATACACAAATAAGCCACCCGAAATATTTATTTAATGTTTACGAGTGTTTTTGCACTTGTATTTGCATTTAATGACCTATATTTCACGTCAAATGATATTAAAAAGCATTAAAAACGAATTTGACCAAGTTTATGCTCATTTTTAAGTAATTTGGCCTAATTTATCATTCAAATAACGTCCAAATACACAAAGAAGCCACCCAAAATATTTATTTAATGTTTACGAGTGTTTTTGCACTTGTATTTGCATTTAATGCCTTTATTTCATGTCAAATCGCATTAAAATGCATTAAAAACGAATTCGAGCATGTTTATGCACATTTTTAACCTATTTGGCCTAATTTATTATTCAAATAACGTCCAAATACACAGAGAAGCCAACAAAAATATTTATTTATTGTTTACGAGTGTTTGTGCACTTGTATTTGCATTTAATGACCTATATTTCATGTCAAATCGCATTAAAATGCATTAAAAACGAATTCGAGCAAGTTTATGCACATTTTTAACCTATTTGGCCTAATTTATAATTCAAATAACGTCCAAATACACAGAGAAGCCAACCAAAATATTTATTTATTGTTTACGAGTGTTTTTGCACTTGTATTTGCATTTAATGACCTATATTTCACGTCAAATGATATTAAAAAGCATTAAAAACGAATTTGACCATGTTTATGCTCATTTTTAAGTAATTTGGCCTAATTTATCACTCAAATAACGTCCAAATACACAAAGAAACCACTCAAAATATTTATTTAATATTTACGAGTGTTTTTGCACTTTTATTTGTATTTAATGACCTATATTTCACGTTAAATAGCATTAAAAAGCATTAAAAAGGAATTTGAGCATGTTTATGCATATTTTTAACCAATTTGGCCTCATTTATTATTCAAATAACGTCCAAATACACAAAGAAGCCACCCAAAATATTTATTTAATTTTTACGAGTGTTTTTGCACTTGTATTTACATTTAATAACCTATATTTCACGTCAAATGATATTAAAATGCATTAAAAACGAATTTAACCATGTTTATGCTCATTTTTAAGCAATTTGGCCTAATTTATCATTCAAATAACGTCCAAATACACAAATAAGCAAACCAAAATATTTATTTATTGTTGACGAGTGTTTTTGCACTTGTATTTGCCTTTAATAACCTATATTTCACGTCAAATCGCATTAAAAAGCATTAAAAATGAATTTGAGCATGTTTATGCATATTTTTAACCAATTTGGCCTCATTTATCATTCAAATAACGTCCAAATACACAAATAAGCCACCCGAAATATTTATTTAATGTTTACGAGTGTTTTTGCATTTGTATTTGCATTTAATGACCTATATTTCACGTCAAATCCCAATAAAATGCATTAAAAACGAATTTGACCATGTTTATGCTCATTTTTAAGCAATTTGGCCTAATTTATCATTCAAATAACGTCCAAATACACACATAAGCAAACCAAAATATTTATTTATTGTTGACGAGCGTTTTTGCACTTGTATTTGCCTTTAATAACCTATATTTCACGTCAAATCGCATTAAAAAGCATTAAAAATGAATTTGAGCATGTTTATGCATATTTTTAACCAATTTGGCCTCATTTATCATTCAAATAACGTCCAAATACACAAATAAGCCACCCGAAATATTTATTTAATGTTTACGAGTGTTTTTGCACTTGTATTTGCATTTAATGACCTATATTTCACGTCAAATGATATTAAAAAGCATTAAAAACGAATTTGACCAAGTTTATGCTCATTTTTAAGTAATTTGGCCTAACTTATCATTCAAATAACGTCCAAATACACAAAGAAGCCACCCAAAATATTTATTTATTGTTTACGAGTGTTTTTGCACTTGTATTTGCATTTAATATCCAATATTTCACGTCAAATAGTATTAAAATGAATTAAAAAGCATTAAAAACGAATTTGACCATGTTTATGCTCATTTTTAAGCAATTTGGCCTAATTTATCATTCAAATAACGTCCAAAAACACAAAGAAGCCACCCAAAATATTTATTTAATGTTTACGAGTGTTTTTGCACTTGTATTTGCATTTAATGACCTATATTTCACGTATAATCGCTGTAAAATGCATAAAAAACGAATTCGAGCATGTTTATGCACATTTTTAACCTATTTGGCCTAATTTATCATTGAAATAACTTCCAAATACACAGAGAAGCCAACCAAAATATTTATTTATTGTTTACGAGTGTTTTTGCACTTGTATTTGCATTTAATGACCTATATTTCACGTCAAATCGCATTAAAATGCATTAAAAACGAATTTCACCATGTTTATGCTCATTTTTAAGCAATTTGGCCTAATTTATCATTCAAATAACGTCCAAATACACAAATAAGCCACCCGAAATATTTATTTAATGTTTACGAGTGTTTTTGCACTTGTATTTGCATTTAATGACCTATATTTCACGTCAAATGATATTAAAATGCATTAAAAACGAATTTGACCATGTTTATGCTCATTTTTAAGTAATTTGGCCTAATTTATCATTCAAATAACGTCCAAATACACAAAGAAGCCACCCGAAATATTTATTTAATGTTTACGAGTGTTTTTGCACTTGTATTTGCATTTAATGACCTATATTTCATGTCAAATCGCATTAAAATGCATTAAAAACGAATTCGAGCAAGTTTATGCACATTTTTAACCTATTTGGCCTAATTTATCATTGAAATAACGTCCAAATACACAGAGAAGCCAACCAAAATATTTATTTATTGTTTACGAGTGTTTTTGCACTTGTATTTGCATTTAATGACCTATATTTCACGTCAAATCCCAATAAAATGCATTAAAAACGAATTTGACCATGTTTATGCTCATTTTTAAGCAATTTGGCCTAATTTATCATTCAAATAACGTCCAAATACACAAATAAGCAAACCAAAATATTTATTTATTGTTGACGAGTGTCTTTGCACTTGTATTTGCCTTTAATAACCTATATTTCACGTCAAATCGCATTAAAAAGCATTAAAAATGAATTTGAGCATGTTTATGCATATTTTTAACCAATTTGGCCTCATTTATCATTCAAATAACGTCCAAATACACAAATAAGCCACCCGAAATATTTATTTAATGTTTACGAGTGTTTTTGCACTTGTATTTGCATTTAATGACCTATATTTCACGTCAAATGATATTAAAAAGCATTAAAAACGAATTTGACCAAGTTTATGCTCATTTTTAAGTAATTTGGCCTAATTTATCATTCAAATAACGTCCAAATACACAAAGAAGCCACCCAAAATATTTATTTAATGTTTACGAGTGTTTTTGCACTTGTATTTGCATTTAATGCCTTTATTTCATGTCAAATCGCATTAAAATGCATTAAAAACGAATTCGAGCATGTTTATGCACATTTTTAACCTATTTGGCCTAATTTATTATTCAAATAACGTCCAAATACACAGAGAAGCCAACAAAAATATTTATTTATTGTTTACGAGTGTTTGTGCACTTGTATTTGCATTTAATGACCTATATTTCATGTCAAATCGCATTAAAATGCATTAAAAACGAATTCGAGCAAGTTTATGCACATTTTTAACCTATTTGGCCTAATTTATAATTCAAATAACGTCCAAATACACAGAGAAGCCAACCAAAATATTTATTTATTGTTTACGAGTGTTTTTGCACTTGTATTTGCATTTAATGACCTATATTTCACGTCAAATCGCATTAAAAAGCATTAAAATTGAATTTGAGCATGTTTATGCATATTTTTAACCAATTTGGCCTCATTTATCATTCAAATAACGTCCAAATACACAAATAAGCTACCCGAAATATTTATTTAATGTTTACGAGTGTTTTTGCACTTGTATTTGCATTTAATGACCTATATTTCACGTCAAATCGCATTAAAATGCATTAAAAACGAATTTCACCATGTTTATGCTCATTTTTAAGCAATTTGGCCTAATTTATCATTCAAATAACGTCCAAATACACAAATAAGCAAACCAAAATATTTATTTATTGTTGACGAGTGTCTTTGCACTTGTATTTGCCTTTAATAACCTATATTTCACGTCAAATCGCATTAAAAAGCATTAAAAATGAATTTGAGCATGTTTATGCATATTTTTAACCAATTTGGCCTCATTTATCATTCAAATAACGTCCAAATACACAAATAAGCCACCCGAAATATTTATTTAATGTTTACGAGTGTTTTTGCACTTGTATTTGCATTTAATGACCTATATTTCACGTCAAATGATATTAAAAAGCATTAAAAACGAATTTGACCAAGTTTATGCTCATTTTTAAGTAATTTGGCCTAATTTATCATTCAAATAACGTCCAAATACACAAAGAAGCCACCCAAAATATTTATTTAATGTTTACGAGTGTTTTTGCACTTGTATTTGCATTTAATGCCTTTATTTCATGTCAAATCGCATTAAAATGCATTAAAAACGAATTCGAGCATGTTTATGCACATTTTTAACCTATTTGGCCTAATTTATTATTCAAATAACGTCCAAATACACAGAGAAGCCAACAAAAATATTTATTTATTGTTTACGAGTGTTTGTGCACTTGTATTTGCATTTAATGACCTATATTTCATGTCAAATCGCATTAAAATGCATTAAAAACGAATTCGAGCAAGTTTATGCACATTTTTAACCTATTTGGCCTAATTTATAATTCAAATAACGTCCAAATACACAGAGAAGCCAACCAAAATATTTATTTATTGTTTACGAGTGTTTTTGCACTTGTATTTGCATTTAATGACCTATATTTCACGTCAAATGATATTAAAAAGCATTAAAAACGAATTTGACCATGTTTATGCTCATTTTTAAGTAATTTGGCCTAATTTATCACTCAAATAACGTCCAAATACACAAAGAAACCACTCAAAATATTTATTTAATATTTACGAGTGTTTTTGCACTTTTATTTGTATTTAATGACCTATATTTCACGTTAAATAGCATTAAAAAGCATTAAAAAGGAATTTGAGCATGTTTATGCATATTTTTAACCAATTTGGCCTCATTTATTATTCAAATAACGTCCAAATACACAAAGAAGCCACCCAAAATATTTATTTAATTTTTACGAGTGTTTTTGCACTTGTATTTGCATTTAATAACCTATATTTCACGTCAAATGATATTAAAATGCATTAAAAACGAATTTAACCATGTTTATGCTCATTTTTAAGCAATTTGGCCTAATTTATCATTCAAATAACGTCCAAATACACAAATAAGCAAACCAAAATATTTATTTATTGTTGACGAGTGTTTTTGCACTTGTATTTGCCTTTAATAACCTATATTTCACGTCAAATCGCATTAAAAAGCATTAAAAATGAATTTGAGCATGTTTATGCATATTTTTAACCAATTTGGCCTCATTTATCATTCAAATAACGTCCAAATACACAAATAAGCCACCCGAAATATTTATTTAATGTTTACGAGTGTTTTTGCATTTGTATTTGCATTTAATAACCTATATTTCACGTCAAATCATATTAAAATGCATTAAAAACGAATTTGACCATGTTTATGCTCATTTTTAAGCAATTTGGCCTAATTTATCATTCAAATAACGTCCAAATACACAAATAAGCAAACCAAAATATTTATTTATTGTTGACGAGTGTTTTTGCACTTGTATTTGCTTTTAATAACCTATATTTCACGTCAAATCGCATTAAAAAGAATTAAAAATGAATTTGAGCATGTTTATGCATATTTTTAACCAATTTGGCCTCATTTATCATTTAAATAACGTCCAAATACACAAATAAGCCACCCGAAATATTTATTTAATGTTTAGGAGTGTTTTTGAACTTGTATTTGCATTTAATGACCTATATTTCACGTCAAATGATATTAAAATGCATTAAAAACGAATTTGACCATGTTTATGCTCATTTTTAAGTAATTTGGCCTAATTTATCATTCAAATAACGTCCAAATACACAAAGAAGCCACCCAAAATATTTATTTAATGTTTACGAGTGTTTTTGCACTTGTATTTGCATTTAATGACCTATATTTCATGTCAAATCGCATTAAAATGCATTAAAAACGAATTCGAGCATGTTTATGCACATTTTTAACCTATTTGGCCTAATTTATCACTCAAATAACGTCCAAATACACAGAGAAGCCAACCAAAATATTTATTTATTGTTTACGAGTGTTTTTGCACTTGTATTTGCATTTAATGACCTATATTTCACCTCAAATCCCAATAAAATGCATTAAAAACGAATTTGAGCTTGTTTATGCACATTTTTAACCAATTTGGCCTCATTTGTTATTCAAATAACGTCCAAATACACAAAAAAAGTAACCCAAAATATTTATTTAATGTTTACGAGTGTTTTTGCATTTGTATTTGCCTTTAATAACCTATATTTCACGTCAAATCGCATTAAAAAGCATTAAAAATGAATTTGAGCATGTTTATGCATATTTTTAACCAATTTGGCCTCATTTGTCATTCAAATAACGTCCAAATACACAAATAAGCCACCCGAAATATTTATTTAATGTTTACGAGTGTTTTTGCACTTGTATTTGCATTTAATGACCTATATTTCACGTCAAATCGCATTAAAATGCATTAAAAACGAATTTCACCATGTTTATGCTCATTTTTAAGCAATTTGGCCTAATTTATCATTCAAATAACGTCCAAATACACAAATAAGCAAACCAAAATATTTATTTATTGTTGACGAGTGTTTTTGCACGTGTATTTGCCTTTAATAACCTATATTTCACGTCAAATCGCATTAAAAAGCATTAAAAATGAATTTGAGCATGTTTATGCATATTTTTATCCAATTTGGCCTCATTTATCATTCAAATAACGTCCAAATACACAAATAAGCCACCCGAAATATTTATTTAATGTTTACGAGTGTTTTTGCACTTGTATTTGCATTTAATGACCTATATTTCACGTCAAATGATATTAAAAAGCATTAAAAACGAATTTGACCATGTTTATGCTCATTTTTAAGTAATTTGGCCTAATTTATCATTCAAATAACGTCCAAATACACAAAGAAGCCACCCAAAATATTTATTTAATGTTTACGAGTGTTTTTGCACTTGTATTTGCATTTAATGACCTATATTTCATGTCAAATCGCATTAAAATGCATTAAAAACGAATTCGAGCATGTTTATGCACATTTTTAACCTATTTGGCCTAATTTATTATTCAAATAACGTCCAAATACACAGAGAATCCAACCAAAATATTTATTTATTGTTTACGAGTGTTTTTGCACTTGTATTTGCCTTTAATGACCTATATTTCATGTCAAATCGCATTAAAATGCATTAAAAACGAATTCGAGCATGTTTATGCACATTTTTAACCTATTTGGCCTAATTTATTATTCAAATAACGTCCAAATACACAGAGAAGCCAACCAAAATATTTATTTATTGTTTACGAGTGTTTGTGCACTTGTATTTGCCTTTAATAACCTATATTTTACGTCAAATCGCATTAAAAAGCATTAAAAATGAATTTGAGCATGTTTATGCATATTTTTAACCAATTTGGCCTAATTTATCATTCAAATAACGTCCAAATACACAAATAAGCAAACCAAAATATTTATTTATTGTTGACGAGCGTTTTTGCACTTGTATTTGCCTTTAATAACCTATATTTTACGTCAAATCGCATTAAAAAGCATTAAAAATGAATTTGAGCATGTTTATGCATATTTTTAACCAATTTGGCCTCATTTATCATTCAAATAACGTCCAAATACACAAATAAGCCACCCGAAATATTTATTTAATGTTTACGAGTGTTTTTGCATTTGTATTTGCATTTAATGACCTATATTTCACGTCAAATCATATTAAAATGCATTAAAAACGAATTTGACCATGTTTATGCTCATTTTTAAGCAATTTGGCCTAATTTATCATTCAACTAACGTCCAAATACACAAATAAGCAAACCAAAATATTTATTTATTGTTGACGAGTGTTTTTGCACTTGTATTTGCCTTTAATAACCTATATTTCACGTCAAATCGCATTAAAAAGCATTAAAAATGAATTTGAGCATGTTTATGCATATTTTTACCCAATTTGGCCTCATTTATCATTCAAATAACGTCCAAATACACAAATAAGCCACCCGAAATATTTATTTAATGTTTACGAGTGTTTTTGCACTTGTATTTGCATTTAATGACCTATATTTCATGTCAAATCGCATTAAAATGCATTAAAAACGAATTCGAGCATGTTTATGCACATTTTTAACCTATTTGGCCTAATTTATCATTCAAATAACGTCCAAATACACAGAGAAGCCAACAAAAATATTTATTTATTGTTTACGAGTGTTTGTGCACTTGTATTTGCATTTAATGACCTATATTTCATGTCAAATCGCATTAAAATGCATTAAAAACGAATTCGAGCAAGTTTATGCACATTTTTAACCTATTTGGCCTAATTTATAATTCAAATAACGTCCAAATACACAGAGAAGCCAACCAAAATATTTATTTATTGTTTACGAGTGTTTTTGCACTTGTATTTGCATTTAATGACCTATATTTCACGTCAAATGATATTAAAAAGCATTAAAAACGAATTTGACCATGTTTATGCTCATTTTTAAGTAATTTGGCCTAATTTATCATTCAAATAACGTCCAAATACACAAAGAAACCACTCAAAATATTTATTTAATATTTACGAGTGTTTTTGCACTTTTATTTGTATTTAATGACCTATATTTCACGTTAAATAGCATTAAAAAGCATTAAAAAGGAATTTGAGCATGTTTATGCATATTTTTAACCAATTTGGCCTCATTTATTATTCAAATAACGTCCAAATACACAAAGAAGCCACCCAAAATATTTATTTAATTTTTACGAGTG
The DNA here is from genome assembly GCA_037678475.1 of x Bolboschoenoplectus mariqueter. NCBI lineage: Eukaryota > Viridiplantae > Streptophyta > Magnoliopsida > Poales > Cyperaceae > x Bolboschoenoplectus > x Bolboschoenoplectus mariqueter. The sequence goes on along the minus strand of CM075236.1, from coordinate 5,290,660 downwards.
TTTTTGCACTTGTATTTGCATTTAATAACCTATATTTCACGTCAAATGATATTAAAATGCATTAAAAACGAATTTAACCATGTTTATGCTCATTTTTAAGCAATTTGGCCTAATTTATCATTCAAATAACGTCCAAATACACAAATAAGCAAACCAAAATATTTATTTATTGTTGACGAGTGTTTTTGCACTTGTATTTGCCTTTAATAACCTATATTTCACGTCAAATCGCATTAAAAAGCATTAAAAATGAATTTGAGCATGTTTATGCATATTTTTAACCAATTTGGCCTCATTTATTATTCAAATAACGTCCAAATACACAAAGAAGCCACCCGAAATATTTATTTAATGTTTACGAGTGTTTTTGCACTTGTATTTGCATTTAATGACCTATATTTCACGTCAAATGATATTAAAATGCATTAAAAACGAATTTGACCATGTTTATGCTCATTTTTAAGTAATTTGGCCTAATTTATCATTCAAATAACGTCCAAATACACAAAAAAGCCACCCAAAATATTTATTTAATGTTTACGAGTGTTTTTGCACTTGTATTTGCATTTAATGACCTATATTTCATGTCAAATCGCATTAAAATGCATTAAAAACGAATTCGAGCATGTTTATGCACATTTTTAACCTATTTGGCCTAATTTATCACTCAAATAACGTCCAAATACACAGAGAAGCCAACCAAAATATTTATTTATTGTTTACGAGTGTTTTTGCACTTGTATTTGCATTTAATGACCTATATTTCACCTCAAATCCCAATAAAATGCATTAAAAACGAATTTGAGCATGTTTATGCACATTTTTAACCAATTTGGCCTCATTTGTTATTCAAATAACGTCCAAATACACAAAAAAAGTAACCCAAAATATTTATTTAATGTTTACGAGTGTTTTTGCATTTGTATTTGCCTTTAATAACCTATATTTCACGTCAAATCGCATTAAAAAGCATTAAAAATGAATTTGAGCATGTTTATGCATATTTTTAACCAATTTGGCCTCATTTGTCATTCAAATAACGTCCAAATACACAAATAAGCCACCCGAAATATTTATTTAATGTTTACGAGTGTTTTTGCACTTGTATTTGCATTTAATGACCTATATTTCACGTCAAATCGCATTAAAATGCATTAAAAACGAATTTCACCATGTTTATGCTCATTTTTAAGCAATTTGGCCTAATTTATCATTCAAATAACGTCCAAATACACAAATAAGCAAACCAAAATATTTATTTATTGTTGACGAGTGTTTTTGCACGTGTATTTGCCTTTAATAACCTATATTTCACGTCAAATCGCATTAAAAAGCATTAAAAATGAATTTGAGCATGTTTATGCATATTTTTATCCAATTTGGCCTCATTTATCATTCAAATAACGTCCAAATACACAAATAAGCCACCCGAAATATTTATTTAATGTTTATGAGTGTTTTTGCACTTGTATTTGCATTTAATGACCTATATTTCACGTCAAATGATATTAAAAAGCATTAAAAACGAATTTGACCATGTTTATGCCCATTTTTAAGTAATTTGGCCTAATTTATCATTCAAATAACGTCCAAATACACAAAGAAGCCACCCAAAATATTTATTTAATGTTTACGAGTGTTTTTGCACTTGTATTTGCATTTAATGACCTATATTTCATGTCAAATCGCATTAAAATGCATTAAAAACGAATTCGAGCATTTTATGCACATTTTTAACCTATTTGGCCTAATTTATCATTCAAATAACGTCCAAATACACAGAGAAGCCAACAAAAATATTTATTTATTGTTTACGAGTGTTTGTGCACTTGTATTTGCATTTAATGACCTATATTTCATGTCAAATCGCATTAAAATGCATTAAAAACGAATTCGAGCATGTTTATGCACATTTTTAACCTATTTGGCCTAATTTATTATTCAAATAACGTCCAAATACACAGAGAAGCCAACCAAAATATTTATTTATTGTTTACGAGTGTTTGTGCACTTGTATTTGCCTTTAATGACCTATATTTCAAGTCAAATCGCATTAAAATGCATTAAAAACGAATTCGAGCATGTTTATGCACATTTTTAACCTATTTGGCCTAATTTATTATTCAAATAACGTCCAAATACACAGAGAAGCCAACCAAAATATTTATTTATTGTTTACGAGTGTTTGTGCACTTGTATTTGCCTTTAATAACCTATATTTTACGTCAAATCACATTAAAAAGCATTAAAAATGAATTTGAGCATGTTTATGCATATTTTTAACCAATTTGGCCTAATTTATCATTCAAATAACGTCCAAATACACAAATAAGCAAACCAAAATATTTATTTATTGTTGACGAGCGTTTTTGCACTTGTATTTGCCTTTAATAACCTATATTTTACGTCAAATCGCATTAAAAAGCATTAAAAATGAATTTGAGCATGTTTATGCATATTTTTAACCAATTTGGCCTCATTTATCATTCAAATAACGTCCAAATACACAAATAAGCCACCCGAAATATTTATTTAATGTTTACGAGTGTTTTTGCATTTGTATTTGCATTTAATGACCTATATTTCACGTCAAATCATATTAAAATGCATTAAAAACGAATTTGACCATGTTTATGCTCATTTTTAAGCAATTTGGCCTAATTTATCATTCAACTAACGTCCAAATACACAAATAAGCAAACCAAAATATTTATTTATTGTTTACGAGTGTTTTTGCACTTGTATTTGCATTTAATGACCTATATTTCACCTCAAATCCCAATAAAATGCATTAAAAACGAATTTGAGCATGTTTATGCACATTTTTAACCAATTTGGCCTCATTTGTTATTCAAATAACGTCCAAATACACAAAAAAAGTAACCCAAAATATTTATTTAATGTTTACGAGTGTTTTTGCACTTGTATTTGCATTTAATGACCTATATTTCACGTCAAATCGCATTAAAATGCATTAAAAACGAATTTCACCATGTTTATGCTCATTTTTAAGCAATTTGGCCTAATTTATCATTCAAATAACGTCCAAATACACAAATAAGCAAACCAAAATATTTATTTATTGTTGACGAGTGTTTTTGCACGTGTATTTGCCTTTAATAACCTATATTTCACGTCAAATCGCATTAAAAAGCATTAAAAATGAATTTGAGCATGTTTATGCATATTTTTAACCAATTTGGCCTCATTTGTCATTCAAATAACGTCCAAATACACAAATAAGCCACCCGAAATATTTATTTAATGTTTACGAGTGTTTTTGCACTTGTATTTGCATTTAATGACCTATATTTCACGTCAAATCGCATTAAAATGCATTAAAAACGAATTTCACCATGTTTATGCTCATTTTTAAGCAATTTGGCCTAATTTATCATTCAAATAACGTCCAAATACACAAATAAGCAAACCAAAATATTTATTTATTGTTGACGAGTGTTTTTGCACGTGTATTTGCCTTTAATAACCTATATTTCACGTCAAATCGCATTAAAAAGCATTAAAAATGAATTTGAGCATGTTTATGCATATTTTTATCCAATTTGGCCTCATTTATCATTCAAATAACGTCCAAATACACAAATAAGCCACCCGAAATATTTATTTAATGTTTACGAGTGTTTTTGCACTTGTATTTGCATTTAATGACCTATATTTCACGTCAAATGATATTAAAAAGCATTAAAAACGAATTTGACCATGTTTATGCTCATTTTTAAGTAATTTGGCCTAATTTATCATTCAAATAACGTCCAAATACACAAAGAAGCCACCCAAAATATTTATTTAATGTTTACGAGTGTTTTTGCACTTGTATTTGCATTTAATGACCTATATTTCATGTCAAATCGCATTAAAATGCATTAAAAACGAATTCGAGCATGTTTATGCACATTTTTAACCTATTTGGGCTAATTTATTATTCAAATAACGTCCAAATACACAGAGAATCCAACCAAAATATTTATTTATTGTTTACGAGTGTTTTTGCACTTGTATTTGCCTTTAATGACCTATATTTCATGTCAAATCGCATTAAAATGCATTAAAAACGAATTCGAGCATGTTTATGCACATTTTTAACCTATTTGGCCTAATTTATTATTCAAATAACGTCCAAATACACAGAGAAGCCAACCAAAATATTTATTTATTGTTTACGAGTGTTTGTGCACTTGTATTTGCCTTTAATAACCTATATTTTACGTCAAATCGCATTAAAAAGCATTAAAAATGAATTTGAGCATGTTTATGCATATTTTTAACCAATTTGGCCTAATTTATCATTCAAATAACGTCCAAATACACAAATAAGCAAACCAAAATATTTATTTATTGTTGACGAGCGTTTTTGCACTTGTATTTGCCTTTAATAACCTATATTTTACGTCAAATCGCATTAAAAAGCATTAAAAATGAATTTGAGCATGTTTATGCATATTTTAAACCAATTTGGCCTCATTTATCATTCAAATAACGTCCAAATACACAAATAAGCCACCCGAAATATTTATTTAATGTTTACGAGTGTTTTTGCATTTGTATTTGCATTTAATGACCTATATTTCACGTCAAATCATATTAAAATGCATTAAAAACGAATTTGACCATGTTTATGCTCATTTTTAAGCAATTTGGCCTAATTTATAATTCAAATAACGTCCAAATACACAAATAAGCAAACCAAAATATTTATTTATTGTTGACGAGTGTTTTTGCACTTGTATTTGCCTTTAATAACCTATATTTCACGTCAAATCGCATTAAAAAGCATTAAAAATGAATTTGAGCATGTTTATGCATATTTTTACCCAATTTGGCCTCATTTATCATTCAAATAACGTCCAAATACACAAATAAGCCACCCGAAATATTTATTTAATGTTTACGAGTGTTTTTGCACTTGTATTTGCTTTTAATGACCTATATTTCACGTCAAATGATATTAAAATGCATTAAAAACGAATTTGACCATGTTTATGCTCATTTTTAAGTAATTTGGCCTAATTTATCATTCAAATAACGTCCAAATACACAAAGAAGCCACCCAAAATATTTATTTAATGTTTACGAGTGTTTTTGCACTTGTATTTGCATTTAATGACCTATATTTCAGGTCAAATCGCATTAAAATGCATTAAAAACAAATTCGAGCATGTTTATGCACATTTTTAACCTATTTGGCCTAATTTATCATTCAAATAACGTCCAAATACACAGAGAAGCCAACAAAAATATTTATTTATTGTTTACGAGTGTTTGTGCACTTGTATTTGCATTTAATGACCTATATTTCATGTCAAATCGCATTAAAATGCATTAAAAACGAATTCGAGCAAGTTTATGCACATTTTTAACCTATTTGGCCTAATTTATAATTCAAATAACGTCCAAATACACAGAGAAGCCAACCAAAATATTTATTTATTGTTTACGAGTGTTTTTGCACTTGTATTTGCATTTAATGACCTATATTTCACGTCAAATGATATTAAAAAGCATTAAAAACGAATTTGACCATGTTTATGCTCATTTTTAAGTAATTTGGCCTAATTTATCATTCAAATAACGTCCAAATACACAAAGAAACCACTCAAAATATTTATTTAATATTTACGAGTGTTTTTGCACTTTTATTTGTATTTAATGACCTATATTTCACGTTAAATAGCATTAAAAAGTATTAAAAAGGAATTTGAGCATGTTTATGCATATTTTTAACCAATTTGGCCTCATTTATTATTCAAATAACGTCCAAATACACAAAGAAGCCACCCAAAATATTTATTTAATTTTTACGAGTGTTTTTGCACTTGTATTTGCATTTAATAACCTATATTTCACGTCAAATGATATTAAAATGCATTAAAAACGAATTTAACCATGTTTATGCTCATTTTTAAGCAATTTGGCCTAATTTATCATTCAAATAACGTCCAAATACACAAATAAGCAAACCAAAATATTTATTTATTGTTGACGAGTGTTTTTGCACTTGTATTTGCCTTTAATAACCTATATTTCACGTCAAATCGCATTAAAAAGCATTAAAAATGAATTTGAGCATGTTTATGCATATTTTTAACCAATTTGGCCTCATTTATTATTCAAATAACGTCCAAATACACAAAGAAGACACCCGAAATATTTATTTAATGTTTACGAGTGTTTTTGCACTTGTATTTGCATTTAATGACCTATATTTCACGTCAAATGATATTAAAATGCATTAAAAACGAATTTGACCATGTTTATGCTCATTTTTAAGTAATTTGGCCTAATTTATCATTCAAATAACATCCAAATACACAAAAAAGTAACCCAAAATATTTATTTAATGTTTACGTGTGTTTTTGCATTTCTATTTGCATTTAATATCCAATATTTCACTTCAAATAGTATTAAAATGAATTAAAAAGCATTAAAAACAAATTTGAGCATGTTTATTCACATTTTTAACAAATTTGACCTCATTTATCATTCAAATACGTCCAAATACACAAAGAAACCAACCAAAATATTTATTTAATATTTACGAGTGTTTTTGCACTTTTATTTGCATTTAATGACCTATATTTCACGTTAAATAGCATTAAAAAGCATTAAAAAGGAATTTGAGCATGTTTATGCATATTTTTAACCAATTTGGCCTCATTTATTATTCAAATAATGTCCAAATACACAAAGAAGCCACCCAAAATATTTATTTAATTTTTACGAGTATTTTTGCACTTGTATTTGCATTTAATGACCTATATTTCACGTCAAATGATATTAAAATGCATTAAAAACGAATTTAACCATGTTTATGCTCATTTTTAAGCAATTTGGTCTAATTTATCATTCAAATAACGTCCAAATACACAAATAAGCAAACCAAAATATTTATTTATTGTTGACGAGCGTTTTTGCACTTGTATTTGCCTTTAATAACCTATATTTTACGTCGAATCGCATTAAAAAGCATTAAAAATGAATTTGAGCATGTTTATGCATATTTTTAACCAATTTGGCCTCATTTATCATTCAAATAACGTCCAAATACACAAATAAGCCACCCGAAATATTTATTTAATGTTTACGAGTGTTTTTGCATTTGTATTTGCATTTAATAACCTATATTTCATGTCAAATCATATTAAAATGCATTAAAAACGAATTTGACCATGTTTATGCTCATTTTTAAGCAATTTGGCCTAATTTATCATTCAAATAACGTCCAAATACACAAATAAGCAAACCAAAATATTTATTTATTGTTGACGAGTGTTTTTGCACTTGTATTTGCCTTTAATAACCTATATTTCACGTCAAATCGCATTAAAAAGAATTAAAAATGAATTTGAGCATGTTTATGCATATTTTTAACCAATTTGGCCTCATTTATCATTTATATAACGTCCAAATACACAAATAAGCCACCCGAAATATTTATTTAATGTTTACGAGTGTTTTTGCACTTGTATTTGCATTTAATGACCTATATTTCACGTCAAATGATATTAAAATGCATTAAAAACGAATTTGACCATGTTTATGCTCATTTTTAAGTAATTTGGCCTAATTTATCATTCAAATAACGTCCAAATACACAAAGAAGCCACCCAAAATATTTATTTAATGTTTACGAGTGTTTTTGCACTTGTATTTGCATTTAATGACCTATATTTCATGTCAAATCGCATTAAAATGCATTAAAAACGAATTCGAGCATGTTTATGCACATTTTTAACCTATTTGGCCTAATTTATCACTCAAATAACGTCCAAATACACAGAGAAGCCAACCAAAATATTTATTTATTGTTTACGAGTGTTTTTGCACTTGTATTTGCATTTAATGACCTATATTTCACCTCAAATCCCAATAAAATGCATTAAAAACGAATTTGAGCTTGTTTATGCACATTTTTAACCAATTTGGCCTCATTTGTTATTCAAATAACGTCCAAATACACAAAAAAAGTAACCCAAAATATTTATTTAATGTTTACGAGTGTTTTTGCATTTGTATTTGCCTTTAATAACCTATATTTCACGTCAAATCGCATTAAAAAGCATTAAAAATGAATTTGAGCATGTTTATGCATATTTTTAACCAATTTGGCCTCATTTGTCATTCAAATAACGTCCAAATACACAAATAAGCCACCCGAAATATTTATTTAATGTTTACGAATGTTTTTGCACTTGTATTTGCATTTAATGACCTATATTTCACGTCAAATCGCATTAAAATGCATTAAAAACGAATTTCACCATGTTTATGCTCATTTTTAAGCAATTTGGCCTAATTTATCATTCAAATAACGTCCAAATACACAAATAAGCAAACCAAAATATTTATTTATTGTTGACGAGTGTTTTTGCATTTGTATTTGCCTTTAATAACCTATATTTCACGTCATATCGCATTAAAAAGCATTAAAAATGAATTTGAGCATGTTTATGCATATTTTTATCCAATTTGGCCTCATTTATCATTCAAATAACGTCCAAATACACAAATAAGCCACCCGAAATATTTATTTAATGTTTACGAGTGTTTTTGCACTTGTATTTGCATTTAATGACCTATATTTCACGTCAAATGATATTAAAAAGCATTAAAAACGAATTTGACCAAGTTTATGCTCATTTTTAAGTAATTTGGCCTAATTTATCATTCAAATAACGTCCAAATACACAAAGAAGCCACCCAAAATATTTATTTAATGTTTACGAGTGTTTTTGCACTTGTATTTGCATTTAATGACCTATATTTCATGTCAAATCGCATTAAAATGCATTAAAAACGAATTCGAGCATGTTTATGCACATTTTTAACCTATTTGGCCTAATTTATTATTCAAATAACGTCCAAATACACAGAGAAGCCAACCAAAATATTTATTTATTGTTTACGAGTGTTTGTGCACTTGTATTTGCCTTTAATGACCTATATTTCATGTCAAATCGCATTAAAATGCATTAAAAACGAATTCGAGCATGTTTATGCACATTTTTAACCTATTTGGCCTAATTTATTATTCAAATAACGTCCAAATACACAGAGAAGCCAACCAAAATATTTATTTATTGTTTACGAGTGTTTGTGCACTTGTATTTGCCTTTAATAACCTATATTTTACGTCAAATCGCATTAAAAAGCATTAAAAATGAATTTGAGCATGTTTATGCATATTTTTAACCAACTTGGCCTAATTTATCATTCAAATAACGTCCAAATACACAAATAAGCAAACCAAAATACTTATTTATTGTTGACGACCGTTTTTGCACTTGTATTTGCCTTTAATAACCTATATTTTACGTCAAATCGCATTAAAAAGCATTAAAAATGAATTTGAGCATGTTTATGCATATTTTTAACCAATTTGGCCTAATTTATCTTTCAAATAACGTCCAAATACACAAATAAGCCACCCGAAATATTTATTTAATGTTTACGAGTGTTTTTGCATTTGTATTTGCATTTAATGACCTATATTTCACGTCAAATCATATTAAAATGCATTAAAAACGAATTTGACCATGTTTATGCTCATTTTTAAGCAATTTGGCCTAATTTATCATTCAACTAACGTCCAAATACACAAATAAGCAAACCAAAATATTTATTTATTGTTGACGAGTGTTTTTGCACTTGTATTTGCCTTTAATAACCTATATTTCACGTCAAATCGCATTAAAAAGCATTAAAAATGAATTTGAGCATGTTTATGCATATTTTTACCCAATTTGGCCTCATTTATCATTCAAATAACTTCCAAATACACAAATAAGCCACCCGAAATATTTATTTAATGTTTACGAGTGTTTTTGCACTTGTATTTGCATTTAATGACCTATATTTCACGTCAAATGATATTAAAATGCATTAAAAACGAATTTGACCATGTTTATGCTCATTTTTAAGTAATTTGGCCTAATTTATCATTCAAATAACGTCCAAATACACAAAGAAGCCACCCAAAATATTTATTTAATGTTTACGAGTGTTTTTGCACTTGTATTTGCATTTAATGACCTATATTTCATGTCAAATCGCATTAAAAAGCATTAAAAATGAATTCGAGCATGTTTATGCATACTTTTAACCAATTTGGCCTCATTTGTCATTCAAATAACGTCCAAATACACAAATAAGCCACCCGAAATATTTATTTAATGTTTACGAGTGTTTTTGCACTTGTATTTGCATTTAATGACCTATATTTCACGTCAAATCGCATTAAAATGCATTAAAAACGAATTTCACCATGTTTATGCTCATTTTTAAGCAATTTGGCCTAATTTATCATTCAAATAACATCCAAATACACAAATAAGCAAACCAAAATATTTATTTATTGTTGACGAGTGTTTTTGCACTTGTATTTGCCTTTAATAACCTATATTTCACGTCAAATCGCATTAAAAAGCATTAAAAATGAATTTGAGCATGTTTATGCATATTTTTATCCAATTTGGCCTCATTTATCATTCAAATAACGTCCAAATACACAAATAAGCCACCCGAAATATTTATTTAATGTTTACGAGTGTTTTTGCACTTGTATTTGCATTTAATGACGTATATTTCACGTCAAATGATATTAAAAAGCATTAAAAACGAATTTGACCATGTTTATGCTCATTTTTAAGGAATTTGGCCTAATTTATCATTCAAATAACGTCCAAATACACAAAGAAGCCACCCAAAATATTTATTTAATGTTTACGAGTGTTTTTGCACTTGTATTTGAATTTAATGACCTATATTTCATGTCAAATCGCATTAAAATGCATTAAAAACGAATTCGAGCATGTTTATGCACATTTTTAACCTATTTGGCCTAATTTATTATTCAAATAACGTCCAAATACACAGAGAATCCAACCAAAATATTTATTTATTGTTTACGAGTGTTTGTGCACTTGTATTTGCCTTTAATGACCTATATTTCATGTCAAATCGCATTAAAATGCATTAAAAACGAATTCGAGCATGTTTATGCACATTTTTAACCTATTTGGCCTAATTTATTATTCAAATAACGTCCAAATACACAGAGAAGCCAACCAAAATATTTATTTATTGTTTACGAGTGTTTGTGCACTTGTATTTGCCTTTAATAACCTATATTTTACGTCAAATCGCATTAAAAAGCATTAAAAATGAATTTGAGCATGTTTATGCATATTTTTAACCAATTTGGCCTAATTTATCATTCAAATAACGTCCAAATACACAAATAAGCAAACCAAAATATTTATTTATTGTTGACGAGCGTTTTTGCACTTGTATTTGCCTTTAATAACCTATATTTTACGTCAAATCGCATTAAAAAGCATTAAAAATGAATTTGAGCATGTTTATGCATATTTTTAACCAATTTGGCCTCATTTATCATTCAAATAACGTCCAAATACACAAATAAGCCACCCGAAATATTTATTTAATGTTTACGAGTGTTTTTGCATTTGTATTTGCATTTAATGACCTATATTTCACGTCAAATCATATTAAAATGCATTAAAAACGAATTTGACCATGTTTATGCTCATTTTTAAGCAATTTGGCCTAATTTATCATTCAAATAACGTCCAAATACACAAATAAGCAAACCAAAATATTTATTTATTGTTGACGAGTGTTTTTGCACTTGTATTTGCCTTTAATAACCTATATTTCACGTCAAATCGCATTAAAAAGCATTAAAAATGAATTTGAGCATGTTTATGCATATTTTTACCCAATTTGGCCTCATTTATCATTCAAATAACGTCCAAATACACAAATAAGCCACCCGAAATATTTATTTAATGTTTACGAGTGTTTTTGCACTTGTATTTGCTTTTAATGACCTATATTTCACGTCAAATGATATTAAAATGCATTAAAAACGAATTTGACCATGTTTATGCTCATTTTTAAGTAATTTGGCCTAATTTATCATTCAAATAACGTCCAAATACACAAAGAAGCCACCCAAAATATTTATTTAATGTTTACGAGTGTTTTTGCACTTGTATTTGCATTTAATGACCTATATTTCAGGTCAAATCGCATTAAAATGCATTAAAAACGAATTCGAGCATGTTTATGCACATTTTTAACCTATTTGGCCTAATTTATCATTCAAATAACGTCCAAATACACAGAGAAGCCAACCAAAATATTTATTTATTGTTTACGAGTGTTTTTGCACTTGTATTTGCATTTTATGACCTATATTTCACCTCAAATCCCAATAAAATGCATTAAAAACGAATTTGAGCTTGTTTATGCACATTTTTAACCAATTTGGCCTCATTTGTTATTCAAATAACGTCCAAATACACAAAAAAGTAACCCAAAATATTTATTTAATGTTTACGAGTGTTTTTGCATTTGTATTTGCATTTAATATCCAATATTTCACGTCAAATAGTATTAAAATGAATTAAAAAGCATTAAAAACAAATTTGAGCATGTTTATTCACATTTTTAACAAAGTTGACCTCATTTATCATTCAAATACGTCCAAATACACAAAGAAACCACCCAAAATATTTATTTAATATTTACGAGTGTTTTTGCACTTTTATTTTCATTTAATGACCTATATTTCACGTTAAATAGCATTAAAAAGCATTAAAAAGGAATTTGAGCATGTTTATGCATATTTTTAACCAATTTGGCCTCATTTATTATTCAAATAACGTCCAAATACACAAAGAAGCCACCCAAAATATTTATTTAATTTTTACGAGTGTTTTTGCACTTGTATTTGCATTTAATGACCTATATTTCACGTCAAATGATATAAAAATGTATTAAAAACGATTTTAACCATGTTTATGCTCATTTTTAAGCAATTTGGCCTAATTTATCATTCAAATAACGTCCAAATACACAAATAAGCAAACCAAAATATTTATTTATTGTTGACGAGTGTTTTTGCACTTGTATTTGCCTTTAATAACCTATATTTCACGTCAAATCGCATTAAAAAGCATTAAAAATGAATTTGAGCATGTTTATGCATATTTTTATCCAATTTGGCCTCATTTATCATTCAAATAACGTCCAAATACACAAATAAGCCACCCGAAATATTTATTTAATGTTTACGAGTGTTTTTGCACTTGTATTTGCATTTAATGACGTATATTTCACGTCAAATGATATTAAAAAGCATTAAAAACGAATTTGACCATGTTTATGCTCATTTTTAAGGAATTTGGCCTAATTTATCATTCAAATAACGTCCAAATACACAAAGAAGCCACCCAAAATATTTATTTAATGTTTACGAGTGTTTGTGCACTTGTATTTGCCTTTAATGACCTATATTTCATGTCAAATCGCATTAAAATGCATTAAAAACGAATTCGAGCATGTTTATGCACATTTTTAACCTATTTGGCCTAATTTATTATTCAAATAACGTCCAAATACACAGAGAAGCCAACCAAAATATTTATTTATTGTTTACGAGTGTTTGTGCACTTGTATTTGCCTTTAATAACCTATATTTTACGTCAAATCGCATTAAAAAGCATTAAAAATGAATTTGAGCATGTTTATGCATATTTTTAACCAATTTGGCCTAATTTATCATTCAAATAACGTACAAATACACAAATAAGCAAACCAAAATATTTATTTATTGTTGACGAGCGTTTTTGCACTTGTATTTGCCTTTAATAACCTATATTTTACGTCAAATCGCATTAAAAAGCATTAAAAATGAATTTGAGCATGTTTATGCATATTTTTAACCAATTTGGCCTCATTTATCATTCAAATAACGTCCAAATACACAAATAAGCCACCCGAAATATTTATTTAATGTTTACGAGTGTTTTTGCATTTGTATTTGCATTTAATGACCTATATTTCACGTCAAATCATATTAAAATGCATTAAAAACGAATTTGACCATGTTTATGCTCATTTTTAAGCAATTTGGCCTAATTTATCATTCAAATAACGTCCAAATACACAAATAAGCAAACCAAAATATTTATTTATTGTTGACGAGTGTTTTTGCACTTGTATTTGCCTTTAATAACCTATATTTCACGTCAAATCGCATTAAAAAGCATTAAAAATGAATTTGAGCATGTTTATGCATATTTTTACCCAATTTGGCCTCATTTATCATTCAAATAACGTCCAAATACACAAATAAGCCACCCGAAATATTTATTTAATGTTTACGAGTGTTTTTGCACTTGTATTTGCTTTTAATGACCTATATTTCACGTCAAATGATATTAAAATGCATTAAAAACGAATTTGACCATGTTTATGCTCATTTTTAAGTAATTTGGCCTAATTTATCATTCAAATAACGTCCAAATACACAAAGAAGCCACCCAAAATATTTATTTAATGTTTACGAGTGTTTTTGCACTTGTATTTGCATTTAATGACCTATATTTCAGGTCAAATCGCATTAAAATGCATTAAAAACGAATTCGAGCATGTTTATGCACATTTTTAACCTATTTGGCCTAATTTATCATTCAAATAACGTCCAAATACACAGAGAAGCCAACCAAAATATTTATTTATTGTTTACGAGTGTTTTTGCACTTGTATTTGCATTTTATGACCTATATTTCACCTCAAATCCCAATAAAATGCATTAAAAACGAATTTGAGCTTGTTTATGCACATTTTTAACCAATTTGGCCTCATTTGTTATTCAAATAACGTCCAAATACACAAAAAAGTAACCCAAAATATTTATTTAATGTTTACGAGTGTTTTTGCATTTGTATTTGCATTTAATATCCAATATTTCACGTCAAATAGTATTAAAATGAATTAAAAAGCATTAAAAACAAATTTGAGCATGTTTATTCACATTTTTAACAAAGTTGACCTCATTTATCATTCAAATACGTCCAAATACACAAAGAAACCACCCAAAATATTTATTTAATATTTACGAGTGTTTTTGCACTTTTATTTTCATTTAATGACCTATATTTCACGTTAAATAGCATTAAAAAGCATTAAAAAGGAATTTGAGCATGTTTATGCATATTTTTAACCAATTTGGCCTCATTTATTATTCAAATAACGTCCAAATACACAAAGAAGCCACCCAAAATATTTATTTAATTTTTACGAGTGTTTTTGCACTTGTATTTGCATTTAATGACCTATATTTCACGTCAAATGATATAAAAATGTATTAAAAACGATTTTAACCATGTTTATGCTCATTTTTAAGCAATTTGGCCTAATTTATCATTCAAATAACGTCCAAATACACAAATAAGCAAACCAAAATATTTATTTATTGTTGACGAGTGTTTTTGCACTTGTATTTGCCTTTAATAACCTATATTTCACGTCAAATCGCATTAAAAAGCATTAAAAATGAATTTGAGCATGTTTATGCATATTTTTAACCAATTTGGCCTCATTTATCATTCAAATAACGTCCAAATACACACATAAGCCACCCGAAATATTTATTTAATGCTTACGAGTGTTTTTGCACTTGTATTTGCATTTAATAACCTATATTTCACGTCAAATCATATTAAAATGCATTAAAAAACGAATTTGACCATGTTTATGCTCATTTTTAAGCAATTTGGCCTAATTTATCATTCAAATAACGTCCAAATACACAAATAAGCAAACCAAAATATTTATTTATTGTTGACGAGTGTTTTTGCACTTGTATTTGCCTTTAATAACCTATATTTCACGTCAAATCGCATTAAAAAGCATTAAAAATGAATTTGAGCATGTTTATGCATATTTTTAACCAATTTGGCCTCATTTATCATTCAAATAACGTCCAAATACACAAATAAGCCACCCGAAATATTTATTTAATGTTTACGAATGTTTTTGCACTTGTATTTGCATTTAATGACCTATATTTCACGTCAAATCGCATTAAAATGCATTAAAAACGAATTTCACCATGTTTATGCTCATTTTTAAGCAATTTGGCCTAATTTATCATTCAAATAACGTCCAAATACACAAATAAGCAAACCAAAATATTTATTTATTGTTGACGAGTGTTTTTGCACTTGTATTTGCCTTTAATAACCTATATTTCACGTCATATCGCATTAAAAAGCATTAAAAATGAATTTGAGCATGTTTATGCATATTTTTATCCAATTTGGCCTCATTTATCATTCAAATAACGTCCAAATACACAAATAAGCCACCCGAAATATTTATTTAATGTTTACGAGTGTTTTTGCATTTGTATTTGCATTTAATGACCTATATTTCACGTCAAATCATATTAAAATGCATTAAAAACGAATTTGACCATGTTTATGTTCATTTTTAAGCAATTTGGCCTAATTTATCATTCAAATAACGTCCAAATACACAAATAAGCAAACCAAAATATTTATTTATTGTTGACGAGTGTTTTTGCACTTGTATTTGCCTTTAATAACCTATATTTCACGTCAAATCGCATTAAAAAGCATTAAAAACGAATTCGAGCATGTTTATGCACATTTTTAACCTATTTGGCCTAATTTATTATTCAAATAACGTCCAAATACACAGAGAAGCCAACCAAAATATTTATTTATTGTTTACGAGTGTTTGTGCACTTGTATTTGCCTTTAATAACCTATATTTTACGTCAAATCGCATTAAAAAGCATTAAAAATGAATTTGAGCATGTTTATGCATATTTTTAACCAATTTGGCCTAATTTATCATTCAAATAACGTCCAAATACACAAATAAGCAAACCAAAATATTTATTTATTGTTGACGACCGTTTTTGCACTTGTATTTGCCTTTAATAACCTATATTTTACGTCAAATCGCATTAAAAAGCATTAAAAATGAATTTGAGCATGTTTATGCATATTTTTAACCAATTTGGCCAAATTTATCATTCAAATAACGTCCAAATACACAAATAAGCCACCCGAAATATTTATTTAATGTTTACGAGTGTTTTTGCATTTGTATTTGCATTTAATGACCTATATTTCACGTCAAATCATATTAAAATGCATTAAAAACGAATTTGACCATTTTTATGCTCATTTTTAAGCAATTTGGCCTAATTTATCATTCAAATAACGTCCAAATACACAAAGAAGCCACCCAAAATATTTATTTAATGTTTACGAGTGTTTTTGCACTTGTATTTGCATTTAATGACCTATATTTCATGTCAAATCGCATTAAAATGCATTAAAAACGAATTCGAGCATGTTTATGCACATTTTTAACCTATTTTGCCTAATTTATCACTCAAATAACGTCCAAATACACAGAGAAGCCAACCAAAATATTTATTTATTGTTTACGAGTGTTTTTGCACTTGTATTTGCATTTAATGACCTATATTTCACCTCAAATCCCAATAAAATGCATTAAAAACGAATTTGAGCTTGTTTATGCACATTTTTAACCAATTTGGCCTCATTTGTTATTCAAATAACGTCCAAATACACAAAAAAAGTAACCCAAAATATTTATTTAATGTTTACGAGTGTTTTTGCATTTGTATTTGCCTTTAATAACCTATATTTCACGTCAAATCGCATTAAAAAGCATTAAAAATGAATTTGAGCATGTTTATGCATACTTTTAACCAATTTGGCCTCATTTGTCATTCAAATAACGTCCAAATACACAAATAAGCCACCCGAAATATTTATTTAATGTTTACGAGTGTTTTTGCACTTGTATTTGCATTTAATGACCTATATTTCACGTCAAATCGCATTAAAATGCATTAAAAACGAATTTCACCATGTTTATGCTCATTTTTAAGCAATTTGGCCTAATTTATCATTCAAATAACGTCCAAATACACAAATAAGCAAACCAAAATATTTATTTATTGTTGACGAGTGTTTTTGCACTTGTATTTGCCTTTAATAACCTATATTTCACGTCAAATCGCATTAAAAAGCATTAAAAATGAATTTGAGCATGTTTATGCATATTTTTATCCAATTTGGCCTCATTTATCATTCAAATAACGTCCAAATACACAAATAAGCCACCCGAAATATTTATTTAATGTTTACGAGTGTTTTTGCACTTGTATTTGCATTTAATGACGTATATTTCACGTCATATGATATTAAAAAGCATTAAAAACGAATTTGACCATGTTTATGCTCATTTTTAAGGAATTTGGCCTAATTTATCATTCAAATAACGTCCAAATACACAAAGAAGCCACCCAAAATATTTATTTAATGTTTACGAGTGTTTTTGCACTTGTATTTGAATTTAATGACCTATATTTCATGTCAAATCGCATTAAAATGCATTAAAAACGAATTCGAGCATGTTTATGCACATTTTTAACCTATTTGGCCTAATTTATTATTCAAATAACGTCCAAATACACAGAGAATCCAACCAAAATATTTATTTATTGTTTACGAGTGTTTGTGCACTTGTATTTGCCTTTAATGACCTATATTTCATGTCAAATCGCATTAAAATGCATTAAAAACGAATTCGAGCATGTTTATGCACATTTTTAACCTATTTGGCCTAATTTATTATTCAAATAACGTCCAAATACACAGAGAAGCCAACCAAAATATTTATTTATTGTTTACGAGTGTTTGTGCACTTGTATTTGCCTTTAATAACCTATATTTTACGTCAAATCGCATTAAAAAGCATTAAAAATGAATTTGAGCATGTTTATGCATATTTTTAACCAATTTGGCCTAATTTATCATTCAAATAACGTCCAAATACACAAATAAGCAAACCAAAATATTTATTTATTGTTGACGAGCGTTTTTGCACTTGTATTTGCCTTTAATAACCTATATTTTACGTCAAATCGCATTAAAAAGCATTAAAAATGAATTTGAGCATGTTTATGCATATTTTTAACCAATTTGGCCTCATTTATCATTCAAATAACGTCCAAATACACAAATAAGCCACCCGAAATATTTATTTAATGTTTACGAGTGTTTTTGCATTTGTATTTGCATTTAATGACCTATATTTCACGTCAAATCATATTAAAATGCATTAAAAACGAATTTGACCATGTTTATGCTCATTTTTAAGCAATTTGGCCTAATTTATCATTCAAATAACGTCCAAATACACAAATAAGCAAACCAAAATATTTATTTATTGTTGACGAGTGTTTTTGCACTTGTATTTGCCTTTAATAACCTATATTTCACGTCAAATCGCATTAAAAAGCATTAAAAATGAATTTGAGCATGTTTATGCATATTTTTACCCAATTTGGCCTCATTTATCATTCAAATAACGTCCAAATACACAAATAAGCCACCCGAAATATTTATTTAATGTTTACGAGTGTTTTTGCACTTGTATTTGCTTTTAATGACCTATATTTCACGTCAAATGATATTAAAATGCATTAAAAACGAATTTGACCATGTTTATGCTCATTTTTAAGTAATTTGGCCTAATTTATCATTCAAATAACGTCCAAATACACAAAGAAGCCACCCAAAATATTTATTTAATGTTTACGAGTGTTTTTGCACTTGTATTTGCATTTAATGACCTATATTTCAGGTCAAATCGCATTAAAATGCATTAAAAACGAATTCGAGCATGTTTATGCACATTTTTAACCTATTTGGCCTAATTTATCATTCAAATAACGTCCAAATACACAGAGAAGCCAACCAAAATATTTATTTATTGTTTACGAGTGTTTTTGCACTTGTATTTGCATTTAATGACCTATATTTCACCTCAAATCCCAATAAAATGCATTAAAAACGAATTTGAGCTTGTTTATGCACATTTTTAACCAATTTGGCCTCATTTGTTATGCAAATAACGTCCAAATACACAAAAAAGTAACCCAAAATATTTATTTAATGTTTACGAGTGTTTTTGCATTTGTATTTGCATTTAATATCCAATATTTCACGTGAAATAGTATTAAAATGAATTAAAAAGCATTAAAAACAAATTTGAGCATGTTTATTCACATTTTTAACAAAGTTGACCTCATTTATCATTCAAATACGTCCAAATACACAAAGAAACCACCCAAAATATTTTTTTAATATTTACGAGTGTTTTTGCACTTTTATTTTCATTTAATGACCTATATTTCACGTTAAATAGCATTAAAAAGCATTAAAAAGGAATTTGAGCATGTTTATGCATATTTTTAACCAATTTGGCCTCATTTATTATTCAAATAACGTCCAAATACACAAAGAAGCCACCCAAAATATTTATTTAATTTTTACGAGTGTTTTTGCACTTGTATTTGCATTTAATGACCTATATTTCACGTCAAATGATATAAAAATGTATTAAAAACGATTTTAACCATGTTTATGCTCATTTTTAAGCAATTTGGCCTAATTTATCATTCAAATAACGTCCAAATACACAAATAAGCAAACCAAAATATTTATTTATTGTTGACGTGTGTTTTTGCACTTGTATTTGCCTTTAATAACCTATATTTCACGTCAAATCGCATTAAAAAGCATTAAAAATGAATTTGAGCATGTTTATGCATATTTTTAACCAATATGGCCTCATTTATCATTCAAATAACGTCCAAATACACACATAAGCCACCCGAAATATTTATTTAATGTTTACGAGTGTTTTTGCATTTGTATTTGCATTTAATAACCTATATTTCACGTCAAATCATATTAAAATGCATTAAAAAACGAATTTGACCATGTTTATGCTCATTTTTAAGCAATTTGGCCTAATTTATCATTCAAATAACGTCCAAATACACAAATAAGCAAACCAAAATATTTATTTATTGTTGACGAGTGTTTTTGCACTTGTATTTGCCTTTAATAACCTATATTTCACGTCAAATCGCATTAAAAAGCATTAAAAATGAATTTGAGCATGTTTATGCATATTTTTAACCAATTTGGCCTCATTTATCATTCAAATAACGTCCAAATACACAAATAAGCCACCCGAAATATTTATTTAATGTTTACGAGTCTTTTTGCACTTGTATTTGCATTTAATGACCTATATTTCACGTCAAATGATATTAAAATGCATTAAAAACGAATTTGGCCATGTTTATGCTCATTTTTAACCTATTTGGCCTAATTTATCATTCAAATAACGTCCAAATACACAGAGAAGCCAACCAAAATATTTATTTATTGTTTACGAGTGTTTTTGCACTTGTATTTGCATTTAATGACCTATATTTCACGTCAAATCCCAATAAAATGCATTAAAAAAGAATTTGAGCTTGTTTATGCACATTTTTAACCAATTTGGCCTCATTTGTTATTCAAATAACGTCCAAATACACAAAAAAGTAACCCAAAATATTTATTTAATGTTTACGAGTGTTTTTGCATTTGTATTTGCATTTAATATCCAATATTTCACGTCAAATAGTATTAAAATGAATTAAAAAGCATTAAAAACAAATTTGAGCATGTTTATTCACATTTTTAACAAAGTTGACCTCATTTATCATTCAAATACGTCCAAATACACAAAGAAACCACCCAAAATATTTATTTAATATTTACGAGTGTTTTTGCACTTTTATTTGCATTTAATGACCTATATTTCATATTAAATAGCATTAAAAAGCATTAAAAAGGAAATTGAGCATGTTTATGCATATTTTTAACCAATTTGGCCTCATTTATTATTCAAATAACGTCCAAATACACAAAGAAGCCACCCAAAATATTTATTTAATTTTTACGAGTGTTTTTGCACTTGTATTTGCATTTAATGACCTATATTTCACGTCAAATGATATTAAAATAGATTAAAAACGAATTTAACCATGTTTATGCTCATTTTTAAGCAATTTGGCCTAATTTATCATTCAAATAACGTCCAAATACACAAAGAAGCAAACCAAAATATTTATTTATTGTTGACGAGTGTTTTTGCACTTGTATTTGCCTTTAATAACCTATATTTCACGTCAAATCGCATTAAAAAGCATTAAAAATGAATTTGAGCATGTTTATGCATATTTTTAACCAATTTGGCCTCATTTATCATTCAAATAACGTCCAAATACACAAAGAAGCCACCCAAAATATTTATTTAATGTTTACGAGTGTTTTTGCACTTGTATTTGCATTTAATGACCTATGTTTCACGTCAAATGATTTTAAAATGCATTAAATTGCATTAAAAACGAATTTGACCATGTTTATGCTCATTTTTAAGCAATTTGGCCTAATTTATCATTCAAATAACGTCCAAATACACAAATAAGCCACCCGAAATATTTATTTAATGTTTACGAGTGTTTTTGCACTTGTATTTGCATTTAATGACCTATATTTCACGTTAAATAGCATTAAAAAGCATTAAAAAGGAATTTGAGCATGTTTATGCATATTTTTAACCAATTTGGCCTCATTTATCATTCAAATAACGTCCAAATACACAAATAAGCCACCCGAAATATTTATTTAATGTTTACGAGTGTTTTTGCACTTGTATTTGCATTTAATGACCTATATTTCACGTCAAATGATATTAAAATGCATTAAAAACGAATTTGACCATGTTTATGCTCATTTTTAAGTATTTTGGCCTAATTTATCATTCAAATAACGTCCAAATACACAAAGAAGCCACCCAAAATATTTATTTAATGTTTACGAGTGTTTTTGCACTTGTATTTGCATTTAATGACCAATATTTCACGTCAAATGATATTAAAATGCATTAAAAATGAATTCGAGCAAGTTTATGCACATTTTTAACCTATTTGGCCTAATTTATCATTGAAATAACTTCCAAATACACAGAGAAGCCAACGAAAATATTTATTTATTGTTTACGAGTGTTTTTGCACTTGTATTTGCATTTAATGACCTATATTTCACCTCAAATCGCATTAAAATGCATTACAAACGAATTTGACCATATTTATGCTCATTTTTAACTAATTTGGCCTAATTTATCATTCAAATAACGTCCAAATACACAAATAAGCAAACCAAAATATTTATTTATTGTTTACGAGTGTTTTTGCACTTGTTTTTGCCTTTAATAACCTATATTTCACGTCAAATCGCATTAAAAAGCATTAAAAATGAATTTGAGCATGTTTATGCATATTTTTAACCAATTTGGCCTCATTTATCATTCAAATAACGTCCAAATACACAAATAAGCCACCCGAAATATTTATTTAATGTTTACGAGTCTTTTTGCATTTGTATTTGCATTTAATATCCAATATTTCACGTCAAATAGTATTAAAATGAATTAAAAAGCATTAAAAACAAATTTGAGCATGTTTATTCACATTTTTAACAAAGTTGACCTCATTTATCATTCAAATACGTCCAAATACACAAAGAAACCACCCAAAATATTTATTTAATATTTACGAGTGTTTTTGCACTTTTATTTGCATTTAATGACCTATATTTCATGTTAAATAGCATTAAAAAGCATTAAAAAGGAAATTGAGCATGTTTATGCATATTTTTAACCAATTTGGCCTCATTTATTATTCAAATAACGTCCAAATACACAAAGAAGCCACCCAAAATATTTATTTAATTTTTACGAGTGTTTTTGCACTTGTATTTGCATTTAATGACCTATATTTCACGTCAAATGATATTAAAATAGATTAAAAACGAATTTAACCATGTTTATGCTCATTTTTAAGCAATTTGGCCTAATTTATCATTCAAATAACGTCCAAATACACAAAGAAGCAAACCAAAATATTTATTTATTGTTGACGAGTGTTTTTGCACTTGTATTTGCCTTTAATAACCTATATTTCACGTCAAATCGCATTAAAAAGCATTAAAAATGAATTTGAGCATGTTTATGCATATTTTTAACCAATTTGGCCTCATTTATCATTCAAATAACGTCCAAATACACAAAGAAGCCACCCAAAATATTTATTTAATGTTTACGAGTGTTTTTGCACTTGTATTTGCATTTAATGACCTATGTTTCACGTCAAATGATATTAAAATGCATTAAATTGCATTACAAACAAATTTGACCATGTTGATGCTCATTTTTAACCAATTTGGCCTAATTTATCATTCAAATAACGTCCAAATACACAAATAAGCAAACCAAAATATTTATTTATTGTTTACGAGTGTTTTTGAACTTGTATTTGCCTTTAATAACCTATATTTCACGTCAAATCGCATTAAAAAGCATTAAAAATGAATTTGAGCATGTTTATGCATATTTTTAACCAATTTGGCCTCATTTATCATTCAAATAACGTCCAAATACACAAAGAAGCCACCCAAAATATTTATTTAATGTTTACGAGTGTTTTTGCACTTGTATTTGCATTTAATGACCTATGTTTCACGTCAAATGATTTTAAAATGCATTAAATTGCATTAAAAACGAATTTGACCATGTTTATGCTCATTTTTAAGCAATTTGGCCTAATTTATCATTCAAATAACGTCCAAATACACAAATAAGCCACCCGAAATATTTATTTAATGTTTACGAGTGTTTTTGCACTTGTATTTGCATTTAATGACCTATATTTCACGTTAAATAGCATTAAAAAGCATTAAAAAGGAATTTGAGCATGTTTATGCATATTTTTAACCAATTTGGCCTCATTTATCATTCAAATAACGTCCAAATACACAAATAAGCCACCCGAAATATTTATTTAATGTTTACGAGTGTTTTTGCACTTGTATTTGCATTTAATGACCTATATTTCACGTCAAATGATATTAAAATGCATTAAAAACGAATTTGACCATGTTTATGCTCATTTTTAAGTATTTTGGCCTAATTTATCATTCAAATAACGTCCAAATACACAAAGAAGCCACCCAAAATATTTATTTAATGTTTACGAGTGTTTTTGCACTTGTATTTGCATTTAATGACCAATATTTCACGTCAAATGATATTAAAATGCATTAAAAATGAATTCGAGCAAGTTTATGCACATTTTTAACCTATTTGGCCTAATTTATCATTGAAATAACTTCCAAATACACAGAGAAGCCAACGAAAATATTTATTTATTGTTTACGAGTGTTTTTGCACTTGTATTTGCATTTAATGACCTATATTTCACCTCAAATCGCATTAAAATGCATTACAAACGAATTTGACCATATTTATGCTCATTTTTAACTAATTTGGCCTAATTTATCATTCAAATAACGTCCAAATACACAAATAAGCAAACCAAAATATTTATTTATTGTTTACGAGTGTTTTTGCACTTGTTTTTGCCTTTAATAACCTATATTTCACGTCAAATCGCATTAAAAAGCATTAAAAATGAATTTGAGCATGTTTATGCATATTTTTAACCAATTTGGCCTCATTTATCATTCAAATAACGTCCAAATACACAAATAAGCCACCCGAAATATTTATTTAATGTTTACGAGTCTTTTTGCATTTGTATTTGCATTTAATATCCAATATTTCACGTCAAATAGTATTAAAATGAATTAAAAAGCATTAAAAACAAATTTGAGCATGTTTATTCACATTTTTAACAAAGTTGACCTCATTTATCATTCAAATACGTCCAAATACACAAAGAAACCACCCAAAATATTTATTTAATATTTACGAGTGTTTTTGCACTTTTATTTGCATTTAATGACCTATATTTCATGTTAAATAGCATTAAAAAGCATTAAAAAGGAAATTGAGCATGTTTATGCATATTTTTAACCAATTTGGCCTCATTTATTATTCAAATAACGTCCAAATACACAAAGAAGCCACCCAAAATATTTATTTAATTTTTACGAGTGTTTTTGCACTTGTATTTGCATTTAATGACCTATATTTCACGTCAAATGATATTAAAATAGATTAAAAACGAATTTAACCATGTTTATGCTCATTTTTAAGCAATTTGGCCTAATTTATCATTCAAATAACGTCCAAATACACAAAGAAGCAAACCAAAATATTTATTTATTGTTGACGAGTGTTTTTGCACTTGTATTTGCCTTTAATAACCTATATTTCACGTCAAATCGCATTAAAAAGCATTAAAAATGAATTTGAGCATGTTTATGCATATTTTTAACCAATTTGGCCTCATTTATCATTCAAATAACGTCCAAATACACAAAGAAGCCACCCAAAATATTTATTTAATGTTTACGAGTGTTTTTGCACTTGTATTTGCATTTAATGACCTATGTTTCACGTCAAATGATATTAAAATGCATTAAATTGCATTACAAACAAATTTGACCATGTTGATGCTCATTTTTAACCAATTTGGCCTAATTTATCATTCAAATAACGTCCAAATACACAAATAAGCAAACCAAAATATTTATTTATTGTTTACGAGTGTTTTTGAACTTGTATTTGCCTTTAATAACCTATATTTCACGTCAAATCGCATTAAAAAGCATTAAAAATGAATTTGAGCATGTTTATGCATATTTTTAACCAATTTGGCCTCATTTATCATTCAAATAACGTCCAAATACACAAATAAGCCACCCGAAATATTTATTTAATGTTTACGAGTGTTTTTGCACTTGTATTTGCATTTAATGACCTATATTTCACGTCAAATGATATTAAAATGCATTAAAAACGAATTTGACCATGTTTATGCTCATTTTTAAGTATTTTGGCCTAATTTATCATTCAAATAACGTCCAAATACACAAAGAAGCCACCCAAAATATTTATTTAATGTTTACGAGTGTTTTTGCACTTGTATTTGCATTTAATGACCAATATTTCACGTCAAATGATATTAAAATGCATTAAAAATGAATTAGAGCAAGTTTATGCACATTTTTAACCTATTTGGCCTAATTTATCATTGAAATAACGTCCAAATACACAGAGATGCCAACCAAAATATTTATTTATTGTTTTCGAGTGTTTTTGCACTTGTATTTGCATTTAATGACCTATATTTCACCTCAAATCGCATTAAAATGCATTACAAACGAATTTGACCATATTTATGCTCATTTTTAACTAATTTGGCCTAATTTATCATTCAAATAACGTCCAAATACACAAATAAGCAAACCAAAATATTTATTTATTGTTTACGAGTGTTTTTGCACTTGTTTTTGCCTTTAATAACCTATATTTCACGTCAAATCGCATTAAAAAGCATTAAAAATGAATTTGAGCATGTTTATGCATATTTTTAACCAATTTGGCCTCATTTATCATTCAAATAACGTCCAAATACACAAATAAGCCACCCGAAATATTTATTTAATGTTTACGAGTGTTTTTGCACTTGTATTTGCATTTAATGACCTATATTTCACGTCAAATCGCATTAAAATGCATTAAAAACGAATTCGAGCAAGTTTATGCACATTTTTAACCTATTTGGCCTAATTTATCATTGAAATAACGTCCAAATACACAGAGAAGCCAACCAAAATATTTATTTATTGTTTACGAGTGTTTTTGCACTTGTATTTGCATTTAATGACCTATATTTCACGTCAAATCGCATTAAAATGCATTACAAACGAATTTGACCATGTTTATGCTCATTTTTAACCAATTTGGCTTAATTTATCATTCAAATAACATCCAAATACACAAAAAAGCCACCCAAAATATTTACTTAATATTTACGAGTGTTTTTGCACTTTTATTTGCATTTAATGACCTATATTTCACGTTAAATAGCATTAAAAAGCATTAAAAAGGAATTTGAGCATGTTTATGCATATTTTTAACCAATTTGGCCTCATTTATCATTCAAATAACGTCCAAATACACAAATAAGCCACCCGAAATATTTATTTAATGTTTACGAGTGTTTTTGCACTTGTATTTGCATTTAATGACCTATATTTCACGTCAAATGATATTAAAATGCATTAAAAACGAATTTGACCATGTTTATGCTCATTTTTAAGTATTTTGGCCTAATTTATCATTCAAATAACGTCCAAATACACAAAGAAGCCACCCAAAATATTTATTTAATGTTTACGAGTGTTTTTGCACTTGTATTTGCATTTAATGACCAATATTTCACGTCAAATGATATTAAAATGCATTAAAAATGAATTAGAGCAAGTTTATGCACATTTTTAACCTATTTGGCCTAATTTATCATTGAAATAACGTCCAAATACACAGAGAAGCCAACGAAAATATTTATTTATTGTTTACGAGTGTTTTTGCACTTGTATTTGCATTTAATGACCTATATTTCACCTCAAATCGCATTAAAATGCATTACAAACGAATTTGACCATATTTATGCTCATTTTTAACTAATTTGGCCTAATTTATCATTCAAATAACGTCCAAATACACAAATAAGCAAACCAAAATATTTATTTATTGTTGACGAGTGTTTTTGCACTTGTATTTGCCTTTAATAACCTATATTTCACGTCAAATCGCATTAAAAAGCATTAAAAATGAATTTGAGCATGTTTATGCATATTTTTAACCAATTTGGCCTCATTTATCATTCAAATAACGTCCAAATACACAAATAAGCCACCCGAAATATTTATTTAATGTTTACGAGTCTTTTTGCACTTGTATTTGCATTTAATGACCTATATTTCACGTCAAATCGCATTAAAATGCATTAAAAACGAATTCGAGCATGTTTATGCACATTTTTAACCTATTTGGCCTAATTTATCATTCAAATAACGTCCAAATACACAGAGAAGCCAACCAAAATATTTATTTATTGTTTACGAGTGTTTTTGCACTTGTATTTGCATTTAATGACCTATATTTCACGTCAAATCCCAATAAAATGCATTAAAAAAGAATTTGAGCTTGTTTATGCACATTTTTAACCAATTTGACCTCATTTGTTATTCAAATAACGTCCAAATACACAAAAAAGTAACCCAAAATATTTATTTAATGTTTACGAGTGTTTTTGCATTTGTATTTGCATTTAATATCCAATATTTCACGTCAAATAGTATTAAAATGAATTAAAAAGCATTAAAAACAAATTTGAGCATGTTTATTCACATTTTTAACAAAGTTGACCTCATTTATCATTCAAATACGTCCAAATACACAAAGAAACCACCCAAAATATTTATTTAATATTTACGAGTGTTTTTGCACTTTTATTTGCATTTAATGACCTATATTTCATGTTAAATAGCATTAAAAAGCATTAAAAAGGAAATTGAGCATGTTTATGCATATTTTTAACCAATTTGGCCTCATTTATTATTCAAATAACGTCCAAATACACAATGAAGCCACCCAAAATATTTATTTAATTTTTACGAGTGTTTTTGCACTTGTATTTGCATTTAATGACCTATATTTCACGTCAAATGATATTAAAATAGATTAAAAACGAATTTAACCATGTTTATGCTCATTTTTAAGCAATTTGGCCTAATTTATCATTCAAATAACGTCCAAATACACAAAGAAGCAAACCAAAATATTTATTTATTGTTGACGAGTGTTTTTGCACTTGTATTTGCCTTTAATAACCTATATTTCACGTCAAATCGCATTAAAAAGCATTAAAAATGAATTTGAGCATGTTTATGCATATTTTTAACCAATTTGGCCTCATTTATCATTCAAATAACGTCCAAATACACAAAGAAGCCACCCAAAATATTTATTTAATGTTTACGAGTGTTTTTGCACTTGTATTTGCATTTAATGACCTATGTTTCACGTCAAATGATATTAAAATGCATTAAATTGCATTACAAACAAATTTGACCATGTTGATGCTCATTTTTAAGCAATTTGGCCTAATTTATCATTCAAATAACGTCCAAATACACAAATAAGCAAACCAAAATATTTATTTATTGTTTACGAGTGTTTTTGAACTTGTATTTGCCTTTAATAACCTATATTTCACGTCAAATCGCATTAAAAAGCATTAAAAATGAATTTGAGCATGTTTATGCATATTTTTAACCAATTTGGCCTCATTTATCATTCAAATAACGTCCAAATACACAAATAAGCCACCCGAAATATTTATTTAATGTTTACGAGTGTTTTTGCACTTGTATTTGCATTTAATGACCTATATTTCACGTCAAATGATATTAAAATGCATTAAAAACGAATTTGACCATGTTTATGCTCATTTTTAAGTATTTTGGCCTAATTTATCATTCAAATAACGTCCAAATACACAAAGAAGCCACCCAAAATATTTATTTAATGTTTACGAGTGTTTTTGCACTTGTATTTGCATTTAATGACCAATATTTCACGTCAAATGATATTAAAATGCATTAAAAATGAATTAGAGCAAGTTTATGCACATTTTTAACCTATTTGGCCTAATTTATCATTGAAATAACGTCCAAATACACAGAGATGCCAACCAAAATATTTATTTATTGTTTTCGAGTGTTTTTGCACTTGTATTTGCATTTAATGACCTATATTTCACGTCAAATCGCATTAAAATGCATTACAAACGAATTTGACCATGTTTATGCTCATTTTTAACCAATTTGGCTTAATTTATCATTCAAATAACATCCAAATACACAAAAAAGCCACCCAAAATATTTACTTAATATTTACGAGTGTTTTTGCACTTTTATTTGCATTTAATGACCTATATTTCACGTTAAATAGCATTAAAAAGCATTAAAAAGGAATTTGAGCATGTTTATGCATATTTTTAACCAATTTGGCCTCATTTATCATTCAAATAACGTCCAAATACACAAATAAGCCACCCGAAATATTTATTTAATGTTTACGAGTGTTTTTGCACTTGTATTTGCATTTAATGACCTATATTTCACGTCAAATGATATTAAAATGCATTAAAAACGAATTTGACCATGTTTATGCTCATTTTTAAGTATTTTGGCCTAATTTATCATTCAAATAACGTCCAAATACACAAAGAAGCCACCCAAAATATTTATTTAATGTTTACGAGTGTTTTTGCACTTGTATTTGCATTTAATGACCAATATTTCACGTCAAATGATATTAAAATGCATTAAAAATGAATTAGAGCAAGTTTATGCACATTTTTAACCTATTTGGCCTAATTTATCATTGAAATAACGTCCAAATACACAGAGAAGCCAACGAAAATATTTATTTATTGTTTACGAGTGTTTTTGCACTTGTATTTGCATTTAATGACCTATATTTCACCTCAAATCGCATTAAAATGCATTACAAACGAATTTGACCATATTTATGCTCATTTTTAACTAATTTGGCCTAATTTATCATTCAAATAACGTCCAAATACACAAATAAGCAAACCAAAATATTTATTTATTGTTGACGAGTGTTTTTGCACTTGTATTTGCCTTTAATAACCTATATTTCACGTCAAATCGCATTAAAAAGCATTAAAAATGAATTTGAGCATGTTTATGCATATTTTTAACCAATTTGGCCTCATTTATCATTCAAATAACGTCCAAATACACAAATAAGCCACCCGAAATATTTATTTAATGTTTACGAGTCTTTTTGCACTTGTATTTGCATTTAATGACCTATATTTCACGTCAAATCGCATTAAAATGCATTAAAAACGAATTCGAGCATGTTTATGCACATTTTTAACCTATTTGGCCTAATTTATCATTCAAATAACGTCCAAATACACAGAGAAGCCAACCAAAATATTTATTTATTGTTTACGAGTGTTTTTGCACTTGTATTTGCATTTAATGACCTATATTTCACGTCAAATCCCAATAAAATGCATTAAAAAAGAATTTGAGCTTGTTTATGCACATTTTTAACCAATTTGACCTCATTTGTTATTCAAATAACGTCCAAATACACAAAAAAGTAACCCAAAATATTTATTTAATGTTTACGAGTGTTTTTGCATTTGTATTTGCATTTAATATCCAATATTTCACGTCAAATAGTATTAAAATGAATTAAAAAGCATTAAAAACAAATTTGAGCATGTTTATTCACATTTTTAACAAAGTTGACCTCATTTATCATTCAAATACGTCCAAATACACAAAGAAACCACCCAAAATATTTATTTAATATTTACGAGTGTTTTTGCACTTTTATTTGCATTTAATGACCTATATTTCATGTTAAATAGCATTAAAAAGCATTAAAAAGGAAATTGAGCATGTTTATGCATATTTTTAACCAATTTGGCCTCATTTATTATTCAAATAACGTCCAAATACACAATGAAGCCACCCAAAATATTTATTTAATTTTTACGAGTGTTTTTGCACTTGTATTTGCATTTAATGACCTATATTTCACGTCAAATGATATTAAAATAGATTAAAAACGAATTTAACCATGTTTATGCTCATTTTTAAGCAATTTGGCCTAATTTATCATTCAAATAACGTCCAAATACACAAAGAAGCAAACCAAAATATTTATTTATTGTTGACGAGTGTTTTTGCACTTGTATTTGCCTTTAATAACCTATATTTCACGTCAAATCGCATTAAAAAGCATTAAAAATGAATTTGAGCATGTTTATGCATATTTTTAACCAATTTGGCCTCATTTATCATTCAAATAACGTCCAAATACACAAAGAAGCCACCCAAAATATTTATTTAATGTTTACGAGTGTTTTTGCACTTGTATTTGCATTTAATGACCTATGTTTCACGTCAAATGATATTAAAATGCATTAAATTGCATTACAAACAAATTTGACCATGTTGATGCTCATTTTTAACCAATTTGGCCTAATTTATCATTCAAATAACGTCCAAATACACAAATAAGCAAACCAAAATATTTATTTATTGTTTACGAGTGTTTTTGAACTTGTATTTGCCTTTAATAACCTATATTTCACGTCAAATCGCATTAAAAAGCATTAAAAATGAATTTGAGCATGTTTATGCATATTTTTAACCAATTTGGCCTCATTTATCATTCAAATAACGTCCAAATACACAAATAAGCCACCCGAAATATTTATTTAATGTTTACGAGTGTTTTTGCACTTGTATTTGCATTTAATGACCTATATTTCACGTCAAATGATATTAAAATGCATTAAAAACGAATTTGACCATGTTTATGCTCATTTTTAAGTATTTTGGCCTAATTTATCATTCAAATAACGTCCAAATACACAAAGAAGCCACCCAAAATATTTATTTAATGTTTACGAGTGTTTTTGCACTTGTATTTGCATTTAATGACCAATATTTCACGTCAAATGATATTAAAATGCATTAAAAATGAATTAGAGCAAGTTTATGCACATTTTTAACCTATTTGGCCTAATTTATCATTGAAATAACGTCCAAATACACAGAGATGCCAACCAAAATATTTATTTATTGTTTTCGAGTGTTTTTGCACTTGTATTTGCATTTAATGACCTATATTTCACCTCAAATCGCATTAAAATGCATTACAAAGCATTAAAAACAAATTTGAGCATGTTTATACACATTTTTAACTAATTTGACCTCATTTATCATTCAAATACGTACAAATAAACAAAGAAACCACCCAAAATATTTATTTAATATTTACGAGTGTTTTTGCACTTTTATTTGCATTTAATGACCTATATTTGACGTTAAATCGCATTAAAAAGCATTAAAAATGAATTTGAGCATGTTTATGCATACTTTTAACCAATTTGGCCTCATTTATTATTCAAATAACGTCCAAATACACAAATAAGCCACCCGAAATATTTATTTAATGTTTACGAGTGTTTTTGCACTTGTATTTACATTTAATAACCTATATTTCACGTCAAATCATATTAAAATGCATTAAAAACGAATTTGACCATGTTTATGCTCATTTTTAAGCAATTTGGCCTAATTTGTCATTCAAATAACGTTCAAAAACACAAAGAAGCCACCCAAAATATTTATTTAATGTTTACGAGTGTTTTTGCACTTGTATTTGCATTTAATGACCTATATTTCACGTCAAATGATATAAAAATGCATTAAAAACGAATTTGACAATGTTTATGCACATTTTTAAGTAATTTGGCCTAATTTATCATTCAAATAACGTCCAAATACACAAAGAAGCCACCCAAAATATTTATTTAATGTTTACGAGTGTTTTTGCACTTGTATTTGCATTTAATGACCTATATTTCACGTCAAATCGCATTAAAATGCATTAAAAAAGAATTCGAGCATGTTTATGCACATTTTTAACCTATTTGGTCTAATTTATCATTCAAATAACGTCCAAATACACAGAGAAGCCATCCAAAATATTTATTTAATTTTTACGAGTGTTTTTGCAGTTGTATTTGCATTTAATAACCTATATTTCACGTCAAATGATATTAAAATGCATTAAAAACGAATTTGACCATGTTTATGCTCATTTTTAAGTATTTTGGCCTAATTTATCATTGAAATAACGTCCAAATACACAGAGAAGCCAACCAAAATATTTATTTATTGTTTATGAGTGTTTTTGCACTTGTATTTGCATTTAATATCCAATATTTCACGTCAAATAGTATTAAAATGAATTAAAAAGCATTAAAAACAAATTTGAGCATGTTTATTCACATTTTTAACTAATTTGACCTCATTTATCATTCAAATACGTCCAAATAAACAAAGAAACCACCCAAAATATTTATTTAATATTTACGAGTGTTTTTGCACTTTTATTTGCATTTAATGACCTATATTTGACGTTAAATCGCATTAAAAAGCATTAAAAATGAATTTGAGCATGTCTATGCATACTTTTAACGAATTTGGCCTCATTTATTATTCAAATAACGTCCAAATACACAAATAAGCCACCCGAAATATTTATTTAATGTTTACGAGTGTTTTTGCACTTGTATTTGCATTTAATAACCTATATTTCACGTCAAATCATATTAAAATGCATTAAAAACGAATTTGACCATGTTTATGCTCATTTTTAAGCAATTTGGCCTAATTTATCATTCAAATAACGTCCAAAAACACAAAGAAGCCACCCAAAATATTTATTTAATGTTTACGAGTGTTTTTACACTTGTATTTGCATTTAATGACCTATATTTCACGTCAAATGATATCAAAATGCATTAAAAACGAATTTGACCATGTTTATGCTCATTTTTAAGTAATTTGGCCTAATTTATCATTCAAATAACGTCCAAATACAAAAAGAAGCCACCCAAAATATTTATTTAATGTTTACGAGTGTTTTTGTACTTGTATTTGCATTTAATGACCTATATTTCACGTCAAATGATATAAAAATGCATTAAAAACGAATTTGACCATGTTTATGCTCATTTTTAAGTAATTTGGCCTAATTTATCATTCAAATAACGTCCAAATACACAAAGAAGCCACCCAAAATATTTATTTAATGTTTACGAGTGTTTTTGCACTTGTATTTGCATTTAATGACCTATATTTCACGTCAAATCGCATTAAAATGCATTAAAAAAGAATTCGAGCATGTTTATGCACATTTTTAACCTATTTGGCCTAATTTATCATTCAAATAACGTCCAAATACACAGAGAAGCCAACCAAAATATTTATTTATTGTTTACGAGTGTTTTTGCACTTGTATTTGCATTTAATAACTTATATTTCACGTCAAATCCCAATAAAATGCATTAAAAACGAATTGGAGCATGTTTATGCACATTTTTAACCAATTTGGCCTCATTTATCATTCAAATAACGTCCAAATACACAAATAAGCCACCCGAAATATTTATTTAATGTTTACGAGTGTTTTTGCACTTGTATTTGCATTTAATAACCTATATTTCACGTCAAATCATATTAAAATGCATTAAAAACGAATTTGACCATGTTTATGCTCATTTTTAAGCAATTTGGCCTAATTTATCATTCAAATAACGTCCAAATACACAAAAAAGCCACCCAAAATATTTATTTAATATTTACGAGTGTTTTTGCACTTTTATTTGCATTTAATGACCTATATTTCACGTTAAATAGCATTAAAAAGCATTAAAAAGGAATTTGAGCATGTTTATGCATATTTTTAACCAATTTGGGCTCATTTATCATTCAAATAACGTCCAAATACACAGAGAAGCCAACCAAAATATTTATTTATTATTTACGAGTGTTTTTGCACTTGTATTTGCATTTAATGACCTATATTTCACGTCAAATCGCATTAAAATGCATTACAAACAAATTTGACCATATTTATGCTCATTTTTAACTAATTTGGCCTAATTTATCATTCAAATAACGTCCAAATACACAAATAAGCAAACCAAAATATTTATGTATTGTTTACGAGTGTTTTTGCACTTGTTTTTGCCTTTAATAACCTATATTTCACGTCAAATCGCATTAAAAAGCATTAAAAATGAATTTGAGCATGTTTATTCACATTTTTAACTAATTTGACCTTATTTATCATTCAAATACGTCCAAATACACAAAGAAGCCACCCAAAATATTTATTTAATATTTACGAGTGTTTTTGCACTTGTATTTGCATTTAATGACCTATGTTTCACGTCAAATGATATTAAAATGCATTAAATTGCATTAAAAACGAATTTGAGCATGTTTATGCACATTTTTAACCAATTTGGCCTCATTTATCATTCAAATAACGTCCAAATACACAAAGAAGCAACCAAAAATATTTATTTAATGTTTACGAGTGTTTTTGTACTTGTATTATCCTTTAATGACCTATATTTCACGTCAAATCGCATTAAAATGCAATAAATACGAATTCGAGCAAGTTTATGCACATTTTTAACCTATTTGGCCTAATTTATCATTCAAATAACGTCCAAATACACAGAGAAGCCAACCAAAATATTTATTTATGGTTTACGAGTGATTTTGCACTTGTATTTGCATTTAATGACCTATATTTCACGTCAAATCGCATTAAAATGCATTACAAACAAATTTGACCATGTTGATGCTCATTTTTAACCAATTTGGCCTAATTTATCATTCAAATAACGTCCAAATACACAAATAAGCAAACCAAAATATTTATTTATTGTTTACGAGTGTTTTTGAACTTGTATTTGCCTTTAATAACCTATATTTCACGTCAAATCGCATTAAAAAGCATTAAAAATGAATTTGAGCATGTTTATGCATATTTTTAACCAATTTGGCCTCATTTATCATTCAAATAACGTCCAAATACACAAATAAGCCACCCGAAATATTTATTTAATGTTTACGAGTGTTTTTGCACTTGTATTTGCATTTAATGACCTATATTTCACGTCAAATGATATTAAAATGCATTAAAAACGAATTTGACCATGTTTATGCTCATTTTTAAGTATTTTGGCCTAATTTATCATTCAAATAACGTCCAAATACACAAAGAAGCCACCCAAAATATTTATTTAATGTTTACGAGTGTTTTTGCACTTGTATTTGCATTTAATGACCTATATTTCACGTCAAATGATATTAAAATGCATTAAAAACGAATTTGACCATGTTTATGCTCATTTTTAAGTATTTTGGCCTAATTTATCATTCAAATAACGTCCAAATACACAAAGAAGCCACCCAAAATATTTATTTAATGTTTACGAGTGTTTTTGCACTTGTATTTGCATTTAATGCCTTATATTTCACGTCAAATGATATTAAAATGCATTAAAAATGAATTCGAGCAAGTTTATGCACATTTTTAACCTATTTGGCCTAATTTATCATTGAAATAACGTCCAAATACACAGAGAAACCAACCAAAATATTTATTTATTGTTTACGAGTGTTTTTGCACTTGTATTTGCATTTAATGACCTATATTTCACCTCAAATCGCATTAAAATGCATTAAAAATGAATTTGAGCATGTTTATGCATATTTTTAACCAATTTGGCCTCATTTATCATTCAAATAACGTCCAAATACACAAAGAAGCCACCCGAAATATTTATTTAATGTTTACGAGTGTTTTTGCACTTGTATTTGCATTTAATAACCTATATTTCACGTCAAATCATATTAAAATGCATTAAAAACGAATTTGACCATGTTTATGCTCATTTTTAAGTAATTTGGCCTAATTTATTATTCAAATAACGTCCAAATACACAAATAAGCAAACCAAAATATTTATTTATTGTTGACGAGTGTTTTTGCACTTGTATTTGCCTTTAATAACCTATATTTCACGTCAAATCGCATTAAAAAGCATTAAAAATGAATTTGACCATGTTTATGCATATTTTTAACCAATTTAGCCTCATTTATCATTCAAATAACGTCCAAATACACAAATAAGCCACCCGAAATATTTATTTAATGTTTACGAGTGTTTTTGCACTTGTATTTGCATTTAATGACCTATATTTTACGTCAAATGATATTAAAATGCATTAAAAACGAATTTGACCATGTTTATGCTCATTTTTAAGTATTTTGGCCTAATTTATTATTCAAATAACGTCCAAATACACAAAGAAGCCACCCAAAATATTTATTTAATGTTTACGAGTGTTTTTGCACTTGTATTTGCATTTAATGACCAATATTTCACGTCAAATGATATTTAAATGCATTAAAAATGAATTCGAGCAAGTTTATGCACATTTTTAACCTATTTGGCCTAATTTATCATTGAAATAACGTCCAAATACACAGAGAAGCCAACCAAAATATTTATTTATTGTTTACGAGTGTTTTTGCACTTGTATTTGCATTTAATGACCTATATTTCACCTCAAATCGCATTAAAATGCATTACAAACGAATTTGACCATCTTTATGCTCATTTTTAACTAATTTGGCCTAATTTATCATTCAAATAACGTCCAAATACACAAATAAGCAAACCAAAATATTTATTTATTGTTTACGAGTGTTTTTGCACTTGTTTTTGCCTTTAATAACCTATATTTCACGTCAAATCGCATTAAAAAGCATTAAAAATGAATTTGAGCATGTTTATGCATATTTTTAACCAATTTGGCCTCATTTATCATTCAAATAACGTCCAAATACACAAATAAGCCACCCGAAATATTTATTTAATGTTTACGAGTGTTTTTGCACTTGTATTTGCATTTAATGACCTATATTTCATGTCAAATCGCATTAAAATGCATTAAAAACGAATTCGAGCAAGTTTATGCACATTTTTAACCTATTTGGCCTAATTTATCATTCAAATAACGTCCAAATACACAAAGAAGCCAACCAAAATATTTATTTAATGTTTACGAGTGTTTTTGCACTTGTATTTGCATTTAATGACCTATATTTCACGTCAAATGATATTAAAATGCATTAAAAACGAATTTGACCATGTTTATGCTCATTTTTAAGTATTTTGGCCTAATTTATCATTCAAATAACGTCCAAATACACAGAGAAGCCAACCAAAATATTTATTTATTGTTTATGAGTGTTTTTGCACTTGTATTTGAATTTAATGACCTATATTTCACCTCAAATCGCATTAAAATGCATTACAAAGCATTAAAAACAAATTTGAGCATGTTTATACACATTTTTAACTAATTTGACCTCATTTATCATTCAAATACGTACAAATAAACAAAGAAACCACCCAAAATATTTATTTAATATTTACGAGTGTTTTTGCACTTTTATTTGCATTTAATGACCTATATTTGACGTTAAATCGCATTAAAAAGCATTAAAAATGAATTTGAGCATGTTTATGCATACTTTTAACCAATTTGGCCTCATTTATTATTCAAATAACGTCCAAATACACAAATAAGCCACCCGAAATATTTATTTAATGTTTACGAGTGTTTTTGCACTTGTATTTACATTTAATAACCTATATTTCACGTCAAATCATATTAAAATGCATTAAAAACGAATTTGACCATGTTTATGCTCATTTTTAAGCAATTTGGCCTAATTTGTCATTCAAATAACGTTCAAAAACACAAAGAAGCCACCCAAAATATTTATTTAATGTTTACGAGTGTTTTTGCACTTGTATTTGCATTTAATGACCTATATTTCACGTCAAATGATATAAAAATGCATTAAAAACGAATTTGACAATGTTTATGCTCATTTTTAAGTAATTTGGCCAAATTTATCATTCAAATAACGTCCAAATACACAAAGAAGCCACCCAAAATATTTATTTAATGTTTACGAGTGTTTTTGCACTTGTATTTGCATTTAATGACCTATATTTCACGTCAAATCGCATTAAAATGCATTAAAAAAGAATTCGAGAATGTTTATGCACATTTTTAACCTATTTGGTCTAATTTATCATTCAAATAACGTCCAAATACACAGAGAAGCCATCCAAAATATTTATTTAATTTTTACGAGTGTTTTTGCAGTTGTATTTGCATTTAATGACCTATATTTCACGTCAAATGATATTAAAATGCATTAAAAACGAATTTGACCATGTTTATGCTCATTTTTAAGTATTTTGGCCTAATTTATCATTGAAATAACGTCCAAATACACAGAGAAGCCAACCAAAATATTTATTTATTGTTTATGAGTGTTTTTGCACTTGTATTTGCATTTAATATCCAATATTTCACGTCAAATAGTATTAAAATGAATTAAAAAGCATTAAAAACAAATTTGAGCATGTTTATTCACATTTTTAACTAATTTGACCTCATTTATCATTCAAATACGTCCAAATAAACAAAGAAACCACCCAAAATATTTATTTAATATTTACGAGTGTTTTTGCACTTTTATTTGCATTTAATGACCTATATTTGACGTTAAATCGCATTAAAAAGCATTAAAAATGAATTTGAGCATGTCTATGCATACTTTTAACGAATTTGGCCTCATTTATTATTCAAATAACGTCCAAATACACAAATAAGCCACCCGAAATATTTATTTAATGTTTACGAGTGTTTTTGCACTTGTATTTGCATTTAATAACCTATATTTCACGTCAAATCATATTAAAATGCATTAAAAACGAATTTGACCATGTTTATGCTCATTTTTAAGCAATTTGGCCTAATTTATCATTCAAATAACGTCCAAAAACACAAAGAAGCCACCCAAAATATTTATTTAATGTTTACGAGTGTTTTTACACTTGTATTTGCATTTAATGACCTATATTTCACGTCAAATGATATCAAAATGCATTAAAAACGAATTTAACCATGTTTATGCTCATTTTTAAGCAATTTGGCCTAATTTATCATTCAAATAACGTCCAAATACACAAATAAGCAAACCAAAATATTTATTTATTGTTGACGAGTGTTTTTGCACTTGTATTTGCCTTTAATAACCTATATTTCACGTCAAATCGCATTAAAAAGCATTAAAAATGTATTTGAGCATGTTTATGCATATTTTTAACCAATTTGGCCTCATTTATCATTCAAATAACGTCCAAATACACAAAGAAGCCACCCGAAATATTTATTTAATGTTTACGAGTGTTTTTGCACTTGTATTTGCATTTAATAATCTATATTTCACGTCAAATCATATTAAAATGCATTAAAAACGAATTTGACCATGTTTATGCTCATTTTTAAGTAATTTGGCCTAATTTATTATTCAAATAACGTCCAAATACACAAATAAGCAAACCAAAATATTTATTTATTGTTGACGAGTGTTTTTGCACTTGTATTTGCATTTAATATCCAATATTTCACGTCAAATAGTATTAAAATGAATTAAAAAGCATTAAAAACAAATTTGAGCATGTTTATTCACATTTTTAACTAATTTGACCTCATTTATCATTCAAATACGTCCAAATAAACAAAGAAACCACCCAAAATATTTATTTAATATTTACGAGTGTTTTTGCACTTTTATTTGCATTTAATGACCTATATTTGACGTTAAATCGCATTAAAAAACATTAAAAATGAATTTGAGCATGTTTATGCATACTTTTAACCAATTTGGCCTCATTTATTATTCAAATAACGTCCAAATACACAAATAAGCCACCCGAAATATTTATTTAATGTTTACGAGTGTTTTTGCACTTGTATTTGCATTTAATAACCTATATTTCACGTCAAATCATATTAAAATGCATTAAAAACGAATTTGACCATGTTTATGCTCATTTTTAAGCAATTTGGCCTAATTTATCATTCAAATAACGTCCAAAAACACAAAGAAGCCACCCAAAATATTTATTTAATGCTTACGAGTGTTTTTGCACTTGTATTTGCATTTAATGACCTATATTTCACGTCAAATGATATCAAAATGCATTAAAAACGAATTTGACCATGTTTATGCTCATTTTTAAGTAATTTGGCCTAATTTATCATTCAAATAACGTCCAAATACACAAAGAAGCCACCCAAAATATTTATTTAATGTTTACGAGTGTTTTTGCACTTATATTTGCATTTAATGACCTATATTTCACGTCAAATTGCATTAAAATGCATTAAAAACGAATTCGAGCATGTTTATGC
The DNA here is from genome assembly GCA_037678475.1 of x Bolboschoenoplectus mariqueter. Classification (NCBI taxonomy): domain Eukaryota; kingdom Viridiplantae; phylum Streptophyta; class Magnoliopsida; order Poales; family Cyperaceae; genus x Bolboschoenoplectus; species x Bolboschoenoplectus mariqueter. The sequence goes on along the minus strand of CM075236.1, from coordinate 5,248,329 downwards.
ACATTTTTAACCTATTTGGCCTAATTTATCATTCAAATAACGTCCAAATACACAGAGAAGCCAACCAAAATATTTATTTATTGTTTACGAGTGTTTTTGCACTTGTATTTGCATTTAATGACCTATATTTCACGTCAAATCCCAATAAAATGCATTAAAAACGAATTGGAGCATGTTTATGCACATTTTTAACCAATTTGGCCTCATTTATCATTCAAATAACGTCCAAATACACAAAGAAGCCACCCGAAATATTTATTTAATGTTTACGAGTGTTTTTGCACTTGTATTTGCATTTAATAACCTATATTTCACGTCAAATCATATTAAAATGCATTAAAAACGAATTTGACCATGTTTATGCTCATTTTTAAGCAATTTGGCCTAATTTATCATTCAAATAACGTCCAAATACACAAAAAAGCCACCCAAAATATTTATTTAATATTTACGAGTGTTTTTGCACTTGTATTTGCATTTAATGACCTATGTTTCACGTCAAATGATATTAAAATGCATTAAATTGCATTAAAAACGAATTTGAGCATGTTTATGCACATTTTTAACCAATTTGGCCTCATTTATAATTCAAATAACGTCCAAATACACAAAGAAGCAACCAAAAATATTTATTTAATGTTTACGAGTGTTTTTGTACTTGTATTATCCTTTAATGACCTATATTTCACGTCAAATCGCATTAAAATGCAATAAATACGAATTCGAGCAAGTTTATGCACATTTTTAACCAATTTGGCCAAATTTATTATTCAAATAACGTCCAAATACACAAATAAGCAAACCAAAATATTTATTTATGGTTTACGAGTGTTTTTGCACTTGTATTTGCCTTTAATAACCTATATTTCACGTCAAATCGCATTAAAAAGCATTAAAAATGAATTTGAGCATGTTTATGCATATTTTTAACCAATTTGGCCTAATTTATCATTCAAATAACGTCCAAATACACAAATAAGCAAACCAAAATATTTATTTATTGTTTACGAGTGTTTTTGAACTTGTATTTGCCTTTAATAACCTATATTTCACGTCAAATCGCATTAAAAAGCATTAAAAATGAATTTGAGCATGTTTATGCATATTTTTAACCAATTTGGCCTCATTTATCATTCAAATAACGTCCAAATACACAAAGAAGCCACCCAAAATATTTATTTAATGTTTACGAGTGTTTTTGCACTTGTATTTGCATTTAATGACCTATATTTCACGTCAAATGATATTAAAATGCATTAAAAACGAATTTGACCATGTTTATGCTCATTTTTAAGTATTTTGGCCTAATTTATCATTCAAATAACGTCCAAATACACAAAGAAGCCACCCAAAATATTTATTTAATGTTTACGAGTGTTTTTGCACTTGTATTTGCATTTAATGACCAATATTTCACGTCAAATGATATTAAAATGCATTAAAAATGAATTCGAGCAAGTTTATACACATTTTTAACCTATTTGGCCTAATTTATCTTTGAAATAACGTCCAAATACACAGAGAAGCCAACCAAAATATTTATTTATTGTTTACGAGTGTTTTTGCACTTGTATTTGCATTTAATGACCTATATTTCACCTCAAATCGCATTAAAATGCATTACAAACGAATTTGACCATATTTATGCTCATTTTTAACTAATTTGGCCTAATTTATCATTCAAACAACGTCCAAATACACAAATAAGCAAACCAAAATATTTATTTATTGTTTACGAGTGTTTTTGCACTTGTTTTTGCCTTTAATAACCTATATTTCACGTCAAATCGCATTAAAAACCATTAAAAATGAATCTGAGCATGTTTATGCATATTTTTAACCAATTTGGCCTCATTTATCATTCAAATAACGTCCAAATACACAAATAAGCCACCCGAAATATTTATTTAATGTTTACGAGTGTTTTTGCACTTGTATTTGCATTTAATGACCTATATTTCACGTCAAATCGCATTAAAATGCATTAAAAACGAATTCGAGCAAGTTTATGCACATTTTTAACCTATTTGGCCTAATTTATCATTGAAATAACGTCCAAATAAACAGAGAAGCCAACCAAAATATTTATTTATTGTTTACGAGTGTTTTTGCACTTGTATTTGCATTTAATGACCTATATTTTACGTCAAATGATATTAAAATGCATTAAAAACGAATTTGACCATGTTTATGCTCATTTTTAAGCAATTTGGCCTAATTTATCATTCAAATAACGTCCAAATACACAAAGAAGCAAACCAAAATATTTATTTATTGTTGACGAGTGTTTTTGCACTTGTATTTGCTTTTAATAACCTATATTTCACGTCAAATCGCATTAAAAAGCATTAAAAATGAATTTGAGCATGTTTATGCATATTTTTAACCAATTTGGCCTCATTTATCATTTAAATAACGTCCAAATACACAAAGAAGCCATTCGAAATATTTATTTAATGTTTATGAGTGTTTTTGCACTTGTATTTGCATTTAATAACCTATATTTCACGTCAAATCATATTAAAATGCATTAAAAACGAATTTGACCATGTTTATGCTCATTTTTAAGTAATTTGGCCTAATTTATTATTCAAATAACGTCCAAATACACAAATAAGCAAACCAAAATATTTATTTATTGTTGACGAGTGTTTTTGCACTTGTATTTGCCTTTAATAACCTATATTTCACGTCAAATCGCATTAAAAAGCATTAGAAATGAATTTGAGCATGTTTATGCATATTTTTAACCAATTTGGCCTCATTTATCATTCAAATAACGTCCAAATACACAAATAAGCCACCCGAAATATTTATTTAATGTTTACGAGTGTTTTTGCACTTGTATTTGCATTTAATAACCTATATTTCACGTCAGATCATATTAAAATGCATTAAAAACGAATTTGACCATGTTTATGCTCATTTTTAAGTAATTTGGCCTAATTTATTATTCAAATAACGTCCAAATACACAAATAAGCAAACCAAAATATTTATTTATTGTTGACGAGTGTTTTTGCACTTGTATTTGCCTTTAATAACCTATATTTCACGTCAAATCGCATTAAAAAGCATTAAAAATGAATTTGACCATGTTTATGCATATTTTTAACCAATTTGGCCTCATTTATCATTCAAATAACGTCCAAATACACAAATAAGCCACCCGAAATATTTATTTAATGTTTACGAGTGTTTTTGCACTTGTATTTGCATTTAATGACCTATATTTTACGTCAAATGATATTAAAATGCATTAAAAACGAATTTGACCATGTTTATGCTCATTTTTAAGTATTTTGGCCTAATTTATTATTCAAATAACGTCCAAATACACAAAGAAGCCACCCAAAATATTTATTTAATGTTTACGAGTGTTTTTGCACTTGTATTTGCATTTAATGACCAATATTTCACGTCAAATGATATTTAAATGCATTAAAAATGAATTCGAGCAAGTTTATGCACATTTTTAACCTATTTGGCCTAATTTATCATTGAAATAACGTCCAAATACACAGAGAAGCCAACCAAAATATTTATTTATTGTTTACGAGTGTTTTTGCACTTGTATTTGCATTTAATGACCTATATTTCACCTCAAATCGCATTAAAATGCATTACAAACGAATTTGACCATCTTTATGCTCATTTTTAACTAATTTGGCCTAATTTATCATTCAAATAACGTCCAAATACACAAATAAGCAAACCAAAATATTTATTTATTGTTTACGAGTGTTTTTGCACTTGTTTTTTGCCTTTAATAACCTATATTTCACGTCAAATCGCATTAAAAAGCATTAAAAATGAATTTGAGCATGTTTATGCATATTTTTAACCAATTTGGCCTCATTTATCATTCAAATAACGTCCAAATACACAAATAAGCCACCCGAAATATTTATTTAATGTTTACGAGTGTTTTTGCACTTGTATTTGCATTTAATGACCTATATTTCACGTCAAATCGCATTAAAATGCATTAAAAACGAATTCGAGCAAGTTTATGCACATTTTTAACCTATTTGGCCTAATTTATCATTGAAATAACGTCCAAATACACAGAGAAGCCAACCAAAATATTTATTTATTGTTTACGAGTGTTTTTGCACTTGTATTTGCATTTAATGACCTATATTTCACGTCAAATCGCATTAAAATGCATTACAAACGAATTTGACCATGTTTATGCTCATTTTTAACCAATTTGGCTTAATTTATCATTCAAATAACGTCCAAATACACAAAAAAACCACCCAAAATATTTATTTAATATTTACGAGTGTTTTTGCACTTTTATTTGCATTTAATGACCTAAATTTCACGTTAAATAGCATTAAAAAGCATTAAAAAGGAATTTGAGCATGTTTATGCATATTTTTAACCAATTTGGCCTCATTAATTATTCAAATAACGTCCAAATACACAAAGAAGCCACCCAAAATATTTATTTAATTTTTACGAGTATTTTTGCAGTTGTATTTGCATTTAATGACCTATATTTTACGTCAATGATATTAAAATGCATTAAAAACGAATTTAACCATGTTTATGCTCATTTTTAAGCAATTTGGCCTAATTTATCATTCAAATAACGTCCAAATACACAAATAAGCAAACCAAAATATTTATTTATTGTTGACGAGTGTTTTTGCACTTGTATTTGCCTTTAATAACCTATATTTCACGTCAAATCGCATTAAAAAGCATTAAAAATGTATTTGAGCATGTTTATGCATATTTTTAACCAATTTGGCCTCATTTATCATTCAAATAACGTCCAAATACACAAAGAAGCCACCCGAAATATTTATTTAATGTTTACGAGTGTTTTTGCACTTGTATTTGCATTTAATAATCTATATTTCACGTCAAATCATATTAAAATGCATTAAAAACGAATTTGACCATGTTTATGCTCATTTTTAAGTAATTTGGCCTAATTTATTATTCAAATAACGTCCAAATACACAAATAAGCAAACCAAAATATTTATTTATTGTTGACGAGTGTTTTTGCACTTGTATTTGCATTTAATATCCAATATTTCACGTCAAATAGTATTAAAATGAATTAAAAAGCATTAAAAACAAATTTGAGCATGTTTATTCACATTTTTAACTAATTTGACCTCATTTATCATTCAAATACGTCCAAATAAACAAAGAAACCACCCAAAATATTTATTTAATATTTACGAGTGTTTTTGCACTTTTATTTGCATTTAATGACCTATATTTGACGTTAAATCGCATTAAAAAACATTAAAAATGAATTTGAGCATGTTTATGCATACTTTTAACCAATTTGTCCTTATTTATTATTCAAATAACGTCCAAATACACAAATAAGCCACCCGAAATATTTATTTAATGTTTACGAGTGTTTTTGCACTTGTATTTGCATTTAATAACCTATATTTCACGTCAAATCATATTAAAATGCATTAAAAACGAATTTGACCATGTTTATGCTTATTTTTAAGCAATTTGGCCTAATTTATCATTCAAATAACGTCCAAAAACACAAAGAAGCCACCCAAAATATTTATTTAATGTTTACGAGTGTTTTTGCACTTGTATTTGCATTTTAATGACCTATATTTCACGTCAAATGATATCAAAATGCATTAAAAACGAATTTGACCATGTTTATGCTCATTTTTAAGTAATTTGGCCTAATTTATCATTCAAATAACGTCCAAATACACAAAGAAGCCACCCAAAATATTTATTTAATGTTTACGAGTGTTTTTGCACTTATATTTGCATTTAATGACCTATATTTCACGTCAAATTGCATTAAAATGCATTAAAAACGAATTCGAGCATGTTTATGCACATTTTTAACCTATTTGGCCTAATTTATCATTCAAATAACGTCCAAATACACAGAGAAGCCAACCAAAAATATTATTTATTGTTTACGAGTGTTTTTGCACTTGTATTTGCATTAATGACCTATATTCACGTCAAATCCCAATAAAATGCATTAAAAACGAATTGGAGCATGTTTATGCACATTTTTAACCAATTTGGCCTCATTTATCATTCAAATAACGTCCAAATACACAAAGAAGCCACCCGAAATATTTATTTTAATGTTTACGAGTGTTTTTTGCACTTGTATTTGCATTTAATTACCTATATTTCACGTCAATAGAATTAAAATGAATTAAAAACGAATTTGACCATGTTTATGCTCATTTTTAAGCAATTTGGCCTAATTTATCATTCAAATAACGTCCAAATACACAAAAAAGCCACCCAAAATATTTATTTAATATTTACGAGTGTTTTTGCACTTGTATTTGCATTTAATGACCTATGTTTCACGTCAAATGATATTAAAATGCATTAAATTGCATTAAAAACGAATTTGAGCATGTTTATGCACATTTTTAACCAATTTGGCCTCATTTATAATTCAAATAACGTCCAAATACACAAAGAAGCAACCAAAAATATTTATTTAATGTTTACGAGTGTTTTTGTACTTGTATTATCCTTTAATGACCTATATTTCACGTCAAATCGCATTAAAATGCAATAAATACGAATTCGAGCAAGTTTATGCACATTTTTAACCTATTTGGCCTAATTTATCATTCAAATAACGTCCAAATACACAGAGAAGCCAACCAAAATATTTATTTATGGTTTACGAGTGATTTTGCACTTGTATTTGCATTTAATGACCTATATTTCACGTCAAATCGCATTAAAATGCATTACAAACAAATTTGACCATGTTGATGCTCATTTTTAACCAATTTGGCCTAATTTATCATTCAAATAACGTCCAAATACACAAATAAGCAAACCAAAATATTTATTTATGTTTACGAGTGTTTTTGAACTTGTATTTGCCTTTAATAACCTATATTTCACGTCAAATCGCATTAAAAAGCATTAAAAATGAATTTGAGCATGTTTATGCATATTTTTAACCAATTTGGCCTCATTTATCATTCAAATAACGTCCAAATACACAAAGAAGCCACCCAAAATATTTATTTAATGTTTACGAGTGTTTTTGCACTTGTATTTGCATTTAATGACCTATATTTCACGTCAAATGATATTAAAATGCATTAAAAACGAATTTGACCATGTTTATGCTCATTTTAATTATTTTGGCCTAATTTATCATTCAAATAACGTCCAAATACACAAAGAAGCCACCCAAAATATTTTATTTAATGTTTACGAGTGTTTTTGCACTTGTATTTGCATTTAATGACCAATATTTCACGTCAAATGATATTAAAATGCATTAAAAATGAATTCGAGCAAGTTTATACACATTTTTAACCTATTTGGCCTAATTTATCTTTGAAATAACGTCCAAATACACAGAGAAGCCAACCAAAATATTTATTTATTGTTTACGAGTGTTTTTGCACTTGTATTTGCATTTAATGACCTATATTTCACCTCAAATCGCATTAAAATGCATTACAAACGAATTTGACCATATTTATGCTCATTTTTAACTAATTTGGCCTAATTTATCATTCAAATAACGTCCAAATACACAAATAAGCAAACCAAAATATTTATTTATTGTTTACGAGTGTTTTTGCACTTGTTTTTGCCTTTAATAACCTATATTTCACGTCAAATCGCATTAAAAACCATTAAAAATGAATTTGAGCATGTTTATGCATATTTTTAACCAATTTGGCCTCATTTATCATTCAAATAACGTCCAAATACACAAATAAGCCACCCGAAATATTTATTTAATGTTTACGAGTGTTTTTGCACTTGTATTTGCATTTAATGACCTATATTTCACGTCAAATCGCATTAAAATGCATTAAAAACGAATTCGAGCAAGTTTATGCACATTTTTAACCTATTTGGCCTAATTTATCATTGAAATAACGTCCAAATAAACAGAGAAGCCAACCAAAATATTTATTTATTGTTTACGAGTGTTTTTGCACTTGTATTTGCATTTAATGACCTATATTTTACGTCAAATGATATTAAAATGCATTAAAAACGAATTTGACCATGTTTATGCTCATTTTTAAGCAATTTGCCTAATTTATCATTCAAATAACGTCCAAATACACAAAGAAGCAAACCAAAATATTTATTTATTGTTGACGAGTGTTTTTGCACTTGTATTTGCTTTTAATAACCTATATTTCACGTCAAATCGCATTAAAAAGCATTAAAAATGAATTTGAGCATGTTTATGCATATTTTTAACCAATTTGGCCTCATTTATCATTTAAATAACGTCCAAATACACAAAGAAGCCATTCGAAATATTTATTTAATGTTTACGAGTGTTTTTGCACTTGTATTTGCATTTAATGACCTATATTTCACGTCAAATCATATTAAAATGCATTAAAAACGAATTTGACCATGTTTATGCTCATTTTTAAGTAATTTGGCCTAATTTATTATTCAAATAACGTCCAAATACACAAATAAGCAAACCAAAATATTTATTTATTGTTGACGAGTGTTTTTGCACTTGTATTTGCCTTTAATAACCTATATTTCACGTCAAATCGCATTAAAAAGCATTAGAAATGAATTTGAGCATGTTTATGCATATTTTTAACCAATTTGGCCTCATTTATCATTCAAATAACGTCCAAATACACAAATAAGCCACCCGAAATATTTATTTAAAGTTTACGAGTGTTTTTGCACTTGTATTTGCATTTAATGACCTATATTTCACGTCAAATGATATTGTAATTGATTAAAAACGAATTTGACCATGTTTATGCTCATTTTTAAGTAATTTGGCCTAATTTATCATTCAAATAACGTCCAAATACACAAAGAAGCCACCCAAAATATTTATTTAATGTTTACGAGTGTTTTTCCACTTGTATTTGCATTTAATGACCTATATTTCACGTCAAATGATATTAAAATGCATTAAAAACGATTTGACCATGTTTATGCTCATTTTTAAGTATTTTGGCCTAATTTATTATTCAAATAACGTCCAAATACACAAAGAAGCCACCCAAAATATTTATTTAATGTTTACGAGTGTTTTTGCACTTGTATTTGCATTTAATGACCAATATTTTACGTCAAATGATATTTAAATGCATTAAAAATGAATTCGAGCAAGTTTATGCACATTTTTAACCTATTTGGCCTAATTTATCATTGAAATAACGTCCAAATACACAGAGAAGCCAACCAAAATATTTATTTATTGTTTACGAGTGTTTTTGCACTTGTATTTGCATTTAATGACCTATATTTCACCTCAAATCGCATTAAAATTCATTACAAAGCATTAAAAACAAATTTGAGCATGTTTATTCACATTTTTAACTAATTTGACCTCATTTATCATTCAAATACGTCCAAATAAACAAAGAAACCACCCAAAATATTTATTTAATATTTACGAGTGTTTTTGCACTTTTATTTGCATTTAATGACCTATATTTGACATTAAATCGCATTAAAAAGCATTAAAAATGAATTTAAGCATGTTTATGCATACTTTTAACCAATTTGGCCTCATTTATTATTCAAATAACGTCCAAATACACAAATAAGCCACCCGAAATATTTATTTAATGTTTACGAGTGTTTTTGCACTTGTATTTGCATTTAATGACCTATATTTCACGTCAAATCGCATTAAAATGCATTAAAAACGAATTTGAGCAAGTTTATGCACATTTTTAACCTATTTGGCCTAATTTATCATTGAAATAACGTCCAAATACACAGAGAAGCCAACCAAAATATTTATTTATTGTTTACGAGTGTTTTTGCACTTGTATTTGCATTTAATGACCTATATTTCACGTCAAATCGCATTAAAATTCATTACAAACGAATTTGACCATGTTTATGCTCATTTTTAACCAATTTGGCTTTAATTTATCATTCAAATAACGTCCAAATACACAAATAAGCAAACCAAAATATTTAATTATTGTTTACGAGTGTTTTTGCACTGGTATTTGCCTTTAATAACATATATTTCACGGCAAATAGTATTAAAATGAATTAAAAAGCATTAAAAACAAATTTGAGCATGTTTATTCACATTTTAACTAATTTAACCTTATTTTATCATTCAAATACGTCCAAATACACAAATAAGCCACCCCAAATATTTATTTAATGTTTACGAGTGTTTTTGCACTTGTATTTGCATTTAATGACCAATATTTCACGTCAAATGATATTTAAATGCATTAAAAATGAATTCGAGCAAGTTTATGCACATTTTTAACCTATTTGGCCTAATTTATCATTGAAATAACGTCCAAATACACAGAGAAGCCAACCAAAATATTTATTTATTGTTTACGAGTGTTTTTGCACTTGTATTTGCATTTAATGACCTATATTTCACCTCAAATCGCATTAAAATGCATTACAAAGCATTAAAAACAAATTTGAGCATGTTTATGCACATTTTTAACTAATTTGGCCTCATTTATCATTCAAATAACGTCCAAATACACAAATAAGCCACCCGAAATATTTATTTAATATTTACGAGTGTTTTTGCACTTTTATTTGCATTTAATGACCTATATTTGACGTTAAATCGCATTAAAAAGCATTAAAAATGAATTTGAGCATGTTTATGCATACTTTTAACCAATTTGGCCTCATTTATCATTCAAATAACGTCCAAATACACAAATAAGCCACCCGAAATATTTATTTAATGTTTACGAGTGTTTTTGCACTTGTATTTGCATTTAATGACCTATATTTCACGTCAAATCGCATTAAAATGCATTAAAAACGAATTCGAGCAAGTTTATGCACATTTTTAACCTATTTGGCCTAATTTATCATTGAAATAACGTCCAAATACACAGAGAAGCCAACCAAAATATTTATTTATTGTTTACGAGTGCTTTTGCACTTGTATTTGCAATTAATGACCTATATTTCACGTCAAATCGCATTAAAAAGCATTAAAAATGAATTTGAGCATGTTTATGCATATTTTTAAGCAATTTGGCCTAATTTATCATTCAAATAACGTCCAAATACACAAAGAAGCCACCCAAAATATTTATTTAATGTTTACGAGTGTTTTTGCAGTTGTATTTGCATTTAATGACCTATATTTCACGTCAAATGATATTAAAATGCATTAAAAACGAATTTGACCATGTTTATGCTCATTTTTAAGCAATTTGGCCTAATTTATCATTCAAATAACGTCCAAATACACAAATAAGCAAACCAAAATATTTATTTATTGTTGACGAGTGTTTTTGCACTTGTATTTGCCTTTAATAACCTATATTTCACGTCAAATCGCATTAAAAAACATTAAAAAGCATTAAAAACAAATTTGAGCATGTTTATTCACATTTTTAACTAATTTGACCTCATTTATCATTCAAATACGTCCAAATAAACAAAGAAACCACCCAAAATATTTATTTAATATTTACGAATGTTTTTGCACTTTTATTTGCATTTAATGACCTATATTTCACGTTAAATCGCATTAAAAAGCATTAAAAATGAATTTGAGCATGTTTATGCATACTTTTAACCAATTTGGCCTCATTTATTATTCAAATATCGTCCAAATACACAAATAAGCCACCCGAAATATTTATTTAATGTTTACGAGTGTTTTTGCACTTGTATTTGCATTTAATAACCTATATTTCACGTCAAATCATATTAAAATGCATTAAAAACGAATTTGATCATGTTTATGCTCATTTTTAAGCAATTTGGCCTAATTTATCATTTAAATAACGTCCAAAAACACAAAGAAGCCACCCAAAATATTTATTTAATGTTTACGAGTGTTTTTGCACTTGTATTTGCATTTAATGACCTATATTTCACGTCAAATGATATCAAAATGCATTAAAAACGAATTTGACCATGTTTATGCTCATTTTTAAGTAATTTGGCCTAATTTATCATTAAAATAACGTCCAAATACACAAAGAAGCCACCCAAAATATTTATTTAATGTTTACGAGTGTTTTTGCACTTGTATTTGCATTTAATGACCTATATTTTACGTCAAATGATATTAAAATGCATTAAAAACGAATTTAACCATGTTTATGCTCATTTTTAAGCAATTTGGCCTAATTCATCATTCAAATAACGTCCAAATACACAAATAAGCAAACCAAAATATTTATTTATTGTTGACGAGTGTTTTTGCACTTGTATTTGCCTTTAATAACCTATATTTCACGTCAAATCGCATTAAAAAGCATTAAAAATGAATTTGAGCATGTTTATGCATATTTTTAACCAATTTGGCCTCATTTATCATTCAAATAACGTCCAAATACACAAATAAGCCACCCGAAATATTTATTTAATGTTTACGAGTGTTTTTGCACTTGTATTTGCATTTAATAACCTATATTTCACGTCAAATCATATTAAAATGCATTAAAAACGAATTTGACCATGTTTATGCTCATTTTTAAGCAATTTGGCCTAATTTATCATTCAAATAACGTCCAAAAACACAAAGAAACCACCCAAAATATTTATTTAATATTTACGAGTGTTTTTGCACTTGTATTTGCATTTAATGACCTATATTTCACGTCAAATCCCATTAAAATGCATTAAAAACGAATTCGAGCAAGTTTATGCACATTTTTAACCAATTTGGCCTAATTTATCATTCAAATAAAGTCCAAATACACAAATAAGCAAACCAAAATATTTATTTGTTGTTTACGAGTGTTTTTGCACTTGTATTTGCCTTTAATAACCTATATTTCACGTCAAATCGCATTAAAAAGCATTAAAAATGAATTTGAGCATGTTTATGCATACTTTTAACCAATTTGGCCTCATTTATCATTCAAATAACGTCCAAATACACAAATAAGCCACCCAAAATATTTATTTAATGTTTACGAGTGTTTTTGCACTTGTATTTGCATTTAATGACCTATATTTCACGTCAAATGATATTAAAATGCATTAAATACGAATTCGAGCAAGTTTATGCACATTTTTAACCTATTTGGCCTAATTTATTATTCAAATAACGTCCAAATACACAGAGAAACCAACCAAAATATTTATTTATGGTTTACGAGTGTTTTTGCATTTGTATTTGCATTTAATGACCTATATTTCACGTCAGATCGCATTAAAATGCATTACAAACAAATTTGACCATGTTGATGCTCATTTTTAACCAATTTGGCCTAATTTATCAATCAAATAACGTCCAAATACACAAATTAGCAAACCAAAATATTTATTTATTGTTTACGAGTGTTTTTGCACTTGTATTTGCCTTTAATAACCTATATTTCACGTCAAATCGCATTAAAAAGCATTAAAAATGAATTTGAGCATGTTTATGCATACTTTTAACCAATTTGGCCTCATTTATCATTCAAATAACGTCCAAATACACAAATAAGCCACCCAAAATATTTATTTAATGTTTACGAGTGTTTTTGCACTTGTATTTGCATTTAATGACCTATATTTCACGTCAAATGATATTAAAATGCATTAAAAACGAATTTGACCATGTTTATGCTCATTTTTAAGTAATTTGGCCTAATTTATCATTCAAATAACGTCCAAATACACAAAGAAGCCACCCAAAATATTTATTTAATGTTTACGAGTGTTTTTGCACTTGTATTTGCATTTAATGACCTATATTTCACGTCAAATGATATTAAAATGCATTAAAAATGAATTCGAGCAAGTTTATGCTCATCTTTAAGCAATTTGGCCTAATTTATCATTCAAATAACGTCCAAATACACAAAAAAGCCACCCAAAATATTTATTTAATGTTTACGAGTGTTTTTGCACTTGTATTTGCATTTAATGACCTATATTTCACGTCAAATCGCATTAAAATGCATTACAAACGAATTTGACCATATTTATGCTCATTTTTAATTAATTTGGCCTAATTTATCATTCAAATAATGTCCAAATACACAAATAAGCAAACCAAAATATTTATTTATTGTTTACGAGTGTTTTTGCACTTGTTTTTGCCTTTAATAACCTATATTTCACGTCAAATCGCATTAAAAAGCATTAAAAATGAATTTGAGCATGTTTATGCATATTTTTAACCAATTTGACCTCATTTATCATTCAAATAACGTCCAAATACATAAAGAAGCCACCCGAAATATTTATTTAATGTTTACGAGTGTTTTTGCACTTGTATTTGCATTTAATGACCTATATTTCACGTCAAATCGCATTAAAATGCATTAAAAACGAATTCGAGCAAGTTTATGCAAATTTTAACCTATTTGGCCTAATTTATCATTGAAATAACGTCCAAATACACAAAGAAGCCAACCAAAATATTTATTTATTGTTTACGAGTGTTTTTGCACTTGTATTTGCATTTAATGACCTTTATTTCACGTCAAATCGCATTAAAATGCATTACAAACGAATTTGACCATGTTTATGCTCATTTTTAACCAATTTGGCTTAATTTATCATTCAAATAACGTCCAAATACACAAATAAGCAACCAAAATATTTAATTATTGTTTACGAGTGTTTTTGCACTGGTATTTGCCTTTAATAACATATATTTCACGGCAAATAGTATTAAAATGAATGAAAAAGCATTAAAAACAAATTTGAGCATGTTTATTCACATTTTTAACTAATTTAACCTTATTTATCATTCAAATACGTCCAAATACACAAATAAGCCACCCAAAATATTTATTTAATATTTACGAGTGTTTTTGCACTTGTATTTGCATTTAATGACCTATATTTTACGTCAAATCGCATTAAAATGCATTAAAAACGAATTCGAGCAAGTTTATGCAAATTTTAACCTATTTGGCCTAATTTATCATTGAAATAACGTCCAAATACACAAAGAAGCCAACCAAAATATTTATTTATTGTTTACGAGTGTTTTTGCACTTGTATTTGCATTTAATGACCTTTATTTCACGTCAAATCGCATTAAAATGCATTACAAACGAATTTGACCATATTTATGCTCATTTTTAACCAATTTGGCTTAATTTATCATTCAAATAACGTACAAATACACAAATAAGCAACCAAAATATTTAATTATTGTTTACGAGTGTTTTTGCACTGGTATTTGCCTTTAATAACATATATTTCACGGCAAATAGTATTAAAATGAATTAAAAAGCATTAAAAACAAATTTGAGCATGTTTATTCACATTTTTAACTAATTTAACCTTATTTATCATTCAAATACGTCCAAATACACAAATAAGCCACCCAAAATATTTATTTAATATTTACAAGTGTTTTTGCACTTGTATTTGCATCTAATGACCTATATTTCACGTCAAATGATATTAAAATGCATTAAATTGCATTAAAAACGAATTTGAGCATGTTTATGCACATTTTTAACCAATTTGGCCTCATTTATCATTCAAATAACGTCCAAATACACAAAGAAGCCACCCAAAATATTTATTTAATGTTTACGAGTGTTTTTGCACTTGTATTTGCATTTAATTACCTATATTTCACGTCAAATAGAATTAAAATGAATTAAAAAGCATTAAAAACAAATTTGAGCATGTTTATTGACATTTTTAACTAATTTGACCTCATTTATCATTCAAATACGTCCAAATAAACAAAGAAGCCACCCAAAATATTTATTTAATATTTACGAGTGTTTTTGCACTTGTATTTGCATTTAATAACCTATATTTCACGTCAAAATAGCATTAAAAAGGAATTTGAGCATGTTTATGCATATTTTTAACCAATTTGGCCTCATTTATCATTCAAATAACGTCCAAATACACAAAAAAGCCACCCAAAATGTTTATTTAATTTTTACAAGTGTTTTTGCACTTGTATTTGCATTTAATGACCTATATTTCACGTCAAATCCCAATAAAATGCATTAAATACGAATTTGAGCTTGTTTATGCACATTTTTAACCAATTTGGCCTCATTTGTCATTCAAATAACGTCCAAATACACAAAGAAGGCACCCAAAATATTTATTTAATGTTTACGAGTGTTTTTGCACTTGTATTTGCATTTAATTACCTATATTTCACGTCAAATGATATTAAAATGCATTAAAAACGAATTTGACCATGTTTATGCTCATTTTTAAGCAATTTGGCCTAATTTATCATTCAAATAACGTCCAAATACACAAAAAAGCCACCCAAAATATTTATTTAATGTTTACGAGTGTTTTTGCACTTGTATTTGCATTTAATGACCTATATTTCATGTCAAATCGCATTAAAATGCATTAAAAATGAATTCGAGCAAGTTTATGCACTTTTTTAACCTATTTGGCCTAATTTATCATTCAAATAACGTCCAAATACACAGAGAAGCCAACCAAAATATTTATTTATTGTTTACGAGTGTTTTTGCACTTGTATTTGCATTTAATGACCTATATTTCACGTCAAATCCCAATAAAATGCATTAAAAACGAATTTGAGCTTGTTTATGCACATTTTTAACCAATTTGGCCTCATTTGTCATTCAAATAACGTCCAAATAAACAAAAAAGTGACCCAAAATATTTATTTAATGTTTACGAGTGTTTTTGCATTTGTATTTGCATTTAATATCCAATATTTCACGTCAAATAGTATTAAAATGAATTAAAAAGCATTAAAAACAAATTTGAGCATGTTTATTCACATTTTTAACTAATTTGACCTCATTTATCATTCAAATATGTCCAAATACACAAAGAAATCACCCAAAATATTTATTTAATATTTACGAGTGTTTTTGCACTTTTATTTGCATTTAATGACCTATATTTCACGTTAAATAGCACTAAAAAGCATTAAAAAGGAATTTGAGCATGTTTATGCATATTTTTAACCAATTTGGCCTCATTTATTATTCAAATAACGTCCAAATACACAAAGAAGCCACCCAAAATATTTATTTAATTTTTACGAGTGTTTTTGCAGTTGTATTTGCATTTAATGACCTATATTTCACGTCAAATGATATTAAAATGCATTAAAAACGAATTTAACCATGTTTATGCTCATTTTTAAGCAATTTGGCCTAATTTATTATTCAAATAACGACCAAATACACAAATAAGCAAACCAAAATATTTATTTATTGTTGACGAGTGTTTTTGCACTTGTATTTGCCTTTAATAACCTATATTTCACGTCAAATCGCATTAAAAAGCATTAAAAATGAATTTGAGCATGTTTATGCATATTTTTAACCAATTTGGCCTCATTTATCATTCAAATAACGTCCAAATACACAAAGAAGCCACCCGAAATATTTATTTAATGTTTACGAGTGTTTTTGCACTTGTATTTGCATTTAATAACCTATATTTCACGTCAAATCATATTAAAATGCATTAAAAACGAATTTGACCATGTTTATGCTCATTTTTAAGCAATTTGGCCTAATTTATTATTCAAATAACGTCCAAATACACAAATAAGCAAACCAAAATATTTATTTATTGTTGACGAGTGTTTTTGCACTTGTATTTGCCTTTAATAACCTATATTTCACGTCAAATCGCATTAAAAAGCATTAAATACGAATTCGAGCAAGTTTATACACATTTTTAACCTATTTGGCCTAATTTATCATTCAAATGACGTCCAAATACACAGAGAAGCCAACCAAAATATTTAATTATGGTTTACGAGTGTTTTTGCAATTGTATTTGCATTTAATGACCTATATTTCACGTCAAATTGCATTAAAATGCATAACAAACAAATTTGACCATGTTGATGCTCATTTTTAACCAATTTGGCCTAATTTATTATTCAAATAACGTCCAAATACACAAATAAGCAAACCAAAATATTTATTTATTGTTTACGAGTGTTTTTGCACCTGTATTTGCCTTTAATAACCTATATTTCACGTCAAATCGCATTAAAAAGCATTAAAAATGAATTTGAACATGTTTATGCATATTTTCAACCAATTTGGCCTCATTTATCATTCAAATAACGTCCAAATATACAAATAAGCCACCCGAAATATTTATTTAATGTTTACGAGTGTTTTTGCACTTGTATTTGCATTTAATGACCTATATTTCACGTCAAATGATATTAAAATGCATTAAAAACGAATTTGACCATGTTTATGCTCATTTTTAAGTAATTTGGCCTAATTTATCATTCAAATAACGTCCAAATACACAAATAAGCCACCCAAAATATTTATTTAATGTTTACGAGTGTTTTTGCACTTGTATTTGCATTTAATGACCTACATTTCACGTCAAATCGCTTTAAAATGCATTAAAAATGAATTCGAGCAAGTTTATGCACATTTTTAACCTATTTGGCCTAATTTATCATTGAAATAACGTCCAAATACACAAAGAAGCCACCCAAAATATTTATTTAATGTTTACGAGTGTTTTTGCACTTGTATTTGCATTTAATGACCTATATTTCATGTCAAATCGCATTAAAATGCATTAAAAACGAATTCGAGCAAGTTTATGCACATTTTTAACCTATTTGGCCTAATTTATCATTCAAATAACGTCCAAATACACAGAGAAGCCAACCAAAATATTTATTTATTGTTTACGAGTGTTTTTGCACTTGTATTTGCCTTTAATAACCTATATTTCACGTCAAATCGCATTAAAAAGCATTAAAAATGAATTTGAGCATGTTTATGCATATTTTTAACCAATTTGGCCTCATTTATCATTCAAATAACGTCCGAATACACAAATAAGGCACCGGAAATATTTATTTAATGTTTACGAGTGTTTTTGCACTTGTATTTGCATTTAATAACCTATATTTCACGTCAAATCATATTAAAATGCATTAAAAACGAATTTGACCATGTTTATGCTCATTTTTAAGCAATTTGGCCTAATTTATCATTCAAATTACGTCCAAAAACACAAAGAAGCCACCCAAAATATTTATTTAATGTTTACGAGTGTTTTTGCACTTGTATTTGCATTTAATGACCTATATTTCACGTCAAATCGCTTTAAAATGCATTAAAAATGAATTCGAGCAAGTTTATGCACATTTTTAACCTATTTGGCCTAATTTATCATTGAAATAACGTCCAAATACACAGAGAAGCCAACCAAAATATTTATTTATTGTTTACGAGTGTTTTTGCACTTGTATTTGCATTTAATGACCTATATTTCACGTCAAATCGCATTAAAATGCATTACAAACGAATTTGACCATATTTATGCTCATTTTTAACTAATTTGGCCTAATTTATCATTCAAATAACGTCCAAATACACAAATAAGCAAACCAAAATATTTATTTATTGTTTACGAGTGTTTTTGCACTTGTTTTTGCCTTTAATAACCTAAATTTCACGTCAAATCGCATTAAAAAGCATTAAAAATGAATTTGAGCATTTTATTCACATTTTTAACTAATTTGGCCTAATTTATCATTTAAATAACGTCCAAATACACAAATAAGAAAACCAAAATATTTATTTATTGTTTACGAGTGTTTTTGCACTTGTATTTGCCTTTAATAACCTATATTTCACGTCAAATCGCATTAAAAAGCATTAAAAATGAATTTGAGCATGTTTATGCATATTTTTAACCAATTTGGCCTCATTTATCATTCAAATAACGTCCAAATACACAAAGAAGCCACCCGAAATATTTATTTAATGTTTACGAGTGTTTTTGCACTTGTATTTGCATTTAATAACCTATATTTCACGTCAAATCATATTAAAATGCATTAAAAACGAATTTGACCATGTTTATGCTCATTTTTAAGCAATTTGGCCTAATTTATTATTCAAATAACGTCCAAATACACAAATAAGCAAACCAAAATATTTATTTATTGTTGACGAGTGTTTTTGCACTTGTATTTGCCTTTAATAACCTATATTTCACGTCAAATCGCATTAAAAAGCATTAAATACGAATTCGAGCAAGTTTATACACATTTTTAACCTATTTGGCCTAATTTATCATTCAAATGACGTCCAAATACACAGAGAAGCCAACCAAAATATTTATTTATGGTTTACGAGTGTTTTTGCAATTGTATTTGCATTTAATGTCCTATATTTCACGTCAAATTGCATTAAAATGCATTACAAACAAATTTGACCATGTTGATGCTCATTTTTAACCAATTTGGCCTAATTTATTATTCAAATAACGTCCAAATACACAAATAAGCAAACCAAAATATTTATTTATTGTTTACGAGTGTTTTTGCACCTGTATTTGCCTTTAATAACCTATATTTCACGTCAAATCGCATTAAAAAGCATTAAAAATGAATTTGAACATGTTTATGCATATTTTTAACCAATTTGGCCTCATTTATCATTCAAATAACGTCCAAATATACAAATAAGCCACCCGAAATATTTATTTAATGTTTACGAGTGTTTTTGCACTTGTATTTGCATTTAATGACCTATATTTCACGTCAAATGATATTAAAATGCATTAAAAATGAATTTGACCATGTTTATGCTCATTTTTAAGTAATTTGGCCTAATTTATCATTCAAATAACGTCCAAATACACAAATAAGCCACCCAAAATATTTATTTAATGTTTACGAGTGTTTTTGCACTTGTATTTGCATTTAATGACCTACATTTCACGTCAAATCGCTTTAAAATGCATTAAAAATGAATTCGAGCAAGTTTATGCACATTTTTAACCTATTTGGCCTAATTTATCATTGAAATAACGTCCAAATACACAAAGAAGCCACCCAAAATATTTATTTAATGTTTACGAGTGTTTTTGCACTTGTATTTGCATTTAATGACCTATATTTCATGTCAAATCGCATTAAAATGCATTAAAAACGAATTCGAGCAAGTTTATGCACATTTTTAACCTATTTGGCCTAATTTATCATTCAAATAACGTCCAAATACACAGAGAAGCCAACCAAAATATTTATTTATTGTTTACGAGTGTTTTTGCACTTGTATTTGCCTTTAATAACCTATATTTCACGTCAAATCGCATTAAAAAGCATTAAAAATGAATTTGAGCATGTTTATGCATATTTTTAACCAATTTGGCCTCATTTATCATTCAAATAACGTCCGAATACACAAATAAGCCACCCGAAATATTTATTTAATGTTTACGAGTGTTTTTGCACTTGTATTTGCATTTAATAACCTATATTTCACGTCAAATCATATTAAAATGCATTAAAAACGAATTTGACCATGTTTATGCTCATTTTTAAGCAATTTGGCCTAATTTATCATTCAAATTACGTCCAAAAACACAAAGAAGCCACCCAAAATATTTATTTAATGTTTACGAGTGTTTTTGCACTTGTATTTGCATTTAATGACCTATATTTCACGTCAAATCGCTTTAAAATGCATTAAAAATGAATTCGAGCAAGTTTATGCACATTTTTAACCTATTTGGCCTAATTTATCATTGAAATAACGTCCAAATACACAGAGAAGCCAACCAAAATATTTATTTATTGTTTACGAGTGTTTTTGCACTTGTATTTGCATTTAATGACCTATATTTCACGTCAAATCGCATTAAAATGCATTACAAACGAATTTGACCATATTTATGCTCATTTTTAACTAATTTGGCCTAATTTATCATTCAAATAACGTCCAAATACACAAATAAGCAAACCAAAATATTTATTTATTGTTTACGAGTGTTTTTGCACTTGTTTTTGCCTTTAATAACCTAAATTTCACGTCAAATCGCATTAAAAAGCATTAAAAATGAATTTGAGTATTTTATTCACATTTTTAACTAATTTGGCCTAATTTATCATTCAAATAACATCCAAATACACAAATAAGAAAACCAAAATATTTATTTATTGTTTACGAGTGTTATTGCACTTGTTTTTGCCTTTAATAACCTATATTTCACGTCAAATCGCATTAAAAAGCATTAAAAATGAATTTGAGCATGTTTATTCACATTTTTAACTAATTTGACCTTATTTATCATTCAAATACGTCCAAATACACAAAGAAACCACCCAAAATATTTATTAAATATTTACTAGTGTTTTTGCACTTGTAATTGCATTTAATGACCTATGTTTCACGTCAAATGATATTAAAATGCATTAAATTGCATTAAAAACGAATTTGAGCATGTTTATGCACATTTTTAACCAATTTGGCCTCATTTATCATTCAAATAACGTCCAAACACACAAAGAAGCAACCAAAAATATTTATTTAATGTTTACGAGTGTTTTTGTACTTGTATTATCCTTTAATGACCTATATTTCACGTCAAATCGCATTAAAATGCATTAAGTACGAATTCGAGCAAGTTTATGCACATTTTTAACCTATTTGGCCTAATTTATCATTCAAATAACGTCCAAATACACAGAGAAGCCAACCAAAATATTTATTTATGGTTTACGAGTGTTTTTGCACTTGTATTTGCATTTAATGACCTATATTTCACGTCAAATCGCATTAAAATGCATTACAAACAAATTTGAGCATGTTGATGCTCATTTTTAAACAATTTGGCCTAATTTATTATTCAAATAACGTCCAAATACACAAATAAGCAAACCAAAATATTTATTTATTGTTTACGAGTGTTTTTGCACTTGTAGTTGCCTTTAATAACCTATATTTCACGTCAAATCGCATTAAAAAGCATTGAAAATGAATTTGAGCATGTTTATGCATATTTTTAACCAATTTGGCCACATTTATCATTCAAATAACGTCCAAATACACAAATAAGCCACCCGAAATATTTATTTATTGTTTACGAGTGTTTTTGCACTTGTATTTGCATTTAATGACCTATATTTCACGTCAAATCCCAATAAAATGCATTAAAAACGAATTTGAGCTTGTTTATGCACATTTTTAACCAATTTGGCCTCATTTGTCATTCAAATAACGTCCAAATAAACAAAAAAGTAACCCAAAATATTTATTTAATGTTTACGAGTGTTTTTGCATTTGTATTTGCATTTAATATCCAATATTTCACGTCAAATAGTATTAAAATGAATTAAAAAGCATTAAAAACAAATTTGAGCATGTTTATTCACATTTTTAACTAATTTGACCTCATTTATCATTCAAATACGTCCAAATACACAAAGAAACCACCCAAAATATTTATTAAATATTTACGAGTGTTTTTGCACTTGTAATTGCATTTAATGACCTATGTTTCACGTCAAATGATATTAAAATGCATTAAATTGCATTAAAAACGAATTTGAGCATGTTTATGCACATTTTTAACCAATTTGGCCTCATTTATCATTCAAATAACGTCCAAATACACAAAGAAGCAACCAAAAATATTTATTTAATATTTACGAGTGTTTTTGTACTTGTATTATCCTTTAATGACCTATATTTCACGTCAAATCGCATTAAAATGCATTAAATACGAATTCGAGCAAGTTTATGCACATTTTTAACCTATTTGGCCTAATTTATCATTCAAATAACGTCCAAATACACAGAGAAGCCAACCAAAATATTTATTTATGGTTTACGAGTGTTTTTGCACTTGTATTTGCATTTAATGACCTATATTTCACGTCAAATCATATTAAAATGCATTAAAAACGAATTTGACCATGTTTATGCTCATTTTTAAGCAATTTGGCCTAATTTATTATTCAAATAACGTCCAAATACACAAATAAGCAAACCAAAATATTTATTTATTGTTGACGAGTGTTTTTGCACTTGTATTTGCCTTTAATAACCTATATTTCACGTCAAATCGCATTAAAAAGCATTAAAAATGAATTTGAGCATGTTTATGCATATTTTTAACCAATTTGTCCTCATTTATCATTCAAATAACGTCCAAATACACAAATAAGCCACCCGAAATATTTATTTAATGTTTACGAGTGTTTTTGCACTTGTATTTGCATTTAATGACCTATATTTCACGTCAAATGATATTAAAATGCATTAAAAACGAATTTGACCATGTTTATGCTCATTTTTAAGTAATTTGGCCTAATTTACAATTCAAATAACGTCCAAATACACAAAGATGCCACCCAAAATATTTATTTAATGTTTACGAGTGTTTTTGCACTTGTATTTGCATTTAATGACCTATATTTCATGTCAAATCGCATTAAAATGCATTAAAAACGAATTCGAGCAAGTTTATGCACATTTTCAACCTATTTGGCCTAATTTATCATTCAAATAACGTCCAAAAACACAAAGAAGCCACCCAAAATATTTATTTAATGTTTACGAGTGTTTTTGCACTTGTATTTGCATTTAATGACCTATAATTCACGTCAAATCGCTTTAAAATGCATTAAAAATGAATTCGAGCAAGTTTATGCACATTTTTAACCTATTTGGCCTAATTTATCATTGAAATAACGTCCAAATACACAGAGAAGCCAACCAAAATATTTATTTATTGTTTACGAGTGTTTTTGCACTTGTATTTGCATTTAATGACCTATATTTCACGTCAAATCGCATTAAAATGCATTACAAACGAATTTGACCATATTTATGTTCATTTTTAAGCAATTTGGCCTAATTTATTATTCAAATAACGTCCAAATACACAAATAAGCAAACCAAAATATTTATTTATTGTTGACGAGTGTTTTTGCACTTGTATTTGCCTTTAATAACCTATATTTCACGTCAAATCGCATTAAAAAGCATTAAAAATGAATTTGAGCATGTTTATGCATATTTTCAACCAATTTGGCCTCATTTATCATTCAAATAACGTCCAAATACACAAATAAGCCACCCGAAATATTTATTTTTTGTTTACGAGTGTTTTTGCACTTGTATTTGCATTTAATGACCTATATTTCACGTCAAATGATATTAAAATGCATTAAAAACGAATTTGACCATGTTTATGCTCATTTTTAAGTAATTTGGCCTAATTTATCATTCAAATAACGTCCAAATACACAAAGAAGCCACCCAAAATATTTATTTAATGTTTACGAGTGTTTTTGCACTTGTATTTGCATTTAATGACCTATATTTCATGTCAAATCGCATTAAAATGCATTAAAAACGAATTCGAGCAAGTTTATGCACATTTTCAACCTATTTGGCCTAATTTATCATTCAAATAACGTCCAAATACACAAAGAAGCCACCCAAAATATTTATTTAATGTTTACGAGTGTTTTTGCACTTGTATTTGCATTTAATGACCTATAATTCACGTCAAATCGCTTTAAAATGCATTAAAAATGAATTCGAACAAGTTTATGCACATTTTTAACCTATTTGGCCTAATTTATCATTAAAATAACGTCCAAATACACAGAGAAGCCAACCAAAATATTTATTTATTGTTTACGAGTGTTTTTGCACTTGTATTTGCATTTAATGACCTATATTTCACGTCAAATCGCATTAAAATGCATTACAAACGAATTTGACCATATTTATGTTCATTTTTAACTAATTTGGCCTAATTTATCATTCAAATAACGTCCAAATACACAAATAAGCAAACCAAAATATTTATTTATTGTTTACGAGTGTTTTTGCACTTGTATTTGCATTTAATGACCTATATTTCACGTCAAATGATATTAAAATGCATTAAAAACGAATTTGACCATGTTTATGCTCATTTTTAAGTAATTTGGCCTAATTTATCATTCAAATAACGTCCAAATACAAAAAGAAGCCACCCAAAATATTTATTTAATGTTTACGAGTGTTTTTGCACTTGTATTTGCATTTAATGACCTACATTTCACGTCAAATCGCTTTAAAATGCATTAAAAATGAATTCGAGCAAGTTTATGCACATTTTTAACCTATTTGGCCTAATTTATCATTGAAATAACGTCCAAATACACAAAGAAACCACCCAAAATATTTATTTAATGTTTACGAGTGTTTTTGCACTTGTATTTGCATTTAATGACCTATATTTCATGTCAAATCGCATTAAAATGCATTAAAAACGAATTCGAGCAAGTTTATGCACATTTTTAACCTATTTGGCCTAATTTATCATTGAAATAACGTCCAAATACACAGAGAAGCCAACCAAAATATTTATTTATTGTTTACAAGTGTTTTTGCACTTGTATTTGCATTTAATGACCTATATTTCACGTCAAATCGCATTACACAAATTTGGATTACAAACGAATTTGACCATATTTATGTTCATTTTTAACTAATTTGGCCTAATTTATCATTCAAATAACGTCCAAATACACAAATAAGCAAACCAAAATATTTATTTATTGTTTACGAGTGTTTTTGCACTTGTATTTGCATTTAATGACCTATATTTCACGTTAAATGATATTAAAATGCATTAAAAACGAATTTGACCATGTTTATGCTCATTTTTAAGTAATTTGGCCTAATTTATCATTCAAATAACGTCCAAATACAAAAATAAGTCACCCAAAATATTTATTTAATGTTTACGAGTGTTTTTGCACTTGTATTTGCATTTAATGACCTACATTTCACGTCAAATCGCTTTAAAATGCATTAAAAATGAATTCGAGCAAGTTTATGCACATTTTTAACCTATTTGGCCTAATTTATCATTGAAATAACGTCCAAATACACAAAGAAACCACCCAAAATATTTATTTAATGTTTACGAGTGTTTTTGCACTTGTATTTGCATTTAATGACCTATATTTCATGTCAAATCGCATTAAAATGCATTAAAAACGAATTCGAGCAAATTTATGCACATTTTTAACCTATTTGGCCTAATTTATCATTCAAATAACGTCCAAATACACAGAGAAGCCAACCAAAATATTTATTTATTGTTTACGAGTGTATTTGCACTTGTATTTGCCTTTAATAACCTATATTTCACGTCAAATCATATTAAAATGCATTAAAAACGAATTTGACCATGTTTATGCTCATTTTTAAGCAATTTGGCCTAATTTATCATTCAAATAACGTCCAAAAACACAAAGAAGCCACCCAAAATATTTATTTAATGTTTACGAGTGTTGTTGCACGTGTATTTGCATTTAATGACCTATATTTCACGTCAAATCGCTTTAAAATGCATTAAAAATGAATTCGAGCAAGTTTATGCACTTTTTTAATCTATTTGGCCTAATTTATCATTGAAATAACGTCCAAATACACAGAGAAGCCAAACAAAATATTTATTTATTGTTTACGTGTGTTTTTGCACTTGTATTTGCATTTAATGACCTATATTTCACGTCAAATCGCATTAAAATGCCTACAAACGAATTTGACCATATTTATGCTCATTTTTAACTAATTTGGCCTAATTTATCATTCAAATAACGTCCAAATACACAGAGAAGCCAACCAAAATATTTATTTTTTGTTGACGAGTGTTTTTGCACTTGTATTTGCCTTTAATAACTTATATTTCACGTCAAATCGCATTAAAAAGCATTAAAAATGAATTTGAGCATATTTATGCATATTTTTAACCAATTTGGCCTCATTTATCATTCAAATAACGTCCAAATACACAAATAAGCCACCCGAAATATTTATTTAATGTTTACGAGTGTTTTTGCACTTGTATTTGCATTTAATAACCTATATTTCACGTCAAATCATATTAAAATGCATTAAAAACGAATTTGACCATGTTTATGCTCATTTTTAAGCAATTTGGCCTAATTTATTATTCAAATAACGTCCAAAAACACAAAGAAGCCACCCAAAATATTTATTTAATGTTTACGAGTGTTTTTGCACTTGTATTTGCATTTAATGACCTATAATTCACGTCAAATCGCTTTAAAATGCATTAAAAATGAATTCGAGCAAGTTTATGCACATTTTTAACCTATTTGGCCTAATTTATCATTGAAATAACGTCCAAATACACAGAGAAGCCAACCAAAATATTTATTTATTGTTTACAAGTGTTTTTGCACTTGTATTTGCATTTAATGACCTATATTTCACGTCAAATCGCATTAAAATGCATTACAAACGAATTTGACCATATTTATGTTCATTTTTAACTAATTTGGCCTAATTTATCATTCAAATAACGTCCAAATACACAAATAAGCAAACCAAAATATTTATTTATTGTTTACGAGTGTTTTTGCACTTGTATTTGCATTTAATGACCTATATTTCACGTCAAATCGCATTACACAAATTTGGATTACAAACGAATTTGACCATATTTATGTTCATTTTTAACTAATTTGGCCTAATTTATCATTCAAATAACGTCCAAATACACAAATAAGCAAACCAAAATATTTATTTATTGTTTACGAGTGTTTTTGCACTTGTATTTGCATTTAATGACCTATATTTCACGTCAAATGATATTAAAATGCATTAAAAACGAATTTGACCATGTTTATGCTCATTTTTAAGTAATTTGGCCTAATTTATCATTCAAATAACGTCGAAATACAAAAAGAAGTCACCCAAAATATTTATTTAATGTTTACGAGTGTTTTTGCACTTGTATTTGCATTTAATGACCTACATTTCACGTCAAATCGCTTTAAAATGCATTAAAAATGAATTCGAGCAAGTTTATGCACATTTTTAACCTATTTGGCCTAATTTATCATTGAAATAACGTCCAAATACACAAAGAAACCACCCAAAATATTTATTTAATGTTTACGAGTGTTTTTGCACTTGTATTTGCATTTAATGACCTATATTTCATGTCAAATCGCATTAAAATGCATTAAAAACGAATTCGAGCAAATTTATGCACATTTTTAACCTATTTGGCCTAATTTATTATTCAAATAACGTCCAAATACACAGAGAAGCCAACCAAAATATTTATTTATTGTTTACGAGTGTATTTGCACTTGTATTTGCCTTTAATAACCTATATTTCACGTCAAATCATATTAAAATGCATTAAAAACGAATTTGACCATGTTTATGCTCATTTTTAAGCAATTTGGCCTAATTTATCATTCAAATAACGTCCAAAAACACAAAGAAGCCACCCAAAATATTTATTTAATGTTTACGAGTGTTGTTGCACGTGTATTTGCATTTAATGACCTATATTTCACGTCAAATCGCTTTAAAATGCATTAAAAATGAATTCGAGCAAGTTTATGCACTTTTTTAATCTATTTG
Organism: x Bolboschoenoplectus mariqueter; assembly: GCA_037678475.1. Taxonomy (NCBI): domain Eukaryota; kingdom Viridiplantae; phylum Streptophyta; class Magnoliopsida; order Poales; family Cyperaceae; genus x Bolboschoenoplectus; species x Bolboschoenoplectus mariqueter. The sequence goes on along the minus strand of CM075236.1, from coordinate 5,219,241 downwards.
GCCTAATTTATCATTGAAATAACGTCCAAATACACAGAGAAGCCAAACAAAATATTTATTTATTGTTTACGTGTGTTTTTGCACTTGTATTTGCATTTAATGACCTATATTTCACGTCAAATCGCATTAAAATGCCTACAAACGAATTTGACCATATTTATGCTCATTTTTAACTAATTTGGCCTAATTTATCATTCAAATAACGTCCAAATACACAGAGAAGCCAACCAAAATATTTATTTTTTGTTGACGAGTGTTTTTGCACTTGTATTTGCCTTTAATAACTTATATTTCACGTCAAATCGCATTAAAAAGCATTAAAAATGAATTTGAGCATATTTATGCATATTTTTAACCAATTTGGCCTCATTTATCATTCAAATAACGTCCAAATACACAAATAAGCCACCCGAAATATTTATTTAATGTTTACGAGTGTTTTTGCACTTGTATTTGCATTTAATAACCTATATTTCACGTCAAATCATATTAAAATGCATTAAAAACGAATTTGACCATGTTTATGCTCATTTTTAAGCAATTTGGCCTAATTTATTATTCAAATAACGTCCAAAAACACAAAGAAGCCACCCAAAATATTTATTTAATGTTTACGAGTGTTTTTGCACTTGTATTTGCATTTAATGACCTATAATTCACGTCAAATCGCTTTAAAATGCATTAAAAATGAATTCGAGCAAGTTTATGCACATTTTTAACCTATTTGGCCTAATTTATCATTGAAATAACGTCCAAATACACAGAGAAGCCAACCAAAATATTTATTTATTGTTTACAAGTGTTTTTGCACTTGTATTTGCATTTAATGACCTATATTTCACGTCAAATCGCATTAAAATGCATTACAAACGAATTTGACCATATTTATGTTCATTTTTAACTAATTTGGCCTAATTTATCATTCAAATAACGTCCAAATACACAAATAAGCAAACCAAAATATTTATTTATTGTTTACGAGTGTTTTTGCACTTGTATTTGCATTTAATGACCTATATTTCACGTCAAATGATATTAAAATGCATTAAAAACGAATTTGACCATGTTTATGCTCATTTTTAAGTAATTTGGCCTAATTTATCATTCAAATAACGTCCAAATACAAAAAGAAGCCACCCAAAATATTTATTTAATGTTTACGAGTGTTTTTGCACTTGTATTTGCATTTAATGACCTACATTTCACGTCAAATCGCTTTAAAATGCATTAAAAATGAATTCGAGCAAGTTTATGCACATTTTTAACCTATTTGGCCTAATTTATCATTGAAATAACGTCCAAATACACAAAGAAACCACCCAAAATATTTATTTAATGTTTACGAGTGTTTTTGCACTTGTATTTGCATTTAATGACCTATATTTCATGTCAAATCGCATTAAAATGCATTAAAAACGAATTCGAGCAAGTTTATGCACATTTTTAACCTATTTGGCCTAATTTATCATTCAAATAACGTCCAAATACACAGAGAAGCCAACCAAAATATTTATTTATTGTTTACGAGTGTATTTGCACTTGTATTTGCCTTTAATAACCTATATTTCACGTCAAATCATATTAAAATGCATTAAAAACGAATTTGACCATGTTTATGCTCATTTTTAAGCAATTTGGCCTAATTTATCATTCAAATAACGTCCAAAAACACAAAGAAGCCACCCAAAATATTTATTTAATGTTTACGAGTGTTGTTGCACGTGTATTTGCATTTAATGACCTATATTTCACGTCAAATCGCTTTAAAATGCATTAAAAATGAATTCGAGCAAGTTTATGCACTTTTTTAATCTATTTGGCCTAATTTATCATTGAAATAACGTCCAAATACACAGAGAAGCCAAACAAAATATTTATTTATTGTTTACGTGTGTTTTTGCACTTGTATTTGCATTTAATGACCTATATTTCACGTCAAATCGCATTAAAATACCTACAAACGAATTTGACCATATTTATGCTCATTTTTAACTAATTTGGCCTAATTTATCATTCAAATAACGTCCAAATACACAGAGAAGCCAACCAAAATATTTATTTATTGTTTACGAGTGTTTTTACACTTGTATTTGCCTTTAATAACCTATATTTCACGTCAAATCGCATTAAAAAGCATTAAAAATGAATTTGAGCATGTTTATGCATATTTTTAACCAATTTGGCCTCATTTATCATTCAAATAACGTCCAAATACACAAATAAGCCACCCGAAATATTTATTTAATGTTTACGAGTGTTTTTGCACTTGTATTTGCATTTAATAACCTATATTTCACGTTAAATCATATTAAAATGCATTAAAAACGAATTTGACCATGTTTATGCTCATTTTTAAGCAATTTGGCCTAATTTATCATTCAAATAACGTCCAAAAACACAAAGAAGCCACCCAAAATATTTATTTAATGTTTACGAGTGTTGTTGCACGTGTATTTGCATTTAATGACCTATATTTCACGTCAAATCGCTTTAAAATGCATTAAAAATGAATTCGAGCAAGTTTATGCTCATTTTTAACCTATTTGGCCTAATTTATCATTCAAATAACGTCCAAATACACAGAGAAGCCAAACAAAATATTTATTTATTGTTTACGTGTGTTTTTGCACTTGTATTTGCATTTAATGACCTATATTTCACGTCAAATCGCATTAAAATGCATTAAAAACGAATTTGACCATATTTATGCTCATTTTTAACTAATTTGGCCTAATTTATCATTCAAATAACGTCCAAATACACAGAGAAGCCAACCAAAATATTTATTTATTGTTTACGAGTGTTTTTGCACTTGTATTTGCCTTTAATAACCTATATTTCATGTCAAATCGCATTAAAAAGCATTAAAAATGAATTTGAGCATGTTTATGCATATTTTTACCCAATTTGGCCTCATTTATCATTCAAATAACGTCCAAATACACAAATAAGCCACCCGAAATATTTATTTAATGTTTACGAGTGTTTTTGCACTTGTATTTGCATTTAATAACCTATATTTCACATCAAATGACATTAAAATGCATTAAAAACGAATTTGACCATGTTTATGCTCATTTTTAAGCAATTTGGCCTAATTTATCATTCAAATAACGTCCAAAAACACAAAGAAGCCACCCAAAATATTTATATCATGTTTACGAGTGTTTTTGCACTTGTATTTGCATTTAATGACCTATATTTCACGACAAATCGCATTAAAATGCATTAAAAACGAATTCGAGCAAGTTTGTGCACATTTTTAACCTATTTGGCCAAATTTATCATTCAAATAACGTCCAAATACACAGAGAAGACAACCAAAATATTTATTTATTGTTTACGAGTGTTTTTGCACTTGTATTTGCATTTAATGACCTATATTTCACGTCAAATCGCATTAAAATGCATTACAAACAAATTTGACCATGTTTATGCTCATTTTTAACCAATTTGGCCAAATTTATTATTCAAATAACGTCCAAATACACAAATAAGCAAACCAAAATATTTATTTATGGTTTACGAGTGTTTTTGCACTTGTATTTGCCTTTAATAACCTATATTTCACGTCAAATCGCATTAAAAAGCATTAAAAATGAATTTGAGCATGTTTATGCATATTTTTAACCAATTTGGCCTAATTTATCATTCAAATAACGTCCAAATACACAAATAAGCAAACCAAAATATTTATTTATTGTTTACGAGTGTTTTTGCACTTGTATTTGCCTTTAATAACCTATATTTCACGTCAAATCGCATTAAAAAGCATTAAAAATGAATTTGAGCATGTTGATGCTCATTTTTAACCAATTTGGCCTAATTTATCATTCAAATAACGTTCAAATACACAAAGAAGCCACCCAAAATATTTATTTAATTTTTACGAGTGTTTTTCAACTTGTATTTGCATTTAATGACCTATATTTCACGTCAAATGATATTAAAATGCATTAAAAACGAATTTAACCATGTTTATGCTCATTTTTAAGCAATTTGGCCTAATTTATCATTCAAATAACGTCCAAATACACAAATAAGCAAACCAAAATATTTATTTATTGTTGACGATTGTTTTTGCACTTGTATTTGCCTTTAATAACTTATATTTCACGTCAAATCGCATTAAAAAGCATTAAAAATGAATTTGAGCATATTTATGCATATTTTTAACCAATTTGGCCTCATTTATCATTCAAATAACGTCCAAATACACAAATAAGCCACCCGAAATATTTATTTAATGTTTACGAGTGTTTTTGCACTTGTATTTGCATTTAATAACCTATATTTCACGTCAAATCATATTAAAATGCATTAAAAACGAATTTGACCATGTTTATGCTCATTTTTAAGCAATTTGGCCTAATTTATCATTCAAATAACGTCCAAAAACACAAAGAAGCCACCCAAAATATTTATTTAATGTTTACGAGTGTTTTTGCACTTGTATTTGCATTTAATGACCTATATTTCACGTCATATCGCTTTAAAATGCATTAAAAATGAATTCGAGCAAGTTTATGCACATTTTTAACCTATTTGGCCTAATTTATCATTGAAATAACGTCCAAATACACAGAGAAGCCAAACAAAATATTTATTTATTGTTTACGAGTGTTTTTGCACTTGTATTTGCCTTTAATAACCTATATTTCATGTCAAATCGCATTAAAAAGCATTAAAAATGAATTTGAGCATGTTTATGCATATTTTTAACCAATTTGGCCTCATTTATCATTCAAATAACGTCCAAATACACACATAAGCCACCCGAAATATTTATTTAATGTTTACGAGTGTTTTTGCACTTGTATTTGCATTTAATAACCTATATTTCACATCAAATGACATTAAAATGCATTAAAAACGAATTTGACCATGTTTATGCTCATTTTTAAGCAATTTGGCCTAATTTATCATTCAAATAACGTCCAAAAACACAAAGAAGCCACCCAAAATATTTATTTCATGTTTACGAGTGTTTTTGCACTTGTATTTGCATTTAATGACCTATATTTCACGACAAATCGCATTAAAATGCATTAAAAACGAATTCGAGCAAGTTTGTGCACATTTTTAACCTATTTGGCCAAATTTATCATTCAAATAACGTCCAAATACACAGAGAAGACAACCAAAATATTTATTTATTGTTTACGAGTGTTTTTGCACTTGTATTTGCATTTAATGACCTATATTTCACGTCAAATCGCATTAAAATGCATTACAAACAAATTTGACCATGTTTATGCTCATTTTTAACCAATTTGGCCAAATTTATTATTCAAATAACGTCCAAATACACAAATAAGCAAACCAAAATATTTATTTATGGTTTACGAGTGTTTTTGCACTTGTATTTGCCTTTAATAACCTATATTTCACGTCAAATCGCATTAAAAAGCATTAAAAATGAATTTGAGCATGTTTATGCATATTTTTAACCAATTTGGCCTAATTTATCATTCAAATAACGTCCAAATACACAAATAAGCAAACCAAAATAATTATTTATTGTTTACGAGTGTTTTTGCACTTGTATTTGCCTTTAATAACCTATATTTCACGTCAAATCGCATTAAAAAGCATTAAAAATGAATTTGAGCATGTTGATGCTCATTTTTAACCAATTTGGCCTAATTTATCATTCAAATAACGTCCAAATACACAAAGAAGCCACCCAAAATATTTATTTAATTTTTACGAGTGTTTTTCAACTTGTATTTGCATTTAATGACCTATATTTCACGTCAAATGATATTAAAATGCATTAAAAACGAATTTAACCATGTTTATGCTCATTTTTAAGCAATTTGGCCTAATTTATCATTCAAATAACGTCCAAATACACAAATAAGCAAACCAAAATATTTATTTATTGTTGACGAGTGTTTTTGCACTTGTATTTGCCTTTAATAACTTATATTTCACGTCAAATCGCATTAAAAAGCATTAAAAATGAATTTGAGCATATTTATGCATATTTTTAACCAATTTGGCCTCATTTATCATTCAAATAACGTCCAAATACACAAATAAGCCACCCGAAATATTTATTTAATGTTTACGAGTGTTTTTGCACTTGTATTTGCATTTAATAACCTATATTTCACGTCAAATCATATTAAAATGCATTAAAAACGAATTTGACCATGTTTATGCTCATTTTTAAGCAATTTGGCCTAATTTATCATTCAAATAACGTCCAAAAACACAAAGAAGCCACCCAAAATATTTATTTAATGTTTACGAGTGTTTTTGCACTTGTATTTGCATTTAATGACCTATATTTCACGTCATATCGCTTTAAAATGCATTAAAAATGAATTCGAGCAAGTTTATGCACATTTTTAACCTATTTGGCCTAATTTATCATTGAAATAACGTCCAAATACACAGAGAAGCCAAACAAAATATTTATTTATTGTTTACGAGTGTTTTTGCACTTGTTTTTGCCTTTAATAACCTATATTTCACGTCAAATCGCATTAAAAAGCATTAAAAATGAATTTGAGCATGTTTATTCACATTTTTAACTAATTTGACCTTATTTATCATTCAAATACGTCCAAATACACAAAGAACCACCCAAAATATTTATTTAATGTTTACGAGTGTTTTTGCACTTGTATTTGCATTTAATAACCTATATTTCACATCAAATGATATTAAAATGCATTAAAAACGAATTTGACCATGTTTATGCTCATTTTTAAGCAATTTGGCCTAATTTATCATTCAAATAACGTTCAAAAACACAAAGAAGCCACCCAAAATATTTATTTAATGTTTACGAGTGTTTTTGCACTTGTATTTGAATTTAATGACCTATATTTCACGTCAAATCGCTTTAAAATGCATTAAAAATGAATTCGAGCAAGTTTATGCACATTTTTAACATATTTGGCCTAATTTATCATTGAAATAACGTCCAAATACACAGAGAAGCCAACCAAAATATTTATTTATTGTTTACGAGTGTTTTTGCACTTGTTTTTGCCTTTAATAACCTATATTTCACGTCAAATCGCATTAAAAAGCATTAAAAATGAATTTGAGCATGTTTATTCACATTTTTAACTAATTTGGCCTAATTTATCATTCAAATAACGTCCAAATACACAAATAAGCAAACCAAAATATTTATTTATTGTTTACGAGTGTTTTTGCACTTGTTTTTGCCTTTAATAACCTATATTTCACGTCAAATCGCATTAAAAAGCATTAAAAATGAATTTGAGCATGTTTATTCACATTTTTAACTAATTTGACCTTATTTATCATTCAAATACGTCCAAATACACAAAGAAGCCACCCAAAATATTTATTTAATATTTACGAGTGTTTTTGCACTTGTATTTGCATTTAATGACCTATGTTTCACGTCAAATGATATTAAAATGCATTAAATTGCATTAAAAACGAATTTGAGCAAGTTTATGCACATTTTTAACCAATTTGGCCTCATTTATCATTCAAATAACGTCCAAATACACAAAAAAGCAACCAAAAATATTTATTTAATGTTTACGAGTGTTTTTGTACTTGTATTATCCTTTAATGACCTATATTTCACGTCAAATCGCATTAAAATGCATTAAATACGAATTCGAGCAAGTTTATGCACATTTTTAAACTATTTGGCCTAATTTATCATTCAAATAACGTCCAAATACACAGAGAAGCCAACCAAAATATTTATTTATGGTTTACGAGTGTTTGTGCACTTGTATTTGTATTTAATGACCTATATTTCACGTCAAATCGCATTAAAAAGCATTACAAACAAATTTGACCATGTTGATGCTAATTTTTAACCAATTTGGCCAAATTTATCATTCAAATAACGTCCAAATACACAAATAAGCAAACCAACATATTTATTTATTGTTTACGAGTGTTTTTGCACTTGTATTTGCCTTTAATAACCTATATTTCACGTCAAATCGCATTAAAAAGCATTAAAAATGAATTTGAGCATGTTTATGCATATTTTTAACCAATTTGGCCACATTTATCATTCAAATAACGTCCAAATACACAAAGAAGCCACCCAAAATATTTATTTAATGTTTACGAGTGTTTTTGCACTTGTATTTGCATTTAATAACCTATATTTCACGTCAAATGATATTAAAATGCATTAAAAACGAATTTGACCATGTTTATGCTCATTTTTAAGCAATTTGGCCTAATTTATCATTCAAATAACGTCCAAAAACACAAAGAAGCCACCCAAAATATTTATTTAATGTTTACGAGTGTTTTTGCACTTGTATTTGCATTTAATGACCTATATTTCATGACAAATCGCATTAAAATGCATTAAAAACGAATTCGAGCAAGTTTATGCACATTTTTAACCTATTTGGCCTAATTTATCATTGAAATAACGTCCAAATACACAGAGAAGACAACCAAAATATTTATTTATTGTTTACGAGTGTTTTTGCACTTGTATTTGCATTTAATGACCTATATTTCACGTCAAATCGCATTAAAATGCATTACAAACAAATTTGACCATGTTTATGCTCATTTTTAAGCAATTTGGCCTAATTTATCATTCAAATAACGTCCAAAAACACAAAGAAGCCACCCAAAATATTTATTTAATGTTTACGAGTGTTTTTGCACTTGTATTTGCATTTAATGACCTATGTTTCACGTCAAATGATATTAAAATGCATTAAATTGCATTAAAAACGAATTTGGGAATGTTTATGCACATTTTTAACCAATTTGGCCTCATTTATCATTCAAATACGTCCAAATACACAAATAAGCCACCCGAAATATTTATTTAATGTTTACGAGTGTTTTTGCACTTGTATTTGCATTTAATAACCTATATTTCACGTCAAATCATATTAAAATGCATTAAAAACGAATTTGACCATGTTTATGCTCATTTTTAAGCAATTTGGCCTAATTTATCATTCAAATAACGTCCAAAAACACAAAGAAGCCACCCAAAATATTTATTTAATGTTTACGAGTGTTTTTGCACTTGTATTTGCATTTAATGACCTATATTTCACGTCAAATCGCTTTAAAATGCATTAAATACGAATTCGAGCAAGTTTATGCACATTTTTAACCTATTTGGCCTAATTTATCATTGAAATAACGTCCAAATACACAGAGAAGCCAAACAAAATATTTATTTATTGTTTACGAGTGTTTTTGCACTTGTATTTGCATTTAATGACCTATATTTCACGTCAAATCGCATTAAAATGCATTACAAACGAATTTGACCATATTTATGCTCATTTTTAACTAATTTGGCCTAATTTATCATTCAAATAACGTCCAAATACACAAATAAGCAAACCAAAATATTTATTTATTGTTTACGAGTGTTTTTGCACATGTATTTGCATTTAATGACCTATATTTCACGTCAAATCGCATTAAAATGCATTACAAACGAATTTGACCATATTTATGCTCATTTTTAACTAATTTGGCCTAATTTATCATTCAAATAACGTCCAAATACACAAATAAGCAAACCAAAATATTTATTTATTGTTTACGAGTGTTTTTGCACTTGTTTTTGCCTTTAATAACCTATATTTCACGTCAAATCGCATTAAAAAGCATTAAAAATGAATTTGAGAATGTTTATGCATATTTTTAACCAATTTGGCCACATTTATCATTCAAATAACGTCCAAATAAACAAAGAAGCCACCCAAAATATTTATTTAATGTTTACGAGTGTTTTTGCACTTGTATTTGCATTTAATGACCTATATTTCACGTCAAATCGCTTTAAAATGCATTAAATACGAATTCGAGCAAGTTTATGCACATTTTTAACCTATTTGGCCTAGTTTATCATTGAAATAACGTCCAAATACATAGAGAAGCCAAACAAAATATTTATTTAATGTTTACGAGTGTTTTTGTACTTGTATTATCCTTTAATGACCTATATTTCACGTCAAATCGCATTAAAATGCATTAAATACGAATTCGAGCAAGTTTATGCACATTTTTAACCTATTTGGCCTAATTTATCAGTCAAATAACGTCCAAATACACAGAGAAGCCAACCAAAATATTTATTTATGGTTTACGAGTGTTTTTGCACTTGTATTTCCATTTAATGACCTATATTTCACGTCAAATCGCATTAAAATGCATTACAAACAAATTTGACCATGTTGATGCTAATTTTTAACCAATTTGGCCTAATTTATCATTCAAATAACGTCCAAATACACAAATAAGCAAACCAAAATATTTATTTACTGTTTACGAGTGTTTTTGCACTTGTATTTGCCTTTAATAACCTATATTTCACGTCAAATCGCATTAAAAAGCATTAAAAATGAATTTGAGCATGTTTATGCATATTTTTAACCAATTTGGCCACATTTATCATTCAAATAACGTCCAAATACACAAAGAAGCCACCCAAAATATTTATTTAATGTTTACGAGTGTTTTTGCACTTGTATTTGCATTTAATAACCTATATTTCACGTCAAATGATATTAAAATGCATTAAAAACGAATTTGACCATGGTTATGCTCATTTTTAAGCAATTTGGCCTAATTTATCATTCAAATAACGTCCAAAAACACAAAGAAGCCACCCAAAATATTTATTTAATGTTTACGAGTGTTTTTGCACTTGTATTTGCATTTAATGACCTATATTTCACGACAAATCGCATTAAAATGCATTAAAAACGAATTCGAGCAAGTTTATGCACATTTGTAACCTATTTGGCCTAATTTATCATTGAAATAACGTCCAAATACACAGAGAAGACAACCAAAATATTTATTTATTGTTTACGAGTGTTTTTGCACTTGTATTTGCATTTAATGACCTATATTTAACGTCAAATCGCATTAAAATGCATTACAAACAAATTTGACCATGTTTATGCTCATTTTTAACCAATTTGGCCAAATTTATTATTCAAATAACGTCCAAATACACAAATAAGCAAACCAAAATATTTATTTATGGTTTACGAGTGTTTTTGCACTTGTATTTGCCTTTAATAACCTATATTTCACGTCAAATCGCATTAAAAAGCATTAAAAATGAATTTGAGCATGTTTATGCATATTTTTAACCAATTTGGCCACATTTATCATTCAAATAACGTCCAAATACACAAAGAAGCCACCCAAAATATTTATTTAATGTTTACGAGTGTTTTTGCACTTGTATTTGCATTTAATAACCTATATTTCACGTCAAATGATATTAAAATGCATTAAAAACGAATTTGACCATGTTTATGCTCATTTTTAAGCAATTTGGCCTAATTTATCATTCAAATAACGTCCAAAAACACAAAGAAGCCACCCAAAATATTTATTTAATGTTTACGAGTGTTTTTGCACTTGTATTTGCATTTAATGACCTATATTTCATGACAAATCGCATTAAAATGCATTAAAAACGAATTCGAGCAAGTTTATGCACATTTTTAACCTATTTGGCCTAATTTATCATTGAAATAACGTCCAAATACACAGAGAAGACAACCAAAATATTTATTTATTGTTTACGAGTGTTTTTGCACTTGTATTTGCATTTAATGACCTATATTTCACGTCAAATCGCATTAAAATGCATTACAAACAAATTTGACCATGTTTATGCTCATTTTTAAGCAATTTGGCCTAATTTATCATTCAAATAACGTCCAAAAACACAAAGAAGCCACCCAAAATATTTATTTAATGTTTACGAGTGTTTTTGCACTTGTATTTGCATTTAATGACCTATGTTTCACGTCAAATGATATTAAAATGCATTAAATTGCATTAAAAACGAATTTGGGAATGTTTATGCACATTTTTAACCAATTTGGCCTCATTTATCATTCAAATACGTCCAAATACACAAATAAGCCACCCGAAATATTTATTTAATGTTTACGAGTGTTTTTGCACTTGTATTTGCATTTAATAACCTATATTTCACGTCAAATCATATTAAAATGCATTAAAAACGAATTTGACCATGTTTATGCTCATTTTTAAGCAATTTGGCCTAATTTATCATTCAAATAACGTCCAAAAACACAAAGAAGCCACCCAAAATATTTATTTAATGTTTACGAGTGTTTTTGCACTTGTATTTGCATTTAATGACCTATATTTCACGTGAAATCGCTTTAAAATGCATTAAATACGAATTCGAGCAAGTTTATGCACATTTTTAACCTATTTGGCCTAATTTATCATTGAAATAACGTCCAAATACACAGAGAAGCCAAACAAAATATTTATTTATTGTTTACGAGTGTTTTTGCACTTGTATTTGCATTTAATGACCTATATTTCACGTCAAATCGCATTAAAATGCATTACAAACGAATTTGACCATATTTATGCTCATTTTTAACTAATTTGGCCTAATTTATCATTCAAATAACGTCCAAATACACAAATAAGCAAACCAAAATATTTATTTATTGTTTACGAGTGTTTTTGCACATGTATTTGCATTTAATGACCTATATTTAACGTCAAATCGCATTAAAATGCATTACAAACGAATTTGACCATATTTATGCTCATTTTTAACTAATTTGGCCTAATTTATCATTCAAATAACGTCCAAATACACAAATAAGCAAACCAAAATATTTATTTATTGTTTACGAGTGTTTTTGCACTTGTTTTTGCCTTTAATAACCTATATTTCACGTCAAATCGCATTAAAAAGCATTAAAAATGAATTTGAGCATGTTTATGCATATTTTTAACCAATTTGGCCACATTTATCATTCAAATAACGTCCAAATAAACAAAGAAGCCACCCAAAATATTTATTTAATGTTTACGAGTGTTTTTGCACTTGTATTTGCATTTAATGACCTATATTTCACGTCAAATCGCTTTAAAATGCATTAAATACGAATTCGAGCAAGTTTATGCACATTTTTAACCTATTTGGCCTAGTTTATCATTGAAATAACGTCCAAATACATAGAGAAGCCAAACAAAATATTTATTTAATGTTTACGAGTGTTTTTGTACTTGTATTATCCTTTAATGACCTATATTTCACGTCAAATCGCATTAAAATGCATTAAATACGAATTCGAGCAAGTTTATGCACATTTTTAACCTATTTGGCCTAATTTATCAGTCAAATAACGTCCAAATACACAAAGAAGCCAACCAAAATATTTATTTATGGTTTACGAGTGTTTTTGCACTTGTATTTCCATTTAATGACCTATATTTCACGTCAAATCGCATTAAAATGCATTACAAACAAATTTGACCATGTTGATGCTAATTTTTAACCAATTTGGCCTAATTTATCATTCAAATAACGTCCAAATACACAAATAAGCAAACCAAAATATTTATTTACTGTTTACGAGTGTTTTTGCACTTGTATTTGCCTTTAATAACCTATATTTCACGTCAAATCGCATTAAAAAGCATTAAAAATGAATTTGAGCATGTTTATGCATATTTTTAACCAATTTGGCCACATTTATCATTCAAATAACGTCCAAATACACAAAGAAGCCACCCAAAATATTTATTTAATGTTTACGAGTGTTTTTGCACTTGTATTTGCATTTAATAACCTATATTTCACGTCAAATGATATTAAAATGCATTAAAAACGAATTTGACCATGGTTATGCTCATTTTTAAGCAATTTGGCCTAATTTATCATTCAAATAACGTCCAAAAACACAAAGAAGCCACCCAAAATATTTATTTAATGTTTACGAGTGTTTTTGCACTTCTATTTGCATTTAATGACCTATATTTCACGACAAATCGCATTAAAATGCATTAAAAACGAATTCGAGCAAGTTTATGCACATTTTTAACCTATTTGGCCTAATTTATCATTGAAATAACGTCCAAATACACAGAGAAGACAACCAAAATATTTATTTATTGTTTACGAGTGTTTTTGCACTTGTATTTGCATTTAATGACCTATATTTAACGTCAAATCGCATTAAAATGCATTACAAACAAATTTGACCATGTTTATGCTCATTTTTAACCAATTTGGCCAAATTTATTATTCAAATAACGTCCAATACACAAATAAGCAAACCAAAATATTTATTTATGGTTTACGAGTGTTTTTGCACTTGTATTTGCCTTTAATAACCTATATTTCACGTCAAATCGCATTAAAAAGCATTAAAAATGAATTTGAGCATGTTTATCCATATTTTTAACCAATTTGGCCTAATTTATCATTCAAATAACGTCCAAATACACAAATAAGCAAACCAAAATATTTATTTATTGTTTACGAGTGTTTTTGCACTTGTATTTGCCTTTAATAACCTATATTTCACGTCAAATCATATTAAAATGCATTAAAAACGAATTTGACCATGTTTATGCTCATTTTTAAGCAATTTGGCCTAATTTATCATTCAAATAACGTCCAAAAACACAAAGAAGCCACCCAAAATATTTATTTAATGTTTACGAGTGTTTTTGCACTTGTATTTGCATTTAATGACCTATATTTCACGTCAAATCGCTTTAAAATGCATTAAATACGAATTCGAGCAAGTTTATGCACATTTTTAACCTATTTGGCCTAATTTATCATGGAAATAACGTCCAAATACACAGAGAAGCCAAACAAAATATTTATTTATTGTTTACGAGTGTTTTTGCACTTGTATTTGCATTTAATGACCTATATTTCACGTCAAATCGCATTAAAATGCATTACAAACAAATTTGACCATGTTGATGCTCATTTTTAACTAATTTGGCCTAATTTATCATTCAAATAACGTCCAAATACACAAATAAGCAAACCAAAATATTTATTTATTGTTTACGAGTGTTTTTGCACTTGTTTTTGCCTTTAATAACCTATATTTCACGTCAAATCGCATTAAAAAGCATTAAAAATGAATTTGAGCATGTTTATTCACATTTTTAACTAATTTGGCCTAATTTATCATTCAAATAACGTCCAAATACACAAATAAGCAAACCAAAATATTTATTTATTGTTTACGAGTGTTTTTGCACTTGATTTTGCCTTTAATAACCTATATTTCACGTCAAATCGCATTAAAAAGCATTAAAAATGAATTTGAGCATGTTTATTCACATTTTTAACTAATTTGACCTTATTTATCATTCAAATACGTCCAAATACACAAAGAAGCCACCCAAAATATTTATTTAATATTTACGAGTGTTTTTGCACTTGTATTTGCATTTAATGACCTATGTTTCACGTCAAATGATATTGAAATGCATTAAAAACGAATTTAACCATGTTTATGCTCATTTTTAAGCAATTTGGCCTAATTTATCATTCAAATAACGTCCAAATACACAAATAAGCAAACCAAAATATTTATTTATTGTTTACGAGTGTTTTTGCACTTGTATTTGCATTTAATGACCTATATTTAACGTCAAATCGCATTAAAATGCATTACAAACAAATTTGACCATGTTTATGCTCATTTTTAACCAATTTGGCCAAATTTATTATTCAAATAACGTCCAATACACAAATAAGCAAACCAAAATATTTATTTATGGTTTACGAGTGTTTTTGCACTTGTATTTGCCTTTAATAACCTATATTTCACGTCAAATCGCATTAAAAAGCATTAAAAATGAATTTGAGCATGTTTATCCATATTTTTAACCAATTTGGCCTAATTTATCATTCAAATAACGTCCAAATACACAAATAAGCAAACCAAAATATTTATTTATTGTTTACGAGTGTTTTTGCACTTGTATTTGCCTTTAATAACCTATATTTCACGTTAAATCCCATTAAAAAGCATTGAAAATGAATTTGAGCATGTTGATGCAAATTTTTAACCAATTTGGCCTAATTTATCATTCAAATAACGTCCAAATACACAAAGAAGCCACCCAAAATATTTATTTAATTTTTACGAGTATTTTTGCACTTGTATTTGCATTTAATGACCTATATTTCACGTCAAATGATATTAAAATGCATTAAAAACGAATTTAACCATGTTTATGCTCATTTTTAAGCAATTTGGCCTAATTTATCATTCAAATAACGTCCAAATACACAAATAAGCAAACCAAAATATTTATTTATTGTTGACGAGTGTTTTTGCACTTGTATTTGCCTTTAATAACCTATATTTCACGTCAAATCGCATTAAAAAGCATTAAAAATGAATTTGAGCATGTTTATGCATATTTTTAACCAATTTTGCCTCATTTATCATTCAAATAACGTCCAAATACACAAATAAGCCACCCGAAATATTTATTTAATGTTTACGAGTGTTTTTGCACTTGTATTTGCATTTAATAACCTATATTTCACGTCAAATGATATTAAAATGCATTAAAAACGAATTTGACCATGTTTATGCTCATTTTTAAGCAATTTGGCCTAATTTATCATTCAAATAACGTCCAAAAACACAAAGAAGCCACCCAAAATATTTATTTAATGTTTACGAGTGTTTTTGCACTTGTATTTGCATTTAATAACCTATATTTCACGTCAAATGATATTAAAATGCATTAAAAACGAATTTGACCATATTTATGCTCATTTTTAACTAATTTGGCCTAATTTATCATTCAAATAACGTCCAAATACACAAATAAGCAAACCAAAATATTTATTTATTGTTTACGAGTGTTTTTGCACTTGTATTTGCATTTAATGACCTATATTTAACGTCAAATCGCATTAAAATGCATTACAAACAAATTTGACCATGTTTATGCTCATTTTTAACCAATTTGGCCAAATTTATTATTCAAATAACGTCCAATACACAAATAAGCAAACCAAAATATTTATTTATGGTTTACGAGTGTTTTTGCACTTGTATTTGCCTTTAATAACCTATATTTCACGTCAAATCGCATTAAAAAGCATTAAAAATGAATTTGAGCATGTTTATCCATATTTTTAACCAATTTGGCCTAATTTATCATTCAAATAACGTCCAAATACACAAATAAGCAAACCAAAATATTTATTTATTGTTTACGAGTGTTTTTGCACTTGTATTTGCCTTTAATAACCTATATTTCACGTTAAATCCCATTAAAAAGCATTGAAAATGAATTTGAGCATGTTGATGCTCATTTTTAACCAATTTGGCCTAATTTATCATTCAAATAACGTCCAAATACACAAAGAAGCCACCCAAAATATTTATTTAATTTTTACGAGTATTTTTGCACTTGTATTTGCATTTAATGACCTATATTTCACGTCAAATGATATTAAAATGCATTAAAAACGAATTTAACCATGTTTATGCTCATTTTTAAGCAATTTGGCCTAATTTATCATTCAAATAACGTCCAAATACACAAATAAGCAAACGAAAATATTTATTTATTGTTGACGAGTGTTTTTGCACTTGTATTTGCCTTTAATAACCTATATTTCACGTCAAATCGCATTAAAAAGCATTAAAAATGAATTTGAGCATGTTTATGCATATTTTTAACCAATTTTGCCTCATTTATCATTCAAATAACGTCCAAATACACAAATAAGCCACCCGAAATATTTATTTAATGTTTACGAGTGTTTTTGCACTTGTATTTGCATTTAATAACCTATATTTCACGTCAAATCATATTAAAATGCATTAAAAACGAATTTGACCATGTTTATGCTCATTTTTAAGCAATTTGGCCTAATTTATCATTCAAATAACGTCCAAAAACACAAAGAAGCCACCCAAAATATTTATTTAATGTTTACGAGTGTTTTTGCACTTGTATTTGCATTTAATGACCTATATTTCACGTCAAATCGCTTTAAAATGCATTAAATACGAATTCGAGCAAGTTTATGCACATTTTTAACCTATTTGGCCTAATTTATCATGGAAATAACGTCCAAATACACAGAGAAGCCAAACAAAATATTTATTTATTGTTTACGAGTGTTTTTGCACTTGTATTTGCATTTAATGACCTATATTTCACGTCAAATCGTATTAAAATGCATTACAAACGAATTTGACCATATTTATGCTCATTTTTAACTAATTTGGCCTAATTTATCATTCAAATAACGTCCAAATACACAAATAAGCAAACCAAAATATTTATTTATTGTTTACGAGTGTTTTTGCACTTGTTTTTGCCTTTAATAACTTATATTTCACGTCAAATCGCATTAAAAAGCATTAAAAATGAATTTGAGCATGTTTATTCACATTTTTAACTAATTTGGCCTAATTTATCATTCAAATAACGTCCAAATACACAAATAAGCAAACCAAAATATTTATTTATTGTTTACGAGTGTTTTTGCACTTGATTTTGCCTTTAATAACCTATATTTCACGTCAAATCGCATTAAAAAGCATTAAAAATGAATTTGAGCATGTTTATTCACATTTTTAACTAATTTGACCTTATTTATCATCCAAATACGTCCAAATACACAAAGAAGCCACCCAAAATATTTATTTAATATTTACGAGTGTTTTTGCACTTGTATTTGCATTTAATGACCTATGTTTCACGTCAAATGATATTGAAATGCATTAAAAACGAATTTAACCATGTTTATGCTCATTTTTAAGCAATTTGGCCTAATTTATCATTCAAATAACGTCCAAATACACAAATAAGCAAACCAAAATATTTATTTATTGTTTACGAGTGTTTTTGCACTTGTATTTGCATTTAATGACCTATATTTAACGTCAAATCGCATTAAAATGCATTACAAACAAATTTGACCATGTTTATGCTCATTTTTAACCAATTTGGCCAAATTTATTATTCAAATAACGTCCAATACACAAATAAGCAAACCAAAATATTTATTTATGGTTTACGAGTGTTTTTGCACTTGTATTTGCCTTTAATAACCTATATTTCACGTCAAATCGCATTAAAAAGCATTAAAAATGAATTTGAGCATGTTTATCCATATTTTTAACCAATTTGGCCTAATTTATCATTCAAATAACGTCCAAATACACAAATAAGCAAACCAAAATATTTATTTATTGTTTACGAGTGTTTTTGCACTTGTATTTGCCTTTAATAACCTATATTTCACGTTAAATCCCATTAAAAAGCATTGAAAATGAATTTGAGCATGTTGATGCTCATTTTTAACCAATTTGGCCTAATTTATCATTCAAATAACGTCCAAATACACAAAGAAGCCACCCAAAATATTTATTTAATTTTTACGAGTATTTTTGCACTTGTATTTGCATTTAATGACCTATATTTCACGTCAAATGATATTAAAATGCATTAAAAACGAATTTAACCATGTTTATGCTCATTTTTAAGCAATTTGGCCTAATTTATCATTCAAATAACGTCCAAATACACAAATAAGCAAACGAAAATATTTATTTATTGTTGACGAGTGTTTTTGCACTTGTATTTGCCTTTAATAACCTATATTTCACGTCAAATCGCATTAAAAAGCATTAAAAATGAATTTGAGCATGTTTATGCATATTTTTAACCAATTTTGCCTCATTTATCATTCAAATAACGTCCAAATACACAAATAAGCCACCCGAAATATTTATTTAATGTTTACGAGTGTTTTTGCACTTGTATTTGCATTTAATAACCTATATTTCACGTCAAATCATATTAAAATGCATTAAAAACGAATTTGACCATGTTTATGCTCATTTTTAAGCAATTTGGCCTAATTTATCATTCAAATAACGTCCAAAAACACAAAGAAGCCACCCAAAATATTTATTTAATGTTTACGAGTGTTTTTGCACTTGTATTTGCATTTAATGACCTATATTTCACGTCAAATCGCTTTAAAATGCATTAAATACGAATTCGAGCAAGTTTATGCACATTTTTAACCTATTTGGCCTAATTTATCATGGAAATAACGTCCAAATACACAGAGAAGCCAAACAAAATATTTATTTATTGTTTACGAGTGTTTTTGCACTTGTATTTGCATTTAATGACCTATATTTCACGTCAAATCGTATTAAAATGCATTACAAACGAATTTGACCATATTTATGCTCATTTTTAACTAATTTGGCCTAATTTATCATTCAAATAACGTCCAAATACACAAATAAGCAAACCAAAATATTTATTTATTGTTTACGAGTGTTTTTGCACTTGTTTTTGCCTTTAATAACCTATATTTCACGTCAAATCGCATTAAAAAGCATTAAAAATGAATTTGAGCATGTTTATTCACATTTTTAACTAATTTGGCCTAATTTATCATTCAAATAACGTCCAAATACACAAATAAGCAAACCAAAATATTTATTTATTGTTTACGAGTGTTTTTGCACTTGATTTTGCCTTTAATAACCTATATTTCACGTCAAATCGCATTAAAAAGCATTAAAAATGAATTTGAGCATGTTTATTCACATTTTTAACTAATTTGACCTTATTTATCATTCAAATACGTCCAAATACACAAAGAAGCCACCCAAAATATTTATTTAATATTTACGAGTGTTTTTGCACTTGTATTTGCATTTAATGACCTATGTTTCACGTCAAATGATATTGAAATGCATTAAAAACGAATTTAACCATGTTTATGCTCATTTTTAAGCAATTTGGCCTAATTTATCATTCAAATAACGTCCAAATACACAAATAAGCAAACCAAAATATTTATTTATTGTTTACGAGTGTTTTTGCACTTGTTTTTGCCTTTAATAACCTATATTTCACGTCAAATCGCATTAAAATGCATTAAAAACGAATTCGAGCAAGTTTATGCACATTTTTAAACAATTTGGCCTAATTTATCATTCAAATAACGTCCAAATACACAGAGAAGACAACCAAAATATTTATTTAATGTTTACGAGTGTTTTTGCACTTGTATTTGCATTTAATGACCTATATTTCACGTCAAATCGCTTTAAAATGCATTAAATACGAATTCGAGCAAGTTTATGCACATTTTTAACATATTTGGCCTAGTTTATCATTGAAATAACGTCCAAATACACAAATAAGCAAACCAAAATATTTATTTATTGTTTACGAGTGTTTTTGCACTTGTTTTTGCCTTTAATAACCTATATTTCACGTCAAATCGCATTAAAATGCATTAAAAACGAATTCGAGCAAGTTTATGCACATTTTTAAACAATTTGGCCTAATTTATCATTCAAATAACGTCCAAATACACAGAGAAGACAACCAAAATATTTATTTAATGTTTACGAGTGTTTTTGCACTTGTATTTGCATTTAATGACCTATATTTCACGACAAATCGCATTAAAATGCATTAAAAACGAATTCGAGCAAGTTTATGCACATTTTTAACCTATTTGGCCTAATTTATCATTGAAATAACGTCCAAATACACAGAGAAGCCAACCAAAATATTTATTTATTGTTTACGAGTGTTTTTGCACTTGTATTTGCATTTAATGACCTATATTTCACGTCAAATCGCTTTAAAATGCATTAAATACGAATTCGAGCAAGTTTATGCACATTTTTAACCTATTTGGCCTAATTTATCATTGAAATAATGTCCAAATACACAGAGAAGCCAAACAAAATATTTATTTATTGTTTACGAGTGTTTTTGCACTTGTATTTGCATTTAATAACCTATATTTAATGTCAAATCGCATTAAAATGCATTACAAACGAATTTGACCATATTTATGCTCATTTTTAACTAATTTGGCCTAATTTATCATTCAAATAACGTCCAAATACACAAATAAGCAAACCAAAATATTTATTTATTGTTTACGAGTGTTTTTGCACTTGTATTTGCATTTAATGACCTATATTTCACGTCAAATCGCATTAAAATGCATTACAAACGAATTTGACCATATTTATGCTCATTTTTAACTAATTTGGCCTAATTTATCATTCAAATAACGTCCAAATACACAAATAAGCAAACCAAAATATTTATTTATTGTTTACGAGTGTTTTTGCACTTGTTTTTGCCTTTAATAACCTATATTTCACGTCAAATCGCATTAAAAAGCATTAAAAATGAATTTGAGCATGTTTATGCATATTTTTAACCAATTTGGCCACATTTATCATTCAAATAACGTCCAAATACACAAAGAAGCCACCCAAAATATTTATTTAATGTTTACGAGTGTTTTTGCACTTGTATTTGCATTTAATGACCTATATTTCACGTCAAATCGCTTTAAAATGCATTAAATACGAATTCGAGCAAGTTTATGCACATTTTTAACCTATTTGGCCTAATTTATCATTGAAATAACGTCCAAATACACAGAGAAGCCAAACAAAATATTTATTTATTGTTTACGAGTGTTTTTGCACTTGTATTTGCATTTAATGACCTATATTTCACGTCAAATCGCATTAAAATGCATTACAAACGAATTTGACCATATTTATGCTCATTTTTAACTAATTTGGCCTAATTTATCTTTCAAATAACGTCCAAATACACAAATAAGCAAACCAAAATATTTATTTATTGTTTACGAATGTTTTTGCACTTGTATTTGCATTTAATGACCTATATTTCACGTCAAATCGCTTTAAAATGCATTAAATACGAATTCGAGCAAGTTTATGCACATTGTTAACCTATTTGGCCTAATTTATCATTGAAATAACGTCCAAATACACAGAGAAGCCAAACAAAATATTTATTTATTGTTTACGAGTGTTTTTGCACTTGTATTTGCATTTAATGACCTATATTTCACGTCAAATCGCATTAAAATGCATTACAAACGAATTTGACCATATTTATGCTCATTTTTAACTAATTTGGCCTAATTTATCATTCAAATAACGTCCAAATACACAAATAAGCAAACCAAAATATTTATTTAATGTTTACGAGTGTTTTTGCACTTGTATTTGCATTTAATAACCTATATTTCACGTCAAATGATATTAAAATGCATTAAAAACGAATTTGACCATGTTTATGCTCATTTTTAAGTAATTTGGCCTAATTTATCATTCAAATAACGTCCAAAAACACAAAGAAGCCACCCAAAATATTTATTTAATGTTTACGAGTGTTTTTGCACTTGTATTTGCATTTAATGACCTATATTTCACGACAAATCGCATTAAAATGCATTAAAAACGAATTCGAGCAAGTTTATGCACATTTTTAACCTATTTGGCCTAATTTATCATTGAAATAACGTCCAAATACGCAGAGAAGACAACCAAAATATTTATTTATTGTTTACGAGTGTTTTTGCACTTGTATTTGCATTTAATGACCTATATTTAACGTCAAATCGCATTAAAATGCATTACAAACAAATTTGACCATGTTTATGCTCATTTTTAACCAATTTGGCCAAATTTATTATTCAAATAACGTCCAAATACACAAATAAGCAAACCAAAATATTTATTTATGGTTTACGAGTGTTTTTGCACTTGTATTTGCCTTTAATAACCTATATTTCACGTCAAATCGCATTAAAAAGCATTAAAAATGAATTTGAGCATGTTTATGCATATTTTTAACCAATTTGGCCTAATTTATCATTCAAATAACGTCCAAATACACAAATAAGCAAACCAAAATATTTATTTATTGTTTACGAGTGTTTTTGCACTTGTATTTGCCTTTAATAACCTATATTTCACGTCAAATCGCATTAAAAAGCATTAAAAATGAATTTGAGCATGTTGATGCTCATTTTTAACCAATTTGGCCTAATTTATCATTCAAATAACGTCCAAATACACAAAGAAGCCACCCAAAATATTTATTTAATTTTTACGAGTATTTTTGCACTTGTATTTGCATTTAATGACCTATATTTCACGTCAAATGATATTAAAATGCATTAAAAACGAATTTAACCATGTTTATGCTCATTTTTAAGCAATTTGGCCTAATTTATCATTCAAATAACTTCCAAATACACAAATAAGCAAACCAAAATATTTATTTATTGTTGACGAGTGTTTTTGCACTTGTATTTGCCTTTAATAACCTATATTTCACGTCAAATCGCATTAAAAAGCATTAAAAATGAATTTGAGCATGTTTATGCATATTTTTAACCAATTTTGCCTCATTTATCATTCAAATAACGTCCAAATACACAAATAAGCCACCCGAAATATTTATTTAATGTTTACGAGTGTTTTTGCACTTGTATTTGCATTTAATAACCTATATTTCATGTCAAATCATATTAAAATGCATTAAAAACGAATTTGACCATGTTTATGCTCATTTTTAAGCAATTTGGCCTAATTTATCATTCAAATAACGTCCAAAAACACAAAGAATCCACCCAAAATATTTATTTAATGTTTACGAGTGTTTTTGCACTTGTATTTGCATTTAATGACCTATATTTCACGTCAAATCGCTTTAAAATGCATTAAATACGAATTCGAGCAAGTTTATGCACATTTTTAACCTATTTGGCCTAATTTATCATTGAAATAACGTCCAAATACACAGAGAAGCCAAACAAAATATTTATTTATTGTTTACGAGTGTTTTTGCACTTGTATTTGCATTTAATGACCTATATTTCACGTCAAATCGCATTAAAATGCATTACAAACGAATTTGACCATATTTATGCTCATTTTTAACTAATTTGGCCTAATTTATCATTCAAATAACGTCCAAATACACAAATAAGCAAACCAAAATATTTATTTATTGTTTACGAGTGTTTTTGCACTTGTTTTTGCCTTTAATAACCTATATTTCACGTCAAATCGCATTAAAAAGCATTAAAAATGAATTTGAGCATGTTTATGCATATTTTTAACCAATTTGGCCACATTTATCATTCAAATAACGTCCAAATACACAAAGAA
The DNA here is from genome assembly GCA_037678475.1 of x Bolboschoenoplectus mariqueter. Taxonomy (NCBI): domain Eukaryota; kingdom Viridiplantae; phylum Streptophyta; class Magnoliopsida; order Poales; family Cyperaceae; genus x Bolboschoenoplectus; species x Bolboschoenoplectus mariqueter. The sequence continues at coordinate 5,194,432 of CM075236.1, read as the reverse complement.
GCCACCCAAAATATTTATTTAATGTTTACGAGTGTTTTTGCACTTGTATTTGCATTTAATGACCTATATTTCACGTCAAATCGCTTTAAAATGCATTAAATACGAATTCGAGTAAGTTTATGCACATTTTTAACCTATTTGGCCTAATTTATCATTCAAATAACGTCCAAATACACAGAGAAGCCAACCAAAATATTTATTTATGGTTTACGAGTGTTTTTGCACTTGTATTTGCATTTAATGACCTATATTTCACGTCAAATCGCATTAAAATGCATTACAAACAAATTTGACCATGTTGATGCTAATTTTTAACCAATTTGGCCTAATTTATCATTCAAATAACGTCCAAATACACAAATAAGCAAACCAAAATATTTATTTATTGTTTACGAGTGTTTTTGCACTTGTATTTGCCTTTAATAACCTATATTTCACGTCAAATCGCATTAAAAAGCATTAAAAATGAATTTGAGCATGTTTATGCATATTTTTAACCAATTTGGCCACATTTATCATTCAAATAACGTCCAAATACACAAAGAAGCCACCCAAAATATTTATTTAATGTTTACGAGTGTTTTTGCACTTGTATTTGCATTTAATGACCTATGTTTCACGTCAAATGATATTGAAATGCATTAAAAACGAATTTAACCATTTTTATGCTCATTTTTAAGCAATTTGGCCTAATTTATCATTCAAATAACGTCCAAATACACAAATAAGCAAACCAAAATATTTATTTATTGTTTACGAGTGTTTTTGCACTTGTATTTGCATTTAATGACCTATATTTCACGTCAAATCGCATTAAAATGCTTTACAAACGAATTTGACCATATTTATGCTCATTTTTAACTAATTTGGCCTAATTTGTCATTCAAATAACGTCCAAATACACAAATAAGCAAACCAAAATATTTATTTATTGTTTATGAGTGTTTTTGCACTTGTTTTTGCCTTTAATAACCTATATTTCACGTCAAATCGCATTAAAAAGCATTAAAAACGAATTTGACCATGTTTATGCTCATTTTTAACTAATTTGACCTTATTTATCATTCAAATACGTCCAAATACACAAAGAAGCCACCCAAAATATTTATTTAATATTTACGAGTGTTTTTGCACTTGTATTTTCATTTAATGACCTATGTTTCACGTCAAATGATATTAAAATGCATTAAATTGCATTAAAAACGAAATTGAGCATTTTATGCACATTTTTAACCAATTTGGCCATATTTATCATTCAAATAACGTCCAAATACACAAAGAAGCAACCAAAAATATTTATTTAATGTTTACGAGTGTTTTTGTACTTGTATTATCCTTTAATGACCTATATTTCACGTCAAATCGCATTAAAATGCATTAAATACGAATTCGAGCAAGTTTATGCACATTTTTAACCTATTAGGCCTAATTTATCATTAAAATAACGTCCAAATACACAGAGAAGCCAACCAAAATATTTATTTATGGTTTACGAGTGTTTTTGCACTTGTATTTGCATTTAATGACCTATATTTCACGTCAAATCGCATTAAAATGCATTACAAACAAATTTGACCATGTTGATGCTCATTTTTAACCAATTTGGCCTAATTTATCATTCAAATAACGTCCAAATACACAAATAAGCAAACCAAAATATTTATTTATTGTTTACGAGTGTTTTTGCACTTGTTTTTGCCTTTAATAACCTATATTTCACGTCAAATCGCATTAAAATGCATTAAAAACGAATTCGAGCAAGTTTATGCACATTTTTAAACAATTTGGCCTAATTTATCATTCAAATAACGTCCAAATACACAGAGAAGACAACCAAAATATTTATTTAATGTTTACGAGTGTTTTTGCACTTGTATTTGCATTTAATGACCTATATTTCACGTCAAATCGCTTTAAAATGCATTAAATACGAATTCGAGCAAGTTTATGCACATTTTTAACATATTTGGCCTAGTTTATCATTGAAATAACGTCCAAATACACAGAGAAGCCAAGCAAAATATTTATTTAATGTTTACGAGTGTTTTTGTACTTGTATTATCCTTTAATGACCTATATTTCACGTCAAATGATATTAAAATGCATTAAAAACGAATTTGACCATGTTTATGCTCATTTTTAAGCAATTTGGCCTAATTTATCATTCAAATAACGTTCAAAAACACAAAGAAGCCACCCAAAATATTTATTTAATGTTTACGAGTGTTTTTGCACTTGTATTTGCATTTAATGACCTATATTTCACGACAAATCGCATTAAAATGCATTAAAAACGAATTCGAGCAAGTTTATGCACATTTTTAACCTATTTGGCCTAATTTATCATTGAAATAACGTCCAAATACACAGAGAAGCCAACCAAAATATTTATTTATTGTTTACGAGTGTTTTTGCACTTGTATTTGCATTTAATGACATATATTTCACGTCAAATCGCTTTAAAATGCATTAAATACGAATTCGAGCAAGTTTATGCACATTTTTAACCTATTTGGCCTAATTTATCATTGAAATAATGTCCAAATACACAGAGAAGCCAAACAAAATATTTATTTATTGTTTACGAGTGTTTTTGCACTTGTATTTGCATTTAATAACCTATATTTCATGTCAAATCGCATTAAAATGCATTACAAACGAATTTGACCATATTTATGCTCATTTTTAACTAATTTGGCCTAATTTATCATTCAAATAACGTCCAAATACACAAATAAGCAAACCAAAATATTTATTTATTGTTTACGAGTGTTTTTGCACTTGTATTTGCATTTAATGACCTATATTTCACGTCAAATCGCATTAAAATGCATTACAAACGAATTTGATCATATTTATGCTCATTTTTAACTAATTTGGCCTAATTTATCATTCAAATAACGTCCAAATACACAAATAAGCAAACCAAAATATTTATTTATTGTTTACGAGTGTTTTTGCACTTGTTTTTGCCTTTAATAACCTATATTTCACGTCAAATCGCATTAAAAAGCATTAAAAATGAATTTGAGCATGTTTATGCATATTTTTAACCAATTTGGCCACATTTATCATTCAAATAACGTCCAAATACACAAAGAAGCCACCCAAAATATTTATTTAATGTTTACGAGTGTTTTTGCACTTGTATTTGCATTTAATGACCTATATTTCACGTCAAATCGCTTTAAAATGCATTAAATACGAATTCGAGCAAGTTTATGCACATTTTTAACCTATTTGGCCTAATTTATCATTGAAATAACGTCCAAATACACAGAGAAGCCAAACAAAATATTTATTTATTGTTTACGAGTGTTTTTGCACTTGTATTTGCATTTAATGACCTATATTTCACGTCAAATCGCATTAAAATGCATTACAAACGAATTTGACCATATTTATGCTCATTTTTAACTAATTTGGCCTAATTTATCTTTCAAATAACGTCCAAATACACAAATAAGCAAACCAAAATATTTATTTATTGTTTACGAATGTTTTTGCACTTGTATTTGCATTTAATGACCTATATTTCACGTCAAATCGCTTTAAAATGCATTAAATACGAATTCGAGCAAGTTTATGCACATTTTTAACCTATTTGGCCTAATTTATCATTGAAATAACGTCCAAATACACAGAGAAGCCAAACAAAATATTTATTTATTGTTTACGAGTGTTTTTGCACTTGTATTTGCATTTAATGACCTATATTTCACGTCAAATCGCATTAAAATGCATTACAAACGAATTTGACCATATTTATGCTCATTTTTAACTAATTTGGCCTAATTTATCATTCAAATAACATCCAAATACACAAATAAGCAAACCAAAATATTTATTTAATGTTTACGAGTGTTTTTGCACTTGTATTTGCATTTAATAACCTATATTTCACGTCAAATGATATTAAAATGCATTAAAAACGAATTTGACCATGTTTATGCTCATTTTTAAGTAATTTGGCCTAATTAATCATTCAAATAACGTCCAAAAACACAAAGAAGCCACCCAAAATATTTATTTAATGTTTACGAGTGTTTTTGCACTTGTATTTGCATTTGATGACCTATATTTCACGACAAATCGCATTAAAATGCATTAAAAACGAATTCGAGCAAGTTTATGCACATTTTTAACCTATTTGGCCTAATTTATCATTGAAATAACGTCCAAATACGCAGAGAAGACAACCAAAATATTTATTTATTGTTTACGAGTGTTTTTGCACTTGTATTTGCATTTAATGACCTATATTTAACGTCAAATCGCATTAAAATGCATTACAAACAAATTTGACCATGTTTATGCTCATTTTTAACCAATTTGGCCAAATTTATTATTCAAATAACGTCCAAATACACAAATAAGCAAACCAAAATATTTATTTATGGTTTACGAGTGTTTTTGCACTTGTATTTGCCTTTAATAACCTATATTTCACGTCAAATCGCATTAAAAAGCATTAAAAATGAATTTGAGCATGTTTATGCATATTTTTAACCAATTTGGCCTAATTTATCATTCAAATAACGTCCAAATACACAAATAAGCAAACCAAAATATTTATTTATTGTTTACGAGTGTTTTTGCACTTGTATTTGCCTTTAATAACCTATATTTCACGTCAAATCGCATTAAAAAGCATTAAAAATGAATTTGAGCATGTTGATGCTCATTTTTAACCAATTTGGCCTAATTTATCATTCAAATAACGTCCAAATACACAAATAAGCAAACCAAAATATTTATTTATTGTTTACGAGTGTTTTTGCACTTGTATTTGCCTTTAATAACCTATATTTCGCGTCAAATCGCATTAAAAAGCATTAAAAATGAATTTGAGCATGTTGATGCTCATTTTTAACCAATTTGGCCTAATTTATCATTCAAATAACGTCCAAATACACAAAGAAGCCACCCAAGATATTTATTTAATTTTTACGAGTATTTTTGCACTTGTATTTGCATTTAATGACCTATATTTCACGTCAAATGATATTAAAATGCATTAAAAACGAATTTAACCATGTTTATGCTCATTTTTAAGCAATTTGGCCTAATTTATCATTCAAATAACTTCCAAATACACAAATAAGCAAACCAAAATATTTATTTATTGTTGACGAGTGTTTTTGCACTTGTATTTGCCTTTAATAACCTATATTTCACGTCAAATCGCATTAAAAAGCATTAAAAATGAATTTGAGCATGTTTATACATATTTTTAACCAATTTTGCCTCATTTATCATTCAAATAACGTCCAAATACACAAATAAGCCTCCCGAAATATTTATTTAATGTTTACGAGTGTTTTTGCACTTGTATTTGCATTTAATAACCTATATTTCATGTCAAATCATATTAAAATGCATTAAAAACGAATTTGACCATGTTTATGCTCATTTTTAAGCAATTTGGCCTAATTTATCATTCAAATAACGTCCAAAAACACAAAGAAGCCACCCAAAATATTTATTTAATGTTTACGAGTGTTTTTGCACTTGTATTTGCATTTAATGACCTATATTTCACGTCAAATCGCTTTAAAATGCATTAAATACGAATTCGAGCAAGTTTATGCACATTTTTAACCTATTTGGCCTAATTTATCATTGAAATAACGTCCAAATACACAGAGAAGCCAAACAAAATATTTATTTATTGTTTACGAGTGTTTTTGCACTTGTATTTGCATTTAATGACCTATATTTCACGTCAAATCGCATTAAAATGCATTACAAACGAATTTGACCATATTTATGCTCATTTTTAACTAATTTGGCCTAATTTATCATTCAAATAACGTCCAAATACACAAATAAGCAAACCAAAATATTTATTTATTGTTTACGAGTGTTTTTGCACTTGTTTTTGCCTTTAATAACCTATATTTCACGTCAAATCGCATTAAAAAGCATTAAAAATGAATTTGAGCATGTTTATGCATATTTTTAACCAATTTGGCCACATTTATCATTCAAATAACGTCCAAATACACAAAGAAGCCACCCGAAATATTTATTTAATGTTTACGAGTGTTTTTGCACTTGTATTTGCATTTAATGACCTATATTTCACGTCAAATCGCTTTAAAATGCATTAAATACGAATTCGAGTAAGTTTATGCACATTTTTAACCTATTTGGCCTAATTTATCATTCAAATAACGTCCAAATACACAGAGAAGCCAACCAAAATATTTATTTATGGTTTACGAGTGTTTTTGCACTTGTATTTGCATTTAATGACCTATATTTCACGTCAAATCGCATTAAAATGCATTACAAACAAATTTGACCATGTTGATGCTAATTTTTAACCAATTTGGCCTAATTTATCATTCAAATAACGTCCAAATACACAAATAAGCAAACCAAAATATTTATTTATTGTTTACGAGTGTTTTTGCACTTGTATTTGCCTTTAATAACCTATATTTCACGTCAAATCGCATTAAAAAGCATTAAAAATGAATTTGAGCATGTTTATGCATATTTTTAACCAATTTGGCCACATTTATCATTCAAATAACGTCCAAATACACAAAGAAGCCACCCAAAATATTTATTTAATGTTTACGAGTGTTTTTGCACTTGTATTTGCATTTAATAACCTATATTTCACGTCAAATGATATTAAAATGCATTAAAAACGAATTTGACCATGTTTATGCTCATTTTTAAGCAATTTGGCCTAATTTATCATTCAAATAACGTCCAAAAACACAAAGAAGCCACCCAAAATATTTATGTAATGTTTACGAGTGTTTTTGCACTTGTATTTGCATTTAATGACCTATATTTCACGACAAATCGCATTAAAAAGCATTAAAAATGAATTTGAGCATGTTTATGCATATTTTTAACCAATTTTGCCTAATTTATCATTCAAATAACGTCCAAATACACAAATAAGCAACCCGAAATATTTATTTAATGTTTACGAGTGTTTTTGCACTTGTATTTGCATTTAATAACCTATATTTCACGTCAAATCATATTAAAATGCATTAAAAACGAATTTGACCATGTTTATGCTCATTTTTAAGCAATTTGGCCTAATTTATCATTCAAATAACGTCCAAAAACACAAAGAAGCCACCCAAAATATTTATTTAATGTTTACGAGTGTTTTTGCACTTGTATTTGCATTTAATGACCTATATTTCACGTCAAATCGCTTTAAAATGCATTAAATACGAATTCGAGCAAGTTTATGCACATTTTTAACCTATTTGGCCTAATTTATCATTGAAATAACGTCCAAATACACAGAGAAGCCAAACAAAATATTTATTTATTGTTTACGAGTGTTTTTGCACTTGTATTTGCATTTAATGACCTATATTTCACGTCAAATCGCATTAAAATGCATTACAAACGAATTTGACCATATTTATGCTCATTTTTAACTAATTTGGCCTAATTTATCATTCAAATAACGTCCAAATACACAAATAAGCAAACCAAAATATTTATTTATTGTTTACGAGTGTTTTTGCACTTGTTTTTGCCTTTAATAACCTATATTTCACGTCAAATCGCATTAAAAAGCATTAAAAATGAATTTGAGCATGTTTATTCACATTTTTAACTAATTTGGCCTAATTTATCATTCAAATAACGTCCAAATACACAAATAAGCAAACCAAAATATTTATTTATTGTTTACGAGTGTTTTTGCACTTGTTTTTGCCTTTAATAACCTATATTTCACGTCAAATCGCATTAAAAAGCATTAAAAATGAATTTGAGCATGTTTATTCACATTTTTAACTAATTTGACCTTATTTATCATTCAAATACGTCCAAATACACAAAGAAGCCACCCAAAATATTTATTTAATATTTACGAGTGTTTTTGCACTTGTATTTGCATTTAATGACCTATGTTTCACGTCAAATGATATTGAAATGCATTAAAAACGAATTTAACCATGTTTATGCTCATTTTTAAGCAATTTGGCCTAATTTATCATTCAAATAACGTCCAAATACACAAATAAGCAAACCAAAATATTTATTTATTGTTTACGAGTGTTTTTGCACTTGTATTTGCATTTAATGACCTATATTTCACGTCAAATCGCATTAAAATGCTTTACAAACGAATTTGACCATATTTATGCTCATTTTTAACTAATTTGGCCTAATTTATCATTCAAATAACGTCCAAATACACAAATAAGCAAACCAAAATATTTATTTATTGTTTACGAGTGTTTTTGCACTTGTTTTTGCCTTTAATAACCTATATTTCACATCAAATCGCATTAAAAAGCATTAAAAACGAATTTGACCATGTTTATGCTCATTTTTAACTAATTTGACCTTATTTATCATTCAAATACGTCCAAATACACAAAGAAGCCACCCAAAATATTTATTTAATATTTACGAGTGTTTTTGCACTTGTATTTGCATTTAATGACCTATGTTTCACGTCAAATGATATTAAAATGCATTAAATTGCATTAAAAACGAATTTGAGCATTTTATGCACATTTTTAACCAATTTGGCCATATTTATCATTCAAATAACGTCCAAATACACAAAGAAGCAACCAAAAATATTTATTTAATGTTTACGAGTGTTTTTGTACTTGTATTATCTTTTAATGACCTATATTTCACGTCAAATCGCATTAAAATGCATTAAATACGAATTCGAGCAAGTTTATGCACATTTTTAACCTATTAGGCATAATTTATCATTAAAATAACGTCCAAATACACAGAGAAGCCAACCAAAATATTTATTTAATGTTTACGAGTGTTTTTGCACTTGTATTTGCATTTAATGACCTATATTTCACGACAAATCGCATTAAAATGCATTAAAAACGAATTCGAGCAAGTTTATGCACATTTTTAACCTATTTGGCCTAATTTATCATTGAAATAACGTCCAAATACACAGAGAAGACAACCAAAATATTTATTTATTGTTTACGAGTGTTTTTGCACTTGTATTTGCATTTAATGACCTATATTTAACGTCAAATCGCATTAAAATGCATTACAAACAAATTTGACCATGTTTATGCTCATTTTTAACCAATTTGGCCAAATTTATTATTCAAATAACGTCCAAATACACAAATAAGCAAACCAAAATATTTATTTATTGTTGACGAGTGTTTTTGCACTTGTATTTGCCTTTAATAACCTATATTTCACGTCAAATCGCATTAAAAAGCATTAAAAATGAATTTGAGCATGTTTATGCATATTTTTAACCAATTTTGCCTCATTTATCATTCAAATAACGTCCAAATACACAAATAAGCCACCCGAAATATTTATTTAATGTTTACGAGTGTTTTTGCACTTGTATTTGCATTTAATAACCTATATTTCACGTCAAATGATATTAAAATGCATTAAAAACGAATTTGACCATGTTTATGCTCATTTTTAAGCAATTTGGCCTAATTTATCATTCAAATAACGTCCAAAAACACAAAGAAGCCACCCAAAATATTTATGTAATGTTTACGAGTGTTTTTGCACTTGTATTTGCATTTAATGACCTATATTTCACGACAAATCGCATTAAAAAGCATTAAAAATGAATTTGAGCATGTTTATGCATATTTTTAACCAATTTTGCCTAATTTATCATTCAAATAACGTCCAAATACACAAATAAGCAACCCGAAATATTTATTTAATGTTTACGAGTGTTTTTGCACTTGTATTTGCATTTAATAACCTATATTTCACGTCAAATCATATTAAAATGCATTAAAAACGAATTTGACCATGTTTATGCTCATTTTTAAGCAATTTGGCCTAATTTATCATTCAAATAACGTCCAAAAACACAAAGAAGCCACCCAAAATATTTATTTAATGTTTACGAGTGTTTTTGCACTTGTATTTGCATTTAATGACCTATATTTCACGTCAAATCGCTTTAAAAGGCATTAAATACGAATTCGAGCAAGTTTATGCACATTTTTAACCTATTTGGCCTAATTTATCATTGAAATAACGTCCAAATACACAGAGAAGCCAAACAAAATATTTATTTATTGTTTACGAGTGTTTTTGCACTTGTATTTGCATTTAATGACCTATATTTCACGTCAAATCGCATTAAAATGCATTACAAACGAATTTGACCATATTTATGCTCATTTTTAACTAATTTGGCCTAATTTATCATTCAAATAACGTCCAAATACACAAATAAGCAAACCAAAATATTTATTTATTGTTTACGAGTGTTTTTGCACTTGTTTTTGCCTTTAATAACCTATATTTCACGTCAAATCGCATTAAAAAGCATTAAAAATGAATTTGAGCATGTTTATTCACATTTTTAACTAATTTGGCCTAATTTATCATTCAAATAACGTCCAAATACACAAATAAGCAAACCAAAATATTTATTTATTGTTTATGAGTGTTTTTGCACTTGTTTTTGCCTTTAATAACCTATATTTCACGTCAAATCGCATTAAAAAGCATTAAAAATGAATTTGAGCATGTTTATTCACATTTTTAACTAATTTGACCTTATTTATCATTCAAATACGTCCAAATACACAAAGAAGCCACCCAAAATATTTATTTAATATTTACGAGTGTTTTTGCACTTGTATTTGCATTTAATGACCTATGTTTCACGTCAAATGATATTGAAATGCATTAAAAACGAATTTAACCATGTTTATGCTCATTTTTAAGCAATTTGGCCTAATTTATCATTCAAATAACGTCCAAATACACAAATAAGCAAACCAAAATATTTATTTATTGTTTACGAGTGTTTTTGCACTTGTATTTGCATTTAATGACCTATATTTCACGTCAAATCGCATTAAAATGCTTTACAAACGAATTTGACCATATTTATGCTCATTTTTAACTAATTTGGCCTAATTTATCATTCAAATAACGTCCAAATACACAAATAAGCAAACCAAAATATTTATTTATTGTTTACGAGTGTTTTTGCACTTGTTTTTGCCTTTAATAACCTATATTTCACATCAAATCGCATTAAAAAGCATTAAAAACGAATTTGACCATGTTTATGCTCATTTTTAACTAATTTGACCTTATTTATCATTCAAATACGTCCAAATACACAAAGAAGCCACCCAAAATATTTATTTAATATTTACGAGTGTTTTTGCACTTGTATTTGCATTTAATGACCTATGTTTCACGTCAAATGATATTAAAATGCATTAAATTGCATTAAAAACGAATTTGAGCATTTTATGCACATTTTTAACCAATTTGGCCATATTTATCATTCAAATAACGTCCAAATACACAAAGAAGCAACCAAAAATATTTATTTAATGTTTACGAGTGTTTTTGTACTTGTATTATCTTTTAATGACCTATATTTCACGTCAAATCGCATTAAAATGCATTAAATACGAATTCGAGCAAGTTTATGCACATTTTTAACCTATTAGGCATAATTTATCATTAAAATAACGTCCAAATACACAGAGAAGCCAACCAAAATATTTATTTAATGTTTACGAGTGTTTTTGCACTTGTATTTGCATTTAATGACCTATATTTCACGACAAATCGCATTAAAATGCATTAAAAACGAATTCGAGCAAGTTTATGCACATTTTTAACCTATTTGGCCTAATTTATCATTGAAATAACGTCCAAATACACAGAGAAGACAACCAAAATATTTATTTATTGTTTACGAGTGTTTTTGCACTTGTATTTGCATTTAATGACCTATATTTAACGTCAAATCGCATTAAAATGCATTACAAACAAATTTGACCATGTTTATGCTCATTTTTAACCAATTTGGCCAAATTTATTATTCAAATAACGTCCAAATACACAAATAAGCAAACCAAAATATTTATTTATTGTTGACGAGTGTTTTTGCACTTGTATTTGCCTTTAATAACCTATATTTCACGTCAAATCGCATTAAAAAGCATTAAAAATGAATTTGAGCATGTTTATGCATATTTTTAACCAATTTTGCCTCATTTATCATTCAAATAACGTCCAAATACACAAATAAGCCACCCGAAATATTTATTTAATGTTTACGAGTGTTTTTGCACTTGTATTTGCATTTAATAACCTATATTTCACGTCAAATGATATTAAAATGCATTAAAAACGAATTTGACCATGTTTATGCTCATTTTTAAGCAATTTGGCCTAATTTATCATTCAAATAACGTCCAAAAACACAAAGAAGCCACCCAAAATATTTATGTAATGTTTACGAGTGTTTTTGCACTTGTATTTGCATTTAATGACCTATATTTCACGACAAATCGCATTAAAAAGCATTAAAAATGAATTTGAGCATGTTTATGCATATTTTTAACCAATTTTGCCTAATTTATCATTCAAATAACGTCCAAATACACAAATAAGCAACCCGAAATATTTATTTAATGTTTACGAGTGTTTTTGCACTTGTATTTGCATTTAATAACCTATATTTCACGTCAAATCATATTAAAATGCATTAAAAACGAATTTGACCATGTTTATGCTCATTTTTAAGCAATTTGGCCTAATTTATCATTCAAATAACGTCCAAAAACACAAAGAAGCCACCCAAAATATTTATTTAATGTTTACGAGTGTTTTTGCACTTGTATTTGCATTTAATGACCTATATTTCACGTCAAATCGCTTTAAAAGGCATTAAATACGAATTCGAGCAAGTTTATGCACATTTTTAACCTATTTGGCCTAATTTATCATTGAAATAACGTCCAAATACACAGAGAAGCCAAACAAAATATTTATTTATTGTTTACGAGTGTTTTTGCACTTGTATTTGCATTTAATGACCTATATTTCACGTCAAATCGCATTAAAATGCATTACAAACGAATTTGACCATATTTATGCTCATTTTTAACTAATTTGGCCTAATTTATCATTCAAATAACGTCCAAATACACAAATAAGCAAACCAAAATATTTATTTATTGTTTACGAGTGTTTTTGCACTTGTTTTTGCCTTTAATAACCTATATTTCACGTCAAATCGCATTAAAAAGCATTAAAAATGAATTTGAGCATGTTTATTCACATTTTTAACTAATTTGGCCTAATTTATCATTCAAATAACGTCCAAATACACAAATAAGCAAACCAAAATATTTATTTATTGTTTACGAGTGTTTTTGCACTTGTTTTTGCCTTTAATAACCTATATTTCACGTCAAATCGCATTAAAAAGCATTAAAAATGAATTTGAGCATGTTTATTCACATTTTTAACTAATTTGACCTTATTTATCATTCAAATACGTCCAAATACACAAAGAAGCCACCCAAAATATTTATTTAATATTTACGAGTGTTTTTGCACTTGTATTTGCATTTAATGACCTATGTTTCACGTCAAATGATATTGAAATGCATTAAAAACGAATTTAACCATGTTTATGCTCATTTTTAAGCAATTTGGCCTAATTTATCATTCAAATAACGTCCAAATACACAAATAAGCAAACCAAAATATTTATTTATTGTTTACGAGTGTTTTTGCACTTGTATTTGCATTTAATGACCTATATTTCACGTCAAATCGCATTAAAATGCTTTACAAACGAATTTGACCATATTTATGCTCATTTTTAACTAATTTGGCCTAATTTATCATTCAAATAACGTCCAAATACACAAATAAGCAAACCAAAATATTTATTTATTGTTTACGAGTGTTTTTGCACTTGTTTTTGCCTTTAATAACCTATATTTCACATCAAATCGCATTAAAAAGCATTAAAAACGAATTTGACCATGTTTATGCTCATTTTTAACTAATTTGACCTTATTTATCATTCAAATACGTCCAAATACACAAAGAAGCCACCCAAAATATTTATTTAATATTTACGAGTGTTTTTGCACTTGTATTTGCATTTAATGACCTATGTTTCACGTCAAATGATATTAAAATGCATTAAATTGCATTAAAAACGAATTTGAGCATTTTATGCACATTTTTAACCAATTTGGCCATATTTATCATTCAAATAACGTCCAAATACACAAAGAAGCAACCAAAAATATTTATTTAATGTTTACGAGTGTTTTTGTACTTGTATTATCTTTTAATGACCTATATTTCACGTCAAATCGCATTAAAATGCATTAAATACGAATTCGAGCAAGTTTATGCACATTTTTAACCTATTAGGCATAATTTATCATTAAAATAACGTCCAAATACACAGAGAAGCCAACCAAAATATTTATTTAATGTTTACGAGTGTTTTTGCACTTGTATTTGCATTTAATGACCTATATTTCACGACAAATCGCATTAAAATGCATTAAAAACGAATTCGAGCAAGTTTATGCACATTTTTAACCTATTTGGCCTAATTTATCATTGAAATAACGTCCAAATACACAGAGAAGACAACCAAAATATTTATTTATTGTTTACGAGTGTTTTTGCACTTGTATTTGCATTTAATGACCTATATTTAACGTCAAATCGCATTAAAATGCATTACAAACAAATTTGACCATGTTTATGCTCATTTTTAACCAATTTGGCCAAATTTATTATTCAAATAACGTCCAAATACACAAATAAGCAAACCAAAATATTTATTTATTGTTGACGAGTGTTTTTGCACTTGTATTTGCCTTTAATAACCTATATTTCACGTCAAATCGCATTAAAAAGCATTAAAAATGAATTTGAGCATGTTTATGCATATTTTTAACCAATTTTGCCTCATTTATCATTCAAATAACGTCCAAATACACAAATAAGCCACCCGAAATATTTATTTAATGTTTACGAGTGTTTTTGCACTTGTATTTGCATTTAATAACCTATATTTCACGTCAAATGATATTAAAATGCATTAAAAACGAATTTGACCATGTTTATGCTCATTTTTAAGCAATTTGGCCTAATTTATCATTCAAATAACGTCCAAAAACACAAAGAAGCCACCCAAAATATTTATGTAATGTTTACGAGTGTTTTTGCACTTGTATTTGCATTTAATGACCTATATTTCACGACAAATCGCATTAAAAAGCATTAAAAATGAATTTGAGCATGTTTATGCATATTTTTAACCAATTTTGCCTAATTTATCATTCAAATAACGTCCAAATACACAAATAAGCAACCCGAAATATTTATTTAATGTTTACGAGTGTTTTTGCACTTGTATTTGCATTTAATAACCTATATTTCACGTCAAATGATATTAAAATGCATTAAAAACGAATTTGACCATGTTTATGCTCATTTTTAAGCAATTTGGCCTAATTTATCATTCAAATAACGTCCAAAAACACAAAGAAGCCACCCAAAATATTTATTTAATGTTTACGAGTGTTTTTGCACTTGTATTTGCATTTAATGACCTATATTTCACGTCAAATCGCTTTAAAATGCATTAAATACGAATTCGAGCAAGTTTATGCACATTTTTAACCTATTTGGCCTAATTTATCATTGAAATAACGTCCAAATACACAGAGAAGCCAAACAAAATATTTATTTATTGTTTACGAGTGTTTTTGCACTTGTATTTGCATTTAATGACCTATATTTCACGTCAAATCGCATTAAAATGCATTACAAACGAATTTGACCATATTTATGCTCATTTTTAACTAATTTGGCCTAATTTATCATTCAAATAACGTCCAAATACACAAATAAGCAAACCAAAATATTTATTTATTGTTTACGAGTGTTTTTGCACTTGTTTTTGCCTTTAATAACCTATATTTCACGTCAAATCGCATTAAAAAGCATTAAAAATGAATTTGAGCATGTTTATTCACATTTTTAACTAATTTGGCCTAATTTATCATTCAAATAACGTCCAAATACACAAATAAGCAAACCAAAATATTTATTTATTGTTTACGAGTGTTTTTGCACTTGTTTTTGCCTTTAATAACCTATATTTCACGTCAAATCGCATTAAAAAGCATTAAAAATGAATTTGAGCATGTTTATTCACATTTTTAACTAATTTGACCTTATTTATCATTCAAATACGTCCAAATACACAAAGAAGCCACCCAAAATATTTATTTAATATTTACGAGTGTTTTTGCACTTGTATTTGCATTTAATGACCTATGTTTCACGTCAAATGATATTGAAATGCATTAAAAACGAATTTAACCATGTTTATGCTCATTTTTAAGCAATTTGGCCTAATTTATCATTCAAATAACGTCCAAATACACAAATAAGCAAACCAAAATATTTATTTATTGTTTACGAGTGTTTTTGCACTTGTATTTGCATTTAATGACCTATATTTCACGTCAAATCGCATTAAAATGCTTTACAAACGAATTTGACCATATTTATGCTCATTTTTAACTAATTTGGCCTAATTTATCATTCAAATAACGTCCAAATACACAAATAAGCAAACCAAAATATTTATTTATTGTTTACGAGTGTTTTTGCACTTGTTTTTGCCTTTAATAACCTATATTTCACATCAAATCGCATTAAAAAGCATTAAAAACGAATTTGACCATGTTTATGCTCATTTTTAACTAATTTGACCTTATTTATCATTCAAATACGTCCAAATACACAAAGAAGCCACCCAAAATATTTATTTAATATTTACGAGTGTTTTTGCACTTGTATTTGCATTTAATGACCTATGTTTCACGTCAAATGATATTAAAATGCATTAAATTGCATTAAAAACGAATTTGAGCATTTTATGCACATTTTTAACCAATTTGGCCATATTTATCATTCAAATAACGTCCAAATACACAAAGAAGCAACCAAAAATATTTATTTAATGTTTACGAGTGTTTTTGTACTTGTATTATCTTTTAATGACCTATATTTCACGTCAAATCGCATTAAAATGCATTAAATACGAATTCGAGCAAGTTTATGCACATTTTTAACCTATTAGGCATAATTTATCATTAAAATAACGTCCAAATACACAGAGAAGCCAACCAAAATATTTATTTAATGTTTACGAGTGTTTTTGCACTTGTATTTGCATTTAATGACCTATATTTCACGACAAATCGCATTAAAATGCATTAAAAACGAATTCGAGCAAGTTTATGCACATTTTTAACCTATTTGGCCTAATTTATCATTGAAATAACGTCCAAATACACAGAGAAGACAACCAAAATATTTATTTATTGTTTACGAGTGTTTTTGCACTTGTATTTGCATTTAATGACCTATATTTAACGTCAAATCGCATTAAAATGCATTACAAACAAATTTGACCATGTTTATGCTCATTTTTAACCAATTTGGCCAAATTTATTATTCAAATAACGTCCAAATACACAAATAAGCAAACCAAAATATTTATTTATTGTTGACGAGTGTTTTTGCACTTGTATTTGCCTTTAATAACCTATATTTCACGTCAAATCGCATTAAAAAGCATTAAAAATGAATTTGAGCATGTTTATGCATATTTTTAACCAATTTTGCCTCATTTATCATTCAAATAACGTCCAAATACACAAATAAGCCACCCGAAATATTTATTTAATGTTTACGAGTGTTTTTGCACTTGTATTTGCATTTAATAACCTATATTTCACGTCAAATGATATTAAAATGCATTAAAAACGAATTTGACCATGTTTATGCTCATTTTTAAGCAATTTGGCCTAATTTATCATTCAAATAACGTCCAAAAACACAAAGAAGCCACCCAAAATATTTATGTAATGTTTACGAGTGTTTTTGCACTTGTATTTGCATTTAATGACCTATATTTCACGACAAATCGCATTAAAAAGCATTAAAAATGAATTTGAGCATGTTTATGCATATTTTTAACCAATTTTGCCTAATTTATCATTCAAATAACGTCCAAATACACAAATAAGCAACCCGAAATATTTATTTAATGTTTACGAGTGTTTTTGCACTTGTATTTGCATTTAATAACCTATATTTCACGTCAAATCATATTAAAATGCATTAAAAACGAATTTGACCATGTTTATGCTCATTTTTAAGCAATTTGGCCTAATTTATCATTCAAATAACGTCCAAAAACACAAAGAAGCCACCCAAAATATTTATTTAATGTTTACGAGTGTTTTTGCACTTGTATTTGCATTTAATGACCTATATTTCACGTCAAATCGCTTTAAAATGCATTAAATACGAATTCGAGCAAGTTTATGCACATTTTTAACCTATTTGGCCTAATTTATCATTGAAATAACGTCCAAATACACAGAGAAGCCAAACAAAATATTTATTTATTGTTTACGAGTGTTTTTGCACTTGTATTTGCATTTAATGACCTATATTTCACGTCAAATCGCATTAAAATGCATTACAAACGAATTTGACCATATTTATGCTCATTTTTAACTAATTTGGCCTAATTTATCATTCAAATAACGTCCAAATACACAAATAAGCAAACCAAAATATTTATTTATTGTTTACGAGTGTTTTTGCACTTGTTTTTGCCTTTAATAACCTATATTTCACGTCAAATCGCATTAAAAAGCATTAAAAATGAATTTGAGCATGTTTATTCACATTTTTAACTAATTTGGCCTAATTTATCATTCAAATAACGTCCAAATACACAAATAAGCAAACCAAAATATTTATTTATTGTTTACGAGTGTTTTTGCACTTGTTTTTGCCTTTAATAACCTATATTTCACGTCAAATCGCATTAAAAAGCATTAAAAATGAATTTGAGCATGTTTATTCACATTTTTAACTAATTTGACCTTATTTATCATTCAAATACGTCCAAATACACAAAGAAGCCACCCAAAATATTTATTTAATATTTACGAGTGTTTTTGCACTTGTATTTGCATTTAATGACCTATGTTTCACGTCAAATGATATTGAAATGCATTAAAAACGAATTTAACCATGTTTATGCTCATTTTTAAGCAATTTGGCCTAATTTATCATTCAAATAACGTCCAAATACACAAATAAGCAAACCAAAATATTTATTTATTGTTTACGAGTGTTTTTGCACTTGTATTTGCATTTAATGACCTATATTTCACGTCAAATCGCATTAAAATGCTTTACAAACGAATTTGACCATATTTATGCTCATTTTTAACTAATTTGGCCTAATTTATCATTCAAATAACGTCCAAATACACAAATAAGCAAACCAAAATATTTATTTATTGTTTACGAGTGTTTTTGCACTTGTTTTTGCCTTTAATAACCTATATTTCACATCAAATCGCATTAAAAAGCATTAAAAACGAATTTGACCATGTTTATGCTCATTTTTAACTAATTTGACCTTATTTATCATTCAAATACGTCCAAATACACAAAGAAGCCACCCAAAATATTTATTTAATATTTACGAGTGTTTTTGCACTTGTATTTGCATTTAATGACCTATGTTTCACGTCAAATGATATTAAAATGCATTAAATTGCATTAAAAACGAATTTGAGCATTTTATGCACATTTTTAACCAATTTGGCCATATTTATCATTCAAATAACGTCCAAATACACAAAGAAGCAACCAAAAATATTTATTTAATGTTTACGAGTGTTTTTGTACTTGTATTATCTTTTAATGACCTATATTTCACGTCAAATCGCATTAAAATGCATTAAATACGAATTCGAGCAAGTTTATGCACATTTTTAACCTATTAGGCATAATTTATCATTAAAATAACGTCCAAATACACAGAGAAGCCAACCAAAATATTTATTTAATGTTTACGAGTGTTTTTGCACTTGTATTTGCATTTAATGACCTATATTTCACGACAAATCGCATTAAAATGCATTAAAAACGAATTCGAGCAAGTTTATGCACATTTTTAACCTATTTGGCCTAATTTATCATTGAAATAACGTCCAAATACACAGAGAAGACAACCAAAATATTTATTTATTGTTTACGAGTGTTTTTGCACTTGTATTTGCATTTAATGACCTATATTTAACGTCAAATCGCATTAAAATGCATTACAAACAAATTTGACCATGTTTATGCTCATTTTTAACCAATTTGGCCAAATTTATTATTCAAATAACGTCCAAATACACAAATAAGCAAACCAAAATATTTATTTATTGTTGACGAGTGTTTTTGCACTTGTATTTGCCTTTAATAACCTATATTTCACGTCAAATCGCATTAAAAAGCATTAAAAATGAATTTGAGCATGTTTATGCATATTTTTAACCAATTTTGCCTCATTTATCATTCAAATAACGTCCAAATACACAAATAAGCCACCCGAAATATTTATTTAATGTTTACGAGTGTTTTTGCACTTGTATTTGCATTTAATAACCTATATTTCACGTCAAATGATATTAAAATGCATTAAAAACGAATTTGACCATGTTTATGCTCATTTTTAAGCAATTTGGCCTAATTTATCATTCAAATAACGTCCAAAAACACAAAGAAGCCACCCAAAATATTTATGTAATGTTTACGAGTGTTTTTGCACTTGTATTTGCATTTAATGACCTATATTTCACGACAAATCGCATTAAAAAGCATTAAAAATGAATTTGAGCATGTTTATGCATATTTTTAACCAATTTTGCCTAATTTATCATTCAAATAACGTCCAAATACACAAATAAGCCACGCGAAATATTTATTTAATGTTTACGAGTGTTTTTGCACTTGTATTTGCATTTAATAACCTATATTTCACGTCAAATGATATTAAAATGCATTAAAAACGAATTTAACCATGTTTATGCTCATTTTTAAGCAATTTGGCCTAATTTATCATTCAAATAACGTCCAAATACACAAATAAGCAAACCAAAATATTTATTTATTGTTTACGAGTGTTTTTGCACTTGTATTTGCATTTAATGACCTATATTTCACGTCAAATCGCATTAAAATGCTTTACAAACGAATTTGACCATATTTATGCTCATTTTTAACTAATTTGGCCTAATTTATCATTCAAATAACGTCCAAATACACAAATAAGCAAACCAAAATATTTATTAATTGTTTACGAGTGTTTTTGCACTTGTTTTTGCCTTTAATAACCTATATTTCACATCAAATCGCATTAAAAAGCATTAAAAACGAATTTGACCATGTTTATGCTCATTTTTAACTAATTTGACCTTATTTATCATTCAAATACGTCCAAATACACAAAGAAGCCACCCAAAATATTTATTTAATATTTACGAGTGTTTTTGTACTTGTATTATCTTTTAATGACCTATATTTCACGTCAAATCGCATTAAAATGCATTAAATACGAATTCGAGCAAGTTTATGCACATTTTTAACCTATTAGGCATAATTTATCACTAAAATAACGTCCAAATACACAGAGAAGCCAACCAAAATATTTATTTAATGTTTACGAGTGTTTTTGCACTTGTATTTGCATTTAATGACCTATATTTCACGACAAATCGCATTAAAATGCATTAAAAACGAATTCGAGCAAGTTTATGCACATTTTTAACCTATTTGGCCTAATTTATCATTGAAATAACGTCCAAATACACAGAGAAGACAACCAAAATATTTATTTATTGTTTACGAGTGTTTTTGCACTTGTATTTGCATTTAATGACCTATATTTAACGTCAAATCGCATTAAAATGCATTACAAACAAATTTGACCATGTTTATGCTCATTTTTAACCAATTTGGCCAAATTTATTATTCAAATAACGTCCAAATACGAAAATAAGCAAACCAAAATATTTATTTATGGTTTACGAGTGTTTTTGCACTTGTATTTGCCTTTAATAACCTATATTTCACGTCAAATCGCATTAAAAAGCATTAAAAATGAATTTGAGCATGTTTATGCATATTTTTAACCAATTTGGCCAAATTTATTATTCAAATAACGTCCAAATACACAAATAAGCAAACCAAAATATTTATTTATTGTTGACGAGTGTTTTTGCACTTGTATTTGCCTTTAATAACCTATATTTCACGTCAAATCGCATTAAAAAGCATTAAAAATGAATTTGAGCATGTTTATGCATATTTTTAACCAATTTTGCCTCATTTATCATTCAAATAACGTCCAAATACACAAATAAGCCACCCGAAATATTTATTTAATGTTTACGAGTGTTTTTGCACTTGTATTTGCATTTAATAACCTATATTTCACGTCAAATGATATTAAAATGCATTAAAAACGAATTTGACCATGTTTATGCTCATTTTTAAGCAATTTGGCCTAATTTATCATTCAAATAACGTCCAAAAACACAAAGAAGCCACCCAAAATATTTATGTAATGTTTACGAGTGTTTTTGCACTTGTATTTGCATTTAATGACCTATATTTCACGACAAATCGCATTAAAAAGCATTAAAAATGAATTTGAGCATGTTTATGCATATTTTTAACCAATTTTGCCTCATTTATCATTCAAATAACGTCCAAATACACAAATAAGCCACGCGAAATATTTATTTAATGTTTACGAGTGTTTTTGCACTTGTATTTGCATTTAATAACCTATATTTCACGTCAAATGATATTAAAATGCATTAAAAACGAATTTGACCATGTTTATGCTCATTTTTAACCAATTTGGCCAAATTTATTATTCAAATAACGTCCAAATACACAAATAAGCAAACCAAAATATTTATTTATTGTTGACGAGTGTTTTTGCACTTGTATTTGCCTTTAATAACCTATATTTCACGTCAAATCGCATTAAAAAGCATTAAAAATGAATTTGAGCATGTTTATGCATATTTTTAACCAATTTTGCCTCATTTATCATTCAAATAACGTCCAAATACACAAATAAGCCACCCGAAATATTTATTTAATGTTTACGAGTGTTTTTGCACTTGTATTTGCATTTAATAACCTATATTTCACGTCAAATGATATTAAAATGCATTAAAAACGAATTTGACCATGTTTATGCTCATTTTTAAGCAATTTGGCCTAATTTATCATTCAAATAACGTCCAAAAACACAAAGAAGCCACCCGAAATATTTATTTAATGTTTACGAGTGTTTTTGCACTTGTATTTGCATTTAATAACCTATATTTCACGTCAAATGATATTAAAATGCATTAAAAACGAATTTGACCATGTTTATGCTCATTTTTAAGGAATTTGGCCTAATTTATCATTCAAATAACGTCCAAAAACACAAAGAAGCCACCCAAAATATTTATTTAATGTTTACGAGTGTTTTTGCACTTGTATTTGCATTTAATGACCTATATTTCACGACAAATCGCATTAAAATGCATTAAAAACGAATTCGAGCAAGTTTATGCACATTTTGAACCTATTTGGCCTAATTTATCATTGAAATAACGTCAAAATACACAGAGAAGACAACCAAAATATTTATTTATTGTTTACGAGTGTTTTTGCACTTGTATTTTCATTTAATGACCTATATTTAACGTCAAATCGCATTAAAATGCATTACAAACAAATTTGACCATGTTTATGCTCATTTTTAACCAATTTGGCCAAATTTATTATTCAAATAACGTCCAAATACACAAATAAGCAAACCAAAATATTTATTTATGGTTTACGAGTGTTTTTGCACTTGTATTTGCCTTTAATAACCTATATTTCACGTCAAATCGCATTAAAAAGCATTAAAAATGAATTTGAGCATGTTTATGCTCATTTTTAACCAATTTGGCCTAATTTATCATTCAAATAACGTCCAAATACACAAATAAGCAAACCAAAATATTTATTTATTGTTTACGAGTGTTTTTGCACTTGTATTTGCCTTTAATAACCTATATTTCACGTCAAATCGCATTAAAAAGCATTAAAAATGAATTTGAGCATGTTGATGCTCATTTTTAACCAATTTGGCCTAATTTATCATTCAAATAACGTCCAAATACACAAAGAAGCCACCCAAAATATTTATTTAATTTTTACGAGTATTTTTGCACTTGTATTTGCATTTAATGACCTATATTTCACGTCAAATGATATTGAAATGCATTAAAAACGAATTTAACCATGTTTATGCTCATTTTTAAGCAATTTGGCCTAATTTATCATTCAAATAACGTCCAAATACACAAATAAGCAAACCAAAATATTTATTTATTGTTTACGAGTGTTTTTGCACTTGTATTTGCATTTAATGACCTATATTTCACGTCAAATCGCATTAAAATGCTTTACAAACGAATTTGACCATATTTATGCTCATTTTTAACTAATTTGGCCTAATTTATCATTCAAATAACGTCCAAATACACAAATAAGCAAACCAAAATATTTATTTATTGTTTACGAGTGTTTTTGCACTTGTTTTTGCCTTTAATAACCTATATTTCACATCAAATCGCATTAAAAAGCATTAAAAACGAATTTGACCATGTTTATGCTCATTTTTAACTAATTTGACCTTATTTATCATTCAAATACGTCCAAATACACAAAGAAGCCACCCAAAATATTTATTTAATATTTACGAGTGTTTTTGCACTTGTATTTGCATTTAATGACCTATGTTTCACGTCAAATGATATTAAAATGCATTAAAAACGAATTTGAGCATTTTATGCACATTTTTAACCAATTTGGCCATATTTATCATTCAAATAACGTCCAAATACACAAAGAAGCAACCAAAAATATTTATTTAATGTTTACGAGTGTTTTTGTACTTGTATTATCTTTTAATGACCTATATTTCACGTCAAATCGCATTAAAGTGCATTAAATACGAATTCGAGCAAGTTTATGCACATTTTTAACCTATTAGGCATAATTTATCATTAAAATAACGTCCAAATACACAGAGAAGCCAACCAAAATATTTATTTAATGTTTACGAGTGTTTTTGCACTTGTATTTGCATTTAATGACCTATATTTCACGACAAATCGCATTAAAATGCATTAAAAACGAATTCGAGCAAGTTTATGCACATTTTTAACCTATTTGGCCTAATTTATCATTGAAATAACGTCCAAATACACAGAGAAGACAACCAAAATATTTATTTATTGTTTACGAGTGTTTTTGCACTTGTATTTGCATTTAATGACCTATATTTAACGTCAAATCGCATTAAAATGCATTACAAACAAATTTGACCATGTTTAGGCTCATTTTTAACCAATTTGGCCAAATTTATTATTCAAATAACGTCCAAATACACAAATAAGCAAACCAAAATATTTATTTATTGTTGACGAGTGTTTTTGCACTTGTATTTGCCTTTAATAACCTATATTTCACGTCAAATCGCATTAAAAAGCATTAAAAATGAATTTGAGCATGTTTATGCATATTTTTAACCAATTTTGCCTCATTTATCATTCAAATAACGTCCAAATACACAAATAAGCCACCCGAAATATTTATTTAATGTTTACGAGTGTTTTTGCACTTGTATTTGCATTTAATAACCTATATTTCACGTCAAATGATATTAAAATGCATTAAAAACGAATTTGACCATGTTTATGCTCATTTTTAAGCAATTTGGCCTAATTTATCATTCAAATAACGTCCAAAAACACAAAGAAGCCACCCAAAATATTTATGTAATGTTTACGAGTGTTTTTGCACTTGTATTTGCATTTAATGACCTATATTTCACGACAAATCGCATTAAAAAGCATTAAAAATGAATTTGAGCATGTTTATGCATATTTTTAACCAATTTTGCCTCATTTATCATTCAAATAACGTCCAAATACACAAATAAGCCACCCGAAATATTTATTTAATGTTTACGAGTGTTTTTGCACTTGTATTTGCATTTAATAACCTATATTTCACGTCAAATGATATTAAAATGCATTAAAAACGAATTTGACCATGTTTATGCTCATTTTTAACCAATTTGGCCAAATTTATTATTCAAATAACGTCCAAATACACAAATAAGCAAACCAAAATATTTATTTATTGTTGACGAGTGTTTTTGCACTTGTATTTGCCTTTAATAACCTATATTTCACGTCAAATCGCATTAAAAAGCATTAAAAATGAATTTGAGCATGTTTATGCATATTTTTAACCAATTTTGCCTCATTTATCATTCAAATAACGTCCAAATACACAAATAAGCCACCCGAAATATTTATTTAATGTTTACGAGTGTTTTTGCACTTGTATTTGCATTTAATAACCTATATTTCACGTCAAATGATATTAAAATGCATTAAAAACGAATTTGACTATGTTTATGCTCATTTTTAAGCAATTTGGCCTAATTTATCATTCAAATAACGTCCAAAAACACAAAGAAGCCACCCGAAATATTTATTTAATGTTTACGAGTGTTTTTGCACTTGTATTTGCATTTAATAACCTATATTTCACGTCAAATGATATTAAAATGCATTAAAAACGAATTTGACCATGTTTATGCTCATTTTTAAGGAATTTGGCCTAATTTATCATTCAAATAACGTCCAAAAACACAATGAAGCCACCCAAAATATTTATTTAATGTTTACGAGTGTTTTTGCACTTGTATTTGCATTTAATGACCTATATTTCACGACAAATCGCATTAAAATGCATTAAAAACGAATTCGAGCAAGTTTATGCACATTTTGAACCTATTTGGCCTAATTTATCATTGAAATAACGTCAAAATACACAGAGAAGACAACCAAAATATTTATTTATTGTTTACGAGTGTTTTTGCACTTGTATTTTCATTTAATGACCTATATTTAACGTCAAATCGCATTAAAATGCATTACAAACAAATTTGACCATGTTTATGCTCATTTTTAACCAATTTGGCCAAATTTATTATTCAAATAACGTCCAAATACACAAATAAGCAAACCAAAATATTTATTTATGGTTTACGAGTGTTTTTGCACTTGTATTTGCCTTTAATAACCTATATTTCACGTCAAATCGCATTAAAAAGCATTAAAAATGAATTTGAGCATGTTTATGCTCATTTTTAACCAATTTGGCCTAATTTATCATTCAAATAACGTCCAAATACACAAATAAGCAAACCAAAATATTTATTTATTGTTTACGAGTGTTTTTGCACTTGTATTTGCCTTTAATAACCTATATTTCACGTCAAATCGCATTAAAAAGCATTAAAAATGAATTTGAGCATGTTGATGCTCATTTTTAACCAATTTGGCCTAATTTATCATTCAAATAACGTCCAAATACACAAAGAAGCCACCCAAAATATTTATTTAATTTTTACGAGTATTTTTGCACTTGTATTTGCATTTAATGACCTATATTTCACGTCAAATGATATTAAAATGCATTAAAAACGAATTTAACCATGTTTATGCTCATTTTTAAGCAATTTGGCCTAATTTATCATTCAAATAACGTCCAAATACACAAATAAGCAAACCAAAATATTTATTTATTGTTGACGAGTGTTTTTGCACTTGTATTTGCCTTTAATAACCTATATTTCACGTCAAATCGCATTAAAAAGCATTAAAAATGAATTTGAGCATGTTTATGCATATTTTTAACCAATTTTGCCTCATTTATCATTCAAATAACGTCCAAATACACAAATAAGCCTCCCGAAATATTTATTTAATGTTTACGAGTGTTTTTGCACTTGTATTTGCATTTAATAACCTATATTTCACGTCAAATCATATTAAAATGCATTAAAAACGAATTTGACCATGTTTATGCTCATTTTTAAGCAATTTGGCCTAATTTATCATTCAAATAACGTCCAAAAACACAAAGAAGCCACCCAAAATATTTATTTAATGTTTACGAGTGTTTTTGCACTTGTATTTGCATTTAATGACCTATATTTCACGTCAAATCGCTTTAAAATGCATTAAATACGAATTCGGGCAAGTTTATGCACATTTTTAACCTATTTGGCCTAATTTATCATTGAAATAACGTCCAAATACACAGAGAAGACAACCAAAATATTTATTTATTGTTTACGAGTGTTTTTGCACTTGTATTTGCCTTTAATGACCTATATTTCACGTCAAATCGCATTAAAAAGCATTAAAAATGAATTTGACCATGTTTATGCTCATTTTTAACCAATTTGGCCTAATTTATCATTCAAATAACGTCCAAATACACAAAGAAGCCACCCAAAATATTTATTTAATTTTTACGAGTATTTTTGCACTTGTATTTGCATTTAATGACCTATATTTCACGTCAAATGATATTGAAATGCATTAAAAACGAATTTAACCATGTTTATGCTCATTTTTAAGCAATTTGGCCTAATTTATCATTCAAATAACGTCCAAATACACAAATAAGCAAACCAAAATATTTATTTATTGTTTACGAGTGTTTTTGCACTTGTATTTGCATTTAATGACCTATATTTCACGTCAAATCGCATTAAAATGCTTTACAAACGAATTTGACCATATTTATGCTCATTTTTAACTAATTTGGCCTAATTTATCATTCAAATAACGTCCAAATACACAAATAAGCAAACCAAAATATTTATTTATTGTTTACGAGTGTTTTTGCACTTGTTTTTGCCTTTAATAACCTATATTTCACATCAAATCGCATTAAAAAGCATTAAAAACGAATTTGACCATGTTTATGCTCATTTTTAACTAATTTGACCTTATTTATCATTCAAATACGTCCAAATACACAAAGAAGCCACCCAAAATATTTATTTAATATTTACGAGTGTTTTTGCACTTGTATTTGCATTTAATGACCTATGTTTCACGTCAAATGATATTAAAATGCATTAAATTGCATTAAAAACGAATTTGAGCATTTTATGCACATTTTTAACCAATTTGGCCATATTTATCATTCAAATAACGTCCAAATACACAAAGAAGCAACCAAAAATATTTATTTAATGTTTACGAGTGTTTTTGTACTTGTATTATCTTTTAATGACCTATATTTCACGTCAAATCGCATTAAAATGCATTAAATACGAATTCGAGCAAGTTTATGCACATTTTTAACCTATTAGGCATAATTTATCATTAAAATAACGTCCAAATACACAGAGAAGCCAACCAAAATATTTATTTAATGTTTACGAGTGTTTTTGCACTTGTATTTGCATTTAATGACCTATATTTCACGACAAATCGCATTAAAATGCATTAAAAACGAATTCGAGCAAGTTTATGCACATTTTTAACCTATTTGGCCTAATTTATCATTGAAATAACGTCCAAATACACAGAGAAGACAACCAAAATATTTATTTATTGTTTACGAGTGTTTTTGCACTTGTATTTGCATTTAATGACCTATATTTAACGTCAAATCGCATTAAAATGCATTACAAACAAATTTGACCATGTTTAGGCTCATTTTTAACCAATTTGGCCAAATTTATTATTCAAATAACGTCCAAATACACAAATAAGCAAACCAAAATATTTATTTATTGTTGACGAGTGTTTTTGCACTTGTATTTGCCTTTAATAACCTATATTTCACGTCAAATCGCATTAAAAAGCATTAAAAATGAATTTGAGCATGTTTATGCATATTTTTAACCAATTTTGCCTCATTTATCATTCAAATAACGTCCAAATACACAAATAAGCCACCCGAAATATTTATTTAATGTTTACGAGTGTTTTTGCACTTGTATTTGCATTTAATAACCTATATTTCACGTCAAATGATATTAAAATGCATTAAAAACGAATTTGACCATGTTTATGCTCATTTTTAAGCAATTTGGCCTAATTTATCATTCAAATAACGTCCAAAAACACAAAGAAGCCACCCAAAATATTTATGTAATGTTTACGAGTGTTTTTGCACTTGTATTTGCATTTAATGACCTATATTTCACGACAAATCGCATTAAAAAGCATTAAAAATGAATTTGAGCATGTTTATGCATATTTTTAACCAATTTTGCCTCATTTATCATTCAAATAACGTCCAAATACACAAATAAGCCACCCGAAATATTTATTTAATGTTTACGAGTGTTTTTGCACTTGTATTTGCATTTAATGACCTATATTTCACGACAAATCGCATTAAAATGCATTAAAAACGAATTCGAGCAAGTTTATGCACATTTTGAACCTATTTGGCCTAATTTATCATTGAAATAACGTCAAAATACACAGAGAAGACAACCAAAATATTTATTTATTGTTTACGAGTGTTTTTGCACTTGTATTTTCATTTAATGACCTATATTTAACGTCAAATCGCATTAAAATGCATTACAAACAAATTTGACCATGTTTATGCTCATTTTTAACCAATTTGGCCAAATTTATTATTCAAATAACGTCCAAATACACAAATAAGCAAACCAAAATATTTATTTATGGTTTACGAGTGTTTTTGCACTTGTATTTGCCTTTAATAACCTATATTTCACGTCAAATCGCATTAAAAAGCATTAAAAATGAATTTGAGCATGTTTATGCTCATTTTTAACCAATTTGGCCTAATTTATCATTCAAATAACGTCCAAATACACAAATAAGCAAACCAAAATATTTATTTATTGTTTACGAGTGTTTTTGCACTTGTATTTGCCTTTAATAACCTATATTTCACGTCAAATCGCATTAAAAAGCATTAAAAATGAATTTGAGCATGTTGATGCTCATTTTTAACCAATTTGGCCTAATTTATCATTCAAATAACGTCCAAATACACAAAGAAGCCACCCAAAATATTTATTTAATTTTTACGAGTATTTTTGCACTTGTATTTGCATTTAATGACCTATATTTCACGTCAAATGATATTAAAATGCATTAAAAACGAATTTAACCATGTTTATGCTCATTTTTAAGCAATTTGGCCTAATTTATCATTCAAATAACGTCCAAATACACAAATAAGCAAACCAAAATATTTATTTATTGTTGACGAGTGTTTTTGCACTTGTATTTGCCTTTAATAACCTATATTTCACGTCAAATCGCATTAAAAAGCATTAAAAATGAATTTGAGCATGTTTATGCATATTTTTAACCAATTTTGCCTCATTTATCATTCAAATAACGTCCAAATACACAAATAAGCCTCCCGAAATATTTATTTAATGTTTACGAGTGTTTTTGCACTTGTATTTGCATTTAATAACCTATATTTCACGTCAAATCATATTAAAATGCATTAAAAACGAATTTGACCATGTTTATGCTCATTTTTAAGCAATTTGGCCTAATTTATCATTCAAATAACGTCCAAAAACACAAAGAAGCCACCCAAAATATTTATTTAATGTTTACGAGTGTTTTTGCACTTGTATTTGCATTTAATGACCTATATTTCACGTCAAATCGCTTTAAAATGCATTAAATACGAATTCGGGCAAGTTTATGCACATTTTTAACCTATTTGGCCTAATTTATCATTGAAATAACGTCCAAATACACAGAGAAGACAACCAAAATATTTATTTATTGTTTACGAGTGTTTTTGCACTTGTATTTGCATTTAATGACCTATATTTAACGTCAAATCGCATTAAAATGCATTACAAACAAATTTGACCATGTTTATGCTCATTTTTAACCAATTTGGCCAAATTTATCATTCAAATAACGTCCAAATACACAAATAAGCAAACCAAAATATTTATTTATGGTTTACGAGTGTTTTTGCACTTGTATTTGCCTTTAATAACCTATATTTCACGTCAAATCGCATTAAAAAGCATTAAAAATGAATTTGAGCATGTTTATGCATATTTTTAACCAATTTGGCCTAATTTATCATTCAAATAACGTCCAAATACACAAATAAGCAAACCAAAATATTTATTTATTGTTTACGAGTGTTTTTGCACTTGTATTTGCCTTTAATAACCTATATTTCACGTCAAATCGCATTAAAAAGCATTAAAAATGAATTTGAGCATGTTGATGCTCATTTTTAACCAATTTGGCCTAATTTATCATTCAAATAACGTCCAAATACACAAAGAAGCCACCCAAAATATTTATTTAATTTTTACGAGTATTTTTGCACTTGTATTTGCATTTAATGACCTATATTTCACGTCAAATGATATTAAAATGCATTAAAAACGATTTTAACCATGTTTATGCTCATTTTTAAGCAATTTGGCCTAATTTATCATTCAAATAACGTCCAAATACACAAATAAGCAAACCAAAATATTTATTTATTGTTGACGAGTGTTTTTGCACTTGTATTTGCCTTTAATAACCTATATTTCACGTCAAATCGCATTAAAAAGCATTAAAAATGAATTTGAGCATGTTTATGCATATTTTTAACCAATTTGGCCTAATTTATCATTCAAATAACGTCCAAATACACAAAGAAGCCACCCAAAATATTTATTTAATTTTTACGAGTATTTTTGCACTTGTATTTGCATTTAATGACCTATATTTCACGTCAAATGATATTGAAATGCATTAAAAACGAATTTAACCATGTTTATGCTCATTTTTAAGCAATTTGGCCTAATTTATCATTCAAATAACGTCCAAATACACAAATAAGCAAACCAAAATATTTATTTATTGTTTACGAGTGTTTTTGCACTTGTATTTGCATTTAATGACCTATATTTCACGTCAAATCGCATTAAAATGCTTTACAAACGAATTTGACCATATTTATGCTCATTTTTAACTAATTTGGCCTAATTTATCATTCAAATAACGTCCAAATACACAAATAAGCAAACCAAAATATTTATTTATTGTTTACGAGTGTTTTTGCACTTGTTTTTGCCTTTAATAACCTATATTTCACATCAAATCGCATTAAAAAGCATTAAAAACGAATTTGACCATGTTTATGCTCATTTTTAACTAATTTGACCTTATTTATCATTCAAATACGTCCAAATACACAAAGAAGCCACCCAAAATATTTATTTAATATTTACGAGTGTTTTTGCACTTGTATTTGCATTTAATGACCTATGTTTCACGTCAAATGATATTAAAATGCATTAAATTGCATTAAAAACGAATTTGAGCATTTTATGCACATTTTTAACCAATTTGGCCATATTTATCATTCAAATAACGTCCAAATACACAAAGAAGCAACCAAAAATATTTATTTAATGTTTACGAGTGTTTTTGTACTTGTATTATCTTTTAATGACCTATATTTCACGTCAAATCGCATTAAAATGCATTAAATACGAATTCGAGCAAGTTTATGCACATTTTTAACCTATTAGGCATAATTTATCATTAAAATAACGTCCAAATACACAGAGAAGCCAACCAAAATATTTATTTAATGTTTACGAGTGTTTTTGCACTTGTATTTGCATTTAATGACCTATATTTCACGACAAATCGCATTAAAATGCATTAAAAACGAATTCGAGCAAGTTTATGCACATTTTTAACCTATTTGGCCTAATTTATCATTGAAATAACGTCCAAATACACAGAGAAGACAACCAAAATATTTATTTATTGTTTACGAGTGTTTTTGCACTTGTATTTGCATTTAATGACCTATATTTAACGTCAAATCGCATTAAAATGCATTACAAACAAATTTGACCATGTTTAGGCTCATTTTTAACCAATTTGGCCAAATTTATTATTCAAATAACGTCCAAATACACAAATAAGCAAACCAAAATATTTATTTATTGTTGACGAGTGTTTTTGCACTTGTATTTGCCTTTAATAACCTATATTTCACGTCAAATCGCATTAAAAAGCATTAAAAATGAATTTGAGCATGTTTATGCATATTTTTAACCAATTTTGCCTCATTTATCATTCAAATAACGTCCAAATACACAAATAAGCCACCCGAAATATTTATTTAATGTTTACGAGTGTTTTTGCACTTGTATTTGCATTTAATAACCTATATTTCACGTCAAATGATATTAAAATGCATTAAAAACGAATTTGACCATGTTTATGCTCATTTTTAAGCAATTTGGCCTAATTTATCATTCAAATAACGTCCAAAAACACAAAGAAGCCACCCAAAATATTTATGTAATGTTTACGAGTGTTTTTGCACTTGTATTTGCATTTAATGACCTATATTTCACGACAAATCGCATTAAAAAGCATTAAAAATGAATTTGAGCATGTTTATGCATATTTTTAACCAATTTTGCCTCATTTATCATTCAAATAACGTCCAAATACACAAATAAGCCACCCGAAATATTTATTTAATGTTTACGAGTGTTTTTGCACTTGTATTTGCATTTAATAACCTATATTTCACGTCAAATGATATTAAAATGCATTAAAAACGAATTTGACCATGTTTATGCTCATTTTTAACCAATTTGGCCAAATTTATTATTCAAATAACGTCCAAATACACAAATAAGCAAACCAAAATATTTATTTATTGTTGACGAGTGTTTTTGCACTTGTATTTGCCTTTAATAACCTATATTTCACGTCAAATCGCATTAAAAAGCATTAAAAATGAATTTGAGCATGTTTATGCATATTTTTAACCAATTTTGCCTCATTTATCATTCAAATAACGTCCAAATACACAAATAAGCCACCCGAAATATTTATTTAATGTTTACGAGTGTTTTTGCACTTGTATTTGCATTTAATAACCTATATTTCACGTCAAATGATATTAAAATGCATTAAAAACGAATTTGACTATGTTTATGCTCATTTTTAAGCAATTTGGCCTAATTTATCATTCAAATAACGTCCAAAAACACAAAGAAGCCACCCGAAATATTTATTTAATGTTTACGAGTGTTTTTGCACTTGTATTTGCATTTAATAACCTATATTTCACGTCAAATGATATTAAAATGCATTAAAAACGAATTTGACCATGTTTATGCTCATTTTTAAGGAATTTGGCCTAATTTATCATTCAAATAAGGTCCAAAAACACAAAGAAGCCACCCAAAATATTTATTTAATGTTTACGAGTATTTTTGCACTTGTATTTGCATTTAATGACCTATATTTCACGACAAATCGCATTAAAATGCATTAAAAACGAATTCGAGCAAGTTTATGCACATTTTGAACCTATTTGGCCTAATTTATCATTGAAATAACGTCAAAATACACAGAGAAGACAACCAAAATATTTATTTATTGTTTACGAGTGTTTTTGCACTTGTATTTTCATTTAATGACCTATATTTAACGTCAAATCGCATTAAAATGCATTACAAACAAATTTGACCATGTTTATGCTCATTTTTAACCAATTTGGCCAAATTTATTATTCAAATAACGTCCAAATACACAAATAAGCAAACCAAAATATTTATTTATGGTTTACGAGTGTTTTTGCACTTGTATTTGCCTTTAATAACCTATATTTCACGTCAAATCTTATTAAAAAGCATTAAAAATGAATTTGAGCATGTTTATGCTCATTTTTAACCAATTTGGCCTAATTTATCATTCAAATAACGTCCAAATACACAAATAAGCAAACCAAAATATTTATTTATTGTTTACGAGTGTTTTTGCACTTGTATTTGCCTTTAATAACCTATATTTCACGTCAAATCGCATTAAAAAGCATTAAAAATGAATTTGAGCATGTTGATGCTCATTTTTAACCAATTTGGCCTAATTTATCATTCAAATAACGTCCAAATACACAAAGAAGCCACCCAAAATATTTATTTAATTTTTACGAGTATTTTTGCACTTGTATTTGCATTTAATGACCTATATTTCACGTCAAATGATATTAAAATGCATTAAAAACGAATTTAACCATGTTTATGCTCATTTTTAAGCAATTTGGCCTAATTTATCATTCAAATAACGTCCAAATACACAAATAAGCAAACCAAAATATTTATTTATTGTTGACGAGTGTTTTTGCACTTGTATTTGCCTTTAATAACCTATATTTCACGTCAAATCGCATTAAAAAGCATTAAAAATGAATTTGAGCATGTTTATGCATATTTTTAACCAATTTTGCCTCATTTATCATTCAAATAACGTCCAAATACACAAATAAGCCTCCCGAAATATTTATTTAATGTTTACGAGTGTTTTTGCACTTGTATTTGCATTTAATAACCTATATTTCACGTCAAATCATATTAAAATGCATTAAAAACGAATTTGACCATGTTTATGCTCATTTTTAAGCAATTTGGCCTAATTTATCATTCAAATAACGTCCAAAAACACAAAGAAGCCACCCAAAATATTTATTTAATGTTTACGAGTGTTTTTGCACTTGTATTTGCATTTAATGACCTATATTTCACGTCAAATCGCTTTAAAATGCATTAAATACGAATTCGGGCAAGTTTATGCACATTTTTAACCTATTTGGCCTAATTTATCAATGAAATAACGTCCAAATACACAGAGAAGACAACCAAAATATTTATTTATTGTTTACGAGTGTTTTTGCACTTGTATTTGCATTTAATGACCTATATTTAACGTCAAATCGCATTAAAATGCATTACAAACAAATTTGACCATGTTTATGCTCATTTTTAACCAATTTGGCCAAATTTATCATTCAAATAACGTCCAAATACACAAATAAGCAAACAAAAATATTTATTTATGGTTTACGAGTGTTTTTGCACTTGTATTTGCCTTTAATAACCTATATTTCACGTCAAATCGCATTAAAAAGCATTAAAAATGAATTTGAGCATGTTTATGCATATTTTTAACCAATTTGGCCTAATTTATCATTCAAATAACGTCCAAATACACAAATAAGCAAACCAAAATATTTATTTATTGTTTACGAGTGTTTTTGCACTTGTATTTGCCTTTAATAACCTATATTTCACGTCAAATCGCATTAAAAAGCATTAAAAATGAATTTGAGCATGTTGATGCTCATTTTTAACCAATTTGGCCTAATTTATCATTCAAATAACGTCCAAATACACAAAGAAGCCACCCAAAATATTTATTTAATTTTTACGAGTATTTTTGCACTTGTATTTGCATTTAATGACCTATATTTCACGTCAAATGATATTAAAATGCATAAAAAACGATTTTAACCATGTTTATGCTCATTTTTAAGCAATTTGGCCTAATTTATCATTCAAATAACGTCCAAATACACAAATAAGCAAACCAAAATATTTATTTATTGTTGACGAGTGTTTTTGCACTTGTATTTGCCTTTAATAACCTATATTTCACGTCAAATCGCATTAAAAAGCATTAAAAATGAATTTGAGCATGTTTATGCATATTTTTAACCAATTTGGCCTAATTTATCATTCAAATAACGTCCAAATACACAAAGAAGCCACCCAAAATATTTATTTAATTTTTACGAGTATTTTTGCACTTGTATTTGCATTTAATGACCTATATTTCACGTCAAATGATATTGAAATGCATTAAAAACGAATTTAACCATGTTTATGCTCATTTTTAAGCAATTTGGCCTAATTTATCATTCAAATAACGTCCAAATACACAAATAAGCAAACCAAAATATTTATTTATTGTTTACGAGTGTTTTTGCACTTGTATTTGCATTTAATGACCTATATTTCACGTCAAATCGCATTAAAATGCTTTACAAACGAATTTGACCATATTTATGCTCATTTTTAACTAATTTGGCCTAATTTATCATTCAAATAACGTCCAAATACACAAATAAGCAAACCAAAATATTTATTTATTGTTTACGAGTGTTTTTGCACTTGTTTTTGCCTTTAATAACCTATATTTCACATCAAATCGCATTAAAAAGCATTAAAAACGAATTTGACCATGTTTATGCTCATTTTTAACTAATTTGACCTTATTTATCATTCAAATACGTCCAAATACACAAAGAAGCCACCCAAAATATTTATTTAATATTTACGAGTGTTTTTGCACTTGTATTTGCATTTAATGACCTATGTTTCACGTCAAATGATATTAAAATGCATTAAATTGCATTAAAAACGAATTTGAGCATTTTATGCACATTTTTAACCAATTTGGCCATATTTATCATTCAAATAACGTCCAAATACACAAAAAAGCAACCAAAAATATTTATTTAATGTTTACGAGTGTTTTTGTACTTGTATTATCTTTTAATGACCTATATTTCACGTCAAATCGCATTAAAATGCATTAAATACGAATTCGAGCAAGTTTATGCACATTTTTAACCTATTAGGCATAATTTATCATTAAAATAACGTCCAAATACACAGAGAAGACAACCAAAATATTTATTTATTGTTTACGAGTGTTTTTGCACTTGTATTTTCATTTAATGACCTATATTTAACGTCAAATCGCATTAAAATGCATTACAAACAAATTTGACCATGTTTATGCTCATTTTTAACCAATTTGGCCAAATTTATTATTCAAATAACGTCCAAATACACAAATAAGCAAACCAAAATATTTATTTATGGTTTACGAGTGTTTTTGCACTTGTATTTGCCTTTAATAACCTATATTTCACGTCAAATCTTATTAAAAAGCATTAAAAATGAATTTGAGCATGTTTATGCTCATTTTTAACCAATTTGGCCTAATTTATCATTCAAATAACGTCCAAATACACAAATAAGCAAACCAAAATATTTATTTATTGTTTACGAGTGTTTTTGCACTTGTATTTGCCTTTAATAACCTATATTTCACGTCAAATCGCATTAAAAAGCATTAAAAATGAATTTGAGCATGTTGATGCTCATTTTTAACCA
This sequence comes from x Bolboschoenoplectus mariqueter, assembly GCA_037678475.1. Lineage (NCBI taxonomy): Eukaryota > Viridiplantae > Streptophyta > Magnoliopsida > Poales > Cyperaceae > x Bolboschoenoplectus > x Bolboschoenoplectus mariqueter. The sequence continues at coordinate 5,155,830 of CM075236.1, read as the reverse complement.
ATTTGGCCTAATTTATCATTCAAATAACGTCCAAATACACAAAGAAGCCACCCAAAATATTTATTTAATTTTTACGAGTATTTTTGCACTTGTATTTGCATTTAATGACCTATATTTCACGTCAAATGATATTAAAATGCATTAAAAACGAATTTAACCATGTTTATGCTCATTTTTAAGCAATTTGGCCTAATTTATCATTCAAATAACGTCCAAATACACAAATAAGCAAACCAAAATATTTATTTATTGTTGACGAGTGTTTTTGCACTTGTATTTGCCTTTAATAACCTATATTTCACGTCAAATCGCATTAAAAAGCATTAAAAATGAATTTGAGCATGTTTATGCATATTTTTAACCAATTTTGCCTCATTTATCATTCAAATAACGTCCAAATACACAAATAAGCCTCCCGAAATATTTATTTAATGTTTACGAGTGTTTTTGCACTTGTATTTGCATTTAATAACCTATATTTCACGTCAAATCATATTAAAATGCATTAAAAACGAATTTGACCATGTTTATGCTCATTTTTAAGGAATTTGGCCTAATTTATCATTCAAATAACGTCCAAAAACACAAAGAAGCCACCCAAAATATTTATTTAATGTTTACGAGTGTTTTTGCACTTGTATTTGCATTTAATGACCTATATTTCACGACAAATCGCATTAAAATGCATTAAAAACGAATTCGAGCAAGTTTATGCACATTTTGAACCTATTTGGCCTAATTTATCATTGAAATAACGTCAAAATACACAGAGAAGACAACCAAAATATTTATTTATTGTTTACGAGTGTTTTTGCACTTGTATTTTCATTTAATGACCTATATTTAACGTCAAATCGCATTAAAATGCATTACAAACAAATTTGACCATGTTTATGCTCATTTTTAACCAATTTGGCCAAATTTATTATTCAAATAACGTCCAAATACACAAATAAGCAAACCAAAATATTTATTTATGGTTTACGAGTGTTTTTGCACTTGTATTTGCCTTTAATAACCTATATTTCACGTCAAATCGCATTAAAAAGCATTAAAAATGAATTTGAGCATGTTTATGCTCATTTTTAACCAATTTGGCCTAATTTATCATTCAAATAACGTCCAAATACACAAATAAGCAAACCAAAATATTTATTTATTGTTTACGAGTGTTTTTGCACTTGTATTTGCCTTTAATAACCTATATTTCACGTCAAATCGCATTAAAAAGCATTAAAAATGAATTTGAGCATGTTGATGCTCATTTTTAACCAATTTGGCCTAATTTATCATTCAAATAACGTCCAAATACACAAAGAAGCCACCCAAAATATTTATTTAATTTTTACGAGTATTTTTGCACTTGTATTTGCATTTAATGACCTATATTTCACGTCAAATGATATTAAAATGCATTAAAAACGAATTTAACCATGTTTATGCTCATTTTTAAGCAATTTGGCCTAATTTATCATTCAAATAACGTCCAAATACACAAATAAGCAAACCAAAATATTTATTTATTGTTGACGAGTGTTTTTGCACTTGTATTTGCCTTTAATAACCTATATTTCACGTCAAATCGCATTAAAAAGCATTAAAAATGAATTTGAGCATGTTTATGCATATTTTTAACCAATTTTGCCTCATTTATCATTCAAATAACGTCCAAATACACAAATAAGCCTCCCGAAATATTTATTTAATGTTTACGAGTGTTTTTGCACTTGTATTTGCATTTAATAACCTATATTTCACGTCAAATCATATTAAAATGCATTAAAAACGAATTTGACCATGTTTATGCTCATTTTTAAGGAATTTGGCCTAATTTATCATTCAAATAACGTCCAAAAACACAAAGAAGCCACCCAAAATATTTATTTAATGTTTACGAGTGTTTTTGCACTTGTATTTGCATTTAATGACCTATATTTCACGACAAATCGCATTAAAATGCATTAAAAACGAATTCGAGCAAGTTTATGCACATTTTGAACCTATTTGGCCTAATTTATCATTGAAATAACGTCAAAATACACAGAGAAGACAACCAAAATATTTATTTATTGTTTACGAGTGTTTTTGCACTTGTATTTTCATTTAATGACCTATATTTAACGTCAAATCGCATTAAAATGCATTACAAACAAATTTGACCATGTTTATGCTCATTTTTAACCAATTTGGCCAAATTTATTATTCAAATAACGTCCAAATACACAAATAAGCAAACCAAAATATTTATTTATGGTTTACGAGTGTTTTTGCACTTGTATTTGCCTTTAATAACCTATATTTCACGTCAAATCGCATTAAAAAGCATTAAAAATGAATTTGAGCATGTTTATGCTCATTTTTAACCAATTTGGCCTAATTTATCATTCAAATAACGTCCAAATACACAAATAAGCAAACCAAAATATTTATTTATTGTTTACGAGTGTTTTTGCACTTGTATTTGCCTTTAATAACCTATATTTCACGTCAAATCGCATTAAAAAGCATTAAAAATGAATTTGAGCATGTTGATGCTCATTTTTAACCAATTTGGCCTAATTTATCATTCAAATAACGTCCAAATACACAAAGAAGCCACCCAAAATATTTATTTAATTTTTACGAGTATTTTTGCACTTGTATTTGCATTTAATGACCTATATTTCACGTCAAATGATATTAAAATGCATTAAAAACGAATTTAACCATGTTTATGCTCATTTTTAAGCAATTTGGCCTAATTTATCATTCAAATAACGTCCAAATACACAAATAAGCAAACCAAAATATTTATTTATTGTTGACGAGTGTTTTTGCACTTGTATTTGCCTTTAATAACCTATATTTCACGTCAAATCGCATTAAAAAGCATTAAAAATGAATTTGAGCATGTTTATGCATATTTTTAACCAATTTTGCCTCATTTATCATTCAAATAACGTCCAAATACACAAATAAGCCTCCCGAAATATTTATTTAATGTTTACGAGTGTTTTTGCACTTGTATTTGCATTTAATAACCTATATTTCACGTCAAATCATATTAAAATGCATTAAAAACGAATTTGACCATGTTTATGCTCATTTTTAAGCAATTTGGCCTAATTTATCATTCAAATAACGTCCAAAAACACAAAGAAGCCACCCAAAATATTTATTTAATGTTTACGAGTGTTTTTGCACTTGTATTTGCATTTAATGACCTATATTTCACGTCAAATCGCTTTAAAATGCATTAAATACGAATTCGGGCAAGTTTATGCACATTTTTAACCTATTTGGCCTAATTTATCAATGAAATAACGTCCAAATACACAGAGAAGACAACCAAAATATTTATTTATTGTTTACGAGTGTTTTTGCACTTGTATTTGCATTTAATGACCTATATTTAACGTCAAATCGCATTAAAATGCATTACAAACAAATTTGACCATGTTTATGCTCATTTTTAACCAATTTGGCCAAATTTATCATTCAAATAACGTCCAAATACACAAATAAGCAAACAAAAATATTTATTTATGGTTTACGAGTGTTTTTGCACTTGTATTTGCCTTTAATAACCTATATTTCACGTCAAATCGCATTAAAAAGCATTAAAAATGAATTTGAGCATGTTTATGCATATTTTTAACCAATTTGGCCTAATTTATCATTCAAATAACGTCCAAATACACAAATAAGCAAACCAAAATATTTATTTATTGTTTACGAGTGTTTTTGCACTTGTATTTGCCTTTAATAACCTATATTTCACGTCAAATCGCATTAAAAAGCATTAAAAATGAATTTGAGCATGTTGATGCTCATTTTTAACCAATTTGGCCTAATTTATCATTCAAATAACGTCCAAATACACAAAGAAGCCACCCAAAATATTTATTTAATTTTTACGAGTATTTTTGCACTTGTATTTGCATTTAATGACCTATATTTCACGTCAAATGATATTAAAATGCATAAAAAACGATTTTAACCATGTTTATGCTCATTTTTAAGCAATTTGGCCTAATTTATCATTCAAATAACGTCCAAATACACAAATAAGCAAACCAAAATATTTATTTATTGTTGACGAGTGTTTTTGCACTTGTATTTGCCTTTAATAACCTATATTTCACGTCAAATCGCATTAAAAAGCATTAAAAATGAATTTGAGCATGTTTATGCATATTTTTAACCAATTTGGCCTAATTTATCATTCAAATAACGTCCAAATACACAAAGAAGCCACCCAAAATATTTATTTAATTTTTACGAGTATTTTTGCACTTGTATTTGCATTTAATGACCTATATTTCACGTCAAATGATATTGAAATGCATTAAAAACGAATTTAACCATGTTTATGCTCATTTTTAAGCAATTTGGCCTAATTTATCATTCAAATAACGTCCAAATACACAAATAAGCAAACCAAAATATTTATTTATTGTTTACGAGTGTTTTTGCACTTGTATTTGCATTTAATGACCTATATTTCACGTCAAATCGCATTAAAATGCTTTACAAACGAATTTGACCATATTTATGCTCATTTTTAACTAATTTGGCCTAATTTATCATTCAAATAACGTCCAAATACACAAATAAGCAAACCAAAATATTTATTTATTGTTTACGAGTGTTTTTGCACTTGTTTTTGCCTTTAATAACCTATATTTCACATCAAATCGCATTAAAAAGCATTAAAAACGAATTTGACCATGTTTATGCTCATTTTTAACTAATTTGACCTTATTTATCATTCAAATACGTCCAAATACACAAAGAAGCCACCCAAAATATTTATTTAATATTTACGAGTGTTTTTGCACTTGTATTTGCATTTAATGACCTATGTTTCACGTCAAATGATATTAAAATGCATTAAATTGCATTAAAAACGAATTTGAGCATTTTATGCACATTTTTAACCAATTTGGCCATATTTATCATTCAAATAACGTCCAAATACACAAAAAAGCAACCAAAAATATTTATTTAATGTTTACGAGTGTTTTTGTACTTGTATTATCTTTTAATGACCTATATTTCACGTCAAATCGCATTAAAATGCATTAAATACGAATTCGAGCAAGTTTATGCACATTTTTAACCTATTAGGCATAATTTATCATTAAAATAACGTCCAAATACACAGAGAAGCCAACCAAAATATTTATTTAATGTTTACGAGTGTTTTTGCACTTGTATTTGCATTTAATGACCTATATTTCACGACAAATCGCATTAAAATGCATTAAAAACGAATTCGAGCAAGTTTATGCACATTTTTAACCTATTTGGCCTAATTTATCATTGAAATAACGTCCAAATACACAGAGAAGACAACCAAAATATTTATTTATTGTTTACGAGTGTTTTTGCACTTGTATTTGCATTTAATGACCTATATTTAACGTCAAATCGCATTAAAATGCATTACAAACAAATTTGACCATGTTTAGGCTCATTTTTAACCAATTTGGCCAAATTTATTATTCAAATAACGTCCAAATACACAAATAAGCAAACCAAAATATTTATTTATTGTTGACGAGTGTTTTTGCACTTGTATTTGCCTTTAATAACCTATATTTCACGTCAAATCGCATTAAAAAGCATTAAAAATGAATTTGAGCATGTTTATGCATATTTTTAACCAATTTTGCCTCATTTATCATTCAAATAACGTCCAAATACACAAATAAGCCACCCGAAATATTTATTTAATGTTTACGAGTGTTTTTGCACTTGTATTTGCATTTAATAACCTATATTTCACGTCAAATGATATTAAAATGCATTAAAAACGAATTTGACCATGTTTATGCTCATTTTTAAGCAATTTGGCCTAATTTATCATTCAAATAACGTCCAAAAACACAAAGAAGCCACCCAAAATATTTATGTAATGTTTACGAGTGTTTTTGCACTTGTATTTGCATTTAATGACCTATATTTCACGACAAATCGCATTAAAAAGCATTAAAAATGAATTTGAGCATGTTTATGCATATTTTTAACCAATTTTGCCTCATTTATCATTCAAATAACGTCCAAATACACAAATAAGCCACCCGAAATATTTATTTAATGTTTACGAGTGTTTTTGCACTTGTATTTGCATTTAATAACCTATATTTCACGTCAAATGATATTAAAATGCATTAAAAACGAATTTGACCATGTTTATGCTCATTTTTAACCAATTTGGCCAAATTTATTATTCAAATAACGTCCAAATACACAAATAAGCAAACCAAAATATTTATTTATTGTTGACGAGTGTTTTTGCACTTGTATTTGCCTTTAATAACCTATATTTCACGTCAAATCGCATTAAAAAGCATTAAAAATGAATTTGAGCATGTTTATGCATATTTTTAACCAATTTTGCCTCATTTATCATTCAAATAACGTCCAAATACACAAATAAGCCACCCGAAATATTTATTTAATGTTTACGAGTGTTTTTGCACTTGTATTTGCATTTAATAACCTATATTTCACGTCAAATGATATTAAAATGCATTAAAAACGAATTTGACTATGTTTATGCTCATTTGTAAGCAATTTGGCCTAATTTATCATTCAAATAACGTCCAAAAACACAAAGAAGCCACCCGAAATATTTATTTAATGTTTACGAGTGTTTTTGCACTTGTATTTGCATTTAATAACCTATATTTCCCGTCAAATGATATTAAAATGCATTAAAAACGAATTCGAGCAAGTTTATGCACATTTTTAACCTATTTGGCCTAATTTATCATTGAAATAACGTCCAAATACACAAATAAGCAAACCAAAATATTTATTTATTGTTTACGAGTGTTTTTGCACTTGTATTTGCCTTTAATAACCTATATTTCACGTCAAATCGCATTAAAAAGCATTAAAAATGAATTTGAGCATGTTGATGCTCATTTTTAACCAATTTGGCCTAATTTATCATTCAAATAACGTCCAAATACACAAAGAAGCCACCCAAAATATTTATTTAATTTTTACGAGTATTTTTGCACTTGTATTTGCATTTAATGACCTATATTTCACGTCAAATGATATTAAAATGCATTAAAAACGAATTTAACCATGTTTATGCTCATTTTTAAGCAATTTGGCCTAATTTATCATTCAAATAACGTCCAAATACACAAATAAGCAAACCAAAATATTTATTTATTGTTGACGAGTGTTTTTGCACTTGTATTTGCCTTTAATAACCTATATTTCACGTCAAATCGCATTAAAAAGCATTAAAAATGAATTTGAGCATGTTTATTCATATTTTTAACCAATTTTGCCTCATTTATCATTCAAATAACGTCCAAATACACAAATAAGCCTCCCGAAATATTTATTTAATGTTTACGAGTGTTTTTGCACTTGTATTTGCATTTAATAACCTATATTTCACGTCAAATCATATTAAAATGCATTAAAAACGAATTTGACCATGTTTATGCTCATTTTTAAGGAATTTGGCCTAATTTATCATTCAAATAACGTCCAAAAACACAAAGAAGCCACCCAAAATATTTATTTAATGTTTACGAGTGTTTTTGCACTTGTATTTGCATTTAATGACCTATATTTCACGACAAATCGCATTAAAATGCATTAAAAACGAATTCGAGCAAGTTTATGCACATTTTGAACCTATTTGGCCTAATTTATCATTGAAATAACGTCAAAATACACAGAGAAGACAACCAAAATATTTATTTATTGTTTACGAGTGTTTTTGCACTTGTATTTTCATTTAATGACCTATATTTAACGTCAAATCGCATTAAAATGCATTACAAACAAATTTGACCATGTTTATGCTCATTTTTAACCAATTTGGCCAAATTTATTATTCAAATAACGTCCAAATACACAAATAAGCAAACCAAAATATTTATTTATGGTTTACGAGTGTTTTTGCACTTGTATTTGCCTTTAATAACCTATATTTCACGTCAAATCGCATTAAAAAGCATTAAAAATGAATTTGAGCATGTTTATGCTCATTTTTAACCAATTTGGCCTAATTTATCATTCAAATAACGTCCAAATACACAAATAAGCAAACCAAAATATTTATTTATTGTTTACGAGTGTTTTTGCACTTGTATTTGCCTTTAATAACCTATATTTCACGTCAAATCGCATTAAAAAGCATTAAAAATGAATTTGAGCATGTTGATGCTCATTTTTAACCAATTTGGCCTAATTTATCATTCAAATAACGTCCAAATACACAAAGAAGCCACCCAAAATATTTATTTAATTTTTACGAGTATTTTTGCACTTGTATTTGCATTTAATGACCTATATTTCACGTCAAATGATATTAAAATGCATTAAAAACGAATTTAACCATGTTTATGCTCATTTTTAAGCAATTTGGCCTAATTTATCATTCAAATAACGTCCAAATACACAAATAAGCAAACCAAAATATTTATTTATTGTTGACGAGTGTTTTTGCACTTGTATTTGCCTTTAATAACCTATATTTCACGTCAAATCGCATTAAAAAGCATTAAAAATGAATTTGAGCATGTTTATGCATATTTTTAACCAATTTTGCCTCATTTATCATTCAAATAACGTCCAAATACACAAATAAGCCTCCCGAAATATTTATTTAATGTTTACGAGTGTTTTTGCACTTGTATTTGCATTTAATAACCTATATTTCACGTCAAATCATATTAAAATGCATTAAAAACGAATTTGACCATGTTTATGCTCATTTTTAAGCAATTTGGCCTAATTTATCATTCAAATAACGTCCAAAAACACAAAGAAGCCACCCAAAATATTTATTTAATGTTTACGAGTGTTTTTGCACTTGTATTTGCATTTAATGACCTATATTTCACGTCAAATCGCTTTAAAATGCATTAAATACGAATTCGGGCAAGTTTATGCACATTTTTAACCTATTTGGCCTAATTTATCAATGAAATAACGTCCAAATACACAGAGAAGACAACCAAAATATTTATTTATTGTTTACGAGTGTTTTTGCACTTGTATTTGCATTTAATGACCTATATTTAACGTCAAATCGCATTAAAATGCATTACAAACAAATTTGACCATGTTTATGCTCATTTTTAACCAATTTGGCCAAATTTATCATTCAAATAACGTCCAAATACACAAATAAGCAAACCAAAATATTTATTTATGGTTTACGAGTGTTTTTGCACTTGTATTTGCCTTTAATAACCTATATTTCACGTCAAATCGCATTAAAAAGCATTAAAAATGAATTTGAGCATGTTTATGCATATTTTTAACCAATTTGGCCTAATTTATCATTCAAATAACGTCCAAATACACAAATAAGCAAACCAAAATATTTATTTATTGTTTACGAGTGTTTTTGCACTTGTATTTGCCTTTAATAACCTATATTTCACGTCAAATCGCATTAAAAAGCATTAAAAATGAATTTGAGCATGTTGATGCTCATTTTTAACCAATTTGGCCTAATTTATCATTCAAATAACGTCCAAATACACAAAGAAGCCACCCAAAATATTTATTTAATTTTTACGAGTATTTTTGCACTTGTATTTGCATTTAATGACCTATATTTCACGTCAAATGATATTAAAATGCATTAAAAACGATTTTAACCATGTTTATGCTCATTTTTAAGCAATTTGGCCTAATTTATCATTCAAATAACGTCCAAATACACAAATAAGCAAACCAAAATATTTATTTATTGTTGACGAGTGTTTTTGCACTTGTATTTGCCTTTAATAACCTATATTTCACGTCAAATCGCATTAAAAAGCATTAAAAATGAATTTGAGCATGTTTATGCATATTTTTAACCAATTTGGCCTAATTTATCATTCAAATGACGTCCAAATACACAAAGAAGCCACCCAAAATATTTATTTAATTTTTACGAGTATTTTTGCACTTGTATTTGCATTTAATGACCTATATTTCACGTCAAATGATATTGAAATGCATTAAAAACGAATTTAACCATGTTTATGCTCATTTTTAAGCAATTTGGCCTAATTTATCATTCAAATAACGTCCAAATACACAAATAAGCAAACCAAAATATTTATTTATTGTTTACGAGTGTTTTTGCACTTGTATTTGCATTTAATGACCTATATTTCACGTCAAATCGCATTAAAATGCTTTACAAACGAATTTGACCATATTTATGCTCATTTTTAACTAATTTGGCCTAATTTATCATTCAAATAACGTCCAAATACACAAATAAGCAAACCAAAATATTTATTTATTGTTTACGAGTGTTTTTGCACTTGTTTTTGCCTTTAATAACCTATATTTCACATCAAATCGCATTAAAAAGCATTAAAAACGAATTTGACCATGTTTATGCTCATTTTTAACTAATTTGACCTTATTTATCATTCAAATACGTCCAAATACACAAAGAAGCCACCCAAAATATTTATTTAATATTTACGAGTGTTTTTGCACTTGTATTTGCATTTAATGACCTATGTTTCACGTCAAATGATATTAAAATGCATTAAATTGCATTAAATACGAATTCGAGCAAGTTTATGCACATTTTTAACCAATTTGGCCATATTTATCATTCAAATAACGTCCAAATACACAAAGAAGCAACCAAAAATATTTATTTAATGTTTACGAGTGTTTTTGCACTTGTATTTGCATTTAATGACCTATATTTCACGACAAATCGCATTAAAATGCATTAAAAACGAATTCGAGCAAGTTTATGCACATTTTTAACCTATTTGGCCTAATTTATCATTGAAATAACGTCCAAATACACAGAGAAGACAACCAAAATATTTATTTATTGTTTACGAGTGTTTTTGCACTTGTATTTGCATTTAATGACCTATATTTAACGTCAAATCGCATTAAAATGCATTACAAACAAATTTGACCATGTTTAGGCTCATTTTTAACCAATTTGGCCAAATTTATTATTCAAATAACGTCCAAATACACAAATAAGCAAACCAAAATATTTATTTATTGTTGACGAGTGTTTTTGCACTTGTATTTGCCTTTAATAACCTATATTTCACGTCAAATCGCATTAAAAAGCATTAAAAATGAATTTGAGCATGTTTATGCATATTTTTAACCAATTTTGCCTCATTTATCATTCAAATAACGTCCAAATACACAAATAAGCCACCCGAAATATTTATTTAATGTTTACGAGTGTTTTTGCACTTGTATTTGCATTTAATAACCTATATTTCACGTCAAATGATATTAAAATGCATTAAAAACGAATTTGACCATGTTTATGCTCATTTTTAAGCAATTTGGCCTAATTTATCATTCAAATAACGTCCAAAAACACAAAGAAGCCACCCAAAATATTTATGTAATGTTTACGAGTGTTTTTGCACTTGTATTTGCATTTAATGACCTATATTTCACGACAAATCGCATTAAAAAGCATTAAAAATGAATTTGAGCATGTTTATGCATATTTTTAACCAATTTTGCCTCATTTATCATTCAAATAACGTCCAAATACACAAATAAGCCACCCGAAATATTTATTTAATGTTTACGAGTGTTTTTGCACTTGTATTTGCATTTAATAACCTATATTTCACGTCAAATGATATTAAAATGCATTAAAAACGAATTTGACCATGTTTATGCTCATTTTTAACCAATTTGGCCAAATTTATTATTCAAATAACGTCCAAATACACAAATAAGCAAACCAAAATATTTATTTATTGTTGACGAGTGTTTTTGCACTTGTATTTGCCTTTAATAACCTATATTTCACGTCAAATCGCATTAAAAAGCATTAAAAATGAATTTGAGCATGTTTATGCATATTTTTAACCAATTTTGCCTCATTTATCATTCAAATAACGTCCAAATACACAAATAAGCCACCCGAAATATTTATTTAATGTTTACGAGTGTTTTTGCACTTGTATTTGCATTTAATAACCTATATTTCACGTCAAATGATATTAAAATGCATTAAAAACGAATTTGACTATGTTTATGCTCATTTTTAAGCAATTTGGCCTAATTTATCATTCAAATAACGTCCAAAAACACAAAGAAGCCACCCGAAATATTTATTTAATGTTTACGAGTGTTTTTGCACTTGTATTTGCATTTAATAACCTATATTTCACGTCAAATGATATTAAAATGCATTAAAAACGAATTTGACCATGTTTATGCTCATTTTTAAGGAATTTGGCCTAATTTATCATTCAAATAACGTCCAAAAACACAAAGAAGCCACCCAAAATATTTATTTAATGTTTACGAGTGTTTTTGCACTTGTATTTGCATTTAATGACCTATATTTCACGACAAATCGCATTAAAATGCATTAAAAACGAATTCGAGCAAGTTTATGCACATTTTGAACCTATTTGGCCTAATTTATCATTGAAATAACGTCAAAATACACAGAGAAGACAACCAAAATATTTATTTATTGTTTACGAGTGTTTTTGCACTTGTATTTTCATTTAATGACCTATATTTAACGTCAAATCGCATTAAAATGCATTACAAACAAATTTGACCATGTTTATGCTCATTTTTAACCAATTTGGCCAAATTTATTATTCAAATAACGTCCAAATACACAAATAAGCAAACCAAAATATTTATTTATGGTTTACGAGTGTTTTTGCACTTGTATTTGCCTTTAATAACCTATATTTCACGTCAAATCGCATTAAAAAGCATTAAAAATGAATTTGAGCATGTTTATGCTCATTTTTAACCAATTTGGCCTAATTTATCATTCAAATAACGTCCAAATACACAAATAAGCAAACCAAAATATTTATTTATTGTTTACGAGTGTTTTTGCACTTGTATTTGCCTTTAATAACCTATATTTCACGTCAAATCGCATTAAAAAGCATTAAAAATGAATTTGAGCATGTTGATGCTCATTTTTAACCAATTTGGCCTAATTTATCATTCAAATAACGTCCAAATACACAAAGAAGCCACCCAAAATATTTATTTAATTTTTACGAGTATTTTTGCACTTGTATTTGCATTTAATGACCTATATTTCACGTCAAATGATATTGAAATGCATTAAAAACGAATTTAACCATGTTTATGCTCATTTTTAAGCAATTTGGCCTAATTTATCATTCAAATAACGTCCAAATACACAAATAAGCAAACCAAAATATTTATTTATTGTTTACGAGTGTTTTTGCACTTGTATTTGCATTTAATGACCTATATTTCACGTCAAATCGCATTAAAATGCTTTACAAACGAATTTGACCATTTTTATGCTCATTTTTAACTAATTTGGCCTAATTTATCATTCAAATAACGTCCAAATACACAAATAAGCAAACCAAAATATTTATTTATTGTTTACGAGTGTTTTTGCACTTGTTTTTGCCTTTAATAACCTATATTTCACATCAAATCGCATTAAAAAGCATTAAAAACGAATTTGACCATGTTTATGCTCATTTTTAACTAATTTGACCTTATTTATCATTCAAATACGTCCAAATACACAAAGAAGCCACCCAAAATATTTATTTAATATTTACGAGTGTTTTTGCACTTGTATTTGCATTTAATGACCTATGTTTCACGTCAAATCGCTTTAAAATGCATTAAATACGAATTCGGGCAAGTTTATGCACATTTTTAACCTATTTGGCCTAATTTATCATTGAAATAACGTCGAAATACACAGAGAAGACAACCAAAATATTTATTTATTGTTTACGAGTGTTTTTGCACTTGTATTTGCATTTAATGACCTATATTTAACGTCAAATCGCATTAAAATGCATTACAAACAAATTTGACCATGTTTATGCTCATTTTTAACCAATTTGGCCAAATTTATCATTCAAATAACGTCCAAATACACAAATAAGCAAACCAAAATATTTATTTATGGTTTACGAGTGTTTTTGCACTTGTATTTGCCTTTAATAACCTATATTTCACGTCAAATCGCATTAAAAAGCATTAAAAATGAATTTGAGCATGTTTATGCATATTTTTAACCAATTTGGCCTAATTTATCATTCAAATAACGTCCAAATACACAAATAAGCAAACCAAAATATTTATTTATTGTTTACGAGTGTTTTTGCACTTGTATTTGCCTTTAATAACCTATATTTCACGTCAAATCGCATTAAAAAGCATTAAAAATGAATTTGAGCATGTTGATGCTCATTTTTAACCAATTTGGCCTAATTTATCATTCAAATAACGTCCAAATACACAAAGAAGCCACCCAAAATATTTATTTAATTTTTACGAGTATTTTTGCACTTGTATTTGCATTTAATGACCTATATTTCACGTCAAATGATATTAAAATGCATTAAAAACGATTTTAACCATGTTTATGCTCATTTTTAAGCAATTTGGCCTAATTTATCATTCAAATAACGTCCAAATACACAAATAAGCAAACCAAAATATTTATTTATTGTTGACGAGTGTTTTTGCACTTGTATTTGCCTTTAATAACCTATATTTCACGTCAAATCGCATTAAAAAGCATTAAAAATGAATTTGAGCATGTTTATGCATATTTTTAACCAATTTTGCCTCATTTATCATTCAAATAACGTCCAAATACACAAATAAGCCACCCGAAATATTTATTTAATGTTTACGAGTGTTTTTGCACTTGTATTTGCATTTAATAACCTATATTTCACGTCAAATGATATTAAAATGCATTAAAAACGAATTTGACCATGTTTATGCTCATTTTTAAGCAATTTGGCCTTATTTATCATTCAAATAACGTCCAAAAACACAAAGAAGCCACCCAAAATATTTATTTAATGTTTACGAGTGTTTTTGCACTTGTATTTGCATTTAATGACCTATATTTCACGTCAAATCGCTTTAAAATGCATTAAATTGCATTAAAAACGAATTTGAGCATTTTATGCACATTTTTAACCAATTTGGCCATATTTATCATTCAAATAACGTCCAAATACACAAAGAAGCAACCAAAAATATTTATTTAATATTTACGAGTGTTTTTGTACTTGTATTATCCTTTAATGACCTATATTTCACGTCAAATCGCATTAAAATGCATTAAATACGAATTCGAGCAAGTTTATGCACATTTTTAACCTATTAGGCCTAATTTATAATTAAAATAACGTCCAAATACACAGAGAAGCCAACCAAAATATTTATTTAATGTTTACGAGTGTTTTTGCACTTGTATTTGCATTTAATGACCTATATTTCACGACAAATCGCATTAAAATGCATTAAAAACGAATTCGAGCAAGTTTATGCACATTTTTAACCTATTTGGCCTAATTTATCATTGAAATAACGTCCAAATACACAGAGAAGACAACCAAAATATTTATTTATTGTTTACGAGTGTTTTTGCACTTGTATTTGCATTTAATGACCTATATTTAACGTCAAATCGCATTAAAATGCATTACAAACAAATTTGACCATGTTTATGCTCATTTTTAACCAATTTGGCCAAATTTATTATTCAAATAACGTCCAAATACACAAATAAGCAAACCAAAATATTTATTTATTGTTGACGAGTGTTTTTGCACTTGTATTTGCCTTTAATAACCTATATTTCACGTCAAATCGCATTAAAAAGCATTAAAAATGAATTTGAGCATGTTTATGCATATTTTTAACCAATTTTGCCTCATTTATCATTCAAATAACGTCCAAATACACAAATAAGCCTCCCGAAATATTTATTTAATGTTTACGAGTGTTTTTGCACTTGTATTTGCATTTAATAACCTATATTTCACGTCAAATCATATTAAAATGCATTAAAAACGAAATTGACCATGTTTATGCTCATTTTTAAGCAATTTGGCCTAATTTATCATTCAAATTACGTCCAAAAACACAAAGAAGCCACCCAAAATATTTATTTAATGTTTACGAGTGTTTTTGCACTTGTATTTGCATTTAATGACCTATATTTCACGACAAATCGCATTAAAATGCATTAAAAACGAATTCGAGCAAGTTTATGCACATTTTTAACCTATTTGGCCTAATTTATCAATGAAATAACGTCCAAATACACAGAGAAGACAACCAAAATATTTATTTATTGTTTACGAGTGTTTTTGCACTTGTATTTGCATTTAATGACCTATATTTAACGTCAAATCGCATTAAAATTTATTACAAACAAATTTGACCATGTTTATGCTCATTTTTAACCAATTTGGCCAAATTTATTATTCAAATAACGTCCAAATACACAAATAAGCAAACCAAAATATTTATTTATTGTTGACGAGTGTTTTTGCACTTGTATTTGCCTTTAATAACCTATATTTCACGTCAAATCGCATTAAAAAGCTTTAAAAATGAATTTGAGCATGTTTATGCATATTTTTAACCAATTTTGCCTCATTTATCATTCAAATAACGTCCAAATACACAAATAAGCCACCCGAAATATTTATTTAATGTTTACGAGTGTTTTTGCACTTGTATTTGCATTTAATAACCTATATTTCACGTCAAATGATATTAAAATGCATTAAAAACGAATTTGACCATGTTTATGCTCATTTTTAAGCAATTTGGCCTAATTTATCATTCAAATAACGTCCAAAAACACAAAGAAGCCACCCAAAATATTTATTTAATGTTTACGAGTGTTTTTGCACTTGTATTTGCATTTAATGACCTATATTTCACGACAAATCGCATTAAAATGCATTAAAAACGAATTCGAGCAAGTTTATGCACATTTTTAACCTATTTGGCCTAATTTATCATTGAAATAACGTCCAAATACACAGAGAAGCCAAACAAAATATTTATTTATTGTTTACGAGTGTTTTTGCACTTGTATTTGCATTTAATGACCTATATTTCACGACAAATCGCATTAAAATGCATTAAAAACGAATTCGAGCAAGTTTATGCACATTTTTAACCTATTTGGCCTAATTTATCATTGAAATAACGTCCAAATACACAGAGAAGACAACCAAAATATTTATTTATTGTTTACGAGTGTTTTTGCACTTGTATTTGCCTTTAATAACCTATATTTCACGTCAAATCGCATTAAAAAGCATTAAAAATGAATTTGAGCTTGTTGATGCTCATTTTTAACCAATTTGGCCTAATTTATCATTCAAATAACGTCCAAATACACAAAGAAGCCACCCGAAATATTTATTTAATTTTTACGAGTATTTTTGCACTTGTATTTGCATTTAATGACCTATATTTCACGTCAAATGATATTAAAATGCATTAAAAACGAATTTAACCATGTTTATGCTCATTTTTAAGCAATTTGGCCTAAATTATCATTCAAATAACGTCCAAATACACAAAGAAGCCACCCAAAATATTTATTTAATTTTTACGAGTATTTTTGCACTTGTATTTGCATTTAATGACCTATATTTCACGTCAAATGATATTAAAATGCATTAAAAACGAATTTAACCATGTTTATGCTCATTTTTAAGAAATTTGGCCTAATTTATCATTCAAATAACGTCCAAATACACAAATAAGCAAACCAAAATATTTATTTATTGTTGACGAGTGTTTTTGCACTTGTATTTGCCTTTAATAACCTATATTTCACGTCAAATCGCATTAAAAAGCATTAAAAATAAATTTGAGCAAGTTTATGCACATTTTTAACCTATTTGGCCTAATTTATCATTGAAATAACGTCCAAATACACAGAGAAGACAACCAAAATATTTATTTATTGTTTACGAGTGTTTTTGCACTTGTATTTGCCTTTAATAACCTATATTTCACGTCAAATCGCATTAAAAAGCATTAAAAATGAATTTGAGCTTGTTGATGCTCATTTTTAACCAATTTTGCCTCATTTATCATTCAAATAACGTCCAAATACACAAATAAGCCACCCGAAATATTTATTTAATGTTTACGAGTGTTTTTGCACTTGTATTTGCATTTAATAACCTATATTTCACGTCAAATGATATTAAAATGCATTAAAAACGAATTTGACCATGTTTATGCTCATTTTTAAGCAATTTGGCCTAATTTATCATTCAAATAACGTCCAAAAACACAAAGAAGCCACCCAAAATATTTATTTAATGTTTACGAGTGTTTTTGCACTTGTATTTGCATTTAATGACCTATATTTCACGTCAAATGATATTAAAATGCATTAAAAACGAATTTAACCATGTTTATGCTCATTTTTAAGCAATTTGGCCTAATTTATCATTCAAATAACGTCCAAATACACAAATAAGCAAACCAAAATATTTATTTATTGTTGACGAGTGTTTTTGCACTTGTATTTGCCTTTAATAACCTATATTTCACGTCAAATCGCATTAAAAAGCATTAAAAATAAATTTGAGCAAGTTTATGCACATTTTTAACCTATTTGGCCTAATTTATCATTGAAATAACGTCCAAATACACAGAGAAGACAACCAAAATATTTATTTATTGTTTACGAGTGTTTTTGCACTTGTATTTGCCTTTAATAACCTATATTTCACGTCAAATCGCATTAAAAAGCATTAAAAATGAATTTGAGCTTGTTGATGCTCATTTTTAACCAATTTTGCCTCATTTATCATTCAAATAACGTCCAAATACACAAATAAGCAAACCAAAATATTTATTTATTGTTTACGAGTGTTTTTGCACTTGTATTTGCCTTTAATAACCTATATTTCACGTCAAATCGCATTAAAAAGCATTAAAAATGAATTTGAGCATGTTTATGCATATTTTTAACCAATTTTGCCTCATTTATCATTCAAATAACGTCCAAATACACATATAAGCCACCCGAAATATTTATTTAATGTTTACGAGTGTTTTTGCACTTGTATTTGCATTTAATAACCTATATTTCACGTCAAATGATATTAAAATGCATTAAAAACGAATTTGACCATGTTTATGCTCATTTTTAAGCAATTTGGCCTAATTTATCATTCAAATAACGTCCAAAAACACAAAGAAGCCACCCAAAATATTTATTTAATGTTTACGAGTGTTTTTGCACTTGTATTTGCATTTAACGACCTATATTTCACGACAAATCGCATTAAAATGCATTAAAAACGAATTCGAGCAAGTTTATGCACATTTTTAACCTCTTTGGCCTAATTTATCATTGAAATAACGTCCAAATACACAGAGAAGACAACCAAAATATTTATTTATTGTTTACGAGTGTTTTTGCACTTGTATTTGCATTTAATGACCTATATTTAACGTCAAATCGCATTAAAATGCATTACAAACAAATTTGACCATGTTTATGCTCATTTTTAACCAATTTGGCCAAATTTATTATTCAAATAACGTCCAAATACACAAATAAGCAAACCAAAATATTTATTTATTGTTGACGAGTGTTTTTGCACTTGTATTTGCCTTTAATAACCTATATTTCACGTCAAATCGCATTAAAAAGCATTAAAAATGAATTTGAGCATGTTTATGCATATTTTTAACCAATTTTGCCTCATTTATCATTCAAATAACGTCCAAATAAACAAATAAGCCTCCCGAAATATTTATTTAATGTTTACGAGTGTTTTTGCACTTGTATTTGCATTTAATAACCTATATTTCACGTCAAATCATATTAAAATGCATTAAAAACGAAATTGACCATGTTTATGCTCATTTTTAAGCAATTTGGCCTAATTTATCATTCAAATTACGTCCAAAAACACAAAGAAGCCACCCAAAATATTTATTTAATGTTTACGAGTGTTTTTGCACTTGTATTTGCATTTAATGACCTATATTTCACGACAAATCGCATTAAAATGCATTAAAAACGAATTCGAGCAAGTTTATGCACATTTTTAACCTATTTGGCCTAATTTATCAATGAAATAACGTCCAAATACACAGAGAAGACAACCAAAATATTTATTTATTGTTTACGAGTGTTTTTGCACTTGTATTTGCATTTAATGACCTATATTTAACGTCAAATCGCATTAAAATTTATTACAAACAAATTTGACCATGTTTATGCTCATTTTTAACCAATTTGGCCAAATTTATTATTCAAATAACGTCCAAATACACAAATAAGCAAACCAAAATATTTATTTATTGTTGACGAGTGTTTTTGCACTTGTATTTGCCTTTAATAACCTATATTTCACGTCAAATCGCATTAAAAAGCATTAAAAATAAATTTGAGCAAGTTTATGCACATTTTTAACCTATTTGGCCTAATTTATCATTGAAATAACGTCCAAATACACAGAGAAGACAACCAAAATATTTATTTATTGTTTACGAGTGTTTTTGCACTTGTATTTGCCTTTAATAACCTATATTTCACGTCAAATCGCATTAAAAAGCATTAAAAATGAATTTGAGCTTGTTGATGCTCATTTTTAACCAATTTTGCCTCATTTATCATTCAAATAACGTCCAAATACACAAATAAGCCACCCGAAATATTTATTTAATGTTTACGAGTGTTTTTGCACTTGTATTTGCATTTAATAACCTATATTTCACGTCAAATGATATTAAAATGCATTAAAAACGAATTTGACCATGTTTATGCTCATTTTTAAGCAATTTGGCCTAATTTATCATTCAAATAACGTCCAAAAACACAAAGAAGCCACCCAAAATATTTATTTAATGTTTACGAGTGTTTTTGCACTTGTATTTGCATTTAATGACCTATATTTCACGTCAAATGATATTAAAATGCATTAAAAACGAATTTAACCATGTTTATGCTCATTTTTAAGCAATTTGGCCTAATTTATCATTCAAATAACGTCCAAATACACAAATAAGCAAACCAAAATATTTATTTATTGTTGACGAGTGTTTTTGCACTTGTATTTGCCTTTAATAACCTATATTTCACGTCAAATCGCATTAAAAAGCATTAAAAATAAATTTGAGCAAGTTTATGCACATTTTTAACCTATTTGGCCTAATTTATCATTGAAATAACGTCCAAATACACAGAGAAGACAACCAAAATATTTATTTATTGTTTACGAGTGTTTTTGCACTTGTATTTGCCTTTAATAACCTATATTTCACGTCAAATCGCATTAAAAAGCATTAAAAATGAATTTGAGCTTGTTGATGCTCATTTTTAACCAATTTTGCCTCATTTATCATTCAAATAACGTCCAAATACACAAATAAGCAAACCAAAATATTTATTTATTGTTTACGAGTGTTTTTGCACTTGTATTTGCCTTTAATAACCTATATTTCACGTCAAATCGCATTAAAAAGCATTAAAAATGAATTTGAGCATGTTTATGCATATTTTTAACCAATTTTGCCTCATTTATCATTCAAATAACGTCCAAATACACATATAAGCCACCCGAAATATTTATTTAATGTTTACGAGTGTTTTTGCACTTGTATTTGCATTTAATAACCTATATTTCACGTCAAATGATATTAAAATGCATTAAAAACGAATTTGACCATGTTTATGCTCATTTTTAAGCAATTTGGCCTAATTTATCATTCAAATAACGTCCAAAAACACAAAGAAGCCACCCAAAATATTTATTTAATGTTTACGAGTGTTTTTGCACTTGTATTTGCATTTAACGACCTATATTTCACGACAAATCGCATTAAAATGCATTAAAAACGAATTCGAGCAAGTTTATGCACATTTTTAACCTCTTTGGCCTAATTTATCATTGAAATAACGTCCAAATACACAGAGAAGACAACCAAAATATTTATTTATTGTTTACGAGTGTTTTTGCACTTGTATTTGCATTTAATGACCTATATTTAACGTCAAATCGCATTAAAATGCATTACAAACAAATTTGACCATGTTTATGCTCATTTTTAACCAATTTGGCCAAATTTATTATTCAAATAACGTCCAAATACACAAATAAGCAAACCAAAATATTTATTTATTGTTGACGAGTGTTTTTGCACTTGTATTTGCCTTTAATAACCTATATTTCACGTCAAATCGCATTAAAAAGCATTAAAAATGAATTTGAGCATGTTTATGCATATTTTTAACCAATTTTGCCTCATTTATCATTCAAATAACGTCCAAATAAACAAATAAGCCTCCCGAAATATTTATTTAATGTTTACGAGTGTTTTTGCACTTGTATTTGCATTTAATAACCTATATTTCACGTCAAATCATATTAAAATGCATTAAAAACGAAATTGACCATGTTTATGCTCATTTTTAAGCAATTTGGCCTAATTTATCATTCAAATTACGTCCAAAAACACAAAGAAGCCACCCAAAATATTTATTTAATGTTTACGAGTGTTTTTGCACTTGTATTTGCATTTAATGACCTATATTTCACGACAAATCGCATTAAAATGCATTAAAAACGAATTCGAGCAAGTTTATGCACATTTTTAACCTATTTGGCCTAATTTATCAATGAAATAACGTCCAAATACACAGAGAAGACAACCAAAATATTTATTTATTGTTTACGAGTGTTTTTGCACTTGTATTTGCATTTAATGACCTATATTTAACGTCAAATCGCATTAAAATTTATTACAAACAAATTTGACCATGTTTATGCTCATTTTTAACCAATTTGGCCAAATTTATTATTCAAATAACGTCCAAATACACAAATAAGCAAAACAAAATATTTATTTATTGTTGACGAGTGTTTTTGCACTTGTATTTGCCTTTAATAACCTATATTTCACGTCAAATCGCATTAAAAAGCTTTAAAAATGAATTTGAGCATGTTTATGCATATTTTTAACCAATTTTGCCTCATTTATAATTCAAATAACGTCCAAATACACAAATAAGCCACCCGAAATATTTATTTAATGTTTACGAGTGTTTTTGCACTTGTATTTGCATTTAATAACCTATATTTCACGTCAAATGATATTAAAATGCATTAAAAACGAATTTGACCATGTTTATGCACATTTTTAAGCAATTTGGCCTAATTTATCATTCAAATAACGTCCAAAAACACAAAGAAGCCACCCAAAATATTTATTTAATGTTTACGAGTGTTTTTGCACTTGTATTTGCATTTAATGACCTATATTTCACGACAAATCGCATTAAAATGCATTAAAAACGAATTCGAGCAAGTTTATGCACATTTTTAACCTATTTGGCCTAATTTATCATTGAAATAACGTCCAAATACACAGAGAAGCCAAACAAAATATTTATTTATTGTTTACGAGTGTTTTTGCACTTGTATTTGCATTTAATGACCTATATTTCACGACAAATCGCATTAAAATGCATTAAAAACGAATTCGAGCAAGTTTATGCACATTTTTAACCTATTTGGCCTAATTTATCATTGAAATAACGTCCAAATACACAGAGAAGACAACCAAAATATTTATTTATTGTTTACGAGTGTTTTTGCACTTGTATTTGCCTTTAATAACCTATATTTCACGTCAAATCGCATTAAAAAGCATTAAAAATGAATTTGAGCTTGTTGATGCTCATTTTTAACCAATTTGGCCTAATTTATCATTCAAATAACGTCCAAATACACAAAGAAGCCACCCGAAATATTTATTTAATTTTTACGAGTATTTTTGCACTTGTATTTGCATTTAATGACCTATATTTCACGTCAAATGATATTAAAATGCATTAAAAACGAATTTAACCATGTTTATGCTCATTTTTAAGCAATTTGGCCTAAATTATCATTCAAATAACGTCCAAATACACAAAGAAGCCACCCAAAATATTTATTTAATTTTTACGAGTATTTTTGCACTTGTATTTGCATTTAATGACCTATATTTCACGTCAAATGATATTAAAATGCATTAAAAACGAATTTAACCATGTTTATGCTCATTTTTAAGCAATTTGGCCTAATTTATCATTCAAATAACGTCCAAATACACAAATAAGCAAACCAAAATATTTATTTATTGTTGACGAGTGTTTTTGCACTTGTATTTGCCTTTAATAACCTATATTTCACGTCAAATCGCATTAAAAAGCATTAAAAATAAATTTGAGCAAGTTTATGCACATTTTTAACCTATTTGGCCAAATTTATCATTGAAATAACGTCCAAATACACAGAGAAGACAACCAAAATATTTATTTATTGTTTACGAGTGTTTTTGCCCTTGTATTTGCCTTTAATAACCTATATTTCACGTCAAATCGCATTAAAAAGCATTAAAAATGAATTTGAGCTTGTTGATGCTCATTTTTAACCAATTTTGCCTCATTTATCATTTAAATAACGTCCAAATACACAAATAAGCCACCCGAAATATTTATTTAATGTTTACGAGTGTTTTTGCACTTGTATTTGCATTTAATAACCTATATTTCACGTCAAATGATATTAAAATGCATTAAAAACGAATTTGACCATGTTTATGCTCATTTTTAAGCAATTTGGCCTAATTTATCATTCAAATAACGTCCAAAAACACAAAGAAGCCACCCAAAATATTTATTTAATGTTTACGAGTGTTTTTGCACTTGTATTTGCATTTAATGACCTATATTTCACGTCAAATGATATTAAAATGCATTAAAAACGAATTTAACCATGTTTATGCTCATTTTTAAGCAATTTGGCCTAATTTATCATTCAAATAACGTCCAAATACACAAATAAGCAAACCAAAATATTTATTTATTGTTGACGAGTGTTTTTGCACTTGTATTTGCCTTTAATAACCTATATTTCACGTCAAATCGCATTAAAAAGCATTAAAAATAAATTTGAGCAAGTTTATGCACATTTTTAACCTATTTGGCCTAATTTATCATTGAAATAACGTCCAAATACACAGAGAAGACAACCAAAATATTTATTTATTGTTTACGAGTGTTTTTGCACTTGTATTTGCCTTTAATAACCTATATTTCACGTCAAATCGCATTAAAAAGCATTAAAAATGAATTTGAGCTTGTTGATGCTCATTTTTAACCAATTTTGCCTCATTTATCATTCAAATAACGTCCAAATGCACAAATAAGCAAACCAAAATATTTATTTATTGTTTACGAGTGTTTTTGCACTTGTATTTGCCTTTAATAACCTATATTTCACGTCAAATCGCATTAAAAAGCATTAAAAATGAATTTGAGCATGTTTATGCATATTTTTAACCAATTTTGCCTCATTTATCATTAAAATAACGTCCAAATACACATATAAGCCACCCGAAATATTTATTTAATGTTTACGAGTGTTTTTGCACTTGTATTTGCATTTAATAACCTATATTTCACGTCAAATGATATTAAAATGCATTAAAAACGAATTTGACCATGTTTATGCTCATTTTTAAGCAATTTGGCCTAATTTATCATTCAAATAACGTCCAAAAACACAAAGAAGCCACCCAAAATATTTATTTAATGTTTACGAGTGTTTTTGCACTTGTATTTGCATTTAACGACCTATATTTCACGACAAATCGCATTAAAATGCATTAAAAACGAATTCGAGCAAGTTTATGCACATTTTTAACCTCTTTGGCCTAATTTATCATTGAAATAACGTCCAAATACACAGAGAAGACAACCAAAATATTTATTTATTGTTTACGAGTGTTTTTGCACTTGTATTTGCATTTAATGACCTATATTTAACGTCAAATCGCATTAAAATGCATTACAAACAAATTTGACCATGTTTATGCTCATTTTTAACCAATTTGGCCAAATTTATTATTCAAATAACGTCCAAATACACAAATAAGCAAACCAAAATATTTATTTATTGTTGACGAGTGTTTTTGCACTTGTATTTGCCTTTAATAACCTATATTTCACGTCAAATCGCATTAAAAAGCATTAAAAATGAATTTGAGCATGTTTATGCATATTTTTAACCAATTTTGCCTCATTTATCATTCAAATAACGTCCAAATA
This sequence comes from x Bolboschoenoplectus mariqueter, assembly GCA_037678475.1. Lineage (NCBI taxonomy): Eukaryota > Viridiplantae > Streptophyta > Magnoliopsida > Poales > Cyperaceae > x Bolboschoenoplectus > x Bolboschoenoplectus mariqueter. The sequence continues at coordinate 5,129,924 of CM075236.1, read as the reverse complement.
CACAAATAAGCCTCCCGAAATATTTATTTAATGTTTACGAGTGTTTTTGCACTTGTATTTGCATTTAATAACCTATATTTCACGTCAAATCATATTAAAATGCATTAAAAACGAAATTGACCATGTTTATGCTCATTTTTAAGCAATTTGGCCTAATTTATCATTCAAATTACGTCCAAAAACACAAAGAAGCCACCCAAAATATTTATTTAATGTTTACGAGTGTTTTTGCACTTGTATTTGCATTTAATGACCTATATTTCACGACAAATCGCATTAAAATGCATTAAAAACGAATTCGAGCAAGTTTATGCACATTTTTAACCTATTTGGCCTAATTTATCAATGAAATAACGTCCAAATACACAGAGAAGACAACCAAAATATTTATTTATTGTTTACGAGTGTTTTTGCACTTGTATTTGCATTTAATGACCTATATTTAACGTCAAATCGCATTAAAATGCATTACAAACAAATTTGACCATGTTTATGCTCATTTTTAACCAATTTGGCAAAATTTATTATTCAAATAACGTCCAAATACACAAATAAGCAAACCAAAATATTTATTTATTGTTGACGAGTGTTTTTGCACTTGTATTTGCCTTTAATAACCTATATTTCACGTCAAATCGCATTAAAAAGCATTAAAAATGAATTTGAGCATGTTTATGCATATTTTTAACCAATTTTGCCTCATTTATCATTCAAATAACGTCCAAATACACAAATAAGCCACCCGAAATATTTATTTAATGTTTACGAGTGTTTTTGCACTTGTATTTGCATTTAATAACCTATATTTCACGTCAAATGATATTAAAATGCATTAAAAACGAATTTGACCATGTTTATGCTCATTTTTAAGCAATTTGGCCTAATTTATCATTCAAATAACGTCCAAAAACACAAAGAAGCCACCCAAAATATTTATTTAATGTTTACGAGTGTTTTTGCACTTGTATTTGCATTTAATGACCTATATTTCACGACAAATCGCATTAAAATGCATTAAAAACGAATTTGAGCTTGTTGATGCTCATTTTTAACCAATTTTGCCTCATTTATCATTCAAATAACGTCCAAATGCACAAATAAGCAAACCAAAATATTTATTTATTGTTTACGAGTGTTTTTGCACTTGTATTTGCCTTTAATAACCTATATTTCACGTCAAATCGCATTAAAAAGCATTAAAAATGAATTTGAGCATGTTTATGCATATTTTTAACCAATTTTGCCTCATTTATCATTCAAATAACGTCCAAATACACAAATAAGCCACCCGAAATATTTATTTAATGTTTACGAGTGTTTTTGCACTTGTATTTGCATTTAATAACCTATATTTCACGTCAAATGATATTAAAATGCATTAAAAACGAATTTGACCATGTTTATGCTCATTTTTAAGCAATTTGGCCTAATTTATCATTCAAATAACGTCCAAAAACACAAAGAAGCCACCCAAAATATTTATTTAATGTTTACGAGTGTTTTTGCACTTGTATTTGCATTTAATAACCTATATTTCACGTCAAATGATATTAAAATGCATTAAAAACGAATTTGACCATGTTTATGCTCATTTTTAAGGAATTTGGCCTAATTTATCATTCAAATAACGTCCAAAAACACAAAGAAGCCACCCAAAATATTTATTTAATGTTTACGAGTGTTTTTGCACTTGTATTTGCATTTAATGACCTATATTTCACGACAAATCGCATTAAAATGCATTAAAAACGAATTCGAGCAAGTTTATGCACATTTTTAACCTATTTGGCCTAATTTATCATTGAAATAACGTCCAAATACACAGAGAAGACAACCAAAATATTTATTTATTGTTTACGAGTGTTTTTGCACTTGTATTTGCCTTTAATAACCTATATTTCACGTCAAATCGCATTAAAAAGCATTAAAAATGAATTTGAGCTTGTTGATGCTCATTTTTAACCAATTTGGCCTAATTTATCATTCAAATAACGTCCAAATACACAAAGAAGCCACCCAAAATATTTATTTAATTTTTACGAGTATTTTTGCACTTGTATTTGCATTTAATGACCTATATTTCACGTCAAATGATATTAAAATGCATTAAAAACGAATTTAACCATGGTTTTGCTCATTTTTAAGCAATTTGGCCTAATTTATCATTCAAATAACGTCCAAATACACAAATAAGCAAACCAAAATATTTATTTATTGTTGACGAGTGTTTTTGCACTTGTATTTGCCTTTAATAACCTATATTTCACGTCAAATCGCATTAAAAAGCATTAAAAATGAATTTGAGCATGTTTATGCATATTTTTAACCAATTTTGCCTCATTTATCATTCAAATAACGTCCAAATACACAAATAAGCCACCCGAAATATTTATTTAATGTTTACGAGTGTTTTTGCACTTGTATTTGCATTTAATAACCTATATTTCACGTCAAATGATATTAAAATGCATTAAAAACGAATTTGACCATGTTTATGCTCATTTTTAAGCAATTTGGCCTAATTTATCATTCAAATAACGTCCAAAAACACAAAGAAGCCACCCAAAATATTTATTTAATGTTTACGAGTGTTTTTGCACTTGTATTTGCATTTAACGACCTATATTTCACGACAAATCGCATTAAAATGCATTAAAAACGAATTCGAGCAAGTTTATGCACATTTTTAACCTATTTGGCCTAATTTATCATTGAAATAACGTCCAAATACACAGAGAAGACAACCAAAATATTTATTTATTGTTTACGAGTGTTTTTGCACTTGTATTTGCATTTAATGACCTATATTTAACGTCAAATCGCATTAAAATGCATTACAAACAAATTTGACCATGTTTATGCTCATTCTTAACCAATTTGGCCAAATTTATTATTCAAATAACGTCCAAATACACAAATAAGCAAACCAAAATATTTATTTATTGTTGACGAGTGTTTTTGCACTTGTATTTGCCTTTAATAACCTATATTTCACGTCAAATCGCATTAAAAAGCATTAAAAATGAATTTGAGCATGTTTATGCATATTTTTAACCAATTTTGCCTCATTTATCATTCAAATAACGTCCAAATACACAAATAAGCCACCCGAAATATTTATTTAATGTTTACGAGTGTTTTTGCACTTGTATTTGCATTTAATAACCTATATTTCACATCAAATCATATTAAAATGCATTAAAAACGAATTTGACCATGTTTATGCTCATTTGTAAGCAATTTGGCCTAATTTATCATTCAAATAACGTCCAAAAACACAAAGAAGCCACCCAAAATATTTATTTAATGTTTACGAGTGTTTTTGCACTTGTATTTGCATTTAATGACCTATATTTCACGTCAAATCGCTTTAAAATGCATTAAATACGAATTCGAGCAAGTTTATGCACATTTTTAAACTATTTGGCCTAATTTATCATTGAAATAACGTCCAAATACACAGAGAAGCCAAACAAAATATTTATTTATTGTTTACGGGTGTTTTTGCACTTGTATTTGCATTTAATGACCTATATTTCACGTCAAATCGCATTAAAATGCATTACAAACGAATTTGACCATATTTATGCTCATTTTTAACTAATTTGGCCTAATTTATCATTCAAATAACGTACAAATACACAAATAAGCAAACCAAAATATTTATTTATTGTTTACGAGTGTTTTTGCACTTGTATTTGCATTTAATGACCTATATTTCACGTCAAATCGCATTAAAATGCATTACAAACGAATTTGACCATATTTATGCTCATTTTTAACTAATTTGGCCTAATTTATCATTCAAATAACGTCCAAATACACAAATAAGCAAACCAAATTATTTATTTATTGTTTACGAGTGTTTTTGCACTTGTTTTTGCCTTTAATAACCTATATTTCACGTCAAATAGCATTAAAAAGCATTAAAAATGAATTTGAGCATGTTTATGCATATTTTTAACCAATTTGGCCACATTTATCATTCAAATAACGTCCAAATACACAAAGAAGCCACCCAAAATATTTATTTAATGTTTACGAGTGTTTTTGCACTTGTATTTGCATTTAATGACCTATATTTCACGTCAAATCGCTTTAAAATGCATTAAATACGAATTCGAGCAAGTTTATGCACATTTTTAACCTATTTGGCCTAGTTTATCATTGAAATTACGTCCAAATACACAGAGAAGCCAAACAAAATATTTATTTAATGTTTACGAGTGTTTTTGTACTTGTATTATCCTTTAATGACCTATATTTCACGTCAAATCGCATTAAAATGCATTAAATACGAATTCGAGCAAGTTTATGCACATTTTTAACCTATTTGGCCTAATTTATCATTCAAATAACGTCCAAATACACAGAGAAGACAACCAAAATATTTATTTATGGTTTACGAGTGTTTTTGCACTTGTATTTGCATTTAATGACCTATATTTCACGTCAAATCGCATTAAAATGCATTACAAACAAATTTGACCATGTTGATGCTAATTTTTAACCAATTTGGCCTAATTTATCATTCAAATAACGTCCAAATACACAGAGAAGACAACCAAAATATTTATTTATTGTTTACGAGTGTTTTTGCACTTGTATTTGCCTTTAATAACCTATATTTCACGTCAAATCGCATTAAAAAGCATTAAAAATGAATTTGAGCTTGTTGATGCTCATTTTTAACCAATTTGGCCTAATTTATCATTCAAATAACGTCCAAATACACAAAGAAGCCACCCAAAATATTTATTTAATTTTTACGAGTATTTTTGCACTTGTATTTGCATTTAATGACCTATATTTCACGTCAAATGATATTAAAATGCATTAAAAACGAATTTAACCATGGTTTTGCTCATTTTTAAGCAATTTGGCCTAATTTATCATTCAAATAACGTCCAAATACACAAATAAGCAAACCAAAATATTTATTTATTGTTGACGAGTGTTTTTGCACTTGTATTTGCCTTTAATAACCTATATTTCACGTCAAATCGCATTAAAAAGCATTAAAAATGAATTTGAGCATGTTTATGCATATTTTTAACCAATTTTGCCTCATTTATCATTCAAATAACGTCCAAATACACAAATAAGCCACCCGAAATATTTATTTAATGTTTACGAGTGTTTTTGCACTTGTATTTGCATTTAATAACCTATATTTCACGTCAAATCGCATTAAAATGCATTAAAAACGAATTCGAGCAAGTTTATGCACATTTTTAACCTATTTGGCCTAATTTATCATTGAAATAACGTCCAAATACACAGAGAAGACAACCAAAATATTTATTTATTGTTTACGAGTGTTTTTGCACTTGTATTTGCATTTAATGACCTATATTTAACGTCAAATCGCATTAAAATGCATTACAAACAAATTTGACCATGTTTATGCTCATTCTTAACCAATTTGGCCAAATTTATTATTCAAATAACGTCCAAATACACAAATAAGCAAACCAAAATATTTATTTATTGTTGACGAGTGTTTTTGCACTTGTATTTGCCTTTAATAACCTATATTTCACGTCAAATCGCATTAAAAAGCATTAAAAATGAATTTGAGCATGTTTATGCATATTTTTAACCAATTTTGCCTCATTTATCATTCAAATAACGTCCAAATACACAAATAAGCCACCCGAAATATTTATTTAATGTTTACGAGTGTTTTTGCACTTGTATTTGCATTTAATAACCTATATTTCACATCAAATCATATTAAAATGCATTAAAAACGAATTTGACCATGTTTATGCTCATTTTTAAGCAATTTGGCCTTATTTATCATTCAAATAACGTCCAAAAACACAAGGAAGCTACCCAAAATATTTATTTAATGTTTACGAGTGTTTTTGCACTTGTATTTGCATTTAATGACCTATATTTCACGTCAAATCGCTTTAAAATGCATTAAATACGAATTCGAGCAAGTTTATGCACATTTTTAACCTATTTGGCCTAATTTATCATTGAAATAACGTCCAAATACACAGAGAAGCCAAACAAAATATTTATTTATTGTTTACGAGTGTTTTTGCACTTGTATTTGCATTTAATGACCTATATTTCACGTCAAATCGCATTAAAATGCATTACAAACGAATTTGACCATATTTATGCTCATTTTTAACTAATTTGGCCTAATTTATAATTCAAATAACGTCCAAATACACAAATAAGCAAACCAAAATATTTATTTATTGTTTACGAGTGTTTTTGCACTTGTATTTGCATTTAATGACATATATTTCACGTCAAATCGCATTAAAATGCATTACAAACGAATTTGACCATATTTATGCTCATTTTTAACTAATTTGGCCTAATTTATTATTCAACTAACGTCCAAATACACAAATAAGCAAACCAAAATATTTATTTATTGTTTACGAGTGTTTTTGCACTTGTATTTGCCTTTAATAACCTATATTTCACGTCAAATCGCATTAAAAAGCATTAAAAATGAATTTGAGCATGTTGATGCTCATTTTTAACCAATTTGGCCTAATTTATCATTCAAATAACGTCCAAATACACAAAGAAGCCACCCAAAATATTTATTTAATTTTTACGAGTATTTTTGCACTTGTATTTGCATTTAATGACCTATATTTCACGTCAAATGATATTAAAATGCATTAAAAACGAATTTAACCATGTTTTTGCTCATTTTTAAGCAATTTGGCCTAATTTATCATTCAAATAACGTCCAAATACACAAATAAGCAAACCAAAATATTTATTTATTGTTGACGAGTGTTTTTGCACTTGTATTTGCCTTTAATAACCTATATTTCACGTCAAATCGCATTAAAAAGCATTAAAAATGAATTTGAGCATGTTTATGCATATTTTTAACCAATTTGGCCTAATTTATCATTCAAATAACGTCCAAATACACAAATAAGCAAACCAAAATATTTATTTATTGTTTACGAGTGTTTTTGCACTTGTATTTGCCTTTAATAACCTATATTTCACGTCAAATCGCATTAAAAAGCATTAAAAATGAATTTGAGCATGTTGATGCTCATTTTTAACCAATTTGGCCTAATTTATCATTCAAATAACGTCCAAATACACAAAGAAGCCACCCAAAATATTTATTTAATTTTTACGAGTATTTTTGCACTTGTATTTGCATTTAATGACCTATATTTCACGTCAAATGATATTAAAATGCATTAAAAACGAATTTAACCATGTTTTTGCTCATTTTTAAGCAATTTGGCCTAATTTATCATTCAAATAACGTCCAAATACATAAATAAGCAAACCAAAATATTTATTTATTGTTGACGAGTGTTTTTGCACTTGTATTTGCCTTTAATAACCTATATTTCACGTCAAATCGCATTAAAAAGCATTAAAAATGAATTTGAGCATGTTTATGCATATTTTTAACCAATTTTGCCTCATTTATCATTCAAATAACGTCCAAATACACAAATAAGCCACCCGAAATATTTATTTAATGTTTACGAGGGTTTTTGCACTTGTATTTGCATTTAATAACCTATATTTCACGTCAAATGATATTAAAATGCATTAAAAACGAATTTGACCATGTTTATACTCATTTTTAAGCAATTTGGCCTAATTTATCATTCAAATAACGTCCAAAAACACAAAGAAGCCACCCAAAATATTTATTTAATGTTTACGAGTGTTTTTGCACTTGTATTTGCATTTAATGACCTATATTTCACGACAAATCGCATTAAAATGCATTAAAAACGAATTCGAGCAAGTTTATGCACATTTTTAACCTATTTGGCCTAATTTATCATTGAAATAACGTCCAAATACACAGAGAAGACAACCAAAATATTTATTTATTGTTTACGAGTGTTTTTGCACTTGTATTTGCATTTAATGACCTATATTTAACGTCAAATCGCATTAAAATGCATTACAAACAAATTTGACCATGTTTATGCTCATTTTTAACCAATTTGGCCAAATTTATTATTCAAATAACGTCCAAATACACAAATAAGCAAACCAAAATATTTATTTATTGTTGACGAGTGTTTTTGCACTTGTATTTGCATTTAATAACCTATATTTCACGTCAAATCGCATTAAAAAGCATTAAAAATGAATTTGAGCATGTTTATGCATATTTTTAACCAATTTTGCCTCATTTATCATTCAAATAACGTCCAAATACACAAATAAGCCACCCGAAATATTTATTTAATGTTTACGAGTGTTTTTGCACTTGTATTTGCATTTAATAACCTATATTTCACGTCAAATGATATTAAAATGCATTAAAAACGAATTTGACCATGTTTATGCTCATTTTTAAGCAATTTGGCCTAATTTATCATTCAAATAACGTCCAAAAACACAAAGAAGCCACCCAAAATATTTATTTAATGTTTACGAGTGTTTTTGCACTTGTATTTGCATTTAATGACCTATATTTCACGACAAATCGCATTAAAATGCATTAAAAACGAATTCGAGCAAGTTTATGCACATTTTTAACCTATTTGGCCTAATTTATCATTGAAATAACGTCCAAATACACAGAGAAGCCAAACAAAATATTTATTTATTGTTTACGAGTGTTTTTGCACTTGTATTTGCATTTAATAACCTATATTTCACGTCAAATGATATTAAAATGCATTAAAAACGAATTTGACCATGTTTATGCTCATTTTTAAGCAATTTGGCCTAATTTATCATTCAAATAACGTCCAAAAACACAAAGAAACCACCCAAAATATTTATTTATTGTTTACGAGTGTTTTTGCACTTGTATTTGCCTTTAATAACCTATATTTCACGTCAAATCGCATTAAAAAGCATTAAAAATGAATTTGAGCTTGTTGATGCTCATTTTTAACCAATTTGGCCTAATTTATCATTCAAATAACGTCCAAATACACAAAGAAGCCACCCAAAATATTTATTTAATTTTTACGAGTATTTTTGCACTTGTATTTGCATTTAATGACCTATATTTCACGTCAAATGATATTAAAATGCATTAAAAACGAATTTAACCATGTTTATGCACATTTTTAAGCAATTTGGCCTAATTTATCATTCAAATAACGTCCAAATACACAAATAAGCAAACCAAAATATTTATTTATTGTTGACGAGTGTTTTTGCACTTGTATTTGCCTTTAATAACCTATATTTCACGTCAAATCGCATTAAAAAGCATTAAAAATGAATTTGAGCATGTTTATGCATATTTTTAACCAATTTTGCCTCATTTATCATTCAAATAACGTCCAAATACACAAATAAGCCACCCGAAATATTTATTTAATGTTTACGAGTGTTTTTGCACTTGTATTTGCATTTAATAACCTATATTTCACGTCAAATGATATTAAAATGCATTAAAAACGAATTTGACCATGTTTATGCTCATTTTTAAGCAATTTGGCCTAATTTATCATTCAAATAACGTCCAAAAACACAAAGAAGCCACCCAAAATATTTATTTAATGTTTACGAGTGTTTTTGCACTTGTATTTGCATTTAAGGACCTATATTTCACGACAAATCGCATTAAAATGCATTAAAAACGAATTCGAGCAAGTTTATGCACATTTTTAACCTATTTGGCCTAATTTATCATTGAAATAACGTCCAAATACACAGAGAAGACAACCAAAATATTTATTTATTGTTTACGAGTGTTTTTGCACTTGTATTTGCATTTAATGACCTATATTTAACGTCAAATCGCATTAAAATGCATTACAAACAAATTTGACCATGTTTATGCTCATTTTTAACCAATTTGGCCAAATTTATTATTCAAATAACGTCCAAATACACAAATAAGCAAACCAAAATATTTATTTATGGTTTACGAGTGTTTTTGCACTTGTATTTGCCTTTAATAACCTATATTTCACGTCAAATCGCATTAAAAAGCATTAAAAATGAATTTGAGCATGTTTATGCATATTTTTAACCAATTTGGCCTAATTTATCATTCAAATAACGTCCAAATACACAAATAAGCAAACCAAAATATTTATTTATTGTTTACGAGTGTTTTTGCACTTGTATTTGCCTTTAATAACCTATATTTCACGTCAAATCGCATTAAAAAGCATTAAAAATGAATTTGAGCATGTTGATGCTCATTTTTAACCAATTTGGCCTAATTTATCATTCAAATAACGTCCAAATACACAAATAAGCCACCCGAAATATTTATTTAATGTTTACGAGTGTTTTTGCACTTGTATTTGCATTTAATAACCTATATTTCACGTCAAATGATATTAAAATGCATTAAAAACGAATTTGACCATGTTTATGCTCATTTTTAAGCAATTTGGCCTATTTTATCATTCAAATAACGTCCAAAAACACAAAGAAGCCACCCCAAATATTTATTTAATGTTTACGAGTGTTTTTGCACTTGTATTTGCATTTAATAACCTATATTTCACGTCAAATGATATTAAAATGCATTAAAAACGAATTTGACCATGTTTATGCTCATTTTTAAGCAATTTGGCCTAATTTATCATTCAAATAACGTCCAAAAACACAAAGAAGCCACCCAAAATATTTATTTAATGTTTACGAGTGTTTTTGCACTTGTATTTGCATTTAATAACCTATATTTCACGTCAAATGATATTAAAATGCATTAAAAACGAATTTGACCATGTTTATGCACATTTTTAACCTATTTGGCCTAATTTATCATTGAAATAACGTCCAAATACACAGAGAAGCCAAACAAAATATTTATTTATTGTTTACGAGTGTTTTTGCACTTGTATTTGCATTTAATGACCTATATTTCACGACAAATCGCATTAAAATGCATTAAAAACGAATTCGAGCAAGTTTATGCACATTTTTAACCTATTTGGCCTAATTTATCATTCAAATAACGTCCAAATACACAGAGAAGACAACCAAAATATTTATTTATTGTTTACGAGTGTTTTTGCACTTGTATTTGCCTTTAATAACCTATATTTCACGTCAAATCGCATTAAAAAGCATTAAAAATGAATTTGAGCTTGTTGATGCTCATTTTTAACCAATTTGGCCTAATTTATCATTCAAATAACGTCCAAATACACAAAGAAGCCACCCAAAATATTTATTTAATTTTTATGAGTATTTTTGCACTTGTATTTGCATTTAATGACCTATATTTCACGTCAAATGATATTAAAATGCATTAAAAACGAATTTAACCATGTTTTTGCTCATTTTTAAGCAATTTGGCCTAATTTATCATTCAAATAACGTCCAAATACACAAATAAGCAAACCAAAATATTTATTTATTGTTGACGAGTGTTTTTGCACTTGTATTTGCCTTTAATAACCTATATTTCACGTCAAATCGCATTAAAAAGCATTAAAAATGAATTTGAGCATGTTTATGCATATTTTTAACCAATTTTGCCTCATTTATCATTCAAATAACGTCCAAATACACAAATAAGCCACCCGAAATATTTATTTAATGTTTACGAGGGTTTTTGCACTTGTATTTGCATTTAATAACCTATATTTCACGTCAAATGATATTAAAATGCATTAAAAACGAATTTGACCATGTTTATGCTCATTTTTAAGCAATTTGGCCTAATTTATCATTCAAATAACGTCCAAAAACACAAAGAAGCCACCCAAAATATTTATTTAATGTTTACGAGTGTTTTTGCACTTGTATTTGCATTTAATGACCTATATTTCACGACAAATCGCATTAAAATGCATTAAAAACGAATTCGAGCAAGTTTATGCACATTTTTAACCTATTTGGCCTAATTTATCATTGAAATAACGTCCAAATACACAGAGAAGACAACCAAAATATTTATTTATTGTTTACGAGTGTTTTTGCACTTGTATTTGCATTTAATGACCTATATTTAACGTCAAATCGCATTAAAATGCATTACAAACAAATTTGACCATGTTTATGCTCATTTTTAACCAATTTGGCCAAATTTATTATTCAAATAACGTCCAAATACACAAATAAGCAAACCAAAATATTTATTTATTGTTGACGAGTGTTTTTGCACTTGTATTTGCATTTAATAACCTATATTTCACGTCAAATCGCATTAAAAAGCATTAAAAATGAATTTGAGCATGTTTATGCATATTTTTAACCAATTTTGCCTCATTTATCATTCAAATAACGTCCAAATACACAAATAAGCCACCCGAAATATTTATTTAATGTTTACGAGTGTTTTTGCACTTGTATTTGCATTTAATAACCTATATTTCACGTCAAATGATATTAAAATGCATTAAAAACGAATTTGACCATGTTTATGCTCATTTTTAAGCAATTTGGCCTAATTTATCATTCAAATAACGTCCAAAAACACAAAGAAGCCACCCAAAATATTTATTTAATGTTTACGAGTGTTTTTGCACTTGTATTTGCATTTAATGACCTATATTTCACGACAAATCGCATTAAAATGCATTAAAAACGAATTCGAGCAAGTTTATGCACATTTTTAACCTATTTGGCCTAATTTATCATTGAAATAACGTCCAAATACACAGAGAAGCCAAACAAAATATTTATTTATTGTTTACGAGTGTTTTTGCACTTGTATTTGCATTTAATAACCTATATTTCACGTCAAATGATATTAAAATGCATTAAAAACGAATTTGACCATGTTTATGCTCATTTTTAAGCAATTTGGCCTAATTTATCATTCAAATAACGTCCAAAAACACAAAGAAGCCACCCAAAATATTTATTTATTGTTTACGAGTGTTTTTGCACTTGTATTTGCCTTTAATAACCTATATTTCACGTCAAATCGCATTAAAAAGCATTAAAAATGAATTTGAGCTTGTTGATGCTCATTTTTAACCAATTTGGCCTAATTTATCATTCAAATAACGTCCAAATACACAAAGAAGCCACCCAAAATATTTATTTAATTTTTACGAGTATTTTTGCACTTGTATTTGCATTTAATGACCTATATTTCACGTCAAATGATATTAAAATGCATTAAAAACGAATTTAACCATGTTTATGCACATTTTTAAGCAATTTGGCCTAATTTATCATTCAAATAACGTCCAAATACACAAATAAGCAAACCAAAATATTTATTTATTGTTGACGAGTGTTTTTGCACTTGTATTTGCCTTTAATAACCTATATTTCACGTCAAATCGCATTAAAAAGCATTAAAAATGAATTTGAGCATGTTTATGCATATTTTTAACCAATTTTGCCTCATTTATCATTCAAATAACGTCCAAATACACAAATAAGCCACCCGAAATATTTATTTAATGTTTACGAGTGTTTTTGCACTTGTATTTGCATTTAATAACCTATATTTCACGTCAAATGATATTAAAATGCATTAAAAACGAATTTGACCATGTTTATGCTCATTTTTAAGCAATTTGGCCTAATTTATCATTCAAATAACGTCCAAAAACACAAAGAAGCCACCCAAAATATTTATTTAATGTTTACGAGTGTTTTTGCACTTGTATTTGCATTTAAGGACCTATATTTCACGACAAATCGCATTAAAATGCATTAAAAACGAATTCGAGCAAGTTTATGCACATTTTTAACCTATTTGGCCTAATTTATCATTGAAATAACGTCCAAATACACAGAGAAGACAACCAAAATATTTATTTATTGTTTACGAGTGTTTTTGCACTTGTATTTGCATTTAATGACCTATATTTAACGTCAAATCGCATTAAAATGCATTAAAAACGAATTTGACCATGTTTATGCTCATTTTTAACCAATTTGGCCAAATTTATTATTCAAATAACGTCCAAATACACAAATAAGCAAACCAAAATATTTATTTATTGTTGACGAGTGTTTTTGCACTTGTATTTGCATTTAATAACCTATATTTCACGTCAAATCGCATTAAAAAGCATTAAAAATGAATTTGAGCATGTTTATGCATATTTTTAACCAATTTTGCCTCATTTATCATTCAAATAACGTCCAAATACACAAATAAGCCACCCGAAATATTTATTTAATGTTTACGAGTGTTTTTGCACTTGTATTTGCATTTAATAACCTATATTTCACGTCAAATGATATTAAAATGCATTAAAAACGAATTTGACCATGTTTATGCTCATTTTTAAGCAATTTGGCCTAATTTATCATTCAAATAATGTCCAAAAACACAAAGAAGCCACCCAAAATATTTATTTAATGTTTACGAGTGTTTTTGCACTTGTATTTGCATTTAATGACCTATATTTCACGACAAATCGCATTAAAATGCATTAAAAATGAATTCGAGCAAGTTTATGCACATTTTTAACCTATTTGGCCTAATTTATCATTGAAATAACGTCCAAATACACAGAGAAGCCAAACAAAATATTTATTTATTGTTTACGAGTGTTTTTGCACTTGTATTTGCATTTAATAACCTATATTTCACGTCAAATGATATTAAAATGCATTAAAAACGAATTTGACCATGTTTATGCTCATTTTTAAGCAATTTGGCCTAATTTATCATTCAAATAACGTCCAAAAACACAAAGAAGCCACCCAAAATATTTATTTATTGTTTACGAGTGTTTTTGCACTTGTATTTGCCTTTAATAACCTATATTTCACGTCAAATCGCATTAAAAAGCATTAAAAATAAATTTGAGCATGTTTATGCATATTTTTAACCAATTTTGCCTCATTTATCATTCAAATAACGTCCAAATACACAAATAAGCCACCCGAAATATTTATTTAATGTTTACGAGGGTTTTTGCACTTGTATTTGCATTTAATAACCTATATTTCACGTCAAATGATATTAAAATGCATTAAAAACGAATTTGACCATGTTTATGCTCATTTTTAAGCAATTTGGCCTAATTTATCATTCAAATAACGTCCAAAAACACAAAGAAGCCACCCAAAATATTTATTTAATGTTTACGAGTGTTTTTGCACTTGTATTTGCATTTAATGACCTATATTTCACGACAAATCGCATTAAAATGCATTAAAAACGAATTCGAGCAAGTTTATGCACATTTTTAACCTATTTGGCCTAATTTATCATTGAAATAACGTCCAAATACACAGAGAAGACAACCAAAATATTTATTTATTGTTTACGAGTGTTTTTGCACTTGTATTTGCATTTAATGACCTATATTTAACGTCAAATCGCATTAAAATGCATTACAAACAAATTTGACCATGTTTATGCTCATTTTTAACCAATTTGGCCAAATTTATTATTCAAATAACGTCCAAATACACAAATAAGCAAACCAAAATATTTATTTATTGTTGACGAGTGTTTTTGCACTTGTATTTGCATTTAATAACCTATATTTCACGTCAAATCGCATTAAAAAGCATTAAAAATGAATTTGAGCATGTTTATGCATATTTTTAACCAATTTTGCCTCATTTATCATTCAAATAACGTCCAAATACACAAATAAGCCACCCGAAATATTTATTTAATGTTTACGAGTGTTTTTGCACTTGTATTTGCATTTAATAACCTATATTTCACGTCAAATGATATTAAAATGCATTAAAAACGAATTTGACCATGTTTATGCTCATTTTTAAGCAATTTGGCCTAATTTATCATTCAAATAACGTCCAAAAACACAAAGAAGCCACCCAAAATATTTATTTAATGTTTACGAGTGTTTTTGCACTTGTATTTGCATTTAATGACCTATATTTCACGACAAATCGCATTAAAATGCATTAAAAACGAATTCGAGCAAGTTTATGCACATTTTTAACCTATTTGGCCTAATTTATCATTGAAATAACGTCCAAATACACAGAGAAGCCAAACAAAATATTTATTTATTGTTTACGAGTGTTTTTGCACTTGTATTTGCATTTAATAACCTATATTTCACGTCAAATGATATTAAAATGCATTAAAAACGAATTTGACCATGTTTATGCTCATTTTTAAGCAATTTGGCCTAATTTATCATTCAAATAACGTCCAAAAACACAAAGAAGCCACCCAAAATATTTATTTATTGTTTACGAGTGTTTTTGCACTTGTATTTGCCTTTAATAACCTATATTTCACGTCAAATCGCATTAAAAAGCATTAAAAATGAATTTGAGCTTGTTGATGCTCATTTTTAACCAATTTGGCCTAATTTATCATTCAAATAACGTCCAAATACACAAAGAAGCCACCCAAAATATTTATTTAATTTTTACGAGTATTTTTGCACTTGTATTTGCATTTAATGACCTATATTTCACGTCAAATGATATTAAAATGCATTAAAAACGAATTTAACCATGTTTATGCACATTTTTAAGCAATTTGGCCTAATTTATCATTCAAATAACGTCCAAATACACAAATAAGCAAACCAAAATATTTATTTATTGTTGACGAGTGTTTTTGCACTTGTATTTGCCTTTAATAACCTATATTTCACGTCAAATCGCATTAAAAAGCATTAAAAATGAATTTGAGCATGTTTATGCATATTTTTAACCAATTTTGCCTCATTTATCATTCAAATAACGTCCAAATACACAAATAAGCCACCCGAAATATTTATTTAATGTTTACGAGTGTTTTTGCACTTGTATTTGCATTTAATAACCTATATTTCACGTCAAATGATATTAAAATGCATTAAAAACGAATTTGACCATGTTTATGCTCATTTTTAAGCAATTTGGCCTAATTTATCATTCAAATAACGTCCAAAAACACAAAGAAGCCACCCAAAATATTTATTTAATGTTTACGAGTGTTTTTGCACTTGTATTTGCATTTAAGGACCTATATTTCACGACAAATCGCATTAAAATGCATTAAAAACGAATTCGAGCAAGTTTATGCACATTTTTAACCTATTTGGCCTAATTTATCATTGAAATAACGTCCAAATACACAGAGAAGACAACCAAAATATTTATTTATTGTTTACGAGTGTTTTTGCACTTGTATTTGCATTTAATGACCTATATTTAACGTCAAATCGCATTAAAATGCATTAAAAACGAATTTGACCATGTTTATGCTCATTTTTAACCAATTTGGCCAAATTTATTATTCAAATAACGTCCAAATACACAAATAAGCAAACCAAAATATTTATTTATTGTTGACGAGTGTTTTTGCACTTGTATTTGCATTTAATAACCTATATTTCACGTCAAATCGCATTAAAAAGCATTAAAAATGAATTTGAGCATGTTTATGCATATTTTTAACCAATTTTGCCTCATTTATCATTCAAATAACGTCCAAATACACAAATAAGCCACCCGAAATATTTATTTAATGTTTACGAGTGTTTTTGCACTTGTATTTGCATTTAATAACCTATATTTCACGTCAAATGATATTAAAATGCATTAAAAACGAATTTGACCATGTTTATGCTCATTTTTAAGCAATTTGGCCTAATTTATCATTCAAATAACGTCCAAAAACACAAAGAAGCCACCCAAAATATTTATTTAATGTTTACGAGTGTTTTTGCACTTGTATTTGCATTTAATGACCTATATTTCACGACAAATCGCATTAAAATGCATTAAAAATGAATTCGAGCAAGTTTATGCACATTTTTAACCTATTTGGCCTAATTTATCATTGAAATAACGTCCAAATACACAGAGAAGCCAAACAAAATATTTATTTATTGTTTACGAGTGTTTTTGCACTTGTATTTGCATTTAATAACCTATATTTCACGTCAAATGATATTAAAATGCATTAAAAACGAATTTGACCATGTTTATGCTCATTTTTAAGCAATTTGGCCTAATTTATCATTCAAATAACGTCCAAAAACACAAAGAAGCCACCCAAAATATTTATTTATTGTTTACGAGTGTTTTTGCACTTGTATTTGCCTTTAATAACCTATATTTCACGTCAAATCGCATTAAAAAGCATTAAAAATAAATTTGAGCATGTTTATGCATATTTTTAACCAATTTTGCCTCATTTATCATTCAAATAACGTCCAAATACACAAATAAGCCACCCGAAATATTTATTTAATGTTTACGAGGGTTTTTGCACTTGTATTTGCATTTAATAACCTATATTTCACGTCAAATGATATTAAAATGCATTAAAAACGAATTTGACCATGTTTATGCTCATTTTTAAGCAATTTGGCCTAATTTATCATTCAAATAACGTCCAAAAACACAAAGAAGCCACCCAAAATATTTATTTATTGTTTACGAGTGTTTTTGCACTTGTATTTGCCTTTAATAACCTATATTTCACGTCAAATTGCATTAAAAAGCATTAAAAATGAATTTGAGCTTGTTGATGCTCATTTTTAACCAATTTGGCCTAATTTATCATTCAAATAACGTCCAAATACACAAAGAAGCCACCCAAAATATTTATTTAATTTTTACGAGTATTTTTGCACTTGTATTTGCATTTAATGACCTATATTTCACGTCAAATGATATTAAAATGCATTAAAAACGAATTTAACCATGTTTATGCACATTTTTAAGCAATTTGGCCTAATTTATCATTCAAATAACGTCCAAATACACAAATAAGCAAACCAAAATATTTATTTATTGTTGACGAGTGTTTTTGCACTTGTATTTGCCTTTAATAACCTATATTTCACGTCAAATCGCATTAAAAAGCATTAAAAATGAATTTGAGCATGTTTATGCATATTTTTAACCAATTTTGCCTCATTTATCATTCAAATAACGTCCAAATACACAAATAAGCCACCCGAAATATTTATTTAATGTTTACGAGTGTTTTTGCACTTGTATTTGCATTTAATAACCTATATTTCACGTCAAATGATATTACAATGCATTAAAAACGAATTTGACCATGTTTATGCTCATTTTTAAGCAATTTGGCCTAATTTATCATTCAAATAACGTCCAAAAACACAAAGAAGCCACCCAAAATATTTATTTAATGTTTACGAGTGTTTTTGCACTTGTATTTGCATTTAAGGACCTATATTTCACGACAAATCGCATTAAAATGCATTAAAAACGAATTCGAGCAAGTTTATGCACATTTTTAACCTATTTGGCCTAATTTATCATTGAAATAACGTCCAAATACACAGAGAAGACAACCAAAATATTTATTTATTGTTTACGAGTGTTTTTGCACTTGTATTTGCATTTAATGACCTATATTTAACGTCAAATCGCATTAAAATGCATTAAAAACGAATTTGACCATGTTTATGCTCATTTTTAACCAATTTGGCCAAATTTATTATTCAAATAACGTCCAAATACACAAATAAGCAAACCAAAATATTTATTTATTGTTGACGAGTGTTTTTGCACTTGTATTTGCATTTAATAACCTATATTTCACGTCAAATCGCATTAAAAAGCATTAAAAATGAATTTGAGCATGTTTATGCATATTTTTAACCAATTTTGCCTCATTTATCATTCAAATAACGTCCAAATACACAAATAAGCCACCCGAAATATTTATTTAATGTTTACGAGTGTTTTTGCACTTGTATTTGCATTTAATAACCTATATTTCACGTCAAATGATATTAAAATGCATTAAAAACGAATTTGACCATGTTTATGCTCATTTTTAAGCAATTTGGCCTAATTTATCATTCAAATAACGTCCAAAAACACAAAGAAGCCACCCAAAATATTTATTTAATGTTTACGAGTGTTTTTGCACTTGTATTTGCATTTAATGACCTATATTTCACGACAAATCGCATTAAAATGCATTAAAAATGAATTCGAGCAAGTTTATGCACATTTTTAACCTATTTGGCCTAATTTATCATTGAAATAACGTCCAAATACACAGAGAAGCCAAACAAAATATTTATTTATTGTTTACGAGTGTTTTTGCACTTGTATTTGCATTTAATAACCTATATTTCACGTCAAATGATATTAAAATGCATTAAAAACGAATTTGACCATGTTTATGCTCATTTTTAAGCAATTTGGCCTAATTTATCATTCAAATAACGTCCAAAAACACAAAGAAGCCACCCAAAATATTTATTTATTGTTTACGAGTGTTTTTGCACTTGTATTTGCCTTTAATAACCTATATTTCACGTCAAATCGCATTAAAAAGCATTAAAAATAAATTTGAGCATGTTTATGCATATTTTTAACCAATTTTGCCTCATTTATCATTCAAATAACGTCCAAATACACAAATAAGCCACCCGAAATATTTATTTAATGTTTACGAGGGTTTTTGCACTTGTATTTGCATTTAATAACCTATATTTCACGTCAAATGATATTAAAATGCATTAAAAACGAATTTGACCATGTTTATGCTCATTTTTAAGCAATTTGGCCTAATTTATCATTCAAATAACGTCCAAAAACACAAAGAAGCCACCCAAAATATTTATTTAATGTTTACGAGTGTTTTTGCACTTGTATTTGCATTTAATGACCTATATTTCACGACAAATCGCATTAAAATGCATTAAAAACGAATTCGAGCAAGTTTATGCACATTTTTAACCTATTTGGCCTAATTTATCATTGAAATAACGTCCAAATACACAGAGAAGACAACCAAAATATTTATTTATTGTTTACGAGTGTTTTTGCACTTGTATTTGCATTTAATGACCTATATTTAACGTCAAATCGCATTAAAATGCATTACAAACAAATTTGACCATGTTTATGCTCATTTTTAACCAATTTGGCCAAATTTATTATTCAAATAACGTCCAAATACACAAATAAGCAAACCAAAATATTTATTTATTGTTGACGAGTGTTTTTGCACTTGTATTTGCATTTAATAACCTATATTTCACGTCAAATCGCATTAAAAAGCATTAAAAATGAATTTGAGCATGTTTATGCATATTTTTAACCAATTTTGCCTCATTTATCATTCAAATAACGTCCAAATACACAAATAAGCCACCCGAAATATTTATTTAATGTTTACGAGTGTTTTTGCACTTGTATTTGCATTTAATAACCTATATTTCACGTCAAATGATATTAAAATGCATTAAAAACGAATTTGACCATGTTTATGCTCATTTTTAAGCAATTTGGCCTAATTTATCATTCAAATAACGTCCAAAAACACAAAGAAGCCACCCAAAATATTTATTTAATGTTTACGAGTGTTTTTGCACTTGTATTTGCATTTAATGACCTATATTTCACGACAAATCGCATTAAAATGCATTAAAAACGAATTCGAGCAAGTTTATGCACATTTTTAACCTATTTGGCCTAATTTATCATTGAAATAACGTCCAAATACACAGAGAAGCCAAACAAAATATTTATTTATTGTTTACGAGTGTTTTTGCACTTGTATTTGCATTTAATAACCTATATTTCACGTCAAATGATATTAAAATGCATTAAAAACGAATTTGACCATGTTTATGCTCATTTTTAAGCAATTTGGCCTAATTTATCATTCAAATAACGTCCAAAAACACAAAGAAGCCACCCAAAATATTTATTTATTGTTTACGAGTGTTTTTGCACTTGTATTTGCCTTTAATAACCTATATTTCACGTCAAATCGCATTAAAAAGCATTAAAAATGAATTTGAGCTTGTTGATGCTCATTTTTAACCAATTTGGCCTAATTTATCATTCAAATAACGTCCAAATACACAAAGAAGCCACCCAAAATATTTATTTAATTTTTACGAGTATTTTTGCACTTGTATTTGCATTTAATGACCTATATTTCACGTCAAATGATATTAAAATGCATTAAAAACGAATTTAACCATGTTTATGCACATTTTTAAGCAATTTGGCCTAATTTATCATTCAAATAACGTCCAAATACACAAATAAGCAAACCAAAATATTTATTTATTGTTGACGAGTGTTTTTGCACTTGTATTTGCCTTTAATAACCTATATTTCACGTCAAATCGCATTAAAAAGCATTAAAAATGAATTTGAGCATGTTTATGCATATTTTTAACCAATTTTGCCTCATTTATCATTCAAATAACGTCCAAATACACAAATAAGCCACCCGAAATATTTATTTAATGTTTACGAGTGTTTTTGCACTTGTATTTGCATTTAATAACCTATATTTCACGTCAAATGATATTAAAATGCATTAAAAACGAATTTGACCATGTTTATGCTCATTTTTAAGCAATTTGGCCTAATTTATCATTCAAATAACGTCCAAAAACACAAAGAAGCCACCCAAAATATTTATTTAATGTTTACGAGTGTTTTTGCACTTGTATTTGCATTTAAGGACCTATATTTCACGACAAATCGCATTAAAATGCATTAAAAACGAATTCGAGCAAGTTTATGCACATTTTTAACCTATTTGGCCTAATTTATCATTGAAATAACGTCCAAATACACAGAGAAGACAACCAAAATATTTATTTATTGTTTACGAGTGTTTTTGCACTTGTATTTGCATTTAATGACCTATATTTAACGTCAAATCGCATTAAAATGCATTACAAACAAATTTGACCATGTTTATGCTCATTTTTAACCAATTTGGCCAAATTTATTATTCAAATAACGTCCAAATACACAAATAAGCAAACCAAAATATTTATTTATTGTTGACGAGTGTTTTTGCACTTGTATTTGCATTTAATAACCTATATTTCACGTCAAATCGCATTAAAAAGCATTAAAAATGAATTTGAGCATGTTTATGCATATTTTTAACCAATTTTGCCTCATTTATCATTCAAATAACGTCCAAATACACAAATAAGCCACCCGAAATATTTATTTAATGTTTACGAGTGTTTTTGCACTTGTATTTGCATTTAATAACCTATATTTCACGTCAAATGATATTAAAATGCATTAAAAACGAATTTGACCATGTTTATGCTCATTTTTAAGCAATTTGGCCTAATTTATCATTCAAATAACGTCCAAAAACACAAAGAAGCCACCCAAAATATTTATTTAATGTTTACGAGTGTTTTTGCACTTGTATTTGCATTTAATGACCTATATTTCACGACAAATCGCATTAAAATGCATTAAAAACGAATTCGAGCAAGTTTATGCACATTTTTAACCTATTTGGCCTAATTTATCATTGAAATAACGTCCAAATACACAGAGAAGCCAAACAAAATATTTATTTATTGTTTACGAGTGTTTTTGCACTTGTATTTGCATTTAATAACCTATATTTCACGTCAAATGATATTAAAATGCATTAAAAACGAATTTGACCATGTTTATGCTCATTTTTAAGCAATTTGGCCTAATTTATCATTCAAATAACGTCCAAAAACACAAAGAAGCCACCCAAAATATTTATTTATTGTTTACGAGTGTTTTTGCACTTGTATTTGCCTTTAATAACCTATATTTCACGTCAAATCGCATTAAAAAGCATTAAAAATGAATTTGAGCTTGTTGATGCTCATTTTTAACCAATTTGGCCTAATTTATCATTCAAATAACGTCCAAATACACAAAGAAGCCACCCAAAATATTTATTTAATTTTTACGAGTATTTTTGCACTTGTATTTGCATTTAATGACCTATATTTCACGTCAAATGATATTAAAATGCATTAAAAACGAATTTAACCATGTTTATGCACATTTTTAAGCAATTTGGCCTAATTTATCATTCAAATAACGTCCAAATACACAAATAAGCAAACCAAAATATTTATTTATTGTTGACGAGTGTTTTTGCACTTGTATTTGCCTTTAATAACCTATATTTCACGTCAAATCGCATTAAAAAGCATTAAAAATGAATTCGAGCAAGTTTATGCACATTTTTAACCTATTTGGCCTAATTTATCATTGAAATAACGTCCAAATACACAGAGAAGACAACCAAAATATTTATTTATTGTTTACGAGTGTTTTTGCACTTGTATTTGCATTTAATGACCTATATTTAACGTCAAATCGCATTAAAATGCATTACAAACAAATTTGACCATGTTTATGCTCATTTTTAACCAATTTGGCCAAATTTATTATTCAAATAACGTCCAAATACACAAATAAGCAAACCAAAATATTTATTTATTGTTGACGAGTGTTTTTTCACTTGTATTTGCATTTAATAACCTATATTTCACGTCAAATCGCATTAAAAAGCATTAAAAATGAATTTGAGCATGTTTATGCATATTTTTAACCAATTTTGCCTCATTTATCATTCAAATAACGTCCAAATACACAAATAAGCCACCCGAAATATTTATTTAATGTTTACGAGTGTTTTTGCACTTGTATTTGCATTTAATAACCTATATTTCACGTCAAATGATATTAAAATGCATTAAAAACGAATTTGACCATGTTTATGCTCATTTTTAAGCAATTTGGCCTAATTTATCATTCAAATAACGTCCAAAAACACAAAGAAGCCACCCAAAATATTTATTTAATGTTTACGAGTGTTTTTGCACTTGTATTTGCATTTAATGACCTATATTTCACGACAAATCGCATTAAAATGCATTAAAAACGAATTCGAGCAAGTTTATGCACATTTTTAACCTATTTGGCCTAATTTATCATTGAAATAACGTCCAAATACACAGAGAAGCCAAACAAAATATTTATTTATTGTTTACGAGTGTTTTTGCACTTGTATTTGCATTTAATAACCTATATTTCACGTCAAATGATATTAAAATGCATTAAAAACGAATTTGACCATATTTATGCTCATTTTTAAGCAATTTGGCCTAATTTATCATTCACATAACGTCCAAAAACACAAAGAAGCCACCCAAAATATTTATTTATTGTTTACGAGTGTTTTTGCACTTGTATTTGCCTTTAATAACCTGTATTTCACGTCAAATCGCATTAAAAAGCATTAAAAATGAATTTGAGCTTGTTGATGCTCATTTTTAACCAATTTGGCCTAATTTATCATTCAAATAACGTCCAAATACACAAAGAAGCCACCCAAAATATTTATTTAATTTTTACGAGTATTTTTGCACTTGTATTTGCATTTAATGACCTATATTTCACGTCAAATGATATTAAAATGCATTAAAAACGAATTTAACCATGTTTATGCTCATTTTTAAGCAATTTGGCCTAATTTATCATTCAAATAACGTCCAAATACACAAATAAGCAAACCAAAATATTTATTTATTGTTGACGAGTGTTTTTGCACTTGTATTTGCCTTTAGTAACCTATATTTCACGTCAAATCGCATTAAAAAGCATTAAAAATGAATTTGAGCATGTTGATGCTCATTTTTAACCAATTTGGCCTAATTTATCATTCAAATAACGTCCAAATACACAAAGAAGCCACCCAAAATATTTATTTAATTTTTACGAGTATTTTTGCACTTGTATTTGCATTTAATGACCTATATTTCACGTCAAATGATATTAAAATGCATTAAAAACGAATTTAACCATGTTTTTGCTCATTTTTAAGCAATTTGGCCTAATTTATCATTCAAATAACGTCCAAATACACAAATAAGCAAACCAAAATATTTATTTATTGTTGACGAGTGTTTTTGCACTTGTATTTGCCTTTAATAACCTATATTTCACGTCAAATCGCATTAAAAAGCATTAAAAATGAATTTGAGCATGTTTATGCATATTTTTAACCAATTTTGCCTCATTTATCATTCAAATAACGTCCAAATACACAAATAAGCCACCCGAAATATTTATTTAATGTTTACGAGTGTTTTTGCACTTGTATTTGCATTTAATAACCTATATTTCACGTCAAATGATATTAAAATGCATTAAAAACGAATTTGACCATGTTTATGCTCATTTTTAAGCAATTTGGCCTAATTTATCATTCAAATAACGTCCAAAAACACAAAGAAGCCACCCAAAATATTTATTTAATGTTTACGAGTGTTTTTGCACTTGTATTTGCATTTAATGACCTATATTTCCCGACAAATCGCATTAAAATGCATTAAAAACGAATTCGAGCAAGTTTATGCACATTTTTAACCTATTTGGCCTAATTTATAATTGAAATAACGTCCAAATACACAGAGAAGACAACCAAAATATTTATTTATTGTTTACGAGTGTTTTTGCACTTGTATTTGCATTTAATGACCTATATTTAACGTCAAATCGCATTAAAATGCATTACAAACAAATTTGACCATGTTTATGCTCATTTTTAACCAATTTGGCCTAATTTATCATTCAAATAACGTCCAAATACACAAAGAAGCCACCCAAAATATTTATTTAATTTTTACGAGTATTTTTGCACTTGTATTTGCATTTAATGACCTATATTTCACGTCAAATGATATTAAAATGCATTAAAAACGAATTTAACCATGTTTATGCTCATTTTTAAGCAATTTGGCCTAATTTATCATTCAAATAACGTCCAAATACACAAATAAGCAAACCAAAATATTTATTTATTGTTGACGAGTGTTTTTGCACTTGTATTTGCCTTTAATAACCTATATTTCACGTCAAATCGCATTAAAAAGCATTAAAAATGAATTTGAGCATGTTTATGCATATTTTTAACCAATTTTGCCTCATTTATCATTCAAATAACGTCCAAATACACAAATAAGCCACCCGAAATATTTATTTAATGTTTACGAGGGTTTTTGCACTTGTATTTGCATTTAATAACCTATATTTCACGTCAAATGATATTAAAATGCATAAAAAACGAATTTGACCATGTTTATGCTCATTTTTAAGCAATTTGGCCTAATTTATCATTCAAATAACGTCCAAAAACACAAAGAAGCCACCCAAAATATTTATTTAATGTTTACGAGTGTTTTTGCACTTGTATTTGCATTTAATGACCTATATTTCACGACAAATCGCATTAAAATGCATTAAAAATGAATTCGAGCAAGTTTATGCACATTTTTAACCTATTTGGCCTAATTTATCATTGAAATAACGTCCAAATACACAGAGAAGCCAAACAAAATATTTATTTATTGTTTACGAGTGTTTTTGCACTTGTATTTGCATTTAATAACCTATATTTCACGTCAAATGATATTAAAATGCATTAAAAACGAATTTGACCATGTTTATGCTCATTTTTAAGCAATTTGGCCTAATTTATCATTCAAATAACGTCCAAAAACACAAAGAAGCCACCCAAAATATTTATTTATTGTTTACGAGTGTTTTTGCACTTGTATTTGCCTTTAATAACCTATATTTCACGTCAAATCGCATTAAAAAGCATTAAAAATGAATTTGAGCTTGTTGATGCTCATTTTTAACCAATTTGGCCTAATTTATCATTCAAATAACGTCCAAATACACAAAGAAGCCACCCAAAATATTTATTTAATTTTTACGAGTATTTTTGCACTTGTATTTGCATTTAATGACCTATATTTCACGTCAAATGATATTAAAATGCATTAAAAACGAATTTAACCATGTTTATGCTCATTTTTAAGCAATTTGGCCTAATTTATCATTCAAATAACGTCCAAATACACAAATAAGCAAACCAAAATATTTATTTATTGTTGACGAGTGTTTTTGCACTTGTATTTGCCTTTAATAACCTATATTTCACGTCAAATCGCATTAAAAAGCATTAAAAATGAATTCGAGCAAGTTTATGCACATTTTTAACCTATTTGGCCTAATTTATCATTGAAATAACGTCCAAATACACAGAGAAGACAACCAAAATATTTATTTATTGTTTACGAGTATTTTTGCACTTGTATTTGCATTTAATGACCTATATTTAACGTCAAATCGCATTAAAATGCATTACAAACAAATTTGACCATGTTTATGCTCATTTTTAAGCAATTTGGCCTAATTTATCATTCAAATAACGTCCAAATACACAAATAAGCAAACCAAAATATTTATTTATTGTTGACGAGTGTTTTTGCACTTGTATTTGCCTTTAATAACCTATATTTCACGTCAAATCGCATTAAAAAGCATTAAAAATGAATTTGAGCATGTTTATGCATATTTTTAACCAATTTTGCCTCATTTATCATTCAAATAACGTCCAAATACACAAATAAGCCACCCGAAATATTTATTTAATGTTTACGAGTGTTTTTGCACTTGTATTTGCATTTAATAACCTATATTTCACGTCAAATGATATTAAAATGCATTAAAAACGAATTTGACCATGTTTATGCTCATTTTTAAGCAATTTGGCCTAATTTATCATTCAAATAACGTCCAAAAACACAAAGAAGCCACCCAAAATATTTATTTAATGTTTACGAGTGTTTTTGCACTTGTATTTGCATTTAATGACCTATATTTCACGACAAATCGCATTAAAATGCATTAAAAACGAATTCGAGCAAGTTTATGCACATTTTTAACCTATTTGGCCTAATTTATCATTGAAATAACGTCCAAATACACAGAGAAGCCAAACAAAATATTTATTTATTGTTTACGAGTGTTTTTGCACTTGTATTTGCATTTAATAACCTATATTTCACGTCAAATGATATTAAAATGCATTAAAAACGAATTTGACCATGTTTATGCTCATTTTTAAGCAATTTGGCCTAATTTATCATTCACATAACGTCCAAAAAAACAAAGAAGCCACCCAAAATATTTATTTATTGTTTACGAGTGTTTTTGCACTTGTATTTGCCTTTAATAACCTATATTTCACGTCAAATCGCATTAAAAAGCATTAAAAATGAATTTGAGCTTGTTGATGCTCATTTTTAACCAATTTGGCCTAATTTATCATTCAAATAACGTCCAAATACACAAAGAAGCCACCCAAAATATTTATTTAATTTTTACGAGTATTTTTGCACTTGTATTTGCATTTAATGACCTATATTTCACGTCAAATGATATTAAAATGCATTAAAAACGAATTTAACCATGTTTATGCTCATTTTTAAGCAATTTGGCCTAATTTATCATTCAAATAACGTCCAAATACACAAATAAGCAAACCAAAATATTTATTTATTGTTGACGAGTGTTTTTGCACTTGTATTTGCCTTTAGTAACCTATATTTCACGTCAAATCGCATTAAAAAGCATTAAAAATGAATTTGAGCATGTTGATGCTCATTTTTAACCAATTTGGCCTAATTTATCATTCAAATAACGTCCAAATACACAAAGAAGCCACCCAAAATATTTATTTAATTTTTACGAGTATTTTTGCACTTGTATTTGCATTTAATGACCTATATTTCACGTCAAATGATATTAAAATGCATTAAAAACGAATTTAACCATGTTTTTGCTCATTTTTAAGCAATTTGGCCAAATTTATCATTCAAATAACGTCCAAATACACAAATAAGCAAACCAAAATATTTATTTATTGTTGACGAGTGTTTTTGCACTTGTATTTGCCTTTAATAACCTATATTTCACGTCAAATCGCATTAAAAAGCATTAAAAATGAATTTGAGCATGTTTATGCATATTTTTAACCAATTTTGCCTCATTTATCATTCAAATAACGTCCAAATACACAAATAAGCCACCCGAAATATTTATTTAATGTTTACGAGTGTTTTTGCACTTGTATTTGCATTTAATAACCTATATTTCACGTCAAATGATATTAAAATGCATTAAAAACGAATTTGACCATGTTTATGCTCATTTTTAAGCAATTTGGCCTAATTTATCATTCAAATAACGTCCAAAAACACAAAGAAGCCACCCAAAATATTTATTTAATGTTTACGAGTGTTTTTGCACTTGTATTTGCATTTAATGACCTATATTTCCCGACAAATCGCATTAAAATGCATTAAAAACGAATTCGAGCAAGTTTATGCACATTTTTAACCTATTTGGCCTAATTTATAATTGAAATAACGTCCAAATACACAGAGAAGACAACCAAAATATTTATTTATTGTTTACGAGTGTTTTTGCACTTGTATTTGCATTTAATGACCTATATTTAACGTCAAATCGCATTAAAATGCATTACAAACAAATTTGACCATGTTTATGCTCATTTTTAACCAATTTGGCCTAATTTATCATTCAAATAACGTCCAAATACACAAAGAAGCCACCCAAAATATTTATTTAATTTTTACGAGTATTTTTGCACTTGTATTTGCATTTAATGACCTATATTTCACGTCAAATGATATTAAAATGCATTAAAAACGAATTTAACCATGTTTATGCTCATTTTTAAGCAATTTGGCCTAATTTATCATTCAAATAACGTCCAAATACACAAATAAGCAAACCAAAATATTTATTTATTGTTGACGAGTGTTTTTGCACTTGTATTTGCCTTTAATAACCTATATTTCACGTCAAATCGCATTAAAAAGCATTAAAAATGAATTTGAGCATGTTTATGCATATTTTTAACCAATTTTGCCTCATTTATCATTCAAATAACGTCCAAATACACAAATAAGCCACCCGAAATATTTATTTAATGTTTACGAGGGTTTTTGCACTTGTATTTGCATTTAATAACCTATATTTCACGTCAAATGATATTAAAATGCATAAAAAACGAATTTGACCATGTTTATGCTCATTTTTAAGCAATTTGGCCTAATTTATCATTCAAATAACGTCCAAAAACACAAAGAAGCCACCCAAAATATTTATTTAATGTTTACGAGTGTTTTTGCACTTGTATTTGCATTTAATGACCTATATTTCACGACAAATCGCATTAAAATGCATTAAAAATGAATTCGAGCAAGTTTATGCACATTTTTAACCTATTTGGCCTAATTTATCATTGAAATAACGTCCAAATACACAGAGAAGCCAAACAAAATATTTATTTATTGTTTACGAGTGTTTTTGCACTTGTATTTGCATTTAATAACCTATATTTCACGTCAAATGATATTAAAATGCATTAAAAACGAATTTGACCATGTTTATGCTCATTTTTAAGCAATTTGGCCTAATTTATCATTCAAATAACGTCCAAAAACACAAAGAAGCCACCCAAAATATTTATTTATTGTTTACGAGTGTTTTTGCACTTGTATTTGCCTTTAATAACCTATATTTCACGTCAAATCGCATTAAAAAGCATTAAAAATGAATTTGAGCTTGTTGATGCTCATTTTTAACCAATTTGGCCTAATTTATCATTCAAATAACGTCCAAATACACAAAGAAGCCACCCAAAATATTTATTTAATTTTTACGAGTATTTTTGCACTTGTATTTGCATTTAATGACCTATATTTCACGTCAAATGATATTAAAATGCATTAAAAACGAATTTAACCATGTTTATGCTCATTTTTAAGCAATTTGGCCTAATTTATCATTCAAATAACGTCCAAATACACAAATAAGCAAACCAAAATATTTATTTATTGTTGACGAGTGTTTTTGCACTTGTATTTGCCTTTAATAACCTATATTTCACGTCAAATCGCATTAAAAAGCATTAAAAATGAATTCGAGCAAGTTTATGCACATTTTTAACCTATTTGGCCTAATTTATCATTGAAATAACGTCCAAATACACAGAGAAGACAACCAAAATATTTATTTATTGTTTACGAGTATTTTTGCACTTGTATTTGCATTTAATGACCTATATTTAACGTCAAATCGCATTAAAATGCATTAAAAACGAATTTAACCATGTTTATGCTCATTTTTAAGCAATTTGGCCTAATTTATCATTCAAATAACGTCCAAATACACAAATAAGCAAACCAAAATATTTATTTATTGTTGACGAGTGTTTTTGCACTTGTATTTGCCTTTAATAACCTATATTTCACGTCAAATCGCATTAAAAAGCATTAAAAATGAATTTGAGCATGTTTATGCATATTTTTAACCAATTTGGCCTAATTTATCATTCAAATAACGTCCAAATACACAAAGAAGCCACCCAAAAAATTTATTTATTGTTTACGAGTGTTTTTGCACTTGTATTTGCATTTAATAACCTATATTTCACGTCAAATGATATTAAAATGCATTAAAAACGAATTTAACCATGTTTATGCTCATTTTTAAGCAATTTGGCCTAATTTATCATTCAAATAACGTCCAAATACACAAATAAGCAAACCATAATATTTATTTATTGTTTACGAGTGTTTTTGCACTTGTATTTGCCTTTAATAACCTATATTTCACGTCAAATCGCATTAAAAAGCATTAAAAATGAATTTGAGCTTGTTGATGCTCATTTTTAACCAATTTGGCCTAATTTATCATTCAAATAACGTCCAAATACACAAAGAAGCCACCCAAAATATTTATTTAATTTTTACGAGTATTTTTGCACTTGTATTTGCATTTAATGACCTATATTTCACGTCAAATGATATTAAAATGCATTAAAAACGAATTTAACCATGTTTATGCTCATTTTTAAGCAATTTGGCCTAATTTATCATTCAAATAACGTCCAAATACACAAATAAGCAAACCAAAATATTTATTTATTGTTGACGAGTGTTTTTGCACTTGTATTTGCCTTTAATAACCTATATTTCACGTCAAATCGCATTAAAAAGCATTAAAAATGAATTTGAGCATGTTTATGCATATTTTTAACCAATTTTGCCTCATTTATCATTCAAATAACGTCCAAATACACAAATAAGCCACCCGAAATATTTATTTAATGTTTACGAGTGTTTTTGCACTTGTATTTGCATTTAATAACCTATATTTCACGTCAAATGATATTAAAATGCATTAAAAACGAATTTGACCATGTTTATGCTCATTTTTAAGCAATTTGGCCTAATTTATCATTCAAATAACGTCCAAAAACACAAAGAAGCCACCCAAAATATTTATTTAATGTTTACGAGTGTTTTTGCACTTGTATTTGCATTTAATGACCTATATTTCCCGACAAATCGCATTAAAATGCATTAAAAACGAATTCGAGCAAGTTTATGCACATTTTTAACCTATTTGGCCTAATTTATAATTGAAATAACGTCCAAATACACAGAGAAGACAACCAAAATATTTATTTATTGTTTACGAGTGTTTTTGCACTTGTATTTGCATTTAATGACCTATATTTAACGTCAAATCGCATTAAAATGCATTACAAACAAATTTGACCATGTTTATGCTCATTTTTAACCAATTTGGCCAAATTTATTATTCAAATAACGTCCAAATACACAAATAAGCAAACCAAAATATTTATTTATTGTTGACGAGTGTTTTTTCACTTGTATTTGCATTTAATAACCTATATTTCACGTCAAATCGCATTAAAAAGCATTAAAAATGAATTTGAGCATGTTTATGCATATTTTTAACCAATTTTGCCTCATTTATCATTCAAATAACGTCCAAATACACAAATAAGCCACCCGAAATATTTATTTAATGTTTACGAGTGTTTTTGCACTTGTATTTGCATTTAATAACCTATATTTCACGTCAAATGATATTAAAATGCATTAAAAACGAATTTGACCATGTTTATGCTCATTTTTAAGCAATTTGGCCTAATTTATCATTCAAATAACGTCCAAAAACACAAAGAAGCCACCCAAAATATTTATTTAATGTTTACGAGTGTTTTTGCACTTGTATTTGCATTTAATGACCTATATTTCACGACAAATCGCATTAAAATGCATTAAAAACGAATTCGAGCAAGTTTATGCACATTTTTAACCTATTTGGCCTAATTTATCATTGAAATAACGTCCAAATACACAGAGAAGCCAAACAAAATATTTATTTATTGTTTACGAGTGTTTTTGCACTTGTATTTGCATTTAATAACCTATATTTCACGTCAAATGATATTAAAATGCATTAAAAACGAATTTGACCATGTTTATGCTCATTTTTAAGCAATTTGGCCTAATTTATCATTCAAATAACGTCCAAAAACACAAAGAAGCCACCCAAAATATTTATTTATTGTTTACGAGTGTTTTTGCACTTGTATTTGCCTTTAATAACCTATATTTCACGTCAAATCGCATTAAAAAGCATTAAAAATGAATTTGAGCTTGTTGATGCTCATTTTTAACCAATTTGGCCTAATTTATCATTCAAATAACGTCCAAATACACAAAGAAGCCACCCAAAATATTTATTTAATTTTTACGAGTATTTTTGCACTTGTATTTGCATTTAATGACCTATATTTCACGTCAAATGATATTAAAATGCATTAAAAACGAATTTAACCATGTTTATGCTCATTTTTAAGCAATTTGGCCTAATTTATCATTCAAATAACGTCCAAATACACAAATAAGCAAACCAAAATATTTATTTATTGTTGACGAGTGTTTTTGCACTTGTATTTGCCTTTAGTAACCTATATTTCACGTCAAATCGCATTAAAAAGCATTAAAAATGAATTTGAGCATGTTGATGCTCATTTTTAACCAATTTGGCCTAATTTATCATTCAAATAACGTCCAAATACACAAAGAAGCCACCCAAAATATTTATTTAATTTTTACGAGTATTTTTGCACTTGTATTTGCATTTAATGACCTATATTTCACGTCAAAAGATATTAAAATGCATTAAAAACGAATTTAACCATGTTTTTGCTCATTTTTAAGCAATTTGGCCTAATTTATCATTCAAATAACGTCCAAATACACAAATAAGCAAACCAAAATATTTATTTATTGTTGACGAGTGTTTTTGCACTTGTATTTGCCTTTAATAACCTATATTTCACGTCAAATCGCATTAAAAAGCATTAAAAATGAATTTGAGCATGTTTATGCATATTTTTAACCAATTTTGCCTCATTTATCATTCAAATAACGTCCAAATACACAAATAAGCCACCCGAAATATTTATTTAATGTTTACGAGTGTTTTTGCACTTGTATTTGCATTTAATAACCTATATTTCACGTCAAATGATATTAAAATGCATTAAAAACGAATTTGACCATGTTTATGCTCATTTTTAAGCAATTTGGCCTAATTTATCATTCAAATAACGTCCAAAAACACAAAGAAGCCACCCAAAATATTTATTTAATGTTTACGAGTGTTTTTGCACTTGTATTTGCATTTAATGACCTATATTTCCCGACAAATCGCATTAAAATGCATTAAAAACGAATTCGAGCAAGTTTATGCACATTTTTAACCTATTTGGCCTAATTTATAATTGAAATAACGTCCAAATACACAGAGAAGACAACCAAAATATTTATTTATTGTTTACGAGTGTTTTTGCACTTGTATTTGCATTTAATGACCTATATTTAACGTCAAATCGCATTAAAATGCATTACAAACAAATTTGACCATGTTTATGCTCATTTTTAACCAATTTGGCCTAATTTATCATTCAAATAACGTCCAAATACACAAAGAAGCCACCCAAAATATTTATTTAATTTTTACGAGTATTTTTGCACTTGTATTTGCATTTAATGACCTATATTTCACGTCAAATCGCATTAAAATGCATTAAAAACGAATTTAACCATGTTTATGCTCATTTTTAAGCAATTTGGCCTAATTTATCATTCAAATAACGTCCAAATACACAAATAAGCAAACCAAAATATTTATTTATTGTTGACGAGTGTTTTTGCACTTGTATTTGCCTTTAATAACCTATATTTCACGTCAAATCGCATTAAAAAGCATTAAAAATGAATTTGAGCATGTTTATGCATATTTTTAACCAATTTTGCCTCATTTATCATTCAAATAACGTCCAAATACACAAATAAGCCACCCGAAATATTTATTTAATGTTTACGAGGGTTTTTGCACTTGTATTTGCATTTAATAACCTATATTTCACGTCAAATGATATTAAAATGCATAAAAAACGAATTTGACCATGTTTATGCTCATTTTTAAGCAATTTGGCCTAATTTATCATTCAAATAACGTCCAAAAACACAAAGAAGCCACCCAAAATATTTATTTAATGTTTACGAGTATTTTTGCACTTGTATTTGCATTTAATGACCTATATTTCACGACAAATCGCATTAAAATGCATTAAAAACGAATTCGAGCAAGTTTATGCACATTTTTAACCTATTTGGCCTAATTTATCATTGAAATAACGTCCAAATACACAGAGAAGACAACCAAAATATTTATTTATTGTTTACGAGTGTTTTTGCACTTGTATTTGCATTTAATGACCTATATTTAACGTCAAATCGCATTAAAATGCATTACAAACAAATTTGACCATGTTTATGCTCATTTTTAACCAATTTGGCCAAATTTATTATTCAAATAACGTCCAAATACACAAATAAGCAAACCAAAATATTTATTTATTGTTGACGAGTGTTTTTTCACTTGTATTTGCATTTAAAAACCTATATTTCACGTCAAATCGCATTAAAAAGCATTAAAAATGAATTTGAGCATGTTTATGCATATTTTTAACCAATTTTGCCTCATTTATCATTCAAATAACGTCCAAATACACAAATAAGCCACCCCGAAATATTTATTTAATGTTTACGAGTGTTTTTGCACTTGTATTTGCATTTAATAACCTATATTTCACGTCAAATCGCATTAAAAAGCATTAAAAATGAATTTGAGCATGTTGATGCTCATTTTTAACCAATTTGGCCTAATTTATCATTCAAATAACGTCCAAATACACAAAGAAGCCACCCAAAATATTATTTAATTTTTACGAGTGTTTTTTGCACTTGTATTTGCATTTAATGACCTATATTTCACGTCAAATGATATTAAAATGCATTAAAAACGAATTTAACCATGTTTTTGCTCATTTTTAAGCAATTTGGCCTAATTTATCATTCAAATAACGTCCAAATACACAAATAAGCAAACCAAAATATTTATTTATTGTTGACGAGTGTTTTTGCACTTGTATTTGCCTTTAATAACCTATATTTCACGTCAAATCGCATTAAAAAGCATTAAAAATGAATTTGAGCATGTTATGCATATTTTTAACCAATTTTGCCTCATTTATCATTCAAATAACGTCCAAATACACAAATAAGCCACCCGAAATATTTATTTAATGTTTACGAGTGTTTTTGCACTTGTATTTGCATTTAATAACCTATATTTCACGTCAAATGATATTAAAATGCATTAAAAACGAATTTGACCATGTTTATGCTCATTTTTAAGCAATTTGGCCTAATTTATCATTCAAATAACGTCCAAAAACACAAAGAAGCCACCCAAAATATTTATTTAATGTTTACGAGTGTTTTTGCACTTGTATTTGCATTTAATGACCTATATTTCCCGACAAATCGCATTAAAATGCATTAAAAACGAATTCGAGCAAGTTTATGCACATTTTTAACCTATTTGGCCTAATTTATAATTGAAATAACGTCCAAATACACAGAGAAGACAACCAAAATATTTATTTATTGTTTACGAGTGTTTTTGCACTTGTATTTGCATTTAATGACCTATATTTAACGTCAAATCGCATTAAAATGCATTACAAACAAATTTGACCATGTTTATGCTCATTTTTAACCAATTGGCCAAATTTATTATTCAATAACGTCCAAATACACAAATAAGCAAACCAAAATATTTATTTATTGTTGACGAGTGTTTTTTTCACTTGTATTTGCATTTAATAACCTATATTTCACGTCAAATCGCATTAAAAAGCATTAAAAATGAATTTGAGCATGTTTATGCATATTTTTAACCAATTTTGCCTCATTTATCATTCAAATAACGTCCAAATACACAAATAAGCCACCCGAAATATTTATTTAATGTTTACGAGTGTTTTTGCACTTTGTATTTGCATTTAATAACCTATATTTCACGTCAAATGATATTAAAATGCATTAAAAACGAATTTGACCATGTTTATGCTCATTTTTAAGCCAATTTGGCCTAATTTATCATTCAAATAACGTCCAAAAACACAAAGAAGCCACCCAAATATTTATTTAATGTTTACGAGTGTTTTTGCACTTGTATTTGCATTTAATGACCTATATTCACGACAAATCGCATTAAAATGCATTAAAAATGAATTCGAGCAAGTTTATGCACATTTTTAACCTATTTGGCCTAATTTATCATTGAAATAACGTCCAAATACACAGAGAAGCCAAACAAAATATTTATTTATTGTTTACGAGTGTTTTTGCACTTGTATTTGCATTTAATAACCTATATTTCACGTCAAATGATATTAAAATGCATTAAAAACGAATTTGACCATGTTATGCTCATTTTTAAGCAATTTGGCCTAATTTATCATTCAAATAACGTCCAAAAACACAAAGAAGCCACCCAAATATTTATTTATTGTTTACGAGTGTTTTTGCACTTGTATTTGCCTTTAATAACCTATATTTCACGTCAAATCGCATTAAAAAGCATTAAAAATGAATTTGAGCATGTTTATGCATATTTTTAACCAATTTTGCCTCATTTATCATTCAAATAACGTCCAAATACACAAATAAGCCACCCGAAATATTTATTTAATGTTTACGAGGGTTTTTGCACTTGTATTTGCATTTAATAACCTATATTTCACGTCAAATGATATTAAAATGCATAAAAAACGAATTTGACCATGTTATGCTCATTTTTAAGCAATTTGGCCTAATTTATCATTCAAATAACGTCCAAAAACACAAAGAAGCCACCCAAAATATTTATTTAATGTTTACGAGTATTTTTGCACTTGTATTTGCATTTAATGACCTATATTTCACGACAAATCGCATTAAAATGCATTAAAAACCGAATTCGAGCAAGTTTATGCACATTTTTAACCTATTTGGCCTAATTTATCATTGAAATAACGTCCAAATACACAGAGAAGACAACCAAAATATTTATTTATTGTTTACGAGTGTTTTTGCACTTGTATTTGCATTAATGACCTATATTTAACGTCAAATCGCATTAAATGCATACAAACAAATTTGACCATGTTTATGCTCATTTTTAACCAATTTGGCCAAATTTATTATTCAAATAACGTCCAAATACACAAATAAGCAAACCAAAATATTTATTTATTGTTGACGAGTGTTTTTTCACTTGTATTTGCATTTAAAAACCTATATTTCACGTCAAATCGCATTAAAAAGCATTAAAAATGAATTTGAGCATGTTTATGCAATTTTTTTAACCAATTTTGCCTCATTTATCATTCAAATAACGTCCAAATACACAAATAAGCCACCCGAAATATTTATTTAATGTTTACGAGTGTTTTGCACTTGTATTTGCATTTAATAACCTATATTTCACGTCAAATCGCATTAAAAAGCATTAAAAATGAATTTGAGCATGTTGATGCTCATTTTTAACCAATTTGGCCTAATTTATCATTCAAATAACGTCCAAATACACAAAGAAGCCACCCAAAATATTTATTTAATTTTACGAGTGTTTTTGCACTTGTATTTGCATTAATGACCTATATTTCACGTCAAATGATATTAAAATGCATTAAAAACGAATTTAACCATGTTTTTGCTCATTTTTAAGCAATTTGGCCTAATTTATCATTCAAATAACGTCCAAATACACAAATAAGCAAACCAAAATATTTATTTATTGTTGACGAGTGTTTTTGCACTTGTATTTGCCTTTAATAACCTATATTTCACGTCAAATCGCATTAAAAAGCATTAAAAATGAATTTGAGCATGTTTATGCATATTTTTAACCAATTTTGCCTCATTTATCATTCAAATAACGTCCAAATACACAAAATAAGCCACCCGAAATATTTATTTAATGTTTACGAGTGTTTTTGCACTTGTATTTGCATTTAATAACCTATATTTCACGTCAAATGATATTAAAATGCATTAAAAACGATTTGACCATGTTTATGCTCATTTTTAAGCAATTTGGCCTAATTTATCATTCAAATAACGTCCAAAAACACAAAGAAGGCCACCCAAAATATTTATTTAATGTTTACGAGTGTTTTGCACTTGTATTTGCATTTAATGACCTATATTTCCCGACAAATCGCATTAAAATGCATTAAAAACGAATTCGAGCAAGTTTATGCACATTTTTAACCTATTTGGCCTAATTTATAATTGAAATAACGTCCAAATACACAGAGAAGACAACCAAAATATTTATTTATTGTTTACGAGTGTTTTTGCACTTGTATTTGCATTTAATGACCTATATTTAACGTCAAATCGCATTAAAAATGCATTACAAACAAATTTGACCATGTTTATGCTCATTTTTAACCAATTTGGCCAAATTTATTATTCAAATAACGTCCAAATACACAAATAAGCAAACCAAAATATTTATTTATTGTTGACGAGTGTTTTTTCACTTGTATTTGCATTTAATAACCTATATTTCACGTCAAATCGCATTAAAAAGCATTAAAAATGAATTTGAGCATGTTTATGCATATTTTTAACCAATTTTGCCTCATTAATCATTCAAATAACGTCCAAATACACAAATAAGCCACCCGAAATATTTATTTAATGTTTACGAGTGTTTTTGCACTTGTATTTGCATTTAATAACCTATATTTCACGTCAAATGATTATTAAAATGCATTAAAAACGAATTTGACCATGTTTATGCTCATTTTTAAGCAATTTGGCTAATTTATCATTCAAATAACGTCCAAAACACAAAGAAGCCACCCAAAATATTTATTTAATGTTTACGAGTGTTTTTGCACTTGTATTTGCATTTAATGACCTATATTTCACGACAAATCGCATTAAAATGCATTAAAAATGAATTCGAGCAAGTTTATGCACATTTTTAACCTATTTGGCCTAATTTATCATTGAAATAACGTCCAAATACACAGAGAAGCCAAACAAAATATTTATTTATTGTTTACGAGTGTTTTTGCACTTGTATTTGCATTTAATAACCTATATTTCACGTCAAATGATATTAAAATGCATTAAAAACGAATTTGACCATGTTTATGCTCATTTTTAAGCAATTTGGCCTAATTTATCATTCAAATAACGTCCAAAAACACAAAGAAGCCACCCAAAATATTTATTTATTGTTTACGAGTGTTTTTGCACTTTTATTTGCCTTTAATAACCTATATTTCACGTCAAATCGCATTAAAAAGCATTAAAAAGGAATTTGAGCTTGTTGATGCTCATTTTTAACCAATTTGGCCTAATTTATCATTCAAATAACGTCCAAATACACAAAGAAGCCACCCAAAATATTTATTTAATTTTTACGAGTATTTTTGCACTTGTATTTGCATTTAATGACCAATATTTCACGTCAAATGATATTAAAATGCATTAAAAACGAATTTAACCATGTTTATGCTCATTTTTAAGCAATTTGGCCTAATTTATCATTCAAATAACGTCCAAATACACAAATAAGCAAACCAAAATATTTATTTATTGTTGACGAGTGTTTTTGCACTTGTATTTGCCTTTAATAACCTATATTTCACGTCAAATCGCATTAAAAAGCATTAAAAATGAATTTGAGCATGTTTATGCATATTTTTAACCAAT
Source organism: x Bolboschoenoplectus mariqueter (assembly GCA_037678475.1). Taxonomy (NCBI): domain Eukaryota; kingdom Viridiplantae; phylum Streptophyta; class Magnoliopsida; order Poales; family Cyperaceae; genus x Bolboschoenoplectus; species x Bolboschoenoplectus mariqueter. Next base: position 5,088,471 of record CM075236.1, on the reverse strand, counting down.
TTTGCCTCATTTATCATTCAAATAACGTCCAAATACACAAATAAGCCACCCGAAATATTTATTTAATGTTTACGAGGGTTTTTGCACTTGTATTTGCATTTAATAACCTATATTTCACGTCAAATGATATTAAAATGCATTAAAAACGAATTTGACCATGTTTATGCTCATTTTTAAGCAATTTGGCCTAATTTATCATTCAAATAACGTCCAAAAACACAAAGAAGCCACCCCAAATATTTATTTAATGTTTACGAGTGTTTTTGCACTTGTATTTGCATTTAATGACCTATATTTCACGACAAATCGCATTAAAATGCATTAAAAACGAATTCGAGCAAGTTTATGCACATTTTTAACCTATTTGGCCTAATTTATCATTGAAATAACGTCCAAATACACAGAGAAGACAACCAAAATATTTATTTATTGTTTACGAGTGTTTTTGCACTTGTATTTGCATTTAATGACCTATATTTAACGTCAAATCGCATTAAAATGCATTACAAACAAATTTGACCATGTTTATGCTCATTTTTAACCAATTTGGCCAAATTTATTATTCAAATAACGTCCAAATACACAAATAAGCAAAGCAAAATATTTATTTATTGTTGACGAGTGTTTTTGCACTTGTATTTGCATTTAATAACCTATATTTCACGTCAAATCGCATTAAAAAGCATTAAAAATGAATTTGAGCATGTTTATGCATATTTTTAACCAATTTTGCCTCATTTATCATTCAAATAACGTCCAAATACACAAATAAGCCACCCGAAATATTTATTTAATGTTTACGAGTGTTTTTGCACTTGTATTTGCATTTAATAACCTATATTTCACGTCAAATGATATTAAAATGCATTAAAAACGAATTTGACCATGTTTATGCTCATTTTTAAGCAATTTGGCCTAATTTATCATTCAAATAACGTCCAAAAACACAAAGAAGCCACCCAAAATATTTATTTAATGTTTACGAGTGTTTTTGCACTTGTATTTGCATTTAATGACCTATATTTCACGACAAATCGCATTAAAATGCATTAAAAACGAATTCGAGCAAGTTTATGCACATTTTTAACCTATTTGGCCTAATTTATCATTGAAATAACGTCCAAATACACAGAGAAGCCAAACAAAATATTTATTTATTGTTTACGAGTGTTTTTGCACTTGTATTTGCATTTAATAACCTATATTTCACGTCAAATGATATTAAAATGCATTAAAAACGAATTTGACCATGTTTATGCTCATTTTTAAGCAATTTGGCCTAATTTATCATTCAAATAACGTCCAAAAACACAAAGAAGCCACCCAAAATATTTATTTATTGTTTACGAGTGTTTTTGCACTTGTATTTGCCTTTAATAACCTATATTTCACGTCAAATCGCATTAAAAAGCATTAAAAATGAATTTGAGCTTGTTGATGCTCATTTTTAACCAATTTGGCCTAATTTATCATTCAAATAACGTCCAAATACACAAAGAAGCCACCCAAAATATTTATTTAATTTTTACGAGTATTTTTGCACTTGTATTTGCATTTAATGACCTATATTTCACGTCAAATGATATTAAAATGCATTAAAAACGAATTTAACCATGTTTTTGCTCATTTTTAAGCAATTTGGCCTAATTTATCATTCAAATAACGTCCAAATACACAAATAAGCAAACCAAAATATTTATTTATTGTTGACGAGTGTTTTTGCACTTGTATTTGCCTTTAATAACCTATATTTCACGTCAAATCACATTAAAAAGCATTAAAAATGAATTTGAGCATGTTTATGCATATTTTTAACCAATTTTGCCTCATTTATCATTCAAATAACGTCCAAATACACAAATAAGCCACCCGAAATATTTATTTAATGTTTACGAGTGTTTTTGCACTTGTATTTGCATTTAATAACCTATATTTCACGTCAAATGATATTAAAATGCATTAAAAACGAATTTGACCATGTTTATGCTCATTTTTAAGCAATTTGGCCTAATTTATCATTCAAATAACGTCCAAAAACACAAAGAAGCCACCCAAAATATTTATTTAATGTTTACGAGTGTTTTTGCACTTGTATTTGCATTTAATGACCTATATTTCCCGACAAATCGCATTAAAATGCATTAAAAACGAATTCGAGCAAGTTTATGCACATTTTTAACCTATTTGGCCTAATTTATCATTGAAATAACGTCCAAATACACAGAGAAGACAACCAAAATATTTATTTATTGTTTACGAGTATTTTTGCACTTGTATTTGCATTTAATGACCTATATTTAACGTCAAATCGCATTAAAATGCATTACAAACAAATTTGACCATGTTTATGCTCATTTTTAACCAATTTGGCCAAATTTATTATTCAAATAACGTCCAAATACACAAATAAGCAAACCAAAATATTTATTTATTGTTGACGAGTGTTTTTGCACTTGTATTTGCATTTAATAACCTATATTATATTTCACGTCAAATCGCATTAAAAAGCATTAAAAATGAATTTGAGCATGTTTATGCATATTTTTAACCAATTTTGCCTCATTTATCATTCAAATAACGTCCAAATACACAAATAAGCCACCCGAAATATTTATTTAATGTTTACGAGTGTTTTTGCACTTGTATTTGCATTTAATAACCTATATTTCACGTCAAATGATATTAAAATGCATTAAAAACGAATTTGACCATGTTTATGCTCATTTTTAAGCAATTTGGCCTAATTTATCATTCAAATAACGTCCAAAAACACAAAGAAGCCACCCAAAATATTTATTTAATGTTTACGAGTGTTTTTGCACTTGTATTTGCATTTAATGACCTATATTTCACGACAAATCGCATTAAAATGCATTAAAAACGAATTCGAGCAAGTTTATGCACATTTTTAACCTATTTGGCCTAATTTATCATTGAAATAACGTCCAAATACACAGAGAAGCCAAACAAAATATTTATTTATTGTTTACGAGTGTTTTTGCACTTGTATTTGCATTTAATAACCTATATTTCACGTCAAATGATATTAAAATGCATTAAAAACGAATTTGACCATGTTTATGCTCATTTTTAAGCAATTTGGCCTAATTTATCATTCAAATAACGTCCAAAAACACAAAGAAGCCACCCAAAATATTTATTTATTGTTTACGAGTGTTTTTGCACTTGTATTTGCCTTTAATAACCTATATTTCACGTCAAATCGCATTAAAAAGCATTAAAAATGAATTTGAGCTTGTTGATGCTCATTTTTAACCAATTTGGCCTAATTTATCATTCAAATAACGTCCAAATACACAAAGAAGCCACCCAAAATATTTATTTAATTTTTACGAGTATTTTTGCACTTGTATTTGCATTTAATGACCTATATTTCACGTCAAATGATATTAAAATGCATTAAAAACGAATTTAACCATGTTTATGCTCATTTTTAAGCAATTTGGCCTAATTTATCATTCAAATAACGTCCAAATACACAAATAAGCAAACCAAAATATTTATTTATTGTTGACGAGTGTTTTTGCACTTGTATTTGCCTTTAGTAACCTATATTTCACGTCAAATCGCATTAAAAAGCATTAAAAATGAATTTGAGCATGTTGATGCTCATTTTTAACCAATTTGGCCTAATTTATCATTCAAATAACGTCCAAATACACAAAGAAGCCACCCAAAATATTTATTTAATTTTTACGAGTATTTTTGCACTTGTATTTGCATTTAATGACCTATATTTCACGTCAAATGATATTAAAATGCATTAAAAACGAATTTAACCATGTTTTTGCTCATTTTTAAGCAATTTGGCCTAATTTATCATTCAAATAACGTCCAAATACACAAATAAGCAAACCAAAATATTTATTTATTGTTGACGAGTGTTTTTGCACTTGTATTTGCCTTTAATAACCTATATTTCACGTCAAATCGCATTAAAAAGCATTAAAAATGAATTTGAGCATGTTTATGCATATTTTTAACCAATTTTGCCTCATTTATCATTCAAATAACGTCCAAATACACAAATAAGCCACCCGAAATATTTATTTAATGTTTACGAGTGTTTTTGCACTTGTATTTGCATTTAATAACCTATATTTCACGTCAAATGATATTAAAATGCATTAAAAACGAATTTGACCATGTTTATGCTCATTTTTAAGCAATTTGGCCTAATTTATCATTCAAATAACGTCCAAAAACACAAAGAAGCCACCCAAAATATTTATTTAATGTTTACGAGTGTTTTTGCACTTGTATTTGCATTTAATGACCTATATTTCCCGACAAATCGCATTAAAATGCATTAAAAACGAATTCGAGCAAGTTTATGCACATTTTTAACCTATTTGGCCTAATTTATCATTGAAATAACGTCCAAATACACAGAGAAGACAACCAAAATATTTATTTATTGTTTACGAGTGTTTTTGCACTTGTATTTGCATTTAATGACCTATATTTAACGTCAAATCGCATTAAAATGCATTACAAACAAATTTGACCATGTTTATGCTCATTTTTAACCAATTTGGCCAAATTTATTATTCAAATAACGTCCAAATACACAAATAAGCAAAGCAAAATATTTATTTATTGTTGACGAGTGTTTTTGCACTTGTATTTGCATTTAATAACCTATATTTCACGTCAAATCGCATTAAAAAGCATTAAAAATGAATTTGAGCATGTTTATGCATATTTTTAACCAATTTTGCCTCATTTATTATTCAAATAACGTCCAAATACACAAATAAGCCACCCGAAATATTTATTTAATGTTTACGAGTGTTTTTGCACTTGTATTTGCATTTAATAACCTATATTTCACGTCAAATGATATTAAAATGCATTAAAAACGAATTTGACCATGTTTATGCTCATTTTTAAGCAATTTGGCCTAATTTATCATTCAAATAACGTCCAAAAACACAAAGAAGCCACCCAAAATATTTATTTAATGTTTACGAGTGTTTTTGCACTTGTATTTGCATTTAATGACCTATATTTCACGACAAATCGCATTAAAATGCATTAAAAACGAATTCGAGCAAGTTTATGCACATTTTTAACCTATTTGGCCTAATTTATCATTGAAATAACGTCCAAATACACAGAGAAGACAAACAAAATATTTATTTATTGTTTACGAGTGTTTTTGCACTTGTATTTGCATTTAATAACCTATATTTTATGTCAAATGATATTAAAATGCATTAAAAACGAATTTGACCATGTTTATGCTCATTTTTAAGCAATTTGGCCTAATTTATCATTCAAATAACGTCCAAAAACACAAAGAAGCCACCCAAAATATTTATTTATTGTTTACGAGTGTTTTTGCACTTGTATTTGCCTTTAATAACCTATATTTCACGTCAAATCGCATTAAAAAGCATTAAAAATGAATTTGAGCTTGTTGATGCTCATTTTTAACCAATTTGGCCTAATTTATCATTCAAATAACGTCCAAATACACAAAGAAGCCACCCAAAATATTTATTTAATTTTTACGAGTATTTTTGCACTTGTATTTGCATTTAATGACCTATATTTCACGTCAAATGATATTAAAATGCATTAAAAACGAATTTAACCATGTTTATGCTCATTTTTAAGCAATTTGGCCTAATTTATCATTCAAATAACGTCCAAATACACAAATAAGCAAACCAAAATATTTATTTATTGTTGACGAGTGTTTTTGCACTTGTGTTTGCCTTTAGTAACCTATATTTCACGTCAAATCGCATTAAAAAGCATTAAAAATGAATTTGAGCATGTTGATACTCATTTTTAACCAATTTGGCCTAATTTATCATTCAAATAACGTCCAAATACACAAAGAAGCCACCCAAAATATTTATTTAATTTTTACGAGTATTTTTGCACTTGTATTTGCATTTAATGACCTATATTTCACGTCAAATGATATTAAAATGCATTAAAAACGAATTTAACCATGTTTTTGCTCATTTTTAAGCAATTTGGCCTAATTTATCATTCAAATAACGTCCAAATACACAAATAAGCAAACCAAAATATTTATTTATTGTTGACGAGTGTTTTTGCACTTGTATTTGCCTTTAGTAACCTATATTTCACGTCAAATCGCATTAAAAAGCATTAAAAATGAATTTGAGCATGTTGATGCTCATTTTTAACCAATTTGGCCTAATTTATCATTCAAATAACGTCCAAATACACAAAGAAGCCACCCAAAATATTTATTTAATTTTTACGAGTATTTTTGCACTTGTATTTGCATTTAATGACCTATATTTCACGTCAAATGATATTAAAATGCATTAAAAACGAATTTAACCATGTTTTTGCTCATTTTTAAGCAATTTGGCCTAATTTATCATTCAAATAACGTCCAAATACACAAATAAGCAAACCAAAATATTTATTTATTGTTGACGAGTGTTTTTGCACTTGTATTTGCCTTTAATAACCTATATTTCACGTCAAATCGCATTAAAAAGCATTAAAAATGAATTTGAGCATGTTTATGCATATTTTTAACCAATTTTGCCTCATTTATCATTCAAATAACGTCCAAATACACAAATAAGCCACCCGAAATATTTATTTAATGTTTACGAGTGTTTTTGCACTTGTATTTGCATTTAATAACCTATATTTCACGTCAAATGATATTAAAATGCATTAAAAACGAATTTGACCATGTTTATGCTCATTTTTAAGCAATTTGGCCTAATTTATCATTCAAATAACGTCCAAAAACACAAAGAAGCCACCCAAAATATTTATTTAATGTTTACGAGTGTTTTTGCACTTGTATTTGCATTTAATGACCTATATTTCCCGACAAATCGCATTAAAATGCATTAAAAACGAATTCGAGCAAGTTTATGCACATTTTTAACCTATTTGGCCTAATTTATCATTGAAATAACGTCCAAATACACAGAGAAGACAACCAAAATATTTATTTATTGTTTACGAGTGTTTTTGCACTTGTATTTGCATTTAATGACCTATATTTAACGTCAAATCGCATTAAAATGCATTACAAACAAATTTGACCATGTTTATGCTCATTTTTAACCAATTTGGCCAAATTTATTATTCAAATAACGTCCAAATACACAAATAAGCAAAGCAAAATATTTATTTATTGTTGACGAGTGTTTTTGCACTTGTATTTGCATTTAATAACCTATATTTCACGTCAAATCGCATTAAAAAGCATTAAAAATGAATTTGAGCATGTTTATGCATATTTTTAACCAATTTTGCCTCATTTATTATTCAAATAACGTCCAAATACACAAATAAGCCACCCGAAATATTTATTTAATGTTTACGAGTGTTTTTGCACTTGTATTTGCATTTAATAACCTATATTTCACGTCAAATGATATTAAAATGCATTAAAAACGAATTTGACCATGTTTATGCTCATTTTTAAGCAATTTGGCCTAATTTATCATTCAAATAACGTCCAAAAACACAAAGAAGCCACCCAAAATATTTATTTAATGTTTACGAGTGTTTTTGCACTTGTATTTGCATTTAATGACCTATATTTCACGACAAATCGCATTAAAATGCATTAAAAACGAATTCGAGCAAGTTTATGCACATTTTTAACCTATTTGGCCTAATTTATCATTGAAATAACGTCCAAATACACAGAGAAGACAAACAAAATATTTATTTATTGTTTACGAGTGTTTTTGCACTTGTATTTGCATTTAATAACCTATATTTTATGTCAAATGATATTAAAATGCATTAAAAACGAATTTGACCATGTTTATGCTCATTTTTAAGCAATTTGGCCTAATTTATCATTCAAATAACGTCCAAAAACACAAAGAAGCCACCCAAAATATTTATTTATTGTTTACGAGTGTTTTTGCACTTGTATTTGCCTTTAATAACCTATATTTCACGTCAAATCGCATTAAAAAGCATTAAAAATGAATTTGAGCTTGTTGATGCTCATTTTTAACCAATTTGGCCTAATTTATCATTCAAATAACGTCCAAATACACAAAGAAGCCACCCAAAATATTTATTTAATTTTTACGAGTATTTTTGCACTTGTATTTGCATTTAATGACCTATATTTCACGTCAAATGATATTAAAATGCATTAAAAACGAATTTAACCATGTTTATGCTCATTTTTAAGCAATTTGGCCTAATTTATCATTCAAATAACGTCCAAATACACAAATAAGCAAACCAAAATATTTATTTATTGTTGACGAGTGTTTTTGCACTTGTGTTTGCCTTTAGTAACCTATATTTCACGTCAAATCGCATTAAAAAGCATTAAAAATGAATTTGAGCATGTTGATACTCATTTTTAACCAATTTGGCCTAATTTATCATTCAAATAACGTCCAAATACACAAAGAAGCCACCCAAAATATTTATTTAATTTTTACGAGTATTTTTGCACTTGTATTTGCATTTAATGACCTATATTTCACGTCAAATGATATTAAAATGCATTAAAAACGAATTTAACCATGTTTTTGCTCATTTTTAAGCAATTTGGCCTAATTTATCATTCAAATAACGTCCAAATACACAAATAAGCAAACCAAAATATTTATTTATTGTTGACGAGTGTTTTTGCACTTGTATTTGCCTTTAATAACCTATATTTCACGTCAAATCGCATTAAAAAGCATTAAAAATGAATTTGAGCATGTTTATGCATATTTTTAATCAATTTTGCCTCATTTATTATTCAAATAACGTCCAAATACACAAATAAGCCACCCGAAATATTTATTTAATGTTTACGAGTGTTTTTGCACTTGTATTTGCATTTAATAACCTATATTTCACGTCAAATGATATTAAAATGCATTAAAAACGAATTTGACCATGTTTATGCTCATTTTTAAGCAATTTGGCCTAATTTATCATTCAAATAACGTCCAAAAACACAAAGAAGCCACCCACAATATTTATTTAATGTTTACGAGTGTTTTTGCACTTGTATTTGCATTTAATGACCTATATTTCACGACAAATCACATTAAATGGCATTAAAAACGAATTCGAGCAAGTTTATGCACATTTTTAACCTATTTGGCCTAATTTATCATTGAAATAACGTCCAAATACACAGAGAAGACAACCAAAATATTTATTTATTGTTTACGAGTGTTTTTGCACTTGTATTTGCATTTAATGACCTATATTTAACGTCAAATCGCATTAAAATGCATTACAAACAAATTTGACCATGTTTATGCTCATTTTTAACCAATTTGGCCAAATTTATTATTCAAATAACGTCCAAATACACAAATAAGCAAACCAAAATATTTATTTATTGTTGACGAGTGTTTTTGCACTTGTATTTGCCTTTAATAACCTATATTTCACGTCAAATCGCATTAAAAAGCATTAAAAATGAATTTGAGCATGTTTATGCATATTTTTAACCAATTTTGCCTCATTTATCATTCAAATAACGTCCAAATACACAAATAAGCCACCCGAAATATTTATTTAATGTTTACGAGTGTTTTTGCACTTGTATTTGCATTTAATAACCTATATTTCACATCAAATCATATTAAAATGCATTAAAAACGAATTTGACCATGTTTATGCTCATTTTTAAGCAATTTGGCCTTATTTATCATTCAAATAACGTCCAAAAACACAAAGAAGCCACCCAAAATATTTATTTAATGTTTACGAGTGTTTTTGCACTTGTATTTGCATTTAATGACCTATATTTCACGTCAAATCGCTTTAAAATGCATTAAATACGAATTCGAGCAAGTTTATGCACATTTTTAACCTATTTGGCCTATTTTATCATTGAAATAACGTCCAAATACACAGAGAAGCCAAACAAAATATTTATTTATTGTTTACGAGTGTTTTTGCACTTGTATTTGCATTTAATGACCTATATTTCACGTCAAATCGCATTAAAATGCATTACAAACGAATTTGACCATATTTATGCTCATTTTTAACTAATTTGGCCTAATTTATCATTCAAATAACGTCCAAATACACAAATAAGCAAACCAAAATATTTATTTATTGTTTACGAGTGTTTTTGCACTTGTATTTGCATTTAATGGCATATATTTCACGTCAAATTGCATTAAAATGCATTACAAACGAATTTGACCATATTTATGCTCATTTTTAACTAATTTGGCCTAATTTATCATTCAACTAACGTCCAAATACACAAATAAGCAAACCAAAATATTTATTTATTGTTTACGAGTGTTTTTGCACTTGTTTTTGCCTTTAATAACCTATATTTCACGTCAAATTGCATTAAAAAGCATTAAAAATGAATTTGAGCATGTTTATGCATATTTTTAACCAATTTGGCCACATTTATCATTCAAATAACGTCCAAATACACAAAGAAGCCACCCAAAATATTTATTTAATGTTTACGAGTGTTTTTGCACTTGTATTTGCATTTAATAACCTATATTTCACGTCAAATGATATTAAAATGCATTAAAAACGAATTTAACCATGTTTATGCTCATTTTTAAGCAATTTGGCCTAATTTATCATTCAAATAACGTCCAAAAACACAAAGAAGCCACCCAAAATATTTATTTAATGTTTACGAGTGTTTTTGCACTTGTATTTGCATTTAATGACCTATGTTTCACGTCAAATCATATTAAAATGCATTAAATTGCATTAAAAACGAATTTGAGAATGTTTATGCACATTTTTAACCTATTTGGCCTAATTTATGATTAGAATAACGTCCAAATACACAGAGAAGCCAAACAAAATATTTATTTAATGTTTACGAGTGTTTTTGCACTTGTATTTGCATTTAATAATCTATATTTCACGTCAAATGATATTAAAATGCATTAAAAACGAATTAGACCATGTTTATGCTCATTTTTAAGCAATTTGGCCTAATTTATCATTCAAATAACGTCCAAAAACACAAAGAAGCCACCCAAAATATTTATTTAATGTTTACGAGTGTTTTTGCACTTGTATTTGCATTTAATGACCTATATTTCACGTCAAATCGCTTTAAAATGCATTAAATACGAATTCGAGCAAGTTTATGCACATTTTTAACCTATTTGGCCTAATTTATCATTGAAATAACGTCCAAATACACAGAGAAGCCAAACAAAATATTTATTTATGGTTTACGAGTGTTTTTGCACTTGTATTTGCATTTAATGACCTATATTTCACGTCAAATCGCATTAAAATGCATTACAAACGAATTTGACCATATTTATGCTCATTTTTAACTAATTTGGCCTAATTTATCATTCAAATAACGTCCAAATACGCAAATAAGCAAACCAAAATATTTATTTATTGTTTACGAGTGTTTTTGCACTTGTTTTTGCCTTTAATAACCTATATTTCACGTCAAATAGCATTAAAAAGCATTAAAAATGAATTTGAGCATGTTTATGCATATTTTTAACCAATTTGGCCACATTTATCATTCAAATAACGTCCAAATACACAAAGAAGCCACCCAAAATATTTATTTAATGTTTACGAGTGTTTTTGCACTTGTATTTGCATTTAATGACCTATATTTCACGTCAAATCGCTTTAAAATGCATTAAATACGAATTCGAGCAAGTTTATGCACATTTTTAACCTATTTGGCCTAGTTTATCATTGAAATTACGTCCAAATACACAGAGAAGCCAAACAAAATATTTATTTAATGTTTACGAGTGTTTTTGTACTTGTATTATCCTTTAATGACCTATATTTCACGTCAAATCGCATTAAAATGCATTAAATACGAATTCGAGCAAGTTTATGCACATTTTTAACCTATTTGGCCTAATTTATTATTGAAATAACGTCCAAATACACAGAGAAGCCAACCAAAATATTTATTTATGGTTTACGAGTGTTTTTGCACTTGTAATTGCATTTAATGACCTATATTTCACGTCAAATCGCATTAAAATGCATTACAAACAAATTTGACCATGTTGATGCTAATTTTTAACCAATTTGGCCTAATTTATCATTCAAATAACGTCCAAATACACAAATAAGCAAACCAAAATATTTATTTATTGTTTACGAGTGTTTTTGCACTTGTATTTGCCTTTAATAACCTATATTTCACGTCAAATCGCATTAAAAAGCATTAAAAATGAATTTGAGCATGTTTATGCATATTTTTAACCAATTTGGCCACATTTATCATTCAAATAACGTCCAAAAACACAAAGAAGCCACCCAAAATATTTATTTATTGTTTACGAGTGTTTTTGCACTTGTATTTGCCTTTAATAACCTATATTTCACGTCAAATCGCATTAAAAAGCATTAAAAATGAATTTGAGCTTGTTGATGCTCATTTTTAACCAATTTGGCCTAATTTATCATTCAAATAACGTCCAAATACACAAAGAAGCCACCCAAAATATTTATTTAATTTTTACGAGTATTTTTGCACTTGTATTTGCATTTAATGACCTATATTTCACGTCAAATGATATTAAAATGCATTAAAAACGAATTTAACCATGTTTATGCTCATTTTTAAGCAATTTGGCCTAATTTATCATTCAAATAACGTCCAAATACACAAATAAGCAAACCAAAATATTTATTTATTGTTGACGAGTGTTTTTGCACTTGTGTTTGCCTTTAGTAACCTATATTTCACGTCAAATCGCATTAAAAAGCATTAAAAATGAATTTGAGCATGTTGATACTCATTTTTAACCAATTTGGCCTAATTTATCATTCAAATAACGTCCAAATACACAAAGAAGCCACCCAAAATATTTATTTAATTTTTACGAGTATTTTTGCACTTGTATTTGCATTTAATGACCTATATTTCACGTCAAATGATATTAAAATGCATTAAAAACGAATTTAACCATGTTTTTGCTCATTTTTAAGCAATTTGGCCTAATTTATCATTCAAATAACGTCCAAATACACAAATAAGCAAACCAAAATATTTATTTATTGTTGACGAGTGTTTTTGCACTTGTATTTGCCTTTAATAACCTATATTTCACGTCAAATCGCATTAAAAAGCATTAAAAATGAATTTGAGCATGTTTATGCATATTTTTAATCAATTTTGCCTCATTTATTATTCAAATAACGTCCAAATACACAAATAAGCCACCCGAAATATTTATTTAATGTTTACGAGTGTTTTTGCACTTGTATTTGCATTTAATAACCTATATTTCACGTCAAATGATATTAAAATGCATTAAAAACGAATTTGACCATGTTTATGCTCATTTTTAAGCAATTTGGCCTAATTTATCATTCAAATAACGTCCAAAAACACAAAGAAGCCACCCAAAATATTTATTTAATGTTTACGAGTGTTTTTGCACTTGTATTTGCATTTAATGACCTATATTTCACGACAAATCACATTAAATGGCATTAAAAACGAATTCGAGCAAGTTTATGCACATTTTTAACCTATTTGGCCTAATTTATCATTGAAATAACGTCCAAATACACAGAGAAGACAACCAAAATATTTATTTATTGTTTACGAGTGTTTTTGCACTTGTATTTGCATTTAATGACCTATATTTAACGTCAAATCGCATTAAAATGCATTACAAACAAATTTGACCATGTTTATGCTCATTTTTAACCAATTTGGCCAAATTTATTATTCAAATAACGTCCAAATACACAAATAAGCAAACCAAAATATTTATTTATTGTTGACGAGTGTTTTTGCACTTGTATTTGCCTTTAATAACCTATATTTCACGTCAAATCGCATTAAAAAGCATTAAAAATGAATTTGAGCATGTTTATGCATATTTTTAACCAATTTTGCCTCATTTATCATTCAAATAACGTCCAAATACACAAATAAGCCACCCGAAATATTTATTTAATGTTTACGAGTGTTTTTGCACTTGTATTTGCATTTAATAACCTATATTTCACATCAAATCATATTAAAATGCATTAAAAACGAATTTGACCATGTTTATGCTCATTTTTAAGCAATTTGGCCTTATTTATCATTCAAATAACGTCCAAAAACACAAAGAAGCCACCCAAAATATTTATTTAATGTTTACGAGTGTTTTTGCACTTGTATTTGCATTTAATGACCTATATTTCACGTCAAATCGCTTTAAAATGCATTAAATACGAATTCGAGCAAGTTTATGCACATTTTTAACCTATTTGGCCTATTTTATCATTGAAATAACGTCCAAATACACAGAGAAGCCAAACAAAATATTTATTTATTGTTTACGAGTGTTTTTGCACTTGTATTTGCATTTAATGACCTATATTTCACGTCAAATCGCATTAAAATGCATTACAAACGAATTTGACCATATTTATGCTCATTTTTAACTAATTTGGCCTAATTTATCATTCAAATAACGTCCAAATACACAAATAAGCAAACCAAAATATTTATTTATTGTTTACGAGTGTTTTTGCACTTGTATTTGCATTTAATGGCATATATTTCACGTCAAATTGCATTAAAATGCATTACAAACGAATTTGACCATATTTATGCTCATTTTTAACTAATTTGGCCTAATTTATCATTCAACTAACGTCCAAATACACAAATAAGCAAACCAAAATATTTATTTATTGTTTACGAGTGTTTTTGCACTTGTTTTTGCCTTTAATAACCTATATTTCACGTCAAATTGCATTAAAAAGCATTAAAAATGAATTTGAGCATGTTTATGCATATTTTTAACCAATTTGGCCACATTTATCATTCAAATAACGTCCAAATACACAAAGAAGCCACCCAAAATATTTATTTAATGTTTACGAGTGTTTTTGCACTTGTATTTGCATTTAATAACCTATATTTCACGTCAAATGATATTAAAATGCATTAAAAACGAATTTAACCATGTTTATGCTCATTTTTAAGCAATTTGGCCTAATTTATCATTCAAATAACGTCCAAAAACACAAAGAAGCCACCCAAAATATTTATTTAATGTTTACGAGTGTTTTTGCACTTGTATTTGCATTTAATGACCTATGTTTCACGTCAAATCATATTAAAATGCATTAAATTGCATTAAAAACGAATTTGAGAATGTTTATGCACATTTTTAACCTATTTGGCCTAATTTATGATTAGAATAACGTCCAAATACACAGAGAAGCCAAACAAAATATTTATTTAATGTTTACGAGTGTTTTTGCACTTGTATTTGCATTTAATAATCTATATTTCACGTCAAATGATATTAAAATGCATTAAAAACGAATTAGACCATGTTTATGCTCATTTTTAAGCAATTTGGCCTAATTTATCATTCAAATAACGTCCAAAAACACAAAGAAGCCACCCAAAATATTTATTTAATGTTTACGAGTGTTTTTGCACTTGTATTTGCATTTAATGACCTATATTTCACGTCAAATCGCTTTAAAATGCATTAAATACGAATTCGAGCAAGTTTATGCACATTTTTAACCTATTTGGCCTAATTTATCATTGAAATAACGTCCAAATACACAGAGAAGCCAAACAAAATATTTATTTATGGTTTACGAGTGTTTTTGCACTTGTATTTGCATTTAATGACCTATATTTCACGTCAAATCGCATTAAAATGCATTACAAACGAATTTGACCATATTTATGCTCATTTTTAACTAATTTGGCCTAATTTATCATTCAAATAACGTCCAAATACGCAAATAAGCAAACCAAAATATTTATTTATTGTTTACGAGTGTTTTTGCACTTGTTTTTGCCTTTAATAACCTATATTTCACGTCAAATAGCATTAAAAAGCATTAAAAATGAATTTGAGCATGTTTATGCATATTTTTAACCAATTTGGCCACATTTATCATTCAAATAACGTCCAAATACACAAAGAAGCCACCCAAAATATTTATTTAATGTTTACGAGTGTTTTTGCACTTGTATTTGCATTTAATGACCTATATTTCACGTCAAATCGCTTTAAAATGCATTAAATACGAATTCGAGCAAGTTTATGCTCATTTTTAACCTATTTGGCCTAGTTTATCATTGAAATTACGTCCAAATACACAGAGAAGCCAAACAAAATATTTATTTAATGTTTACGAGTGTTTTTGTACTTGTATTATCCTTTAATGACCTATATTTCACGTCAAATCGCATTAAAATGCATTAAATACGAATTCGAGCAAGTTTATGCACATTTTTAACCTATTTGGCCTAATTTATTATTGAAATAACGTCCAAATACACAGAGAAGCCAACCAAAATATTTATTTATGGTTTACGAGTGTTTTTGCACTTGTAATTGCATTTAATGACCTATATTTCACGTCAAATCGCATTAAAATGCATTACAAACAAATTTGACCATGTTGATGCTAATTTTTAACCAATTTGGCCTAATTTATCATTCAAATAACGTCCAAATACACAAATAAGCAAACCAAAATATTTATTTATTGTTTACGAGTGTTTTTGCACTTGTATTTGCCTTTAATAACCTATATTTCACGTCAAATCGCATTAAAAAGCATTAAAAATGAATTTGAGCATGTTTATGCATATTTTTAACCAATTTGGCCACATTTATCATTCAAATAACGTCCAAATACACAAAGAAGCCACCCAAAATATTTATTTAATGTTTACGAGTGTTTTTGCACTTGTATTTGCATTTAATAACCTATATTTCACGTCAAATGATATTAAAATGCATTAAAAACGAATTTGACCATGTTTATGCTCATTTTTAAGCAATTTGGCCTAATTTATCATTCAAATAACGTCCAAAAACACAAAGAAGCCACCCAAAATATTTATTTAATGTTTACGAGTGTTTTTGCACTTGTATTTGCATTTAATGACCTATATTTCACGACAAATCACATTAAAATGCATTAAAAACGAATTCGAGCAAGTTTATGCACATTTTTAACCTATTTGGCCTAATTTATCATTGAAATAACGTCCAAATACACAGAGAAGACAACCAAAATATTTATTTATTGTTTACGAGTGTTTTTGCACTTGTATTTGCCTTTAATAACCTATATTTCACGTCAAATCGCATTAAAAAGCATTAAAAATGAATTTGACCATGTTTATGCTCATTTTTAACCAATTTGGCCAAATTTATTATTCAAATAACGTCCAAATACACAAATAAGCAAACCAAAATATTTATTTATGGTTTACGAGTGTTTTTGCACTTGTATTTGCCTTTAATAACCTATATTTCACGTCAAATCGCATTAAAAAGCATTAAAAATGAATTTGAGCATGTTTATGCATATTTTTAACCAATTTGGCCTAATTTATCATTCAAGTAACGTCCAAATACACAAATAAGCAAACCAAAATATTTATTTATTGTTTACGAGTGTTTTTGCACTGGTATTTGCCTTTAATAACCTATATTTCACGTCAAATCGCATTAAAAAGCATTAAAAATGAATTTGAGCATGTTGATGCTCATTTTTAACTAATTTGGCCTAATTTATCATTCAAATAACGTCCAAATACACAAAGAAGCCACCCAAAATATTTATTTAATTTTTACGAGTATTTTTGCACTTGTATTTGCATTTAATGACCTATATTTCACGTCAAATGATATTAAAATGCATTAAAAACGAATTTAACCATGTTTTTGCTCATTTTTAAGCAATTTGGCCTAATTTATCATTCAAATAACGTCCAAATACACAAATAAGCAAACCAAAATATTTATTTATTGTTGACGAGTGTTTTTGCACTTGTATTTGCCTTTAATAACCTATATTTCACGTCAAATCGCATTAAAAAGCATTAAAAATGAATTTGAGCATGTTTATGCATATTTTTAACCAATTTTGCCTCATTTATCATTCAAATAACGTCCAAATACACAAATAAGCCACCCGAAATATTTATTTAATGTTTACGAGGGTTTTTGCACTTGTATTTGCATTTAATAACCTATATTTCACGTCAAATGATATTAAAATGCATTAAAAACGAATTTGACCATGTTTATGCTCATTTTTAAGCAATTTGGCCTAATTTATCATTCAAATAACGTCCAAAAACACAAAGAAGCCACCCAAAATATTTATTTAATGTTTACGAGTGTTTTTGCACTTGTATTTGCATTTAATGACCTATATTTCACGACAAATCGCATTAAAATGCATTAAAAACGAATTCGAGCAAGTTTATGCACATTTTTAACCTATTTGGCCTAATTTATCATTGAAATAACGTCCAAATACACAGAGAAGACAACCAAAATATTTATTTATTGTTTACGAGTGTTTTTGCACTTGTATTTGCATTTAATGACCTATATTTAACGTCAAATCGCATTAAAATGCATTACAAACAAATTTGACCATGTTTATGCTCATTTTTAACCAATTTGGCCAAATTTATTATTCAAATAACGTCCAAATACACAAATAAGCAAACCAAAATATTTATTTATTGTTGACGAGTGTTTTTGCACTTGTATTTGCATTTAATAACCTATATTTCACGTCAAATCGCATTAAAAAGCATTAAAAATGAATTTGAGCATGTTTATGCATATTTTTAACCAATTTTGCCTCATTTATCATTCAAATAACGTCCAAATACACAAATAAGCCACCCGAAATATTTATTTAATGTTTACGAGTGTTTTTGCACTTGTATTTGCATTCAATAACCTATATTTCACGTCAAATGATATTAAAATGCATTAAAAACGAATTTGACCATGTTTATGCTCATTTTTAAGCAATTTGGCCTAATTTATCATTCAAATAACGTCCAAAAACACAAAGAAGCCACCCAAAATATTTATTTAATGTTTACGAGTGTTTTTGCACTTGTATTTGCATTTAATGACCTATATTTCACGACAAATCGCATTAAAATGCATTAAAAACGAATTCGAGCAAGTTTATGCACATTTTTAACCTATTTGGCCTAATTTATCATTGAAATAACGTCCAAATACACAGAGAAGACAACCAAAATATTTATTTATTGTTTACGAGTGTTTTTGCACTTGTATTTGCATTTAATGACCTATATTTAACGTCAAATCGCATTAAAATGCATTACAAACAAATTTGACCATGTTTATGCTCATTTTTAAGCAATTTGGCCTAATTTATCATTCAAATAACGTCCAAATACACAAATAAGCAAACCAAAATATTTATTTATTGTTGACGAGTGTTTTTGCACTTGTATTTGCCTTTAATAACCTATATTTCACGTCAAATCGCATTAAAAAGCATTAAAAATGAATTTGAGCATGTTTATGCATATTTTTAACCAATTTTGCCTCATTTATCATTCAAATAACGTCCAAATACACAAATAAGCCACCCGAAATATTTATTTAATGTTTACGAGTGTTTTTGCACTTGTATTTGCATTCAATAACCTATATTTCACGTCAAATGATATTAAAATGCATTAAAAACGAATTTGACCATGTTTATGCTCATTTTTAAGCAATTTGGCCTAATTTATCATTCAAATAACGTCCAAAAACACAAAGAAGCCACCCAAAATATTTATTTAATGTTTACGAGTGTTTTTGCACTTGTATTTGCATTTAATGACCTATATTTCACGACAAATCGCATTAAAATGCATTAAAAACGAATTCGAGCAAGTTTATGCACATTTTTAACCTATTTGGCCTAATTTATCATTGAAATAACGTCCAAATACACAGTGAAGCCAAACAAAATTTTATTTATTGTTTACGAGTGTTTTTGCACTTGTATTTGCATTTAATAACCTATATTTCACGTCAAATGATATTAAAATGCATTAAAAACGAATTTGACCATGTTTATGCTCATTTTTAAGCAATTTTGCCTAATTTATCATTCAAATAACGTCCAAAAACACAAAGAAGCCACCCAAAATATTTATTTATTGTTTACGAGTGTTTTTACACTTGTATTTGCCTTTAATAACCTATATTTCACGTCAAATCGCATTAAAAAGCATTAAAAATGAATTTGAGCTTGTTGATGCTCATTTTTAACCAATTTGGCCTAATTTATCATTCAAATAACGTCCAAATACACAAAGAAGCCACCCAAAATATTTATTTAATTTTTACGAGTATTTTTGCACTTGTATTTGCATTTAATGACCTACATTTCACGTCAAATGATATTAAAATGCATTAAAAACGAATTTAACCATGTTTATGCTCATTTTTAAGCAATTTGGCCTAATTTATCATTCAAATAACGTCCAAATACACAAATAAGCAAACCAAAATATTTATTTATTGTTGACGAGTGTTTTTGCACTTGTATTTGCCTTTAATAACCTATATTTCACGTCAAATCGCATTAAAAAGCATTAAAAATGAATTTGAGCATGTTTATGCATATTTTTAACCAATTTTGCCTCATTTATCATTCAAATAACGTCCAAATACACAAATAAGCCACCCGAAATATTTATTTAATGTTTACGAGTGTTTTTGCACTTGTATTTGCATTTAATACCTATATTTCACGTCAAATCATATTAAAATGCATTAAAAACGAATTTGACCATGTTTATGCTCATTTTTAAGCAATTTGGCCTTATTTATCATTCAAATAACGTCCAAAAACACAAAGAAGCCACCCAAAATATTTATTTAATGTTTACGAGTGTTTTTGCACTTGTATTTGCATTTAATGACCTATATTTCACGTCAAATCGCTTTAAAATGCATTAAATACGAATTCGAGCAAGTTTATGCACATTTTTAACCTATTTGGCCTAATTTATCATTGAAATAACGTCCAAATACACAGAGAAGCCAAACAAAATATTTATTTATTGTTTACGAGTGTTTTTGCACTTGTATTTGCATTTAATGACCTATATTTCACGTCAAATCGCATTAAAATGCATTACAAACGAATTTGACCATATTTATGCTCATTTTTAACTAATTTGGCCTAATTTATCATTCAAATAACGTCCAAATACACAAATAAGCAAACAAAATATTTATTTATTGTTTACGAGTGTTTTTGCACTTGTATTTGCTTTTAATGACATATATTTCACGTCAAATCGCATTAAAATGCATTACAAACGAATTTGACCATATTAATGCTCATTTTTAACTAATTTGGCCTAATTTATCATTCAAATAACGTCCAAATACACAAATAAGCAAACCAAAATATTTATTTATTGTTTACGAGTGTTTTTGCACTTGTTTTTGCCTTTAATAACCTATATTCACGTCAAATTGCATTAAAAAGCATTAAAAATGAATTTGAGCATGTTTATGCATATTTTTTAACCAATTTGGCCACATTTATCATTCAAATAACGTCCAAATACACAAAGAAGCCACCCAAAATATTTATTTAATGTTTACGAGTGTTTTTGCCCTTGTATTTGCATTTAATAACCTATATTTCACGTCAAATGATATTAAAATGCATTAAAAACGAATTTAACCATGTTTATGCTCATTTTTAAGCAATTTGGCCTAATTTATCATTCAAATAACGTCCAAAAACACAAAGAAGCCACCCAAAATATTTATTTAATGTTTACGAGTGTTTTTGCACTTGTATTTGCATTTAATGACCTATGTTTCACGTCAAATCATATTAAATGCATTAAATTGCATTAAAAACGAATTTGAGAATGTTTATGCACATTTTTAACCAATTTGGCCTCATTTTATCATTCAAATACGTCCAAATACACAAATAAGCCACCCGAAATATTTATTTAATGTTTACGAGTGTTTTTGCACTTGTATTTGCATTTAATAACCTATATTTCACGTCAAATCATATTAAAATGCATTAAAAACGAATTTGACCATGTTTATGCTCATTTTTAAGCAATTTGGCCTTAATTTATCATTCAAATAACGTCCAAAAACACAAAGAAGCCACCCAAATATTTATTTAATGTTTACGAGTGTTTTTGCACTTGTATTTGCATTTAATGACCTATATTTCACGTCAAATCGCTTTAAAATGCATTAAATACGAATTCGAGCAAGTTTATGCACATTTTTAACCTATTTGGCCTAATTTATCATTGAAAATAACGTCCAAATACACAGTGAAGCCAAACAAAATTTTATTTATTGTTTACGAGTGTTTTTGCACTTGTATTTGCATTTAATAACCTATATTTCACGTCAAATGATATTAAAATGCATTAAAAACGAATTTGACCATGTTTATGCTCATTTTTAAGCAATTTTGCCTAATTTATCATTCAAATAACGTCCAAAAACACAAAGAAGCCACCCAAAATATTTATTTATTGTTTACGAGTGTTTTTACACTTGTATTTGCCTTTAATAACCTATATTTCACGTCAAATCGCATTAAAAAGCATTAAAAATGAATTTGAGCTTGTTGATGCTCATTTTTAACCAATTTGGCCTAATTTATCATTCAAATAACGTCCAAATACACAAAGAAGCCACCCAAAATATTTATTTAATTTTTACGAGTATTTTTGCACTTGTATTTGCATTTAATGACCTACATTTCACGTCAAATGATATTAAAATGCATTAAAAACGAATTTAACCATGTTTATGCTCATTTTTAAGCAATTTGGCCTAATTTATCATTCAAATAACGTCCAAATACACAAATAAGCAAACCAAAATATTTATTTATTGTTGACGAGTGTTTTTGCACTTGTATTTGCCTTTAATAACCTATATTTCACGTCAAATCGCATTAAAAAGCATTAAAAATGAATTTGAGCATGTTTATGCATATTTTTAACCAATTTTGCCTCATTTATCATTCAAATAACGTCCAAATACACAAATAAGCCACCCGAAATATTTATTTAATGTTTACGAGTGTTTTTGCACTTGTATTTGCATTTAATAACCTATATTTCACGTCAAATCATATTAAAATGCATTAAAAACGAATTTGACCATGTTTATGCTCATTTTTAAGCAATTTGGCCTTATTTATCATTCAAATAACGTCCAAAAACACAAAGAAGCCACCCAAAATATTTATTTAATGTTTACGAGTGTTTTTGCACTTGTATTTGCATTTAATGACCTATATTTCACGTCAAATCGCTTTAAAATGCATTAAATACGAATTCGAGCAAGTTTATGCACATTTTTAACCTATTTGGCCTAATTTATCATTGAAATAACGTCCAAATACACAGAGAAGCCAAACAAAATATTTATTTATTGTTTACGAGTGTTTTTGCACTTGTATTTGCATTTAATGACCTATATTTCACGTCAAATCGCATTAAAATGCATTACAAACGAATTTGACCATATTTATGCTCATTTTTAACTAATTTGGCCTAATTTATCATTCAAATAACGTCCAAATACACAAATAAGCAAACCAAAATATTTATTTATTGTTTACGAGTGTTTTTGCACTTGTATTTGCTTTTAATGACATATATTCACGTCAAATCGCATTAAAATGCATTACAAACGAATTTGACCATATTAATGCTCATTTTTAACTAATTTGGCCTAATTTATCATTCAAATAACGTCCAAATACACAAATAAGCAAACCAAAATATTTATTTATTGTTTACGAGTGTTTTTGCACTTGTTTTTGCCTTTAATAACCTATATTTCACGTCAAATTGCATTAAAAAGCATTAAAAATGAATTTGAGCATGTTTATGCATATTTTTAACCAATTTGGCCACATTTATCATTCAAATAACGTCCAAATACACAAAGAAGCCACCCAAAATATTTATTTAATGTTTACGAGTGTTTTTGCCCTTGTATTTGCATTTAATAACCTATATTCACGTCAAATGATATTAAAATGCATTAAAAACGAATTTAACCATGTTTATGCTCATTTTTAAGAATTTATCATTCAAATAACGTCCAAAACACAAAGAAGAACACAAAGAAGCCACCCAAAATATTTATTTAATGTTTACGAGTGTTTTTGCACTTGTATTTGCATTTAATGACCTATGTTTCACGTCAAATCATATTAAAATGCATTAAATTGCATTAAAAACGAATTTGAGAATGTTTATGCACATTTTTAACCAATTTGGCCTCATTTATCATTCAAATACGTCCAAATACACAAATAAGCCACCCGAAATATTTATTTAATGTTTACGAGTGTTTTTGCACTTGTATTTGCATTTAATAACCTATATTTCACGTCAAATCATATTAAAATGCATTAAAAACGAATTTGACCATGTTTATGCTCATTTTTAAGCAATTTGGCCTAATTTATCATTCAAATAACGTCCAAAAACACAAAGAAGCCACCCAAAATATTTATTTAATGTTTACGAGTGTTTTTGCACTTGTATTTGCATTTAATGACCTATATTTCACGTCAAATCGCTTTAAAATGCATTAAATACGAATTCGAGCAAGTTTATGCACATTTTTAAACCTATTTGGCCTAATTTATCATTGAAATAACGTCCAAATACACAGAGAAGCCAAACAAAATATTTATTTATTGTTTACGAGTGTTTTTGCAGTTGTATTTGCATTTAATGACCTATATTTCACGTCAAATCGCATTAAAATGCATTACAAACGAATTTGACCATATTTATGCTCATTTTTAACTAATTTGGCCTAATTTATCATTCAAATAACGTCCAAATACGCAAATAAGCAAACCAAAATATTTATTTATTGTTTACGAGTGTTTTTGCACTTGTTTTTGCCTTTAATAACCTATATTTCACGTCAAATAGCATTAAAAAGCATTAAAAATGAATTTGAGCATGTTTATGCACATTTTTAACCTATTTGGCCACATTTATCATTCAAATTACGTCCAAATACACAGAGAAGCCAAACAAAATATTTATTTAATGTTTACGAGTGTTTTTGTACTTGTATTATCCTTTAATGACCTATATTTCACGTCAAATCGCATTAAAATGCATTAAATACGAATTCGAGCAAGTTTATGCACATTTTTAACCTATTTGGCCTAATTTATCATTCAAATAACGTCCAAATACACAGAGAAGCCAACCAAAATATTTATTTATGGTTTACGAGTGTTTTTGCACTTGTATTTGCATTTAATGACCTATATTTCACGTCAAATCGCATTAAAATGCATTACAAACAAATTTGACCATGTTGATGCTAATTTTTAACCAATTTGGCCTAATTTATCATTCAAATAACGTCCAAATACACAAATAAGCAAACCAAAATATTTATTTATTGTTTACGAGTGTTTTTGCACTTGTATTTGCCTTTAATAACCTATATTTCACGTCAAATCGCATTAAAAAGCATTAAAAATGAATTTGAGCATGTTTATGCATATTTTTAACCAATTTGGCCACATTTATCATTCAAATAACGTCCAAATACACAAAGAAGCCACCCAAAATATTTATTTAATGTTTACGAGTGTTTTTGCACTTGTATTTGCATTTAATGACCTATATTTCACGACAAATCACATTAAAATGCATTAAAAACGAATTCGAGCAAGTTTATGCACATTTTTAACCTATTTGGCCTAATTTATCATTGAAATAACGTCCAAATACACATAAAAGACAACCAAAATATTTATTTATTGTTTACGAGTGTTTTTGCACTTGTATTTGCATTTAATGACCTATATTTAACGTCAAATCGCATTAAAATGCATTACAAACAAATTTGACCATGTTTATGCTCATTTTTAACCAATTTGGCCAAATTTATCATTAAAATAACGTCCAAATACACAAATAAGCAAACCAAAATATTTATTTATGGTTTACGAAATGAATTTGAGCATGTTTATGCATATTTTTAACCAATTTGGCCTAATTTATCATTCAAATAATGTCCAAATACACAAATAAGCAAACCAAAATATTTATTTATTGTTTACGAGTGTTTTTGCACTTGTTTTTGCCTTTAATAACCTATATTTCACGTCAAATCGCATTAAAAAGCATTAAAAATGAATTTGAGCATGTTTATGCATATTTTTAACCAATTTTGCCTCATTTATCATTCAAATAACGTCCAAATACACAAATAAGCCACCCGAAATATTTATTTAATGTTTACGAGTGTTTTTGCACTTGTATTTGCATTCAATAACCTATATTTCACGTCAAATGATATTAAAATGCATTAAAAACGAATTTGACCATGTTTATGCTCATTTTTAAGCAATTTGGCCTAATTTATCATTCAAATAACGTCCAAAAACACAAAGAAGCCACCCCAAATATTTATTTAATGTTTACAAGTGTTTTTGCACTTGTATTTGCATTTAATGACCTATATTTCACGACAAATCGCATTAAAATGCATTAAAAACGAATTCGAGCAAGTTAAAGCACATTTTTAACCTATTTGGCCTAATTTATGATTGAAATAACGTCCAAATACACAGAGAAGCCAAACAAAATATTTATTTATTGTTTACGAGTGTTTTTGCACTTGTATTTGCATTTAATAACCTATATTTCACATCAAATGATATTAAAATGCATTAAA
Source organism: x Bolboschoenoplectus mariqueter (assembly GCA_037678475.1). Taxonomy (NCBI): domain Eukaryota; kingdom Viridiplantae; phylum Streptophyta; class Magnoliopsida; order Poales; family Cyperaceae; genus x Bolboschoenoplectus; species x Bolboschoenoplectus mariqueter. Next base: position 5,061,967 of record CM075236.1, on the reverse strand, counting down.
AACGAATTTGACCATGTTTATGCTCATTTTTAAGCAATTTTGCCTAATTTATCATTCAAATAACGTCCAAAAACACAAAGAAGCCACCCAAAATATTTATTTATTGTTTACGAGTGTTTTTGCACTTGTATTTGCCTTTAATAACCTATATTTCACGTCAAATCGCATTAAAAAGCATTAAAAATGAATTTGAGCATGTTTATGCATATTTTTAACCAATTTTGCCTCATTTATCATTCAAATAACGTCTAAATACACAAATAAGCCACCCGAAATATTTATTTAATGTTTACGAGTGTTTTTGCACTTGTATTTGCATTCAATAACCTATATTTCACGTGAAATGATATTAAAATGCATTAAAACGAATTTGACCATGTTTATGCTCATTTTTAAGCAATTTGGCCTAATTTATCATTCAAATAACGTCCAAAAACACAAAGAAGCCACCCAAAATATTTATTTAATGTTTACGAGTGTTTTTGCACTTGTATTTGCATTTAATGACCTATATTTCACGACAAATCGCATTAAAATGCATTAAAAACGAATTCGAGCAAGTTAATGCACATTTTTAACCTATTTGGCCTAATTTATGATTAGAATAACGTCCAAATACACAGAGAAGCCAAACAAAATATTTATTTATTTTTTACGAGTGTTTTTGCACTTGTATTTGCATTTAATAACCTATATTTCACGTCAAATGATATTAAAATGCATTAAAAACGAATTTGACCATGTTTATGCTCATTTTTAAGCAATTTTGCCTAATTTATCATTCAAATAACGTCCAAAAACACAAAGAAGCCACCCAAAATATTTATTTATTGTTTACGAGTGTTTTTGCACTTGTATTTGCCTTTAATAACCTATATTTCACGTCAAATCGCTTTAAAATGCATTAAATACGAATTCGAGCAAGTTTATGCACATTTTTAACCTATTTGGCCTAATTTATCATTGAAATAACGTCCAAATACACAGAGAAGCCAAACAAAATATTTATTTATGGTTTACGAGTGTTTTTGCACTTGTATTTGCATTTAATGACCTATATTTCACGTCAAATCGCATTAAAATGCATTACAAACGAATTTGACCATATTTATGCTCATTTTTAACTAATTTGGCCTAATTTATCATTCAAATAACGTCCAAATACACAAATAAGCAAACCAAAATATTTATTTATTGTTTACGAGTGTTTTTGCACTTGTTTTTGCCTTTAATAACCTATATTTCACGTCAAATCGCATTAAAAAGCATTAAAAATGAATTTGAGCATGTTTATTCACATTTTTAACCTATTTGGCCTAATTTATCATTAAAATAACGTCCAAATACACAAATAAGCAAACCAAAATATTTATTTATTGTTTACGAGTGTTTTTGCACTTGTTTTTGCCTTTAATAACCTATATTTCACGTCAAATCGCATTAAAAAGCATTAAAAATGAATTTGAGCATGTTTATTCACATTTTTAACTAATTTGACCTTATTTATCATTCAAATACGTCCAAATAAACAAAGAAGCCACCCAAAATATTTATTTAATATTTACGAGTGTTTTTGCACTTGTATTTGCATTTAATGACCTATGTTTCACGTCAAATGATATTGAAATGCATTAAAAACGAATTTAACCATGTTTATGCTCATTTTTAAGCAATTTGGCCTAATTTATCATTCAAATAACGTCCAAATACACAAATAAGCAAACCAAAATATTTATTTATTGTTTACGAGTGTTTTTGCACTTGTATTTGCATTTAATGACCTATATTTCACGTCAAATCGCATTAAAATGCTTTACAAACGAATTTGACCATATTTATGCTCATTTTTAACTAATTTGGCCTAATTTATCATTCAAATAACGTCCAAATACACAAATAAGCAAACCAAAATATTTATTTATTGTTTACGAGTTTTTGTGCACTTGTTTTTGCCTTTAATAACCTATATTTCACGTCAAATCGCATTAAAAAGCATTAAAAACGAATTTGACCATGTTTATGCTCATTTTTAACTAATTTGACCTTATTTATCATTCAAATACGTTCAAATACACAAAGAAGCCACCCAAAATATTTATTTAATATTTACGAGTGTTTTTGCATTTGTATTTGCATTTAATGACCTATGTTTCACGTCAAATGATATTAAAATGCATTAAATTGCATTAAAAACGAATTTGAGCATTTTATGCACATTTTTAACCAATTTGGCCATATTTATCATTCAAATAACGTCCAAATACACAAAGAAGCAACCAAAAATATTTATTTAATGTTTACGAGTGTTTTTGTACTTGTATTATCCTTTAATGACCTATATTTCACGTCAAATCGCATTAAAATGCATTAAATACGAATTCGAGCAAGTTTATGCACATTTTTAACCTATTAGGCCTAATTTATCATTAAAATTACGTCCAAATACACAGAGAAGCCAACCAAAATATTTATTTATGGTTTACGAGTGTTTTTGCACTTGTATTTGCATTTAATGACCTATATTTCACGTCAAATCGCATTAAAATGCATTACAAACAAATTTGACCATGTTGATGCTCATTTTTAACCAATTTGTCCTAATTTATCATTCAAATAACGTCCAAATACACAAATAAGCAAACCAAAATATTTATTTATTGTTTACGAGTGTTTTTGCACTTGTATTTGCATTTAATGACCTATATTTCACGTCAAATCGCATTAAAATGCATTACAAACGAATTTGACCATATTTATGCTCATTTTTAACTAATTTGGCCTAATTTATCATTCAAATAACGTCCAAATACACAAATAAGCAAACCAAAATATTTATTTATTGTTTACGAGTGTTTTTGCACTTGTTTTTGCCTTTAATAACCTATATTTCACGTCAAATTGCATTAAAAAGCATTAAAAATGAATTTGAGCATGTTTATTCACATTTTTAACTAATTTGGCCTAATTTATCATTCAAATAACGTCCAAATACACAAATAAGCAAACCAAAATATTTATTTATTGTTTACGAGTGTTTTTGCACTTGTTTTTGCCTTTAATAACCTATATTTCACGTCAAATCGCATTAAAAAGCATTAAAAATGAATTTGAGCATGTTTATTCACATTTTTAACTAATTTGACCTTATTTATCATTCAAATACGTCCAAATACACAAAGAAGCCACCCAAAATATTTATTTAATATTTACGAGTGTTTTTGCACTTGTATTTGCATTTAATGACCTATGTTTCACGTCAAATGATATTAAAATGCATTAAATTGCATTAAAAACGAATTTGAGCATGTTTATGCACATTTTTAACCAATTTGGCCTCATTTATCATTCAAATAACGTCCAAATACACAAAGAAGCAACCAAAAATATTTATTTAATGTTTACGAGTGTTTTTGTACTTGTATTATCCTTTAATGACCTATATTTCACGTTAAATCGCATTAAAATGCATTAAATACGAATTCGAGCAAGTTTATGCACATTTTTAACCTATTTGGCCTAATTTATCATTCAAATAACGTCCAAATACACAGAGAAGCCAACCAAAATATTTATTTATGGTTTACGAGTGTTTTTGCACTTGTATTTGCATTTAATGACCTATATTTCACGTCAAATCGCATTAAAATGCATTACAAACAAATTTGACCATGTTGATGCTCATTTTTAACCAATTTGGCCTAATTTATCATTGAAATGACGTCCAAATACACAAATAAGCAAACCAAAATATTTATTTATTGTTTACGAGTGTTTTTGCACTTGTTTTTGCCTTTAATAACCTATATTTCACGTCAAATCGCATTAAAAAGCATTAAAAATGAATTTGAGCATGTTTATGCATATTTTTAACCAATTTGGCCACATTTATCATTCAAATAACGTCCAAATACACAAAGAAGCCACCCAAAATATTTATTTAATGTTTACGAGTGTTTTTGCACTTGTATTTGCATTTAATAACCTATATTTCACGTCAAATGATATTAAAATCCATTAAAAACGAATTTGACCATGTTTATACTCATTTTTAAGCAATTTGGCCTAATTTATCATTCAAATAACGTCCAAAAACACAAAGAAGCCACCCAAAATATTTATTTAATGTTTACGAGTGTTTTTGCACTTGTATTTGCATTTAATGACCTATATTTCACGTCAAATCGCATTAAAATGCATTAAAAACGAATTCGAGCAAGTTTATGCACATTTTTAACCTATTTCGCCTAATTTATCATTCAAATAACGTCCAAATACACAGAGAAGACAACCAAAATATTTATTTAATATTTACGAGTGTTTTTGCACTTGTATTTGCATTTAATGACCTATATTTCACGTCAAATGATATTAAAATGCATTAAATTGCATTAAAAACGAATTTGAGCATGTTTATGCATATTTTTAACCAATTTGGCCACATTTATCATTCAAATAACGTCCAAATACACAAAGAAGCCACCCAAAATATTTATTTAATGTTTACGAGTGTTTTTGCACTTGTATTTGCATTTAATAACCTATATTTCACGTCAAATGATATTAAAATGCATTAAAAACGAATTTGACCATGTTTATGCTCATTTTTAAGCAATTTGGCCTAATTTATCATTCAAATAACGTCCAAAAACACAAAGAAGCCACCCAAAATATTTATTTAATGTTTACGAGTGTTTTTGCTTTTGTATTTGCATTTAATAACCTATATTTCACGTCAAATGATATTAAAATGCATTAAAAACGAATTTGACCATGTTTATGCTCATTTTTAAGCAATTTGGCCTAATTTATGATTCAAATAACGTCCAAAAACACAACGAAGGCACCCAAAATATTTATTTATTGTTTACGAGTGTTTTTGCACTTGTATTTGCATTTAATGACTTATATTTCACGTCAAATCGCATTAAAATGCATTAAAACGAATTTGACCATGTTTATGCTCATTTTTAACCAATTTGGCCTAATTTATTATTTAAATAACGTCCAAATACACAAATAAGCAAACCAAAATATTTATTTATTGTTTACGAGTGTTTTTGCACTTGTATTTGCCTTTAATAACCTATATTTCACGTCAAATCGCATTAAAAAGCATTAAAAATGAATTTGAGCATGTTTATGCATATTTTTAACTAATTTGACCTTATTTATCATTCAAATACGTCCAAATACACAAAGAAGCCACCCAAAATATTTATTTAATATTTACGAGTGTTTTTGCACTTGTATTTGCATTTAATGACCTATATTTCACGTCAAATGATATTAAAATGCATTAAATTGCATTAAAAACGAATTTGAGCATGTTTATGCACATTTTTAACCAATTTGGCCTCATTTATCATTCAAATAACGTCCAAATACACAAAGAAGCAACCCAAAATATTTATATAATGTTTACGAGTGTTTTTGTACTTGTATTATCCTTTAATGACCTATATTTCACGTCAAATCGCGTTAAAATGCAGTAAAAACGAATTCGAGCAAGTTTATGCACATTTTTAACCTATTTCGCCTAATTTATCATTCAAATAACGTCCAAATACACAGAGAAGACAACCAAAATATTTATTTATTGTTTACGAGTGTTTTTGCACTTGTATTTGCATTTAATAACCTATATTTCACGTCAAATCGCATTAAAATGCATTAAAAACGAATTCGAGCAAGTTTATGCACATTTTTAACCTATTTCGCCTAATTTATCATTCAAATAACGTCCAAATACACAAATAAGCAAACCAAAATATTTATTTATTGTTTACGAGTGTTTTTGCACTTGTATTTGCCTTTAATAACCTATATTTCACGTCAAATCGCATTAAAAAGCATTAAAAATGAATTTGAGCATGTTTATGCATATTTTTAACCAATTTGGCCACATTTATCATTCAAATAACGTCCAAATACACAAAGAAGCCACCAAAAATATTTATTTAATGTTTACGAGTGTTTTGGCACTTGTATTTGCATTTAATGACCTATATTTCACGTCAAATCGCATTAAAATGCATTACAAACAAATTTGACCATGTTTATACTCATTTTTAAGCAATTTGGCCTAATTTATCATTCAAATAACGTCCAAAAACACAAAGAAGCCACCCAAAATATTTATTTACTGTTTACGAGTGTTTTTGCACTTGTATTTGCATTTAATGACCTATATTTCACGTCAAATCGCATTAAAATGCATTAAAAACGAATTCGAGCAAGTTTATGCACATTTTTAACCTATTTGGCCTAATTTATCATTAAAATAACGTCCAAATACACAGAGAAAGCAACCAAAATATTTATTTATTGTTTACGAGTGTTTTTGCACTTGTATTTGCATTTAATGACCTATATTTCACGTCAAATCGCATTAAAATGCATTACAAACAAATTTGACCATGTTTATGCTCATTTTTAAGCAATTTGGCCTAATTTATCATTCAAATAACGTCCAAAAACACAAAGAAGCCACCCAAAATATTTATTTAATGTTTACGAGTGTTTTTGCACTTGTATTTGCATTTAATGACCTATATTTCACGTCAAATCGCATTAAAATGCATTAAAAACGAATTCGAGCAAGTTTATGCACATTTTTAACCTATTTGGCCTAATTTATCATTAAAATAACGTCAAAATACACAGAGAAGCCAACCAAAATATTTATTTATTGTTTACGAGTGTTTTTGCACTTGTATTTGCATTTAATGACCTATATTTCACGTCAAATCACATTAAAATGCATTACAAACGAATTTGACCATGTTTATGCTCATTTTTAACCAATTTGGCTTAATTTATCATTCAAATAACGTCCAAATACACAAATAAGCAAACCAAAATATTTAATTATTGTTTACGAGTGTTTTTGCACTGGTATTTGCCTTTAATAACCTATATTTCACGGCAAATAGTATTAAAATGAATTAAAAAGCATTATAAACAAATTTGAGCATGTTTATTCACATTTTTAACTAATTTGACCATATTTATCATTCAAATACGTCCAAATACACAAAGAAGCCACCCAAAATATTTATTTAATATTTATGAGTGTTTTTGCACTTGTATTTGCATTTAATGACCTATATTTCACGTCAAATGATATTAAAATGCATTAAATTGCATTAAAAACGAATTTGAGCATGTTTATGCACATTTTTAACCAATTTGGCCTCATTTATCATTCAAATAACGTCCAAATACACAAAGAAGCAACCCAAAATATTTATTTAATGTTTACGAGTGTTTTTGTACTTGTATTATCCTTTAATGACCTATATTTCACGTCAAATCGCGTTAAAATGCAGTAAAAACGAATTCGAGCAAGTTTATGCACATTTTTAACCTATTTCGCCTAATTTATCATTCAAATAACGTCCAAATACACAGAGAAGACAACCAAAATATTTATTTATTGTTTACGAGTGTTTTTGCACTTGTATTTGCATTTAATAACCTATATTTCACGTCAAATCGCATTAAAATGCATTAAAAACGAATTCGAGCAAGTTTATGCACATTTTTAACCTATTTCGCCTAATTTATCATTCAAATAACGTCCAAATACACAAATAAGCAAACCAAAATATTTATTTATTGTTTACGAGTGTTTTTGCACTTGTATTTGCCTTTAATAACCTATATTTCACGTCAAATCGCATTAAAAAGCATTAAAAATGAATTTGAGCATGTTTATGCATATTTTTAACCAATTTGGCCACATTTATCATTCAAATAACGTCCAAATACACAAAGAAGCCACCAAAAATATTTATTTAATGTTTACGAGTGTTTTGGCACTTGTATTTGCATTTAATGACCTATATTTCACGTCAAATCGCATTAAAATGCATTACAAACAAATTTGACCATGTTTATACTCATTTTTAAGCAATTTGGCCTAATTTATCATTCAAATAACGTCCAAAAACACAAAGAAGCCACCAAAAATATTTATTTACTGTTTACGAGTGTTTTTACACTTGTATTTGCATTTAATGACCTATATTTCACGTCAAATCGCATTAAAATGCATTAAAAACGAATTCGAGCAAGTTTATGCACATTTTTAACCTATTTGGCCTAATTTATCATTAAAATAACGTCCAAATACACAGAGAAAGCAACCAAAATATTTATTTATTGTTTACGAGTGTTTTTGCACTTGTATTTGCATTTAATGACCTATATTTCACGTCAAATCGCATTAAAATGCATTACAAACAAATTTGACCATGTTTATGCTCATTTTTAAGCAATTTGGCCTAATTTATCATTCAAATAACGTCCAAAAACACAAAGAAGCCACCCAAAATATTTATTTAATGTTTACGAGTGTTTTTGCACTTGTATTTGCATTTAATGACCTATATTTCACGTCAAATCGCATTAAAATGCATTAAAAACGAATTCGAGTAAGTTTATGCATATTTTTAACCTATTTGGCCTAATTTATCATTAAAATAACGTCCAAATACACAAATAAGCAAACCAAAATATTTATTTATTGTTTACGAGTGTTTTTGCACTGGTATTTGCATTTAATGACCTATATTTCACGTCAAATCGCATTAAAATGCATTACAAACGAATTTGACCATGTTTATGCTCATTTTTAACCAATTTGGCTTAATTTATCATTCAAATAACGTCCAAATACAGAAATAAGCAAACCAAAATATTTAATTATTGTTTACGAGTGTTTTTGCAGTTGTATTTGCATTTAATAACCTATATTTCACGTCAAATGATATTAAAATGCATTAAAAACGAATTTGACCATGTTTATGCTCATTTTTAAGCAATTTGGCCTAATTTATCATTCAAATAACGTCCAAAAACACAAAGAAGCCACCCAAAATATTTATTTAATGTTTACGAGTGTTTTTGCACTTGTATTTGCATTTAATGACCTATATTTCACGTCAAATCCCATTAAAATGCATTAAAAACGAATTCGAGCAAGTTTATGCACATTTTTAACCTATTTGGCCTAATTTATCATTAAAATAACGTCCAAATACACAAATAAGCAAACCAAAAGATTTAATTATTGTTTACGAGTGTTTTTGCACTGGTATCTGCCTTTAATAACCTATATTTCACGGCAAATAGTATTAAATTAAATTAAAAAGCATTAAAAACAAATTTGAGCATGTTTATTCACATTTTTAACTAATTTGACCATATTTATCATTCAAATACGTCCGAATACACAAAGAAGCCACCCAAAATATTTATTTAATATTTATGAGTGTTTTTGCACTTGTATTTGCATTTAATGACCTATATTTCACGTCAAATGATATTAAAATGCATTAAATTGCATTAAAAACGAATTTGAGCATGTTTATGCACATTTTTAACCAATTTGGCCTCATTTATCATTCAAATAACGTCCAAATACACAAAGAAGCAACCCAAAATATTTATTTAATGTTTACGAGTGTTTTTGTACTTGTATTATCCTTTAATGACCTATATTTCACGTCAAATCGCGTGAAAATGCAGTAAAAACGAATTCGAGCAAGTTTATGCACATTTTTAACCTATTTGGCCTAATTTATCATTCAAATAACGTCCAAATACACAGAGAAGCAAACCAAAATATTTATTTATTGTTTACGAGTGTTTTTGCACTTGTATTTGCCTTTAATAACCTATATTTCACGTCAAATCGCATTAAAAAGCATTAAAAATGAATTTGAGCATGTTTATGCATATTTTTAACCAATTTGGCCACATTTATCATTCAAATAACATCCAAATACACAAAGAAGCCACCCAAAATATTTATTTAATGTTTACGAGTGTTTTTGCACTTGTATTTGCATTTAATAACCTATATTTCACGTCAAATGATATTAAAATGCATTAAAAACGAATTTGACCATGTTTATGCTCATTTTTAAGCAATTTGGCCTGATTTATCATTCAAATAACGTCCAAAACCACAAAGAAGCCACCCAAAATATTTATTTAATGTTTACGAGTGTTTTTGCACTTGTATTTGCATTTAATAACCTATATTTCACGTCAAATGATATTAAAATGCATTAAAAACGAATTTGACCATGCTTATGCTCATTTTTAAGCAATTTGGCCTAATTTATCATTCAAATAAAGTCCAAATACACAGAGAAGCCACCCAAAATATTTATTTAATGTTTACGAGTGTTTTTGCACTTGTATTTGCATTTAATAACCTACATTTCACGTCAAATGATATTAAAATGCATTAAAAACGAATTTGACCATGTTTATGCTCATTTTTAAGCAATTTGGCCTAATTTATCATTCAAATAACGTCCAAATAAACAAAGAAGCCACCGAAAATATTTATTTAATGTTTACGAGTGTTTTTGCACTTGTATTTGCATTTAATGACCTATATTTCACGTCAAATGATATTAAAATGCATTAAATTGCATTAAAAACGAATTTGAGCATATTTATGCACATTTTTAACCAATTTGGCCTCATTTATCATTCAAATAACGTCCAAATACTCAAAGAAGCAACCCAAAATATTTATTTAATGTTTACGAGTGTTTTTGTACTTGTATTATCCTTTAATGACCTATATTTCACGTCAAATCGCGTTAAAATGCATTAAAAACAAATTCGAGCAAGTTTATGCACATTTTTAACCTATTTGGCTTAATTTATCATTCAAATAACGTCCAAATACACAAATAAGCAAACCAAAATATTTAATTATTGTTTACGAGTGTTTTTGCACTGGTATTTGCCTTTAATAACCTATATTTCACGGCAAATAGTATTAAAATGAATTAAAAAGCATTAAAAACAAATTTGAGCATGTTTATTCACATTTTTAACTAATTTGACCATATTTATCATTCAAATACGTCCAAATACACAAAGAAGCCACCCAAAATATTTATTTAATATTTATGAGTGTTTTTGCACTTGTATTTGCATTTAATGACCTATATTTCACGTAAAATGATATTAAAATGCATTAAATTGCATTAAAAACGAATTTGAGCATGTTTATACACATTTTTAACCAATTTGGCCTCATTTATCATTCAAATAATGTCCAAATACACAAAGAAGCAACCCAAAATATTTATTTAATGTTTACGAGTGTTTTTGTACTTGTATTATCCTTTAATGACCTATATTTCACGTCAAATCGCGTTAAAATGCAGTAAAAACGAATTCGAGCAAGTTTATGCACATTTTTAACCTATTTGGCCTAATTTATCATTCAAATAACGTTCAAATACACAGAGAAGCCAACCAAAATATTTAATTATTGTTTACGAGTGTTTTTGCACTTGTATTTGCATTTAATAACCTATATTTCACGTAAAATGATATTAAAATGCATTAAAAACGAATTTGACCATGTTTATGCTCATTTTTAAGCAATTTGGCCTAATTTATCATTCAAATAACGTCCAAAAACACAAAGAAGCCACCCAAAATATTTATTTAATGTTTACGAGTGTTTTCGCACTTGTATTTGCATTTAATGACCTATATTTCACGTCAAATCCCATTAAAATGCATTAAAAACGAATTCGAGCAAGTTTATGCACATTTTTAACCTATTTGGCCTAATTTATCATTAAAATAACGTCCAAATACACAAATAAGCAAACCAAAATATTTAATTATTGTTTACGAGTGTTTTTGCACTGGTATTTGCCTTTAATAACCTATATTTCACGGCAAATAGTATTAAAATAAATTAAAAAGCATTAAAAACAAATTTGAGCATGTTTATTCACATTTTTAGCTAATTTGACCATATTTATCATTCAAATACGTCCAAATACACAAAGAAGCCACCCAAAATATTTATTTAATATTTATGAGTGTTTTTGCACTTGTATTTGCATTTAATGACCTATATTTCACGTCAAATGATATTAAAATGCATTAAAAACGAATTCGAGCAAGTTTATGCACATTTTTAACCTATTTGGCCTAATTTATCATTAAAATAACGTCCAAATACACAAATAAGCAAACCAAAATATTTAATTATTGTTTACGAGTGTTTTTGCACTGGTATTTGCCTTTAATGACCTATATTTCACGGCAAATAGTATTAAAATAAATTAAAAAGCATTAAAAACAAATTTGAGCATGTTTATTCACATTTTTAACTAATTTGACCATATTTATCATTCAAATACGTCCAAATACACAAAGAAGCCACCCAAAATATTTATTTAATATTTATGAGTGTTTTTGCACTTGTATTTGCATTTAATGACCTATATTTCACGTCAAATGATTTTAAATGCATTAAATTGCATTAAAAACGAATTTGAGCATGTTTATGCACATTTTTAACCAATTTGGCCTCATTTATCATTCAAATAACGTCCAAATACACAAAGAAGCAACCCAAAATATTTATTTAATGTTTACGAGTGTTTTTGTACTTGTATTATCCTTTAATGACCTATATTTCACGTCAAATCGCGTTAAAATGCAGTAAAAACGAATTCGAGCAAGTTTATGCACATTTTTAACCTATTTGGCCTAATTTATCATTCAAATAACGTTCAAATACACAGAGAAGCCAACCAAAATATTTAATTATTGTTTACGAGTGTTTTTGCACTTGTATTTGCATTTAATAACCTATATTTCACGTCAAATGATATTAAAATGCATTAAAAACGAATTTGACCATGTTTATGCTCATTTTTAAGCAATTTGGCCTAATTTATCATTCAAATAACGTCCAAAAACACAAAGAAGCCACCCAAAATATTTATTTAATGTTTACGAGTGTTTTTGCACTTGTATTTGCATTTAATGACCTATATTTCACGTCAAATCGCATTAAAATGCATTAAAAACGAATTCGAGCAAGTTTATGCACATTTTTAACCTATTTGGCCTAATTTATCATTAAAATAACATCCAAATACACAAATAAGCAAACCAAAATATTTAATTATTGTTTACGAGTGTTTTTGCACTGGTATTTGCCTTTAATGACCTATATTTCACGGCAAATAGTATTAAAATAAATTAAAAAGCATTAAAAACAAATTTGAGCATGTTTATTCACATTTTTAACTAATTTGACCATATTTATCATTCAAATACGTCCAAATACACAAAGAAGCCACCCAAAATATTTATTTAATATTTATGAGTGTTTTTGCACTTGTATTTGCATTTAATGACCTATATTTCACGTCAAATGATATTAAAATGCATTAAATTGCATTAAAAACGAATTTGAGCATGTTTATGCACATTTTTAACCAATTTGGCCTCATTTATCATTCAAATAACGTCCAAATACACAAAGAAGCAACCCAAAATATTTATTTAATGTTTACGAGTGTTTTTGTCCTTGTATTATCCTTTAATGACCTATATTTCACGTCAAATCGCGTTAAAATGCAGTAAAAACGAATTCGAGCAAGTTTATGCACATTTTTAACCTATTTGGCCTAATTTATCATTCAAATAACGTCCAAATACACAAATAAGCAAACCAAAATATTTATTTATTGTTTACGAATGTTTTTGCACTTGTATTTGCCTTTAATAACCTATATTTCACGTCAAATCGCATTAAAAAGCATTAAAAAGGAATTTGAGCATGTTTATGCATATTTTTAACCAATTTGGCCACATTTATCATTCAAATAACGTCCAAATACACAAAGAAGCCACCCAAAATATTTATTTAATGTTTACGTGTGTTTTTGCACTTGTATTTGCATTTAATAACCTATATTTCACGTCAAATGATATTAAAATGCATTAAAAACGAATTTGACCATGTTTATGCTCATTTTTAAGCAATTTGGCCTAATTTATCATTCAAATAACGTCCAAAAACACAAAGAAGCCACCCAAAATATTTATTTAAGGTTTACGAGTGTTTTTGCACTTGTATTTGCATTTAATAACCTATATTTCACGTCAAATGATATTAAAATGCATTAAAAACGAATTTGACCATGTTTATGCTCATTTTTAAGCAATTTGGCCTAATTTATCATTCAAATAACGTCCAAAAACACAGAGAAGCCACCCAAAATATTTATTTATTGTTTACGAGTGTTTTTGCACTTGTATTTGCATTTAATGACCTATATTTCACGTCAAATCGCATTAAAATGCATTAAAAACGAATTTGACCATGTTTATGCTCATTTTTAACCAATTTGGCTTAATTTATTATTCAAATAACGTCCAAATACACAAATAAGCAAACCAAAATATTTAATTATTGTTTACGAGTGTTTTTTCACTGGTATTTGCCTTTAATAACCTATATTTCACGGCAAATAGTATTAAAAAGCATTAAAAATGAATTATTGCATGTTTATGCATATTTTTAACCAATTTGACCACATTTATCGTTCAAATAACGTCCAAATACACAAGGAAGCCACCCAAAATATTTATTTAATGTTTACGAGTGTTTTTGCACTTGTATTTGCATTTAATGACCTATATTTCACGTCAAATCGCATTAAAATGCATTAAAAACGAATTCGAGTAAGTTTATGCATATTTTTAACCTATTTGGCCTAATTTATCATTAAAATAACGTCCAAATACACAAATAAGCAAACCAAAATATTTATTTATTGTTTACGAGTGTTTTTGCACTGGTATTTGCATTTAATGACCTATATTTCACGTCAAATCGCATTAAAATGCATTACAAACGAATTTGACCATGTTTATGCTCATTTTTAACCAATTTGGCTTAATTTATCATTCAAATAACGTCCAAATACAGAAATAAGCAAACCAAAATATTTAATTATTGTTTACGAGTGTTTTTGCACTTGTATTTGCATTTAATAACCTATATTTCACGTCAAATGATATTAAAATGCATTAAAAACGAATTTGACCATGTTTATGCTCATTTTTAAGCAATTTGGCCTAATTTATCATTAAAATAACGTCCAAATACACAAATAAGCAAACCAAAAGATTTAATTATTGTTTACGAGTGTTTTTGCACTGGTATCTGCCTTTAATAACCTATATTTCACGGCAAATAGTATTAAATTAAATTAAAAAGCATTAAAAACAAATTTGAGCATGTTTATTCACATTTTTAACTAATTTGACCATATTTATCATTCAAATACGTCCGAATACACAAAGAAGCCACCCAAAATATTTATTTAATATTTATGAGTGTTTTTGCACTTGTATTTGCATTTAATGACCTATATTTCACGTCAAATGATATTAAAATGCATTAAATTGCATTAAAAACGAATTTGAGCATGTTTATTCACATTTTTAACCAATTTGGCCTCATTTATCATTCAAATAATGTCCAAATACACAAAGAAGCAACCCAACATATTTATTTAATGTTTACGAGTGTTTTTGTACTTGTATTATCCTTTAATGACCTATATTTCACGTCAAATCGCGTTAAAATGCAGTAAAAACGAATTCGAGCAAGTTTATGCACATTTTTAACCTATTTGGCCTAATTTATCATTCAAATAACGTTCAAATACACAGAGAAGCCAACCAAAATATTTAATTATTGTTTACGAGTGTTTTTGCACTTGTATTTGCATTTAATAACCTATATTTCACGTCAAATGATATTAAAATGCATTAAAAACGAATTTGACCATGTTTATGCTCATTTTTAAGCAATTTGGCCTAATTTATCATTCAAATAACGTCCAAAAACACAAAGAAGCCACCCAAAATATTTATTTAATGTTTACGAGTGTTTTCGCACTTGTATTTGCATTTAATGACCTATATTTCACGTCAAATCGCATTAAAATGCATTAAAAACGAATTCGAGCAAGTTTATGCACATTTTTAACCTATTTGGCCTAATTTATCATTAAAATAACATCCAAATACACAAATAAGCAAACCAAAATATTTAATTATTGTTTACGAGTGTTTTTGCACTGGTATTTGCCTTTAATGACCTATATTTCACGGCAAATAGTATTAAAATAAATTAAAAAGCATTAAAAACAAATTTGAGCATGTTTATTCACATTTTTAACTAATTTGACCATATTTATCATTCAAATACGTCCAAATACACAAAGAAGCCACCCAAAATATTTATTTAATATTTATGAGTGTTTTTGCACTTGTATTTGCATTTAATGACCTATATTTCACGTCAAATGATATTAAAATGCATTAAATTGCATTAAAAACGAATTTGAGCATGTTTATGCACATTTTTAACCAATTTGGCCTCATTTATCATTCAAATAACGTCCAAATACACAAAGAAGCAACCCAAAATATTTATTTAATGTTTACGAGTGTTTTTGTACTTGTATTATCCTTTAATGACCTATATTTCACGTCAAATCGCGTTAAAATGCAGTAAAAACGAATTCGAGCAAGTTCATGCACATTTTTAACCTATTTGGCCTAATTTATCATTCAAATAACGTCCAAATACCAGAAAAGCCAACCAAAATATTTATTTATTTTTTACGAGTGTTTTTGCACTTGTATTTGCATTTAATGACCTATATTTCACGTCAAATCGCATTAAAATGCATTACAAACAAATTTGACCATGTTTATGCTCATTTTTAACCAATTTGGCCTAATTTATCATTCAAATAACGTCCAAATACACAAATAAGCAAACCAAAATATTTATTTATTGTGTACGAGTGTTTTTGCACTTGTATTTGCCTTTAATAGCCTATATTTCACGTCAAATCGTATTAAAAAGCATTAAAAATGAATTATAGCATGTTTATGCATATTTTTAACCAATTTGGCTTAATTTATCATTCAAATAACGTCCAAATACACAAATAAGCAAACCAAAATATTTAATTATTGTTTACGAGTGTTTTTGCACTGGTTTTTGCCTTTAATAACCTATATTTCACGGCAAATAGTATTAAAAAGCATTAAAAATGAATTTGAGCATGTTTATGCATATTTTTAACCAATTTGGCCACATTTATCGTTCAAATAACGTCGAAATACACAAAGAAGCCACCCAAAATATTTATTTAATGTTTACGTGTGTTTTTGCACTTGTATTTGCATTTAATAACCTATATTTCACGTCAAATGATATTAAAATGCATTAAAAACGAATTTGACCATGTTTATGCTCATTTTTAAGCAATTTGGCCTAATTTATCATTCAAATAACGTCCAAAAACACAAAGAAGCCACCCAAAATATTTATTTAAGGTTTACGAGTGTTTTTGCACTTGTATTTGCCTTTAATAACCTATATTTCACGTCAAATGATATTAAAATGCATTAAAAACGAATTTGACCATGTTTATGCTCATTTTTAAGCAATTTGGCCTAATTTATCATTCAAATAACGTCCAAAAACACAGAGAAGCCACCCAAAATATTTATTTATTGTTTACGAGTGTTTTTGCACTTGTATTTGCATTTAATGACCTATATTTCACGTCAAATCGCATTAAAATGCATTAAAAACGAATTTGACCATGTTTATGCTCATTTTTAACCAATTTGGCTTAATTTATTATTCAAATAACGTCCAAATACACAAATAAGCAAACCAAAATATTTAATTATTGTTTACGAGTGTTTTTTCACTGGTATTTGCCTTTAATAACCTATATTTCACGGCAAATAGTATTAAAAAGCATTAAAAATGAATTATTGCATGTTTATGCATATTTTTAACCAATTTGACCACATTTATCGTTCAAATAACGTCCAAATACACAAGGAAGCCACCCAAAATATTTATTTAATGTTTACGAGTGTTTTTGCACTTGTATTTGCATTTAATAACCTATATTTCACGTCAAATGATATTAAAATGCATTAAAAACGAATTTAACCATGTTTATGTTCATTTTAAGCAATTTGGCCTAATTTATCATTCAAATAACGTCCAAAAACACAAAGAAGCCACCCAAAATATTTATTTAATGTTTACGAGTGTTTTTGCACTTGTATTTGCATTTAATGACCTATATTTCACGTCAAATCGCATTAAAATGCATTAAAAACGAATTCGAGCAAGTTTATGCACATTTTTAACCTATTTGGCCTAATTTATGATTAAAATAACGTCCAAATACACAGAGAAGCCAACCAAAATATTTATTTATTGTTTACGAGTGTTTTTGCACTTGTATTTGCATTTAATGATCTATATTTCACGTCAAATCACATTAAAATGCATTACAAACGAATTTGACCATGTTTATGCTCATTTTTAACCAATTTGGCTTAATTTATCATTCAAATAACGTCCAAATACACAAATAAGCAAACCAAAATATTTAATTATTGTTTACGAGTGTTTTTGCACTGGTATTTGCCATTAATAACCTATATTTCACGGCAAATAGTATTAAAATGAATTAAAAAGCATTAAAAACAAATTTGAGCATGTTTATTCACATTTTTAACTAATTTGACCATATTTATCATTCAAATACGTCCAAATACACAAAGAAGCCACCCAAAATATTTATTTAATATTTATGAGTGTTTTTGCACTTGTATTTGCATTTAATGACCTATATTTCACGTAAAATGATATTAAAATGCATTAAATTGCATTAAAAACGAATTTGAGCATGTTTATGCACATTTTTAACCAATTTGGCCTCATTTATCATTCAAATAACGTCCAAATACACAAAGAAGCAACCCAAAATATTTATTTAATGTTTACGAGTGTTTTTGTACTTGTATTATCCTTTAATGACCTATATTTCACGTCAAATCGCGTTAAAATGCAGTAAAAACGAATTCGAGCAAGTTCATGCACATTTTTAACCTATTTGGCCTAATTTATCATTCAAATAACGTCCAAATACCAGAAAAGCCAACCAAAATATTTATTTATTTTTTACGAGTGTTTTTGCACTTGTATTTGCATTTAATGACCTATATTTCACGTCAAATCGCATTAAAATGCATTACAAACAAATTTGACCATGTTTATGCTCATTTTTAACCAATTTGGCCTAATTTATCATTCAAATAACGTCCAAATACACAAATAAGCAAACCAAAATATTTATTTATTGTGTACGAGTGTTTTTGCACTTGTATTTGCCTTTAATAGCCTATATTTCACGTCAAATCGTATTAAAAAGCATTAAAAATGAATTATAGCATGTTTATGCATATTTTTAACCAATTTGGCTTAATTTATCATTCAAATAACGTCCAAATACACAAATAAGCAAACCAAAATATTTAATTATTGTTTACGAGTGTTTTTGCACTGGTTTTTGCCTTTAATAACCTATATTTCACGGCAAATAGTATTAAAAAGCATTAAAAATGAATTTGAGCATGTTTATGCATATTTTTAACCAATTTGGCCACATTTATCGTTCAAATAACGTCGAAATACACAAAGAAGCCACCCAAAATATTTATTTAATGTTTACGTGTGTTTTTGCACTTGTATTTGCATTTAATAACCTATATTTCACGTCAAATGATATTAAAATGCATTAAAAACGAATTTGACCATGTTTATGCTCATTTTTAAGCAATTTGGCCTAATTTATCATTCAAATAACGTCCAAAAACACAAAGAAGCCACCCAAAAAATTTATTTAAGGTTTACGAGTGTTTTTGCACTTGTATTTGCCTTTAATAACCTATATTTCACGTCAAATGATATTAAAATGCATTAAAAACGAATTTGACCATGTTTATGCTCATTTTTAAGCAATTTGGCCTAATTTATCATTCAAATAACGTCCAAAAACACAGAGAAGCCACCCAAAATATTTATTTATTGTTTACGAGTGTTTTTGCACTTGTATTTGCATTTAATGACCTATATTTCACGTCAAATCGCATTAAAATGCATTAAAAACGAATTTGACCATGTTTATGCTCATTTTTAACCAATTTGGCTTAATTTATTATTCAAATAACGTCCAAATACACAAATAAGCAAACCAAAATATTTAATTATTGTTTACGAGTGTTTTTTCACTGGTATTTGCCTTTAATAACCTATATTTCACGGCAAATAGTATTAAAAAGCATTAAAAATGAATTATTGCATGTTTATGCATATTTTTAACCAATTTGACCACATTTATCGTTCAAATAACGTCCAAATACACAAGGAAGCCACCCAAAATATTTATTTAATGTTTACGAGTGTTTTTGCACTTGTATTTGCATTTAATAACCTATATTTCACGTCAAATGATATTAAAATGCATTAAAAACGAATTTAACCATGTTTATGTTCATTTTAAGCAATTTGGCCTAATTTATCATTCAAATAACGTCCAAAAACACAAAGAAGCCACCCAAAATATTTATTTAATGTTTACGAGTGTTTTTGCACTTGTATTTGCATTTAATGACCTATATTTCACGTCAAATCGCATTAAAATGCATTAAAAACGAATTCGAGCAAGTTTATGCACATTTTTAACCTATTTGGCCTAATTTATCATTGAAATAACGTCCAAATACACAGAGAAGCCAACCAAAATATTTATTTATTGTTTACGAGTGTTTTTGCACTTGTATTTGCATTTAATGATCTATATTTCACGTCAAATCACATTAAAATGCATTACAAACGAATTTGACCATGTTTATGCTCATTTTTAACCAATTTGGCTTAATTTATCATTCAAATAACGTCCAAATACACAAATAAGCAAACCAAAATATTTAATTATTGTTTACGAGTGTTTTTGCACTGGTATTTGCCATTAATAACCTATATTTCACGGCAAATAGTATTAAAATGAATTAAAAAGCATTAAAAACAAATTTGAGCATGTTTATTCACATTTTTAACTAATTTGACCATATTTATCATTCAAATACGTCCAAATACACAAAGAAGCCACCCAAAATATTTATTTAATATTTATGAGTGTTTTTGCACTTGTATTTGCATTTAATGACCTATATTTCACGTAAAATGATATTAAAATGCATTAAATTGCATTAAAAACGAATTTGAGCATGTTTATGCACATTTTTAACCAATTTGGCCTCATTTATCATTCAAATAACGTCCAAATACACAAAGAAGCAACCCAAAATATTTATTTAATGTTTACGAGTGTTTTTGTACTTGTATTATCCTTTAATGACCTATATTTCACGTCAAATCGCGTTAAAATGCAGTAAAAACGAATTCGAGCAAGTTCATGCACATTTTTAACCTATTTGGCCTAATTTATCATTCAAATAACGTCCAAATACCAGAAAAGCCAACCAAAATATTTATTTATTTTTTACGAGTGTTTTTGCACTTGTATTTGCATTTAATAGCCTATATTTCACGTCAAATCGTATTAAAAAGCATTAAAAATGAATTATAGCATGTTTATGCATATTTTTAACCAATTTGGCTTAATTTATCATTCAAATAACGTCCAAATACACAAATAAGCAAACCAAAATATTTAATTATTGTTTACGAGTGTTTTTGCACTGGTTTTTGCCTTTAATAACCTATATTTCACGGCAAATAGTATTAAAAAGCATTAAAAATGAATTTGAGCATGTTTATGCATATTTTTAACCAATTTGGCCACATTTATCGTTCAAATAACGTCGAAATACACAAAGAAGCCACCCAAAATATTTATTTAATGTTTACGAGTGTTTTTGCACTTGTATTTGCATTTAATAACCTATATTTCACGTCAAATGATATTAAATTGCATTAAAAACGAATTTGACCATGTTTATGCTCATTTTTAAGCAATTTGGCCTAATTTATCATTCAAATAACGTCCAAAAACACAAAGAAGCCACCCAAAATATTTATTTAATGTTTACGAGTGTTTTTGCACTTGTATTTGCATTTAATGACCTATATTTCACGTCAAATCGCATTAAAATGCATTAAAAACGAATTCGAGCAAGTTTATGCACATTTTTAACCTATTTGGCCTAATTTATCATTAAAATAACGTCCAAATACACAGAGAAGGCAACCAAAATATTTATTTATTGTTTACGAGTGTTTTTGCACTTGTATTTGCATTTAATGACCTATATTTCACGTCAAATCGCATTAAAATGCATTACAAACGAATTTGACCATGTTTATGCTCATTTTTAACCAATTTGGCTTAATTTATCATTCAAATAACGTCCAAATACACAAATAAGCAAACCAAAATATTTAATTATTGTTTACGAGTGTTTTTGCACTGGTATTTGCCTTTAATAACCTATATTTCACGGCAAATAGTATTAAAATGAAGTAAAAAGCATTAAAAACAAATTTGAGCACGTTTATTCACATTTTTAACTAATTTGACCATATTTATCATTCAAATACGTCCAAATACACAAAGAAGCCACCCAAAATATTTATTTAATATTTATGAGTGTTTTTGCACTTGTATTTGCATTTAATGACCTATATTTCACGTAAAATGATATTAAAATGCATTAAATTGCATTAAAAACGAATTTGAGCATGTTTATGCACATTTTTAACCAATTTGGCCTCATTTATCATTCAAATAACGTCCAAATACACAAAGAAGCAACCCAAAATATTTATTTAATGTTTACGAGTGTTTTTGTACTTGTATTATCCTTTAATGACCTATATTTCACGTCAAATCGCGTTAAAATGCAGTAAAAACGAATTCGAGCAAGTTTATGCACATTTTTAACCTATTTGGCCTAATTTATCATTCAAATAACGTCCAAATACACAGAGAAGCAAACCAAAATATTTATTTATTGTTTACGAGTGTTTTTGCACTTGTATTTGCCTTTAATAACCTATATTTCACGTCAAATCGCATTAAAAAGCATTAAAAATGAATTTGAGCATGTTTATGCATATTTTTAACCAATTTGGCCACATTTATCATTCAAATAACATCCAAATACACAAAGAAGCCACCCAAAATATTTATTTAATGTTTACGAGTGTTTTTGCACTTGTATTTGCATTTAATAACCTATATTTCACGTCAAATGATATTAAAATGCATTAAAAACGAATTTGACCATGTTTATGCTCATTTTTAAGCAATTTGGCCTGATTTATCATTCAAATAACGTCCAAAACCACAAAGAAGCCACCCAAAATATTTATTTAATGTTTACGAGTGTTTTTGCACTTGTATTTGCATTTAATAACCTATATTTCACGTCAAATGATATTAAAATGCATTAAAAACGAATTTGACCATGCTTATGCTCATTTTTAAGCAATTTGGCCT
Source organism: x Bolboschoenoplectus mariqueter (assembly GCA_037678475.1). Taxonomy (NCBI): domain Eukaryota; kingdom Viridiplantae; phylum Streptophyta; class Magnoliopsida; order Poales; family Cyperaceae; genus x Bolboschoenoplectus; species x Bolboschoenoplectus mariqueter. The sequence continues at coordinate 5,038,754 of CM075236.1, read as the reverse complement.
AATTTATCATTCAAATAAAGTCCAAATACACAGAGAAGCCACCCAAAATATTTATTTAATGTTTACGAGTGTTTTTGTACTTGTATTTGCATTTAATAACCTACATTTCACGTCAAATGATATTAAAATGCATTAAAAACGAATTTGACCATGTTTATGCTCATTTTTAAGCAATTTGGCCTAATTTATCATTCAAATAACGTCCAAATAAACAAAGAAGCCACCGAAAATATTTATTTAATGTTTACGAGTGTTTTTGCACTTGTATTTGCATTTAATGACCTATATTTCACGTCAAATGATATTAAAATGCATTAAATTGCATTAAAAACGAATTTGAGCATATTTATGCACATTTTTAACCAATTTGGCCTCATTTATCATTCAAATAACGTCCAAATACTCAAAGAAGCAACCCAAAATATTTATTTAATGTTTACGAGTGTTTTTGTACTTGTATTATCCTTTAATGACCTATATTTCACGTCAAATCGCGTTAAAATGCATTAAAAACAAATTCGAGCAAGTTTATGCACATTTTTAACCTATTTGGCCTAATTTATCATTCAAATAAAGTCCAAATACACAGAGAAGCCAACCAAAATATTTATTTATTGTTTACGAGTGTTTTTGCACTTGTATTTGCATTTAATGACCTATATTTCACGTCAAATCGCATTAAAATGCATTACAAACAAATTTGACCATGTTTATGCTCATTTTTAACCAATTTGGCCTAATTTATCATTCAAATAACGTCCAAATACACAAATAAGCAAACCAAAATATTTATTTATTGTTTACGAGTGTTTTTGCACTTGTATTTGCCTTTAATAACCTATATTTCACGTCAAATCACATTAAAAAGCATTAAAAATGAATTTGAGCATGTTTATGCATATTTTTAACCAATTTGGCCACATTTATCATTCAAATAACGTCCAAATACACAAAGAAGCCACCCAAAATATTTATTTAATGTTTACGAGTGTTTTTGCACTTGTATTTGCATTTAATAACCTATATTTCACGTCAAATGATATTAAAATGCATTAAAAACGAATTTGACCATGTTTATGCTCATTTTTAAGCAATTTGGCCTAATTTATCATTCAAATAACGTCCAAAAACACAAAGAAGCCACCCAAAATATTTATTTAATGTTTACGAGTGTTTTTGCACTTGTATTTGCATTTAATGACCTATATTTCACGTGAAATCGCATTAAAATGCATTAAAAACGAATTCGAGCAAGTTTATGCACATTTTTAACCTATTTGGCCTAATTTATCATTGAAATAACGTCCAAATACACAGAGAAGCCAACCAAAATATTTATTTATTGTTTACGAGTGTTTTTGCACTTGTATTTGCATTTAATGACCTATATTTCCCGTCAAATCGCATTAAAATGCATTAAAAACGAATTCGAGCAAATTTATGCACATTTTTAACCTATTTGGCCTAATTTATCATTAAAATAACGTCCAAATACACAGAGAAGCCAACCAAAATATTTATTTCTTGTTTACGAGTGTTTTTGCACTTGTATTTGCATTTAATGACCTATATTTCACGTCAAATCGCATTAAAATGCATTACAAACGAATTTGACCATGTTTATGCTCATTTTTAACCAATTTGGCTTAATTTATCAATCAAATAACGTCCAAATACACAAATAAGCAAACCAAAATATTTAATTATTGTTTACGAGTGTTTTTGCACTGGTATTTGCCATTAATAACCTATATTTCACGGCAAATAGTATTAAAATGAATTAAAAAGCATTAAAAACAAATTTGAGCATGTTTATTCACATTTTTAACTAATTTGACCATATTTATCATTCAAATACGTCCAAATACACAAAGAAGCCACCCAAAATATTTATTTAATATTTATGAGTGTTTTTGCACTTGTATTTGCATTTAATGACCTATATTTCACGTAAAATGATATTAAAATGCATTAAATTGCATTAAAAACGAATTTGAGCATGTTTATGCACATTTTTAACCAATTTGGCCTCATTTATCATTCAAATAACGTCCAAATACACAAAGAAGCAACCCAAAATATTTATTTAATGTTTACGAGTGTTTTTGTACTTGTATTATCCTTTAATGACCTATATTTCACGTCAAATCGCGTTAAAATGCAGTAAAAACGAATTCGAGCAAGTTCATGCACATTTTTAACCTATTTGGCCTAATTTATCATTCAAATAACGTCCAAATACCAGAAAAGCCAACCAAAATATTTATTTATTTTTTACGAGTGTTTTTGTACTTGTATTTGCATTTAATGACCTATATTTCACGTCAAATCGCATTAAAATGCATTACAAACAAATTTGACCATGTTTATGCTCATTTTTAAGCAATTTGGCCTAATTTATCATTCAAATAACGTCCAAATACACAAATAAGCAAACCAAAATATTTATTTATTGTGTACGAGTGTTTTTGCACTTGTATTTGCCTTTAATAGCCTATATTTCACGTCAAATCGTATTAAAAAGCATTAAAAATGAATTATAGCATGTTTATGCATATTTTTAACCAATTTGGCTTAATTTATCATTCAAATAACGTCCAAATACACAAATAAGCAAACCAAAATATTTAATTATTGTTTACGAGTGTTTTTGCACTGGTTTTTGCCTTTAATAACCTATATTTCACGGCAAATAGTATTAAAAAGCATTAAAAATGAATTTGAGCATGTTTATGCATATTTTTAACCAATTTGGCCACATTTATCGTTCAAATAACGTCGAAATACACAAAGAAGCCACCCAAAATATTTATTTAATGTTTACGAGTGTTTTTGCACTTGTATTTGCATTTAATAACCTATATTTCACGTCAAATGATATTAAAATGCATTAAAAACGAATTTGACCATGTTTATGCTCATTTTTAAGCAATTTGGCCTAATTTATCATTCAAATAAAGTCCAAATACACAGAGAAGCCACCCAAAATATTTATTTAAGGTTTACGAGTGTTTTTGCACTTGTATTTGCCTTTAATAACCTATATTTCACGTCAAATGATATTAAAATGCATTAAAAACGAATTTGACCATGTTTATGCTCATTTTTAAGCAATTTGGCCTAATTTATCATTCAAATAACGTCCAAAAACACAGAGAAGCCACCCAAAATATTTATTTATTGTTTACGAGTGTTTTTGCACTTGTATTTGCATTTAATGACCTATATTTCACGTCAAATCGCATTAAAATGCATTAAAAACGAATTTGACCATGTTTATGCTCATTTTTAACCAATTTGGCCTAATTTATCATTCAAATAACGTCCAAATACACAAATAAGCAAACCAAAATATTTAATTATTGTTTACGAGTGTTTTTTCACTGGTATTTGCCTTTAATAACCTATATTTCACGGCAAATAGTATTAAAAAGCATTAAAAATGAATTATTGCATGTTTATGCATATTTTTAACCAATTTGACCACATTTATCGTTCAAATAACGTCCAAATACACAAGGAAGCCACCCAAAATATTTATTTAATGTTTACGAGTGTTTTTGCACTTGTATTTGCATTTAATAACCTATATTTCACGTCAAATGATATTAAAATGCATTAAAAACGAATTTAACCATGTTTATGTTCATTTTAAGCAATTTGGCCTAATTTATCATTCAAATAACGTCCAAAAACACAAAGAAGCCACCCAAAATATTTATTTAATGTTTACGAGTGTTTTTGCACTTGTATTTGCATTTAATGACCTATATTTCACGTCAAATCGCATTAAAATGCATTAAAAACGAATTCGAGCAAGTTTATGCACATTTTTAACCTATTTGGCCTAATTTATCATTGAAATAACGTCCAAATACACAGAGAAGCCAACCAAAATATTTATTTATTGTTTACGAGTGTTTTTGCACTTGTATTTGCATTTAATGATCTATATTTCACGTCAAATCACATTAAAATGCATTACAAACGAATTTGACCATGTTTATGCTCATTTTTAACCAATTTGGCTTAATTTATCATTCAAATAACGTCCAAATACACAAATAAGCAAACCAAAATATTTAATTATTGTTTACGAGTGTTTTTGCACTGGTATTTGCCATTAATAACCTATATTTCACGGCAAATAGTATTAAAATGAATTAAAAAGCATTAAAAACAAATTTGAGCATGTTTATTCACATTTTTAACTAATTTGACCATATTTATCATTCAAATACGTCCAAATACACAAAGAAGCCACCCAAAATATTTATTTAATATTTATGAGTGTTTTTGCACTTGTATTTGCATTTAATGACCTATATTTCACGTAAAATGATATTAAAATGCATTAAATTGCATTAAAAACGAATTTGAGCATGTTTATGCACATTTTTAACCAATTTGGCCTCATTTATCATTCAAATAACGTCCAAATACACAAAGAAGCAACCCAAAATATTTATTTAATGTTTACGAGTGTTTTTGTACTTGTATTATCCTTTAATGACCTATATTTCACGTCAAATCGCGTTAAAATGCAGTAAAAACGAATTCGAGCAAGTTCATGCACATTTTTAACCTATTTGGCCTAATTTATCATTCAAATAACGTCCAAATACCAGAAAAGCCAACCAAAATATTTATTTATTTTTTACGAGTGTTTTTGCACTTGTATTTGCATTTAATAGCCTATATTTCACGTCAAATCGTATTAAAAAGCATTAAAAATGAATTATAGCATGTTTATGCATATTTTTAACCAATTTGGCTTAATTTATCATTCAAATAACGTCCAAATACACAAATAAGCAAACCAAAATATTTAATTATTGTTTACGAGTGTTTTTGCACTGGTTTTTGCCTTTAATAACCTATATTTCACGGCAAATAGTATTAAAAAGCATTAAAAATGAATTTGAGCATGTTTATGCATATTTTTAACCAATTTGGCCACATTTATCGTTCAAATAACGTCGAAATACACAAAGAAGCCACCCAAAATATTTATTTAATGTTTACGAGTGTTTTTGCACTTGTATTTGCATTTAATAACCTATATTTCACGTCAAATGATATTAAAATGCATTAAAAACGAATTTGACCATGTTTATGCTCATTTTTAAGCAATTTGGCCTAATTTATCATTCAAATAACGTCCAAAAACACAAAGAAGCCACCCAAAATATTTATTTAATGTTTACGAGTGTTTTTGCACTTGTATTTGCATTTAATGACCTATATTTCACGTCAAATCGCATTAAAATGCATTAAAAACGAATTCGAGCAAGTTTATGCACATTTTTAACCAATTTGGCTTAATTTATCATTCAAATAACGTCCAAATACACAAATAAGCAAACCAAAATATTTAATTATTGTTTACGAGTGTTTTTGCACTGGTTTTTGCCTTTAATAACCTATATTTCACGGCAAATAGTATTAAAAAGCATTAAAAATGAATTTGAGCATGTTTATGCATATTTTTAACCAATTTGGCCACATTTATCGTTCAAATAACGTCGAAATACACAAAGAAGCCACCCAAAATATTTATTTAATGTTTACGAGTGTTTTTGCACTTGTATTTGCATTTAATAACCTATATTTCACGTCAAATGATATTAAAATGCATTAAAAACGAATTTGACCATGTTTATGCTCATTTTTAAGCAATTTGGCCTAATTTATCATTCAAATAACGTCCAAAAACACAAAGAAGCCACCCAAAATATTTATTTAATGTTTACGAGTGTTTTTGCACTTGTATTTGCATTTAATGACCTATATTTCACGTCAAATCGCATTAAAATGCATTAAAAACGAATTCGAGCAAGTTTATGCACATTTTTAACCTATTTGGCCTAATTTATCATTAAAATAACGTCCAAATACACAGAGAAGGCAACCAAAATATTTATTTATTGTTTACGAGTGTTTTTGCACTTGTATTTGCATTTAATGACCTATATTTCACGTCAAATCGCATTAAAATGCATTACAAACGAATTTGACCATGTTTATGCTCATTTTTAACCAATTTGGCTTAATTTATCATTCAAATAACGTCCAAATACACAAATAAGCAAACCAAAATATTTAATTATTGTTTACGAGTGTTTTTGCACTGGTATTTGCCTTTAATAACCTATATTTCACGGCAAATAGTATTAAAATGAATTAAAAAGCATTAAAAACAAATTTGAGCACGTTTATTCACATTTTTAACTAATTTGACCATATTTATCATTCAAATACGTCCAAATACACAAAGAAGCCACCCAAAATATTTATTTAATATTTATGAGTGTTTTTGCACTTGTATTTGCATTTAATGACCTATATTTCACATAAAATGATATTAAAATGCATTAAATTGCATTAAAAACGAATTTGAGCATGTTTATGCACATTTTTAACCAATTTGGCCTCATTTATCATTCAAATAACGTCCAAATACACAAAGAAGCAACCCAAAATATTTATTTAATGTTTACGAGTGTTTTTGTACTTGTATTATCCTTTAATGACCTATATTTCACGTCAAATCGCGTTAAAATGCAGTAAAAACGAATTCGAGCAAGTTTATGCACATTTTTAACCAATTTGGCCTAATTTATCATTCAAATAACGTCCAAATACACAGAGAAGCAAACCAAAATATTTATTTATTGTTTACGAGTGTTTTTGCACTTGTATTTGCCTTTAATAACCTATATTTCACGTCAAATCGCATTAAAAAGCATTAAAAATGAATTTGAGCATGTTTATGCATATTTTTAACCAATTTGGCCACATTTATCATTCAAATAACATCCAAATACACAAAGAAGCCACCCAAAATATTTATTTAATGTTTACGAGTGTTTTTGCACTTGTATTTGCATTTAATAACCTATATTTCACGTCAAATGATATTAAAATGCATTAAAAACGAATTTGACCATGTTTATGCTCATTTTTAAGCAATTTGGCCTGATTTATCATTCAAATAACGTCCAAAACCACAAAGAAGCCACCCAAAATATTTATTTAATGTTTACGAGTGTTTTTGCACTTGTATTTGCATTTAATAACCTATATTTCACGTCAAATGATATTAAAATGCATTAAAAACGAATTTGACCATGCTTATGCTCATTTTTAAGCAATTTGGCCTAATTTATCATTCAAATAAAGTCCAAATACACAGAGAAGCCACCCAAAATATTTATTTAATGTTTACGAGTGTTTTTGCACTTGTATTTGCATTTAATAACCTACATTTCACGTCAAATGATATTAAAATGCATTAAAAACGAATTTGACCATGTTTATGCTCATTTTTAAGCAATTTGGCCTAATTTATCATTCAAATAACGTCCAAATAAACAAAGAAGCCACCGAAAATATTTATTTAATGTTTACGAGTGTTTTTGCACTTGTATTTGCATTTAATGACCTATATTTCACGTCAAATGATATTAAAATGCATTAAATTGCATTAAAAACGAATTTGAGCATATTTATGCACATTTTTAACCAATTTGGCCTCATTTATCATTCAAATAACGTCCAAATACTCAAAGAAGCAACCCAAAATATTTATTTAATGTTTACGAGTGTTTTTGTACTTGTATTATCCTTTAATGACCTATATTTCACGTCAAATCGCGTTAAAATGCATTAAAAACAAATTCGAGCAAGTTTATGCACATTTTTAACCTATTTGGCCTAATTTATCATTCAAATAAAGTCCAAATACACAGAGAAGCCAACCAAAATATTTATTTATTGTTTACGAGTGTTTTTGCACTTGTATTTGCATTTAATGACCTATATTTCACGTCAAATCGCATTAAAATGCATTACAAACAAATTTGACCATGTTTATGCTCATTTTTAACCAATTTGGCCTAATTTATCATTCAAATAACGTCCAAATACACAAATAAGCAAACCAAAATATTTATTTATTGTTTACGAGTGTTTTTGCACTTGTATTTGCCTTTAATAACCTATATTTCACGGCAAATAGTATTAAAAAGCATTAAAAATGAATTTGAGCATGTTTATGCATATTTTTAACCAATTTGGCCACATTTATCGTTCAAATAACGTCGAAATACACAAAGAAGCCACCCAAAATATTTATTTAATGTTTACGAGTGTTTTTGCACTTGTATTTGCATTTAATAACCTATATTTCACGTCAAATGATATTAAAATGCATTAAAAACGAATTTGACCATGTTTATGCTCATTTTTAAGCAATTTGGCCTAATTTATCATTCAAATAACGTCCAAAAACACAAAGAAGCCACCCAAAATATTTATTTAATGTTTACGAGTGTTTTTGCACTTGTATTTGCATTTAATGACCTATATTTCACGTCAAATCGCATTAAAATGCATTAAAAACGAATTCGAGCAAGTTTATGCACATTTTTAACCTATTTGGCCTAATTTATCATTGAAATAACGTCCAAATACACAGAGAAGGCAACCAAAATATTTATTTATTGTTTACGAGTGTTTTTGCACTTGTATTTGCATTTAATGACCTATATTTCCCGTCAAATCGCATTAAAATGCATTAAAAACGAATTCGAGCAAATTTATGCACATTTTTAACCTATTTGGCCTAATTTATCATTAAAATAACGTCCAAATACACAGAGAAGCCAACCAAAATATTTATTTCTTGTTTACGAGTGTTTTTGCACTTGTATTTGCATTTAATGACCTATATTTCACGTCAAATCGCATTAAAATGCATTACAAACGAATTTGACCATGTTTATGCTCATTTTTAACCAATTTGGCTTAATTTATCAATCAAATAACGTCCAAATACACAAATAAGCAAACCAAAATATTTAATTATTGTTTACGAGTGTTTTTGCACTGGTATTTGCCATTAATAACCTATATTTCACGGCAAATAGTATTAAAATGAATTAAAAAGCATTAAAAACAAATTTGAGCATGTTTATTCACATTTTTAACTAATTTGACCATATTTATCATTCAAATACGTCCAAATACACAAAGAAGCCACCCAAAATATTTATTTAATATTTATGAGTGTTTTTGCACTTGTATTTGCATTTAATGACCTATATTTCACGTAAAATGATATTAAAATGCATTAAATTGCATTAAAAACGAATTTGAGCATGTTTATGCACATTTTTAACCAATTTGGCCTCATTTATCATTCAAATAACGTCCAAATACACAAAGAAGCAACCCAAAATATTTATTTAATGTTTACGAGTGTTTTTGTACTTGTATTATCCTTTAATGACCTATATTTCACGTCAAATCGCGTTAAAATGCAGTAAAAACGAATTCGAGCAAGTTCATGCACATTTTTAACCTATTTGGCCTAATTTATCATTCAAATAACGTCCAAATACCAGAAAAGCCAACCAAAATATTTATTTATTTTTTACGAGTGTTTTTGCACTTGTATTTGCATTTAATGACCTATATTTCACGTCAAATCGCATTAAAATGCATTACAAACAAATTTGACCATGTTTATGCTCATTTTTAAGCAATTTGGCCTAATTTATCATTCAAATAACGTCCAAATACACAAATAAGCAAACCAAAATATTTATTTATTGTGTACGAGTGTTTTTGCACTTGTATTTGCCTTTAATAGCCTATATTTCACGTCAAATCGTATTAAAAAGCATTAAAAATGAATTATAGCATGTTTATGCTCATTTTTAACCAATTTGGCTTAATTTATCATTCAAATAACGTCCAAATACACAAATAAGCAAACCAAAATATTTAATTATTGTTTACGAGTGTTTTTGCACTGGTATTTGCCATTAATAACCTATATTTCACGGCAAATAGTATTAAAATGAATTAAAAAGCATTAAAAACAAATTTGAGCATGTTTATTCACATTTTTAACTAATTTGACCATATTTATCATTCAAATACGTCCAAATACACAAAGAAGCCACCCAAAATATTTATTTAATATTTATGAGTGTTTTTGCACTTGTATTTGCATTTAATGACCTATATTTCACGTAAAATGATATTAAAATGCATTAAATTGCATTAAAAACGAATTTGAGCATGTTTATGCACATTTTTAACCAATTTGGCCTCATTTATCATTCAAATAACGTCCAAATACACAAAGAAGCAACCCAAAATATTTATTTAATGTTTACGAGTGTTTTTGTACTTGTATTATCCTTTAATGACCTATATTTCACGTCAAATCGCGTTAAAATGCAGTAAAAACGAATTCGAGCAAGTTCATGCACATTTTTAACCTATTTGGCCTAATTTATCATTCAAATAACGTCCAAATACCAGAAAAGCCAACCAAAATATTTATTTATTTTTTACGAGTGTTTTTGCACTTGTATTTGCATTTAATAGCCTATATTTCACGTCAAATCGTATTAAAAAGCATTAAAAATGAATTATAGCATGTTTATGCATATTTTTAACCAATTTGGCTTAATTTATCATTCAAATAACGTCCAAATACACAAATAAGCAAACCAAAATATTTAATTATTGTTTACGAGTGTTTTTGCACTGGTTTTTGCCTTTAATAACCTATATTTCACGGCAAATAGTATTAAAAAGCATTAAAAATGAATTTGAGCATGTTTATGCATATTTTTAACCAATTTGGCCACATTTATCGTTCAAATAACGTCGAAATACACAAAGAAGCCACCCAAAATATTTATTTAATGTTTACGAGTGTTTTTGCACTTGTATTTGCATTTAATAACCTATATTTCACGTCAAATGATATTAAATTGCATTAAAAACGAATTTGACCATGTTTATGCTCATTTTTAAGCAATTTGGCCTAATTTATCATTCAAATAACGTCCAAAAACACAAAGAAGCCACCCAAAATATTTATTTAATGTTTACGAGTGTTTTTGCACTTGTATTTGCATTTAATGACCTATATTTCACGTCAAATCGCATTAAAATGCATTAAAAACGAATTCGAGCAAGTTTATGCACATTTTTAACCTATTTGGCCTAATTTATCATTAAAATAACGTCCAAATACACAGAGAAGGCAACCAAAATATTTATTTATTGTTTACGAGTGTTTTTGCACTTGTATTTGCATTTAATGACCTATATTTCACGTCAAATCGCATTAAAATGCATTACAAACGAATTTGACCATGTTTATGCTCATTTTTAACCAATTTGGCTTAATTTATCATTCAAATAACGTCCAAATACACAAATAAGCAAACCAAAATATTTAATTATTGTTTACGAGTGTTTTTGCACTGGTATTTGCCTTTAATAACCTATATTTCACGGCAAATAGTATTAAAATGAATTAAAAAGCATTAAAAACAAATTTGAGCATGTTTATTCACATTTTTAACTAATTTGACCATATTTATCATTCAAATACGTCCAAATACACAAAGAAGCCACCCAAAATATTTATTTAATATTTATGAGTGTTTTTGCACTTGTATTTGCATTTAATGACCTATATTTCACGTAAAATGATATTAAAATGCATTAAATTGCATTAAAAACGAATTTGAGCATGTTTATGCACATTTTTAACCAATTTGGCCTCATTTATCATTCAAATAACGTCCAAATACACAAAGAAGCAACCCAAAATATTTATTTAATGTTTACGAGTGTTTTTGTACTTGTATTATCCTTTAATGACCTATATTTCACGTCAAATCGCGTTAAAATGCAGTAAAAACGAATTCGAGCAAGTTTATGCACATTTTTAACCTATTTGGCCTAATTTATCATTCAAATAACGTCCAAATACACAGAGAAGCAAACCAAAATATTTATTTATTGTTTACGAGTGTTTTTGCACTTGTATTTGCCTTTAATAACCTATATTTCACGTCAAATCGCATTAAAAAGCATTAAAAATGAATTTGAGCATGTTTATGCATATTTTTAACCAATTTGGCCACATTTATCATTCAAATAACATCCAAATACACAAAGAAGCCACCCAAAATATTTATTTAATGTTTACGAGTGTTTTTGCACTTGTATTTGCATTTAATAACCTATATTTCACGTCAAATGATATTAAAATGCATTAAAAACGAATTTGACCATGTTTATGCTCATTTTTAAGCAATTTGGCCTGATTTATCATTCAAATAACGTCCAAAACCACAAAGAAGCCACCCAAAATATTTATTTAATGTTTACGAGTGTTTTTGCACTTGTATTTGCATTTAATAACCTATATTTCACGTCAAATGATATTAAAATGCATTAAAAACGAATTTGACCATGCTTATGCTCATTTTTAAGCAATTTGGCCTAATTTATCATTAAAATAACGTCCAAATACACAGAGAAGGCAACCAAAATATTTATTTATTGTTTACGAGTGTTTTTGCACTTGTATTTGCATTTAATGACCTATATTTCACGTCAAATCGCATTAAAATGCATTACAAACGAATTTGACCATGTTTATGCTCATTTTTAACCAATTTGGCTTAATTTATCATTCAAATAACGTCCAAATACACAAATAAGCAAACCAAAATATTTAATTATTGTTTACGAGTGTTTTTGCACTGGTATTTGCCTTTAATAACCTATATTTCACGGCAAATAGTATTAAAATGAATTAAAAAGCATTAAAAACAAATTTGAGCATGTTTATTCACATTTTTAACTAATTTGACCATATTTATCATTCAAATACGTCCAAATACACAAAGAAGCCACCCAAAATATTTATTTAATATTTATGAGTGTTTTTGCACTTGTATTTGCATTTAATGACCTATATTTCACGTAAAATGATATTAAAATGCATTAAATTGCATTAAAAACGAATTTGAGCATATTTATGCACATTTTTAACCAATTTGGCCTCATTTATCATTCAAATAACGTCCAAATACTCAAAGAAGCAACCCAAAATATTTATTTAATGTTTACGAGTGTTTTTGTACTTGTATTATCCTTTAATGACCTATATTTCACGTCAAATCGCGTTAAAATGCATTAAAAACAAATTCGAGCAAGTTTATGCACATTTTTAACCTATTTGGCCTAATTTATCATTCAAATAAAGTCCAAATACACAGAGAAGCCAACCAAAATATTTATTTATTGTTTACGAGTGTTTTTGCACTTGTATTTGCATTTAATGACCTATATTTCACGTCAAATCGCATTAAAATGCATTACAAACGAATTTGACCATGTTTATGCTCATTTTTAACCAATTTGGCTTAATTTATCATTCAAATAACGTCCAAATACACAAATAAGCAAACCAAAATATTTAATTATTGTTTACGAGTGTTTTTGCACTGGTATTTGCCTTTAATAACCTATATTTCACGGCAAATAGTATTAAAATGAATTAAAAAGCATTAAAAACAAATTTGAGCATGTTTATTCACATTTTTAACTAATTTGACCATATTTATCATTCAAATACGTCCAAATACACAAAGAAGCCACCCAAAATATTTATTTAATATTTATGAGTGTTTTTGCACTTGTATTTGCATTTAATGACCTATATTTCACGTAAAATGATATTAAAATGCATTAAATTGCATTAAAAACGAATTTGAGCATGTTTATGCACATTTTTAACCAATTTGGCCTCATTTATCATTCAAATAACGTCCAAATACACAAAGAAGCAACCCAAAATATTTATTTAATGTTTACGAGTGTTTTTGTACTTGTATTATCCTTTAATGACCTATATTTCACGTCAAATCGCGTTAAAATGCAGTAAAAACGAATTCGAGCAAGTTCATGCACATTTTTAACCTATTTGGCCTAATTTATCATTCAAATAACGTCCAAATACCAGAAAAGCCAACCAAAATATTTATTTATTTTTTACGAGTGTTTTTGCACTTGTATTTGCATTTAATGACCTATATTTCACGTCAAATCGCATTAAAATGCATTACAAACAAATTTGACCATGTTTATGCTCATTTTTAACCAATTTGGCCTAATTTATCATTCAAATAACGTCCAAATACACAAATAAGCAAACCAAAATATTTATTTATTGTGTACGAGTGTTTTTGCACTTGTATTTGCCTTTAATAGCCTATATTTCACGTCAAATCGTATTAAAAAGCATTAAAAATGAATTATAGCATGTTTATGCATATTTTTAACCAATTTGGCTTAATTTATCATTCAAATAACGTCCAAATACACAAATAAGCAAACCAAAATATTTAATTATTGTTTACGAGTGTTTTTGCACTGGTTTTTGCCTTTAATAACCTATATTTCACGGCAAATAGTATTAAAAAGCATTAAAAATGAATTTGAGCATGTTTATGCATATTTTTAACCAATTTGGCCACATTTATCGTTCAAATAACGTCGAAATACACAAAGAAGCCACCCAAAATATTTATTTAATGTTTACGAGTGTTTTTGCACTTGTATTTGCATTTAATAACCTATATTTCACGTCAAATGATATTAAATTGCATTAAAAACGAATTTGACCATGTTTATGCTCATTTTTAAGCAATTTGGCCTAATTTATCATTCAAATAACGTCCAAAAACACAAAGAAGCCACCCAAAATATTTATTTAATGTTTACGAGTGTTTTTGCACTTGTATTTGCATTTAATGACCTATATTTCACGTCAAATCGCATTAAAATGCATTAAAAACGAATTCGAGCAAGTTTATGCACATTTTTAACCTATTTGGCCTAATTTATCATTAAAATAACGTCCAAATACACAGAGAAGGCAACCAAAATATTTATTTATTGTTTACGAGTGTTTTTGCACTTGTATTTGCATTTAATGACCTATATTTCACGTCAAATCGCATTAAAATGCATTACAAACGAATTTGACCATGTTTATGCTCATTTTTAACCAATTTGGCTTAATTTATCATTCAAATAACGTCCAAATACACAAATAAGCAAACCAAAATATTTAATTATTGTTTACGAGTGTTTTTGCACTGGTATTTGCCTTTAATAACCTATATTTCACGGCAAATAGTATTAAAATGAATTAAAAAGCATTAAAAACAAATTTGAGCATGTTTATTCACATTTTTAACTAATTTGACCATATTTATCATTCAAATACGTCCAAATACACAAAGAAGCCACCCAAAATATTTATTTAATATTTATGAGTGTTTTTGCACTTGTATTTGCATTTAATGACCTATATTTCACGTAAAATGATATTAAAATGCATTAAATTGCATTAAAAACGAATTTGAGCATGTTTATGCACATTTTTAACCAATTTGGCCTCATTTATCATTCAAATAACGTCCAAATACACAAAGAAGCAACCCAAAATATTTATTTAATGTTTACGAGTGTTTTTGTACTTGTATTATCCTTTAATGACCTATATTTCACGTCAAATCGCGTTAAAATGCAGTAAAAACGAATTCGAGCAAGTTTATGCACATTTTTAACCTATTTGGCCTAATTTATCATTCAAATAACGTCCAAATACACAGAGAAGCAAACCAAAATATTTATTTATTGTTTACGAGTGTTTTTGCACTTGTATTTGCCTTTAATAACCTATATTTCACGTCAAATCGCATTAAAAAGCATTAAAAATGAATTTGAGCATGTTTATGCATATTTTTAACCAATTTGGCCACATTTATCATTCAAATAACATCCAAATACACAAAGAAGCCACCCAAAATATTTATTTAATGTTTACGAGTGTTTTTGCACTTGTATTTGCATTTAATAACCTATATTTCACGTCAAATGATATTAAAATGCATTAAAAACGAATTTGACCATGTTTATGCTCATTTTTAAGCAATTTGGCCTGATTTATCATTCAAATAACGTCCAAAACCACAAAGAAGCCACCCAAAATATTTATTTAATGTTTACGAGTGTTTTTGCACTTGTATTTGCATTTAATAACCTATATTTCACGTCAAATGATATTAAAATGCATTAAAAACGAATTTGACCATGCTTATGCTCATTTTTAAGCAATTTGGCCTAATTTATCATTCAAATAAAGTCCAAATACACAGAGAAGCCACCCAAAATATTTATTTAATGTTTACGAGTGTTTTTGCACTTGTATTTGCATTTAATAACCTACATTTCACGTCAAATGATATTAAAATGCATTAAAAACGAATTTGACCATGTTTATGCTCATTTTTAAGCAATTTGGCCTAATTTATCATTCAAATAACGTCCAAATAAACAAAGAAGCCACCGAAAATATTTATTTAATGTTTACGAGTGTTTTTGCACTTGTATTTGCATTTAATGACCTATATTTCACGTCAAATGATATTAAAATGCATTAAATTGCATTAAAAACGAATTTGAGCATATTTATGCACATTTTTAACCAATTTGGCCTCATTTATCATTCAAATAACGTCCAAATACTCAAAGAAGCAACCCAAAATATTTATTTAATGTTTACGAGTGTTTTTGTACTTGTATTATCCTTTAATGACCTATATTTCACGTCAAATCGCGTTAAAATGCATTAAAAACAAATTCGAGCAAGTTTATGCACATTTTTAACCTATTTGGCCTAATTTATCATTCAAATAAAGTCCAAATACACAGAGAAGCCAACCAAAATATTTATTTATTGTTTACGAGTGTTTTTGCACTTGTATTTGCATTTAATGACCTATATTTCACGTCAAATCGCATTAAAATGCATTACAAACGAATTTGACCATGTTTATGCTCATTTTTAACCAATTTGGCTTAATTTATCATTCAAATAACGTCCAAATACACAAATAAGCAAACCAAAATATTTAATTATTGTTTACGAGTGTTTTTGCACTGGTATTTGCCTTTAATAACCTATATTTCACGGCAAATAGTATTAAAATGAATTAAAAAGCATTAAAAACAAATTTGAGCATGTTTATTCACATTTTTAACTAATTTGACCATATTTATCATTCAAATACGTCCAAATACACAAAGAAGCCACCCAAAATATTTATTTAATATTTATGAGTGTTTTTGCACTTGTATTTGCATTTAATGACCTATATTTCACGTAAAATGATATTAAAATGCATTAAATTGCATTAAAAACGAATTTGAGCATGTTTATGCACATTTTTAACCAATTTGGCCTCATTTATCATTCAAATAACGTCCAAATACACAAAGAAGCAACCCAAAATATTTATTTAATGTTTACGAGTGTTTTTGTACTTGTATTATCCTTTAATGACCTATATTTCACGTCAAATCGCGTTAAAATGCAGTAAAAACGAATTCGAGCAAGTTCATGCACATTTTTAACCTATTTGGCCTAATTTATCATTCAAATAACGTCCAAATACCAGAAAAGCCAACCAAAATATTTATTTATTTTTTACGAGTGTTTTTGCACTTGTATTTGCATTTAATGACCTATATTTCACGTCAAATCGCATTAAAATGCATTACAAACAAATTTGACCATGTTTATGCTCATTTTTAACCAATTTGGCCTAATTTATCATTCAAATAACGTCCAAATACACAAATAAGCAAACCAAAATATTTATTTATTGTGTACGAGTGTTTTTGCACTTGTATTTGCCTTTAATAGCCTATATTTCACGTCAAATCGTATTAAAAAGCATTAAAAATGAATTATAGCATGTTTATGCATATTTTTAACCAATTTGGCTTAATTTATCATTCAAATAACGTCCAAATACACAAATAAGCAAACCAAAATATTTAATTATTGTTTACGAGTGTTTTTGCACTGGTTTTTGCCTTTAATAACCTATATTTCACGGCAAATAGTATTAAAAAGCATTAAAAATGAATTTGAGCATGTTTATGCATATTTTTAACCAATTTGGCCACATTTATCGTTCAAATAACGTCGAAATACACAAAGAAGCCACCCAAAATATTTATTTAATGTTTACGAGTGTTTTTGCACTTGTATTTGCATTTAATAACCTATATTTCACGTCAAATGATATTAAATTGCATTAAAAACGAATTTGACCATGTTTATGCTCATTTTTAAGCAATTTGGCCTAATTTATCATTCAAATAACGTCCAAAAACACAAAGAAGCCACCCAAAATATTTATTTAATGTTTACGAGTGTTTTTGCACTTGTATTTGCATTTAATGACCTATATTTCACGTCAAATCGCATTAAAATGCATTAAAAACGAATTCGAGCAAGTTTATGCACATTTTTAACCTATTTGGCCTAATTTATCATTAAAATAACGTCCAAATACACAGAGAAGGCAACCAAAATATTTATTTATTGTTTACGAGTGTTTTTGCACTTGTATTTGCATTTAATGACCTATATTTCACGTCAAATCGCATTAAAATGCATTACAAACGAATTTGACCATGTTTATGCTCATTTTTAACCAATTTGGCTTAATTTATCATTTAAATAACGTCCAAATACACAAATAAGCAAACCAAAATATTTAATTATTGTTTACGAGTGTTTTTGCACTGGTATTTGCCTTTAATAACCTATATTTCACGGCAAATAGTATTAAAATGAATTAAAAAGCATTAAAAACAAATTTGAGCATGTTTATTCACATTTTTAACTAATTTGACCATATTTATCATTCAAATACGTCCAAATACACAAAGAAGCCACCCAAAATATTTATTTAATATTTATGAGTGTTTTTGCACTTGTATTTGCATTTAATGACCTATATTTCACGTAAAATGATATTAAAATGCATTAAATTGCATTAAAAACGAATTTGAGCATGTTTATGCACATTTTTAACCAATTTGGCCTCATTTATCATTCAAATAACGTCCAAATACACAAAGAAGCAACCCAAAATATTTATTTAATGTTTACGAGTGTTTTTGTACTTGTATTATCCTTTAATGACCTATATTTCACGTCAAATCGCGTTAAAATGCAGTAAAAACGAATTCGAGCAAGTTTATGCACATTTTTAACCTATTTGGCCTAATTTATCATTCAAATAACGTCCAAATACACAGAGAAGCAAACCAAAATATTTATTTATTGTTTACGAGTGTTTTTGCACTTGTATTTGCCTTTAATAACCTATATTTCACGTCAAATCGCATTAAAAAGCATTAAAAATGAATTTGAGCATGTTTATGCATATTTTTAACCAATTTGGCCACATTTATCATTCAAATAACATCCAAATACACAAAGAAGCCACCCAAAATATTTATTTAATGTTTACGAGTGTTTTTGCACTTGTATTTGCATTTAATAACCTATATTTCACGTCAAATGATATTAAAATGCATTAAAAACGAATTTGACCATGTTTATGCTCATTTTTAAGCAATTTGGCCTGATTTATCATTCAAATAACGTCCAAAACCACAAAGAAGCCACCCAAAATATTTATTTAATGTTTACGAGTGTTTTTGCACTTGTATTTGCATTTAATAACCTATATTTCACGTCAAATGATATTAAAATGCATTAAAAACGAATTTGACCATGCTTATGCTCATTTTTAAGCAATTTGGCCTAATTTATCATTCAAATAAAGTCCAAATACACAGAGAAGCCACCCAAAATATTTATTTAATGTTTACGAGTGTTTTTGCACTTGTATTTGCATTTAATAACCTACATTTCACGTCAAATGATATTAAAATGCATTAAAAACGAATTTGACCATGTTTATGCTCATTTTTAAGCAATTTGGCCTAATTTATCATTCAAATAACGTCCAAATAAACAAAGAAGCCACCGAAAATATTTATTTAATGTTTACGAGTGTTTTTGCACTTGTATTTGCATTTAATGACCTATATTTCACGTCAAATGATATTAAAATGCATTAAATTGCATTAAAAACGAATTTGAGCATATTTATGCACATTTTTAACCAATTTGGCCTCATTTATCATTCAAATAACGTCCAAATACTCAAAGAAGCAACCCAAAATATTTATTTAATGTTTACGAGTGTTTTTGTACTTGTATTATCCTTTAATGACCTATATTTCACGTCAAATCGCGTTAAAATGCATTAAAAACAAATTCGAGCAAGTTTATGCACATTTTTAACCTATTTGGCCTAATTTATCATTCAAATAAAGTCCAAATACACAGAGAAGCCAACCAAAATATTTATTTATTGTTTACGAGTGTTTTTGCACTTGTATTTGCATTTAATGACCTATATTTCACGTCAAATCGCATTAAAATGCATTACAAACAAATTTGACCATGTTTATGCTCATTTTTAACCAATTTGGCCTAATTTATCATTCAAATAACGTCCAAATACACAAATAAGCAAACCAAAATATTTATTTATTGTTTACGAGTGTTTTTGCACTTGTATTTGCCTTTAATAACCTATATTTCACGTCAAATCACATTAAAAAGCATTAAAAATGAATTTGAGCATGTTTATGCATATTTTTAACCAATTTGACCACATTTATCATTCAAATAACGTCCAAATACACAAAGAAGCCACCCAAAATATTTATTTAATGTTTACGAGTGTTTTTGCACTTGTATTTGCATTTAATAACCTATATTTCACGTCAAATGATATTAAAATGCATTAAAAACGAATTTGACCATGTTTATGCTCATTTTTAAGCAATTTGTCTAATTTATCATTCAAATAACGTCCAAAAACACAAAGAAGCCACCCAAAATATTTATTTAATGTTTACGAGTGTTTTTGCACTTGTATTTGCATTTAATGACCTATATTTCACGTCAAATCGCATTAAAATGCATTAAAAACGAATTCGAGCAAGTTTATGCACATTTTTAACCTATTTGGCCTAATTTATCATTGAAATAACGTCCAAATACACAGAGAAGCCAACCAAAATATTTATTTATTGTTTACGAGTGTTTTTGCACTTGTATTTGCATTTAATGACCTATATTTCACGTCAAATCGCATTAAAATGCATTACAAACGAATTTGACCATGTTTATGCTCATTTTTAACCAATTTGGCTTAATTTATCATTCAAATAACGTCCAAATACACAAATAAGCAAACCAAAATATTTAATTATTGTTTACGAGTGTTTTTGCACTGGTATTTGCCTTTAATAACCTATATTTCACGGCAAATAGTATTAAAATGAATTAAAAAGCATTAAAAACAAATTTGAGCATGTTTATTCACATTTTTAACTAATTTGACCATATTTATCATTTAAATACGTCCAAATACACAAAGAAGCCACCCAAAATATTTATTTAATATTTATGAGTGTTTTTGCACTTGTATTTGCATTTAATGACCTATATTTCACGTAAAATGATATTAAAATGCATTAAATTGCATTAAAAACGAATTTGAGCATGTTTATGCACATTTTTAACCAATTTGGCCTCATTTATCATTCAAATAACGTCCAAATACACAAAGAAGCAACCCAAAATATTTATTTAATGTTTACGAGTGTTTTTGTACTTGTATTATCCTTTAATGACCTATATTTCACGTCAAATCGCGTTAAAATGCAGTAAAAACGAATTCGAGCAAGTTTATGCACATTTTTAACCTATTTGGCCTAATTTATCATTCAAATAACGTCCAAATACACAGAGAAGCAAACCAAAATATTTATTTATTGTTTACGAGTGTTTTTGCACTTGTATTTGCCTTTAATAACCTATATTTCACGTCAAATCGCATTAAAAAGCATTAAAAATGAATTTGAGCATGTTTATGCATATTTTTAACCAATTTGGCCACATTTATCATTCAAATAACATCCAAATACACAAAGAAGCCACCCAAAATATTTATTTAATGTTTACGAGTGTTTTTGCACTTGTATTTGCATTTAATAACCTATATTTCACGTCAAATGATATTAAAATGCATTAAAAACGAATTTGACCATGTTTATGCTCATTTTTAAGCAATTTGGCCTGATTTATCATTCAAATAACGTCCAAAACCACAAAGAAGCCACCCAAAATATTTATTTAATGTTTACGAGTGTTTTTGCACTTGTATTTGCATTTAATAACCTATATTTCACGTCAAATGATATTAAAATGCATTAAAAACGAATTTGACCATGCTTATGCTCATTTTTAAGCAATTTGGCCTAATTTATCATTCAAATAAAGTCCAAATACACAGAGAAGCCACCCAAAATATTTATTTAATGTTTACGAGTGTTTTTGCACTTGTATTTGCATTTAATAACCTACATTTCACGTCAAATGATATTAAAATGCATTAAAAACGAATTTGACCATGTTTATGCTCATTTTTAAGCAATTTGGCCTAATTTATCATTCAAATAACGTCCAAATAAACAAAGAAGCCACCGAAAATATTTATTTAATGTTTACGAGTGTTTTTGCACTTGTATTTGCATTTAATGACCTATATTTCACGTCAAATGATATTAAAATGCATTAAATTGCATTAAAAACGAATTTGAGCATATTTATGCACATTTTTAACCAATTTGGCCTCATTTATCATTCAAATAACGTCCAAATACTCAAAGAAGCAACCCAAAATATTTATTTAATGTTTACGAGTGTTTTTGTACTTGTATTATCCTTTAATGACCTATATTTCACGTCAAATCGCGTTAAAATGCATTAAAAACAAATTCGAGCAAGTTTATGCACATTTTTAACCTATTTGGCCTAATTTATCATTCAAATAAAGTCCAAATACACAGAGAAGCCAACCAAAATATTTATTTATTGTTTACGAGTGTTTTTGCACTTGTATTTGCATTTAATGACCTATATTTCACGTCAAATCGCATTAAAATGCATTACAAACAAATTTGACCATGTTTATGCTCATTTTTAACCAATTTGGCCTAATTTATCATTCAAATAACGTCCAAATACACAAATAAGCAAACCAAAATATTTATTTATTGTTTACGAGTGTTTTTGCACTTGTATTTGCCTTTAATAACCTATATTTCACGTCAAATCACATTAAAAAGCATTAAAAATGAATTTGAGCATGTTTATGCATATTTTTAACCAATTTGGCCACATTTATCATTCAAATAACGTCCAAATACACAAAGAAGCCACCCAAAATATTTATTTAATGTTTACGAGTGTTTTTGCACTTGTATTTGCATTTAATAACCTATATTTCACGTCAAATGATATTAAAATGCATTAAAAACGAATTTGACCATGGTTATGCTCATTTTTAAGCAATTTGGCCTAATTTATCATTCAAATAACGTCCAAAAACACAAAGAAGCCACCCAAAATATTTATTTAATGTTTACGAGTGTTTTTGCACTTGTATTTGCATTTAATGACCTATATTTCACGTCAAATCGCATTAAAATGCATTAAAAACGAATTCGAGCAAGTTTATGCACATTTTTAACCTATTTGGCCTAATTTATCATTGAAATAACGTCCAAATACACAGAGAAGCCAACCAAAATATTTATTTATTGTTTACGAGTGTTTTTGCACTTGTATTTGCATTTAATGACCTATATTTCACGTCAAATCGCATTAAAATGCATTAAAAACGAATTCGAGCAAATTTATGCACATTTTTAACCTATTTGGCCTAATTTATCATTAAAATAACGTCCAAATACACAGAGAAGCCAACCAAAATATTTATTTATTGTTTACGAGTGTTTTTGCACTTGTATTTGCATTTAATGACCTATATTTCACGTCAAATCGCATTAAAATGCATTACAAACGAATTTGACCATGTTTATGCTCATTTTTAACCAATTTGGCTTAATTTATCAATCAAATAACGTCCAAATACACAAATAAGCAAACCAAAATATTTAATTATTGTTTACGAGTGTTTTTGCACTGGTATTTGCCTTTAATAACCTATATTTCACGGCAAATAGTATTAAAATGAATTAAAAAGCAATAAAAACAAATTTGAGCATGTTTATTCACATTTTTAACTAATTTGACCATATTTATCATTCAAATACGTCCAAATACACAAAGAAGTCACCCAAAATATTTATTTAATGTTTACGAGTCTTTTTGCATATGTATTTGCATTTAATAACCTATATTTCACGTCAAATGATATTAAAATGCATTAAAAACGAATTTGACCATGTTTATGCTCATTTTTAAGCAATTTGGCTTAATTTATCATTCAAATAACGTCCAAATACACAAATAAGCAAACCAAAATATTTAATTATTGTTTACGAGTGTTTTTGCACTGGTATTTGCCTTTAATAACCTATATTTCACGGCAAATAGTATTAAAATGAATTAAAAAGCATTAAAAACAAATTTGAGCATGTTTATTCACATTTTTAACTAATTTGAACATATTTATCATACAAATACGTCCAAATACACAAAGAAGCCACCCAAAATATTTATTTAATATTTACGAGTGTTTTTGCACTTGTATTTGCATTTAATGACCTATATTTCACGTCAAATGATATTAAAATGCATTAAATTGCATTAAAAACGAATTTGAGCATGTTTATGCACATTTTTAACCAATTTGGCCTCATTTATCATTCAAATAACGTCCAAATACACAAAGAAACAACCCAAAATATTTATTTAATGTTTACGAGTGTTTTTGTACTTGTATTATCCTTTAATGACCTTTATTTCACGTCAAATCGCGTTAAAATGCATTAAAAACGAATTCGAGCAAGTTTATGCACATTTTTAACCTATTTGGCCTAATTTATCATTCAAATAACGTCCAAATACACAGAGAAGCCAACCAAAATATTTATTTATTGTTTACGAGTGTTTTTGCACTTGTATTTGCCTTTAATAACCTATATTTCACGTCAAATCGCATTAAAAAGCATTAAAAATGAATTTGAGCATGTTTATGCATATTTTTAACCAATTTGGCCACATTTATCATTCAAATAACATCCAAATACACAAAGAAGCCACCCAAAATATTTATTTAATGTTTACGAGTGTTTTTGCACTTGTATTTGCATTTAATAACCTATATTTCACGTCAAATGATATTAAAATGCATTAAAAACGAATTTGACCATGTTTATGCTCATTTTTAAGCAATTTGGCCTGATTTATCATTCAAATAACGTCCAAAACCACAAAAAAGCCACCCAAAATATTTATTTAATGTTTACGAGTGTTTTTGCACTTGTATTTGCATTTAATAACCTATATTTCACGTCAAATGATATTAAAATGCATTAAAAACGAATTTGACCATGCTTATGCTCATTTTTAAGCAATTTGGCCTAATTTATCATTCAAATAAAGTCCAAATACACAGAGAAGCCACCCAAAATATTTATTTAATGTTTACGAGTGTTTTTGCACTTGTATTTGCATTTAATAACCTACATTTCACGTCAAATGATATTAAAATGCATTAAAAACGAATTTGACCATGTTTATGCTCATTTTTAAGCAATTTGGCCTAATTTATCATTCAAATAACGTCCAAATAAACAAAGAAGCCACCGAAAATATTTATTTAATGTTTACGAGTGTTTTTGCACTTGTATTTGCATTTAATGACCTATATTTCACGTCAAATGATATTAAAATGCATTAAAATGCATTAAAAACGAATTCGAGCAAGTTTATGCACATTTTTAACCTATTTGGCCTCATTTATCATTCAAATAACGTCCAAATACTCAAAGAAGCAACCCAAAATATTTATTTAATGTTTACGAGTGTTTTTGCACTTGTATTATCCTTTAATGACCTATATTTCACGTCAAATCGCGTTAAAATGCATTAAAAACAAATTCGAGCAAGTTTATGCACATTTTTAATCTATTTGGCCAAATTTATCATTCAAATAAAGTCCAAATACACAGAGAAGCCAACCAAAATATTTATTTATTGTTTACGAGTGTTTTTGCACTTGTATTTGCATTTAATGACCTATATTTCACGTCAAATCGCATTAAAATGCATTACAAACGAATTTGACCATGTTTATGCTCATTTTTAACCAATTTGGCTTAATTTATCAATCAAATAACGTCCAAATACACAAATAAGCAAACCAAAATATTTAATTATTGTTTACGAGTGTTTTTGCACTGGTATTTGCCTTTAATAACCTATATTTCACGGCAAATAGTATTAAAATGAATTAAAAAGCAATAAAAACAAATTTGAGCATGTTTATTCACATTTTTAACTAATTTGACCATATTTATCATTCAAATACGTCCAAATACACAAAGAAGTCACCCAAAATATTTATTTAATGTTTACGAGTCTTTTTGCATATGTATTTGCATTTAATAACCTATATTTCACGTCAAATGATATTAAAATGCATTAAAAACGAATTTGACCATGTTTATGCTCATTTTTAAGCAATTTGGCTTAATTTATCATTCAAATAACGTCCAAATACACAAATAAGCAAACCAAAATATTTAATTATTGTTTACGAGTGTTTTTGCACTGGTATTTGCCTTTAATAACCTATATTTCACGGCAAATAGTATTAAAATGAATTAAAAAGCATTAAAAACAAATTTGAGCATGTTTATTCACATTTTTAACTAATTTGACCATATTTATCATACAAATACGTCCAAATACACAAAGAAGCCACCCAAAATATTTATTTAATATTTACGAGTGTTTTTGCACTTGTATTTGCATTTAATGACCTATATTTCACGTCAAATGATATTAAAATGCATTAAATTGCATTAAAAACGAATTTGAGCATGTTTATGCACATTTTTAACCAATTTGGCCTCATTTATCATTCAAATAACGTCCAAATACACAAAGAAACAACCCAAAATATTTATTTAATGTTTACGAGTGTTTTTGTACTTGTATTATCCTTTAATGACCTATATTTCACGTCAAATCGCGTTAAAATGCATTAAAAACGAATTCGAGCAAGTTTATGCACATTTTTAACCTATTTGACCTAATTTATCATTCAAATAACGTCCAAATACACAGAGAAGCCAACCAAAATATTTATTTATTGTTTACGAGTGTTTTTGCACTTGTATTTGCCTTTAATAACCTATATTTCACGTCAAATCGCATTAAAAAGCATTAAAAATGAATTTGAGCATGTTTATGCATATTTTTAACCAATTTGGCCACATTTATTCATTCAAATAACATCCAAATACACAAAGAAGCCACCCAAAATATTTATTTAATGTTTACGAGTGTTTTTGCACTTGTATTTGCATTTAATAACCTATATTTCACGTCAAATGATATTAAAATGCATTAAAAACGAATTTGACCATGTTTATGCTCATTTTTAAGCAATTTGGCCTGATTTATCATTCAAATAACGTCCAAAACCACAAAAAAGCCACCCAAAATATTTATTTAATGTTTACGAGTGTTTTTGCACTTGTATTTGCATTTAATAACCTATATTTCACGTCAAATGATATTAAAATGCATTAAAAACGAATTTGACCATGCTTATGCTCATTTTTAAGCAATTTGGCCTAATTTATCATTCAAATAAAGTCCAAAAACACAGAGAAGCCACCCAAAATATTTATTTAATGTTTACGAGTGTTTTTGCACTTGTATTTGCATTTAATAACCTACATTTCACGTCAAATGATATTAAAATGCATTAAAAACGAATTTGACCATGTTTATGCTCATTTTTAAGCAATTTGGCCTAATTTATCATTCAAATAACGTCCAAATAAACAAAGAAGCCACCGAAAATATTTATTTAATGTTTACGAGTGTTTTTGCACTTGTATTTGCATTTAATGACCTATATTTCACGTCAAATGATATTAAAATGCATTAAATTGCATTAAAAACGAATTTGAGCATATTTATGCACATTTTTAACCAATTTGGCCTCATTTATCATTCAAATAACGTCCAAATACTCAAAGAAGCAACCCAAAATATTTATTTAATGTTTACGAGTGTTTTTGTACTTGTATTATCCTTTAATGACCTATATTTCACGTCAAATCGCGTTAAAATGCATTAAAAACAAATTCGAGCAAGTTTATGCACATTTTTAACCTATTTGGCCTTATTTATCATTCAAATAAAGTCCAAATACACAGAGAAGCCAACCAAAATATTTATTTATTGTTTACGAGTGTTTTTGCACTTGTATTTGCATTTAATGACCTATATTTCACGTCAAATCGCATTAAAACGCATTAAAAACGAATTTGACCATGTTTATGCTCATTTTTAAGCAATTTGGCCTAATTTATCATTCAAATAACGTCCAAAAACACAAAGAAGCCACCCAAAATATTTATTTAATGTTTACGAGTGTTTTTGCACTTGTATTTGCATTTAATGACCTATATTTCACGTCAAATCGCATTAAAATGCATTAAAAACGAATTCGAGCAAGTTTATGCACATTTTTAACCTATTTGGCCTAATTTATCATTGAAATAACGTCCAAATACACAGAGAAGCCAACCAAAATATTTATTTATTGTTTACGAGTGTTTTTGCACTTGTATTTGCATTTAATGACCTATATTTCACGTCAAATCGCATTAAAATGCATTAAAAACGAATTCGAGCAAATTTATGCACATTTTTAACCTATTTGGCCTAATTTATCATTAAAATAACGTCCAAATACACAGAGAAGCCAACCAAAATATTTATTTATTGTTTACGAGTGTTTTTGCACTTGTATTTGCATTTAATGACCTATATTTCACGTCAAATCGCATTAAAATGCATTACAAACAAATTTGACCATGTTTGTGCTCATTTTTAACCAATTTGGCCTAATTTATCATTCAAATAACGTCCAAATACACAAATAAGCAAACCAAAATATTTATTTATTGTTTACGAGTGTTTTTGCACTTGTATTTGCCTTTAATAACCTATATTTCACGTCAAATCACATTAAAAAGCATTAAAAATGAATTTGAGCATGTTTATGCATATTTTTAACCAATTTGGCCACATTTATCATTCAAATAACGTCCAAATACACAAAGAAGCCACCCAAAATATTTATTTAATGTTTACGAGTGTTTTTGCACTTGTATTTGCATTTAATAACCTATATTTCACGTCAAATGATATTAAAATGCATTAAAAACGAATTTGACCATGTTTATGCTCATTTTTAAGCAATTTGGCCTAATTTATCATTCAAATAACGTCCAAAAACACAAAGAAGCCACCCAAAATATTTATTTAATGTTTACGAGTGTTTTTGCACTTGTATTTGCATTTAATGACCTATATTTCACGTCAAATCGCATTAAAATGCATTAAAAACGAATTCGAGCAAGTTTATGCACATTTTTAACCTATTTGGCCTAATTTATCATTGAAATAACGTCCAAATACACAGAGAAGCCAACCAAAATATTTATTTATTGTTTACGAGTGTTTTTGCACTTGTATTTGCATTTAATGACCTATATTTCACGTCAAATCGCATTAAAATGCATTAAAAACGAATTCGAGCAAATTTATGCACATTTTTAACCTATTTGGCCTAATTTATCATTAAAATAACGTCCAAATACACAGAGAAGCCAACCAAAATATTTATTTATTGTTTACGAGTGTTTTTGCACTTGTATTTGCATTTAATGAACTATATTTCACGTCAAATCGCATTAAAATGCATTACAAACGAATTTGACCATGTTTATGCTCATTTTTAACCAATTTGGCTTAATTTATCAATCAAATAACGTCCAAATACACAAATAAGCAAACCAAAATATTTAATTATTGTTTACGAGTGTTTTTGCACTGGTATTTGCCTTTAATAACCTATATTTCACGGCAAATAGTATTAAAATGAATTAAAAAGCAATAAAAACAAATTTGAGCATGTTTATTCACATTTTTAACTAATTTGACCATATTTATCATTCAAATACGTCCAAATACACAAAGAAGTCACCCAAAATATTTATTTAATGTTTACGAGTCTTTTTGCATATGTATTTGCATTTAATAACCTATATTTCACGTCAAATGATATTAAAATGCATTAAAAACGAATTTGACCATGTTTATGCTCATTTTTAAGCAATTTGGCTTAATTTATCATTCAAATAACGTCCAAATACACAAATAAGCAAACCAAAATATTTAATTATTGCTTACGAGTGTTTTTGCACTGGTATTTGCCTTTAATAACCTATATTTCACGGCAAATAGTATTAAAATGAATTAAAAAGCATTAAAAACAAATTTGAGCATGTTTATTCACATTTTTAACTAATTTGACCATATTTATCATTCAAATACGTCCAAATACACAAAGAAGCCACCCAAAATATTTATTTAATATTTACGAGTGTTTTTGCACTTGTATTTGCATTTAATGACCTATATTTCACGTCAAATGATATTAAAATGCATTAAATTGCATTAAAAACGAATTCGAGCATGTTTATGCACATTTTTAACCAATTTGGCCTCATTTATCATTCAAATAACGTCCAAATACACAAAGAAACAACCCAAAATATTTTATTTAATGTTTACGAGTGTGTTTGTACTTGTATTATCCTTTAATGACCTATATTTCACGTCAAATCGCGTTAAAAATGCATTAAAAACGAATTTGAGCAAGTTTATGCACATTTTTAACCTATTTGGCCTAATTTATCATTCAAATAACGTCCAAATACACAGAGAAGCCAACCAAAATATTTATTTATTGTTTACGAGTGTTTTTGCACTTGTATTTGCATTTAATGACCTATATTTCACGTCAAATCGCATTAAAAATGCATTACAAACAAATTTGACCATGTTTATGCTCATTTTTAACCAATTTGGCCTAATTTATCATTCAAATAACGTCCAAATACACAAATAAGCAAACCAAAATATTTAATTATTGTTTACGAGTGTTTTTGCACTGGTATTTGCCTTTAATAACCTATATTTCACGGCAAATAGTATTAAAATGAATTAAAAAGCAATAAAAACAAATTTGAGCATGTTTATTCACATTTTTAACTAATTTGACCATATTTATCATTCAAATACGTCCAAATACACAAAGAAGTCACCCAAAATATTTATTTAATGTTTACGAGTCTTTTTGCATATGTATTTGCATTTAATAACCTATATTTCACGTCAAATGATATTAAAATGCATTAAAAACGAATTTGACCATGTTTATGCTCATTTTTAAGCAATTTGGCTTAATTTATCATTCAAATAACGTCCAAATACACAAATAAGCAAACCAAAATATTTAATTATTGTTTACGAGTGTTTTTGCACAGGTATTTGCCTTTAATAACCTATATTTCACGGCAAATAGTATTAAAATGAATTAAAAAGCATTAAAAACAAATTTGAGCATGTTTATTCACATTTTTAACTAATTTGACCATATTTATCATTCAAATACGTCCAAATACACAAAGAAGCCACCCAAAATATTTATTTAATATTTACGAGTGTTTTTGCACTTGTATTTGCATTTAATGACCTATATTTCACGTCAAATGATATTAAAATGCATTAAATTGCATTAAAAACGAATTTGAGCATGTTTATGCACATTTTTAACCAATTGCCTCATTTATCATTCAAATAACGTCCAAATACACAAAGAACAACCCAAAATATTTATTTAATGTTTACGAGTGTGTTGTACTTGTATATCCTTTATGACCTATATTCACGTCAAATCGCGTTAAAATGCATTAAAAACGAATTTGAGCAAGTTTATGCACATTTTTAACCTATTTGGCCTAATTTATCATTCAAATAACGTCCAAATACACAGAGAAGCCAACCAAAATATTTAATTTATTGTTTACGAGTGTTTTTGCACTTGTATTTGCATTTAATGACCTATATTTCACGTCAAATCGCATTAAAATGCATTACAAACAAATTTGACCATGTTTATGCTCATTTTTAACCAATTTGGCCTAATTTATCATTCAAATAACGTCCAAATACACAAATAAGCAAACAAAATATTTAATTATTGTTTACGAGTGTTTTTGCACTGTATTTGCCTTTAATAACCTATATTTCACGGCAAATAGTATTAAAATGAATTAAAAAGCAATAAAAACAAATTTGAGCATGTTTATTCACATTTTTAACTAATTTGACCATATTTATCATTCAAATACGTCCAAATACACAAAGAAGTCACCCCAAAATATTATTTAATGTTTACGAGTCTTTTTTGCATATGTATTTGCATTTATAACCTATATTTCACGTCAAATGATATTAAAATGCATTAAAAACGAATTTGACCATGTTTATGCTCATTTTTAAGCAATTTGGCTTAATTTATCATTCAAATAACGTCCAAATACACAAATAAGCAAACCAAAATATTTAATTATTGTTTACGAGTGTTTTTGCACTGGTATTTGCCTTTAATAACCTATATTTCACGGCAAATAGTATTAAAATGAATTAAAAAGCATTAAAAACAAATTTGAGCATGTTTATTCACATTTTTAACTAATTTGACCATATTTATCATTCAAATACGTCCAAATACACAAAGAAGCCACCCAAAATATTTATTTAATATTTACGAGTGTTTTTGCACTTGTATTTGCATTTAATGACCTATATTTCACGTCAAATGATATTAAAATGCATTAAATTGCATTAAAAACGAATTTGAGCATGTTTATGCACATTTTTAACCAATTTGGCCTCATTTATCATTCAAATAACGTCCAAATACACAAAGAAACAACCCAAAATATTTATTTAATGTTTACGAGTGTTTTTGTACTTGTATTATCCTTTAATGACCTATATTTCACGTCAAATCGCGTTAAAATGCATTAAAAACGAATTCGAGCAAGTTTATGCACATTTTTAACCTATTTGGCCTAATTTATCATTCAAATAACGTCCAAATACACAGAGAAGCCAACCAAAATATTTATTTATTGTTTACGAGTGTTTTTGCACTTGTATTTGCCTTTAATAACCTATATTTCACGTCAAATCGCATTAAAAAGCATTAAAAATGAATTTGAGCATGTTTATGCATATTTTTAACCAATTTGGCCACATTTATTATTCAAATAGCATCCAAATACACAATGAAGCCACCCAAAATATTTATTTAATGTTTACGAGTGTTTTTGCACTTGTATTTGCATTTAATAACCTATATTCACGTCAAATGATATTAAAATGCATTAAAAACGAATTTGACCATGTTTATGCTCATTTTTAAGCAATTTGGCCTGATTTATCATTCAAATAACGTCCAAAACCACAAAGAAGCCACCCAAAATATTTATTTAATGTTTACGAGTGTTTTTGCACTTGTATTTGCATTTAATAACCTATATTTCACGTCAAATGATATTAAAATGCATTAAAAACGAATTTGACCATGCTTATGCTCATTTTTAAGCAATTTGGCCTAATTTATCATTCAAATAAAGTCCAAATACACAGAGAAGCCACCCAAAATATTTATTTAATGTTTACGAGTGTTTTTGCACTTGTATTTGCATTTAATAACCTACATTTCACGTCAAATGATATTAAAATGCATTAAAAACGAATTTGACCATGTTTATGCTCATTTTTAAGCAATTTGGCCTAATTTATCATTCAAATAACGTCCAAATAAACAAAGAAGCCACGGAAAATATTTATTTAATGTTTACGAGTGTTTTTGCACTTGTATTTGCATTTAATGACCTATATTTCACGTCAAATGATATTAAAATGCATTAAATTGCATTAAAAACGAATTTGAGCATATTTATGCACATTTTTAACCAATTTGGCCTCATTTATCATTCAAATAACGTCCAAATACTCAAAGAAGCAACCCAAAATATTTATTTAATGTTTACGAGTGTTTTTGTACTTGTATTATCCTTTAATGACCTATATTTCACGTTAAAATCGCGTTAAAATGCATTAAAAACAAATTCGAGCAAGTTTTATGCACATTTTTAACCTATTTGGCCTAATTTATCATTCAAATAAAGTCCAAATACACAGAGAAGCCAACCAAAATATTTATTTATTGTTTACGAGTGTTTTTTGCACTTGTATTTGCATTTAATGACCTATATTTCACGTCAAATCGCATTAAAATGCATTACAAACAAATTTGACCATGTTTATGCTCATTTTTAACCAATTTGGCCTAATTTATCATTCAAATAACGTCCAAATACACAAATAAGCAAAACCAAAATATTTATTTATTGTTTACGAGTGTTTTTGCACTTGTATTTGCCTTTAATAAACTATATTTCACGGTCAAATCACATTAAAAAGCATTAAAAATGAATTTGAGCATGTTTATGCATATTTTTAACCAATTTGGCCACATTTATCATCCAAATAACGTCCAAGTACACAAAGAAGCCACCCAAAAATTTATTTAATGTTTACGAGTGTTTTTGCACTTGTATTGCATTTAATAACCTATATTTCACGTCAAATGATATTAAAATGCATTAAAAACGAATTTGACCATGTTATGCTCATTTTTAAGCAATTTGGCCTAATTTATCATTCAAATAACGTCCAAAAACACAAAGAAGCCACCCAAAAATATTTTATTTAATGTTTACGAGTGTTTTTGCACTTGTA
Source organism: x Bolboschoenoplectus mariqueter (assembly GCA_037678475.1). Taxonomy (NCBI): domain Eukaryota; kingdom Viridiplantae; phylum Streptophyta; class Magnoliopsida; order Poales; family Cyperaceae; genus x Bolboschoenoplectus; species x Bolboschoenoplectus mariqueter. The sequence continues at coordinate 5,004,196 of CM075236.1, read as the reverse complement.
TTTGCATTTTAATGACCTATATTTCACGTCAAATCGCATTAAAATGCATTAAAAACGAATTCGAGCAAGTTTATGCACATTTTTAACCTATTTGGCCTAATTTATCATTGAAATAACGTCCAAATACACAGAGAAGCCAACCAAAATATTTATTTATTGTTTACGAGTGTTTTTGCACTTGTATTTGCATTTAATGACCTATATTTCACGTCAAATCGCATTAAAATGCATTAAAAACGAATTCGAGCAAATTTATGCACATTTTTAACCTATTTGGCCTAATTTATCATTAAAATAACGTCCAAATACACAGAGAAGCCAACCAAAATATTTATTTATTGTTTACGAGTGTTTTTGCACTTGTATTTGCATTTAATGACCTATATTTCACGTCAAATCGCATTAAAATGCATTACAAACGAATTTGACCATGTTTATGCTCATTTTTAACCAATTTGGCTTAATTTATCAATCAAATAACGTCCAAATACACAAATAAGCAAACCAAAATATTTAATTATTGTTTACGAGTGTTTTTGCACTGGTATTTGCCTTTAATAACCTATATTTCACGGCAAATAGTATTAAAATGAATTAAAAAGCAATAAAAACAAATTTGAGCATGTTTATTCACATTTTTAACTAATTTGACCATATTTATCATTCAAATACGTCCAAATACACAAAGAAGTCACCCAAAATATTTATTTAATGTTTACGAGTCTTTTTGCATATGTATTTGCATTTAATAACCTATATTTCACGTCAAATGATATTAAAATGCATTAAAAACGAATTTGACCATGTTTATGCTCATTTTTAAGCAATTTGGCTTAATTTATCATTCAAATAACGTCCAAATACACAAATAAGCAAACCAAAATATTTAATTATTGTTTACGAGTGTTTTTGCACTGGTATTTGCCTTTAATAACCTATATTTCACGGCAAATAGTATTAAAATGAATTAAAAAGCATTAAAAACAAATTTGAGCATGTTTATTCACATTTTTAACTAATTTGACCATATTTATCATTCAAATACGTCCAAATACACAAAGAAGCCACCCAAAATATTTATTTAATATTTACGAGTGTTTTTGCACTTGTATTTGCATTTAATGACCTATATTTCACGTCAAATGATATTAAAATGCATTAAATTGCATTAAAAACGAATTTGAGCATGTTTATGCACATTTTTAACCAATTTGGCCTCATTTATCATTCAAATAACGTCCAAATACACAAAGAAACAACCCAAAATTTTTATTTAATGTTTACGAGTGTTTTTGTACTTGTATTATCCTTTAATGACCTATATTTCACGTCAAATCGCGTTAAAATGCATTAAAAACGAATTCGAGCAAGTTTATGCACATTTTTAACCTATTTGGCCTAATTTATCATTCAAATAACGTCCAAATACACAGAGAAGCCAACCAAAATATTTATTTGTTGTTTACGAGTGTTTTTGCACTTGTATTTGCATTTAATGACATATATTTCACGTCAAATCGCATTAAAATGCATTACAAACAAATTTGACCATGTTTATGCTCATTTTTAACCAATTTGGCCTAATTTATCATTCAAATAACGTCCAAATACACAAATAAGCAAACCAAAATATTTAATTATTGTTTACGAGTGTTTTTGCACTGGTATTTGCCTTTAATAACCTATATTTCACGGCAAATAGTATTAAAATGAATTAAAAAGCAATAAAAACAAATTTGAGCATGTTTATTCACATTTTTAACTAATTTGACCATATTTATCATTCAAATACGTCCAAATACACAAAGAAGTCACCCAAAATATTTATTTAATGTTTACGAGTCTTTTTGCATATGTATTTGCATTTAATAACCTATATTTCACGTCAAATGATATTAAAATGCATTAAAAACGAATTTGACCATGTTTATGCTCATTTTTAAGCAATTTGGCTTAATTTATCATTCAAATAACGTCCAAATACACAAATAAGCAAACCAAAATATTTAATTATTGTTTACGAGTGTTTTTGCACTGGTATTTGCCTTTAATAACCTATATTTCACGGCAAATAGTATTAAAATGAATTAAAAAGCATTAAAAACAAATTTGAGCATGTTTATTCACATTTTTAACTAATTTGACCATATTTATCATTCAAATACGTCCAAATACACAAAGAAGCCACCCAAAATATTTATTTAATATTTACGAGTGTTTTTGCACTTGTATTTGCATTTAATGACCTATATTTCACGTCAAATGATATTAAAATGCATTAAATTGCATTAAAAACGAATTTGAGCATGTTTATGCACATTTTTAACCAATTTGGCCTCATTTATCATTCAAATAACGTCCAAATACACAAAGAAACAACCCAAAATATTTATTTAATGTTTACGAGTGTTTTTGTACTTGTATTATCCTTTAATGACCTATATTTCACGTCAAATCGCGTTAAAATGCATTAAAAACGAATTCGAGCAAGTTTATGCACATTTTTAACCTATTTGGCCTAATTTATCATTCAAATAACGTCCAAATACACAGAGAAGCCAACCAAAATATTTATTTATTGTTTACGAGTGTTTTTGCACTTGTATTTGCCTTTAATAACCTATATTTCACGTCAAATCGCATTAAAAAGCATTAAAAATGAATTTGAGCATGTTTATGCATATTTTTAACCAATTTGGCCACATTTATCATTCAAATAACATCCAAATACACAAAGAAGCCACCCAAAATATTTATTTAATGTTTACGAGTGTTTTTGCACTTGTATTTGCATTTAATAACCTATATTTCACGTCAAATGATATTAAAATGCATTAAAAACGAATTTGACCATGTTTATGCTCATTTTTAAGCAATTTGGCCTGATTTATCATTCAAATAACGTCCAAAACCACAAAGAAGCCACCCAAAATATTTATTTAATGTTTACGAGTGTTTTTGCACTTGTATTTGCATTTAATAACCTATATTTCACGTCAAATGATATTAAAATGCATTAAAAACGAATTTGACCATGCTTATGCTCATTTTTAAGCAATTTGGCCTAATTTATCATTCAAATAAAGTCCAAATACACAGAGAAGCCACCCAAAATATTTATTTAATGTTTACGAGTGTTTTTGCACTTGTATTTGCATTTAATAACCTACATTTCACGTCAAATGATATTAAAATGCATTAAAAACGAATTTGACCATGTTTATGCTCATTTTTAAGCAATTTGGCCTAATTTATCATTCAAATAACGTCCAAATAAACAAAGAAGCCACGGAAAATATTTATTTAATGTTTACGAGTGTTTTTGCACTTGTATTTGCATTTAATGACCTATATTTCACGTCAAATGATATTAAAATGCATTAAATTGCATTAAAAACGAATTTGAGCATATTTATGCACATTTTTAACCAATTTGGCCTCATTTATCATTCAAATAACGTCCAAATACTCAAAGAAGCAACCCAAAATATGTATTTAATGTTTACGAGTGTTTTTGTACTTGTATTATCCTTTAATGACCTATATTTCACGTCAAATCGCGTTAAAATGCATTAAAAACAAATTCGAGCAAGTTTATGCACATTTTTAACCTATTTGGCCTAATTTATCATTCAAATAAAGTCCAAATACACAGAGAAGCCAACCAAAATATTTATTTATTGTTTACGAGTGTTTTTGCACTTGTATTTGCATTTAATGACCTATATTTCACGTCAAATCGCATTAAAATGCATTACAAACAAATTTGACCATGTTTATGCTCATTTTTAACCAATTTGGCCTAATTTATCATTCAAATAACGTCCAAATACACAAATAAGCAAACCAAAATATTTATTTATTGTTTACGAGTGTTTTTGCACTTGTATTTGCCTTTAATAACCTATATTTCACGTCAAATCACATTAAAAAGCATTAAAAATGAATTTGAGCATGTTTATGCATATTTTTAACCAATTTGGCCACATTTATCATTCAAATAACGTCCAAATACACAAAGAAGCCACCCAAAATATTTATTTAATGTTTACGAGTGTTTTTGCACTTGTATTTGCATTTAATAACCTATATTTCACGTCAAATGATATTAAAATGCATTAAAAACGAATTTGACCATGTTTATGCTCATTTTTAAGCAATTTGGCCTAATTTATCATTCAAATAACGTCCAAAAACACAAAGAAGCCACCCAAAATATTTATTTAATGTTTACGAGTGTTTTTGCACTTGTATTTGCATTTAATGACCTATATTTCACGTCAAATCGCATTAAAATGCATTAAAAACGAATTCGAGCAAGTTTATGCACATTTTTAACCTATTTGGCCTAATTTATCATTGAAATAACGTCCAAATACACAGAGAAGCCAACCAAAATATTTATTTATTGTTTACGAGTGTTTTTGCACTTGTATTTGCATTTAATGACCTATATTTCACGTCAAATCGCATTAAAATGCATTAAAAACGAATTCGAGCAAATTTATGCACATTTTTAACCTATTTGGCCTAATTTATCATTAAAATAACGTCCAAATACACAGAGAAGCCAACCAAAATATTTATTTATTGTTTACGAGTGTTTTTGCACTTGTATTTGCATTTAATGACCTATATTTCACGTCAAATCGCATTAAAATGCATTACAAACGAATTTGACCATGTTTATGCTCATTTTGAACCAATTTGGCCTAATTTATCATTCAAATAAAGTCCAAATACACAGAGAAGCCACCCAAAATATTTATTTAATGTTTACGAGTGTTTTTGCACTTGTATTTGCATTTAATAACCTACATTTCACGTCAAATGATATTAAAATGCATTAAAAACGAATTTGACCATGTTTATGCTCATTTTTAAGCAATTTGGCCTAATTTATCATTCAAATAACGTCCAAATAAACAAAGAAGCCACCGAAAATATTTATTTAATGTTTACGAGTGTTTTTGCACTTGTATTTGCATTTAATGACCTATATTTCACGTCAAATGATATTAAAATGCATTAAATTGCATTAAAAACGAATTTGAGCATATTTATGCACATTTTTAACCAATTTGGCCTCATTTATCATTCAAATAACGTCCAAATACTCAAAGAAGCAACCCAAAATATTTATTTAATGTTTACGAGTGTTTTTGTACTTGTATTATCCTTTAATGACCTATGTTTCACGTCAAATCGCGTTAAAATGCATTAAAAACAAATTCGAGCAAGTTTATGCACATTTTTAACCTATTTGGCCTAATTTATCATTCAAATAAAGTCCAAATACACAGAGAAGCCAACCAAAATATTTATTTATTGTTTACGAGTGTTTTTGCACTTGTATTTGCATTTAATGACCTATATTTCACGTCAAATCGCATTAAAATGCATTACAAACAAATTTGACCATGTTTATGCTCATTTTTAACCAATTTGGCCTAATTTATCATTCAAATAACGTCCAAATACACAAATAAGCAAACCAAAATATTTATTTATTGTTTACGAGTGTTTTTGCACTTGTATTTGCCTTTAAAAACCTATATTTCACGTCAAATCACATTAAAAAGCAATAAAAATGAATTTGAGCATGTTTATGCATATTTTTAACCAATTTGGCCACATTTATCATTCAAATAACGTCCAAATACACAAAGAAGCCACCCAAAATATTTATTTAATGTTTACGAGTGTTTTTGCACTTGTATTTGCATTTCATAACCTATATTTCACGTCAAATGATATTAAAATGCATTAAAAACGAATTTGACCAAGTTTATGCTCATTTTTAAGCAATTTGGCCTAATTTATCATTCAAATAACGTCCAAAAACACAAAGAAGCCACCCAAAATATTTATTTAATGTTTACGAGTGTTTTTGCACTTGTATTTGCATTTAATGACCTATATTTCACGTCAAATCGCATTAAAATGCATTAAAAACGAATTCGAGCAAATTTATGCACATTTTTAACCTATTTGGCCTAATTTATCATTGAAATAACGTCCAAATACACAGAGAAGCCAACCAAAATATTTATTTATTGTTTACGATTGTTTTTGCACTTGTATTTGCATTTAATGACCTATATTTCACGTCAAATCGCATTAAAATGCATTAAAAACGAATTCGAGCAAATTTATGCACATTTTTAACCTATTTGGCCTAATTTATCATTAAAATAACGTCCAAATACACAGAGAAGCCAACCAAAATATTTATTTATTGTTTACGAGTGTTTTTGCACTTGTATTTGCATTTAATGACCTATATTTCACGTCAAATCGCATTAAAATGCATTACAAACGAATTTGACCATGTTTATGCTCATTTTTAACCAATTTGGCTTAATTTATCAATCAAATAACGTCCAAATACACAAATAAGCAAACCAAAATATTTAATTATTGTTTACGAGTGTTTTTGCACTGGTATTTGCCTTTAATAACCTATATTTCACGGCAAATAGAATTAAAATGAATTAAAAAGCAATAAAAACAAATTTGAGCATGTTTATTCACATTTTTAACTAATTTGACCATATTTATCATTCAAATACGTCCAAATACACAAAGAAGTCACCCAAAATATTTATTTAATGTTTACGAGTCTTTTTGCATATGTATTTGCATTTAATAACCTATATTTCACGTCAAATGATATTAAAATGCATTAAAAACGAATTTGACCATGTTTATGCTCATTTTTAAGCAATTTGGCTTAATTTATCATTCAAATAACGTCCAAATACACAAATAAGCAAACCAAAATATTTAATTATTGTTTACGAGTGTTTTTGCACTGGTATTTGCCTTTAATAACCTATATTTCACGGCAAATAGTATTAAAATGAATTAAAAAGCATTAAAAACAAATTTGAGCATGTTTATTCACATTTTTAACTAATTTGACCATATTTATCATTCAAATACGTCCAAATACACAAAGAAGCCACCCAAAATATTTATTTAATATTTACGAGTGTTTTTGCACTTGTATTTGCATTTAATGACCTATATTTCACGTCAAATGATATTAAAATGCATTAAATTGCATTAAAAACGAATTTGAGCATGTTTATGCACATTTTTAACCAATTTGGCCTCATTTATCATTCAAATAACGTCCAAATACACAAAGAAACAACCCAAAATATTTATTTAATGTTTACGAGTGTTTTTGTACTTGTATTATCCTTTAATGACCTATATTTCACGTCAAATCGCGTTAAAATGCATTAAAAACGAATTCGAGCAAGTTTATGCACATTTTTAACCTATTTGGCCTAATTTATCATTCAAATAACGTCCAAATACACAGAGAAGCCAACCAAAATATTTATTTATTGTTTACGAGTGTTTTTGCACTTGTATTTGCCTTTAATAACCTATATTTCACGTCAAATCGCATTAAAAAGCATTAAAAATGAATTTGAGCATGTTTATGCATATTTTTAACCAATTTGGCCACATTTATCATTCAAATAACATCCAAATACACAAAGAAGCCACCCAAAATATTTATTTAATGTTTACGAGTGTTTTTGCACTTGTATTTGCATTTAATAACCTATATTTCACGTCAAATGATATTAAAATGCATTAAAAACGAATTTGACCATGTTTATGCTCATTTTTAAGCAGTTTGGCCTGATTTATCATTCAAATAACGTCCAAAACCACAAAGAAGCCACCCAAAATATTTATTTAATGTTTACGAGTGTTTTTGCACTTGTATTTGCATTTAATAACCTATATTTCACGTCAAATGATATTAAAATGCATTAAAAACGAATTTGACCATGCTTATGCTCATTTTTAAGCAATTTGGCCTAATTTATCATTCAAATAAAGTCCAAATACACAGAGAAGCCACCCAAAATATTTATTTAATGTTTACGAGTGTTTTTGCACTTGTATTTGCATTTAATAACCTACATTTCACGTCAAATGATATTAAAATGCATTAAAAACGAATTTGACCATGTTTATGCTCATTTTTAAGCAATTTGGCCTAATTTATCATTCAAATAACGTCCAAATAAACAAAGAAGCCACGGAAAATATTTATTTAATGTTTACGAGTGTTTTTGCACTTGTATTTGCATTTAATGACCTATATTTCACGTCAAATGATATTAAAATGCATTAAATTGCATTAAAAACGAATTTGAGCATATTTATGCACATTTTTAACCAATTTGGCCTCATTTATCATTCAAATAACGTCCAAATACTCAAAGAAGCAACCCAAAATATGTATTTAATGTTTACGAGTGTTTTTGTACTTGTATTATCCTTTAATGACCTATATTTCACGTCAAATCGCGTTAAAATGCATTAAAAACAAATTCGAGCAAGTTTATGCACATTTTTAACCTATTGGGCCTAATTTATCATTCAAATAAAGTCCAAATACACAGAGAAGCCAACCAAAATATTTATTTATTGTTTACGAGTGTTTTTGCACTTGTATTTGCATTTAATGACCTATATTTCACGTCAAATCGCATTAAAATGCATTACAAACAAATTTGACCATGTTTATGCTCATTTTTAACCAATTTGGCCTAATTTATCATTCAAATAACGTCCAAATACACAAATAAGCAAACCAAAATATTTATTTATTGTTTACGAGTGTTTTTGCACTTGTATTTGCCTTTAATAACCTATATTTCACGTCAAATCACATTAAAAAGCATTAAAAATGAATTTGAGCATGTTTATGCATATTTTTAACCAATTTGGCCACATTTATCATTCAAATAACGTCCAAATACACAAAGAAGCCACCCAAAATATTTATTTAATGTTTACGAGTGTTTTTGCACTTGTATTTGCATTTAATAACCTATATTTCACGTCAAATGATATTAAAATGCATTAAAAACGAATTTGACCATGTTTATGCTCATTTTTAAGCAATTTGGCCTAATTTATCATTCAAATAACGTCCAAAAACACAAAGAAGCCACCCAAAATATTTATTTAATGTTTACGAGTGTTTTTGCACTTGTATTTGCATTTAATGACCTATATTTCACGTCAAATCGCATTAAAATGCATTAAAAACGAATTCGAGCAAGTTTATGCACATTTTTAACCTATTTGGCCTAATTTATCATTGAAATAACGTCCAAATACACAGAGAAGCCAACCAAAATATTTATTTATTGTTTACGAGTGTTTTTGCACTTGTATTTGCATTTAATGACCTATATTTCACGTCAAATCGCATTAAAATGCATTAAAAACGAATTCGAGCAAATTTATGCACATTTTTAACCTATTTGGCCTAATTTATCATTAAAATAACGTCCAAATACACAGAGAAGCCAACCAAAATATTTATTTATTGTTTACGAGTGTTTTTGCACTTGTATTTGCATTTAATGACCTATATTTCACGTCAAATCGCATTAAAATGCATTACAAACGAATTTGACCATGTTTATGCTCATTTTTAACCAATTTGGCTTAATTTATCAATCAAATAACGTCCAAATACACAAATAAGCAAACCAAAATATTTAATTATTGTTTACGAGTGTTTTTGCACTGGTATTTGCCTTTAATAACCTATATTTCACGGCAAATAGTATTAAAATGAATTAAAAAGCAATAAAAACAAATTTGAGCATGTTTATTCACATTTTTAACTAATTTGACCATATTTATCATTCAAATACGTCCAAATACACAAAGAAGTCACCCAAAATATTTATTTAATGTTTACGAGTCTTTTTGCATATGTATTTGCATTTAATAACCTATATTTCACGTCAAATGATATTAAAATGCATTAAAAACGAATTTGACCATGTTTATGCTCATTTTTAATCAATTTGGCTTAATTTATCATTCAAATAACGTCCAAATACACAAATAAGCAAACCAAAATATTTAATTATTGTTTACGAGTGTTTTTGCACTGGTATTTGCCTTTAATAACCTATATTTCACGGCAAATAGTATTAAAATGAATTAAAAAGCATTAAAAACAAATTTGAGCATGTTTATTCACATTTTTAACTAATTTGACCATATTTATCATTCAAATACGTCCAAATACACAAAGAAGCCACCCAAAATATTTATTTAATATTTACGAGTGTTTTTGCACTTGTATTTGCATTTAATGACCTATATTTCACGTCAAATGATATTAAAATGCATTAAATTGCATTAAAAACGAATTTGAGCATGTTTATGCACATTTTTAACCAATTTGGCCTCATTTATCATTCAAATAACGTCCAAATACACAAAGAAACAACCCAAAATATTTATTTAATGTTTACGAGTGTTTTTGTACTTGTATTATCCTTTAATGACCTATATTTCACGTCAAATCGCGTTAAAATGCATTAAAAACGAATTCGAGCAAGTTTATGCACATTTTTAACCTATTTGGCCTAATTTATCATTCAAATAACGTCCAAATACACAGAGAAGCCAACCAAAATATTTATTTATTGTTTACGAGTGTTTTTGCACTTGTATTTGCATTTAATGACCTATATTTCACGTCAAATCGCATTAAAATGCATTACAAACAAATTTGACCATGTTTATGCTCATTTTTAACCAATTTGGCCTAATTTATCATTCAAATAACGTCCAAATACACAAATAAGCAAACCAAAATATTTAATTATTGTTTACGAGTGTTTTTGCACTGGTATTTGCCTTTAATAACCTATATTTCACGGCAAATAGTATTAAAATGAATTAAAAAGCATTAAAAACAAATTTGAGCATGTTTATTCACATTTTTAACTAATTTGACCATATTTATCATTCAAATACGTCCAAATACACAAAGAAGCCACCCAAAATATTTATTTAATATTTACGAGTGTTTTTGCACTTGTATTTGCATTTAATGACCTATATTTCACGTCAAATGATATTAAAATGCATTAAATTGCATTAAAAACGAATTTGAGCATGTTTATGCACATTTTTAACCAATTTGGCCTCATTTATCATTCAAATAACGTCCAAATACACAAAGAAACAACCCAAAATATTTATTTAATGTTTACGAGTGTTTTTGTACTTGTATTATCCTTTAATGACCTATATTTCACGTCAAATCGCGTTAAAATGCATTAAAAACGAATTCGAGCAAGTTTATGCACATTTTTAACCTATTTGGCCTAATTTATCATTCAAATAACGTCCAAATACACAGAGAAGCCAACCAAAATATTGATTTATTGTTTACGAGTGTTTTTGCACTTGTATTTGCATTTAATGACCTATATTTCACGTCAAATCGCATTAAAATGCATTACAAACGAATTTGACCATGTTTATGCTCATTTTTAACCAATTTGGCCTTATTTATCATTCAAATAACGTCCAAATACACAGAGAAGCCAACCAAAATATTTATTTATTGTTTACGAGTGTTTTTGCACTTGTATTTGCCTTTAATAACCTATATTTCACGGCAAATAGTATTAAAATGAATTACAAACAAATTTGACCATGTTTATACTCATTTTTAACCAATTTGGCCTAATTTATCATTCAAATAACGTCCAAATACACAAATAAGCAAACCAAAATATTTATTTATTGTTTACGAGTGTTTTTGCACTTGTATTTGCCTTTAATAACCTATATTTCACGGCAAATAGTATTAAAATGAATTAAAAAGCAATAAAAACAAATTTGAGCATGTTTATTCACATTTTTAACTAATTTGACCATATTTATCATTCAAATACGTCCAAATACACAAAGAAGCCACCCAAAATATTTATTTAATATTTACGAGTGTTTTTGCACTTGTATTTGCATTTAATGACCTATATTTCACGTCAAATGATATTAAAATGCATTAAATTGCATTAAAAACGAATTTGAGCATGTTTATGCACATTTTTAACCAATTTGGCCTCATTTATCATTCAAATAACGTCCAAATACACAAAGAAACAACCCAAAATATTTATTTAATGTTTACGAGTGTTTTTGTACTTGTATTATCCTTTAATGACTTATATTTCACGTCAAATCGCGTTAAAATGCATTAAAAACGAATTCGAGCAAGTTTATGCACATTTTTAACCTATTTGGCCTAATTTATCATTCAAATAACGTCCAAATACACAGAGAAGCCAACCAAAATATTTATTTATTGTTTACGAGTGTTTTTGCACTTGTATTTGCCTTTAATAACCTATATTTCACGTCAAATCGCATTAAAAAGCATTAAAAATGAATTTGAGCAAGTTTATGCACATTTTTAACCTATTTGGCCTAATTTATCATTCAAATAACGTCCAAATACACAGAGAAGCAAACCAAAATATTTATTTATTGTTTACGAGTGTTTTTGCACTTGTATTTGCCTTTAATAACCTATATTTCACGTCAAATCGCATTAAAAAGCATTAAAAATGAATTTGAGCATGTTTATGCATATTTTTAACCAATTTGGCCACATTTATCATTCAAATAACATCCAAATACACAAAGAAGCCACCCAAAATATTTATTTAATGTTTACGAGTGTTTTTGCACTTGTATTTGCATTTAATAACCTATATTTCACGTCAAATGATATTAAAATGCATTAAAAACGAATTTGACCATGTTTATGCTCATTTTTAAGCAATTTGGCCTGATTTATCATTCAAATAACGTCCAAAACCACAAAGAAGCCACCCAAAATATTTATTTAATGTTTACGAGTGTTTTTGCACTTGTATTTGCATTTAATAACCTATATTTCACGTCAAATGATATTAAAATGCATTAAAAACGAATTTGACCATGCTTATGCTCATTTTTAAGCAATTTGGCCTAATTTATCATTCAAATAAAGTCCAAATACACAGAGAAGCCACCCAAAATATTTATTTAATGTTTACGAGTGTTTTTGCACTTGTATTTGCATTTAATAACCTACATTTCACGTCAAATGATATTAAAATGCATTAAAAACGAATTTGACCATGTTTATGCTCATTTTTAAGCAATTTGGCCTAATTTATCATTCAAATAACGTCCAAATAAACAAAGAAGCCACGGAAAATATTTATTTAATGTTTACGAGTGTTTTTGCACTTGTATTTGCATTTAATGACCTATATTTCACGTCAAATGATATTAAAATGCATTAAATTGCATTAAAAACGAATTTGAGCATATTTATGCACATTTTTAACCAATTTGGCCTCATTTATCATTCAAATAACGTCCAAATACTCAAAGAAGCAACCCAAAATATGTATTTAATGTTTACGAGTGTTTTTGTACTTGTATTATCCTTTAATGACCTATATTTCACGTCAAATCGCGTTAAAATGCATTAAAAACAAATTCGAGCAAGTTTATGCACATTTTTAACCTATTTGGCCTAATTTATCATTCAAATAAAGTCCAAATACACAGAGAAGCCAACCAAAATATTTATTTATTGTTTACGAGTGTTTTTGCACTTGTATTTGCATTTAATGACCTATATTTCACGTCAAATCGCATTAAAATGCATTACAAACCAATTTGACCATGTTTATGCTCATTTTTAACCAATTTGGCCTAATTTATCATTCAAATAACGTCCAAATACACAAATAAGCAAACCAAAATATTTATTTATTGTTTACGAGTGTTTTTGCACTTGTATTTGCCTTTAATAACCTATATTTCACGTCAAATCACATTAAAAAGCATTAAAAATGAATTTGAGCATGTTTATGCATATTTTTAACCAATTTGGCCACATTTATCATTCAAATAACGTCCAAATACACAAAGAAGCCACCCAAAATATTTATTTAATGTTTACGAGTGTTTTTGCACTTGTATTTGCATTTAATAACCTATATTTCACGTCAAATGATATTAAAATGCATTAAAAACGAATTTGACCATGTTTATGCTCATTTTTAAGCAATTTGGCCTAATTTATCATTCAAATAACGTCCAAAAACACAAAGAAGCCACCCAAAATATTTATTTAATGTTTACGAGTGTTTTTGCACTTGTATTTGCATTTAATGACCTATATTTCACGTCAAATCGCATTAAAATGCATTAAAAACGAATTCGAACAAGTTTATGCACATTTTTAACCTATTTGGCCTAATTTATCATTGAAATAACGTCCAAATACACAGAGAAGCCAACCAAAATATTTATTTATTGTTTACGAGTGTTTTTGCACTTGTATTTGCATTTAATGACCTATATTTCACGTCAAATCGCATTAAAATGCATTAAAAACGAATTCGAGCAAATTTATGCACATTTTTAACCTATTTGGCCTAATTTATCATTAAAATAACGTCCAAATACACAGAGAAGCCAACCAAAATATTTATTTATTGTTTACGAGTGTTTTTGCACTTGTATTTGCATTTAATGACCTATATTTCACGTCAAATCGCATTAAAATGCATTACAAACGAATTTGACCATGTTTATGCTCATTTTTAACCAATTTGGCTTAATTTATCAATCAAATAACGTCCAAATACACAAATAAGCAAACCAAAATATTTAATTATTGTTTACGAGTGTTTTTGCACTGGTATTTGCCTTTAATAACCTATATTTCACGGCAAATAGTATTAAAATGAATTAAAAAGCAATAAAAACAAATTTGAGCATGTTTATTCACATTTTTAACTAATTTGACCATATTTATCATTCAAATACGTCCAAATACACAAAGAAGTCACCCAAAATATTTATTTAATGTTTACGAGTCTTTTTGCATATGTATTTGCATTTAATAACCTATATTTCACGTCAAATGATATTAAAATGCATTAAAAACGAATTTGACCATGTTTATGCTCATTTTTAATCAATTTGGCTTAATTTATCATTCAAATAACGTCCAAATACACAAATAAGCAAACCAAAATATTTAATTATTGTTTACGAGTGTTTTTGCACTGGTATTTGCCTTTAATAACCTATATTTCACGGCAAATAGTATTAAAATGAATTAAAAAGCATTAAAAACAAATTTGAGCATGTTTATTCACATTTTTAACTAATTTGACCATATTTATCATTCAAATACGTCCAAATACACAAAGAAGCCACCCAAAATATTTATTTAATATTTACGAGTGTTTTTGCACTTGTATTTGCATTTAATGACCTATATTTCACGTCAAATGATATTAAAATGCATTAAATTGCATTAAAAACGAATTTGAGCATGTTTATGCACATTTTTAACCAATTTGGCCTCATTTATCATTCAAATAACGTCCAAATACACAAAGAAACAACCCAAAATATTTATTTAATGTTTACGAGTGTTTTTGTACTTGTATTATCCTTTAATGACCTATATTTCACGTCAAATCACGTTAAAATGCATTAAAAACGAATTCGAGCAAGTTTATGCACATTTTTAACCTATTTGGCCTAATTTATCATTCAAATAACGTCCAAATACACAGAGAAGCCAACCAAAATATTTATTTATTGTTTACGAGTGTTTTTGCACTTGTATTTGCATTTAATGACCTATATTTCACGTCAAATCGCATTAAAATGCATTACAAACAAATTTGACCATGTTTATGCTCATTTTTAACCAATTTGGCCTAATTTATCATTCAAATAACGTCCAAATACACAAATAAGCAAACCAAAATATTTAATTATTGTTTACGAGTGTTTTTGCACTGGTATTTGCCTTTAATAACCTATATTTCACGGCAAATAGTATTAAAATGAATTAAAAAGCATTAAAAACAAATTTGAGCATGTTTATTCACATTTTTAACTAATTTGACCATATTTATCATTCAAATACGTCCAAATACACAAAGAAGCCACCCAAAATATTTATTTAATATTTACGAGTGTTTTTGCACTTGTATTTGCATTTAATGACCTATATTTCACGTCAAATGATATTAAAATGCATTAAATTGCATTAAAAACGAATTTGAGCATGTTTATGCGCATTTTTAACCAATTTGGCCTCATTTATCATTCAAATAACGTCCAAATACACAGAGAAGCAACCCAAAATATTTATTTAATGTTTACGAGTGTTTTTGTACTTGTATTATCCTTTAATGACCTATATTTCACGTCAAATCGCGTTAAAATGCATTAAAAACGAATTCGAGCAAGTTTATGCACATTTTTAACCTATTTGGCCTAATTTATTATTCAAATAACGTCCAAATACACAGAGAAGCCAACCAAAATATTTATTTATTGTTTACGAGTGTTTTTGCACTTGTATTTGCCTTTAATAACCTATATTTCACGTCAAATCGCATTAAAAAGCATTAAAAACGAATTTGAGCATGTTTATGCATATTTTTAAACAATTTGGCCACATTTATCATTCAAATAACGTCCAAAAACACAAAGAAGCCACCCAAAATATTTATTTAATGTTTACGAGTGTTTTTGCACTTGTATTTGCATTTAATAACCTATATTTCACGTCAAATGATATTAAAATGCATTAAAAACGAATTTGACCATGTTTATGCTCATTTTTAAGCAATTTGGCCTAATTTATCATTCAAATAACGTCCAAAAACACAAAGAAGCCACCCAAAATATTTATTTAATGTTTACGAGTGTTTTTGCACTTGTATTTGCATTTAATGACCTATATTTCACGTCAAATCGCATTAAAATGCATTAAAAACGAATTCGAACAAGTTTATGCACATTTTTAACCTATTTGGCCTAATTTATCATTAAAATAACGTCCAAATACACAGAGAAGCCAACCAAAATATTTATTTATTGTTTACGAGTGTTTTTGCTCTTGTATTTGCATTTAATAACCTATATTTCACGTCAAATCGCATTAAAATGCATTACAAACGAATTTGACCATGTTTATGCTCATTTTTAACCAATTTGGCTTAATTTATCATTCAAATAACGTCCAAATACACAAATATGCAAACCAAAATATTTAATTATTGTTTACGAGTGTTTTTGCACTGGTATTTGCCTTTAATAACCTATATTTCACGGCAAATAGTATTAAAATGAATTAAAAAGCAATAAAAACAAATTTGAGCATGTTTATTCACATTTTTAACTAATTTGACCATATTTATCATTCAAATACGTCCAAATACACAAAGAAGTCACCCAAAATATTTATTTAATGTTTACGAGTCTTTTTGCATATGTATTTGCATTTAATAACCTATATTTCACGTCAAATGATATTAAAATGCATTAAAAACGAATTTGACCATGTTTATGCTCATTTTTAAGCAATTTGGCTTTATTTATCATTCAAATAACGTCCAAATACACAAATAAGCAAACCAAAATATTTAATTATTGTTTACGAGTGTTTTTGCACTGGTATTTGCCTTTAATAACCTATATTTCACGGCAAATAGTATTAAAATGAATTAAAAAGCATTAAAAACAAATTTGAGCATGTTTATTCACATTTTTAACTAATTTGACCATATTTATCATTCAAATACGTCCAAATACACAAAGAAGCCACCCAAAATATTTATTTAATATTTACGAGTGTTTTTGCACTTGTATTTGCATTTAATGACCTATATTTCACGTCAAATGATATTAAAATGCATTAAATTGCATTAAAAACGAATTTGAGCATGTTTATGCACATTTTTAACCAATTTGGCCTCATTTATCATTCAAATAACGTCCAAATACACAAAGAAACAACCCAAAATATTTATTTAATGTTTACGAGTGTTTTTGTACTTGTATTATCCTTTAATGACCTATATTTCACGTCAAATCGCGTTAAAATGCATTAAAAACGAATTCGAGCAAGTTTATGCACATTTTTAACCTATTTGGCCTAATTTATCATTCAAATAACGTCCAAATACACAGAGAAGCCAACCAAAATATTGATTTATTGTTTACGAGTGTTTTTGCACTTGTATTTGCATTTAATGACCTATATTTCACGTCAAATCGCATTAAAATGCATTACAAACGAATTTGACCATGTTTATGCTCATTTTTAACCAATTTGGCCTAATTTATCATTCAAATAACGTCCAAATACACAGAGAAGCCAACCAAAATATTTATTTATTGTTTACGAGTGTTTTTGCACTGGTATTTGCCTTTAATAACCTATATTTCACGGCAAATAGTATTAAAATGAATTAAAAAGCATTAAAAACAAATTTGAGCATGTTTATTCACATTTTTAACTAATTTGACCATATTTATCAGTCAAATACGTCCAAATACACAAAGAAGCCACCCAAAATATTTATTTAATATTTACGAGTGTTTTTGCACTTGTATTTGCATTTAATGACCTATATTTCACGTCAAATGATATTAAAATGCATTAAATTGCATTAAAAACGAATTTGAGCATGTTTATGCGCATTTTTAACCAATTTGGCCTCATTTATCATTCAAATAACGTCCAAATACACAGAGAAGCAACCCAAAATATTTATTTAATGTTTACGAGTGTTTTTGTACTTGTATTATCCTTTAATGACCTATATTTCACGTCAAATCGCGTTAAAATGCATTAAAAACGAATTCGAGCAAGTTTATGCACATTTTTAACCTATTTGGCCTAATTTATTATTCAAATAACGTCCAAATACACAGAGAAGCCAACCAAAATATTTATTTATTGTTTACGAGTGTTTTTGCACTTGTATTTGCTTTTAATAACCTATATTTCACGTCAAATCGCATTAAAAAGCATTAAAAATGAATTTGAGCATGTTTATGCATATTTTTAACCAATTTGGCCACATTTATCATTCAAATAACGTCCAAATACACAAAGAAGCCACCCAAAATATTTATTTAATGTTTACGAGTGTTTTTGCACTTGTATTTGCATTTAATAACCTATATTTCACGTCAAATGATATTAAAATGCATTAAAAACGAATTTGACCATGTTTATGCTCATTTTTAAGCAATTTGGCCTAATTTATCATTCAAATAACGTCCAAAAACACAAAGAAGCCACCCAAAATATTTATTTAATGTTTACGAGTGTTTTTGCACTTGTATTTGCATTTAATGACCTATATTTCACGTCAAATCGCATTAAAATGCATTAAAAACGAATTCGAGCAAGTTTATGCACATTTTTAACCTATTTGGCCTAATTTATCATTAAAATAACGTCCAAATACACAGAGAAGCCAACCAAAATATTTATTTATTGTTTACGAGTGTTTTTGCTCTTGTATTTGCATTTAATGACCTATATTTCACGTCAAATCGCATTAAAATGCATTACAAACGAATTTGACCATGTTTATGCTCATTTTTAACCAATTTGGCTTAATTTATCATTCAAATAACGTCCAAATACACAAATATGCAAACCAAAATATTTAATTATTGTTTACGAGTGTTTTTGCACTGGTATTTGCCTTTAATAACCTATATTTCACGGCAAATAGTATTAAAATGAATTAAAAAGCAATAAAAACAAATTTGAGCATGTTTATTCACATTTTTAACTAATTTGACCATATTTATCATTCAAATACGTCCAAATACACAAAGAAGTCACCCAAAATATTTATTTAATGTTTACGAGTCTTTTTGCATATGTATTTGCATTTAATAACCTATATTTCACGTCAAATGATATTAAAATGCATTAAAAACGAATTTGACCATGTTTATGCTCATTTTTAAGCAATTTGGCTTTATTTATCATTCAAATAACGTCCAAATACACAAATAAGCAAACCAAAATATTTAATTATTGTTTACGAGTGTTTTTGCACTGGTATTTGCCTTTAATAACCTATATTTCACGGCAAATTGTATTAAAATGAATTAAAAAGCATTAAAAACAAATTTGAGCATGTTTATTCACATTTTTAACTAATTTGACCATATTTATCATTCAAATACGTCCAAATACACAAAGAAGCCACCCAAAATATTTATTTAATATTTACGAGTGTTTTTGCACTTGTATTTGCATTTAATGACCTATATTTCACGTCAAATGATATTAAAATGCATTAAATTGCATTAAAAACGAATTTGAGCATGTTTATGCACATTTTTAACCAATTTGGCCTCATTTATCATTCAAATAACGTCCAAATACACAAAGAAACAACCCAAAATATTTATTTAATGTTTACGAGTGTTTTTGTACTTGTATTTTCCTTTAATGACCTATATTTCACGTCAAATCGCGTTAAAATGCATTAAAAACGAATTCGAGCAAGTTTATGCACATTTTTAACCTATTTGGCCTAATTTATCATTCAAATAACGTCCAAATACACAGAGAAGCCAACCAAAATATTTATTTATTGTTTACGAGTGTTTTTGCACTTGTATTTGCATTTAATGACCTATATTTCACGTCAAATCGCATTAAAATGCATTACAAACAAATTTGACCATGTTTATGCTCATTTTTAACCAATTTGGCCTAATTTATCATTCAAATAACGTCCAAATACACAAATAAGCAAACCAAAATATTTAATTATTGTTTACGAGTGTTTTTGCACTGGTATTTGCCTTTAATAACCTATATTTCACGGCAAATAGTATTAAAATGAATTAAAAAGCATTAAAAACAAATTTGAGCATGTTTATTCACATTTTTAACTAATTTGACCATATTTATCATTCAAATACGTCCAAATACACAAAGAAGCCACCCAAAATATTTATTTAATATTTACGAGTGTTTTTGCACTTGTATTTGCATTTAATGACCTATATTTCACGTCAAATGATATTAAAATGCATTAAATTGCATTAAAAACGAATTTGAGCATGTTTATGCGCATTTTTAACCAATTTGGCCTCATTTATCATTCAAATAACGTCCAAATACACAGAGAAGCAACCCAAAATATTTATTTAATGTTTACGAGTGTTTTTGTACTTGTATTATCCTTTAATGACCTATATTTCACGTCAAATCGCGTTAAAATGCATTAAAAACGAATTCGAGCAAGTTTATGCACATTTTTAACCTATTTGGCCTAATTTATTATTCAAATAACGTCCAAATACACAGAGAAGCCAACCAAAATATTTATTTATTGTTTACGAGTGTTTTTGCACTTGTATTTGCCTTTAATAACCTATATTTCACGTCAAATCGCATTAAAAAGCATTAAAAATGAATTTGAGCATGTTTATGCATATTTTTAACCAATTTGGCCACATTTATCATTCAAATAACGTCCAAATACACAAAGAAGCCACCCAAAATATTTATTTAATGTTTACGAGTGTTTTTGCACTTGTATTTGCATTTAATAACCTATATTTCACGTCAAATGATATTAAAATGCATTAAAAACGAATTTGACCATGTTTATGCTCATTTTTAAGCAATTTGGCCTAATTTATCATTCAAATAACGTCCAAAAACACAAAGAAGCCACCCAAAATATTTATTTAATGTTTACGAGTGTTTTTGCACTTGTATTTGCATTTAATGACCTATATTTCACGTCAAATCGCATTAAAATGCATTAAAAACGAATTCGAGCAAGTTTATGCACATTTTTAACCTATTTGGCCTAATTTATCATTAAAATAACGTCCAAATACACAGAGAAGCCAACCAAAATATTTATTTATTGTTTACGAGTGTTTTTGCTCTTGTATTTGCATTTAATGACCTATATTTCACGTCAAATCGCATTAAAATGCATTACAAACGAATTTGACCATGTTTATGCTCATTTTTAACCAATTTGGCTTAATTTATCATTCAAATAACGTCCAAATACACAAATATGCAAACCAAAATATTTAATTATTGTTTACGAGTGTTTTTGCACTGGTATTTGCCTTTAATAACCTATATTTCACGGCAAATAGTATTAAAATGAATTAAAAAGCAATAAAAACAAATTTGAGCATGTTTATTCACATTTTTAACTAATTTGACCATATTTATCATTCAAATACGTCCAAATACACAAAGAAGTCACCCAAAATATTTATTTAATGTTTACGAGTCTTTTTGCATATGTATTTGCATTTAATAACCTATATTTCACATCAAATGATATTAAAATGCATTAAAAACGAATTTGACCATGTTTATGCTCATTTTTAAGCAATTTGGCTTAATTTATCATTCAAATAACGTCCAAATACACAAATAAGCAAACCAAAATATTTAATTATTGTTTACGAGTGTTTTTGCACTGGTATTTGCCTTTAATAACCTATATTTCACGGCAAATTGTATTAAAATGAATTAAAAAGCATTAAAAACAAATTTGAGCATGTTTATTCACATTTTTAACTAATTTGACCATATTTATCATTCAAATACGTCCAAATACACAAAGAAGCCACCCAAAATATTTATTTAATATTTACGAGTGTTTTTGCACTTGTATTTGCATTTAATGACCTATATTTCATGTCAAATGATATTAAAATGCATTAAATTGCATTAAAAACGAATTTGAGCATGTTTATGCACATTTTTAACCAATTTGGCCTCATTTATCATTCAAATAACGTCCAAATACACAAAGAAACAACCCAAAATATTTATTTAATGTTTACGAGTGTTTTTGTACTTGTATTATCCTTTAATGACCTATATTTCACGTCAAATCGCGTTAAAATGCATTAAAAACGAATTCGAGCAAGTTTATGCACATTTTTAACCTATTTGGCCTAATTTATCATTCAAATAACGTCCAAATACACAGAGAAGCCAACCAAAATATTTATTTATTGTTTACGAGTGTTTTTGCACTTGTATTTGCATTTAATGACCTATATTTCACGTCAAATCGCATTAAAATGCATTACAAACAAATTTGACCATGTTTATGCTCATTTTTAACCAATTTGGCCTAATTTATCATTCAAATAACGTCCAAATACACAAATAAGCAAACCAAAATATTTAATTATTGTTTACGAGTGTTTTTGCACTGGTATTTGCCTTTAATAACCTATATTTCACGGCAAATAGTATTAAAATGAATTAAAAAGCATTAAAAACAAATTTGAGCATGTTTATTCACATTTTTAACTAATTTGACCATATTTATCATTCAAATACGTCCAAATACACAAAGAAGCCACCCAAAATATTTATTTAATATTTACGAGTGTTTTTGCACTTGTATTTGCATTTAATGACCTATATTTCACGTCAAATGATATTAAAATGCATTAAATTGCATTAAAAACGAATTTGAGCATGTTTATGCGCATTTTTAACCAATTTGGCCTCATTTATCATTCAAATAACGTCCAAATACACAGAGAAGCAACCCAAAATATTTATTTAATGTTTACGAGTGTTTTTGTACTTGTATTATCCTTTAATGACCTATATTTCACGTCAAATCGCGTTAAAATGCATTAAAAACGAATTCGAGCAAGTTTATGCACATTTTTAACCTATTTGGCCTAATTTATTATTCAAATAACGTCCAAATACACAGAGAAGCCAACCAAAATATTTATTTATTGTTTACGAGTGTTTTTGCACTTGTATTTGCCTTTAATAACCTATATTTCACGTCAAATCGCATTAAAAAGCATTAAAAATGAATTTGAGCATGTTTATGCATATTTTTAACCAATTTGGCCACATTTATCATTGAAATAACGTCCAAATACACAAAGAAGCCACCCAAAATATTTATTTAATGTTTACGAGTGTTTTTGTACTTGTATTATCCTTTAATGACCTATATTTCACGTCAAATGATATTAAAATGCATTAAAAACGAATTTGACCATGTTTATGCTCATTTTTAAGCAATTTGGCCTAATTTATCATTCAAATAACGTCCAAAAACACAAAGAAGCCACCCAAAATATTTATTTAATGTTTACGAGTGTTTTTGCACTTGTATTTGCATTTAATGACCTATATTTCACGTCAAATGATATTAAAATGCATTAAATTGCATTAAAAACGAATTTGAGCATGTTTATGCGCATTTTTAACCAATTTGGCCTCATTTATCATTCAAATAACGTCCAAATACACAGAGAAGCAACCCAAAATATTTATTTAATGTTTACGAGTGTTTTTGTACTTGTATTATCCTTTAATGACCTATATTTCACGTCAAATCGCATTAAAATGCATTAAAAACGAATTCGAGCAAGTTTATGCACATTTTTAACCTATTTGGCCTAATTTATCATTAAAATAACGTCCAAATACACAGATAAGCCAACCAAAATATTTATTTATTGTTTACGAGTGTTTTTGCACTTGTATTTGCATTTAATGACCTATATTTCACGTCAAATCGCATTAAAATGCATTACAAACGAATTTGACCATGTTTATGCTCATTTTTAACCAATTTGGCTTAATTTATCATTCAAATAACGTCCAAATACACAAATAAGCAAACCAAAATATTTAATTATTGTTTACGAGTGTTTTTGCACTGGTATTTGCCTTTAATAACCTATATTTCACGGCAAATAGTATTAAAATGAATTAAAAAGCATTAAAAACAAATTTGAGCATGTTTATTCACATTTTTAACTAATTTGACCATATTTATCATTCAAATACGTCCAAATACACAAAGAAGCCACCCAAAATATTTATTTAATATTTACGAGTGTTTTTGCACTTGTATTTGCATTTAATGACCTATATTTCACGTCAAATGATATTAAAATGCATTAAATTGCATTAAAAACGAATTTGAGCATGTTTATGCACATTTTTAACCAATTTGGCCTCATTTATCATTCAAATAACGTCCAAATACACAAAGAAACAACCCAAAATATTTATTTAATGTTTACGAGTGTTTTTGTACTTGTATTATCCTTTAATGACCTATATTTCACGTCAAATCGCGTTAAAATGCATTAAAAACGAATTCGAGCAAGTTTATGCACATTTTTAACCTATTTGGCCTAATTTATCATTCAAATAACGTCCAAATACACAGAGAAGCCAACCAAAATATTGATTTATTGTTTACGAGTGTTTTTGCACTTGTATTTGCATTTAATGACCTATATTTCACGTCAAATCGCATTAAAATGCATTACAAACGAATTTGACCATGTTTATGCTCATTTTTAACCAATTTGGCCTAATTTATCATTCAAATAACGTCCAAATACACAGAGAAGCCAACCAAAATATTTATTTATTGTTTACGAGTGTTTTTGCACTTGTATTTGCCTTTAATAACCTATATTTCACGGCAAATAGTATTAAAATGAATTACAAACAAATTTGACCATGTTTATACTCATTTTTAACCAATTTGGCCTAATTTATCATTCAAATAACGTCCAAATACACAAATAAGCAAACCAAAATATTTATTTATTGTTTACGAGTGTTTTTGCACTTGTATTTGCCTTTAATAACCTATATTTCACGGCAAATAGTATTAAAATGAATTAAAAAGCAATAAAAACAAATTTGAGCATGTTTATTCACATTTTTAACTAATTTGACCATATTTATCATTCAAATACGTCCAAATACACAAAGAAGCCACCCAAAATATTTATTTAATATTTACGAGTGTTTTTGCACTTGTATTTGCATTTAATGACCTATATTTCACGTCAAATGATATTAAAATGCATTAAATTGCATTAAAAACGAATTTGAGCATGTTTATGCTTATTTTTAAGCAATTTGGCCTAATTTATCATTCAAATAACGTCCAAAAACACAAATAAGCCACCCAAAATATTTATTTAATATTTACGAGTATTTTTGCACTTGTATTTGCATTTAATATCCAATATTTCACATCAAATAGTATTAAAATGAATTAAAAAACATTAAAAACAAATTTGAGCATGTTTATGCTCATTTTTAAGTAATTTGACCTCATTTATCATTCAAATACGTCCAAATACACAAAGAAGCCACCCAAAATATTTATTTAATATTTACGAGTGTTTTTGCACTTGTATTTGCATTTAATGACCTATATTTCACGTCAAATGATATTAAAATGCATTAAAATGCATTAAAAACGAATTTAAGCATGTTTATACACTTTTTTAACCAATTTGGCCTCATTTATCTTTCAAATAACGTCCAAATACAGAAAAATGCGTCCAAAAATACTTATTTAATGTTTACGAGTCTATTTGCAGATGTATTTGCATTTAATGACCTATATTAGACGATAAATAGCATTAAAAAGCATTAAAAAGGAATTTGCGCATGTTTATGCATATTTTTAACCTATTTGGCCTTATTTATCATTCAAATAACGTCCAAATACACAACGAAGCCACCCAAAATATTTATTTAATGTTTACGAGTGTTTTTGCACTTGTATTTGCATTTAATGACCTATATTTCACGTCAAATAGTATTAAAAAGCATTAAAAACAAATTTGAGCATGTTTATTCACATTTTTAACTAATTTGACCTCATTTATCATTCAAATACGTCCAAATACACAAA
The DNA here is from genome assembly GCA_037678475.1 of x Bolboschoenoplectus mariqueter. Taxonomy (NCBI): domain Eukaryota; kingdom Viridiplantae; phylum Streptophyta; class Magnoliopsida; order Poales; family Cyperaceae; genus x Bolboschoenoplectus; species x Bolboschoenoplectus mariqueter. Next base: position 4,977,776 of record CM075236.1, on the reverse strand, counting down.
GAGGAATAACCAAAATATTTATTTATTGTTTACGAGTGTTTTTGCACTTGTATTTGCATTTAATGACCAATATTTCACGTCAAATGAGATTAAAATGCATTAAATTGCATTAAAAACGAATTTGAGCGTGTTTATGCAAATTTTTAACCAATTTGGCCTCATTTATTATTCAAATAACGTCCAAATACACAAAGAAGCAAACCAAAATATTTATTTATTGTTTACGAGTGTTTTTGCACTTATATTTGCATTTATTTACCTATATTTCACGTCAAATGATATTAAAATACAATAAAATGCATTAAAAACGAATTTGAGCATGTTTATTCACATTTTTAACTAATTTGACCTCATTTATCATTCAAATACGTCCAAATACACAAAGAGGAATAACCAAAATATTTATTTATTGTTTACAAGTGTTTTTGCACTTGTATTTGCATTTAATGACCTATATTTCACGTCAAATGATATTAAAATGCATTAAATTGCATTAAAAACGAATTTGAGCATGTTTATGCACATTTTTAACCAATTTGGCCTCATTTATTATTCAAATAACGTCCAAATACACAAAGAAGCAACCCAAAATATTTATTTATTGTTTACGAGTGTTTTTGCACTTGTATTTGCCTTTAATAACCTATATTTCACGTCAAATCGCATTAAAAAGCATTAAAAACGAATTTGAGCATGTTTATGCATATTTTTAAACAATTTGGCCACATTTATCATTCAAATAACGTCCAAATACACAAAGAAGCCACCCAAAATATTTATTTAATGTTTACGAGTGTTTTTGCACTTGTATTTGCATTTAATGACCTATATTTCACGTCAAATCGCATTAAAATGCATTAAAAACGAATTCGAGCAAGTTTATGCACATTTTTAAACTATTTGGCCTAATTTATCATTCAAATAACGTCCAAATACACAGAGAAGCCAACCAAAATATTTATTTATTGTTTACGAGTGTTTTTGCACTTGTATTTGAATTTAATGACCTATATTTCACGTCAAATCGCATTAAAATGAATTACAAACAAATTTGACCATGTTTATACTCATTTTTAACCAATTTGGCCTAATTTATCATTCAAATAACGTCCAAATACACAAATAAGCAAACCAAAATATTTATTTATTGTTTACGAGTGTTTTTGCACTTGTATTTGCCTTTAATAACCTATATTTCACGTCAAATCGCATTAAAAAGCATTAAAAACGAATTTGAGCATGTTTATGCATATTTTTAAACAATTTGGCCACATTTATCATTCAAATAACGTCCAAAAACACAAAGAAGCCACCCAAAATATTTATTTAATGTTTACGAGTGTTTTTGTACTTGTATTATCCTTTAATGACCTATATTTCACGTCAAATGGCGTTAAAATGCATTAAAAACGAATTCGAGCAAGTTTATGCACATTTTTAACCTATTTGGCCTAATTTATCATTCAAATAACGTCCAAATACACAGAGAAGCCAACGAAAATATTTATTTATTGTTTACGAGTGTTTTTGCACTTGTATTTGCATTTAATGACCTATATTTCACGTCAAATCGCATTAAAATGCATTACAAACAAATTTGACCATGTTTATGCTCATTTTTAACCAATTTGGCCTAATTTTATCATTCAAATAACGTCCAAATACACAAATAAGCAAACCAAAATATTTATTTATTGTTTACGAGTGTTTTTGCACTTGTATTTGCCTTTAATAACCTATATTTCACGTCAAATCGCATTAAAAAGCATTAAAAATGAATTTGAGCATGTTTATGCATAGTTTTAAACAATTTGGCCACATTTATCATTCAAATAACGTCCAAATACACAAAGAAGCCACCCAAAATATTTATTTAATGTTTACGAGTGTTTTTGCACTTGTATTTGCATTTAATGACCTATATTTCACGTCAAATCGCATTAAAATGCATTAAAAACGAATTCGAGCAAACTTATGCAAATTTTTAACCTATTTGGCCTAATTTATCATTGAAATAACGTCCAAATACACAGAGAAGCCAACCAAAATATTTATTTATTGTTTACGAGTGTTTTTGCACTTGTATTTGAATTTAATGACCTATATTTCACGTCAAATCGCATTAAAATGAATTACAAACAAATTTGACCATGTTTATACTCATTTTTAACCAATTTGGCCTAATTTATCATTCAAATAACGTCCAAACACACAAATAAGCAAACCAAAATATTTATTTATTGTTTACGAGTGTTTTTGCACTTGTATTTGCCTTTAATAACCTATATTTCACGTCAAATCGCATTAAAAAGCATTAAAAACGAATTTGAGCATGTTTATGCATATTTTTAAACAATTTGGCCACATTTATCATTCAAATAACGTCCAAATACACAAAGAAGCCACCCAAAATATTTATTTAATGTTTACGAGTGTTTTTGTACTTGTATTATCCTTTAATGACCTGTATTTCATGTCAAATCGCGTTAAAATGCATTAAAAACGAATTCGAGCAAGTTTATGCACATTTTTAACCTATTTGGCCTAATTTATCATTCAAATAACGTCCAAATACACATAGAAGCCAACCAAAATATTTATTTATTGTTTACGAGTGTTTTTGCACTTGTATTTGCATTTAATGACCTATATTTCACGTCAAATCGCATTAAAATGCATTACAAACAAATTTGACCATGTTTATGCTCATTTTTAACCAATTTGGCCTAATTTATCATTCAAATAACGTCCAAATATACAAATAAGCAAACCAAAATATTTATTTATTGTTTACGAGTGTTTTTGCACATGTATTTGCCTTTAATAACCTATATTTCACGTCAAATCGCATTAAAAAGCATTAAAAATGAATTTGAGCATGTTTATGCATATTTTTAATCAATTTGGCCACATTTATCATTCAAATAACGTCCAAATACACAATGAAGCCACTCAAAATATTTATTTAATGTTTACGAGTTTTTTTTGCACTTGTATTTGCATTTAATAACCTATATTTCACGTCAAATGATATTAAAATGCATTAAAAACGAATTTGACCAAGTTTATGCACATTTTTAACCTATTTGGCCTAATTTATCATTCAAATAACGTCCAAATACACATAGAAGCCAACCAAAATATTTATTTATTGTTTACGAGTGTTTTTGCACTTGTATTTGAATTTAATGACCTATATTTCACGTCAAATCGCATTAAAATGAATTACAAACAAATTTGACCATGTTTATACTCATTTTTAACCAATTTGGCCTAATTTATCATTCAAATAACGTCCAAACACACAAATAAGCAAACCAAAATATTTATTTATTGTTTACGAGTGTTTTTGCACTTGTATTTGCCTTTAATAACCTATATTTCACGTCAAATCGCATTAAAAAGCATTAAAAACGAATTTGAGCATGTTTATGCATATTTTTAAACAATTTGGCCACATTTATCATTCAAATAACGTCCAAATACACAAAGAAGCCACCCAAAATATTTATTTAATGTTTACGAGTGTTTTTGTACTTGTATTATCCTTTAATGACCTATATTTCATGTCAAATCGCGTTAAAATGCATTAAAAACGAATTCGAGCAAGTTTATGCACATTTTTAACCTATTTGGCCTAATTTATCATTCAAATAACGTCCAAATACACATAGAAGCCAACCAAAATATTTATTTATTGTTTACGAGTGTTTTTGCACTTGTATTTGCATTTAATGACCTATATTTCACGTCAAATCGCATTAAAATGCATTACAAACAAATTTGACCATGTTTATGCTCATTTTTAACCAATTTGGCCTAATTTATCATTCAAATAACGTCCAAATACACAAATAAGCAAACCAAAATATTTATTTATTGTTTACGAGTGTTTTTGCACTTGTATTTGCCTTTAATAACCTATATTTCACGTCAAAACGTCCAAATACACAAAGAAGCCACTCAAAATATTTATTTAATGTTTACGAGTGTTTTTGCACTTGTATTTGCATTTAATAACCTATATTTCACGTCAAATGATATTAAAATGCATTAAAAACGAATTTGACCATGTTTATGCTCATTTTTAAGCAATTTGGCCTAATTTATCATTCAAATAACGTCCAAAAACACAAAGAAGCCACCCAAAATATTTATTTAATGTTTATGAGTGTTTTTGCACTTGTATTTGCATTTAATGACCTATATTTCACGTCAAATCGCATTAAAATGCATTAAAAACGAATTCGAGCAAGTTTATGCACATTTTTAAGCAATTTGGCCTAATTTATCATTAAAATAACGTCCAAATACACGGAGAAGCCAACCAAAATATTTATTTATTGTTTACGAGTGTTTTTGCACTTGTATTTGCATTTAATGACCTATATTTCACGTCAAATCGCATTAAAATGCATTACAAACGAATTCGAGCAAGTTTATGCACATTTTTAACCTATTTGGCCTAATTTATCATTAAAATAACGTCCAAATACACAAATAAGCAAACCAAAATATTTAATTATTGTTTACGAGTGTTTTTGCACTGGTATTTGCCTTTAATAACCTATATTTCACGGCAAATAGTATTAAAATGAATTAAAAAGCAATAAAAACAAATTTGAGCATGTTTATTCACATTTTTAACTAATTTGACCATATTTATCATTCAAATACGTCCAAATACACAAAGAAACCACCCAAAATATTTATTTAATATTTACGAGTGTTTTTGCACTTGTATTTGCATTTAATGACCTATATTTCACGTCAAATGATATTAAAATGCATTAAATTGCATTAAAAACGAATTTGAGCATGTTTATGCACATTTTTAAGCAATTTGGCCTAATTTATCATTCAATTAACGTCCAAAAACACAAATAAGCCACCCAAAATATTTATTTAATGTTTACGAGTGTTTTTGCACTTGTATTTGCATTTAATAACCTATATTTCACGTCAAATCGCATTAAAATGCATTAAAAACGAATTCGAGCAAGTTTATGCAAATTTTTAACCTATTTGGCCTAATTTATTATTCAAATAACGTCCAAATAAACAGAGAACCCCACCAAAATATTTATTTATTGTTTACGAGTGTTTTTGCACCTGTATTTGCATTTAATCACCTATATTTCACGTCAAATCGCATTAAAATGCATTAAAAACGAATTTGACCATGTTTATGCTCAATTTTAACCAATTTAGCCTAATTTATCATTCAAATAACGTCCAAATACACAAATAAGCAAACCAAAATATTTATTTATTGTTTACGAGTGTTTTTGCACTTGTATTTGCCTTAAATAACCTATATGTCACGTCAAATCGCATTAAAAAGCATTAAAAATGAATTTGAGCATGTTTATGCACATTTTTAACCAATTGGCCTCATTTATCATTAAAATAACGTCCAAATACACAAAGAGGCCACCCAAAATATTTATTTAATGTTTACGAGTGTTTTTGCACTTGTATTTGCATTTAATGACCTATATTTCACGTCAAATCGCATTAAAATTCATTAAAAACGAATTTGAGCTTGTTTATGCACATTTTTAACCAATTTGGCCTTATTTGTCATTCAAATAACGTCCAAATACACAAAGAGGCCACCCAAAATATTTATTTAATGTTTACGAGTGTTTTCGCACTTGTATTTGCATTTAATGACCTATATTTCACGTCAAATCGCATTAAAATTCATTAAAAACGAATTTGAGCTTGTTTATGCACATTTTTAACCAATTTGGCCTTATTTGTCATTCAAATAACGTCCAAATACACAAAAAAGTAACCCAAAATATTTATTTAATGTTTACGAGTGTTTTTGCACTTGTATTTGCATTTAATATCCAATATTTCACGTCAAATAGTATTAAAATGAATTAAAAAACATTAAAAACAAATTTGAGCATGTTTATGCTCATTTTTAAGTAATTTGATCTCATTTATTATTCAAATACGTCCAAATACACAAAGAAGCCACCCAAAAAATTTATTTAATATTTACGAGTGTTTTTGCACTTGTATTTGCATTTAATGACCTATATTTCACGTCAAATGATATTAAAATGCATTAAAATGCATTAAAAACGAATTTGAGCATGTTTATACACTTTTTTAACCAATTTGACCTCATTTATCATTCAAATACGTCCAAATACACAAAGAGGAATAACCAAAATATTTATTTATTGTTTACGAGTTTTTTTGCACTTGTATTTGCATTTAATGACCTATATTTCACGTCAAATGATATTAAAATGCATTAAATTGCATTAAAAACGAATTTGAGCATGTTTATGCACATTTTTAACCAACTTGGCCTCATTTATTATTCAAATAACGTCCAAATACACAAAGAAGCAACCCAAAATATTTAGTTAATGTTTACGAGTGTTTTTGTATTTGTATTATCCTTTAATGACCTATATTTCACGTCAAATCGCGTTAAAATGCATTAAAAACGAATTCGAGCAAGTTTATGCACATTTTTAACCTATTTGGCCTAATTTATCATTCAAATAACGTCCAAATAAACAGAGAACCCAACCAAAATATTTATTTATTGTTTACGAGTGTTTTTGCACCTGTATTTGCATTTAATGACCTATATTTCACGTCAAATCGCATTAAAATGCATTACAAACGAATTTGACCATGTTTATGCTCATTTTTAACCAATTTGGCTTAATTTATCATTCAAATAACGTCCAAATACACAAATAAGCAAACCAAAATATTTAATTATTGTTTACGAGTGTTTTTGCACTGGTATTTGCCTTTAATAACGTATATTTCACGGCAAATAGTATTAAAATGAATTAAAAAGCAATAAAAACAAATTTGAGCATGTTTATTCACATTTTTAACTAATTTGACCATATTTATCATTCAAATACGTCCAAATACACAAAGAAACCACCCAAAATATTTATTTAATATTTACGAGTATTTTTGCACTTGTATTTGCATTTAATGACCTATATTTCACGTCAAATGATATTAAAATGCATTAAATTGCATTAAAAACGAATTTGAGCATGTTTATGCTTATTTTTAAGCAATTTGGCCTAATTTATCATTCAAATAACGTCCAAAAACACAAATAAGCCACCCAAAATATTTATTTAATGTTTACGAGTGTTTTTGCACTTGTATTTGCATTTAATGACCTATATTTCACGTCAAATCGCATTAAAATGCATTAAAAACGAATTCGAGCAAGTTTATGCTCATTTTTAACCAATTTGGCTTAATTTATCATTCAAATAACGTCCAAATACACAAATAAGCAAACCAAAATATTTAATTATTGTTTACGAGTGTTTTTGCACTGGTATTTGCCTTTAATAACGTATATTTCACGGCAAATAGTATTAAAATGAATTAAAAAGCAATAAAAACAAATTTGAGCATGTTTATTCACATTTTTAACTAATTTGACCATATTTATCATTTAAATACGTCCAAATACACAAAGAACCCACCCAAAATATTTATTTAATATTTACGAGTGTTTTTGCACTTGTATTTGCATTTAATGACCTATATTTCACGTCAAATGATATTAAAATGCATTAAATTGCATTAAAAACGAATTTGAGCATGTTTATGCTTATTTTTAAGCAATTTGGCCTAATTTATCATTCAAATAACGTCCAAATACACAAAGAGGCCACCCAAAATATTTATTTAATGTTTACGAGTGTTTTTGCACTTGTATTTGCATTTAATGACCTATATTTCACGTCAAATCGCATTAAAATGCATTAAAAACGAATTTGAGCTTGTTTATGCACATTTTTAACCAATTTTGCCTTATTTGTCATTCAAATAACGTCCAAATACACAAAAAAGTAACCCAAAATATTTATTTAATGTTTACGAGTGTTTTTGCATTTGTGTTTGCATTTAATATCCAATATTTCACGTCAAATAGTATTAAAATGAATTAAAAAACATTAAAAACAAATTTGAGCATGTTTATTCACATTTTTAACTAATTTGACCTCATTTATCATTCAAATACGTCCAAATACACAAAGAAGCCACCCAAAATATTTATTTTATATTTACGAGTGTTTTTGCACTTGTATTCGCATTTAATGATCTATATTTCACGTCAAATGATATTAAAATGCATTAAATTACATTAAAAATGAATTTGAGCATGTTTATACACATTTTTAACCAATTTGGCCTCATTTATCATTCAAATAACGTCCAAATACAGAAAAATGCGTCCAAAAATATTTATTTATTGTTTACGAGTCTTTTTGCAGATGTATTTGCATTTAATGACCTATATTTCACGATAAATAGCATTAAAAAGCATTAAAAAGGAATTTGAGCATGTTTATGCATATTTTTAACCTATTTGGCCTCATTTATCATTCAAATAATGTCCAAATATATAAAGAAGCCACCCAAAATATTTATTTAATGTTTACGATTGTTTTTGCACTTGTATTTGCATTTAATGACCTATATTTCACGTCATATCGCATTAAAATGCATTAAAAACGAATTTGAGCTTGTTTATGCACATTTTTAACCAATTTGGCCTTATTTGTCATTCAAATAACGTTCAAATACACAAAAAAGTAACCCAAAACATTTATTTAATGTTTACGAGTGTTTTTGCATTTGTATTTGCATTTAATATCCAATATTTCACGTCAAATAGTATTAAAATGAATTAAAAAGCAATGAAAACAAATTTGAGCATGTTTATTCACATTTTTAACTAATTTGACCATATTTATCATTCAAATACGTCCAAATACACAAAGAAGCAACCCAAAATATTTATTTAATGTTTACGAGTGTTTTTGTACTTGTATTATCCTTTAATGACCTATATTTCACGTCAAATCGCATTAAAATGCATTAAAAACGAATTCGAGCAAGTTTATGCACATTTTTAACCTATTTGGCCTAATTTATCATTAAAATAACGTCCAAATACACAAATAAGCAAACCAAAATATTTAATTATTGTTTACGAGTGTTTTTGCACTGGTATTTGCCTTTAATAACCTATATTTCACGGCAAATAGTATTAAAATGAATTAAAAAGCAATAAAAACAAATTTGAGCATGTTTATTCACATTTTTAACTAATTTGACCATATTTATCATTCAAATACGTCCAAATACACAAAGAAACCACCCAAAATATTTATTTAATATTTACGAGTGTTTTTGCACTTGTATTTGCATTTAATGACCTATATTTCACGTCAAATGATATTAAAATGCATTAAATTGCATTAAAAACGAATTTGAGCATGTTTATGCACATTTTTAAGCAATTTGGCCTAATTTATCATTCAATTAACGTCCAAAAACACAAATAAGCCACCCAAAATATTTATTTAATGTTTACGAGTGTTTTTGCACTTGTATTTGCATTTAATAACCTATATTTCACGTCAAATCGCATTAAAATGCATTAAAAACGAATTCGAGCAAGTTTATGCAAATTTTTAACCTATTTGGCCTAATTTATTATTCAAATAACGTCCAAATAAACAGAGAACCCCACCAAAATATTTATTTATTGTTTACGAGTGTTTTTGCACCTGTATTTGCATTTAATCACCTATATTTCACGTCAAATCGCATTAAAATGCATTAAAAACGAATTTGACCATGTTTATGCTCAATTTTAACCAATTTAGCCTAATTTATCATTCAAATAACGTCCAAATACACAAATAAGCAAACCAAAATATTTATTTATTGTTTACGAGTGTTTTTGCACTTGTATTTGCCTTAAATAACCTATATGTCACGTCAAATCGCATTAAAAAGCATTAAAAATGAATTTGAGCATGTTTATGCACATTTTTAACCAATTGGCCTCATTTATCATTAAAATAACGTCCAAATACACAAAGAGGCCACCCAAAATATTTATTTAATGTTTACGAGTGTTTTTGCACTTGTATTTGCATTTAATGACCTATATTTCACGTCAAATCGCATTAAAATTCATTAAAAACGAATTTGAGCTTGTTTATGCACATTTTTAACCAATTTGGCCTTATTTGTCATTCAAATAACGTCCAAATACACAAAGAGGCCACCCAAAATATTTATTTAATGTTTACGAGTGTTTTCGCACTTGTATTTGCATTTAATGACCTATATTTCACGTCAAATCGCATTAAAATTCATTAAAAACGAATTTGAGCTTGTTTATGCACATTTTTAACCAATTTGGCCTTATTTGTCATTCAAATAACGTCCAAATACACAAAAAAGTAACCCAAAATATTTATTTAATGTTTACGAGTGTTTTTGCACTTGTATTTGCATTTAATATCCAATATTTCACGTCAAATAGTATTAAAATGAATTAAAAAACATTAAAAACAAATTTGAGCATGTTTATGCTCATTTTTAAGTAATTTGATCTCATTTATTATTCAAATACGTCCAAATACACAAAGAAGCCACCCAAAAAATTTATTTAATATTTACGAGTGTTTTTGCACTTGTATTTGCATTTAATGACCTATATTTCACGTCAAATGATATTAAAATGCATTAAAATGCATTAAAAACGAATTTGAGCATGTTTATACACTTTTTTAACCAATTTGACCTCATTTATCATTCAAATACGTCCAAATACACAAAGAGGAATAACCAAAATATTTATTTATTGTTTACGAGTTTTTTTGCACTTGTATTTGCATTTAATGACCTATATTTCACGTCAAATGATATTAAAATGCATTAAATTGCATTAAAAACGAATTTGAGCATGTTTATGCACATTTTTAACCAACTTGGCCTCATTTATTATTCAAATAACGTCCAAATACACAAAGAAGCAACCCAAAATATTTAGTTAATGTTTACGAGTGTTTTTGTATTTGTATTATCCTTTAATGACCTATATTTCACGTCAAATCGCGTTAAAATGCATTAAAAACGAATTCGAGCAAGTTTATGCACATTTTTAACCTATTTGGCCTAATTTATCATTCAAATAACGTCCAAATAAACAGAGAACCCAACCAAAATATTTATTTATTGTTTACGAGTGTTTTTGCACCTGTATTTGCATTTAATGACCTATATTTCACGTCAAATCGCATTAAAATGCATTACAAACGAATTTGACCATGTTTATGCTCATTTTTAACCAATTTGGCTTAATTTATCATTCAAATAACGTCCAAATACACAAATAAGCAAACCAAAATATTTAATTATTGTTTACGAGTGTTTTTGCACTGGTATTTGCCTTTAATAACGTATATTTCACGGCAAATAGTATTAAAATGAATTAAAAAGCAATAAAAACAAATTTGAGCATGTTTATTCACATTTTTAACTAATTTGACCATATTTATCATTCAAATACGTCCAAATACACAAAGAAACCACCCAAAATATTTATTTAATATTTACGAGTATTTTTGCACTTGTATTTGCATTTAATGACCTATATTTCACGTCAAATGATATTAAAATGCATTAAATTGCATTAAAAACGAATTTGAGCATGTTTATGCTTATTTTTAAGCAATTTGGCCTAATTTATCATTCAAATAACGTCCAAAAACACAAATAAGCCACCCAAAATATTTATTTAATGTTTACGAGTGTTTTTGCACTTGTATTTGCATTTAATGACCTATATTTCACGTCAAATCGCATTAAAATGCATTAAAAACGAATTCGAGCAAGTTTATGCTCATTTTTAACCAATTTGGCTTAATTTATCATTCAAATAACGTCCAAATACACAAATAAGCAAACCAAAATATTTAATTATTGTTTACGAGTGTTTTTGCACTGGTATTTGCCTTTAATAACGTATATTTCACGGCAAATAGTATTAAAATGAATTAAAAAGCAATAAAAACAAATTTGAGCATGTTTATTCACATTTTTAACTAATTTGACCATATTTATCATTTAAATACGTCCAAATACACAAAGAACCCACCCAAAATATTTATTTAATATTTACGAGTGTTTTTGCACTTGTATTTGCATTTAATGACCTATATTTCACGTCAAATGATATTAAAATGCATTAAATTGCATTAAAAACGAATTTGAGCATGTTTATGCTTATTTTTAAGCAATTTGGCCTAATTTATCATTCAAATAACGTCCAAATACACAAAGAGGCCACCCAAAATATTTATTTAATGTTTACGAGTGTTTTTGCACTTGTATTTGCATTTAATGACCTATATTTCACGTCAAATCGCATTAAAATGCATTAAAAACGAATTTGAGCTTGTTTATGCACATTTTTAACCAATTTTGCCTTATTTGTCATTCAAATAACGTCCAAATACACAAAAAAGTAACCCAAAATATTTATTTAATGTTTACGAGTGTTTTTGCATTTGTGTTTGCATTTAATATCCAATATTTCACGTCAAATAGTATTAAAATGAATTAAAAAACATTAAAAACAAATTTGAGCATGTTTATTCACATTTTTAACTAATTTGACCTCATTTATCATTCAAATACGTCCAAATACACAAAGAAGCCACCCAAAATATTTATTTTATATTTACGAGTGTTTTTGCACTTGTATTCGCATTTAATGATCTATATTTCACGTCAAATGATATTAAAATGCATTAAATTACATTAAAAATGAATTTGAGCATGTTTATACACATTTTTAACCAATTTGGCCTCATTTATCATTCAAATAACGTCCAAATACAGAAAAATGCGTCCAAAAATATTTATTTATTGTTTACGAGTCTTTTTGCAGATGTATTTGCATTTAATGACCTATATTTCACGATAAATAGCATTAAAAAGCATTAAAAAGGAATTTGAGCATGTTTATGCATATTTTTAACCTATTTGGCCTCATTTATCATTCAAATAATGTCCAAATATATAAAGAAGCCACCCAAAATATTTATTTAATGTTTACGATTGTTTTTGCACTTGTATTTGCATTTAATGACCTATATTTCACGTCATATCGCATTAAAATGCATTAAAAACGAATTTGAGCTTGTTTATGCACATTTTTAACCAATTTGGCCTTATTTGTCATTCAAATAACGTTCAAATACACAAAAAAGTAACCCAAAACATTTATTTAATGTTTACGAGTGTTTTTGCATTTGTATTTGCATTTAATATCCAATATTTCACGTCAAATAGTATTAAAATGAATTAAAAAGCAATGAAAACAAATTTGAGCATGTTTATTCACATTTTTAACTAATTTGACCATATTTATCATTCAAATACGTCCAAATACACAAAGAAGCAACCCAAAATATTTATTTAATGTTTACGAGTGTTTTTGTACTTGTATTATCCTTTAATGACCTATATTTCACGTCAAATCGCATTAAAATGCATTAAAAACGAATTCGAGCAAGTTTATGCACATTTTTAACCTATTTGGCCTAATTTATCATTAAAATAACGTCCAAATACACAAATAAGCAAACCAAAATATTTAATTATTGTTTACGAGTGTTTTTGCACTGGTATTTGCCTTTAATAACCTATATTTCACGGCAAATAGTATTAAAATGAATTAAAAAGCAATAAAAACAAATTTGAGCATGTTTATTCACATTTTTAACTAATTTGACCATATTTATCATTCAAATACGTCCAAATACACAAAGAAACCACCCAAAATATTTATTTAATATTTACGAGTGTTTTTGCACTTGTATTTGCATTTAATGACCTATATTTCACGTCAAATGATATTAAAATGCATTAAATTGCATTAAAAACGAATTTGAGCATGTTTATGCACATTTTTAAGCAATTTGGCCTAATTTATCATTCAATTAACGTCCAAAAACACAAATAAGCCACCCAAAATATTTATTTAATGTTTACGAGTGTTTTTGCACTTGTATTTGCATTTAATAACCTATATTTCACGTCAAATCGCATTAAAATGCATTAAAAACGAATTCGAGCAAGTTTATGCAAATTTTTAACCTATTTGGCCTAATTTATTATTCAAATAACGTCCAAATAAACAGAGAACCCCACCAAAATATTTATTTATTGTTTACGAGTGTTTTTGCACCTGTATTTGCATTTAATCACCTATATTTCACGTCAAATCGCATTAAAATGCATTAAAAACGAATTTGACCATGTTTATGCTCAATTTTAACCAATTTAGCCTAATTTATCATTCAAATAACGTCCAAATACACAAATAAGCAAACCAAAATATTTATTTATTGTTTACGAGTGTTTTTGCACTTGTATTTGCCTTAAATAACCTATATGTCACGTCAAATCGCATTAAAAAGCATTAAAAATGAATTTGAGCATGTTTATGCACATTTTTAACCAATTGGCCTCATTTATCATTAAAATAACGTCCAAATACACAAAGAGGCCACCCAAAATATTTATTTAATGTTTACGAGTGTTTTTGCACTTGTATTTGCATTTAATGACCTATATTTCACGTCAAATCGCATTAAAATTCATTAAAAACGAATTTGAGCTTGTTTATGCACATTTTTAACCAATTTGGCCTTATTTGTCATTCAAATAACGTCCAAATACACAAAGAGGCCACCCAAAATATTTATTTAATGTTTACGAGTGTTTTCGCACTTGTATTTGCATTTAATGACCTATATTTCACGTCAAATCGCATTAAAATTCATTAAAAACGAATTTGAGCTTGTTTATGCACATTTTTAACCAATTTGGCCTTATTTGTCATTCAAATAACGTCCAAATACACAAAAAAGTAACCCAAAATATTTATTTAATGTTTACGAGTGTTTTTGCACTTGTATTTGCATTTAATATCCAATATTTCACGTCAAATAGTATTAAAATGAATTAAAAAACATTAAAAACAAATTTGAGCATGTTTATGCTCATTTTTAAGTAATTTGATCTCATTTATTATTCAAATACGTCCAAATACACAAAGAAGCCACCCAAAAAATTTATTTAATATTTACGAGTGTTTTTGCACTTGTATTTGCATTTAATGACCTATATTTCACGTCAAATGATATTAAAATGCATTAAAATGCATTAAAAACGAATTTGAGCATGTTTATACACTTTTTTAACCAATTTGACCTCATTTATCATTCAAATACGTCCAAATACACAAAGAGGAATAACCAAAATATTTATTTATTGTTTACGAGTTTTTTTGCACTTGTATTTGCATTTAATGACCTATATTTCACGTCAAATGATATTAAAATGCATTAAATTGCATTAAAAACGAATTTGAGCATGTTTATGCACATTTTTAACCAACTTGGCCTCATTTATTATTCAAATAACGTCCAAATACACAAAGAAGCAACCCAAAATATTTAGTTAATGTTTACGAGTGTTTTTGTATTTGTATTATCCTTTAATGACCTATATTTCACGTCAAATCGCGTTAAAATGCATTAAAAACGAATTCGAGCAAGTTTATGCACATTTTTAACCTATTTGGCCTAATTTATCATTCAAATAACGTCCAAATAAACAGAGAACCCAACCAAAATATTTATTTATTGTTTACGAGTGTTTTTGCACCTGTATTTGCATTTAATGACCTATATTTCACGTCAAATCGCATTAAAATGCATTACAAACGAATTTGACCATGTTTATGCTCATTTTTAACCAATTTGGCTTAATTTATCATTCAAATAACGTCCAAATACACAAATAAGCAAACCAAAATATTTAATTATTGTTTACGAGTGTTTTTGCACTGGTATTTGCCTTTAATAACGTATATTTCACGGCAAATAGTATTAAAATGAATTAAAAAGCAATAAAAACAAATTTGAGCATGTTTATTCACATTTTTAACTAATTTGACCATATTTATCATTCAAATACGTCCAAATACACAAAGAAACCACCCAAAATATTTATTTAATATTTACGAGTATTTTTGCACTTGTATTTGCATTTAATGACCTATATTTCACGTCAAATGATATTAAAATGCATTAAATTGCATTAAAAACGAATTTGAGCATGTTTATGCTTATTTTTAAGCAATTTGGCCTAATTTATCATTCAAATAACGTCCAAAAACACAAATAAGCCACCCAAAATATTTATTTAATGTTTACGAGTGTTTTTGCACTTGTATTTGCATTTAATGACCTATATTTCACGTCAAATCGCATTAAAATGCATTAAAAACGAATTCGAGCAAGTTTATGCTCATTTTTAACCAATTTGGCTTAATTTATCATTCAAATAACGTCCAAATACACAAATAAGCAAACCAAAATATTTAATTATTGTTTACGAGTGTTTTTGCACTGGTATTTGCCTTTAATAACGTATATTTCACGGCAAATAGTATTAAAATGAATTAAAAAGCAATAAAAACAAATTTGAGCATGTTTATTCACATTTTTAACTAATTTGACCATATTTATCATTTAAATACGTCCAAATACACAAAGAACCCACCCAAAATATTTATTTAATATTTACGAGTGTTTTTGCACTTGTATTTGCATTTAATGACCTATATTTCACGTCAAATGATATTAAAATGCATTAAATTGCATTAAAAACGAATTTGAGCATGTTTATGCTTATTTTTAAGCAATTTGGCCTAATTTATCATTCAAATAACGTCCAAATACACAAAGAGGCCACCCAAAATATTTATTTAATGTTTACGAGTGTTTTTGCACTTGTATTTGCATTTAATGACCTATATTTCACGTCAAATCGCATTAAAATGCATTAAAAACGAATTTGAGCTTGTTTATGCACATTTTTAACCAATTTGGCCTTATTTGTCATTCAAATAACGTCCAAATACACAAAAAAGTAACCCAAAATATTTATTTAATGTTTACGAGTGTTTTTGCATTTGTGTTTGCATTTAATATCCAATATTTCACGTCAAATAGTATTAAAATGAATTAAAAAACATTAAAAACAAATTTGAGCATGTTTATTCACATTTTTAACTAATTTGACCTCATTTATCATTCAAATACGTCCAAATACACAAAGAAGCCACCCAAAATATTTATTTTATATTTACGAGTGTTTTTGCACTTGTATTCGCATTTAATGATCTATATTTCACGTCAAATGATATTAAAATGCATTAAATTACATTAAAAATGAATTTGAGCATGTTTATACACATTTTTAACCAATTTGGCCTCATTTATCATTCAAATAACGTCCAAATACAGAAAAATGCGTCCAAAAATATTTATTTATTGTTTACGAGTCTTTTTGCAGATGTATTTGCATTTAATGACCTATATTTCACGATAAATAGCATTAAAAAGCATTAAAAAGGAATTTGAGCATGTTTATGCATATTTTTAACCTATTTGGCCTCATTTATCATTCAAATAATGTCCAAATATATAAAGAAGCCACCCAAAATATTTATTTAATGTTTACGATTGTTTTTGCACTTGTATTTGCATTTAATGACCTATATTTCACGTCATATCGCATTAAAATGCATTAAAAACGAATTTGAGCTTGTTTATGCACATTTTTAACCAATTTGGCCTTATTTGTCATTCAAATAACGTTCAAATACACAAAAAAGTAACCCAAAACATTTATTTAATGTTTACGAGTGTTTTTGCATTTGTATTTGCATTTAATATCCAATATTTCACGTCAAATAGTATTAAAATGAATTAAAAAGCAATGAAAACAAATTTGAGCATGTTTATTCACATTTTTAACTAATTTGACCATATTTATCATTCAAATACGTCCAAATACACAAAGAAGCAACCCAAAATATTTATTTAATGTTTACGAGTGTTTTTGTACTTGTATTATCCTTTAATGACCTATATTTCACGTCAAATCGCATTAAAATGCATTAAAAACGAATTCGAGCAAGTTTATGCACATTTTTAACCTATTTGGCCTAATTTATCATTAAAATAACGTCCAAATACACAAATAAGCAAACCAAAATATTTAATTATTGTTTACGAGTGTTTTTGCACTGGTATTTGCCTTTAATAACCTATATTTCACGGCAAATAGTATTAAAATGAATTAAAAAGCAATAAAAACAAATTTGAGCATGTTTATTCACATTTTTAACTAATTTGACCATATTTATCATTCAAATACGTCCAAATACACAAAGAAACCACCCAAAATATTTATTTAATATTTACGAGTGTTTTTGCACTTGTATTTGCATTTAATGACCTATATTTCACGTCAAATGATATTAAAATGCATTAAATTGCATTAAAAACGAATTTGAGCATGTTTATGCACATTTTTAAGCAATTTGGCCTAATTTATCATTCAATTAACGTCCAAAAACACAAATAAGCCACCCAAAATATTTATTTAATGTTTACGAGTGTTTTTGCACTTGTATTTGCATTTAATGACCTATATTTCACGTCAAATCGCATTAAAATGCATTAAAAACGAATTCGAGCAAGTTTATGCACATTTTTAACCTATTTGGCCTAATTTATTATTCAAATAACGTCCAAATAAACAGAGAACCCCAACAAAATATTTATTTATTGTTTACGAGTGTTTTTGCACCTGTATTTGCATTTAATCACCTATATTTCACGTCAAATCGCATTAAAATGCATTAAAAACGAATTTGACCATGTTTATGCACATTTTTAACCAATTTGGCCTTATTTGTCATTCAAATAACGTCCAAATACACAAAAAAGTAACCCAAAATATTTATTTAATGTTTACGAGTGTTTTTGCACTTGTATTTGCATTTAATATCCAATATTTCACGTCAAATAGTATTAAAATGAATTAAAAAACATTAAAAAAAAATTTGAGCATGTTTATGCTCATTTTTAAGTAATTTGATCTCATTTATTATTCAAATACGTCCAAATACACAAAGAAGCCACCCAAAAAATTTATTTAATATTTACGAGTGTTTTTGCACTTGTATTTGCATTTAATGACCTATATTTCACGTCAAATGATATTAAAATGCATTAAAATGCATTAAAAACGAATTTGAGCATGTTTATACACTTTTTTAACCAATTTGACCTCATTTATCATTCAAATACGTCCAAATACACAAAGAGGAATAACCAAAATATTTATTTATTGTTTACGAGTTTTTTTGCACTTGTATTTGCATTTAATGACCTATATTTCACGTCAAATGATATTAAAATGCATTAAATTGCATTAAAAACGAATTTGAGCATGTTTATGCACATTTTTAACCAACTTGGCCTCATTTATTATTCAAATAACGTCCAAATACACAAAGAAGCAACCCAAAATATTTAGTTAATGTTTACGAGTGTTTTTGTATTTGTATTATCCTTTAATGACCTATATTTCACGTCAAATCGCGTTAAAATGCATTAAAAACGAATTCGAGCAAGTTTATGCACATTTTTAACCTATTTGGCCTAATTTATCATTCAAATAACGTCCAAATAAACAGAGAACCCAACCAAAATATTTATTTATTGTTTACGAGTGTTTTTGCACCTGTATTTGCATTTAATGACCTATATTTCACGTCAAATCGCATTAAAATGCATTACAAACGAATTTGACCATGTTTATGCTCATTTTTAACCAATTTGGCTTAATTTATCATTCAAATAACGTCCAAATACACAAATAAGCAAACCAAAAAATTTAATTATTGATTACGAGTGTTTTTGCACTGGTATTTGCCTTTAATAACCTATATTTCACGGCAAATAGTATTAAAATGAATTAAAAAGCAATAAAAACAAATTTGAGTATGTTTATTCACATTTTTAACTAATTTGACCATATTTATCATTCAAATACGTCCAAATACACAAAGAAGCCACCCAAAATATTTATTTAATATTTACGAGTGTTTTTGCACTTGTATTTGCAATTAATGACCTATATTTCACGTCAAATGATATGAAAATGCATTAAATTGCATTAAAAATGAATTTGAGCATGTTTATGCACATTTTTAACCAATTTGGCCTCATTTATCATTCAAATAACGTCCAAATACACAAAGAAGCAACCCAAAATATTTATTTAATGTTTACGAGTGTTTTTGTACTTGTATTATCCTTTAATGACCTATATTTCACGTCAAATCGCGTTAAAATGCATTAAAAACGAATTCGAGCAAGTTTATGCACATTTTTAACCTATTTGGCCTAATTTATCATTCAAATAACGTCCAAATACACAGAGAAGCCAACCAAAATACTTATTTATTGTTTACGAGTGTTTTTGCACTTGTATTTGCATTTAATAACCTATATTTCACGTCAAATCGCATTAAAATGAATTACAAACAAATTTGACCATGTTTATACTCATTTTTAACCAATTTGGCCTAATTTATCATTCAAATAACGTCCAAATACACAAATAAGCAAACCAAAATATTTATTTATTGTTTACGAGTGTTTTTGCACTTGTATTTGCCTTTAATAACCTATTTTTCACGTCAAATCGCATTAAAAAGCATTAAAAATGAATTTGAGCATGTTTATGCATATTTTTAAACAATTTGGCCACATTTATCATTCAAATAACGTCCAAATACACAAAGAAGCCACCCAAAATATTTATTTAATGTTTACGAGTGTTTTTGCACTTGTATTTGCATTTAATGACCTATATTTCACGTCAAATCGCATTAAAATGCATTACAAACGAATTTGACCATGTTTATGCTCATTTTTAACCAATTTGGCTTAATTTATCATTCAAATAACGTCCAAATACACAAATAAGCAAACCAAAATATTTAATTATTGGTTACGAGTGTTTTTGCACTGGTATTTGCCTTTAATAACCTATATTTCACGGCAAATAGTATTAAAATGAATTAAAAAGCAATAAAAACAAATTTGAGCATGTTTATTCACATTTTTAACTAATTTGACCATATTTATCATTCAAATACGTCCAAATACACAAAGAAGCCACCCAAAATATTTATTTAATATTTACGAGTGTTTTTGCACCTGTATTTGCATTTAATGACCTATATTTCACGTCAAATGATATTAAAATGCATTAAATTGCATTAAAAACGAATTTGAGCATGTTTATGCTCATTTTTAAGCAATTTGGCCTAATTTATCATTCAATTAACGTCCAAAAACACAAATAAGCCACCCAAAATATTTATTTAATGTTTACGAGTGTTTTTGCACGTGTATTTGCATTTAATGACCTATATTTCACGTCAAATCGCATTAAAATGCATTAAAAACGAATTCGAGCATTTTTATGCACATTTTTAACCTATTTGGCCTAATTTATTATTCAAATAACGTCCAAATAAACAGAGAACCCCACCAAAATATTTATTTAATATTTACGAGTGTTTTTGCACTTGTATTTGCATTTAATGACCTATATTTCACGTCAAATGATATTAAAATGCATTAAATTGCATTAAAAACGAATTTGAGCATGTTTATGCTCATTTTTAAGCAATTTTGCCTAATTTATCATTCAATTAACGTCCAAAAACACAAATAAGCCACCCAAAATATTTATTTAATGTTTACGAGTGTTTTTGCACCTGTATTTGCATTTAATCACCTATATTTCACGTCAAATCGCATTAAAATGCATTAAAAACGAATTTGACCATGTTTATGCTCATTTTTAACCAATTTGGCCTAATTTATCATTCAAATAACGTCCAAATACACAAATAAGCAAACCAAAATATTTATTTATTGTATACGAGTGTTTTTGCACTTGTATTTGCCTTTAATAACCTATATTTCACGTCAAATCGCATTAAAAAGAATTAAAAATGAATTTGAACATGTTTATGCATATTTTTAACCAATTGGCCTCATTTATCATTCAAATAACGTCCAAATACACAAAGAGGCCACCCAAAATATTTATTTAATGTTTACGATTGTTTTTGCACTTGTATTTGCATTTAATGACCTATATTTCACGTCAAATCGCATTAAAATGCATTAAAAACGAATTTGAGCTTGTTTATGCACATTTTTAACCAATTTGGCCTTATTTGTCATTCAAATAACGTCCAAATACACAAAAAAGTAACCCAAAATATTTATTTAATGTTTACGAGTGTTTTTGCATTTGTATTTGCATTTAATATCCAATATTTCACGTCAAATAGTATTAAAATGAATTAAAAAACATTAAAAACAAATTTGAGCATGTTTATTCACATTTTTAACTAATTTGACCTCATTTATCATTCAAATACGTCCAAATACACAAAGAAGCCACCCAAAATATTTATTTTATATTTACGAGTGTTTTTGCACTTGTATTCGCATTTAATGATCTATATTTCACGTCAAATGATATTAAAATGCATTAAATTGCATTAAAAATGAATTTGAGCATGTTTATACACATTTTTAACCAATTTGGCCTCATTTATCATTCAAATAACGTCCAAATACAGAAAAATGCGTCCAAAAATATTTATTTATTGTTTACGAGTCTTTTTGCAGATGTATTTGCATTTAATGACCTATATTGCACGATAAATAGCATTAAAAAGCATTAAAAAGGAATTTGAGCATGTTTATACATATTTTTAACCTATTTGGCCTCATTTAACATTCAAATAACGTTCAAATATACAAAGAAGCCACCCAAAATATTTATTTAATGTTTACGATTGTTTTTGCACTTGTATTTGCATTTAATGACCTATATTTCACGTCATATCGCATTAAAATGCATTAAAAACGAATTTGAGCTTGTTTATGCACATTTTTAACCAAGTTGGCCTTATTTGTCATTCAAATAACGTTCAAATACACAAAAAAGTAACCCAAAACATTTATTTAATGTTTACGAGTGTTTTTGCATTTGTATTTGCATTTAATATCCAATATTTCACGTTAAATAGTATTAAAATGAATTAAAAAGCAATAAAAACAAATTTGAGCATGTTTATTCACATTTTTAACTAATTTGACCATATTTATCATTCAAATACGTCCAAATACACAAAGAAGCCACCCAAAATATTTATTTAATATTTACGAGTGTTTTTGCACTTGTATTTGCATTTAATGACCTATATTTCACGTCAAATGATATTAAAATGCATTAAATTGCATTAAAAACGAATTTGAGCATGTTTATGCTCATTTGTAAGCAATTTGGCCTAATTTATCATTCAATTAACGTCCAAAAACACAAATAAGCCACCCAAAATATTTATTTAATGTTTACGAGTGTTTTTGCACTTGTATTTGCATTTAATGACCTATATTTCACGTCAAATCGCATTAAAATGCATTAAAAACGAATTTGACCATGTTTATGCTCATTTTTAACCAATTTGGCCTAATTTATCATTCAAATAACGTCCAAATACACAAATAAGCAAACCAAAATATTTATTTATTGTTTACGAGTGTTTTTGCACTTGTATTTGCCTTAAATAACCTATATTTCACGTCAAATCGCATTAAAAAGCATTAAAAATGAATTTGAGCATGTTTATGCACATTTTTAACCAATTGGCCTAATTTATCATTCAAATAACGTCCAAATACACAAAGAGGCCACCCAAAATATTTATTTAATGTTTACGAGTGTTTTTGCACTTGTATTTGCATTTAATGACCTATATTTCACGTCAAATCGCATTAAAATTCATTAAAAACGAATTTGAGCTTGTTTATGCACATTTTTAACCAATTTGGCCTTATTTGTCATTCAAATAACGTCCAAATACACAAAGAGGCCACCCAAAATATTTATTTAATGTTTACGAGTGTTTTCGCACTTGTATTTGCATTTAATGACCTATATTTCACGTCAAATCGCATTAAAATTCATTAAAAACGAATTTGAGCTTGTTTATGCACATTTTTAACCAATTTGGCCTTATTTGTCATTCAAATAACGTCCAAATACACAAAAAAGTAACCCAAAATATTTATTTAATGTTTACGAGTGTTTTTGCATTTGTATTTGCATTTAATATCCAATATTTCACGTCAAATAGTATTAAAATGAATTAAAAAACATTAAAAACAAATTTGAGCATGTTTATGCTCATTTTTAAGTAATTTGACCTCATTTATTATTCAAATACGTCCAAATACACAAAGAAGCCACCCAAAAAATTTATTTAATATTTACGAGTGTTTTTGCACTTGTATTTGCATTTAATGACCTATATTTCACGTCAAATGATATTAAAATGTATTAAAATGCAGTAAAAACGAATTTGAGCATGTTTATACACTTTTTTAACCAATTTGGCCTCATTTATCATTCAAATAACGTCCAAATACAGAAAAATGCGTCCAAAAATACTTATTTAATGTTTACGAGTCTTTTTGCAGATGTATTTGCATTTAATGACCTATATTTCACGATAAATAGCATTAAAAAGCATTAAAAAGGAATTTGAGCATGTTTATGCATATTTTTAATCTATTTGGCCTTATTTATCATTCAAATAACGTCCAAAAACACAAATAAGCCACCCAAAATATTTATTTAATGTTTACGAGTGTTTTTGCACTTGTATTTGCATTTAATGACCTATATTTCACGTCAAATCGCATTAAAATGCATTAAAAACGAATTTGAGCTTGTTTATGCACATTTTTGACCAATTTGGCCTTATTTGTCATTCAAATAACGTCCAAATACACAAAAAAGTAACCCAAAACATTTATTTAATGTTTACGAGTGTTTTTGCATTTGTATTTGCATTTAATATCCAATATTTCACATCAAATAGTATTAAAAAGCATTAAAAACAAATTTGAGCATGTTTATTCACATTTTTAACTAATTTGACCTCATTTATCATTCAAATACGTCCAAATACACAAAGAGGAATAACCAAAATATTTATTTATTGTTTACGAGTGTTTTTGCACTTGTATTTGCATTTAATGACCTATATTTCACGTCAAATGATATTAAAATGCATTAAATTGCATTAAAAACGAATTTGAGCATGTTTATGCACATTTTTAACCAAATTGTCCTCATTTATTATTCAAATAACGTCCAAATACACAAAGAAGCAAACCAAAATATTTATTTATTGTTTACGAGTGTTTTTGCACTTATATTTGCATTTAATAACCTATATTTCACGTCAAATGATATTAAAATACATTAAAATGCATTAAAAACGAATTTGAGCATGTTTATTCACATTTTTAACTAATTTGACCTCATTTATCATTCAAATACGTCCAAATACACAAAGAGGAATAACCAAAATATTTATTTATTGTTTACGAGTGTTTTTGCACTTGTATTTGCATTTAATGACCTATATTTCACGTCAAATGATATTAAAATGCATTAAATTGCATTAAAAACGAATTTGAGCATGTTTATGCACATTTTTAACCAATTTGGCCTCATTTATTATTCAAATAACGTCCAAATACACAAAGAAGCAACCCAAAATATTTAGTTAATGTTTACGAGTGTTTTTGTACTTGTATTATCCTTTAATGACCTATATTTCACGTCAAATCGCGTTAAAATGCATTAAAAACGAATTCGAGCAAGTTTATGCACATTTTTAACCTATTTGGCCTAATTTATCATTCAAATAACGTCCAAATAAACAGAGAACCCAACCAAAATATTTATTTATTGTTTACGAGTGTTTTTGCACCTGTATTTACATTTAATGACCTATATTTCACGTCAAATCGCATTAAAATGCATTACAAACGAATTTGACCATGTTTATGCTCATTTTTAACCAATTTGGCTTAATTTATCATTCAAATAACGTCCAAATACACAAAATAAGCAAACCAAAATATTTAATTATTGATTACGAGTGTTTTTGCACTGGTATTTGCCTTTAATAACCTATATTTCACGGCAAATAGTATTAAAATGAATTAAAAAGCAATAAAAACAAATTTGAGCATGTTTATTCACATTTTTAACTAATTTGACCATATTTATCATTCAAATACGTCCAAATACACAAAGAAGCCACCCAAAATATTTATTTAATATTTACGAGTGTTTTTGCACTTGTATTTGCAATTAATGACCTATATTTCACGTCAAATGATATTAAAATGCATTAAATTGCATTAAAAACGAATTTGAGCATGTTTATGCACATTTTTAACCAATTTGGCCTCATTTATCATTCAAATAACGTCCAAATACACAAAGAAGCAACCCAAAATATTTATTTAATGTTTACGAGTGTTTTTGTACTTGTATTATCCATTAATGACCTATATTTCACGTCAAATCGCGTTAAAATGCATTAAAAACGAATTCGAGCAAGTTTATGCACATTTTTAACCTATTTGGCCTAATTTATCATTCAAATAACGTCCAAATACACAGAGAAGCCAACCAAAATACTTATTTATTGTTTACGAGTGTTTTTGCACTTGTATTTGCATTTAATAACCTATATTTCACGTCAAATCGCATTAAAATGAATTACAAACAAATTTGACCATGTTTATACTCATTTTTAACCAATTTGGCCTAATTTATCATTCAAATAACGTCCAAATACACAAATAAGCAAACCAAAATATTTATTTATTGTTTACGAGTGTTTTTGCACTTGTATTTGCCTTTAATAACCTATTTTTCACGTCAAATCGCATTAAAAAGCATTAAAAATGAATTTGAGCATGTTTATGCATATTTTTAAACAATTTGGCCACATTTATCATTCAAATAACGTCCAAATACACAAAGAAGCCACCCAAAATATTTATTTAATGTTTACGAGTGTTTTTGCACTTGTATTTGCATTTAATGACCTATATTTCACATCAAATCGCATTAAAATCCATTAATAACGAATTCGAGCAAGTTTATGCAAATTTTTAACCTATTTGGCCTAATTTATCATTGAAATAACGTCCAAATACACAGAGAAGCCAACCAAAATATTTATTTATTGTTTACGAGTGTTTTTGCACTTGTATTTGCATTTAATGACCTATATTTCACGTCAAATCGCATTAAAATGCATTACAAACGAATTTGACCATGTTTATGCTCATTTTTAACCAATTTGGCTTAATTTATCATTCAAATAACGTCCAAATACACAAAGAGGAATAACCAAAATATTTATTTATTGTTTACGAGTGTTTTTGCACTTGTATTTGCATTTAATGACCTATATTTCACGTCAAATGATATTAAAATGCATTAAATTGCATTAAAAACGAATTTGAGCATGTTTAGGCACATTTTTAACCAAATTGTCCTCATTTATTATTCAAATAACGTCCAAATACACAAAGAAGCAAACCAAAATATTTATTTATTGTTTACGAGTGTTTTTGCACTTATATTTGCATTTAATAACCTATATTTCACGTCAAATGATATTAAAATACATTAAAATGCATTAAAAACGAATTTGAGCATGTTTATTCACATTTTTAACTAATTTGACCTCATTTATCATTCAAATACGTCCAAATACACAAAGAAGCCACTCAAAATATTTATTTTATGTTTACGAGTGTTTTTGCAATTGTATTTGCATTTAATGACCTATATTTCACGTCAAATGATATTAAAATGCATTAAAATGCATTAAAAACGAATTTGACCATGTTTATGCTCATTTTTAAGCAATTTGGCCTAATTTATCATTCAAATAACGTCCAAAAACACAAAGAAGCCACCCAAAATATTTATTTAATGTTTACGAGTGTTTTTGCACTTGTATTTGCATTTAATGACCTATATTTCACGTGAAATCGCATTAAAATGCATTAAAAACGAATTCGAGCAAGTTTATGCACATTTTTAACCTATTTGGCCTAATTTATCATTAAAATAACGTCCAAATACACAGAGAAGCCAACCAAAATATTTATTTATTGTTTACGAGTGTTTTTGCACTTGTATTTGCATTTAATGACCTATATTTCACGTCAAATCGCATTAAAATGCATTAAAAAGCAATGAAAACAAATTTGAGCATGTTTATTCACATTTTTAACTAATTTGACCATATTTATCATTCAAATACGTCCAAATACACAAAGAAGCAACCCAAAATATTTATTTAATGTTTACGAGTGTTTTTGTACTTGTATTATCCTTTAATGACCTATATTTCACGTCAAATCGCATTAAAATGCATTAAAAACGAATTCGAGCAAGTTTATGCACATTTTTAACCTATTTGGCCTAATTTATCATTAAAATAACGTCCAAATACACAGAGAAGCCAACCAAAATATTTATTTATTGTTTACGAGTGTTTTTGCACTTGTATTTGCATTTAATGACCTATATTTCACGTCAAATCGCATTAAAATGCATTACAAACGAATTTGACCATGTTTATGCTCATTTTTAACCAATTTGGCTTAATTTATCATTCAAATAACGTCCAAATACACAAATAAGCAAACCAAAATATTTAATTATTGTTTACGAGTGTTTTTGCACTGGTATTTGCCTTTAATAACGTATATTTCACGGCAAATAGTATTAAAGTGAATTAAAAAGCAATAAAAACAAATTTGAGCATGTTTATTCACATTTTTAACTAATTTGACCATATTTATCATTCAAATACGTCCAAATACACAAAGAAACCACCCAAAA
Organism: x Bolboschoenoplectus mariqueter; assembly: GCA_037678475.1. Taxonomy (NCBI): domain Eukaryota; kingdom Viridiplantae; phylum Streptophyta; class Magnoliopsida; order Poales; family Cyperaceae; genus x Bolboschoenoplectus; species x Bolboschoenoplectus mariqueter. The sequence goes on along the minus strand of CM075236.1, from coordinate 4,949,195 downwards.
TATTTATTTAATATTTACGAGTGTTTTTGCACTTGTATTTGCATTTAATGACCTATATTTCACGTCAAATGATATTAAAATGCATTAAATTGCATTAAAAACGAATTTGAGCATGTTTATGCTTATTTTTAAGCAATTTGGCCTAATTTATCATTCAAATAACGTCCAAAAACACAAATAAGCCACCCAAAATATTTATTTAATGTTTACGAGTGTTTTTGCACTTGTATTTGCATTTAATGACCTATATTTCACGTCAAATCGCATTAAAATGCATTAAAAACGAATTCGAGCAAGTTTATGCTCATTTTTAACCAATTTGGCTTAATTTATCATTCAAATAACGTCCAAATACACAAATAAGCAAACCAAAATATTTAATTATTGTTTACGAGTGTTTTTGCACTGGTATTTGCCTTTAATAACGTATATTTCACGGCAAATAGTATTAAAATGAATTAAAAAGCAATAAAAACAAATTTGAGCATGTTTATTCACATTTTTAACTAATTTGACCATATTTATCATTCAAATACGTCCAAATACACAAAGAACCCACCCAAAATATTTATTTAATATTTACGAGTGTTTTTGCACTTGTATTTGCATTTAATGACCTATATTTCACGTCAAATGATATTAAAATGCATTAAATTGCATTAAAAACGAATTTGAGCATGTTTATGCTTATTTTTAAGCAATTTGGCCTAATTTATCATTCAAATAACGTCCAAATACACAAAGAGGCCACCCAAAATATTTATTTAATTTTTACGAGTGTTTTTGCACTTGTATTTGCATTTAATGACCTATATTTCACGTCAAATCGCATTAAAATGCATTAAAAACGAATTTGAGCTTGTTTATGCACATTTTTAACCAATTTTGCCTTATTTGTCATTCAAATAACGTCCAAATACACAAAAAAGTAACCCAAAATATTTATTTAATGTTTACGAGTGTTTTTGCATTTGTGTTTGCATTTAATATCCAATATTTCACGTCAAATAGTATTAAAATGAATTAAAAAACATTAAAAACAAATTTGAGCATGTTTATTCACATTTTTAACTAATTTGACCTCATTTATCATTCAAATACGTCCAAATACACAAAGAAGCCACCCAAAATATTTATTTTATATTTACGAGTGTTTTTGCACTTGTATTCGCATTTAATGATCTATGTTTCACGTCAAATGATATTAAAATGCATTAAATTACATTAAAAATGAATTTGAGCATGTTTATACACATTTTTAACCAATTTGGCCTCATTTATCATTCAAATAACGTCCAAATACAGAAAAATGCGTCCAAAAATATTTATTTATTGTTTACGAGTCTTTTTGCAGATGTATTTGCATTTAATGACCTATATTTCACGATAAATAGCATTAAAAAGCATTAAAAAGGAATTTGAGCATGTTTATGCATATTTTTAACCTATTTGGCCTCATTTATCATTCAAATAATGTCCAAATATATAAAGAAGCCACCCAAAATATTTATTTAATGTTTACGATTGTTTTTGCACTTGTATTTGCATTTAATGACCTATATTTCACGTCATATCGCATTAAAATGCATTAAAAACGAATTTGAGCTTGTTTATGCACATTTTTAACCAATTTGGCCTTATTTGTCATTCAAATAACGTTCAAATACACAAAAAAGTAACCCAAAACATTTATTTAATGTTTACGAGTGTTTTTGCATTTGTATTTGCATTTAATATCCAATATTCCACGTCAAATAGTATTAAAATGAATTAAAAAGCAATGAAAACAAATTTGAGCATGTTTATTCACATTTTTAACTAATTTGACCATATTTATCATTCAAATACGTCCAAATACACAAAGAAGCAACCCAAAATATTTATTTAATGTTTACGAGTGTTTTTGTACTTGTATTATCCTTTAATGACCTATATTTCACGTCAAATCGCATTAAAATGCATTAAAAACGAATTCGAGCAAGTTTATGCACATTTTTAACCTATTTGGCCTAATTTATCATTAAAATAACGTCCAAATACACAGAGAAGCCAACCAAAATATTTATTTATTGTTTACGAGTGTTTTTGCACTTGTATTTGCATTTAATGACCTATATTTCACGTCAAATCGCATTAAAATGCATTACAAACGAATTTGACCATGTTTATGCTCATTTTTAACCAATTTGGCTTAATTTATCATTCAAATAACGTCCAAATACACAAATAAGCAAACCAAAATATTTAATTATTGTTTACGAGTGTTTTTGCACTGGTATTTGCCTTTAATAACGTATATTTCACGGCAAATAGTATTAAAGTGAATTAAAAAGCAATAAAAACAAATTTGAGCATGTTTATTCACATTTTTAACTAATTTGACCATATTTATCATTCAAATACGTCCAAGTACACAACGAAACCACCCAAAATATTTATTTAATATTTACGAGTGTTTTTGCACTTGTATTTGCATTTAATGACCTATATTTCACGTCAAATGATATTAAAATGCATTAAATTGCATTAAAAACGAATTTGAGCATGTTTATGCTTATTTTTAAGCAATTTGGCCTAATTTATCATTCAAATAACGTCCAAAAACACAAATAAGCCACCCAAAATATTTATTTAATGTTTACGAGTGTTTTTGCACTTGTATTTGCATTTAATGACCTATATTTCACGTCAAATCGCATTAAAATGCATTAAAAACGAATTCGAGCAAGTTTATGCTCATTTTTAACCAATTTGGCTTAATTTATCATTCAAATAACGTCCAAATACACAAATAAGCAAACCAAAATATTTAATTATTGTTTACGAGTGTTTTTGCACTGGTATTTGCCTTTAATAACGTATATTTCACGGCAAATAGTATTAAAATGAATTAAAAAGCAATAAAAACAAATTTGAGCATGTTTATTCACATTTTTAACTAATTTGACCATATTTATCATTCAAATACGTCCAAATACACAAAGAAGCCACCCAAAATATTTATTTAATATTTACGAGTGTTTTTGCACTTGTATTTGCATTTAATGACCTATATTTCACGTCAAATGATATTAAAATGCATTAAATTGCATTAAAAACGAATTTGAGCATGTTTATGCTTATTTTTAAGCAATTTGGCCTAATTTATCATTCAAATAACGTCCAAATACACAAAGAGGCCACCCAAAATATTTATTTAATTTTTACGAGTGTTTTTGCACTTGTATTTGCATTTAATGACCTATATTTCACGTCAAATCGCATTAAAATGCATTAAAAACGAATTTGAGCTTGTTTATGCACATTTTTAACCAATTTTGCCTTATTTGTCATTCAAATAACGTCCAAATACACAAAAAAGTAACCCAAAATATTTATTTAATGTTTACGACTGTTTTTGCATTTGTGTTTGCATTTAATATCCAATATTTCACGTCAAATAGTATTAAAATGAATTAAAAAACATTAAAAACAAATTTGAGCATGTTTATTCACATTTTTAACTAATTTGACCTCATTTATCATTCAAATACGTCCAAATACACAAAGAAGCCACCCAAAATATTTATTTTATATTTACGAGTGTTTTTGCACTTGTATTCGCATTTAATGATCTATATTTCACGTCAAATGATATTAAAATGCATTAAATTGCATTAAAAATGAATTTGAGCATGTTTATACACATTTTTAACCAATTTGGCCTCATTTATCATTCAAATAACGTCCAAATACAGAAAAATGCGTCCAAAAATATTTATTTATTGTTTACGAGTCTTTTTGCAGATGTATTTGCATTTAATGACCTATATTTCACGATAAATAGCATTAAAAAGCATTAAAAAGGAATTTGAGCATGTTTATGCATATTTTTAACCTATTTGGCCTCATTTATCATTCAAATAATGTCCAAATATATAAAGAAGCCACCCAAAATATTTATTTAATGTTTACGATTGTTTTTGCACTTGTATTTGCATTTAATGACCTATATTTCACGTCATATCTCATTAAAATGCATTAAAAACGAATTTGAGCTTGTTTATGCACATTTTTAACCAATTTGGCCTTATTTGTCATTCAAATAACGTTCAAATACACAAAAAAGTAACCCAAAACATTTATTTAATGTTTACGAGTGTTTTTGCATTTGTATTTGCATTTAATATCCAATATTCCACGTCAAATAGTATTAAAATGAATTAAAAAGCAATGAAAACAAATTTGAGCATGTTTATTCACATTTTTAACTAATTTGACCATATTTATCATTCAAATACGTCCAAATACACAAAGAAGCAACCCAAAATATTTATTTAATGTTTACGAGTGTTTTTGTACTTGTATTATCCTTTAATGACCTATATTTCACGTCAAATCGCATTAAAATGCATTAAAAACGAATTCGAGCAAGTTTATGCACATTTTTAACCTATTTGGCCTAATTTATCATTAAAATAACGTCTAAATACACAGAGAAGCCAACCAAAATATTTATTTATTGTTTACGAGTGTTTTTGCACTTGTATTTGCATTTAATGACCTATATTTCACGTCAAATCGCATTAAAATGCATTACAAACGAATTTGACCATGTTTATGCTCATTTTTAACCAATTTGGCTTAATTTATCATTCAAATAACGTCCAAATACACAAATAAGCAAACCAAAATATTTAATTATTGTTTACGAGTGTTTTTGCACTGGTATTTGCCTTTAATAACGTATATTTCACGGCAAATAGTATTAAAGTGAATTAAAAAGCAATAAAAACAAATTTGAGCATGTTTATTCACATTTTTAACTAATTTGACCATATTTATCATTCAAATACGTCCAAATACACAAAGAAACCACCCAAAATATTTATTTAATGTTTACGAGTGTTTTTGTACTTGTATTATCCTTTAATGACCTATATTTCACGTCAAATCGCATTAAAATGCATTAAAAACGAATTCGAGCAAGTTTATGCACATTTTTAACCTATTTGGCCTAATTTATCATTCAAATAACGTCCAAAAACACAAATAAGCCACCCAAAATATTTATTTAATGTTTACGAGTGTTTTTGCACTTGTATTTGCATTTAATGACCTATATTTCACGTCAAATCGCATTAAAATGCATTAAAAACGAATTCGAGCAAGTTTATGCTCATTTTTAACCAATTTGGCTTAATTTATCATTCAAATAACGTCCAAATACACAAATAAGCAAACCAAAATATTTAATTATTGTTTACGAGTGTTTTTGCACTGGTATTTGCCTTTAATAACGTATATTTCACGGCAAATAGTATTAAAATGAATTAAAAAGCAATAAAAACAAATTTGAGCATGTTTATTTCACATTTTTAACTAATTTGACCATATTTATCATTCAAATACGTCCAAATACACAAAGAACCCACCCAAAATATTTATTTAATATTTACGAGTGTTTTTGCACTTGTATTTGCATTTAATGACCTATATTTCACGTCAAATGATATTAAAATGCATTAAATTGCATTAAAAACGAATTTGAGCATGTTTATGCTTATTTTTAAGCAATTTGGCCTAATTTATCATTCAAATAACGTCCAAATACACAAAGAGGCCACCCAAAATATTTATTTAATTTTTACGAGTGTTTTTGCACTTGTATTTGCATTTAATGACCTATATTTCACGTCAAATCGCATTAAAATGCATTACAAACGAATTTGACCATGTTTATGCTCATTTTTAACCAATTTGGCTTAATTTATCATTCAAATAACGTCCAAATACACAAATAAGCAAACCAAAATATTTAATTATTGTTTACGAGTGTTTTTGCACTGGTATTTGCCTTTAATAACGTATATTTCACGGCAAATAGTATTAAAGTGAATTAAAAAGCAATGAAAACAAATTTGAGCATGTTTATTCACATTTTTAACTAATTTGACCTCATTTATCATTCAAATACGTCCAAATACACAAAGAAGCCACTCAAAATATTTATTTTATGTTTACGAGTGTTTTTGCAATTGTATTTGCATTTAATGACCTATATTTCACGTCAAATGATATTAAAATGCATTAAAATGCATTAAAAACGAATTTGACCATGTTTATGCTCATTTTTAAGCAATTTGGCCTAATTTATCATTCAAATAACGTCCAAAAACACAAAGAAGCCACCCAAAATATTTATTTAATGTTTACGAGTGTTTTTGCACTTGTATTTGCATTTAATGACCTATATTTCACGTGAAATCGCATTAAAATGCATTAAAAACGAATTCGAGCAAGTTTATGCACATTTTTAACCTATTTGGCCTAATTTATCATTAAAATAACGTCCAAATACACAGAGAAGCCAACCAAAATATTTATTTATTGTTTACGAGTGTTTTTGCACTTGTATTTGCATTTAATGACCTATATTTCACGTCAAATCGCATTAAAATGCATTAAAAAGCAATGAAAACAAATTTGAGCATGTTTATTCACATTTTTAACTAATTTGACCATATTTATCATTCAAATACGTCCAAATACACAAAGAAGCAACCCAAAATATTTATTTAATGTTTACGAGTGTTTTTGTACTTGTATTATCCTTTAATGACCTATATTTCACGTCAAATCGCATTAAAATGCATTAAAAACGAATTCGAGCAAGTTTATGCACATTTTTAACCTATTTGGCCTAATTTATCATTAAAATAACGTCCAAATACACAGAGAAGCCAACCAAAATATTTATTTATTGTTTACGAGTGTTTTTGCACTTGTATTTGCATTTAATGACCTATATTTCACGTCAAATCGCATTAAAATGCATTACAAACGAATTTGACCATGTTTATGCTCATTTTTAACCAATTTGGCTTAATTTATCATTCAAATAACGTCCAAATACACAAATAAGCAAACCAAAATATTTAATTATTGTTTACGAGTGTTTTTGCACTGGTATTTGCCTTTAATAACCTATATTTCACGGCAAATAGTATTAAAATGAATTAAAAAGCATTAAAAACAAATTTGAGCATGTTTATTCACATTTTTAACTAATTTGACCATATTTATCATTCAAATACGTCCAAATACACAAAGAAGCCACCCAAAATATTTATTTAATATTTATGAGTGTTTTTGCACTTGTATTTGCATTTAATGACCTATATTTCACGTAAAATGATATTAAAATGCATTAAATTGCATTAAAAACGAATTTGAGCATGTTTATGCACATTTTTAACCAATTTGGCCTCATTTATCATTCAAATAACGTCCAAATACACAAAGAAGCAACCCAAAATATTTATTTAATGTTTACGAGTGTTTTTGTACTTGTATTATCCTTTAATGACCTATATTTCACGTCAAATCGCGTTAAAATGCAGTAAAAACGAATTCGAGCAAGTTTATGCACATTTTTAACCTATTTGGCCTAATTTATCATTCAAATAACGTCCAAATACACAGAGAAGCAAACCAAAATATTTATTTATTGTTTACGAGTGTTTTTGCACTTGTATTTGCCTTTAATAACCTATATTTCACGTCAAATCGCATTAAAAAGCATTAAAAATGAATTTGAGCATGTTTATGCATATTTTTAACCAATTTGGCCACATTTATCATTCAAATAACATCCAAATACACAAAGAAGCCACCCAAAATATTTATTTAATGTTTACGAGTGTTTTTGCACTTGTATTTGCATTTAATAACCTATATTTCACGTCAAATGATATTAAAATGCATTAAAAACGAATTTGACCATGTTTATGCTCATTTTTAAGCAATTTGGCCTGATTTATCATTCAAATAACGTCCAAAACCACAAAGAAGCCACCCAAAATATTTATTTAATGTTTACGAGTGTTTTTGCACTTGTATTTGCATTTAATAACCTATATTTCACGTCAAATGATATTAAAATGCATTAAAAACGAATTTGACCATGCTTATGCTCATTTTTAAGCAATTTGGCCTAATTTATCATTCAAATAAAGTCCAAATACACAGAGAAGCCACCCAAAATATTTATTTAATGTTTACGAGTGTTTTTGCACTTGTATTTGCATTTAATAACCTACATTTCACGTCAAATGATATTAAAATGCATTAAAAACGAATTCGAGCAAGTTTATGCACATTTTTAAGCAATTTGGCCTAATTTATCATTGAAATAACGTCCAAATACACAGAGAAGCCAACCAAAATATTTATTTATTTTTTACGAGTGTTTTTGCACTTGTATTTGCATTTAATGACCTATATTTCACGTCAAATCGCATTAAAATGCATTACAAACGAATTTGACCATGTTTATGCTCATTTTTAACCAATTTGGCTTAATTTATCATTCAAATAACGTCCAAATACACAAATAAGCAAACCAAAATATTTAATTATTGTTTACGAGTGTTTTTGCACTGGTATTTGCCTTTAATAACGTATATTTCACGGCAAATAGTATTAAAGTGAATTAAAAAGCAATAAAAACAAATTTGAGCATGTTTATTCACATTTTTAACTAATTTGACCATATTTATCATTCAAATACGTCCAAATACACAAAGAAACCACCCAAAATATTTATTTAATATTTACGAGTGTTTTTGCACTTGTATTTGCATTTAATGACCTATATTTCACGTCAAATGATATTAAAATGCATTAAATTGCATTAAAAACGAATTTGAGCATGTTTATGCTTATTTTTAAGCAATTTGGCCTAATTTATCATTCAAATAACGTCCAAAAACACAAATAAGCCACCCAAAATATTTATTTAATGTTTACGAGTGTTTTTGCACTTGTATTTGCATTTAATGACCTATATTTCACGTCAAATCGCATTAAAATGCATTAAAAACGAATTCGAGCAAGTTTATGCTCATTTTTAACCAATTTGGCTTAATTTATCATTCAAATAACGTCCAAATACACAAATAAGCAAACCAAAATATTTAATTATTGTTTACGAGTGTTTTTGCACTGGTATTTGCCTTTAATAACGTATATTTCACGGCAAATAGTATTAAAATGAATTAAAAAGCAATAAAAACAAATTTGAGCATGTTTATTCACATTTTTAACTAATTTGACCATATTTATCATTCAAATACGTCCAAATACACAAAGAACCCACCCAAAATATTTATTTAATATTTACGAGTGTTTTTGCACTTGTATTTGCATTTAATGACCTATATTTCACGTCAAATGATATTAAAATGCATTAAATTGCATTAAAAACGAATTTGAGCATGTTTATGCTTATTTTTAAGCAATTTGGCCTAATTTATCATTCAAATAACGTCCAAATACACAAAGAGGCCACCCAAAATATTTATTTAATTTTTACGAGTGTTTTTGCACTTGTATTTGCATTTAATGACCTATATTTCACGTCAAATCGCATTAAAATGCATTAAAAACGAATTTGAGCTTGTTTATGCACATTTTTAACCAATTTTGCCTTATTTGTCATTCAAATAACGTCCGAATACACAAAAAAGTAACCCAAAATATTTATTTAATGTTTACGAGTGTTTTTGCATTTGTGTTTGCATTTAATATCCAATATTTCACGTCAAATAGTATTAAAATGAATTAAAAAACATTAAAAACAAATTTGAGCATGTTTATTCACATTTTTAACTAATTTGACCTCATTTATCATTCAAATACGTCCAAATACACAAAGAAGCCACCCAAAATATTTATTTAATATTTACGAGTGTTTTTGCACTTGTATTTGCATTTAATGACCTATATTTCACGTCAAATGATATTAAAATGCATTAAATTGCATTAAAAACGAATTTGAGCATGTTTATGCTTATTTTTAAGCAATTTGGCCTAATTTATCATTCAAATAACGTCCAAAAACACAAATAAGCCACCCAAAATATTTATTTAATGTTTACGAGTGTTTTTGCACTTGTATTTGCATTTAATGACCTATATTTCACGTCAAATCGCATTAAAATGCATTAAAAACGAATTCGAGCAAGTTTATGCTCATTTTTAACCAATTTGGCTTAATTTATCATTCAAATAACGTCCAAATACACAAATAAGCAAACCAAAATATTTAATTATTGTTTACGAGTGTTTTTGCACTGGTATTTGCCTTTAATAACGTATATTTCACGGCAAATAGTATTAAAATGAATTAAAAAGCAATAAAAACAAATTTGAGCATGTTTATTCACATTTTTAACTAATTTGACCATATTTATCATTCAAATACGTCCAAATACACAAAGAAGCCACCCAAAATATTTATTTAATATTTACGAGTGTTTTTGCACTTGTATTTGCATTTAATGACCTATATTTCACGTCAAATGATATTAAAATGCATTAAATTGCATTAAAAACGAATTTGAGCATGTTTATGCTTATTTTTAAGCAATTTGGCCTAATTTATCATTCAAATAACGTCCAAATACACAAAGAGGCCACCCAAAATATTTATTTAATTTTTACGAGTGTTTTTGCACTTGTATTTGCATTTAATGACCTATATTTCACGTCAAATCGCATTAAAATGCATTAAAAACGAATTTGAGCTTGTTTATGCACATTTTTAACCAATTTTGCCTTATTTGTCATTCAAATAACGTCCAAATACACAAAAAAGTAACCCAAAATATTTATTTAATGTTTACGAGTGTTTTTGCATTTGTGTTTGCATTTAATATCCAATATTTCACGTCAAATAGTATTAAAATGAATTAAAAAACATTAAAAACAAATTTGAGCATGTTTATTCACATTTTTAACTAATTTGACCTCATTTATCATTCAAATACGTCCAAATACACAAAGAAGCCACCCAAAATATTTATTTTATATTTACGAGTGTTTTTGCACTTGTATTCGCATTTAATGATCTATGTTTCACGTCAAATGATATTAAAATGCATTAAATTACATTAAAAATGAATTTGAGCATGTTTATACACATTTTTAACCAATTTGGCCTCATTTATCATTCAAATAACGTCCAAATACAGAAAAATGCGTCCAAAAATATTTATTTATTGTTTACGAGTCTTTTTGCAGATGTATTTGCATTTAATGACCTATATTTCACGATAAATAGCATTAAAAAGCATTAAAAAGGAATTTGAGCATGTTTATGCATATTTTTAACCTATTTGGCCTCATTTATCATTCAAATAATGTCCAAATATATAAAGAAGCCACCCAAAATATTTATTTAATGTTTACGATTGTTTTTGCACTTGTATTTGCATTTAATGACCTATATTTCACGTCATATCGCATTAAAATGCATTAAAAACGAATTTGAGCTTGTTTATGCACATTTTTAACCAATTTGGCCTTATTTGTCATTCAAATAACGTTCAAATACACAAAAAAGTAACCCAAAACATTTATTTAATGTTTACGAGTGTTTTTGCATTTGTATTTGCATTTAATATCCAATATTCCACGTCAAATAGTATTAAAATGAATTAAAAAGCAATGAAAACAAATTTGAGCATGTTTATTCACATTTTTAACTAATTTGACCATATTTATCATTCAAATACGTCCAAATACACAAAGAAGCAACCCAAAATATTTATTTAATGTTTACGAGTGTTTTTGTACTTGTATTATCCTTTAATGACCTATATTTCACGTCAAATCGCATTAAAATGCATTAAAAACGAATTCGAGCAAGTTTATGCACATTTTTAACCTATTTGGCCTAATTTATCATTAAAATAACGTCCAAATACACAGAGAAGCCAACCAAAATATTTATTTATTGTTTACGAGTGTTTTTGCACTTGTATTTGCATTTAATGACCTATATTTCACGTCAAATCGCATTAAAATGCATTACAAACGAATTTGACCATGTTTATGCTCATTTTTAACCAATTTGGCTTAATTTATCATTCAAATAACGTCCAAATACACAAATAAGCAAACCAAAATATTTAATTATTGTTTACGAGTGTTTTTGCACTGGTATTTGCCTTTAATAACGTATATTTCACGGCAAATAGTATTAAAGTGAATTAAAAAGCAATAAAAACAAATTTGAGCATGTTTATTCACATTTTTAACTAATTTGACCATATTTATCATTCAAATACGTCCAAGTACACAACGAAACCACCCAAAATATTTATTTAATATTTACGAGTGTTTTTGCACTTGTATTTGCATTTAATGACCTATATTTCACGTCAAATGATATTAAAATGCATTAAATTGCATTAAAAACGAATTTGAGCATGTTTATGCTTATTTTTAAGCAATTTGGCCTAATTTATCATTCAAATAACGTCCAAAAACACAAATAAGCCACCCAAAATATTTATTTAATGTTTACGAGTGTTTTTGCACTTGTATTTGCATTTAATGACCTATATTTCACGTTAAATCGCATTAAAATGCATTAAAAACGAATTCGAGCAAGTTTATGCTCATTTTTAACCAATTTGGCTTAATTTATCATTCAAATAACGTCCAAATACACAAATAAGCAAACCAAAATATTTAATTATTGTTTACGAGTGTTTTTGCACTAGTATTTGCCTTTAATAACGTATATTTCACGGCAAATAGTATTAAAATGAATTAAAAAGCAATAAAAACAAATTTGAGCATGTTTATTCACATTTTTAACTAATTTGACCATATTTATCATTCAAATACGTCCAAATACACAAAGAAGCCACCCAAAATATTTATTTAATATTTACGAGTGTTTTTGCACTTGTATTTGCATTTAATGACCTATATTTCACGTCAAATGATATTAAAATGCATTAAATTGCATTAAAAACGAATTTGAGCATGTTTATGCTTATTTTTAAGCAATTTGGCCTAATTTATCATTCAAATAACGTCCAAATACACAAAGAGGCCACCCAAAATATTTATTTAATTTTTACGAGTGTTTTTGCACTTGTATTTGCATTTAATGACCTATATTTCACGTCAAATCGCATTAAAATGCATTAAAAACGAATTTGAGCTTGTTTATGCACATTTTTAACCAATTTTGCCTTATTTGTCATTCAAATAACGTCCGAATACACAAAAAAGTAACCCAAAATATTTATTTAATGTTTACGAGTGTTTTTGCATTTGTGTTTGCATTTAATATCCAATATTTCACGTCAAATAGTATTAAAATGAATTAAAAAACATTAAAAACAAATTTGAGCATGTTTATTCACATTTTTAACTAATTTGACCTCATTTATCATTCAAATACGTCCAAATACACAAAGAAGCCACCCAAAATATTTATTTTATATTTACGAGTGTTTTTGCACTTGTATTCGCATTTAATGATCTATATTTCACGTCAAATGATATTAAAATGCATTAAATTACATTAAAAATGAATTTGAGCATGTTTATACACATTTTTAACCAATTTGGCCTCATTTATCATTCAAATAACGTCCAAATACAGAAAAATGCGTCCAAAAATATTTATTTATTGTTTACGAGTCTTTTTGCAGATGTATTTGCATTTAATGACCTATATTTCACGATAAATAGCATTAAAAAGCATTAAAAAGGAATTTGAGCATGTTTATGCATATTTTTAACCTATTTGGCCTCATTTATCATTCAAATAATGTCCAAATATATAAAGAAGCCACCCAAAATATTTATTTAATGTTTACGATTGTTTTTGCACTTGTATTTGCATTTAATGACCTATATTTCACGTCATATCTCATTAAAATGCATTAAAAACGAATTTGAGCTTGTTTATGCACATTTTTAACCAATTTGGCCTTATTTGTCATTCAAATAACGTTCAAATACACAAAAAAGTAACCCAAAACATTTATTTAATGTTTACGAGTGTTTTTGCATTTGTATTTGCATTTAATATCCAATATTCCACGTCAAATAGTATTAAAATGAATTAAAAAGCAATGAAAACAAATTTGAGCATGTTTATTCACATTTTTAACTAATTTGACCATATTTATCATTCAAATACGTCCAAATACACAAAGAAGCAACCCAAAATATTTATTTAATGTTTACGAGTGTTTTTGTACTTGTATTATCCTTTAATGACCTATATTTCACGTCAAATCGCATTAAAATGCATTAAAAACGAATTCGAGCAAGTTTATGCACATTTTTAACCTATTTGGCCTAATTTATCATTAAAATAACGTCCAAATACACAGAGAAGCCAACCAAAATATTTATTTATTGTTTACGAGTGTTTTTGCACTTGTATTTGCATTTAATGACCTATATTTCACGTCAAATCGCATTAAAATGCATTACAAACGAATTTGACCATGTTTATGCTCATTTTTAACCAATTTGGCTTAATTTATCATTCAAATAACGTCCAAATACACAAATAAGCAAACCAAAATATTTAATTATTGTTTACGAGTGTTTTTGCACTGGTATTTGCCTTTAATAACGTATATTTCACGGCAAATAGTATTAAAGTGAATTAAAAAGCAATAAAAACAAATTTGAGCATGTTTATTCACATTTTTAACTAATTTGACCATATTTATCATTCAAATACGTCCAAGTACACAACGAAACCACCCAAAATATTTATTTAATATTTACGAGTGTTTTTGCACTTGTATTTGCATTTAATGACCTATATTTCACGTCAAATGATATTAAAATGCATTAAATTGCATTAAAAACGAATTTGAGCATGTTTATGCTTATTTTTAAGCAATTTGGCCTAATTTATCATTCAAATAACGTCCAAAAACACAAATAAGCCACCCAAAATATTTATTTAATGTTTACGAGTGTTTTTGCACTTGTATTTGCATTTAATGACCTATATTTCACGTTAAATCGCATTAAAATGCATTAAAAACGAATTCGAGCAAGTTTATGCTCATTTTTAACCAATTTGGCTTAATTTATCATTCAAATAACGTCCAAATACACAAATAAGCAAACCAAAATATTTAATTATTGTTTACGAGTGTTTTTGCACTGGTATTTGCCTTTAATAACGTATATTTCACGGCAAATAGTATTAAAATGAATTAAAAAGCAATAAAAACAAATTTGAGCATGTTTATTCACATTTTTAACTAATTTGACCATATTTATCATTCAAATACGTCCAAATACACAAAGAAGCCACCCAAAATATTTATTTAATATTTACGAGTGTTTTTGCACTTGTATTTGCATTTAATGACCTATATTTCACGTCAAATGATATTAAAATGCATTAAATTGCATTAAAAACGAATTTGAGCATGTTTATGCTTATTTTTAAGCAATTTGGCCTAATTTATCATTCAAATAACGTCCAAATACACAAAGAGGCCACCCAAAATATTTATTTAATTTTTACGAGTGTTTTTGCACTTGTATTTGCATTTAATGACCTATATTTCACGTCAAATCGCATTAAAATGCATTAAAAACGAATTTGAGCTTGTTTATGCACATTTTTAACCAATTTTGCCTTATTTGTCATTCAAATAACGTCCAAATACACAAAAAAGTAACCCAAAATATTTATTTAATGTTTACGAGTGTTTTTGCATTTGTGTTTGCATTTAATATCCAATATTTCACGTCAAATAGTATTAAAATGAATTAAAAAACATTAAAAACAAATTTGAGCATGTTTATTCACATTTTTAACTAATTTGACCTCATTTATCATTCAAATACGTCCAAATACACAAAGAAGCCACCCAAAATATTTATTTTATATTTACGAGTGTTTTTGCACTTGTATTCGCATTTAATGATCTATGTTTCACGTCAAATGATATTAAAATGCATTAAATTACATTAAAAATGAATTTGAGCATGTTTATACACATTTTTAACCAATTTGGCCTCATTTATCATTCAAATAACGTCCAAATACAGAAAAATGCGTCCAAAAATATTTATTTATTGTTTACGAGTCTTTTTGCAGATGTATTTGCATTTAATGACCTATATTTCACGATAAATAGCATTAAAAAGCATTAAAAAGGAATTTGAGCATGTTTATGCATATTTTTAACCTATTTGGCCTCATTTATCATTCAAATAATGTCCAAATATATAAAGAAGCCACCCAAAATATTTATTTAATGTTTACGATTGTTTTTGCACTTGTATTTGCATTTAATGACCTATATTTCACGTCATATCTCATTAAAATGCATTAAAAACGAATTTGAGCTTGTTTATACACATTTTTAACCAATTTGGCCTTATTTGTCATTCAAATAACGTTCAAATACACAAAAAAGTAACCCAAAACATTTATTTAATGTTTACGAGTGTTTTTGCATTTGTATTTGCATTTAATATCCAATATTCCACGTCAAATAGTATTAAAATGAATTAAAAAGCAATGAAAACAAATTTGAGCATGTTTATTCACATTTTTAACTAATTTGACCATATTTATCATTCAAATACGTCCAAATACACAAAGAAGCAACCCAAAATATTTATTTAATGTTTACGAGTGTTTTTGTACTTGTATTATCCTTTAATGACCTATATTTCACGTCAAATCGCATTAAAATGCATTAAAAACGAATTCGAGCAAGTTTATGCACATTTTTAACCTATTTGGCCTAATTTATCATTAAAATAACGTCCAAATACACAGAGAAGCCAACCAAAATATTTATTTATTGTTTACGAGTGTTTTTGCACTTGTATTTGCATTTAATGACCTATATTTCACGTCAAATCGCATTAAAATGCATTACAAACGAATTTGACCATGTTTATGCTCATTTTTAACCAATTTGGCTTAATTTATCATTCAAATAACGTCCAAATACACAAATAAGCAAACCAAAATATTTAATTATTGTTTACGAGTGTTTTTGCACTGGTATTTGCCTTTAATAACGTATATTTCACGGCAAATAGTATTAAAGTGAATTAAAAAGCAATAAAAACAAATTTGAGCATGTTTATTCACATTTTTAACTAATTTGACCATATTTATCATTCAAATACGTCCAAATACACAAAGAAACCACCCAAAATATTTATTTAATGTTTACGAGTGTTTTTGTACTTGTATTATCCTTTAATGACCTATATTTCACGTCAAATCGCATTAAAATGCATTAAAAACGAATTCGAGCAAGTTTATGCACATTTTTAACCTATTTGGCCTAATTTATCATTCAAATAACGTCCAAAAACACAAATAAGCCACCCAAAATATTTATTTAATGTTTACGAGTGTTTTTGCACTTGTATTTGCATTTAATGACCTATATTTCACGTCAAATCGCATTAAAATGCATTAAAAACGAATTCGAGCAAGTTTATGCTCATTTTTAACCAATTTGGCTTAATTTATCATTCAAATAACGTCCAAATACACAAATAAGCAAACCAAAATATTTAATTATTGTTTACGAGTGTTTTTGCACTGGTATTTGCCTTTAATAACGTATATTTCACGGCAAATAGTATTAAAATGAATTAAAAAGCAATAAAAACAAATTTGAGCATGTTTATTCACATTTTTAACTAATTTGACCATATTTATCATTCAAATACGTCCAAATACACAAAGAACCCACCCAAAATATTTATTTAATATTTACGAGTGTTTTTGCACTTGTATTTGCATTTAATGACCTATATTTCACGTCAAATGATATTAAAATGCATTAAATTGCATTAAAAACGAATTTGAGCATGTTTATGCTTATTTTTAAGCAATTTGGCCTAATTTATCATTCAAATAACGTCCAAATACACAAAGAGGCCACCCAAAATATTTATTTAATTTTTACGAGTGTTTTTGCACTTGTATTTGCATTTAATGACCTATATTTCACGTCAAATCGCATTAAAATGCATTAAAAACGAATTTGAGCTTGTTTATGCACATTTTTAACCAATTTTGCCTTATTTGTCATTCAAATAACGTCCGAATACACAAAAAAGTAACCCAAAATATTTATTTAATGTTTACGAGTGTTTTTGCATTTGTATTTGCATTTAATATCCAATATTCCACGTCAAATAGTATTAAAATGAATTAAAAAGCAATGAAAACAAATTTGAGCATGTTTATTCACATTTTTAACTAATTTGACCTCATTTATCATTCAAATACGTCCAAATACACAAAGAAGCCACCCAAAATATTTATTTTATATTTACGAGTGTTTTTGCACTTGTATTCGCATTTAATGATCTATGTTTCACGTCAAATGATATTAAAATGCATTAAATTACATTAAAAATGAATTTGAGCATGTTTATACACATTTTTAACCAATTTGGCCTCATTTATCATTCAAATAACGTCCAAATACAGAAAAATGCGTCCAAAAATATTTATTTATTGTTTACGAGTCTTTTTGCAGATGTATTTGCATTTAATGACCTATATTTCACGATAAATAGCATTAAAAAGCATTAAAAAGGAATTTGAGCATGTTTATGCATAATTTTAACCTATTTGGCCTCATTTATCATTCAAATAATGTCCAAATATATAAAGAAGCCACCCAAAATATTTATTTAATGTTTACGATTGTTTTTGCACTTGTATTTGCATTTAATGACCTATATTTCACGTCATATCGCATTAAAATGCATTAAAAACGAATTTGAGCTTGTTTATGCACATTTTTAACCAATTTGGCCTTATTTGTCATTCAAATAACGTTCAAATACACAAAAAAGTAACCCAAAACATTTATTTAATGTTTACGAGTGTTTTTGCATTTGTATTTGCATTTAATATCCAATATTCCACGTCAAATAGTATTAAAATGAATTAAAAAGCAATGAAAACAAATTTGAGCATGTTTATTCACATTTTTAACTAATTTGACCATATTTATCATTCAAATACGTCCAAATACACAAAGAAGCAACCCAAAATATTTATTTAATGTTTACGAGTGTTTTTGTACTTGTATTATCCTTTAATGACCTATATTTCACGTCAAATCGCATTAAAATGCATTAAAAACGAATTCGAGCAAGTTTATGCACATTTTTAACCTATTTGGCCTAATTTATCATTAAAATAACGTCCAAATACACAGAGAAGCCAACCAAAATATTTATTTATTGTTTACGAGTGTTTTTGCACTTGTATTTGCATTTAATGAACTATATTTCACGTCAAATCGCATTAAAATGCATTACAAACGAATTTGACCATATTTATGCTCATTTTTAACCAATTTGGCTTAATTTATCATTCAAATAACGTCCAAATACACAAATAAGCAAACCAAAATATTTAATTATTGTTTACGAGTGTTTTTGCACTGGTATTTGCCTTTAATAACGTATATTTCACGGCAAATAGTATTAAAGTGAATTAAAAAGCAATAAAAACAAATTTGAGCATGTTTATTCACATTTTTAACTAATTTGACCATATTTATCATTCAAATACGTCCAAATACACAAAGAAACCACCCAAAATATTTATTTAATATTTACGAGTGTTTTTGCACTTGTATTTGCATTTAATGACCTATATTTCACGTCAAATGATATTAAAATGCATTAAATTGCATTAAAAACGAATTTGAGCATGTTTATGCTTATTTTTAAGCAATTTGGCCTAATTTATCATTCAAATAACGTCCAAAAACACAAATAAGCCACCCAAAATATTTATTTAATGTTTACGAGTGTTTTTGCACTTGTATTTGCATTTAATGACCTATATTTCACGTCAAATCGCATTAAAATGCATTAAAAACGAATTCGAGCAAGTTTATGCTCATTTTTAACCAATTTGGCTTAATTTATCATTCAAATAACGTCCAAATACACAAATAAGCAAACCAAAATATTTAATTATTGTTTACGAGTGTTTTTGCACTGGTATTTGCCTTTAATAACGTATATTTCACGGCAAATAGTATTAAAATGAATTAAAAAGCAATAAAAACAAATTTGAGCATGTTTATTCACATTTTTAACTAATTTGACCATATTTATCATTCAAATACGTCCAAATACACAAAGAACCCACCCAAAATATTTATTTAATATTTACGAGTGTTTTTGCACTTGTATTTGCATTTAATGACCTATATTTCACGTCAAATGATATTAAAATGCATTAAATTGCATTAAAAACGAATTTGAGCATGTTTATGCATATTTTTAAGCAATTTGGCCTAATTTATCATTCAAATAACGTCAAAATACACAAAGAGGCCACCCAAAATATTTATTTAATTTTTACGAGTGTTTTTGCACTTGTATTTGCATTTAATGACCTATATTTCACGTCAAATCGCATTAAAATGCATTAAAAACGAATTTGAGCTTGTTTATGCACATTTTTAACCAATTTTGCCTTATTTGTCATTCAAATAACGTTCAAATACACAAAAAAGTAACCGAAAATATTTATTTAATGTTTACGAGTGTTTTTGCATTTGTGTTTGCATTTAATATCCAATATTTCACGTCAAATAGTATTAAAATGAATTAAAAAACATTAAAAACAAATTTGAGCATGTTTATTCACATTTTTAACTAATTTGACCTCATTTATCATTCAAATACGTCCAAATACACAAAGAAGCCACCCAAAATATTTATTTTATATTTACGAGTGTTTTTGCACTTGTATTCGCATTTAATGATCTATATTTCACGTCAAATGATATTAAAATGCATTAAATTACATTAAAAATGAATTTGAGCATGTTTATACACATTTTTAACCAATTTGGCCTCATTTATCATTCAAATAACGTCCAAATACAGAAAAATGCGTCCAAAAATATTTATTTATTGTTTACGAGTCTTTTTGCAGATGTATTTGCATTTAATGACCTATATTTCACGATAAATAGCATTAAAAAGCATTAAAAAGCAATTTGAGCATGTTTATGCATATTTTTAACCTATTTGGCCTCATTTATCATTCAAATAATGTCCAAATATATAAAGAAGCCACCCAAAATATTTATTTAATGTTTACGATTGTTTTTGCACTTGTATTTGCATTTAATGACCTATATTTCACGTCATATCGCATTAAAATGCATTAAAAACGAATTTGAGCTTGTTTATGCACATTTTTAACCAATTTGGCCTTATTTGTCATTCAAATAACGTTCAAATACACAAAAAAGTAACCCAAAACATTTATTTAATGTTTACGAGTGTTTTTGCATTTGTATTTGCATTTAATATCCAATATTCCACGTCAAATAGTATTAAAATGAATTAAAAAGCAATGAAAACAAATTTGAGCATGTTTATTCACATTTTTAACTAATTTGACCATATTTATCATTCAAATACGTCCAAATACACAAAGAAGCAACCCAAAATATTTATTTAATGTTTACGAGTGTTTTTGTACTTGTATTATCCTTTAATGACCTATATTTCACGTCAAATCGCATTAAAATGCATTAAAAACGAATTCGAGCAAGTTTATGCACATTTTTAACCTATTTGGCCTAATTTATCATTAAAATAACGTCCAAATACACAGAGAAGCCAACCAAAATATTTATTTATTGTTTACGAGTGTTTTTGCACTTGTATTTGCATTTAATGACCTATATTTCACGTCAAATCACATTAAAATGCATTACAAACGAATTTGACCATGTTTATACTCATTTTTAACCAATTTGGCTTAATTTATCATTCAAATAACGTCCAAATACACAAATAAGCAAACCAAAATATTTATTTATTGTTTACGAGTGTTTTTGCACTTGTATTTGCCTTTAATAACCTATTTTTCACGTCAAATCGCATTAAAAAGCATTAAAAATGAATTTGAGCATGTTTATGCATATTTTTAAACAATTTGGCCACATTTATCATTCAAATAACGTCCAAATACACAAAGAAGCCACCCAAAATATTTATTTAATGTTTACGAGTGTTTTTGCACTTGTATTTGCATTTAATGACCTATATTTCACGTCAAATCGCATTAAAATGCATTAAAAACGAATTCGAGCAAGTTTATGCAAATTTTTAACCTATTTGGCCTAATTTATCATTGAAATAACGTCCAAATACACAGAGAAGCCAACCAAAATATTTATTTATTGTTTACGAGTGTTTTTGCACTTGTATTTGCATTTAATGACCTATATTTCACGTCAAATCGCATTAAAATGCATTACAAACGAATTTGACCATGTTTATGCTCATTTTTAACCAATTTGGCTTAATTTATCATTCAAATAACGTCCAAATACACAAATAAGCAAACCAAAATATTTAATTATTGTTTACGAGTGTTTTTGCACTGGTATTTGCCTTTAATAACCTATATTTCACGGCAAATAGTATTAAAATGAATTAAAAAGCAATAAAAACAAATTTGAGCATGTTTATTCACATTTTTAACTAATTTGACCATATTTATCATTCAAATACGTCCAAATACACAAAGAAACCACCCAAAATATTTATTTAATATTTACGAGTGTTTTTGCACTTGTATTTGCATTTAATGACCTATATTTCACGTCAAATGATATTAAAATGCATTAAATTGCATTAAAAACGAATTTGAGCATGTTTATGCACATTTTTAAGCAATTTGGCCTAATTTATCATTCAATTAACGTCCAAAAACACAAATAAGCCACCCAAAATATTTATTTAATGTTTACGAGTGTTTTTGCACTTGGATTTGCATTTAATGACCTATATTTCACGTCAAATCGCATTAAAATGCATTAAAAACGAATTCGAGCAAGTTTATGCACATTTTTAACTTATTTGGCCTAATTTATTATTCAAATAACGTCCAAATAAACAGAGAACCCCACCAAAATATTTATTTATTGTTTACGAGTGTTTTTGCACCTGTATTTGCATTTAATCACCTATATTTCACGTCAAATCGCATTAAAATTCATTAAAAACGAATTTGACCATGTTTATGCTCATTTTTAACCAATTTAGCCTAATTTATCATTCAAATAACGTCCAAATACACAAATAAGCAAACCAAAATATTTATTTATTGTTTACGAGTGTTTTTGCACTTGTATTTGCCTTAAATAACCTATATGTCACGTCAAATCGCATTAAAAAGCATTAAAAATGAATTTGAGCATGTTTATGCACATTTTTAACCAATTGGCCTCATTTATCATTCAAATAACGTCCAAATACACAAAGAGGCCACCCAAAATATTTATTTAATGTTTACGAGTGTTTTTGCACTTGTATTTGCATTTAATGACCTATATTTCACGTCAAATCGCATTAAAATTCATTAAAAACGAATTTGAGCTTGTTTATGCACATTTTTAACCAATTTGGCCTTATTTGTCATTCAAATAACGTCCAAATACACAAAGAGGCCACCCAAAATATTTATTTAATGTTTACGAGTGTTTTTGCACTTGTATTTGCATTTAATGACCTATATTTCACGTCAAATCGCATTAAAATTCATTAAAAACGAATTTGAGCTTGTTTATGCACATTTTTAACCAATTTGGCCTTATTTGTCATTCAAATAACGTCCAAATACACAAAAAAGTAACCCAAAATATTTATTTAATGTTTACGAGTGTTTTTGCACTTGTATTTGCATTTAATATCCAATATTTCACGTCAAATAGTATTAAAATGAATTAAAAAACATTAAAAACAAATTTGAGCATGTTTATGCTCATTTTTAAGTAATTTGATCTCATTTATTATTCAAATACGTCCAAATACACAAAGAAGCCACCCAAAAAATTTATTTAATATTTACGAGTGTTTTTGCACTTGTATTTGCATTTAATGACCTATATTTCACGTCAAATGATATTAAAATGCATTAAAATGCATTAAAAACGAATTTGAGCATGTTTATACACTTTTTTAACCAATTTGACCTCATTTATCATTCAAATACGTCCAAATACACAAAGAGGAATAACCAAAATATTTATTTATTGTTTACGAGTGTTTTTGCACTTGTATTTGCATTTAATGACCTATATTTCACGTCAAATGATATTAAAATGCATTAAATTGCATTAAAAACGAATTTGAGCATGTTTATGCACATTTTTAACCAATTTGGCCTCATTTATTATTCAAATAACGTCCAAATACACAAAGAAGCAACCCAAAATATTTAGTTAATGTTTACGAGTGTTTTTGTACTTGTATTATCCTTTAATGACCTATATTTCACGTCAAATCGCGTTAAAATGCATTAAAAACGAATTCGAGCAAGTTTATGCACATTTTTAACCTATTTGGCCTAATTTATCATTCAAATAACGTCCAAATAAACAGAGAACCCAACCAAAATATTTATTTATTGTTTACGAGTGTTTTTGCACCTGTATTTGCATTTAATGACCTATATTTCACGTCAAATCGCATTAAAATGCATTACAAACGAATTTGACCATGTTTATGCTCATTTTTAACCAATTTGGCTTAATTTATCATTCAAATAACGTCCAAATACAGAAATAAGCAAACCAAAATATTTAATTATTGATTACGAGTGTTTTTGCACTGGTATTTGCCTTTAATAACCTATATTTCACGGCAAATAGTATTAAAATGAATTAAAAAGCAATAAAAACAAATTTGAGCATGTTTATTCACATTTTTTACTAATTTGACCATATTTATCATTCAAATACGTCCAAATACACAAAGAAGCCACCCAAAATATTTATTTAATATTTACGAGTGTTTTTGCACTTGTATTTGCATTTAATAACCTATATTTCACGTCAAATGATATTAAAATTCATTAAATTGCATTAAAAACGAATTTGAGCATGTTTATGCACATTTTTAACCAATTTGGCCTCATTTATCAATAAAATAACGTCCAAATACACAAAGAAGCAACCCAAAATATTTATTTAATGTTTACGAGTGTTTTTGTACTTGTATTATCCTTTAATGACCTATATTTCACGTCAAATCGCGTTAAAAAGCATTAAAAATGAATTTGAGCATGTTTATGCATATTTTTAAACAATTTGGCCACATTTATCATTCAAATAACGTCCAAATACACAAAGAAGCCACCCAAAATATTTATTTAATGTTTACGAGTGTTTTTGCACTTGTATTTGCATTTAATGACCTATATTTCACGTCAAATCGCATTAAAATGCATTAAAAACGAATTCGAGCAAGTTTATGCAAATTTTTAACCTATATGGCCTAATTTATCATTGAAATAACGTCCAAATACACAGAGAAGCCAACCAAAATATTTATTTATTGTTTACGAGTGTTTTTGCACTTGTATTTGCATTTAATGACCTATATTTCACGTCAAATCGCATTAAAATGCATTACAAACGAATTTGACCATGTTTATGCTCATTTTTAACCAATTTGGCTTAATTTATCATTCAAATAACGTTCAAATATACAAAGAAGCCACCCAAAATATTTATTTAATGTTTACGATTGTTTTTGCACTTGTATTTGCATTTAATGACCTATATTTCACGTCATATCGCATTAAAATGCATTAAAAACGAATTTGAGCTTGTTTATGCACATTTTTAACCAAGTTGGCCTTATTTGTCATTCAAATAACGTTGTTTATACACAAAGAAGCCACCCAAAATATTTATTTAATGTTTACGAGTGTTTTTGCACTTGTATTTGCATTTAATGACCTATATTTCACGTCAAATAGTATTAAAATGAATTAAAATGCATTAAAAACGAATTTGAGCTTGTTTATGCACATTTTTGACCAATTTGGCCTTATTTGTCATTCAAATAACGTCCAAATACACAAAAAAGTAACCCAAAACATTTATTTAATGTTTACGAGTGTTTTTGCATTTGTATTTGCATTTAATATCCAATATTTCACATCAAATAGTATTAAAAAGCATTAAAAACAAATTTGAGCATGTTTATTCACATTTTTAACTAATTTGACCTCATTTATCATTCAAATACGTCCAAATACACAAAGAGGAATAACCAAAATATTTATTTATTGTTTACGAGTGTTTTTGCACTTGTATTTGCATTTAATGACCTATATTTCACGTCAAATGATATTAAAATGCATTAAATTGCATTAAAAACGAATTTGAGCATGTTTATGCACATTTTTAACCAAATTGTCCTCATTTATTATTCAAATAACGTCCAAATACACAAAGAAGCAAACCAAAATATTTATTTATTGTTTACGAGTGTTTTTGCACTTATATTTGCATTTAATAACCTATATTTCACGTCAAATGATATTAAAATACATTAAAATGCATTAAAAACGAATTTGAGCATGTTTATTCACATTTTTAACTAATTTGACCTCATTTATCATTCAAATACGTCCAAATACACAAAGAGGAATAACCAAAATATTTATTTATTGTTTACGAGTGTTTTTGCACTTGTATTTGCATTTAATGACCTATATTTCACGTCAAATGATATTAAAATGCATTAAATTGCATTAAAAACGAATTTGAGCATGTTTATGCACATTTTTAACCAATTTGGCCTCATTTATTATTCAAATAACGTCCAAATACACAAAGAAGCAACCCAAAATATTTAGTTAATGTTTACGAGTGTTTTTGTACTTGTATTATCCTTTAATGACCTATATTTCACGTCAAATCGCGTTAAAATGCATTAAAAACGAATTCGAGCAAGTTTATGCACATTTTTAACCTATTTGGCCTAATTTATCATTCAAATAACGTCCAAATAAACAGAGAACCCAACCAAAATATTTATTTATTGTTTACGAGTGTTTTTGCACTTGTATTTGCATTTAATGACCTATATTTCACGTCAAATCGCATTAAAATGCATTACAAACGAATTTGACCATGTTTATGCTCATTTTTAACCAATTTGGCTTAATTTATCATTCAAATAACGTCCAAATACACAAATAAGCAAACCAAAATATTTAATTATTGATTACGAGTGTTTTTGCACTGGTAATTGCCTTTAATAACCTATATTTCACGGCAAATAGTATTAAAATGAATTAAAAAGCAATAAAAACAAATTTGAGCATGTTTATTCACATTTTTAACTAATTTGACCATATTTATCATTCAAATACGTCCAAATACACAAAGAAGCCACCCAAAATATTTATTTAATATTTACGAGTGTTTTTGCACTTGTATTTGCAATTAATGACCTATATTTCACGTCAAATGATATTAAAATGCATTAAATTGCATTAAAAACGAATTTGAGCATGTTTATGCACATTTTTAACCAATTTGGCCTCATTTATCATTCAAATAACGTCCAAATACACAAAGAAGCAACCCAAAATATTTATTTAATGTTTACGAGTGTTTTTGTACTTGTATTATCCATTAATGACCTATATTTCACGTCAAATCGCGTTAAAATGCATTAAAAACGAATTCGAGCAAGTTTATGCACATTTTTAACCTATTTGGCCTAATTTATCATTCAAATAACGTCCAAATACACAGAGAAGCCAACCAAAAAACTTATTTATTGTTTACGAGTGTTTTTGCACTTGTATTTGCATTTAATAACCTATATTTCACGTCAAATCGCATTAAACTGAATTACAAACAAATTTGACCATGTTTATACTCATTTTTAACCAATTTGGCCTAATTTATCATTCAAATAACGTCCAAATACACAAATAAGCAAACCAAAATATTTATTTATTGTTTACGAGTGTTTTTGCACTTGTATTTGCCTTTAATAACCTATTTTTCACGTCAAATCGCATTAAAAAGCATTAAAAATGAATTTGAGCATGTTTATGCATATTTTTAAACAATTTGGCCACATTTATCATTCAAATAACGTCCAAATACACAAAGAAGCCACCCAAAATATTTATTTAATGTTTACGAGTGTTTTTGCACTTGTATTTGCATTTAATGACCTATATTTCACATCAAATCGCATTAAAATCCATTAATAACGAATTCG
The DNA here is from genome assembly GCA_037678475.1 of x Bolboschoenoplectus mariqueter. Taxonomy (NCBI): domain Eukaryota; kingdom Viridiplantae; phylum Streptophyta; class Magnoliopsida; order Poales; family Cyperaceae; genus x Bolboschoenoplectus; species x Bolboschoenoplectus mariqueter. Next base: position 4,921,295 of record CM075236.1, on the reverse strand, counting down.
AGCAAGTTTATGCAAATTTTTAACCTATTTGGCCTAATTTATCATTGAAATAACGTCCAAATACACAGAGAAGCCAACCAAAATATTTATTTATTGTTTACGAGTGTTTTTGCACTTGTATTTGCATTTAATGACCTATATTTCACGTCAAATCGCATTAAAATGCATTACAAACGAATTTGACCATGTTTATGCTCATTTTTAACCAATTTGGCTTAATTTATCATTCAAATAACGTTCAAATACACATAGAGGAATAACCAAAATATTTATTTATTGTTTACGAGTGTTTTTGCACTTGTATTTGCATTTAATGACCTATATTTCACGTCAAATGATATTAAAATGCATTAAATTGCATTAAAAACGAATTTGAGCATGTTTATTCACATTTTTAACTAATTTGACCTCATTTATCATTCAAATACGTCCAAATACACAAAGAGGAATAACCAAAATATTTATTTATTGTTTACGAGTGTTTTTGCACTTGTATTTGCATTTAATGACCTATATTTCACGTCAAATGATATTAAAATGCATTAAATTGCATTAAAAACGAATTTGAGCATGTTTATGCACATTTTTAACCAATTTGGCCTCATTTATTATTCAAATAACGTCCAAATACACAAAGAAGCAACCCAAAATATTTAGTTAATGTTTACGAGTGTTTTTGTACTTGTATTATCCTTTAATGACCTATATTTCACGTCAAATCGCGTTAAAATGCATTAAAAACGAATTCGAGCAAGTTTATGCACATTTTTAACCTATTTGGCCTAATTTATCATTCAAATAACGTCCAAATAAACAGAGAACCCAACCAAAATATTTATTTATTGTTTACGAGTGTTTTTGCACCTGTATTTGCATTTAATGACCTATATTTCACGTCAAATCGCATTAAAATGCATTACAAACGAATTTGACCATGTTTATGCTCATTTTTAACCAATTTGGCTTAATTTAACATTCAAATAACGTCCAAATACACAAATAAGCAAACCAAAATATTTAATTATTGATTACGAGTATTTTTGCACTGGTATTTGCCTTTAATAACCTATATTTCACGGCAAATAGTATTAAAATGAATTAAAAAGCAATAAAAACAAATTTGAGCATGTTTATTCACATTTTTAACTAATTTGACCATATTTATCATTCAAATACGTCCAAATACACAAAGAAGCCACCCAAAATATTTATTTAATATTTACGAGTGTTTTTGCACTTGTATTTGCAATTAATGACCTATATTTCACGTCAAATGATATTAAAATGCATTAAATTGCATTAAAAACGAATTTGAGCATGTTTATGCACATTTTTAACCAATTTGGCCTCATTTATCATTCAAATAACGTCCAAATACACAAAGAAGCAACCCAAAATATTTATTTAATGTTTACGAGTGTTTTTGTACTTGTATTATCCATTAATGACCTATATTTCACGTCAAATCGCGTTAAAATGCATTAAAAACGAATTCGAGCAAGTTTATGCACATTTTTAACCTATTTGGCTTAATTTATCATTCAAATAACGTCCAAATACACAGAGAAGCCAACCAAAATACTTATTTATTGTTTACGAGTGTTTTTGCACTTGTATTTGCATTTAATAACCTATATTTCACGTCAAATCGCATTAAAATGAATTACAAACAAATTTGACCATGTTTATACTCATTTTTAACCAATTTGGCCTAATTTATCATTCAAATAACGTCCAAATACACAAATAAGCAAACCAAAATATTTATTTATTGTTTACGAGTGTTTTTGCACTTGTATTTGCCTTTAATAACCTATTTTTCACGTCAAATCGCATTAAAAAGCATTAAAAATGAATTTGAGCATGTTTATGCATATTTTTAAACAATTTGGCCACATTTATCATTCAAATAACGTCCAAATACACAAAGAAGCCACCCAAAATATTTATTTAATGTTTACGAGTGTTTTTGCACTTGTATTTGCATTTAATGACCTATATTTCACGTCAAATCGCATTAAAATCCATTAATAACGAATTCGAGCAAGTTTATGCAAATTTTTAACCTATTTGGCCTAATTTATCATTGAAATAACGTCCAAATACACAGAGAAGCCAACCAAAATATTTATTTATTGTTTACGAGTGTTTTTGCACTTGTATTTGCATTTAATGACCTATATTTCACGTCAAATCGCATTAAAATGCATTACAAACGAATTTGACCATGTTTATGCTCATTTTTAACCAATTTGGCGTAATTTATCATTCAAATAACGTCCAAATACACAAATAAGCAAACCAAAATATTTAATTATTGTTTACGAGTGTTTTTGCACTGGTATTTGCCTTTAATAACCTATATTTCACGTCAAATAGTATTAAAATGAATTAAAAAACATTAAAAACAAATTTGAGCATGTTTATTCAAATTTTTAACTAATTTGACCATATTTATCATTCAAATACGTCCAAATACACAAAGAAGCCACCCAAAATATTTATTTAATATTTACGAGTGTTTTTGCACTTGTATTTGCATTTAATGACCTATATTTCACGTCAAATGATATTAAAATGCATTAAATTGCATTAAAAACGAATTTGAGCATGTTTATGCTCATTTTTAAGCAATTTGGCCTAATTTATCATTCAATTAACGTCCAAAAACACAAATAAGCCACCCAAAATATTTATTTAATGTTTACGAGTGTTTTTGCACTTGTATTTGCATTTAATGACCTATATTTCACGTCAAATCGCATTAAAATGCATTAAAAACGAATTCGAGCAAGTTTATGCACATTTTTAACCTATTTGGCCTAATTTATTATTCAAATAACGTCCAAATAAACAGAGAACCCCACCAAAATATTTATTTATTGTTTACGAGTGTTTTTGCACCTGTATTTGCATTTAATCACCTATATTTCACGTCAAATCGCATTAAAATGCATTAAAAACGAATTTGACCATGTTTATGCTCATTTTTAACCAATTTGGCCTAATTTATCATTCAAATAACGTCCAAATACACAAATAAGCAAACCAAAATATTTATTTATTGTATACGAGTGTTTTTGCACTTGTATTTGCCTTTAATAACCTATATTTCATGTCAAATCGCATTAAAAAGCATTAAAAATGAATTTGAACATGTTTATGCATATTTTTAACCAATTGGCCTCATTTATCATTCAAATAACGTCCAAATACACAAAGAGGCCACCCAAAATATTTATTTAATGTTTACGAATTTTTTTGCACTTGTATTTGCATTTAATGACCTATATTTCACGTCAAATCGCATTAAAATGCATTAAAAACGAATTTGAGCTTGTTTATGCACATTTTTAACCAATTTGGCCTTATTTGTCATTCAAATAACGTCCAAATACACAAAAAAGTAACCCAAAATATTTATTTAATGTTTACGAGTGTTTTTGCATTTGTATTTGCATTTAATATCCAATATTTCACGTCAAATAGTATTAAAATGAATTAAAAAACATTAAAAACAAATTTGAGCATGTTTATTCAAATTTTTAACTAATTTGACCTCATTTATCATTCAAATACGTCCAAATACACAAAGAAGCCACCCAAAATATTTATTTTATATTTACGAGTGTTTTTGCACTTGTATTCGCATTTAATGATCTATATTTCACGTCAAATGATATTAAAATGCATTAAATTGCATTAAAAATGAATTTGAGCATGTTTATACACATTTTTAACCAATTTGGCCTCATTTATCATTCAAATAACGTCCAAATACAGAAAAATGCGTCCAAAAATATTTATTTATTGTTTACGAGTCTTTTTGCAGATGTATTTGCATTTAATGACCTATATTTCACGATAAATAGCATTAAAAAGCATTAAAAAGGAATTTGAGCATGTTTATGCATATTTTTAACCTATTTGGCCTCATTTATCATTCAAATAACGTCCAAATATACAAAGAAGCCACCCAAAATATTTATTTAATGTTTACGATTGTTTTTGCACTTGTATTTGAATTTAATGACCTATATTTCAGGTCATATCGCATTAAAATGCATTAAAAACGAATTTGAGCTTGTTTATGCACATTTTTAACCAATTTGGCCTTATTTGTCATTCAAATAACGTTCAAATACACAAAAAAGTAACCCAAAACATTTATTTAATGTTTACGAGTGTTTTTGCATTTGTATTTGCATTTAATATCCAATATTTCACGTCAAATAGTATTAAAATGAATTAAAAAGCATTAAAAACAAATTTGAGCATGTTTATTCACATTTTTAACTAATTTGACCTCATTTATCATTCAAATACGTCCAAATATACAAAGAGGAATAACCAAAATATTTATTTATTGTTTACGAGTGTTTTTGCACTTGTATTTGCATTTAATGACCTATATTTCACGTCAAATGATATTAAAATGCATTAAATTGCATTAAAAATGAATTTGAGCATGTTTATGCACATTTTTAACCAATTTGGCCTCATTTATTATTCAAATAACGTCCAAATACACAAAGATGCAAACCAAAATATTTATTTATTGTTTACGAGTGTTTTTGCACTTATATTTGCATTTAATAACCTATATTTCACGTCAAATGATATTAAAATGCATTAAAATGCATTAAAATGCATTAAAATCGAATTTGAGCATGTTTATTCACATTTTTAACTAATTTGACCTCATTTATCATTCAAATACGTCCATATACACAAAGAGGAATAACCAAAATATTTATTTATTGTTTACGAGTGTTTTTGCACTTGTATTTGTATTTAATGACCTATATTTCACGTCAAATGATATTAAAATGCATTAAATTGCATTACAACCAAATTTGAGCATGTTTATGCACATTTTTAACCAATTTGGCCTCATTTATTATTCAAATAACGTCCAAATACACAAAGAAGCAACCCAAAATATTTATTTAATGTTTACGAGTGTTTTTGCACTTGTATTTGCATTTAATGACCTATATTTCACGTCAAATCGCATTAAAATGCATTACAAACGAATTTGACCATGTTTATGCTCATTTTTAACCAATTTGGCTTAATTTATCATTCAAATAACGTCCAAATACACAAATAAGCAAACCAAAATATTTAATTATTGATTACGAGTGTTTTTGCACTGGTATTTGCCTTTAATAACCTATATTTCACGGCAAATAGTATTAAAATGAATTAAAAAGCAATAAAAACAAATTTGAGCATGTTTATTCACATTTTTTACTAATTTGACCATATTTATCATTCAAATACGTCCAAATACACAAAGAAGCCACCCAAAATATTTATTTAATATTTACGAGTGTTTTTGCACTTGTATTTGCATTTAATGACCTATATTTCACGTCAAATGATATTAAAATGCATTAAATTGCATTAAAAACGAATTTGAGCATGTTTATGCACATTTTTAACCAATTTGGCCACATTTATTATTCAAATAACGTCCAAATACACAAAGAAGCCACCCAAAATATTTTTTTAATGTTTACGAGTGTTTTTGCACTTGTATTATCCTTTAATGACCTATATTTCACGTCAAATCGCATTAAAATGCATTAAATACGAATTCGAGCAAGTTTATGCACATTTTTAAGCAATTTGGCCTAATTTATCATTCAAATAACGTCCAAAAACACAAAGAAGCTACCCAAAATATTTATTTAATGTTTACGAGTGTTTTTGCACTTGTATTTGCATTTAATGACCTATATTTCACGTCAAATCGCATTAAAATGCATTAAAAACGAATTCGAGCAAGTTTATGCACATTTTTAACCTATTTGGCCTTATTTATCATTGAAATAACGTCCAAATACATAGAGAAGCCAACCAAAATATTTATTTATTGTTTACGAGTGTTTTTGCACTTGTATTTGCATTTAATGACCTATATTCCACGTCAAATAGTATTAAAATGCATTACAAACGAATTTGACCATGTTTATGCTCATTTTTAACCAATTTGGCTTAATTTATCATTCAAATAACGTCCAAATACACAAATAAGCAAACCAAAATATTTAATTATTGTTTACGAGTGTTTTTGCACTGGTATTTGCCTTTAATAACCTATATTTCACGGCAAATAGTATTAAAATGAATTAAAAAGCATTAAAAACAAATTGGAGCATGTTTATTCACATTTTTAACTAATTTGACCATATTTATCATTCAAATACGTCCAAATACACAAAGAAGCCACCCAAAATATTTATTTAATATTTACGAGTGTTTTTGCACTTGTATTTGCATTTAATAACCTATATTTCACGTCAAATGATATTAAAATTCATTAAATTGCATTAAAAACGAATTTGAGCATGTTTATGCACATTTTTAACCAATTTGGCCTCATTTATCATCCAAATAACGTCCAAATACACAAAGAAGCAACCCAAAATATTTATTTAATGTTTACGAGTGTTTTTGTACTTGTATTATCCTTTAATGACCTATATTTCACGTCAAATCGCGTTAAAATGCATTAAAAACGAATTCGAGCAAGTTTATGCACATTTTTAACCTATTTGGCCTAATTTATCATTCAAATAACGTCCAAATAAACAGAGAACCCAACCAAAATATTTATTTATTGTTTACGAGTGTTTTTGCACCTGTATTTGCATTTAATCACCTATATTTCACGTCAAATCGCATTAAAATGCATTAAAAACCAATTTGACCATGTTTATGCTCATTTTTAACCAATTTGGCCTAATTTATCATTCAAATAACATCCAAATACACAAATAAGCAAACCAAAATATTTATTTATTGTTTACGAGTGTTTTTGCACTTGTATTTGCCTTTAATAACCTATATTTCACGTCAAATCGCATTAAAAAGCATTAAAAATGAATTTGAGCATGTTTATGCACATTTTTAACCAATTGGCCTCATTTATCATTCAAATAACGTCCAAATACACAAAGAGGCCACCCAAAATATTTATTTATTGTTTACGAGTGTTTTTGCACTTGTATTTGCATTTAATGACCTATATTTCACGTCAAATCGCATTAAAATGCATGAAAAACGAATTTGAGCTTGTTTATGCACATTTTTAACCAATTTGCCCTCATTTATCATTCAAATTACTTCCAAATAAACGAAGAAGCCACCCAAAATATTTATTTAATGTTTACGAGTGTTTTTGCATTTGTATTTGCATTTAATATCCAATATTTCACGTCAAATAGTATTAAAATGAATTAAAAAGCATTAAAAACAAATTTGAGCATGTTTATTAACATTTTTAACTAATTTGACCTCATTTATCATTCAAATACGTCCAAATACACAAAGAAGCCACCCAAAATATTTATTTTATATTTACGAGTGTTTTTGCACTTGTATTTGCATTTAATGATCTATATTTCACGTCAAATGATATTAAAATGCATTAAAATGCATTAAAAACGAATTTGAGCATTTTATGCACATTTTTAACCGATTTGGCCTCATTTATCATTCAAATAACGTCCAAATACAGAAAAATGCCTCCAAAAATATTTATTTAATGCTTACGAGTCTTTTTGCATATGTATTTGCATTTAATTACCTACATTTCACGTCAAATCGCATTAAAATAATTTAAAAACGAATTTGAGCATGTTTATTCACATTTTTAACTAATTTGACCATATTTATCATTCAAATATGTCCAAATACACAAAGAAGCCACCCAAAATATTTATTTAATATTTACGAGTGTTTTTGCACTTGTATTTGCATTTAATGACCTATATTTCACGTCAAATGATATTAAAATGCATTAAAATGCATTAAAAACGAATTTGAGCATGTTTATGCACATTTTTAACCAATTTGGCCTCATTTATCATTCAAATAACGTCCAAATACACAAATAAGCAACCCAAAATATTTATTTATTGTTTACGAGTGTTTTTGCACTTGTATTTGCCTTTAATAACCTATATTTCACGTCAAATCGCATTAAAATGCATTAAAAACGAATTTGAGCTTGTTTATGCACATTTTTAACCAATTTGGCCTTATTTGTCAGTCAAATAACGTCCAAATACACAAAAAAGTAACCAAAAACATTTATTTAATGTTTACGAGTGTTTTTGCATTTGTATTTGCATTTAATATCCAATATTTCACGTCAAATAGTATTAAAATGAATTAAAAAGCATTAAAAACAAATTTGAGCATGTTTATTCACATTTTTCACTAATTTGACCTCATTTATCATTCAAATACGTCCAAATACACAAAGAGGAATAACCAAAATATTTATTTATTGTTTACGAGTGTTTTTGCACTTGTATTTGCATTTAATGACCTATATTTCACGTCAAATGATATTAAAATGCATTAAAAACGAATTTGACGTTGTTTATGCTCATTTTTATCCAATTTGGTCTAATTTATCATTCAAATAACGTCCAAATAAACAAATAAGCAAACCAAAATATTTATTTATTGTTTACAAGTGTTTTTGCACTTGTATTTGCCTTTAATGACCTATATTTCACGTCAAATCGCATTAAAATGCATTAAAAACGAATTTGACCATGTTTATGCTCATTTTTAAAGGAGCAACGAGGCATGTGCCCAGTGCTTTAATAAGAGAAAGGACATGTGCCCAATCTCATTTTTTTCAAAAAGCAAAATAACAAGCCAATAAAACGAGAGACAGGGAGGCACATGTGCACCAATCCCTAACTTGAAGAACAGGGACACACCCTTGTTTCCTCAAGGCTCTTAAAAAAAAAAAGGAAAAACATTGGCACCAGAACAGGCCTCTCGGCCAGCAAAGCCTCATGACCAGTTCTGGTGGGTGGCTCTTTGTTTGCTGTTTAAAAGTTGCCAGAAAAATACACAAATTAAATTGCATGAATTAATGATATAATTTCATGTGATTTTTATACCAAAGATTTGAAATTATGAAATTATGTTCAATTTCATAAAATTATTTCTTGAAATTAAAAAACAATTTCATGAAATAGCCATGTCAAATATTAAATCATGAAATTATGTCCAATCTCATGATTTATTAAATCCCAAAATTATTTCTTGAAATTAAAAAATAATTTCATGAAATAATCATAACAAACCCCCTTCAAAAAATATATACACATGTGTGCAAAAAAAATCTATGCACAGAACCCTAATTATATGAAATCAAGAAACAATTTCATATAATTAAACATGCCAAATCCAAAAATCATGAATTTCATTCATGAAAAATGCCCCAAATATTATCCCTTGGAATTAAAAAATGATTCTTTGGGATAATCATGCCAAAATATTAATTGTATAAGATTAACATGCCTAATCATATACAATTAATGATTTAAGTGAAATTAATGCCTAATTTCACACCCAAAAGTACCAAAAATATTACCCAAAATAACAGAATCATGGAATATATTTTCTGTGATTTTTCAGTAATTTTTCATGGATTTTTTTCATGAAGAATAAAATAAAATGAAAAAAATATAAAGAAAATACCAAAAATCAGAACTGGAGATAGTTCTGGGTGCAATTTGGGGGATGTGCAACACTCTGGGTGCAATCTGGGGAGCTCAAACACGACTTCTGCCCTTGGGACCCGCCTGTCATACACACAAAGTGTTAAAGGCGCTTTGCGTGGACCCAGTACACATGCACCATACCACTGACAATACGTTTTGGTGCACAAGGACCAAGCCCACAGCCCAACCCTCAGTTTTTCGCTGGGGCTGTGTCTAATTAAACCTGACGACTGGGCCCCTCTCCTTCAGTCTCACTGCCAAGGGGGCCCAGCGCCCAGAGTTATTTTGGCCAGCGAAAAGAAAAGAAGGGAAAGAAAGGTGAGCGCGGTGCAAGCGCTCCCTCCCTCTGACAAGTCCGAAACTAAAGCACGGTTCACGTGCACCCAACCCAAGCGAGAGAAACCTTTTGAATTTCTCTCTCTCTCCCTCCTTTCTTCCTCCTCGAGCTCCAGAGCTCAGTGGAGCTTCGAAAATGGAGTTCGGGTGTATGGTTCGAGTTGGTCCAAACCATTCTAGGGACTTAATCTACATCCTAAGGGGAGTTCAATGCCACAAACAGCATTGAAAAATAGTAAAGTAAACAAGGAGAAAATCGAAGGAGAAAGTACCTCGACCTTGAAGGTGACAGGGCAATTGGGAGCTCGAGAGGCCAAGCCAACACCTGGGGGAGCTCCGAGATGCTTCCACGACGCTGCCTGAAGTGTCAATTTGGAGTGAAAAGCACTCAATTGACAGGTGCACCACTTGGCACTCAAGTCTGATCTGGGGGTGGTCAATTGGCACAACTCAGCACTCAAGCAGCCAAATTGACACGTTGGGCACACTCAGTGACACCTTGGTGACATGTCAAGCGCCAGCAAGGCCAAGGAATATTCGGGATATGCTCACACCCGAAAGGCATGACACACTGACCCAAGGAAGAAGACAAAGCCAACGGCTCCTTCTCTCTCCCCAGGCCTGTGTCAGGGACACGTGTAGGCACCTCAATGGAGAGCTCTGAGCGCCAGTTAGCTGGAGGAATCTTCCAAGGACAAGCCTCAGGCCAGCACAGGCCTGGCTGGCTCAATCCTGACCACTTGATCAAACCAAGGGCTGGGATGATGCCAGCTCAGCCCTGAGGCTTAAACCATGCCCTCTGGGCTATAAATAGACCCCCAGTGAAGAAGAAGAAGAAGGAGAGAGCAACATAGCCAAAACTCTGCCAAAATCTCAACTCCACCAAATTCCACAAAAAAAAAAGCTAGCTGAGGAGAAACCAAGTCTTGAATAGCTAGGTAAGAGCCATAGGAGTCAAGCCTTGAGCTTGGCTCAGTCTCAATTGAGCTCAAGGAGCCAGTCTCACCTTGCTGGGTGAGATGGCTAGCCCCATGGCTGGGGAGGTGCACATGTGCCTCCCTCCTTCCAGAGCTCAATTGGTGGCTGAGCTTGAGTCTCAGGAGCTTACATGGTGAGTTCACCATGGATTTTGGCAGCATACTCCAACCAATTGGCACATGCCAATCTGGTTTCATGGGGATGGGCACATGCTCATCCCCTCTCTCTCTCAAGCCCTGTGCACATGTGCAGTGGCTGTGTAAAGCTCAATAATGGCTTTATACAAGCTGTTATGCTGTCAAAATTCCATGGAGAAACAAAATCTCATGTTTTATATGAGTATTGTATTTCAATTTGTTATAATATATGATTTTTTGGTGCAAATTAGTTTTATTTCTTTCTTTAGTTCCTTCTTTTATGTTCTCTGATGTGCTTGATGGCTCAGAACCATAATTGAGCAATGAAAAGCAATGAGCATCGGTACTGGCTTGAGTCCAGTGAATTCCAGTTTCTGTCCAGCTGAGAGATCAATCCATATCTCTCAGTCTGGCTGTTAATTTCTTATGAAATTTCACGGTCATGTAGATTAGGTTTATATCAACTTACCACATAAATTTTATAATTTTTGGAATTTTCTGTGAATTGTTATGAATTTTATAATCTCATCTGTCAAAAACTCCAAAAAAGTCAACTTTGGGTCAAACTGAGAAGTTCATTCTTCTTTTGATTCAAAATTCCAAAATTTCTTGATTAATTCACCTTTATGACACCTCATGTGATGTTTTAAAGGATTTAGAATAATTAAACCAGGCTTTAATCCATAGGTTAAACCAAATTTGATTTTTAACATATCTGAAAGGGCATTTCTGTCCATTCTGGTGAAAATACAAAAACATGCTTTCTGATTATTCAATTAGCTTGAAATTTCATAGGCATACAAAATAAGTCTTAATGCATTCATTCACCAAATTTTACCATTTTTGGTATTTTCTGTGATTTTCTATGAATTTTTGAAGTTGAATCTGTAAAAATCAGAATTGAGTTAATTCTGGAATAAATACCAGAGAAGGAAAAAATGAAATTAACTTACATACAAACGAAATTCACATGCAAATCTAGTATAAAACATTTCCAAAACATACAATTGACCCAAATAAACATACTTAAACATGCAATTTGAGAGGAGTGTACAGAAATCAAAGGAAAACCAAATTGGAAATAAAACCAGAAATGACTCAATGTGCATAAAGGACAATGCACATCTAAATTGATGAAATTGATCATCCAAACATGTTCAAACATACTAAACGACACTGTCTGGAGGGTTAATTGGAAGAAAATTGCACAGAAAAGCCATGAAATACCATTTGGTACCAATGCCCCGAAACCAGTTTGGTACCAAATGGCCAAAGTTGCAAAATTGATGGATTAAACTCAAATTAAGCCTCAAAATCTTGATAAACATGTTCTGACGATGCTATATGACAAAGGAATCGAGTCAATTTGTCAAAAATCAGCTCAAATCCCTCAAAATCTCATCTCAGCCAACTTCCCAACCGAAACCAGGTGGTTACCCCCATTTCCGGCGATCCAGGCCGCCGCCGCCGCCGAGACCACCGCCGATGGACTCCCCACGCTCCGGCGATGCTAGCCATGCCTCCTGATCGGAGATCCGACGCCGGCAGGGCCTCGATCAGTGTCGGGGAGGATGAGCACGAATATTGATGCATCTCAAAGCGCGAATCTTGATGAAATTCGAACAGCCCAGTGAAGGCTTGATGCGCGCCAGAGATCCAACGGCCCAGTTTAAAAGATGCTTTAAAAACTGAACTTAAGTTCAGATCTTGATGCGTGGGCCCAAATCTGACGGCCCATATTAATCTGTTTTGAAAATAAACTTTAAACACCAAATAAAAATGATTTCTCAAGCCCAAAAATTATGAAAAATATATCAAAAATCATGATTTCACTTATGAATATTTTTAAGACTATAAAATGTCAATTTTGATTTTATTTTCTTTTTTTTTATTATAAAATAAAAGAAAATTCAAAATATATGATATATGTAAAAAAAAAAATAAATTCAAAATACCAAATAGGATATTCAAAAATAAGTGAAAGTTATGATAAAACAAATCAACAATTTTCAAAATAATCAAATTATGATAAAACAAATCAAAATATTAAAAAATGGTTAAATATGTTAAAACAAATCAAAATATTCAAAAATGATTGAATTATGCTATATTTTGATAAAATAAATAAAAAAATATTAAAAAATGATTAAAATATGTTATATGTTGATAAAACAAATCAAAATATTCAAAGATAATCAAATCATGTTATATTTTGATAAAAAAAAATAAAAATATTCAAAATAATCAAATGACATTATATTTTGATAAAAATAAATAAAAATATTCAAAATAATCAAATCATGTTATCTTTTGATATAATAAATCAAAATATTAAAGAATGATTGAATTATGTTATATTTTGATAAAATAAATTGGAATATTCAAAATAATCAAAATTATGTTATATTTTGATAAAACAAATCAAAATATTCAAAGATGATTGAATCATGTTATGAAACAAATAAAAAATGTTCAAAATAATTAAACCTTGTTATATTTTGATAAAACAAATCAAAGTATTTAAATATGTCAATATGTCCAAATATTTGACTAAATATGTTAAATATACAAATATACCCAAATATTTGACCAAACATGTCAAATATGCAAATATACCCAAATATTTGACCAAATATGTCAAAAATACAAATATGTCTAAATATTTGACCAAACATGTCAAATATGCAAATATATCCAAATATGTAACCAAATATGTCAAAAATACAAATATGTCTAAATATTTGACCAAACATGTCAAATATGCAAATATATCCAAATATGTAACCAAATATGTCTAAATATTTGACCAAACATGTCAAATATGCAAGTATACCCAAATATTTGACCAAATATGTCAAAAATACAATCATGTCCAAATATTTGACCCAATATGTCAAACATGCAAATAAACCCAAACATTTGACCAAACATGTCAAATATGCAAATATGACCAAACTTTTGACCAAACATGTTAAATATGCAAATAAACCCAAACATTTGACCAAACATGTCAAATATGCAAATACACCCAAATTTCTGGCCAAACATGCCAAATATACAAATATGTCCAAACCCTTGGTAAAATATTTCAAATATGCAAATATGTCCAAAGCTCTGGCCAAATATGCCAAATATGCAGATAAGTCCAAAACTTGGTAAAAACATACCAACATATCAAATCATATCAAATCATGTTTCAAGGGCATTAAACTGGCAGTGCGCTTCAGGTTTAATGTACCTCATTTTGGAAATCGATAAAGAATTATATGTTCCCGATTCTCCAATTTTCCCAGGTTTCGAATTGGCATAGCGCTTCAGATTCGGAATTTGGAAGGTCAATAGACTGTTTAGGACTATACGTCCTTGTCTTTGACATGAACCTTTCTAGAGATCAAACATCTCTGGTTCCTTGAGCATCGAGTTGGCAGTGCGCTTCACATTCGAACTCCGTGAGATCAATAGGATTATACGTCCTCGATCTCCGATTTATGAGAAATTATACGTTTCTCTGACTATAGATCATACGTCTTTAGTCTTATTATCCAAAGTTATATCTTTGGGTTATTTCAAGCATATATTATAATAAATTGGGAGGAAGAAATAAAGCCACGAATCTGATCCATATATTTTGATTAGTTTAGCCCATTAATCAGAGGTTCCCGAGGCGAGAGCCGGGGTAATTAACGGCGGGGGCTTGCGCCCGTCGGAAAATAAAAGTTCCCACAATCACCTAAAATAATAAGTCCTTGAGCGCACAAACACGCACAGGGATGTACCTGCACCTTCTTCCCCCGTGAGCGAGGATGCCGATGCCTCGCGCGTGGGCCGCGAAAAAGGGCCGCACAGGTTCTGGCACGCCCGGTGGGACATATCTTTCTCCTCTCATCTTTTGGGCTAAAATAATTAAATATATGGACCAAATAAAAATATATATCATAAATTTTTAATGAAATATGGCTAATTGATTTGTGGAGTTTATGCTTTTCAGGAAATGATGTCTGGAGCAAATTCTCCGTTTGCAATTGCTGTCCCCGTCTCCCTCAACGAGGCGGGCCATATGGTGTTCTCATTTGGGGACTTTCCCCAAATGATCGTTCTTCCTCCTACTCCACCGTCACCAACCCCGACAATGGTCGAAGATGATAGTGAAGAGGTCTCCTTCAGGATCACCCAGAAGGGGATCGACAACAAAATCCTGGCGCTACCTCCAAAACCCCAGCGCTCCAAGAGACACCGTTCAGAGAAGAAAGTCTCCTCGACCCTTCCAACACAGGTGACCCCAAAGGTCACCAAGAAACGGGCTCTCCAAGCTTACCAGGATGAGCTGGTGGCTGAGCCAAATCTCCCTGTCTCCAATCCCTTCACATCCCTAAGGATTGTGAAAAGGAACTCTCCAACCGCTCGTATCCGGAGCGTTTGGGAGGTTCCATAACCAAAACCTCTCCAAAACCAAAACTTCTCGACCGAGTCGGGAAGACCCTCAGGTCTTAAACAGGTCAACCTAGGTAAGTCTCTGTACGAGACTCACCAAGCTATTAAGGCGCGTAAACAACAGCGTCGAAACAAGCCTCAAGCTTCTGTCTCGCAAGCCCAAGGGAGACAGGTCCATTTCCCCCGGGAATCGGGGAACCGCCCATATGAACGGGCACCAGGGACCAAACAAACATGGATCCCAAAATCTCGTTTGACCCAAACAAGTCAGACACCATCCACCTATATAAAGGTGGCTAAGCCCAAAACACGGGCTACGGTCAAAACCACCGCTCTCTCGAAAAATATTGAGGGTGAAAACGTGTTTAATAGGTTGGGGTCAAAGATAAAACCCCAAGCCTCAAGCACGACCGTGTTTGACAGGCTAGGGCCAAAACTAGACCCTAAGCCATTAAAGTCAAGCAAAGGACTGGTTATCACTGTTCCTGATCTGGCCCGAAAGAAAAGGCGGGTCTCTCGTCCAGCACCATATGCTGATGACGAAGAAGAACACTTCACAGTCTATACTGTGGGGGCGTATGACGAAAGCTCCTCTGACGATCAAGAAGAACGTCACGCCACATATATGGCTGACGATGAAGAAGTGGGCCCATCCCATGACCCACCACCTGGTCGAGATGTCGAGAATGCTCATGCGGCCAGGACCAGAGCCAGGACCAAAAGAGGGCAAAAAGGGGGCCCTCCAACTGACGACGAATCAGCCCACAATGAGGCAGAAATGGAAGACACCGGTGGCTCCGCGAATGACTTCGTCGCCCAACTAAAACGACAGTTGTCTATACGAGAACGAGAAATGGAGGAGTATAGACAGAAAAATGAGCAAGAAATGGGAGAGCTCAGAAAGCAAAATCAAGAGGCTTTAAGCCTGATCAAGTCCTTAAGTGACTTTTTGACCAAGAAGGGGATCACAAATGAAAGGGTGGAAGATGAAGGACCCTCCAAACATACGGGACCTCAACCATCGCAACATCCAAGCTTCAGAGACCCCGACGGTCACAAAGAAGACCTCCCATGTGGAGGAGAGAGCTCTCGAGTCAATATTGCTCGGGGCTCCAATACTCGCACATATACTAATGAGAATCAAGGATTGACTAAAAAGGAGATCCAAGAGATAATTAGTCAACAACTCCAAATGGCGGGCGCAGGATTTACCGTCTCACCCTTGAAACGAACGGGGAGGCCGTATTCAGCCGATTACGATGCTATACCTTACCCAAAGGGGTATATAGTCCCGAAGTTTAAGTCCTTCTCGGGAGAGGGTGTAAAAGACGCAAACCCAGATCAACACTTGGCCCATTTCATGGCCTCGTGTGGGAATACAGGGAGCAATGATGCCTTGTTGCTGCGTCAATTCCCGCAAAGTCTGACGGGTCCCGCTTTCGAATGGTACTACTCATTAGAAAATGGAAGTATCAAAACGTGGGATGACATGACTGATGCATTCAAGGCAAAGTTCGCGGTCATGACTGACAAAATCAGCATTGCGGACTTGGCCAATACCAGGCCCCAGAAGAATGAGAAAGTTCTGGAATACATTAGTCGCTGGCGAAACCTCAGCATCAGGTGTGATCGCCCGATAACCCAAAGGGAGGCGGTCGAACTAATACTCAGAAACGTTGACAACTGGATGACACTGTTCTTAGGGATAGCCAAAATTACGACATATTAGGATTTGATAAACTGTGTGTCCAGGCTGGAAAATGCACCTCCAAATTCATGGCCCAACTACTCGGGTCAGAGATTCCAAAGAGGAGGGAAGGCCGAGGCCAAGGTAGCCAGTACAAGCAAATCCGGCGGCAAAAATACGACCGCTAATGTCAACACTGTGAACAATGGTGACTCGTCAAATAAAAATGACGGCGGCAGCAGTGCAAAACCCGTATATGGAAGCGGACAACCTCTTAAAAGTCTGGAAGAATTGAAAGGCAAGCCTTACTCATTTAAAAGAGATAAGGTCGCACGACTTTTCAAAGATGCCTTGAAGGACGGGCTCCAATTACCCAAATGTAAACGGCCCGCTGATATGGAAAAATCCAGTGACCCGAACTACTGTCCATATCACAGAGTACTTGGGCACCCCATAGAAGATTGCTGGGTGTTCAAGGACTGGATAGAAAGGAGGTATAAGAATGGCGAAATAACTCTGGCTGATAGTATCCTCCAAACGCCAGCCCCGCATGAGCAGGTGAATGCGGTCTCTCATATAGAGATCAATATTGAGGATTCTTCAGCGGAACCTTGGAGTATCCATCTGTCCCGTAAAGCAAAGAAGCTTCTCAAGTCCATCCGGAAAGAACCAGGTATTTTGTGGAAAAATGAAGTGACTCCCATTATCCCTGAACCACCAAGAAAACCGGTGGCTTTCTATAAGAAAGCGAACAAAAATGGCAGCCGTAAGCGGGACAAGAAGCCAGTAAAGCCAAAGGAGTATCCGGAAAAGTCAGAACTCCAAAAGTACATTGATGCGCTCGAAGAATATGAACAAGGTCAACCAATACCGGCCATGCTTCGAGACTTCATTCCTAAACGAATTCTCAACAAATTACTGGGTATAGTCGATGCAGACGAAACCACAGATGAAGGAGATGAGTTTTGGGATGAAGAATGATGTGTCGTCACCCACGTAGAAACTCATGAAGTGAGCGAATCGGAAGACTCTGATACTCTTCCCCGTCGGGAGGAGCTTTACCTCAATGAGCTTTTCGGGCAAATCCATCATTTCATGGATGGTTGCGAAAAGACAACCAGCATAGACTCAAAGTCGACAATTCGGAAATTCAAACCCGAAGGTATAAAAGGGCTAGTGGAAGACATGCCCTATCGAATGAGGAAAGAATGCGAGAAGGGACCTGAAATGAATGGGTTCCTTAGAGTTGGGTTTACCCGAGACGAGGGAAACTCATCTTCAAGACGCCCGAAAGAGGACATGGTGATCATAGTTTCTCATGAGCATCAATCCAGAAATGAGGCATTTCGGCCGGGTCAAGCCCGAAGGAAACCTCCCAATGTCTTTTTAGTAAACATAGAAGACAAAGAGAGGCTAGAAAGCATAGCATGGCAAGATTGCGGCCACGAAGAAAGGCTGACGATTGAAATGAGGCCACTACCTCGGAAAAAGAACAGACGGAATGTCAAGTCGTTCTACGTTCGGGCACCTATATCCCTGAACGCCAACCTCCAAAAGAGTCTGATCGAAATGTCGCAAAGACCAAAAGCACGAGTAAAGAGCCAGAAAATGGCATACCCACACGTGAAAAATCAAAACTCACGGTAGGAGATTATAATGTGCTGGCGCATCTCCGTAAGATCCCAGCCTTACTTAGTGTCTTTGATGCATTGATGATGTCGAAGGATATGCGCGATGTACTAATATACGCGCTCCAAAACCCCGAGCAATTTCAGGCTTATTTTGCCGAAAAACAATCACATGAGACGGCATATGTCAATAGCCGTTCAACGGGTATCCACTTTACTGATGAAGACCTGTTGACTGGCACCGCCGATCACAACCGGCCGTTGTATGTAACTGGCGACTGTGAGGGGCAAAGATTGAATCGCATTTTGGTCGACTCGGGGTCATCAATAAACATTATGCCCTTGAGGATCCTGAAAACCTTAATGCTGGACACCAAACCATTGTCGAATGAGAAGGTGACCATTCATGGGTTCAATCAACATTCACAGAAAGCCATGGGTGCGGTGACCCTAACACTCCAATTCGGGGGCCTGATAACCTCGACCAAATTTTATGTCATTGACGCCGATACGTCATACAAGGCCTTACTCGGTCGCCCTTGGCTGCATGAAAACCGGGTGGTACCATCAACTCTTCACCAATGCATGAAATACATGAAAGACGGAAGGCAAAAAAGGATAAATGGGGACATCAAGCCATTCGGGGTCCATGAAATTGGCCTTAGCGACGTCCGTTATTTCTTAACGCAGGAGGAGAAGGATCAGCATAAAGCGCTGATGGAGTCTCTAAGCTCCGTCTTACAAGGAAATGGCTCGGAAATGCAAACAAGCCAAACCAAATCCACGCCTGATCTGGTGTCATCCCATGAGAAAAAGGCACCAACTTTGAGTAATAAACCCGTTTACGGGTTATCCTCTGATGAAGAGGAAGACAAGAAGGAACGAGTGTATGGTGTCACCCCCTTATTCGGCGCCTCTTCTGATGAAGAAGATGAGAAGATCTCGACGCGCCGGGTTATCCCACTATACGGGGCCTCAACAGATGATGAGTCAGAAGAGGAAGCTCCTACAGATGAAGAGGCATATGAATCGGAGAGTGGATCAGAAGAAGAAATTCTGTTTCACGTTAAACCGACATACAACTTCGAAACTGACGAGAGCCATGAATCGTCTTTAAGGGTTGAAAAGGTACCCGAAAAACATTACAAGGACCTTTCTCCCAAAGAAGTGAACCAAATCCAGAAGTTGCGGACGTTTGTCGTTCCTTCAAAGGTCGAACGCTTGCCAGGGAAGACGGTCACTCATAGACCAATTAGATTCTACAAAATCGATGCAATCAATCCTGGTGATAATGCCCTGATCCACGAGTGGAGTGGCTTATTGTCAGAAGACTCCGACGACGGGGAAGTCAATATCGAGGCGTCCCGATATTTCGGGAAGAATCAGGGTCAACTGATGGAAAAAGCCCGGTGTCCTCAAACCATATCGAAATCCAAAATGTATTATTTTGAGAAATTATGGAATGGCTCGACTAATACGGTCAGGGGCCTCGATGACAAGATCAAATACACTCGCGGTTTGGGATACGACTCTGAGTCAGAAGAAGACGGGGATCCCGACGAACGGTGTCGAAGCTTCTTCAAGAACCGAAGAGTTACCTGTCATATGGTATCTGAGGAGCCAGAAGAAGAAGACTTCATCCTGGTGGCTAAAAATGCACCAAAAGAGTTGGAGGACGGCGCGCCAAACACCATTGACGAGTTGGTGGAAGTTAACCTCGGGACAGATGAAGACCCCAGGCCAACCTTCATAAGCGCATCCCTCCCCCAAGAGAAACGGGAACCCTTGAGGGCCTTGCTCCAAGAATATGCTGATTGCTTCGCATGGAGCTATGAAGAAATGCCGGGTTTGGATCCCAAAGTTGCGGTTCACAAACTCAAAATTGACCCAAGTATAAAGCCGGTCAAACAGGCACCACGACGAATGAGAATAGAACTCGAAGAAAAAGTTGTGGCTGAAACCAAGAAACTTATTGATGCAGGCTTCGTACGGGAAGAAGAAACTCCCGATTGGGTGGCTAGCATCGTTCCCGTAAAGAAAAAGAACGGGCAAATACGCATATGCGTCGACTTTCGGGACCTGAATAAAGCTTGTCCCAAAGATGACTTTCCTTTACCGGTGACGGAAATCATCATCGACCATACCTCGTCCTATGAGGTATTCTCTTTTATGGATGGGTACGCGGGGTATAACCAAATCAAAATGGATGAAGAAGACCAGAAGCATACGGCCTTCCGCACTCCGATGGGTATTTATTGTTACAAGGTTATGCCTTTTGGCCTCAAAAATGCCGGGGCCACATACCAGCGAGCCATGACGAAAATATTCGACGACCTAATTCATAAGATTGTCGAATGCTACGTGGACGATTTGGTCGTAAAGGCGACGTCCTATGACGAGCATGTCATAAATCTCAAGGTCGTGTTTGACCGTCTGAGGCAACATGCGCTGAAGCTAAACCCGTTAAAGTGCGCCTTTATGGTTTCGTCGGGGAAATTTCTTGGGTTTGTTATTCGACACCGGGGAATAGAAATAGACTCGGGTAAAATCAAGGCAATACAAGAATTGCCGCCACCCAGGAACCTTAAGGAGCTTCGCTCGCTTCAAGGCCGCTTGGCATACATCAGGCGATTCATAGCCAATCTATCGGGTATGATACAACCTTTCACCCGATTGACCAAGAAAGATGTCCCGTTTAAATGGGACGAAACCTGCCAACAAGCCCTAAATGACATCAAGGACTACCTCCTCAAACCACCAGTGCTAGCAGCTCCAATACCAGGAAAAGAGCTGGTATTGTACACGACGGCCTTGGATGGCTCTCTCGGGGCCTTATTAGCGCAAGAAAATGAACAAGGGAAAGAAAACGCCCTCTATTACTTGAGCCGCATGCTGGTAGGGGCGGAATACGCCTATACACCGATTGAAAAGCATTGCCTGGCATTGGTGTTCGCTGTGAAGAAGTTGCGACACTACATGATAGCCCACAAGGTCATCCTCATCTCAAAGATTGACCCCTTAAAATATCTCATGACGAGACCCATGCTTACAGGCAGGTTGGCAAGATGGGCCATAATCCTGACCGAGTTTGATATAACTTTCGCGCCACAAAAGGCCATAAAGGGGCAAGCGATGGCTGATTTCCTAGCGGCCCATCCAATACCCGACGACTCTCCTTTGGCATGCGAATTTCCAGATGAAGAAGTCTTTCATACCAAAGATGAAACCCTAAGTTGGGAAATGTACTTTGATGGGGCATCATCTATACGGCCCACCGCAGGCCCAAACATCCCGCAAGTACGGGCCGGGATAGGCTTAGTCTTCGTGACACCAGAAGGAGGAATCATGCGTCATGCCTTGGCATTGACCGAGTCTTGTACAAATAATGAGGCTGAGTATGAAGCGCTCATAGCCGGGTTAGAGCTTGCGCTGAATATGGGGATTAGAAAACTCCATGTGTTTGGTGACTCCCAATTGATAATAAATCAAATCACCGGAGCATATAAGGTACTAAAACCGGAGTTGATGAAGTATCACGCTAGGGTTTTGGAATTAATAGATGAAATTCCCGAAATCCTATTCAAGAAAATCTCGAGAGCCACAAACGGCAAAGCTGATGCGCTCGCTCGGGTGGCTAAAGAATTAGGCGAGCCTAGCGACGAAAATGTGCAAATTGTTGTCAAAAATCGACGACCCCTGTCCTCATGCTTCACGGGGACTAAAGATAAAATCCAGGTGGCTATGGCCGAAGAAATGGAAAGTGACCTGGAAGATGTCATGGTGACTCAGCCGAATGACGATTGGCGCCAACCTTTCGTTGAATACTTCAAATACGGGGTTCTCCCGAATGAGAAATCAGCGCGAGAGCAACTCAAGAAGAGAGCGCTTCGCTACGCCTACGTTAATGACACCTTATACAGGCGATCATACGATCAAATGTGGTTTCGCTGTGCATCAAACCCAGAAGTCCACCAAATCATGAAGGAAGTTCATTCGGGTCTATGTGGAGCGCATCAGCCGGGACCAAAAATGCGACTTAAGATAAAACGCATGGGCTATTATTGGCCCACCATGGCACGCGATTGCATCGAGCATGCCAAGAAGTGTCACATGTGCCAAATACATGGCACATTCATACATCAACACCCAAATCCGCTTCACCCAACTGTATCATCCTGGCCGTTTGATGCATGGGGTACCGATGTAGTCGGGCCCATTGACCCGCCTTCCTCTAAGGGTCATAAGTTCATCTTGGCTGCGACCGATTACTTCACCAAATGGGCTGAGGCAGTCCCGCTTAGGGAAGTGAAGGCAATTGATGTCGTAAATTTCTTCAAAACCCATGTCTTATACCGATTTGGGACCCCGAGGAGAATCATCTCTGATAACGGAGCCGCGTTCAAAAGTGCCAAAATCTACGCACTCGCGGAAAAGTTCAAGATTGACTGGAAATATTCTTCCATATACAATCCCAGAGCAAATGGTTTAGCAGAGGCCTTCAATAAGACCTTGATAAAAATCATGAAAAGGACGTTGAAAGGAAATCAGCGCGACTGGCATGAAAGGCTGCAAGAAGCACTTTGGGCATATCGAACCACATGTCGAACCCCCACTCAAGCGACACCATATTCCCTGGTGTTTGGTGTCGAAGCTGTCCTGCCGCTTGAGGTGGAACTCCCGTCCTTAAGGGTGGCGCTCCGGAACGAAATGTCGTTAGATGAGCAGAAGCGCCTCAGGCTCGACGAACTCGACGCTATGGATGAAAGGCGAATCATAGCCCAACAAAACTTGGAAATATACCAAGCAAAGATGGCACGGGCCTACGACAAAATGGCCCGCTCAAGAACTTTTCGTCAAGGGGAATTAGTACTCGTCCTCCGAAGGCCCATAATTGGCCGGCATGTCGGCCCAAAATTTTCACCTAACTGGGAAGGCCCATATGTGGTTGAGAAGGTATTCGACGGAGGAGCATACCAACTCATAGATCATAAAGGCGAAAGACCATTACCTCCTATAAACGGGCGGTATCTTAAGAAATACCATGCATAATACACCAAGAAGAAAGGTGGCTAAACCCATACACCAAGAAGAAAGGTGGCTAAACCCAAACACCAAGAAGAAAGGTGGCTAAACTCATGCGCCCCAAAAGAAAGGTGGTTTAAGTCCCGGGGTAAAAGGTACTTATCCATGTCCCGCCGGGCGTAAATCGGCCTTGTCGCCTTGAGCCGTCAATCAAGGGTCGTGGATGGTGTACACTGAAGAAATACCACAAACAAAGCTGTCCCATCGGGCATAAATCGGCCTTGTCGCCTTGAGCCGTCAATCAAGGGTCGTGGATGGTGTCCACTGAAGAAATACCACGAACAAAGCTGTCCCATCGGGCATAAATCGGCCTTGTCGCCTTGAGCCGTCAATCAAGGGTCGTGGATGGTGTCCACTGAAGAAATACCACGAACAAAGCTGTCCCATCGGGCATAAATCGGCCTTGTCGACTTGAGCCGTCAATCAAGGGTCGTGGATGGTGTCCACTGAACAAATACCACAAACAAAGCTGTCCCATCGGGCATAAATCGGCCTGGTCGCCTTGAGCCGTTAATCAAGGGACGTGGATGATGTCCACTGAAGAAATACCATAAACCAAAATGTCCCCCCCGGGCATAAATCGGCCTTGTTGTCTTGAGCCGTTAATCAAGGAACACATGTGGTGGCTAACACAAAAGCTACCAAAACCTCTGGCAGGCCAAAAAGAAAGGTTTTGTCCACATCGCCGGATGAAGTCGGCGCCCGAACTTTGGAGCCACTAAAGCGGGGAAATGGTTTTGGTATTTGTACCTCCAATACAATTACCACTGTGTTTGCCCATTTGATACAGAATAAATATGAAAATGGGCAGCGTTACGATTTGTCGCTTTAAACAAATCATTGCTGAATAAAACATTGCCTTATTAATTAATAGTAAGGCAGAGTATTGAAGGCATAAATAAAAAGCCCAATAATGAATGAAACCTTCTTATCCTTATGATAAGCTTGGATAATTTATCAGGGCGAAATCCCACTCCAAATATACAAATAAATATGCGTGGAGAATGAGTGAAATGTGAGGGTTCCACACTTAATAATGAGTGGAGAGAATAGAAAGGATCCACATTCAAAATGGTTTTGCCAATTTGTACCGTAAACAATTGACACTGGTATGTTCATCTGACCAGTCATAAAGAGATGAACAAGCTTTTTATCTTGTGCCTAACAAAATAACAAAATACCAAAATAACCGATAATAATATATATAAATCTTCCCAAAACATATACTCAATCCATACATCATACAAAATACGATAACAAACCTAAGCTCCTCAAAATAAGTAACTAAAACCATGTCCAAAACAAACAAAATGCCAAAAATACAAACAAACCCCCACCCTAAAGGCTAGGATAGCGACTACGCAGCTGGGCCAAGAACCCGTCGATCCGGGTAAACAAAGAACAGGCGGCGGTAAAGTGACGCTCCTCGTTAGCCACTAGGTCGTCTACGCTAGCTCGGGCGGCCTCATAATCATATGAGTAGTCACGAAGAGTAGAGAAGGCGGTGTCTACCAAACCCTCCATGCCCTTGATCTCACTCTTGAGTGACTGGGTCTGATCAGCTAGGTGGCTAGAAGCCCTGTAATCAGCCCCAGAAGCTAGCATACCTGCACTGAAAGCCAGGTGACATGTAAGCTGATCCTGGAGACCCCTGAGGCGGTGACGAAGTGAGAATAACTCCGACTCGGCACGAGACACCAATGTCGCGAGAGTCGAGAGAGTCTTTCGTCTCTCCCCGAAAGCCCAGGCCAAACGCTCGCGGGTTATACAAGACAAATGCTCTTGACAGGGGACGATCAAGTCGTCAATCACCCCCTGGAAATCAGGAGAGTTCCCGGAAACAGGGACCAAATCCAAAACACGAAGGTCCAATGAACGGTGGGCTCGAGTGGAGTTGCTAAGGGAACATAGCTTCTCCAACAAATGCCGCATCTCCGATACAGAAGGACCTACAAACCAAACCAATGTCATCACATGCAATATAAATATGAGATCCAAAGTGAGGGGATATAAGAGCATGTACCATCGGGAGAAATGTCACCCAAGAGTCTCTCCTCCTCAGGGTCCATCTCAAAGTCTTCGTCGGGAACGACGTGGAGTCCTGCATTGAGCTCAACCTCTGGCTCCGCCTCGATTTCTTCGTCAGGCTCCTCTTCAATATTGTCGTCATGTCCGACATTGGACCTATCGCCGAACTCTGTGCCGGTCGCCTCGGCAATGACAAAATCTTCAAGGTCTGAATTAAAAACAAGAATAAGATCCCCGAAGGGAGAAATGAAAAGAGTAAGGTATTATGAGATGGTGAAATGACAATGGAGTCATACCTGAGTCACTAATCATGATAGGCTCCTGAAGGACAGCCAAATCTTCCGCTTCCCTTAACGGAGAAACTCTCGCAGGTGAAGCAAATTCTCCGCCGAGAGCTGGTACTAATGGACTCTCAGCGTCCCCTTTTGTTTCAAAGAAGAGTGAGATAAGCAAGGGAAATTATGTGAAGGATATTTAGTAGAATATTCTGGAAGAAAAATCATACCTACGACCGCCTCGTCCCCCAAGACGGTGGGTAAGTTTTCCTTGGCCTCCATTGTAGAAGGGTCGGCGCTCTCAAAACCTGAAAACAAATCGAAGAGAATATAAGGAAAGAATGGTCACTTCCCTAAACATAAAGGACCTTGCAAATATAAGTACCTGGCAAACCCGCTTGAAAAATGAAGAGCTCCTCCAAAATGGAGTCAGGTGCCTCTCTGTTGGTCGACCCTCCTGCGATTTCTCCGACATCAGTATATCATAAAGAAATCACATAAGAAACTTCAAGGATATGAATACAGTAAATAAAAGAGGCCATAAATAATATCACCTGTCTGGGAAGCGATAGGAGAATCTAATGGCACCTTGCTGTCGAAGCCCTGAAAATCAAGTAAGGCGCGAGAAGAGGAAGAGGAAGGAGATCTCCGCCGCTTCTTTTCATTTTTCTTTTTGTCCAGCAGTGGACAAGTCACCCGTGCCATATCGGCAGGGAGTATCGCCTGGTACGCAGAGATAGTGTGAGTATACCACCTATGATACATGGCGGTAAAAATCACCTCTGAGCGTGAAGCCCGAGGCATGGTAAACTGGGAACTCGTACCCACACGAAGTATGGAAGACCAACATCTACTCAAACCCTCCCGGTCTGCAGAAAGCGACTCGGGACGGGAAAGCAACTCGGGAATGCCCTGGTCATATCCAAATTGATGGGCACAACGGTGAGGAGAGTATGGCTCCAAGATAATGTGTTCACCGATGCGTAGAGGTAAAAAGCCACACCGAATGCTAATGAGGTGCTCAGTGGCTGCCGAATCCTATAAAATCCCCTGAACCAACCTAGACCGTGGAATGTCCACAACAAGTCTATCTGAACCTCTGGGCATCCTACGCGAAAAAGCGCGTACCTCAGATCTCTGGAGTGCCCCTCGCGAACGGAAGAAACGATAGCGAGCATCTTTGGGAGAAAGGGATGATGCCGAAGCACAAGCTATGTCGGACAAATAGGGTAGTATAACCCGTATCTCCTGAGAAAGGACAGGAGTATAAAGACCCATCCAGTGTGCATGAAGCCAACCACTGATGAAATGAAAGGGGATGACCTCCCCACTGAAAGAAGGATCGCGAGAGGAAACTAACCCGCGAAGAGATCGATAAATGTTGGCCAACGCCGGGATAGCCAGGGAAACCCTATGTCCCCGAGCCAGGATATTAGCCACGACAAATGAAGAAGGCCTAATCCTGCCAACTGGAGAACTGGGCAAGACGAAATAGCACAGCCACCATGATAGAAAGGCGGTCAACAATGTTTCCTCGTCCACAATCCTGGTAGTAATGGACCCCAAGCCTGGTTTGGGCCCCCTATGCACAATACCGGTTGATAGCCCTACCCCCAAAGGATCACAAGGATCGGCAAAGGAAGTACGGGGATGTGTCGGAGCATCGACAAAGTATGAAACCCACTGGCCCAATGATACACCCTCTCGGTCCCCTAAAATCTCATGATAAATCTTATATACCTGACGAAGAGACGCCGGGTACATCGGAGTCCCGTCTGGCCTCAGGCTGAGGAGATCCACTCCACTGAGGCAATGCTCATCATACGGAAGGCCATAGATCGGCAAACCTGATAACTGGGAGAGGTCCCATAGACTCAAAGTCATCTCGCGATCCTCCGTGAATAAGGTGTTCGTGACATAGCTCCAGCGCTCAGCAAATGCCCGAAACAAGGATATGTCCTGGGTGTATCCAAAAAGCGAGAGGTACACCGCCTCATAAATCCCCGCTTGCTTGAGCATGCTTTCCTCTGTAAGCAAGGTGAACTGGACCCACTCCACTTGTCGGGGGCGCCTTTCTAAAGTCCCGCGGAGCACGCGCTTGTCGTCCCAAGGACACGCCCGATATGATGTCATCTCCGTGCCCAGAAGGTGCAAAGGAGGCGGGCTAGTCGTCCCGACACTTGGGCTCAACACCCTCACTGTACACGGAGTATACTCTCTCATGACGAGGTTGTTCCCTATCATGTTGTATGTGCCAGTGTGATCAGGGCCTTGGGGTGTCCAATCTGCTGGGTCTTTCATGAGAGGTGGAAAATGACCTGGCGAATATAAAGGCATAGGACCCTGGAAGGAAGCCATAATAGCCTGCGAAAAAAAAAAACACACAAAATAAAGGATGATAAGCCCATGAAGCAATGAACCTTTGCAAAAGGAAAAGAGAAAAATCCGGCAGCATCTCCCCTGTACCAGGGGCAATCCTGATTTTTCAAAGGAGCAACGAGGCATGTGCCCAGTGCTTTAATAAGAGAAAGGACATGTGCCCAATCTCATTTTTTTCAAAAAGCAAAATAACAAGCCAATAAAACGAGAGACAGGGAGGCACATGTGCACCAATCCCTAACTTGAAGAACAGGGACACACCCTTGTTTCCTCAAAGCTCTTAAAAAAAAAAAGGAAAAACATTGGCACCAGAACAGGCCTCTCGGCCAGCAAAGCCTCATGACCAGTTCTGGTGGGTGGCTCTTTGTTTGCTGTTTAAAAGTTGCCAGAAAAATACACAAATTAAATTGCATGAAATTAATGATATAATTTCATGTGATTTTTATACCAAAGATTTGAAATTATGAAATTATGTTCAATTTCATAAAATTATTTCTTGAAATTAAAGAAACAATTTCATGAAATAGCCATGTCAAATATTAAATCATGAAATTATGTCCAATCTCATGATTTATTAAATCCCAAAATTATTTCTTGAAATTAAAAAATAATTTCATGAAATAATCATAACAAACCCCCTTCAAAAAATATATACACATGTGTGCAAAAAAAATCTATGCACAGAACCCTAATTATATGAAATCAAGAAACAATTTCATATAATTAAACATGCCAAATCCAAAAATCATGAATTTCATTCATGAAAAATGCCCCAAATATTATCCCTTGGAATTAAAAAATGATTCTTTGGGATAATCATGCCAAAATATTAATTGTATAAGATTAATATGCCTAATCATATACAATTAATGATTTAAGTGAAATTAATGCCTAATTTCACACCCAAAAGTACCAAAAATATTACCCAAAATAACAGAATCATGGAATATATTTTCTGTGATTTTTCAGTAATTTTTCAAGGATTTTTTCATGAAGAATAAAATAAAATGAAAAAAATATAAAGAAAATACCAAAAATCAGAACTGGAGATAGTTCTGGGTGCAATTTGGGGGATGTGCAACACTCTGGGTGCAATCTGGGGAGCTCAAACACGACTTCTGCCCTTGGGACCCGCCTGTCATACACACAAAGTGTTAAAGGCGCTTTGCGTGGACCCAGTACACATGCACCATACCACTAACAATACGTTTTGGTGCACAAGGACCAAGCCCACAGCCCAACCCTCAGTTTTTCGCTGGGGCTGTGTCTAATTAAACCTGACGACTGGGCCCCTCTCCTTCAGTCTCACTGCCAAGGGGGCCCAGCGCCCAGAGTTATTTTGGCCAGCGAAAAGAAAAGAAGGGAAAGAAAGGTGAGCGCGGTGCAAGCGCTCCCTCCCTCTGACAAGTCCGAAACTAAAGCACGGTTCACGTGCACCCAACCCAAGCGAGAGAAACCTTTTGAATTTCTCTCTCTCTCCCTCCTTTCTTCCTCCTCGAGCTCCAGAGCTCAGTGGAGCTTCGAAAATGGAGTTCGGGTGTATGGTTCGAGTTGGTCCAAACCATTCTAGGGACTTAATCTACATCCTAAGGGGAGTTCAATGCCACAAACAGCATTGAAAAATAGTAAAGTAAACAAGGAGAAAATCGAAGGAGAAAGTACCTCGACCTTGAAGGTGACAGGGCAATTGGGAGCTCGAGAGGCCAAGCCAACACCTGGGGGAGCTCCGAGATGCTTCCACGACGCTGCCTGAAGTGTCAATTTGGAGTGAAAAGCACTCAATTGACAGGTGCACCACTTGGCACTCAAGTCTGATCTGGGGGTGGTCAATTGGCACAACTCAGCACTCAAGCAGCCAAATTGACACGTTGGGCACACTCAGTGACACCTTGGTGACATGTCAAGCGCCAGCAAGGCCAAGGAATATTCGGGATATGCTCACACCCGAAAGGCATGACACACTGACCCAAGGAAGAAGACAAAGCCAACGGCTCCTTCTCTCTCCCCAGGCCTGTGTCAGGGACACGTGTAGGCACCTCAATGGAGAGCTCTGAGCGCCAGTTAGCTGGAGGAATCTTCCAAGGACAAGCTTCAGGCCAGCACAGGCCTGGCTGGCTCAATCCTGGCCACTTGATCAAACCAAGGGCTGGGATGATGCCAGCTCAGCCCTGAGGCTTAAACCATGCCCTCTGGGCTATAAATAGACCCCCAGTGAAGAAGAAGAAGAAGAAGGAGAGAGCAACATAGCCAAAACTCTGCCAAAATCTCAACTCCACCAAATTCCACAAAAAAAAAAGCTAGCTGAGAAGAAACCAAGTCTTGAATAGCTAGGTAAGAGCCACAGGAGTCAAGCCTTGAGCTTGGCTCAGTCTCAATTGAGCTCAAGGAGCCAG
The DNA here is from genome assembly GCA_037678475.1 of x Bolboschoenoplectus mariqueter. Classification (NCBI taxonomy): domain Eukaryota; kingdom Viridiplantae; phylum Streptophyta; class Magnoliopsida; order Poales; family Cyperaceae; genus x Bolboschoenoplectus; species x Bolboschoenoplectus mariqueter. The sequence goes on along the minus strand of CM075236.1, from coordinate 4,890,402 downwards.
TCTCACCTTGCTGGGTGAGATGGCTAGCCCCATGGCTGGGGAGGTGCACATGTGCCTCCCTCCTTCCAGAGCTCAATTGGTGGCTGAGCTTGAGTCTCAGGAGCTCACATGGTGAGTTCACCATGGATTTTGGCAGCATACTCCAACCAATTGGCACATGCCAATCTGGTTTCATGGGGATGGGCACATGCTCATCCCCTCTCTCTCTCAAGCCCTGTGCACATGTGCAGTGGCTGTGTAAAGCTCAATAATGGCTTTATACAAGCTGTTATGCTGTCAAAATTCCATGGAGAAACAAAATCCCATGCTTTATATGAATATTGTATTTCAATTTGTTATAATATATGATTTTTTGGTGCAAATTGGTTTTATTTCTTTCTTTAGTTCCTTCTTTTATGTTCTCTGATGTGCTTGATGGCTCAGAACCATGTAGATTGGGTTTATAATAGCTTACCACATAAATTTTATAATTTTTGGAATTTTCTGTGAATTGATATGAATTTTACAATCTCATCTGTCAAAAACTCCAAAAAAGTCAACTTTGGGTCAAACTGAGAAGTTCATTCTTCTTTTGATTCAAAAATCCAGAATTTCTTGATTAATTCACCTTTATGACACCTCATGTGATGTTTTAAAGGGTTTAGAATAATTAAACCAGGCTTTAATCCATAGGTTAAGCCAAATTTGATTTTTAACATAGCTGAAAGGGCATTTCTGTCCATTCTGGTGAAAATACAAAAAACATGCTTTCTGATTACTCAATTAGCTTGAAATTTCATAGGCATACAAAATAAGTCTTAATGCATTCATTCACAAAATTTTACCATTTTTGGTATTTTCTGTGATTTTCTATGAATTTTTGAAGTTGAATCTGTAAAAATCAGAATTGAGTTAATTCTGGAATAAATACCAGAAAAGAAAAAAAAATGAAATTAACTTACATACAAACGAAATTCACATGCAAATCTAGTATAAAACCTTCTCAAAACATACAATTGACCCAAATGAACATGCTTAAACATGCAATTTGAGAAGAATGTACAGAAATCAAAAGGAAAATAAATTGGAAATAAAACCAGAAATGAACTAATGTGCATAAAGGACAATGCACATCTAAATTGATGAAATTGATCATCCAAACATGTTCAAACATGCTAAACGACACTGTCTGGAAGGCTAATTGGAAGAAAATTGCAAGGAAAAGCCATGAAATACCATTTGGTACCAATGCCCCGAAACCAGTTTGGTACCAAATGGCCAAAGTTGCAAAATTGATGGATTAAACTCAAATTAAGCCTCAAAATCTTGATAAATATGTTCTGGCGATGCCATACGACAAAGAAATCGAGTTAATTTGTCAAAAATAAGCTCAAATTCCTCAAAATTTCATCTCAGCCAACTTCCCAACCGAAACCAAGTGGCTACCCCCATCTCCGGCGATCCAGGCCGCCGCCGCCGCCGAGACCACCACTGATGGACTCCCCACGCTCCGGCGATGCCAACCATGCCCTCCGATCGAAGATCCGACGCCGGCAGGGCCTCGATCAGTGTCGGAGAGGATGAGCACGAATATTGATGCACCTCAAAGTGCGAATCTTGATGAAATTCAAACAACCCACAGGAGGCTTGATGCGCGTCAGAGATCCAACGGCCCAGTTTAAAAGATGCTTTAAAAACTGAACTTAAGTTCAGATCTTGATGCGTGGGCCCAAATCTGACGGCCCATATTAATCTGTTTTGAAAATAAACTTTAAACACCAAATAAAAATGATTTCTCAAGCCCAAAAATTATGAAAAATATATCAAAAATCATGATTTCACTTATGAATATTTTTAAGACTATAAAATGCCAATTTTGATTTTATTTTCCTTTTTTTTATTATAAATAAAAGAAAATTCAAAATATATGATATATGTACAAAATAAATTCAAAATACCAAATAGGATATTTAAAAATAAGTGAAAATTATGACAAAACAAATCAACAATTTTCAAAATAATCAAATTATGTATATTTTGATAAAACAAATCAAAATATTCAAGAATAATTAAAATATGTCATAAACAAATCAAAATATTCAAGGATAATTAAAATAAGTCATAAACAAATCAAAAATATTTTAAATAATCAAATCATGCTATATTTTGATAAAACAAATCAAAATATTCAAAATAATCAAATTATGATAAAACAAATCAAAATATTCAAAATAATCAAATTATGATAAAACAAATCAAAATATTCAAAATAATCAAATTATGATAAAACAAATCAAAATATTCAAAAATAATTAAATTATGTCAAATATGCAAATATACCCAAATATTTGACCAAACATGTCAAATATGCAAATGTACTCAAATATTTGACCAAATATGTCAAAAATACAATTATGCCCAAATATTTGACCAAACATGTCAAATATGCAAATATACCCAAATATTTGACCAAACATGTCAAATATGCAAATATACCCAAATATTTGACCAAATATGTCAAAAATACAATTATGTCCAAATATTTGACCAAACATGTCAAATATGCAAATATACCCAAATATTTGACCAAACATGTCAAATATGCAAGTATACCCAAATATTTGACCAAATATGTCAAAAATGCAAATATACCCAAATATTTGACAAAATATGTCAAAAATACAAATATGTCCAAATATTTGACCCAATATGTCAAACATGCAAATAAACCCAAACATTTGACCAAACATGTCAAATATGCAAATATGACCAAACTTTTTGACCAAACATGTTAAATATGCAAATAAACCCAAACATTTGACCAAACATGTCAAATATGCAAATACACCCAAATTTCTGGCCAAACATGCCAAATAAACATTTTTAAACAATTTGGCCTCATTTATCATTCAAAAAACGTCCAAATACACAAAGAAGCAACCTAAAATATTTATTTAATGTTTACGAGTGTTTTTGCACTTAATGACCTATATTTCATGTCAAATCGCATAAAAATGCATTAAAAACGAATTTGAGCTTGTTTATGCACATTTTTAACCAATTTGGCCTCATTTATCATTCAAATAACGTCCAAATACACAAAAAAATCCACCCAAAATATTTATTTAATGTTTACGAGTGTTTTTGCACTTGTATTTACATTTAATGACCTATATTTCCCGTCAAATCGCATCAAAATGCATTAAAAACGAATTTGAGCATTTTAATGCACATTTTTAACCAATTTGGCCTCATTTATCATTCAAATAACGTCAAACATACAAAGAATCAACCCAAAATATTTATTTAATGTTTACGAGTGTTTTTGCACTTGTAGTTGCACTTAATGACCTATATTTCATGTCAAATCGCATAAAAATGCATTAAAAACGAATTTGAGCTTGTTTATGCACATTTTTAACCAATTGGCCTCATTTATCATTCAAATAACGTCCAAATACACAAAGAAGCAACCCAAAATATTTATTTAATGTTTACGAGTGTTTTTGCACTTGTATTTGCGTTTCATAACCTATATTTCACGTCAAATCGTATTAAAATGCATTAAAATGCATTAAAAACGAATTTGTGCATGTTTATGCACATTTTTAACCAATTTGGCCTCATTTAACATTCAAATAACGTCCAAACACACAAAAAAAGTAACCCAAAATATTTCGTTAATGTTTACGAGAGTTTTTGCACTTGTATTTGCGTTTAATAACCTATATTTCACGTCAAATCGTATCAAAATGCATTAAAATGAATTAAAAACGAATTTGAGCATGTTTATGCATATTTTTTAACCAATTTGGCCTCATTTATCATCCAAATAACGTCCAAATACACATAAAAGCAATCCAAAATATTTATTTAATGTTTACGAGTGTTTTTGCACTTAATGACCTATATTTCACGTCAAATCGCATCAAAGTACATTAAAAACGAATTTGAGCATGTTTATGCACATTTTTAATCAATTTGGCCTAATTTATCATTCAAATAACGTCCAAACACACAAAGAATCAACCCAAAATATTTATTTAATGTTTACGAGTGTTTTTGCACTTGTATTTACATTTAATGACCTATTTCACGTCAAATCGCTATAAAATGTATTAAAAAGGCATTTGTGCATGTTTATGCACATTTTTAACCAATTTGGCCTCATTTATCTTTCAAATAATGTCCAAATACATAAAGAAGCCACCCAAAATATTTATTTAATGTTTACGAGTGTTTTTACACAAGTATTTACATTTAATAACCTATATTTTACGTCAAATCGCTTTAAAATGCTTTAAAAAGGCTTTTGTGCATGTTTATGCACATTTTTAAACAATTTGGCCTCATTTATCAATCAAATAACGTCCAAATACACAAAGAAGCCACCCAAAATATTTATTTATTGTTTACGAGTGTTTTTGTACTTGTATTATCCATTAATGACCTATATTTCACGTCAAATCGCATCGAAGTGCATTAAAAACGAATTTGAGCATGTTTATACAAATTTTTAACCAATTTGGTCTCATTTATCATTCAAATAACGTCCAAATACACAAATAGCAAACCAAAATAATTATTTAATGTTTACGAGTGTTTTAGCACTTGTATTTGCACTTAATGACCTATATTTCACGTCAAATCGCATCGAAGTGCATTAAAAACGAATTTGAGCATGTTTATGCACATTTTTAACCAATTTGGCCTAATTTATCATTCAAATAACGTCCAAATATAAAAAGAAGTCACCCAAAATATTTATTAAATGTTTACGAGTGTTTTTGCACTTGTATTTGAATTTAATATCCTATATTTCACGTCAAATAGTATTAAAAGGAATTAAAATGCATTAAAAACGAATTTGAGCATGTTTATTCATATTTTTAACCAATTTGGCCTAATTTATCATACAAATAACGTCCAAATACACAAAAAAGCTAGCCAAAATATTTATTTAGTATTTACAAGTGTTTTTGCTCTTGTATTTGCATTTAATAACCTATATTTCACGTCAAATCGCATTAAAATGCATTAAAATTGAATTTGAGCATGTTTATGCATATTTTTAACCAATTTGGCCTCATTTATCATTCAAATAACGTCCAAATACACAAAGAAGCCACCCAAAATATTTATTTATTGTTTACGAGTGTTTTTGTACTTGTATTATCCTTTAATGACCTATATTTCACGTCAAATCGCATCGAAGTGCATTAAAAACGAATTTGAGCATGTTTATACAAATTTTTAACCAATTTGGCCTCATTTATCGTTCAAATAACGTCCAAATACACAAAAAAGCCACCCAAAATATTTATTTAATGTTTACGAGTGTTTTTGCACTTGTATTTACATTTAATGACCTATATTTCCCGTCAAATCGCATCAAAATGCATTAAAAACGAATTTGAGCATTTTAATGCACATTTTTAACCAATTTGGCCTCATTTATCATTCAAATATCGTCAAACATACAAAGAATCAACCCAAAATATTTATTAAATGTTTACGAGTGTTTTTGCACTTTTATGTGCATTTAATTACCTATATTTCACGTCAAATCGCATTAAAATGCATTAAAAAGGCATTTGAGCATGTTTATGCACATTTTTAACCAATTTGGCCTAATTTATCATTCAAATAACGTCCAAATATACAAAGAAGCCACCCAAAATATTTAGTTAATGTTTACGAGTGTTTTTGCACATGTATTTGCATTTAATGAGCTATATTTCCCGTCAAATCGCTTTAAAATGCGTTAAAAACGAATTGGAGCATGTTTATGCACATTTTGAACCAATTGGCCTCATTTATCATTCAAATAAAGTCCAAATACACAAGGAAGCAACCCAAAATATTTATTTAACGTTTACGAGTGTTTTTGCACTTGTATTTACATTTAATGCCAATATTTCACGTCAAATCGCATTAAAATGCATTAAAAACGAATTTGAGCATGTTTATGCACATTTTTAACCAATTTGGCCTCATTTAACATTCAAATAACGTCCAAACACACAAAAAAAGTAACCCAAAATATTTCGTTAATGTTTACGAGAGTTTTTGCACTTGTATTTGCGTTTAATAACCTATATTTCACGTCAAATAGTATCAAAATGCATTAAAATGAATTAAAAACGAATTTGAGCATGTTTATGCATATTTTTAAACAATTTGGCCTCATTTATCATTCAAATAACGTCCAAATACACAGAAAAGCAACCCAAAATATTTATTTAATGTTTACGAGTGTTTTTGCACTTAATGACCTATATTTCACGTCAAATCGCATCAAAGTACATTAAAAACGAATTTGAGCATGTTTATGCACATTTTTAATCAATTTGGCCTAATTTATCATTCAAATAACGTCCAAACACACAAAGAATCAACCCAAAATATTTATTTATGTTTACGAGTGTTTTTGCACTTGTATTTACATTTAATGACCTATTTCACGTCAAATCGCTATAAAATGTATTAAAAAGGCATTTGTGCATGTTTATGCACATTTTTAACCAATTTGGCCTCATTTATCTTTCAAATAATGTCCAAATACATAAAGAAGCCACCCAAAATATTTATTTAATGTTTACGAGTGTTTTTACACAAGTATTTACATTTAATAACCTATATTTTACGTCAAATCGCTTTAAAATGCTTTAAAAAGGCTTTTGTGCATGTTTATGCACATTTTTAAACAATTTGGCCTCATTTATCATTCAAATAACGTCCAAATACACAAAGAAGCCACCCAAAATATTTATTTATTGTTTACGAGTGTTTTTGTACTTGTATTATCCTTTAATGACCTATATTTCACGTCAAATCGCATCGAAGTGCATTAAAAACGAATTTGAGCATGTTTATACAAATTTTTAACCAATTTGGCCTCATTTATCGTTCAAATAACGTCCAAATACACAAAAAAGCCACCCAAAATATTTATTTAATGTTTACGAGTGTTTTTGCACTTGTATTTACATTTAATGACCTATATTTCCCGTCAAATCGCATCAAAATGCATTAAAAACGAATTTGAGCATTTTAATGCACATTTTTAACCAATTTGGCCTCATTTATCATTCAAATATCGTCAAACATACAAAGAATCAACCCAAAATATTTATTAAATGTTTACGAGTGTTTTTGCACTTTTATGTGCATTTAATTACCTATATTTCACGTCAAATCGCATTAAAATGCATTAAAAAGGCATTTGAGCATGTTTATGCACATTTTTAACCAATTTGGCCTAATTTATCATTCAAATAACGTCCAAATATACAAAGAAGCCACCCAAAATATTTAGTTAATGTTTACGAGTGTTTTTGCACATGTATTTGCATTTAATGAGCTATATTTCCCGTCAAATCGCTTTAAAATGCGTTAAAAACGAATTGGAGCATGTTTATGCACATTTTGAACCAATTGGCCTCATTTATCATTCAAATAAAGTCCAAATACACAAGGAAGCAACCCAAAATATTTATTTAACGTTTACGAGTGTTTTTGCACTTGTATTTACATTTAATGCCAATATTTCACGTCAAATCGCATTAAAATGCATTAAAAACGAATTTGAGCATGTTTATGCACATTTTTAACCAATTTGGCCTCATTTAACATTCAAATAACGTCCAAACACACAAAAAAAGTAACCCAAAATATTTCGTTAATGTTTACGAGAGTTTTTGCACTTGTATTTGCGTTTAATAACCTATATTTCACGTCAAATAGTATCAAAATGCATTAAAATGAATTAAAAACGAATTTGAGCATGTTTATGCATATTTTTAAACAATTTGGCCTCATTTATCATTCAAATAACGTCCAAATACACAGAAAAGCAACCCAAAATATTTATTTAATGTTTACGAGTGTTTTTGCACTTAATGACCTATATTTCACGTCAAATCGCATCAAAGTACATTAAAAACGAATTTGAGCATGTTTATGCACATTTTTAATCAATTTGGCCTAATTTATCATTCAAATTACGTCCAAACACACAAAGAATCAACCCAAAATATTTATTTATGTTTACGAGTGTTTTTGCACTTGTATTTACATTTAATGACCTATTTCACGTCAAATCGCTATAAAATGTATTAAAAAGGCATTTGTGCATGTTTATGCACATTTTTAACCAATTTGGCCTCATTTATCTTTCAAATAATCTCCAAATACATAAAGAAGCCACCCAAAATATTTATTTAATGTTTACGAGTGTTTTTGCACTTGTATTTACATTTAATGACCTATATTTCCCGTCAAATAGCATCAAAATGCATTAAAAACGAATTTGAGCATTTTAATGCACATTTTTAACCAATTTGGCCTCATTTATCATTCAAATAACGTCAAACATACAAAGAATCAACCCAAAATATTTATTTAATGCTTACGAGTGTTTTTGCACTTGTAGTTGCACTTAATGACCTATATTTCATGTCAAATCGCATAAAAATGCATTAAAAACGAATTTGATCTTGTTTATGCACATTTTTAACCAATTTGGCCTCATTTATCATTCAAATAACGTCCAAACACACAAAGAATCAACCCAAAATATTTATTTAATGTTTACGAGAGTTTTTGCACTTGTATTTGCGTTTAATAACCTATATTTCACGTCAAATCGTATCAAAATGCATTAAAAAGGCATTTGTGCATGTTTATGCACATTTTTAACCAATTTGGTCTCATTTATCATTCAAATAACGTCCAAATACACAAATAGCAAACCAAAATATTTATTTTATGTTTACGAGTGTTTTAGCACTTGTATTTGCACTTAATGACCTATATTTCACGTCAAATCGCATCGAAAGGCATTAAAAACGAATTTGAGCATGTTTATGCACATTTTTAATCAATTTGGCCTAATTTATCATTCAAATAACGTCCAAACACACAAAGAATCAACCCAAAATATTTATTTAATGTTTACGAGTGTTTTTGCACTTGTATTTACATTTAATGACCTATTTCACGTCAAATCGCTATAAAATGTATTAAAAAGGCATTTGTGCATGTTTATGCACATTTTTAACCAATTTGGCCTCATTTATCTTTCAAATAATGTCCAAATACATAAAGAAGCCACCCAAAATATTTATTTAATGTTTACGAGTGTTTTTACACAAGTATTTACATTTAATAACCTATATTTTACGTCAAATCGCTTTAAAATGCTTTAAAAAGGCTTTTGTGCATGTTTATGCACATTTTTAAACAATTTGGCCTCATTTATCATTCAAATAACGTCCAAATACACAAAGAAGCCACCCAAAATATTTATTTATTGTTTACGAGTGTTTTTGTACTTGTATTATCCTTTAATGACCTATATTTCACGTCAAATCGCATCGAAGTGCATTAAAAACGAATTTGAGCATGTTTATACAAATTTTTAACCAATTTGGCCTCATTTATCGTTCAAATAACGTCCAAATACACAAAAAAGCCACCCAAAATATTTATTTAATGTTTACGAGTGTTTTTGCACTTGTATTTACATTTAATGACCTATATTTCCCGTCAAATCGCATCAAAATGCATTAAAAACGAATTTGAGCATTTTAATGCACATTTTTAACCAATTTGGCCTCATTTATCATTCAAATATCGTCAAACATACAAAGAATCAACCCAAAATATTTATTAAATGTTTACGAGTGTTTTTGCACTTTTATGTGCATTTAATTACCTATATTTCACGTCAAATCGCATTAAAATGCATTAAAAAGGCATTTGAGCATGTTTATGCACATTTTTAACCAATTTGGCCTAATTTATCATTCAAATAACGTCCAAATATACAAAGAAGCCACCCAAAATATTTAGTTAATGTTTACGAGTGTTTTTGCACATGTATTTGCATTTAATGAGCTATATTTCCCGTCAAATCGCTTTAAAATGCGTTAAAAACGAATTGGAGCATGTTTATGCACATTTTGAACCAATTGGCCTCATTTATCATTCAAATAAAGTCCAAATACACAAGGAAGCAACCCAAAATATTTATTTAACGTTTACGAGTGTTTTTGCACTTGTATTTACATTTAATGCCAATATTTCACGTCAAATCGCATTAAAATGCATTAAAAACGAATTTGAGCATGTTTATGCACATTTTTAACCAATTTGGCCTCATTTAACATTCAAATAACGTCCAAACACACAAAAAAAGTAACCCAAAATATTTCGTTAATGTTTACGAGAGTTTTTGCACTTGTATTTGCGTTTAATAACCTATATTTCACGTCAAATAGTATCAAAATGCATTAAAATGAATTAAAAACGAATTTGAGCATGTTTATGCATATTTTTAAACAATTTGGCCTCATTTATCATTCAAATAACGTCCAAATACACAGAAAAGCAACCCAAAATATTTATTTAATGTTTACGAGTGTTTTTGCACTTAATGACCTATATTTCACGTCAAATCGCATCAAAGTACATTAAAAACGAATTTGAGCATGTTTATGCACATTTTTAATCAATTTGGCCTAATTTATCATTCAAATAACGTCCAAACACACAAAGAATCAACCCAAAATATTTATTTATGTTTACGAGTGTTTTTGCACTTGTATTTACATTTAATGACCTATTTCACGTCAAATCGCTATAAAATGTATTAAAAAGGCATTTGTGCATGTTTATGCACATTTTTAACCAATTTGGCCTCATTTATCTTTCAAATAATGTCCAAATACATAAAGAAGCCACCCAAAATATTTATTTAATGTTTACGAGTGTTTTTACACAAGTATTTACATTTAATAACCTATATTTTACGTCAAATCGCTTTAAAATGCTTTAAAAAGGCTTTTGTGCATGTTTATGCACATTTTTAAACAATTTGGCCTCATTTATCATTCAAATAACGTCCAAATACACAAAGAAGCCACCCAAAATATTTATTTATTGTTTACGAGTGTTTTTGTACTTGTATTATCCTTTAATGACCTATATTTCACGTCAAATCGCATCGAAGTGCATTAAAAACGAATTTGAGCATGTTTATACAAATTTTTAACCAATTTGGCCTCATTTATCGTTCAAATAACGTCCAAATACACAAAAAAGCCACCCAAAATATTTATTTAATGTTTACGAGTGTTTTTGCACTTGTATTTACATTTAATGACCTATATTTCCCGTCAAATCGCATCAAAATGCATTAAAAACGAATTTGAGCATTTTAATGCACATTTTTAACCAATTTGGCCTCATTTATCATTCAAATATCGTCAAACATACAAAGAATCAACCCAAAATATTTATTAAATGTTTACGAGTGTTTTTGCACTTTTATGTGCATTTAATTACCTATATTTCACGTCAAATCGCATTAAAATGCATTAAAAAGGCATTTGAGCATGTTTATGCACATTTTTAACCAATTTGGCCTAATTTATCATTCAAATAACGTCCAAATATACAAAGAAGCCACCCAAAATATTTAGTTAATGTTTACGAGTGTTTTTGCACATGTATTTGCATTTAATGAGCTATATTTCCCGTCAAATCGCTTTAAAATGCGTTAAAAACGAATTGGAGCATGTTTATGCACATTTTGAACCAATTGGCCTCATTTATCATTCAAATAAAGTCCAAATACACAAGGAAGCAACCCAAAATATTTATTTAACGTTTACGAGTGTTTTTGCACTTGTATTTACATTTAATGCCAATATTTCACGTCAAATCGCATTAAAATGCATTAAAAACGAATTTGAGCATGTTTATGCACATTTTTAACCAATTTGGCCTCATTTAACATTCAAATAACGTCCAAACACACAAAAAAAGTAACCCAAAATATTTCGTTAATGTTTACGAGAGTTTTTGCACTTGTATTTGCGTTTAATAACCTATATTTCACGTCAAATAGTATCAAAATGCATTAAAATGAATTAAAAACGAATTTGAGCATGTTTATGCATATTTTTAAACAATTTGGCCTCATTTATCATTCAAATAACGTCCAAATACACAGAAAAGCAACCCAAAATATTTATTTAATGTTTACGAGTGTTTTTGCACTTAATGACCTATATTTCACGTCAAATCGCATCAAAGTACATTAAAAACGAATTTGAGCATGTTTATGCACATTTTTAATCAATTTGGCCTAATTTATCATTCAAATAACGTCCAAACACACAAAGAATCAACCCAAAATATTTATTTATGTTTACGAGTGTTTTTGCACTTGTATTTACATTTAATGACCTATTTCACGTCAAATCGCTATAAAATGTATTAAAAAGGCATTTGTGCATGTTTATGCACATTTTTAACCAATTTGGCCTCATTTATCTTTCAAATAATGTCCAAATACATAAAGAAGCCACCCAAAATATTTATTTAATGTTTACGAGTGTTTTTACACAAGTATTTACATTTAATAACCTATATTTTACGTCAAATCGCTTTAAAATGCTTTAAAAAGGCTTTTGTGCATGTTTATGCACATTTTTAAACAATTTGGCCTCATTTATCATTCAAATAACGTCCAAATACACAAAGAAGCCACCCAAAATATTTATTTATTGTTTACGAGTGTTTTTGTACTTGTATTATCCTTTAATGACCTATATTTCACGTCAAATCGCATCGAAGTGCATTAAAAACGAATTTGAGCATGTTTATACAAATTTTTAACCAATTTGGCCTCATTTATCGTTCAAATAACGTCCAAATACACAAAAAAGCCACCCAAAATATTTATTTAATGTTTACGAGTGTTTTTGCACTTGTATTTACATTTAATGACCTATATTTCCCGTCAAATCGCATCAAAATGCATTAAAAACGAATTTGAGCATTTTAATGCACATTTTTAACCAATTTGGCCTCATTTATCATTCAAATATCGTCAAACATACAAAGAATCAACCCAAAATATTTATTAAATGTTTACGAGTGTTTTTGCACTTTTATGTGCATTTAATTACCTATATTTCACGTCAAATCGCATTAAAATGCATTAAAAAGGCATTTGAGCATGTTTATGCACATTTTTAACCAATTTGGCCTAATTTATCATTCAAATAACGTCCAAATATACAAAGAAGCCACCCAAAATATTTAGTTAATGTTTACGAGTGTTTTTGCACATGTATTTGCATTTAATGAGCTATATTTCCCGTCAAATCGCTTTAAAATGCGTTAAAAACGAATTGGAGCATGTTTATGCACATTTTGAACCAATTGGCCTCATTTATCATTCAAATAAAGTCCAAATACACAAGGAAGCAACCCAAAATATTTATTTAACGTTTACGAGTGTTTTTGCACTTGTATTTACATTTAATGCCAATATTTCACGTCAAATCGCATTAAAATGCATTAAAAACGAATTTGAGCATGTTTATGCACATTTTTAACCAATTTGGCCTCATTTAACATTCAAATAACGTCCAAACACACAAAAAAAGTAACCCAAAATATTTCGTTAATGTTTACGAGAGTTTTTGCACTTGTATTTGCGTTTAATAACCTATATTTCACGTCAAATAGTATCAAAATGCATTAAAATGAATTAAAAACGAATTTGAGCATGTTTATGCATATTTTTAAACAATTTGGCCTCATTTATCATTCAAATAACGTCCAAATACACAGAAAAGCAACCCAAAATATTTATTTAATGTTTACGAGTGTTTTTGCACTTAATGACCTATATTTCACGTCAAATCGCATCAAAGTACATTAAAAACGAATTTGAGCATGTTTATGCACATTTTTAATCAATTTGGCCTAATTTATCATTCAAATTACGTCCAAACACACAAAGAATCAACCCAAAATATTTATTTATGTTTACGAGTGTTTTTGCACTTGTATTTACATTTAATGACCTATTTCACGTCAAATCGCTATAAAATGTATTAAAAAGGCATTTGTGCATGTTTATGCACATTTTTAACCAATTTGGCCTCATTTATCTTTCAAATAATGTCCAAATACATAAAGAAGCCACCCAAAATATTTATTTAATGTTTACGAGTGTTTTTACACAAGTATTTACATTTAATAACCTATATTTTACGTCAAATCGCTTTAAAATGCTTTAAAAAGGCTTTTGTGCATGTTTATGCACATTTTTAAACAATTTGGCCTCATTTATCATTCAAATAACGTCCAAATACACAAAGAAGCCACCCAAAATATTTATTTATTGTTTACGAGTGTTTTTGTACTTGTATTATCCTTTAATGACCTATATTTCACGTCAAATCGCATCGAAGTGCATTAAAAACGAATTTGAGCATGTTTATACAAATTTTTAACCAATTTGGCCTCATTTATCGTTCAAATAACGTCCAAATACACAAAAAAGCCACCCAAAATATTTATTTAATGTTTACGAGTGTTTTTGCACTTGTATTTACATTTAATGACCTATATTTCCCGTCAAATCGCATCAAAATGCATTAAAAACGAATTTGAGCATTTTAATGCACATTTTTAACCAATTTGGCCTCATTTATCATTCAAATATCGTCAAACATACAAAGAATCAACCCAAAATATTTATTAAATGTTTACGAGTGTTTTTGCACTTTTATGTGCATTTAATTACCTATATTTCACGTCAAATCGCATTAAAATGCATTAAAAAGGCATTTGAGCATGTTTATGCACATTTTTAACCAATTTGGCCTAATTTATCATTCAAATAACGTCCAAATATACAAAGAAGCCACCCAAAATATTTAGTTAATGTTTACGAGTGTTTTTGCACATGTATTTGCATTTAATGAGCTATATTTCCCGTCAAATCGCTTTAAAATGCGTTAAAAACGAATTGGAGCATGTTTATGCACATTTTGAACCAATTGGCCTCATTTATCATTCAAATAAAGTCCAAATACACAAGGAAGCAACCCAAAATATTTATTTAACGTTTACGAGTGTTTTTGCACTTGTATTTACATTTAATGCCAATATTTCACGTCAAATCGCATTAAAATGCATTAAAAACGAATTTGAGCATGTTTATGCACATTTTTAACCAATTTGGCCTCATTTAACATTCAAATAACGTCCAAACACACAAAAAAAGTAACCCAAAATATTTCGTTAATGTTTACGAGAGTTTTTGCACTTGTATTTGCGTTTAATAACCTATATTTCACGTCAAATAGTATCAAAATGCATTAAAATGAATTAAAAACGAATTTGAGCATGTTTATGCATATTTTTAAACAATTTGGCCTCATTTATCATTCAAATAACGTCCAAATACACAGAAAAGCAACCCAAAATATTTATTTAATGTTTACGAGTGTTTTTGCACTTAATGACCTATATTTCACGTCAAATCGCATCAAAGTACATTAAAAACGAATTTGAGCATGTTTATGCACATTTTTAATCAATTTGGCCTAATTTATCATTCAAATTACGTCCAAACACACAAAGAATCAACCCAAAATATTTATTTATGTTTACGAGTGTTTTTGCACTTGTATTTACATTTAATGACCTATTTCACGTCAAATCGCTATAAAATGTATTAAAAAGGCATTTGTGCATGTTTATGCACATTTTTAACCAATTTGGCCTCATTTATCTTTCAAATAATGTCCAAATACATAAAGAAGCCACCCAAAATATTTATTTAATGTTTACGAGTGTTTTTACACAAGTATTTACATTTAATAACCTATATTTTACGTCAAATCGCTTTAAAATGCTTTAAAAAGGCTTTTGTGCATGTTTATGCACATTTTTAAACAATTTGGCCTCATTTATCATTCAAATAACGTCCAAATACACAAAGAAGCCACCCAAAATATTTATTTATTGTTTACGAGTGTTTTTGTACTTGTATTATCCTTTAATGACCTATATTTCACGTCAAATCGCATCGAAGTGCATTAAAAACGAATTTGAGCATGTTTATACAAATTTTTAACCAATTTGGCCTCATTTATCGTTCAAATAACGTCCAAATACACAAAAAAGCCACCCAAAATATTTATTTAATGTTTACGAGTGTTTTTGCACTTGTATTTACATTTAATGACCTATATTTCCCGTCAAATCGCATCAAAATGCATTAAAAACGAATTTGAGCATTTTAATGCACATTTTTAACCAATTTGGCCTCATTTATCATTCAAATATCGTCAAACATACAAAGAATCAACCCAAAATATTTATTAAATGTTTACGAGTGTTTTTGCACTTTTATGTGCATTTAATTACCTATATTTCACGTCAAATCGCATTAAAATGCATTAAAAAGGCATTTGAGCATGTTTATGCACATTTTTAACCAATTTGGCCTAATTTATCATTCAAATAACGTCCAAATATACAAAGAAGCCACCCAAAATATTTAGTTAATGTTTACGAGTGTTTTTGCACATGTATTTGCATTTAATGAGCTATATTTCCCGTCAAATCGCTTTAAAATGCGTTAAAAACGAATTGGAGCATGTTTATGCACATTTTGAACCAATTGGCCTCATTTATCATTCAAATAAAGTCCAAATACACAAGGAAGCAACCCAAAATATTTATTTAACGTTTACGAGTGTTTTTGCACTTGTATTTACATTTAATGCCAATATTTCACGTCAAATCGCATTAAAATGCATTAAAAACGAATTTGAGCATGTTTATGCACATTTTTAACCAATTTGGCCTCATTTAACATTCAAATAACGTCCAAACACACAAAAAAAGTAACCCAAAATATTTCGTTAATGTTTACGAGAGTTTTTGCACTTGTATTTGCGTTTAATAACCTATATTTCACGTCAAATAGTATCAAAATGCATTAAAATGAATTAAAAACGAATTTGAGCATGTTTATACATATTTTTAAACAATTTGGCCTCATTTATCATTCAAATAACGTCCAAATACACAGAAAAGCAACCCAAAATATTTATTTAATGTTTACGAGTGTTTTTGCACTTAATGACCTATATTTCACGTCAAATCGCATCAAAGTACATTAAAAACGAATTTGAGCATGTTTATGCACATTTTTAATCAATTTGGCCTAATTTATCATTCAAATTACGTCCAAACACACAAAGAATCAACCCAAAATATTTATTTATGTTTACGAGTGTTTTTGCACTTGTATTTACATTTAATGACCTATTTCACGTCAAATCGCTATAAAATGTATTAAAAAGGCATTTGTGCATGTTTATGCACATTTTTAACCAATTTGGCCTCATTTATCTTTCAAATAATCTCCAAATACATAAAGAAGCCACCCAAAATATTTATTTAATGTTTACGAGTGTTTTTGCACTTGTATTTACATTTAATGACCTATATTTCCCGTCAAATAGCATCAAAATGCATTAAAAACGAATTTGAGCATTTTAATGCACATTTTTAACCAATTTGGCCTCATTTATCATTCAAATAACGTCAAACAATCAAAGAATCAACCCAAAATATTTATTTAATGCTTACGAGTGTTTTTGCACTTGTAGTTGCACTTAATGACCTATATTTCATGTCAAATCGCATAAAAATGCATTAAAAACGAATTTGAGCTTGTTTATGCACATTTTTAACCAATTTGGCCTCATTTATCTTTCAAATAACGTCCAAACACACAAAGAATCAACCCAAAATATTTATTTAATGTTTACGAGAGTTTTTGCACTTGTATTTGCGTTTAATAACCTATATTTCACGTCAAATCGTATCAAAATGCATTAAAAAGGCATTTGTGCATGTTTATGCACATTTTTAACCAATTTGGTCTCATTTATCATTCAAATAACGTCCAAATACACAAATAGCAAACCAAAATATTTATTTTATGTTTACGAGTGTTTTAGCACTTGTATTTGCACTTAATGACCTATATTTCACGTCAAATCGCATCGAAAGGCATTAAAAACGAATTTGAGCATGTTTATGCACATTTTTAATCAATTTGGCCTAATTTATCATTCAAATAACGTCCAAACACACAAAGAATCAACCCAAAATATTTATTTAATGTTTACGAGTGTTTTTGCACTTGTATTTACATTTAATGACCTATTTCACGTCAAATCGCTATAAAATGTATTAAAAAGGCATTTGTGCATGTTTATGCACATTTTTAACCAATTTGGCCTCATTTATCTTTCAAATAATGTCCAAATACATAAAGAAGCCACCCAAAATATTTATTTAATGTTTACGAGTGTTTTTACACAAGTATTTACATTTAATAACCTATATTTTACGTCAAATCGCTTTAAAATGCTTTAAAAAGGCTTTTGTGCATGTTTATGCACATTTTTAAACAATTTGGCCTCATTTATCATTCAAATAACGTCCAAATACACAAAGAAGCCACCCAAAATATTTATTTATTGTTTACGAGTGTTTTTGTACTTGTATTATCCTTTAATGACCTATATTTCACGTCAAATCGCATCGAAGTGCATTAAAAACGAATTTGAGCATGTTTATACAAATTTTTAACCAATTTGGCCTCATTTATCGTTCAAATAACGTCCAAATACACAAAAAAGCCACCCAAAATATTTATTTAATGTTTACGAGTGTTTTTGCACTTGTATTTACATTTAATGACCTATATTTCCCGTCAAATCGCATCAAAATGCATTAAAAACGAATTTGAGCATTTTAATGCACATTTTTAACCAATTTGGCCTCATTTATCATTCAAATATCGTCAAACATACAAAGAATCAACCCAAAATATTTATTAAATGTTTACGAGTGTTTTTGCACTTTTATGTGCATTTAATTACCTATATTTCACGTCAAATCGCATTAAAATGCATTAAAAAGGCATTTGAGCATGTTTATGCACATTTTTAACCAATTTGGCCTAATTTATCATTCAAATAACGTCCAAATATACAAAGAAGCCACCCAAAATATTTAGTTAATGTTTACGAGTGTTTTTGCACATGTATTTGCATTTAATGAGCTATATTTCCCGTCAAATCGCTTTAAAATGCGTTAAAAACGAATTGGAGCATGTTTATGCACATTTTGAACCAATTGGCCTCATTTATCATTCAAATAAAGTCCAAATACACAAGGAAGCAACCCAAAATATTTATTTAACGTTTACGAGTGTTTTTGCACTTGTATTTACATTTAATGCCAATATTTCACGTCAAATCGCATTAAAATGCATTAAAAACGAATTTGAGCATGTTTATGCACATTTTTAACCAATTTGGCCTCATTTAACATTCAAATAACGTCCAAACACACAAAAAAAGTAACCCAAAATATTTCGTTAATGTTTACGAGAGTTTTTGCACTTGTATTTGCGTTTAATAACCTATATTTCACGTCAAATAGTATCAAAATGCATTAAAATGAATTAAAAACGAATTTGAGCATGTTTATGCATATTTTTAAACAATTTGGCCTCATTTATCATTCAAATAACGTCCAAATACACAGAAAAGCAACCCAAAATATTTATTTAATGTTTACGAGTGTTTTTGCACTTAATGACCTATATTTCACGTCAAATCGCATCAAAGTACATTAAAAACGAATTTGAGCATGTTTATGCACATTTTTAATCAATTTGGCCTAATTTATCATTCAAATTACGTCCAAACACACAAAGAATCAACCCAAAATATTTATTTATGTTTACGAGTGTTTTTGCACTTGTATTTACATTTAATGACCTATTTCACGTCAAATCGCTATAAAATGTATTAAAAAGGCATTTGTGCATGTTTATGCACATTTTTAACCAATTTGGCCTCATTTATCTTTCAAATAATGTCCAAATACATAAAGAAGCCACCCAAAATATTTATTTAATGTTTACGAGTGTTTTTGCACTTGTATTTACATTTAATGACCTATATTTCCCGTCAAATAGCATCAAAATGCATTAAAAATGAATTTGAGCATTTTAATGCACATTTTTAACCAATTTGGCCTCATTTATCATTCAAATAACGTCAAACATACAAAGAATCAACCCAAAATATTTATTTAATGTTTACGAGTGTTTTTGCACTTGTATTTACATTTAATGACCTATTTCACGTCAAATCGCTATAAAATGTATTAAAAAGGCATTTGTGCATGTTTATGCACATTTTTAACCAATTTGGCCTCATTTATCTTTCAAATAATGTCCAAATACATAAAGAAGCCACCCAAAATATTTATTTAATGTTTACGAGTGTTTTTACACAAGTATTTACATTTAATAACCTATATTTTACGTCAAATCGCTTTAAAATGCTTTAAAAAGGCTTTTGTGCATGTTTATGCACATTTTTAAACAATTTGGCCTCATTTATCATTCAAATAACGTCCAAATACACAAAGAAGCCACCCAAAATATTTATTTATTGTTTACGAGTGTTTTTGTACTTGTATTATCCTTTAATGACCTATATTTCAAGTCAAATCGCATCGAAGTGCATTAAAAACGAATTTGAGCATGTTTATACAAATTTTTAACCAATTTGGCCTCATTTATCGTTCAAATAACGTCCAAATACACAAAAAAGCCACCCAAAATATTTATTTAATGTTTACGAGTGTTTTTGCACTTGTATTTACATTTAATGACCTATATTTCCCGTCAAATCGCATCAAAATGCATTAAAAACGAATTTGAGCATTTTAATGCACATTTTTAACCAATTTGGCCTCATTTATCATTCAAATATCGTCAAACATACAAAGAATCAACCCAAAATATTTATTAAATGTTTACGAGTGTTTTTGCACTTTTATGTGCATTTAATTACCTATATTTCACGTCAAATCGCATTAAAATGCATTAAAAAGGCATTTGAGCATGTTTATGCACATTTTTAACCAATTTGGCCTAATTTATCATTCAAATAACGTCCAAATATACAAAGAAGCCACCCAAAATATTTAGTTAATGTTTACGAGTGTTTTTGCACATGTATTTGCATTTAATGAGCTATATTTCCCGTCAAATCGCTTTAAAATGCGTTAAAAACGAATTGGAGCATGTTTATGCACATTTTTAACCAATTGGCCTCATTTATCATTCAAATAAAGTCCAAATACACAAGAAAGCAACCCAAAATATTTATTTAACGTTTACGAGTGTTTTTGCACTTGTATTTACATTTAATGCCAATATTTCACGTCAAATCGCATTAAAATGCATTAAAAACGAATTTGAGCATGTTTATGCACATTTTTAACCAATTTGGCCTCATTTATCTTTCAAATAATGTCCAAATACATAAAGAAGCCACCCAAAATATTTATTTAATGTTTACGAGTGTTTTTACACAAGTATTTACATTTAATAACCTATATTTTACGTCAAATCGCTTTAAAATGCTTTAAAAAGGCTTTTGTGCATGTTTATGCACATTTTTAAACAATTTGGCCTCATTTATCATTCAAAAAACGTCCAAATACACAGAGAAGCAACCTAAAATATTTATTTAATGTTTACGAGTGTTTTTGCACTTAATGACCTATATTTCATATCAAATCGCATAAAAATGCATTAAAAACGAATTTGAGCTTGTTTATGCACATTTTTAACCAATTTGGCCTCATTTATCATTCAAATAACGTCCAAATACACAAAAAAGCCACCCAAAATATTTATTTAATGTTTACGAGTGTTTTTGCACTTGTACTTACATTTAATGACCTATATTTCCCGTCAAATCGCATCAAAATGCATTAAAAACGAATTTGAGCATTTTAATGCCCATTTTTAACCAATTTGGCTCATTTATCATTCAAATAACGTCAAACATACAAAGAATCAACCCAAAATATTTATTTAATGTTTACGAGTGTTTTTGCACTTGTAGTTGCACTTAATGACCTATATTTCATGTCAAATCGCAAAAAAATGCATTAAAAACGAATTTGAGCTTGTTTATGCACATTTTTAAAATGCATTAAAAATGAATTTGAGCATGTTTATGCATATTTTTAACCAATTTGGCCTCATTTATCATCCAATAATGTCCAAATACACAAAGATGGAACCCAAAATATTTAGTTAATGTTTACGAGTGTTTTTGCACTTGTATTTGACATTAATGATCTATATTTCACGTCAAATGGCATTAAAATACTTTAAAAAGGCATTCGAGCATGTTTATGCACATTTTTAACCTATTTGGCCTAATTTATCATTCAAATAAAGTCCAAATACACAAGGAAGCAACCCAAAATATTTATTTAACGTTTACGAGTGTTTTTGCACTTGTATTTACATTTAATGCCAATATTTCACGTCAAATCGCACTAAAATGCATTAAAAACGAATTTGAGCATGTTTATACCCATTTTTAACCAATTTGGCCTCATTTAACATTCAAATAACGTCCAAACACACAAAAAAAGTAACCCAAAATATTTCGTTAATGTTTACGAGAGTTTTTGCACTTGTATTTGCGTTTAATAACCTATATTTCACGTCAAATAGTATCAAAATGCATTAAAATGATTTAAAAACGAATTTGAGCATGTTTATGCATATTTTTAAACAATTTGGCCTCATTTATCATTCAAATAACGTCCAAATACACAGAAAAGCAACCCAAAATATTTATTTAATGTTTACGAGTGTTTTTGCACTTAATGACCTATATTTCATGTCAAATCGCATAAAAACGCATTTGAGCTTGTTTATGCACATTTTTAACCAATTTGGCCTCATTTATCATTCAAATAACGTCCAAATACACACAAAAGCCACCCAAAATATTTATTTAATGTTTACGAGTGTTTTTGCACTTGTATTTACATTTAATGACCTATATTTCCCGTCAAATCGCATCAAAATGCATTAAAAACGAATTTGAGCATTTTAATGCACATTTTTAACCAATTTGGCCTCATTTATCATTCAAATAACGTCAAACATACAAAGAATCAACCCAAAATATTTATTTAATGCATACGAGTGTTTTTGCACTTGTAGTTGCACTTAATGACCTATATTTCATGTCAAATCGCATTAAAATGCATTAAAAACGAATTTGAGCTTGTTTATGCACATTTTTAACCAATTTGGCCTCATTTATCATTCAAATAACGTCCAAATACACAAAGAAGCCACCCAAAATATTTATTTAATGTTTACGAGTGTTTTTGCACTTTTATGTGCATTTAATTACCTATATTTCACGTCAAATCGCATTAAAATGCATTAAAAAGGCATTTGAGCATGTTTATGCACATTTTTAACCAATTTGGTCTCATTTATCATTCAAATAACGTCCAAATACACAAATAGCAAACCAAAATATTTATTTAATGTTTACGAGTGTTTTAGCACTTGTATTTGCACTTAATGACCTATATTTCACGTCAAATCGCATCGAAGTGCATTAAAAACGAATTTGAGCATGTTTATGCACATTTTTAACCAATTTGGCCTAATTTATCATTCAAATAACGTCCAAATATAAAAATAAGTCACCCAAAATATTTATTAAATGTTTACGAGTGTTTTTGCACTTGTATTTGAATTTAATATCCTATATTTCACGTCAAATAGTATTAAAAGGAATTAAAATGCATTAAAAACGAATTTGAGCATGTTTATTCATATTTTTAACCAATTTGGCCTAATTTATCATACAAATAACGTTCAAATACACAACAAAGCTAGCCAAAATATTTATTTAGTATTTACAAGTGTTTTTGGTCTTGTATTTGCATTTAATAACCTATATTTCACGTCAAATCGCATTAAAATGCATTAAAAATGAATTTGAGCATGTTTATGCATATTTTTAACCAATTTGGCCTCATTTATCATCCAATAATGTCCAAATACACAAAGATGGAACCCAAAATATTTAGTTAATGTTTACGAGTGTTTTTGCACTTGTATTTGACATTAATGATCTATATTTCACGTCAAATGGCATTAAAATACTTTAAAAAGGCATTCGAGCATGTTTATGCACATTTTTAACCTATTTGGCCTAATTTATTATTTAAATCACGTCCAAATACACAAAGAAGCAAACCAAAATATTTATTTAATGTTTACGAGTGTTTTTGCACTTGTATTTGCGTTTAATAACCTATATTTCACGTCAAATCGCATTAAAATGCATTAAAATGCATTAAAAAGGCATTTGAGCATGTTTATGCACATTTTTAACCAATTTGGGCTCACTTATCATTCAAATAACGTCCAAATACACAACGATGAAACCCAAAATATTTAGTTAATGTTTACGAGTGTTTTTGCTCATGTATTTGCATTTAATGAGCTATATTTCCGGTCAAATCGCTTTAAAATGCATTAAAAACGAATTGGAGCATGTTTATGCACATTTTTAACCAATTGGCCTCATTTATCATTCAAATAAAGTCCAAATACACAAGGAAGCAACCCAAAATATTTATTTAACGTTTACGAGTGTTTTTGCACTTGTATTTACATTTAATGCCAATATTTCACGTCAAATCGCACTAAAATGCATTAAAAACGAATTTGAGCATGTTTATGCCCATTTTTAACCAATTTGGCCTCATTTAACATTCAAATAACGTCCAAACACACAAAAAAAGTAACCCAAAATATTTCGTTAATGTTTACGAGAGTTTTTGCACTTGTATTTGCGTTTAATAACCTATATTTCACGTCAAATAGTATCAAAATGCATTAAAATGAATTAAAAACGAATTTGAGCATGTTTATGCATATTTTTAAACAATTTGGCCTCATTTATCATTCAAATAACGTCCAAATACACAGAAAAGCAACCCAAAATATTTATTTAATGTTTACGACTGTTTTTGCACTTAATGACCTATATTTCACGTCAAATCGCATCAAAGTACATTAAAAACGAATTTGAGCATGTTTATGCACATTTTTAATCAATTTGGCCTAATTTATCATTCAAATAACGTCCAAACACACAAAGAATCAACCCAAAGTATTTATTTATGTTTACGAGTGTTTTTGAACTTGTATTTACATTTAATGACCTATTTCACGTCAAATCGCTATAAAATGTATTAAAAAGGCATTTGTGCATGTTTATGCACATTTTTAACCAATTTGGCCTCATTTATCTTTCAAATAATCTCCAAATACATAAAGAAGCCACCCAAAATATTTATTTAATGTTTACGAGTGTTTTTACACAAGTATTTACATTTAATAACCTATATTTTACGTCAAATCGCTTTAAAATGCTTTAAAAAGGCTTTTGTGCATGTTTATGCACATTTTTAAACAATTTGGCCTCATTTATCATTCAAAAAACGTCCAAATACACAAAGAAGCAACCTAAAATATTTATGTAATGTTTACGAGTGTTTTTGCACTTAATGACCTATATTTCATGTCAAATCGCATAAAAATGCATTAAAAACGAATTTGAGCTTGTTTATGCACATTTTTAACCAATTTGGCCTCATTTATCATTCAAATAACGTCCAAATACACAAAAAAGCCACCCAAAATATTTATTTAATGTTTACGAGTCTTTTTGCACTTGTATTTACATTTAATGACCTATATTTCCCGTCAAATCGCATCAAAATGCATTAAAAACGAATTTGAGCATTTTAATGCACATTTTTAACCAATTTGGCCTCATTTATCATTCAAATAACGTCAAACATACAAAGAATCAACCCAAAATATTTATTTAATGTTTACGAGTGTTTTTGCACTTGTAGTTGCACTTAATGACCTATATTTAATGTCAAATCGCATAAAAATGCATTAAAAACGAATTTGAGCTTGTTTATGCACATTTTTAACCAATTTGGCCTCATTTATCATTCAAATAACGTCCAAATACACAAAGAAGCCACCCAAAATATTTATTTAATGTTTACGAGTGTTTTTGCACTTTTATGTGCATTTAATTACCTATATTTCACGTCAAATCGCATTAAAATGCATTAAAAAGGCATTTGAGCATGTTTATGCACATTTTTAACCAATTTGGCCTCATTTATCATTCAAATAACGTCCAAATACACAAAAAAAGTAACCCAAAATATTTCGTTAATGTTTACGAGAGTTTTTGCACTTGTATTTGCGTTTAATAACCTATATTTCACGTCAAATCGTATCAAAATGCATTAAAATGAATTAAAAACGAATTTGAGCATGTTTATGCATATTTTTAACCAATTTGGCCTCATTTATCATTCAAATAACGTCCAAATACACAAATAGCAAACCAAAATATTTATTTAATGTTTACGAGTGTTTTAGCACTTGTATTTGCACTTAATGACCTATATTTCACGTCAAATCGCATCGAAGTGCATTAAAAACGAATTTGAGCATGTTTATGCACATTTTTAACCAATTTGGCCTAATTTATCATTCAAATAACGTCCAAATATAAAAAGAAGTCACCCAAAATATTTGTTAAATGTTTACGAGTGTTTTTGCACTTGTATTTGAATTTAATATCCTATATTTCACGTCAAATAGTATTAAAAGGAATTAAAATGCATTAAAAACGAATTTGAGAATGTTTATTCATATTTTTAACCAATTTGGCCTAATTTATCATACAAATAACGTCCAAATACACAAAAAAGCTAGCCAAAATATTTATTTAGTATTTACAAGTGTTTTTGGTCTTGTATTTGCATTTAATAACCTATATTTCACGTCAAATCGCATTAAAATGCATTAAAAATGAATTTGAGCATGTTTATGCATATTTTTAACCAATTTGGCCTCATTTATCATTCAAATAATGTCCAAATACACAAAGATGGAACCCAAAATATTTAGTTAATGTTTACGAGTGTTTTTGCACTTGTATTTGACATTAATGATCTATATTTCACGTCAAATCGCATTAAAATACATTAAAAAGGCATTCGAGCATGTTTATGCACATTTTTAACCTATTTGGCCTAATTTATTATTTAAATCACGTCCAAATACACAAAGAAGCAACCCAAAATATTTATTTAATGTTTACGAGTGTTTTTGCACTTGTATTTGCGTTTAATAACCTATATTTCACGTCAAATCGTATTAAAATGCATTAAAATGCATTAAAAACGAATTCGAGCATGTTTATGCACATTTTTAACCTATTTGGGCTCACTTATCATTCAAATAACGTCCAAATACAAAGAGATGAAACCCAAAATATTTAGTTAATGTTTACGAGTGTTTTTGCACATGTATTTGCATTTAATGAGCTATATTTCCCGTCAAATCGCTTTAAAATGCATTAAAAACGAATTGGAGCATGTTTATGCACATTTTTAACCAATTGGCCTCATTTATCATTCAAATAAAGTCCAAATACACAAGGAAGCAACCCAAAATATTTATTTAACGTTTACGAGTGTTTTTGCACTTAATGACCTATATTTCATGTCAAATCGCATAAAAATGCATTAAAAACGAATTTGAGCTTGTTTATGCACATTTTTAACCAATTTGGCCTCATTTATCATTCAAATAACGTCCAAATACACAAAAAAGCCACCCAAAATATTTATTTAATGTTTACGAGTGTTTTTGCACTTGTACTTACATTTAATGACCTATATTTCCCGTCAAATCGCATCAAAATGCATTAAAAACGAATTTGAGCATTTTAATGCACATTTTTAACCAATTTGGCCTCATTTATCATTCAAATAACGTCAAAAATACAAAGAATCAACCCAAAATATTTATTTAATGTTTACGAGTGTTTTTGCACTTGTAGTTGCACTTAATGACCTATATTTCATGTCAAATCGCATAAAAATGTATTAAAAACGAATTTGAGCTTGTTTATGCACATTTTTAACCAATTTGGCCTCATTTATCATTCAAATAACGTCCAAATACACAAAAAAGCCACCCAAAATATTTATTTAATGTTTACGAGTGTTTTTGCACTTGTACTTACATTTAATGACCTATATTTCCCGTCAAATCGCATCAAAATGCATTAAAAACGAATTTGAGCATTTTAATGCACATTTTTAACCAATTTGGCCTCATTTATCATTCAAATAACGTCAAACATACAAAGAATCAACCCAAAATATTTATTTAATGTTTACGAGTGTTTTTGCACTTGTAGTTGCACTTAATGACCTATATTTCATGTCAAATCGCATAAAAATGTATTAAAAACGAATTTGAGCTTGTTTATGCACATTTTTAACCAATTTGGCCTCATTTATCATTCAAATAACGTCCAAACACACAAAGAATCAACCCAAAATATTTATTTATGTTTACGAGTGTTTTTGCACTTGTATTTACATTTAATGACCTATTTCACGTCAAATCGCTATAAAATGTATTAAAAAGGCATTTGTGCATGTTTATGCACATTTTTAACCAATTTGGCCTCATTTATCTTTCAAATAATGTCCAAATACATAAAGAAGCCACCCAAAATATTTATTTAATGTTTACGAGTGTTTTTACACAAGTATTTACATTTAATAACCTATATTTTACGTCAAATCGCTTTAAAATGCTTTAAAAAGGATTTTGTGCATGTTTATGCACATTTTTAAACAATTTGGCCTCATTTATCATTCAAAAAACGTCCAAATACACAGAGAAGCAACCTAAAATATTTATTTAATGTTTACGAGTGTTTTTGCACTTGTACTTACATTTAATGACCTATATTTACCGTCAAATCGCATCAAAATGCATTAAAAACGAATTTGAGCATTTTAATGCACATTTTTAACCAATTTGGCCTCATTTATCATTCAAATAACGTCAAACATACAAAGAATCAACCCAAAATATTTATTTAATGTTTACGAGTGTTTTTGCACTTGTAGTTGCACTTAATGGCCTATATTTCATGTCAAATCGCATAAAAATGCATTAAAAACGAATTTGAGCTTGTTTATGCACATTTTTAACCAATTTGGCCTCATTTATCATTCAAATAACGTCCAAATACACAAAGAAGCCACCCAAAATATTTATTTAATGTTTACGAGTGTTTTTGCACTTTTATGTGCATTTAATTACCTATATTTCACGTCAAATCGCATTAAAATGCATTAAAAAGGCATTTGAGCATGTTTATGCACATTTTTAACCAATTTGGCCTCATTTATCATTCAAATAACGTCCAAATACACAAAAAAAGTAACCCAAAATATTTCGTTAATGTTTACGAGAGTTTTTGCACTTGTATTTGCGTTTAATAACCTATATTTCACGTCAAATCGTATCAAAATGCATTAAAATGAATTAAAAACGAATTTGAGCATGTTTATGCATATTTTTAACCAATTTGGCCTCATTTATCATTCAAATAACGTCCAAATACACAAATAGCAAACCAAAATATTTATTTAATGTTTACGAGTGTTTTAGCACTTGTATTTGCACTTAATGACCTATATTTCACGTCAAATCGCATCGAAGTGCATTAAAAACGAATTTGAGCATGTTTATGCACATTTTTAACCAATTTGGCCTAATTTATCATTCAAATAACGTCCAAATATAAAAAGAAGTCACCCAAAATATTTATTAAATGTTTACGAGTGTTTTTGCACTTGTATTTGAATTTAATATCCTATATTTCACGTCAAATAGTATTAAAAGGAATTAAAATGCATTAAAAACGAATTTGAGCATGTTTATTCATATTTTTAACCAATTTGGCCTAATTTATCATACAAATAACGTCCAAATACACAAAAAAGCTAGCCAAAATATTTATTTAGTATTTACAAGTGTTTTTGGTCTTGTATTTGCATTTAATAACCTATATTTCACGTCAAATCGCATTAAAATGCATTAAAAATGAATTTGAGCATGTTTATGCATATTTTTAACCAATTTGGCCTCATTTATCATTCAAATAATGTCCAAATACACAAAGATGGAACCCAAAATATTTAGTTAATGTTTACGAGTGTTTTTGCACTTGTATTTGACATTAATGATCTATATTTCACGTCAAATCGCATTAAAATACATTAAAAAGGCATTCGAGCATGTTTATGCACATTTTTAACCTATTTGGCCTAATTTATTATTTAAATCACGTCCAAATACACAAAGAAGCAACCCAAAATATTTATTTAATGTTTACGAGTGTTTTTGCACTTGTATTTGCGTTTAATAACCTATATTTCACGTCAAATCGTATTAAAATGCATTAAAATGCATTAAAAACGAATTCGAGCATGTTTATGCACATTTTTAACCAATTTGGGCTCACTTATCATTCAAATAACGTCCAAATACAAAGAGATGAAACCCAAAATATTTAGTTAATGTTTACGAGTGTTTTTGCACATGTATTTGCATTTAATGAGCTATATTTCCCGTCAAATCGCTTTAAAATGCATTAAAAACGAATTGGAGCATGTTTATGCACATTTTTAACCAATTGGCCTCATTTATCATTCAAAAAACGTCCAAATACACAGAGAAGCAACCTAAAATATTTATTTAATGTTTACGAGTGTTTTTGCACTTGTACTTACATTTAATGACCTATATTTACCGTCAAATCGCATCAAAATGCATTAAAAACGAATTTGAGCATTTTAATGCACATTTTTAACCAATTTGGCCTCATTTATCATTCAAATAACGTCAAACATACAAAGAATCAACCCAAAATATTTATTTAATGTTTACGAGTGTTTTTGCACTTGTAGTTGCACTTAATGGCCTATATTTCATGTCAAATCGCATAAAAATGCATTAAAAACGAATTTGAGCTTGTTTATGCACATTTTTAACCAATTTGGCCTCATTTATCATTCAAATAACGTCCAAATACACAAAGAAGCCACCCAAAATATTTATTTAATGTTTACGAGTGTTTTTGCACTTTTATGTGCATTTAATTACCTATATTTCACGTCAAATCGCATTAAAATGCATTAAAAAGGCATTTGAGCATGTTTATGCACATTTTTAACCAATTTGGCCTCATTTATCATTCAAATAACGTCCAAATACACAAAAAAAGTAACCCAAAATATTTCGTTAATGTTTACGAGAGTTTTTGCACTTGTATTTGCGTTTAATAACCTATATTTCACGTCAAATCGTATCAAAATGCATTAAAATGAATTAAAAACGAATTTGAGCATGTTTATGCATATTTTTAACCAATTTGGCCTCATTTATCATTCAAATAACGTCCAAATACACAAATAGCAAACCAAAATATTTATTTAATGTTTACGAGTGTTTTAGCACTTGTATTTGCACTTAATGACCTATATTTCACGTCAAATCGCATCGAAGTGCATTAAAAACGAATTTGAGCATGTTTATGCACATTTTTAACCAATTTGGCCTAATTTATCATTCAAATAACGTCCAAATATAAAAAGAAGTCACCCAAAATATTTATTAAATGTTTACGAGTGTTTTTGCACTTGTATTTGAATTTAATATCCTATATTTCACGTCAAATAGTATTAAAAGGAATTAAAATGCATTAAAAACGAATTTGAGCATGTTTATTCATATTTTTAACCAATTTGGCCTAATTTATCATACAAATAACGTCCAAATACACAAAAAAGCTAGCCAAAATATTTATTTAGTATTTACAAGTGTTTTTGGTCTTGTATTTGCATTTAATAACCTATATTTCACGTCAAATCGCATTAAAATGCATTAAAAATGAATTTGAGCATGTTTATGCATATTTTTAACCAATTTGGCCTCATTTATCATTCAAATAATGTCCAAATACACAAAGATGGAACCCAAAATATTTAGTTAATGTTTACGAGTGTTTTTGCACTTGTATTTGACATTAATGATCTATATTTCACGTCAAATCGCATTAAAATACATTAAAAAGGCATTCGAGCATGTTTATGCACATTTTTAACCTATTTGGCCTAATTTATTATTTAAATCACGTCCAAATACACAAAGAAGCAACCCAAAATATTTATTTAATGTTTACGAGTGTTTTTGCACTTGTATTTGCGTTTAATAACCTATATTTCACGTCAAATCGTATTAAAATGCATTAAAATGCATTAAAAACGAATTCGAGCATGTTTATGCACATTTTTAACCAATTTGGGCTCACTTATCATTCAAATAACGTCCAAATACAAAGAGATGAAACCCAAAATATTTAGTTAATGTTTACGAGTGTTTTTGCACATGTATTTGCATTTAATGAGCTATATTTCCCGTCAAATCGCTTTAAAATGCATTAAAAACGAATTGGAGCATGTTTATGCACATTTTTAACCAATTGGCCTCATTTATCATTCAAATAAAGTCCAAATACACAAGGAAGCAACCCAAAATATTTATTTAACGTTTACGAGTGTTTTTGCACTTAATGACCTATATTTCATGTCAAATCGCATAAAAATGCATTAAAAACGAATTTGAGCTTGTTTATGCACATTTTTAACCAATTTGGCCTCATTTATCATTCAAATAACGTCCAAATACACAAAAAAGCCACCCAAAATATTTATTTAATGTTTACGAGTGTTTTTGCACTTGTAGTTGCACTTAATGACCTATATTTCACGTCAAATCGCATCAAAGTACATTAAAAACGAATTTGAGCATGTTTATGCACATTTTTAATCAATTTGGCCTAATTTATCATTCAAATAACGTCCAAACACACAAAGAATCAACCCAAAATATTTATTTATGTTTACGAGTGTTTTTGAACTTGTATTTACATTTAATGACCTATTTCACGTCAAATCGCTATAAAATGTATTAAAAAGGCATTTGTGTATGTTTATGCACATTTTTAACCAATTTGGCCTCATTTATCTTTCAAATAATGTCCAAATACATAAAGAAGCCACCCAAAATATTTATTTAATGTTTACGAGTGTTTTTACACAAGTATTTACATTTAATAACCTATATTTTACGTCAAATCGCTTTAAAATGCTTTAAAAAGGCTTTTGTGCATGTTTATGCACATTTTTAAACAATTTGGCCTCATTTATCATTCAAAAAACGTCCAAATACACAAAGAAGCAACCTAAAATATTTATGTAATGTTTACGAGTGTTTTTGCACTTAATGACCTATATTTCATGTCAAATCGCATAAAAATGCATTAAAAACGAATTTGAGCTTGTTTATGCACATTTTTAACCAATTTGGCCTCATTTATCATTCAAATAACGTCCAAATACACAAAAAAGCCACCCAAAATATTTATTTAATGTTTACGAGTGTTTTTGCACTTGTACTTACATTTAATGACCTATATTTCCCGTCAAATCGCATCAAAATGCATTAAAAACGAATTTGAGCATTTTAATGCACATTTTTAACCAATTTGGCCTCATTTATCATTCAAATAACGTCAAACATACAAAGAATCAACCCAAAATATTTATTTAATGTTTACGAGTGTTTTTGCACTTGTAGTTGCACTTAATGACCTATATTTCATGTCAAATCGCATAAAAATGTATTAAAAACGAATTTGAGCTTGTTTATGCACATTTTTAACCAATTTGGCCTCATTTATCATTCAAATAACGTCCAAATACACAAAAAAGCCACCCAAAATATTTATTTAATGTTTACGAGTGTTTTTGCACTTGTACTTACATTTAATGACCTATATTTCCCGTCAAATCGCATCAAAATGCATTAAAAACGAATTTGAGCATTTTAATGCACATTTTTAACCAATTTGGCCTCATTTATCATTCAAATAACGTCAAACATACAAAGAATCAACCCAAAATATTTATTTAATGTTTACGAGTGTTTTTGCACTTGTAGTTGCACTTAATGACCTATATTTCATGTCAAATCGCATAAAAATGTATTAAAAACGAATTTGAGCTTGTTTATGCACATTTTTAACCAATTTGGCCTCATTTATCATTCAAATAACGTCCAAACACACAAAGAATCAACCCAAAATATTTATTTATGTTTACGAGTGTTTTTGCACTTGTATTTACATTTAATGACCTATTTCACGTCAAATCGCTATAAAATGTATTAAAAAGGCATTTGTGCATGTTTATGCACATTTTTAACCAATTTGGCCTCATTTATCTTTCAAATAATGTCCAAATACATAAAGAAGCCACCCAAAATATTTATTTAATGTTTACGAGTGTTTTTACACAAGTATTTACATTTAATAACCTATATTTTACGTCAAATCGCTTTAAAATGCTTTAAAAAGGATTTTGTGCATGTTTATGCACATTTTTACACAATTTGGCCTCATTTATCATTCAAAAAACGTCCAAATACACAGAGAAGCAACCTAAAATATTTATTTAATGTTTACGAGTGTTTTTGCACTTGTACTTACATTTAATGACCTATATTTACCGTCAAATCGCATCAAAATGCATTAAAAACGAATTTGAGCATTTTAATGCACATTTTTAACCAATTTGGCCTCATTTATCATTCAAATAACGTCAAACATACAAAGAATCAACCCAAAATATTTATTTAATGTTTACGAGTGTTTTTGCACTTGTAGTTGCACTTAATGGCCTATATTTCATGTCAAATCGCATAAAAATGCATTAAAAACGAATTTGAGCTTGTTTATGCACATTTTTAACCAATTTGGCCTCATTTATCATTCAAATAACGTCCAAATACACAAAGAAGCCACCCAAAATATTTATTTAATGTTTACGAGTGTTTTTGCACTTTTATGTGCATTTAATTACCTATATTTCACGTCAAATCGCATTAAAATGCATTAAAAAGGCATTTGAGCATGTTTATGCACATTTTTAACCAATTTGGCCTCATTTATCATTCAAATAACGTCCAAATACACAAAAAAAGTAACCCAAAATATTTCGTTAATGTTTACGAGAGTTTTTGCACTTGTATTTGCGTTTAATAACCTATATTTCACGTCAAATCGTATCAAAATGCATTAAAATGAATTAAAAACGAATTTGAGCATGTTTATGCATATTTTTAACCAATTTGGCCTCATTTATCATTCAAATAACGTCCAAATACACAAATAGCAAACCAAAATATTTATTTAATGTTTACGAGTGTTTTAGCACTTGTATTTGCACTTAATGACCTATATTTCACGTCAAATCGCATCGAAGTGCATTAAAAACGAATTTGAGCATGTTTATGCACATTTTTAACCAATTTGGCCTAATTTATCATTCAAATAACGTCCAAATATAAAAAGAAGTCACCCAAAATATTTATTAAATGTTTACGAGTGTTTTTGCACTTGTATTTGAATTTAATATCCTATATTTCACGTCAAATAGTATTAAAAGGAATTAAAATGCATTAAAAACGAATTTGAGCATGTTTATTCATATTTTTAACCAATTTGGCCTAATTTATCATACAAATAACGTCCAAATACACAAAAAAGCCACCCAAAATATTTATTTAATGTTTACGAGTGTTTTTGCACTTGTATTTACATTTAATGACCTATATTTCCCGTCAAAACGCATCAAAATGCATTAAAAACGAATTTGAGCATTTTAATGCACATTTTTAACCAATTTGGCCTCATTTATCATTCAAATAACGTCAAACATACAAAGAATCAACCCAAAATATTTATTTAATGTTTACGAGTGTTTTTGCACTTGTAGTTGCACTTAATGACCTATATTTCATGTCAAATCGCATAAAAATGTATTAAAAACGAATTTGAGCTTGTTTATGCACATTTTTAACCAATTTGGCCTCATTTATCATTCAAATAACGTCCAAACACACAAAGAATCAACCCAAAATATTTATTTATGTTTACGAGTGTTTTTGCACTTGTATTTACATTTAATGACCTATTTCACGTCAAATCGCTATAAAATGTATTAAAAAGGCATTTGTGCATGTTTATGCACATTTTTAACCAATTTGGCCTCATTTATCTTTCAAATAATGTCCAAATACATAAAGAAGCCACCCAAAATATTTATTTAATGTTTACGAGTGTTTTTACACAAGTATTTACATTTAATAACCTATATTTTACGTCAAATCGCTTTAAAATGCTTTAAAAAGGCTTTTGTGCATGTTTATGCACATTTTTAAACAATTTGGGCTCATTTATCATTCAAAAAACGTCCAAATACACAGAGAAGCAACCTAAAATATTTATTTAATGTTTACGAGTGTTTTTGCACTTAATGACCTATATTTCATGTCAAATCGCATAAAAATGCATTAAAAACGAATTTGAGCTTGTTTATGCACATTTTTAACCAATTTGGCCTCATTTATCATTCAAATAACGTCCAAATACACAAAAAAGCCACCCAAAATATTTATTTAATGTTTACGAGTGTTTTTGCACTTGTACTTACATTTAATGACCTATATTTCCCGTCAAATCGCATCAAAATGCATTAAAAACGAATTTGAGCATTTTAATGCACATTTTTAACCAATTTGGCCTCATTTATCATTCAAATAACGTCAAACATACAAAGAATCAACCCAAAATATTTATTTAATGTTTACGAGTGTTTTTGCACTTGTAGTTGCACTTAATGACCTGTATTTCATGTCAAATCGCATAAAAATGCATTAAAAACGAATTTGAGCTTGTTTATGCACATTTTTAACCAATTTGGCCTCATTTATCATTCAAATAACGTCCAAATACACAAAAAAGCCACCCAAAATATTTATTAAATGTTTACGAGTGTTTTTGCACTTTTATGTGCATTTAATTACCTATATTTCACGTCAAATCGCATTAAAATGCATTAAAAAGGCATTTGAGCATGTTTATGCACATTTTTAACCAATTTGGCCTCATTTATCATTCAAATAACGTCCAAATATACAAAGAAGCCACCCAAAATATTTATTTAATGTTTACGAGTGTTTTTGCACTTGTATTTGCATTTCATGACCTATATTTCACGTCAAATCGCATTAAAATGCATTAAAAACGAATTTGAGCATGTTTATGCTCATTTTTAACCAATTTGGCCTAATTTATCATTCAAACAACGTCCAAATACACAGATAAGCAAACCAAAATATTTATTTATTATTTACAAGTGTTTTTGCACTTGTATTTGCCTTTAATAACCTATATTTCACGTCAAATCGCATTAAAATGCATTAAAAACGAATTTGAGCTTGTTTATACACATTTTTAACAATTTTGGCCTCATTTAACATTCAAATAACGTCCAAATACACAAAGAAGCCACCCAAAATATTTATTTAATGTTTACGAGTGTTTTTGAACTTGTATTTGCGTTTAATAACCTATATTTCACGTCAAATCGTATTAAAATGCATTAAAATGCATTAAAAAGGCATTTGTGCATGTCTATGCACATTTTTAACCAATTTGATCTCATTTATCATTCAAATAACGTCCAAATACACAAATAGCAAACCAAAATATTTATTTAATGTTTACGAGTGTTTTAGCACTTGTATTTGCACTTAATGACCTATATTTCACGTCAAATCGCATCGAAGTGCATTAAAAACGAATTTGAGCATGTTTATGCACATTTTTAACCAATTTGGCCTAATTTATCATTCAAATAACGTCCAAATATAAAAAGAAGTCACCCAAAATATTTATTAAATGTTTACGAGTGTTTTTGCACATGTATTTGAATTTAATATCCTATATTTCACGTCAAATAGTATTAAAAGGAATTAAAATGCATTAAAAACGAATTTGAGCATGTTTATTCATATTTTTAACCAATTTGGCCTAATTTATCATACAAATAACGTCCAAATACACAAAAAAGCTAGCCAAAATATTTATTTAGTATTTACAAGTGTTTTTGGTCTTGTATTTGCATTTAATAACCTATATTTCACGTCAAATCGCATTAAAATGCATTAAAAACGAATTTGAGCATGTTTATACACATTTTTAACCAGTTTGGCATCATTTAACATTCAAATAACGTCCAAATACACAAAGAAGCCACCCAAAATATTTATTTAATGTTTACGAGTGTTTTTGAACTTGTATTTGCGTTTAATAACCTATATTTCACGTCAAATCGTATTAAAATGCATTAAAATGCATTAAAAAGGCATTTGTGCATGTTTATGCACATTTTTAACCAATTTGGTCTCATTTATCATTCAAATAACGTCCAAATACACAAATAGCAAACCAAAATATTTATTTAATGTTTACGAGTGTTTTAGCACTTGTATTTGCACTTAATGACCTATATTTCACGTCAAATCGCATCGAAGTGCATTAAAAACGAATTTGAGCATGTTTATGCACATTTTTAACCAATTTGGCCTAATTTA
Organism: x Bolboschoenoplectus mariqueter; assembly: GCA_037678475.1. Lineage (NCBI taxonomy): Eukaryota > Viridiplantae > Streptophyta > Magnoliopsida > Poales > Cyperaceae > x Bolboschoenoplectus > x Bolboschoenoplectus mariqueter. Next base: position 4,852,196 of record CM075236.1, on the reverse strand, counting down.
TCATTCAAATAACGTCCAAATATAAAAAGAAGTCACCCAAAATATTTATTAAATGTTTACGAGTGTTTTTGCACTTGTATTTGAATTTAATATCCTATATTTCACGTCAAATAGTATTAAAAGGAATTAAAATGCATTAAAAACGAATTTGAGCATGTTTATTCATATTTTTAACCAATTTGGCCTAATTTATCATACAAATAACGTCCAAATACACAAAAAAGCTAGCCAAAATATTTATTTAGTATTTACAATTGTTTTTGGTCTTGTATTTGCATTTAATAACCTATATTTCACGTCAAATCGCATTAAAATGCATTAAAAATGAATTTGAGCATGTTTATGCATATTTTTAACCAATTTGGCCACATTTATCATTCAAATAATGTCCAAATACACAAAGATGGAACCCAAAATATTTAGTTAATATTTACGAGTGTTTTTGCACTTGTATTTGACATTAATGATCTATATTTCACGTCAAATCGCATTAAAATACATTAAAAAGGCATTCGAGCATGTTTATGCACATTTTTAACCTATTTGGCCTAATTTATTATTTAAATCACGTCCAAATACACAAAGAAGCAACCCAAAATATTTATTTAATGTTTACGAGTGTTTTTGCACTTGTATTTGCGTTTAATAACCTATATTTCACGTCAAATCGTATTAAAATGCATTAAAAACGAATTCGAGCATGTTTATGCACATTTTTAACCAATTTGGGCTCACTTATCATTCAAATAACGTCCAAATACACAAAGATGAAACACAAAATATTTAGTTAATTTTTACGAGTGTCTTTGCACATGTATTTGCATTTAATGAGCTATATTTCCCGTCAAATCGCTTTAAAATGCATTAAAAACGAATTGGAGCATGTTTATGCACATTTTTAACCAATTGGCCTCATTTATCATTCAAATAAAGTCCAAATACACAAGGAAGCAACCCAAAATATTTATTTAACGTTTACGAGTGTTTTTGCACTTGTATTTACATTTAATGCCAATATTTCACGTCAAATCGCATTAAAATGCATTAAAAACGAATTTGAGCATGTTTATGCACATTTTTAACCAATTTGGCCTCATTTAACATTCAAATAACGTCCAAACACACAAAAAAAGTAACCCAAAATATTTCGTTAATGTTTACGAGAGTTTTTGCACTTGTATTTGCGTTTAATAACCTATATTTCACGTCAAATAGTATCAAAATGCATTAAAATGAATTAAAAACGAATTTGAGCATGTTTATGCATATTTTTAAACAATTTGGCCTCATTTATCATTCAAATAACGTCCAAATACACAGAAAAGCAACCCAAAATATTTATTTAATGTTTACGAGTGTTTTTGCACTTAATGACCTATATTTCACGTCAAATCGCATCAAAGTACATTAAAAACGAATTTGAGCATGTTTATGCACATTTTTAATCAATTTGGCCTAATTTATCATTCAAATAACGTCCAAACACACAAAGAATCAACCCAAAATATTTATTTATGTTTACGAGTGTTTTTGCACTTGTATTTACATTTAATGACCTATTTCACGTCAAATCGCTATAAAATGTATTAAAAAGGCATTTGTGCATGTTTATGCACATTTTTAACCAATTTGGCCTCATTTATCTTTCAAATAATGTCCAAATACATAAAGAAGCCACCCAAAATATTTATTTAATGTTTACGAGTGTTTTTACACAAGTATTTACATTTAATAACCTATATTTTACGTCAAATCGCTTTAAAATGCTTTAAAAAGGCTTTTGTGCATGTTTATGCACATTTTTAAACAATTTGGCCTCATTTATCATTCAAAAAACGTCCAAATACACAAAGAAGCAACCTAAAATATTTATTTAATGTTTACGAGTATTTTTGCACTTAATGACCTATATTTCATGTCAAATCGCATAAAAATGCATTAAAAACGAATTTGAGCTTGTTTATGCACATTTTTAACCAATTTGGCCTCATTTATCATTCAAATAACGTCCAAATACACAAAAAAGCCACCCAAAATATTTATTTAATTTTTACGAGTGTTTTTGCACTTGTATTTACATTTAATGACCTATATTTCCCGTCAAATCGCATCAAAATGCATTAAAAACGAATTTGAGCATTTTAATGCACATTTTTAACCAATTTGGCCTAATTTATTATTTAAATCACGTCCAAATACACAAAGAAGCAACCCAAAATATTTATTTAATGTTTACTAGTGTTTTCGCACTTGTATTTGCGTTTAATAACCTATATATCACGTCAAATCGTATTAAAATGCATTAAAATGCATTAAAAACGAATTCGAGCATGTTTATGCACATTTTTAACCAATTTGGGCTCACTTATCATTCAAATAACGTCCACATACACAAAGATGAAACCCAAAATATTTAGTTAATGTTTACGAGTGTTTTTGCACATGTATTTGCATTTAATGAGCTATATTTCCCGTCAAATCGCTTTAAAATGCATTAAAAACGAATTGGAGCATGTTTATGCACATTTTTAACCAATTGGCCTCATTTATCATTCAAATAAAGTCCAAATACACAAGGAAGCAACCCAAAATATTTATTTAACGTTTACGAGTGTTTTTGCACTTGTATTTACATTTAATGCCAATATTTCACGTTAAATCGCATTAAAATGCATTAAAAACGAATTTGAGCATGTTTATGCACATTTTTAGCCAATTTGGCCTCATTTAACATTCAAATAACGTCCAAACACACAAAAAAAGTAACCCAAAATATTTCGTTAATGTTTACGAGAGTTTTTGCACTTGTATTTGCGTTTAATAACCTATATTTCACGTCAAATAGTATCAAAATGCATTAAAATGAATTAAAAACGAATTTGAGCATGTTTATGCATATTTTTAAACAATTTGGCCTCATTTATCATTCAAATAACGTCCAAATACACAGAAAATCAACCCAAAATATTTATTTAATGTTTACGAGTGTTTTTGCACTTAATGACCTATATTTCACGTCAAATCGCATCAAAGTACATTAAAAACGAATTTGAGCATGTTTATGCACATTTTTAATCAATTTGGCCTAATTTATCATTCAAATAACGTCCAAATACACAAAGAATCAACCCACAATATTTATTTATGTTTACGAGTGTTTTTGCACTTGTATTTACATTTAATGACCTATTTCACGATAAATCGCTATAAAATGTATTAAAAAGGCATTTGTGCATGTTTATGCACATTTTTAACCAATTTGGCCTCATTTATCTTTCAAATAATGTCCAAATACATAAAGAAGCCACCCAAAATATTTATTTAATGTTTACGAGTGTTTTTACACAAGTATTTACATTTAATAACCTATATTTTACGTCAAATCGCTTTAAAATGCTTTAAAAAGGCTTTTGTGCATGTTTATGCACATTTTTAATCAATTTGGCCTCATTTATCATTCAAAAAACGTCCAAATACACAAAGAAGCAACCTAAAATATTTATTTAATGTTTACGAGTGTTTTTGCACTTAATGACCTATATTTCATGTCAAATCGCATAAAAATGCATTAAAAACGAATTTGAGCTTGTTTATGCACATTTTTAACCAATTTGGCCTCATTTATCATTCAAATAACGTCCAAATACACAAAAAAGCCACCCAAAATATTTATTTAATGTTTACGAGTGTTTTTGCACTTGTATTTACATTTAATGACCTATATTTCCCGTCAAATCGCATCAAAATGCATTAAAAACGAATTTGAGCATTTTAATGCACATTTTTAACCAATTTGGCCTCATTTATCATTCAAATAACGTCAAACATACAAAGAATCAACCCAAAATATTTATTTAATGTTTACGAGTGTTTTTGCACTTGTAGTTGCAGTTAATGACCTATATTTCATGTCAAATCGCATAAAAATGCATTAAAAACGAATTTGAGCTTGTTTATGCACATTTTTAACCAATTTGGCCTCATTTATCATTCAAATAACGTCCAAATACACAAAAAAGCCACCCAAAATATTTATTTAATGTTTACGAGTGTTTTTGCACTTGTATTTACATTTAATGACCTATATTTCCCGTCAAATCGCATCAAAATGCATTAAAAACGAATTTGAGCATTTTAATGCACATTTTTAACCAATTTGGTTTCATTTATCATTCAAATAACGTCAAACATACAAAGAATCAACCCAAAATATTTATTTAATGTTTACGAGTGTTTTTGCACTTGTAGTTGCACTTAATGACCTATATTTCATGTCAAATCGCATAAAAATGCATTAAAAACGAATTTGAGCTTGTTTATGCACATTTTTAACCAATTTGGCCTCATTTATCATTCAAATAACGTCCAAATACACAAAGAAGCCACCCAAAATATTTATTTAATGTTTACGAGTGTTTTTGCACTTTTATGTGCATTTAATTACCTATATTTCACGTCAAATCGCATTAAAATGCATTAAAAAGGCATTTGAGCATGTTTATGCACATTTTTAACCAATTTGGCCTCATTTATCATTCAAATAACGTCCAAATATACAAAGAAGCCACCCAAAATATTTATTTAATGTTTACGAGTGTTTTTGAACTTGTATTTGCGTTTAATAACCTATATTTCACGTCAAATCGTATTAAAATGCATTAAAATGCATTAAAAAGGCATTTGTGCATGTTTAAGAACATTTTTAACCAATTTGGTCTCATTTATCATTCAAATAACGTCCAAATACACAAATAGCAAACCAAAATATTTATTTAATGTTTACGAGTTTTTAGCACTTGTATTTGCACTTAATGACCTATATTTCACGTCAAATCGCATCGAAGTGCATTAAAAACGAATTTGAGCATGTTTATGCACATTTTTAACCAATTTGGCCTAATTTATCATTCAAATAACGTCCAAATATTAAAAGAAGTCACCCAAAATATTTATTAAATGTTTACGAGTGTTTTTGCACTTGTATTTGAATTTAATATCCTATATTTCACGTCAAATAGTATTAAAAGGAATTAAAATGCATTAAAAACGAATTTGAGCATGTTTATTCATATTTTTAACCAATTTGGCCTAATTTATCATACAAATAACGTCCAAATACACAAAAAAGCTAGCCAAAATATTTATTTAGTATTTACAAGTGTTTTTGCTCTTGTATTTGCATTTAATAACCTATATTTCACGTCAAATCGCATTAAAATGCATTAAAAATGAATTTGAGCATGTTTATGCATATTTTTAACCAATTTGGCCTCATTTATCATTCAAATAATGTCCAAATACACAAAGATGGAACCCAAAATATTTAGTTAATGTTTACGAGTGTTTTTGCACTTGTATTTGACATTAATGATCTATATTTCACGTCAAATCGCATTAAAATACATTAAAAAGGCATTCGAGCATGTTTATGCACATTTTTAACCTATTTGGCCTAATTTATTATTTAAATCACGTCCAAATACACAAAGAAGCAAACCAAAATATTTATTTAATGTTTACGAGTGTTTTTGCACTTGTATTTGCGTTTAATAACCTATATTTCACGTCAAATCGTATTAAAATGCATTAAAAACAAATTCGAGCATGTTTATGCACATTTTTAACCAATTTGGGCTCACTTATCATTCAAATAACGTCCAAATACACAAAGATGAAACACAAAATATTTAGTTAATGTTTACGAGTGTTTTTGCACATGTATTTGCATTTAATGAGCTATATTTCCCGTCAAATCGCTTTAAAATGCATTAAAAACGAATTGGAGCATGTTTATGCACATTTTTAACCAATTGGCCTCATTTATCATTCAAATAAAGTCCAAATACACAAGGAAGCAACCCAAAATATTTATTTAACGTTTACGAGTGTTTTTGCACTTGTATTTACATTTAATGCCAATATTTCACGTCAAATCGCATTAAAATGCATTAAAAACGAATTTGAGCATGTTTATGCACATTTTTAGCCAATTTGGCCTCATTTAACATTCAAATAACGTCCAAATACACAGAAAATCAACCCAAAATATTTATTTAATGTTTACGAGTGTTTTTGCACTTAATGACCTATATTTCACGTCAAATCGCATCAAAGTACATTAAAAACGAATTTGAGCATGTTTATGCACATTTTTAATCAATTTGGCCTAATTTATCATTCAAATAACGTCCAAACACACAAAGAATGAACCCACAATATTTATTTATGTTTACGAGTGTTTTTGCACTTGTATTTACATTTAATGACCTATTTCACGTCAAATCGCTATAAAATGTATTAAAAAGGCATTTGTGCATGTTTCTGCACATTTTTAACCAATTTGGCCTCATTTATCTTCCAAATAATGTCCAAATACATAAAGAAGCCACCCAAAATATTTATTTAATGTTTACGAGTGTTTTTACACAAGTATTTACATTTAATAACCTATATTTTACGTCAAATCGCTTTAAAATGCTTTAAAAAGGCTTTTGTGCATGTTTATGCACATTTTTAAACAATTTGGCCTCATTTATCATTCAAAAAACGTCCAAATACACAGAGAAGCAACCTAAAATATTTATTTAATGTTTACGAGTGTTTTTGCACTTAATGACCTATATTTCATGTCAAATCGCATAAAAATGCATTAAAAACGAATTTGAGCTTGTTTATGCACATTTTTAACCAATTTGGCCTCATTTATCATTCAAATAACGTCCAAATACACAAAAAAGCCACCCAAAATATTTATTTAATGTTTACGAGTGTTTTTGCACTTGTATTTACATTTAGTGACCTATATTTCCCGTCAAATCGCATCAAAATGCATTAAAAACGAATTTGAGCATGTTTATGCACATTTTTAACCAATTTGGCGTCATTTATCATTCAAATAACGTCAAACATACAAAGAATCAACCCAAAATATTTATTTAATGTTTACGAGTGTTTTTGCACTTGTAGTTGCAGTTAATGACCTATATTTCATGTCAAATCGCATAAAAATGCATTAAAAACGAATTTGAGCTTGTTTATGCACATTTTTAACCAATTTGGCCTAATTTATCATTCAAATAACGTCCAAATATTAAAAGAAGTCACCCAAAATATTTATTAAATGTTTACGAGTGTTTTTGCACTTGTATTTGAATTTAATATCCTATATTTCACGTCAAATAGTATTAAAAGGAATTAAAATGCATTAAAAACGAATTTGAGCATGTTTATTCATATTTTTAACCAATTTGGCCTAATTTATCATACAAATAACGTCCAAATACACAAAAAAGCTAGCCAAAATATTTATTTAGTATTTACAAGTGTTTTTGCTCTTGTATTTGCATTTAATAACCTATATTTCACGTCAAATCGCATTAAAATGCATTAAAAATGAATTTGAGCATGTTTATGCATATTTTTAACCAATTTGGCCTCATTTATCATTCAAATAATGTCCAAATACACAAAGATGGAACCCAAAATATTTAGTTAATGTTTACGAGTGTTTTTGCACTTGTATTTGACATTAATGATCTATATTTCACGTCAAATCGCATTAAAATACATTAAAAAGGCATTCGAGCATGTTTATGCACATTTTTAACCTATTTGGCCTAATTTATTATTTAAATCACGTCCAAATACACAAAGAAGCAAACCAAAATATTTATTTAATGTTTACGAGTGTTTTTGCACTTGTATTTGCGTTTAATAACCTATATTTCACGTCAAATCGTATTAAAATGCATTAAAAACGAATTCGAGCATGTTTATGCACATTTTTAACCAATTTGGGCTCACTTATCATTCAAATAACGTCCAAATACACAAAGATGAAACACAAAATATTTAGTTAATGTTTACGAGTGTTTTTGCACATGTATTTGCATTTAATGAGCTATATTTCCCGTCAAATCGCTTTAAAATGCATTAAAAACGAATTGGAGCATGTTTATGCACATTTTTAACCAATTGGCCTCATTTATCATTCAAATAAAGTCCAAATACACAAGGAAGCAACCCAAAATATTTATTTAACGTTTACGAGTGTTTTTGCACTTGTATTTACATTTAATGCCAATATTTCACGTCAAATCGCATTAAAATGCATTAAAAACGAATTTGAGCATGTTTATGCACATTTTTAGCCAATTTGGCCTCATTTAACATTCAAATAACGTCCAAATACACAGAAAATCAACCCAAAATATTTATTTAATGTTTACGAGTGTTTTTGCACTTAATGACCTATATTTCACGTCAAATCGCATCAAAGTACATTAAAAACGAATTTGAGCATGTTTATGCACATTTTTAATCAATTTGGCCTAATTTATCATTCAAATAACGTCCAAACACACAAAGAATGAACCCACAATATTTATTTATGTTTACGAGTGTTTTTGCACTTGTATTTACATTTAATGACCTATTTCACGTCAAATCGCTATAAAATGTATTAAAAAGGCATTTGTGCATGTTTATGCACATTTTTAACCAATTTGGCCTCATTTATCTTTCAAATAATGTCCAAATACATAAAGAAGCCACCCAAAATATTTATTTAATGTTTACGAGTGTTTTTACACAAGTATTTACATTTAATAACCTATATTTTACGTCAAATCGCTTTAAAATGCTTTAAAAAGGCTTTTGTGCATGTTTATGCACATTTTTAAACAATTTGGCCTCATTTATCATTCAAAAAACGTCCAAATACACAGAGAAGCAACCTAAAATATTTATTTAATGTTTACGAGTGTTTTTGCACTTAATGACCTATATTTCATGTCAAATCGCATAAAAATGCATTAAAAACGAATTTGAGCTTGTTTATGCACATTTTTAACCAATTTGGCCTCATTTATCATTCAAATAACGTCCAAATACACAAAAAAGCCACCCAAAATATTTATTTAATTTTTACGAGTGTTTTTGCACTTGTATTTACATTTAATGACCTATATTTCCCGTCAAATCGCATCAAAATGCATTAAAAACGAATTTGAGCATTTTAATGCACATTTTTAACCAATTTGGCCTAATTTATTATTTAAATCACGTCCAAATACACAAAGAAGCAACCCAAAATATTTATTTAATGTTTACGAGTGTTTTCGCACTTGTATTTGCGTTTAATAACCTACATATCACGTCAAATCGTATTAAAATGCATTAAAATGCATTAAAAACAAATTCGAGCATGTTTATGCACATTTTTAACCAATTTGGGCTCACTTATCATTCAAATAACGTCCACATACACAAAGATGAAACCCAAAATATTTAGTTAATGTTTACGAGTGTTTTTGCACATGTATTTGCATTTAATGAGCTATATTTCCCGTCAAATCGCTTTAAAATGCATTAAAAACGAATTGGAGCATGTTTATGCACATTTTTAACCAATTGGCCTCATTTATCATTCAAATAAAGTTCAAATACACAAGGAAGCAACCCAAAATATTTATTTAACGTTTACGAGTGTTTTTGCACTTGTATTTACATTTAATGCCAATATTTCACGTCAAATCGCATTAAAATGCATTAAAAACGAATTTGAGCATGTTTATGCACATTTTTAGCCAATTTGGCCTCATTTAACATTCAAATAACGTCCAAACACACAAAAAAAGTAACCCAAAATATTTCGTTAATGTTTACGAGAGTTTTTGCACTTGTATTTGCGTTTAATAACCTATATTTCACGTCAAATAGTATCAAAATGCATTAAAATGAATTAAAAACGAATTTGAGCATGTTTATGCATATTTTTAAACAATTTGGCCTCATTTATCATTCAAATAACGTCCAAATACACAGAAAATCAACCCAAAATATTTATTTAATGTTTACGAGTGTTTTTGCACTTAATGACCTATATTTCACGTCAAATCGCATCAAAGTACATTAAAAACGAATTTGAGCATGTTTATGCACTTTTTTAATCAATTTGGCCTAATTTATCATTCAAATAACGTCCAAATACACAAAGAATCAACCCACAATATTTATTTATGTTTACGAGTGTTTTTGCACTTGTATTTACATTTAATGACCTATTTCACGATAAATCGCTATAAAATGTATTAAAAAGGCATTTGTGCATGTTTATGCACATTTTTAACCAATTTGGCCTCATTTATCTTTCAAATAATGTCCAAATACATAAAAAAGCCACCCAAAATATTTATTTAATGTTTACGAGTGTTTTTACACAAGTATTTACATTTAATAACCTATATTTTACGTCAAATCGCTTTAAAATGCTTTAAAAAGGCTTTTGTGCATGTTTATGCACATTTTTAAACAATTTGGCCTCATTTATCATTCAAAAAACGTCCAAATACACAGAGAAGCAACCTAAAATATTTATTTAATGTTTACGAGTGTTTTTGCACTTAATGACCTATATTTCATGTCAAATCGCATAAAAATGCATTAAAAACGAATTTGAGCTTGTTTATGCACATTTTTAACCAATTTGGCCTCATTTATCATTCAAATAACGTCCAAATACACAAAAAAGCCACCCAAAATATTTATTTAATGTTTACGAGTGTTTTTGCACTTGTATTTACATTTAGTGACCTATATTTCCCGTCAAATCGCATCAAAATGCATTAAAAACGAATTTGAGCATGTTTATGCACATTTTTAACCAATTTGGCGTCATTTATCATTCAAATAACGTCAAACATACAAAGAATCAACCCAAAATATTTATTTAATGTTTACGAGTGTTTTTGCACTTGTAGTTGCAGTTAATGACCTATATTTCACGTCAAATCGCATCGAAGTGCATTAAAAACGAATTTGAGCATGTTTATGCACATTTTTAACCAATTTGGCCTAATTTATCATTCAAATAACGTCCAAATATTAAAAGAAGTCACCCAAAATATTTATTAAATGTTTACGAGTGTTTTTGCACTTGTATTTGAATTTAATATCCTATATTTCACGTCAAATAGTATTAAAAGGAATTAAAATGCATTAAAAACGAATTTGAGCATGTTTATTCATATTTTTAACCAATTTGGCCTAATTTATCATACAAATAACGTCCAAATACACAAAAAAGCTAGCCAAAATATTTATTTAGTATTTACAAGTGTTTTTGCTCTTGTATTTGCATTTAATAACCTATATTTCACGTCAAATCGCATTAAAATGCATTAAAAATGAATTTGAGCATGTTTATGCATATTTTTAACCAATTTGGCCTCATTTATCATTCAAATAATGTCCAAATACACAAAGATGGAACCCAAAATATTTAGTTAATGTTTACGAGTGTTTTTGCACTTGTATTTGACATTAATGATCTATATTTCACGTCAAATCGCATTAAAATACATTAAAAAGGCATTCGAGCATGTTTATGCACATTTTTAACCTATTTGGCCTAATTTATTATTTAAATCACGTCCAAATACACAAAGAAGCAAACCAAAATATTTATTTAATGTTTACGAGTGTTTTTGCACTTGTATTTGCGTTTAATAACCTATATTTCACGTCAAATCGTATTAAAATGCATTAAAAACAAATTCGAGCATGTTTATGCACATTTTTAACCAATTTGGGCTCACTTATCATTCAAATAACGTCCAAATACACAAAGATGAAACACAAAATATTTAGTTAATGTTTACGAGTGTTTTTGCACATGTATTTGCATTTAATGAGCTATATTTCCCGTCAAATCGCTTTAAAATGCATTAAAAACGAATTGGAGCATGTTTATGCACATTTTTAACCAATTGGCCTCATTTATCATTCAAATAAAGTCCAAATACACAAGGAAGCAACCCAAAATATTTATTTAACGTTTACGAGTGTTTTTGCACTTGTATTTACATTTAATGCCAATATTTCACGTCAAATCGCATTAAAATGCATTAAAAACGAATTTGAGCATGTTTATGCACATTTTTAGCCAATTTGGCCTCATTTAACATTCAAATAACGTCCAAATACACAGAAAATCAACCCAAAATATTTATTTAATGTTTACGAGTGTTTTTGCACTTAATGACCTATATTTCACGTCAAATCGCATCAAAGTACATTAAAAACGAATTTGAGCATGTTTATGCACATTTTTAATCAATTTGGCCTAATTTATCATTCAAATAACGTCCAAACACACAAAGAATGAACCCACAATATTTATTTATGTTTACGAGTGTTTTTGCACTTGTATTTACATTTAATGACCTATTTCACGTCAAATCGCTATAAAATGTATTAAAAAGGCATTTGTGCATGTTTCTGCACATTTTTAACCAATTTGGCCTCATTTATCTTCCAAATAATGTCCAAATACATAAAGAAGCCACCCAAAATATTTATTTAATGTTTACGAGTGTTTTTACACAAGTATTTACATTTAATAACCTATATTTTACGTCAAATCGCTTTAAAATGCTTTAAAAAGGCTTTTGTGCATGTTTATGCACATTTTTAAACAATTTGGCCTCATTTATCATTCAAAAAACGTCCAAATACACAGAGAAGCAACCTAAAATATTTATTTAATGTTTACGAGTGTTTTTGCACTTAATGACCTATATTTCATGTCAAATCGCATAAAAATGCATTAAAAACGAATTTGAGCTTGTTTATGCACATTTTTAACCAATTTGGCCTCATTTATCATTCAAATAACGTCCAAATACACAAAAAAGCCACCCAAAATATTTATTTAATGTTTACGAGTGTTTTTGCACTTGTATTTACATTTAGTGACCTATATTTCCCGTCAAATCGCATCAAAATGCATTAAAAACGAATTTGAGCATGTTTATGCACATTTTTAACCAATTTGGCCTCATTTATCATTCAAATAACGTCAAACATACAAAGAATCAACCCAAAATATTTATTTAATGTTTACGAGTGTTTTTGCACTTGTAGTTGCAGTTAATGACCTATATTTCATGTCAAATCGCATAAAAATGCATTAAAAACGAATTTGAGCTTGTTTATGCACATTTTTAACCAATTTGGCCTCATTTATCATTCAAATAACGTCCAAATACACAAAAAAGCCACCCAAAATATTTATTTAATGTTTACGAGTGTTTTTGCACTTGTATTTACATTTAATGACCTATATTTCCCGTCAAATCGCATCAAAATGCATTAAAAACGAATTTGAGCATTTTAATGCGCATTTTTAACCAATTTGGTTTCATTTATCATTCAAATAACGTCAAACATACAAAGAATCAACCCAAAATATTTATTTAATGTTTACGAGTGTTTTTGCACTTGTAGTTGCACTTAATGACCTATATTTCATGTCAAATCGCATAAAAATGCATTAAAAACGAATTTGAGCTTGTTTATGCACATTTTTAACCAATTTGGCCTCATTTATCATTCAAATAACGTCCAAATACACAAAGAAGCCACCCAAAATATTAATTTAATGTTTACGAGTGTTTTTGCACTTGTAGTTGCACTTAATGACCTATATTTCATGTCAAATCGCATAAAAATGCATTAAAAAGGCATTTGAGCATGTTTATGCACATTTTTAACCAATTTGGCCTCATTTATCATTCAAATAACGTCCAAATATACAAAGAAGCCACCCAAAATATTTATTTAATGTTTACGAGTGTTTTTGAACTTGTATTTGCGTTTAATAACCTATATTTCACGTCAAATCGTATTAAAATGCATTAAAATGCATTAAAAAGGCATTTGTGCATGTTTAAGAACATTTTTAACCAATTTGGTCTCATTTATCATTCAAATAACGTCCAAATACACAAATAGCAAACCAAAATATTTATTTAATGTTTACGAGTTTTTAGCACTTGTATTTGCACTTAATGACCTATATTTCACGTCAAATCGCATCGAAGTGCATTAAAAACGAATTTGAGCATGTTTATGCACATTTTTAACCAATTTGGCCTAATTTATCATTCAAATAACGTCCAAATATTAAAAGAAGTCACCCAAAATATTTATTAAATGTTTACGAGTGTTTTTGCACTTGTATTTGAATTTAATATCCTATATTTCACGTCAAATAGTATTAAAAGGAATTAAAATGCATTAAAAACGAATTTGAGCATGTTTATTCATATTTTTAACCAATTTGGCCTAATTTATCATACAAATAACGTCCAAATACACAAAAAAGCTAGCCAAAATATTTATTTAGTATTTACAAGTGTTTTTGCTCTTGTATTTGCATTTAATAACCTATATTTCACGTCAAATCGCATTAAAATGCATTAAAAATGAATTTGAGCATGTTTATGCATATTTTTAACCAATTTGGCCTCATTTATCATTCAAATAATGTCCAAATACACAAAGATGGAACCCAAAATATTTAGTTAATGTTTACGAGTGTTTTTGCACTTGTATTTGACATTAATGATCTATATTTCACGTCAAATCGCATTAAAATACATTAAAAAGGCATTCGAGCATGTTTATGCACATTTTTAACCTATTTGGCCTAATTTATTATTTAAATCACGTCCAAATACACAAAGAAGCAAACCAAAATATTTATTTAATGTTTACGAGTGTTTTTGCACTTGTATTTGCGTTTAATAACCTATATTTCACGTCAAATCGTATTAAAATGCATTAAAAACGAATTCGAGCATGTTTATGCACATTTTTAACCAATTTGGGCTCACTTATCATTCAAATAACGTCCAAATACACAAAGATGAAACACAAAATATTTAGTTAATGTTTACGAGTGTTTTTGCACATGTATTTGCATTTAATGAGCTATATTTCCCGTCAAATCGCTTTAAAATGCATTAAAAACGAATTGGAGCATGTTTATGCACATTTTTAACCAATTGGCCTCATTTATCATTCAAATAAAGTCCAAACACACAAGGAAGCAACCCAAAATATTTATTTAACGTTTACGAGTGTTTTTGCACTTGTATTTACATTTAATGCCAATATTTCACGTCAAATCGCATTAAAATGCATTAAAAACGAATTTGAGCATGTTTATGCACATTTTTAGCCAATTTGGCCTCATTTAACATTCAAATAACGTCCAAATACACAGAAAATCAACCCAAAATATTTATTTAATGTTTACGAGTGTTTTTGCACTTAATGACCTATATTTCACGTCAAATCGCATCAAAGTACATTAAAAACGAATTTGAGCATGTTTATGCACATTTTTAATCAATTTGGCCTAATTTATCATTCAAATAGCGTCCAAACACACAAAGAATGAACCCACAATATTTATTTATGTTTACGAGTGTTTTTGCACTTGTATTTACATTTAATGACCTATTTCACGTCAAATCGCTATAAAATGTATTAAAAAGGCATTTGTGCATGTTTCTGCACATTTTTAACCAATTTGGCCTCATTTATCTTCCAAATAATGTCCAAATACATAAAGAAGCCACCCAAAATATTTATTTAATGTTTACGAGTGTTTTTACACAAGTATTTACATTTAATAACCTATATTTTACGTCAAATCGCTTTAAAATGCTTTAAAAAGGCTTTTGTGCATGTTTATGCACATTTTTAAACAATTTGGCCTCATTTATCATTCAAAAAACGTCCAAATACACAGAGAAGCAACCTAAAATATTTATTTAATGTTTACGAGTGTTTTTGCACTTAATGACCTATATTTCATGTCAAATCGCATAAAAATGCATTAAAAACGAATTTGAGCTTGTTTATGCACATTTTTAACCAATTTGGCCTCATTTATCATTCAAATAACGTCCAAATACACAAAAAAGCCACCCAAAATATTTATTTAATGTTTACGAGTGTTTTTGCACTTGTATTTACATTTAGTGACCTATATTTCCCGTCAAATCGCATCAAAATGCATTAAAAACGAATTTGAGCATGTTTATGCACATTTTTAACCAATTTGGCCTCATTTATCATTCAAATAACGTCAAACATACAAAGAATCAACCCAAAATATTTATTTAATGTTTACGAGTGTTTTTGCACTTGTAGTTGCAGTTAATGACCTATATTTCATGTCAAATCGCATAAAAATGCATTAAAAACGAATTTGAGCTTGTTTATGCACATTTTTAACCAATTTGGCCTCATTTATCATTCAAATAACGTCCAAATACACAAAAAAGCCACCCAAAATATTTATTTAATGTTTACGAGTGTTTTTGCACTTGTATTTACATTTAATGACCTATATTTCCCGTCAAATCGCATCAAAATGCATTAAAAACGAATTTGAGCATTTTAATGCGCATTTTTAACCAATTTGGTTTCATTTATCATTCAAATAACGTCAAACATACAAAGAATCAACCCAAAATATTTATTTAATGTTTACGAGTGTTTTTGCACTTGTAGTTGCACTTAATGACCTATATTTCATGTCAAATCGCATAAAAATGCATTAAAAACGAATTTGAGCTTGTTTATGCACATTTTTAACCAATTTGGCCTCATTTATCATTCAAATAACGTCCAAATACACAAAGAAGCCACCCAAAATATTAATTTAATGTTTACGAGTGTTTTTGCACTTGTATTTACATTTAATGACCTATATTTCCCGTCAAATCGCATCAAAATGCATTAAAAACGAATTTGAGCATTTTAATGCGCATTTTTAACCAATTTGGTTTCATTTATCATTCAAATAACGTCAAACATACAAAGAATCAACCCAAAATATTTATTTAATGTTTACGAGTGTTTTTGCACTTGTAGTTGCACTTAATGACCTATATTTCATGTCAAATCGCATAAAAATGCATTAAAAACGAATTTGAGCTTGTTTATGCACATTTTTAACCAATTTGGCCTCATTTATCATTCAAATAACGTCCAAATACACAAAGAAGCCACCCAAAATATTAATTTAATGTTTACGAGTGTTTTTGCACTTTTATGTGCATTTAATTACCTATATTTCACGTCAAATCACATTAAAATGCATTAAAAAGGCATTTGAGCATGTTTATGCACATTTTTAACCAATTTGGCCTCATTTATCATTCAAATAACGTCCAAATATACAAAGAAGCCACCCAAAATATTTATTTAATGTTTACGAGTGTTTTTGAACTTGTATTTGCGTTTAATAACCTATATTTCACGTCAAATCGTATTAAAATGCATTAAAATGCATTAAAAAGGCATTTGTGCATGTTTAAGAACATTTTTAACCAATTTGGTCTCATTTATCATTCAAATAACGTCCAAATACACAAATAGCAAACCAAAATATTTATTTAATGTTTACGAGTTTTTAGCACTTGTATTTGCACTTAATGACCTATATTTCACGTCAAATCGCATCGAAGTGCATTAAAAACGAATTTGAGCATGTTTATGCACATTTTTAACCAATTTGGCCTAATTTATCATTCAAATAACGTCCAAATATTAAAAGAAGTCACCCAAAATATTTATTAAATGTTTACGAGTGTTTTTGCACTTGTATTTGAATTTAATATCCTATATTTCACGTCAAATAGTATTAAAAGGAATTAAAATGCATTAAAAACGAATTTGAGCATGTTTATTCATATTTTTAACCAATTTGGCCTAATTTATCATACAAATAACGTCCAAATACACAAAAAAGCTAGCCAAAATATTTATTTAGTATTTACAAGTGTTTTTGCTCTTGTATTTGCATTTAATAACCTATATTTCACGTCAAATCGCATTAAAATGCATTAAAAATGAATTTGAGCATGTTTATGCATATTTTTAACCAATTTGGCCTCATTTATCATTCAAATAATGTCCAAATACACAAAGATGGAACCCAAAATATTTAGTTAATGTTTACGAGTGTTTTTGCACTTGTATTTGACATTAATGATCTATATTTCACGTCAAATCGCATTAAAATACATTAAAAAGGCATTCGAGCATGTTTATGCACATTTTTAACCAATTTGGCCTCATTTATCATTCAAATCATGTCCAAATACACAAGGAAGCAACCCAAAATATTTATTTAACGTTTACGAGTGTTTTTGCACTTGTATTTACATTTAATGACAATATTTCACGTCAAATCGCATTAAAATGCATTAAAAACGAATTTGAGCATGTTTATGCACATTTTTAGCCAATTTGGCCTCATTTAACATTCAAATAACGTCCAAATACACAGAAAATCAACCCAAAATATTTATTTAATGTTTACGAGTGTTTTTGCACTTAATGACCTATATTTCACGTCAAATCGCATCAAAGTACATTAAAAACGAATTTGAGCATGTTTATGCACATTTTTAATCAATTTGGCCTAATTTATCATTCAAATAACGTCCAAACACACAAAGAATGAACCCACAATATTTATTTATGTTTACGAGTGTTTTTGCACTTGTATTTACATTTAATGACCTATTTCACGTCAAATCGCTATAAAATGTATTAAAAAGGCATTTGTGCATGTTTCTGCACATTTTTAACCAATTTAGCCTCATTTATCTTCCAAATAATGTCCAAATACATAAAGAAGCCACCCAAAATATTTATTTAATGTTTACGAGTGTTTTTACACAAGTATTTACATTTAATAACCTATATTTTACGTCAAATCGCTTTAAAATGCTTTAAAAAGGCTTTTGTGCATGTTTATGCACATTTTTAAACAATTTGGCCTCATTTATCATTCAAAAAACGTCCAAATACACAGAGAAGCAACCTAAAATATTTATTTAATGTTTACGAGTGTTTTTGCACTTAATGACCTATATTTCATGTCAAATCGCATAAAAATGCATTAAAAACGAATTTGAGCTTGTTTATGCACATTTTTAACCAATTTGGCCTCATTTATCATTCAAATAACGTCCAAATACACAAAAAAGCCACCCAAAATATTTATTTAATGTTTACGAGTGTTTTTGCACTTGTATTTACATTTAGTGACCTATATTTCCCGTCAAATCGCATCAAAATGCATTAAAAACGAATTTGAGCATGTTTATGCACATTTTTAACCAATTTGGCCTCATTTATCATTCAAATAACGTCAAACATACAAAGAATCAACCCAAAATATTTATTTAATGTTTACGAGTGTTTTTGCACTTGTAGTTGCAGTTAATGACCTATATTTCATGTCAAATCGCATAAAAATGCATTAAAAACGAATTTGAGCTTGTTTATGCACATTTTTAACCAATTTGGCCTCATTTATCATTCAAATAACGTCCAAATACACAAAAAAGCCACCCAAAATATTTATTTAATGTTTACGAGTGTTTTTGCACTTGTATTTACATTTAATGACCTATATTTCCCGTCAAATCGCATCAAAATGCATTAAAAACGAATTTGAGCATTTTAATGCGCATTTTTAACCAATTTGGTTTCATTTATCATTCAAATAACGTCAAACATACAAAGAATCAACCCAAAATATTTATTTAATGTTTACGAGTGTTTTTGCACTTGTAGTTGCACTTAATGACCTATATTTCATGTCAAATCGCATAAAAATGCATTAAAAACGAATTTGAGCTTGTTTATGCACATTTTTAACCAATTTGGCCTCATTTATCATTCAAATAACGTCCAAATACACAAAGAAGCCACCCAAAATATTTATTTAATGTTTACGAGTGTTTTTGCACTTGTATTTACATTTAATGACCTATATTTCCCGTCAAATCGCATCAAAATGCATTAAAAACGAATTTGAGCATTTTAATGCGCATTTTTAACCAATTTGGTTTCATTTATCATTCAAATAACGTCAAACATACAAAGAATCAACCCAAAATATTTATTTAATGTTTACGAGTGTTTTTGCACTTGTAGTTGCACTTAATGACCTATATTTCATGTCAAATCGCATAAAAATGCATTAAAAAGGCATTTGAGCATGTTTATGCACATTTTTAACCAATTTGGCCTCATTTATCATTCAAATAACGTCCAAATATACAAAGAAGCCACCCAAAATATTTATTTAATGTTTACGAGTGTTTTTGCACTTGTATTTACATTTAATGACCTATATTTCCCGTCAAATCGCATCAAAATGCATTAAAAACGAATTTGAGCATTTTAATGCGCATTTTTAACCAATTTGGTTTCATTTATCATTCAAATAACGTCAAACATACAAAGAATCAACCCAAAATATTTATTTAATGTTTACGAGTGTTTTTGCACTTGTAGTTGCACTTAATGACCTATATTTCATGTCAAATCGCATAAAAATGCATTAAAAACGAATTTGAGCTTGTTTATGCACATTTTTAACCAATTTGGCCTCATTTATCATTCAAATAACGTCCAAATACACAAAGAAGCCACCCAAAATATTAATTTAATGTTTACGAGTGTTTTTGCACTTGTATTTACATTTAATGACCTATATTTCCCGTCAAATCGCATCAAAATGCATTAAAAACGAATTTGAGCATTTTAATGCGCATTTTTAACCAATTTGGTTTCATTTATCATTCAAATAACGTCAAACATACAAAGAATCAACCCAAAATATTTATTTAATGTTTACGAGTGTTTTTGCACTTGTAGTTGCACTTAATGACCTATATTTCATGTCAAATCGCATAAAAATGCATTAAAAACGAATTTGAGCTTGTTTATGCACATTTTTAACCAATTTGGCCTCATTTATCATTCAAATAACGTCCAAATACACAAAGAAGCCACCCAAAATATTAATTTAATGTTTACGAGTGTTTTTGCACTTTTATGTGCATTTAATTACCTATATTTCACGTCAAATCACATTAAAATGCATTAAAATGCATTAAAAAGGCATTTGTGCATGTTTAAGAACATTTTTAACCAATTTGGTCTCATTTATCATTCAAATAACGTCCAAATACACAAATAGCAAACCAAAATATTTATTTAATGTTTACGAGTTTTTAGCACTTGTATTTGCACTTAATGACCTATATTTCACGTCAAATCGCATCGAAGTGCATTAAAAACGAATTTGAGCATGTTTATGCACATTTTTAACCAATTTGGCCTAATTTATCATTCAAATAACGTCCAAATATTAAAAGAAGTCACCCAAAATATTTATTAAATGTTTACGAGTGTTTTTGCACTTGTATTTGAATTTAATATCCTATATTTCACGTCAAATAGTATTAAAAGGAATTAAAATGCATTAAAAACGAATTTGAGCATGTTTATTCATATTTTTAACCAATTTGGCCTAATTTATCATACAAATAACGTCCAAATACACAAAAAAGCTAGCCAAAATATTTATTTAGTATTTACAAGTGTTTTTGCTCTTGTATTTGCATTTAATAACCTATATTTCACGTCAAATCGCATTAAAATGCATTAAAAATGAATTTGAGCATGTTTATGCATATTGTTAACCAATTTGGCCTCATTTATCATTCAAATAATGTCCAAATACACAAAGATGGAACCCAAAATATTTAGTTAATGTTTACGAGTGTTTTTGCACTTGTATTTGACATTAATGATCTATATTTCACGTCAAATCGCATTAAAATACATTAAAAAGGCATTCGAGCATGTTTATGCATATTTTTAACCTATTTGGCCTAATTTATTATTTAAATCACGTCCAAATACACAAAGAAGCAAACCAAAATATTTATTTAATGTTTACGAGTGTTTTTGCACTTGTATTTGCGTTTAATAACCTATATTTCACGTCAAATCGTATTAAAATGCATTAAAATGCATTAAAAAGGCATTTGATCTTGTTTATTTACATTTTTAACCAATTTGGGCTCACTTATCATTCAAATAACGTCCAAATACACAAAGATGAAACCCAAAATATTTAGTTAATGTTTACGAGTGTTTTTGCACATGTATTTGCATTTAATGAGCTATATTTCCCATCAAATCGCTTTAAAATGCATTAAAAACGAATTGGAGCATGTTTATGCACATTTTTAACCAATTGGCCTCATTTATCATTCAAATAAAGTGCAAATACACAAGGAAGTAACCCAAAATATTTATTTAACGTTTACGAGTGTTTTTGCACTTGTATTTACATTTAATGCCAATATTTCACGTCAAATCGCATTAAAATGCATTAAAAACGAATTTGAGCATGTTTATGCCCATTTTTAACCAATTTGGCCTCATTTAACATTCAAATAACGTCCAAACACACAAAAAAAGTAACCCAAAATATTTCGTTAATGTTTACGAGAGTTTTTGCACTTGTATTTGCGTTTAATAACCTATATTTCACGTCAAATCGTATCAAAATAAATTAAAATGAATTAAAAACAAATTTGAGCATGTTTATGCATATTTTTAAACAATTTGGCCTCATTTATTATACAAATAACGTCCAAATACACAAATAAGCAAACCAAAATATTTATTTAATGTTTACGAGTGTTTTTGCACTTGTATTTGCCTTTAATGACCTATATTTCACGTCAAATATCATTAAAATGCATTAAAAACGAATTTGAGCATGGTTATACACATTTTTAACCAATTTGGCCTCATTTAACATTCAAATAACGTCCAAATACACAAAGAAGCCACCCAAAATATTTATTTAATGTTTACGAGTGTTTTTGAACTTGTATTTGCGTTTAATAACCTATATTTCACGTCAAATCGTATTAAAATGCATTAAAATGCATTAAAAAGGCATTTGTGCATGTTTATGCACATTTTTAACCAATTTGGTCTCATTTATCATTCAAATAACGTCCAAATACACAAATAGCAAACCAAAATATTTATTTAATGTTTACGAGTGTTTTAGCACTTGTATTTGCACTTAATGACCTATATTTCACATCAAATCGCATCGAAGTGCATTAAAAACGAATTTGAGCATGTTTATGCACATTTTTAACCAATTTGGCCTAATTTATCATTCAAATAACGTCCAAATATAAAAAGAAGTCACCCAAAATATTTATTAAATGTTTACGAGTGTTTTTGCACTTGTATTTGAATTTAATATCCTATATTTCACGTCAAATAGTATTAAAAGGAATTAAAATGCATGAAAAACGAATTTGAGCATGCTTATTCATATTTTTAACCAATTTGGCCTAATTTATCATACAAATAACGTCCAAATACACAAAAAAGCTAGCCAAAATATTTATTTAGTATTTACAACTGTTTTTGGTCTTGTATTTGCATTTAATAACCTATATTTCATGTCAAATCGCATTAAAATGCATTAAAAATGAATTTGAGCATGTTTATGCATATTGTTAACCAATTTGGCCTCATTTATCATTCAAATAATGTCCAAATACACAAAGATGGAACCCAAAATATTTAGTTAATGTTTACGAGTGTTTTTGCACTTGTATTTGACATTAATGATCTATATTTCACGTCAAATCACATTAAAATACATTAAAAAGGCATTCGAGCATGTTTATGCACATTTTTAACCTATTTGGCCTAATTTATTATTTAAATCACGTCCAAATACACAAAGAAGCAAACCAAAATATTTATTTAATGTTTACGAGTGTTTTTGCACTTGTATTTGCGTTTAATAACCTATATTTCACGTCAAATCGTATTAAAATGCATTAAAATGCATTAAAAAGGCATTTGAGCATGTTTATGCACATTTTTAACCAATTTGGGCTCACTTATCATTCAAATAACGTCCAAATACACAAAGATGAAACCCAAAATATTTAGTTAATGTTTACGAGTGTTTTTGCACATGTATTTGCATTTAATGAGCTATATTTCCCATCAAATCGCTTTAAAATGCATTAAAAACGAATTGGAGCATGTTTATGCACATTTTTAACCAATTGGCCTCATTTATCATTCAAATAAAGTGCAAATACACAAGGAAGCAACCCAAAATATTTATTTAACGTTTTCGAGTGTTTTTGCACTTGTATTTACATTTAATGCCAATATTTCACGTCAAATCGCATTAAAATGCATTAAAAACGAATTTGAGCATGTTTATGCCCATTTTTAACCAATTTGGCCTCATTTAACATTCAAATAACGTCCAAACACACAAAAAAAGTAACCCAAAATATTTCGTTAATGTTTACGAGAGTTTTTGCACTTGTATTTGCGTTTAATAACCTATATTTCACGTCAAATCGTATCAAAATAAATTAAAATGAATTAAAAACAAATTTGAGCATGTTTATGCATATTTTTAAACAATTTGGCCTCATTTATCATACAAATAATGTCCAAATACACAAATAAGCAAACCAAAATATTTATTTAATGTTTACGAGTGTTTTTGCACTTGTATTTGCCTTTAATGACCTATATTTCACGTCAAATATCATTAAAATGCATTAAAAACGAATTTGAGCATGGTTATACACATTTTTAACCAATTTGGCCTCATTTAACATTCAAATAACGTCCAAATACACAAAGAAGCCACCCAAAATATTTATTTAATGTTTACGAGTGTTTTTGAACTTGTATTTGCGTTTAATAACCTATATTTCACGTCAAATCGTATTAAAATGCATTAAAATGCATTAAAAAGGCATTTGTGCATGTTTATGCACATTTTTAACCAATTTGGTCTCATTTATAATTCAAATAACGTCCAAATACACAAATAGCAAACCAAAATATTTATTTAATGTTTACGAGTGTTTTAGCACTTGTATTTGCACTTAATAACCTATATTTCACGTCAAATCGCATCGAAGTGCATTAAAAACGAATTTGAGCATGTTTATGCACATTTTTAACCAATTTGGCCTAATTTATCATTCAAATAACGTCCAAATATAAAAAGAAGTCACCCAAAATATTTATTAAATGTTTACGAGTGTTTTTGCACTTGTATTTGAATTTAATATCCTATATTTCACATCAAATAGTATTAAAAGGAATTAAAATGCATTAAAAACGAATTTGAGCATGTTTATTCATATTTTTAACCAATTTGGCCTAATTTATCATACAAATAACGTCCAAATACACAAAAAAGCTAGCCAAAATATTTATTTAGTATTTACAACTGTTTTTGGTCTTGTATTTGCATTTAATAACCTATATTTCATGTCAAATCGCATTAAAATGCATTAAAAATGAATTTGAGCATGTTTATGCATATTTTTAACCAATTTGGCCTCATTTATCATTCAAATAATGTCCAAATACACAAAGATGGAACCCAAAATATTTAGTTAATGTTTACGAGTGTTTTTGCACTTGTATTTGCCTTTAATGACCTATATTTCACGTCAAATATCATTAAAATGCATTAAAAACGAATTTGAGCATGGTTATCCACATTTTTAACCAATTTGGCCTCATTTATCATTCAAATAACGTCCAAATATACAAAGAAGCCACCCAAAATATTTATTTAATGTTTACGAGTGTTTTCGCACTTGTATTTGCGTTTAATAACCTATATATCACGTCAAATCGTATTAAAATGCATTAAAATGCATTAAAAACGAATTCGAGCATGTTTATGCACATTTTTAACCAATTTGGGCTCACTTATCATTCAAATAACGTCCACATACACAAAGATGAAACCCAAAATATTTAGTTAATGTTTACGAGTGTTTTTGCACATGTATTTGCATTTCATGAGCTATATTTCCCGTCAAATCGCTTTAAAATGCATTAAAAACGAATTGGAGCATGTTTATGCACATTTTTAACCAATTGGCCTCATTTATCATTCAAATAAAGTCCAAATACACAAGGAAGCAACCCAAAATATTTATTTAACGTTTACGAGTGTTTTTGCACTTTTATTTACATTTAATGCCAATATTTCAGATCAAATCGCATTAAAATGCATTAAAAACGAATTTGAGCATGTTTATGCACATTTTTAACCAATTTGGCCTCATTTAACATTCAAATAACGTCCAAACACACAAAAAAAGTAACCCAAAATATTTCGTTAATGTTTACGAGAGTTTTTGCACTTGTATTTGCGTTTAATAACCTATATTTCACGTCAAATCGTATCAAAATGCATTAAAATGAATTAAAAACGAATTTGAGCATGTTTATGCATATTTTTAAACAATTTGGCCTCATTTATCATTCAAATAACGTCCAAATAAACAGAAAAGCAACCCAAAATATTTATTTAATGTTTACGAGTGTTTTTGCACTTAATGACCTATATTTCACGTTAAATCGCATCAAAGTACATTAAAAACGAATTTGAGCATGTTTATGCACATTTTTAATCAATTTGGCCTAATTTATCATTCAAATAACGTCCAAACACACAATGAAATCCACCCAAAATATTTATTTAATGTTTACGAGTGTTTTTGCACTTGTATTTGAATTTAATATCCTATATTTCACGTCAAATAGTATTAAAAGGAATTAAAATGCATTAAAAACGAATTTGAGCATGTTTATTCATATTTTTAACCAATTTGGCCTAATTTATCATACAAATAACGTCCAAATACACAAAAAAGCTAGCCAAAATATTTATTTAGTATTTACAACTGTTTTTGGTCTTGTATTTGCATTTAATAACCTATATTTCATGTCAAATCGCATTAAAATGCATTAAAAATGAATTTGAGCATGTTTATGCATATTTTTAACCAATTTGGCCTCATTTATCATTCAAATAATGTCCAAATACACAAAGATGGAACCCAAAATATTTAGTTAATGTTTACGAGTGTTTTTGCACTTGTATTTGACATTAATGATCTATATTTCACGTCAAATCGCATTAAAATACATTAAAAAGGCATTCGAGCATGTTTATGCACATTTTTAACCTATTTGGCCTAATTTATTATTTAAATCACGTCCAAATACACAAAGAAGCAAACCAAAATATTTATTTAATGTTTACGAGTGTTTTCGCACTTGTATTTGCGTTTAATAACCTATATATCACGTCAAATCGTATTAAAATGCATTAAAATGCATTAAAAATGAATTCGAGCATGTTTATGCACATTTTTAACCAATTTGGGCTCACTTATCATTCAAATAACGTCCACATACACAAAGATGAAACCCAAAATATTTAGTTAATGTTTACGAGTGTTTTTGCACATGTATTTGCATTTCATGAGCTATATTTCCCGTCAAATCGCTTTAAAATGCATTAAAAACGAATTGGAGCATGTTTATGCACATTTTTAACCAATTGGCCTCATTTATCATTCAAATAAAGTCCAAATACACAAGGAAGCAACCCAAAATATTTATTTAACGTTTACGAGTGTTTTTGCACTTGTATTTACATTTAATGCCAATATTTCAGATCAAATCGCATTAAAATGCATTAAAAACGAATTTGAGCATGTTTATGCACATTTTTAACCAATTTGGCCTCATTTAACATTCAAATAACGTCCAAACACACAAAAAAAGTAACCCAAAATATTTCGTTAATGTTTACGAGAGTTTTTGCACTTGTATTTGCGTTTAATAACCTATATTTCACGTCAAATCGTATCAAAATGCATTAAAATGAATTAAAAACGAATTTGAGCATGTTTATGCATATTTTTAAACAATTTGGCCTCATTTATCATTCAAATAACGTCCAAATAAACAGAAAAGCAACCCAAAATATTTATTTAATGTTTACGAGTGTTTTTGCACTTAATGACCTATATTTCACGTTAAATCGCATCAAAGTACATTAAAAACGAATTTGAGCATGTTTATGCACATTTTTAATCAATTTGGCCTAATTTATCATTCAAATAACGTCCAAACACACAATGAAATCCACCCAAAATATTTATTTAATGTTTACGAGTGTTTTTGCACTTGTATTTACATTTAATAACCTATTTCACGTCAAATCGCTATAAAGTGTATTAAAAAGGCATTTGTGCATGTTTATGCACATTTTTAACCAATTTGGCCTCATTTATCTTTCAAATAATGTCCAAATACATAAATAAGCAAACCAAAATATTTAGTTAATGTTTACGAGTGTTTTTGCACTTGTATTTGCATTTAATTACCTATATTTCACGTCAAAAGGCTTTAAAATGCATTAAAAAGGCATTTGTGAATGTTTATGCACATTTTGAAGCCATTTGGCCTCATTTATCATTCAAATAACGTCCAAATATACAAAGAAGCCACCCAAAATATTTATTTAATGTTTACGAGTGTTTTTGCACTTGTATTTGCATTTAATTACCACTATTTCACGTCAAATCGAATTAAAATGCATTAAAGAGGCATTTGGGCATGTTTATGCACATTGTTAACCAATTTGGCCGCATTTATCATTCAAAAAACGTCCAAATACACAAAGAAGCAACCGAAAATATTTATTTAATGTTTACGAGTGTTTTTGCACTTGTATTTGCACTTAATGACCTATATTTCATGTCAAATCGCATAAAAATGCATTAAAAACGAATTTGAGCTTGTTTATGCACATTTTTAACCAATTTGGCCTCATTTATCATTCAAATAACGTCCAAATACAGAAAAAAAGCCACCCAAAAAATTTATTTAATGTTTACGAGTGTTTTGGCACTTGTATTTACATTTAATGACCTATATTTCCCGTCAAATCGCATCAAAATGCATTAAAAACGAATTTGAGCATTTTAATGCACATTTTTAACAAATTTGACCTCATTTATCATTCAAATATCGTCAAACATACAAAGAATCAACCCAAAATATTTATTTAATGTTTACGAGTGTTTTTGCACTTGTATTTGCATTTAATTACCTATATTTCACGTCAAATCTATTTAAATTGCATTAAAAACGAATTTGAGCATGTTTATGCACATTTTTATACAATATGGCCTAATTTATCATTCAAATAACGTCCAAATACACAAAAAAGCAACCCAAAATATTTATTTAATGTTTACGAGTGTTTTTGCACTTGTATTTGCAGTTAATGACTTATATTTCACGTCAAATCGCATCAAAATGCATTAAAAACGAATTTGAGCATTTTAATGCACATTCTTAACCAATTTGGCCTCATTTATCATTCAAATAACATCCAAACACACAAAGAATCACCCCAAAATATCTATTTAATGTTTACGAGTGTTTTTACACTTGTATTTACAATTAATGACCTATTCACGTCAAATCGCTTTAAAATGCATTAAAAAGGCATTTCTGCTTGTTTATGCAAATTTTTAACCAATTTGGCCTCATTTATCATTCAAATAACGTCCAAATACACAAAGAAACCACCCAAAATATTTATTTATTGTTTACGAGTGTTTTTGTACTTGTATTATCCTTTAATGACCTATATTTCACGTCAAATCGCGTCGAAGTGCATTAAAAACGAATTTGAGCATGTTTATAAAAATTTTTAACCAATTTGGCGTCATTTATCATTCAAATAACATCCAAATACAAAAAAAACAACCCAAAATATTTATTTAATGTTTTCGAGTGTTTTTGCACTTGTATTTGCATTTAATGACCTATATTTCACGTAAAATCGCATTAAAATTCATTAAAAACGTATTTCAGAATGTTTATGCATATTTTTAACCAATTTGGCCTAATTTATCATTCAAATAATGTCCAAATACAAAAAGAAGCCACCCAAAAAATTTATTTAATGTTTACGCGTGTTTTTGCACTTGTATTTACATTTAATGACCTATTTCACGTCAAATCGCTTTAAAATGCATTAAAAAGGCATTTTTGCATGTTTATGCACATTTATAACCAATTTCGCATCATTTATCATTCAAATTACGTCCAAATATACATAGAAGCCACCCAAAATATTTATATAATGTTTACGAGTGTTTTTGCACTTGTATGTGCATTTAATTACCTATATTTCACGTCAAATAGCATTAAATTGCATTAAAAACGAATTTGAGCATGTTTATGCACATTTTTAACCAATTTGGCCTAATTTATCATTCAAATAACGTCCAAATATAAAAAGAAGTCACCCAAAATATTTATTAAATGTTTACGAGTGTTTTTGCACTTGTATTTGAATTTAATATCCTATATTTCACGTCAAATAGTATTAAAAGGAATTAAAATGCATTAAAAACGAATTTGAGCATGTTTATTCATATTTTTAACCAATTTGGCCTAATTTATCATACAAATAACGTCCAAATACACAAAAAAGCTAGCCAAAATATTTATTTAGTATTTTCAAGTGTTTTTGCTCTTGTATTTGCATTTAATAACCTATATTTCACGTCAAATCGCATTAAAATGTATTAAAAATGAATTTGAGCATGTTTATGCATATTTTTAACCAATTTGGCCTCATTTATCATTCAAATAATGTCCAAATACACAAAGATGGAACCCAAAATATTTAGTTAATGTTTACGAGTGTTTTTGCACTTGTATTTGACATTAATGATCTATATTTCACGTCAAATCGCATTAAAATACATTAAAAAGGCATTCGAGCATGTTTATGCACATTTTTAACCTATTTGGCCTAATTTATTATTTAAATCACGTCCAAATACACAAAGAAGCAACCCAAAATATTTATTTAATGTTTACGAGTGTTTTTGCACTTGTATTTGCGTTTAATAACCTATATTTCACGTCAAATCGTATTAAAATGCATTAAAATGCATTAAAAACGAATTCGAGCATGTTTATGCACATTTTTAACCAATTTGGCCTCACTTATCATTCAAATAACGTCCACATACACAAAGATGAAACCCAAAATATTTAGTTAATGTTTACGAGTGTTTTTGCACATGTATTTGCATTTAATGAGCTATATTTCCCGTCAAATCGCTTTAAAATGCATTAAAAACGAATTGGAGCATGTTTATGCACATTTTTAACCAATTGGCCCCATTTATAATTCAAATAAAGTCCAAATACACAAGGAAGCAACCCAAAATATTTATTTAACGTTTACGAGTGTTTTTGCACTTGTATTTACATTTAATGCCAATATTTCAGATCAAATCGCATTAAAATGCATTAAAAACGAATTTGAGCATGTTTATGCACATTTTTAACCAATTTGGCCTCATTTAACATTCAAATAACGTCCAAACACACAAAAAAAGTAACCCAAAATATTTCGTTAATGTTTACGAGAGTTTTTGCACTTGTATTTGCGTTTAATAACCTATATTTCACGTCAAATCGTATCAAAATGCATTAAAATGAATTAAAAACGAATTTGAGCATGTTTATGCATATTTTTAAACAATTTGGCCTCATTTATCATTCAAATAACGTCCAAATAAACAGAAAAGCAACCCAAAATATTTATTTAATGTTTACGAGTGTTTTTGCACTTAATGACCTATATTTCACGTTAAATCGCATCAAAGTACATTAAAAACGAATTTGAGCATGTTTATGCACATTTTTAATCAATTTGGCCTAATTTATCATTCAAATAACGTCCAAACACACAATGAAATCCACCCAAAATATTTATTTAATGTTTACGAGTGTTTTTGCACTTGTATTTGAATTTAATATCCTATATTTCACGTCAAATAGTATTAAAAGGAATTAAAATGCATTAAAAACGAATTTGAGCATGTTTATTCATATTTTTAACCAATTTGGCCTAATTTATCATACAAATAACGTCCAAATACACAAAAAAGCTAGCCAAAATATTTATTTAGTATTTACAACTGTTTTTGGTCTTGTATTTGCATTTAATAACCTATATTTCATGTCAAATCGCATTAAAATGCATTAAAAATGAATTTGAGCATGTTTATGCATATTTTTAACCAATTTGGCCTCATTTATCATTCAAATAATGTCCAAATACACAAAGATGGAACCCAAAATATTTAGTTAATGTTTACGAGTGTTTTTGCACTTGTATTTGACATTAATGATCTATATTTCACGTCAAATCGCATTAAAATACATTAAAAAGGCATTCGAGCATGTTTATGCACATTTTTAACCTATTTGGCCTAATTTATTATTTAAATCACGTCCAAATACACAAAGAAGCAAACCAAAATATTTATTTAATGTTTACGAGTGTTTTCGCACTTGTATTTGCGTTTAATAACCTATATATCACGTCAAATCGTATTAAAATGCATTAAAATGCATTAAAAATGAATTCGAGCATGTTTATGCACATTTTTAACCAATTTGGGCTCACTTATCATTCAAATAACGTCCACATACACAAAGATGAAACCCAAAATATTTAGTTAATGTTTACGAGTGTTTTTGCACATGTATTTGCATTTAATGAGCTATATTTCCCGTCAAATCGCTTTAAAATGCATTAAAAACGAATTGGAGCATGTTTATGCACATTTTTAACCAATTGGCCTCATTTATCATTCAAATAAAGTCCAAATACACAAGGAAGCAACCCAAAATATTTATTTAACGTTTACGAGTGTTTTTGCACTTGTATTTACATTTAATGCCAATATTTCAGATCAAATCGCATTAAAATGCATTAAAAACGAATTTGAGCATGTTTATGCACATTTTTAACCAATTTGGCCTCATTTAACATTCAAATAACGTCCAAACACACAAAAAAAGTAACCCAAAATATTTCGTTAATGTTTACGAGAGTTTTTGCACTTGTATTTGCGTTTAATAACCTATATTTCACGTCAAATCGTATCAAAATGCATTAAAATGAATTAAAAACGAATTTGAGCATGTTTATGCATATTTTTAAACAATTTGGCCTCATTTATCATTCAAATAACGTCCAAATAAACAGAAAAGCAACCCAAAATATTTATTTAATGTTTACGAGTGTTTTTGCACTTAATGACCTATATTTCACGTTAAATCGCATCAAAGTACATTAAAAACGAATTTGAGCATGTTTATGCACATTTTTAATCAATTTGGCCTAATTTATCATTCAAATAACGTCCAAACACACAATGAAATCCACCCAAAATATTTATTTAATGTTTACGAGTGTTTTTGCACTTGTATTTACATTTAATAACCTATTTCACGTCAAATCGCTATAAAGTGTATTAAAAAGGCATTTGTGCATGTTTATGCACATTTTTAACCAATTTGGCCTCATTTATCTTTCAAATAATGTCCAAATACATAAATAAGCAAACCAAAATATTTAGTTAATGTTTACGAGTGTTTTTGCACTTGTATTTGCATTTAATTACCTATATTTCACGTCAAAAGGCTTTAAAATGCATTAAAAAGGCATTTGTGAATGTTTATGCACATTTTGAAGCCATTTGGCCTCATTTATCATTCAAATAACGTCCAAATATACAAAGAAGCCACCCAAAATATTTATTTAATGTTTACGAGTGTTTTTGCACTTGTATTTGCATTTAATTACCACTATTTCACGTCAAATCGAATTAAAATGCATTAAAGAGGCATTTGGGCATGTTTATGCACATTGTTAACCAATTTGGCCGCATTTATCATTCAAAAAACGTCCAAATACACAAAGAAGCAACCGAAAATATTTATTTAATGTTTA
This sequence comes from x Bolboschoenoplectus mariqueter, assembly GCA_037678475.1. Taxonomy (NCBI): domain Eukaryota; kingdom Viridiplantae; phylum Streptophyta; class Magnoliopsida; order Poales; family Cyperaceae; genus x Bolboschoenoplectus; species x Bolboschoenoplectus mariqueter. The sequence continues at coordinate 4,818,793 of CM075236.1, read as the reverse complement.
CGAGTGTTTTTGCACTTGTATTTGCACTTAATGACCTATATTTCATGTCAAATCGCATAAAAATGCATTAAAAACGAATTTGAGCTTGTTTATGCACATTTTTAACCAATTTGGCCTCATTTATCATTCAAATAACGTCCAAATACAGAAAAAAAGCCACCCAAAAAATTTATTTAATGTTTACGAGTGTTTTGGCACTTGTATTTACATTTAATGACCTATATTTCCCGTCAAATCGCATCAAAATGCATTAAAAACGAATTTGAGCATTTTAATGCACATTTTTAACAAATTTGACCTCATTTATCATTCAAATATCGTCAAACATACAAAGAATCAACCCAAAATATTTATTTAATGTTTACGAGTGTTTTTGCACTTGTATTTGCATTTAATTACCTATATTTCACGTCAAATCTATTTAAATTGCATTAAAAACGAATTTGAGCATGTTTATGCACATTTTTATACAATATGGCCTAATTTATCATTCAAATAACGTCCAAATACACAAAAAAGCAACCCAAATATTTATTTAATGTTTACGAGTGTTTTTGCACTTGTATTTGCAGTTAATGACTTATATTTCACGTCAAATCGCATCAAAATGCATTAAAAACGAATTTGAGCATTTTAATGCACATTCTTAACCAATTTGGCCTCATTTATCATTCAAATAACATCCAAACACACAAAGAATCACCCCAAAATATCTATTTAATGTTTACGAGTGTTTTTACACTTGTATTTACAATTAATGACCTATTCACGTCAAATCGCTTTAAAATGCATTAAAAAGGCATTTCTGCTTGTTTATGCAAATTTTTAACCAATTTGGCCTCATTTATCATTCAAATAACGTCCAAATACACAAAGAAACCACCCAAAATATTTATTTATTGTTTACGAGTGTTTTTGTACTTGTATTATCCTTTAATGACCTATATTTCACGTCAAATCGCGTCGAAGTGCATTAAAAACGAATTTGAGCATGTTTATAAAAATTTTTAACCAATTTGGCGTCATTTATCATTCAAATAACATCCAAATACAAAAAAAACAACCCAAAATATTTATTTAATGTTTTCGAGTGTTTTTTGCACTTGTATTTGCATTTAATGACCTATATTTCACGTAAAATCGCATTAAAATTCATTAAAAACGTATTTCAGAATGTTTATGCATATTTTTAACCAATTTGGCCTAATTTATCATTCAAATAATGTCCAAATACAAAAAGAAGCCACCCAAAAAATTTATTTAATGTTTACGCGTGTTTTTGCACTTGTATTTACATTTAATGACCTATTTCACGTCAAATCGCTTTAAAATGCATTAAAAAGGCATTTTTGCATGTTTATGCACATTTATAACCAATTTCGCATCATTTATCATTCAAATTACGTCCAAATATACATAGAAGCCACCCAAAATATTTATATAATGTTTACGAGTGTTTTTGCACTTGTATGTGCATTTAATTACCTATATTTCACGTCAAATAGCATTAAATTGCATTAAAAACGAATTTGAGCATGTTTATGCACATTTTTAACCAATTTGGCCTAATTTATCATTCAAATAACGTCCAAATATAAAAAAAAGTCACCCAAAATATTTATTAAATGTTTACGAGTGTTTTTGCACTTGTATTTGAATTTAATATCCTATATTTCACGTCAAATAGTATTAAAAGGAATTAAAATGCATTAAAAACGAATTTGAGCATGTTTATTCATATTTTTAACCAATTTGGCCTAATTTATCATACAAATAACGTCCAAATACACAAAAAAGCTAGCCAAAATATTTATTTAGTATTTTCAAGTGTTTTTGCTCTTGTATTTGCATTTAATAACCTATATTTCACGTCAAATCGCATTAAAATGCATTAAAAATGAATTTGAGCATGTTTATGCATATTTTTAACCAATTTGGCCTCATTTATCATTCAAATAATGTCCAAATACACAAAGATGGAACCCAAAATATTTAGTTAATGTTTACGAGTGTTTTTGCACTTGTATTTGACATTAATGATCTATATTTCACGTCAAATCGCATTAAAATACATTAAAAAGGCATTCGAGCATGTTTATGCACATTTTTAACCTATTTGGCCTAATTTATTATTTAAATCACGTCCAAATACACAAAGAAGCAACCCAAAATATTTATTTAATGTTTACGAGTGTTTTTGCACTTGTATTTGCATTTAATAACCTATATTTCACGTCAAATCGTATTAAAATGCATTAAAATGCATTAAAAACGAATTCGAGCATGTTTATGCACATTTTTAACCAATTTGGGCTCACTTATCATTCAAATAACGTCCAAATACACAAAGATGAAACCCAAAATATTTAGTTAATGTTTACGAGTGTTTTTGCACATGTATTTGCATTTAATGAGCTATATTTCACGTCAAATCGCTTTAAAATGCATTAAAAACGAATTGGAGCATGTTTATGCACATTTTTAACCAATTGGCCTCATTTATCATTCAAATAAAGTCCAAATACACAAGGAAGCAACCCAAAATATTTATTTAACGTTTACGAGTGTTTTTGCACTTGTATTTACATTTAATGCCAATATTTCACGTCAAATCGCATTAAAATGCATTTAAAACGAATTTGAGCATGTTTATGCACATTTTTATACAATATGGCCTAATTTATCATTCAAATAACGTCCAAATACACAAAAAAGCAACCCAAAATATTTATTTAATGTTTACGAGTGTTTTTGCACTTGTATTTGCAGTTAATGACTTATATTTCACGTCAAATCGCATCAAAATGCATTAAAAACGAATTTGAGCATTTTAATGCACATTCTTAACCAATTTGGCCTCATTTATCATTCAAATAACATCCAAACACACAAAGAATCACCCCAAAATATCTATTTAATGTTTACGAGTGTTTTTACACTTGTATTTACAATTAATGACCTATTCACGTCAAATCGCTTTAAAATGCATTAAAAAGGCATTTCTGCTTGTTTATGCAAATTTTTAACCAATTTGGCCTCATTTATCATTCAAATAACGTCCAAATACACAAAGAAACCACCCAAAATATTTATTTATTGTTTACGAGTGTTTTTGTACTTGTATTATCCTTTAATGACCTATATTTCACGTCAAATCGCGTCGAAGTGCATTAAAAACGAATTTGAGCATGTTTATAAAAATTTTTAACCAATTTGGCGTCATTTATCATTCAAATAACATCCAAATACAAAAAAAACAACCCAAAATATTTATTTAATGTTTTCGAGTGTTTTTGCACTTGTATTTGCATTTAATGACCTATATTTCACGTAAAATCGCATTAAAATTCATTAAAAACGTATTTCAGAATGTTTATGCATATTTTTAACCAATTTGGCCTAATTTATCATTCAAATAATGTCCAAATACAAAAAGAAGCCACCCAAAAAATTTATTTAATGTTTACGCGTGTTTTTGCACTTGTATTTACATATAATGACCTATTTCACGTCAAATCGCTTTAAAATGCATTAAAAAGGCATTTTTGCATGTTTATGCACATTTATAACCAATTTCGCATCATTTATCATTCAAATTACGTCCAAATATACATAGAAGCCACCCAAAATATTTATATAATGTTTACGAGTGTTTTTGCACTTGTATGTGCATTTAATTACCTATATTTCACGTCAAATAGCATTAAATTGCATTAAAAACGAATTTGAGCATGTTTATGCACATTTTTAACCAATTTGGCCTAATTTATCATTCAAATAACGTCCAAATATAAAAAAAAGTCACCCAAAATATTTATTAAATGTTTACGAGTGTTTTTGCACTTGTATTTGAATTTAATATCCTATATTTCACGTCAAATAGTATTAAAAGGAATTAAAATGCATTAAAAACGAATTTGAGCATGTTTATTCATATTTTTAACCAATTTGGCCTAATTTATCATACAAATAACGTCCAAATACACAAAAAAGCTAGCCAAAATATTTATTTAGTATTTTCAAGTGTTTTTGCTCTTGTATTTGCATTTAATAACCTATATTTCACGTCAAATCGCATTAAAATGCATTAAAAATGAATTTGAGCATGTTTATGCATATTTTTAACCAATTTGGCCTCATTTATCATTCAAATAATGTCCAAATACACAAAGATGGAACCCAAAATATTTAGTTAATGTTTACGAGTGTTTTTGCACTTGTATTTGACATTAATGATCTATATTTCACGTCAAATCGCATTAAAATACATTAAAAAGGCATTCGAGCATGTTTATGCACATTTTTAACCTATTTGGCCTAATTTATTATATAAATCACGTCCAAATACACAAAGAAGCAACCCAAAATATTTATTTAATGTTTACGAGTGTTTTTGCACTTGTATTTGCATTTAATAACCTATATTTCACGTCAAATCGTATTAAAATGCATTAAAATGCATTAAAAACGAATTCGAGCATGTTTATGCACATTTTTAACCAATTTGGGCTCACTTATCATTCAAATAACGTCCAAATACACAAAGATGAAACCCAAAATATTTAGTTAATGTTTACGAGTGTTTTTGCACATGTATTTGCATTTAATGAGCTATATTTCACGTCAAATCGCTTTAAAATGCATTAAAAACGAATTGGAGCATGTTTATGCACATTTTTAACCAATTGGCCTCATTTATCATTCAAATAAAGTCCAAATACACAAGGAAGCAACCCAAAATATTTATTTAACGTTTACGAGTGTTTTTGCACTTGTATTTACATTTAATGCCAATATTTCACGTCAAATCGCATTAAAATGCATTTAAAACGAATTTGAGCATTTTATGCACATTTTTAACCAATTTGGCCTCATTTAACATTCAAATAACGTCCAAACACACAAAAAAAGTAACGCAAAATATTTAGTTAATGTTTACGAGAGTTTTTGCACTTGTATTTGCGTTTAATATCCTATATTTCACGTCAAATCGTATTAAAATGCATTAAAATGAATTAAAAACGAATTTGAGCATGTTTATGCATATTTTTAACCAATTTGGCCTCATTTATCATTCAAATAACGTCCAAATACACAGAAAAGCAACGCAAAATATTTATTTAATGTTTACGAGTGTTTTTGCACTTAATGACCTATATTTCACGTCAAATCGCATCAAAGTACATTAAAAACGAATTTGAGCATGTTTATGCACATTTTTAATCAATTTGGCCTAATTTATCATTCAAATAACGTCCAAACACAGAAAGAATCCACCCAAAATATTTATTTAATGTTTACGAGTGTTTTTGCACTTGTATTTACATTTAATGACCTATTTCACGTCAAATCGCTTTAAAATGCATTAAAAAGGCATTTGTGCATGTTTATGCACATTTTTAACCAATTTGGCCTCATTTATCTTTCAAATAATGTCCAAATACATAAAGAAGCCACCCAAAATATTTATTTAATGTTTACGAGTGTTTTTACACAAGTATTTACATTTAATAACCTATATTTTACGTCAAATCGCTTAAAAATGCTTTAAAAAGGCATTTGAGCATGTTTATGCACATTTTTAACCAATTTGGCCGCATTTATCATTCAAATAACGTCCAAATAAAAAAAAAGCCACCCAAAATATTTATTTAATGTTTACTTGTGTTTTTGCACTTGTATTTGCACTTAATGACCTATATTTCACGTCAAATCGCATCGAATTGAATTAAAAACGAATTTGATCATGTTTATACACATTTTTAACCAATTTGGCCTCATTTATCATTCAAATAACGTCCAAATACACAAAAAAGCCACCCAAAATATTTATTTAATGTTTACGAGTGTTTTTGCACTTGTATTTGCATTTAATTACCTATATTTCACGTCAAATCGCTTTCAAATGCATTAAAAAGGCATTTGAGCATGTTTATGCAAATTTTTAAACAATTTGGCCTCATTTATCATTCAAATAACGTCCAAATACACAAAGAAGCCACCCAAAATATTTATTTACTGTTTACGAGTGTTTTTGCACAAGTATTTGCACTTAATGTCCTATATTTCACGTCAAATCGCATCAAAATGCATTAAAAACGAATTTGAGCATGTTTATACACATTTTTAACCAATTTGGCCTCATTTATAATTAAAAAAACGTCCAAATACACAAAAAAGCAACCCAAAATATTTATTTAATGTTTACGTGTGTTTATGCACTTGTATTTGCACATAATGACATATATTTCACGTCAAATCGCATAAAAATGCATTAAAAAGGCATTTGTGCAAGTTTATGCACATTTTTAACCAATTTGGCCTCATTTATCATTCAAATAATGTCCAAATACATAAAGAAGCCAACCAAAATATTTATTTAATGTTTACGAGTGTTTTTACACAAGTATTTACATTTAATAACCTATATTTTACGTCAAATCGCTTTAAAATGCTTTAAAAAGGCTTTTGTGCATGTTTATGCACATTTTTAAACAATTTGGCCTCATTTATCATTCAAATAACGTCCAAATACACAAAGAAGCCACCCAAAATATTTATTTAATGTTTACGAGTATTTTTGCACTTGTATTTGCCTTTAATGACCTATAATTCACGTCAAATCGCATTAAAATGCATTAAAAAGGCATTTGTGCAAGTTTATGCACATTTTTAACCAATTTGGCCTCATTTATCATTCAGATAACGTCCAAATACAAAAAAAAGCCACCCAAAATATTTATTTAATGTTTACGAGTGTTTTTGCACTTGTATTTACATTTAATGACCTATTTGACGTCAAATCGCTTTAAAATGCATTAAAAAGGCATTTCTGCATGTTTATGCACATTTTTAACCAATTTGGCCTTATTTATCATTCAAATTACGTCCAAATGCACAAAGAGGCCACCGAAAATATTTATTTAATGTTTACAAGTGTTTTTGCATTTGTATGTGCATTTAATTACCTATATTTCACATCAAATCGCTTTAAAATGCTTTAAAAAGGCATTTGTGCAAGTTTATGCACATTTTGAAACAATTTGGCCTCATTTATCATTCAAATAACGTCCAAATACACAGAGAAGCCACCCAAAATATTTATTTAATATTTACGAGTATTTTCGCACTTGTATTTGCCTTTAATGACCTATAATTCACGTCAAATCGCATTAAAATGCATTAAAAAGGCATTTGTGCATGTTTATGCACATTTTTAACCAATTTGGCCTCATTTATCATTCAAATTACGACCAAATGCACAAAGAAGCCACCCAAAATATTTATTTAATGTTTACAAGTGTTTTTGCATTTGTACGTGCATTTAATTACCTATATTTCACATCAAATCGCTTTAAAATGCATTAAAAAGGCATTTGTGCAAGGTTATGCACATTTTGAAACAATTTGGCCTCATTTATCTTTCAAATAACGTCCAAATACACAAAGAAGCCACCCAAAATATTTATTTAATGTTTACGAGTGTTTTTGCACTTGTATTTGCATTTAATTACTTCTATTTCACGTCAAATCGAATTAAAATGCATTAAAAAGGCATTTGAGCATGTTTATGCACATTTTTAACCAATTTGGCCGCATTTATCATTCAAATAACGTCCAAATACACAAAAAAACAACCCAAAATATTTATTTAATGTTTACGAGTGTTTTTGCACTTGTATTTGCACATAAAGACCTATATTTCACGTCAAATCGCATAAAAATGCATTAAAAAGGCATTTGTGCATGTTTATGCACATTTTTAACCCATTTGGTCTCATTTATCATTCAAATAACGTCCAAATACGCAAAGAAACAAACCAAAATATTTATTTAATGTTTACGAGTGTTTTAGCACTTGTATTTGCACTTAATGACGTATATGTCACGTCAAATCGCATCGAAATGCATTAAAAACGAATTTGAGCATGTTTATACAAATTTTTAACCAATTTGGCCTAATTTATCATTCAAATAATGTCCAAATACACAAATAACAACCCAAAATATTTATTTAATATTTTCGAGTGTTTTTGCTCTTGTATTTGCATTTAATGACCTATATTTCACGTCGAATCGCATTAAAATGCATTAAAAATGTATTTGAGAATGTTTATGCCCATTTTTAACCAATTTGGCCTCTTTTATCATTCAAATAACGTCCAAATAAAAAAAAAGCCACCCAAAATATTTATTTAATGTTTACTTGTGTTTTTGCACTTGTATTTGCACTTAATGACCTATATTTCACGTCAAATCGCATCGAATTGAATTAAAAACGAATTTGATCATGTTTATACACATTTTTAACCAATTTGGCCTCATTTATCATTCAAATAACGTCCAAATAAACAAAGAATCCACCCAAAATATTTATTTAATGTTTACGAGTGTTTTTGCACTTGTATTTGCATTTAATTACCCATATTTCACGTCAAATCGCATTAAAATACATTAAAAAGGCATTTGAGCATGTTTATGCAAATTTTTAAACAATTTGGCCTCATTTATCATTCAAATAACGTCCAAATACACAAAGAAGCCACCCAAAATATTTATTTACTGTTTACGAGTGTTTTTGCACATGTATTTGCACTTAATGTCCTATATTTCACGTCAAATCGCATCAAAATGCATTAAAAACGAATTTGAGCATGTTTATACACATTTTTAACCAATTTGGCCTCATTTATAATTAAAAAAACGTCCAAATACACAAAAAAACAACCCAAAATATTTATTTAATGTTTACGTGTGTTTATGCACTTGTATTTGCACATAATTACCTATATTTCACGTCAAATCGTATAAAAATGCATTAAAAAGGCATTTGTGCATGTTTATGCACATTTTTAACCAATTTGGCCTCATTTATCATTCAAATAACGTCCAAATACACAAAGAAGCCACCCAAAATATTTATTTAATGTTTACGAATATTTTTGCACTTGTATTTGCACTTAAAGACCTATATTTCACGTCAAATCGCATAAAAATGCATTAAAAAGGCATTTGTGCATATTTATGCACATTTTTAACCAATTTGGTCTCATTTATCATTTAAATAACGTCCAAATACACAAATAGCAACCCAAAATATTTATTTAATGTTTACGAGTGTTTTAGCATTTGTATTTGCACTTAATGACCTATATTTCACGTCAAATCGCATCGAAGTGCATTAAAAACGAATTTGAACATGTTTATGCACATTTTTAACCAATTTGGCCTAATTTATCATTCAAATAACGTCCAAATATAAAAAGAAGTCACCCAAAATATTTATTAAATGTTTACGAGTGTTTTTGCACTTGTATTTGAATTTAATATCCTATATTTCACGTCAAATAGTATTAAAAGGAATTAAAATGCATTAAAAACGAATTTGAGCATGTTTATTCATATTTTTAAACAATTTGGCCTAATTTATCATACAAATAACGTCCAAATACACAAAAAAGCTAGCCAAAATATTTATTTAGTATTTACAAGTGTTTTTGCTCTTGTATTTGCATTTAATAACCTATATTTCACGTCAAATCGCATTAAAATGCATTAAAAATGAATTTGAGCATGTTTATGCATATTTTTAACCAATTTTGCCTCATTTATCATTCAAAATTGTCCAAATACACAAAGATGGAACCCAAAATATTTAGTTAATGTTTACGAGTGTTTTTGCACTTGTATTTAACATTAATGATCTATATTTCACGTCAAATCGCATTAAAATACATTAAAAAGGCATTCGAGCATGTTTATGCACATTTTTAACTTATTTGGCCTCATTTATTATTTAAAACACGACCAAATACACAAAGAAGCAACCCAAAATATTTATTTAATGTTTACGAGTGTTTTTGCACTTGTATTTGCGTTTAATAACCTATATTTCACGTCAAATCGTATTAAAATGCATTAAAATGTATTAAAACGAATTCGAGCATGTTTATGCACATTTTTAACCAATTTGGCCTCATTTAACATTCAAATAACGTCCAAACACACAAAAAAAGTAACGCAAAATTTTTAGTTAATGTTTACGAGTGTTTTTGCACTTGTATTTGCGTTTAATAACCTATATTTCACGTCATATCGTATTAAAATGCATTAAAATGAATTAAAAACGAATTTGAGCATGTTTATGCATATTTTTAACCAATTTGGCCTCATTTATCATTCAAATAACGTCCAAATACACAGAAAAGCAACCCAAAATATTTATTTAATGTTTACGAGTGTTTTTGCACTTAATGACCTATATTTCACGTCAAATCGCATCAATGTACATTAAAAACGAATTTGAACAAGTTTATGCACATTATTAATCAATTTGGCCTAATTTATCATTCAAATAACGTCCAAACACACAAAGAATCAACCCATAATATTTATTTAATGTTTACGAGTGTTTTTGCACTTGTATTTGCATTTAATGACCTATATTTCACGTCAAATCACATTAAAATGCATTAAAAACGAATTTGAGCTTGTTTATGCACATTTTTAACCAATTTGGCCTCATTTATCATTAAAATAACGTCCAAATACAGAAAAATGCCTCCCAAAATATTTATTTAATGTTTACGAGTGTTTTTACACAAGTATTTACATTTAATAACCTATATTTGACGTCAAATCGCTTTAAAATGCTTTAAAAAGGCTTTTGTGCATGTTTATGCACATTTTGAAACAATTTGGCCTCATTTATCATTCAAAAAACGTCCAAATACACAAAGAAGCAACCTAAAATATTTATTTAATGTTTACGAGTGTTTTTGCACTTAATGACCTATATTTTACGTCAAATCGCTTTAAAATGCTTTAAAAAGGCTTTTGTGCATGTTTATGCACATTTTGAAACAATTTGTCCTCATTTATCATTCAAAAAACGTCCAAATACACAAAGAAGCAACCTAAAATATTTATTTAATGTTTACGAGTGTTTTTGCACTTGTAGTTGCACTTAATAACCTATATTTCATGTCAAATCGCATAAAAATGCATTAAAAACGAATTTGAGCTTGTTTATGCACATTTTTAACTAATTTGGCCTCATTTATCATTCAAATAACGTCCAAATACACAAAAAAGCCACCCAAAATATTTATTTAATGTTTACGAGTGTTTTTGCACTTGTATTTACATTTAATGACCTATATTTCCCGTCAAATCGCATCAAAATGCATTAAAAACGAATTTGAGCATTTTAATGCACATTTTTAACCAATTTGGCCTCATTTATCATTCAAATAACGTCAAACATACAAAGAATCAACCCAAAATATTTATTTAATGTTTACGAGTGTTTTTGCACTTGTATTTGCATTTAATTACCTATATTTCACGTCAAATCTATTTAAATTGCATTAAAAACGAATTTGAGCATGTTTATGCACATTTTTAACCAATATGGCCTAATTTATCATTCAAATAACGTCCAAATACACAAAAAAGCAACCCAAAATATTTATTTAATGTTTACGAGTGTTTTTGCACTTGTATTTGCAGTTAATGACCTATGTTTCACGTCAAATCGCATCAAAATGCATAAAAAACGAAATTGAGCATTTTAATGCACATTTTTAACCAATTTGGCCTCATTTATCATTCAAATAACATCCAAACACACAAAGAATCACCCCAAAATATTTATTTAATGTTTACGAGTGTTTTTGCACTTGTATTTACAATTAATGACCTATTCACGTCAAATCGCTTTAAAATGCATTAAAAATGCATTTGTGCATGTTTATGCACATTTTTAACCAATTAGGCCTCATCTATCATTCAAATAACGTCCAAATACACAAAGAAACCACCCAAAATATTTATTTATTGTTTACGAGTGTTTTTGTACTTGTATTATCCTTTAATGACGTATATTTCACGTCAAATCGCATCGAAGTGCATTAAAAACGAATTTGAGCATGTTTATACAAATTTTTAACCAATTTGGCCTCATTTATCATTCAAATAACGTCCAAATACGCAAAAAACAACCCAAAATATTTATTTAATGTTTTCGATTGTTTTTGCACTTGTATTCGCAATTAATGACCTATATTTCACGTCAAATCACATTAAAATGCATTAAAAACGTATTTCAGAATGTTTATGCATATTTTTAACCAATTTGGCCTCATTTATCATTCAAATAACGTCCAAATACAAAAAGAAGCCACCCAAAAAATTTATTTAATGTTTACGAGTGTTTTTGCACTTGTATTCACATTTAATGACCTATTTCACGTCAAATCGCTTTAAAATGCATTAAAAAGGCATTTGTGCATGTTTATGCACATTTATAACCAATTTCGCATTATTTATCATTCAAATTACGTCCAAATATACAAAGAAGCCACCCAAAATATTTATTTAATGTTTACGAGTGTTTTTGCACTTGTATGTGCATTTAATTACCTATATTTCAGGTCAAATCGCATTAAAATGCATTAAAAAGGCATTTGTGCATGTTTATGCACATTTTTAACCAATTTGGCCTCATTTATCATTCAAATAACGTCCAAATACACAAAGAAGCCACCCAAAATATTTATTTAATGTTTACGAGTGTTTTTGCACTTGTATTTGCATTTAATTACCTATATTTCACGTCAAATCGTTTTAAAATGCATTAAAAAGGCATTTGTGCATGTTTATGCACATTTTGAAGCAATTTGGCCTCATTTAGCATTCAAATAACGTCCAAATACACAAAGAAGCCACCCAAAATATTTATTTAATGTTTACGAGTGTTTTTGCACTTGTATTTGCATTTAATTACCTATATTTCACGTCAAATCGCTTTAAAATGCATTAAAAAGGCATTTGTGAATGTTTATGCACATTTTGAAGCAATTTGGCCTCATTTATCATTCAAATAACGTCCAAATGCACAAAGAAGCCACCCAAAATATTTATTTAATGTTTACGAGTGTTTTTGCACTTGTATTTGCATTTAATTACGTATATTTCACATCAAATCGCTTTAAAATGCATTAAAAAGGCATTTGTGAATGTTTATGCACATTTTGAAGCAATTTGGCCTCATTTATCATTCAAATAACGTCCAAATACACAAAAAAGCCACCCAAAATATTTATTTATTGTTTACGAGTGTTTTTGTACTTGTATTATCCTTTAATGACGTATATTTCACGTCAAATCGCATCGAAGTGCATTAAAAACGAATTTGAGCATGTTTATACAAATTTTTAACCAATTTGGTCTAATTTATCATTCAAATAACGTCCAAATACGCAAAAAACAACCCAAAATATTTATTTAATGTTTTCGATTGTTTTTGCACTTGTATTTGCATTTAATGACCTATATTTCACGTCAACTCACATTAAAATGCATTAAAAACGTATTTCAGAATGTTTATGCATATTTTTAACCAATTTGGCCTCATTTATCACTCAAATAACGTCCAAATACAAAAAGAAGCCACCCAAAAAATTTATTTAATGTTTACGAGTGTTTTTGCACTTGTATTCACATTTAATGACCAATTTCACGTCAAATTGCTTTAAAATGCATTAAAAAGGCATTTGTGCATATTTATGCACATTTATAACCAATTTCGCATCATTTATCATTCAAATTACGTCCAAATATACAAAGAAGCCACCCAAAATATTTATTTAATGTTTACGAGTGTTTTTGCACTTGTATGTGCATTTAATTACCTATATTTCACGTCAAATCGCATTAAAATGCATTTGTGCATGTTTATGCACATTTTTAACCAATTTGGCCTCATTTATCATTCAAATAACGTCCAAATACACAAAGAAGCCACCCAAAATATTTATTTAATGTTTACGAGTGTTTTTGAATTTGTTTGTGCATTTAATTACCTATATTTCACATCAAATCGCTTTAAAATGCAATAAAAAGGCATTTGTGCAAGTTTATGCACATTTTGAAGCAATTTGGCCTCATTTATCATTCAAATAACGTCCAAATACACAAAGAAGCCACCCAAAAAATTTATTTAATGTTTACTTGTGTTTTTGCACTTGTATTTGCACTTAATGACCTATATTTCATATCAAATCGCATTAAAATGCATTAAAAAGGCATTTGAGCATGTTTATGCATATTTTTAACCAATTTGGCCTCATTTATCTTTCAAATAACGTCCAAATACACAAAGAAGCCACCCAAAATATTTATTTAATGTTTACTTGTGTTTTTGCACTTGTATTTGCATTTAATTACCTATATTTCACGTCAAAACGCTTTAAAATGCATTAAAAAGGCATTTGTGAATGTTTATGCACATTTTGAAGCAATTTGGCCTCATTTATCATTCAAATAACGTCCAAATACACAAAGAAGCCACCCAAAATATTTATTTAATGTTTACGAGTGTTTTTGCACTTGTATTTGCATTTAATTATCTATATTTCACGTCAAATCGCTTTAAAATGCATTAAAAAGGTATTTGTGCATGTTTATGCACATTTTGAAGCAATTTGGCCTCATTTATCATTCAAATAACGTCCAAATACACAAAGAAGCCACCCAAAAAATTTATTTAATGTTTACGAGTGTTTTTGCACTTGTATTTGTATTTAATTACGTATATTTCACATCAAATCGCTTTAAAATACATTAAAAAGGCATTTGTGAATGTTTATGCACATTTTGAAGCAATTTGGCCTCATTTATCATTCAAATAACGTCCAAATACACAAAGAAGCCACCCAAATTATTTATTTAATGTTTACGAGTGTTTTTGCACTTGTATTTGCGTTTAATAACCTATATTTCACGTCAAATCGTATTAAAATGCATTAAAATGAATTAAAAACGAATTTGAGCATGTTTATGCATATTTTTAACCAATTTGGCCTCATTTATCATTCAAATAACATCCAAATACACAGAAAAGCAACCCAAAATATTTATTTAATGTTTACGAGTGTTTTTGCACTTGTATTTGCATTTAATGACCTATATTTCACGTCAAATCGCATTAAAATGCATTAAAAACGTATTTCAGAATGTTTATGCATATTTTAACCAATTTGGCCTCATTTATCATTCAAATAACGTCCAAATACACAAAAAAGCAACCCAAAATATTTATTTAATGTTTACGAGTGTTTTTGCACTTGTATTTGCAGTTAATGACCTATGTTTCACGTCAAATCGCATCAAAATGCATTAAAAACGAAATTGAGCATTTTAATGCACATTTTTAACCAATTTGGCCTCATTTATCATTCAAATAACATCCAAACACACAAAGAATCACCCCAAAATATTTATTTAATGTTTACGAGTGTTTTTGCACTTGTATTTACAATTAATGACCTATTCACGTCAAATCGCTTTAAAATGCATTAAAAATGCATTTGTGCATGTTTATGCACATTTTTAACCAATTTGGCCTCATTTATCATTCAAATAACGTCCAAATACACAAAGAAGCCACCCAAAATATTTATTTATTGTTTACGAGTGTTTTTGTACTTGTATTATCCTTTAATGACGTATATTTCACGTCAAATCGCATCGAAGTGCATTAAAAACGAATTTGAGCATGTTTATACAAATTTTTAACCAATTTGGCCTCATTTATCATTCAAATAACGTCCAAATACGCAAAAAACAACCCAAAATATTTATTTAATGTTTTCGATTGTTTTTGCACTTGTATTTGCATTTAATGACCTATATTTCACGTCAAATCACATTAAAATGCATTAAAAACGTATTTCAGAATGTTTATGCATATTTTTAACCAATTTGGCCTCATTTATCACTCAAATAACGTCCAAATACAAAAAGAAGCCACCCAAAAAATTTATTTAATGTTTACGAGTGTTTTTGAATTTGTTTGTGCATTTAATTACCTATATTTCACATCAAATCGCTTTAAAATGCAATAAAAAGGCATTTGTGCATGTTTATGCACATTTTTAACCAATTTGGCCTCATTTATCATTCAAATAACATCCAAACACACAAAGAATCACCCCAAAATATTTATTTAATGTTTACGAGTGTTTTTGCACTTGTATGTGCATTTAATTACCTATATTTCATATAAACTCGCATTAAAATGCATTAAAAAGGCATTTGAGCATGTTTATGCACATTTTTAACCAATTTGGCCTCATTTATCTTTCAAATAACGTCCAAATACACAAAGAAGCCACCCAAAATATTTATTTAATGTTTACTTGTGTTTTTGCACTTGTATTTGCATTTAATTACCTATATTTCACGTCAAAACGCTTTAAAATGCATTAAAAAGGCATTTGTGAATGTTTATGCACATTTTGAAGCAATTTCACCTCATTTATCATTCAAATAACGTCCAAATACACAAAGAAGCCACCCAAAGTATTTATTTAATGTTTACGAGTGTTTTTGCACTTGTATTTGCATTTAATTATCTATATTTCACGTCAAATCGCATTAAAATGCATTAAAAATGCATTTGTGCATGTTTATGCACATTTTTAACCAATTTGGCCTCATTTATCATTCAAATAACGTCCAAATACACAAAGAAACCACCCAAAATATTTATTTAATGTTTACGAGTGTTTTTGAATTTGTTTGTGCATTTAATTACCTATATTTCACATCAAATCGCTTTAAAATGCAATAAAATGGCATTTGTGCAAGCTTATGCACATTTTGAAGCAATTTGGCCTCATTTATCATTCAAATAACGTCCAAATACACAAAGAAGCCACCCAAAATATTTATTTAATGTTTACTTGTGTTTTTGCACTTGTATTTGCACTTAATGACCTATATTTCATATCAAATCGCATTAAAATGCATTAAAAAGGCATTTGAGCATGTTTATGCACATTTTTAACCAATTTGGCCTCATTTATCTTTCAAATAACGTCCAAATACACAAAGAAGCCACCCAAAATATTTATTTAATGTTTACTTGTGTTTTTGCACTTGTATTTGCATTTAATTACCTATATTTCACATCAAAACGCTTTAAAATGCATTAAAAAGGCATTTGTGAATGTTTATGCACATTTTGAAGCAATTTGGCCTCATTTATCATTCAAATAACGTGCAAATACACAAAGAAGCCACCCAAAATATTTATTTAATGTTTACGAGTGTTTTTGCACTTGTATTTGCATTTAATTATCTATATTTCACGTCAAATCGCTTTAAAATGCATTAAAAAGGCATTTGTGCATGTTTATGCACATTTTGAAGCAATTTGGCCTCATTTATCATTCAAATAACGTCCAAATACACAAAGAAGCCTCCCAAAATATTTATTTAATGTTTACGAGTGTTTTTGCACTTGTATTTGCATTTAATTACGTATATTTCACATCAAATCGCTTTAAAATGCATTAAAAAGGCATTTGTGAATGTTTATACACATTTTGAAGCAATTTGGCCTCATTTATCATTCAAATAACGTCCAAATACACAAAGAAGCCACCCAAATTATTTATTTAATGTTTACGAGTGTTTTTGCACTTGTATTTGCGTTTAATAACCTATATTTCACGTCAAATCGTATTAAAATGCATTAAAATGAATTAAAAACGAATTTGAGCATGTTTATGCATATTTTTAACCAATTTGGCCTCATTTATCATTCAAATAACATCCAAATACACAGAAAAGCCACCCAAAATATTTATTTAATGTTTACGAGTGTTTTTGCACTTGTATTTGCATTTAATGACCTATATTTCACGTCAAATCGCATTAAAATGCATTAAAAACGTATTTCAGAATGTTTATGCATATTTTAACCAATTTGGCCTCATTTATCATTCAAATAACGTCCAAATACACAAAAAAGCAACCCAAAATATTTATTTAATGTTTACGAGTGTTTTTGCACTTGTATTTGCAGTTAATGACCTATGTTTCACGTCAAATCGCATCAAAATGCATTAAAAACGAAATTGAGCATTTTAATGCACATTTTTAACCAATTTGGCCACATTTATCATTCAAATAACATCCAAATGCACAAAGAAGCCACCCAAAATATATATTTAATGTTTACGAGTGTTTTTGCACTTGTATTTGCATTTAATTACGTATATTTCACATCAAATCGCTTTAAAATGCATTAAAAAGGCATTTGTGAATGTTTATGCACATTTTGAAGCAATTTGGCCTCATTTATCATTCAAATAACGTCCAAATACACAAAGAAGCCACCCAAAATATTTATTTAATGTTTACTAGTGTTTTTGCACTTGTATTTGCGTTTAATAACCTATATTTCACGTCAAATCGTATTAAAATGCATTAAAATGAATTAAAAACGAATTTGAGCATGTTTATGCATATTTTTAACCAATTTGGCCTCATTTATCATTCAAATAACGTCCAAATACACAGAAAAGCAATCCAAAATATTTATTTAATGTTTACGAGTGTTTTTGCACATAATGACCTATATTTCACGTCAAATCGCATCAAAGTACATTAAAAACAAATTTGAGCATGTTTATGCACATTTTTAATCAATTTGGCCTAATTTATCATTCAAATAACGTCCAAACACACAAAGAATCAACTCAAAATATTTATTTAATGTTTACGAGTGTTTTTGCACTTGTATTTACAATTAATGACCTATTCACGTCAAATCGCTTTAAAATGCATTAAAAATGCATTTGTGCATGTTTATGCACATTTTTAACCAATTTGGCCTCATTTATCATTCAAATAACGTCCAAATACACAAAGAAGCCACCCAAAATATTTATTTATTGTTTACGAGTGTTTTTGTACTTGTATTATCCTTTAATGACGTATATTTCACGTCAAATCGCATCGAAGTGCATTAAAAACGAATTTGAGCATGCTTATACAAATTTTTAACCAATTTGGCCTCATTTATCATTCAAATAACGTCCAAATACGCAAAAAACAACCCAAAATATTTATTTAATGTTTTCGATTGTTTTTGCACTTGTATTCGCATTTAATGACCTATATTTCACGTCAAATCACATTAAAATGCATTAAAAACGTATTTCAGAATGTTTATGCATATTTTTAACCAATTTGGCCTCATTTATCACTCAAATAACGTCCAAATACAAAAAGAAGCCACCCAAAAAATTTATTTAATATTTACGAGTGTTTTTGCACTTGTATGCGCATTTAATTACCTATATTTCACGTCAAATCGCATTAAAATGCATTAAAAATGCATTTGTGCATGTTTATGCACATTTTTAACCAATTTGGCCTCATTTATCATTCAAATAACATCCAAACACACAAAGAATCACCCCAAAATATTTATTTAATGTTTACGAGTGTTTTTGCACTTGTATGTGCATTTAATTACCTATATTTCACGTCAAATCGCATTAAAATGCATTAAAAACGAATTTGAGCTTGTTTATGCACATTTTTAACCAATTTGGCCTCATTTATCATTCAAATAACGTCCAAATACACAAAGAAGCCACCCAAAATATTTATTTAATGTTTACGAGTGTTTTTGAATTTGTTTGTGCATTTAATTACCTATATTTCACATCAAATCGCTTTAAAATGCAATAAAAAGGCATTTTTGCAAGCTTATGCACATTTTGAAGCAATTTGGCCTCATTTATCATTCAAATAACGTCCAAATACACAAAGAAGCCACCCAAAATATTTATTTAATGTTTACTTGTGTTTTTGCACTTGTATTTGCACTTAATGACCTATATTTCACGTCAAATCGCATCGAAAGGCATTAAAAACGAATTTGAGCATGTTTATGCACATTTTTAATCAATTTGGCCTAATTTATCATTCAAATAACGTCCAAATACACAAAGAATCAACCCAAAATATTTATTTAATGTTTACGAGTGTTTTTGCACTTGTAGTTGCACTTAATGACCTATATTTCATGTCAAATCGCATAAAAATGCATTAAAAACGAATTTGAGCTTGTTTATGCAAATTTTTAACCAATTTGGCCTCATTTATCATTCAAATAACGTCCAAATACACAAAAAAGCCACCCAAAATATTTATTTAATGTTTACGAGTGTTTTTCCACTTGTATTTGCATTTAATTACCTATATTTCACGTCAAAACGCTTTAAAATGCATTAAAAAGGCATTTGTGAATGTTTATGCACATTTTGAAGCAATTTGCCTCATTTATCATTCAAATAACGTCCAAATACACAAAAAAGCCACCCAAAATATTTATTTAATTTTTACGAGTGTTTTTGCACTTGTATTTGCATTTAATTACCTATATTTCATGTCAAATCGCATTAAAATGCATTAAAAAGGCATTCAAGCGTGTTTATGCACATTTTTAACCAATTTGGCCTCATTTATCATTAAAATTACGTCCAAATACACAAAGAAGACACCCAAAATATTTATTTAATGTTTACTTGTGTTTTTGCACTTGTATTTGCACTTAATGACCTATATTTCACGTCAAATCGCATCGAAGTGCATTAAAAACGAATTTAGCATGTTTATACACATTTTTAACCAATTTGGCCTCATTTATATTTCAAATAACGTCCAAATACACAAAGAAGCCACCCAAAATATTTATTTAATGTTTACGAGTGTTTTTGCACTTGTATTTGCATTTAATTACCTATATTTCACGTCAAAACGCTTTAAAATGCATTAAAAAGGCATTTGTGAATGTTTATGCACATTTTGAAGCAATTTGGCCTCATTTATCATTCAAATAACGTCCAAATACACAAAGAAGCCACCCAAAATATTTATTTAATGTTTACGAGTGTTTTTGCACTTGTATTTGCATTTAATTACCTATATTTCACGTCAAATCGCTTTAAAATGCATTAAAAAGGCATTTGTGCATGTTTATGCACATTTTGAAGCAATTTGGCCTCATTTATCATTCAAATAACGTCCAAATGCACAAAGAAGCCACCCAAAATATTTATTTAATGTTTACGAATGTTTTTGCACTTGTATTTGCATTTAATTACGTATATTTCACATCAAATCGCTTTAAAATGCATTAAAAAGGCATTTGTGAATGTTTATGCACATTTTGAAGCAATTTGGCCTCATTTATCATTCAAATAACGTCCAAATACACAAAGAAGCCACCCAAAATATTTATTTAATGTTTACTAGTGTTTTTGCACTTGTATTTGCGTTTAATAACCTATATTTCACGTCAAATCGTATTAAAATGCATTAAAATGAATTAAAAACGAATTTGAGCATGTTTATGCATATTTTTAACCAATTTGGCCTCATTTATCATTCAAATAACGTCCAAATACACAGAAAAGCAACACAAAATATTTATTTAATGTTTACGAGTGTTTTTGCACATAATGACTTATATTTCACGTCAAATTGCATCAAAGTACATTAAAAACGAATTTGAGCATGTTTATGCACATTTTTATTCAATTTGGCCTAATTTATCATTCAAATAACGTCCAAACACACAAAGAATCAACTCAAAATATTTATTTAATGTTTACGAGTGTTTTTGCACTTGTATTTGCATTTAATGACCTATATTTCACGTCAAATCACATTAAAATGCATAAAAAAGGCATTTGTGCAAGTTTATGCACATTTTGAAGCAATTTGGCCTCATTTATCATTCAAATAACGTCCAAATACACAAAGAAGCCACCCATAATATTTATTTAATTTTTACGAGTGTTTTTGCACTTGTATTTGCATTTAATTACCTATATTTCATGTCAAATCGCATTAAAATGCATTAAAAAGGCATTTGAGCATGTTGATGCACATTTTTAACCAATTTGGCCTCATTTATCGTTAAAATAACGTCCAAATACACAAATATGCCACCCAAAATATTTATTTAATGTTTACTTGTGTTTTTGCACTTGTATTTGCACTTAATGACCTATATTTCACGTCAAATCGCATCGAAGTGCATTAAAAACGAATTTGAGCATGTTTATACACATTTTTAACCAATTTGGCCTCATTTATCTTTCAAATAACGTCCAAATACACAATGAAGCCACCCAAAATATTTATTTAATGTTTACGAGTGTTTTTGCACTTGTATTTGCATTTAATTACCTATATTTCACGTCAAAACGCTTTAAAATGCATTAAAAAGGCATTTGTGAATGTTTATGCACATTTTGAAGCAATTTGGCCTCATTTATCATTCAAATAACGTCCAAATACACAAAGAAGACACCCAAAATATTTATTTAATGTTTACGACTGTTTTTGCACTTGTATTTGCATTTAATTACCTATATTTCACGTCAAATCGCTTTAAAATGCATTAAAAAGGCATTTGTGCATGTTTATGCACAATTTGAAGCAATTTGGCCTCATTTATCATTCAAATAACGTCCAAATACACAAAGAAGACACCCAAAATATTTATTTAATGTTTACGACAGTTTTTGCACTTGTATTTGCATTTAATTACCTATATTTCACGTCAAATCGCTTTAAAATGCATTAAAAAGGCATTTGTGCATGTTTATGCACAATTTGAAGCAATTTGGCCTTATTTATCATTCAAATAACGTCCAAATACACAAAGAAGCCACCCAAAATATTTATTTAATGTTTACGAGTGTTTTTGCACTTGTATTTGCATTTAATTACGTATATTTCACATCAAATCGCTTTAAAATGCATTAAAAAAGCATTTGTGAATGTTTTTGCACATTTTGAAGCAATTTGGCCTCATTTATCATTCAAATAACGTCCAAATACACAAAGAAGCCACCCAAAATATTTATTTAATGTTTACGAGTGTTTTTGCACTTGTATTTGCGTTTAATAACCTATATTTCACGTCAAATCGTATTAAAATGCATTAAAATGAATTAAGAACGAATTTGAGCATGTTTATGCATATTTTTAACCAATTTGGCCTCATTTATCATTCAAATAACGTCCAAATACACAGAAAAGCAACCCAAAATATTTATTTAATGTTTACGAGTGTTTTTGCACTTAATGACCTATATTTCACGTCAAATCGCATCAAAGTACATTAAAAACGAATTTGAGCATGTTTATGCACATTTTTAATCAATTTGGCCTAATTTATCATTCAAATAACGTCCAAACACACAAAGAATCAACCCAAAATATTTATTTAATGTTTACGAGTGTTTTTGCACTTGTATTTGCATTTAATGACCTATATTTCACGTCAAATCACATTAAAATGCATAAAAAAGGCATTTGAGTTTGTTTATGCACATTTTTAACCAATTTGGCCTCATTTATCATTCAAATAACGTCCAAATACAGAAAAATGCCTCCCAAAATATTTATTTAATGTTTACGAGTGTTTTTACACAAGTATTTACATTTAATAACCTATATTTTACGTCAAATCGCTTTAAAATGCTTTAAAAAGGATTTTGTGCATGTTTATGCACATTTTGAAACAATTTGGCCTCATTTATCATTCAAAAAACGTCCAAATACACAAAGAAGCAAACTAAAATATTTATTTAATGTTTACGAGTGTTTTTGCACTTGTAGTTGCACTTAATGACCTATATTTCATGTCAAATCGCATAAAAATGCTTTAAAAACGAATTTGAGCTTGTTTATGCACATTTTTAACCAATTTGGCCTCATTTATCATTAAAATAATGTCCAAATACACAAAAAAGCCACCCAAAATATTTATTTAATGTTTACGAGTGTTTTTGCACTTGTATTTACATTTAATGACCTATATTTCCCGTCAAATCGCATCAAAATGCATTAAAAACGAATTTGAGCATTTTAATGCACATTTTTAACCAATTTGGCCTCATTTATCATTCAAATAACGTCAAACATACAAAGAATCAACCCAAAATATTTATTTAATGTTTACGAGTGTTTTTGCACTTGTATTTACAATTAATGACCTATTCACGTCAAATCGCTTTAAAATGCATTAAAAATGCATTTGTGCATGTTTATGCACATTTTTAACCAATTTGGCCTCATTTATCATTCAAATAACGTCCAAATACACAAAGAAGCCACCCAAAATATTTATTTATTGTTCACGAGTGTTTTTGTACTTTTATTATCCTTTAATGACCTATATTTCACGTCAAATCGCATCGAAGTGCATTAAAAACGAATTTGAGCATGTTTATACAAATTTTTAACCAATTTGGCCTCATTTATCATTCAAATAACGTCCAAATACGCAAAAAACAACCCAAAATATTTATTTAATGTTTTCGATTGTTTTTGCACTTGTATTTGCATTTAATGACCTATATTTCACGTCAAATCACATTAAAATGCATTAAAAACGTATTTCAGAATGTTTATGCATATTTTTAACCAATTTGGCCTCATTTATCATTCAAATAACGTCCAAATACAAAAAGAAGCCACCCAAAAAATATATTTAATGTTTACGAGTGTTTTTGCACTTGTATTCACATTTAATGACCTATTTCACGTCAAATCGCTTTAAAATGCATTAAAAAGGCATTTGTGCATGTTTATGCACATTTATAACCAATTTCGCATCATTTATCATTCAAATTACGTCCAAACACACAAAGAATCAACCCAAAATATTTATTTAATGTTTACGAGTGTTTTTGCACTTGTATGTGCATTTAATTACCTATATTTCACGTCAAATCGCATTAAAATGCATTAAAAATGCATTTGAGCTTGTTTATGCACATTTTTAACCAATTTGGCCTCATTTATCATTCAAATAACGTCCAAATACAGAAAAATGCCTCCCAAAATATTTATTTAATGTTTACGAGTGTTTTTACACAAGTATTTACATTTAATAACCTATATTTTACGTCAAATCGCTTTAAAATGCTTTAAAAAGGCTTTTGTGCATGTTTATGCACATTTTGAAACAATTTGGCCTCATTTATCATTCAAAAAACGTCCAAATACACAAAGAAGCAACCTAAAATATTTATTTAATATTTACGAGTGTTTTTGGACTTGTAGTTGCACTTAATAACCTATATTTCATGTCAAATCGCATAAAAATGCATTAAAAACGAATTTGAGCTTGTTTATGCACATTTTTAACCAATTTGGCCTCATTTATCATTCAAATAACGTCCAAATACACAAAAAAGCCACCCAAAATGTTTATTTAATGTTTACGAGTGTTTTTGCACTTGTATTTACATTTAATGACCTATATTTCCCGTCAAATCGCATCAAAATGCATTAAAAACGAATTTGAGCATTTTAATGCACATTTTTAACCAATTTGGCCTCATTTATCATTCAAATAACGTCAAACATACAAAGAATCAACCCAAAATATTTATTTAATGTTTACGAGTGTTTTTGCACTTGTATTTGCATTTAATTACCTATATTTTACGTCAAATCTATTTAAATTGCATTAAAAACGAATTTGAGCATGTTTATGCACATTTTTAACCAATATGGCCTAATTTATCATTCAAATAACGTCCAAATACACAAAAAAACAACCCAAAATATTTATTTAATGTTTACGAGTGTTTGTGCACTTGTATTTGCAGTTAATGACCTATGTTTCACGTCAAATCGCATCAAAATGCATTAAAAACGAATTTGAGCATTTTAATGCACATTTTTAACCAATTTGGCCTCATTTATCATTCAAATAACATCCAAACACACAAAGAATCACCCCAAAATATTTATTTAATGTTTACGAATGTTTTTGCACTTGTATTTACAATTAATGACCTATTCACGTCAAATCGCTTTAAAATGCATTAAAAATGCATTTGTGCATGTTTACGCACATTTTTAACCAATTTGGCCTCATTTATCATTCAAATAACATCCAAATACACAAAGAAGCCACCCAAAATATTTATTTATTGTTTACGAGTGTTTTTGTACTTGTATTATTCTTTAATGACCTATATTTCACGTCAAATCGCATCGAAGTGCATTAAAAACGAATTTGAGCATGTTTATACAAATTTTTAACCAATTTGGCCTCATTTATCATTCAAATAACGTCCAAATACGCAAAAAACAACCCAAAATATTTATTTAATGTTTTCGATTGTTTTTGCACTTGTATTCACATTTAATGACCTATTTCACGTCAAATCTCTTTAAAATGCATTAAAAAGGCATTTGTGCATGTTTATGCACATTTTGAATCAATTTGGCCTCATTTATCATTCAAATAACGTCCAAATACACAAAAAAGCCACCCAAAATATTTATTTAATGTTTACGAGTGTTTTTGCACTTGTATTTGCATTTAATTACCTATATTTCACGTCAAATCGCTTTAAAATGCATTAAAAAGGCATTTGTGAATGTTTATGCACATTTTGAAGCAATTTGGCCTCATTTATCATTTAGATAACGTCCAAATACACAAAAAACAACCCAAAATATTTATTTAATGTTTTCGAGTGTTTTTGCACTTGTATTTGCATTTAATGACCTATATTTCACGTCAAATCGCATTAAAATGCATTAAAAACGTATTTCAGAATGTTTATGCATATTTTTAACCAATTTGGCCTCATTTATCATTCAAATAATGTCCAAATACAAAAAGAAGCCACCCAAAAAATTTATTTAATATTTACGAGTAATTTTGCACATGTATTTACATTTAATGACCTATTTCACGTCAAATCGCTTTAAAATACATTAAAAAGGCATTTGTGCATGTTTATGCACATTTATAACCAATTTCGCATCATTTATCATTCAAATTACGTCCAAATATACAAAGAAGCCACCCAAAATATTTATTTAATGTTTACAAGTGTTTTTGCACTTGTATGTGCATTTAATTACCTATATTTCACGTCAAATCGCATTAAAATGCATTAAAAATGCATTTGTGCATGTTTATGCACATTTTTAACCAATTTGGCCTCATTTATCATTCAAATAACGTCCATATACACAAAGAAGCCACCCAAAATATTTATTTAATGTTTACGAGTGTTTTTGCACTTGTATTTACATTTAATGACCTATTTCACGTCAAATCGCTTTAAAATGCATTAAAAAGGCATTTGTGCATGTTTATGCACATTTATAACCAATTTCGCATCATTTATCATTCAAATTACGTCCAAATATACAAAGAAGCCACCCAAAATATTTATTTAATGTTTACAAGTGTTTTTGCACTTGTATGTGCATTTAATTACCTATATTTCACGTCAAATCGCATTAAAATGCATTAAAAATGCATTTGTGCATGTTTATGCACATTTTTAACCAATTTGGCCTAATTTATCATTCAAATAACGTCCAAATACACAAAGAAGCCACCCAAAATATTTATTTAATGTTTACGAGTGTTTTTGTACTTGTATTATTCTTTAATGACCTATATTTCACGTCAAATCGCATCGAAGTGCATTAAAAACGAATTTGAGCATGTTTATACAAATTTTTAACCAATTTGGCCTCATTTATCATTCAAATAACGTCCAAATACGCAAAAAACAACCCAAAATATTTATTTAATGTTTTCGATTGTTTTTGCACTTGTATTCACATTTAATGACCTATTTCACGTCAAATCTCTTTAAAATGCATTAAAAAGGCATTTGTGCATGTTTATGCACATTTTGAAGCAATTTGGCCTCATTTATCATTCAAATAACGTCCAAATACACAAAAAAGCCACCCAAAATATTTATTTAATGTTTACGAGTGTTTTTGCACTTGTATTTGCATTTAATTACCTATATTTCACGTCAAATCGCTTTAAAATGCATTAAAAAGGCATTTGTGAATGTTTATGCACATTTTGAAGCAATTTGGCCTCATTTATCATTTAGATAACGTCCAAATACACAAAAAACAACCCAAAATATTTATTTAATGTTTTCGAGTGTTTTTGCACTTGTATTTGCATTTAATGACCTATATTTCACGTCAAATCGCATTAAAATGCATTAAAAACGTATTTCAGAATGTTTATGCATATTTTTAACCAATTTGGCCTCATTTATCATTCAAATAATGTCCAAATACAAAAAGAAGCCACCCAAAAAATTTATTTAATGTTTACGAGTACTTTTGCACTTGTATTTACATTTAATGACCTATTTCACGTCAAATCGCTTTAAAATGCATTAAAAAGGCATTTGTGCATGTTTATGCACATTTATAACCAATTTCGCATCATTTAATATTCAAATTACGTCCAAATATACAAAGAAGCCACCCAAAATATTTATTTAATGTTTACAAGTGTTTTTGCACTTGTATGTGCATTTAATTACCTATATTTCACGTCAAATCGCATTAAAATGCATTAAAAATGCATTTGTGCATGTTTATGCACATTTTTAACCAATTTGGCCTCATTTATCATTCAAATAACGTCCAAATACACAAAGAAGCCACCCAAAATATTTATTTAATGTTTACGAGTGTTTTTGCACTTGTATTTACATTTAATGACCTATTTCACGTCAAATCGCTTTAAAATGCATTAAAAAGGCATTTGTGCATGTTTATGCACATTTATAACCAATTTCGCATCATTTATCATTCAAATTACGTCCAAATATACAAAGAAGCCACCCAAAATATTTATTTAATGTTTACAAGTGTTTTTGCACTTGTATGTGCATTTAATTACCTATATTTCACGTCAAATCGCATTAAAATGCATTAAAAATGCATTTGTGCATGTTTATGCACATTTTTAACCAATTTGGCCTAATTAATCATTCAAATAACGTCCAAATACACAAAGAAGCCACCCAAAATATTTATTTAATGTTTACGAGTGTTTTTGCACTTGTATTTACATTTAATGACCTATTTCCCGTCAAAACGCTTTAAAATGCATTAAAAAGGCATTTGTGAATGTTTATGCACATTTTGATGCAATTTGGCCTCATTTATCATTCAAATAACGTCCAAATACAC
Organism: x Bolboschoenoplectus mariqueter; assembly: GCA_037678475.1. Taxonomy (NCBI): domain Eukaryota; kingdom Viridiplantae; phylum Streptophyta; class Magnoliopsida; order Poales; family Cyperaceae; genus x Bolboschoenoplectus; species x Bolboschoenoplectus mariqueter. The sequence continues at coordinate 4,789,918 of CM075236.1, read as the reverse complement.
AAAGAAGCCTCCCAAAATATTTATTTAATGTTTACGAGTGTTTTTGCACTTGTATTTGCATTTAATTACGTATATTTCACATCAAATCGCTTTAAAATGCATTAAAAAGGCATTTGTGAATGTTTATGCACATTTTGAAGCAATTTGGCCTCATTTATCATTCAAATAACGTCCAAATACACAAAGAAGCCACCCAAAATATTTATTTAATGTTTACGAGTGTTTTTGCACTTAATGACCTATATTTCACGTCAAATCGCATCAAAGTACATTAAAAACGAATTTGAGCATGTTTATGCACATTTTTAATCAATTTGGCCTAATTTATCATTCAAATAACGTCCAAACACACAAAGAATCAACCCAAAATATTTATTTAATGTTTACGAGTGTTTTTGCACTTGTATTTGCATTTAATAACCTATATTTCACGTCAAATCACATTAAAATGCATTAAAAACGAATTTGAGCTTGTTTATGCACATTTTTAACCAATTTGGCCTCATTTATCATTGAAATAACGTCCAAATACAGAAAAATGCCTCCCAAAATATTTATTTAATGTTTACGAGTGTTTTTACACAAGTATTTACATTTAATAACCTATATTTTACGTCAAATCGCTTTAAAATGCTTTAAAATGGCTTTTGTGCATGTTTATGCACATTTTGAAACAATTTGGCCTCATTTATCATTCAAAAAACGTCTAAATACAAAAAGAAGCAAACTAAAATATTTATTTAATGTTTACGAGTGTTTTTGCACTTGTATTTGCATTTAATGACCTATATTTCACGTCAAATCACATTAAAATGCATTAAAAACGAATTTGAGCTTGTTTATGCACATTTTTAACCAATTTGGCCTCATTTATCATTCAAATAACGTCCAAATACAGAAAAATGCCTCCCAAAATATTTATTTAATGTTTACGAGTGTTTTTACACAAGTATTTACATTTAATAACCTATATTTTACGTCAAATCGCTTTAAAATGCTTTAAAAAGGCTTTTGTGCATGTTTATGCACATTTTGAAACAATTTGGCCTCATTTATCATTCAAAAAACGTCCAAATACAAAAAGAAGCAAACTAAAATATTTATTTAATGTTTACGAGTGTTTTTGCACTTGTATTTGCATTTAATTACGTATATTTCACATCAAATCGCTTTAAAATGCATTAAAAAGGCATTTGTGAATGTTTATACACATTGTGAAGCAATTTGGCCTCATTTATCATTCAAATAACGTCCAAATACACAAAGAAGCCACCCAAAATATTTATTTAATGTTTACGAGTGTTTTTGCACTTAATGACCTATATTTCACGTCAAATCGCATCAAAGTACATTAAAAACGAATTTGAGCATGTTTATACACATTTTTAACCAATTTGGCCTCATTTATCTTTCAAATAACGTCCAAATACACAAAGAAGCCACCCAAAATATTTATTTAATGTTTACGAGTGTTTTTCCACATGTATTTGCATTTAATTACCTATATTTCACGTCAAAACGCTTTAAAATGCATTAAAAAGGCATTTGTGAATGTTTATGCACATTTTGAAGCAATTTGGCCTCATTTATCATTCAAATAACGTCCAAATGCACAAAAAACAACCCAAAATATTTATTTAATATTTTCGAGTGTTTTTGCACTTTTGTTTTCATTTAATGACCTATATTTCACATCAAATCGCATTAAAATGCATTAAAAACGTATTTCAGAATGTTTATGCATATTTTTAACAAATTTGGCCTCATTTATCATTCAAATAATGTCCAAATACAAAAAGAAGCCACCCAAAAAATTTATTTAATGTTTACGAGTGTTTTTGCACTTGTATTTACATTTAATGACCTATTTCACGTCAAATCGCTTTAAAATACATTAAAAAGGCATTTGTGCATGTTTATGCACATTTATAACCAATTTCGCATCATTTATCATTCAAATTACGTCCAAATATACAAAGAAGCCACCCAAAATATTTATTTAATGTTTACAAGTGTTTTTGCACTTGTATGTGCATTTAATTACCTATATTTCACGTCAAATCGCATTAAAATGCATTAAAAATGCATTTGTGCATGTTTATGCACATTTTTAACCAATTTGGCCTCATTTATCATTCAAATAACGTCCAAATACACAAAGAAGCCACCCAAAATATTTATTTAATGTTTACGAGTGTTTTTGCACTTGTATTTACATTTAATGACCTATTTCACGTCAAATCGCTTTAAAATGCATTAAAAAGGCATTTGTGCATGTTTATGCACATTTATAACCAATTTCGCATCATTTATCATTCAAATTACGTCCAAATATACAAAGAAGCCACCCAAAATATTTATTTAATGTTTACAAGTGTTTTTGCACTTGTATGTGCATTTAATTACCTATATTTCACGTCAAATCGCATTAAAATGCATTAAAAATGCATTTGTGCATGTTTATGCACATTTTTAACCAATTTGGCCTAATTAATCATTCAAATAACGTCCAAATACACAAAGAAGCCACCCAAAATATTTATTTAATGTTTACGAGTGTTTTTGCACTTGTATTTACATTTAATGACCTATTTCCCGTCAAAACGCTTTAAAATGCATTAAAAAGGCATTTGTGAATGTTTATGCACATTTTGATGCAATTTGGCCTCATTTATCATTCAAATAACGTCCAAATACACAAAGAAGCCTCCCAAAATATTTATTTAATGTTTACGAGTGTTTTTGCACTTGTATTTGCATTTAATTACGTATATTTCACATCAAATCGCTTTAAAATGCATTAAAAAGGCATTTGTGAATGTTTATGCACATTTTGAAGCAATTTGGCCTCATTTATCATTCAAATAACGTCCAAATACACAAAGAAGCCACCCAAAATATTTATTTAATGTTTACGAGTGTTTTTGCACTTAATGACCTATATTTCACGTCAAATCGCATCAAAGTACATTAAAAACGAATTTGAGCATGTTTATGCACATTTTTAATCAATTTGGCCTAATTTATCATTCAAATAACGTCCAAACACACAAAGAATCAACCCAAAATATTTATTTAATGTTTACGAGTGTTTTTGCACTTGTATTTGCATTTAATAACCTATATTTCACGTCAAATCACATTAAAATGCATTAAAAACGAATTTGAGCTTGTTTATGCACATTTTTAACCAATTTGGCCTCATTTATCATTGAAATAACGTCCAAATACAGAAAAATGCCTCCCAAAATATTTATTTAATGTTTACGAGTGTTTTTACACAAGTATTTACATTTAATAACCTATATTTTACGTCAAATCGCTTTAAAATGCTTTAAAATGGCTTTTGTGCATGTTTATGCACATTTTGAAACAATTTGGCCTCATTTATCATTCAAAAAACGTCTAAATACAAAAAGAAGCAAACTAAAATATTTATTTAATGTTTACGAGTGTTTTTGCACTTGTATTTGCATTTAATGACCTATATTTCACGTCAAATCACATTAAAATGCATTAAAAACGAATTTGAGCTTGTTTATGCACATTTTTAACCAATTTGGCCTCATTTATCATTCAAATAACGTCCAAATACAGAAAAATGCCTCCCAAAATATTTATTTAATGTTTACGAGTGTTTTTACACAAGTATTTACATTTAATAACCTATATTTTACGTCAAATCGCTTTAAAAATGCTTTAAAAAGGCTTTTGTGCATGTTTATGCACATTTTGAAACAATTTGGCCTCATTTATCATTCAAAAAACGTCCAAATACAAAAAGAAGCAAACTAAAATATTTATTTAATGTTTACGAGTGTTTTTGCACTTGTATTTGCATTTAATTACGTATATTTCACATCAAATCGCTTTAAAATGCATTAAAAAGGCATTTGTGAATGTTTATACACATTGTGAAGCAATTTGGCCTCATTTATCATTCAAATAACGTCCAAATACACAAAGAAGCCACCCAAAATATTTATTTAATGTTTACGAGTGTTTTTGCACTTAATGACCTATATTTCACGTCAAATCGCATCAAAGTACATTAAAAACGAATTTGAGCATGTTTATACACATTTTTAACCAATTTGGCCTCATTTATCTTTCAAATAACGTCCAAATACACAAAGAAGCCACCCAAAATATTTATTTAATGTTTACGAGTGTTTTTCCACATGTATTTGCATTTAATTACCTATATTTCACGTCAAAACGCTTTAAAATGCATTAAAAAGGCATTTGTGAATGTTTATGCACATTTTGAAGCAATTTGGCCTCATTTATCATTCAAATAACGTCCAAATGCACAAAAAACAACCCAAAATATTTATTTAATATTTTCGAGTGTTTTTGCACTTTTGTTTTCATTTAATGACCTATATTTCACATCAAATCGCATTAAAATGCATTAAAAACGTATTTCAGAATGTTTATGCATATTTTTAACAAATTTGGCCTCATTTATCATTCAAATAATGTCCAAATACAAAAAGAAGCCACCCAAAAAATTTATTTAATGTTTACGAGTGTTTTTGCACTTGTATTTACATTTAATGACCTATTTCACGTCAAATCGCTTTAAAATACATTAAAAAGGCATTTGTGCATGTTTATGCACATTTATAACCAATTTCGCATCATTTATCATTCAAATTACGTCCAAATATACAAAGAAGCCACCCAAAATATTTATTTAATGTTTACAAGTGTTTTTGCACTTGTATGTGCATTTAATTACCTATATTTCACGTCAAATCGCATTAAAATGCATTAAAATGCATTTGTGCATGTTTATGCACATTTTTAACCAATTTTGCCTCATTTATCAGTCAAATAACGTCCAAATACACAAAGAAGCCACCCAAAATATTTATTTAATGTTTACGAGTGTTTTTGCACTTGTATTTGCATATAATTACCTATATTTCACGTCAAAACGCTTTAAAATGCATTAAAAAGGCATTTGTGAATGTTTATGCACATTTTGATGCAATTTGGCCTCATTTATTATTCAAATAACGTCCAAATACACAAAGAAGCCACCCAAAATATTTATTTAATGTTTACGAGTGTTTTTGCACTTGTATTTGCATTTAATTACCTATATTTCACGTCAAATCGCTTTAAAATGCATTAAAAAGGCATTTGTGCATGTTTATGCACATTTTGAAGCAATTTGGCCTCATTTATCATTCAAATAACGTCCAAATGCACATAGAAGCCACCCAAAATATTTATTTAATGTTTACTTGTGTTTTTGCACTTGTATTTGCATTTAATTACCTATATTTCACGTCAAAACGCTTTAAAATGCATTAAAAAGGCATTTGTGAATGTTTATGCACATTTTGAAGCAATTTGGCCTCATTTATCATTCAAATAACGTCCAAATACACAAAGAAGCCACCCAAAATATTTATTTAATGTTTACGAGTGTTTTTGCACTTGTATTTGCGTTTAATAACCTATATTTCACGTCAAATCGTATTAAATGCATTAAAATGAATTATAAACGAATTTGAGCATGTTTATGCATATTTTTAACCAATTTGGCCTCATTTATCATTCAAATAACGTCCAAATACATAGAAAATCAACCCAAAATATTTATTTAATGTTTACGAGTGTTTTTGCACTTGTATTTGCATTTATGACCTATATTTCACGTCAAATCACATTAAAATGCATTAAAAACGAATTTGAGCTTGTTTATGCACATTTTTAACCAATTTGGCCTCATTTATCATTCAAATAACGTCCAAATACAGAAAAATGCCTCCCAAAATATTTATTTAATGTTTACGAGTGTTTTTACACAAGTATTTACATTTAATAACCTATATTTTACGTCAAATCGCTTTAAGATGCTTTAAAAAGGCTTTTGTGCATGTTTATGCACATTTTGAAACAATTTGGCCTCATTTATCATTCAAAAAACGTCCAAATACACAAAGAAAGCAAACTAAAATATTTATTTAATGTTTACGAGTGTTTTTGCACTTGTAGTTGTACTTAATGACCTATATTTCATGTCAAATCGCATAAAAATGCTTTAAAAACGAATTTGAGCTTGTTTATGCACATTTTTAACCAATTTGGCCTCATGTATCATTAAAATAACGTCCAAATACACAAAAAAGCCACCCAAAATATTTATTTAATGTTTACGAGTGTTTTTGCACTTGTATTTGCATTTAGTGACCTATATTTCCCGTCAAATCGCATCAAAATGCATTAAAAACGAATTTGAGCATTTTAATGCACATTTTTAACCAATTTGGCCTCATTTATCATTCAAATAACGTCAAACATACAAAGAATCAACCCAAAATATTTATTTAATGTTTACGAGTGTTTTTGCAATTGTATTTGCATTTAATTACCTATATTTCACGTCAAATCTATTTAAATTGCACTAAAAACGAATTTGAGTATGTTTATGCACATTTTTAACCAATATGGCCTAATTTATCATTCAAATAACGTCCAAATACACAAAGAAGCAACCCAAAATATTTATTTAATGTTTACGAGTGTTTTTGCACTTGTATTTGCAGTTAATGACCTATGTTTCACGTCAAATCGCATCAAAATGCATTAAAAACGAATTTGAGCATTTTAATGCACATTTTTAACCAATTTGGCCTCATTTATCATTCAAATAACATCCAAACATACAAAGAATCACCCCAAAATATTTATATAATGTTTACGAGTGTTTTTGCACTTGTATTTACAATTAATGACCTATTCACGTCAAATCGCTTTAAAATGCATTAAAAATGCATTTGTGCATGTTTATGCACATTTTTAACCAATTTGGCCTCATTTATCATTCAAATAACGTCCAAATACACAAAGAAGCCAACCAAAATATTTATTTATTGTTGACGAGTGTTTTTGTACTTGTATTATCCTTTAATGACGTATATTTCACGTCAAATCGCATCGAAATGCATTAAAAACGAATTTGAGCATGTTTATACAAATTTTTAACCAATTTGGCCTCATTTATCATTCAAATAACGTCCAAATAAGCAAAAAACAACCCAAAATATTTATTTAATGTTTTCGATTGTTTTTGCACTTGTATTTGCATTTAATGACCTATATTTCACGTCAAATCACATTAAAATGCATTAAAAACGTATTTCAGAATGTTTATGCATATTTTTAACCAATTTGGCCTCATTTATCATTCAAATAACGTCCAAATACAAAAAGAAGCCACCCAAAAAATTTATTTAATGTTTACGAGTGTTTTTGCACTTATATTCACATTTAATGACCTATTTCACGTCAAATCGCTTTAAAATGCATTAAAAAGGCATTTGTGCAAGTTTATGCACATTTTGAAGCAATTTGGCCTCATTTATAATTCAAATAACGTCCAAATACACAAAGAAGCCACCCAAAATATTTATTTAATGTTTACTTGTGTTTTTGCAGTTGTATTTGCACTTAATGACCTATATTTCACGTCAAATCGCATCGAAGTGCATTAAAAACGAATTTGAGCATTTTTATACACATTTTTAACCAATTTGGCCTCATTTATATTTCAAATAACGTCCAAATACACAAAGAAGCCACCCAAAATATTTATATAATATTTACGAGTGTTTTTGCACTTGTATTTGCATTTAATTACCAATATTTCACGTGAAATCGCATTAAAATGCATTAAAAATGCATTTGTGCATGTTTATGCACATTTTTAACCAATTTGGCCTCATTTATCATTCAAATAACGTCCAAATACACAAAGAAGCCACCCAAAATATTTATTTAAAGTTTACGAGTGTTTTTGAATTTGTTTGTGCATTTAATTACCTATATTTCACATCAAATCGCTTTAAAATGCATTAAAAAGGCATTTGTGCAAGTTTGTGCACATTTTGAAGCAATTTGGCCTCATTTATCATTCAAATAACGTCCAAATACACAAAGAAGCCACCCAAAATATTTATTTAATTTTTACGAGTGTTTTTGCACTTGTATTTGCATTTAAATACCTATATTTTCATGTCAAATCGCATTAAAATGCATTAAAAAGGCATTTGAGCATGTTTAGGCACATTTTTAACCAATTTGGCATCAATTATAATTAAAATAACGGCCAAATACACAAAGAAGCCACCCAAAATATTTATTTAATGTTTACTTGTGTTTTTGCACTTGTATTTGCACTTAATGACCTATATTTCACGTCAAATCACATCGAAGTGCATTAATAACGAATTTGAGCATTTTTATACACATTTTTAACCAATTTGGCCTCATTTATCTTTCAAATAACGTCCAAATACACAAAGAAGCCACCCAAAATATTTATTTAATGTTTACGAGTGTTTTTGCACTTGTATTTGCGTTTAATGACCTATTTCACGTCAAATCGCTTTAAAATACATTAAAAAGGCATTTGTGCATGTTTATGCACATTTATAACCAATTTCGCATCATTTATCATTCAAATTACGTCCAAATATACAAAGAAGCCACCCAAAATATTTATTTAATGTTTACAAGTGTTTTTGCACTTGTATGTGCATTTAATTACCTATATTTCACGTCAAATCGCATTAAAATGCATTAAAAATGCATTTGTGCATGTTTATGCACATTTTTAACCAATTTTGCCTCATTTATCAGTCAAATAACGTCCAAATACACAAAGAAGCCACCCAAAATATTTATTTAATGTTTACGAGTGTTTTTGCACTTGTATTTGCATATAATTACCTATATTTCACGTCAAAACGCTTTAAAATGCATTAAAAAGGCATTTGTGAATGTTTATGCACATTTTGATGCAATTTGGCCTCATTTATTATTCAAATAACGTCCAAATACACAAAGAAGCCACCCAAAATATTTATTTAATGTTTACGAGTGTTTTTGCACTTGTATTTGCATTTAATTACCTATATTTCACGTCAAATCGCTTTAAAATGCATTAAAAAGGCATTTGTGCATGTTTATGCACATTTTGAAGCAATTTGGCCTCATTTATCATTCAAATAACGTCCAAATGCACATAGAAGCCACCCAAAATATTTATTTAATGTTTACTTGTGTTTTTGCACTTGTATTTGCATTTAATTACCTATATTTCACGTCAAAACGCTTTAAAATGCATTAAAAAGGCATTTGTGAATGTTTATGCACATTTTGAAGCAATTTGGCCTCATTTATCATTCAAATAACGTCCAAATACACAAAGAAGCCACCCAAAATATTTATTTAATGTTTACGAGTGTTTTTGCACTTGTATTTGCGTTTAATAACCTATATTTCACGTCAAATCGTATTAAAATGCATTAAAATGAATTATAAACGAATTTGAGCATGTTTATGCATATTTTTAACCAATTTGGCCTCATTTATCATTCAAATAACGTCCAAATACATAGAAAATCAACCCAAAATATTTATTTAATGTTTACGAGTGTTTTTGCACTTGTATTTGCATTTAATGACCTATATTTCACGTCAAATCACATTAAAATGCATTAAAAACGAATTTGAGCTTGTTTATGCACATTTTTAACCAATTTGGCCTCATTTATCATTCAAATAACGTCCAAATACAGAAAATGCCTCCCAAAATATTTATTTAATGTTTACGAGTGTTTTTACACAAGTATTTACATTTAATAACCTATATTTTACGTCAAATCGCTTTAAGATGCTTTAAAAAGGCTTTTGTGCATGTTTATGCACATTTTGAAACAATTTGGCCTCATTTATCATTCAAAAAACGTCCAAATACACAAAGAAAGCAAACTAAAATATTTATTTAATGTTTACGAGTGTTTTTGCACTTGTAGTTGTACTTAATGACCTATATTTCATGTCAAATCGCATAAAAATGCTTTAAAAACGAATTTGAGCTTGTTTATGCACATTTTTAACCAATTTGGCCTCATGTATCATTAAAATAACGTCCAAATACACAAAAAAGCCACCCAAAATATTTATTTAATGTTTACGAGTGTTTTTGCACTTGTATTTGCATTTAGTGACCTATATTTCCCGTCAAATCGCATCAAAATGCATTAAAAACGAATTTGAGCATTTTAATGCACATTTTTAACCAATTTGGCCTCATTTATCATTCAAATAACGTCAAACATACAAAGAATCAACCCAAAATATTTATTTAATGTTTACGAGTGTTTTTGCAATTGTATTTGCATTTAATTACCTATATTTCACGTCAAATCTATTTAAATTGCACTAAAAACGAATTTGAGTATGTTTATGCACATTTTTAACCAATATGGCCTAATTTATCATTCAAATAACGTCCAAATACACAAAGAAGCAACCCAAAATATTTATTTAATGTTTACGAGTGTTTTTGCACTTGTATTTGCAGTTAATGACCTATGTTTCACGTCAAATCGCATCAAAATGCATTAAAAACGAATTTGAGCATTTTAATGCACATTTTTAACCAATTTGGCCTCATTTATCATTCAAATAACATCCAAACATACAAAGAATCACCCCAAAATATTTATATAATGTTTACGAGTGTTTTTGCACTTGTATTTACAATTAATGACCTATTCACGTCAAATCGCTTTAAAATGCATTAAAAATGCATTTGTGCATGTTTATGCACATTTTTAACCAATTTGGCCTCATTTATCATTCAAATAACGTCCAAATACACAAAGAAGCCAACCAAAATATTTATTTATTGTTGACGAGTGTTTTTGTACTTGTATTATCCTTTAATGACGTATATTTCACGTCAAATCGCATCGAAATGCATTAAAAACGAATTTGAGCATGTTTATACAAATTTTTAACCAATTTGGCCTCATTTATCATTCAAATAACGTCCAAATAAGCAAAAAACAACCCAAAATATTTATTTAATGTTTTCGATTGTTTTTGCACTTGTATTTGCATTTAATGACCTATATTTCACGTCAAATCACATTAAAATGCATTAAAAACGTATTTCAGAATGTTTATGCATATTTTTAACCAATTTGGCCTCATTTATCATTCAAATAACGTCCAAATACAAAAAGAAGCCACCCAAAAAATTTATTTAATGTTTACGAGTGTTTTTGCACTTATATTCACATTTAATGACCTATTTCACGTCAAATCGCTTTAAAATGCATTAAAAAGGCATTTGTGCAAGTTTATGCACATTTTGAAGCAATTTGGCCTCATTTATAATTCAAATAACGTCCAAATACACAAAGAAGCCACCCAAAATATTTATTTAATGTTTACTTGTGTTTTTGCAGTTGTATTTGCACTTAATGACCTATATTTCACGTCAAATCGCATCGAAGTGCATTAAAAACGAATTTGAGCATTTTTATACACATTTTTAACCAATTTGGCCTCATTTATATTTCAAATAACGTCCAAATACACAAAGAAGCCACCCAAAATATTTATATAATATTTACGAGTGTTTTTGCACTTGTATTTGCATTTAATTACCTATATTTCACGTCAAATCGCATTAAAATGCATTAAAAATGCATTTGTGCATGTTTATGCACATTTTTAACCAATTTGGCCTCATTTATCATTCAAATAACGTCCAAATACACAAAGAAGCCACCCAAAATATTTATTTAAAGTTTACGAGTGTTTTTGAATTTGTTTGTGCATTTAATTACCTATATTTCACATCAAATCGCTTTAAAATGCATTAAAAAGGCATTTGTGCAAGTTTGTGCACATTTTGAAGCAATTTGGCCTCATTTATCATTCAAATAACGTCCAAATACACAAAGAAGCCACCCAAAATATTTATTTAATTTTTACGAGTGTTTTTGCACTTGTATTTGCATTTAAATACCTATATTTCATGTCAAATCGCATTAAAATGCATTAAAAAGGCATTTGAGCATGTTTAGGCACATTTTTAACCAATTTGGCATCAATTATAATTAAAATAACGGCCAAATACACAAAGAAGCCACCCAAAATATTTATTTAATGTTTACTTGTGTTTTTGCACTTGTATTTGCACTTAATGACCTATATTTCACGTCAAATCACATCGAAGTGCATTAATAACGAATTTGAGCATTTTTATACACATTTTTAACCAATTTGGCCTCATTTATCTTTCAAATAACGTCCAAATACACAAAGAAGCCACCCAAAATATTTATTTAATGTTTACGAGTGTTTTTGCACTTGTATGTGCATTTAATTACCTATATTTCACGTCAAATCGCATTAAAATACATTAAAAATGCATTTGTGCATGTTTATGCACATTTTTAACCAATTTGGCCTCATTTATCATTCAAATAACGTCCAAATACACAAAGAAGCCACCCAAAATATTTATTTAATGTTTACGAGTGTTTTTGAATTTGTTTGTGCATTTAATTACCTATATTTCACATCAAATCGCTTTAAAATGCATCAAAAAGGCATTTGTGCAAGTTTATGCACATTTTGAAGCAATTTGGCCTCATTTATCATTCAAATAACGTCCAAATACACAAAGAAGCCACCCAAAATATTTATTTCATTTTTACGAGTGTTTTTGCACTTGTATTTGCATTTAAATACCTATATTTCATGTCAAATCGCATTAAAATGCATTAAAAAGGCATTTGAGCATGTTTAGGCACATTTTTAACCAATTTGGCCTCATTTATCATTAAAATAACGGCCAAATACACAAAGAAGCCACCCAAAATATTTATTTAATGTTTACTTGTGTTTTTGCACTTGTATTTGCACTTAATGACCTATATTTCACGTCAAATCGCATCGAAGTGCATTAAAAACGAATTTGAGCATTTTTATACACATTTTTAACCAATTTGGCCTCATTTATCTTTCAAATAACGTTCAAATACACAAAGAAGCCACCCAAAATATTTATTTAATGTTTACGAGTGTTTTTGCACTTGTATTTGCATTTAATTACCTATATTTCACGTCAAATCGCATTAAAATGCATTAAAAATGGATTTGTGCATGTTTATGCACATTTTTAACCAATTTGGCCTCATTTATCATTCAAATAACGTCCAAATACACAAAGAAGCCACCCAAAATATTTATTTAAAGTTTACGAGTGTTTTTGAATTTGTTTGTGCATTTAATTACCTATATTTCACATCAAATCGCTTTAAAATGCATTAAAAAGGCATTTGTGCAAGTTTGTGCACATTTTGAAGCAATTTGGCCTCATTTATCATTCAAATAACGTCCAAATACACAAAGAAGCCACCCAAAATATTTATTTAATTTTTACGAGTGTTTTTGCACTTGTATTTGCATTTAAATACCTATATTTCATGTCAAATCGCATTAAAATGCATTAAAAAGGCATTTGAGCATGTTTAGGCACATTTTTAACCAATTTGGCATCAATTATCATTAAAATAACGGCCAAATACACAAAGAAGCCACCCAAAATATTTATTTAATGTTTACTTGTGTTTTTGCACTTGTATTTGCACTTAATGACCTATATTTCACGTCAAATCGCATCGAAGTGCATTAAAAACGAATTTGAGCATTTTTATACACATTTTTAACCAATTTGGCCTCATTTATCTTTCAAATAACGTCCAAATACACAAAGAAGCCACCCAAAATATTTATTTAATGTTTACGAGTGTTTTTGCACTTGTATGTGCATTTAATTACCTATATTTCACGTCAAATCGCATTAAAATGCATTAAAAATGCATTTGTGCATGTTTATGCACATTTTTAACCAATTTGGCCTCATTTATCATTCAAATAACGTCCAAATACACAAAGAAGCCACCCAAAATATTTATTTAATGTTTACGAGTGTTTTTGAATTTGTTTGTGCATTTAATTACCTATATTTCACATCAAATCGCTTTAAAATGCATTAAAAAGGCATTTGTGCAAGTTTATGCACATTTTGAAGCAATTTGGCCTCATTTATCATTCAAATAACGTCCAAATACACAAAGAAGCCACCCAAAATATTTATTTAATTTTGACGAGTGTTTTTGCACTTGTATTTGCATTTAAATACCTATATTTCATGTCAAATCGCATTAAAATGCATTAAAAAGGCATTTGAGCATGTTTAGGCACATTTTTGAAGCAATTTGGCCTCATTTATCATTAAAATAACGGCCAAATACACAATGAAGCCACCCAAAATATTTATTTAATGTTTACTTGTGTTTTTGCACTTGTATTTGCACTTAATGACCTATATTTCACGTCAAATCGCATCGAAGTGCATTAAAAACGAATTTGAGCATTTTTATACACATTTTTAACCAATTTGGCCTCATTTATCTTTCAAATAACGTCCAAATACACAAAGAAGCCACCCAAAATATTTATTTAATGTTTACGAGTGTTTTTGCACTTGTATTTGCATTTAATTACCTATATTTCACGTCAAATCGCATTAAAATGCATTAAAAATGCATTTGTGCATGTTTATGCACATTTTTAACCAATTTGGCCTCATTTATCATTCAAATAACGTCCAAATACACAAAGAAGCCACCCAAAATATTTATTTAATGTTTACGAGTGTTTTTGAATTTGTTTGTGCATTTAATTACCTATATTTCACATCAAATCGCTTTAAAATGCATTAAAAAGGCATTTGTGCAAGTTTGTGCACATTTTGAAGCAATTTGGCCTCATTTATCATTCAAATAACGTCCAAATACACAAAGAAGCCACCCAAAATATTTATTTAATTTTTACGAGTGTTTTTGCACTTGTATTTGCATTTAAATACCTATATTTCATGTCAAATCGCATTAAAATGCATTAAAAAGGCATTTGAGCATGTTTAGGCACATTTTTAACCAATTTGGCCTCATTTATCATTAAAATAACGGCCAAATACACAAAGAAGCCACCCAAAATATTTATTTAATGTTTACTTGTGTTTTTGCACTTGTATTTGCACTTAATGACCTATATTTCACGTCAAATCGCATCGAAGTGCATTAAAAACGAATTTGAGCATTTTTATACACATTTTTAACCAATTTGGCCTCATTTATCTTTCAAATAACGTTCAAATACACAAAGAAGCCACCCAAAATATTTATTTAATGTTTACGAGTGTTTTTGCACTTGTATTTGCATTTAATTACCTATATTTCACGTCAAATCGCATTAAAATGCATTAAAAATGGATTTGTGCATGTTTATGCACATTTTTAACCAATTTGGCCTCATTTATCATTCAAATAACGTCCAAATACACAAAGAAGCCACCCAAAATATTTATTTAAAGTTTACGAGTGTTTTTGAATTTGTTTGTGCATTTAATTACCTATATTTCACATCAAATCGCTTTAAAATGCATTAAAAAGGCATTTGTGCAAGTTTGTGCACATTTTGAAGCAATTTGGCCTCATTTATCATTCAAATAACGTCCAAATACACAAAGAAGCCACCCAAAATATTTATTTAATTTTTACGAGTGTTTTTGCACTTGTATTTGCATTTAAATACCTATATTTCATGTCAAATCGCATTAAAATGCATTAAAAAGGCATTTGAGCATGTTTAGGCACATTTTTAACCAATTTGGCATCAATTATCATTAAAATAACGGCCAAATACACAAAGAAGCCACCCAAAATATTTATTTAATGTTTACTTGTGTTTTTGCACTTGTATTTGCACTTAATGACCTATATTTCACGTCAAATCGCATCGAAGTGCATTAAAAACGAATTTGAGCATTTTTATACACATTTTTAACCAATTTGGCCTCATTTATCTTTCAAATAACGTCCAAATACACAAAGAAGCCACCCAAAATATTTATTTAATGTTTACGAGTGTTTTTGCACTTGTATGTGCATTTAATTACCTATATTTCACGTCAAATCGCATTAAAATGCATTAAAAATGCATTTGTGCATGTTTATGCACATTTTTAACCAATTTGGCCTCATTTATCATTCAAATAACGTCCAAATACACAAAGAAGCCACCCAAAATATTTATTTAATGTTTACGAGTGTTTTTGAATTTGTTTGTGCATTTAATTACCTATATTTCACATCAAATCGCTTTAAAATGCATTAAAAAGGCATTTGTGCAAGTTTATGCACATTTTGAAGCAATTTGGCCTCATTTATCATTCAAATAACGTCCAAATACACAAAGAAGCCACCCAAAATATTTATTTAATTTTGACGAGTGTTTTTGCACTTGTATTTGCATTTAAATACCTATATTTCATGTCAAATCGCATTAAAATGCATTAAAAAGGCATTTGAGCATGTTTAGGCACATTTTGAAGCAATTTGGCCTCATTTATCATTAAAATAACGGCCAAATACACAATGAAGCCACCCAAAATATTTATTTAATGTTTACTTGTGTTTTTGCACTTGTATTTGCACTTAATGACCTATATTTCACGTCAAATCGCATCGAAGTGCATTAAAAACGAATTTGAGCATTTTTATACACATTTTTAACCAATTTGGCCTCATTTATCTTTCAAATAACGTCCAAATACACAAAGAAGCCACCCAAAATATTTATTTAATGTTTACGAGTGTTTTTGCACTTGTATTTGCATTTAATTACCTATATTTCACGTCAAATCGCATTAAAATGCATTAAAAATGCATTTGTGCATGTTTATGCACATTTTTAACCAATTTGGCCTCATTTATCATTCAAATAACGTCCAAATACACAAAGAAGCCACCCAAAATATTTATTTAATGTTTACGAGTGTTTTTGAATTTGTTTGTGCATTTAATTACCTATATTTCACATCAAATCGCTTTAAAATGCATTAAAAAGGCATTTGTGCAAGTTTGTGCACATTTTGAAGCAATTTGGCCTCATTTATCATTCAAATAACGTCCAAATACACAAAGAAGCCACCCAAAATATTTATTTAATTTTTACGAGTGTTTTTGCACTTGTATTTGCATTTAAATACCTATATTTCATGTCAAATCGCATTAAAATGCATTAAAAAGGCATTTGAGCATGTTTAGGCACATTTTTAACCAATTTGGCCTCAATTATCATTAAAATAACGGCCAAATACACAAAGAAGCCAGCCAAAATATTTATATAATGTTTACTTGTGTTTTTGCACTTGTATTTGCACTTAATGACCTATATTTCACGTCAAATCGCATCGAAGTGCATTAAAAACGAATTTTAGCATTTTTATACACATTTTTAACCAATTTGGCCTCATTTATCTTTCAAATAACGTCCAAATACACAAAGAAGCCACCCAAAATATTTATTTAATGTTTACGAGTGTTTTTGCACTTGTATTTGCATTTAATTACCTATATTTCACGTCAAATCGCATTAAAATGCATTAAAAATGCATTTGTGCATGTTTATGCACATTTTTAACCAATTTGGCCTCATTTATCATTCAAATAACGTCCAAATACACAAATAAGCCACCCAAAATATTTATTTAATGTTTACGAGTGTTTTTGAATTTGTTTGTGCATTTAATTACCTATATTTCACATCAAATCGCTTTAAAATGCATTAAAAAGGCATTTGTGCAAGTTTGTGCACATTTTGAAGCAATTTGGCCTCATTTATCATTCAAATAACGTCCAAATACACAAAGAAGCCACCCAAAATATTTATTTAATTTTTACGAGTGTTTTTGCACTTGTATTTGCATTTAATTACCTATATTTCATGTCAAATCGCATTAAAATGCATTAAAAAGGCATTTGAGCATGTTTATGCACATTTTTAACCAATTTGGCCTCATTTATCATTAAAATAACGTCCAAATACACAAAGAAGCCACCCAAAATATTTATTTAATGTTTACTTGTGTTTTTGCACTTGTATTTGCACTTAATGACGTATATTTCACGTCAAATCGCATCGAAGTGCATTAAAAACGAATTTGAGCATTTTTATACACATTTTTAACCAATTTGGCCTCATTTATCTTTCAAATAACGTCCAAATACACAAAGAAGCCACCCAAAATATTTATTTAATGTTTACGAGTGTTTTTCCACTTGTATTTGCATTTAATTACCTATATTTCACATCAAAACGCTTTAAAATGCATTAAAAAGGCATTTGTGAATGTTTATGCACATTTTGAAGCAATTTGGCCTCATTTATCATTCAAATAACGTCCAAATACACAAAGAAGTCACCCAAAATATTTATTTAATGTTTACGAGTGTTTTTGCACTTGTATTTGCATTTAATTACCTATATTTCACGTCAAATCGCTTTAAAATGCATTAAAAAGGCATGTGAGCATGTTTATGCACATTTTGAAGCAATTTGGCCTCATTTATCATTCAAATAACGTCCAAATACACAAAGAAGCCACCCAAAATATTTATTTAATGTTTACGAGTGTTTTTGAATTTGTTTGTGCATTTAATTACCTATATTTCACATCAAATCGCATTAAAATGCATTAAAAAGGCATTTGTGCAAGTTTATGCATATTTTGAAGCAATTTGGCCTCATTTATCATTCAAATAACGTCCAAATACACAAAGAAGCCACCCAAAATATTTATTTAATTTTTACGAGTGTTTTTGCACTTGTATTTGCATTTAATTACCTATATTTCATGTCAAATCGCATTAAAATGCATTAAAAAGGCATTTGAGCATGTTTATGCACATTTTTAACCAATTTGGCCTCATTTATCATTAAAATAACGTCCAAATACACAAAGAAGCCACCCAAAATATTTATTTAATGTTTACTTGTGTTTTTGCACTTGTATTTGCACTTAATGACGTATATTTCACGTCAAATCGCATCGAAGTGCATTAAAAACGAATTTGAGCATTTTTATACACATTTTTAACCAATTTGGCCTCATTTATCTTTCAAATAACGTCCAAATACACAAAAAAGCCACCCAAAATATTTATTTAATGTTTACGAGTGTTTTTCCACTTGTATTTGCATTTAATTACCTATATTTCACATCAAAACGCTTTAAAATGCATTAAAAAGGCATTTGTGAATGTTTATGCACATTTTGAAGCAATTTGGCCTCATTTATCATTCAAATAACGTCCAAATACACAAAGAAGTCACCCAAAATATTTATTTAATGTTTACGAGTGTTTTTGCACTTGTATTTGCATTTAATTACCTATATTTCACGTCAAATCGCTTTAAAATGCATTAAAAAGGCATGTGAGCATGTTTATGCACATTTTGAAGCAATTTGGCCTCATTTATCATTCAAATAACGTCCAAATACACAAAGAAGCCACCCAAAATATTTATTTAATGTTTACGAGTGTTTTTGAATTTGTTTGTGCATTTAATTACCTATATTTCACATCAAATCGCATTAAAATGCATTAAAAAGGCATTTGTGCAAGTTTATGCATATTTTGAAGCAATTTGGCCTCATTTATCATTCAAATAACGTCCAAATACACAAAGAAGCCACCCAAAATATTTATTTAATTTTTACGAGTGTTTTTGCACTTGTATTTGCATTTAATTACCTATATTTCATGTCAAATCGCATTAAAATGCATTAAAAAGGCATTTGAGCATGTTTATGCACATTTTTAACCAATTTGGCCTCATTTATCATTAAAATAACGTCCAAATACACAAAGAAGCCACCCAAAATATTTATTTAATGTTTACGAGTGTTTTTGAATTTGTTTGTGCATTTAATTACCTATATTTCACATCAAATCGCTTTAAAATGCATTAAAAAGGCATTTGTGCAAGTTTATGCACATTTTGAAGCAATTTGGCCTCATTTATCATTCAAATAACGTCCAAATACACAAAGAAGCCACCTAAAATATTTATTTAATTTTGACGAGTGTTTTTGCACTTGTATTTGCATTTAAATACCTATATTTCATGTCAAATCGCATTAAAATGCATTAAAAAGGCATTTGAGCATGTTTAGGCACATTTTGAAGCAATTTGGCCTCATTTATCATTAAAATAACGGCCAAATACACAATGAAGCCACCCAAAATATTTATTTAATGTTTACTTGTGTTTTTGCACTTGTATTTGCACTTAATGACCTATATTTCACGTCAAATCGCATCGAAGTGCATTAAAAACGAATTTGAGCATTTTTATACACATTTTTAACCAATTTGGCCTCATTTATCTTTCAAATAACGTCCAAATACACAAAGAAGCCACCCAAAATATTTATTTAATGTTTACGAGTGTTTTTGCACTTGTATTTGCATTTAATTACCTATATTTCACGTCAAATCGCATTAAAATGCATTAAAAATGCATTTGTGCATGTTTATGCACATTTTTAACCAATTTGGCCTCATTTATCATTAAAATAACGTCCAAATACACAAAGAAGCCACCCAAAATATTTATTTAATGTTTACGAGTGTTTTTGAATTTGTTTGTGCATTTAATTACCTATATTTCACATCAAATCGCTTTAAAATGCATTAAAAAGGCATTTGTGCAAGTTTGTGCACATTTTGAAGCAATTTGGCCTCATTTATCATTCAAATAACGTCCAAATACACAAAGAAGCCACCCAAAATATTTATTTAATTTTTACGAGTGTTTTTGCACTTGTATTTGCATTTAAATACCTATATTTCATGTCAAATCGCATTAAAATGCATTAAAAAGGCATTTGAGCATGTTTAGGCACATTTTTAACCAATTTGGCCTCAATTAACATTAGAATAACGGCCAAATACACAAAGAAGCCAGCCAAAATATTTATATAATGTTTACTTGTGTTTTTGCACTTGTATTTGCACTTAATGACCTATATTTCACGTCAAATCGCATCGAAGTGCATTAAAAACGAATTTTAGCATTTTTATACACATTTTTAACCAATTTGGCCTCATTTATCTTTCAAATAACGTCCAAATACACAAAGAAGCCACCCAAAATATTTATTTAATGTTTACGAGTGTTTTTCCACTTGTATTTGCATTTAATTACCTATATTTCACATCAAAACGCTTTAAAATGCATTAAAAAGGCATTTGTGAATGTTTATGCACATTTTGAAGCAATTTGGCCTCATTTATCATTCAAATAACGTCCAAATACACAAAGAAGCCACCCAAAATATTTATTTAATTTTGACGAGTGTTTTTGCACTTGTATTTGCATTTAAATACCTATATTTCATGTCAAATCGCATTAAAATGCATTAAAAAGGCATTTGAGCATGTTTAGGCACATTTTGAAGCAATTTGGCCTCATTTATCATTAAAATAACGGCCAAATACACAATGAAGCCACCCAAAATATTTATTTAATGTTTACTTGTGTTTTTGCACTTGTATTTGCACTTAATGACCTATATTTCACGTCAAATCGCATCGAAGTGCATTAAAAACGAATTTGAGCATTTTTATACACATTTTTAACCAATTTGGCCTCATTTATCTTTCAAATAACGTCCAAATACACAAAGAAGCCACCCAAAATATTTATTTAATGTTTACGAGTGTTTTTGCACTTGTATTTGCATTTAATTACCTATATTTCACGTCAAATCGCATTAAAATGCATTAAAAATGCATTTGTGCATGTTTATGCACATTTTTAACCAATTTGGCCTCATTTATCATTCAAATAACGTCCAAATACACAAATAAGCCACCCAAAATATTTATTTAATGTTTACGAGTGTTTTTGACTTTGTTTGTGCATTTAATTACCTATATTTCACATCAAATCGCTTTAAAATGCATTAAAAAGGCATTTGTGCAAGTTTGTGCACATTTTGAAGCAATTTGGCCTCATTTATTATTCAAATAACGTCCAAATACACAAAGAAGCCACCCAAAATATTTATTTCATTTTTACGAGTGTTTTTGCACTTGTATTTGCATTTAATTACCTATATTTCATGTCAAATCGCATTAAAATGCATTAAAAAGGCATTTGAGCATGTTTATGCACATTTTTAACCAATTTGGCCTCATTTATCATTAAAATAACGTCCAAATACACAAAGAAGCCACCCAAAATATTTATTTAATGTTTACTTGTGTTTTTGCACTTGTATTTGCACTTAATGACGTATATTTCACGTCAAATCGCATCGAAGTGCATTAAAAACGAATTTGAGCATTTTTATACACATTTTTAACCAATTTGGCCTCATTTATCTTTCAAATAACGTCCAAATACACAAAGAAGCCACCCAAAATATTTATTTAATGTTTACGAGTGTTTTTCCACTTGTATTTGCATTTAATTACCTATATTTCACATCAAAACGCTTTAAAATGCATTAAAAAGGCATTTGTGAATGTTTATGCACATTTTGAAGCAATTTGGCCTCATTTATCATTCAAATAACGTCCAAATACACAAAGAAGTCACCCAAAATATTTATTTAATGTTTACGAGTGTTTTTGCACTTGTATTTGCATTTAATTACCTATATTTCACGTCAAATCGCTTTAAAATGCATTAAAAAGGCATGTGAGCATGTTTATGCACATTTTGAAGCAATTTGGCCTCATTTATCATTCAAATAACGTCCAAATACACAAAGAAGCCACCCAAAATATTTATTTAATGTTTACGAGTGTTTTTGAATTTGTTTGTGCATTTAATTACCTATATTTCACATCAAATCGCATTAAAATGCATTAAAAAGGCATTTGTGCAAGTTTATGCATATTTTGAAGCAATTTGGCCTCATTTATCATTCAAATAACGTCCAAATACACAAAGAAGCCACCCAAAATATTTATTTAATTTTTACGAGTGTTTTTGCACTTGTATTTGCATTTAATTACCTATATTTCATGTCAAATCGCATTAAAATGCATTAAAAAGGCATTTGAGCATGTTTATGCACATTTTTAACCAATTTGGCCTCATTTATCATTAAAATAACGTCCAAATACACAAAGAAGCCACCCAAAATATTTATTTAATGTTTACTTGTGTTTTTGCACTTGTATTTGCACTTAATGACGTATATTTCACGTCAAATCGCATCGAAGTGCATTAAAAACGAATTTGAGCATTTTTATACACATTTTTAACCAATTTGGCCTCATTTATCTTTCAAATAACGTCCAAATACACAAAAAAGCCACCCAAAATATTTATTTAATGTTTACGAGTGTTTTTCCACTTGTATTTGCATTTAATTACCTATATTTCACATCAAAACGCTTTAAAATGCATTAAAAAGGCATTTGTGAATGTTTATGCACATTTTGAAGCAATTTGGCCTCATTTATCATTCAAATAACGTCCAAATACACAAAGAAGTCACCCAAAATATTTATTTAATGTTTACGAGTGTTTTTGCACTTGTATTTGCATTTAATTACCTATATTTCACGTCAAATCGCTTTAAAATGCATTAAAAAGGCATTTGAGCATGTTTATGCACATTTTGAAGCAATTTGGCCTCATTTATCATTCAAATAACGTCCAAATACACAAAGAAGCCACCCAAAATATTTATTTAATGTTTACGAGTGTTTTTGCACTTCTATTTGCATTTAATTACGTATATTTCACATCAAATCGCTTTAAAATGCATTAAAAAGGCATTTGTGAATGTTTATGCACATTTTGAAGCAATTTGGCCTCATTTATCATTCAAATAACGTCCAAATACACAAAGAAACCACCCAAAATATTTATTTAATGTTTACGAGTGTTTTTGCACTTGTATTTGCGTTTAATAACCTATATTTCACGTCAAATCGTATTAAAATGCATTAAAATGAATTAAAAACGAATTTGAGCATGTTTATGCACATTTTTAATCAATTTGGCCTAATTTATCATTCAAATAACGTCCAAACACACAAAGAATCAACCCAAAATATTTATTTAATGTTTACGAGTGTTTTTGCACTTGTATTTGCATTTAATGACCTATATTTCACGTCAAATAGCATCGAAGTGCATTAAAAACGAATTTGAGCATTTTTATACACATTTTTAACCAATTTGGCCTCATTTATCTTTCAAATAACGTCCAAATACACAAAGAAGCCACCCAAAATATTTATTTAATGTTTACGAGTGTTTTTGAATTTGTATTTGCATTTAATTACCTATATTTCACATCAAATCGCTTTAAAATGCATTAAAAAGGCATTTGTGCAAGTTTGTGCACATTTTGAAGCAATTTGGCCTCATTTATCATTCAAATAACGTCCAAATACACAAAGAAGCCACCCAAAATATTTATTTAATGTTTGCGAGTGTTTTTGAATTTGTTTGTGCATTTAATTACCTATATTTCACATCAAATCGCATTAAAATGCATTAAAAAGGCATTTGTGCAAGTTTATGCATATTTTGAAGCAATTTGGCCTCATTTATCATTCAAATAACGTCAAAATACACAAAGAAGCCACCCAAAATATTTATTTAAATTTTACGAGTGTTTTTGGACTTGTATTTGCATTTAATTACCTATATTTCATGTCAAATCGCTTTAAAATGCATTAAAAAGGCATTTGAGCATGTTTATGCACATTTTGAAGCAATTTGGCCTCATTTATCATTCAAATAACGTCCAAATACACAAAGAAGCCACCCAAAATATTTATTTAATGTTTACGAGTGTTTTTGCACTTCTATTTGCATTTAATTACGTATATTTCACATCAAATCGCTTTAAAATGCATTAAAAAGGCATTTGTGAATGTTTATGCACATTTTGAAGCAATTTGGCCTCATTTATCATTCAAATAACGTCCAAATACACAAAGAAACCACCCAAAATATTTATTTAATGTTTACGAGTGTTTTTGCACTTGTATTTGCGTTTAATAACCTATATTTCACGTCAAATCGTATTAAAATGCATTAAAATGAATTAAAAACGAATTTGAGCATGTTTATGCACATTTTTAATCAATTTGGCCTAATTTATCATTCAAATAACGTCCAAACACACAAAGAATCAACCCAAAATATTTATTTAATGTTTACGAGTGTTTTTGCACTTGTATTTGCATTTAATGACCTATATTTCACGTCAAATAGCATCGAAGTGCATTAAAAACGAATTTGAGCATTTTTATACACATTTTTAACCAATTTGGCCTCATTTATCTTTCAAATAACGTCCAAATACACAAAGAAGCCACCCAAAATATTTATTTAATGTTTACGAGTGTTTTTGAATTTGTATTTGCATTTAATTACCTATATTTCACATCAAATCGCTTTAAAATGCATTAAAAAGGCATTTGTGCAAGTTTGTGCACATTTTGAAGCAATTTGGCCTCATTTATCATTCAAATAACGTCCAAATACACAAAGAAGCCACCCAAAATATTTATTTAATGTTTGCGAGTGTTTTTGAATTTGTTTGTGCATTTAATTACCTATATTTCACATCAAATCGCATTAAAATGCATTAAAAAGGCATTTGTGCAAGTTTATGCATATTTTGAAGCAATTTGGCCTCATTTATCATTCAAATAACGTCAAAATACACAAAGAAGCCACCCAAAATATTTATTTAAATTTTACGAGTGTTTTTGGACTTGTATTTGCATTTAATTACCTATATTTCATGTCAAATCGCATTAAAATGCATTAAAAAGGCATTTGAGCATGTTTATGCACATTTCTAACCAATTTGGCCTCATTTATCATTAAAATAACGTCCAAATACACAAAGAAGCCACCCAAAATATTTATTTAATGTTTACTTGTGTTTTTGCACTTGTATTTGCACTTAATGACGTATATTTCACGTCAAATCGCATCGAAGTGCATTAAAAACGAATTTGAGCATTTTTATACACATTTTTAACCAATTTGGCCTCATTTATCTTTCAAATAACGTCCAAATACACAAAGAAGCCACCCAAAATATTTATTTAATGTTTACGAGTGTTTTTCCACTTGTATTTGCATTTAATTACCTATATTTCACATCAAAACGCTTTAAAATGCATTAAAAAGGCATTTGTGAATGTTTATGCACATTTTGAAGCAATTTGGCCTCATTTATCATTCAAATAACGTCCAAATACACAAAGAAGCCACCCAAAATATTTATTTAATATTTACGAGTGTTTTTGCACTTCTATTTGCATTTAATTACGTATATTTCACATCAAATCGCTTTAAAATGCATTAAAAAGGCATTTGTGAATGTTTATGCACATTTTGAAGCAATTTGGCCTCATTTATCATTCAAATAACGTCCAAATACACAAAGAAGCCACCCAAAATATTTATTTAATGTTTACGAGTGTTTTTGCACTTGTATTTGCGTTTAATAACCTATATTTCACGTCAAATCGTATTAAAATGCATTAAAATGAATTAAAAACGAATTTGAGCATGTTTATGCACATTTTTAATCAATTTGGCCTAATTTATCATTCAAATAACGTCCAAACACACAAAGAATCAACCCAAAATATTTATTTAATGTTTACGAGTGTTTTTGCACTTGTATTTGCATTTAATGACCTATATTTCACGTCAAATCACATTAAAATGCATTAAAAACGAATTTGAGCTTGTTTATGCACATTTTTAACCAATTTGGCCTCATTTATCATTCAAAAAACGTCCAAATACAGAAAAATGCCTCCCAAAATATTTATTTAATTTTTACGAGTGTTTTTACACAAGTATTTACATTTAATAACCTATATTTTACGTCAAATCGCTTTAAAATACTTTAAAAAGGCTTTTGTGCATGTTTATGCACATTTTTAAACAATTTGGCCTCATTTATCATTCAAAAAACGTCCAAATACACAAAGAAGCAACCTAAAATATTTATTTAATGTTTACGAGTGTTTTTGCACTTGTAGTTGCACTTAATGACCTATATTTCATGTCAAATCGCATAAAAATGCATTAAAAACGAATTTGAGCTTGTTTATGCACATTTTTAACCAATTTGGCCTCATTTATCATTCAAATAACGTCCAAATACACAAAAAAGCCACCCAAAATATTTATTTAATGTTTACGAGTGTTTTTCCACTTGTATTTGCATTTAATTACCTATATTTCACATCAAAACGCTTTAAAATGCATTAAAAAGGCATTTGTGAATGTTTATGCACATTTTGAAGCAATTTGGCCTCATTTATCATTCAAATAACGTCCAAATACACAAAGAAGCCACCCAAAATATTTATTTAATGTTTACGAGTGTTTTTGCACTTGTAGTTGCACTTAATGACCTATATTTCATGTCAAATCGCATAAAAATGCATTAAAAACGAATTTGAGCTTGTTTATGCACATTTTTAACCAATTTGGCCTCATTTATCATTCAAATAACGTCCAAATACACAAAAAAGCCACCCAAAATATTTATTTAATGTTTACGAGTGTTTTTGCACTTGTATTTACATTTAATGACCTATATTTCCCGTCAAATCGCATCAAAATGCATTAAAAACGAATTTGAGCATTTTAATGCACATTTTTAACCAATTTGGCCTCATTTATCATTCAAATAACATCAAACGTACAAAGAATCAACCCAAAATATTTATTTAATGTTTACGAGTGTTTTTGCACTTGTATTTGCATTTAATTACCTATATTTCACGTCAAATCTATTTAAATTGCATTAAAAACGAATTTGAGCATGTTTATGCACATTTTTAACCAATATGGCCTAATTTATCATTCAAATAACGTCCAAATACACAAAGAAGCCACCCAAAAAATTTATTTAATGTTTACGAGTGTTTTTGCACTTGTATTCACATTTAAGGACCTATTTCACGTCAAATCGCTTTAAAATGCATTAAAAAGGCATTTGTGCAAGTTTATGCACATTTTGAAGCAATTTGGCCTCATTTATCATTCAAATAACGTCCAAATACACAAAGAAGCCACCCAAAATATTTATTTAATTTTTACGAGTGTTTTTGCACTTGTATTTGCATTTAATTACCTATATTTCATGTCAAATCGCATTAAAATGCATTAAAAAGGCATTTGAGCATGTTTATGCACATTTTTAACCAATTTGGCCTCATTTATCATTAAAATAACGTCCAAATACAAAAAGAAGCCACCCCAAAATATTTATTTAATGTTTACTTGTGTTTTTGCACTTGTATTTGCATTTAATTACCTATATTTCACGTCAAATCGCTTTAAAATGCATTAAAAAGGCATTTGTGCATGTTTATGCACATTTTGAAGCAATTTGGCCTCATTTATCATTCAAATAACGTCCAAATACACAAAGAAGCCACCCAAAATATTTATTTAATGTTTACTTGTGTTTTTGCACTTGTATTTGCAGTTAATTACCTATATTTCACGTCAAATCGCTTTAAAATGCATTAAAAAGGCATTTGTGAATGTTTATGCACATTTTGAAGCAATTTGGCCTCATTTATCATTCAAATAACGTCCAAATACACAAAGAAGCCACCCAAAATATTTATTTAATGTTTACGAGTGTTTTTGCACTTGTATTTGCATTTAATTACCTATATTTCACGTCAAATCGCTTTAAAATGCATTAAAAAGGCATTTGTGAATGTTTATGCACATTTTGAAGCAATTTGGGGTCATTTATCATTCAAATAACGTCCAAATAAACAAAGAAGCCACCCAAAATATTTATTTAATGTTTACGAGTGTTTTTGCACTTGTATTTGCGTTTAATAACCTATATTTCACGTCAAATCGTATTAAAATGCATTAAAATGAATTAAAAACGAATTTGAGCATGTTTATGCACATTTTTAATCAATTTGGCCTAATTTATCATTCAAATAACGTCCAAACACACAAAGAATCAACCCAAAATATTTATTTAATGTTTACGAGTGTTTTTGCACTTGTATTTGCATTTAATGACCTATATTTCACGTCAAATCACATTAAAATGCATTAAAAACGAATTTGAGCTTGTTTATGCACATTTTTAACCAATTTGGCCTCATTTATCATTCAAAAAACGTCCAAATACAGAAAAATGCCTCCCAAAATATTTATTTAATGTTTACGAGTGTTTTTACACAAGTATTTACATTTAATAACCTATATTTTACGTCAAATCGCTTTAAAATGCTTTAAAAAGGCTTTTGTGCATGTTTATGCACATTTTTAAACAATTTGGCCTCATTTATCATTCAAAAAACGTCCAAATACACAAAGAAGCAACCTAAAATATTTATTTAATGTTTACGAGTGTTTTTGCACTTGTAGTTGCACTTAATGACCTATATTTCATGTCAAATCGCATAAAAATGCATTAAAAACGAATTTGAGCTTGTTTATGCACATTTTTAACCAATTTGGCCTCATTTATCATTCAAATAATGTCCAAATACACAAAAAAGCCACCCAAAATATTTACTTAGTGTTTACGAGTGTTTTTGCACTTGTATTTACCTTTAATGACCTATATTTCCCGTCAAATCGCATCAAAATGCATTAAAAACGAATTTGAGCATTTTAATGCACATTTTTAACCAATTTGGCCTCATTTATCATTCAAATAACATCAAACGTACAAAGAATCAACCCAAAATATTTATTTAATGTTTACGAGTGTTTTTGCACTTGTATTTGCATTTAATTACCTATATTTCACGTCAAATCTATTTAAATTGCATTAAAAACGAATTTAACCATGTTTATGCACATTTTTAACCAATATGGCCTAATTTATCATTCAAATAACGTCCAAATACACAAAGAAGCCACCCAAAAAATTTATTTAATGTTTACGAGTGTTTTTGCACTTGTATTCACATTTAAGGACCTATTTCACGTCAAATCGCTTTAAAATGCATTAAAATGAATTAAAAACGAATTTGAGCATGTTTATGCACATTTTTAATCAATTTGGCCTAATTTATCATTCAAATAACGTCCAAACACACAAAGAATCAACCCAAAATATTTATTTAATGTTTACGAGTGTTTTTGCACTTGTATTTGCATTTAATGACCTATATTTCACGTAAAATCACATTAAAATGCATTAAAAACGAATTTGAGCTTGTTTATGCACATTTTTAACCAATTTGGCCTCATTTATCATTCAAAAAACGTCCAAATACAGAAAAATGCCTCCCAAAATATTTATTTAATGTTTACGAGTGTTTTTACACAAGTATTTACAT
The DNA here is from genome assembly GCA_037678475.1 of x Bolboschoenoplectus mariqueter. Taxonomy (NCBI): domain Eukaryota; kingdom Viridiplantae; phylum Streptophyta; class Magnoliopsida; order Poales; family Cyperaceae; genus x Bolboschoenoplectus; species x Bolboschoenoplectus mariqueter. The sequence goes on along the minus strand of CM075236.1, from coordinate 4,759,835 downwards.
TTAATAACCTATATTTTACGTCAAATCGCTTTAAAATGCTTTAAAAAGGCTTTTGTGCATGTTTATGCACATTTTTAAACAATTTGGCCTCATTTATCATTCAAAAAACGTCCAAATACACAAAGAAGCAACCTAAAATATTTATTTAATGTTTACGAGTGTTTTTGCACTTGTAGTTGCACTTAATGACCTATATTTCATGTCAAATCGCATAAAAATGCATTAAAAACGAATTTGAGCTTGTTTATGCACATTTTTAAACAATTTGGCCTCATTTATCATTCAAATAACGTCCAAATACACAAAGAAGCCACCCAAAATATTTATTTAATGTTTACGAGTGTTTTTGCACTTGTATTTGCATTTAATTACCTATATTTCACGTCAAATCGCTTTAAAATGCATTAAAAAGGCATTTGTGCATGTTTATGCACATTTTGAAGCAATTTGGCCTCATTTATCATTCAAATAACGTCCAAATACACAAAGAAGCCACCCAAAATATTTATTTAATTTTTACGAGTGTTTTTGCGCTTGTATTTGCATTTAATTACCTATATTTCATGTCAAATCGCATTAAAATGCATTAAAAAGGCATTTGAGCATGTTCATGCACATGTTGAAGCAATTTGGCCTCATTTATCATTAAAATAACGGCCAAATACACAATGAAGCCACCCAAAATATTTATTTAATGTTTACTTGTGTTTTTGCACTTGTATTTGCACTTAATGACGTATATTTCACGTCAAATCGCATCGAAGTGCATTAAAAACGAATTTGAGCATTTTTATACACATTTTTAACCAATTTGGCCTCATTCATCTTTCAAATAACGTCCAAATACACAAAGAAGCCACCCAAAATATTTATTTAATGTTTACGAGTGTTTTTCCACTTGTATTTGCATTTAATTACCTATATTTCACGTCAAAACGCTTTAAAATGCATTAAAAAGGCATTTGTGAATGTTTATGCACATTTTGAAGCAATTTGGCCTCATTTATCATTCAAATAACGTCCAAATACACAAAGAAGCCACCCAAAATATTTATTTAATGTTTACGAGTGTTTTTGCACTTGTATTTGCATTTAATTACCTATATTTCACGTCAAATCGCTTTAAAATGCATTAAAAAGGCATTTGTGCATGTTTATGCACATTTTGAAGCAATTTGGCCTCATTTATCATTCAAATAACGTCCAAATACACAAAGAAGCCACCCAAAATATTTATTTAATGTTTACGAGTGTTTTTGCACTTCTATTTGCATTTAATTACGTATATTTCACATCAAATCGCTTTAAAATGCATTAAAAAGGCATTTGTGAATGTTTATGCACATTTTGAAGCAATTTGGCCTCATTTATCATTCAAATAACGTCCAAATACCCAAAGAAGCCACCCAAAATATTTATTTAATGTTTACGAGTGTTTTTGCACTTGTATTTGCGTTTAATAACCTATATTTCACGTCAAATCGTATTAAAATGCATTAAAATGAATTAAAAACGAATTTGAGCATGTTTATGCACATTTTTAATCAATTTGGCCTAATTTATCATTCAAATAACGTCCAAACACACAAAGAATCAACCCAAAATATTTATTTAATGTTTACGAGTGTTTTTGCACTTGTATTTGCATTTAATGACCTATATTTCACGTAAAATCACATTAAAATGCATTAAAAACGAATTTGAGCTTGTTTATGCACATTTTTAACCAATTTGGCCTCATTTATCATTCAAAAAACGTCCAAATACAGAAAAATGCCTCCCAAAATATTTATTTAATGTTTACGAGTGTTTTTACACAAGTATTTACATTTAATAACCTATATTTTACGTCAAATCGCTTTAAAATGCTTTAAAAAGGCTTTTGTGCATGTTTATGCACATTTTTAAACAATTTGGCCTCATTTATCATTCAAAAAACGTCCAAATACACAAAGAAGCAACCTAAAATATTTATTTAATGTTTACGAGTGTTTTTGCACTTGTAGTTGCACTTAATGACCTATATTTCATGTCAAATCGCATAAAAATGCATTAAAAACGAATTTGAGCTTGTTTATGCACATTTTTAACCAATTTGGCCTCATTTATCATTCAAATAACGTCCAAATACACAAAAAAGCCACCCAAAATATTTACTTAATGTTTACGAGTGTTTTTGCACTTGTATTTACATTTAATGACCTATATTTCCCGTCAAATCGCATCAAAATGCATTAAAAACGAATTTGAGCATTTTAATGCACATTTTTAACCAATTTGGCCTCATTTATCATTCAAATAACATCAAACGTACAAAGAATCAACCCAAAATATTTATTTAATGTTTACGAGTGTTTTTGCACTTGTATTTGCATTTAATTACCTATATTTCACGTCAAATCTATTTAAATTGCATTAAAAACGAATTTGAGCATGTTTATGCACATTTTTAACCAATATGGCCTAATTTATCATTCAAATAACGTCCAAATACACAAAGAAGCCACCCAAAAAATTTATTTAATGTTTACGAGTGTTTTTGCACTTGTATTCACATTTAAGGACCTATTTCACGTCAAATCGCTTTAAAATGCATTAAAAAGGCATTTGTGCAAGTTTATGCACATTTTGAAGCAATTTGGCCTCATTTATCATTCAAATAACGTCCAAATACACAAAGAAGCCACCCAAAATATTTATTTAATTTTTACGAGTGTTTTTGCACTTGTATTTGCATTTAATTACCTATATTTCATGTCAAATCGCATTAAAATGCATTAAAAAGGCATTTGAGCATGTTTATGCACATTTTTAACAAATTTGGCCTCATTTATCATTAAAATAACGTCCAAATACAAAAAGAAGCCACCCAAAATATTTATTTAATGTTTACTTGTGTTTTTGCACTTGTATTTGCACTTAATGACCTATATTTCACGTCAAATCGCATCGAAGTGTATTAAAAACGAATTTGAGCATTTTTATACACATTTTTAACCAATTTGGCCTCATTTATCTTTCAAATAACGTCCAAATACACAAAGAAGCCACCCAAAATATTTATTTAATGTTTACGAGTGTTTTTCCACTTGTATTTGCATTTAATTACCTATATTTCACGTCAAAACGCTTTAAAATGCATTAAAAAGGCATTTGTGAATGTTTATGCACATTTTGAAGCAATTTGGCCTCATTTATCATTCAAATAACGTCCAAATACACAAAGAAGCCACCCAAAATATTTATTTAATGTTTACGAGTGATTTTGCACTTGTATTTGCATTTAATTACCTATATTTCACGTCAAATCGCTTTAAAATGCATTAAAATGGCATTTGTGCATGTTTATGCACATTTTGAAGCAATTTGGCCTCATTTATCATTCAAATAACGTCCAAATACACAAAGAAGCCACCCAAAATATTTATTTAATGTTTACGAGTGTTTTTGCACTTCTATTTGCATTTAATTACGTATATTTCACATCAAATCGCTTTAAAATGCATTAAAAAGGCATTTGTGAATGTTTATGCACATTTTGAAGCAATTTGGCCTCATTTATCATTCAAATAACGTCCAAATACCCAAAGAAGCCACCCCAAATATTTATTTAATGTTTACGAGTGTTTTTGCAATTGTATTTGCGTTTAATAACCTATATTTCACGTCAAATCGTATTAAAATGCATTAAAATGAATTAAAAACGAATTTGAGCATGTTTATGCACATTTTTAATCAATTTGGCCTAATTTATCATTCAAATAACGTCCAAACACACAAAGAATCAACCCAAAATATTTATTTAATGTTTACGAGTGTTTTTGCACTTGTATTTGCATTTAATGACCTATATTTCACGTAAAATCACATTAAAATGCATTAAAAACGAATTTGAGCTTGTTTATGCACATTTTTAACCAATTTGGCCTCATTTATCATTCAAAAAACGTCCAAATACAGAAAAATGCCTCCCAAAATATTTATTTAATGTTTACGAGTGTTTTTACACAAGTATTTACATTTAATAACCTATATTTTACGTCAAATCGCTTTAAAATGCTTTAAAAAGGCTTTTGTGCATGTTTATGCACATTTTTAAACAATTTGGCCCCATTTATCATTCAAAAAACGTCCAAATACACAAAGAAGCAACCTAAAATATTTATTTAATGTTTACGAGTGTTTTTGCACTTGTAGTTGCACTTAATGACCTATATTTCATTTCAAATCGCATAAAAATGCATTAAAAACGAATTTGAGCTTGTTTATGCACATTTTTAACCAATTTGGCCTCATTTATCATTCAAATAACGTCCAAATACACAAAAAAGCCACCCAAAATATTTACTTAATGTTTACGAGTGTTTTTGCACTTGTATTTACATTTAATGACCTATATTTCCCGTCAAATCGCATCAAAATGCATTAAAAACGAATTTGAGCATTTTAATGCACATTTTTAACCAATTTGGCCTCATTTATCATTCAAATAACATCAAACGTACAAAGAATCAACCCAAAATATTTATTTAATGTTTACGAGTGTTTTTGCACTTGTATTTGCATTTAATTACCTATATTTCACGTCAAATCTATTTAAATTGCATTAAAAACGAATTTGAGCATGTTTATGCACATTTTTAACCAATATGGCCTAATTTATCATTCAAATAACGTCCAAATACACAAAGAAGCCACCCAAAAAATTTATTTAATGTTTACGAGTGTTTTTGCACTTGTATTCACATTTAAGGACCTATTTCACGTCAAATCGCTTTAAAATGCATTAAAAAGGCATTTGTGCAAGTTTATGCACATTTTGAAGCAATTTGGCCTCATTTATCATTCAAATAACGTCCAAATACACAAAGAAGCCACCCAAAATATTTATTTAATTTTTACGAGTGTTTTTGCACTTGTATTTGCATTTAATTACCTATATTTCATGTCAAATCGCATTAAAATGCATTAAAAAGGCATTTGAGCATGTTTATGCACATTTTTAACCAATTTGGCCTCATTTATCATTAAAATAACGTCCAAATACAAAAAGAAGCCACCCAAAATATTTATTTAATGTTTACTTGTGTTTTTGCACTTGTATTTGCACTTAATGACCTATATTTCACGTCAAATCGCATCGAAGTGTATTAAAAACGAATTTGAGCATTTTTATACACATTTTTAACCAATTTGGCCTCATTTATCTTTCAAATAACGTCCAAATACACAAAGAAGCCACCCAAAATATTTATTTAATGTTTACGAGTGTTTTTCCACTTGTATTTGCATTTAATTACCTATATTTCACGTCAAAACGCTTTAAAATGCATTAAAAAGGCATTTGTGAATGTTTATGCACATTTTGAAGCAATTTGGCCTCATTTATCATTCAAATAACGTCCAAATACACAAAGAAGCCACCCAAAATATTTATTTAATGTTTACGAGTGATTTTGCACTTGTATTTGCATTTAATTACCTATATTTCACGTCAAATCGCTTTAAAATGCATTAAAATGGCATTTGTGCATGTTTATGCACATTTTGAAGCAATTTGGCCTCATTTATCATTCAAATAACGTCCAAATACACAAAGAAGCCACCCAAAATATTTATTTAATGTTTACGAGTGTTTTTGCACTTGTATTTGCATTTAATTACGTATATTTCACGTAAAATCGCTTTAAAATGCATTAAAAAGGCATTTGTGAATGTTTATGCACATTTTGAAGCAATTTGGCCTCATTTATCATTCAAATAACGTCCAAATACACAAAGAAGCCACCCAAAATATTTATTTAATGTTTACGAGTGTTTTTGCACTTGTATTTGCGTTTAATAACCTATATTTCACGTCAAATCGTATTAAAATGCATTAAAATGAATTAAAAACGAATTTGAGCATGTTTATGCACATTTTTAATCAATTTGGCCTAATTTATCATTCAAATAACGTCCAAACACACAAAGAATCAACCCAAAATATTTATTTAATGTTTACGAGTGTTTTTGCACTTGTATTTGCATTTAATGACCTATATTTCACGTAAAATCACATTAAAATGCATTAAAAACGAATTTGAGCTTGTTTATGCACATTTTTAACCAATTTGGCCTCATTTATCATTCAAAAAACGTCCAAATACAGAAAAATGCCTCCCAAAATATTTATTTAATGTTTACGAGTGTTTTTACACAAGTATTTACATTTAATAACCTATATTTTACGTCAAATCGCTTTAAAATGCTTTAAAAAGGCTTTTGTGCATGTTTATGCACATTTTTAAACAATTTGGCCTCATTTATCATTCAAAAAACGTCCAAATACACAAAGAAGCAACCTAAAATATTTATTTAATGTTTACGAGTGTTTTTGCACTTGTAGTTGCACTTAATGACCTATATTTCATGTCAAATCGCATAAAAATGCATTAAAAACGAATTTGAGCTTGTTTATGCACATTTTTAACCAATTTGGCCTCATTTATCATTCAAATAACGTCCAAATACACAAAAAAGCCACCCAAAATATTTACTTAATGTTTACGAGTGTTTTTGCACTTGTATTTACATTTAATGACCTATATTTCCCGTCAAATCGCATCAAAATGCATTAAAAACGAATTTGAGCATTTTAATGCACATTTTTAACCAATTTGGCCTCATTTATCATTCAAATAACATCAAACGTACAAAGAATCAACCCAAAATATTTATTTAATGTTTACGAGTGTTTTTGCACTTGTATTTGCATTTAATTACCTATATTTCACGTCAAATCTATTTAAATTGCATTAAAAACGAATTTGAGCATGTTTATGCACATTTTTAACCAATATGGCCTAATTTATCATTCAAATAACGTCCAAATACACAAAGAAGCCACCCAAAAAATTTATTTAATGTTTACGAGTGTTTTTGCACTTGTATTCACATTTAAGGACCTATTTCACGTCAAATCGCTTTAAAATGCATTAAAAAGGCATTTGTGCAAGTTTATGCACATTTTGAAGCAATTTGGCCTCATTTATAATTCAAATAACGTCCAAATACACAAAGAAGCCACCCAAAATATTTATTTAATGTTTACTTGTGTTTTTGCAGTTGTATTTGCACTTAATGACCTATATTTCACGTCAAATCGCATCGAAGTGCATTAAAAACGAATTTGAGCATTTTTATACACATTTTTAACCAATTTGGCCTCATTTATCATTAAAATAACGTCCAAATACAAAAAGAAGCCACCCAAAATATTTATTTAATGTTTACTTGTGTTTTTGCACTTGTATTTGCACTTAATGACCTATATTTCACGTCAAATCGCATCGAAGTGTATTAAAAACGAATTTGAGCATTTTTATACACATTTTTAACCAATTTGGCCTCATTTATCTTTCAAATAACGTCCAAATACACAAAGAAGCCACCCAAAATATTTATTTAATGTTTCCGAGTGTTTTTCCACTTGTATTTGCATTTAATTACCTATATTTCACGTCAAAACGCTTTAAAATGCATTAAAAAGGCATTTGTGAATGTTTATGCACATTTTGAAGCAATTTGGCCTCATTTATCATTCAAATAACGTCCAAATACACAAAGAAGCCACCCAAAATATTTATTTAATGTTTACGAGTGTTTTTGCACTTGTATTTGCATTTAATTACCTATATTTCACGTCAAATCGCTTTAAAATGCATTAAAAAGGCATTTGTGCATGTTTATGCACATTTTGAAGCAATTTGGCCTCATTTATCATTCAAATAACGTCCAAATACACAAAGAAGCCACCCAAAATATTTATTTAATGTTTACGAGTGTTTTTGCACTTCTATTTGCATTTAATTACGTATATTTCACATCAAATCGCTTTAAAATGCATTAAAAAGGCATTTGTGAATGTTTATGCACATTTTGAAGCAATTTGGCCTCATTTATCATTCAAATAACGTCCAAATACCCAAAGAAGCCACCCAAAATATTTATTTAATGTTTACGAGTGTTTTTGCACTTGTATTTGCGTTTAATAACCTATATTTCACGTCAAATCGTATTAAAATGCATTAAAATGAATTAAAAACGAATTTGAGCATGTTTATGCACATTTTTAATCAATTTGGCCTAATTTATCATTCAAATAACGTCCAAACACACAAAGAATCAACCCAAAATATTTATTTAATGTTTACGAGTGTTTTTGCACTTGTATTTGCATTTAATGACCTATATTTCACGTAAAATCACATTAAAATGCATTAAAAACGAATTTGAGCTTGTTTATGCACATTTTTAACCAATTTGGCCTCATTTATCATTCAAAAAACATCCAAATACAGAAAAATGCCTCCCAAAATATTTATTTAATGTTTTCGAGTGTTTTTGCACTTGTAGTTGCACTTAATGACCTATATTTCATGTCAAATCGCATTAAAATGCATTAAAAAGGCATTTGAGCATGTTTATGCACATTTTTAACAAATTTGGCCTCATTTATCATTAAAATAACGTCCAAATACAAAAAGAAGCCACCCAAAATATTTATTTAATGTTTACTTGTGTTTTTGCACTTGTATTTGCACTTAATGACCTATATTTCACGTCAAATCGCATCGAAGTGTATTAAAAACGAATTTGAGCATTTTTATACACATTTTTAACCAATTTGGCCTCATTTATCTTTCAAATAACGTCCAAATACACAAAGAAGCCACCCAAAATATTTATTTAATGTTTACGAGTGTTTTTCCACTTGTATTTGCATTTAATTACCTATATTTCACGTCAAAACGCTTTAAAATGCATTAAAAAGGCATTTGTGAATGTTTATGCACATTTTGAAGCAATTTGGCCTCATTTATCATTCAAATAACGTCCAAATACACAAAGAAGCCACCCAAAATATTTATTTAATGTTTACGAGTGATTTTGCACTTGTATTTGCATTTAATTACCTATATTTCACGTCAAATCGCTTTAAAATGCATTAAAATGGCATTTGTGCATGTTTATGCACATTTTGAAGCAATTTGGCCTCATTTATCATTCAAATAACGTCCAAATACACAAAGAAGCCACCCAAAATATTTATTTAATGTTTACGAGTGTTTTTGCACTTCTATTTGCATTTAATTACGTATATTTCACATCAAATCGCTTTAAAATGCATTAAAAAGGCATTTGTGAATGTTTATGCACATTTTGAAGCAATTTGGCCTCATTTATCATTCAAATAACGTCCAAATACCCAAAGAAGCCACCCCAAATATTTATTTAATGTTTACGAGTGTTTTTGCAATTGTATTTGCGTTTAATAACCTATATTTCACGTCAAATCGTATTAAAATGCATTAAAATGAATTAAAAACGAATTTGAGCATGTTTATGCACATTTTTAATCAATTTGGCCTAATTTATCATTCAAATAACGTCCAAACACACAAAGAATCAACCCAAAATATTTATTTAATGTTTACGAGTGTTTTTGCACTTGTATTTGCATTTAATGACCTATATTTCACGTAAAATCACATTAAAATGCATTAAAAACGAATTTGAGCTTGTTTATGCACATTTTTAACCAATTTGGCCTCATTTATCATTCAAAAAACGTCCAAATACAGAAAAATGCCTCCCAAAATATTTATTTAATGTTTACGAGTGTTTTTACACAAGTATTTACATTTAATAACCTATATTTTACGTCAAATCGCTTTAAAATGCTTTAAAAAGGCTTTTGTGCATGTTTATGCACATTTTTAAACAATTTGGCCCCATTTATCATTCAAAAAACGTCCAAATACACAAAGAAGCAACCTAAAATATTTATTTAATGTTTACGAGTGTTTTTGCACTTGTAGTTGCACTTAATGACCTATATTTCATTTCAAATCGCATAAAAATGCATTAAAAACGAATTTGAGCTTGTTTATGCACATTTTTAACCAATTTGGCCTCATTTATCATTCAAATAACGTCCAAATACACAAAAAAGCCACCCAAAATATTTACTTAATGTTTACGAGTGTTTTTGCACTTGTATTTACATTTAATGACCTATATTTCCCGTCAAATCGCATCAAAATGCATTAAAAACGAATTTGAGCATTTTAATGCACATTTTTAACCAATTTGGCCTCATTTATCATTCAAATAACATCAAACGTACAAAGAATCAACCCAAAATATTTATTTAATGTTTACGAGTGTTTTTGCACTTGTATTTGCATTTAATTACCTATATTTCACGTCAAATCTATTTAAATTGCATTAAAAACGAATTTGAGCATGTTTATGCACATTTTTAACCAATATGGCCTAATTTATCATTCAAATAACGTCCAAATACACAAAGAAGCCACCCAAAAAATTTATTTAATGTTTACGAGTGTTTTTGCACTTGTATTCACATTTAAGGACCTATTTCACGTCAAATCGCTTTAAAATGCATTAAAAAGGCATTTGTGCAAGTTTATGCACATTTTGAAGCAATTTGGCCTCATTTATCATTCAAATAACGTCCAAATACACAAAGAAGCCACCCAAAATATTTATTTAATTTTTACGAGTGTTTTTGCACTTGTATTTGCATTTAATTACCTATATTTCATGTCAAATCGCATTAAAATGCATTAAAAAGGCATTTGAGCATGTTTATGCACATTTTTAACCAATTTGGCCTCATTTATCATTAAAATAACGTCCAAATACAAAAAGAAGCCACCCAAAATATTTATTTAATGTTTACTTGTGTTTTTGCACTTGTATTTGCACTTAATGACCTATATTTCACGTCAAATCGCATCGAAGTGTATTAAAAACGAATTTGAGCATTTTTATACACATTTTTAACCAATTTGGCCTCATTTATCTTTCAAATAACGTCCAAATACACAAAGAAGCCACCCAAAATATTTATTTAATGTTTACGAGTGTTTTTCCACTTGTATTTGCATTTAATTACCTATATTTCACGTCAAAACGCTTTAAAATGCATTAAAAAGGCATTTGTGAATGTTTATGCACATTTTGAAGCAATTTGGCCTCATTTATCATTCAAATAACGTCCAAATACACAAAGAAGCCACCCAAAATATTTATTTAATGTTTACGAGTGATTTTGCACTTGTATTTGCATTTAATTACCTATATTTCACGTCAAATCGCTTTAAAATGCATTAAAATGGCATTTGTGCATGTTTATGCACATTTTGAAGCAATTTGGCCTCATTTATCATTCAAATAACGTCCAAATACACAAAGAAGCCACCCAAAATATTTATTTAATGTTTACGAGTGTTTTTGCACTTGTATTTGCATTTAATTACGTATATTTCACGTAAAATCGCTTTAAAATGCATTAAAAAGGCATTTGTGAATGTTTATGCACATTTTGAAGCAATTTGGCCTCATTTATCATTCAAATAACGTCCAAATACACAAAGAAGCCACCCAAAATATTTATTTAATGTTTACGAGTGTTTTTGCACTTGTATTTGCGTTTAATAACCTATATTTCACGTCAAATCGTATTAAAATGCATTAAAATGAATTAAAAACGAATTTGAGCATGTTTATGCACATTTTTAATCAATTTGGCCTAATTTATCATTCAAATAACGTCCAAACACACAAAGAATCAACCCAAAATATTTATTTAATGTTTACGAGTGTTTTTGCACTTGTATTTGCATTTAATGACCTATATTTCACGTAAAATCACATTAAAATGCATTAAAAACGAATTTGAGCTTGTTTATGCACATTTTTAACCAATTTGGCCTCATTTATCATTCAAAAAACGTCCAAATACAGAAAAATGCCTCCCAAAATATTTATTTAATGTTTACGAGTGTTTTTACACAAGTATTTACATTTAATAACCTATATTTTACGTCAAATCGCTTTAAAATGCTTTAAAAAGGCTTTTGTGCATGTTTATGCACATTTTTAAACAATTTGGCCTCATTTATCATTCAAAAAACGTCCAAATACACAAAGAAGCAACCTAAAATATTTATTTAATGTTTACGAGTGTTTTTGCACTTGTAGTTGCACTTAATGACCTATATTTCATGTCAAATCGCATAAAAATGCATTAAAAACGAATTTGAGCTTGTTTATGCACATTTTTAACCAATTTGGCCTCATTTATCATTCAAATAACGTCCAAATACACAAAAAAGCCACCCAAAATATTTACTTAATGTTTACGAGTGTTTTTGCACTTGTATTTACATTTAATGACCTATATTTCCTGTCAAATCGCATCAAAATGCATTAAAAACGAATTTGAGCATTTTAATGCACATTTTTAACCAATTTGGCCTCATTTATCATTCAAATAACATCAAACGTACAAAGAATCAACCCAAAATATTTATTTAATGTTTACGAGTGTTTTTGCACTTGTATTTGCATTTAATTACCTATATTTCACGTCAAATCTATTTAAATTGCATTAAAAACGAATTTGAGCATGTTTATGCACATTTTTAACCAATATGGCCTAATTTATCATTCAAATAACGTCCAAATACACAAAGAAGCCACCCAAAAAATTTATTTAATGTTTACGAGTGTTTTTGCACTAGTATTCACATTTAAGGACCTATTTCACGTCAAATCGCTTTAAAATGCATTAAAAAGGCATTTGTGCAAGTTTATGCACATTTTGAAGCAATTTGGCCTCATTTATAATTCAAATAACGTCCAAATACACAAAGAAGCCACCCAAAATATTTATTTAATGTTTACTTGTGTTTTTGCAGTTGTATTTGCACTTAATGACCTATATTTCACGTCAAATCGCATCGAAGTGCATTAAAAACGAATTTGAGCATTTTTATACACATTTTTAACCAATTTGGCCTCATTTATCATTAAAATAACGTCCAAATACAAAAAGAAGCCACCCAAAATATTTATTTAATGTTTACTTGTGTTTTTGCACTTGTATTTGCACTTAATGACCTATATTTCACGTCAAATCGCATCGAAGTGTATTAAAAACGAATTTGAGCATTTTTATACACATTTTTAACCAATTTGGCCTCATTTATCTTTCAAATAACGTCCAAATACACAAAGAAGCCACCCAAAATATTTATTTAATGTTTACGAGTGTTTTTCCACTTGTATTTGCATTTAATTACCTATATTTCACGTCAAAACGCTTTAAAATGCATTAAAAAGGCATTTGTGAATGTTTATGCACATTTTGAAGCAATTTGGCCTCATTTATCATTCAAATAACGTCCAAATACACAAAGAAGCCACCCAAAATATTTATTTAATGTTTACGAGTGTTTTTGCACTTGTATTTGCATTTAATTACCTATATTTCACGTCAAATCGCTTTAAAATGCATTAAAAAGGCATTTGTGCATGTTTATGCACATTTTGAAGCAATTTGGCCTCATTTATCATTCAAATAACGTCCAAATACACAAAGAAGCCACCCAAAATATTTATTTAATGTTTACGAGTGTTTTTGCACTTCTATTTGCATTTAATTACGTATATTTCACATCAAATCGCTTTAAAATGCATTAAAAAGGCATTTGTGAATGTTTATGCACATTTTGAAGCAATTTGGCCTCATTTATCATTCAAATAACGTCCAAATACCCAAAGAAGCCACCCAAAATATTTATTTAATGTTTACGAGTGTTTTTGCAATTGTATTTGCGTTTAATAACCTATATTTCACGTCAAATCGTATTAAAATGCATTAAAATGAATTAAAAACGAATTTGAGCATGTTTATGCACATTTTTAATCAATTTGGCCTAATTTATCATTCAAATAACGTCCAAACACACAAAGAATCAACCCAAAATATTTATTTAATGTTTACGAGTGTTTTTGCACTTGTATTTGCATTTAATGACCTATATTTCACGTAAAATCACATTAAAATGCATTAAAAACGAATTTGAGCTTGTTTATGCACATTTTTAACCAATTTGGCCTCATTTATCATTCAAAAAACATCCAAATACAGAAAAATGCCTCCCAAAATATTTATTTAATGTTTTCGAGTGTTTTTGCACTTGTAGTTGCACTTAATGACCTATATTTCATGTCAAATCGCATAAAAATGCATTAAAAACGAATTTGAGCTTGTTTATGCACATTTTTAACCAATTTGGCCTCATTTATCATTAAAATAACGTCCAAATACACAAAGAAGCCACCCAAAATATTTATTTAATGTTTACTTGTGTTTTTGCACTTGTATTTGCACTTAATGACCTATATTTCACGTCAAATCGCATCGAAGTGCATTAAAAACGAATTTGAGCATGTTTATACACATTTTTAACCAATTTGGCCTCATTTATCTTTCAAATAACGTCCAAATACACAAAGAAGCCACCCAAAATATTTATTTAATGTTTACGAGTGTTTTTGCACTTGTATTTGCATTTAATTACGTATATTTCACATCAAATCGCCTTAAAATGCATTAAAAAGGCATTTGGGAATGTTTATGCACATTTTGAAGCAATTTGGCCTCATTTATCATTCAAATAACGTCCAAATACACAAAGAAGCCACCCAAAATATTTATTTAATGTTTACGAGTGTTTTTGCACTTGTATTTGCGTTTAATAACCTATATTTCACGTCAAATCGTATTAAAATGCATTAAAAATGTATTTGAGAATGTTTATGCCCATTTTTAACCAATTTGGCCTCATTTATCATTCAAATAACGTCCAAATACAAAAAAAAGCCACCCAAAATATTTATTTAATGTTTACGAGTGTTGTTGCACTAGTATTTACATTTAATGACCTATTTCACGTCAAATCGCTTTAAAATGCATTAAAAAGGCATTTGCGCATGTTTATGCACAATTTTAACCAATTTGGCCTCATTTATCATTCAAATTACGTCCAAATGCACAAAGAAGCCACCCAAAATATTTATTTCATTTTTACGAGTGTTTTTGCACTTGTATTTGAATTTAATTACCTATATTTCACGTCAAATCGCATTAAAAAGGCATTTGAGCATGTTTATGCACATTTTTAACCAATTTGGCATCATTTATCATTAAAATAACGTCCAAATACACAAAGAAGCCACCCAAAATATTTATTTAATGTTTACTTGTGTTTTTGCACTTGTATTTGCACTTAATGACCTATATTTCACGTCAAATCGCATCGAAGTGCATTAAAAACGAATTTTAGCATGTTTATACACATTTTTAACCAATTTGGCCTCATTTATATTTCAAATAACGTCCAAATACACAAAGAAGCCACCCAAAATATTTATTTAATGTTTACGAGTGTTTTTGCACTTGTATTTGCATTTAATTACCTATATTTCACGTCAAAACGCTTTAAAATGCATTAAAAAGGCATTTGTGAATGTTTATGCACATTTTGAAGCAATTTGGCCTCATTTATCATTCAAATAACGTCCAAATACACAAAGAAGAAAGCACCAAAAATGTTTATTTAATGTTTACGAGTGTTTTTGCACATGTATTTGCACTTAATGACCTATATTTTACGTCAAATCGCAATAAAATGCATTAAAAACGAATTTGAGCATGTTTATTTTTAACCAATTTGGCCTCATTTATCATTCAAAAAACGTCCAAATACACAAAAAAGAAACCCAAAATATTTATTTAATGCTTACGAGTGTTTGTGCACTTGTATTTGCATTTAATGACCTATATATCACGTCAAATCGCATTAAAATGTCTTAAAATGCATTAAAAATGAAATTGAGCGTGTTTATGCACATTTTTAATAAATTTGGCCTAATTTATCATTCAAATTACGTCCAAATACAAATCGAAGCAACCCAAAATATTTATTTAATGTTTACCAGTGTTTTTGCACATGTATTTGCGTTTAATAACCTATATTTCACGTCAAATCGTATTAAAATGCATTAAAATGAATTAAAAACGAATTTTAGCATGTTTATGCACATTTTTAATCAATTTGGCCTAATTTATCATTCAAATAACGTCCAAACACACAAAAAATCAACCCAAAATATTTATTTAATGTTTACGAGTGTTTTTGCACTTGTATTTGCATTTAATGACCTATATTTCACGTCAAATCAAATTAAAATGCATTAAAAACGAATTTGAGCTTGTTTATGCACATTTTTAACCAATTTGGCCTCATTTATCATTCAAAAAACGTCCAAATACAGAAAAATGCCTCCCAAAATATTTATTTAATGTTTACGAGTGTTTTTACACAAGTATTTACATTTAATAACCTATATTTTACGTCAAATCGCTTTAAAATGCTTTAAAAAGGCTTTTGTGCATGTTTATGCACATTTTTAAACAATTTGGCCTCATTTATCATTCAAAAAACGTCCAAATACACAAAGAAGCAACCTAAAATATTTATTTAATGTTTACGAGTGTTTTTGCACTTGTAGTTACACTTAATAACCTATATTTCATGTCAAATCGCATAAAAATGCATTAAAAACGAATTTGAGCTTGTTTATGCACATTTTTAACCAATTTGGCCTCATTTATCATTAAAATAACGTCCAAATACACAAAGAAGCCACCCAAAATATTTATTTAATGTTTACTTGTGTTTTTGCACTTGTATTTGCACTTAATGACCTATATTTCACGTCAAATCGCATCGAAGTGCATTAAAAACGAATTTGAGCATGTTTATACACATTTTTAACCAATTTGGCCTCATTTATCTTTCAAATAACGTCCAAATACACAAAGAAGCCACCCAAAATATTTATTTAATGTTTACGAGTGTTTTTGCACTTGTATTTGCATTTAATTACGTATATTTCACATCAAATCGCCTTAAAATGCATTAAAAAGGCATTTGTGAATGTTTATGCACATTTTGAAGCAATTTGGCCTCATTTATCATTCAAATAACGTCCAAATACACAAAGAAGCCACCCAAAATATTTATTTAATGTTTACGAGTGTTTTTGCACTTGTATTTGCGTTTAATAACCTATATTTCACGTCAAATCGTATTAAAATGCATTAAAAATGTATTTGAGAATGTTTATGCCCATTTTTAACCAATTTGGCCTCATTTATCATTCAAATAACGTCCAAATACAAAAAAAAGCCACCCAAAATATTTATTTAATGTTTACGAGTGTTGTTGCACTAGTATTTACATTTAATGACCTATTTCACGTCAAATCGCTTTAAAATGCATTAAAAAGGCATTTGCGCATGTTTATGCACAATTTTAACCAATTTGGCCTCATTTATCATTCAAATTACGTCCAAATGCACAAAGAAGCCACCCAAAATATTTATTTCATTTTTACGAGTGTTTTTGCACTTGTATTTGAATTTAATTACCTATATTTCACGTCAAATCGCATTAAAAAGGCATTTGAGCATGTTTATGCACATTTTTAACCAATTTGGCATCATTTATCATTAAAATAACGTCCAAATACACAAAGAAGCCACCCAAAATATTTATTTAATGTTTACTTGTGTTTTTGCACTTGTATTTGCACTTAATGACCTATATTTCACGTCAAATCGCATCGAAGTGCATTAAAAACGAATTTTAGCATGTTTATACACATTTTTAACCAATTTGGCCTCATTTATATTTCAAATAACGTCCAAATACACAAAGAAGCCACCCAAAATATTTATTTAATGTTTACGAGTGTTTTTGCACTTGTATTTGCATTTAATTACCTATATTTCACGTCAAAACGCTTTAAAATGCATTAAAAAGGCATTTGTGAATGTTTATGCACATTTTGAAGCAATTTGGCCTCATTTATCATTCAAATAACGTCCAAATACACAAAGAAGAAAGCACCAAAAATGTTTATTTAATGTTTACGAGTGTTTTTGCACATGTATTTGCACTTAATGACCTATATTTTACGTCAAATCGCAATAAAATGCATTAAAAACGAATTTGAGCATGTTTATTTTTAACCAATTTGGCCTCATTTATCATTCAAAAAACGTCCAAATACACAAAAAAGAAACCCAAAATATTTATTTAATGCTTACGAGTGTTTGTGCACTTGTATTTGCATTTAATGACCTATATATCACGTCAAATCGCATTAAAATGTCTTAAAATGCATTAAAAATGAAATTGAGCGTGTTTATGCACATTTTTAATAAATTTGGCCTAATTTATCATTCAAATTACGTCCAAATACAAATCGAAGCAACCCAAAATATTTATTTAATGTTTACCAGTGTTTTTGCACATGTATTTGCGTTTAATAACCTATATTTCACGTCAAATCGTATTAAAATGCATTAAAATGAATTAAAAACGAATTTTAGCATGTTTATGCACATTTTTAATCAATTTGGCCTAATTTATCATTCAAATAACGTCCAAACACACAAAAAATCAACCCAAAATATTTATTTAATGTTTACGAGTGTTTTTGCACTTGTATTTGCATTTAATGACCTATATTTCACGTCAAATCAAATTAAAATGCATTAAAAACGAATTTGAGCTTGTTTATGCACATTTTTAACCAATTTGGCCTCATTTATCATTCAAAAAACGTCCAAATACAGAAAAATGCCTCCCAAAATATTTATTTAATGTTTACGAGTGTTTTTACACAAGTATTTACATTTAATAACCTATATTTTACGTCAAATCGCTTTAAAATGCTTTAAAAAGGCTTTTGTGCATGTTTATGCACATTTTTAAACAATTTGGCCTCATTTATCATTCAAAAAACGTCCAAATACACAAAGAAGCAACCTAAAATATTTATTTAATGTTTACGAGTGTTTTTGCACTTGTAGTTACACTTAATAACCTATATTTCATGTCAAATCGCATAAAAATGCATTAAAAACGAATTTGAGCTTGTTTATGCACATTTTTAACCAATTTGGCCTCATTTATCATTAAAATAACGTCCAAATACACAAAGAAGCCACCCAAAATATTTATTTAATGTTTACTTGTGTTTTTGCACTTGTATTTGCACTTAATGACCTATATTTCACGTCAAATCGCATCGAAGTGCATTAAAAACGAATTTGAGCATGTTTATACACATTTTTAACCAATTTGGCCTCATTTATCTTTCAAATAACGTCCAAATTCACAAAGAACCCACCCAAAATATTTATTTAATGTTTACGAGTGTTTTTGCACTTGTATTTGCATTTAATTACGTATATTTCACATCAAATCGCTTTAAAATGCATTAAAAAGGCATTTGTGAATGTTTATGCACATTTTGAAGCAATTTGGCCTCATTTATCATTCAAATAACGTCCAAATACACAAAGAAGCCACCCAAAATATTTATTTAATGTTTACGAGTGTTTTTGCACTTGTATTTGCGTTTAATAACCTATATTTCACGTCAAATCGTATTAAAATGCATTAAAAATGTATTTGAGAATGTTTATGCCCATTTTTAACCAATTTGGCCTCATTTATCATTCAAATAACGTCCAAATACAAAAAAAAGCCACCCAAAATATTTATTTAATGTTTACGAGTGTTTTTGCACTTGTATTTGCATTTAATTACCTATATTTCACGTCAAATCTATTTAAATTGCATTAAAAACGAATTTGAGCATGTTTATGCACATTTTTAACCAATATGGCCTAATTTATCATTCAAATAACGTCCAAATACACAAAGAAGCCACCCAAAAAATTTATTTAATGTTTACGAGTGTTTTTGCACTAGTATTTACATTTAATGACCTATATTTCATGTCAAATCGCATAAAAATGCATTAAAAACGAATTTGAGCTTGTTTATGCACAATTTTAACCAATTTGGCCTCATTTATCATTCAAATTACGTCCAAATGCACAAAGAAGCCACCCAAAATATTTATTTAATGTTTACGAGTGTTTTTGAATTTGTATGTGCATTTAATTACCTATATTTCACATCTAATCGCTTTAAAATGCATTAAAAAGGCATTTGTGCAAGTTTATGCACATTTTGAAGCAATTTGGCCTCATTTATCATTCAAATAACGTCCAAATACACAAAGAAGCCACCCAAAATATTTATTTAATTTTTACGAGTGTTTCTGCACTTGTATTTGCATTTAATTACCTATATTTCATGTCAAATCGCATTAAAATGCATTAAAAAGGCATTTGAGCATGTTTATGCACATTTTTAACCAATTTGGCGTCATTTATCATTCAAATAACGTCCAAATACACAAAGAAGAAGCCACCAAAAATGTTTATTTAATGTTTACGAGTGTTTTTGCACATGTATTTGCACTTAATGACCTATATTTTACGTCAAATCGCAATAAAATGCATTAAAAACGAATTTGAGCATGTTTATTTTTAACCAATTTGCCTCATTTATAATTCAAAAAACGTCCAAATACACAAAAAAGAAACCCAAAATATTTATTTAATGCTTACGAGTGTTTGTGCACTTGTATTTGCATTTAATGACATATATATATTACGTCAAATCGCATTAAAATGTCTTAAAATGCATTAAAAATGAAATTGAGCGTGTTTATGCACATTTTTAATAAATTTGGCCTCATTTATCATTCAAATTACGTCCAAATACAAATCGAAGCAACCCAAAATATTTATTTAATGTTTACCAGTGTTTTTGCACATGTATTTGCGTTTAATAACCTATATTTCACGTCAAATCGTATTAAAATGCATTAAAATGAATTAAAAACGAATTTGAGCATGTTTATGCACATTTTTAACCAATTTGGCCTCATTTATCATTCAAATAACGTCCAAATACACAAATAAGCACACCAAAATATTTATTTAATGTTTATGAGTCTTTTTGCACTTGTATTCGCATTTACTGACCTATGTTTTACGTCAAATCGCATTAAAATGCATTAAAAACGTATTTCGGAATGTTTATGCCCATTTTTAACCAATTTGGCCTCATTTATCATTCAAATAACGTCCAAATACAAAAAGAAGCCACCCAAAAAATTTATTTAATGTTTACGAGTGTTTTTGCACTTGTATTTACATTTAATGACCTATTTCACGTCAAATCGCTTTAAAATGCATTAAAAAGGCATTTGTGCATGTTTATGCACATTTTTAACCAATTTGGCCTTATTTATCATTCAAATAACGTCCAAATATACAAAAAAGCCACCCAAAATATTTATTTAATGTTTACTTGTGTTTTTGCACTTGTATTTGCATTTAATTACCTATATTTCACGTCAAATCGCTTTAAAATGCATTAAAAATGCATTTGTGCATGTTTACGCACATTTTGAAGCAATTTGGCCTCATTTATCATTCAAATAACGTCCAAATAAACAAAGAATCCACCCAAAATATTTATTTAATGTTTACGAGTGTTTTTGCACTTGTATTTGCACTTAATTACCTATATTTCACGTCAAATCGCATCGAAGTGAATTAAAAACGAATTTGAGCATGTTTATACACATTTTTAACCAATTTGGGCTCATTTATCATTCAAATAACGTCCAAATACACAAAAAAACCACCCAAAATATTTATTTAATGTTTACGAGTGTTTTTGCACTTGTATTTGCATTTAATTACCTATATTTCACGTCAAATCGCTTAAAAATGCATTAAAAAGGCATTTGTGCATGTTTATGCACATTTTGAAGCAATTTGGCCTCATTTATCATTCAAATAACGTCCAAATAAACAAAGAATCCACCCAAAATATTTATTTAATGTTTACGATTGTTTTTGCACTTGTATTTGCATTTAATTACCCATATTTCACGTCAAATCGCATTAAAATGCATTAAAAAGGCATTTGAGCATGTTTATCCACATTTTTAACCAATTTGGCCTCATTTATCATTCAAATAACGTCCAAATACACAAAGAAGCCACCCAAAAT
Organism: x Bolboschoenoplectus mariqueter; assembly: GCA_037678475.1. Taxonomy (NCBI): domain Eukaryota; kingdom Viridiplantae; phylum Streptophyta; class Magnoliopsida; order Poales; family Cyperaceae; genus x Bolboschoenoplectus; species x Bolboschoenoplectus mariqueter. Next base: position 4,737,957 of record CM075236.1, on the reverse strand, counting down.
ATTTATTTACTGTTTACGAGTATTTTTGCACATGTATTTGCACTTAATGTCCTATATTTCACGTCAAATCGCATCGAAGTGCATTAAAAACGAATTTGAGCATGTTTATACAAATTTTTAACCAATTTGGCCTTATTTATCATTCAAATAACGTCCAAATACACAATGAACAACCCAAAATATTTATTTAATATTTTCGAGTGTTTTTGCTCTTGTATTTGCATTTAATGACCTATATTTCACGTCAAATCGCATTAAAATGAATTAAAAATGTATTTGAGAATGTTTATGCCCATTTTTAACCAATTTGGCCTCATTTATCATTCAAATAACGTCCAATTACAAAAAAAAGCCACCCAAAATATTTATTTAATGTTTACGAGTGTTTTTGCACTTGTATTTACATTTAATGACCTATTTCACGTCAAATCGCTTTAAAATGCATTAAAAAGGCATTTGTGCATGTTTATGCACATTTTTAACCAATTTGGCCTCATTTATCATTCAAATTACGTCCAAATGCACAAAGAGACCACCCAAAATATTTATTTAATGTTTACAAGTGTTTTTGCATTTGTATGTGCATTTAATTACCTATATTTCACATCAAATCGCTTTAAAATGCATTAAAAAGGCATTTGTGCAAGTTTATGCACATTTTGAAACAATTTGGCCTCATTTATCATTCAAATAACGTCCAAATACACAAAGAAGCCACCCAAAATATTTATTCAATGTTTACGAGTATTTTTGCACTTGTATTTGCCTTTAATGACCTATAATTCACGTCAAATCTTATTAAAATGCATTAAAAAGGCATTTGTTCATGTTTATGCACATTTTTAACCAATTTGGCCTCATTTATCATTCAAATTACGTCCAAATACACAGAAAAGCAACCCAAAATATTTATTTAATGTTTACGAGTGTTTTTGCACTTAATGACCTATATTTCACGTCAAATCGCATCAAAGTACATTAAAAACGAATTTGAGCATGTTTATGCACATTTTTAATCAATTTGGCCTAATTTATCATTCAAATAACGTCCAAACACACAAAGAATCAACCCAAAATATTTATTTAATGTTTACGAGTGTTTTTGCACATTTTTAACCTATTTGGCCTAATTTATTATTCAAATAACGTCCAAATACACAGAGAAGCCAACCAAAATATTTATTTATTGTTTACGAGTGTTTGTGCACTTGTATTTGCATTTAATGACCTATATTTCATGTCAAATCGCATTAAAATGCATTAAAAACGAATTCGAGCAAGTTTATGCACATTTTTAACCTATTTGGCCTAATTTATCATTCAAATAACGTCCAAATACACAGAGAAGCCAACCAAAATATTTATTTATTGTTTACGAGTGTTTTTGCACTTGTATTTGCATTTAATGACCTATATTTCACGTCAAATCCCAATAAAATGCATTAAAAACGAATTTGAGCTTGTTTATGCACATTTTTAACCAATTTGGCATCATTTGTTATTCAAATAACGTCCAAATACACAAAAAAGTAACCCCAAATATTTATTTAATGTTTACGAGTGTTTTTGCATTTGTATTTGCATTGAATATCCAATATTTCACGTCAAATAGTATTAAAATGAATTAAAAAGCATTAAAAAGGAATTTGAGCATGTTTATGCATATTTTTAACCAATTTGGCCTCATTTATTATTCAAATAACGTCCAAATACACAAAGAAGCCACCCAAAATATTTATTTAATTTTTACGAGTGTTTTTGCACTTGTATTTGCATTTAATGACCTATATTTCACGTCAAATGATATTAAAATGCATTAAAAACGAATTTAACCATGTTTATGCTCATTTTTAAGTAATTTGGTCTAATTTATCATTCAAATAACGTCCAAATACATAGAGAATCCAACCAAAATATTTATTTATTGTTTACGAGTGTTTTTGCACTTGTATTTGCATTTAATGACCTATATTTCACGTCAAAAGATATTAAAATGCATTACAAACGAATTTGACCATGTTTATGCTCATTTTTAAGTAATTTGGCCTAATTTATCATTCAAATAACGTGCAAATACACAATGAAGCCACCCCAAATATTTATTTAATGTTTACGAGTGTTTTTGCACTTGTATTTACATTTAATGACCTATATTTCATGTCAAATCGCATTAAAATGCATTAAAAACGAATTCGAGCAAGTTTATGCACATTTTTAACCTATTTGGCCTAATTTATTATTGAAATAACGTCCAAATACACAGAGAAGCCAACCAAAATATTTATTTATTGTTTACGAGTGTTTTTGTACTTGTATTTGAATTTAATGACCTATATTTCACGTCAAATCCCAATAAAATGCATTAAAAACGAATTCGAGCAAGTTTATGCACATTTTTAACCTATTTGGCCTAATTTATCATTCAAATAACGTCCAAATACACAGAGAAGCCAACCAAAATATTTATTTATTCTTTACGAGTGTTTTTGCACTTGTATTTGCATTTAATATCCAATATTTCACGTCAAATAGTATTAAAATGAATTAAAAAGCATTAAAAACGAATTTGACCATGTTTATGCTCATTTTTAAGCAATTTGGCCTAATTTATCATTCAAATAACGTCCAAAAACACAAAGAAGCCACCCAAAATATTTATTTAATGTTTATGAGTGTTTTTGCACTTGTATTTGCATTTAATGACCTATATTTCACGTATAATCGCTTTAAAATGCATTAAAAATGAATTCGAGCAAGTTTATGCACATTTTTAACCTATTTGGCCTAATTTATCATTGAAATAACGTCCAAATACACAGAGAAGCCAACCAAAATATTTATTTATTGTTTACGAGTGTTTTTGCACTTGTATTTGCATTTAATGACCTATATTTCACGTCAAATCGCATTAAAATGCATTAAAAACGAATTTCACCATGTTTATGCTCATTTTTAAGCAATTTGGCCTAATTTATCATTCAAATAACGTCCAAATACACAAATAAGCCACCCGAAATATTTATTTAATGTTTACGAGTGTTTTTGCACTTGTATTTGCATTTAATGACCTATATATCACGTCAAATGATATTAAAATGCATTAAAAACGAATTTGACCATGTTTATGCTCATTTTTAAGTAATTTGGCCTAATTTATCATTCAAATAACGTCCAAAAACACAAAGAAGCCACCCAAAATATTTATTTAATGTTTATGAGTGTTTTTGCACTTGTATTTGCATTTAATGACCTATATTTCACGTATAATCGCTTTAAAATGCATTAAAAATGAATTCGAGCAAGTTTATGCACATTTTTAACCTATTTGGCCTAATTTATCATTGAAATAACGTCCAAATACACAGAGAAGCCAACCAAAATATTTATTTATTGTTTACGAGTGTTTTTGCACTTGTATTTGCATTTAATGACCTATATTTCACGTCAAATCCCAATAAAATGCATTAAAAACGAATTTGACCATGTTTATGCTCATTTTTAAGCAATTTGGCCTAATTTATCATTCAAATAACGTCCAAATACACAAATAAGCAAACCAAAATATTTATTTATTGTTGACGAGTGTTTTTGCACTTGTATTTACCTTTAATAACCTATATTTCACGTCAAATCGCATTAAAAAGCATTAAAATTGAATTTGAGCATGTTTATGCATATTTTTAACCAATTTGGCCTCATTTATCATTCAAATAACGTCCAAATACACAAATAAGCTACCCGAAATATTTATTTAATGTTTACGAGTGTTTTTGCACTTGTATTTGCATTTAATGACCTATATTTCACGTCAAATCGCATTAAAATGCATTAAAAACGAATTTCACCATGTTTATGCTCATTTTTAAGCAATTTGGCCTAATTTATCATTCAAATAACGTCCAAATACACAAATAAGCAAACCCAAATATTTATTTATTGTTGACGAGTGTCTTTGCACTTGTATTTGCCTTTAATAACCTATATTTCACGTCAGATCGCATTAAAAAGCATTAAAAATGAATTTGAGCATGTTTATGCATATTTTTATCCAATTTGGCCTCATTTATCATTCAAATAACGTCCAAATACACAAATAAGCCACCCGAAATATTTATTTAATGTTTACGAGTGTTTTTGCACTTGTATTTGCATTTAATGACCTATATTTCACGTCAAATGATATTAAAAAGCATTAAAAACGAATTTGACCATGTTTATGCTCATTTTTAAGTAATTTGGCCTAATTTATCATTCAAATAACGTCCAAATACACAAAGAAGCCACCCAAAATATTTATTTAATGTTTACGAGTGTTTTTGCACTTGTATTTGCATTTAATGACCTATATTTCATGTCAAATCGCATTAAAATGCATTAAAAACGAATTCGAGCATGTTTATGCACATTTTTAACCTATTTGGCCTAATTTATTATTCAAATAACGTCCAAATACACAGAGAAGCCAACCAAAATATTTATTTATTGTTTACGAGTGTTTGTGCACTTGTATTTGCATTTAATGACCTATATTTCATGTCAAATCGCATTAAAATGCATTAAAAACGAATTCGAGCAAGTTTATGCACATTTTTAACCTATTTGGCCTAATTTATCATTCAAATAACGTCCAAATACACAGAGAAGCCAACCAAAATATTTATTTATTGTTTACGAGTGTTTTTGCACTTGTATTTGCATTTAATGACCTATATTTCACGTCAAATCCCAATAAAATGCATTAAAAACGAATTTGAGCTTGTTTATGCACATTTTTAACCAATTTGGCATCATTTGTTATTCAAATAACGTCCAAATACACAAAAAAGTAACCCCAAATATTTATTTAATGTTTACGAGTGTTTTTGCATTTGTATTTGCATTGAATATCCAATATTTCACGTCAAATAGTATTAAAATGAATTAAAAAGCATTAAAAAGGAATTTGAGCATGTTTATGCATATTTTTAACCAATTTGGCCTCATTTATTATTCAAATAACGTCCAAATACACAAAGAAGCCACCCAAAATATTTATTTAATTTTTACGAGTGTTTTTGCACTTGTATTTGCATTTAATGACCTATATTTCACGTCAAATGATATTAAAATGCATTAAAAACGAATTTAACCATGTTTATGCTCATTTTTAAGTAATTTGGCCTAATTTATCATTCAAATAACGTCCAAATACACAGAGAATCCAACCAAAATATTTATTTATTGTTTACGAGTGTTTTTGCACTTGTATTTGCATTTAATGACCTATATTTCATGTCAAATAGCATTAAAATGCATTAAAAACGAATTCGAGCATGTTTATGCACATTTTTAACCAATTTGGCCTAATTTATCATTCAAATAACGTCCAAATACACAGAGAAGCCACCCAAAATATTTATTTAATGTTTACGAGTGTTTTTGCACTTGTATTTGCATTTAATGCCTTATATTTCACGTCAAATGATATTAAAATGCATTACAAACGAATTTGACCATGTTTATGCTCATTTTTAAGTAATTTGGCCTAATTTATCATTCAAATAACGTGCAAATACACAAAGAAGCCACCCCAAATATTTATTTAATGTTTACGAGTGTTTTTGCACTTGTATTTGCATTTAATGACCTATATTTCACGTCAAATCCCAATAAAATGCATTAAAAACGAATTCGAGCAAGTTTATGCACATTTTTAACCTATTTGGCCTAATTTATCATTCAAATAACGTCCAAATACACAGAGAAGCCAACCAAAATATTTATTTATTGTTTACGAGTGTTTTTGCACTTGTATTTGCATTTAATATCCAATATTTCACGTCAAATAGTATTAAAATGAATTAAAAAGCATTAAAAACGAATTTGACCATGTTTATGCTCATTTTTAAGCAATTTGGCCTAATTTATCATTCAAATAACGTCCAAAAACACAAAGAAGCCACCCAAAATATTTATTTAATGTTTATGAGTGTTTTTGCACTTGTATTTGCATTTAATGACCTATATTTCACGTATAATCGCTTTAAAATGCATTAAAAATGAATTCGAGCAAGTTTATGCACATTTTTAACCTATTTGGCCTAATTTATCATTGAAATAACGTCCAAATACACAGAGAAGCCAACCAAAATATTTATTTATTGTTTACGAGTGTTTTTGCACTTGTATTTGCATTTAATGACCTATATTTCACGTCAAATCGCATTAAAATGCATTAAAAACGAATTTCACCATGTTTATGCTCATTTTTAAGCAATTTGGCCTAATTTATCATTCAAATAACGTCCAAATACACAAATAAGCCACCCGAAATATTTATTTAATGTTTACGAGTGTTTTTGCACTTGTATTTGCATTTAATGACCTATATTTCACGTCAAATGATATTAAAATGCATTAAAAACGAATTTGACCATGTTTATGCTCATTTTTAAGTAATTTGGCCTAATTTATCATTCAAATAACGTCCAAATACACAAAGAAGCCACCCGAAATATTTATTTAATGTTTACGAGTGTTTTTGCACTTGTATTTGCATTTAATGACCTATATTTCACGTCAAATCGCATTAAAATGCATTAAAAACGAATTTCACCATGTTTATGCTCATTTTTAAGCAATTTGGCCTAATTTATCATTCAAATAACGTCCAAATACACAAATAAGCAAACCCAAATATTTATTTATTGTTGACGAGTGTCTTTGCACTTGTATTTGCCTTTAATAACCTATATTTCACGTCAGATCGCATTAAAAAGCATTAAAAATGAATTTGAGCATGTTTATGCATATTTTTAACCAATTTGGCCTCATTTATCATTCAAATAACGTCCAAATACACAAAAAATCCACCCAAAATATTTATTTAATGTTTACGATTGTTTTTGCACTTGTATTTGCATTTAATTACCCATATTTCACGTCAAATCGCATTAAAATGCATTAAAAAGGCATTTGAGCATGTTTATCCACATTTTTAACCAATTTGGCCTCATTTATCATTCAAATAACGTCCAAATACACAAAGAAGCCACCCAAAATATTTATTTACTGTTTACGAGTATTTTTGCACATGTATTTGCACTTAATGTCCTATATTTCACGTCAAATCGCATCGAAGTGCATTAAAAACGAATTTGAGCATGTTTATACAAATTTTTAACCAATTTGGCCTTATTTATCATTCAAATAACGTCCAAATACACAATGAACAACCCAAAATATTTATTTAATATTTTCGAGTGTTTTTGCTCTTGTATTTGCATTTAATGACCTATATTTCACGTCAAATCGCATTAAAATGAATTAAAAATGTATTTGAGAATGTTTATGCCCATTTTTAACCAATTTGGCCTCATTTATCATTCAAATAACGTCCAATTACAAAAAAAAGCCACCCAAAATATTTATTTAATGTTTACGAGTGTTTTTGCACTTGTATTTACATTTAATGACCTATTTCACGTCAAATCGCTTAAAAATGCATTAAAAAGGCATTTGTGCATGTTTATGCACATTTTGAAGCAATTTGGCCTCATTTATCATTCAAATAACGTCCAAATAAACAAAGAATCCACCCAAAATATTTATTTAATGTTTACGATTGTTTTTGCACTTGTATTTGCATTTAATTACCCATATTTCACGTCAAATCGCATTAAAATGCATTAAAAAGGCATTTGAGCATGTTTATCCACATTTTTAACCAATTTGGCCTCATTTATCATTCAAATAACGTCCAAATACACAAAGAAGCCACCCAAAATATTTATTTACTGTTTACGAGTATTTTTGCACATGTATTTGCACTTAATGTCCTATATTTCACGTCAAATCGCATCGAAGTGCATTAAAAACGAATTTGAGCATGTTTATACAAATTTTTAACCAATTTGGCCTTATTTATCATTCAAATAACGTCCAAATACACAATGAACAACCCAAAATATTTATTTAATATTTTCGAGTGTTTTTGCTCTTGTATTTGCATTTAATGACCTATATTTCACGTCAAATCGCATTAAAATGAATTAAAAATGTATTTGAGAATGTTTATGCCCATTTTTAATCAATTTGGCCTAATTTATCATTCAAATAACGTCCAAACACACAAAGAATCAACCCAAAATATTTATTTAATGTTTACGAGTGTTTTTGCACATTTTTAACCTATTTGGCCTAATTTATTATTCAAATAACGTCCAAATACACAGAGAAGCCAACCAAAATATTTATTTATTGTTTACGAGTGTTTGTGCACTTGTATTTGCATTTAATGACCTATATTTCATGTCAAATCGCATTAAAATGCATTAAAAACGAATTCGAGCAAGTTTATGCACATTTTTAACCTATTTGGCCTAATTTATCATTCAAATAACGTCCAAATACACAGAGAAGCCAACCAAAATATTTATTTATTGTTTACGAGTGTTTTTGCACTTGTATTTGCATTTAATGACCTATATTTCACGTCAAATCCCAATAAAATGCATTAAAAACGAATTTGAGCTTGTTTATGCACATTTTTAACCAATTTGGCATCATTTGTTATTCAAATAACGTCCAAATACACAAAAAAGTAACCCCAAATATTTATTTAATGTTTACGAGTGTTTTTGCATTTGTATTTGCATTGAATATCCAATATTTCACGTCAAATAGTATTAAAATGAATTAAAAAGCATTAAAAAGGAATTTGAGCATGTTTATGCATATTTTTAACCAATTTGGCCTCATTTATTATTCAAATAACGTCCAAATACACAAAGAAGCCACCCAAAATATTTATTTAATTTTTACGAGTGTTTTTGCACTTGTATTTGCATTTAATGACCTATATTTCACGTCAAATGATATTAAAATGCATTAAAAACGAATTTAACCATGTTTATGCTCATTTTTAAGTAATTTGGTCTAATTTATCATTCAAATAACGTCCAAATACATAGAGAATCCAACCAAAATATTTATTTATTGTTTACGAGTGTTTTTGCACTTGTATTTGCATTTAATGACCTATATTTCACGTCAAAAGATATTAAAATGCATTACAAACGAATTTGACCATGTTTATGCTCATTTTTAAGTAATTTGGCCTAATTTATCATTCAAATAACGTGCAAATACACAATGAAGCCACCCCAAATATTTATTTAATGTTTACGAGTGTTTTTGCACTTGTATTTACATTTAATGACCTATATTTCATGTCAAATCGCATTAAAATGCATTAAAAACGAATTCGAGCAAGTTTATGCACATTTTTAACCTATTTGGCCTAATTTATTATTGAAATAACGTCCAAATACACAGAGAAGCCAACCAAAATATTTATTTATTGTTTACGAGTGTTTTTGTACTTGTATTTGAATTTAATGACCTATATTTCACGTCAAATCCCAATAAAATGCATTAAAAACGAATTCGAGCAAGTTTATGCACATTTTTAACCTATTTGGCCTAATTTATCATTCAAATAACGTCCAAATACACAGAGAAGCCAACCAAAATATTTATTTATTCTTTACGAGTGTTTTTGCACTTGTATTTGCATTTAATATCCAATATTTCACGTCAAATAGTATTAAAATGAATTAAAAAGCATTAAAAACGAATTTGACCATGTTTATGCTCATTTTTAAGCAATTTGGCCTAATTTATCATTCAAATAACGTCCAAAAACACAAAGAAGCCACCCAAAATATTTATTTAATGTTTATGAGTGTTTTTGCACTTGTATTTGCATTTAATGACCTATATTTCACGTATAATCGCTTTAAAATGCATTAAAAATGAATTCGAGCAAGTTTATGCACATTTTTAACCTATTTGGCCTAATTTATCATTGAAATAACGTCCAAATACACAGAGAAGCCAACCAAAATATTTATTTATTGTTTACGAGTGTTTTTGCACTTGTATTTGCATTTAATGACCTATATTTCACGTCAAATCGCATTAAAATGCATTAAAAACGAATTTCACCATGTTTATGCTCATTTTTAAGCAATTTGGCCTAATTTATCATTCAAATAACGTCCAAATACACAAATAAGCCACCCGAAATATTTATTTAATGTTTACGAGTGTTTTTGCACTTGTATTTGCATTTAATGACCTATATATCACGTCAAATGATATTAAAATGCATTAAAAACGAATTTGACCATGTTTATGCTCATTTTTAAGTAATTTGGCCTAATTTATCATTCAAATAACGTCCAAATACACAAAGAAGCCACCCGAAATATTTATTTAATGTTTACGAGTGTTTTTGCACTTGTATTTGCATTTAATGACCTATATTTCATGTCAAATCGCATTAAAATGCATTAAAAACGAATTCGAGCAAGTTTATGCACATTTTTAACCTATTTGGCCTAATTTATCATTGAAATAACGTCCAAATACACAGAGAAGCCAACCAAAATATTTATTTATTGTTTACGAGTGTTTTTGCACTTGTATTTGCATTTAATGACCTATATTTCACGTCAAATCCCAATAAAATGCATTAAAAACGAATTTGACCATGTTTATGCTCATTTTTAAGCAATTTGGCCTAATTTATCATTCAAATAACGTCCAAATACACAAATAAGCAAACCAAAATATTTATTTATTGTTGACGAGTGTTTTTGCACTTGTATTTACCTTTAATAACCTATATTTCACGTCAAATCGCATTAAAAAGCATTAAAATTGAATTTGAGCATGTTTATGCATATTTTTAACCAATTTGGCCTCATTTATCAATCAAATAACGTCCAAATACACAAATAAGCTACCCGAAATATTTATTTAATGTTTACGAGTGTTTTTGCACTTGTATTTGCATTTAATGACCTATATTTCACGTCAAATCGCATTAAAATGCATTAAAAACGAATTTCACCATGTTTATGCTCATTTTTAAGCAATTTGGCCTAATTTATCATTCAAATAACGTCCAAATACACAAATAAGCAAACCCAAATATTTATTTATTGTTGACGAGTGTCTTTGCACTTGTATTTGCCTTTAATAACCTATATTTCACGTCAGATCGCATTAAAAAGCATTAAAAATGAATTTGAGCATGTTTATGCATATTTTTAACCAATTTGGCCTCATTTATCATTCAAATAACGTCCAAATACACAAAGAATCCACCCAAAATATTTATTTAATGTTTACGATTGTTTTTGCACTTGTATTTGCATTTAATTACCCATATTTCACGTCAAATCGCATTAAAATGCATTAAAAAGGCATTTGAGCATGTTTATCCACATTTTTAACCAATTTGGCCTCATTTATCATTTAAATAACGTCCAAATACACAAAGAAGCCACCCAAAATATTTATTTACTGTTTACGAGTATTTTTGCACATGTATTTGCACTTAATGTCCTATATTTCACGTCAAATCGCATCGAAGTGCATTAAAAACGAATTTGAGCATGTTTATACAAATTTTTAACCAATTTGGCCTTATTTATCATTCAAATAACGTCCAAATACACAATGAACAACCCAAAATATTTATTTAATATTTTCGAGTGTTTTTGCTCTTGTATTTGCATTTAATGACCTATATTTCACGTCAAATCGCATTAAAATGAATTAAAAATGTATTTGAGAATGTTTATGCCCATTTTTAACCAATTTGGCCTCATTTATCATTCAAATAACGTCCAATTACAAAAAAAAGCCACCCAAAATATTTATTTAATGTTTACGAGTGTTTTTGCACTTGTATTTACATTTAATGACCTATTTCACGTCAAATCGCTTAAAAATGCATTAAAAAGGCATTTGTGCATGTTTATGCACATTTTGAAGCAATTTGGCCTCATTTATCATTCAAATAACGTCCAAATAAACAAAGAATCCACCCAAAATATTTATTTAATGTTTACGATTGTTTTTGCACTTGTATTTGCATTTAATTACCCATATTTCACGTCAAATCGCATTAAAATGCATTAAAAAGGCATTTGAGCATGTTTATCCACATTTTTAACCAATTTGGCCTCATTTATCATTCAAATAACGTCCAAATACACAAAGAAGCCACCCAAAATATTTATTTACTGTTTACGAGTATTTTTGCACATGTATTTGCACTTAATGTCCTATATTTCACGTCAAATCGCATCGAAGTGCATTAAAAACGAATTTGAGCATGTTTATACAAATTTTTAACCAATTTGGCCTTATTTATCATTCAAATAACGTCCAAATACACAATGAACAACCCAAAATATTTATTTAATATTTTCGAGTGTTTTTGCTCTTGTATTTGCATTTAATGACCTATATTTCACGTCAAATCGCATTAAAATGAATTAAAAATGTATTTGAGAATGTTTATGCCCATTTTTAATCAATTTGGCCTAATTTATCATTCAAATAACGTCCAAACACACAAAGAATCAACCCAAAATATTTATTTAATGTTTACGAGTGTTTTTGCACATTTTTAACCTATTTGGCCTAATTTATTATTCAAATAACGTCCAAATACACAGAGAAGCCAACCAAAATATTTATTTATTGTTTACGAGTGTTTGTGCACTTGTATTTGCATTTAATGACCTATATTTCATGTCAAATCGCATTAAAATGCATTAAAAACGAATTCGAGCAAGTTTATGCACATTTTTAACCTATTTGGCCTAATTTATCATTCAAATAACGTCCAAATACACAGAGAAGCCAACCAAAATATTTATTTATTGTTTACGAGTGTTTTTGCACTTGTATTTGCATTTAATGACCTATATTTCACGTCAAATCCCAATAAAATGCATTAAAAACGAATTTGAGCTTGTTTATGCACATTTTTAACCAATTTGGCATCATTTGTTATTCAAATAACGTCCAAATACACAAAAAAGTAACCCCAAATATTTATTTAATGTTTACGAGTGTTTTTGCATTTGTATTTGCATTGAATATCCAATATTTCACGTCAAATAGTATTAAAATGAATTAAAAAGCATTAAAAAGGAATTTGAGCATGTTTATGCATATTTTTAACCAATTTGGCCTCATTTATTATTCAAATAACGTCCAAATACACAAAGAAGCCACCCAAAATATTTATTTAATTTTTACGAGTGTTTTTGCACTTGTATTTGCATTTAATGACCTATATTTCACGTCAAATGATATTAAAATGCATTAAAAACGAATTTAACCATGTTTATGCTCATTTTTAAGTAATTTGGTCTAATTTATCATTCAAATAACGTCCAAATACATAGAGAATCCAACCAAAATATTTATTTATTGTTTACGAGTGTTTTTGCACTTGTATTTGCATTTAATGACCTATATTTCACGTCAAAAGATATTAAAATGCATTACAAACGAATTTGACCATGTTTATGCTCATTTTTAAGTAATTTGGCCTAATTTATCATTCAAATAACGTGCAAATACACAATGAAGCCACCCCAAATATTTATTTAATGTTTACGAGTGTTTTTGCACTTGTATTTACATTTAATGACCTATATTTCATGTCAAATCGCATTAAAATGCATTAAAAACGAATTCGAGCAAGTTTATGCACATTTTTAACCTATTTGGCCTAATTTATTATTGAAATAACGTCCAAATACACAGAGAAGCCAACCAAAATATTTATTTATTGTTTACGAGTGTTTTTGTACTTGTATTTGAATTTAATGACCTATATTTCACGTCAAATCCCAATAAAATGCATTAAAAACGAATTCGAGCAAGTTTATGCACATTTTTAACCTATTTGGCCTAATTTATCATTCAAATAACGTCCAAATACACAGAGAAGCCAACCAAAATATTTATTTATTCTTTACGAGTGTTTTTGCACTTGTATTTGCATTTAATATCCAATATTTCACGTCAAATAGTATTAAAATGAATTAAAAAGCATTAAAAACGAATTTGACCATGTTTATGCTCATTTTTAAGCAATTTGGCCTAATTTATCATTCAAATAACGTCCAAAAACACAAAGAAGCCACCCAAAATATTTATTTAATGTTTATGAGTGTTTTTGCACTTGTATTTGCATTTAATGACCTATATTTCACGTATAATCGCTTTAAAATGCATTAAAAATGAATTCGAGCAAGTTTATGCACATTTTTAACCTATTTGGCCTAATTTATCATTGAAATAACGTCCAAATACACAGAGAAGCCAACCAAAATATTTATTTATTGTTTACGAGTGTTTTTGCACTTGTATTTGCATTTAATGACCTATATTTCACGTCAAATCGCATTAAAATGCATTAAAAACGAATTTCACCATGTTTATGCTCATTTTTAAGCAATTTGGCCTAATTTATCATTCAAATAACGTCCAAATACACAAATAAGCCACCCGAAATATTTATTTAATGTTTACGAGTGTTTTTGCACTTGTATTTGCATTTAATGACCTATATATCACGTCAAATGATATTAAAATGCATTAAAAACGAATTTGACCATGTTTATGCTCATTTTTAAGTAATTTGGCCTAATTTATCATTCAAATAACGTCCAAAAACACAAAGAAGCCACCCGAAATATTTATTTAATGTTTACGAGTGTTTTTGCACTTGTATTTGCATTTAATGACCTATATTTCATGTCAAATCGCATTAAAATGCATTAAAAACGAATTCGAGCAAGTTTATGCACATTTTTAACCTATTTGGCCTAATTTATCATTGAAATAACGTCCAAATACACAGAGAAGCCAACCAAAATATTTATTTATTGTTTACGAGTGTTTTTGCACTTGTATTTGCATTTAATGACCTATATTTCACGTCAAATCCCAATAAAATGCATTAAAAACGAATTTGACCATGTTTATGCTCATTTTTAAGCAATTTGGCCTAATTTATCATTCAAATAACGTCCAAATACACAAATAAGCAAACCAAAATATTTATTTATTGTTGACGAGTGTTTTTGCACTTGTATTTACCTTTAATAACCTATATTTCACGTCAAATCGCATTAAAAAGCATTAAAATTGAATTTGAGCATGTTTATGCATATTTTTAACCAATTTGGCCTCATTTATCAATCAAATAACGTCCAAATACACAAATAAGCTACCCGAAATATTTATTTAATGTTTACGAGTGTTTTTGCACTTGTATTTGCATTTAATGACCTATATTTCACGTCAAATCGCATTAAAATGCATTAAAAACGAATTTCACCATGTTTATGCTCATTTTTAAGCAATTTGGCCTAATTTATCATTCAAATAACGTCCAAATACACAAATAAGCAAACCCAAATATTTATTTATTGTTGACGAGTGTCTTTGCACTTGTATTTGCCTTTAATAACCTATATTTCACGTCAGATCGCATTAAAAAGCATTAAAAATGAATTTGAGCATGTTTATGCATATTTTTATCCAATTTGGCCTCATTTATCATTCAAATAACGTCCAAATACACAAATAAGCCACCCGAAATATTTATTTAATGTTTACGAGTGTTTTTGCACTTGTATTTGCATTTAATGACCTATATTTCACGTCAAATGATATTAAAAAGCATTAAAAATGAATTTGACCATGTTTATGCTCATTTTTAAGTAATTTGGCCTAATTTATCATTCAAATAACGTCCAAATACACAAAGAAGCCACCCAAAATATTTATTTAATGTTTACGAGTGTTTTTGCACTTGTATTTGCATTTAATGACCTATATTTCATGTCAAATCGCATTAAAATGCATTAAAAACGAATTCGAGCATGTTTATGCACATTTTTAACCTATTTGGCCTAATTTATTATTCAAATAACGTCCAAATACACAGAGAAGCCAACCAAAATATTTATTTATTGTTTACGAGTGTTTGTGCACTTGTATTTGCATTTAATGACCTATATTTCATGTCAAATCGCATTAAAATGCATTAAAAACGAATTCGAGCAAGTTTATGCACATTTTTAACCTATTTGGCCTAATTTATCATTCAAATAACGTCCAAATACACAGAGAAGCCAACCAAAATATTTATTTATTGTTTACGTGTGTTTTTGCACTTGTATTTGCATTTAATGACCTATATTTCACGTCAAATCCCAATAAAATGCATTAAAAACGAATTTGAGCTTGTTTATGCACATTTTTAACCAATTTGGCATCATTTGTTATTCAAATAACGTCCAAATACACAAAAAAGTAACCCCAAATATTTATTTAATGTTTACGAGTGTTTTTGCATTTGTATTTGCATTGAATATCCAATATTTCACGTCAAATAGTATTAAAATGAATTAAAAAGCATTAAAAAGGAATTTGAGCATGTTTATGCATATTTTTAACCAATTTGGCCTCATTTATTATTCAAATAACGTCCAAATACACAAAGAAGCCACCCAAAATATTTATTTAATTTTTACGAGTGTTTTTGCACTTGTATTTGCATTTAATGACCTATATTTCACGTCAAATGATATTAAAATGCATTAAAAACGAATTTAACCATGTTTATGCTCATTTTTAAGTAATTTGGCCTAATTTATCATTCACATAACGTCCAAATACACAGAGAATCCAACCAAAATATTTATTTATTGTTTACGAGTGTTTTTGCACTTGTATTTGCATTTAATGACCTATATTTCATGTCAAATAGCATTAAAATGCATTAAAAACGAATTCGAGCATGTTTATGCACATTTTTAACCAATTTGGCCTAATTTATCATTCAAATAACGTCCAAATACACAGAGAAGCCACCCAAAATATTTATTTAATGTTTACGAGTGTTTTTGCACTTGTATTTGCATTTAATGCCTTATATTTCACGTCAAATGATATTAAAATGCATTACAAACGAATTTGACCATGTTTATGCTCATTTTTAAGTAATTTGGCCTAATTTATCATTCAAATAACGTGCAAATACACAAAGAAGCCACCCCAAATATTTATTTAATGTTTACGAGTGTTTTTGCACTTGTATTTGCATTTAATGACCTATATTTCACGTCAAATCCCAATAAAATGCATTAAAAACGAATTCGAGCAAGTTTATGCACATTTTTAACCTATTTGGCCTAATTTATCATTCAAATAACGTCCAAATACACAGAGAAGCCAACCAAAATATTTATTTATTGTTTACGAGTGTTTTTGCACTTGTATTTGCATTTAATATCCAATATTTCACGTCAAATAGTATTAAAATGAATTAAAAAGCATTAAAAACGAATTTGACCATGTTTATGCTCATTTTTAAGCAATTTGGCCTAATTTATCATTCAAATAACGTCCAAAAACACAAAGAAGCCACCCAAAATATTTATTTAATGTTTATGAGTGTTTTTGCACTTGTATTTGCATTTAATGACCTATATTTCACGTATAATCGCTTTAAAATGCATTAAAAATGAATTCGAGCAAGTTTATGCACATTTTTAACCTATTTGGCCTAATTTATCATTGAAATAACGTCCAAATACACAGAGAAGCCAACCAAAATATTTATTTATTGTTTACGAGTGTTTTTGCACTTGTATTTGCATTTAATGACCTATATTTCACGTCAAATCGCATTAAAATGCATTAAAAACGAATTTCACCATGTTTATGCTCATTTTTAAGCAATTTGGCCTAATTTATCATTCAAATAACGTCCAAATACACAAATAAGCCACCCGAAATATTTATTTAATGTTTACGAGTGTTTTTGCACTTGTATTTGCATTTAATGACCTATATTTCACGTCAAATGATATTAAAATGCATTAAAAACGAATTTGACCATGTTTATGCTCATTTTTAAGTAATTTGGCCTAATTTATCATTCAAATAACGTCCAAATACACAAAGAAGCCACCCGAAATATTTATTTAATGTTTACGAGTGTTTTTGCACTTGTATTTGCATTTAATGACCTATATTTCATGTCAAATCGCATTAAAATGCATTAAAAACGAATTCGAGCAAGTTTATGCACATTTTTAACCTATTTGGCCTAATTTATCATTGAAATAACGTCCAAATACACAGAGAAGCCAACCAAAATATTTATTTATTGTTTACGAGTGTTTTTGCACTTGTATTTGCATTTAATGACCTATATTTCACGTCAAATCCCAATAAAATGCATTAAAAATGAATTTGAGCATGTTTATGCATATTTTTATCCAATTTGGCCTCATTTATCATTCAAATAACGTCCAAATACACAAATAAGCCACCCGAAATATTTATTTAATGTTTACGAGTGTTTTTGCACTTGTATTTGCATTTAATGACCTATATTTCACGTCAAATGATATTAAAAAGCATTAAAAACGAATTTGACCATGTTTATGCTCATTTTTAAGTAGTTTGGCCTAATTTATCATTCAAATAACGTCCAAATACACAAAGAAGCCACCCAAAATATTTATTTAATGTTTACGAGTGTTTTTGCACTTGTATTTGCATTTAATGACCTATATTTCATGTCAAATCGCATTAAAATGCATTAAAAACGAATTCGAGCATGTTTATGCACATTTTTAACCTATTTGGCCTAATTTATTATTCAAATAACGTCCAAATACACAGAGAAGCCAACCAAAATATTTATTTATTGTTTACGAGTGTTTGTGCACTTGTATTTGCATTTAATGACCTATATTTCATGTCAAATCGCATTAAAATGCATTAAAAACGAATTCGAGCAAGTTTATGCACATTTTTAACCTATTTGGCCTAATTTATCATTCAAATAACGTCCAAATACACAGAGAAGCCAACCAAAATATTTATTTAATGTTTACGAGTGTTTTTGCACTTGTATTTGCATTTAATGCCTTATATTTCACGTCAAATGATATTAAAATGCATTACAAACGAATTCGAGCAAGTTTATGCACATTTTTAACCTATTTGGCCTAATTTATTATTGAAATAACGTCCAAATACACAAAGAAGCCACCCAAAATATTTATTTAATGTTTACGAGTGTTTTTGCACTTGTATTTGCATTTAATGACCTATATTTCACGTCAAATCCCAATAAAATGCATTAAAAACGAATTTGAGCTTGTTTATGCACATTTTTAACCAATTTGGCATCATTTGTTATTCAAATAACGTCCAAATACACAAAAAAGTAACCCCAAATATTTATTTAATGTTTACGAGTGTTTTTGCATTTGTATTTGCATTGAATATCCAATATTTCACGTCAAATAGTATTAAAATGAATTAAAAAGCATTAAAAAGGAATTTGAGCATGTTTATGCATATTTTTAAGCAATTTGGCCTAATTTATTATTCAAATAACGTCCAAATACACAAAGAAGCCACCCAAAATATTTATTTAATTTTTACGAGTGTTTTTGCACTTGTATTTGCATTTAATGACCTATATTTCACGTCAAATGATATTAAAATGCATTAAAAACGAATTTAACCATGTTTATGCTCATTTTTAAGTAATTTGGCCTAATTTATCATTCAAATAACGTCCAAATACACAGAGAATCCAACCAAAATATTTATTTAATGTTTACGAGTGTTTTTGCACTTGTATTTGCATTTAATGACCTATATTTCACGTCAAATCCCAATAAAATGCATTAAAAACGAATTCGAGCAAGTTTATGCACATTTTTAACCTATTTGGCCTAATTTATCATTCAAATAACGTCCAAATACACAGAGAAGCCAACCAAAATATTTATTTATTGTTTACGAGTGTTTTTGCACTTGTATTTGCATTTAATATCCAATATATCACGTCAAATAGTATTAAAATGAATTAAAAAGCATTAAAAACGAATTTGAGCATGTTTATAATCATTTTTAAGCAATTTGGCCTAATTTATCATTCAAATAACGTCCAAAAACACAAAGAAGCCACCCAAAATATTTATTTAATGTTTACGAGTGTTTTTGCACTTGTATTTGCATTTAATGACCTATATTTCACGTATAATCGCTTTAAAATGCATTAAAAATGAATTCGAGCAAGTTTATGCACATTTTTAACCTATTTGGCCTAATTTATCATTGAAATAACGTCCAAATACACAGAGAAGCCAACCAAAATATTTATTTATTGTTTACGAGTGTTTTTGCACTCTTATTTGCATTTAATGACCTATATTTCACGTCAAATCGCATTAAAATGCATTAAAAACGAATTTCACCATGTTTATGCTCATTTTTAAGCAATTTGGCCTAATTTATCATTCAAATAACGTCCAAATACACAAATAAGCCACCCGAAATATTTATTTAATGTTTACGAGTGTTTTTGCACTTGTATTTGCATTTAATGACCTATATTTCACGTCAAATGATATTAAAATGCATTAAAAACGAATTTGACCATGTTTATGCTCATTTTTAAGTAATTTGGCCTAATTTATCATTCAAATAACGTCCAAATACACAAAGAAGCCACCCGAAATATTTATTTAATGTTTACGAGTGTTTTTGCACTTGTATTTGCATTTAATGACCTATATTTCATGTCAAATCGCATTAAAATGCATTAAAAACGAATTCGAGCAAGTTTATGCACATTTTTAACCTATTTGGCCTAATTTATCATTGAAATAACGTCCAAATACACAGAGAAGCCAACCAAAATATTTATTTATTGTTTACGAGTGTTTTTGCACTTGTATTTGCATTTAATGACCTATATTTCACGTCAAATCCCAATAAAATGCATTAAAAACGAATTTGACCATGTTTATGCTCATTTTTAAGCAATTTGGCCTAATTTATCATTCAAATAACGTCCAAATACACAAATAAGCAAACCAAAATATTTATTTATTGTTGACGAGTGTTTTTGCACTTGTATTTGCCTTTAATAACCTATATTTCACGTCAAATCGCATTAAAAAGCATTAAAATTGAATTTGAGCATGTTTATGCATATTTTTAACCAATTTGGCCTCATTTATCATTCAAATAACGTCCAAATACACAAATAAGCTACCCGAAATATTTATTTAATGTTTACGAGTGTTTTTGCACTTGTATTTGCATTTAATGACCTATATTTCACGTCAAATCGCATTAAAATGCATTAAAAACGAATTTCACCATGTTTATGCTCATTTTTAAGCAATTTGGCCTAATTTATCATTCAAATAACGTCCAAATACACAAATAAGCAAACCCAAATATTTATTTATTGTTGACGAGTGTCTTTGCACTTGTATTTGCCTTTAATAACCTATATTTCACGTCAGATCGCATTAAAAAGCATTAAAAATGAATTTGAGCATGTTTATGCATATTTTTATCCAATTTGGCCTCATTTATCATTCAAATAACGTCCAAATACACAAATAAGCCACCCGAAATATTTATTTAATGTTTACGAGTGTTTTTGCACTTGTATTTGCATTTAATGACCTATATTTCACGTCAAATGATATTAAAAAGCATTAAAAACGAATTTGACCATGTTTATGCTCATTTTTAAGTAGTTTGGCCTAATTTATCATTCAAATAACGTCCAAATACACAAAGAAGCCACCCAAAATATTTATTTAATGTTTACGAGTGTTTTTGCACTTGTATTTGCATTTAATGACCTATATTTCATGTCAAATCGCATTAAAATGCATTAAAAACGAATTCGAGCATGTTTATGCACATTTTTAACCTATTTGGCCTAATTTATTATTCAAATAACGTCCAAATACACAGAGAAGCCAACCAAAATATTTATTTATTGTTTACGAGTGTTTGTGCACTTGTATTTGCATTTAATGACCTATATTTCATGTCAAATCGCATTAAAATGCATTAAAAACGAATTCGAGCAAGTTTATGCACATTTTTAACCTATTTGGCCTAATTTATCATTCAAATAACGTCCAAATACACAGAGAAGCCAACCAAAATATTTATTTATTGTTTACGAGTGTTTTTGCACTTGTATTTGCATTTAATGACCTATATTTCACGTCAAATCCCAATAAAATGCATTAAAAACGAATTTGAGCTTGTTTATGCACATTTTTAACCAATTTGGCATCATTTGTTATTCAAATAACGTCCAAATACACAAAAAAGTAACCCCAAATATTTATTTAATGTTTACGAGTGTTTTTGCATTTGTATTTGCATTGAATATCCAATATTTCACGTCAAATAGTATTAAAATGAATTAAAAAGCATTAAAAAGGAATTTGAGCTTGTTTATGCATATTTTTAACCAATTTGGCCTCATTTATTATTCAAATAACGTCCAAATACACAAAGAAGCCACCCAAAATATTTATTTAATTTTTACGAGTGTTTTTGCACTTGTATTTGCATTTAATGACCTATATTTCACGTCAAATGATATTAAAATGCATTAAAAACGAATTTAACCATGTTTATGCTCATTTTTAAGTAATTTGGCCTAATTTATCATTCAAATAACGTCCAAATACACAGAGAATCCAACCAAAATATTTATTTATTGTTTACGAGTGTTTTTGCACTTGTATTTGCATTTAATGACCTATATTTCATGTCAAATAGCATTAAAATGCATTAAAAACGAATTCGAGCATGTTTATGCACATTTTTAACCAATTTGGCCTAATTTATCATTCAAATAACGTCCAAATACACAGAGAAGCCACCCAAAATATTTATTTAATGTTTACGAGTGTTTTTGCACTTGTATTTGCATTTAATGCCTTATATTTCACGTCAAATGATATTAAAATGCATTACAAACGAATTCGAGCAAGTTTATGCACATTTTTAACCTATTTGGCCTAATTTATTATTGAAATAACGTCCAAATACACAGAGAAGCCAACCAAAATATTTATTTATTGTTTACGAGTGTTTTTGTACTTGTATTTGAATTTAATGACCTATATTTCACGTCAAATCCCAATAAAATGCATTAAAAACGAATTCGAGCAAGTTTATGCACATTTTTAACCTATTTGGCCTAATTTATCATTCAAATAACGTCCAAATACACAGAGAAGCCAACCAAAATATTTATTTATTGTTTACGAGTGTTTTTGCACTTGTATTTGCATTTAATATCCAATATTTCACGTCAAATAGTATTAAAATGAATTAAAAAGCATTAAAAACGAATTTGAGCATGTTTATAATCATTTTTAAGCAATTTGGCCTAATTTATCATTCAAATAACGTCCAAAAACACAAAGAAGCCACCCAAAATATTTATTTAATGTTTACGAGTGTTTTTGCACTTGTATTTGCATTTAATGACCTATATTTCACGTATAATCGCTTTAAAATGCATTAAAAATGAATTCGAGCAAGTTTATGCACATTTTTAACCTATTTGGCCTAATTTATCATTGAAATAACGTCCAAATACACAGAGAAGCCAACCAAAATATTTATTTATTGTTTACGAGTGTTTTTGCACTCTTATTTGCATTTAATGACCTATATTTCACGTCAAATCGCATTAAAATGCATTAAAAACGAATTTCACCATGTTTATGCTCATTTTTAAGCAATTTGGCCTAATTTATCATTCAAATAACGTCCAAATACACAAATAAGCCACCCGAAATATTTATTTAATGTTTACGAGTGTTTTTGCACTTGTATTTGCATTTAATGACCTATATTTCACGTCAAATGATATTAAAATGCATTAAAAACGAATTTGACCATGTTTATGCTCATTTTTAAGTAATTTGGCCTAATTTATCATTCAAATAACGTCCAAATACACAAAGAAGCCACCCGAAATATTTATTTAATGTTTACGAGTGTTTTTGCACTTGTATTTGCATTTAATGACCTATATTTCATGTCAAATCGCATTAAAATGCATTAAAAACGAATTCGAGCATGTTTATGCACATTTTTAACCAATTTGGCCTAATTTATCATTCAAATAACGTCCAAATACACAGAGAAGCCACCCAAAATATTTATTTAATGTTTACGAGTGTTTTTGCACTTGTATTTGCATTTAATGCCTTATATTTCACGTCAAATGATATTAAAATGCATTAAAAACGAATTCGAGCAAGTTTATGCACATTTTTAACCTATTTGGCCTAATTTATTATTGAAATAACGTCCAAATACACAGAGAAGCCAACCAAAATATTTATTTATTGTTTACGAGTGTTTTTGTACTTGTATTTGAATTTAATGACCTATATTTCACGTCAAATCCCAATAAAATGCATTAAAAACGAATTCGAGCAAGTTTATGCACATTTTTAACCTATTTGGCCTAATTTATTATTCAAATAACGTCCAAATACACAGAGAAGCCAACCAAAATATTTATTTATTGTTTACGAGTGTTTTTGCACTTGTATTTGCATTTAATATCCAATATTTCACGTCAAATAGTATTAAAATGAATTAAAAAGCATTAAAAACGAATTTGAGCATGTTTATAATCATTTTTAAGCAATTTGGCCTAATTTATCATTCAAATAACGTCCAAAAACACAAAGAAGCCACCCAAAATATTTATTTAATGTTTACGAGTGTTTTTGCACTTGTATTTGCATTTAATGACCTATATTTCACGTATAATCGCTTTAAAATGCATTAAAAATGAATTCGAGCAAGTTTATGCACATTTTTAACCTATTTGGCCTAATTTATCATTGAAATAACGTCCAAATACACAGAGAAGCCAACCAAAATATTTATTTATTGTTTACGAGTGTTTTTGCACTCTTATTTGCATTTAATGACCTATATTTCACGTCAAATCACATTAAAATGCATTAAAAACGAATTTCACCATGTTTATGCTCATTTTTAAGCAATTTGGCCTAATTTATCATTCAAATAACGTCCAAATACACAAATAAGCCACCCGAAATATTTATTTAATGTTTACGAGTGTTTTTGCACTTGTATTTGCATTTAATGACCTATATTTCACGTCAAATGATATTAAAATGCATTAAAAACGAATTTAACCATGTTTATGCTCATTTTTAAGTAATTTGGCCTAATTTATCATTCAAATAACGTCCAAATACACAGAGAATCCAACCAAAATATTTATTTATTGTTTACGAGTGTTTTTGCACTTGTATTTGCATTTAATGACCTATATTTCATGTCAAATAGCATTAAAATGCATTAAAAACGAATTCGAGCATGTTTATGCACATTTTTAACCAATTTGGCCTAATTTATCATTCAAATAACGTCCAAATACACAGAGAAGCCACCCAAAATATTTATTTAATGTTTACGAGTGTTTTTGCACTTGTATTTGCATTTAATGCCTTATATTTCACGTCAAATGATATTAAAATGCATTACAAACGAATTCGAGCAAGTTTATGCACATTTTTAACCTATTTGGCCTAATTTATTATTGAAATAACGTCCAAATACACAGAGAAGCCAACCAAAATATTTATTTATTGTTTACGAGTGTTTTTGTACTTGTATTTGAATTTAATGACCTATATTTCACGTCAAATCCCAATAAAATGCATTAAAAACGAATTCGAGCAAGTTTATGCACATTTTTAACCTATTTGGCCTAATTTATCATTCAAATAACGTCCAAATACACAGAGAAGCCAACCAAAATATTTATTTATTGTTTACGAGTGTTTTTGCACTTGTATTTGCATTTAATATCCAATATTTCACGTCAAATAGTATTAAAATGAATTAAAAAGCATTAAAAACGAATTTGAGCATGTTTATAATCATTTTTAAGCAATTTGGCCTAATTTATCATTCAAATAACGTCCAAAAACACAAAGAAGCCACCCAAAATATTTATTTAATGTTTACGAGTGTTTTTGCACTTGTATTTGCATTTAATGACCTATATTTCACGTATAATCGCTTTAAAATGCATTAAAAATGAATTCGAGCAAGTTTATGCACATTTTTAACCTATTTGGCCTAATTTATCATTGAAATAACGTCCAAATACACAGAGAAGCCAACCAAAATATTTATTTATTGTTTACGAGTGTTTTTGCACTCTTATTTGCATTTAATGACCTATATTTCACGTCAAATCGCATTAAAATGCATTAAAAACGAATTTCACCATGTTTATGCTCATTTTTAAGCAATTTGGCCTAATTTATCATTCAAATAACGTCCAAATACACAAATAAGCCACCCGAAATATTTATTTAATGTTTACGAGTGTTTTTGCACTTGTATTTGCATTTAATGACCTATATTTCACGTCAAATGATATTAAAATGCATTAAAAACGAATTTGACCATGTTTATGCTCATTTTTAAGTAATTTGGCCTAATTTATCATTCAAATAACGTCCAAATACACAAATAAGCCACCCGAAATATTTATTTAATGTTTACGAGTGTTTTTGCACTTGTATTTGCATTTAATGACCTATATTTCATGTCAAATCGCATTAAAATGCATTAAAAACGAATTCGAGCAAGTTTATGCAAATTTTTAACCTATTTGGCCTAATTTATCATTGAAATAACGTCCAAATACACAGAGAAGCCAACCAAAATATTTATTTATTGTTTACGAGTGTTTTTGCACTTGTATTTGCATTTCATGACCTATATTTCACGTCAAATCCCAATAAAATGCATTAAAAACGAATTTGACCATGTTTATGCTCATTTTTAAGCAATTTGGCCTAATTTATCATTCAAATAACGTCCAAATACACAAATAAGCAAACCAAAATATTTATTTATTGTTGACGAGTGTTTTTGCACTTGTATTTGCCTTTAATAACCTATATTTCACGTCAAATCGCATTAAAAAGCATTAAAATTGAATTTGAGCATGTTTATGCATATTTTTAACCAATTTGGCCTCATTTATCATTCAAATAACGTCCAAATACACAAATAAGCTACCCGAAATATTTATTTAATGTTTACGAGTGTTTTTGCACTTGTATTTGCATTTAATGACCTATATTTCACGTCAAATCGCATTACAATGCATTAAAAACGAATTTCACCATGTTTATGCTCATTTTTAAGCAATTTGGCCTAATTTATCATTCAAATAACGTCCAAATACACAAATAAGCAAACCCAAATATTTATTTATTGTTGACGAGTGTCTTTGCACTTGTATTTGCCTTTAATAACCTATATTTCACGTCAGATCGCATTAAAAAGCATTAAAAATGAATTTGAGCATGTTTATGCATATTTTTAACCAATTTGGCCTCATTTATCATTCAAATAACGTCCAAATACACAAATAAGCCACCCGAAATATTTATTTAATGTTTACGAGTGTTTTTGCACTTGTATTTGCATTTAATGACCTATATTTCACGTCAAATGATATTAAAAAGCATTAAAAACGAATTTGACCATGTTTATGCTCATTTTTAAGTAATTTGGCCTAATTTATCATTCAAATAACGTCCAAATACACAAAGAAGCCACCCAAAATATTTATTTAATGTTTACGAGTGTTTTTGCACTTGTATTTGCATTTAATGACCTATATTTCATGTCAAATCGCATTAAAATGCATTAAAAACGAATTCGAGCATGTTTATGCACATTTTTAACCTATTTGGCCTAATTTATTATTCAAATAACGTCCAAATACACAGAGAAGCCAACCAAAATATTTATTTATTGTTTACGAGTGTTTGTGCACTTGTATTTGCATTTAATGACCTATATTTCATGTCAAATCGCATTAAAATGCATTAAAAACGAATTCGAGCAAGTTTATGCACATTTTTAACCTATTTGGCCTAATTTATCATTCAAATAACGTCCAAATACACAGAGAAGCCAACCAAAATATTTATTTATTGTTTACGAGTGTTTTTGCACTTGTATTTGCATTTAATGACCTATATTTCACGTCAAATCCCAATAAAATGCATTAAAAACGAATTTGAGCTTGTTTATGCACATTTTTAACCAATTTGGCATCATTTGTTATTCAAATAACGTCCAAATACACAAAAAAGTAACCCCAAATATTTATTTAATGTTTACGAGTGTTTTTGCATTTGTATTTGCATTGAATATCCAATATTTCACGTCAAATAGTATTAAAATGAATTAAAAAGCATTAAAAAGGAATTTGAGCATGTTTATGCATATTTTTAACCAATTTGGCCTCATTTATTATTCAAATAACGTCCAAATACACAAAGAAGCCACCCAAAATATTTATTTAATTTTTACGAGTGTTTTTGCACTTGTATTTGCATTTAATGACCTATATTTCACGTCAAATGATATTAAAATGCATTAAAAACGAATTTAACCATGTTTATGCTCATTTTTAAGTAATTTGGCCTAATTTATCATTCAAATAACGTCCAAATACACAGAGAATCCAACCAAAATATTTATTTATTGTTTACGAGTGTTTTTGCACTTGTATTTGCATTTAATGACCTATATTTCATGTCAAATAGCATTAAAATGCATTAAAAACGAATTCGAGCATGTTTATGCACATTTTTAACCAATTTGGCCTAATTTATCATTCAAATAACGTCCAAATACACAGAGAAGCCAACCAAAATATTTATTTATTGTTTACGAGTGTTTTTGTACTTGTATTTGAATTTAATGACCTATATTTCACGTCAAATCCCAATAAAATGCATTAAAAACGAATTCGAGCAAGTTTATGCACATTTTTAACCTATTTGGCCTAATTTATCATTCAAATAACGTCCAAATACACAGAGAAGCCAACCAAAATATTTATTTATTGTTTACGAGTGTTTTTGCACTTGTATTTGCATTTAATATCCAATATTTCACGTCAAATAGTATTAAAATGAATTAAAAAGCATTAAAAACGAATTTGACCATGTTTATGCTAATTTTTAAGCAATTTGGCCTAATTTATCATTCAAATAACGTCCAAAAACACAAAGAAGCCACCCAAAATATTTATTTAATGTTTACGAGTGTTTTTGCACTTGTATTTGCATTTAATGACCTATATTTCACGTATAATCGCTTTAAAATGCATTAAAAATGAATTCGAGCAAGTTTATGCACATTTTTAACCTATTTGGCCTAATTTATCATTGAAATAACGTCCAAATACACAGAGAAGCCAACCAAAATATTTATTTATTGTTTACGAGTGTTTTTGCACTTGTATTTGCATTTAATGACCTATATTTCACGTCAAATCGCATTAAAATGCATTAAAAACGAATTTCACCATGTTTATGCTCATTTTTAAGCAATTTGGCCTAATTTATCATTCAAATAACGTCCAAATACACAAATAAGCCACCCGAAATATTTATTTAATGTTTACGAGTGTTTTTGCACTTGTATTTGCCTTTAATAACCTATATTTCACGTCAAATCGCATTAAAAAGCATTAAAATTGAATTTGAGCATGTTTATGCATATTTTTAACCAATTTGGCCTCATTTATCATTCAAATAACGTCCAAATACACAAATAAGCTACCCGAAATATTTATTTAATGTTTACGAGTGTTTTTGCACTTGTATTTGCATTTAATGACCTATATTTCACGTCAAATCGCATTAAAATGCATTAAAAACGAATTTCACCATGTTTATGCTCATTTTTAAGCAATTTGGCCTAATTTATCATTCAAATAACGTCCAAATACACAAATAAGCAAACCCAAATATTTATTTATTGTTGACGAGTGTCTTTGCACTTGTATTTGCCTTTAATAACCTATATTTCACGTCAGATCGCATTAAAAAGCATTAAAAATGAATTTGAGCATGTTTATGCATATTTTTAACCAATTTGGCCTCATTTATCATTCAAATAACGTCCAAATACACAAATAAGCCACCCGAAATATTTATTTAATGTTTACGAGTGTTTTTGCACTTGTATTTGCATTTAATGACCTATATTTCACGTCAAATGATATTAAAAAGCATTAAAAACGAATTTGACCATGTTTATGCTCATTTTTAAGTAGTTTGGCCTAATTTATCATTCAAATAACGTCCAAATACACAAATAAGCCACCCGAAATATTTATTTAATGTTTACGAGTGTTTTTGCACTTGTATTTGCATTTAATGACCTATATTTCACGTCAAATGATATTAAAATGCATTAAAAACGAATTTGACCATGTTTATGCTCATTTTTAAGTAATTTGGCCTAATTTATCATTCAAATAACGTCCAAATACACAAAGAAGCCACCCGAAATATTTATTTAATGTTTACGAGTGTTTTTGCACTTGTATTTGCATTTAATGACCTATATTTCAAGTCAAATCGCATTAAAATGCATTAAAAACGAATTCGAGCAAGTTTATGCACATTTTTAACCTATTTGGCCTAATTTATCATTGAAATAACGTCCAAATACACAGAGAAGCCAACCAAAATATTTATTTATTGTTTACGAGTGTTTTTGCACTTGTATTTGCATTTAATGACCTATATTTCACGTCAAATCCCAATAAAATGCATTAAAAACGAATTTGACCATGTTTATGCTCATTTTTAAGCAATTTGGCCTAATTTATCATTCAAATAACGTCCAAATACACAAATAAGCAAACCAAAATATTTATTTATTGTTTACGAGTGTTTTTGCACTTGTATTTGCCTTTAATAACCTATATTTCACGTCAAATCGCATTAAAAAGCATTAAAATTGAATTTGAGCATGTTTATGCATATTTTTAACCAATTTGGCCTCATTTATCATTCAAATAACGTCCAAATACACAAATAAGCTACCCGAAATATTTATTTAATGTTTACGAGTGTTTTTGCACTTGTATTTGCATTTAATGACCTATATTTCACGTCAAATCGCATTAAAATGCATTAAAAACGAATTTCACCATGTTTATGCTCATTTTTAAGCAATTTGGCCTAATTTATCATTCAAATAACGTCCAAATACACAAATAAGCAAACCCAAATATTTATTTATTGTTGACGAGTGTCTTTGCACTTGTATTTGCCTTTAATAACCTATATTTCACGTCAGATCGCATTAAAAAGCATTAAAAATGAATTTGAGCATGTTTATGCATATTTTTAACCAATTTGGCCTCATTTATCATTCAAATAACGTCCAAATACACAAATAAGCCACCCGAAATATTTATTTAATGTTTACGAGTGTTTTTGCACTTGTATTTGCATTTAATGACCTATATTTCACGTCAAATGATATTAAAATGCATTAAAAACGAATTTGACCATGTTTATGCTCATTTTTAAGCAATTTGGCCTAATTTATCATTCAAATAACGTCCAAATACACAAATAAGCAAACCCAAATATTTATTTATTGTTGACGAGTGTCTTTGCACTTGTATTTGCCTTTAATAACCTATATTTCACGTCAGATCGCATTAAAAAGCATTAAAAATGAATTTGAGCATGTTTATGCATATTTTTAACCAATTTGGCCTCATTTATCATTCAAATAACGTCCAAATACACAAATAAGCCACCCGAAATATTTATTTAATGTTTACGAGTGTTTTTGCACTTGTATTTGCATTTAATGACCTATATTTCACGTCAAATGATATTAAAATGCATTAAAAACGAATTTGACCATGTTTATGCTCATTTTTAAGTAATTTGGCCTAATTTATCATTCAAATAACGTCCAAATACACAAAGAAGCCACCCGAAATATTTATTTAATGTTTACGAGTGTTTTTGCACTTGTATTTGCATTTAATGACCTATATTTCATGTCAAATCGCATTAAAATGCATTAAAAACGAATTCGAGCATGTTTATGCACATTTTTAACCTATTTGGCCTAATTTATCATTGAAATAACGTCCAAATACACAGAGAAGCCAACCAAAATATTTATTTATTGTTTACGAGTGTTTTTGCACTTGTATTTGCATTTAATGACCTATATTTCACGTCAAATCCCAATAAAATGCATTAAAAACGAATTTGACCATGTTTATGCTCATTTTTAAGCAATTTGGCCTAATTTATCATTCAAATAACGTCCAAATACACAAATAAGCAAACCAAAATATTTATTTATTGTTGACGAGTGTTTTTGCACTTGTATTTGCCTTTAATAACCTATATTTCACGTCAAATCGCATTAAAAAGCATTAAAATTGAATTTGAGCATGTTTATGCATATTTTAAACAATTTGGCCTCATTTATCATTCAAATAACGTCCAAATACACACATAAGCTACCCGAAATATTTATTTAATGTGTACGAGTGTTTTTGCACTTGTATTTGCATTTAATGACCTATATTTCACGTCAAATCGCATTAAAATGCATTAAAAACGAATTTCACCATGTTTATGCTCATTTTTAAGCAATTTGGCCTAATTTATCATTCAAATAACGTCCAAATACACAAATAAGCAAACCCAAATATTTATTTATTGTTGACGAGTGTCTTTGCACTTGTATTTGCCTTTAATAACCTATATTTCACGTCAGATCGCATTAAAAAGCATTAAAAATGAATTTGAGCATGTTTATGCATATTTTTAACCAATTTGGCCTCATTTATCATTCAAATAACGTCCAAATACACAAATAAGCCACCCGAAATATTTATTTAATGTTTACGAGTGTTTTTGCACTTGTATTTGCATTTAATGACCTATATTTCACGTCAAATGATATTAAAAAGCATTAAAAACGAATTTGACCATGTTTATGCTCATTTTTAAGTAATTTGGCCTAATTTATCATTCAAATAACGTCCAAATACACAAAGAAGCCACCCAAAATATTTATTTAATGTTTACGAGTGTTTTTGCACTTGTATTTGCATTTAATGACCTATATTTCATGTCAAATCGCATTAAAATGCATTAAAAACGAATTCGAGCATGTTTATGCACATTTTTAACCTATTTGGCCTAATTTATCATTGAAATAACGTCCAAATACACAGAGAAGCCAACCAAAATATTTATTTATTGTTTACGAGTGTTTTTGCACTTGTATTTGCATTTAATGACCTATATTTCACGTCAAATCCCAATAAAATGCATTAAAAACGAATTTGACCATGTTTATGCTCATTTTTAAGCAATTTGGCCTAATTTATCATTCAAATAACGTCCAAATACACAAATAAGCAAACCAAAATATTTATTTATTGTTGACGAGTGTTTTTGCACTTGTATTTGCCTTTAATAACCTATATTTCACGTCAAATCGCATTAAAAAGCATTAAAATTGAATTTGAGCATGTTTATGCATATTTTTAACCAATTTGGCCTCATTTATCATTCAAATAACGTCCAAATACACAAATAAGCCACCCGAAATATTTATTTAATGTTTAATAGTGTTTTTGCACTTGTATTTGCATTTAATGACCTATATTTCACGTCAAATCGCATTAAAATGCATTAAAAACGAATTTCACCATGTTTATGCTCATTTTTAAGCAATTTGGCCTAATTTATCATTCAAATAACGTCCAAATACACAAATAAGCAAACCCAAATATTTATTTATTGTTGACGAGTGTCTTTGCACTTGTATTTGCCTTTAATAACCTATATTTCACGTCAGATCGCATTAAAAAGCATTAAAAATGAATTTGAGCATGTTTATGCATATTTTTAACCAATTTGGCCTCATTTATCATTCAAATAACGTCCAAATACACAAATAAGCCACCCGAAATATTTATTTAATGTTTACGAGTGTTTTTGCACTTGTATTTGCATTTAATGACCTATATTTCACGTCAAATGATATTAAAATGCATTAAAAACGAATTTGACCATGTTTATGCTCATTTTTAAGTAATTTGGCCTAATTTATCATTCAAATAACGTCCAAATACACAAAGAAGCCACCCGAAATATTTATTTAATGTTTACGAGTGTTTTTGCACTTGTATTTGCATTTAATGACCTATATTTCATGTCAAATCGCATTAAAATGCATTAAAAACGAATTCGAGCAAGTTTATGCACATTTTTAACCTATTTGGCCTAATTTAATATTCAAATAACGTCCAAATACACAGAGAAGCCAACCAAAATATTTATTTATTGTTTACGAGTGTTTTTGCACTTGTATTTGCATTTAATGACCTATATTTCACGTCAAATCCCAATAAAATGCATTAAAAACGAATTTGAGCTTGTTTATGCACATTTTTAACCAATTTGGCATCATTTGTTATTCAAATAACGTCCAAATACACAAAAAAGTAACCCCAAATATTTATTTAATGTTTACGAGTGTTTTTGCATTTGTATTTGCATTGAATATCCAATATTTCACGTCAAATAGTATTAAAATGAATTAAAAAGCATTAAAAAGGAATTTGAGCATGTTTATGCATATTTTTAACCAATTTGGCCTCATTTATTATTCAAATAACGTCCAAATACACAAAGAAGCCACCCAAAATATTTATTTAATTTTTACGAGTGTTTTTGCACTTGTATTTGCATTTAATGACCTATATTTCACGTCAAATGATATTAAAATGCATTAAAAACGAATTTAACCATGTTTATGCTCATTTTTAAGTAATTTGGCCTAATTTATCATTCAAATAACGTCCAAATACACAGAGAATCCAACCAAAATATTTATTTATTGTTTACGAGTGTTTTTGCACTTGTATTTGCATTTAATGACCTATATTTCATGTCAAATAGCATTAAAATGCATTAAAAACGAATTCGAGCATGTTTATGCACATTTTTAACCTATTTGGCCTAATTTATCATTCAAATAACGTCCAAATACACAGAGAAGCCACCCAAAATATTTATTTAATGTTTACGAGTGTTTTTGCACTTGTATTTGCATTTAATGCCTTATATTTCACGTCAAATGATATTAAAATGCATTAAAAACGAATTCGAGCAAGTTTATGCACATTTTTAACCTATTTGGCCTAATTTATTATTGAAATAACGTCCAAATACACAGAGAAGCCAACCAAAATATTTATTTATTGTTTACGAGTGTTTTTGTACTTGTATTTGAATTTAATGACCTATATTTCACGTCAAATCCCAATAAAATGCATTAAAAACGAATTCGAGCAAGTTTATGCACATTTTTAACCTATTTGGCCTAATTTATCATTGAAATAACGTCCAAATACACAGAGAAGCCAACCAAAATATTTATTTATTGTTTACGAGTGTTTTTGCACTTGTATTTGCATTTAATATCCAATATTTCACGTCAAATAGTATTAAAATGAATTAAAACGCATTAAAAACGAATTTGACCATGTTTATGCTCATTTTTAAGCAATTTGGCCTAATTTATCATTCAAATAACGTCCAAAAACACAAAGAAGCCACCCAAAATATTTATTTAATGTTTACGAGTATTTTTGCACTTGTATTTGCATTTAATGACCTATATTTCACGTATAATCGCTTTAAAATGCATTAAAAATGAATTCGAGCAAGTTTATGCACATTTTTAACCTATTTGGCCTAATTTATCATTGAAATAACGTCCAAATACACAGAGAAGCCAACCAAAATATTTATTTATTGTTTACGAGTGTTTTTGCACTTGTATTTGCATTTAATGACCTATATTTCACGTCAAATCGCATTAAAATGCATTAAAAACGAATTTCACCATGTTTATGCTCATTTTTAAGCAATTTGGCCTAATTTATCATTCAAATAACGTCCAAATACACAAATAAGCCACCCGAAATATTTATTTAATGTTTACGAGTGTTTTTGTACTTGTATTTGCATTTAATGACCTATATTTCACGTCAAATGATATTAAAATGCATTAAAAACGAATTTGACCATGTTTATGCTCATTTTTAAGTAATTTGGCCTAATTTATCATTCAAATAACGTCCAAATACACAAAGAAGCCACCCGAAATATTTATTTAATGTTTACGAGTGTTTTTGCACTTGTATTTGCATTTAATGACCTATATTTCATGTCAAATCGCATTAAAATGCATTAAAAACGAATTCGAGCAAGTTTATGCACATTTTTAACCTATTTGGCCTAATTTATCATTGAAATAACGTCCAAATACACAGAGAAGCCAACCAAAATATTTATTTATTGTTTACGAGTGTTTTTGCACTTGTATTTGCATTTAATGACCTATATTTCACGTCAAATCCCAATAAAATGCATTAAAAACGAATTTGACCATGTTTATGCTCATTTTTAAGCAATTTGGCCTAATTTATCATTCAAATAACGTCCAAATACACAAATAAGCAAACCAAAATATTTATTTATTGTTTACGAGTGTTTTTGCACTTGTATTTGCCTTTAATAACCTATATTTCACGTCAAATCGCATTAAAAAGCATTAAAATTGAATTTGAGCATGTTTATGCATATTTTTAACCAATTTGGCCTCATTTATCATTCAAATAACGTCCAAATACACAAATAAGCTACCCGAAATATTTATTTAATGTTTACGAGTGTTTTTGCACTTGTATTTGCATTTAATGACCTATATTTCACGTCAAATCGCATTAAAATGCATTAAAAACGAATTTCACCATGTTTATGCTCATTTTTAAGCAATTTGGCCTAATTTATCATTCAAATAACGTCCAAATACACAAATAAGCAAACCCAAATATTTATTTATTGTTGACGAGTGTCTTTGCACTTGTATTTGCCTTTAATAACCTATATTTCACGTCAGATCGCATTAAAAAGCATTAAAAATGAATTTGAGCATGTTTATGCATATTTTTAACCAATTTGGCCTCATTTATCATTCAAATAACGTCCAAATACACAAATAAGCCACCCGAAATATTTATTTAATGTTTACGAGTGTTTTTGCACTTGTATTTGCATTTAATGACCTATATTTCACGTCAAATGATATTAAAATGCATTAAAAACGAATTTGACCATGTTTATGCTCATTTTTAAGTAATTTGGCCTAATTTATCATTCAAATAACGTCCAAATACACAAAGAAGCCACCCGAAATATTTATTTAATGTTTACGAGTGTTTTTGCACTTGTATTTGCATTTAATGACCTATATTTCATGTCAAATCGCATTAAAATGCATTAAAAACGAATTCGAGCAAGTTTATGCACATTTTTAACCTATTTGGCCTAATTTATCATTGAAATAACGTCCAAATACACAGAGAAGCCAACCAAAATATTTATTTATTGTTTACGAGTGTTTTTGCACTTGTATTTGCATTTAATGACCTATATTTCACGTCAAATCCCAATAAAATGCATTAAAAACGAATTTGACCATGTTTATGCTCATTTTTAAGCAATTTGGCCTAATTTATCATTCAAATAACGTCCAAATACACAAATAAGCAAACCAAAATATTTATTTATTGTTGACGAGTGTTTTTGCACTTGTATTTGCCTTT
Organism: x Bolboschoenoplectus mariqueter; assembly: GCA_037678475.1. Lineage (NCBI taxonomy): Eukaryota > Viridiplantae > Streptophyta > Magnoliopsida > Poales > Cyperaceae > x Bolboschoenoplectus > x Bolboschoenoplectus mariqueter. The sequence goes on along the minus strand of CM075236.1, from coordinate 4,700,672 downwards.
AATAACCTATATTTCACGTCAAATCGCATTAAAAAGCATTAAAATTGAATTTGAGCATGTTTATGCATATTTTTAACCAATTTGGCCTCATTTATCATTCAAATAACGTCCAAATACACAAATAAGCTACCCGAAATATTTATTTAATGTTTACGAGTGTTTTTGCACTTGTATTTGCATTTAATGACCTATATTTCACGTCAAATCGCATTAAAATGCATTAAAAACGAATTTCACCATGTTTATGCTCATTTTTAAGCAATTTGGCCTAATTTATCATTCAAATAACGTCCAAATACACAAATAAGCAAACCCAAATATTTATTTATTGTTGACGAGTGTCTTTGCACTTGTATTTGCCTTTAATAACCTATATTTCACGTCAGATCGCATTAAAAAGCATTAAAAATGAATTTGAGCATGTTTATGCATATTTTTAACCAATTTGGCCTCATTTATCATTCAAATAACGTCCAAATACACAAATAAGCCACCCGAAATATTTATTTAATGTTTACGAGTGTTTTTGCACTTGTATTTGCATTTAATGACCTATATTTCACGTCAAATGATATTAAAAAGCATTAAAAACGAATTTGACCATGTTTATGCTCATTTTTAAGTAATTTGGCCTAATTTATCATTCAAATAACGTCCAAATACACAAAGAAGCCACCCAAAATATTTATTTAATGTTTACGAGTGTTTTTGCACTTGTATTTGCATTTAATGACCTATATTTCATGTCAAATCGCATTAAAATGCATTAAAAACGAATTCGAGCATGTTTATGCACATTTTTAACCTATTTGGCCTAATTTATTATTCAAATAACGTCCAAATACACAGAGAAGCCAACCAAAATATTTATTTATTGTTTACGAGTGTTTGTGCACTTGTATTTGCATTTAATGACCTATATTTCATGTCAAATCGCATTAAAATGCATTAAAAACGAATTCGAGCAAGTTTATGCACATTTTTAACCTATTTGGCCTAATTTATCATTCAAATAACGTCCAAATACACAGAGAAGCCAACCAAAATATTTATTTATTGTTTACGAGTGTTTTTGCACTTGTATTTGCATTTAATGACCTATATTTCACGTCAAATCCCAATAAAATGCATTAAAAACGAATTTGAGCTTGTTTATGCACATTTTTAACCAATTTGGCATCATTTGTTATTCAAATAACGTCCAAATACACAAAAAAGTAACCCCAAATATTTATTTAATGTTTACGAGTGTTTTTGCATTTGTATTTGCATTGAATATCCAATATTTCACGTCAAATAGTATTAAAATGAATTAAAAAGCATTAAAAAGGAATTTGAGCATGTTTATGCATATTTTTAACCAATTTGGCCTCATTTATTATTCAAATAACGTCCAAATACACAAAGAAGCCACCCAAAATATTTATTTAATTTTTACGAGTGTTTTTGCACTTGTATTTGCATTTAATGACCTATATTTCACGTCAAATGATATTAAAATGCATTAAAAACGAATTTAACCATGTTTATGCTCATTTTTAAGTAATTTGGCCTAATTTATCATTCAAATAACGTCCAAATACACAGAGAATCCAACCAAAATATTTATTTATTGTTTACGAGTGTTTTTGCACTTGTATTTGCATTTAATGACCTATATTTCATGTCAAATAGCATTAAAATGCATTAAAAACGAATTCGAGCATGTTTATGCACATTTTTAACCAATTTGGCCTAATTTATCATTCAAATAACGTCCAAATACACAGAGAAGCCACCCAAAATATTTATTTAATGTTTACGAGTGTTTTTGCACTTGTATTTGCATGTAATGCCTTATATTTCACGTCAAATGATATTAAAATGCATTACAAACGAATTTGACCATGTTTATGCTCATTTTTAAGTAATTTGGCCTAATTTATCATTCAAATAACGTGCAAATACACAAAGAAGCCACCCCAAATATTTATTTAATGTTTACGAGTGTTTTTGCACTTGTATTTGCATTTAATGACCTATATTTCACGTCAAATCCCAATAAAATGCATTAAAAACGAATTCGAGCAAGTTTATGCACATTTTTAACCTATTTGGCCTAATTTATCATTCAAATAACGTCCAAATACACAGAGAAGCCAACCAAAATATTTATTTATTGTTTACGAGTGTTTTTGCACTTGTATTTGCATTTAATATCCAATATTTCACGTCAAATAGTATTAAAATGAATTAAAAAGCATTAAAAACGAATTTGACCATGTTTATGCTCATTTTTAAGCAATTTGGCCTAATTTATAATTCAAATAACGTCCAAAAACACAAAGAAGCCACCCAAAATATTTATTTAATGTTTACGAGTGTTTTTGCACTTGTATTTGCATTTAATGACCTATATTTCACGTATAATCGCTTTAAAATGCATTAAAAATGAATTCGAGCAAGTTTATGCACATTTTTAACCTATTTGGCCTAATTTATTATTCAAATAACGTCCAAATACACAGAGAAGCCAACCAAAATATTTATTTATTGTTTACGAGTGTTTTTGCACTTGTATTTGCATTTAATGACCTATATTTCACGTCAAATCGCATTAAAATGCATTAAAAACGAATTCGAGGAAGTTTATGCACATTTTTAACCTATTTGGCCTAATTTATCATTCAAATAACGTCCAAATACACAAAGAAGCCACCCGAAATATTTATTTAATGTTTACGAGTGTTTTTGCACTTGTATTTGCATTTAATGACCTATATTTCATGTCAAATCGCATTAAAATGCATTAAAAACGAATTCGAGGAAGTTTATGCACATTTTTAACCTATTTGGCCTAATTTATCATTGAAATAACGTCCAAATACACAGAGAAGCCAACCAAAATATTTATTTATTGTTTACGAGTGTTTTTGCACTTGTATTTGCATTTAATGACCTATATTTCACGTCAAATCCCAATAAAATGCATTAAAAACGAATTTGACCATGTTTATGCTCATTTTTAAGCAATTTGGCCTAATTTATCATTCAAATAACGTCCAAATACACAAATAAGCAAACCAAAATATTTATTTATTGTTGACGAGTGTTTTTGCACTTGTATTTGCCTTTAATAACCTATATTTCACGTCAAATCGCATTAAAAAGCATTAAAATTGAATTTGAGCATGTTTATGCATATTTTTAACCAATTTGGCCTCATTTATCATTCAAATAACGTCCAAATACACAAATAAGCTACCCGAAATATTTATTTAATGTTTACGAGTGTTTTTGCACTTGTATTTGCATTTAATGACCTATATTTCACGTCAAATCGCATTAAAATGCATTAAAAACGAATTTCACCATGTTTATGCTCATTTTTAAGCAATTTGGCCTAATTTATCATTCAAATAACGTCCAAATACACAAATAAGCAAACCCAAATATTTATTTATTGTTGACGAGTGTCTTTGCACTTGTATTTGCCTTTAATAACCTATATTTCACGTCAGATCGCATTAAAAAGCATTAAAAATGAATTTGAGCATGTTTATGCATATTTTTAACCAATTTGGCCTCATTTATCATTCAAATAACGTCCAAATACACAAATAAGCTACCCGAAATATTTATTTAATGTTTACGAGTGTTTTTGCACTTGTATTTGCATGTAATGCCTTATATTTCACGTCAAATGATATTAAAATGCATTACAAACGAATTTGACCATGTTTATGCTCATTTTTAAGTAATTTGGCCTAATTTATCATTCAAATAACGTGCAAATACACAAAGAAGCCACCCCAAATATTTATTTAATGTTTACGAGTGTTTTTGCACTTGTATTTGCATTTAATGACCTATATTTCACGTCAAATCCCAATAAAATGCATTAAAAACGAATTCGAGCAAGTTTATGCACATTTTTAACCTATTTGGCCTAATTTATCATTCAAATAACGTCCAAATACACAGAGAAGCCAACCAAAATATTTATTTATTGTTTACGAGTGTTTTTGCACTTGTATTTGCATTTAATATCCAATATTTCACGTCAAATAGTATTAAAATGAATTAAAAAGCATTAAAAACGAATTTGACCATGTTTATGCTCATTTTTAAGCAATTTGGCCTAATTTATAATTCAAATAACGTCCAAAAACACAAAGAAGCCACCCAAAATATTTATTTAATGTTTACGAGTGTTTTTGCACTTGTATTTGCATTTAATGACCTATATTTCACGTATAATCGCTTTAAAATGCATTAAAAATGAATTCGAGCAAGTTTATGCACATTTTTAACCTATTTGGCCTAATTTATTATTCAAATAACGTCCAAATACACAGAGAAGCCAACCAAAATATTTATTTATTGTTTACGAGTGTTTTTGCACTTGTATTTGCATTTAATGACCTATATTTCACGTCAAATCGCATTAAAATGCATTAAAAACGAATTCGAGGAAGTTTATGCACATTTTTAACCTATTTGGCCTAATTTATCATTCAAATAACGTCCAAATACACAAAGAAGCCACCCGAAATATTTATTTAATGTTTACGAGTGTTTTTGCACTTGTATTTGCATTTAATGACCTATATTTCATGTCAAATCGCATTAAAATGCATTAAAAACGAATTCGAGGAAGTTTATGCACATTTTTAACCTATTTGGCCTAATTTATCATTGAAATAACGTCCAAATACACAGAGAAGCCAACCAAAATATTTATTTATTGTTTACGAGTGTTTTTGCACTTGTATTTGCATTTAATGACCTATATTTCACGTCAAATCCCAATAAAATGCATTAAAAACGAATTTGACCATGTTTATGCTCATTTTTAAGCAATTTGGCCTAATTTATCATTCAAATAACGTCCAAATACACAAATAAGCAAACCAAAATATTTATTTATTGTTGACGAGTGTTTTTGCACTTGTATTTGCCTTTAATAACCTATATTTCACGTCAAATCGCATTAAAAAGCATTAAAATTGAATTTGAGCATGTTTATGCATATTTTTAACCAATTTGGCCTCATTTATCATTCAAATAACGTCCAAATACACAAATAAGCTACCCGAAATATTTATTTAATGTTTACGAGTGTTTTTGCACTTGTATTTGCATTTAATGACCTATATTTCACGTCAAATCGCATTAAAATGCATTAAAAACGAATTTCACCATGTTTATGCTCATTTTTAAGCAATTTGGCCTAATTTATCATTCAAATAACGTCCAAATACACAAATAAGCAAACCCAAATATTTATTTATTGTTGACGAGTGTCTTTGCACTTGTATTTGCCTTTAATAACCTATATTTCACGTCAGATCGCATTAAAAAGCATTAAAAATGAATTTGAGCATGTTTATGCATATTTTTAACCAATTTGGCCTCATTTATCATTCAAATAACGTCCAAATACACAAATAAGCCACCCGAAATATTTATTTAATGTTTACGAGTGTTTTTGCACTTGTATTTGCATTTAATGACCTATATTTCACGTCAAATGATATTAAAAAGCATTAAAAACGAATTTGACCATGTTTATGCTCATTTTTAAGTAATTTGGCCTAATTTATCATTCAAATAACGTCCAAATACACAAAGAAGCCACCCAAAATATTTATTTAATGTTTACGAGTGTTTTTGCACTTGTATTTGCATTTAATGACCTATATTTCATGTCAAATCGCATTAAAATGCATTAAAAACGAATTCGAGCATGTTTATGCACATTTTTAACCTATTTGGCCTAATTTATTATTCAAATAACGTCCAAATACACAGAGAAGCCAACCAAAATATTTATTTATTGTTTACGAGTGTTTGTGCACTTGTATTTGCATTTAATGACCTATATTTCATGTCAAATCGCATTAAAATGCATTAAAAACGAATTCGAGCAAGTTTATGCACATTTTTAACCTATTTGGCCTAATTTATCATTCAAATAACGTCCAAATACACAGAGAAGCCAACCAAAATATTTATTTATTGTTTACGAGTGTTTTTGCACTTGTATTTGCATTTAATGACCTATATTTCACGTCAAATCCCAATAAAATGCATTAAAAACGAATTTGAGCTTGTTTATGCACATTTTTAACCAATTTGGCATCATTTGTTATTCAAATAACGTCCAAATACACAAAAAAGTAACCCCAAATATTTATTTAATGTTTACGAGTGTTTTTGCATTTGTATTTGCATTGAATATCCAATATTTCACGTCAAATAGTATTAAAATGAATTAAAAAGCATTAAAAAGGAATTTAAGCATGTTTATGCATATTTTTAACCAATTTGGCCTCATTTATTATTCAAATAACGTCCAAATACACAAAGAAGCCACCCAAAATATTTATTTAATTTTTACGAGTGTTTTTGCACTTGTATTTGCATTTAATGACCTATATTTCACGTCAAATGATATTAAAATGCATTAAAAACGAATTTAACCATGTTTATGCTCATTTTTAAGTAATTTGGCCTAATTTATCATTCAAATAACGTCCAAATACACAGAGAATCCAACCAAAATATTTATTTATTGTTTACGAGTGTTTTTGCACTTGTATTTGCATTTAATGACCTATATTTCATGTCAAATAGCATTAAAATGCATTAAAAACGAATTCGAGCATGTTTATGCACATTTTTAACCAATTTGGCCTAATTTATCATTCAAATAACGTCCAAATACACAGAGAAGCCACCCAAAATATTTATTTAATGTTTACGAGTGTTTTTGCACTTGTATTTGCATTTAATGCCTTATATTTCACGTCAAATGATATTAAAATGCATTACAAACGAATTTGACCATGTTTATGCTCATTTTTAAGTAATTTGGCCTAATTTATCATTCAAATAACGTGCAAATACACAAAGAAGCCACCCCAAATATTTATTTAATGTTTACGAGTGTTTTTGCACTTGTATTTGCATTTAATGACCTATATTTCACGTCAAATCCCAATAAAATGCATTAAAAAAGAATTCGAGCAAGTTTATGCACATTTTTAACCTATTTGGCCTAATTTATCATTCAAATAACGTCCAAATACACAGAGAAGCCAACCAAAATATTTATTTAATGTTTACGAGTGTTTTTGCACTTGTATTTGCATTTAATATCCAATATTTCACGTCAAATAGTATTAAAATGAATTAAAAAGCATTAAAAAGGAATTTAAGCATGTTTATGCATATTTTTAACCAATTTGGCCTCATTTATTATTCAAATAACGTCCAAATACACAAAGAAGCCACCCAAAATATTTATTTAATTTTTACGAGTGTTTTTGCACTTGTATTTGCATTTAATGACCTATATTTCACGTCAAATGATATTAAAATGCATTAAAAACGAATTTAACCATGTTTATGCTCATTTTTAAGTAATTTGGCCTAATTTATCATTCAAATAACGTCCAAATACACAGAGAATCCAACCAAAATATTTATTTATTGTTTACGAGTGTTTTTGCACTTGTATTTGCATTTAATGACCTATATTTCATGTCAAATAGCATTAAAATGCATTAAAAACGAATTCGAGCATGTTTATGCACATTTTTAACCAATTTGGCCTAATTTATCATTGAAATAACGTCCAAATACACAGAGAAGCCACCCAAAATATTTATTTAATGTTTACGAGTGTTTTTGCACTTGTATTTGCATTTAATGCCTTATATTTCACGTCAAATGATATTAAAATGCATTACAAACGAATTTGACCATGTTTATACTCATTTTTAAGTAATTTGGCCTAATTTATCATTCAAATAACGTGCAAATACACAAAGAAGCCACCCCAAATATTTATTTAATGTTTACGAGTGTTTTTGCACTTGTATTTGCATTTAATGACCTATATTTCACGTCAAATCCCAATAAAATGCATTAAAAACGAATTCGAGCAAGTTTATGCACATTTTTAACCTATTTGGCCTAATTTATCATTCAAATAACGTCCAAATACACAGAGAAGCCAACCAAAATATTTATTTATTGTTTACGAGTGTTTTTGCACTTGTATTTGCATTTAATATCCAATATTTCACGTCAAATAGTATTAAAATGAATTAAAAGCATTAAAAACGAATTTGACCATGTTTATGCTCATTTTTAAGCAATTTGGCCTAATTTATCATTCAAATAACGTCCAAAAACACAAAGAAGCCACCCAAAATATTTATTTAATGTTTACGAGTGTTTTTGCACTTGTATTTGCATTTAATGACCTATATTTCACGTATAATCGCTTTAAAATGCATTAAAAATGAATTCGAGCAAGTTTATGCACATTTTTAACCTATTTGGCCTAATTTATCATTGAAATAACGTCCAAATACACAGAGAAGCCAACCAAAATATTTATTTATTGTTTACGAGTGTTTTTGCACTTGTATTTGCATTTAATGACCTATATTTCACGTCAAATCGCATTAAAATGCATTAAAAACGAATTTCACCATGTTTATGCTCATTTTTAAGCAATTTGGCCTAATTTATCATTCAAATAACGTCCAAATACACAAATAAGCCACCCGAAATATTTATTTAATGTTTACGAGTGTTTTTGCACTTGTATTTGCATTTAATGACCAATATTTCACATCAAATGATATTAAAATGCATTAAAAACGAATTTGACCATGTTTATGCTCATTTTTAAGTAATTTGGCCTAATTTATCATTCAAATAACGTCCAAATACACAAAGAAGCCACCCGAAATATTTATTTAATGTTTACGAGTGTTTTTGCACTTGTATTTGCATTTAATGACCTATATTTCACGTATAATCGCTTTAAAATGCATTAAAAATGAATTCGAGCAAGTTTATACACATTTTTAACCTATTTGGCCTAATTTATCATTGAAATAACGTCCAAATACACAGAGAAGCCAACCAAAATATTTATTTATTGTTTACGAGTGTTTTTGCACTTGTATTTGCATTTAATGACCTATATTTCACGTCAAATCGCATTAAAATGCATTAAAAACGAATTTCACCATGTTTATGCTCATTTTTAAGCAATTTGGCCTAATTTATCATTCAAATAACGTCCAAATACACAAATAAGCCACCCGAAATATTTATTTAATGTTTACGAGTGTTTTTGCACTTGTATTTGCATTTAATGACCTATATTTCACGTCAAATCGCATTAAAATGCATTAAAAACGAATTTCACCATGTTTATGCTCATTTTTAAGCAATTTGGCCTAATTTATCATTCAAATAACGTCCAAATACACAAATAAGCAAACCCAAATATTTATTTATTGTTGACGAGTGTCTTTGCACTTGTATTTGCCTTTAATAACCTATATTTCACGTCAGATCGCATTAAAAAGCATTAAAAATGAATTTGAGCATGTTTATGCATATTTTTAACCAATTTGGCCTCATTTATCATTCAAATAACGTCCAAATACACAAATAAGCCACCCGAAATATTTATTTAATGTTTACGAGTGTTTTTGCACTTGTATTTGCATTTAATGACCTATATTTCACGTCAAATGATATTAAAAAGCATTAAAAACGAATTTGACCATGTTTATGCTCATTTTTAAGTAATTTGGCCTAATTTATCATTCAAATAACGTCCAAATACACAAAGAAGCCACCCAAAATATTTATTTAATGTTTACGAGTGTTTTTGCACTTGTATTTGCATTTAATGACCTATATTTCATGTCAAATCGCATTAAAATGCATTAAAAACGAATTCGAGCATGTTTATGCACATTTTTAACCTATTTGGCCTAATTTATTATTCAAATAACGTCCAAATACACAGAGAAGCCAACCAAAATATTTATTTATTGTTTACGAGTGTTTGTGCACTTGTATTTGCATTTAATGACCTATATTTCATGTCAAATCGCATTAAAATGCATTAAAACGAATTCGAGCAAGTTTATGCACATTTTTAACCTATTTGGCCTAATTTATCATTCAAATAACGTCCAAATACACAGAGAAGCCAACCAAAATATTTATTTATTGTTTACGAGTGTTTTTGCACTTGTATTTGCATTTAATGACCTATATTTCACGTCAAATCCCAATAAAATGCATTAAAAACGAATTTGAGCTTGTTTATGCACATTTTTAACCAATTTGGCATCATTTGTTATTCAAATAACGTCCAAATACACAAAAAAGTAACCCCAAATATTTATTTAATGTTTACGAGTGTTTTTGCATTTGTATTTGCATTGAATATCCAATATTTCACGTCAAATAGTATTAAAATGAATTAAAAAGCATTAAAAAGGAATTTGAGCATGTTTATGCATATTTTTAACCAATTTGGCCTCATTTATTATTCAAATAACGTCCAAATACACAAAGAAGCCACCCAAAATATTTATTTAATTTTTACGAGTGTTTTTGCACTTGTATTTGCATTTAATGACCTATATTTCACGTCAAATGATATTAAAATGCATTAAAAACGAATTTAACCATGTTTATGCTCATTTTTAAGTAATTTGGCCTAATTTATCATTCAAATAACGTCCAAATACACAGAGAATCCAACCAAAATATTTATTTATTGTTTACGAGTGTTTTTGCACTTGTATTTGCATTTAATGACCTATATTTCATGTCAAATAGCATTAAAATGCATTAAAAACGAATTCGAGCATGTTTATGCACATTTTTAACCAATTTGGCCTAATTTATCATTCAAATAACGTCCAAATACACAGAGAAGCCACCCAAAATATTTATTTAATGTTTACGAGTGTTTTTGCACTTGTATTTGCATGTAATGCCTTATATTTCACGTCAAATGATATTAAAATGCATTACAAACGAATTTGACCATGTTTATGCTCATTTTTAAGTAATTTGGCCTAATTTATCATTCAAATAACGTGCAAATACACAAAGAAGCCACCCCAAATATTTATTTAATGTTTACGAGTGTTTTTGCACTTGTATTTGCATTTAATGACCTATATTTCACGTCAAATCCCAATAAAATGCATTAAAAACGAATTCGAGCAAGTTTATGCACATTTTTAACCTATTTGGCCTAATTTATCATTCAAATAACGTCCAAATACACAGAGAAGCCAACCAAAATATTTATTTATTGTTTACGAGTGTTTTTGCACTTGTATTTGCATTTAATATCCAATATTTCACGTCAAATAGTATTAAAATGAATTAAAAAGCATTAAAAACGAATTTGACCATGTTTATGCTCATTTTTAAGCAATTTGGCCTAATTTATAATTCAAATAACGTCCAAAAACACAAAGAAGCCACCCAAAATATTTATTTAATGTTTACGAGTGTTTTTGCACTTGTATTTGCATTTAATGACCTATATTTCACGTATAATCGCTTTAAAATGCATTAAAAATGAATTCGAGCAAGTTTATGCACATTTTTAACCTATTTGGCCTAATTTATCATTGAAATAACGTCCAAATACACAGAGAATCCAACCAAAATATTTATTTATTGTTTACGAGTGTTTGTGCACTTGTATTTGCATTTAATGACCTATATTTCATGTCAAATCGCATTAAAAAGCATTAAAATTGAATTTGAGCATGTTTATGCATATTTTTAACCAATTTGGCCCCATTTATCATTCAAATAACGTCCAAATACACAAATAAGCTACCCGAAATATTTATTTAATGTTTACGAGTGTTTTTGCACTTGTATTTGCATTTAATGACCTATATTTCACGTCAAATCGCATTAAAATGCATTAAAAACGAATTTCACCATGTTTATGCTCATTTTTAAGCAATTTGGCCTAATTTATCATTCAAATAACGTCCAAATACACAAATAAGCCACCCGAAATATTTATTTAATGTTTACGAGTGTTTTTGCACTTGTATTTGCATTTAATGACCTATATTTCACGTCAAATGATATTAAAAAGCATTTAAAACGAATTTGACCATGTTTATGCTCATTTTTAAGCAATTTGGCCTAATTTATCATTCAAATAACGTCCAAAAACACAAAGAAGCCACCCAAAATATTTATTTAATGTTTACGAGTGTTTTTGCACTTGTATTTGCATTTAATGACCTATATTTCACGTATAATCGCTTTAAAATGCATTAAAAATGAATTCGAGCAAGTTTATGCACATTTTTAACCTATTTGGCCTAATTTATCATTGAAATAACGTCCAAATACACAGAGAAGCCAACCAAAATATTTATTTATTGTTTACGAGTGTTTTTGCACTTGTATTTGCATTTAATGACCTATATTTCACGTCAAATCTCAATAAAATGCATTAAAAACGAATTTGACCATGTTTATGCTCATTTTTAAGCAATTTGGCCTAATTTATCATTCAAATAACGTGCAAATACACAAAGAAGCCACCCCAAATATTTATTTAATGTTTACGAGTGTTTTTGCACTTGTATTTGCATTTAATGACCTATATTTCACGTCAAATGATATTAAAATGCATTAAAAACGAATTTGACCATGTTTATGCTCATTTTTAAGTAATTTGGCCTAATTTATCATTCAAATAACGTCCAAATACACAAAGAAGCCACCCGAAATATTTATTTAATGTTTACGAGTGTTTTTGCACTTGTATTTGCATTTAATGACCTATATTTCATGTCAAATCGCATTAAAATGCATTAAAAACGAATTCGAGCAAGTTTATGCACATTTTTAACCTATTTGGCCTAATTTATCATTGAAATAACGTCCAAATACACAGAGAAGCCAACCAAAATATTTATTTATTGTTTACGAGTGTTTTTGCACTTGTATTTGCATTTAATGACCTATATTTCACGTCAAATCCCAATAAAATGCATTAAAAACGAATTTGACCATGTTTATGCTCATTTTTAAGCAATTTGGCCTAATTTATCATTCAAATAACGTCCAAATACACAAATAAGCAAACCAAAATATTTATTTATTATTGACGAGTGTTTTTGCACTTGTATTTGCCTTTAATAACCTATATTTCACGTCAAATCGCATTAAAAAGCATTAAAATTGAATTTGAGCATGTTTATGCATATTTTTAACCAATTTGGCCTCATTTATCATTCAAATAACGTCCAAATACACAAATAAGCTACCCGAAATATTTATTTAATGTTTACGAGTGTTTTTGCACTTGTATTTGCATTTAATGACCTATATTTCACGTCAAATCGCATTAAAATGCATTAAAAACGAATTTCACCATGTTTATGCTCATTTTTAAGCAATTTGGCCTAATTTATCATTCAAATAACGTCCAAATACACAAATAAGCAAACCCAAATATTTATTTATTGTTGACGAGTGTCTTTGCACTTGTATTTGCCGTTAATAACCTATATTTCACGTCAGATCGCATTAAAAAGCATTAAAAATGAATTTGAGCATGTTTATGCATATTTTTAACCAATTTGGCCTCATTTATCATTCAAATAACGTCCAAATACACAAATAAGCCACCCGAAATATTTATTTAATGTTTACGAGTGTTTTTGCACTTGTATTTGCATTTAATGACCTATATTTCACGTCAAATGATATTAAAAAGCATTAAAAACGAATTTGACCATGTTTATGCTCATTTTTAAGTAATTTGGCCTAATTTATCATTCAAATAACGTCCAAATACACAAAGAAGCCACCCAAAATATTTATTTAATGTTTACGAGTGTTTTTGCACTTGTATTTGCATTTAATGACCTATATTTCATGTCAAATCGCATTAAAATGCATTAAAAACGAATTCGAGCATGTTTATGCACATTTTTAACCTATTTGGCCTAATTTATTATTCAAATAACGTCCAAATACACAGAGAAGCCAACCAAAATATTTATTTATTGTTTACGAGTGTTTGTGCACTTGTATTTGCATTTAATCACCTATATTTCATGTCAAATCGCATTAAAATGCATTAAAAACGAATTCGAGCAAGTTTATGCACATTTTTAACCTATTTGGCCTAATTTATCATTCAAATAACGTCCAAATACACAGAGAAGCCAACCAAAATATTTATTTATTGTTTACGAGTGTTTTTGCACTTGTATTTGCATTTAATGACCTATATTTCACGTCAAATCCCAATAAAATGCATTAAAAACGAATTTGAGCTTGTTTATGCACATTTTTAACCAATTTGGCATCATTTGTTATTCAAATAACGTCCAAATACACAAAAAAGTAACCCCAAATATTTATTTAATGTTTACGAGTGTTTTTGCATTTGTATTTGCATTGAATATCCAATATTTCACGTCAAATAGTATTAAAATGAATTAAAAAGCATTAAAAAGGAATTTGAGCATGTTTATGCATATTTTTAACCAATTTGGCCTCATTTATTATTCAAATAACGTCCAAATACACAAAGAAGCCACCCAAAATATTTATTTAATTTTTACGAGTGTTTTTGCACTTGTATTTGCATTTAATGACCTATATTTCACGTCAAATGATATTAAAATGCATTAAAAACGAATTTAACCATGTTTATGCTCATTTTTAAGTAATTTGGCCTAATTTATCATTCAAATAACGTCCAAATACACAGAGAATCCAACCAAAATATTTATTTATTGTTTACGAGTGTTTTTGCACTTGTATTTGCATTTAATGACCTATATTTCATGTCAAATAGCATTAAAATGCATTAAAAACGAATTCGAGCATGTTTATGCACATTTTTAACCAATTTGGCCTAATTTATCATTCAAATAACGTCCAAATACACAGAGAAGCCACCCAAAATATTTATTTAATGTTTACGAGTGTTTTTGCACTTGTATTTGCATTTAATGCCTTATATTTCACGTCAAATGATATTAAAATGCATTACAAACGAATTTGACCATGTTTATGCTCATTTTTAAGTAATTTGGCCTAATTTATCATTCAAATAACGTGCAAATACACAAAGAAGCCACCCCAAATATTTATTTAATGTTTACGAGTGTTTTTGCACTTGTATTTGCATTTAATGACCTATATTTCACGTCAAATCCCAATAAAATGCATTAAAAACGAATTCGAGCAAGTTTATGCACATTTTTAACCTATTTGGCCTAATTTATCATTCAAATAACGTCCAAATACACAGAGAAGCCAACCAAAATATTTATTTATTGTTTACGAGTGTTTTTGCACTTGTATTTGCATTTAATATCCAATATTTCACGTCAAATAGTAGTAAAATGAATTAAAAAGCATTTAAAACGAATTTGACCATGTTTATGCTCATTTTTAAGCAATTTGGCCTAATTTATCATTCAAATAACGTCCAAAAACACAAAGAAGCCACCCAAAATATTTATTTAATGTTTACGAGTGTTTTTGCACTTGTATTTGCATTTAATGACCTATATTTCACGTATAATCGCTTTAAAATGCATTAAAAATGAATTCGAGCAAGTTTATGCACATTTTTAACCTATTTGGCCTAATTTATCATTGAAATAACGTCCAAATACACAGAGAAGCCAACCAAAATATTTATTTATTGTTTACGAGTGTTTTTGCACTTGTATTTGCATTTAATGACCTATATTTCACGTCAAATCGCATTAAAATGCATTAAAAACGAATTTCACCATGTTTATGCTCATTTTTAAGGAATTTGGCCTAATTTATCATTCAAATAACGTCCAAATACACAAATAAGCCACCCGAAATATTTATTTAATGTTTACGAGTGTTTTTGCACTTGTATTTGCATTTAATGACCTATATTTCATGTCAAATGATATTAAAATGCATTAAAAACGAATTTGACCATGTTTATGCTCATTTTAAGTAATTTGGCCTAATTTATCATTCAAATAACGTCCAAATACACAAAGAAGCCATCCGAAATATTTATTTAATGTTTACGAGTGTTTTTGCACTTGTATTTGCATTTAATGACCTATATTTCATGTCAAATCGCATTAAAATGCATTAAAAACGAATTCGAGGAAGTTTATGCACATTTTTAACCTATTTGGCCTCATTTATCATTGAAATAACGTCCAAATACACAGAGAAGCCAACCAAAATATTTATTTATTGTTTACGAGTGTTTTTGCACTTGTATTTGCATTTAATGACCTATATTTCACGTCAAATCGCATTAAAATGCATTAAAATTGAATTTGAGCATGTTTATGCATATTTTTAGCCAATTTGGCCTCATTTATCATTCAAATAACGTCCAAATACACAAATAAGCTACCCGAAATATTTATTTAATGTTTACGAGTGTTTTTGCACTTGTATTTGCATTTAATGACCTATATTTCACGTCAAATGATATTAAAAAGCATTAAAAACGAATTTGACCATGTTTATGCTCATTTTTAAGTAATTTGGCCTAATTTATCATTCAAATAACGTCCAAATACACAAAGAAGCCACCCAAAATATTTATTTAATGTTTACGAGTGTTTTTGCACTTGTATTTGCATTTAATGACCTATATTTCACGTCAAATCCCAATAAAATGCATTAAAAACGAATTTGACCATGTTTATGCTCATTTTTAAGCAATTTGGCCTAATTTATCATTCAAATAACGTCCAAATACACAAATAAGCAAACCAAAATATTTATTTATTGTTGACGAGTGTTTTTGCACTTGTATTTGCCTTTAATAACCTATATTTCACGTCAAATCGCATTAAAAAGCATTAAAATTGAATTTGAGCATGTTTATGCATATTTTTAGCCAATTTGGCCTCATTTATCATTCAAATAACGTCCAAATACACAAATAAGCTACCCGAAATATTTATTTAATGTTTACGAGTGTTTTTGCACTTGTATTTGCATTTAATGACCTATATTTCACGTCAAATGATATTAAAAAGCATTAAAAACGAATTTGACCATGTTTATGCTCATTTTTAAGTAATTTGGCCTAATTTATCATTCAAATAACGTCCAAATACACAAAGAAGCCACCCAAAATATTTATTTAATGTTTACGAGTGTTTTTGCACTTGTATTTGCATTTAATGACCTATATTTCATGTCAAATCGCATTAAAATGCATTAAAAACGAATTCGAGCATGTTTATGCACATTTTTAACCTATTTGGCCTAATTTATTATTCAAATAACGTCCAAATACACAGAGAAGCCAACCAAAATATTTATTTATTGTTTACGAGTGTTTGTGCACTTGTATTTGCATTTAATCACCTATATTTCATGTCAAATCGCATTAAAATGCATTAAAAACGAATTCGAGCAAGTTTATGCACATTTTTAACCTATTTGGCCTAATTTATCATTCAAATAACGTCCAAATACACAGAGAAGCCAACCAAAATATTTATTTATTGTTTACGAGTGTTTTTGCACTTGTATTTGCATTTAATGACCTATATTTCACGTCAAATCCCAATAAAATGCATTAAAAACGAATTTGAGCTTGTTTATGCACATTTTTAACCAATTTGGCATCATTTGTTATTCAAATAACGTCCAAATACACAAAAAAGTAACCCCAAATATTTATTTAATGTTTACGAGTGTTTTTGCATTTGTATTTGCATTGAATATCCAATATTTCACGTCAAATAGTATTAAAATGAATTAAAAAGCATTAAAAAGGAATTTGAGCATGTTTATGCATATTTTTAACCAATTTGGCCTCATTTATTATTCAAATAACGTCCAAATACACAAAGAAGCCACCCAAAATATTTATTTAATTTTTACGAGTGTTTTTGCACTTGTATTTGCATTTAATGACCTATATTTCACGTCAAATGATATTAAAATGCATTAAAAACGAATTTAACCATGTTTATGCTCATTTTTAAATAATTTGGCCTAATTTATCATTCAAATAACGTCCAAATACACAGAGAATCCAACCAAAATATTTATTTATTGTTTACGAGTGTTTTTGCACTTGTATTTGCATTTAATGACCTATATTTCATGTCAAATAGCATTAAAATGCATTAAAAACGAATTCGAGCATGTTTATGCACATTTTTAACCAATTTGGCCTAATTTATCATTCAAATAACGTCCAAATACACAGAGAAGCCACCCCAAATATTTATTTAATGTTTACGAGTGTTTTTGCACTTGTATTTGCATTTAATGCCTTATATTTCACGTCAAATGATATTAAAATGCATTACAAACGAATTTGACCATGTTTATGCTCATTTTTAAGTAATTTGGCCTAATTTATCATTCAAATAACGTGCAAATACACAAAGAAGCCACCCCAAATATTTATTTAATGTTTACGAGTGTTTTTGCACTTGTATTTGCATTTAATGACCTATATTTCACGTCAAATCCCAATAAAATGCATTAAAAACGAATTCGAGCAAGTTTATGCACATTTTTAACCTATTTGGCCTAATTTATCATTCAAATAACGTCCAAATACACAGAGAAGCCAACCAAAATATTTATTTATTGTTTACGAGTGTTTTTGCACTTGTATTTGCATTTAATATCCAATATTTCACGTCAAATAGTAGTAAAATGAATTAAAAAGCATTTAAAACGAATTTGACCATGTTTATGCTCATTTTTAAGCAATTTGGCCTAATTTATCATTCAAATAACGTCCAAAAACACAAAGAAGCCACCCAAAATATTTATTTAATGTTTACGAGTGTTTTTGCACTTGTATTTGCATTTAATGACCTATATTTCACGTCAAATCGCTTTAAAATGCATTAAATACGAATTCGAGCAAGTTTATGCACATTTTTAACCTATTTGGCCTAATTTATCATTGAAATAACGTCCAAATACACAGAGAAGCCAACCAAAATATTTATTTATTGTTTACGAGTGTTTTTGCACTTGTATTTGCATTTAATGACCTATATTTCACGTCAAATCGCATTAAAATGCATTAAAAACGAATTTCACCATGTTTATGCTCATTTTTAAGGAATTTGGCCTAATTTATCATTCAAATAACGTCCAAATACACAAATAAGCCACCCGAAATATTTATTTAATGTTTACGAGTGTTTTTGCACTTGTATTTGCATTTAATGACCTATATTTCATGTCAAATGATATTAAAATGCATTAAAAACGAATTTGACCATGTTTATGCTCATTTTTAAGTAATTTGGCCTAATTTATCATTCAAATAACGTCCAAATACACAAAGAAGCCATCCGAAATATTTATTTAATGTTTACGAGTGTTTTTGCACTTGTATTTGCATTTAATGACCTATATTTCATGTCAAATCGCATTAAAATGCATTAAAAACGAATTCGAGGAAGTTTATGCACATTTTTAACCTATTTGGCCTAATTTATCATTGAAATAACGTCCAAATACACAGAGAAGCCAACCAAAATATTTATTTATTGTTTACGAGTGTTTTTGCACTTGTATTTGCATTTAATGACCTATATTTCACGTCAAATCCCAATAAAATGCATTAAAAACGAATTTGACCATGTTTATGCTCATTTTTAAGCAATTTGGCCTAATTTATCATTCAAATAACGTCCAAATACACAAATAAGCAAACCAAAATATTTATTTATTGTTGACGAGTGTTTTTGCACTTGTATTTGCCTTTAATAACCTATATTTCACGTCAAATCGCATTAAAAAGCATTAAAATTGAATTTGAGCATGTTTATGCATATTTTTAACCAATTTGGCCTCATTTATCATTCAAATAACGTCCAAATACACAAATAAGCTACCCGAAATATTTATTTAATGTTTACGAGTGTTTTTGCACTTGTATTTGCATTTAATGACCTATATTTCACGTCAAATGATATTAAAAAGCATTAAAAACGAATTTGACCATGTTTATGCTCATTTTTAAGTAATTTGGCCTAATTTATCATTCAAATAACGTCCAAATACACAAAGAAGCCACCCAAAATATTTATTTAATGTTTACGAGTGTTTTTGCACTTGTATTTGCATTTAATGACCTATATTTCATGTCAAATCGCATTAAAATGCATTAAAAACGAATTCGAGCATGTTTATGCACATTTTTAACCTATTTGGCCTAATTTATTATTCAAATAACGTCCAAATACACAGAGAAGCCAACCAAAATATTTATTTATTGTTTACGAGTGTTTGTGCACTTGTATTTGCATTTAATCACCTATATTTCATGTCAAATCGCATTAAAATGCATTAAAAACGAATTCGAGCAAGTTTATGCACATTTTTAACCTATTTGGCCTAATTTATCATTCAAATAACGTCCAAATACACAGAGAAGCCAACCAAAATATTTATTTATTGTTTACGAGTGTTTTTGCACTTGTATTTGCATTTAATGACCTATATTTCACGTCAAATCCCAATAAAATGCATTAAAAACGAATTTGAGCTTGTTTATGCACATTTTTAACCAATTTGGCATCATTTGTTATTCAAATAACGTCCAAATACACAAAAAAGTAACCCCAAATATTTATTTAATGTTTACGAGTGTTTTTGCATTTGTATTTGCATTGAATATCCAATATTTCACGTCAAATAGTATTAAAATGAATTAAAAAGCATTAAAAAGGAATTTGAGCATGTTTATGCATATTTTTAACCAATTTGGCCTCATTTATTATTCAAATAACGTCCAAATACACAAAGAAGCCACCCAAAATATTTATTTAATTTTTACGAGTGTTTTTGCACTTGTATTTGCATTTAATGACCTATATTTCACGTCAAATGATATTAAAATGCATTAAAAACGAATTTAACCATGTTTATGCTCATTTTTAAGTAATTTGGCCTAATTTATCATTCAAATAACGTCCAAATACACAGAGAATCCAACCAAAATATTTATTTATTGTTTACGAGTGTTTTTGCACTTGTATTTGCATTTAATGACCTATATTTCATGTCAAATAGCATTAAAATGCATTAAAAACGAATTCGAGCATGTTTATGCACATTTTTAACCAATTTGGCCTAATTTATCATTCAAATAACGTCCAAATACACAGAGAAGCCACCCCAAATATTTATTTAATGTTTACGAGTGTTTTTGCACTTGTATTTGCATTTAATGCCTTATATTTCACGTCAAATGATATTAAAATGCATTACAAACGAATTTGACCATGTTTATGCTCATTTTTAAGTAATTTGGCCTAATTTATCATTCAAATAACGTGCAAATACACAAAGAAGCCACCCCAAATATTTATTTAATGTTTACGAGTGTTTTTGCACTTGTATTTGCATTTAATGACCTATATTTCACGTCAAATCCCAATAAAATGCATTAAAAACGAATTCGAGCAAGTTTATGCACATTTTTAACCTATTTGGCCTAATTTATCATTCAAATAACGTCCAAATACACAGAGAAGCCAACCAAAATATTTATTTATTGTTTACGAGTGTTTTTGCACTTGTATTTGCATTTAATATCCAATATTTCACGTCAAATAGTAGTAAAATGAATTAAAAAGCATTTAAAACGAATTTGACCATGTTTATGCTCATTTTTAAGCAATTTGGCCTAATTTATCATTCAAATAACGTCCAAAAACACAAAGAAGCCACCCAAAATATTTATTTAATGTTTACGAGTGTTTTTGCACTTGTATTTGCATTTAATGACCTATATTTCACGTATAATCGCTTTAAAATGCATTAAAAATGAATTCGAGCAAGTTTATGCACATTTTTAACCTATTTGGCCTAATTTATCATTGAAATAACGTCCAAATACACAGAGAAGCCAACCAAAATATTTATTTATTGTTTACGAGTGTTTTTGCACTTGTATTTGCATTTAATGACCTATATTTCACGTCAAATCGCATTAAAATGCATTAAAAACGAATTTCACCATGTTTATGCTCATTTTTAAGGAATTTGGCCTAATTTATCATTCAAATAACGTCCAAATACACAAATAAGCCACCCGAAATATTTATTTAATGTTTACGAGTGTTTTTGCACTTGTATTTGCATTTAATGACCTATATTTCATGTCAAATGATATTAAAATGCATTAAAAACGAATTTGACCATGTTTATGCTCATTTTTAAGTAATTTGGCCTAATTTATCATTCAAATAACGTCCAAATACACAAAGAAGCCATCCGAAATATTTATTTAATGTTTACGAGTGTTTTTGCACTTGTATTTGCATTTAATGACCTATATTTCATGTCAAATCGCATTAAAATGCATTAAAAACGAATTCGAGGAAGTTTATGCACATTTTTAACCTATTTGGCCTAATTTATCATTGAAATAACGTCCAAATACACAGAGAAGCCAACCAAAATATTTATTTATTGTTTACGAGTGTTTTTGCACTTGTATTTGCATTTAATGACCTATATTTCACGTCAAATCCCAATAAAATGCATTAAAAACGAATTTGACCATGTTTATGCTCATTTTTAAGCAATTTGGCCTAATTTATCATTCAAATAACGTCCAAATACACAAATAAGCAAACCAAAATATTTATTTATTGTTGACGAGTGTTTTTGCACTTGTATTTGCCTTTAATAACCTATATTTCACGTCAAATCGCATTAAAAAGCATTAAAATTGAATTTGAGCATGTTTATGCATATTTTTAACCAATTTGGCCTCATTTATCATTCAAATAACGTCCAAATACACAAATAAGCTACCCGAAATATTTATTTAATGTTTACGAGTGTTTTTGCACTTGTATTTGCATTTAATGACCTATATTTCACGTCAAATGATATTAAAAAGCATTAAAAACGAATTTGACCATGTTTATGCTCATTTTTAAGTAATTTGGCCTAATTTATCATTCAAATAACGTCCAAATACACAAAGAAGCCACCCAAAATATTTATTTAATGTTTACGAGTGTTTTTGCACTTGTATTTGCATTTAATGACCTATATTTCATGTCAAATCGCATTAAAATGCATTAAAAACGAATTCGAGCATGTTTATGCACATTTTTAACCTATTTGGCCTAATTTATTATTCAAATAACGTCCAAATACACAGAGAAGCCAACCAAAATATTTATTTATTGTTTACGAGTGTTTGTGCACTTGTATTTGCATTTAATCACCTATATTTCATGTCAAATCGCATTAAAATGCATTAAAAACGAATTCGAGCAAGTTTATGCACATTTTTAACCTATTTGGCCTAATTTATCATTCAAATAACGTCCAAATACACAGAGAAGCCAACCAAAATATTTATTTATTGTTTACGAGTGTTTTTGCACTTGTATTTGCATTTAATGACCTATATTTCACGTCAAATCCCAATAAAATGCATTAAAAACGAATTTGAGCTTGTTTATGCACATTTTTAACCAATTTGGCATCATTTGTTATTCAAATAACGTCCAAATACACAAAAAAGTAACCCCAAATATTTATTTAATGTTTACGAGTGTTTTTGCATTTGTATTTGCATTGAATATCCAATATTTCACGTCAAATAGTATTAAAATGAATTAAAAAGCATTAAAAAGGAATTTGAGCATGTTTATGCATATTTTTAACCAATTTGGCCTCATTTATTATTCAAATAACGTCCAAATACACAAAGAAGCCACCCAAAATATTTATTTAATTTTTACGAGTGTTTTTGCACTTGTATTTGCATTTAATGACCTATATTTCACGTCAAATGATATTAAAATGCATTAAAAACGAATTTAACCATGTTTATGCTCATTTTTAAGTAATTTGGCCTAATTTATCATTCAAATAACGTCCAAATACACAGAGAATCCAACCAAAATATTTATTTATTGTTTACGAGTGTTTTTGCACTTGTATTTGCATTTAATGACCTATATTTCATGTCAAATAGCATTAAAATGCATTAAAAACGAATTCGAGCATGTTTATGCACATTTTTAACCAATTTGGCCTAATTTATCATTCAAATAACGTCCAAATACACAGAGAAGCCACCCCAAATATTTATTTAATGTTTACGAGTGTTTTTGCACTTGTATTTGCATTTAATGCCTTATATTTCACGTCAAATGATATTAAAATGCATTACAAACGAATTTGACCATGTTTATGCTCATTTTTAAGTAATTTGGCCTAATTTATCATTCAAATAACGTGCAAATACACAAAGAAGCCACCCCAAATATTTATTTAATGTTTACGAGTGTTTTTGCACTTGTATTTGCATTTAATGACCTATATTTCACGTCAAATCCCAATAAAATGCATTAAAAACGAATTCGAGCAAGTTTATGCACATTTTTAACCTATTTGGCCTAATTTATCATTCAAATAACGTCCAAATACACAGAGAAGCCAACCAAAATATTTATTTATTGTTTACGAGTGTTTTTGCACTTGTATTTGCATTTAATATCCAATATTTCACGTCAAATAGTAGTAAAATGAATTAAAAAGCATTTAAAACGAATTTGACCATGTTTATGCTCATTTTTAAGCAATTTGGCCTAATTTATCATTCAAATAACGTCCAAAAACACAAAGAAGCCACCCAAAATATTTATTTAATGTTTACGAGTGTTTTTGCACTTGTATTTGCATTTAATGACCTATATTTCACGTATAATCGCTTTAAAATGCATTAAAAATGAATTCGAGCAAGTTTATGCACATTTTTAACCTATTTGGCCTAATTTATCATTGAAATAACGTCCAAATACACAGAGAAGCCAACCAAAATATTTATTTATTGTTTACGAGTGTTTTTGCACTTGTATTTGCATTTAATGACCTATATTTCACGTCAAATCGCATTAAAATGCATTAAAAACGAATTTCACCATGTTTATGCTCATTTTTAAGGAATTTGGCCTAATTTATCATTCAAATAACGTCCAAATACACAAATAAGCCACCCGAAATATTTATTTAATGTTTACGAGTGTTTTTGCACTTGTATTTGCATTTAATGACCTATATTTCATGTCAAATGATATTAAAATGCATTAAAAACGAATTTGACCATGTTTATGCTCATTTTTAAGTAATTTGGCCTAATTTATCATTCAAATAACGTCCAAATACACAAAGAAGCCATCCGAAATATTTATTTAATGTTTACGAGTGTTTTTGCACTTGTATTTGCATTTAATGACCTATATTTCATGTCAAATCGCATTAAAATGCATTAAAAACGAATTCGAGGAAGTTTATGCACATTTTTAACCTATTTGGCCTAATTTATCATTGAAATAACGTCCAAATACACAGAGAAGCCAACCAAAATATTTATTTATTGTTTACGAGTGTTTTTGCACTTGTATTTGCATTTAATGACCTATATTTCACGTCAAATCCCAATAAAATGCATTAAAAACGAATTTGACCATGTTTATGCTCATTTTTAAGCAATTTGGCCTAATTTATCATTCAAATAACGTCCAAATACACAAATAAGCAAACCAAAATATTTATTTATTGTTGACGAGTGTTTTTGCACTTGTATTTGCCTTTAATAACCTATATTTCACGTCAAATCGCATTAAAAAGCATTAAAATTGAATTTGAGCATGTTTATGCATATTTTTAACCAATTTGGCCTCATTTATCATTCAAATAACGTCCAAATACACAAATAAGCTACCCGAAATATTTATTTAATGTTTACGAGTGTTTTTGCACTTGTATTTGCATTTAATGACCTATATTTCACGTCAAATGATATTAAAAAGCATTAAAAACGAATTTGACCATGTTTATGCTCATTTTTAAGTAATTTGGCCTAATTTATCATTCAAATAACGTCCAAATACACAAAGAAGCCACCCAAAATATTTATTTAATGTTTACGAGTGTTTTTGCACTTGTATTTGCATTTAATGACCTATATTTCATGTCAAATCGCATTAAAATGCATTAAAAACGAATTCGAGCATGTTTATGCACATTTTTAACCTATTTGGCCTAATTTATTATTCAAATAACGTCCAAATACACAGAGAAGCCAACCAAAATATTTATTTATTGTTTACGAGTGTTTGTGCACTTGTATTTGCATTTAATCACCTATATTTCATGTCAAATCGCATTAAAATGCATTAAAAACGAATTCGAGCAAGTTTATGCACATTTTTAACCTATTTGGCCTAATTTATCATTCAAATAACGTCCAAATACACAGAGAAGCCAACCAAAATATTTATTTATTGTTTACGAGTGTTTTTGCACTTGTATTTGCATTTAATGACCTATATTTCACGTCAAATCCCAATAAAATGCATTAAAAACGAATTTGAGCTTGTTTATGCACATTTTTAACCAATTTGGCATCATTTGTTATTCAAATAACGTCCAAATACACAAAAAAGTAACCCCAAATATTTATTTAATGTTTACGAGTGTTTTTGCATTTGTATTTGCATTGAATATCCAATATTTCACGTCAAATAGTATTAAAATGAATTAAAAAGCATTAAAAAGGAATTTGAGCATGTTTATGCATATTTTTAACCAATTTGGCCTCATTTATTATTCAAATAACGTCCAAATACACAAAGAAGCCACCCAAAATATTTATTTAATTTTTACGAGTGTTTTTGCACTTGTATTTGCATTTAATGACCTATATTTCACGTCAAATGATATTAAAATGCATTAAAAACGAATTTAACCATGTTTATGCTCATTTTTAAGTAATTTGGCCTAATTTATCATTCAAATAACGTCCAAATACACAGAGAATCCAACCAAAATATTTATTTATTGTTTACGAGTGTTTTTGCACTTGTATTTGCATTTAATGACCTATATTTCATGTCAAATAGCATTAAAATGCATTAAAAACGAATTCGAGCATGTTTATGCACATTTTTAACCAATTTGGCCTAATTTATCATTCAAATAACGTCCAAATACACAGAGAAGCCACCCCAAATATTTATTTAATGTTTACGAGTGTTTTTGCACTTGTATTTGCATTTAATGCCTTATATTTCACGTCAAATGATATTAAAATGCATTACAAACGAATTTGACCATGTTTATGCTCATTTTTAAGTAATTTGGCCTAATTTATCATTCAAATAACGTGCAAATACACAAAGAAGCCACCCCAAATATTTATTTAATGTTTACGAGTGTTTTTGCACTTGTATTTGCATTTAATGACCTATATTTCACGTCAAATCCCAATAAAATGCATTAAAAACGAATTCGAGCAAGTTTATGCACATTTTTAACCTATTTGGCCTAATTTATCATTCAAATAACGTCCAAATACACAGAGAAGCCAACCAAAATATTTATTTATTGTTTACGAGTGTTTTTGCACTTGTATTTGCATTTAATATCCAATATTTCACGTCAAATAGTAGTAAAATGAATTAAAAAGCATTTAAAACGAATTTGACCATGTTTATGCTCATTTTTAAGCAATTTGGCCTAATTTATCATTCAAATAACGTCCAAAAACACAAAGAAGCCACCCAAAATATTTATTTAATGTTTACGAGTGTTTTTGCACTTGTATTTGCATTTAATGACCTATATTTCACGTATAATCGCTTTAAAATGCATTAAAAATGAATTCGAGCAAGTTTATGCACATTTTTAACCTATTTGGCCTAATTTATCATTGAAATAACGTCCAAATACACAGAGAAGCCAACCAAAATATTTATTTATTGTTTACGAGTGTTTTTGCACTTGTATTTGCATTTAATGACCTATATTTCACGTCAAATCGCATTAAAATGCATTAAAAACGAATTTCACCATGTTTATGCTCATTTTTAAGGAATTTGGCCTAATTTATCATTCAAATAACGTCCAAATACACAAATAAGCCACCCGAAATATTTATTTAATGTTTACGAGTGTTTTTGCACTTGTATTTGCATTTAATGACCTATATTTCATGTCAAATGATATTAAAATGCATTAAAAACGAATTTGACCATGTTTATGCTCATTTTTAAGTAATTTGGCCTAATTTATCATTCAAATAACGTCCAAATACACAAAGAAGCCATCCGAAATATTTATTTAATGTTTACGAGTGTTTTTGCACTTGTATTTGCATTTAATGACCTATATTTCATGTCAAATCGCATTAAAATGCATTAAAAACGAATTCGAGGAAGTTTATGCACATTTTTAACCTATTTGGCCTAATTTATCATTGAAATAACGTCCAAATACACAGAGAAGCCAACCAAAATATTTATTTATTGTTTACGAGTGTTTTTGCACTTGTATTTGCATTTAATGACCTATATTTCACGTCAAATCCCAATAAAATGCATTAAAAACGAATTTGACCATGTTTATGCTCATTTTTAAGCAATTTGGCCTAATTTATCATTCAAATAACGTCCAAATACACAAATAAGCAAACCAAAATATTTATTTATTGTTGACGAGTGTTTTTGCACTTGTATTTGCCTTTAATAACCTATATTTCACGTCAAATCGCATTAAAAAGCATTAAAATTGAATTTGAGCATGTTTATGCATATTTTTAACCAATTTGGCCTCATTTATCATTCAAATAACGTCCAAATACACACATAAGCTACCCGAAATATTTATTTAATGTGTACGAGTGTTTTTGCACTTGTATTTGCATTTAATGACCTATATTTCACGTCAAATCGCATTAAAATGCATTAAAAACGAATTTCACCATGTTTATGCTCATTTTTAAGCAATTTGGCCTAATTTATCATTCAAATAACGTCCAAATACACAAATAAGCAAACCAAAATATTTATTTATTGTTGACGAGTGTTTTTGCACTTGTATTTGCCTTTAATAACCTATATTTCACGTCAAATCGCATTAAAAAGCATTAAAAATGAATTTGAGCATGTTTATGCATATTTTTATCCAATTTGGCCTCATTTATCATTCAAATAACGTCCAAATACACAAATAAGCCACCCGAAATATTTATTTAATGTTTACGAGTGTTTTTGCACTTGTATTTGCATTTAATGACATATATTTCACGTCAAATGATATTAAAAAGCATTAAAAACGAATTTGACCATGTTTATGCTCATTTTTAAGCAATTTGGCCTAATTTATCATTCAAATAACGTCCAAAAAGACAAAGAAGCCACCCAAAATATTTATTTAATGTTTACGAGTGTTTTTGCACTTGTATTTGCATTTAATGACCTATATTTCACGTATAATCGCTTTAAAATGCATTAAAAATGAATTTGAGCAAGTTTATGCACATTTTTAACCTATTTGGCCTAATTTATCATTGAAATAACGTCCAAATACACAGAGAAGCCAACCAAAATATTTATTTATTGTTTACGAGTGTTTTTGCACTTGTATTTGCATTTAATGACCTATATTTCACGTCAAATCGCATTAAAATGCATTAAAAACGAATTTCACCATGTTTATGCTCATTTTTAAGCAATTTGGCCTAATTTATCATTCAAATAACGTCCAAATACACAAATAAGCTACCTGAAATATTTATTTAATGTTTACGAGTGTTTTTGCACTTGTATTTGCATTTAATGACCTATATTTCACGTCAAATGATATTAAAATGCATTAAAAACGAATTTGACCATGTTTATGCTCATTTTTAAGTAATTTGGCCTAATTTATCATTAAAATAACGTCCAAATACACAAAGAAGCCACCCGAAATATTTATTTAATGTTTACGAGTGTTTTTGCACTTGTATTTGCATTTAATGACCTATATTTCACGTATAATCGCTTTAAAATGCATTAAAAATGAATTTGAGCAAGTTTATGCACATTTTTAACCTATTTGGCCTAATTTATCATTGAAATAACGTCCAAATACACAGAGAAGCCAACCAAAATATTTATTTATTGTTTACGAGTGTTTTTGCACTTGTATTTGCATTTAATGACCTATATTTCACGTCAAATCGCATTAAAATGCATTAAAAACGAATTTCACCATGTTTATGCTCATTTTTAAGCAATTTGGCCTAATTTATCATTCAAATAACGTCCAAATACACAAATAAGCTACCCGAAATATTTATTTAATGTTTACGAGTGTTTTTGCACTTGTATTTGCATTTAATGACCTATATTTCACGTCAAATGATATTAAAATGCATTAAAAACGAATTTGACCATGTTTATGCTCATTTTTAAGTAATTTGGCCTAATTTATCATTAAAATAACGTCCAAATACACAAAGAAGCCACCCGAAATATTTATTTAATGTTTACGAGTGTTTTTGCACTTGTATTTGCATTTAATGACCTATATTTCACGTCAAATCGCATTAAAATGCATTAAAAACGAATTTCACCATGTTTATGCTCATTTTTAAGCAATTTGGCCTAATTTATCATTCAAATAACGTCCAAATACACAAATAAGCAAACCAAAATATTTATTTATTGTTGACGAGTGTCTTTGCACTTGTATTTGCCTTTAATAACCTATATTTCACGTCAAATCGCATTAAAAAGCATTAAAAATGAATTTGAGCATGTTTATGCATATTTTTAACCAATTTGGCCTCATTTATCATTCAAATAACGTCCAAATACACAAATAAGCCACCCGAAATATTTATTTAATGTTTACGAGTGTTTTTGCACTTGTATTTGCATTTAATGACCTATATTTCACGTCAAATGATATTAAAAAGCATTAAAAACGAATTTGACCAAGTTTATGCTCATTTTTAAGTAATTTGGCCTAATTTATCATTCAAATAACGTCCAAATACACAAAGAAGCCACCCAAAATATTTATTTAATGTTTACGAGTGTTTTTGCACTTGTATTTGCATTTAATGCCTATATTTCATGTCAAATCGCATTAAAATGCATTAAAAACGAATTCGAGCATGTTTATGCACATTTTTAACCTATTTGGCCTAATTTATTATTCAAATAACGTCCAAATACACAGAGAAGCCAACAAAAATATTTCTTTATTGTTTACGAGTGTTTGTGCACTTGTATTTGCATTTAATGACCTATATTTCATGTCAAATCGCATTAAAATGCATTAAAAACGAATTCGAGCAAGTTTATGCACATTTTTAACCTATTTGGCCTAATTTATAATTCAAATAACGTCCAAATACACAGAGAAGCCAACCAAAATATTTATTTATTGTTTACGAGTGTTTTTGCACTTGTATTTGCATTTAATGACCTATATTTCACGTCAAATGATATTAAAAAGCATTAAAAACGAATTTGACCATGTTTATGCTCATTTTTAAGTAATTTGGCCTAATTTATCATTCAAATAACGTCGAAATACACAAGGAAGCCACCCAAAATATTTATTTAATATTTACGAGTGTTTTTGCACTTTTATTTGTATTTAATGACCTATATTTCACGTTAAATAGCATTAAAAAGCATTAAAAAGGAATTTGAGCATGTTTATGCATATTTTTAACCAATTTGGCCTCATTTATTATTCAAATAACGTCCAAATACACAAAGAAGCCACCCAAAATATTTATTTAATTTTTACGAGTGTTTTTGCACTTGTATTTGCATTTAATAACCTATATTTCACGTCAAATGATATTAAAATGCATTAAAAACGAA
The DNA here is from genome assembly GCA_037678475.1 of x Bolboschoenoplectus mariqueter. Taxonomy (NCBI): domain Eukaryota; kingdom Viridiplantae; phylum Streptophyta; class Magnoliopsida; order Poales; family Cyperaceae; genus x Bolboschoenoplectus; species x Bolboschoenoplectus mariqueter. The sequence goes on along the minus strand of CM075236.1, from coordinate 4,669,143 downwards.
TTTAACCATGTTTATGCTCATTTTTAAGCAATTTGGCCTAATTTATCATTCAAATAACGTCCAAATACACAAATAAGCAAACCAAAATATTTATTTATTGTTGACGAGTGTTTTTGCACTTGTATTTGCCTTTAATAACCTATATTTCACGTCAAATCGCATTAAAAAGCATTAAAAATGAATTTGAGCATGTTTATGCATATTTTTAACCAATTTGGCCTCATTTATCATTCAAATAACGTCCAAATACACAAATAAGCCACCCGAAATATTTATTTAATGTTTACGAGTGTTTTTGCATTTGTATTTGCATTTAATGACCTATATTTCACGTCAAATCCCAATAAAATGCATTAAAAACGAATTTGACCATGTTTATGCTCATTTTTAAGCAATTTGGCCTAATTTATCATTCAAATAACGTCCAAATACACACATAAGCAAACCAAAATATTTATTTATTGTTGACGAGTGTTTTTGCACTTGTATTTGCCTTTAATAACCTATATTTCACGTCAAATCGCATTAAAAAGCATTAAAATTGAATTTGAGCATGTTTATGCATATTTTTAACCAATTTGGCCTCATTTATCATTCAAATAACGTCCAAATACACAAATAAGCTACCCGAAATATTTATTTAATGTTTACGAGTGTTTTTGCACTTGTATTTGCATTTAATGACCTATATTTCACGTCAAATCGCATTAAAATGCATTAAAAACGAATTTCACCATGTTTATGCTCATTTTTAAGCAATTTGGCCTAATTTATCATTCAAATAACGTCCAAATACACAAATAAGCAAACCAAAATATTTATTTATTGTTGACGAGTGTCTTTGCACTTGTATTTGCCTTTAATAACCTATATTTCACGTCAAATCGCATTAAAAAGCATTAAAAATGAATTTGAGCATGTTTATGCATATTTTTAACCAATTTGGCCTCATTTATCATTCAAATAACGTCCAAATACACAAATAAGCCACCCGAAATATTTATTTAATGTTTACGAGTGTTTTTGCACTTGTATTTGCATTTAATGACCTATATTTCACGTCAAATGATATTAAAAAGCATTAAAAACGAATTTGACCAAGTTTATGCTCATTTTTAAGTAATTTGGCCTAATTTATCATTCAAATAACGTCCAAATACACAAAGAAGCCACCCAAAATATTTATTTAATGTTTACGAGTGTTTTTGCACTTGTATTTGCATTTAATGCCTATATTTCATGTCAAATCGCATTAAAATGCATTAAAAACGAATTCGAGCATGTTTATGCACATTTTTAACCTATTTGGCCTAATTTATTATTCAAATAACGTCCAAATACACAGAGAAGCCAACAAAAATATTTCTTTATTGTTTACGAGTGTTTGTGCACTTGTATTTGCATTTAATGACCTATATTTCATGTCAAATCGCATTAAAATGCATTAAAAACGAATTCGAGCAAGTTTATGCACATTTTTAACCTATTTGGCCTAATTTATAATTCAAATAACGTCCAAATACACAGAGAAGCCAACCAAAATATTTATTTATTGTTTACGAGTGTTTTTGCACTTGTATTTGCATTTAATGACCTATATTTCACGTCAAATGATATTAAAAAGCATTAAAAACGAATTTGACCATGTTTATGCTCATTTTTAAGTAATTTGGCCTAATTTATCATTCAAATAACGTCGAAATACACAAGGAAGCCACCCAAAATATTTATTTAATATTTACGAGTGTTTTTGCACTTTTATTTGTATTTAATGACCTATATTTCACGTTAAATAGCATTAAAAAGCATTAAAAAGGAATTTGAGCATGTTTATGCATATTTTTAACCAATTTGGCCTCATTTATTATTCAAATAACGTCCAAATACACAAAGAAGCCACCCAAAATATTTATTTAATTTTTACGAGTGTTTTTGCACTTGTATTTGCATTTAATAACCTATATTTCACGTCAAATGATATTAAAATGCATTAAAAACGAATTTAACCATGTTTATGCTCATTTTTAAGCAATTTGGCCTAATTTATCATTCAAATAACGTCCAAATACACAAATAAGCAAACCAAAATATTTATTTATTGTTGACGAGTGTTTTTGCACTTGTATTTGCCTTTAATAACCTATATTTCACGTCAAATCGCATTAAAAAGCATTAAAAATGAATTTGAGCATGTTTATGCATATTTTTAACCAATTTGGCCTCATTTATCATTCAAATAACGTCCAAATACACAAATAAGCCACCCGAAATATTTATTTAATGTTTACGAGTGTTTTTGCATTTGTATTTGCATTTAATGACCTATATTTCACGTCAAATCCCAATAAAATGCATTAAAAACGAATTTGACCATGTTTATGCTCATTTTTAAGCAATTTGGCCTAATTTATCATTCAAATAACGTCCAAATACACACATAAGCAAACCAAAATATTTATTTATTGTTGACGAGTGTTTTTGCACTTGTATTTGCCTTTAATAACCTATATTTCACGTCAAATCGCATTAAAAAGCATTAAAATTGAATTTGAGCATGTTTATGCATATTTTTAACCAATTTGGCCTCATTTATCATTCAAATAACGTCCAAATACACAAATAAGCTACCCGAAATATTTATTTAATGTTTACGAGTGTTTTTGCACTTGTATTTGCATTTAATGACCTATATTTCACGTCAAATCGCATTAAAATGCATTAAAAACGAATTTCACCATGTTTATGCTCATTTTTAAGCAATTTGGCCTAATTTATCATTCAAATAACGTCCAAATACACAAATAAGCAAACCAAAATATTTATTTATTGTTGACGAGTGTCTTTGCACTTGTATTTGCCTTTAATAACCTATATTTCACGTCAAATCGCATTAAAAAGCATTAAAAATGAATTTGAGCATGTTTATGCATATTTTTAACCAATTTGGCCTCATTTATCATTCAAATAACGTCCAAATACACAAATAAGCCACCCGAAATATTTATTTAATGTTTACGAGTGTTTTTGCACTTGTATTTGCATTTAATGACCTATATTTCACGTCAAATGATATTAAAAAGCATTAAAAACGAATTTGACCAAGTTTATGCTCATTTTTAAGTAATTTGGCCTAATTTATCATTCAAATAACGTCCAAATACACAAAGAAGCCACCCAAAATATTTATTTAATGTTTACGAGTGTTTTTGCACTTGTATTTGCATTTAATGCCTATATTTCACGTCAAATCGCATTAAAATGCATTAAAAACGAATTCGAGCATGTTTATGCACATTTTTAACCTATTTGGCCTAATTTATTATTCAAATAACGTCCAAATACACAGAGAAGCCAACCAAAATATTTATTTATTGTTTACGAGTGTTTTTGCACTTGTATTTGCATTTAATGACCTATATTTCACGTCAAATGATATTAAAAAGCATTAAAAACGAATTTGACCATGTTTATGCTCATTTTTAAGTAATTTGGCCTAATTTATCATTCAAATAACGTCGAAATACACAAGGAAACCACCCAAAATATTTATTTAATATTTACGAGTGTTTTTGCACTTTTATTTGTATTTAATGACCTATATTTCACGTTAAATAGCATTAAAAAGCATTAGAAAGGAATTTGAGCATGTTTATGCATATTTTTAACCAATTTGGCCTCATTTATTATTCAAATAACGTCCAAATACACAAAGAAGCCACCCAAAATATTTATTTAATTTTTACGAGTGTTTTTGCACTTGTATTTGCATTTAATAACCTATATTTCACGTCAAATGATATTAAAATGCATTAAAAACGAATTTAACCATGTTTATGCTCATTTTTAAGCAATTTGGCCTAATTTATCATTCAAATAACGTCCAAATACACAAATAAGCAAACCAAAATATTTATTTATTGTTGACGAGTGTTTTTGCACTTGTATTTGCCTTTAATAACCTATATTTCACGTCAAATCGCATTAAAAAGCATTAAAAATGAATTTGAGCATGTTTATGCATATTTTTAACCAATTTGGCCTCATTTATCATTCAAATAACGTCCAAATACACAAATAAGCCACCCGAAATATTTATTTAATGTTTACGAGTGTTTTTGCATTTGTATTTGCATTTAATGACCTATATTTCACGTCAAATGATATTAAAAAGCATTAAAAACGAATTTGACCATGTTTATGCTCATTTTTAAGTAATTTGGCCTAATTTATCATTCAAATAACGTCCAAATACACAGAGAATCCAACCAAAATATTTATTTATTGTTTACGAGTGTTTTTGCACTTGTATTTGCATTTATTGACCTATATTTCATGTCAAATAGCATTAAAATGCATTAAAAACGAATTCGAGCATGTTTATGCACATTTTTAACCAATTTGGCCTAATTTATCATTCAAATAACGTCCAAATACACAGAGAATCCAACCAAAATATTTATTTATTGTTTACGAGTGTTTTTGCACTTGTATTTGCATTTAATGACCTATATTTCACGTCAAATGATATTAAAAAACATTAAAAACGAATTTGACCATGTTTATGCTCATTTTTAAGTAATTTGGCCTAATTTATCATTCAAATAACGTCCAAATACATAGAGAATCCAACCAAAATATTTATTTATTGTTTACGAGTGTTTTTGCACTTGTATTTGCATTTAATGACCTATATTTCATGTCAAATCGCATTAAAATGCATTAAAAACGAATTCGAGCAAGTTTATGCACATTTTTAACCTATTTGGCCTAATTTATTATTGAAATAACGTCCAAATACACAGAGAAGCCAACCAAAATATTTATTTATTGTTTACGAGTGTTTTTGTACTTGTATTTGAATTTAATGACCTATATTTCACGTCAAATCCCAATAAAATGCATTAAAAACGAATTCGAGCAAGTTTATGCACATTTTTAACCTATTTGGCCTAATTTATCATTCAAATAACGTCCAAATACACAGAGAAGCCAACCAAAATATTTATTTATTGTTTACGAGTGTTTTTGCACTTGTATTTGCATTTAATATCCAATATTTCACGTCAAATAGTATTAAAATGAATTAAAAAGCATTAAAAACGAATTTGACCATGTTTATGCTCATTTTTAAGCAATTTGGCCTAATTTATCATTCAAATAACGTCCAAAAACACAAAGAAGCCACCCAAAATATTTATTTAATGTTTACGAGTGTTTTTGCACTTGTATTTGCATTTAATGACCTATATTTCACGTATAATCGCTTTAAAATGCATTAAAAATGAATTCCAGCAAGTTTATGCACATTTTTAACCTATTTGGCCTAATTTATCATTGAAATAACGTCCAAATACACAGAGAAGCCAACCAAAATATTTATTTATTGTTTACGAGTGTTTTTGTACTTGTATTTGAATTTAATGACCTATATTTCACGTCAAATCCCAATAAAATGCATTAAAAACGAATTCGAGCAAGTTTATGCACATTTTTAACCTATTTGGCCTAATTTATCATTCAAATAACGTCCAAATACACAGAGAAGCCAACCAAAATATTTATTTATTGTTTACGAGTGTTTTTGCACTTGTATTTGCATTTAATATCCAATATTTCACGTCAAATAGTATTAAAATGAATTAAAAAGCATTAAAAAGGAAATTGAGCATGTTTATGCATATTTTTAACCAATTTGGCCTCATTTATTATTCAAATAACGTCCAAATACACAGAGAAGCCAACCAAAATATTTATTTATTGTTTACGAGTGTTTTTGCACTTGTATTTGCATTTAATGACCTATATTTCACGTCAAATCGCATTAAAATGCATTAAAAACGAATTTCACCATGTTTATGCTCATTTTTAAGCAATTTGGCCTAATTTATCATTCAAATAACGTCCAAATACACAAATAAGCCACCCGAAATATTTATTTAATGTTTACGAGTGTTTTTGCACTTGTATTTGCATTTAATGACCTATATTTCACGTCAAATGATATTAAAATGCATTAAAAACGAATTCGAGCATGTTTATGCACATTTTTAACCTATTTGGCCTAATTTATTATTCAAATAACGTCCAAATACACAGAGAAGCCAACAAAAATATTTCTTTATTGTTTACGAGTGTTTGTGCACTTGTATTTGCATTTAATGACCTATATTTCATGTCAAATCGCATTAAAATGCATTAAAAACGAATTCGAGCAAGTTTATGCACATTTTTAACCTATTTGGCCTAATTTATAATTCAAATAACGTCCAAATACACAGAGAAGCCAACCAAAATATTTATTTATTGTTTACGAGTGTTTTTGCACTTGTATTTGCATTTAATGACCTATATTTCACGTCAAATGATATTAAAAAGCATTAAAAACGAATTTGACCATGTTTATGCTCATTTTTAAGTAATTTGGCCTAATTTATCATTCAAATAACGTCGAAATACACAAGGAAACCACCCGAAATATTTATTTAATGTTTACGAGTGTTTTTGCACTTGTATTTGCATTTAATGACCTATATTTCACGTCAAATGATATTAAAATGCATTAAAAACGAATTTGACCATGTTTATGCTCATTTTTAAGTAATTTGGCCTAATTTATCATTCAAATAACGTCGAAATACACAAGGAAGCCACCCAAAATATTTATTTAATATTTACGAGTGTTTTTGCACTTGTATTTGTATTTAATGACCTATATTTCACGTTAAATAGCATTAAAAAGCATTAGAAAGGAATTTGAGCATGTTTATGCATATTTTTAACCAATTTGGCCTCATTTATTATTCAAATAACGTCCAAATACACAAAGAAGCCACCCAAAATATTTATTTAATTTTTACGAGTGTTTTTGCACTTGTATTTGCATTTAATAACCTATATTTCACGTCAAATGATATTAAAATGCATTAAAAACGAATTTAACCATGTTTATGCTCATTTTTAAGCAATTTGGCCTAATTTATCATTCAAATAACGTCCAAATACACAAATAAGCAAACCAAAATATTTATTTATTGTTGACGAGTGTTTTTGCACTTGTATTTGCCTTTAATAACCTATATTTCACGTCAAATCGCATTAAAAAGCATTAAAAATGAATTTGAGCATGTTTATGCATATTTTTAACCAATTTGGCCTCATTTATCATTCAAATAACGTCCAAATACACAAATAAGCCACCCGAAATATTTATTTATTGTTTACGAGTGTTTTTGCATTTGTATTTGCATTTAATGACCTATATTTCACGTCAAATGATATTAAAAAGCATTAAAAACGAATTTGACCATGTTTATGCTCATTTTTAAGTAATTTGGCCTAATTTATCATTCAAATAACGTCCAAATACACAAATAAGCTACCCGAAATATTTATTTAATGTTTACGAGTGTTTTTGCACTTGTATTTGCATTTAATGACCTATATTTCACGTCAAATCGCATTAAAATGCATTAAAAACGAATTTCACCATGTTTATGCTCATTTTTAAGCAATTTGGCCTAATTTATCATTCAAATAACGTCCAAATACACAAATAAGCAAACAAAAATATTTATTTATTGTTGACGAGTGTCTTTGCACTTGTATTTGCCTTTAATAACCTATATTTCACGTCAAATCGCATTAAAAAGCATTAAAAATGAATTTGAGCATGTTTATGCATATTTTTAACCAATTTGGCCTCATTTATCATTCAAATAACGTCCAAATACACAAATAAGCCACCCGAAATATTTATTTAATGTTTACGAGTGTTTTTGCACTTGTATTTGCATTTAATGACCTATATTTCACGTCAAATGATATTAAAAAGCATTAAAAACGAATTTGACCAAGTTTATGCTCATTTTTAAGTAATTTGGCCTAATTTATCATTCAAATAACGTCCGAATACACAAAGAAGCCACCCAAAATATTTATTTATTGTTTACGAGTGTTTTTGCACTTGTATTTGCATTTAATATCCAATATTTCACGTCAAATAGTATTAAAATGAATTAAAAAGCATTAAAAACGAATTTGACCATGTTTATGCTCATTTTTAAGCAATTTGGCCTAATTTATCATTCAAATAACGTCCAAAAACACAAAGAAGCCACCCAAAATATTTATTTAATGTTTACGAGTGTTTTTGCACTTGTATTTGCATTTAATGACCTATATTTCACGTATAATCGCTGTAAAATGCATAAAAAACGAATTCGAGCATGTTTATGCACATTTTTAACCTATTTGGCCTAATTTATCATTGAAATAACGTCCAAATACACAGAGAAGCCAACCAAAATATTTATTTATTGTTTACGAGTGTTTTTGCACTTGTATTTGCATTTAATGACCTATATTTCACGTCAAATCGCATTAAAATGCATTAAAAACGAATTTCACCATGTTTATGCTCATTTTTAAGCAATTTGGCCTAATTTATCATTCAAATAACGTCCAAATACACAAATAAGCCACCCGAAATATTTATTTAATGTTTACGAGTGTTTTTGCACTTGTATTTGCATTTAATGACCTATATTTCACGTCAAATGATATTAAAATGCATTAAAAACGAATTTGACCATGTTTATGCTCATTTTTAAGTAATTTGGCCTAATTTATCATTCAAATAACGTCCAAATACACAAAGAAGCCACCCGAAATATTTATTTAATGTTTACGAGTGTTTTTGCACTTGTATTTGCATTTAATGACCTATATTTCATGTCAAATCGCATTAAAATGCATTAAAAACGAATTCGAGCAAGCTTATGCACATTTTTAACCTATTTGGCCTAATTTATCATTGAAATAACGTCCAAATACACAGAGAAGCCAACCAAAATATTTATTTATTGTTTACGAGTGTTTTTGCACTTGTATTTGCATTTAATGACCTATATTTCACGTCAAATCCCAATAAAATGCATTAAAAACGAATTTGACCATGTTTATGCTCATTTTTAAGCAATTTGGCCTAATTTATCATTCAAATAACGTCCAAATACACAAATAAGCAAACCAAAATATTTATTTATTGTTGACGAGTGTTTTTGCACTTGTATTTGCCTTTAATAACCTATATTTCACGTCAAATCGCATTAAAAAGCATTAAAATTGAATTTGAGCATGTTTATGCATATTTTTAACCAATTTGGCCTCATTTACCATTCAAATAACGTCCAAATACACAAATAAGCTACCCGAAATATTTATTTAATGTTTACGAGTGTTTTTGCACTTGTATTTGCATTTAATGACCTATATTTCACGTCAAATCGCATTAAAATGCATTAAAAACGAATTTCACCATGTTTATGCTCATTTTTAAGCAATTTGGCCTAATTTATCATTCAAATAACGTCCAAATACACAAATAAGCAAACCAAAATATTTATTTATTGTTGACGAATGTCTTTGCACTTGTATTTGCCTTTAATAACCTATATTTCACGTCAAATCGCATTAAAAAGCATTAAAAATGAATTTGAGCATGTTTATGCATATTTTTAACCAATTTGGCCTCATTTATCATTCAAATAACGTCCAAATACACAAATAAGCCACCCGAAATATTTATTTAATGTTTACGAGTGTTTTTGCACTTGTATTTGCATTTAATGACCTATATTTCACGTCAAATGATATTAAAAAGCATTAAAAACGAATTTGACCAAGTTTATGCTCATTTTTAAGTAATTTGGCCTAATTTATCATTCAAATAACGTCCAAATACACAAAGAAGCCACCCAAAATATTTATTTAATGTTTACGAGTGTTTTTGCACTTGTATTTGCATTTAATGCCTATATTTCACGTCAAATCGCATTAAAATGCATTAAAAACGAATTCGAGCATGTTTATGCACATTTTTAACCTATTTGGCCTAATTTATTATTCAAATAACGTCCAAATACACAAATAAGCCACCCGAAATATTTATTTAATGTTTACGAGTGTTTTTGCACTTGTATTTGCATTTAATGACCTATATTTCACGTCAAATGATATTAAAAAGCATTAAAAACGAATTTGACCAAGTTTATGCTCATTTTTAAGTAATTTGGCCTAATTTATCATTCAAATAACGTCCAAATACACAAAGAAGCCACCCAAAATATTTATTTAATGTTTACGAGTGTTTTTGCACTTGTATTTGCATTTAATGCCTATATTTCACGTCAAATCGCATTAAAATGCATTAAAAACGAATTCGAGCATGTTTATGCACATTTTTAACCTATTTGGCCTAATTTATTATTCAAATAACGTCCAAATACACAGAGAAGCCAACCAAAATATTTATTTATTGTTTACGAGTGTTTTTGCACTTGTATTTGCATTTAATGACCTATATTTCACGTCAAATGATATTAAAAAGCATTAAAAACGAATTTGACCATGTTTATGCTCATTTTTAAGTAATTTGGCCTAATTTATCATTCAAATAACGTCGAAATACACAAGGAAACCACCCAAAATATTTATTTAATATTTACGAGTGTTTTTGCACTTTTATTTGTATTTAATGACCTATATTTCACGTTAAATAGCATTAAAAAGCATTAGAAAGGAATTTGAGCATGTTTATGCATATTTTTAACCAATTTGGCCTCATTTATTATTCAAATAACGTCCAAATACACAAAGAAGCCACCCAAAATATTTATTTAATTTTTACGAGTGTTTTTGCACTTGTATTTGCATTTAATAACCTATATTTCACGTCAAATGATATTAAAATGCATTAAAAACGAATTTAACCATGTTTATGCTCATTTTTAAGCAATTTGGCCTAATTTATCATTCAAATAACGTCCAAATACACAAATAAGCAAACCAAAATATTTATTTATTGTTGACGAGTGTTTTTGCACTTGTATTTGCCTTTAATAACCTATATTTCACGTCAAATCGCATTAAAAAGCATTAAAAATGAATTTGAGCATGTTTATGCATATTTTTAACCAATTTGGCCTCATTTATCATTCAAATAACGTCCAAATACACAAATAAGCCACCCGAAATATTTATTTAATGTTTACGAGTGTTTTTGCATTTGTATTTGCATTTAATGACCTATATTTCACGTCAAATGATATTAAAAAGCATTAAAAACGAATTTGACCATGTTTATGCTCATTTTTAAGTAATTTGGCCTAATTTATCATTCAAATAACGTCCAAATACACAGAGAATCCAACCAAAATATTTATTTATTGTTTACGAGTGTTTTTGCACTTGTATTTGCATTTATTGACCTATATTTCATGTCAAATAGCATTAAAATGCATTAAAAACGAATTCGAGCATGTTTATGCACATTTTTAACCAATTTGGCCTAATTTATCATTCAAATAACGTCCAAATACACAGAGAATCCAACCAAAATATTTATTTATTGTTTACGAGTGTTTTTGCACTTGTATTTGCATTTAATGACCTATATTTCACGTCAAATGATATTAAAAAGCATTAAAAACGAATTTGACCATGTTTATGCTCATTTTTAAGTAATTTGGCCTAATTTATCATTCAAATAACGTCCAAATACATAGAGAATCCAACCAAAATATTTATTTATTGTTTACGAGTGTTTTTGCACTTGTATTTGCATTTAATGACCTATATTTCATGTCAAATCGCATTAAAATGCATTAAAAACGAATTCGAGCAAGTTTATGCACATTTTTAACCTATTTGGCCTAATTTATTATTGAAATAACGTCCAAATACACAGAGAAGCCAACCAAAATATTTATTTATTGTTTACGAGTGTTTTTGTACTTGTATTTGAATTTAATGACCTATATTTCACGTCAAATCCCAATAAAATGCATTAAAAACGAATTCGAGCAAGTTTATGCACATTTTTAACCTATTTGGCCTAATTTATCATTCAAATAACGTCCAAATACACAGAGAAGCCAACCAAAATATTTATTTATTGTTTACGAGTGTTTTTGCACTTGTATTTGCATTTAATATCCAATATTTCACGTCAAATAGTATTAAAATGAATTAAAAAGCATTAAAAACGAATTTGACCATGTTTATGCTCATTTTTAAGCAATTTGGCCTAATTTATCATTCAAATAACGTCCAAAAACACAAAGAAGCCACCCAAAATATTTATTTAATGTTTACGAGTGTTTTTGCACTTGTATTTGCATTTAATGACCTATATTTCACGTATAATCGCTTTAAAATGCATTAAAAATGAATTCGAGCAAGTTTATGCACATTTTTAACCTATTTGGCCTAATTTATCATTGAAATAACGTCCAAATACACAGAGAAGCCAACCAAAATATTTATTTATTGTTTACGAGTGTTTTTGCACTTGTATTTGCATTTAATGACCTATATTTCACGTCAAATCGCATTAAAATGCATTAAAAACGAATTTCACCATGTTTATGCTCATTTTTAAGCAATTTGGCCTAATTTATCATTCAAATAACGTCCAAATACACAAATAAGCCACCCGAAATATTTATTTAATGTTTACGAGTGTTTTTGCACTTGTATTTGCATTTAATGACCTATATTTCACGTCAAATGATATTAAAATGCAGTAAAAACGAATTTGACCATGTTTATGCTCATTTTTAAGTAATTTGGCCTAATTTATCATTCAAATAACGTCCAAATACACAAAGAAGCCACCCGAAATATTTATTTAATGTTTACGAGTGTTTTTGCACTTGTATTTGCATTTAATGACCTATATTTCATGTCAAATCGCATTAAAATGCATTAAAAACGAATTCGAGCAAGTTTATGCACATTTTTAACCTATTTGGCCTAATTTATCATTGAAATAACGTCCAAATACACAGAGAAGCCAACCAAAATATTTATTTATTGTTTACGAGTGTTTTTGCACTTGTATTTGCATTTAATGACCTATATTTCACGTCAAATCCCAATAAAATGCATTAAAAACGAATTTGACCATGTTTATGCTCATTTTTAAGCAATTTGGCCTAATTTATCATTCAAATAACGTCCAAATACACAAATAAGCAAACCAAAATATTTATTTATTGTTGACGAGTGTTTTTGCACTTGTATTTGCCTTTAATAACCTATATTTCACGTCAAATCGCATTAAAAAGCATTAAAATTGAATTTGAGCATGTTTATGCATATTTTTAACCAATTTGGCCTCATTTATCATTCAAATAACATCCAAATACACAAATAAGCTACCCGAAATACTTATTTAATGTTTACGAGTGTTTTTGCACTTGTATTTGCATTTAATGACCTATATTTCACGTCAAATCGCATTAAAATGCATTAAAAACGAATTTCACCATGTTTATGCTCATTTTTAAGCAATTTGGCCTAATTTATCATTCAAATAACGTCCAAATACACAAATAAGCAAACCAAAATATTTATTTATTGTTGACGAGTGTCTTTGCACTTGTATTTGCCTTTAATAACCTATATTTCACGTCAAATCGCATTAAAAAGCATTAAAAATGAATTTGAGCATGTTTATGCATATTTTTAACCAATTTGGCCTCATTTATCATTCAAATAACGTCCAAATACACAAATAAGCCACCCGAAATATTTATTTAATGTTTACGAGTGTTTTTGCACTTGTATTTGCATTTAATGACCTATATTTCACGTCAAATGATATTAAAAAGCATTAAAAACGAATTTGACCAAGTTTATGCTCATTTTTAAGTAATTTGGCCTAATTTATCATTCAAATAACGTCCAAATACACAAAGAAGCCACCCAAAATATTTATTTAATGTTTACGAGTGTTTTTGCACTTGTATTTGCATTTAATGCCTTTATTTCATGTCAAATCGCATTAAAATGCATTAAAAACGAATTCGAGCATGTTTATGCACATTTTTAACCTATTTGGCCTAATTTATTATTCAAATAACGTCCAAATACACAGAGAAGCCAACAAAAATATTTATTTATTGTTTACGAGTGTTTGTGCACTTGTATTTGCATTTAATGACCTATATTTCATGTCAAATCGCATTAAAATGCATTAAAAACGAATTCGAGCAAGTTTATGCACATTTTTAACCTATTTGGCCTAATTTATAATTCAAATAACGTCCAAATACACAGAGAAGCCAACCAAAATATTTATTTATTTTTTACGAGTGTTTTTGCACTTGTATTTGCATTTAATGACCTATATTTCACGTCAAATGATATTAAAAAGCATTAAAAACGAATTTGACCATGTTTATGCTCATTTTTAAGTAATTTGGCCTAATTTATCATTCAAATAACGTCCAAATACACAAAGAAACCACTCAAAATATTTATTTAATATTTACGAGTGTTTTTGCACTTTTATTTGTATTTAATGACCTATATTTCACGTTAAATAGCATTAAAAAGCATTAAAAAGGAATTTGAGCATGTTTATGCATATTTTTAACCAATTTGGCCTCATTTATTATTCAAATAACGTCCAAATACACAAAGAAGCCACCCAAAATATTTATTTAATTTTTACGAGTGTTTTTGCACTTGTATTTGCATTTAATAACCTATATTTCACGTCAAATGATATTAAAATGCATTAAAAACGAATTTAACCATGTTTATGCTCATTTTTAAGCAATTTGGCCTAATTTATTATTCAAATAACGTCCAAATACACAAATAAGCAAACCAAAATATTTATTTATTGTTGACGAGTGTTTTTGCACTTGTATTTGCCTTTAATAACCTATATTTCACGTCAAATCGCATTAAAAAGCATTAAAAATGAATTTGAGCATGTTTATGCATATTTTTAACCAATTTGGCCTCATTTATTATTCAAATAACGTCCAAATACACAAAGAAGCCACCCGAAATATTTATTTAATGTTTACGAGTGTTTTTGCACTTGTATTTGCATTTAATGACCTATATTTCACGTCAAATGATATTAAAATGCATTAAAAACGAATTTGACCATGTTTATGCTAATTTTTAAGTAATTTGGCCTAATTTATCATTCAAATAACATCCAAATACACAAAAAAGTAACCCAAAATATTTATTTAATGTTTACGTGTGTTTTTGCATTTCTATTTGCATTTAATATCCAATATTTCACTTCAAATAGTATTAAAATGAATTAAAAAGCATTAAATACAAATTTGAGCATGTTTATTCACATTTTTAACAAATTTGACCTCATTTATCATTCAAATACGTCCAAATACACAAAGAAACCAACCAAAATATTTATTTAATATTTACGAGTGTTTTTGCACTTTTATTTGCATTTAATGACCTATATTTCACGTTAAATAGCATTAAAAAGCATTAAAAAGGAATTTGAGCATGTTTATGCATATTTTTAACCAATTTGGCCTCATTTATTATTCAAATAACGTCCAAATACACAAAGAAGCCACCCAAAATATTTATTTAATTTTTACGAGTATTTTTGCACTTGTATTTGCATTTAATGACCTATATTTCACGTCAAATCATTTTAAAATGCATTAAAAACGAATTTAACCATGTTTATGCTCATTTTTAAGCAATTTGGTCTAATTTATCATTCAAATAACGTCCAAATACACAAATAAGCAAACCAAAATATTTATTTATTGTTGACGAGCGTTTTTGCACTTGTATTTGCCTTTAATAACCTATATTTTACGTCAAATCGCATTAAAAAGCATTAAAAATGAATTTGAGCATGTTTATGCATATTTTTAACCAATTTGGCCTCATTTATCATTCAAATAACGTCCAAATACACAAATAAGCCACCCGAAATATTTATTTAATGTTTACGAGTGTTTTTGCATTTGTATTTGCATTTAATAACCTATATTTCACGTCAAATGATATTAAAATGCATTAAAAACGAATTTAACCATGTTTATGCTCATTTTTAAGCAATTTGGCCTAATTTATCATTCAAATAACGTCCAAATACACAAATAAGCAAACCAAAATATTTATTTATTGTTGACGAGTGTTTTTGCACTTGTATTTGCCTTTAATAACCTATATTTCACGTCAAATCGCATTAAAAAGCATTAAAAATGAATTTGAGCATGTTTATGCATATTTTTAACCAATTTGGCCTCATTTATCATTCAAATAACGTCCAAATACACAAATAAGCCACCCGAAATATTTATTTAATGTTTACGAGTGTTTTTGCATTTGTATTTGCATTTAATGACCTATATTTCACGTCAAATCCCAATAAAATGCATTAAAAACGAATTTGACCATGTTTATGCTCATTTTTAAGCAATTTGGCCTAATTTATCATTCAAATAACGTCCAAATACACAAATAAGCAAACCAAAATATTTATTTA
This sequence comes from x Bolboschoenoplectus mariqueter, assembly GCA_037678475.1. Classification (NCBI taxonomy): domain Eukaryota; kingdom Viridiplantae; phylum Streptophyta; class Magnoliopsida; order Poales; family Cyperaceae; genus x Bolboschoenoplectus; species x Bolboschoenoplectus mariqueter. The sequence continues at coordinate 4,652,804 of CM075236.1, read as the reverse complement.
TTGTTGACGAGTGTTTTTGCACTTGTATTTGCCTTTAATAACCTATATTTCACGTCAGATCGCATTAAAAAGAATTAAAAATGAATTTGAGCATGTTTATGCATATTTTTAACCAATTTGGCCTCATTTATCATTTAAATAACGTCCAAATACACAAATAAGCCACCCGAAATATTTATTTAATGTTTACGAGTGTTTTTGCACTTGTATTTGCATTTAATGACCTATATTTCACGTCAAATGATATTAAAATGCATTAAAAACGAATTTGACCATGTTTATGCTCATTTTTAAGTAATTTGGCCTAATTTATCATTCAAATAACGTCCAAATACACAAAGAAGCCACCCAAAATATTTATTTAATGTTTACGAGTGTTTTTGCACTTGTATTTGCATTTAATAACCTATATTTCATGTCAAATCGCATTAAAATGCATTAAAAACGAATTCGAGCATGTTTATGCACATTTTTAACCTATTTGGCCTAATTTATCACTCAAATAACGTCCAAATACACAGAGAAGCCAACCAAAATATTTATTTATTGTTTACGAGTGTTTTTGCACTTGTATTTGCATTTAATGACCTATATTTCACCTCAAATCCCAATAAAATGCATTAAAAACGAATTTGAGCTTGTTTATGCACATTTTTAACCAATTTGGCCTCATTTGTTATTCAAATAACGTCCAAATACACAAAAAAAGTAACCCAAAATATTTATTTAATGTTTACGAGTGTTTTTGCATTTGTATTTGCCTTTAATAACCTATATTTCACGTCAAATCGCATTAAAAAGCATTAAAAATGAATTTGAGCATGTTTATGCATATTTTTAACCAATTTGGCCTCATTTGTCATTCAAATAACGTCCAAATACACAAATAAGCCACCCGAAATATTTATTTAATGTTTACGAATATTTTTGCACTTGTATTTGCATTTAATAACCTATATTTCACGTCAAATCGCATTAAAATGCATTAAAAACGAATTTCACCATGTTTATGCTCATTTTTAAGCAATTTGGCCTAATTTATCATTCAAATAACGTCCAAATACACAAATAAGCAAACCAAAATATTTATTTATTGTTGACGAGTGTTTTTGCACTTGTATTTGCCTTTAATAACCTATATTTCACGTCAAATCGCATTAAAAAGCATTAAAAATGAATTTGAGCATGTTTATGCATATTTTTACCCAATTTGGCCTCATTTATCATTCAAATAACGTCCAAATACACAAATAAGCCACCCGAAATATTTATTTAATGTTTACGAGTGTTTTTGCACTTGTATTTGCATTTAATGACCTATATTTCACGTCAAATGATATTAAAAAGCATTAAAAACGAATTTGACCAAGTTTATGCTCATTTTTAAGTAATTTGGCCTAATTTATCATTCAAATAACGTCCAAATACACAAAGAAGCCACCCAAAATATTTATTTAATGTTTACGAGTGTTTTTGCACTTGTATTTGCATTTAATGACCTATATTTCATGTCAAATCGCATTAAAATGCATTAAAAACAAATTCGAGCATGTTTATGCACATTTTTAACCTATTTGGCCTAATTTATTATTCAAATAACGTCCAAATACACAGAGAAGCCAACCAAAATATTTATTTATTGTTTACGAGTGTTTGTGCACTTGTATTTGCCTTTAATGACCTATATTTCATGTCAAATCGCATTAAAATGCATTAAAAACGAATTCGAGCATGTTTATGCACATTTTTAGCCTATTTGGCCTAATTTATTATTCAAATAACGTCCAAATACACAGAGAAGCCAACCAAAATATTTATTTATTGTTTACGAGTGTTTGTGCACTTGTATTTGCCTTTAATAACCTATATTTTACGTCAAATCACATTAAAAAGCATTAAAAATGAATTTGACCATGTTTATGCATATTTTTAACCAATTTGGCCTAATTTATCATTCAAATAACGTCCAAATACACAAATAAGCAAACCAAAATATTTATTTATTGTTGACGAGCGTTTTTGCACTTGTATTTGCCTTTAATAACCTATATTTTACGTCAAATCGCATTAAAAAGCATTAAAAATGAATTTGAGCATGTTTATGCATATTTTTAACCAATTTGGCCTCATTTATCATTCAAATAACGTCCAAATACACAAATAAGCCACCCGAAATATTTATTTAATGTTTACGAGTGTTTTTGCATTTGTATTTGCATTTAATGACCTATATTTCACGTCAAATCATATTAAAATGCATTAAAAACGAATTTGACCATGTTTATGCTCATTTTTAAGCAATTTGGCCTAATTTATCATTCAACTAACGTCCAAATACACAAATAAGCAAACCAAAATATTTATTTATTGTTGACGAGTGTTTTTGCACTTGTATTTGCCTTTAATAACCTATATTTCACGTCAAATCGCATTAAAAAGCATTAAAAATGAATTTGAGCATGTTTATGCATATTTTTACCCAATTTGGCCTCATTTATCATTCAAATAACGTCCAAATACACAAATAAGCCACCCGAAATATTTATTTAATGTTTACGAGTGTTTTTGCACTTGTATTTGCATTTAATGACCTATATTTCACGTCAAATGAAATTAAAATGCATTAAAAACGAATTTGACCATGTTTATGCTCATTTTTAAGTAATTTGGCCTAATTTATCATTCAAATAACGTCCAAATACACAAAAAAGCCACCCAAAATATTTATTTAATGTTTACGAGTGTTTTTGCACTTGTATTTGCATTTAATGACCTATATTTCATGTCAAATCGCATTAAAATGCATTAAAAACGAATTCGAGCATGTTTATGCACATTTTTAACCTATTTGGCCTAATTTATCACTCAAATAACGTCCAAATACACAGAGAAGCCAACCAAAATATTTATTTATTGTTTACGAGTGTTTTTGCACTTGTATTTGCATTTAATGACCTATATTTCACCTCAAATCCCAATAAAATGCATTAAAAACGAATTTGAGCTTGTTTATGCACATTTTTAACCAATTTGGCCTCATTTGTTATTCAAATAACGTCCAAATACACAAAAAAAGTAACCCAAAATATTTATTTAATGTTTACGAGTGTTTTTGCATTTGTATTTGCCTTTAATAACCTATATTTCACGTCAAATCGCATTAAAAAGCATTAAAAATGAATTTGAGCATGTTTATGCATATTTTTAACCAATTTGGCCTCATTTGTCATTCAAATAACGTCCAAATACACAAATAAGCCACCCGAAATATTTATTTAATGTTTACGAGTGTTTTTGCACTTGTATTTGCATTTAATGACCTATATTTCACGTCAAATCGCATTAAAATGCATTAAAAACGAATTTCACCATGTTTATGCTCATTTTTAAGCAATTTGGCCTAATTTATCATTCAAATAACGTCCAAATACACAAATAAGCAAACCAAAATATTTATTTATTGTTGACGAGTGTTTTTGCACGTGTATTTGCCTTTAATGACCTATATTTCACGTCAAATCATATTAAAATGCATTAAAAACGAATTTGACCATGTTTATGCTCATTTTTAAGCAATTTGGCCTAATTTATCATTCAAATAACGTCCAAATACACAAATAAGCAAACCAAAATATTTATTTATTGTTGACGAGTGTTTTTGCACTTGTATTTGCCTTTAATAACCTATATTTCACGTCAAATCGCATTAAAAAGCATTAAAAATGAATTTGAGCATGTTTATGCATATTTTTACCCAATTTGGCCTCATTTATCATTCAAATAACGTCCAAATACACAAATAAGCCACCCGAAATATTTATTTAATGTTTACGAGTGTTTTTGCACTTGTATTTGGTTTTAATGACCTATATTTCACGTCAAATGATTTTAAAATGCATTAAAAACGAATTTGACCATGTTTATGCTCATTTTTAAGTAATTTGGCCTAATTTATCATTCAAATAACGTCCAAATACACAAAGAAGCCACCCAAAATATTTATTTAATGTTTACGAGTGTTTTTGCACTTGTATTTGCATTTAATGACCTATATTTCAGGTCAAATCGCATTAAAATGCATTAAAAACAAATTCGAGCATGTTTATGCACATTTTTAACCTATTTGGCCTAATTTATCATTCAAATAACGTCCAAATACACAGAGAAGCCAACAAAAATATTTATTTATTGTTTACGAGTGTTTGTGCACTTGTATTTGCATTTAATGACCTATATTTCATGTCAAATCGCATTAAAATGCATTAAAAACGAATTCGAGCAAGTTTATGCACATTTTTAACCTATTTGGCCTAATTTATAATTCAAATAACGTCCAAATACACAGAGAAGCCAACCAAAATATTTATTTATTGTTTACGAGTGTTTTTGCATTTGTATTTGCATTTAATGACCTATATTTCACGTCAAATCCCAATAAAATGCATTAAAAACGAATTTGACCATGTTTATGCTCATTTTTAAGCAATTTGGCCTAATTTATCATTCAAATAACGTCCAAATACACAAATAAGCAAACCAAAATATTTATTTATTGTTGACGAGTGTTTTTGCACTTGTATTTGCCTTTAATAACCTATATTTCACGTCAGATCGCATTAAAAAGAATTAAAAATGAATTTGAGCATGTTTATGCATATTTTTAACCAATTTGGCCTCATTTATCATTTAAATAACGTCCAAATACACAAATAAGCCACCCGAAATATTTATTTAATGTTTACGAGTGTTTTTGCACTTGTATTTGCATTTAATGACCTATATTTCACGTCAAATGATATTAAAATGCATTAAAAACGAATTTGACCATGTTTATGCTCATTTTTAAGTAATTTGGCCTAATTTATCATTCAAATAACGTCCAAATACACAAAGAAGCCACCCAAAATATTTATTTAATGTTTACGAGTGTTTTTGCACTTGTATTTGCATTTAATAACCTATATTTCATGTCAAATCGCATTAAAATGCATTAAAAACGAATTCGAGCATGTTTATGCACATTTTTAACCTATTTGGCCTAATTTATCACTCAAATAACGTCCAAATACACAGAGAAGCCAACCAAAATATTTATTTATTGTTTACGAGTGTTTTTGCACTTGTATTTGCATTTAATGACCTATATTTCACCTCAAATCCCAATAAAATGCATTAAAAACGAATTTGAGCTTGTTTATGCACATTTTTAACCAATTTGGCCTCATTTGTTATTCAAATAACGTCCAAATACACAAAAAAAGTAACCCAAAATATTTATTTAATGTTTACGAGTGTTTTTGCATTTGTATTTGCCTTTAATAACCTATATTTCACGTCAAATCGCATTAAAAAGCATTAAAAATGAATTTGAGCATGTTTATGCATATTTTTAACCAATTTGGCCTCATTTGTCATTCAAATAACGTCCAAATACACAAATAAGCCACCCGAAATATTTATTTAATGTTTACGAATATTTTTGCACTTGTATTTGCATTTAATAACCTATATTTCACGTCAAATCGCATTAAAATGCATTAAAAACGAATTTCACCATGTTTATGCTCATTTTTAAGCAATTTGGCCTAATTTATCATTCAAATAACGTCCAAATACACAAATAAGCAAACCAAAATATTTATTTATTGTTGACGAGTGTTTTTGCACTTGTATTTGCCTTTAATAACCTATATTTCACGTCAAATCGCATTAAAAAGCATTAAAAATGAATTTGAGCATGTTTATGCATATTTTTACCCAATTTGGCCTCATTTATCATTCAAATAACGTCCAAATACACAAATAAGCCACCCGAAATATTTATTTAATGTTTACGAGTGTTTTTGCACTTGTATTTGCATTTAATGACCTATATTTCACGTCAAATGATATTAAAAAGCATTAAAAACGAATTTGACCAAGTTTATGCTCATTTTTAAGTAATTTGGCCTAATTTATCATTCAAATAACGTCCAAATACACAAAGAAGCCACCCAAAATATTTATTTAATGTTTACGAGTGTTTTTGCACTTGTATTTGCATTTAATGACCTATATTTCATGTCAAATCGCATTAAAATGCATTAAAAACAAATTCGAGCATGTTTATGCACATTTTTAACCTATTTGGCCTAATTTATTATTCAAATAACGTCCAAATACACAGAGAAGCCAACCAAAATATTTATTTATTGTTTACGAGTGTTTGTGCACTTGTATTTGCCTTTAATGACCTATATTTCATGTCAAATCGCATTAAAATGCATTAAAAACGAATTCGAGCATGTTTATGCACATTTTTAGCCTATTTGGCCTAATTTATTATTCAAATAACGTCCAAATACACAGAGAAGCCAACCAAAATATTTATTTATTGTTTACGAGTGTTTGTGCACTTGTATTTGCCTTTAATAACCTATATTTTACGTCAAATCACATTAAAAAGCATTAAAAATGAATTTGACCATGTTTATGCATATTTTTAACCAATTTGGCCTAATTTATCATTCAAATAACGTCCAAATACACAAATAAGCAAACCAAAATATTTATTTATTGTTGACGAGCGTTTTTGCACTTGTATTTGCCTTTAATAACCTATATTTTACGTCAAATCGCATTAAAAAGCATTAAAAATGAATTTGAGCATGTTTATGCATATTTTTAACCAATTTGGCCTCATTTATCATTCAAATAACGTCCAAATACACAAATAAGCCACCCGAAATATTTATTTAATGTTTACGAGTGTTTTTGCATTTGTATTTGCATTTAATGACCTATATTTCACGTCAAATCATATTAAAATGCATTAAAAACGAATTTGACCATGTTTATGCTCATTTTTAAGCAATTTGGCCTAATTTATCATTCAACTAACGTCCAAATACACAAATAAGCAAACCAAAATATTTATTTATTGTTGACGAGTGTTTTTGCACTTGTATTTGCCTTTAATAACCTATATTTCACGTCAAATCGCATTAAAAAGCATTAAAAATGAATTTGAGCATGTTTATGCATATTTTTACCCAATTTGGCCTCATTTATCATTCAAATAACGTCCAAATACACAAATAAGCCACCCGAAATATTTATTTAATGTTTACGAGTGTTTTTGCACTTGTATTTGCATTTAATGACCTATATTTCACGTCAAATGAAATTAAAATGCATTAAAAACGAATTTGACCATGTTTATGCTCATTTTTAAGTAATTTGGCCTAATTTATCATTCAAATAACGTCCAAATACACAAAAAAGCCACCCAAAATATTTATTTAATGTTTACGAGTGTTTTTGCACTTGTATTTGCATTTAATGACCTATATTTCATGTCAAATCGCATTAAAATGCATTAAAAACGAATTCGAGCATGTTTATGCACATTTTTAACCTATTTGGCCTAATTTATCACTCAAATAACGTCCAAATACACAGAGAAGCCAACCAAAATATTTATTTATTGTTTACGAGTGTTTTTGCACTTGTATTTGCATTTAATGACCTATATTTCACCTCAAATCCCAATAAAATGCATTAAAAACGAATTTGAGCTTGTTTATGCACATTTTTAACCAATTTGGCCTCATTTGTTATTCAAATAACGTCCAAATACACAAAAAAAGTAACCCAAAATATTTATTTAATGTTTACGAGTGTTTTTGCATTTGTATTTGCCTTTAATAACCTATATTTCACGTCAAATCGCATTAAAAAGCATTAAAAATGAATTTGAGCATGTTTATGCATATTTTTAACCAATTTGGCCTCATTTGTCATTCAAATAACGTCCAAATACACAAATAAGCCACCCGAAATATTTATTTAATGTTTACGAGTGTTTTTGCACTTGTATTTGCATTTAATGACCTATATTTCACGTCAAATCGCATTAAAATGCATTAAAAACGAATTTCACCATGTTTATGCTCATTTTTAAGCAATTTGGCCTAATTTATCATTCAAATAACGTCCAAATACACAAATAAGCAAACCAAAATATTTATTTATTGTTGACGAGTGTTTTTGCACGTGTATTTGCCTTTAATGACCTATATTTCACGTCAAATCATATTAAAATGCATTAAAAACGAATTTGACCATGTTTATGCTCATTTTTAAGCAATTTGGCCTAATTTATCATTCAAATAACGTCCAAATACACAAATAAGCAAACCAAAATATTTATTTATTGTTGACGAGTGTTTTTGCACTTGTATTTGCCTTTAATAACCTATATTTCACGTCAAATCGCATTAAAAAGCATTAAAAATGAATTTGAGCATGTTTATGCATATTTTTACCCAATTTGGCCTCATTTATCATTCAAATAACGTCCAAATACACAAATAAGCCACCCGAAATATTTATTTAATGTTTACGAGTGTTTTTGCACTTGTATTTGGTTTTAATGACCTATATTTCACGTCAAATGATTTTAAAATGCATTAAAAACGAATTTGACCATGTTTATGCTCATTTTTAAGTAATTTGGCCTAATTTATCATTCAAATAACGTCCAAATACACAAAGAAGCCACCCAAAATATTTATTTAATGTTTACGAGTGTTTTTGCACTTGTATTTGCATTTAATGACCTATATTTCAGGTCAAATCGCATTAAAATGCATTAAAAACAAATTCGAGCATGTTTATGCACATTTTTAACCTATTTGGCCTAATTTATCATTCAAATAACGTCCAAATACACAGAGAAGCCAACAAAAATATTTATTTATTGTTTACGAGTGTTTGTGCACTTGTATTTGCATTTAATGACCTATATTTCATGTCAAATCGCATTAAAATGCATTAAAAACGAATTCGAGCAAGTTTATGCACATTTTTAACCTATTTGGCCTAATTTATAATTCAAATAACGTCCAAATACACAGAGAAGCCAACCAAAATATTTATTTATTGTTTACGAGTGTTTTTGCACTTGTATTTGCATTTAATGACCTATATTTCACGTCAAATGATATTAAAAAGCATTAAAAACGAATTTGACCATGTTTATGCTCATTTTTAAGTAATTTGGCCTAATTTATCATTCAAATAACGTCCAAATACACAAAGAAACCACTCAAAATATTTATTTAATATTTACGAGTGTTTTTGCACTTTTATTTGTATTTAATGACCTATATTTCACGTTAAATAGCATTAAAAAGCATTAAAAAGGAATTTGAGCATGTTTATGCATATTTTTAACCAATTTGGCCTCATTTATTATTCAAATAACGTCCAAATACACAAAGAAGCCACCCAAAATATTTATTTAATTTTTACGAGTATTTTTGCACTTGTATTTGCATTTAATGACCTATATTTCACGTCAAATGATATTAAAATGCATTAAAAACGAATTTAACCATGTTTATGCTCATTTTTAAGCAATTTGGTCTAATTTATCATTCAAATAACGTCCAAATACACAAATAAGCAAACCAAAATATTTATTTATTGTTGACGAGCGTTTTTGCACTTGTATTTGCCTTTAATAACCTATATTTTACGTCGAATCGCATTAAAAAGCATTAAAAATGAATTTGAGCATGTTTATGCATATTTTTAACCAATTTGGCCTCATTTATCATTCAAATAACGTCCAAATACACAAATAAGCCACCCGAAATATTTATTTAATGTTTACGAGTGTTTTTGCATTTGTATTTGCATTTAATAACCTATATTTCACGTCAAATCATATTAAAATGCATTAAAAACGAATTTGACCATGTTTATGCTCATTTTTAAGCAATTTGGCCTAATTTATCATTCAAATAACGTCCAAATACACAAATAAGCAAACCAAAATATTTATTTATTGTTGACGAGTGTTTTTGCACTTGTATTTGCCTTTAATAACCTATATTTCACGTCAAATCGCATTAAAAAGAATTAAAAATGAATTTGAGCATGTTTATGCATATTTTTAACCAATTTGGCCTCATTTATCATTTAAATAACGTCCAAATACACAAATAAGCCACCCGAAATATTTATTTAATGTTTACGAGTGTTTTTGCACTTGTATTTGCATTTAATGACCTATATTTCACGTCAAATGATATTAAAATGCATTAAAAACGAATTTGACCATGTTTATGCTCATTTTTAAGTAATTTGGCCTAATTTATCATTCAAATAACGTCCAAATACACAAAGAAGCCACCCAAAATATTTATTTAATGTTTACGAGTGTTTTTGCACTTGTATTTGCATTTAATGACCTATATTTCATGTCAAATCGCATTAAAATGCATTAAAAACGAATTCGAGCATGTTTATGCACATTTTTAACCTATTTGGCCTAATTTATCACTCAAATAACGTCCAAATACACAGAGAAGCCAACCAAAATATTTATTTATTGTTTACGAGTGTTTCTGCACTTGTATTTGCATTTAATGACCTATATTTCACCTCAAATCCCAATAAAATGCATTAAAAACGAATTTGAGCTTGTTTATGCACATTTTTAACCAATTTGGCCTCATTTGTTATTCAAATAACGTCCAAATACACAAAAAAAGTAACCCAAAATATTTATTTAATGTTTACGAGTGTTTTTGCATTTGTATTTGCCTTTAATAACCTATATTTCACGTCAAATCGCATTAAAAAGCATTAAAAATGAATTTGAGCATGTTTATGCATATTTTTAACCAATTTGGCCTCATTTGTCATTCAAATAACGTCCAAATACACAAATAAGCCACCCGAAATATTTATTTAATGTTTACGAATGTTTTTGCACTTGTATTTGCATTTAATGACCTATATTTCACGTCAAATCGCATTAAAATGCATTAAAAACGAATTTCACCATGTTTATGCTCATTTTTAAGCAATTTGGCCTAATTTATCATTCAAATAACGTCCAAATACACAAATAAGCAAACCAAAATATTTATTTGTTGTTGACGAGTGTTTTTGCACTTGTATTTGCCTTTAATAACCTATATTTCACGTCATATCGCATTAAAAAGCATTAAAAATGAATTTGAGCATGTTTATGCATATTTTTATCCAATTTGGCCTCATTTATCATTCAAATAACGTCCAAATACACAAATAAGCCACCCGAAATATTTATTTAATGTTTACGAGTGTTTTTGCACTTGTATTTGCATTTAATGACCTATATTTCACGTCAAATGATATTAAAAAGCATTAAAAACGAATTTGACCAAGTTTATGCTCATTTTTAAGTAATTTGGCCTAATTTATCATTCAAATAACGTCCAAATACACAAAGAAGCCACCCAAAATATTTATTTAATGTTTACGAGTGTTTTTGCACTTGTATTTGCATTTAATGACCTATATTTCATGTCAAATCGCATTAAAATGCATTAAAAACGAATTCGAGCATGTTTATGCACATTTTTAACCTATTTGGCCTAATTTATTATTCAAATAACGTCCAAATACACAGAGAAGCCAACCAAAATATTTATTTATTGTTTACGAGTGTTTGTGCACTTGTATTTTCCTTTAATAACCTATATTTTACGTCAAATCGCATTAAAAAGCATTAAAAATGAATTTGAGCATGTTTATGCATATTTTTAACCAATTTGGCCTAATTTATCATTCAAATAACGTCCAAATACACAAATAAGCAAACCAAAATACTTATTTATTGTTGACGACCGTTTTTGCATTTGTATTTGCCTTTAATAACCTAAATTTCACGTCAAATCGCATTAAAAAGCATTAAAAATGAATTTGAGCATGTTTATGCATATTTTTAACCAATTTGGCCTCATTTGTCATTCAAATAACGTCCAAATACACAAATAAGCCACCCGAAATATTTATTTAATGTTTACGAATGTTTTTGCATTTGTATTTGCATTTAATGACCTATATTTCACGTCAAATCATATTAAAATGCATTAAAAACGAATTTGACCATGTTTATGCTCATTTTTAAGCAATTTGGCCTAATTTATCATTCAACTAACGTCCAAATACACAAATAAGCAAACCAAAATATTTATTTATTGTTGACGAGTGTTTTTGCACTTGTATTTGCCTTTAATAACCTATATTTCACGTCAAATCGCATTAAAAAGCATTAAAAATGAATTTGAGCATGTTTATGCATATTTTTACCCAATTTGGCCTCATTTATCATTCAAATAACGTCCAAATACACAAATAAGCCACCCGAAATATTTATTTAATGTTTACGAGTGTTTTTGCACTTGTATTTGCATTTAATGACCTATATTTCACGTCAAATGATATTAAAATGCATTAAAAACGAATTTGACCATGTTTATGCTCATTTTTAAGTAATTTGGCCTAATTTATCATTCAAATAACGTCCAAATACACAAAGAAGCCACCCAAAATATTTATTTAATGTTTACGAGTGTTTTTGCACTTGTATTTGCATTTAATGACCTATATTTCATGTCAAATCGCATTAAAATGCATTAAAAACGAATTCGAGCATGTTTATGCACATTTTTAACCTATTTGGCCTAATTTATCACTCAAATAACGTCCAAATACACAGAGAAGCCAACCAAAATATTTATTTATTGTTTACGAGTGTTTTTGCACTTGTATTTGCATTTAATGACCTATATTTCACCTCAAATCCCAATAAAATGCATTAAAAACGAATTTGAGCTTGTTTATGCACATTTTTAACCAATTTGGCCTCATTTGTTATTCAAATAACGTCCAAATACACAAAAAAAGTAACCCAAAATATTTATTTAATGTTTACGAGTATTTTTGCATTTGTATTTGCCTTTAATAACCTATATTTCACGTCAAATCGCATTAAAAAGCATTAAAAATGAATTTGAGCATGTTTATGCATACTTTTAACCAATTTGGCCTCATTTGTCATTCAAATAACGTCCAAATACACAAATAAGCCACCCGAAATATTTATTTAATGTTTACGAGTGTTTTTGCACTTGTATTTGCATTTAATGACCTATATTTCACGTCAAATCGCATTAAAATGCATTAAAAACGAATTTCACCATGTTTATGCTCATTTTTAAGCAATTTGGCCTAATTTATCATTCAAATAACGTCCAAATACACAAATAAGCAAACCAAAATATTTATTTATTGTTGACGAGTGTTTTTGCACTTGTATTTGCCTTTAATAACCTATATTTCACGTCAAATCGCATTAAAAAGCATTAAAAATGAATTTGAGCATGTTTATGCATATTTTTATCCAATTTGGCCTCATTTATCATTCAAATAACGTCCAAATACACAAATAAGCCACCCGAAATATTTATTTAATGTTTACGAGTGTTTTTGCACTTGTATTTGCATTTAATGACATATATTTCACGTCAAATGATATTAAAAAGCATTAAAAACGAATTTGACCATGTTTATGCTCATTTTTAAGGAATTTGGCCTAATTTATCATTCAAATAACGTCCAAATACACAAAGAAGCCACCCAAAATATTTATTTAATGTTTACGAGTGTTTTTGCACTTGTATTTGAATTTAATGACCTATATTTCATGTCAAATCGCATTAAAATGCATTAAAAACGAATTCGAGCATGTTTATGCACATTTTTAACCTATTTGGCCTCATTTATTATTCAAATAACGTCCAAATACACAAATAAGCCACCCGAAATATTTATTTAATGTTTACGAATGTTTTTGCACTTGTATTTGCATTTAATGACCTATATTTCACGTCAAATCGCATTAAAATGCATTAAAAACGAATTTCACCATGTTTATGCTCATTTTTAAGCAATTTGGCCTAATTTATCATTCAAATAACGTCCAAATACACAAATAAGCAAACCAAAATATTTATTTATTGTTGACGAGTGTTTTTGCACTTGTATTTGCCTTTAATAACCTATATTTCACGTCATATCGCATTAAAAAGCATTAAAAATGAATTTGAGCATGTTTATGCATATTTTTATCCAATTTGGCCTCATTTATCATTCAAATAACGTCCAAATACACAAATAAGCCACCCGAAATATTTATTTAATGTTTACGAGTGTTTTTGCATTTGTATTCGCATTTAATGACCTATATTTCACGTCAAATCATATTAAAATGCATTAAAAACGAATTTGACCATGTTTATGCTCATTTTTAAGCAATTTGGCCTAATTTATCATTCAAATAACGTCCAAATACACAAATAAGCAAACCAAAATATTTATTTATTGTTGACGAGTGTTTTTGCACTTGTATTTGCCTTTAATAACCTATATTTCACGTCAAATCGCATTAAAAAGCATTAAAAATGAATTTGAGCATGTTTATGCATATTTTTACCCAATTTGGCCTCATTTATCATTCAAATAACGTCCAAATACACAAATAAGCCACCCGAAATATTTATTTAATGTTTACGAGTGTTTTTGCACTTGTATTTGCTTTTAATGACCTATATTTCACGTCAAATGATATTAAAATGCATTAAAAACGAATTTGACCATGTTTATGCTCATTTTTAAGTAATTTGGCCTAATTTATCATTCAAATAACGTCCAAATACACAAAGAAGCCACCCAAAATATTTATTTAATGTTTACGAGTGTTTTTGCACTTGTATTTGCATTTAATGACCTATATTTCAGGTCAAATCGCATTAAAATGCATTAAAAATGAATTCGAGCATGTTTATGCACATTTTTAACCTATTTGGCCTAATTTATCATTCAAATAACGTCCAAATACACAGAGAAGCCAACCAAAATATTTATTTATTGTTTACAAGTGTTTTTGCACTTGTATTTGCATTTAATGACCTATATTTCACCTCAAATCCCAATAAAATGCATTAAAAACGAATTTGAGCTTGTTTATGCACATTTTTAACCAATTTGGCCTCATTTGTTATTCAAATAACGTCCAAATACACAAAAAAGTAACCCAAAATATTTATTTAATGTTTACGAGTGTTTTTGCATTTGTATTTGCATTTAATATCCAATATTTCACGTCAAATAGTATTAAAATGAATTAAAAAGCATTAAAAACAAATTTGAGCATGTTTATTCACATTTTTAACAAAGTTGACCTCATTTATCATTCAAATACGTCCAAATACACAAAGAAACCACCCAAAATATTTATTTAATATTTACGAGTGTTTTTGCACTTTTATTTGCATTTAATGACCTATATTTCACGTTAAATAGCATTAAAAAGCATTAAAAAGGAATTTGAGCATGTTTATGCATATTTTTAACCAATTTGGCCTCATTTATTATTCAAATAACGTCCAAATACACAAATAAGCAAACCAAAATATTTATTTATTGTTGACGAGTGTTTTTGCACTTGTATTTGCATTTAATGACCTATATTTCACGTCAAATGATATTAAAATGCATTAAAAACGAATTTAACCATGTTTATGCTCATTTTTAAGCAATTTGGCCTAATTTATCATTCAAATAACGTCCAAATACACAAATAAGCAAACCAAAATATTTATTTATTGTTGACGAGTGTTTTTGCACTTGTATTTGCCTTTAATAACCTATATTTCACGTCAAATCGCATTAAAAAGCATTAAAAATGAATTTGAGCATGTTTATGCATATTTTTAACCAATTTGGCCTCATTTATTATTCAAATAACGTCCAAATACACAAATAAGCCACCCGAAATATTTATTTAATGTTTACGAATGTTTTTGCACTTGTATTTGCATTTAATGACCTATATTTCACGTCAAATCGCATTAAAATGCATTAAAAACGAATTTCACCATGTTTATGCTCATTTTTAAGCAATTTGGCCTAATTTATCATTCAAATAACGTCCAAATACACAAATAAGCAAACCAAAATATTTATTTATTGTTGACGAGTGTTTTTGCACTTGTATTTGCCTTTAATAACCTATATTTCACGTCATATCGCATTAAAAAGCATTAAAAATGAATTTGAGCATGTTTATGCATATTTTTATCCAATTTGGCCTCATTTATCATTCAAATAACGTCCAAATACACAAATAAGCCACCCGAAATATTTATTTAATGTTTACGAGTGTTTTTGCATTTGTATTCGCATTTAATGACCTATATTTCACGTCAAATCATATTAAAATGCATTAAAAACGAATTTGACCATGTTTATGCTCATTTTTAAGCAATTTGGCCTAATTTATCATTCAAATAACGTCCAAATACACAAATAAGCAAACCAAAATATTTATTTATTGTTGACGAGTGTTTTTGCACTTGTATTTGCCTTTAATAACCTATATTTCACGTCAAATCGCATTAAAAAGCATTAAAAATGAATTTGAGCATGTTTATGCATATTTTTACCCAATTTGGCCTCATTTATCATTCAAATAACGTCCAAATACACAAATAAGCCACCCGAAATATTTATTTAATGTTTACGAGTGTTTTTGCACTTGTATTTGCTTTTAATGACCTATATTTCACGTCAAATGATATTAAAATGCATTAAAAACGAATTTGACCATGTTTATGCTCATTTTTAAGTAATTTGGCCTAATTTATCATTCAAATAACGTCCAAATACACAAAGAAGCCACCCAAAATATTTATTTAATGTTTACGAGTGTTTTTGCACTTGTATTTGCATTTAATGACCTATATTTCAGGTCAAATCGCATTAAAATGCATTAAAAACGAATTCGAGCATGTTTATGCACATTTTTAACCTATTTGGCCTAATTTATCATTCAAATAACGTCCAAATACACAGAGAAGCCAACCAAAATATTTATTTATTGTTTACGAGTGTTTTTGCACTTGTATTTGCATTTAATGACCTATATTTCACCTCAAATCCCAATAAAATGCATTAAAAACGAATTTGAGCTTGTTTATGCACATTTTTAACCAATTTGGCCTCATTTGTTATTCAAATAACGTCCAAATACACAAAAAAGTAACCCAAAATATTTATTTAATGTTTACGAGTGTTTTTGCATTTGTATTTGCATTTAATATCCAATATTTCACGTCAAATAGTATTAAAATGAATTAAAAAGCATTAAAAACAAATTTGAGCATGTTTATTCACATTTTTAACAAAGTTGACCTCATTTATCATTCAAATACGTCCAAATACACAAAGAAACCACCCAAAATATTTATTTAATATTTACGAGTGTTTTTGCACTTTTATTTTCATTTAATGACCTATATTTCACGTTAAATAGCATTAAAAAGCATTAAAAAGGAATTTGAGCATGTTTATGCATATTTTTAACCAATTTGGCCTCATTTATTATTCAAATAACGTCCAAATACACAAAGAAGCCACCCAAAATATTTATTTAATTTTTACGAGTGTTTTTGCACTTGTATTTGCATTTAATGACCTATATTTCACGTCAAATGATATAAAAATGTATTAAAAACGATTTTAACCATGTTTATGCTCATTTTTAAGCAATTTGGCCTAATTTATCATTCAAATAACGTCCAAATACACAAATAAGCAAACCAAAATATTTATTTATTGTTGACGAGTGTTTTTGCACTTGTATTTGCCTTTAATAACCTATATTTCACGTCAAATCGCATTAAAAAGCATTAAAAATGAATTTGAGCATGTTTATGCATATTTTTAACCAATTTGGCCTCATTTATCATTCAAATAACGTCCAAATACACACATAAGCCACCCGAAATATTTATTTAATGTTTACGAGTGTTTTTGCATTTGTATTTGCATTTAATAACCTATATTTCACGTCAAATCATATTAAAATGCATTAAAAAACGAATTTGACCATGTTTATGCTCATTTTTAAGCAATTTGGCCTAATTTATCATTCAAATAACGTCCAAATACACAAATAAGCAAACCAAAATATTTATTTATTGTTGACGAGTGTTTTTGCACTTGTATTTGCCTTTAATAACCTATATTTCACGTCAAATCGCATTAAAAAGCATTAAAAATGAATTTGAGCATGTTTATGCATATTTTTAACCAATTTGGCCTCATTTATCATTCAAATAACGTCCAAATACACAAATAAGCCACCCGAAATATTTATTTAATGTTTACGAATGTTTTTGCACTTGTATTTGCATTTAATGACCTATATTTCACGTCAAATCGCATTAAAATGCATTAAAAACGAATTTCACCATGTTTATGCTCATTTTTAAGCAATTTGGCCTAATTTATCATTCAAATAACGTCCAAATACACAAATAAGCAAACCAAAATATTTATTTATTGTTGACGAGTGTTTTTGCACTTGTATTTGCCTTTAATAACCTATATTTCACGTCATATCGCATTAAAAAGCATTAAAAATGAATTTGAGCATGTTTATGCATATTTTTATCCAATTTGGCCTCATTTATCATTCAAATAACGTCCAAATACACAAATAAGCCACCCGAAATATTTATTTAATGTTTACGAGTGTTTTTGCATTTGTATTCGCATTTAATGACCTATATTTCACGTCAAATCATATTAAAATGCATTAAAAACGAATTTGACCATGTTTATGCTCATTTTTAAGCAATTTGGCCTAATTTATCATTCAAATAACGTCCAAATACACAAATAAGCAAACCAAAATATTTATTTATTGTTGACGAGTGTTTTTGCACTTGTATTTGCCTTTAATAACCTATATTTCACGTCAAATCGCATTAAAAAGCATTAAAAATGAATTTGAGCATGTTTATGCATATTTTTACCCAATTTGGCCTCATTTATCATTCAAATAACGTCCAAATACACAAATAAGCCACCCGAAATATTTATTTAATGTTTACGAGTGTTTTTGCACTTGTATTTGCTTTTAATGACCTATATTTCACGTCAAATGATATTAAAATGCATTAAAAACGAATTTGACCATGTTTATGCTCATTTTTAAGTAATTTGGCCTAATTTATCATTCAAATAACGTCCAAATACACAAAGAAGCCACCCAAAATATTTATTTAATGTTTACGAGTGTTTTTGCACTTGTATTTGCATTTAATGACCTATATTTCAGGTCAAATCGCATTAAAATGCATTAAAAACGAATTCGAGCATGTTTATGCACATTTTTAACCTATTTGGCCTAATTTATCATTCAAATAACGTCCAAATACACAGAGAAGCCAACCAAAATATTTATTTATTGTTTACGAGTGTTTTTGCACTTGTATTTGCATTTAATGACCTATATTTCACCTCAAATCCCAATAAAATGCATTAAAAACGAATTTGAGCTTGTTTATGCACATTTTTAACCAATTTGGCCTCATTTGTTATTCAAATAACGTCCAAATACACAAAAAAGTAACCCAAAATATTTATTTAATGTTTACGAGTGTTTTTGCATTTGTATTTGCATTTAATATCCAATATTTCACGTCAAATAGTATTAAAATGAATTAAAAAGCATTAAAAACAAATTTGAGCATGTTTATTCACATTTTTAACAAAGTTGACCTCATTTATCATTCAAATACGTCCAAATACACAAAGAAACCACCCAAAATATTTATTTAATATTTACGAGTGTTTTTGCACTTTTATTTTCATTTAATGACCTATATTTCACGTTAAATAGCATTAAAAAGCATTAAAAAGGAATTTGAGCATGTTTATGCATATTTTTAACCAATTTGGCCTCATTTATTATTCAAATAACGTCCAAATACACAAAGAAGCCACCCAAAATATTTATTTAATTTTTACGAGTGTTTTTGCACTTGTATTTGCATTTAATGACCTATATTTCACGTCAAATGATATAAAAATGTATTAAAAACGATTTTAACCATGTTTATGCTCATTTTTAAGCAATTTGGCCTAATTTATCATTCAAATAACGTCCAAATACACAAATAAGCAAACCAAAATATTTATTTATTGTTGACGAGTGTTTTTGCACTTGTATTTGCCTTTAATAACCTATATTTCACGTCAAATCGCATTAAAAAGCATTAAAAATGAATTTGAGCATGTTTATGCATATTTTTAACCAATTTGGCCTCATTTATCATTCAAATAACGTCCAAATACACACATAAGCCACCCGAAATATTTATTTAATGTTTACGAGTGTTTTTGCATTTGTATTTGCATTTAATAACCTATATTTCACGTCAAATCATATTAAAATGCATTAAAAAACGAATTTGACCATGTTTATGCTCATTTTTAAGCAATTTGGCCTAATTTATCATTCAAATAACGTCCAAATACACAAATAAGCAAACCAAAATATTTATTTATTGTTGACGAGTGTTTTTGCACTTGTATTTGCCTTTAATAACCTATATTTCACGTCAAATCGCATTAAAAAGCATTAAAAATGAATTTGAGCATGTTTATGCATATTTTTAACCAATTTGGCCTCATTTATCATTCAAATAACGTCCAAATACACAAATAAGCCACCCGAAATATTTATTTAATGTTTACGAATGTTTTTGCACTTGTATTTGCATTTAATGACCTATATTTCACGTCAAATCGCATTAAAATGCATTAAAAACGAATTTCACCATGTTTATGCTCATTTTTAAGCAATTTGGCCTAATTTATCATTCAAATAACGTCCAAATACACAAATAAGCAAACCAAAATATTTATTTATTGTTGACGAGTGTTTTTGCACTTGTATTTGCCTTTAATAACCTATATTTCACGTCATATCGCATTAAAAAGCATTAAAAATGAATTTGAGCATGTTTATGCATATTTTTATCCAATTTGGCCTCATTTATCATTCAAATAACGTCCAAATACACAAATAAGCCACCCGAAATATTTATTTAATGTTTACGAGTGTTTTTGCACTTGTATTTGCATTTAATGACCTATATTTCACGTCAAATAATATTAAAAAGCATTAAAAACGAATTTGACCAAGTTTATGCTCATTTTTAAGTAATTTGGCCTAATTTATCATTCAAATAACGTCCAAATACACAAAGAAGCCACCCAAAATATTTATTTAATGTTTACGAGTGTTTTTGCACTTGTATTTGCATTTAATGACCTATATTTCATGTCAAATTGCATTAAAATGCATTAAAAACGAATTCGAGCATGTTTATGCACATTTTTAACCTATTTGGCCTAATTTATCACTCAAATAACGTCCAAATACACAGAGAAGCCAACCAAAATATTTATTTATTGTTTACGAGTGTTTGTGCACTTGTATTTGCCTTTAATGACCTATATTTCATGTCAAATCGCATTAAAATGCATTAAAAACGAATTCGAGCATGTTTATGCACATTTTTAACCTATTTGGCCTAATTTATTATTCAAATAACGTCCAAATACACAGAGAAGCCAACCAAAATATTTATTTATTGTTTACGAGTGTTTGTGCACTTGTATTTGCCTTTAATAACCTATATTTTACGTCAAATCGCATTAAAAAGCATTAAAAATGAATTTGAGCATGTTTATGCATATTTTTAACCAATTTGGCCTAATTTATCATTCAAATAACGTCCAAATACACAAATAAGCAAACCAAAATATTTATTTATTGTTGACGACCGTTTTTGCACTTGTATTTGCCTTTAATAACCTATATTTTACGTCAAATCGCATTAAAAAGCATTAAAAATGTATTTGAGCATGTTTATGCATATTTTTAACCAATTTGGCCTAATTTATTATTCAAATAACGTCCAAATACACAAATAAGCCACCCGAAATATTTATTTAATGTTTACGAGTGTTTTTGCATTTGTATTTGCATTTAATGACCTATATTTCACGTCAAATCATATTAAAATGCATTAAAAACGAATTTGACCATGTTTATGCTCATTTTTAAGCAATTTGGCCTAATTTATCATTCAAATAACGTCCAAATACACAAAGAAGCCACCCAAAATATTTATTTAATGTTTACGAGTGTTTTTGCACTTGTATTTGCATTTAATGACCTATATTTCATGTCAAATCGCATTAAAATGCATTAAAAACGAATTCGAGCATGTTTATGCACATTTTTAACCTATTTGGCCTAATTTATCACTCAAATAACGTCCAAATACACAGAGAAGCCAACCAAAATATTTATTTATTGTTTACGAGTGTTTTTGCACTTGTATTTGCATTTAATGACCTATATTTCACCTCAAATCCCAATAAAATGCATTAAAAACGAATTTGAGCTTGTTTATGCACATTTTTAACCAATTTGGCCTCATTTGTTATTCAAATAACGTCCAAATACACAAAAAAAGTAACCCAAAATATTTATTTAATGTTTACGAGTGTTTTTGCATTTGTATTTGCCTTTAATAACCTATATTTCACGTCAAATCGCATTAAAAAGCATTAAAAATGAATTTGAGCATGTTTATTCATACTTTTAACCAATTTGGCCTCATTTGTCATTCAAATAACGTCCAAATACACAAATAAGCCACCCGAAATATTTATTTAATGTTTACGAGTGTTTTTGCACTTGTATTTGCATTTAATGACCTATATTTCACGTCAAATCGCATTAAAATGCATTAAAAACGAATTTCACCATGTTTATGCTCATTTTTAAGCAATTTGGCCTAATTTATCATTCAAATAACGTCCAAATACACAAATAAGCAAACCAAAATATTTATTTATTGTTGACGAGTGTTTTTGCACTTGTATTTGCCTTTAATAACCTATATTTCACGTCATATCGCATTAAAAAGCATTAAAAATGAATTTGAGCATGTTTATGCATATTTTTATCCAATTTGGCCTCATTTATCATTCAAATAACGTCCAAATACACAAAGAAGCCACCCGAAATATTTATTTAATGTTTACGAGTGTTTTTGCACTTGTATTTGCATTTAATGACTTATATTTCACGTCAAATGATATTAAAAAGCATTAAAAACGAATTTGACCATGTTTATGCTCATTTTTAAGGAATTTGGCCTAATTTATCATTCAAATAACGTCCAAATACACAAAGAAGCCACCCAAAATATTTATTTAATGTTTACGAGTGTTTTTGCACTTGTATTTGAATTTAATGACCTATATTTCATGTCAAATCGCATTAAAATGCATTAAAAACGAATTCGAGCATGTTTATGCACATTTTTAACCTATTTGGCCTAATTTATTATTCAAATAACGTCCAAATACACAGAGAATCCAACCAAAATATTTATTTATTGTTTACGAGTGTTTGTGCACTTGTATTTGCCTTTAATGACCTATATTTCATGTCAAATCGCATTAAAATGCATTAAAAACGAATTCGAGCATGTTTATGCACATTTTTAACCTATTTGGCCTAATTTATTATTCAAATAACGTCCAAATACACAGAGAAGCCAACCAAAATATTTATTTATTGTTTACGAGTGTTTGTGCACTTGTATTTGCCTTTAATAACCTATATTTTACGTCAAATCGCATTAAAAAGCATTAAAAATGAATTTGAGCATGTTTATGCATATTTTTAACCAATTTGGCCTAATTTATCATTCAAATAACGTCCAAATACACAAATAAGCAAACCAAAATATTTATTTATTGTTGACGAGCGTTTTTGCACTTGTATTTGCCTTTAATAACCTATATTTTACGTCAAATCGCATTAAAAAGCATTAAAAATGAATTTGAGCATGTTTATGCATATTTTTAACCAATTTGGCCTCATTTATCATTCAAATAACGTCCCAATACACAAATAAGCCACCCGAAATATTTATTTAATGTTTACGAGTGTTTTTGCATTTGTATTTGCATTTAATGACCTATATTTCACGTCAAATCATATTAAAATGCATTAAAAACGAATTTGACCATGTTTATGCTCATTTTTAAGCAATTTGGCCTAATTTATCATTCAAATAACGTCCAAATACACAAATAAGCAAACCAAAATATTTATTTATTGTTGACGAGTGTTTTTGCACTTGTATTTGCCTTTAATAACCTATATTTCACGTCAAATCGCATTAAAAAGCATTAAAAATGAATTTGAGCATGTTTATGCATATTTTTACCCAATTTGGCCTCATTTATCATTCAAATAACGTCCAAATACACAAATAAGCCACCCGAAATATTTATTTAATGTTTACGAGTGTTTTTGCACTTGTTTTTTCTTTTAATGACCTATATTTCACGTCAAATGATATTAAAATGCATTAAAAACGAATTTGACCATGTTTATGCTCATTTTTAAGTAATTTGGCCTAATTTATCATTCAAATAACGTCCAAATACACAAAGAAGCCACCCAAAATATTTATTTAATGTTTACGAGTGTTTTTGCACTTGTATTTGCATTTAATGACCTATATTTCAGGTCAAATCGCATTAAAATGCATTAAAAACGAATTCGAGCATGTTTATGCACATTTTTAACCTATTTGGCCTAATTTATCATTCAAATAACGTCCAAATACACAGAGAAGCCAACCAAAATATTTATTTATTGTTTACGAGTGTTTTTGCACTTGTATTTGCATTTAATGACCTATATTTCACCTCAAATCCCAATAAAATGCATTAAAAACGAATTTGAGCTTGTTTATGCACATTTTTAACCAATTTGGCCTCATTTGTTATTCAAATAACGTCCAAATACACAAAAAAGTAACCCAAAATATTTATTTAATGTTTACGAGTGTTTTTGCATTTGTATTTGCATTTAATATCCAATATTTCACGTCAAATAGTATTAAAATGAATTAAAAAGCATTAAAAACAAATTTGAGCATGTTTATTCACATTTTTAACAAAGTTGACCTCATTTATCATTCAAATACGTCCAAATACACAAAGAAACCACCCAAAATATTTATTTAATATTAAAGAGTGTTTTTGCACTTTTATTTTCATTTAATGACCTATATTTCACGTTAAATAGCATTAAAAAGCATTAAAAAGGAATTTGAGCATGTTTATGCATATTTTTAACCAATTTGGCCTCATTTATTATTCAAATAACGTCCAAATACACAAAGAAGCCACCCAAAATATTTATTTAATTTTTACGAGTGTTTTTGCACTTGTATTTGCATTTAATGACCTATATTTCACGTCAAATGATATAAAAATGTATTAAAAACGATTTTAACCATGTTTATGCTCATTTTTAAGCAATTTGGCCTAATTTATCATTCAAATAACGTCCAAATACACAAATAAGCAAACCAAAATATTTATTTATTGTTGACGAGTGTTTTTGCACTTGTATTTGCCTTTAATAACCTATATTTCACGTCAAATCGCATTAAAAAGCATTAAAAATGAATTTGAGCATGTTTATGCATATTTTTAACCAATTTGGCCTCATTTATCATTCAAATAACGTCCAAATACACACATAAGCCACCCGAAATATTTATTTAATGTTTACGAGTGTTTTTGCATTTGTATTTGCATTTAATAACCTATATTTCACGTCAAATCATATTAAAATGCATTAAAAAACGAATTTGACCATGTTTATGCTCATTTTTAAGCAATTTGGCCTAATTTATCATTCAAATAACGTCCAAATACACAAATAAGCAAACCAAAATATTTATTTATTGTTGACGAGTGTTTTTGCACTTGTATTTGCCTTTAATAACCTATATTTCACGTCAAATCGCATTAAAAAGCATTAAAAATGAATTTGAGCATGTTTATGCATATTTTTAACCAATTTGGCCTCATTTATCATTCAAATAACGTCCAAATACACAAATAAGCCACCCGAAATATTTATTTAATGTTTACGAGTCTTTTTGCACTTGTATTTGCATTTAATGACCTATATTTCACGTCAAATGATATTAAAATGCATTAAAAACGAATTTGGCCATGTTTATGCTAATTTTTAACCTATTTGGCCTAATTTATCATTCAAATAACGTCCAAATACACAGAGAAGCCAACCAAAATATTTATTTATTGTTTACGAGTGTTTTTGCACTTGTATTTGCATTTAATGACCTATATTTCACGTCAAATCCCAATAAAATGCATTAAAAAAGAATTTGAGCTTGTTTATGCACATTTTTAACCAATTTGGCCTCATTTGTTATTCAAATAACGTCCAAATACACAAAAAAGTAACCCAAAATATTTATTTAATGTTTACGAGTGTTTTTGCATTTGTATTTGCATTTAATATCCAATATTTCACGTCAAATAGTATTAAAATGAATTAAAAAGCATTAAAAACAAATTTGAGCATGTTTATTCACATTTTTAACAAAGTTGACCTCATTTATCATTCAAATACGTCCAAATACACAAAGAAACCACCCAAAATATTTATTTAATATTTACGAGTGTTTTTGCACTTTTATTTGCATTTAATGACCTATATTTCATGTTAAATAGCATTAAAAAGCATTAAAAAGGAAATTGAGCATGTTTATGCATATTTTTAACCAATTTGGCCTCATTTATTATTCAAATAACGTCCAAATACACAAAGAAGCCACCCAAAATATTTATTTAATTTTTACGAGTGTTTTTGCACTTGTATTTGCATTTAATGACCTATATTTCACGTCAAATGATATTAAAATAGATTAAAAACGAATTTAACCATGTTTATGCTCATTTTTAAGCAATTTGGCCTAATTTATCATTCAAATAACGTCCAAATACACAAAGAAGCAAACCAAAATATTTATTTATTGTTGACGAGTGTTTTTGCACTTGTATTTGCCTTTAATAACCTATATTTCACGTCAAATCGCATTAAAAAGCATTAAAAATGAATTTGAGCATGTTTATGCATATTTTTATCCAATTTGGCCTCATTTATCATTCAAATAACGTCCAAATACACAAAGAAGCCACCCGAAATATTTATTTAATGTTTACGAGTGTTTTTGCACTTGTATTTGCATTTAATGACTTATATTTCACGTCAAATGATATTAAAAAGCATTAAAAACGAATTTGACCATGTTTATGCTCATTTTTAAGGAATTTGGCCTAATTTATCATTCAAATAACGTCCAAATACACAAAGAAGCCACCCAAAATATTTATTTAATGTTTACGAGTGTTTTTGCACTTGTATTTGAATTTAATGACCTATATTTCATGTCAAATCGCATTAAAATGCATTAAAAACGAATTCGAGCATGTTTATGCACATTTTTAACCTATTTGGCCTAATTTATTATTCAAATAACGTCCAAATACACAGAGAATCCAACCAAAATATTTATTTATTGTTTACGAGTGTTTGTGCACTTGTATTTGCCTTTAATGACCTATATTTCATGTCAAATCGCATTAAAATGCATTAAAAACGAATTCGAGCATGTTTATGCACATTTTTAACCTATTTGGCCTAATTTATTATTCAAATAACGTCCAAATACACAGAGAAGCCAACCGAAATATTTATTTATTGTTTACGAGTGTTTGTGCACTTGTATTTGCCTTTAATAACCTATATTTTACGTCAAATCGCATTAAAAAGCATTAAAAATGAATTTGAGCATGTTTATGCATATTTTTAACCAATTTGGCCTAATTTATCATTCAAATAACGTCCAAATACACAAATAAGCAAACCAAAATATTTATTTATTGTTGACGAGCGTTTTTGCACTTGTATTTGCCTTTAATAACCTATATTTTACGTCAAATCGCATTAAAAAGCATTAAAAATGAATTTGAGCATGTTTATGCATATTTTTAACCAATTTGGCCTCATTTATCATTCAAATAACGTCCCAATACACAAATAAGCCACCCGAAATATTTATTTAATGTTTACGAGTGTTTTTGCATTTGTATTTGCATTTAATGACCTATATTTCACGTCAAATCATATTAAAATGCATTAAAAACGAATTTGACCATGTTTATGCTCATTTTTAAGCAATTTGGCCTAATTTATCATTCAAATAACGTCCAAATACACAAATAAGCAAACCAAAATATTTATTTATTGTTGACGAGTGTTTTTGCACTTGTATTTGCCTTTAATAACCTATATTTCACGTCAAATCGCATTAAAAAGCATTAAAAATGAATTTGAGCATGTTTATGCATATTTTTACCCAATTTGGCCTCATTTATCATTCAAATAACGTCCAAATACACAAATAAGCCACCCGAAATATTTATTTAATGTTTACGAGTGTTTTTGCACTTGTTTTTTCTTTTAATGACCTATATTTCACGTCAAATGATATTAAAATGCATTAAAAACGAATTTGACCATGTTTATGCTCATTTTTAAGTAATTTGGCCTAATTTATCATTCAAATAATGTCCAAATACACAAAGAAGCCACCCAAAATATTTATTTAATGTTTACGAGTGTTTTTGCACTTGTATTTGCATTTAATGACCTATATTTCAGGTCAAATCGCATTAAAATGCATTAAAAACGAATTCGAGCATGTTTATGCACATTTTTAACCTATTTGGCCTAATTTATCATTCAAATAACGTCCAAATACACAGAGAAGCCAACCAAAATATTTATTTATTGTTTACGAGTGTTTTTGCACTTGTATTTGCATTTAATGACCTATATTTCACCTCAAATCCCAATAAAATGCATTAAAAACGAATTTGAGCTTGTTTATGCACATTTTTAACCAATTTGGCCTCATTTGTTATTCAAATAACGTCCAAATACACAAAAAAGTAACCCAAAATATTTATTTAATGTTTACGAGTGTTTTTGCATTTGTATTTGCATTTAATATCCAATATTTCACGTCAAATAGTATTAAAATGAATTAAAAAGCATTAAAAACAAATTTGAGCATGTTTATTCACATTTTTAACAAAGTTGACCTCATTTATCATTCAAATACGTCCAAATACACAAAGAAACCACCCAAAATATTTATTTAATATTTACGAGTGTTTTTGCACTTTTATTTTCATTTAATGACCTATATTTCACGTTAAATAGCATTAAAAAGCATTAAAAAGGAATTTGAGCATGTTTATGCATATTTTTAACCAATTTGGCCTCATTTATTATTCAAATAACGTCCAAATACACAAAGAAGCCACCCAAAATATTTATTTAATTTTTACGAGTGTTTTTGCACTTGTATTTGCATTTAATGACCTATATTTCACGTCAAATGATATAAAAATGTATTAAAAACGATTTTAACCATGTTTATGCTCATTTTTAAGCAATTTGGCCTAATTTATCATTCAAATAACGTCCAAATACACAAATAAGCAAACCAAAATATTTATTTATTGTTGACGAGTGTTTTTGCACTTGTATTTGCCTTTAATAACCTATATTTCACGTCAAATCGCATTAAAAAGCATTAAAAATGAATTTGAGCATGTTTATGCATATTTTTAACCAATTTGGCCTCATTTATCATTCAAATAACGTCCAAATACACACATAAGCCACCCGAAATATTTATTTAATGTTTACGAGTGTTTTTGCATTTGTATTTGCATTTAATAACCTATATTTCACGTCAAATCATATTAAAATGCATTAAAAAACGAATTTGACCATGTTTATGCTCATTTTTAAGCAATTTGGCCTAATTTATCATTCAAATAACGTCCAAATACACAAATAAGCAAACCAAAATATTTATTTATTGTTGACGAGTGTTTTTGCACTTGTATTTGCCTTTAATAACCTATATTTCACGTCAAATCGCATTAAAAAGCATTAAAAATGAATTTGAGCATGTTTATGCATATTTTTAACCAATTTGGCCTCATTTATCATTCAAATAACGTCCAAATACACAAATAAGCCACCCGAAATATTTATTTAATGTTTACGAGTCTTTTTGCACTTGTATTTGCATTTAATGACCTATATTTCACGTCAAATGATATTAAAATGCATTAAAAACGAATTTGGCCATGTTTATGCTAATTTTTAACCTATTTGGCCTAATTTATCATTCAAATAACGTCCAAATACACAGAGAAGCCAACCAAAATATTTATTTATTGTTTACGAGTGTTTTTGCACTTGTATTTGCATTTAATGACCTATATTTCACGTCAAATCCCAATAAAATGCATTAAAAAAGAATTTGAGCTTGTTTATGCACATTTTTAACCAATTTGGCCTCATTTGTTATTCAAATAACGTCCAAATACACAAAAAAGTAACCCAAAATATTTATTTAATGTTTACGAGTGTTTTTGCATTTGTATTTGCATTTAATATCCAATATTTCACGTCAAATAGTATTAAAATGAATTAAAAAGCATTAAAAACAAATTTGAGCATGTTTATTCACATTTTTAACAAAGTTGACCTCATTTATCATTCAAATACGTCCAAATACACAAAGAAACCACCCAAAATATTTATTTAATATTTACGAGTGTTTTTGCACTTTTATTTGCATTTAATGACCTATATTTCATGTTAAATAGCATTAAAAAGCATTAAAATGGAAATTGAGCATGTTTATGCATATTTTTAACCAATTTGGCCTCATTTATTATTCAAATAACGTCCAAATACACAAAGAAGCCACCCAAAATATTTATTTAATTTTTACGAGTGTTTTTGCACTTGTATTTGCATTTAATGACCTATATTTCACGTCAAATGATATTAAAATAGATTAAAAACGAATTTAACCATGTTTATGCTCATTTTTAAGCAATTTGGCCTAATTTATCATTCAAATAACGTCCAAATACACAAAGAAGCAAACCAAAATATTTATTTAATTTTTACGAGTGTTTTTGCACTTGTATTTGCATTTAATGACCTATATTTCACGTCAAATGATATAAAAATGTATTAAAAACGATTTTAACCATGTTTATGCTCATTTTTAAGCAATTTGGCCTAATTTATCATTCAAATAACGTCCAAATACACAAATAAGCAAACCAAAATATTTATTTATTGTTGACGAGTGTTTTTGCACTTGTATTTGCCTTTAATAACCTATATTTCACGTCAAATCGCATTAAAAAGCATTAAAAATGAATTTGAGCATGTTTATGCATATTTTTAACCAATTTGGCCTCATTTATCATTCAAATAACGTCCAAATACACACATAAGCCACCCGAAATATTTATTTAATGTTTACGAGTGTTTTTGCATTTGTATTTGCATTTAATAACCTATATTTCACGTCAAATCATATTAAAATGCATTAAAAAACGAATTTGACCATGTTTATGCTCATTTTTAAGCAATTTGGCCTAATTTATCATTCAAATAACGTCCAAATACACAAATAAGCAAACCAAAATATTTATTTATTGTTGACGAGTGTTTTTGCACTTGTATTTGCCTTTAATAACCTATATTTCACGTCAAATCGCATTAAAAAGCATTAAAAATGAATTTGAGCATGTTTATGCATATTTTTAACCAATTTGGCCTCATTTATCATTCAAATAACGTCCAAATACACAAATAAGCCACCCGAAATATTTATTTAATGTTTACGAGTCTTTTTGCACTTGTATTTGCATTTAATGACCTATATTTCACGTCAAATGATATTAAAATGCATTAAAAACGAATTTGGCCATGTTTATGCTAATTTTTAACCTATTTGGCCTAATTTATCATTCAAATAACGTCCAAATACACAGAGAAGCCAACCAAAATATTTATTTATTGTTTACGAGTGTTTTTGCACTTGTATTTGCATTTAATGACCTATATTTCACGTCAAATCCCAATAAAATGCATTAAAAAAGAATTTGAGCTTGTTTATGCACATTTTTAACCAATTTGGCCTCATTTGTTATTCAAATAACGTCCAAATACACAAAAAAGTAACCCAAAATATTTATTTAATGTTTACGAGTGTTTTTGCATTTGTATTTGCATTTAATATCCAATATTTCACGTCAAATAGTATTAAAATGAATTAAAAAGCATTAAAAACAAATTTGAGCATGTTTATTCACATTTTTAACAAAGTTGACCTCATTTATCATTCAAATACGTCCAAATACACAAAGAAACCACCCAAAATATTTATTTAATATTTACGAGTGTTTTTGCACTTTTATTTGCATTTAATGACCTATATTTCATGTTAAATAGCATTAAAAAGCATTAAAAAGGAAATTGAGCATGTTTATGCATATTTTTAACCAATTTGGCCTCATTTATTATTCAAATAACGTCCAAATACACAAAGAAGCCACCCAAAATATTTATTTAATTTTTACGAGTGTTTTTGCACTTGTATTTGCATTTAATGACCTATATTTCACGTCAAATGATATTAAAATAGATTAAAAACGAATTTAACCATGTTTATGCTCATTTTTAAGCAATTTGGCCTAATTTATCATTCAAATAACGTCCAAATACACAAAGAAGCAAACCAAAATATTTATTTATTGTTGACGAGTGTTTTTGCACTTGTATTTGCCTTTAATAACCTATATTTCACGTCAAATCGCATTAAAAAGCATTAAAAATGAATTTGAGCATGTTTATGCATATTTTTATCCAATTTGGCCTCATTTATCATTCAAATAACGTCCAAATACACAAAGAAGCCACCCGAAATATTTATTTAATGTTTACGAGTGTTTTTGCACTTGTATTTGCATTTAATGACTTATATTTCACGTCAAATGATATTAAAAAGCATTAAAAACGAATTTGACCATGTTTATGCTCATTTTTAAGGAATTTGGCCTAATTTATCATTCAAATAACGTCCAAATACACAAAGAAGCCACCCAAAATATTTATTTAATGTTTACGAGTGTTTTTGCACTTGTATTTGAATTTAATGACCTATATTTCATGTCAAATCGCATTAAAATGCATTAAAAACGAATTCGAGCATGTTTATGCACATTTTTAACCTATTTGGCCTAATTTATTATTCAAATAACGTCCAAATACACAGAGAATCCAACCAAAATATTTATTTATTGTTTACGAGTGTTTGTGCACTTGTATTTGCCTTTAATGACCTATATTTCATGTCAAATCGCATTAAAATGCATTAAAAACGAATTCGAGCATGTTTATGCACATTTTTAACCTATTTGGCCTAATTTATTATTCAAATAACGTCCAAATACACAGAGAAGCCAACCAAAATATTTATTTATTGTTTACGAGTGTTTGTGCACTTGTATTTGCCTTTAATAACCTATATTTTACGTCAAATCGCATTAAAAAGCATTAAAAATGAATTTGAGCATGTTTATGCATATTTTTAACCAATTTGGCCTAATTTATCATTCAAATAACGTCCAAATACACAAATAAGCAAACCAAAATATTTATTTATTGTTGACGAGCGTTTTTGCACTTGTATTTGCCTTTAATAACCTATATTTTACGTCAAATCGCATTAAAAAGCATTAAAAATGAATTTGAGCATGTTTATGCATATTTTTAACCAATTTGGCCTCATTTATCATTCAAATAACGTCCCAATACACAAATAAGCCACCCGAAATATTTATTTAATGTTTACGAGTGTTTTTGCATTTGTATTTGCATTTAATGACCTATATTTCACGTCAAATCATATTAAAATGCATTAAAAACGAATTTGACCATGTTTATGCTCATTTTTAAGCAATTTGGCCTAATTTATCATTCAAATAACGTCCAAATACACAAATAAGCAAACCAAAATATTTATTTATTGTTGACGAGTGTTTTTGCACTTGTATTTGCCTTTAATAACCTATATTTCACGTCAAATCGCATTAAAAAGCATTAAAAATGAATTTGAGCATGTTTATGCATATTTTTACCCAATTTGGCCTCATTTATCATTCAAATAACGTCCAAATACACAAATAAGCCACCCGAAATATTTATTTAATGTTTACGAGTGTTTTTGCACTTGTTTTTTCTTTTAATGACCTATATTTCACGTCAAATGATATTAAAATGCATTAAAAACGAATTTGACCATGTTTATGCTCATTTTTAAGTAATTTGGCCTAATTTATCATTCAAATAATGTCCAAATACACAAAGAAGCCACCCAAAATATTTATTTAATGTTTACGAGTGTTTTTGCACTTGTATTTGCATTTAATGACCTATATTTCAGGTCAAATCGCATTAAAATGCATTAAAAACGAATTCGAGCATGTTTATGCACATTTTTAACCTATTTGGCCTAATTTATCATTCAAATAACGTCCAAATACACAGAGAAGCCAACCAAAATATTTATTTATTGTTTACGAGTGTTTTTGCACTTGTATTTGCATTTAATGACCTATATTTCACCTCAAATCCCAATAAAATGCATTAAAAACGAATTTGAGCTTGTTTATGCACATTTTTAACCAATTTGGCCTCATTTGTTATTCAAATAACGTCCAAATACACAAAAAAGTAACCCAAAATATTTATTTAATGTTTACGAGTGTTTTTGCATTTGTATTTGCATTTAATATCCAATATTTCACGTCAAATAGTATTAAAATGAATTAAAAAGCATTAAAAACAAATTTGAGCATGTTTATTCACATTTTTAACAAAGTTGACCTCATTTATCATTCAAATACGTCCAAATACACAAAGAAACCACCCAAAATATTTATTTAATATTTACGAGTGTTTTTGCACTTTTATTTTCATTTAATGACCTATATTTCACGTTAAATAGCATTAAAAAGCATTAAAAAGGAATTTGAGCATGTTTATGCATATTTTTAACCAATTTGGCCTCATTTATTATTCAAATAACGTCCAAATACACAAAGAAGCCACCCAAAATATTTATTTAATTTTTACGAGTGTTTTTGCACTTGTATTTGCATTTAATGACCTATATTTCACGTCAAATGATATAAAAATGTATTAAAAACGATTTTAACCATGTTTATGCTCATTTTTAAGCAATTTGGCCTAATTTATCATTCAAATAACGTCCAAATACACAAATAAGCAAACCAAAATATTTATTTATTGTTGACGAGTGTTTTTGCACTTGTATTTGCCTTTAATAACCTATATTTCACGTCAAATCGCATTAAAAAGCATTAAAAATGAATTTGAGCATGTTTATGCATATTTTTAACCAATTTGGCCTCATTTATCATTCAAATAACGTCCAAATACACACATAAGCCACCCGAAATATTTATTTAATGTTTACGAGTGTTTTTGCATTTGTATTTGCATTTAATAACCTATATTTCACGTCAAATCATATTAAAATGCATTAAAAAACGAATTTGACCATGTTTATGCTCATTTTTAAGCAATTTGGCCTAATTTATCATTCAAATAACGTCCAAATACACAAATAAGCAAACCAAAATATTTATTTATTGTTGACGAGTGTTTTTGCACTTGTATTTGCCTTTAATAACCTATATTTCACGTCAAATCGCATTAAAAAGCATTAAAAATGAATTTGAGCATGTTTATGCATATTTTTAACCAATTTGGCCTCATTTATCATTCAAATAACGTCCAAATACACAAATAAGCCACCCGAAATATTTATTTAATGTTTACGAGTCTTTTTGCACTTGTATTTGCATTTAATGACCTATATTTCACGTCAAATGATATTAAAATGCATTAAAAACGAATTTGGCCATGTTTATGCTAATTTTTAACCTATTTGGCCTAATTTATCATTCAAATAACGTCCAAATACACAGAGAAGCCAACCAAAATATTTATTTATTGTTTACGAGTGTTTTTGCACTTGTATTTGCATTTAATGACCTATATTTCACGTCAAATCCCAATAAAATGCATTAAAAAAGAATTTGAGCTTGTTTATGCACATTTTTAACCAATTTGGCCTCATTTGTTATTCAAATAACGTCCAAATACACAAAAAAGTAACCCAAAATATTTATTTAATGTTTACGAGTGTTTTTGCATTTGTATTTGCATTTAATATCCAATATTTCACGTCAAATAGTATTAAAATGAATTAAAAAGCATTAAAAACAAATTTGAGCATGTTTATTCACATTTTTAACAAAGTTGACCTCATTTATCATTCAAATACGTCCAAATACACAAAGAAACCACCCAAAATATTTATTTAATATTTACGAGTGTTTTTGCACTTTTATTTGCATTTAATGACCTATATTTCATGTTAAATAGCATTAAAAAGCATTAAAATGGAAATTGAGCATGTTTATGCATATTTTTAACCAATTTGGCCTCATTTATTATTCAAATAACGTCCAAATACACAAAGAAGCCACCCAAAATATTTATTTAATTTTTACGAGTGTTTTTGCACTTGTATTTGCATTTAATGACCTATATTTCACGTCAAATGATATTAAAATAGATTAAAAACGAATTTAACCATGTTTATGCTCATTTTTAAGCAATTTGGCCTAATTTATCATTCAAATAACGTCCAAATACACAAAGAAGCAAACCAAAATATTTATTTATTGTTGACGAGTGTTTTTGCACTTGTATTTGCCTTTAATAACCTATATTTCACGTCAAATCGCATTAAAAAGCATTAAAAATGAATTTGAGCATGTTTATGCATATTTTTAACCAATTTGGCCTCATTTATCATTCAAATAACGTCCAAATACACAAAGAAGCCACCCAAAATATTTATTTAATGTTTACGAGTGTTTTTGCACTTGTATTTGCATTTAATGACCTATATTTCACGTCAAATCGCATTAAAATGCATTAAAAACGAATTTCACCATGTTTATGCTCATTTTTAAGCAATTTGGCCTAATTTATCATTCAAATAACGTCCAAATACACAAATAAGCAAACCAAAATATTTATTTATTGTTGACGAGTGTTTTTGCACTTGTATTTGCCTTTAATAACCTATATTTCACGTCATATCGCATTAAAAAGCATTAAAAATGAATTTGAGCATGTTTATGCATATTTTTATCCAATTTGGCCTCATTTATCATTCAAATAACGTCCAAATACACAAAGAAGCCACCCGAAATATTTATTTAATGTTTACGAGTGTTTTTGCACTTGTATTTGCATTTAATGACTTATATTTCACGTCAAATGATATTAAAAAGCATTAAAAACGAATTTGACCATGTTTATGCTCATTTTTAAGGAATTTGGCCTAATTTATCATTCAAATAACGTCCAAATACACAAAGAAGCCACCCAAAATATTTATTTAATGTTTACGAGTGTTTTTGCACTTGTATTTGAATTTAATGACCTATATTTCATGTCAAATCGCATTAAAATGCATTAAAAACGAATTCGAGCATGTTTATGCACATTTTTAACCTATTTGGCCTAATTTATTATTCAAATAACGTCCAAATACACAGAGAATCCAACCAAAATATTTATTTATTGTTTACGAGTGTTTGTGCACTTGTATTTGCCTTTAATGACCTATATTTCATGTCAAATCGCATTAAAATGCATTAAAAACGAATTCGAGCATGTTTATGCACATTTTTAACCTATTTGGCCTAATTTATCACTCAAATAACGTCCAAATACACAGAGAAGCCAACCAAAATATTTATTTATTGTTTACGAGTGTTTTTGCACTTGTATTTGCATTTAATGACCTATATTTCACCTCAAATCCCAATAAAATGCATTAAAAACGAATTTGAGCTTGTTTATGCACATTTTTAACCAATTTGGCCTCATTTGTTATTCAAATAACGTCCAAATACACAAATAAGCAAACCAAAATATTTATTTATTGTTGACGAGCGTTTTTGCACTTGTATTTGCCTTTAATAACCTATATTTTACGTCAAATCGCATTAAAAAGCATTAAAAATGAATTTGAGCATGTTTATGCATATTTTTAACCAATTTGGCCTCATTTATCATTCAAATAACGTCCCAATACACAAATAAGCCACCCGAAATATTTATTTAATGTTTACGAGTGTTTTTGCATTTGTATTTGCATTTAATGACCTATATTTCACGTCAAATCATATTAAAATGCATTAAAAACGAATTTGACCATGTTTATGCTCATTTTTAAGCAATTTGGCCTAATTTATCATTCAAATAACGTCCAAATACACAAATAAGCAAACCAAAATATTTATTTATTGTTGACGAGTGTTTTTGCACTTGTATTTGCCTTTAATAACCTATATTTCACGTCAAATCGCATTAAAAAGCATTAAAAATGAATTTGAGCATGTTTATGCATATTTTTACCCAATTTGGCCTCATTTATCATTCAAATAACGTCCAAATACACAAATAAGCCACCCGAAATATTTATTTAATGTTTACGAGTGTTTTTGCACTTGTTTTTTCTTTTAATGACCTATATTTCACGTCAAATGATATTAAAATGCATTAAAAACGAATTTGACCATGTTTATGCTCATTTTTAAGTAATTTGGCCTAATTTATCATTCAAATAACGTCCAAATACACAAAGAAGCCACCCAAAATATTTATTTAATGTTTACGAGTGTTTTTGCACTTGTATTTGCATTTAATGACCTATATTTCAGGTCAAATCGCATTAAAATGCATTAAAAACGAATTCGAGCATGTTTATGCACATTTTTAACCTATTTGGCCTAATTTATCATTCAAATAACGTCCAAATACACAGAGAAGCCAACCAAAATATTTATTTATTGTTTACGAGTGTTTTTGCACTTGTATTTGCATTTAATGACCTATATTTCACCTCAAATCCCAATAAAATGCATTAAAAACGAATTTGAGCTTGTTTATGCACATTTTTAACCAATTTGGCCTCATTTGTTATTCAAATAACGTCCAAATACACAAAAAAGTAACCCAAAATATTTATTTAATGTTTACGAGTGTTTTTGCATTTGTATTTGCATTTAATATCCAATATTTCACGTCAAATAGTATTAAAATGAATTAAAAAGCATTAAAAACAAATTTGAGCATGTTTATTCACATTTTTAACAAAGTTGACCTCATTTATCATTCAAATACGTCCAAATACACAAAGAAACCACCCAAAATATTTATTTAATATTTACGAGTGTTTTTGCACTTTTATTTTCATTTAATGACCTATATTTCACGTTAAATAGCATTAAAAAGCATTAAAAAGGAATTTGAGCATGTTTATGCATATTTTTAACCAATTTGGCCTCATTTATTATTCAAATAACGTCCAAATACACAAAGAAGCCACCCAAAATATTTATTTAATTTTTACGAGTGTTTTTGCACTTGTATTTGCATTTAATGACCTATATTTCACGTCAAATGATATAAAAATGTATTAAAAACGATTTTAACCATGTTTATGCTCATTTTTAAGCAATTTGGCCTAATTTATCATTCAAATAACGTCCAAATACACAAATAAGCAAACCAAAATATTTATTTATTGTTGACGAGTGTTTTTGCACTTGTATTTGCCTTTAATAACCTATATTTCACGTCAAATCGCATTAAAAAGCATTAAAAATGAATTTGAGCATGTTTATGCATATTTTTAACCAATTTGGCCTCATTTATCATTCAAATAACGTCCAAATACACACATAAGCCACCCGAAATATTTATTTAATGTTTACGAGTGTTTTTGCATTTGTATTTGCATTTAATAACCTATATTTCACGTCAAATCATATTAAAATGCATTAAAAAACGAATTTGACCATGTTTATGCTCATTTTTAAGCAATTTGGCCTAATTTATCATTCAAATAACGTCCAAATACACAAATAAGCAAACCAAAATATTTATTTATTGTTGACGAGTGTTTTTGCACTTGTATTTGCCTTTAATAACCTATATTTCACGTCAAATCGCATTAAAAAGCATTAAAAATGAATTTGAGCATGTTTATGCATATTTTTAACCAATTTGGCCTCATTTATCATTCAAATAACGTCCAAATACACAAATAAGCCACCCGAAATATTTATTTAATGTTTACGAGTCTTTTTGCACTTGTATTTGCATTTAATGACCTATATTTCACGTCAAATGATATTAAAATGCATTAAAAACGAATTTGGCCATGTTTATGCTAATTTTTAACCTATTTGGCCTAATTTATCATTCAAATAACGTCCAAATACACAGAGAAGCCAACCAAAATATTTATTTATTGTTTACGAGTGTTTTTGCACTTGTATTTGCATTTAATGACCTATATTTCACGTCAAATCCCAATAAAATGCATTAAAAAAGAATTTGAGCTTGTTTATGCACATTTTTAACCAATTTGGCCTCATTTGTTATTCAAATAACGTCCAAATACACAAAAAAGTAACCCAAAATATTTATTTAATGTTTACGAGTGTTTTTGCATTTGTATTTGCATTTAATATCCAATATTTCACGTCAAATAGTATTAAAATGAATTAAAAAGCATTAAAAACAAATTTGAGCATGTTTATTCACATTTTTAACAAAGTTGACCTCATTTATCATTCAAATACGTCCAAATACACAAAGAAACCACCCAAAATATTTATTTAATATTTACGAGTGTTTTTGCACTTTTATTTGCATTTAATGACCTATATTTCATGTTAAATAGCATTAAAAAGCATTAAAAAGGAAATTGAGCATGTTTATGCATATTTTTAACCAATTTGGCCTCATTTATCATTCAAATAACGTCCAAATACACAAATAAGCCACCCGAAATATTTATTTAATGTTTACGAGTGTTTTTGCATTTGTATTTGCATTTAATGACCTATATTTCACGTCAAATCATATTAAAATGCATTAAAAACGAATTTGACCATGTTTATGCTCATTTTTAAGCAATTTGGCCTAATTTATCATTCAAATAACGTCCAAATACACAAATAAGCAAACCAAAATATTTATTTATTGTTGACGAGTGTTTTTGCACTTGTATTTGCCTTTAATAACCTATATTTCACGTCAAATCGCATTAAAAAGCATTAAAAATGAATTTGAGCATGTTTATGCA
Source organism: x Bolboschoenoplectus mariqueter (assembly GCA_037678475.1). Lineage (NCBI taxonomy): Eukaryota > Viridiplantae > Streptophyta > Magnoliopsida > Poales > Cyperaceae > x Bolboschoenoplectus > x Bolboschoenoplectus mariqueter. The sequence continues at coordinate 4,611,993 of CM075236.1, read as the reverse complement.
TATTTTTACCCAATTTGGCCTCATTTATCATTCAAATAACGTCCAAATACACAAATAAGCCACCCGAAATATTTATTTAATGTTTACGAGTGTTTTTGCACTTGTTTTTTCTTTTAATGACCTATATTTCACGTCAAATGATATTAAAATGCATTAAAAACGAATTTGACCATGTTTATGCTCATTTTTAAGTAATTTGGCCTAATTTATCATTCAAATAACGTCCAAATACACAAAGAAGCCACCCAAAATATTTATTTAATGTTTACGAGTGTTTTTGCACTTGTATTTGCATTTAATGACCTATATTTCAGGTCAAATCGCATTAAAATGCATTAAAAACGAATTCGAGCATGTTTATGCACATTTTTAACCTATTTGGCCTAATTTATCATTCAAATAACGTCCAAATACACAGAGAAGCCAACCAAAATATTTATTTATTGTTTACGAGTGTTTTTGCACTTGTATTTGCATTTAATGACCTATATTTCACCTCAAATCCCAATAAAATGCATTAAAAACGAATTTGAGCTTGTTTATGCACATTTTTAACCAATTTGGCCTCATTTGTTATTCAAATAACGTCCAAATACACAAAAAAGTAACCCAAAATATTTATTTAATGTTTACGAGTGTTTTTGCATTTGTATTTGCATTTAATATCCAATATTTCACGTCAAATAGTATTAAAATGAATTAAAAAGCATTAAAAACAAATTTGAGCATGTTTATTCACATTTTTAACAAAGTTGACCTCATTTATCATTCAAATACGTCCAAATACACAAAGAAACCACCCAAAATATTTATTTAATATTTACGAGTGTTTTTGCACTTTTATTTTCATTTAATGACCTATATTTCACGTTAAATAGCATTAAAAAGCATTAAAAAGGAATTTGAGCATGTTTATGCATATTTTTAACCAATTTGGCCTCATTTATTATTCAAATAACGTCCAAATACACAAAGAAGCCACCCAAAATATTTATTTAATTTTTACGAGTGTTTTTGCACTTGTATTTGCATTTAATGACCTATATTTCACGTCAAATGATATAAAAATGTATTAAAAACGATTTTAACCATGTTTATGCTCATTTTTAAGCAATTTGGCCTAATTTATCATTCAAATAACGTCCAAATACACAAATAAGCAAACCAAAATATTTATTTATTGTTGACGAGTGTTTTTGCACTTGTATTTGCCTTTAATAACCTATATTTCACGTCAAATCGCATTAAAAAGCATTAAAAATGAATTTGAGCATGTTTATGCATATTTTTAACCAATTTGGCCTCATTTATCATTCAAATAACGTCCAAATACACACATAAGCCACCCGAAATATTTATTTAATGTTTACGAGTGTTTTTGCATTTGTATTTGCATTTAATAACCTATATTTCACGTCAAATCATATTAAAATGCATTAAAAAACGAATTTGACCATGTTTATGCTCATTTTTAAGCAATTTGGCCTAATTTATCATTCAAATAACGTCCAAATACACAAATAAGCAAACCAAAATATTTATTTATTGTTGACGAGTGTTTTTGCACTTGTATTTGCCTTTAATAACCTATATTTCACGTCAAATCGCATTAAAAAGCATTAAAAATGAATTTGAGCATGTTTATGCATATTTTTAACCAATTTGGCCTCATTTATCATTCAAATAACGTCCAAATACACAAATAAGCCACCCGAAATATTTATTTAATGTTTACGAGTCTTTTTGCACTTGTATTTGCATTTAATGACCTATATTTCACGTCAAATGATATTAAAATGCATTAAAAACGAATTTGGCCATGTTTATGCTAATTTTTAACCTATTTGGCCTAATTTATCATTCAAATAACGTCCAAATACACAGAGAAGCCAACCAAAATATTTATTTATTGTTTACGAGTGTTTTTGCACTTGTATTTGCATTTAATGACCTATATTTCACGTCAAATCCCAATAAAATGCATTAAAAAAGAATTTGAGCTTGTTTATGCACATTTTTAACCAATTTGGCCTCATTTGTTATTCAAATAACGTCCAAATACACAAAAAAGTAACCCAAAATATTTATTTAATGTTTACGAGTGTTTTTGCATTTGTATTTGCATTTAATATCCAATATTTCACGTCAAATAGTATTAAAATGAATTAAAAAGCATTAAAAACAAATTTGAGCATGTTTATTCACATTTTTAACAAAGTTGACCTCATTTATCATTCAAATACGTCCAAATACACAAAGAAACCACCCAAAATATTTATTTAATATTTACGAGTGTTTTTGCACTTTTATTTGCATTTAATGACCTATATTTCATGTTAAATAGCATTAAAAAGCATTAAAAAGGAAATTGAGCATGTTTATGCATATTTTTAACCAATTTGGCCTCATTTATTATTCAAATAACGTCCAAATACACAAAGAAGCCACCCAAAATATTTATTTAATTTTTACGAGTGTTTTTGCACTTGTATTTGCATTTAATGACCTATATTTCACGTCAAATGATATTAAAATAGATTAAAAACGAATTTAACCATGTTTATGCTCATTTTTAAGCAATTTGGCCTAATTTATCATTCAAATAACGTCCAAATACACAAAGAAGCAAACCAAAATATTTATTTATTGTTGACGAGTGTTTTTGCACTTGTATTTGCCTTTAATAACCTATATTTCACGTCAAATCGCATTAAAAAGCATTAAAAATGAATTTGAGCATGTTTATGCATATTTTTAACCAATTTGGCCTCATTTATCATTCAAATAACGTCCAAATACACAAAGAAGCCACCCAAAATATTTATTTAATGTTTACGAGTGTTTTTGCACTTGTATTTGCATTTAATGACCTATGTTTCACGTCAAATGATTTTAAAATGCATTAAATTGCATTAAAAACGAATTTGACCATGTTTATGCTCATTTTTAAGCAATTTGGCCAAATTTATCATTCAAATAACGTCCAAATACACAAAGAAGCCACCCAAAATATTTATTTAATGTTTACGAGTGTTTTTGCACTTGTATTTGCATTTAATAACCTATATTTCACGTCAAATGATATTAAAATGCATTAAAAACGAATTTGACCATGTTTATGCTCATTTTTAAGTAATTTGGCCTAATTTATCAATAAAATAACGTCCAAAAACACAAAGAAGCCACCCAAAATATTTATTTAATGTTTACGAGTGTTTTTGCACTTGTATTTGCATTTAATGACCTATATTTCACGTCAAATCGCTTTAAAATGCATTATAAATGAATTCGAGCAAGTTTATGCACATTTTTAACCTATTTAGCCTAATTTATCATTGAAATAACGTCCAAATACACAAATAAGCAAACCAAAATATTTATTTATTGTTTACGAGTGTTTTTGCACTTGTTTTTGCCTTTAATAACCTATATTTCACGTCAAATCGCATTAAAAAGCATTAAAAATGAATTTGAGCATGTTTATTCACATTTTTAACTAATTTGACCTTATTTATCATTCAAATACGTCCAAATACACAAAGAAGCCACCCAAAATATTTATTTAATATTTACGAGTGTTTTTGCACTTGTATTTGCATTTAATGACCTATGTTTCACGTCAAATGATATTAAAATGCATTAAATTTCATTAAAAACGAATTTGAGCATGTTTATGCACATTTTTAACCAATTTGGCCTCATTTATCATTCAAATAACGTCCAAATACACAAAGAAGCAAACCAAAATATTTATTTATTGTTTACGAGTGTTTTTGCACTTGTATTATCCTTTAATGACCTATATTTCACGTCAAATCGCATTAAAATGCAATAAATACGAATTCGAGCAAGTTTATGCACATTTTTAACCTATTTGGCCTAATTTATCATTCAAATAACGTCCAAATACACAGAGAAGCCAACCAAAATATTTATTTATGGTTTACGAGTGATTTTGCACTTGTATTTGCATTTAATGACCTATATTTCACGTCAAATCGCATTAAAATGCATTACAAACAAATTTGACCATGTTGATGCTCATTTTTAACCAATTTGGCCTAATTTATCATTCAAATAACGTCCAAATACACAAATAAGCAAACCAAAATATTTATTTATTGTTTACGAGTGTTTTTGAACTTGTATTTGCCTTTAATAACCTATATTTCACGTCAAATCGCATTAAAAAGCATTAAAAATGAATTTGAGCATGTTTATGCATATTTTTAACCAATTTGGCCTCATTTATCATTCAAATAACGTCCAAATACACAAATAAGCCACCCGAAATATTTATTTAATGTTTACGAGTGTTTTTGCACTTGTATTTGCATTTAATGACTTATATTTCACGTCAAATGATATTAAAATGCATTAAAAACGAATTTGACCATGTTTATGCTCATTTTTAAGTATTTTGGCCTAATTTATCATTCAAATAACGTCCAAATACACAAAGAAGCCACCCAAAAAATTTATTTAATGTTTACGAGTGTTTTTGCACTTGTATTTGCATTTAATGACCAATATTTCACGTCAAATGATATTAAAATGCATTAAAAATGAATTCGAGCAAGTTTATGCACATTTTTAACCTATTTGGCCTAATTTATCATTGAAATAACGTCCAAATACACAGAGAAGCCAACCAAAATATTTATTTATTGTTTTCGAGTGTTTTTGCACTTGTATTTGCATTTAATGACCTATATTTCACATCAAATCGCATTAAAATGCATTACAAACGAATTTGACCATATTTATGCTCATTTTTAACTAATTTGGCCTAATTTATCATTCAAATAACGTCCAAATACACAAATAAGCAAACCAAAATATTTATTTATTGTTTACGAGTGTTTTTGCACTTGTTTTTGCCTTTAATAACCTATATTTCACGTCAAATCGCATTAAAAAGCATTAAAAATAAATTTGAGCATGTTTATGCATATTTTTAACCAATTTGGCCTCATTTATCATTCAAATAACGTCCAAATACACAAATAAGCCACCCGAAATATTTATTTAATGTTTACGAGTGTTTTTGCACTTGTATTTGCATTTAATGACCTATATTTCACGTCAAATCGCATTAAAATGCATTAAAAACGAATTCGAGCAAGTTTATGCACATTTTTAACCTATTTGGCCTAATTTATCATTGAAATAACGTCCAAATACACAGAGAAGCCAACCAAAATATTTATTTATTGTTTACGAGTGTTTTTGCACTTGTATTTGCATTTAATGACCTATATTTCACGTCAAATTCCAATAAAATGCATTAAAAAAGAATTTGAGCTTGTTTATGCACATTTTTAACCAATTTGGCCTCATTTGTTATTCAAATAACGTCCAAATACACAAAAAAGTAACCCAAAATATTTATTTAATGTTTACGAGTGTTTTTGCATTTGTATTTGCATTTAATATCCAATATTTCACGTCAAATAGTATTAAAATGAATTAAAAAGCATTAAAAACAAATTTGAGCATGTTTATTCACATTTTTAACAAAGTTGACCTCATTTATCATTCAAATACGTCCAAATACACAAAGAAACCACCCAAAATATTTATTTAATATTTACGAGTGTTTTTGCACTTTTATTTGCATTTAATGACCTATATTTCATGTTAAATAGCATTAAAAAGCATTAAAAAGGAAATTGAGCATGTTTATGCATATTTTTAACCAATTTGGCCTCATTTATTATTCAAATAACGTCCAAATACACAAAGAAGCCACCCAAAATATTTATTTAATTTTTACGAGTGTTTTTGCACTTGTATTTGCATTTAATGACCTATATTTCACGTCAAATCCCAATAAAATGCATTAAAAAAGAATTTGAGCTTGTTTATGCACATTTTTAACCAATTTGGCCTCATTTGTTATTCAAATAACGTCCAAATACACAAAAAAGTAACCCAAAATATTTATTTAATGTTTACGAGTGTTTTTGCATTTGTATTTGCATTTAATATCCAATATTTCACGTCAAATAGTATTAAAATGAATTAAAAAGCATTAAAAACAAATTTGAGCATGTTTATTCACATTTTTAACAAAGTTGACCTCATTTATCATTCAAATACGTCCAAATACACAAAGAAACCACCCAAAATATTTATTTAATATTTACGAGTGTTTTTGCACTTTTATTTGCATTTAATGACCTATATTTCATGTTAAATAGCATTAAAAAGCATTAAAAAGGAAATTGAGCATGTTTATGCATATTTTTAACCAATTTGGCCTCATTTATTATTCAAATAACGTCCAAATACACAAAGAAGCCACCCAAAATATTTATTTAATTTTTACGAGTGTTTTTGCACTTGTATTTGCATTTAATGACCTATATTTCACGTCAAATGATATTAAAATAGATTAAAAACGAATTTAACCATGTTTATGCTCATTTTTAAGCAATTTGGCCTAATTTATCATTCAAATAACGTCCAAATACACAAAGAAGCAAACCAAAATATTTATTTATTGTTGACGAGTGTTTTTGCACTTGTATTTGCCTTTAATAACCTATATTTCACGTCAAATCGCATTAAAAAGCATTAAAAATGAATTTGAGCATGTTTATGCATATTTTTAACCAATTTGGCCTCATTTATCATTCAAATAACGTCCAAATACACAAAGAAGCCACCCAAAATATTTATTTAATGTTTACGAGTGTTTTTGCACTTGTATTTGCATTTAATGACCTATGTTTCACGTCAAATGATATTAAAATGCATTAAATTGCATTACAAACAAATTTGACCATGTTGATGCTCATTTTTAACCAATTTGGCCTAATTTATCATTCAAATAACGTCCAAATACACAAATAAGCAAACCAAAATATTTATTTATTGTTTACGAGTGTTTTTGAACTTGTATTTGCCTTTAATAACCTATATTTCACGTCAAATCGCATTAAAAAGCATTAAAAATGAATTTGAGCATGTTTATGCATATTTTTAACCAATTTGGCCTCATTTATCATTCAAATAACGTCCAAATACACAAATAAGCCACCCGAAATATTTATTTAATATTTACGAGTGTTTTTGCACTTGTATTTGCATTTAATGACCTATATTTCACGTCAAATGATATTAAAATGCATTAAAAACGAATTTGACCATGTTTATGCTCATTTTTAAGTATTTTGGCCTAATTTATCATTCAAATAACGTCCAAATACACAAAGAAGCCACCCAAAATATTTATTTAATGTTTACGAGTGTTTTTGCACTTGTATTTGCATTTAATGACCAATATTTCACGTCAAATGATATTAAAATGCATTAAAAATGAATTAGAGCAAGTTTATGCACATTTTTAACCTATTTGGCCTAATTTATCATTGAAATAACGTCCAAATACACAGAGATGCCAACCAAAATATTTATTTATTGTTTTCGAGTGTTTTTGCACTTGTATTTGCATTTAATGACCTATATTTCACCTCAAATCGCATTAAAATGCATTACAAACGAATTTGACCATATTTATGCTCATTTTTAACTAATTTGGCCTAATTTATCATTCAAATAACGTCCAAATACACAAATAAGCAAACCAAAATATTTATTTATTGTTTACGAGTGTTTTTGCACTTGTTTTTGCCTTTAATAACCTATATTTCACGTCAAATCGCATTAAAAAGCATTAAAAATGAATTTGAGCATGTTTATGCATATTTTTAACCAATTTGGCCTCATTTATCATTCAAATAACGTCCAAATACACAAATAAGCCACCCGAAATATTTATTTAATGTTTACGAGTGTTTTTGCACTTGTATTTGCATTTAATGACCTATATTTCACGTCAAATCGCATTAAAATGCATTAAAAACGAATTCGAGCAAGTTTATGCACATTTTTAACCTATTTGGCCTAATTTATCATTGAAATAACGTCCAAATACACAGAGAAGCCAACCAAAATATTTATTTATTGTTTACGAGTGTTTTTGCACTTGTATTTGCATTTAATTACCTATATTTCACGTCAAATCGCATTAAAATGCATTACAAACGAATTTGACCATGTTTATGCTCATTTTTAACCAATTTGGCTTAATTTATCATTCAAATAACGTCCAAATACACAAAAAAGCCACCCAAAATATTTACTTAATATTTACGAGTGTTTTTGCACTTTTATTTGCATTTAATGACCTATATTTCACGTTAAATAGCATTAAAAAGCATTAAAAAGGAATTTGAGCATGTTTATGCATATTTTTAACCAATTTGGCCTCATTTATCATTCAAATAACGTCCAAATACACAAATAAGCCACCCGAAATATTTATTTAATGTTTACGAGTGTTTTTGCACTTGTATTTGCATTTAATGACCTATATTTCACGTCAAATGATATTAAAATGCATTAAAAACGAATTTGACCATGTTTATGCTCATTTTTAAGTATTTTGGCCTAATTTATCATTCAAATAACGTCCAAATACACAAAGAAGCCACCCAAAATATTTATTTAATGTTTACGAGTGTTTTTGCACTTGTATTTGCATTTAATGACCAATATTTCACGTCAAATGATATTAAAATGCATTAAAAATGAATTCGAGCAAGTTTATGCACATTTTTAACCTATTTGGCCTAATTTATCATTGAAATAACGTCCAAATACACAGAGAAGCCAACGAAAATATTTATTTATTGTTTACGAGTGTTTTTGCACTTGTATTTGCATTTAATGACCTATATTTCACCTCAAATCGCATTAAAATGCATTACAAACGAATTTGACCATATTTATGCTCATTTTTAACTAATTTGGCCTAATTTATCATTGAAATAACGTCCAAATACACAAATAAGCAAACCAAAATATTTATTTATTGTTTACGAGTGTTTTTGCACTTGTTTTTGCCTTTAATAACCTATATTTCACGTCAAATCGCATTAAAAAGCATTAAAAATGAATTTGAGCATGTTTATGCATATTTTTAACCAATTTGGCCTCATTTATCATTCAAATAACGTCCAAATACACAAATAAGCCACCCGAAATATTTATTTAATGTTTACGAGTCTTTTTGCACTTGTATTTGCATTTAATGACCTATATTTCACGTCAAATGATATTAAAATGCATTAAAAACGAATTTGGCCATGTTTATGCTCATTTTTAAGTAATTTGGCCTAATTTATCATTCAAATAACGTCCAAATACACAAAGAAACCACCCAAAATATTTATTTAATGTTTACGAGTGTTTTTGCACTTGTATTTGCATTTAATGACCTATATTTCATGTCAAATCGGATTAAAATGCATTAAAAACGAATTCGAGCATGTTTATGCACATTTTTAACCTATTTGGCCTAATTTATCATTCAAATAACGTTCAAATACACAGAGAAGCCAACCAAAATATTTATTTATTGTTTACGAGTGTTTTTGCACTTGTATTTGCATTTAATGACCTATATTTCACGTCAAATCCCAATAAAATGCATTAAAAAAGAATTTGAGCTTGTTTATGCACATTTTTAACCAATTTGGCCTCATTTGTTATTCAAATAACGTCCAAATACACAAAAAAGTAACCCAAAATATTTATTTAATGTTTACGAGTGTTTTTGCATTTGTATTTGCATTTAATATCCAATATTTCACGTCAAATAGTATTAAAATGAATTAAAAAGCATTAAAAACAAATTTGAGCATGTTTATTCACATTTTTAACAAAGTTGACCTCATTTATCATTCAAATACGTCCAAATACACAAAGAAACCACCCAAAATATTTATTTAATATTTACGAGTGTTTTTGCACTTTTATTTGCCTTTAACGACCTATATTTCATGTTAAATAGCATTAAAAAGCATTAAAAAGGAAATTGAGCATGTTTATGCATATTTTTAACCAATTTGGCCTCATTTATTATTCAAATAACGTCCAAATACACAAAGAAGCCACCCAAAATATTTATTTAATTTTTACGAGTGTTTTTGCACTTGTATTTGCATTTAATGACCTATATTTCACGTCAAATGATATTAAAATAGATTAAAAACGAATTTAACCATGTTTATGCTCATTTTTAAGCAATTTGGCCTAATTTATCATTCAAATAACGTCCAAATACACAAAGAAGCAAACCAAAATATTTATTTATTGTTGACGAGTGTTTTTGCACTTGTATTTGCCTTTAATAACCTATATTTCACGTCAAATCGCATTAAAAAGCATTAAAAATGAATTTGAGCATGTTTATGCATATTTTTAACCAATTTGGCCTCATTTATCATTCAAATAACGTCCAAATACACAAAGAAGCCACCCAAAATATTTATTTAATGTTTACGAGTGTTTTTGCACTTGTATTTGCATTTAATGACCTATGTTTCACGTCAAATGATATTAAAATGCATTAAATTGCATTACAAACAAATTTGACCATGTTGATGCTCATTTTTAACCAATTTGGCCTAATTTATCATTCAAATAACGTCCAAATACACAAATAAGCAAACCAAAATATTTATTTATTGTTTACGAGTGTTTTTGAACTTGTATTTGCCTTTAATAACCTATATTTCACGTCAAATCGCATTAAAAAGCATTAAAAATGAATTTGAGCATGTTTATGCATATTTTTAACCAATTTGGCCTCATTTATCATTCAAATAACGTCCAAATACACAAATAAGCCACCCGAAATATTTATTTAATGTTTACGAGTGTTTTTGCACTTGTATTTGCATTTAATGACCTATATTTCACGTCAAATGATATTAAAATGCATTAAAAACGAATTTGACCATGTTTATGCTCATTTTTAAGTATTTTGGCCTAATTTATCATTCAAATAACGTCCAAATACACAAAGAAGCCACCCAAAATATTTATTTAATGTTTACGAGTGTTTTTGCACTTGTATTTGCATTTAATTACCAATATTTCACGTCAAATGATATTAAAATGCATTAAAAATGAATTAGAGCAAGTTTATGCACATTTTTAACCTATTTGGCCTAATTTATCATTGAAATAACGTCCAAATACACAGAGATGCCAACCAAAATATTTATTTATTGTTTTCGAGTGTTTTTGCACTTGTATTTGCATTTAATGACCTATATTTCACCTCAAATCGCATTAAAATGCATTACAAACGAATTTGACCATATTTATGCTCATTTTTAACTAATTTGGCCTAATTTATCATTCAAATAACGTCCAAATACACAAATAAGCAAACCAAAATATTTATTTATTGTTTACGAGTGTTTTTGCACTTGTTTTTGCCTTTAATAACCTATATTTCACGTCAAATCGCATTAAAAAGCATTAAAAATGAATTTGAGCATGTTTATGCATATTTTTAACCAATTTGGCCTCATTTATCATTCAAATAACGTCCAAATACACAAATAAGCCACCCGAAATATTTATTTAATGTTTACGAGTGTTTTTGCACTTGTATTTGCATTTAATGACCTATATTTCACGTCAAATTGCATTAAAATGCATTAAAAACGAATTCGAGCAAGTTTATGCACATTTTTAACCTATTTGGCCTAATTTATTATTGAAATAACGTCCAAATACACAGAGAAGCCAACCAAAATATTTATTTATTGTTTACGAGTGTTTTTGCACTTGTATTTGCATTTAATGACCTATATTTCACGTCAAATCGCATTAAAATGCATTACAAACGAATTTGACCATGTTTATGCTCATTTTTAACCAATTTGGCTTAATTTATCATTCAAATAACGTCCAAATACACAAAAAAGCCACCCAAAATATTTACTTAATATTTACGAGTGTTTTTGCACTTTTATTTGCATTTAATGACCTATATTTCACGTTAAATAGCATTAAAAAGCATTAAAAAGGAATTTGAGCATGTTTATGCATATTTTTAACCAATTTGGCCTCATTTATCATTCAAATAACGTCCAAATACACAAATAAGCCACCCGAAATATTTATTTAATGTTAACGAGTGTTTTTGCACTTGTATTTGCATTTAATGACCTATATTTCACGTCAAATGATATTAAAATGCATTAAAAACGAATTTGACCATGTTTATGCTCATTTTTAAGTATTTTGGCCTAATTTATCATTCAAATAACGTCCAAATACACAAAGAAGCCACCCAAAATATTTATTTAATGTTTACGAGTGTTTTTGCACTTGTATTTGCATTTAATGACCAATATTTCACGTCAAATGATATTAAAATGCATTAAAAATGAATTCGAGCAAGTTTATGCACATTTTTAACCTATTTGGCCTAATTTATCATTGAAATAACGTCCAAATACACAGAGAAGCCAACGAAAATATTTATTTATTGTTTACGAGTGTTTTTGCACTTGTATTTGCATTTAATGACCTATATTTCACCTCAAATCGCATTAAAATGCATTACAAACGAATTTGACCATATTTATGCTCATTTTTAACTAATTTGGCCTAATTTATCATTCAAATAACGTCCAAATACACAAATAAGCAAACCAAAATATTTATTTATTGTTTACGAGTGTTTTTGCACTTGTTTTTGCCTTTAATAACCTATATTTCACGTCAAATCGCATTAAAAAGCATTAAAAATGAATTTGAGCATGTTTATGCATATTTTTAACCAATTTGGCCTCATTTATCATTCAAATAACGTCCAAATACACAAATAAGCCACCCGAAATATTTATTTAATGTTTACGAGTCTTTTTGCACTTGTATTTGCATTTAATGACCTATATTTCACGTCAAATGATATTAAAATGCATTAAAAACGAATTTGGCCATGTTTATGCTCATTTTTAAGTAATTTGGCCTAATTTATCATTCAAATAACGTCCAAATACACAAAGAAGCCACCCAAAATATTTATTTAATGTTTACGAGTGTTTTTGCACTTGTATTTGCATTTAATGACCTATATTTCACGTCAAATCGCATTAAAATGCATTAAAAACGAATTCGAGCATGTTTATGCACATTTTTAACCTATTTGGCCTAATTTATCATTCAAATAACGTCCAAATACACAGAGAAGCCAACCAAAATATTTATTTATTGTTTACGAGTGTTTTTGCACTTGTATTTGCATTTAATGACCTATATTTCACGTCAAATCCCAATAAAATGCATTAAAAAAGAATTTGAGCTTGTTTATGCACATTTTTAACCAATTTGGCCTCATTTGTTATTCAAATAACGTCCAAATACACAAAAAAGTAACCCAAAATATTTATTTAATGTTTACGAGTGTTTTTGCATTTGTATTTGCATTTAATATCCAATATTTCACGTCAAATAGTATTAAAATGAATTAAAAAGCATTAAAAACAAATTTGAGCATGTTTATTCACATTTTTAACAAAGTTGACCTCATTTATCATTCAAATACGTCCAAATACACAAAGAAACCACCCAAAATATTTATTTAATATTTACGAGTGTTTTTGCACTTTTATTTGCATTTAATGACCTATATTTCATGTTAAATAGCATTAAAAAGCATTAAAAAGGAAATTGAGCATGTTTATGCATATTTTTAACCAATTTGGCCTCATTTATTATTCAAATAACGTCCAAATACACAAAGAAGCCACCCAAAATATTTATTTAATTTTTACGAGTGTTTTTGCACTTGTATTTGCATTTAATGACCTATATTTCACGTCAAATGATATTAAAATAGATTAAAAACGAATTTAACCATGTTTATGCTCATTTTTAAGCAATTTGGCCTAATTTATCATTCAAATAACGTCCAAATACACAAAGAAGCAAACCAAAATATTTATTTATTGTTGACGAGTGTTTTTGCACTTGTATTTGCCTTTAATAACCTATATTTCACGTCAAATCGCATTAAAAAGCATTAAAAATGAATTTGAGCATGTTTATGCATATTTTTAACCAATTTGGCCTCATTTATCATTCAAATAACGTCCAAATACACAAAGAAGCCACCCAAAATATTTATTTAATGTTTACGAGTGTTTTTGCACTTGTATTTGCATTTAATGACCTATGTTTCACGTCAAATGATATTAAAATGCATTAAATTGCATTACAAACAAATTTGACCATGTTGATGCTCATTTTTAACCAATTTGGCCTAATTTATCATTCAAATAACGTCCAAATACACAAATAAGCAAACCAAAATATTTATTTATTGTTTACGAGTGTTTTTGAACTTGTATTTGCCTTTAATAACTTATATTTCACGTCAAATCGCATTAAAAAGCATTAAAAATGAATTTGAGCATGTTTATGCATATTTTTAACCAATTTGGCCTCATTTATCATTCAAATAACGTCCAAATACACAAATAAGCCACCCGAAATATTTATTTAATGTTTACGAGTGTTTTTGCACTTGTATTTGCATTTAATGACCAATATTTCACGTCAAATCGCATTAAAATGCATTAAAAACGAATTCGAGCAAGTTTATGCACATTTTTAACCTATTTGGCCTAATTTATCATTCAAATAACGTCCAAATACACAAATAAGCCACCCAAAATATTTATTTAATGTTTACGAGTGTTTTTGCACTTGTATTTGCATTTAATGACCTATATTTCACGTCAAATCGCATTAAAATGCATTAAAAACGAATTCGAGCATGTTTATGCACATTTTTAACCTATTTGGCCTAATTTATCATTCAAATAACGTCCAAATACACAGAGAAGCCAACCAAAATATTTATTTATTGTTTACGAGTGTTTTTGCACTTGTATTTGCATTTAATGACCTATATTTCACGTCAAATCCCAATAAAATGCATTAAAAAAGAATTTGAGCTTGTTTATGCACATTTTTAACCAATTTGGCCTCATTTGTTATTCAAATAACGTCCAAATACACAAAAAAGTAACCCAAAATATTTATTTAATGTTTACGAGTGTTTTTGCATTTGTATTTGCATTTAATATCCAATATTTCACGTCAAATAGTATTAAAATGAATTAAAAAGCATTAAAAACAAATTTGAGCATGTTTATTCACATTTTTAACAAAGTTGACCTCATTTATCATTCAAATACGTCCAAATACACAAAGAAACCACCCAAAATATTTATTTATTGTTTACGAGTGTTTTTGCACTTGTTTTTGCCTTTAATAACCTAAATTTCACGTCAAATCGCATTAAAAAGCATTAAAAATGAATTTGAGCATTTTATTCACATTTTTAACTAATTTGGCCTAATTTATCATTCAAATAACGTCCAAATACACAAATAAGAAAACCAAAATATTTATTTATTGTTTACGAGTGTTTTTGCACTTGTTTTTGCCTTTAATAACCTATATTTCACGTCAAATCGCATTAAAAAGCATTAAAAATGAATTTGAGCATGTTTATGCATATTTTTAACCAATTTGGCCTCATTTATCATTCAAATAACGTCCAAATACACAAAGAAGCCACCCGAAATATTTATTTAATGTTTACGAGTGTTTTTGCACTTGTATTTGCATTTAATAATCTATATTTCACGTCAAATCATATTAAAATGCATTAAAAACGAATTTGACCATGTTTATGCTCATTTTTATGTAATTTGGCCTAATTTATTATTCAAATAACGTCCAAATACACAAATAAGCAAACCAAAATATTTATTTATTGTTGACGAGTGTTTTTGCACTTGTATTT
Source organism: x Bolboschoenoplectus mariqueter (assembly GCA_037678475.1). NCBI lineage: Eukaryota > Viridiplantae > Streptophyta > Magnoliopsida > Poales > Cyperaceae > x Bolboschoenoplectus > x Bolboschoenoplectus mariqueter. The sequence continues at coordinate 4,596,302 of CM075236.1, read as the reverse complement.
GCATTTAATATCCAATATTTCACGTCAAATAGTATTAAAATGAATTAAAAAGCATTAAAAACAAATTTGAGCATGTTTATTCACATTTTTAACTAATTTGACCTCATTTATCATTCAAATACGTCCAAATAAACAAAGAAACCACCCAAAATATTTATTTAATATTTACGAGTGTTTTTGCACTTTTATTTGCATTTAATGACCTATATTTGACGTTAAATCGCATTAAAAAACATTAAAAATGAATTTGAGCATGTTTATGCATACTTTTAACCAATTTGGCCTCATTTATTATTCAAATAACGTCCAAATACACAAATAAGCCACCCGAAATATTTATTTAATGTTTACGAGTGTTTTTGCACTTGTATTTGCATTTAATAACCTATATTTCACGTCAAATCATATTAAAATGCATTAAAAACGAATTTGACCATATTTATGCTCATTTTTAAGCAATTTGGCCTAATTTATCATTCAAATAACGTCCAAAAACACAAAGAAGCCACCCAAAATATTTATTTAATGTTTACGAGTGTTCTTGCACTTGTATTTGCATTTAATGACCTATATTTCACGTCAAATGATATCAAAATGCATTAAAAACGAATTTGACCATGTTTATGCTCATTTTTAAGTAATTTGGCCTAATTTATCATTCAAATAACGTCCAAATACACAAAGAAGCCACCCAAAATATTTATTTAATGTTTACGAGTGTTTTTGCACTTATATTTGCATTTAATGACCTATATTTCACGTCAAATTGCATTAAAATGCATTAAAAACGAATTCGAGCATGTTTATGCACATTTTTAACCTATTTGGCCTAATTTATCATTCAAATAACGTCCAAATACACAGAGAAGCCAACCAAAATATTTATTTATTGTTTACGAGTGTTTTTGCACTTGTATTTGCATTTAATGACCTATATTTCACGTCAAATCCCAATAAAATGCATTAAAAACGAATTGGAGAATGTTTATGCACATTTTTAACCAATTTGGCCTCATTTATCATTCAAATAACGTCCAAATACACAAAGAAGCCACCCGAAATATTTATTTAATGTTTACGAGTGTTTTTGCACTTGTATTTGCATTTAATAACCTATATTTCACGTCAAATCATATTAAAATGCATTAAAAACGAATTTGACCATGTTTATGCTCATTTTTAAGCAATTTGGCCTAATTTATCATTCAAATAACGTCCAAATACACAAAAAAGCCACCCAAAATATTTATTTAATATTTACGATTGTTTTTGCACTTGTATTTGCATTTAATGACCTATGTTTCACGTCAAATGATATTAAAATGCATTAAATTGCATTAAAAACGAATTTGAGCATGTTTATGCACATTTTTAACCAATTTGGCCTCATTTATAATTCAAATAACGTCCAAATACACAAAGAAGCAACCAAAAATATTTATTTAATGTTTACGAGTGTTTTTGTACTTGTATTATCCTTTAATGACCTATATTTCACGTCAAATCGCATTAAAATGCAATAAATACGAATTCGAGCAAGTTTATGCACATTTTTAACCTATTTGGCCTAATTTATCATTCAAATAACGTCCAAATACACAGAGAAGCCAACCAAAATATTTATTTATGGTTTACGAGTGATTTTGCACTTGTATTTGCATTTAATGACCTATATTTCACGTCAAATCGCATTAAAATGCATTACAAACAAATCTGACCATGTTGATGCTCATTTTTAACCAATTTGGCCTAATTTATCATTCAAATAACGTCCAAATACACAAATAAGCAAACCAAAATATTTATTTATTGTTTACGAGTGTTTTTGAACTTGTATTTGCCTTTAATAACCTATATTTCACGTCAAATCGCATTAAAAAGCATTAAAAATGAATTTGAGCATGTTTATGCATATTTTTAACCAATTTGGCCTCATTTATCATTCAAATAACGTCCAAATACACAAAGAAGCCACCCAAAATATTTATTTAATGTTTACGAGTGTTTTTGCACTTGTATTTGCATTTAATGACCTATATTTCACGTCAAATGATATTAAAATGCATTAAAAACGAATTTGACCATGTTTATGCTCATTTTTAAGTATTTTGGCCTAATTTATCATTCAAATAACGTCCAAATACACAAAGAAGCCACCCAAAATATTTATTTAATGTTTACGAGTGTTTTTGCACTTGTATTTGCATTTAATGACCAATATTTCACGTCAAATGATATTAAAATGCATTAAAAATGAATTCGAGCAAGTTTATACACATTTTTAACCTATTTGGCCTAATTTATCATTGAAATAACGTCCAAATACACAGAGAAGCCAACCAAAATATTTATTTATTGTTTACGAGTGTTTTTGCACTTGTATTTGCATTTAATGACCTATATTTCACCTCAAATCGCATTAAAATGCATTACAAACGAATTTGACCATATTTATGCTCATTTTTAACTAATTTGGCCTAATTTATCATTCAAATAACGTCCAAATACACAAATAAGCAAACCAAAATATTTATTTATTGTATACGAGTGTTTTTGCACTTGTTTTTGCCTTTAATAACCTATATTTCACGTCAAATCGCATTAAAAACCATTAAAAATGAATTTGAGCATGTTTATGCATATTTTTAACCAATTTGGCCTCATTTATCATTCAAATAACGTCCAAATACACAAATAAGCCACCCGAAATATTTATTTAATGTTTACGAGTGTTTTTGCACTTGTATTTGCATTTAATGACCTATATTTCACGTCAAATCGCATTAAAATGCATTAAAAACGAATTCGAGCAAGTTTATGCACATTTTTAACCTATTTGGCCTAATTTATCATTGAAATAACGTCCAAATAAACAGAGAAGCCAACCAAAATATTTATTTATTGTTTACGAGTGTTTTTGCACTTGTATTTGCATTTAATGACCTATATTTTACGTCAAATGATATTAAAATGCATTAAAAACGAATTTGACCATGTTTATGCTCATTTTTAAGCAATTTGGCCTAATTTATCATTCAAATAACGTCCAAATACACAAAGAAGCAAACCAAAATATTTATTTATTGTTGACGAGTGTTTTTGCACTTGTATTTGCCTTTAATAACCTATATTTCACGTCAAATCGCATTAAAAAGCATTAAAAATGAATTTGAGCATGTTTATGCATATTTTTAACCAATTTGGCCTCATTTATCATTCAAATAACGTCCAAATACACAAAGAAGCCATTCGAAATATTTATTTAATGTTTACGAGTGTTTTTGCACTTGTATTTGCATTTAATAACCTATATTTCACGTCAAATCATATTAAAATGCATTAAAAACGAATTTGACCATGTTTATGCTCATTTTTAAGTAATTTGGCCTAATTTATTATTCAAATAACGTCCAAATACACAAATAAGCAAACCAAAATATTTATTTATTGTTGACGAGTGTTTTTGCACTTGTATTTGCCTTTAATAACCTATATTTCACGTCAAATCGCATTAAAAAGCATTAGAAATGAATTTGAGCATGTTTATGCATATTTTTAACCAATTTGGCCTCATTTATCATTCAAATAACGTCCAAATACACAAATAAGCCACCCGAAATATTTATTTAATATTTACGAGTGTTTTTGCACTTGTATTTGCATTTAATGACCTATATTTCACGTCAAATGATATTGTAATTGATTAAAAACGAATTTGACCATGTTTATGCTCATTTTTAAGTAATTTGGCCTAATTTATCATTCAAATAACGTCCAAATACACAAAGAAGCCACCCAAAATATTTATTTAATGTTTACGAGTGTTTTTCCACTTGTATTTGCATTTAATGACCTATATTTCACGTCAAATGATATTAAAATGCATTAAAAACGAATTTGACCATGTTTATGCTCATTTTTAAGTATTTTGGCCTAATTTATTATTCAAATAACGTCCAAATACACAAAGAAGCCACCCAAAATATTTATTTAATGTTTACGAGTGTTTTTGCACTTGTATTTGCATTTAATGACCAATATTTTACGTCAAATGATATTTAAATGCATTAAAAATGAATTCGAGCAAGTTTATGCACATTTTTAACCTATTTGGCCTAATTTATCATTGAAATAACGTCCAAATACACAGAGAAGCCAACCAAAATATTTATTTATTGTTTACGAGTGTTTTTGCACTTGTATTTGCATTTAATGACCTATATTTCACCTCAAATCGCATTAAAATTCATTACAAAGCATTAAAAACAAATTTGAGCATGTTTATTCACATTTTTAACTAATTTGACCTCATTTATCATTCAAATACGTCCAAATAAACAAAGAAACCACCCAAAATATTTATTTAATATTTACGAGTGTTTTTGCACTTTTATTTGCATTTAATGACCTATATTAGACATTAAATCGCATTAAAAAGCATTAAAAATGAATTTAAGCATGTTTATGCATACTTTTAACCAATTTGGCCTCATTTATTATTCAAATAACGTCCAAATACACAAATAAGCCACCCGAAATATTTATTTAATGTTTACGAGTGTTTTTGCACTTGTATTTGCATTTAATGACCTATATTTCACGTCAAATCGCATTAAAATGCATTAAAAACGAATTCGAGCAAGTTTATGCACATTTTTAACCTATTTGGCCTAATTTATCATTGAAATAACGTCCAAATACACAGAGAAGCCAACCAAAATATTTATTTATTGTTTACGAGTGTTTTTGCACTTGTATTTGCATTTAATGACCTATATTTCACGTCAAATCGCATTAAAATGCATTACAAACGAATTTGACCATGTTTATGCTCATTTTTAACCAATTTGGCTTAATTTATCATTCAAATAACGTCCAAATACACAAATAAGCAAACCAAAATATTTAATTATTGTTTACGAGTGTTTTTGCACTGGTATTTGCCTTTAATAACATATATTTCACGGCAAATAGTATTAAAATGAATTAAAAAGCATTAAAAATAAATTTGAGCATGTTTATTCACATTTTTAACTAATTTAACCTTATTTATCATTCAAATACGTCCAAATACACAAATAAGCCACCCAAAATATTTATTTAATGTTTACGAGTGTTTTTGCACTTGTATTTGCATTTAATGACCAATATTTCACGTCAAATGATATTTAAATGCATTAAAAATGAATTCGAGCAAGTTTATGCACATTTTTAACCAATTTTGCCTAATTTATCATTGAAATAACGTCCAAATACACAGAGAAGCCAACCAAAATATTTATTTATTGTTTACGAGTGTTTTTGCACTTGTATTTGCATTTAATGACCTATATTTCACCTCAAATCGCATTAAAATGCATTACAAAGCATTAAAAACAAATTTGAGCATGTTTATGCACATTTTTAACTAATTTGGCCTCATTTATCATTCAAATAACGTCCAAATACACAAATAAGCCACCCAAAATATTTATTTAATATTTACGAGTGTTTTTGCACTTTTATTTGCATTTAATGACCTATATTTGACGTTAAATCGCATTAAAGAGCATTAAAAATGAATTTGAGCATGTTTATGCATACTTTTAACCAATTTGGCCTCATTTATCATTCAAATAACGTCCAAATACACAAATAAGCCACCCGAAATATTTATTTAATGTTTACGAGTGTTTTTGCACTTGTATTTGCATTTAATGACCTATATTTCACGTCGAATCGCATTAAAATGCATTAAAAACGAATTCGAGCAAGTTTATGCACATTTTTAACCTATTTGGCCTAATTTATCATTGAAATAACGTCCAAATACACAGAGAAGCCAACCAAAATATTTATTTATTGTTTACGAGTGCTTTTGCACTTGTATTTGCAATTAATGACCTATATTTCACGTCAAATCGCATTAAAAAGCATTAAAAATGAATTTGAGCATGTTTATGCATATTTTTAAGCAATTTGGCCTAATTTATCATTCAAATAACGTCCAAATACACAAAGAAGCCACCCAAAATATTTATTTAATGTTTACGAGTGTTTTTGCAGTTGTATTTGCATTTAATGACCTATATTTCACGTCAAATGATATTAAAATGCATTAAAAACGAATTTGACCATGTTTATGCTCATTTTTAAGCAATTTGGCCTAATTTATCATTCAAATAACGTCCAAATACACAAATAAGCAAACCAAAATATTTATTTATTGTTGACGAGTGTTTTTGCACTTGTATTTGCCTTTAATAACCTATATTTCACGTCAAATCGCATTAAAAAACATTAAAAAGCATTAAAAACAAATTTGAGCATGTTTATTCACATTTTTAACTAATTTGACCTCATTTATCATTCAAATACGTCCAAATAAACAAAGAAACCACCCAAAATATTTATTTAATATTTACGAATGTTTTTGCACTTTTATTTGCATTTAATGACCTATATTTCACGTTAAATCGCATTAAAAAGCATTAAAAATGAATTTGAGCATGTTTATGCATACTTTTAACCAATTTGGCCTCATTTATTATTCAAATATCGTCTAAATACACAAATAAGCCACCCGAAATATTTATTTAATGTTTACGAGTGTTTTTGCACTTGTATTTGCATTTAATAACCTATATTTCACGTCAAATCATATTAAAATGCATTAAAAACGAATTTGATCATGTTTATGCTCATTTTTAAGCAATTTGGCCTAATTTATCATTTAAATAACGTCCAAAAACACAAAGAAGCCACCCAAAATATTTATTTAATGTTTACGAGTGTTTTTGCACTTGTATTTGCATTTAATGACCTATATTTCACGTCAAATGATATCAAAATGCATTAAAAACGAATTTGACCATGTTTATGCTCATTTTTAAGTAATTTGGCCTAATTTATCATTAAAATAACGTCCAAATACACAAAGAAGCCACCCAAAATATTTATTTAATGTTTACGAGTGTTTTTGCACTTGTATTTGCATTTAATGACCTATATTTTACGTCAAATGATATTAAAATGCATTAAAAACGAATTTAACCATGTTTATGCTTATTTTTAAGCAATTTGGCCTAATTCATCATTCAAATAACGTCCAAATACACAAATAAGCAAACCAAAATATTTATTTATTGTTGACGAGTGTTTTTGCACTTGTATTTGCCTTTAATAACCTATATTTCACGTCAAATCGCATTAAAAAGCATTAAAAATGAATTTGAGCATGTTTATGCATATTTTTAACCAATTTGGCCTCATTTATCATTCAAATAACGTCCAAATACACAAATAAGCCACCCGAAATATTTATTTAATGTTTACGAGTGTTTTTGCACTTGTATTTGCATTTAATAACCTATATTTCACGTCAAATCATATTAAAATGCATTAAAAACGAATTTGACCATGTTTATGCTCATTTTTAAGCAATTTGGCCTAATTTATCATTCAAATAACGTCCAAAAACACAAAGAAACCACCCAAAATATTTATTTAATATTTACGAGTGTTTTTGCACTTGTATTTGCATTTAATGACCTATATTTCACGTCAAATCCCATTAAAATGCATTAAAAACGAATTCGAGCAAGTTTATGCACATTTTTAACCAATTTGGCCTAATTTATCATTCAAATAAAGTCCAAATACACAAATAAGCAAACCAAAATATTTATTTGTTGTTTACGAGTGTTTTTGCACTTGTATTTGCCTTTAATAACCTATATTTCACGTCAAATCGCATTAAAAAGCATTAAAAATGAATTTGAGCATGTTTATGCATACTTTTAACCAATTTGGCCTCATTTATCATTCAAATAACGTCCAAATACACAAATAAGCCACCCAAAATATTTATTTAATGTTTACGAGTGTTTTTGCACTTGTATTTGCATTTAATGACCTATATTTCACGTCAAATGATATTAAAATGCATTAAATACGAATTCGAGCAAGTTTATGCACATTTTTAACCTATTTGGCCTAATTTATTATTCAAATAACGTCCAAATACACAGAGAAGCCAACCAAAATATTTATTTATGGTTTACGAGTGTTTTTGCATTTGTATTTGCATTTAATGACCTATATTTCACGTCAGATCGCATTAAAATGCATTACAAACAAATTTGACCATGTTGATGCTCATTTTTAAGCAATTTGGCCTAATTTATCATTTAAATAACGTCCAAAAACACAAAGAAGCCACCCAAAATATTTATTTAATGTTTACGAGTGTTTTTGCACTTGTATTTGCATTTAATGACCTATATTTCACGTCAAATGATATCAAAATGCATTAAAAACGAATTTGACCATGTTTATGCTCATTTTTAAGTAATTTGGCCTAATTTATCATTAAAATAACGTCCAAATACACAAAGAAGCCACCCAAAATATTTATTTAATGTTTACGAGTGTTTTTGCACTTGTATTTGCATTTAATGACCTATATTTCACGTCAAATCGCATTAAAATGCATTACAAACGAATTTGACCATATTTATGCTCATTTTTAATTAATTTGGCCTAATTTATCATTCAAATAATGTCCAAATACACAAATAAGCAAACCAAAATATTTATTTATTGTTTACGAGTGTTTTTGCACTTGTTTTTGCCTTTAATAACCTATATTTCACGTCAAATCGCATTAAAAAGCATTAAAAATGAATTTGAGCATTTTTATGCATATTTTTAACCAATTTGACCTCATTTATCATTCAAATAACGTCCAAATACATAAAGAAGCCACCCGAAATATTTATTTAATGTTTACGAGTGTTTTTGCACTTGTATTTGCATTTAATGACCTATATTTCACGTCAAATCGCATTAAAATGCATTAAAAACGAATTCGAGCAAGTTTATGCAAATTTTAACCTATTTGGCCTAATTTATCATTGAAATAACGTCCAAATACACAAAGAAGCCAACCAAAATATTTATTTATTGTTTACGAGTGTTTTTGCACTTGTATTTGCATTTAATGACCTTTATTTCACGTCAAATCGCATTAAAATGCATTACAAACGAATTTGACCATGTTTATGCTCATTTTTAACCAATTTGGCTTAATTTATCATTCAAATAACGTCCAAATACACAAATAAGCAACCAAAATATTTAATTATTGTTTACGAGTGTTTTTGCACTGGTATTTGCCTTTAATAACATATATTTCACGGCAAATAGTATTAAAATGAATGAAAAAGCATTAAAAACAAATTTGAGCATGTTTATTCACATTTTTAACTAATTTAACCTTATTTATCATTCAAATACGTCCAAATACACAAATAAGCCACCCAAAATATTTATTTAATATTTACGAGTGTTTTTGCACTTGTATTTGCATTTAATGACCTATATTTCACGTCAAATCGCATTAAAATGCATTAAAAACGAATTCGAGCAAGTTTATGCAAATTTTAACCTATTTGGCCTAATTTATCATTGAAATAACGTCCAAATACACAAAGAAGCCAACCAAAATATTTATTTATTGTTTACGAGTGTTTTTGCACTTGTATTTGCATTTAATGACCTTTATTTCACGTCAAATCGCATTAAAATGCATTACAAACGAATTTGACCATATTTATGCTCATTTTTAACCAATTTGGCTTAATTTATCATTCAAATAACGTACAAATACACAAATAAGCAACCAAAATATTTAATTATTGTTTACGAGTGTTTTTGCACTGGTATTTGCCTTTAATAACATATATTTCACGGCAAATAGTATTAAAATGAATTAAAAAGCATTAAAAACAAATTTGAGCATGTTTATTCACATTTTTAACTAATTTAACCTTATTTATCATTCAAATACGTCCAAATACACAAATAAGCCACCCAAAATATTTATTTAATATTTACGAGTGTTTTTGCACTTGTATTTGCATCTAATGACCTATATTTCACGTCAAATGATATTAAAATGCATTAAATTGCATTAAAAACGAATTTGAGCATGTTTATGCACATTTTTAACCAATTTGGCCTCATTTATCATTCAAATAACGTCCAAATACACAAAGAAGCCACCCAAAATATTTATTTAATGTTTACGAGTGTTTTTGCACTTGTATTTGCATTTAATTACCTATATTTCACGTTAAATCCCATTAAAATGCATTAAAAAGGAATTTGAGCTTGTTTATCCACATTTTTAACCAATTTGGCCTTATTTGTCATTCAAATAACGTCCAAATACACAAAAAAGTAACCCAAAATATTTATTTAATGTTTACGAGTGTTTTTGCATTTGTATTTGCATTTAATATCCAATATTTCACGTCAAATAGAATTAAAATGAATTAAAAAGCATTAAAAACAAATTTGAGCATGTTTATTGACATTTTTAACTAATTTGACCTCATTTATCATTCAAATACGTCCAAATAAACAAAGAAGCCACCCAAAATATTTATTTAATATTTACGAGTGTTTTTGCACTTGTATTTGCATTTAATAACCTATATTTCACGTCAAAATAGCATTAAAAAGGAATTTGAGCATGTTTATGCATATTTTTAACCAATTTGGCCTCATTTATCATTCAAATAACGTCCAAATACACAAAAAAGCCACCCAAAATGTTTATTTAATTTTTACAAGTGTTTTTGCACTTGTATTTGCATTTAATGACCTATATTTCACGTCAAATCCCAATAAAATGCATTAAATACGAATTTGAGCTTGTTTATGCACATTTTTAACCAATTTGGCCTAATTTGTCATTCAAATAACGTCCAAATACACAAAGAAGGCACCCAAAATATTTATTTAATGTTTACGAGTGTTTTTGCACTTGTATTTGCATTTAATTACCTATATTTCACGTCAAATGATATTAAAATGCATTAAAAACGAATTTGACCATGTTTATGCTCATTTTTAAGCAATTTGGCCTAATTTATCATTCAAATAACGTCCAAATACACAAAAAAGCCACCCAAAATATTTATTTAATGTTTACGAGTGTTTTTGCACTTGTATTTGCATTTAATGACCTATATTTCATGTCAAATCGCATTAAAATGCATTAAAAATGAATTCGAGCAAGTTTATGCACTTTTTTAACCTATTTGGCCTAATTTATCATTCAAATAACGTCCAAATACACAGAGAAGCCAACCAAAATATTTATTTATTGTTTACGAGTGTTTTTGCACTTGTATTTGCATTTAATGACCTATATTTCACGTCAAATCCCAATAAAATGCATTAAAAACGAATTTGAGCTTGTTTATGCACATTTTTAACCAATTTGGCCTCATTTGTCATTCAAATAACGTCCAAATAAACAAAAAAGTGACCCAAAATATTTATTTAATGTTTACGAGTGTTTTTGCATTTGTATTTGCATTTAATATCCAATATTTCACGTCAAATAGTATTAAAATGAATTAAAAAGCATTAAAAACAAATTTGAGCATGTTTATTCACATTTTTAACTAATTTGACCTCATTTATCATTCAAATATGTCCAAATACACAAAGAAATCACCCAAAATATTTATTTAATATTTACGAGTGTTTTTGCACTTTTATTTGCATTTAATGACCTATATTTCACGTTAAATAGCACTAAAAAGCATTAAAAAGGAATTTGAGCATGTTTATGCATATTTTTAACCAATTTGGTCTCATTTATTATTCAAATAACGTCCAAATACACAAAGAAGCCACCCAAAATATTTATTTAATTTTTACGAGTGTTTTTGCAGTTGTATTTGCATTTAATGACCTATATTTCACGTCAAATGATATTAAAATGCATTAAAAACGAATTTAACCATGTTTATGCTCATTTTTAAGCAATTTGGCCTAATTTATTATTCAAATAACGACCAAATACACAAATAAGCAAACCAAAATATTTATTTATTGTTGACGAGTGTTTTTGCACTTGTATTTGCCTTTAATAACCTATATTTCACGTCAAATCGCATTAAAAAGCATTAAAAATGAATTTGAGCATGTTTATGCATATTTTTAACCAATTTGGCCTCATTTATCATTCAAATAACGTCCAAATACACAAAGAAGCCACCCGAAATATTTATTTAATGTTTACGAGTGTTTTTGCACTTGTATTTGCATTTAATAACCTATATTTCACGTCAAATCATATTAAAATGCATTAAAAACGAATTTGACCATGTTTATGCTCATTTTTAAGCAATTTGGCCTAATTTATTATTCAAATAACGTCCAAATACACAAATAAGCAAACCAAAATATTTATTTATTGTTGACGAGTGTTTTTGCACTTGTATTTGCCTTTAATAACCTATATTTCACGTCAAATCGCATTAAAAAGCATTAAATACGAATTCGAGCAAGTTTATACACATTTTTAACCTATTTGGCCTAATTTATCATTCAAATGACGTCCAAATACACAGAGAAGCCAACCAAAATATTTATTTATGGTTTACGAGTGTTTTTGCAATTGTATTTGCATTTAATGACCTATATTTCACGTCAAATTGCATTAAAATGCATTACAAACAAATTTGACCATGTTGATGCTCATTTTTAACCAATTTGGCCTAATTTATTATTCAAATAACGTCCAAATACACAAATAAGCAAACCAAAATATTTATTTATTGTTTACGAGTGTTTTTGCACCTGTATTTGCCTTTAATAACCTATATTTCACGTCAAATCGCATTAAAAAGCATTAAAAATGAATTTGAACATGTTTATGCATATTTTTAACCAATTTGGCCTCATTTATCATTCAAATAACGTCCAAATATACAAATAAGCCACCCGAAATATTTATTTAATGTTTACGAGTGTTTTTGCACTTGTATTTGCATTTAATGACCTATATTTCACGTCAAATGATATTAAAATGCATTAAAAACGAATTTGACCATGTTTATGCTCATTTTTAAGTAATTTGGCCTAATTTATCATTCAAATAACGTCCAAATACACAAATAAGCCACCCAAAATATTTATTTAATGTTTACGAGTGTTTTTGCACTTGTATTTGCATTTAATGACCTACATTTCACGTCAAATCGCTTTAAAATGCATTAAAAATGAATTCGAGCAAGTTTATGCACATTTTTAACCGATTTGGCCTAATTTATCATTGAAATAACGTCCAAATACACAAAGAAGCCACCCAAAATATTTATTTAATGTTTACGAGTGTTTTTGCACTTGTATTTGCATTTAATGACCTATATTTCATGTCAAATCGCATTAAAATGCATTAAAAACGAATTCGAGCAAGTTTATGCACATTTTTAACCTATTTGGCCTAATTTATCATTCAAATAACGTCCAAATACACAGAGAAGCCAACCAAAATATTTATTTATTGTTTACGAGTGTTTTTGCACTTGTATTTGCCTTTAATAACCTATATTTCACGTCAAATCGCATTAAAAAGCATTAAAAATGAATTTGAGCATGTTTATGCATATTTTTAACCAATTTGGCCTCATTTATCATTCATATAACGTCCGAATACACAAATAAGCCACCCGAAATATTTATTTAATGTTTACGAGTGTTTTTGCACTTGTATTTGCATTTAATAACCTATATTTCACGTCAAATCATATTAAAATGCATTAAAAACGAATTTGACCATGTTTATGCTCATTTTTAAGCAATTTGGCCTAATTTATCATTCAAATTACGTCCAAAAACACAAAGAAGCCACCCAAAATATTTATTTAATGTTTACGAGTGTTTTTGCACTTGTATTTGCATTTAATGACCTATATTTCACGTCAAATCGCTTTAAAATGCATTAAAAATGAATTCGAGCAAGTTTATGCACATTTTTAACCTATTTGGCCTAATTTATCATTGAAATAACGTCCAAATACACAGAGAAGCCAACCAAAATATTTATTTATTGTTTACGAGTGTTTTTGCACTTGTATTTGCATTTAATGACCTATATTTCACGTCAAATCGCATTAAAATGCATTACAAACGAATTTGACCATATTTATGCTCATTTTTAACTAATTTGGCCTAATTTATCATTCAAATAACGTCCAAATACACAAATAAGCCACCCAAAATATTTATTTAATTTTTACGAGTGTTTTTGCAGTTGTATTTGCATTTAATGACCTATATTTCACGTCAAATGATATTAAAATGCATTAAAAACGAATTTAACCATGTTTATGCTCATTTTTAAGCAATTTGGCCTAATTTATTATTCAAATAACGACCAAATACACAAATAAGCAAACCAAAATATTTATTTATTGTTGACGAGTGTTTTTGCACTTGTATTTGCCTTTAATAACCTATATTTCACGTCAAATCGCATTAAAAAGCATTAAAAATGAATTTGAGCATGTTTATGCATATTTTTAACCAATTTGGCCTCATTTATCATTCAAATAACGTCCAAATACACAAAGAAGCCACCCGAAATATTTATTTAATGTTTACGAGTGTTTTTGCACTTGTATTTGCATTTAATAACCTATATTTCACGTCAAATCATATTAAAATGCATTAAAAACGAATTTGACCATGTTTATGCTCATTTTTAAGCAATTTGGCCTAATTTATTATTCAAATAACGTCCAAATACACAAATAAGCAAACCAAAATATTTATTTATTGTTGACGAGTGTTTTTGCACTTGTATTTGCCTTTAATAACCTATATTTCACGTCAAATCGCATTAAAAAGCATTAAATACGAATTCGAGCAAGTTTATACACATTTTTAACCTATTTGGCCTAATTTATCATTCAAATGACGTCCAAATACACAGAGAAGCCAACCAAAATATTTATTTATGGTTTACGAGTGTTTTTGCAATTGTATTTGCATTTAATGACCTATATTTCACGTCAAATTGCATTAAAATGCATTACAAACAAATTTGACCATGTTGATGCTCATTTTTAACCAATTTGGCCTAATTTATTATTCAAATAACGTCCAAATACACAAATAAGCAAACCAAAATATTTATTTATTGTTTACGAGTGTTTTTGCACCTGTATTTGCCTTTAATAACCTATATTTCACGTCAAATCGCATTAAAAAGCATTAAAAATGAATTTGAACATGTTTATGCATATTTTTAACCAATTTGGCCTCATTTATCATTCAAATAACGTCCAAATATACAAATAAGCCACCCGAAATATTTATTTAATGTTTACGAGTGTTTTTGCACTTGTATTTGCATTTAATGACCTATATTTCACGTCAAATGATATTAAAATGCATTAAAAACGAATTTGACCATGTTTATGCTCATTTTTAAGTAATTTGGCCTAATTTATCATTCAAATAACGTCCAAATACACAAATAAGCCACCCAAAATATTTATTTAATGTTTACGAGTGTTTTTGCACTTGTATTTGCATTTAATGACCTACATTTCACGTCAAATCGCTTTAAAATGCATTAAAAATGAATTCGAGCAAGTTTATGCACATTTTTAACCGATTTGGCCTAATTTATCATTGAAATAACGTCCAAATACACAAAGAAGCCACCCAAAATATTTATTTAATGTTTACGAGTGTTTTTGCACTTGTATTTGCATTTAATGACCTATATTTCATGTCAAATCGCATTAAAATGCATTAAAAACGAATTCGAGCAAGTTTATGCACATTTTTAACCTATTTGGCCTAATTTATCATTCAAATAACGTCCAAATACACAGAGAAGCCAACCAAAATATTTATTTATTGTTTACGAGTGTTTTTGCACTTGTATTTGCCTTTAATAACCTATATTTCACGTCAAATCGCATTAAAAAGCATTAAAAATGAATTTGAGCATGTTTATGCATATTTTTAACCAATTTGGCCTCATTTATCATTCATATAACGTCCGAATACACAAATAAGCCACCCGAAATATTTATTTAATGTTTACGAGTGTTTTTGCACTTGTATTTGCATTTAATAACCTATATTTCACGTCAAATCATATTAAAATGCATTAAAAACGAATTTGACCATGTTTATGCTCATTTTTAAGCAATTTGGCCTAATTTATCATTCAAATTACGTCCAAAAACACAAAGAAGCCACCCAAAATATTTATTTAATGTTTACGAGTGTTTTTGCACTTGTATTTGCATTTAATGACCTATATTTCACGTCAAATCGCTTTAAAATGCATTAAAAATGAATTCGAGCAAGTTTATGCACATTTTTAACCTATTTGGCCTAATTTATCATTGAAATAACGTCCAAATACACAGAGAAGCCAACCAAAATATTTATTTATTGTTTACGAGTGTTTTTGCACTTGTATTTGCATTTAATGACCTATATTTCACGTCAAATCGCATTAAAATGCATTACAAACGAATTTGACCATATTTATGCTCATTTTTAACTAATTTGGCCTAATTTATCATTCAAATAACGTCCAAATACACAAATAAGCAAACCAAAATATTTATTTATTGTTTACGAGTGTTTTTACACTTGTTTTTGCCTTTAATAACCTAAATTTCACGTCAAATCGCATTAAAAAGCATTAAAAATGAATTTGAGCATTTTATTCACATTTTTAACTAATTTGGCCTAATTTATCATTCAAATAACGTCCAAATACACAAATAAGAAAACCAAAATATTTATTTATTGTTTACGAGTGTTTTTGCACTTGTTTTTTGCCTTTAATAACCTATATTTCACGTCAAATCGCATTAAAAAGCATTAAAAATGAATTTGAGCATGTTTATGCATATTTTTAACCAATTTGGCCTCATTTATCATTCAAATAACGTCCAAATACACAAAGAAGCCACCCGAAATATTTATTTAATGTTTACGAGTGTTTTTGCACTTGTATTTGCATTTAATAACCTATATTTCACGTCAAATCATATTAAAATGCATTAAAAACGAATTTGACCATGTTTATGCTCATTTTTAAGCAATTTGGCCTAATTTATTATTCAAATAACGTCCAAATACACAAATAAGCAAACCAAAATATTTATTTATTGTTGACGAGTGTTTTTGCACTTGTATTTGCCTTTAATAACCTATATTTCACGTCAAATCGCATTAAAAAGCATTAAATACGAATTCGAGCAAGTTTATACACATTTTTAACCTATTTGGCCTAATTTATCATTCAAATGACGTCCAAATACACAGAGAAGCCAACCAAAATATTTATTTATGGTTTACGAGTGTTTTTGCAATTGTATTTGCATTTAATGACCTATATTTCACGTCAAATTGCATTAAAATGCATTACAAACAAATTTGACCATGTTGATGCTCATTTTTAACCAATTTGGCCTAATTTATTATTCAAATAACGTCCAAATACACAAATAAGCAAACCAAAATATTTATTTATTGTTTACGAGTGTTTTTGCACCTGTATTTGCCTTTAATAACCTATATTTCACGTCAAATCGCATTAAAAAGCATTAAAAATGAATTTGAACATGTTTATGCATATTTTTAACCAATTTGGCCTCATTTATCATTCAAATAACGTCCAAATATACAAATAAGCCACCCGAAATATTTATTTAATGTTTACGAGTGTTTTTGCACTTGTATTTGCATTTAATGACCTATATTTCACGTCAAATGATATTAAAATGCATTAAAAACGAATTTGACCATGTTTATGCTCATTTTTAAGTAATTTGGCCTAATTTATCATTCAAATAACGTCCAAATACACAAATAAGCCACCCAAAATATTTATTTAATGTTTACGAGTGTTTTTGCACTTGTATTTGCATTTAATGACCTACATTTCACGTCAAATCGCTTTAAAATGCATTAAAAATGAATTCGAGCAAGTTTATGCACATTTTTAACCTATTTGGCCTAATTTATCATTGAAATAACGTCCAAATACACAAAGAAGCCACCCAAAATATTTATTTAATGTTTACGAGTGTTTTTGCACTTGTATTTGCATTTAATGACCTATATTTCATGTCAAATCGCATTAAAATGCATTAAAAACGAATTCGAGCAAGTTTATGCACATTTTTAACCTATTTGGCCTAATTTATCATTCAAATAACGTCCAAATATACAGAGAAGCCAACCAAAATATTTATTTATTGTTTACGAGTGTTTTTGCACTTGTATTTGCCTTTAATAACCTATATTTCACGTCAAATCGCATTAAAAAGCATTAAAAATGAATTTGAGCATGTTTATGCATATTTTTAACCAATTTGGCCTCATTTATCATTCAAATAACGTCCGAATACACAAATAAGCCACCCGAAATATTTATTTAATGTTTACGAGTGTTTTTGCACTTGTATTTGCATTAATAACCTATATTTCACGTCAAATCATATTAAAATGCATTAAAAACGAATTTGACCATGTTTATGCTCATTTTTAAGCAATTTGGCCTAATTTATCATTCAAATTACGTCCAAAAACACAAAGAAGCCACCCAAAATATTTATTTAATGTTTACGAGTGTTTTTGCACTTGTATTTGCATTTAATGACCTATATTTCACGTCAAATCGCTTTAAAATGCATTAAAAATGAATTCGAGCAAGTTTATGCACATTTTTAACCTATTTGGCCTAATTTATCATTGAAATAACGTCCAAATACACAGAGAAGCCAACCAAAATATTTATTTATTGTTTACGAGTGTTTTTGCACTTGTATTTGCATTTAATGACCTATATTTCACGTCAAATCGCATTAAAATGCATTACAAACGAATTTGACCATATTTATGCTCATTTTTAACTAATTTGGCCTAATTTATCATTCAAATAACGTCCAAATACACAAATAAGCAAACCAAAATATTTATTTATTGTTTACGAGTGTTTTTGCACTTGTTTTTGCCTTTAATAACCTAAATTTCACGTCAAATCGCATTAAAAAGCATTAAAAATGAATTTGAGTATTTTATTCACATTTTTAACTAATTTGGCCTAATTTATCATTCAAATAACGTCCAAATACACAAATAAGAAAACCAAAATATTTATTTATTGTTTACGAGTGTTATTGCACTTGTTTTTGCCTTTAATAACCTATATTTCACGTCAAATCGCATTAAAAAGCATTAAAAATGAATTTGAGCATGTTTATTCACATTTTTAACTAATTTGACCTTATTTATCATTCAAATACGTCCAAATACACAAAGAAGCCACCCAAAATATTTATTAAATATTTACGAGTGTTTTTGCACTTGTATTTGCATTTAATGACCTATGTTTCACGTCAAATGATATTAAAATGCATTAAATTGCATTAAAAACGAATTTGAGCATGTTTATGCACATTTTTAACCAATTTGGCCTCATTTATCATTCAAATAACGTCCAAACACACAAAGAAGCAACCAAAAATATTTATTTAATGTTTACGAGTGTTTTTGTACTTGTATTATCCTTTAATGACCTATATTTCACGTCAAATCGCATTAAAATGCATTAAGTACGAATTCGAGCAAGTTTATGCACATTTTTAACCTATTTGGCCTAATTTATCATTCAAATAACGTCCAAATACACAGAGAAGCCAACCAAAATATTTATTTATGGTTTACGAGTGTTTTTGCACTTGTATTTGCATTTAATAACCTATATTTCACGTCAAATCGCATTAAAAAGCATTGAAAATGAATTTGAGCATGTTTATGCATATTTTTAACCAATTTGGCCACATTTATCATTCAAATAACGTCCAAATACACAAATAAGCCACCCGAAATATTTATTTATTGTTTACGAGTGTTTTTGCACTTGTATTTGCCTTTAATGACCTATATTTCACGTCAAATCCCAATAAAATGCATTAAAAACGAATTTGAGCTTGTTTATGCACATTTTTAACCAATTTGGCCTCATTTGTCATTCAAATAACGTCCAAATACACAAATAAGCCACCCGAAATATTTATTTAATGTTTACGAGTGTTTTTGCACTTGTATTTGCATTTAATGACCTATATTTCACGTCAAATGATATTAAAATGCATTAAAAACGAATTTGACCATGTTTATGCTCATTTTTAAGTAATTTGGCCTAATTTACAATTCAAATAACGTCCAAATACACAAAGATGCCACCCAAAATATTTATTTAATGTTTACGAGTGTTTTTGCACTTGTATTTGCATTTAATGACCTATATTTCATGTCAAATCGCATTAAAATGCATTAAAAACGAATTCGAGCAAGTTTATGCACATTTTCAACCTATTTGGCCTAATTTATCATTCAAATAACGTCCAAAAACACAAAGAAGCCACCCAAAATATTTATTTAATGTTTACGAGTGTTTTTGCACTTGTATTTGCATTTAATGACCTATAATTCACGTCAAATCGCTTTAAAATGCATTAAAAATGAATTCGAGCAAGTTTATGCACATTTTTAACCTATTTGGCCTAATTTATCATTGAAATAACGTCCAAATACACAGAGAAGCCAACCAAAATATTTATTTATTGTTTACGAGTGTTTTTGCACTTGTATTTGCATTTAATGACCTATATTTCACGTCAAATCGCATTAAAATGCATTACAAACGAATTTGACCATATTTATGTTCATTTTTAAGCAATTTGGCCTAATTTATTATTCAAATAACGTCCAAATACACAAATAAGCAAACCAAAATATTTATTTATTGTTGACGAGTGTTTTTGCACTTGTATTTGCCTTTAATAACCTATATTTCACGTCAAATCGCATTAAAAAGCATTAAAAATGAATTTGAGCATGTTTATGCATATTTTTAACCAATTTGGCCCCATTTATCATTCAAATAACGTCCAAATACACAAATAAGCCACCCGAAATATTTATTTTTTGTTTACGAGTGTTTTTGCACTTGTATTTGCATTTAATGACCTATATTTCACGTCAAATGATATTAAAATGCATTAAAAACGAATTTGACCATGTTTATGCTCATTTTTAAGTAATTTGGCCTAATTTATCATTCAAATAACGTCCAAATACACAAAGAAGCCACCCAAAATATTTATTTAATGTTTACGAGTGTTTTTGCACTTGTATTTGCATTTAATGACCTATATTTCATGTCAAATCGCATTAAAATGCATTAAAAACGAATTCGAGCAAGTTTATGCACATTTTCAACCTATTTGGCCTAATTTATCATTCAAATAACGTCCAAATACACAAAGAAGCCACCCAAAATATTTATTTAATGTTTACGAGTGTTTTAGCACTTGTATTTGCATTTAATGACCTATAATTCACGTCAAATCGCTGTAAAATGCATTAAAAATGAATTCGAGCAAGTTTATGCACATTTTTAACCTATTTGGCCTAATTTATCATTGAAATAACGTCCAAATACACAGAGAAGCCAACCAAAATATTTATTTATTGTTTACGAGTGTTTTTGCACTTGTATTTGCATTTAATGACCTATATTTCACGTCAAATCGCATTAAAATGCATTACAAACGAATTTGACCATATTTATGTTCATTTTTAACTAATTTGGCCTAATTTATCATTCAAATAACGTCCAAATACACAAATAAGCAAACCAAAATATTTATTTATTGTTTACGAGTGTTTTTGCACTTGTATTTGCATTTAATGACCTATATTTCACGTCAAATGATATTAAAATGCATTAAAAACGAATTTGACCAAGTTTATGCTCATTTTTAAGTAATTTGGCCTAATTTATCATTCAAATAACGTCCAAATACAAAAAGAAGCCACCCAAAATATTTATTTAATGTTTACGAGTGTTTTTGCACTTGTATTTGCATTTAATGACCTACATTTCACGTCAAATCGCTTTAAAATGCATTAAAAATGAATTCGAGCAAG
The DNA here is from genome assembly GCA_037678475.1 of x Bolboschoenoplectus mariqueter. NCBI lineage: Eukaryota > Viridiplantae > Streptophyta > Magnoliopsida > Poales > Cyperaceae > x Bolboschoenoplectus > x Bolboschoenoplectus mariqueter. Next base: position 4,574,483 of record CM075236.1, on the reverse strand, counting down.
TTTATGCACATTTTTAACCTATTTGGCCTAATTTATCATTGAAATAACGTCCAAATACACAAAGAAACCACCCAAAATATTTATTTAATGTTTACGAGTGTTTTTGCACTTGTATTTGCATTTAATGACCTATATTTCATGTCAAATCGCATTAAAATGCATTAAAAACGAATTCGAGCAAGTTTATGCACATTTTTAACCTATTTGGCCTAATTTATCATTCAAATAACGTCCAAATACACAGAGAAGCCAACCAAAATATTTATTTATTGTTTACGAGTGTATTTGCACTTGTATTTGCATTTAATGACCTATATTTCACGTCAAATCATATTAAAATGCATTAAAAACGAATTTGACCATGTTTATGCTCATTTTTAAGTAATTTGGCCTAATTTATCATTCAAATAACGTCCAAAAACACAAAGAAGCCACCCAAAATATTTATTTAATGTTTACGAGTGTTTTTGCACTTGTATTTGCATTTAATGACCTACATTTCACGTCAAATCGCTTTAAAATGCATTAAAAATGAATTCGAGCAAGTTTATGCACATTTTTAACCTATTTGGCCTAATTTATCATTGAAATAACGTCCAAATACACAAAGAAACCACCCAAAATATTTATTTAATGTTTACGAGTGTTTTTGCACTTGTATTTGCATTTAATGACCTATATTTCATGTCAAATCGCATTAAAATGCATTAAAAACGAATTCGAGCAAGTTTATGCACATTTTTAACCTATTTGGCCTAATTTATCATTGAAATAACGTCCAAATACACAAAGAAACCACCCAAAATATTTATTTAATGTTTACGAGTGTTTTTGCACTTGTATTTGCATTTAATGACCTATATTTCATGTCAAATCGCATTAAAAAGCATTAAAAATGAATTTGAGCATGTTTATGCATATTTTTAACCAATTTGGCCTCATTTATCATTCAAATAACGTCCAAATACACAAATAAGCCACCCGAAATATTTATTTAATGTTTACGAGTGTTTTTGCACTTGTATTTGCATTTAATAAACTATATTTCACATCAAATGACATTAAAATGCATTAAAAACGAATTTGACCATGTTTATGCTCATTTTCAAGCAATTTGGCCTAATTTATCATTCAAATAACGTCCAAAAACACAAAGAAGCCACCCAAAATATTTATTTAATGTTTACGAGTGTTTTTTCACTTGTATTTGCATTTAATGACCTATATTTCACGACAAATCGCATTAAAATGCATTAAAAACGAATTCGAGCAAGTTTGTGCACATTTTTAACCTATTTGGCCAAATTTATCATTCAAATAACGTCCAAATACACAGAGAAGACAACCAAAATATTTATTTATTGTTTACGAGTGTTTTTGCACTTGTATTTGCATTTAATGACCTATATTTCACGTCAAATCGCATTAAAATGCATTACAAACAAATTTGACCATGTTTATGCTCATTTTTAACCAATTTGGCCAAATTTATTATTCAAATAACGTCCAAATACACAGAGAAGCCAACCAAAATATTTATTTATTGTTTACGAGTGTTTTTGCACTTGTATTTGCCTTTAATAACCTATATTTCATGTCAAATCGCATTAAAAAGCATTAAAAATGAATTTGAGCATGTTTATGCATATTTTTAACCAATTTGGCCTCATTTATCATTCAAATAACGTCCAAATACACAAATAAGCCACCCGAAAAATTTATTTAATGTTTACGAGTGTTTTTGCACTTGTATTTGCATTTAATAACCTATATTTCACATCAAATGACATTAAAATGCATTAAAAACGAATTTGACCATGTTTATGCTCATTTTTAAGCAATTTGGCCTAATTTATCATTCAAATAACGTCCAAAAACACAAAGAAGCCACCCAAAATATTTATTTCATGTTTACGAGTGTTGTTGCACGTGTATTTGCATTTAATGACCTATATTTCACGTCAAATCGCTTTAAAATGCATTAAAAATGAATTCGAGCAAGTTTATGCACTTTTTTAATCTATTTGGCCTAATTTATCATTGAAATAACGTCCAAATACACAGAGAAGCCAAACAAAATATTTATTTATTGTTTACGTGTGTTTTTGCACTTGTATTTGCATTTAATGACCTATATTTCACGTCAAATCGCATTAAAATGCCTACAAACGAATTTGACCATATTTATGCTCATTTTTAACTAATTTGGCCTAATTTATCATTCAAATAACGTCCAAATACACAAATAAGCAAACCAAAATATTTATTTATTGTTTACGAGTGTTTTTGCACTTGTATTTGCATTTAATGACCTATATTTCACGTCAAATGATATTAAAATGCATTAAAAACGAATTTGACCATGTTTATGCTCATTTTTAAGTAATTTGGCCTAATTTATCATTCAAATAACGTCCAAATACAAAAAGAAGCCACCCAAAATATTTATTTAATGTTTACGAGTGTTTTTGCACTTGTATTTGCATTTAATGACCTACATTTCACGTCAAATCGCTTTAAAATGCATTAAAAATGAATTCGAGCAAGTTTATGCACATTTTTAACCTATTTGGCCTAATTTATCATTGAAATAACGTCCAAATACACAAAGAAACCACCCAAAATATTTATTTAATGTTTACGAGTGTTTTTGCACTTGTATTTGCATTTAATGACCTATATTTCATGTCAAATCGCATTAAAATGCATTACAAACGAATTTGACCATATTTATGCTCATTTTTAACTAATTTGGCCTAATTTATCATTCAAATAACGTCCAAATACACAGAGAAGCCAACCAAAATATTTATTTATTGTTTACGAGTGTTTTTGCACTTGTATTTGCCTTTAATAACCTATATTTCACGTCAAATCGCATTAAAAAGCATTAAAAATGAATTTGAGCATGTTTATGCATATTTTTAACCAATTTGGCCTCATTTATCATTCAAATAACGTCCAAATACACAAATAAGCCACCCGAAATATTTATTTAATGTTTACGAGTGTTTTTGCACTTGTATTTGCATTTAATAACCTATATTTCACGTCAAATCATATTAAAATGCATTAAAAACGAATTTGACCATGTTTATGCTCATTTTTAAGCAATTTGGCCTAATTTATCATTCAAATAACGTCCAAAAACACAAAGAAGCCACCCAAATTATTTATTTAATGTTTACGAGTGTTGTTGCACGTGTATTTGCATTTAATGACCTATATTTCACGTCAAATCGCTTTAAAATGCATTAAAAATGAATTCGAGCAAGTTTATGCTCATTTTTAACCTATTTGGCCTAATTTATCATTCAAATAACGTCCAAATACACAGAGAAGCCAAACAAAATATTTATTTATTGTTTACGTGTGTTTTTGCACTTGTATTTGCATTTAATGACCTATATTTCACGTCAAATCGCATTAAAATGCATTACAAACGAATTTGACCATATTTATGCTCATTTTTAACTAATTTGGCCTAATTTATCATTCAAATAACGTCCAAATACACAGAGAAGCCAACCAAAATATTTATTTATTGTTTACGAGTGTTTTTGCACTTGTATTTGCCTTTAATAACCTATATTTCATGTCAAATCGCATTAAAAAGCATTAAAAATGAATTTGAGCATGTTTATGCATATTTTTAACCAATTTGGCCTCATTTATCATTCAAATAACGTCCAAATACACAAATAAGCCACCCGAAAAATTTATTTAATGTTTACGAGTGTTTTTGCACTTGTATTTGCATTTAATAACCTATATTTCACATCAAATGACATTAAAATGCATTAAAAACGAATTTGACCATGTTTATGCTCATTTTTAAGCAATTTGGCCTAATTTATCATTCAAATAACGTCCAAAAACACAAAGAAGCCACCCAAAATATTTATTTCATGTTTACGAGTGTTGTTGCACGTGTATTTGCATTTAATGACCTATATTTCACGTCAAATCGCTTTAAAATGCATTAAAAATGAATTCGAGCAAGTTTATGCACTTTTTTAATCTATTTGGCCTAATTTATCATTGAAATAACGTCCAAATACACAGAGAAGCCAAACAAAATATTTATTTATTGTTTACGTGTGTTTTTGCACTTGTATTTGCATTTAATGACCTATATTTCACGTCAAATCGCATTAAAATGCCTACAAACGAATTTGACCATATTTATGCTCATTTTTAACTAATTTGGCCTAATTTATCATTCAAATAACGTCCAAATACACAGAGAAGCCAACCAAAATATTTATTTATTGTTTACGAGTGTTTTTGCACTTGTATTTGCCTTTAATAACCTATATTTCATGTCAAATCGCATTAAAAAGCATTAAAAATGAATTTGAGCATGTTTATGCATATTTTTAACCAATTTGGCCTCATTTATCATTCAAATAACGTCCAAATACACAAATAAGCCACCCGAAAAATTTATTTAATGTTTACGAGTGTTTTTGCACTTGTATTTGCATTTAATAACCTATATTTCACATCAAATGACATTAAAATGCATTAAAAACGAATTTGACCATGTTTATGCTCATTATTAAGCAATTTGGCCTAATTTATCATTCAAATAACGTCCAAAAACACAAAGAAGCCACCCAAAATATTTATTTCATGTTTACGAGTGTTTTTGCACTTGTATTTGCATTTAATAACCTATATTTCACATCAAATGATATTAAAATGCATTAAAAACGAATTTGACCATGTTTATGCTCATTTTTAAGCAATTTGGCCTAATATATCATTCAAATAACGTTCAAAAACACAAAGAAGCCACCCAAAATATTTATTTAATGTTTACGAGTGTTTTTGCACTTGTATTTGAATTTAATGACCTATATTTCACGTCAAATCGCTTTAAAATGCATTAAAAATGAATTCGAGCAAGTTTATGCACATTTTTAACATATTTGGCCTAATTTATCATTGAAATAACGTCCAAATACACAGAGAAGCCAACCAAAATATTTATTTATTGTTTACGAGTGTTTTTGCACTTGTTTTTGCCTTTAATAACCTATATTTCACGTCAAATCGCATTAAAAAGCATTAAAAATGAATTTGAGCATGTTTATTCACATTTTTAACTAATTTGGCCTAATTTATCATTCAAATAACGTCCAAATACACAAATAAGCAAACCAAAATATTTATTTATTGTTTACGAGTGTTTTTGCACTTGTTTTTGCCTTTAATAACCTATATTTCACGTCAAATCGCATTAAAAAGCATTAAAAATGAATTTGAGCATGTTTATTCACATTTTTAACTAATTTGACCTTATTTATCATTCAAATACGTCCAAATACACAAAGAAGCCACCCAAAATATTTATTTAATATTTACGAGTGTTTTTGCACTTGTATTTGCATTTAATGACCTATGTTTCACGTCAAATGATATTAAAATGCATTAAATTGCATTAAAAACGAATTTGAGCATGTTTATGCACATTTTTAACCAATTTGGCCTCATTTATCATTCAAATAACGTCCAAATACACAAAAAAGCAACCAAAAATATTTATTTAATGTTTACGAGTGTTTTTGTACTTGTATTATCCTTTAATGACCTATATTTCACGTCAAATCGCATTAAAATGCATTAAATACGAATTCGAGCAAGTTTATGCACATTTTTAAACTATTTGGCCTAATTTATCATTCAAATAACGTCCAAATACACAGAGAAGCCAACCAAAATATTTATTTATGGTTTACGAGTGTTTGTGCACTTGTATTTGTATTTAATGACCTATATTTCACGTCAAATCGCATTAAAAAGCATTACAAACAAATTTGACCATGTTGATGCTAATTTTTAACCAATTTGGCCAAATTTATCATTCAAATAACGTCCAAATACACAAATAAGCAAACCAACATATTTATTTATTGTTTACGAGTGTTTTTGCACTTGTATTTGCCTTTAATAACCTATATTTCACGTCAAATCGCATTAAAAAGCATCAAAAATGAATTTGAGCATGTTTATGCATATTTTTAACCAATTTGGCCACATTTATCATTCAAATAACGTCCAAATACACAAATAAGCCACCCGAAATATTTATTTAATGTTTACGAGTGTTGTTGCACGTGTATTTGAATTTAATGACCTATATTTCACGTCAAATCGCTTTAAAATGCATTAAAAATGAATTCGAGCAAGTTTATGCACATTTTTAACATATTTGGCCTAATTTATCATTGAAATAACGTCCAAATACACAGAGAAGCCAACCAAAATATTTATTTATTGTTTACGAGTGTTTTTGCACTTGTTTTTGCCTTTAATAACCTATATTTCACGTCAAATCGCATTAAAAAGCATTAAAAATGAATTTGAGCATGTTTATTCACATTTTTAACTAATTTGGCCTAATTTATCATTCAAATAACGTCCAAATACACAAATAAGCAAACCAAAATATTTATTTATTGTTTACGAGTGTTTTTGCACTTGTTTTTGCCTTTAATAACCTATATTTCACGTCAAATCGCATTAAAAAGCATTAAAAATGAATTTGAGCATGTTTATTCACATTTTTAACTAATTTGACCTTATTTATCATTCAAATACGTCCAAATACACAAAGAAGCCACCCAAAATATTTATTTAATATTTACGAGTGTTTTTGCACTTGTATTTGCATTTAATGACCTATGTTTCACGTCAAATGATATTAAAATGCATTAAATTGCATTAAAAACGAATTTGAGCATGTTTATGCACATTTTTAACCAATTTGGCCTCATTTATCATTCAAATAACGTCCAAATACACAAAAAAGCAACCAAAAATATTTATTTAATGTTTACGAGTGTTTTTGTACTTGTATTATCCTTTAATGACCTATATTTCACGTCAAATCGCATTAAAATGCATTAAATACGAATTCGAGCAAGTTTATGCACATTTTTAAACTATTTGGCCTAATTTATCATTCAAATAACGTCCAAATACACAGAGAAGCCAACCAAAATATTTATTTATGGTTTACGAGTGTTTGTGCACTTGTATTTGTATTTAATGACCTATATTTCACGTCAAATCGCATTAAAAAGCATTACAAACAAATTTGACCATGTTGATGCTAATTTTTAACCAATTTGGCCAAATTTATCATTCAAATAACGTCCAAATACACAAATAAGCAAACCAACATATTTATTTATTGTTTACGAGTGTTTTTGCACTTGTATTTGCCTTTAATAACCTATATTTCACGTCAAATCGCATTAAAAAGCATTAAAAATGAATTTGAGCATGTTTATGCATATTTTTAACCAATTTGGCCACATTTATCATTCAAATAACGTCCAAATACACAAAGAAGCCACCCAAAATATTTATTTAATGTTTACGAGTGTTTTTGCACTTGTATTTGCATTTAATAACCTATATTTCACGTCAAATGATATTAAAATGCATTAAAAACGAATTTGACCATGTTTATGCTCATTTTTAAGCAATTTGGCCTAATTTATCATTCAAATAACGTCCAAAAACACAAAGAAGCCACCCGAAATATTTATTTAATGTTTACGAGTGTTTTTGCACTTGTATTTGCATTTAATGACCTATATTTCACGTCAAATCGCTTTAAAATGCATTAAATACGAATTCGGGCAAGTTTATGCACATTTTTAACCTATTTGGCCTAATTTATCATTGAAATAACGTCCAAATACACAGAGAAGACAACCAAAATATTTATTTATTGTTTACGAGTGTTTTTGCACTTGTATTTGCATTTAATGACCTATATTTAACGTCAAATCGCATTAAAATGCATTACAAACAAATTTGACCATGTTTATGCTCATTTTTAAGCAATTTGGCCTAATTTATCATTCAAATAACGTCCAAAAACACAAAGAAGCCACCCAAAATATTTATTTAATGTTTACGAGTGTTTTTGCACTTGTATTTGCATTTAATGACCTATGTTTCACGTCAAATGATATTAAAATGCATTAAATTGCATTAAAAACGAATTTGGGAATGTTTATGCTCATTTTTAACCAATTTGGCCTCATTTATCATTCAAATACGTCCAAATACACAAATAAGCCACCCGAAATATTTATTTAATGTTTACGAGTGTTTTTGCACTTGTATTTGCATTTAATAACCTATATTTCACGTCAAATCATATTAAAATGCATTAAAAACGAATTTGACCATGTTTATGCTCATTTTTAAGCAATTTGGCCTAATTTATCATTCAAATAACGTCCAAAAACACAAAGAAGCCACCCAAAATATTTATTTAATGTTTACGAGTGTTTTTGCACTTGTATTTGCATTTAATGACCTATATTTCACGTCAAATCGCTTTAAAATGCATTAAATACGAATTCGAGCAAGTTTATGCACATTTTTAACCTATTTGGCCTAATTTATCATTGAAATAACGTCCAAATACACAGAGAAGCCAAACAAAATATTTATTTATTGTTTACGAGTGTTTTTGCACTTGTATTTGCATTTAATGACCTATATTTTTTCGTCAAATCGCATTAAAATGCATTACAAACGAATTTGACCATATTTATGCTCATTTTTAACTAATTTGGCCTAATTTATCATTCAAATAACGTCCAAATACACAAATAAGCAAACCAAAATATTTATTTATTGTTTACGAGTGTTTTTGCACATGTATTTGCATTTAATGACCTATATTTCACGTCAAATCGCATTAAAATGCATTACAAACGAATTTGACCATATTTATGCTCATTTTTAACTAATTTGGCCTAATTTATCATTCAAATAACGTCCAAATACACAAATTAGCAAACCAAAATATTTATTTATTGTTTACGAGTGTTTTTGCACTTGTATTTGCATTTAATGACCTATATTTCACGACAAATCGCATTAAAATGCATTAAAAACGAATTCGAGCAAGTTTATGCACATTTTTAACCTATTTGGCCTAATTTATCATTGAAATAACGTCCAAATACACAGAGAAGACAACCAAAATATTTATTTATTGTTTACGAGTGTTTTTGCACTTGTATTTGCATTTAATGACCTATATTTAACGTCAAATCGCATTAAAATGCATTACAAACAAATTTGACCATGTTTATGCTCATTTTTAACCAATTTGGCCAAATTTATTATTCAAATAACGTCCAAATACACAAATAAGCAAACCAAAATATTTATTTATGGTTTACGAGTGTTTTTGCACTTGTATTTGCCTTTAATAACCTATATTTCACGTCAAATCGCATTAAAAAGCATTAAAAATGAATTTGAGCATGTTTATGCATATTTTTAACCAATTTGGCCACATTTATCATTCAAATAACGTCCAAATACACAAAGAAGCCACCCAAAATATTTATTTAATGTTTACGAGTGTTTTTGCACGTGTATTTGCATTTAATAACCTATATTTCACGTCAAATCATATTAAAATGCATTAAAAACGAATTTTACCATGTTTATGCTCATTTTTAAGCAATTTGGCCTAATTTATCATTCAAATAACGTCCAAAAACACAAAGAAGCCACCCAAAATATTTATTTAATGTTTACGAGTGTTTTTGCACTTGTATTTGCATTTAATGACCTATATTTCACGACAAATCGCATTAAAATGCATTAAAAACGAATTCGAGCAAGTTTATGCACATTTTTAACCTATTTGGCCTAATTTATCATTGAAATAACGTCCAAATACACAGAGAAGACAACCAAAATATTTATTTATTGTTTACGAGTGTTTTTGCACTTGTATTTGCATTTAATGACCTATATTTAACGTCAAATCGCATTAAAATGCATTACAAACAAATTTGACCATGTTTATGCTCATTTTTAAGCAATTTGGCCTAATTTATCATTCAAATAACGTCCAAATACACAAATAAGCAAACCAAAATATTTATTTATGGTTTACGAGTGTTTTTGCACTTGTATTTGCATTTAATGACCTATATTTCACGACAAATCGCATTAAAATGCATTAAAAACGAATTCGAGCAAGTTTATGCACATTTTTAACCTATTTGGCCTAATTTATCATTGAAATAACGTCCAAATACACAGAGAAGACAACCAAAATATTTATTTATTGTTTACGAGTGTTTTTGCACTTGTATTTGCATTTAATGACCTATATTTAACGTCAAATCGCATTAAATTGCATTACAAACAAATTTGACCATGTTTATGCTCATTTTTAACCAATTTGGCCAAATTTATTATTCAAATAACGTCCAAATACACAAATAAGCAAACCAAAATATTTATTTATGGTTTACGAGTGTTTTTGCACTTGTATTTGCCTTTAATAACCTATATTTCACGTCAAATCGCATTAAAATGCATTAAAAACGAATTCGAGCAAGTTTATGCACATTTTTAACCTATTTGGCCTAATTTATCATTGAAATAACGTCCAAATACACAGAGAAGACAACCAAAATATTTATTTATTGTTTACGAGTGTTTTTGCACTTGTATTTGCATTTAATGACCTATATTTCACGTCAAATCGCATTAAAATGCATTACAAACAAATTTGACCATGTTTATGCTCATTTTTAAGCAATTTGGCCTAATTTATCATTCAAATAACGTCCAAAAACACAAAGAAGCCACCCAAAATATTTATTTAATGTTTATGAGTGTTTTTGCACTTGTATTTTCATTTAATGACCTATGTTTCACGTCAAATGATATTAAAATGCATTAAAAACGAATTCGAGCAAGTTTATGCACATTTTTAACCTATTTGGCCTAATTTATCATTTAAATAACGTCCAAATACACAGAGAAGACAACCAAAATATTTATTTATTGTTTACGAGTGTTTTTGCACTTGTATTTGCATTTAATGACCTATATTTCACGTCAAATCGCATTAAAATGCATTACAAACAAATTTGACCATGTTTATGCTCATTTTTAAGCAATTTGGCCTAATTTATCATTCAAATAACGTCCAAAAACACAAAGAAGCCACCCAAAATATTTATTTAATGTTTACGAGTGTTTTTGCACTTGTATTTTCATTTAATGACCTATGTTTCACGTCAAATGATATTAAAATGCATTAAATTGCATTAAAAACGAATTTGGGAATGTTTATGCACATTTTTAACCAATTTGGCCTCATTTATCATTCAAATACGTCCAAATACACAAATAAGCCACCCGAAATATTTATTTAATGTTTACGAGTGTTTTTGCACTTGTATTTGCATTTAATAACCTATATTTCACGTCAAATCATATTAAAATGCATTAAAAACGAATTTGACCATGTTTATGCTCATTTTTAAGCAATTTGGCCTAATTTATCATTCAAATAACGTCCAAAAACACAAAGAAGCCACCCAAAATATTTATTTAATGTTTACGAGTGTTTTTGCACTTGTATTTGCATTTAATGACCTATATTTCACGTCAAATCGCTTTAAAATGCATTAAATACGAATTCGAGCAAGTTTATGCACATTTTTAACCTATTTGGCCTAATTTATCATTGAAATAACGTCCAAATACACAGAGAAGCCAAACAAAATATTTATTTATTGTTTACGAGTGTTTTTGCACTTGTATTTGCATTTAATGACCTATATTTCACGTCAAATCGCATTAAAATGCATTACAAACGAATTTGACCATATTTATGCTCATTTTTAACTAATTTGGCCTAATTTATCATTCAAATAACGTCCAAATACACAAATAAGCAAACCAAAATATTTATTTATTGTTTACGAGTGTTTTTGCACATGTATTTGCATTTAATGACCTATATTTCACGTCAAATCGCATTAAAATGCATTACAAACGAATTTGACCATATTTATGCTCATTTTTAACTAATTTGGCCTAATTTATCATTCAAATAACGTCCAAATACACAAATAAGCAAACCAAAATATTTATTTATTGTTTACGAGTGTTTTTGCACTTGTATTTGCATTTAATGACCTATATTTCACGTCAAATCGCATTAAAAAGCATTAAAAATGAATTAGAGCATGTTTATGCATATTTTTAACCAATTTGGCCTAATTTATCATTCAAATAACGTCCAAATACACAAATAAGCAAACCAAAATATTTATTTACTGTTTACGAGTGTTTTTGCACTTGTATTTGCCTTTAATAACCTATATTTCACGTCAAATCGCATTAAAAAGCATTAAAAATGAATTTGAGCATGTTTATGCATATTTTTAACCAATTTGGCCACATTTATCATTCAAATAACGTCCAAATACACAAAGAAGCCACCCAAAATATTTATTTAATGTTTACGAGTGTTTTTGCACATGTATTTGCATTTAATGACCTATATTTCACGTCAAATCGCATTAAAATGCATTACAAACGAATTTGACCATATTTATGCTCATTTTTAACTAATTTGGCCTAATTTATCATTCAAATAACGTCCAAATACACAAATTAGCAAACCAAAATATTTATTTATTGTTTACGAGTGTTTTTGCACTTGTATTTGCATTTAATGACCTATATTTCACGACAAATCGCATTAAAATGCATTAAAAACGAATTCGAGCAAGTTTATGCACATTTTTAACCTATTTGGCCTAATTTATCATTGAAATAACGTCCAAATACACAGAGAAGACAACCAAAATATTTATTTATTGTTTACGAGTGTTTTTGCACTTGTATTTGCATTTAATGACCTATATTTAACGTCAAATCGCATTAAAATGCATTACAAACAAATTTGACCATGTTTATGCTCATTTTTAACCAATTTGGCCAAATTTATTATTCAAATAACGTCCAAATACACAAATAAGCAAACCAAAATATTTATTTATGGTTTACGAGTGTTTTTGCACTTGTATTTGCCTTTAATAACCTATATTTCACGTCAAATCGCATTAAAAAGCATTAAAAATGAATTTGAGCATGTTTATGCATATTTTTAACCAATTTGGCCACATTTATCATTCAAATAACGTCCAAATACACAAAGAAGCCACCCAAAATATTTATTTAATGTTTACGAGTGTTTTTGCACTTGTATTTGCATTTAATAACCTATATTTCACGTCAAATCATATTAAAATGCATTAAAAACGAATTTTACCATGTTTATGCTCATTTTTAAGCAATTTGGCCTAATTTATCATTCAAATAACGTCCAAAAACACAAAGAAGCCACCCAAAATATTTATTTAATGTTTACGAGTGTTTTTGCACTTGTATTTGCATTTAATGACCTATATTTCACGACAAATCGCATTAAAATGCATTAAAAACGAATTCGAGCAAGTTTATGCACATTTTTAACCTATTTGGCCTAATTTATCATTGAAATAACGTCCAAATACACAGAGAAGACAACCAAAATATTTATTTATTGTTTACGAGTGTTTTTGCACTTGTATTTGCATTTAATGACCTATATTTAACGTCAAATCGCATTAAAATGCATTACAAACAAATTTGACCATGTTTATGCTCATTTTTAAGCAATTTGGCCTAATTTATCATTCAAATAACGTCCAAATACACAAATAAGCAAACCAAAATATTTATTTATGGTTTACGAGTGTTTTTGCACTTGTATTTGCATTTAATGACCTATATTTCACGACAAATCGCATTAAAATGCATTAAAAACGAATTCGAGCAAGTTTATGCACATTTTTAACCTATTTGGCCTAATTTATCATTGAAATAACGTCCAAATACACAGAGAAGACAACCAAAATATTTATTTATTGTTTACGAGTGTTTTTGCACTTGTATTTGCATTTAATGACCTATATTTAACGTCAAATCGCATTAAAATGCATTACAAACAAATTTGACCATGTTTATGCTCATTTTTAACCAATTTGGCCAAATTTATTATTCAAATAACGTCCAAATACACAAATAAGCAAACCAAAATATTTATTTATGGTTTACGAGTGTTTTTGCACTTGTATTTGCCTTTAATAACCTATATTTCACGTCAAATCGCATTAAAAAGCATTAAAAATGAATTTGAGCATGTTTATGCATATTTTTAACCAATTTGGCCACATTTATCATTCAAATAACGTCCAAATACACAAAGAAGCCACCCAAAATATTTATTTAATGTTTACGAGTGTTTTTGCACTTGTATTTGCATTTAATAACCTATATTTCACGTCAAATCATATTAAAATGCATTAAAAACGAATTTTACCATGTTTATGCTCATTTTTAAGCAATTTGGCCTAATTTATCATTCAAATAACGTCCAAAAACACAAAGAAGCCACCCAAAATATTTATTTAATGTTTACGAGTGTTTTTGCACTTGTATTTGCATTTAATGACCTATATTTCACGACAAATCGCATTAAAATGCATTAAAAACGAATTCGAGCAAGTTTATGCACATTTTTAACCTATTTGGCCTAATTTATCATTGAAATAACGTCCAAATACACAGAGAAGACAACCAAAATATTTATTTATTGTTTACGAGTGTTTTTGCACTTGTATTTGCATTTAATGACCTATATTTAACGTCAAATCGCATTAAAATGCATTACAAACAAATTTGACCATGTTTATGCTCATTTTTAAGCAATTTGGCCTAATTTATCATTCAAATAACGTCCAAATACACAAATAAGCAAACCAAAATATTTATTTATGGTTTACGAGTGTTTTTGCACTTGTATTTGCATTTAATGACCTATATTTCACGACAAATCGCATTAAAATGCATTAAAAACGAATTCGAGCAAGTTTATGCACATTTTTAACCTATTTGGCCTAATTTATCATTGAAATAACGTCCAAATACACAGAGAAGACAACCAAAATATTTATTTATTGTTTACGAGTGTTTTTGCACTTGTATTTGCATTTAATGACCTATATTTAACGTCAAATCGCATTAAATTGCATTACAAACAAATTTGACCATGTTTATGCTCATTTTTAACCAATTTGGCCAAATTTATTATTCAAATAACGTCCAAATACACAAATAAGCAAACCAAAATATTTATTTATGGTTTACGAGTGTTTTTGCACTTGTATTTGCCTTTAATAACCTATATTTCACGTCAAATCGCATTAAAATGCATTAAAAACGAATTCGAGCAAGTTTATGCACATTTTTAACCTATTTGGCCTAATTTATCATTGAAATAACGTCCAAATACACAGAGAAGACAACCAAAATATTTATTTATTGTTTACGAGTGTTTTTGCACTTGTATTTGCATTTAATGACCTATATTTCACGTCAAATCGCATTAAAATGCATTACAAACAAATTTGACCATGTTTATGCTCATTTTTAAGCAATTTGGCCTAATTTATCATTCAAATAACGTCCAAAAACACAAAGAAGCCACCCAAAATATTTATTTAATGTTTACGAGTGTTTTTGCACTTGTATTTTCATTTAATGACCTATGTTTCACGTCAAATGATATTAAAATGCATTAAAAACGAATTCGAGCAAGTTTATGCACATTTTTAACCTATTTGGCCTAATTTATCATTTAAATAACGTCCAAATACACAGAGAAGACAACCAAAATATTTATTTATTGTTTACGAGTGTTTTTGCACTTGTATTTGCATTTAATGACCTATATTTCACGTCAAATCGCATTAAAATGCATTACAAACAAATTTGACCATGTTTATGCTCATTTTTAAGCAATTTGGCCTAATTTATCATTCAAATAACGTCCAAAAACACAAAGAAGCCACCCAAAATATTTATTTAATGTTTACGAGTGTTTTTGCACTTGTATTTTCATTTAATGACCTATGTTTCACGTCAAATGATATTAAAATGCATTAAATTGCATTAAAAACGAATTTGGGAATGTTTATGCACATTTTTAACCAATTTGGCCTCATTTATCATTCAAATACGTCCAAATACACAAATAAGCCACCCGAAATATTTATTTAATGTTTACGAGTGTTTTTGCACTTGTATTTGCATTTAATAACCTATATTTCACGTCAAATCATATTAAAATGCATTAAAAACGAATTTGACCATGTTTATGCTCATTTTTAAGCAATTTGGCCTAATTTATCATTCAAATAACGTCCAAAAACACAAAGAAGCCACCCAAAATATTTATTTAATGTTTACGAGTGTTTTTGCACTTGTATTTGCATTTAATGACCTATATTTCACGTCAAATCGCTTTAAAATGCATTAAATACGAATTCGAGCAAGTTTATGCACATTTTTAACCTATTTGGCCTAATTTATCATTGAAATAACGTCCAAATACACAGAGAAGCCAAACAAAATATTTATTTATTGTTTACGAGTGTTTTTGCACTTGTATTTGCATTTAATGACCTATATTTCACGTCAAATCGCATTAAAATGCATTACAAACGAATTTGACCATATTTATGCTCATTTTTAACTAATTTGGCCTAATTTATCATTCAAATAACGTCCAAATACACAAATAAGCAAACCAAAATATTTATTTATTGTTTACGAGTGTTTTTGCACATGTATTTGCATTTAATGACCTATATTTCACGTCAAATCGCATTAAAATGCATTACAAACGAATTTGACCATATTTATGCTCATTTTTAACTAATTTGGCCTAATTTATCATTCAAATAACGTCCAAATACACAAATAAGCAAACCAAAATATTTATTTATTGTTTACGAGTGTTTTTGCACTTGTATTTGCATTTAATGACCTATATTTCACGTCAAATCGCATTAAAAAGCATTAAAAATGAATTTGAGCATGTTTATGCATATTTTTAACCAATTTGGCCTAATTTATCATTCAAATAACGTCCAAATACACAAATAAGCAAACCAAAATATTTATTTACTGTTTACGAGTGTTTTTGCACTTGTATTTGCCTTTAATAACCTATATTTCACGTCAAATCGCATTAAAAAGCATTAAAAATGAATTTGAGCATGTTTATGCATATTTTTAACCAATTTGGCCACATTTATCATTCAAATAACGTCCAAATACACAAAGAAGCCACCCAAAATATTTATTTAATGTTTACGAGTGTTTTTGCACTTGTATTTGCATTTAATAACCTATATTTCACGTCAAATGATATTAAAATGCATTAAAAACGAATTTGACCATGGTTATGCTCATTTTTAAGCAATTTGGCCTAATTTATCATTCAAATAACGTCCAAAAACACAAAGAAGCCACCCAAAATATTTATTTAATGTTTACGAGTGTTTTTGCACTTGTATTTGCATTTAATGACCTATATTTCACGACAAATCGCATTAAAATGCATTAAAAACGAATTCGAGCAAGTTTATGCACATTTTTAACCTATTTGGCCTAATTTATCATTGAAATAACGTCCAAATACACAGAAAAGACAACCAAAATATTTATTTATTGTTTACGAGTGTTTTTGCACTTGTATTTGCATTTAATGACCTATATTTAACGTCAAATCGCATTAAAATGCATTACAAACAAATTTGACCATGTTTATGCTCATTTTTAACCAATTTGGCCAAATTTATTATTCAAATAACGTCCAAATACACAAATAAGCAAACCAAAATATTTATTTATGGTTTACGAGTGTTTTTGCACTTGTATTTGCCTTTAATAACCTATATTTCACGTCAAATCGCATTAAAAAGCATTAAAAATGAATTTGAGCATGTTTATGCATATTTTTAACCAATTTTGCCTCATTTATCATTCAAATAACGTCCAAATACACAAATAAGCCACCCGAAATATTTATTTAATGTTTACGAGTGTTTTTGCACTTGTATTTGCATTTAATAACCTATATTTCACGTCAAATCATATTAAAATGCATTAAAAACGAATTTGACCATGTTTATGCTCATTTTTAAGCAATTTGGCCTAATTTATCATTCAAATAACGTCCAAAAACACAAAGAAGCCACCCAAAATATTTATTTAATGTTTACGAGTGTTTTTGCACTTGTATTTGCATTTAATGACCTATATTTCACGTCAAATCGCTTTAAAATGCATTAAATACGAATTCGAGCAAGTTTATGCACATTTTTAACCTATTTGGCCTAATTTATCATGGAAATAACGTCCAAATACACAGAGAAGCCAAACAAAATATTTATTTATTGTTTACGAGTGTTTTTGCACTTGTATTTGCATTTAATGACCTATATTTCACGTCAAATCGTATTAAAATGCATTACAAACGAATTTGACCATATTTATGCTCATTTTTAACTAATTTGGCCTAATTTATCATTCAAATAACGTCCAAATACACAAATAAGCAAACCAAAATATTTATTTATTGTTTACGAGTGTTTTTGCACTTGTTTTTGCCTTTAATAACCTATATTTCACGTCAAATCGCATTAAAAAGCATTAAAAATGAATTTGAGCATGTTTATTCACATTTTTAACTAATTTGGCCTAATTTATCATTCAAATAACGTCCAAATACACAAATAAGCAAACCAAAATATTTATTTATTGTTTACGAGTGTTTTTGCACTTGATTTTGCCTTTAATAACCTATATTTCACGTCAAATCGCATTAAAAAGCATTAAAAATGAATTTGAGCATGTTTATTCACATTTTTAACTAATTTGACCTTATTTATCATTCAAATACGTCCAAATACACAAAGAAGCCACCCAAAATATTTATTTAATATTTACGAGTGTTTTTGCACTTGTATTTGCATTTAATGACCTATGTTTCACGTCAAATGATATTGAAATGCATTAAAAACGAATTTAACCATGTTTATGCTCATTTTTAAGCAATTTGGCCTAATTTATCATTCAAATAACGTCCAAATACACAAATAAGCAAACCAAAATATTTATTTATTGTTTACGAGTGTTTTTGCACTTGTATTTGCATTTAATGACCTATATTTCACGTCAAATCGCATTAAAATGCTTTACAAACGAATTTGACCATATTTATGCTTATTTTTAACTAATTTGGCCTAATTTATCATTCAAATAACGTCCAAATACACAAATAAGCAAACCAAAATATTTATTTATTGTTTATGAGTGTTTTTGCACTTGTTTTTGCCTTTAATAACCTATATTTCACGTCAAATCGCATTAAAAAGCATTAAAAACGAATTTGACCATGTTTATGCTCATTTTTAACTAATTTGACCTTATTTATCATTCAAATACGTCCAAATACACAAAGAAGCCACCCAAAATATTTATTTAATATTTACGAGTGTTTTTGCACTTGTATTTTCATTTAATGACCTATGTTTCACGTCAAATGATATTAAAATGCATTAAATTGCATTAAAAACGAAATTGAGCATTTTATGCACATTTTTAACCAATTTGGCCATATTTATCATTCAAATAACGTCCAAATACACAAAGAAGCAACCAAAAATATTTATTTAATGTTTACGAGTGTTTTTGTACCTGTATTATCCTTTAATGACCTATATTTCACGTCAAATCGCATTAAAATGCATTAAATACGAATTCGAGCAAGTTTATGCACATTTTTAACCAATTTGGCCATATTTATCATTCAAATAACGTCCAAATACACAAAGAAGCAACCAAAAATATTTATTTAATGTTTACGAGTGTTTTTGTACCTGTATTATCCTTTAATGACCTATATTTCACGTCAAATCGCATTAAAATGCATTAAATACGAATTCGAGCAAGTTTATGCACATTTTTAACCTATTAGGCCTAATTTATCATTAAAATAACGTCCAAATACACAGAGAAGCCAACCAAAATATTTATTTATGGTTTACGAGTGTTTTTGCACTTGTATTTGCATTTAATGACCTATATTTCACGTCAAATCGCATTAAAATGCATTACAAACAAATTTGACCATGTTGATGCTCATTTTTAACCAATTTGGCCTAATTTATCATTCAAATAACGTCCAAATACACAAATAAGCAAACCAAAATATTTATTTATTGTTTACGAGTGTTTTTGCACTTGTTTTTGCCTTTAATAACCTATATTTCACGTCAAATCGCATTAAAATGCATTAAAAACGAATTCGAGCAAGTTTATGCACATTTTTAAACAATTTGGCCTAATTTATCATTCAAATAACGTCCAAATACACAGAGAAGACAACCAAAATATTTATTTAATGTTCACGAGTGTTTTTGCACTTGTATTTGCATTTAATGACCTATATTTCACGTCAAATCGCTTTAAAATGCATTAAATACGAATTCGAGCAAGTTTATGCACATTTTTAACTTATTTGGCCTAGTTTATCATTGAAATAACGTCCAAATACACAGAGAAGCCAAGCAAAATATTTATTTAATGTTTACGAGTGTTTTTGTACTTGTATTATCCTTTAATGACCTATATTTCACGTCAAATGATATTAAAATGCATTAAAAACGAATTTGACCATGTTTATGCTCATTTTTAAGCAATTTGGCCTAATTTATCATTCAAATAACGTTCAAAAACACAAAGAAGCCACCCAAAATATTTATTTAATGTTTACGAGTGTTTTTGCACTTGTATTTGCATTTAATGACCTATATTTCACGACAAATCGCATTAAAATGCATTAAAAACGAATTCGAGCAAGTTTATGCACATTTTTAACCTATTTGGCCTAATTTATCATTGAAATAACGTCCAAATACACAGAGAAGCCAACCAAAATATTTATTTATTGTTTACGAGTGTTTTTGCACTTGTATTTGCATTTAATGACCTATATTTAACGTCAAATCGCATTAAAATGCATTACAAACAAATTTGACCATGTTTATGCTCATTTTTAACCAATTTTGCCTCATTTATCATTCAAATAACGTCCAAATACACAAATAAGCAAACCGAAATATTTATTTAATGTTTACGAGTGTTTTTGCACTTGTATTTGCATTTAATGACCTATATTTCACGTCAAATCGCATTAAAATGCATTAAAAACGAATTCGAGCAAGTTTATGCACATTTTTAAACAATTTGGCCTAATTTATCATTCAAATAACGTCCAAATACACAGAGAAGACAACCAAAATATTTATTTATTGTTTACGAGTGTTTTTGCACTTGTATTTGCATTTAATGACCTATATTTCACGTCAAATCGCTTTAAAATGCATTAAATACGAATTCGAGCAAGTTTATGCACATTGTTAACCTATTTGGCCTAATTTATCATTGAAATAATGTCCAAATACACAGAGAAGCCAAACAAAATATTTATTTATTGTTTACGAGTGTTTTTGCACTTGTATTTGCATTTAATAACCTATATTTCATGTCAAATCGCATTAAAATGCATTACAAACGAATTTGACCATATTTATGCTCATTTTTAACTAATTTGGCCTAATTTATCATTCAAATAACGTCCAAATACACAAATAAGCAAACCAAAATATTTATTTATTGTTTATGAGTGTTTTTGCACTTGTATTTGCATTTAATGACCTATATTTCACGTCAAATCGCATTAAAATGCATTACAAACGAATTTGATCATATTTATGCTCATTTTTAACTAATTTGGCCTAATTTATCATTCAAATAACGTCCAAATACACAAATAAGCAAACCAAAATATTTATTTATTGTTTACGAGTGTTTTTGCACTTGTTTTTGCCTTTAATAACCTATATTTCACGTCAAATCGCATTAAAAAGCATTAAAAATGAATTTGAGCATGTTTATGCATATTTTTAACCAATTTGGCCACATTTATCATTCAAATAACGTCCAAATACACAAAGAAGCCACCCAAAATATTTATTTAATGTTTACGAGTGTTTTTGCACTTGTATTTGCATTTAATGACCTATATTTCACGTCAAATCGCTTTAAAATGCATTAAATACGAATTCGAGCAAGTTTATGCACATTTTTAACCTATTTGGCCTAATTTATCATTGAAATAACGTCCAAATACACAAATAAGCAAACCAAAATATTTATTTATTGTTGACGAGTGTTTTTGCACTTGTATTTGCCTTTAATAACCTATATTTCACGTCAAATCGCATTAAAAAGCATTAAAAATGATTTTGAGCATGTTTATGCATATTTTTAACCAATTTTGCCTCATTTATCATTCAAATAACGTCCAAATACACAAATAAGCCACCCGAAATATTTATTTAATGTTTACGAGTGTTTTTGCACTTGTATTTGCATTTAATAACCTATATTTCATGTCAAATCATATTAAAATGCATTAAAAACGAATTTGACCATGTTTATGCTCATTTTTAAGCAATTTGGCCTAATTTATCATTCAAATAACGTCCAAAAACACAAAGAAGCCACCCAAAATATTTATTTAATGTTTACGAGTGTTTTTGCACTTGTATTTGCATTTAATGACCTATATTTCACGTCAAATCGCTTTAAAATGCATTAAATACGAATTCGAGCAAGTTTATGCACATTTTTAACCTATTTGGCCTAATTTATCATTGAAATAACGTCCAAATACACAGAGAAGCCAAACAAAATATTTATTTATTGTTTACGAGTGTTTTTGCACTTGTATTTGCATTTAATGACCTATATTTCACGTCAAATCGCTTTAAAATGCATTAAATACGAATTCGAGCAAGTTTATGCACATTTTTAACCTATTTGGCCTAATTTATCATTGAAATAACGTCCAAATACACAGAGAAGCCAAACAAAATATTTATTTATTGTTTACGAGTGTTTTTGCACTTGTATTTGCATTTAATGACCTATATTTCATGTCAAATCGCATTAAAATGCATTACAAACGAATTTGACCATATTTATGCTCATTTTTAACTAATTTGGCCTAATTTATCATTCAAATAACGTCCAAATACACAAACAAGCAAACCAAAATATTTATTTATTGTTTACGAGTGTTTTTGCACTTGTTTTTGCCTTTAATAACCTATATTTCACGTCAAATCGCATTAAAAAGCATTAAAAATGAATTTGAGCATGTTTATGCATATTTTTAACCAATTTGGCCACATTTATCATTCAAATAACGTCCAAATACACAAAGAAGCCACCCAAAATATTTATTTAATGTTTACGAGTGTTTTTGCACTTGTATTTGCATTTAATGACCTATATTTCACGTCAAATCGCTTTAAAATGCATTAAATACGAATTCGAGTAAGTTTATGCACATTTTTAACCTATTTGGCCTAATTTATCATTCAAATAACGTCCAAATACACAGAGAAGCCAACCAAAATATTTATTTATGGTTTACGAGTGTTTTTGCACTTGTATTTGCATTTAATGACCTATATTTCACGTCAAATCGCATTAAAATGCATTACAAACAAATTTGACCATGTTGATGCTAATTTTTAACCAATTTGGCCTAATTTATCATTCAAATAACGTCCAAATACACAAATAAGCAAACCAAAATATTTATTTATTGTTTACGAGTGTTTTTGCACTTGTTTTTGCCTTTAATAACCTATATTTCACGTCAAATCGCATTAAAATGCATTAAAAACGAATTCGAGCAAGTTTATGCACATTTTTAACCAATTTGGCCACATTTATCATTCAAATAACGTCCAAATACACAAAGAAGCCACCCAAAATATTTATTTAATGTTTACGAGTGTTTTTGCACTTGTATTTGCATTTAATAACCTATATTTCACGTCAAATGATATTAAAATGCATTAAAAACGAATTTGACCATGTTTATGCTCATTTTTAAGTAATTTGGCCTAATTTATCATTCAAATAACGTCCAAAAACACAAAGAAGCCACCCAAAATATTTATTTAATGTTTACGAGTGTTTTTGCACTTGTATTTGCATTTAATGACCTATATTTCACGACAAATCGCATTAAAATGCATTAAAAACGAATTCGAGCAAGTTTATGCACATTTTTAACCTATTTGGCCTAATTTATCATTGAAAAAACGTCCAAATACACAGAGAAGACAACCAAAATATTTATGTATTGTTTACGAGTGTTTTTGCACTTGTATTTGCATTTAATGACCTATATTTAACGTCAAATCGCATTAAAATGCATTACAAACAAATTTGACCATGTTTATGCTCATTTTTAACCAATTTGGCCAAATTTATTATTCAAATAACGTCCAAATACACAAATAAGCAATCCAAAATATTTATTTATGGTTTACGAGTGTTTTTGCACTTGTATTTGCCTTTAATAACCTATATTTCACGTCAAATCGCATTAAAAAGCATTAAAAATGAATTTGAGCATGTTTATTCACATTTTTAACTAATTTGGCCTAATTTATCATTCAAATAACGTCCAAATACACAAATAAGCAAACCAAAATATTTATTTATTGTTTACGAGTGTTTTTGCACTTGTTTTTGCCTTTAATAACCTATATTTCACGTCAAATCGCATTAAAAAGCATTAAAAATGAATTTGAGCATGTTTATTCACATTTTTAACTAATTTGACCTTATTTATCATTCAAATACGTCCAAATACACAAAGAAGCCACCCAAAATATTTATTTAATATTTACGAGTGTTTTTGCACTTGTATTTGCATTTAATGACCTATGTTTCACGTCAAATGATATTGAAATGCATTAAAAACGAATTTAACCATGTTTATGCTCATTTTTAAGCAATTTGGCCTAATTTATCATTCAAATAACGTCCAAATACACAAATAAGCAAACCAAAATATTTATTTATTGTTTACGAGTGTTTTTGCACTTGTATTTGCATTTAATGACCTATATTTCACGTCAAATCGCATTAAAATGCTTTACAAACGAATTTGACCATATTTATGCTCATTTTTAACTAATTTGGCCTAATTTATCATTCAAATAACGTCCAAATACACAAATAAGCAAACCAAAATATTTATTTATTGTTTACGAGTGTTTTTGCACTTGTTTTTGCCTTTAATAACCTATATTTCACATCAAATCGCATTAAAAAGCATTAAAAACGAATTTGACCATGTTTATGCTCATTTTTAACTAATTTGACCTTATTTATCATTCAAATACGTCCAAATACACAAAGAAGCCACCCAAAATATTTATTTAATATTTACGAGTGTTTTTGCACTTGTATTTGCATTTAATGACCTATGTTTCACGTCAAATGATATTAAAATGCATTAAATTGCATTAAAAACGAATTTGAGCATTTTATGCACATTTTTAACCAATTTGGCCATATTTATCATTCAAATAACGTCCAAATACACAAAGAAGCAACCAAAAATATTTATTTAATGTTTACGAGTGTTTTTGTACTTGTATTATCTTTTAATGACCTATATTTCACGTCAAATCGCATTAAAATGCATTAAATACGAATTCGAGCAAGTTTATGCACATTTTTAACCTATTAGGCATAATTTATCATTAAAATAACGTCCAAATACACAGAGAAGCCAACCAAAATATTTATTTAATGTTTACGAGTGTTTTTGCACTTGTATTTGCATTTAATGACCTATATTTCACGACAAATCGCATTAAAATGCATTAAAAACGAATTCGAGCAAGTTTATGCACATTTTTAACCTATTTGGCCTAATTTATCATTGAAATAACGTCCAAATACACAGAGAAGACAACCAAAATATTTATTTATTGTTTACGAGTGTTTTTGCACTTGTATTTGCATTTAATGACCTATATTTCACGTCAAATCCCAATAAAATGCATTAAAAACGAATTTGAGCTTGTTTATGCACATTTTTAACCAATTTGGCCTCATTTGTCATTCAAATAACGTCCAAATAAACAAAAAAGTGACCCAAAATATTTATTTAATGTTTACGAGTGTTTTTGCATTTGTATTTGCCTTTAATAACCTATATTTCACGTCAAATCGCATTAAAAAGCATTAAAAATGAATTTGAGCATGTTTATTCACATTTTTAACTAATTTGACCTTATTTATCATTCAAATACGTCCAAATACACAAAGAAGCCACCCAAAATATTTATTTAATATTTACGAGTGTTTTTGCACTTGTATTTGCATTTAATGACCTATGTTTCACGTCAAATGATATTGAAATGCATTAAAAACGAATTTAACCATGTTTATGCTCATTTTTAAGCAATTTGGCCTAATTTATCATTCAAATAACGTCCAAATACACAAATAAGCAAACCAAAATATTTATTTATTGTTTACGAGTGTTTTTGCACTTGTATTTGCATTTAATGACCTATATTTCACGTCAAATCGCATTAAAAAGCATTAAAAATGAATTTGAGCATGTTTATGCATATTTTTAACCAATTTGGCCACATTTATCATTCAAATAACGTCCAAATACACAAAGAAGCCACCCAAAATATTTATTTAATGTTTACGAGTGTTTTTGCACTTGTATTTGCATTTAATGACCTATATTTCACGTCAAATCGCTTTAAAATGCATTAAATACGAATTCGAGCAAGTTTATGCACATTTTTAACCTATTTGGCCTAATTTATCATTGAAATAACGTCCAAATACACAAATAAGCAAACCAAAATATTTATTTATTGTTGACGAGTGTTTTTGCACTTGTATTTGCCTTTAATAACCTATATTTCACGTCAAATCGCATTAAAAAGCATTAAAAATGATTTTGAGCATGTTTATGCATATTTTTAACCAATTTTGCCTCATTTATCATTCAAATAACGTCCAAATACACAAATAAGCCACCCGAAATATTTATTTAATGTTTACGAGTGTTTTTGCACTTGTATTTGCATTTAATAACCTATATTTCATGTCAAATCATATTAAAATGCATTAAAAACGAATTTGACCATGTTTATGCTCATTTTTAAGCAATTTGGCCTAATTTATCATTCAAATAACGTCCAAAAACACAAAGAAGCCACCCAAAATATTTATTTAATGTTTACGAGTGTTTTTGCACTTGTATTTGCATTTAATGACCTATATTTCACGTCAAATCGCTTTAAAATGCATTAAATACGAATTCGAGCAAGTTTATGCACATTTTTAACCTATTTGGCCTAATTTATCATTGAAATAACGTCCAAATACACAGAGAAGCCAAACAAAATATTTATTTATTGTTTACGAGTGTTTTTGCACTTGTATTTGCATTTAATGACCTATATTTCATGTCAAATCGCATTAAAATGCATTACAAACGAATTTGACCATATTTATGCTCATTTTTAACTAATTTGGCCTAATTTATCATTCAAATAACGTCCAAATACACAAACAAGCAAACCAAAATATTTATTTATTGTTTACGAGTGTTTTTGCACTTGTTTTTGCCTTTAATAACCTATATTTCACGTCAAATCGCATTAAAAAGCATTAAAAATGAATTTGAGCATGTTTATGCATATTTTTAACCAATTTGGCCACATTTATCATTCAAATAACGTCCAAATACACAAAGAAGCCACCCAAAATATTTATTTAATGTTTACGAGTGTTTTTGCACTTGTATTTGCATTTAATGACCTATATTTCACGTCAAATCGCTTTAAAATGCATTAAATACGAATTCGAGTAAGTTTATGCACATTTTTAACCTATTTGGCCTAATTTATCATTCAAATAACGTCCAAATACACAGAGAAGCCAACCAAAATATTTATTTATGGTTTACGAGTGTTTTTGCACTTGTATTTGCATTTAATGACCTATATTTCACGTCAAATCGCATTAAAATGCATTACAAACAAATTTGACCATGTTGATGCTAATTTTTAACCAATTTGGCCTAATTTATCATTCAAATAACGTCCAAATACACAAATAAGCAAACCAAAATATTTATTTATTGTTTACGAGTGTTTTTGCACTTGTTTTTGCCTTTAATAACCTATATTTCACGTCAAATCGCATTAAAATGCATTAAAAACGAATTCGAGCAAGTTTATGCACATTTTTAACCAATTTGGCCACATTTATCATTCAAATAACGTCCAAATACACAAAGAAGCCACCCAAAATATTTATTTAATGTTTACGAGTGTTTTTGCACTTGTATTTGCATTTAATAACCTATATTTCACGTCAAATGATATTAAAATGCATTAAAAACGAATTTGACCATGTTTATGCTCATTTTTAAGTAATTTGGCCTAATTTATCATTCAAATAACGTCCAAAAACACAAAGAAGCCACCCAAAATATTTATTTAATGTTTACGAGTGTTTTTGCACTTGTATTTGCATTTAATGACCTATATTTCACGACAAATCGCATTAAAATGCATTAAAAACGAATTCGAGCAAGTTTATGCACATTTTTAACCTATTTGGCCTAATTTATCATTGAAAAAACGTCCAAATACACAGAGAAGACAACCAAAATATTTATGTATTGTTTACGAGTGTTTTTGCACTTGTATTTGCATTTAATGACCTATATTTAACGTCAAATCGCATTAAAATGCATTACAAACAAATTTGACCATGTTTATGCTCATTTTTAACCAATTTGGCCAAATTTATTATTCAAATAACGTCCAAATACGCAAATAAGCAATCCAAAATATTTATTTATGGTTTACGAGTGTTTTTGCACTTGTATTTGCCTTTAATAACCTATATTTCACGTCAAATCGCATTAAAAAGCATTAAAAATGAATTTGAGCATGTTTATTCACATTTTTAACTAATTTGGCCTAATTTATCATTCAAATAACGTCCAAATACACAAATAAGCAAACCAAAATATTTATTTATTGTTTACGAGTGTTTTTGCACTTGTTTTTGCCTTTAATAACCTATATTTCACGTCAAATCGCATTAAAAAGCATTAAAAATGAATTTGAGCATGTTTATTCACATTTTTAACTAATTTGACCTTATTTATCATTCAAATACGTCCAAATACACAAAGAAGCCACCCAAAATATTTATTTAATATTTACGAGTGTTTTTGCACTTGTATTTGCATTTAATGACCTATGTTTCACGTCAAATGATATTGAAATGCATTAAAAACGAATTTAACCATGTTTATGCTCATTTTTAAGCAATTTGGCCTAATTTATCATTCAAATAACGTCCAAATACACAAATAAGCAAACCAAAATATTTATTTATTGTTTACGAGTGTTTTTGCACTTGTATTTGCATTTAATGACCTATATTTCACGTCAAATCGCATTAAAATGCTTTACAAACGAATTTGACCATATTTATGCTCATTTTTAACTAATTTGGCCTAATTTATCATTCAAATAACGTCCAAATACACAAATAAGCAAACCAAAATATTTATTTATTGTTTACGAGTGTTTTTGCACTTGTTTTTGCCTTTAATAACCTATATTTCACATCAAATCGCATTAAAAAGCATTAAAAACGAATTTGACCATGTTTATGCTCATTTTTAACTAATTTGACCTTATTTATCATTCAAATACGTCCAAATACACAAAGAAGCCACCCAAAATATTTATTTAATATTTACGAGTGTTTTTGCACTTGTATTTGCATTTAATGACCTATGTTTCACGTCAAATGATATTAAAATGCATTAAATTGCATTAAAAACGAATTTGAGCATTTTATGCACATTTTTAACCAATTTGGCCATATTTATCATTCAAATAACGTCCAAATACACAAAGAAGCAACCAAAAATATTTATTTAATGTTTACGAGTGTTTTTGTACTTGTATTATCTTTTAATGACCTATATTTCACGTCAAATCGCATTAAAATGCATTAAATACGAATTCGAGCAAGTTTATGCACATTTTTAACCTATTAGGCATAATTTATCATTAAAATAACGTCCAAATACACAGAGAAGCCAACCAAAATATTTATTTAATGTTTACGAGTGTTTTTGCACTTGTATTTGCATTTAATGACCTATATTTCACGACAAATCGCATTAAAATGCATTAAAAACGAATTCGAGCAAGTTTATGCACATTTTTAACCTATTTGGCCTAATTTATCATTGAAATAACGTCCAAATACACAGAGAAGACAACCAAAATATTTATTTATTGTTTACGAGTGTTTTTGCACTTGTATTTGCATTTAATGACCTATATTTCACGTCAAATCCCAATAAAATGCATTAAAAACGAATTTGAGCTTGTTTATGCACATTTTTAACCAATTTGGCCTCATTTGTCATTCAAATAACGTCCAAATAAACAAAAAAGTGACCCAAAATATTTATTTAATGTTTACGAGTGTTTTTGCATTTGTATTTGCCTTTAATAACCTATATTTCACGTCAAATCGCATTAAAAAGCATTAAAAATGAATTTGAGCATGTTTATTCACATTTTTAACTAATTTGACCTTATTTATCATTCAAATACGTCCAAATACACAAAGAAGCCACCCAAAATATTTATTTAATATTTACGAGTGTTTTTGCACTTGTATTTGCATTTAATGACCTATGTTTCACGTCAAATGATATTGAAATGCATTAAAAACGAATTTAACCATGTTTATGCTCATTTTTAAGCAATTTGGCCTAATTTATCATTCAAATAACGTCCAAATACACAAATAAGCAAACCAAAATATTTATTTATTGTTTACGAGTGTTTTTGCACTTGTATTTGCATTTAATGACCTATATTTCACGTCAAATCGCATTAAAATGCTTTACAAACGAATTTGACCATATTTATGCTCATTTTTAACTAATTTGGCCTAATTTATCATTCAAATAACGTCCAAATACACAAATAAGCAAACCAAAATATTTATTTATTGTTTACGAGTGTTTTTGCACTTGTTTTTGCCTTTAATAACCTATATTTCACATCAAATCGCATTAAAATGCTTTACAAACGAATTTGACCATATTTATGCTCATTTTTAACTAATTTGGCCTAATTTATCATTCAAATAACGTCCAAATACACAAATAAGCAAACCAAAATATTTATTTATTGTTTACGAGTGTTTTTGCACTTGTTTTTGCCTTTAATAACCTATATTTCACATCAAATCGCATTAAAAAGCATTAAAAACGAATTTGACCATGTTTATGCTCATTTTTAACTAATTTGACCTTATTTATCATTCAAATACGTCCAAATACACAAAGAAGCCACCCAAAATATTTATTTAATATTTACGAGTGTTTTTGCACTTGTATTTGCATTTAATGACCTATGTTTCACGTCAAATGATATTAAAATGCATTAAATTGCATTAAAAACGAATTTGAGCATTTTATGCACATTTTTAACCAATTTGGCCATATTTATCATTCAAATAACGTCCAAATACACAAAGAAGCAACCAAAAATATTTATTTAATGTTTACGAGTGTTTTTGTACTTGTATTATCTTTTAATGACCTATATTTCACGTCAAATCGCATTAAAATGCATTAAATACGAATTCGAGCAAGTTTATGCACATTTTTAACCTATTAGGCATAATTTATCATTAAAATAACGTCCAAATACACAGAGAAGCCAACCAAAATATTTATTTAATGTTTACGAGTGTTTTTGCACTTGTATTTGCATTTAATGACCTATATTTCACGACAAATCGCATTAAAATGCATTAAAAACGAATTCGAGCAAGTTTATGCACATTTTTAACCTATTTGGCCTAATTTATCATTGAAATAACGTCCAAATACACAGAGAAGACAACCAAAATATTTATTTATTGTTTACGAGTGTTTTTGCACTTGTATTTGCATTTAATGACCTATATTTAACGTCAAATCGCATTAAAATGCATTACAAACAAATTTGACCATGTTTAGGCTCATTTTTAACCAATTTGGCCAAATTTATTATTCAAATAACGTCCAAATACACAAATAAGCAAACCAAAATATTTATTTATTGTTGACGAGTGTTTTTGCACTTGTATTTGCCTTTAATAACCTATATTTCACGTCAAATCGGATTAAAAAGCATTAAAAATGAATTTGAGCATGTTTATGCATATTTTTAACCAATTTTGCCTCATTTATCATTCAAATAACGTCCAAATACACAAATAAGCCACCCGAAATATTTATTTAATGTTTACGAGTGTTTTTGCACTTGTATTTGCATTTAATAACCTATATTTCACGTCAAATGATATTAAAATGCATTAAAAACGAATTTGACCATGTTTATGCTCATTTTTAAGCAATTTGGCCTAATTTATCATTCAAATAACGTCCAAAAACACAAAGAAGCCACCCAAAATATTTATGTAATGTTTACGAGTGTTTTTGCACTTGTATTTGCATTTAATGACCTATATTTCACGACAAATCGCATTAAAAAGCATTAAAAATGAATTTGAGCATGTTTATGCATATTTTTAACCAATTTTGCCTCATTTATCATTCAAATAACGTCCAAATACACAAATAAGCCACCCAAAATATTTATTTAATGTTTACGAGTGTTTTTGCACTTGTATTTGCATTTAATAACCTATATTTCACGTCAAATGATATTAAAATGCATTAAAAACGAATTTGACCATGTTTATGCTCATTTTTAACCAATTTGGCCAAATTTATTATTCAAATAACGTCCAAATACACAAATAAGCAAACCAAAATATTTATTTATTGTTGACGAGTGTTTTTGCACTTGTATTTGCCTTTAATAACCTATATTTCACGTCAAATCGCATTAAAAAGCATTAAAAATGAATTTGAGCATGTTTATGCATATTTTTAACCAATTTTGCCTCATTTATCATTCAAATAACGTCCAAATACACAAATAAGCCACCCGAAATATTTATTTAATGTTTACGAGTGTTTTTGCACTTGTATTTGCATTTAATAACCTATATTTCACGTCAAATGATATTAAAATGCATTAAAAACGAATTTGACCATGTTTATGCTCATTTTTAAGCAATTTGGCCTAATTTATCATTCAAATAACGTCCAAAAACACAAAGAAGCCACCCGAAATATTTATTTAATGTTTACGAGTGTTTTTGCACTTGTATTTGCATTTAATAACCTATATTTCACGTCAAATGATATTAAAATGCATTAAAAACGAATTTGACCATGTTTATGCTCATTTTTAAGGAATTTGGGCTAATTTATCATTCAAATAACGTCCAAAAACACAAAGAAGCCACCCAAAATATTTATTTAATGTTTACGAGTGTTTTTGCACTTGTATTTGCATTTAATGACCTATATTTCACGACAAATCGCATTAAAATGCATTAAAAACGAATTCGAGCAAGTTTATGCACATTTTGAACCTATTTGGCCTAATTTATCATTGAAATAACGTCAAAATACACAGAGAAGACAACCAAAATATTTATTTATTGTTTACGAGTGTTTTTGCACTTGTATTTTCATTTAATGACCTATATTTAACGTCAAATCGCATTAAAATGCATTACAAACAAATTTGACCATGTTTATGCTCATTTTTAACCAATTTGGCCAAATTTATTATTCAAATAACGTCCAAATACACAAATAAGCAAACCAAAATATTTATTTATGGTTTACGAGTGTTTTTGCACTTGTATTTGCCTTTAATAACCTATATTTCACGTCAAATCGCATTAAAAAGCATTAAAAATGAATTTGAGCATGTTTATGCTCATTTATAACCAATTTGGCCTAATTTATCATTCAAATAACGTCCAAATACACAAATAAGCAAACCAAAATATTTATTTATTTTTTACGAGTGTTTTTGCACTTGTATTTGCCTTTAATAACCTATATTTCACGTCAAATCGCATTAAAAAGCATTAAAAATGAATTTGAGCATGTTGATGCTCATTTTTAACCAATTTGGCCTAATTTATCATTCAAATAACGTCCAAATACACAAAGAAGCCACCCAAAATATTTATTTAATTTTTACGAGTATTTTTGCACTTGTATTTGCATTTAATGACCTATATTTCACGTCAAATGATATTAAAATGCATTAAAAACGAATTTAACCATGTTTATGCTCATTTTTAAGCAATTTGGCCTAATTTATCATTCAAATAACGTCCAAATACACAAATAAGCAAACCAAAATATTTATTTATTGTTGACGAGTGTTTTTGCACTTGTATTTGCCTTTAATAACCTATATTTCACGTCAAATCGCATTAAAAAGCATTAAAAATGAATTTGAGCATGTTGATGCTCATTTTTAACCAATTTGGCCTAATTTATCATTCAAATAACGTCCAAATACACAAAGAAGCCACCCAAAATATTTATTTAATTTTTACGAGTATTTTTGCACTTGTATTTGCATTTAATGACCTATATTTCACGTCAAATGATATTAAAATGCATTAAAAACGAATTTAACCATGTTTATGCTCATTTTTAAGCAATTTGGCCTAATTTATCATTCAAATAACGTCCAAATACACAAATAAGCAAACCAAAATATTTATTTATTGTTGACGAGTGTTTTTGCACTTGTATTTGCCTTTAATAACCTATATTTCACGTCAAATCGCATTAAAAAGCATTAAAAATGAATTTGAGCATGTTTATGCATATTTTTAACCAATTTTGCCTCATTTATCATTCAAATAACGTCCAAATACACAAATAAGCCTCCCGAAATATTTATTTAATGTTTACGAGTGTTTTTGCACTTGTATTTGCATTTAATAACCTATATTTCACGTCAAATCATATTAAAATGCATTAAAAACGAATTTGACCATGTTTATGCTCATTTTTAAGCAATTTGACCTAATTTATCATTCAAATAACGTCCAAAAACACAAAGAAGCCACCCAAAATATTTATTTAATGTTTACGAGTGTTTTTGCACTTGTATTTGCATTTAATGACCTATATTTCACGTCAAATCGCTTTAAAATGCATTAAATACGAATTCGGGCAAGTTTATGCACATTTTTAACCTATTTGGCCTAATTTATCATTGAAATAACGTCCAAATACACAGAGAAGACAACCAAAATATTTATTTATTGTTTACGAGTGTTTTTGCACTTGTATTTGCATTTAATGACCTATATTTAACGTCAAATCGCATTAAAATGCATTACAAACAAATTTGACCATGTTTATGCTCATTTTTAACCAATTTGGCCAAATTTATCATTCAAATAACGTCCAAATACACAAATAAGCAAACCAAAATATTTATTTATGGTTTACGAGTGTTTTTGCACTTGTATTTGCCTTTAATAACCTATATTTCACGTCAAATCGCATTAAAAAGCATTAAAAATGAATTTGAGCATGTTTATGCATATTTTTAACCAATTTGGCCTAATTTATCATTCAAATAACGTCCAAATACACAAATAAGCAAACCAAAATATTTATTTATTGTTTACGAGTGTTTTTGCACTTGTATTTGCCTTTAATAACCTATATTTCACGTCAAATCGCATTAAAAAGCATTAAAAATGAATTTGAGCATGTTGATGCTCATTTTTAACCAATTTGGCCTAATTTATCATTCAAATAACGTCCAAATACACAATGAAGCCACCCAAAATATTTATTTAATTTTTACGAGTATTTTTGCACTTGTATTTGCATTTAATGACCTATATTTCACGTCAAATGATATTAAAATGCATTAAAAACGATTTTAACCATGTTTATGCTCATTTTTAAGCAATTTGGCCT
This sequence comes from x Bolboschoenoplectus mariqueter, assembly GCA_037678475.1. Taxonomy (NCBI): domain Eukaryota; kingdom Viridiplantae; phylum Streptophyta; class Magnoliopsida; order Poales; family Cyperaceae; genus x Bolboschoenoplectus; species x Bolboschoenoplectus mariqueter. The sequence continues at coordinate 4,538,893 of CM075236.1, read as the reverse complement.
AATTTATCATTCAAATAACGTCCAAATACACAAATAAGCAAACCAAAATATTTATTTATTGTTGACGAGTGTTTTTGCACTTGTATTTGCCTTTAATAACCTATATTTCACGTCAAATCGCATTAAAAAGCATTAAAAATGAATTTGAGCATGTTTATGCATATTTTTAACCAATTTTGCCTCATTTATCATTCAAATAACGTCCAAATACACAAATAAGCCACCCGAAATATTTATTTAATGTTTACGAGTGTTTTTGCACTTGTATTTGCATTTAATAACCTATATTTCACGTCAAATGATATTAAAATGCATTAAAAACGAATTTGACCATGTTTATGCTCATTTTTAAGCAATTTGGCCTTATTTATCATTCAAATAACGTCCAAAAACACAAAGAAGCCACCCAAAATATTTATTTAATGTTTACGAGTGTTTTTGCACTTGTATTTGCATTTAATGACCTATATTTCACGTCAAATCGCTTTAAAATGCATTAAATTGCATTAAAAACGAATTTGAGCATTTTATGCACATTTTTAACCAATTTGGCCATATTTATCATTCAAATAACGTCCAAATACACAAAGAAGCAACCAAAAATATTTATTTAATGTTTACGAGTGTTTTTGTACTTGTATTATCCTTTAATGACCTATATTTCACGTCAAATCGCATTAAAATGCATTAAATACGAATTCGAGCAAGTTTATGCACATTTTTAACCTATTAGGCCTAATTTATCATTAAAATAACGTCCAAATACACAGAGAAGCCAACCAAAATATTTATTTAATGTTTACGAGTGTTTTTGCACTTGTATTTGCATTTAATGACCTATATTTCACGACAAATCGCATTAAAATGCATTAAAAACGAATTCGAGCAAGTTTATGCACATTTTTAACCTATTTGGCCTAATTTATCATTGAAATAACGTCCAAATACACAGAGAAGACAACCAAAATATTTATTTATTGTTTACGAGTGTTTTTGCACTTGTATTTGCATTTAATGACCTATATTTAACGTCAAATCGCATTAAAATGCATTACAAACAAATTTGACCATGTTTATGCTCATTTTTAACCAATTTGGCCAAATTTATTATTCAAATAACGTCCAAATACACAAATAAGCAAACCAAAATATTTATTTATTGTTGACGAGTGTTTTTGCACTTGTATTTGCCTTTAATAACCTATATTTCACGTCAAATCGCATTAAAAAGCATTAAAAATGAATTTGAGCATGTTTATGCATATTTTTAACCAATTTTGCCTCATTTATCATTCAAATAACGTCCAAATACACAAATAAGCCTCCCGAAATATTTATTTAATGTTTACGAGTGTTTTTGCACTTGTATTTGCATTTAATAACCTATATTTCACGTCAAATCATATTAAAATGCATTAAAAACGAAATTGACCATGTTTATGCTCATTTTTAAGCAATTTGGCCTAATTTATCATTCAAATTACGTCCAAAAACACAAAGAAGCCACCCAAAATATTTATTTAATGTTTACGAGTGTTTTTGCACTTGTATTTGCATTTAATGACCTATATTTCACGACAAATCGCATTAAAATGCATTAAAAACGAATTCGAGCAAGTTTATGCACATTTTTAACCTATTTGGCCTAATTTATCATTGAAATAACGTCCAAATACACAGAGAAGACAACCAAAATATTTATTTATTGTTTACGAGTGTTTTTGCACTTGTATTTGCATTTAATGACCTATATTTAACGTCAAATCGCATTAAAATTTATTACAAACAAATTTGACCATGTTTATGCTCATTTTTAACCAATTTGGCCAAATTTATTATTCAAATAACGTCCAAATACACAAATAAGCAAACCAAAATATTTATTTATTGTTGACGAGTGTTTTTGCACTTGTATTTGCCTTTAATAACCTATATTTCACGTCAAATCGCATTAAAAAGCATTAAAAATGAATTTGAGCATGTTTCTGCATATTTTTAACCAATTTTGCCTCATTTATCATTCAAATAACGTCCAAATACACAAATAAGCCACCCGAAATATTTATTTAATGTTTACGAGTGTTTTTGCACTTGTATTTGCATTTAATAACCTATATTTCACGTCAAATGATATTAAAATGCATTAAAAACGAATTTGACCATGTTTATGCTCATTTTTAAGCAATTTGGCCTAATTTATCATTCAAATAACGTCCAAAAACACAAAGAAGCCACCCAAAATATTTATTTAATGTTTACGAGTGTTTTTGCACTTGTATTTGCATTTAATGACCTATATTTCACGACAAATCGCATTAAAATGCATTAAAAACGAATTCGAGCAAGTTTATGCACATTTTTAACCTATTTGGCCTAATTTATCATTGAAATAACGTCCAAATACACAGAGAAGCCAAACAAAATATTTATTTATTGTTTACGAGTGTTTTTGCACTTGTATTTGCATTTAATGACCTATATTTCACGACAAATCGCATTAAAATGCATTAAAAACGAATTCGAGCAAGTTTATGCACATTTTTAACCTATTTGGCCTAATTTATCATTGAAATAACGTCCAAATACACAGAGAAGACAACCAAAATATTTATTTATTGTTTACGAGTGTTTTTGCACTTGTATTTGCCTTTAATAACCTATATTTCACGTCAAATCGCATTAAAAAGCATTAAAAATGAATTTGAGCTTGTTGATGCTCATTTTTAACCAATTTGGCCTAATTTATCATTCAAATAACGTCCAAATACACAAAGAAGCCACCCAAAATATTTATTTAATTTTTACGAGTATTTTTGCACTTGTATTTGCATTTAATGACCTATATTTCACGTCAAATGATATTAAAATGCATTAAAAACGAATTTAACCATGTTTATGCTCATTTTTAAGCAATTTGGCCTAACTTATCATTCAAATAACGTCCAAATACACAAAGAAGCCACCCAAAATATTTATTTAATGTTTACGAGTGTTTTTGCACTTGTATTTGCATTTAATGACCTATATTTCACGACAAATCGCATTAAAATGCATTAAATACGAATTCGAGCAAGTTTATGCACATTTTTAACCTATTAGGCCTAATTTATCATTAAAATAACGTCCAAATACACAGAGAAGCCAACCAAAATATTTATTTAATGTTTACGAGTGTTTTTGCACTTGTATTTGCATTTAATGACCTATATTTCACGACAAATCGCATTAAAATGCATTAAAAATGAATTCGAGCAAGTTTATGCACATTTTTAACCTATTTGGCCTAATTTATCATTGAAATAACGTCCAAATACACAGAGAAGACAACCAAAATATTTATTTATTGTTTACGAGTGTTTTTGCACTTGTATTTGCATTTAATGACCTATATTTAACGTCAAATCGCATTAAAATGCATTACAAACAAATTTGACCATGTTTATGCTCATTTTTAACCAATTTGGCCAAATTTATTATTCAAATAACGTCCAAATACACAAATAAGCAAACCAAAATATTTATTTATTGTTGACGAGTGTTTTTGCACTTGTATTTGCCTTTAATAACCTATATTTCACGTCAAATCGCATTAAAAAGCATTAAAAATGAATTTGAGCATGTTTATGCATATTTTTAACCAATTTTGCCTCATTTATCATTCAAATAACGTCCAAATACACAAATAAGCCTCCCGAAATATTTATTTAATGTTTACGAGTGTTTTTGCACTTGTATTTGCATTTAATAACCTATATTTCACGTCAAATCATATTAAAATGCATTAAAAACGAAATTGACCATGTTTATGCTCATTTTTAAGCAATTTGGCCTAATTTATCATTCAAATTACGTCCAAAAACACAAAGAAGCCACCCAAAATATTTATTTAATGTTTACGAGTGTTTTTGCACTTGTATTTGCATTTAATGACCTATATTTCACGACAAATCGCATTAAAATGCATTAAAAACGAATTCGAGCAAGTTTATGCACATTTTTAACCTATTTGGCCTAATTTATCAATGAAATAACGTCCAAATACACAGAGAAGACAACCAAAATATTTATTTATTGTTTACGAGTGTTTTTGCACTTGTATTTGCATTTAATGACCTATATTTAACGTCAAATCGCATTAAAATTTATTACAAACAAATTTGACCATGTTTATGCTCATTTTTAACCAATTTGGCCAAATTTATTATTCAAATAACGTCCAAATACACAAATAAGCAAACCAAAATATTTATTTATTGTTGACGAGTGTTTTTGCACTTGTATTTGCCTTTAATAACCTATATTTCACGTCAAATCGCATTAAAAAGCATTAAAAATGAATTTGAGCATGTTTATGCATATTTTTAACCAATTTTGCCTCATTTATCATTCAAATAACGTCCAAATACACAAATAAGCCTCCCGAAATATTTATTTAATGTTTACGAGTGTTTTTGCACTTGTATTTGCATTTAATAACCTATATTTCACGTCAAATCATATTAAAATGCATTAAAAACGAATTTGACCATGTTTATGCTCATTTTTAAGCAATTTGGCCTAATTTATCATTCAAATAACGTCCAAAAACACAAAGAAGCCACCCAAAATATTTATTTAATGTTTACGAGTGTTTTTGCACTTGTATTTGCATTTAAAGACCTATATTTCACGTCAAATCGCTTTAAAATGCATTAAATACGAATTCGGGCAAGTTTATGCACATTTTTAACCTATTTGGCCTAATTTATCATTGAAATAACGTCCAAATACACAGAGAAGACAACCAAAATATTTATTTATTGTTTACGAGTGTTTTTGCACTTGTATTTGCATTTAATGACCTATATTTAACGTCAAATCGCATTAAAATGCATTACAAACAAATTTGACCATGTTTATGCTCATTTTTAACCAATTTGGCCAAATTTATCATTCAAATAACGTCCAAATACACAAATAAGCAAACCAAAATATTTATTTATGGTTTACGAGTGTTTTTGCACTTGTATTTGCCTTTAATAACCTATATTTCACGTCAAATCGCATTAAAAAGCATTAAAAATGAATTTGAGCATGTTTATGCATATTTTTAACCAATTTGGCCTAATTTATCATTCAAATAACGTCCAAATACACAAATAAGCAAACCAAAATATTTATTTATTGTTTACGAGTGTTTTTGCACTTGTATTTGCCTTTAATAACCTATATTTCACGTCAAATCGCATTAAAAAGCATTAAAAATGAATTTGAGCATGTTGATGCTCATTTTTAACCAATTTGGCCTAATTTATCATTCAAATAACGTCCAAATACACAATGAAGCCACCCAAAATATTTATTTAATTTTTACGAGTATTTTTGCACTTGTATTTGCATTTAATGACCTATATTTCACGTCAAATGATATTAAAATGCATTAAAAACGATTTTAACCATGTTTATGCTCATTTTTAAGCAATTTGGCCTAATTTATCATTCAAATAACGTCCAAATACACAAATAAGCAAACCAAAATATTTATTTATTGTTGACGAGTGTTTTTGCACTTGTATTTGCCTTTAATAACCTATATTTCACGTCAAATCGCATTAAAAAGCATTAAAAATGAATTTGAGCATGTTTATGCATATTTTTAACCAATTTTGCCTCATTTATCATTCAAATAACGTCCAAATACACAAATAAGCCACCCGAAATATTTATTTAATGTTTACGAGTGTTTTTGCACTTGTATTTGCATTTAATGACCTATATTTCACGTCAAATCGCTTTAAAATGCATTAAATTGCATTAAAAACGAATTTGAGCATTTTATGCACATTTTTAACCAATTTGGCCATATTTATCATTCAAATAACGTCCAAATACACAAAGAAGCAACCAAAAATATTTATTTAATGTTTACGAGTGTTTTTGTACTTGTATTATCCTTTAATGACCTATATTTCACGTCAAATCGCATTAAAATGCATTAAATACGAATTCGAGCAAGTTTATGCACATTTTTAACCTATTAGGCCTAATTTATCATTAAAATAACGTCCAAATACACAGAGAAGCCAACCAAAATATTTATTTAATGTTTACGAGTGTTTTTGCACTTGTATTTGCATTTAATGACCTATATTTCACGACAAATCGCATTAAAATGCATTAAAAACGAATTCGAGCAAGTTTATGCACATTTTTAACCTATTTGGCCTAATTTATCATTGAAATAACGTCCAAATACACAGAGAAGACAACCAAAATATTTATTTATTGTTTACGAGTGTTTTTGCACTTGTATTTGCATTTAATGACCTATATTTAACGTCAAATCGCATTAAAATGCATTACAAACAAATTTGACCATGTTTATGCTCATTTTTAACCAATTTGGCCAAATTTATTATTCAAATAACGTCCAAATACACAAATAAGCAAACCAAAATATTTATTTATTGTTGACGAGTGTTTTTGCACTTGTATTTGCCTTTAATAACCTATATTTCACGTCAAATCGCATTAAAAAGCATTAAAAATGAATTTGAGCATGTTTATGCATATTTTTAACCAATTTTGCCTCATTTATCATTCAAATAACGTCCAAATACACAAATAAGCCTCCCGAAATATTTATTTAATGTTTACGAGTGTTTTTGCACTTGTATTTGCATTTAATAACCTATATTTCACGTCAAATCATATTAAAATGCATTAAAAACGAAATTGACCATGTTTATGCTCATTTTTAAGCAATTTGGCCTAATTTATCATTCAAATTACGTCCAAAAACACAAAGAAGCCACCCAAAATATTTATTTAATGTTTACGAGTGTTTTTGCACTTGTATTTGCATTTAATGACCTATATTTCACGACAAATCGCATTAAAATGCATTAAAAACGAATTCGAGCAAGTTTATGCACATTTTTAACCTATTTGGCCTAATTTATCAATGAAATAACGTCCAAATACACAGAGAAGACAACCAAAATATTTATTTATTGTTTACGAGTGTTTTTGCACTTGTATTTGCATTTAATGACCTATATTTAACGTCAAATCGCATTAAAATTTATTACAAACAAATTTGACCATGTTTATGCTCATTTTTAACCAATTTGGCCAAATTTATTATTCAAATAACGTCCAAATACACAAATAAGCAAACCAAAATATTTATTTATTGTTGACGAGTGTTTTTGCACTTGTATTTGCCTTTAATAACCTATATTTCACGTCAAATCGCATTAAAAAGCATTAAAAATGAATTTGAGCATGTTTCTGCATATTTTTAACCAATTTTGCCTCATTTATCATTCAAATAACGTCCAAATACACAAATAAGCCACCCGAAATATTTATTTAATGTTTACGAGTGTTTTTGCACTTGTATTTGCATTTAATAACCTATATTTCACGTCAAATGATATTAAAATGCATTAAAAACGAATTTGACCATGTTTATGCTCATTTTTAAGCAATTTGGCCTAATTTATCATTCAAATAACGTCCAAAAACACAAAGAAGCCACCCAAAATATTTATTTAATGTTTACGAGTGTTTTTGCACTTGTATTTGCATTTAATGACCTATATTTCACGACAAATCGCATTAAAATGCATTAAAAACGAATTCGAGCAAGTTTATGCACATTTTTAACCTATTTGGCCTAATTTATCATTGAAATAACGTCCAAATACACAGAGAAGCCAAACAAAATATTTATTTATTGTTTACGAGTGTTTTTGCACTTGTATTTGCATTTAATGACCTATATTTCACGACAAATCGCATTAAAATGCATTAAAAACGAATTCGAGCAAGTTTATGCACATTTTTAACCTATTTGGCCTAATTTATCATTGAAATAACGTCCAAATACACAGAGAAGACAACCAAAATATTTATTTATTGTTTACGAGTGTTTTTGCACTTGTATTTGCCTTTAATAACCTATATTTCACGTCAAATCGCATTAAAAAGCATTAAAAATGAATTTGAGCTTGTTGATGCTCATTTTTAACCAATTTGGCCTAATTTATCATTCAAATAACGTCCAAATACACAAAGAAGCCACCCAAAATATTTATTTAATTTTTACGAGTATTTTTGCACTTGTATTTGCATTTAATGACCTATATTTCACGTCAAATGATATTAAAATGCATTAAAAACGAATTTAACCATGTTTATGCTCATTTTTAAGCAATTTGGCCTAATTTATCATTCAAATAACGTCCAAATACACAAAGAAGCCACCCAAAATATTTATTTAATTTTTACGAGTATTTTTGCACTTGTATTTGCATTTAATGACCTATATTTCACGTCAAATGATATTAAAATGCATTAAAAACGAATTTAACCATGTTTATGCTCATTTTTAAGCAATTTGGCCTAATTTATCATTCAAATAACGTCCAAATACACAAATAAGCAAACCAAAATATTTATTTATTGTTGACGAGTGTTTTTGCACTTGTATTTGCCTTTAATAACCTATATTTCACGTCAAATCGCATTAAAAAGCATTAAAAATGAATTTGAGCAAGTTTATGCACATTTTTAACCTATTTGGCCTAATTTATCATTGAAATAACGTCCAAATACACAGAGAAGACAACCAAAATATTTATTTATTGTTTACGAGTGTTTTTGCACTTGTATTTGCCTTTAATAACCTATATTTCACGTCAAATCGCATTAAAAAGCATTAAAAATGAATTTGAGCTTGTTGATGCTCATTTTTAACCAATTTTGCCTCATTTATCATTCAAATAACGTCCAAATACACAAATAAGCCACCCGAAATATTTATTTAATGTTTACGAGTGTTTTTGCACTTGTATTTGTATTTAATAACCTATATTTCACGTCAAATGATATTAAAATGCATTAAAAACGAATTTGACCATGTTTATGCTCATTTTTAAGCAATTTGGCCTAATTTATCATTCAAATAACGTCCAAAAACACAAAGAAGCCACCCAAAATATTTATTTAATGTTTACGAGTGTTTTTGCACTTGTATTTGCATTTAACGACCTATATTTCACGACAAATCGCATTAAAATGCATTAAAAACGAATTCGAGCAAGTTTATGCACATTTTTAACCTCTTTGGCCTAATTTATCATTGAAATAACGTCCAAATACACAGAGAAGACAACCAAAATATTTATTTATTGTTTACGAGTGTTTTTGCACTTGTATTTGCATTTAATGACCTATATTTAACGTCAAATCGCATTAAAATGCATTACAAACAAATTTGACCATGTTTATGCTCATTTTTAACCAATTTGGCCAAATTTATTATTCAAATAACGTCCAAATACACAAATAAGCAAACCAAAATATTTATTTATTGTTGACGAGTGTTTTTGCACTTGTATTTGCCTTTAATAACCTATATTTCACGTCAAATCGCATTAAAAAGCATTAAAAATGAATTTGAGCATGTTTATGCATATTTTTAACCAATTTTGCCTCATTTATCATTCAAATAACGTCCAAATACACAAATAAGCCTCCCGAAATATTTATTTAATGTTTACGAGTGTTTTTGCACTTGTATTTGCATTTAATAACCTATATTTCACGTCAAATCATATTAAAATGCATTAAAAACGAAATTGACCATGTTTATGCTCATTTTTAAGCAATTTGGCCTAATTTATCATTCAAATTACGTCCAAAAACACAAAGAAGCCACCCAAAATATTTATTTAATGTTTACGAGTGTTTTTGCACTTGTATTTGCATTTAATGACCTATATTTCACGACAAATCGCATTAAAATGCATAAAAAACGAATTCGAGCAAGTTTATGCACATTTTTAACCTATTTGGCCTAATTTATCAATGAAATAACGTCCAAATACACAGAGAAGACAACCAAAATATTTATTTATTGTTTACGAGTGTTTTTGCACTTGTATTTGCATTTAATGACCTATATTTAACGTCAAATCGCATTAAAATGCATTACAAACAAATTTGACCATGTTTATGCTCATTTTTAACCAATTTGGCCAAATTTATTATTCAAATAACGTCCAAATACACAAATAAGCAAACCAAAATATTTATTTATTGTTTACGAGTGTTTTTGCACTTGTATTTGCCTTTAATAACCTATATTTCACGTCAAATCGCATTAAAAAGCATTAAAAATGAATTTGAGCATGTTTATGCATATTTTTAACCAATTTTGCCTCATTTATCATTCAAATAACGTCCAAATACACAAATAAGCCACCCGAAATATTTATTTAATGTTTACGAGTGTTTTTGCACTTGTATTTGCATTTAATAACCTATATTTCACGTCAAATGATATTAAAATGCATTAAAAACGAATTTGACCATGTTTATGCTCATTTTTAAGCAATTTGGCCTAATTTATCATTCAAATAACGTCCAAAAACACAAAGAAGCCACCCAAAATATTTATTTAATGTTTACGAGTGTTTTTGCACTTGTATTTGCATTTAACGACCTATATTTCACGACAAATCGCATTAAAATGCATTAAAAACGAATTCGAGCAAGTTTATGCACATTTTTAACCTCTTTGGCCTAATTTATCATTGAAATAACGTCCAAATACACAGAGAAGACAACCAAAATATTTATTTATTGTTTACGAGTGTTTTTGCACTTGTATTTGCATTTAATGACCTATATTTAACGTCAAATCGCATTAAAATGCATTACAAACAAATTTGACCATGTTTATGCTCATTTTTAACCAATTTGGCCAAATTTATTATTCAAATAACGTCCAAATACACAAATAAGCAAACCAAAATATTTATTTATTGTTGACGAGTGTTTTTGCACTTGTATTTGCCTTTAATAACCTATATTTCACGTCAAATCGCATTAAAAAGCATTAAAAATGAATTTGAGCATGTTTATGCATATTTTTAACCAATTTTGCCTCATTTATCATTCAAATAACGTCCAAATACACAAATAAGCCACCCGAAATATTTATTTAATGTTTACGAGTGTTTTTGCACTTGTATTTGCATTTAATAACCTATATTTCACGTCAAATGATTTTAAAATGCATTAAAAACGAATTTGACCATGTTTATGCTCATTTTTAAGCAATTTGGCCTAATTTATCATTCAAATAACGTCCAAAAACACAAAGAAGCCACCCAAAATATTTATTTAATGTTTACGAGTGTTTTTGCACTTGTATTTGCATTTAACGACCTATATTTCACGACAAATCGCATTAAAATGCATTAAAAACGAATTCGAGCAAGTTTATGCACATTTTTAACCTCTTTGGCCTAATTTATCATTGAAATAACGTCCAAATACACAGAGAAGACAACCAAAATATTTATTTATTGTTTACGAGTGTTTTTGCACTTGTATTTGCATTTAATGACCTATATTTAACGTCAAATCGCATTAAAATGCATTACAAACAAATTTGACCATGTTTATGCTCATTTTTAACCAATTTGGCCAAATTTATTATTCAAATAACGTCCAAATACACAAATAAGCAAACCAAAATATTTATTTATTGTTTACGAGTGTTTTTGCACTTGTATTTGCCTTTAATAACCTATATTTCACGTCAAATCGCATTAAAAAGCATTAAAAATGAATTTGAGCATGTTTATGCATATTTTTAACCAATTTTGCCTCATTTATCATTCAAATAACGTCCAAATACACAAATAAGCCTCCCGAAATATTTATTTAATGTTTACGAGTGTTTTTGCACTTGTATTTGCATTTAATAACCTATATTTCACGTCAAATCATATTAAAATGCATTAAAAACGAAATTGACCATGTTTATGCTCATTTTTAAGCAATTTGGCCTAATTTATCATTCAAATTACGTCCAAAAACACAAAGAAGCCACCCAAAATATTTATTTAATGTTTACGAGTGTTTTTGCACTTGTATTTGCATTTAATGACCTATATTTCACGACAAATCGCATTAAAATGCATTAAAAACGAATTCGAGCAAGTTTATGCACATTTTTAACCTATTTGGCCTAATTTATCAATGAAATAACGTCCAAATACACAGAGAAGACAACCAAAATATTTATTTATTGTTTACGAGTGTTTTTGCACTTGTATTTGCATTTAATGACCTATATTTAACGTCAAATCGCATTAAAATGCATTACAAACAAATTTGACCATGTTTATGCTCATTTTTAACCAATTTGGCCAAATTTATTATTCAAATAACGTCCAAATACACAAATAAGCAAACCAAAATATTTATTTATTGTTTACGAGTGTTTTTGCACTTGTATTTGCCTTTAATAACCTATATTTCACGTCAAATCGCATTAAAAAGCATTAAAAATGAATTTGAGCATGTTTATGCATATTTTTAACCAATTTTGCCTCATTTATCATTAAAATAACGTCCAAATACACAAATAAGCCACCCGAAATATTTATTTAATGTTTATGAGTGTTTTTGCACTTGTATTTGCATTTAATAACCTATATTTCACGTCAAATGATATTAAAATGCATTAAAAACGAATTTGACCATGTTTATGCTCATTTTTAAGCAATTTGGCCTAATTTATCATTCAAATAACGTCCAAAAACACAAAGAAGCCACCCAAAATATTTATTTAATGTTTACGAGTGTTTTTGCACTTGTATTTGCATTTAACGACCTATATTTCACGACAAATCGCATTAAAATGCATTAAAAACGAATTCGAGCAAGTTTATGCACATTTTTAACCTCTTTGGCCTAATTTATCATTGAAATAACGTCCAAATACACAGAGAAGACAACCAAAATATTTATTTATTGTTTACGAGTGTTTTTGCACTTGTATTTGCATTTAATGACCTATATTTAACGTCAAATCGCATTAAAATGCATTACAAACAAATTTGACCATGTTTATGCTCATTTTTAACCAATTTGGCCAAATTTATTATTCAAATAACGTCCAAATACACAAATAAGCAAACCAAAATATTTATTTATTGTTGACGAGTGTTTTTGCACTTGTATTTGCCTTTAATAACCTATATTTCACGTCAAATCGCATTAAAAAGCATTAAAAATGAATTTGAGCATGTTTATGCATATTTTTAACCAATTTTGCCTCATTTATCATTCAAATAACGTCCAAATACACAAATAAGCCTCCCGAAATATTTATTTAATGTTTACGAGTGTTTTTGCACTTGTATTTGCATTTAATAACCTATATTTCACGTCAAATCATATTAAAATGCATTAAAAACGAAATTGACCATGTTTATGCTCATTTTTAAGCAATTTGGCCTAATTTATCATTCAAATTACGTCCAAAAACACAAAGAAGCCACCCAAAATATTTATTTAATGTTTACGAGTGTTTTTGCACTTGTATTTGCATTTAATGACCTATATTTCACGACAAATCGCATTAAAATGCATTAAAAACGAATTCGAGCAAGTTTATGCACATTTTTAACCTATTTGGCCTAATTTATCAATGAAATAACGTCCAAATACACAGAGAAGACAACCAAAATATTTATTTATTGTTTACGAGTGTTTTTGCACTTGTATTTGCATTTAATGACCTATATTTAACGTCAAATCGCATTAAAATGCATTACAAACAAATTTGACCATGTTTATGCTCATTTTTAACCAATTTGGCCAAATTTATTATTCAAATAACGTCCAAATACACAAATAAGCAAACCAAAATATTTATTTATTGTTGACGAGTGTTTTTGCACTTGTATTTGCCTTTAATAACCTATATTTCACGTCAAATCGCATTAAAAAGCATTAAAAATGAATTTGAGCATGTTTATGCATATTTTTAACCAATTTTGCCTCATTTATCATTCAAATAACGTCCAAATACACAAATAAGCCACCCGAAATATTTATTTAATGTTTACGAGTGTTTTTGCACTTGTATTTGCATTTAATAACCTATATTTCACGTCAAATGATATTAAAATGCATTAAAAACGAATTTGACCATGTTTATGCTCATTTTTAAGCAATTTGGCCTAATTTATCATTCAAATAACGTCCAAAAACACAAAGAAGCCACCCAAAATATTTATTTAATGTTTACGAGTGTTTTTGCACTTGTATTTGCATTTAATGACCTATATTTCACGACAAATCGCATTAAAATGCATTAAAAACGAATTCGAGCAAGTTTATGCACATTTTTAACCTATTTGGCCTAATTTATCATTGAAATAACGTCCAAATACACAGAGAAGCCAAACAAAATATTTATTTATTGTTTACGAGTGTTTTTGCACTTGTATTTGCATTTAATGACTTATATTTCACGACAAATCGCATTAAAATGCATTAAAAACGAATTCGAGCAAGTTTATGCACATTTTTAACCTATTTGGCCTAATTTATCATTGAAATAACGTCCAAATACACAGAGAAGACAACCAAAATATTTATTTATTGTTTACGAGTGTTTTTGCACTTGTATTTGCCTTTAATAACCTATATTTCACGTCAAATCGCATTGAAAAGCATTAAAAATGAATTTGAGCTTGTTGATGCTCATTTTTAACCAATTTGGCCTAATTTATCATTCAAATAACGTCCAAATACACAAAGAAGCCACCCAAAATATTTATTTAATTTTTACGAGTATTTTTGCACTTGTATTTGCATTTAATGACCTATATTTCACGTCAAATGATATTAAAATGCATTAAAAACGAATTTAACCATGTTTTTGCTCATTTTTAAGCAATTTGGCCTAATTTATCATTCAAATAACGTCCAAATACACAAATAAGCAAACCAAAATATTTATTTATTGTTGACGAGTGTTTTTGCACTTGTATTTGCCTTTAATAACCTATATTTCACGTCAAATCGCATTAAAAAGCATTAAAAATGAATTTGAGCATGTTTATGCATATTTTTAACCAATTTTGCCTCATTTATCATTCAAATAACGTCCAAATACACAAATAAGCCACCCGAAATATTTATTTAATGTTTACGAGTGTTTTTGCACTTGTATTTGCATTTAATAACCTATATTTCACGTCAAATGATATTAAAATGCATTAAAAACGAATTTGACCATGTTTATGCTCATTTTTAAGCAATTTGGCCTAATTTATCATTCAAATAACGTCCAAAAACACAAAGAAGCCACCCAAAATATTTATTTAATGTTTACGAGTGTTTTTGCACTTGTATTTGCATTTAACGACCTATATTTCCCGACAAATCGCATTAAAATGCATTAAAAACGAATTCGAGCAAGTTTATGCACATTTTTAACCTATTTGGCCTAATTTATCATTGAAATAACGTCCAAATACACAGAGAAGACAACCAAAATATTTATTTATTGTTTACGAGTGTTTTTGCACTTGTATTTGCATTTAATGACCTATATTTAACGTCAAATCGCATTAAAATGCATTACAAACAAATTTGACCATGTTTATGCTCATTCTTAACCAATTTGGCCAAATTTATTATTCAAATAACGTCCAAATACACAAATAAGCAAACCAAAATATTTATTTATTGTTGACGAGTGTTTTTGCACTTGTATTTGCCTTTAATAACCTATATTTCACGTCAAATCGCATTAAAAAGCATTAAAAATGAATTTGAGCATGTTTATGCATATTTTTAACCAATTTTGCCTCATTTATCATTCAAATAACGTCCAAATACACAAATAAGCCACCCGAAATATTTATTTAATGTTTACGAGTGTTTTTGCACTTGTATTTGCATTTAATAACCTATATTTCACATCAAATCATATTAAAATGCATTAAAAACGAATTTGACCATGTTTATGCTCATTTTTAAGCAATTTGGCCTTATTTATCATTCAAATAACGTCCAAAAACACAAAGAAGCCACCCAAAATATTTATTTAATGTTTACGAGTGTTTTTGCACTTGTATTTGCATTTAATGACCTATATTTCACGTCAAATCGCTTTAAAATGCATTAAATACGAATTCGGGCAAGTTTATGCACATTTTTAACCTATTTGGCCTAATTTATCATTGAAATAACGTCCAAATACACAGAGAAGCCAAACAAAATATTTATTTATTGTTTACGAGTGTTTTTGCACTTGTATTTGCATTTAATGACCTATATTTCACGTCAAATCGCATTAAAATGCATTACAAACGAATTTGACCATATTTATGCTCATTTTTAACTAATTTGGCCTAATTTATCATTCAAATAACGTCCAAATACACAAATAAGCAAACCAAAATATTTATTTATTGTTTACGAGTGTTTTTGCACTTGTATTTGCATTTAATGACATATATTTCACGTCAAATCGCATTAAAATGCATTACAAACGAATTTGACCATATTTATGCTCATTTTTAACTAATTTGGCCTAATTTATTATTCAACTAACGTCCAAATACACAAATAAGCAAACCAAAATATTTATTTATTGTTTACGAGTGTTTTTGCACTTGTTTTTGCCTTTAATAACCTATATTTCACGTCAAATTGCATTAAAAAGCATTAAAAATGAATTTGAGCATGTTTCTGCATATTTTTAACCAATTTGGCCACATTTATCATTCAAATAACGTCCAAATACACAAAGAAGCCACCCAAAATATTTATTTAATGTTTACGAGTGTTTTTGCACTTGTATTTGCATTTAATAACCTATATTTCACGTCAAATGATATTAAAATGCATTAAAAACGAATTTAACCATGTTTATGCTCATTTTTAAGCAATTTGGCCTAATTTATCATTCAAATAACGTCCAAAAACACAAAGAAGCCACCCAAAATATTTATTTAATGTTTACGAGTGTTTTTGCACTTGTATTTGCATTTAATGACCTATGTTTCACGTCAAATCATATTAAAATGCATTAAATTGCATTAAAAACGAATTTGAGAATGTTTATGCACATTTTTAACCAATTTGGCCTCATTTATCATTCAAATACGTCCAAATACACAAATAAGCCACCCGAAATATTTATTTAATGTTTACGAGTGTTTTTGCACTTGTATTTGCATTTAATAACCTATATTTCACGTCAAATCATATTAAAATGCATTAAAAACGAATTTGACCATGTTTTTGCTCATTTTTAAGCAATTTGGCCTAATTTATCATTCAAATAACGTCCAAAAACACAAAGAAGCCACCCAAAATATTTATTTAATGTTTACGAGTGTTTTTGCACTTGTATTTGCATTTAATGACCTATATTTCACGTCAAATCGCTTTAAAATGCATTAAATACGAATTCGAGCAAGTTTATGCACATTTTTAACCTATTTGGCCTAATTTATCATTGAAATAACGTCCAAATACACAGAGAAGCCAAACAAAATATTTATTTATTGTTTACGGGTGTTTTTGCACTTGTATTTGCATTTAATGACCTATATTTCACGTCAAATCGCATTAAAATGCATTACAAACGAATTTGACCATATTTATGCTCATTTTTAACTAATTTGGCCTAATTTATCATTCAAATAACGTACAAATACACAAATAAGCAAACCAAAATATTTATTTATTGTTTACGAGTGTTTTTGCACTTGTATTTGCATTTAATGACCTATATTTCACGTCAAATCGCATTAAAATGCATTACAAACGAATTTGACCATATTTATGCTCATTTTTAACTAATTTGGCCTAATTTATCATTCAAATAACGTCCAAATACACAAATAAGCAAACCAAATTATTTATTTATTGTTTACGAGTGTTTTTGCACTTGTTTTTGCCTTTAATAACCTATATTTCACGTCAAATAGCATTAAAAAGCATTAAAAATGAATTTGAGCATGTTTATGCATATTTTTAACCAATTTGGCCACATTTATCATTCAAATAACGTCCAAATACACAAAGAAGCCACCCAAAATATTTATTTAATGTTTACGAGTGTTTTTGCACTTGTATTTGCATTTAATGACCTATATTTCACGTCAAATCGCTTTAAAATGCATTAAATACGAATTCGAGCAAGTTTATGCACATTTTTAACCTATTTGGCCTAGTTTATCATTGAAATTACGTCCAAATACACAGAGAAGCCAAACAAAATATTTATTTAATGTTTACGAGTGTTTTTGTACTTGTATTATCCTTTAATGACCTATATTTCACGTCAAATCGCATTAAAATGCATTAAATACGAATTCGAGCAAGTTTATGCACTTTTTTAACCTATTTGGCCTAATTTATCATTGAAATAACGTCCAAATACACAGAGAAGACAACCAAAATATTTATTTATTGTTTACGAGTGTTTTTGCACTTGTATTTGCATTTAATGACCTATATTTAACGTCAAATCGCATTAAAATGCATTACAAACAAATTTGACCATGTTTATGCTCATTTTTAACCAATTTGGCCAAATTTATTATTCAAATAACGTCCAAATACACAAATAAGCAAACCAAAATATTTATTTATGGTTTACGAGTGTTTTTGCACTTGTATTTGCCTTTAATAACCTATATTTCACGTCAAATCGCATTAAAAAGCATTAAAAATGAATTTGAGCATGTTTATGCATATTTTTAACCAATTTGGCCTAATTTATCATTCAAATAACGTCCAAATACACAAATAAGCAAACCAAAATATTTATTTATTGTTTACGAGTGTTTTTGCACTTGTATTTGCCTTTAATAACCTATATTTCACGTCAAATCGCATTAAAAAGCATTAAAAATGAATTTGAGCATGTTGATGCTCATTTTTAACCAATTTGGCCTAATTTATCATTCAAATAACGTCCAAATACACAAAGAAGCCACCCAAAATATTTATTTAATTTTTACGAGTATTTTTGCACTTGTATTTGCATTTAATGACCTATATTTCACGTCAAATGATATTAAAATGCATTAAAAACGAATTTAACCATGTTTATGCTCATTTTTAAGCAATTTGGCCTAATTTATCATTCAAATAACTTCCAAATACACAAATAAGCAAACCAAAATATTTATTTATTGTTGACGAGTGTTTTTGCACTTGTATTTGCCTTTAATAACCTATATTTCACGTCAAATCGCATTAAAAAGCATTAAAAATGAATTTGAGCATGTTTATGCATATTTTTAACCAATTTTGCCTCATTTATCATTCAAATAACGTCCAAATACACAAATAAGCCACCCGAAATATTTATTTAATGTTTACGAGGGTTTTTGCACTTGTATTTGCATTTAATAACCTATATTTCACGTCAAATGATATTAAAATGCATTAAAAACGAATTTGACCATGTTTATGCTCATTTTTAAGCAATTTGGCCTAATTTATCATTCAAATAACGTCCAAAAACACAAAGAAGCCACCCAAAATATTTATTTAATGTTTACGAGTGTTTTTGCACTTGTATTTGCATTTAATGACCTATATTTCACGACAAATCGCATTAAAATGCATTAAAAACGAATTCGAGCAAGTTTATGCACATTTTTAACCTATTTGGCCTAATTTATCATTGAAATAACGTCCAAATACACAGAGAAGACAACCAAAATATTTATTTATTGTTTACGAGTGTTTTTGCACTTGTATTTGCATTTAATGACCTATATTTAACGTCAAATCGCATTAAAATGCATTACAAACAAATTTGACCATGTTTATGCTCATTTTTAACCAATTTGGCCAAATTTATTATTCAAATAACGTCCAAATACACAAATAAGCAAACCAAAATATTTATTTATTGTTGACGAGTGTTTTTGCACTTGTATTTGCATTTAATAACCTATATTTCACGTCAAATCGCATTAAAAAGCATTAAAAATGAATTTGAGCATGTTTATGCATATTTTTAACCAATTTTGCCTCATTTATCATTCAAATAACGTCCAAATACACAAATAAGCCACCCGAAATATTTATTTAATGTTTACGAGTGTTTTTGCACTTGTATTTGCATTTAATAACCTATATTTCACGTCAAATGATATTAAAATGCATTAAAAACGAATTTGACCATGTTTATGCTCATTTTTAAGCAATTTGGCCTAATTTATCATTCAAATAACGTCCAAAAACACAAAGAAGCCACCCAAAATATTTATTTAATGTTTACGAGTGTTTTTGCACTTGTATTTGCATTTAATGACCTATATTTCACGACAAATCGCATTAAAATGCATTAAAAACGAATTCGAGCAAGTTTATGCACATTTTTAACCTATTTGGCCTAATTTATCATTGAAATAACGTCCAAATACACAGAGAAGCCAAACAAAATATTTATTTATTGTTTACGAGTGTTTTTGCACTTGTATTTGCATTTAATAACCTATATTTCACGTCAAATGATATTAAAATGCATTAAAAACGAATTTGACCATGTTTATGCTCATTTTTAAGCAATTTGGCCTAATTTATCATTCAAATAACGTCCAAAAACACAAAGAAGCCACCCAAAATATTTATTTATTGTTTACGAGTGTTTTTGCACTTGTATTTGCCTTTAATAACCTATATTTCACGTCAAATCGCATTAAAAAGCATTAAAAATGAATTTGAGCATGTTTATGCATATTTTTAACCAATTTTGCCTCATTTATCATTCAAATAACGTCCAAATACACAAATAAGCCACCCGAAATATTTATTTAATGTTTACGAGTGTTTTTGCACTTGTATTTGCATTTAATAACCTATATTTCACGTCAAATGATATTAAAATGCATTAAAAACGAATTTGACCATGTTTATGCTCATTTTTAAGCAATTTGGCCTAATTTATCATTCAAATAACGTCCAAAAACACAAAGAAGCCACCCAAAATATTTATTTAATGTTTACGAGTGTTTTTGCACTTGTATTTGCATTTAATGACCTATATTTCACGACAAATCGCATTAAAATGCATTAAAAACGAATTCGAGCAAGTTTATGCACATTTTTAACCTATTTGGCCTAATTTATCATTGAAATAACGTCCAAATACACAGAGAAGCCAAACAAAATATTTATTTATTGTTTACGAGTGTGTTTTGCACTTGTATTTGCATTTAATAACCTATATTTCACGTCAAATGATATTAAAATGCATTAAAAACGAATTTGACCATGTTTATGCTCATTTTTAAGCAGTTTGGCCTAATTTATCATTCAAATAACGTCCAAAAACACAAAGAAGCCACCCAAAATATTTATTTATTGTTTACGAGTGTTTTTGCACTTGTATTTGCCTTTAATAACCTATATTTCACGTCAAATCGCATTAAAAAGCATTAAAAATGAATTTGAGCTTGTTGATGCTCATTTTTAACCAATTTGGCCTAATTTATCATTCAAATAACGTCCAAATACACAAAGAAGCCACCCAAAATATTTATTTAATTTTTACGAGTATTTTTGCACTTGTATTTGCATTTAATGACCTATATTTCACGTCAAATGATATTAAAATGCATTAAAAACGAATTTAACCATGTTTATGCTCATTTTTAAGCAATTTGGCCTAATTTATCATTCAAATAACGTCCAAATACACAAATAAGCAAACCAAAATATTTATTTATTGTTGACGAGTGTTTTTGCACTTGTATTTGCCTTTAGTAACCTATATTTCACGTCAAATCGCATTAAAATGCATTAAAAACGAATTTGAGCATGTTGATGCTCATTTTTAACCAATTTGGCCTAATTTATCATTCAAATAACGTCCAAATACACAAAGAAGCCACCCAAAATATTTATTTAATTTTTACGAGTATTTTTGCACTTGTATTTGCATTTAATGACCTATATTTCACGTCAAATGATATTAAAATGCATTAAAAACGAATTTAACCATGTTTTTGCTCATTTTTAAGCAATTTGGCCTAATTTATCATTCAAATAACGTCCAAATACACAAATAAGCAAACCAAAATATTTATTTATTGTTGACGAGTGTTTTTGCACTTGTATTTGCCTTTAATAACCTATATTTCACGTCAAATCGCATTAAAAAGCATTAAAAATGAATTTGAGCATGTTTATGCATATTTTTAATCAATTTTGCCTCATTTATTATTCAAATAACGTCCAAATACACAAATAAGCCACCCGAAATATTTATTTAATGTTTACGAGTGTTTTTGCACTTGTATTTGCATTTAATAACCTATATTTCACGTCAAATGATATTAAAATGCATTAAAAACGAATTTGACCATGTTTATGCACATTTTTAAGCAATTTGGCCTAATTTATCATTCAAATAACGTCCAAAAACACAAAGAAGCCACCCAAAATATTTATTTAATGTTTACGAGTGTTTTTGCACTTGTATTTGCATTTAATGACCTATATTTCCCGACAAATCGCATTAAAATGCATTAAAAACGAATTCGAGCAAGTTTATGCACATTTTTAACCTATTTGGCCTAATTTATAATTGAAATAACGTCCAAATACACAGAGAAGACAACCAAAATATTTATTTATTGTTTACGAGTGTTTTTGCACTTGTATTTGCATTTAATGACCTATATTTAACGTCAAATCGCATTAAAATGCATTACAAACAAATTTGACCATGTTTATGCTCATTTTTAACCAATTTGGCCAAATTTATTATTCAAATAACGTCCAAATACACAAATAAGCAAACCAAAATATTTATTTATTGTTGACGAGTGTTTTTGCACTTGTATTTGCCTTTAATAACCTATATTTCACGTCAAATCGCATTAAAAAGCATTAAAAATGAATTTGAGCATGTTTATGCATATTTTTAACCAATTTTGCCTCATTTATCATTCAAATAACGTCCAAATACACAAATAAGCCACCCGAAATATTTATTTAATGTTTACGAGTGTTTTTGCACTTGTGTTTGCATTTAATAACCTATATTTCACATCAAATCATATTAAAATGCACTAAAAACGAATTTGACCATGTTTATGCTCATTTTTAAGCAATTTGGCCTTATTTATCATTCAAATAACGTCCAAAAACACAAAGAAGCCACCCAAAATATTTATTTAATGTTTACGAGTGTTTTTGCACTTGTATTTGCATTTAATGACCTATATTTCACGTCAAATCGCTTTAAAATGCATTAAATACGAATTCGAGCAAGTTTATGCACATTTTTAACCTATTTGGCCTATTTTATCATTGAAATAACGTCCAAATACACAGAGAAGCCAAACAAAATATTTATTTATTGTTTACGAGTGTTTTTGCACTTGTATTTGCATTTAATGACCTATATTTCACGTCAAATCGCATTAAAATGCATTACAAACGAATTTGACCATATTTATGCTCATTTTTAACTAATTTGGCCTAATTTATCATTCAAATAACGTCCAAATACACAAATAAGCAAACCAAAATATTTATTTATTGTTTACGAGTGTTTTTGCACTTGTATTTGCATTTAATGACATATATTTCACGTCAAATTGCATTAAAATGCATTACAAACGAATTTGACCATATTTATGCTCATTTTTAACTAATTTGGCCTAATTTATCATTCAACTAACGTCCAAATACACAAATAAGCAAACCAAAATATTTATTTATTGTTTACGAGTGTTTTTGCACTTGTTTTTGCCTTTAATAACCTATATTTCACGTCAAATTGCATTAAAAAGCATTAAAAATGAATTTGAGCATGTTTATGCATATTTTTAACCAATTTGGCCACATTTATCATTCAAATAACGTCCAAATACACAAAGAAGCCACCCAAAATATTTATTTAATGTTTACGAGTGTTTTTGCACTTGTATTTGCATTTAATAACCTATATTTCACGTCAAATGATATTAAAATGCATTAAAAACGAATTTAACCATGTTTATGCTCATTTTTAAGCAATTTGGCCTAATTTATCATTCAAATAACGTCCAAAAACACAAAGAAGCCACCCAAAATATTTATTTAATGTTTACGAGTGTTTTTGCACTTGTATTTGCATTTAATGACCTATGTTTCACGTCAAATCATATTAAAATGCATTAAATTGCATTAAAAACGAATTTGAGAATGTTTATGCACATTTTTAACCAATTTGGCCTCATTTATCATTCAAATACGTCCAAATACACAAATAAGCCACCCGAAATATTTATTTAATGTTTACGAGTGTTTTTGCACTTGTATTTGCATTTAATAATCTATATTTCACGTCAAATCATATTAAAATGCATTAAAAACGAATTTGACCATGTTTATGCTCATTTTTAAGCAATTTGGCCTAATTTATCATTCAAATAACGTCCAAAAACACAAAGAAGCCACCCAAAATATTTATTTAATGTTTACGAGTGTTTTTGCACTTGTATTTGCATTTAATGACCTATATTTCACGTCAAATCGCTTTAAAATGCATTAAATACGAATTCGAGCAAGTTTATGCACATTTTTAACCTATTTGGCCTAATTTATCATTGAAATAACGTCCAAATACACAGAGAAGCCAAACAAAATATTTATTTATTGTTTACGAGTGTTTTTGCACTTGTATTTGCATTTAATGACCTATATTTCACGTCAAATCGCATTAAAATGCATTACAATCGAATTTGACCATATTTATGCTCATTTTTAACTAATTTGGCCTAATTTATCATTCAAATAACGTCCAAATACGCAAATAAGCAAACCAAAATATTTATTTATTGTTTGCGAGTGTTTTTGCACTTGTTTTTGCCTTTAATAACCTATATTTCACGTCAAATAGCATTAAAAAGCATTAAAAATGAATTTGAGCATGTTTATGCATATTTTTAACCAATTTGGCCACATTTATCATTCAAATAACGTCCAAATACACAAAGAAGCCACCCAAAATATTTATTTAATGTTTACGAGTGTTTTTGCACTTGTATTTGCATTTAATGACCTATATTTCACGTCAAATCGCTTTAAAATGCATTAAATACGAATTCGAGCAAGTTTATGCACATTTTTAACCTATTTGGCCTAGTTTATCATTGAAATTACGTCCAAATACACAGAGAAGCCAAACAAAATATTTATTTAATGTTTACGAGTGTTTTTGTACTTGTATTATCCTTTAATGACCTATATTTCACGTCAAATCGCATTAAAATGCATTAAATACGAATTCGAGCAAGTTTATGCACATTTTTAACCTATTTGGCCTAATTTATCATTCAAATAACGTCCAAATACACAGAGAAGCCAACCAAAATATTTATTTATGGTTTACGAGTGTTTTTGCACTTGTATTTGCATTTAATGACCTATATTTCACGTCAAATCGCATTAAAATGCATTACAAACAAATTTGACCATGTTGATGCTAATTTTTAACCAATTTGGCCTAATTTATCATTCAAATAACGTCCAAAACACAAATAAGCAAACCAAAATATTTATTTATTGTTTACGAGTGTTTTTGCACTTGTATTTGCCTTTAATAACCTATATTTCACGTCAAATCGCATTAAAAAGCATTAAAAATGAATTTGAGCATGTTTATGCATATTTTTAACCAATTTGGCCACATTTATCATTCAAATAACGTCCAAATACACAAAGAAGCCACCCAAAATATTTATTTAATGTTTACGAGTGTTTTTGCACTTGTATTTGCATTTAATAACCTATATTTCACGTCAAATGATATTAAAATGCATTAAAAACGAATTTGACCATGTTTATGCTCATTTTTAAGCAATTTGGCCTAATTTATCATTCAAATAACGTCCAAAAACACAAAGAAGCCACCCAAAATATTTATTTAATGTTTACGAGTGTTTTTGCACTTGTATTTGCATTTAATGACCTATATTTCACGACAAATCACATTAAAATGCATTAAAAACGAATTCGAGCAAGTTTATGCACATTTTTAACCTATTTGGCCTAATTTATCATTGAAATAACGTCCAAATACACAGAGAAGACAACCAAAATATTTATTTATTGTTTACGAGTGTTTTTGCACTTGTATTTGCATTTAATGACCTATATTTAACGTCAAATCGCATTAAAATGCATTACAAACAAATTTGACCATGTTTATGCTCATTTTTAACCAATTTGGCCAAATTTATTATTCAAATAACGTCCAAATACACAAATAAGCAAACCAAAATATTTATTTATGGTTTACGAGTGTTTTTGCACTTGTATTTGCCTTTAATAACGTATATTTCACGTCAAATCGCATTAAAAAGCATTAAAAATGAATTTGAGCATGTTTATGCATATTTTTAACCAATTTGGCCTAATTTATCATTCAAATAACGTCCAAATACACAAATAAGCAAACCAAAATATTTATTTATTGTTTACGAGTGTTTTTGCACTTGTATTTGCCTTTAATAACCTATATTTCACGTCAAATCGCATTAAAAAGCATTAAAAATGAATTTGAGCATGTTGATGCTCATTTTTAACCAATTTGGCCTAATTTATCATTCAAATAACGTCCAAATACACAAAGAAGCCACCCAAAATATTTATTTAATTTTTACGAGTATTTTTGCACTTGTATTTGCATTTAATGACCTATATTTCACGTCAAATGATATTAAAATGCATTAAAAACGAATTTAACCATGTTTTTGCTCATTTTTAAGCAATTTGGCCTAATTTATCATTCAAATAACGTCCAAATACACAAATAAGCAAACCAAAATATTTATTTATTGTTGACGAGTGTTTTTGCACTTGTATTTGCCTTTAATAACCTATATTTCACGTCAAATCGCATTAAAAAGCATTAAAAATGAATTTGAGCATGTTTATGCATATTTTTAACCAATTTTGCCTCATTTATCATTCAAATAACGTCCAAATACACAAATAAGCCACCCGAAATATTTATTTAATGTTTACGAGTGTTTTTGCACTTGTATTTGCATTCAATAACCTATATTTCACGTCAAATGATATTAAAATGCATTAAAAACGAATTTGACCATGTTTATGCTCATTTTTAAGCAATTTGGCCTAATTTATCATTCAAATAACGTCCAAAAACACAAAGAAGCCACCCAAAATATTTATTTAATGTTTACGAGTGTTTTTGCACTTGTATTTGCATTTAATGACCTATATTTCACGACAAATCGCATTAAAATGCATTAAAAACGAATTCGAGCAAGTTTATGCACATTTTTAACCTATTTGGGCTAATTTATCATTGAAATAACGTCCAAATACACAGAGAAGCCAAACAAAATATTTATTTATTGTTTACGAGTGTTTTTGCACTTGTATTTGCATTTAATAACCTATATTTCACGTCAAATGATATTAAAATGCATTAAAAACGAATTTGACCATGTTTATGCTCATTTTTAAGCAATTTTGCCTAATTTATCATTCAAATAACGTCCAAAAACACAAAGAAGCCACCCAAAATATTTATTTATTGTTTACGAGTGTTTTTGCACTTGTATTTGCCTTTAATAACCTATATTTCACGTCAAATCGCATTAAAAAGCATTAAAAATGAATTTGAGCTTGTTGATGCTCATTTTTAACCAATTTGGCCTAATTTATCATTCAAATAACGTCCAAATACACAAAGAAGCCACCCAAAATATTTATTTAATTTTTACGAGTATTTTTGCACTTGTATTTGCATTTAATGACCTACATTTCACGTCAAATGATATTAAAATGCATTAAAAACGAATTTAACCATGTTTATGCTCATTTTTAAGCAATTTGGCCTAATTTATCATTCAAATAACGTCCAAATACACAAATAAGCAAACCAAAATATTTATTTATTGTTGACGAGTGTTTTTGCACTTGTATTTGCCTTTAATAACCTATATTTCACGTCAAATCGCATTAAAAAGCATTAAAAATGAATTTGAGCATGTTTATGCATATTTTTAACCAATTTTGCCTCATTTATCATTCAAATAACGTCCAAATACACAAATAAGCCACCCGAAATATTTATTTAATGTTTACGAGTGTTTTTGCACTTGTATTTGCATTTAATAACCTATATTTCACGTCAAATGATATTAAAATGCATTAAAAACGAATTTGACCATGTTTATGCTCATTTTTAAGCAATTTGGCCTTATTTATCATTCAAATAACGTCCAAAAACACAAAGAAGCCACCCAAAATATTTATTTAATGTTTACGAGTGTTTTTGCACTTGTATTTGCATTTAATGACCTATATTTCATGTCAAATCGCTTTAAAATGCATTAAATACGAATTCGAGCAAGTTTATGCACATTTTTAACCTATTTGGCCTAATTTATCATTGAAATAACGTCCAAATACACAGAGAAGCCAAACAAAATATTTATTTATTGTTTACGAGTGTTTTTGCACTTGTATTTGCATTTAATGACCTATATTTCACGTCAAATCGCATTAAAATGCATTACAAACGAATTTGACCATATTTATGCTCATTTTTAACTAATTTGGCCTAATTTATTATTCAAATAACGTCCAAATACACAAATAAGCAAACCAAAATATTTATTTATTGTTTACGAGTGTTTTTGCACTTGTATTTGCATTTAATGACATATATTTCACGTCAAATCGCATTAAAATGCATTACAAACGAATTTGACCATATTAATGCTCATTTTTAACTAATTTGGCCTAATTTATCATTCAAATAACGTCCAAATACACAAATAAGCAAACCAAAATATTTATTTATTGTTTACGAGTGTTTTTGCACTTGTTTTTGCCTTTAATAACCTATATTTCACGTCAAATTGCATTAAAAAGCATTAAAAATGAATTTGAGCATGTTTATGCATATTTTTAACCAATTTGGCCACATTTATCATTCAAATAACGTCCAAATACACAAAGAAGCCACCCAAAATATTTATTTAATGTTTACGAGTGTTTTTGCACTTGTATTTGCATTTAATAACCTATATTTCACGTCAAATGATATTAAAATGCATTAAAAACGAATTTAACCATGTTTATGCTCATTTTTAAGCAATTTGGCCTAATTTATCATTCAAATAACGTCCAAAAACACAAAGAAGCCACCCAAAATATTTATTTAATGTTTACGAGTGTTTTTGCACTTGTATTTGCATTTAATGACCTATGTTTCACGTCAAATCATATTAAAATGCATTAAATTGCATTAAAAACGAATTTGAGAATGTTTATGCACATTTTTAACCAATTTGGCCTCATTTATCATTCAAATACGTCCAAATACACAAATAAGCCACCCGAAATATTTATTTAATGTTTACGAGTGTTTTTGCACTTGTATTTGCATTTAATAACCTATATTTCACGTCAAATGATATTAAAATGCATTAAAAACGAATTTGACCATGTTTATGCTCATTTTTAAGCAATTTGGCCTTATTTATCATTCAAATAACGTCCAAAAACACAAAGAAGCCACCCAAAATATTTATTTAATGTTTACGAGTGTTTTTGCACTTGTATTTGCATTTAATGACCTATATTTCATGTCAAATCGCTTTAAAATGCATTAAATACGAATTCGAGCAAGTTTATGCACATTTTTAACCTATTTGGCCTAATTTATCATTGAAATAACGTCCAAATACACAGAGAAGCCAAACAAAATATTTATTTATTGTTTACGAGTGTTTTTGCACTTGTATTTGCATTTAATGACCTATATTTCACGTCAAATCGCATTAAAATGCATTACAAACGAATTTGACCATATTTATGCTCATTTTTAACTAATTTGGCCTAATTTATTATTCAAATAACGTCCAAATACACAAATAAGCAAACCAAAATATTTATTTATTGTTTACGAGTGTTTTTGCACTTGTATTTGCATTTAATGACATATATTTCACGTCAAATCGCATTAAAATGCATTACAAACGAATTTGACCATATTAATGCTCATTTTTAACTAATTTGGCCTAATTTATCATTCAAATAACGTCCAAATACACAAATAAGCAAACCAAAATATTTATTTATTGTTTACGAGTGTTTTTGCACTTGTTTTTGCCTTTAATAACCTATATTTCACGTCAAATTGCATTAAAAAGCATTAAAAATGAATTTGAGCATGTTTATGCATATTTTTAACCAATTTGGCCACATTTATCATTCAAATAACGTCCAAATACACAAAGAAGCCACCCAAAATATTTATTTAATGGTTACGAGTGTTTTTGCACTAGTATTTGCATTTAATAACCTATATTTCACGTTAAATGATATTAAAATGCATTAAAAACGAATTTAACCATGTTTATGCTCATTTTTAAGCAATTTGGCCTAATTTATCATTCAAATAACGTCCAAAAACACAAAGAAGCCACCCAAAATATTTATTTAATGTTTACGAGTGTTTTTGCACTTGTATTTGCATTTAATGACCTATGTTTCACGTCAAATCATATTAAAATGCATTAAATTGCATTAAAAACGAATTTGAGAATGTTTATGCACATTTTTAACCAATTTGGCCTCATTTATCATTCAAATACGTCCAAATACACAAATAAGCCACCCGAAATATTTATTTAATGTTTACGAGTGTTTTTGCACTTGTATTTGCATTTAATAACCTATATTTCACGTCAAATCATATTAAAATGCATTAAAAACGAATTTGACCATGTTTATGCTCATTTTTAAGCAATTTGGCCTAATTTATCATTCAAATAACGTCCAAAAACACAAAGAAGCCACCCAAAATATTTATTTAATGTTTACGAGTGTTTTTGCACTTGTATTTGCATTTAATGACCTATATTTCACGTCAAATCGCTTTAAAATGCATTAAATACGAATTCGAGCAAGTTTATGCACATTTTTAACCTATTTGGCCTAATTTATCATTGAAATAACGTCCAAATACACAGAGAAGCCAAACAAAATATTTATTTATTGTTTACGAGTGTTTTTGCACTTGTATTTGCATTTAATGACCTATATTTCACGTCAAATCGCATTAAAATGCATTACAAACGAATTTGACCATATTTATGCTCATTTTTAACTAATTTGGCCTAATTTATCATTCAAATAACGTCCAAATACGCAAATAAGCAAACCAAAATATTTATTTATTGTTTACGAGTGTTTTTGCACTTGTTTTTGCCTTTAATAACCTATATTTCACGTCAAATAGCATTAAAAAGCATTAAAAATGAATTTGAGCATGTTTATGCATATTTTTAACCAATTTGGCCACATTTATCATTCAAATAACGTCCAAATACACAAAGAAGCCACCCAAAATATTTATTTAATGTTTACGAGTGTTTTTGCACTTGTATTTGCATTTAATGACCTATATTTCACGTCAAATCGCTTTAAAATGCATTAAATACGAATTCGAGCAAGTTTATGCACATTTTTAACCTATTTGGCCTAGTTTATCATTGAAATTACGTCCAAATACACAGAGAAGCCAAACAAAATATTTATTTAATGTTTACGAGTGTTTTTGTACTTGTATTATCCTTTAATGACCTATATTTCACGTCAAATCGCATTAAAATGCATTAAATACGAATTCGAGCAAGTTTATGCACATTTTTAACCTATTTGGCCTAATTTATCATTCAAATAACGTCCAAATACACAGAGAAGCCAACCAAAATATTTATTTATGGTTTACGAGTGTTTTTGCACTTGTATTTGCATTTAATGACCTATATTTCACGTCAAATCGCATTAAAATGCATTACAAACAAATTTGACCATGTTGATGCTAATTTTTAACCAATTTGGCCTAATTTATCATTCAAATAACGTCCAAATACACAAATAAGCAAACCAAAATATTTATTTATTGTTTACGAGTGTTTTTGCACTTGTATTTGCCTTTAATAACCTATATTTCACGTCAAATCGTGTTAAAAAGCATTAAAAATGAATTTGAGCATGTTTATGCATATTTTTAACCAATTTGGCCACATTTATCATTCAAATAACGTCCAAATACACAAAGAAGCCACCCAAAATATTTATTTAATGTTTACGAGTGTTTTTGCACTTGTATTTGCATTTAATGACCTATATTTCACGACAAATCACATTAAAATGCATTAAAAACGAATTCGAGCAAGTTTATGCACATTTTTAACCTATTTGGCCTAATTTATCATTGAAATAACGTCCAAATACACATAAAAGACAACCAAAATATTTAATTATTGTTTACGAGTGTTTTTGCACTTGTATTTGCATTTAATGACCTATATTTCACGACAAATCGCATTAAAATGCATTAAAAACGAATTCGAGCAAGTTAATGCACATTTTTAACCTATTTGGCCTAATTTATGATTGAAATAACGTCCAAATACACAGAGAAGCCAAACAAAATATTTATTTATTGTTTACGAGTGTTTTTGCACTTGTATTTGCATTTAATAACCTATATTTCACGTCAAATGATATTAAAATGCATTAAAAACGAATTTGACCATGTTTATGCTCATTTTTAAGCAATTTTGCCTAATTTATCATTCAAATAACGTCCAAAAACACAAAGAAGCCACCCAAAATATTTATTTATTGTTTACGAGTGTTTTTGCACTTGTATTTGCATTTAATGACCTATATTTCACGTCAAATCGCTTTAAAATGCATTAAATACGAATTCGAGCAAGTTTATGCACATTTTTAACCTATTTGGCCTAATTTATCATTGAAATAACGTCCAAATACACAAATAAGCCACCCGAAATATTTATTTAATGTTTACGAGTGTTTTTGCACTTGTATTTGCATTCAATAACCTATATTTCACGTCAAATGATATTAAAATGCATTAAAAACGAATTTGACCATGTTTATGCTCATTTTTAAGCAATTTGGCCTAATTTATCATTCAAATAACGTCCAAAAACACAAAGAAGCCACCCAAAATATTTATTTAATGTTTACGAGTGTTTTTGCACTTGTATTTGCATTTAATGACCTATATTTCACGACAAATCGCATTAAAATGCATTAAAAACGAATTCGAGCAAGTTAATGCACATTTTTAACCTATTTGGCCTAATTTATGATTAAAATAACGTCCAAATACACAGAGAAGCCAAACAAAATATTTATTTATTGTTTACGAGTGTTTTTGCACTTGTATTTGCATTTAATAACCTATATTTCACGTCAAATGATATTAAAATGCATTAAAAACGAATTTGACCATGTTTATGCTCATTTTTAAGCAATTTTGCCTAATTTATCATTCAAATAACGTCCAAAAACACAAAGAAGCCACCCAAAATATTTATTTATTGTTTACGAGTGTTTTTGCACTTGTATTTGCCTTTAATAACCTATATTTCACGTCAAATCGCTTTAAAATGCATTAAATACGAATTCGAGCAAGTTTATGCACATTTTTAACCTATTTGGCCTAATTTATCATTGAAATAACGTCCAAATACACAGAGAAGCCAAACAAAATATTTATTTATTGTTTACGAGTGTTTTTGCACTTGTATTTGCATTTAATGACCTATATTTCACGTCAAATCGCATTAAAATGCATTACAAACGAATTTGACCATATTTATGCTCATTTTTAACTAATTTGGCCTAATTTATCATTCAAATAACGTCCAAATACACAAATAAGCAAACCAAAATATTTATTTATTGTTTACGAGTGTTTTTGCACTTGTTTTTGCCTTTAATAACCTATATTTCACGTCAAATCGCATTAAAAAGCATTAAAAATGAATTTGAGCATGTTTATTCACATTTTTAACTAATTTGGCCTAATTTATCATTCAAATAACGTCCAAATACACAAATAAGCAAACCAAAATATTTATTTATTGTTTACGAGTGTTTTTGCACTTGTTTTTACCTTTAATAACCTATATTTCACGTCAAATCGCATTAAAAAGCATTAAAAATGAATTTGAGCATGTTTATTCACATTTTTAACTAATTTGACCTTATTTATCATTCAAATACGTCCAAATAAACAAAGAAGCCACCCAAAATATTTATTTAATATTTACGAGTGTTTTTGCACTTGTATTTGCATTTAATGACCTATGTTTCACGTCAAATGATATTGAAATGCATTAAAAACGAATTTAACCATGTTTATGCTCATTTTTAAGCAATTTGGCCTAATTTATCATTCAAATAACGTCCAAATACACAAATAAGCAAACCAAAATATTTATTTATTGTTTACGAGTGTTTTTGCACTTGTATTTGCATTTAATGACCTATATTTCACGTCAAATCGCATTAAAATGCTTTACAAACGAATTTGACCATATTTATGCTCATTTTTAACTAATTTGGCCTAATTTATCATTCAAATAACGTCCAAATACACAAATAAGCAAACCAAAATATTTATTTATTGTTTACGAGTGTTTTTGCACTTGTTTTTGCCTTTAATAACCTATATTTCACGTCAAATCGCATTAAAAAGCATTAAAAACGAATTTGACCATGTTTATGCTCATCTTTAACTAATTTGACCTTATTTATCATTCAAATACGTTCAAATACACAAAGAAGCCACCCAAAATATTTA
The DNA here is from genome assembly GCA_037678475.1 of x Bolboschoenoplectus mariqueter. Classification (NCBI taxonomy): domain Eukaryota; kingdom Viridiplantae; phylum Streptophyta; class Magnoliopsida; order Poales; family Cyperaceae; genus x Bolboschoenoplectus; species x Bolboschoenoplectus mariqueter. The sequence continues at coordinate 4,504,389 of CM075236.1, read as the reverse complement.
TTTAATATTTACGAGTGTTTTTGCACTTGTATTTGCATTTAATGACCTATGTTTCACGTCAAATGATATTAAAATGCATTAAATTGCATTAAAAACGAATTTGAGCATTTTATGCACATTTTTAACCAATTTGGCCATATTTATCATTCAAATAACGTCCAAATACACAAAGAAGCAACCAAAAATATTTATTTAATGTTTACGAGTGTTTTTGTACTTGTATTATCCTTTAATGACCTATATTTCACGTCAAATCGCATTAAAATGCATTAAATACGAATTCGAGCAAGTTTATGCACATTTTTAACCTATTAGGCCTAATTTATCATTAAAATAACGTCCAAATACACAGAGAAGCCAACCAAAATATTTATTTATGGTTTACGAGTGTTTTTGCACTTGTATTTGCATTTAATGACCTATATTTCACGTCAAATCGCATTAAAATGCATTACAAACAAATTTGACCATGTTGATGCTCATTTTTAACCAATTTGTCCTAATTTATCATTCAAATAACGTCCAAATACACAAATAAGCAAACCAAAATATTTATTTATTGTTTACGAGTGTTTTTGCACTTGTATTTGCATTTAATGACCTATATTTCACGTCAAATCGCATTAAAATGCATTACAAACGAATTTGACCATATTTATGCTCATTTTTAACTAATTTGGCCTAATTTATCATTCAAATAACGTCCAAATACACAAATAAGCAAACCAAAATATTTATTTATTGTTTACGAGTGTTTTTGCACTTGTTTTTGCCTTTAATAACCTATATTTCACGTCAAATCGCATTAAAAAGCATTAAAAATGAATTTGAGCATGTTTATTCACATTTTTAACTAATTTGGCCTAATTTATCATTCAAATAACGTCCAAATACACAAATAAGCAAACCAAAATATTTATTTATTGTTTACGAGTGTTTTTGCACTTGTTTTTGCCTTTAATAACCTATATTTCACGTCAAATCGCATTAAAAAGCATTAAAAATGAATTTGAGCATGTTTATTCACATTTTTAACTAATTTGACCTTATTTATCATTCAAATACGTCCAAATACACAAAGAAGCCACCCAAAATATTTATTTAATATTTACGAGTGTTTTTGCACTTGTATTTGCATTTAATGACCTATGTTTCACGTCAAATGATATTAAAATGCATTAAATTGCATTAAAAACGAATTTGAGCATGTTTATGCACATTTTTAACCAATTTGGCCTCATTTATCATTCAAATAACGTCCAAATACACAAAGAAGCAACCAAAAATATTTATTTAATGTTTACGAGTGTTTTTGTACTTGTATTATCCTTTAATGACCTATATTTCACGTTAAATCGCATTAAAATGCATTAAATACGAATTCGAGCAAGTTTATGCACATTTTTAACCTATTTGGCCTAATTTATCATTCAAATAACGTCCAAATACACAGATAAGCCAACCAAAATATTTATTTATGGTTTACGAGTGTTTTTGCACTTGTATTTGCATTTAATGACCTATATTTCACGTCAAATCGCATTAAAATGCATTACAAACAAATTTGACCATGTTGATGCTCATTTTTAACCAATTTGGCCTAATTTATCATTGAAATGACGTCCAAATACACAAATAAGCAAACCAAAATATTTATTTATTGTTTACGAGTGTTTTTGCACTTGTTTTTGCCTTTAATAACCTATATTTCACGTCAAATCGCATTAAAAAGCATTAAAAATGAATTTGAGCATGTTTATGCATATTTTTAACCAATTTGGCCACATTTATCATTCAAATAACGTCCAAATACACAAAGAAGCCACCCAAAATATTTATTTAATGTTTACGAGTGTTTTTGCACTTGTATTTGCATTTAATAACCTATATTTCACGTCAAATGATATTAAAATCCATTAAAAACGAATTTGACCATGTTTATGCTCATTTTTAAGCAATTTGGCCTAATTTATCATTCAAATAACGTCCAAAAACACAAAGAAGCCACCCAAAATATTTATTTAATGTTTACGAGTGTTTTTGCACTTGTATTTGCATTTAATGACCTATATTTCACGTCAAATCGCATTAAAATGCATTAAAAACGAATTCGAGCAAGTTTATGCACATTTTTAACCTATTTCGCCTAATTTATCATTCAAATAAAGTCCAAATACACAGAGAAGACAACCAAAATATTTATTTATTGTTTACGAGTGTTTTTGCACCTGTATTTGCATTTAATAACCTATATTTCACGTCAAATCGCATTAAAATGCATTAAAAACGAATTCGAGCAAGTTTATGCACATTTTTAACCTATTTCGCCTAATTTATCATTCAAATAACGTCCAAATACACAAATAAGCAAACCAAAATATTTATTTATTGTTTACGAGTGTTTTTTCACTTGTATTTGCCGTTAATAACCTATATTTCACGTCAAATCGCATTAAAAAGCATTAAAAATGAATTTGAGCATGTTTATGCATATTTTTAACCAATTTGGCCACATTTATCATTCAAATAACGTCCAAATACACAAAGAAGCCACCCAAAATATTTATTTAATGTTTACGAGTGTTTTTGCACTTGTATTTGCATTTAATAACCTATATTTCACGTCAAATGATATTAAAATGCATTAAAAACGAATTTGACCATGTTTATGCTCATTTTTAAGCAATTTGGCCTAATTTATAATTCAAATAACGTCCAAAAACACAAAGAAGCCACCCAAAATATTTATTTAATGTTTACGAGTGTTTTTGCACTTGTATTTGCATTTAATGACCTATATTTCACGTCAAATCGCATTAAAATGCATTAAAAACGAATTCGAGCAAGTTTATGCACATTTTTAACCTATTTGGCCTAATTTATCATTAAAATAATGTCCAAATACACAGAGAAGCCATCCAAAATATTTATTTATTGTTTACGAGTGTTTTTGCACTTGTATTTGCATTTAATGACCTATATTTCACGTCAAATCGCATTAAAATGCATTACAAACGAATTTGACCATGTTTATGCTCATTTTTAACCAATTTGGCGTAATTTATCATTCAAATAACGTCCAAATACACAAATAAGCAAACCAAAATATTTAATTATTGTTTACGAGTGTTTTTGCACTGGTATTTGCCTTTAATAACCTATATTTCACGGCAAATAGTATTAAAATGAATTAAAAAGCATTAAAAACAAATTTGAGCATGTTTATTCACATTTTTAACTAATTTGACCATATTTATCATTCAAATACGTCCAAATACACAAAGAAGCCACCCAAAATATTTATTTAATATTTACGAGTGTTTTTGCACTTGTATTTGCATTTAATGACCTATATTTCACGTCAAATGATATTAAAATGCATTAAATTGCATTAAAAACGAATTTGAGCATGTTTATGCATATTTTTAACCATATTGGCCACATTTATCATTCAAATAACGTCCAAATACACAAAGAAGCCACCCAAAATATTTATTTAATGTTTACGAGTGTTTTTGCACTTGTATTTGCATTTAATAACCTATATTTCACGTCAAATGATATTAAAATGCATTAAAAACGAATTTGACCATGTTTATGCTCATTTTTAAGCAATTTGGCCTAATTTATCATTCAAATAACGTCCAAAAACACAAAGAAGCCACCCAAAATATTTATTTAATGTTTACGAGTGTTTTTGCTTTTGTATTTGCATTTAATAACCTATATTTCACGTCAAATGATATTAAAATGCATTAAAAACGAATTTGACCATGTTTATGCTCATTTTTAAGCAATTTGGCCTAATTTATGATTCAAATAACGTCCAAAAACACAACGAAGGCACCCAAAATATTTATTTATTGTTTACGAGTGTTTTTGCACTTGTATTTGCATTTAATGACTTATATTTCACGTCAAATCGCATTAAAATGCATTAAAACGAATTTGACCATGTTTATGCTCATTTTTAACCAATTTGGCCTAATTTATTATTCAAATAACGTCCAAATACACAAATAAGCAAACCAAAATATTTATTTATTGTTTACGAGTGTTTTTGCACTTGTATTTGCCTTTAATAACCTATATTTCACGTCAAATCGCATTAAAAAGCATTAAAAATGAATTTGAGCATGTTTATGCATATTTTTAACCAATTTGGCCACATTTATCATTCAAATAACGTCCAAATACACAAAGAAGCCACCCAAAATATTTATTTAATGTTTACGAGTGTTTTTGCACTTGTATTTGCATTTAATAACCTATATTTCACGTCAAATGATATTAAAATGCATTAAAAACGAATTGGACCATGTTTATGCTCATTTTTAAGCAATTTGGTCTAATTTATCATTCAAATAACGTCCAAAAACACAAAGAAGCCACCCAAAATATTTATTTAATTTTTACGAGTGTTTTTGCATTTGTATTTGCATTTAATGACCTATATTTCACGTCAAATCGCATTAAAATGCATTAAAAACGAATTCGAGCAAGTTTATGCACATTTTTAACCTATTTGGCCTAATTTATCATTAAAATAACGTCCAAATACACAGAGAAGCCAACCAAAATATTTATTTATTGTTTACGAGTGTTTTTGCACTTGTATTTGCATTTAATGACCTATATTTCACGTCAAATCGCTTTAAAATGCATTACAAACGAATTTGACCATGTTTATACTCATTTTTAACCAATTTGGCCTAATTTATCATACAAATAACGTCCAAATACACAAATAAGCAAACCAAAATATTTATTTATTGTTTACGAGTGTTTTTGCATTTGTATTTGCCTTTAATAACCTATATTTCACGTCAAATCGCATTAAAAAGCATGAAAAATGAATTTGAGCATGTTTATGCATATTTTTAACCTATTTGGCCTAATTTATCATTCAAATAACGTCCAAATACACAGAGAAGACAAGCAAAATATTTATTTATTGTTTACGAGTGTTTTTGCACTTGTATTTGCATTTAATGACCTATATTTCACGTCAAATCGCATTAAAATGCATTAAAAACGAATTCGAGCAAGTTTATGCACATTTTTAACCTATTTGGCCTAATTTATCATTAAAATAACGTCAAAATACACAGAGAAGCCAACCAAAATATTTATTTATTGTTTACGAGTGTTTTTGCACTTGTATTTGCATTTAATGACCTATATTTCACGTCAAATCACATTAAAATGCATTACAAACGAATTTGACCATGTTTATGCTCATTTTTAACCAATTTGGCTTAATTTATCATTCAAATAACGTCCAAATACACAAATAAGCAAACCAAAATATTTAATTATTGTTTACGAGTGTTTTTGCACTGGTATTTGCCTTTAATAACCTATATTTCACGGCAAATAGTATTAAAATGAATTAAAAAGCATTATAAACAAATTTGAGCATGTTTATTCACATTTTTAACTAATTTGACCATATTTATCATTCAAATACGTCCAAATACACAAAGAAGCCACCCAAAATATTTATTTAATATTTATGAGTGTTTTTGCACTTGTATTTGCATTTAATGACCTATATTTCACGTCAAATGATATTAAAATGCATTAAATTGCATTAAAAACGAATTTGAGCATGTTTATGCACATTTTTAACCAATTTGGCCTCATTTATCATTCAAATAACGTCCAAATACACAAAGAAGCAACCCAAAATATTTATATAATGTTTACGAGTGTTTTTGTACTTGTATTATCCTTTAATGACCTATATTTCACGTCAAATAGCGTTAAAATGCAGTAAAAACGAATTCGAGCAAGTTTATGCACATTTTTAACCTATTTCGCCTAATTTATCATTCAAATAACGTCCAAATACACAGAGAAGACAACCAAAATATTTATTTATTGTTTACGAGTGTTTTTGCACTTGTATTTGCATTTAATAACCTATATTTCACGTCAAATCGCATTAAAATGCATTAAAAACGAATTCGAGCAAGTTTATGCACATTTTTAACCTATTTCGCCTAATTTATCATTCAAATAACGTCCAAATACACAAATAAGCAAACCAAAATATTTATTTATTGTTTACGAGTGTTTTTGCACTTGTATTTGCCTTTAATAACCTATATTTCACGTCAAATCGCATTAAAAAGCATTAAAAATGAATTTGAGCATGTTTATGCATATTTTTAACCAATTTGGCCACATTTATCATTCAAATAACGTCCAAATACACAAAGAAGCCACCAAAAATATTTATTTAATGTTTACGAGTGTTTTGGCACTTGTATTTGCATTTAATGACCTATATTTCACGTCAAATCGCATTAAAATGCATTACAAACAAATTTGACCATGTTTATACTCATTTTTAAGCAATTTGGCCTAATTTATCATTCAAATAACGTCCAAAAACACAAAGAAGCCACCCAAAATATTTATTTAATGTTTACGAGTGTTTTTGCACTTGTATTTGCATTTAATGACCTATATTTCACGTCAAATCGCATTAAAATGCATTAAAAACGAATTCGAGCAAGTTTATGCACATTTTTAACCTATTTGGCCTAATTTATCATTAAAATAACGTCCAAATACACAGAGAAAGCAACCAAAATATTTATTTATTGTTTACGAGTGTTTTTGCACTTGTATTTGCATTTAATGACCTATATTTCACGTCAAATCGCATTAAAATGCATTACAAACAAATTTGACCATGTTTATGCTCATTTTTAAGCAATTTGGCCTAATTTATCATTCAAATAACGTCCAAAAACACAAAGAAGCCACCCAAAATATTTATTTAATGTTTACGAGTGTTTTTGCACTTGTATTTGCATTTAATGACCTATATTTCACGTCAAATCGCATTAAAATGCATTAAAAACGAATTCGAGCAAGTTTATGCACATTTTTAACCTATTTGGCCTAATTTATCATTAAAATAACGTCAAAATACACAGAGAAGCCAACCAAAATATTTATTTATTGTTTACGAGTGTTTTTGCACTTGTATTTGCATTTAATGACCTATATTTCACGTCAAATCACATTAAAATGCATTACAAACGAATTTGACCATGTTTATGCTCATTTTTAACCAATTTGGCTTAATTTATCATTCAAATAACGTCCAAATACACAAATAAGCAAACCAAAATATTTAATTATTGTTTACGAGTGTTTTTGCACTGGTATTTGCCTTTAATAACCTATATTTCACGGCAAATAGTATTAAAATGAATTAAAAAGCATTATAAACAAATTTGAGCATGTTTATTCACATTTTTAACTAATTTGACCATATTTATCATTCAAATACGTCCAAATACACAAAGAAGCCACCCAAAATATTTATTTAATATTTATGAGTGTTTTTGCACTTGTATTTGCATTTAATGACCTATATTTCACGTCAAATGATATTAAAATGCATTAAATTGCATTAAAAACGAATTTGAGCATGTTTATGCACATTTTTAACCAATTTGGCCTCATTTATCATTCAAATAACGTCCAAATACACAAAAAAGCAACCCAAAATATTTATTTAATGTTTACGAGTGTTTTTGTACTTGTATTATCCTTTAATGACCTATATTTCACGTCAAATCGCGTTAAAATGCAGTAAAAACGAATTCGAGCAAGTTTATGAACATTTTTAACCTATTTCGCCTAATTTATCATTCAAATAACGTCCAAATACACAGAGAAGACAACCAAAATATTTATTTATTGTTTACGAGTGTTTTTGCACTTGTATTTGCATTTAATAACCTATATTTCACGTCAAATCGCATTAAAATGCATTAAAAACGAATTCGAGCAAGTTTATGCACATTTTTAACCTATTTCGCCTAATTTATCATTCAAATAACGTCCAAATACACAAATAAGCAAACCAAAATATTTATTTATTGTTTACGAGTGTTTTTGCACTTGTATTTGCCTTTAATAACCTATATTTCACGTCAAATCGCATTAAAAAGCATTAAAAATGAATTTGAGCATGTTTATGCATATTTTTAACCAATTTGGCCACATTTATCATTCAAATAACGTCCAAATACACAAAGAAGCCACCAAAAATATTTATTTAATGTTTACGAGTGTTTTGGCACTTGTATTTGCATTTAATGACCTATATTTCACGTCAAATCGCATTAAAATGCATTACAAACAAATTTGACCATGTTTATACTCATTTTTAAGCAATTTGGCCTAATTTATCATTCAAATAACGTCCAAAAACACAAAGAAGCCACCAAAAATATTTATTTAATGTTTACGAGTGTTTTTGCACTTGTATTTGCATTTAATGACCTATATTTCACGTCAAATCGCATTAAAATGCATTAAAAACGAATTCGAGCAAGTTTATGCACATTTTTAACCTATTTGGCCTAATTTATCATTAAAATAACGTCCAAATACACAGAGAAAGCAACCAAAATATTTATTTATTGTTTACGAGTGTTTTTGCACTTGTATTTGCATTTAATGACCTATATTTCACGTCAAATCGCATTAAAATGCATTACAAACAAATTTGACCATGTTTATGCTCATTTTTAAGCAATTTGGCCTAATTTATCATTCAAATAACGTCCAAAAACACAAAGAAGCCACCCAAAATATTTATTTAATGTTTACGAGTGTTTTTGCACTTGTATTTGCATTTAATGACCTATATTTCACGTCAAATCGCATTAAAATGCATTAAAAACGAATTCGAGTAAGTTTATGCATATTTTTAACCTATTTGGCCTAATTTATCATTAAAATAACGTCCAAATACACAAATAAGCAAACCAAAATATTTATTTATTGTTTACGAGTGTTTTTGCACTGGTATTTGCATTTAATGACCTATATTTCACGTCAAATCGCATTAAAATGCATTACAAACGAATTTGACCATGTTTATGCTCATTTTTAACCAATTTGGCTTAATTTATCATTCAAATAACGTCCAAATACAGAAATAAGCAAACCAAAATATTTAATTATTGTTTACGAGTGTTTTTGCACTTGTATTTGCATTTAATAACCTATATTTCACGTCAAATGATATTAAAATGCATTAAAAACGAATTTGACCATGTTTATGCTCATTTTTAAGCAATTTGGCCTAATTTAACATTCAAATAACGTCCAAAAACACAAAGAAGCCACCCAAAATATTTATTTAATGTTTACGAGTGTTTTTGCACTTGTATTTGCCTTTAATAACCTATATTTCACGGCAAATAGTATTAAAATAAATTAAAAAGCATTAAAAACAAATTTGAGCATGTTTATTCACATTTTTAACTAATTTGACCATATTTATCATTCAAATACGTCCAAATACACAAAGAAGCCACCCAAAATATTTATTTAATATTTATGAGTGTTTTTGCACTTGTATTTGCATTTAATGACCTATATTTCACGTCAAATGATTTTAAATGCATTAAATTGCATTAAAAACGAATTTGAGCATGTTTATGCACATTTTTAACCAATTTGGCCTCATTTATCATTCAAATAACGTCCAAATACACAAAGAAGCAACCCAAAATATTTATTTAATGTTTACGAGTGTTTTTGTACTTGTATTATCCTTTAATGACCTATATTTCACGTCAAATCGCGTTAAAATGCAGTAAAAACGAATTCGAGCAAGTTTATGCACATTTTTAACCTATTTGGCCTAATTTATCATTCAAATAACGTTCAAATACACAGAGAAGCCAACCAAAATATTTAATTATTGTTTACGAGTGTTTTTGCACTTGTATTTGCATTTAATAACCTATATTTCACGTCAAATGATATTAAAATGCATTAAAAACGAATTTGACCATGTTTATGCTCATTTTTAAGCAATTTGGCCTAATTTATCATTCAAATAACGTCCAAAAACACAAAGAAGCCACCCAAAATATTTATTTAATGTTTACGAGTGTTTTTGCACTTGTATTTGCATTTAATGACCTATATTTCACGTCAAATCGCATTAAAATGCATTAAAAACGAATTCGAGCAAGTTTATGCACATTTTTAACCTATTTGGCCTAATTTATCATTAAAATAACATCCAAATACACAAATAAGCAAACCAAAATATTTAATTATTGTTTACGAGTGTTTTTGCACTGGTATTTGCCTTTAATGACCTATATTTCACGGCAAATAGTATTAAAATAAATTAAAAAGCATTAAAAACAAATTTGAGCATGTTTATTCACATTTTTAACTAATTTGACCATATTTATCATTCAAATACGTCCAAATACACAAAGAAGCCACCCAAAATATTTATTTAATATTTATGAGTGTTTTTGCACTTGTATTTGCATTTAATGACCTATATTTCACGTCAAATGATATTAAAATGCATTAAATTGCATTAAAAACGAATTTGAGCATGTTTATGCACATTTTTAACCAATTTGGCCTCATTTATCATTCAAATAACGTCCAAATACACAAAGCAGCAACCCAAAATATTTATTTAATGTTTACGAGTGTTTTTGTCCTTGTATTATCCTTTAATGACCTATATTTCACGTCAAATCGCGTTAAAATGCAGTAAAAACGAATTCGAGCAAGTTTATGCACATTTTTAACCTATTTGGCCTAATTTATCATTCAAATAACGTCCAAATACACAAATAAGCAAACCAAAATATTTATTTATTGTTTACGAATGTTTTTGCACTTGTATTTGCCTTTAATAACCTATATTTCACGTCAAATCGCATTAAAAAGCATTAAAAATGAATTTGAGCATGTTTATGCATATTTTTAACCAATTTGGCCACATTTATCATTCAAATAACATCCAAATACACAAAGAAGCCACCCAAAATATTTATTTAATGTTTACGTGTGTTTTTGCACTTGTATTTGCATTTAATAACCTATATTTCACGTCAAATGATATTAAAATGCATTAAAAACGAATTTGACCATGTTTATGCTCATTTTTAAGCAATTTGGCCTAATTTATCATTCAAATAACGTCCAAAAACACAAAGAAGCCACCCAAAATATTTATTTAAGGTTTACGAGTGTTTTTGCACTTGTATTTGCATTTAATAACCTATATTTCACGTCAAATGATATTAAAATGCATTAAAAACGAATTTGACCATGTTTATGCTCATTTTTAAGCAATTTGGCCTAATTTATCATTCAAATAACGTCCAAAAACACAGAGAAGCCACCCAAAATATTTATTTATTGTTTACGAGTGTTTTTGCACTTGTATTTGCATTTAATGACCTATATTTCACGTCAAATCGCATTAAAATGCATTAAAAACGAATTTGACCATGTTTATGCTCATTTTTAACCAATTTGGTTTAATTTATCATTCAAATAACGTCCAAATACACAAATAAGCAAACCAAAATATTTAATTATTGTTTACGAGTGTTTTTGCACTGGTATCTGCCTTTAATAACCTATATTTCACGGCAAATAGTATTAAAATGAATTAAAAAGCATTAAAAACAAATTTGAGCATGTTTATTCACACTTTTAACTAATTTGACCATATTTATCATTCAAATACGTCCAAATACACAAAGAAGCCACCCAAAATATTTATTTAATATTTATGAGTGTTTTTGCACTTGTATTTGCATTTAATGACCTATATTTCACGTAAAATGATATTAAAATGCATTAAATTGCATTAAAAACGAATTTGAGCATGTTTATGCACATTTTTAACCAATTTGGCCTCATTTATCATTCAAATAACGTCCAAATACACAAAGAAGCAACCCAAAATATTTATTTAATGTTTACGAGTGTTTTTGTACTTGTATTATCCTTTAATGACCTATATTTCACGTCAAATCGCGTTAAAATGCAGTAAAAACGAATTCGAGCAAGTTCATGCACATTTTTAACCTATTTGGCCTAATTTATCATTCAAATAACGTCCAAATACCAGAAAAGCCAACCAAAATATTTATTTATTTTTTACGAGTGTTTTTGCACTTGTATTTGCATTTAATGACCTATATTTCACGTCAAATCGCATTAAAATGCATTACAAACAAATTTGACCATGTTTATGCTCATTTTTAACCAATTTGGCCTAATTTATCATTCAAATAACGTCCAAAAACACAAAGAAGCCACCCAAAATATTTATTTAATGTTTACGAGTGTTTTCGCACTTGTATTTGCATTTAATGACCTATATTTCACGTCAAATCCCATTAAAATGCATTAAAAACGAATTCGAGCAAGTTTATGCACATTTTTAACCTATTTGGCCTAATTTATCATTAAAATAACGTCCAAATACACAAATAAGCAAACCAAAATATTTAATTATTGTTTACGAGTGTTTTTGCACTGGTATTTGCCTTTAATAACCTATATTTCACGGCAAATAGTATTAAAATAAATTAAAAAGCATTAAAAACAAATTTGAGCATGTTTATTCACATTTTTAGCTAATTTGACCATATTTATCATTCAAATACGTCCAAATACACAAAGAAGCCACCCAAAATATTTATTTAATATTTATGAGTGTTTTTGCACTTGTATTTGCATTTAATGACCTATATTTCACGTCAAATGATATTAAAATGCATTAAAAACGAATTCGAGCAAGTTTATGCACATTTTTAACCTATTTGGCCTAATTTATCATTAAAATAACGTCCAAATACACAAATAAGCAAACCAAAATATTTAATTATTGTTTACGAGTGTTTTTGCACTGGTATTTGCCTTTAATAACCTATATTTCACGGCAAATAGTATTAAAATAAATTAAAAAGCATTAAAAACAAATTTGAGCATGTTTATTCACATTTTTAACTAATTTGACCATATTTATCATTCAAATACGTCCAAATACACAAAGAAGCCACCCAAAATATTTATTTAATATTTATGAGTGTTTTTGCACTTGTATTTGCATTTAATGACCTATATTTCACGTCAAATGATTTTAAATGCATTAAATTGCATTAAAAACGAATTTGAGCATGTTTATGCACATTTTTAACCAATTTGGCCTCATTTATCATTCAAATAACGTCCAAATACACAAAGAAGCAACCCAAAATATTTATTTAATGTTTACGAGTGTTTTTGTACTTGTATTATCCTTTAATGACCTATATTTCACGTCAAATCGCGTTAAAATGCAGTAAAAACGAATTCGAGCAAGTTTATGCACATTTTTAACCTATTTGGCCTAATTTATCATTCAAATAACGTTCAAATACACAGAGAAGCCAACCAAAATATTTAATTATTGTTTACGAGTGTTTTTGCACTTGTATTTGCATTTAATAACCTATATTTCACGTCAAATGATATTAAAATGCATTAAAAACGAATTTGACCATGTTTATGCTCATTTTTAAGCAATTTGGCCTAATTTATCATTCAAATAACGTCCAAAAACACAAAGAAGCCACCCAAAATATTTATTTAATGTTTACGAGTGTTTTTGCACTTGTATTTGCATTTAATGACCTATATTTCACGTCAAATCGCATTAAAATGCATTAAAAACGAATTCGAGCAAGTTTATGCACATTTTTAACCTATTTGGCCTAATTTATCATTAAAATAACATCCAAATACACAAATAAGCAAACCAAAATATTTAATTATTGTTTACGAGTGTTTTTGCACTGGTATTTGCCTTTAATGACCTATATTTCACGGCAAATAGTATTAAAATAAATTAAAAAGCATTAAAAACAAATTTGAGCATGTTTATTCACATTTTTAACTAATTTGACCATATTTATCATTCAAATACGTCCAAATACACAAAGAAGCCACCCAAAATATTTATTTAATATTTATGAGTGTTTTTGCACTTGTATTTGCATTTAATGACCTATATTTCACGTCAAATGATATTAAAATGCATTAAATTGCATTAAAAACGAATTTGAGCATGTTTATGCACATTTTTAACCAATTTGGCCTCATTTATCATTCAAATAACGTCCAAATACACAAAGCAGCAACCCAAAATATTTATTTAATGTTTACGAGTGTTTTTGTCCTTGTATTATCCTTTAATGACCTATATTTCACGTCAAATCGCGTTAAAATGCAGTAAAAACGAATTCGAGCAAGTTTATGCACATTTTTAACCTATTTGGCCTAATTTATCATTCAAATAACGTCCAAATACACAGAGAAGCCAACCAAAATATTTATTTATTGTTTACGAGTGTTTTTGCACTTGTATTTGCATTTAATGACCTATATTTCACGTCAAATCGCATTAAAATGCATTAAAAATGAATTTGAGCATGTTTATGCATATTTTTAACCAATTTGGCCACATTTATCATTCAAATAACATCCAAATACACAAAGAAGCCACCCAAAATATTTATTTAATGTTTACGTGTGTTTTTGCACTTGTATTTGCATTTAATAACCTATATTTCACGTCAAATGATATTAAAATGCATTAAAAACGAATTTGACCATGTTTATGCTCATTTTTAAGCAATTTGGCCTAATTTATCATTCAAATAACGTCCAAAAACACAAAGAAGCCACCCAAAATATTTATTTAAGGTTTACGAGTGTTTTTGCACTTGTATTTGCATTTAATAACCTATATTTCACGTCAAATGATATTAAAATGCATTAAAAACGAATTTGACCATGTTTATGCTCATTTTTAAGCAATTTGGCCTAATTTATCATTCAAATAACGTCCAAAAACACAGAGAAGCCACCCAAAATATTTATTTATTGTTTACGAGTGTTTTTGCACTTGTATTTGCATTTAATGACCTATATTTCACGTCAAATCGCATTAAAATGCATTAAAAACGAATTTGACCATGTTTATGCTCATTTTTAACCAATTTGGCTTAATTTATTATTCAAATAACGTCCAAATACACAAATAAGCAAACCAAAATATTTAATTATTGTTTACGAGTGTTTTTTCACTGGTATTTGCCTTTAATAACCTATATTTCACGGCAAATAGTATTAAAAAGCATTAAAAATGAATTATTGCATGTTTATGCATATTTTTAACCAATTTGACCACATTTATCGTTCAAATAACGTCCAAATACACAAGGAAGCCACCCAAAATATTTATTTAATGTTTACGAGTGTTTTTGCACTTGTATTTGCATTTAATAACCTATATTTCACGTCAAATGATATTAAAATGCATTAAAAACGAATTTAACCATGTTTATGTTCATTTTAAGCAATTTGGCCTAATTTATCATTCAAATAACGTCCAAAAACACAAAGAAGCCACCCAAAATATTTATTTAATGTTTACGAGTGTTTTTGCACTTGTATTTGCATTTAATGACCTATATTTCACGTCAAATCGCATTAAAATGCATTAAAAACGAATTCGAGCAAGTTTATGCACATTTTTAACCTATTTGGCCTAATTTATCATTAAAATAACGTCCAAATACACAGAGAAGCCAACCAAAATATTTATTTATTGTTTACGAGTGTTTTTGCACTTGTATTTGCATTTAATGATCTATATTTCACGTCAAATCACATTAAAATGCATTACAAACGAATTTGACCATGTTTATGCTCATTTTTAACCAATTTGGTTTAATTTATCATTCAAATAACGTCCAAATACACAAATAAGCAAACCAAAATATTTAATTATTGTTTACGAGTGTTTTTGCACTGGTATTTGCCATTAATAACCTATATTTCACGGCAAATAGTATTAAAATGAATTAAAAAGCATTAAAAACAAATTTGAGCATGTTTATTCACATTTTTAACTAATTTGACCATATTTATCATTCAAATACGTCCAAATACACAAAGAAGCCACCCAAAATATTTATTTAATATTTATGAGTGTTTTTGCACTTGTATTTGCATTTAATGACCTATATTTCACGTAAAATGATATTAAAATGCATTAAATTGCATTAAAAACGAATTTGAGCATGTTTATGCACATTTTAACCAATTTGGCCTCATTTATCATTCAAATAACGTCCAAATACACAAAGAAGCAACCCAAAATATTTATTTAATGTTTACGAGTGTTTTTGTACTTGTATTATCCTTTAATGACCTATATTTCACGTCAAATCGCGTTAAAATGCAGTAAAAACGAATTCGAGCAAGTTCATGCACATTTTTAACCTATTTGGCCTAATTTATCATTCAAATAACGTCCAAATACCAGAAAAGCCAACCAAAATATTTATTTATTTTTTACGAGTGTTTTTGCACTTGTATTTGCATTTAATGACCTATATTTCACGTCAAATCGCATTAAAATGCATTACAAACAAATTTGACCATGTTTATGCTCATTTTTAACCAATTTGGCCTAATTTATCATTCAAATAACGTCCAAATACACAAATAAGCAAACCAAAATATTTATTTATTGTGTACGAGTGTTTTTGCACTTGTATTTGCCTTTAATAGCCTATATTTCACGTCAAATCGTATTAAAAAGCATTAAAAATGAATTATAGCATGTTTATGCATATTTTTAACCAATTTGGCTTAATTTATCATTCA
The DNA here is from genome assembly GCA_037678475.1 of x Bolboschoenoplectus mariqueter. Taxonomy (NCBI): domain Eukaryota; kingdom Viridiplantae; phylum Streptophyta; class Magnoliopsida; order Poales; family Cyperaceae; genus x Bolboschoenoplectus; species x Bolboschoenoplectus mariqueter. The sequence continues at coordinate 4,487,859 of CM075236.1, read as the reverse complement.
AATAACGTCCAAATACACAAATAAGCAAACCAAAATATTTAATTATTGTTTACGAGTGTTTTTGCACTGGTTTTTGCCTTTAATAACCTATATTTCACGGCAAATAGTATTAAAAAGCATTAAAAATGAATTTGAGCATGTTTATGCATATTTTTAACCAATTTGGCCACATTTATCGTTCAAATAACGTCGAAATACACAAAGAAGCCACCCAAAATATTTATTTAATGTTTACGAGTGTTTTTGCACTTGTATTTGCATTTAATAACCTATATTTCACGTCAAATGATATTAAATTGCATTAAAAACGAATTTGACCATGTTTATGCTCATTTTTAAGCAATTTGGCCCAATTTATCATTCAAATAACTTCCAAAAACACAAAGAAGCCACCCAAAATATTTATTTAATGTTTACGAGTGTTTTTGCACTTGTATTTGCATTTAATGACCTATATTTCACGTCAAATCGCATTAAAATGCATTAAAAACGAATTCGAGCAAGTTTATGCACATTTTTAACCTATTTGGCCTCATTTATCATTAAAATAACGTCCAAATACACAGAGAAGGCAACCAAAATATTTATTTATTGTTTACGAGTGTTTTTGCACTTGTATTTGCATTTAATGACCTATATTTCACGTCAAATCGCATTAAAATGCATTACAAACGAATTTGACCATGTTTATGCTCATTTTTAACCAATTTGGCTTAATTTATCATTCAAATAACGTCCAAATACACAAATAAGCAAACCAAAATATTTAATTATTGTTTACGAGTGTTTTTGCACTGGTATTTGCCTTTAATAACCTATATTTCACGGCAAATAGTATTAAAATGAATTAAAAAGCATTAAAAACAAATTTGAGCATGTTTATTCACATTTTTAACTAATTTGACCATATTTATCATTCAAATACGTCCAAATACACAAAGAAGCCACCCAAAATATTTATTTAATATTTATGAGTGTTTTTGCACTTGTATTTGCATTTAATGACCTATATTTCACGTAAAATGATATTAAAATGCATTAAATTGCATTAAAAACGAATTTGAGCATGTTTATGCACATTTTTAACCAATTTGGCCTCATTTATCATTCAAATAACGTCCAAATACACAAAGAAGCAACCCAAAATATTTATTTAATGTTTACGAGTGTTTTTGTACTTGTATTATCCTTTAATGACCTATATTTCACGTCAAATCGCGTTAAAATGCAGTAAAAACGAATTCGAGCAAGTTTATGCACATTTTTAACCTATTTGGCATAATTTATCATTCAAATAACGTCCAAATACACAGAGAAGCAAACCAAAATATTTATTTATTGTTTACGAGTGTTTTTGCACTTGTATTTGCCTTTAATAACCTATATTTCACGTCAAATCGCATTAAAAAGCATTAAAAATGAATTTGAGCATGTTTATGCATATTTTTAACCAATTTGGCCACATTTATCATTCAAATAACATCCAAATACACAAAGAAGCCACCCAAAATATTTATTTAATGTTTACGAGTGTTTTTGCACTTGTATTTGCATTTAATAACCTATATTTCACGTCAAATGATATTAAAATGCATTAAAAACGAATTTGACCATGTTTATGCTCATTTTTAAGCAATTTGGCCTGATTTATCATTCAAATAACGTCCAAAACCACAAAGAAGCCACCCAAAATATTTATTTAATGTTTACGAGTGTTTTTGCACTTGTATTTGCATTTAATAACCTATATTTCACGTCAAATCATATTAAAATGCATTAAAAACGAATTTGACCATGCTTATGCTCATTTTTAAGCAATTTGGCCTAATTTATCATTCAAATAACGTCCAAAAACACAGAGAAGCCACCCAAAATATTTATTTATTGTTTACGAGTGTTTTTGCACTTGTATTTGCATTTAATGACCTATATTTCACGTCAAATCGCATTAAAATGCATTAAAAACGAATTCGAGCAAGTTTATGCACATTTTTAACCTATTTGGCCTCATTTATCATTAAAATAACGTCCAAATACACAGAGAAGGCAACCAAAATATTTATTTATTGTTTACGAGTGTTTTTGCACTTGTATTTGCATTTAATGACCTATATTTCACGTCAAATCGCATTAAAATGCATTACAAACGAATTTGACCATGTTTATGCTCATTTTTAACCAATTTGGCTTAATTTATCATTCAAATAACGTCCAAATACACAAATAAGCAAACCAAAATATTTAATTATTGTTTACGAGTGTTTTTGCACTGGTATTTGCCTTTAATAACCTATATTTCACGGCAAATAGTATTAAAATGAATTAAAAAGCATTAAAAACAAATTTGAGCATGTTTATTCACATTTTTAACTAATTTGACCATATTTATCATTCAAATACGTCCAAATACACAAAGAAGCCACCCAAAATATTTATTTAATATTTATGAGTGTTTTTGCACTTGTATTTGCATTTAATGACCTATATTTCACGTAAAATGATATTAAAATGCATTAAATTGCATTAAAAACGAATTTGAGCATGTTTATGCACATTTTAACCAATTTGGCCTCATTTATCATTCAAATAACGTCCAAATACACAAAGAAGCAACCCAAAATATTTATTTAATGTTTACGAGTGTTTTTGTACTTGTATTATCCTTTAATGACCTATATTTCACGTCAAATCGCGTTAAAATGCAGTAAAAACGAATTCGAGCAAGTTCATGCACATTTTTAACCTATTTGGCCTAATTTATCATTCAAATAACGTCCAAATACCAGAAAAGCCAACCAAAATATTTATTTATTTTTTACGAGTGTTTTTGCACTTGTATTTGCATTTAATGACCTATATTTCACGTCAAATCGCATTAAAATGCATTACAAACAAATTTGACCATGTTTATGCTCATTTTTAACCAATTTGGCCTAATTTATCATTCAAATAACGTCCAAATACACAAATAAGCAAACCAAAATATTTATTTATTGTGTACGAGTGTTTTTGCACTTGTATTTGCCTTTAATAGCCTATATTTCACGTCAAATCGTATTAAAAAGCATTAAAAATGAATTATAGCATGTTTATGCATATTTTTAACCAATTTGGCTTAATTTATCATTCAAATAACGTCCAAATACACAAATAAGCAAACCAAAATATTTAATTATTGTTTACGAGTGTTTTTGCACTGGTTTTTGCCTTTAATAACCTATATTTCACGGCAAATAGTATTAAAAAGCATTAAAAATGAATTTGAGCATGTTTATGCATATTTTTAACCAATTTGGCCACATTTATCATTCAAATAACGTCCAAATACACAAAGAAGCCACCCAAAATATTTATTTAATGTTTACGTGTGTTTTTGCACTTGTATTTGCATTTAATAACCTATATTTCACGTCAAATGATATTAAAATGCATTAAAAACGAATTTGACCATGTTTATGCTCATTTTTAAGCAATTTGGCCTAATTTATCATTCAAATAACGTCCAAAAACACAAAGAAGCCACCCAAAATATTTATTTAAGGTTTACGAGTGTTTTTGCACTTGTATTTGTATTTAATAACCTATATTTCACGTCAAATGATATTAAAATGCATTAAAAACGAATTTGACCATGTTTATGCTCATTTTTAAGCAATTTGGCCTAATTTATCATTGAAATAACGTCCAAAAACACAGAGAAGCCACCCAAAATATTTATTTATTGTTTACGAGTGTTTTTGCACTTGTATTTGCATTTAATGACCTATATTTCACGTCAAATCGCATTAAAATGCATTAAAAACGAATTTGACCATGTTTATGCTCATTTTTAACCAATTTGGCTTAATTTATTATTCAAATAACGTCCAAATACACAAATAAGCAAACCAAAATATTTAATTATTGTTTACGAGTGTTTTTTCACTGGTATTTGCCTTTAATAACCTATATTTCACGGCAAATAGTATTAAAAAGCATTAAAAATGAATTATTGCATGTTTATGCATATTTTTAACCAATTTGACCACATTTATCGTTCAAATAACGTCCAAATACACAAGGAAGCCACCCAAAATATTTATTTAATGTTTACGAGTGTTTTTGCACTTGTATTTGCATTTAATAACCTATATTTCACGTCAAATGATATTAAAATGCATTAAAAACGAATTTAACCATGTTTATGTTCATTTTAAGCAATTTGGCCTAATTTATCATTCAAATAACGTCCAAAAACACAAAGAAGCCACCCAAAATATTTATTTAATGTTTACGAGTGTTTTTGTACTTGTATTATCCTTTAATGACCTATATTTCACGTCAAATCGCGTTAAAATGCATTAAAAACAAATTCGAGCAAGTTTATGCACATTTTTAACCTATTTGGCCTAATTTATCATTCAAATAAAGTCCAAATACACAGAGAAGCCAACCAAAATATTTATTTATTGTTTACGAGTGTTTTTGCACTTGTATTTGCATTTAATGACCTATATTTCACGTCAAATCGCATTAAAATGCATTACAAACAAATTTGACCATGTTTATGCTCATTTTTAACCAATTTGGCCTAATTTATCATTCAAATAACGTCCAAATACACAAATAAGCAAACCAAAATATTTATTTATTGTTTACGAGTGTTTTTGCACTTGTATTTGCCTTTAATAACCTATATTTCACGTCAAATCGCATTAAAAAGCATTAAAAATGAATTTGAGCATGTTTATGCATATTTTTAACCAATTTGGCCACATTTATCATTCAAATAACGTCCAAATACACAAAGAAGCCACCCAAAATATTTATTTAATGTTTACGTGTGTTTTTGCACTTGTATTTGCATTTAATAACCTATATTTCACGTCAAATGATATTAAAATGCATTAAAAACGAATTTGACCATGTTTATGCTCATTTTTAAGCAATTTGGCCTAATTTATCATTCAAATAACGTCCAAATACTCAAAGAAGGCAACCCAAAATATTTATTTAATGTTTACGAGTGTTTTTGTACTTGTATTATCCTTTAATGACCTATATTTCACGTCAAATCGCGTTAAAATGCATTAAAAACAAATTCGAGCAAGTTTATGCACATTTTTAACCTATTTGGCCTAATTTATCATTCAAATAAAGTCCAAATACACAGAGAAGCCAACCAAAATATTTATTTATTGTTTACGAGTGTTTTTGCACTTGTATTTGCATTTAATGACCTATATTTCACGTCAAATCGCATTAAAATGCATTACAAACAAATTTGACCATGTTTATGCTCATTTTTAACCAATTTGGCCTAATTTATCATTCAAATAACGTCCAAATACACAAATAAGCAAACCAAAATATTTATTTATTGTTTACGAGTGTTTTTGCACTTGTATTTGCCTTTAATAACCTATATTTCACGTCAAATCGCATTAAAAAGCATTAAAAATGAATTTGACCATGTTTATGCATATTTTTAACCAATTTGGCCACATTTATCATTCAAATAACGTCCAAATACACAAAGAAGCCACCCAAAATATTTATTTAATGTTTACGTGTGTTTTTGCACTTGTATTTGCATTTAATAACCTATATTTCACGTCAAATGATATTAAAATGCATTAAAAACGAATTTGACCATGTTTATGCTCATTTTTAAGCAATTTGGCCTAATTTATCATTCAAATAACGTCCAAAAACACAAAGAAGGCACCCAAAATATTTATTTAAGGTTTACGAGTGTTTTTGCACTTGTATTTGCATTTAATAACCTATATTTCACGTCAAATGATATTAAAATGCATTAAAAACGAATTTGACCATGTTTATGCTCATTTTTAAGCAATTTGGCCTAATTTATCATTCAAATAACGTCCAAAAACACAGAGAAGCCACCCAAAATATTTATTTATTGTTTACGAGTGTTTTTGCACTTGTATTTGCATTTAATGACCTATATTTCACGTCAAATCGCATTAAAATGCATTAAAAACGAATTTGACCATGTTTATGCTCATTTTTAACCAATTTGCCTTAATTTATTATTCAAATAACGTCCAAATACACAAATAAGCAAACCAAAATATTTAATTATTGTTTACGAGTGTTTTTTCACTGGTATTTGCCTTTAATAACCTATATTTCACGGCAAATAGTATTAAAAAGCATTAAAAATGAATTATTGCATGTTTATGCATATTTTTAACCAATTTGACCACATTTATCGTTCAAATAACGTCCAAAAACACAAAGAAGGCACCCAAAATATTTATTTAAGGTTTACGAGTGTTTTTGCACTTGTATTTGCATTTAATAACCTATATTTCACGTCAAATGATATTAAAATGCATTAAAAACGAATTTGACCATGTTTATGCTCATTTTTAAGCAATTTGGCCTAATTTATCATTCAAATAACGTCCAAAAACACAAAGAAGGCACCCAAAATATTTATTTAAGGTTTACGAGTGTTTTTGCACTTGTATTTGCATTTAATAACCTATATTTCACGTCAAATGATATTAAAATGCATTAAAAACGAATTTGACCATGTTTATGCTCATTTTTAAGCAATTTGGCCTAATTTATCATTCAAATAACGTCCAAAAACACAGAGAAGCCACCCAAAATATTTATTTATTGTTTACGAGTGTTTTTGCACTTGTATTTGCATTTAATGACCTATATTTCACGTCAAATCGCATTAAAATGCATTAAAAACGAATTTGACCATGTTTATGCTCATTTTTAACCAATTTGCCTTAATTTATTATTCAAATAACGTCCAAATACACAAATAAGCAAACCAAAATATTTAATTATTGTTTACGAGTGTTTTTTCACTGGTATTTGCCTTTAATAACCTATATTTCACGGCAAATAGTATTAAAAAGCATTAAAAATGAATTATTGCATGTTTATGCATATTTTTAACCAATTTGACCACATTTATCGTTCAAATAACGTCCAAATACACAAGGAAGCCACCCAAAATATTTATTTAATGTTTACGAGTGTTTTTGCACTTGTATTTGCATTTAATAACCTATATTTCACGTCAAATGATATTAAAATGCATTAAAAACGAATTTAACCATGTTTATGTTCATTTTAAGCAATTTGGCCTAATTTATCATTAAAATAACGTCCAAATACACAGAGAAGGCAACCAAAATATTTATTTATTGTTTACGAGTGTTTTTGCACTTGTATTTGCATTTAATGACCTATATTTCACGTCAAATCGCATTAAAATGCATTACAAACGAATTTGACCATGTTTATGCTCATTTTTAACCAATTTGGCTTAATTTATCATTCAAATAACGTCCAAATACACAAATAAGCAAACCAAAATATTTAATTATTGTTTACGAGTGTTTTTGCACTGGTATTTGCCTTTAATAACCTATATTTCACGGCAAATAGTATTAAAATGAATTAAAAAGCATTAAAAACAAATTTGAGCATGTTTATTCACATTTTTAACTAATTTGACCATATTTATCATTCAAATACGTCCAAATACACAAAGAAGCCACCCAAAATATTTATTTAATATTTATGAGTGTTTTTGCACTTGTATTTGCATTTAATGACCTATATTTCACGTAAAATGATATTAAAATGCATTAAATTGCATTAAAAACGAATTTGAGCATGTTTATGCACATTTTTAACCAATTTGGCCTCATTTATCATTCAAATAACGTCCAAATACACAAAGAAGCAACCCAAAATATTTATTTAATGTTTACGAGTGTTTTTGTACTTGTATTATCCTTTAATGACCTATATTTCACGTCAAATCGCGTTAAAATGCAGTAAAAACGAATTCGAGCAAGTTAATGCACATTTTTAACCTATTTGGCCTAATTTATCATTCAAATAACGTCCAAATACACAGAGAAGCAAACCAAAATATTTATTTATTGTTTACGAGTGTTTTTGCACTTGTATTTGCCTTTAATAACCTATATTTCACGTCAAATCGCATTAAAAAGCATTAAAAATGAATTTGAGCATGTTTATGCATATTTTTAACCAATTTGGCCACATTTATCATTCAAATAACATCCAAATACACAAAGAAGCCACCCAAAATATTTATTTAATGTTTACGAGTGTTTTTGCACTTGTATTTGCATTTAATGACCTATATTTCACGTCAAATGATATTAAAATGCATTAAATTGCATTAAAAACGAATTTGAGCATATTTATGCACATTTTTAACCAATTTGGCCTCATTTATCATTCAAATAACGTCCAAATACTCAAAGAAGCAACCCAAAATATTTATTTAATGTTTACGAGTGTTTTTGTACTTGTATTATCCTTTAATGACCTATATTTCACGTCAAATCGCGTTAAAATGCATTAAAAACAAATTCGAGCAAGTTTATGCACATTTTTAACCTATTTGGCCTAATTTATCATTCAAATAAAGTCCAAATACACAGAGAAGCCAACCAAAATATTTATTTATTGTTTACGAGTGTTTTTGCACTTGTATTTGCATTTAATGACCTATATTTCACGTCAAATCGCATTAAAATGCATTACAAACAAATTTGACCATGTTTATGCTCATTTTTAACCAATTTGGCCTAATTTATCATTCAAATAACGTCCAAATACACAAATAAGCAAACCAAAATATTTATTTATTGTTTACGAGTGTTTTTGCACTTGTATTTGCCTTTAATAACCTATATTTCACGTCAAATCGCATTAAAAAGCATTAAAAATGAATTTGAGCATGTTTATGCATATTTTTAACCAATTTGGCCACATTTATCATTCAAATAACGTCCAAATACACAAAGAAGCCACCCAAAATATTTATTTAATGTTTACGTGTGTTTTTGCACTTATATTTGCATTTAATAACCTATATTTCACGTCAAATGATATTAAAATGCATTAAAAACGAATTTGACCATGTTTATGCTCATTTTTAAGCAATTTGGCCTAATTTATCATTCAAATAACGTCCAAAAACACAAAGAAGCCACCCAAAATATTTATTTAAGGTTTACGAGTGTTTTTGCACTTGTATTTGCATTTAATAACCTATATTTCACGTCAAATGATATTAAAATGCATTAAAAACGAATTTGACCATGTTTATGCTCATTTTTAAGCAATTTGGCCTAATTTATCATTCAAATAACGTCCAAAAACACAGAGAAGCCACCCAAAATATTTATTTATTGTTTACGAGTGTTTTTGCACTTGTATTTGCATTTAATGACCTATATTTCACGTCAAATCGCATTAAAATGCATTAAAAACGAATTTGACCATGTTTATGCTCATTTTTAACCAATTTGGATTAATTTATTATTCAAATAACGTCCAAATACACAAATAAGCAAACCAAAATATTTAATTATTGTTTACGAGTGTTTTTTCACTGGTATTTGCCTTTAATAACCTATATTTCACGGCAAATAGTATTAAAAAGCATTAAAAATGAATTATTGCATGTTTATGCATATTTTTAACCAATTTGACCACATTTATCGTTCAAATAACGTCCAAATACACAAAGAAGCCACCCAAAATATTTATTTAATGTTTACGAGTGTTTTTGCACTTGTATTTGCATTTAATAACCTATATTTCACGTCAAATGATATTAAAATGCATTAAAAACGAATTTAACCATGTTTATGTTCATTTTAAGCAATTTGGCCTAATTTATCATTAAAATAACGTCCAAATACACAGAGAAGGCAACCAAAATATTTATTTATTGTTTACGAGTGTTTTTGCACTTGTATTTGCATTTAATGACCTATATTTCACGTCAAATCGCATTAAAATGCATTACAAACGAATTTGACCATGTTTATGCTCATTTTTAACCAATTTGGCTTAATTTATCATTCAAATAACGTCCAAATACACAAATAAGCAAACCAAAATATTTAATTATTGTTTACGAGTGTTTTTGCACTGGTATTTGCCTTTAATAACCTATATTTCACGGCAAATAGTATTAAAATGAATTAAAAAGCATTAAAAACAAATTTGAGCATGTTTATTCACATTTTTAACTAATTTGACCATATTTATCATTCAAATACGTCCAAATACACAAAGAAGCCACCCAAAATATTTATTTAATATTTATGAGTGTTTTTGCACTTGTATTTGCATTTAATGACCTATATTTCACGTAAAATGATATTAAAATGCATTAAATTGCATTAAAAACGAATTTGAGCATGTTTATGCACATTTTTAACCAATTTGGCCTCATTTATCATTCAAATAACGTCCAAATACACAAAGAAGCAACCCAAAATATTTATTTAATGTTTACGAGTGTTTTTGTACTTGTATTATCCTTTAATGACCTATATTTCACGTCAAATCGCGTTAAAATGCAGTAAAAACGAATTCGAGCAAGTTTATGCACATTTTTAACCTATTTGGCCTAATTTATCATTCAAATAACGTCCAAATACACAGAGAAGCAAACCAAAATATTTATTTATTGTTTACGAGTGTTTTTGCACTTGTATTTGCCTTTAATAACCTATATTTCACGTCAAATCGCATTAAAAAGCATTAAAAATGAATTTGAGCATGTTTATGCATATTTTTAACCAATTTGGCCACATTTATCATTCAAATAACATCCAAATACACAAAGAAGCCACCCAAAATATTTATTTAATGTTACGAGTGTTTTTGCACTTGTATTTGCATTTAATAACCTATATTTCACGTCAAATGATATTAAAATGCATTAAAAACGAATTTGACCATGTTTATGCTCATTTTTAAGCAATTTGGCCTGATTTATCATTCAAATAACGTCCAAAACCACAAAGAAGCCACCCAAAATATTTATTTAATGTTTACGAGTGTTTTTGCACTTGTATTTGCATTTAATAACCTATATTTCACGTCAAATGATATTAAAATGCATTAAAAACGAATTTGACCATGCTTATGCTCATTTTTAAGCAATTTGGCCTAATTTATCATTCAAATAAAGTCCAAATACACAGAGAAGCCACCCAAAATATTTATTTAATGTTTACGAGTGTTTTTGCACTTGTATTTGCATTTAATAACCTACATTTCACGTCAAATGATATTAAAATGCATTAAAAACGAATTTGACCATGTTTATGCTCATTTTTAAGCAATTTGGCCTAATTTATCATTCAAATAACGTCCAAATAAACAAAGAAGCCACCGAAAATATTTATTTAATGTTTACGAGTGTTTTTGCACTTGTATTTGCATTTAATGACCTATATTTCACGTCAAATGATATTAAAATGCATTAAATTGCATTAAAAACGAATTTGAGCATATTTATGCACATTTTTAACCAATTTGGCCTCATTTATCATTCAAATAACGTCCAAATACTCAAAGAAGCAACCCAAAATATTTATTTAATGTTTACGAGTGTTTTTGTACTTGTATTATCCTTTAATGACCTATATTTCACGTCAAATCGCGTTAAAATGCATTAAAAACAAATTCGAGCAAGTTTATGCACATTTTTAACCTATTTGGCCTAATTTATCATTGAAATAACGTCCAAATACACAGAGAAGCCAACCAAAATATTTATTTATTGTTTACGAGTGTTTTTGCACTTGTATTTGCATTTAATGACCTATATTTCACGTCAAATCGCATTAAAATGCATTACAAACAAATTTGACCATGTTTATGCTCATTTTTAACCAATTTGGCCTAATTTATCATTCAAATAACGTCCAAATACACAAATAAGCAAACCAAAATATTTATTTATTGTTTACGAGTGTTTTTGCACTTGTATTTGCCTTTAATAACCTATATTTCACGTCAAATCGCATTAAAAAGCATTAAAAATGAATTTGAGCATGTTTATGCATATTTTTAACCAATTTGGCCACATTTATCATTCAAATAACGTCCAAATACACAAAGAAGCCACCCAAAATATTTATTTAATGTTTACGTGTGTTTTTGCACTTGTATTTGCATTTAATAACCTATATTTCACGTCAAATGATATTAAAATGCATTAAAAACGAATTTGACCATGTTTATGCTCATTTTTAAGCAATTTGGCCTAATTTATCATTCAAATAACGTCCAAAAACACAAAGAAGCCACCCAAAATATTTATTTAAGGTTTACGAGTGTTTTTGCACTTGTATTTGCATTTAATAACCTATATTTCACGTCAAATGATATTAAAATGCATTAAAAACGAATTTGACCATGTTTATGCTCATTTTTAAGCAATTTGGCCTAATTTATCATTCAAATAACGTCCAAAACACAGAGAAGCCACCCAAAATATTTATTTATTGTTTACGAGTGTTTTTGCACTTGTATTATCCTTTAATGACCTATATTTCACGTCAAATCGCGTTAAAATGCATTAAAAACAAATTCGAGCAAGTTTATGCACATTTTTAACCAATTTGGCTTAATTTATTATTCAAATAACGTCCAAATACACAAATAAGCAAACCAAAATATTTAATTATTGTTTACGAGTGTTTTTTCACTGGTATTTGCCTTTAATAACCTATATTTCACGGCAAATGATATTAAAATGCATTAAAAACGAATTTAACCATGTTTATGTTCATTTTAAGCAATTTGGCCTAATTTATCATTCAAATAACGTCCAAAAACACAAAGAAGCCACCCAAAATATTTATTTAAGGTTTACGAGTGTTTTTGCACTTGTATTTGCATTTAATAACCTATATTTCACGTCAAATGATATTAAAATGCATTAAAAACGAATTTGACCATGTTTATGCTCATTTTTAACCAATTTGGCTTAATTTATTATTCAAATAACGTCCAAATACACAAATAAGCAAACCAAAATATTTAATTATTGTTTACGAGTGTTTTTTCACTGGTATTTGCCTTTAATAACCTATATTTCACGGCAAATAGTATTAAAAAGCATTAAAAATGAATTATTGCATGTTTATGCATATTTTTAACCAATTTGACCACATTTATCGTTCAAATAACGTCCAAATACACAGAGAAGCCAACCAAAATATTTATTTATTGTTTACGAGTGTTTTTGCACTTGTATTTGCATTTAATGACCTATATTTCACATCAAATCGCATTAAAATGCATTACAAACAAATTTGACCATGTTTATGCTCATTTTTAACCAATTTGGCCTAATTTATCATTCAAATAACGTCCAAATACACAAATAAGCAAACCAAAATATTTATTTATTGTTTACGAGGTGTTTTTGCACTTGTATTTGCCTTTAATAACCTATATTTCACGTCAAATCGCATTAAAAAGCATTAAAAATGAATTTGAGCATGTTTATGCATATTTTTAACCAATTTGGCCACATTTATCATTCATATAACGTCCAAATACACAAAGAAGCCACCCAAAATATTTATTTAATGTTTACGAGTGTTTTTGCACTTGTATTTGCATTTAATAACCTATATTTCACGTCAAATGATATTAAAATGCATTAAAAACGAATTTGACCATGTTTATGCTCATTTTTAAGCAATTTGGCCTAATTTATCATTCAAATAACGTCCAAAAACACAAAGAAGCCACCCAAAATATTTATTTAATGTTTACGAGTGTTTTTGCACTTGTATTTGCATTTAATGACCTATATTTCACGTCAAATCGCATTAAAATGCATTAAAAACGAATTCGAGCAAGTTTATGCACATTTTTAACCTATTTGGCCTAATTTATCATTGAAATAACGTCCAAATACACAGAGAAGCCAACCAAAATATTTATTTATTGTTTACGAGTGTTTTTGCACTTGTATTTGCATTTAATGACCTATATTTCACGTCAAATCGCATTAAAATGCATTAAAAACGAATTCGAGCAAATTTATGCACATTTTTAACCTATTTGGCCTAATTTATCATTAAAATAACGTCCAAATACACAGAGAAGCCAACCAAAATATTTATTTCTTGTTTACGAGTGTTTTTGCACTTGTATTTGCATTTAATGACCTATATTTCACGTCAAATCGCATTAAAATGCATTACAAACGAATTTGACCATGTTTATGCTCATTTTTAACCAATTTGGCCTAATTTATCATTCAAATAACGTCCAAATACACAAATAAGCAAACCAAAATATTTAATTATTGTTTACGAGTGTTTTTGCACTGGTATTTGCCTTTAATAACCTATATTTCACGGCAAATAGTATTAAAATGAATTAAAAAGCAATAAAAACAAATTTGAGCATGTTTATTCACATTTTTAACTAATTTGACCATATTTATCATTCAAATACGTCCAAATACACAAAGAAGTCACCCAAAATATTTATTTAATGTTTACGAGTCTTTTTGCATATGTATTTGCATTTAATAACCTATATTTCACGTCAAATGATATTAAAATGCATTAAAAACGAATTTGACCATGTTTATGCTCATTTTTAAGCAATTTGGCTTAATTTATCATTCAAATAACGTCCAAATACACAAATAAGCAAACCAAAATATTTAATTATTGTTTACGAGTGTTTTTGCACTGGTATTTGCCTTTAATAACCTATATTTCACGGCAAATAGTATTAAAATGAATTAAAAAGCATTAAAAACAAATTTGAGCATGTTTATTCACATTTTTAACTAATTTGACCATATTTATCATACAAATACGTCCAAATACACAAAGAAGCCACCCAAATATTTATTTAATATTTACGAGTGTTTTTGCACTTGTATTTGCATTTAATGACCTATATTTCACGTCAAATGATATTAAAATGCATTAAATTGCATTAAAAACGAATTTGAGCATGTTTATGCACATTTTTAACCAATTTGGCCTCATTTATCATTCAAATAACGTCCAAATACACAAAGAAACAACCCAAAATATTTATTTAATGTTTACGAGTGTTTTTGTACTTGTATTATCCTTTAATGACCTATATTTCACGTCAAATCGCGTTAAAATGCATTAAAAACGAATTCGAGCAAGTTTATGCACATTTTTAACCTATTTGACCTAATTTATCATTCAAATAACGTCCAAATACACAGAGAAGCCAACCAAAATATTTATTTATTGTTTACGAGTGTTTTTGCACTTGTATTTGCATTTAATAACCTATATTTCACGTCAAATGATATTAAAATGCATTAAAAACGAATTTGACCATGTTTATGCTCATTTTTAAGCAATTTGGCCTAATTTATCATTCAAATAACGTCCAAAAACACAGAGAAGCCACCCAAAATATTTATTTATTGTTTACGAGTGTTTTTGCACTTGTATTTGCATTTAATGACCTATATTTCACGTCAAATCGCATTAAAATGCATTAAAAACGAATTTGACCATGTTATGCTCATTTTTAACCAATTTGGCTTAATTTATTATTCAAATAACGTCCAAATACACAAATAAGCAAACCAAAATATTTAATTATTGTTTACGAGTGTTTTTTCACTGGTATTTGCCTTTAATAACCTATATTTCACGGCAAATAGTATTAAAAAGCATTAAAAATGAATTATTGCATGTTTATGCATATTTTTAACCAATTTGACCACATTTATCGTTCAAATAACGTCCAAATACACAGAGAAGCCAACAAAATATTTATTTATTGTTTACGAGTGTTTTTGCACTTGTATTTGCATTTAATGACCTATATTTCACGTCAAATCGCATTAAAATGCATTACAAACAAATTTGACCATGTTTATGCTCATTTTTAACCAATTTGGCCTAATTTATCATTCAAATAACGTCCAAATACACAAATAAGCAAACCAAAATATTTATTTATTGTTTACGAGTGTTTTTGCACTTGTATTTGCCTTTAATAACCTATATTTCACGTCAAATCGCATTAAAAAGCATTAAAAATGAATTTGAGCATGTTTATGCATATTTTTAACCAATTTGGCCACATTTATCATTCATATAACGTCCAAATACACAAAGAAGCCACCCAAAATATTTATTTAATGTTTACGAGTGTTTTTGCACTTGTATTTGCATTTAATAACCTATATTTCACGTCAAATGATATTAAAATGCATTAAAAACGAATTTGACCATGTTTATGCTCATTTTTAAGCAATTTGGCCTAATTTATCATTCAAATAACGTCCAAAAACACAAAGAAGCCACCCAAAATATTTATTTAATGTTTACGAGTGTTTTTGCACTTGTATTTGCATTTAATGACCTATATTTCACGTCAAATCGCATTAAAATGCATTAAAAACGAATTCGAGCAAGTTTATGCACATTTTTAACCTATTTGGCCTAATTTATCATTGAAATAACGTCCAAATACACAGAGAAGCCAACCAAAATATTTATTTATTGTTTACGAGTGTTTTTGCACTTGTATTTGCATTTAATGACCTATATTTCACGTCAAATCGCATGAAAATGCATTAAAAACGAATTCGAGCAAGTTTATGCACATTTTTAACCTATTTGGCCTAATTTATCATTAAAATAACGTCCAAATACACAGAGAAGCCAACCAAAATATTTATTTCTTGTTTACGAGTGTTTTTGCACTTGTATTTGCATTTAATGACCTATATTTCACGTCAAATCGCATTAAAATGCATTACAAACGAATTTGACCATGTTTATGCTCATTTTTAACCAATTTGGCCTAATTTATCATTCAAATAACGTCCAAATACACAAATAAGCAAACCAAAATATTTAATTATTGTTTACGAGTGTTTTTGCACTGGTATTTGCCTTTAATAACCTATATTTCACGGCAAATAGTATTAAAATGAATTAAAAAGCAATAAAAACAAATTTGAGCATGTTTATTCACATTTTTAACTAATTTGACCATATTTATCATTCAAATACGTCCAAATACACAAAGAAGTCACCCAAAATATTTATTTAATGTTTACGAGTCTTTTTGCATATGTATTTGCATTTAATAACCTATATTTCACGTCAAATGATATTAAAATGCATTAAAAACGAATTTGACCATGTTTATGCTCATTTTTAAGCAATTTGGCTTAATTTATCATTCAAATAACGTCCAAATACACAAATAAGCAAACCAAAATATTTAATTATTGTTTACGAGTGTTTTTGCACTGGTATTTGCCTTTAATAACCTATATTTCACGGCAAATAGTATTAAAATGAATTAAAAAGCATTAAAAACAAATTTGAGCATGTTTATTCACATTTTTAACTAATTTGACCATATTTATCATACAAATACGTCCAAATACACAAAGAAGCCACCCAAAATATTTATTTAATATTTACGAGTGTTTTTGCACTTGTATTTGCATTTAATGACCTATATTTCACGTCAAATGATATTAAAATGCATTAAATTGCATTAAAAACGAATTTGAGCATGTTTATGCACATTTTTAACCAATTTGGCCTCATTTATCATTCAAATAACGTCCAAATACACAAAGAAACAACCCAAAATATTTATTTAATGTTTACGAGTGTTTTTGTACTTGTATTATTCTTTAATGACCTATATTTCACGTCAAATCGCGTTAAAATGCATTAAAAACAAATTCGAGCAAGTTTATGCACATTTTTAACCTATTTGGCCTAATTTATCATTCAAATAACGTCCAAATAAACAGAGAAGCCAACCAAAATATTTATTTATTGTTTACGAGTGTTTTTGCACTTGTATTTGCCTTTAATAACCTATATTTCACGTCAAATCGCATTAAAAAGCATTAAAAATGAATTTGAGCATGTTTATGCATATTTTTAACCAATTTGGCCACATTTATCATTCAAATAACATCCAAATACACAAAGAAGCCACCCAAAATATTTATTTAATGTTTACGAGTGTTTTTGCACTTGTATTTGCATTTAATAACCTATATTTCACGTCAAATGATATTAAAATGCATTAAAAACGAATTTGACCATGTTTATGCTCATTTTTAAGCAATTTGGCCTGATTTATCATTCAAATAACGTCCAAAACCACAAAAAAGCCACCCAAAATATTTATTTAATGTTTACGAGTGTTTTTGCACTTGTATTTGCATTTAATAACCTATATTTCACGTCAAATGATATTAAAATGCATTAAAAACGAATTTGACCATGCTTATGCTCATTTTTAAGCAATTTGGCCTAATTTATCATTCAAATAAAGTCCAAATACACAGAGAAGCCACCCAAAATATTTATTTAATGTTTACGAGTGTTTTTGCACTTGTATTTGCATTTAATAACCTACATTTCACGTCAAATGATATTAAAATGCATTAAAAACGAATTTGACCATGTTTATGCTCATTTTTAAGCAATTTGGCCTAATTTATCATTCAAATAACGTACAAATAAACAAAGAAGCCACCGAAAATATTTATTTAATGTTTACGAGTGTTTTTGCACTTGTATTTGCATTTAATGACCTATATTTCACGTCAAATGATATTAAAATGCATTAAAATGCATTAAAAACGAATTCGAGCAAGTTTATGCACATTTTTAACCTATTTGGCCTCATTTATCATTCAAATAACGTCCAAATACTCAAAGAAGCAACCCAAAATATTTATTTAATGTTTACGAGTGTTTTTGCACTTGTATTATCCTTTAATGACCTATATTTCACGTCAAATCGCGTTAAAATGCATTAAAAACAAATTCGAGCAAGTTTATGCACATTTTTAATCTATTTGGCCTAATTTATCATTCAAATAAAGTCCAAATACACAGAGAAGCCAACCAAAATATTTATTTATTGTTTACGAGTGTTTTTGCACTTGTATTTGCATTTAATGACCTATATTTCACGTCAAATCGCATTAAAATGCATTACAAACAAATTTGACCATGTTTATGCTCATTTTTAACCAATTTGGCTTAATTTATCATTCAAATAACGTCCAAATACACAAATAAGCAAACCAAAATATTTAATTATTGTTTACGAGTGTTTTTGCACTGGTATTTGCCTTTAATAACCTATATTTCACGGCAAATAGTATTAAAATGAATTAAAAAGCAATAAAAACAAATTTGAGCATGTTTATTCACATTTTTAACTAATTTGACCATATTTATCATTCAAATACGTCCAAATACACAAAGAAGTCACCCAAAATATTTATTTAATGTTTACGAGTCTTTTTGCATATGTATTTGCATTTAATAACCTATATTTCACGTCAAATGATATTAAAATGCATTAAAAACGAATTTGACCATGTTTATGCTCATTTTTAAGCAATTTGGCTTAATTTATCATTCAAATAACGTCCAAATACACAAATAAGCAAACCAAAATATTTAATTATTGTTTACGAGTGTTTTTGCACTGGTATTTGCCTTTAATAACCTATATTTCACGGCAAATAGTATTAAAATGAATTAAAAAGCATTAAAAACAAATTTGAGCATGTTTATTCACATTTTTAACTAATTTGACCATATTTATCATACAAATACGTCCAAATACACAAAGAAGCCACCCAAAATATTTATTTAATATTTACGAGTGTTTTTGCACTTGTATTTGCATTTAATGACCTATATTTCACGTCAAATGATATTAAAATGCATTAAATTGCATTAAAAACGAATTTGAGCATGTTTATGCACATTTTTAACCAATTTGGCCTCATTTATCATTCAAATAACGTCCAAATACACAAAGAAACAACCCAAAATATTTATTTAATGTTTACGAGTGTTTTTGTACTTGTATTATCCTTTAATGACCTATATTTCACGTCAAATCGCGTTAAAATGCATTAAAAACGAATTCGAGCAAGTTTATGCACATTTTTAACCTATTTGACCTAATTTATCATTCAAATAACGTCCAAATACACAGAGAAGCCAACCAAAATATTTATTTATTGTTTACGAGTGTTTTTGCACTTGTATTTGCCTTTAATAACCTATATTTCACGTCAAATCGCATTAAAAAGCATTAAAAATGAATTTGAGCATGTTTATGCATATTTTTAACCAATTTGGCCACATTTATCATTCAAATAACATCCAAATACACAAAGAAGCCACCCAAAATATTTATTTAATGTTTACGAGTGTTTTTGCACTTGTATTTGCATTTAATAACCTATATTTCACGTCAAATGATATTAAAATGCATTAAAAACGAATTTGACCATGTTTATGCTCATTTTTAAGCAATTTGGCCTGATTTATCATTCAAATAACGTCCAAAACCACAAAAAAGCCACCCAAAATATTTATTTAATGTTTACGAGTGTTTTTGCACTTGTATTTGCATTTAATAACCTATATTTCACGTCAAATGATATTAAAATGCATTAAAAACGAATTTGACCATGCTTATGCTCATTTTTAAGCAATTTGGCCTAATTTATCATTCAAATAAAGTCCAAATACACAGAGAAGCCACCCAAAATATTTATTTAATGTTTACGAGTGTTTTTGCACTTGTATTTGCATTTAATAACCTACATTTCACGTCAAATGATATTAAAATGCATTAAAAACGAATTTGACCATGTTTATGCTCATTTTTAAGCAATTTGGCCTAATTTATCATTCAAATAACGTCCAAATAAACAAAGAAGCCACCGAAAATATTTATTTAATGTTTACGAGTGTTTTTGCACTTGTATTTGCATTTAATGACCTATATTTCACGTCAAATGATATTAAAATGCATTAAATTGCATTAAAAACGAATTTGAGCATATTTATGCACATTTTTAACCAATTTGGCCTCATTTATCATTCAAATAACGTCCAAATACTCAAAGAAGCAACCCAAAATATTTATTTAATGTTTACGAGTGTTTTTGTACTTGTATTATCCTTTAATGACCTATATTTCACGTCAAATCGCGTTAAAATGCATTAAAAACAAATTCGAGCAAGTTTATGCACATTTTTAACCTATTTGGCCTAATTTATCATTCAAATAAAGTCCAAATACACAGAGAAGCCAACCAAAATATTTATTTATTGTTTACGAGTGTTTTTGCACTTGTATTTGCATTTAATGACCTATATTTCACGTCAAATCGCATTAAAATGCATTACAAACAAATTTGACCATGTTTATGCTCATTTTTAACCAATTTGGCCTAATTTATCATTCAAATAACGTCCAAATACACAAATAAGCAAACCAAAATATTTATTTATTGTTTACGAGTGTTTTTGCACTTGTATTTGCCTTTAATACCCTATATTTCACGTCAAATCGCATTAAAAAGCATTAAAAATGAATTTGAGCATGTTTATGCATATTTTTAACCAATTTGGCCACATTTATCATTCATATAACGTCCAAATACACAAAGAAGCCACCCAAAATATTTATTTAATGTTTACGAGTGTTTTTGCACTTGTATTTGCATTTAATAACCTATATTTCACGTCAAATGATATTAAAATGCATTAAAAACGAATTTGACCATGTTTATGCTCATTTTTAAGCAATTTGGCCTAATTTATCATTCAAATAACGTCCAAAAACACAAAGAAGCCACCCAAAATATTTATTTAATGTTTACGAGTGTTTTTGCACTTGTATTTGCATTTAATGACCTATATTTCACGTCAAATCGCATTAAAATGCATTAAAAACGAATTCGAGCAAGTTTATGCACATTTTTAACCTATTTGGCCTAATTTATCATTGAAATAACGTCCAAATACACAGAGAAGCCAACCAAAATATTTATTTATTGTTTACGAGTGTTTTTGCACTTGTATTTGCATTTAATGACCTATATTTCACGTCAAATCGCATTAAAATGCATTAAAAACGAATTCGAGCAAATTTATGCACATTTTTAACCTATTTGGCCTAATTTATCATTAAAATAACGTCCAAATACACAGAGAAGCCAACCAAAATATTTATTTATTGTTTACGAGTGTTTTTGCACTTGTATTTGCATTTAATGAACTATATTTCACGTCAAATCGCATTAAAATGCATTACAAACGAATTTGACCATGTTTATGCTCATTTTTAACCAATTTGGCTTAATTTATCAATCAAATAACGTCCAAATACAGAAATAAGCAAACCAAAATATTTAATTATTGTTTACGAGTGTTTTTGCACTGGTATTTGCCTTTAATAACCTATATTTCACGGCAAATAGTATTAAAATGAATTAAAAAGCAATAAAAACAAATTTGAGCATGTTTATTCACATTTTTAACTAATTTGACCATATTTATCATTCAAATACGTCCAAATACACAAAGAAGTCACCCAAAATATTTATTTAATGTTTACGAGTCTTTTTGCATATGTATTTGCATTTAATAACCTATATTTCACGTCAAATGATATTAAAATGCATTAAAAACGAATTTGACCATGTTTATGCTCATTTTTAAGCAATTTGGCTTAATTTATCATTCAAATAACGTCCAAATACACAAATAAGCAAACCAAAATATTTAATTATTGTTTACGAGTGTTTTTGCACTGGTATTTGCCTTTAATAACCTATATTTCACGGCATATAGTATTAAAATGAATTAAAAAGCATTAAAAACAAATTTGAGAATGTTTATTCACATTTTTAACTAATTTGACCATATTTATCATTCAAATACGTCCAAATACACAAAGAAGCCACCCAAAATATTTATTTAATATTTACGAGTGTTTTTGCACTTGTATTTGCATTTAATGACCTATATTTCACGTCAAATGATATTAAAATGCATTAAATTGCATTAAAAACGAATTTGAGCATGTTTATGCACATTTTTAACCAATTTGGCCTCATTTATCATTCAAATAACGTCCAAATACACAAAGAAACAACCCAAAATATTTATTTAATGTTTACGAGTGTTTTTGTACTTGTATTATCCTTTAATGACCTATATTTCACGTCAAATCGCGTTAAAATGCATTAAAAACGAATTTGAGCAAGTTTATGCACATTTTTAACCTATTTGGCCTAATTTATCATTCAAATAACGTCCAAATACACAGAGAAGCCAACCAAAATATTTATTTATTGTTTACGAGTGTTTTTGCACTTGTATTTGCATTTAATGACCTATATTTCACGTCAAATCGCATTAAAATGCATTACAAACAAATTTGACCATGTTTATGCTCATTTTTAACCAATTTGGCCTAATTTATCATTCAAATAACGTCCAAATACACAAATAAGCAAACCAAAATATTTAATTATTGTTTACGAGTGTTTTTGCACTGGTATTTGCCTTTAATAACCTATATTTCACGGCAAATAGTATTAAAATGAATTAAAAAGCAATAAAAACAAATTTGAGCATGTTTATTCACATTTTTAACTAATTTGACCATATTTATCATTCAAATACGTCCAAATACACAAAGAAGTCACCCAAAATATTTATTTAATGTTTACGAGTCTTTTTGCATATGTATTTGCATTTAATAACCTATATTTCACGTCAAATGATATTAAAATGCATTAAAAACGAATTTGACCATGTTTATGCTCATTTTTAAGCAATTTGGCTTAATTTATCATTCAAATAACGTCCAAATACACAAATAAGCAAACCAAAATATTTAATTATTGTTTACGAGTGTTTTTGCACTGGTATTTGCCTTTAATAACCTATATTTCACGGCAAATAGTATTCAAATGAATTAAAAAGCATTAAAAACAAATTTGAGCATGTTTATTCACATTTTTAACTAATTTGACCATATTTATCATTCAAATACGTCCAAATACACAAAGAAGCCACCCAAAATATTTATTTAATATTTACGAGTGTTTTTGCACTTGTATTTGCATTTAATGACCTATATTTCACGTCAAATGATATTAAAATGCATTAAATTGCATTAAAAACGAATTTGAGCATGTTTATGCACATTTTTAACCAATTTGGCCTCATTTATCATTCAAATAACGTCCAAATACACAAAGAAACAACCCAAAATATTTATTTAATGTTTACGAGTGTTTTTGTACTTGTATTATCCTTTAATGACCTATATTTCACGTCAAATCGCGTTAAAATGCATTAAAAACGAATTCGAGCAAGTTTATGCACATTTTTAACCTATTTGGCCTAATTTATCATTCAAATAACGTCCAAATACACAGAGAAGCCAACCAAAATATTTATTTATTGTTTACGAGTGTTTTTGCACTTGTATTTGCCTTTAATAACCTATATTTCACGTCAAATCGCATTAAAAAGCATTAAAAACGAATTTGAGCATGTTTATGCATATTTTTAACCAATTTGGCCACATTTATCATTCAAATAACGTCCAAAAACACAAAGAAGCCACCAAAATATTTATTTAATGTTTACGAGTGTTTTTGCACTTGTATTTGCATTTAATGACCTATATTTCACGTCAAATCGCATTAAAATGCATTAAAAACGAATTCGAGCAAGTTTATGCACATTTTTAACCTATTTGGCCTAATTTATCATTTAAATAACGTCCAAATACACAGAGAAGCCAACCAAAATATTTATTTATTGTTTACGAGTGTTTTTGCACTTGTATTTGCATTTAATGACCTATATTTCACGTCAAATCGCATTAAAATGCATTAAAAACGAATTCGAGCAAATTTATGCACATTTTTAACCTATTCGGCCTAATTTATCATTAAAATAACGTCCAAATACACAGAGAAGCCAACCAAAATATTTATTTATTGTTTACGAGTGTTTTTGCACTTGTATTTGCATTTAATGACCTATATTTCACGTCAAATCGCATTAAAATGCATTACAAACGAATTTGACCATGTTTATGCTCATTTTTAACCAATTTGGCTTAATTTATCAATCAAATAACGTCCAAATACACAAATAAGCAAACCAAAATATTTAATTATTGTTTACGAGTGTTTTTGCACTGGTATTTGCCTTTAATAACCTATATTTCACGGCAAATAGTATTAAAATGAATTAAAAAGCAATAAAAACAAATTTGAGCATGTTTATTCACATTTTTAACTAATTTGACCATATTTATCATTCAAATACGTCCAAATACACAAAGAAGTCACCCAAAATATTTATTTAATGTTTACGAGTCTTTTTGCATATGTATTTGCATTTAATAACCTATATTTCACGTCAAATGATATTAAAATGCATTAAAAACGAATTTGACCATGTTTATGCTCATTTTTAATCAATTTGGCTTAATTTATCATTCAAATAACGTCCAAATACACAAATAAGCAAACCAAAATATTTAATTATTGTTTACGAGTGTTTTTGCACTGGTATTTGCCTTTAATAACCTATATTTCACGGCAAATAGTTTTAAAATGAATTAAAAAGCATTAAAAACAAATTTGAGCATGTTTATTCACATTTTTAACTAATTTGACCATATTTATCATTCAAATACGTCCAAATACACAAAGAAGCCACCCAAAATATTTATTTAATATTTACGAGTGTTTTTGCACTTGTATTTGCATTTAATGACCTATATTTCACGTCAAATGATATTAAAATGCATTAAATTGCATTAAAAACGAATTTGAGCATGTTTATGCACATTTTTAACCAATTTGGCCTCATTTATCATTCAAATAACGTCCAAATACACAAAGAAACAACCCAAAATATTTATTTAATGTTTACGAGTGTTTTTGTACTTGTATTATCCTTTAATGACCTATATTTCACGTCAAATCGCGTTAAAATGCATTAAAAACGAATTCGAGCAAGTTTATGCACATTTTTAACCTATTTGGCCTAATTTATCATTCAAATAACGTCCAAATACACAGAGAAGCCAACCAAAATATTTATTTATTGTTTACGAGTGTTTTTGCACTTGTATTTGCATTTAATGACCTATATTTCACGTCAAATCGCATTAAAATGCATTACAAACAAATTTGACCATGTTTATGCTCATTTTTAACCAATTTGGCCTAATTTATCATTCAAATAACGTCCAAATACACAAATAAGCAAACCAAAATATTTAATTAATGTTTACGAGTGTTTTTGCACTGGTATTTGCATTTAATAACCTATATTTCACGGCAAATGATATTAAAATGCATTAAAAACGAATTTGACCATGTTTATGCTCATTTTTAAGCAATTTGGCCTAATTTATCATTCAAATAACGTCCAAAACCACAAAGAAGCCACCCAAAATATTTATTTAATGTTTACGAGTGTTTTTGCACTTGTATTTGCATTTAATAACCTATATTTCACGTCAAATGATATTAAAATGCATTAAAAACGAATTTGACCATGCTTATGCTCATTTTTAAGCAATTTGGCCTAATTTATCATTCAAATAAAGTCCAAATACACAGAGAAGCCACCCAAAATATTTATTTAATGTTTACGAGTGTTTTTGCACTTGTATTTGCATTTAATAACCTACATTTCACGTCAAATGATATTAAAATGCATTAAAAACGAATTTGACCATGCTTATGCTCATTTTTAAGCAATTTGGCCTAATTTATCATTCAAATAACGTCCAAATAAACAAAGAAGCCACCGAAAATATTTATTTAATGTTTACGAGTGTTTTTGCACTTGTATTTGCATTTAATGACCTATATTTCACGTCAAATGATATTAAAATGCATTAAATTGCATTAAAAACGAATTTGAGCATATTTATGCACATTTTTAACCAATTTGGCCTCATTTATCATTCAAATAACGTCCAAATACTCAAAGAAGCAACCCAAAATATTTATTTAATGTTTACGAGTGTTTTTGCACTTGTATTTGCATTTAATGACCTATATTTCACGTCAAATCGCATTAAAATGCATTACAAACAAATTTGACAATGTTTATGCTCATTTTTAACCAATTTGGCCTAATTTATCATTCAAATAACGTCCAAATACACAAATAAGCAAACCAAAATATTTATTTATTGTTTACGAGTGTTTTTGCACTTGTATTTGCCTTTAATAACCTATATTTCACGTCAAATCACATTAAAAAGCATTAAAAATGAATTTGAGCATGTTTATGCATATTTTTAACCAATTTGGCCACATTTATCATTCAAATAACGTCCAAATACACAAAGAAGCCACCCAAAATATTTATTTAATGTTTACGAGTGTTTTTGCACTTGTATTTGCATTTAATAACCTATATTTCACGTCAAATGATATTAAAATGCATTAAAAACGAATTTGACCATGTTTATGCTCATTTTTAAGCAATTTGGCCTAATTTATCATTCAAATAACGTCCAAAAACACAAAGAAGCCACCCAAAATATTTATTTAATGTTTACGAGTGTTTTTGCACTTGTATTTGCATTTAATGACCTATATTTCACGTCAAATCGCATTAAAATGCATTAAAAACGAATTCGAGCAAGTTTATGCACATTTTTAACCTATTTGGCCTAATTTATCATTGAAATAACGTCCAAATACACAGAGAAGCCAACCAAAATATTTATTTATTGTTTACGAGTGTTTTTGCACTTGTATTTGCATTTAATGACCTATATTTCACGTCAAATCGCATTAAAATGCATTAAAAACGAATTCGAGCAAATTTATGCACATTTTTAACCTATTTGGCCTAATTTATCATTAAAATAACGTCCAAATACACAGAGAAGCCAACCAAAATATTTATTTATTGTTTACGAGTGTTTTTGCACTTGTATTTGCATTTAATGACCTATATTTCACGTCAAATCGCATTAAAATGCATTACAAACGAATTTGACCATGTTTATGCTCATTTTTAACCAATTTGGCTTAATTTATCAATCAAATAACGTCCAAATACACAAATAAGCAAACCAAAATATTTAATTATTGTTTACGAGTGTTTTTGCACTGGTATTTGCCTTTAATAACCTATATTTCACGGCAAATAGTATTAAAATGAATTAAAAAGCAATAAAAACAAATTTGAGCATGTTTATTCACATTTTTAACTAATTTGACCATATTTATCATTCAAATACGTCCAAATACACAAAGAAGTCACCCAAAATATTTATTTAATGTTTACGAGTCTTTTTGCATATGTATTTGCATTTAATAACCTATATTTCACGTCAAATGATATTAAAATGCATTAAAAACGAATTTGACCATGTTTATGCTCATTTTTAATCAATTTGGCTTAATTTATCATTCAAATAACGTCCAAATACACAAATAAGCAAACCAAAATATTTAATTATTGTTTACGAGTGTTTTTGCACTGGTATTTGCCTTTAATAACCTATATTTCACGGCAAATAGTATTAAAATGAATTAAAAAGCATTAAAAACAAATTTGAGCATGTTTATTCACATTTTTAACTAATTTGACCATATTTATCATTCAAATACGTCCAAATACACAAAGAAGCCACCCAAAATATTTATTTAATATTTACGAGTGTTTTTGCACTTGTATTTGCATTTAATGACCTATATTTCACGTCAAATGATATTAAAATGCATTAAATTGCATTAAAAACGAATTTGAGCATGTTTATGCACATTTTTAACCAATTTGGCCTCATTTATCATTCAAATAACGTCCAAATACACAAAGAAACAACCCAAAATATTTATTTAATGTTTACGAGTGTTTTTGTACTTGTATTATCCTTTAATGACCTATATTTCACGTCAAATCGCGTTAAAATACATTAAAAACGAATTCGAGCAAGTTTATGCACATTTTTAACCTATTTGGCCTAATTTATCATTCAAATAACGTCCAAATACACAGAGAAGCCAACCAAAATATTTATTTATTGTTTACGAGTGTTTTTGCACTTGTATTTGCATTTAATGACCTATATTTCACGTCAAATCGCATTAAAATGCATTACAAACAAATTTGACCATGTTTATGCTCATTTTTAACCAATTTGGCCTAATTTATCATTCAAATAACGTCCAAATACACAAATAAGCAAACCAAAATATTTAATTAATGTTTACGAGTGTTTTTGCACTGGTATTTGCATTTAATAACCTATATTTCACGGCAAATGATATTAAAATGCATTAAAAACGAATTTGACCATGTTTATGCTCATTTTTAAGCAATTTGGCCTAATTTATCATTCAAATAACGTCCAAAACCACAAAGAAGCCACCCAAAATATTTATTTAATGTTTACGAGTGTTTTTGCACTTGTATTTGCATTTAATAACCTATATTTCACGTCAAATGATATTAAAATGCATTAAAAACGAATTTGACCATGCTTATGCTCATTTTTAAGCAATTTGCCCTAATTTATCATTCAAATAAAGTCCAAATACACAGAGAAGCCACCCAAAATATTTATTTAATGTTTACGAGTGTTTTTGCACTTGTATTTGCATTTAATAACCTACATTTCACGTCAAATGATATTAAAATGCATTAAAAACGAATTTGACCATGCTTATGCTCATTTTTAAGCAATTTGGCCTAATTTATCATTCAAATAACGTCCAAATAAACAAAGAAGCCACCGAAAATATTTATTTAATGTTTACGAGTGTTTTTGCACTTGTATTTGCATTTAATGACCTATATTTCACGTCAAATGATATTAAAATGCATTAAATTGCATTAAAAACGAATTTGAGCATATTTATGCACATTTTTAACCAATTTGGCCTCATTTATCATTCAAATAACGTCCAAATACTCAAAGAAGCAACCCAAAATATTTATTTAATGTTTACGAGTGTTTTTGTACTTGTATTATCCTTTAATGACCTATATTTCACGTCAAATCGCGTTAAAATGCATTAAAAACAAATTCGAGCAAGTTTATGCACATTTTTAACCTATTTGGCCTAATTTATCATTCAAATAAAGTCCAAATACACAGAGAAGCCAACCAAAATATTTATTTATTGTTTACGAGTGTTTTTGCACTTGTATTTGCATTTAATGACCTATATTTCACGTCAAATCGCATTAAAATGCATTACAAACAAATTTGACAATGTTTATGCTCATTTTTAACCAATTTGGCCTAATTTATCATTCAAATAACGTCCAAATACACAAATAAGCAAACCAAAATATTTATTTATTGTTTACGAGTGTTTTTGCACTTGTATTTGCCTTTAATAACCTATATTTCACGTCAAATCACATTAAAAAGCATTAAAAATGAATTTGAGCATGTTTATGCATATTTTTAACCAATTTGGCCACATTTATCATTCAAATAACGTCCAAATACACAAAGAAGCCACCCAAAATATTTATTTAATGTTTACGAGTGTTTTTGCACTTGTATTTGCATTTAATAACCTATATTTCACGTCAAATGATATTAAAATGCATTAAAAACGAATTTGACCATGTTTATGCTCATTTTTAAGCAATTTGGCCTAATTTATCATTCAAATAACGTCCAAAAACACAAAGAAGCCACCCAAAATATTTATTTAATGTTTACGAGTGTTTTTGCACTTGTATTTGCATTTAATGACCTATATTTCACGTCAAATCGCATTAAAATGCATTAAAAACGAATTCGAGCAAGTTTATGCACATTTTTAACCTATTTGGCCTAATTTATCATTGAAATAACGTCCAAATACACAGAGAAGCCAACCAAAATATTTATTTATTGTTTACGAGTGTTTTTGCACTTGTATTTGCATTTAATGACCTATATTTCACGTCAAATCGCATTAAAATGCATTAAAAACGAATTCGAGCAAATTTATGCACATTTTTAACCTATTTGGCCTAATTTATCATTAAAATAACGTCCAAATACACAGAGAAGCCAACCAAAATATTTATTTATTGTTTACGAGTGTTTTTGCACTTGTATTTGCATTTAATGACCTATATTTCACGTCAAATCGCATTAAAATGCATTACAAACGAATTTGACCATGTTTATGCTCATTTTTAACCAATTTGGCTTAATTTATCAATCAAATAACGTCCAAATACACAAATAAGCAAACCAAAATATTTAATTATTGTTTACGAGTGTTTTTGCACTGGTATTTGCCTTTAATAACCTATATTTCACGGCAAATAGTATTAAAATGAATTAAAAAGCAATAAAAACAAATTTGAGCATGTTTATTCACATTTTTAACTAATTTGACCATATTTATCATTCAAATACGTCCAAATACACAAAGAAGTCACCCAAAATATTTATTTAATGTTTACGAGTCTTTTTGCATATGTATTTGCATTTAATAACCTATATTTCACGTCAAATGATATTAAAATGCATTAAAAACGAATTTGACCATGTTTATGCTCATTTTTAATCAATTTGGCTTAATTTATCATTCAAATAACGTCCAAATACACAAATAAGCAAACCAAAATATTTAATTATTGTTTACGAGTGTTTTTGCACTGGTATTTGCCTTTAATAACCTATATTTCACGGCAAATAGTATTAAAATGAATTAAAAAGCATTAAAAACAAATTTGAGCATGTTTATTCACATTTTTAACTAATTTGACCATATTTATCATTCAAATACGTCCAAATACACAAAGAAGCCACCCAAAATATTTATTTAATATTTACGAGTGTTTTTGCACTTGTATTTGCATTTAATGACCTATATTTCACGTCAAATGATATTAAAATGCATTAAATTGCATTAAAAACGAATTTGAGCATGTTTATGCACATTTTTAACCAATTTGGCCTCATTTATCATTCAAATAACGTCCAAATACACAAAGAAACAACCCAAAATATTTATTTAATGTTTACGAGTGTTTTTGTACTTGTATTATCCTTTAATGACCTATATTTCACGTCAAATCGCGTTAAAATGCATTAAAAACGAATTCGAGCAAGTTTATGCACATTTTTAACCTATTTGGCCTAATTTATCATTCAAATAACGTCCAAATACACAGAGAAGCCAACCAAAATATTTATTTATTGTTTACGAGTGTTTTTGCACTTGTATTTGCATTTAATTACCTATATTTCACGTCAAATCGCATTAAAATGCATTACAAACAAATTTGACCATGTTTATGCTCATTTTTAACCAATTTGGCCTAATTTATCATTCAAATAACGTCCAAATACACAAATAAGCAAACCAAAATATTTAATTATTGTTTACGAGTGTTTTTGCACTGGTATTTGCATTTAATAACCTATATTTCACGGCAAATAGTATTAAAATGAATTAAAAAGCATTAAAAACAAATTTGAGCATGTTTATTCACATTTTTAACTAATTTGACCATATTTATCATTCAAATACGTCCAAATACACAAAGAAGCCACCCAAAATATTTATTTAATATTTACGAGTGTTTTTGCACTTGTATTTGCATTTAATGACCTATATTTCACGTCAAATGATATTAAAATGCATTAAATTGCATTAAAAACGAATTTGAGCATGTTTATGCGCATTTTTAACCAATTTGGCCTCATTTATCATTCAAATAACGTCCAAATACACAGAGAAGCAACCCAAAATATTTATTTAATGTTTACGAGTGTTTTTGTACTTGTATTATCCTTTAATGACCTATATTTCACGTCAAATCGCGTTAAAATGCATTAAAAACGAATTCGAGCAAGTTTATGCACATTTTTAACCTATTTGGCCTAATTTATTATTCAAATAACGTCCAAATACACAGAGAAGCCAACCAAAATATTTATTTATTGTTTACGAGTGTTTTTGCACTTGTATTTGCCTTTAATAACCTATATTTCACGTCAAATCGCATTAAAAAGCATTAAAAATGAATTTGAGCATGTTTATGCATATTTTTAACCAATTTGGCCACATTTATCATTCAAATAACGTCCAAATACACAAAGAAGCCACCCAAAATATTTATTTAATGTTTACGAGTGTTTTTGCACTTGTATTTGCATTTAATAACCTATATTTCACGTCAAATGATATTAAAATGCATTAAAAACGAATTTGACCATGTTTATGCTCATTTTTAAGCAATTTGGCCTAATTTATCATTCAAATAACGTCCAAAAACACAAAGAAGCCACCCAAAATATTTATTTAATGTTTACGAGTGTTTTTGCACTTGTATTTGAATTTAATGACCTATATTTCACGTCAAATCGCATTAAAATGCATTAAAAACGAATTCGAGCAAGTTTATGCACATTTTTAACCTATTTGGCCTAATTTATCATTAAAATAACGTCCAAATACACAGAGAAGCCAACCAAAATATTTATTTATTGTTTACGAGTGTTTTTGCTCTTGTATTTGCATTTAATGACCTATATTTCACGTCAAATCGCATTAAAATGCATTACAAACGAATTTGACCATGTTTATGCTCATTTTTAACCAATTTGGCCTAATTTATCATTCAAATAACGTCCAAATAAACAAAGAAGCCACCGAAAATATTTATTTAATGTTTACGAGTGTTTTTGCACTTGTATTTGCATTTAATGACCTATATTTCACGTCAAATGATATTAAAATGCATTAAATTGCATTAAAAACGAATTTGAGCATATTTATGCACATTTTTAACCAATTTGGCCTCATTTATCATTCAAATAACGTCCAAATACTCAAAGAAGCCACCCAAAATATTTATTTAATGTTTACGAGTCTTTTTGCATATGTATTTGCATTTAATAACCTATATTTCACGTCAAATGATATTAAAATGCATTAAAAACGAATTTGACCATGTTTATGCTCATTTTTAAGCAATTTGGCTTAATTTATCATTCAAATAACGTCCAAATACACAAATAAGCAAACCAAAATATTTAATTATTGTTTACGAGTGTTTTTGCACTGGTATTTGCCTTTAATAACCTATATTTCACGGCAAATAGTATTAAAATGAATTAAAAAGCATTAAAAACAAATTTGAGCATGTTTATTCACATTTTTAACTAATTTGACCATATTTATCATTCAAATACGTCCAAATACACAAAGAATCCACCCAAAATATTTATTTAATATTTACGAGTGTTTTTGCACTTGTATTTGCATTTAATGACCTATATTTCACGTCAAATGATATTAAAATGCATTAAATTGCATTAAAAACGAATTTGAGCATGTTTATGCACATTTTTAACCAATTTGGCCTCATTTATCATTCAAATAACGTCCAAATACACAAAGAAACAACCCAAAATATTTATTTAATGTTTACGAGTGTTTTTGTACTTGTATTATCCTTTAATGACCTATATTTCACGTCAAATCGCGTTAAAATGCATTAAAAACGAATTCGAGCAAGTTTATGCACATTTTTAACCTATTTGGCCTAATTTATCATTCAAATAACGTCCAAATACACAGAGAAGCCAACCAAAATATTTATTTATTGTTTACGAGTGTTTTTGCACTTGTATTTGCATTTAATGACCTATATTTCACGTCAAATCGCATTAAAATGCATTACAAACAAATTTGACCATGTTTATGCTCATTTTTAACCAATTTGGCCTAATTTATCATTCAAATAACGTCCAAATACACAAATAAGCAAACCAAAATATTTAATTATTGTTTACGAGTGTTTTTGCACTGGTATTTGCCTTTAATAACCTATATTTCACGGCAAATAGTATTAAAATGAATTAAAAAGCATTAAAAACAAATTTGAGCATGTTTATTCACATTTTTAACTAATTTGACCATATTTATCATTCAAATACGTCCAAATACACAAAGAAGCCACCCAAAATATTTATTTAATATTTACGAGTGTTTTTGCACTTGTATTTGCATTTAATGACCTATATTTCACGTCAAATGATATTAAAATGCATTAAATTGCATTAAAAACGAATTTGAGCATGTTTATGCGCATTTTTAACCAATTTGGCCTCATTTATCATTCAAATAACGTCCAAATACACAGAGAAGCAACCCAAAATATTTATTTAATGTTTACGAGTGTTTTTGTACTTGTATTATCCTTTAATGACCTATATTTCACGTCAAATCGCGTTAAAATGCATTAAAAACGAATTCGAGCAAGTTTATGCACATTTTTAACCTATTTGGCCTAATTTATTATTCAAATAACGTCCAAATACACAGAGAAGCCAACCAAAATATTTATTTATTGTTTACGAGTGTTTTTGCACTTGTATTTGCCTTTAATAACCTATATTTCACGTCAAATCGCATTAAAAAGCATTAAAAATGAATTTGAGCATGTTTATGCATATTTTTAACCAATTTGGCCACATTTATCATTCAAATAACGTCCAAATACACAAAGAAGCCACCCAAAATATTTATTTAATGTTTACGAGTGTTTTTGCACTTGTATTTGCATTTAATAACCTATATTTCACGTCAAATGATATTAAAATGCATTAAAAACGAATTTGACCATGTTTATGCTCATTTTTAAGCAATTTGGCCTAATTTATCATTCAAATAACGTCCAAAAACACAAAGAAGCCACCCAAAATATTTATTTAATGTTTACGAGTGTTTTTGCACTTGTATTTGCATTTAATGACCTATATTTCACGTCAAATCGCATTAAAATGCATTAAAAACGAATTCGAGCAAGTTTATGCACATTTTTAACCTATTTGGCCTAATTTATCATTAAAATAACGTCCAAATACACAGAGAAGCCAACCAAAATATTTATTTATTGTTTACGAGTGTTTTTGCACTTGTATTTGCATTTAATGACCTATATTTCACGTCAAATCGCATTAAAATGCATTACAAACGAATTTGACCATGTTTATGCTCATTTTTAACCAATTTGGCTTAATTTATCATTCAAATAACGTCCAAATACACAAATAAGCAAACCAAAATATTTAATTATTGTTTACGAGTGTTTTTGCACTGGTATTTGCCTTTAATAACCTATATTTCACGGCAAATAGTATTAAAATGAATTAAAAAGCATTAAAAACAAATTTGAGCATGTTTATTCACATTTTTAACTAATTTGACCATATTTATCATTCAAATACGTCCAAATACACAAAGAAGCCACCCAAAATATTTATTTAATGTTTACGAGTGTTTTTGCACTTGTATTTGCATTTAATGACCTATATTTCACGTCAAATGATATTAAAATGCAT
The DNA here is from genome assembly GCA_037678475.1 of x Bolboschoenoplectus mariqueter. NCBI lineage: Eukaryota > Viridiplantae > Streptophyta > Magnoliopsida > Poales > Cyperaceae > x Bolboschoenoplectus > x Bolboschoenoplectus mariqueter. Next base: position 4,451,823 of record CM075236.1, on the reverse strand, counting down.
TAAATTGCATTAAAAACGAATTTGAGCATGTTTATGCACATTTTTAACCAATTTGGCCTCATTTATCATTCAAATAACGTCCAAATACACAAAGAAACAACCCAAAATATTTATTTAATGTTTACGAGTGTTTTTGTACTTGTATTATCCTTTAATGACCTATATTTCACGTCAAATCGCGTTAAAATGCATTAAAAACGAATTCGAGCAAGTTTATGCACATTTTTAACCTATTTGGCCTAATTTATCATTCAAATAACGTCCAAATACACAGAGAAGCCAACCAAAATATTTATTTATTGTTTACGAGTGTTTTTGCACTTGTATTTGCATTTAATGACCTATATTTCACGTCAAATCGCATTAAAATGCATTACAAACAAATTTGACCATGTTTATGCTCATTTTTAACCAATTTGGCCTAATTTATCATTCAAATAACGTCCAAATACACAAATAAGCAAACCAAAATATTTAATTATTGTTTACGAGTGTTTTTGCACTGGTATTTGCCTTTAATAACCTATATTTCACGGCAAATAGTATTAAAATGAATTAAAAAGCATTAAAAACAAATTTGAGCATGTTTATTCACATTTTTAACTAATTTGACCATATTTATCATTCAAATACGTCCAAATACACAAAGAAGCCACCCAAAATATTTATTTAATATTTACGAGTGTTTTTGCACTTGTATTTGCATTTAATGACCTATATTTCACGTCAAATGATATTAAAATGCATTAAATTGCATTAAAAACGAATTTGAGCATGTTTATGCTTATTTTTAAGCAATTTGGCCAAATTTATCATTCAAATAACGTCCAAAAACACATATAAGCCACCCAAAATATTTATTTAATATTTACGAGTGTTTTTGCACTTGTATTTGCATTTAATGACCTATATTTCACGTCAAATGATATTAAAATGCATTAAATTGCATTAAAAACGAATTTGAGCATGTTTATGCTTATTTTTAAGCAATTTGGCCTAATTTATCATTCAAATAACGTCCAAAAACACAAATAAGCCACCCAAAATATTTATTTAATATTTACGAGTGTTTTTGCAATTGTATTTGCATTTAATATCCAATATTTCACGTCAAATAGTATTAAAATGAATTAAAAAACATTAAAAACAAATTTGAGCATGTTTATGCTCATTTTTAAGTAATTTGACCTCATTTATCATTCAAATACGTCCAAATACACAAAGAAGCCACCCAAAATATTTATTTAATATTTACGAGTGTTTTTGCACTTGTATTTGCATTTAATGACCTATATTTCACGTCAAATGATATTAAAATGCATTAAAATGCATTAAAAACGAATTTGAGCATGTTTATACACTTTTTTAACCAATTTGGCCTCATTTATCTTTCAAATAACGTCCAAATACAGAAAAATGCGTCCAAAAATACTTATTTAATGTTTACGAGTCTATTTGCAGATGTATTTGCATTTAATGACCTATATTTGACGATAAATAGCATTAAAAAGCATTAAAAAGGAATTTGCGCATGTTTATGCATATTTTTAACCTATTTGGCCTTATTTATCATTCAAATAACGTCCAAATACACAAAGAAGCCACCCAAAATATTTATTTAATGTTTACGAGTGTTTTTGCACTTGTATTTGCATTTAATGACCTATATTTCACGTCAAATCGCATTAAAATGCATTAAAAACGAATTTGAGCTTGTTTATGCACATTTTTAACCAATTTGGCCTTATTTGTCATTCAAATAACGTCCAAATACAGAAAAAAGTAACCCAAAACATTTATTTAATGTTTACGAGTGTTTTTGCATTTGTATTTGCATTTAATATCCAATATTTCACATCAAATAGTATTAAAAAGCATTAAAAACAAATTTGAGCATGTTTATTCACATTTTTAACTAATTTGACCTCATTTATCATTCAAATACGTCCAAATACACAAAGAGGAATAACCAAAATATTTATTTATTGTTTACGAGTGTTTTTGCACTTGTATTTGCATTTAATGACCTATATTTCACGTCAAATGATATTAAAATGCATTAAATTGCATTAAAAACGAATTTGAGCGTGTTTATGCAAATTTTTAACCAATTTGGCCTCATTTATTATTCAAATAACGTCCAAATACACAAAGAAGCAAACCAAAATATTTATTTATTGTTTACGAGTGTTTTTGCACTTATATTTGCATTTATTTACCTATATTTCACGTCAAATGATATTAAAATACAATAAAATGCATTAAAAACGAATTTGAGCATGTTTATTCACATTTTTAACTAATTTGACCTCATTTATCATTCAAATACGTCCAAATACACAAAGAGGAATAACCAAAATATTTATTTATTGTTTACGAGTGTTTTTGCACTTGTATTTGCATTTAATGACCTATATTTCACGTCAAATGATATTAAAATGCATTAAATTGCATTAAAAACGAATTTGAGCATGTTTATGCACATTTTTAACCAATTTGGCCTCATTTATTATTCAAATAACGTCCAAATACACAAGGAAGCAACCCAAAATATTTATTTAATGTTTACGAGTGTTTTTGTACTTGTATTATCCTTTAATGACCTATATTTCACGTCAAATCGCTTTAAAATGCATTAAAAACGAATTCGAGCAAATTTATGCACATTTTTAACCTATTTGGCCTAATTTATCATTCAAATAACGTCCAAATACACAGAGAAGCCAACCAAAATACTTATTTATTGTTTACGAGTGTTTTTGCACTTGTATTTGCATTTAATGACCTATATTTCACGTCAAATCGCATTAAAATGAATTACAAACAAATTTGACCATGTTTATACTCATTTTTAACCAATTTGGCCTAATTTATCATTCAAATAACGTCCAAATACACAAATAAGCAAACCAAAATATTTATTTATTGTTTACGAGTGTTTTTGCACTTGTATTTGCCTTTAATAACCTATATTTCACGTCAAATCGCATTAAAAAGCATTAAAAACGAATTTGAGCATGTTTATGCATATTTTTAAACAATTTGGCCACATTTATAATTCAAATAACGTCCAAATACACAAAGAAACCACCCAAAATATTTATTTAATGTTTACGAGTGTTTTTGTACTTGTATTATCCTTTAATGACCTATATTTCACGTCAAATCGCGTTAAAATGCATTAAAAACGAATTCGAGCAAGTTTATGTACATTTTTAACCTATTTGGCCTAATTTATCATTCAAATAACGTCCAAATACACAGAGAAGCCAACCAAAATATTTATTTATTGTTTACGAGTGTTTTTGCACTTGTATTTGCATTTAATGACCTATATTTCACGTCAAATCGCATTAAAATGCATTACAAACGAATTTGACCATGTTTATGCTCATTTTTAACCAATTTGGCCTAATTTATCATTCAAATAACGTCCAAATACACAGAGAAGCCAACCAAAATATTTATTTATTGTTTACGAGTGTTTTTGCACTTGTATTTGAATTTAATGACCTATATTTCACGTCAAATCGCATTAAAATGAATTACAAACAAATTTGACCATGTTTATACTCATTTTTAACCAATTTGGCCTAATTTATCATTCAAATAACGTCCAAATACACAAATAAGCAAACCAAAATATTTATTTATTGTTTACGAGTGTTTTTGCACTTGTATTTGCCTTTAATAACCTATATTTCACGGCAAATAGTATTAAAATGAATTAAAAAGCAATAAAAACAAATTTGAGCATGTTTATTCACATTTTTAACTAATTTGACCATATTTATCATTCAAATACGTCCAAATACACAAAGAAGCCACCCAAAATATTTATTTAATATTTACGAGTGTTTTTGCACTTGTATTTGCATTTAATGACCTATATTTCACGTCAAATGATATTAAAATGCATTAAATTGCATTAAAAACGAATTTGAGCATGTTTATGCTTATTTTTAAGCAATTTGGCCTAATTTATCATTCAAATAACGTCCAAAAACACAAATAAGCCACCCAAAATATTTATTTAATATTTACGAGTGTTTTTGCACTTGTATTTGCATTTAATATCCAATATTTCACGTCAAATAGTATTAAAATGAATTAAAAAACATTAAAAACAAATTTGAGCATGTTTATGCTCATTTTTAAGTAATTTGACCTCATTTATCATTCAAATACGTCCAAATACACAAAGAAGCCACCCAAAATATTTATTTAATATTTACGAGTGTTTTTGCACTTGTATTTGCATTTAATGACCTATATTTCACGTCAAATGATATTAAAATGCATTAAGATGCATTAAAAACGAATTTAAGCATGTTTATACACTTTTTTAACCAATTTGGCCTCATTTATCTTTCAAATAACGTCCAAATACAGAAAAATGCGTCCAAAAATACTTATTTAATGTTTACGAGTCTATTTGCAGATGTATTTGCATTTAATGACCTATATTTGACGATAAATAGCATTAAAAAGCATTAAAAAGGAATTTGCGCATGTTTATGCATATTTTTAACCTATTTGGCCTTATTTATCATTCAAATAACGTCCAAATACACAAAGAAGCCACCCAAAATATTTATTTAATGTTTACGAGTGTTTTTGCACTTGTATTTGCATTTAATGACCTATACTTCACGTCAAATCGCATTAAAATGCATTAAAAACGAATTTGAGCTTGTTTATGCACATTTTTAACCAATTTGGCCTTATTTGTCATTCAAATAACGTCCAAATACAGAAAAAAGTAACCCAAAACATTTATTTAATGTTTACGAGTGTTTTTGCATTTGTATTTGCATTTAATATCCAATATTTCACATCAAATAGTATTAAAAAGCATTAAAAACAAATTTGAGCATGTTTATTCACATTTTTAACTAATTTGACCTCATTTATCATTCAAATACGTCCAAATACACAAAGAGGAATAACCAAAATATTTATTTATTGTTTACGAGTGTTTTTGCACTTGTATTTGCATTTAATGACCTATATTTCACGTCAAATGATATTAAAATGCATTAAATTGCATTAAAAACGAATTTGAGCGTGTTTATGCAAATTTTTAACCAATTTGGCCTCATTTATTATTCAAATAACGTCCAAATACACAAAGAAGCAAACCAAAATATTTATTTATTGTTTACGAGTGTTTTTGCACTTATATTTGCATTTATTTACCTATATTTCACGTCAAATGATATTAAAATACAATAAAATGCATTAAAAACGAATTTGAGCATGTTTATTCACATTTTTAACTAATTTGACCTCATTTATCATTCAAATACGTCCAAATACACAAAGAGGAATAACCAAAATATTTATTTATTGTTTACGAGTGTTTTTGCACTTGTATTTGCATTTAATGACCTATATTTCACGTCAAATGATATTAAAATGCATTAAATTGCATTAAAAACGAATTTGAGCATGTTTATGCACATTTTTAACCAATTTGGCCTCATTTATTATTCAAATAACGTCCAAATACACAAGGAAGCAACCCAAAATATTTATTTAATGTTTACGAGTGTTTTTGTACTTGTATTATCCTTTAATGACCTATATTTCACGTCAAATCGCTTTAAAATGCATTAAAAACGAATTCGAGCAAATTTATGCACATTTTTAACCTATTTGGCCTAATTTATCATTCAAATAACGTCCAAATACACAGAGAAGCCAACCAAAATACTTATTTATTGTTTACGAGTGTTTTTGCACTTGTATTTGCATTTAATGACCTATATTTCACGTCAAATCGCATTAAAATGAATTACAAACAAATTTGACCATGTTTATACTCATTTTTAACCAATTTGGCCTAATTTATCATTCAAATAACGTCCAAATACACAAATAAGCAAACCAAAATATTTATTTATTGTTTACGAGTGTTTTTGCACTTGTATTTGCCTTTAATAACCTATATTTCACGGCAAATAGTATTAAAATGAATTAAAAAGCAATAAAAACAAATTTGAGCATGTTTATTCACATTTTTAACTAATTTGACCATATTTATCATTCAAATACGTCCAAATACACAAAGAAGCCACCCAAAATATTTATTTAATATTTACGAGTGTTTTTGCACTTGTATTTGCATTTAATGACCTATATTTCACGTCAAATGATATTAAAATGCATTAAATTGCATTAAAAACGAATTTGAGCATGTTTATGCTTATTTTTAAGCAATTTGGCCTAATTTATCATTCAAATAACGTCCAAAAACACAAATAAGCCACCCAAAATATTTATTTAATATTTACGAGTGTTTTTGCACTTGTATTTGCATTTAATATCCAATATTTCACGTCAAATAGTATTAAAATGAATTAAAAAACATTAAAAACAAATTTGAGCATGTTTATGCTCATTTTTAAGTAATTTGACCTCATTTATCATTCAAATACGTCCAAATACACAAAGAAGCCACCCAAAATATTTATTTAATATTTACGAGTGTTTTTGCACTTGTATTTGCATTTAATGACCTATATTTCACGTCAAATGATATTAAAATGCATTAAAATGCATTAAAAACGAATTTAAGCATGTTTATACACTTTTTTAACCAATTTGGCCTCATTTATCTTTCAAATAACGTCCAAATACAGAAAAATGCGTCCAAAAATACTTATTTAATGTTTACGAGTCTATTTGCAGATGTATTTGCATTTAATGACCTATATTTGACGATAAATAGCATTAAAAAGCATTAAAAAGGAATTTGCGCATGTTTATGCATATTTTTAACCTATTTGGCCTTATTTATCATTCAAATAACGTCCAAATACACAAAGAAGCCACCCAAAATATTTATTTAATGTTTACGAGTGTTTTTGCACTTGTATTTGCATTTAATGACCTATATTTCACGTCAAATCGCATTAAAATGCATTAAAAACGAATTTGAGCTTGTTTATGCACATTTTTAACCAATTTGGCCTTATTTGTCATTCAAATAACGTCCAAATACAGAAAAAAGTAACCCAAAACATTTATTTAATGTTTACGAGTGTTTTTGCATTTGTATTTGCATTTAATATCCAATATTTCACATCAAATAGTATTATAAAGCATTAAAAACAAATTTGAGCATGTTTATTCACATTTTTAACTAATTTGACCTCATTTATCATTCAAATACGTCCAAATACACAAAGAGGAATAACCAAAATATTTATTTATTGTTTACGAGTGTTTTTGCACTTGTATTTGCATTTAATGACCTATATTTCACGTCAAATGATATTAAAATGCATTAAATTGCATTAAAAACGAATTTGAGCGTGTTTATGCAAATTTTTAACCAATTTGGCCTCATTTATTATTCAAATAACGTCCAAATACACAAAGAAGCAAACCAAAATATTTATTTATTGTTTACGAGTGTTTTTGCACTTATATTTGCATTTATTTACCTATATTTCACGTCAAATGATATTAAAATACAATAAAATGCATTAAAAACGAATTTGAGCATGTTTATTCACATTTTTAACTAATTTGACCTCATTTATCATTCAAATACGTCCAAATACACAAAGAGGAATAACCAAAATATTTATTTATTGTTTACGAGTGTTTTTGCACATGTATTTGCATTTAATGACCTATATTTCACGTCAAATGATATTAAAATGCATTAAATTGCATTAAAAACGAATTTGAGCATGTTTATGCACATTTTTAACCAATTTGGCCTCATTTATTATTCAAATAACGTCCAAATACACAAAGAAGCAACCCAAAATATTTATTTATTGTTTACGAGTGTTTTTGCACTTGTATTTGCCTTTAATAACCTATATTTCACGTCAAATCGCATTAAAAAGCATTAAAAACGAATTTGAGCATGTTTATGCATATTTTTAAACAATTTGGCCACATTTATCATTCAAATAACGTCCAAATACACAAAGAAGCCACCCAAAATATTTATTTAATGTTTACGAGTGTTTTTGCACTTGTATTTGCATTTAATGACCTATATTTCACGTCAAATCGCATTAAAATGCATTAAAAACGAATTCGAGCAAGTTTATGCACATTTTTAAACTATTTGGCCTAATTTATCATTCAAATAACGTCCAAATACACAGAGAAGCCAACCAAAATATTTATTTATTGTTTACGAGTGTTTTTGCACTTGTATTTGAATTTAATGACCTATATTTCACGTCAAATCGCATTAAAATGACTTACAAACAAATTTGACCATGTTTATACTCATTTTTAACCAATTTGGCCTAATTTATCATTCAAATAACGTCCAAATACACAAATAAGCAAACCAAAATATTTATTTATTGTTTACGAGTGTTTTTGCACTTGTATTTGCCTTTAATAACCTATATTTCACGTCAAATCGCATTAAAAAGCATTAAAAACGAATTTGAGCATGTTTATGCATATTTTTAAATAATTTGGCCACATTTATCATTCAAATAACGTCCAAAAACACAAAGAAGCCACCCAAAATATTTATTTAATGTTTACGAGTGTTTTTGTACTTGTATTATCCTTTAATGACCTATATTTCACGTCAAATGGCGTTAAAATGCATTAAAAACGAATTCGAGCAAGTTTATGCACATTTTTAACCTATTTGGCCTAATTTATCATTCAAATAACGTCCAAATACACAGAGAAGCCAACGAAAATATTTATTTATTGTTTACGAGTGTTTTTGCACTTGTATTTGCATTTAATGACCTATATTTCACGTCAAATCGCATTAAAATGCATTACAAACAAATTTGACCATGTTTATGCTCATTTTTAACCAATTTGGCCTAATTTTATCATTCAAATAACGTCCAAATACACAAATAAGCAAACCAAAATATTTATTTATTGTTTACGAGTGTTTTTGCACTTGTATTTGCCTTTAATAACCTATATTTCACGTCAAATCGCATTAAAAAGCATTAAAAATGAATTTGAGCATGTTTATGCATAGTTTTAAACAATTTGGCCACATTTATCATTCAAATAACGTCCAAATACACAAAGAAGCCACCCAAAATATTTATTTAATGTTTACGAGTGTTTTTGCACTTGTATTTGCATTTAATGACCTATATTTCACGTCAAATCGCATTAAAATGCATTAAAAACGAATTCGAGCAAACTTATGCAAATTTTTAACCTATTTGGCCTAATTTATCATTGAAATAACGTCCAAATACACAGAGAAGCCAACCAAAATATTTATTTATTGTTTACGAGTGTTTTTGCACTTGTATTTGAATTTAATGACCTATATTTCACGTCAAATCGCATTAAAATGAATTACAAACAAATTTGACCATGTTTATACTCATTTTTAACCAATTTGGCCTAATTTATCATTCAAATAACGTCCAAACACACAAATAAGCAAACCAAAATATTTATTTATTGTTTACGAGTGTTTTTGCACTTGTATTTGCCTTTAATAACCTATATTTCACGTCAAATCGCATTAAAAAGCATTAAAAACGAATTTGAGCATGTTTATGCATATTTTTAAACAATTTGGCCACATTTATCATTCAAATAACGTCCAAATACACAAAGAAGCCACCCAAAATATTTATTTAATGTTTACGAGTGTTTTTGTACTTGTATTATCCATTAATGACCTATATTTCATGTCAAATCGCGTTAAAATGCATTAAAAACGAATTCGAGCAAGTTTATGCACATTTTTAACCTATTTGGCCTAATTTATCATTCAAATAACGTCCAAATACACATAGAAGCCAACCAAAATATTTATTTATTGTTTACGAGTGTTTTTGCACTTGTATTTGCATTTAATGACCTATATTTCACGTCAAATCGCATTAAAATGCATTACAAACTAATTTGACCATGTTTATGCTCATTTTTAACCAATTTGGCCTAATTTATCATTCAAATAACGTCCAAATATACAAATAAGCAAACCAAAATATTTATTTAATGTTTACGAGTGTTTTTGTACTTGTATTATCCATTAATGACCTATATTTCATGTCAAATCGCGTTAAAATGCATTAAAAACGAATTCGAGCAAGTTTATGCACATTTTTAACCTATTTGGCCTAATTTATCATTCAAATAACGTCCAAATACACATAGAAGCCAACCAAAATATTTATTTATTGTTTACGAGTGTTTTTGCACTTGTATTTGCATTTAATGACCTATATTTCACGTCAAATCGCATTAAAATGCATTACAAACAAATTTGACCATGTTTATGCTCATTTTTAACCAATTTGGCCTAATTTATCATTCAAATAACGTCCAAATATACAAATAAGCAAACCAAAATATTTATTTATTGTTTACGAGTGTTTTTGCACTTATATTTGCATTTATTTACCTATATTTCACGTCAAATGATATTAAAATACAATAAAATGCATTAAAAACGAATTTGAGCATGTTTATTCACATTTTTAACTAATTTGACCTCATTTATCATTCAAATACGTCCAAATACACAAAGAGGAATAACCAAAATATTTATTTATTGTTTACGAGTGTTTTTGCACATGTATTTGCATTTAATGACCTATATTTCACGTCAAATGATATTAAAATGCATTAAATTGCATTAAAAACGAATTTGAGCATGTTTATGCACATTTTTAACCAATTTGGCCTCATTTATTATTCAAATAACGTCCAAATACACAAAGAAGCAACCCAAAATATTTATTTATTGTTTACGAGTGTTTTTGCACTTGTATTTGCCTTTAATAACCTATATTTCACGTCAAATCGCATTAAAAAGCATTAAAAACGAATTTGAGCATGTTTATGCATATTTTTAAACAATTTGGCCACATTTATCATTCAAATAACGTCCAAATACACAAAGAAGCCACCCAAAATATTTATTTAATGTTTACGAGTGTTTTTGCACTTGTATTTGCATTTAATGACCTATATTTCACGTCAAATCGCATTAAAATGCATTAAAAACGAATTCGAGCAAGTTTATGCACATTTTTAAACTATTTGGCCTAATTTATCATTCAAATAACGTCCAAATACACAGAGAAGCCAACCAAAATATTTATTTATTGTTTACGAGTGTTTTTGCACTTGTATTTGAATTTAATGACCTATATTTCACGTCAAATCGCATTAAAATGACTTACAAACAAATTTGACCATGTTTATACTCATTTTTAACCAATTTGGCCTAATTTATCATTCAAATAACGTCCAAACACACAAATAAGCAAACCAAAATATTTATTTATTGTTTACGAGTGTTTTTGCACTTGTATTTGCCTTTAATAACCTATATTTCACGTCAAATCGCATTAAAAAGCATTAAAAACGAATTTGAGCATGTTTATGCATATTTTTAAATAATTTGGCCACATTTATCATTCAAATAACGTCCAAAAACACAAAGAAGCCACCCAAAATATTTATTTAATGTTTACGAGTGTTTTTGTACTTGTATTATCCTTTAATGACCTATATTTCACGTCAAATGGCGTTAAAATGCATTAAAAACGAATTCGAGCAAGTTTATGCACATTTTTAACCTATTTGGCCTAATTTATCATTCAAATAACGTCCAAATACACAGAGAAGCCAACGAAAATATTTATTTATTGTTTACGAGTGTTTTTGCACTTGTATTTGCATTTAATGACCTATATTTCACGTCAAATCGCATTAAAATGCATTACAAACAAATTTGACCATGTTTATGCTCATTTTTAACCAATTTGGCCTAATTTTATCATTCAAATAACGTCCAAATACACAAATAAGCAAACCAAAATATTTATTTATTGTTTACGAGTGTTTTTGCACTTGTATTTGCCTTTAATAACCTATATTTCACGTCAAATCGCATTAAAAAGCATTAAAAATGAATTTGAGCATGTTTATGCATAGTTTTAAACAATTTGGCCACATTTATCATTCAAATAACGTCCAAATACACAAAGAAGCCACCCAAAATATTTATTTAATGTTTACGAGTGTTTTTGCACTTGTATTTGCATTTAATGACCTATATTTCACGTCAAATCGCATTAAAATGCATTAAAAACGAATTCGAGCAAACTTATGCAAATTTTTAACCTATTTGGCCTAATTTATCATTGAAATAACGTCCAAATACACAGAGAAGCCAACCAAAATATTTATTTATTGTTTACGAGTGTTTTTGCACTTGTATTTGAATTTAATGACCTATATTTCACGTCAAATCGCATTAAAATGAATTACAAACAAATTTGACCATGTTTATACTCATTTTTAACCAATTTGGCCTAATTTATCATTCAAATAACGTCCAAACACACAAATAAGCAAACCAAAATATTTATTTATTGTTTACGAGTGTTTTTGCACTTGTATTTGCCTTTAATAACCTATATTTCACGTCAAATCGCATTAAAAAGCATTAAAAACGAATTTGAGCATGTTTATGCATATTTTTAAACAATTTGGCCACATTTATCATTCAAATAACGTCCAAATACACAAAGAAGCCACCCAAAATATTTATTTAATGTTTACGAGTGTTTTTGTACTTGTATTATCCATTAATGACCTATATTTCACGTCAAATCGCGTTAAAATGCATTAAAAACGAATTCGAGCAAGTTTATGCACATTTTTAACCTATTTGGCCTAATTTATCATTCAAATAACGTCCAAATACACATAGAAGCCAACCAAAATATTTATTTATTGTTTACGAGTGTTTTTGCACTTGTATTTGCATTTAATGACCTATATTTCACGTCAAATCGCATTAAAATGCATTACAAACAAATTTGACCATGTTTATGCTCATTTTTAACCAATTTGGCCTAATTTATCATTCAAATAACGTCCAAATATACAAATAAGCAAACCAAAATATTTATTTATTGTTTACGAGTGTTTTTGCACTTGTATTTGCCTTTAATAACCTATATTTCACGTCAAATCGCATTAAAAAGCATTAAAAATGAATTTGAGCATGTTTATGCATATTTTTAATCAATTTGGCCACATTTATCATTCAAATAACGTCCAAATACACAATGAAGCCACTCAAAATATTTATTTAATGTTTACGAGTTTTTTTTGCACTTGTATTTGCATTTAATAACCTATATTTCACGTCAAATCGCATTAAAATGCATTAAAAACGAATTTGACCAAGTTTATGCACATTTTTAACCTATTTGGCCTAATTTATCATTCAAATAACGTCCAAATACACAGAGAAGCCAACGAAAATATTTATTTATTGTTTACGAGTGTTTTTGCACTTGTATTTGCATTTAATGACCTATATTTCACGTCAAATCGCATTAAAATGCATTACAAACAAATTTGACCATGTTTATGCTCATTTTTAACCAATTTGGCCTAATTTTATCATTCAAATAACGTCCAAATACACAAATAAGCAAACCAAAATATTTATTTATTGTTTACGAGTGTTTTTGCACTTGTATTTGCCTTTAATAACCTATATTTCACGTCAAATCGCATTAAAAAGCATTAAAAATGAATTTGAGCATGTTTATGCATAGTTTTAAACAATTTGGCCACATTTATCATTCAAATAACGTCCAAATACACAAAGAAGCCACCCAAAATATTTATTTAATGTTTACGAGTGTTTTTGCACTTGTATTTGCATTTAATGACCTATATTTCACGTCAAATCGCATTAAAATGCATTAAAAACGAATTCGAGCAAACTTATGCAAATTTTTAACCTATTTGGCCTAATTTATCATTGAAATAACGTCCAAATACACAGAGAAGCCAACCAAAATATTTATTTATTGTTTACGAGTGTTTTTGCACTTGTATTTGAATTTAATGACCTATATTTCACGTCAAATCGCATTAAAATGAATTACAAACAAATTTGACCATGTTTATACTCATTTTTAACCAATTTGGCCTAATTTATCATTCAAATAACGTCCAAACACACAAATAAGCAAACCAAAATATTTATTTATTGTTTACGAGTGTTTTTGCACTTGTATTTGCCTTTAATAACCTATATTTCACGTCAAATCGCATTAAAAAGCATTAAAAACGAATTTGAGCATGTTTATGCATATTTTTAAACAATTTGGCCACATTTATCATTCAAATAACGTCCAAATACACAAAGAAGCCACCCAAAATATTTATTTAATGTTTACGAGTGTTTTTGTACTTGTATTATCCATTAATGACCTATATTTCATGTCAAATCGCGTTAAAATGCATTAAAAACGAATTCGAGCAAGTTTATGCACATTTTTAACCTATTTGGCCTAATTTATCATTCAAATAACGTCCAAATACACATAGAAGCCAACCAAAATATTTATTTATTGTTTACGAGTGTTTTTGCACTTGTATTTGCATTTAATGACCTATATTTCACGTCAAATCGCATTAAAATGCATTACAAACAAATTTGACCATGTTTATGCTCATTTTTAACCAATTTGGCCTAATTTATCATTCAAATAACGTCCAAATATACAAATAAGCAAACCAAAATATTTATTTATTGTTTACGAGTGTTTTTGCACTTGTATTTGCCTTTAATAACCTATATTTCACGTCAAATCGCATTAAAAAGCATTAAAAATGAATTTGAGCATGTTTATGCATATTTTTAATCAATTTGGCCACATTTATCATTCAAATAACGTCCAAATACACAATGAAGCCACTCAAAATATTTATTTAATGTTTACGAGTTTTTTTTGCACTTGTATTTGCATTTAATAACCTATATTTCACGTCAAATGATATTAAAATGCATTAAAAACGAATTTGACCAAGTTTATGCACATTTTTAACCTATTTGGCCTAATTTATCATTCAAATAACGTCCAAATACACATAGAAGCCAACCAAAATATTTATTTATTGTTTACGAGTGTTTTTGCACTTGTATTTGAATTTAATGACCTATATTTCACGTCAAATCGCATTAAAATGAATTACAAACAAATTTGACCATGTTTATACTCATTTTTAACCAATTTGGCCTAATTTATCATTCAAATAACGTCCAAACACACAAATAAGCAAACCAAAATATTTATTTATTGTTTACGAGTGTTTTTGCACTTGTATTTGCCTTTAATAACCTATATTTCACGTCAAATCGCATTAAAAAGCATTAAAAACGAATTTGAGCATGTTTATGCATATTTTTAAACAATTTGGCCACATTTATCATTCAAATAACGTCCAAATACACAAAGAAGCCACCCAAAATATTTATTTAATGTTTACGAGTGTTTTTGTACTTGTATTATCCTTTAATGACCTATATTTCATGTCAAATCGCGTTAAAATGCATTAAAAACGAATTCGAGCAAGTTTATGCACATTTTTAACCTATTTGGCCTAATTTATCATTCAAATAACGTCCAAATACACATAGAAGCCAACCAAAATATTTATTTATTGTTTACGAGTGTTTTTGCACTTGTATTTGCATTTAATGACCTATATTTCACGTCAAATCGCATTAAAATGCATTACAAACAAATTTGACCATGTTTATGCTCATTTTTAACCAATTTGGCCTAATTTATCATTCAAATAACGTCCAAATACACAAATAAGCAAACCAAAATATTTATTTATTGTTTACGAGTGTTTTTGCACTTGTATTTGCCTTTAATAACCTATATTTCACGTCAAATCGCATTAAAAAGCATTAAAAATGAATTTGAGCATGTTTATGCATATTTTTAATCAATTTGGCCACATTTATCATTCAAATAACGTCCAAATACACAAAGAAGCCACTCAAAATATTTATTTAATGTTTACGAGTGTTTTTGCACTTGTATTTGCATTTAATAACCTATATTTCACGTCAAATGATATTAAAATGCATTAAAAACGAATTTGACCATGTTTATGCTCATTTTTAAGCAATTTGGCCTAATTTATCATTCAAATAACGTCCAAAAACACAAAGAAGCCACCCAAAATATTTATTTAATGTTTATGAGTGTTTTTGCACTTGTATTTGCATTTAATGACCTATATTTCACGTCAAATCGCATTAAAATGCATTAAAAACGAATTCGAGCAAGTTTATGCACATTTTTAACCTATTTGGCCTAATTTATCATTAAAATAACGTCCAAATACACAGAGAAGCCAACCAAAATATTTATTTATTGTTTACGAGTGTTTTTGCACTTGTATTTGCATTTAATGACCTATATTTCACGTCAAATCGCATTAAAATGCATTAAAAACGAATTTGAACTTGTTTATGCACATTTTTAACCAATTTTGCCTTATTTGTCATTCAAATAACGTCCAAATACACAAAAAAGTAACCCAAAATATTTATTTAATGTTTACGAGTGTTTTTGCATTTGTGTTTGCATTTAATATCCAATATTTCACGTCAAATAGTATTAAAATGAATTAAAAAACATTAAAAACAAATTTGAGCATGTTTATTCACATTTTTAACTAATTTGACCTCATTTATCATTCAAATACGTCCAAATACACAAAAAAGCCACCCAAAATATTTATTTTATATTTACGAGTGTTTTTGCACTTGTATTTGCATTTAATGATCAATATTTCACGTCAAATGATATTAAAATGCATTAAATTACATTAAAAATGAATTTGAGCATGTTTATACACATTTTTAACCAATTTGGCCTCATTTATCATTCAAATAACGTCCAAATACAGAAAAATGCGTCCAAAAATATTTATTTATTGTTTACGAGTCTTTTTGCAGATGTATTTGCATTTAATGACCTATATTTCACGATAAATAGCATTAAAAAGCATTAAAAAGGAATTTGAGCATGTTTATGCATATTTTTAACCTATTTGACCTCATTTATCATTCAAATAATGTCCAAATATATAAAGAAGCCACCCAAAATATTTATTTAATGTTTACGATTGTTTTTGCACTTGTATTTGCATTTAATGACCTATATTTCACGTCATATCGCATTAAAATGCATTAAAAACGAATTTGAGCTTGTTTATGCACATTTTTAACCAATTTGGCCTTATTTGTCATTCAAATAACGTTCAAATACACAAAAAAGTAACCCAAAACATTTATTTAATGTTTACGAGTGTTTTTGCATTTGTATTTGCATTTAATATCCAATATTTCACGTCAAATAGTATTAAAATGAATTAAAAAGCAATGAAAACAAATTTGAGCATGTTTATTCACATTTTTAACTAATTTGACCATATTTATCATTCAAATACGTCCAAATACACAAAGAAGCAACCCAAAATATTTATTTAATGTTTACGAGTGTTTTTGTACTTGTATTATCCTTTAATGACCTATATTTCACGTCAAATCGCATTAAAATGCATTAAAAACGAATTCGAGCAAGTTTATGCACATTTTTAACCTATTTGGCCTAATTTATCATTAAAATAACGTCCAAATACACAAATAAGCAAACCAAAATATTTAATTATTGTTTACGAGTGTTTTTGCACTGGTATTTGCCTTTAATAACCTATATTTCACGGCAAATAGTATTAAAATGAATTAAAAAGCAATAAAAACAAATTTGAGCATGTTTATTCACATTTTTAACTAATTTGACCATATTTATCATTCAAATACGTCCAAATACACAAAGAAACCACCCAAAATATTTATTTAATATTTACGAGTGTTTTTGCACTTGTATTTGCATTTAATGACCTATATTTCACGTCAAATGATATTAAAATGCATTAAATTGCATTAAAAACGAATTTGAGCATGTTTATGCACATTTTTAAGCAATTTGGCCTAATTTATCATTCAAATAACGTCCAAAAACACAAAGAAGCCACCCAAAATATTTATTTAATGTTTACGAGTGTTTTTGCACGTGTATTTGCATTTAATGACCTATGTTTCACGTCAAATCATATTAAAATGCATTAAAAACGAATTCGAGCAAGTTTATGCAAATTTTTAACCTATTTGGCCTAATTTATTATTCAAATAACGTCCAAATAAACAGAGAACCCCACCAAAATATTTATTTATTGTTTACGAGTGTTTTTGCACCTGTATTTGCATTTAATCACCTATATTTCACGTCAAATCGCATTAAAATGCATTAAAAACGAATTTGACCATGTTTATGCTCAATTTTAACCAATTTAGCCTAATTTATCATTCAAATAACGTCCAAATACACAAATAAGCAAACCAAAATATTTATTTATTGTTTACGAGTGTTTTTGCACTTGTATTTGCCTTAAATAACCTATATGTCACGTCAAATCGCATTAAAAAGCATTAAAAATGAATTTGAGCATGTTTATGCACATTTTTAACCAATTGGCCTCATTTATCATTAAAATAACGTCCAAATACACAAAGAGGCCACCCAAAATATTTATTTAATGTTTACGAGTGTTTTTGCACTTGTATTTGCATTTAATGACCTATATTTCACGTCAAATCGCATTAAAATTCATTAAAAACGAATTTGAGCTTGTTTATGCACATTTTTAACCAATTTGGCCTTATTTGTCATTCAAATAACGTCCAAATACACAAAGAGGCCACCCAAAATATTTATTTAATGTTTACGAGTGTTTTCGCACTTGTATTTGCATTTAATGACCTATATTTCACGTCAAATCGCATTAAAATTCATTAAAAACGAATTTGAGCTTGTTTATGCACATTTTTAACCAATTTGGCCTTATTTGTCATTCAAATAACGTCCAAATACACAAAAAAGTAACCCAAAATATTTATTTAATGTTTACGAGTGTTTTTGCACTTGTATTTGCATTTAATATCCAATATTTCACGTCAAATAGTATTAAAATGAATTAAAAAACATTAAAAACAAATTTGAGCATGTTTATGCTCATTTTTAAGTAATTTGATCTCATTTATTATTCAAATACGTCCAAATACACAAAGAAGCCACCCAAAAAATTTATTTAATATTTACGAGTGTTTTTGCACTTGTATTTGCATTTAATGACCTATATTTCACGTCAAATGATATTAAAATGCATTAAAATGCATTAAAAACGAATTTGAGCATGTTTATACACTTTTTTAACCAATTTGATCTCATTTATCATTCAAATACGTCCAAATACACAAAGAGGAATAACCAAAATATTTATTTATTGTTTACGAGTTTTTTTGCACTTGTATTTGCATTTAATGACCTATATTTCACGTCAAATGATATTAAAATGCATTAAATTGCATTAAAAATGAATTTGAGCATGTTTATGCACATTTTTAACCAACTTGGCCTCATTTATTATTCAAATAACGTCCAAATACACAAAGAAGCAACCCAAAATATTTAGTTAATGTTTACGAGTGTTTTTGTATTTGTATTATCCTTTAATGACCTATATTTCACGTCAAATCGCGTTAAAATGCATTAAAAACGAATTCGAGCAAGTTTATGCACATTTTTAACCTATTTGGCCTAATTTATCATTCAAATAACGTCCAAATAAACAGAGAACCCAACCAAAATATTTATTTATTGTTTACGAGTGTTTTTGCACCTGTATTTGCATTTAATGACCTATATTTCACGTCAAATCGCATTAAAATGCATTACAAACGAATTTGACCATGTTTATGCTCATTTTTAACCAATTTGGCTTAATTTATCATTCAAATAACGTCCAAATACACAAATAAGCAAACCAAAATATTTAATTATTGTTTACGAGTGTTTTTGCACTGGTATTTGCCTTTAATAACGTATATTTCACGGCAAATAGTATTAAAATGAATTAAAAAGCAATAAAAACAAATTTGAGCATGTTTATTCACATTTTTAACTAATTTGACCATATTTATCATTCAAATACGTCCAAATACACAAAGAAACCACCCAAAATATTTATTTAATATTTACGAGTATTTTTGCACTTGTATTTGCATTTAATGACCTATATTTCACGTCAAATGATATTAAAATGCATTAAATTGCATTAAAAACGAATTTGAGCATGTTTATGCTTATTTTTAAGCAATTTGGCCTAATTTATCATTCAAATAACGTCCAAAAACACAAATAAGCCACCCAAAATATTTATTTAATGTTTACGAGTGTTTTTGCACTTGTATTTGCATTTAATGACCTATATTTCACGTCAAATCGCATTAAAATGCATTAAAAACGAATTCGAGCAAGTTTATGCTCATTTTTAACCAATTTGGCTTAATTTATCATTCAAATAACGTCCAAATACACAAATAAGCAAACCAAAATATTTAATTATTGTTTACGAGTGTTTTTGCACTGGTATTTGCCTTTAATAACGTATATTTCACGGCAAATAGTATTAAAATGAATTAAAAAGCAATAAAAACAAATTTGAGCATGTTTATTCACATTTTTAACTAATTTGACCATATTTATCATTTAAATACGTCAAAATACACAAAGAACCCACCCAAAATATTTATTTAATATTTACGAGTGTTTTTGCATTTGTATTTGCATTTAATGACCTATATTTCACGTCAAATGATATTAAAATGCATTAAATTGCATTAAAAACGAATTTGAGCATGTTTATGCTTATTTTTAAGCAATTTGGCCTAATTTATCATTCAAATAACGTCCAAATACACAAAGAGGCCACCCAAAATATTTATTTAATGTTTACGAGTGTTTTTGCACTTGTATTTGCATTTAATGACCTATATTTCACGTCAAATCGCATTAAAATGCATTAAAAACGAATTTGAGCTTGTTTATGCACATTTTTAACCAATTTTGCCTTATTTGTCATTCAAATAACGTCCAAATACACAAAAAAGTAACCCAAAATATTTATTTAATGTTTACGAGTGTTTTTGCATTTGTGTTTGCATTTAATATCCAATATTTCACGTCAAATAGTATTAAAATGAATTAAAAAACATTAAAAACAAATTTGAGCATGTTTATTCACATTTTTAACTAATTTGACCTCATTTATCATTCAAATACGTCCAAATACACAAAGAAGCCACCCAAAATATTTATTTTATATTTACGAGTGTTTTTGCCCCCTGTATTCGCATTTAATGATCTATATTTCACGTCAAATGATATTAAAATGCATTAAATTACATTAAAAATGAATTTGAGCATGTTTATACACATTTTTAACCAATTTGGCCTCATTTATCATTCAAATAACGTCCAAATACAGAAAAATGCGTCCAAAAATATTTATTTATTGTTTACGAGTCTTTTTGCAGATGTATTTGCATTTAATGACCTATATTTCACGATAAATAGCATTAAAAAGCATTAAAAAGGAATTTGAGCATGTTTATGCATATTTTTAACCTATTTGGCCTCATTTATCATTCAAATAATGTCCAAATATATAAAGAAGCCACCCAAAATATTTATTTAATGTTTACGATTGTTTTTGCACTTGTATTTGCATTTAATGACCTATATTTCACGTCATATCGCATTAAAATGCATTAAAAACGAATTTGAGCTTGTTTATGCACATTTTTAACCAATTTGGCCTTATTTGTCATTCAAATAACGTTCAAATACACAAAAAAGTAACCCAAAACATTTATTTAATGTTTACGAGTGTTTTTGCATTTGTATTTGCATTTAATATCCAATATTTCACGTCAATAGTATTAAAATGAATTAAAAAGCAATGAAAACAAATTTGAGCATGTTTATTCACATTTTTAACTAATTTGACCATATTTATCATTCAAATACGTCCAAATACACAAAGAAGCAACCCAAAATATTTATTTAATGTTTACGAGTGTTTTTGTACTTGTATTATCCTTTAATGACCTATATTTCACGTCAAATCGCATTAAAATGCATTAAAAACGAATTCGAGCAAGTTTATGCACATTTTTAACCAATTTGGCCTAATTTATCATTAAAATAACGTCCAAATACACAAATAAGCAAACCATAATATATAATTATTGTTTACGAGTGTTTTTGCACTGGTATTTGCCTTTAATAACCTATATTTCACGGCAAATAGTATTAAAATGAATTAAAAAGCAATAAAAAGAAATTTGAGCATGTTTATTCACATTTTTAACTAATTTGACCATATTTATCATTCAAATACGTCCAAATACACAAAGAAACCACCCAAAATATTTATTTAATATTTACGAGTGTTTTTGCACTTGTATTTGCATTTAATGACCTATATTTCACGTCAAATGATATTAAAATGCATTAAATTGCATTAAAAACGAATTTGAGCATGTTTATGCACATTTTTAAGCAATTTGGCCTAATTTATCATTCAATTAACGTCCAAAAACACAAATAAGCCACCCAAAATATTTATTTAATGTTTACGAGTGTTTTTGCACTTGTATTTGCATTTAATGACCTATATTTCACGTCAAATCGCATTAAAATGCATTAAAAACGAATTCGAGCAAGTTTATGCACATTTTTAACCTATTTGGCCTAATTTATTATTCAAATAACGTCCAAATAAACAGAGAACCCCACCAAAATATTTATTTATTGTTTACGAGTGTTTTTGCACCTGTATTTGCATTTAATCACCTATATTTCACGTCAAATCGCATTAAAATGCATTAAAAACGAATTTGACCATGTTTATGCACAATTTTAACTAATTTGGCCTTATTTGTCATTCAAATAACGTCCAAATACACAAAAAAGTAACCCAAAATATTTATTTAATGTTTACGAGTGTTTTTGCACTTGTATTTGCATTTAATATCCAATATTTCACGTCAAATAGTATTAAAATGAATTAAAAAACATTAAAAACAAATTTGAGCATGTTTATGCTCATTTTTAAGTAATTTGATCTCATTTATTATTCAAATACGTCCAAATACACAAAGAAGCCACCCAAAAAATTTATTTAATATTTACGAGTGTTTTTGCACTTGTATTTGCATTTAATGACCTATATTTCACGTCAAATGATATTAAAATGCATTAAAATGCATTAAAAACGAATTTGAGCATGTTTATACACTTTTTTAACCAATTTGACCTCATTTATCATTCAAATACGTCCAAATACACAAAGAGGAATAACCAAAATATTTATTTATTGTTTACGAGTTTTTTTGCACTTGTATTTGCATTTAATGACCTATATTTCACGTCAAATGATATTAAAATGCATTAAATTGCATTAAAAACGAATTTGAGCATGTTTATGCACATTTTTAACCAACTTGGCCTCATTTATTATTCAAATAACGTCCAAATACACAAAGAAGCAACCCAAAATATTTAGTTAATGTTTACGAGTGTTTTTGTATTTGTATTATCCTTTAATGACCTATATTTCACGTCAAATCGCTTTAAAATGCATTAAAAACGAATTCGAGCAAATTTATGCACATTTTTAACCTATTTGGCCCAATTTATCATTCAAATAACGTCCAAATACACAGAGAAGCCAACCAAAATACTTATTTATTGTTTACGAGTGTTTTTGCACTTGTATTTGCATTTAATAACCTATATTTCACGTCAAATCGCATTAAAATGAATTACAAACAAATTTGACCATGTTTATACTCATTTTTAACCAATTTGGCCTAATTTATCATTCAAATAACGTCCAAATACACAAATAAGCAAACCAAAATATTTATTTATTGTTTACGAGTGTTTTTGCACTTGTATTTGCCTTTAATAACCTATTTTTCACGTCAAATCGCATTAAAAAGCATTAAAAATGAATTTGAGCATGTTTATGCATATTTTTAAACAATTTGGCCACATTTATCATTCAAATAACGTCCAAATACACAAAGAAGCCACCCAAAATATTTATTTAATGTTTACGAGTGTTTTTGCACTTGTATTTGCATTTAATGACCTATATTTCACGTCAAATCGCATTAAAATGCATTACAAACGAATTTGACCATGTTTATGCTCATTTTTAACCAATTTGGCTTAATTTATCATTCAAATAACGTCCAAATACACAAATAAGCAAACCAAAATATTTAATTATTGGTTACGAGTGTTTTTGCACTGGTATTTGCCTTTTATAACCTATATTTCACGGCAAATAGTATTAAAATGAATTAAAAAGCAATAAAAACAAATTTGAGCATGTTTATTCACATTTTTAACTAATTTGACCATATTTATCATTCAAATACGTCCAAATACACAAAGAAGCCACCCAAAATATTTATTTAATATTTACGAGTGTTTTTGCACCTGTATTTGCATTTAATGACCTATATTTCACGTCAAATGATATTAAAATGCATTAAATTGCATTAAAAACGAATTTGAGCATGTTTATGCTCATTTTTAAGCAATTTGGCCTAATTTATCATTCAATTAACGTCCAAAAACACAAATAAGCCACCCAAAATATTTATTTAATGTTTACGAGTGTTTTTGCACGTGTATTTGCATTTAATGACCTATATTTCACGTCAAATCGCATTAAAATGCATTAAAAACGAATTCGAGCATGTTTATGCACATTTTTAACCTATTTGGCCTAATTTATTATTCAAATAACGTCCAAATAAACAGAGAACCCCACCAAAATATTTATTTAATATTTACGAGTGTTTTTGCACTTGTATTTGCATTTAATGACCTATATTTCACGTCAAATGATATTAAAATGCATTAAATTGCATTAAAAACGAATTTGAGCATGTTTATGCTCATTTTTAAGCAATTTTGCCTAATTTATCATTCAATTAACGTCCAAAAACACAAATAAGCCACCCAAAATATTTATTTAATGTTTACGAGTGTTTTTGCACCTGTATTTGCATTTAATCACCTATATTTCACGTCAAATCGCATTAAAATGCATTAAAAACGAATTTGACCATGTTTATGCTCATTTTTAACCAATTTGGCCTAATTTATCATTCAAATAACGTCCAAATACACAAATAAGCAAACCAAAATATTTATTTATTGTATACGAGTGTTTTTGCACTTGTATTTGCCTTTAATAAAATATATTTCACGTCAAATCGCATTAAAAAGAATTAAAAATGAATTTGAACATGTTTATGCATATTTTTAACCAATTGGCCTCATTTATCATTCAAATAACGTCCAAATACACAAAGAGGCCACCCAAAATATTTATTTAATGTTTACGATTGTTTTTGCACTTGTATTTGCATTTAATGACCTATATTTCACGTCAAATCGCATTAAAATGCATTAAAAACGAATTTGAGCTTGTTTATGCACATTTTTAACCAATTTGGCCTTATTTGTCATTCAAATAACGTCCAAATACACAAAAAAGTAACCCAAAATATTTATTTAATGTTTACGAGTGTTTTTGCATTTGTATTTGCATTTAATATCCAATATTTCACGTCAAATAGTATTAAAATGAATTAAAAAACATTAAAAACAAATTTGAGCATGTTTATTCACATTTTTAACTAATTTGACCTCATTTATCATTCAAATACGTCCAAATACACAAAGAAGCCACCCAAAATATTTATTTTATATTTACGAGTGTTTTTGCACTTGTATTCGCATTTAATGATCTATATTTCACGTCAAATGATATTAAAATGCATTAAATTGCATTAAAAATGAATTTGAGCATGTTTATACACATTTTTAACCAATTTGGCCTCATTTATCATTCAAATAACGTCCAAATACAGAAAAATGCGTCCAAAAATATTTATTTATTATTTACGAGTCTTTTTGCAGATGTATTTGCATTTAATGACCTATATTGCACGATAAATAGCATTAAAAAGCATTAAAAAGGAATTTGAGCATGTTTATGCATATTTTTAACCTATTTGGCCTCATTTATCATTCAAATAACGTTCAAATATACAAAGAAGCCACCCAAAATATTTATTTAATGTTTACGATTGTTTTTGCACTTGTATTTGCATTTAATGACCTATATTTCACGTCATATCGCATTAAAATGCATTAAAAACGAATTTGAGCTTGTTTATGCACATTTTTAACCAAGTTGGCCTTATTTGTCATTCAAATAACGTTCAAATACACAAAAAAGTAACCCAAAACATTTATTTAATGTTTACGAGTGTTTTTGCATTTGTATTTGCATTTAATATCCAATATTTCACGTCAAATAGTATTAAAATGAATTAAAAAGCAATAAAAACAAATTTGAGCATGTTTATTCACATTTTTAACTAATTTGACCATATTTTTCATTCAAATACGTCCAAATACACAAAGAAGCCACCCAAAATATTTATTTAATATTTACGAGTGTTTTTGCACTTGTATTTGCATTTAATGACCTATATTTCACGTCAAATGATATTAAAATGCATTAAATTGCATTAAAAACGAATTTGAGCATGTTTATGCTCATTTGTAAGCAATTTGGCCTAATTTATCATTCAATTAACGTCCAAAAACACAAATAAGCCACCCAAAATATTTATTTAATGTTTACGAGTGTTTTTGCACTTGTATTTGCATTTAATGACCTATATTTCACGTCAAATCGCATTAAAATGCATTAAAAACGAATTTGACCATGTTTATGCTCATTTTTAACCAATTTGGCCTAATTTATCATTCAAATAACGTCCAAATACACAAATAAGCAAACCAAAATATTTATTTATTGTTTACGAGTGTTTTTGCACTTGTATTTGCCTTAAATAACCTATATTTCACGTCAAATCGCATTAAAAAGCATTAAAAATGAATTTGAGCATGTTTATGCACATTTTTAACCAATTAGCCTAATTTATCATTCAAATAACGTCCAAATACACAAAGAGGCCACCCAAAATATTTATTTAATGTTTACGAGTGTTTTTGCACTTGTATTTGCATTTAATGACCTATATTTCACGTCAAATCGCATTAAAATTCATTAAAAACGAATTTGAGCTTGTTTATGCACATTTTTAACCAATTTGGCCTTATTTGTCATTCAAATAACGTCCAAATACACAAAGAGGCCACCCAAAATATTTATTTAATGTTTACGAGTGTTTTCGCACTTGTATTTGCATTTAATGACCTATATTTCACGTCAAATCGCATTAAAATTCATTAAAAACGAATTTGAGCTTGTTTATGCACATTTTTAACCAATTTGGCCTTATTTGTCATTCAAATAACGTCCAAATACACAAAAAAGTAACCCAAAATATTTATTTAATGTTTACGAGTGTTTTTGCATTTGTATTTGCATTTAATATCCAATATTTCACGTCAAATAGTATTAAAATGAATTAAAAAACATTAAAAACAAATTTGAGCATGTTTATGCTCATTTTTAAGTAATTTGACCTCATTTATTATTCAAATACGTCCAAATACACAAAGAAGCCACCCAAAAAATTTATTTAATATTTACGAGTGTTTTTGCACTTGTATTTGCATTTAATGACCTATATTTCAAGTCAAATGATATTAAAATGCATTAAAATGCAGTAAAAACGAATTTGAGCATGTTTATACACTTTTTTAACCAATTTGGCCTCATTTATCATTCAAATAACGTCCAAATACAGAAAAATGCGTCCAAAAATACTTATTTAATGTTTACGAGTCTTTTTGCAGATGTATTTGCATTTAATGACCTATATTTCACGATAAATAGCATTAAAAAGCATTAAAAAGGAATTTGAGCATGTTTATGCATATTTTTAATCTATTTGGCCTTATTTATCATTCAAATAACGTCCAAAAACACAAATAAGCCACCCAAAATATTTATTTAATGTTTACGAGTGTTTTTGCACTTGTATTTGCATTTAATGACCTATATTTCACGTCAAATCGCATTAAAATGCATTAAAAACGAATTTGAGCTTGTTTATGCACATTTTTGACCAATTTGGCCTTATTTGTCATTCAAATAACGTCCAAATACACAAAAAAGTAACCCAAAACATTTATTTAATGTTTACGAGTGTTTTTGCATTTGTATTTGCATTTAATATCCAATATTTCACATCAAATAGTATTAAAAAGCATTAAAAACAAATTTGAGCATGTTTATTCACATTTTTAACTAATTTGACCTCATTTATCATTCAAATACGTCCAAATACACAAAGAGGAATAACCAAAATATTTATTTATTGTTTACGAGTGTTTTTGCACTTGTATTTGCATTTAATGACCTATATTTCACGTCAAATGATATTAAAATGCATTAAATTGCATTAAAAACGAATTTGAGCATGTTTATGCACATTTTTAACCAAATTGTCCTCATTTATTATTCAAATAACGTCCAAATACACAAAGAAGCAAACCAAAATATTTATTTATTGTTTACGAGTGTTTTTGCACTTATATTTGCATTTAATAACCTATATTTCACGTCAAATGATATTAAAATACATTAAAATGCATTAAAAACGAATTTGAGCATGTTTATTCACATTTTTAACTAATTTGACCTCATTTATCATTCAAATACGTCCAAATACACAAAGAGGAATAACCAAAATATTTATTTATTGTTTACGAGTGTTTTTGCACTTGTATTTGCATTTAATGACCTATATTTCACGTCAAATGATATTAAAATGCATTAAATTGCATTAAAAACGAATTTGAGCATGTTTATGCACATTTTTAACCAATTTGGCCTCATTTATTATTCAAATAACGTCCAAATACACAAAGAAGCAACCCAAAATATTTAGTTAATGTTTACGAGTGTTTTTGTACTTGTATTATCCTTTAATGACCTATATTTCACGTCAAATCGCGTTAAAATGCATTAAAAACGAATTCGAGCAAGTTTATGCACATTTTTAACCTATTTGGCCTAATTTATCATTCAAATAACGTCCAAATAAACAGAGAACCCAACCAAAATATTTATTTATTGTTTACGAGTGTTTTTGCACCTGTATTTACATTTAATGACCTATATTTCACGTCAAATCGCATTAAAATGCATTACAAACGAATTTGACCATGTTTATGCTCATTTTTAACCAATTTGGCTTAATTTATCATTCAAATAACGTCCAAATACACAAAATAAGCAAACCAAAATATTTAATTATTGATTACGAGTGTTTTTGCACTGGTATTTGCCTTTAATAACCTATATTTCACGGCAAATAGTATTAAAATGAATTAAAAAGCAATAAAAACAAATTTGAGCATGTTTATTCACATTTTTAACTAATTTGACCATATTTATCATTCAAATACGTCCAAATACACAAAGAAGCCACCCAAAATATTTATTTAATATTTACGAGTGTTTTTGCACTTGTATTTGCAATTAATGACCTATATTTCACGTCAAATGATATTAAAATGCATTAAATTGCATTAAAAACGAATTTGAGCATGTTTATGCACATTTTTAACCAATTTGGCCTCATTTATTATTCAAATAACGTCCAAATACACAAAGAAGCAACCCAAAATATTTATTTAATGTTTACGAGTGTTTTTGTACTTGTATTATCCATTAATGACCTATATTTGACGTCAAATCGCGTTAAAATGCATTAAAAACGAATTCGAGCAAGTTTATGCACATTTTTAACCTATTTGGCCTAATTTATCATTCAAATAACGTCCAAATACACAGAGAAGCCAACCAAAATACTTATTTATTGTTTACGAGTGTTTTTGCACTTGTATTTGCATTTAATAACCTATATTTCACGTCAAATCGCATTAAAATGAATTACAAACAAATTTGACCATGTTTATACTCATTTTTAACCAATTTGGCCTAATTTATCATTCAAATAACGTCCAAATACACAAATAAGCAAACCAAAATATTTATTTATTGTTTACGAGTGTTTTTGCACTTGTATTTGCCTTTAATAACCTATTTTTCACGTCAAATCGCATTAAAAAGCATTAAAAATGAATTTGAGCATGTTTATGCATATTTTTAAACAATTTGGCCACATTTATCATTCAAATAACGTCCAAATACACAAAGAAGCCACCCAAAATATTTATTTAATGTTTACGAGTGTTTTTGCACTTGTATTTGCATTTAATGACCTATATTTCACATCAAATCGCATTAAAATCCATTAATAACGAATTCGAGCAAGTTTATGCAAATTTTTAACCTATTTGGCCTAATTTATCATTGAAATAACGTCCAAATACACAGAGAAGCCAACCAAAATATTTATTTATTGTTTACGAGTGTTTTTGCACTTGTATTTGCATTTAATGACCTATATTTCACGTCAAATCGCATTAAAATGCATTACAAACGAATTTGACCATGTTTATGCTCATTTTTAACCAATTTGGCTTAATTTATCATTCAAATAACGTCCAAATACACAAAGAGGAATAACCAAAATATTTATTTATTGTTTACGAGTGTTTTTGCACTTGTATTTGCATTTAATGACCTATATTTCACGTCAAATGATATTAAAATGCATTAAATTGCATTAAAAACGAATTTGAGCATGTTTAGGCACATTTTTAACCAAATTGTCCTCATTTATTATTCAAATAACGTCCAAATACACAAAGAAGCAAACCAAAATATTTATTTATTGTTTACGAGTGTTTTTGCACTTATATTTGCATTTAATAACCTATATTTCACGTCAAATGATATTAAAATACATTAAAATGCATTAAAAACGAATTTGAGCATGTTTATTCACATTTTTAACTAATTTGACCTCATTTATCATTCAAATACGTCCAAATACACAAAGAAGCCACTCAAAATATTTATTTTATGTTTACGAGTGTTTTTGCAATTGTATTTGCATTTAATGACCTATATTTCACGTCAAATGATATTAAAATGCATTAAAATGCATTAAAAACGAATTTGACCATGTTTATGCTCATTTTTAAGCAATTTGGCCTAATTTATCATTCAAATAACGTCCAAAAACACAAAGAAGCCACCCAAAATATTTATTTAATGTTTACGAGTGTTTTTGCACTTGTATTTGCATTTAATGACCTATATTTCACGTGAAATCGCATTAAAATGCATTAAAAACGAATTCGAGCAAGTTTATGCACATTTTTAACCTATTTGGCCTAATTTATCATTAAAATAACGTCCAAATACACAGAGAAGCCAACCAAAATATTTATTTATTGTTTACGAGTGTTTTTGCACTTGTATTTGCATTTAATGACCTATATTTCACGTCAAATCGCATTAAAATGCATTAAAAAGCAATGAAAACAAATTTGAGCATGTTTATTCACATTTTTAACTAATTTGACCATATTTATCATTCAAATACGTCCAAATACACAAAGAACCCACCCAAAATATTTATTTAATGTTTACGAGTGTTTTTGTACTTGTATTATCCTTTAATGACCTATATTTCACGTCAAATCGCATTAAAATGCATTAAAAACGAATTCGAGCAAGTTTATGCACATTTTTAACCTATTTGGCCTAATTTATCATTAAAATAACGTCCAAATACACAGAGAAGCCAACCAAAATATTTATTTATTGTTTACGAGTGTTTTTGCACTTGTATTTGCATTTAATGACCTATATTTCACGTCAAATCGCATTAAAATGCATTACAAACGAATTTGACCATGTTTATGCTCATTTTTAACCAATTTGGCTTAATTTATCATTCAAATAACGTCCAAATACACAAATAAGCAAACCAAAATATTTAATTATTGTTTACGAGTGTTTTTGCACTGGTATTTGCCTTTAATAACGTATATTTCACGGCAAATAGTATTAAAGTGAATTAAAAAGCAATAAAAACAAATTTGAGCATGTTTATTCACATTTTTAACTAATTTGACCATATTTATCATTCAAATACGTCCAAATACACAAAGAAACCACCCAAAATATTTATTTAATATTTACGAGTGTTTTTGCACTTGTATTTGCATTTAATGACCTATATTTCACGTCAAATGATATTAAAATGCATTAAATTGCATTAAAAACGAATTTGAGCATGTTTATGCTTATTTTTAAGCAATTTGGCCTAATTTATCATTCAAATAACGTCCAAAAACACAAATAAGCCACCCAAAATATTTATTTAATGTTTACGAGTGTTTTTGCACTTGTATTTGCATTTAATGACCTATATTTCACGTCAAATCGCATTAAAATGCATTAAAAACGAATTCGAGCAAGTTTATGCTCATTTTTAACCAATTTGGCTTAATTTATCATTCAAATAACGTCCAAATACACAAATAAGCAAACCAAAATATTTAATTATTGTTTACGAGTGTTTTTGCACTGGTATTTGCCTTTAATAACGTATATTTCACGGCAAATAGTATTAAAATGAATTAAAAAGCAATAAAAACAAATTTGAGCATGTTTATTCACATTTTTAACTAATTTGACCATATTTATCATTCAAATACGTCCAAATACACAAAGAACCCACCCAAAATATTTATTTAATATTTACGAGTGTTTTTGCACTTGTATTTGCATTTAATGACCTATATTTCACGTCAAATGATATTAAAATGCATTAAATTGCATTAAAAACGAATTTGAGCATGTTTATGCTTATTTTTAAGCAATTTGGCCTAATTTATCATTCAAATAACGTCCAAATACACAAAGAGGCCACCCAAAATATTTATTTAATTTTTACGAGTGTTTTTGCACTTGTATTTGCATTTAATGACCTATATTTCACGTCAAATCGCATTAAAATGCATTAAAAACGAATTTGAGCTTGTTTATGCACATTTTTAACCAATTTTGCCTTATTTGTCATTCAAATAACGTCCAAATACACAAAAAAGTAACCCAAAATATTTATTTAATGTTTACGAGTGTTTTTGCATTTGTGTTTGCATTTAATATCCAATATTTCACGTCAAATAGTATTAAAATGAATTAAAAAACATTAAAAACAAATTTGAGCATGTTTATTCACATTTTTAACTAATTTGACCTCATTTATCATTCAAATACGTCCAAATACACAAAGAAGCCACCCAAAATATTTATTTTATATTTACGAGTGTTTTTGCACTTGTATTCGCATTTAATGATCTATGTTTCACGTCAAATGATATTAAAATGCATTAAATTACATTAAAAATGAATTTGAGCATGTTTATACACATTTTTAACCAATTTGGCCTCATTTATCATTCAAATAACGTCCAAATACAGAAAAATGGGTCCAAAAATATTTATTTATTGTTTACGAGTCTTTTTGCAGATGTATTTGCATTTAATGACCTATATTTCACGATAAATAGCATTAAAAAGCATTAAAAAGGAATTTGAGCATGTTTATGCATATTTTTAACCTATTTGGCCTCATTTATCATTCAAATAATGTCCAAATATATAAAGAAGCCACCCAAAATATTTATTTAATGTTTACGATTGTTTTTGCA
Source organism: x Bolboschoenoplectus mariqueter (assembly GCA_037678475.1). Classification (NCBI taxonomy): domain Eukaryota; kingdom Viridiplantae; phylum Streptophyta; class Magnoliopsida; order Poales; family Cyperaceae; genus x Bolboschoenoplectus; species x Bolboschoenoplectus mariqueter. Next base: position 4,418,449 of record CM075236.1, on the reverse strand, counting down.
CTTGTATTTGCATTTAATGACCTATATTTCACGTCATATCGCATTAAAATGCATTAAAAACGAATTTGAGCTTGTTTATGCACATTTTTAACCAATTTGGCCTTATTTGTCATTCAAATAACGTTCAAATACACAAAAAAGTAACCCAAAACATTTATTTAATGTTTACGAGTGTTTTTGCATTTGTATTTGCATTTAATATCCAATATTCCACGTCAAATAGTATTAAAATGAATTAAAAAGCAATGAAAACAAATTTGAGCATGTTTATTCACATTTTTAACTAATTTGACCATATTTATCATTCAAATACGTCCAAATACACAAAGAAGCAACCCAAAATATTTATTTAATGTTTACGAGTGTTTTTGTACTTGTATTATCCTTTAATGACCTATATTTCACGTCAAATCGCATTAAAATGCATTAAAAACGAATTCGAGCAAGTTTATGCACATTTTTAACCTATTTGGCCTAATTTATCATTAAAATAACGTCCAAATACACAGAGAAGCCAACCAAAATATTTATTTATTGTTTACGAGTGTTTTTGCACTTGTATTTGCATTTAATGACCTATATTTCACGTCAAATCGCATTAAAATGCATTACAAACGAATTTGACCATGTTTATGCTCATTTTTAACCAATTTGGCTTAATTTATCATTCAAATAACGTCCAAATACACAAATAAGCAAACCAAAATATTTAATTATTGTTTACGAGTGTTTTTGCACTGGTATTTGCCTTTAATAACGTATATTTCACGGCAAATAGTATTAAAGTGAATTAAAAAGCAATAAAAACAAATTTGAGCATGTTTATTCACATTTTTAACTAATTTGACCATATTTATCATTCAAATACGTCCAAGTACACAACGAAACCACCCAAAATATTTATTTAATATTTACGAGTGTTTTTGCACTTGTATTTGCATTTAATGACCTATATTTCACGTCAAATGATATTAAAATGCATTAAATTGCATTAAAAACGAATTTGAGCATGTTTATGCTTATTTTTAAGCAATTTGGCCTAATTTATCATTCAAATAACGTCCAAAAACACAAATAAGCCACCCAAAATATTTATTTAATGTTTACGAGTGTTTTTGCACTTGTATTTGCATTTAATGACCTATATTTCACGTCAAATCGCATTAAAATGCATTAAAAACGAATTCGAGCAAGTTTATGCTCATTTTTAACCAATTTGGCTTAATTTATCATTCAAATAACGTCCAAATACACAAATAAGCAAACCAAAATATTTAATTATTGTTTACGAGTGTTTTTGCACTGGTATTTGCCTTTAATAACGTATATTTCACGGCAAATAGTATTAAAATGAATTAAAAAGCAATAAAAACAAATTTGAGCATGTTTATTCACATTTTTAACTAATTTGACCATATTTATCATTCAAATACGTCCAAATACACAAAGAAGCCACCCAAAATATTTATTTAATATTTACGAGTGTTTTTGCACTTGTATTTGCATTTAATGACCTATATTTCACGTCAAATGATATTAAAATGCATTAAATTGCATTAAAAACGAATTTGAGCATGTTTATGCTTATTTTTAAGCAATTTGGCCTAATTTATCATTCAAATCACGTCCAAATACACAAAGAGGCCACCCAAAATATTTATTTAATTTTTACGAGTGTTTTTGCACTTGTATTTGCATTTAATGACCTATATTTCACGTCAAATCGCATTAAAATGCATTAAAAACGAATTTGAGCTTGTTTATGCACATTTTTAACCAATTTTGCCTTATTTGTCATTCAAATAACGTCCGAATACACAAAAAAGTAACCCAAAATATTTATTTAATGTTTACGAGTGTTTTTGCATTTGTGTTTGCATTTAATATCCAATATTTCACGTCAAATAGTATTAAAATGAATTAAAAAACATTAAAAACAAATTTGAGCATGTTTATTCACATTTTTAACTAATTTGACCTCATTTATCATTCAAATACGTCCAAATACACAAAGAAGCCACCCAAAATATTTATTTTATATTTACGAGTGTTTTTGCACTTGTATTCGCATTTAATGATCTATATTTCACGTCAAATTATATTAAAATGCATTAAATTACATTAAAAATGAATTTGAGCATGTTTATACACATTTTTAACCAATTTGGCCTCATTTATCATTCAAATAACGTCCAAATACAGAAAAATGCGTCCAAAAATATTTATTTATTGTTTACGAGTCTTTTTGCAGATGTATTTGCATTTAATGACCTATATTTCACGATAAATAGCATTAAAAAGCATTAAAAAGGAATTTGAGCATGTTTATGCATATTTTTAACCTATTTGGCCTCATTTATCATTCAAATAATGTCCAAATATATAAAGAAGCCACCCAAAATATTTATTTAATGTTTACGATTGTTTTTGCACTTGTATTTGCATTTAATGACCTATATTTCACGTCATATCTCATTAAAATGCATTAAAAACGAATTTGAACTTGTTTATGCACATTTTTAACCAATTTGGCCTTATTTGTCATTCAAATAACGTTCAAATACACAAAAAAGTAACCCAAAACATTTATTTAATGTTTACGAGTGTTTTTGCATTTGTATTTGCATTTAATATCCAATATTCCACGTCAAATAGTATTAAAATGAATTAAAAAGCAATGAAAACAAATTTGAGCATGTTTATTCACATTTTTAACTAATTTGACCATATTTATCATTCAAATACGTCCAAATACACAAAGAAGCAACCCAAAATATTTATTTAATGTTTACGAGTGTTTTTGTACTTGTATTATCCTTTAATGACCTATATTTCACGTCAAATCGCTTTAAAATGCATTAAAAACGAATTCGAGCAAGTTTATGCACATTTTTAACCTATTTGGCCTAATTTATCATTAAAATAACGTCCAAATACACAGAGAAGCCAACCAAAATATTTATTTATTGTTTACGAGTGTTTTTGCACTTGTATTTGCATTTAATGACCTATATTTCACGTCAAATCGCATTAAAATGCATTACAAACGAATTTGACCATGTTTATGCTCATTTTTAACCAATTTGGCTTAATTTATCATTCAAATAACGTCCAAATACACAAATAAGCAAACCAAAATATTTAATTATTGTTTACGAGTGTTTTTGCACTGGTATTTGCCTTTAATAACGTATATTTCACGGCAAATAGTATTAAAGTGAATTAAAAAGCAATAAAAACAAATTTGAGCATGTTTATTCACATTTTTAACTAATTTGACCATATTTATCATTCAAATACGTCCAAATACACAAAGAAACCACCCAAAATATTTATTTAATATTTACGAGTGTTTTTGCACTTGTATTTGCATTTAATGACCTATATTTCACGTCAAATGATATTAAAATGCATTAAATTGCATTAAAAACGAATTTGAGCATGTTTATGCTTATTTTTAAGCAATTTGGCCTAATTTATCATTCAAATAACGTCCAAAAACACAAATAAGCCACCCAAAATATTTATTTAATGTTTACGAGTGTTTTTGCACTTGTATTTGCATTTAATGACCTATATTTCACGTCAAATCGCATTAAAATGCATTAAAAACGAATTCGAGCAAGTTTATGCTCATTTTTAACCAATTTGGCTTAATTTATCATTCAAATAACGTCCAAATACACAAATAAGCAAACCAAAATATTTAATTATTGTTTACGAGTGTTTTTGCACTGGTATTTGCCTTTAATAACGTATATTTCACGGCAAATAGTATTAAAATGAATTAAAAAGCAATAAAAACAAATTTGAGCATGTTTATTCACATTTTTAACTAATTTGACCATATTTATCATTCAAATACGTCCAAATACACAAAGAAGCCACCCAAAATATTTATTTAATATTTACGAGTGTTTTTGCACTTGTATTTGCATTTAATGACCTATATTTCACGTCAAATGATATTAAAATGCATTAAATTGCATTAAAAACGAATTTGAGCATGTTTATGCTTATTTTTAAGCAATTTGGCCTAATTTATCATTCAAATAACGTCCAAATACAAAAAGAGGCCACCCAAAATATTTATTTAATTTTTACGAGTGTTTTTGCACTTGTATTTGCATTTAATGACCTATATTTCACGTCAAATCGCATTAAAATGCATTAAAAACGAATTTGAGCTTGTTTATGCACATTTTTAACCAATTTTGCCTTATTTGTCATTCAAATAACGTCCGAATACACAAAAAAGTAACCCAAAATATTTATTTAATGTTTACGAGTGTTTTTGCATTTGTGTTTGCATTTAATATCCAATATTTCACGTCAAATAGTATTAAAATGAATTAAAAAACATTAAAAACAAATTTGAGCATGTTTATTCACATTTTTAACTAATTTGACCTCATTTATCATTCAAATACGTCCAAATACACAAAGAAGCCACCCAAAATATTTATTTTATATTTACGAGTGTTTTGGCACTTGTATTCGCATTTAATGATCTATGTTTCACGTCAAATGATATTAAAATGCATTAAATTACATTAAAAATGAATTTGAGCATGTTTATACACATTTTTAACCAATTTGGCCTCATTTATCATTCAAATAACGTCCAAATACAGAAAAATGCGTCCAAAAATATTTATTTATTGTTTACGAGTCTTTTTGCAGATGTATTTGCATTTAATGACCTATATTTCACGATAAATAGCATTAAAAAGCATTAAAAAGGAATTTGAGCATGTTTATGCATATTTTTAACCTATTTGGCCTCATTTATTATTCAAATAATGTCCAAATATATAAAGAAGGCACCCAAAATATTTATTTAATGTTTACGATTGTTTTTGCACTTGTATTTGCATTTAATGACCTATATTTCACGTGAAATCGCATTAAAATGCATTAAAAACGAATTCGAGCAAGTTTATGCACATTTTTAACCTATTTGGCCTAATTTATCATTAAAATAACGTCCAAATACACAGAGAAGCCAACCAAAATATTTATTTATTGTTTACGAGTGTTTTTGCACTTGTATTTGCATTTAATGACCTATATTTCACGTCAAATCGCATTAAAATGCATTAAAAAGCAATGAAAACAAATTTGAGCATGTTTATTCACATTTTTAACTAATTTGACCATATTTATCATTCAAATACGTCCAAATACACAAAGAACCCACCCAAAATATTTATTTAATGTTTACGAGTGTTTTTGTACTTGTATTATCCTTTAATGACCTATATTTCACGTCAAATCGCATTAAAATGCATTAAAAACGAATTCGAGCAAGTTTATGCACATTTTTAACCTATTTGGCCTAATTTATCATTAAAATAACGTCCAAATACACAGAGAAGCCAACCAAAATATTTATTTATTGTTTACGAGTGTTTTTGCACTTGTATTTGCATTTAATGACCTATATTTCACGTCAAATCGCATTAAAATGCATTACAAACGAATTTGACCATGTTTATGCTCATTTTTAACCAATTTGGCTTAATTTATCATTCAAATAACGTCCAAATACACAAATAAGCAAACCAAAATATTTAATTATTGTTTACGAGTGTTTTTGCACTGGTATTTGCCTTTAATAACGTATATTTCACGGCAAATAGTATTAAAGTGAATTAAAAAGCAATAAAAACAAATTTGAGCATGTTTATTCACATTTTTAACTAATTTGACCATATTTATCATTCAAATACGTCCAAGTACACAACGAAACCACCCAAAATATTTATTTAATATTTACGAGTGTTTTTGCACTTGTATTTGCATTTAATGACCTATATTTCACGTCAAATGATATTAAAATGCATTAAATTGCATTAAAAACGAATTTGAGCATGTTTATGCTTATTTTTAAGCAATTTGGCCTAATTTATCATTCAAATAACGTCCAAAAACACAAATAAGCCACCCAAAATATTTATTTAATGTTTACGAGTGTTTTTGCACTTGTATTTACATTTAATGACCTATATTTCACGTCAAATCGCATTAAAATGCATTAAAAACGAATTCGAGCAAGTTTATGCTCATTTTTAACCAATTTGGCTTAATTTATCATTCAAATAACGTCCAAATACACAAATAAGCAAACCAAAATATTTAATTATTGTTTACGAGTGTTTTTGCACTGGTATTTGCCTTTAATAACGTATATTTCACGGCAAATAGTATTAAAATGAATTAAAAAGCAATAAAAACAAATTTGAGCATGTTTATTCACATTTTTAACTAATTTGACCATATTTATCATTCAAATACGTCCAAATACACAAAGAAGCCACCCAAAATATTTATTTAATATTTACGAGTGTTTTTGCACTTGTATTTGCATTTAATGACCTATATTTCACGTCAAATGATATTAAAATGCATTAAATTGCATTAAAAACGAATTTGAGCATGTTTATGCTTATTTTTAAGCAATTTGGCCTAATTTATCATTCAAATAACGTCCAAATACACAAAGAGGCCACCCAAAATATTTATTTAATTTTTACGAGTGTTTTTGCACTTGTATTTGCATTTAATGACCTATATTTCACGTCAAATCGCATTAAAATGCATTAAAAACGAATTTGAGCTTGTTTATGCACATTTTTAACCAATTTTGCCTTATTTGTCATTCAAATAACGTCCAAATACACAAAAAAGTAACCCAAAATATTTATTTAATGTTTACGACTGTTTTTGCATTTGTGTTTGCATTTAATATCCAATATTTCACGTCAAATAGTATTAAAATGAATTAAAAAACATTAAAAACAAATTTGAGCATGTTTATTCACATTTTTAACTAATTTGACCTCATTTATCATTCAAATATGTCCAAATACACAAAGAAGCCACCCAAAATATTTATTTTATATTTACGAGTGTTTTGGCACTTGTATTCGCATTTAATGATCTATGTTTCACGTCAAATGATATTAAAATGCATTAAATTACATTAAAAATGAATTTGAGCATGTTTATACACATTTTTAACCAATTTGGCCTCATTTATCATTCAAATAACGTCCAAATACAGAAAAATGCGTCCAAAAATATTTATTTATTGTTTACGAGTCTTTTTGCAGATGTATTTGCATTTAATGACCTATATTTCACGATAAATAGCATTAAAAAGCATTAAAAAGGAATTTGAGCATGTTTATGCATATTTTTAACCTATTTGGCCTCATTTATCATTCAAATAATGTCCAAATATATAAAGAAGCCACCCAAAATATTTATTTAATGTTTACGATTGTTTTTGCACTTGTATTTGCATTTAATGACCTATATTTCACGTCATATCGCATTAAAATGCATTAAAAACGAATTTGAGCTTGTTTATGCACATTTTTAACCAATTTGGCCTTATTTGTCATTCAAATAACGTTCAAATACACAAAAAAGTAACCCAAAACATTTATTTAATGTTTACGAGTGTTTTTGCATTTGTATTTGCATTTAATATCCAATATTCCACGTCAAATAGTATTAAAATGAATTAAAAAGCAATGAAAACAAATTTGAGCATGTTTATTCACATTTTTAACTAATTTGACCATATTTATCATTCAAATACGTCCAAATACACAAAGAAGCAACCCAAAATATTTATTTAATGTTTACGAGTGTTTTTGTACTTGTATTATCCTTTAATGACCTATATTTCACGTCAAATCGCATTAAAATGCATTAAAAACGAATTCGAGCAAGTTTATGCACATTTTTAACCTATTTGGCCTAATTTATCATTAAAATAACGTCCAAATACACAGAGAAGCCAACCAAAATATTTATTTATTGTTTACGAGTGTTTTTGCACTTGTATTTGCATTTAATGACCTATATTTCACGTCAAATCGCATTAAAATGCATTACAAACGAATTTGACCATGTTTATGCTCATTTTTAACCAATTTGGCTTAATTTATCATTCAAATAACGTCCAAATACACAAATAAGCAAACCAAAATATTTAATTATTGTTTACGAGTGTTTTTGCACTGGTATTTGCCTTTAATAACGTATATTTCACGGCAAATAGTATTAAAGTGAATTAAAAAGCAATAAAAACAAATTTGAGCATGTTTATTCACATTTTTAACTAATTTGACCATATTTATCATTCAAATACGTCCAAATACACAAAGAAACCACCCAAAATATTTATTTAATATTTACGAGTGTTTTTGCACTTGTATTTGCATTTAATGACCTATATTTCACGTCAAATGATATTAAAATGCATTAAATTGCATTAAAAACGAATTTGAGCATGTTTATGCTTATTTTTAAGCAATTTGGCCTAATTTATTATTCAAATAACGTCCAAAAACACAAATAAGCCACCCAAAATATTTATTTAATGTTTACGAGTGTTTTTGCACTTGTATTTGCATTTAATGACCTATATTTCACGTCAAATCGCATTAAAATGCATTAAAAACGAATTCGAGCAAGTTTATGCTCATTTTTAACCAATTTGGCTTAATTTATCATTCAAATAACGTCCAAATACACAAATAAGCAAACCAAAATATTTAATTATTGTTTACGAGTGTTTTTGCACTGGTATTTGCCTTTAATAACGTATATTTCACGGCAAATAGTATTAAAATGAATTAAAAAGCAATAAAAACAAATTTGAGCATGTTTATTCACATTTTTAACTAATTTGACCATATTTATCATTCAAATACGTCCAAATACACAAAGAAGCCACCCAAAATATTTATTTAATATTTACGAGTGTTTTTGCACTTGTATTTGCATTTAATGACCTATATTTCACGTCAAATGATATTAAAATGCATTAAATTGCATTAAAAACGAATTTGAGCATGTTTATGCTTATTTTTAAGCAATTTGGCCTAATTTATCATTCAAATAACGTCCAAATACACAAAGAGGCCACCCAAAATATTTATTTAATTTTTACGAGTGTTTTTGCACTTGTATTTGCATTTAATGACCTATATTTCACGTCAAATCGCATTAAAATGCATTAAAAACGAATTTGAGCTTGTTTATGCACATTTTTAACCAATTTTGCCTTATTTGTCATTCAAATAACGTCCAAATACACAAAAAAGTAACCCAAAATATTTATTTAATGTTTACGACTGTTTTTGCATTTGTGTTTGCATTTAATATCCAATATTTCACGTCAAATAGTATTAAAATGAATTAAAAAACATTAAAAACAAATTTGAGCATGTTTATTCACATTTTTAACTAATTTGACCTCATTTATCATTCAAATACGTCCAAATACACAAAGAAGCCACCCAAAATATTTATTTTATATTTACGAGTGTTTTGGCACTTGTATTCGCATTTAATGATCTATGTTTCACGTCAAATGATATTAAAATGCATTAAATTACATTAAAAATGAATTTGAGCATGTTTATACACATTTTTAACCAATTTGGCCTCATTTATCATTCAAATAACGTCCAAATACAGAAAAATGCGTCCAAAAATATTTATTTATTGTTTACGAGTCTTTTTGCAAATGTATTTGCATTTAATGACCTATATTTCACGATAAATAGCATTAAAAAGCATTAAAAAGGAATTTGAGCATGTTTATGCATATTTTTAACCTATTTGGCCTCATTTATCATTCAAATAATGTCCAAATATATAAAGAAGCCACCCAAAATATTTATTTAATGTTTACGATTGTTTTTGCACTTGTATTTGCATTTAATGACCTATATTTCACGTCATATCGCATTAAAATGCATTAAAAACGAATTTGAGCTTGTTTATGCACATTTTTAACCAATTTGGCCTTATTTGTCATTCAAATAACGTTCAAATACACAAAAAAGTAACCCAAAACATTTATTTAATGTTTACGAGTGTTTTTGCATTTGTATTTGCATTTAATATCCAATATTCCACGTCAAATAGTATTAAAATGAATTAAAAAGCAATGAAAACAAATTTGAGCATGTTTATTCACATTTTTAACTAATTTGACCATATTTATCATTCAAATACGTCCAAATACACAAAGAAGCAACCCAAAATATTTATTTAATGTTTACGAGTGTTTTTGTACTTGTATTATCCTTTAATGACCTATATTTCACGTCAAATCGCATTAAAATGCATTAAAAACGAATTCGAGCAAGTTTATGCACATTTTTAACCTATTTGGCCTAATTTATCATTAAAATAACGTCCAAATACACAGAGAAGCCAACCAAAATATTTATTTATTGTTTACGAGTGTTTTTGCACTTGTATTTGCATTTAATGACCTATATTTCACGTCAAATCGCATTAAAATGCATTACAAACGAATTTGACCATGTTTATGCTCATTTTTAACCAATTTGGCTTAATTTATCATTCAAATAACGTCCAAATACACAAATAAGCAAACCAAAATATTTAATTATTGTTTACGAGTGTTTTTGCACTGGTATTTGCCTTTAATAACGTATATTTCACGGCAAATAGTATTAAAGTGAATTAAAAAGCAATAAAAACAAATTTGAGCATGTTTATTCACATTTTTAACTAATTTGACCATATTTATCATTCAAATACGTCCAAATACACAAAGAAACCACCCAAAATATTTATTTAATATTTACGAGTGTTTTTGCACTTGTATTTGCATTTAATGACCTATATTTCACGTCAAATGATATTAAAATGCATTAAATTGCATTAAAAACGAATTTGAGCATGTTTATGCTTATTTTTAAGCAATTTGGCCTAATTTATTATTCAAATAACGTCCAAAAACACAAATAAGCCACCCAAAATATTTATTTAATGTTTACGAGTGTTTTTGCACTTGTATTTGCATTTAATGACCTATATTTCACGTCAAATCGCATTAAAATGCATTAAAAACGAATTCGAGCAAGTTTATGCTCATTTTTAACCAATTTGGCTTAATTTATCATTCAAATAACGTCCAAATACACAAATAAGCAAACCAAAATATTTAATTATTGTTTACGAGTGTTTTTGCACTGGTATTTGCCTTTAATAACGTATATTTCACGGCAAATAGTATTAAAATAAATTAAAAAGCAATAAAAACAAATTTGAGCATGTTTATTCACATTTTTTACTAATTTGACCATATTTATCATTCAAATACGTCCAAATACACAAAGAAGCCACCCAAAATATTTATTTAATATTTACGAGTGTTTTTGCACTTGTATTTGCATTTAATGACCTATATTTCACGTCAAATGATATTAAAATGCATTAAATTGCATTAAAAACGAATTTGAGAATGTTTATGCTTATTTTTAACCAATTTGGCCTCATTTATCATTCAAATAACGTCCAAATACAGAAAAATGCGTCCAAAAATATTTATTTATTGTTTACGAGTCTTTTTGCAGATGTATTTGCATTTAATGACCTATGTTTCACGATAAATAGCATTAAAAAGCATTAAAAAGGAATTTGAGCATGTTTATGCATATTTTTAACCTATTTGGCCTCATTTATCATTCAAATAATGTCCAAATATATAAAGAAGCCACCCAAAATATTTATTTAATGTTTACGATTGTTTTTGCACTTGTATTTGCATTTAATGACCTATATTTCACGTCATATCGCATTAAAATGCATTAAAAACGAATTTGAGCTTGTTTATGCACATTTTTAACCAATTTGGCCTTATTTGTCATTCAAATAACGTTCAAATACACAAAAAAGTAACCCAAAATATTTATTTAATGTTTACGAGTGTTTTTGCATTTGTATTTGCATTTAATATCCAATATTCCACGTCAAATAGTATTAAAATGAATTAAAAAGCAATGAAAACAAATTTGAGCATGTTTATTCACATTTTTAACTAATTTGACCATATTTATCATTCAAATACGTCCAAATACACAAAGAAGCAACCCAAAATATTTATTTAATGTTTACGAGTGTTTTTGTACTTGTATTATCCTTTAATGACCTATATTTCACGTCAAATCGCATTAAAATGCATTAAAAACGAATTCGAGCAAGTTTATGCACATTTTTAACCTATTTGGCCTAATTTATCATTAAAATAACGTCCAAATACACAGAGAAGCCAACCAAAATATTTATTTATTGTTTACCAGTGTTTTTACACTTGTATTTGCATTTAATGACCTATATTTCACGTCAAATCGCATTAAAATGCATTACAAACGAATTTGACCATGTTTATGCTCATTTTTAACCAATTTGGCTTAATTTATCATTCAAATAACGTCCAAATACACAAATAAGCAAACCAAAATATTTAATTATTGTTTACGAGTGTTTTTGCACTGGTATTTGCCTTTAATAACGTATATTTCACGGCAAATAGTATTAAAGTGAATTAAAAAGCAATAAAAACAAATTTGAGCATGTTTATTCACATTTTTAACTAATTTGACCATATTTATCATTCAAATACGTCCAAATACACAAAGAAACCACCCAAAATATTTATTTAATATTTACGAGTGTTTTTGCACTTGTATTTGCATTTAATGACCTATATTTCACGTCAAATGATATTAAAATGCATTAAATTGCATTAAAAACGAATTTGAGCATGTTTATGCTTATTTTTAAGCAATTTGGCCTAATTTATCATTCAAATAACGTCCAAAAACACAAATAAGCCACCCAAAATATTTATTTAATGTTTACGAGTGTTTTTGCACTTGTATTTGCATTTAATGACCTATATTTCACGTCAAATCGCATTAAAATGCATTAAAAACGAATTCGAGCAAGTTTATGCTCATTTTTAACCAATTTGGCTTAATTTATCATTCAAATAACGTCCAAATACACAAATAAGCAAACCAAAATATTTAATTATTGTTTACGAGTGTTTTTGCACTGGTATTTGCCTTTAATAACGTATATTTCACGGCAAATAGTATTAAAATGAATTAAAAAGCAATAAAAACAAATTTGAGCATGTTTATTCACATTTTTAACTAATTTGACCATATTTATCATTCAAATACGTCCAAATACACAAAGAAGCCACCCAAAATATTTATTTAATATTTACGAGTGTTTTTGCACTTGTATTTGCATTTAATAACCTATATTTCACGTCAAATGATATTAAAATGCATTAAATTGCATTAAAAACGAATTTGAGCATGTTTATGCTTATTTTTAAGCAATTTGGCCTAATTTATCATTCAAATAACGTCCAAATACACAAAGAGGCCACCCAAAATATTTATTTAATTTTTACGATTGTTTTTGCACTTGTATTTGCATTTAATGACCTATATTTCACGTCATATCGCATTAAAATGCATTAAAAACGAATTTGAGCTTGTTTATGCACATTTTTAACCAATTTGGCCTTATTTGTCATTCAAATAACGTTCAAATACACAAAAAAGTAACCCAAAACATTTATTTAATGTTTACGAGTGTTTTTGCATTTGTATTTGCATTTAATATCCAATATTCCACGTCAAATAGTATTAAAATGAATTAAAAAGCAATGAAAACAAATTTGAGCATGTTTATTCACATTTTTAACTAATTTGACCATATTTATCATTCAAATACGTCCAAATACACAAAGAAGCAACCCAAAATATTTATTTAATGTTTACGAGTGTTTTTGTACTTGTATTATCCTTTAATGACCTATATTTCACGTCAAATCGCATTAAAATGCATTAAAAACGAATTCGAGCAAGTTTATGCACATTTTTAACCTATTTGGCCTAATTTATCATTAAAATAACGTCCAAATACACAGAGAAGCCAACCAAAATATTTATTTATTGTTTACGAGTGTTTTTGCACTTGTATTTGCATTTAATGACCTATATTTCACGTCAAATCGCATTAAAATGCATTACAAACGAATTTGACCATGTTTATACTCATTTTTAACCAATTTGGCCTAATTTATCATTCAAATAACGTCCAAATACACAAAGAGGAATAACCAAAATATTTATTTATTGTTTACGAGTGTTTTTGCACTTGTATTTGCATTTAATGACCTATATTTCACGTCAAATGATATTAAAATGCATTAAAAATGAATTTGAGCATGTTTATGCATATTTTTAAACAATTTGGCCACATTTATCATTCAAATAACGTCCAAATACACAAAGAAGCCACCCAAAATATTTATTTAATGTTTACGAGTGTTTTTGCACTTGTATTTGCATTTAATGACCTATATTTCACGTCAAATCGCATTAAAATGCATTAAAAACGAATTCGAGCAAGTTTATGCAAATTTTTAACCTATATGGCCTAATTTATCATTGAAATAACGTCCAAATACACAGATATTAATGACCTATATGGCCTAATTTATTTATTGTTTACGAGTGTTTTTGCACTTGTATTTGCATTTAATTACCTATATTTCACGTCAAATGATATTAAAATGCATTAAATTGCATTAAAAACGAATTTGAGCATGTTTATGCACATTTTTAACCAATTTGGCCTCATTTATTATTCAAATAACGTCCAAATACACAAAGAAGCAACCCAAAATATTTAGTTAATGTTTACGAGTGTTTTTGTACTTGTATTATCCTTTAATGACCTATATTTCACGTCAAATCGCGTTAAAATGCATTAAAAACGAATTCGAGCAAGTTTATGCACATTTTTAACCTATTTGGCCTAATTTATCATTCAAATAACGTCCAAATAAACAGAGAACCCAACCAAAATATTTATTTATTGTTTACGAGTGTTTTTGCACCTGTATTTGCATTTAATGACCTATATTTCACGTCAAATCGCATTAAAATGCATTACAAACGAATTTGACCATGTTTATGCTCATTTTTAACCAATTTGGCTTAATTTATCATTCAAATAACGTCCAAATACAGAAATAAGCAAACCAAAATATTTAATTATTGATTACGAGTGTTTTTGCACTGGTATTTGCCTTTAATAACCTATATTTCACGGCAAATAGTATTAAAATGAATTAAAAAGCAATAAAAACAAATTTGAGCATGTTTATTCACATTTTTTTCTAATTTGACCATATTTATCATTCAAATACGTCCAAATACACAAAGAAGCCACCCAAAATATTTATTTAATATTTACGAGTGTTTTTGCACTTGTATTTGCATTTAATAACCTATATTTCACGTCAAATGATATTAAAATTCATTAAATTGCATTAAAAACGAATTTGAGCATGTTTATGCACATTTTTAACCAATTTGGCCTCATTTATCATTCAAATAACGTCCAAATACACAAAGAAGCAACCCAAAATATTTATTTAATGTTTACGAGTGTTTTTGTACTTGTATTATCCTTTAATGACCTATATTTCACGTCAAATCGCGTTAAAAAGCATTAAAAATGAATTTGAGCATGTTTATGCATATTTTTAAACAATTTGGCCACATTTATCATTCAAATAACGTCCAAATACACAAAGAAGCCACCCAAAATATTTATTTAATGTTTACGAGTGTTTTTGCACTTGTATTTGCATTTAATGACCTATATTTCACGTCAAATCGCATTAAAATGCATTAAAAACGAATTCGAGCAAGTTTATGCAAATTTTTAACCTATATGGCCTAATTTATCATTGAAATAACGTCCAAATACACAGAGAAGCCAACCAAAATATTTATTTATTGTTTACGAGTGTTTTTGTACTTGTATTTGCATTTAATGACCTATATTTCACGTCAAATCGCATTAAAATGCATTACAAACGAATTTGACCATGTTTATGCTCATTTTTAACCAATTTGGCTTAATTTATCATTCAAATAACGTCCAAATACACAAATAAGCAAACCAAAATATTTAATTATTGTTTACGAGTGTTTTTGCACTGGTATTTGCCTTTAATAACCTATATTTCACGGCAAATAGTATTAAAATGAATTAAAAAGCAATAAAAACAAATTTGAGCATGTTTATTCACATTTTTAACTAATTTGACCATATTTATCATTCAAATACGTCCAAATACACAAAGAAACCACCCAAAATATTTATTTAATATTTACGAGTGTTTTTGCACCTGTATTTGCATTTAATGACCTATATTTCACGTCAAATGATATTAAAATGCATTAAATTGCATTAAAAACGAATTTGAGCATGTTTATGCTCATTTTTAAGCAATTTGGCCTAATTTATCATTCAATTAACGTCCAAAAACACAAATAAGCCACCCAAAATATTTATTTAATGTTTACGAGTGTTTTTGCACGTGTATTTGCATTTAATGACCTATATTTCACGTCAAATCGCATTAAAATGCATTACAAACGAATTTGACCATGTTTATGCTCATTTTTAACCAATTTGGCTTAATTTATCATTCAAATAACGTCCAAATACACAAATAAGCAAACCAAAATATTTAATTATTGTTTACGAGTGTTTTTGCACTGGTATTTGCCTTTAATAACGTATATTTCACGGCAAATAGTATTAAAGTGAATTAAAAAGCAATAAAAACAAATTTGAGCATGTTTATTCACATTTTTAACTAATTTGACCATATTTATCATTCAAATACGTCCAAGTACACAACGAAACCACCCAAAATATTTATTTAATATTTACGAGTGTTTTTGCACTTGTATTTGCATTTAATGACCTATATTTCACGTCAAATGATATTAAAATGCATTAAATTGCATTAAAAACGAATTTGAGCATGTTTATGCTTATTTTTAAGCAATTTGGCCTAATTTATCATTCAAATAACGTCCAAAAACACAAATAAGCCACCCAAAATATTTATTTAATGTTTACGAGTGTTTTTGCACTTGTATTTACATTTAATGACCTATATTTCACGTCAAATCGCATTAAAATGCATTAAAAACGAATTCGAGCAAGTTTATGCTCATTTTTAACCAATTTGGCTTAATTTATCATTCAAATAACGTCCAAATACACAAATAAGCAAACCAAAATATTTAATTATTGTTTACGAGTGTTTTTGCACTGGTATTTGCCTTTAATAACGTATATTTCACGGCAAATAGTATTAAAATGAATTAAAAAGCAATAAAAACAAATTTGAGCATGTTTATTCACATTTTTAACTAATTTGACCATATTTATCATTCAAATACGTCCAAATACACAAAGAAGCCACCCAAAATATTTATTTAATATTTACGAGTGTTTTTGCACTTGTATTTGCATTTAATGACCTATATTTCACGTCAAATGATATTAAAATGCATTAAATTGCATTAAAAACGAATTTGAGCATGTTTATGCTTATTTTTAAGCAATTTGGCCTAATTTATCATTCAAATAACGTCCAAATACACAAAGAGGCCACCCAAAATATTTATTTAATTTTTACGAGTGTTTTTGCACTTGTATTTGCATTTAATGACCTATATTTCACGTCAAATCGCATTAAAATGCATTAAAAACGAATTTGAGCTTGTTTATGCACATTTTTAACCAATTTTGCCTTATTTGTCATTCAAATAACGTCCAAATACACAAAAAAGTAACCCAAAATATTTATTTAATGTTTACGACTGTTTTTGCATTTGTGTTTGCATTTAATATCCAATATTTCACGTCAAATAGTATTAAAATGAATTAAAAAACATTAAAAACAAATTTGAGCATGTTTATTCACATTTTTAACTAATTTGACCTCATTTATCATTCAAATACGTCCAAATACACAAAGAAGCCACCCAAAATATTTATTTTATATTTACGAGTGTTTTGGCACTTGTATTCGCATTTAATGATCTATGTTTCACGTCAAATGATATTAAAATGCATTAAATTACATTAAAAATGAATTTGAGCATGTTTATACACATTTTTAACCAATTTGGCCTCATTTATCATTCAAATAACGTCCAAATACAGAAAAATGCGTCCAAAAATATTTATTTATTGTTTACGAGTCTTTTTGCAGATGTATTTGCATTTAATGACCTATATTTCACGATAAATAGCATTAAAAAGCATTAAAAAGGAATTTGAGCATGTTTATGCATATTTTTAACCTATTTGGCCTCATTTATCATTCAAATAATGTCCAAATATATAAAGAAGCCACCCAAAATATTTATTTAATGTTTACGATTGTTTTTGCACTTGTATTTGCATTTAATGACCTATATTTCACGTCATATCGCATTAAAATGCATTAAAAACGAATTTGAGCTTGTTTATGCACATTTTTAACCAATTTGGCCTTATTTGTCATTCAAATAACGTTCAAATACACAAAAAAGTAACCCAAAACATTTATTTAATGTTTACGAGTGTTTTTGCATTTGTATTTGCATTTAATATCCAATATTCCACGTCAAATAGTATTAAAATGAATTAAAAAGCAATGAAAACAAATTTGAGCATGTTTATTCACATTTTTAACTAATTTGACCATATTTATCATTCAAATACGTCCAAATACACAAAGAAGCAACCCAAAATATTTATTTAATGTTTACGAGTGTTTTTGTACTTGTATTATCCTTTAATGACCTATATTTCACGTCAAATCGCATTAAAATGCATTAAAAACGAATTCGAGCAAGTTTATGCACATTTTTAACCTATTTGGCCTAATTTATCATTAAAATAACGTCCAAATACACAGAGAAGCCAACCAAAATATTTATTTATTGTTTACGAGTGTTTTTGCACTTGTATTTGCATTTAATGACCTATATTTCACGTCAAATCGCATTAAAATGCATTACAAACGAATTTGACCATGTTTATGCTCATTTTTAACCAATTTGGCTTAATTTATCATTCAAATAACGTCCAAATACACAAATAAGCAAACCAAAATATTTAATTATTGTTTACGAGTGTTTTTGCACTGGTATTTGCCTTTAATAACGTATATTTCACGGCAAATAGTATTAAAGTGAATTAAAAAGCAATAAAAACAAATTTGAGCATGTTTATTCACATTTTTAACTAATTTGACCATATTTATCATTCAAATACGTCCAAATACACAAAGAAACCACCCAAAATATTTATTTAATATTTACGAGTGTTTTTGCACTTGTATTTGCATTTAATGACCTATATTTCACGTCAAATGATATTAAAATGCATTAAATTGCATTAAAAACGAATTTGAGCATGTTTATGCTTATTTTTAAGCAATTTGGCCTAATTTATTATTCAAATAACGTCCAAAAACACAAATAAGCCACCCAAAATATTTATTTAATGTTTACGAGTGTTTTTGCACTTGTATTTGCATTTAATGACCTATATTTCACGTCAAATCGCATTAAAATGCATTAAAAACGAATTCGAGCAAGTTTATGCTCATTTTTAACCAATTTGGCTTAATTTATCATTCAAATAACGTCCAAATACACAAATAAGCAAACCAAAATATTTAATTATTGTTTACGAGTGTTTTTGCACTGGTATTTGCCTTTAATAACGTATATTTCACGGCAAATAGTATTAAAATAAATTAAAAAGCAATAAAAACAAATTTGAGCATGTTTATTCACATTTTTTACTAATTTGACCATATTTATCATTCAAATACGTCCAAATACACAAAGAAGCCACCCAAAATATTTATTTAATATTTACGAGTGTTTTTGCACTTGTATTTGCATTTAATGACCTATATTTCACGTCAAATGATATTAAAATGCATTAAATTGCATTAAAAACGAATTTGAGCATGTTTATGCTTATTTTTAACCAATTTGGCCTCATTTATCATTCAAATAACGTCCAAATACAGAAAAATGCGTCCAAAAATATTTATTTATTGTTTACGAGTCTTTTTGCAGATGTATTTGCATTTAATGACCTATGTTTCACGATAAATAGCATTAAAAAGCATTAAAAAGGAATTTGAGCATGTTTATGCATATTTTTAACCTATTTGGCCTCATTTATCATTCAAATAATGTCCAAATATATAAAGAAGCCACCCAAAATATTTATTTAATGTTTACGATTGTTTTTGCACTTGTATTTGCATTTAATGACCTATATTTCACGTAATATCGCATTAAAATGCATTAAAAACGAATTTGAGCTTGTTTATGCACATTTTTAACCAATTTGGCCTTATTTGTCATTCAAATAACGTTCAAATACACAAAAAAGTAACCCAAAATATTTATTTAATGTTTACGAGTGTTTTTGCATTTGTATTTGCATTTAATATCCAATATTCCACGTCAAATAGTATTAAAATGAATTAAAAAGCAATGAAAACAAATTTGAGCATGTTTATTCACATTTTTAACTAATTTGACCATATTTATCATTCAAATACGTCCAAATACACAAAGAAGCAACCCAAAATATTTATTTAATGTTTACGAGTGTTTTTGTACTTGTATTATCCTTTAATGACCTATATTTCACGTCAAATCGCATTAAAATGCATTAAAAACGAATTCGAGCAAGTTTATGCACATTTTTAACCTATTTGGCCTAATTTATCATTAAAATAACGTCCAAATACACAGAGAAGCCAACCAAAATATTTATTTATTGTTTACCAGTCTTTTTACACTTGTATTTGCATTTAATGACCTATATTTCACGTCAAATCGCATTAAAATGCATTACAAACGAATTTGACCATGTTTATGCTCATTTTTAACCAATTTGGCTTAATTTATCATTCAAATAACGTCCAAATACACAAATAAGCAAACCAAAATATTTAATTATTGTTTACGAGTGTTTTTGCACTGGTATTTGCCTTTAATAACGTATATTTCACGGCAAATAGTATTAAAGTGAATTAAAAAGCAATAAAAACAAATTTGAGCATGTTTATTCACATTTTTAACTAATTTGACCATATTTATCATTCAAATACGTCCAAATACACAAAGAAACCACCCAAAATATTTATTTAATATTTACGAGTGTTTTTGCACTTGTATTTGCATTTAATGACCTATATTTCACGTCAAATGATATTAAAATGCATTAAATTGCATTAAAAACGAATTTGAGCATGTTTATGCTTATTTTTAAGCAATTTGGCCTAATTTATCATTCAAATAACGTCCAAAAACACAAATAAGCCACCCAAAATATTTATTTAATGTTTACGAGTGTTTTTGCACTTGTATTTGCATTTAATGACCTATATTTCACGTCAAATCGCATTAAAATGCATTAAAAACGAATTCGAGCAAGTTTATGCTCATTTTTAACCAATTTGGCTTAATTTATCATTCAAATAACGTCCAAATACACAAATAAGCAAACCAAAATATTTAATTATTGTTTACGAGTGTTTTTGCACTGGTATTTGCCTTTAATAACGTATATTTCACGGCAAATAGTATTAAAATGAATTAAAAAGCAATAAAAACAAATTTGAGCATGTTTATTCACATTTTTAACTAATTTGACCATATTTATCATTCAAATACGTCCAAATACACAAAGAAGCCACCCAAAATATTTATTTAATATTTACGAGTGTTTTTGCACTTGTATTTGCATTTAATAACCTATATTTCACGTCAAATGATATTAAAATGCATTAAATTGCATTAAAAACGAATTTGAGCATGTTTATGCTTATTTTTAAGCAATTTGGCCTAATTTATCATTCAAATAACGTCCAAATACACAAAGAGGCCACCCAAAATATTTATTTAATTTTTACGAGTGTTTTTGCACTTGTATTTGCATTTAATGACCTATATTTCACGTCAAATCGCATTAAAATGCATTAAAAACGAATTTGAGCTTGTTTATGCACATTTTTAACCAATTTTGCCTTATTTGTCATTCAAATAACGTTCAAATACACAAAAAAGTAACCCAAAATATTTATTTAATGTTTACGAGTGTTTTTGCATTTGTGTTTGCATTTAATATCCAATATTTCACGTCAAATAGTATTAAAATGAATTAAAAAACATTAAAAACAAATTTGAGCATGTTTATTCACATTTTTAACTAATTTGACCTCATTTATCATTCAAATACGTCCAAATACACAAAGAAGCCACCCAAAATATTTATTTTATATTTACGAGTGTTTTTGCACTTGTATTCGCATTTAATGATCTATATTTCACGTCAAATGATATTAAAATGCATTAAATTACATTAAAAATGAATTTGAGCATGTTTATACACATTTTTAACCAATTTGGCCTCATTTATCATTCAAATAACGTCCAAATACAGAAAAATGCGTCCAAAAATATTTATTTATTGTTTACGAGTCTTTTTGCAGATGTATTTGCATTTAATGACCTATATTTCACGATAAATAGCATTAAAAAGCATTAAAAAGGAATTTGAGCATGTTTATGCATAATTTTAACCTATTTGGCCTCATTTATCATTCAAATAATGTCCAAATATATAAAGAAGCCACCCAAAATATTTATTTAATGTTTACGATTGTTTTTGCACTTGTATTTGCATTTAATGACCTATATTTCACATCATATCGCATTAAAATGCATTAAAAACGAATTTGAGCTTGTTTATGCACATTTTTAACCAATTTGGCCTTATTTGTCATTCAAATAACGTTCAAATACACAAAAAAGTAACCCAAAACATTTATTTAATGTTTACGAGTGTTTTTGCATTTGTATTTGCATTTAATATCCAATATTCCACGTCAAATAGTATTAAAATGAATTAAAAAGCAATGAAAACAAATTTGAGCATGTTTATTCACATTTTTAACTAATTTGACCATATTTATCATTCAAATACGTCCAAATACACAAAGAAGCAACCCAAAATATTTATTTAATGTTTACGAGTGTTTTTGTACTTGTATTATCCTTTAATGACCTATATTTCACGTCAAATCGCATTAAAATGCATTAAAAACGAATTCGAGCAAGTTTATGCACATTTTTAACCTATTTGGCCTAATTTATCATTAAAATAACGTCCAAATACACAGAGAAGCCAACCAAAATATTTATTTATTGTTTACGAGTGTTTTTGCACTTGTATTTGCATTTAATGACCTATATTTCACGTCAAATCGCATTAAAATGCATTACAAACGAATTTGACCATGTTTATACTCATTTTTAACCAATTTGGCCTAATTTATCATTCAAATAACGTCCAAATACACAAAGAGGAATAACCAAAATATTTATTTATTGTTTACGAGTGTTTTTGCACTTGTATTTGCATTTAATGACCTATATTTCACGTCAAATGATATTAAAATGCATTAAAAATGAATTTGAGCATGTTTATGCATATTTTTAAACAATTTGGCCACATTTATCATTCAAATAACGTCCAAATACACAAAGAAGCCACCCAAAATATTTATTTAATGTTTACGAGTGTTTTTGCACTTGTATTTGCATTTAATGACCTATATTTCACGTCAAATCGCATTAAAATGCATTAAAAACGAATTCGAGCAAGTTTATGCAAATTTTTAACCTATATGGCCTAATTTATCATTGAAATAACGTCCAAATACACAGATATTAATGACCTATATGGCCTAATTTATTTATTGTTTACGAGTGTTTTTGCACTTGTATTTGCATTTAATGACCTATATTTCACGTCAAATGATATTAAAATGCATTAAATTGCATTAAAAACGAATTTGAGCATGTTTATGCACATTTTTAACCAATTTGGCCTCATTTATTATTCAAATAACGTCCAAATACACAAAGAAGCAACCCAAAATATTTAGTTAATGTTTACGAGTGTTTTTGTACTTGTATTATCCTTTAATGACCTATATTTCACGTCAAATCGCGTTAAAATGCATTAAAAACGAATTCGAGCAAGTTTATGCACATTTTTAACCTATTTGGCCTAATTTATCATTCAAATAACGTCCAAATAAACAGAGAACCCAACCAAAATATTTATTTATTGTTTACGAGTGTTTTTGCACCTGTATTTGCATTTAATGACCTATATTTCACGTCAAATCGCATTAAAATGCATTACAAACGAATTTGACCATGTTTATGCTCATTTTTAACCAATTTGGCTTAATTTATCATTCAAATAACGTCCAAATACAGAAATAAGCAAACCAAAATATTTAATTATTGATTACGAGTGTTTTTGCACTGGTATTTGCCTTTAATAACCTATATTTCACGGCAAATAGTATTAAAATGAATTAAAAAGCAATAAAAACAAATTTGAGCATGTTTATTCACATTTTTTTTCTAATTTGACCATATTTATCATTCAAATACGTCCAAATACACAAAGAAGCCACCCAAAATATTTATTTAATATTTACGAGTGTTTTTGCACTTGTATTTGCATTTAATAACCTATATTTCACGTCAAATGATATTAAAATTCATTAAATTGCATTAAAAACGAATTTGAGCATGTTTATGCACATTTTTAACCAATTTGGCCTCATTTATCATTCAAATAACGTCCAAATACACAAAGAAGCAACCCAAAATATTTATTTAATGTTTACGAGTGTTTTTGTACTTGTATTATCCTTTAATGACCTATATTTCACGTCAAATCGCGTTAAAAAGCATTAAAAATGAATTTGAGCATGTTTATGCATATTTTTAAACAATTTGGCCACATTTATCATTCAAATAACGTCCAAATACACAAAGAAGCCACCCAAAATATTTATTTAATGTTTACGAGTGTTTTTGCACTTGTATTTGCATTTAATGACCTATATTTCACGTCAAATCGCATTAAAATGCATTAAAAACGAATTCGAGCAAGTTTATGCAAATTTTTAACCTATATGGCCTAATTTATCATTGAAATAACGTCCAAATACACAGAGAAGCCAACCAAAATATTTATTTATTGTTTACGAGTGTTTTTGTACTTGTATTTGCATTTAATGACCTATATTTCACGTCAAATCGCATTAAAATGCATTACAAACGAATTTGACCATGTTTATGCTCATTTTTAACCAATTTGGCTTAATTTATCATTCAAATAACGTCCAAATACACAAATAAGCAAACCAAAATATTTAATTATTGTTTACGAGTGTTTTTGCACTGGTATTTGCCTTTAATAACCTATATTTCACGGCAAATAGTATTAAAATGAATTAAAAAGCAATAAAAACAAATTTGAGCATGTTTATTCACATTTTTAACTAATTTGACCATATTTATCATTCAAATACGTCCAAATACACAAAGAAACCACCCAAAATATTTATTTAATATTTACGAGTGTTTTTGCACCTGTATTTGCATTTAATGACCTATATTTCACGTCAAATGATATTAAAATGCATTAAATTGCATTAAAAACGAATTTGAGCATGTTTATGCTCATTTTTAAGCAATTTGGCCTAATTTATCATTCAATTAACGTCCAAAAACACAAATAAGCCACCCAAAATATTTATTTAATGTTTACGAGTGTTTTTGCACGTGTATTTGCATTTAATGACCTATATTTCACGTCAAATCGCATTAAAATGCATTAAAAACGAATTCGAGCAAGTTTATGCAAATTTTTAACCTATATGGCCTAATTTATCATTGAAATAACGTCCAAATACACAGAGAAGCCAACCAAAATATTTATTTATTGTTTACGAGTGTTTTTGCACTTGTATTTGCATTTAATGACCTATATTTCACGTCATATCGCATTAAAATGCATTAAAAACGAATTTGAGCTTGTTTATGCACATTTTTAACCAAGTTGGCCTTATTTGTCATTCAAATAACGTTCAAATACACAAAAAAGTAACCCAAAACATTTATTTAATGTTTACGAGTGTTTTTGCATTTGTATTTGCATTTAATATCCAATATTTCACGTCAAATAGTATTAAAATGAATTAAAAAGCAATAAAAACAAATTTGAGCATGTTTATTCACATTTTTAACTAATTTGACCATATTTATCATTCAAATACGTCCAAATACACAAAGAAGCCACCCAAAATATTTATTTAATATTTACGAGTGTTTTTGCACTTGTATTTGCATTTAATGACCTATATTTCACGTCAAATGATATTAAAATGCATTAAATTGCATTAAAAACGAATTTGAGCATGTTTATGCTCATTTTTAAGCAATTTGGCCTAATTTATCATTCAATTAACGTCCAAAAACACAAATAAGCCACCCAAAATATTTATTTAATGTTTACGAGTGTTTTTGCACTTGTATTTGCATTTAATGACCTATATTTCACGTCAAATCGCATCAAAATGCATTAAAAACGAATTCGAGCAAGTTTATGCACATTTTTAACCTATTTGGCCTAATTTATTATTCAAATAACGTCCAAATAAACAGAGAACCCCACCAAAATATTTATTTATTGTTTACGAGTGTTTTTGCACCTGTATTTGCATTTAATCACCTATATTTCACGTCAAATCGCATTAAAATGCATTAAAAACGAATTTGACCATGTTTATGCTCATTTTTAACCAATTTGGCCTAATTTATCATTCAAATAACGTCCAAATACACAAATAAGCAAACCAAAATATTTATTTATTGTTTACGAGTGTTTTTGCACTTGTATTTGCCTTAAATAACCTATATTTCACGTCAAATCGCATTAAAAAGCATTAAAAATGAATTTGAGCATGTTTATGCACATTTTTAACCAATTGGCCTCATTTATCATTCAAATAACGTCCAAATACACAAAGAGGCCACCCAAAATATTTATTTAATGTTTACGAGTGTTTTTGCACTTGTATTTGCATTTAATGACCTATATTTCACGTCAAATCGCATTAAAATTCATTAAAAACGAATTTGAGCTTGTTTATGCACATTTTTAACCAATTTGGCCTTATTTGTCATTCAAATAACGTCCAAATACACAAAGAGGCCACCCAAAATATTTATTTAATGTTTACGAGTGTTTTCGCACTTGTATTTGCATTTAATGACCTATATTTCACGTCAAATCGCATTAAAATTCATTAAAAACGAATTTGAGCTTGTTTATGCACATTTTTAACCAATTTGGCCTTATTTGTCATTCAAATAACGTCCAAATACACAAAAAAGTAACCCAAAATATTTATTTAATGTTTACGAGTGTTTTTGCATTTGTATTTGCATTTAATATCCAATATTTCACGTCAAATAGTATTAAAATGAATTAAAAAACATTAAAAACAAATTTGAGCATGTTTATGCTCATTTTTAAGTAATTTGACCTCATTTATTATTCAAATACGTCCAAATACACAAAGAAGCCACCGAAAAAATTTATTTAATATTTACGAGTGTTTTTGCACTTGTATTTGCATTTAATGACCTATATTTCACGTCAAATGATATTAAAATGCATTAAAATGCAGTAAAAACGAATTTGAGCATGTTTATACACTTTTTTAACCAATTTGGCCTCATTTATCATTCAAATAACGTCCAAATACAGAAAAATGCGTCCAAAAATACTTATTTAATGTTTACGAGTCTTTTTGCAGATGTATTTGCATTTAATGACCTATATTTCACGATAAATAGCATTAAAAAGCATTAAAAAGGAATTTGAGCATGTTTATGCATATTTTTAATCTATTTGGCCTTATTTTTCATTCAAATAACGTCCAAATACACAAAGAAGCCACCCAAAATATTTATTTAATGTTTACGAGTGTTTTTGCACTTGTATTTGCATTTAATGACCTATATTTCACGTCAAATCGCATTAAAATGCATTAAAAACGAATTTGAGCTTGTTTATGCACATTTTTGACCAATTTGGCCTTATTTGTCATTCAAATAACGTCCAAATACACAAAAAAGTAACCCAAAACATTTATTTAATGTTTACGAGTGTTTTTGCATTTGTATTTGCATTTAATATCCAATATTTCACATCAAATAGTATTAAAAAGCATTAAAAACAAATTTGAGCATGTTTATTCACATTTTTAACTAATTTGACCTCATTTATCATTCAAATACGTCCAAATACACAAAGAGGAATAACCAAAATATTTATTTATTGTTTACGAGTGTTTTTGCACTTGTATTTGCATTTAATGACCTATATTTCACGTCAAATGATATTAAAATGCATTAAATTGCATTAAAAACGAATTTGAGCATGTTTATGCACATTTTTAACCAAATTGTCCTCATTTATTATTCAAATAACGTCCAAATACACAAAGAAGCAAACCAAAATATTTATTTATTGTTTACGAGTGTTTTTGCACTTATATTTGCATTTAATAACCTATATTTCACGTCAAATGATATTAAAATACATTAAAATGCATTAAAAACGAATTTGAGCATGTTTATTCACATTTTTAACTAATTTGACCTCATTTATCATTCAAATACGTCCAAATACACAAAGAGGAATAACCAAAATATTTATTTATTGTTTACGAGTGTTTTTGCACTTGTATTTGCATTTAATGACCTATATTTCACGTCAAATGATATTAAAATGCATAAAATTGCATTAAAAACGAATTTGAGCATGTTTATGCACATTTTTAACCAATTTGGCCTCATTTATTATTCAAATAACGTCCAAATACACAAAGAAGCAACCCAAAATATTTAGTTAATGTTTACGAGTGTTTTTGTACTTGTATTATCCTTTAATGACCTATATTTCACGTCAAATCGCGTTAAAATGCATTAAAAACGAATTCGAGCAAGTTTATGCACATTTTTAACCTATTTGGCCTAATTTATCATTCAAATAACGTCCAAATAAACAGAGAACCCAACCAAAATATTTATTTATTGTTTACGAGTGTTTTTGCACTTGTATTTGCATTTAATGACCTATATTTCACGTCAAATCGCATTAAAATACATTACAAACGAATTTGACCATGTTTATGCTCATTTTTAACCAATTTGGCTTAATTTATAATTCAAATAACGTCCAAATACACAAATAAGCAAACCAAAATATTTAATTATTGATTACGAGTGTTTTTGCACTGGTAATTGCCTTTAATAACCTATATTTCACGGCAAATAGTATTAAAATGAATTAAAAAGCAATAAAAACAAATTTGAGCATGTTTATTCACATTTTTAACTAATTTGACCTCATTTATCATTCAAATACGTCCAAATACACAAAGAAGCCACCCAAAATATTTATTTAATATTTACGAGTGTTTTTGCACTTGTATTTGCAATTAATGACCTATATTTCACGTCAAATGATATTAAAATGCATTAAATTGCATTAAAAACGAATTTGAGCATGTTTATGCACATTTTTAACCAATTTGGCCTCATTTATCATTCAAATAACGTCCAAATACACAAAGAAGCAACCCAAAATATTTATTTAATGTTTACGAGTGTTTTTGTACTTGTATTATCCATTAATGACCTATATTTCACGTCAAATCGCGTTAAAATGCATTAAAAACGAATTCGAGCAAGTTTATGCACATTTTTAACCTATTTGGCCTAATTTATCATTCAAATAACGTCCAAATACACAGAGAAGCCAACCAAAATACTTATTTATTGTTTACGAGTGTTTTTGCACTTGTATTTGCATTTAATAACCTATATTTCACGTCAAATCGCATTAAACTGAATTACAAACAAATTTGACCATGTTTATACTCATTTTTAACCAATTTGGCCTAATTTATCATTCAAATAACGTCCAAATACACAAATAAGCAAACCAAAATATTTATTTATTGTTTACGAGTGTTTTTGCACTTGTATTTGCCTTTAATAACCTATTTTTCACGTCAAATCGCATTAAAAAGCATTAAAAATGAATTTGAGCATGTTTATGCATATTTTTAAACAATTTGGCCACATTTATCATTCAAATAACGTCCAAATACACAAAGAAGCCACCCAAAATATTTATTTAATGTTTACGAGTGTTTTTGCACTTGTATTTGCATTTAATGACCTATATTTCACATCAAATCGCATTAAAATCCATTAATAACGAATTCGAGCAAGTTTATGCAAATTTTTAACCTATTTGGCCTAATTTATCATTGAAATAACGTCCAAATACACAGAGAAGCCAACCAAAATATTTATTTATTGTTTACGAGTGTTTTTGCACTTGTATTTGCATTTAATGACCTATATTTCACGTCAAATCGCATTAAAATGCATTACAAACGAATTTGACCATGTTTATGCTCATTTTTAACCAATTTGGCTTAATTTATCATTCAAATAACGTTCAAATACACATAGAGGAATAACCAAAATATTTATTTATTGTTTACGAGTGTTTTTGCACTTGTATTTGTATTTAATGACCTATATTTCACGTCAAATGATATTAAAATGCATTAAATTGCATTAAAAACGAATTTGAGCATGTTTATGCACATTTTTAACCAAATTGTCCTCATTTATTATTCAAATAACGTCCAAATACACAAAGAAGC
This sequence comes from x Bolboschoenoplectus mariqueter, assembly GCA_037678475.1. Lineage (NCBI taxonomy): Eukaryota > Viridiplantae > Streptophyta > Magnoliopsida > Poales > Cyperaceae > x Bolboschoenoplectus > x Bolboschoenoplectus mariqueter. The sequence continues at coordinate 4,388,067 of CM075236.1, read as the reverse complement.
AAACCAAAATATTTATTTATTGTTTACGAGTGTTTTTGCACTTGTATTTGCATTTAATAACCTATATTTCACGTCAAATGATATTAAAATACATTAAAATGCATTAAAAACGAATTTGAGCATGTTTATTCACATTTTTAACTAATTTGACCTCATTTATCATTCAAATACGTCCAAATACACAAAGAGGAATAACCAAAATATTTATTTATTGTTTACGAGTGTTTTTGCACTTGTATTTGCATTTAATGACCTATATTTCGCGTCAAATGATATTAAAATGCATTAAATTGCATTAAAAACGAATTTGAGCATGTTTATGCACATTTTTAACCAATTTGGCCTCATTTATTATTCAAATAACGTCCAAATACACAAAGAAGCAACCCAAAATATTTAGTTAATGTTTACGAGTGTTTTTGTACTTGTATTATCCTTTAATGACCTATATTTCACGTCAAATCGCGTTAAAATGCATTAAAAACGAATTCGAGCAAGTTTATGCACATTTTTAACCTATTTGGCCTAATTTATCATTCAAATAACGTCCAAATAAACAGAGAACCCAACCAAAATATTTATTTATTGTTTACGAGTGTTTTTGCACCTGTATTTGCATTTAATGACCTATATTTCACGTCAAATCGCATTAAAATGCATTACAAACGAATTTGACCATGTTTATGCTCATTTTTAACCAATTTGGCTTAATTTATCATTCAAATAACGTCCAAATACACAAATAAGCAAACCAAAATATTTAATTATTGATTACGAGTATTTTTGCACTGGTATTTGCCTTTAATAACCTATATTTCACGGCAAATAGTATTAAAATGAATTAAAAAGCAATAAAAACAAATTTGAGCATGTTTATTCACATTTTTAACTAATTTGACCATATTTATCATTCAAATACGTCCAAATACACAAAGAAGCCACCCAAAATATTTATTTAATATTTACGAGTGTTTTTGCACTTGTATTTGCAATTAATGACCTATATTTCACGTCAAATGATATTAAAATGCATTAAATTGCATTAAAAACGAATTTGAGCATGTTTATGCACATTTTTAACCAATTTGGCCTCAGTTATCATTCAAATAACGTCCAAATACACAAAGAAGCAACCCAAAATATTTATTTAATGTTTACGAGTGTTTTTGTACTTGTATTATCCATTAATGACCTATATTTCACGTCAAATCGCGTTAAAATGCATTAAAAACGAATTCGAGCAAGTTTATGCACATTTTTAACCTATTTGGCCTAATTTATCATTCAAATAACGTCCAAATACACAGAGAAGCCAACCAAAATACTTATTTATTGTTTACGAGTGTTTTTGCACTTGTATTTGCATTTAATAACCTATATTTCACGTCAAATCGCATTAAAATGAATTACAAACAAATTTGACCATGTTTATACTCATTTTTAACCAATTTGGCCTAATTTATCATTCAAATAACGTCCAAATACACAAATAAGCAAACCAAAATATTTATTTATTGTTTACGAGTGTTTTTGCACTTGTATTTGCCTTTAATAACCTATTTTTCACGTCAAATCGCATTAAAAAGCATTAAAAATGAATTTGAGCATGTTTATGCATATTTTTAAACAATTTGGCCACATTTATCATTCAAATAACGTCCAAATACACAAAGAAGCCACCCAAAATATTTATTTAATGTTTACGAGTGTTTTTGCACTTGTATTTGCATTTAATGACCTATATTTCACGTCAAATCGCATTAAAATCCATTAATAACGAATTCGAGCAAGTTTATGCAAATTTTTAACCTATTTGGCCTAATTTATCATTGAAATAACGTCCAAATACACAGAGAAGCCAACCAAAATATTTATTTATTGTTTACGAGTGTTTTTGCACTTGTATTTGCATTTAATGACCTATATTTCACGTCAAATCGCATTAAAATGCATTACAAACGAATTTGACCATGTTTATGCTCATTTTTAACCAATTTGGCGTAATTTATCATTCAAATAACGTCCAAATACACAAATAAGCAAACCAAAATATTTAATTATTGTTTACGAGTGTTTTTGCACTGGTATTTGCCTTTAATAACCTATATTTCACGGCAAATAGTATTAAAATGAATTAAAAAGCAATAAAAACAAATTTGAGCATGTGTATTCACATTTTTAACTAATTTGACCATATTTATCATTCAAATACGTCCAAATACACAAAGAAGCCACCCAAAATATTTATTTAATATTTACGAGTGTTTTTGCACTTGTATTTGCATTTAATGACCTATATTTCACGTCAAATGATATTAAAATGCATTAAATTGCATTAAAAACGAATTTGAGCATGTTTATGCTCATTTTTAAGCAATTTGGCCTAATTTATCATTCAATTAACGTCCAAAAACACAAATAAGCCACCCAAAATATTTATTTAATGTTTACGAGTGTTTTTGCACTTGTATTTGCATTTAATGACCTATATTTCACGTCAAATCGCATTAAAATGCATTAAAAACGAATTCGAGCAAGTTTATGCACATTTTTAACCTATTTGGCCTAATTTATTATTCAAATAACGTCCAAATAAACAGAGAACCCCACCAAAATATTTATTTATTGTTTACGAGTGTTTTTGCACCTGTATTTGCATTTAATCACCTATATTTCACGTCAAATCGCATTAAAATGCATTAAAAACGAATTTGACCATGTTTATGCTCATTTTTAACCAATTTGGCCTAATTTATCATTCAAATAACGTCCAAATACACAAATAAGCAAACCAAAATATTTATTTATTGTATACGAGTGTTTTTGCACTTGTATTTGCCTTTAATAACCTATATTTCATGTCAAATCGCATTAAAAAGCATTAAAAATGAATTTGAACATGTTTATGCATATTTTTAACCAATTGGCCTCATTTATCATTCAAATAACGTCCAAATACACAAAGAGGCCACCCAAAATATTTATTTAATGTTTACGAGTTTTTTTGCACTTGTATTTGCATTTAATGACCTATATTTCACGTCAAATCGCATTAAAATGCATTAAAAACGAATTTGAGCTTGTTTATGCACATTTTTAACCAATTTGGCCTTATTTTTCATTCAAATAACGTCCAAATACACAAAAAAGTAACCCAAAATATTTATTTAATGTTTACGAGTGTTTTTGCATTTGTATTTGCATTTAATATCCAATATTTCACGTCAAATAGTATTAAAATGAATTAAAAAACATTAAAAACAAATTTGAGCATGTTTATTCAAATTTTTAACTAATTTGACCTCATTTATCATTCAAATACGTCCAAATACACAAAGAAGCCACCCAAAATATTTATTTTATATTTACGAGTGTTTTTGCACTTGTATTCGCATTTAATGATCTATATTTCACGTCAAATGATATTAAAATGCATTAAATTGCATTAAAAATGAATTTGAGCATGTTTATACACATTTTTAACCAATTTGGCCTCATTTATCATTCAAATAACGTCCAAATACAGAAAAATGCGTCCAAAAATATTTATTTATTGTTTACGAGTCTTTTTGCAGATGTATTTGCATTTAATGACCTATATTTCACGATAAATAGCATTAAAAAGCATTAAAAAGGAATTTGAGCATGTTTATGCATATTTTTAACCTATTTGGCCTCATTTATCATTCAAATAACGTCCAAATATACAAAGAAGCCACCCAAAATATTTATTTAATGTTTACGATTGTTTTTGCACTTGTATTTGAATTTAATGACCTATATTTCAGGTCATATCGCATTAAAATGCATTAAAAACGAATTTGAGCTTGTTTATGCACATTTTTAACCAATTTGGCCTTATTTGTCATTCAAATAACGTTCAAATACACAAAAAAGTAACCCAAAACATTTATTTAATGTTTACGAGTGTTTTTGCATTTGTATTTGCATTTAATATCCAATATTTCACGTCAAATAGTATTAAAATGAATTAAAAAGCATTAAAATGCATTAAAATCGAATTTGAGCATGTTTATTCACATTTTTAACTAATTTGACCTCATTTATCATTCAAATACGTCCAAATATACAAAGAGGAATAACCAAAATATTTATTTATTGTTTACGAGTGTTTTTGCACTTGTATTTGCATTTAATGACCTATATTTCACGTCAAGTGATATTAAAATGCATTAAATTGCATTAAAAATGAATTTGAGCATGTTTATGCACATTTTTAACCAATTTGGCCTCATTTATTATTCAAATAACGTCCAAATACACAAAGATGCAAACCAAAATATTTATTTATTGTTTACGAGTGTTTTTGCACTTATATTTGCATTTAATAACCTATATTTCACGTCAAATGATATTAAAATGCATTAAAATGCATTAAAATGCATTAAAATCGAATTTGAGCATGTTTATTCACATTTTTAACTAATTTGACCTCATTTATCATTCAAATACGTCCATATACACAAAGAGGAATAACCAAAATATTTATTTATTGTTTACGAGTGTTTTTGCACTTGTATTTGTATTTAATGACCTATATTTCACGTCAAATGATATTAAAATGCATTAAATTGCATTACAACCAAATTTGAGCATGTTTATGCACATTTTTAACCAATTTGGCCTCATTTATTATTCAAATAACGTCCAAATACACAAAGAAGCAACCCAAAATATTTATTTAATGTTTACGAGTGTTTTTGCACTTGTATTTGCATTTAATGACCTATATTTCACGTCAAATCGCATTAAAATGCATTACAAACGAATTTGACCATGTTTATGCTCATTTTTAACCAATTTGGCTTAATTTATCATTCAAATAACGTCCAAATACACAAATAAGCAAACCAAAATATTTAATTATTGATTACGAGTGTTTTTGCACTGGTATTTGCCTTTAATAACCTATATTTCACGGCAAATAGTATTAAAATGAATTAAAAAGCAATAAAAACAAATTTGAGCATGTTTATTCACATTTTTTACTAATTTGACCATATTTATCATTCAAATACGTCCAAATACACAAAGAAGCCACCCAAAATATTTATTTAATATTTACGAGTGTTTTTGCACTTGTATTTGCATTTAATGACCTATATTTCACGTCAAATGATATTAAAATGCATTAAATTGCATTAAAAACGAATTTGAGCATGTTTATGCACATTTTTAACCAATTTGGCCACATTTATTATTCGAATAACGTCCAAATACACAAAGAAGCCCCCCAAAATATTTTTTTAATGTTTACGAGTGTTTTTGCACTTGTATTTGCATTTAATAACCTATATTTCACGTCAAATGATATTAAAATGCATTAAAAACGAATTTGACCATGTTTATGCTCATTTTTAAGCAATTTGGCCTAATTTATCATTCAAATAACGTCCAAAAACACAAAGAAGCTACCCAAAATATTTATTTAATGTTTACGAGTGTTTTTGCACTTGTATTTGCATTTAATGACCTATATTTCACGTCAAATCGCATTAAAATGCATTAAAAACGAATTCGAGCAAGTTTATGCACATTTTTAACCTATTTGGCCTTATTTATCATTGAAATAACGTCCAAATACATAGAGAAGCCAACCAAAATATTTATTTATTGTTTACGAGTGTTTTTGCACTTGTATTTGCATTTAATGACCTATATTCCACGTCAAATAGTATTAAAATGCATTACAAACGAATTTGACCATGTTTATGCTCATTTTTAACCAATTTGGCTTAATTTATCATTCAAATAACGTCCAAATACACAAATAAGCAAACCAAAATATTTAATTATTGTTTACGAGTGTTTTTGCACTGGTATTTGCCTTTAATAACCTATATTTCACGGCAAATAGTATTAAAATGAATTAAAAAGCATTAAAAACAAATTTGAGCATGTTTATTCACATTTTTAACTAATTTGACCATATTTATCATTCAAATACGTCCAAATACACAAAGAAGCCACCCAAAATATTTATTTAATATTTACGAGTGTTTTTGCACTTGTATTTGCATTTAATAACCTATATTTCACGTCAAATGATATTAAAATTCATTAAATTGCATTAAAAACGAATTTGAGCATGTTTATGCACATTTTTAACCAATTTGGCCTCATTTATCATCCAAATAACGTCCAAATACACAAAGAAGCAACCCAAAATATTTATTTAATGTTTACGAGTGTTTTTGTACTTGTATTATCCTTTAATGACCTATATTTCACGTCAAATCGCGTTAAAATGCATTAAAAACGAATTCGAGCAAGTTTATGCACATTTTTAACCTATTTAGCCTAATTTATCATTCAAATAACGTCCAAATAAACAGAGAACCCAACCAAAATATTTATTTATTGTTTACGAGTGTTTTTGCACCTGTATTTGCATTTAATCACCTATATTTCACGTCAAATCGCATTAAAATGCATTAAAAACCAATTTGACCATGTTTATGCTCATTTTTAACCAATTTGGCCTAATTTATCATTCAAATAACATCCAAATACACAAATAAGCAAACCAAAATATTTATTTATTGTTTACGAGTGTTTTTGCACTTGTATTTGCCTTTAATAATCTATATTTCACGTCAAATCGCATTAAAAAGCATTAAAAATGAATTTGAGCATGTTTATGCACATTTTTAACCAATTGGCCTCATTTATCATTCAAATAACGTCCAAATACACAAAGAGGCCACCCAAAATATTTATTTATTGTTTACGAGTGTTTTTGCACTTGTATTTGCATTTAATGACCTATATTTCACGTCAAATCGCATTAAAATGCATGAAAAACGAATTTGAGCTTGTTTATGCACATTTTTAACCAATTTGCCCTCATTTATCATTCAAATTACTTCCAAATAAACGAAGAAGCCACCCAAAATATTTATTTAATGTTTACGAGTGTTTTTGCATTTGTATTTGCATTTAATATCCAATATTTCACGTCAAATAGTATTAAAATGAATTAAAAAGCATTAAAAACAAATTTGAGCATGTTTATTAACATTTTTAACTAATTTGACCTCATTTATCATTCAAATACGTCCAAATACACAAAGAAGCCACCCAAAATATTTATTTTATATTTACGAGTGTTTTTGCACTTGTATTTGCATTTAATGATCTATATTTCACGTCAAATGATATTAAAATGCATTAAAATGCATTAAAAACGAATTTGAGCATTTTATGCACATTTTTAACCGATTTGGCCTCATTTATCATTCAAATAACGTCCAAATACAGAAAAATGCCTCCAAAAATATTTATTTAATGCTTACGAGTCTTTTTGCATATGTATTTGCATTTAATTACCTACATTTCACGTCAAATCGCATTAAAATAATTTAAAAACGAATTTGAGCATGTTTATTCACATTTTTAACTAATTTGACCATATTTATCATTCAAATACGTCCAAATACACAAAGAAGCCACCCAAAATATTTATTTAATATTTACGAGTGTTTTTGCACTTGTATTTGCATTTAATGACCTATATTTCACGTCAAATGATATTAAAATGCATTAAATTGCATTAAAAACGAATTTGAGCATGTTTATGCTTATTTTTAAGCAATTTGGCCTAATTTATCATTCAAATAACGTCCAAATACACAAAGAGGCCACCCAAAATATTTATTTAATTTTTACGAGTGTTTTTGCACTTGTATTTGCATTTAATGACCTATATTTCACGTCAAATCGCATTAAAATGCATTAAAAACGAATTTGAGCTTGTTTATGCACATTTTTAACCAATTTTGCCTTATTTGTCATTCAAATAACGTCCGAATACACAAAAAAGTAACCCAAAATATTTATTTAATGTTTACGAGTGTTTTTGCATTTGTGTTTGCATTTAATATCCAATATTTCACGTCAAATAGTATTAAAATGAATTAAAAAACATTAAAAACAAATTTGAGCATGTTTATTCACATTTTTAACTAATTTGACCACATTTATCATTCAAATACGTCCAAATACACAAAGAAGCCACCCAAAATATTTATTTAATGTTTACGAGTGTTTTTGCACTTGTATTTGCATTTAATGACCTATATTTCACGTCAAATCGCATTAAAATGCATTACAAACGAATTTGACCATGTTTATGCTCATTTTTAACCAATTTGGCTTAATTTATCATTCAAATAACGTCCAAATACACAAATAAGCAAACCAAAATATTTAATTATTGATTACGAGTGTTTTTGCACTGGTATTTGCCTTTAATAACCTATATTTCACGGCAAATAGTATTAAAATGAATTAAAAAGCAATAAAAACAAATTTGAGCATGTTTATTCACATTTTTTACTAATTTGACCATATTTATCATTCAAATACGTCCAAATACACAAAGAAGCCACCCAAAATATTTATTTAATATTTACGAGTGTTTTTGCACTTGTATTTGCATTTAATGACCTATATTTCACGTCAAATGATATTAAAATGCATTAAATTGCATTAAAAACGAATTTGAGCATGTTTATGCACATTTTTAACCAATTTGGCCACATTTATTATTCAAATAACGTCCAAATACACAAAGAAGCCACCCAAAATATTTTTTTAATGTTTACGAGTGTTTTTGCACTTGTATTTGCATTTAATAACCTATATTTCACGTCAAATGATATTAAAATGCATTAAAAACGAATTTGACCATGTTTATGCTCATTTTTAAGCAATTTGGCCTAATTTATCATTCAAATAACGTCCAAAAACACAAAGAAGCTACCCAAAATATTTATTTAATGTTTACGAGTGTTTTTGCACTTGTATTTGCATTTAATGACCTATATTTCACGTCAAATCGCATTAAAATGCATTAAAAACGAATTCGAGCAAGTTTATGCACATTTTTAACCTATTTGGCCTTATTTATCATTGAAATAACGTCCAAATACATAGAGAAGCCAACCAAAATATTTATTTATTGTTTACGAGTGTTTTTGCACTTGTATTTGCATTTAATGACCTATATTCCACGTCAAATAGTATTAAAATGCATTACAAACGAATTTGACCATGTTTATGCTCATTTTTAACCAATTTGGCTTAATTTATCATTCAAATAACGTCCAAATACACAAATAAGCAAACCAAAATATTTAATTATTGTTTACGAGTGTTTTTGCACTGGTATTTGCCTTTAATAACCTATATTTCACGGCAAATAGTATTAAAATGAATTAAAAAGCATTAAAAACAAATTTGAGCATGTTTATTCACATTTTTAACTAATTTGACCATATTTATCATTCAAATACGTCCAAATACACAAAGAAGCCACCCAAAATATTTATTTAATATTTACGAGTGTTTTTGCACTTGTATTTGCATTTAATAACCTATATTTCACGTCAAATGATATTAAAATTCATTAAATTGCATTAAAAACGAATTTGAGCATGTTTATGCACATTTTTAACCAATTTGGCCTCATTTATCATCCAAATAACGTCCAAATACACAAAGAAGCAACCCAAAATATTTATTTAATGTTTACGAGTGTTTTTGTACTTGTATTATCCTTTAATGACCTATATTTCACGTCAAATCGCGTTAAAATGCATTAAAAACGAATTCGAGCAAGTTTATGCACATTTTTAACCTATTTGGCCTAATTTATCATTCAAATAACGTCCAAATAAACAGAGAACCCAACCAAAATATTTATTTATTGTTTACGAGTGTTTTTGCACCTGTATTTGCATTTAATCACCTATATTTCACGTCAAATCGCATTAAAATGCATTAAAAACCAATTTGACCATGTTTATGCTCATTTTTAACCAATTTGGCCTAATTTATCATTCAAATAACATCCAAATACACAAATAAGCAAACCAAAATATTTATTTATTGTTTACGAGTGTTTTTGCACTTGTATTTGCCTTTAATAACCTATATTTCACGTCAAATCGCATTAAAAAGCATTAAAAATGAATTTGAGCATGTTTATGCACATTTTTAACCAATTGGCCTCATTTATCATTCAAATAACGTCCAAATACACAAAGAGGCCACCCAAAATATTTATTTATTGTTTACGAGTGTTTTTGCACTTGTATTTGCATTTAATGACCTATATTTCACGTCAAATCGCATTAAAATGCATGAAAAACGAATTTGAGCTTGTTTATGCACATTTTTAACCAATTTGCCCTCATTTATCATTCAAATTACTTCCAAATAAACGAAGAAGCCACCCAAAATATTTATTTAATGTTTACGAGTGTTTTTGCATTTGTATTTGCATTTAATATCCAATATTTCACGTCAAATAGTATTAAAATGAATAAAAAAGCATTAAAAACAAATTTGAGCATGTTTATTAACATTTTTAACTAATTTGACCTCATTTATCATTCAAATACGTCCAAATACACAAAGAAGCCACCCAAAATATTTATTTTATATTTACGAGTGTTTTTGCACTTGTATTTGCATTTAATGATCTATATTTCACGTCAAATGATATTAAAATGCATTAAAATGCATTAAAAACGAATTTGAGCATTTTATGCACATTTTTAACCGATTTGGCCTCATTTATCATTCAAATAACGTCCAAATACAGAAAAATGCCTCCAAAAATATTTATTTAATGCTTACGAGTCTTTTTGCATATGTATTTGCATTTAATTACCTACATTTCACGTCAAATCGCATTAAAATAATTTAAAAACGAATTTGAGCATGTTTATTCACATTTTTAACTAATTTGACCATATTTATCATTCAAATACGTCCAAATACACAAAGAAGCCACCCAAAATATTTATTTAATATTTACGAGTGTTTTTGCACTTGTATTTGCATTTAATGACCTATATTTCACGTCAAATGATATTAAAATGCATTAAATTGCATTAAAAACGAATTTGAGCATGTTTATGCTTATTTTTAAGCAATTTGGCCTAATTTATCATTCAAATAACGTCCAAATACACAAAGAGGCCACCCAAAATATTTATTTAATTTTTACGAGTGTTTTTGCACTTGTATTTGCATTTAATGACCTATATTTCACGTCAAATCGCATTAAAATGCATTAAAAACGAATTTGAGCTTGTTTATGCACATTTTTAACCAATTTTGCCTTATTTGTCATTCAAATAACGTCCGAATACACAAAAAAGTAACCCAAAATATTTATTTAATGTTTACGAGTGTTTTTGCATTTGTGTTTGCATTTAATATCCAATATTTCACGTCAAATAGTATTAAAATGAATTAAAAAGCATTAAAAACAAATTTGAGCATGTTTATTCACATTTTTCACTAATTTGACCTCATTTATCATTCAAATACGTCCAAATACACAAAGAGGAATAACCAAAATATTTATTTATTGTTTACGAGTGTTTTTGCACTTGTATTTGCATTTAATGACCTATATTTCACGTCAAATGATATTAAAATGCATTAAAAACGAATTTGACGATGTTTATGCTCATTTTTATCCAATTTGGTCTAATTTATCATTCAAATAACGTCCAAATAAACAAATAAGCAAACCAAAATATTTATTTATTGTTTACAAGTGTTTTTGCACTTGTATTTGCCTTTAATGACCTATATTTCACGTCAAATCGCATTAAAATGCATTAAAAACGAATTTGACCATGTTTATGCTCATTTTTAAAGGAGCAACGAGGCATGTGCCCAGTGCTTTAATAAGAGAAAGGACATGTGCCCAATCTCATTTTTTTCAAAAAGCAAAATAACAAGCCAATAAAACGAGAGACAGGGAGGCACATGTGCACCAATCCCTAACTTGAAGAACAGGGACACACCCTTGTTTCCTCAAGGCTCTTAAAAAAAAAAGGAAAAACATTGGCACCAGAACAGGCCTCTCGGCCAGCAAAGCCTCATGACCAGTTCTGGTGGGTGGCTCTTTGTTTGCTGTTTAAAAGTTGCCAGAAAAATACACAAATTAAATTGCATGAATTAATGATATAATTTCATGTGATTTTTATACCAAAGATTTGAAATTATGAAATTATGTTCAATTTCATAAAATTATTTCTTGAAATTAAAGAAACAATTTCATGAAATAGCCATGTCAAATATTAAATCATGAAATTATGTCCAATCTCATGATTTATTAAATCCCAAAATTATTTCTTGAAATTAAAAAATAATTTCATGAAATAATCATAACAAACCCCCTTCAAAAAATATATACACATGTGTGCAAAAAAAATCTATGCACAGAACCCTAATTATATGAAATCAAGAAACAATTTCATATAATTAAACATGCCAAATCCAAAAATCATGAATTTCATTCATGAAAAATGCCCCAAATATTATCCCTTGGAATTAAAAAATGATTCTTTGGGATAATCATGCCAAAATATTAATTGTATAAGATTAACATGCCTAATCATATACAATTAATGATTTAAGTGAAATTAATGCCTAATTTCACACCCAAAAGTACCAAAAATATTACCCAAAATAACAGAATCATGGAATATATTTTCTGTGATTTTTCAGTAATTTTTCATGGATTTTTTTCATGAAGAATAAAATAAAATGAAAAAAATATAAAGAAAATACCAAAAATCAGAACTGGAGATAGTTCTGGGTGCAATTTGGGGGATGTGCAACACTCTGGGTGCAATCTGGGGAGCTCAAACACGACTTCTGCCCTTGGGACCCGCCTGTCATACACACAAAGTGTTAAAGGCGCTTTGCGTGGACCCAGTACACATGCACCATACCACTGACAATACGTTTTGGTGCACAAGGACCAAGCCCACAGCCCAACCCTCAGTTTTTCGCTGGGGCTGTGTCTAATTAAACCTGACGACTGGGCCCCTCTCCTTCAGTCTCACTGCCAAGGGGGCCCAGCGCCCAGAGTTATTTTGGCCAGCGAAAAGAAAAGAAGGGAAAGAAAGGTGAGCGCGGTGCAAGCGCTCCCTCCCTCTGACAAGTCCGAAACTAAAGCACGGTTCACGTGCACCCAACCCAAGCGAGAGAAACCTTTTGAATTTCTCTCTCTCTCCCTCCTTTCTTCCTCCTCGAGCTCCAGAGCTCAGTGGAGCTTCGAAAATGGAGTTCGGGTGTATGGTTCGAGTTGGTCCAAACCATTCTAGGGACTTAATCTACATCCTAAGGGGAGTTCAATGCCACAAACAGCATTGAAAAATAGTAAAGTAAACAAGGAGAAAATCGAAGGAGAAAGTACCTCGACCTTGAAGGTGACAGGGCAATTGGGAGCTCGAGAGGCCAAGCCAACACCTGGGGGAGCTCCGAGATGCTTCCACGACGCTGCCTGAAGTGTCAATTTGGAGTGAAAAGCACTCAATTGACAGGTGCACCACTTGGCACTCAAGTCTGATCTGGGGGTGGTCAATTGGCACAACTCAGCACTCAAGCAGCCAAATTGACACGTTGGGCACACTCAGTGACACCTTGGTGACATGTCAAGCGCCAGCAAGGCCAAGGAATATTCGGGATATGCTCACACCCGAAAGGCATGACACACTGACCCAAGGAAGAAGACAAAGCCAACGGCTCCTTCTCTCTCCCCAGGCCTGTGTCAGGGACACGTGTAGGCACCTCAATGGAGAGCTCTGAGCGCCAGTTAGCTGGAGGAATCTTCCAAGGACAAGCCTCAGGCCAGCACAGGCCTGGCTGGCTCAATCCTGACCACTTGATCAAACCAAGGGCTGGGATGATGCCAGCTCAGCCCTGAGGCTTAAACCATGCCCTCTGGGCTATAAATAGACCCCCAGTGAAGAAGAAGAAGAAGGAGAGAGCAACATAGCCAAAACTCTGCCAAAATCTCAACTCCACCAAATTCCACAAAAAAAAAAGCTAGCTGAGGAGAAACCAAGTCTTGAATAGCTAGGTAAGAGCCATAGGAGTCAAGCCTTGAGCTTGGCTCAGTCTCAATTGAGCTCAAGGAGCCAGTCTCACCTTGCTGGGTGAGATGGCTAGCCCCATGGCTGGGGAGGTGCACATGTGCCTCCCTCCTTCCAGAGCTCAATTGGTGGCTGAGCTTGAGTCTCAGGAGCTTACATGGTGAGTTCACCATGGATTTTGGCAGCATACTCCAACCAATTGGCACATGCCAATCTGGTTTCATGGGGATGGGCACATGCTCATCCCCTCTCTCTCTCAAGCCCTGTGCACATGTGCAGTGGCTGTGTAAAGCTCAATAATGGCTTTATACAAGCTGTTATGCTGTCAAAATTCCATGGAGAAACAAAATCTCATGTTTTATATGAGTATTGTATTTCAATTTGTTATAATATATGATTTTTTGGTGCAAATTAGTTTTATTTCTTTCTTTAGTTCCTTCTTTTATGTTCTCTGATGTGCTTGATGGCTCAGAACCATAATTGAGCAATGAAAAGCAATGAGCATCGGTACTGGCTTGAGTCCAGTGAATTCCAGTTTCTGTCCAGCTGAGAGATCAATCCATATCTCTCAGTCTGGCTGTTAATTTCTTATGAAATTTCACGGTCATGTAGATTAGGTTTATATCAACTTACCACATAAATTTTATAATTTTTGGAATTTTCTGTGAATTGTTATGAATTTTATAATCTCATCTGTCAAAAACTCCAAAAAAGTCAACTTTGGGTCAAACTGAGAAGTTCATTCTTCTTTTGATTCAAAATTCCAAAATTTCTTGATTAATTCACCTTTATGACACCTCATGTGATGTTTTAAAGGATTTAGAATAATTAAACCAGGCTTTAATCCATAGGTTAAACCAAATTTGATTTTTAACATATCTGAAAGGGCATTTCTGTCCATTCTGGTGAAAATACAAAAACATGCTTTCTGATTATTCAATTAGCTTGAAATTTCATAGGCATACAAAATAAGTCTTAATGCATTCATTCACCAAATTTTACCATTTTTGGTATTTTCTGTGATTTTCTATGAATTTTTGAAGTTGAATCTGTAAAAATCAGAATTGAGTTAATTCTGGAATAAATACCAGAGAAGGAAAAAATGAAATTAACTTACATACAAACGAAATTCACATGCAAATCTAGTATAAAACATTTCCAAAACATACAATTGACCCAAATAAACATACTTAAACATGCAATTTGAGAGGAGTGTACAGAAATCAAAGGAAAACCAAATTGGAAATAAAACCAGAAATGACTCAATGTGCATAAAGGACAATGCACATCTAAATTGATGAAATTGATCATCCAAACATGTTCAAACATACTAAACGACACTGTCTGGAGGGTTAATTGGAAGAAAATTGCACAGAAAAGCCATGAAATACCATTTGGTACCAATGCCCCGAAACCAGTTTGGTACCAAATGGCCAAAGTTGCAAAATTGATGGATTAAACTCAAATTAAGCCTCAAAATCTTGATAAACATGTTCTGACGATGCTATATGACAAAGGAATCGAGTCAATTTGTCAAAAATCAGCTCAAATCCCTCAAAATCTCATCTCAGCCAACTTCCCAACCGAAACCAGGTGGTTACCCCCATTTCCGGCGATCCAGGCCGCCGCCGCCGCCGAGACCACCGCCGATGGACTCCCCACGCTCCGGCGATGCTAGCCATGCCTCCTGATCGGAGATCCGACGCCGGCAGGGCCTCGATCAGTGTCGGGGAGGATGAGCACGAATATTGATGCATCTCAAAGCGCGAATCTTGATGAAATTCGAACAGCCCAGTGAAGGCTTGATGCGCGCCAGAGATCCAACGGCCCAGTTTAAAAGATGCTTTAAAAACTGAACTTAAGTTCAGATCTTGATGCGTGGGCCCAAATCTGACGGCCCATATTAATCTGTTTTGAAAATAAACTTTAAAAACCAAATAAAAATGATTTCTCAAGCCCAAAAATTATGAAAAATATATCAAAAATCATGATTTCACTTATGAATATTTTTAAGACTATAAAATGTCAATTTTGATTTTATTTTCTTTTTTTTTATTATAAAATAAAAGAAAATTCAAAATATATGATATATGTAAAAAAAAAAATAAATTCAAAATACCAAATAGGATATTCAAAAATAAGTGAAAGTTATGATAAAACAAATCAACAATTTTCAAAATAATCAAATTATGATAAAACAAATCAAAATATTAAAAAATGGTTAAATATGTTAAAACAAATCAAAATATTCAAAAATGATTGAATTATGCTATATTTTGATAAAATAAATAAAAAAATATTAAAAAATGATTAAAATATGTTATATGTTGATAAAACAAATCAAAATATTCAAAGATAATCAAATCATGTTATATTTTGATAAAAAAAAATAAAAATATTCAAAATAATCAAATGACATTATATTTTGATAAAAATAAATAAAAATATTCAAAATAATCAAATCATGTTATCTTTTGATATAATAAATCAAAATATTAAAGAATGATTGAATTATGTTATATTTTGATAAAATAAATTGGAATATTCAAAATAATCAAAATTATGTTATATTTTGATAAAACAAATCAAAATATTCAAAGATGATTGAATCATGTTATGAAACAAATAAAAAATGTTCAAAATAATTAAACCTTGTTATATTTTGATAAAACAAATCAAAGTATTTAAATATGTCAATATGTCCAAATATTTGACTAAATATGTTAAATATACAAATATACCCAAATATTTGACCAAACATGTCAAATATGCAAATATACCCAAATATTTGACCAAATATGTCAAAAATACAAATATGTCTAAATATTTGACCAAACATGTCAAATATGCAAATATATCCAAATATGTAACCAAATATGTCAAAAATACAAATATGTCTAAATATTTGACCAAACATGTCAAATATGCAAATATATCCAAATATGTAACCAAATATGTCTAAATATTTGACCAAACATGTCAAATATGCAAGTATACCCAAATATTTGACCAAATATGTCAAAAATACAATCATGTCCAAATATTTGACCCAATATGTCAAACATGCAAATAAACCCAAACATTTGACCAAACATGTCAAATATGCAAATATGACCAAACTTTTGACCAAACATGTTAAATATGCAAATAAACCCAAACATTTGACCAAACATGTCAAATATGCAAATACACCCAAATTTCTGGCCAAACATGCCAAATATACAAATATGTCCAAACCCTTGGTAAAATATTTCAAATATGCAAATATGTCCAAAGCTCTGGCCAAATATGCCAAATATGCAGATAAGTCCAAAACTTGGTAAAAACATACCAACATATCAAATCATATCAAATCATGTTTCAAGGGCATTAAACTGGCAGTGCGCTTCAGGTTTAATGTACCTCATTTTGGAAATCGATAAAGAATTATATGTTCCCGATTCTCCAATTTTCCCAGGTTTCGAATTGGCATAGCGCTTCAGATTCGGAATTTGGAAGGTCAATAGACTGTTTAGGACTATACGTCCTTGTCTTTGACATGAACCTTTCTAGAGATCAAACATCTCTGGTTCCTTGAGCATCGAGTTGGCAGTGCGCTTCACATTCGAACTCCGTGAGATCAATAGGATTATACGTCCTCGATCTCCGATTTATGAGAAATTATACGTTTCTCTGACTATAGATCATACGTCTTTAGTCTTATTATCCAAAGTTATATCTTTGGGTTATTTCAAGCATATATTATAATAAATTGGGAGGAAGAAATAAAGCCACGAATCTGATCCATATATTTTGATTAGTTTAGCCCATTAATCAGAGGTTCCCGAGGCGAGAGCCGGGGTAATTAACGGCGGGGGCTTGCGCCCGTCGGAAAATAAAAGTTCCCACAATCACCTAAAATAATAAGTCCTTGAGCGCACAAACACGCACAGGGATGTACCTGCACCTTCTTCCCCCGTGAGCGAGGACGCCGATGCCTCGCGCGTGGGCCGCGAAAAAGGGCCGCACAGGTTCTGGCACGCCCGGTGGGACATATCTTTCTCCTCTCATCTTTTGGGCTAAAATAATTAAATATATGGACCAAATAAAAATATATATCATAAATTTTTAATGAAATATGGCTAATTGATTTGTGGAGTTTATGCTTTTCAGGAAATGATGTCTGGAGCAAATTCTCCGTTTGCAATTGCTGTCCCCGTCTCCCTCAACGAGGCGGGCCATATGGTGTTCTCATTTGGGGACTTTCCCCAAATGATCGTTCTTCCTCCTACTCCACCGTCACCAACCCCGACAATGGTCGAAGATGATAGTGAAGAGGTCTCCTTCAGGATCACCCAGAAGGGGATCGACAACAAAATCCTGGCGCTACCTCCAAAACCCCAGCGCTCCAAGAGACACCGTTCAGAGAAGAAAGTCTCCTCGACCCTTCCAACACAGGTGACCCCAAAGGTCACCAAGAAACGGGCTCTCCAAGCTTACCAGGATGAGCTGGTGGCTGAGCCAAATCTCCCTGTCTCCAATCCCTTCACATCCCTAAGGATTGTGAAAAGGAACTCTCCAACCGCTCGTATCCGGAGCGTTTGGGAGGTTCCATAACCAAAACCTCTCCAAAACCAAAACTTCTCGACCGAGTCGGGAAGACCCTCAGGTCTTAAACAGGTCAACCTAGGTAAGTCTCTGTACGAGACTCACCAAGCTATTAAGGCGCGTAAACAACAGCGTCGAAACAAGCCTCAAGCTTCTGTCTCGCAAGCCCAAGGGAGACAGGTCCATTTCCCCCGGGAATCGGGGAACCGCCCATATGAACGGGCACCAGGGACCAAACAAACATGGATCCCAAAATCTCGTTTGACCCAAACAAGTCAGACACCATCCACCTATATAAAGGTGGCTAAGCCCAAAACACGGGCTACGGTCAAAACCACCGCTCTCTCGAAAAATATTGAGGGTGAAAACGTGTTTAATAGGTTGGGGTCAAAGATAAAACCCCAAGCCTCAAGCACGACCGTGTTTGACAGGCTAGGGCCAAAACTAGACCCTAAGCCATTAAAGTCAAGCAAAGGACTGGTTATCACTGTTCCTGATCTGGCCCGAAAGAAAAGGCGGGTCTCTCGTCCAGCACCATATGCTGATGACGAAGAAGAACACTTCACAGTCTATACTGTGGGGGCGTATGACGAAAGCTCCTCTGACGATCAAGAAGAACGTCACGCCACATATATGGCTGACGATGAAGAAGTGGGCCCATCCCATGACCCACCACCTGGTCGAGATGTCGAGAATGCTCATGCGGCCAGGACCAGAGCCAGGACCAAAAGAGGGCAAAAAGGGGGCCCTCCAACTGACGACGAATCAGCCCACAATGAGGCAGAAATGGAAGACACCGGTGGCTCCGCGAATGACTTCGTCGCCCAACTAAAACGACAGTTGTCTATACGAGAACGAGAAATGGAGGAGTATAGACAGAAAAATGAGCAAGAAATGGGAGAGCTCAGAAAGCAAAATCAAGAGGCTTTAAGCCTGATCAAGTCCTTAAGTGACTTTTTGACCAAGAAGGGGATCACAAATGAAAGGGTGGAAGATGAAGGACCCTCCAAACATACGGGACCTCAACCATCGCAACATCCAAGCTTCAGAGACCCCGACGGTCACAAAGAAGACCTCCCATGTGGAGGAGAGAGCTCTCGAGTCAATATTGCTCGGGGCTCCAATACTCGCACATATACTAATGAGAATCAAGGATTGACTAAAAAGGAGATCCAAGAGATAATTAGTCAACAACTCCAAATGGCGGGCGCAGGATTTACCGTCTCACCCTTGAAACGAACGGGGAGGCCGTATTCAGCCGATTACGACGCTATACCTTACCCAAAGGGGTATATAGTCCCGAAGTTTAAGTCCTTCTCGGGAGAGGGTGTAAAAGACGCAAACCCAGATCAACACTTGGCCCATTTCATGGCCTCGTGTGGGAATACAGGGAGCAATGATGCCTTGTTGCTGCGTCAATTCCCGCAAAGTCTGACGGGTCCCGCTTTCGAATGGTACTACTCATTAGAAAATGGAAGTATCAAAACGTGGGATGACATGACTGATGCATTCAGGGCAAAGTTCGCGGTCATGACTGACAAAATCAGCATTGCGGACTTGGCCAATACCAGGCCCCAGAAGAATGAGAAAGTTCTGGAATACATTAGTCGCTGGCGAAACCTCAGCATCAGGTGTGATTGCCCGATAACCCAAAGGGAGGCGGTCGAACTAATACTCAGAAACGTTGACAACTGGATGACACTGTTCTTAGGGATAGCCAAAATTACGACATATTAGGATTTGATAAACTGTGTGTCCAGGCTGGAAAATGCACCTCCAAATTCATGGCCCAACTACTCGGGTCAGAGATTCCAAAGAGGAGGGAAGGCCGAGGCCAAGGTAGCCAGTACAAGCAAATCCGGCGGCAAAAATACGACCGCTAATGTCAACACTGTGAACAATGGTGACTCGTCAAATAAAAATGACGGCGGCAGCAGTGCAAAACCCGTATATGGAAGCGGACAACCTCTTAAAAGTCTGGAAGAATTGAAAGGCAAGCCTTACTCATTTAAAAGAGATAAGGTCGCACGACTTTTCAAAGATGCCTTGAAGGACGGGCTCCAATTACCCAAATGTAAACGGCCCGCTGATATGGAAAAATCCAGTGACCCGAACTACTGTCCATATCACAGAGTACTTGGGCACCCCATAGAAGATTGCTGGGTGTTCAAGGACTGGATAGAAAGGAGGTATAAGAATGGCGAAATAACTCTGGCTGATAGTATCCTCCAAACGCCAGCCCCGCATGAGCAGGTGAATGCGGTCTCTCATATAGAGATCAATATTGAGGATTCTTCAGCGGAACCTTGGAGTATCCATCTGTCCCGTAAAGCAAAGAAGCTTCTCAAGTCCATCCGGAAAGAACCAGGTATTTTGTGGAAAAATGAAGTGACTCCCATTATCCCTGAACCACCAAGAAAACCGGTGGCTTTCTATAAGAAAGCGAACAAAAATGGCAGCCGTAAGCGGGACAAGAAGCCAGTAAAGCCAAAGGAGTATCCGGAAAAGTCAGAACTCCAAAAGTACATTGATGCGCTCGAAGAATATGAACAAGGTCAACCAATACCGGCCATGCTTCGAGACTTCATTCCTAAACGAATTCTCAACAAATTACTGGGTATAGTCGATGCAGACGAAACCACAGATGAAGGAGATGAGTTTTGGGATGAAGAATGATGTGTCGTCACCCACGTAGAAACTCATGAAGTGAGCGAATCGGAAGACTCTGATACTCTTCCCCGTCGGGAGGAGCTTTACCTCAATGAGCTTTTCGGGCAAATCCATCATTTCATGGATGGTTGCGAAAAGACAACCAGCATAGACTCAAAGTCGACAATTCGGAAATTCAAACCCGAAGGTATAAAAGGGCTAGTGGAAGACATGCCCTATCGAATGAGGAAAGAATGCGAGAAGGGACCTGAAATGAATGGGTTCCTTAGAGTTGGGTTTACCCGAGACGAGGGAAACTCATCTTCAAGACGCCCGAAAGAGGACATGGTGATCATAGTTTCTCATGAGCATCAATCCAGAAATGAGGCATTTCGGCCGGGTCAAGCCCGAAGGAAACCTCCCAATGTCTTTTTAGTAAACATAGAAGACAAAGAGAGGCTAGAAAGCATAGCATGGCAAGATTGCGGCCACGAAGAAAGGCTGACGATTGAAATGAGGCCACTACCTCGGAAAAAGAACAGACGGAATGTCAAGTCGTTCTACGTTCGGGCACCTATATCCCTGAACGCCAACCTCCAAAAGAGTCTGATCGAAATGTCGCAAAGACCAAAAGCACGAGTAAAGAGCCAGAAAATGGCATACCCACACGTGAAAAATCAAAACTCACGGTAGGAGATTATAATGTGCTGGCGCATCTCCGTAAGATCCCAGCCTTACTTAGTGTCTTTGATGCATTGATGATGTCGAAGGATATGCGCGATGTACTAATATACGCGCTCCAAAACCCCGAGCAATTTCAGGCTTATTTTGCCGAAAAACAATCACATGAGACGGCATATGTCAATAGCCGTTCAACGGGTATCCACTTTACTGATGAAGACCTGTTGACTGGCAC
Source organism: x Bolboschoenoplectus mariqueter (assembly GCA_037678475.1). NCBI lineage: Eukaryota > Viridiplantae > Streptophyta > Magnoliopsida > Poales > Cyperaceae > x Bolboschoenoplectus > x Bolboschoenoplectus mariqueter. Next base: position 4,365,987 of record CM075236.1, on the reverse strand, counting down.
CGCCGATCACAACCGGCCGTTGTATGTAACTGGCGACTGTGAGGGGCAAAGATTGAATCGCATTTTGGTCGACTCGGGGTCATCAATAAACATTATGCCCTTGAGGATCCTGAAAACCTTAATGCTGGACACCAAACCATTGTCGAATGAGAAGGTGACCATTCATGGGTTCAATCAACATTCACAGAAAGCCATGGGTGCGGTGACCCTAACACTCCAATTCGGGGGCCTGATAACCTCGACCAAATTTTATGTCATTGACGCCGATACGTCATACAAGGCCTTACTCGGTCGCCCTTGGCTGCATGAAAACCGGGTGGTACCATCAACTCTTCACCAATGCATGAAATACATGAAAGACGGAAGGCAAAAAAGGATAAATGGGGACATCAAGCCATTCGGGGTCCATGAAATTGGCCTTAGCGACGTCCGTTATTTCTTAACGCAGGAGGAGAAGGATCAGCATAAAGCGCTGATGGAGTCTCTAAGCTCCGTCTTACAAGGAAATGGCTCGGAAATGCAAACAAGCCAAACCAAATCCACGCCTGATCTGGTGTCATCCCATGAGAAAAAGGCACCAACTTTGAGTAATAAACCCGTTTACGGGTTATCCTCTGATGAAGAGGAAGACAAGAAGGAACGAGTGTATGGTGTCACCCCCTTATTCGGCGCCTCTTCTGATGAAGAAGATGAGAAGATCTCGACGCGCCGGGTTATCCCACTATACGGGGCCTCAACAGATGATGAGTCAGAAGAGGAAGCTCCTACAGATGAAGAGGCATATGAATCGGAGAGTGGATCAGAAGAAGAAATTCTGTTTCACGTTAAACCGACATACAACTTCGAAACTGACGAGAGCCATGAATCGTCTTTAAGGGTTGAAAAGGTACCCGAAAAACATTACAAGGACCTTTCTCCCAAAGAAGTGAACCAAATCCAGAAGTTGCGGACGTTTGTCGTTCCTTCAAAGGTCGAACGCTTGCCAGGGAAGACGGTCACTCATAGACCAATTAGATTCTACAAAATCGATGCAATCAATCCTGGTGATAATGCCCTGATCCACGAGTGGAGTGGCTTATTGTCAGAAGACTCCGACGACGGGGAAGTCAATATCGAGGCGTCCCGATATTTCGGGAAGAATCAGGGTCAACTGATGGAAAAAGCCCGGTGTCCTCAAACCATATCGAAATCCAAAATGTATTATTTTGAGAAATTATGGAATGGCTCGACTAATACGGTCAGGGGCCTCGATGACAAGATCAAATACACTCGCGGTTTGGGATACGACTCTGAGTCAGAAGAAGACGGGGATCCCGACGAACGGTGTCGAAGCTTCTTCAAGAACCGAAGAGTTACCTGTCATATGGTATCTGAGGAGCCAGAAGAAGAAGACTTCATCCTGGTGGCTAAAAATGCACCAAAAGAGTTGGAGGACGGCGCGCCAAACACCATTGACGAGTTGGTGGAAGTTAACCTCGGGACAGATGAAGACCCCAGGCCAACCTTCATAAGCGCATCCCTCCCCCAAGAGAAACGGGAACCCTTGAGGGCCTTGCTCCAAGAATATGCTGATTGCTTCGCATGGAGCTATGAAGAAATGCCGGGTTTGGATCCCAAAGTTGCGGTTCACAAACTCAAAATTGACCCAAGTATAAAGCCGGTCAAACAGGCACCACGACGAATGAGAATAGAACTCGAAGAAAAAGTTGTGGCTGAAACCAAGAAACTTATTGATGCAGGCTTCGTACGGGAAGAAGAAACTCCCGATTGGGTGGCTAGCATCGTTCCCGTAAAGAAAAAGAACGGGCAAATACGCATATGCGTCGACTTTCGGGACCTGAATAAAGCTTGTCCCAAAGATGACTTTCCTTTACCGGTGACGGAAATCATCATCGACCATACCTCGTCCTATGAGGTATTCTCTTTTATGGATGGGTACGCGGGGTATAACCAAATCAAAATGGATGAAGAAGACCAGAAGCATACGGCCTTCCGCACTCCGATGGGTATTTATTGTTACAAGGTTATGCCTTTTGGCCTCAAAAATGCCGGGGCCACATACCAGCGAGCCATGACGAAAATATTCGACGACCTAATTCATAAGATTGTCGAATGCTACGTGGACGATTTGGTCGTAAAGGCGACGTCCTATGACGAGCATGTCATAAATCTCAAGGTCGTGTTTGACCGTCTGAGGCAACATGCGCTGAAGCTAAACCCGTTAAAGTGCGCCTTTATGGTTTCGTCGGGGAAATTTCTTGGGTTTGTTATTCGACACCGGGGAATAGAAATAGACTCGGGTAAAATCAAGGCAATACAAGAATTGCCACCACCCAGGAACCTTAAGGAGCTTCGCTCGCTTCAAGGCCGCTTGGCATACATCAGGCGATTCATAGCCAATCTATCGGGTATGATACAACCTTTCACCCGATTGACCAAGAAAGATGTCCCGTTTAAATGGGACGAAACCTGCCAACAAGCCCTAAATGACATCAAGGACTACCTCCTCAAACCACCAGTGCTAGCAGCTCCAATACCAGGAAAAGAGCTGGTATTGTACACGACGGCCTTGGATGGCTCTCTCGGGGCCTTATTAGCGCAAGAAAATGAACAAGGGAAAGAAAACGCCCTCTATTACTTGAGCCGCATGCTGGTAGGGGCGGAATACGCCTATACACCGATTGAAAAGCATTGCCTGGCATTGGTGTTCGCTGTGAAGAAGTTGCGACACTACATGATAGCCCACAAGGTCATCCTCATCTCAAAGATTGACCCCTTAAAATATCTCATGACGAGACCCATGCTTACAGGCAGGTTGGCAAGATGGGCCATAATCCTGACCGAGTTTGATATAACTTTCGCGCCACAAAAGGCCATAAAGGGGCAAGCGATGGCTGATTTCCTAGCGGCCCATCCAATACCCGACGACTCTCCTTTGGCATGCGAATTTCCAGATGAAGAAGTCTTTCATACCAAAGATGAAACCCTAAGTTGGGAAATGTACTTTGATGGGGCATCATCTATACGGCCCACCGCAGGCCCAAACATCCCGCAAGTACGGGCCGGGATAGGCTTAGTCTTCGTGACACCAGAAGGAGGAATCATGCGTCATGCCTTGGCATTGACCGAGTCTTGTACAAATAATGAGGCTGAGTATGAAGCGCTCATAGCCGGGTTAGAGCTTGCGCTGAATATGGGGATTAGAAAACTCCATGTGTTTGGTGACTCCCAATTGATAATAAATCAAATCACCGGAGCATATAAGGTACTAAAACCGGAGTTGATGAAGTATCACGCTAGGGTTTTGGAATTAATAGATGAAATTCCCGAAATCCTATTCAAGAAAATCTCGAGAGCCACAAACGGCAAAGCTGATGCGCTCGCTCGGGTGGCTAAAGAATTAGGCGAGCCTAGCGACGAAAATGTGCAAATTGTTGTCAAAAATCGACGACCCCTGTCCTCATGCTTCACGGGGACTAAAGATAAAATCCAGGTGGCTATGGCCGAAGAAATGGAAAGTGACCTGGAAGATGTCATGGTGACTCAGCCGAATGACGATTGGCGCCAACCTTTCGTTGAATACTTCAAATACGGGGTTCTCCCGAATGAGAAATCAGCGCGAGAGCAACTCAAGAAGAGAGCGCTTCGCTACGCCTACGTTAATGACACCTTATACAGGCGATCATACGATCAAATGTGGCTTCGCTGTGCATCAAACCCAGAAGTCCACCAAATCATGAAGGAAGTTCATTCGGGTCTATGTGGAGCGCATCAGCCGGGACCAAAAATGCGACTTAAGATAAAACGCATGGGCTATTATTGGCCCACCATGGCACGCGATTGCATCGAGCATGCCAAGAAGTGTCACATGTGCCAAATACATGGCACATTCATACATCAACACCCAAATCCGCTTCACCCGACTGTATCATCCTGGCCGTTTGATGCATGGGGTACCGATGTAGTCGGGCCCATTGACCCGCCTTCCTCTAAGGGTCATAAGTTCATCTTGGCTGCGACCGATTACTTCACCAAATGGGCTGAGGCAGTCCCGCTTAGGGAAGTGAAGGCAATTGATGTCGTAAATTTCTTCAAAACCCATGTCTTATACCGATTTGGGACCCCGAGGAGAATCATCTCTGATAACGGAGCCGCGTTCAAAAGTGCCAAAATCTACGCACTCGCGGAAAAGTTCAAGATTGACTGGAAATATTCTTCCATATACAATCCCAGAGCAAATGGTTTAGCAGAGGCCTTCAATAAGACCTTGATAAAAATCATGAAAAGGACGTTGAAAGGAAATCAGCGCGACTGGCATGAAAGGCTGCAAGAAGCACTTTGGGCATATCGAACCACATGTCGAACCCCCACTCAAGCGACACCATATTCCCTGGTGTTTGGTGTCGAAGCTGTCCTGCCGCTTGAGGTGGAACTCCCATCCTTAAGGGTGGCGCTCCGGAACGAAATGTCGTTAGATGAGCAGAAGCGCCTCAGGCTCGACGAACTCGACGCTATGGATGAAAGGCGAATCATAGCCCAACAAAACTTGGAAATATACCAAGCAAAGATGGCACGGGCCTACGACAAAATGGCCCGCTCAAGAACTTTTCGTCAAGGGGAATTAGTACTCGTCCTCCGAAGGCCCATAATTGGCCGGCATGTCGGCCCAAAATTTTCACCTAACTGGGAAGGCCCATATGTGGTTGAGAAGGTATTCGACGGAGGAGCATACCAACTCATAGATCATAAAGGCGAAAGACCATTACCTCCTATAAACGGGCGGTATCTTAAGAAATACCATGCATAATACACCAAGAAGAAAGGTGGCTAAACCCATACACCAAGAAGAAAGGTGGCTAAACCCAAACACCAAGAAGAAAGGTGGCTAAACTCATGCGCCCCAAAAGAAAGGTGGTTTAAGTCCCGGGGTAAAAGGTACTTATCCATGTCCCGCCGGGCGTAAATCGGCCTTGTCGCCTTGAGCCGTCAATCAAGGGTCGTGGATGGTGTACACTGAAGAAATACCACAAACAAAGCTGTCCCATCGGGCATAAATCGGCCTTGTCGCCTTGAGCCGTCAATCAAGGGTCGTGGATGGTGTCCACTGAAGAAATACCACGAACAAAGCTGTCCCATCGGGCATAAATCGGCCTTGTCGCCTTGAGCCGTCAATCAAGGGTCGTGGATGGTGTCCACTGAAGAAATACCACGAACAAAGCTGTCCCATCGGGCATAAATCGGCCTTGTCGACTTGAGCCGTCAATCAAGGGTCGTGGATGGTGTCCACTGAACAAATACCACAAACAAAGCTGTCCCATCGGGCATAAATCGGCCTGGTCGCCTTGAGCCGTTAATCAAGGGACGTGGATGATGTCCACTGAAGAAATACCATAAACCAAAATGTCCCCCCCGGGCATAAATCGGCCTTGTTGTCTTGAGCCGTTAATCAAGGAACACATGTGGTGGCTAACACAAAAGCTACCAAAACCTCTGGCAGGCCAAAAAGAAAGGTTTTGTCCACATCGCCGGATGAAGTCGGCGCCCGAACTTTGGAGCCACTAAAGCGGGGAAATGGTTTTGGTATTTGTACCTCCAATACAATTACCACTGTGTTTGCCCATTTGATACAGAATAAATATGAAAATGGGCAGCGTTACGATTTGTCGCTTTAAACAAATCATTGCTGAATAAAACATTGCCTTATTAATTAATAGTAAGGCAGAGTATTGAAGGCATAAATAAAAAGCCCAATAATGAATGAAACCTTCTTATCCTTATGATAAGCTTGGATAATTTATCAGGGCGAAATCCCACTCCAAATATACAAATAAATATGCGTGGAGAATGAGTGAAATGTGAGGGTTCCACACTTAATAATGAGTGGAGAGAATAGAAAGGATCCACATTCAAAATGGTTTTGCCAATTTGTACCGTAAACAATTGACACTGGTATGTTCATCTGACCAGTCATAAAGAGATGAACAAGCTTTTTATCTTGTGCCTAACAAAATAACAAAATACCAAAATAACCGATAATAATATATATAAATCTTCCCAAAACATATACTCAATCCATACATCATACAAAATACGATAACAAACCTAAGCTCCTCAAAATAAGTAACTAAAACCATGTCCAAAACAAACAAAATGCCAAAAATACAAACAAACCCCCACCCTAAAGGCTAGGATAGCGACTACGCAGCTGGGCCAAGAACCCGTCGATCCGGGTAAACAAAGAACAGGCGGCGGTAAAGTGACGCTCCTCGTTAGCCACTAGGTCGTCTACGCTAGCTCGGGCGGCCTCATAATCATATGAGTAGTCACGAAGAGTAGAGAAGGCGGTGTCTACCAAACCCTCCATGCCCTTGATCTCACTCTTGAGTGACTGGGTCTGATCAGCTAGGTGGCTAGAAGCCCTGTAATCAGCCCCAGAAGCTAGCATACCTGCACTGAAAGCCAGGTGACATGTAAGCTGATCCTGGAGACCCCTGAGGCGGTGACGAAGTGAGAATAACTCCGACTCGGCACGAGACACCAATGTCGCGAGAGTCGAGAGAGTCTTTCGTCTCTCCCCGAAAGCCCAGGCCAAACGCTCGCGGGTTATACAAGACAAATGCTCTTGACAGGGGACGATCAAGTCGTCAATCACCCCCTGGAAATCAGGAGAGTTCCCGGAAACAGGGACCAAATCCAAAACACGAAGGTCCAATGAACGGTGGGCTCGAGTGGAGTTGCTAAGGGAACATAGCTTCTCCAACAAATGCCGCATCTCCGATACAGAAGGACCTACAAACCAAACCAATGTCATCACATGCAATATAAATATGAGATCCAAAGTGAGGGGATATAAGAGCATGTACCATCGGGAGAAATGTCACCCAAGAGTCTCTCCTCCTCAGGGTCCATCTCAAAGTCTTCGTCGGGAACGACGTGGAGTCCTGCATTGAGCTCAACCTCTGGCTCCGCCTCGATTTCTTCGTCAGGCTCCTCTTCAATATTGTCGTCATGTCCGACATTGGACCTATCGCCGAACTCTGTGCCGGTCGCCTCGGCAATGACAAAATCTTCAAGGTCTGAATTAAAAACAAGAATAAGATCCCCGAAGGGAGAAATGAAAAGAGTAAGGTATTATGAGATGGTGAAATGACAATGGAGTCATACCTGAGTCACTAATCATGATAGGCTCCTGAAGGACAGCCAAATCTTCCGCTTCCCTTAACGGAGAAACTCTCGCAGGTGAAGCAAATTCTCCGCCGAGAGCTGGTACTAATGGACTCTCAGCGTCCCCTTTTGTTTCAAAGAAGAGTGAGATAAGCAAGGGAAATTATGTGAAGGATATTTAGTAGAATATTCTGGAAGAAAAATCATACCTACGACCGCCTCGTCCCCCAAGACGGTGGGTAAGTTTTCCTTGGCCTCCATTGTAGAAGGGTCGGCGCTCTCAAAACCTGAAAACAAATCGAAGAGAATATAAGGAAAGAATGGTCACTTCCCTAAACATAAAGGACCTTGCAAATATAAGTACCTGGCAAACCCGCTTGAAAAATGAAGAGCTCCTCCAAAATGGAGTCAGGTGCCTCTCTGTTGGTCGACCCTCCTGCGATTTCTCCGACATCAGTATATCATAAAGAAATCACATAAGAAACTTCAAGGATATGAATACAGTAAATAAAAGAGGCCATAAATAATATCACCTGTCTGGGAAGCGATAGGAGAATCTAATGGCACCTTGCTGTCGAAGCCCTGAAAATCAAGTAAGGCGCGAGAAGAGGAAGAGGAAGGAGATCTCCGCCGCTTCTTTTCATTTTTCTTTTTGTCCAGCAGTGGACAAGTCACCCGTGCCATATCGGCAGGGAGTATCGCCTGGTACGCAGAGATAGTGTGAGTATACCACCTATGATACATGGCGGTAAAAATCACCTCTGAGCGTGAAGCCCGAGGCATGGTAAACTGGGAACTCGTACCCACACGAAGTATGGAAGACCAACATCTACTCAAACCCTCCCGGTCTGCAGAAAGCGACTCGGGACGGGAAAGCAACTCGGGAATGCCCTGGTCATATCCAAATTGATGGGCACAACGGTGAGGAGAGTATGGCTCCAAGATAATGTGTTCACCGATGCGTAGAGGTAAAAAGCCACACCGAATGCTAATGAGGTGCTCAGTGGCTGCCGAATCCTATAAAATCCCCTGAACCAACCTAGACCGTGGAATGTCCACAACAAGTCTATCTGAACCTCTGGGCATCCTACGCGAAAAAGCGCGTACCTCAGATCTCTGGAGTGCCCCTCGCGAACGGAAGAAACGATAGCGAGCATCTTTGGGAGAAAGGGATGATGCCGAAGCACAAGCTATGTCGGACAAATAGGGTAGTATAACCCGTATCTCCTGAGAAAGGACAGGAGTATAAAGACCCATCCAGTGTGCATGAAGCCAACCACTGATGAAATGAAAGGGGATGACCTCCCCACTGAAAGAAGGATCGCGAGAGGAAACTAACCCGCGAAGAGATCGATAAATGTTGGCCAACGCCGGGATAGCCAGGGAAACCCTATGTCCCCGAGCCAGGATATTAGCCACGACAAATGAAGAAGGCCTAATCCTGCCAACTGGAGAACTGGGCAAGACGAAATAGCACAGCCACCATGATAGAAAGGCGGTCAACAATGTTTCCTCGTCCACAATCCTGGTAGTAATGGACCCCAAGCCTGGTTTGGGCCCCCTATGCACAATACCGGTTGATAGCCCTACCCCCAAAGGATCACAAGGATCGGCAAAGGAAGTACGGGGATGTGTCGGAGCATCGACAAAGTATGAAACCCACTGGCCCAATGATACACCCTCTCGGTCCCCTAAAATCTCATGATAAATCTTATATACCTGACGAAGAGACGCCGGGTACATCGGAGTCCCGTCTGGCCTCAGGCTGAGGAGATCCACTCCACTGAGGCAATGCTCATCATACGGAAGGCCATAGATCGGCAAACCTGATAACTGGGAGAGGTCCCATAGACTCAAAGTCATCTCGCGATCCTCCGTGAATAAGGTGTTCGTGACATAGCTCCAGCGCTCAGCAAATGCCCGAAACAAGGATATGTCCTGGGTGTATCCAAAAAGCGAGAGGTACACCGCCTCATAAATCCCCGCTTGCTTGAGCATGCTTTCCTCTGTAAGCAAGGTGAACTGGACCCACTCCACTTGTCGGGGGCGCCTTTCTAAAGTCCCGCGGAGCACGCGCTTGTCGTCCCAAGGACACGCCCGATATGATGTCATCTCCGTGCCCAGAAGGTGCAAAGGAGGCGGGCTAGTCGTCCCGACACTTGGGCTCAACACCCTCACTGTACACGGAGTATACTCTCTCATGACGAGGTTGTTCCCTATCATGTTGTATGTGCCAGTGTGATCAGGGCCTTGGGGTGTCCAATCTGCTGGGTCTTTCATGAGAGGTGGAAAATGACCTGGCGAATATAAAGGCATAGGACCCTGGAAGGAAGCCATAATAGCCTGCGAAAAAAAAAAACACACAAAATAAAGGATGATAAGCCCATGAAGCAATGAACCTTTGCAAAAGGAAAAGAGAAAAATCCGGCAGCATCTCCCCTGTACCAGGGGCAATCCTGATTTTTCAAAGGAGCAACGAGGCATGTGCCCAGTGCTTTAATAAGAGAAAGGACATGTGCCCAATCTCATTTTTTTCAAAAAGCAAAATAACAAGCCAATAAAACGAGAGACAGGGAGGCACATGTGCACCAATCCCTAACTTGAAGAACAGGGACACACCCTTGTTTCCTCAAAGCTCTTAAAAAAAAAAAGGAAAAACATTGGCACCAGAACAGGCCTCTCGGCCAGCAAAGCCTCATGACCAGTTCTGGTGGGTGGCTCTTTGTTTGCTGTTTAAAAGTTGCCAGAAAAATACACAAATTAAATTGCATGAAATTAATGATATAATTTCATGTGATTTTTATACCAAAGATTTGAAATTATGAAATTATGTTCAATTTCATAAAATTATTTCTTGAAATTAAAGAAACAATTTCATGAAATAGCCATGTCAAATATTAAATCATGAAATTATGTCCAATCTCATGATTTATTAAATCCCAAAATTATTTCTTGAAATTAAAAAATAATTTCATGAAATAATCATAACAAACCCCCTTCAAAAAATATATACACATGTGTGCAAAAAAAATCTATGCACAGAACCCTAATTATATGAAATCAAGAAACAATTTCATATAATTAAACATGCCAAATCCAAAAATCATGAATTTCATTCATGAAAAATGCCCCAAATATTATCCCTTGGAATTAAAAAATGATTCTTTGGGATAATCATGCCAAAATATTAATTGTATAAGATTAATATGCCTAATCATATACAATTAATGATTTAAGTGAAATTAATGCCTAATTTCACACCCAAAAGTACCAAAAATATTACCCAAAATAACAGAATCATGGAATATATTTTCTGTGATTTTTCAGTAATTTTTCAAGGATTTTTTCATGAAGAATAAAATAAAATGAAAAAAATATAAAGAAAATACCAAAAATCAGAACTGGAGATAGTTCTGGGTGCAATTTGGGGGATGTGCAACACTCTGGGTGCAATCTGGGGAGCTCAAACACGACTTCTGCCCTTGGGACCCGCCTGTCATACACACAAAGTGTTAAAGGCGCTTTGCGTGGACCCAGTACACATGCACCATACCACTAACAATACGTTTTGGTGCACAAGGACCAAGCCCACAGCCCAACCCTCAGTTTTTCGCTGGGGCTGTGTCTAATTAAACCTGACGACTGGGCCCCTCTCCTTCAGTCTCACTGCCAAGGGGGCCCAGCGCCCAGAGTTATTTTGGCCAGCGAAAAGAAAAGAAGGGAAAGAAAGGTGAGCGCGGTGCAAGCGCTCCCTCCCTCTGACAAGTCCGAAACTAAAGCACGGTTCACGTGCACCCAACCCAAGCGAGAGAAACCTTTTGAATTTCTCTCTCTCTCCCTCCTTTCTTCCTCCTCGAGCTCCAGAGCTCAGTGGAGCTTCGAAAATGGAGTTCGGGTGTATGGTTCGAGTTGGTCCAAACCATTCTAGGGACTTAATCTACATCCTAAGGGGAGTTCAATGCCACAAACAGCATTGAAAAATAGTAAAGTAAACAAGGAGAAAATCGAAGGAGAAAGTACCTCGACCTTGAAGGTGACAGGGCAATTGGGAGCTCGAGAGGCCAAGCCAACACCTGGGGGAGCTCCGAGATGCTTCCACGACGCTGCCTGAAGTGTCAATTTGGAGTGAAAAGCACTCAATTGACAGGTGCACCACTTGGCACTCAAGTCTGATCTGGGGGTGGTCAATTGGCACAACTCAGCACTCAAGCAGCCAAATTGACACGTTGGGCACACTCAGTGACACCTTGGTGACATGTCAAGCGCCAGCAAGGCCAAGGAATATTCGGGATATGCTCACACCCGAAAGGCATGACACACTGACCCAAGGAAGAAGACAAAGCCAACGGCTCCTTCTCTCTCCCCAGGCCTGTGTCAGGGACACGTGTAGGCACCTCAATGGAGAGCTCTGAGCGCCAGTTAGCTGGAGGAATCTTCCAAGGACAAGCTTCAGGCCAGCACAGGCCTGGCTGGCTCAATCCTGGCCACTTGATCAAACCAAGGGCTGGGATGATGCCAGCTCAGCCCTGAGGCTTAAACCATGCCCTCTGGGCTATAAATAGACCCCCAGTGAAGAAGAAGAAGAAGAAGGAGAGAGCAACATAGCCAAAACTCTGCCAAAATCTCAACTCCACCAAATTCCACAAAAAAAAAAGCTAGCTGAGAAGAAACCAAGTCTTGAATAGCTAGGTAAGAGCCACAGGAGTCAAGCCTTGAGCTTGGCTCAGTCTCAATTGAGCTCAAGGAGCCAGTCTCACCTTGCTGGGTGAGATGGCTAGCCCCATGGCTGGGGAGGTGCACATGTGCCTCCCTCCTTCCAGAGCTCAATTGGTGGCTGAGCTTGAGTCTCAGGAGCTCACATGGTGAGTTCACCATGGATTTTGGCAGCATACTCCAACCAATTGGCACATGCCAATCTGGTTTCATGGGGATGGGCACATGCTCATCCCCTCTCTCTCTCAAGCCCTGTGCACATGTGCAGTGGCTGTGTAAAGCTCAATAATGGCTTTATACAAGCTGTTATGCTGTCAAAATTCCATGGAGAAACAAAATCCCATGCTTTATATGAATATTGTATTTCAATTTGTTATAATATATGATTTTTTGGTGCAAATTGGTTTTATTTCTTTCTTTAGTTCCTTCTTTTATGTTCTCTGATGTGCTTGATGGCTCAGAACCATGTAGATTGGGTTTATAATAGCTTACCACATAAATTTTATAATTTTTGGAATTTTCTGTGAATTGATATGAATTTTACAATCTCATCTGTCAAAAACTCCAAAAAAGTCAACTTTGGGTCAAACTGAGAAGTTCATTCTTCTTTTGATTCAAAAATCCAGAATTTCTTGATTAATTCACCTTTATGACACCTCATGTGATGTTTTAAAGGGTTTAGAATAATTAAACCAGGCTTTAATCCATAGGTTAAGCCAAATTTGATTTTTAACATAGCTGAAAGGGCATTTCTGTCCATTCTGGTGAAAATACAAAAAACATGCTTTCTGATTACTCAATTAGCTTGAAATTTCATAGGCATACAAAATAAGTCTTAATGCATTCATTCACAAAATTTTACCATTTTTGGTATTTTCTGTGATTTTCTATGAATTTTTGAAGTTGAATCTGTAAAAATCAGAATTGAGTTAATTCTGGAATAAATACCAGAAAAGAAAAAAAAATGAAATTAACTTACATACAAACGAAATTCACATGCAAATCTAGTATAAAACCTTCTCAAAACATACAATTGACCCAAATGAACATGCTTAAACATGCAATTTGAGAAGAATGTACAGAAATCAAAAGGAAAATAAATTGGAAATAAAACCAGAAATGAACTAATGTGCATAAAGGACAATGCACATCTAAATTGATGAAATTGATCATCCAAACATGTTCAAACATGCTAAACGACACTGTCTGGAAGGCTAATTGGAAGAAAATTGCAAGGAAAAGCCATGAAATACCATTTGGTACCAATGCCCCGAAACCAGTTTGGTACCAAATGGCCAAAGTTGCAAAATTGATGGATTAAACTCAAATTAAGCCTCAAAATCTTGATAAATATGTTCTGGCGATGCCATACGACAAAGAAATCGAGTTAATTTGTCAAAAATAAGCTCAAATTCCTCAAAATTTCATCTCAGCCAACTTCCCAACCGAAACCAAGTGGCTACCCCCATCTCCGGCGATCCAGGCCGCCGCCGCCGCCGAGACCACCACTGATGGACTCCCCACGCTCCGGCGATGCCAACCATGCCCTCCGATCGAAGATCCGACGCCGGCAGGGCCTCGATCAGTGTCGGAGAGGATGAGCACGAATATTGATGCACCTCAAAGTGCGAATCTTGATGAAATTCAAACAACCCACAGGAGGCTTGATGCGCGTCAGAGATCCAACGGCCCAGTTTAAAAGATGCTTTAAAAACTGAACTTAAGTTCAGATCTTGATGCGTGGGCCCAAATCTGACGGCCCATATTAATCTGTTTTGAAAATAAACTTTAAACACCAAATAAAAATGATTTCTCAAGCCCAAAAATTATGAAAAATATATCAAAAATCATGATTTCACTTATGAATATTTTTAAGACTATAAAATGCCAATTTTGATTTTATTTTCCTTTTTTTTATTATAAATAAAAGAAAATTCAAAATATATGATATATGTACAAAATAAATTCAAAATACCAAATAGGATATTTAAAAATAAGTGAAAATTATGACAAAACAAATCAACAATTTTCAAAATAATCAAATTATGTATATTTTGATAAAACAAATCAAAATATTCAAGAATAATTAAAATATGTCATAAACAAATCAAAATATTCAAGGATAATTAAAATAAGTCATAAACAAATCAAAAATATTTTAAATAATCAAATCATGCTATATTTTGATAAAACAAATCAAAATATTCAAAATAATCAAATTATGATAAAACAAATCAAAATATTCAAAATAATCAAATTATGATAAAACAAATCAAAATATTCAAAATAATCAAATTATGATAAAACAAATCAAAATATTCAAAAATAATTAAATTATGTCATGTTATGATAAAACAAATCAAAACATTAGAAATTTAATCAAATTATGTTATATTTTGATAAAACAAATCAAAATATTCAAAAATGATTAAAATATGTTATATGTTGACAAAACAAATAAAAAATATTTAAATATGTCAAAAATACAATTATGCCCAAATATTTGACCAAACATGTCAAATATGCAAATATACCCAAATATTTGACCAAACATGTCAAATATGCAAATGTACTCAAATATTTGACCAAATATGTCAAAAATACAATTATGCCCAAATATTTGACCAAACATGTCAAATATGCAAATATACCCAAATATTTGACCAAACATGTCAAATGTGCAAATATACCCAAATATTTGACCAAATATGTCAAAAATACAATTATGTCCAAATATTTGACCAAACATGTCAAATATGCAAATATACCCAAATATTTGACCAAACATGTCAAATATGCAAGTATACCCAAATATTTGACCAAATATGTCAAAAATGCAAATATACCCAAATATTTGACAAAATATGTCAAAAATACAAATATGTCCAAATATTTGACCCAATATGTCAAACATGCAAATAAACCCAAACATTTGACCAAACATGTCAAATATGCAAATATGACCAAACTTTTTGACCAAACATGTTAAATATGCAAATAAACCCAAACATTTGACCAAACATGTCAAATATGCAAATACACCCAAATTTCTGGCCAAACATGCCAAATAAACATTTTTAAACAATTTGGCCTCATTTATCATTCAAAAAACGTCCAAATACACAAAGAAGCAACCTAAAATATTTATTTAATGTTTACGAGTGTTTTTGCACTTAATGACCTATATTTCATGTCAAATCGCATAAAAATGCATTAAAAACGAATTTGAGCTTGTTTATGCACATTTTTAACCAATTTGGCCTCATTTATCATTCAAATAACGTCCAAATACACAAAAAAATCCACCCAAAATATTTATTTAATGTTTACGAGTGTTTTTGCACTTGTATTTACATTTAATGACCTATATTTCCCGTCAAATCGCATCAAAATGCATTAAAAACGAATTTGAGCATTTTAATGCACATTTTTAACCAATTTGGCCTCATTTATCATTCAAATAACGTCAAACATACAAAGAATCAACCCAAAATATTTATTTAATGTTTACGAGTGTTTTTGCACTTGTAGTTGCACTTAATGACCTATATTTCATGTCAAATCGCATAAAAATGCATTAAAAACGAATTTGAGCTTGTTTATGCACATTTTTAACCAATTGGCCTCATTTATCATTCAAATAATGTCCAAATACACAAAGAAGCAACCCAAAATATTTATTTAATGTTTACGAGTGTTTTTGCACTTGTATTTGCGTTTCATAACCTATATTTCACGTCAAATCGTATTAAAATGCATTAAAATGCATTAAAAACGAATTTGTGCATGTTTATGCACATTTTTAACCAATTTGGCCTCATTTAACATTCAAATAACGTCCAAACACACAAAAAAAGTAACCCAAAATATTTCGTTAATGTTTACGAGAGTTTTTGCACTTGTATTTGCGTTTAATAACCTATATTTCACGTCAAATCGTATCAAAATGCATTAAAATGAATTAAAAACGAATTTGAGCATGTTTATGCATATTTTTTAACCAATTTGGCCTCATTTATCATCCAAATAACGTCCAAATACACATAAAAGCAATCCAAAATATTTATTTAATGTTTACGAGTGTTTTTGCACTTAATGACCTATATTTCACGTCAAATCGCATCAAAGTACATTAAAAACGAATTTGAGCATGTTTATGCACATTTTTAATCAATTTGGCCTAATTTATCATTCAAATAACGTCCAAACACACAAAGAATCAACCCAAAATATTTATTTAATGTTTACGAGTGTTTTTGCACTTGTATTTACATTTAATGACCTATTTCACGTCAAATCGCTATAAAATGTATTAAAAAGGCATTTGTGCATGTTTATGCACATTTTTAACCAATTTGGCCTCATTTATCTTTCAAATAATGTCCAAATACATAAAGAAGCCACCCAAAATATTTATTTAATGTTTACGAGTGTTTTTACACAAGTATTTACATTTAATAACCTATATTTTACGTCAAATCGCTTTAAAATGCTTTAAAAAGGCTTTTGTGCATGTTTATGCACATTTTTAAACAATTTGGCCTCATTTATCAATCAAATAACGTCCAAATACACAAAGAAGCCACCCAAAATATTTATTTATTGTTTACGAGTGTTTTTGTACTTGTATTATCCATTAATGACCTATATTTCACGTCAAATCGCATCGAAGTGCATTAAAAACGAATTTGAGCATGTTTATACAAATTTTTAACCAATTTGGTCTCATTTATCATTCAAATAACGTCCAAATACACAAATAGCAAACCAAAATAATTATTTAATGTTTACGAGTGTTTTAGCACTTGTATTTGCACTTAATGACCTATATTTCACGTCAAATCGCATCGAAGTGCATTAAAAACGAATTTGAGCATGTTTATGCACATTTTTAACCAATTTGGCCTAATTTATCATTCAAATAACGTCCAAATATAAAAAGAAGTCACCCAAAATATTTATTAAATGTTTACGAGTGTTTTTGCACTTGTATTTGAATTTAATATCCTATATTTCACGTCAAATAGTATTAAAAGGAATTAAAATGCATTAAAAACGAATTTGAGCATGTTTATTCATATTTTTAACCAATTTGGCCTAATTTATCATACAAATAACGTCCAAATACACAAAAAAGCTAGCCAAAATATTTATTTAGTATTTACGAGTGTTTTTGCACTTTTATGTGCATTTAATTACCTATATTTCACGTCAAATCGCATTAAAATGCATTAAAAAGGCATTTGAGCATGTTTATGCACATTTTTAACCAATTTGGCCTAATTTATCATTCAAATAACGTCCAAATATACAAAGAAGCCACCCAAAATATTTAGTTAATGTTTACGAGTGTTTTTGCACATGTATTTGCATTTAATGAGCTATATTTCCCGTCAAATCGCTTTAAAATGCGTTAAAAACGAATTGGAGCATGTTTATGCACATTTTGAACCAATTGGCCTCATTTATCATTCAAATAAAGTCCAAATACACAAGGAAGCAACCCAAAATATTTATTTAACGTTTACGAGTGTTTTTGCACTTGTATTTACATTTAATGCCAATATTTCACGTCAAATCGCATTAAAATGCATTAAAAACGAATTTGAGCATGTTTATGCACATTTTTAACCAATTTGGCCTCATTTAACATTCAAATAACGTCCAAACACACAAAAAAAGTAACCCAAAATATTTCGTTAATGTTTACGAGAGTTTTTGCACTTGTATTTGCGTTTAATAACCTATATTTCACGTCAAATAGTATCAAAATGCATTAAAATGAATTAAAAACGAATTTGAGCATGTTTATGCATATTTTTAAACAATTTGGCCTCATTTATCATTCAAATAACGTCCAAATACACAGAAAAGCAACCCAAAATATTTATTTAATGTTTACGAGTGTTTTTGCACTTAATGACCTATATTTCACGTCAAATCGCATCAAAGTACATTAAAAACGAATTTGAGCATGTTTATGCACATTTTTAATCAATTTGGCCTAATTTATCATTCAAATTACGTCCAAACACACAAAGAATCAACCCAAAATATTTATTTATGTTTACGAGTGTTTTTGCACTTGTATTTACATTTAATGACCTATTTCACGTCAAATCGCTATAAAATGTATTAAAAAGGCATTTGTGCATGTTTATGCACATTTTTAACCAATTTGGCCTCATTTATCTTTCAAATAATGTCCAAATACATAAAGAAGCCACCCAAAATATTTATTTAATGTTTACGAGTGTTTTTACACAAGTATTTACATTTAATAACCTATATTTTACGTCAAATCGCTTTAAAATGCTTTAAAAAGGCTTTTGTGCATGTTTATGCACATTTTTAAACAATTTGGCCTCATTTATCATTCAAATAACGTCCAAATACACAAAGAAGCCACCCAAAATATTTATTTATTGTTTACGAGTGTTTTTGTACTTGTATTATCCTTTAATGACCTATATTTCACGTCAAATCGCATCGAAGTGCATTAAAAACGAATTTGAGCATGTTTATACAAATTTTTAACCAATTTGGCCTCATTTATCGTTCAAATAACGTCCAAATACACAAAAAAGCCACCCAAAATATTTATTTAATGTTTACGAGTGTTTTTGCACTTGTATTTACATTTAATGACCTATATTTCCCGTCAAATCGCATCAAAATGCATTAAAAACGAATTTGAGCATTTTAATGCACATTTTTAACCAATTTGGCCTCATTTATCATTCAAATATCGTCAAACATACAAAGAATCAACCCAAAATATTTATTAAATGTTTACGAGTGTTTTTGCACTTTTATGTGCATTTAATTACCTATATTTCACGTCAAATCGCATTAAAATGCATTAAAAAGGCATTTGAGCATGTTTATGCACATTTTTAACCAATTTGGCCTAATTTATCATTCAAATAACGTCCAAATATACAAAGAAGCCACCCAAAATATTTAGTTAATGTTTACGAGTGTTTTTGCACATGTATTTGCATTTAATGAGCTATATTTCCCGTCAAATCGCTTTAAAATGCGTTAAAAACGAATTGGAGCATGTTTATGCACATTTTGAACCAATTGGCCTCATTTATCATTCAAATAAAGTCCAAATACACAAGGAAGCAACCCAAAATATTTATTTAACGTTTACGAGTGTTTTTGCACTTGTATTTACATTTAATGCCAATATTTCACGTCAAATCGCATTAAAATGCATTAAAAACGAATTTGAGCATGTTTATGCACATTTTTAACCAATTTGGCCTCATTTAACATTCAAATAACGTCCAAACACACAAAAAAAGTAACCCAAAATATTTCGTTAATGTTTACGAGAGTTTTTGCACTTGTATTTGCGTTTAATAACCTATATTTCACGTCAAATAGTATCAAAATGCATTAAAATGAATTAAAAACGAATTTGAGCATGTTTATGCATATTTTTAAACAATTTGGCCTCATTTATCATTCAAATAACGTCCAAATACACAGAAAAGCAACCCAAAATATTTATTTAATGTTTACGAGTGTTTTTGCACTTAATGACCTATATTTCACGTCAAATCGCATCAAAGTACATTAAAAACGAATTTGAGCATGTTTATGCACATTTTTAATCAATTTGGCCTAATTTATCATTCAAATTACGTCCAAACACACAAAGAATCAACCCAAAATATTTATTTATGTTTACGAGTGTTTTTGCACTTGTATTTACATTTAATGACCTATTTCACGTCAAATCGCTATAAAATGTATTAAAAAGGCATTTGTGCATGTTTATGCACATTTTTAACCAATTTGGCCTCATTTATCTTTCAAATAATGTCCAAATACATAAAGAAGCCACCCAAAATATTTATTTAATGTTTACGAGTGTTTTTACACAAGTATTTACATTTAATAACCTATATTTTACGTCAAATCGCTTTAAAATGCTTTAAAAAGGCTTTTGTGCATGTTTATGCACATTTTTAAACAATTTGGCCTCATTTATCATTCAAATAACGTCCAAATACACAAAGAAGCCACCCAAAATATTTATTTATTGTTTACGAGTGTTTTTGTACTTGTATTATCCTTTAATGACCTATATTTCACGTCAAATCGCATCGAAGTGCATTAAAAACGAATTTGAGCATGTTTATACAAATTTTTAACCAATTTGGCCTCATTTATCGTTCAAATAACGTCCAAATACACAAAAAAGCCACCCAAAATATTTATTTAATGTTTACGAGTGTTTTTGCACTTGTATTTACATTTAATGACCTATATTTCCCGTCAAATCGCATCAAAATGCATTAAAAACGAATTTGAGCATTTTAATGCACATTTTTAACCAATTTGGCCTCATTTATCATTCAAATATCGTCAAACATACAAAGAATCAACCCAAAATATTTATTAAATGTTTACGAGTGTTTTTGCACTTTTATGTGCATTTAATTACCTATATTTCACGTCAAATCGCATTAAAATGCATTAAAAAGGCATTTGAGCATGTTTATGCACATTTTTAACCAATTTGGCCTAATTTATCATTCAAATAACGTCCAAATATACAAAGAAGCCACCCAAAATATTTAGTTAATGTTTACGAGTGTTTTTGCACATGTATTTGCATTTAATGAGCTATATTTCCCGTCAAATCGCTTTAAAATGCGTTAAAAACGAATTGGAGCATGTTTATGCACATTTTGAACCAATTGGCCTCATTTATCATTCAAATAAAGTCCAAATACACAAGGAAGCAACCCAAAATATTTATTTAACGTTTACGAGTGTTTTTGCACTTGTATTTACATTTAATGCCAATATTTCACGTCAAATCGCATTAAAATGCATTAAAAACGAATTTGAGCATGTTTATGCACATTTTTAACCAATTTGGCCTCATTTAACATTCAAATAACGTCCAAACACACAAAAAAAGTAACCCAAAATATTTCGTTAATGTTTACGAGAGTTTTTGCACTTGTATTTGCGTTTAATAACCTATATTTCACGTCAAATAGTATCAAAATGCATTAAAATGAATTAAAAACGAATTTGAGCATGTTTATGCATATTTTTAAACAATTTGGCCTCATTTATCATTCAAATAACGTCCAAATACACAGAAAAGCAACCCAAAATATTTATTTAATGTTTACGAGTGTTTTTGCACTTAATGACCTATATTTCACGTCAAATCGCATCAAAGTACATTAAAAACGAATTTGAGCATGTTTATGCACATTTTTAATCAATTTGGCCTAATTTATCATTCAAATTACGTCCAAACACACAAAGAATCAACCCAAAATATTTATTTATGTTTACGAGTGTTTTTGCACTTGTATTTACATTTAATGACCTATTTCACGTCAAATCGCTATAAAATGTATTAAAAAGGCATTTGTGCATGTTTATGCACATTTTTAACCAATTTGGCCTCATTTATCTTTCAAATAATGTCCAAATACATAAAGAAGCCACCCAAAATATTTATTTAATGTTTACGAGTGTTTTTACACAAGTATTTACATTTAATAACCTATATTTTACGTCAAATCGCTTTAAAATGCTTTAAAAAGGCTTTTGTGCATGTTTATGCACATTTTTAAACAATTTGGCCTCATTTATCATTCAAATAACGTCCAAATACACAAAGAAGCCACCCAAAATATTTATTTATTGTTTACGAGTGTTTTTGTACTTGTATTATCCTTTAATGACCTATATTTCACGTCAAATCGCATCGAAGTGCATTAAAAACGAATTTGAGCATGTTTATACAAATTTTTAACCAATTTGGCCTCATTTATCGTTCAAATAACGTCCAAATACACAAAAAAGCCACCCAAAATATTTATTTAATGTTTACGAGTGTTTTTGCACTTGTATTTACATTTAATGACCTATATTTCCCGTCAAATCGCATCAAAATGCATTAAAAACGAATTTGAGCATTTTAATGCACATTTTTAACCAATTTGGCCTCATTTATCATTCAAATATCGTCAAACATACAAAGAATCAACCCAAAATATTTATTAAATGTTTACGAGTGTTTTTGCACTTTTATGTGCATTTAATTACCTATATTTCACGTCAAATCGCATTAAAATGCATTAAAAAGGCATTTGAGCATGTTTATGCACATTTTTAACCAATTTGGCCTAATTTATCATTCAAATAACGTCCAAATATACAAAGAAGCCACCCAAAATATTTAGTTAATGTTTACGAGTGTTTTTGCACATGTATTTGCATTTAATGAGCTATATTTCCCGTCAAATCGCTTTAAAATGCGTTAAAAACGAATTGGAGCATGTTTATGCACATTTTGAACCAATTGGCCTCATTTATCATTCAAATAAAGTCCAAATACACAAGGAAGCAACCCAAAATATTTATTTAACGTTTACGAGTGTTTTTGCACTTGTATTTACATTTAATGCCAATATTTCACGTCAAATCGCATTAAAATGCATTAAAAACGAATTTGAGCATGTTTATGCACATTTTTAACCAATTTGGCCTCATTTAACATTCAAATAACGTCCAAACACACAAAAAAAGTAACCCAAAATATTTCGTTAATGTTTACGAGAGTTTTTGCACTTGTATTTGCGTTTAATAACCTATATTTCACGTCAAATAGTATCAAAATGCATTAAAATGAATTAAAAACGAATTTGAGCATGTTTATGCATATTTTTAAACAATTTGGCCTCATTTATCATTCAAATAACGTCCAAATACACAGAAAAGCAACCCAAAATATTTATTTAATGTTTACGAGTGTTTTTGCACTTAATGACCTATATTTCACGTCAAATCGCATCAAAGTACATTAAAAACGAATTTGAGCATGTTTATGCACATTTTTAATCAATTTGGCCTAATTTATCATTCAAATTACGTCCAAACACACAAAGAATCAACCCAAAATATTTATTTATGTTTACGAGTGTTTTTGCACTTGTATTTACATTTAATGACCTATTTCACGTCAAATCGCTATAAAATGTATTAAAAAGGCATTTGTGCATGTTTATGCACATTTTTAACCAATTTGGCCTCATTTATCTTTCAAATAATGTCCAAATACATAAAGAAGCCACCCAAAATATTTATTTAATGTTTACGAGTGTTTTTACACAAGTATTTACATTTAATAACCTATATTTTACGTCAAATCGCTTTAAAATGCTTTAAAAAGGCTTTTGTGCATGTTTATGCACATTTTTAAACAATTTGGCCTCATTTATCATTCAAATAACGTCCAAATACACAAAGAAGCCACCCAAAATATTTATTTATTGTTTACGAGTGTTTTTGTACTTGTATTATCCTTTAATGACCTATATTTCACGTCAAATCGCATCGAAGTGCATTAAAAACGAATTTGAGCATGTTTATACAAATTTTTAACCAATTTGGCCTCATTTATCGTTCAAATAACGTCCAAATACACAAAAAAGCCACCCAAAATATTTATTT
Organism: x Bolboschoenoplectus mariqueter; assembly: GCA_037678475.1. Taxonomy (NCBI): domain Eukaryota; kingdom Viridiplantae; phylum Streptophyta; class Magnoliopsida; order Poales; family Cyperaceae; genus x Bolboschoenoplectus; species x Bolboschoenoplectus mariqueter. The sequence continues at coordinate 4,342,611 of CM075236.1, read as the reverse complement.
AATGTTTACGAGTGTTTTTGCACTTGTATTTACATTTAATGACCTATATTTCCCGTCAAATCGCATCAAAATGCATTAAAAACGAATTTGAGCATTTTAATGCACATTTTTAACCAATTTGGCCTCATTTATCATTCAAATATCGTCAAACATACAAAGAATCAACCCAAAATATTTATTAAATGTTTACGAGTGTTTTTGCACTTTTATGTGCATTTAATTACCTATATTTCACGTCAAATCGCATTAAAATGCATTAAAAAGGCATTTGAGCATGTTTATGCACATTTTTAACCAATTTGGCCTAATTTATCATTCAAATAACGTCCAAATATACAAAGAAGCCACCCAAAATATTTAGTTAATGTTTACGAGTGTTTTTGCACATGTATTTGCATTTAATGAGCTATATTTCCCGTCAAATCGCTTTAAAATGCGTTAAAAACGAATTGGAGCATGTTTATGCACATTTTGAACCAATTGGCCTCATTTATCATTCAAATAAAGTCCAAATACACAAGGAAGCAACCCAAAATATTTATTTAACGTTTACGAGTGTTTTTGCACTTGTATTTACATTTAATGCCAATATTTCACGTCAAATCGCATTAAAATGCATTAAAAACGAATTTGAGCATGTTTATGCACATTTTTAACCAATTTGGCCTCATTTAACATTCAAATAACGTCCAAACACACAAAAAAAGTAACCCAAAATATTTCGTTAATGTTTACGAGAGTTTTTGCACTTGTATTTGCGTTTAATAACCTATATTTCACGTCAAATAGTATCAAAATGCATTAAAATGAATTAAAAACGAATTTGAGCATGTTTATGCATATTTTTAAACAATTTGGCCTCATTTATCATTCAAATAACGTCCAAATACACAGAAAAGCAACCCAAAATATTTATTTAATGTTTACGAGTGTTTTTGCACTTAATGACCTATATTTCACGTCAAATCGCATCAAAGTACATTAAAAACGAATTTGAGCATGTTTATGCACATTTTTAATCAATTTGGCCTAATTTATCATTCAAATTACGTCCAAACACACAAAGAATCAACCCAAAATATTTATTTATGTTTACGAGTGTTTTTGCACTTGTATTTACATTTAATGACCTATTTCACGTCAAATCGCTATAAAATGTATTAAAAAGGCATTTGTGCATGTTTATGCACATTTTTAACCAATTTGGCCTCATTTATCTTTCAAATAATGTCCAAATACATAAAGAAGCCACCCAAAATATTTATTTAATGTTTACGAGTGTTTTTACACAAGTATTTACATTTAATAACCTATATTTTACGTCAAATCGCTTTAAAATGCTTTAAAAAGGCTTTTGTGCATGTTTATGCACATTTTTAAACAATTTGGCCTCATTTATCATTCAAATAACGTCCAAATACACAAAGAAGCCACCCAAAATATTTATTTATTGTTTACGAGTGTTTTTGTACTTGTATTATCCTTTAATGACCTATATTTCACGTCAAATCGCATCGAAGTGCATTAAAAACGAATTTGAGCATGTTTATACAAATTTTTAACCAATTTGGCCTCATTTATCGTTCAAATAACGTCCAAATACACAAAAAAGCCACCCAAAATATTTATTTAATGTTTACGAGTGTTTTTGCACTTGTATTTACATTTAATGACCTATATTTCCCGTCAAATCGCATCAAAATGCATTAAAAACGAATTTGAGCATTTTAATGCACATTTTTAACCAATTTGGCCTCATTTATCATTCAAATATCGTCAAACATACAAAGAATCAACCCAAAATATTTATTAAATGTTTACGAGTGTTTTTGCACTTTTATGTGCATTTAATTACCTATATTTCACGTCAAATCGCATTAAAATGCATTAAAAAGGCATTTGAGCATGTTTATGCACATTTTTAACCAATTTGGCCTAATTTATCATTCAAATAACGTCCAAATATACAAAGAAGCCACCCAAAATATTTAGTTAATGTTTACGAGTGTTTTTGCACATGTATTTGCATTTAATGAGCTATATTTCCCGTCAAATCGCTTTAAAATGCGTTAAAAACGAATTGGAGCATGTTTATGCACATTTTGAACCAATTGGCCTCATTTATCATTCAAATAAAGTCCAAATACACAAGGAAGCAACCCAAAATATTTATTTAACGTTTACGAGTGTTTTTGCACTTGTATTTACATTTAATGCCAATATTTCACGTCAAATCGCATTAAAATGCATTAAAAACGAATTTGAGCATGTTTATGCACATTTTTAACCAATTTGGCCTCATTTAACATTCAAATAACGTCCAAACACACAAAAAAAGTAACCCAAAATATTTCGTTAATGTTTACGAGAGTTTTTGCACTTGTATTTGCGTTTAATAACCTATATTTCACGTCAAATAGTATCAAAATGCATTAAAATGAATTAAAAACGAATTTGAGCATGTTTATGCATATTTTTAAACAATTTGGCCTCATTTATCATTCAAATAACGTCCAAATACACAGAAAAGCAACCCAAAATATTTATTTAATGTTTACGAGTGTTTTTGCACTTAATGACCTATATTTCACGTCAAATCGCATCAAAGTACATTAAAAACGAATTTGAGCATGTTTATGCACATTTTTAATCAATTTGGCCTATTTATCATTCAAATTACGTCCAAACACACAAAGAATCAACCCAAAATATTTATTTATGTTTACGAGTGTTTTTGCACTTGTATTTACATTTAATGACCTATTTCACGTCAAATCGCTATAAAATGTATTAAAAAGGCATTTGTGCATGTTTATGCACATTTTTAACCAATTTGGCCTCATTTATCTTTCAAATAATGTCCAAATACATAAAGAAGCCACCCAAAATATTTATTTAATGTTTACGAGTGTTTTTACACAAGTATTTACATTTAATAACCTATATTTTACGTCAAATCGCTTTAAAATGCTTTAAAAAGGCTTTTGTGCATGTTTATGCACATTTTTAAACAATTTGGCCTCATTTATCAATCAAATAACGTCCAAATACACAAAGAAGCCACCCAAAATATTTATTTATTGTTTACGAGTGTTTTTGTACTTGTATTATCCATTAATGACCTATATTTCACGTCAAATCGCATCGAAGTGCATTAAAAACGAATTTGAGCATGTTTATACAAATTTTTAACCAATTTGGTCTCATTTATCATTCAAATAACGTCCAAATACACAAATAGCAAACCAAAATAATTATTTAATGTTTACGAGTGTTTTAGCACTTGTATTTGCACTTAATGACCTATATTTCACGTCAAATCGCATCGAAGTGCATTAAAAACGAATTTGAGCATGTTTATGCACATTTTTAACCAATTTGGCCTAATTTATCATTCAAATAACGTCCAAATATAAAAAGAAGTCACCCAAAATATTTATTAAATGTTTACGAGTGTTTTTGCACTTGTATTTGAATTTAATATCCTATATTTCACGTCAAATAGTATTAAAAGGAATTAAAATGCATTAAAAACGAATTTGAGCATGTTTATTCATATTTTTAACCAATTTGGCCTAATTTATCATACAAATAACGTCCAAATACACAAAAAAGCTAGCCAAAATATTTATTTAGTATTTACGAGTGTTTTTGCACTTTTATGTGCATTTAATTACCTATATTTCACGTCAAATCGCATTAAAATGCATTAAAAAGGCATTTGAGCATGTTTATGCACATTTTTAACCAATTTGGCCTAATTTATCATTCAAATAACGTCCAAATATACAAAGAAGCCACCCAAAATATTTAGTTAATGTTTACGAGTGTTTTTGCACATGTATTTGCATTTAATGAGCTATATTTCCCGTCAAATCGCTTTAAAATGCGTTAAAAACGAATTGGAGCATGTTTATGCACATTTTGAACCAATTGGCCTCATTTATCATTCAAATAAAGTCCAAATACACAAGGAAGCAACCCAAAATATTTATTTAACGTTTACGAGTGTTTTTGCACTTGTATTTACATTTAATGCCAATATTTCACGTCAAATCGCATTAAAATGCATTAAAAACGAATTTGAGCATGTTTATGCACATTTTTAACCAATTTGGCCTCATTTAACATTCAAATAACGTCCAAACACACAAAAAAAGTAACCCAAAATATTTCGTTAATGTTTACGAGAGTTTTTGCACTTGTATTTGCGTTTAATAACCTATATTTCACGTCAAATAGTATCAAAATGCATTAAAATGAATTAAAAACGAATTTGAGCATGTTTATGCATATTTTTAAACAATTTGGCCTCATTTATCATTCAAATAACGTCCAAATACACAGAAAAGCAACCCAAAATATTTATTTAATGTTTACGAGTGTTTTTGCACTTAATGACCTATATTTCACGTCAAATCGCATCAAAGTACATTAAAAACGAATTTGAGCATGTTTATGCACATTTTTAATCAATTTGGCCTAATTTATCATTCAAATAACGTCCAAACACACAAAGAATCAACCCAAAATATTTATTTATGTTTACGAGTGTTTTTGCACTTGTATTTACATTTAATGACCTATTTCACGTCAAATCGCTATAAAATGTATTAAAAAGGCATTTGTGCATGTTTATGCACATTTTTAACCAATTTGGCCTCATTTATCTTTCAAATAATGTCCAAATACATAAAGAAGCCACCCAAAATATTTATTTAATGTTTACGAGTGTTTTTACACAAGTATTTACATTTAATAACCTATATTTTACGTCAAATCGCTTTAAAATGCTTTAAAAAGGCTTTTGTGCATGTTTATGCACATTTTTAAACAATTTGGCCTCATTTATCATTCAAATAACGTCCAAATACACAAAGAAGCCACCCAAAATATTTATTTATTGTTTACGAGTGTTTTTGTACTTGTATTATCCTTTAATGACCTATATTTCACGTCAAATCGCATCGAAGTGCATTAAAAACGAATTTGAGCATGTTTATACAAATTTTTAACCAATTTGGCCTCATTTATCGTTCAAATAACGTCCAAATACACAAAAAAGCCACCCAAAATATTTATTTAATGTTTACGAGTGTTTTTGCACTTGTATTTACATTTAATGACCTATATTTCCCGTCAAATCGCATCAAAATGCATTAAAAACGAATTTGAGCATTTTAATGCACATTTTTAACCAATTTGGCCTCATTTATCATTCAAATATCGTCAAACATACAAAGAATCAACCCAAAATATTTATTAAATGTTTACGAGTGTTTTTGCACTTTTATGTGCATTTAATTACCTATATTTCACGTCAAATCGCATTAAAATGCATTAAAAAGGCATTTGAGCATGTTTATGCACATTTTTAACCAATTTGGCCTAATTTATCATTCAAATAACGTCCAAATATACAAAGAAGCCACCCAAAATATTTAGTTAATGTTTACGAGTGTTTTTGCACATGTATTTGCATTTAATGAGCTATATTTCCCGTCAAATCGCTTTAAAATGCGTTAAAAACGAATTGGAGCATGTTTATGCACATTTTGAACCAATTGGCCTCATTTATCATTCAAATAAAGTCCAAATACACAAGGAAGCAACCCAAAATATTTATTTAACGTTTACGAGTGTTTTTGCACTTGTATTTACATTTAATGCCAATATTTCACGTCAAATCGCATTAAAATGCATTAAAAACGAATTTGAGCATGTTTATGCACATTTTTAACCAATTTGGCCTCATTTAACATTCAAATAACGTCCAAACACACAAAAAAAGTAACCCAAAATATTTCGTTAATGTTTACGAGAGTTTTTGCACTTGTATTTGCGTTTAATAACCTATATTTCACGTCAAATAGTATCAAAATGCATTAAAATGAATTAAAAACGAATTTGAGCATGTTTATGCATATTTTTAAACAATTTGGCCTCATTTATCATTCAAATAACGTCCAAATACACAGAAAAGCAACCCAAAATATTTATTTAATGTTTACGAGTGTTTTTGCACTTAATGACCTATATTTCACGTCAAATCGCATCAAAGTACATTAAAAACGAATTTGAGCATGTTTATGCACATTTTTAATCAATTTGGCCTATTTATCATTCAAATTACGTCCAAACACACAAAGAATCAACCCAAAATATTTATTTATGTTTACGAGTGTTTTTGCACTTGTATTTACATTTAATGACCTATTTCACGTCAAATCGCTATAAAATGTATTAAAAAGGCATTTGTGCATGTTTATGCACATTTTTAACCAATTTGGCCTCATTTATCTTTCAAATAATCACCAAATACATAAAGAAGCCACCCAAAATATTTATTTAATGTTTACGAGTGTTTTTACACAAGTATTTACATTTAATAACCTATATTTTACGTCAAATCGCTTTAAAATGCTTTAAAAAGGCTTTTGTGCATGTTTATGCACATTTTTAAACCAATTGGCCTCATTTATCATTCAAATAACGTCCAAATACACAAAGAAGCCACCCTAAATATTTATTTATTGTTTACGAGTGTTTTTGTACTTGTATTATCCTTTAATGACCTATATTTCACGTCAAATCGCATCGAAGTGCATTAAAAACGAATTTGAGTATGTTTATCCAAATTTTAACCAATTTGGCCTCATTTATCGTTCAAATAACGTCCAAATACACAAAAAAGCCACCCAAAATATTTATTTAATGTTTACGAGTGTTTTTGCACTTGTATTTACATTTAATGACCTATATTTCCCGTCAAATCGCATCAAAATGCATTAAAAACGAATTTGAGCATTTTAATGCACATTTTTAACCAATTTGGCCTCATTTATCATTCAAATAACGTCAAACATACAAAGAATCAACCCAAAATATTTATTAAATGTTTACGAGTGTTTTTGCACTTTTATGTGCATTTAATTACCTATATTTCACGTCAAATCGCATTAAAATGCATTAAAAAGGCATTTGAGCATGTTTATGCACATTTTTAACCAATTTGGCCTAATTTATCATTCAAATAACGTCCAAATATACAAAGAAGCCACCCAAAATATTTAGTTAATGTTTACGAGTGTTTTTGCACATGTATTTGCATTTAATGAGCTATATTTCCCGTCAAATCGCTTTAAAATGCGTTAAAAACGAATTGGAGCATGTTTATGCACATTTTGAACCAATTGGCCTCATTTATCATTCAAATAAAGTCCAAATACACAAGGAAGCAACCCAAAATATTTATTTAACGTTTACGAGTGTTTTTGCACTTGTATTTACATTTAATGCCAATATTTCACGTCAAATCGCATTAAAATGCATTAAAAACGAATTTGAGCATGTTTATGCACATTTTTAACCAATTTGGCCTCATTTAACATTCAAATAACGTCCAAACACACAAAAAAAGTAACCCAAAATATTTCGTTAATGTTTACGAGAGTTTTTGCACTTGTATTTGCGTTTAATAACCTATATTTCACGTCAAATAGTATCAAAATGCATTAAAATGAATTAAAAACGAATTTGAGCATGTTTATGCATATTTTTAAACAATTTGGCCTCATTTATCATTCAAATAACGTCCAAATACACAGAAAAGCAACCCAAAATATTTATTTAATGTTTACGAGTGTTTTTGCACTTAATGACCTATATTTCACGTCAAATCGCATCAAAGTACATTAAAAACGAATTTGAGCATGTTTATGCACATTTTTAATCAATTTGGCCTAATTTATCATTCAAATAACGTCCAAACACACAAAGAATCAACCCAAAATATTTATTTATGTTTACGAGTGTTTTTGCACTTGTATTTACATTTAATGACCTATTTCACGTCAAATCGCTATAAAATGTATTAAAAAGGCATTTGTGCATGTTTATGCACATTTTTAACCAATTTGGCCTCATTTATCTTTCAAATAATCACCAAATACATAAAGAAGCCACCCAAAATATTTATTTAATGTTTACGAGTGTTTTTGCACTTAATGACCTATATTTCATGTCAAATCGCATAAAAATGCATTAAAAACGAATTTGAGCTTGTTTATGCACATTTTTAACCAATTTGGCCTCATTTATCATTCAAATAACGTCCAAATACACAAAAAAGCAACCTAAAATATTTATTTAATGTTTACGAGTGTTTTTGCACTTAATGACCTATATTTCATGTCAAATCGCATAAAAACGCATTAAAAACGAATTTGAGCTTGTTTATGCACATTTTTAACCAATTTGGCCTCATTTATCATTCAAATAACGTCCAAATACACAAAAAAGCCACCCAAAATATTTATTTAATGTTTACGAGTGTTTTTGCACTTGTATTTACATTTAATGACCTATATTTCCCGTCAAATCGCATCAAAATGCATTAAAAACGAATTTGAGCATTTTAATGCACATTTTTAACCAATTTGGCCTCATTTATCATTCAAATAACGTCAAACATACAAAGAATCAACCCCAAATATTTATTTAATGCATACGAGTGTTTTTGCACTTGTAGTTGCACTTAATGACCTATATTTCATGTCAAATCGCATTAAAATGCATTAAAAACGAATTTGAGCTTGTTTATGCACATTTTTAACCAATTTGGCCTCATTTATCATTCAAATAACGTCCAAATACACAAAGAAGCCACCCAAAATATTTATTTAATGTTTACGAGTGTTTTTGCACTTTTATGTGCATTTAATTACCTATATTTCACGTCAAATCGCATTAAAATGCATTAAAAAGCCATTTGAGCATGTTTATGCACATTTTTAACCAATTTGGTCTCATTTATCATTCAAATAACGTCCAAATACACAAATAGCAAACCAAAATATTTATTTAATGTTTACGAGTGTTTTAGCACTTGTATTTGCACTTAATGACCTATATTTCACGTCAAATCGCATCGAAGTGCATTAAAAACGAATTTGAGCATGTTTATGCACATTTTTAACCAATTTGGCCTAATTTATCATTCAAATAACGTCCAAATATAAAAAGAAGTCACCCAAAATATTTATTAAATGTTTACGAGTGTTTTTGCACTTGTATTTGAATTTAATATCCTATATTTCACGTCAAATAGTATTAAAAGGAATTAAAATGCATTAAAAACGAATTTGAGCATGTTTATTCATATTTTTAACCAATTTGGCCTAATTTATCATACAAATAACGTCCAAATACACAAAAAAGCTAGCCAAAATATTTATTTAGTATTTACAAGTGTTTTTGGTCTTGTATTTGCATTTAATAACCTATATTTCACGTCAAATCGCATTAAAATGCATTAAAAATGAATTTGAGCATGTTTATGCATATTTTTAACCAATTTGGCCTCATTTATCATCCAATAATGTCCAAATACACAAAGATGGAACCCAAAATATTTAGTTAATGTTTACGAGTGTTTTTGCACTTGTATTTGACATTAATGATCTATATTTCACGTCAAATGGCATTAAAATACTTTAAAAAGGCATTCGAGCATGTTTATGCACATTTTTAACCTATTTGGCCTAATTTATTATTTAAATCACGTCCAAATACACAAAGAAGCAAACCAAAATATTTATTTAATGTTTACGAGTGTTTTTGCACTTGTATTTGCGTTTAATAACCTATATTTCACGTCAAATCGCATTAAAATGCATTAAAATGCATTAAAAAGGCATTTGAGCATGTTTATGCACATTTTTAACCAATTTGGGCTCACTTATCATTCAAATAACGTCCAAATACACAACGATGAAACCCAAAATATTTAGTTAATGTTTACGAGTGTTTTTGCTCATGTATTTGCATTTAATGAGCTATATTTCCGGTCAAATCGCTATAAAATGCATTAAAAACGAATTGGAGCATGTTTATGCACATTTTTAACCAATTGGCCTCATTTATCATTCAAATAAAGTCCAAATACACAAGGAAGCAACCCAAAATATTTATTTAACGTTTACGAGTGTTTTTGCACTTGTATTTACATTTAATGCCAATATTTCACGTCAAATCGCACTAAAATGCATTAAAAACGAATTTGAGCATGTTTATACCCATTTTTAACCAATTTGGCCTCATTTAACATTCAAATAACGTCCAAACACACAAAAAAAGTAACCCAAAATATTTCGTTAATGTTTACGAGAGTTTTTGCACTTGTATTTGCGTTTAATAACCTATATTTCACGTCAAATAGTATCAAAATGCATTAAAATGAATTAAAAACGAATTTGAGCATGTTTATGCATATTTTTAAACAATTTGGCCTCATTTATCATTCAAATAACGTCCAAATACACAGAAAAGCAACCCAAAATATTTATTTAATGTTTACGAGTGTTTTTGCACTTAATGACCTATATTTCATGTCAAATCGAATAAAACGCATTAAAAACGAATTTGAGCTTGTTTATGCACATTTTTAACCAATTTGGCCTCATTTATCATTCAAATAACGTCCAAATACACAAAAAAGCCACCCAAAATATTTATTTAATGTTTACGAGTGTTTTTGCACTTGTATTTACATTTAATGACCTATATTTCCCGTCAAATCGCATCAAAATGCATTAAAAACGAATTTGAGCATTTTAATGCACATTTTTAACCAATTTGGCCTCATTTATCATTCAAATAACGTCAAACATACAAAGAATCAACCCAAAATATTTATTTAATGCATACGAGTGTTTTTGCACTTGTAGTTGCACTTAATGACCTATATTTCATGTCAAATCGCATTAAAATGCATTAAAAACGAATTTGAGCTTGTTTATGCACATTTTTAACCAATTTGGCCTCATTTATCATTCAAATAACGTCCAAATACACAAAGAAGCCACCCAAAATATTTATTTAATGTTTACGAGTGTTTTTGCACTTTTATGTGCATTTAATTACCTATATTTCACGTCAAATCGCATTAAAATGCATTAAAAAGGCATTTGTGCATGTTTATGCACATTTTTAACCAATTTGGTCTCATTTATCATTCAAATAACGTCCAAATACACAAATAGCAAACCAAAATATTTATTTAATGTTTACGAGTGTTTTAGCACTTGTATTTGCACTTAATGACCTATATTTTACGTCAAATCGCTTTAAAATGCTTTAAAAAGGCTTTTGTGCATGTTTATGCACATTTTTAAACAATTTGGCCTCATTTATCATTCAGAAAACGTCCAAATACACACAGAAGCAACCTAAAATATTTATTTAATGTTTACGAGTGTTTTTGCACTTAATGACCTATATTTCATGTCAAATCGCATAAAAACGCATTAAAAACGAATTTGAGCTTGTTTATGCACATTTTTAACCAATTTGGCCTCATTTATCATTCAAATAACGTCCAAATACACAAAAAAGCCACCCAAAATATTTATTTAATGTTTACGAGTGTTTTTGCACTTGTATTTACATTTAATGACCTATATTTCCCGTCAAATCGCATCAAAATGCATTAAAAACGAATTTGAGCATTTTAATGCACATTTTTAACCAATTTGCCCTCATTTATCATTCAAATAACGTCAAACATACAAAGAATCAACCCAAAATATTTATTTAATGCATACGAGTGTTTTTGCACTTGTAGTTGCACTTAATGACCTATATTTCATGTCAAATCGCATTAAAATGCATTAAAAACGAATTTGAGCTTGTTTATGCACATTTTTAACCAATTTGGCCTCATTTATCATTCAAATAACGTCCAAATACACAAAGAAGCCACCCAAAATATTTATTTAATGTTTACGAGTGTTTTTGCACTTTTATGTGCATTTAATTACCTATATTTCACGTCAAATCGCATTAAAATGCATTAAAAAGGCATTTGAGCATGTTTATGCACATTTTTAACCAATTTGGTCTCATTTATCATTCAAATAACGTCCAAATACACAAATAGCAAACCAAAATATTTATTTAATGTTTACGAGTGTTTTAGCACTTGTATTTGCACTTAATGACCTATATTTCACGTCAAATCGCATCGAAGTGCATTAAAAACGAATTTGAGCATGTTTATGCACATTTTTAACCAATTTGGCCTAATTTATCATTCAAATAACGTCCAAATATAAAAAGAAGTCACCCAAAATATTTATTAAATGTTTACGAGTGTTTTTGCACTTGTATTTGAATTTAATATCCTATATTTCACGTCAAATAGTATTAAAAGGAATTAAAATGCATTAAAAACGAATTTGAGCATGTTTATTCATATTTTTAACCAATTTGGCCTAATTTATCATACAAATAACGTCCAAATACACAAAAAAGCTAGCCAAAATATTTATTTAGTATTTACAAGTGTTTTTGGTCTTGTATTTGCATGTAATAACCTATATTTCACGTCAAATCGCATTAAAATGCATTAAAAATGAATTTGAGCATGTTTATGCATATTTTTAACCAATTTGGCCTCATTTATAATCCAATAATGTCCAAATACACAAAGATGGAACCCAAAATATTTAGTTAATGTTTACGAGTGTTTTTGCACTTGTATTTGACATTAATGATCTATATTTCACGTCAAATGGCATTAAAATACTTTAAAAAGGCATTCGAGCATGTTTATGCACATTTTTAACCTATTTGGCCTAATTTATTATTTAAATCACGTCCAAATACACAAAGAAGCAAACCAAAATATTTATTTAATGTTTACGAGTGTTTTTGCACTTGTATTTGCGTTTAATAACCTATATTTCACGTCAAATCGCATTAAAATGCATTAAAATGCATTAAAAAGGCATTTGAGCATGTTTATGCACATTTTTAACCAATTTGGGCTCACTTATCATTCAAATAACGTCCAAATACACAACGATGAAACCCAAAATATTTAGTTAATGTTTACGAGTGTTTTTGCTCATGTATTTGCATTTAATGAGCTATATTTCCGGTCAAATCGCTTTAAAATGCATTAAAAACGAATTGGAGCATGTTTATGCACATTTTTAACCAATTGGCCTCATTTATCATTCAAATAAAGTCCAAATACACAAGGAAGCAACCCAAAATATTTATTTAACGTTTACGAGTGTTTTTGCACTTGTATTTACATTTAATGCCAATATTTCACGTCAAATCGCACTAAAATGCATTAAAAACGAATTTGAGCATGTTTATACCCATTTTTAACCAATTTGGCCTCATTTAACATTCAAATAACGTCCAAACACACAAAAAAAGTAACCCAAAATATTTCGTTAATGTTTACGAGAGTTTTTGCACTTGTATTTGCGTTTAATAACCTATATTTCACGTCAAATAGTATCAAAATGCATTAAAATGAATTAAAAACGAATTTGAGCATGTTTATGCATATTTTTAAACAATTTGGCCTCATTTATCATTCAAATAACGTCCAAATACACAGAAAAGCAACCCAAAATATTTATTTAATGTTTACGAGTGTTTTTGCACTTAATGACCTATATTTCATGTCAAATCGCATAAAAACGCATTAAAAACGAATTTGAGCTTGTTTATGCACATTTTTAACCAATTTGGCCTCATTTATCATTCAAATAACGTCCAAATACACAAAAAAGCCACCCAAAATATTTATTTAATGTTTACGAGTCTTTTTGCACTTGTATTTACATTTAATGACCTATATTTCCCGTCAAATCGCATCAAAATGCATTAAAAACGAATTTGAGCATTTTAATGCACATTTTTAACCAATTTGGCCTCATTTATCATTCAAATAACGTCAAACATACAAAGAATCAACCCAAAATATTTATTTAATGCATACGAGTGTTTTTGCACTTGTAGTTGCACTTAATGACCTATATTTCATGTCAAATCGCATTAAAATGCATTAAAAACGAATTTGAGCTTGTTTATGCACATTTTTAACCAATTTGGCCTCATTTATCATTCAAATAACGTCCAAATACACAAAGAAGCCACCCAAAATATTTATTTAATGTTTACGAGTGTTTTTGCACTTTTATGTGCATTTAATTACCTATATTTCACGTCAAATCGCATTAAAATGCATTAAAAAGGCATTTGAGCATGTTTATGCACATTTTTAACCAATTTGGTCTCATTTATCATTCAAATAACGTCCAAATACACAAATAGCAAACCAAAATATTTATTTAATGTTTACGAGTGTTTTAGCACTTGTATTTGCACTTAATGACCTATATTTCACGTCAAATCGCATCGAAGTGCATTAAAAACGAATTTGAGCATGTTTATGCACATTTTTAACCAATTTGGCCTAATTTATTATTCAAATAACGTCCAAATATAAAAAGAAGTCACCCAAAATATTTATTAAATGTTTACGAGTGTTTTTGCACTTGTATTTGAATTTAATATCCTATATTTCACGTCAAATAGTATTAAAAGGAATTAAAATGCATTAAAAACGAATTTGAGCATGTTTATTCATATTTTTAACCAATTTGGCCTAATTTATCATACAAATAACGTCCAAATACACAACAAAGCTAGCCAAAATATTTATTTAGTATTTACAAGTGTTTTTGGTCTTGTATTTGCATTTAATAACCTATATTTCACGTCAAATCGCATTAAAATGCATTAAAAATGAATTTGAGCATGTTTATGCATATTTTTAACCAATTTGGCCTCATTTATCATCCAATAATGTCCAAATACACAAAGATGGAACCCAAAATATTTAGTTAATGTTTACGAGTGTTTTTGCACTTGTATTTGACATTAATGATCTATATTTCACGTCAAATGGCATTAAAATACTTTAAAAAGGCATTCGAGCATGTTTATGCACATTTTTAACCTATTTGGCCTAATTTATTATTTAAATCACGTCCAAATACACAAAGAAGCAACCCAAAATATTTATTTAACGTTTACGAGTGTTTTTGCACTTGTATTTACATTTAATGCCAATATTTCACGTCAAATCGCACTAAAATGCATTAAAAACGAATTTGAGCATGTTTATGCCCATTTTTAACCAATTTGGCCTCATTTAACATTCAAATAACGTCCAAACACACAAAAAAAGTAACCCAAAATATTTCGTTAATGTTTACGAGAGTTTTTGCACTTGTATTTGCGTTTAATAACCTATATTTCACGTCAAATAGTATCAAAATGCATTAAAATGAATTAAAAACGAATTTGAGCATGTTTATGCATATTTTTAAACAATTTGGCCTCATTTATCATTCAAATAACGTCCAAATACACAGAAAAGCAACCCAAAATATTTATTTAATGTTTACGACTGTTTTTGCACTTAATGACCTATATTTCACGTCAAATCGCATCAAAGTACATTAAAAACGAATTTGAGCATGTTTATGCACATTTTTAATCAATTTGGCCTAATTTATCATTCAAATAACGTCCAAACACACAAAGAATCAACCCAAAGTATTTATTTATGTTTACGAGTGTTTTTGAACTTGTATTTACATTTAATGACCTATTTCACGTCAAATCGCTATAAAATGTATTAAAAAGGCATTTGTGCATGTTTATGCACATTTTTAACCAATTTGGCCTCATTTATCTTTCAAATAATGTCCAAATACATAAAGAAGCCACCCAAAATATTTATTTAATGTTTACGAGTGTTTTTACACAAGTATTTACATTTAATAACCTATATTTTACGTCAAATCGCTTTAAAATGCTTTAAAAAGGCTTTTGTGCATGTTTATGCACATTTTTAAACAATTTGGCCTCATTTATCATTCAAAAAACGTCCAAATACACAAAGAAGCAACCTAAAATATTTATGTAATGTTTACGAGTGTTTTTGCACTTAATGACCTATATTTCATGTCAAATCGCATAAAAATGCATTAAAAACGAATTTGAGCTTGTTTATGCACATTTTTAACCAATTTGGCCTCATTTATCATTCAAATAACGTCCAAATACACAAAAAAGCCACCCAAAATATTTATTTAATGTTTACGAGTCTTTTTGCACTTGTATTTACATTTAATGACCTATATTTCCCGTCAAATCGCATCAAAATGCATTAAAAACGAATTTGAGCATTTTTATGCACATTTTTAACCAATTTGGCCTCATTTATCATTCAAATAAGGGCAAACATACAAAGAATCAACCCAAAATATTTATTTAATGTTTACGAGTGTTTTTGCACTTGTAGTTGCACTTAATGACCTATATTTCATGTCAAATCGCATAAAAATGCATTAAAAACGAATTTGAGCTTGTTTATGCACATTTTTAACCAATTTGGCCTCATTTATCATTCAAATAACGTCCAAACACACAAAGAATCAACCCAAAATATTTATTTATGTTTACGAGTGTTTTTGCACTTGTATTTACATTTAATGACCTATTTCACGTCAAATCGCTATAAAATGTATTAAAAAGGCATTTGTGCATGTTTATGCACATTTTTAACCAATTTGGCCTCATTTATCTTTCAAATAATGTCCAAATACATAAAGAAGCCACCCAAAATATTTATTTAATGTTTACGAGTGTTTTTACACAAGTATTTACATTTAATAACCTATATTTTACGTCAAATCGCTTTAAAATGCTTTAAAAAGGCTTTTGTGCATGTTTATGCACATTTTTAAACAATTTGGCCTCATTTATCATTCAAAAAACGTCCAAATACACAGAGAAGCAACCTAAAATATTTATTTAATGTTTACGAGTGTTTTTGCACTTAATGACCTATATTTCATGTCAAATCGCATAAAAATGCATTAAAAACGAATTTGAGCTTGTTGATGCCCATTTTTAACCAATTTGGCCTCATTTATCATTCAAATAACGTCCAAATACACAAAAAAGCCACCCAAAATATTTATTTCATGTTTACGAGTGTTTTTGCACTTGTATTTACATTTAATGACCTATATTTCCCGTCAAATCGCATCAAAATGCATTAAAAACGAATTTGAGCATTTTAATGCACATTTTTAACCAATTTGGCCTCATTTATCATTCAAATAACGTCAAACATACAAAGAATCAACCCAAAATATTTATTTAATGTTTACGAGTGTTTTTGCACTTGTAGTTGCACTTAATGACCTATATTTCATGTCAAATGGCATAAAAATGCATTAAAAACGAATTTGAGCTTGTTTATGCACATTTTTAACCAATTTGGCCTCATTTATCATTCAAATAACGTCCAAATACACAAAGAAGCCACCCAAAATATTTATTTATGTTTACGAGTGTTTTTGCACTTGTATTTACATTTAATGACCTATTTCACGTCAAATCGCTATAAAATGTATTAAAAAGGCATTTGTGCATGTTTATGCACATTTTTAACCAATTTGGCCTCATTTATCTTTCAAATAATGTCCAAATACATAAAGAAGCCACCCAAAATATTTATTTAATGTTTACGAGTGTTTTTACACAAGTATTTACATTTAATAACCTATATTTTACGTCAAATCGCTTTAAAATGCTTTAAAAAGGCTTTTGTGCATGTTTATGCACATTTTTAAACAATTTGGCCTCATTTATCATTCAAAAAACGTCCAAATACGCAGAGAAGCAACCTAAAATATTTATTTAATGTTTACGAGTGTTTTTGCACTTAATGACCTATATTTCATGTCAAATCGCATAAAAATGCATTAAGAACGAATTTGAGCTTGTTTATGCACATTTTTAACCAATTTGGCCTCATTTATCATTCAAATAACGTCCAAATACACAAAAAAGCCACCCAAAATATTTATTTAATGTTTACGAGTGTTTTTGCACTTGTACTTACATTTAATGACCTATATTTCCCGTCAAATCGCATCAAAATGCATTAAAAACGAATTTGAGCATTTTAATGCACATTTTTAGCCAATTTGGCCTCATTTATCATTCAAATAACGTCAAACATACAAAGAATCAACCCAAAATATTTATTTAATGTTTACGAGTGTTTTTGCACTTGTAGTTGCACTTAATGACCTATATTTCATGTCAAATCGCATAAAAATGTATTAAAAACGAATTTGAGCTTGTTTATGCACATTTTTAACCAATTTGGCCTCATTTATCATTCAAATAACGTCCAAACACACAAAGAATCAACCCAAAATATTTATTTATGTTTACGAGTGTTTTTGCACTTGTATTTACATTTAATGACCTATTTCACGTCAAATCGCTATAAAATGTATTAAAAAGGCATTTGTGCATGTTTATGCACATTTTTAACCAATTTGGCCTCATTTATCGTTCAAATAATGTCCAAATACATAAAGAAGCCACCCAAAATATTTATTTAATGTTTACGAGTGTTTTTACACAAGTATTTACATTTAATAACCTATATTTTACGTCAAATCGCTTTAAAATGCTTTAAAAAGGCTTTTGTGCATGTTTATGCACATTTTTAAACAATTTGGCCTCATTTATCATTCAAAAAACGTCCAAATACGCAGAGAAGCAACCTAAAATATTTATTTAATGTTTACGAGTGTTTTTGCACTTAATGACCTATATTTCATGTCAAATCGCATAAAAATGCATTAAGAACGAATTTGAGCTTGTTTATGCACATTTTTAACCAATTTGGCCTCATTTATCATTCAAATAACGTCCAAATACACAAAAAAGCCACCCAAAATATTTATTTAATGTTTACGAGTGTTTTTGCACTTGTACTTACATTTAATGACCTATATTTCCCGTCAAATCGCATCAAAATGCATTAAAAACGAATTTGAGCATTTTAATGCACATTTTTAACCAATTTGGCCTCATTTATCATTCAAATAACGTCAAACATACAAAGAATCAACCCAAAATATTTATTTAATGTTTACGAGTGTTTTTGCACTTGTAGTTGCACTTAATGACCTATATTTCATGTCAAATCGCATAAAAATGTATTAAAAACGAATTTGAGCTTGTTTATGCACATTTTTAACCAATTTGGCCTCATTTATCATTCAAATAACGTCCAAACACACAAAGAATCAACCCAAAATATTTATTTATGTTTACGAGTGTTTTTGCACTTGTATTTACATTTAATGACCTATTTCACGTCAAATCGCTATAAAATGTATTAAAAAGGCATTTGTGCATGTTTATGCACATTTTTAACCAATTTGGCCTCATTTATCGTTCAAATAATGTCCAAATACATAAAGAAGCCACCCAAAATATTTATTTAATGTTTACGAGTGTTTTTACACAAGTATTTACATTTAATAACCTATATTTTACGTCAAATCGCTTTAAAATGCTTTAAAAAGGCTTTTGTGCATGTTTATGCACATTTTTAAACAATTTGGCCTCATTTATCATTCAAAAAACGTCCAAATACACAGAGAAGCAACCTAAAATATTTATTTAATGTTTACGAGTGTTTTTGCACTTAATGACCTATATTTCATGTCAAATCGCATAAAAATGCATTAAAAACGAATTTGAGCTTGTTTATGCCCATTTTTAACCAATTTGGCCTCATTTATCATTCAAATAACGTCCAAATACACAAAAAAGCCACCCAAAATATTTATTTCATGTTTACGAGTGTTTTTGCACTTGTATTTACATTTAATGACCTATATTTCCCGTCAAATCGCATCAAAATGCATTAAAAACGAATTTGAGCATTTTAATGCACATTTTTAACCAATTTAGCCTCATTTATCATTCAAATAACGTCAAACATACAAAGAATCAACCCAAAATATTTATTTAATGTTTACGAGTGTTTTTGCACTTGTAGTTGCACTTAATGACCTATATTTAATGTCAAATCGCATAAAAATGCATTAAAAACGAATTTGAGCTTGTTTATGCACATTTTTAACCAATTTGGCCTCATTTATCATTCAAATAACGTCCAAATACACAAAGAAGCCACCCAAAATATTTATTTAATGTTTACGAGTGTTTTTGCACTTTTATGTGCATTTAATTACCTATATTTCACGTCAAATCGCATTAAAATGCATTAAAAAGGCATTTGAGCATGTTTATGCACATTTTTAACCAATTTGGCCTCATTTATCATTCAAATAACGTCCAAATACACAAAAAAAGTAACCCAAAATATTTCGTTAATGTTTACGAGAGTTTTTGCACTTGTATTTGCGTTTAATAACCTATATTTCACGTCAAATCGTATCAAAATGCATTAAAATGAATTAAAAACGAATTTGAGCATGTTTATGCATATTTTTAACCAATTTGGCCTCATTTATCATTCAAATAACGTCCAAATACACAAATAGCAAACCAAAATATTTATTTAATGTTTACGAGTGTTTTAGCACTTGTATTTGCACTTAATGACCTATATTTCACGTCAAATCGCATCGAAGTGCATTAAAAACGAATTTGAGCATGTTTATGCACATTTTTAACCAATTTGGCCTAATTTATCATTCAAATAACGTCCAAATATAAAAAGAAGTCACCCAAAATATTTATTAAATGTTTACGAGTGTTTTTGCCCTTGTATTTGAATTTAATATCCTATATTTCACGTCAAATAGTATTAAAAGGAATTAAAATGCATTAAAAACGAATTTGAGCATGTTTATTCATATTTTTAACCAATTTGGCCTAATTTATCATACAAATAACGTCCAAATACACAAAAAAGCTAGCCAAAATATTTATTTAGTATTTACAAGTGTTTTTGGTCTTGTATTTGCATTTAATAACCTATATTTCACGTCAAATCGCATTAAAATGCATTAAAAATGAATTTGAGCATGTTTATGCATATTTTTAACCAATTTGGCCTCATTTATCATTCAAATAATGTCCAAATACACAAAGATGGAACCCAAAATATTTAGTTAATGTTTACGAGTGTTTTTGCACTTGTATTTGACATTAATGATCTATATTTCACGTCAAATCGCATTAAAATACATTAAAAAGGCATTCGAGCATGTTTATGCACATTTTTAACCTATTTGGCCTAATTTATTATTTAAATCACGTCCAAATACACAAAGAAGCAACCCAAAATATTTATTTAATGTTTACGAGTGTTTTTGCACTTGTATTTGCGTTTAATAACCTATATTTCACGTCAAATCGTATTAAAATGCATTAAAATGCATTAAAAACGAATTCGAGCATGTTTATGCACATTTTTAACCAATTTGGGCTCACTTATCATTCAAATAACGTCCAAATACAAAGAGATGAAACCCAAAATATTTATTAATGTTTACGAGTGTTTTTGCACATGTATTTGCATTTAATGAGCTATATTTTCCGTCAAATCGCTTTAAAATGCATTAAAAACGAATTGGAGCATGTTTATGCACATTTTTAACCAATTGGCCTCATTTATCATTCAAATAAAGTCCAAATACACAAGGAAGCAACCCAAAATATTTATTTAACGTTTACGAGTGTTTTTGCACTTAATGACCTATATTTCATGTCAAATCGCATAAAAATGCATTAAAAACGAATTTGAGCTTGTTTATGCACATTTTTAACCAATTTGGCCTCATTTATCATTCAAATAACGTCCAAATACACAAAAAAGCCACCCAAAATATTTATTTAATGTTTACGAGTGTTTTTGCACTTGTAGTTGCACTTAATGACCTATATTTCACGTCAAATCGCATCAAAGTACATTAAAAACGAATTTGAGCATGTTTATGCACATTTTTAATCAATTTGGCCTAATTTATCATTCAAATAACGTCCAAACACACAAAGAATCAACCCAAAATATTTATTTATGTTTACGAGTGTTTTTGAACTTGTATTTACATTTAATGACCTATTTCACGTCAAATCGCTATAAAATGTATTAAAAAGGCATTTGTGTATGTTTATGCACATTTTTAACCAATTTGGCCTCATTTATCTTTCAAATAATGTCCAAATACATAAAGAAGCCACCCAAAATATTTATTTAATGTTTACGAGTGTTTTTACACAAGTATTTACATTTAATAACCTATATTTTACGTCAAATCGCTTTAAAATGCTTTAAAAAGGCTTTTGTGCATGTTTATGCACATTTTTAAACAATTTGGCCTCATTTATCATTCAAAAAACGTCCAAATACACAAAGAAGCAACCTAAAATATTTATGTAATGTTTACGAGTGTTTTTTGCACTTAATGACCTATATTTCATGTCAAATCGCATAAAAATGCATTAAAAACGAATTTGAGCTTGTTTATGCACATTTTTAACCAATTTGGCCTCATTTATCATTCAAATAACGTCCAAATACACAAAAAAGCCACCCAAAATATTTATTTAATGTTTATGAGTGTTTTTGCACTTGTATTTACATTTAATGACCTATATTTCCCGTCAAATCGCATCAAAATGCATTAAAAACGAATTTGAGCATTTTAATGCACATTTTTAACCAATTTGGCCTCATTTATCATTCAAATAACGTCAAACATACAAAGAATCAACCCAAAATATTTATTTAATGTTTACGAGTGTTTTTGCACTTGTAGTTGCACTTAATGACCTATATTTCAGGTCAAATCGCATAAAAATGCATTAAAAACGAATTTGAGCTTGTTTATGCACATTTTTAACCAATTTGGCCTCATTTATCATTCAAATAACGTCCAAACACACAAAGAATCAACCCAAAATATTTATTTATGTTTACGAGTGTTTTTGCACTTGTATTTACATTTAATGACCTATTTCACGTCAAATCGCTATAAAATGTATTAAAAAGGCATTTGTGCATGTTTATGCACATTTTTAACCAATTTGGCCTCATTTATCTTTCAAATAATGTCCAAATACATAAAGAAGCCACCCAAAATATTTATTTAATGTTTACGAGTGTTTTTACACAAGTATTTACATTTAATAACCTATATTTTACGTCAAATCGCTTTAAAATGCTTTAAAAAGGATTTTGTGCATGTTTATGCACATTTTTAAACAATTTGGCCTCATTTATCATTCAAAAAACGGCCAAATACACAGAGAAGCAACCTAAAATATTTATTTAATGTTTACGAGTGTTTTTGCACTTAATGACCTATATTTCATGTCAAATCGCATAAAAATGCATTAAAAACGAATTTGAGCTTGTTTATGCACATTTTTAACCAATTTGGCCTCATTTATCATTCAAATAACGTCCAAATACACAAAAAAGCCACCCAAAATATTTATTTAATGTTTACGAGTGTTTTTGCACTTGTACTTACATTTAATGACCTATATTTACCGTCAAATCGCATCAAAATGCATTAAAAACGAATTTGAGCATTTTAATGCACATTTTTAACCAATTTGGCCTCATTTATCATTCAAATAACGTCAAACATACAAAGAATCAACCCAAAATATTTATTTAATGTTTACGAGTGTTTTTGCACTTGTAGTTGCACTTAATGGCCTATATTTCATGTCAAATCGCATAAAAATGCATTAAAAACGAATTTGAGCTTGTTTATGCACATTTTTAACCAATTTGGCCTCATTTATCATTCAAATAACGTCCAAATACACAAAGAAGCCACCCAAAATATTTATTTAATGTTTACGAGTGTTTTTGCACTTTTATGTGCATTTAATTACCTATATTTCACGTCAAATCGCATTAAAATGCATTAAAAAGGCATTTGAGCATGTTTATGCACATTTTTAACCAATTTGGCCTCATTTATCATTCAAATAACGTCCAAATACACAAAAAAAGTAACCCAAAATATTTCGTTAATGTTTACGAGAGTTTTTGCACTTGTATTTGCGTTTAATAACCTATATTTCACGTCAAATCGTATCAAAATGCATTAAAATGAATTAAAAACGAATTTGAGCATGTTTATGCATATTTTTAACCAATTTGGCCTCATTTATCATTCAAATAACGTCCAAATACACAAATAGCAAACCAAAATATTTATTTAATGTTTACGAGTGTTTTAGCACTTGTATTTGCACTTAATGACCTATATTTCACGTCAAATCGCATCGAAGTGCATTAAAAACGAATTTGAGCATGTTTATGCACATTTTTAACCAATTTGGCCTAATTTATCATTCAAATAACGTCCAAATATAAAAAGAAGTCACCCAAAATATTTATTAAATGTTTACGAGTGTTTTTGCACTTGTATTTGAATTTAATATCCTATATTTCACGTCAAATAGTATTAAAAGGAATTAAAATGCATTAAAAACGAATTTGAGCATGTTTATTCATATTTTTAACCAATTTGGCCTAATTTATCATACAAATAACGTCCAAATACACAAAAAAGCCACCCAAAATATTTATTTAATGTTTACGAGTGTTTTTGCACTTGTATTTACATTTAATGACCTATATTTCCCGTCAAAACGCATCAAAATGCATTAAAAACGAATTTGAGCATTTTAATGCACATTTTTAACCAATTTGGCCTCATTTATCATTCAAATAACGTCAAACATACAAAGAATCAACCCAAAATATTTATTTAATGTTTACGAGTGTTTTTGCACTTGTAGTTGCACTTAATGACCTATATTTCATATCAAATCGCATAAAAATGCATTAAAAACGAATTTGAGCTTGTTTATGCACATTTTTAACCAATTTGGCCTCATTTATCATTCAAATAACGTCCAAACACACAAAGAATCAACCCAAAATATTTATTTATGTTTACGAGTGTTTTTGCACTTGTATTTACATTTAATGACCTATTTCACGTCAAATCGCTATAAAATGTATTAAAAAGGCATTTGTGCATGTTTATGCACATTTTTAACCAATTTGGCCTCATTTATCTTTCAAATAATGTCCAAATACATAAAGAAGCCACCCAAAATATTTATTTAATGTTTACGAGTGTTTTTACACAAGTATTTACATTTAATAACCTATATTTTACGTCAAATCGCTTTAAAATGCTTTAAAAAGGCTTTTGTGCATGTTTATGCACATTTTTAAACAATTTGGGCTCATTTATCATTCAAAAAACGTCCAAATACACAGAGAAGCAACCTAAAATATTTATTTAATGTTTACGAGTGTTTTTGCACTTAATGACCTATATTTCATGTCAAATCGCATAAAAATGCATTAAAAACGAATTTGAGCTTGTTTATGCACATTTTTAACCAATTTGGCCTCATTTATCATTCAAATAACGTCCAAATACACAAAAAAGCCACCCAAAATATTTATTTAATGTTTACGAGTGTTTTTGCACTTGTACTTACATTTAATAACCTATATTTCCCGTCAAATCGCATCAAAATGCATTAAAAACGAATTTGAGCATTTTAATGCACATTTTTAACCAATTTGGCCTCATTTATCATTCAAATAACGTCAAACATACAAAGAATCAACCCAAAATATTTATTTAATGTTTACGAGTGTTTTTGCACTTGTAGTTGCACTTAATGACCTGTATTTCATGTCAAATCGCATAAAAATGCATTAAAAACGAATTTGAGCTTGTTTATGCACATTTTTAACCAATTTGGCCTCATTTATCATTCAAATAACGTCCAAATACACAAAAAAGCCACCCAAAATATTTATTAAATGTTTACGAGTGTTTTTGCACTTTTATGTGCATTTAATTACCTATATTTCACGTCAAATCGCATTAAAATGCATTAAAAAGGCATTTGAGCATGTTTATGCACATTTTTAACCAATTTGGCCTCATTTATCATTCAAATAACGTCCAAATATACAAAGAAGCCACCCAAAATATTTATTTAATGTTTACGAGTGTTTTTGCACTTGTATTTGCATTTCATGACCTATATTTCACGTCAAATCGCATTAAAATGCATTAAAAACGAATTTGAGCATGTTTATGCTCATTTTTAACCAATTTGGCCTAATTTATCATTCAAACAACGTCCAAATACACAGATAAGCAAACCAAAATATTTATTTATTATTTACAAGTGTTTTTGCACTTGTATTTGCCTTTAATAACCTATATTTCACGTCAAATCGCATTAAAATGCATTAAAAACGAATTTGAGCATGTTTATACACATTTTTAACCATTTTGGCCTCATTTAACATTCAAATAACGTCCAAATACACAAAGAAGCCACCCAAAATATTTATTTAATGTTTACGAGTGTTTTTGAACTTGTATTTGCGTTTAATAACCTATATTTCACGTCAAATCGTATTAAAATGCATTAAAATGCATTAAAAAGGCATTTGTGCATGTCTATGCACATTTTTAACCAATTTGATCTCATTTATCATTCAAATAACGTCCAAATACACAAATAGCAAACCAAAATATTTATTTAATGTTTACGAGTGTTTTAGCACTTGTATTTGCACTTAATGACCTATATTTCACGTCAAATCGCATCGAAGTGCATTAAAAACGAATTTGAGCATGTTTATGCACATTTTTAACCAATTTGGCCTAATTTATCATTCAAATAACGTCCAAATATAAAAAGAAGTCACCCAAAATATTTATTAAATGTTTACGAGTGTTTATGCACATGTATTTGAATTTAATATCCTATATTTCACGTCAAATAGTATTAAAAGGAATTAAAATGCATTAAAAACGAATTTGAGCATGTTTATTCATATTTTTAACCAATTTGGCCTAATTTATCATACAAATAACGTCCAAATACACAAAAAAGCTAGCCAAAATATTTATTTAGTATTTACAAGTGTTTTTGGTCTTGTATTTGCATTTAATAACCTATATTTCACGTCAAATCGCATTAAAATGCATTAAAAACGAATTTGAGCATGTTTATACACATTTTTAACCAGTTTGGCATCATTTAACATTCAAATAACGTCCAAATACACAAAGAAGCCACCCAAAATATTTATTTAATGTTTACGAGTGTTTTTGAACTTGTATTTGCGTTTAATAACCTATATTTCACGTCAAATCGTATTAAAATGCATTAAAATGCATTAAAAAGGCATTTGTGCATGTTTATGCACATTTTTAACCAATTTGGTCTCATTTATCATTCAAATAACGTCCAAATACACAAATAGCAAACCAAAATATTTATTTAATGTTTACGAGTGTTTTAGCACTTGTATTTGCACTTAATGACCTATATTTCACGTCAAATCGCATCGAAGTGCATTAAAAACGAATTTGAGCATGTTTATGCACATTTTTAACCAATTTGGCCTAATTTATCATTCAAATAACGTCCAAATATAAAAAGAAGTCACCCAAAATATTTATTAAATGTTTACGAGTGTTTTTGCACTTGTATTTGAATTTAATATCTTATATTTCACGTCAAATAGTATTAAAAGGAATTAAAATGCATTAAAAACGAATTTGAGCATGTTTATTCATATTTTTAACCAATTTGGCCTAATTTATCATACAAATAACGTCCAAATACACAAAGATGGAACCCAAAATATTTAGTTAATGTTTACGAGTGTTTTTGCACTTGTATTTGACATTAATGATCTATATTTCACGTCAAATCGCATTAAAATACATTAAAAAGGCATTCGAGCATGTTTATGCACATTTTTAACCTATTTGGCCTAATTTATTATTTAAATCACGTCCAAATACACAAAGAAGCAACCCAAAATATTTATTTAATGTTTACGAGTGTTTTTGCACTTGTATTTGCGTTTAATAACCTATATTTCACGTCAAATCGTATTAAAATGCATTAAAAACGAATTCGAGCATGTTTATGCACATTTTTAACCAATTTGGGCTCACTTATCATTCAAATAACGTCCAAATACACAAAGATGAAACACAAAATATTTAGTTAATTTTTACGAGTGTTTTTGCACATGTATTTGCATTTAATGAGCTATATTTCCCGTCAAATCGCTTTAAAATGCATTAAAAACGAATTGGAGCATGTTTATGCACATTTTTAACCAATTGGCCTCATTTATCATTCAAATAAAGTCCAAATACACAAGGAAGCAACCCAAAATATTTATTTAACGTTTACGAGTGTTTTTGCACTTGTATTTACATTTAATGCCAATATTTCACGTCAAATCGCATTAAAATGCATTAAAAACGAATTTGAGCATGTTTATGCACATTTTTAACCAATTTGGCCTCATTTAACATTCAAATAACGTCCAAACACACAAAAAAAGTAACCCAAAATATTTCGTTAATGTTTACGAGAGTTTTTGCACTTGTATTTGCGTTTAATAACCTATATTTCACGTCAAATAGTATCAAAATGCATTAAAATGAATTAAAAACGAATTTGAGCATGTTTATGCATATTTTTAAACAATTTGGCCTCATTTATCATTCAAATAACGTCCAAATACACAGAAAAGCAACCCAAAATATTTATTTAATGTTTACGAGTGTTTTTGCACTTAATGACCTATATTTCACGTCAAATCGCATCAAAGTACATTAAAAACGAATTTGAGCATGTTTATGCACATTTTTAATCAATTTGGCCTAATTTATCATTCAAATAACGTCCAAACACACAAAGAATCAACCCAAAATATTTATTTATGTTTACGAGTGTTTTTGCACTTGTATTTACATTTAATGACCTATTTCACGTCAAATCGCTATAAAATGTATTAAAAAGGCATTTGTGCATGTTTATGCACATTTTTAACCAATTTGGCCTCATTTATCTTTCAAATAATGTCCAAATACATAAAGAAGCCACCCAAAATATTTATTTAATGTTTACGAGTGTTTTTACACAAGTATTTACATTTAATAACCTATATTTTACGTCAAATCGCTTTAAAATGCTTTAAAAAGGCTTTTGTGCATGTTTATGCACATTTTTAAACAATTTGGCCTCATTTATCATTCAAAAAACGTCCAAATACACAAAGAAGCAACCTAAAATATTTATTTAATGTTTACGAGTATTTTTGCACTTAATGACCTATATTTCATGTCAAATCGCATAAAAATGCATTAAAAACGAATTTGAGCTTGTTTATGCACATTTTTAACCAATTTGGCCTCATTTATCATTCAAATAACGTCCAAATACACAAAAAAGCCACCCAAAATATTTATTTAATTTTTACGAGTGTTTTTGCACTTGTACTTACATTTAATGACCTATATTTCCCGTCAAATCGCATCAAAATGCATTAAAAACGAATTTGAGCATTTTAATGCACATTTTTAACCAATTTGGCCTAATTTATTATTTAAATCACGTCCAAATACACAAAGAAGCAACCCAAAATATTTATTTAATGTTTACTAGTGTTTTCGCACTTGTATTTGCGTTTAATAACCTATATATCACGTCAAATCGTATTAAAATGCATTAAAATGCATTAAAAACGAATTCGAGCATGTTTATGCACATTTTTAACCAATTTGGGCTCACTTATCATTCAAATAACGTCCACATACACAAAGATGAAACCCAAAATATTTAGTTAATGTTTACGAGTGTTTTTGCACATGTATTTGCATTTAATGAGCTATATTTCCCGTCAAATCGCTTTAAAATGCATTAAAAACGAATTGGAGCATGTTTATGCACATTTTTAACCAATTGGCCTCATTTATCATTCAAATAAAGTCCAAATACACAAGGAAGCAACCCAAAATATTTATTTAACGTTTACGAGTGTTTTTGCACTTGTATTTACATTTAATGCCAATATTTCACGTCAAATCGCATTAAAATGCATTAAAAACGAATTTGAGCATGTTTATGCACATTTTTAGCCAATTTGGCCTCATTTAACATTCAAATAACGTCCAAACACACAAAAAAAGTAACCCAAAATATTTCGTTAATGTTTACGAGAGTTTTTGCACTTGTATTTGCGTTTAATAACCTATATTTCACGTCAAATAGTATCAAAATGCATTAAAATGAATTAAAAACGAATTTGAGCATGTTTATGCATATTTTTAAACAATTTGGCCTCATTTATCATTCAAATAACGTCCAAATACACAGAAAATCAACCCAAAATATTTATTTAATGTTTACGAGTGTTTTTGCACTTAATGACCTATATTTCACGTCAAATCGCATCAAAGTACATTAAAAACGAATTTGAGCATGTTTATGCACATTTTTAATCAATTTGGCCTAATTTATCATTCAAATAACGTCCAAGTACACAAAGAATCAACCCACAATATTTATTTATGTTTACGAGTGTTTTTGCACTTGTATTTACATTTAATGACCTATTTCACGATAAATCGCTATAAAATGTATTAAAAAGGCATTTGTGCATGTTTATGCACATTTTTAACCAATTTGGCCTCATTTATCTTTCAAATAATGTCCAAATACATAAAGAAGCCACCCAAAATATTTATTTAATGTTTACGAGTGTTTTTACACAAGTATTTACATTTAATAACCTATATTTTACGTCAAATCGCTTTAAAATGCTTTAAAAAGGCTTTTGTGCATGTTTATGCACATTTTTAAACAATTTGGCCTCATTTATCATTCAAAAAACGTCCAAATACACAAAGAAGCAACCTAAAATATTTATTTAATGTTTACGAGTGTTTTTGCACTTAATGACCTATATTTCATGTCAAATCGCATAAAAATGCATTAAAAACGAATTTGAGCTTGTTTATGCACATTTTTAACCAATTTGGCCTCATTTATCATTCAAATAACGTCCAAATACACAAAAAAGCCACCCAAAATATTTATTTAATGTTTACGAGTGTTTTTGCACTTGTATTTACATTTAATGACCTATATTTCCCGTCAAATCGCATCAAAATGCATTAAAAACGAATTTGAGCATTTTAATGGACATTTTTAACCAATTTGGCCTCATTTATCATTCAAATAACGTCAAACATACAAAGAATCAACCCAAAATATTTATTTAATGTTTACGAGTGTTTTTGCACTTGTAGTTGCAGTTAATGACCTATATTTCATGTCAAATCGCATAAAAATGCATTAAAAACGAATTTGAGCTTGTTTATGCACATTTTTAACCAATTTGGCCTCATTTATCATTCAAATAACGTCCAAATACACAAAAAAGCCACCCAAAATATTTATTTAATGTTTACGAGTGTTTTTGCACTTGTATTTCCATTTAATGACCTATATTTCCCATCAAATCGCATCAAAATGCATTAAAAACGAATTTGAGCATTTTAATGCACATTTTTAACCAATTTGGTTTCATTTATCATTCAAATAACGTCAAACATACAAAGAATCAACCCAAAATATTTATTTAATGTTTACGAGTGTTTTTGCACTTGTAGTTGCACTTAATGACCTATATTTCATGTCAAATCGCATAAAAATGCATTAAAAACGAATTTGAGCTTGTTTATGCACATTTTTAACCAATTTGGCCTCATTTATCATTCAAATAACGTCCAAATACACAAAGAAGCCACCCAAAATATTTATTTAATGTTTACGAGTGTTTTTGCACTTTTATGTGCATTTAATTACCTATATTTCACGTCAAATCGCATTAAAATGCATTAAAAAGGCATTTGAGCATGTTTATGCACATTTTTAACCAATTTGGCCTCATTTATCATTCAAATAACGTCCAAATATACAAAGAAGCCACCCAAAATATTTATTTAATGTTTACGAGTGTTTTTGAACTTGTATTTGCGTTTAATAACCTATATTTCACGTCAAATCGTATTAAAATGCATTAAAATGCATTAAAAAGGCATTTGTGCATGTTTAAGAACATTTTTAACCAATTTGGTCTCATTTATCATTCAAATAACGTCCAAATACACAAATAGCAAACCAAAATATTTATTTAATGTTTACGAGTTTTTAGCACTTGTATTTGCACTTAATGACCTATATTTCACGTCAAATCGCATCGAAGTGCATTAAAAACGAATTTGAGCATGTTTATGCACATTTTTAACCAATTTGGCCTAATTTATCATTCAAATAACGTCCAAATATTAAAAGAAGTCACCCAAAATATTTATTAAATGTTTACGAGTGTTTTTGCACTTGTATTTGAATTTAATATCCTATATTTCACGTCAAATAGTATTAAAAGGAATTAAAATGCATTAAAAACGAATTTGAGCATGTTTATTCATATTTTTAACCAATTTGGCCTAATTTATCATACAAATAACGTCCAAATACACAAAAAAGCTAGCCAAAATATTTATTTAGTATTTACAAGTGTTTTTGCTCTTGTATTTGCATTTAATAACCTATATTTCACGTCAAATCGCATTAAAATGCATTAAAAATGAATTTGAGCATGTTTATGCATATTTTTAACCAATTTGGCCTCATTTATCATTCAAATAATGTCCAAATACACAAAGATGGAACCCAAAATATTTAGTTAATGTTTACGAGTGTTTTTGCACTTGTATTTGACATTAATGATCTATATTTCACGTCAAATCGCATTAAAATACATTAAAAAGGCATTCGAGCATGTTTATGCACATTTTTAACCTATTTGGCCTAATTTATTATTTAAATCACGTCCAAATACACAAAGAAGCAAACCAAAATATTTATTTAATGTTTACGAGTGTTTTTGCACTTGTATTTGCGTTTAATAACCTATATTTCACGTCAAATCGTATTAAAATGCATTAAAAACGAATTCGAGCATGTTTATGCACATTTTTAACCAATTTGGGCTCACTTATCATTCAAATAACGTCCAAATACACAAAGATGAAACACAAAATATTTAGTTAATGTTTACGAGTGTTTTTGCACATGTATTTGCATTTAATGAGCTATATTTCCCGTCAAATCGCTTTAAAATGCATTAAAAACGAATTGGAGCATGTTTATGCACATTTTTAACCAATTGGCCTCATTTATCATTCAAATAAAGTCCAAATACACAAGGAAGCAACCCAAAATATTTATTTAACGTTTACGAGTGTTTTTGCACTTGTATTTACATTTAATGCCAATATTTCACGTCAAATCGCATTAAAATGCATTAAAAACGAATTTGAGCATGTTTATGCACATTTTTAGCCAATTTGGCCTCATTTAACATTCAAATAACGTCCAAATACACAGAAAATCAACCCAAAATATTTATTTAATGTTTACGAGTGTTTTTGCACTTAATGACCTATATTTCACGTCAAATCGCATCAAAGTACATTAAAAACGAATTTGAGCATGTTTATGCACATTTTTAATCAATTTGGCCTAATTTATCATTCAAATAACGTCCAAACACACAAAGAATGAACCCACAATATTTATTTATGTTTACGAGTGTTTTTGCACTTGTATTTACATTTAATGACCTATTTCACGTCAAATCGCTATAAAATGTATTAAAAAGGCATTTGTGCATGTTTATGCACATTTTTAACCAATTTGGCCTCATTTATCTTTCAAATAATGTCCAAATACATAAAGAAGCCACCCAAAATATTTATTTAATGTTTACGAGTGTTTTTACACAAGTATTTACATTTAATAACCTATATTTTACGTCAAATCGCTTTAAAATGCTTTAAAAAGGCTTTTGTGCATGTTTATGCACATTTTTAAACAATTTGGCCTCATTTATCATTCAAAAAACGTCCAAATACACAGAGAAGCAACCTAAAATATTTATTTAATGTTTACGAGTGTTTTTGCACTTAATGACCTATATTTCATGTCAAATCGCATAAAAATGCATTAAAAACGAATTTGAGCTTGTTTATGCACATTTTTAACCAATTTGGCCTCATTTATCATTCAAATAACGTCCAAATACACAAAAAAGCCACCCAAAATATTTATTTAATTTTTACGAGTGTTTTTGCACTTGTATTTACATTTAATGACCTATATTTCCCGTCAAATCGCATCAAAATGCATTAAAAACGAATTTGAGCATTTTAATGCACATTTTTAACCAATTTGGCCTAATTTATTATTTAAATCACGTCCAAATACACAAAGAAGCAACCCAAAATATTTATTTAATGTTTACGAGTGTTTTCGCACTTGTATTTGCGTTTAATAACCTACATATCACGTCAAATCGTATTAAAATGCATTAAAATGCATTAAAAACAAATTCGAGCATGTTTATGCACATTTTTAACCAATTTGGGCTCACTTATCATTCAAATAACATCCACATACACAAAGATGAAACCCAAAATATTTAGTTAATGTTTACGAGTGTTTTTGCACATGTATTTGCATTTAATGAGCTATATTTCCCGTCAAATCGCTTTAAAATGCATTAAAAACGAATTGGAGCATGTTTATGCACATTTTTAACCAATTGGCCTCATTTATCATTCAAATAAAGTCCAAATACACAAGGAAGCAACCCAAAATATTTATTTAACGTTTACGAGTGTTTTTGCACTTGTATTTACATTTAATGCCAATATTTCACGTCAAATCGCATTAAAAT
This sequence comes from x Bolboschoenoplectus mariqueter, assembly GCA_037678475.1. Classification (NCBI taxonomy): domain Eukaryota; kingdom Viridiplantae; phylum Streptophyta; class Magnoliopsida; order Poales; family Cyperaceae; genus x Bolboschoenoplectus; species x Bolboschoenoplectus mariqueter. The sequence goes on along the minus strand of CM075236.1, from coordinate 4,308,260 downwards.
GCATTAAAAACGAATTTGAGCATGTTTATGCACATTTTTAGCCAATTTGGCCTCATTTAACATTCAAATAACGTCCAAACACACAAAAAAAGTAACCCAAAATATTTCGTTAATGTTTACGAGAGTTTTTGCACTTGTATTTGCGTTTAATAACCTATATTTCACGTCAAATAGTATCAAAATGCATTAAAATGAATTAAAAACGAATTTGAGCATGTTTATGCATATTTTTAAACAATTTGGCCTCATTTATCATTCAAATAACGTCCAAATACACAGAAAAGCAACCCAAAATATTTATTTAATGTTTACGAGTGTTTTTGCACTTAATGACCTATATTTCACGTCAAATCGCATCAAAGTACATTAAAAACGAATTTGAGCATGTTTATGCACATTTTTAATCAATTTGGCCTAATTTATCATTCAAATAACGTCCAAATACACAAAGAATCAACCCACAATATTTATTTATGTTTACGAGTGTTTTTGCACTTGTATTTACATTTAATGACCTATTTCACGATAAATCGCTATAAAATGTATTAAAAAGGCATTTGTGCATGTTTATGCACATTTTTAACCAATTTGGCCTCATTTATCTTTCAAATAATGTCCAAATACATAAAGAAGCCACCCAAAATATTTATTTAATGTTTACGAGTGTTTTTACACAAGTATTTACATTTAATAACCTATATTTTACGTCAAATCGCTTTAAAATGCTTTAAAAAGGCTTTTGTGCATGTTTATGCACATTTTTAAACAATTTGGCCTCATTTATCATTCAAAAAACGTCCAAATACACAAAGAAGCAACCTAAAATATTTATTTAATGTTTACGAGTGTTTTTGCACTTAATGACCTATATTTCATGTCAAATCGCATAAAAATGCATTAAAAACGAATTTGAGCTTGTTTATGCACATTTTTAACCAATTTGGCCTCATTTATCATTCAAATAACGTCCAAATACACAAAAAAGCCACCCAAAATATTTATTTAATGTTTACGAGTGTTTTTGCACTTGTATTTACATTTAATGACCTATATTTCCCGTCAAATCGCATCAAAATGCATTAAAAACGAATTTGAGCATTTTAATGCACATTTTTAACCAATTTGGCCTCATTTATCATTCAAATAACGTCAAACATACAAAGAATCAACCCAAAATATTTATTTAATGTTTACGAGTGTTTTTGCACTTGTAGTTGCAGTTAATGACCTATATTTCATGTCAAATCGCATAAAAATGCATTAAAAACGAATTTGAGCTTGTTTATGCACATTTTTAACCAATTTGGCCTCATTTATCATTCAAATAACGTCCAAATACACAAAAAAGCCACCCAAAATATTTATTTAATGTTTACGAGTGTTTTTGCACTTGTATTTACATTTAATGACCTATATTTCCCGTCAAATCGCATCAAAATGCATTAAAAACGAATTTGAGCATTTTAATGCACATTTTTAACCAATTTGGTTTCATTTATCATTCAAATAACGTCAAACATACAAAGAATCAACCCAAAATATTTATTTAATGTTTACGAGTGTTTTTGCACTTGTAGTTGCACTTAATGACCTATATTTCATGTCAAATCGCATAAAAATGCATTAAAAACGAATTTGAGCTTGTTTATGCACATTTTTAACCAATTTGGCCTCATTTATCATTCAAATAACGTCCAAATACACAAAGAAGCCACCCAAAATATTTATTTAATGTTTACGAGTGTTTTTGCACTTTTATGTGCATTTAATTACCTATATTTCACGTCAAATCGCATTAAAATGCATTAAAAAGGCATTTGAGCATGTTTATGCACATTTTTAACCAATTTGGCCTCATTTATCATTCAAATAACGTCCAAATATACAAAGAAGCCACCCAAAATATTTATTTAATGTTTACGAGTGTTTTTGAACTTGTATTTGCGTTTAATAACCTATATTTCACGTCAAATCGTATTAAAATGCATTAAAATGCATTAAAAAGGCATTTGTGCATGTTTAAGAACATTTTTAACCAATTTGGTCTCATTTATCATTCAAATAACGTCCAAATACACAAATAGCAAACCAAAATATTTATTTAATGTTTACGAGTTTTTAGCACTTGTATTTGCACTTAATGACCTATATTTCACGTCAAATCGCATCGAAGTGCATTAAAAACGAATTTGAGCATGTTTATGCACATTTTTAACCAATTTGGCCTAATTTATCATTCAAATAACGTCCAAATATTAAAAGAAGTCACCCAAAATATTTATTAAATGTTTACGAGTGTTTTTGCACTTGTATTTGAATTTAATATCCTATATTTCACGTCAAATAGTATTAAAAGGAATTAAAATGCATTAAAAACGAATTTGAGCATGTTTATTCATATTTTTAACCAATTTGGCCTAATTTATCATACAAATAACGTCCAAATACACAAAAAAGCTAGCCAAAATATTTATTTAGTATTTACAAGTGTTTTTGCTCTTGTATTTGCATTTAATAACCTATATTTCACGTCAAATCGCATTAAAATGCATTAAAAATGAATTTGAGCATGTTTATGCATATTTTTAACCAATTTGGCCTCATTTATCATTCAAATAATGTCCAAATACACAAAGATGGAACCCAAAATATTTAGTTAATGTTTACGAGTGTTTTTGCACTTGTATTTGACATTAATGATCTATATTTCACGTCAAATCGCATTAAAATACATTAAAAAGGCATTCGAGCATGTTTATGCACATTTTTAACCTATTTGGCCTAATTTATTATTTAAATCACGTCCAAATACACAAAGAAGCAAACCAAAATATTTATTTAATGTTTACGAGTGTTTTTGCACTTGTATTTGCGTTTAATAACCTATATTTCACGTCAAATCGTATTAAAATGCATTAAAAACGAATTCGAGCATGTTTATGCACATTTTTAACCAATTTGGGCTCACTTATCATTCAAATAACGTCCAAATACACAAAGATGAAACACAAAATATTTAGTTAATGTTTACGAGTGTTTTTGCACATGTATTTGCATTTAATGAGCTATATTTCCCGTCAAATCGCTTTAAAATGCATTAAAAACGAATTGGAGCATGTTTATGCACATTTTTAACCAATTGGCCTCATTTATCATTCAAATAAAGTCCAAATACACAAGGAAGCAACCCAAAATATTTATTTAACGTTTACGAGTGTTTTTCCACTTGTATTTACATTTAATGCCAATATTTCACGTCAAATCGCATTAAAATGCATTAAAAACGAATTTGAGCATGTTTATGCACATTTTTAGCCAATTTGGCCTCATTTAACATTCAAATAACGTCCAAATACACAGAAAATCAACCCAAAATATTTATTTAATGTTTACGAGTGTTTTTGCACTTAATGACCTATATTTCACGTCAAATCGCATCAAAGTACATTAAAAACGAATTTGAGCATGTTTATGCACATTTTTAATCAATTTGGCCTAATTTATCATTCAAATAACGTCCAAACACACAAAGAATGAACCCACAATATTTATTTATGTTTACGAGTGTTTTTGCACTTGTATTTACATTTAATGACCTATTTCACGTCAAATCGCTATAAAATGTATTAAAAAGGCATTTGTGCATGTTTCTGCACATTTTTAACCAATTTGGCCTCATTTATCTTCCAAATAATGTCCAAATACATAAAGAAGCCACCCAAAATATTTATTTAATGTTTACGAGTGTTTTTACACAAGTATTTACATTTAATAACCTATATTTTACGTCAAATCGCTTTAAAATGCTTTAAAAAGGCTTTTGTGCATGTTTATGCACATTTTTAAACAATTTGGCCTCATTTATCATTCAAAAAACGTCCAAATACACAGAGAAGCAACCTAAAATATTTATTTAATGTTTACGAGTGTTTTTGCACTTAATGACCTATATTTCATGTCAAATCGCATAAAAATGCATTAAAAACGAATTTGAGCTTGTTTATGCACATTTTTAACCAATTTGGCCTCATTTATCATTCAAATAACGTCCAAATACACAAAAAAGCCACCCAAAATATTTATTTAATGTTTACGAGTGTTTTTGCACTTGTATTTACATTTAGTGACCTATATTTCCCGTCAAATCGCATCAAAATGCATTAAAAACGAATTTGAGCATGTTTATGCACATTTTTAACCAATTTGGCCTCATTTATCATTCAAATAACGTCAAACATACAAAGAATCAACCCAAAATATTTATTTAATGTTTACGAGTGTTTTTGCACTTGTAGTTGCAGTTAATGACCTATATTTCATGTCAAATCGCATAAAAATGCATTAAAAACGAATTTGAGCTTGTTTATGCACATTTTTAACCAATTTGGCCTCATTTATCATTCAAATAACGTCCAAATACACAAAAAAGCCACCCAAAATATTTATTTAATGTTTACGAGTGTTTTTGCACTTGTATTTACATTTAATGACCTATATTTCCCGTCAAATCGCATCAAAATGCATTAAAAACGAATTTGAGCATTTTAATGCACATTTTTAACCAATTTGGTTTCATTTATCATTCAAATAACGTCAAACATACAAAGAATCAACCCAAAATATTTATTTAATGTTTACGAGTGTTTTTGCACTTGTAGTTGCACTTAATGACCTATATTTCATGTCAAATCGCATAAAAATGCATTAAAAACGAATTTGAGCTTGTTTATGCACATTTTTAACCAATTTGGCCTCATTTATCATTCAAATAACGTCCAAATACACAAAGAAGCCACCCAAAATATTTATTTAATGTTTACGAGTGTTTTTGCACTTTTATGTGCATTTAATTACCTATATTTCACGTCAAATCGCATTAAAATGCATTAAAAAGGCATTTGAGCATGTTTATGCACATTTTTAACCAATTTGGCCTCATTTATCATTCAAATAACGTCCAAATATACAAAGAAGCCACCCAAAATATTTATTTAATGTTTACGAGTGTTTTTGAACTTGTATTTGCGTTTAATAACCTATATTTCACGTCAAATCGTATTAAAATGCATTAAAATGCATTAAAAAGGCATTTGTGCATGTTTAAGAACATTTTTAACCAATTTGGTCTCATTTATCATTCAAATAACGTCCAAATACACAAATAGCAAACCAAAATATTTATTTAATGTTTACGAGTTTTTAGCACTTGTATTTGCACTTAATGACCTATATTTCACGTCAAATCGCATCGAAGTGCATTAAAAACGAATTTGAGCATGTTTATGCACATTTTTAACCAATTTGGCCTAATTTATCATTCAAATAACGTCCAAATATTAAAAGAAGTCACCCAAAATATTTATTAAATGTTTACGAGTGTTTTTGCACTTGTATTTGAATTTAATATCCTATATTTCACGTCAAATAGTATTAAAAGGAATTAAAATGCATTAAAAACGAATTTGAGCATGTTTATTCATATTTTTAACCAATTTGGCCTAATTTATCATACAAATAACGTCCAAATACACAAAAAAGCTAGCCAAAATATTTATTTAGTATTTACAAGTGTTTTTGCTCTTGTATTTGCATTTAATAACCTATATTTCACGTCAAATCGCATTAAAATGCATTAAAAATGAATTTGAGCATGTTTATGCATATTTTTAACCAATTTGGCCTCATTTATCATTCAAATAATGTCCAAATACACAAAGATGGAACCCAAAATATTTAGTTAATGTTTACGAGTGTTTTTGCACTTCTATTTGACATTAATGATCTATATTTCACGTCAAATCGCATTAAAATACATTAAAAAGGCATTCGAGCATGTTTATGCACATTTTTAACCTATTTGGCCTAATTTATTATTTAAATCACGTCCAAATACACAAAGAAGCAAACCAAAATATTTATTTAATGTTTACGAGTGTTTTTGCACTTGTATTTGCGTTTAATAACCTATATTTCACGTCAAATCGTATTAAAATGCATTAAAATGCATTAAAAAGGCATTTGAGCTTGTTTATTTACATTTTTAACCAATTTGGGCTCACTTATCATTCAAATAACGTCCAAATACACAAAGATGAAACCCAAAATATTTAGTTAATGTTTACGAGTGTTTTTGCACATGTATTTGCATTTAATGAGCTATATTTCCCATCAAATCGCTTTAAAATGCATTAAAAACGAATTGGAGCATGTTTATGCACATTTTTAACCAATTGGCCTCATTTATCATTCAAATAAAGTGCAAATACACAAGGAAGCAACCCAAAATATTTATTTAACGTTTACGAGTGTTTTTGCACTTGTATTTACATTTAATGCCAATATTTCACGTCAAATCGCATTAAAATGCATTAAAAACGAATTTGAGCATGTTTATGCCCATTTTTAACCAATTTGGCCTCATTTAACATTCAAATAACGTCCAAACACACAAAAAAAGTAACCCAAAATATTTCGTTAATGTTTACGAGAGTTTTTGCACTTGTATTTGCGTTTAATAACCTATATTTCACGTCAAATCGTATCAAAATAAATTAAAATGAATTAAAAACAAATTTGAGCATGTTTATGCATATTTTTAAACAATTTGGCCTCATTTATTATACAAATAACGTCCAAATACACAAATAAGCAAACCAAAATATTTATTTAATGTTTACGAGTGTTTTTGCACTTGTATTTGCCTTTAATGACCTATATTTCACGTCAAATATCATTAAAATGCATTAAAAACGAATTTGAGCATGGTTATACACATTTTTAACCAATTTGGCCTCATTTAACATTCAAATAACGTCCAAATACACAAAGAAGCCACCCAAAATATTTATTTAATGTTTACGAGTGTTTTTGAACTTGTATTTGCGTTTAATACCCTATATTTCACGTCAAATCGTATTAAAATGCATTAAAATGCATTAAAAAGGCATTTGTGCATGTTTATGCACATTTTTAACCAATTTGGTCTCATTTATCATTCAAATAACGTCCAAATACACAAATAGCAAACCAAAATATTTATTTAATGTTTACGAGTGTTTTAGCACTTGTATTTGCACTTAATGACCTATATTTCACATCAAATCGCATCGAAGTGCATTAAAAACGAATTTGAGCATGTTTATGCACATTTTTAACCAATTTGGCCTAATTTATCATTCAAATAACGTCCAAATATAAAAAGAAGTCACCCAAAATATTTATTAAATGTTTACGAGTGTTTTTGCACTTGTATTTGAATTTAATATCCTATATTTCACGTCAAATAGTATTAAAAGGAATTAAAATGCATTAAAAACGAATTTGAGCATGCTTATTCATATTTTTAACCAATTTGGCCTAATTTATCATACAAATAACGTCCAAATACACAAAAAAGCTAGCCAAAATATTTATTTAGTATTTACAACTGTTTTTGGTCTTGTATTTGCATTTAATAACCTATATTTCATGTCAAATCGCATTAAAATGCATTAAAAATGAATTTGAGCATGTTTATGTATATTGTTAACCAATTTGGCCTCATTTATCATTCAAATAATGTCCAAATACACAAAGATGGAACCCAAAATATTTAGTTAATGTTTACGAGTGTTTTTGCACTTGTATTTGACATTAATGATCTATATTTCACGTCAAATCACATTAAAATACATTAAAAAGGCATTCGAGCATGTTTATGCACATTTTTAACCTATTTGGCCTAATTTATTATTTAAATCACGTCCAAATACACAAAGAAGCAAACCAAAATATTTATTTAATGTTTACGAGTGTTTTTGCACTTGTATTTGCGTTTAATAACCTATATTTCACGTCAAATCGTATTAAAATGCATTAAAATGCATTAAAAAGGCATTTGAGCATGTTTATGCACATTTTTAACCAATTTGGGCTCACTTATCATTCAAATAACGTCCAAATACACAAAGATGAAACCCAAAATATTTAGTTAATGTTTACGAGTGTTTTTGCACATGTATTTGCATTTAATGAGCTATATTTCCCATCAAATCGCTTTAAAATGCATTAAAAACGAATTGGAGCATGTTTATGCACATTTTTAACCAATTGGCCTCATTTATCATTCAAATAAAGTGCAAATACACAAGGAAGCAACCCAAAATATTTATTTAACGTTTTCGAGTGTTTTTGCACTTGTATTTACATTTAATGCCAATATTTCACGTCAAATCGCATTAAAATGCATTAAAAACGAATTTGAGCATGTTTATGCCCATTTTTAACCAATTTGGCCTCATTTAACATTCAAATAACGTCCAAACACACAAAAAAAGTAACCCAAAATATTTCGTTAATGTTTACGAGAGTTTTTGCACTTGTATTTGCGTTTAATAACCTATATTTCACGTCAAATCGTATCAAAATAAATTAAAATGAATTAAAAACAAATTTGAGCATGTTTATGCATATTTTTAAACAATTTGGCCTCATTTATCATACAAATAATGTCCAAATACACAAATAAGCAAACCAAAATATTTATTTAATGTTTACGAGTGTTTTTGCACTTGTATTTGCCTTTAATGACCTATATTTCACGTCAAATATCATTAAAATGCATTAAAAACGAATTTGAGCATGGTTATACACATTTTTAACCAATTTGGCCTCATTTAACATTCAAATAACGTCCAAATACACAAAGAAGCCACCCAAAATATTTATTTAATGTTTACGAGTGTTTTTGAACTTGTATTTGCGTTTAATAACCTATATTTCACGTCAAATCGTATTAAAATGCATTAAAATGCATTAAAAAGGCATTTGTGCATGTTTATGCACATTTTTAACCAATTTGGTCTCATTTATAATTCAAATAACGTCCAAATACACAAATAGCAAACCAAAATATTTATTTAATGTTTACGAGTGTTTTAGCACTTGTATTTGCACTTAATGACCTATATTTCATGTCAAATCGCATCGAAGTGCATTAAAAACGAATTTGAGCATGTTTATGCACATTTTTAACCAATTTGGCCTAATTTATCATTCAAATAACGTCCAAATATAAAAAGAAGTCACCCAAAATATTTATTAAATGTTTACGAGTGTTTTTGCACTTGTATTTGAATTTAATATCCTATATTTCACATCAAATAGTATTAAAAGGAATTAAAATGCATTAAAAACGAATTTGAGCATGTTTATTCATATTTTTAACCAATTTGGCCTAATTTATCATACAAATAACGTCCAAATACACAAAAAAGCTAGCCAAAATATTTATTTAGTATTTACAACTGTTTTTGGTCTTGTATTTGCATTTAATAACCTATATTTCATGTCAAATCGCATTAAAATGCATTAAAAATGAATTTGAGCATGTTTATGCATATTTTTAACCAATTTGGCCTCATTTATCATTCAAATAATGTCCAAATACACAAAGATGGAACCCAAAATATTTAGTTAATGTTTACGAGTGTTTTTGCACTTGTATTTGACATTAATGATCTATATTTCACGTCAAATCGCATTCAAATACATTAAAAAGGCATTCGAGCATGTTTATGCACATTTTTAACCTATTTGGCCTAATTTATTATTTAAATCACGTCCAAATACACAATGAAGCAACCCAAAATATTTATTTAATGTTTACGAGTGTTTTCGCACTTGTATTTGCGTTTAATAACCTATATATCACGTCAAATCGTATTAAAATGCATTAAAATGCATTAAAAACGAATTCGAGCATGTTTATGCACATTTTTAACCAATTTGGGCTCACTTATCATTCAAATAACGTCCACATACACAAAGATGAAACCCAAAATATTTAGTTAATGTTTACGAGTGTTTTTGCACATGTATTTGCATTTAATGAGCTATATTTCCCGTCAAATCGCTTTAAAATGCATTAAAAACGAATTGGAGCATGTTTATGCACATTTTTAACCAATTGGCCTCATTTATCATTCAAATAAAGTCCAAATACACAAGGAAGCAACCCAAAATATTTATTTAACGTTTACGAGTGTTTTTGCACTTGTATTTACATTTAATGCCAATATTTCAGATCAAATCGCATTAAAATGCATTAAAAACGAATTTGAGCATGTTTATGCACATTTTTAACCAATTTGGCCTCATTTAACATTCAAATAACGTCCAAACACACAAAAAAAGTAACCCAAAATATTTCGTTAATGTTTACGAGAGTTTTTGCACTTGTATTTGCGTTTAATAACCTATATTTCACGTCAAATCGTATCAAAATGCATTAAAATGAATTAAAAACGAATTTGAGCATGTTTATGCATATTTTTAAACAATTTGGCCTCATTTATCATTCAAATAACGTCCAAATAAACAGAAAAGCAACCCAAAATATTTATTTAATGTTTACGAGTGTTTTTGCACTTAATGACCTATATTTCACGTTAAATCGCATCAAAGTACATTAAAAACGAATTTGAGCATGTTTATGCACATTTTTAATCAATTTGGCCTAATTTATCATTCAAATAACGTCCAAACACACAATGAAATCCACCCAAAATATTTATTTAATGTTTACGAGTGTTTTTGCACTTGTATTTGGATTTAATATCCTATATTTCACGTCAAATAGTATTAAAAGGAATTAAAATGCATTAAAAACGAATTTGAGCATGTTTATTCATATTTTTAACCAATTTGGCCTAATTTATCATACAAATAACGTCCAAATACACAAAAAAGCTAGCCAAAATATTTATTTAGTATTTACAAGTGTTTTTGCTCTTGTATTTGCATTTAATAACCTATATTTCATGTCAAATCGCATTAAAATGCATTAAAAATGAAATTGAGCATGTTTATGCATATTTTTAACCAATTTGGCCTCATTTATCATTCAAATAATGTCCAAATACACAAAGATGGAACCCAAAATATTTAGTTAATGTTTACGAGTGTTTTTGCACTTGTATTTGACATTAATGATCTATATTTCACATCAAATCGCATTAAAATACATTAAAAAGGCATTCGAGCATGTTTATGCACATTTTTAACCTATTTGGCCTAATTTATTATTTAAATCACGTCCAAATACACAAAGAAGCAAACCAAAATATTTATTTAATGTTTACGAGTGTTTTCGCACTTGTATTTGCGTTTAATAACCTATATATCACGTCAAATCGTATTAAAATGCATTAAAATGCATTAAAAACGAATTCGAGCATGTTTATGCACATTTTTAACCAATTTGGGCTCACTTATCATTCAAATAACGTCCACATACACAAAGATGAAACCCAAAATATTTAGTTAATGTTTACGAGTGTTTTTGCACATGTATTTGCATTTAATGAGCTATATTTCCCGTCAAATCGCTTTAAAATGCATTAAAAACGAATTGGAGCATGTTTATGCACATTTTTAACCAATTGGCCTCATTTATCATTCAAATAAAGTCCAAATACACAAGGAAGCAACCCAAAATATTTATTTAACGTTTTCGAGTGTTTTTGCACTTGTATTTACATTTAATGCCAATATTTCAGATCAAATCGCATTAAAATGCATTAAAAACGAATTTGAGCATGTTTATGCACATTTTTAACCAATTTGGCCTCATTTAACATTCAAATAACGTCCAAACACACAAAAAAAGTAACCCAAAATATTTCGTTAATGTTTACGAGAGTTTTTGCACTTGTATTTGCGTTTAATAACCTATATTTCACGTCAAATCGTATCAAAATGCATTAAAATGAATTAAAAACGAATTTGAGCATGTTTATGCATATTTTTAAACAATTTGGCCTCATTTATCATTCAAATAACGTCCAAATAAACAGAAAAGCAACCCAAAATATTTATTTAATGTTTACGAGTGTTTTTGCACTTAATGACCTATATTTCACGTTAAATCGCATCAAAGTACATTAAAAACGAATTTGAGCATGTTTATGCACATTTTTAATCAATTTGGCCTAATTTATCATTCAAATAACGTCCAAACACACAATGAAATCCACCCAAAATATTTATTTAATGTTTACGAGTGTTTTTGCACTTGTATTTACATTTAATAACCTATTTCACGTCAAATCGCTATAAAGTGTATTAAAAAGGCATTTGTGCATGTTTATGCACATTTTTAACCAATTTGGCCTCATTTATCTTTCAAATAATGTCCAAATACATAAATAAGCAAACCAAAATATTTAGTTAATGTTTACGAGTGTTTTTGCACTTGTATTTGCATTTAATTACCTATATTTCACGTCAAAAGGCTTTAAAATGCATTAAAAAGGCATTTGTGAATGTTTATGCACATTTTGAAGCCATTTGGCCTCATTTATCATTCAAATAACGTCCAAATATACAAAGAAGCCACCCAAAATATTTATTTAATGTTTACGAGTGTTTTTGCACTTGTATTTGCATTTAATTACCACTATTTCACGTCAAATCGAATTAAAATGCATTAAAGAGGCATTTGGGCATGTTTATGCACATTGTTAACCAATTTGGCCTAATTTATCATTCAAAAAACGTCCAAATACACAAAGAAGCAACCTAAAATATTTATTTAATGTTTACGAGTGTTTTTGCACTTGTATTTGCACTTAATGACCTATATTTCATGTCAAATCGCATAAAAATGCATTAAAAACGAATTTGAGCTTGTTTATGCACATTTTTAACCAATTTGGCCTCATTTATCATTCAAATAACGTCCAAATACAGAAAAAAAGCCACCCAAAAAATTTATTTAATGTTTACGAGTGTTTTGGCACTTGTATTTACATTTAATGACCTATATTTCCCGTCAAATCGCATCAAAATGCATTAAAAACGAATTTGAGCATTTTAATGCACATTTTTAACAAATTTGACCTCATTTATCATTCAAATATCGTCAAACATACAAAGAATCAACCCAAAATATTTATTTAATGTTTACGAGTGTTTTTGCACTTGTATTTGCATTTAATTACCTATATTTCACGTCAAATCTATTTAAATTGCATTAAAAACGAATTTGAGCATGTTTATGCACATTTTTATACAATATGGCCTAATTTATCATTCAAATAACGTCCAAATACACAAAAAAGCAACCCAAAATATTTATTTAATGTTTACGAGTGTTTTTGCACTTGTATTTGCAGTTAATGACTTATATTTCACGTCAAATCGCATCAAAATGCATTAAAAACGAATTTGAGCATTTTAATGCACATTCTTAACCAATTTGGCCTCATTTATCATTCAAATAACATCCAAACACACAAAGAATCACCCCAAAATATCTATTTAATGTTTACGAGTGTTTTTACACTTGTATTTACAATTAATGACCTATTCACGTCAAATCGCTTTAAAATGCATTAAAAAGGCATTTCTGCTTGTTTATGCAAATTTTTAACCAATTTGGCCTCATTTATCATTCAAATAACGTCCAAATACACAAAGAAACCACCCAAAATATTTATTTATTGTTTACGAGTGTTTTTGTACTTGTATTATCCTTTAATGACCTATATTTCACGTCAAATCGCGTCGAAGTGCATTAAAAACGAATTTGAGCATGTTTATAAAAATTTTTAACCAATTTGGCGTCATTTATCATTCAAATAACATCCAAATACAAAAAAAACAACCCAAAATATTTATTTAATGTTTTCGAGTGTTTTTGCACTTGTATTTGCATTTAATGACCTATATTTCACGTAAAATCGCATTAAAATTCAATAAAAACGTATTTCAGAATGTTTATGCATATTTTTAACCAATTTGGCCTAATTTATCATTCAAATAATGTCCAAATACAAAAAGAAGCCACCCAAAAAATTTATTTAATGTTTACGCGTGTTTTTGCACTTGTATTTACATTTAATGACCTATTTCACGTCAAATCGCTTTAAAATGCATTAAAAAGGCATTTTTGCATGTTTATGCACATTTATAACCAATTTCGCATCATTTATCATTCAAATTACGTCCAAATATACATAGAAGCCACCCAAAATATTTATATAATGTTTACGAGTGTTTTTGCACTTCTATGTGCATTTAATTACCTATATTTCACGTCAAATAACATTAAATTGCATTAAAAACGAATTTGAGCATGTTTATGCACATTTTTAACCAATTTGGCCTAATTTATCATTCAAATAACGTCCAAATATAAAAAGAAGTCACCCAAAATATTTATTAAATGTTTACGAGTGTTTTTGCACTTGTATTTGAATTTAATATCCTATATTTCACGTCAAATAGTATTAAAAGGAATTAAAATGCATTAAAAACGAATTTGAGCATGTTTATTCATATTTTTAACCAATTTGGCCTAATTTATCATACAAATAACGTCCAAATACACAAAAAAGCTAGCCAAAATATTTATTTAGTATTTTCAAGTGTTTTTGCTCTTGTATTTGCATTTAATAACCTATATTTCACGTCAAATCGCATTAAAATGCATTAAAAATGAATTTGAGCATGTTTATGCATATTTTTAACCAATTTGGCCTCATTTATCATTCAAATAATGTCCAAATACACAAAGATGGAACCCAAAATATTTAGTTAATGTTTACGAGTGTTTTTGCACTTGTATTTGACATTAATGATCTATATTTCACGTCAAATCGCATTAAAATACATTAAAAAGGCATTCGAGCATGTTTATGCACATTTTTAACCTATTTGGCCTAATTTATTATTTAAATCACGTCCAAATACACAAAGAAGCAACCCAAAATATTTATTTAATGTTTACGAGTGTTTTGGCACTTGTATTTGCGTTTAATAACCTATATTTCACGTCAAATCGTATTAAAATGCATTAAAATGCATTAAAAACGAATTCGAGCATGTTTATGCACATTTTTAACCAATTTGGGCTCACTTATCATTCAAATAACGTCCACATACACAAAGATGAAACCCAAAATATTTAGTTAATGTTTACGAGTGTTTTTGCACATGTATTTGCATTTAATGAGCTATATTTCCCGTCAAATCGCTTTAAAATGCATTAAAAACGAATTGGAGCATGTTTATGCACATTTTTAACCAATTGGCCTCATTTATCATTCAAATAAAGTCCAAATACACAAGGAAGCAACCCAAAATATTTATTTAACGTTTACGAGTGTTTTTGCACTTGTATTTACATTTAATGCCAATATTTCAGATCAAATCGCATTAAAATGCATTAAAAACGAATTTGAGCATGTTTATGCACATTTTTAACCAATTTGGCCTCATTTAACATTCAAATAACGTCCAAACACACAAAAAAAGTAACCCAAAATATTTCGTTAATGTTTACGAGAGTTTTTGCACTTATATTTGCGTTTAATAACCTATATTTCACGTCAAATCGTATCAAAATGCATTAAAATGAATTAAAAACGAATTTGAGCATGTTTATGCATATTTTTAAACAATTTGGCCTCATTTATCATTCAAATAACGTCCAAATAAACAGAAAAGCAACCCAAAATATTTATTTAATGTTTACGAGTGTTTTTGCACTTAATGACCTATATTTCACGTTAAATCGCATCAAAGTACATTAAAAACGAATTTGAGCATGTTTATGCACATTTTTAATCAATTTGGCCTAATTTATCATTCAAATAACGTCCAAACACACAATGAAATCCACCCAAAATATTTATTTAATGTTTACGAGTGTTTTTGCACTTGTATGTGAATTTAATATCCTATATTTCACGTCAAATAGTATTAAAAGGAATTAAAATGCATTAAAAACGAATTTGAGCATGTTTATTCATATTTTTAACCAATTTGGCCTAATTTATCATACAAATAACGTCCAAATACACAAAAAAGCTAGCCAAAATATTTATTTAGTATTTACAACTGTTTTTGGTCTTGTATTTGCATTTAATAACCTATATTTCATGTCAAATCGCATTAAAATGCATTAAAAATGAATTTGAGCATGTTTATGCATATTTTTAACCAATTTGGCCTCATTTATCATTCAAATAATGTCCAAATACACAAAGATGGAACCCAAAATATTTAGTTAATGTTTACGAGTGTTTTTGCACTTGTATTTGACATTAATGATCTATATTTCACGTCAAATCGCATTAAAATACATTAAAAAGGCATTCGAGCATGTTTATGCACATTTTTAACCTATTTGGCCTAATTTATTATTTAAATCACGTCCAAATACACAAAGAAGCAAACCAAAATATTTATTTAATGTTTACGAGTGTTTTCGCACTTGTATTTGCGTTTAATAACCTATATATCACGTCAAATCGTATTAAAATGCATTAAAATGCATTAAAAATGAATTCGAGCATGTTTATGCACATTTTTAACCAATTTGGGCTCACTTATCATTCAAATAACGTCCACATACACAAAGATGAAACCCAAAATATTTAGTTAATGTTTACGAGTGTTTTTGCACATGTATTTGCATTTAATGAGCTATATTTCCCGTCAAATCGCTTTAAAATGCATTAAAAACGAATTGGAGCATGTTTATGCACATTTTTAACCAATTGGCCTCATTTATCATTCAAATAAAGTCCAAATACACAAGGAAGCAACCCAAAATATTTATTTAACGTTTACGAGTGTTTTTGCACTTGTATTTACATTTAATGCCAATATTTCAGATCAAATCGCATTAAAATGCATTAAAAACGAATTTGAGCATGTTTATGCACATTTTTAACCAATTTGGCCTCATTTAACATTCAAATAACGTCCAAACACACAAAAAAAGTAACCCAAAATATTTCGTTAATGTTTACGAGAGTTTTTGCACTTGTATTTGCGTTTAATAACCTATATTTCACGTCAAATCGTATCAAAATGCATTAAAATGAATTAAAAACGAATTTGAGCATGTTTATGCATATTTTTAAACAATTTGGCCTCATTTATCATTCAAATAACGTCCAAATAAACAGAAAAGCAACCCAAAATATTTATTTAATGTTTACGAGTGTTTTTGCACTTAATGACCTATATTTCACGTTAAATCGCATCAAAGTACATTAAAAACGAATTTGAGCATGTTTATGCACATTTTTAATCAATTTGGCCTAATTTATCATTCAAATAACGTCCAAACACACAATGAAATCCACCCAAAATATTTATTTAATGTTTACGAGTGTTTTTGCACTTGTATTTACATTTAATAACCTATTTCACGTCAAATCGCTATAAAGTGTATTAAAAAGGCATTTGTGCATGTTTATGCACATTTTTAACCAATTTGGCCTCATTTATCTTTCAAATAATGTCCAAATACATAAATAAGCAAACCAAAATATTTAGTTAATGTTTACGAGTGTTTTTGCACTTGTATTTGCATTTAATTACCTATATTTCACGTCAAAAGGCTTTAAAATGCATTAAAAAGGCATTTGTGAATGTTTATGCACATTTTGAAGCCATTTGGCCTCATTTATCATTCAAATAACGTCCAAATATACAAAGAAGCCACCCAAAATATTTATTTAATGTTTACGAGTGTTTTTGCACTTGTATTTGCATTTAATTACCACTATTTCACGTCAAATCGAATTAAAATGCATTAAAGAGGCATTTGGGCATGTTTATGCACATTGTTAACCAATTTGGCCGCATTTATCATTCAAAAAACGTCCAAATACACAAAAAATCAACCTAAAATATTTATTTAATGTTTACGAGTGTTTTTGCACTTGTATTTGCACTTAATGACCTATATTTCATGTCAAATCGCATTAAAATGTATTAAAAACGAATTTGAGCTTGTTTATGCACATTTTTAACCAATTTGGCCTCATTTATCATTCAAATAACGTCCAAATACACAAAAAAGCCACCCAAAATATTTACTTAATGTTTACGAGTGTTTTTGCACTTGTATTTACATTTAATGACCTATATTTCCCGTCAAATCGCATCAAAATGCATTAAAAACGAATTTGAGCATTTTAATGCACATTCTTAACCAATTTGGCCTCATTTATCATTCAAATAACATCCAAACACACAAAGAATCACCCCAAAATATCTATTTAATGTTTACGAGTGTTTTTACACTTGTATTTACAATTAATGACCTATTCACGTCAAATCGCTTTAAAATGCATTAAAAAGGCATTTCTGCTTGTTTATGCAAATTTTTAACCAATTTGGCCTCATTTATCATTCAAATAACGTCCAAATACACAAAGAAACCACCCAAAATATTTATTTATTGTTTACGAGTGTTTTTGTACTTGTATTATCCTTTAATGACCTATATTTCACGTCAAATCGCGTCGAAGTGCATTAAAAACGAATTTGAGCATGTTTATAAAAATTTTTAACCAATTTGGCGTCATTTATCATTCAAATAACATCCAAATACAAAAAAAACAACCCAAAATATTTATTTAATGTTTTCGAGTGTTTTTGCACTTGTATTTGCATTTAATGACCTATATTTCACGTAAAATCGCATTAAAATTCATTAAAAACGTATTTCAGAATGTTTATGCATATTTTTAACCAATTTGGCCTAATTTATCATTCAAATAATGTCCAAATACAAAAAGAAGCCACCCAAAAAATTTATTTAATGTTTACGCGTGTTTTTGCACTTGTATTTACATTTAATGACCTATTTCACGTCAAATCGCTTTAAAATGCATTAAAAAGGCATTTTTGCATGTTTATGCACATTTATAACCAATTTCGCATCATTTATCATTCAAATTACGTCCAAATATACATAGAAGCCACCCAAAATATTTATATAATGTTTACGAGTGTTTTTGCACTTCTATGTGCATTTAATTACCTATATTTCACGTCAAATAGCATTAAATTGCATTAAAAACGAATTTGAGCATGTTTATGCACATTTTTAACCAATTTGGCCTAATTTATCATTCAAATAACGTCCAAATATAAAAAAAAGTCACCCAAAATATTTATTAAATGTTTACGAGTGTTTTTGCACTTGTATTTAAATTTAATATCCTATATTTCACGTCAAATAGTATTAAAAGGAATTAAAATGCATTAAAAACGAATTTGAGCATGTTTATTCATATTTTTAACCAATTTGGCCTAATTTATCATACAAATAACGTCCAAATACACAAAAAAGCTAGCCAAAATATTTATTTAGTATTTTCAAGTGTTTTTGCTCTTGTATTTGCATTTAATAACCTATATTTCACGTCAAATCGCATTAAAATGCATTAAAAATGAATTTGAGCATGTTTATGCACATTTTTAACCTATTTGGCCTAATTTATTATTTAAATCACGTCCAAATACACAAAGAAGCAACCCAAAATATTTATTTAATGTTTACGAGTGTTTTTGCACTTGTATTTGCGTTTAATAACCTATATTTCACGTCAAATCGTATTAAAATGCATTAAAATGCATTAAAAACGAATTCGAGCATGTTTATGCACATTTTTAACCAATTTGGGCTCACTTATCATTCAAATAACGTCCAAATACACAAAGATGAAACCCAAAATATTTAGTTAATGTTTACGAGTGTTTTTGGACATGTATTTGCATTTAATGAGCTATATTTCACGTCAAATCGCTTTAAAATGCATTAAAAACGAATTGGAGCATGTTTATGCACATTTTTAACCAATTGGCCTCATTTATCATTCAAATAAAGTCCAAATACACAAGGAAGCAACCCAAAATATTTATTTAACGTTTACGAGTGTTTTTGCACTTGTATTTACATTTAATGCCAATATTTCACGTCAAATCGCATTAAAATGCATTTAAAACGAATTTGAGCATTTTATGCACATTTTTAACCAATTTGGCCTCATTTAACATTCAAATAACGTCCAAACACACAAAAAAAGTAACGCAAAATATTTAGTTAATGTTTACGAGAGTTTTTGCACTTGTATTTGCGTTTAATATCCTATATTTCACGTCAAATCGTATTAAAATGCATTAAAATGAATTAAAAACGAATTTGAGCATGTTTATGCATATTTTTAACCAATTTGGCCTCATTTATCATTCAAATAACGTCCAAATACACAGAAAAGCAACGCAAAATATTTATTTAATGTTTACGAGTGTTTTTGCACTTAATGACCTATATTTCACGTCAAATCGCATCAAAGTACATTAAAAACGAATTTGAGCATGTTTATGCACATTTTTAATCAATTTGGCCTAATTTATCATTCAAATAACGTCCAAACACAGAAAGAATCCACCCAAAATATTTATTTAATGTTTACGAGTGTTTTTGCACTTGTATTTACATTTAATGACCTATTTCACGTCAAATCGCTTTAAAATGCATTAAAAAGGCATTTGTGCATGTTTATGCACATTTTTAACCAATTTGGCCTCATTTATCTTTCAAATAATGTCCAAATACATAAAGAAGCCACCCAAAATATTTATTTAATGTTTACGAGTGTTTTTACACAAGTATTTACATTTAATAACCTATATTTTACGTCAAATCGCTTAAAAATGCTTTAAAAAGGCATTTGAGCATGTTTATGCACATTTTTAACCAATTTGGCCGCATTTATCATTCAAATAACGTCCAAATAAAAAAAAAGCCACCCAAAATATTTATTTAATGTTTACTTGTGTTTTTGCACTTGTATTTGCACTTAATGACCTATATTTCACGTCAAATCGCATCGAATTGAATTAAAAACGAATTTGATCATGTTTATACACATTTTTAACCAATTTGGCCTCATTTATCATTCAAATAACGTCCAAATACACAAAAAAGCCACCCAAAATATTTATTTAATGTTTACGAGTGTTTTTGCACTTGTATTTGCATTTAATTACCTATATTTCACGTCAAATCGCTTTCAAATGCATTAAAAAGGCATTTGAGCATGTTTATGCAAATTTTTAAACAATTTGGCCTCATTTATCATTCAAATAACGTCCAAATACACAAAGAAGCCACCCAAAATATTTATTTACTGTTTACGAGTGTTTTTGCACAAGTATTTGCACTTAATGTCCTATATTTCACGTCAAATCGCATCAAAATGCATTAAAAACGAATTTGAGCATGTTTATACACATTTTTAACCAATTTGGCCTCATTTATAATTAAAAAAACGTCCAAATACACAAAAAAGCAACCCAAAATATTTATTTAATGTTTACGTGTGTTTATGCACTTGTATTTGCACATAATGACATATATTTCACGTCAAATCGAATAAAAATGCATTAAAAAGGCATTTGTGCATGTTTATGCACATTTTTAACCAATTTGGCCTCATTTATCATTCAAATAATGTCCAAATACATAAAGAAGCCAACCAAAATATTTATTTAATGTTTACGAGTGTTTTTACACAAGTATTTACATTTAATAACCTATATTTTACGTCAAATCGCTTTAAAATGCTTTAAAAAGGCTTTTGTGCATGTTTATGCACATTTTTAAACAATTTGGCCTCATTTATCATTCAAATAACGTCCAAATAAACAAAGAAGCCACCCAAAATATTTATTTAATGTTTACGAGTATTTTTGCACTTGTATTTGCCTTTAATGACCTATAATTCACGTCAAATCGCATTAAAATGCATTAAAAAGGCATTTGTGCAAGTTTATGCACATTTTTAACCAATTTGGCCTCATTTATCATTCAGATAACGTCCAAATACAAAAAAAAGCCACCCAAAATATTTATTTAATGTTTACGAGTGTTTTTGCACTTGTATTTACATTTAATGACCTATTTGACGTCAAATCGCTTTAAAATGCATTAAAAAGGCATTTCTGCATGTTTATGCACATTTTTAACCAATTTGGCCTTATTTATCATTCAAATTACGTCCAAATGCACAAAGAGGCCACCGAAAATATTTATTTAATGTTTACAAGTGTTTTTGCATTTGTATGTGCATTTAATTACCTATATTTCACATCAAATCGCTTTAAAATGCTTTAAAAAGGCATTTGTGCAAGTTTATGCACATTTTGAAACAATTTGGCCTCATTTATCATTCAAATAACGTCCAAATACACAGAGAAGCCACCCAAAATATTTATTTAATATTTACGAGTATTTTCGCACTTGTATTTGCCTTTAATGACCTATAATTCACGTCAAATCGCATTAAAATGCATTAAAAAGGCATTTGTGCATGTTTATGCACATTTTTAACCAATTTGGCCTCATTTATCATTCAAATTACGACCAAATGCACAAAGAAGCCACCCAAAATATTTATTTAATGTTTACAAGTGTTTTTGCATTTGTACGTGCATTTAATTACCTATATTTCACATCAAATCGCTTTAAAATGCATTAAAAAGGCATTTGTGCAAGGTTATGCACATTTTGAAACAATTTGGCCTCATTTATCTTTCAAATAACGTCCAAATACACAAAGAAGCCACCCAAAATATTTATTTAATGTTTACGAGTGTTTTTGCACTTGTATTTGCATTTAATTACTTCTATTTCACGTCAAATCGAATTAAAATGCATTAAAAAGGCATTTGAGCATGTTTATGCACATTTTTAACCAATTTGGCCGCATTTATCATTCAAATAACGTCCAAATACACAAAAAAACAACCCAAAATATTTATTTAATGTTTACGAGTGTTTTTGCACTTGTATTTGCACATAAAGACCTATATTTCACGTCAAATCGCATAAAAATGCATTAAAAAGGCATTTGTGCATGTTTATGCACATTTTTAACCCATTTGGTCTCATTTATCATTCAAATAACGTCCAAATACGCAAAGAAACAAACCAAAATATTTATTTAATGTTTACGAGTGTTTTAGCACTTGTATTTGCACTTAATGACGTATATGTCACGTCAAATCGCATCGAAATGCATTAAAAACGAATTTGAGCATGTTTATACAAATTTTTAACCAATTTGGCCTAATTTATCATTCAAATAATGTCCAAATACACAAATAACAACCCAAAATATTTATTTAATATTTTCGAGTGTTTTTGCTCTTGTATTTGCATTTAATGACCTATATTTCACGTCGAATCGCATTAAAATGCATTAAAAATGTATTTGAGAATGTTTATGCCCATTTTTAACCAATTTGGCCTCTTTTATCATTCAAATAACGTCCAAATAAAAAAAAAAGCCACCCAAAATATTTATTTAATGTTTACTTGTGTTTTTGCACTTGTATTTGCACTTAATGACCTATATTTCACGTCAAATCGCATCGAATTGAATTAAAAACGAATTTGATCATGTTTATACACATTTTTAACCAATTTGGCCTCATTTATCATTCAAATAACGTCCAAATAAACAAAGAATCCACCCAAAATATTTATTTAATGTTTACGAGTGTTTTTGCACTTGTATTTGCATTTAATTACCCATATTTCACGTCAAATCGCATTAAAATACATTAAAAAGGCATTTGAGCATGTTTATGCAAATTTTTAAACAATTTGGCCTCATTTATCATTCAAATAACGTACAAATACACAAAGAAGCCACCCAAAATATTTATTTACTGGTTACGAGTGTTTTTGCACATGTATTTGCACTTAATGTCCTATATTTCACGTCAAATCGCATCAAAATGCATTAAAAACGAATTTGAGCATGTTTATACACATTTTTAACCAATTTGGCCTCATTTATAATTAAAAAAACGTCCAAATACACAAAAAAACAACCCAAAATATTTATTTAATGTTTACGTGTGTTTATGCACTTGTATTTGCACATAATTACCTATATTTCACGTCAAATCGTATAAAAATGCATTAAAAAGGCATTTGTGCATGTTTATGCACATTTTTAACCAATTTGGCCTCATTTATCATTCAAATAACGTCCAAATACACAAAGAAGCCACCCAAAATATTTATTTAATGTTTACGAATATTTTTGCACTTGTATTTGCACTTAAAGACCTATATTTCACGTCAAATCGCATAAAAATGCATTAAAAAGGCATTTGTGCATATTTATGCACATTTTTAACCAATTTGGTCTTATTTATCATTCAAATAACGTCCAAATACACAAATAGCAACCCAAAATATTTATTTAATGTTTACGAGTGTTTTAGCATTTGTATTTGCACTTAATGACCTATATTTCACGTCAAATCGCATCGAAGTGCATTAAAAACGAATTTGAACATGTTTATGCACATTTTTAACCAATTTGGCCTAATTTATCATTCAAATAACGTCCAAATATAAAAAGAAGTCACCCAAAATATTTATTAAATGTTTACGAGTGTTTTTGCACTTGTATTTGAATTTAATATCCTATATTTCACGTCAAATAGTATTAAAAGGAATTAAAATGCATTAAAAACGAATTTGAGCATGTTTATTCATATTTTTAAACAATTTGGCCTAATTTATCATACAAATAACGTCCAAATACACAAAAAAGCTAGCCAAAATATTTATTTAGTATTTACAAGTGTTTTTGCTCTTGTATTTGCATTTAATAACCTATATTTCACGTCAAATCGCATTAAAATGCATTAAAAATGAATTTGAGCATGTTTATGCATATTTTTAACCAATTTGGCCTCATTTATCATTCAAAATTGTCCAAATACACAAAGATGGAACCCAAAATATTTAGTTAATGTTTACGAGTGTTTTTGCACTTGTATTTAACATTAATGATCTATATTTCACGTCAAATCGCATTAAAATACATTAAAAAGGCATTCGAGCATGTTTATGCACATTTTTAACTTATTTGGCCTCATTTATTATTTAAAACACGACCAAATACACAAAGAAGCAACCCAAAATATTTATTTAATGTTTACGAGTGTTTTTGCACTTGTATTTGCGTTTAATAACCTATATTTCACGTCAAATCGTATTAAAATGCATTAAAATGTATTAAAACGAATTCGAGCATGTTTATGCACATTTTTAACCAATTTGGCCTCATTTAACATTCAAATAACGTCCAAACACACAAAAAAAGTAACGCAAAATTTTTAGTTAATGTTTACGAGTGTTTTTGCACTTGTATTTGCGTTTAATAACCTATATTTCACGTCATATCGTATTAAAATGCATTAAAATGAATTAAAAACGAATTTGAGCATGTTTATGCATATTTTTAACCAATTTGGCCTCATTTATCATTCAAATAACGTCCAAATACACAGAAAAGCAACCCAAAATATTTATTTAATGTTTACGAGTGTTTTTGCACTTAATGACCTATATTTCACGTCAAATCGCATCAAAGTACATTAAAAACGAATTTGAACAAGTTTATGCACATTATTAATCAATTTGGCCTAATTTATCATTCAAATAACGTCCAAACACACAAAGAATCAACCCAAAATATTTATTTAATGTTTACGAGTGTTTTTGCACTTGTATTTGCATTTAATGACCTATATTTCACGTCAAATCACATTAAAATGCATTAAAAACGAATTTGAGCTTGTTTATGCACATTTTTAACCAATTTGGCCTCATTTATCATTAAAATAACGTCCAAATACAGAAAAATGCCTCCCAAAATATTTATTTAATGTTTACGAGTGTTTTTACACAAGTATTTACATTTAATAACCTATATTTGACGTCAAATCGCTTTAAAATGCTTTAAAAAGGCTTTTGTGCATGTTTATGCACATTTTGAAACAATTTGGCCTCATTTATCATTCAAAAAACGTCCAAATACACAAAGAAGCAACCTAAAATATTTATTTAATGTTTACGAGTGTTTTTGCACTTAATGACCTATATTTTACGTCAAATCGCTTTAAAATGCTTTAAAAAGGCTTTTGTGCATGTTTATGCACATTTTGAAACAATTTGTCCTCATTTATCATTCAAAAAACGTCCAAATACACAAAGAAGCAACCTAAAATATTTATTTAATGTTTACGAGTGTTTTTGCACTTGTAGTTGCACTTAATAACCTATATTTCATGTCAAATCGCATAAAAATGCATTAAAAACGAATTTGAGCTTGTTTATGCACATTTTTAACTAATTTGGCCTCATTTATCATTCAAATAACGTCCAAATACACAAAAAAGCCACCCAAAATATTTATTTAATGTTTACGAGTGTTTTTGCACTTGTATTTACATTTAATGACCTATATTTCCCGTCAAATCGCATCAAAATGCATTAAAAACGAATTTGAGCATTTTAATGCACATTTTTAACCAATTTGGCCTCATTTATCATTCAAATAACGTCAAACATACAAAGAATCAACCCAAAATATTTATTTAATGTTTACGAGTGTTTTTGCACTTGTATTTGCATTTAATTACCTATATTTCACGTCAAATCTATTTAAATTGCATTAAAAACGAATTTGAGCATGTTTATGCACATTTTTAACCAATATGGCCTAATTTATCATTCAAATAACGTCCAAATACACAAAAAAGCAACCCAAAATATTTATTTAATGTTTACGAGTGTTTTTGCACTTGTATTTGTAGTTAATGACCTATGTTTCACGTCAAATCGCATCAAAATGCATAAAAAACGAAATTGAGCATTTTAATGCACATTTTTAACCAATTTGGCCTCATTTATCATTCAAATAACGTCCAAATACACAAAGAAGCCACCCAAAATATTTATTTATTGTTTACGAGTGTTTTTGTACTTGTATTATCCTTTAATGACGTATATTTCACGTCAAATCGCATCGAAGTGCATTAAAAACGAATTTGAGCATGTTTATACAAATTTTTAACCAATTTGGCCTCATTTATCATTCAAATAACGTCCAAATACGCAAAAAACAACCCAAAATATTTATTTAATGTTTTCGATTGTTTTTGCACTTGTATTCGCAATTAATGACCTATATTTCACGTCAAATCACATTAAAATGCATTAAAAACGTATTTCAGAATGTTTATGCATATTTTTAACCAATTTGGCCTCATTTATCATTCAAATAACGTCCAAATACAAAAAGAAGCCACCCAAAAAATTTATTTAATGTTTACGAGTGTTTTTGCACTTGTATTCACATTTAATGACCTATTTCACGTCAAATCGCTTTAAAATGCATTAAAAAGGCATTTGTGCATGTTTATGCACATTTATAACCAATTTCGCATTATTTATCATTCAAATTACGTCCAAATATACAAAGAAGCCACCCAAAATATTTATTTAATGTTTACGAGTGTTTTTGCACTTGTATGTGCATTTAATTACCTATATTTCAGGTCAAATCGCATTAAAATGCATTAAAAAGGCATTTGTGCATGTTTATGCACATTTTTAACCAATTTGGCCTCATTTATCATTCAAATAACGTCCAAATACACAAAGAAGCCACCCAAAATATTTATTTAATGTTTACGAGTGTTTTTGCACTTGTATTTGCATTTAATTACCTATATTTCACGTCAAATCGTTTTAAAATGCATTAAAAAGGCATTTGTGCATGTTTATGCACATTTTGAAGCAATTTGGCCTCATTTAGCATTCAAATAACGTCCAAATACACAAAGAAGCCACCCAAAATATTTATTTAATGTTTACGAGTGTTTTTGCACTTGTATTTGCATTTAATTACCTATATTTCACGTCAAATCGCTTTAAAATGCATTAAAAAGGCATTTGTGAATGTTTATGCACATTTTGAAGCAATTTGGCCTCATTTATCATTCAAATAACGTCCAAATACACAAAAAAGCCACCCAAAATATTTATTTATTGTTTACGAGTGTTTTTGTACTTGTATTATCCTTTAATGACGTATATTTCACGTCAAATCGCATCGAAGTGCATTAAAAACGAATTTGAGCATGTTTATACAAATTTTTAACCAATTTGGTCTAATTTATCATTCAAATAACGTCCAAATACGCAAAAAACAACCCAAAATATTTATTTAATGTTTTCGATTGTTTTTGCACTTGTATTTGCATTTAATGACCTATATTTCACGTCAACTCACATTAAAATGCATTAAAAACGTATTTCAGAATGTTTATGCATATTTTTAACCAATTTGGCCTCATTTATCACTCAAATAACGTCCAAATACAAAAAGAAGCCACCCAAAAAATTTATTTAATGTTTACGAGTGTTTTTGCACTTGTATTCACATTTAATGACCAATTTCACGTCAAATTGCTTTAAAATGCATTAAAAAGGCATTTGTGCATATTTATGCACATTTATAACCAATTTCGCATCATTTATCATTCAAATTACGTCCAAATATACAAAGAAGCCACCCAAAATATTTATTTAATGTTTACGAGTGTTTTTGCACTTGTATGTGCATTTAATTACCTATATTTCACGTCAAATCGCATTAAAATGCATTTGTGCATGTTTATGCACATTTTTAACCAATTTGGCCTCATTTATCATTCAAATAACGTCCAAATACACAAAGAAGCCACCCAAAATATTTATTTAATGTTTACGAGTGTTTTTGAATTTGTTTGTGCATTTAATTACCTATATTTCACATCAAATCGCTTTAAAATGCAATAAAAAGGCATTTGTGCAAGTTTATGCACATTTTGAAGCAATTTGGCCTCATTTATCATTCAAATAACGTCCAAATACACAAAGAAGCCACCCAAAAAATTTATTTAATGTTTACTTGTGTTTTTGCACTTGTATTTGCACTTAATGACCTATATTTCATATCAAATCGCATTAAAATGCATTAAAAAGGCATTTGAGCATGTTTATGCATATTTTTAACCAATTTGGCCTCATTTATCTTTCAAATAATGTCCAAATACACAAAGAAGCCACCCAAAATATTTATTTAATGTTTACTTGTGTTTTTGCACTTGTATTTGCATTTAATTACCTATATTTCACGTCAAAACGCTTTAAAATGCATTAAAAAGGCATTTGTGAATGTTTATGCACATTTTGAAGCAATTTGGCCTCATTTATCATTCAAATAACGTCGAAATACACAAAGAAGCCACCCAAAATATTTATTTAATGTTTACGAGTGTTTTTGCACTTGTATTTGCATTTAATTATCTATATTTCACGTCAAATCGCTTTAAAATGCATTAAAAAGGTATTTGTGCATGTTTATGCATATTTTGAAGCAATTTGGCCTCATTTATCATTCAAATAACGTCCAAATACACAAAGAAGCCTCCCAAAATATTTATTTAATGTTTACGAGTGTTTTTGCACTTGTATTTGCATTTAATTACGTATATTTCACATCAAATCGCTTTAAAATACATTAAAAAGGCATTTGTGAATGTTTATGCACATTTTGAAGCAATTTGGCCTCATTTATCATTCAAATAACGTCCAAATACACAAAGAAGCCACCCAAATTATTTATTTAATGTTTACGAGTGTTTTTGCACTTGTATTTGCGTTTAATAACCTATATTTCACGTCAAATCGTATTAAAATGCATTAAAATGAATTAAAAACGAATTTGAGCATGTTTATGCATATTTCTAACCAATTTGGCCTCATTTATCATTCAAATAACATCCAAATACACAGAAAAGCAACCCAAAATATTTATTTAATGTTTACGAGTGTTTTTGCACTTGTATTTGCATTTAATGACCTATATTTCACGTCAAATCGCATTAAAATGCATTAAAAACGTATTTCAGAATGTTTATGCATATTTTAACCAATTTGGCCTCATTTATCATTCAAATAACGTCCAAATACACAAAAAAGCAACCCAAAATATTTATTTAATGTTTACGAGTGTTTTTGCACTTGTATTTGCAGTTAATGACCTATGTTTCACGTCAAATCGCATCAAAATGCATTAAAAACGAAATTGAGCATTTTAATGCACATTTTTAACGAATTTGGCCTCATTTATCATTCAAATAACATCCAAACACACAAAGAATCACCCCAAAATATTTATTTAATGTTTACGAGTGTTTTTGCACTTGTATTTACAATTAATGACCTATTCACGTCAAATCGCTTTAAAATGCATTAAAAATGCATTTGTGCATGTTTATGCACATTTTTAACCAATTTGGCCTCATTTATCATTCAAATAACGTCCAAATACACAAAGAAGCCACCCAAAATATTTATTTATTGTTTACGAGTGTTTTTGTACTTGTATTATCCTTTAATGACGTATATTTCACGTCAAATCGCATCGAAGTGCATTAAAAACGAATTTGAGCATGTTTATACAAATTTTTAACCAATTTGGCCTCATTTATCATTCAAATAACGTCCAAATACGCAAAAAACAACCCAAAATATTTATTTAATGTTTTCGATTGTTTTTGCACTTGTATTTGCATTTAATGACCTATATTTCACGTCAAATCACATTAAAATGCATTAAAAACGTATTTCAGAATGTTTATGCATATTTTTAACCAATTTGGCCTCATTTATCACTCAAATAACGTCCAAATACAAAAAGAAGCCACCCAAAAAATTTATTTAATGTTTACGAGTGTTTTTGAATTTGTTTGTGCATTTAATTACCTATATTTCACATCAAATCGCTTTAAAATGCAATAAAAAGGCATTTGTGCATGTTTATGCACATTTTTAACCAATTTGGCCTCATTTATCATTCAAATAACATCCAAACACACAAAGAATCACCCCAAAATATTTATTTAATGTTTACGAGTGTTTTTGCACTTGTATGTGCATTTAATTACCTATATTTCATATAAACTCGCATTAAAATGCATTAAAAAGGCATTTGAGCATGTTTATGCACATTTTTAACCAATTTGGCCTCATTTATCTTTCAAATAACGTCCAAATACACAAAGAAGCCACCCAAAATATTTATTTAATGTTTACTTGTGTTTTTGCACTAGTATTTGCATTTAATTACCTATATTTCACGTCAAAACGCTTTAAAATGCATTAAAAAGGCATTTGTGAATGTTTATGCACATTTTGAAGCAATTTGGCCTCATTTATCATTCAAATAACGTGCAAATACACAAAGAAGCCACCCAAAGTATTTATTTAATGTTTACGAGTGTTTTTGCACTTGTATTTGCATTTAATTATCTATATTTCACGTCACATCGCTTTAAAATGCATTAAAAAGGCATTTGTGCATGTTTATGCACATTTTGAAGCAATTTGGCCTCATTTATCATTCAAATAACGTCCAAATACACAAAGAAGCCTCCCAAAATATTTATTTAATGTTTACGAGTGTTTTTGCACTTGTATTTGCATTTAATTACGTATATTTCACATCAAATCGCTTTAAAATGCATTAAAAAGGCATTTGTGAATGTTTATACACATTTTGAAGCAATTTGGCCTCATTTATCATTCAAATAACGTCCAAATACACAAAGAAGCCACCCAAATTATTTATTTAATGTTTACGAGTGTTTTTGCATTTGTATTTGCGTTTAATAACCTATATTTCACGTCAAATCGTATTAAAATGCATTAAAATGAATTAAAAACGAATTTGAGCATGTTTATGCATATTTCTAACCAAGTTGGCCTCATTTATTATTCAAATAACGTCCAAATACACAAAGAAGCAACCCAAAATATTTATTTAATGTTTACGAGTGTTTTTGCACTTGTATTTGCATTTAATTACCTATATTTCACGTCAAAACGCTTTAAAATGCATTAAAAAGGCATTTGTGAATGTTTATGCACATTTTGAAGCAATTTGGCCTCATTTATCATTCAAATAACGTCCAAATACACAAAGAAGCCACCCAAAATATTTATTTAATGTTTACGAGTGTTTTTGCACTTGTATTTGCATTTAATTACCTATATTTCACGTCAAATCGCTTTAAAATGCATTAAAAAGGCATTTGTGCATGTTTATGCACATTTTGAAGCAATTTGGCCTCATTTATCATTCAAATAACGTCCAAATGCACAAAGAAGCCACCCAAAATATATATTTAATGTTTACGAGTGTTTTTGCACTTGTATTTGCATTTAATTACGTATATTTCACATCAAATCGCTTTAAAATGCATTAAAAAGGCATTTGTGAATGTTTATGCACATTTTGAAGCAATTTGGCCTCATTTATCATTCAAATAACGTCCAAATACACAAAGAAGCCACCCAAAATATTTATTTAATGTTTACTAGTGTTTTTGCACTTGTATTTGCGTTTAATAACCTATATTTCACGTCAAATCGTATTAAAATGCATTAAAATGAATTAAAAACGAATTTGAGCATGTTTATGCATATTTTTAACCAATTTGGCCTCATTTATCATTCAAATAACGTCCAAATACAAAGAAAAGCAACCCAAAATATTTATTTAATGTTTACGAGTGTTTTTGCACATAATGACCTATATTTCACGTCAAATCGCATCAAAGTACATTAAAAACAAATTTGAGCATGTTTATGCACATTTTTAATCAATTTGGCCTAATTTATCATTCAAATAACGTCCAAACACACAAAGAATCAACTCAAAATATTTATTTAATGTTTACGAGTGTTTTTGCACTTGTATTTACAATTAATGACCTATTCACGTCAAATCGCTTTAAAATGCATTAAAAATGCATTTGTGCATGTTTATGCACATTTTTAACCAATTTGGCCTCATTTATCATTCAAATAACGTCCAAATACACAAAGAAGCCACCCAAAATATTTATTTATTGTTTACGAGTGTTTTTGTACTTGTATTATCCTTTAATGACGTATATTTCACGTCAAATCGCATCGAAGTGCATTAAAAACGAATTTGAGCATGCTTATACAAATTTTTAACCAATTTGGCCTCATTTATCATTCAAATAACGTCCAAATACGCAAAAAACAACCCAAAATATTTATTTAATGTTTTCGATTGTTTTTGCACTTGTATTCGCATTTAATGACCTATATTTCACGTCAAATCACATTAAAATGCATTAAAAACGTATTTCAGAATGTTTATGCATATTTTTAACCAATTTGGCCTCATTTATCACTCAAATAACGTCCAAATACAAAAAGAAGCCACCCAAAAAATTTATTTAATGTTTACGAGTGTTTTTGCACTTGTATGTGCATTTAATTACCTATATTTCACGTCAAATCGCATTAAAATGCATTAAAAATGCATTTGTGCATGTTTATGCACATTTTTAACCAATTTGGCCTCATTTATCATTCAAATAACATCCAAACACACAAAGAATCACCCCAAAATATTTATTTAATGTTTACGAGTGTTTTTGCACTTGTATGTGCATTTAATTACCTATATTTCACGTCAAATCGCATTAAAATGCATTAAAAACGAATTTGAGCTTGTTTATGCACATTTTTAACCAATTTGGCCTCATTTATCATTCAAATAACGTCCAAATACACAAAGAAGCCACCCAAAATATTTATTTAATGTTTACGAGTGTTTTTGAATTTGTTTGTGCATTTAATTACCTATATTTCACATCAAATCGCTTTAAAATGCAATAAAAAGGCATTTGTGCAAGCTTATGCACATTTTGAAGCAATTTGGCCTCATTTATCATTCAAATAACGTCCAAATACACAAAGAAGCCACCCAAAATATTTATTTAATGTTTACTTGTGTTTTTGCACTTGTATTTGCACTTAATGACCTATATTTCACGTCAAATCGCATCGAAAGGCATTAAAAACGAATTTGAGCATGTTTATGCACATTTTTAATCAATTTGGCCTAATTTATCATTCAAATAACGTCCAAATACACAAAGAATCAACCCAAAATATTTATTTAATGTTTACGAGTGTTTTTGCACTTGTAGTTGCACTTAATGACCTATATTTCATGTCAAATCGCATAAAAATGCATTAAAAACGAATTTGAGCTTGTTTATGCAAATTTTTAACCAATTTGGCCTCATTTATCATTCAAATAACGTCCAAATACACAAAAAAGCCACCCAAAATATTTATTTAATGTTTACGAGTGTTTTTCCACTTGTATTTGCATTTAATTACCTATATTTCACGTCAAAACGCTTTAAAATGCATTAAAAAGGCATTTGTGAATGTTTATGCACATTTTGAAGCAATTTGGCCTCATTTATCATTCAAATAACGTCCAAATACACAAAGAAGCCACCCAAATTATTTATTTAATGTTTACGAGTGTTTTTGCATTTGTATTTGCGTTTAATAACCTATATTTCACGTCAAATCGTATTAAAATGCATTAAAATGAATTAAAAACGAATTTGAGCATGTTTATGCATATTTCTAACCAAGTTGGCCTCATTTATTATTCAAATAACGTCCAAATACACAAAGAAGCCACCCAAAATATTTATTTAATGTTTACGAGTGTTTTTGCACTTGTATTTGCATTTAATTACCTATATTTCACGTCAAAACGCTTTAAAATGCATTAAAAAGGCATTTGTGAATGTTTATGCACATTTTGAAGCAATTTGGCCTCATTTATCATTCAAATAACGTCCAAATACACAAAGAAGCCACCCAAAATATTTATTTAATGTTTACGAGTGTTTTTGCACTTGTATTTGCATTTAATTACCTATATTTCACGTCAAATCGCTTTAAAATGCATTAAAAAGGCATTTGTGCATGTTTATGCACATTTTGAAGCAATTTGGCCTCATTTATCATTCAAATAACGTCCAAATGGACAAAGAAGCCACCCAAAATATTTATTTAATGTTTACGAATGTTTTTGCACTTGTATTTGCATTTAATTACGTATATTTCACATCAAATCGCTTTAAAATGCATTAAAAAGGCATTTGTGAATGTTTATGCACATTTTGAAGCAATTTGGCCTCATTTATCATTCAAATAACGTCCAAATACACAAAGAAGCCACCCAAAATATTTATTTAATGTTTACTAGTGTTTTTGCACTTGTATTTGCGTTTAATAACCTATATTTCACGTCAAATCGTATTAAAATGCATTAAAATGAATTAAAAACGAATTTGAGCATGTTTATGCATATTTTTAACCAATTTGGCCTCATTTATCATTCAAATAACGTCCAAATACACAGAAAAGCAACCCAAAATATTTATTTAATGTTTACGAGTGTTTTTGCACATAATGACTTATATTTCACGTCAAATTGCATCAAAGTACATTAAAAACGAATTTGAGCATGTTTATGCACATTTTTATTCAATTTGGCCTAATTTATCATTCAAATAACGTCCAAACACACAAAGAATCAACTCAAAATATTTATTTAATGTTTACGAGTGTTTTTGCACTTGTATTTGCATTTAATGACCTATATTTCACGTCAAATCGCTTTAAAATGCATTAAAAAGGCATTTGTGCATGTTTATGCACATTTTGAAGCAATTTGGCCTCATTTATCATTCAAATAACGTCCAAATGGACAAAGAAGCCACCCAAAATATTTATTTAATGTTTACGAATGTTTTTGCACTTGTATTTGCATTTAATTACGTATATTTCACATCAAATCGCTTTAAAATGCATTAAAAAGGCATTTGTGAATGTTTATGCACATTTTGAAGCAATTTGGCCTCATTTATCATTCAAATAACGTCCAAATACACAAAGAAGCCACCCAAAATATTTATTTAATGTTTACTAGTGTTTTTGCACTTGTATTTGCGTTTAATAACCTATATTTCACGTCAAATCGTATTAAAATGCATTAAAATGAATTAAAAACGAATTTGAGCATGTTTATGCATATTTTTAACCAATTTGGCCTCATTTATCATTCAAATAACGTCCAAATACACAGAAAAGCAACCCAAAATATTTATTTAATGTTTACGAGTGTTTTTGCACATAATGACTTATATTTCACGTCAAATTGCATCAAAGTACATTAAAAACGAATTTGAGCATGTTTATGCACATTTTTAATCAATTTGGCCTAATTTATCATTCAAATAACGTCCAAACACACAAAGAATCAACTCAAAATATTTATTTAATGTTTACGAGTGTTTTTGCACTTGTATTTACAATTAATGACCTATTCACGTCAAATCGCTTTAAAATGCATTAAAAATGCATTTGTGCATGTTTATGCACATTTTTAACCAATTTGGCCTCATTTATCATTCAAATAACGTCCAAATACACAAAGAAGCCACCCAAAATATTTATTTATTGTTTACGAGTGTTTTTGTACTTGTATTATCCTTTAATGACGTATATTTCACGTCAAATCGCATCGAAGTGCATTAAAAACGAATTTGAGCATGCTTATACAAATTTTTAACCAATTTGGCCTCATTTATCATTCAAATAACGTCCAAATACGCAAAAAACAACCCAAAATATTTATTTAATGTTTTCGATTGTTTTTGCACTTGTATTCGCATTTAATGACCTATATTTCACGTCAAATCACATTAAAATGCATTAAAAACGTATTTCAGAATGTTTATGCATATTTTTAACCAATTTGGCCTCATTTATCACTCAAATAACGTCCAAATACAAAAAGAAGCCACCCAAAAAATTTATTTAATGTTTACGAGTGTTTTTGCACTTGTATGTGCATTTAATTACCTATATTTCACGTCAAATCGCATTAAAATGCATTAAAAATGCATTTGTGCATGTTTATGCACATTTTTAACCAATTTGGCCTAATTTATCATTCAAATAACGTCCAAATACACAAAGAAGCCACCCAAAATATTTATTTAATGTTTACGAGTGTTTTTGTACTTGTATTATTCTTTAATGACCTATATTTCACGTCAAATCGCATCGAAGTGCATTAAAAACGAATTTGAGCATGCTTATACAAATTTTTAACCAATTTGGCCTCATTTATCACTCAAATAACGTCCAAATACGCAAAAAACAACCCAAAATATTTATTTAATGTTTTCGATTGTTTTTGCACTTGTATTCGCATTTAATGACCTATATTTCACGTCAAATCACATTAAAATGCATTAAAAACGTATTTCAGAATGTTTATGCATATTTTTAACCAATTTGGCCTCATTTATCACTCAAATAACGTCCAAATACAAAAAGAAGCCACCCAAAAAATTTATTTAATGTTTACGAGTGTTTTTGCACTTGTATGTGCATTTAATTACCTATATTTCACGTCAAATCGCATTAAAATGCATTAAAAATGCATTTGTGCATGTTTATGCACATTTTTAACCAATTTGGCCTCATTTATCATTCAAATAACATCCAAACACACAAAGAATCACCCCAAAATATTTATTTAATGTTTACGAGTGTTTTTGCACTTGTATGTGCATTTAATTACCTATATTTCACGTCAAATCGCATTAAAATGCATTAAAAACGAATTTGAGCTTGTTTATGCACATTTTTAACCAATTTGGCCTCATTTATCATTCAAATAACGTCCAAATACACAAAGAAGCCACCCAAAATATTTATTTAATGTTTACGAGTGTTTTTGAATTTGTTTGTGCATTTAATTACCTATATTTCACATCAAATCGCTTTAAAATGCAATAAAAAGGCATTTGTGCAAGCTTATGCACATTTTGAAGCAATTTGGCCTCATTTATCATTCAAATAACGTCCAAATACACAAAGAAGCCACCCAAAATATTTATTTAATGTTTACTTGTGTTTTTGCACTTGTATTTGCACTTAATGACCTATATTTCACGTCAAATCGCATCGAAAGGCATTAAAAACGAATTTGAGCATGTTTATGCACATTTTTAATCAATTTGGCCTAATTTATCATTCAAATAACGTCCAAATACACAAAGAATCAACCCAAAATATTTATTTAATGTTTACGAGTGTTTTTGCACTTGTAGTTGCACTTAATGACCTATATTTCATGTCAAATCGCATAAAAATGCATTAAAAACGAATTTGAGCTTGTTTATGCAAATTTTTAACCAATTTGGCCTCATTTATCATTCAAATAACGTCCAAATACACAAAAAAGCCACCCAAAATATTTATTTAATGTTTACGAGTGTTTTTCCACTTGTATTTGCATTTAATTACCTATATTTCACGTCAAAACGCTTTAAAATGCATTAAAAAGGCATTTGTGAATGTTTATGCACATTTTGAAGCAATTTGCCTCATTTATCATTCAAATAACGTCCAAATACACAAAGAAGCCACCCAAAATATTTATTTAATTTTTACGAGTGTTTTTGCACTTGTATTTGCATTTAATTACCTATATTTCATGTCAAATCGCATTAAAATGCATTAAAAAGGCATTTAAGCGTGTTTATGCACATTTTTAACCAATTTGGCCTCATTTATCATTAAAATTACGTCCAAATACACAAAGAAGACACCCAAAATATTTATTTAATGTTTACTTGTGTTTTTGCACTTGTATTTGCACTTAATGACCTATATTTCACGTCAAATCGCATCGAAGTGCATTAAAAACGAATTTTAGCATGTTTATACACATTTTTAACCAATTTGGCCTCATTTATATTTCAAATAACGTCCAAATACACAAAGAAGCCACCCAAAATATTTATTTAATGTTTACGAGTGTTTTTGCACTTGTATTTGCATTTAATTACCTATATTTCACGTCAAAACGCTTTAAAATGCATTAAAAAGGCATTTGTGAATGTTTATGCACATTTTGAAGCAATTTGGCCTCATTTATCATTCAAATAACGTCCAAATACACAAAGAAGCCACCCAAAATATTTATTTAATGTTTACGAGTGTTTTTGCACTTGTATTTGCATTTAATTACCTATATTTCACGTCAAATCGCTTTAAAATGCATTAAAAAGGCATTTGTGCATGTTTATGCACATTTTGAAGCAATTTGGCCTCATTTATCATTCAAATAACGTCCAAATGGACAAAGAAGCCACCCAAAATATTTATTTAATGTTTACGAATGTTTTTGCACTTGTATTTGCATTTAATTACGTATATTTCACATCAAATCGCTTTAAAATGCATTAAAAAGGCATTTGTGAATGTTTATGCACATTTTGAAGCAATTTGGCCTCATTTATCATTCAAATAACGTCCAAATACACAAAGAAGCCACCCAAAATATTTATTTAATGTTTACTAGTGTTTTTGCACTTGTATTTGCGTTTAATAACCTATATTTCACGTCAAATCGTATTAAAATGCATTAAAATGAATTAAAAACGAATTTGAGCATGTTTATGCATATTTTTAACCAATTTGGCCTCATTTATCATTCAAATAACGTCCAAATACACAGAAAAGCAACCCAAAATTTTTATTTAATGTTTACGAGTGTTTTTGCACATAATGACTTATATTTCACGTCAAATTGCATCAAAGTACATTAAAAACGAATTTGAGCATGTTTATGCACATTTTTATTCAATTTGGCCTAATTTATCATTCAAATAACGTCCAAACACACAAAGAATCAACTCAAAATATTTATTTAATGTTTACGAGTGTTTTTGCACTTGTATTTGCATTTAATGACCTATATTTCACGTCAAATCACATTAAAATGCATAAAAAAGGCATTTGTGCAAGTTTATGCACATTTTGAAGCAATTTGGCCTCATTTATCATTCAAATAACGTCCAAATACACAAAGAAGCCACCCAAAATATTTATTTAATGTTTACTTGTGTTTTTGCACTTGTATTTGCACTTAATGACCTATATTTCACGTCAAATCGCATCGAAAGGCATTAAAAACGAATTTGAGCATGTTTATGCACATTTTTAATCAATTTGGCCTAATTTATCATTCAAATAACGTCCAAATACACAAAGAATCAACCCAAAATATTTATTTAATGTTTACGAGTGTTTTTGCACTTGTAGTTGCACTTAATGACCTATATTTCATGTCAAATCGCATAAAAATGCATTAAAAACGAATTTGAGCTTGTTTATGCAAATTTTTAACCAATTTGGCCTCATTTATCATTCAAATAACGTCCAAATACACAAAAAAGCCACCCAAAATATTTATTTAATGTTTACGAGTGTTTTTCCACTTGTATTTGCATTTAATTACCTATATTTCACGTCAAAACGCTTTAAAATGCATTAAAAAGGCATTTGTGAATGTTTATGCACATTTTGAAGCAATTTGCCTCATTTATCATTCAAATAACGTCCAAATACACAAAGAAGCCACCCAAAATATTTATTTAATTTTTACGAGTGTTTTTGCACTTGTATTTGCATTTAATTACCTATATTTCATGTCAAATCGCATTAAAATGCATTAAAAAGGCATTTAAGCGTGTTTATGCACATTTTTAACCAATTTGGCCTCATTTATCATTAAAATTACGTCCAAATACACAAAGAAGACACCCAAAATATTTATTTAATGTTTACTTGTGTTTTTGCACTTGTATTTGCACTTAATGACCTATATTTCACGTCAAATCGCATCGAAGTGCATTAAAAACGAATTTTAGCATGTTTATACACATTTTTAACCAATTTGGCCTCATTTATATTTCAAATAACGTCCAAATACACAAAGAAGCCACCCAAAATATTTATTTAATGTTTACGAGTGTTTTTGCACTTGTATTTGCATTTAATTACCTATATTTCACGTCAAAACGCTTTAAAATGCATTAAAAAGGCATTTGTGAATGTTTATGCACATTTTGAAGCAATTTGGCCTCATTTATCATTCAAATAACGTCCAAATACACAAAGAAGCCACCCAAAATATTTATTTAATGTTTACGAGTGTTTTTGCACTTGTATTTGCATTTAATTACCTATATTTCACGTCAAATCGCTTTAAAATGCATTAAAAAGGCATTTGTGCATGTTTATGCACATTTTGAAGCAATTTGGCCTCATTTATCATTCAAATAACGTCCAAATGGACAAAGAAGCCACCCAAAATATTTATTTAATGTTTACGAATGTTTTTGCACTTGTATTTGCATTTAATTACGTATATTTCACATCAAATCGCTTTAAAATGCATTAAAAAGGCATTTGTGAATGTTTATGCACATTTTGAAGCAATTTGGCCTCATTTATCATTCAAATAACGTCCAAATACACAAAGAAGCCACCCAAAATATTTATTTAATGTTTACTAGTGTTTTTGCACTTGTATTTGCGTTTAATAACCTATATTTCACGTCAAATCGTATTAAAATGCATTAAAATGAATTAAAAACGAATTTGAGCATGTTTATGCATATTTTTAACCAATTTGGCCTCATTTATCATTCAAATAACGTCCAAATACACAGAAAAGCAACCCAAAATATTTATTTAATGTTTACGAGTGTTTTTGCACATAATGACTTATATTTCACGTCAAATTGCATCAAAGTACATTAAAAACGAATTTGAGCATGTTTATGCACATTTTTATTCAATTTGGCCTAATTTATCATTCAAATAACGTCCAAACACACAAAGAATCAACTCAAAATATTTATTTAATGTTTACGAGTGTTTTTGCACTTGTATTTGCATTTAATGACCTATATTTCACGTCAAATCACATTAAAATGCATAAAAAAGGCATTTGTGCAAGTTTATGCACATTTTGAAGCAATTTGGCCTCATTTATCATTCAAATAACGTCCAAATACACAAAGAAGCCACCCAAAATATTTATTTAATGTTTACTTGTGTTTTTGCACTTGTATTTGCACTTAATGACCTATATTTCACGTCAAATCGCATCGAAAGGCATTAAAAACGAATTTGAGCATGTTTATGCACATTTTTAATCAATTTGGCCTAATTTATCATTCAAATAACGTCCAAATACACAAAGAATCAACCCAAAATATTTATTTAATGTTTACGAGTGTTTTTGCACTTGTAGTTGCACTTAATGACCTATATTTCATGTCAAATCGCATAAAAATGCATTAAAAACGAATTTGAGCTTGTTTATGCAAATTTTTAACCAATTTGGCCTCATTTATCATTCAAATAACGTCCAAATACACAAAAAAGCCACCCAAAATATTTATTTAATGTTTACGAGTGTTTTTCCACTTGTATTTGCATTTAATTACCTATATTTCACGTCAAAACGCTTTAAAATGCATTAAAAAGGCATTTGTGAATGTTTATGCACATTTTGAAGCAATTTGCCTCATTTATCATTCAAATAACGTCCAAATACACAAAGAAGCCACCCAAAATATTTATTTAATTTTTACGAGTGTTTTTGCACTTGTATTTGCATTTAATTACCTATATTTCATGTCAAATCGCATTAAAATGCATTAAAAAGGCATTTAAGCGTGTTTATGCACATTTTTAACCAATTTGGCCTCATTTATCATTAAAATTACGTCCAAATACACAAAGAAGACACCCAAAATATTTATTTAATGTTTACTTGTGTTTTTGCACTTGTATTTGCACTTAATGACCTATATTTCACGTCAAATCGCATCGAAGTGCATTAAAAACGAATTTTAGCATGTTTATACACATTTTTAACCAATTTGGCCTCATTTATATTTCAAATAACGTCCAAATACACAAAGAAGCCACCCAAAATATTTATTTAATGTTTACGAGTGTTTTTGCACTTGTATTTGCATTTAATTACCTATATTTCACGTCAAAACGCTTTAAAATGCATTAAAAAGGCATTTGTGAATGTTTATGCACATTTTGAAGCAATTTGGCCTCATTTATCATTCAAATAACGTCCAAATACACAAAGAAGACACCCAAAATATTTATTTAATGTTTACGACTGTTTTTGCACTTGTATTTGCATTTAATTACCTATATTTCACGTCAAATCGCTTTAAAATGCATTAAAAAGGCATTTGTGCATGTTTATGCACAATTTGAAGCAATTTGGCCTCATTTATCATTCAAATAACGTCCAAATACACAAAGAAGACACCCAAAATATTTATTTAATGTTTACGACTGTTTTTGCACTTGTATTTGCATTTAATTACCTATATTTCACGTCAAATCGCTTTAAAATGCATTAAAAAGGCATTTGTGCATGTTTATGCACAATTTGAAGCAATTTGGCCTTATTTATCATTCAAATAACGTCCAAATACACAAAGAAGCCACCCAAAATATTTATTTAATGTTTACGAGTGTTTTTGCACTTGTATTTGCATTTAATTACGTATATTTCACATCAAATCGCTTTAAAATGCATTAAAAAGGCATTTGTGAATGTTTTTGCACATTTTGAAGCAATTTGGCCTCATTTATCATTCAAATAACGTCCAAATACACAAAGAAGCCACCCAAAATATTTATTTAATGTTTACGAGTGTTTTTGCACTTGTATTTGCGTTTAATAACCTATATTTCACGTCAAATCGTATTAAAATGCATTAAAATGAATTAAGAACGAATTTGAGCATGTTTATGCATATTTTTAACCAATTTGGCCTCATTTATCATTCAAATAACGTCCAAATACACAGAAAAGCAACCCAAAATATTTATTTAATGTTTACGAGTGTTTTTGCACTTAATGACCTATATTTCACGTCAAATCGCATCAAAGTACATTAAAAACGAATTTGAGCATGTTTATGCACATTTTTAATCAATTTGGCCTAATTTATCATTCAAATAACGTCCAAACACACAAAGAATCAACCCAAAATATTTATTTAATGTTTACGAGTGTTTTTGCACTTGTATTTGCATTTAATGACCTATATTTCACGTCAAATCACATTAAAATGCATTAAAAACGAATTTGAGTTTGTTTATGCACATTTTTAACCAATTTGGCCTCATTTATCATTCAAATAACGTCCAAATACAGAAAAATGCCTCCCAAAATATTTATTTAATGTTTACGAGTGTTTTTACACAAGTATTTACATTTAATAACCTATATTTTACGTCAAATCGCTTTAAAATGCTTTAAAAAGGATTTTGTGCATGTTTATGCACATTTTGAAACAATTTGGCCTCATTTATCATTCAAAAAACATCCAAATACACAAAGAAGCAAACTAAAATATTTATTTAATGTTTACGAGTGTTTTTGCACTTGTAGTTGCACTTAATGACCTATATTTCATGTCAAATCGCATAAAAATGCTTTAAAAACGAATTTGAGCTTGTTTATGCACATTTTTAACCAATTTGGCCTCATTTATCATTCAAATAACGTCCAAATACACAAAGAAGCCACCCAAAATATTTATTTATTGTTCACGAGTGTTTTTGTACTTTTATTATCCTTTAATGACCTATATTTCACGTCAAATCGCATCGAAGTGCATTAAAAACGAATTTGAGCATGTTTATACAAATTTTTAACCAATTTGGCCTCATTTATCATTCAAATAACGTCCAAATACGCAAAAAACAACCCAAAATATTTATTTAATGTTTTCGATTGTTTTTGCACTTGTATTTGCATTTAATGACCTATATTTCACGTCAAATCACATTAAAATGCATTAAAAACGTATTTCAGAATGTTTATGCATATTTTTAACCAATTTGGCCTCATTTATCATTCAAATAACGTCCAAATACAAAAAGAAGCCACCCAAAAAATATATTTAATGTTTACGAGTGTTTTTGCACTTGTATTCACATTTAATGACCTATTTCACGTCAAATCGCTTTAAAATGCATTAAAAAGGCATTTGTGCATGTTTATGCACATTTATAACCAATTTCGCATCATTTATCATTCAAATTACGTCCAAACACACAAAGAATCAACCCAAAATATTTATTTAATGTTTACGAGTGTTTTTGCACTTGTATGTGCATTTAATTACCTATATTTCACGTCAAATCGCATTAAAATGCATTA
The DNA here is from genome assembly GCA_037678475.1 of x Bolboschoenoplectus mariqueter. Classification (NCBI taxonomy): domain Eukaryota; kingdom Viridiplantae; phylum Streptophyta; class Magnoliopsida; order Poales; family Cyperaceae; genus x Bolboschoenoplectus; species x Bolboschoenoplectus mariqueter. The sequence goes on along the minus strand of CM075236.1, from coordinate 4,263,561 downwards.
AAAATGCATTTGAGCTTGTTTATGCACATTTTTAACCAATTTGGCCTCATTTATCATTCAAATAACGTCCAAATACAGAAAAATGCCTCCCAAAATATTTATTTAATGTTTACGAGTGTTTTTACACAAGTATTTACATTTAATAACCTATATTTTACGTCAAATCGCTTTAAAATGCTTTAAAAAGGCTTTTGTGCATGTTTATGCACATTTTGAAACAATTTGGCCTCATTTATCATTCAAAAAACGTCCAAATACACAAAGAAGCAACCTAAAATATTTATTTAATATTTACGAGTGTTTTTGGACTTGTAGTTGCACTTAATAACCTATATTTCATGTCAAATCGCATAAAAATGCATTAAAAACGAATTTGAGCTTGTTTATGCACATTTTTAACCAATTTGGCCTCATTTATCATTCAAATAACGTCCAAATACACAAAGAAGCCACCCAAAATATTTATTTATTGTTCACGAGTGTTTTTGTACTTTTATTATCCTTTAATGACCTATATTTCACGTCAAATCGCATCGAAGTGCATTAAAAACGAATTTGAGCATGTTTATACAAATTTTTAACCAATTTGGCCTCATTTATCATTCAAATAACGTCCAAATACGCAAAAAACAACCCAAAATATTTATTTAATGTTTTCGATTGTTTTTGCACTTGTATTTGCATTTAATGACCTATATTTCACGTCAAATCACATTAAAATGCATTAAAAACGTATTTCAGAATGTTTATGCATATTTTTAACCAATTTGGCCTCATTTATCATTCAAATAACGTCCAAATACAAAAAGAAGCCACCCAAAAAATATATTTAATGTTTACGAGTGTTTTTGCACTTGTATTCACATTTAATGACCTATTTCACGTCAAATCGCTTTAAAATGCATTAAAAAGGCATTTGTGCATGTTTATGCACATTTATAACCAATTTCGCATCATTTATCATTCAAATTACGTCCAAACACACAAAGAATCAACCCAAAATATTTATTTAATGTTTACGAGTGTTTTTGCACTTGTATGTGCATTTAATTACCTATATTTCACGTCAAATCGCATTAAAATGCATTAAAAATGCATTTGAGCTTGTTTATGCACATTTTTAACCAATTTGGCCTCATTTATCATTCAAATAACGTCCAAATACAGAAAAATGCCTCCCAAAATATTTATTTAATGTTTACGAGTGTTTTTACACAAGTATTTACATTTAATAACCTATATTTTACGTCAAATCGCTTTAAAATGCTTTAAAAAGGCTTTTGTGCATGTTTATGCACATTTTTAAACAATTTGGCCTCATTTATCATTCAAAAAACGTCCAAATACACAAAGAAGCAACCTAAAATATTTATTTAATATTTACGAGTGTTTTTGGACTTGTAGTTGCACTTAATAACCTATATTTCATGTCAAATCGCATAAAAATGCATTAAAAACGAATTTGAGCTTGTTTATGCACATTTTTAACCAATTTGGCCTCATTTATCATTCAAATAACGTCCAAATACACAAAAAAGCCACCCAAAATATTTATTTAATGTTTACGAGTGTTTTTGCACTTGTATTTACATTTAATGACCTATATTTCCCGTCAAATCGCATCAAAATGCATTAAAAACGAATTTGAGCATTTTAATGCACATTTTTAACCAATTTGGCCTCATTTATCATTCAAATAACGTCAAACATACAAAGAATCAACCCAAAATATTTATTTAATGTTTACGAGTGTTTTTGCACTTGTATTTGCATTTAATTACCTATATTTTACGTCAAATCTATTTAAATTGCATTAAAAACGAATTTGAGCATGTTTATGCACATTTTTAACCAATATGGCCTAATTTATCATTCAAATAACGTCCAAATACACAAAAAAACAACCCAAAATATTTATTTAATGTTTACGAGTGTTTGTGCACTTGTATTTGCAGTTAATGACCTATGTTTCACGTCAAATCGCATCAAAATGCATTAAAAACGAATTTGAGCATTTTAATGCACATTTTTAACCAATTTGGCCTCATTTATCATTCAAATAACATCCAAACACACAAAGAATCACCCCAAAATATTTATTTAATGTTTACGAATGTTTTTGCACTTGTATTTACAATTAATGACCTATTCACGTCAAATCGCTTTAAAATGCATTAAAAATGCATTTGTGCATGTTTACGCACATTTTTAACCAATTTGGCCTCATTTATCATTCAAATAACATCCAAATACACAAAGAAGCCACCCAAAATATTTATTTATTGTTTACGAGTGTTTTTGTACTTGTATTATTCTTTAATGACCTATATTTCACGTCAAATCGCATCGAAGTGCATTAAAAACGAATTTGAGCATGTTTATACAAATTTTTAACCAATTTGGCCTCATTTATCATTCAAATAACGTCCAAATACGCAAAAAACAACCCAAAATATTTATTTAATGTTTTCGATTGTTTTTGCACTTGTATTCACATTTAATGACCTATTTCACGTCAAATCTCTTTAAAATGCATTAAAAAGGCATTTGTGCATGTTTATGCACATTTTGAATCAATTTGGCCTCATTTATCATTCAAATAACGTCCAAATACACAAAAAAGCCACCCAAAATATTTATTTAATGTTTACGAGTGTTTTTGCACTTGTATTTGCATTTAATTACCTATATTTCACGTCAAATCGCTTTAAAATGCATTAAAAAGGCATTTGTGAATGTTTATGCACATTTTGAAGCAATTTGGCCTCATTTATCATTTAGATAACGTCCAAATACACAAAAAACAACCCAAAATATTTATTTAATGTTTTCGAGTGTTTTTGCACTTGTATTTGCATTTAATGACCTATATTTCACGTCAAATCGCATTAAAATGCATTAAAAACGTATTTCAGAATGTTTATGCATATTTTTAACCAATTTGGCCTCATTTATCATTCAAATAATGTCCAAATACAAAAAGAAGCCACCCAAAAAATTTATTTAATGTTTACGAGTGTTTTTGCACTTGTATTTACATTTAATGACCTATTTCACGTCAAATCGCTTTAAAATACATTAAAAAGGCATTTGTGCATGTTTATGCACATTTATAACCAATTTCGCATCATTTATCATTCAAATTACGTCCAAATATACAAAGAAGCCACCCAAAATATTTATTTAATGTTTACAAGTGTTTTTGCACTTGTATGTGCATTTAATTACCTATATTTCACGTCAAATCGCATTAAAACGCATTAAAAATGCATTTGTGCATGTTTATGCACATTTTTAACCAATTTGGCCTAATTTATCATTCAAATAACGTCCAAATACACAAAGAAGCCACCCAAAATATTTATTTAATGTTTACGAGTGTTTTTGTACTTGTATTATTCTTTAATGACCTATATTTCACGTCAAATCGCATCGAAATGCATTAAAAATGAATTTGAGCATGTTTATACAAATTTTTAACCAATTTGGCCTCATTTATCATTCAAATAACGTCCAAATACGCAAAAAACAACCCAAAATATTTATTTAATGTTTTCGATTGTTTTTGCACTTGTATTCACATTTAATGACCTATTTCACGTCAAATCTCTTTAAAATGCATTAAAAAGGCATTTGTGCATGTTTATGCACATTTTGAATCAATTTGGCCTCATTTATCATTCAAATAACGTCCAAATACACAAAAAACAACCCAAAATATTTATTTAATGTTTACGAGTGTTTTTGCACTTGTATTTGCATTTAATTACCTATATTTCACGTCAAATCGCTTTAAAATGCATTAAAAAGGCATTTGTGAATGTTTATGCACATTTTGAAGCAATTTGGCCTCATTTATCATTTAGATAACGTCCAAATACACAAAAAACAACCCAAAATATTTATTTAATGTTTTCGAGTGTTTTTGCACTTGTATTTGCATTTAATGACCTATATTTCACGTCAAATCGCATTAAAATGCATTAAAAACGTATTTCAGAATGTTTATGCATATTTTTAACCAATTTGGCCTCATTTATCATTCAAATAATGTCCAAATACAAAAAGAAGCCACCCAAAAAATTTATTTAATGTTTACGAGTAATTTTGCACATGTATTTACATTTAATGACCTATTTCACGTCAAATCGCTTTAAAATGCATTAAAAAGGCATTTGTGCATGTTTATGCACATTTATAACCAATTTCGCATCATTTATCATTCAAATTACGTCCAAATATACAAAGAAGCCACCCAAAATATTTATTTAATGTTTACAAGTGTTTTTGCACTTGTATGTGCATTTAATTACCTATATTTCACGTCAAATCGCATTAAAATGCATTAAAAATGCATTTGTGCATGTTTATGCACATTTTTAACCAATTTGGCCTCATTTATCATTCAAATAACGTCCATATACACAAAGAAGCCACCCAAAATATTTATTTAATGTTTACGAGTGTTTTTGCACTTGTATTTACATTTAATGACCTATTTCATGTCAAATCGCTTTAAAATGCATTAAAAAGGCATTTGTGCATGTTTATGCACATTTATAACCAATTTCGCATCATTTATCATTCAAATTACGTCCAAATATACAAAGAAGCCACCCAAAATATTTATTTAATGTTTACAAGTGTTTTTGCACTTGTATGTGCATTTAATTACCTATATTTCACGTCAAATCGCATTAAAATGCATTAAAAATGCATTTGTGCATGTTTATGCACATTTTTAACCAATTTGGCCTCATTTATCATTCAAATAACGTCCAAATACACAAAGAAGCCACCCAAAATATTTATTTAATGTTTACGAGTGTTTTTGCACTTGTATTTACATTTAATGACCTATTTCACGTCAAATCGCTTTAAAATGCATTAAAAAGGCATTTGTGCATGTTTATGCACATTTATAACCAATTTCGCATCATTTATCATTCAAATTACGTCCAAATATACAAAGAAGCCACCCAAAATATTTATTTAATGTTTACAAGTGTTTTTGCACTTGTATGTGCATTTAATTACCTATATTTCACGTCAAATCGCATTAAAATGCATTAAAAATGCATTTGTGCATGTTTATGCACATTTTTAACCAATTTGGCCTAATTTATCATTCAAATAACGTCCAAATACACAAAGAAGCCACCCAAAATATTTATTTAATGTTTACGAGTGTTTTTGTACTTGTATTATTCTTTAATGACCTATATTTCACGTCAAATCGCATCGAAGTGCATTAAAAACGAATTTGAGCATGTTTATACAAATTTTTAACCAATTTGGCCTCATTTATCATTCAAATAACGTCCAAATACGCAAAAAACAACCCAAAATATTTATTTAATGTTTTCGATTGTTTTTGCACTTGTATTCACATTTAATGAGTTATTTCACGTCAAATCTCTTTAAAATGCATTAAAAAGGCATTTGTGCATGTTTATGCACATTTTGAAGCAATTTGGCCTCATTTATCATTCAAATAACGTCCAAATACACAAAAAAGCCACCCAAAATATTTATTTAATGTTTACGAGTGTTTTTGCACTTGTATTTGCATTTAATTACCTATATTTCACGTCAAATCGCTTTAAAATGCATTAAAAAGGCATTTGTGAATGTTTATGCACATTTTGAAGCAATTTGGCCTCATTTATCATTTAGATAACGTCCAAATACACAAAAAACAACCCAAAATATTTATTTAATGTTTACGAGTGTTTTTGCACTTGTATTTGCATTTAATTACCTATATTTCACGTCAAATCGCTTTAAAATGCATTAAAAAGGCATTTGTGAATGTTTATGCACATTTTGAAGCAACTTGGCCTCATTTATCATTTAGATAACGTCCAAATACACAAAAAACAACCCAAAATATTTATTTAATGTTTTCGAGTGTTTTTGCACTTGTATTTGCATTTAATGACCTATATTTCACGTCAAATCGCATTAAAATGCATTAAAAACGTATTTCAGAATGTTTATGCATATTTTTAACCAATTTGGCCTCATTTATCATTCAAATAATGTCCAAATACAAAAAGAAGCCACCCAAAAAATTTATTTAATGTTTACGAGTAATTTTGCACATGTATTTACATTTAATGACCTATTTCACGTCAAATCGCTTTAAAATGCATTAAAAAGGCATTTGTGCATGTTTATGCACATTTATAACCAATTTCGCATCATTTATCATTCAAATTACGTCCAAATATACAAAGAAGCCACCCAAAATATTTATTTAATGTTTACAAGTGTTTTTGCACTTGTATGTGCATTTAATTACCTATATTTCACGTCAAATCGCATTAAAATGCATTAAAAATGCATTTGTGCATGTTTATGCACATTTTTAACCAATTTGGCCTCATTTATCATTCAAATAACGTCCATATACACAAAGAAGCTACCCAAAATATTTATTTAATGTTTACGAGTGTTTTTGCACTTGTATTTACATTTAATGACCTATTTCACGTCAAATCGCTTTAAAATGCATTAAAAAGGCATTTGTGAATGTTTATGCACATTTTGAAGCAATTTGGCCTCATTTATCATTTAGATAACGTCCAAATACACAAAAAACAACCCAAAATATTTATTTAATGTTTTCAAGTGTTTTTGCACTTGTATGTGCATTTAATTACCTATATTTCACGTCAAATCGCATTAAAATGCATTAAAAATGCATTTGTGCATGTTTATGCACATTTTTAACCAATTTGGCCTCATTTATCATTCAAATAACGTCCAAATACACAAAGAAGCCACCCAAAATATTTATTTAATGTTTACGAGTGTTTTTGCACTTGTATTTACATTTAATGACCTATTTCACGTCAAATCGCTTTAAAATGCATTAAAAAGGCATTTTTGCATGTTTATGCACATTTATAACCAATTTCGCATCATTTATCATTCAAATTACGTCCAAATATACAAAGAAGCCACCCAAAATATTTATTTAATGTTTACAAGTGTTTTTGCACTTGTATGTGCATTTAATTACCTATATTTCACGTCAAATCGCATTAAAATGCATTAAAAATGCATTTGTGCATGTTTATGCACATTTTTAACCAATTTGGCCTAATTTATCATTCAAATAACGTCCAAATACACAAAGAAGCCACCCAAAATATTTATTTAATGTTTACGAGTGTTTTTGTACTTGTATTATTCTTTAATGACCTATATTTCACGTCAAATCGCTTTAAAATGCATTAAAAAGGCATTTGTGCATGTTTATGCACATTTTGAAGCAATTTGGCCTCATTTATCATTCAAATAACGTCCAAATACACAAAAAAGCCACCCAAAATATTTATTTAATGTTTACGAGTGTTTTTGCACTTGTATTTGCATTTAATTACCTATATTTCACGTCAAATCGCTTTAAAATGCATTAAAAAGGCATTTGTGAATGTTTATGCACATTTTGAAGCAATTTGGCCTCATTTATCATTTAGATAACGTCCAAATACACAAAAAACAACCCAAAATATTTATTTAATGTTTTCGAGTGTTTTTGCACTTGTATTTGCATTTAATGACCTATATTTCACGTCAAATCGCATTAAAATGCATTAAAAACGTATTTCAGAATGTTTATGCATATTTTTAACCAATTTGGCCTCATTTATCATTCAAATAATGTCCAAATACAAAAAGAAGCCACCCAAAAAATTTATTTAATGTTTACGAGTAATTTTGCACATGTATTTACATTTAATGACCTATTTCACGTCAAATCGCTTTAAAATGCATTAAAAAGGCATTTGTGCATGTTTATGCACATTTATAACCAATTTCGCATCATTTATCATTCAAATTACGTCCAAATATACAAAGAAGCCACCCAAAATATTTATTTAATGTTTACAAGTGTTTTTGCACTTGTATGTGCATTTAATTACCTATATTTCACGTCAAATCGCATTAAAATGCATTAAAAATGCATTTGTGCATGTTTATGCACATTTTTAACCAATTTGGCCTCATTTATCATTCAAATAACGTCCATATACACAAAGAAGCCACCCAAAATATTTATTTAATGTTTACGAGTGTTTTTGCACTTGTATTTACATTTAATGACCTATTTCATGTCAAATCGCTTTAAAATGCATTAAAAAGGCATTTGTGCATGTTTATGCACATTTATAACCAATTTCGCATCATTTATCATTCAAATTACGTCCAAATATACAAAGAAGCCACCCAAAATATTTATTTAATGTTTACAAGTGTTTTTGCACTTGTATGTGCATTTAATTACCTATATTTCACGTCAAATCGCATTAAAATGCATTAAAAATGCATTTGTGCATGTTTATGCACATTTTTAACCAATTTGGCCTAATTTATCATTCAAATAACGTCCAAATACACAAAGAAGCCACCCAAAATATTTATTTAATGTTTACGAGTGTTTTTGTACTTGTATTATTCTTTAATGACCTATATTTCACGTCAAATCGCATCGAAGTGCATTAAAAACGAATTTGAGCATGTTTATACAAATTTTTAACCAATTTGGCCTCATTTATCATTCAAATAACGTCCAAATACGCAAAAAACAACCCAAAATATTTATTTAATGTTTTCGATTGTTTTTGCACTTGTATTCACATTTAATGACCTATTTCACGTCAAATCTCTTTAAAATGCATTAAAAAGGCATTTGTGCATGTTTATGCACATTTTGAAGCAATTTGGCCTCATTTATCATTCAAATAACGTCCAAATACACAAAAAAGCCACCCAAAATATTTATTTAATGTTTACGAGTGTTTTTGCACTTGTATTTGCATTTAATTACCTATATTTCACGTCAAATCGCTTTAAAATGCATTAAAAAGGCATTTGTGAATGTTTATGCACATTTTGAAGCAATTTGGCCTCATTTATCATTTAGATAACGTCCAAATACACAAAAAACAACCCAAAATATTTATTTAATGTTTTCGAGTGTTTTTGCACTTGTATGTGCATTTAATTACCTATATTTCACGTCAAATCGCATTAAAATGCATTAAAAATGCATTTGTGCATGTTTATGCACATTTTTAACCAATTTGGCCTAATTTATCATTCAAATAACGTCCAAATACACAAAGAAGCCACCCAAAATATTTATTTAATGTTTACGAGTGTTTTTGTACTTGTATTATTCTTTAATGACCTATATTTCACGTCAAATCGCATCGAAGTGCATTAAAAACGAATTTGAGCATGTTTATACAAATTTTTAACCAATTTGGCCTCATTTATCATTCAAATAACGTCCAAATACGCAAAAAACAACCCAAAATATTTATTTAATGTTTTCGATTGTTTTTGCACTTGTATTCACATTTAATGACCTATTTCACGTCAAATCTCTTTAAAATGCATTAAAAAGGCATTTGTGCATGTTTATGCACATTTTGAAGCAATTTGGCCTCATTTATCATTCAAATAACGTCCAAATACACAAAAAAGCCACCCAAAATATTTATTTAATGTTTACGAGTGTTTTTGCACTTGTATTTGCATTTAATTACCTATATTTCACGTCAAATCGCTTTAAAATGCATTAAAAAGGCATTTGTGAATGTTTATGCACATTTTGAAGCAATTTGGCCTCATTTATCATTTAGATAACGTCCAAATACACAAAAAACAACCCAAAATATTTATTTAATGTTTTCGAGTGTTTTTGCACTTGTATTTGCATTTAATGACCTATATTTCACGTCAAATCGCATTAAAATGCATTAAAAACGTATTTCAGAATGTTTATGCATATTTTTAACCAATTTGGCCTCATTTATCATTCAAATAATGTCCAAATACAAAAAGAAGCCACCCAAAAAATTTATTTAATGTTTACGAGTACTTTTGCACTTGTATTTACATTTAATGACCTATTTCACGTCAAATCGCTTTAAAATGCATTAAAAAGGCATTTGTGCATGTTTATGCACATTTATAACCAATTTCGCATCATTTAATATTCAAATTACGTCCAAATATACAAAGAAGCCACCCAAAATATTTATTTAATGTTTACAAGTGTTTTTGCACTTGTATGTGCATTTAATTACCTATATTTCACGTCAAATCGCATTAAAATGCATTAAAAATGCATTTGTGCATGTTTATGCACATTTTTAACCAATTTGGCCTCATTTATCATTCAAATAACGTCCAAATACACAAAGAAGCCACCCAAAATATTTATTTAATGTTTACGAGTGTTTTTGCACTTGTATTTACATTTAATGACCTATTTCACGTCAAATCGCTTTAAAATGCATTAAAAAGGCATTTGTGCATGTTTATGCACATTTATAACCAATTTCGCATCATTTATCATTAAAATTACGTCCAAATATACAAAGAAGCCACCCAAAATATTTATTTAATGTTTACAAGTGTTTTTGCACTTGTATTTGCATTTAATTACCTATATTTCACGTCAAATCGCATTAAAATGCATTAAAAATGCATTTGTGCATGTTTATGCACATTTTTAACCAATTTGGCCTAATTAATCATTCAAATAACGTCCAAATACACAAAGAAGCCACCCAAAATATTTATTTAATGTTTACGAGTGTTTTTGCACTTGTATTTACATTTAATGACCTATTTCCCGTCAAAACGCTTTAAAATGCATTAAAAAGGCATTTGTGAATGTTTATGCACATTTTGATGCAATTTGGCCTCATTTATCATTCAAATAACGTCCAAATACACAAAGAAGCCTCCCAAAATATTTATTTAATGTTTACGAGTGTTTTTGCACTTGTATTTGCATTTAATGACCTATTTCACGTCAAATCGCTTTAAAATGCATTAAAAAGGCATTTGTGCATGTTTATGCACATTTATAACCAATTTCGCATCATTTATCATTAAAATTACGTCCAAATATACAAAGAAGCCACCCAAAATATTTATTTAATGTTTACAAGTGTTTTTGCACTTGTATTTGCATTTAATTACCTATATTTCACGTCAAATCGCATTAAAATGCATTAAAAATGCATTTGTGCATGTTTATGCACATTTTTAACCAATTTTGCCTCATTTATCAGTCAAATAACGTCCAAATACACAAAGAAGCCACCCAAAATATTTATTTAATGTTTACGAGTGTTTTTGCACTTGTATTTGCATATAATTACCTATATTTCACGTCAAAACGCTTTAAAATGCATTAAAAAGGCATTTGTGAATGTTTATGCACATTTTGATGCAATTTGGCCTCATTTATTATTCAAATAACGTCCAAATACACAAAGAAGCCACCCAAAATATTTATTTAATGTTTACGAGTGTTTTTGCACTTAATGACCTATATTTCACGTCAAATCGCATCAAAGTACATTAAAAACGAATTTGAGCATGTTTATGCACATTTTTAATCAATTTGGCCTAATTTATCATTCAAATAACGTCCAAACACACAAAGAATCAACCCAAAATATTTATTTAATGTTTACGAGTGTTTTTGCACTTGTATTTGCATTTTAATAACCTATATTTCACGTCAAATCACATTAAAATGCATTAAAAACGAATTTGAGCTTGTTTATGCACATTTTTAACCAATTTGGCCTCATTTATCATTGAAATAACGTCCAAATACAGAAAAATGCCTCCCAAAATATTTATTTAATGTTTACGAGTGTTTTTACACAAGTATTTACACTTAATAACCTATATTTTACGTCAAATCGCTTTAAAATGCTTTAAAATGGCTTTTGTGCATGTTTATGCACATTTTGAAACAATTTGGCCTCATTTATCATTCAAAAAACGTCCAAATACAAAAAGAAGCAAACTAAAATATTTATTTAATGTTTACGAGTGTTTTTGCACTTGTATTTGCATTTAATGACCTATATTTCACGTCAAATCACATTAAAATGCATTAAAAACGAATTTGAGCTTGTTTATGCACATTTTTAACCAATTTGGCCTCATTTATCATTCAAATAACGTCCAAATACAGAAAAATGCCTCCCAAAATATTTATTTAATGTTTACGAGTGTTTTTACACAAGTATTTACATTTAATAACCTATATTTTACGTCAAATCGCTTTAAAATGCTTTAAAAAGGCTTTTGTGCATGTTTATGCACATTTTGAAACAATTTGGCCTCATTTATCATTCAAAAAACGTCCAAATACAAAAAGAAGCAAACTAAAATATTTATTTAATGTTTACGAGTGTTTTTGCACTTGTATTTGCATTTAATTACGTATATTTCACATCAAATCGCTTTAAAATGCATTAAAAAGGCATTTGTGAATGTTTATGCACATTTTGAAGCAATTTGGCCTCATTTATCATTCAAATAACGTCCAAATACACAAAGAAGCCACCCAAAATATTTATTTAATGTTTACGAGTGTTTTTGCACTTAATGACCTATATTTCACGTCAAATCGCATCAAAGTACATTAAAAACGAATTTGAGCATGTTTATACACATTTTTAACCAATTTGGCCTCATTTATCTTTCAAATAACGTCCAAATACACAAAGAAGCCACCCAAAATATTTATTTAATGTTTACGAGTGTTTTTCCACATGTATTTGCATTTAATTACCTATATTTCACGTCAAAACGCTTTAAAATGCATTAAAAAGGCATTTGTGAATGTTTATGCACATTTTGAAGCAATTTGGCCTCATTTATCATTCAAATAACGTCCAAATACACAAAGAAGTCACCCAAAATATTTATTTAATGTTTACGAGTGTTTTTGCACTTGTATTTGCATTTAATTACCTATATTTCACGTCAAATCGCTTTAAAATGCATTAAAATGGCATTTGTGCATGTTTATGCACATTTTGAAGCAATTTGGCCTCATTTATCATTCAAATAACGTCCAAATGCACAAAAAACAACCCAAAATATTTATTTAATATTTTCGAGTGTTTTTGCACTTTTGTTTTCATTTAATGACCTATATTTCACATCAAATCGCATTAAAATGCATTAAAAACGTATTTCAGAATGTTTATGCATATTTTTAACAAATTTGGCCTCATTTATCATTCAAATAATGTCCAAATACAAAAAGAAGCCACCCAAAAAATTTATTTAATGTTTACGAGTGTTTTTGCACTTGTATTTACATTTAATGACCTATTTCACGTCAAATCGCTTTAAAATACATTAAAAAGGCATTTGTGCATGTTTATGCACATTTATAACCAATTTCGCATCATTTATCATTCAAATTACGTCCAAATATACAAAGAAGCCACCCAAAATATTTATTTAATGTTTACAAGTGTTTTTGCACTTGTATGTGCATTTAATTACCTATATTTCACGTCAAATCGCATTAAAATGCATTAAAAATGCATTTGTGCATGTTTATGCACATTTTTAACCAATTTTGCCTCATTTATCAGTCAAATAACGTCCAAATACACAAAGAAGCCACCCAAAATATTTATTTAATGTTTACGAGTGTTTTTGCACTTGTATTTGCATATAATTACCTATATTTCACGTCAAAAGGCTTTAAAATGCATTAAAAAGGCATTTGTGAATGTTTATGCACATTTTGATGCAATTTGGCCTCATTTATTATTCAAATAACGTCCAAATACACAAAGAAGCCACCCAAAATATTTATTTAATGTTTACGAGTGTTTTTGCACTTGTATTTGCATTTAATTACCTATATTTCACGTCAAATCGCTTTAAAATGCATTAAAAAGGCATTTGTGCATGTTTATGCACATTTTGAAGCAATTTGGCCTCATTTATCATTCAAATAACGTCCAAATGCACATAGAAGCCACCCAAAATATTTATTTAATGTTTACTTGTGTTTTTGCACTTGTATTTGCATTTAATTACCTATATTTCACGTCAAAACGCTTTAAAATGCATTAAAAAGGCATTTGTGAATGTTTATGCACATTTTGAAGCAATTTGGCCTCATTTATCATTCAAATAACGTCCAAATACACAAAGAAGCCACCCAAAATATTTATTTAATGTTTACGAGTGTTTTTGCACTTGTATTTGCGTTTAATAACCTATATTTCACGTCAAATCGTATTAAAATGCATTAAAATGAATTATAAACGAATTTGAGCATGTTTATGCATATTTTTAACCAATTGGGCCTCATTTATCATTCAAATAACGTCCAAATACATAGAAAATCAACCCAAAATATTTATTTAATGTTTACGAGTGTTTTTGCACTTGTATTTGCATTTAATGACCTATATTTCACGTCAAATCACATTAAAATGCATTAAAAACGAATTTGAGCTTGTTTATGCACATTTTTAACCAATTTGGCCTCATTTATCATTCAAATAACGTCCAAATACAGAAAAATGCCTCCCAAAATATTTATTTAATGTTTACGAGTGTTTTTACACAAGTATTTACATTTAATAACCTATATTTTACGTCAAATCGCTTTAAGATGCTTTAAAAAGGCTTTTGTGCATGTTTATGCACATTTTGAAACAATTTGGCCTCATTTATCATTCAAAAAACGTCCAAATACACAAAGAAAGCAAACTAAAATATTTATTTAATGTTTACGAGTGTTTTTGCACTTGTAGTTGTACTTAATGACCTATATTTCATGTCAAATCGCATAAAAATGCTTTAAAAACGAATTTGAGCTTGTTTATGCACATTTTTAACCAATTTGGCCTCATGTATCATTAAAATAACGTCCAAATACACAAAAAAGCCACCCAAAATATTTATTTAATGTTTACGAGTGTTTTTGCACTTGTATTTGCATTTAGTGACCTATATTTCCCGTCAAATCGTATCAAAATGCATTAAAAACGAATTTGAGCATTTTAATGCACATTTTTAACCAATTTGGCCTCATTTATCATTCAAATAACGTCAAACATACAAAGAATCAACCCAAAATATTTATTTAATGTTTACGAGTGTTTTTGCAATTGTATTTGCATTTAATTACCTATATTTCACGTCAAATCTATTTAAATTGCACTAAAAACGAATTTGAGTATGTTTATGCACATTTTTAACCAATATGGCCTAATTTATCATTCAAATAACGTCCAAAAACACAAAAAAGCAACCCAAAATATTTATTTAATGTTTACGAGTGTTTTTGCACTTGTATTTGCAGTTAATGACCTATGTTTCACGTCAAATCGCATCAAAATGCATTAAAAACGAATTTGAGCATTTTAATGCACATTTTTAACCAATTTGGCCTCATTTATCATTCAAATAACATCCAAACATACAAAGAATCACCCCAAAATATTTATATAATGTTTACGAGTGTTTTTGCACTTGTATTTACAATTAATGACCTATTCACGTCAAATCGCTTTAAAATGCATTAAAAATGCATTTGTGCATGTTTATGCACATTTTTAACCAATTTGGCCTCATTTATCATTCAAATAACGTCCAAATACACAAAGAAGCCAACCAAAATATTTATTTATTGTTGACGAGTGTTTTTGTACTTGTATTATCCTTTAATGACGTATATTTCACGTCAAATCGCATCGAAGTGCATTAAAAACGAATTTGAGCATGTTTATACAAATTTTTAACCAATTTGGCCTCATTTATCATTCAAATAACGTCCAAATAAGCAAAAAACAACCCAAAATATTTATTTAATGTTTTCGATTGTTTTTGCACTTGTATTTGCATTTAATGACCTATATTTCACGTCAAATCACATTAAAATGCATTAGAAACGTATTTCAGAATGTTTATGCATATTTTTAACCAATTTGGCCTCATTTATCATTCAAATAACGTCCAAATACAAAAAGAAGCCACCCAAAAAATTTATTTAATGTTTACGAGTGTTTTTGCACTTATATTCACATTTAATGACCTATTTCACGTCAAATCGCTTTAAAATGCATTAAAAAGGCATTTGTGCAAATTTATGCACATTTTGAAGCAATTTGGCCTCATTTATAATTCAAATAACGTCCAAATACACAAAGAAGCCACCCAAAATATTTATTTAATGTTTACCTGTGTTTTTGCAGTTGTATTTGCACTTAATGACCTATATTTCACGTCAAATCGCATCGAAGTGCATTAAAAACGAATTTGAGCATTTTTATACACATTTTTAACCAATTTGGCCTCATTTATATTTCAAATAACGTCCAAATACACAAAGAAGCCACCCAAAATATTTATATAATATTTACGAGTGTTTTTGCACTTGTATTTGCATTTAATTACCTATATTTCACGTCAAATCGCATTAAAATGCATTAAAAATGCATTTGTGCATGTTTATGCACATTTTTAACCAATTTGGCCTCATTTATCATTCAAATAACGTCCAAATACACAAAGAAGCCACCCAAAATATTTATTTAAAGTTTACGAGTGTTTTTGAATTTGTTTGTGCATTTAATTACCTATATTTCATATCAAATCGCTTTAAAATGCATTAAAAAGGCATTTGTGCAAGTTTGTGCACATTTTGAAGCAATTTGGCCTCATTTATCATTCAAATAACGTCCAAATACACAAAGAAGCCACCCAAAATATTTATTTAATTTTTACGAGTGTTTTTGCACTTGTATTTGCATTTAAATACCTATATTTCATGTCAAATCGCATTAAAATGCATTAAAAAGGCATTTGAGCATGTTTAGGCACATTTTTAACCAATTTGGCATCAATTATCATTAAAATAACGGCCAAATACACAAAGAAGCCACCCAAAATATTTATTTAATGTTTACTTGTGTTTTTGCACTTGTATTTGCACTTAATGACCTATATTTCACGTCAAATCACATCGAAGTGCATTAATAACGAATTTGAGCATTTTTATACACATTTTTAACCAATTTGGCCTCATTTATCTTTCAAATAACGTCCAAATACACAAAGAAGCCACCCAAAATATTTATTTAATGTTTACGAGTGTTTTTGCACTTGTATGTGCATTTAATTACCTATATTTCACGTCAAATCGCATTAAAATACATTAAAAATGCATTTGTGCATGTTTATGCACATTTTTAACCAATTTGGCCTCATTTATCATTCAAATAACGTCCAAATACACAAAGAAGCCACCCAAAATATTTATTTAATGTTTACGAGTGTTTTTGAATTTGTTTGTGCATTTAATTACCTATATTTCACATCAAATCGCTTTAAAATGCATTAAAAAGGCATTTGTGCAAGTTTATGCACATTTTGAAGCAATTTGGCCTCATTTATCATTCAAATAACGTCCAAATACACAAAGAAGCCACCCAAAATATTTATTTCATTTTTACGAGTGTTTTTGCACTTGTATTTGCATTTAAATACCTATATTTCATGTCAAATCGCATTAAAATGCATTAAAAAGGCATTTGAGCATGTTTAGGCACATTTTTAACCAATTTGGCCTCATTTATCATTAAAATAACGGCCAAATACACAAAGAAGCCACCCAAAATATTTATTTAATGTTTACTTGTGTTTTTGCACTTGTATTTGCACTTAATGACCTATATTTCACGTCAAATCGCATCGAAGTGCATTAAAAACGAATTTGAGCATTTTTATACACATTTTTAACCAATTTGGCCTCATTTATCTTTCAAATAACGTCCAAATACACAAAGAAGCCACCCAAAATATTTATTTAATGTTTACGAGTGTTTTTGCACTTGTATTTGCATTTAATTACCTATATTTCACGTCAAATCGCATTAAAATGCATTAAAAATGGATTTGTGCATGTTTATGCACATTTTTAACCAATTTGGCCTCATTTATCATTCAAATAACGTCCAAATACACAAAGAAGCCACCCAAAATATTTATTTAAAGTTTACGAGTGTTTTTGAATTTGTTTGTGCATTTAATTACCTATATTTCACATCAAATCGCTTTAAAATGCATTAAAAAGGCATTTGTGCAAGTTTGTGCACATTTTGAAGCAATTTGACCTCATTTATCATTCAAATAACGTCCAAATACACAAAGAAGCCACCCAAAATATTTATTTAATTTTTACGAGTGTTTTTGCACTTGTATTTGCATTTAAATACCTATATTTCATGTCAAATCGCATTAAAATGCATTAAAAAGGCATTTGAGCATGTTTAGGCACATTTTTAACCAATTTGGCATCAATTATCATTAAAATAACGGCCAAATACACAAAGAAGCCACCCAAAATATTTATTTAATGTTTACTTGTGTTTTTGCACTTGTATTTGCACTTAATGACCTATATTTCACGTCAAATCGCATCGAAGTGCATTAAAAACGAATTTGAGCATTTTTATACACATTTTTAACCAATTTGAACTCATTTATCTTTCAAATAACGTCCAAATACACAAAGAAGCCACTCAAAATATTTATTTAATGTTTACGAGTGTTTTTGCACTTGTATGTGCATTTAATTACCTATATTTCACGTCAAATCGCATTAAAATGCATTAAAAATGCATTTGTGCATGTTTATGCACATTTTTAACCAATTTGGCCTCATTTATCATTCAAATAACGTCCAAATACACAAAGAAGCCACCCAAAATATTTATTTAATGTTTACGAGTGTTTTTGAATTTGTTTGTGCATTTAATTACCTATATTTCACATCAAATCGCTTTAAAATGCATTAAAAAGGCATTTGTGCAAGTTTATGCACATTTTGAAGCAATTTGGCCTCATTTATCATTCAAATAACGTCCAAATACACAAAAAAGCCACCCAAAATATTTATTTAATTTTGACGAGTGTTTTTGCACTTGTATTTGCATTTAAATACCTATATTTCATGTCAAATCGCATTAAAATGCATTAAAAAGGCATTTGAGCATGTTTAGGCACATTTTGAAGCAATTTGGCCTCATTTATCATTAAAATAACGGCCAAATACACAATGAAGCCACCCAAAATATTTATTTAATGTTTACTTGTGTTTTTGCACTTGTATTTGCACTTAATGACCTATATTTCACGTCAAATCGCATCGAAGTGCATTAAAAACGAATTTGAGCATTTTTATACACTTTTTTAACCAATTTGGCCTCATTTATCTTTCAAATAACGTCCAAATACACAAAGAAGCCACCCAAAATATTTATTTAATGTTTACGAGTGTTTTTGCACTTGTATGTGCATTTAATTACCTATATTTCACGTCAAATCGCATTAAAATACATTAAAAATGCATTTGTGCATGTTTATGCACATTTTTAACCAATTTGGCCTCATTTATCATTCAAATAACGTCCAAATACACAAAGAAGCCACCCAAAATATTTATTTAATGTTTACGAGTGTTTTTGAATTTGTTTGTGCATTTAATTACCTATATTTCACATCAAATCGCTTTAAAATGCATTAAAAAGGCATTTGTGCAAGTTTATGCACATTTTGAAGCAATTTGGCCTCATTTATCATTCAAATAACGTCCAAATACACAAAAAAGCCACCCAAAATATTTATTTAATTTTGACGAGTGTTTTTGCACTTGTATTTGCATTTAAATACCTATATTTCATGTCAAATCGCATTAAAATGCATTAAAAAGGCATTTGAGCATGTTTAGGCACATTTTGAAGCAATTTGGCCTCATTTATCATTAAAATAACGGCCAAATACACAATGAAGCCACCCAAAATATTTATTTAATGTTTACTTGTGTTTTTGCACTTGTATTTGCACTTAATGACCTATATTTCACGTCAAATCGCATCGAAGTGCATTAAAAACGAATTTGAGCATTTTTATACACATTTTTAACCAATTTGGCCTCATTTATCTTTCAAATAACGTCCAAATACACAAAGAAGCCACCCAAAATATTTATTTAATGTTTACGAGTGTTTTTGCACTTGTATGTGCATTTAATTACCTATATTTCACGTCAAATCGCATTAAAATGCATTAAAAATGCATTTGTGCATGTTTATGCACATTTTTAACCAATTTGGCCTCATTTATCATTCAAATAACGTCCAAATACACAAAGAAGCCACCCAAAATATTTATTTAAAGTTTACGAGTGTTTTTGAATTTGTTTGTGCATTTAATTACCTATATTTCATATCAAATCGCTTTAAAATGCATTAAAAAGGCATTTGTGCAAGTTTGTGCACATTTTGAAGCAATTTGGCCTCATTTATCATTCAAATAACGTCCAAATACACAAAGAAGCCACCCAAAATATTTATTTAATTTTTACGAGTGTTTTTGCACTTGTATTTGCATTTAAATACCTATATTTCATGTCAAATCGCATTAAAATGCATTAAAAAGGCATTTGAGCATGTTTAGGCACATTTTTAACCAATTTGGCCTCAATTATCATTAAAATAACGGCCAAATACACAAAGAAGCCACCCAAAATATTTATTTAATGTTTACTTGTGTTTTTGCACTTGTATTTGCACTTAATGACCTATATTTCACGTCAAATCGCATCGAAGTGCATTAAAAACGAATTTGAGCATTTTTATACACATTTTTAACCAATTTGGCCTCATTTATCTTTCAAATAACGTCCAAATACACAAAGAAGCCACCCAAAATATTTATTTAATGTTTACGAGTGTTTTTGCACTTGTATGTGCATTTAATTACCTATATTTCACGTCAAATCGCATTAAAATACATTAAAAATGCATTTGTGCATGTTTATGCACATTTTTAACCAATTTGGCCTCATTTATCATTCAAATAACGTCCAAATACACAAAGAAGCCACCCAAAATATTTATTTAATGTTTACGAGTGTTTTTGAATTTGTTTGTGCATTTAATTACCTAGATTTCACATCAAATCGCTTTAAAATGCATTAAAAAGGCATTTGTGCAAGTTTATGCACATTTTGAAGCAATTTGGCCTCATTTATCATTCAAATAACGTCCAAATACACAAAGAAGCCACCCAAAATATTTATTTCATTTTTACGAGTGTTTTTGCACTTGTATTTGCATTTAAATACCTATATTTCATGTCAAATCGCATTAAAATGCATTAAAAAGGCATTTGAGCATGTTTAGGCACATTTTTAACCAATTTGGCATCAATTATCATTAAAATAACGGCCAAATACACAAAGAAGCCACCCAAAATATTTATTTAATGTTTACTTGTGTTTTTGCACTTGTATTTGCACTTAATGACCTATATTTCACGTCAAATCACATCGAAGTGCATTAAAAACGAATTTGAGCATTTTTATACACATTTTTAACCAATTTGGCCTCATTTATCTTTCAAATAACGTCCAAATACACAAAGAAGCCACCCAAAATATTTATTTAATGTTTACGAGTGTTTTTGCACTTGTATTTGCATTTAATTACCTATATTTCACGTCAAATCGCATTAAAATGCATTAAAAATGCATTTGTGCATGTTTATGCACATTTTTAACCAATTTGGCCTCATTTATCATTCAAATAACGTCCAAATACACAAAGAAGCCACCCAAAATATTTATTTAATGTTTACGAGTGTTTTTGAATTTGTTTGTGCATTTAATTACCTATATTTCACATCAAATCGCTTTAAAATGCATTAAAAAGGCATTTGTGCAAGTTTGTGCACATTTTGAAGCAATTTGGCCTCATTTATCATTCAAATAACGTCCAAATACACAAAGAAGCCACCCAAAATATTTATTTCATTTTTACGAGTGTTTTTGCACTTGTATTTGCATTTAAATACCTATATTTCATGTCAAATCGCATTAAAATGCATTAAAAAGGCATTTGAGCATGTTTAGGCACATTTTTAACCAATTTGGCCTCATTTATCATTAAAATAACGGCCAAATACACAAAGAAGCCACCCAAAATATTTATTTAATGTTTACTTGTGTTTTTGCACTTGTATTTGCACTTAATGACCTATATTTCACGTCAAATCGCATCGAAGTGCATTAAAAACGAATTTGAGCATTTTTATACACATTTTTAACCAATTTGGCCTCATTTATCTTTCAAATAACGTCCAAATACACAAAGAAGCCACCCAAAATATTTATTTAATGTTTACGAGTGTTTTTGCACTTGTATGTGCATTTAATTACCTATATTTCACGTCAAATCGCATTAAAATGCATTAAAAATGCATTTGTGCATGTTTATGCACATTTTTAACCAATTTGGCCTCATTTATCATTCAAATAACGTCCAAATACACAAAGAAGCCACCCAAAATATTTATTTAAAGTTTACGAGTGTTTTTGAATTTGTTTGTGCATTTAATTACCTATATTTCACATCAAATCGCTTTAAAATGCATTAAAAAGGCATTTGTGCAAGTTTGTGCACATTTTGAAGCAATTTGACCTCATTTATCATTCAAATAACGTCCAAATACACAAAGAAGCCACCCAAAATATTTATTTAATTTTTACGAGTGTTTTTGCACTTGTATTTGCATTTAAATACCTATATTTCATGTCAAATCGCATTAAAATGCATTAAAAAGGCATTTGAGCATGTTTAGGCACATTTTTAACCAATTTGGCATCAATTATCATTAAAATAACGGCCAAATACACAAAGAAGCCACCCAAAATATTTATTTAATGTTTACTTGTGTTTTTGCACTTGTATTTGCACTTAATTACCTATATTTCACGTCAAATCGCATCGAAGTGCATTAATAACGAATTTGAGCATTTTTATACACATTTTTAACCAATTTGGCCTCATTTATCTTTCAAATAACGTCCAAATACACAAAGAAGCCACCCAAAATATTTATTTAATGTTTACGAGTGTTTTTGCACTTGTATGTGCATTTAATTACCTATATTTCACGTCAAATCGCATTAAAATGCATTAAAAATGCATTTGTGCATGTTTATGCACATTTTTAACCAATTTGGCCTCATTTATCATTCAAATAACGTCCAAATACACAAAGAAGCCACCCAAAATATTTATTTAATGTTTACGAGTGTTTTTGAATTTGTTTGTGCATTTAATTACCTATATTTCACATCAAATCGCTTTAAAATGCATTAAAAAGGCATTTGTGCAAGTTTATGCACATTTTGAAGCAATTTGGCCTCATTTATCATTCAAATAACGTCCAAATACACAAAGAAGCCACCCAAAATATTTATTTCATTTTGACGAGTGTTTTTGCACTTGTATTTGCATTTAAATACCTATATTTCATGTCAAATCGCATTAAAATGCATTAAAAAGGCATTTGAGCATGTTTAGGCACATTTTTAACCAATTTGGCCTCATTTATCATTAAAATAACGGCCAAATACACAAAGAAGCCACCCAAAATATTTATTTAATGTTTACTTGTGTTTTTGCACTTGTATTTGCACTTAATGACCTATATTTCACGTCAAATCGCATCGAAGTGCATTAAAAACGAATTTGAGCATTTTTATACACATTTTTAACCAATTTGGCCTCATTTATCTTTCAAATAACGTCCAAATACACAAAGAAGCCACCCAAAATATTTATTTAATGTTTACGAGTGTTTTTGCACTTGTATGTGCATTTAATTACCTATATTTCACGTCAAATCGCATTAAAATACATTAAAAATGCATTTGTGCATGTTTATGCACATTTTTAACCAATTTGGCCTCATTTATCATTCAAATAACGTCCAAATACACAAAGAAGCCACCCAAAATATTTATTTAATGTTTACGAGTGTTTTTGAATTTGTTTGTGCATTTAATTACCTATATTTCACATCAAATCGCTTTAAAATGCATTAAAAAGGCATTTGTGCAAGTTTATGCACATTTTGAAGCAATTTGGCCTCATTTATCATTCAAATAACGTCCAAATACACAAAAAAGCCACCCAAAATATTTATTTAATTTTTACGAGTGTTTTTGCACTTGTATTTGCATTTAAATACCTATATTTCATGTCAAATCGCATTAAAATGCATTAAAAAGGCATTTGAGCATGTTTAGGCACATTTTGAAGCAATTTGGCCTCATTTATCATTAAAATAACGGCCAAATACACAATGAAGCCACCCAAAATATTTATTTAATGTTTACTTGTGTTTTTGCACTTGTATTTGCACTTAATGACCTATATTTCACGTCAAATCGCATCGAAGTGCATTAAAAACGAATTTGAGCATTTTTATACACATTTTGAAGCAATTTGGCCTCATTTATCATTCAAATAACGTCCAAATACACAAAGAAGCCACCCAAAATATTTATTTAATGTTTACGAGTGTTTTTGCACTTGTAGTTGCACTTAATGACCTATATTTCATGTCAAATCGCATTAAAATGCATTAAAAATGCATTTGTGCATGTTTATGCACATTTTTAACCAATTTGGCCTCATTTATCATTCAAATAACGTCCAAATACACAAAGAAGCCACCCAAAATATTTATTTAAAGTTTACGAGTGTTTTTGAATTTGTTTGTGCATTTAATTACCTATATTTCATGTCAAATCGCATTAAAATGCATTAAAAAGGCATTTGAGCATGTTTATGCACATTTTGAAGCAATTTGGCCTCATTTATCATTCAAATAACGTCCAAATACACAAAGAAACCACCCAAAATATTTATTTAATGTTTACGAGTGTTTTTGCACTTGTATTTGCGTTTAATAACCTATATTTCACGTCAAATCGTATTAAAATGCATTAAAATGAATTAAAAACGAATTTGAGCATGTTTATGCACATTTTTAATCAATTTGGCCTAATTTATCATTCAAATAACGTCCAAACACACAAAGAATCAACCCAAAATATTTATTTAATGTTTACGAGTGTTTTTGCACTTGTATTTGCATTTAATGACCTATATTTCACGTCAAATCGCATCGAAGTGCATTAAAAACGAATTTGAGCATTTTTATACACATTTTTAACCAATTTGGCCTCATTTATCTTTCAAATAACGTCCAAATACACAAAGAAGCCACCCAAAATATTTATTTAATGTTTACGAGTGTTTTTGAATTTGTATTTGCATTTAATTACCTATATTTCACATCAAATCGCTTTAAAATGCATTAAAAAGGCATTTGTGCAAGTTTGTGCACATTTTGAAGCAATTTGGCCTCATTTATCATTCAAATAACGTCCAAATACACAAAGAAGCCACCCAAAATATTTATTTAATGTTTACGAGTGTTTTTGAATTTGTTTGTGCATTTAATTACCTATATTTCACATCAAATCGCATTAAAATGCATTAAAAAGGCATTTGTGCAAGTTTATGCATATTTTGAAGCAATTTGGCCTCATTTATCATTCAAATAACGTCAAAATACACAAAGAAGCCACCCAAAATATTTATTTAAATTTTACGAGTGTTTTTGGACTTGTATTTGCATTTAATTACCTATATTTCATGTCAAATCGCATTAAAATGCATTAAAAAGGCATTTGAGCATGTTTATGCACATTTCTAACCAATTTGGCCTCATTTATCATTAAAATAACGTCCAAATACACAAAGAAGCCACCCAAAATATTTATTTAATGTTTACTTGTGTTTTTGCACTTGTATTTGCACTTAATGACGTATATTTCACGTCAAATCGCATCGAAGTGCATCAAAAACGAATTTGAGCATTTTTATACACATTTTTAACCAATTTGGCCTCATTTATCTTTCAAATAACGTCCAAATACACAAAGAAGCCACCCAAAATATTTATTTAATGTTTACGAGTGTTTTTCCACTTGTATTTGCATTTAATTACCTATATTTCACATCAAAACGCTTTGAAATGCATTAAAAAGGCATTTGTGAATGTTTATGCACATTTTGAAGCAATTTGGCCTCATTTATCATTCAAATAACGTCCAAATACACAAAGAAGCCACCCAAAATATTTATTTAATATTTACGAGTGTTTTTGCACTTCTATTTGCATTTAATTACGTATATTTCACATCAAATCGCTTTAAAATGCATTAAAAAGGCATTTGTGAATGTTTATGCACATTTTGAAGCAATTTGGCCTCATTTATCATTCAAATAACGTCCAAATACACAAAGAAGCCACCCAAAATATTTATTTAATGTTTACGAGTGTTTTTGCACTTGTATTTGCGTTTAATAACCTATATTTCACGTCAAATCGTATTAAAATGCATTAAAATGAATTAAAAACGAATTTGAGCATGTTTATGCACATTTTTAATCAATTTGGCCTAATTTATCATTCAAATAACGTCCAAACACACAAAGAATCAACCCAAAATATTTATTTAATGTTTACGAGTGTTTTTGCACTTGTATTTGCATTTAATGACCTATATTTCACGTCAAATCACATTAAAATGCATTAAAAACGAATTTGAGCTTGTTTATGCACATTTTTAACCAATTTGGCCTCATTTATCATTCAAAAAACGTCCAAATACAGAAAAATGCCTCCCAAAATATTTATTTAATGTTTACGAGTGTTTTTACACAAGTATTTACATTTAATAACCTATATTTTACGTCAAATCGCTTTAAAATGCTTTAAAAAGGCTTTTGTGCATGTTTATGCACATTTTTAAACAATTTGGCCTCATTTATCATTCAAAAAACGTCCAAATACACAAAGAAGCAACCTAAAATATTTATTTAATGTTTACGAGTGTTTTTGCACTTGTAGTTGCACTTAATGACCTATATTTCATGTCAAATCGCATAAAAATGCATTAAAAACGAATTTGAGCTTGTTTATGCACATTTTTAACCAATTTGGCCTCATTTATCATTCAAATAACGTCCAAATACACAAAAAAGCCACCCAAAATATTTATTTAATGTTTACGAGTGTTTTTCCACTTGTATTTGCATTTAATTACCTATATTTCACATCAAAACGCTTTAAAATGCATTAAAAAGGCATTTGTGAATGTTTATGCACATTTTGAAGCAATTTGGCCTCATTTATCATTCAAATAACGTCCAAATACACAAAGAAGCCACCCAAAATATTTATTTAATGTTTACGAGTGTTTTTGCACTTGTAGTTGCACTTAATGACCTATATTTCATGTCAAATCGCATAAAAATGCATTAAAAACGAATTTGAGCTTGTTTATGCACATTTTTAACCAATTTGGCCTCATTTATCATTCAAATAACGTCCAAATACACAAAAAAGCCACCCAAAATATTTATTTAATGTTTACGAGTGTTTTTGCACTTGTATTTACATTTAATGACCTATATTTCCCGTCAAATCGCATCAAAATGCATTAAAAACGAATTTGAGCATTTTAATGCACATTTTTAACCAATTTGGCCTCATTTATCATTCAAATAACATCAAACGTACAAAGAATCAACCCAAAATATTTATTTAATGTTTACGAGTGTTTTTGCACTTGTATTTGCATTTAATTACCTATATTTCACGTCAAATCTATTTAAATTGCATTAAAAACGAATTTGAGCATGTTTATGCACATTTTTAACCAATATGGCCTAATTTATCATTCAAATAACGTCCAAATACACAAAGAAGCCACCCAAAAAATTTATTTAATGTTTACGAGTGTTTTTGCACTTGTATTCACATTTAAGGACCTATTTCACGTCAAATCGCTTTAAAATGCATTAAAAAGGCATTTGTGCAAGTTTATGCACATTTTGAAGCAATTTGGCCTCATTTATCATTCAAATAACGTCCAAATACACAAAGAAGCCACCCAAAATATTTATTTAATTTTTACGAGTGTTTTTGCACTTGTATTTGCATTTAATTACCTATATTTCATGTCAAATCGCATTAAAATGCATTAAAAAGGCATTTGAGCATGTTTATGCACATTTTGAAGCAATTTGGCCTCATTTATCATTAAAATAACGTCCAAATACAAAAAGAAGCCACCCAAAATATTTATTTAATGTTTACTTGTGTTTTTGCACTTGTATTTGCATTTAATTACCTATATTTCACGTCAAATCGCTTTAAAATGCATTAAAAAGGCATTTGTGCATGTTTATGCACATTTTGAAGCAATTTGGCCTCATTTATCATTCAAATAACGTCCAAATACACAAAGAAGCCACCCAAAATATTTATTTAATGTTTACGAGTGTTTTTCCACTTGTATTTGCAGTTAATTACCTATATTTCACGTCAAAACGCTTTAAAATGCATTAAAAAGGCATTTGTGAATGTTTATGCACATTTTGAAGCAATTTGGCCTCATTTATCATTCAAATAACGTCCAAATACACAAAGAAGCCACCCAAAATATTTATTTAATGTTTACGAGTGTTTTTGCACTTGTATTTGCATTTAATTACCTATATTTCACGTCAAATCGCTTTAAAATGCATTAAAAAGGCATTTGTGCATGTTTATGCACATTTTGAAGCAATTTGGCCTCATTTATCATTCAAATAACGTCCAAATACACAAAGAAGCCACCCAAAATATTTATTTAATGTTTACGAGTGTTTTTGCACTTCTATTTGCATTTAATTACGTATATTTCACATCAAATCGCTTTAAAATGCATTAAAAAGGCATTTGTGAATGTTTATGCACATTTTGAAGCAATTTGGGGTCATTTATCATTCAAATAACGTCCAAATAAACAAAGAAGGCACCCAAAATATTTATTTAATGTTTACGAGTGTTTTTGCACTTGTATTTGCGTTTAATAACCTATATTTCACGTCAAATCGTATTAAAATGCATTAAAATGAATTAAAAACGAATTTGAGCATGTTTATGCACATTTTTAATCAATTTGGCCTAATTTATCATTCAAATAACGTCCAAACACACAAAGAATCAACCCAAAATATTTATTTAATATTTACGAGTGTTTTTGCACTTGTATTTGCATTTAATGACCTATATTTCACGTCAAATCACATTAAAATGCATTAAAAACGAATTTGAGCTTGTTTATGCACATTTTTAACCAATTTGGCCTCATTTATCATTCAAAAAACGTCCAAATACAGAAAAATGCCTCCCAAAATATTTATTTAATGTTTACGAGTGTTTTTACACAAGTATTTACATTTAATAACCTATATTTTACGTCAAATCGCTTTAAAATGCTTTAAAAAGGCTTTTGTGCATGTTTATGCACATTTTTAAACAATTTGGCCTCATTTATCATTCAAAAAACGTCCAAATACACAAAGAAGCAACCTAAAATATTTATTTAATGTTTACGAGTGTTTTTGCACTTGTAGTTGCACTTAATGACCTATATTTCATGTCAAATCGCATAAAAATGCATTAAAAACGAATTTGAGCTTGTTTATGCACATTTTTAACCAATTTGGCCTCATTTATCATTCAAATAACGTCCAAATACACAAAAAAGCCACCCAAAATATTTATTTAATGTTTACGAGTGTTTTTCCACTTGTATTTGCATTTAATTACCTATATTTCACATCAAAACGCTTTAAAATGCATTAAAAAGGCATTTGTGAATGTTTATGCACATTTTGAAGCAATTTGGCCTCATTTATCATTCAAATAACGTCCAAATACACAAAGAAGCCACCCAAAATATTTATTTAATGTTTACGAGTGTTTTTGCACTTGTAGTTGCACTTAATGACCTATATTTCATGTCAAATCGCATAAAAATGCATTAAAAACGAATTTGAGCTTGTTTATGCACATTTTTAACCAATTTGGCCTCATTTATCATTCAAATAACGTCCAAATACACAAAAAAGCCACCCAAAATATTTATTTAATGTTTACGAGTGTTTTTGCACTTGTATTTACATTTAATGACCTATATTTCCCGTCAAATCGCATCAAAATGCATTAAAAACGAATTTGAGCATTTTAATGCACATTTTTAACCAATTTGGCCTCATTTATCATTCAAATAACATCAAACGTACAAAGAATCAACCCAAAATATTTATTTAATGTTTACGAGTGTTTTTGCACTTGTATTTGCATTTAATTACCTATATTTCACGTCAAATCTATTTAAATTGCATTAAAAACGAATTTGAGCATGTTTATGCACATTTTTAACCAATATGGCCTAATTTATCATTCAAATAACGTCCAAATACACAAAGAAGCCACCCAAAAAATTTATTTAATGTTTACGAGTGTTTTTGCACTTGTATTCACATTTAAGGACCTATTTCACGTCAAATCGCTTTAAAATGCATTAAAAAGGCATTTGTGCAAGTTTATGCACATTTTGAAGCAATTTGGCCTCATTTATCATTCAAATAACGTCCAAATACACAAAGAAGCCACCCAAAATATTTATTTAATTTTTACGAGTGTTTTTGCACTTGTATTTGCATTTAATTACCTATATTTCATGTCAAATCGCATTAAAATGCATTAAAAAGGCATTTGAGCATGTTTATGCACATTTTGAAGCAATTTGGCCTCATTTATCATTAAAATAACGTCCAAATACAAAAAGAAGCCACCCAAAATATTTATTTAATGTTTACTTGTGTTTTTGCACTTGTATTTGCATTTAATTACCTATATTTCACGTCAAATCGCTTTAAAATGCATTAAAAAGGCATTTGTGCATGTTTATGCACATTTTGAAGCAATTTGGCCTCATTTATCATTCAAATAACGTCCAAATACACAAAGAAGCCACCCAAAATATTTATTTAATGTTTACGAGTGTTTTTCCACTTGTATTTGCAGTTAATTACCTATATTTCACGTCAAAACGCTTTAAAATGCATTAAAAAGGCATTTGTGAATGTTTATGCACATTTTGAAGCAATTTGGCCTCATTTATCATTCAAATAACGTCCAAATACACAAAGAAGCCACCCAAAATATTTATTTAATGTTTACGAGTGTTTTTGCACTTGTATTTGCATTTAATTACCTATATTTCACGTCAAATCGCTTTAAAATGCATTAAAAAGGCATTTGTGCATGTTTATGCACATTTTGAAGCAATTTGGCCTCATTTATCATTCAAATAACGTCCAAATACACAAAGAAGCCACCCAAAATATTTATTTAATGTTTACGAGTGTTTTTGCACTTCTATTTGCATTTAATTACGTATATTTCACATCAAATCGCTTTAAAATGCATTAAAAAGGCATTTGTGAATGTTTATGCACATTTTGAAGCAATTTGGGGTCATTTATCATTCAAATAACGTCCAAATAAACAAAGAAGGCACCCAAAATATTTATTTAATGTTTACGAGTGTTTTTGCACTTGTATTTGCGTTTAATAACCTATATTTCACGTCAAATCGTATTAAAATGCATTAAAATGAATTAAAAACGAATTTGAGCATGTTTATGCACATTTTTAATCAATTTGGCCTAATTTATCATTCAAATAACGTCCAAACACACAAAGAATCAACCCAAAATATTTATTTAATATTTACGAGTGTTTTTGCACTTGTATTTGCATTTAATGACCTATATTTCACGTCAAATCACATTAAAATGCATTAAAAACGAATTTGAGCTTGTTTATGCACATTTTTAACCAATTTGGCCTCATTTATCATTCAAAAAACGTCCAAATACAGAAAAATGCCTCCCAAAATATTTATTTAATGTTTACGAGTGTTTTTACACAAGTATTTACATTTAATAACCTATATTTTACGTCAAATCGCTTTAAAATGCTTTAAAAAGGCTTTTGTGCATGTTTATGCACATTTTTAAACAATTTGGCCTCATTTATCATTCAAAAAACGTCCAAATACACAAAGAAGCAACCTAAAATATTTATTTAATGTTTACGAGTGTTTTTGCACTTGTAGTTGCACTTAATGACCTATATTTCATGTCAAATCGCATAAAAATGCATTAAAAACGAATTTGAGCTTGTTTATGCACATTTTTAACCAATTTGGCCTCATTTATCATTCAAATAACGTCCAAATACACAAAAAAGCCACCCAAAATATTTATTTAATGTTTACGAGTGTTTTTCCACTTGTATTTACATTTATTGACCTATATTTCCCGTCAAATCGCATCAAAATGCATTAAAAACGAATTTGAGCATTTTAATGCACATTTTTAACCAATTTGGCCTCATTTATCATTCAAATAACATCAAATGTACAAAGA
The DNA here is from genome assembly GCA_037678475.1 of x Bolboschoenoplectus mariqueter. Lineage (NCBI taxonomy): Eukaryota > Viridiplantae > Streptophyta > Magnoliopsida > Poales > Cyperaceae > x Bolboschoenoplectus > x Bolboschoenoplectus mariqueter. The sequence continues at coordinate 4,231,492 of CM075236.1, read as the reverse complement.
ATCAACCCAAAATATTTATTTAATGTTTACGAGTGTTTTTGCACTTGTATTTGCATTTAATTACCTATATTATACGTCAAATCTATTTAAATTGCATTAAAAACGAATTTGAGCATGTTTATGCACATTTTTAACCAATATGGCCTAATTTATCATTCAAATAACGTCCAAATACACAAAGAAGCCACCCAAAAAATTTATTTAATGTTTACGAGTGTTTTTGCACTTGTATTCACATTTAAGGACCTATTTCACGTCAAATCGCTTTAAAATGCATTAAAAAGGCATTTGTGCAAGTTTATGCACATTTTGAAGCAATTTGGCCTCATTTATCATTCAAATAACGTCCAAATACACAAAGAAGCCACCCAAAATATTTATTTAATGTTTACGAGTGTTTTTGCACTTGTATTTGCGTTTAATAACCTATATTTCACGTCAAATCGTATTAAAATGCATTAAAATGAATTAAAAACGAATTTGAGCATGTTTATGCACATTTTTAATCAATTTGGCCTAATTTATCATTCAAATAACGTCCAAACACACAAAGAATCAACCCAAAATATTTATTTAATGTTTACGAGTGTTTTTGCACTTGTATTTGCATTTAATGACCTATATTTCACGTCAAATCACATTAAAATGCATTAAAAACGAATTTGAGCTTGTTTATGCACATTTTTAACCAATTTGGCCTCATTTATCATTCAAAAAACGTCCAAATACAGAAAAATGCCTCCCAAAATATTTATTTAATGTTTACGAGTGTTTTTACACAAGTATTTACATTTAATAACCTATATTTTACGTCAAATCGCTTTAAAATGCTTTAAAAAGGCTTTTGTGCATGTTTATGCACATTTTTAAACAATTTGGCCTCATTTATCATTCAAAAAACGTCCAAATACACAAAGAAGCAACCTAAAATATTTATTTAATGTTTACGAGTGTTTTTGCATTTGTAGTTGCACTTAATGACCTATATTTCATGTCAAATCGCATAAAAATGCATTAAAAACGAATTTGAGCTTGTTTATGCACATTTTTAACCAATTTGGCCTCATTTATCATTCAAATAACGTCCAAATACACAAAAAAGCCACCCAAAATATTTACTTAGTGTTTACGAGTGTTTTTGCACTTGTATTTACCTTTAATGACCTATATTTCCCGTCAAATCGCATCAAAATGCATTAAAAACGAATTTGAGCATTTTAATGCACATTTTTAACCAATTTGGCCTCATTTATCATTCAAATAACATCAAACGTACAAAGAATCAACCCAAAATTTTTATTTAATGTTTACGAGTGTTTTTGCACTTGTATTTGCATTTAATTACCTATATTTCACGTCAAATCTATTTAAATTGCATTAAAAACGAATTTGAGCATGTTTATGCACATTTTTAACCAATATGGCCTAATTTATCATTCAAATAACGTCCAAATACACAAAGAAGCCACCCAAAAAATTTATTTAATGTTTACGAGTGTTTTTGCACTTGTATTCACATTTAAGGACCTATTTCACGTCAAATCGCTTTAAAATGCATTAAAAAGGCATTTGTGCAAGTTTATGCACATTTTGAAGCAATTTGGCCTCATTTATCATTCAAATAACGTCCAAATACACAAAGAAGCCACCCAAAATATTTATTTAATGTTTACGAGTGTTTTTGCACTTGTATTTGCATTTAATTACGTATATTTCACGTCAAATCGCTTTAAAATGCATTAAAAAGGCATTTGTGAATGTTTATGCACATTTTGAAGCAATTTGGCCTCATTTATCATTCAAATAACGTCCAAATACACAAAGAAGCCACCCAAAATATTTATTTAATGTTTACGAGTGTTTTTGCACTTGTATTTGCGTTTAATAACCTATATTTCACGTCAAATCGTATTAAAATGCATTAAAATGAATTAAAAACGAATTTGAGCATGTTTATGCACATTTTTAATCAATTTGGCCTAATTTATCATTCAAATAACGTCCAAACACACAAAGAATCAACCCAAAATATTTATTTAATGTTTACGAGTGTTTTTGCACTTGTATTTGCATTTAATGACCTATATTTCACGTCAAATCACATTAAAATGCATTAAAAACGAATTTGAGCTTGTTTATGCACATTTTTAACCAATTTGGCCTCATTTATCATTCAAAAAACGTCCAAATACAGAAAAATGCCTCCCAAAATATTTATTTAATGTTTACGAGTGTTTTTACACAAGTATTTACATTTAATAACCTATATTTTACGTCAAATCGCTTTAAAATGCTTTAAAAAGGCTTTTGTGCATGTTTATGCACATTTTTAAACAATTTGGCCTCATTTATCATTCAAAAAACGTCCAAATACACAAAGAAGCAACCTAAAATATTTATTTAATGTTTACGAGTGTTTTTGCACTTGTAGTTGCACTTAATGACCTATATTTCATGTCAAATCGCATAAAAATGCATTAAAAACGAATTTGAGCTTGTTTATGCACATTTTTAACCAATTTGGCCTCATTTATCATTCAAATAACGTCCAAATACACAAAGAAGCCACCCAAAATATTTATTTAATGTTTACGAGTGTTTTTGCACTTGTATTTACATTTAATGACCTATATTTCCCGTCAAATCCCATCAAAATGCATTAAAAACGTATTTGAGCATTTTAATGCACATTTTTAACCAATTTGGCCTCATTTATCATTCAAATAACATCAAACGTACAAAGAATCAACCCAAAATATTTATTTAATGTTTACGAGTGTTTTTGCACTTGTATTTGCATTTAATTACCTATATTTCACGTCAAATCTATTTAAATTGCATTAAAAACGAATTTAAGCATGTTTATGCACATTTTTAACCAATATGGCCTAATTTATCATTCAAATAACGTCCAAATACACAAAGAAGCCACCCAAAAAATTTATTTAATGTTTACGAGTGTTTTTGCACTTGTATTCACATTTAAGGACCTATTCACGTCAAATCGCTTTAAAATGCATTAAAAAGGCATTTGTGCAAGTTTATGCACATTTTGAAGCAATTTGGCCTCATTTATCATTCAAATAACGTCCAAATACACAAAAAAGCCACCCAAAATATTTATTTAATGTTTACGAGTGTTTTTGCACTTGTATTTACATTTAATGACCTATATTTCCCGTCAAATCGCATCAAAATGCATTAAAAACGAATTTGAGCATTTTAATGCACATTTTTAACCAATTTGGCCTCATTTATCATTCAAATAACATCAAACGTACAAAGAATCAACCCAAAATATTTATTTAATGTTTACGAGTGTTTTTTCACTTGTATTTGCATTTAATTACCTATATTTCACGTCAAATCTATTTAAATTGCATTAAAAACGAATTTGAGCATGTTTATACACATTTTTAACCAATTTGGCCTCATTTATCATTCAAATAACGTCCAAATACACAAAGAAGCCACCCAAAATATTTATTTAATGTTTACGAGTTTTTTTGAATTTGTTTGTGCATTTAATTACCTATATTTAACATCAAATCGCTTTAAAATGCATTAAAAAGGCATTTGTGGAAGTTTATGCACATTTTGAAGCAATTTGGCCTCATTTATCATTCAAATAACGTCCAAATACACAAAGAAGCCACCCAAAATATTTATTTAATTTTTACGAGTGTTTTTGCACTTGTATTTGCATTTAAATACCTATATTTCATGTCAAATCGCATTAAAATGCATTAAAAAGGCATTTGAGCATGTTTAGGCACATTTTGAAGCAATTTGGCCTCATTTATCATTAAAATAACGGCCAAATACACAATGAACCCACCCAAAATATTTATTTAATGTTTACTTGTGTTTTTGCACTTGTATTTGCACTTAATGACGTATATTTCACGTCAAATCGCATCGAAGTGCATTAAAAACGAATTTGAGCATTTTTATACACATTTTTAACCAATTTGGCCTCATTTATCTTTCAAATAACGTCCAAATACACAAAGAAGCCACCCAAAATATTTATTTAATGTTTACGAGTGTTTTTCCACTTGTATTTGCATTTAATTACCTATATTTCACGTCAAAACGCTTTAAAATGCATTAAAAAGGCATTTGTGAATGTTTATGCACATTTTGAAGCAATTTGGCCTCATTTATCATTCAAATAACGTCCAAATACACAAAGAAGCCACCCAAAATATTTATTTAATGTTTACGAGTGTTTTTGCACTTGTATTTGCATTTAATTACCTATATTTCACGTCAAATCGCTTTAAAATGCATTAAAAAGGCATTTGTGCATGTTTATGCACATTTTGAAGCAATTTGGCCTCATTTATCATTCAAATAACGTCCAAATACACAAAGAAGCCACCCAAAATATTTATTTAATGTTTACGAGTGTTTTTGCACTTCTATTTGCATTTAATTACGTATATTTCACATCAAATCGCTTTAAAATGCATTAAAAAGGCATTTGTGAATGTTTATGCACATTTTGAAGCAATTTGGCCTCATTTATCATTCAAATAACGTCCAAATACACAAAGAAGCCACCCAAAATATTTATTTAATGTTTACGAGTGTTTTTGCACTTGTATTTGCGTTTAATAACCTATATTTCACGTCAAATCGTATTAAAATGCATTAAAATGAATTAAAAACGAATTTGAGCATGTTTATGCACATTTTTAATCAATTTGGCCTAATTTATCATTCAAATAACGTCCAAACACACAAAGAATCAACCCAAAATATTTATTTAATGTTTACGAGTGTTTTTGCACTTGTATTTGCATTTAATGACCTATATTTCATGTCAAATCACATTAAAATGCATTAAAAACGAATTTGAGCTTGTTTATGCACATTTTTAACCAATTTGGCCTCATTTATCATTCAAAAAACGTCCAAATACAGAAAAATGCCTCCCAAAATATTTATTTAATGTTTACGAGTGTTTTTACACAAGTATTTACATTTAATAACCTATATTTTACGTCAAATCGCTTTAAAATGCTTTAAAAAGGCTTTTGTGCATGTTTATGCACATTTTTAAACAATTTGGCCTCATTTATCATTCAAAAAACGTCCAAATACACAAAGAAGCAACCTAAAATATTTATTTAATGTTTACGAGTGTTTTTGCACTTGTAGTTGCACTTAATGACCTATATTTCATGTCAAATCGCATAAAAATGCATTAAAAACGAATTTGAGCTTGTTTATGCACATTTTTAACCAATTTGGCCTCATTTATCATTCAAATAACGTCCAAATACACAAAAAAGCCACCCAAAATATTTATTTAATGTTTACGAGTGTTTTTGCACTTGTATTTACATTTATTGACCTATATTTCCCGTCAAATCGCATCAAAATGCATTAAAAACGAATTTGAGCATTTTAATGCACATTTTTAACCAATTTGGCCTCATTTATCATTCAAATAACATCAAATGTACAAAGAATCAACCCAAAATATTTATTTAATGTTTACGAGTGTTTTTGCACTTGTATTTGCATTTAATTACCTATATTATACGTCAAATCTATTTAAATTGCATTAAAAACGAATTTGAGCATGTTTATGCACATTTTTAACCAATATGGCCTAATTTATCATTCAAATAACGTCCAAATACACAAAGAAGCCACCCAAAAAATTTATTTAATGTTTACGAGTGTTTTTGCACTTGTATTCACATTTAAGGACCTATTTCACGTCAAATCGCTTTAAAATGCATTAAAAAGGCATTTGTGAATGTTTATGCACATTTTGAAGCAATTTGGCCTCATTTATCATTCAAATAACGTCCAAATACACAAAGAAGCCACCCAAAATATTTATTTAATGTTTACGAGTGTTTTTGCACTTGTATTTGCGTTTAATAACCTATATTTCACGTCAAATCGTATTAAAATGCATTAAAATGAATTAAAAACGAATTTGAGCATGTTTATGCACATTTTTAATCAATTTGGCCTAATTTATCATTCAAATAACGTCCAAACACACAAAGAATCAACCCAAAATATTTATTTAATGTTTACGAGTGTTTTTGCACTTGTATTTGCATTTAATGACCTATATTTCACGTAAAATCACATTAAAATGCATTAAAAACGAATTTGAGCTTGTTTATGCACATTTTTAACCAATTTGGCCTCATTTATCATTCAAAAAACGTCCAAATACAGAAAAATGCCTCCCAAAATATTTATTTAATGTTTACGAGTGTTTTTACACAAGTATTTACATTTAATAACCTATATTTTACGTCAAATCGCTTTAAAATGCTTTAAAAAGGCTTTTGTGCATGTTTATGCACATTTTTAAACAATTTGGCCTCATTTATCATTCAAAAAACGTCCAAATACACAAAGAAGCAACCTAAAATATTTATTTAATGTTTACGAGTGTTTTTGCATTTGTAGTTGCACTTAATGACCTATATTTCATGTCAAATCGCATAAAAATGCATTAAAAACGAATTTGAGCTTGTTTATGCACATTTTTAACCAATTTGGCCTCATTTATCATTCAAATAACGTCCAAATACACAAAAAAGCCACCCAAAATATTTATTTAATGTTTACGAGTGTTTTTGCACTTGTATTTACATTTATTGACCTATATTTCCCGTCAAATCGCATCAAAATGCATTAAAAACGAATTTGAGCATTTTAATGCACATTTTTAACCAATTTGGCCTCATTTATCATTCAAATAACATCAAATGTACAAAGAATCAACCCAAAATATTTATTTAATGTTTACGAGTGTTTTTGCACTTGTATTTGCATTTAATTACCTATATTTCACGTCAAATCTATTTAAATTGCATTAAAAACGAATTTGAGCATGTTTATGCACATTTTTAACCAATATGGCCTAATTTATCATTCAAATAACGTCCAAATACACAAAGAAGCCACCCAAAAAATTTATTTAATGTTTACGAGTGTTTTTGCACTTGTATTCACATTTAAGGACCTATTTCACGTCAAATCGCTTTAAAATGCATTAAAAAGGCATTTGTGAATGTTTATGCACATTTTGAAGCAATTTGGCCTCATTTATCATTCAAATAACGTCCAAATACACAAAGAAGCCACCCAAAATATTTATTTAATGTTTACGAGTGTTTTTGCACTTGTATTTGCATTTAAATACCTATATTTCATGTCAAATCGCATTAAAATGCATTAAAAAGGCATTTGAGCATGTTTAGGCACATTTTGAAGCAATTTGGCCTCATTTATCATTAAAATAACGGCCAAATACACAATGAACCCACCCAAAATATTTATTTAATGTTTACTTGTGTTTTTGCACTTGTATTTGCACTTAATGACGTATATTTCACGTCAAATCGCATCGAAGTGCATTAAAAACGAATTTGAGCATTTTTATACACATTTTTAACCAATTTGGCCTCATTTATCTTTCAAATAACGTCCAAATACACAAAGAAGCCACCCAAAATATTTATTTAATGTTTACGAGTGTTTTTCCACTTGTATTTGCATTTAATTACCTATATTTCACGTCAAAACGCTTTAAAATGCATTAAAAAGGCATTTGTGAATGTTTATGCACATTTTGAAGCAATTTGGCCTCATTTATCATTCAAATAACGTCCAAATACACAAAGAAGCCACCCAAAATATTTATTTAATGTTTACGAGTGTTTTTGCACTTGTATTTGCATTTAATTACCTATATTTCACGTCAAATCGCTTTAAAATGCATTAAAAAGGCATTTGTGCATGTTTATGCACATTTTGAAGCAATTTGGCCTCATTTATCATTCAAATAACGTCCAAATACACAAAGAAGCCACCCAAAATATTTATTTAATGTTTACGAGTGTTTTTGCACTTCTATTTGCATTTAATTACGTATATTTCACATCAAATCGCTTTAAAATGCATTAAAAAGGCATTTGTGAATGTTTATGCACATTTTGAAGCAATTTGGCCTCATTTATCATTCAAATAACGTCCAAATACACAAAGAAGCCACCCAAAATATTTATTTAATGTTTACGAGTGTTTTTGCACTTGTATTTGCGTTTAATAACCTATATTTCACGTCAAATCGTATTAAAATGCATTAAAATGAATTAAAAACGAATTTGAGCATGTTTATGCACATTTTTAATCAATTTGGCCTAATTTATCATTCAAATAACGTCCAAACACACAAAGAATCAACCCAAAATATTTATTTAATGTTTACGAGTGTTTTTGCACTTGTATTTGCATTTAATGACCTATATTTCACGTCAAATCACATTAAAATGCATTAAAAACGAATTTGAGCTTGTTTATGCACATTTTTAACCAATTTGGCCTCATTTATCATTCAAAAAACGTCCAAATACAGAAAAATGCCTCCCAAAATATTTATTTAATGTTTACGAGTGTTTTTACACAAGTATTTACATTTAATAACCTATATTTTACGTCAAATCGCTTTAAAATGCTTTAAAAAGGCTTTTGTGCATGTTTATGCACATTTTTAAACAATTTGGCCTCATTTATCATTCAAAAAACGTCCAAATACACAAAGAAGCAACCTAAAATATTTATTTAATGTTTACGAGTGTTTTTGCACTTGTAGTTGCACTTAATGACCTATATTTCATGTCAAATCGCATAAAAATGCATTAAAAACGAATTTGAGCTTGTTTATGCACATTTTTAACCAATTTGGCCTCATTTATCATTCAAATAACGTCCAAATACACAAAAAAGCCACCCAAAATATTTATTTAATGTTTACGAGTGTTTTTGCACTTGTATTTACATTTATTGACCTATATTTCCCGTCAAATCGCATCAAAATGCATTAAAAACGAATTTGAGCATTTTAATGCACATTTTTAACCAATTTGGCCTCATTTATCATTCAAATAACATCAAATGTACAAAGAATCAACCCAAAATATTTATTTAATGTTTACGAGTGTTTTTGCACTTGTATTTGCATTTAATTACCTATATTATACGTCAAATCTATTTAAATTGCATTAAAAACGAATTTGAGCATGTTTATGCACATTTTTAACCAATATGGCCTAATTTATCATTCAAATAACGTCCAAATACACAAAGAAGCCACCCAAAAAATTTATTTAATGTTTACGAGTGTTTTTGCACTTGTATTCACATTTAAGGACCTATTTCACGTCAAATCGCTTTAAAATGCATTAAAAAGGCATTTGTGAATGTTTATGCACATTTTGAAGCAATTTGGCCTCATTTATCATTCAAATAACGTCCAAATACACAAAGAAGCCACCCAAAATATTTATTTAATGTTTACGAGTGTTTTTGCACTTGTATTTGCGTTTAATAACCTATATTTCACGTCAAATCGTATTAAAATGCATTAAAATGAATTAAAAACGAATTTGAGCATGTTTATGCACATTTTTAATCAATTTGGCCTAATTTATCATTCAAATAACGTCCAAACACACAAAGAATCAACCCAAAATATTTATTTAATGTTTACGAGTGTTTTTGCACTTGTATTTGCATTTAATGACCTATATTTCACGTAAAATCACATTAAAATGCATTAAAAACGAATTTGAGCTTGTTTATGCACATTTTTAACCAATTTGGCCTCATTTATCATTCAAAAAACGTCCAAATACAGAAAAATGCCTCCCAAAATATTTATTTAATGTTTACGAGTGTTTTTACACAAGTATTTACATTTAATAACCTATATTTTACGTCAAATCGCTTTAAAATGCTTTAAAAAGGCTTTTGTGCATGTTTATGCACATTTTTAAACAATTTGGCCTCATTTATCATTCAAAAAACGTCCAAATACACAAAGAAGCAACCTAAAATATTTATTTAATGTTTACGAGTGTTTTTGCATTTGTAGTTGCACTTAATGACCTATATTTCATGTCAAATCGCATAAAAATGCATTAAAAACGAATTTGAGCTTGTTTATGCACATTTTTAACCAATTTGGCCTCATTTATCATTCAAATAACGTCCAAATACACAAAAAAGCCACCCAAAATATTTACTTAGTGTTTACGAGTGTTTTTGCACTTGTATTTACCTTTAATGACCTATATTTCCCGTCAAATCGCATCAAAATGCATTAAAAACGAATTTGAGCATTTTAATGCACATTTTTAACCAATTTGGCCTCATTTATCATTCAAATAACATCAAACGTACAAAGAATCAACCCAAAATATTTATTTAATGTTTACGAGTGTTTTTGCACTTGTATTTGCATTTAATTACCTATATTTCACGTCAAATCTATTTAAATTGCATTAAAAACGAATTTGAGCATGTTTATGCACATTTTTAACCAATATGGCCTAATTTATCATTCAAATAACGTCCAAATACACAAAGAAGCCACCCAAAAAATTTATTTAATGTTTACGAGTGTTTTTGCACTTGTATTCACATTTAAGGACCTATTTCACGTCAAATCGCTTTAAAATGCATTAAAAAGGCATTTGTGCAAGTTTATGCACATTTTGAAGCAATTTGGCCTCATTTATCATTCAAATAACGTCCAAATACACAAAGAAGCCACCCAAAATATTTATTTAATGTTTACGAGTGTTTTTGCACTTGTATTGGCATTTAATTACGTATATTTCACGTCAAATCGCTTTAAAATGCATTAAAAAGGCATTTGTGAATGTTTATGCACATTTTGAAGCAATTTGGCCTCATTTATCATTCAAATAACGTCCAAATACACAAAGAAGCCACCCAAAATATTTATTTAATGTTTACGAGTGTTTTTGCACTTGTATTTGCGTTTAATAACCTATATTTCACGTCAAATCGTATTAAAATGCATTAAAATGAATTAAAAACGAATTTGAGCATGTTTATGCACATTTTTAATCAATTTGGCCTAATTTATCATTCAAATAACGTCCAAACACACAAAGAATCAACCCAAAATATTTATTTAATGTTTACGAGTGTTTTTGCACTTGTATTTGCATTTAATGACCTATATTTCACGTCAAATCACATTAAAATGCATTAAAAACGAATTTGAGCTTGTTTATGCACATTTTTAACCAATTTGGCCTCATTTATCATTCAAAAAACGTCCAAATACAGAAAAATGCCTCCCAAAATATTTATTTAATGTTTACGAGTGTTTTTACACAAGTATTTACATTTAATAACCTATATTTTACGTCAAATCGCTTTAAAATGCTTTAAAAAGGCTTTTGTGCATGTTTATGCACATTTTTAAACAATTTGGCCTCATTTATCATTCAAAAAACGTCCAAATACACAAAGAAGCAACCTAAAATATTTATTTAATGTTTACGAGTGTTTTTGCACATGTAGTTGCACTTAATGACCTATATTTCATGTCAAATCGCATAAAAATGCATTAAAAACGAATTTGAGCTTGTTTATGCACATTTTTAACCAATTTGGCCTCATTTATCATTCAAATAACGTCCAAATACACAAAATAGCCACCCAAAATATTTATTTAATGTTTACGAGTGTTTTTGCACTTGTATTTACATTTAATGACCTATATTTCCCGTCAAATCCCATCAAAATGCATTAAAAACGTATTTGAGCATTTTAATGCACATTTTTAACCAATTTGGCCTCATTTATCATTCAAATAACATCAAACGTACAAAGAATCAACCCAAAATATTTATTTAATGTTTACGAGTGTTTTTGCACTTGTATTTGCATTTAATTACCTATATTTCACGTCAAATCTATTTAAATTGCATTAAAAACGAATTTAAGCATGTTTATGCACATTTTTAACCAATATGGCCTAATTTATCATTCAAATAACGTCCAAATACACAAAGAAGCCACCCAAAAAATTTATTTAATGTTTACGAGTGTTTTTGCACTTGTATTCACATTTAAGGACCTATTCACGTCAAATCGCTTTAAAATGCATTAAAAAGGCATTTGTGCAAGTTTATGCACATTTTGAAGCAATTTGGCCTCATTTATCATTCAAATAACGTCCAAATACACAAAAAAGCCACCCAAAATATTTATTTAATGTTTACGAGTGTTTTTGCACTTGTATTTACATTTAATGACCTATATTTCCCGTCAAATCCCATCAAAATGCATTAAAAACGTATTTGAGCATTTTAATGCACATTTTTAACCAATTTGGCCTCATTTATCATTCAAATAACATCAAACGTACAAAGAATCAACCCAAAATATTTATTTAATGTTTACGAGTGTTTTTGCACTTGTATTTGCATTTAATTACCTATATTTCACGTCAAATCTATTTAAATTGCATTAAAAACGAATTTAAGCATGTTTATGCACATTTTTAACCAATATGGCCTAATTTATCATTCAAATAACGTCCAAATACACAAAGAAGCCACCCAAAAAATTTATTTAATGTTTACGAGTGTTTTTGCACTTGTATTCACATTTAAGGACCTATTCACGTCAAATCGCTTTAAAATGCATTAAAAAGGCATTTGTGCAAGTTTATGCACATTTTGAAGCAATTTGGCCTCATTTATCATTCAAATAACGTCCAAATACACAAAAAAGCCACCCAAAATATTTATTTAATGTTTACGAGTGTTTTTGCACTTGTATTTACATTTAATGACCTATATTTCCCGTCAAATCGCATCAAAATGCATTAAAAACGAATTTGAGCATTTTAATGCACATTTTTAACCAATTTGGCCTCATTTATCATTCAAATAACATCAAACGTACAAAGAATCAACCCAAAATATTTATTTAATGTTTACGAGTGTTTTTTCACTTGTATTTGCATTTAATTACCTATATTTCACGTCAAATCTATTTAAATTGCATTAAAAACGAATTTGAGCATGTTTATACACATTTTTAACCAATTTGGCCTCATTTATCATTCAAATAACGTCCAAATACACAAAGAAGCCACCCAAAATATTTATTTAATGTTTACGAGTTTTTTTGAATTTGTTTGTGCATTTAATTACCTATATTTAACATCAAATCGCTTTAAAATGCATTAAAAAGGCATTTGTGGAAGTTTATGCACATTTTGAAGCAATTTGGCCTCATTTATCATTCAAATAACGTCCAAATACACAAAGAAGCCACCCAAAATATTTATTTAATTTTTACGAGTGTTTTTGCACTTGTATTTGCATTTAAATACCTATATTTCATGTCAAATCGCATTAAAATGCATTAAAAAGGCATTTGAGCATGTTTAGGCACATTTTGAAGCAATTTGGCCTCATTTATCATTAAAATAACGGCCAAATACACAATGAAGCCACCCAAAATATTTATTTAATGTTTACTTGTGTTTTTGCACTTGTATTTGCACTTAATGACGTATATTTCACGTCAAATCGCATCGAAGTGCATTAAAAACGAATTTGAGCATTTTTATACACATTTTTAACCAATTTGGCCTCATTTATCTTTCAAATAACGTCCAAATACACAAAGAAGCCACCCAAAATATTTATTTAATGTTTACGAGTGTTTTTCCACTTGTATTTGCATTTAATTACCTATTTTTCACGTCAAAACGCTTTAAAATGCATTAAAAAGGCATTTGTGAATGTTTATGCACATTTTGAAGCAATTTGGCCTCATTTATCATTCAAATAACGTCCAAATACACAAAGAAGCCACCCAAAATATTTATTTAATGTTTACGAGTGTTTTTGCACTTGTATTTGCATTTAATTACCTATATTTCACGTCAAATCGCTTTAAAATGCATTAAAAAGGCATTTGTGCATGTTTATGCACATTTTGAAGCAATTTGGCCTCATTTATCATTCAAATAACGTCCAAATACACAAAGAAGCCACCCAAAATATTTATTTAATGTTTACGAGTGTTTTTGCACTTCTATTTGCATTTAATTACGTATATTTCACATCAAATCGCTTTAAAATGCATTAAAAAGGCATTTGTGAATGTTTATGCACATTTTGAAGCAATTTGGCCTCATTTATCATTCAAATAACGTCCAAATACACAAAGAAGCCACCCAAAATATTTATTTAATGTTTACGAGTGTTTTTGCACTTGTATTTGCGTTTAATAACCTATATTTCACGTCAAATCGTATTAAAATGCATTAAAATAAATTAAAAACGAATTTGAGCATGTTTATGCACATTTTTAATCAATTTGGCCTAATTTATCATTCAAATAACGTCCAAACACACAAAGAATCAACCCAAAATATTTATTTAATGTTTACGAGTGTTTTTGCACTTGTATTTGCATTTAATGACCTATATTTCACGTAAAATCACATTAAAATGCATTAAAAACGAATTTGAGCTTGTTTATGCACATTTTTAACCAATTTGGCCTCATTTATCATTCAAAAAACGTCCAAATACAGAAAAATGCCTCCCAAGATATTTATTTAATGTTTACGAGTGTTTTTACACAAGTATTTACATTTAATAACCTATATTTTACGTCAAATCGCTTTAAAATGCTTTAAAAAGGCTTTTGTGCATGTTTATGCACATTTTTAAACAATTTAGCCTCATTTATCATTCAAAAAACGTCCAAATACACAAAGAAGCAACCTAAAATATTTATTTAATGTTTACGAGTGTTTTTGCACTTGTAGTTGCACTTAATGACCTATATTTCATGTCAAATCGCATAAAAATGCATTAAAAACGAATTTGAGCTTGTTTATGCACATTTTTAACCAATTTGGCCTCATTTATCATTCAAATAACGTCCAAATACACAAAAAAGCCACCCAAAATATTTACTTAATGTTTACGAGTGTTTTTGCACTTGTATTTACATTTAATGACCTATATTTCCCGTCAAATCGCATCAAAATGCTTTAAAAACGAATTTGAGCATTTTAATGCACATTTTTAACCAATTTGGCCTCATTTATCATTCAAATAACATCAAACGTACAAAGAATCAACCCAAAATATTTATTTAATGTTTTCGAGTGTTTTTGCACTTGTATTTGCATTTAATTACCTATATTTCACGTCAAATCTATTTAAATTGCATTAAAAACGAATTTGAGCATGTTTATGCACATTTTTAACCAATATGGCCTAATTTATCATTCAAATAACGTCCAAATACACAAAGAAGCCACCCAAAAAATTTATTTAATGTTTACGAGTGTTTTTGCACTTGTATTCACATTTAAGGACCTATTTCACGTCAAATCGCTTTAAAACGCATTAAAAAGGCATTTGTGCAAGTTTATGCACATTTTGAAGCAATTTGGCCTCATTTATCATTCAAATAACGTCCAAATATACAAAGAAGCCACCCAAAATATTTATTTAATTTTTACGAGTGTTTTTGCACTTGTATTTGCATTTAATTACCTATATTTCATGTCAAATCGCATTAAAATGCATTAAAAAGGCATTTGAGCAAGTTTATGCAAATGTTGAAGCAATTTGGCCTCATTTATCATTAAAATAACGGCCAAATACACAATGAAGCCACCCAAAATATTTATTTAATGTTTACTTGTGTTTTTGCACTTGTATTTGCACTTAATGACGTATATTTCACGTCAAATCGCATCGAAGTGCATTAAAAACGAATTTGAGCATTTTTATACACATTTTTAACCAATTTGGCCTCATTTATCTTTCAAATAACGTCCAAATACACAAAGAAGCCACCCAAAATATTTATTTAATGTTTACGAGTGTTTTTCCACTTGTATTTGCATTTAATTACCTATATTTCACGTCAAAACGCTTTAAAATGCATTAAAAAGGCATTTGTGAATGTTTATGCACATTTTGAAGCAATTTGGCCTCATTTATCATTCAAATAACGTCCAAATACACAAAGAAGCCACCCAAAATATTTATTTAATGTTTACGAGTGTTTTTGCACTTGTATTTGCATTTAATTACCTATATTTCACGTCAAATCGCTTTAAAATGCATTAAAAAGGCATTTGTGCATGTTTATGCACATTTTGAAGCAATTTGGCCTCATTTATCATTCAAATAACGTCCAAATACACAAAGAAGCCACCCAAAATATTTATTTAATGTTTACGAGTGTTTTTGCACTTCTATTTGCATTTAATTACGTATATTTCACATCAAATCGCTTTAAAATGCATTAAAAAGGCATTTGTGAATGTTTATGCACATTTTGAAGCAATTTGGCCTCATTTATCATTCAAATAACGTCCAAATACCCAAAGAAGCCACCCAAAATATTTATTTAATGTTTACGAGTGTTTTTGCACTTGTATTTGCGTTTAATAACCTATATTTCACGTCAAATCGTATTAAAATGCATTAAAATGAATTAAAAACGAATTTGAGCATGTTTATGCACATTTTTAATCAATTTGGCCTAATTTATCATTCAAATAACGTCCAAACACACAAAGAATCAACCCAAAATATTTATTTAATGTTTACGAGTGTTTTTGCACTTGTATTTGCATTTAATGACCTATATTTCACGTCAAATCACATTAAAATGCATTAAAAACGAATTTGAGCTTGTTTATGCACATTTTTAACCAATTTGGCCTCATTTATCATTCAAAAAACGTCCAAATACAGAAAAATGCCTCCCAAGATATTTATTTAATGTTTACGAGTGTTTTTACACAAGTATTTACATTTAATAACCTATATTTTACGTCAAATCGCTTTAAAATGCTTTAAAAAGGCTTTTGTGCATGTTTATGCACATTTTTAAACAATTTAGCCTCATTTATCATTCAAAAAACGTCCAAATACACAAAGAAGCAACCTAAAATATTTATTTAATGTTTACGAGTGTTTTTGCACTTGTAGTTGCACTTAATGACCTATATTTCATGTCAAATCGCATAAAAATGCATTAAAAACGAATTTGAGCTTGTTTATGCACATTTTTAACCAATTTGGCCTCATTTATCATTCAAATAACGTCCAAATACACAAAAAAGCCACCCAAAATATTTACTTAATGTTTACGAGTGTTTTTGCACTTGTATTTACATTTAATGACCTATATTTCCCGTCAAATCGCATCAAAATGCATTAAAAACGAATTTGAGCATTTTAATGCACATTTTTAACCAATTTGGCCTCATTTATCATTCAAATAACATCAAACGTACAAAGAATCAACCCAAAATATTTATTTAATGTTTACGAGTGTTTTTGCACTTGTATTTGCATTTAATTACCTATATTTCACGTCAAATCTATTTAAATTGCATTAAAAACGAATTTGAGCATGTTTATGCACATTTTTAACCAATATGGCCTAATTTATCATTCAAATAACGTCCAAATACACAAAGAAGCCACCCAAAAAATTTATTTAATGTTTACGAGTGTTTTTGCACTTGTATTCACATTTAAGGACCTATTTCACGTCAAATCGCTTTAAAACGCATTAAAAAGGCATTTGTGCAAGTTTATGCACATTTTGAAGCAATTTGGCCTCATTTATCATTCAAATAACGTCCAAATATACAAAGAAGCCACCCAAAATATTTATTTAATTTTTACGAGTGTTTTTGCACTTGTATTTGCATTTAATTACCTATATTTCATGTCAAATCGCATTAAAATGCATTAAAAAGGCATTTGAGCAAGTTTATGCAAATGTTGAAGCAATTTGGCCTCATTTATCATTAAAATAACGGCCAAATACACAATGAAGCCACCCAAAATATTTATTTAATGTTTACTTGTGTTTTTGCACTTGTATTTGCACTTAATGACGTATATTTCACGTCAAATCGCATCGAAGTGCATTAAAAACGAATTTGAGCATTTTTATACACATTTTTAACCAATTTGGCCTCATTTATCTTTCAAATAACGTCCAAATACACAAAGAAGCCACCCAAAATATTTATTTAATGTTTACGAGTGTTTTTCCACTTGTATTTGCATTTAATTACCTATATTTCACGTCAAAACGCTTTAAAATGCATTAAAAAGGCATTTGTGAATGTTTATGCACATTTTGAAGCAATTTGGCCTCATTTATCATTCAAATAACGTCCAAATACACAAAGAAGCCACCCAAAATATTTATTTAATGTTTACGAGTGTTTTTGCACTTGTATTTGCATTTAATTACCTATATTTCACGTCAAATCGCTTTAAAATGCATTAAAAAGGCATTTGTGCATGTTTATGCACATTTTGAAGCAATTTGGCCTCATTTATCATTCAAATAACGTCCAAATACACAAAGAAGCCACCCAAAATATTTATTTAATGTTTACGAGTGTTTTTGCACTTCTATTTGCATTTAATTACGTATATTTCACATCAAATCGCTTTAAAATGCATTAAAAAGGCATTTGTGAATGTTTATGCACATTTTGAAGCAATTTGGCCTCATTTATCATTCAAATAACGTCCAAATACCCAAAGAAGCCACCCAAAATATTTATTTAATGTTTACGAGTGTTTTTGCACTTGTATTTGCGTTTAATAACCTATATTTCACGTCAAATCGTATTAAAATGCATTAAAATGAATTAAAAACGAATTTGAGCATGTTTATGCACATTTTTAATCAATTTGGCCTAATTTATCATTCAAATAACGTCCAAACACACAAAGAATCAACCCAAAATATTTATTTAATGTTTACGAGTGTTTTTGCACTTGTATTTGCATTTAATGACCTATATTTCACGTAAAATCACATTAAAATGCATTAAAAACGAATTTGAGCTTGTTTATGCACATTTTTAACCAATTTGGCCTCATTTATCATTCAAAAAACGTCCAAATACAGAAAAATGCCTCCCAAAATATTTATTTAATGTTTACGAGTGTTTTTACACAAGTATTTACATTTAATAACCTATATTTTACGTCAAATCGCTTTAAAATGCTTTAAAAAGGCTTTTGTGCATGTTTATGCACATTTTTAAACAATTTGGCCTCATTTATCATTCAAAAAACGTCCAAATACACAAAGAAGCAACCTAAAATATTTATTTAATGTTTACGAGTGTTTTTGCACTTGTAGTTGCACTTAATGACCTATATTTCATGTCAAATCGCATAAAAATGCATTAAAAACGAATTTGAGCTTGTTTATGCACATTTTTAACCAATTTGGCCTCATTTATCATTCAAATAACGTCCAAATACACAAAAAAGCCACCCAAAATATTTACTTAATGTTTACGAGTGTTTTTGCACTTGTATTTACATTTAATGACCTATATTTCCCGTCAAATCGCATCAAAATGCATTAAAAACGAATTTGAGCATTTTAATGCACATTTTTAACCAATTTGGCCTCATTTATCATTCAAATAACATCAAACGTACAAAGAATCAACCCAAAATATTTATTTAATGTTTACGAGTGTTTTTGCACTTGTATTTGCATTTAATTACCTATATTTCACGTCAAATCTATTTAAATTGCATTAAAAACGAATTTGAGCATGTTTATGCACATTTTTAACCAATATGGCCTAATTTATCATTCAAATAACGTCCAAATACACAAAGAAGCCACCCAAAAAATTTATTTAATGTTTACGAGTGTTTTTGCACTTGTATTCACATTTAAGGACCTATTTCACGTCAAATCGCTTTAAAATGCATTAAAAAGGCATTTGTGCAAGTTTATGCACATTTTGAAGCAATTTGGCCTCATTTATCATTCAAATAACGTCCAAATACACAAAGAAACCACCCAAAATATTTATTTAATTTTTACGAGTGTTTTTGCACTTGTATTTGCATTTAATTACCTATATTTCATGTCAAATCGCATTAAAATGCATTAAAAAGGCATTTGAGCATGTTTATGCACATTTTTAACCAATTTGGCCTCATTTATCATTAAAATAACGTCCAAATACAAAAAGAAGCCACCCAAAATATTTATTTAATGTTTACTTGTGTTTTTGCACTTGTATTTGCACTTAATGACCTATATTTCACGTCAAATCGCATCGAAGTGTATTAAAAACGAATTTGAGCATTTTTATACACATTTTTAACCAATTTGGCCTCATTTATCTTTCAAATAACGTCCAAATACACAAAGAAGCCACCCAAAATATTTATTTAATGTTTACGAGTGTTTTTCCACTTGTATTTGCATTTAATTACCTATATTTCACGTCAAAACGCTTTAAAATGCATTAAAAAGGCATTTGTGAATGTTTATGCACATTTTGAAGCAATTTGGCCTCATTTATCATTCAAATAACGTCCAAATACACAAAGAAGCCACCCAAAATATTTATTTAATGTTTACGAGTGATTTTGCACTTGTATTTGCATTTAATTACCTATATTTCACGTCAAATCGCTTTAAAATGCATTAAAATGGCATTTGTGCATGTTTATGCACATTTTGAAGCAATTTGGCCTCATTTATCATTCAAATAACGTCCAAATACACAAAGAAGCCACCCAAAATATTTATTTAATGTTTACGAGTGTTTTTGCACTTCTATTTGCATTTAATTACGTATATTTCACATCAAATCGCTTTAAAATGCATTAAAAAGGCATTTGTGAATGTTTATGCACATTTTGAAGCAATTTGGCCTCATTTATCATTCAAATAACGTCCAAATACCCAAAGAAGCCACCCCAAATATTTATTTAATGTTTACGAGTGTTTTTGCAATTGTATTTGCGTTTAATAACCTATATTTCACGTCAAATCGTATTAAAATGCATTAAAATGAATTAAAAACGAATTTGAGCATGTTTATGCACATTTTTAATCAATTTGGCCTAATTTATCATTCAAATAACGTCCAAACACACAAAGAATCAACCCAAAATATTTATTTAATGTTTACGAGTGTTTTTGCACTTGTATTTGCATTTAATGACCTATATTTCACGTAAAATCACATTAAAATGCATTAAAAACGAATTTGAGCTTGTTTATGCACATTTTTAACCAATTTGGCCTCATTTATCATTCAAAAAACGTCCAAATACAGAAAAATGCCTCCCAAAATATTTATTTAATGTTTACGAGTGTTTTTACACAAGTATTTACATTTAATAAGCTATATTTTACGTCAAATCGCTTTAAAATGCTTTAAAAAGGCTTTTGTGCATGTTTATGCACATTTTTAAACAATTTGGCCCCATTTATCATTCAAAAAACGTCAAAATACACAAAGAAGCAACCTAAAATATTTATTTAATGTTTACGAGTGTTTTTGCACTTGTAGTTGCACTTAATGACCTATATTTCATTTCAAATCGCATAAAAATGCATTAAAAACGAATTTGAGCTTGTTTATGCACATTTTTAACCAATTTGGCCTCATTTATCATTCAAATAACGTCCAAATACACAAAAAAGCCACCCAAAATATTTATTTAATGTTTACGAGTGTTTTTGCACTTGTATTTACATTTAATGACCTATATTTCCCGTCAAATCGCATCAAAATGCATTAAAAACGAATTTGAGCATTTTAATGCACGTTTTTAACCAATTTGGCCTCATTTATCATTCAAATAACATCAAACGTACAAAGAATCAACCCAAAATATTTATTTAATGTTTACGAGTGTTTTTGCACTTGTATTTGCATTTAATTACCTATATTTCACGTCAAATCTATTTAAATTGCATTAAAAACGAATTTGAGCATGTTTATGCACATTTTTAACCAATATGGCCTAATTTATCATTCAAATAACGTCCAAATACACAAAGAAGCCACCCAAAAAATTTATTTAATGTTTACGAGTGTTTTTGCACTTGTATTCACATTTAAGGACCTATTTCACGTCAAATCGCTTTAAAATGCATTAAAAAGGCATTTGTGCAAGTTTATGCACATTTTGAAGCAATTTGGCCTCATTTATCATTCAAATAACGTCCAAATACACAAAGAAGCCACCCAAAATATTTATTTAATTTTTACGAGTGTTTTTGCACTTGTATTTGCATTTAATTACCTATATTTCATGTCAAATCGCATTAAAATGCATTAAAAAGGCATTTGAGCATGTTTATGCACATTTTTAACCAATTTGGCCTCATTTATCATTAAAATAACGTCCAAATACAAAAAGAAGCCACCCAAAATATTTATTTAATGTTTACTTGTGTTTTTGCACTTGTATTTGCACTTAATGACCTATATTTCACGTCAAATCGCATCGAAGTGTATTAAAAACGAATTTGAGCATTTTTATACACATTTTTAACCAATTTGGCCTCATTTATCTTTCAAATAACGTCCAAATACACAAAGAAGCCACCCAAAATATTTATTTAATGTTTACGAGTGTTTTTCCACTTGTATTTGCATTTAATTACCTATATTTCACGTCAAAACGCTTTAAAATGCATTAAAAAGGCATTTGTGAATGTTTATGCACATTTTGAAGCAATTTGGCCTCATTTATCATTCAAATAACGTCCAAATACACAAAGAAGCCACCCAAAATATTTATTTAATGTTTACGAGTGATTTTGCACTTGTATTTGCATTTAATTACCTATATTTCACGTCAAATCGCTTTAAAATGCATTAAAATGGCATTTGTGCATGTTTATGCACATTTTGAAGCAATTTGGCCTCATTTATCATTCAAATAACGTCCAAATACACAAAGAAGCCACCCAAAATATTTATTTAATGTTTACGAGTGTTTTTGCACTTGTATTTGCATTTAATTACGTATATTTCACGTCAAATCGCTTTAAAATGCATTAAAAAGGCATTTGTGAATGTTTATGCACATTTTGAAGCAATTTGGCCTCATTTATCATTCAAATAACGTCCAAATA
This sequence comes from x Bolboschoenoplectus mariqueter, assembly GCA_037678475.1. Taxonomy (NCBI): domain Eukaryota; kingdom Viridiplantae; phylum Streptophyta; class Magnoliopsida; order Poales; family Cyperaceae; genus x Bolboschoenoplectus; species x Bolboschoenoplectus mariqueter. The sequence continues at coordinate 4,208,683 of CM075236.1, read as the reverse complement.
CACAAAGAAGCCACCCAAAATATTTATTTAATGTTTACGAGTGTTTTTGCACTTGTATTTGCGTTTAATAACCTATATTTCACGTCAAATCGTATTAAAATGCATTAAAATGAATTAAAAACGAATTTGAGCATGTTTATGCACATTTTTAATCAATTTGGCCTAATTTATCATTCAAATAACGTCCAAACACACAAAGAATCAACCCAAAATATTTATTTAATGTTTACGAGTGTTTTTGCACTTGTATTTGCATTTAATGACCTATATTTCACGTAAAATCACATTAAAATGCATTAAAAACGAATTTGAGCTTGTTTATGCACATTTTTAACCAATTTGGCCTCATTTATCATTCAAAAAACGTCCAAATACAGAAAAATGCCTCCCAAAATATTTATTTAATGTTTACGAGTGTTTTTACACAAGTATTTACATTTAATAACCTATATTTTACGTCAAATCGCTTTAAAATGCTTTAAAAAGGCTTTTGTGCATGTTTATGCACATTTTTAAACAATTTGGCCTCATTTATCATTCAAAAAACGTCCAAATACACAAAGAAGCAACCTAAAATATTTATTTAATGTTTACGAGTGTTTTTGCACTTGTAGTTGCACTTAATGACCTATATTTCATGTCAAATCGCATAAAAATGCATTAAAAACGAATTTGAGCTTGTTTATGCACATTTTTAACCAATTTGGCCTCATTTATCATTCAAATAACGTCCAAATACACAAAAAAGCCACCCAAAATATTTACTTAATGTTTACGAGTGTTTTTGCACTTGTATTTACATTTAATGACCTATATTTCCCGTCAAATCGCATCAAAATGCATTAAAAACGAATTTGAGCATTTTAATGCACATTTTTAACCAATTTGGCCTCATTTATCATTCAAATAACATCAAACGTACAAAGAATCAACCCAAAATATTTATTTAATGTTTACGAGTGTTTTTGCACTTGTATTTGCATTTAATTACCTATATTTCACGTCAAATCTATTTAAATTGCATTAAAAACGAATTTGAGCATGTTTATGCACATTTTTAACCAATATGGCCTAATTTATCATTCAAATAACGTCCAAATACACAAAGAAGCCACCCAAAAAATTTATTTAATGTTTACGAGTGTTTTTGCACTTGTATTCACATTTAAGGACCTATTTCACGTCAAATCGCTTTAAAATGCATTAAAAAGGCATTTGTGCAAGTTTATGCACATTTTGAAGCAATTTGGCCTCATTTATCATTCAAATAACGTCCAAATACACAAAGAAGCCACCCAAAATATTTATTTAATTTTTACGAGTGTTTTTGCACTTGTATTTGCATTTAATTACCTATATTTCACGTCAAATCTATTTAAATTGCATTAAAAACGAATTTGAGCATGTTTATGCACATTTTTAACCAATATGGCCTAATTTATCATTCAAATAACGTCCAAATACACAAAGAAGCCACCCAAAAAATTTATTTAATGTTTACGAGTGTTTTTGCACTTGTATTCACATTTAAGGACCTATTTCACGTCAAATCGCTTTAAAATGCATTAAAAAGGCATTTGTGCAAGTTTATGCACATTTTGAAGCAATTTGGCCTCATTTATCATTCAAATAACGTCCAAATACACAAAGAAGCCACCCAAAATATTTATTTAATTTTTACGAGTGTTTTTGCACTTGTATTTGCATTTAATTACCTATATTTCATGTCAAATCGCATTAAAATGCATTAAAAAGGCATTTGAGCATGTTTATGCACATTTTTAACCAATTTGGCCTCATTTATCATTAAAATAACGTCCAAATACAAAAAGAAGCCACCCAAAATATTTATTTAATGTTTACTTGTGTTTTTGCACTTGTATTTGCACTTAATGACCTATATTTCACGTCAAATCGCATCGAAGTGTATTAAAAACGAATTTGAGCATTTTTATACACATTTTTAACCAATTTGGCCTCATTTATCTTTCAAATAACGTCCAAATACACAAAGAAGCCACCCAAAATATTTATTTAATGTTTACGAGTGTTTTTCCACTTGTATTTGCATTTAATTACCTATATTTCACGTCAAAACGCTTTAAAATGCATTAAAAAGGCATTTGTGAATGTTTATGCACATTTTGAAGCAATTTGGCCTCATTTATCATTCAAATAACGTCCAAATACACAAAGAAGCCACCCAAAATATTTATTTAATGTTTACGAGTGATTTTGCACTTGTATTTGCATTTAATTACCTATATTTCACGTCAAATCGCTTTAAAATGCATTAAAATGGCATTTGTGCATGTTTATGCACATTTTGAAGCAATTTGGCCTCATTTATCATTCAAATAACGTCCAAATACACAAAGAAGCCACCCAAAATATTTATTTAATGTTTACGAGTGTTTTTGCACTTGTATTTGCATTTAATTACGTATATTTCACGTCAAATCGCTTTAAAATGCATTAAAAAGGCATTTGTGAATGTTTATGCACATTTTGAAGCAATTTGGCCTCATTTATCATTCAAATAACGTCCAAATACCCAAAGAAGCCACCCAAAATATTTATTTAATGATTACGAGTGTTTTTGCAATTGTATTTGCGTTTAATAACCTATATTTCACGTCAAATCGTATTAAAATGCATTAAAATGAATTAAAAACGAATTTGAGCATGTTTATGCACATTTTTAATCAATTTGGCCTAATTTATCATTCAAATAACGTCCAAACACACAAAGAATCAACCCAAAATATTTATTTAATGTTTACGAGTGTTTTTGCACTTGTATTTGCATTTAATGACCTATATTTCACGTAAAATCACATTAAAATGCATTAAAAACGAATTTGAGCTTGTTTATGCACATTTTTAACCAATTTGGCCTCATTTATCATTCAAAAAACATCCAAATACAGAAAAATGCCTCCCAAAATATTTATTTAATGTTTTCGAGTGTTTTTGCACTTGTAGTTGCACTTAATGACCTATATTTCATGTCAAATCGCATAAAAATGAATTAAAAACGAATTTGAGCTTGTTTATGCACATTTTTAACCAATTTGGCCTCATTTATCATTAAAATAACGTCCAAATACACAAAGAAGCCACCCAAAATATTTATTTAATGTTTACTTGTGTTTTTGCACTTGTATTTGCACTTAATGACCTATATTTCACGTCAAATCGCATCGAAGTGCATTAAAAACGAATTTGAGCATGTTTATACACATTTTTAACCAATTTGGCCTCATTTATCTTTCAAATAACGTCCAAATACACAAAGAAACCACCCAAAATATTTATTTAATGTTTACGAGTGTTTTTGCACTTGTATTTGCATTTAATTACGTATATTTCACATCAAATCGCCTTAAAATGCATTAAAAAGGCATTTGGGAATGTTTATGCACATTTTGAAGCAATTTGGCCTCATTTATCATTCAAATAACGTCCAAATACACAAAGAAGCCACCCAAAATATTTATTTAATGTTTACGAGTGTTTTTGCACTTGTATTTGCGTTTAATAACCTATATTTCACGTCAAATCGTATTAAAATGCATTAAAAAGGCATTTGCGCAAGTTTATGCACAATTTTAACCAATTTGGCCTCATTTATCATTCAAATTACGTCCAAATGCACAAAGAAGCCACCCAAAATATTTATTTCATTTTTACGAGTGTTTTTGCACTTGTATTTGAATTTAATTACCTATATTTCACGTCAAATCGCATTAAAAAGGCATTTGAGCATGTTTATGCACATTTTTAACCAATTTGGCCTCATTTATCATTAAAATAACGTCCAAATACACAAAGAAGCCACCCAAAATATTTATTTAATGTTTACTTGTGTTTTTGCACTTGTATTTGCACTTAATGACCTATATTTCACGTCAAATCGCATCGAAGTGCATTAAAAACGAATTTTAGCATGTTTATACACATTTTTAACCAATTTAGCCTCATTTATATTTCAAATAACGTCCAAATACACAAAGAAGCCACCCAAAATATTTATTTAATGTTTACGAGTGTTTTTGCACTTGTATTTGCATTTAATTACCTATATTTCACGTCAAAACGCTTTAAAATGCATTAAAAAGGCATTTGTGAATGTTTATGCACATTTTGAAGCAATTTGGCCTCATTTATCATTCAAATAACGTCCAAATACACAAAGAAGAAAGCACCAAAAATGTTTATTTAATGTTTACGAGTGTTTTTGCACATGTATTTGCACTTAATGACCTATATTTTACGTCAAATCGCAATAAAATGCATTAAAAACGAATTTGAGCATGTTTATTTTTAACCAATTTGGCCTCATTTATCATTCAAAAAACGTCCAAATACACAAAAAAGAAACCCAAAATATTTATTTAATGCTTACGAGTGTTTGTGCACTTGTATTTGCATTTAATGACCTATATATCACGTCAAATCGCATTAAAATGTCTTAAAATGCATTAAAAATGAAATTGAGCGTGTTTATGCACATTTTTAATAAATTTGGCCTAATTTATCATTCAAATTACGTCCAAATACAAATCGAAGCAACCCAAAATATTTATTTAATGTTTACCAGTGTTTTTGCACATGTATTTGCGTTTAATAACCTATATTTCACGTCAAATCGTATTAAAATGCATTAAAATGAATTAAAAACGAATTTTAGCATGTTTATGCACATTTTTAATCAATTTGGCCTAATTTATCATTCAAATAACGTCCAAACACACAAAAAATCAACCCAAAATATTTATTTAATGTTTACGAGTGTTTTTGCACTTGTATTTGCATTTAATGACCTATATTTCACGTCAAATCAAATTAAAATGCATTAAAAACGAATTTGAGATTGTTTATGCACATTTTTAACCAATTTGGCCTCATTTATCATTCAAAAAACGTCCAAATACAGAAAAATGCCTCCCAAAATATTTATTTAATGTTTACGAGTGTTTTTACACAAGTATTTACATTTAATAACCTATATTTTACGTCAAATCGCTTTAAAATGCTTTAAAAAGGCTTTTGTGCATGTTTATGCACATTTTTAAACAATTTGGCCTCATTTATCATTCAAAAAACGTCCAAATACACAAAGAAGCAACCTAAAATATTTATTTAATGTTTACGAGTGTTTTTGCACTTGTAGTTACACTTAATAACCCATATTTCATGTCAAATCGCATAAAGATGCATTAAAAACGAATTTGAGCTTGTTTATGCACATTTTTAACCAATTTGGCCTCATTTATCATTAAAATAACGTCCAAATACACAAAGAAGCCACCCAAAATATTTATTTAATGTTTACTTGTGTTTTTGCACTTGTATTTGCACTTAATGACCTATATTTCACGTCAAATCGCATCGAAGTGCATTAAAAACGAATTTGAGCATGTTTATACACATTTTTAACCAATTTGGCCTCATTTATCTTTCAAATAACGTCCAAATACACAAAGAAGCCACCCAAAATATTTATTTAATGTTTACGAGTGTTTTTGCACTTGTATTTGCATTTAATTACGTATATTTCACATCAAATCGCCTTAAAATGCATTAAAAAGGCATTTGTGAATGTTTATGCACATTTTGAAGCAATTTGGCCTCATTTATCATTCAAATAACGTCCAAATACACAAAGAAGCCACCCAAAATATTTATTTAATGTTTACGAGTGTTTTTGCACTTGTATTTGCGTTTAATAACCTATATTTCACGTCAAATCGTATTAAAATGCATTAAAAATGTATTTGAGAATGTTTATGCCCATTTTTAACCAATTTGGCCTCATTTATCATTCAAATAACGTCCAAATACAAAAAAAAGCCACCCAAAATATTTATTTAATGTTTACGAGTGTTGTTGCACTAGTATTTACATTTAATGACCTATTTCACGTCAAATCGCTTTAAAATGCATTAAAAAGGCATTTGCGCATGTTTATGCACAATTTTAACCAATTTGGCCTCATTTATCATTCAAATTACGTCCAAATGCACAAAGAAGCCACCCAAAATATTTATTTCATTTTTACGAGTGTTTTTGCACTTGTATTTGAATTTAATTACCTATATTTCACGTCAAATCGCATTAAAAAGGCATTTGAGCATGTTTATGCACATTTTTAACCAATTTGGCCTCATTTATCATTAAAATAACGTCCAAATACACAAAGAAGCCACCCAAAATATTTATTTAATGTTTACTTGTGTTTTTGCACTTGTATTTGCACTTAATGACCTATATTTAACGTCAAATCGCATCGAAGTGCATTAAAAACGAATTTTAGCATGTTTATACACATTTTTAACCAATTTGGCCTCATTTATATTTCAAATAACGTCCAAATACACAAAGAAGCCACCCAAAATATTTATTTAATGTTTACGAGTGTTTTTGCACTTGTATTTGCATTTAATTACCTATATTTCACGTCAAAACGCTTTAAAATGCATTAAAAAGGCATTTGTGAATGTTTATGCACATTTTGAAGCAATTTGGCCTCATTTATCATTCAAATAACGTCCAAATACACAAAGAAGAAAGCACCAAAAATGTTTATTTAATGTTTACGAGTGTTTTTGCACATGTATTTGCACTTAATGACCTATATTTTACGTCAAATCGCAATAAAATGCATTAAAAACGAATTTGAGCATGTTTATTTTTAACCAATTTGGCCTCATTTATCATTCAAAAAACGTCCAAATACACAAAAAAGAAACCCAAAATATTTATTTAATGCTTACGAGTGTTTGTGCACTTGTATTTGCATTTAATGACCTATATATCACGTCAAATCGCATTAAAATGTCTTAAAATGCATTAAAAATGAAATTGAGCGTGTTTATGCACATTTTTAATAAATTTGGCCTAATTTATCATTCAAATTACGTCCAAATACAAATCGAAGCAACCCAAAATATTTATTTAATGTTTACCAGTGTTTTTGCACATGTATTTGCGTTTAATAACCTATATTTTACGTCAAATCGTATTAAAATGCATTAAAATGAATTAAAAACGAATTTTAGCATGTTTATGCACATTTTTAATCAATTTGGCCTAATTTATCATTCAAATAACGTCCAAACACACAAAGAATCAACCCAAAATATTTATTTAATGTTTACGAGTGTTTTTGCACTTGTATTTGCATTTAATGACCTATATTTCACGTCAAATCACATTAAAATGCATTAAAAACGAATTTGAGCTTGTTTATGCACATTTTTAACCAATTTGGCCTCATTTATCATTCAAAAAACGTCCAAATACAGAAAAATGCCTCCCAAAATATTTATTTAATGTTTACGAGTGTTTTTACACAAGTATTTACATTTAATAACCTATATTTTACGTCAAAACGCTTTAAAATGCTTTAAAAAGGCTTTTGTGCATGTTTATGCACATTTTTAAACAATTTGGCCTCATTTATCATTCAAAAAACGTCTAAATACACAAAGAAGCAACCTAAAATATTTATTTAATGTTTACGAGTGTTTTTGCACTTGTATTCACATTTAAGGACCTATTTCACGTCAAATCGCTTTAAAACGCATTAAAAAGGCATTTGTGCAAGTTTATGCACATTTTGAAGCAATTTGGCCTCATTTATCATTTAAATAACGTCCAAATACACAAAGAAGCCACCCAAAATATTTATTTAATGTTTACTTGTGTTTTTGCATTTGTATTTGCACTTAATAACCTATATTTCACGTCAAATCGCATCGAAGTGCATTAAAAACGAATTTGAGCATGTTTATACACATTTTTAACCAATTTGGCCTCATTTATCTTTCAAATAACGTCCAAATTCACAAAGAAGCCACCCAAAATATTTATTTAATGTTTACGAGTGTTTTTGCACTTGTATTTGCATTTAATTACGTATATTTCACATCAAATCGCTTTAAAATGCATTAAAAAGGCATTTGTGAATGTTTATGCACATTTTGAAGCAATTTGGCCTCATTTATCATTCAAATAACGTCCAAATACACAAAGAAGCCACCCAAAATATTTATTTAATGTTTACGAGTGTTTTTGCACTTGTATTTGCGTTTAATAACCTATATTTCACGTCAAATCGTATTAAAATGCATTAAAATGAATTAAAAACGAATTTGAGCATGTTTATGCACATTTTTAATCAATTTGGCCTAATTTATCATTCAAATTACGTCCAAATACAAAAAAAAGCCACCCAAAATATTTATTTAATGTTTACGAGTGTTTTTGCACTTGTATTTGCATTTAATTACCTATATTTCACGTCAAATCTATTTAAATTGTATTAAAAACGAATTTGAGCATGTTTATGCACATTTTTAACCAATATGGCCTAATTTATCATTCAAATAACGTCCAAATACACAAAGAAGCCACCCAAAAAATTTATTTAATGTTTACGAGTGTTTTTGCACTAGTATTTACATTTAATGACCTATATTTCATGTCAAATCGCATAAAAATGCATTAAAAACGAATTTGAGCTTGTTTATGCACAATTTTAACCAATTTGGCCTCATTTATCATTCAAATTACGTCCAAATGCACAAAGAAGCCACCCAAAATATTTATTTAATGTTTACGAGTGTTTTTGAATTTGTATGTGCATTTAATTACCTATATTTCACATCTAATCGCTTTAAAATGCATTAAAAAGGCATTTGTGCAAGTTTATGCACATTTTGAAGCAATTTGGCCTCATTTATCATTCAAATAACGTCCAAATACACAAAGAAGCCACCCAAAATATTTATTTAATTTTTACGAGTGTTTCTGCACTTGTATTTGCATTTAATTACCTATATTTCATGTCAAATCGCATTAAAATGCATTAAAAAGGCATTTGAGCATGTTTATGCACATTTTTAACCAATTTGGCGTCATTTATCATTCAAATAACGTCCAAATACACAAAGAAGAAGCCACCAAAAATGTTTATTTAATGTTTACGAGTGTTTTTGCACATGTATTTGCACTTAATGACCTATATTTTACGTCAAATCGCAATAAAATGCATTAAAAACGAATTTGAGCATGTTTATTTTTAACCAATTTGCCTCATTTATAATTCAAAAAACGTCCAAATACACAAAAAAGAAACCCAAAATATTTATTTAATGCTTACGAGTGTTTGTGCACTTGTATTTGCATTTAATGACATATATATATTACGTCAAATCGCATTAAAATGTCTTAAAATGCATTAAAAATGAAATTGAGCGTGTTTATGCACATTTTTAATAAATTTGGCCTCATTTATCATTCAAATTACGTCCAAATACAAATCGAAGCAACCCAAAATATTTATTTAATGTTTACCAGTGTTTTTGCACATGTATTTGCGTTTAATAACCTATATTTCACGTCAAATCGTATTAAAATGCATTAAAATGAATTAAAAACGAATTTGAGCATGTTTATGCACATTTTTAACCAATTTGGCCTCATTTATCATTCAAATAACGTCCAAATACACAAATAAGCACACCAAAATATTTATTTAATGTTTATGAGTCTTTTTGCACTTGTATTCGCATTTACTGACCTATGTTTTACGTCAAATCGCATTAAAATGCATTAAAAACGTATTTCGGAATGTTTATGCCCATTTTTAACCAATTTGGCCTCATTTATCATTCAAATAACTTCCAAATACAAAAAGAAGCCACCCAAAAAATTTATTTAATGTTTACGAGTGTTTTTGCACTTGTATTTACATTTAATGACCTATTTCACGTCAAATCGCTATAAAATGCATTAAAAAGGCATTTGTGCATGTTTATGCACATTTTTAACCAATTTGGCCTTATTTATCATTCAAATAACGTCCAAATATACAAAAAAGCCACCCAAAATATTTATTTAATGTTTACTTGCGTTTTTGCACTTGTATTTGCATTTAATTACCTATATTTCACGTCAAATCGCTTTAAAATGCATTAAAAATGCATTTGTGCATGTTTACGCACATTTTGAAGCAATTTGGCCTCATTTATCATTCAAATAACGTCCAAATAAACAAAGAATCCACCCAAAATATTTATTTAATGTTTACGAGTGTTTTTGCACTTGTATTTGCACTTAATGACCTATATTTCACGTCAAATCGCATCGAAGTGAATTAAAAACGAATTTGAGCATGTTTATACACATTTTTAACCAATTTGGGCTCATTTATCATTCAAATAACGTCCAAATACACAAAAAAACCACCCAAAATATTTATTTAATGTTTACGAGTGTTTTTGCACTTGTATTTGCATTTAATTACCTATATTTCACGTCAAATCGCTTAAAAATGCATTAAAAAGGCATTTGTGCATGTTTATGCACATTTTGAAGCAATTTGGCCTCATTTATCATTCAAATAACGTCCAAATAAACAAAGAATCCACCCAAAATATTTATTTAATGTTTACGATTGTTTTTGCACTTGTATTTGCATTTAATTACCCATATTTCACGTCAAATCGCATTAAAATGCATTAAAAAGGCATTTGAGCATGTTTATCCACATTTTTAACCAATTTGGCCTCATTTATCATTCAAATAACGTCCAAATACACAAAGAAGCCACCCAAAATATTTATTTACTGTTTACGAGTATTTTTGCACATGTATTTGCACTTAATGTCCTATATTTCACGTCAAATCGCATCGAAGTGCATTAAAAACGAATTTGAGCATGTTTACACAAATTTTTAACCAATTTGGCCTTATTTATCATTCAAATAACGTCCAAATACACAATGAACAACCCAAAATATTTATTTAATATTTTCGAGTGTTTTTGCTCTTGTATTTGCATTTAATGACCTATATTTCACGTCAAATCGCATTAAAATGAATTAAAAATGTATTTGAGAATGTTTATGCCCATTTTTAACCAATTTGGCCTCATTTATCATTCAAATAACGTCCAATTACAAAAAAAAGCCACCCAAAATATTTATTTAATGTTTACGAGTGTTTTTGCACTTGTATTTACATTTAATGACCTATTTCACGTCAAATCGCTTTAAAATGCATTAAAAAGGCATTTGTGCATGTTTATGCACATTTTTAACCAATTTGGCCTCATTTATCATTCAAATTACGTCCAAATGCACAAAGAGACCACCCAAAATATTTATTTAATGTTTACAAGTGTTTTTGCATTTGTATGTGCATTTAATTACCTATATTTCACATCAAATCGCTTTAAAATGCATTAAAAAGGCATTTGTGCAAGTTTATGCACATTTTGAAACAATTTGGCCTCATTTATCATTCAAATAACGTCCAAATACACAAAGAAGCCACCCAAAATATTTATTCAATGTTTACGAGTATTTTTGCACTTGTATTTGCCTTTAATGACCTATAATTCACGTCAAATCTTATTAAAATGCATTAAAAAGGCATTTGTTCATGTTTATGCACATTTTTAACCAATTTGGCCTCATTTATCATTCAAGTTACGTCCAAATACACAGAAAAGCAACCCAAAATATTTATTTAATGTTTACGAGTGTTTTTGCACTTAATGACCTATATTTCACGTCAAATCGCATCAAAGTACATTAAAAACGAATTTGAGCATGTTTATGCACATTTTTAATCAATTTGGCCTAATTTATCATTCAAATAACGTCCAAACACACAAAGAATCAACCCAAAATATTTATTTAATGTTTACGAGTGTTTTTGCACTTGTATTTGCATTTAATGACCTATATTTCACGTCAAATCACATTAAAATGCATTAAAAACGAATTTGAGCTTGTTTATGCACATTTTTAACCAATTTGGTCTCATTTATCATTCAAATAACGTCCAAATACAGAAAAATGCCTCCCAAAATATTTATTTAATGTTTACGAGTGTTTTTACACAAGTATTTACATTTAATAACTTATATTTTACGTCAAATCGCTTTAAAATGCATTAAAAAGGCTTTTGTGCATGTTTATGCACATTTTGAAACAATTTGGCCTCATTTATCATTCAAAAAACGTCCAAATACACAAAGAAGCAACCTAAAATATTTATTTAATGTTTACGAGTGTTTTTGCACTTGTAGTTGCATTTAATGACCTATATTTCATGTCAAATCGCATAAAAATGCATTAAAAACGAATTTGAGCTTGTTTATGCACATTTTGAAGCAATTTGGCCTCATTTATCATTCAAATAACGTCCAAATACACAAAGAAGCCACCCAAAATATTTATTTAATTTTTACGAGTGTTTTTGAACTTGTTTTTGCATTTAATTACCTATATTTCACGTCAAATCGCATTAAAATACATTAAAAAGGCATTTGAGCATGTTTATGCACATTTTTAACCAATTTGGCCTCATTTATCATTCAAACAACGTCCAAATACACAAAGAAGAAGCCACCAAAAATGTTTATTTAATGTTTACGAGTGTTTTTGCACTTGTATTTGCATTTAATTACCTATATTTCACGTCAAATCTATTTAAATTGCATTAAAAACGAATTTGAGCATGTTTATGCACATTTTTAACCAATATGGCCTAATTTATCATTCAAATAACGTCCAAATACACAAAAAAGAAACCCAAAATATTTATTTAATGTTTATGAGTGTTTTTGCACTTGTATTTGCAGTTAATGACCTATGTTTCACGTCAAATCGCATCAAAATGCATTAAAAACGAATTTGAGCATTTTAATGCACATTTTTAACCAATTTGGCCTCATTTATCATTCAAATAACATCCAAACACACAAAGAATCACCCCAAAATATTTATTTAATGTTTACGAGTGTTTTTGCACTTGTATTTACAATTAATGTCCTATTCACGTCAAATCGCTTTAAAATGCATTAAAAATGCATTTGTGCATGTTTATGCACATTTTTAACCAATTTGGCCTCATTTATCATTCAAATAACGTCCAAATACACAAAGAAGCCATCCAAAATATTTATTTATTGTTTACAAGTGTTTTTGTACTTGTATTATCCTTTAATGACGTATATTTCAAGTCAAATCGCATCGAAGTGCATTAAAAACGAATTTGAGCATGTTTATACAAATTTTTACCAATTTGGCCTCATTTATTATTCAAAAAACGTCCAAATACGCAAAAAACAACCCAAAATATTTATTTAATGTTTTCGATTGTTTTTGCACTTGTATTTGCATTTAATGACCTATATTTCACGTCAAATCACATTAAAATGCATTAAAAACGTATTTCAGAATGTTTATGCATATTTTTAACCAATTTGGCCTCATTTATCATTCAAATAACGTCCAAATACAAAAAGAAGCCACCCAAAAAATTTATTTAATGTTTACGAGTGTTTTTGCACTTATATTCACATTTAATGACCTATTTCACGTCAAATCGCTTTAAAATGCATTAAAAAGGCATTTGTGCATTTTTATGCACATTTTGAAGCAATTTGGCCTCATTTATCATTCAAATAACGTCCAAATACACAAAGAAGCCAACCAAAATATTTATTTAATTTTTACGAGTGTTTTTGCACTAGTATTTGCATTTAATTACCTATATTTCATGTCAAATCGCATTAAAATGCATTAAAAAGGCATTTGAGCATGTTTATGCACATTTTTAACCAATTTGGCCTCATTTATCATTCAAATAACGTCCAAATACACAAAAAAGCCACCCAAAATATTTATTTAATGTTTACGAGTGTTTTTGCACTTGTATTTACATTTAATGACCTATATTTCCCGTCAAATCGCATCAAAATGCATTAAAAACGAATTTGAGCATTTTAATGCACATTTTTAACCAATTTGGCCTCATTTATCATTCAAATAACATCAAACGTACAAAGAATCAACCCAAAATATTTATTTAATGTTTACGAGTGTTTTTGCACTTGTATTTGCATTTAATTACCAATATTTCACGTCAAATCTATTTAAATTGCATTAAAAACGAATTTGAGCATGTTTATGCACATTTTTAACCAATATGGCCAAATTTATCATTCAAATAACGTCCAAATACACAAAGAAGCCCCCCAAAAAATTTATTTAATGTTTACGAGTGTTTTTGCACTTGTATTCACATTTAAGGACCTATTTCACGTCAAATCGCTTTAAAATGCATTAAAAAGGCATTTGTGCAAGTTTATGCACATTTTGAAGCAATTTGGCCTCATTTATCATTTAAATAACGTCCAAGTACACAAAGAAGCCACCCAAAATATTTATTTAATTTTTACGAGTGTTTTTGCACTAGTATTTGCATTTAATTACCTATATTTCATGTCAAATCGCATTAAAATGCATTAAAAAGGCATTTGAGCATGTTTATGCCCATTTTTAACCAATTTGGCCTCATTTATCATTAAAATAACGTCCAAATACACAAAGAAGCCACCCAAAATATTTATTTAATGTTTACTTGTGTTTTTGCACTTGTATTTGCACTTAATGACCTATATTTCACGTCAAATCGCATCGAAGTGCATTAAAAACGAATTTGAGCATGTTTATACACATTTTTAACCAATTTGGCCTCATTTATCATTCAAATAACGTCCAAATACACAAAGAAGCCACCCAAAATATTTATTTAATGTTTACGAGTGTTTTTGCACTTGTATTTGCGTTTAATAACCTATATTTCACGTCAAATCGTATTAAAATGCATTAAAAATGTATTTGAGAATGTTTATGCCCATTTTTAACCAATTTGGCCTCATTTATCATTCAAATAACGTCCAAATACAAAAAAAAGCCACCCAAAATATTTATTTAATGTTTACGAGTGTTTTTGCACTAGTATTTACATTTAATGACCTATTTCACGTCAAATCGCTTTAAAATGCATTAAAAAGGCATTTGCGCATGTTTATGCACAATTTTAACCAATTTGGCCTCATTTATCATTCAAATTACGTCCAAATGCACAAAGAAGCCACTCAAAATATTTATTTAATGTTTACGAGTGTTTTTGAATTTGTATGTGCATTTAATTACCTATATTTCACATCAAATCGCTTTAAAATGCATTAAAAAGGCATTTGTGCAAGTTTATGCACATTTTGAAGCAATTTGGCCTCATTTATCATTTAAATAACGTCCAAATACACAAAGAAGCCACCCAAAATATTTATTTAATTTTTACGAGTGTTTTTGCACTTGTATTTGCATTTAATTACCTATATTTCACGTCAAATCGCATTAAAATACATTAAAAAGGCATTTGAGCATGTTTATGCACATTTTTAACCAATTTGGCGTCATTTATCATTCAAACAATGTCCAAATACACAAAGAAGAAGCCACCAAAAATGTTTATTTAATGTTTACGAGCGTTTTTGCACATGTATTTGCACTTAATGACCTATATTTTACGTCAAATCGCAATAAAATGCATTAAAAACGAATTTGAGCATGTTTATTTTTAACCAATTTGGCCTCATTTATCATTCAAAAAACGTCCAAATACACAAAAAAGAAACCCAAAATATTTATTTAATGCTTACGAGTGTTTGTGCACTTGTATTTGCATTTAATGACCTATATATCACGTCAAATCGCATTAAAATGTCTTAAAATGCATTAAAAATGAAATTGAGCTTGTTTATGCACATTTTTAATAAATTTGGCCTAATTTATCATTCAAATTACGTCCAAATAAAAATCGAAGCAACCCAAAATATTTATTTAATGTTTACCAGTGTTTTTGCACAAGTATTTGCGGTTAATAACCTATATTTCACGTCAAATCGTATTAAAATGCATTAAAATGAATTAAAAACGAATTTCGGCATGTTTATGCACATTTTTAACCAATTTGGCCTCATTTATCATTCAAATAACGTCCAAATACATAAAGAAGCCACCCAAAATATTTATTTAATGTTTACGAGTGTTTTTGCACTTGTATTTGCACTTAATGACCTATATTTCATGTCAAATCGCATCGGAGTGCAATAAAAACGAATTTGAGCATGTTTATACACATTTTTAACCAATTTGGGCTCATTTATCATTCAAATAACGTCCAAATACACAAATAAGCACACCAAAATATTTATTTAATGTTTATGAGTCTTTTTGCACTTGTATTCGCATTTACTGACCTATGTTTTACGTCAAATCGCATTAAAATGCATTAAAAACGACTTTGAGCATGTTTATGCACATTTTTAACCGCGTTGGCCTCATTTATCATTCAAATATCTGCCAAAATACGCAAATAAGCAAACCAAAATATTTATTTATGTTTACGAGTGTTTTTGCTCTTGTATTTGCACCTAATGACCTATATTTCACGTCAAATCGCATCGAAGTGCATTAAAAACGAATTTGAGCATGTTTATACAAATTTTTAACCAATTTGGCCTCATTTATCATTCAAATAACGTCCAAATACACAAAAAACAACCCAAAATATTTATTTAATGTTTTCGAGTGTTTTTGCACTTGTATTTGCATTTAATGACCTATATTTCACGTCAAATCGCCTTAAAATGTATTAAAAACGAATTTCGGAATGTTTATGCCCATTTTTAACCAATTTGGCCTCATTTATCATTCAAATAACGTCCAAATACAAAAAGAAGCCACCCAAAAAATTTATTTAATGTTTACGAGTGTTTTTGCACTTGTATTTACATTTAATGACCTATTTCACGTCAAATCGCTTTAAAATGCATTAAAAAGGCATTTGTGCATGTTTATGCACATTTTTAACCAATTTAGCCTCATTTATCATTCAAATAACGTCCAAATATACAAAAAAGCCACCCAAAATATTTATTTAATGTTTACTTGTGTTTTTGCACTTGTATTTGCATTTAATTACCTATATTTCACGTCAAATCGCATTAAAATGCATTAAAAAGGCATTTGAGCATGTTTATGCACATTTTTAACCAATTTGGCCTCATTTATCATTCAAATAACGTCCAAATACACAAAGAAGCCACCCAAAATATTTATTTACTGTTTACGAGTATTTTTGCACATGTATTTGCACTTAATGTCCAATATTTCACGTCAAATCGCATCGAAGTGCATTAAAAACGAATTTGAGCATGTTTATACAAATTTTTAACCAATTTGGCCTTATTTATCATTCAAATAACGTCCAAATACACAATGAACAATCCAAAATATTTATTTAATATTTTCGAGTGTTTTTGCTCTTGTATTTGCATTTAATGACCTATATTTCACGTCAAATCGCATTAAAATGAATTAAAAATGTATTTGAGAATGTTTATGCCCATTTTTAACCAATTTGGCCTCATTTATCATTCAAATAACGTCCAATTACATAAAAAAGCCACCCAAAATATTTATTTAATGTTTACGAGTGTTTTTGCACTTGTATTTACATTTAATGACCTATTTCACGTCAAATCGCTTTAAAATGCATTAAAAAGGCATTTGTGCATGTTTATGCACATTTTTAACCAATTTGGCCTCATTTATCATTCAAATAACGTCCAAATACACAAAAAAGCCACCCAAAATATTTATTTAATGTTTACTTGTGTTTTTGCACTTGTATTTGCACTTAATGACCTATATTTCACGTCAAATCGCATCGAAGTGAATTAAAAACGAATTTGAGCATGTTTATACACATTTTTAACCAATTTGGGCTCATTTATCATTCAAAAAACGTCCAAATACACAAAGAAGCAACCTAAAATATTTATTTAATGTTTACGAGTGTTTTTGCACTTGTATTTGCACTTAATGACCTATATTTCATGTCAAATCGCATAAAAATGCATTAAAAACGAATTTGAGCTTGTTTATGCACATTTTTAACCAATTTGGCCTCATTTATCATTCAAATAACGTCCAAATACACAAAAAAGCCACCCAAAATATTTATTTAATGTTTACGAGTGTTTTTGCACTTGTATTTACATTTAATGACCTATATTTCCCGTCAAATCGCATCAAAATGCATTAAAAACGAATTTGAGCATTTTAATGCACATTTTTAACCAATTTGGCCTCATTTATCATTCAAATAACGTCAAACATACAAAGAATCAACCCAAAATATTTATTTAATGTTTACGAGTGTTTTTGCACTTGTATTTGCATTTAATTACCTATATTTCACGTCAAATCTATTTAAATTGCATTAAAAACGAATTTGAGCATGTTTATGCACATTTTTAACCAATATGGCCTAATTTATCATTCAAATAACGTCCAAATACACAAAAAAGCAACCCAAAATATTTATTTAATGTTTACGAGTATTTTTACACTTGTATTTGCAGTTAATGACCTATGTTTCACGTCAAATCGCATCAAAATGCATTAAAAACGAATTTGAGCATTTTAATGCACATTTTTAACCAATTTGGCCTCATTTATCATTCAAATAACATCCAAACACACAAAGAATCACCCCAAAATATTTATTTAATGTTTACGAGTGTTTTTGCACTTGTATTTACAATTAATGACCTATTCACGTCAAATCGCTTTAAAATGCATTAAAAATGCATTTGTGCATGTTTATGCACATTTTTAACCAATTTGGCTTCATTTATCATTCAAATAACGTCCAAATACACAAAGAAGCCATCCAAAATATTTATTTATTGTTTACAAGTGTTTTTGTACTTGTATTATCCTTTAATGACGTATATTTCACGTCAAATAGCATCGAAGTGCATTAAAAACGAATTTGAGCATGTTTATACAAATTTTTAACCAATTTGGCCTCATTTATCATTCAAAAAACGTCCAAATACGCAAAAAACAACCCAAAATATTTATTTAATGTTTTCGATTGTTTTTGCACTTGTATTTGCATTTAATGACCTATATTTCACGTCAAATCACATTAAAATGCATTAAAAACGTATTTCAGAATGTTTATGCATATTTTTAACCAATTTGGCCTCATTTATCATTCAAATAACGTCCAAATACAAAAAGAAGCCACCCAAAAAATTTATTTAATGTTTACGAGTGTTTTTGCACTTATATTCACATTTAATGACCTATTTCACGTCAAATCGCTTTAAAATGCATTAAAAAGGCATTTGAGCATGTTTATGCACGTTTTTAACCAATTTGGCGTCATTTATCATTCAAACAACGTCCAAATACACAAAGAAGAAGCCACCAAAAATGTTTATTTAATGTTTTCGAGTATTTTTGCACTTGTATTTGCATTTAATGACCTATATTTCACGTCAAATCGCATTAAAATATATTAAAAACGAATTTCGGAATGTTTATGCCCATTTTTAACCAATTTGGCCTCATTTATCATTCAAATAACGTCCAAATACAAAAAGAAGCCACCCAAAAAATTTATTTAATGTTTACGAGTGTTTTTGCACTTGTATTTGCGTTTAATAACCTATATTTCACGTCAAATCGTATTAAAATGCATTAAAATAAATTAAAAACGAATTTGAGCATGTTTATGCACATTTTTAATCAATTTGGCCTAATTTATCATTCAAATAACGTCCAAACACACAAAGAATCAACCCAAAATATTTATTTAATGTTTACGAGTGTTTTTGCACTTGTATTTGCATTTAATGACCTATATTTCACGTCAAATCGCATCGAAGTGCATTAAAAACGAATTTGAGCATGTTTATACAAATTTTTAACCAATTTGGCCTTATTTATCATTCAAATAACGTCCAAATACACAATGAACAACCCAAAATATTTATTTAATATTTTTGAGTGTTTTTGCTCTTGTATTTGCATTTAATGACCTATATTTCACGTCAAATCGCATTAAAATGAATTAAAAATGTATTTGAGAATGTTTATGCCCATTTTTAACCAATTTGGCCTCATTTATCATTCAAATAACGTCCAAATACAAAAAAAAGCCACCCAAAATATTTATTTAATGTTTACAAGTGTTTTTGCATTTTTATGTGCATTTAATTACCTATATTTCACATCAAATCGCTTTAAAATGCATTAAAAAGGCATTTGTGCAAGTTTATGCACATTTTGAAACAATTTGGCCTCATTTATCATTCAAATAACGTCCAAATACACAAAGAAGCCAACCAAAATATTTATTTAATGTTTAAGAGTGTTTTTGCACTTGTATGTGCATTTAATTAACTATATTTCACGTCAAATCGCATTAAAATGCATTAAAAAGACATTTGTGAATGTTTATGCACATTTTGAAGCAATTTGGCCTCATTTATCATTCAAATAACGTCCAAATACACAAAGAAGCCACCCAAAATATTTATTTAATGTTTACGAGTGTTTTTGCACTTGTAGTTGCACTTAATGACCTATATTTCATGTCAAATCGCATAAAAATGCATTAAAAACGAATTTGAGCTTGTTTATGCACATTTTTAACCAATTTGGCCTCATTTATCATTCAAATAACGTCCAAATACACAAAAAAGCCACCCAAAATATTTATTTAATGTTTACGAGTGTTTTTGCACTTGTATTTACATTTAATGACCTATATTTCCCGTCAAATCGCATCAAAATGCATTAAAAACGAATTTGAGCATTTTAATGCACATTTTTAACGAATTTGGCCTCATTTATCATTCAAATAACGTCAAACATACAAAGAATCAACCCAAAATATTTATTTAATGTTTACGAGTGTTTTTGCACTTGTATTTGCATTTAATTACCTATATTTCACGTCAAATCTATTTAAATTGCATTAAAAACGAATTTGAGCATGTTTATGCACATTTTTAACCAATTTGGCCTCATTTATCATTCAAATAACGTCCAAATACAAAAAAAAGCCACCCAAAAAATTTATTTAATGTTTACGAGTGTTTTTGCACTTATATTCACATTTAATGACCTATTTCACGTCAAATCGCTTTAAAATGCATTAAAAAGGCATTTGTGCATGTTTATGCACATTTTGAAGCAATTTGGCCTCATTTATCATTCAAATAACGTCCAAATACACAAAGAAGCCAACCAAAATATTTATTTAATTTTTACGAGTGTTTTTGCACTTGTATTTGCATTTAATTACCTATTCACGTCAAATCGCTTTAAAATGCATTAAAAATGCATTTGTGCATGTTTATGCACATTTTTAACCAATTTGGCCTCATTTATCATTCAAATAACGTCCAAATATACAAAGAAGCCACCCAAAATATTTATTTATTGTTTACGAGTGTTTTTGTACTTGTATTATCCTTTAATGACCTATATTTCACGTCAAATCGCATCGAAGTGCATTAAAAACGAATTTGAGCATGTTTATACAAATTTTTAACCAATTTGGCCTCATTTATCATTCAAATAACGTCCAAATACGCAAAAAACAACCCAAAATATTTATTTAATGTTTTCGATTGTTTTTGCACTTGTATTTGCATTTAATGACCTATATTTCACGTCAAATCACATTAAAATGCATTAAAAACGTATTTCAGAATGTTTATGCATATTTTTAACCAATTTGGCCTCATTTATCATTCAAATAACGTCCAAATACAAAAAGAAGCCACCCAAAAAATTTATTTAATGTTTACGAGTGTTTTTGCACTTATATTCACATTTAATGACCTATTTCACATCAAATCGCTTTAAAATGCATTAAAAAGGCATTTGTGCAAGTTTATGCACATTTTGAAGCAATTTGGCCTCATTTATCATTCAAATAACGTCCAAATACACAAAGAAGCCAACAAAAATATTTATTTAATTTTTACGAGTGTTTTTGCACTTGTATTTGCATTTAATTACCTATATTTCATGTCAAATCGCATTAAAATGCATTAAAAAGGCATTTGAGCATGTTTATGCACATTTTTAACCAATTTGGCCTCATTTATCATTAAAATAACGTCCAGATACACAAAGAAGCCACCCAAAATATTTATTTAATGTTTACGAGTGTTTTTACACAAGTATTTACATTTAATGACCTATATTTTACGTCAAATCGCTTTAAAATGCTTTAAAAAGGCTTTTGTGCATGTTTATGCACATTTTGAAACAATTTGGCCTCATTTATCATTCAAAAAACGTCCAAATACACAAAGAAGCAACCTAAAATATTTATTTAATGTTTACGAGAGTTTTTGCACTTGTAGTTGCACTTAATGACCTTTATTTCATGTCAAATCGCATAAAAGTGCATTAAAAACGAATTTGAGCTTGTTTATGCACATTTTTAACCAATTTGGCCTCATTTATCATTCAAATAACGTCCAAATACACAAAGAAGCCATCCAAAATATTTATTTATTGTTTACGAGTGTTTTTGTACTTGTATTATCCTTTAATGACGTATATTTCACGTCAAATCGCATCGAAGTGCATTAAAAACGAATTTGAGCATGTTTATACAAATTTTTAACCAATTTGGCCTAATTTATCATTCAAAAAACGTCCAAATACGCAAAAAACAACCCAAAATATTTATTTAATGTTTTCGATTGTTTTTGCACTTGTATTTGCATTTAATGACCTATATTTCACGTCAAATCACATTAAAATGCATTAAAAACGTATTTCAGAATGTTTATGCATATTTTTAACCAATTTGGCCTCATTTATCATTCAAATAACGTCCAAATACAAAAAGAAGCCACCCAAAAAATTTATTTAATGTTTACGAGTGTTTTTGCACTTATATTCACATTTAATGACCTATTTCACGTCAAATCGCTTTAAAATGCATTAAAAAGGCATTTGAGCATGTTTATGCACGTTTTTAACCAATTTGGCGTCATTTATCATTCAAACAACGTCCAAATACACAAAGAAGAAGCCACCAAAAATGTTTATTTAATGTTTTCGAGTATTTTTGCACTTGTATTTGCATTTAATGACCTATATTTCACGTCAAATCGCATTAAAATGTATTAAAAACGAATTTCGGAATGTTTATGCCCATTTTTAACCAATTTGGCCTCATTTATCATTAAAATAACGTCCAGATACACAAAGAAGCCACCCAAAATATTTATTTAATGTTTACGAGTGTTTTTGCACTTGTATTTGCACTTAATGACCTATATTTCATGTCAAATCGCATCGAAGTGTATTAAAAACGAATTTGAGCATGTTTATACACATTTTTAACCAAATTGGGCTCATTTATCATTCAAATAACGTCCAAATACACAAATAAGCACACCAAAATATTTATTTAATGTTTATGAGTCTTTTTGCACTTGTATTCGCATTTACTGACCTATGTTTTACGTCAAATCGCATCGAAGTGCATTAAAAACGAATTTGAGAATGTTTATGCACATTTTTAACCGCATTGGCCTCATTTATCATTCAAATATCTGCCAAAATACGCAAATAAGCAAACCAAAATATTTATTTATGTTTACGAGTGTTTTTGCTCTTGTATTTGCACCTAATGACCTATATTTCACGTCAAATCGCATCGAAGTGCATTAAAAACGAATTTGAGCATGTTTATACAAATTTTTAACCAATTTGGCCTCATTTATCATTCAAATAACGTCCAAATACACAAAAAACAACCCAAAATATTTATTTAATGTTTTCGAGTGTTTTTGCACTTGTATTTGCATTTAATGACCTATATTTCACGTCAAATCGCATCAAAATGTATTAAAAACGAATTTCGGAATGTTTATGCCCATTTTTAACCAATTTGGCCTCATTTATCATTCAAATAACGTCCAAATACAAAAAGAAGCCACCCAAAAAATTTATTTAATGTTTACGAGTGTTTTTGCACTTGTATTTACATTTAATGACCTATTTCACGTCAAATCGCTTTAAAATGCATTAAAAAGGCATTTGTGCATGTTTATGCACATTTTTAACCAATTTGGCCTCATTTATCATTCAAATAACGTCCAAATACACAAAGAAGCCACCCAAAATATTTATTTAATGTTTACGAGTGTTTTTGCACTTGTATTTGCGTTTAATAACCTATATTTCACGTCAAATCGTATTAAAATGCATTAAAATGAATTAAAAACGATTTTGAGAATGTTTATGCATATTTTTAACCAATTTGACCTCATTTATCATTCAAATAACGTCCAAATACACAGAAAAGCAACCCAAAATATTTATTTAATGTTTACGAGTGTTTTTGCGCTTGTAGTGGCACTTAATGACCTATATTTCATATCAAATCGCATAAAAATGCATTAAAAACGAATTTGAGCTTGTTTATGCACATTTTTAACCAATTTGGCCTCATTTATCATTCAAAAAACGTCCAAATACACAAAAAAGCCACCCAAAATATTTATTTAATGTTTACGAGTGTTTTTGCACTTGTATTTACATTTAATGACCTATATTTCTCGTCAAATCGCATCAAAATGCATTAAAAACGAATTTGAGCATTTTAATGCACATTTTTAACCAATTTGGCCTGATTTATCATTCAAATAACGTCAAACATACAAAGAATCAACCAAAAATATTTATTTAATGTTTAAGAGTGTTTTTGCACTTGTATGTGCATTTAATTACCTATATTTCACGTCAAATCGCATCGAAGTGCATTAAAAACGAATTTGAGCATGTTTATACAAATTTTTAACCAATTTGGCCTTATTTATCATTCAAATAACGTCCAAATACACAATGAACAACCCAAAATATTTATTTAATATTTTCGAGTGTTTTTGCTCTTGTATTTGCATTTAATGACCTATATTTCACGTCAAATCGCATTAAAATGAATTAAAAATGTATTTGAGAATGTTTATGCCCATTTTTAACCAATTTGGCCTCATTTATCATTCAAATAATGTCCAATTACAAAAAAAAGCCACTCAAAATATTTATTTAATGTTTACGAGTGTTTTTGCACTTGTATTTACATTTAATGACCTATTTCACGTCAAATCGCTTTAAAATGCATTAAAAAGGCATTTGTGCATGTTTATGCACATTTTTAACCAATTTGGCATCATTTATCATTCAAATTACGTCCAAATGCACAAAGAGACCACCCAAAATATTTATTTAATGTTTACAAGTGTTTTTGCATTTGTATGTGCATTTAATTACCTATATTTCACATCAAATCGCTTTAAAATGCATTAAAAAGGCATTTGTGCAAGTTTATGTACATTTTGAAACAATTTGGCCTCATTTATCATTCAAATAACGTCCAAATACACAAAGAAGCCACCCAAAATTTTTATTCAATGTTTACGAGTATTTTTGCACTTGTATTTGCCTTTAATAACCTATAATTCACGTCAAATCTTATTAAAATGCATTAAAAAGGCATTTGTGCATGTTTATGCACATTTTTAACCAATTTGGCCTCATTTATCATTCAAATTACGTCCAAATACACAGAAAAGCAACCCAAAATATTTATTTAATGTTTAAGAGTGTTTTTGCACTTGTATGTGCATTTAATTACCTATATTTCACGTCAAATCGCATTAAAATGCATTAAAAAGACATTTCTGAATGTTTATGCACATTTTGAAGCAATTTGGCCTCATTTATCATTCAAATAACGTCCAAATACACAAAGAAGCCACCCAAAATATTTATTTAACGTTTACGAGTGTTTTTGCACTTGTAGTTGCACTTAATGACCTATATTTCATGTCAAATCGCATAAAAATGCATTAAAAACGAATTTGAGCTTGTTTATGCACATTTTTAACCAATTTGGCCTCATTTATCATTCAAATAACGTCCAAATACACAAAAAAGCCACCCAAAATATTTATTTAATGTTTACGAGTGTTTTTGCACTTGTATTTACATTTAATGACCTATATTTCCCGTCAAATCGCATCAAAA
This sequence comes from x Bolboschoenoplectus mariqueter, assembly GCA_037678475.1. Lineage (NCBI taxonomy): Eukaryota > Viridiplantae > Streptophyta > Magnoliopsida > Poales > Cyperaceae > x Bolboschoenoplectus > x Bolboschoenoplectus mariqueter. The sequence goes on along the minus strand of CM075236.1, from coordinate 4,182,884 downwards.
TGCATTAAAAACGAATTTGAGCATTTTAATGCACATTTTTAACCAATTTGGCCTCATTTATCATTCAAATAACGTCAAACATACAAAGAATCAACCCAAAATATTTATTTAATGTTTACGAGTGTTTTTGCACTTGTATTTGCATTTAATGACCTATATTTCACGTCAAATCACATTAAAATGCATTAAAAACGAATTTGAGCTTGTTTATGCACATTTTTAACCAATTTGGTCTCATTTATCATTCAAATAACGTCCAAATACAGAAAAATGCCTCCCAAAATATTTATTTAATGTTTACGAGTGTTTTTACACAAGTATTTACATTTAATAACCTATATTTTACGTCAAATCGCTTTAAAATGCTTTAAAAAGGCTTTTGTGCATGTTTATGCACATTTTGAAACAATTTGGCCTCATTTATCATTCAAAAAACGTCCAAATACACAAAGAATCAACCTAAAATATTTATTTAATGTTTACGAGAGTTTTTGCACTTGTAGTTGCACTTAATGACCTATATTTCATGTCAAATCGCATAAAAATGCATTAAAAACGAATTTGAGCTTGTTTATGCACATTTTTAACCAATTTGGCGTCATTTATCATTCAAATAACGTCCAAATACACAAAAAAGCCACCCAAAATATTTATTTAATGTTTACGAGTGTTTTTGCACTTGTATTTACATTTAATGACCTATATTTCCCGTCAAATCGCATCAAAATGCATTAAAAACGAATTTGAGCATTTTAATGCACATTTTTAACCAATTTGGCCTCATTTATCATTCAAATAACGTCAAACATACAAAGAATCAACCCAAAATATTTATTTAATGTTTACGAGTGTTTTTGCACTTGTATTTGCATTTAATTACCTATATTTCACGTCAAATCTATTTAAATTGCATTAAAAACGAATTTGAGCATGTTTATGCACATTTTTAACCAATTTGGCCTCATTTATCATTCAAATAACGTCCAAATACACAAAAAAGCAACCCAAAATATTTATTTAATGTTTACGAGTGTTTTTGCACTTGTATTTGCAGTTAATGACCTATGTTTCACATCAAATCGCATCAAAACGCATTAAAAACGAATTTGAGCATTTTAATGCACATTTTTAACCAATTTGGCCTCATTTATCACTCAAATAACATCCAAACACACAAAGAATCACCCCAAAATATTTATTTAATGTTTACGAGTGTTTTTGCACTTGTATTTACAATTAATGACCTATTCACGTCAAATCGCTTTAAAATGCATTAAAAATGCATTTGTGCATGTTTATGCACATTTTTAAACAATTTGGCCTCATTTATCATTCAAATAACGTCCAAATACACAAAGAAGCCACCCAAAATATTTATTTATTGTTTACGAGTGTTTTTGTACTTGTATTATCCTTTAATGACCTATATTTCACGTCAAATCGCATCGAAGTGCATTAAAAACGAATTTGAGCATGTTTATACAAATTTTTAACAAATTTGGCCTCATTTATCATTCAAATAACGTCCAAATACGCAAAATACAACCCAAAATATTTATTTAATGTTTTCGATTGTTTTTGCACTTGTATTTGCATTTAATGACCTATATTTCACGTCAAATCACATTAAAATGCATTAAAAACGAATTTGAGCTTGTTTATGCACATTTTTAACCAATTTGGTCTCATTTATCATTCAAATAACGTCCAAATACAGAAAAATGCCTCCCAAAATATTTATTTAATGTTTACGAGTGTTTTTACACAAGTATTTACATTTAATAACCTATATTTTACGTCAAATCGCTTTAAAATGCTTTAAAAAGGCTTTTGTGCATGATTATGCACATTTTGAAACAATTTGGCCTCATTTATCATTCAAAAAACGTCCAAATACACAAAGAAGCAACCTAAAATATTTATTTAATGTTTACGAGAGTTTTTGCACTTGTAGTTGCACTTAATGACCTATATTTCATGTCAAATCGCATAAAAATGCATTAAAAACGAATTTGAGCTTGTTTATGCACATTTTTAACCAATTTGGCGTCATTTATCATTCAAATAACGTCCAAATACACAAAAAAGCCACCCAAAATATTTATTTAATGTTTACGAGTGTTTTTGCACTTGTATTTACATTTAATGACCTATATTTCCCGTCAAATCGCATCAAAATGCATTAAAAACGAATTTGAGCATTTTAATGCACATTTTTAACCAATTTGGCCTCATTTATCATTCAAATAACGTCAAACATACAAAGAATCAACCCAAAATATTTATTTAATGTTTACGAGTGTTTTTGCACTTGTATTTGCATTTAATTACCTATATTTCACGTCAAATCTATTTAAATTGCATTAAAAACGAATTTGAGCATGTTTATGCACATTTTTAACCAATTTGGCCTCATTTATCATTCAAATAACGTCCAAATACACAAAAAAGCAACCCAAAATATTTATTTAATGTTTACGAGTGTTTTTGCACTTGTATTTGCATTTAATGACCTATATTTCACGTCAAATCGCATTAAAATGAATTAAAAATGTATTTGAGAATGTTTATGCCCATTTTTAACCAATTTGGCCTCATTTATCATTCAAATAACGTCCAATTACAAAAAAAAGCCACTCAAAATATTTATTTAATGTTTACGAGTGTTTTTGCACTTGTATTTACATTTAATGACCTATTTCACGTCAAATCGCTTTAAAATGCATTAAAAAGGCATTTGTGCATGTTTATGCACATTTTTAACCAATTTGGCCTCATTTATCATTCAAATTACGTCCAAATGCACAAAGAGACCACCCAAAATATTTATTTAATGTTTACAAGTGTTTTTGCATTTGTATGTGCATTTAATTACCTATATTTCACATCAAATCGCTTTAAAATGCATTAAAAAGGCATTTGTGCAAGTTTATGTACATTTTGAAACAATTTGGCCTCATTTATCATTCAAATAACGTCCAAATACAAAAAGAAGCCACCCAAAATTTTTATTCAATGTTTACGAGTATTTTTGCACTTGTATTTGCCTTTAATGACCTATAATTCACGTCAAATCTTATTAAAATGCATTAAAAAGGCATTTGTGCATGTTTATGCACATTTTTAACCAATTTGGCCTCATTTATCATTCAAATTACGTCCAAATACACAGAAAAGCAACCCAAAATATTTATTTAATGTTTAAGAGTGTTTTTGCACTTGTATGTGCATTTAATTACCTATATTTCACGTCAAATCGCATTAAAATGCATTAAAAAGACATTTGTGAATGTTTATGCACATTTTGAAGCAATTTGGCCTCATTTATCATTCAAATAACGTCCAAATACACAAAGAAGCCACCCAAAATATTTATTTAATGTTTACGAGTGTTTTTGCACTTGTAGTTGCACTTAATGACCTATATTTCATGTCAAATCGCATAAAAATGCATTAAAAACGAATTTGAGCTTGTTTATGCACATTTTTAACCAATTTGGGCTCATTTATCATTCAAATAACGTCCAAATACACAAAAAAGCCACCCGAAATATTTATTTAATGTTTACGAGTGTTTTTGCACTTGTATTTACATTTAATGACCTATATTTCCCGTCAAATCGCATCAAAATGCATTAAAAACGAATTTGAGCATTTTAATGCACATTTTTAACCAATTTGGCCTAATTTTTCATTCAAATAACGTCAAACATACAAAGAATCAACCCAAAATATTTATTTAATGTTTACGAGTGTTTTTGCACTTGTATTTGCATTTAATTACCTATATTTCACGTCAAATCTATTTAAATTGCATTAAAAACGAATTTGAGCATGTTTATGCACATTTTTAACCAATTTGGCCTCATTTATCATTCAAATAACGTCCAAATACACAAAAAAGCAACCCAAAATATTTATTTAATGTTTACGAGTGTTTTTGCACTAGTATTTGCAGTTAATGACCTATGTTTCACATCAAATCGCATCAAAATGCATTAAAAACGAATTTGAGCATTTTAATGCACATTTTTAACCAATTTGGCCTCATTTATCACTCAAATAACATCCAAACACACAAAGAATCACCCCAAAATATTTATTTAATGTTTACGAGTGTTTTTGCACTTGTATTTACAATTAATGACCTATTCACGTCAAATCGCTTTAAAATGCATTAAAAATGCATTTGTGCATGTTTATGCACATTTTTAAACAATTTGGCCTCATTTATCATTCAAATAACGTCCAAATACACAAAGAAGCCACCCAAAATATTTATTTATTGTTTACGAGTGTTTTTGTACTTGTATTATCCTTTAATGACCTATATTTCACGTCAAATCGCATCGAAGTGCATTAAAAACGAATTTGAGCATGTTTATACAAATTTTTAACCAATTTGGCCTCATTTATCATTCAAATAACGTCCAAATACGCAAAAAACAACCCAAAATATTCATTTAATGTTTTCGATTGTTTTTGCACTTGTATTTGCATTTAATGACCTATATTTCACGTCAAATCACATTAAAATGCATTAAAAACGAATTTGAGCTTGTTTATGCACATTTTTAACCAATTTGGTCTCATTTATCATTCAAATAACGTCCAAATACAGAAAAATGCCTCCCAAAATATTTATTTAATGTTTACGAGTGTTTTTACACAAGTATTTACATTTAATAACCTATATTTTACGTCAAATCGCTTTAAAATGCTTTAAAAAGGCTTTTGTGCATGTTTATGCACATTTTGAAACAATTTGGCCTCATTTATCATTCAAAAAACGTCCAAATACACAAAGAAGCAACCTAAAATATTTATTTAATGTTTACGAGAGTTTTTGCACTTGTAGTTGCACTTAATGACCTATATTTCATGTCAAATCGCATAAAAATGCATTAAAAACGAATTTGAGCTTGTTTATGCACATTTTTAACCAATTTGGCGTCATTTATCATTCAAATAACGTCCAAATACACAAAAAAGCCACCCAAAATATTTATTTAATGTTTACGAGTGTTTTTGCACTTGTATTTACATTTAATGACCTATATTTCCCGTCAAATCGCATCAAAATGCATTAAAAACGAATTTGAGCATTTTAATGCACATTTTTAACCAATTTGGCCTCATTTATCATTCAAATAACGTCAAACATACAAAGAATCAACCCAAAATATTTATTTAATGTTTACGAGTGTTTTTGCACTTGTATTTGCATTTAATTACCTATATTTCACGTCAAATCTATTTAAATTGCATTAAAAACGAATTTGAGCATGTTTATGCACACTTTTAACCAATTTGGCCTCATTTATCATTCAAATAACGTCCAAATACACAAAAAAGCAACCCAAAATATTTATTTAATGTTTACGAGTGTTTTTGCACTTGTATTTGCATTTAATGACCTATATTTCACGTCAAATCGCATTAAAATGAATTAAAAATGTATTTGAGAATGTTTATGCCCATTTTTAACCAATTTGGCCTCATTTATCATTCAAATAACGTCCAATTACAAAAAAAAGCCACTCAAAATATTTATTTAATGTTTACGAGTGTTTTTGCACTTGTATTTACATTTAATGACCTATTTCACGTCAAATCGCTTTAAAATGCATTAAAAAGGCATTTGTGCATGTTTATGCACATTTTTAACCAATTTGGCCTCATTTATCATTCAAATTACGTCCAAATGCACAAAGAGACCACCCAAAATATTTATTTAATGTTTACAAGTGTTTTTGCATTTGTATGTGCATTTAATTACCTATATTTCACATCAAATCGCTTTAAAATGCATTAAAAAGGCATTTGTGCAAGTTTATGTACATTTTGAAACAATTTGGCCTCATTTATCATTCAAATAACGTCCAAATACACAAAGAAGCCACCCAAAATTTTTATTCAATGTTTACGAGTATTTTTGCACTTGTATTTGCCTTTAATGACCTATAATTCACGTCAAATATTATTAAAATGCATTAAAAAGGCATTTGTGCATGTTTATGCACATTTTTAACCAATTTGGCCTCATTTATCATTCAAATTACGTCCAAATACACAGAAAAGCAACCCAAAATATTTATTTAATGTTTAAGAGTGTTTTTGCACTTGTATGTGCATTTAATTACCTATATTTCACGTCAAATCGCATTAAAATGCATTAAAAAGACATTTGTGAATGTTTATGCACATTTTGAAGCAATTTGGCCTCATTTATCATTCAAATAACGTCCAAATACACAAAGAAGCCACCCAAAATATTTATTTAATGTTTACGAGTGTTTTTGCACTTGTAGTTGCACTTAATGACCTATATTTCATGTCAAATCGCATAAAAATGCATTAAAAACGAATTTGAGCTTGTTTATGCACATTTTTAACCAATTTGGCCTCATTTATCATTCAAATAACGTCCAAATACACAAAAAAGCCACCCGAAATATTTATTTAATGTTTACGAGTGTTTTTGCACTTGTATTTACATTTAATGACCTATATTTCCCGTCAAATCGCATCAAAATGCATTAAAAACGAATTTGAGCATTTTAATGCACATTTTTAACCAATTTGGCCTCATTTTTCATTCAAATAACGTCAAACATACAAAGAATCAACCCAAAATATTTATTTAATGTTTACGAGTGTTTTTGCACTTGTATTTGCATTTAATTACCTATATTTCACGTCAAATCTATTTAAATTGCATTAAAAACGAATTTGAGCATGTTTATGCACATTTTTAACCAATTTGGCCTCATTTATCATTCAAATAACGTCCAAATACACAAAAAAGCAACCCAAAATATTTATTTAATGTTTACGAGTGTTTTTGCACTTGTATTTGCAGTTAATGACCTATGTTTCACGTCAAATCGCATCAAAATGCATTAAAAACGAATTTGAGCATTTTAATGCACATTTTTAACCAATTTGGCCTCATTTATCATTCAAATAACATCCAAACACACAAAGAATCACCCCAAAATATTTATTTAATGTTTACGAGTGTTTTTGCACTTGTATTTACAATTAATGACCTATTCACGTCAAATCGCTTTAAAATGCATTAAAAATGCATTTGTGCATGTTTATGCACATTTTTAAACAATTTGGCCTCATTTATCATTCAAATAACGTCCAAATACACAAAGAAGCCACCCAAAAAATTTATTTAATGTTTACGAGTGTTTTTGCACTTATATTCACATTTAATGACCTATTTCACGTCAAATCGCTTTCAAATGCATTAAAAAGGCATTTGTGCAAGTTTATGCACATTTTGAAGCAATTTGGCCTCATTTATCATTCAAATAACGTCCAAATACACAAAGAAGCCAACCAAAATATTTATTTAATTTTTACGAGTGTTTTTGCACTTGTATTTGCATTTAATTACCTATATTTCATGTCAAATCGCATTAAAATGCATTAAAAAGGCATTTGAGCATGTTTATGCACATTTTTAACCAATTTGGTCTCATTTATCATTCAAATAACGTCCAAATACAGAAAAATGCCTCCCAAAATATTTATTTAATGTTTACGAGTGTTTTTACACAAGTATTTACATTTAATAACCAATATTTTACGTCAAATCGCTTTAAAATGCTTTAAAAAGGCTTTTGTGCATGTTTATGCACATTTTGAAACAATTTGGCCTCATTTATCATTCAAAAAACGTCCAAATACACAAAAAAGCAACCTAAAATATTTATTTAATGTTTACGAGAGTTTTTGCACTTGTAGTTGCATTTAATGACTTATTTCATGTCAAATCGCATAAAAATGCATTAAAAACGAATTTGAGCTTGTTTATGCACATTTTTAACCAATTTGGCGTCATTCATCATTCAAATAACGTCCAAATACACAAAAAAGCCACCCAAAATATTTATTTAATGTTTACGAGTGTTTTTGCACTTGTATTTACATTTAATGACCTATATTTCCCTTCAAATCGCATGAAAATGCATTAAAAACGAATTTGAGCATTTTAATGCACATTTTTAACCAATTTGGCCTCATTTATCATTCAAATAACGTCAAACATACAAAGAATCAACCCAAAATATTTATTTAATGTTTACGAGTGTTTTTGCACTTGTATTTGCATTTAATTACGTATATTTCACGTCAAATCTATTTAAATTGCATTAAAAACGAATTTGAGCATGTTTATGCACACTTTTAACCAATTTGGCCTCATTTATCATTCAAATAACGTCCAAATACACAAAAAAGCAACCCAAAATATTTATTTAATGTTTACGAGTGTTTTTGCACTTGTATTTGCAGTTAATGACCTATGTTTCACGTCAAATCGCATCAAAATGCATTAAAAACGAATTTGAGCATTTTAATGCACATTTTTAACCAATTTGGCCTCATTTATCATTCAAATAACATCCAAACACACAAAGAATCACCCCAAAATATTTATTTAATGTTTACGAGTGTTTTTGCACTTGTATTTACAATTAATGACCTATTCACGTCAAATCGCTTTAAAATGCATTAAAAATGCATTTGTGCATGTTTATGCACATTTTTAACCAATTTGGCCTCATTTATCATTCAAATAACGTCCAAATACGCAAAAAACAACCCAAAATATTTATTTAATGTTTTCGATTGTTTTTGCACTTGTATTTGCATTTAATGACCTATATTTCACGTCAAATCACATTAAAATGCATTAAAAACGTATTTCAGAATGTTTATGCATATTTTTAACGAATTTGGCCTCATTTATCCTTCAAATAACGTCCAAATACAAAAAGAAGCCACCCAAAAAATTTATTTAATGTTTACGAGTGTTTTTGCACTTATATTCACATTTAATGACCTATTTCACGTCAAATCGCTTTCAAATGCATTAAAAAGGCATTTGTGCAAGTTTATGCACATTTTGAAGCAATTTGGCCTCATTTATCATTCAAATAACGTCCAAATACACAAAGAAGCCAACCAAAATATTTATTTAATTTTTACGAGTGTTTTTGCACTTGTATTTGCATTTAATTACCTATATTTCATGTCAAATCGCATTAAAATGCATTAAAAAGGCATTTGAGCATGTTTATGCACATTTTTAACCAATTTGGCCTCATTTATCATTAAAATAACGTCCAGATACACAAAGAAGCCACCCAAAATATTTATTTAATGTTACTTGTGTTTTTGCACTTGTATTTGCACTTAATGACCTATATTTCACGTCAAATCACATTAAAATGCATTAAAAACGTATTTGAGCATGTTTATACAAATTTTTAACCAATTTGGCCTCATTTATCATTAAAATAACGTCCAAATACACAAAGAAACCACCCAAAATATTTATTTAATGTTTACTTGTGTTTTTGCACTTGTATTTGCACTTAATGACCTATATTTCACGTCAAATCGCATCGAAGTGCATTAAAAACGAATTTGAGCATGTTTATACACATTTTTAACCAATTTGGCCACATTTATCTTTCAAATAACGTCCAAATACACAAAGAAGCCACCCAAAATATTTATTTAATGTTTACGAGTGTTTTTGCACATGTATTTGCATTTAATTACCTATATTTCACGTCAAAACGCTTTAAAATGCATTAAAAAGGCATTTGTGAATGTTTATGCACATTTTGAAGCAATTTGGCATCATTTATCATTCAAATAACGTCCAAATACACAAAAAACAACCCAAAATATTTATTTAATATTTTCGAGTGTTTTTGCACTTTTATTTTCATTTAATGACCTATATTTCACGTCAAATCGCATTAAAATGCATTAAAAACGTATTTCAGAATGTTTATGCATATTTTTAACCAAATTGGCCTAATTTATCATTCAAATAATGTCCAAATACAAAAAGAAGCCACCCAAAAAATTTATTTAATGTTTACGAGTGTTTTTGCACTTGTATTTACATTTAATGACCTATTTCACGTCAAATCGCTTTAAAATGCATTAAAAAGGCATTTGTGCATTTTTATGCACATTTATAACCAATTTCGCATCATTTATCATTCAAATTACGTCCAAATATACAAAGAAGCCACCCAAAATATTTATTTAATGTTTACAAGTGTTTTTGCACTTGTATGTGCATTTAATTACCTATATTTCACGTCAAATCGCATTAAAATGCATTCAAAATGCATTTGTGCATGTTTATGCACTTTTTTAACCAATTTGGCCTCATTTATCATTCAAATAACGTCAAATACACAAAGAAGCCACCCAAAATATTTATTTAATTTTTACGAGTGTTTTTGCACTTGTATTTGCATTTAATTACCTATATTTCATGTCAAATCGAATTAAAATGCATTAAAAAGGCATTTGAGCATGTTTATGCACATTTTTAACCAATTTGGCCTCATTTATCATTAAAATAACGGCCAAATACACAAAGAAGCCACCCAAAATATTTATTTAATGTTTACGAGTGTTTTTGAATTTGTTTGTGCATTTAATTACCTATATTTCACATCAAATCGCTTTAAAATGCATTAAAAAGGCATTTGTGCAAGTTTATGCACATTTTGAAGCAATTTGGCCTCATTTATCATTCAAATAACGTCCAAATACACAAATAAGCCACCCAAAATATTTATTTAATGTTTACGAGTGTTTTTGCACTTGTATTTGCATTTAATTACCTATATTTCACGTCAAAACGCTTTAAAATGCATTAAAAAGGCATTTGTGAATGTTTATGCACATTTTGAAGCAATTTGGCCTCATTTATCATTCAAATAACGTCCAAATACACAAAGATGCCACCCAAATATTTATTTAATGTTTACGAGTGTTTTTGCACTTGTATTTGCATTTAATTACCTATATTTCACGTCGAAACGCTTTAAAATGCATTAAAAAGGCATTTGTGAATGTTTATGCACATTTTGAAGCAATTTGGCCTCATTTATCATTCAAATAACGTCCAAATACACAAAGAAGCCACCCAAAAATTTATTTAATGTTTACGAGTGTTTTTGCACTTGTATTTGCATTTAATTACATATATTTCACGTCAAATCGCTTTAAAATGCATTAAAAAGGCATTGGTGCATGTTTATGCACATTTTGAAGCAATTTGGCCTCATTTATCATTCAAATAACGTCCAAATACAGAAATAAGCCACCCAAAATATTTATTTAATGTTTACGAGTGTTTTTGCACTTCTATTTGCATTTAATTACCTATATTTCACGTCAAAACGCTTTAAAATGCATTAAAAAGGCATTTGTGAATTTTTATGCACATTTTGAAGCAATTTGGCCTCATTTATAATTCAAATAACGTCCAAATACACAAAGATGCCACCCAAATATTTATTTAATGTTTACGAGTGTTTTTGCACTTGTATTTGCATTTAATTACCTATATTTCACGTCAAATCGCTTTAAAATGCATTAAAAAAGCATTTGTGCATGTTTATGCACATTTTGAAGCAATTTGGCCTCATTTATCATTCAAATAACGTCCAAATACACAAAGAAGCCACCCAAAATATTTATTTAATGTTTACGAGTGTTTTTGCACTTGTATTTGCATTTAATTACGTATATTTCACATCAAATCGCTTTAAAATGCATTAAAAAAGCATTTGTGAATGTTTATGCACATTTTGAAGCAATTTGGCCTCATTTATCATTCAAATAACGTCCAAATACACAAAGAAGCCACCCAAAATATTTATTTAATGTTTACGAGTGTTTTTGCACTGGTATTTGCGTTTAATAACCTATATTTCATGTCAAATCGTATTAAAATGCATTAAAATAAATTAAAAACGAATTTGAGCATGTTTATGCATATTTTTAACCAATTTGGCCTCATTTATCATTCAAATAACGTCCAAATACACAGAAAAGCAACCCAAAATATTTATTTAATGTTTACGTGTGTTTTTGCACTTAATGACCAATATTTCACGTCAAATTGCATCAAAGTAAATTAAAAACGAATTTGAGCATGTTTATGCACATTTTTAATCAATTTGGCCTAATTTATCATTCAAATAACGTCCAAACACACAAAGAATCAACCCAAAATATTTATTTAATGTTTATGAGTGTTTTTGCACTTGTAGTTGCACTTAATGACCTATATTTCATGTCAAATCGCATAAAAATGCATTAAAAAGGCATTTGTGCAAGTTTATGCACATTTTGAAGCAATTTGGCCTCATTTATCATTCAAATAACGTCCAAATACACAAAAAAGCCACCCAAAATATTTATTTAATGTTTACGAGTGTTTTTGCACTTGTATTTACATTTAATGACCTATATTTCCCGTCAAATCGCATCAAAATGCATTAAAAACAAATTTGAGCATTTTAATGCACATTTTTAACCAATTTGGCCTCATTTATCATTAAAATAACGTCCAAATACACAAAAAACAACCCAAAATATTTATTTAATGTTTACGAGTGTTTTTGCACTTGTATTTGCATTTAATTACCTATATTTCACGTCAAATCTATTTAAATTGCATTAAAAACGAATTTGAGCAAATTTATGCAAATTTTTAACCAATATGGCCTAATTTATCATTCAAATAACGTCCAAATACACAAAGAAGCCACCCAAAAAATTTATTTAATGTTTACGAGTGTTTTTGCACTTATATTCACATTTAAGGACCTATTTCACGTCAAATCGCTTTAAAATGCATTAAAAAGGCATTTGTGCAAGTTTATGCACATTTTGAAGCAATTTGGCCTCATTTATCATTCAAATAACGTCCAAATACACAAAGAAGCCACCCAAAATATTTATTTAATGTTTACGAGTGTTTTTGCACTTGTATTTACATTTAATGACCTATATTTCCCGTCAAATCGCATCAAAATGCATTAAAAACAAATTTGAGCATTTTAATGCACATTTTTAACCAATTTGGCCTCATTTATCATTCAAATAACGTCCAAATACACAAAAAACAACCCAAAATATTTATTTAATGTTTACGAGTGTTTTTGCACTTGTATTTGCATTTAATTACCTATATTTCACGTCAAATCTATTTAAATTGCATTAAAAACGAATTTGAGCAAATTTATGCAAATTTTTAACCAATATGGCCTAATTTATCATTCAAATAACGTCCAAATACACAAAGAAGCCACCGAAAAAATTTATTTAATGTTTACGAGTGTTTTTGCACTTATATTCACATTTAAGGACCTATTTCACGTCAAATCGCTTTAAAATGCATTAAAAAGGCATTTGTGCAAGTTTATGCACATTTTGAAGCAATTTGGCCTCATTTATCATTCAAATAACGTCCAAATACACAAAGAAGCCACCCAAAATATTTATTTAATTTTTACGAGTGTTTTTGCACTTGTATTTGCATTTAATTACCTATATTTCATGTCAAATCGCATTAAAATGCATTAAAAACGAATTTGAGCATGTTTATACACATTTTTAACCAATTTGGCCTCATTTATCTTTCAAATAACGTCCAAATACACAAAGAAGCAAACCAAAATATTTATTTAATGTTTACGAGTGTTTTAGCACATGTATTTGCACTTAATGACCTATATTTCACGTCAAATCGCATCGAAGTGCATTAAAAACGAATTTGAGCATGTTTATACAAATTTTTAACCAATTTGGCCTCATTTATCATTAAAATAACGTCCAAATACACAAAGAAACCACCCAAAATATTTATTTAATGTTTACTTGTGTTTTTGCACTTGTATTTACACTTAATGACCTATATTTCACGTCAAATCGCATCGAAGTGCATTAAAAACGAATTTGAGCATGTTTATGCACAATTTTAACCAATTTGGCCTCATTTATCATTCAAATTACGTCCAAATGCACAAAGAAGCCACCCAAAATATTTATTTAATGTTTATGAGTGTTTTTGAATTTGTATGTGCATTTAATTACCTATATTTCACATCAAATCGCTTTAAAATGCATTAAAAAGGCATTTGTGAAATTTATGCACATTTTGAAGCAATTTGGCCTCATTTATTATTCAAATAACGTCCAAATACACAAAGGAGCCACCCAAAATATTTATTTAATTTTTACGAGTGTTTATGCACTTATATTTGCATTTAATTACCTATATTTCACGTCAAATCGCATTAAAATACATTAAAAAGGCATTTGAGCATGTTTATGCACATTTTAAACCAATTTGGCATTATTTATCATTCAAATTACGTCCAAATACACAAAGAAGAAGCCACCAAAAATGTTTATTTAATGTTTACGAGTGTTTTTGCACATGTATTTGCACTTAATGACCTATATTTTACGTCAAATCGCAATAAAATGCATTAAAAACGAATTTGAGCATGTTTATTTTTAACCAATTTGGCCTCATTTATCATTCAAAAAACGTCCAAATACACAAAAAAAAACCCAAAATATTTATTTAATGCTTACGAGTGTTTGTGCACTTGTATTTGCATTTAATGACCTATATATCACGTCAAATCGCATTAAAATGTCTTAAAATGCATTAAAAATGAAATTGAGCGTGTTTATGCACATTTTTAATAAATTTGGCCTCATTTATCATTCAAATTACGTCCAAATACAAATCGAAGCAACCCAAAATATTTATTTAATGTTTACCAGTGTTTTTGCACTTAATGACCTATATTTCACGTCAAATCGCATCAAAGTACATTAAAAACGAATTTGAGCATGTTTATGCACATTTTTAACCAATTTGGCCTCATTTATCATTCAAATAACGTCCTAATACACAAAAAAGCCACCCAAAATATTTATTTAATGTTTACGAGTGTTTTTGCACTTGTATTTACATTTAATGACCTATATTTCCCGTCAAATCGCATCAAAATGCATTAAAAACAAATTTGAGCATTTTAATGCACATTTTTAACCAATTTGGCCTCATTTATCATTCAAATAACGTCCAAATACACAAAAAACAACCCAAAATATTTATTTAATGTTTACGAGTGTTTTTGCACTTGTATTTGCATTTAATTACCTATATTTCACGTCAAATCTATTTAAATTGCATTAAAAACGAATTTGAGCAAATTTATGCAAATTTTTAACCAATATGGCCTAATTTATCATTCAAATAACGTCCAAATACACAAAGAAGCCACCCAAAAAATTTATTTAATGTTTACGAGTGTTTTTGCACTTATATTCACATTTAAGGACCTATTTCACGTCAAATCGCTTTAAAATGCATTAAAAAGGCATTTGTGCAAGTTTATGCACATTTTGAAGCAATTTGGCCTCATTTATCATTCAAATAACGTCCAAATACACAAAGAAGCCACCCAAAATATTTATTTAATTTTTACGAGTGTTTTTGCACTTGTATTTGCATTTAATTACCTATATTTCATGTCAAATCGCATTAAAATGCATTAAAAACGAATTTGAGCATGTTTATACACATTTTTAACCAATTTGGCCTCATTTATCTTTCAAATAACGTCCAAATACACAAAGAAGCAAACCAAAATATTTATTTAATGTTTACGAGTGTTTTAGCACTTGTATTTGCACTTAATGACCTATATTTCACGTCAAATCGCATCGAAGTGCATTAAAAACGAATTTGAGCATGTTTATACAAATTTTTAACCAATTTGGCCTCATTTATCATTAAAATAACGTCCAAATACACAAAGAAACCACCCAAAATATTTATTTAATGTTTACTTGTGTTTTTGCACTTGTATTTACACTTAATGACCTACATTTCACGTCAAATCGCATCGAAGTGCATTAAAAACGAATTTGAGCATGTTTATGCACAATTTTAACCAATTTGGCCTCATTTATCATTCAAATTACGTCCAAATGCACAAAGAAGCCACCCAAAATATTTATTTAATGTTTATGAGTGTTTTTGAATTTGTATGTGCATTTAATTACCTATATTTCACATCAAATCGCTTTAAAATGCATTAAAAAGGCATTTGTGCAAGTTTATGCACATTTTGAAGCAATTTGGCCTCATTTATCATTCAAATAACGTCCAAATACACAAAGAAGCCACCCAAAATATTTATTTAATTTTTACGAGTGTTTTTGCACTTATATTTGCATTTAATTACCTATATTTCACGTCAAATCGCATTAAAATACATTAAAAAGGCATTTGAGCATGTTTATGCACATTTTAAACCAATTTGGCATTATTTATCATTCAAATTACGTCCAAATACACAAAGAAGAAGCCACCAAAAATGTTTATTTAATGTTTACGAGTGTTTTTGCACATGTATTTGCACTTAATGACCTATATTTTACGTCAAATCGCAATAAAATGCATTAAAAACGAATTTGAGCATGTTTATTTTTAACCAATTTGGCCTCATTTATCATTCAAAAAACGTCCAAATACACAAAAAAAAACCCAAAATATTTATTTAATGCTTACGAGTGTTTGTGCACTTGTATTTGCATTTAATGACCTATATATCACGTCAAATCGCATTAAAATGTCTTAAAATGCATTAAAAATGAAATTGAGCGTGTTTATGCACATTTTTAATAAATTTGGCCTCATTTATCATCCAAATTACGTCCAAATACAAATCGAAGCAACCCAAAATATTTATTTAATGTTTACCAGTGTTTTTGCACATGTATTTGCGTTTAATAACCTATATTTCACGTCAAATCGTATTAAAATGCATTAAAATGAATTAAAAACGAATTTGAGCATGTTTATGCACATTTTTAACCAATTTGGCCTCATTTATCATTCAAATAACGTCCAAATACATAAAGAAGCCACCCAAAATATTTATTTAATGTTTACGAGTGTTTTTGCACTTGTATTTGCACTTAATAACCTATATTTCATGTCAAATCGCATCGAAGTGCAATAAAAACGAATTTGAGCATGTTTATACACATTTTTAACCAATTTGGGCTCATTTATCATTCAAATAACGTCCAAATACACAAAGAAGCCACCCAAAATATTTATTTAATGTTTACGAGTGTTTTTGCACTTGTATTTGCATTTAATTACCTATATTTCACATCAAATCGCTTTAAAATGCATTAAAAAGGCATTTGTGCAAGTTTATGCACATTTTGAAGCAATTTGGCCTCATTTATCATTCAAATAACATCCAAATACACAAAGAAGCCACCCAAAATATTTTTTTAATATTTACGAGTGTTTTTGTACTTGTATTTGCATTCAATTACCTATATTTCACATCAAATCGCTTTAAAATACATTAAAAAGGCATTCGAGCATGTTTATGCACATTTTTAAGCAATTTGGCCGCATTAATTATTTAAATTACGTCCTCATACAAAAAATAGCAACCCAAAATATTTATTTAAAGTTTATGAGTGTTTTTGCACTTGTATTTGCCTTTAATGACCTATATTTCACGTCAAATCGAATTAAAATGCATTAAAAACGAATTTGACAATATTTTTGCACATTTTTAACCAATTTGGGCTAATTTAAGATACAAATAACGTTCAAATACACAAAGAAGCCACCAAAAATTTTTATTTAATGTTTACGAGTGTTTTTGCACATGTATTTGCATTTAATTACCAATAATTCACGTCAAATCGCATTAAAATGCATTAAAAACGAATTTGAGCATGTTTATGCACATTTTTAACATATTTGGCCTAATTTATCATTCAAATAACGTCCAAATACACAAATAAGCACACCAAAATTTTTATTTAATGTTTATGAGTCTTTTTGCACTTGTATTCGCATTTACTGACCTATGTTTTACGTCAAATCGCATTAAAATGCATTAAAAACGACTTTGAGCATGTTTATGCACATTTTTAACCGCGTTGGCCTCATTTATCATTCAAATAACTGCCAAAATACGCAAATAAGCAAACCAAAATATTTATTTATGTTTACGAGTGTTTTTGCACTTGTATTTGCACCTAATGACCTATATTTCCCGTCAAATCGCATCGAAATGCATTAAAAACGAATTTGAGCATGTTTATACAAATTTTTAACCAATTTGGCCTCATTTATCATTCAAATAACGTCCAAATACACAAAAAACAACCCAAAATATTTATTTAATGTTTTCGAGTGTTTTTGCACATGTATTTGCATTTAATGACCTATATTTCACGTCAAATCGCATTAAAATGCATTAAAAACGTATTTCGGAATGTTTATGCCCATTTTTAACCAATTTGGCCTCATTTATAATTCAAATAACGTCCAAATACAAAAAGAAGCCACCCAAAAAATTTATTTAATGTTTACGAGTGTTTTTGTACTTGTATTTACATTTAATGACCTATTTCACGTCAAATCGCATTAAAATGCAGTAAAAAGGCATTTGTGCATGTTTATGCACATTTTTAACCAATTTGGCCTCATTTATCATTCAAATAACGTCCACATACACAAAAAAGCCACCCAAAATATTTATTTAATGTTTACTTGTGTTTTTGCACTTGTATTTGCACTTAATGACCTATATTTCACGTCAAATCGCATCGAAGTGAATTAAAAACGAATTTGAGCTTGTTTATACACATTTTTAACCAATTTGGGCTCATTTATCATTCAAATAACGTCCAAATACACAAAAAAACCACCCAAAATATTTATTTAATGTTTACGAGTGTTTTTGCACTTGTATTTGCATTTAATTACCTATATTTCACGTCAAATCGCTTTAAAATGCATTAAAAAGGCATTTGTGCATGTTTATGCACATTTTGAAGCAATTTGGCCTCATTTATCATTCAAATAACGTCCAAATAAACAAAGAATCCACCCAAAATATTTATTTAATGTTTATGATTGTTTTTGCACTTGTATTTGCATTTAATTACCCGTATTTCACGTGAAATCGCATTAAAATGCATTAAAAAGGCATTTGAGCATGTTTATGCACATTTTTAACCAATTTGGCCTCATTTATCATTCAAATAACGTCCAAATACACAGAAAAGCAACCCAAAATATTTATTTAATGTTTAAGAGTGTTTTTGCATTTGTACGTGCATTTAATTACCTATAATTCACGTCAAATCGAATTAAAATGCATTAAAAAGGCATTTGTGCATGTTTATGCACATTTTTAACCAATTTGGCCTCATTTATCATTCAAATTACGACCAAATGCACAAAGAAGCCACCCAAAATATTTATTTAATGTTTACGAGTGTTTTTGCATTTGTACGTGCATTTAATTACCTATATTTCACATCAAATCGCTTTAAAATGCATTAAAAAGGCATTTGTGCAAGGTTATGCACATTTTGAAACAATTTGACCTCATTTATCTTTCAAATAACGTCCAAATACACAAAGAAGCCACCCAAAATATTTATTTAATGTTTACGAGTGTTTTTGCACTTGTATTTGCCTTTAATTACCTCTATTTCACGTCAAATCGAATTAAAATGCATTAAAAAGGCATTTGAGCATGTTTATGCACATTTTTAACCAATTTTGCCGCATTTATCATTCAAATAACGTCCAAATACACAAAAAAGCAACCCAAAATATTTATTTAATGTTTACGAGTGTTTTTGCACTTGTATTTGCACATAAAGACCTATATTTCACGTCAAATCGCATAAAAATGCATTAAAAAGGCATTTGTGCATGTTTATGCACATTTTTAACCCATTTGGTCTCATTTATCATTCAAATAACGTTCAAATATGCAAAGAAGCAAACCAAAATATTTATTTAATGTTTACGAGTGTTTTAGCACTTGTATTTGCACATAATGACGTATATTTCAGGTCAAATCGCATCGAAATGCATTAAAAACGAATTTGAGCATGTTTATACACATTTTTAACCAATTTGGCCTCATTTATCTTTCAAATAACGTCCAAATACACAAAGAAGCCACCCAAAATATTTATTTAATGTTGACGAGTGTTTTTGCACTTGTATTTGCATTTAATTACCTATATTTCACTTCAAAACGCTTTAAAATGCATTAAAAAAGGCATTTGTGAATGTTTATGCACATTTTGAAGCAATTTGGCCTCATTTATCATTCAAATAACGTCCAAATACACAAAGAAGCCACCCAAAATATTTATTTAATGTTTACGAGTGTTTTTGCACTTGTATTTGCATTTAATTACCTATATTTCACGTCAAATCGCTTTAAAATGCATTAAAAAGGCATTTGTGCATGTTTATGCACATTTTGAAGCAATTTGGCTTCATTTATCATTCAAATAATGTCCAAATACACAAAGAAGCCACCCAAAATATTTATTTAATGTTTACGAGTGTTTTTGCACTTGTATTTGCATTTAATTACCTTTCACGTCAAATCGCTTTAAAATGCATTAAAAAGGCATTTGTGCATGTTTATGCACATTTTGAAGCAATTTGGCCTCATTTATCATTCAAATAACGTCCAAATACACAAAAAACAACCCAAAATATTTATTTAATGTTTACGAGTGTTTTTGCACTTGTATTTGCATTTAATTACGTATATTTCACATCAAATCGCTTTAAAATGCATTAAAAAGGCATTTGTGAATGTTTATGCACATTTTGAAGCAATTTGGCCTCATTTATCATTCAAATAACGTCCAAATACACAAAGAAGCCACCCAAAATATTTATTTAATGTTTACGAGTGTTTTTGCACTTGTATTTGCGTTTAATAACCTATATTTCACGTCAAATCGTATTAAAATGCATTAAAATGAATTAAAAACAATTTTGAGCATGTTTATGCATATTTTTAACCAATTTGACCTCATTTATCATTCAAATAACGTCCAAATACACAGAAAAGCAACCCAAAATATTTATTTAATGTTTACGAGTGTTTTTGCACTTGTAGTTGCACTTAATGACCTATATTTCATGTCAAATCGCATAAAAATGCATTAAAAACGAATTTGAGCTTGTTTATGCACATTTTTAACCAATTTGGCCTCATTTATCATTCAAAAAACGTCCAAATACACAAAAAAGCCACCCAAAATATTTATTTAATGTTTACGAGTGTTTTTGCACTTGTATTTACATTTAATGACCTATATTTCCCGTCAAATCGCATCAAAATGCATTAAAAACGAATTTGAGCATTTTAATGCACATTTTTAACCAATTTGGCCTCATTTATCATTGAAATAACGTCAAACATACAAAGAATCAACCCAAAATATTTATTTAATGTTTACGAGTGTTTTTGCACTTGTATTTGCATTTAATTACCTATATTTCACGTCAAATCTATTTAAATTGCATTAAAAACGAATTTGTGCATGTTTATGCACATTTTTAACCAATATGGCCTAATTTATCATTCAAATAACGTCCAAATACACAAAAAAGCAACCCAAAATATTTATTTAATGTTTACGAGTGTTTTTGCACTTGTATTTGCAGTTAATGACCTATGTTTCACGTCAAATCGCATCAAAATGCATTAAAAACGAATTTGAGCATTTTAATGCACATTTTTAACCAATTTGGTCTCATTTATCATTCAAATAACATCCAAACACACAAAGAATCACCCCAAAATATTTATTTAATGTTTACGAGTGTTTTTGCACTTGTATTTACAATTAATGACCTATTCACGTCAAATCGATTTAAAATGCATTAAAAATGCATTTGTGCATGTTTATGCACATTTTTAACCAATTTGGCCTCATTTATCATTCAAATAACGTCCAAATACACAAAGAAGCCACCCAAAATATTTATTTATTGTTTACGAGTGTTTTTGTACTTGTATTATCCTTTAATGACCTATATTTCACGTCAAATCGCATCGAAGTGCATTAAAAACGAATTTGAGCATGTTTATACAAATTTTTAACCAATTTGGCCTCATTTATCATTCAAATAACGTCCAAATAAGCAAAAAACAACCCAAAATATTTATTTTATGTTTTCGATTGTTTTTGCACTTGTATTTGCATTTAATGACCTATATTTCACGTCAAATCACATTAAAATGCATTAAAAACGTATTTCAGAATGTTTATGCATATTTTTAACCAATTTGGCCTCATTTATCATTCAAATAACGTCCAAATACAAAAAGAAGCCACCCAAAAAATTTATTTAATGTTTACGAGTGTTTTTGCACTTGTATTCACATTTAATGACCTATTTCACGTCAAATCGCTTTAAAATGCATTAAAAAGGCATTTGTGCATGTTTATGCACATTTATAACCAATTTCGCATCATTTATCATTCAAATTACGTCCAAATATACATAGAAGCCACCCAAAATATTTATATAATGTTTACGAGTGTTTTTGCACTTGTATGTGCATTTAATTACCTATATTTCACGTCAAATCGCATTAAAATGCATTAAAAAGGCATTTGTGCATGTTTATGCACATTTTTAACCAATTTGGCTTCATTTATCATTCAAATAACGTCCAAATACACAAATAAGCCACCCAAAATATTTATTTAATGTTTACGAATGTTTTTGCACTTGTATTTGCATTTAATTACCTATATTTCACGTCAAATCGCTTTAAAATGCATTAAAAAGGCATTTGTGCATGTTTATGCACATTTTGAAGCAATTTGGCCTCATTTATCATTCAAATAACGTCCAAATACACAAAGAAGCCACCCAAAATATTTATTTAATGTTTACGAGTGTTTTTGCACTTGTATTTGCATTTAATTACCTATATTTCACGTCAAATCGCTTTAAAATGCATTAAAAAGGCATTTGTGAATGTTTATGCACATTTTGAAGCAATTTGGCCTCATTTATCATTCAAATAACGTCCAAATACACAAAAAACAACCCAAAATATTTATTTAATATTTTCGAGTGTTTTTGCACTTGTATTTGCATTTAATGACCTATATTTCACGTCAAATCGCATTAAAATGCATTAAAAACGTATTTCAGAATGTTTATGCATATTTTTAACCAATTTGGCCTCATTTATCATTCAAATTACGTCCAAATATACAAAGAAACCACCCAAAATATTTATTTGATGTTTACAAGTGTTTTTGCACTTGTATGTGCATTTAATTAACTATATTTCACGTAAAATCGCATTAAAATGCATTAAAAATGCATTTGTGCATGTTTATGCACATTTTTAACCAATTTGGCCTCATTTATCATTCAAATAACGTCCAAATAAACAAAGAAGCCAACCAAAATATTTATTTAATGTTTACAAGTGTTTTTGCACTTGTATTTGCATTTAATGACCTATATTTCACGTCAAATCGCATTAAAATGCATTAAAAACGTATTTCAGAATGTTTATGCATATTTTTAACCAATTTGGCCTCATTTATCATTCAAATTACGTCCAAATATACAAAGAAGCCACCCAAAATATTTATTTAATGTTTACAAGTGTTTTTGCACTTGTATGTGCATTCAATTACCTATATGTCACGTCAAATCGCATTAAAATGCATTAAAAATGCATTTGTGCATGTTTATGCACATTTTTAACCAATTTGGCCTCATTTATCATTCAAATAACGTCCAAATACACAAAAAGGCCACCCAAAATATTCATTTAATGTTTACAAGTGTTTTTGCACTTGTATGTGCATTTAATTACCTATAGTTCACGTCAAATCGCATTAAAATGCATTAAAAATGCATTTGTGCATGTTTATGCACATTTTTAACCAATTTGGCCTCATTTATCATTCAAATAACGTCCAAATACACAAAGAATCCACCCAAAATATTTATTTAATTTTTACGAATGTTTTTGCACTTGTATTTGCATTTAATAACCTATATTTCACGTCAAATCGCATCGAAGTGCATTAAAAACCAATTTGAGCATGTTTATACACATTTTTAACCAATTTGGCCTCATTTATCTTTCAAATAACGTCCAAATACACAAAGAAGCCACCCAAAATATTTATTTAATGTTTACGAGTGTTTTTGCACTTGTATTTGCATTTAATTACCTATATTTCACGTCAAAACGCTTTAAAATGCATTAAAAAGGCATTTGTGCATGTTTATGCACATTTTGAAGCAATTTGGCTTCATTTATCATTCAAATAACGTCCAAATACACAAAGAAGCCACCCAAAATATTTATTTAATGTTTACGAGTGTTTTTGCACTTGTATTTGCATTTAATTACCTATATTTCACGTCAAATCGCTTTAAAATGCATTAAAAAGGCATTTGTGCATGTTTATGCACATTTTGAAGCAATTTGGCCTCATTTATCATTCAAATAACGTCCAAATACACAAAAAACAACCCAAAATATTTATTTAATGTTTACGAGTGTTTTTGCACTTGTATTTGCATTTAATTACGTATATTTCACATCAAATCGCTTTAAAATGCATTAAAAAGGCATTTGTGAATGTTTATGCACATTTTGAAGCAATTTGGCCTCATTTATCATTCAAATAACGTCCAAATACACAAAGAAGCCACCCAAAATATTTATTTAATGTTTACGGGTGTTTTTGCACTTGTATTTGCGTTTAATAACCTATATTTCACGTCAAATCGTATTAAAATGCATTAAAATGAATTAAAAACGATTTTGAGCATGTTTATGCATATTTTTAACCAATTTGACCTCATTTATCATTCAAATAACGTCCAAATACACAGAAAAGCAACCCAAAATATTTATTTAATGTTTACGAGTGTTTTTGCACTTGTAGTTGCACTTAATGACTTATATTTCATGTCAAATCGCATAAAAATGCATTAAAAACGAATTTGAGCTTGTTTATGCACATTTTTAACCAATTTGGCCTCATTTATCATTCAAAAAACGTCCAAATACACAAAAAAGCCACCCAAAATATTTATTTAATGTTTACGAGTGTTTTTGCACTTGTATTTGCATTTAATGACCTATATTTCACGTCAAATCACATTAAAATGCATTAAAAACGTATTTCAGAATGTTTATGCATATTTTTAACCAATTTGGCCTCATTTATCATTCAAATAACGTCCAAATACAAAAAGAAGCCACCCAAAAAATTTATTTAATGCTTACGAGTGTTTTTGCACTTGTATTCACATTTAATAACCTATTTCACGTCAAATCGCTTTAAAATGCATTAAAAAGGCATTTGTGCATGTTTATGCACATTTATAACCAATTTCGCATCATTTATCATTCAAATTACGTCCAAATATACATAGAAGCCACCCAAAATATTTATATAATGTTTACGAGTGTTTTTGCACTTGTATGTGCATTTAATTACCTATATTTCACGTCAAATCGCATCGAAGTGCATTAAAAACGAATTTGTGCATGTTTATACAAATTTTTAACCAATTTGGCCTCATTTATCATTCAAATAACGTCCAAATACGCAAAAAACAACCCAAAATATTTATTTAATGTTTTCGATTGTTTTTGCACTTGTATTTGCATTTAATGACCTATATTTCACGTCAAATCACATTAAAATGCATTAAAAACGTATTTCAGAATGTTTATGCATATTTTTAACCAATTTGGCCTCATTTATCATTCAAATAACGTCCAAATACAAAAAGAAGCCACCCAAAAAATTTATTTAATGCTTACGAGTGTTTTTGCACTTGTATTCACATTTAATGACCTATTTCACGTCAAATCACTTTAAAATGCATTAAAAAGGCATTTGTGCATGTTTATGCACATTTATAACCAATTTCGCATCATTTATCATTCAAATTACGTCCAAATATACATAGCAGCCACCCAAAATATTTATATAATGTTTACGAGTGTTTTTGCACTTGTATGTGCATTTAATTACCTATATTTCACGTCAAATCGCATTAAAATGCATTAAAAAGGCATTTGTGCATGTTTATGCACATTTTTAACCAATTTGGCTTCATTTATCATTCAAATAACGTCCAAATACACAAATAAGCCACCCAAAATATTTATTTAATGTTTACGAGTGTTTTTGCACTTGTATTTGCATTTAATTACCTATATTTCACGTCAAATCGCTTTAAAATGCATTAAAAAGGCATTTGTGCATGTTTATGCACATTTTGAAGCAATTTGGCCTCATTTATCATTCAAATAACGTCCAAATACACAAAGAAGCCACCCAAAATATTTATTTAATGTTTACGAGTGTTTTTGCACTTGTATTTGCATTTAATTACCTATATTTCACGTCAAATCGCTTTAAAATGCATTAAAAAGGCATTTGTGAATGTTTATGCACATTTTGAAGCAATTTGGCCTCATTTATCATTCAAATAACGTCCAAATACACAAAAAACAACCCAAAATATTTTTTTAATATTTTCGAGTGTTTTTGCACTTGTATTTGCATTTAATGACCTATATTTCACGTCAAATCGCATTAAAATGCATTAAAAACGTATTTCAGAATGTTTATGCATATTTTTAACCAATTTGGCCTCATTTATCATTCAAATTACGTCCAAATATACAAAGAAACCACCCAAAATATTTATTTGATGTTTACAAGTGTTTTTGCACTTGTATGTGCATTTAATTACCTATATTTCACGTAAAATCGCATTAAAATGCATTAAAAATGCATTTGTGCATGTTTATGCACATTTTTAACCAATTTGGCCTCATTTATCATTCAAATAACGTCCAAATAAACAAAGAAGCCAACCAAAATATTTATTTAATGTTTACAAGTGTTTTTGCACTTGTATTTGCATTTAATGACCTATATTTCACGTCAAATCGCATTAAAATGCATTAAAAACGTATTTCAGAATGTTTATGCATATTTTTAACCAATTTGGCCTCATTTATCATTCAAATTACGTCCAAATATACAAAGAAGCCACCCAAAATATTTATTTAATGTTTACAAGTGTTTTTGCACTTGTATGTGCATTCAATTACCTATATTTCACGTCAAATCGCATTAAAATGCATTAAAAATGCATTTGTGCATGTTTATGCACATTTTTAACCAATTTGGCCTCATTTATCATTCAAATAACGTCCAAATACACAAAAAGGCCACCCAAAATATTCATTTAATGTTTACAAGTGTTTTTGCACTTGTATGTGCATTTAATTACCTATATTTCACGTCAAATCGCATTAAAATGCATTAAAAATGCATTTGTGCATGTTTATGCACATTTTTAACCAATTTGGCCTCATTTATCATTCAAATAACGTCCAAATAAACAAAGAAGCCACCCAAAATATTTATTTAATATTTATGAGTGTTTTTGAATTTGTTTGTGCATTTAATTATCTATATTTCACATCAAATCGCTTTAAAATGCATTAAAAAGGAATTTGTGCAAGTTTATGCACATTTTGAAGCAATTTGGCCTCATTTATCATTCAAATAACGTCCAAATACACAAAGAATCCACCCAAAATATTTATTTAATTTTTACGAATGTTTTTGCACTTGTATTTGCATTTAATAACCTATATTTCACGTCAAATCGCATCGAAGTGCATTAAAAACCAATTTGAGCATGTTTATACACATTTTTAACCAATTTGGCCTCATTTATCTTTCAAATAACGTCCAAATACACAAAGAAGCCACCCAAAATATTTATTTAATGTTTACGAGTGTTTTTGCACTTGTATTTGCATTTAATTACCTATATTTCACGTCAAAACGCTTTAAAATGCATTAAAAAGGCATTTGTGCATGTTTATGCACATTTTGAAGCAATTTGGCTTCATTTATCATTCAAATAACGTCCAAATACACAAAGAAGCCACCCAAAATATTTATTTAATGTTTACGAGTGTTTTTGCACTTGTATTTGCATTTAATTACCTATATTTCACGTCAAATCGCTTTAAAATGCATTAAAAAGGCATTTGTGCATGTTTATGCACATTTTGAAGCAATTTGGCCTCATTTATCATTCAAATAACGTCCAAATACACAAAAAACAACCCAAAATATTTATTTATTGTTTACGAGTGTTTTTGCACTTGTATTTGCATTTAATTACGTATATTTCACATCAAATCGCTTTAAAATGCATTAAAAAGGCATTTGTGAATGTTTATGCACATTTTGAAGCAATTTGGCCTCATTTATCATTCAAATAACGTCCAAATACACAAAGAAGCCACCCAAAATATTTATTTAATGTTTACGGGTGTTTTTGCACTTGTATTTGCGTTTAATAACCTATATTTCACGTCAAATCGTATTAAAATGCATTAAAATGAATTAAAAACGATTTTGAGCATGTTTATGCATATTTTTAACCAATTTGACCTCATTTATCATTCAAATAACGTCCAAATACACAGAAAAGCAACCCAAAATATTTATTTAATGTTTACGAGTGTTTTTGCACATGTATTTACATTTAATGACCTATATTTCCCGTCAAATCGCATCAAAATGCATTAAAAACGAATTTGAGCATTTTAATGCACATTTTTAACCAATTTGGCCTCATTTATCATTCAAATAACGTCAAACATACAAAGAATCAACCCAAAATATTTATTTAATGTTTACGAGTGTTTTTGCACTTGTATTTGCATTTAATTACCTATATTTCACGTCAAATCTATTTAAATTGCATTAAAAACGAATTTGTGCATGTTTATGCACGTTTTTAACCAATATGGCCTAATTTATCATTCAAATAACGTCCAAATACACAAAAAAGCAACCCAAAATATTTATTTAATGTTTACGAGTGTTTTTGCACTTGTATTTGCAGTTAATGACCTATGTTTCACGTCAAATCGCATCAAAATGCATTAAAAACGAATTTGAGCATTTTAATGCACATTTTTAACCAATTTGGTCTCATTTATTATTCAAATAACATCCAAACACACAAAGAATCACCCCAAAATATTTATTTAATGTTTACGAGTGTTTTTGCACTTGTATTTACAATTAATGACCTATTCACGTCAAATCGCTTTAAAATGCATTAAAAATGCATTTGTGCATGTTTATGCACATTTTTAACCAATTTGGCCTCATTTATCATTCAAATAACGTCCAAATACACAAAGAAGCCACCCAAAATATTTATTTATTGTTTACGAGTGTTTTTGTACTTGTATTATCCTTTAATGACCTATATTTCACGTCAAATCGCATCGAAGTGCATTAAAAACGAATTTGAGCATGTTTATACAAATTTTTAACCAATTTGGCCTCATTTATCATTCAAATAACGTCCAAATACGCAAAAAACAACCCAAAATATTTATTTAATGTTTTCGATTGTTTTTGCACTTGTATTTGCATTTAATGACCTATATTTCACGTCAAATCACATTAAAATGCATTAAAAAGGCATTTGTGCATGTTTATGCACATTTATAACCAATTTCGCATCATTTATCATTCAAATTACGTCCAAATATACATAGAAGCCACCCAAAATATTTATATAATGTTTACGAGTGTTTTTGCACTTGTATGTGCATTTAATTACCTATATTTCACGTCAAATCGCATTAAAATGCATTAAAAAGGCATTTGTGCATGTTTATGCACATTTTTAACCAATTTGGCCTCATTTATCATTCAAATAACGTCCAAATACACAAATAAGCCACCCAAAATATTTATTTAATGTTTACGAGTGTTTTTGCACTTGTATTTGCATTTAATTACCTATATTTCACGTCAAATCGCTTTAAAATGCATTAAAAAGGCATTTGTGCATGTTTATGCACATTTTGAAGCAATTTGGCCTCATTTATCATTCAAATAACGTCCAAATACACAAAGAAGCCACCCAAAATATTTATTTAATGTTTACGAGTGTTTTTGCACTTGTATTTGCATTTAATTACCTATATTTCACGTCAAATCGCTTTAAAATGCATTAAAAAGGCATTTGTGAATGTTTATGCACATTTTGAATCAATTTGGCCTCATTTATCATTCAAATAACGTCCAAATACAGAAAAAACAACCCAAAATATTTATTTAATATTTTCGAGTGTTTTTGCACTTGTATTTGCACTTAATGACCTATATTTCCCGTCAAATCGCATTAAAATGCATTAAAAACGTATTTCAGAATGATTATGCATATTTTTAACCAATTTGGCCTCATTTATCATTCAAATTACGTCCAAATATACAAAGAAGCCACCCAAAATATTTATTTGATGTTTACCAGTGTTTTTGCACTTGTATGTGCATTTAATTACCTATATTTCACGTCAAATCGCATTAAAATGCATTAAAAATGCATTTGTGCATGTTTATGCACATTTTTAACCAATTTGGCCTCATTTATCATTCAAATAACGTCCAAATAAACAAAGAAGCCACCCAAAATATTTATTTAATATTTACGAGTGTTTTTTAATTTGTTTGTGCATTTAATTACCTATATTTCACATCAAATCGCTTTAAAATGCATTAAAAAGGAATTTGTGCAAGTTTATGCACATTTTGAAGCAATTTGGCCTCATTTATCATTCAAATAACGTCCAAATACACAAAGAATCCACCCAAAATATTTATTTAATTTTTACGAATGTTTTTGCACTTGTATTTGCATTTAATTACCTATATTTCATGTTAAATCGCATTAAAATGCATTAAAAAGGCATTTGAGAATGTTTGTGCACATTTTTAACCAATTTGGCCTCATTTATTATTAAAATAACGTCCAAATACACAAAGAAGCCACCCAAAATATTTATTTAATGTTTACTTGTGTTTTTGCACTTGTATTTGCAATTAATAACCTATATTTCACGTCAAATCGCATCGAAATGCATTAAACACCAATTTGAGCATGTTTATACACATTTTTAACCAATTTGGCCTCATTTATCTTTCAAATAACGTCCAAATACACAAAGAAGCCACCCAAAATATTTATTTAATGTTTACGAGTGTTTTTGCACTTGTATTTGCATTTAATTACCTATATTTCACGTCAAAACGCTTTAAAATGCATTAAAAAGGCATTTGTGAATGTTTATGCACATTTTGAAGCAATTTGGTCTCATTTATCATTCAAATAACGTCCAAATACACAAAAAAGCCACCCAAAATATTTATTTAATGTTTACGAGTGTTTTTGCACTTGTATTTGCATTTAATTACCTATATTTCATGTCAAATCGCTTTAAAATGCATTAAAAAGGCATTTGTGCATGTTTATGCATATTTTGAAGCAATTTGGCTTCATTTATCATTCAA
Source organism: x Bolboschoenoplectus mariqueter (assembly GCA_037678475.1). Lineage (NCBI taxonomy): Eukaryota > Viridiplantae > Streptophyta > Magnoliopsida > Poales > Cyperaceae > x Bolboschoenoplectus > x Bolboschoenoplectus mariqueter. The sequence continues at coordinate 4,151,735 of CM075236.1, read as the reverse complement.
ATAACGTCCAAATACACAAAGAAGCCACCCAAAATATTTATTTAATGTTTACGAGTGTTTTTGCACTTGTATTTGCATTTAATTACGTATATTTCACCTCAAATCGCTTTAAAATGCATTAAAAAGGCATTTGTGAATGTTTATGCACATTTTGAAGCAATTTGGCCTCATTTATCTTTCAAATAACGTCCAAATACACAAAGAAGCCACCCAAAATATTTATTTAATGATTACGAGTGTTTTTGCACTTGTATTTGCATTTAATTACCTATATTTCACGTCAAAACGCTTTAAAATGCATTAAAAAGGCATTTGTGAATGTTTATGCACATTTTGAAGCAATTTGGTCTCATTTATCATTCAAATAACGTCCAAATACACAAAGAAGCCACCCAAAATATTTATTTAATGTTTACGAGTGTTTTTGCACTTGTATTTGCATTTAATTACCTATATTTCACGTCAAATCGCTTTAAAATGCATTAAAAAGGCATTTGTGCATGTTTATGCATATTTTGAAGCAATTTGGCTTCATTTATCATTCAAATAACGTCCAAATACACAAAGAAGCCACCCAAAATATTTATTTAATGTTTACGAGTGTTTTTGCACTTGTATTTGCATTTAATTACGTATATTTCACCTCAAATCGCTATAAAATGCATTAAAAAGGCATTTGTGAATGTATATGCACATTTTGAAGCAATTTGGCCTCATTTATCATTCAAATAACGTCCAAATACACAAAGAAGCCACCCAAAATATTTATTTAATGTTTACGAGTGTTTTTGCACTTGTATTTGCGTTTAATAACCTATATTTCACGTCAAATCGTATTAAAATGCATTAAAATGAATTAAAAACGAATTTGAGCATGTTTATGCATATTTTTAACCAATTTGGCCTCATTTATCATTCAAATAACGTCCAAATACACAAAAAAGCCACCCAAAATATTTATTTAATGTTTACGAGTGTTTTTGCACTTGTATTTACATTTAATGACCTATATTTCCCGTCAAATCGCATCAAAATGCATTAAAAACGAATTTGAGCATTTTAATGCACATTTTTAACCAATTTGGCCTCATTTATTATTCAAATAACGTCAAACATTCAAAGAATCAACCCAAAATATTTATTTAATGTTTACGAGTGTTTTTGCACTTGTATTTGCATTTAATTACGTATATTTCACATCAAATCGCATTAAAATGCATTAAAAAGGCATTTGTGAATGTTTATGCACATTTTGAAGCAATTTGGCCTCATTTATCATTCAAATAACGTCCAAATACACAAAGAAGCCACCCAAAATATTTATTTAATGTTTACGAGTGTTTTTGCACTAGTATTTGCGTTTAATAACCTATATTTCACGTCAAATCGTATTAAAATGCATTAAAATGAATTAAAAACGAATTTTAGCATGTTTATGCATATTTTTAACCAATTTGGCCTCATTTATCATTCAAATAACGTCCAAATACACAGAAAAGCAACCCAAAATATTTATTTAATGTTTACGAGTGTTTTTGCACTTAATGACCTATATTTCACGTCAAATCGCATCAAAGTACATTAAAAACGAATTTGATCATGTTTATGCACATTTTTAATCAATTTGGCCTAATTTATCATTCAAATAACGTCCAAACACACAAAGAATCAACCCAAAATATTTATTTAATGTTTACGAGTGTTTTTGCACTTGTATTTGCATTTAATTACCTATATTTCACGTCAAAACGCTTTAAAATGCTTTAAAAAGGCATTTGTGAATGTTTATGCACATTTTGAAGCAATTTGGCCTCATTTATCATTCAAATAACGTCCAAATACACAAAGAAGCCACCCAAAATATTTATTTAATGTTTACGAGTGTTTTTGCACTTGTATTTGCATTTAATTACCTATATTTCACGTCAAATCGCTTTAAAATGCATTAAAAAGGCATTTGTGCATGTTTATGCACATTTTGAAGCAATTTGGCTTCATTTATCATTCAAATAACGTCCAAATACACAAAGAAGCCACCCAAAATATTTATTTAATGTTTACGAGTGTTTTTGCACTTGTATTTGCATTTAATTACCTATATTTCACGTCAAATCGCTTTAAAATGCATTAAAAAGGCATTTGTGCATGTTTATGCACATTTTGAAGCAATTTGGCCTCATTTATCATTCAAATAACGTCCAAATACACAAAAAACAACCCAAAATATTTATTTAATGTTTACGAGTGTTTTTGCACTTGTATTTGCATTTAATTACGTATATTTCACATCAAATCGCTTTAAAATGTATTAAAAAGGCATTTGTGAATGTTTATGCACATTTTGAAGCAATTTGGCCTCATTTATCATTCAAATAACGTCCAAATACACAAAAAAGCCACCCAAAATATTTATTTAATGTTTACGGGTGTTTTTGCACTTGTATTTACATTTAATGACCTATATTTCCCGTCAAATCGCATCAAAATGCATTAAAAACGAATTTGAGCATTTTAATGCACATTTTTAACCAATTTGGCCTCATTTATCATTCAAATAACGTCAAACATTCAAAGAATCAACCCAAAATATTTATTTAATGTTTACGAGTGTTTTTGCACTTGTATTTGCGTTTAATAACCTATATTTCACGTCAAATCGTATTAAAATGCATTAAAATGAATTAAAAACGAATTTGAGCATGTTTATGCATATTTTTAACCAATTTGGCCTCATTTATCATTCAAATAACGTCCAAATACACAGAAAAGCAACCCAAAATATTTATTTAATGTTTACGAGTGTTTTTGCACTTGTAGTTGCACTTAATGACCTATATTTCATGTCAAATCGCATAAAAATGCATTAAAAACGAATTTGAGCTTGTTTATGCACATTTTTAACCAATTTGGCCTCATTTATCATTCAAATAACGTCCAAATACACAAAAAAGCCACCCAAATTATTTATTTAATGTTTACGAGTGTTTTTGCACTTGTATTTACATTTAATGACCTATATTTCCCGTCAAATCGCATCAAAATGCATTAAAAACGAATTTGAGCATTTTAATGCACATTTTTAACCAATTTGGCCTCATTTATCATTCAAATAACGTCAAACATACAAAGAATCAACCCAAAATATTTATTTAATGTTTACGAGTGTTTTTGCACTTGTATTTGCATTTAATTACGTATATTTCACATCAAATCGCTTTAAAATGCATTAAAAAGACATTTGTGAATGTTTATGCACATTTTGAAGCAATTTGGCCTCATTTATCATTCAAATAACGTCCAAATACACAAAGAAGCCACCCAAAATATTTATTTAATGTTTACGAGTGTTTTTGCACTTGTATTTGCATTTAATTACCTATATTTCACGTCAAAACGCTTTAAAATGCATTAAAAAGGCATTTGTGAATGTTTATGCACATTTTGAAGCAATTTGGTCTCATTTATCATTCAAATAACGTCCAAATACACAAAGAAGCCACCCAAAATATTTATTTAATGTTTACGAGTGTTTTTGCACTTGTATTTGCATTTAATTACCTATATTTCACGTCAAATCGCTTTAAAATGCATTAAAAAGGCATTTGTGCATGTTTATGCATATTTTGAAGCAATTTGGCTTCATTTATCATTCAAATAACGTCCAAATACACATAGAAGCCACCCAAAATATTTATTTAATGTTTACGAGTGTTTTTGCACTTGTATTTGCATTTAATTACGTATATTTCACCTCAAATCGCTTTAAAATGCATTAAAAAGGCATTTGTGAATGTATATGCACATTTTTAACCAATTTGGCCTCATTTATCATTCAAATAACGTCAAACATTCAAAGAATCAACCCAAAATATTTATTTAATGTTTACGAGTGTTTTTGCACTTGTATTTGCATTTAATTACGTATATTTCACATCAAATCGCATTAAAATGCATTAAAAAGGCATTTGTGAATGTTTATGCACATTTTGAAGCAATTTGGCCTCATTTATCATTCAAATAACGTCCAAATACACAAAGAAGCCACCCAAAATATTTATTTAATGTTTACGAGTGTTTTTGCACTAGTATTTGCGTTTAATAACCTATATTTCACGTCAAATCGTATTAAAATGCATTAAAATGAATTAAAAACGAATTTTAGCATGTTTATGCATATTTTTAACCAATTTGGCCTCATTTATCATTCAAATAACGTCCAAATACACAGAAAAGCAACCCAAAATATTTATTTAATGTTTACGAGTGTTTTTGCACTTAATGACCTATATTTCACGTCAAATCGCATCAAAGTACATTAAAAACGAATTTGATCATGTTTATGCACATTTTTAATCAATTTGGCCTAATTTATCATTCAAATAACGTCCAAACACACAAAGAATCAACCCAAAATATTTATTTAATGTTTACGAGTGTTTTTGCACTTGTATTTGCATTTAATTACCTATATTTCACGTCAAAACGCTTTAAAATGCTTTAAAAAGGCATTTGTGAATGTTTATGCACATTTTGAAGCAATTTGGCCTCATTTATCATTCAAATAACGTCCAAATACACAAAGAAGCCACCCAAAATATTTATTTAATGTTTACGAGTGTTTTTGCACTTGTATTTTCATTTAATTACCTATATTTCACGTCAAATCGCTTTAAAATGCATTAAAAAGGCATTTGTGCATGTTTATGCACATTTTGAAGCAATTTGGCTTCATTTATCATTCAAATAACGTCCAAATACACAAAGAAGCCACCCAAAATATTTATTTAATGTTTACGAGTGTTTTTGCACTTGTATTTGCATTTAATTACCTATATTTCACGTCAAATCGCTTTAAAATGCATTAAAAAGGCATTTGTGCATGTTTATGCACATTTTGAAGCAATTTGGCCTCATTTATCATTCAAATAACGTCCAAATACACAAAAAACAACCCAAAATATTTATTTAATGTTTACGAGTGTTTTTGCACTTGTATTTGCATTTAATTACGTATATTTCACATCAAATCGCTTTAAAATGTATTAAAAAGGCATTTGTGAATGTTTATGCACATTTTGAAGCAATTTGGCCTCATTTATCATTCAAATAACGTCCAAATACACAAAAAAGCCACCCAAAATATTTATTTAATGTTTACGGGTGTTTTTGCACTTGTATTTACATTTAATGACCTATATTTCCCGTCAAATCGCATCAAAATGCATTAAAAACGAATTTGAGCATTTTAATGCACATTTTTAACCAATTTGGCCTCATTTATCATTCAAATAACGTCAAACATTCAAAGAATCAACCCAAAATATTTATTTAATGTTTACGAGTGTTTTTGCACTTGTATTTGCGTTTAATAACCTATATTTCACGTCAAATCGTATTAAAATGCATTAAAATGAATTAAAAACGAATTTGAGCATGTTTATGCATATTTTTAACCAATTTGGCCTCATTTATCATTCAAATAACGTCCAAATACACAGAAAAGCAACCCAAAATATTTATTTAATGTTTACGAGTGTTTTTGCACTTGTAGTTGCACTTAATGACCTATATTTCATGTCAAATCGCATAAAAATGCATTAAAAACGAATTTGAGCTTGTTTATGCACATTTTTAACCAATTTGGCCTCATTTATCATTCAAATAACGTCCAAATACACAAAAAAGCCACCCAAATTATTTATTTAATGTTTACGAGTGTTTTTGCACTTGTATTTACATTTAATGACCTATATTTCCCGTCAAATCGCATCAAAATGCATTAAAAACGAATTTGAGCATTTTAATGCACATTTTTAACCAATTTGGCCTCATTTATCATTCAAATAACGTCAAACATACAAAGAATCAACCCAAAATATTTATTTAATGTTTACGAGTGTTTTTGCACTTGTATTTGCATTTAATTACGTATATTTCACATCAAATCGCTTTAAAATGCATTAAAAAGACATTTGTGAATGTTTATGCACATTTTGAAGCAATTTGGCCTCATTTATCATTCAAATAACGTCCAAATACACAAAGAAGCCACCCAAAATATTTATTTAATGTTTACGAGTGTTTTTGCACTTGTATTTGCATTTAATTACCTATATTTCACGTCAAAACGCTTTAAAATGCATTAAAAAGGCATTTGTGAATGTTTATGCACATTTTGAAGCAATTTGGTCTCATTTATCATTCAAATAACGTCCAAATACACAAAGAAGCCACCCAAAATATTTATTTAATGTTTACGAGTGTTTTTGCACTTGTATTTGCATTTAATTACCTATATTTCACGTCAAATCGCTTTAAAATGCATTAAAAAGGCATTTGTGCATGTTTATGCATATTTTGAAGCAATTTGGCTTCATTTATCATTCAAATAACGTCCAAATACACAAAGAGGCCACCCAAAATATTTATTTAATGTTTACGAGTGTTTTTGCACTTGTATTTGCATTTAATTACGTATATTTCACCTCAAATCGCTTTAAAATGCATTAAAAAGGCATTTGTGAATGTATATGCACATTTTGAAGCAATTTGGCCTCATTTATCATTCAAATAACGTCCAAATACACAAAGAAGCCACCCAAAATATTTATTTAATGTTTACGAGTGTTTTTGCACTTGTATTTGCGTTTAATAACCTATATTTCACGTCAAATCGTATTAAAATGCATTAAAATGAATTAAAAACGAATTTGAGCATGTTTATGCATATTTTTAACCAATTTGGCCTCATTTATCATTCAAATAACGTCCAAATACACAGAAAAGCAACCCAAAATATTTATTTAATGTTTACGAGTGTTTTTGCACTTGTAGTTGCACTTAATGACCTATATTTCATGTCAAATCGCATAAAAATGCATTAAAAACGAATTTGAGCTTGTTTATGCACATTTTTAACCAATTTGGCCTCATTTATCATTCAAATAACGTCCAAATACACAAAAAAGCCACCCAAAATATTTATTTAATGTTTACGAGTGTTTTTGCACTTGTATTTACATTTAATGACCTATATTTCCCGTCAAATCGCATCAAAATGCATTAAAAACGAATTTGAGCATTTTAATGCACATTTTTAACCAATTTGGCCTCATTTATCATTCAAATAACGTCAAACATTCAAAGAATCAACCCAAAATATTTATTTAATGTTTACGAGTGTTTTTGCACTTGTATTTGCATTTAATTACGTATATTTCACATCAAATCGCATTAAAATGCATTAAAAAGGCATTTGTGAATGTTTATGCACATTTTGAAGCAATTTGGCCTCATTTATCATTCAAATAACGTCCAAATACACAAAGAAGCCACCCAAAATATTTATTTAATGTTTACGAGTGTTTTTGCACTAGTATTTGCGTTTAATAACCTATATTTCACGTCAAATCGTATTAAAATGCATTAAAATGAATTAAAAACGAATTTTAGCATGTTTATGCATATTTTTAACCAATTTGGCCTCATTTATCATTCAAATAACGTCCAAATACACAGAAAAGCAACCCAAAATATTTATTTAATGTTTACGAGTGTTTTTGCACTTAATGACCTATATTTCACGTCAAATCGCATCAAAGTACATTAAAAACGAATTTGATCATGTTTATGCACATTTTTAATCAATTTGGCCTAATTTATCATTCAAATAACGTCCAAACACACAAAGAATCAACCCAAAATATTTATTTAATGTTTACGAGTGTTTTTGCACTTGTATTTGCATTTAATTACCTATATTTCACGTGAAAACGCTTTAAAATGCTTTAAAAAGGCATTTGTGAATGTTTATGCACATTTTTAACCAATTTGGCCTCATTTATCATTCAAATAACGTCCAAATACACAAAGAAGCCACCCAAAATATTTATTTAATGTTTACGAGTGTTTTTGCACTTGTATTTGCATTTAATTACCTATATTTCACGTCAAATCGCTTTAAAATGCATTAAAAAGGCATTTGTGCATGTTTATGCACATTTTGAAGCAATTTGGCTTCATTTATCATTCAAATAACGTCCAAATACACAAAGAAGCAACCCAAAATATTTATTTAATGTTTACGAGTGTTTTTGCACTTGTATTTGCATTTAATTACCTATATTTCACGTCAAATCGCTTTAAAATGCATTAAAAAGGCATTTGTGCATGTTTATGCACATTTTGAAGCAATTTGGCCTCATTTATCATTCAAATAACGTCCAAATACACAAAAAACAACCCAAAATATTTATTTAATGTTTACGAGTGTTTTTGCACTTGTATTTGCATTTAATTACGTATATTTCACATCAAATCGCTTTAAAATGTATTAAAAAGGCATTTGTGAATGTTTATGCACATTTTGAAGCAATTTGGCCTCATTTATCATTCAAATAACGTCCAAATACACAAAAAAGCCACCCAAAATATTTATTTAATGTTTACGGGTGTTTTTGCACTTGTATTTACATTTAATGACCTATATTTCCCGTCAAATCGCATCAAAATGCATTAAAAACGAATTTGAGCATTTTAATGCACATTTTTAACCAATTTGGCCTCATTTATCATTCAAATAACGTCAAACATTCAAAGAATCAACCCAAAATATTTATTTAATGTTTACGAGTGTTTTTGCACTTGTATTTGCGTTTAATAACCTATATTTCACGTCAAATCGTATTAAAATGCATTAAAATGAATTAAAAACGAATTTGAGCATGTTTATGCATATTTTTAACCAATTTGGCCTCATTTATCATTCAAATAACGTCCAAATACACAGAAAAGCAACCCAAAATATTTGTTTAATGTTTACGAGTGTTTTTGCACTTGTAGTTGCACTTAATGACCTATATTTCATGTCAAATCGCATAAAAATGCATTAAAAACGAATTTGAGCTTGTTTATGCACATTTTTAACCAATTTGGCCTTATTTATCATTCAAATAACGTCCAAATACACAAAAAAGCCACCCAAAATATTTATTTAATGTTTACGAGTGTTTTTGCACTTGTATTTACATTTAATGACCTATATTTCCCGTCAAATCGCATCAAAATGCATTAAAAACGAATTTGAGCATTTTAATGCACATTTTTAACCAATTTGGGCTCATTTATCATTCAAATAACGTCAAACATACAAAGAATCAACCCAAAATATTTATTTAATGTTGACGAGTGTTTTTGCACTTGTATTTGCATTTAATTACGTATATTTCACATCAAATCGCTTTAAAATGCATTAAAAAGACATTTGTGAATGTTTATGCACATTTTGAAGCAATTTGGCCTCATTTATCATTCAAATAACGTCCAAATACACAAAGAAGCCACCCAAAATATTTATTTAATGTTTACGAGTGTTTTTGCACTTGTATTTGCATTTAATTACCTATATTTCACGTCAAAACGCTTTAAAATGCATTAAAAAGGCATTTGTGAATGTTTATGCACATTTTGAAGCAATTTGGTCTCATTTATCATTCAAATAACGTCCAAATACACAAAGAAGCCACCCAAAATATTTATTTAATGTTTACGAGTGTTTTTGCACTTGTATTTGCATTTAATTACCTATATTTCACGTCAAATCGCTTTAAAATGCATTAAAAAGGCATTTGTGCATGTTTATGCATATTTTGAAGCAATTTGGCTTCATTTATCATTCAAATAACGTCCAAATACACAAAGAAGCCACCCAAAATATTTATTTAATGTTTACGAGTGTTTTTGCACTTGTATTTGCATTTAATTACGTATATTTCACCTCAAATCGCTTTAAAATGCATTAAAAAGGCATTTGTGAATGTATATGCACATTTTGAAGCAATTTGGCCTCATTTATCATTCAAATAACGTCCAAATACACAAAGAAGCCACCCAAAATATTTATTTAATGTTTACGAGTGTTTTTGCACTTGTATTTGCGTTTAATAACCTATATTTCACGTCAAATCGTATTAAAATGCATTAAAATGAATTAAAAACGAATTTGAGCATGTTTATGCATATTTTTAACAAATTTGGCCTCATTTATCATTCAAATAACGTCCAAATACACAGAAAAGCAACCCAAAATATTTATTTAATGTTTACGAGTGTTTTTGCACTTGTAGTTGCACTTAATGACCTATATTTCATGTCAAATCGCATAAAAATGCATTAAAAACGAATTTGAGCTTGTTTATGCACATTTTTAACCAATTTGGCCTCATTTATCATTCAAATAACGTCCAAATACACAAAAAAGCCACCCAAAATATTTATTTAATGTTTACGAGTGTTTTTGCACTTGTATTTACATTTAATGACCTATATTTCCCGTCAAATCGCATCAAAATGCATTAAAAACGAATTTGAGCATTTTAATGCACATTTTTAACCAATTTGGCCTCATTTATCATTCAAATAACGTCAAACATTCAAAGAATCAACCCAAAATATTTATTTAATGTTTACGAGTGTTTTTGCACTTGTATTTGCATTTAATTACGTATATTTCACATCAAATCGCATTAAAATGCATTAAAAAGGCATTTGTGAATGTTTATGCACATTTTGAAGCAATTTGGCCTCATTTATCATTCAAATAACGTCCAAATACACAAAGAAGCCACCCAAAATATTTATTTAATGTTTACGAGTGTTTTTGCACTAGTATTTGCGTTTAATAACCTATATTTCACGTCAAATCGTATTAAAATGCATTAAAATGAATTAAAAACGAATTTTAGCATGTTTATGCATATTTTTAACCAATTTGGCCTCATTTATCATTCAAATAACGTCCAAATACACAGAAAAGCAACCCAAAATATTTATTTAATGTTTACGAGTGTTTTTGCACTTAATGACCTATATTTCACGTCAAATCGCATCAAAGTACATTAAAAACGAATTTGATCATGTTTATGCACATTTTTAATCAATTTGGCCTAATTTATCATTCAAATAACGTCCAAACACACAAAGAATCAACCCAAAATATTTATTTAATGTTTACGAGTGTTTTTGCACTTGTATTTGCATTTAATTACCTATATTTCACGTCAAAACGCTTTAAAATGCTTTAAAAAGGCATTTGTGAATGTTTATGCACATTTTGAAGCAATTTGGCCTCATTTATCATTCAAATAACGTCCAAATACACAAAAAAGCCACCCAAAATATTTATTTAATGTTTACGAGTGTTTTTGCACTTGTATTTGCATTTAATTACCTATATTTCACGTCAAATCGCTTTAAAATGCATTAAAAAGGCATTTGTGCATGTTTATGCACATTTTGAAGCAATTTGGCCTCATTTATCATTTAGATAACGTCCAAATACACAAAAAACAACCCAAAATATTTATTTAATGTTTACGAGTGTTTTTGCACTTGTATTTACAATTAATGACCTATTCACGTCAAATCGCTTTAAAATGCATTAAAAATGCATTTGTGCATGTTTATGCACATTTTTAACCAATTTGGCCTCATTTATCATTCAAATAACGTCCAAATACACAAAGAAGCCACCCAAAATATTTATTTATTGTTTACGAGTGTTTTTGTACTTGTATTATCCTTTAATGACCTATATTTCACGTCAAATCGCATCGAAGTGCATTAAAAACGAATTTGAGCATGTTTATACAAATTTTTAACCAATTTGGCCTCATTTATCATTCAAATAACGTCCAAATACGCAAAAAACAACCCAAAATATTTATTTAATGTTTTCGATTGTTTTTGCACTTGTATTTGCATTTAATGACCTATATTTCACGTCAAATCACATTAAAATGCATTAAAAACGTATTTCAGAATGTTTATGCATATTTTTAACCAATTTGGCCTCATTTATCATTCAAATAACGTCCAAATACAAAAAGAAGCCACCCAAAAAATTTATTTAATGCTTACGAGTGTTTTTGCACTTGTATTCACATTTAATGACCTATTTCACGTCAAATCGCTTTAAAATGCATTAAAAAGGCATTTGTGCATGTTTATGCACATTTATAACCAATTTCGCATCATTTATCATTCAAATTACGTCCAAATATACATAGAAGCCACCCAAAATATTTATATAATGTTTACGAGTGTTTTTGCACTTGTATGTGCATTTAATTACCTATATTTCACGTCAAATCGCATTAAAATGCATTAAAAAGGCATTTGTGCATGTTTATGCACATTTTTAACCAATTTGGCCTCATTTATCATTCAAATAACGTCCAAATACACAAATAAGCCACCCAAAATATTTATTTAATGTTTACGAGTGTTTTTGCACTTGTATTTGCATTTAATTACCTATATTTCACGTCAAATCGCTTTAAAATGCATTAAAAAGGCATTTGTGCATGTTTATGCACATTTTGAAGCAATTTGGCCTCATTTATCATTCAAATAACGTCCAAATACACAAAGAAGCCACCCAAAATATTTATTTAATGTTTACGAGTGTTTTTGCACTTGTATTTGCATTTAATTACCTATATTTCACGTCAAATCGCTTTAAAATGCATTAAAAAGGCATTTGTGAATGTTTATGCACATTTTGAAGCAATTTGGCCTCATTTATCATTCAAATAACGTCCAAATACACAAAAAACAACTCAAAATATTTATTTAATATTTTCGAGTGTTTTTGCACTTGTATTTGCACTTAATGACCTATATTTCCCGTCAAATCGCATTAAAATGCATTAAAAACGTATTTCAGAATGATTATGCATATTTTTAACCAATTTGGCCTCATTTATCATTCAAATTACGTCCAAATATACAAAGAAGCCACCCAAAATATTTATTTGATGTTTACCAGTGTTTTTGCACTTGTATGTGCATTTAATTACCTATATTTCACGTCAAATCGCATTAAAATGCATTAAAAATGCATTTGTGCATGTTTATGCACATTTTTAACCAATTTGGCCTCATTTATCATTCAAATAACGTCCAAATAAACAAAGAAGCCACCCAAAATATTTATTTAATATTTACGAGTGTTTTTTAATTTGTTTGTGCATTTAATTACCTATATTTCACATCAAATCGCTTTAAAATGCATTAAAAAGGAATTTGTGCAAGTTTATGCACATTTTGAAGCAATTTGGCCTCATTTATCATTCAAATAACGTCCAAATACACAAAGAATCCACCCAAAATATTTATTTAATTTTTACGAATGTTTTTGCACTTGTATTTGCATTTAATTACCTATATTTAATGTTAAATCGCATTAAAATGCATTAAAAAGGCATTTGAGAATGTTTGTGCACATTTTTAACCAATTTGGCCTCATTTATTATTAAAATAACGTCCAAATACACAAATAAGCCACCCAAAATATTTATTTAATGTTTACTTGTGTTTTTGCACTTGTATTTGCAATTAATAACCTATATTTCACGTCAAATCGCATCGAAATGCATTAAACACCAATTTGAGCATGTTTATACACATTTTTAACCAATTTGGCCTCATTTATCTTTCAAATAACGTCCAAATACACAAAGAAGCCACCCAAAATATTTATTTAATGTTTACGAGTGTTTTTGCACTTGTATTTGCATTTAATTACCTATATTTCACGTCAAAACGCTTTAAAATGCATTAAAAAGGCATTTGTGAATGTTTATGCACATTTTGAAGCAATTTGGTCTCATTTATCATTCAAATAACGTCCAAATACACAAAAAAGCCACCCAAAATATTTATTTAATGTTTACGAGTGTTTTTGCACTTGTATTTGCATTTAATTACCTATATTTCATGTCAAATCGCTTTAAAATGCATTAAAAAGGCATTTGTGCATGTTTATGCATATTTTGAAGCAATTTGGCTTCATTTATCATTCAAATAACGTCCAAATACACAAAGAAGCCACCCAAAATATTTATTTAATGTTTACGAGTTTTTTTGCACTTGTATTTGCATTTAATTACGTATATTTCACCTCAAATCGCTTTAAAATGCATTAAAAAGGCATTTGTGAATGTTTATGCACATTTTGAAGCAATTTGGCCTCATTTATCTTTCAAATAACGTCCAAATACACAAAGAAGCCACCCAAAATATTTATTTAATGATTACGAGTGTTTTTGCACTTGTATTTGCATTTAATTACCTATATTTCACGTCAAAACGCTTTAAAATGCATTAAAAAGGCATTTGTGAATGTTTATGCACATTTTGAAGCAATTTGGTCTCATTTATCATTCAAATAACGTCCAAATACACAAAGAAGCCACCCAAAATATTTATTTAATGTTTACGAGTGTTTTTGCACTTGTATTTGCATTTAATTACCTATATTTCACGTCAAATCGCTTTAAAATGCATTAAAAAGGCATTTGTGCATGTTTATGCATATTTTGAAGCAATTTGGCTTCATTTATCATTCAAATAACGTCCAAATACACAAAGAAGCCACCCAAAATATTTATTTAATGTTTACGAGTGTTTTTGCACTTGTATTTGCATTTAATTACGTATATTTCACCTCAAATCGCTATAAAATGCATTAAAAAGGCATTTGTGAATGTATATGCACATTTTGAAGCAATTTGGCCTCATTTATCATTCAAATAACGTCCAAATACACAAAGAAGCCACCCAAAATATTTATTTAATGTTTACGAGTGTTTTTGCACTTGTATTTGCGTTTAATAACCTATATTTCACGTCAAATCGTATTAAAATGCATTAAAATGAATTAAAAACGAATTTGAGCATGTTTATGCATATTTTTAACCAATTTGGCCTCATTTATCATTCAAATAACGTCCAAATACACAGAAAAGCAACCCAAAATATTTATTTAATGTTTACGAGTGTTTTTGCACTTGTAGTTGCACTTAATGACCTATATTTCATGTCAAATCGCATAAAAATGCATTAAAAACGAATTTGAGCTTGTTTATGCACATTTTTAACCAATTTGGCCTCATTTATCATTCAAATAACGTCCAAATACACAAAAAAGCCACCCAAAATATTTATTTAATGTTTACGAGTGTTTTTGCACTTGTATTTACATTTAATGACCTATATTTCCCGTCAAATCGCATCAAAATGCATTAAAAACGAATTTGAGCATTTTAATGCACATTTTTAACCAATTTGGCCTCATTTATCATTCAAATAACGTCAAACATTCAAAGAATCAACCCAAAATATTTATTTAATGTTTACGAGTGTTTTTGCACTTGTATTTGCATTTAATTACGTATATTTCACATCAAATCGCATTAAAATGCATTAAAAAGGCATTTGTGAATGTTTATGCACATTTTGAAGCAATTTGGCCTCATTTATCATTCAAATAACGTCCAAATACACAAAGAAGCCACCCAAAATATTTATTTAATGTTTACGAGTGTTTTTGCACTAGTATTTGCGTTTAATAACCTATATTTCACGTCAAATCGTATTAAAATGCATTAAAATGAATTAAAAACGAATTTTAGCATGTTTATGCATATTTTTAACCAATTTGGCCTCATTTATCATTCAAATAACGTCCAAATACACAGAAAAGCAACCCAAAATATTTATTTAATGTTTACGAGTGTTTTTGCACTTAATGACCTATATTTCACGTCAAATCGCATCAAAGTACATTAAAAACGAATTTGATCATGTTTATGCACATTTTTAATCAATTTGGCCTAATTTATCATTCAAATAACGTCCAAACACACAAAGAATCAACCCAAAATATTTATTTAATGTTTACGAGTGTTTTTGCACTTGTATTTGCATTTAATTACCTATATTTCACGTCAAAACGCTTTAAAATGCTTTAAAAAGGCATTTGTGAATGTTTATGCACATTTTGAAGCATTGGCCTCATTATCATTCAAATAACGTCCAAATACACAAAGAAGCCACCCAAAATATTTATTTAATGTTTACGAGTGTTTTTGCACTTGTATTTGCATTTAATTACCTATATTTCACGTCAAATCGCTTTAAAATGCATTAAAAAGGCATTTGTGCATGTTTATGCACATTTTGAAGCAATTTGGCTTCATTTATCATTCAAATACGTCCAAATACACAAAGAAGCCACCCAAAATATTTATTTAATGTTTACGAGTGTTTTTGCACTTGTATTTGCATTTAATTACCTATATTTCACGTCAAATCGCTTTAAAATGCATTAAAAAGGCATTTGTGCATGTTTATGCACATTTTGAAAGCAATTTGGCCTCATTTATCATTCAAATAAACGTCCAAATACACAAAAAACAACCCAAAATATTTATTTAATGTTTACGAGTGTTTTTGCACTTGTATTTGCATTTAATTACGTATATTTCACATCAAATCGCTTTAAAAGTATTAAAAAGGCATTTGTGAATGTTTATGCACATTTTGAAGCAATTTGGCCTCATTTATCATTCAAATAACGTCCAAATACACAAAAAAGCCACCCAAAATATTTATTTAATGTTTACGGGTGTTTTTGCACTTGTATTTACATTTAATGACCTATATTTCCCGTCAAATCGCATCAAAATGCATTAAAAACGAATTTGAGCATTTTTAATGCACATTTTTAACCAATTTGGCCTCATTTATCATTCAAATAACGTCAAACATTCAAAGAATCAACCCAAATATTTATTTAATGTTTACGAGTGTTTTGCACTTGTATTTGCGTTTAATAACCTATATTTCACGTCAAATCGTATTAAAATGCATTAAAATGAATTAAAAACGAATTTGAGCATGTTTATGCATATTTTTTAACCAATTTGGCCTCATTTATCATTCAAATAACGTCCAAATACACAGAAAAGCAACCCAAAATATTTATTTAATGTTTACGAGTGTTTTTGCACTTGTAGTTGCACTTAATGACCTATATTTCATGTCAAATCGCATAAAAATGCATTAAAAACGAATTTGAGCTTGTTTATGCACATTTTTAACCAATTTGGCCTCATTATCATTCAAATAACGTCCAAATACACAAAAAAGCCACCCAAATTATTTATTTAATGTTTACGAGTGTTTTTGCACTTGTATTTACATTTAATGACCTATATTTCCCGTCAAATCGCATCAAAATGCATTAAAAACGAATTTGAGCATTTTAATGCACATTTTTAACCAATTTGGCCTCATTTATCATTCAAATAACGTTCAAACATACAAAGAATCAACCCAAAATATTTATTTAATGTTTACGAGTGTTTTTGCACTTGTATTTGCAATTAATTACGTATATTTCACATCAAATCGCTTTAAAATGCATTTTAAAAAGACATTTGTGAATGTTTATGCACATTTTGAAGCAATTTGGCCTCATTTATCATTCAAATAACGTCCAAATACACAAAGAAGCCACCCAAAATAATTTATTTAATGTTTACGAGTGTTTTTGCACTTGTATTTGCATTTAATTACCTATATTTCACGTCAAAACGCTTTAAAATGCATTAAAAAGGCATTTGTGAATGTTTATGCACATTTTGAAGCAATTTGGTCTCATTTATAATTCAAATAACGTCCAAATACACAAAGAAGCCACCCAAAATATTTATTTAATGTTTACGAGTGTTTTTGCACTTGTATTTGCATTTAATTACCTATATTTCACGTCAAATCGCTTTAAAATGCATTAAAAAGGCATTTGTGCATGTTTATGCATATTTTGAAGCAATTTGGCTTCATTTATCATTCAAATAACGTCCAAATACACAAAGAAGCCACCCAAAATATTATTTAATGTTTACGAGTGTTTTTGCACTTGTATTTGCATTTAATTACGTATATTTCACCTCAAATCGCTTTAAAATGCATTAAAAAGGCATTTGTGAATGTATATGCACATTTTGAAGCAATTTGGCCTCATTTATCATTCAAATAACGTCCAAATACACAAAGAAGCCACCCAAAATATTTATTTAATGTTTACGAGTGTTTTTGCACTTGTATTTGCGTTTAATAACCTATATTTCACGTCAAATCGTATTAAAATGCATTAAATGAATTAAAAACGAATTTGAGCATGTTTATGCATATTTTTAACCAATTTGGCCTCATTATCATTCAAATAACGTCCAAATACACAGAAAAGCAACCCAAATATTTATTTAATGTTTACGAGTGTTTTTGCACTTGTAGTGCACTTAATGACCTATATTTAATGTCAAATCGCATAAAAATGCATTAAAAACGAATTTGAGCTTGTTTATGCACATTTTTAACCAATTTGGCCTCATTTATCATTCAAATAACGTCCAAATACACAAAAAAGCCACCCAAAATATTATTTAATGTTTACGAGTGTTTTTGCACTTGTATTTACATTTAATGACCTATATTTCCCGTCAAATCGCATCAAAATGCATTAAAAACGAATTTGAGCATTTTAATGCTCATTTTTAACCAATTTGGCCTCATTTATCATTCAAATAACGTCAAACATTCAAAGAATCAACCCAAATATTTATTTAATGTTTACGAGTGGTTTTTGCACTTGTATTTGCATTTAATTACGTATATTTCACATCAAATCGCATTAAAATGCATTAAAAAGGCATTTGTGAATGTTTATGCACATTTTGAAGCAATTTGGCCTCATTTATCATTCAAAATAACGTCCAAATACACAAAAAAGCCACCCAAAATATTTATTTAATGTTTACGAGTGTTTTTGCACTAGTATTTGCGTTTATAATCCTATTATTTCACGTCAAATCGTATTAAAATGCATTAAAATGAATTAAAAACGAATTTTAGCATGTTTATGCATATTTTTAACCAATTTGGCCTCATTTATCATTCAAATAACGTCCAAATACACAGAAAAGCAACCCAAAATATTTATTTAATGTTTACGAGTGTTTTTGCACTTAATGACCTATATTTCACGTCAAATCGCATCAAAGTACATTAAAAACGAATTTGATCATGTTTATGCAATTTTTAATCAATTTGGCCTAATTTATCATTCAATAACGTCCAAACACACAAAGAATCAACCCAAAATATTTATTTAATGTTTACGAGTGTTTTTGCACTTGTATTTGCATTTAATTACCTATATTTCACGTCAAAACGCTTTAAAATGCTTTAAAAAGGCATTTGTGAATGTTTATGCACATTTTAACCAATTTGGCCTCATTTATCATTCAAATAACGTCCAAATACACAAAGAAGCCACCCAAAATATTTATTTAATGTTTACGAGTGTTTTTGCACTTGTATTTGCATTTAATTACCTATATTCACGTCAAATCGCTTTAAAATGCATTAAAAAGGCATTTGTGCATGTTATGCACATTTTGAAGCAATTTGGCTTCATTTATCATCAAATAACGTCCAAATACACAAAGAAGCAACCCAAAATATTTATTTAATGTTTACGAGTGTTTTTGCACTTGTATTTGCTTTAATTACCTATATTTCACGTCAAATCGCTTTAAAATGCATTAAAAAGGCATTTGTGCATGTTTATGCACATTTTGAAGCATTTGGCCTCATTTATCATTCAAATAACGTCCAAATACACAAAAAACAACCCAAAATATTTATTTAATGTTTACGAGTGTTTTTGCACTTGTATTTGCATTTAATTACGTATATTTCACATCAAATCGCTTTAAAATGTATTAAAAAGGCATTTGTGAATGTTTATGCACATTTTGAAGCAATTTGGCCTCATTTATCATTCAAATAACGTCCAAATACACAAAAAAGCCACCCAAAATATTTATTTAATGTTTACGGGTGTTTTGCACTTGTATTTACATTTAATGACCTATATTTCCCGTCAAATCGCATCAAAATGCATTAAAACGAATTTGAGCATTTTAATGCACATTTTTAACCAATTTGGCCTCATTTATCATTCAAATAACGTCAAACATTCAAAGAATCAACCCCAAATATTTATTTAATGTTTACGAGTGTTTTTGCACTTGTATTTGCGTTTAATAACCTATATTTCACGTCAAATCGTATTAAAATGCATTAAAATGAATTAAAAACGAATTTGAGCATGTTTTATGCATATTTTTAACCAATTTGGCCTCATTTATCATTCAAATAACGTCCAAATACACAGAAAAGCAACCCAAAATATTTGTTTAATGTTTACGAGTGTTTTTGCACTTGTAGTTGCACTTAATGACCTATATTTCATGTCAAATCGCATAAAAATGCATTAAAAACGAATTTGAGCTTGTTTATGCACATTTTAACCAATTTGGCCTCATTTATCATTCAAATAACGTCCAAATACACAAAAAAGCCACCCAAAATATTTATTTAATGTTTACGAGTGTTTTGCACTTGTATTTACATTTAATGACCTATATTTCCCGTCAAATCGCATCAAAATGCATTAAAAACGAATTTGAGCATTTTAATGCACATTTTTAACCAATTTGGGCTCATTTATCATTCAAATAACGTCAAACATACAAAGAATCAACCCAAAATATTTATTTAATGTTGACGAGTGTTTTTGCACTTGTATTTGCATTTAATTACGTATATTTCACATCAAATCGCTTTAAAATGCATTAAAAGACATTTGTGAATGTTTATGCACATTTTGAAGCAATTTGGCCTCATTTATCATTCAAATACGTCCAAATACACAAAGAAGCCACCCAAATATTTATTTAATGTTTACGAGTGTTTTTGCACTTGTATTTGCATTTAAGTACCTATATTTCACGTCAAAACGCTTTAAAATGCATTAAAAAGGCATTTGTGAATGTTTATGCACATTTTGAAGCAATTTGGTCTCATTTATCATTCAAATAACGTCCAAATACACAAAGAAGCCACCCAAAATATTTATTTAATGTTTACGAGTGTTTTTTGCACTTGTATTTGCATTTAATTACCTATATTTCACGTCAAATCGCTTTAAAATGCATTAAAAAGGCATTTGTGCATGTTTATGCATATTTTGAAGCAATTTGGCTTCATTTATCATTCAAATAACGTCCAATACACAAAGAAGCCACCCAAAATATTTATTTAATGTTTACGAGTGTTTTTGCACTTGTATTTGCATTTAATTACGTATATTTCACCTCAAATCGCTTTAAAATGCATTATAAAAGGCATTTGTGAATGTAATGCACATTTTGAAGCAATTTGGCCTCATTTATCATTCAATAACGTCCAAATACACAAAGAAGCCACCCAAAATATTTATTTAATGTTTACGAGTGTTTTGCACTTGTATTTGCGTTTAATAACCTATATTTCACGTCAAATCGTATTAAAATGCATTAAAATGAATTAAAACGAATTTGAGCATGTTTATGCATATTTTTAACAAATTTGGCCTCATTTATCATTCAAATAACGTCAAATACACAGAAAAGCAACCCAAAATATTTATTTAATGTTTACGAGTGTTTTTGCACTTGTAGTTGCACTTAATGACCTATATTCATGTCAAATCGCATAAAAATGCATTAAAAACGAATTGAGCTTGTTTATGCACATTTTTAACCAATTTGGCCTCATTTATCATTCAAATAACGTCCAAATACACAAAAAAGCCACCCAAAATATTTATTTAATGTTTACGAGTGTTTTTGCACTTGTATTTACATTTAATGACCTATATTTCCCGTCAAATCGCATCAAAATGCATTAAAAACGAATTTGAGCATTTTAATGCACATTTTTAACCAATTTGGCCTCATTATCATTCAAATAACGTCAAACATTCAAAGAATCAACCCAAAATATTTATTTAATGTTTACGAGTGTTTTGGACTTGTATTTGCATTTATTACGTATATTTCACATCAAATCGCATTAAAATGCATTAAAAAGGCATTTGTGAATGTTTATGCACATTTTGAAGCAATTTGGCCTCATTTATCATTCAAATAACGTCCAAATACACAAAGAAGCCACCCAAAATATTTATTTAATGTTTACGAGTGTTTTTGCACTAGTATTTGCGTTTAATAACCTATATTTCACGTCAAATCGTATTAAAATGCATTAAAATGAATTAAAAACGAATTTTAGCATGTTATGCATATTTTAACCAATTTGGCCTCATTTATCATTCAAATAACGTCCAAATACACAGAAAAGCAACCCAAAATATTTATTTAATGTTTACGAGTGTTTTTGCACTTAATGACCTATATTTCACGTCAAATCGCATCAAAGTACATTAAAAACGAATTTGATCATGTTTATGCACATTTTTAATCAATTTGGCCTAATTTATCATTCAAATAACGTCCAAACACACAAAGAATCAACCCAAAATATTTATTTAATGTTTACGAGTGTTTTTGCACTTGTATTTGCATTTAATTACCTATATTTCACGTCAAAACGCTTTAAAATGCTTTAAAAAGGCATTTGTGAATGTTTATGCACATTTTGAAGCAATTTGGCCTCATTTATCATTCAAATAACGTCCAAATACACAAAGAAGCCACCCAAAATATTTATTTAATGTTTACGAGTGTTTTTGCACTTGTATTTGCATTTAATTACCTATATTTCACGTCAAATCGCTTTAAAATGCATTAAAAAGGCATTTGTGCATGTTTATGCACATTTTGAAGCAATTTGGCTTCATTTATCATTCAAATAACGTCCAAATACACAAAGAAGCCACCCAAAATATTTATTTAATGTTTACGAGTGTTTTTGCACTTGTATTTGCATTTAATTACCTATATTTCACGTCAAATCGCTTTAAAATGCATTAAAAAGGCATTTGTGCATGTTTATGCACATTTTGAAGCAATTTGGCCTCATTTATCATTCAAATAACGTCCAAATACACAAAAAACAACCCAAAATATTTATTTAATGTTTACGAGTGTTTTTGCACTTGTATTTGCATTTAATTACGTATATTTCACATCAAATCGCTTTAAAATGTATTAAAAAGGCATTTGTGAATGTTTATGCACATTTTGAAGCAATTTGGCCTCATTTATCATTCAAATAACGTCCAAATACACAAAAAAGCCACCCAAAATATTTATTTAATGTTTACGGGTGTTTTTGCACTTGTATTTACATTTAATGACCTATATTTCCCGTCAAATCGCATCAAAATGCATTAAAAACGAATTTGAGCATTTTAATGCACATTTTTAACCAATTTGGCCTCATTTATCATTCAAATAACGTCAAACATTCAAAGAATCAACCCAAAATATTTATTTAATGTTTACGAGTGTTTTTGCACTTGTATTTGCGTTTAATAACCTATATTTCACGTCAAATCGTATTAAAATGCATTAAAATGAATTAAAAACGAATTTGAGCATGTTTATGCATATTTTTAACCAATTTGGCCTCATTTATCATTCAAATAACGTCCAAATACACAGAAAAGCAACCCAAAATATTTATTTAATGTTTACGAGTGTTTTTGCACTTGTAGTTGCACTTAATGACCTATATTTCACCTCAAATCGCTTTAAAATGCATTAAAAAGGCATTTGTGAATGTATATGCACATTTTTAACCAATTTGGCCTCATTTATCATTCAAATAACGTCCAAATACACAAAAAAGCCACCCAAAATATTTATTTAATGTTTACGAGTGTTTTTGCACTTGTATTTACATTTAATGACCTATATTTCCCGTCAAATCGCATCAAAATGCATTAAAAACGAATTTGAGCATTTTAATGCACATTTTTAACCAATTTGGGCTCATTTATCATTCAAATAACGTCAAACATACAAAGAATCAACCCAAAATATTTATTTAATGTTGACGAGTGTTTTTGCACTTGTATTTGCATTTAATTACGTATATTTCACATCAAATCGCTTTAAAATGCATTAAAAAGACATTTGTGAATGTTTATGCACATTTTGAAGCAATTTGGCCTCATTTATCATTCAAATAACGTCCAAATACACAAAGAAGCCACCCAAAATATTTATTTAATGTTTACGAGTGTTTTTGCACTTGTATTTGCATTTAATTACCTATATTTCACGTCAAAACGCTTTAAAATGCATTAAAAAGGCATTTGTGAATGTTTATGCACATTTTGAAGCAATTTGGTCTCATTTATCATTCAAATAACGTCCAAATACACAAAGAAGCCACCCAAAATATTTATTTAATGTTTACGAGTGTTTTTGCACTTGTATTTGCATTTAATTACCTATATTTCACGTCAAATCGCTTTAAAATGCATTAAAAAGGCATTTGTGCATGTTTATGCATATTTTGAAGCAATTTGGCTTCATTTATCATTCAAATAACGTCCAAATACACAAAGAAGCCACCCAAAATATTTATTTAATGTTTACGAGTGTTTTTGCACTTGTATTTGCATTTAATTACGTATATTTCACCTCAAATCGCTTTAAAATGCATTAAAAAGGCATTTGTGAATGTATATGCACATTTTGAAGCAATTTGGCCTCATTTATCATTCAAATAACGTCCAAATACACAAAGAAGCCACCCAAAATATTTATTTAATGTTTACGAGTGTTTTTGCACTTGTATTTGCGTTTAATAACCTATATTTCACGTCAAATCGTATTAAAATGCATTAAAATGAATTAAAAACGAATTTGAGCATGTTTATGCATATTTTTAACCAATTTGGCCTCATTTATCATTCAAATAACGTCCAAATACACAGAAAAGCAACCCAAAATATTTATTTAATGTTTACGAGTGTTTTTGCACTTGTAGTTGCACTTAATGACCTATATTTCACCTCAAATCGCTTTAAAATGCATTAAAAAGGCATTTGTGAATGTATATGCACATTTTTAACCAAATTTGGCCTCATTTATCATTCAAATAACGTCCAAATACACAAAAAAGCCACCCAAAATATTTATTTAATGTTTACGAGTGTTTTTGCACTTGTATTTACATTTAATGACCTATATTTCCCGTCAAATCGCATCAAAATGCATTAAAAACGAATTTGAGCATTTTAATGCACATTTTTAACCAATTTGGGCTCATTTATCATTCAAATAACGTCAAACATACAAAGAATCAACCCAAAATATTTATTTAATGTTGACGAGTGTTTTTGCACTTGTATTTGCATTTAATTACGTATATTTCACATCAAATCGCTTTAAAATGCATTAAAAAGACATTTGTGAATGTTTATGCACATTTTGAAGCAATTTGGCCTCATTTATCATTCAAATAACGTCCAAATACACAAAGAAGCCACCCAAAATATTTATTTAATGTTTACGAGTGTTTTTGCACTTGTATTTGCATTTAATTACCTATATTTCACGTCAAAACGCTTTAAAATGCATTAAAAAGGCATTTGTGAATGTTTATGCACATTTTGAAGCAATTTGGTCTCATTTATCATTCAAATAACGTCCAAATACACAAAGAAGCCACCCAAAATATTTATTTAATGTTTACGAGTGTTTTTGCACTTGTATTTGCATTTAATTACCTATATTTCACGTCAAATCGCTTTAAAATGCATTAAAAAGGCATTTGTGCATGTTTATGCATATTTTGAAGCAATTTGGCTTCATTTATCATTCAAATAACGTCCAAATACACAAAGAAGCCACCCAAAATATTTATTTAATGTTTACGAGTGTTTTTGCACTTGTATTTGCATTTAATTACGTATATTTCACCTCAAATCGCTTTAAAATGCATTAAAAAGGCATTTGTGAATGTATATGCACATTTTGAAGCAATTTGGCCTCATTTATCATTCAAATAACGTCCAAATACACAAAGAAGCCACCCAAAATATTTATTTAATGTTTACGAGTGTTTTTGCACTTGTATTTGCGTTTATTAACCTATATTTCACGTCAAATCGTATTAAAATGCATTAAAATGAATTAAAAACGAATTTGAGCATGTTTATGCATATTTTTAACCAATTTGGCCTCATTTATCATTCAAATAACGTCCAAATACACAGAAAAGCAACCCAAAATATTTATTTAATGTTTACGAGTGTTTTTGCACTTAATGACCTATATTTCACGTCAAATCGCATCAAAGTACATTAAAAACGAATTTGATCATGTTTATGCACATTTTTAATCAATTTGGCCTAATTTATCATTCAAATAACGTCCAAACACACAAAGAATCAACCCAAAATATTTATTTAATGTTTACGATTGTTTTTGCACTTGTATTTGCATTTAATGACCTATATTTCACGTCAAATCGCATCAAAGTACATTAAAAACGAATTTGATCATGTTTATGCACATTTTTAATCAATTTGGCCTAATTTATCATTCAAATAACGTCCAAACACACAAAGAATCAACCCAAAATATTTATTTAATGTTTACGAGTGTTTTTGCACTTGTATTTGCATTTAATTACCTATATTTCACGTCAAAACGCTTTAAAATGCTTTAAAAAGGCATTTGTGAATGTTTATGCACATTTTGAAGCAATTTGGCCTCATTTATCATTCAAATAACGTCCAAATACACAAAGAAGCCACCCAAAATATTTATTTAATGTTTACGAGTGTTTTTGCACTTGTATTTGCATTTAATTACCTATATTTCACGTCAAATCGCTTTAAAATGCATTAAAAAGGCATTTGTGCATGTTTATGCACATTTTGAAGCAATTTGGCTTCATTTATCATTCAAATAACGTCCAAATACACAAAGAAGCCACCCAAAATATTTATTTAATGTTTACGAGTGTTTTTGCACTTGTATTTGCATTTAATTACCTATATTTCACGTCAAATCGCTTTAAAATGCATTAAAAAGGCATTTGTGCATGTTTATGCACATTTTGAAGCAATTTGGCCTCATTTATCATTCAAATAACGTCCAAATACACAAAAAACAACCCAAAATATTTATTTAATGTTTACGAGTGTTTTTGCACTTGTATTTGCATTTAATTACGTATATTTCACATCAAATCGCTTTAAAATGTATTAAAAAGGCATTTGTGAATGTTTATGCACATTTTGAAGCAATTTGGCCTCATTTATCATTCAAATAACGTCCAAATACACAAAAAAGCCACCCAAAATATTTATTTAATGTTTACGGGTGTTTTTGCACTTGTATTTACATTTAATGACCTATATTTCCCGTCAAATCGCATCAAAATGCATTAAAAACGAATTTGAGCATTTTAATGCACATTTTTAACCAATTTGGCCTCATTTATCATTCAAATAACGTCAAACATTCAAAGAATCAACCCAAAATATTTATTTAATGTTTACGAGTGTTTTTGCACTTGTATTTGCGTTTAATAACCTATATTTCACGTCAAATCGTATTAAAATGCATTAAAATGAATTAAAAACGAATTTGAGCATGTTTATGCATATTTTTAACCAATTTGGCCTCATTTATCATTCAAATAACGTCCAAATACACAGAAAAGCAACCCAAAATATTTGTTTAATGTTTACGAGTGTTTTTGCATTTGTAGTTGCACTTAATGACCTATATTTCATGTCAAATCGCATAAAAATGTATTAAAAACGAATTTGAGCTTGTTTATGCACATTTTTAACCAATTTGGCCTCATTTATCATTCAAATAACGTCCAAATACACAACAAAGCCACCCAAAATATTTATTTAATGTTTACGAGTGTTTTTGCACTTGTATTTACATTTAATGACCTATATTTCCCGTCAAATCGCATCAAAATGCATTAAAAACGAATTTGAGCATTTTAATGCACATTTTTAACCAATTTGGCCTCATTTATCATTCAAATAACGTCAAACATACAAAGAATCAACCCAAAATATTTATTTAATGTTTACGAGTGTTTTTGCACTTGTATTTGCATTTAATTACGTATATTTCACATCAAATCGCTTTAAAATGCATTAAAAAGACATTTGTGAATGTTTATGCACATTTTGAAGCAATTTGGCCTCATTTATCATTCAAATAACGTCCAAATACACAAAGAAGCCACCCAAAATATTTATTTAATGTTTACGAGTGTTTTTGCACTTGTATTTGCATTTAATTACGTATATTTCACATCAAATCGCATTAAAATGCATTAAAAAGGCATTTGTGAATGTTTATGCACATTTTGAAGCAATTTGGCCTCATTTATCATTCAAATAACGTCCAAATACACAAAGAAGCCACCCAAAATATTTATTTAATGTTTACGAGTGTTTTTGCACTAGTATTTGCGTTTAATAACCTATATTTCACGTCAAATCGTATTAAAATGCATTAAAATGAATTAAAAACGAATTTTAGCATGTTTATGCATATTTTTAACCAATTTGGCCTCATTTATCATTCAAATAACGTCCAAATACACAGAAAAGCAACCCAAAATATTTATTTAATGTTTACGAGTGTTTTTGCACTTAATGACCTATATTTCACGTCAAATCGCATCAAAGTACATTAGAAACGAATTTGAGCATGTTTATGCACATTTTTAATCAATTTGGCCTAATTTATCATTCAAATAACGTCCAAACACACAAAGAATCAACCCAAAATATTTATTTAATGTTTACGAGTGTTTTTGCACTTGTATTTGCATTTAATTACCTATATTTCACGTCAAAACGCTTTAATATGCATTAAAAAGGCATTTGTGAATGTTTATGCACATTTTGAAGCAATTTGGCCTCATTTATCATTCAAATAACGTCCAAATACACAAAGGCCACCCAAATATTTATTTAATGTTTACGAGTGTTTTTGCACTTGTATTTGCATTTAATTACGTATATTTCACATCAAATCGCATTAAAATGCATTAAAAAGGCATTTGTGAATGTTTAAGCACATTTTGAAGCAATTTGGCTTCATTTATCATTCAAATAACGTCCAATACACAAAGGAAAGCCACCCAAAATATATTTATTTAATGTTTACGAGTGTTTTTGCACTAGTATTTGCGTTTAATAACCTATATTTCACGTCAAATCGTATTAAAATGCATTAAAATGAATTAAAAACGAATTTTAGCATGTTTATGCATATTTTTAACCAATTTGGCCTCATTTATCATTCAAATAACGTCCAAATACACAGAAAAGCAACCCAAAATATTTATTTAATGTTTACGAGTGTTTTTGCACTTAATGACCTATATTTCACGTCAAATCGCATCAAAGTACATTAAAAACGAATTTGAGCATGTTTATGCACATTTTTAATCAATTTGGCCTAATTTATCATTCAAATAACGTCCAAACACACAAAGAATCAACCCAAAATATTTATTTAATGTTTACGAGTGTTTTTGCACTTATATTTGCATTTAATTACCTATATTTCACGTCAAAACGCTTTAAAATGCATTAAAAAGGCATTTGTGAATGTTTATGCACATTTTGAAGCAATTTGGCCTCATTTATCATTCAAATAACGTCCAAATACACAAAGAAGCCACCCAAAATATTTATTTAATGTTTACGAGTGTTTTTGCACTTGTATTTGCATTTAATTACCTATATTTCACGTCAAATCGCTTTAAAATGCATTAAAAAGGCATTTTTGCATGTTTATGCACATTTTGAAGCAATTTGGCGTCATTTATCATTCAAATAACGTCCAAATACACAAAGAAGCCACCCAAAATATTTATTTAATGTTTACGAGTGTTTTTGCACTTGTATTTGCATTTAATTACGTATATTTCACATCAAATCGCATTAAAATGCATTAAAAAGGCATTTGTGAATGTTTATGCACATTTTGAAGCAATTTGGCCTCATTTATCATTCAAATAACGTCCAAATACACAAAGAAGCCACCCAAAATATTTATTTAATGTTTACGAGTGTTTTTGCACTAGTATTTGCGTTTAATAACCTATATTTCACGTCAAATCGTATTAAAATGCATTAAAATGAATTAAAAACGAATTTTAGCATGTTTATGCATATTTTTAACCAATTTGGCCTCATTTATCATTCAAATAACGTCCAAATACACAGAAAAGCAACCCAAAATATTTATTTAATGTTTACGAGTGTTTTTGCACTTAATGACTTATATTTCACGTCAAATCGCATGAAAGTACATTAAAAACGAATTTGAGCATGTTTATGCACATTTTTAATCAATTTGGCCTAATTTATCATTCAAATAACGTCCAAACACACAAAGAATCAACCCAAAATATTTATTTAATGTTTACGAGTGTTTTTGCACTTGTATTTGCATTTAATTACCTATATTTCACGTCAAAACGCTTTAAAATGCATTAAAAAGGCATTTGTGAATGTTTATGCACATTTTGAAGCAATTTGGCCTCATTTATCATTCAAATAACGTCCAAATACACAAAGAAGCCACCCAAAATATTTATTTAATGTTTACGAGTGTTTTTGCACTTGTATTTGCATTTAATTACGTATATTTCACATCAAATCGCATTAAAATGCATTAAAAAGGCATTTGTGAATGTTTATGCACATTTTGAAGCAATTTGGCCTCATTTATCATTCAAATAACGTCCAAATACACAAAGAAGCCACCCAAAATATTTATTTAATGTTTACGAGTGTTTTTGCACTAGTATTTGCGTTTAATAACCTATATTTCACGTCAAATCGTATTAAAATGCATTAAAATGAATTAAAAACGAATTTTAGCATGTTTATGCATATTTTTAACCAATTTGGCCTCATTTATCATTCAAATAACGTCCAAATACACAGAAAAGCAACCCAAAATATTTATTTAATGTTTACGAGTGTTTTTGCACTTAATGACCTATATTTCACGTCAAATCGCATCAAAGTACATTAAAAACGAATTTGAGCATGTTTATGCACATTTTTAATCAATTTGGCCTAATTTATCATTCAAATAACGTCCAAACACACAAAGAATCAACCCAAAATATTTATTTAATGTTTACGAGTGTTTTTGCACTTGTATTTGCATTTAATTACCTATATTTCACGTCAAAACGCTTTAAAATGCATTAAAAAGGCATTTGTGAATGTTTATGCACATTTTGAAGCAATTTGGCCTCATTTATCATTCAAATAACGTCCAAATACACAAAGAAGCCACCCAAAATATTTATTTAATGTTTACGAGTGTTTTTGCACTTGTATTTGCATTTAATTACCTATATTTCACGTCAAATCGCTTTAAAATGCATTAAAAAGGCATTTTTGCATGTTTATGCACATTTTGAAGCAATTTGGCGTCATTTATCATTCAAATAACGTCCAAATACACAAAGAAGCCACCCAAAATATTTATTTAATGTTTACGAGTGTTTTTGCACTTGTATTTGCATTTAATTACGTATATTTCACATCAAATCGCATTAAAATGCATTAAAAAGGCATTTGTGAATGTTTATGCACATTTTGAAGCAATTTGGCCTCATTTATCATTCAAATAACGTCCAAATACACAAAGAAGCCACCCAAAATATTTATTTAATGTTTACGAGTGTTTTTGCACTAGTATTTGCGTTTAATAACCTATATTTCACGTCAAATCGTATTAAAATGCATTAAAATGAATTAAAAACGAATTTTAGCATGTTTATGCATATTTTTAACCAATTTGGCCTCATTTATCATTCAAATAACGTCCAAATACACAGAAAAGCAACCCAAAATATTTATTTAATGTTTACGAGTGTTTTTGCACTTAATGACCTATATTTCACGTCAAATCGCATCAAAGTACATTAAAAACGAATTTGAGCATGTTTATGCACATTTTTAATCAATTTGGCCTAATTTATCATTCAAATAACGTCCAAACACACAAAGAATCAACCCAAAATATTTATTTAATGTTTACGAGTGTTTTTGCACTTGTATTTGCATTTAATTACCTATATTTCACGTCAAAACGCTTTAAAATGCATTAAAAAGGCATTTGTGAATGTTTATGCACATTTTGAAGCAATTTGGCCTCATTTATCATTCAAATAACGTCCAAATACACAAAGAAGCCACCCAAAATATTTATTTAATGTTTACGAGTGTTTTTGCACTTGTATTTGCATTTAATTACCTATATTTCACGTCAAATCGCTTTAAAATGCATTAAAAAGGCATTTTTGCATGTTTATGCACATTTTGAAGCAATTTGGCGTCATTTATCATTCAAATAACGTCCAAATACACAAAGAAGCCACCCAAAATATTTATTTAATGTTTACGAGTGTTTTTGCACTTGTATTTGCATTTAATTACGTATATTTCACATCAAATCGCATTAAAATGCATTAAAAAGGCATTTGTGAATGTTTATGCACATTTTGAAGCAATTTGGCCTCATTTATCATTCAAATAACGTCCAAATACACAAAGAAGCCACCCAAAATATTTATTTAATGTTTACGAGTGTTTTTGCACTAGTATTTGCGTTTAATAACCTATATTTCACGTCAAATCGTATTAAAATGCATTAAAATGAATTAAAAACGAATTTTAGCATGTTTATGCATATTTTTAACCAATTTGGCCTCATTTATCATTCAAATAACGTCCAAATACACAGAAAAGCAACCCAAAATATTTATTTAATGTTTACGAGTGTTTTTGCACTTAATGACCTATATTTCACGTCAAATCGCATCAAAGTACATTAAAAACGAATTTGAGCATGTTTATGCACATTTTTAATCAATTTGGCCTAATTTATCATTCAAATAACGTCCAAACACACAAAGAATCAACCCAAAATATTTATTTAATGTTTACGAGTGTTTTTGCACTTGTATTTGCATTTAATTACCTATATTTCACGTCAAAACGCTTTAAAATGCATTAAAAAGGCATTTGTGAATGTTTATGCACATTTTGAAGCAATTTGGTCTCATTTATCATTCAAATAACGTCCAAATACACAAAGAAGCCACCCAAAATATTTATTTAATGTTTACGAGTGTTTTTGCACTTGTATTTGCATTTAATTACGTATATTTCACATCAAATCGCATTAAAATGCATTAAAATGAATTAAAAACGAATTTGAGCATGTTTATGCATATTTTTAACCAATTTGGCCTCATTTATCGTTCAAATAACGTCCAAATACACAGAAAAGCAACCCAAAATATTTGTTTAATGTTTACGAGTGTTTTTGCATTTGTAGTTGCACTTAATGACCTATATTTCATGTCAAATCGCATAAAAATGCATTAAAAACGAATTTGAGCTTGTTTATGCACATTTTTAACCAATTTGGCCTCATTTATCATTCAAATAACGTCCAAATACACAACAAAGCCACCCAAAATATTTATTTAATGTTTACGAGTGTTTTTGCACTTGTATTTACATTTAATGACCTATATTTCCCGTCAAATCGCATCAAAATGCATTAAAAACGAATTTGAGCATTTTAATGCACATTTTTAACCAATTTGGCCTCATTTATCATTCAAATAACGTCAAACATACAAAGAATCAACCCAAAATATTTATTTAATGTTTACGAGTGTTTTTGCACTTGTATTTGCATTTAATTACGTATATTTCACATCAAATCGCTTTAAAATGCATTAAAAAGACATTTGTGAATGTTTATGCACATTTTGAAGCAATTTGGCCTCATTTATCATTCAAATAACGTCCAAATACACAAAGAAGCCACCCAAAATATTTATTTAATGTTTACGAGTGTTTTTGCACTTGTATTTGCATTTAATTACGTATATTTCACATCAAATCGCATTAAAATGCATTAAAAAGGCATTTGTGAATGTTTATGCACATTTTGAAGCAATTTGGCCTCATTTATCATTCAAATAACGTCCAAATACACAAAGAAGCCACCCAAAATATTTATTTAATGTTTACGAGTGTTTTTGCACTAGTATTTGCGTTTAATAACCTATATTTCACGTCAAATCGTATTAAAATGCATTAAAATGAATTAAAAACGAATTTTAGCATGTTTATGCATATTTTTAACCAATTTGGCCTCATTTATCATTCAAATAACGTCCAAATACACAGAAAAGCAACCCAAAATATTTATTTAATGTTTACGAGTGTTTTTGCACTTAATGACCTATATTTCACGTCAAATCGCATCAAAGTACATTAGAAACGAATTTGAGCATGTTTATGCACATTTTTAATCAATTTGGCCTAATTTATCATTCAAATAACGTCCAAACACACAAAGAATCAACCCAAAATATTTATTTAATGTTTACGAGTGTTTTTGCACTTGTATTTGCATTTAATTACCTATATTTCACGTCAAAACGCTTTAATATGCATTAAAAAGGCATTTGTGAATGTTTATGCACATTTTGAAGCAATTTGGCCTCATTTATCATTCAAATAACGTCCAAATACACAAAGAAGCCACCCAAAATATTTATTTAATGTTTACGCGTGTTTTTGCACTTGTATTTGCATTTAATTACGTATATTTCACATCAAATCGCATTAAAATGCATTAAAAAGGCATTTGTGAATGTTTATGCACATTTTGAAGCAATTTGGCTTCATTTATCATTCAAATAACGTCCAAATACACAAAGAAGCCACCCAAAATATTTATTTAATGTTTACGAGTGTTTTTGCACTAGTATTTGCGTTTAATAACCTATATTTCACGTCAAATCGTATTAAAATGCATTAAAATGAATTAAAAACGAATTTTAGCATGTTTATGCATATTTTTAACCAATTTGGCCTCATTTATCATTCAAATAACGTCCAAATACACAGAAAAGCAACCCAAAATATTTATTTAATGTTTACGAGTGTTTTTGCACTTAATGACCTATATTTCACGTCAAATCGCATCAAAGTACATTAAAAACGAATTTGAGCATGTTTATGCACATTTTTAATCAATTTGGCCTAATTTATCATTCAAATAACGTCCAAACACACAAAGAATCAACCCAAAATATTTATTTAATGTTTACGAGTGTTTTTGCACTTATATTTGCATTTAATTACCTATATTTCACGTCAAAACGCTTTAAAATGCATTAAAAAGGCATTTGTGAATGTTTATGCACATTTTGAAGCAATTTGGCCTCATTTATCATTCAAATAACGTCCAAATACACAAAGAAGCCACCCAAAATATTTATTTAATGTTTACGAGTGTTTTTGCACTTGTATTTGCATTTAATTACCTATATTTCACGTCAAATCGCTTTAAAATGCATTAAAAAGGCATTTTTGCATGTTTATGCACATTTTGAAGCAATTTGGCGTCATTTATCATTCAAATAACGTCCAAATACACAAAGAAGCCACCCAAAATATTTATTTAATGTTTACGAGTGTTTTTGCACTTGTATTTGCATTTAATTACGTATATTTCACATCAAATCGCATTAAAATGCATTAAAAAGGCATTTGTGAATGTTTATGCACATTTTGAAGCAATTTGGCCTCATTTATCATTCAAATAACGTCCAAATACACAAAGAAGCCACCCAAAATATTTATTTAATGTTTACGAGTGTTTTTGCACTAGTATTTGCGTTTAATAACCTATATTTCACGTCAAATCGTATTAAAATGCATTAAAATGAATTAAAAACGAATTTTAGCATGTTTATGCATATTTTTAACCAATTTGGCCTCATTTATCATTCAAATAACGTCCAAATACACAGAAAAGCAACCCAAAATATTTATTTAATGTTTACGAGTGTTTTTGCACTTAATGACTTATATTTCACGTCAAATCGCATGAAAGTACATTAAAAACGAATTTGAGCATGTTTATGCACATTTTTAATCAATTTGGCCTAATTTATCATTCAAATAACGTCCAAACACACAAAGAATCAACCCAAAATATTTATTTAATGTTTACGAGTGTTTTTGCACTTGTATTTGCATTTAATTACCTATATTTCACGTCAAAACGCTTTAAAATGCATTAAAAAGGCATTTGTGAATGTTTATGCACATTTTGAAGCAATTTGGCCTCATTTATCATTCAAATAACGTCCAAATACACAAAGAAGCCACCCAAAATATTTATTTAATGTTTACGAGTGTTTTTGCACTTGTATTTGCATTTAATTACGTATATTTCACATCAAATCGCATTAAAATGCATTAAAAAGGCATTTGTGAATGTTTATGCACATTTTGAAGCAATTTGGCCTCATTTATCATTCAAATAACGTCCAAATACACAAAGAAGCCACCCAAAATATTTATTTAATGTTTACGAGTGTTTTTGCACTAGTATTTGCGTTTAATAACCTATATTTCACGTCAAATCGTATTAAAATGCATTAAAATGAATTAAAAACGAATTTTAGCATGTTTATGCATATTTTTAACCAATTTGGCCTCATTTATCATTCAAATAACGTCCAAATACACAGAAAAGCAACCCAAAATATTTATTTAATGTTTACGAGTGTTTTTGCACTTAATGACCTATATTTCACGTCAAATCGCATCAAAGTACATTAAAAACGAATTTGAGCATGTTTATGCACATTTTTAATCAATTTGGCCTAATTTATCATTCAAATAACGTCCAAACACACAAAGAATCAACCCAAAATATTTATTTAATGTTTACGAGTGTTTTTGCACTTGTATTTGCATTTAATTACCTATATTTCACGTCAAAACGCTTTAAAATGCATTAAAAAGGCATTTGTGAATGTTTATGCACATTTTGAAGCAATTTGGCCTCATTTATCATTCAAATAACGTCCAAATACACAAAGAAGCCACCCAAAATATTTATTTAATGTTTACGAGTGTTTTTGCACTTGTATTTGCATTTAATTACCTATATTTCACGTCAAATCGCTTTAAAATGCATTAAAAAGGCATTTTTGCATGTTTATGCACATTTTGAAGCAATTTGGCGTCATTTATCATTCAAATAACGTCCAAATACACAAAGAAGCCACCCAAAATATTTATTTAATGTTTACGAGTGTTTTTGCACTTGTATTTGCATTTAATTACGTATATTTCACATCAAATCGCATTAAAATGCATTAAAAAGGCATTTGTGAATGTTTATGCACATTTTGAAGCAATTTGGCCTCATTTATCATTCAAATAACGTCCAAATACACAAAGAAGCCACCCAAAATATTTATTTAATGTTTACGAGTGTTTTTGCACTAGTATTTGCGTTTAATAACCTATATTTCACGTCAAATCGTATTAAAATGCATTAAAATGAATTAAAAACGAATTTTAGCATGTTTATGCATATTTTTAACCAATTTGGCCTCATTTATCATTCAAATAACGTCCAAATACACAGAAAAGCAACCCAAAATATTTATTTAATGTTTACGAGTGTTTTTGCACTTAATGACCTATATTTCACGTCAAATCGCATCAAAGTACATTAAAAACGAATTTGAGCATGTTTATGCACATTTTTAATCAATTTGGCCTAATTTATCATTCAAATAACGTCCAAACACACAAAGAATCAACCCAAAATATTTATTTAATGTTTACGAGTGTTTTTGCACTTGTATTTGCATTTAATTACCTATATTTCACGTCAAAACGCTTTAAAATGCATTAAAAAGGCATTTGTGAATGTTTATGCACATTTTGAAGCAATTTGGCCTCATTTATCATTCAAATAACGTCCAAATACACAAAGAAGCCACCCAAAATATTTATTTAATGTTTACGAGTGTTTTTGCACTTGTATTTGCATTTAATTACCTATATTTCACGTCAAATCGCTTTAAAATGCATTAAAAAGGCATTTTTGCATGTTTATGCACATTTTGAAGCAATTTGGCGTCATTTATCATTCAAATAACGTCCAAATACACAAAGAAGCCACCCAAAATATTTATTTAATGTTTACGAGTGTTTTTGCACTTGTATTTGCATTTAATTACGTATATTTCACATCAAATCGCATTAAAATGCATTAAAAAGGCATTTGTGAATGTTTATGCACATTTTGAAGCAATTTGGCCTCATTTATCATTCAAATAACGTCCAAATACACAAAGAAGCCACCCAAAATATTTATTTAATGTTTACGAGTGTTTTTGCACTAGTATTTGCGTTTAATAACCTATATTTCACGTCAAATCGTATTAAAATGCATTAAAATGAATTAAAAACGAATTTTAGCATGTTTATGCATATTTTTAACCAATTTGGCCTCATTTATCATTCAAATAACGTCCAAATACACAGAAAAGCAACCCAAAATATTTATTTAATGTTTACGAGTGTTTTTGCACTTAATGACCTATATTTCACGTCAAATCGCATCAAAGTACATTAAAAACGAATTTGAGCATGTTTATGCACATTTTTAATCAATTTGGCCTAATTTATCATTCAAATAACGTCCAAACACACAAAGAATCAACCCAAAATATTTATTTAATGTTTACGAGTGTTTTTGCACTTGTATTTGCATTTAATTACCTATATTTCACGTCAAAACGCTTTAAAATGCATTAAAAAGGCATTTGTGAATGTTTATGCACATTTTGAAGCAATTTGGCCTCATTTATCATTCAAATAACGTCCAAATACACAAAGAAGCCACCCAAAATATTTATTTAATGTTTACGAGTGTTTTTGCACTTGTATTTGCATTTAATTACGTATATTTCACATCAAATCGCATTAAAATGCATTAAAAAGGCATTTGTGAATGTTTATGCACATTTTGAAGCAATTTGGCCTCATTTATCATTCAAATAACGTCCAAATACACAAAGAAGCCACCCAAAATATTTATTTAATGTTTACGAGTGTTTTTGCACTAGTATTTGCGTTTAATAACCTATATTTCACGTCAAATCGTATTAAAATGCATTAAAATGAATTAAAAACGAATTTTAGCATGTTTATGCATATTTTTAACCAATTTGGCCTCATTTATCATTCAAATAACGTCCAAATACACAGAAAAGCAACCCAAAATATTTATTTAATGTTTACGAGTGTTTTTGCACTTAATGACCTATATTTCACGTCAAATCGCATCAAAGTACATTAAAAACGAATTTGAGCATGTTTATGCACATTTTTAATCAATTTGGCCTAATTTATCATTCAAATAACGTCCAAACACACAAAGAATCAACCCAAAATATTTATTTAATGTTTACGAGTGTTTTTGCACTTGTATTTGCATTTAATTACCTATATTTCACGTCAAAACGCTTTAAAATGCATTAAAAAGGCATTTGTGAATGTTTATGCACATTTTGAAGCAATTTGGCCTCATTTATCATTCAAATAACGTCCAAATACACAAAGAAGCCACCCAAAATATTTATTTAATGTTTACGAGTGTTTTTGCACTTGTATTTGCATTTAATTACCTATATTTCACGTCAAATCGCTTTAAAATGCATTAAAAAGGCATTTTTGCATGTTTATGCACATTTTGAAGCAATTTGGCCTCATTTATCATTCAAATAACGTCCAAATACACAAAGAAGCCACCCAAAATATTTATTTAATGTTTACGAGTGTTTTTGCACTTGTATTTGCATTTAATTACCTATATTTCACGTCAAAACGCTTTAAAATGCATTAAAAAGGCATTTGTGAATGTTTATGCACATTTTGAAGCAATTTGGCCTCATTTATCATTCAAATAACGTCCAAATACACAAAGAAGCCACCCAAAATATTTATTTAATGTTTACGAGTGTTTTTGCACTAGTATTTGCGTTTAATAACCTATATTTCACGTCAAATCGTATTAAAATGCATTAAAATGAATTAAAAACGAATTTTAGCATGTTTATGCATATTTTTAACCAATTTGGCCTCATTTATCATTCAAATAACGTCCAAATACACAGAAAAGCAACCCAAAATATTTATTTAATGTTTACGAGTGTTTTTGCACTTGTATTTGCATTTAATTACCTATATTTCACGTCAAATCGCTTTAAAATGCATTAAAAAGGCATTTTTGCATGTTTATGCACATTTTGAAGCAATTTGGCCTCATTTATCATTCAAATAACGTCCAAATACACAAAGAAGCCACCCAAAATATTTATTTAATGTTTACGAGTGTTTTTGCACTTGTATTTGCATTTAATTACCTATATTTCACGTCAAATCGCTTTAAAATGCATTAAAAAGGCATTTTTGCATGTTTATGCACATTTTGAAGCAATTTGGCGTCATTTATCATTCAAATAACGTCCAAATACACAAAGAAGCCACCCAAAATATTTATTTAATGTTTACGAGTGTTTTTGCACTTGTATTTGCATTTAATTACCTATATTTCACGTCAAAACGCTTTAAAATGCATTAAAAAGGCATTTGTGAATGTTTATGCACATTTTGAAGCAATTTGGCCTCATTTATCATTCAGATAACGTCCAAATACACAAAGAAGCCACCCAAAATATTTATTTAATGTTTACGAGTGTTTTTGCACTAGTATTTGCGTTTAATAACCTATATTTCACGTCAAATCGTATTAAAATGCATTAAAATGAATT
Source organism: x Bolboschoenoplectus mariqueter (assembly GCA_037678475.1). NCBI lineage: Eukaryota > Viridiplantae > Streptophyta > Magnoliopsida > Poales > Cyperaceae > x Bolboschoenoplectus > x Bolboschoenoplectus mariqueter. The sequence continues at coordinate 4,111,331 of CM075236.1, read as the reverse complement.
AAAAACGAATTTTAGCATGTTTATGCATATTTTTAACCAATTTGGCCTCATTTATCATTCAAATAACGTCCAAATACACAGAAAAGCAACCCAAAATATTTATTTAATGTTTACGAGTGTTTTTGCACTTAATGACCTATATTTCACGTCAAATCGCATCAAAGTACATTAAAAACGAATTTGAGCATGTTTATGCACATTTTTAATCAATTTGGCCTAATTTATCATTCAAATAACGTCCAAACACACAAAGAATCAACCCAAAATATTTATTTAATGTTTACGAGTGTTTTTGCACTTGTATTTGCATTTAATTAACTATATTTCACGTCAAAACGCTTTAAAATGCATTAAAAAGGCATTTGTGAATGTTTATGCACATTTTGAAGCAATTTGGCCTCATTTATCATTCAAATAACGTCCAAATACACAAAGAAGCCACCCAAAATATTTATTTAATGTTTACGAGTGTTTTTGCACTTGTATTTGCATTTAATTACCTATATTTCACGTCAAATCGCTTTAAAATGCATTAAAAAGGCATTTTTGCATGTTTATGCACATTTTGAAGCAATTTGGCGTCATTTATCATTCAAATAACGTCCAAATACACAAAGAAGCCACCCAAAATATTTATTTAATGTTTACGAGTGTTTTTGCACTTGTATTTGCATTTAATTACCAATATTTCACGTCAAATCGCTTTAAAATGCATTAAAAAGGCATTTGTGCATGTTTATGCACATTTTGAAGCAATTTGGCCTCATTTATCATTCAAATAACGTCCAAATACACAAAGAAGCCACCCAAAATATTTATTTAATGTTTACGAGTGTTTTTGCACTTGTATTTGCATTTAATTACCTATATTTCACGTCAAATCGCTTTAAAATGCATTAAAAAGGCATTTGTGCATGTTTATGCACATTTTGAAGCAATTTGGCTTCATTTATCATTCAAATAACGTCCAAATACACAAAGAAGCCACCCAAAATATTTATTTAATGTTTACGAGTGTTGTTGTACTTGTATTTGCATTTAATTACCTATATTTCACGTCAAATCGCATTAAAATGCATTAAAAAGGCATTTGTGCATGTTTATGCACATTTTGAAGCAATTTGGCTTCATTTATCATTCAAATAACGTCCAAATACACAAAGAAGCCACCCAAAATATTTATTTAATGTTTACGAGTGTTTTTGCACTTGTATTTGCATTTAATTACCTATATTTCACGTCAAATCGCTTTAAAATGCATTAAAAAGGCATTTGTGCATGTTTATGCACATTTTGAAGCAATTTGGCTTCATTTATCATTCAAATAACGTCCAAATACACAAAGAAGCCACCCAAAATATTTATTTAATGTTTACGAGTGTTTTTGCACTTGTATTTGCATTTAATTACCTATATTTCACGTCAAATCGCTTTAAAATGCATTAAAAAGGCATTTGTGCATGTTTATGCACATTTTGAAGCAATTTGGCCTCATTTATCATTCAAATAACGTCCAAATACACAAAAAACAACCCAAAATATTTATTTAATGTTTACGAGTGTTTTTGCACTTGTATTTGCATTTAATTACGTATATTTCACATCAAATCGCTTTAAAATGCATTAAAAAGGCATTTGTGAATGTTTATGCACATTTTGAAGCAATTTGGCCTCATTTATCATTCAAATAACGTCCAAATACACAAAGAAGCCACCCAAAATATTTATTTAATGTTTACGAGTGTTTTTGCACTTGTATTTGCGTTTAATAACCTATATTTCACGTCAAATCGTATTAAAATGCATTAAAATGAATTAAAAACGATTTTGAGCATGTTTATGCATATTTTTAACCAATTTGACCTCATTTATCATTCAAATAACGTCCAAATACACAGAAAAGCAACCCAAAATATTTATTTAATGTTTACGAGTGTTTTTGCACTTGTAGTTGCACTTAATGACCTATATTTCATGTCAAATCGCATAAAAATGCATTAAAAACGAATTTGAGCTTGTTTATGCACATTTTTAACCAATTTGGCCTCATTTATCATTCAAAAAACGTCCAAATACACAAAAAAGCCACCCAAAATATTTATTTAATGTTTCCGAGTGTTTTTGCACTTGTATTTACATTTAATGACCTATATTTCCCGTCAAATCGCATCAAAATGCATTAAAAACGAATTTGAGCATTTTAATGCACATTTTTAACCAATATGGCCTAATTTATCATTCAAATAACGTCCAAATACACAAAAAAGCAACCCAAAATATTTATTTAATGTTTACGAGTGTTTTTGCACTTGTATTTGCATTTAATTACCTATATTTCACGTCAAATCTATTTAAATTGCATTAAAAACGAATTTGTGCATGTTTATGCACATTTTTAACCAATATGGCCTAATTTATCATTCAAATAACGTCCAAATACACAAAAAAGCAACCCAAAATATTTATTTAATGTTTACGAGTGTTTTTGCACTTGTATTTGCAGTTAATGACCTATGTTTCACGTCAAATCGCATCAAAATGCATTAAAAACGAATTTGAGCATTTTAATGCACATTTTTAACCAATTTGGTCTCATTTATCATTCAAATAAAATCCAAACACACAAAGAATCACCCCAAAATATTTATTTAATGTTTACGAGTGTTTTTGCACTTGTATTTACAATTAATGACCTATTCACGTCAAATCGATTTAAAATGCATTAAAAATGCATTTGTGCATGTTTATGCATATTTTTAACCAATTTGGCCTCATTTATCATTCAAATAACGTCCAAATACACAAAGAAGCCACCCAAAATATTTATTTATTGTTTACGAGTGTTTTTGTACTTGTATTATCCTTTAATGACCTATATTTCACGTCAAATCGCATCGAAGTGCATTAAAAACGAATTTGAGCATGTTTATACAAATTTTTAACCAATTTGGCCTCATTTATCATTCAAATAACGTCCAAATACGCAAAAAACAACCCAAAATATTTATTTAATGTTTTCGATTGTTTTTGCACTTGTATTTGCATTTAATGACCTATATTTCACGTCAAATCACAGTAAAATGCATTAAAAACGTATTTCAGAATGTTTATGCATATTTTTAACCAATTTGGCCTCATTTATCATTCAAATAACGTCCAAATACAAAAAGAAGCCACCCAAAAAATTTATTTAATGTTTACGAGTGTTTTTGCACTTGTATTCACATTTAATGACCTATTTCACGTCAAATCGCTTTAAAATGCATTAAAAAGGCATTTGTGCATGTTTATGCACATTTATAACCAATTTCGCATCATTTATCATTCAAATTACGTCCAAATATACATAGAAGCCACCCAAAATATTTATATAATGTTTACGAGTGTTTTTGCACTTGTATGTGCATTTAATTACCTATATTTCACGTCAAATCGCATTAAAATGCATTAAAAAGGCATTTGTGCATGTTTATGCACATTTTTAACCAATTTGGCTTCATTTATCATTCAAATAACGTCCAAATACACAAATAAGCCACCCAAAATATTTATTTAATGTTTACGAGTGTTTTTGCACTTGTATTTGCATTTAATTACCTATATTTCACGTCAAATCGCTTTAAAATGCATTAAAAAGGCATTTGTGCATGTTTATGCACATTTTGAAGCAATTTGGCCTCATTTATCATTCAAATAACGTCCAAATACACAAAGAAGCCACCCAAAATATTTATTTAATGTTTACGAGTGTTTTTGCACTTGTATTTGCATTTAATTACCTATATTTCACGTCAAATCGCTTTAAAATGCATTAAAAAGGCATTTGTGAATGTTTATGCACATTTTGAAGCAATTTGGCCTCATTTATCATTCAAATAACGTCCAAATACACAAAAAACAACCCAAAATATTTATTTAATATTTTCGAGTGTTTTTGCACTTGTATTTGCATTTAATGACCTATATTTCACGTCAAATCGCATTAAAATGCATTAAAAACGTATTTCAGAATGTTTATGCATATTTTTAACCAATTTGGCCTCATTTATCATTCAAATTACGTCCAAATATACAAAGAAGCCACCCAAAATATTTATTTAATGTTTACGAGTGTTTTTGCACTTGTATTTGCATTTAATTACCTATATTTCACGTCAAATCGCTTTAAAATGCATTAAAAAGGCATTTTTGCATGTTTATGCACATTTTGAAGCAATTTGGCGTCATTTATCATTCAAATAACGTCCAAATACACAAAGAAGCTACCCAAAATATTTATTTAATGTTTACGAGTGTTTTTGCACTTGTATTTGCATTTAATTACCAATATTTCACGTCAAATCGCTTTAAAATGCATTAAAAAGGCATTTGTGCATGTTTATGCACATTTTGAAGCAATTTGGCCTCATTTATCATTCAAATAACGTCCAAATAAACAAAGAAGCCACCCAAAATATTTATTTAATGTTTACGAGTGTTTTTGCACTTGTATTTGCATTTAATTACCTATATTTCACGTCAAATCGCTTTAAAATGCATTAAAAAGTCATTTGTGCATGTTTATGCACATTTTGAAGCAATTTGGCTTCATTTATCATTCAAATAACGTCCAAATACACAAAGAAGCCACCCAAAATATTTATTTAATGTTTACGAGTGTTTTTGCACTTGTATTTGCATTTAATTACCTATATTTCACGTCAAATCGCATCGAAGTGCATTAAAAACCAATTTGAGCATGTTTATACACATTTTTAACCAATTTGGCCTCATTTATCTTTCAAATAACGTCCAAATACACAAAGAAGCCACCCAAAATATTTATTTAATGTTTACGAGTGTTTTTGCACTTGTATTTGCATTTAATTACCTATATTTCACGTCAAAACGCTTTAAAATGCATTAAAAAGGCATTTGTGCATGTTTATGGACATTTTGAAGCAATTTGGCTTCATTTATCATTCAAATAACGTCCAAATACACAAAGAAGCCACCCAAAATATTTATTTAATGTTTACGTGTGTTTTTGCACTTGTATTTGCATTTAATTACCTATATTTCACGTCAAATCGCTTTAAAATGCATTAAAAAGGCATTTGTGCATGTTTATGCACATTTTGAAGCAATTTGGCTTCATTTATCATTCAAATAACGTCCAAATACACAAAGAAGCCACCCAAAATATTTATTTAATGTTTACGAGTGTTTTTGCACTTGTATTTGCATTTAATTACCTATATTTCACGTCAAATCGCTTTAAAATGCATTAAAAAGGCATTTGTGCATCTTTATGCACATTTTGAAGCAATTTGGCCTCATTTATCATTCAAATAACGTCCAAATACACAAAAAACAACCCAAAATATTTATTTAATGTTTACGAGTGTTTTTGCACTTGTATTTGCATTTAATTACCTATATTTCACATCAAATCGCTTTAAAATGCATTAAGAAGGCATTTGTGCATGTTTATGCACATTTTGAAGCAATTTGGCCTCATTTATCACTCAAATAACGTCCAAATACACAAAAAAGCAACCCAAAATATTTATTTAATGTTTACGAGTGTTTTTGCACTTGTATTTGCATTTAATTACCTATATTTCACGTCAAATCTATTTAAATTGCATTAAAAACGAATTTGTGCATGTTTATGCACATTTTTAACCAATATGGCCTAATTTATCATTCAAATAACGTCCAAATACACAAAAAAGCAACCCAAAATATTTATTTAATGTTTACGAGTGTTTTTGCACTTGTATTTGCTGTTAATGACCTATGTTTCACGTCAAATCGCATCAAAATGCATTAAAAACGAATTTGAGCATTTTAATGCACATTTTTAACCAATTTGGTCTCATTTATCATTCAAATAACATCCAAACACACAAAGAATCACCCCAAAATATTTATTTAATGTTTACGAGTGTTTTTGCACTTGTATTTACAATTAATGACCTATTCACGTCAAATCGATTTAAAATGCATTAAAAATGCATTTGTGCATGTTTATGCATATTTTTAACCAATTTGGCCTCATTTATCATTCAAATAACGTCCAAATACACAAAGAAGCCACCCAAAATATTTATTTATTGTTTACGAGTGTTTTTGTACTTGTATTATCCTTTAATGACCTATATTTCACGTCAAATCGCATCGATGTGCATTAAAAACGAATTTGAGCATCTTTATACAAATTTTTAACCAATTTGGCCTCATTTATCATTCAAATAACGTCCAAATACGCAAAAAACAACCCAAAATATTTATTTAATGTTTTCGATTGTTTTTGCACTTGTATTTGCATTTAATGACCTATATTTCACGTCAAATCACATTAAAATGCATTAAAAACGTATTTCAGAATGTTTATGTATATTTTTAACCAATTTGGCCTCATTTATCATTCAAATAACGTCCAAATACAAAAAGAAGCCACCCAAAAAATTTATTTAATGTTTACGAGTGTTTTTGCACTTGTATTCACATTTAATGACCTATTTCACGTCAAATCGCTTTAAAATGCATTAAAAAGGCATTTGTGCATGTTTATGCACATTTATAACCAATTTCGCATCATTTATCATTCAAATTACGTCCAAATATACATAGAAGCCACCCAAAATATTTATATAATGTTTACGAGTGTTTTTGCACTTGTATGTGCATTTAATTACCTATATTTCACGTCAAATCGCATTAAAATGCATTAAAAAGGCATTTGTGCATGTTTATGCACATTTTTAACCAATTTGGCTTCATTTATCATTCAAATAACGTCCAAATACACAAATAAGCCACCCAAAATATTTATTTAATGTTTACGAGTGTTTTTGCACTTGTATTTGCATTTAATTACCTATATTTCACGTCAAATCGCTTTAAAATGCATTAAAAAGGCATTTGTGCATGTTTATGCACATTTTGAAGCAATTTGGCCTCATTTATCATTCAAATAACGTCCAAATACACAAAGAAGCCACCCAAAATATTTATTTAATGTTTACGAGTGTTTTTGCACTTGTATTTGCATTTAATTACCTATATTTCACGTCAAATCGCTTTAAAATGCATTAAAAAGGCATTTGTGAATGTTTATGCACATTTTGAAGCAATTTGGCCTCATTTATCATTCAAATAACGTCCAAATACACAAAAAACAACCCAAAATATTTATTTAATATTTTCGAGTGTTTTTGCACTTGTATTTGCATTTAATGACCTATATTTCACGTCAAATCGCATTAAAATGCATTAAAAACGTATTTCAGAATGTTTATGCATATTTTTAACCAATTTGGCCTCATTTATCATTCAAATTACGTCCAAATATACAAAGAAGCCACCCAAAATATTTATTTGATGTTTACAAGTGTTTTTGCACTTGTATGTGCATTTAATTACCTATATTTCACGTTAACTCGTATTAAAATGCATTAAAAATGCATTTGTGCATGTTTATGCACATTTTAAACCAATTTGGCCTCATTTATCATTCAAATAACGTCCAAATAAACAAAGAAGCCAACCAAAATATTTATTTAATGTTTACAAGTGTTTTTGCACTTGTATTTGCATTTAATGACCTATATTTCACGTCAAATCGCATTAAAATGCATTAAAAACGTATTTCAGAATGTTTATGCATATTTTTAACCAATTTGGCCTCATTTATCATTCAAATTACGTCCAAATATACAAAGAAGCCACCCAAAATATTTATTTAATGTTTACGAGTGTTTTTGCACTTGTATTTGCATTTAATTACCTATATTTCACGTCAAATCGCTTTAAAAATGCATTAAAAAGGCATTTTTGCATGTTTATGCACATTTTGAAGCAATTTGGCGTCATTTATCATTCAAATAACGTCCAAATACACAAAGAAGCCACCCAAAATATTTATTTAATGTTTACGAGTGTTTTTGCACTTGTATTTGCATTTAATTACCAATATTTCACGTCAAATCGCTTTAAAATGCATTAAAAAGGCATTTGTGCATGTTTATGCACATTTTGAAGCAATTTGGCCTCATTTATCATTCAAATAACGTCCAAATAAACAAAGAAGCCACCCAAAATATTTATTTAATGTTTACGAGTGTTTTTGCACTTGTATTTGCATTTAATTACCTATATTTCACGTCAAATCGCTTTAAAATGCATTAAAAAGTCATTTGTGCATGTTTATGCACATTTTGAAGCAATTTGGCCTCATTTATCATTCAAATAACGTCCAAATAAACAAAGAAGCCACCCAAAATATTTATTTAATGTTTACGAGTGTTTTTGCACTTGTATGTGCATTTAATTACCTATATTTCACGTCAAATCGCATTAAAATGCATTAAAAATGCATTTGTGCATGTTTATGCACATTTTTAACCAATTTGGCCTCATTTATCATTCAAATAACGTCCAAATACACAAAGAAGCCACCCAAAATATTTATTTAATGTTTACGAGTGTTTTTGCACTTGTATTTGCATTTAATTACCTATATTTCACGTCAAATCGCTTTAAAATGCATTAAAAAGGCATTTGTGCATGTTATGCACATTTTGAAGCAATTTGGCCTCATTTATCATTCAAATAACGTCCAAATACACAAAGAAGCCACCCAAAATATTTATTTAATGTTTACGAGTGTTTTTGCACTTGTATTTGCATTTAATTACCTATATTTCACGTCAAATCGCTTTAAAATGCATTAAAAAGGCATTTATGAATGTTTATGCACATTTTGAAGCAATTTGGCCTCATTTATCATTCAAATAACGTCCAAATACACAAAAAACAACCCAAAATATTTATTTAATATTTTCGAGTGTTTTTGCACTTGTATTTGCATTTAATGACCTATATTTCACGTCAAATCGCATTAAAATGCATTAAAAAGGCATTTGTGCATGTTTATGCACATTTTGAAGCAATTTGGCTTCATTTATCATTCAAATAACGTCCAAATACACAAAGAAGCCAACCAAAATATTTATTTAATGTTTACGAGTGTTTTTGCACTTGTATTTGCTTTTAATTACCTATATTTCACGTCAAATCGCTTTAAAATGCATTAAAAAGGCATTTGTGCATGTTTATGCACATTTTGAAGCAATTTGGCTTCATTTATCATTCCAATAACGTCCAAATACACAAAGAAGCCACCCAAAATATTTATTTAATGTTTACGAGTGTTTTTGCACTTGTATTTGCATTTAATTACCTATATTTCACGTCAAATCGCTTTAAAATGCATTAAAAAGGCATTTGTGCATGTTTATGCACATTTTGAAGCAATTTGGCCTCATTTATCATTCAAATAACGTCCAAATACACAAAAAACAACCCAAAATATTTATTTAATGTTTACGAGTGTTTTTGCACTTGTATTTGCATTTAATTACCTATATTTCACATCAAATCGCTTTAAAATGCATTAAGAAGGCATTTGTGCATGTTTATGCACATTTTGAAGCAATTTGGCCTCATTTATCATTCAAATAACGTCCAAATACACAAAGAATCCACCCAAAATATTTATTTAATTTTTACGAATGTTTTTGCACTTGTATTTACATTTAATGACCTATATTTCCCGTCAAATCGCATCAAAATGCATTAAAAACGAATTTGAGCATTTTAATGCACATTTTTAACCAATTTGGCCTCATTTATCATTCAAATAACGTCAAACAGACAAAGAATCAACCCAAAATATTTATTTAATGTTTACGAGTGTTTTTGCACTTGTATTTGCATTTAATTACCTATATTTCACGTCAAATCTATTTAAATTGCATTAAAAACGGATTTGTGCATGTTTATGCACATTTTTAACCAATATGGCCTAATTTATCATTCAAATAACGTCCAAATACACAAAAAAGCAACCCAAAATATTTATTTAATGTTTACGAGTGTTTTTGCACTTGTATTTGCAGTTAATGACCTATGTTTCACGTCAAATCGCATCAAAATGCATTAAAAACGAATTTGAGCATTTTAATGCACATTTTTAACCAATTTGGTCTCATTTATCATTCAAATAACATCCAAACACACAAAGAATCACCCCAAAATATTTATATAATGTTTACGAGTGTTTTTGCACTTGTATGTGCATTTAATTACCTATATTTCACGTCAAATCGCTTTAAAATGCATTAAAAAGGCATTTGTGCATGTTTATGCACATTTTGAAGCAATTTGGCCTCATTTATCATTCAAATAACGTCCAAATACACAAAGAAGCCACCCAAAATATTTATTTAATGTTTACGAGTGTTTTTGCACTTGTATTTGCATTTAATTACCTATATTTCACGTCAAATCGCTTTAAAATGCATTAAAAAGGCATTTGTGCATGTTTATGCACATTTTGAAGCAATTTGGCCTCATTTATCATTCAAATAACGTCCAAATACACAAAGAAGCCACCCAAAATATTTATTTAATGTTTACGAGTGTTTTTGCACTTGTATTTGCATTTAATTACCTATATTTCACGTCAAATCGCTTTCAAATGCATTAAAAAGGCATTTGTGAATGTTTATGCACATTTTGAAGCAATTTGGCCTCATTTATCATTCAAATAACGTCCAAATACACAAAAAACAACCCAAAATATTTATTTAATATTTTCGAGTGTTTTTGCACTTGTATTTGCATTTAATGACCTATATTTCCCGTCAAATCGCATTAAAATGCATTAAAAACGTATTTCAGAATGTTTATGCATATTTTTAACCAATTTGGCCTCATTTATCATTCAAATTACGTCCAAATATACAAAGAAGCCACCCAAAATATTTATTTGATGTTTACAAGTGTTTTTGCACTTGTATGTGCATTTAATTACCTATATTTCACGTCAAATCGCATTAAAATGCATTAAAAATGCATTTGTGCATGTTTATGCACATTTTTAACCAATTTGGCCTCATTTATCATTCAAATAACGTCCAAATAAACAAAGAAGCCACCCAAAATATTTATTTAATATTTACGAGTGTTTTTGAATTTGTTTGTGCATTTAATTACCTATATTTCACATCAAATCGCTTTAAAATGCATTAAAAAGGAATTTGTGCAAGTTTATGCACATTTTGAAGCAATTTGGCCTCATTTATCATTCAAATAACGTCCAAATACACAAAGAATCCACCCAAAATATTTATTTAATTTTTACGAATGTTTTTGCACTTGTATTTGCATTTAATTACCTATATTTCATGTTAAATCGCATTAAAATGCATTAAAAAGGCATTTGAGCATGTTTGTGCACATTTTTAACCAATTTGGCCTCATTTATTATTAAAATAACGTCCAAATACACAAAGAAGCCACCCAAAATATTTATTTAATGTTTACGAGTGTTTTTGCACTTGTATTTGCATTTAATTACCTATATTTCACGTCAAAACGCTTTAAAATGCATTAAAAAGGCATTTGTGAATGTTTATGCACATTTTGAAGCAATTTGGTCTCATTTATCATTCAAATAACGTCCAAATACACAAAGAAGCCACCCAAAATATTTATTTAATGTTTACGAGTGTTTTTGCACTTGTATTTGCATTTAATGACCTATTTCACGTCAAAACGCTTTAAAATGCATTAAAAAGGCATTTGTGCATGTTTATGCATATTTTGAAGCAATTTGGCTTCATTTATCATTCAAATAACGTCCAAATACACAAAGAAGCCACCCAAAATATTTATTTAATGTTTACGAGTGTTTTTGCACTTGTATTTGCATTTAATTACCTATATTTCACGTCAAATCGCTTTAAAATGCATTAAAAAGGCATTTGTGCATGTTTATGCACATTTTGAAGCAATTTGGCCTCATTTATCATTCAAATAACGTCCAAATACACAAAGAAGCCACCCAAAATATTTATTTAATGTTTACGAGTGTTTTTGCACTTGTATTTGCATTTAATTACCTATATTTCACGTCAAATCGCTTTAAAATGCATTAAAAAGGCATTTATGAATGTTTATGCACATTTTGAAGCAATTTGGCCTCATTTATCATTCAAATAACGTCCAAATACACAAAAAACAACCTAAAATATTTATTTAATATTTTCGAGTGTTTTTGCACTTGTATTTGCATTTAATGACCTATATTTCACGTCAAATCGCATTAAAATGCATTAAAAACGTATTTCAGAATGTTTATGCATATTTTTAACCAATTTGGCCTCATTTATCATTCAAATTACGTCCAAATATACAAAGAAGCCACCCAAAATATTTATTTGATGTTTACAAGTGTTTTTGCACTTGTATGTGCATTTAATTACCTATATTTCACGTCAAATCGCATTAAAATGCATTAAAAATGCATTTGTGCATGTTTATGCACATTTTTAACCAATTTGGCCTCATTTATCATTCAAATAACGTCCAAATAAACAAAGAAGCCAACCAAAATATTTATTTAATATTTACAAGTGTTTTTCCACTTGTATTTGCATTTAATGACCTATATTTCACGTCAAATCGCTTTAAAATGCATTAAAAAGGCATTTGTGAATGTTTATGCACATTTTGAAGCAATTTGGCCTCATTTATCATTCAAATAACGTCCAAATACACAAAAAACAACCCAAAATATTTATTTAATGTTTACGAGTGTTTTTGCACTTGTATTTGCATTTAATTACCAATATTTCACATCAAATCGCTTTAAAATGCATTAAAAAGGCATTTGTGCATGTTTATGCACATTTTGAAGCAATTTGGCCTCATTTATCATTCAAATAACGTCCAAATACACAAAGAATCCACCCAAAATATTTATTTAATTTTTACGAATGTTTTTGCACTTGTATTTACATTTAATGACCTATATTTCCCGTCAAATCGCATCAAAATGAATTAAAAACGAATTTGAGCATTTTAATGCACATTTTTAACCAATTTGGCCTCATTTATCATTCAAATAACGTCAAACATACAAAGAATCAACCCAAAATATTTATTTAATGTTTACGAGTGTTTTTGCACTTGTATTTGCATTTAATTACCTATATTTCACGTCAAATCTATTTAAATTGCATTAAAAACGAATTTGTGCATGTTTATGCACATTTTTAACCAATATGGCCTAATTTATCATTCAAATAACGTCCAAATACACAAAAAAGCAACCCAAAATATTTATTTAAGGTTTACGAGTGTTTTTGCACTTGTATTTGCAGTTAATGACCTATGTTTCACGTCAAATCGCATCAAAATGCATTAAAAACGAATTTGAGCATTTTAATGCACATTTTTAACCAATTTGGTCTCATTTATCATTCAAATAACATCCAAACACACAAAGAATCACCCCAAAATATTTATTTAATGTTTACGAGTGTTTTTGCACTTGTATTTACAATTAATGACCTATTCACGTCAAATCGCTTTAAAATGCATTAAAAATGCATTTGTGCATGTTTATGCACATTTTTAACCAATTTGGCCTCATTTCTCATTCAAATAACGTCCAAATACACAAAGAAGCCACCCAAAATATTTATTTATTGTTTACGAGTGTTTTTGTACTTGTATTATCCTTTAATGACCTATATTTCACGTCAAATCGCATCGAAGTGCATTAAAAACGAATTTGAGCATGTTTATACAAATTTTTAACCAATTTGGCCTCATTTATCATTCAAATAACGTCCAAATACGCAAAAAACAACCCAAAATATTTATTTAATGTTTTCGATTGTTTTTGCACTTGTATTTGCATTTAATGACCTATATTTCACGTCAAATCACATTAAAATGCATTAAAAACGTATTTCAGAATGTTTATGCATATTTTTAACTAATTTGGCCTCATTTATCATTCAAATAACGTTCAAATACAAAAAGAAGCCACCCAAAAAATTTATTTAATGCTTACGAGTGTTTTTGCACTTGTATTCACATTTAATGACCTATTTCACATCAAATCGCTTTAAAATGCATTAAAAAGGCATTTGTGCATGTTTATGCACATTTATAACCAATTTCGCATCATTTATCATTCAAATTACGTCCAAATATACATAGAAGCCACCCAAAATATTTATATAATGTTTACGAGTGTTTTTGCACTTGTATGTGCATTTAATTACCTATATTTCACGTCAAATCGCATTAAAATGCATTAAAAAGACATTTGTGCATGTTTATGCACATTTTTAACCAATTTGGCCTCATTTATCATTCAAATAACGTCCAAATACACAAATAAGCCACCCAAAATATTTATTTAATGTTTACGAGTGTTTTTGCACTTGTATTTGCATTTAATTACCTATATTTCACGTCAAATCGCTTTAAAATGCATTAAAAAGGCATTTGTGCATGTTTATGCACATTTTGAAGCAATTTGGCCTCATTTATCATTCAAATAACGTCCAAATACACAAAGAAGCCACCCAAAATATTTATTTAATGTTTACGAGTGTTTTTGCACTTGTATTTGCATTTAATTACCTATATTTCACGTCAAATCGCTTTCAAATGCATTAAAAAGGCATTTGTGAATGTTTATGCACATTTTGAAGCAATTTGGTCTCATTTATCATTCAAATAACGTCCAAATACACAAAAAACAACCCAAAATATTTATTTAATATTTTCGAGTGTTTTTGCACTTGTATTTGCATTTAATGACCTATATTTCCCGTCAAATCGCATTAAAATGCATTAAAAACGTATTTCAGAATGTTTATGCATATTTTTAACCAATTTGGCCTCATTTATCATTCAAATTACGTCCAAATATACAAAGAAGCCACCCAAAATATTTATTTGATGTTTACAAGTGTTTTTGCACTTGTATGTGCATTTAATTACCTATATTTCACGTCAAATCGCATTAAAATGCATTAAAAATGCATTTGTGCATGTTTATGCACATTTTTAACCAATTTGGCCTCATTTATCATTCAAATAACGTCCAAATAAACAAAGAAGCCACCCAAAATATTTATTTAATATTTACGAGTGTTTTTGAATTTGTTTGTGCATTTAATTACCTATATTTCACATCAAATCGCTTTAAAATGCATTAAAAAGGAATTTGTGCAAGTTTATGCACATTTTGAAGCAATTTGGCCTCATTTATCATTCAAATAACGTCCAAATACACAAAGAATCCACCCAAAATATTTATTTAATTTTTACGAATGTTTTTGCACTTGTATTTGCATTTAATTACCTATATTTCATGTTAAATCGCATTAAAATGCATTAAAAAGGCATTTGAGCATGTTTGTGCACATTTTTAACCAATTTGGCCTCATTTATTATTAAAATAACGTCCAAATACACAAAGAAGCCACCCAAAATATTTATTTAATGTTTACTTGTGTTTTTGCACTTGTATTTGCACTTAATAACCTATATTTCACGTCAAATCGCATCGAAGTGCATTAAAAACCAATTTGAGCATGTTTATACACATTTTTAACCAATTTGGCCTCATTTATCATTCAAATAACGTCCAAATACACAAAGAAGCCACCCAAAATATTTATTTAATGTTTACGAGTGTTTTTGCACTTGTATTTGCATTTAATTACCTATATTTCACGTCAAAACGCTTTAAAATGCATTAAAAAGGCATTTGTGAATGTTTATGCACATTTTGAAGCAATTTGGTCTCATTTATCATTCAAATAACGTCCAAATACACAAAGAAGCCACCCAAAATATTTATTTAATGTTTACGAGTGTTTTTGCACTTGTATTTGCATTTAATTACCTATATTTCACGTCAAATCGCTTTAAAATGCATTAAAAAGGCATTTGTGCATGTTTATGCATATTTTGAAGCAATTTGGCTTCATTTATCATTCAAATAACGTCCAAATACACAAAGAAGCCACCCAAAATATTTATTTAATGTTTACGAGTGTTTTTGCACTTGTATTTGCATTTAATTACCTATATTTCACGTCAAATCGCTTTAAAATGCATTAAAAAGGCATTTGTGCATGTTTATGCACATTTTGAAGCAATTTGGCCTCATTTATCATTCAAATAACGTCCAAATACACAAAGAAGCCACCCAAAATATTTATTTAATGTTTACGAGTGTTTTTGCACTTGTATTTGCATTTAATTACCTATATTTCACGTCAAATCGCTTTAAAATGCATTAAAAAGGCATTTGTGCATGTTTATGCACATTTTGAAGCAATTTGGCCTCATTTATCATTCAAATAACGTCCAAATACACAAAGAAGCCACCCAAAATATTTATTTAATGTTTACGAGTGTTTTTGCACTTGTATTTGCATTTAATTACCTATATTTCACGTCAAATCGCTTTCAAATGCATTAAAAAGGCATTTGTGAATGTTTATGCACATTTTGAAGCAATTTGGCCTCATTTATCATTCAAATAACGTCCAAATACACAAAAAACAACCCAAAATATTTATTTAATATTTTCGAGTGTTTTTGCACTTGTATTTGCATTTAATGACCTATATTTCACGTCAAATCTCATTAAAATGCATTAAAAACGTATTTCAGAATGTTTATGCATATTTTTAACCAATTTGGCCTCATTTATCATTCAAATTACGTCCAAATATACAAAGAAGCCACCCAAAATATTTATTTGATGTTTACAAGTGTTTTTGCACTTGTATGTGCATTTAATTACCTATATTTCACGTCAAATCGCATTAAAATGCATTAAAAATGCATTTGTGCATGTTTATGCACATTTTTAACCAATTTGGCCTCATTTATCATTCAAATAACGTCCAAATAAACAAAGAAGCCAACCAAAATTTTTATTTAATGTTTACAAGTGTTTTTGCACTTGTATTCGCATTTAATTACCTATATTTCACGTCAAATCGCATTAAAATGCATTAAAAATGCATTTGTGCATGTTTATGCACATTTTTAACCAATTTGGCCTCATTTATCATTCAAATAACGTCCAAATAAACAAAGAAGCCAACCAAAATATTTATTTAATGTTTACAAGTGTTTTTGCACTTGTATTTGCATTTAATGACCTATATTTCACGTCAAATCGCTTTAAAATGCATTAAAAAGGCATTTGTGAATGTTTATGCACATTTTGAAGCAATTTGGCCTCATTTATCATTCAAATAACGTCCAAATACACAAAAAACAACCCAAAATATTTATTTAATATTTTCGAGTGTTTTTGCACTTGTATTTGCATTTAATGACCTATATTTCACGTCAAATCGCATTAAAATGCATTAAAAACGTATTTCAGAATGTTTATGCATATTTTTAACCAATTTGGCCTCATTTATCATTCAAATTACGTCCAAATATACAAAGATGCCACCCAAAATATTTATTTGATGTTTACAAGTGTTTTTGCACTTGTATGTGCATTTAATTACCTATATTTCACGTCAAATCGCATTAAAATGCATTAAAAATGCATTTGTGCATGTTTATGCACATTTTTAACCAATTTGGCCTCATTTATCATTCAAATAACGTCCAAATAAACAAAGAAGCCACCCAAAATATTTATTTAATATTTACGAGTGTTTTTGAATTTGTTTGTGCATTTAATTACCTATATTTCACATCAAATCGCTTTAAAATGCATTAAAAAGGAATTTGTGCAAGTTTATGCACATTTTGAAGCAATTTGGCCTCATTTATCATTCAAATAACGTCCAAATACACAAAGAATCCACCCAAAATATTTATTTAATTTTTACGAATGTTTTTGCACTTGTATTTGCATTTACTAACCTATATTTCACGTCAAATCGCATCGAAGTGCATTAAAAACCAATTTGAGCATGTTTATACACATTTTTAACCAATTTGGCCTCATTTATCATTCAAATAACGTCCAAATACACAAAAAACAACACAAAATATTTATTTAATGTTTACGAGTGTTTTTGCACTTGTATTTGCATTTAATTACGTATATTTCACATCAAATCGCTTTCAAATGCATTAAAAAGGCATTTGTGAATGTTTATGCACATTTTGAAGCAATTTGGCCTCATTTATCATTCAAATAACGTCCAAATACACAAAGAAGCCACCCAAAATATTTATTTAATGTTTACGAGTGTTTTTGCACTTGTATTTGCGTTTAATAACCTATATTTCACGTCAAATCGTATTAAAATGCATTAAAAACGTATTTCAGAATGTTTATGCATATTTTTAACCAATTTGGCCTCATTTATCATTCAAATTACGTCCAAATATACAAAGAAGCCACCCAAAATATTTATTTAATGTTTACGAGTGTTTTTGCACTTGTATTTGCATTTAATTACCTATATTTCACGTCAAATCGCTTTAAAATGCATTAAAAAGGCATTTGTGAATGTTTATGCACATTTTGAAGCAATTTGGCCTCATTTATCATTCAAATAACGTCCAAATACACAAAAAACAACCCAAAATATTTATTTAATATTTTCGAGTGTTTTTGCACTTGTATTTGCATTTAATGACCTATATTTCATGTCAAATCGCATTAAAATGCATTAAAAACGTATTTCAGAATGTTTATGCATATTTTTAACCAATTTGGCCTCATTTATCATTCAAATTACGTCCAAATACACAAATAAGCCACCCAAAATATTTATTTAATGTTTACGAGTGTTTTTGCACTTGTATTTGCATTTAATTACCTATATTTCACGTCAAATCGCTTTAAAATGCATTAAAAAGGCATTTGTGCATGTTTATGCATATTTTGAAGCAATTTGGCTTCATTTATCATTCAAATAACGTCCAAATACACAAAGAAGCCACCCAAAATATTTATTTAATGTTTACGAGTGTTTTTGCACTTGTATTTGCATTTAATTACCTATATTTCACGTCAAATCGCTTTAAAATGCATTAAAAAGGCATTTGTGCATGTTTATGCACATTTTGAAGCAATTTGGCTTCATTTATCATTCAAATAACGTCCAAATACACAAAGAAGCCACCCAAAATATTTATTTAATGTTTACGAGTGTTTTTGCACTTGTATTTGCATTTAATTACCTATATTTCACGTCAAATCGCTTTAAAATGCATTAAAAAGGCATTTGTGCATGTTTATGCATATTTTGAAGCAATTTGGCTTCATTTATCATTCAAATAACGTCCAAATACACAAAGAAGCCACCCAAAATATTTATTTAATGTTTACGAGTGTTTTTGCACTTGTATTTGCATTTAATTACCTATATTTCACGTCAAATCGCTTTAAAATGCATTAAAAAGGCATTTGTGCATGTTTATGCATATTTTGAAGCAATTTGGCTTCATTTATCATTCAAATAACGTCCAAATACACAAAGAAGCCACCCAAAATATTTATTTAATGTTTACGAGTGTTTTTGCACTTGTATTTGCATTTAATTACCTATATTTCACGTCAAATCGCTTTAAAATGCATTAAAAAGGCATTTGTGCATGTTTATGCACATTTTGAAGCAATTTGGCCTCATTTATCATTCAAATAACGTCCAAATACACAAAGAAGCCACCCAAAATATTTATTTAATGTTTACGAGTGTTTTTGCACTTGTATTTGCATTTAATTACCTATATTTCACGTCAAATCGCTTTAAAATGCATTAAAAAGGCATTTGTGAATGTTTATGCACATTTTGAAGCAATTTGGCCTCATTTATCATTCAAATAACGTCCAAATACACAAAAAACAACCCAAAATATTTATTTAATATTTTCGAGTGTTTTTGCACTTGTATTTGCATTTAATGACCTATATTTCACGTCAAATCGCATTAAAATGCATTAAAAACGTATTTCAGAATGTTTATGCATATTTTTAACCAATTTGGCCTCATTTATCATTCAAATTACGTCCAAATACACAAATAAGCCACCCAAAATATTTATTTAATGTTTACGAGTGTTTTTGCACTTGTATTTGCATTTAATTACCTATATTTCACGTCAAATCGCATTAAAATGCATTAAAAAGGCATTTGTGCATGTTTATGCACATTTTTAACCAATTTGGCCTCATTTATCATTCAAATAACGTCCAAATACACAAATAAGCCACCCAAAATATTTATTTAATGTTTACGAGTGTTTTTGCACTTGTATTTGCATTTAATTACCTATATTTCACGTCAAATCGCTTTAAAATGCATTAAAAAGGCATTTGTGCATGTTTATGCACATTTTGAAGCAATTTGGCCTCATTTATCATTCAAATAACGTCCAAATACACAAAGAAGCCACCCAAAATATTTATTTAATGTTTACGAGTGTTTTTGCACTTGTATTTGCATTTAATTACCTATATTTCACGTCAAATCGCTTTCAAATGCATTAAAAAGGCATTTGTGAATGTTTATGCACATTTTGAAGCAATTTGGCCTCATTTATCATTCAAATAACGTCCAAATACACAAAAAACAACCCAAAATATTTATTTAATATTTTCGAGTGTTTTTGCACTTGTATTTGCATTTAATGACCTATATTTCCCGTCAAATCGCATTAAAATGCATTAAAAACGTATTTCAGAATGTTTATGCATATTTTTAACCAATTTGGCCTCATTTATCATTCAAATTACGTCCAAATATACAAAGAAGTCACCCAAAATATTTATTTGATGTTTACAAGTGTTTTTGCACTTGTATGTGCATTTAATTACCTATATTTCACGTCAAATCGCATTAAAATGCATTAAAAATGCATTTGTGCATGTTTATGCACATTTTTAACCAATTTGGCCTCATTTATCATTCAAATAACGTCCAAATAAACAAAGAAGCCACCCAAAATATTTATTTAATATTTACGAGTGTTTTTGAATTTGTTTGTGCATTTAATTACCTATATTTCACATCAAATCGCTTTAAAATGCATTAAAAACCAATTTGAGCATGTTTATACACATTTTTAACCAATTTGGCCTCATTTATCATTCAAATAACGTCCAAATACACAAAAAACAACACAAAATATTTATTTAATGTTTACGAGTGTTTTTGCACTTGTATTTGCATTTAATTACGTATATTTCACATCAAATCGCTTTCAAATGCATTAAAAAGGCATTTGTGAATGTTTATGCACATTTTGAAGCAATTTGGCCTCATTTATCATTCAAATAACGTCCAAATACACAAAGAAGCCACCCAAAATATTTATTTAATGTTTACGAGTGTTTTTGCACTTGTATTTGCGTTTAATAACCTATATTTCACGTCAAATCGTATTAAAATGCATTAAAAACGTATTTCAGAATGTTTATGCATATTTTTAACCAATTTGGCCTCATTTATCATTCAAATTACGTCCAAATATACAAAGAAGCCACCCAAAATATTTATTTAATGTTTACGAGTGTTTTTGCACTTGTATTTGCATTTAATTACCTATATTTCACGTCAAATCGCTTTAAAATGCATTAAAAAGGCATTTGTGAATGTTTATGCACATTTTGAAGCAATTTGGCCTCATTTATCATTCAAATAACGTCCAAATACACAAAAAACAACCCAAAATATTTATTTAATATTTTCGAGTGTTTTTGCACTTGTATTTGCATTTAATGACCTATATTTCATGTCAAATCGCATTAAAATGCATTAAAAACGTATTTCAGAATGTTTATGTATATTTTTAACCAATTTGGCCTCATTTATCATTCAAATTACGTCCAAATACACAAATAAGCCACCCAAAATATTTATTTAATGTTTACGAGTGTTTTTGCACTTGTATTTGCATTTAATTACCTATATTTCACGTCAAATCGCTTTAAAATGCATTAAAAAGGCATTTGTGCATGTTTATGCATATTTTGAAGCAATTTGGCTTCATTTATCATTCAAATAACGTCCAAATACACAAAGAAGCCACCCAAAATATTTATTTAATGTTTACGAGTGTTTTTGCACTTGTATTTGCATTTAATTACCTATATTTCACGTCAAATCGCTTTAAAATGCATTAAAAAGGCATTTGTGCATGTTTATGCACATTTTGAAGCAATTTGGCTTCATTTATCATTCAAATAACGTCCAAATACACAAAGAAGCCACCCAAAATATTTATTTAATGTTTACGAGTGTTTTTGCACTTGTATTTGCATTTAATTACCTATATTTCACGTCAAATCGCTTTAAAATGCATTAAAAAGGCATTTGTGCATGTTTATGCATATTTTGAAGCAATTTGGCTTCATTTATCATTCAAATAACGTCCAAATACACAAAGAAGCCACCCAAAATATTTATTTAATGTTTACGAGTGTTTTTGCACTTGTATTTGCATTTAATTACCTATATTTCACGTCAAATCGCTTTAAAATGCATTAAAAAGGCATTTGTGCATGTTTATGCATATTTTGAAGCAATTTGGCTTCATTTATCATTCAAATAACGTCCAAATACACAAAGAAGCCACCCAAAATATTTATTTAATGTTTACGAGTGTTTTTGCACTTGTATTTGCATTTAATTACCTATATTTCACGTCAAATCGCTTTAAAATGCATTAAAAAGGCATTTGTGCATGTTTATGCACATTTTGAAGCAATTTGGCCTCATTTATCATTCAAATAACGTCCAAATACACAAAGAAGCCACCCAAAATATTTATTTAATGTTTACGAGTGTTTTTGCACTTGTATTTGCATTTAATTACCTATATTTCACGTCAAATCGCTTTAAAATGCATTAAAAAGGCATTTGTGAATGTTTATGCACATTTTGAAGCAATTTGGCCTCATTTATCATTCAAATAACGTCCAAATACACAAAAAACAACCCAAAATATTTATTTAATATTTTCGAGTGTTTTTGCACTTGTATTTGCATTTAATGACCTATATTTCACGTCAAATCGCATTAAAATGCATTAAAAACGTATTTCAGAATGTTTATGCATATTTTTAACCAATTTGGCCTCATCTATCATTCAAATTACGTCCAAATACACAAATAAGCCACCCAAAATATTTATTTAATGTTTACGAGTGTTTTTGCACTTGTATTTGCATTTAATTACCTATATTTCACGTCAAATCGCATTAAAATGCATTAAAAAGGCATTTGTGCATGTTTATGCACATTTTTAACCAATTTGGCCTCATTTATCATTCAAATAACGTCCAAATACACAAATAAGCCACCCAAAATATTTATTTAATGTTTACGAGTGTTTTTGCACTTGTATTTGCATTTAATTACCTATATTTCACGTCAAATCGCTTTAAAATGCATTAAAAAGGCATTTGTGCATGTTTATGCACATTTTGAAGCAATTTGGCCTCATTTATCATTCAAATAACGTCCAAATACACAAAGAAGCCACCCAAAATATTTATTTAATGTTTACGAGTGTTTTTGCACTTGTATTTGCATTTAATTACCTATATTTCACGTCAAATCGCTTTCAAATGCATTAAAAAGGCATTTGTGAATGTTTATGCACATTTTGAAGCAATTTGGCCTCATTTATCATTCAAATAACGTCCAAATACACAAAAAACAACCCAAAATATTTATTTAATATTTTCGAGTGTTTTTGCACTTGTATTTGCATTTAATGACCTATATTTCCCGTCAAATCGCATTAAAATGCATTAAAAACGTATTTCAGAATGTTTATGCATATTTTTAACCAATTTGGCCTCATTTATCATTCAAATTACGTCCAAATATACAAAGAAGTCACCCAAAATATTTATTTGATGTTTACAAGTGTTTTTGCACTTGTATGTGCATTTAATTACCTATATTTCACGTCAAATCGCATTAAAATGCATTAAAAATGCATTTGTGCATGTTTATGCACATTTTTAACCAATTTGGCCTCATTTATCATTCAAATAACGTCCAAATAAACAAAGAAGCCACCCAAAATATTTATTTAATATTTACGACTGTTTTTGAATTTGTTTGTGCATTTAATTACCTATATTTCACATCAAATCGCTTTAAAATGCATTAAAAAGGAATTTGTGCAAGTTTATGCACATTTTGAAGCAATTTGGCCTCATTTATCATTCAAATAACGTCCAAATACACAAAGAATCCACCCAAAATATTTATTTAATTTTTACGAATGTTTTTGCACTTGTATTTGCATTTAATTACCTATATTTCATGTTAAATCGCATTAAAATGCATTAAAAAGGCATTTGAGCATGTTTGTGCACATTTTTAACCAATTTGGCCTCATTTATTATTAAAATAACGTCCAAATACACAAAGAAGCCACCCAAAATATTTATTTAATGTTTACTTGTGTTTTTGCACTTGTATTTGCACTTAATAACCTATATTTCACGTCAAATCGCATCGAAGTGCATTAAAAACCAATTTGAGCATGTTTATACACATTTTTAACCAATTTGGCCTCATTTATCTTTCAAATAACGTCCAAATACACAAAGAAGCCACCCAAAATATTTATTTAATGTTTACGAGTGTTTTTGCACTTGTATTTGCATTTAATTACCTATATTTCACTTCAAATCGCTTTAAAATGCATTAAAAAGGCATTTGTGCATGTTTATGCATATTTTGAAGCAATTTGGCTTCATTTATCATTCAAATAACGTCCAAATACACAAAGAAGCCACCCAAAATATTTATTTAATGTTTACGAGTGTTTTTGCACTTGTATTTGCATTTAATTACCTATATTTCACGTCAAATCGCTTTAAAATGCATTAAAAAGGCATTTATGAATGTTTATGCACATTTTGAAGCAATTTGGCCTCATTTATCATTCAAATAACGTCCAAATACACAAAAAACAACCCAAAATATTTATTTAATATTTTCGAGTGTTTTTGCACTTGTATTTGCATTTCATGACCTATATTTCACGTCAAATCGCATTAAAATGCATTAAAAACGTATTTCAGAATGTTTATGCATATTTTTAACCAATTTGGCCTCATTTATCATTCAAATTACGTCCAAATATACAAAGAAGCCACCCAAAATATTTATTTGATGTTTACAAGTGTTTTTGCACTTGTATGTGCATTTAATTACCTATATTTCACGTCAAATCGCATTAAAATGCATTAAAAATGCATTTGTGCATGTTTATGCACATTTTTAACCAATTTGGCCTCATTTATCATTCAAATAACGTCCAAATAAACAAAGAAGCCAACCAAAATATTTATTTAATGTTTACAAGTGTTTTTGCACTTGTATTTGCATTTAATGACCTATATTTCACGTCAAATCGCTTTAAAATGCATTAAAAAGGCATTTGTGAATGTTTATGCATATTTTGAAGCAATTTGGCCTCATTTATCATTCAAATAACGTCCAAATACACAAAAAACAACCCAAAATATTTATTTAATATTTTCGAGTGTTTTTGCACTTGTATTTGCATTTAATGACCTATATTTCACGTCAAATCGCATTAAAATGCATTAAAAACGTATTTCAGAATGTTTATGCATATTTTTAACCAATTTGGCCTCATTTATCATTCAAATTACGTCCAAATATACAAAGAAGCCACCCAAAATATTTATTTGATGTTTACAAGTGTTTTTGCACTTGTATGTGCATTTAATTACCTATATTTCACGTCAAATCGCATTAAAATGCATTAAAAATGCATTTGTGCATGTTTATGCACATTTTTAACCAATTTGGCCTCATTTATCATTCAAATAACGTCCAAATAAACAAAGAAGCCAACCAAAATATTTATTTAATGTTTACAAGTGTTTTTGCACTTGTATTTGCATTTAATGACCTATATTTCACGTCAAATCGCATTAAAATGCATTAAAAACGTATTTCAGAATGTTTATGCATATTTCTAACCAATTTGGCCTCATTTATCATTCAAATTACGTCCAAATATACAAAGAAGCCACCCAAAATATTTATTTAATGTTTACAAGTGTTTTTTCACTTGTATGTGCATTCAATTACCTATATTTCACGTCAAATCGCATTAAAATGCATTAAAAATGCATTTGTGCATGTTTATGCACATTTTTAACCAATTTGGCCTCATTTATCATTCAAATAACGTCCAAATACACAAAAAGGCCACCCAAAATATTCATTTAATGTTTACAAGTGTTTTTGCACTTGTATGTGCATTTAATTACCTATATTTCACGTTAAATCGCATTAAAATGCATTAAAAATGCATTTGTGCATGTTTATGCACATTTTTAAACAATTTGGCCTCATTTATCATTCAAATAACGTCCAAATAAACAAAGAAGCCACCCAAAATATTTATTTAATATTTACGAGTGTTTTTGAATTTGTTTGTGCATTTAATTACCTATATTTCACATCAAATCGCTTTAAAATGCATTAAAAAGGAATTTGTGCAAGTTTATGCACATTTTGAAGCAATTTGGCCTCATTTATCATTCAAATAACGTCCAAATACACAAAGAATCCACCCAAAATATTTATTTAATTTTTACGAATGTTTTTGCACTTGTATTTGCATTTAATAACCTATATTTCACGTCAAATCGCATCGAAGTGCATTAAAAACCAATTTGAGCATGTTTATACACATTTTTAACCAATTTGGCCTCATTTATCTTTCAAATAACGTCCAAATACACAAAGAAGCCACCCAAAATATTTATTTAATGTTTACGAGTGTTTTTGCACTTGTATTTGCATTTAATTACCTATATTTCACGTCAAAACGCTTTAAAATGCATTAAAAAGGCATTTGTGCATGTTTATGCACATTTTGAAGCAATTTGGCTTCATTTATCATTCAAATAACGTCCAAATATACAAAGAAGCCACCCAAAATATTTATTTAATGTTTACGAGTGTTTTTGCACTTGTATTTGCATTTAATTACCTATATTTCACGTCAAATCGCTTTAAAATGCATTAAAAAGGCATTTGTGCATGTTTATGCACATTTTGAAGCAATTTGGCCTCATTTATCATTCAAATAACGTCCAAATACACAAAAAACAACACAAAATATTTATTTAATGTTTACGAGTGTTTTTGCACTTGTATTTGCATTTAATTACGTATATTTCACATCAAATCGCTTTAAAATGCATTAAAAAGTCATTTGTGAATGTTTATGCACATTTTGAAGCAATTTGGCCTCATTTATCATTCAAATAACGTCCAAATACACAAAGAAGCCACCCAAAATATTTATTTAATGTTTACGAGTGTTTTTGCACTTGTATTTGCGTTTAATAACCTATATTTCACGTCAAATCGTATTAAAATGCATTAAAATGAATTAAAAACGATTTTGAGCATGTTTATGCATATTTTTAACCAATTTGACCTCATTTATCATTCAAATAACGTCCAAATACACAGAAAAGCAACCCAAAATATTTATTTAATGTTTACGAGTGTTTTTGCACTTGTAGTTGCACTTAATGACCTATATTTCATGTCAAATCGCATAAAAATGCATTAAAAACGAATTTGAGCTTGTTTATGCACATTTTTAACCAATTTGGCCTCATTTATCATTCAAAAAACGTCCAAATACACAAAAAAGCCACCCAAAATATTTATTTAATGTTTACGAGTGTTTTTGCACTTGTATTTACATTTAATGACCTATATTTCTCGTCAAATCGCATCAAAATGCATTAAAAACGAATTTAAGCATTTTAATGCACATTTTTAACCAATTTGGCCTCATTTATCATTCAAATAACGTCAAACATACAAAGAATGAACCCAAAATATTTATTTAATGTTTACGAGTGTTTTTGCACTTGTATTTGCATTTAATTACCTATATTTCACGTCAAATCTATTTAAATTGCATTAAAAACGAATTTGTGCATGTTTATGCACATTTTTAACCAATATGGCCTAATTTATCATTCAAATAACGTCCAAATACACAAAAAAGCAACCCAAAATATTTATTTAATGTTTACGAGTGTTTTTGCACTTGTATTTGCAGTTAATGACCTATGTTTCACGTCAAATCGCATCAAAATGCATTAAAAACGAATTTGAGCTTTTTAATGCACATTTTTAACCAATTTGGTCTCATTTATCATTCAAATAAAATCCAAACACACAAAGAATCACCCCAAAATATTTATTTAATGTTTACGAGTGTTTTTGCACTTGTATTTACAATTAATGACCTATTCACGTCAAATCGCTTTAAAATGCATTAAAAATGCATTTGTGCATGTTTATGCACATTTTTAACCAATTTGGCCTCATTTATCATTCAAATAACGTCCAAATACACAAAGAAGCCACCCAAAATATTTATTTATTGTTTACGAGTGTTTTTGTACTTGTATTATCCTTTAATGACCTATATTTCACGTCAAATCGCATCGAAATGCATTAAAAACGAATTTGAGCATGTTTATACAAATTTTTAACAAATTTGGCCTCATTTATCATTCAAATAACGTCCAAATACGCAACAAACAACCCAAAATATTTATTTAATGTTTTCGATTGTTTTTGCACTTGTATATGCATTTAAGGACCTATATTTCACGTCAAATCACATTAAAATGCATTAAAAACGTATTTCAGAATGTTTATGCATATTTTTAACCAATTTGGCCTCATTTATCATTCAAATAACGTCCAAATACAAAAAGAAGCCACCCAAAAAATTTATTTAATGTTTACGAGTGTTTTTGCACTTATATTCACATTTAATGACCTATTTCACGTCAAATCGCTTTAAAATGCATTAAAAAGGCATTTGTGCAAGTTTATGCACATTTTGAAGCAATTTGGCCTCATTTATCATTCAAATAACGTCCAAATACACAAAGAAGCCAACCAAAATATTTATTTAATGTTTACGAGTGTTTTTGCACTTGTATTCACATTTAATGACCTATTTCACGTCAAAACGCTTTAAAATGCATTAAAAAGGCATTTGTGAATGTTTATGCACATTTTGAAGCAATTTGGTCTCATTTATCATTCAAATAACGTCCAAATACACAAAGAAGCCACCCAAAATATTTATTTAATGTTTACGAGTGTTTTTGCACTTGTATTTGCATTTAATTACCTATATTTCACGTCAAATCGGTTTAAAATGCATTAAAAAGGCATTTGTGCATGTTTATGCATATTTTGAAGCAATTTGGCTTCATTTATCATTCAAATAACGTCCAAATACACAAAGAAGCCACCCAAAATATTTATTTAATGTTTACGAGTGTTTTTGCACTTGTATTTGCATTTAATTACCTATATTTCACGTCAAATCGCTTTAAAATGCATTAAAAAGGCATTTGTGCATGTTTATGCACATTTTGAAGCAATTTGGCCTCATTTATCATTCAAATAACGTCCAAATACACAAAGAAGCCACCCAAAATATTTATTTAATGTTTACGAGTGTTTTTGCACTTGTATTTGCATTTAATTACCTATATTTCACGTCAAATCGCTTTAAAATGCATTAAAAAGGCATTTGTGAATGTTTATGCACATTTTGAAGCAATTTGGCCTCATTTATCATTCAAATAACGTCCAAATACACAAAAAACAACCCAAAATATTTATTTAATATTTTCGAGTGTTTTTGCACTTGTATTTGCATTTAATGACCTATATTTCACGTCAAATCGCATTAAAATGCATTAAAAACGTATTTCAGAATGTTTATGCATATTTTTAACCAATTTGGCCTCATTTATCATTCAAATTACGTCCAAATACACAAATAAGCCACCCAAAATATTTATTTAATGTTTACGAGTGTTTTTGCACTTGTATTTGCATTTAATTACCTATATTTCACGTCAAATCGCATTAAAATGCATTAAAAAGGCATTTGTGCATGTTTATGCACATTTTTAACCAATTTGGCCTCATTTATCATTCAAATAACGTCCAAATACACAAATAAGCCACCCAAAATATTTATTTAATGTTTACGAGTGTTTTTGCACTTGTATTTGCATTTAATTACCTATATTTCACGTCAAATCGCTTTAAAATGCATTAAAAAGGCATTTGTGCATGTTTATGCACATTTTGAAGCAATTTGGCCTCATTTATCATTCAAATAACGTCCAAATACACAAAGAAGCCACCCAAAATATTTATTTAATGTTTACGAGTGTTTTTGCACTTGTATTTGCATTTAATTACCTATATTTCACGTCAAATCGCTTTCAAATGCATTAAAAAGGCATTTGTGAATGTTTATGCACATTTTGAAGCAATTTGGCCTCATTTATCATTCAAATAACGTCCAAATACACAAAAAACAACCCAAAATATTTATTTAATATTTTCGAGTGTTTTTGCACTTGTATTTGCATTTAATGACCTATATTTCCCGTCAAATCGCATTAAAATGCATTAAAAACGTATTTCAGAATGTTTATGCATATTTTTAACCAATTTGGCCTCATTTATCATTCAAATTACGTCCAAATATACAAAGAAGCCACCCAAAATATTTATTTGATGTTTACAAGTGTTTTTGCACTTGTATGTGCATTTAATTACCTATATTTCACGTCAAATCGCATTAAAATGCATTAAAAATGCATTTGTGCATGTTTATGCACATTTTTAACCAATTTGGCCTCATTTATCATTCAAATAACGTCCAAATAAACAAAGAAGCCACCCAAAATATTTATTTAATATTTACGAGTGTTTTTGAATTTGTTTGTGCATTTAATTACCTATATTTCACATCAAATCGCTTTAAAATGCATTAAAAAGGAATTTGTGCAAGTTTATGCACATTTTGAAGCAATTTGGCCTCATTTATCATTCAAATAACGTCCAAATACACAAAGAATCCACCCAAAATATTTATTTAATTTTTACGAATGTTTTTGCACTTGTATTTGCATTTAATTACCTATATTTCATGTTAAATCGCATTAAAATGCATTAAAAAGGCATTTGAGCATGTTTGTGCACATTTTTAACCAATTTGGCCTCATTTATTATTAAAATAACGTCCAAATACACAAAGAAGCCACCCAAAATATTTATTTAATGTTTACTTGTGTTTTTGCACTTGTATTTGCACTTAATAACCTATATTTCACGTCAAATCGCATCGAAGTGCATTAAAAACCAATTTGAGCATGTTTATACACATTTTTAACCAATTTGGCCTCATTTATCTTTCAAATAACGTCCAAATACACAAAGAAGCCACCCAAAATATTTATTTAATGTTTACGAGTGTTTTTGCACTTGTATTTGCATTTAATTACCTATATTTCACGTCAAAACGCTTTAAAATGCATTAAAAAGGCATTTGTGAATGTTTATGCACATTTTGAAGCAATTTGGTCTCATTTATCATTCAAATAACGTCCAAATACACAAAGAAGCCACCCAAAATATTTATTTAATGTTTACGAGTGTTTTTGCACTTGTATTTGCATTTAATTACCTATATTTCACGTCAAATCGCTTTAAAATGCATTAAAAAGGCATTTGTGCATGTTTATGCATATTTTGAAGCAATTTGGCTTCATTTATCATTCAAATAACGTCCAAATACACAAAGAAGCCACCCAAAATATTTATTTAATGTTTACGAGTGTTTTTGCACTTGTATTTGCATTTAATTACGTATATTTCACCTCAAATCGCTTTAAAATGCATTAAAAAGGCATTTGTGAATGTTTATGCACATTTTGAAGCAATTTGGCCTCATTTATCATTCAAATAACGTCCAAATACACAAAGAAGCCACCCAAAATATTTATTTAATGTTTACTAGTGTTTTTGCACTTGTATTTGCGTTTAATAACCTATATTTCACGTCAAATCGTATTAAAATGCATTAAAATGAATTAAAAACGAATTTGAGCATGTTTATGCATATTTTTAACCAATTTGGCCTCATTTATCATTCAAATAACGTCCAAATACACAGAAAAGCAACCCAAAATATTTATTTAATGTTTACGAGTGTTTTTGCACTTGTAGTTGCACTTAATGACCTATATTTCATGTCAAATCGCATAAAAATGCATTAAAAACGAATTTGAGCTTGTTTATGCACATTTTTAACCAATTTGGCCTCATTTATCATTCAAATAACGTCCAAATACACAAAAAAGCCACCCAAAATATTTATTTAATGTTTACGAGTGTTTTTGCACTTGTATTTGCATTTAATTACGTATATTTCACCTCAAATCGCTTTAAAATGCATTAAAAAGGCATTTGTGAATGTTTATGCACATTTTGAAGCAATTTGGCCTCATTTATCATTCAAATAACGTCCAAATACACAAAGAAGCCACCCAAAATATTTATTTAATGTTTACGAGTGTTTTTGCACTTGTATTTGCGTTTAATAACCTATATTTCACGTCAAATCGTATTAAAATGCATTAAAATGAATTAAAAACGAATTTGAGCATGTTTATGCATATTTTTAACCAATTTGGCCTCATTTATCATTCAAATAACGTCCAAATACACAGAAAAGCAACCCAAAATATTTATTTAATGTTTACGAGTGTTTTTGCACTTGTAGTTGCACTTAATGACCTATATTTCATGTCAAATCGCATAAGAATGCATTAAAAACGAATTTGAGCTTGTTTATGCACATTTTTAACCAATTTGGCCTCATTAATCATTCAAATAACGTCCAAATACACAAAAAAGCCACCCAAAATATTTATTTAATGTTTACGAGTGTTTTTGCACTTGTATTTGCAGTTAATGACCTATGTTTCACGTCAAATCGCATCAAAATGCATTAAAAACGAATTTGAGCATTTTAATGCACATTTTTAACCAATTTGGCCTCATTTATCATTCAAATAACGTCAAACATACAAAGAAGCCACCCAAAATATTTATTTAATGTTTACGAGTGTTTTTGCACTTGTATTTGCATTTAATTACCTATATTTCACGTCAAATCTATTTAAATTGCATTAAAAACGAATTTGTGCATGTTTATGCACATTTTTAACCAATATGGCCTAATTTATCATTCAAATAACGTCCAAATACACAAAAAAGCAACCCAAAATATTTATTTAATGTTTACGAGTGTTTTTGCACTTGTATTTGCAGTTAATGACCTATGTTTCACGTCAAATCGCATCAAAATGCATTAAAAACGAATTTGAGCTTTTTAATGCACATTTTTAACCAATTTGGTCTCATTTATCATTCAAATAAAATCCAAACACACAAAGAATCACCCCAAAATATTTATTTAATGTTTACGAGTGTTTTTGCACTTGTATTTACAATTAATGACCTATTCACGTCAAATCGCTTTAAAATGCATTAAAAATGCATTTGTGCATGTTTATGCACATTTTTAACCAATTTGGCCTCATTTATCATTCAAATAACGTCCAAATACACAAAGAAGCCACCCAAAATATTTATTTATTGTTTACGAGTGTTTTTGTACTTGTATTATCCTTTAATGACCTATATTTCACGTCAAATCGCATCGAAGTGCATTAAAAACGAATTTGAGCATGTTTATACAAATTTTTAACCAATTTGGCCTCATTTATCATTCAAATAACGTCCAAATACGCAACAAACAACCCAAAATATTTATTTAATGTTTTCGATTGTTTTTGCACTTGTATATGCATTTAAGGACCTATATTTCACGTCAAATCACATTAAAATGCATTAAAAACGTATTTCAGAATGTTTATGCATATTTTTAACCAATTTGGCCTCATTTATCATTCAAATAACGTCCAAATACAAAAAGAAGCCACCCAAAAAATTTATTTAATGTTTACGAGTGTTTTTGCACTTATATTCACATTTAATGACCTATTTCACGTCAAATCGCTTTAAAATGCATTAAAAAGGCATTTGTGCAAGTTTATGCACATTTTGAAGCAATTTGGCCTCATTTATCATTCAAATAACGTCCAAATACACAAAGAAGCCAACCAAAATATTTATTTAATGTTTACGAGTGTTTTTGCACTTGTATTCACATTTAATGACCTATTTCACGTCAAAACGCTTTAAAATGCATTAAAAAGGCATTTGTGAATGTTTATGCACATTTTGAAGCAATTTGGTCTCATTTATCATTCAAATAACGTCCAAATACACAAAGAAGCCACCCAAAATATTTATTTAATGTTTACGAGTGTTTTTGCACTTGTATTTGCATTTAATTACCTATATTTCACGTCAAATCGCTTTAAAATGCATTAAAAAGGCATTTGTGCATGTTTATGCATATTTTGAAGCAATTTGGCTTCATTTATCATTCAAATAACGTCCAAATACACAAAGAAGCCACCCAAAATATTTATTTAATGTTTACGAGTGTTTTTGCACTTGTATTTGCATTTAATTACCTATATTTCACGTCAAATCGCTTTAAAATGCATTAAAAAGGCATTTGTGCATGTTTATGCACATTTTGAAGCAATTTGGCCTCATTTATCATTCAAATAACGTCCAAATACACAAAGAAGCCACCCAAAATATTTATTTAATGTTTACGAGTGTTTTTGCACTTGTATTTGCATTTAATTACCTATATTTCACGTCAAATCGCTTTAAAATGCATTAAAAAGGCATTTGTGAATGTTTATGCACATTTTGAAGCAATTTGGCCTCATTTATCATTCAAATAACGTCCAAATACACAAAAAACAACCCAAAATATTTATTTAATATTTTCGAGTGTTTTTGCACTTGTATTTGCATTTAATGACCTATATTTCACGTCAAATCGCATTAAAATGCATTAAAAACGTATTTCAGAATGTTTATGCATATTTTTAACCAATTTGGCCTCATTTATCATTCAAATTACGTCCAAATACACAAATAAGCCACCCAAAATATTTATTTAATGTTTACGAGTGTTTTTGCACTTGTATTTGCATTTAATTACCTATATTTCACGTCAAATCGCATTAAAATGCATTAAAAAGGCATTTGTGCATGTTTATGCACATTTTTAACCAATTTGGCCTCATTTATCATTCAAATAACGTCCAAATACACAAATAAGCCACCCAAAATATTTATTTAATGTTTACGAGTGTTTTTGCACTTGTATTTGCATTTAATTACCTATATTTCACGTCAAATCGCTTTAAAATGCATTAAAAAGGCATTTGTGCATGTTTATGCACATTTTGAAGCAATTTGGCCTCATTTATCATTCAAATAACGTCCAAATACACAAAGAAGCCACCCAAAATATTTATTTAATGTTTACGAGTGTTTTTGCACTTGTATTTGCATTTAATTACCTATATTTCACGTCAAATCGCTTTCAAATGCATTAAAAAGGCATTTGTGAATGTTTATGCACATTTTGAAGCAATTTGGCCTCATTTATCATTCAAATAACGTCCAAATACACAAAAAACAACCCAAAATATTTATTTAATATTTTCGAGTGTTTTTGCACTTGTATTTGCATTTAATGACCTATATTTCCCGTCAAATCGCATTAAAATGCATTAAAAACGTATTTCAGAATGTTTATGCATATTTTTAACCAATTTGGCCTCATTTATCATTCAAATTACGTCCAAATATACAAAGAAGCCACCCAAAATATTTATTTGATGTTTACAAGTGTTTTTGCACTTGTATGTGCATTTAATTACCTATATTTCACGTCAAATCGCATTAAAATGCATTAAAAATGCATTTGTGCATGTTTATGCACATTTTTAACCAATTTGGCCTCATTTATCATTCAAATAACGTCCAAATAAACAAAGAAGCCACCCAAAATATTTATTTAATATTTACGAGTGTTTTTGAATTTCTTTGTGCATTTAATTACCTATATTTCACATCAAATCGCTTTAAAATGCATTAAAAAGGAATTTGTGCAAGTTTATGCACATTTTGAAGCAATTTGGCCTCATTTATCATTCAAATAACGTCCAAATACACAAAGAATCCACCCAAAATATTTATTTAATTTTTACGAATGTTTTTGCACTTGTATTTGCATTTAATTACCTATATTTCATGTTAAATCGCATTAAAATGCATTAAAAAGGCATTTGAGCATGTTTGTGCACATTTTTAACCAATTTGGCCTCATTTATTATTAAAATAACGTCCAAATACACAAAGAAGCCACCCAAAATATTTATTTAATGTTTACTTGTGTTTTTGCACTTGTATTTGCACTTAATAACCTATATTTCACGTCAAATCGCATCGAAATGCATTAAAAACCAATTTGAGCATGTTTATACACATTTTTAACCAATTTGGCCTCATTTATCTTTCAAATAACGTCCAAATACACAAAGAAGCCACCCAAAATATTTATTTAATGTTTACGAGTGTTTTTGCACTTGTATTTGCATTTAATTACCTATATTTCATTTCAAATCGCTTTAAAATGCATTAAAAAGGCATTTGTGCATGTTTATGCATATTTTGAAGCAATTTGGCTTCATTTATCATTCAAATAACGTCCAAATACACAAAGAAGCCACCCAAAATATTTATTTAATGTTTACGAGTGTTTTTGCACTTGTATTTGCATTTAATTACCTATATTTCACGTCAAATCGCTTTAAAATGCATTAAAAAGGCATTTGTGAATGTTTATGCACATTTTGAAGCAATTTGGTCTCATTTATCATTCAAATAACGTCCCAATACACAAAGAAGCCACCCAAAATATTTATTTAATGTTTACGAGTGTTTTTGCACTTGTATTTGCATTTAATTACCTATATTTCACGTCAAATCGCTTTAAAATGCATTAAAAAGGCATTTGTGCATGTTTATGCACATTTTGAAGCAATTTGGCCTCATTTATCATTCAAATAACGTCCAAATACACAAAGAAGCCACCCAAAATATTTATTTAATGTTTACGAGTGTTTTTGCACTTGTATTCACATTTAATGACCTATTTCACGTCAAAACGCTTTAAAATGCATTAAAAAGGCATTTGTGAATGTTTATGCACATTTTGAAGCAATTTGGTCTCATTTATCATTCAAATAACGTCCAAATACACAAAGAAGCCACCCAAAATATTTATTTAATGTTTACGAGTGTTTTTGCACTTGTATTTGCATTTAATTACCTATATTTCACGTCAAATCGCTTTAAAATGCATTAAAAAGGCATTTGTGCATGTTTATGCATATTTTGAAGCAATTTGGCTTCATTTATCATTCAAATAACGTCCAAATACACAAAGGAGCCACCCAAAATATTTATTTAATGTTTACGAGTGTTTTTGCACTTGTATTTGCATTTAATTACCTATATTTCACGTCAAATCGCTTTAAAATGCATTAAAAAGGCATTTGTGCATGTTTATGCACATTTTGAAGCAATTTGGCCTCATTTATCATTCAAATAACGTCCAAATACACAAAGAAGCCACCCAAAATATTTATTTAATGTTTACGAGTGTTTTTGCACTTGTATTTGCATTTAATTACCTATATTTCACGTCAAATCGCTTTAAAATGCATTAAAAAGGCATTTGTGAATGTTTATGCACATTTTGAAGCAATTTGGCCTCATTTATCATTCAAATAACGTCCAAATACACAAAAAACAACCCAAAATATTTATTTAATATTTTCGAGTGTTTTTGCACTTGTATTTGCATTTAATGACCTATATTTCACGTCAAATCGCATTAAAATGCATTAAAAACGTATTTCAGAATGTTTATGCATATTTTTAACCAATTTGGCCTCATTTATCATTCAAATTACGTCCAAATACACAAATAAGCCACCCAAAATATTTATTTAATGTTTACGAGTGTTTTTGCACTTGTATTTGCATTTAATTACCTATATTTCACGTCAAATCGCATTAAAATGCATTAAAAAGGCATTTGTGCATGTTTATGCACATTTTTAACCAATTTGGCCTCATTTATCATTCAAATAACGTCCAAATACACAAATAAGCCACCCAAAATATTTATTTAATGTTTACGAGTGTTTTTGCACTTGTATTTGCATTTAATTACCTATATTTCACGTCAAATCGCTTTAAAATGCATTAAAAAGGCATTTGTGCATGTTTATGCACATTTTGAAGCAATTTGGCCTCATTTATCATTCAAATAACGTCCAAATACACAATGAAGCCACCCAAAATATTTATTTAATGTTTACGAGTGTTTTTGCACTTGTATTTGCATTTAATTACCTATATTTCACGTCAAATCGCTTTCAAATGCATTAAAAAGGCATTTGTGAATGTTTATGCACATTTTGAAGCAATTTGGCCTCATTTATCATTCAAATAACGTCCAAATACACAAAAAACAACCCAAAATATTTATTTAATATTTTCGAGTGTTTTTGCACTTGTATTTGCATTTAATGACCTATATTTCCCGTCAAATCGCATTAAAATGCATTAAAAACGTATTTCAGAATGTTTATGCATATTTTTAACCAATTTGGCCTCATTTATCATTCAAATTACGTCCAAATATACAAAGAAGCCACCCAAAATATTTATTTGATGTTTACAAGTGTTTTTGCACTTGTATGTGCATTTAATTACCTATATTTCACGTCAAATCGCATTAAAATGCATTAAAAATGCATTTGTGCATGTTTATGCACATTTTTAACCAATTTGGCCTCATTTATCATTCAAATAACGTCCAAATAAACAAAGAAGCCACCCAAAATATTTATTTAATATTTACGAGTGTTTTTGAATTTGTTTGTGCATTTAATTACCTATATTTCACATCAAATCGCTTTAAAATGCATTAAAAAGGCATTTGAGCATGTTTGTGCACATTTTTAACCAATTTGGCCTCATTTATTATTAAAATAACGTCCAAATACACAAAGAAGCCACCCAAAATATTTATTTAATGTTTACTTGTGTTTTTGCACTTGTATTTGCACTTAATAACCTATATTTCACGTCAAATCGCATCGAAGTGCATTAAAAACCAATTTGAGCATGTTTATACACATTTTTAACCAATTTGGCCTCATTTATCTTTCAAATAACGTCCAAATACACAAAGAAGCCACCCAAAATATTTATTTAATGTTTACGAGTGTTTTTGCACTTGTATTTGCATTTAATTACCTATATTTCACGTCAAAACGCTTTAAAATGCATTAAAAAGGCATTTGTGAATGTTTATGCACATTTTGAAGCAATTTGGTCTCATTTATCATTCAAATAACGTCCAAATACACAAAGAAGCCACCCAAAATATTTATTTAATGTTTACGAGTGTTTTTGCACTTGTATTTGCATTTAATTACCTATATTTCACGTCAAATCGCTTTAAAATGCATTAAAAAGGCATTTGTGCATGTTTATGCATATTTTGAAGCAATTTGGCTTCATTTATCATTCAAATAACGTCCAAATACACAAAGAAGCCACCCAAAATATTTATTTAATGTTTACGAGTGTTTTTGCACTTGTATTTGCATTTAATTACGTATATTTCACCTCAAATCGCTTTAAAATGCATTAAAAAGGCATTTGTGAATGTTTATGCACATTTTGAAGCAATTTGGCCTCATTTATCATTCAAATAACGTCCAAATACACAAAGAAGCCACCCAAAATATTTATTTAATTTTTACGAATGTTTTTGCACTTGTATTTGCATTTAATTACCTATATTTCAAGTTAAATCGCATTAAAATGCATTAAAAAGGCATTTGAGCATGTTTGTGCACATTTTTAACCAATTTGGCCTCATTTATTATTAAAATAACGTCCAAATACACAAAGAAGCCACCCAAAATATTTATTTAATGTTTACTTGTGTTTTTGCACTTGTATTTGCACTTAATAACCTATATTTCACGTCAAATCGCATCGAAGTGCATTAAAAACCAATTTGAGCATGTTTATACACATTTTTAACCAATTTGGCCTCATTTATCTTTCAAATAACGTCCAAATACACAAAGAAGCCACCCAAAATATTTATTTAATGTTTACGAGTGTTTTTGCACTTGTATTTGCATTTAATTACCTATATTTCACTTCAAATCGCTTTCAAATGCATTAAAAAGGCATTTGTGCATGTTTATGCACATTTTGAAGCAATTTGGCTTCATTTATCATTCAAATAACGTCCAAATACACAAAGAAGCCACCCAAAATATTTATTTAATGTTTACGAGTGTTTTTGCACTTGTATTTGCATTTAATTACCTATATTTCACGTCAAATCGCTTTAAAATGCATTAAAAAGGCATTTGTGAATGTTTATGCACATTTTGAAGCAATTTGGTCTCATTTATCATTCAAATAACGTCCCAATACACAAAGAAGCCACCCAAAATATTTATTTAATGTTTACGAGTGTTTTTGCACTTGTATTTGCATTTAATTACCTATATTTCACGTCAAATCGCTTTAAAATGCATTAAAAAGGCATTTGTGCATGTTTATGCACATTTTGAAGCAATTTGGCCTCATTTATCATTCAAATAACGTCCAAATACACAAAGAAGCCACCCAAAATATTTATTTAATGTTTACGAGTGTTTTTGCACTTGTATTCACATTTAATGACCTATTTCACGTCAAAACGCTTTAAAATGCATTAAAAAGGCATTTGTGAATGTTTATGCACATTTTGAAGCAATTTGGTCTCATTTATCATTCAAATAACGTCCAAATACACAAAGAAGCCACCCAAAATATTTATTTAATGTTTACGAGTGTTTTTGCACTTGTATTTGCATTTAATTACCTATATTTCACGTCAAATCGCTTTAAAATGCATTAAAAAGGCATTTGTGCATGTTTATGCATATTTTGAAGCAATTTGGCTTCATTTATCATTCAAATAACGTCCAAATACACAAAGGAGCCACCCAAAATATTTATTTAATGTTTACGAGTGTTTTTGCACTTGTATTTGCATTTAATTACCTATATTTCACGTCAAATCGCTTTAAAATGCATTAAAAAGGCATTTGTGCATGTTTATGCATATTTTGAAGCAATTTGGCCTCATTTATCATTCAAATAACGTCCAAATACACAAAGAAGCCACCCAAAATATTTATTTAATGTTTACGAGTGTTTTTGCACTTGTATTTGCATTTAATTACCTATATTTCACGTCAAATCGCTTTAAAATGCATTAAAAAGGCATTTGTGCATGTTTATGCACATTTTGAAGCAATTTGGCCTCATTTATCATTCAAATAACGTCCAAATACACAAAGAAGCCACCCAAAATATTTATTTAATGTTTACGAGTGTTTTTGCACTTGTATTCACATTTAATGACCTATTTCACGTCAAAACGCTTTAAAATGCATTAAAAAGGCATTTGTGAATGTTTATGCACATTTTGAAGCAATTTGGTCTCATTTATCATTCAAATAACGTCCCAATACACAAAGAAGCCACCCAAAATATTTATTTAATGTTTACGAGTGTTTTTGCACTTGTATTTGCATTTAATTACCTATATTTCACGTCAAATCGCTTTAAAATGCATTAAAAAGGCATTTGTGCATGTTTATGCACATTTTGAAGCAATTTGGCCTCATTTATCATTCAAATAACGTCCAAATACACAAAGAAGCCACCCAAAATATTTATTTAATGTTTACGAGTGTTTTTGCACTTGTATTCACATTTAATGACCTATTTCACGTCAAAACGCTTTAAAATGCATTAAAAAGGCATTTGTGAATGTTTATGCACATTTTGAAGCAATTTGGTCTCATTTATCATTCAAATAACGTCCAAATACACAAAGAAGCCACCCAAAATATTTATTTAATGTTTACGAGTGTTTTTGCACTTGTATTTGCATTTAATTACCTATATTTCACGTCAAATCGCTTTAAAATGCATTAAAAAGGCATTTGTGCATGTTTATGCATATTTTGAAGCAATTTGGCTTCATTTATCATTCAAATAACGTCCAAATACACAAAGGAGCCACCCAAAATATTTATTTAATGTTTACGAGTGTTTTTGCACTTGTATTTGCATTTAATTACCTATATTTCACGTCAAATCGCTTTAAAATGCATTAAAAAGGCATTTGTGCATGTTGATGCACATTTTGAAGCAATTTGGCCTCATTTATCATTCAAATAACGTCCAAATACACAAAGAAGCCACCCAAAATATTTATTTAATGTTTACGAGTGTTTTTGCACTTGTATTTGCATTTAATTACCTATATTTCACGTCAAATCGCTTTAAAATGCATTAAAAAGGCATTTGTGAATGTTTATGCACATTTTGAAGCAATTTGGCCTCATTTATCATTCAAATAACGTCCAAATACACAAAAAACAACCCAAAATATTTATTTAATATTTTCGAGTGTTTTTGCACTTGTATTTGCATTTAATGACCTATATTTCACGTCAAATCGCATTAAAATGCATTAAAAACGTATTTCAGAATGTTTATGCATATTTTTAACCAATTTGGCCTCATTTATCATTCAAATTACGTCCAAATACACAAATAAGCCACCCAAAATATTTATTTAATGTTTACGAGTGTTTTTGCACTTGTATTTGCATTTAATTACCTATATTTCACGTCAAATCGCATTAAAATGCATTAAAAAGGCATTTGTGCATGTTTATGCACATTTTTAACCAATTTGGCCTCATTTATCATTCAAATAACGTCCAAATACACAAATAAGCCACCCAAAATATTTATTTAATGTTTACGAGTGTTTTTGCACTTGTATTTGCATTTAATTACCTATATTTCACGTCAAATCGCTTTAAAATGCATTAAAAAGGCATTTGTGCATGTTTATGCACATTTTGAAGCAATTTGGCCTCATTTATCATTCAAATAACGTCCAAATACACAATGAAGCCACCCAAAATATTTATTTAATGTTTACGAGTGTTTTTGCACTTGTATTTGCATTTAATTACCTATATTTCACGTCAAATCGCTTTCAAATGCATTAAAAAGGCATTTGTGAATGTTTATGCACATTTTGAAGCAATTTGGCCTCATTTATCATTCAAATAACGTCCAAATACACAAAAAACAACCCAAAATATTTATTTAATATTTTCGAGTGTTTTTGCACTTGTATTTGCATTTAATGACCTATATTTCCCGTCAAATCGCATTAAAATGCATTAAAAACGTATTTCAGAATGTTTATGCATATTTTTAACCAATTTGGCCTCATTTATCATTCAAATTACGTCCAAATATACAAAGAAGCCACCCAAAATATTTATTTGATGTTTACAAGTGTTTTTGCACTTGTATGTGCATTTAATTACCTATATTTCACGTCAAATCGCATTAAAATGCATTAAAAATGCATTTGTGCATGTTTATGCACATTTTTAACCAATTTGGCCTCATTTATCATTCAAATAACGTCCAAATAAACAAAGAAGCCACCCAAAATATTTATTTAATATTTACGAGTGTTTTTGAATTTGTTTGTGCATTTAATTACCTATATTTCACATCAAATCGCTTTAAAATGCATTAAAAAGGAATTTGTGCAAGTTTATGCACATTTTGAAGCAATTTGGCCTCATTTATCATTCAAATAACGTCCAAATACACAAAGAATCCACCCAAAATATTTATTTAATTTTTACGAATGTTTTTGCACTTGTATTTGCATTTAATTACCTATATTTCATGTTAAATCGCATTAAAATGCATTAAAAAGGCATTTGAGCATGTTTGTGCACATTTTTAACCAATTTGGCCTCATTTATTATTAAAATAACGTCCAAATACACAAAGAAGCCACCCAAAATATTTATTTAATGTTTACTTGTGTTTTTGCACTTGTATTTGCACTTAAT
This sequence comes from x Bolboschoenoplectus mariqueter, assembly GCA_037678475.1. Taxonomy (NCBI): domain Eukaryota; kingdom Viridiplantae; phylum Streptophyta; class Magnoliopsida; order Poales; family Cyperaceae; genus x Bolboschoenoplectus; species x Bolboschoenoplectus mariqueter. Next base: position 4,067,557 of record CM075236.1, on the reverse strand, counting down.
AACCTATATTTCACGTCAAATCGCATCGAAGTGCATTAAAAACCAATTTGAGCATGTTTATACACATTTTTAACCAATTTGGCCTCATTTATCTTTCAAATAACGTCCAAATACACAAAGAAGCCACCCAAAATATTTATTTAATGTTTACGAGTGTTTTTGCACTTGTATTTGCATTTAATTACCTATATTTCACGTCAAAACGCTTTAAAATGCATTAAAAAGGCATTTGTGAATGTTTATGCACATTTTGAAGCAATTTGGTCTCATTTATCATTCAAATAACGTCCAAATACACAAAGAAGCCACCCAAAATATTTATTTAATGTTTACGAGTGTTTTTGCACTTGTATTCACATTTAATGACCTATTTCACGTCAAAACGCTTTAAAATGCATTAAAAAGGCATTTGTGCATGTTTATGCACATTTTGAAGCAATTTGGCCTCATTTATCATTCAAATAACGTCCAAATACACAAAGAAGCCACCCAAAATATTTATTTAATGTTTACGAGTGTTTTTGCACTTGTATTCACATTTAATGACCTATTTCACGTCAAAACGCTTTAAAATGCATTAAAAAGGCATTTGTGAATGTTTATGCACATTTTGAAGCAATTTGGTCTCATTTATCATTCAAATAACGTCCCAATACACAAAGAAGCCACCCAAAATATTTATTTAATGTTTACGAGTGTTTTTGCACTTGTATTTGCATTTAATTACCTATATTTCACGTCAAATCGCTTTAAAATGCATTAAAAAGGCATTTGTGCATGTTTATGCACATTTTGAAGCAATTTGGCCTCATTTATCATTCAAATAACGTCCAAATACACAAAGAAGCCACCCAAAATATTTATTTAATGTTTACGAGTGTTTTTGCACTTGTATTCACATTTAATGACCTATTTCACGTCAAAACGCTTTAAAATGCATTAAAAAGGCATTTGTGAATGTTTATGCACATTTTGAAGCAATTTGGTCTCATTTATCATTCAAATAACGTCCAAATACACAAAGAAGCCACCCAAAATATTTATTTAATGTTTACGAGTGTTTTTGCACTTGTATTTGCATTTAATTACCTATATTTCACGTCAAATCGCTTTAAAATGCATTAAAAAGGCATTTGTGCATGTTTATGCATATTTTGAAGCAATTTGGCTTCATTTATCATTCAAATAACGTCCAAATACACAAAGGAGCCACCCAAAATATTTATTTAATGTTTACGAGTGTTTTTGCACTTGTATTTGCATTTAATTACCTATATTTCACGTCAAATCGCTTTAAAATGCATTAAAAAGGCATTTGTGCATGTTTATGCACATTTTGAAGCAATTTGGCCTCATTTATCATTCAAATAACGTCCAAATACACAAAGAAGCCACCCAAAATATTTATTTAATGTTTACGAGTGTTTTTGCACTTGTATTTGCATTTAATTACCTATATTTCACGTCAAATCGCTTTAAAATGCATTAAAAAGGCATTTGTGCATGTTTATGCATATTTTGAAGCAATTTGGCTTCATTTATCATTCAAATAACGTCCAAATACACAAAGGAGCCACCCAAAATATTTAGTTAATGTTTACGAGTGTTTTTGCACTTGTATTTGCATTTAATTACCTATATTTCACGTCAAATCGCTTTAAAATGCATTAAAAAGGCATTTGTGCATGTTTATGCATATTTTGAAGCAATTTGGCCTCATTTATCATTCAAATAACGTCCAAATACACAAAGAAGCCACCCAAAATATTTATTTAATGTTTACGAGTGTTTTTGCACTTGTATTTGCATTTAATTACCTATATTTCACGTCAAATCGCTTTAAAATGCATTAAAAAGGCATTTGTGCATGTTTATGCACATTTTGAAGCAATTTGGCCTCATTTATCATTCAAATAACGTCCAAATACACAAAGAAGCCACCCAAAATATTTATTTAATGTTTACGAGTGTTTTTGCACTTGTATTCACATTTAATGACCTATTTCACGTCAAAACGCTTTAAAATGCATTAAAAAGGCATTTGTGAATGTTTATGCACATTTTGAAGCAATTTGGTCTCATTTATCATTCAAATAACGTCCCAATACACAAAGAAGCCACCCAAAATATTTATTTAATGTTTACGAGTGTTTTTGCACTTGTATTTGCATTTAATTACCTATATTTCACGTCAAATCGCTTTAAAATGCATTAAAAAGGCATTTGTGCATGTTTATGCACATTTTGAAGCAATTTGGCCTCATTTATCATTCAAATAACGTCCAAATACACAAAGAAGCCACCCAAAATATTTATTTAATGTTTACGAGTGTTTTTGCACTTGTATTCACATTTAATGACCTATTTCACGTCAAAACGCTTTAAAATGCATTAAAAAGGCATTTGTGAATGTTTATGCACATTTTGAAGCAATTTGGTCTCATTTATCATTCAAATAACGTCCAAATACACAAAGAAGCCACCCAAAATATTTATTTAATGTTTACGAGTGTTTTTGCACTTGTATTTGCATTTAATTACCTATATTTCACGTCAAATCGCTTTAAAATGCATTAAAAAGGCATTTGTGCATGTTTATGCATATTTTGAAGCAATTTGGCTTCATTTATCATTCAAATAACGTCCAAATACACAAAGGAGCCACCCAAAATATTTATTTAATGTTTACGAGTGTTTTTGCACTTGTATTTGCATTTAATTACCTATATTTCACGTCAAATCGCTTTAAAATGCATTAAAAAGGCATTTGTGCATGTTTATGCACATTTTGAAGCAATTTGGCCTCATTTATCATTCAAATAACGTCCAAATACACAAAGAAGCCACCCAAAATATTTATTTAATGTTTACGAGTGTTTTTGCACTTGTATTTGCATTTAATTACCTATATTTCACGTCAAATCGCTTTAAAATGCATTAAAAAGGCATTTGTGAATGTTTATGCACATTTTGAAGCAATTTGGCCTCATTTATCATTCAAATAACGTCCAAATACACAAAAAACAACCCAAAATATTTATTTAATATTTTCGAGTGTTTTTGCACTTGTATTTGCATTTAATGACCTATATTTCACGTCAAATCGCATTAAAATGCATTAAAAACGTATTTCAGAATGTTTATGCATATTTTTAACCAATTTGGCCTCATTTATCATTCAAATTACGTCCAAATACACAAATAAGCCACCCAAAATATTTATTTAATGTTTACGAGTGTTTTTGCACTTGTATTTGCATTTAATTACCTATATTTCACGTCAAATCGCATTAAAATGCATTAAAAAGGCATTTGTGCATGTTTATGCACATTTTTAACCAATTTGGCCTCATTTATCATTCAAATAACGTCCAAATACACAAATAAGCCACCCAAAATATTTATTTAATGTTTACGAGTGTTTTTGCACTTGTATTTGCATTTAATTACCTATATTTCACGTCAAATCGCTTTAAAATGCATTAAAAAGGCATTTGTGCATGTTTATGCACATTTTGAAGCAATTTGGCCTCATTTATCATTCAAATAACGTCCAAATACACAATGAAGCCACCCAAAATATTTATTTAATGTTTACGAGTGTTTTTGCACTTGTATTTGCATTTAATTACCTATATTTCACGTCAAATCGCTTTCAAATGCATTAAAAAGGCATTTGTGAATGTTTATGCACATTTTGAAGCAATTTGGCCTCATTTATCATTCAAATAACGTCCAAATACACAAAAAACAACCCAAAATATTTATTTAATATTTTCGAGTGTTTTTGCACTTGTATTTGCATTTAATGACCTATATTTCCCGTCAAATCGCATTAAAATGCATTAAAAACGTATTTCAGAATGTTTATGCATATTTTTAACCAATTTGGCCTCATTTATCATTCAAATTACGTCCAAATATACAAAGAAGCCACCCAAAATATTTATTTCATGTTTACAAGTGTTTTTGCACTTGTATGTGCATTTAATTACCTATATTTCACGTCAAATCGCATTAAAATGCATTAAAAATGCATTTGTGCATGTTTATGCACATTTTTAACCAATTTGGCCTCATTTATCATTCAAATAACGTCCAAATAAACAAAGAAGCCACCCAAAATATTTATTTAATATTTACGAGTGTTTTTGAATTTGTTTGTGCATTTAATTACCTATATTTCACATCAAATCGCTTTAAAATGCATTAAAAAGGAATTTGTGCAAGTTTATGCACATTTTGAAGCAATTTGGCCTCATTTATCATTCAAATAACGTCCAAATACACAAAGAATCCACCCAAAATATTTATTTAATTTTTACGAATGTTTTTGCACTTGTATTTGCATTTAATTACCTATATTTCATGTTAAATCGCATTAAAATGCATTAAAAAGGCATTTGAGCATGTTTGTGCACATTTTTAACCAATTTGGCCTCATTTATTATTAAAATAACGTCCAAATACACAAAGAAGCCACCCAAAATATTTATTTAATGTTTACTTGTGTTTTTGCACTTGTATTTGCACTTAATAACCTATATTTCACGTCAAATCGCATCGAAGTGCATTAAAAACCAATTTGAGCATGTTTATACACATTTTTAACCAATTTGGCCTCATTTATCTTTCAAATAACGTCCAAATACACAAAGAAGCCACCCAAAATATTTATTTAATGTTTACGAGTGTTTTTGCACTTGTATTTGCATTTAATTACCTATATTTCACGTCAAAACGCTTTAAAATGCATTAAAAAGGCATTTGTGAATGTTTATGCACATTTTGAAGCAATTTGGTCTCATTTATCATTCAAATAACGTCCAAATACACAAAGAAGCCACCCAAAATATTTATTTAATGTTTACGAGTGTTTTTGCACTTGTATTTGCATTTAATTACCTATATTTCACGTCAAATCGCTTTAAAATGCATTAAAAAGGCATTTGTGCATGTTTATGCATATTTTGAAGCAATTTGGCTTCATTTATCATTCAAATAACGTCCAAATACACAAAGAAGCCACCCAAAATATTTATTTAATGTTTACGAGTGTTTTTGCACTTGTATTTGCATTTAATTACGTATATTTCACCTCAAATCGCTTTAAAATGCATTAAAAAGGCATTTGTGAATGTTTATGCACATTTTGAAGCAATTTGGCCTCATTTATCATTCAAATAACGTCCAAATACACAAAGAAGCCACCCAAAATATTTATTTAATTTTTACGAATGTTTTTGCACTTGTATTTGCATTTAATTACCTATATTTCAAGTTAAATCGCATTAAAATGCATTAAAAAGGCATTTGAGCATGTTTGTGCACATTTTTAACCAATTTGGCCTCATTTATTATTAAAATAACGTCCAAATACACAAAGAAGCCACCCAAAATATTTATTTAATGTTTACTTGTGTTTTTGCACTTGTATTTGCACTTAATAACCTATATTTCACGTCAAATCGCATCGAAGTGCATTAAAAACCAATTTGAGCATGTTTATACACATTTTTAACCAATTTGGCCTCATTTATCTTTCAAATAACGTCCAAATACACAAAGAAGCCACCCAAAATATTTATTTAATGTTTACGAGTGTTTTTGCACTTGTATTTGCATTTAATTACCTATATTTCACTTCAAATCGCTTTCAAATGCATTAAAAAGGCATTTGTGCATGTTTATGCACATTTTGAAGCAATTTGGCTTCATTTATCATTCAAATAACGTCCAAATACACAAAGAAGCCACCCAAAATATTTATTTAATGTTTACGAGTGTTTTTGCACTTGTATTTGCATTTAATTACCTATATTTCACGTCAAATCGCTTTAAAATGCATTAAAAAGGCATTTGTGAATGTTTATGCACATTTTGAAGCAATTTGGTCTCATTTATCATTCAAATAACGTCCCAATACACAAAGAAGCCACCCAAAATATTTATTTAATGTTTACGAGTGTTTTTGCACTTGTATTTGCATTTAATTACCTATATTTCACTTCAAATCGCTTTCAAATGCATTAAAAAGGCATTTGTGAATGTTTATGCACATTTTGAAGCAATTTGGCCTCATTTATCATTCAAATAACGTCCAAATACACAAAAAACAACCCAAAATATTTATTTAATATTTTCGAGTGTTTTTGCACTTGTATTTGCATTTAATGACCTATATTTCCCGTCAAATCGCATTAAAATGCATTAAAAACGTATTTCAGAATGTTTATGCATATTTTTAACCAATTTGGCCTCATTTATCATTCAAATTACGTCCAAATATACAAAGAAGCCACCCAAAATATTTATTTCATGTTTACAAGTGTTTTTGCACTTGTATGTGCATTTAATTACCTATATTTCACGTCAAATCGCATTAAAATGCATTAAAAATGCATTTGTGCATGTTTATGCACATTTTTAACCAATTTGGCCTCATTTATCATTCAAATAACGTCCAAATAAACAAAGAAGCCACCCAAAATATTTATTTAATATTTACGAGTGTTTTTGAATTTGTTTGTGCATTTAATTACCTATATTTCACATCAAATCGCTTTAAAATGCATTAAAAAGGAATTTGTGCAAGTTTATGCACATTTTGAAGCAATTTGGCCTCATTTATCATTCAAATAACGTCCAAATACACAAAGAATCCACCCAAAATATTTATTTAATTTTTACGAATGTTTTTGCACTTGTATTTGCATTTAATTACCTATATTTCATGTTAAATCGCATTAAAATGCATTAAAAAGGCATTTGAGCATGTTTGTGCACATTTTTAACCAATTTGGCCTCATTTATTATTAAAATAACGTCCAAATACACAAAGAAGCCACCCAAAATATTTATTTAATGTTTACTTGTGTTTTTGCACTTGTATTTGCACTTAATAACCTATATTTCACGTCAAATCGCATCGAAGTGCATTAAAAACCAATTTGAGCATGTTTATACACATTTTTAACCAATTTGGCCTCATTTATCTTTCAAATAACGTCCAAATACACAAAGAAGCCACCCAAAATATTTATTTAATGTTTACGAGTGTTTTTGCACTTGTATTTGCATTTAATTACCTATATTTCACGTCAAAACGCTTTAAAATGCATTAAAAAGGCATTTGTGAATGTTTATGCACATTTTGAAGCAATTTGGTCTCATTTATCATTCAAATAACGTCCAAATACACAAAGAAGCCACCCAAAATATTTATTTAATGTTTACGAGTGTTTTTGCACTTGTATTTGCATTTAATTACCTATATTTCACGTCAAATCGCTTTAAAATGCATTAAAAAGGCATTTGTGCATGTTTATGCATATTTTGAAGCAATTTGGCTTCATTTATCATTCAAATAACGTCCAAATACACAAAGAAGCCACCCAAAATATTTATTTAATGTTTACGAGTGTTTTTGCACTTGTATTTGCATTTAATTACGTATATTTCACCTCAAATCGCTTTAAAATGCATTAAAAAGGCATTTGTGAATGTTTATGCACATTTTGAAGCAATTTGGCCTCATTTATCATTCAAATAACGTCCAAATACACAAAGAAGCCACCCAAAATATTTATTTAATTTTTACGAATGTTTTTGCACTTGTATTTGCATTTAATTACCTATATTTCAAGTTAAATCGCATTAAAATGCATTAAAAAGGCATTTGAGCATGTTTGTGCACATTTTTAACCAATTTGGCCTCATTTATTATTAAAATAACGTCCAAATACACAAAGAAGCCACCCAAAATATTTATTTAATGTTTACTTGTGTTTTTGCACTTGTATTTGCACTTAATAACCTATATTTCACGTCAAATCGCATCGAAGTGCATTAAAAACCAATTTGAGCATGTTTATACACATTTTTAACCAATTTGGCCTCATTTATCTTTCAAATAACGTCCAAATACACAAAGAAGCCACCCAAAATATTTATTTAATGTTTACGAGTGTTTTTGCACTTGTATTTGCATTTAATTACCTATATTTCACTTCAAATCGCTTTCAAATGCATTAAAAAGGCATTTGTGCATGTTTATGCACATTTTGAAGCAATTTGGCTTCATTTATCATTCAAATAACGTCCAAATACACAAAGAAGCCACCCAAAATATTTATTTAATGTTTACGAGTGTTTTTGCACTTGTATTTGCATTTAATTACCTATATTTCACGTCAAATCGCTTTAAAATGCATTAAAAAGGCATTTGTGAATGTTTATGCACATTTTGAAGCAATTTGGTCTCATTTATCATTCAAATAACGTCCCAATACACAAAGAAGCCACCCAAAATATTTATTTAATGTTTACGAGTGTTTTTGCACTTGTATTTGCATTTAATTACCTATATTTCACGTCAAATCGCTTTAAAATGCATTAAAAAGGCATTTGTGCATGTTTATGCACATTTTGAAGCAATTTGGCCTCATTTATCATTCAAATAACGTCCAAATACACAAAGAAGCCACCCAAAATATTTATTTAATGTTTACGAGTGTTTTTGCACTTGTATTCACATTTAATGACCTATTTCACGTCAAAACGCTTTAAAATGCATTAAAAAGGCATTTGTGAATGTTTATGCACATTTTGAAGCAATTTGGTCTCATTTATCATTCAAATAACGTCCAAATACACAAAGAAGCCACCCAAAATATTTATTTAATGTTTACGAGTGTTTTTGCACTTGTATTTGCATTTAATTACCTATATTTCACGTCAAATCGCTTTAAAATGCATTAAAAAGGCATTTGTGCATGTTTATGCATATTTTGAAGCAATTTGGCTTCATTTATCATTCAAATAACGTCCAAATACACAAAGGAGCCACCCAAAATATTTATTTAATGTTTACGAGTGTTTTTGCACTTGTATTTGCATTTAATTACCTATATTTCACGTCAAATCGCTTTAAAATGCATTAAAAAGGCATTTGTGCATGTTTATGCACATTTTGAAGCAATTTGGCCTCATTTATCATTCAAATAACGTCCAAATACACAAAGAAGCCACCCAAAATATTTATTTAATGTTTACGAGTGTTTTTGCACTTGTATTTGCATTTAATTACCTATATTTCACGTCAAATCGCTTTAAAATGCATTAAAAAGGCATTTGTGAATGTTTATGCACATTTTGAAGCAATTTGGCCTCATTTATCATTCAAATAACGTCCAAATACACAAAAAACAACCCAAAATATTTATTTAATATTTTCGAGTGTTTTTGCACTTGTATTTGCATTTAATGACCTATATTTCACGTCAAATCGCATTAAAATGCATTAAAAACGTATTTCAGAATGTTTATGCATATTTTTAACCAATTTGGCCTCATTTATAATTCAAATTACGTCCAAATACACAAATAAGCCACCCAAAATATTTATTTAATGTTTACGAGTGTTTTTGCACTTGTATTTGCATTTAATTACCTATATTTCACGTCAAATCGCATTAAAATGCATTAAAAAGGCATTTGTGCATGTTTATGCACATTTTTAACCAATTTGGCCTCATTTATCATTCAAATAACGTCCAAATACACAAATAAGCCACCCAAAATATTTATTTAATGTTTACGAGTGTTTTTGCACTTGTATTTGCATTTAATTATCTATATTTCACGTCAAATCGCTTTAAAATGCATTAAAAAGGCATTTGTGCATGTTTATGCACATTTTGAAGCAATTTGGCCTCATTTATCATTCAAATAACGTCCAAATACACAAAGAAGCCACCCAAAAATATTTATTTAATGTTTACGAGTGTTTTTGCACTTGTATTTGCATTTAATTACCTATATTTCACGTCAAATCGCTTTCAAATGCATTAAAAAGGCATTTGTGAATGTTTATGCACATTTTGAAGCAATTTGGCCTCATTTATCATTCAAATAACGTCCAAATGCACAAAAAACAACCCAAAATATTTATTTAATATTTTCGAGTGTTTTTGCACTTGTATTTGCATTTAATGACCTATATTTCCCGTCAAATCGCATTAAAATGCATTAAAAACGTATTTCAGAATGTTTATGCATATTTTTAACCAATTTGGCCTCATTTATCATTCAAATTACGTCCAAATATACAAAGAAGCCACCCAAAATATTTATTTGATGTTTACAAGTGTTTTTGCACTTGTATGTGCATTTAATTACCTATATTTCACGTCAAATCGCATTAAAATGCATTAAAAATGCATTTGTGCATGTTTATGCACATTTTTAACCAATTTGGCCTCATTTATCATTCAAATAACGTCCAAATAAACAAAGAAGCCACCCAAAATATTTATTTAATATTTACGAGTGTTTTTGAATTTGTTTGTGCATTTAATTACCTATATTTCACATCAAATCGCTTTAAAATGCATTAAAAAGGAATTTGTGCAAGTTTATGCACATTTTGAAGCAATTTGGCCTCATTTATCATTCAAATAAGGTCCAAATACACAAAGAATCCACCCAAAATATTTATTTAATTTTTACGAATGTTTTTGCACTTGTATTTGCATTTAATTACCTATATTTCATGTTAAATCGCATTAAAATGCATTAAAAAGGCATTTGAGCATGTTTGTGCACATTTTTAACCAATTTGGCCTCATTTATTATTAAAATAACGTCCAAATACACAAAGAAGCCACCCAAAATATTTATTTAATGTTTACTTGTGTTTTTGTACTTGTATTTGCAATTAATAACCTATATTTCACGTCAAATCGCATCGAAGTGCATTAAAAACCAATTTGAGCATGTTTATACACATTTTTAACCAATTTGGCCTCATTTATCTTTCAAATAACGTCCAAATACACAAAGAAGCCACCCAAAATATTTATTTAATGTTTACGAGTGTTTTTGCACTTGTATTTGCATTTAATTACCTATATTTCACGTCAAAACGCTTTAAAATGCATTAAAAAGGCATTTGTGAATGTTTATGCACATTTTGAAGCAATTTGGTCTCATTTATCATTCAAATAACGTCCAAATACACAAAGAAGCCACCCAAAATATTTATTTAATGTTTACGAGTGTTTTTGCACTTGTATTTGCATTTAATTACCTATATTTCACGTCAAATCGCTTTAAAATGCATTAAAAAGGCATTTGTGCATGTTTATGCATATTTTGAAGCAATTTGGCTTCATTTATCATTCAAATAACGTCCAAATACACAAAGAAGCCACCCAAAATATTTATTTAATGTTTACGAGTGTTTTTGCACTTGTATTTGCCTTTAATTACGTATATTTCACCTCAAATCGCTTTAAAATGCATTAAAAAGGCATTTGTGAATGTTTATGCACATTTTGAAGCAATTTGGCCTCATTTATCATTCAAATAACGTCCAAATACACAAAGAAGCCACCCAAAATATTTATTTAATGTTTACGAGTGTTTTTGCACTTGTATTCACATTTAATGACCTATTTCACGTCAAAACGCTTTAAAATGCATTAAAAAGGCATTTGTGAATGTTTATGCACATTTTGAAGCAATTTGGTCTCATTTATCATTCAAATAACGTCCAAATACACAAAGAAGCCACCCAAAATATTTATTTAATGTTTACGAGTGTTTTTGCACTTGTATTTGCATTTAATTACCTATATTTCACGTCAAATCGCTTTAAAATGCATTAAAAAGGCATTTGTGCATGTTTATGCATATTTTGAAGCAATTTGGCTTCATTTATCATTCAAATAACGTCCAAATACACAAAGGAGTCACCCAAAATATTTATTTAATGTTTACGAGTGTTTTTGCACTTGTATTTGCATTTAATTACCTATATTTCACGTCAAATCGCTTTAAAATGCATTAAAAAGGCATTTGTGCATGTTTATGCACATTTTGAAGCAATTTGGCCTCATTTATCATTCAAATAACGTCCAAATACACAAAGAAGCCACCCAAAATATTTATTTAATGTTTACGAGTGTTTTTGCACTTGTATTTGCATTTAATTACCTATATTTCACGTCTAATCGCTTTAAAATGCATTAAAAAGGCATTTGTGAATGTTTATGCACATTTTGAAGCAATTTGGCCTCATTTATCATTCAAATAACGTCCAAATACACAAAAAACAACCCAAAATATTTATTTAATATTTTCGAGTGTTTTTGCACTTGTATTTGCATTTAATGACCTATATTTCACGTCAAATCGCATTAAAATGCATTAAAAACGTATTTCAGAATGTTTATGCATATTTTTAACCAATTTGGCCTCATTTATAATTCAAATTACGTCCAAATACACAAATAAGCCACCCAAAATATTTATTTAATGTTTACGAGTGTTTTTGCACTTGTATTTGCATTTAATTACCTATATTTCACGTCAAATCGCATTAAAATGCATTAAAAAGGCATTTGTGCATGTTTATGCACATTTTTAACCAATTTGGCCTCATTTATCATTCAAATAACGTCCAAATACACAAATAAGCCACCCAAAATATTTATTTAATGTTTACGAGTGTTTTTGCACTTGTATTTGCATTTAATTATCTATATTTCACGTCAAATCGCTTTAAAATGCATTAAAAAGGCATTTGTGCATGTTTATGCACATTTTGAAGCAATTTGGCCTCATTTATCATTCAAATAACGTCCAAATACACAAAGAAGCCACCCAAAAATATTTATTTAATGTTTACGAGTGTTTTTGCACTTGTATTTGCATTTAATTACCTATATTTCACGTCAAATCGCTTTCAAATGCATTAAAAAGGCATTTGTGAATGTTTATGCACATTTTGAAGCAATTTGGCCTCATTTATCATTCAAATAACGTCCAAATACACAAAAAACAACCCAAAATATTTATTTAATATTTTCGAGTGTTTTTGCACTTGTATTTGCATTTAATGACCTATATTTCCCGTCAAATCGCATTAAAATGCATTAAAAACGTATTTCAGAATGTTTATGCATATTTTTAACCAATTTGGCCTCATTTATCATTCAAATTACGTCCAAATATACAAAGAAGCCACCCAAAATATTTATTTGATGTTTACAAGTGTTTTTGCACTTGTATGTGCATTTAATTACCTATATTTCACGTCAAATCGCATTAAAATGCATTAAAAATGCATTTGTGCATGTTTATGCACATTTTTAACCAATTTGGCCTCATTTATCATTCAAATAACGTCCAAATAAACAAAGAAGCCACCCAAAATATTTATTTAATATTTACGAGTGTTTTTGAATTTGTTTGTGCATTTAATTACCTATATTTCACATCAAATCGCTTTAAAATGCATTAAAAAGGAATTTGTGCAAGTTTATGCACATTTTGAAGCAATTTGGCCTCATTTATCATTCAAATAACGTCCAAATACACAAAGAAGCCACCCAAAATATTTATTTAATGTTTACGAGTGTTTTTGCACTTGTATTTGCGTTTAATAACCTATATTTCACGTCAAATCGTATTAAAATGCATTAAAATGAATTAAAAACGATTTTGAGCATGTTTATGCATATTTTTAACCAATTTGGCCTCATTTATCATTCAAATAACGTCCAAATACACAGAAAAGCAACCCAAAATATTTATTTAATGTTTACAAGTGTTTTTGCACTTGTAGTTGCACTTAATGACCTATATTTCATGTCAAATCGCATAAAAATGCATTAAAAACGAATTTGAGCTTGTTTATGCACATTTTTAACCAATTTGGCCTCATTTATCATTCAAATAACGTCCAAATACACAAAAAAGCCACCCAAAATATTTATTTAATGTTTACGAGTGTTTTTGCACTTGTATTTGCATTTAATTACGTATATTTCACCTCAAATCGCTTTAAAATGCATTAAAAAGGCATTTGTGAATGTTTATGCACATTTTGAAGCAATTTGGCCTCATTTATCATTCAAATAACGTCCAAATACACAAAGAAGCCACCCAAAATATTTATTTAATGTTTACGAGTGTTTTTGCACTTGTATTTGCGTTTAATAACCTATATTTCACGTCAAATCGTATTAAAATGCATTAAAATGAATTAAAAACGAATTTGAGCATGTTTATGCATATTTTTAACCAATTTGGCCTCATTTATCATTCAAATAACGTCCAAATACACAAAAAACAACCCAAAATATTTATTTAATATTTTCGAGTGTTTTTTCACTTGTATTTGCATTTAATGACCTATATTTCACGTCAAATCGCATTAAAATGCATTAAAAACGTATTTCAGAATGTTTATGCATATTTTTAACCAATTTGGCCTCATTTATAATTCAAATTACGTCCAAATACACAAATAAGCCACCCAAAATATTTATTTAATGTTTACGAGTGTTTTTGCACTTGTATTTGCATTTAATTACCTATATTTAACGTCAAATCGCATTAAAATGCATTAAAAAGGCATTTGTGCATGTTTATGCACATTTTTAACCAATTTGGCCTCATTTATCATTCAAATAACGTCCAAATACACAAATAAGCCACCCAAAATATTTATTTAATGTTTACGAGTGTTTTTGCACTTGTATTTGCATTTAATTATCTATATTTCACGTCAAATCGCTTTAAAATGCATTAAAAAGGCATTTGTGCATGTTTATGCACATTTTGAAGCAATTTGGCCTCATTTATCATTCAAATAACGTCCAAATACACAAAGAAGCCACCCAAAAATATTTATTTAATGTTTACGAGTGTTTTTGCACTTGTATTTGCATTTAATTACCTATATTTCACGTCAAATCGCTTTCAAATGCATTAAAAAGGCATTTGTGAATGTTTATGCACATTTTGAAGCAATTTGGCCTCATTTATCATTCAAATAACGTCCAAATACACAAAAAACAACCCAAAATATTTATTTAATATTTTCGAGTGTTTTTGCACTTGTATTTGCATTTAATGACCTATATTTCCCGTCAAATCGCATTAAAATGCATTAAAAACGTATTTCAGAATGTTTATGCATATTTTTAACCAATTTGGCCTCATTTATCATTCAAATTACGTCCAAATATACAAAGAAGCCACCCAAAATATTTATTTGATGTTTACAAGTGTTTTTGCACTTGTATGTGCATTTAATTACCTATATTTCACGTCAAATCGCATTAAAATGCATTAAAAATGCATTTGTGCATGTTTATGCACATTTTTAACCAATTTGGCCTCATTTATCATTCAAATAACGTCCAAATAAACAAAGAAGCCACCCAAAATATTTATTTAATATTTACGAGTGTTTTTGAATTTGTTTGTGCATTTAATTACCTATATTTCACATCAAATCGCTTTAAAATGCATTAAAAAGGAATTTGTGCAAGTTTATGCACATTTTGAAGCAATTTGGCCTCATTTATCATTCAAATAACGTCCAAATACACAAAGAATCCACCCAAAATATTTATTTAATTTTTACGAATGTTTTTGCACTTGTATTTGCATTTAATTACCTATATTTCATGTTAAATCGCATTAAAATGCATTAAAAAGGCATTTGAGCATGTTTGTGCACATTTTTAACCAATTTGGCCTCATTTATTATTAAAATAACGTCCAAATACACAAAGAAGCCACCCAAAATATTTATTTAATGTTTACTTGTGTTTTTGCACTTGTATTTGCAATTAATAACCTATATTTCACGTCAAATCGCATCGAAGTGCATTAAAAACCAATTTGAGCATGTTTATACACATTTTTAACCAATTTGGCCTCATTTATCTTTCAAATAACGTCCAAATACACAAAGAAGCCACCCAAAATATTTATTTAATGTTTACGAGTGTTTTTGCACTTGTATTTGCATTTAATTACCTATATTTCACGTCAAAACGCTTTAAAATGCATTAAAAAGGCATTTGTGAATGTTTATGCACATTTTGAAGCAATTTGGTCTCATTTATCATTCAAATAACGTCCAAATACACAAAGAAGCCACCCAAAATATTTATTTAATGTTTACGAGTGTTTTTGCACTTGTATTTGCATTTAATTACCTATATTTCACGTCAAATCGCTTTAAAATGCATTAAAAAGGCATTTGTGCATGTTTATGCATATTTTGAAGCAATTTGGCTTCATTTATCATTCAAATAACGTCCAAATACACAAAGAAGCCACCCAAAATATTTATTTAATGTTTACGAGTGTTTTTGCACTTGTATTTGCATTTAATTACGTATATTTCACCTCAAATCGCTTTAAAATGCATTAAAAAGGCATTTGTGAATGTTTATGCACATTTTGAAACAATTTGGCCTCATTTATCATTCAAATAACGTCCAAATACACAAAGAAGCCACCCAAAATATTTATTTAATGTTTACGAGTGTTTTTGCACTTGTATTTGCGTTTAATAACCTATATTTCACGTCAAATCGTATTAAAATGCATTAAAATGAATTAAAAACGAAATGGAGCATGTTTATGCATATTTTTAACCAATTTGGCCTCATTTATCATTCAAATAACGTCCAAATACACAGAAAAGCAACCCAAAATATTTATTTAATGTTTACGAGTGTTTTTGCACTTGTAGTTGCACTTAATGACCTATATTTCATGTCAAATCGCATAAAAATGCATTAAAAACGAATTTGAGCTTGTTTATGCACATTTTTAACGAATTTGGCCTCATTTATCATTCAAATAACGTCCAAATACACAAAAAAGCCACCCAAAATATTTATTTAATGTTTACGAGTGTTTTTGCACTTGTATTTGCATTTAATTACGTATATTTCACCTCAAATCGCTTTAAAATGCATTAAAAAGGCATTTGTGAATGTTTATGCACATTTTGAAGCAATTTGGCCTCATTTATCATTCAAATAACGTCCAAATACACAAAGAAGCCACCCAATATATTTATTTAATGTTTACGAGTGTTTTTGCACTTGTATTTGCGTTTAATAACCTATATTTCACGTCAAATCGTATTAAAATGCATTAAAATGAATTAAAAACGAATTTGAGCATGTTTATGCATATTTTTAACCAATTTGGCCTCATTTATCATTCAAATAACGTCCAAATACACAAAAAACAACCCAAAATATTTATTTAATATTTTCGAGTGTTTTTTCACTTGTATTTGCATTTAATGACCTATATTTCACGTCAAATCGCATTAAAATGCATTAAAAACGTATTTCAGAATGTTTATGCATATTTTTAACCAATTTGGCCTCATTTATAATTCAAATTACGTCCAAATACACAAATAAGCCACCCAAAATATTTATTTAATGTTTACGAGTGTTTTTGCACTTGTATTTGCATTTAATTACCTATATTTCACGTCAAATCGCATTAAAATGCATTAAAAAGGCATTTGTGCATGTTTATGCACATTTTTAACCAATTTGGCCTCATTTATCATTCAAATAACGTCCAAATACACAAATAAGCCACCCAAAATATTTATTTAATGTTTACGAGTGTTTTTGCACTTGTATTTGCATTTAATTATCTATATTTCACGTCAAATCGCTTTAAAATGCATTAAAAAGGCATTTGTGCATGTTTATGCACATTTTGAAGCAATTTGGCCTCATTTATCATTCAAATAACGTCCAAATACACAAAGAAGCCACCCAAAAATATTTATTTAATGTTTACGAGTGTTTTTGCACTTGTATTTGCATTTAATTACCTATATTTCACGTCAAATCGATTTCAAATGCATTAAAAAGGCATTTGTGAATGTTTATGCACATTTTGAAGCAATTTGGCCTCATTTATCATTCAAATAACGTCCAAATACACAAAAAACAACCCAAAATATTTATTTAATATTTTCGAGTGTTTTTGCACTTGTATTTGCATTTAATGACCTATATTTCCCGTCAAATCGCATTAAAATGCATTAAAAACGTATTTCAGAATGTTTATGCATATTTTTAACCAATTTGGCCTCATTTATCATTCAAATTACGTCCAAATATACAAAGAAGCCACCCAAAATATTTATTTGATGTTTACAAGTGTTTTTGCACTTGTATGTGCATTTAATTACCTATATTTCACGTCAAATCGCATTAAAATGCATTAAAAATGCATTTGTGCATGTTTATGCACATTTTTAACCAATTTGGCCTCATTTATCATTCAAATAACGTCCAAATAAACAAAGAAGCCACCCAAAATATTTATTTAATATTTACGAGTGTTTTTGAATTTGTTTGTGCATTTAATTACCTATATTTCACATCAAATCGCTTTAAAATGCATTAAAAAGGAATTTGTGCAAGTTTATGCACATTTTGAAGCAATTTGGCCTCATTTATCATTCAAATAACGTCCAAATACACAAAGAATCCACCCAAAATATTTATTTAATTTTTACGAATGTTTTTGCACTTGTATTTGCATTTAATTACCTATATTTCATGTCAAATCGCATAAAAATGCATTAAAAACGAATTTGAGCTTGTTTATGCACATTTTTAACCAATTTGGCCTCATTTATTATTAAAATAACGTCCAAATACACAAAGAAGCCACCCAAAATATTTATTTAATGTTTACTTGTGTTTTTGCACTTGTATTTGCAATTAATAACCTATATTTCACGTCAAATCGCATCGAAGTGCATTAAAAACCAATTTGAGCATGTTTATACACATTTTTAACCAATTTGGCCTCATTTATCTTTCAAATAACGTCCAAATACACAAAGAAGCCACCCAAAATATTTATTTAATGTTTACGAGTGTTTTTGCACTTGTATTTGCATTTAATTACCTATATTTCACGTCAAAACGCTTTAAAATGCATTAAAAAGGCATTTGTGAATGTTTATGCACATTTTGAAGCAATTTGGTCTCATTTATCATTCAAATAACGTCCAAATACACAAAGAAGCCACCCAAAATATTTATTTAATGTTTACGAGTGTTTTTGCACTTGTATTTGCATTTAATTACCTATATTTCACGTCAAATCGCTTTAAAATGCATTAAAAAGGCATTTGTGCATGTTTATGCATATTTTGAAGCAATTTGGCTTCATTTATCATTCAAATAACGTCCAAATACACAAAGAAGCCACCCAAAATATTTATTTAATGTTTACGAGTGTTTTTGCACTTGTATTTGCATTTAATTACGTATATTTCACCTCAAATCGCTTTAAAATGCATTAAAAAGGCATTTGTGAATGTTTATGCACATTTTGAAGCAATTTGGCCTCATTTATCATTCAAATAACGTCCAAATACACAAAGAAGCCACCCAAAATATTTATTTAATGTTTACGAGTGTTTTTGCACTTGTATTTGCGTTTAATAACCTATATTTCACGTCAAATCGTATTAAAATGCATTAAAATGAATTAAAAACGAATTTGAGCATGTTTATGCATATTTTTAACCAATTTGGCCTCATTTATCATTCAAATAACGTCCAAATACACAGAAAAGCAACCCAAAATATTTATTTAATGTTTACGAGTGTTTTTGCACTTGTAGTTGCACTTAATGACCTATATTTCATGTCAAATCGCATAAAAATGCATTAAAAACGAATTTGAGCTTGTTTATGCACATTTTTAACCAATTTGGCCTCATTTATCATTCAAATAACGTCCAAATACAGAAAAAAGCCACCCAAAATATTTATTTAATGTTTACGAGTGTTTTTGCACTTGTATTTACATTTAATGACCTATATTTCCCGTCAAATCGCATCAAAATGCATTAAAAACGAATTTGAGCATTTTAATGCACATTTTTAACCAATTTGGCCTCATTTATCATTCAAATAACGTCAAACATACAAAGAATCAACCCAAAATATTTATTTAATATTTTCGAGTGTTTTTGCACTTGTATTTGCATTTAATGACCTATATTTCCCGTCAAATCGCATTAAAATGCATTAAAAACGTATTTCAGAATGTTTATGCATATTTTTAACCAATTTGGCCTCATTTATCATTCAAATTACGTCCAAATATACAAAGAAGCCACCCAAAATATTTATTTGATGTTTACAAGTGTTTTTGCACTTGTATGTGCATTTAATTACCTATATTTCACGTCAAATCGCATTAAAATGCATTAAAAATGCATTTGTGCATGTTTATGCACATTTTTAACCAATTTGGCCTCATTTATCATTCAAATAACGTCCAAATAAACAAAGAAGCCACCCAAAATATTTATTTAATATTTACGAGTGTTTTTGAATTTGTTTGTGCATTTAATTACCTATATTTCACATCAAATCGCTTTAAAATGCATTAAAAAGGAATTTGTGCAAGTTTATGCACATTTTGAAGCAATTTGGCCTCATTTATCATTCAAATAACGTCCAAATACACAAAGAATCCACCCAAAATATTTATTTAATTTTTACGAATGTTTTTGCACTTGTATTTGCATTTAATTACCTATATTTCATGTTAAATCGCATTAAAATGCATTAAAAAGGCATTTGAGCATGTTTGTGCACATTTTTAACCAATTTGGCCTCATTTATTATTAAAATAACGTCCAAATACACAAAGAAGCCACCCAAAATATTTATTTAATGTTTACTTGTGTTTTTGCACTTGTATTTGCACTTAATAACCTATATTTCACGTCAAATCGCATCGAAGTGCATTAAAAACCAATTTGAGCATGTTTATACACATTTTTAACCAATTTGGCCTCATTTATCTTTCAAATAACGTCCAAATACACAAAGAAGCCACCCAAAATATTTATTTAATGTTTACGAGTGTTTTTGCACTTGTATTTGCATTTAATTACCTATATTTCACTTCAAATCGCTTTAAAATGCATTAAAAAGGCATTTGTGCATGTTTATGCATATTTTGAAGCAATTTGGCTTCATTTATCATTCAAATAACGTCCAAATACACAAAGAAGCCACCCAAAATATTTATTTAATGTTTACGAGTGTTTTTGCACTTGTATTTGCATTTAATTACCTATATTTCACGTCAAATCGCTTTAAAATGCATTAAAAAGGCATTTGTGAATGTTTATGCACATTTTGAAGCAATTTGGTCTCATTTATCATTCAAATAACGTCCCAATACACAAAGAAGCCACCCAAAATATTTATTTAATGTTTACGAGTGTTTTTGCACTTGTATTTGCATTTAATTACCTATATTTCACGTCAAATCGCTTTAAAATGCATTAAAAAGGCATTTGTGCATGTTTATGCACATTTTGAAGCAATTTGGCCTCATTTATCATTCAAATAACGTCCAAATACACAAAGAAGCCACCCAAAATATTTATTTAATGTTTACGAGTGTTTTTGCACTTGTATTCACATTTAATGACCTATTTCACGTCAAAACGCTTTAAAATGCATTAAAAAGGCATTTGTGAATGTTTATGCACATTTTGAAGCAATTTGGTCTCATTTATCATTCAAATAACGTCCAAATACACAAAGAAGCCACCCAAAATATTTATTTAATGTTTACGAGTGTTTTTGCACTTGTATTTGCATTTAATTACCTATATTTCACGTCAAATCGCTTTAAAATGCATTAAAAAGGCATTTGTGCATGTTTATGCACATTTTGAAGCAATTTGGCCTCATTTATCATTCAAATAACGTCCAAATACACAAAGAAGCCACCCAAAATATTTATTTAATGTTTACGAGTGTTTTTGCACTTGTATTCACATTTAATGACCTATTTCACGTCAAAACGCTTTAAAATGCATTAAAAAGGCATTTGTGAATGTTTATGCACATTTTGAAGCAATTTGGTCTCATTTATCATTCAAATAACGTCCAAATACACAAAGAAGCCACCCAAAATATTTATTTAATGTTTACGAGTGTTTTTGCACTTGTATTTGCATTTAATTACCTATATTTCACGTCAAATCGCTTTAAAATGCATTAAAAAGGCATTTGTGAATGTTTATGCACATTTTGAAGCAATTTGGCCTCATTTATCATTCAAATAACGTCCAAATACACAAAAAACAACCCAAAATATTTATTTAATATTTTCGAGTGTTTTTGCACTTGTATTTGCATTTAATGACCTATATTTCACGTCAAATCGCATTAAAATGCATTAAAAACGTATTTCAGAATGTTTATGCATATTTTTAACCAATTTGGCCTCATTTATAATTCAAATTACGTCCAAATACACAAATAAGCCACCCAAAATATTTATTTAATGTTTACGAGTGTTTTTGCACTTGTATTTGCATTTAATTACCTATATTTCACGTCAAATCGCATTAAAATGCATTAAAAAGGCATTTGAGCATGTTTGTGCACATTTTTAACCAATTTGGCCTCATTTATTATTAAAATAACGTCGAAATACACAAAGAAGCCAACCAAAATATTTATTTAATGTTTATTTGTGTTTTTGCACTTGTATTTGCACTTAATGACCTATATTTCACGTCAAATCGCATCGAAGTGCATTAAAAACGAATTTGAGCATGTTTATGCACATTTTTAACCAATTTGGCCTCATTTATCATTCAAATAACGTCCAAATACACAAAGAAGCCACCCAAAAATATTTATTTAATGTTTACGAGTGTTTTTGCACTTGTATTTGCATTTAATTACCTATATTTCACGTCAAATCGCTTTCAAATGCATTAAAAAGGCATTTGTGAATGTTTATGCACATTTTGAAGCAATTTGGCCTCATTTATCATTCAAATAACGTCCAAATACACAAAAAACAACCCAAAATATTTATTTAATATTTTCGAGTGTTTTTGCACTTGTATTTGCATTTAATGACCTATATTTCCCGTCAAATCGCATTAAAATGCATTAAAAACGTATTTCAGAATGTTTATGCATATTTTTAACCAATTTGGCCTCATTTATCATTCAAATTACGTCCAAATATACAAAGAAGCCACCCAAAATATTTATTTGATGTTTACAAGTGTTTTTGCACTTGTATGTGCATTTAATTACCTATATTTCACGTCAAATCGCATTAAAATGCATTAAAAATGCATTTGTGCATGTTTATGCACATTTTTAACCAATTTGGCCTCATTTATCATTCAAATAACGTCCAAATAAACAAAGAAGCCACCCAAAATATTTATTTAATATTTACGAGTGTTTTTGAATTTGTTTGTGCATTTAATTACCTATATTTCACATCAAATCGCTTTAAAATGCATTAAAAAGGAATTTGTGCAAGTTTATGCACATTTTGAAGCAATTTGGCCTCATTTATCATTCAAATAACGTCCAAATACACAAAGAATCCACCCAAAATATTTATTTAATTTTTACGAATGTTTTTGCACTTGTATTTGCATTTAATTACCTATATTTCATGTCAAATCGCATAAAAATGCATTAAAAACGAATTTGAGCTTGTTTATGCACATTTTTAACCAATTTGGCCTCATTTATTATTAAAATAACGTCCAAATACACAAAGAAGCCACCCAAAATATTTATTTACTGTTTACTTGTGTTTTTGCACTTGTATTTGCAATTAATAACCTATATTTCACGTCAAATCGCATCGAAGTGCATTAAAAACCAATTTGAGCATGTTTATACACATTTTTAACCAATTTGGCCTCATTTATCTTTCAAATAACGTCCAAATACACAAAGAAGCCACCCAAAATATTTATTTAATGTTTACGAGTGTTTTTGCACTTGTATTTGCATTTAATTACCTATATTTCACGTCAAAACGCTTTAAAATGCATTAAAAAGGCATTTGTGAATGTTTATGCACATTTTGAAGCAATTTGGTCTCATTTATCATTCAAATAACGTCCAAATACACAAAGAAGCCACCCAAAATATTTATTTAATGTTTACGAGTGTTTTTGCACTTGTATTTGCATTTAATTACCTATATTTCACGTCAAATCGCTTTAAAATGCATTAAAAAGGCATTTGTGCATGTTTATGCATATTTTGAAGCAATTTGGCTTCATTTATCATTCAAATAACGTCCAAATACACAAAGAAGCCACCCAAAATATTTATTTAATGTTTACGAGTGTTTTTGCACTTGTATTTGCATTTAATTACGTATATTTCACCTCAAATCGTTTTAAAATGCATTAAAAAGGCATTTGTGAATGTTTATGCACATTTTGAAGCAATTTGGCCTCATTTATCATTCAAATAACGTCCAAATACACAAAGAAGCCACCCAAAATATTTATTTAATGTTTACGAGTGTTTTTGCACTTGTATTTGCGTTTAATAACCTATATTTCACGTCAAATCGTATTAAAATGCATTAAAATGAATTAAAAACGAATTTGAGCATGTTTATGCATATTTTTAACCAATTTGGCCTCATTTATCATTCAAATAACGTCCAAATACACAGAAAAGCAACCCAAAATATTTATTTAATGTTTACGAGTGTTTTTGCACTTGTAGTTGCACTTAATGACCTATATTTCATGTCAAATCGCATAAAAATGCATTAAAAACGAATTTGAGCTTGTTTATGCACATTTTTAACCAATTTGGCCTCATTTATCATTCAAATAACGTCCAAATACAGAAAAAAGCCACCCAAAATATTTATTTAATGTTTACGAGTGTTTTTGCACTTGTATTTACATTTAATGACCTATATTTCCCGTCAAATCGCATCAAAATGCATTAAAAACGAATTTGAGCATTTTAATGCACATTTTTAACCAATTTGGCCTCATTTATCATTCAAATAACGTCAAACATACAAAGAATCAACCCAAAATATTTATTTAATATTTTCGAGTGTTTTTGCACTTGTATTTGCATTTAATGACCTATATTTCCCGTCAAATCGCATTAAAATGCATTAAAAACGTATTTCAGAATGTTTATGCATATTTTTAACCAATTTGGCCTCATTTATCATTCAAATTACGTCCAAATATACAAAGAAGCCACCCAAAATATTTATTTGATGTTTACAAGTGTTTTTGCACTTGTATGTGCATTTAATTACCTATATTTCACGTCAAATCGCATTAAAATGCATTAAAAATGCATTTGTGCATGTTTATGCACATTTTTAACCAATTTGGCCTCATTTATCATTCAAATAACGTCCAAATAAACAAAGAAGCCACCCAAAATATTTATTTAATATTTACGAGTGTTTTTGAATTTGTTTGTGCATTTAATTACCTATATTTCACATCAAATCGCTTTAAAATGCATTAAAAAGGAATTTGTGCAAGTTTATGCACATTTTGAAGCAATTTGGCCTCATTTATCATTCAAATAACGTCCAAATACACAAAGAATCCACCCAAAATATTTATTTAATTTTTACGAATGTTTTTGCACTTGTATTTGCATTTAATTACCTATATTTCATGTTAAATCGCATTAAAATGCATTAAAAAGGCATTTGAGCATGTTTGTGCACATTTTTAACCAATTTGGCCTCATTTATTATTAAAATAACGTCCAAATACACAAAGAAGCCACCCAAAATATTTATTTAATGTTTACTTGTGTTTTTGCACTTGTATTTGCACTTAATAACCTATATTTCACGTCAAATCGCATCGAAGTGCATTAAAAACCAATTTGAGCATGTTTATACACATTTTTAACCAATTTGGCCTCATTTATCTTTCAAATAACGTCCAAATACACAAAGAAGCCACCCAAAATATTTATTTAATGTTTACGAGTGTTTTTGCACTTGTATTTGCATTTAATTACCTATATTTCACTTCAAATCGCTTTAAAATGCATTAAAAAGGCATTTGTGCATGTTTATGCATATTTTGAAGCAATTTGGCTTCATTTATCATTCAAATAACGTCCAAATACACAAAGAAGCCACCCAAAATATTTATTTAATGTTTACGAGTGTTTTTGCACTTGTATTTGCATTTAATTACCTATATTTCACGTCAAATCGCTTTAAAATGCATTAAAAAGGCATTTGTGAATGTTTATGCACATTTTGAAGCAATTTGGTCTCATTTATCATTCAAATAACGTCCCAATACACAAAGAAGCCACCCAAAATATTTATTTAATGTTTACGAGTGTTTTTGCACTTGTATTTGCATTTAATTACCTATATTTCACGTCAAATCGCTTTAAAATGCATTAAAAAGGCATTTGTGCATGTTTATGCACATTTTGAAGCAATTTGGCCTCATTTATCATTCAAATAACGTCCAAATACACAAAGAAGCCACCCAAAATATTTATTTAATGTTTACGAGTGTTTTTGCACTTGTATTCACATTTAATGACCTATTTCACGTCAAAACGCTTTAAAATGCATTAAAAAGGCATTTGTGAATGTTTATGCACATTTTGAAGCAATTTGGTCTCATTTATCATTCAAATAACGTCCAAATACACAAAGAAGCCACCCAAAATATTTATTTAATGTTTACGAGTGTTTTTGCACTTGTATTTGCATTTAATTACCTATATTTCACGTCAAATCGCTTTAAAATGCATTAAAAAGGCATTTGTGCATGTTTATGCACATTTTGAAGCAATTTGGCCTCATTTATCATTCAAATAACGTCCAAATACACAAAGAAGCCACCCAAAATATTTATTTAATGTTTACGAGTGTTTTTGCACTTGTATTCACATTTAATGACCTATTTCACGTCAAAACGCTTTAAAATGCATTAAAAAGGCATTTGTGAATGTTTATGCACATTTTGAAGCAATTTGGTCTCATTTATCATTCAAATAACGTCCAAATACACAAAGAAGCCACCCAAAATATTTATTTAATGTTTACGAGTGTTTTTGCACTTGTATTTGCATTTAATTACCTATATTTCACGTCAAATCGCTTTAAAATGCATTAAAAAGGCATTTGTGAATGTTTATGCACATTTTGAAGCAATTTGGCCTCATTTATCATTCAAATAACGTCCAAATACACAAAAAACAACCCAAAATATTTATTTAATATTTTCGAGTGTTTTTGCACTTGTATTTGCATTTAATGACCTATATTTCACGTCAAATCGCATTAAAATGCATTAAAAACGTATTTCAGAATGTTTATGCATATTTTTAACCAATTTGGCCTCATTTATAATTCAAATTACGTCCAAATACACAAATAAGCCACCCAAAATATTTATTTAATGTTTACGAGTGTTTTTGCACTTGTATTTGCATTTAATTACCTATATTTCACGTCAAATCGCATTAAAATGCATTAAAAAGGCATTTGTGCATGTTTATGCACATTTTTAACCAATTTGGCCTCATTTATCATTCAAATAACGTCCAAATACACAAATAAGCCACCCAAAATATTTATTTAATGTTTACGAGTGTTTTTGCACTTGTATTTGCATTTAATTATCTATATTTCACGTCAAATCGCTTTAAAATGCATTAAAAAGGCATTTGTGCATGTTTATGCACATTTTGAAGCAATTTGGCCTCATTTATCATTCAAATAACGTCCAAATACACAAAGAAGCCACCCAAAAATATTTATTTAATGTTTACGAGTGTTTTTGCACTTGTATTTGCATTTAATTACCTATATTTCACGTCAAATCGCATTAAAATGCATTAAAAAGGCATTTGAGCATGTTTGTGCACATTTTTAACCAATTTGGCCTCATTTATTATTAAAATAACGTCGAAATACACAAAGAAGCCAACCAAAATATTTATTTAATGTTTATTTGTGTTTTTGCACTTGTATTTGCACTTAATGACCTATATTTCACGTCAAATCGCATCGAAGTGCATTAAAAACGAATTTGAGCATGTTTATGCACATTTTTAACCAATTTGGCCTCATTTATCATTCAAATAACGTCCAAATACACAAAGAAGCCACCCAAAAATATTTATTTAATGTTTACGAGTGTTTTTGCACTTGTATTTGCATTTAATTACCTATATTTCACGTCAAATCGCTTTCAAATGCATTAAAAAGGCATTTGTGAATGTTTATGCACATTTTGAAGCAATTTGGCCTCATTTATCATTCAAATAACGTCCAAATACACAAAAAACAACCCAAAATATTTATTTAATATTTTCGAGTGTTTTTGCACTTGTATTTGCATTTAATGACCTATATTTCCCGTCAAATCGCATTAAAATGCATTAAAAACGTATTTCAGAATGTTTATGCATATTTTTAACCAATTTGGCCTCATTTATCATTCAAATTACGTCCAAATATACAAAGAAGCCACCCAAAATATTTATTTGATGTTTACAAGTGTTTTTGCACTTGTATGTGCATTTAATTACCTATATTTCACGTCAAATCGCATTAAAATGCATTAAAAATGCATTTGTGCATGTTTATGCACATTTTTAACCAATTTGGCCTCATTTATCATTCAAATAACGTCCAAATAAACAAAGAAGCCACCCAAAATATTTATTTAATATTTACGAGTGTTTTTGAATTTGTTTGTGCATTTAATTACCTATATTTCACATCAAATCGCTTTAAAATGCATTAAAAAGGAATTTGTGCAAGTTTATGCACATTTTGAAGCAATTTGGCCTCATTTATCATTCAAATAACGTCCAAATACACAAAGAATCCACCCAAAATATTTATTTAATTTTTACGAATGTTTTTGCACTTGTATTTGCATTTAATTACCTATATTTCATGTTAAATCGCATTAAAATGCATTAAAAAGGCATTTGAGCATGTTTGTGCACATTTTTAACCAATTTGGCCTCATTTATTATTAAAATAACGTCCAAATACACAAAGAAGCCACCCAAAATATTTATTTAATGTTTACTTGTGTTTTTGCACTTGTATTTGCAATTAATAACCTATATTTCACGTCAAATCGCATCGAAGTGCATTAAAAACCAATTTGAGCATGTTTATACACATTTTTAACCAATTTGGCCTCATTTATCTTTCAAATAACGTCCAAATACACAAAGAAGCCACCCAAAATATTTATTTAATGTTTACGAGTGTTTTTGCACTTGTATTTGCATTTAATTACCTATATTTCACGTCAAAACGCTTTAAAATGCATTAAAAAGGCATTTGTGAATGTTTATGCACATTTTGAAGCAATTTGGTCTCATTTATCATTCAAATAACGTCCAAATACACAAAGAAGCCACCCAAAATATTTATTTAATGTTTACGAGTGTTTTTGCACTTGTATTTGCATTTAATTACCTATATTTCACGTCAAATCGCTTTAAAATGCATTAAAAAGGCATTTGTGCATGTTTATGCATATTTTGAAGCAATTTGGCTTCATTTATCATTCAAATAACGTCCAAATACACAAAGAAGCCACCCAAAATATTTATTTAATGTTTACGAGTGTTTTTGCACTTGTATTTGCATTTAATTACGTATATTTCACCTCAAATCGCTTTAAAATGCATTAAAAAGGCATTTGTGAATGTTTATGCACATTTTGAAGCAATTTGGCCTCATTTATCATTCAAATAACGTCCAAATACACAAAGAAGCCACCCAAAATATTTATTTAATGTTTACGAGTGTTTTTGCACTTGTATTTGCGTTTAATAACCTATATTTCACGTCAAATCGTATTAAAATGCATTAAAATGAATTAAAAACGAATTTGAGCATGTTTATGCATATTTTTAACCAATTTGGCCTCATTTATCATTCAAATAACGTCCAAATACACAGAAAAGCAACCCAAAATATTTATTTAATGTTTACGAGTGTTTTTGCACTTGTAGTTGCACTTAATGACCTATATTTCATGTCAAATCGCATAAAAATGCATTAAAAACGAATTTGAGCTTGTTTATGCACATTTTTAACCAATTTGGCCTCATTTATCATTCAAATAACGTCCAAATACACAAAAAAGCCACCCAAAATATTTATTTAATGTTTACGAGTGTTTTTGCACTTGTATTTACATTTAATGACCTATATTTCCCGTCAAATCGCATCAAAATGCATTAAAAACGAATTTGAGCATTTTAATGCACATTTTTAACCAATTTGGCCTCATTTATCATTCAAATAACGTCAAACATACAAAGAATCAACCCAAAATATTTATTTAATGTTTATGAGTGTTTTTGCACTTGTATTTGCATTTAATTACGTATATTTCACATCAAATCGCTTTAAAATGCATTAAAAAGACATTTGTGAATGTTTATGCACATTTTGAAGCAATTTGGACTCATTTATCATTCAAATAACGTCCAAATACACAAAGAAGCCACCCAAAATATTTATTTAATGTTTACGAGTGTTTTTGCACTTGTATTTGCGTTTAATAACCTATATTTCACGTCAAATCGTATTAAAATGCATTAAAATGAATTAAAAACGAATTTGAGCATGTTTATGCATATTTTTAACCAATTTGGCCTCATTTATCATTCAAATAACGTCCAAATACACAGAAAAGCAACCCAAAATATTTATTTAATGTTTACGAGTGCTTTTGCACTTAATTACCTATATTTCACGTCAAATCGCTTTAAAATGCATTAAAAAGGCATTTGTGCATGTTTATGCACATTTTGAAGCAATTTGGCTTCATTTATCATTCAAATAACGTCCAAATACACAAAGAATCAGCCCAAAATATTTATTTAATATTTACGAGTGTTTTTGCACTTGTATTTGCATTTAATTACCTATATTTCACGTCAAAACGCTTTAAAATGAATTAAAAAGGCATTTGTGAATGTTTATGCACATTTTGAAGCAATTTGGCCTCATTTATCATTCAAATAACGTCCCAATACACAAAGAAGCCACCCAAAATATTTATTTAATGTTTACGAGTGTTTTTGCACTTGTATTTGCATTTAATTACCTATATTTCACGTCAAATCGCTTTAAAATGCATTAAAAAGGCATTTGTGCATGTTTGTGCACATTTTGAAGCAATTTGGCGTCATCTATCATTCAAATAACGTCCAAATACACAAAGAAGCCACCCAAAATATTTATTTAATGTTTACGAGTGTTTTTGCACTTGTATTTGCATTTAATTACCTATATTTCACGTCAAATCGCTTTAAAATGCATTAAAAAGGCATTTGTGCATGTTTATGCACATTTTGAAGCAATTTGGCCTCATTTATCATTCAAATAACGTCCAAATACACAAAGAAGCCACCCGAAATATTTATTTAATGTTTACGAGTGTTTTTGCACTTGTATTTGCATTTAATTACCTATATTTCACGTCAAATCGCTTTAAAATGCATTAAAAAGGCATTTGTGCATGTTTATGCACATTTTGAAGCAATTTGGCTTCATTTATCATTCAAATAACGTCCAAATACACAAAGAAGCCACCCAAAATATTTATTTAATGTTTACGAGTGTTTTTGCACTTGTATTTGCATTTAATTACGTATATTTCACGTCAAATCGCTTTAAAATGCATTAAAAAGGCATTTGTGCATGTTTATGCACATTTTGAAGCAATTTGGCCTCATTTATCATTCAAATAACGTCCAAATACACAAAGAAGCCACCCAAAATATTTATTTAATGTTTACGAGTGTTTTTGCACTTGTATTTGCATTTAATTACCTATATTTCACGTCAAATCGCTTTAAAATGCATTAAAAAGGCATTTGTGCATGTTTATGCACATTTTGAAGCAATTTGGCTTCATTTATCATTCAAATAACGTCCAAATACACAAAGAAGCCACCCAAAATATTTATTTAATGTTTACGAGTGTTTTTGCACTTGTATTTGCATTTAATTACCTATATTTCACGTCAAATCGCTTTAAAATGCATTAAAAAGGCATTTGTGCATGTTTATGCACATTTTGAAGCAATTTGGCTTCATTTATCATTCAAATAACGTCCAAATACACAAAGAAGCCACCCAAAATATTTATTTAATGTTTACGAGTGTTTTTGCACTTGTATTTGCATTTAATTACCTATATTTCACGTCAAATCGCTTTAAAATGCATTAAAAAGGCATTTGTGCATGTTTATGCACATTTTGAAGCAATTTGGCCTCATTTATCATTCAAATAACGTCCAAATACACAAAGAAGCCACCCAAAATATTTATTTAATGTTTACGAGTGTTTTTGCACTTGTATTTGCATTTAATTACCTATATTTCACGTCAAATCGCTTTCAAATGCATTAAAAAGGCATTTGTGAATGTTTATGCACATTTTGAAGCAATTTGGCCTCATTTATCATTCAAATAACGTCCAAATACACAAAAAACAACCCAAAATATTTATTTAATATTTTCGAGTGTTTTTGCACTTGTATTTGCATTTAATGACCTATATTTCCCGTCAAATCGCATTAAAATGCATTAAAAACGTATTTCAGAATGTTTATGCATATTTTTAACCAATTTGGCCTCATTTATCATTCAAATTACGTCCAAATATACAAAGAAGCCACCCAAAATATTTATTTGATGTTTACAAGTGTTTTTGCACTTGTATGTGCATTTAATTACCTATATTTCACGTCAAATCGCATTAAAATGCATTAAAAATGCATTTGTGCATGTTTATGCACATTTTTAACCAATTTGGCCTCATTTATCATTCAAATAACGTCCAAATAAACAAAGAAGCCACCCAAAATATTTATTTAATATTTACGAGTGTTTTTTAATTTGTTTGTGCATTTAATTACCTATATTTCACATCAAATCGCTTTAAAATGCATTAAAAAGGAATTTGTGCAAGTTTATGCACATTTTGAAGCAATTTGGCCTCATTTATCATTCAAATAACGTCCAAATACACAAAGAATCCACCCAAAATATTTATTTAATTTTTACGAGTGTTTTTGCACTTGTATTTACATTTAATGACCTATATTTCCCGTCAAATCGCATCAAAATGCATTAAAAACGAATTTGAGCATTTTAATGCACATTTTTAACCAATTTGGCCTCATTTATCATTCAAATAACGTCAAACATACAAAGAATCAACCCAAAATATTTATTTAATGTTTACGAGTGTTTTTGCACTTGTATTTGCATTTAATTACGTATATTTCACATCAAATCGCTTTAAATGCATTAAAAAGACATTTGTGAATGTTTATGCACATTTTGAAGCAATTTGGACTCATTTATCATTCAAATAACGTCCAAATACACAAAGAAGGCACCCAAAATATTTATTTAATGTTTACGAGTGTTTTTGCACTTGTATTTGCGTTTAATAACCTATATTTCACGTCAAATCGTATTAAAATGCATTAAAATGAATTAAAAACGAATTTTAGCATGTTTATGCATATTTTTAACCAATTTGGCCTCATTTATCATTCAAATAACGTCCAAATACACAGAAAAGCAACCCAAAATATTTATTTAATGTTTACGAGTGCTTTTGCACTTAATGACCTATATTTCACGTCAAATCGCATCAAAGTACATTAAAAACGAATTTGAGCATGTTTATGCACATTTTTAATCAATTTGGCCTAATTTATCATTCAAATAACGTCCAAATACACAAAGAAGCCACCCGAAATATTTATTTAATGTTTACGAGTGTTTTTGCACTTGTATTTGCATTTAATTACCTATATTTCACGTCAAATCGCTTTAAAATGCATTAAAAAGGCATTTGTGCATGTTTATGCACATTTTGAAGCAATTTGGCCTCATTTATCATTCAAATAACGTCCAAATACACAAAGAAGCCACCCAAAATATTTATTTAATGTTTACGAGTGTTTTTGCACTTGTATTTGCATTTAATTACCTATATTTCACGTCAAATCGCATTAAAATGCATTAAAAAGGCATTTGTGCATGTTTATGCACATTTTTAACCAATTTGGCCTCATTTATCATTCAAATAACGTCCAAATACACAAATAAGCCACCCAAAATATTTATTTAATGTTTACGAGTGTTTTTGCACTTGTATTTGCATTTAATTACCTATATTTCACGTCAAATCGCTTTAAAATGCATTAAAAAGGCATTTGTGCATGTTTATGCACATTTTGAAGCAATTTGGCCTCATTTATCATTCAAATAACGTCCAAATACACAAAGAAGCCACCCAAAATATTTATTTAATGTTTACGAGTGTTTTTGCACTTGTATTTGCATTTAATTACCTATATTTCACGTCAAATCGCTTTCAAATGCATTAAAAAGGCATTTGTGAATGTTTATGCACATTTTGAAGCAATTTGGCCTCATTTATCATTCAAATAACGTCCAAATACACAAAAAACAACCCAAAATATTTATTTAATATTTTCGAGTGTTTTTGCACTTGTATTTGCATTTAATGACCTATATTTCCCGTCAAATCGCATTAAAATGCATTAAAAACGTATTTCAGAATGTTTATGCATATTTTTAACCAATTTGGCCTCATTTATCATTCAAATTACGTCCAAATATACAAAGAAGCCACCCAAAATATTTATTTGATGTTTACAAGTGTTTTTGCACTTGTATGTGCATTTAATTACCTATATTTCACGTGAAATCGCATTAAAATGCATTAAAAATGCATTTGTGCATGTTTATGCACATTTTTAACCAATTTGGCCTCATTTATCATTCAAATAACGTCCAAATAAACAAAGAAGCCACCCAAAATATTTATTTAATATTTACGAGTGTTTTTGAATTTGTTTGTGCATTTAATTACCTATATTTCACATCAAATCGCTTTAAAATGCATTAAAAAGGAATTTGTGCAAGTTTATGCACATTTTGAAGCAATTTGGCCTCATTTATCATTCAAATAACGTCCAAATACACAAAGAATCCACCCAAAATATTTATTTAATTTTTACGAATGTTTTTGCACTTGTATTTGCATTTAATTACCTATATTTCATGTTAAATCGCATTAAAATGCATTAAAAAGGCATTTGAGCATGTTTGTGCACATTTTTAACCAATTTGGCCTCATTTATTATTAAAATAACGTCCAAATACACAAAGAAGCCACCCAAAATATTTATTTAATGTTTACTTGTGTTTTTGCACTTGTATTTGCACTTAATAACCTATATTTCACGTCAAATCGCATCGAAGTGCATTAAAAACCAATTTGAGCATGTTTATACACATTTTTAACCAATTTGGCCTCATTTATCTTTCAAATAACGTCCAAATACACAAAGAAGCCACCCAAAATATTTATTTAATGTTTACGAGTGTTTTTGCACTTGTATTTGCATTTAATTACCTATATTTCACGTCAAAACGCTTTAAAATGCATTAAAAAGGCATTTGTGAATGTTTATGCACATTTTGAAGCAATTTGGTCTCATTTATCATTCAAATAACGTCCAAATACACAAAGAAGCCACCCAAAATATTTATTTAATGTTTACGAGTGTTTTTGCACTTGTATTTGCATTTAATTACCTATATTTCACGTCAAATCGCTTTAAAATGCATTAAAAAGGCATTTGTGCATGTTTATGCACATTTTGAAGCAATTTGGCCTCATTTATCATTCAAATAACGTCCAAATACACAAAGAAGCCACCCAAAATATTTATTTAATGTTTACGAGTGTTTTTGCACTTGTAGTTGCATTTAATTACGTATATTTCACCTCAAATCGCTTTAAAATGCATTAAAAAGGCATTTGTGAATGTTTATGCACATTTTGAAGCAATTTGGCCTCATTTATCATTCAAATAACGTCCAAATACACAAAGAAGCCACCCAAAATATTTATTTAATGTTTACGAGTGTTTTTGCACTTGTATTTGCGTTTAATAACCTATATTTCACGTCAAATCGTATTAAAATGCATTAAAATGAATTAAAAACGAATTTGAGCATGTTTATGCATATTTTTAACCAATTTGGCCTCATTTATCATTCAAATAACGTCCAAATACACAGAAAAGCAACCCAAAATATTTATTTAATGTTTACGAGTGTTTTTGCACTTGTAGTTGCACTTAATGACCTATATTTCATGTCAAATCGCATAAAAATGCATTAAAAACGAATTTGAGCTTGTTTATGCACATTTTTAACCAATTTGGCCTCATTTATCATTCAAATAATGTCCAAATACACAAAAAAGCCACCCAAAATATTTATTTAATGTTTACGAGTGTTTTTGCACTTGTATTTGCATTTAATTACGTATATTTCACCTCAAATCGCTTTAAAATGCATTAAAAAGGCATTTGTGAATGTTTATGCACATTTTGAAGCAATTTGGCCTCATTTATCATTCAAATAACGTCCAAATACACAAAGAAGCCACCCAAAATATTTATTTAATGTTTACGAGTGTTTTTGCACTTGTATTTGCGTTTAATAACCTATATTTCACGTCAAATCGTATTAAAATGCATTAAAATGAATTAAAAACGAATTTGAGCATGTTTATGCATATTTTTAACCAATTTGGCCTCATTTATCATTCAAATAACGTCCAAATACACAGAAAAGCAACCCAAAATATTTATTTAATGTTTACGAGTGTTTTTGCACTTGTAGTTGCACTTAATGACCTATATTTCATGTCAAATCGCATAAAAATGCATTAAAAACGAATTTGAGCTTGTTTATGCACATTTTTAACCAATTTGGCCTCATTTATCATTCAAATAACGTCCAAATACACAAAAAAGCCACCCAAAATATTTATTTAATGTTTACGAGTGTTTTTGCACTTGTATTTACATTTAATGACCTATATTTCCCGTCAAATCGCATCAAAATGCATTAAAAACGAATTTGAGCATTTTAATGCACATTTTTAACCAATTTGGCCTCATTTATCATTCAAATAACGTCAAACATACAAAGAATCAACCCAAAATATTTATTTAATGTTTACGAGTGTTTTTGCACTTGTATTTGCATTTAATTACGTATATTTCACATCAAATCGCTTTAAAATGCATTAAAAAGACATTTGTGAATGTTTATGCACATTTTGAAGCAATTTGGACTCATTTATCATTCAAATAACGTCCAAATACACAAAGAAGCCACCCAAAATATTTATTTAATGTTTACGAGTGTTTTTGCACTTGTATTTGCGTTTAATAACCTATATTTCACGTCAAATCGTATTAAAATGCATTAAAATGAATTAAAAACGAATTTTAGCATGTTTATGCATATTTTTAAACAATTTGGCCTCATTTATCATTCAAATAACGTCCAAATACACAGAAAAGCAACCCAAAATATTTATTTAATGTTTACGAGTGCTTTTGCACTTGTAGTTGCACTTAATGACCTATATTTCATGTCAAATCGCATAAAAATGCATTAAAAACGAATTTGAGCTTGTTTATGCACATTTTTAACCAATTTGGCCTCATTTATCATTCAAATAACGTCCAAATACACAAAAAAGCCACCCAAAATATTTATTTAATGTTTACGAGTGTTTTTGCACTTGTATTTACATTTAATGACCTATATTTCCCGTCAAATCGCATCAAAATGCATTAAAAACGAATTTGAGCATTTTAATGCACATTTTTAACCAATTTGGCCTCATTTATCATTCAAATAACGTCAAACACACAAAGAATCAGCCCAAAATATTTATTTAATGTTTACGAGTGTTTTTGCACTTGTATTTGCATTTAATTACCTATATTTCACGTCAAAACGCTTTAAAATGCATTAAAAAGGCATTTGTGAATGTTTATGCACATTTTGAAGCAATTTGGCCTCATTTATCATTCAAATAACGTCCCAATACACAAAGAAGCCACCCAAAATATTTATTTAATGTTTACGAGTGTTTTTGCACTTGTATTTGCATTTAATTACCTATATTTCACGTCAAATCGCTTTAAAATGCATTAAAAAGGCATTTGTGCATGTTTATGCACATTTTGAAGCAATTTGGCGTCATCTATCATTCAAATAACGTCCAAATACACAAAGAAGCCACCCAAAATATTTATTTAATGTTTACGAGTGTTTTTGCACTTGTATTTGCATTTAATTACCTATATTTCACGTCAAATCGCTTTAAAATGCATTAAAAAGGCATTTGTGCATGTTTATGCACATTTTGAAGCAATTTGGCCTCATTTATCATTCAAATAACGTCCAAATACACAAAGAAGCCACCCGAAATATTTATTTAATGTTTACGAGTGTTTTTGCACTTGTATTTGCATTTAATTACCTATATTTCACGTCAAATCGCTTTAAAATGCATTAAAAAGGCATTTGTGCATGTTTATGCACATTTTGAAGCAATTTGGCTTCATTTATCATTCAAATAACGTCCAAATACACAAAGAAGCCACCCAAAATATTTATTTAATGTTTACGAGTGTTTTTGCACTTGTATTTGCATTTAATTACCTATATTTCACGTCAAATCGCTTTAAAATGCATTAAAAAGGCATTTGTGCATGTTTATGCACATTTTGAAGCAATTTGGCCTCATTTATCATTCAAATAACGTCCAAATACACAAAGAAGCCACCCAAAATATTTATTTAATGTTTACGAGTGTTTTTGCACTTGTATTTGCATTTAATTACCTATATTTCACGTCAAATCGCTTTAAAATGCATTAAAAAGGCATTTGTGCATGTTTATGCACATTTTGAAGCAATTTGGCCTCATTTATCATTCAAATAACGTCCAAATACACAAAAAACAACCCAAAATATTTATTTAATGTTTACGAGTGTTTTTGCACTTGTATTTGCATTTAATTACGTATATTTCACATCAAATCGCTTTAAAATGCATTAAAAAGGCATTTGTGAATGTTTATGCACATTTTGAAGCAATTTGGCCTTATTTATCATTCAAATAACGTCCAAATACACAAAGAAGCCACCCAAAAAATTTATTTAATGTTTACGAGTGTTTTTGCACTTGTATTTGCGTTTAATAACCTATATTTCACGTCAAATCGTATTAAAATGCATTAAAATGAATTCAAAACGAATTTAAGCATGTTTATGCATATTTTTAAACAATTTGGCCTCATTTATCATTCAAATAACGTCCAAATACACAGAAAAGCAACCCAAAATATTTATTTAATGTTTACGAGTGTTTTTGCACTTGTAGTTGCACTTAATGACCTATATTTCATGTCAAATCGCATAAAAATGCACTAAAAACGAATTTGAGCTTGTTTATGCACATTTTTAACCAATTTGGCCTCATTTATCATTCAAATAACGTCCAAATACACAAAAAAGCCACCCAAAATATTTATTTAATGTTTACGAGTGTTTTTGCACTTGTATTAAATTTAATGACCTATATTTCCCGTCAAATCGCATCAAAATGCATTAAAAACGAATTTGAGCATTTTAATGCACATTTTTAACCAATTTGGCCTCATTTATCATTCAAATAACGTCAAACATACAAAGAATCAACCCAAAATATTTATTTAATGTTTACGAGTGTTTTTGCACTTGTATTTGCATTTAATTACGTATATTTCACATCAAATCGCTTTAAAATGCATTAAAAAGACATTTGTGAATGTTTATGCACATTTTGAAGCAATTTGGACTCATTTATCATTCAAATAACGTCCAAATACACAAAGAAGCCACCCAAAATATTTATTTAATGTTTACGAGTGTTTTTGCACTTGTATTTGCGTTTAATAACCTATATTTCACGTCAAATCGTATTAAAATGCATTAAAATAAATTAAAAACGAATTTGAGCATGTTTATGCATATTTTTAACCAATTTGGCCTCATTTATCATTCAAATAACGTCCAAATACACAGAAAAGCAACCCAAAATATTTATTTAATGTTTACGAGTGCTTTTGCACTTGTAGTTGCACTTAATGACCTATATTTCATGTCAAATCGCATAAAAATGCATTAAAAACGAATTTGAGCTTGTTTATGCACATTTTTTAACCAATTTGGCCTCATTTATCATTCAAATAACGTCCAAATACACAAAAAAGCCACCCAAAATATTTATTTAATGTTTACGAGTGTTTTTGCACTTGTATTTACATTTAATGACCTATATTTCCCGTCAAATCGCATCAAAATGCATTAAAAACGAATTTGAGCATTTTAATGCACATTTTTAACCAATTTGGCCTCATTTATCATTCAAATAACGTCAAACATACAAAGAATCAACCCAAAATATTTATTTAATGTTTACGAGTGTTTTTGCACTTGTATTTGCATTTAATTACCTATATTTCACGTCAAATCTATTTAAATTGCATTAAAAACGAATTTGAGCATGTTTATGCAAATTTTTAACCAATATGGCATAATTTATCATTCAAATAACGTCCAAATACACAAAAAAGCAACCCAAAATATTTATTTAATGTTTACGAGTGTTTTTGCACTTGTATTTGCAGTTAATGACCTATGTTTCACGTCAAATCGCATCAAAATGCATTAAAAACGAATTTGAGCATTTTAATGCACATTTTTAACCAATTTGGTCTCATTTATCATTCAAATAACATCCAAACACACAAAGAATCACCCCAAAATATTTATTTAATGTTTACGAGTGTTTTTGCACTTGTATTTACAATTAATGACCTATTCACGTCAAATCGCTTTAAAATGCATTAAAAATGCATTTGTGCATGTTTATGCACATTTTTAACCAATTTGGCCTCATTTATCATTCAAATAACGTCCAAATACACAAAGAAGCCACCCAAAATATTTATTTATTGTTTACGAGTGTTTTTGTACTTGTATTATCCTTTAATGACCTATATTTCACGTCAAATCGCATCGAAGTGCATTAAAAACGAATTTGAGCATGTTTATACAAATTTTTAACCAATTTGGCCTCATTTATCATTCAAATAACGTCCAAATACGCAAAAAACAACCCAAAATATTTATTTAATGTTTTCGATTGTTTTTGCACTTGTATTTGCATTTAATGACCTATATTTCACGTCAAATCACATTAAAATGCATTAAAAACGTATTTCAGAATGTTTATGCATATTTTTAACCAATTTGGCCTCATTTATCTTTCAAATAACGTCCAAATACAAAAAGAAGCCACCCAAAAAATTTATTTAATGTTTACGAGTGTTTTTGCACTTGTATTCACATTTAATGACCTATTTCACGTCAAATCGCTTTAAAATGCATTAAAAAGGCATTTGTGCATGTTTATGCACATTTATAACCAATTTCGCATCATTTATCATTCAAATTACGTCCAAATATACATAGAAGCCACCCAAAATATTTATATAATGTTTACGAGTGTTTTTGCACTTGTATGTGCATTTAATTACCTATATTTCACGTGAAATCGCATTAAAATGCATTAAAAAGGCATTTGTGCATGTTTATGCACATTTTGAAGCAATTTGGCCTCATTTATCATTCAAATAACGTCCAAATACACAAAAAAGCCACCCAAAATATTTATTTAATGTTTACGAGTGTTTTTGCACTTGTATTTGCATTTAATTACCTATATTTCACGTCAAATCGCTTTAAAATGCATTAAAAAGGCATTTGTGCATGTTTATGCACATTTTGAAGCAATTTGGCCACATTTATCATTCAAATAACGTCCAAATACACAAAGAAGCCACCCAAAATATTTATTTAATGTTTACGAGTGTTTTTGCACTTGTATTTGCATTTAATTACCTATATTTCACGTCAAATCGCATTAAAATGCATTAAAAACGTATTTCAGAATGTTTTTGCATATTTTTAACCAATTTGGCCTCATTTATCATTCAAATAACGTCGAAATACAAAAAGAAGCCACCCAAAAAATTTATTTAATGTTTACGAGTGTTTTTGCACTAGTATTCACATTTAATGACCTATTTCACGTCAAATCGCTTTAAAATGCATTAAAAAGGCATTTGTGCATGTTTATGCACATTTATAACCAATTTCGCATCATTTATCATTCAAATTACGTCCAAATATACATAGAAGCCACCCAAAATATTTATATAATGTTTACGAGTGTTTTTGCACTTGTATGTGCATTTAATTACCTATATTTCACGTCAAATCGCATTAAAATGCATTAAAAAGGCATTTGTGCATGTTTATGCACATTTTTAACCAATTTGGCCTCATTTATCATTCAAATAACGTCCAAATACACAAAGAAGCCACCCAAAATATTTATTTAATGTTTACGAGTGTTTTTGCACTTGTATTTGCCTTTAATTACCTATATTTCATGTCAAAACGCTTTAAAATGCTTTAAAAAGGCTTTTGTGAATGTTTATGCACATTTTTAACCAATTTGGCCTCATTTATAATTCAAATAACGTCCAAATACACAAAGAAGCCACCCAAAATATTTATTTAATGTTTACGAGTGTTTTTGCACTTGTATTTGCATTTAATTACCTATATTTCACGTCAAATCGCTTTAAAATGCATTAAAAAGGCATTTGTGAATGTTTATGCACATTTTTAACCAATTTGGCCTCATTTATTATTCAAATAATGTCCAAATACACAAAGAAGCCACCCAAAATATTTATTTAATGTTTACGAGTGTTTTTGCACTTGTATTTGCATTTAATTACGTATATTTCACTTCAAATCGCATTAAAATGCATTAAAAAGGCATTTGTGAATGTTTGTGCACATTTTGAAGCAATTTGGCCTC
The DNA here is from genome assembly GCA_037678475.1 of x Bolboschoenoplectus mariqueter. Taxonomy (NCBI): domain Eukaryota; kingdom Viridiplantae; phylum Streptophyta; class Magnoliopsida; order Poales; family Cyperaceae; genus x Bolboschoenoplectus; species x Bolboschoenoplectus mariqueter. The sequence goes on along the minus strand of CM075236.1, from coordinate 4,024,999 downwards.
ATTTATCATTCAAATAACGTCCAAATACACAAAGAAGCCACCCAAAATATTTATTTAATGTTTACGAGTGTTTTTGCACTTGTATTTGCGTTTAATAACCTATATTTCATGTCAAATCGTATTAAAATGCATTAAATTGAATTAAAAACGAATTTGAGCATGTTTATGCATATTTTTAACCAATTTGGCCTCATTTATCATTCAAATAACGTCCAAATACACAGAAAAGCAACCCAAAATATTTATTTAATGTTTACGAGTGTTTTTGCACTTAATGACCTATATTTCACGTCAAATCGCATCAAAGTACATTAAAAACGAATTCGAGCATGTTTATGCACATTTTTAATCAATTTGGCCTAATTTATCATTAAAATAACATCCAAACACACAAAGAATCAACCCAAAATATTTATTTAATGTTTACGAGTGTTTTTGCACTTGTATTTGCCTTTAATTACCTATATTTCACGTCAAAACGCTTTAAAATGCATTAAAAAGGCATTTGTGAATGTTTATGCACATTTTGAAGCAATTTGGCCTCATTTATCATTCAAATAACGTCCAAATACACAAAGAACCCACCCAAAATATTTATTTAATGTTTACGAGTGTTTTTGCACTTGTATTTGCATTTAATTACCTATATTTCACGTCAAATCGCTTTAAAATGCATTAAAAAGGCATTTGTGAATGTTTATGCACATTTTTAACCAATTTGGCCTCATTTATCATTCAAATAACGTCCAAATACACAAAGAAGCCACCCAAAATATTTATTTAATGTTTACGAGTGTTTTTGCACTTGTATTTGCATTTAATTACGTATATTTCACTTCAAATCGCATTAAAATGCATTAAAAAGGCATTTGTGAATGTTTGTGCACATTTTGAAGCAATTTGGCCTCATTTATCATTCAAATAACGTCCAAATACACAAAGAAGCCACCCAAAATATTTATTTAATGTTTACGAGTGTTTTTGCACTTGTATTTGCGTTTAATAACCTATATTTCACGTCAAATCGTATTAAAATGCATTAAATTGAATTAAAAACGAATTTGAGCATGTTTATGCATATTTTTAACCAATTTGGCCTCATTTATCATTCAAATAACGTCCAAATACACAGAAAAGCAACCCAAAATATTTATTTAATGTTTACGAGTGTTTTTGCACTTAATGACCTATATTTCACGTCAAATCGCATCAAAGTACATTAAAAACGAATTCGAGCATGTTTATGCACATTTTTAATCAATTTGGCCTAATTTATCATTAAAATAACATCCAAACACACAAAGAATCAACCCAAAATATTTATTTAATGTTTACGAGTGTTTTTGCACTTGTATTTGCCTTTAATTACCTATATTTCACGTCAAAACGCTTTAAAATGCATTAAAAAGGCATTTGTGAATGTTTATGCACATTTTGAAGCAATTTGGCCTCATTTATCATTCAAATAACGTCCAAATACACAAAGAAGCCACCCAAAATATTTATTTAATGTTTACGAGTGTTTTTGCACTTGTATTTGCATTTAATTACCTATATTTCACGTCAAATCGCTTTAAAATGCATTAAAAAAGCATTTGTGCATGTTTATGCACATTTTGAAGCAATTTGGCTTCATTTATCATTCAAATAACGTCCAAATACACAAACAAGCCACCCAAAATATTTATTTAATGTTTACGAGTGTTTTTGCACTTGTATTTGCATTTAATTACGTATATTTCACATCAAATCGCTTTAAAATGCATTAAAAAGACATTTGTGAATGTTTATGCACATTTTGAAGCAATTTGGCCTCATTTATCATTCAAATAACGTCCAAATACACAAAGAAGCCACCCAAAATATTTATTTAATATTTACGAGTGTTTTTGCACTTGTATTTGCATTTAATAACCTATATTTCACGTCAAATCGTATTAAAATGCATTAAAATGAATTAAAAACGAATTTTAGCATGTTTATGCATATTTTTAACCAATTTGGCCTCATTTATCATTCAAATAACGTCCAAATACACAGAAAAGCAACCCAAAATATTTATTTAATGTTTACGAGTGTTTTTGCACTTAATGACCTATATTTCACGTCAAATCGCATCAAAGTACATTAAAAACGAATTTGAGCATGTTTATGCACATTTTTAATCAATTTCGCCTAATTTATCATTCAAATAACGTCCAAACACACAAAGAATCAGCCCAAAATATTTATTTAATGTTTACGAGTGTTTTTGCACTTGTATTTGCATTTAATTACCTATATTTCACGTCAAAACGCTTTAAAATGCTTTAAAAAGGCTTTTGTGAATGTTTATGCACATTTTGAAGCAATTTGGCCTCATTTATCATTCAAATAACGTCCAAATACACAAAGAAGCCACCCAAAATATTTATTTAATGTTTACGAGTGTTTTTGCAATTGTATTTGCATTTAATTACCTATATTTCACGTCAAATCGCATTAAAATGCATTAAAAAGGCATTTGTGCATGTTTATGCACATTTTTAACCAATTTGGCCTCATTTATCATTCAAATAACGTCCAAATACACAAATAAGGCACCCAAAATATTTATTTAATGTTTACGAGTGTTTTTGCACTTGTATTTGCATGTAATTACCTATATTTCACGTCAAATCGCTTTAAAATGCATTAAAAAGGCATTTGTGCATGTTTATGCACATCTTGAAGCAATTTGGCCACATTTATCATTCAAATAACGTCCAAATACACAAAGAAGCCACCCAAAATATTTATTTAATGTTTACGAGTGTTTTTGCACTTGTATTTGCATTTAATTACCTATATTTCACGTCAAATCGCTTTAAAATGCATTAAAAAGACATTTGTGAATGTTTATGCACATTTTGAAGCAATTTGGCCTCATTTATCATTCAAATAACGTCCAAATACACAAAAAACAACCCAATATATTTATTTAATATTTTCGAGTGTTTTTGCACTTGTATTGGCATTTAATGACCTATATTTTCACGTCAAATCGCATTAAAATGCATTAAAAACGTATTTCAGAATGTTTATGCATATTTTTAACCAATTTGGCCTCATTTATCATTCAAATTATGTCCAAATACAAAAAGAAGCCACCCAGAAAATTTATTTAATGTTTACGAGTGTTTTTGCACTTGTATTTACATTTAATGACCTATTTCACGTCAAATCGCTTTAAAATGCATTAAAAAGGCATTTGTGCATGTTTATGCACATTTATAACCAATTTCGCATCATTTATCATTCAAATTACGTCCAAATATACTAAGAAGCCACCCAAAATATTTATTTAATGTTTACAAGTGTTTTTGCACTTGTATGTGCATTTAATTACCTATATTTCACGTTAAATCGCATTAAAATGCATTAAAAATGCATTTGTGCATGTTTATGCACATTTTTAACCAATTTGGCCTCATTTATCATTCAAATAACGTCCAAATACACAAAGAAGCCACCCAAAATATTTATTTAATGTTTACGAGTGTTTTTGCACTTAATGACCTATATTTCACGTCAAATCGTATCAAAGTACATTAAAAACGAATTTGAGCATGTTTATGCACATTTTTAATCAATTTGTCCTAATTTATCATTCAAATAACGTCCAAACACACAAAGAATCAACCCAAAATTTTTATTTAATGTTTACGAGTGTTTTTGCACTTGTATTTGCCTTTAATTACCTATATTTCATGTCCAAACGCTTTAAAATGCTTTAAAAAGGCTTTTGTGAATGTTTATGCACATTTTGAAGCAATTTGGCCTCATTTATCATTCAAATAACGTCCAAATACACAAAGAAGCCACCCAAAATATTTATTTAATGTTTACGAGTGTTTTTGCACTTGTATTCACATTTAATGACCTATTTCACGTCAAATCGCTTTAAAATGCATTAAAAATGCATTTGTCCATGTTTATGCACATTTATAACCAATTTCGCATCATTTATCATTCAAATTACGTCCAAATATACATAGAAGCCACCCAAAATATTTATATAATGTTTACGAGTGTTTTTGCACTTGTATGTGCATTTAATTACCTATATTTCACGTCAAATCGCATTAAAATGCATTAAAAAGGCATTTGTGCATGTTTATGCACATTTTTAACCAATTTGGCCTCATTTATCATTCAAATAACGTCCAAATACACAAATAAGGCACCCAAAATATTTATTTAATGTTTACGAGTGTTTTTGCACTTGTATTTGCATGTAATTACCTATATTTCACGTCAAATCGCTTTAAAATGCATTAAAAAGGCATTTGTGCATGTTTATGCACATCTTGAAGCAATTTGGCCACATTTATCATTCAAATAACGTCCAAATACACAAAGAAGCCACCCAAAATATTTATTTAATGTTTACGAGTGTTTTTGCACTTGTATTTGCATTTAATTACCTATATTTCACGTCAAATCGCTTTAAAATGCATTAAAAAGACATTTGTGAATGTTTATGCACATTTTGAAGCAATTTGGCCTCATTTATCATTCAAATAACGTCCAAATACACAAAAAACAACCCAAAATATTTATTTAATATTTTCGAGTGTTTTTGCACTTGTATTTGCATTTAATGACCTATATTTCACGTCAAATCGCATTAAAATGCATTAAAAACGTATTTCAGAATGTTTATGCATATTTTTAACCAATTTGGCCTCATTTATCATTCAAATTATGTCCAAATACAAAAAGAAGCCACCCAGAAAATTTATTTAATGTTTACGAGTGTTTTTGCACTTGTATTTACATTTAATGACCTATTTCACGTCAAATCGCTTTAAAATGCATTAAAAAGGCATTTGTGCATGTTTATGCACATTTATAACCAATTTCGCATCATTTATCATTCAAATTACGTCCAAATATACTAAGAAGCCACCCAAAATATTTATTTAATGTTTACAAGTGTTTTTGCACTTGTATGTGCAATTAATTACCTATATTTCACGTTAAATCGCATTAAAATGCATTAAAAATGCATTTGTGCATGTTTATGCACATTTTTAACCAATTTGGCCTCATTTATCATTCAAATAACGTCCAAATACACAAAGAAGCCACCCAAAATATTTATTTAATGTTTACGAGTGTTTTTGCACTTGTATTTGCGTTTAATAACCTATATTTCACGTCAAATCGTATTAAAATGCATTAAAATGAATTAAAAACGAATTTGAGCATATTTATGCATATTTTTAACCAATTTGGCCTCATTTATCATTCAAATAACGTCCAAATACACAGAAAAGCAACCGAAAATATTTATTTAATATTTACGAGTGTTTTTGCACTTAATGACCTATATTTCACGTCAAATCACATCAAAGTACATTAAAAACGAATTTGAGCATGTTTATGCACATTTTTAATCAATTTGGCCTAATTTATCATTCAAATAACGTCCAAACACACAAAGAATCAACCCAAAATATTTATTTAATGTTTACGAGTGTTTTTGCACTTGTATTTGCATTTAATTACCTATATTTCACGTCAAAACGCTTTAAAATGCATTAAAAAGGCATTTGTGAATGTTTATGCACATTTTGAAGCAATTTGGCCTCATTTATCATTCAAATAACGTCCAAATAGACAAAGAAGCCACCCAAAATATTTATTTAATGTTTACGAGTGTTTTTGCACTTGTATTTGCATTTAATTACCTATATTTCACGTCAAATCGCTTTAAAATGCATTAAAAAGGCATTTGTGCATGTTTATGCACATTTTGAAGCAATTTGGCTTCATTTATCATTCAAATAACGTCCAAATACACAAAGAAGCCACCCAAAATATTTATTTAATGTTTACGAGTGTTTTTGCACTTGTATTTGCATTTAATTACGTATATTTCACATCAAATCGCATTAAAATGCATTAAAAAGGCATTTGTGAATGTTTATGCACATTTTGAAGCAATTTGGCCTCATTTATCATTCAAATAACGTCCAAATACACAAAGAAGCCACCCAAAATATTTATTTAATGTTTACGAGTGATTTTGCACTTGTATTTGCGTTTAATAACCTATATTTCACGTCAAATCGTATTAAAATGCATTAAATTGAATTAAAAACTAATTTGAGCATGTTTATGCATATTTTTAACCAATTTGGCCTCATTTACCATTCAAATAACGTCCAAATACACAGAAAAGCAACCCAAAATATTTATTTAATGTTTACGAGTGTTTTTGCACTTAATGACCTATATTTCACGTCAAATCGCATCAAAGTACATTAAAAACGAATTTGAGCATGTTTATGCACATTTTTAATCAATTTGGCCTAATTTATCATTCAAATAACGTCCAAACACACAAAGAATCAACCCAAAATATTTATTTAATGTTTACGAGTGTTTTTGCACTTGTATTTGCCTTTAATTACCTATATTTCATGTCAAAACGCTTTAAAATGCTTTAAAAAGGCTTTTGTGAATGTTTATGCACATTTTGAAGCAATTTGGCCTCATTTATCATTCAAATAACGTCCAAATACACAAAGAAGCCACCCAAAATATTTATTTAATGTTTACGAGTGTTTTTGCACTTGTATTTGCATTTAATTACCTATATTTCACGTCAAATCGCTTTAAAATGCATTAAAAAGGCATTTGTGCATGTTTATGCACATTTTGAAGCAATTTGGCTTCATTTATCATTCAAATAACGTCCAAATACACAAAAAACAACCCAAAATATTTATTTAATGTTTACGAGTGTTTTTGCACTTGTATTTGCATTTAATTACGTATATTTCACATCAAATCGCTTTAAAATGCATTAAAAAGGCATTTGTGAATGTTTATGCACATTTTGAAGCAATTTGGCCTAATTTATCATTCAAATAACGTCCAAACACACAAAGAATCAACCCAAAATATTTATTTAATGTTTACGAGTGTTTTTGCACTTGTATTTGCTTTTAATTACCTATATTTCACGTCAAAACGCTTTAAAATGCATTAAAAAGGCATTTGTGAATGTTTATGCACATTTTGAAGCAATTTGGCCACATTTATCATTCAAATAACGTCCAAATACAGAAAGAAGCCACCCAAAAAATTTATTTAATGTTTACGAGTGTTTTTGCACTTGTATTTGCGTTTAATAACCTATATTTCACGTCAAATCGTATTAAAATGAATTAAATTGAATTAAAAACGAATTTGAGCATGTTTATGCATATTTTTAACCAATTTGGCCTCATTTATCATTCAAATAACGTCCAAATACAAAAAGAAGCCACCCAAAAAATTTATTTAATTTTTACGAGTGTTTTTGCACTTGTATTCACATTTAATGACCTATTTCACGTCAAATCGCTTTAAAATGCATTAAAAAGGCATTTGTGCATGTTTATGCACATTTTTAACCAATTTGGCCTCATTTATCATTCAAATAACGTCCAAATACACAAAGAAGCCACCTAAAATATTTATTTAATGTTTACGAGTGTTTTTGCACTTGTATTTGTATTTAATTACCTATATTTCACGTCAAATCGCTTTAAAATGAATTAAAAAGGCATTTGTGAATGTTTATGCACATTTTGAAGCAATTTGGCCTCATTTATCATTCAAATAACGTCCAAATACACAAAAAACAACCCAAAATATTTATTTGATGTTTACAAGTGTTTTTGCACTTGTATGTGCATTTAATTACCTATATTTCACGTCAAATCGCTTTAAAATGCATTAAAAAGACATTTGTACATGTTTATGCACATTTGGAAGCAATTTGGCCACATTTATCATTCAAATAACGTCCAAATACACAAAGAAGCCACCCAAAATATTTATTTAATGTTTACGAGTGTTTTTGCACTTGTATTTCCATTTAATTACGTATATTTCACGTCAAATCGCTTTAAAATGAATTAAAAAGGCATTTGTGAATGTTTATGCACATTTTGAAGCAATTTGGCCTCATTTATCATTCAAATAACGTCCAAATACACAAAAAACAACCCAAAATATTTATTTGATGTTTACAAGTGTTTTTGCACTTGTATGTGCATTTAATTACCTATATTTCACGTCAAATCGCATTAAAATGCATTAAAAAGGCATTTGAGCATGTTTGTGCACATTTTTAACCAATTTGGCCTCATTTATTATTAAAATAACGTCGAAATACACAAAGAAGCCAACCAAAATATTTATTTAATGTTTATTTGTGTTTTTGCACTTGTATTTGCACTTAATGACCTATATTTCACGTCAAATCGCATCGAAGTGCATTAAAAACGAATTTGAGCATGTTTATGCACATTTTTAACCAATTTGGCCTCATTTATCTTTCAAATAACGTCCAAATACACAAAGAAGCCACCCAAAATATTTATTTAATGTTTACGAGTGTTTTTGCACTTGTATTTGCATTTAATTACCTATATTTCACGTCAAAACGCTTTAAAATGCATTAAAAAGGCATTTGTGAATGTTTATGCACATTTTGAAGCAATTTGGCCTCATTTATCATTCAAATAACGTCCAAATACACAAAGAAGCCACCCAAAATATTTATTTAATGTTTACGAGTGTTTTTGCACTTGTATTTGCATTTAATTACCTATTTCACGTCAAATCGCTTTAAAATGCATTAAAAAGGCATTTGTGCATGTTTATGCACATTTATAACCAATTTCGCATCATTTATCATTCAAATTACGTCCAAATATACTAAGAAGCCACCCAAAATATTTATTTAATGTTTACAAGTGTTTTTGCACTTGTATGTGCAATTAATTACCTATATTTCACGTTAAATCGCATTAAAATGCATTAAAAATGCATTTGTGCATGTTTATGCACATTTTTAACCAATTTGGCCTCATTTATCATTCAAATAACGTCCAAATACACAAAGAAGCCACCCAAAATATTTATTTAATGTTTACGAGTGTTTTTGCACTTGTATTTGCGTTTAATAACCTATATTTCACGTCAAATCGTATTAAAATGCATTAAAATGAATTAAAAACGAATTTGAGCATATTTATGCATATTTTTAACCAATTTGGCCTCATTTATCATTCAAATAACGTCCAAATACACAGAAAAGCAACCGAAAATATTTATTTAATATTTACGAGTGTTTTGCACTTAATGACCTATATTTCACGTCAAATCACATCAAAGTACATTAAAAACGAATTTGAGCATGTTTATGCACATTTTTAATCAATTGGCCTAATTTATCATTCAAATAACGTCCAAACACACAAAGAATCAACCCAAAATATTTTATTTAATGTTTACGAGTGTTTTTGCACTTGTATTTGCATTTAATTACCTATATTTCACGTCAAAACGCTTTAAAATGCATTAAAAAGGCATTTGTGAATGTTTATGCACATTTTGAAGCAATTTGGCCTCATTTATCATTCAAATAACGTCCAAATAGACAAAGAAGCCACCCAAAATATTTATTTAATGTTTACGAGTGTTTTTGCACTTGTATTTGCATTTAATTACCTATATTTCACGTCAAATCGCTTTAAAATGCATTAAAAAGGCATTTGTGCATGTTTATGCACATTTTGAAGCAATTTGGCTTCATTTATCATTCAAATAACGTCCAAATACACAAAGAAGCCACCCAAAATATTTATTTAATGTTTACGAGTGTTTTTGCACTTGTATTTGCATTTAATTACGTATATTTCACATCAAATCGCATTAAAATGCATTAAAAAGGCATTTGTGAATGTTTATGCACATTTTGAAGCAATTTGGCCTCATTTATCATTCAAATAACGTCCAAATACACAAAGAAGCCACCCAAAATATTTATTTAATGTTTACGAGTGATTTTGCACTTGTATTTGCGTTTAATAACCTATATTTCACGTCAAATCGTATTAAAATGCATTAAATTGAATTAAAAACTAATTTGAGCATGTTTATGCACATTTTTAACCAATTTGGCCTCATTTACCATTCAAATAACGTCCAAATACACAGAAAAGCAACCAAAATATTTATTTAATGTTTACGAGTGTTTTTGCACTTAATGACCTATATTTCACGTCAAATCGCATCAAAGTACATTAAAAACGAATTTGAGCATGTTTATGCACATTTTTAATCAATTTGGCCTAATTTATCATTAAAATAACATCCAAACACACAAAGAATCAACCCAAAATATTTATTTAATGTTTACGAGTGTTTTTGCACTTGTATTTGCCTTTAATTACCTATATTTCACGTCAAAACGCTTTAAAATGCATTAAAAAGGCATTTGTGAATGTTTATGCACATTTTGAAGCAATTTGGCCTCATTTATCATTCAAATAACGTCCAAATACACAAAGAAGCCACCCAAAATATTTATTTAATGTTTACGAGTGTTTTTGCACTTGTATTTGCATTTAATTACCTATATTTCACGTCAAATCGCATTAAAATGCATTAAAAAGGCATTTGTGCATGTTTATGCACATTTTTAACCAATTTGGCCTAATTTATCATTCAAATAACGTCCAAACACACAAAGAATCAACCCAAAATATTTATTTAATGTTTACGAGTGTTTTTGCACTTGTATTTGCTTTTAATTACCTATATTTCACGTCAAAACGCTTTAAAATGCATTAAAAAGGCATTTGTGAATGTTTATGCACATTTTGAAGCAATTTGGCCTCATTTATCATTCAAATAACGTCCAAATACACAAAGAAGCCACCCAAAATATTTATTTAATGTTTACGAGTGATTTTGCACTTGTATTTGCGTTTAATAACCTATATTTCACGTCAAATCGTATTAAAATGCATTAAATTGAATTAAAAACTAATTTGAGCATGTTTATGCATATTTTTAACCAATTTGGCCTCATTTACCATTCAAATAACGTCCAAATACACAGAAAAGCAACCCAAAATATTTATTTAATGTTTACGAGTGTTTTTGCACTTAATGACCTATATTTCACGTCAAATCGCATCAAAGTACATTAAAAACGAATTTGAGCATGTTTATGCACATTTTTAATCAATTTGGCCTAATTTATCATTCAAATAACGTCCAAACACACAAAGAATCAACCCAAAATATTTATTTAATGTTTACGAGTGTTTTTGCACTTGTATTTGCCTTTAATTACCTATATTTCACTTCAAATCGCTTTCAAATGCATTAAAAAGGCATTTGTGCATGTTTATGCACATTTTGAAGCAATTTGGCTTCATTTATCATTCAAATAACGTCCAAATACACAAAAAACAACCCAAAATATTTATTTAATGTTTACGAGTGTTTTTGCACTTGTATTTGCATTTAATTACGTATATTTCACATCAAATCGCTTTAAAATGCATTAAAAAGGCATTTGTGAATGTTTATGCACATTTTGAAGCAATTTGGCCTAATTTATCATTCAAATAACGTCCAAACACACAAAGAATCAACCCAAAATATTTATTTAATGTTTACGAGTGTTTTTGCACTTGTATTTGCTTTTAATTACCTATATTTCACGTCAAAACGCTTTAAAATGCATTAAAAAGGCATTTGTGAATGTTTATGCACATTTTGAAGCAATTTGGCCACATTTATCATTCAAATAACGTCCAAATACAGAAAGAAGCCACCCAAAAAATTTATTTAATGTTTACGAGTGTTTTTGCACTTGTATTTGCGTTTAATAACCTATATTTCACGTCAAATCGTATTAAAATGAATTAAATTGAATTAAAAACGAATTTGAGCATGTTTATGCATATTTTTAACCAATTTGGCCTCATTTATCATTCAAATAACGTCCAAATACAAAAAGAAGCCACCCAAAAAATTTATTTAATTTTTACGAGTGTTTTTGCACTTGTATTCACATTTAATGACCTATTTCACGTCAAATCGCTTTAAAATGCATTAAAAAGGCATTTGTGCATGTTTATGCACATTTTTAACCAATTTGGCCTCATTTATCATTCAAATAACGTCCAAATACACAAAGAAGCCACCTAAAATATTTATTTAATGTTTACGAGTGTTTTTGCACTTGTATTTGTATTTAATTACCTATATTTCACGTCAAATCGCTTTAAAATGAATTAAAAAGGCATTTGTGAATGTTTATGCACATTTTGAAGCAATTTGGCCTCATTTATCATTCAAATAACGTCCAAATACACAAAAAACAACCCAAAATATTTATTTGATGTTTACAAGTGTTTTTGCACTTGTATGTGCATTTAATTACCTATATTTCACGTCAAATCGCTTTAAAATGCATTAAAAAGACATTTGTACATGTTTATGCACATTTGGAAGCAATTTGGCCACATTTATCATTCAAATAACGTCCAAATACACAAAGAAGCCACCCAAAATATTTATTTAATGTTTACGAGTGTTTTTGCACTTGTATTTCCATTTAATTACGTATATTTCACGTCAAATCGCTTTAAAATGAATTAAAAAGGCATTTGTGAATGTTTATGCACATTTTGAAGCAATTTGGCCTCATTTATCATTCAAATAACGTCCAAATACACAAAAAACAACCCAAAATATTTATTTGATGTTTACAAGTGTTTTTGCACTTGTATGTGCATTTAATTACCTATATTTCACGTCAAATCGCATTAAAATGCATTAAAAATGCATTTGTGCATGTTTATGCACATTTTTAACCAATTTGGCCTCATTTATCATTCAAATAACTTCCAAATAAACAAAGAAGCCAACCAAAATATTTATTTAATGTTTACAAGTGTTTTTGCACTTGTATTTGCATTTAATGACCTATATTTCACGTCAAATCGCATTAAAATGCATTAAAAACGTATTTCAGAATGTTTATGCATATTTTTAACCAATTTGGCCTCATTTATCATTCAAATTATGTCCAAATACAAAAAGAAGCCACCCAAAAAATTTATTTAATGTTTACGAGTGTTTTTGAATTTGTTTCTGCATTTAATTACTTATATTTCACATCAAATCGCTTTAAAATGCATTAAAAAGGCATTTGTGCAAGTTTATGCACATTTTGAAGCAATTTGGCCTCATTTATCATTCAAATAACGTCCAAATACACAAAGAAGCCACCCAAAATATTTATTTAATTTTTACGAGTGTTTTTGCACTTGTATTTGCATTTAATTACCTATATTTCATGTCAAATCGCATTAAAATGCATTAAAAAGGCATTTGAGCATGTTTGTGCACATTTTTAACCAATTTGGCCTCATTTATTATTAAAATAACGTCGAAATACACAAAGAAGCCAACCAAAATATTTATTTAATGTTTATTTGTGTTTTTGCACTTGTATTTGCACTTAATGACCTATATTTCACGTCAAATCGCATCGAAGTGCATTAAAAACGAATTTGAGCATGTTTATGCACATTTTTAACCAATTTGGCCTCATTTATCTTTCAAATAACGTCCAAATACACAAAGAAGCCACCCAAAATATTTATTTAATGTTTACGAGTGTTTTTGCACTTGTATTTGCATTTAATTACCTATATTTCACGTCAAAACGCTTTAAAATGCATTAAAAAGGCATTTGTGAATGTTTATGCACATTTTGAAGCAATTTGGCCTCATTTATCATTCAAATAACGTCCAAATACACAAAGAAGCCACCCAAAATATTTATTTAATGTTTACGAGTGTTTTTGCACTTGTATTTGCATTTAATTACCTATATTTCACGTCAAATCGCTTTAAAATGCATTAAAAAGGCATTTGTGCATGTTTATGCACATTTTGAAGCAATTTGGCTTCATTTATCATTCAAATAACGTCCAAATACACAAAAAAGCCACCCAAAATATTTATTTAATGTTTACGAGTGTTTTTGCACTTGTATGTGCATTTAATTACGTATATTTCACATCAAATCGCATTAAAATGCATTAAAAAGGCATTTGTGAATGTTTATGCACATTTTGAAGCAATTTGGCCTCATTTATCATCCAAATAAGGTCCAAATACACAAAGAAGCCACCCAAAATATTTATTTAATGTTTACGAGTTTTTTTGCACTTGTATTTGCGTTTAATAACCTATATTTCACGTCAAATCGTATTAAAATGCATTAAATTGAATTAAAAACGAATATGAGCATGTTTATGCATATTTTTAACCAATTTGGCCTCATTTATCATTCAAATAACGTCCAAATACACAGAAAAGCAACCCAAAATATTTATTTAATGTTTACGAGTGTTTTTGCACTTAATGACCTATATTTCACGTCAAATCGCATCAAAGTACATTAAAAACGAATTTGAGCATGTTTATGCACATTTTTAATCAATTTGGCCTAATTTATCATTCAAATAACGTCCAAACACACAAAGAATCAACCCAAAATATTTATTTAATGTTTACGAGTGTTTTTGCACTTGTATTTGCATTTAATTACCTATATTTCACGTCAAATCGCATTAAAATGCATTAAAAACGTATTTCAGAATGTTTATGCATATTTTTAACCAATTTGGCCTCATTTATCATTCAAATAACGTCCAAATACAAAAAGAAGCCACCCAAAAAATTTATTTAATGTTTACGAGTGTTTTTGCACTAGTATTCACATTTAATGACCTATTTCACGTCAAATCGCTTTAAAATGCATTAAAAAGGCATTTGTGCATGTTTATGCACATTTATAACCAATTTCGCATCATTTATCATTCAAATTACGTCCAAATATACATAGAAGCCACCCAAAATATTTATATAATGTTTACGAGTGTTTTTGCACTTGTATGTGCATTTAATTACCTATATTTCACGTCAAATCGCATTAAAATGCATTAAAAAGGCATTTGTGCATGTTTATGCACATTTTTAACCAATTTGGGCTCATTTATCATTCAAATAACGTCCAAATACAGAAAGAAGCCACCCAAAAAATTTATTTAATGTTTACGAGTGTTTTTGCACTTGTATTTGCGTTTAATAACCTATATTTCACGTCAAATCGTATTAAAATGCATTAAATTGAATTAAAAACGAATTTGAGCATGTTTATGCATATTTTTAACCAATTTGGCCTCATTTATCATTCAAATAACGTCCAAATACAAAAAGAAGCCACCCAAAAAATTTATTTAATTTTTACGAGTGTTTTTGCACTTGTATTCACATTTAATGACCTATTTCACGTCAAATCGCTTTAAAATGCATTAAAAAGGCATTTGTGCATGTTTATGCACATTTATAACCAATTTCGCATAATTTATCATTCAAATTACGTCCAAATATACATAGAAGCCACCCAAAATATTTATATAATGTTTACGAGTGTTTTTGCACTTGTATGTGCATTTAATTACCTATATTTCACGTCAAATCGCATTAAAATGCATTAAAAAGGCATTTGTGCATGTTTATGCACATTTTTAATCAATTTGGCCTCATTTATCATTCAAATAACGTCCAAATACACAAATAAGCCACCTAAAATATTTATTTAATGTTTACGAGTGTTTTTGCACTTGTATTTGTATTTAATTACCTATATTTCACGTCAAATCGCTTTAAAATGCATTAAAAAGGCATTTGTGCATGTTTATGCACATTTGGAAGCAATTTGGCCACATTTATCATTCAAATAACGTCCAAATACACAAAGAAGCCACCCAAAATATTTATTTAATGTTTACGAGTGTTTTTGCACTTGTATTTCCATTTAATTACCTATATTTCACGTCAAATCGCTTTAAAATGAATTAAAAAGGCATTTGTGAATGTTTATGCACATTTTGAAGCAATTTGGCCTCATTTATTATTCAAATAACGTCCAAATACACAAAAAACAACCCAAAATATTTATTTAATATTTTCGAGTGTTTTTGCACTTGTATTTGCATTTAATGACCTATATTTCACGTCAAATCGCATTAAAATGCATTAAAAACGTATTTCAGAATGTTTATGCATATTTTTAACCAATTTGGCCTCATTTATCATTCAAATTATGTCCAAATACAAAAAGAAGCCACCCAAAAAATTTATTTAATGTTTACGAGTGTTTTTGCACATGTATGTGCATTTAATTACCTATATTTCACATCAAATCGCTTTAAAATGCATTAAAAAGGCATTTGTGCAAGTTTATGCACATTTTGAAGCAATTTGGCCTCATTTATCATTCAAATAACGTCCAAATACACAAAGAAGCCGCCCAAAATATTTATTTAATTTTTACGAGTGTTTTTGCACTTGTATTTGCATTTAATTACCTATATTTCACGTCAAAACGCTTTAAAATGCATTAAAAAGGCATTTGTGAATGTTTATGCACATTTTGAAGCAATTTGGCCTCATTTATCATTCAAATAACGTCCAAATACACAAAGAAGCCACCCAAAATATTTATTTAATGTTTACGAGTGTTTTTGCACTTGTATTTGCATTTAATTACCTATATTTCACGTCAAATCGCTTTAAAATGCATTAAAAAGGCATTTGTTTATGTTTATGCACATTTTGAAGCAATTTGGCTTCATTTATCATTCAAATAACGTCCAAATACACAAAAAAGCCACCCAAAATATTTATTTAATGTTTACGAGTGTTTTTGCACTTGTATTTGCATTTAATTACGTATATTTCACATCAAATCGCATTAAAATGCATTAAAAAGGCATTTGTGAATGTTTATGCACATTTTGAAGCAATTTGGCCTCATTTATCATCCAAATAAGGTCCAAATACACAAAGAAGCCACCCAAAATATTTATTTAATGTTTACGAGTTTTTTTGCACTTGTATTTGCGTTTAATAACCTATATTTCACGTCAAATCGTATTAAAATGCATTAAATTGAATTAAAAACGAATATGAGCATGTTTATGCATATTTTTAACCAATTTGGCCTCATTTATCATTCAAATAACGTCCAAATACACAGAAAAGCAACCCAAAATATTTATTTAATGTTTACGAGTGTTTTTGCACTTAATGACCTATATTTCACTTCAAATCGCATTAAAATGCATTAAAAAGGCATTTGTGAATGTTTATGCACATTTTTAAGCAATTTGGCCTCATTTATCATTCAAATAACGTCCAAACACACAAAGAAGCCACCCAAAATATTTATTTAATGTTTACGAGTGTTTTTGCACTTGTATTTGCATTTAATTACCTATATTTCACGTCAAATCGCATTAAAATGCATTAAAAACGTATTTCAGAATGTTTATGCATATTTTTAACCAATTTGGCCTCATTTATCATTCAAATAACGTCCAAATACAAAAAGAAGCCACCCAAAAAATTTATTTAATGTTTACGAGTGTTTTTGCACTAGTATTCACATTTAATGACCTATTTCACGTCAAATCGCTTTAAAATGCATTAAAAAGGCATTTGTGCATGTTTATGCACATTTATAACCAATTTCGCATCATTTATCATTCAAATTACGTCCAAATATACATAGAAGCCACCCAAAATATTTATATAATGTTTACGAGTGTTTTTGCACTTGTATGTGCATTTAATTACCTATATTTCACGTCAAATCGCATTAAAATGCATTAAAAAGGCATTTGTGCATGTTTATGCACATTTTTAACCAATTTGGGCTCATTTATCATTCAAATAACGTCCAAATACAGAAAGAAGCCACCCAAAAAATTTATTTAATGTTTACGAGTGTTTTTGCACTTGTATTTGCGTTTAATAACCTATATTTCACGTCAAATCGTATTAAAATGCATTAAATTGAATTAAAAACGAATTTGAGCATGTTTATGCATATTTTTAACCAATTTGGCCTCATTTATCATTCAAATAACGTCCAAATACAAAAAGAAGCCACCCAAAAAATTTATTTAATTTTTACGAGTGTTTTTGCACTTGTATTCACATTTAATGACCTATTTCACGTCAAATCGCTTTAAAATGCATTAAAAAGGCATTTGTGCATGTTTATGCACATTTATAACCAATTTCGCATAATTTATCATTCAAATTACGTCCAAATATACATAGAAGCCACCCAAAATATTTATATAATGTTTACGAGTGTTTTTGCACTTGTATGTGCATTTAATTACCTATATTTCACGTCAAATCGCATTAAAATGCATTAAAAAGGCATTTGTGCATGTTTATGCACATTTTTAATCAATTTGGCCTCATTTATCATTCAAATAACGTCCAAATACACAAATAAGCCACCTAAAATATTTATTTACTGTTTACGAGTGTTTTTGCACTTGTATTTGTATTTAATTACCTATATTTCACGTCAAATCGCTTTAAAATGCATTAAAAAGGCATTTGTGCATGTTTATGCACATTTGGAAGCAATTTGGCCACATTTATCATTCAAATAACGTCCAAATACACAAAGAAGCCACCCAAAATATTTATTTAATGTTTACGAGTGTTTTTGCACTTGTATTTCCATTTAATTACCTATATTTCACGTCAAATCGCTTTAAAATGAATTAAAAAGGCATTTGTGAATGTTTATGCACATTTTGAAGCAATTTGGCCTCATTTATTATTCAAATAACGTCCAAATACACAAAAAACAACCCAAAATATTTATTTAATATTTTCGAGTGTTTTTGCACTTGTATTTGCATTTAATGACCTATATTTCACGTCAAATCGCATTAAAATGCATTAAAAACGTATTTCAGAATGTTTATGCATATTTTTAACCAATTTGGCCTCATTTATCATTCAAATTATGTCCAAATACAAAAAGAAGCCACCCAAAAAATTTATTTAATGTTTACGAGTGTTTTTGCACATGTATGTGCATTTAATTACCTATATTTCACATCAAATCGCTTTAAAATGCATTAAAAAGGCATTTGTGCAAGTTTATGCACATTTTGAAGCAATTTGGACTCATTTATCATTCAAATAACGTCCAAATACACAAAGAAGCCGCCCAAAATATTTATTTAATTTTTACGAGTGTTTTTGCACTTGTATTTGCATTTAATTACCTATATTTCACATCAAATCGCTTTAAAATGCATTAAAAAGGCATTTGTGCAAGTTTATGCACATTTTTAACCAATTTGGCCTCATTTATCATTCAAATAACGTCCAAATACACAAAGAAGCCGCCCAAAATATTTATTTAATTTTTACGAGTGTTTTTGCACTTGTATTTGCATTTAATTACCTATATTTCATGTCAAATCGCATTAAAATGCATTAAAAAGGCATTTGAGCATGTTTGTGCACATTTTTAACCAATTTGGCCTCATTTATTATTAAAATAACGTCGAAATACACAAAGAAGCCAACCAAAATATTTATTTAATGTTTATTTGTGTTTTTGCACTTGTATTTGCTCTTAATGTCCTATATTTCACGTCAAATCGCATCGAAGTGCATTAAAAACGAATTTGAGCATGTTTATGCACATTTTTAACCAATTTGGCCTCATTTATCTTTCAAATAACGTCCAAATACACAAAGAAGCCACCCAAAATATTTATTTAATGTTTACGAGTGTTTTTGCACTTGTATTTGCATTTAATTACCTATATTTCACGTCAAAACGCTTTAAAATGCATTAAAAAGGCATTTGTGAATGTTTATGCACATTTTGAAGCAATTTGGCCTCATTTATCATTCAAATAACGTCCAAATACACAAAGAAGCCACCCAAAATATTTATTTAATGTTTACGAGTGTTTTTGCACTTGTATTTGCATTTAATTATGTATATTTCACTTCAAATCGCATTAAAATGCATTAAAAAGGCATTTGTGAATGTTTATGCACATTTTGAAGCAATTTGGCCTCATTTATCATTCAAATAACGTCCAAATACACAAAGAAGCCACCCAAAATATTTATTTAATGTTTACGAGTGTTTTTGCACTTGTATTTGCGTTTAATAACCTATATTTCACGTCAAATCGTATTAAAATGCATTAAAATGAATTAAAAACGAATTTGAGCATGTTTATGCATATTTTTAACCAATTTGGCCTCATTTATCATTCAAATAACGTCCAAATACACAGAAAAGCAACCCAAAATATTTATTTAATGTTTACGAGTGTTTTTGCACTTAATGACCTATATTTCACGTCAAATCGCATCAAAGTACATTAAAAACGAATTTGAGCATGTTTATGCACATTTTAAAGCAATTTGGCCTAATTTATCATTCAAATAACGTCCAAACACACAAAGAATCAACCCAAAATATTTATTTAATGTTTACGAGTGTTTTTGCACTTGTATTTGCATTTAATTACCTATATTTCACGTCAAAACGCTTTAAAATGCATTAAAAAGGCATTTGTGAATGTTTATGCACATTTTGAAGCAATTTGGCCTCATTTATCATTCAAATAACGTCCAAATACACAAAGAAGCCACCCAAAATATTTATTTAATGTTTACGAGTGTTTTTGCACTTGTATTTGCATTTAATTACGTATATTTCACATCAAATCGCATTAAAATGCATTAAAAAGGCATTTGTGAATGTTTATGCACATTTTGAAGCAATTTGGCCTCATTTATGGTTTAGGGTTTAGGGTTTAGGGTTTAGGGTTTAGGGTTTAGGGTTTTTGAATTTGTTTGTGCATTTAATTACCTATATTTCACATCAAATCGCTTTAAAATGCATTAAAAAGGCATTTGTGCAAGTTTATGCACATTTTGAAGCAATTTGGCCTCATTTATCATTCAAATAACGTCCAAATACACAAAGAAGCCACCCAAAATATTTATTTAATTTTTACGAGTGTTTTTGCACTTGTATTTGCATTTAATTACCTATATTTCATGTCAAATCGCATTAAAATGCATTAAAAAGGCATTTGAGCATGTTTGTGCACATTTTTAACCAATTTGGCCTCATTTATTATTAAAATAACGTCGAAATACACAAAGAAGCCAACCAAAATATTTATTTAATGTTTATTTGTGTTTTTGCACTTGTATTTGCACTTAATGACCTATATTTCACGTCAAATCGCATCGAAGTGCATTAAAAACGAATTTGAGCATGTTTATGCACATTTTTAACCAATTTGGCCTCATTTATCTTTCAAATAACGTCCAAATACACAAAGAAGCCACCCAAAATATTTATTTAATGTTTACGAGTGTTTTTGCACTTGTATTTGCATTTAATTACCTATATTTCACGTCAAAACGCTTTAAAATGCATTAAAAAGGCATTTGTGCAAGTTTATGCACATTTTGAAGCAATTTGGCCTCATTTATCATTCAAATAACGTCCAAATACACAAAGAAGCCGCCCAAAATATTTATTTAATTTTTACGAGTGTTTTTGCACTTGTATTTGCATTTAATTACCTATATTTCATGTCAAATCGCATTAAAATGCATTAAAAAGGCATTTGAGCATGTTTGTGCACATTTTTAACCAATTTGGCCTCATTTATTATTAAAATAACGTCGAAATACACAAAGAAGCCAACCAAAATATTTATTTAATGTTTATTTGTGTTTTTGCACTTGTATTTGCTCTTAATGTCCTATATTTCACGTCAAATCGCATCGAAGTGCATTAAAAACGAATTTGAGCATGTTTATGCACATTTTTAACCAATTTGGCCTCATTTATCTTTCAAATAACGTCCAAATACACAAAGAAGCCACCCAAAATATTTATTTAATGTTTACGAGTGTTTTTGCACTTGTATTTGCATTTAATTACCTATATTTCACGTCAAAACGCTTTAAAATGCATTAAAAAGGCATTTGTGAATGTTTATGCACATTTTGAAGCAATTTGGCCTCATTTATCATTCAAATAACGTCCAAATACACAAAGAAGCCACCCAAAATATTTATTTAATGTTTACGAGTGTTTTTGCACTTGTATTTGCATTTAATTATGTATATTTCACTTCAAATCGCATTAAAATGCATTAAAAAGGCATTTGTGAATGTTTATGCACATTTTGAAGCAATTTGGCCTCATTTATCATTCAAATAACGTCCAAATACACAAAGGAGCCACCCAAAATATTTATTTAATGTTTACGAGTGTTTTTGCACTTGTATTTGCGTTTAATAACCTATATTTCACGTCAAATCGTATTAAAATGCATTAAAATGAATTAAAAACGAATTTGAGCATGTTTATGCATATTTTTAACCAATTTGGCCTCATTTATCATTCAAATAATGTCCAAATACACAGAAAAGCAACCCAAAATATTTATTTAATGTTTACGAGTGTTTTTGCACTTAATGACCTATATTTCACGTCAAATCGCATCAAAGTACATTAAAAACGAATTTGAGCATGTTTATGCACATTTTAAAGCAATTTGGCCTAATTTATCATTCAAATAACGTCCAAACACACAAAGAATCAACCCAAAATATTTATTTAATGTTTACGAGTGTTTTTGCACTTGTATTTGCATTTAATTACCTATATTTCACGTCAAAACGCTTTAAAATGCATTAAAAAGGCATTTGTGAATGTTTATGCACATTTTGAAGCAATTTGGCCTCATTTATCATTCAAATAACGTCCAAATACACAAAGAAGCCACCCAAAATATTTATTTAATGTTTACGAGTGTTTTTGCACTTGTATTTGCATTTAATTACGTATATTTCACATCAAATCGCATTAAAATGCATTAAAAAGGCATTTGTGAATGTTTATGCACATTTTGAAGCAATTTGGCCTCATTTATGGTTTAGGGTTTAGGGTTTAGGGTTTAGGGTTTAGGGTTTAGGGTTTAGGGTTTAGGGTTTAGGGTTTATGGTTTTTGAATTTGTTTGTGCATTTAATTACCTATATTTCACATCAAATCGCTTTAAAATGCATTAAAAAGGCATTTGTGCAAGTTTATGCACATTTTGAAGCAATTTGGCCTCATTTATCATTCAAATAACGTCCAAATACACAAAGAAGCCACCCAAAATATTTATTTAATTTTTACGAGTGTTTTTGCACTTGTATTTGCATTTAATTACCTATATTTCATGTCAAATCGCATTAAAATGCATTAAAAAGGCATTTGAGCATGTTTGTGCACATTTTTATCCAATTTGGCCTCATTTATTATTAAAATAACGTCGAAATACACAAAGAAGCCAACCAAAATATTTATTTAATGTTTATTTGTGTTTTTGCACTTGTATTTGCACTTAATGACCTATATTTCACGTCAAATCGCATCGAAGTGCATTAAAAACGAATTTGAGCATGTTTATGCACATTTTTAACCAATTTGGCCTCATTTATCTTTCAAATAACGTCCAAATACACAAAGAAGCCACCCAAAATATTTATTTAATGTTTACGAGTGTTTTTGCACTTGTATTTGCATTTAATTACCTATATTTCACGTCAAAACGCTTTAAAATGCATTAAAAAGGCATTTGTGAATGTTTATGCACATTTTGAAGCAATTTGGCCTCATTTATCATTCAAATAACATTCAAATACACAAAGAAGCCACCCAAAATATTTATTTAATGTTTACGAGTGTTTTTGCACTTGTATTTGCATTTAATTACGTATATTTCACTTCAAATCGCATTAAAATGCATTAAAAAGGCATTTGTGAATGTTTGTGCACATTTTGAAGCAATTTGGCCTCATTTATCATTCAAATAACGTCCAAATACACAAAGAAGCCACCCAAAATATTTATTTAATGTTTACGAGTGTTTTTGCGCTTGTATTTGCGTTTAATAACCTATATTTCACGTCAAATCGTATTAAAATGCATTAAAATGAATTAAAAACGAATTTGAGCATGTTTATGCATATTTTTAACCAATTTGGCCTCATTTATCATTCAAATAACGTCCAAATACACAGAAAAGCAACCCAAAATATTTATTTAATGTTTACGAATGTTTTTGCACTTAATGACCTATATTTCACGTCAAATCGCATCAAAGTACATTAAAAACGAATTTGAGCATGTTTATGCACATTTTTAATCAATTTGGCCTAATTTATCATTCAAATAACGTCCACACACACAAAGAATCAACCCAAAATATTTATTTAATGTTTACGAGTGTTTTTGCACTTGTATTTGCATTTAATTACCTATATTTCACGTCAAAACGCTTTAAAATGCATTAAAAAGGCATTTGTGAATGTTTATGCACATTTTGAAGCAATTTGGCCTCATTTATCATTCAAATAACGTCCAAATACACAAAGAAGCCACCCAAAATATTTATTTAATGTTTACGAGTGTTTTTGCACTTGTATTTGCATTTAATTACGTATATTTCACATCAAATCGCATTAAAATGCATTAAAAAGGCATTTGTGAATGTTTATGCACATTTTGAAGCAATTTGGCCTCATTTATGGTTTAGGGTTTAGGGTTTAGGGTTTAGGGTTTAGGGTTTAGGGTTTAGGGTTTAGGGTTTATGGTTTTTGAATTTGTTTGTGCATTTAATTACCTATATTTCACATCAAATCGCTTTAAAATGCATTAAAAAGGCATTTGTGCAAGTTTATGCACATTTTGAAGCAATTTGGCCTCATTTATCATTCAAATAACGTCCAAATACACAAAGAAGCCACCCAAAATATTTATTTAATTTTTACGAGTGTTTTTGCACTTGTATTTGCATTTAATTACCTATATTTCATGTCAAATCGCATTAAAATGCATTAAAAAGGCATTTGAGCATGTTTGTGCACATTTTTAACCAATTTGGCCTCATTTATTATTAAAATAACGTCGAAATACACAAAGAAGCCAACCAAAATATTTATTTAATGTTTATTTGTGTTTTTGCACTTGTATTTGCACTTAATGACCTATATTTCACGTCAAATCGCATCGAAGTGCATTAAAAACGAATTTGAGCATGTTTATGCACATTTTTAACCAATTTGGCCTCATTTATCTTTCAAATAACGTCCAAATACACAAAGAAGCCACCCAAAATATTTATTTAATGTTTACGAGTGTTTTTGCACTTGTATTTGCATTTAATTACGTATATTTCACGTCAAATCGCTTTAAAATGCATTAAAAAGGCATTTGTGCATGTTTATGCACATTTTGAAGCAATTTGGCCTCATTTATCATTCAAATAACGTCCAAATACACAAAGAAGCCACCCAAAATATTTATTTAATGTTTACGAGTGTTTTTGCACTTGTATTTGCATTTAATTACCTATATTTCACGTCAAAACGCTTTAAAATGCATTAAAAAGGCATTTGTGAATGTTTATGCACATTTTGAAGCAATTTGGCCTCATTTATCATTCAAATAACGTCCAAATACACAAAGAAGCCACCCAAAATATTTATTTAATGTTTACGAGTGTTTTTGCACTTGTATTTGCATTTAATTACGTATATTTCACATCAAATCGCATTAAAATGCATTAAAAAGGCATTTGTGAATGTTTATGCACATTTTGAAGCAATTTGGCCTCATTTATTGTTTAGGGTTTAGGGTTTAGGGTTTAGGGTTTAGGGTTTAGGGTTTAGGGTTTTTGAATTTGTTTGTGCATTTAATTACCTATATTTCACATCAAATCGCTTTAAAATGCATTAAAAAGGCATTTGTGCAAGTTTATGCACATTTTGAAGCAATTTGGCCTCATTTATCATTCAAATAACGTCCAAATACACAAAGAAGCCACCCAAAATATTTATTTAATTTTTACGAGTGTTTTTGCACTTGTATTTGCAGTGAATTACCTATATTTCATATCAAATCGCATTAAAATGCATTAAAAAGGCATTTGAGCATGTTTGTGCACATTTTTAACCAATTTGGCCTCATTTATTATTAAAATAACGTCGAAGTACACAAAGAAGCCAACCAAAATATTTATTTAATGTTTATTTGTGTTTTTGCACTTGTATTTGCTCTTAATGACCTATATTTCACGTCAAATCGCATCGAAGTGCATTAAAAACGAATTTGAGCATGTTTATGCACATTTTTAACCAATTTGGCCTCATTTATCTTTCAAATAACGTCCAAATACACAAAGAAGCCACCCAAAATATTTATTTAATGTTTACGAGTGTTTTTGCACTTGTATTTGCATTTAATTACCTATATTTCACGTCAAAACGCTTTAAAATGCATTAAAAAGGCATTTGTGAATGTTTATGCACATTTTGAAGCAATTTGGCCTCATTTATCATTCAAATAACGTCCAAATACACAAAGAAGCCACCCAAAATATTTATTTAATGTTTACGAGTGTTTTTGCGCTTGTATTTGCGTTTAATAACCTATATTTCACGTCAAATCGTATTAAAATGCATTAAAATGAATTAAAAACGAATTTGAGCATGTTTATGCATATTTTTAACCAATTTGGCCTCATTTATCATTCAAATAACGTCCAAATACACAGAAAAGCAACCCAAAATATTTATTTAATGTTTACGAATGTTTTTGCACTTAATGACCTATATTTCACGTCAAATCGCATCAAAGTACATTAAAAACGAATTTGAGCATGTTTATGCACATTTTTAATTAATTTGGCCTAATTTATCATTCAAATAACGTCCACACACACAAAGAATCAACCCAAAATATTTATTTAATGTTTACGAGTGTTTTTGCACTTGTATTTGCATTTAATTACCTATATTTCACGTCAAAACGCTTTAAAATGCATTAAAAAGGCATTTGTGAATGTTTATGCACATTTTGAAGCAATTTGGCCTCATTTATCATTCAAATAACGTCCACACACACAAAGAATCAACCCAAAATATTTATTTAATGTTTACGAGTGTTTTTGCACTTGTATTTGCATTTAATTACCTATATTTCATGTCAAATCGCATTAAAATGCATTAAAAAGGCATTTGAGCATGTTTGTGCACATTTTTAACCAATTTGGCCTCATTTATTATTAAAATAACGTCGAAATACACAAAGAAGCCAACCAAAATATTTATTTAATGTTTATTTGTGTTTTTGCACTTGTATTTGCTCTTAATGTCCTATATTTCACGTCAAATCGCATCGAAGTGCATTAAAAACGAATTTGAGCATGTTTATGCACATTTTTAACCAATTTGGCCTCATTTATCTTTCAAATAACGTCCAAATACACAAAGAAGCCACCCAAAATATTTATTTAATGTTTACGAGTGTTTTTGCACTTGTATTTGCATTTAATTACCTATATTTCACGTCAAAACGCTTTAAAATGCATTAAAAAGGCATTTGTGAATGTTTATGCACATTTTGAAGCAATTTGGCCTCATTTATCATTCAAATAACGTCCAAATACACAAAGAAGCCACCCAAAATATTTATTTAATGTTTACGAGTGTTTTTGCACTTGTATTTGCATTTAATTATGTATATTTCACTTCAAATCGCATTAAAATGCATTAAAAAGGCATTTGTGAATGTTTATGCACATTTTGAAGCAATTTGGCCTCATTTATCATTCAAATAACGTCCAAATACACAAAGAAGCCACCCAAAATATTTATTTAATGTTTACGAGTGTTTTTGCACTTGTATTTGCGTTTAATAACCTATATTTCACGTCAAATCGTATTAAAATGCATTAAAATGAATTAAAAACGAATTTGAGCATGTTTATGCATATTTTTAACCAATTTGGCCTCATTTATCATTCAAATAACGTCCAAATACACAGAAAAGCAACCCAAAATATTTATTTAATGTTTACGAGTGTTTTTGCACTTAATGACCTATATTTCACGTCAAATCGCATCAAAGTACATTAAAAACGAATTTGAGCATGTTTATGCACATTTTAAAGCAATTTGGCCTAATTTATCATTCAAATAACGTCCAAACACACAAAGAATCAACCCAAAATATTTATTTAATGTTTACGAGTGTTTTTGCACTTGTATTTGCATTTAATTACCTATATTTCACGTCAAAACGCTTTAAAATGCATTAAAAAGGCATTTGTGAATGTTTATGCACATTTTGAAGCAATTTGGCCTCATTTATCATTCAAATAACGTCCAAATACACAAAGAAGCCACCCAAAATATTTATTTAATGTTTACGAGTGTTTTTGCACTTGTATTTGCATTTAATTACGTATATTTCACATCAAATCGCATTAAAATGCATTAAAAAGGCATTTGTGAATGTTTATGCACATTTTGAAGCAATTTGGCCTCATTTATGGTTTAGGGTTTAGGGTTTAGGGTTTAGGGTTTAGGGTTTAGGGTTTAGGGTTTAGGGTTTAGGGTTTATGGTTTTTGAATTTGTTTGTGCATTTAATTACCTATATTTCACATCAAATCGCTTTAAAATGCATTAAAAAGGCATTTGTGCAAGTTTATGCACATTTTGAAGCAATTTGGCCTCATTTATCATTCAAATAACGTCCAAATACACAAAGAAGCCACCCAAAATATTTATTTAATTTTTACGAGTGTTTTTGCACTTGTATTTGCATTTAATTACCTATATTTCATGTCAAATCGCATTAAAATGCATTAAAAAGGCATTTGAGCATGTTTGTGCACATTTTTATCCAATTTGGCCTCATTTATTATTAAAATAACGTCGAAATACACAAAGAAGCCAACCAAAATATTTATTTAATGTTTATTTGTGTTTTTGCACTTGTATTTGCACTTAATGACCTATATTTCACGTCAAATCGCATCGAAGTGCATTAAAAACGAATTTGAGCATGTTTATGCACATTTTTAACCAATTTGGCCTCATTTATCTTTCAAATAACGTCCAAATACACAAAGAAGCCACCCAAAATATTTATTTAATGTTTACGAGTGTTTTTGCACTTGTATTTGCATTTAATTACCTATATTTCACGTCAAAACGCTTTAAAATGCATTAAAAAGGCATTTGTGAATGTTTATGCACATTTTGAAGCAATTTGGCCTCATTTATCATTCAAATAACATTCAAATACACAAAGAAGCCACCCAAAATATTTATTTAATGTTTACGAGTGTTTTTGCACTTGTATTTGCATTTAATTACGTATATTTCACTTCAAATCGCATTAAAATGCATTAAAAAGGCATTTGTGAATGTTTGTGCACATTTTGAAGCAATTTGGCCTCATTTATCATTCAAATAACGTCCAAATACACAAAGAAGCCACCCAAAATATTTATTTAATGTTTACGAGTGTTTTTGCGCTTGTATTTGCGTTTAATAACCTATATTTCACGTCAAATCGTATTAAAATGCATTAAAATGAATTAAAAACGAATTTGAGCATGTTTATGCATATTTTTAACCAATTTGGCCTCATTTATCATTCAAATAACGTCCAAATACACAGAAAAGCAACCCAAAATATTTATTTAATGTTTACGAATGTTTTTGCACTTAATGACCTATATTTCACGTCAAATCGCATCAAAGTACATTAAAAACGAATTTGAGCATGTTTATGCACATTTTTAATCAATTTGGCCTAATTTATCATTCAAATAACGTCCACACACACAAAGAATCAACCCAAAATATTTATTTAATGTTTACGAGTGTTTTTGCACTTGTATTTGCATTTAATTACCTATATTTCACGTCAAAACGCTTTAAAATGCATTAAAAAGGCATTTGTGAATGTTTATGCACATTTTGAAGCAATTTGGCCTCATTTATCATTCAAATAACGTCCAAATACACAAAGAAGCCACCCAAAATATTTATTTAATGTTTACGAGTGTTTTTGCACTTGTATTTGCATTTAATTACGTATATTTCACATCAAATCGCATTAAAATGCATTAAAAAGGCATTTGTGAATGTTTATGCACATTTTGAAGCAATTTGGCCTCATTTAGGGTTTAGGGTTTAGGGTTTAGGGTTTAGGGTTTAGGGTTTAGGGTTTAGGGTTTAGGGTTTATGGTTTTTGAATTTGTTTGTGCATTTAATTACCTATATTTCACATCAAATCGCTTTAAAATGCATTAAAAAGGCATTTGTGCAAGTTTATGCACATTTTGAAGCAATTTGGCCTCATTTATCATTCAAATAACGTCCAAATACACAAAGAAGCCACCCAAAATATTTATTTAATTTTTACGAGTGTTTTTGCACTTGTATTTGCATTTAATTACCTATATTTCATGTCAAATCGCATTAAAATGCATTAAAAAGGCATTTGAGCATGTTTGTGCACATTTTTAACCAATTTGGCCTCATTTATTATTAAAATAACGTCGAAATACACAAAGAAGCCAACCAAAATATTTATTTAATGTTTATTTGTGTTTTTGCACTTGTATTTGCACTTAATGACCTATATTTCACGTCAAATCGCATCGAAGTGCATTAAAAACGAATTTGAGCATGTTTATGCACATTTTTAACCAATTTGGCCTCATTTATCTTTCAAATAACGTCCAAATACACAAAGAAGCCACCCAAAATATTTATTTAATGTTTACGAGTGTTTTTGCACTTGTATTTGCATTTAATTACGTATATTTCACGTCAAATCGCTTTAAAATGCATTAAAAAGGCATTTGTGCATGTTTATGCACATTTTGAAGCAATTTGGCCTCATTTATCATTCAAATAACGTCCAAATACACAAAGAAGCCACCCAAAATATTTATTTAATGTTTACGAGTGTTTTTGCACTTGTATTTGCATTTAATTACCTATATTTCACGTCAAAACGCTTTAAAATGCATTAAAAAGGCATTTGTGAATGTTTATGCACATTTTGAAGCAATTTGGCCTCATTTATCATTCAAATAACGTCCAAATACACAAAGAAGCCACCCAAAATATTTATTTAATGTTTACGAGTGTTTTTGCACTTGTATTTGCATTTAATTACGTATATTTCACATCAAATCGCATTAAAATGCATTAAAAAGGCATTTGTGAATGTTTATGCACATTTTGAAGCAATTTGGCCTCATTTATTGTTTAGGGTTTAGGGTTTAGGGTTTAGGGTTTAGGGTTTAGGGTTTAGGGTTTTTGAATTTGTTTGTGCATTTAATTACCTATATTTCACATCAAATCGCTTTAAAATGCATTAAAAAGGCATTTGTGCAAGTTTATGCACATTTTGAAGCAATTTGGCCTCATTTATCATTCAAATAACGTCCAAATACACAAAGAAGCCACCCAAAATATTTATTTAATTTTTACGAGTGTTTTTGCACTTGTATTTGCAGTGAATTACCTATATTTCATATCAAATCGCATTAAAATGCATTAAAAAGGCATTTGAGCATGTTTGTGCACATTTTTAACCAATTTGGCCTCATTTATTATTAAAATAACGTCGAAGTACACAAAGAAGCCAACCAAAATATTTATTTAATGTTTATTTGTGTTTTTGCACTTGTATTTGCTCTTAATGACCTATATTTCACGTCAAATCGCATCGAAGTGCATTAAAAACGAATTTGAGCATGTTTATGCACATTTTTAACCAATTTGGCCTCATTTATCTTTCAAATAACGTCCAAATACACAAAGAAGCCACCCAAAATATTTATTTAATGTTTACGAGTGTTTTTGCACTTGTATTTGCATTTAATTACCTATATTTCACGTCAAAACGCTTTAAAATGCATTAAAAAGGCATTTGTGAATGTTTATGCACATTTTGAAGCAATTTGGCCTCATTTATCATTCAAATAACGTCCAAATACACAAAGAAGCCACCCAAAATATTTATTTAATGTTTACGAGTGTTTTTGCGCTTGTATTTGCGTTTAATAACCTATATTTCACGTCAAATCGTATTAAAATGCATTAAAATGAATTAAAAACGAATTTGAGCATGTTTATGCATATTTTTAACCAATTTGGCCTCATTTATCATTCAAATAACGTCCAAATACACAGAAAAGCAACCCAAAATATTTATTTAATGTTTACGAATGTTTTTGCACTTAATGACCTATATTTCACGTCAAATCGCATCAAAGTACATTAAAAACGAATTTGAGCATGTTTATGCACATTTTTAATCAATTTGGCCTAATTTATCATTCAAATAACGTCCACACACACAAAGAATCAACCCAAAATATTTATTTAATGTTTACGAGTGTTTTTGCACTTGTATTTGCATTTAATTACCTATATTTCACGTCAAAACGCTTTAAAATGCATTAAAAAGGCATTTGTGAATGTTTATGCACATTTTGAAGCAATTTGGCCTCATTTATCATTCAAATAACGTCCAAATACACAAAGAAGCCACCCAAAATATTTATTTAATGTTTACGAGTGTTTTTGCACTTGTATTTGCATTTAATTACGTATATTTCACATCAAATCGCATTAAAATGCATTAAAAAGGCATTTGTGAATGTTTATGCACATTTTGAAGCAATTTGGCCTCATTTATGGTTTAGGGTTTAGGGTTTAGGGTTTAGGGTTTAGGGTTTAGGGTTTAGGGTTTAGGGTTTAGGGTTTAGGGTTTAGGGTTTTTGAATTTGTTTGTGCATTTAATTACCTATATTTCACATCAAATCGCTTTAAAATGCATTAAAAAGGCATTTGTGCAAGTTTATGCACATTTTGAAGCAATTTGGCCTC
Organism: x Bolboschoenoplectus mariqueter; assembly: GCA_037678475.1. NCBI lineage: Eukaryota > Viridiplantae > Streptophyta > Magnoliopsida > Poales > Cyperaceae > x Bolboschoenoplectus > x Bolboschoenoplectus mariqueter. The sequence goes on along the minus strand of CM075236.1, from coordinate 3,992,471 downwards.
ATTTATCATTCAAATAACGTCCAAATACACAAAGAAGCCACCCAAAATATTTATTTAATTTTTACGAGTGTTTTTGCACTTGTATTTGCAGTGAATTACCTATATTTCATATCAAATCGCATTAAAATGCATTAAAAAGGCATTTGAGCATGTTTGTGCACATTTTTAACCAATTTGGCCTCATTTATTATTAAAATAACGTCGAAGTACACAAAGAAGCCAACCAAAATATTTATTTAATGTTTATTTGTGTTTTTGCACTTGTATTTGCTCTTAATGACCTATATTTCACGTCAAATCGCATCGAAGTGCATTAAAAACGAATTTGAGCATGTTTATGCACATTTTTAACCAATTTGGCCTCATTTATCTTTCAAATAACGTCCAAATACACAAAGAAGCCACCCAAAATATTTATTTAATGTTTACGAGTGTTTTTGCACTTGTATTTGCATTTAATTACCTATATTTCACGTCAAAACGCTTTAAAATGCATTAAAAAGGCATTTGTGAATGTTTATGCACATTTTGAAGCAATTTGGCCTCATTTATCATTCAAATAACGTCCAAATACACAAAGAAGCCACCCAAAATATTTATTTAATGTTTACGAGTGTTTTTGCGCTTGTATTTGCGTTTAATAACCTATATTTCACGTCAAATCGTATTAAAATGCATTAAAATGAATTAAAAACGAATTTGAGCATGTTTATGCATATTTTTAACCAATTTGGCCTCATTTATCATTCAAATAACGTCCAAATACACAGAAAAGCAACCCAAAATATTTATTTAATGTTTACGAATGTTTTTGCACTTAATGACCTATATTTCACGTCAAATCGCATCAAAGTACATTAAAAACGAATTTGAGCATGTTTATGCACATTTTTAATCAATTTGGCCTAATTTATCATTCAAATAACGTCCACACACACAAAGAATCAACCCAAAATATTTATTTAATGTTTACGAGTGTTTTTGCACTTGTATTTGCATTTAATTACCTATATTTCACGTCAAAACGCTTTAAAATGCATTAAAAAGGCATTTGTGAATGTTTATGCACATTTTGAAGCAATTTGGCCTCATTTATCATTCAAATAACGTCCAAATACACAAAGAAGCCACCCAAAATATTTATTTAATGTTTACGAGTGTTTTTGCACTTGTATTTGCATTTAATTACGTATATTTCACATCAAATCGCATTAAAATGCATTAAAAAGGCATTTGTGAATGTTTATGCACATTTTGAAGCAATTTGGCCTCATTTATGGTTTAGGGTTTAGGGTTTAGGGTTTAGGGTTTAGGGTTTAGGGTTTAGGGTTTAGGGTTTAGGGTTTAGGGTTTAGGGTTTATGGTTTTTGAATTTGTTTGTGCATTTAATTACCTATATTTCACATCAAATCGCTTTAAAATGCATTAAAAAGGCATTTGTGCAAGTTTATGCACATTTTGAAGCAATTTGGCCTCATTTATCATTCAAATAACGTCCAAATACACAAAGAAGCCACCCAAAATATTTATTTAATTTTTACGAGTGTTTTTGCACTTGTATTTGCAGTGAATTACCTATATTTCATACCAAATCGCATTAAAATGCATTAAAAATGCATTTGAGCATGTTTGTGCACATTTTTAACCAATTTGGCCTCATTTATTATTAAAATAACGTCGAAATACACAAAGAAGCCAACCAAAATATTTATTTAATGTTTATTTGTGTTTTTGCACTTGTATTTGCACTTAATGACCTATATTTCACGTCAAATCGCATCGAAGTGCATTAAAAACGAATTTGAGCATGTTTATGCACATTTTTAACCAATTTGGCCTCATTTATCTTTCAAATAACGTCCAAATACACAAAGAAGCCACCCAAAATATTTATTTAATGTTTACGAGTGTTTTTGCACTTGTATTTGCATTTAATTACCTATATTTCACGTCAAAACGCTTTAAAATGCATTAAAAAGGCATTTGTGAATGTTTATGCACATTTTGAAGCAATTTGGCCTCATTTATCATTCAAATAACGTCCAAATACACAAAGAAGCCACCCAAAATATTTATTTAATGTTTACGAGTGTTTTTGCACTTGTATTTGCATTTAATTACGTATATTTCACTTCAAATCGCATTAAAATGCATTAAAAAGGCATTTGTGAATGTTTGTGCACATTTTGAAGCAATTTGGCCTCATTTATCATTCAAATAACGTCCAAATACACAAAGAAGCCACCCAAAATATTTATTTAATGTTTACGAGTGTTTTTGCGCTTGTATTTGCGTTTAATAACCTATATTTCACGTCAAATCGTATTAAAATGCATTAAAATGAATTAAAAACGAATTTGAGCATGTTTATGCATATTTTTAACCAATTTGGCCTCATTTATCATTCAAATAACGTCCAAATACACAGAAAAGCAACCCAAAATATTTATTTAATGTTTACGAATGTTTTTGCACTTAATGACCTATATTTCACGTCAAATCGCATCAAAGTACATTAAAAACGAATTTGAGCATGTTTATGCACATTTTTAATCAATTTGGCCTAATTTATCATTCAAATAACGTCCAAACACACAAAGAATCAACCCAAAATATTTATTTAATGTTTACGAGTGTTTTTGCACTTGTATTTGCATTTAATTACCTATATTTCACGTCAAAACGCTTTAAAATGCATTAAAAAGGCATTTGTGAATGTTTATGCACATTTTGAAGCAATTTGGCCTCATTTATCATTCAAATAACGTCCAAATACACAAAGAAGCCACCCAAAATATTTATTTAATGTTTACGAGTGTTTTTGCACTTGTATTTGCATTTAATTACGTATATTTTACATCAAATCGCATTAAAATGCATTAAAAAGGCATTTGTGAATGTTTATGCACATTTTGAAGCAATTTGGCCTCATTTATTGTTTAGGGTTTAGGGTTTAGGGTTTAGGGTTTAGGGTTTAGGGTTTAGGGTTTAGGGTTTAGGGTTTTTGAATTTGTTTGTGCATTTAATTACCTATATTTCACATCAAATCACTTTAAAATGCATTAAAAAGGCATTTGTGCAAGTTTATGCACATTTTGAAGCAATTTGGCCTCATTTATCATTCAAATAACGTCCAAATACACAAAGAAGCCACCCAAAATATTTATTTAATTTTTACGAGTGTTTTTGCACTTGTATTTGCATTTAATTACCTATATTTCACGTCCAAACGCTTTAAAATGCATTAAAAAGGCATTTGTGAATGTTTATGCACATTTTGAAGCAATTTGGCCTCATTTATCATTCAAATAACGTCCAAATACACAAAGAAGCCACCCAAAATATTTATTTAATGTTTACGAGTGTTTTTGCACTTGTATTTGCATTTAATTATGTATATTTCACTTCAAATCGCATTAAAATGCATTAAAAAGGCATTTGTGAATGTTTCTGCACATTTTGAAGCAATTTGGCCTCATTTATCATTCAAATAACGTCCAAATACACAAAGAAGCCACCCAAAATATTTATTTAATGTTTACGAGTGTTTTTGCACTTGTATTTGCGTTTAATAACCTATATTTCACGTCAAATCGTATTAAAATGCATTAAAATGAATTAAAAACGAATTTGAGCATGTTTATGCATATTTTTAACCAATTTGGCCTCATTTATCATTCAAATAACGTCCAAATACACAGAAAAGCAACCCAAAATATTTATTTAATGTTTACGAGTGTTTTTGCACTTAATGACCTATATTTCACGTCAAATCGCATCAAAGTACATTAAAAACGAATTTGAGCATGTTTATGCACATTTTGAAGCAATTTGGCCTAATTTATCATTCAAATAACGTCCAAACACACAAAGAATCAACCCAAAATATTTATTTAATGTTTACGAGTGTTTTTGCACTTGTATTTGCATTTAATTACCTATATTTCACGTCAAAACGCTTTAAAATGCATTAAAAAGGCATTTGTGAATGTTTATGCACATTTTGAAGCAATTTGGCCTCATTTATGGTTTAGGGTTTAGGGTTTAGGGTTTAGGGTTTAGGGTTTAGGGTTTAGGGTTTAGGGTTTAGGGTTTAGGGTTTAGGGTTTATGGTTTTTGAATTTGTTTGTGCATTTAATTACCTATATTTCACATCAAATCGCTTTAAAATGCATTAAAAAGGCATTTGTGCAAGTTTATGCACATTTTGAAGCAATTTGGCCTCATTTATCATTCAAATAACGTCCAAATACACAAAGAAGCCACCCAAAATATTTATTTAATTTTTACGAGTGTTTTTGCACTTGTATTTGCATTTAATTACCTATATTTCATTTCAAATCGCATTAAAATGCATTAAAAAGGCATTTGAGCATGTTTGTGCACATTTTTATCCAATTTGGCCTCATTTATTATTAAAATAACGTCGAAATACACAAAGAAGCCAACCAAAATATTTATTTAATGTTTATTTGTGTTTTTGCACTTGTATTTGCACTTAATGACCTATATTTCACGTCAAATCGCATCGAAGTGCATTAAAAACGAATTTGAGTATGTTTATGCACATTTTTAACCAATTTGGCCTCATTTATCTTTCAAATAACGTCCAAATACACAAAGAAGCCACCCAAAATATTTATTTAATGTTTACGAGTGTTTTTGCACTTGTATTTGCATTTAATTACCTATATTTCACGTCAAAACGCTTTAAAATTCATTAAAAAGGCATTTGTGAATGTTTATGCACATTTTGAAGCAATTTGGCCTCATTTATCATTCAAATAACGTCCAAATACACAAAGAAGCCACCCAAAATATTTATTTAATGTTTACGAGTGTTTTTGCACTTGTATTTGCATTTTATTACGTATATTTCACATCAAATCGCATTAAAATGCATTAAAAAGGCATTTGTGAATGTTTATGCACATTTTGAAGCAATTTGGCCTCATTTATGGTTTAGGGTTTAGGGTTTAGGGTTTAGGGTTTAGGGTTTAGGGTTTAGGGTTTAGGGTTTAGGGTTTAGGGTTTATGGTTTTTGAATTTGTTTGTGCATTTAATTACCTATATTTCACATCAAATCGCTTTAAAATGCATTAAAAAGGCATTTGTGCAAGTTTATGCACATTTTGAAGCAATTTGGTCTCATTTATCATTCAAATAACGTCCAAATACACAAAGAAGCCACCCAAAATATTTATTTAATGTTTACGAGTGTTTTTGCACTTGTATTTGCAGTGAATTACCTATATTTCATGTCAAATCGCATTAAAATGCATTAAAAAGGCATTTGAGCATGTTTGTGCACATTTTTAACCAATTTGGCCTCATTTATTATTAAAATAACGTCGAAATACACAAAGAAGCCAACCAAAATATTTATTTAATGTTTATTTGTGTTTTTGCACTTGTATTTGCTCTTAATGTCCTATATTTCACGTCAAATCGCATCGAAGTGCATTAAAAACGAATTTGAGCATGTTTATGCACATTTTTAACCAATTTGGCCTCATTTATCTTTCAAATAACGTCCAAATACACAAAGAAGCCACCCAAAATATTTATTTAATGTTTACGAGTGTTTTTGCACTTGTATTTGCATTTAATTACCTATATTTCACGTCAAAACGCTTTAAAATGCATTAAAAAGGCATTTGTGAATGTTTATGCACATTTTGAAGCAATTTGGCCTCATTTATCATTCAAATAACGTCCAAATACACAAAGAAGCCACCCAAAATATTTATTTAATGTTTACGAGTGTTTTTGCACTTGTATTTGCATTTAATTACGTATATTTCACATCAAATCGCATTAAAATGCATTAAAAAGGCATTTGTGAATGTTTATGCACATTTTGAAGCAATTTGGCCTCATTTATGGTTTAGGGTTTAGGGTTTAGGGTTTAGGGTTTAGGGTTTAGGGTTTAGGGTTTAGGGTTTAGGGTTTAGGGTTTATGGTTTTTGAATTTGTTTGTGCATTTAATTACCTATATTTCACATCAAATCGCTTTAAAATGCATTAAAAAGGCATTTGTGCAAGTTTATGCACATTTTGAAGCAATTTGGCCTCATCTATCATTCAAATAACGTCCAAATACACAAAGAAGCCACCCAAAATATTTATTTAATTTTTACGAGTGTTTTTGCACTTGTATTTGCAGTGAATTACCTATATTTCATGTCAAATCGCATTAAAATGCATTAAAAAGGCATTTGAGCATGTTTGTGCACATTTTTAACCAATTTGGCCTCATTTATTATTAAAATAACGTCGAAATACACAAAGAAGCCAACCAAAATATTTATTTAATGTTTATTTGTGTTTTTGCACTTGTATTTGCACTTAATGACCTATATTTCACGTCAAATCGCATCGAAGTGCATTAAAAACGAATTTGAGCATGTTTATGCACATTTTTAACCAATTTGGCCTCATTTATCTTTCAAATAACGTCCAAATACACAAAGAAGCCACCCAAAATATTTATTTAATGTTTACGAGTGTTTTTGCACTTGTATTTGCATTTAATTACCTATATTTCACGTCAAAACGCTTTAAAATGCATTAAAAAGGCATTTGTGAATGTTTATGCACATTTTGAAGCAATTTGGCCTCATTTATCATTCAAATAACGTCCAAATACACAAAGAAGCCACCCAAAATATTTATTTAATGTTTACGAGTGTTTTTGCACTTGTATTTGCATTTAATTACGTATATTTCACTTCAAATCGCATTAAAATGCATTAAAAAGGCATTTGTGAATGTTTGTGCACATTTTGAAGCAATTTGGCCTCATTTATCATTCAAATAACGTCCAAATACACAAAGAAGCCACCCAAAATATTTATTTAATGTTTACGAGTGTTTTTGCGCTTGTATTTGCGTTTAATAACCTATATTTCACGTCAAATCGTATTAAAATGCATTAAAATGAATTAAAAACGAATTTGAGCATGTTTATGCATATTTTTAACCAATTTGGCCTCATTTATCATTCAAATAACGTCCAAATACACAGAAAAGCAACCCAAAATATTTATTTAATGTTTACGAATGTTTATGCACTTAATGACCTATATTTCACGTCAAATCGCATCAAAGTACATTAAAAACGAATTTGAGCATGTTTATGCACATTTTTAATCAATTTGGCCTAATTTATCATTCAAATAACGTCCACACACACAAAGAATCAACCCAAAATATTTATTTAATGTTTACGAGTGTTTTTGCACTTGTATTTGCATTTAATTACCTATATTTCACGTCAAAACGCTTTAAAATGCATTAAAAAGGCATTTGTGAATGTTTATGCACATTTTGAAGCAATTTGGCCTCATTTATCATTCAAATAACGTCCAAATACACAAAGAAGCCACCCAAAATATTTATTTAATGTTTACGAGTGTTTTTGCACTTGTATTTGCATTTAATTACGTATATTTCACATCAAATCGCATTAAAATGCATTAAAAAGGCATTTGTGAATGTTTATGCACATTTTGAAGCAATTTGGCCTCATTTATTGTTTAGGGTTTAGGGTTTAGGGTTTAGGGTTTAGGGTTTAGGGTTTAGGGTTTTTGAATTTGTTTGTGCATTTAATTACCTATATTTCACATCAAATCGCTTTAAAATGCATTAAAAAGGCATTTGTGCAAGTTTATGCACATTTTGAAGCAATTTGGCCTCATTTATCATTCAAATAACGTCCAAATACACAAAGAAGCCACCCAAAATATTTATTTAATTTTTACGAGTGTTTTTGCACTTGTATTTGCAGTGAATTACCTATATTTCATGTCAAATCGCATTAAAATGCATTAAAAAGGCATTTGAGCATGTTTGTGCACATTTTTAACCAATTTGGCCTCATTTATTATTAAAATAACGTCGAAGTACACAAAGAAGCCAACCAAAATATTTATTTAATGTTTATTTGTGTTTTTGCACTTGTATTTGCTCTTAATGACCTATATTTCACGTCAAATCGCATCGAAGTGCATTAAAAACGAATTTGAGCATGTTTATGCACATTTTTAACCAATTTGGCCTCATTTATCTTTCAAATAACGTCCAAATACACAAAGAAGCCACCCAAAATATTTATTTAATGTTTACGAGTGTTTTTGCACTTGTATTTGCATTTAATTACCTATATTTCACGTCAAAACGCTTTAAAATGCATTAAAAAGGCATTTGTGAATGTTTATGCACATTTTGAAGCAATTTGGCCTCATTTATCATTCAAATAACGTCCAAATACACAAAGAAGCCACCCAAAATATTTATTTAATGTTTACGAGTGTTTTTGCACTTGTATTTGCATTTAATTATGTATATTTCACTTCAAATCGCATTAAAATGCATTAAAAAGGCATTTGTGAATGTTTCTGCACATTTTGAAGCAATTTGGCCTCATTTATCATTCAAATAACGTCCAAATACACAAAGAAGCCACCCAAAATATTTATTTAATGTTTACGAGTGTTTTTGCACTTGTATTTGCGTTTAATAACCTATATTTCACGTCAAATCGTATTAAAATGCATTAAAATGAATTAAAAACGAATTTGAGCATGTTTATGCATATTTTTAACCAATTTGGCCTCATTTATCATTCAAATAACGTCCAAATACACAGAAAAGCAACCCAAAATATTTATTTAATGTTTACGAGTGTTTTTGCACTTAATGACCTATATTTCACGTCAAATCGCATCAAAGTACATTAAAAACGAATTTGAGCATGTTTATGCACATTTTGAAGCAATTTGGCCTAATTTATCATTCAAATAACGTCCAAACACACAAAGAATCAACCCAAAATATTTATTTAATGTTTACGAGTGTTTTTGCACTTGTATTTGCATTTAATTACCTATATTTCACGTCAAAACGCTTTAAAATGCATTAAAAAGGCATTTGTGAATGTTTATGCACATTTTGAAGCAATTTGGCCTCATTTATGGTTTAGGGTTTAGGGTTTAGGGTTTAGGGTTTAGGGTTTAGGGTTTAGGGTTTAGGGTTTAGGGTTTAGGGTTTATGGTTTTTGAATTTGTTTGTGCATTTAATTACCTATATTTCACATCAAATCGCTTTAAAATGCATTAAAAAGGCATTTGTGCAAGTTTATGCACATTTTGAAGCAATTTGGCCTCATTTATCATTCAAATAACGTCCAAATACACAAAGAAGCCACCCAAAATATTTATTTAATTTTTACGAGTGTTTTTGCACTTGTATTTGCATTTAATTACCTATATTTCATGTCAAATCGCATTAAAATGCATTAAAAAGGCATTTGAGCATGTTTGTGCACATTTTTATCCAATTTGGCCTCATTTATTATTAAAATAACGTCGAAATACACAAAGAAGCCAACCAAAATATTTATTTAATGTTTATTTGTGTTTTTGCACTTGTATTTGCACTTAATGACCTATATTTCACGTCAAATCGCATCGAAGTGCATTAAAAACGAATTTGAGCATGTTTATGCACATTTTTAACCAATTTGGCCTCATTTATCTTTCAAATAACGTCCAAATACACAAAGAAGCCACCCAAAATATTTATTTAATGTTTACGAGTGTTTTTGCACTTGTATTTGCATTTAATTACCTATATTTCACGTCAAAACGCTTTAAAATGCATTAAAAAGGCATTTGTGAATGTTTATGCACATTTTGAAGCAATTTGGCCTCATTTATCATTCAAATAACGTCCAAATACACAAAGAAGCCACCCAAAATATTTATTTAATGTTTACGAGTGTTTTTGCACTTGTATTTGCATTTAATTACGTATATTTCACATCAAATCGCATTAAAATGCATTAAAAAGGCATTTGTGAATGTTTATGCACATTTTGAAGCAATTTGGCCTCATTTATGGTTTAGGGTTTAGGGTTTAGGGTTTAGGGTTTAGGGTTTAGGGTTTAGGGTTTAGGGTTTAGGGTTTATGGTTTTTGAATTTGTTTGTGCATTTAATTACCTATATTTCACATCAAATCGCTTTAAAATGCATTAAAAAGGCATTTGTGCAAGTTTATGCACATTTTGAAGCAATTTGGTCTCATTTATCATTCAAATAACGTCCAAATACACAAAGAAGCCACCCAAAATATTTATTTAATGTTTACGAGTGTTTTTGCACTTGTATTTGCAGTGAATTACCTATATTTCATGTCAAATCGCATTAAAATGCATTAAAAAGGCATTTGAGCATGTTTGTGCACATTTTTAACCAATTTGGCCTCATTTATTATTAAAATAACGTCGAAATACACAAAGAAGCCAACCAAAATATTTATTTAATGTTTATTTGTGTTTTTGCACTTGTATTTGCTCTTAATGACCTATATTTCACGTCAAATCGTATCGAAGTGCATTAAAAACGAATTTGAGCATGTTTATGCACATTTTTAACCAATTTGGCCTCATTTATCTTTCAAATAACGTCCAAATACACAAAGAAGCCACCCAAAATATTTATTTAATGTTTACGAGTGTTTTTGCACTTGTATTTGCATTTAATTACCTATATTTCACGTCAAAACGCTTTAAAATGCATTAAAAAGGCATTTGTGAATGTTTATGCACATTTTGAAGCAATTTGGCCTCATTTATCATTCAAATAACGTCCAAATACACAAAGAAGCCACCCAAAATATTTATTTAATGTTTACGAGTGTTTTTGCACTTGTATTTGCATTTAATTACGTATATTTCACATCAAATCGCATTAAAATGCATTAAAAAGGCATTTGTGAATGTTTATGCACATTTTGAAGCAATTTGGCCTCATTTATGGTTTAGGGTTTAGGGTTTAGGGTTTAGGGTTTAGGGTTTAGGGTTTAGGGTTTAGGGTTTAGGGTTTATGGTTTTTGAATTTGTTTGTGCATTTAATTACCTATATTTCACATCAAATCGCTTTAAAATGCATTAAAAAGGCATTTGTGCAAGTTTATGCACATTTTGAAGCAATTTGGCCTCATTTATCATTCAAATAACGTCCAAATACACAAAGAAGCCACCCAAAATATTTATTTAATTTTTACGAGTGTTTTTGCACTTGTATTTGCAGTGAATTACCTATATTTCATGTCAAATCGCATTAAAATGCATTAAAAAGGCATTTGAGCATGTTTGTGCACATTTTTAACCAATTTGGCCTCATTTATTATTAAAATAACGTCGAAATACACAAAGAAGCCAACCAAAATATTTATTTAATGTTTATTTGTGTTTTTGCACTTGTATTTGCACTTAATGACCTATATTTCACGTCAAATCGCATCGAAGTGCATTAAAAACGAATTTGAGCATGTTTATGCACATTTTTAACCAATTTGGCCTCATTTATCTTTCAAATAACGTCCAAATACACAAAGAAGCCACCCAAAATATTTATTTAATGTTTACGAGTGTTTTTGCACTTGTATTTGCATTTAATTACCTATATTTCACGTCAAAACGCTTTAAAATGCATTAAAAAGGCATTTGTGAATGTTTATGCACATTTTGAAGCAATTTGGCCTCATTTATCATTCAAATAACGTCCAAATACACAAAGAAGCCACCCAAAATATTTATTTAATGTTTACGAGTGTTTTTGCACTTGTATTTGCATTTAATTACGTATATTTCACTTCAAATCGCATTAAAATGCATTAAAAAGGCATTTGTGAATGTTTGTGCACATTTTGAAGCAATTTGGCCTCATTTATCATTCAAATAACGTCCAAATACACAAAGAAGCCACCCAAAATATTTATTTAATGTTTACGAGTGTTTTTGCGCTTGTATTTGCGTTTAATAACCTATATTTCACGTCAAATCGTATTAAAATGCATTAAAATGAATTAAAAACGAATTTGAGCATGTTTATGCATATTTTTAACCAATTTGGCCTCATTTATCATTCAAATAACGTCCAAATACACAGAAAAGCAACCCAAAATATTTATTTAATGTTTACGAATGTTTTTGCACTTAATGACCTATATTTCACGTCAAATCGCATCCAAGTACATTAAAAACGAATTTGAGCATGTTTATGCACATTTTTAATCAATTTGGCCTAATTTATCATTCAAATAACGTCCACACACACAAAGAATCAACCCAAAATATTTATTTAATGTTTACGAGTGTTTTTGCACTTGTATTTGCATTTAATTACCTATATTTCACGTCAAAACGCTTTAAAATGCATTAAAAAGGCATTTGTGAATGTTTATGCACATTTTGAAGCAATTTGGCCTCATTTATCATTCAAATAACGTCCAAATACACAAAGAAGCCACCCAAAATATTTATTTAATGTTTACGAGTGTTTTTGCACTTGTATTTGCATTTAATTACGTATATTTCACATCAAATCGCATTAAAATGCATTAAAAAGGCATTTGTGAATGTTTATGCACATTTTGAAGCAATTTGGCCTCATTTATTGTTTAGGGTTTAGGGTTTAGGGTTTAGGGTTTAGGGTTTAGGGTTTAGGGTTTTTGAATTTGTTTGTGCATTTAATTACCTATATTTCACATCAAATCGCTTTAAAATGCATTAAAAAGGCATTTGTGCAAGTTTATGCACATTTTGAAGCAATTTGGCCTCATTTATCATTCAAATAACGTCCAAATACACAAAGAAGCCACCCAAAATATTTATTTAATTTTTACGAGTGTTTTTGCACTTGTATTTGCAGTGAATTACCTATATTTCATGTCAAATCGCATTAAAATGCATTAAAAAGGCATTTGAGCATGTTTGTGCACATTTTTAACCAATTTGGCCTCATTTATTATTAAAATAACGTCGAAGTACACAAAGAAGCCAACCAAAATATTTATTTAATGTTTATTTGTGTTTTTGCACTTGTATTTGCTCTTAATGACCTATATTTCACGTCAAATCGCATCGAAGTGCATTAAAAACGAATTTGAGCATGTTTATGCACATTTTTAACCAATTTGGCCTCATTTATCTTTCAAATAACGTCCAAATACACAAAGAAGCCACCCAAAATATTTATTTAATGTTTACGAGTGTTTTTGCACTTGTATTTGCATTTAATTACCTATATTTCACGTCAAAACGCTTTAAAATGCATTAAAAAGGCATTTGTGAATGTTTATGCACATTTTGAAGCAATTTGGCCTCATTTATCATTCAAATAACGTCCAAATACACAAAGAAGCCACCCAAAATATTTATTTAATGTTTACGAGTGTTTTTGCACTTGTATTTGCATTTAATTATGTATATTTCACTTCAAATCGCATTAAAATGCATTAAAAAGGCATTTGTGAATGTTTCTGCACATTTTGAAGCAATTTGGCCTCATTTATCATTCAAATAACGTCCAAATACACAAAGAAGCCACCCAAAATATTTATTTAATGTTTACGAGTGTTTTTGCACTTGTATTTGCGTTTAATAACCTATATTTCACGTCAAATCGTATTAAAATGCATTAAAATGAATTAAAAACGAATTTGAGCATGTTTATGCATATTTTTAACCAATTTGGCCTCATTTATCATTCAAATAACGTCCAAATACACAGAAAAGCAACCCAAAATATTTATTTAATGTTTACGAGTGTTTTTGCACTTAATGACCTATATTTCACGTCAAATCGCATCAAAGTACATTAAAAACGAATTTGAGCATGTTTATGCACATTTTGAAGCAATTTGGCCTAATTTATCATTCAAATAACGTCCAAACACACAAAGAATCAACCCAAAATATTTATTTAATGTTTACGAGTGTTTTTGCACTTGTATTTGCATTTAATTACCTATATTTCACGTCAAAACGCTTTAAAATGCATTAAAAAGGCATTTGTGAATGTTTATGCACATTTTGAAGCAATTTGGCCTCATTTATGGTTTAGGGTTTAGGGTTTAGGGTTTAGGGTTTAGGGTTTAGGGTTTAGGGTTTAGGGTTTAGGGTTTAGGGTTTAGGGTTTAGGGTTTAGGGTTTAGGGTTTAGGGTTTATGGTTTTTGAATTTGTTTGTGCATTTAATTACCTATATTTCACATCAAATCGCTTTAAAATGCATTAAAAAGGCATTTGTGCAAGTTTATGCACATTTTGAAGCAATTTGGCCTCATTTATCATTCAAATAACGTCCAAATACACAAAGAAGCCACCCAAAATATTTATTTAATTTTTACGAGTGTTTTTGCACTTGTATTTGCATTTAATTACCTATATTTCATGTCAAATCGCATTAAAATGCATTAAAAAGGCATTTGAGCATGTTTGTGCACATTTTTATCCAATTTGGCCTCATTTATTATTAAAATAACGTCGAAATACACAAAGAAGCCAACCAAAATATTTATTTAATGTTTATTTGTGTTTTTGCACTTGTATTTGCACTTAATGACCTATATTTCACGTCAAATCGCATCGAAGTGCATTAAAAACGAATTTGAGCATGTTTATGCACATTTTTAACCAATTTGGCCTCATTTATCTTTCAAATAACGTCCAAATACACAAAGAAGCCACCCAAAATATTTATTTAATGTTTACGAGTGTTTTTGCACTTGTATTTGCATTTAATTACCTATATTTCACGTCAAAACGCTTTAAAATGCATTAAAAAGGCATTTGTGAATGTTTATGCACATTTTGAAGCAATTTGGCCTCATTTATCATTCAAATAACGTCCAAATACACAAAGAAGCCACCCAAAATATTTATTTAATGTTTACGAGTGTTTTTGCACTTGTATTTGCATTTAATTACGTATATTTCACATCAAATCGCATTAAAATGCATTAAAAAGGCATTTGTGAATGTTTATGCACATTTTGAAGCAATTTGGCCTCATTTATGGTTTAGGGTTTAGGGTTTAGGGTTTAGGGTTTAGGGTTTAGGGTTTAGGGTTTAGGGTTTAGGGTTTATGGTTTTTGAATTTGTTTGTGCATTTAATTACCTATATTTCACATCAAATCGCTTTAAAATGCATTAAAAAGGCATTTGTGCAAGTTTATGCACATTTTGAAGCAATTTGGTCTCATTTATCATTCAAATAACGTCCAAATACACAAAGAAGCCACCCAAAATATTTATTTAATGTTTACGAGTGTTTTTGCACTTGTATTTGCAGTGAATTACCTATATTTCATGTCAAATCGCATTAAAATGCATTAAAAAGGCATTTGAGCATGTTTGTGCACATTTTTAACCAATTTGGCCTCATTTATTATTAAAATAACGTCGAAATACACAAAGAAGCCAACCAAAATATTTATTTAATGTTTATTTGTGTTTTTGCACTTGTATTTGCTCTTAATGACCTATATTTCACGTCAAATCGCATCGAAGTGCATTAAAAACGAATTTGAGCATGTTTATGCACATTTTTAACCAATTTGGCCTCATTTATCTTTCAAATAACGTCCAAATACACAAAGAAGCCACCCAAAATATTTATTTAATGTTTACGAGTGTTTTTGCACTTGTATTTGCATTTAATTACCTATATTTCACGTCAAAACGCTTTAAAATGCATTAAAAAGGCATTTGTGAATGTTTATGCACATTTTGAAGCAATTTGGCCTCATTTATCATTCAAATAACGTCCAAATACACAAAGAAGCCACCCAAAATATTTATTTAATGTTTACGAGTGTTTTTGCACTTGTATTTGCATTTAATTACGTATATTTCACATCAAATCGCATTAAAATGCATTAAAAAGGCATTTGTGAATGTTTATGCACATTTTGAAGCAATTTGGCCTCATTTATGGTTTAGGGTTTAGGGTTTAGGGTTTAGGGTTTAGGGTTTAGGGTTTAGGGTTTAGGGTTTAGGGTTTAGGGTTTAGGGTTTATGGTTTTTGAATTTGTTTGTGCATTTAATTACCTATATTTCACATCAAATCGCTTTAAAATGCATTAAAAAGGCATTTGTGCAAGTTTATGCACATTTTGAAGCAATTTGGCCTCATTTATCATTCAAATAACGTCCAAATACACAAAGAAGCCACCCAAAATATTTATTTAATTTTTACGAGTGTTTTTGCACTTGTATTTGCAGTGAATTACCTATATTTCATGTCAAATCGCATTAAAATGCATTAAAAAGGCATTTGAGCATGTTTGTGCACATTTTTAACCAATTTGGCCTCATTTATTATTAAAATAACGTCGAAATACACAAAGAAGCCAACCAAAATATTTATTTAATGTTTATTTGTGTTTTTGCACTTGTATTTGCACTTAATGACCTATATTTCACGTCAAATCGCATCGAAGTGCATTAAAAACGAATTTGAGCATGTTTATGCACATTTTTAACCAATTTGGCCTCATTTATCTTTCAAATAACGTCCAAATACACAAAGAAGCCACCCAAAATATTTATTTAATGTTTACGAGTGTTTTTGCACTTGTATTTGCATTTAATTACCTATATTTCACGTCAAAACGCTTTAAAATGCATTAAAAAGGCATTTGTGAATGTTTATGCACATTTTGAAGCAATTTGGCCTCATTTATCATTCAAATAACGTCCAAATACACAAAGAAGCCACCCAAAATATTTATTTAATGTTTACGAGTGTTTTTGCACTTGTATTTGCATTTAATTACGTATATTTCACTTCAAATCGCATTAAAATGCATTAAAAAGGCATTTGTGAATGTTTGTGCACATTTTGAAGCAATTTGGCCTCATTTATCATTCAAATAACGTCCAAATACACAAAGAAGCCACCCAAAATATTTATTTAATGTTTACGAGTGTTTTTGCGCTTGTATTTGCGTTTAATAACCTATATTTCACGTCAAATCGTATTAAAATGCATTAAAATGAATTAAAAACGAATTTGAGCATGTTTATGCATATTTTTAACCAATTTGGCCTCATTTATCATTCAAATAACGTCCAAATACACAGAAAAGCAACCCAAAATATTTATTTAATGTTTACGAATGTTTATGCACTTAATGACCTATATTTCACGTCAAATCGCATCAAAGTACATTAAAAACGAATTTGAGCATGTTTATGCACATTTTTAATCAATTTGGCCTAATTTATCATTCAAATAACGTCCACACACACAAAGAATCAACCCAAAATATTTATTTAATGTTTACGAGTGTTTTTGCACTTGTATTTGCATTTAATTACCTATATTTCACGTCAAAACGCTTTAAAATGCATTAAAAAGGCATTTGTGAATGTTTATGCACATTTTGAAGCAATTTGGCCTCATTTATCATTCAAATAACGTCCAAATACACAAAGAAGCCACCCAAAATATTTATTTAATGTTTACGAGTGTTTTTGCACTTGTATTTGCATTTAATTACGTATATTTCACATCAAATCGCATTAAAATGCATTAAAAAGGCATTTGTGAATGTTTATGCACATTTTGAAGCAATTTGGCCTCATTTATTGTTTAGGGTTTAGGGTTTAGGGTTTAGGGTTTAGGGTTTAGGGTTTAGGGTTTTTGAATTTGTTTGTGCATTTAATTACCTATATTTCACATCAAATCGCTTTAAAATGCATTAAAAAGGCATTTGTGCAAGTTTATGCACATTTTGAAGCAATTTGGCCTCATTTATCATTCAAATAACGTCCAAATACACAAAGAAGCCACCCAAAATATTTATTTAATTTTTACGAGTGTTTTTGCACTTGTATTTGCAGTGAATTACCTATATTTCATGTCAAATCGCATTAAAATGCATTAAAAAGGCATTTGAGCATGTTTGTGCACATTTTTAACCAATTTGGCCTCATTTATTATTAAAATAACGTCGAAGTACACAAAGAAGCCAACCAAAATATTTATTTAATGTTTATTTGTGTTTTTGCACTTGTATTTGCTCTTAATGACCTATATTTCACGTCAAATCGCATCGAAGTGCATTAAAAACGAATTTGAGCATGTTTATGCACATTTTTAACCAATTTGGCCTCATTTATCTTTCAAATAACGTCCAAATACACAAAGAAGCCACCCAAAATATTTATTTAATGTTTACGAGTGTTTTTGCACTTGTATTTGCATTTAATTACCTATATTTCACGTCAAAACGCTTTAAAATGCATTAAAAAGGCATTTGTGAATGTTTATGCACATTTTGAAGCAATTTGGCCTCATTTATCATTCAAATAACGTCCAAATACACAAAGAAGCCACCCAAAATATTTATTTAATGTTTACGAGTGTTTTTGCACTTGTATTTGCATTTAATTATGTATATTTCACTTCAAATCGCATTAAAATGCATTAAAAAGGCATTTGTGAATGTTTCTGCACATTTTGAAGCAATTTGGCCTCATTTATCATTCAAATAACGTCCAAATACACAAAGAAGCCACCCAAAATATTTATTTAATGTTTACGAGTGTTTTTGCACTTGTATTTGCGTTTAATAACCTATATTTCACGTCAAATCGTATTAAAATGCATTAAAATGAATTAAAAACGAATTTGAGCATGTTTATGCATATTTTTAACCAATTTGGCCTCATTTGTCATTCAAATAACGTCCAAATACACAGAAAAGCAACCCAAAATATTTATTTAATGTTTACGAGTGTTTTTGCACTTAATGACCTATATTTCACGTCAAATCGCATCAAAGTACATTAAAAACGAATTTGAGCATGTTTATGCACATTTTGAAGCAATTTGGCCTAATTTATCATTCAAATAACGTCCAAACACACAAAGAATCAACCCAAAATATTTATATAATGTTTACGAGTGTTTTTGCACTTGTATTTGCATTTAATTACCTATATTTCACGTCAAAACGCTTTAAAATGCATTAAAAAGGCATTTGTGAATGTTTATGCACATTTTGAAGCAATTTGGCCTCATTTATGGTTTAGGGTTTAGGGTTTAGGGTTTAGGGTTTAGGGTTTAGGGTTTAGGGTTTAGGGTTTAGGGTTTAGGGTTTAGGGTTTAGGGTTTAGGGTTTAGGGTTTATGGTTTTTGAATTTGTTTGTGCATTTAATTACCTATATTTCACATCAAATCGCTTTAAAATGCATTAAAAAGGCATTTGTGCAAGTTTATGCACATTTTGAAGCAATTTGGCCTCATTTATCATTCAAATAACGTCCAAATACACAAAGAAGCCACCCAAAATATTTATTTAATTTTTACGAGTGTTTTTGCACTTGTATTTGCATTTAATTACCTATATTTCATGTCAAATCGCATTAAAATGCATTAAAAAGGCATTTGAGCATGTTTGTGCACATTTTTAACCAATTTGGCCTCATTTATTATTAAAATAACGTCGAAATACACAAAGAAGCCAACCAAAATATTTATTTAATGTTTATTTGTGTTTTTGCACTTGTATTTGCACTTAATGACCTATATTTCACGTCAAATCGCATCGAAGTGCATTAAAAACGAATTTGAGCATGTTTATGCACATTTTTAACCAATTTGGCCTCATTTATCTTTCAAATAACGTCCAAATACACAAAGAAGCCACCCAAAATATTTATTTAATGTTTACGAGTGTTTTTGCACTTGTATTTGCATTTAATTACCTATATTTCACGTCAAAACGCTTTAAAATGCATTAAAAAGGCATTTGTGAATGTTTATGCACATTTTGAAGCAATTTGGCCTCATTTATCATTCAAATAACGTCCAAATACACAAAGAAGCCACCCAAAATATTTATTTAATGTTTACGAGTGTTTTTGCACTTGTATTTGCATTTAATTACGTATATTTCACATCAAATCGCATTAAAATGCATTAAAAAGGCATTTGTGAATGTTTATGCACATTTTGAAGCAATTTGGCCTCATTTATGGTTTAGGGTTTAGGGTTTAGGGTTTAGGGTTTAGGGTTTAGGGTTTAGGGTTTAGGGTTTAGGGTTTAGGGTTTAGGGTTTAGGGTTTATGGTTTTTGAATTTGTTTGTGCATTTAATTACCTATATTTCACATCAAATCGCTTTAAAATGCATTAAAAAGGCATTTGTGCAAGTTTATGCACATTTTGAAGCAATTTGGTCTCATTTATCATTCAAATAACGTCCAAATACACAAAGAAGCCACCCAAAATATTTATTTAATTTTTACGAGTGTTTTTGCACTTGTATTTGCATTTAATTACCTATATTTCATGTCAAATCGCATTAAAATGCATTAAAAAGGCATTTGAGCATGTTTGTGCACATTTTTATCCAATTTGGCCTCATTTATTATTAAAATAACGTCGAAATACACAAAGAAGCCAACCAAAATATTTATTTAATGTTTATTTGTGTTTTTGCACTTGTATTTGCACTTAATGACCTATATTTCACGTCAAATCGCATCGAAGTGCATTAAAAACGAATTTGAGCATGTTTATGCACATTTTTAACCAATTTGGCCTCATTTATCTTTCAAATAACGTCCAAATACACAAAGAAGCCACCCAAAATATTTATTTAATGTTTACGAGTGTTTTTGCACTTGTATTTGCATTTAATTACCTATATTTCACGTCAAAACGCTTTAAAATGCATTAAAAAGGCATTTGTGAATGTTTATGCACATTTTGAAGCAATTTGGCCTCATTTATCATTCAAATAACGTCCAAATACACAAAGAAGCCACCCAAAATATTTATTTAATGTTTACGAGTGTTTTTGCACTTGTATTTGCATTTAATTACGTATATTTCACATCAAATCGCATTAAAATGCATTAAAAAGGCATTTGTGAATGTTTATGCACATTTTGAAGCAATTTGGCCTCATTTATGGTTTAGGGTTTAGGGTTTAGGGTTTAGGGTTTAGGGTTTAGGGTTTAGGGTTTAGGGTTTAGGGTTTAGGGTTTAGGGTTTAGGGTTTATGGTTTTTGAATTTGTTTGTGCATTTAATTACCTATATTTCACATCAAATCGCTTTAAAATGCATTAAAAAGGCATTTGTGCAAGTTTATGCACATTTTGAAGCAATTTGGTCTCATTTATCATTCAAATAACGTCCAAATACACAAAGAAGCCACCCAAAATATTTATTTAATGTTTACGAGTGTTTTTGCACTTGTATTTGCAGTGAATTACCTATATTTCATGTCAAATCGCATTAAAATGCATTAAAAAGGCATTTGAGCATGTTTGTGCACATTTTTAACCAATTTGGCCTCATTTATTATTAAAATAACGTCGAAATACACAAAGAAGCCAACCAAAATATTTATTTAATGTTTATTTGTGTTTTTGCACTTGTATTTGCTCTTAATGACCTATATTTCACGTCAAATCGCATCGAAGTGCATTAAAAACGAATTTGAGCATGTTTATGCACATTTTTAACCAATTTGGCCTCATTTATCTTTCAAATAACGTCCAAATACACAAAGAAGCCACCCAAAATATTTATTTAATGTTTACGAGTGTTTTTGCACTTGTATTTGCATTTAATTACGTATATTTCACGTCAAATCGCATTAAAATGCATTAAAAAGGCATTTGTGAATGTTTATGCACATTTTGAAGCAATTTGGCCTCATTTATGGTTTAGGGTTTAGGGTTTAGGGTTTAGGGTTTAGGGTTTAGGGTTTAGGGTTTAGGGTTTAGGGTTTAGGGTTTATGGTTTTTGAATTTGTTTGTGCATTTAATTACCTATATTTCACATCAAATCGCTTTAAAATGCATTAAAAAGGCATTTGTGCAAGTTTATGCACATTTTGAAGCAATTTGGTCTCATTTATCATTCAAATAACGTCCAAATACACAAAGAAGCCACCCAAAATATTTATTTAATTTTTACGAGTGTTTTTGCACTTGTATTTGCATTTAATTACCTATATTTCATGTCAAATCGCATTAAAATGCATTAAAAAGGCATTTGAGCATGTTTGTGCACATTTTTATCCAATTTGGCCTCATTTATTATTAAAATAACGTCGAAATACACAAAGAAGCCAACCAAAATATTTATTTAATGTTTATTTGTGTTTTTGCACTTGTATTTGCACTTAATGACCTATATTTCACGTCAAATCGCATCGAAGTGCATTAAAAACGAATTTGAGCATGTTTATGCACATTTTTAACCAATTTGGCCTCATTTATCTTTCAAATAACGTCCAAATACACAAAGAAGCCACCCAAAATATTTATTTAATGTTTACGAGTGTTTTTGCACTTGTATTTGCATTTAATTACCTATATTTCACGTCAAAACGCTTTAAAATGCATTAAAAAGGCATTTGTGAATGTTTATGCACATTTTGAAGCAATTTGGCCTCATTTATCATTCAAATAACGTCCAAATACACAAAGAAGCCACCCAAAATATTTATTTAATGTTTACGAGTGTTTTTGCACTTGTATTTGCATTTAATTACGTATATTTCACATCAAATCGCATTAAAATGCATTAAAAAGGCATTTGTGAATGTTTATGCACATTTTGAAGCAATTTGGCCTCATTTATGGTTTAGGGTTTAGGGTTTAGGGTTTAGGGTTTAGGGTTTAGGGTTTAGGGTTTAGGGTTTAGGGTTTAGGGTTTAGGGTTTATGGTTTTTGAATTTGTTTGTGCATTTAATTACCTATATTTCACATCAAATCGCTTTAAAATGCATTAAAAAGGCATTTGTGCAAGTTTATGCACATTTTGAAGCAATTTGGTCTCATTTATCATTCAAATAACGTCCAAATACACAAAGAAGCCACCCAAAATATTTATTTAATGTTTACGAGTGTTTTTGCACTTGTATTTGCAGTGAATTACCTATATTTCATGTCAAATCGCATTAAAATGCATTAAAAAGGCATTTGAGCATGTTTGTGCACATTTTTAACCAATTTGGCCTCATTTATTATTAAAATAACGTCGAAATACACAAAGAAGCCAACCAAAATATTTATTTAATGTTTATTTGTGTTTTTGCACTTGTATTTGCTCTTAATGACCTATATTTCACGTCAAATCGCATCGAAGTGCATTAAAAACGAATTTGAGCATGTTTATGCACATTTTTAACCAATTTGGCCTCATTTATCTTTCAAATAACGTCCAAATACACAAAGAAGCCACCCAAAATATTTATTTAATGTTTACGAGTGTTTTTGCACTTGTATTTGCATTTAATTACCTATATTTCACGTCAAAACGCTTTAAAATGCATTAAAAAGGCATTTGTGAATGTTTATGCACATTTTGAAGCAATTTGGCCTCATTTATCATTCAAATAACGTCCAAATACACAAAGAAGCCACCCAAAATATTTATTTAATGTTTACGAGTGTTTTTGCACTTGTATTTGCATTTAATTACGTATATTTCACATCAAATCGCATTAAAATGCATTAAAAAGGCATTTGTGAATGTTTGTGCACATTTTGAAGCAATTTGGCCTCATTTATCATTCAAATAACGTCCAAATACACAAAGAAGCCACCCAAAATATTTATTTAATGTTTACGAGTGTTTTTGCGCTTGTATTTGCGTTTAATAACCTATATTTCACGTCAAATCGTATTAAAATGCATTAAAATGAATTAAAAACGAATTTGAGCATGTTTATGCATATTTTTAACCAATTTGGCCTCATTTATCATTCAAATAACGTCCAAATACACAGAAAAGCAACCCAAAATATTTATTTAATGTTTACGAATGTTTTTGCACTTAATGACCTATATTTCACGTCAAATCGCATCAAAGTACATTAAAAACGAATTTGAGCATGTTTATGCACATTTTTAATCAATTTGGCCTAATTTATCATTCAAATAACGTCCACACACACAAAGAATCAACCCAAAATATTTATTTAATGTTTACGAGTGTTTTTGCACTTGTATTTGCATTTAATTACCTATATTTCACGTCAAAACGCTTTAAAATGCATTAAAAAGGCATTTGTGAATGTTTATGCACATTTTGAAGCAATTTGGCCTCATTTATCATTCAAATAACGTCCAAATACACAAAGAAGCCACCCAAAATATTTATTTAATGTTTACGAGTGTTTTTGCACTTGTATTTGCATTTAATTACGTATATTTCACATCAAATCGCATTAAAATGCATTAAAAAGGCATTTGTGAATGTTTATGCACATTTTGAAGCAATTTGGCCTCATTTATGGTTTAGGGTTTAGGGTTTAGGGTTTAGGGTTTAGGGTTTAGGGTTTAGGGTTTAGGGTTTAGGGTTTATGGTTTTTGAATTTGTTTGTGCATTTAATTACCTATATTTCACATCAAATCGCTTTAAAATGCATTAAAAAGGCATTTGTGCAAGTTTATGCACATTTTGAAGCAATTTGGTCTCATTTATCATTCAAATAACGTCCAAATACACAAAGAAGCCACCCAAAATATTTATTTAATGTTTACGAGTGTTTTTGCACTTGTATTTGCAGTGAATTACCTATATTTCATGTCAAATCGCATTAAAATGCATTAAAAAGGCATTTGAGCATGTTTGTGCACATTTTTAACCAATTTGGCCTCATTTATTATTAAAATAACGTCGAAATACACAAAGAAGCCAACCAAAATATTTATTTAATGTTTATTTGTGTTTTTGCACTTGTATTTGCTCTTAATGACCTATATTTCACGTCAAATCGCATCGAAGTGCATTAAAAACGAATTTGAGCATGTTTATGCACATTTTTAACCAATTTGGCCTCATTTATCTTTCAAATAACGTCCAAATACACAAAGAAGCCACCCAAAATATTTATTTAATGTTTACGAGTGTTTTTGCACTTGTATTTGCATTTAATTACCTATATTTCACGTCAAAACGCTTTAAAATGCATTAAAAAGGCATTTGTGAATGTTTATGCACATTTTGAAGCAATTTGGCCTCATTTATCATTCAAATAACGTCCAAATACACAAAGAAGCCACCCAAAATATTTATTTAATGTTTACGAGTGTTTTTGCACTTGTATTTGCATTTAATTACGTATATTTCACATCAAATCGCATTAAAATGCATTAAAAAGGCATTTGTGAATGTTTGTGCACATTTTGAAGCAATTTGGCCTCATTTATCATTCAAATAACGTCCAAATACACAAAGAAGCCACCCAAAATATTTATTTAATGTTTACGAGTGTTTTTGCGCTTGTATTTGCGTTTAATAACCTATATTTCACGTCAAATCGTATTAAAATGCATTAAAATGAATTAAAAACGAATTTGAGCATGTTTATGCATATTTTTAACCAATTTGGCCTCATTTATCATTCAAATAACGTCCAAATACACAGAAAAGCAACCCAAAATATTTATTTAATGTTTACGAATGTTTTTGCACTTAATGACCTATATTTCACGTCAAATCGCATCAAAGTACATTAAAAACGAATTTGAGCATGTTTATGCACATTTTTAATCAATTTGGCCTAATTTATCATTCAAATAACGTCCACACACACAAAGAATCAACCCAAAATATTTATTTAATGTTTACGAGTGTTTTTGCACTTGTATTTGCATTTAATTACCTATATTTCACGTCAAAACGCTTTAAAATGCATTAAAAAGGCATTTGTGAATGTTTATGCACATTTTGAAGCAATTTGGCCTCATTTATCATTCAAATAACGTCCAAATACACAAAGAAGCCACCCAAAATATTTATTTAATGTTTACGAGTGTTTTTGCACTTGTATTTGCATTTAATTACGTATATTTCACATCAAATCGCATTAAAATGCATTAAAAAGGCATTTGTGAATGTTTATGCACATTTTGAAGCAATTTGGCCTCATTTATTGTTTAGGGTTTAGGGTTTAGGGTTTAGGGTTTAGGGTTTAGGGTTTAGGGTTTATGGTTTAGGGTTTAGGGTTTTTGAATTTGTTTGTGCATTTAATTACCTATATTTCACATCAAATCGCTTTAAAATGCATTAAAAAGGCATTTGTGCAAGTTTATGCACATTTTGAAGCAATTTGGCCTCATTTATCATTCAAATAACGTCCAAATACACAAAGAAGCCACCCAAAATATTTATTTAATTTTTACGAGTGTTTTTGCACTTGTATTTGCATTTAATTACCTATATTTCACGTCAAAACGCTTTAAAATGCATTAAAAAGGCATTTGTGAATGTTTATGCACATTTTGAAGCAATTTGGCCTCATTTATCATTCAAATAACGTCCAAATACACAAAGAAGCCACCCAAAATATTTATTTAATGTTTACGAGTGTTTTTGCACTTGTATTTGCATTTAATTACGTATATTTCACGTCAAATCGCATCGAAGTGCATTAAAAACGAATTTGAGCATGTTTATGCACATTTTTAACCAATTTGGCCTCATTTATCTTTCAAATAACGTCCAAATACACAAAGAAGCCACCCAAAATATTTATTTAATGTTTACGAGTGTTTTTGCACTTGTATTTGCATTTAATTACCTATATTTCACGTCAAAACGCTTTAAAATGCATTAAAAAGGCATTTGTGAATGTTTATGCACATTTTGAAGCAATTTGGCCTCATTTATCATTCAAATAACGTCCAAATACACAAAGAAGCCACCCAAAATATTTATTTAATGTTTACGAGTGTTTTTGCACTTGTATTTGCATTTAATTATGTATATTTCACTTCAAATCGCATTAAAATGCATTAAAAAGGCATTTGTGAATGTTTCTGCACATTTTGAAGCAATTTGGCCTCATTTATCATTCAAATAACGTCCAAATACACAAAGAAGCCACCCAAAATATTTATTTAATGTTTACGAGTGTTTTTGCACTTGTATTTGCGTTTAATAACCTATATTTCACGTCAAATCGTATTAAAATGCATTAAAATGAATTAAAAACGAATTTGAGCATATGTATGCATATTTTTAACCAATTTGGCCTCATTTATCATTCAAATAACGTCCAAATACACAGAAAAGCAACCCAAAATATTTATTTAATGTTTACGAGTGTTTTTGCACTTAATGACCTATATTTCACGTCAAATCGCATCAAAGTACATTAAAAACGAATTTGAGCATGTTTATGCACATTTTGAAGCAATTTGGCCTAATTTATCATTCAAATAACGTCCAAACACACAAAGAATCAACCCAAAATATTTATTTAATGTTTACGAGTGTTTTTGCACTTGTATTTGCATTTAATTACCTATATTTCACGTCAAAACGCTTTAAAATGCATTAAAAAGGCATTTGTGAATGTTTATGCACATTTTGAAGCAATTTGGCCTCATTTATGGTTTAGGGTTTAGGGTTTAGGGTTTAGGGTTTAGGGTTTAGGGTTTAGGGTTTAGGGTTTAGGGTTTAGGGTTTAGGGTTTAGGGTTTAGGGTTTATGGTTTTTGAATTTGTTTGTGCATTTAATTACCTATATTTCACATCAAATCGCTTTAAAATGCATTAAAAAGGCATTTGTGCAAGTTTATGCACATTTTGAAACAATTTGGCCTCATTTATCATTCAAATAACGTCCAAATACACAAAGAAGCCACCCAAAATATTTATTTAATTTTTACGAGTGTTTTTGCACTTGTATTTGCATTTAATTACCTATATTTCATGTCAAATCGCATTAAAATGCATTAAAAAGGCATTTGAGCATGTTTGTGCACATTTTTAACCAATTTGGCCTCATTTATTATTAAAATAACGTCGAAATACACAAAGAAGCCAACCAAAATATTTATTTAATGTTTATTTGTGTTTTTGCACTTGTATTTGCACTTAATGACCTATATTTCACGTCAAATCGCATCGAAGTGCATTAAAAACGAATTTGAGCATGTTTATGCACATTTTTAACCAATTTGGCCTCATTTATCTTTCAAATAACGTCCAAATACACAAAGAAGCCACCCAAAATATTTATTTAATGTTTACGAGTGTTTTTGCACTTGTATTTGCATTTAATTACCTATATTTCACGTCAAAACGCTTTAAAATGCATTAAAAAGGCATTTGTGAATGTTTATGCACATTTTGAAGCAATTTGGCCTCATTTATCATTCAAATAACGTCCAAATACACAAAGAAGCCACCCAAAATATTTATTTAATGTTTACGAGTGTTTTTGCACTTGTATTTGCATTTAATTACGTATATTTCACATCAAATCGCATTAAAATGCATTAAAAAGGCATTTGTGAATGTTTATGCACATTTTGAAGCAATTTGGCCTCATTTATGGTTTAGGGTTTAGGGTTTAGGGTTTAGGGTTTAGGGTTTAGGGTTTAGGGTTTAGGGTTTAGGGTTTAGGGTTTAGGGTTTAGGGTTTATGGTTTTTGAATTTGTTTGTGCATTTAATTACCTATATTTCACATCAAATCGCTTTAAAATGCATTAAAAAGGCATTTGTGCAAGTTTATGCACATTTTGAAGCAATTTGGTCTCATTTATCATTCAAATAACGTCCAAATACACAAAGAAGCCACCCAAAATATTTATTTAATTTTTACGAGTGTTTTTGCACTTGTATTTGCATTTAATTACCTATATTTAATGTCAAATCGCATTAAAATGCATTAAAAAGGCATTTGAGCATGTTTGTGCACATTTTTAACCAATTTGGCCTCATTTATTATTAAAATAACGTCGAAATACACAAAGAAGCCAACCAAAATATTTATTTAATGTTTATTTGTGTTTTTGCACTTGTATTTGCACTTAATGACCTATATTTCACGTCAAATCGCATCGAAGTGCATTAAAAACGAATTTGAGCATGTTTATGCACATTTTTAACCAATTTGGCCTCATTTATCTTTCAAATAACGTCCAAATACACAAAGAAGCCACCCAAAATATTTATTTAATGTTTACGAGTGTTTTTGCACTTGTATTTGCATTTAATTACCTATATTTCACGTCAAAACGCTTTAAAATGCATTAAAAAGGCATTTGTGAATGTTTATGCACATTTTGAAGCAATTTGGCCTCATTTATCATTCAAATAACGTCCAAATACACAAAGAAGCCACCCAAAATATTTATTTAATGTTTACGAGTGTTTTTGCACTTGTATTTGCATTTAATTACGTATATTTCACATCAAATCGCATTAAAATGCATTAAAAAGGCATTTGTGAATGTTTGTGCACATTTTGAAGCAATTTGGCCTCATTTATCATTCAAATAACGTCCAAATACACAAAGAAGCCACCCAAAATATTTATTTAATGTTTACGAGTGTTTTTGCGCTTGTATTTGCGTTTAATAACCTATATTTCACGTCAAATCGTATTAAAATGCATTAAAATGAATTAAAAACGAATTTGAGCATGTTTATGCATATTTTTAACCAATTTGGCCTCATTTATCATTCAAATAACGTCCAAATACACAGAAAAGCAACCCAAAATATTTATTTAATGTTTACGAATGTTTTTGCACTTAATGACCTATATTTCACGTCAAATCGCATCAAAGTACATTAAAAACGAATTTGAGCATGTTTATGCACATTTTTAATCAATTTGGCCTAATTTATCATTCAAATAACGTCCAAACACACAAAGAATCAACCCAAAATATTTATTTAATGTTTACGAGTGTTTTTGCACTTGTATTTGCATTTAATTACCTATATTTCACGTCAAAACGCTTTAAAATGCATTAAAAAGGCATTTGTGAATGTTTATGCACATTTTGAAGCAATTTGGCCTCATTTATCATTCAAATAACGTCCAAATACACAAAGAAGCCACCCAAAATATTTATTTAATGTTTACGAGTGTTTTTGCACTTGTATTTGCATTTAATTACGTATATTTCACATCAAATCGCATTAAAATGTATTAAAAAGGCATTTGTGAATGTTTATGCACATTTTGAAGCAATTTGGCCTCATTTATTGTTTAGGGTTTAGGGTTTAGGGTTTAGGGTTTAGGGTTTAGGGTTTAGGGTTTAGGGTTTAGGGTTTTTGAATTTGTTTGTGCATTTAATTACCTATATTTCACATCAAATCGCTTTAAAATGCATTAAAAAGGCATTTGTGCAAGTTTATGCACATTTTGAAGCAATTTGGCCTCATTTATCATTCAAATAACGTCCAAATACACAAAGAAGCCACCCAAAATATTTATTTAATTTTTACGAGTGTTTTTGCACTTGTATTTGCATTTAATTACCTATATTTCATGTCAAATCGCATTAAAATGCATTAAAAAGGCATTTGAGCATGTTTGTGCACATTTTTAACCAATTTGGCCTCATTTATTATTAAAATAACGTCGAAATACACAAAGAAGCCAACCAAAATATTTATTTAATGTTTATTTGTGTTTTTGCACTTGTATTTGCACTTAATGACCTATATTTCACGTCAAATCGCATCGAAGTGCATTAAAAACGAATTTGAGCATGTTTATGCACATTTTTAACCAATTTGGCCTCATTTATCTTTCAAATAACGTCCAAATACACAAAGAAGCCACCCAAAATATTTATTTAATGTTTACGAGTGTTTTTGCACTTGTATTTGCATTTAATTACCTATATTTCACGTCAAAACGCTTTAAAATGCATTAAAAAGGCATTTGTGAATGTTTATGCACATTTTGAAGCAATTTGGCCTCATTTATCATTCAAATAACGTCCAAATACACAAAGAAGCCACCCAAAATATTTATTTAATGTTTACGAGTGTTTTTGCACTTGTATTTGCATTTAATTACGTATATTTCACTTCAAATCGCATTAAAATGCATTAAAAAGGCATTTGTGAATGTTTGTGCACATTTTGAAGCAATTTGGCCTCATTTATCATTCAAATAACGTCCAAATACACAAAGAAGCCACCCAAAATATTTATTTAATGTTTACGAGTGTTTTTGCGCTTGTATTTGCGTTTAATAACCTATATTTCACGTCAAATCGTATTAAAATGCATTAAAATGAATTAAAAACGAATTTGAGCATGTTTATGCATATTTTTAACCAATTTGGCCTCATTTATCATTCAAATAACGTCCAAATACACAGAAAAGCAACCCAAAATATTTATTTAATGTTTACGAATGTTTTTGCACTTAATGACCTATATTTCACGTCAAATCGCATCAAAGTACATTAAAAACGAATTTGAGCATGTTTATGCACATTTTTAATCAATTTGGCCTAATTTATCATTCAAATAACGTCCAAACACACAAAGAATCAACCCAAAATATTTATTTAATGTTTACGAGTGTTTTTGCACTTGTATTTGCATTTAATTACCTATATTTCACGTCAAAACGCTTTAAAATGCATTAAAAAGGCATTTGTGAATGTTTATGCACATTTTGAAGCAATTTGGCCTCATTTATCATTCAAATAACGTCCAAATACACAAAGAAGCCACCCAAAATATTTATTTAATGTTTACGAGTGTTTTTGCACTTGTATTTGCATTTAATTACGTATATTTCACATCAAATCGCATTAAAATGCATTAAAAAGGCATTTGTGAATGTTTATGCACATTTTGAAGCAATTTGGCCTCATTTATTGTTTAGGGTTTAGGGTTTAGGGTTTAGGGTTTAGGGTTTAGGGTTTAGGGTTTAGGGTTTAGGGTTTAGGGTTTTTGAATTTGTTTGTGCATTTAATTACCTATATTTCACATCAAATCGCTTTAAAATGCATTAAAAAGGCATTTGTGCAAGTTTATGCACATTTTGAAGCAATTTGGCCTCATTTATCATTCAAATAACGTCCAAATACACAAAGAAGCCACCCAAAATATTTATTTAATTTTTACGAGTGTTTTTGCACTTGTATTTGCATTTAATTACCTATATTTCATGTCAAATCGCATTAAAATGCATTAAAAAGGCATTTGAGCATGTTTGTGCACATTTTTAACCAATTTGGCCTCATTTATTATTAAAATAACGTCGAAATACACAAAGAAGCCAACCAAAATATTTATTTAATGTTTATTTGTGTTTTTGCACTTGTATTTGCACTTAATGACCTATATTTCACGTCAAATCGCATCGAAGTGCATTAAAAACGAATTTGAGCATGTTTATGCACATTTTTAACCAATTTGGCCTCATTTATCTTTCAAATAACGTCCAAATACACAAAGAAGCCACCCAAAATATTTATTTAATGTTTACGAGTGTTTTTGCACTTGTATTTGCATTTAATTACCTATA
Source organism: x Bolboschoenoplectus mariqueter (assembly GCA_037678475.1). Lineage (NCBI taxonomy): Eukaryota > Viridiplantae > Streptophyta > Magnoliopsida > Poales > Cyperaceae > x Bolboschoenoplectus > x Bolboschoenoplectus mariqueter. The sequence goes on along the minus strand of CM075236.1, from coordinate 3,960,352 downwards.
TTTCACGTCAAAACGCTTTAAAATGCATTAAAAAGGCATTTGTGAATGTTTATGCACATTTTGAAGCAATTTGGCCTCATTTATCATTCAAATAACGTCCAAATACACAAAGAAGCCACCCAAAATATTTATTTAATGTTTACGAGTGTTTTTGCACTTGTATTTGCATTTAATTACGTATATTTCACTTCAAATCGCATTAAAATGCATTAAAAAGGCATTTGTGAATGTTTGTGCACATTTTGAAGCAATTTGGCCTCATTTATCATTCAAATAACGTCCAAATACACAAAGAAGCCACCCAAAATATTTATTTAATGTTTACGAGTGTTTTTGCACTTGTATTTGCATTTAATTACGTATATTTCACATCAAATCGCTTTAAAATGCATTAAAAAGGCATTTGTGAATGTTTATGCACATTTTGAAGCAATTTGGCCTCATTTATCATTCAAATAACGTCCAAATACACAAAGAAGCCACCCAAAATATTTATTTAATGTTTACGAGTGTTTTTGCGCTTGTATTTGCGTTTAATAACCTATATTTCACGTCAAATCGTATTAAAATGCATTAAAATGAATTAAAAACGAATTTGAGCATGTTTATGCATATTTTTAACCAATTTGGCCTCATTTATCATTCAAATAACGTCCAAATACACAGAAAAGCAACCCAAAATATTTATTTAATGTTTACGAATGTTTTTGCACTTAATGACCTATATTTCACGTCAAATCGCATCAAAGTACATTAAAAACGAATTTGAGCATGTTTATGCACATTTTTAATCAATTTGGCCTAATTTATCATTCAAATAACGTCCAAACACACAAAGAATCAACCCAAAATATTTATTTAATGTTTACGAGTGTTTTTGCACTTGTATTTGCATTTAATTACCTATATTTCACGTCAAAACGCTTTAAAATGCATTAAAAAGGCATTTGTGAATGTTTATGCACATTTTGAAGCAATTTGGCCTCATTTATCATTCAAATAACGTCCAAATACACAAAGAAGCCACCCAAAATATTTATTTAATGTTTACGAGTGTTTTTGCACTTGTATTTGCATTTAATTACGTATATTTCACATCAAATCGCATTAAAATGCATTAAAAAGGCATTTGTGAATGTTTATGCACATTTTGAAGCAATTTGGCCTCATTTATTGTTTAGGGTTTAGGGTTTAGGGTTTAGGGTTTAGGGTTTAGGGTTTAGGGTTTAGGGTTTAGGGTTTTTGAATTTGTTTGTGCATTTAATTACCTATATTTCACATCAAATCGCTTTAAAATGCATTAAAAAGGCATTTGCGCAAGTTTATGCACATTTTGAAGCAATTTGGCCTCATTTATCATTCAAATAACGTCCAAATACACAAAGAAGCCACCCAAAATATTTATTTAATTTTTACGAGTGTTTTTGCACTTGTATTTGCATTTAATTACCTATATTTCATGTTAAATCGCATTAAAATGCATTAAAAAGGCATTTGAGCATGTTTGTGCACATTTTTAACCAATTTGGCCTCATTTATTATTAAAATAACGTCGAAATACACAAAGAAGCCAACCAAAATATTTATTTAATGTTTATTTGTGTTTTTGCACTTGTATTTGCACTTAATGACCAATATTTCACGTCAAATCGCATCGAAGTGCATTAAAAACGAATTTGAGCATGTTTATGCACATTTTTAACCAATTTGGCCTCATTTATCTTTCAAATAACGTCCAAATACACAAAGAAGCCACCCAAAATATTTATTTAATGTTTACGAGTGTTTTTGCACTTGTATTTGCATTTAATTACCTATATTTCACGTCAAAACGCTTTAAAATGCATTAAAAAGGCATTTGTGAATGTTTATGCACATTTTGAAGCAATTTGGCCTCATTTATCATTCAAATAACGTCCAAATACACAAAGAAGCCACCCAAAATATTTATTTAATGTTTACGAGTGTTTTTGCGCTTGTATTTGCGTTTAATAACCTATATTTCACGTCAAATCGTATTAAAATGCATTAAAATGAATTAAAAACGAATTTGAGCATGTTTATGCATATTTTTAACCAATTTGGCCTCATTTATCTTTCAAATAACGTCCAAATACACAAAGAAGCCACCCAAAATATTTATTTAATGTTTACGAGTGTTTTTGCACTTGTATTTGCATTTAATTACCTATATTTCACGTCAAAACGCTTTAAAATGCATTAAAAAGGCATTTGTGAATGTTTATGCACATTTTGAAACAATTTGGCCTCATTTATCATTCAAATAACGTCCAAATACACAAAGAAGCCACCCAAAATATTTATTTAATGTTTACGAGTGTTTTTGCACTTGTATTTGCATTTAATTACGTATATTTCACATCAAATCGCATTAAAATGCATTAAAAAGGCATTTGTGAATGTTTATGCACATTTTGAAGCAATTTGGCCTCATTTATTGTTTAGGGTTTAGGGTTTAGGGTTTAGGGTTTAGGGTTTAGGGTTTAGGGTTTAGGGTTTTTGAATTTGTTTGTGCATTTAATTACCTATATTTCACATCAAATCGCTTTAAAATGCATTAAAAAGGCATTTGTGCAAGTTTATGCACATTTTGAAGCAATTTGGCCTCATTTATCATTCAAATAACGTCCAAATACACAAAGAAGCCACCCAAAATATTTATTTAATTTTTACGAGTGTTTTTGCACTTGTATTTGCATTTAATTACCTATATTTCATGTCAAATCGCATTAAAATGCATTAAAAAGGCATTTGAGCATGTTTGTGCACATTTTTAACCAATTTGGCCTCATTTATTATTAAAATAACGTCGAAATACACAAAGAAGCCAACCAAAATATTTATTTAATGTTTATTTGTGTTTTTGCACTTGTATTTGCACTTAATGACCTATATTTCACGTCAAATCGCATCGAAGTGCATTAAAAACGAATTTGAGCATGTTTATGCACATTTTTAACCAATTTGGCCTCATTTATCTTTCAAATAACGTCCAAATACACAAAGAAGCCACCCAAAATATTTATTTAATGTTTACGAGTGTTTTTGCACTTGTATTTGCATTTAATTACGTATATTTCACTTCAAATCGCATTAAAATGCATTAAAAAGGCATTTGTGAATGTTTGTGCACATTTTGAAGCAATTTGGCCTCATTTATCATTCAAATAACGTCCAAATACACAAAGAAGCCACCCAAAATATTTATTTAATGTTTACGAGTGTTTTTGCGCTTGTATTTGCGTTTAATAACCTATATTTCACGTCAAATCGTATTAAAATGCATTAAAATGAATTAAAAACGAATTTGAGCATGTTTATGCATATTTTTAACCAATTTGGCCTCATTTATCATTCATATAACGTCCAAATACACAGAAAAGCAACCCAAAATATTTATTTAATGTTTACGAATGTTTTTGCACTTAATGACCTATATTTCACGTCAAATCGCATCAAAGTACATTAAAAACGAATTTGAGCATGTTTATGCACATTTTTAATCAATTTGGCCTAATTTATCATTCAAATAACGTCCAAACACACAAAGAATCAACCCAAAATATTTATTTAATGTTTACGAGTGTTTTTGCACTTGTATTTGCATTTAATTACCTATATTTCACGTCAAAACGCTTTAAAATGCATTAAAAAGGCATTTGTGAATGTTTATGCACATTTTGAAGCAATTTGGCCTCATTTATCATTCAAATAACGTCCAAATACACAAAGAAGCCACCCAAAATATTTATTTAATGTTTACGAGTGTTTTTGCACTTGTATTTGCATTTAATTACGTATATTTCACATCAAATCGCATTAAAATGCATTAAAAAGGCATTTGTGAATGTTTATGCACATTTTGAAGCAATTTGGCCTCATTTATTGTTTAGGGTTTAGGGTTTAGGGTTTAGGGTTTAGGGTTTAGGGTTTAGGGTTTAGGGTTTAGGGTTTTTGAATTTGTTTGTGCATTTAATTACCTATATTTCACATCAAATCGCTTTAAAATGCATTAAAAAGGCATTTGCGCAAGTTTATGCACATTTTGAAGCAATTTGGCCTCATTTATCATTCAAATAACGTCCAAATACACAAAGAAGCCACCCAAAATATTTATTTAATTTTTACGAGTGTTTTTGCACTTGTATTTGCATTTAATTACCTATATTTCATGTTAAATCGCATTAAAATGCATTAAAAAGGCATTTGAGCATGTTTGTGCACATTTTTAACCAATTTGGCCTCATTTATTATTAAAATAACGTCGAAATACACAAAGAAGCCAACCAAAATATTTATTTAATGTTTATTTGTGTTTTTGCACTTGTATTTGCACTTAATGACCAATATTTCACGTCAAATCGCATCGAAGTGCATTAAAAACGAATTTGAGCATGTTTATGCACATTTTTAACCAATTTGGCCTCATTTATCTTTCAAATAACGTCCAAATACACAAAGAAGCCACCCAAAATATTTATTTAATGTTTACGAGTGTTTTTGCACTTGTATTTGCATTTAATTACCTATATTTCACGTCAAAACGCTTTAAAATGCATTAAAAAGGCATTTGTGAATGTTTATGCACATTTTGAAGCAATTTGGCCTCATTTATCATTCAAATAACGTCCAAATACACAAAGAAGCCACCCAAAATATTTATTTAATGTTTACGAGTGTTTTTGCGCTTGTATTTGCGTTTAATAACCTATATTTCACGTCAAATCGTATTAAAATGCATTAAAATGAATTAAAAACGAATTTGAGCATGTTTATGCATATTTTTAACCAATTTGGCCTCATTTATCTTTCAAATAACGTCCAAATACACAAAGAAGCCACCCAAAATATTTATTTAATGTTTACGAGTGTTTTTGCACTTGTATTTGCATTTAATTACCTATATTTCACGTCAAAACGCTTTAAAATGCATTAAAAAGGCATTTGTGAATGTTTATGCACATTTTGAAACAATTTGGCCTCATTTATCATTCAAATAACGTCCAAATACACAAAGAAGCCACCCAAAATATTTATTTAATGTTTACGAGTGTTTTTGCACTTGTATTTGCATTTAATTACGTATATTTCACATCAAATCGCATTAAAATGCATTAAAAAGGCATTTGTGAATGTTTATGCACATTTTGAAGCAATTTGGCCTCATTTATTGTTTAGGGTTTAGGGTTTAGGGTTTAGGGTTTAGGGTTTAGGGTTTAGGGTTTAGGGTTTTTGAATTTGTTTGTGCATTTAATTACCTATATTTCACATCAAATCGCTTTAAAATGCATTAAAAAGGCATTTGTGCAAGTTTATGCACATTTTGAAGCAATTTGGCCTCATTTATCATTCAAATAACGTCCAAATACACAAAGAAGCCACCCAAAATATTTATTTAATTTTTACGAGTGTTTTTGCACTTGTATTTGCATTTAATTACCTATATTTCATGTCAAATCGCATTAAAATGCATTAAAAAGGCATTTGAGCATGTTTGTGCACATTTTTAACCAATTTGGCCTCATTTATTATTAAAATAACGTCGAAATACACAAAGAAGCCAACCAAAATATTTATTTAATGTTTATTTGTGTTTTTGCACTTGTATTTGCACTTAATGACCTATATTTCACGTCAAATCGCATCGAAGTGCATTAAAAACGAATTTGAGCATGTTTATGCACATTTTTAACCAATTTGGCCTCATTTATCTTTCAAATAACGTCCAAATACACAAAGAAGCCACCCAAAATATTTATTTAATGTTTACGAGTGTTTTTGCACTTGTATTTGCATTTAATTACGTATATTTCACTTCAAATCGCATTAAAATGCATTAAAAAGGCATTTGTGAATGTTTGTGCACATTTTGAAGCAATTTGGCCTCATTTATCATTCAAATAACGTCCAAATACACAAAGAAGCCACCCAAAATATTTATTTAATGTTTACGAGTGTTTTTGCGCTTGTATTTGCGTTTAATAACCTATATTTCACGTCAAATCGTATTAAAATGCATTAAAATGAATTAAAAACGAATTTGAGCATGTTTATGCATATTTTTAACCAATTTGGCCTCATTTATCATTCATATAACGTCCAAATACACAGAAAAGCAACCCAAAATATTTATTTAATGTTTACGAATGTTTTTGCACTTAATGACCTATATTTCACGTCAAATCGCATCAAAGTACATTAAAAACGAATTTGAGCATGTTTATGCACATTTTTAATCAATTTGGCCTAATTTATCATTCAAATAACGTCCAAACACACAAAGAATCAACCCAAAATATTTATTTAATGTTTACGAGTGTTTTTGCACTTGTATTTGCATTTAATTACCTATATTTCACGTCAAAACGCTTTAAAATGCATTAAAAAGGCATTTGTGAATGTTTATGCACATTTTGAAGCAATTTGGCCTCATTTATCATTCAAATAACGTCCAAATACACAAAGAAGCCACCCAAAATATTTATTTAATGTTTACGAGTGTTTTTGCACTTGTATTTGCATTTAATTACGTATATTTCACATCAAATCGCATTAAAATGCATTAAAAAGGCATTTGTGAATGTTTATGCACATTTTGAAGCAATTTGGCCTCATTTATTGTTTAGGGTTTAGGGTTTAGGGTTTAGGGTTTAGGGTTTAGGGTTTAGGGTTTAGGGTTTAGGGTTTAGGGTTTTTGAATTTGTTTGTGCATTTAATTACCTATATTTCACATCAAATCGCTTTAAAATGCATTAAAAAGGCATTTGTGCAAGTTTATGCACATTTTGAAGCAATTTGGCCTCATTTATCATTCAAATAACGTCCAAATACACAAAGAAGCCACCCAAAATATTTATTTAATTTTTACGAGTGTTTTTGCACTTGTATTTGCAGTGAATTACCTATATTTCATGTCAAATCGCATTAAAATGCATTAAAAAGGCATTTGAGCATGTTTGTGCACATTTTTAACCAATTTGGCATCATTTATTATTAAAATAACGTCGAAATACACAAAGAAGCCAACCAAAATATTTATTTAATGTTTATTTGTGTTTTTGCACTTGTATTTGCACTTAATGACCTATATTTCACGTCAAATCGCATCGAAGTGCATTAAAAACGAATTTGAGCATGTTTATGCACATTTTTAACCAATTTGGCCTCATTTATCTTTCAAATAACGTCCAAATACACAAAGAAGCCACCCAAAATATTTATTTAATGTTTACGAGTGTTTTTGCACTTGTATTTGCATTTAATTACCTATATTTCACGTCAAAACGCTTTAAAATGCATTAAAAAGGCATTTGTGAATGTTTATGCACATTTTGAAGCAATTTGGCCTCATTTATCATTCAAATAACGTCCAAATACACAAAGAAGCCACCCAAAATATTTATTTAATGTTTACGAGTGTTTTTGCACTTGTATTTGCATTTAATTACGTATATTTCACTTCAAATCGCATTAAAATGCATTAAAAAGGCATTTGTGAATGTTTATGCACATTTTGAAGCAATTTGGCCTAATTTATCATTCAAATAACGTCCAAATACACAAAGAAGCCACCCAAAATATTTATTTAATGTTTACGAGTGTTTTTGCGCTTGTATTTGCGTTTAATAACCTATATTTCACGTCAAATCGTATTAAAATGCATTAAAATGAATTAAAAACGAATTTGAGCATGTTTATGCATATTTTTAACCAATTTGGCCTCATTTATCATTCAAATAACGTCCAAATACACAGAAAAGCAACCCAAAATATTTATTTAATGTTTACGAATGTTTTTGCACTTAATGACCTATATTTCACGTCAAATCGCATCAAAGTACATTAAAAACGAATTTGAGCATGTTTATGCACATTTTTAATCAATTTGACCTAATTTATCATTCAAATAACGTCCAAACACACAAAGAATCAACCCAAAATATTTATTTAATGTTTACGAGTGTTTTTGCACTTGTATTTGCATTTAATTACCTATATTTCACGTCAAAACGCTTTAAAATGCATTAAAAAGGCATTTGTGAATGTTTATGCACATTTTGAAGCAATTTGGCCTCATTTATCATTCAAATAACGTCCAAATACACAAAGAAGCCACCCAAAATATTTATTTAATATTTACGAGTGTTTTTGCACTTGTATTTGCATTTAATTACGTATATTTCACATCAAATCGCATTAAAATGCATTAAAAAGGCATTTGTGAATGTTTATGCACATTTTGAAGCAATTTGGCCTCATTTATGGTTTAGGGTTTAGGGTTTAGGGTTTAGGGTTTAGGGTTTAGGGTTTAGGGTTTAGTGTTTAGGGTTTAGGGTTTAGTGTTTAGGGTTTAGGGTTTAGGGTTTAGGGTTTAGTGTTTAGTGTTTAGTGTTTAGTGTTTAGGGTTTAGGGTTTAGGGTTTAGGGTTTAGGGTTTAGGGTTTAGGGTTTAGGGTTTAGGGTTTAGGGTTTAGGGTTTAGGGTTTAGGGTTTAGGGTTTAGGGTTTAGTGTTTAGGGTTTAGGGTTTAGGGTTTAGGGTTTAGGGTTCAGGGTTCAGGGTTTAGGGTTTAGGGTTTATGGTTTTTGAATTTGTTTGTGCATTTAATTACCTATATTTCACATCAAATCGCTTTAAAATGCATTAAAAAGGCATTTGTGCAAGTTTATGCACATTTTGAAGCAATTTGGCCTCATTTATCATTCAAATAACGTCCAAATACACAAAGAAGCCACCCAAAATATTTATTTAATTTTTACGAGTGTTTTTGGGTTTAGGGTTTAGGGTTTAGGGTTTAGGGTTTAGGGTTTAGGGTTTAGGGTTTAGGGTTTAGGTTTAGGGTTTAGGGTTCCAGACCCCCAGACCCCCAGACCCCCAGACCCCCAGACCCCCAGACCCCCAGACCCCCAGACCCCAGACCCCAGACCCCAGACCCCAGACCCCAGACCCCAGACCCAGACCCCAGACCCCAGACCCCAGACCCCAGACCCCAGACCCCAGACCCCAGACCCCAGACCCCAGACCCCAGACCCCAGACCCCAGACCCCAGACCCCAGACCCCAGACCCCAGACCCCAGACCCCAGACCCCAGACCCCAGACCCCAGACCCCAGACCCCAGACCCCAGACCCCAGACCCCAGACCCCAGACCCCAGACCCCAGACCCCAGACCCCAGCCCCCAGCCCCAAGCCCCAAGCCCCAAGCCCCAAGCCCCAAGCCCCAAGCCCCAAGCCCCAAGCCCCAAGCCCCAAGCCCCAAGCCCCAAGCCCCAAGCCCCAAGCCCCAAGCCCCAAGCCCCAAGCCCCAAGCCCCAAGCCCCAAGCCCCAAGCCCCAAGCCCCAAGCCCCAAGCCCCAAGCCCCAAGCCCCAAGCCCCAAGCCCCAAGCCCCAAACCCCAAACCCCAAACCCTAAACCCCAGACCCCAGACCCCAGACCCCAGACCCCAAAAACCCTAAACCCTGAACCCTAAACCCTGAACCCTAAACCCTGAACCCTAAACCCTGAACCCCAAACCCTGAACCCGAGACCCTAAACCCCAGACCCCAGACCCCAGACCCCAGACCCTAAAAACCCTAAACCCTGAACCCTAAACCCTGAACCCTAAACCCTGAACCCTAAACACTGAACCCTAAACCCTGAACCCTAAACCCTGAACCCTACCCCTAACCCTGCAACCCTGAACCCCTAACCCGCAACCCTGAACCCTGAACCCGCAACCCTGAACCCTGAACCCTGAGCCCTTAACCCTGATCCCCTGAACCCTGAACCCCTGAACCGTAAACCCTAAACCCTAAACCCTAAACTCTGATCCCTTAACCCTGATCCCTGAACCCTAAACTCCGCCCCATAACACGGGTATTGAACTAGTTATTTTAAATGTATTAACTTGTTATTTATTACTTTTAGTTGGAAAAATAAATAATCGACAATTCAATTCAATGTACATACATCGTTTTACATACATCGTTTTCAATAAATGGCTGCTAATAGTTGGGACATGAATCATTTGTCAATTGCCACGATCAGCATTCGGCCTACATGTGCCTTTTCAATGTTATTTATTTTTTTAATATAAATTTTTTAATTAACTCTCATATTTATTGTTTTACAAATGGTAATTATAGAATTTAAATTTACATATTTTTTCATAAAAAAACGATATCAATCCACCATTACTATTAGATCCGGGAATTTTCTTTTGAAAGCTACTAATAGCACTTAAACCTTTAAAAGGATTTAATATGAATTTTCAGCCCTCCCATCTACTTTAATTTGCTGTAATAATGAGATAATTGTGTATGATCTAAAAATTTGGTAAAGAAATTAAGTCTAATTCGGAACAAAAGTGAATGGCAAAATATGCAGGTGATGGAACCTTATCTAGGTAAATGAGAGGTAGATATCTGGCTCGACAAGCGTTATCTTCAATCATTGAATGGCTTGCATTGTTCTAATTTGTAAAATGGTAGTAAACTTTGTTTTTATGTTTTCTAGCAAGTGGCAACAGGAAGCCAACTGTCATAACCCAAGCGACGTAGTAAGCAAATATCGCAATTTAATTTGTATGACGTCGAATCTTTTTTGGGTTTGTATATTATCTTCATTATTTTGATATTTGCACATAATAGAAATAATGAATCAACATGAACTAATCAAAATAGTAGGCTAGGCCTGCTATTTTTGAAAATTAATGCTAATGAAAATAATGCTCAACAAAAAGAAAAGTAAATGAACAGAGCTATATGCCTATATTATCTTATCGAAAGCTAACGGGACAATGCAAAACTACCAATAATTTTTCAACTAGAGAAGAGGTAACTGAAAAACAGATAAAACGGATGCACATCGTCAAGGATGTAATTTACTTGGGGCATCCAATTTTTGTTGCTTATTTCGGAAAAACTATTTCTTAGAACTGTCAGGAGAGACAACTCAAGATTCAGTGACATACAAATGGTAAATTATATATTTTGTCCACATCAGACGGCTTTAATTTATACCAGATCAATTATATTAATTCTTCTGAAATAAATGATAATTTACATGCCAAGTGAAGCACTTGTTAAATGCAGCATTCCTAATTGACACAAATCTCATCGGAAGAGTTCCATGTAGTATCCTCTCCAATTGTAGGAACTTCATTGGAAGAGTCTGAATAAGATCAAGATTATCCATTTCTGATCAACGGTTCCCATAACCCTGATTCTATATGTGCCTCTACCTGTCCGGCCGATGAGCAGTCTAAATCCGTCTAAAATGCTCAATGGAGAGGATACCAACCTCAATAATAGCCACTGTGATAATGCACAATACCACTGTGTAACAGTTGATTCCAATTACACATTCTTCATCTATCAAACTACTTTCAGTACAGTGCATGCTAACCTTACTGTACCTATAGTATTCTGGAAGCAATTGCCTCCGCGTTGACAAGGTGTGAATATTAGATAAGAAAAGATTATATTATATAGAAGGGAATATCAATTAACATGTACATCATTTTGTAACAATCATTATATACACAAAAGTGACAGATCACGCTGGGGGGGTACCCTTCAGCATATGCACAGTACGAGCAATGGGAAGTATATATTTCTTAGAATATCGGAGATAGTCAATTGGAGAAAGGAAAAGGGCCTCTAGCCATTTGCATGGCATCAATAGAGAAAACCTCCTCTATGCATGGCCATAATGCCATGCCACTTGACCTTATATTAATCGCGGGCCCACCCTCCAGTGTTTCCTCATTTACATAAGAGGGAGTTTGGGAAATAATTGCCCTGCAATTAATGTAAGTCAGATACTTGAGTTAGAATTTAACAATATTACAATGGTTGCTAAAATGAAACATATAACATCATAAACATATTTTTTGTGCAAACTAAGGAAATGGAAGTCATCCATATTTTATTTAAAAATGGAAATAGTGTCTACCACGTGAAATTTGATCTGCACATGCTCCTAGTAATCTTAACTCTCATCTGGCATCAGTCCTATTTTCATATAGTTTTCTAATTATTTTATTACAATTAATATATGTTATATTAATTCTCTTGTTGTCACAGACTTGTAGGTTCAGTAAAACATCTTGTGGCATGGTACTGAAGCCGATCTTGGAAGGTATTGTGAATTACACTATGTGATTGAGAGAGACTTCCTAATTCATGGTGATAGGGCCTTCTTACCTCGGCCCAAGCTGCCTAGCCCGTTCAGGCCCATTTCGCATACTAAGGACAGGATAGCTGAGGTCAGTCATTTGGGCCACTATAAATACCCCACCCGGTTTCCTGAAGAGGTAAGTTGGAAGATATTGGACCAGTACCGAGCCAGGCTTCGTAAGGGCTCTCACCGACACACAGCCCAGAAACCCCCTCGGTATTGGGCCTTACACACGGTGTTTGATTTGTGACCAACCACTTGTCGTTTTCGTTCTTCTTTATCTTCAAGGGAAATATAGAAACATACGGAAAGTCTCGGAATGAAGTACAAGCAACATTCATTGCTCTGGCTCAATAATTCAACTACACTGTTGAAGATAACTACATTTTGACAAAGACTTGTAAGATTCCTTTATAAATTAGTTATTAGGTTAAATCATGAACCGGCCCTACATAAAGTCATGTCCCAACAAACTCGGAGTCACAAATTGAAACTATTATGGATGGAGCAATCAGAAAGGACTCCTTAAGAAAAAAGAAATAGAATAAATCAAGGAACAACTAATGAAACAAATTACAAATTTTGGTCCGAGATAAGAAAAAACTCCAGATGTTGGGGTTATTCAAACAAAAAGCAGACAAAGACTAAAACAGATTAAATGGAAGCAAAGCAATAACCTTTTTGAGCTGGCAAGAAAGTACAAGGTCATGTGGGTCCATGGACTTTTTGGAATTTTTGAATTATGATCCCACTTTTTTTTTATTCTGGAACACACCCTTTTACCTCAGAAATTGAATTGAGCAGGAGTGCAAAAACCCAAAATAATCAGCAAACTCAGTGGAAACAATAGGTCAAACTTGACAAATTAAGCTGAATTTAAGTACAACAGCTAATAACACATCAAATTTACAACAAAAAGAAGAGAAGTTTTGAGAATGATACACAAAAAACCTTATTATTATCCTACCAGAATGGAATTAAGAGAGGCAAAGGAGTTGATTTCAAATTATTGCTTCCACCTCTAGAGAACCTAGGCACCGACATGAATTATGTCAGACGCTAAAGCAGCATTGATCAACAGGGTTGGGAAATTAACCGCTCTAACTGGGACTCAATAAGGAAATTTAGGAAACAGAGGGGATTTAACCATACATATTACAAAAATCCTACCAAATCAATTATTAACAGTTAAGAATTAAACACTGATTGAACATCCAGTGTTCACAGGAGCAACATTATAGAGCCAGAGTTGCACAACTAACTAAAAAAAACTCAAAATAACAGAAATGATAAAAATTTAGTGATCAAAACCTGGCAATTGGTTCTGAGTGGCGCCAAACATGCCTCTCCAAATCAGACCCAAGTAGGAAACAAATCCGGCAAAGCAGAACAACATCACGAATCCGATCACCCATGGCATGAGCAGGAAACCGAGCATGAAGGTGACCGATCCGCACACCATCATGGCGAAAGAGGCGCCCAAGAGGAGAGATGCGATTGCTCCTGGTGTCACGGGCCATTCCCTCACGGGTTCTTGCACGCGCGACGGGATGATGAGGGTTGCAACGATGGTGCACAGGTCGGAGATGAGACGGGAGTGTCGGTCGGAGGACGACATGGCGAGGAGGAGGAGGGGGAGAAGAGAGGTGGTAGATGGGCTTTTTGGTAAATTGCAGCAAAAGAGAGGTTGGCTTGTGACGTAACTGGATAGGAGCAACGGAGCAAGCAAGAAGAAGGATTAGATTACCATTGAATCAACAGCGTAGCAGAAGTAGGCGGGCATTGGTTGATTTGGGGGAAATGAATAGTGATAGGCTTCTCGCTTTCTCTCCTCTTTCCATCTGTCCCCATCATTTCTCTCTCTACGACATGTTTATACAGTCTATAGAATTTTTTTATTCGACTTCTTTTTATAGCTAGCAACAAGCAAGCGGGGCCCTCTTTTTGTTTGGTACGAGATCGAAAGGAAATTAAAAACACAAAAAAGGAACCGGAAGACTTAATTCATAAATGAAGCTTGCCCACTGGACCAGCCGATTAACAAATCCAAATTTGAAGCTTCAATTTCCAAGTTAACTTGACACGTACACAAGCTCAAATTGAAATCTTCACCTTCTAAAATTTTTATATTTTGGGTGCCTCTTTTGCGTCAGATTTTAATTCACCTCCCCCCTTCCTTAAGATTGGAGCCTCCTTAAGACCTTTCTCAATGATTCTTTTTTTTTTTTTTACTATTTTCTCCTCAAGTGCATATTAGTCCTTAAGTAGCTCTCATTTTTTATTGTTATTTATTCTCACTCTATGGAACACAAAAACCTAAGCCATCAACAATATAGGGGTTTACATATGATAATATATGTTTTATCTATACTAAATCTTCATTCTTAATCTTACAACCTTACCGAACAAATACTTCTTAGTATGCATTAAATATTTAATCCTTCTCTCCTTAATCTTTGTTGCCAAACAAGGCCTTTGGCTTAATTTTGAAATTATATATATTGCCAGGTTTTCAGGACAAATTTTGTTATATGATCATATATTTTATGTACTAAATAAGCTAACTTGATTTTGTGAAAATATAAAAAAAAAGAAATTCTATTTTATAATTACTGTTCTGTTCTGTGCATCCTACAAGTGTAAATAATCAGAAGCAATTTTGTGTCATTTTTAGTTTTACGTATGATAACACAATTAACACGGGAATTTAAAATCATAAAGCTCATAGATAAAAAAAATTATAATTTATCCTTTTATGCCAACTGTTAAATTAATTGTCCTTTTGTGTTTTTTTGTTTTATCTTCTTAGATTAGCTTTTCAGGATTTTATAATAAAAAATATCCCGCGAGATGGTGAGCAAGGCATATATTATATATATTATATATGTGAAGGCGTAGAAGCAACATATATAGAGCTTAATTTTATTGAGTCAAAGAAGCAACGCACTGACTTGTTTTGTTAAGAGAAAACTAGCGAGATACCCGTCCATGGACGGGCATTGTTGACCCAATTATCAAACATATTTTAAGTTTATAAAAATGATTGATGATCGGGAGCAAAATTATAATGGACAATTTAACAGATAAACGTAACATTATGGCAGTCATAACTTATAATTATATTGCTACCATCACCATAATATATTTAGCATTCTGTTATATTTTCCTTTCCAATTGGATTCAACGATGAAATGTATAAAACTGTAGATCTCATAGTCCTTATAATGCATTACTGAATGGCTATCATGTCTTTTTCTTTAATACTTGTGATCTATCCTTCAAATTTTTTTTTAGTGATTGGGCTAATCCCAATTTTTATTTTTCTACAGCATCAAATAATTATTTCATTAGTTCCAATTCTTGTTTAAGCCTTTGCAGCTTTCTAGTAATGCATAACTGATAATTTCATAATATTTGAATAAGTACAGTATATTGTCTACACGATTTCTTAGTGGGAATAAATTTTAAATACAAAGTGCAGCACGCAATGTCAAGTAATTAAGTTTCTAAGATAAAATAAATTGTAAAGTACATATTATACATTAGGAATGATTCCGTCGAGAATAAACTTCAAAATTTCCATTTCTCTATTTGATACACAAAAAAAAAATTGGGAGGAAGAACAGGTATTTATATTCTGCATATAATACCAAATATTAGGATAATGCCGCATTGCCACTAACACACATCATTTATGATAATGCAATATTTATAAAATATTTTTCATCTTAAAAGCACGATGAGATGTCAGTCTCAAGTCTTCTCCATTTGAATAATTTTCAATGTATTGTCATCCAGAAATACATTTCTACCAGATTTCATTGCAAAACTGTGTATTAAATCGACGGCTCTGTAATTTTCTTCATATTATTTGTTTTGACTTTGGAACAACTAATCTATAGTAAAAAGAAGCTGAAGTTTATAATATTTCAAGCACCTCTTTGAAATTTAATATATTCTAATTGACGAAGTTCTCAAATGTTAAACCTTTTTTTATTGACCACATTGTTTCTTCTACCCCACCATACGATAGCTATTAAAAGAAAAGAAAAATCAAGCACAAATATTAATTAGAACAATAATTCATTGTGCAATCATACTAACATGAACCTGGAAAAAAAAGGTAAGCAAATCACGAAAAAAGTTAGCATAAATATCCTCAAATATCTCAGAAACAATATTACACTTTATATCACCAAAGATTCAATCCCCAAAAACAAAAATATGCTGTCAAGCTAAATCTTCTTGAAATTTTGATACTACCTTATCAATAAATAAGGGAAAGTTTAAATCTCCTAAATTTTCAAAATTCAAATTGATTTGTACAGGAAAATAATTAACATCAAAGTTAGGGGAAAATCAAAATGTGCACAAATTTAATACAACTTTTGTAGAATTTATAGAGTAATTATTAAGTATCAAAATTTAAAGGATATCTAAATTAGATGAAAGAAAGAAAGGACCTAAATCATTTTCATTTTGTATCAGACACAACCATTTTACAATATATACAAATGAATTAGTTTCTATCGCTTGATAAATTTTTCTGTGATTGTATTATTGCAGTAATGTGATCTAATTATTATTATTTTTATTTAATTACAGTAACATGTAATAGACAATCATTTTGTTTTACAGACTTGTACAAAACTAAAAAACAAAGATATTTAATAACTAACAAACTGCTTGCTAATATTGTTTTCCTTGCTTATGTGAATGGATTTCCTCTTAACTCGCTCCTTCGTTGACCAAAAACAGAGTGTGATTATATCGACCTCTTCTTCTTGCTTCTTGGTTCCGATGAAAAACAAACAGATAATCAAATGTTCATAATGTAACCATCTAATGCACAAAAATTGCTCTTTACTATGGCTAACAAAATTGCATAATACTATATACACAATATAAATTTAAAATTTTAGGAAAAATATTACCTTAAAAAAAATTAGGAAAAATAAGCAGAATTACTATTATACTTGCATTTTGTTATAAATTTTGTCTTTATTTTTACTTTTGTTCTATTAATTTTTATCCATATTTTTTTCCTGATTGATCATAGATTATTATGTAATTAACTGACTGCCTTTTTTTTGTGAACTCTATTGACTAAGACACATTTTAAAGTCAAAAATACACATTGGTGTGGATACGAAAAAACTAATAAGAGTTGATCATAACATGATATCGCATTTCATTGACATAGCATTAGTCATAGGAACTGTCATGTTTGAATAAAGAAATAAATTATTAAGCAAATTTGTAATAAGAGATCAAGGTTGATAAACGGACCTCAAAATGTAAAGTACTAGTAATGCCTTCAATTTGTCTGTTCTATGAGATTTCATGCATTCTACGCAAAAAAAGCATACCGCATCTCACAACAAAGTTCATAGTTTCTCCTTCATATCATCTTCAGTCAAGTTTTCACTTTATTGCATTCTCAACCCCTATTCCTTTAGCTTCCTTAACTAAAGAATGCAATCATTCATATTTATTAAAAAAAAACTTAGTGTTCGGAGAAGTATAGTAATGTCCAATCACAAACATAAATATTGTTGCCCTTCAAATTTTGATTTTCCCTCAAGAAAATTTCAGTAAATCATCTAAACATATTCAACCTACTAATTGAGTCAAAACGTGAAAAAAATTGGTATTAGGAAAAGAAAGCAAAGGATATACATGCAATTTTGTAAATTAAGTATATTATGATTATTAAGAAATCCAAAAACAATTATATTCACAAAAAAAAGGGTTACATATAGCATAAATGATGTCCATAATATCAGATTCTCTTTGCTTAATCTATACATGATATTGTACCTTCTAAAGAACCATATTTCAGAGAAATGTTAGACTAATTAAAAAAAATATGTGAAAAAGGAAATAGTTGTTTTTCTTTCAAATTGTGAATTATAATTAAAAGTTTTATGTAAATAAACTTGCTTCAACCAAAGAAATTAATAAAATCATCTTAATTTAGTCTTTTTAGTGTGTGAAAGAATGGAAGAGGTGATTGCTCCACAGTGGCACTCTTTCTTACTGACAAATTCATAGCAGGAAATTAATATCTCTAATAAATAAAAAAAAGCAACAAAATAATTTCATACTCATAATACACAATACCTGAAACACATTAGCACCAAGATATTACCCGTACCAGTATGTAAAGCAACAGGTATGTCCTGCTGCACCTTGTACTCAATCTTGTAAACTGCTCCATCTTATTCTTAATATTGGATTGGACCTAAAGAAGAGCATTTTCTGTCAGTTCTATCTCCCAATTTCGTTCTAATTTTCTCTAACACTTGTATCTATTAACAGTATTAAAACCCTAGATCAATACCCAGGTCCCGCTAAAAGTTATAGTTAAAGAGACAGAAAACGAAGAGAGATCAATACCTTGATGCCTGATTCATGTCGATTTCATCAGTCTTGATCTCCTACCCACGCGCTTCGCGCATCAATCAATTGAATAGGGCGAGATATAAGTAGCGATCCGTTCAAAGATGGAGAAAGAGAATAGACGCAAGGAATTGGAAAGGAGAGAGGGGATATCGGTGATGGCTGAGGATTAATTGAGGAGTTAATTCTTTTTGCACGGAGAGGGCTCTTGATTACTGGAGTAATGGAGTGAGAACTGAGAAGGCGTGACCAAGAGAAGCGAACAACAGTCCGCGTTTAATCTAAATCGTATAACAATTCTATCGAACGGCTTAAAGAATAAGAAATGGTGTAGAAGAAATGGGAAGATCTGATAAATTGAAAGTAAAGCGTCGTTAGATCGGAAACGAAAAAAGAATGATACGATAAAGGTGTCAAGAATCGAGTTTGAAGGAATGCTTTACTCTAGATCTTCAGATCGCAACCGAGATGTAGAGGAGTTGGAAAAGTGTGAGGAAGAAAAAGGGCATCTTCTGATTTAGGTTGCAAAGAAGAACAGAGGCGGCTTTTGATATTTACGCTGGGTAGTGGGGTCTTTTCGTCTTTTTTTAAATATAGAGATATAGAAATTGCGCTGTTGAGAAAGGGCATCTAGCTATCCAATCGGAACCATCCAAACATTAAATCAAACGACTCTTCTTAAAAGATGATGTGGCTGTATAATATTATTTCTTTTGTCAAGCGTTTTTGTATACTATTATAGATGAGAAACTAATTCAGAGTCAATTAATTATTTGCTTGTCGTTAAGTTGTGAAAGCTAAAGAGTGGAATCTTATTTGCTTGATTTGTTGTCATTAATTAATGATTATATAGATATATATATATATATATATATATATAGATATGTAGGCACTGGAAATGCACAACAATTCATTCTCGTCATGAGGTGAGCTTAATTAATTAATTTCTTGTGATTACGCCTGAACTCATTACAATAATATACAAAGTGGAAATAAAATTAATGTTGGCCAATGTACATGAACATCACATTAATGTTATTATATATGTGACAAATTGTCAACATATACATGTAACATAACAACATAACGATGACATTAATTAATACAATATATATATTAATTTCATCAGGCTGTTTTTTTATATCACATAATAATAATTAATGGTACCTAATGGTACTTTTCACGTGCATCAATTTCATACACACATTAACTTTAGCATCCGTTAACATTTAGAATATACACTATACAGAAAGGTAAAAAGAATAATGCACTTGCTTTCTTTTTGCCTTTGAATTTTGGGACCTCTAGAGTCTAGACTACAGGAATAATTAAATTAAGACAACGATTTTCTTTTCCTGATAACAACAGAACACAATTAAAGATCCGATTTCCTTGCTCCTTTCCAATTGATCCAATATATATATGACCATGTGAGGAAAGAGAACAATTTCTCTTCTTGCTCCTCTCTGCATTCTTCTTTGAAACAAATATGAACAATGAAAGAGAGATGAAATTCGCAGTAAAAGAATGCTGTGCCATAATTTATTAGTTAGTAATAAACTAAACTAATAATTAATTATATATAGGGGTGATGTGTGCAGAACCATACACCTTATTCAAAAAATATTTATTGTTTTCTAGCTAGGTGTATACCTAGCTAGAAAACAATAAATATTTTTTGCTTCATCTTTTCTTTTTGTGAAGTAAAATTTGCTTCATTTTTTTACCATCTGTGTTCCCGTCTTGTTTTCTAGCTAGATATATCAGGACATCACATTTCTTTTTGTGGATAATATTGGCATTTAATAATTAAATACTGTAAACTGTGTGATTTGAGGGATAGTGATGATTTAGGTAAATACTGTAAACTGTGTGATTTAATAATTAAATACTGTAAAAATTAGTATTTTTTTTTTAATATTTGGATTAATTAGCTATTTAGTTGGATCTATGTAGATGATATAATTAATCTAGGTTAATTTAGTAGGGTGAGATATTTAGTTTCTGTCTTGGGCTTAATTCCCAGAAGTCTACTAAAATCGGGATAGAAAAATAATACCATTTATGGTGACAACAAAGGGGGATTGGATTTCTTGTCAGCATAAATGGGGATTGGATTTCTGAGTCCATATTATATATATGGACTATATATGTGAGTCTACAGATAGCTCTGATAAATAGGGATTGGAGCATGAGGCCCTATTTTTTATCAGCACTGTGGCCACTTCTTCTTCTGTTGGTGAAGAAAATTAATAACAAGTACACCCTTCACTAAAATTAAAGGGGGTTATTTGTCTGCATGCATGTACTCTTAATTTAGCACGGAGAAAGGTAGTTATATTTTGATTGGGATTCTTAACTGTTTGGTTTCACAATCCTTTTAAACCTAGTATTAATTAATTATTCGATCCAAACCAGTACTGATACTGTCAGTGGAGTATGTATGCCTACAATTAACCTTGTAGTGAAAAGAAATGATGCATAGTGACCATGCAAAATGGTTTAGTTAACACCAGACATATATATCTAATTAACAAAAATTAAGATGGTTACGGGACAGTATGTACGTACAGTTATGCATGCATATATCTTAGGATGTAAATTAAATGACATCACACTGTCAAACCAAACTCAGTTGCTTACAACATATTTGTACTAATATAATTCAAATGACTTATCACAACTCCAACATGCACGGTTTAAAGTACCAAATACAGTAGTAGTTCATCAAATTCTGGTAGAGATCAATACATAATTAAGTAGCATTTCTAAAGCACCAGATAGCTCGAGTACTAGCTAGTACCAATAGATTCCTTGTATTCATCATGGAAGCCAAGTCGCCGGCATGTACGTAGTCACACTAGATCCAGCCATCTGATCTGGATGAAACCTAATTTGTTTAAGAAGAAAGGAAAAAGAAACGAGGAAACAAAAAGACAAGAATTAGCAAATTTAAGCTGAAAATAATTACTCTTGTATTTCTGCTTCAGCTAAAGAGTAAAGACAAAATATCCTTTGCTAACTTGTACAAAAGATATCCTTCAAGCTCATTTATGTAATTATCTTGGTACTACACCTTTGACAACTTAATTGCAGAATTTTAATTTTAAGGTTATATGAAAAATATTTAGCACCCCTGATGCCTCTGAACATGTCTTCTAGCTAAAACTCTCTTAGCTAAACAACATTTTTTTATTTTCAGAACCCTACTTGTGCTTAGTATGTACATTCATCAGTGGCATGAGAATGAGATTTTGCATTCAATCAAGTTAGTTCAGTCTCCTTTCTCAGAATGTATTGATTTCCATATATGTGTTTCTTTACGTACCCGATTTGTAGAATGGGCTCACAGTCAAGTGGCTGGAAGAAAGGCTTCCCGTGTTGACTTGACAGCTGGTCCGTGTGGCCATATCCAAGTAAGTTGGCACTGGCAGCTGCATGCTCCCAGGCTCCCATCGGGTTCAGTTCATCCAGCTGTGACAGTCGGCACAGAACCAAACAATTAATAGAGCTGTCTACACTGTTAAAAGAAGATCAAAAGGCTTGACATGCCTACACTTTTAAAAAAAATCAACAGCCAGATACATCCACACATAATTTATGCAGTTCTGTGTGTTGTATACATGCTAAATCTAAGCATGCAACATATAAATTTCTGCACATTTTTTCTGACCACACAATGCACATAACCCATGATTTAGTACTGGTACCACTACTTAATGGCTGATATAGTGATACTTCAGAAGCAGTTTTATCTTTACTGATGGGGAATTCTTTCCTTAATTACATATTTCATGTGCCATCTTCAGCGAGCAAGAACTACCGTCAAACTACCGTCACCCTCAATTTCTGTAAATATGTAAAATATAAACTATGATAGATTGATATATTTTTCTACAGATTTTAGTTCACTAATCACTAGCCAAGGTGTTCATTTTGTATGTTATATGCCAACAAAAGTTGGTCAATGAGCAGAAGTTAGATGATGATACCGCGTTTCTTTTTGTTTTGTAATAATTATGCATGTTTTAGCTTGGTAATTGAAGAAAGAAATGAGGTGCTTACCCTTCTCCTGAGTTCTCTGTTATCTGAACATAATTTTCTTTCCTGCAATTAATAGATATTATAATAGATAAGGGGTGAATATGAT
The DNA here is from genome assembly GCA_037678475.1 of x Bolboschoenoplectus mariqueter. Taxonomy (NCBI): domain Eukaryota; kingdom Viridiplantae; phylum Streptophyta; class Magnoliopsida; order Poales; family Cyperaceae; genus x Bolboschoenoplectus; species x Bolboschoenoplectus mariqueter. The sequence goes on along the minus strand of CM075236.1, from coordinate 3,937,621 downwards.
TTGGTTAATGTTAAAAAAATAGAAAGTTAAGTAATTTTTAATAACAGAAAATAAATTTTCTGATTTAAATGTCAAAAATGGAAAAGTAATTTAATAACAGAAAATAAACTTCCTGATTTAAATGTTTACCCTCTCCTGAAGACCATGAAGCTCGCTCACCATATGTTCTGTCTGCACAAGTTTTTAATATCATCAAACCATAAAATTGAAGCTCAAAGGAAATAAAATTTACTAATCATGAGTCCTGTGAAACTATTGGGAAAGGGATACATGGCATTTTGGTCTTGAAATTAAAGGTGCAACTGGTACCCCAGCCACCGTTTAACCATTAAAGCATCTTTTCGTATATAGTTGTAGACAGACTGCATCATTGCTTTGAAGCTTACAATATTCAAGTATTTTCTTCAAACCATAATTATAGAGAATTGTACCACATAGATTACTGTTTGCTAATATTGGTATGTGCATTGTTAACCATTCCAGATATACGTAACTGCACTACAGTTGTTGTAGATTAATTTGGACCAGAAAACCCAGTTACAACTAGGTAAAAAATATAAAACTTACGAAACACAAATATGTAATAAATTTAATCGAGCAATCGATGTGTTAATTTATCAGAGGGAAATGCTTAAACATGAATTACCCTGGTAGATCTAATTTGTTTGAGAGAACCATCAAGTTGCTCCTCAAGGGCATGAAGTTCATCAAGGTTTAGTGTTGTCAAATCATCCCCGAGTAAGTTCCTAAATATGGATTTAGTGAATAAGATTAGTCAAGTATAATACACTAACACTGAAACGATTTATAGACTTACAATTTAGAATATATCATGCTTCTATTCCGAATATATGTGTGTGTGTATGTTTTTGTGTGGTCATCTGGACCTGATATTGAGAAGTCCATACTGAGAGAATTGTTTCCATACCTTTGAAACCTCTGCAAGGCATCAACATGCCGTTTGAGGGTTATGTATTCATTATGGCTCCTTTGCACCAACTGAAAGTTAAAAAAGAAATTTATTAATATGTTAAACTGTGTTTTTCAGAAAATAATTCAAAATTTTCTGTACTTCTAATTCAAATACAACTTGTGTGTAATATCTGACTAATAAGAGATGTCTTTATTTAGTGTTCTGGAAGCCCTATGCATCAATATAGTCAATTAGTCATTAAATAATCTAATAAATGCTGAAGATCGGATTCAGATGGTATTATACAAGACAACAATAAAAATAAAGGATTAGGATTCATTGACAAACCTTAAATAATTATCAACATTGACAACAACTTAATGAATCAAAGCTAGGTAAGGTTTTTTAACTAGAAAAAAAGGTGTAAATGTGTTAATTAACATTATATTTGTCAGAATATCAATTTTCAGATAATTTAGATGTCATTTATTATTTGATCAGATGTCGTTAGATATGTTCTTTTCAAATTTCAAGTAATTTGATTAACAGTGAAACTTGCATCTAGTTTCATCATCTCATGTGCATATGATGTATATAAAGTACATATTACATTTCAACTGTCAAGTTTCAAAATTATAAATTTGTTTACAGTTGTCAAGATTGTTAAATTAATTCATTATTAATAGAACCAAACCAAATAGTAAAAAGAAAGTTTCAGATTAATTCCTGTTGACAGAGTTAATGTCCCATTCGAATCTATATATATCCTCCAAAATATTCCAACTTCCAAAGCTAATATCTTATGAAGTTCATATGCATGCATCAAAATCAGAAAAGGCAATTTGATTCATGTGCAACCAATTGGACCAAACAAATAACAACATCACTAAACTCTTGAAAATGGATCACTAATTAAAAGAGTAGCAAAATTAGTTCAAACTAAATTACAGCTCTAAACATTTTTCTCTTCAATATTTACCTCATCCTCTTGCTTTTTGACAACAGTTTGATCAGGTCCACTGTAACTGCACTTCTGGTATCTCTCAAGCGTCTTCGCCATGCTACAATGTGTAAAAAATAAACAAAATTGAAGCATACATTCATTAAATGAATGTTTATCAAAAGGAAATTGTTATGATGTAAAAGAAATAAGGATGAGATATGCCTAACTTGTGTTTTATTATAAGAACACAGAATATTACTTGTTGGACATTTTAGTTGATTTATATTATACATAAGACACACAAATACACAATAGAGAGTAGAGACCAGTTCTATCAGATCAATGTATGTCACATTTTCCTAGAAATATAGGTGAGTGTATCAAATCCGTGATCTATATTACTGATATTATGAAATTAATCAAGAATGCAAGTATTTACAACCACATTAAACAGACAGAACCCTGCCTCTGTAAGCTAATTAATTGATTTGAAAATAACTAATACTAGCAGTCTAATATGTATAATAGTATACAGCTTGCTAGAATTATTCAAGCCAGGCTTCTTCTAAAAATCTTAAAATTAACCTTCTTCTAATTGATCGTTCAACTGTGTTATAATAATTAAGCTCTTGGGTGTTTTTCTAAAGAAACAAAGAGATAAATTTCAGACAAACAATTATTGATTTATCCACAATATTGGAAGAACTTTATCTGATTAAACTTTTTATAGACCATGGCAATGTACAGAAACTGAAGAGTACAAAAATACTGCCATGAACGATGATAGAGAGAGATATGGTTGAATCTCTAGAACTTATATCAGCAGGACATTGTGAGTACTAGGTTATTGCTATGACTTATTAACTGACATGACCTCTCCAACCTGACAGTACAATATAATTCTTTCTTGAACTTTGGAGGTCTCTGAAGACCCAGTCTGAATAAGTGCCATTCATGTCCATATAAGTAGACAACACACACTGTGAAAGAGAGAGAGAGAGAAGTAAAAATACAAACACATGGCAATGAACATGGATTGTGAAATAAAAAATTTATTTCTTTTCATCTCATTAATTAGCTTATAATTTCCTCTATGGTTAGTAAAATTAGTAATGTTAATTAAATTAGGTAACTAATTTATTGTTAAATTGATATTTATTGTATCATTGACTGTTCCATATTTGTCTATCTATTTATATAGAAAATACTAGGAAAATATTTTGTTTCTGCCTGATTGTACTCATCCTAGGTATCTTTTATCCAAACTCTTAGTTTCTTGTGCATGGATTTTTGTGAGGTTATGATGGATTGAAAAGTGACATTCTGTCACATGTTTCTGTCATCTTTATTTGACATCTAAGACATGTTAATATCCCATGCATCTCAATTCAAATCTTTGTTAATTTGGTACTATATCACTCACTTTTCACTACTTTCACTATCTTTTCTCACATTGCCCAAACTTTCAATACTTTGGGTATCCAGGACCATGACCAGGTCTATACTATTATAACTTTCATAAACTAATTAGCAACCTTCTACTTGTCCTCAAACGAGATTTACTTTTGGAAGGAGATTTATATCATGGATTTAACTGAACTAATTTGTCCTAATAAAGTATCTAAAACAAATTAAAATAAAAATTTAGAAATGGAGAGTTACGTACTAAGAGGATTGATTTTTTAAAAACGACAATTCTTCTAAAGTTTTTTTTTAATTTTACTACAACAAAGTAATTTTCTGTTTCTTTTAGCAAGGCGGATAACCAGTTCCCATAAGCAAAAAAAAAAGGCAATGAAACCATGGAGAATCAATTCTCAAAGAATGACTTGGATATCTGAAATCAATTCTGAAAGAATAAGCATGTGAAAGAATGACTCGGATAAAACTAAGTGGTTCTGTTTACGTGGCAATGCCTTAATTGACAATATTGGCACTTTTAATAAATTAAGCTATGAAAACTAAAAAGGATTTGCAAGGTAAGCTATTGTCTGCATATATTGATCATTAGCTATTAATATTTTAGAACTATTTGAAAATTATGGCATTCCTTCAAAGATTCTTAAATGCAGATGTTGCAATTTAAACTGACTGTAAAGAGAGTAAAAATATGTGAGTGATATATGTATAGGATTTGCATCCTAATGTTGAAGTTACCCTTAATTAAATGTTCATTGCAGTTGTTATGACTGGTAAACTGGCATGTTGCCAAGAATATTATCTATCCTAGCCAGAACAGACTTATTTCCATATTTTTTTTAATCTGCAGCTTGTTTTTCGTTCTAGATCAACCTTCCAATGGAAACGATCTTTATGAGAAATGTTATCCTTTCATAACTTCCAAACAAACTCTCTCTCATTAAATTAAAGAAAATGTAGATATATACATCTCATTGCGTGACTACTTTGCTTACTTTTTGCAAATTGTTCATACATGTTACCTTTAATAACCTATGTAAATTCCTCTATATAATATGTGCTTCTGACACCAAACTTTAGTTGTTCTTGGTAGCTGTGTTTACTGTTTTATACTAAAATTTCTTTTACGAACGTTGTTCTTTGTGAAGTTTTCATGTGAAACATTGTTAGAGTTCTACCTCAAACATATCAAACATGCTTTTTCCAATTTCAACTACAAATTTTGCTTCGATGTAATTAAAAGTGCAAATGGTCCAGTTCTACATGAAACAAAAAAAAGTTATCAAAATTATGAAAAACAAAATACTTTCAGATGAAGCTGTTTAAGCCAAGAAAACATATTTAGAAAATGAATGAAAATTAGGCCTCAAAACTGTATGAGTGGGATGAAAAACAGAGACTTTTGAGGCAAGAAGTCCTATGAGCGATCAAGTCAGTCAAAAGTTGATGATCTTCTAAAAGTACACTATGAACACATGCATGTCCAATTAACTAGCTACAAGGAAAATGGTTCCGTACAGGACCTTAATTTTGTTCACTTGTTAACCTTCAAAAGACACTACTAGATCTTATACCCAGCACTCAAAAGTAAACCCAAACTTGAGATTTAATCCCTGCCGTTACGAGAAATTTACATTTGATATTTCTGCTGCATGTATTTGATATGCCCAATGCTCTGTTACCATGGAAAACTTCATCATCAAGCTCCAGCCAAATATTGAAAATAGTTCTAGAATAACAGCAGAAAATTATTCAAACAGCTAGACATGAAAGCATCTTCCCAAAAAAGCAATAACAAAACAAAGTAAATAGAGAAATGGTACTGAAGAACCCTAACAGTTAAGACCTAAAGGAAAAATCAGATAATTTGCACTAAAAGAAAGGGCATGTTAACTTAGTTAGAAAATATTAATTAATTAAGACTCTAACCAACCAAATCATAGAAAACTAGAACACAAAAAAATAGTGGATATACAGTAATCGACAACATAGTTTATTAGATTACAGCTGGTAACTTCAGAAGGGGTAGTTATGAAATAGTTAAACAAAAAAGTTTTCTCAAACCCTAAACAAAAAAGATAAGTAAATCCTTCTAACATAAGGAGAGGCTCTTCTTCAGGAGCTTAAGAATAAAGTTAATTTCTTTCATCCTCTCTTTCATTTTTATAGTTATCCAAAAGAAATGAGCAATTAATTTTTCTCTTGTTGGAAGTATAGATGACAATTCTCTTATCTTTGTTTCCTATTTTCATATTTATAGAAAAATTAAAAAGATTTCATTATTATTTGAAAAATATAGGGGACAGAGATGAAACAATATTATCTTCTTAAAAACTGTTTAGCTGTAGTGTTTTATTTCAAACATCAAGAACTAGGATTCTAATAATTAATCAAGAATACAAATTGCAACTCACATAAATGGGTCGAAATAAACAAATCTAGGACACACTACTGACCAGGACTTTTGAATAACATAAGTTTATTTAACTAAGTTTAAAACAAAATTTCAAGGAAAAATAATCTTATAAATTGCAAATGTATAAAATTAGCACAATTTAGTTTAAATAAAAAATTTCAAACAAATTTTCTGTGGAATTTAGTGAATATCTAACATTTAATTATATAAATTCCTCAAGAAATTATGTAGAATCCAAGTATAACAAGCAATAACCTTCTCAAGTAGACAACAAATTCCTCACTGATCTTGCAATAAAAGAGCAAAAACTACGCTTAAGGATTTGACAAATTATTCAATAAGCAAATCTTACATAAACAGGAAATAAAGCTAAAATTAAGTTAAGATTTGGAAACATTATCCAAAAATAAGGAAGAATTAAATAGATCTTTAGACAGATTAGAAACAAAATGAAACTAAAACCAACAGAGATATAACTAAACAAAAACTAGATCAAGAGATGAATATATATAGTCGCGCTATTGCATACTAGACCTAAATTCAGACAATAAAATGGACAAGGTAAACAAATAAAGAGTATGTATATATACCTGTGGCTACTACAGAATTCATATAATTTCCCACGACTGGAGAAAATAATAAGAGCAACCTCAGCATCACACAAGACAGAGAGCTCATATGCCTTCTTCAGTAACCCGTTGCGCCTTTTCGCAAAGGTCACTTGTCGGTTTATCTTGTTATCTATCCTCTTCAGTTCTACTCTTCCTCTCCCCATCTTTCTCTCTATCTTAGCAGATTCCTCTCTAGAAAATAGAAATACAAAGCTAGCTTCTCTCCCCCTATATATCAAAGAGAGTGAAAAAATATATGGTACTTAAGGAGAAGCAATTTTTGTTCTTTTATAGGCTTTATTATGATTCAGTAAATGGTGAGAAGAAAACCCTAGAATTAATAAAGAAGAGGAGAACCTCTCTCTTGTCTCTGTCCGTCTGTCTTTCTCTCTCTATTTCTCCATCACTCACTTTCCCTTTTGCCCCCATTACTAGCTTAACCTAATGGCTCCAAAGTCTTCAGATTCTCTCTTCTGCTCTCACCAAAGGTGTGGGCCCCCCACAACAACGGACCTGGAGTAAAGACCATACATTCATGACATGTGAGACCACCATGTAACTGGTTTCCGCATACCTGGTCCAACCTAAAAGCTCCTAAGCTCTTCGCTTCTTTTTCTCGTACCAGAAAGTTGATGAGGCTCCGCAGAACAACATGGACATGTTCTAGAAAAGCATTGTACCATTGACAAGTGGTCCCCACTAGTGACTGACGTGTGGGTCAGAGTCCATACCACTAATTTGTGTGCAATTAATTACATCTGAGATAAAGCTAGCAATGCTGATATTAGTGGACCGGACATCAATGCCCCAGCTGGTTCACTGGTTAGACCGGTGACCGGTCGGGCTATATGGCTAATGGCTAGGAGAGTCTATATATATATTTTTTGATAAACATGGCTAGGAGTCTAGGAGAGTCTACATATACCTTGTTGGGTTGGGTTGGGTTGGGTTGGGTTGGTATAATTAATAGAATCCTCTAGAATTATATATCTCCTAGAATCCACCTACACTTTGCAAAATTGACCCAAGTAGATCGGCAATAATTATATAATTCTTCTTTCTTCTTTGCTTCAAGTAGAGCAATTCTATGTTGAAATTAAACATGTGACGCTTTATAAGAAATTAAATTTCTGGGTAAAGTATAGTAGTGTAATGGAAGAAACCAAACTTTGATAAATTTGGTTTGGAGGGAGTTAATTTGTGTGATTATGATATATAATATATTGGAGGAAGATATCTGATGATCTGGAGTCATGGATGAGCGATAGTGATTGGTGCTCTGATGGAGATGTGGCGATCACATTTTAATTAAAGACGGCTACGTTATGACACTCCAGCTTAGTGCACCCTTAAAACTTAAAAGTACGGTTGACAATGTAATTTTGATATATATAATGATACTTTCACAGAATTCCACACTAAATATAGTACAAATAAAGTACGTAATGCAAGGATTTTAAAAACTATTGTCGTTTTTGTAAAACAAGACACCTAGCTAACAACATAGTCACTGAAGAAATTAATTGTCCATCAATACTAGCTAGAAAACACGCTCTTTGGGTAGGAGCAAGAAATATATAAAATGCATAACTGATCATATTGTTATCTTTTTCCAGGAAAAAAAACTCACATAATTGCCTATGTAAAATCTCTCATAACGATACGAATGTTAATTCTGTTTCTTTTTGCTGAACTTTTGTGTTGAAGGATTTATTGTGTGAAGTTTGTGGAGAGACTTAAAAGTGGGAGGATAGGCAAATATGATTGGTAAAGATGTGGGTAGAGGAATTTAACACGGTGGGTCCAGCTAGTGGGGTAACGTGTGGGAAGGAGACTTGATGGAGACATATGTGTGTGTGTGTTTTTCTTTTTGAAGATCCTCTATGATTTAATGCTTATAGAAATTAATGATCGCTTCATTCATACAATATTTACTTTGGCTGTAAGTTGTAAAATATGACCATATATATTTGAAAAGTCTCCCGCATAGATGCATATGCAATGAGATGAGAAGCGAGAAGGCAGCAATGAATGCAAAGCGTAGGTTAAGGTTAGTGAGAATGAAATTTGAAAGCGCGTAGGTTAAGGAACTCTGATCCGTCTGATCGTGACGCACCAGTGACCTTCGCATCGCAGCTCTCAATCTCTCATCTCATGGGATGGATGGGATGGGATGGGATGGGATGGGATGGGATGGGATGGGATGGGATGGGATGGGATGGGATGGGTTGCGATGGGACCCGTCCTCCGACTACGCTGCTCTGCTCTCTCTCTCTCGTCTCTGCGGCTTTTATTTATTAATTTAATCCTCTCCATTCCTTACAACTGGAGACATAATTCCTAGTTACTTTCTCAAAAATTAATATGCCAAAACGGGAGGCAACATGAACATCCTTCAAGTCCCTTGACGCTCTAGATTTCAGAGCAAAGGCGCACAAATTAATATCCATCGGAGAATGCTTCAGAACACAAATTAATTAATATCCGTTGGAGAATTGAGAATTCACATGCTACAGTGCAGCTGTCGGTAAAATCTAGCTAGAGTTCTAGACTAGCATAGTAGCATGTATAACATGATTACCCTCCCTACTTGCTTTGCTAGTTCAAAATCAAGATATATAATAATAATTCTATCCTTCTTACATTATCTCTGATGCTGTATCTCGGATGATCGTGATCTGTAGGAGTCAATTAATTACAAAGTGGATTTTATTTTATTTTAGTGTTTGGGCTCAAATGGTCCACTAGCTAGAGGGCCAGAAATTAAGATAGTCCTTTTTGTTTGCCCCATTGGGCCCTGTCATTTGAGGCTTGCTTATACTCTCTGTCTATGTATATGTCTCTATCAACAAGTAAGAAGTGGATGATGTATCATATCGTGAGCGATGGTTAGCACCCCTGAGGCCTGAGGGTAAGTAGCTAGCTTTTGCACCGAGTGGCCTCCGCGTTGGAATCCTAAAACTAAAAGATAGCGTGGCCTTACCCTTACGGCATCACTTCAATCAGATATCATCATCCAGCATTAAATTAAATTAACCAAAAAAACAAAGAACAAAGAAAAGTGTTCACCATTGCAGATAACACCTGCCCTTAAACTTTTACTACAAGAACAGAACAGAGACAGGTGGAGACATTTTTACCAAAGAAGGTAAAAACAAAATAAATGTTCAACAACACACATTGCTAGTTGCTACTGCCATGAGAAAGGAAGCGACTGTGAGCTCCCTTCTGCCGCACCCAGCTGAAACGAGCCCTGAAAACTATTCATCTCTCCCGTTCCTCCCAAACTGGAAATCGTGAATGTACTAACTCTTCTCTCTGTGAACCCGTTTGCACCCGTTATCCCACTGGAGGCCCCAAACTGGAAGCCCGACAACAGAGGCTGGGCCATTGGTATTCGGTTGGTGGCTGTGCCGGTGGTGACAATTGAGGAAGAAGATTGAACTGGGGATGACAGGACCGGTGATGACAGAAGAGAGAGAGCACAGTCAGATGCAGGGTCCACCGGCAATGAGGTGAAGGTGCCTGTAAAGGTAATATCTGAGGAGGTTCCATGCAAAAAGGGGAATTGGCGCCTCGGCTTGGTGTAGGACTGAAGGGGCGGGTAGAGAGTAGTAGAAAAGGAAACTGGCTCAGGCTTGATAGCCCAGTTGTTAGATTCAGGTCTGACGGATGGGAAAATAGGTGGAAATGGGCCAAACCGAGAACCTGTAATAGAAAACATTGTTATTACCCGCATATTACAATAGTAGAGTTTTCAATTGCCAGTTACAAGCGTTGCACAAAATGTTCAATTCAATGCGCTGTACTCTTTTGTTGGTTTTTGTGGTGGGGGAGGGGGTTTGGTTGACCAGCCATGTACCAACAAATTTCAGAAGCATTTACATCTTTGTGCATACATAATGGATTATCTTATCAGATAGTAAATACTGGTACTGAGATCAATCCTTTCAGTAAACTAACAAATTCAATTCATCCACAACCCTCTAAAGATGAGCTAAACTATATCCGGAAAAAAAAAAAGTTACCCGCTGACCAAAGCAGAGGGTATGGTCCTAGAAGAACAAAGTCAAGTCATTGATTCCAGACAATAATCCTCAAAATCACAACAACAATAGACAGCAAAAAATAAATATAAGGAAAAAGTGGAATGAAAAAGAGTCTGCATGAGTAGCAAATATATTCAGTAAATTTTTGCTGAGTTAAAAAAAAAGGACCTTGGTGATTTGCTAAAAGACCCCTGGCACTTAAGTTATCAGATTGTGGTTTCCTTCTCCGGCGGTTGTGCCCCTCTAGTCGTTTCCTACAACTTCTCTTGGCATCATCAAATTCCCCAAGCAAGTGAAATCTAGTATGTATAAATAAAATTCCAACTCAACACAACCTAATAATATTTGCTTAACTGATAGGAATACATAAAACTGAAAAGCGCCCAAAATGTGCCTAATTAATCATTATTGTGATCGTTTTGATGAAGACTAATCCCGAAACTAAAGTAAATAATTTCCTTAGTAAATCAAATAAAGATAAAAAGTATTTGCACATTTTTCTAAAGAATGCTAAGGCCACTTATACTGATTGGTGAGAAAGCAAAAAAATGAGAATGAGAAAAGAAATGGATAAATGGAAAAGGTGAATACCGAGTAATAATTTCATCTTACAGATTGCCGTGGTAAAGGGTTACAGAGAGAAAAGGCTAGATTTGAATCAATAGACAAAGGTGCTAATATACTAATATAAAGAAGGTATAATTCCTCAACTTGGCAGATTTATGAAGATTGAAACAATAAAGACGTATGTTGCTTTCTTTTAGTTATAGAGAGAGAGAAAGAGAGGTGGAAAAAAAGTTAAAGTGAGAGACAAAGGAGAAGATTTGGCTGTTTAGCTTTCAATAAAGGAATTGTGAGTACACTATGTAAATAAAGTTGATATTTGGAAGTATGCTTTCCGAAGCTCTACAATTGCAGAGTAATCTATTGCTCTCATTTATATATTCAGTTAGGAAATTCTCCAGAATTTCATGCAACGATTATTTTCTTTTCTTTCTTTTTGCTTTTGTGCATGTGGAACCATGCACATTAGGGTAAAGATGACATACAGAAGGATGCAAAATGCAAAGTTTTGAAGGATAAGGTGCGCAAGACAGATTCCCCTACAATAGAAAAACAAAAGACCAGCAAATTTCCAAATCTAATAATAATACTGGCAAACATGCAAATAACAATTTTGGAAGGGTGCAAGAACAAATTGATACAAATATATGCACAAGGGGAATGGAGTGGCAAATGGAACACAAGTAGCAACTCAGAAGTTGCAGAGAAAAGACTTGTCAGATTTAAATCACTGAAAAGTCTCTGAAAGAATTCAACATTGATTTCAAGAACCAAATTTTAATTTTGCAGCTTCTATTGAGCATGTACAATTTTGCTTTTTGAGAGAGGAAAAAGTGTGAGACAAAAAAGAGGTAATTCAGCTGGTTCTTTTCTTTTGAAAAATGGAATGTTTGAAGAATTGTACCAAAAGAATAGAGGAATTACAGTTACGAAAAGACCAAAACTGAAATGCACCCCCTTTCTCTAAAACCAAAAATTTTCCTGAAATTCGGTTGCAAGTATACCTCCAGTACAAATTATTCATACTCACAATTATGGCTTTAGAGGTTGTAAATAGAAGCTCCTCTTTGAAAGTGTACCATCCGTTTTAAGTTCCTAGGGGGCTAAGCATCCAAAGAAGCTTTGACAGAGTGGAAGAATAAAGAATGTTTTCTCCTATGACAACAATACTTTGTTTAATTGTAAGGAAGCATATATGAAGTATAGAAAAAGTTAGAAGCAATTGCTTAGCCTTTTTTTCTCTGTAAATGCAAATAACTATTTTACTACCAAAAATAAACCCTACAGAATAGAAAAGTATGCATATGACATTGTAAAGAAATAAAGACTTACCGTGCACCAATAGTAGTAAAGTACTGGAAACAAACTGTATTTTGTACCACTACATACGGGTTCTTACTGGTACTGAACAGAGATCATGTACCTTTTGTTCTTTCATTGTGTAACTTTGGTTTTTTGCTAGTACTTTTGGATATATGAACATACTCCAAGATTCACAATAAGAGTGAAGCTAAATTAAATAATATTTGTTAAAAGGTGTACTCAAAATGAAACAAAGAGAAAGAATGTATAGAGACATGGTAGCAGTACATTCAAAATTAAACATATCTTGACACAAACATACATATCTTAGTTATGTTTACAAAGATAATACACCAAGCCGGAGGAATCTTAATTATATTAGCAAACAAAATTTACCATTTTTCTATTTTTCACTTAAAAGCAGAAAGCACCTTAGGAAAACCTAAACAATTAACCAACTGATGGAAATTAAAAAAATGCCATGCAAAAAGATGATAAATCATGCTTTCTGTTAAGCTCTGCAAATTGTCGCATGATTGTTAGTTAGACATAAGTACTTGGTCCGAAACCACGATATTTATTAAAACTGGGCCACTTAACACTAATTCTATTTGAAATAAGCAACTATTTTGGCTGCTTTATGCTCTTAGCTAACTTCAATATTAGGAATTCAGAAACTACAATTAGTACAATCAACGTTTTCTAATTGATGTCAGTTTTTTGAACTGGCAATACAAAAGTTTCAATTAGCCAACAGAAACTTGTAAAATTATTTTTCAGCCCCTTGTAATCTCAGAACATCGACTGAAATGGAACAGAAAAGGAAAATAAATACATTTTTTACTCGTCTCCGAAAATGTCATTGAAACTCGTTATCATTCCAGAACGGCAACAAAGACTGACAAAGAAAATGCAGCAACAAGCAGGAAAAAAGAAAGAGCTGGAAAAATATTACATAATATACGATACGAAGCCCAAAAATGTACAAAAACACCCTCGTGCTGGCGCACAGGCAGAGCAGTAGCAAAGAAGGAAACGTTGGCATATTCTGATGTCCATATCCAGAGGCCAAAGCAGAGCAGGTAGCAATAAAATAGTAAATCTACGAGATGTACGTGTAAATAGAGAATTGCAAAGAAGCCCCTGGGAAAGGGCGAAATGAATGCAGTACCTGCTGCACTGCTGACAGAACCTCTGCTCGCGGCCGGATACAATGACCACCGGTGTCTTGGAGTGCAGCTCACAGACCTTGTGGCGCCGGTGGTACTCCCTGCACTTGCTCAGCTCCGCTCTGCACCCCTCCACCAGGCACCGCGCCTGTCCGCCTCCCGTCGCCCCGCTCTTCGGCCTCCTATTCAGCGGCCCCGGCATCCCCGTGTTCAGCTTCAGCTCCAGCGGGCTGGGCGAAGGAGGGGACTGAGCTCCCGATGCCGATGCCAGGTCCAGCTCCGAGACTATGTCCCATGCTGCTGGTATCTTTAGATCCCAATCCATCACAACACAACAATTCTCTTTATCTTTGGAGAACAATATATAACCAATTCAGACCTAGAACAACGATGCGCGCCGGTATAGCAATAATAATATACATATATATATAAGAAAGGTCGAAACTTAATTGTGAACAGAGAAAAAGTATTAAGCGACCATTTGTTTTGTTTTGTTTTGTAAGAAGAAAAGGGACCCAACTCCAACTCCAACTGGGCACTTGAGAAAAAGGTGCCCAAAACCCAGAAATGGGAGTTCGCAAAAGGTCACAAAAATCTGTTTTCTGAACGCATTTGGTGGGTTAGGATTTAGGAAGGGGAGAGAGAGAGAGGGGAACAATAACAATACCAATAACAATAACAATGAATAACACAATATCAGTGGAGAGAAAGGAAAGGTGAGAAAAGGTATAGAGAACTGAAACCAGTCAGGGCTTGGCAGAGCAGCTGCTCAGTACCAGCAACCTTTTTTTCTTTTCTTTTCGTTTCTTTCTTTTTTTTGATTCTATAACTATAGCCTATACTCTATAGGGTAGCTGGACTGGACTCCCCTGTGGTCTCTGGAGGACGCTCACTATTTCGGCTTCTTTCGAATTCTATTTTTTTACATTAGCCCCCCTCCTCTTTTTTTCAACCAATTCTCTTCCATTGAAAAGGACTTGGATAGTTCCATTCATATTTGGGCAAGTGTTACCAGAAACGAGAAAACATCATGTTATCACATGGCAAGTTAGATTGTTTTTTCATATAAGATGGTGGTTGATTATAATAGCTGCACTCACATTTGATGTTCTTATCAGATAATAGAGGCAGCAAGCATGCATCATTTTATGAGATATGATTTAGTTAGTTTATTAGAAGAATTCTGTCTCTGACTTGTCAGTTACTAAAAATGTATTATGTTAACGTATTCCTATGAAATTTCTACATTATCAAGACAATGGGTACATGATCCATATTTGATTTTGTATAAAATATATGCAATGTAAATTTCACTTGACAAGTGTTGACAGGCCCCAAATTAGAACATACGAGTTTACAGGGGCATATGTGCAAATGAGTTGTTGAAACTTTGAACTAAGATGCATACCAAAAGCATTGAATGTCTGACAGGGATTCCAAACGGAACAATAAGTGTGATTGTTTGAGAGGGCCCACATGGCCACATATACAGTACTAGGGTGCTTCCTGAATTTTAATAAACACACAAGTGACTTATAATCAAGTTACCCATCAATCCGGAGTTTCATAGAAAAGGACATCACACAATTATTAGCACAAAAGCCAGCAAAAGTAAAATACAATGTGCGCTCTGTAGTCTGTAACTGTAAACCCATACAAATTCCGATATTTTCAATGCGCATTTCTCTTAATTAAGCAATGCCCAGTCCATACAGCCATTCCTCTTTTTGCATAGCATATTGATGTAAAGTGTAATCCAACAAACAAATAGATTCAAAATTGCTTTTATCTCCGGTAGATGTGTTTGTCACGTGGAATAATAGCAGAGTAAGTGGTTTAAGATGTTTAAATATATTTAAGATGAATTAAATTAAAATATTTATGAAAGTGAGTAAAATTAAGTCATCAAATTTCATAATTTTTAACACATTTTACTCTCATTGTTTCATCTTTTTACTTTACTACTATCAAACATTTATGTCTTAAAGTGATTTAAATTTTACTATGTTTTAATTTTACTTCACTTACCAAACGGATCGGAGAGAGTGGTAGGAAATTTAGTATGTCTAATTAAAGACCTCTGTCACTGTCAGTAACTTCCTTTAAGGTTGGTAATGGTTGGCCATCGCTAACTAACAATTTCATTAACCAAAAGAATTAATGTTTTGCAAAAATCAAAAACAAAAGGAAGTCACAATACGAATATGGTACTATTTATTATATGTTATTACAATTAGATTTCAATCTTGTTGCTACCAATAATTTCACAATCATTTTCTAATTGGTATGTGCATTTAATTATAATTGAGCACTGCCCAACAATGTATCCCTTGTCTTCTTTAATGCGTCATTAGTAATAGTTAATTAATTAATGAGTCTTTGGTGACTGGAGCTTTATTATGTTAATGCAATTATTACAGAAAGTATCAAGCACATATATTCAAATTGATCTGGCTCTCCACTGATCTCAAAACCTCTTAACAGTGAGAGAAGAATTCCAAAAGAAAGGATGGGGAGTTTTAGTCTCAGTTAATCGGGAAGGGAGCTGATATACAGATATCAAAATTAATATCGATTTTATTATTCGTATTACATCAATTATTATTTATATTATATGAGTTATTATTTATATTAACGATTTCATTATGCAACTTATTTATACAGTACTTTTATTATTTAACTTAAGTGAGTTATTATTCATATTAGTAATATTTGAATTGAATAATAAAAATATTGTTAAAAATAAATTACATAATAAAATAGTTAATATGAATAATAATTTATATAATATGAATAATAATTCATATAATATACATAATAATAAAATTAATATCAATTTTGATATCTCCCAAAAATTTTCCAATCAGGAAAGCACGCAAAACAGATCCAGTGGGATGCTTCATAAATCTTCATGGAAAGTTTTTTTTTTAAAAGAAAGAAAGAAAAGAAGTAAACTCGAAAGTATAGGCCAGGTAAATAATTAATCTTGGACGGCGTAATTAATATTTATTTATGTATCTATTTATCTATTTATCTTAAATCATATTAAGCTTGAGATTTTTTCATTTTGCAAACATTTATATTGAGAAGTGTGAGAAGCAAGTTTTAAGGGACAAAATAGGAAGAAAAAAAGGATAAAAAGGGACAGGAAGAAAAGTGTGAGTATATGTGGGCATGAAAAGTCAACACTGCAATTTTTCTTTATAATTTGTTAGAGACAAGCACGGCTGGTTTCATCGTGTGGGTCTCTCTGATGTATAATTTTGATGATTTCAGTTTCAAACCGTGCTCTCATTGCATCTATATACGAGTCATGAGCGAGTCCTGCGACTTGTGAGAGCTATACAGCTCGTGTAAAGGTACGGCACTGTTTTTGGTGGGGGCAGCTAGCAACCTGTCGTCGTTAAATATATCATTAATTAATTGTCTACCAAAACATGGGAACTGGACAAACTTCATCCAAGTATCCTCCAATTGACTAATTGCTACTGCACGCTGTCCCAGGTTTGTAATCCCCAAAACAGTTTCTTCTTCTTCTTCTTCTTCTTCTTCTTCTTCTTCTTCTTCTTCTTCTTCTTCTTCTTCTTCTTCTTCTTCTCATTTTATAATTTTCTAGTCCCAATATACAATCAATTTTTTTCTCATAAAATTAAAGTACGTTAAAATGTTAATATATAAAGTTTTGACGGGTACCTGGGACATTAAACCAAAACTTGAAGTATTATCAAACCGACCTGAATGCAAAATGCCAAGAAATTTGTGGACCACTGACACAATGATGAGCGTCGCTGATTCACTGTACCCATAGAAATTGCATAAAATCGTCATGTGGGGTTTGGACCATGCAAACAAGCTGGCCCCCACACCCCAGTTTATCTATGCCAGTAATTCCCATTTCACAACACTTGCTTAACAAATAGACTAAAAGGTTCAATTCCTTGGTAATTGATTAATCTCCAACCAACACATATCGTCAGAGCATCTGTCTACATGGTATATTAACCACAGTGCACGCAAAAAGGATGATCATTTAGATACTTCTGGTCTGGTAAATTTCAAAATTGTTTGTAATGAGGGGCCGTTCACGTCTGGGCAATTAACCACAGTGCAAATGAAATGGAATGGTCCCAATTCGAGGAGGAGCTCCACAGCGGAACTCTCCAATGAAGTCAGCAGGCGCCAGTACACTGCGAATGAGATGTGAGTGGTCGCTGGTCGCTGTATGTATGGTGGCCTATTCACTACATGACAAAACTTGTACAATTACTTGCTCATCATCTGAATGCCTTGAAAAGAGCACGATCCATCATCGCATGCTAATTAATTAATTAATTGAGCCCCCGCTCCCATTCCCATCCACACATATATGTCTCTGGTACAATATATATATATGATATAATATGAAATGAGGAGGGTCGTTGACACAGTATCAATTGATGTAATCAGCCCTGCATGTGCTTTCTTTACTGCTTGCCACTTGCTATAGTTTCAAGTGATTTTATATATGTAAATACGAAACAATCAATTCACAGCAACTGTTGGATGTTGATGTACATTGACACGCACAAAAAAACGTGAGGCTCTCTCTCTATACAGTACCCGGTTACTTAGTGACGGAGAGGGGGTAATGCATGGCCCTCTTTGCTTTTCAAAGTTTTCAATATGCTTTAGTAAAACTTAGATTTTTACCCCTTTTGATTGGCTAAGTTAAAGTAAGTTAAAATATGTACTTTTCCACAATTGCAAAAGTCAATAATTTCTTTGTGTCAAGAAATTAAGTGTTTGTCATTTGAATAGAAATTTTCAAAGTATTTAATTATATCATATAAAAAATAATTTAGAGAATATAATAGTTGTCAAAAATTTTATATATGATCAAAATTATACAAAGAATTTAAGGGAAAAAAAATATATATAGAACAAAAGAAAAAAGTTTCACTTTTGGAGGATATCTTGCCTATGCATCTTCTAATATTTTTATGATAATTTTTTTAATTAATTTAAATAAGTTGGAAAAAAATATATTTATAGATATATTATTGAATATGCCAACAATCACGTTTCATACAGTTTGAATATCGTTGATGTTTCAACAAACACAATAAAAGAATATAAACTTTATATACATTATATGTGTATCATGTGGATGAATTATATAATAGTGAATATTAAATATAAATATTATTTTGAAAATGTTAAAATTGTCAAAATTAATAAATATTCTCTGAGTACATATATAGTTAAAAGAAGTACCATGTACAATTCAGAGCATGCATGTCCGTTGTGATTAACCATCAGTATTAATTATATATAAGTCTATCACAATCTAGCTATCAACAGAGAGAGCTGGACGCTTCACACTTGTATTGCTTTAAGCAGCAGGGTAGTGACGCGTACACATGCCACAACAGAAAGAGAGAAGGCGAGTTGCATGGCAAGTAAGGCATTGTATTTGTGTGTGCGTGTGTTTTTATTAGTTGTAGAGTAATTAATTAATCGGCTTGTACTTGTAATTAATTAATCATTAGTATTTTTGTTGCCGTTAGTTGACACTAGATAAAACTTGTAAAACTTGAGCTGTCTCTTAATTAAAAAGTATCCAGCCGAGAAATCGGTGGACTTATTCGGCTGAGAATGAATTGATTCGGGAATTTGCGTAGTACTTATCATCAGCCCGGGCTTGAATCTTGATTGATGGCTCGGCTTCGTATATGCTACAGTCTAGAGTGAAAGAAAGAAAGAAAGAAAGAAAGAAAGAGAGGAAGAAAAAGAGGAGCACAGTCGCAATTCACAGAAGAAGAAAGAGGAGGCTGAATTTGTGAAAAGGAAGCGCATGCTTAATTAATTGCGCCATGGGTAGTTGTACTGCTCAATCAGAGAGAGCGAGCGAGCTAGCGAGGCTTTTAATCAATTTTGCCTGAGCCGCTCAATCAGTCGTCACAATAATTGGAGCTTCAACATGTTAATTTGATTATGTTTTCTTCTTAATTAGACAGTTACTGTTAGTTGCATCATCGAAGTTAAAAAAGAAAGGACTGAGGACTGAGGAGGTAGCTCTAGCAACCTTGCAATTATCTTTTGAAAATTGGGTTTGATTCAAACTGGGCACTCTTGACCGACAGCCATCCACTGGACATTTGCAACTCTTGGATTGGATTGGATTGGGGTAAAAATATTAAATTAATAAACTGGACATATATATTTATATAATAAGCTTACAGTGACTGGTTGGTTATGGGGAGAAAAAAGAAAAAGGTTGTACTTGTGCAACCAATTTTCGGATATATGTGTAGATCACGGTACCTTCTAAAGCAAGCCATATATATGTTATATGTATAGTGAATTTGTGGCCAAGCATGAAGAATTAAACCTTGCAATTTATGTTGCGTCAATTTCATGGGCGGGAGCGATTCAACTGCGAATTGCTATCCAGGTTTGTATTTCTCTTGCTATTTTTTGGTTTGCTTTTAATTGCAAAATTTATTATTCATTTGTTCTTATATATATTAATTCATTGGTACTCCTAGCATTAAACCAACCTTAAATTGTACCAATAATTGTCTTGTACGAATGTGGCGCCGCATGTTCCTCTGTGTGCAGAAACTTGTCCCATATAGCTTTTGTGTGTGACAGAGAGTTAAGGTAAAAATTTGTTTACTTACATATGATATATAGGTGTCAATTTTGGAAGAGTAGGCATGAAAATCGTCTGTATAATATTTTCTGGTGCCTTTTTTTTTTTGGTATTTGATTTCGAAACAAATCCCTCAGAACAAACTATTGTTGTTAGACGATCTCCAAAATCCATTAATTTCCGCCTAATTACTTACATAGTTTCTTAAGTAACAACTTTATTTTTGTTTCATTTATTGTTAGAACATATCTGTTATTTTCTAGTGAACTCTTGATTTAAATTAAAATTATCTTGATTCATGTTGTCGGTCTTCTGGAGAGACACAACCACATTGATCAGCGGATTCCTTAAGTTTTCACCGTGATCTTTCTTTTATCCGATGGAGAGATGAAGAGAATCGGCTCGACGGTTTTTCTTTTTTTATCAAAAAACCCGAATTTGAGAGAGAGAGGATTTCTGTTGGTTTTTGCCTTATGACGATCATGGAAATAAGACGGTTCTTAATCCATACATAATAGATGTCAATAACCGAAAGGTTGGCAAACCAATGGTTATGTCTTAGCGGATCCATACCAGATCCAATTTCTCTCTTAACGGGTTTAGTTTCAAAATCAGAAAACTGCCTATTAGTTGTATTCTCCAGGAACTAATAACATAATTATATTATTATCAAACTTTATATAATTTAAACTATCACTAAATCATAAAGTTATTAATACGTATTCCACACATTAAAGACATCACTTCTCATGACACATATTGAAACCAGATAAATAATACTTAATTTAAGCACTTCATAACGGGTTTAATTAGATATTTGACAGTGTATTATTCAATATATATTTATATTACATATAAGCCCATATAATTTGGTAATTAATAAAAATTAATTCCGACAATCTCTCACTTGGGCTATATGTATATCCAAATAATATATATATTGATAAAACCGAATTGAGTATTCTAACTGTGCTCTCATAGCATTTGGTGTCATCAATCAATTCTGTCCATCAATTATATTCACAAGGACTTAAGTAGTATTCGTTTCATAAAGCAAAACAAAACCAACATAAATTACTGTGGAAACATAACTGAATGACATGAATCATGAAAGGGATGTGTAGTTTGAAAAATTATATATAATGTGATCCACATACCTATCTTCAATTTGATCACCTTATAATAATTCTGAGATCAATCACAAATTTATAATGCAAACTGAAAAACCGTGAATATCTGAAAATGTTATAACTAAAAACTGCATGATACATACAAAATTATATCATATAAAACATCAAGCACAAATACAACAATCTCCCATTAAACCTGTAAATCCTCTGCTACACAGATACCCATATGAGCGACATACTCATGAAACTGCTTTGGTACTAAACCTTTAGTCAATGGATCTGCAACCATGGAAGTTGTTCCAATATGCTCGATATTGATTAGTCCATTATGAACTCTTTCCTTCACATTAAGAAACTTTATATCAATGTACTTTGACTTCGATGAGCTCCTGTTGTTGTTTGAATGCAGTACTACAGAATTATTGTCACAATATAATTTTAGTGGTAACTTAATAGTATCCACTATGCGCAACCCAGTAACAAAATTCCACAGCCATATTCCATGATTTGATTCCTCAAAACATGCAATGAACTCTACTGCCATGGCGGATGGGGCAATAAACGTCTACTTTGCACTTTCAAAAGAGCTCCACCGGCTAACATGAAAATATAACCGAATGTAGACTCCATGCTATCTTGACAGCCCGCAAAATCGGAATCAGTATACCTAATGATCTCAAACTTATCTGATCTCCGATAGGTGAGCATATGATTCTTCATTCTTTATAAGTGTCGTAGTATCCTTTTGACTACTCTCCAATGATCCAGTCCATGATTACTCAAATATTGACCCAGTATATCCGTAATGTACGCAGTATCCAAACGCGTGCAGACCTGAGCATACATCAAACTCCCACCTGCTGAAGCATATGGAATTTACAGCATTTCTGACTTTTCAATTTCTGTCCTATGGCATTATTTGAGATTAAATTTGTCTCCTTTTGCAACTGGGGTATTACCTGCTTTACAATGTTCCATGTCATATCGCTTGAGAACTTTATCGATATATGCTTGTTGTGAAAGGTCCAAAATACCCTCAACACGATCTCTATATATTTTTAGACCTAACACATATGATGCTTCTCCAAGATCTTTCATTTCAAAATTCTTGAAAAAAAATTTCTTAGTATGACGCAACATATTTATATCGTTCGTGACAAAAATATGTCATCAACATACGATATTAGGAACATGAATTTGCCCCCACTGAACTTGTGATATATACAATTATCCACCAAATTAGCCTCAAAACCAAATAAGACAATCACTTGATGAAATTTAAAATACTACTGTCGAGATGCTTGTTTGAGTCCATAAATAGATTTCTTTAATTTATAAATCGTCTTCTTTGGGTCATCCGACTCAAAATACGGTGGTTGCACCATATAGATTGTTTCATCAATGTCACCATTGAGAAACGTTGTCTTTATATCCATCTGATGTAACTTAAGATCATAATGTGCCACTAAAGCCATAATAATTCTAAAAGAATCTTTCATTGACACAAGCGAGAAAGTTTTCGTAAAGTCAGTGTTTTCTTTTTGTGTAAAGCCCTTAGTAACAAGTTGTGATTTATATATTTCAACATTATCTTTTGAATCTCGTTTGATTTTAAATATTTATTTGCAACCAATAGGTTTCACACCTTCGGGTAATGAGACGATATCTCAGACTTTGTTGTCATGCATCGACTTAATTTCATCATTCATGGTTTCAATTCACTTCTGTGAATTTGCACTTTCTAATGCTTGACGGAGGTTGCCAAGATCATCTTCCATCATGCCAATGTCAAATTCATTTTCTTGAAAATATATAACATAATCATTAGATATTGCACTTCTTCTCTCTCTTATGGATCGCCTTAAATGCACTTGTTCTTGAAATTCTTGAGGTGGTGGTATAGGTCTCTCTTCAACATCAACATTGTATTGTACCGGATTCTCTTCCATTTCTGAAGGTTCATTCACAGTAGGTACATTTACTATAAAATGTTGAACCAATGAATCTCCAGATATTCTTATTATAATTGGTACTGATGTTGGCGCCCCTTGTATAGGAGAATCATATTTTTCTTCAAAGAAAACTTGATTTGCATTTCCCCCTTGAACCATAACATCCTCAAAAAACTTAACTGTATTTGTCTCGAAAATTGTTCGATTAGTGTGATCATAAAATTTATACTCCCGAGACCTATCCGTATATCCAACAAAATAGCAGCTAACTGTCTTTTTGTCCAGTTTTTTCTCTTGTGGTATATATGTATCTTTCACCATTACTTGGCTTTCGGTAACTTCAGCAATCCTGCATAAGCACAGATATTTGAGCAGTTGCACTCGAATATATTCATCATATGTCTATTGAAACTGAAATCGCATTAACTTCTTCACAAACAAAAGAAAAAATTAATACCTTTCTTAACACGTCATGTATGATAGTTGTTATAATTTTTCTTCACATGCCTTCAGATCCATAAAAGAAACAATCCTTCTTCTTTTCCTTATTCAGCTCCGATCAAGTAACTGATTTTTTATCCTTAAAGGATTTCTTCTACGAACTTGTAGTTGCAGCATCTGAATTGGCCTTACGTTTCTATTTCCCTTTTCCCTTAGATGTAGAAGCAATGTTTTTACTTTCGCTCTTGTCCGACTTCAATCTCTCTTCCTCCTGAACACAATGCGAGATGAGCTCATTAACTATCCATAATTCCTTCTGATAGCTGTAACTCACCTTGAACTATTCAAATGAGATTTGAAGAGAGTTCAGGGCCAAATAGACTAGCATATCATCTGATATATCTAGCTTATGTCTCTTCAGTTTCAAAGCGGTATGCATCATTTCAAAAATGTGCTCCCTGACATTGCTCTTGCCATTAGACTTCATTGTGCAGAGTTTGTTTAATTGAATACATATTTCAACCTTCTCTTTCTTAACAAACCTCTGCTCAAATTCCTTAAGATAATCTTTGACAAGAGTGGAATAAGAAACCGGTCCCTAAAACACAAGTGATTTGAGCTCATCCACTGTCATGTGCATTTTATTCTTTATCAAAACTATTTTCATTAGGTAAAAGTGGTTTGGTCTCCTATAACGCTATGTCCAGATCAAGGCACCCGAGAAATAATCTTTAGATTATCTTTCCAATCCTTGTAATTAGAATTCATCAGCATCGGAATGTTATTGATGCCGACCCTAAGATCAACAATTTTTGTTGAAAAAATATTCATCAAAGAATGAATTAAAAATTTGAATTATAATAAAAAACCAAAATAAGACATATTCTATCAACTAAATATCCTCGAACAATAAGTGTTGTTTGGAGTCAATCATTATTCTAAGATAAATAGGTGTAGTAATAGAATATATCAGTCCATTTGATGTCAATAAGTCAATATTCCTTTGGGCCGATTAATTAACTACATCAAAAAAATTATGACCATTACTTATTCATCACTACAAGTATACACATATAATATTTGATCATTGTCTTTCTTTTGGGCTAATCCAATAACTAAACATTATGTGTATATCTTATGTGTATAAATTAGCAAATGATCAACGCAAGTATGAAAGCTTACTTTGGTAAGATGATACATTTATCAATCATTTTCCAAAATATATCTTAATTTGAAGCCTTCATAATGATTCAATATTATCCGAATAAAAGCTATATCAAGATTTGGCTTAACCGATTTAACCATGATAGACTCATGAAAGACAGAAAATAAAACAATAAATAACATTAGCCCAAATCACAACTGAGATAATATGACCCAAGGCACGATAGTCTTCATTGTAAGAATCCACTCGACAATGACCTTCATCAATCTTCTGTAATATTCTTCATTCTGACTAAATTACTACTCTAATAGTAATAAATAAAAAATTACATTAAAGTCATAAGGATAATGGCTCACAAATCGTATAAATGATACACATAAGCGACATGCAAGTCACCTTTAATTATAAAATTTAATTAATTCAACAGGACACCTTATACCGCATTTACACACATCATTCATGCACTCATTATACTTTTTCACACAAGGCATAGGGGTCATACAATCTCATATTCCACAACTACAAAACAAAGTTATGCATGCAATACAAAATAGGCTTCTTAACAGCGGCGGTCCAGCCCGCGGACTTAATTTGTGCGGTTACATATCAACAATTCTGGTTCGGAAATAACCGCAGCGGAATACAGATCAGAAATTTATACTTTTGATTTGATCTAGAAATTTTCATAACTGATCAGAAATACTTCAGAAACTAATTTGTTGGCTAATTATTTTCTTAAATTTAATATAATTTTCAAACTTAATTGACAATTTTGAAACGCAGAATTTAAACCTTAACTTAATAATAAATAGAGAATTAATTCCCAAATTGAATAACCAATTAATTGTCAAACTTGATTTTTGAAATCAATTTGCAAAACTATATTTTGATTTCTGAAACCAAAATTCTAGTCAACAGATGTACTGATTTTCGAACAATTTGAAAAATCAGATTTGGTTAAATCATTTGATTTAAACCAACAAATCAAATTAATAAAAACAAATCTTCAAAAGCACAAAATGTCTGTTAAATTTCCGAACCAAATTCAGAATTTGATTGTTCAACTAGAGTTTGCTCTGATACCACTTGTTAGAACATACACGTGATCTTTTAGTGAACTCTTGATTTAAATTAAAATTATCTTGATCCATGTTGTCGGTCTTCTGGAGAGACACAACCCCGTTGATCACCGGATTCCTTAAGCCATCGTGGTGATATTTCTCTTATCCGATGAAGAGATGAAAAGAATCGGCTTGGTGGTTTTCTTCTCTTTTCAGAAAATCCGAATTTGAGAGAGAAAGGGGATTTTTGTTGGTTTCTGCCTTATGACGATCATGGAGATAGGACGGTTCTTGATCCATACATAATGGATGTCAATAACCGAAAAGTTAGGAAACCAATGGTTATGTCTTAGCGGATCCATACCAGATCCAATTTCTCTCTTAACGGGTTTAGTTTCAAAATCAGAAAACTACCTATTAGTTGTATTCTCCAGGGACCAATAACATAATTGTATTATTATCAAACTTTATATAATTTAAACTATCACTAAATCATAAAGTTATTAATACGTATTCTACACATTAAAAGCATCACTTCTAATGACACATATTGAGCACTTCATAACGGATTTAATTAGATATTTGACAGTGTATTATTCAATATATATTTATATTACATATAAGTCCATATAATTTTGTAATTAATAAAAATTAATTCGAACATTTATCTCTAATTTACTGTGCTGTATTGGTGGGTTTTTTTTTTTTTAATACAAGTGTATAGGGATGCCCTATTTACAAGGGGGAGCTAAAAATTTAAAATTTGGAAGGAAGATGAATAAGTGCCTACGGTCTAATTTAATTTTACAAAAGGAGCAAAGGATACTTTAACTTATAAATATCACAAAATTTGTTTCTTTTTTTTTGAAAAAAATTGCAAGGCTATCAGTTTCATATTAAAGCTAAAATTATTTTGAATACCACAACCCGATATTTTAAGTTAAAATCAAAAGAATACATTACAAAACAAACACAGCAAACATTATATCAAGTCTGAACAAAACAGTGCAAACATTAACAATAAAGCTTTAGTTCAACCTGTCTTTTTTTCAAAATGTTATGGCGCCCCGGTTTTAACTCTCCTTGCTAAACTCACCTTGGCATCTTGTTTGGCTCGCATCACTCCGTAGTTGTAGACTACAGGAAGAAATATACCAGAACATAATATCCCAATAGTAACTATGCTATCCCATCACTGCTTCTAATATTAATGCACTAAATATCTATTGCTAATACCTTTAAGACTAAAAGTTACTGTACGGTATATCTTTCAATTTAATGCACTAAATATCACAAAATTTAATACAAAAGGTAAAAAGTTTCAATTCGTAAGGGTGCGGGTCCAATTTTCCCTTCCTCCCTTCACTTGATTATTCAATTTAAGTTTTAAATTACTTTTTATTAGAATTTAATTCTAAATTTCCACAATAATCATTATATTATTGTCATCAGGGTAATTGACTGGTGCTTGAAATAGGAACAAACAAAGAAAAGGAGCATAAATAAAATGTTGTCATCAATATTAAAAAAAATAAAAAATAAAGAAGTATTCTTAATGGAGAAAATTAAGTGTGAATCAGAAATTAGAGGGACCTACAGCTACTACTTGACATGAGAACATGGTGTGACGTTTTGGTGCTCTCTTTTGTGGGCCCTCTGCCCTGAATTTTCAACCCTTTGTCCCGAAAAGAATGAAAATGAGAAAAAGTGAGATTGTTCGCCAGGGTTGGGGAATTATGCAAAGTGTAGTGAAAGTCGAACACGTCGTATCTATGTAAAAAAATTGATATATATTATACCGTATCATATTATTTTATGCTAATATTAAGAACAATATTTTCAACGATACTATACGTCTTGACACGTCATATGTATACGTATTTGAATGTATTTTAATTTTTTTAATTAAATTTTTATTTTTAATTGTTAAAAAGTATTTAAAGATTCAGAAAAAAATAAAAAAATTTTGAAAAAAGGAAAAATAGAGGAAATTTTTTTTATAATAATATATTTTTTAAAATGTGCTTGTAAAATATATTAAAAATACATTATAATAACTATTTTTTAAAATTTCATAGACGTATCATATATCAGTTAGACACTTGAACGTACCATATCATTTCCTGTGCGCCTATCACCTAACACTGTACTTGTAATGACATGACACGTTTAAGCACGCATATTTTATTTTGATCGTATCTAAATACATATCATCCGTATCGTGCTCACGTGCTATGTGTTTTTGTTAATACACTAGCCAAGGTCCAGGGAGCACTGTTTGATGCAACACAGAGTCGCAACTTGAAGTCATGCATCGTGTGCATTAATTAAGTGACAATGGACGGATGAGTCTGTAGAAAGGGTTTTTGACGATTGGTTCCACACGAATGTTGACGCGATCAAAGGGTCCAATGATGAGCGACAGATGATTCTAAATATTCCGAACTTGGATAGCAAATTAAGGTGGTACGAAGCATGTATTCTCCAAATCTTCTGAACTATTTTGCTTTAATTGCAACTGTAATTGAAGAAATAATTTTTTAATACTGCAACTTGGTTAGCAAATGAAGGTGGTACGAAGTATGTGGCGTAAAGTACAAAGAAAAGGCCTGAGAAAGTAGCTTTATGATCAAGTTGCTACCTGTGTGTTTGTTGAGGTTAAGAAAGAAAAAAGTGTACTTATTAAAGAGGAACAGGCGCAGATATAGGACCACGCTGCATGGAGCCATGCAACAAGTATACGAAGAGAGACCCCCAAACTTTGAAAAGCATGGGGCCCCTCCCCTGTCCCATTGGTGGTTGGGTTACCTCAATCACCCGCCTATTCTATTCTACTCAATTCAATTGGAGCAATTCTTAGAAAGGCATTGGAATCTGAATATAGATAATGTAAGGATATATGTGCAAAAGTGAGGTTTTCCGATGTTGACAATTCCATTCCTCTGTTGGGCGTGAACAGTGGCCTGATGTTGGCAACTATGATTGCTGGAGCCTAATCTTTCACTGGACGCGGCTTCATATGCAACCATGGACCAGCACGAGAGCACGGACGGAAGCTTTTTAACTATTGAAAAATACAAAACAAGACAAAACATCATGATTTCATGATGTGATACTCTGCATATATACATCTGGATTTATCGACACGAACATGGATACTTTTTTGAGTTGTCAAATGAAATACAAGTAAACTGATTTTATACAATCTTCTCCATCCGGCTTGACACTTTAATTTTTAATTTATCTGAACTATACAGCTCATCATGCTATAATCAACATTCTCAAAGAACCGATCTTATTTTACTGGTATAAAATTAGATTAGATTTTTACATATAAAGCATCCTCTAGTCTAGTATAAATGTATGATTGTATAAAAAAGAAAGAAGCGTAACTGTAAGAGTTGCCATCAGTTAAAGAGGCAACCCACCTAGGTTTATGGGCCTGAAAAGAGCGCGTCGTGACCCTTCATTGGCCCTCCTCTCTAGGGACTCTCCAGAGAGAGGTCCCAACTCTTTAACTAGCTCGCTCTGGATTGGGACCGTCAAGAGACTTTCTTTGTAGACTGCAGCACAAAACAAATTAGTTGGTAGTTATTGTCTTTCCCCTTATTACAAGACAACGCTACAAGTTCTGGGAAGAAGATGTCAATACACATAATCTCCATTTGCTACTTACTCCACACTCTCCATTACATCTCTTCTACTTCTAATCTATAATGGGCTCAGCCCACAAGCAAAGCAGACATTATAAAACATAGAAACATATCAATATTGATTTCACCCCAGAGAAAGCTAAATCAAAGCATATAACTACATGAAAGAAAGAAAACTAGGATCATTGTTTAGAGATGTAGACACAGCAATTGAGCCCTTGCCAGCTTGTACACAATATTATTCTCTCAACCTTGTTCATCTCGTAATTCTCCTACATTAAAATATGCACTATCGTGGTTGATAAACAGGTTTGGACGAACATGTTCTGTAATCAAGTCTTAACAAGTATAAAATATGAATTGCCTATGGAGGAGAGGAAACCAAGAGCAGTGATTACATGTATGGACAAATGTACAATACTTAACAAAGTGTTGCAACACTGGTAAATCTGGAACCAATCTATATATGGTAAGAAGTAGCTAAAGTTGAAGGGGATGTACCTCAGCTCAACAGCACTAACCAGTTTGTTTATCATTTCCCAAGTCGACCCGCTATGAGAAATAAAACACAAGTTAGATATCACAATCTAGAACTCATCAGATCCATCTTTTGTTTCAAAAACATTGGACTTGAGGTTTGTTTATACCTTATGTTTTCTCTCTTTTTCTATATTTGCAGGGAGCAATGAAGAAAATAGATGATATCAGAGATATAGCACATACCAGCCGTTTGCTTATATATGGCTTCATTTGAAGTACTGGCTCAGAATACTCCATATTGACCACCTCTCTTTTCTTAGAACTGCGCTCTTTCTCAAATTCCTTTTTGGAATCCTTTCTGGTACCAGCCTGCCAAACCCTGCCAAAATTTGGTAGCCAGTTTTCGGTAGTGGTACTTTCTACCAACTCACCTCTCTTCTCTCTCTCCATTTCAGCTCGCCTCTTCTCGGCCCATGCAGCTCCCACCCGTTTAGGGTTTAGTTTATGTGACTTCCCTTTGTTAGAATTAGGGTTTGGTAAAAGCATAATGCCTTGTTCGGTCAGTTCTAGCCAAGGAGGCGGTGCGCCGGTATGCACATTCCCTTTAACACCTTAAATGACAATAACTCAAATTTTAATCAAATTCCTTGATAGCTCAGAAATTGAAATTCAGTGCTTCTACACTTTGATACAAATCAAGGCTGATAGATATTGGTGTTGACAGTTAGGTTTTCTACCTAAAATGGGAAATAACACAGGAATCAGTCTTTTTATATTTATTAATTAAAAATTAACTTCTGTTCCCCTTTTTATATTTCCCCGATGAGCAGAACTAAAGGAAATAGGAACTTCTTGACCTGGTTATGGGAAACAGCAAGAACAAACATTACAAAAGGTGACTTATGAATTAAGAGATTTGAACTTTTGAAATAAATCATGTGCAGAAGTTTTCAACTATATCCTTTTAACTTCTGTTCTTCTGGTGCAAATTCCTATAGCAAACAACACGGAAGAGAAGACTCGTCTATATTTGCCTAAAGTTATATATTCAAAATTTTAGAATCTAAATATACCATCACTGGCATCCCCCTTATGGTCAACTCTTTGATCCTGCAATAAATAAGACATATAACTACATAAAAATCACCACATTGATGTTTTCACCTTTATCACTGAAAACAATGTGAAAAAGTGACGTCACACCAAGTAATGGCATGGTATCTCTACTTAAACGAATCAGAGACCCACACTGAACAAAAAGCAAGAAAGTTTTCTTTGTTTCTAAATTTTTCTCTTAATGGTATATATGTGAGGCGACCAGTATAATTAATGCCTCAAAACTTTCTATTATTTTTTGTTAGTTAGGAATTTTAGAGAATTCATGCCACATATATTGACCAGCTTTTACTGACATGGTTACACAAAACTTCCCATTATTTTTTGTTAGCTAGGAATTAGAATTCAAGCCACATATATTGACCAGCTTGTGCTGACATGGTTACACAATTGGGGGTTGGGGGGAACAGTTTGAAGAAAAGAAATGACCACTGAATTTGGAAAAGTTGAAGCGACCACTCCATAAGCCCCTTGTTCACCTATGAAATTGAAAATAAATAAATAAATAAAAGAAAGCCACAATCAGTGCTGTATAAGCAGCATGTCATCAAATTAAAATAATGTAAAACATGCCAATTTAGCCAATTCGGTGTTGGTATATACAGGTATTTACTATAACACCTATCTATGAACTGGTTTCACTACATCTTGGATAATCTTCTGCCTTTCATGTTCCATTTTTCTCCTTTTGTTCTCTGTTTGTGATTTAAGGCCACTTTGTATTTAGTTCAGATAACTCTGACTCTCATATATCACAGATGATGTTCTTATGAGCGATGCCAATTTGGATTTAAATGGGATTTGAGATAAGTAAGCAACATTGACGTTTGGTTGAACTTAATGTATCTTAGGACCAAGTTTTGTGTATTAAAGTTTTTTAGTTTAATTCTTTACTTCTGGTGAGTAAAAACCAGAGCTAAGGACTGGTTTCAGCAACCTGAGGTAAGGAACGCTACTTGTATGGACTAGCTATAGATTTCTCAGAAATCAAATAATAGTTTCACTATCTGATCTAAAAAAAATAAATATAAAAAATTTACCATTGTAGCTCTTAGCTCCGCCAAAGAGAGACTTAGAATCTTGATACTTGTGATTAGTAGCTATTTGTAAAGGCATAACATTGACAGAACTAGAAGGGACTACTACTGAACTGTATGAATTGCAAAACATATTTTCATTTATGTTCCTAGAAATATATGTATTGTTATTTTGGATATCTTTTGGAGGAGGTTGCTCTTCAGACTGAGGTGAATGGGATGGCTTCTTGAGTGATTCGCAAGATTTCTCCCACTGAAATTTAAATTGCAAGAATAATGAAAATCTCAACACAATCAAGTCAGTAAAATACAGTGAAGATCGCTATGTTGGTAGGCTTCTAAAGGAGCTTTAACCAACACTTTGACATCATAGTCAGGTCTGGCAACGGTATCATCAAAGAGTCAGCTGCACTAATAAGAGCAAGAACAAGAAGTGACTAAATAAATAACTTTACCTTGGCAAGCTCGGTCTCAGTAACCCTAAAAGCATCAAGCCGATCCATATCAGCACCTACACCATGCTTCCAGAGAAATTCCTTCACATTTTTCAAATGCTCTTCACTTGCCAAATGGGCTATAGCATTACCACAAGCAAAGAGGCTATCAGTCTGGACGAGATCAAGAGAGCAAAAGATGCACCAGAACCGGGTGTCGGATCGGAGCATCGAGGGGTTGCGGAGAGAAAGGCGGAGGTGGGAAAGCTTGTCGGAGAAGCGCGAGAGGAGGGAGGAGAAGGCGCGCAGGTGGGATGGGAAATAACGGTGTCGGCGCCCCTGGTCGTGGTTTCTCCGACAGACATCGCAGTAAGCGTGCGGACAGCTGCTTCGCTTCTGTTTCTGTTTCTCCTTGTTCTCCATCGGAAGCGCTCCCGGGTCGAGGAGCAAGTGTCTCTTTCGATTTCGCTACAACCTACAGCGATCTAAGATTAGTAAATCAAGTGCAGATGGCTGGGCCCAGTTCACAGGGAATTGGAGAGGCTTGCTTCAGGAGTCAGGAGCCTGTTGAAACAATCAAAAGGTTTAAGCGCGCAATTTGCCCATTCGATAATTGATACGACATGGGTCCAGTCCATATTTCACTATTGAGCCGTTTTCACTTATCGGTAGGCCCACACGAGCGAATAGCAACGAAAGAGAGTGAATAGTAACTTCTAAGCCCTTGGTTGATGTTGATGTTGATGTTGATGTTGATGTAGATGCTAAATTGCTAATTGCATGGCATCGTTGTGCCTGAAATAAACACAATCCAATACACTTGCTAGTTACAAGGGTCTAATTATTAGAGCTTCCAAATCCCGAAAAGAGGGCAACAAAAACCAGGCACACATGTTTCTTCCATTAATATTTACACCTCAGTGGTTCTTGTTCCTGTTAGTTATTTTATTTTTACAAAAAATGCCAGTGGCACAGTCTCGGTAACAGAACTATCCTACTCAACCCCAGCAATTCCACTTCCAACTTTGCATACTTCAAGAGTTCCAACTGTGACCATCAAGCCTTTTGCATTATCCACTCTCTTCCCCTTCCATTACCATCCAAGGTAGCTTCGGTCCCTAAATAAGTGCCGACAATACAGTCAAATCAGTCCCCTCTTATTTTGATCCGTCAAGAGATTATGTACTCAAAAAGCATGAACACAATTCCTAGTTAACAACCAAATCAAACAAATCACTTCAGAGCCATATCTTACAGTCAAAATGTGTCCTTACCATGAGCATGACTGGGGCTTTCATCAATTTTTGACTTCAACTAAAGATGATAACAACGGTAATGCTAACATAAACTGGAATATTTGAGGACTAAAACTGGGGTTACAGAATTTCTGGGGCAAGAATAGGAAATGGTTGTTACTTTTAAGGATAATGTACTTTATTCTGATTACAGGGTATTACTGTGCTTTGATTTCCAGCATCATCAACTAATTTGACATTATAACAAATCTCAATATAGTTTTCAGTATTGACACGGGTACGAACACTGTACCAGTTGCTTCAAAGATAAGGCTCACTTTTTTTTGATACTTCAGTGTTCTTGTCAGACAAAATCATAAAAAGAAAAATTGGTTTGATACAAGTACAAACCTTTCCGAGACGAATTATAGTTGGGTAGTCCCCAGTCATATCAACTACTGTTGATGGCTCAGCTTTTCTAACTCCATCATCAACTATAAAATCAATTCCCTGAGCAACAATTAAGGGGGAAAAATAGAGAGAGAACAAGAAATTAGAAGATATAAAATTTAAAATACTGAGGTGACTAGCATGGTTGTTGCTTGCAATTGTAGAAATCAGATAGAGAGGGAATGCACAGACCAATCCTGGTACTAATATGAACCTACTAGCCTGGAACCAACACCAGTTGGTTCATTTTCCTACTCCTTTTGGGGGTTTCCATGGCTGCATTATGATTTCTTATGCCTTGTAATAGAAGAAAGGTAGAAGGCCATAACCAAACTGAAAAAGCAGCAACAAACCTCTTGTTCGTAGATGTCTGCTATAACAACAGGATCCAGAACCCACTCATCCTCATCTGGATATTTCACACTAAAAAATAGTGGTCCAAAAGTATGTAAGTACCATAACTACCTCATTTTTGTTTGCATACTTGTAAGGGCATTACATAGTATGCTGATGTAAACATATAAACATACACATAGAAAATATTAAAAAAAAAGTATACAGTACCTAGTGCAAATGAGGGGAGAATCTAAGGCTTTTAAAATGTATTGGCATACATTATCATCTGGAATACGGACTCCTACCTCCCTTCTTTTCACATACCGGGTTGCAACCCCTTTCGGGCCACGCCTTATGCATTGCCGTGGTAATTCTTTACTGGCCATTAATATAAATGTGTACTGCAGACAATAGCAGTAACAACTGTGTTATAGAGAGAGAGAGGGTATATGTGCAATAGCAGTAACAACCAAATTAAAAAGGAAAAAGAGGTTCAACTATTATTGATTTCTTACTGGCAGCTACAACACCTTAATGGCCTAACTAGAACATCAGTACATACATCATTAGAAGACCAATCATTAGAAAAAACATTAGGCGACAGTTATGAGGGAATTTAGTGTATGCATGCAAGATTGACTTTCTGGTAAACAGCACATGACAATGAAAAAGAAAATCTTGCAATTTTTTGTTTTTCTTCACCTTTCTGAGGCTTTTTAATATTACCATTTTCCACATAGGCCTATGGCAACAGAAAAAACAAACGAGAGTAGTTTATTGACTGGTGCATTCTACACAAAGCATAGTAGTTTGAAATCCAACCAACTAGTTTGGCAAAAATAAAGCAGTAATAAGTAAAACTTATGTATAGTAATTAGAAGTTTCACAGGTCAGTGTAAAACCAAAGATATCCAAGGGCATTTGCGACATTGACTACAGCTACAAAGTTGAATAAATAAAATTCCTTACAGGTCCTGGTAGGCAGTGGAATTTTTTGATAAGCCGAAAGATGTCACTACGGCCTTCGCTGTTACCACAAGGAAACCCCAATGTGTACTTGTCTATGTTCCTCATTGAATGACATAGTATGCTTAAAGGCTAAATTGCAAAAAAGAATACACAAAAGGAGAGAGAAATATCAGAGGTCTACTTTAACAAGTGACTACATTTCGTCAAAAATTACAAGATAAAAAATAAATTAAAAAAAAACAACTAAATTATCTAAAACAATAGATCTACACTTACTGGCACCGAATACAAACCAG
The DNA here is from genome assembly GCA_037678475.1 of x Bolboschoenoplectus mariqueter. Lineage (NCBI taxonomy): Eukaryota > Viridiplantae > Streptophyta > Magnoliopsida > Poales > Cyperaceae > x Bolboschoenoplectus > x Bolboschoenoplectus mariqueter. The sequence goes on along the minus strand of CM075236.1, from coordinate 3,901,846 downwards.
CAATCCTAAATCTTGCTTCAAAAGAAGTTACTTTTTACATGGAAGAATAAATAATAAAGAAATCATACCTTTGTACCTCCTATGCCCTTAATCCTGCATAAGAAAGAAAGGGAATTGCTAACAGCTGACAGTAAAGTTATGTTATTCAAAAGTGAAATAACTGAAAGACCAGCAAATTGAAGTTACAAACAAAGCCAAGGAGAATATAAAACTGCATACCTCCGTAGACGATCTATGGAATCATTATTCTTCATGTCACACACAATTGAATATCTAAAATAAAATATAGGGAAAAGAAATAAAAAGTACTTAAAAGGAAAGAGTATATAGATTGAGTTAGCCCGTTTAGATAAGGCAGACTGGACATACTTTAGATGGGAAATTGGACCTCTTGAACAAGTTTTGGACAAAAATGAATCCTAAAAAAGGAGAAATCTAAAAATGAAACATACACAGTATCAGTTGGGATTACACCAACAGCTCCTTCCTTTATAAGGTGGATGACGGGGTCAAGCTTCCCCATGTCATTCCCTGACTGGTCCATCTTCACATACAACATGCCTTCATCCTTTCTCTAATCAAATCAATGAAACAGAGAATGAACTATGCTGCTGCCTGGTATATATATCTGGAGGAAGGAGAAAATAGGAAAGATCTGACCTTAAAGAGGCGCTCGGCGGCGTACTTCAGGCGCTTGGGGTTTCGTTTGAGAAGAGCGACTACTGAGACAGAGGTAGGGGAAGGAGACGAGGCGAGGCGACGTGGCGAACGGAGGCGCACAGTTGGGTTTGCGAAGCACTGGGAGAAAGAAAGCGCATCGCCGATGGTTCCCATTCGGAAGGGAGAAGGATGAAAGAGGTAGGATTATGAACTGAGACTGAGAGAGAAACTTCAGGAGGCGCTCAGCAACATATTTGTTGTATCGAATTTCCTCTGGAACTATCTACCTTTAATTAAACCTTTAGTAGAGTTCTCTGACAAGGAGGGCGTGAGAACGTGGTGGAGCAAGGAAAGAAAGAGATGTTTACACGACGGAAAGAAATACAACGGTTTATCTTCGAAATTTGGATGATATTTTTTAAACCGTCTCCAAAAATAAAATGAAAAAAAAAAGAAATTATGGAGATATTTCGGAATAGGATTGATTTCTTTTTCTTATAAAAATTGTGCAGGTTTCATTCTTTCAATATATATGATTTGCCTTTTTGAGCTAAAAAAAAGGTTAATTTCTAGTATACCCATCAAAATTTGTTGAATTGCTAATATCCATCACAACATCATAATATTCCATATCCCCATTAAAACTTAACATAATCTTTTGTATCTCATTTTCTTCATTTAGTTCATTACTAATGTGCTATAAAATACTGAATTTACTTTTTTGTCCCTCCTTCAAAATGGAGATGTCCATTTTGTAATCGAGCTCTCTATGGCAAGCTCAGTATGGAGAACAGGTGGCTATGACGATTTTGCATCTCACGCTCTCAAGAATTTGGTAAAAATGCATTATTGCTGCTACGCCCATTTTGTCATCTAGCTCTCTACATCCTCTCTTTATATGTTTGTTTTTTAAGAACCTCGCTTTATATGTTACTGATGGAATGCTTGAAAAGACTTCGTTGAAGAATTCATCCTTCTTAGTTATGGCCATCATTCATTTCTAAGAATGAAAAAACGAGGGAAGAAAGGAGGAGAGGGAATTTTTTCATAAATGGCTGGATCACAAAATTATTAGCATTAATGGTTAAAGATCAAATTTATTTTTACCAATGGTCTAAGAAGAGCGCTACCACTAATTTCACCCTTCAAAATGATTTTTTCTCTGCCCGACATCCAACCCGTAGTATTGTCCGCTTCTTAACCGTTAAAGTTATGCAAAAAACAAATGGCGCAAATATCATCTGCGTCCTTAATTTTCAAAGTTTTTTCGTTATAACTTGCTATCATTTCTTCCATTTTATTCCAATAGTTGTGCCTGTAAATTCATCTTAGATATAGCGGTATTATTTAAATTATTTGATAATTAGTTATGTAGAATTAAAATTTTATAAGGTTTAGAAATAAATTCAGAAAACTAAACATAAATAAGTATCAAATGATAAAAGTTGGATACAATTTATAATAGCACATACATCATAATAGATCTAAATTTAGCACAATAGAAGTCTAATTTAACATAAGCTTAAAAGAAATTTAAAAAAGAACAATAACATCACTGGATCACATCTTAGAGGCCATAATCACATTCCTAAAAAAAATAAAGTAATTGTAATTAATACAATAATAATATATTATATAGTTAAAAAATATTATTTTAAATAATTACCTCAATTAGTTTGATTAGCCGTACAAGTTCTTCTACTTTGTCCTTGTTGATTGTACCGTCCACAGGTATAAGTATGTCGTTGTTGACTAATTTCATCCATCTCGTTGCGAATCTGGATATGTTGACGACGGCCTTTTTTCACCATGTACATTGATAGGTCCGGTATAAGTGTCGATCATGAATTTTGTGGCCAAGTATCAGGATCTCCGAATGGATAAAATTTCGGGTCTCATGTAGCCATCAATTCGCTCGCATGAAAAAAAGGCACCACATGTTTGTATATGAAAATCATGCACGACCCACTTCAAATGATCCTTTGAACGAAATAACTGACCCACTGCCAAATTATCATCAGTTGCATATCCCGATTCATCAAAATAATTTTCATCACAAAAGAATTGCACCATACCTTCTATTGCATTAAAAGAAGCAATTGGATGAGAATCCGACCGATCCTTGAGAAACCAAGTAGTGTTATATGCATCAGTATTTTGAAAGCCAAAGTCGTCCATATCCTCTTCGTTTTCCCCCGTTTCAAAATCATTATTTATAAAATTATCATCTCCAAATGTATTTCTTATTGGACTTGGGTCCGATAGAACCATTTGCTCAACTATATTGTTTTGGTTTGATAATATCGAGCACAAATTGGACGAACATCGCCTGCATATACCCGGAATGGTCCGGAAACATCACTGAAGAAAACATATCAAGCATGTAGGCTCGGGCATAATATCCGACTTCTTCATCGTCTGCATCATCAAGCAAAGTTGCATGGAGGTGGCGCCGATCATTTTCGTTCAGTCTTGGGGGTTGCCACGGCTCACGTAACCGGTTTGGGTTCAGGCTATATGTGCCCGGAGGCCTACGAAATGCTTGCCATTCGATGCGACCAAAACACTGAGTGACCTCTTCTTCCCATCCGTCATCCATTAGTCCTATGATCGGCCTGCCATCGATCAGTAAACCCCAGAGACAACTCACGTTCTCCAATGTCACAGTCATTTCTCCAACGGGTAAATGAAACGAATGAGTCTCACGTCTCCACCGCTCCACTAATGCGGTAATCAAGTCTCGAACAATTTTTATTGTACCGAGTCGAGCTAGCTGATCCAACCGAAATCTCTCTAAAATTGGTATTATTTGTTCACTCAATGTAAAAATCATGCTTCTAGCTCTCGTGGTTAAAACTATGCGATCCTGCATTTATTTACAAATAAATACTTACTTTTCTACACAATTATAATATTAAATAAATTGAACTAAAATCATACATAATGTTAGCAAAAAAACTCACATCATCATATACTCGATTAGATGCATGAGTTTGATTTCTAGTTAACAAGGAGCCTTCGTATGGACCATGAAAAAGTGCACCTTTATGACCACGACCACCTTCACCTCTAGTCATTTCTATATATTATAGAGAAAAATAAATTTATAGTAAATTCTTTTTTAAAAAATAAAATATTTAAACAACTATTCTTTAAAAAGATATGCAAACATCATCTAAATTAACTGAATATACACAACACTAATTATTTATACATAATTCAAAATACTCAATAATAACAAACACTTTCATGCTCCTTTGTAATTTTTCAATTTCCTCAACAATAAATAAATAAGTAAATGAAATTCAACACTAAGCATAATACATCTAATTTTAATAAAATCTAACATTTCATATATTTACCATCTGATTTTTGTCCAATCTAACAATTTCTATATTTGTCATTTCATTTTGATTGAATTTAATAATTTCTATATTCACCATCTAATTTAGGTCTAATTGACTATCTAATGTACCAACTTATCAATTAATCAATTTCTTGCTAAGTCTAACCAAAAATATCTAATATCTACACATTATAACTAATTTACAGTTTTACCGATTCATTACAATATTTACAATTAACCAATTATATGAATACGCTTGTTCTTTCTTCAGAAACAGAACAAAGGCATATACCATCTCGTTTATGGAAAATGGTAAAAATATATTCCTCTTTAATGGTAACAATTAGACTGAAAAAATGAAAACTTATAAAAAAAAACTTGCCTTGGAAAAGGCGGTAGTTCGGATTGTGGATCAATAACAACAGCTCCCTTCTCTGTCACAACTGTCACTGACACAACCTTCTTCCCACCTGAATTCAGATCCGGAGCCAGCGAGTGAAAATAAAAGTGATGGGTGATGGAATAGAATTTACAACCGTCCACAAATAAACTATAAAATTTACAATATCAATAAATTTATAAACTCACTCGATTTTCGCCGGAAGCATACCTTCAAAATGCCGATGATGGAGGACGAGTCAAGGAAGAAGGTGAAAGAGGCTAAAGAGAGGGATGGGAGTAAGAGAAATGGTGGTAGAGTGAGAGGAAGAGGAGATTTAGGGAGGCTAGGGAGAGGATTTTGGTGGGAGGCAGACTTCTCTCGGGTGGAGGTGAAAGAGAGAAGAAAAAAAGAGATGAAAGAGAAGAAAAGGAGAGGAGAAGGAGAAAGAGAAAGAGGCGACGGGGTTTTAATAACACCAACCAAGGGCGAGATCACGGATCTCGTTCTTTGTTGTTGTGTTTGTCTACTGGGCTCCGGTATTTATTTTGAATTATTTCGGATTAAATGTCGAGCAGAGGAAAAGTCGTTTTGAAGGACGAAATTAGTTCTAGCGCCTTTGTTAGGTCATTGGTGAAAATAAGTTTGGTCTTTAACCATTAGTGTTAATAAATTTGTGGGCTAAATGAAAAAATCCCGAGGAGAGCACGGTCTCCCTTGACAAATGTTTTGTGCTGTAATAACATAAAATGGACATCTCCATTTTGAAGAAGGATAAAAATGTAAATTCAGTATTTTATTACATTTAAAGTACGAGTTAAATGAAGAAAAGGGGATAGAAATAAGTATGTCAAGTTTTAATGGGGATATGAGCTATTCATGTTTTGATGAGAATATTAGTTATTTTAAAAGTTTTGATGGGTACATGAGCAATTCACCCCAAAACAGAAAATAGATTAATTTGGTACTGAGCACAAATTTGAATGAAAATTCATGAACTGACCAAAATCATTAGTTTTGTATCATTTTTTCATACAATTTAAAAACCATTTGATGTTTCATCAAATAATATTAAATATGGACCGTTAAAAATTTATTTGATGAATGATGAAACATTAAACTTCATCATTTTTTTATATATATGAGATGTATGAAGTAGTTGCTATATTTCAAGAGTATAAAATTTTTTTACGGTTGTCGAGTTAATTTGATGTCAATAATTCTCCACTCTGAAAACAACAAGCTAGTCTGAATTTAAACATGATTATGAGCACAAAGCACGCAACAGGTAGTATTTTGAGAACCATGGCAAAATGCACTAAAAATAGTTATGTGAATTACCAGCTCGCACAACAAATCAGCAAGGGCGCTAAGCAGAAGGTGGAGGTCAATTGGAGTGGAAAGAAGTTGAGGGGCAGAAGGGGAAAGTTTATGTAGCGAGGAATGGGACAATGAGAAAGAATCTGATGAAAGAGGTGCATGGTACGGGTAAAAGTACTAAAGCAAGCAACTTACAACATGTAAATTTACGATCATTGGTATTTAATTAAGAACATTGATGCTAAGTCAAATAGTATTTTGATAAAGAGAAATTATGACTTTGTACTTTGTTTGGGATAGGGATGTTTAGTCCAAAGTATAACAAAAGGCTAAACACCAACTCATAACAAAAATACATCTAGTCGTTTTATATTAAATAATTATTAATTACATATCAAGAAACTAATTGAAAATGTTGTGCAAATTTGAAAAATCCTAGATAATAATAAATAAACAACTAAACATACTTGATGCAATATATTATTGGTATGCTAGTATACTCTAATGGTAATTGATTGTATCAATCTATGTTTAATTAATGATAACAGAAGTTGTACAGAAGCAAATAACATTACACAATAGTAAGTTTCTCAGCCTACCTCCTGCTGCAATCATGCAAGTATTACTCTACTTTTAATAAGTTACCTACCGTCTACATTTGGCCTTAGCTAGCTTTTTCCTTCGTTTTTTCTCAAACTTGGGCACCTTAGTTTTTCGTGCCTCCCTCTTCTCCTCCTTCACCTTCTTCTTGTTTTCCTTGCGTGCCACTTTCCTCTCCTCAGGCCCCAATTTTTCTCTCCTCTCATCCCTTTCTTCTTCATCCACACTAGCACATGACTCGTCCCCACTTGAACTCTCATCATCATCATCATCATCTTCTTCTTCTTCCACTTTGTCAGCAATTTCCTCCCTCTCTACTTCTTTATCTTCTTCCCCAGCATTCTCTCTTGTGCAGACAAACCCTTTAAGGGGCTTGTCATACATGGCATCAGTGGTCGGTTCATATGCAAGTGAGGGCCGTTGAAGCATCGCCATGTTGACTAGGTCAGCTTCGCATTGTTTCACATAGTTTAAGGTCTAAAGAAAATTGGAAGTAGAAAGATCAGTTTTTTAGAGCTAGATCTCAGACCCTAATATTTAGTTTGAATTACAAAGAGAACCCTACTGGTAGGATCTATAAGTTTTATTTTATTTTTAGGCATTGCAGTTTATTTACCAGACAATGGCAAGGTGAAATATAGCACCCATCCTCAGTTACATTACATGTAAATCCTCATCACCCAAAAAAAATGAAAGGCACATTTAAATTAAATAAGCAGCAGGACAACCAACTAATTCAATGCAGGAGCTATCAACATCAGCTAGAAATGAAAGAGAATAAAATGGTCTTACAAAACAAGAAACTTATTACTTATCAGTAATACTTAATAATGATTCAGCAAACACTGATTAAGGACCTTCTCCAGCAACACTCATTTTGTATAGGCTGCAACCAGTGTAGACGACAATTCTGTATTATGAATATGTACCAATAAGGCTACCTATGTTTTCTAAGGTATCAATGATGTAGCGCGTACTGGGGAAGTTAACATAAAATTGTGTCCAGCAAACATCATTTTAAAGAGAGAGCAGAAGGACCTGAACAAAAACAGTAGGGGAGATTGTGTCATCCTTGGCAGCTGCATCTCCTCTCTCCAAAACCTTTTGCTGGGCCTGAAATTTAACTTAGCAAATTAGTATACAGCAAGGCACCTCTCTATGGCAAAAGAATGCTCTTATGCTTTCTTAACATGCAACGGTAAGATAAGAGAGCTATTAGCAGTTGCCAACAAAACCACCACTTCAAATCAACCCAGGTAAATTGTATAAAAAATTAATATAACTTGAAGAGGGTTGAAAAGCCCTACCCTTTATGCTGTCTGCAATGGATCACTTTTAAGAAATAGTAAAAAAATTCCACTTCAAATAATAAAATAATAAACAGATACTATGTAAATGCAATCTTTTAGTACACAGCAACAAACAGTTTTCTTTGGTACTCAAAATTGCTTGAATGACTAAACCCATTCATCTGACAAAATAAACGCAGCAACAAAAAAAAAACCCCGTGATTTGTTTTACCATTTTTAATCCCTTAGGTTAGCATAGCAAATAAGTACATAGCCTAAGCAAAGGCAATTCTAACTAAAAATTACTTGCTACCACTATGTTATACAGAGAAAAGTTAACAAAGAAAATATCATAAGAAACTATACACTAAAAGACCAAAAACTCAGGTCAGTTGGATGAATTAGAAGTAGAAAATAAATGGTGCTGCTGATGTAAGAATGTGACTGTGCATGAGTGTGCGTGTGTGTGCGTGTGTGTGTGTGTGTGTGAGAGAGAGAGAGAGAGGAGGAACCTTCTCCAGATACTCATCCACAGACTCATCAGAAATTGTTGGGTCAATTACAAAATCAAACAGCTCCTTAACTGACATCACCGCAACTCCATGTTTTTTAAAGAAATCCTGTCATACAAGCATGATTAACAAATATTTTATTTTTCATTTAAAACTAAAATCTAAAAACACCTATGTCCGGTAAACTGAATTTTACCAGATATTAAGCTCTACCGCTGAGCACAATAATGGTTCATTATCATCAGGTACGTCACCAACACTATTAAAAAACTTGACAAAGACTAAACATAAAAAATAAATCATTAGAATGGCAAAAGAGTATGTCCTACAGTGACATGCAAGCAATCTTCCTTTAAAAACTCCAAAGCTGATGGGTGGTCCAGATCAACTGATTGAGATACATCAATAATGTACAAATGACCCTGCAAAATTGAAAAATAAAAAAAGAGCAATGTGAAAATTAGGTTCACAGTTATCATATATAGTGAATTATAGTGACTTAAGCAAGTCAAGATTCCTAATGAACCATTAAAAATCATTGTCATACAAAAAGTCCCGCACAACCCTAAAAGAAATTGAGAAATACATATCCTCACAATGCTTCCACATCCCAAAATCTCTCTCATGCAGCTGTCTCTTTCCTTAATCCATTAAGTTGGGTTAATGTCACTTGTCTTAAAAGATCCATAGCAACAATGCAATGAACAATTGCTATATCAACAAAAAGGATAGTCATTCCACATTTTCAACAATTGCTACATCAAGAGAAAGGATAGTCAATCTCCACATTTTCACAGAAAATGGGGAGAATAAGGTTGTTTATGTTTAACAGGCTTTGAAATAGTAAAGAGAGTATTTTTAGGGTGCAAGTAATATTCTAAGGTTCTTTTGCAGTGTACAAGAATTATGTCATAATATAATTTCTAACATACATTCAAGTTTTTATATTTTTGAAATTGTAGTCATACCTCGTAATAAAGAATGTTATATTCACTCAAATCTCCATGTACCAACTTGCATTTCTGATATAATGTTCTCATTGATGTGATAATCTAGGAAACAAAAGAAACAAATAGAATTAAATAAAAGTAAATACTGCAATATAATATTTATGGTACAAACTGTGCCAAAACTAATTACTCAGCAAAAACAGCTCATATGCCCCAGATAGTTCTATTGAACAGTCACGCTGCATAGATCAGACCTATAAAATAGCCTGATTTTAAAAAGGCACAACCATCTGTTACAGCAACAAGAAGCCTTAATATTCCCCAAAAGCAAACTAAACTAATCTAAACTATACAATAAAGCAAATGTATCCTATTGTTGTTTCCACACAAATAGTTTAAGACAGACAAACAAGTGCACCAATTCACAACATTGGTACTAAAACTGAGTAGGACAGTATGGAAACCCAATATTATAGAACTGAACAATGCAGTATGGAAATCCAATATGCTAGGGAATAGATTAATTCTAACCCAACAGAGTGTCCACAGCAACATCCCACTGCATACACACATGCAAAAATAAATGGTGAAGCAAGTACCTCAACATAACTCTCACGCAACTTCTCTTCAGATAAATTTGCATCCTTGAGCCGTGGTGCAGCCCATCCTGCTTTTCCTGTTAAGTTTTTTATTATTAGCGAGTCCATAAGTAACATCTCATTTGCTTGTAAAACAAATAATTTAACATCAAAACCACGAGAACCAACTTCAGATATATCAGATAAAGCTGAGAGAAAAAATTCAACTAACCGATAAACTCCATCACCAAAACATGCAATCTTAAGAGCAGAGGCGTCGGGCATCTTATTCCAGCAGATTTTACTCTAAAGTAAGGACAAACATTAATAACCAAAAAGAAGAAAAAATGATCATGACAAGAGGTTCCATTCAAAAATCATTTATTGGATTCTGTATTACCGCAAGAGATTTCGCATTTCTTTCTCAGCCCAAGTTTTAACCATCTTACGGGGATTGTGTTTGCAGTATCCATGCCTGAAACGGTAATCTCCCTGAACGTACCGGTCTCTATCCCTGAAAAAACAATAAAAAATATTGTACGCTTTGCTTTGTTTTAAATAGTTAAATCCATCAATACAAGTTCGGACCAAGGAAGGAATGACAATTAAGTCATGGAACTGATAGATGTCTTAAGGACTTATAATTCCCAATAAGCCTAATCAGGACCGGTAGAACAAAACTTTAAAATGACAAATAAGAAGAAATCCAATGTTCTACTGCTACAGTGTTCACGTTACCTTGCCTAATTGAAAAGGCAAACAATCTCTGAATTACCTTTTCAGGTGGCAAATTGTTCTATAAAACTTCAGTAGGCTATTCATTGGAATCAAGTTCTAAAATCCAAAATTCCAAATTAACAGAAAAGGCAACTAAAAGACTGGCCACATAACATGGAAACTAAACAAACAAATGTATAAATAGATACTTGAAGACGAGAACAGAAGTCTTGTAGACTTTTATAGCTAGCTCCTGACCATCAGTTTTTGTGGCATGATAAACATTAGCCTGTACACACACAATTATTTATTATGAGCCTATGTGCAGGTATAGGAGCTGGAAACAAAATTATATTCTTGTATGACCAGTTGATCTAGAATATCTACTCAGAATCATGTGTTTGTTCCTTGATGCATAAAAAATAAAAGGGTCAATCGGGATGAGACCAAACTACAGCATCAGTTTTTCATGCTCCAGTAGGCAGGCATATACAACAAATATTCCAGTTAAGGACCTCATATCTCATTTGTATTAAAAAAAGAAACAGCATAACAAGTACCTCTTTCCCAGTAGAAATGCAACCATTGATGTCATTAAAAACACTGCGATTTAGCATCTTGAATAGAACCATTCGTGTTCTTGGGTCAATAGCCTACAAGATGAATGCTGCCTAGTAAAGCATGATTCTTATACAAACTAACTTGATATCCACCAGCAGAAAGAGAAACAGTAAGTTAGGTTGCCTTTAATTCATTCAATTCATAGTTACCTCAAAATCTATGTGCTGGTGAAGAGGAAGACAATTTGGAATGGTATGGTGCAGAAAAATAATGGGATTATGCCAGTAATAAATAGTTTTTTGTTTACTTTGCTACAATTATTATGAAACAAGCTGTTCATACATTTCCAAAATAGGTAAAATAAAAACATGTCAAAGGTGAAGCTTTTAAAACAGACCTGCTCAACAGTGGCTCGGTCAGCCTTCTCAGTAGTCCTAGTTTTTCCAATTGACATTCCTTTAACACTCTCTCTTATTTCAGTTGTAACTGAATTGGACATTCCTACATTCAATCTCCCTTCCCATTCCTTCAAAAAATTGAAAACTAAACTCAGTACAATGCTATATTATTAAAACTGAAGTAAAACAAGTTTGATATTAATGATTCACTAATAAGAACATACAGTAATTAGCTTTCTAATTTCTAGTCTAACTGAATTACATGCATTCACACCCACAGCCCCTCTTCAGTCCTTTGAGATATATATACATATATATATAGATATATATATATAAAGCATAATTTTATAGATGCAGTTATGATTAGCAAGGAACCGCTTCACCACATTAGTCCAATTGATCTCAAATGAAACCAGGAAGCAAATTAGTTCTACCAGATAGCCCAATTGACTTTGATAGAACTCCAAAACCTAACATAATTCTTTGGATTACCTCTCATGCATGAATGAGAGAAAGAGAGAGATGAGCACCTCTAAAGGATCGGCTCGTATATGAGAAGTGAATCTCTGGCTCCGATTAGACATAGGTTGGAGAGGCCTCGAAAGCACCCCTCCATGCGCATTCGGCCTGCGCGGTGCCGCACTCCCTCCAGAGAAAGTTGTGACACCTCCACAGGCGGAGACACCGGATACGGGGCCTTCTGTGGCGTCCAGCCAATCCAGCGCCTCTCCGACGTCAGAATCAGACCATGTCTCGGATTCATAGTCTTCTTCCCCTTCTTCTTCTTCTTCCTGAGATGACGAGTGTAGGGTTTCAGTGAGGTCTTGGTGCTCTCTTCCTTGTCCGGCCTCTGTGTCGTACATGGTTGGCGTTTCGTGAGCCGCCGTTTCCGCCATCCCTCTATTTCGAAACGTGTCGAGCACACCGCGGCAGAATGATAAACCCTAGTTGTAGTAGCTGTTCGGCAAGAGAGTATTTTTACTACGCCTGGTCTAAAAGGCAGTAAAAAATACTTTTTTAGGCGGAACTAAATACAATTAAATTAAAATGCATTATAATGATTGTAGAATTATATTAAGGTTAAGAAAGGTGATAACAGTCCCCGACCTATCATCCCCAAGAAAAATCTCCAAATTTTGACAACAAAAATGCTCTAGCAGACAGAGTACTTAATGTTTATTCCCTAATATAACGATATATTTGAGCTATTTATAGTTATCGCACGAGCTATTTATACTGGGACAACTAGTTATTAATATCTACTATAAAAGTATTTTTATATGTTGTTGACTTTTAGATGTCATTAATCACACAATCCTCGGATGAAAAGGTGCAAACCTTATCAGCTTTTGGACTGAGTTATTTATAACTATTGAATGAGTTATCTATACCAATTAAATTGATAATCCATAACTATCACTATAATATTTTGAAATATTTTTTTAGTCATGAGTGATTTAACTGAATTAGTTATTAATAGTTACTATTGTAACATTCTTTAAATGGTCTGAGCATCTAATTTTAAGCTATTAGTAATTATAAATAGTTTTATTTTACACTAATTCATCGAATTACTGATAACTAAAAGTTCTCAAGAAATATCTTCGAAATGTTGACCAAACACTCTAGTTAAAGGGGATGAAATACTTCTAGTGCCTAATTTTGAAATTGACATTCTAACTTTGAGCTATTTATAATTATTGTATGAGCTAGTTAAATGATTATTAGTAGCTGCTATATATAAACTTTTGTAAAATGACACAAAATGTCAGATTTCGAGCTTAATTATAATGATTATTTTTGTTATTTATATTGAATGTAATAGTTACTGATAGCTAGTTTTAAATTATATCTAGTGGCTTATTTGAAGCTATTTATAATTATAAGTAATCTAATTCGTAGTAATTAAACTAATTATTAGTAGTTTTACTTTGATCCATTTAATCATATTACATTTGAGAGAAAAAAGCCAAACATGTGAAGAGGGTTCGAATCGTGTTGTGATTTTCAATTAATATTCAAAGGAGTTTACAGTTCAAGAGTTTAGAAAGGATGAAGAGATTTAGTGGAAAGAGATGACAACAATTGAAAGATAAAGATGAACACAAGACTCCCAAGAAAACTCCCTCCCTCCCAGATTTTATTTATTGAAATTTTTGATACAATAATACAATACCATCATTTATCTTATAAGGTCCTGTTAAATAGGAACTTAGAATCGTACAGCTTATCTCCTCAAATCTATTTTCCTTTTATTACAAGATTCATCAAATATTACAGGATTACTAGCTAAAAATATCAGAAGAGCCGCCAGCCATCATGCCTTATGTGCTACCTTTTTCTTCTATATTTGAACTGGTCAGATCTTCTGTGGCTGTGGCTCACGCTAACACTCCCCCTCAAGTTGGCATGTAGATGTTTTTCATGCCCAACTTGACAAGTGAGTCATGAAAGGTTGTGCTTGAAACTCCTTTGGTTAAGATGTCTACAAGTTGATCACCGGTTCGTACAAATGGAAGTGAGATCACATTTTCTTCTAAATGATGTCGGATAAAATGTCTGCTTACCTCAATGTGTTTAGTACGGTCATGTTGTACCGGGTTTTGAGATATAGCTATTGCTGCTTTGTTATCACACATGAGCCTCATTCCTTCACTCGGATCAAACCCGAGTTCACGCATTATTTTCCTTAACCATATCAACTCTTGCACTCCTTTTGCAATTCCAATAAATTCTGCCTCAGCACTAGAGAGAGCTACTACCTTTTGCTTTTTGCTTCTCCATGTTACTAAATTACCGCCAACGAAAGTGAAGTAACCAGATGTGGATTTACGATCGGTGATACTTCCCGCCCAATCAGAATCTGTGTATCCTTCTATTCTTAAATGCCCATTCTTTTTGAAGTATATGCCTCTACCAGATGCTCCTTTTAGATACCTAAGAATTCGAAACACAGCTTCTATGTGCTGCTCACCAGGAGCATGCATGAATTGACTTACTACACTCACGGCATAAGCAATATCTAGTCTTGTGTGGGACAAGTAAATAAGTTTACCAACTAACCTTTGGTATCTTTCCTTATTGGCTGGTACTTGATCTTGGAGCTCCCCTAGATTGAGATTTTGTACCACAGGTGTGTCTACTGGCCTGCAATCTAACATTCCGGTTTCGGATAATAAATCTAACACATATTTTCTTTGAGATAGAGATATACCTTCCTTTGACCTTGCAACTTCAATACCAAGAAAGTATTTTAATCGCCCTAGATCCTTCATTTCAAACTCCTTACAGAGTTGTTCTTGTAGTCTCTTAATCTCATTTTGATCATCTCCTGTGATTATTATGTCATCTACATAAATAATCAGTATGATTATTTTTTCACATCTCTTCCTATAAAACAAAGTATGGTCAGATTCACTTTGAGAATATTCATATTTCTTCATTGCGCTGCAAAATCTCCCAAACCATGCTCTAGGAGATTGTTTTAACCCGTATAGTGCCTTTTTCAGCTTACACACTTGTGATGACGAACCTGAATAGCTATATCCAGGTGGAATGTCCATGTAAATCTCCTCCTCTAGGTCACCATGAAGGAAAGCATTCTTAACGTCAAATTGATGCAACGGCCAATCTAGGTTAGCAGTAAGAGACAGTAAAATTTTAACAGTATTAAGTTTAGCAACTGGAGAGAAAGTCTCTTGGAAATCAATACCATAGGTTTGTGTGAACCCTTTGGCAACTAATCTAGCCTTGTACCGATCTATCAAACCGGTTGGGCCGTATTTAACAGTGAAGACCCACTTGCACCCTACGGTCTTTCGTCCCTCCGGTAGACTTACCAGCTGCCAAGTATTGTTCTTTTCCAATGCCTCCATCTCCACGTTCATTGCCTCGAGCCACTTCGGATCACTCATGGCTTCATCCAATTTTTCCGGAATCCGAACAGATGTGAGAACCTTGTCAAAGTCTTTTATTTGACCTGACAGATGATTCGTTGTGACAAAGTTACAGATAGCGTAGTTCCCTTCACCACTTTCATCTTGTCTGTATCTTTTAGGAGGCACACCTCGATTGTATCTGTAAGGCAATCTAAAATTATTGTTAGTTTCAGAGTTTTGAACTCGTACCTCTCTCTCAGGAAGTTGGTCTCCTTGTGGTTGAGGGGACTGTATCATTTGCTCTTGCCTATGTTCTGAGTTTGTAGTTTCGCAGCCTTCTAAAGTTGGATGAAACACATCCTGGGATGGATTCAGGTCAGCTGTGAATGGGTCCGAGTTTGCTGGACTCGAATGGAAGGTATAATTAATAGGCGGGCTTTGGAAAAATGAATCTGGTTCAGCACCTTCTGGACCAGAATTAACAGGCGGGCTTGAATCCAACTGATCCGTTGAGCAAGGATGCGGAATTGCTGGTCCAGAACAAGGCTTAGCGGATAATCCAGAGGGAAAAACTGCAGGTGGACCATTAAACCAAGATTCTTCCTCAGTTAGATTCTCCCCCTGAGGAGGAATCAGCTCTCTTTTAAAAAAACTTTCATTTTCAAGGAATGTCACGTCCATGGTAACATAAGTTCGTTTAAAACTGGGATTAACACATTTATATCCCTTTTGATTTTGACCATATCCCACAAAAACACATTTTTCAGCACAAGGTGCCAATTTTGACCGTCGGTGCTTTTGTATGTGGACATATGCAACACATCCAAATATTTTGGGTGGAAGGTTGAGAATTGAAGGAATTTGAAAATATGAGGAGAGGACTTGGAGAGGTGTTTGGAAATTTAATACAACAGATGGCATACGATTAATTAAATAAACTGTCGTTGCAACCGCATGATCCAATAAACCTGTGGTACATCATACTCGAGTAACATTGACCGGGCTGTTTCTAAAACATGTCTATTTTTGCGTTCTGCCACTTCATTCTGTTGTGGGGTGCCTACGCAACTTGTTTCATGGATAATCCCTTGACTGTTAAAAAAATCTCGAAGTACTTTGTTCACGAACTCCCCCCCCCCATTATCACTTCTCAAATATTTAATCATTTTACCAAACTGGTTTCTCACCATTATAAAAAAGGTTTTAAAAACATGTGGCACTTCATCCTTTGTCTTAAGCACGTATAACCACGTCATTCTAGTACAGTTATCAATAAACAAAACGAACCATCTATTTCCACTAGAAGAACTTACCGGGGAAGGTCCCCAAACATCTGAATGAATCAAGTCAAATGAATTTGTTCTTTTATTCAAACTATTAGAAAAATGAACACGATGACTTTTTCCTTTAATACATGCAGCACAACTAAAAGTTTCATGTTCATAACCAGAAAATAAACTTGGATAAAGTTTTCTTAAATAACCAAAACACGGATGCCCTAACCGCTTATGCCACATCCAAATGTGAGATTTCCTATTCAAAGATGATCCTGTAGAAAGATGAGCTTTTCCAGTAACCATATCGTCCAAATGATACAGTCTCCCTCTTTTAGTACCACGACCAATAACTTCCTTCGTTAAAAGATCCTGAAAGATGCAAAACTGAGGATACATGAGAACTGCACAATTTAACTCTTCACAAATTTGGCCGACAGATAACAATCTGGTAGATAAAGAAGGAACTAATAGAGTATTTGGTAAAGTAAGAGAAGAAGAAAAAAGAACATCTCCCGTGGCCGTCACAGGATGAGATTCTCCATTAGCATTCATAATCTCCATTCTCCTTGGTTTTGAAGTTTTCACGAGATCCTTTGCTGAATAAGTCATGTGATCCGTTGCCCCTGAATCTATTATCCAATCAAGATTATTAGTGCTGTAATCAGAAACAAAACAAGTGTCACCTTCTTTGTTCTCAACTGGTGGCAGGATAGAATGTTTATTCATTGATGTTATGGTGGCGGCTTGTGCAGTACTCGGATCAGCAGCTGTGGAACTAGTCAGCCTGGATGCATCAGACCCATTTAAAGCCACCTCCGGATCTGAAGTAACCATATGTGCTTCCCCTCTTTGTTGTCGTTTTTTCTTACGATCCTTCCATCCTTCGGGGTAGCCAATTATTTTAAAACACCTATCTCGTGTGTGATTTGTAAAGCCACAGTGGGTGCACCTTTCTACTGAACCAGTTTTGAATTTGGAATTGAAATTAGGTTTATTCATGGTTAAGGCTGGTCCTTTGGCAAACATTACCATAGAATTTTCTACTCCAATTTCCTTGTTCAACATTACACCTTGACGGTTTTCTTCTCTGTTGACCAGAGCAAAGACTTGTTCTAAGGTGGGGAATGGTCTTAGTTGTAAGATAGTTGCCCGTACATTATCCAAACGATCCTCAAGACCGTCCAGAAAGGTTACAACTCGATCTTCTCGAACAAGTTTATTATATTTTTCAATATCAGCTGAACATGTCATGGGATTTGGTCTACGGACATCTAACTCCTTCCACAACCCTTGTAATTGACTATAATAGGTCTCAACTGAACTACCTGCTTGTTTAACCCAGTTAACCTTCCTTACCAAGTCTAGATATTGAGTCAAATCATCTCCATCAAAGTAGGTTGCATTAACCGAGTCCCAAACTTCTTTAGCAGAAGAGAAAGGAAGATAATTACCTATTAAAGATGAATGCATGGAGTTGATCATGTAGTCCTTGACTAGAGAGTCCTCCATCTTCCATTTGCGACATGCTTCATCCTTTTCACCAGGTTTCGGTCTTGAGCCATCAAGATAGTCAAATTTGTCCTTGCCAGACAACTTCATTTCTATCATCTTGGATCAGAGATTAAAATTCTTCTTGCCCTCAAGTGTAATAGTCATAGCAGAGATGAGTCCATCTTGACTGGAATTGCCTGGTTTATTTTGTTGTATAAGTTGAGACAGAGATAAGAGAGTAGCATTTAAGCTCTCCATTAGGAAAGCGGATTCAGATTTTTCTGATTTTTCTGATTCGTCAGACATACTGATTTTCTCTAGAAGAGTATTTCAGAACGAAGAAAGAAAAGGCAATACGAGCAGGTATAACTTCTGCTCGAGCGGAAGCGAAAAAGAGAACAACACCAGGCACACGAATTGTTGGAAACAAATCGTGCCGGAAGAGCCGGACACACAAACTGCAGTGAAAAGAAAAAACACGCTGGAAACAGAAAATGAATCAAGAGGAAGGAATGACAAATGAGAGCGATATCTAGGTCACCTTCGGCATAGCCATCAGCAATCTGATATCATCAATCCTGTGCTCTGATACCATGACAACAATTGAAAGATAAAGATGAACACAAGACTCCCAAGAAAACTCCCTCCCTCCCAGATTTTATTTATTGAAATTTTTGATACAATAATACAATACCATCATTCATCTTACAAGATCCTGTTAAATAGGAACTTAGAATCGTACAGCTTATCTCCTCAAATCTATTTTCCTTTTATTACAAGATTCATCAAATATTACAGGATTACTAAAAATATCAGAAGAGAACCGCCAGCCATCATGCCTTATGTGCTACCTTTTTCTTCTATATTTGAACTGGTCAGATCTTCTGTGGCTGTGGCTCACGCTAACAAGAGAAACCTTAAATAATAAAAAGGAATCAAGTGTGCACAAATCCAAAAGAAAAAAACACAACAATGTTAATAATCAGAGCCTCAAATAAAGTGTATTGTGTCATTCCAACTAAAAGTAATATACATGACGCGATTTGTTTAAGAAATTAAGGCCGAATTAATTAATCGAAGAGAAAAATATATTGCATCAAGTCTAAGCAAATAGAAATAAAAATCATCATAAAAATATGATAAACACATTATATAACAAACAAAAAAAGATTATTCATTTAGTTCCTTTTGCGAACTTCCTCTTAACAATGGATTTCTTCGATGGCACGGCACATCTTGACTACTGAGTCTCGAGTCTCGAGTGAGAGAAAAATAAATAGTGTTTCACAATATTTTTATTCTTGAAAAATGCAAGAACAAGGGGCTTTTCGGTGAGAGAGAAAGGCAAATGATTGAGAGTGTGCTTCAAAAGAGGTTAGTGGAGAGGGAGAGAGGAAATAAGTAAATATTGAAAAGAGTAAATAAGTAAATATTGAAAATTTTAATTTCGAAGACCATCCCAATATATAAACTTAATCACTATAAAACAAAAAGAACTAATATCATATTATACATTCGATTGGAATTAATATCAACATGAATAGATAATAGTCAGAGAATATTCTTATTTTAAAAATTTTTGAATATAGATCAAATATTAAAAAAAAAATTACAGGACAATGTTTAACAGTGACAACCGCACATTAACTCCCGTAAGAGCACACCCTCGGGGAACAAAAGTTGTGAAAAAGAATTTTGTCGACAACAGGTGATCAATCTCTATCTAGCCTCGAGCGAGCGAGCGCGCGGGAGAGAGAGGCTCGCTCGCGCGCGGGAGAGAGAGGCTCGCTCGCGCGCGGGAGAGAGAGGCTGAGGCCGTACCCCAATGGCTGAAGCTATTCCGCCCTTACGGAGCTTACCTCCCGACGCTCCTCTCCCCCTTCCCGCACCTTTCCTAAACCCTAATCCTAACTCTAGCAGCTTACTTCCTTCTTCCTCTCGCACACCCGATCAGGTACGCTATCTCCTATATATATTCTACTAATTCTTCATTCCACTTTATTCTCATACATCAGTAATGGACACATCTTCACAATCTGACAAAAACATAGCCTGCTGGAAGGGATCAGGCCGACTTCCCATACCGGTTCCAGCGTACCGACCTATGGAAGCCGGCGTATGATTTCCTTGAATCTCTGGACAAGGAAACTTTGGTGACTCAGAAGGAGGTTTCTGATTGGCTCGATGCCAACCCTGACATACTAGAGCGGTTGTCAGAGAAGCATTCGCGTTACCACTTGGTGCATTACACTCAGAGAATGCACTTGAAGATGTTGAAGAAAAGAGGCAAATTACCAAAGGTATCCTCCTACTTTGTGGTCATTGTTGCATCCTTGGAGGTGGATAGCTTTGAGTGCAATCAGTGCACTATACTAGGGAATGTTTTTCTTTACACTATACTATGTTGGTGGTCTTATTATGCGACTTGATCTATGTTCATGCTCAAATAAAAAGACTTGATCTATGTTCATGCTCAAATAAAAAGACTTGATCTATGTTCATGCTCAAATAAAAAGACTTGATCTATGTTCATGCTCAAATAAAAAGACTTGATCTATGTTCATGCTCAAATAAAAACACTTGATCTATGTTCATGCTCAAATAGTGCCCATCTTATTGGTACCGCATATCATAGTAAGTGCGTGACATTTTGATGGTTTTGTAATGAATGATGTTTGACATTTGTAGTAATCAGCTAATCTAATCCATTCTAAGATCAGTTTTAGCAATCTAAATGATTTGGTATGACTTATATTTACATGATTCATGATTTGATTTTGAAGAAACAATTTCACAATTTGAATCACATTTATGCAATATCAATCAGGGGTTTAGAGATTCTATTAGTGGCAATAGTGAAGATATGTAGGGTAACATATTAGTGGTAGCTTTCCTTTTAGATATCCAAGAACGACTTGGAAGTACGCTCGGTAAAATAATGTTTCCTTAATTGCTCATCAAAATAATGTATGCATGATGATATTCGAAGGACAAATTTGGATATTTGGAAAGAAGATTTTGATTTATTTCAAAAGACCCTCTAGATAACCATTTTTTTTCTTGTAAAATGACAGAGCTTGCAATTATCTGAGGCTAGGGCTTCTATCAAACCCTCAATTGGTGGTGGTACCAAGCAGAGGATCTCGACCATTTCTAGGATTAAGAAAAGAGATGCACCAATTCCAGGCAAGACAATCATCTTGTTTAATCCCTTTATATTTTAAAAAGTTGCAAATCTGGGCCTTCTTTGTGTCAGTTTAAAATTACCAATATACTAATCTTTTGCTGTTGAGTTCAGACTGAATCAATGCTTGAATGCAACAATATGTCAAGTAAGAAACAGAAAGACCTGAACGGGCATTATGCCTTTACCTGTCATTTTTAGAATTTCAGCTTTGATTGAAATGCTTGCTGTTCTGCACCAGTTATTTATCTCGGATATGTATGTTTTTTTCAAAATATGAAGGTAGCATTTCTGGTGCTGGGGTTAAAGAGAAGAAGATACTGTTATCTAAAAAGAAAGAGGCTTTTATTAAATATGAACTGTAAGTGACCTGAGCTCTCTTATCCATAAAATTTGCAACAAATCTCTCTTGTCATTTGTCAACTATATAAGTTTGTAAACACCAATATATTATCCGTTTATTGTATTGGTGTTGATAGGATCAAGGTTGCAGGGTACTCTACACCGACAGTCAAAGTGCCCTGTGTCTCGTGAAAAATCCGGATAGAACTGCAATGCAGTCCTGTACCAGGCCAGGCCTGTGCTTGCTCTTAATATTTTGGTATTGGACTGGTTTTGGTGGACTTGGCTAGTACATGTTGTCACTGTACTGATCCCTGATATGACTGGACATTATTATAATTACAAATGGTGTTGGGACTGTCGATGAACTATACTTTTTTGATCTTTTCAGCTTAACGGACCTTGAGAACCAACTAATCAGCATATTGGCCAAGCACAAATCAACAACTGAGATAAAACAGCATGTTGCTTCATCACATCGCACTGACAAGCAAGCTCCTGATGTGAGTTCTAAACATCAATTGACTGATTTACCAAGAGTTGAATTAAAGCCTGAGGAGATAGCGTCAGCAGTGCGTATAATTGGAACAGTTGAGCCAAGGGCACAGTTGGAGGGAGAAATTGGTCATAAAAGGAAAAGAATCCCGGTTATAGTCACACCAGCCTGGTCTTATAATGAAGTTCCATCAGGTATATCTAGTTCTTGAATTTGATTAAGGTTTGCTATACTGTTTTAGGTGCTTACAGTCAGTACATATGGTACCAGTAAGCATTTTGCAGAGTCCTGCATGTATAAACTGGCATAGACTATTCTGTATGGTGTGCTATATAAACCATAACATATTATATCATTATAATAACAATAATCTGATAACTACACAAAATGTGTATGCATGATACAAAAATTTTGTTATATCACCATGTGGGTGGTATAACTGCCAGTGTATCCTGAGCTGTCTTTTTTTTTCTTTTTTTGATATTATTGGCTTTTTTTCATTTGAATTTGTAATATTTGAGCCTTTCAGTAAAATTCTTGTTTTATTGGTATGGATCCTGTATCACCACTCTCTTCCTAAACTTCTCTAATTAAATTAGCTAAACATGTTTTAACAGGCAGTCCAAAATTGGATCAGCCATCTAGTTCAGGTACTGAAGAAACTCAGAGGAGGCGGGATAGTAGTATCTGGAAAGGAGACACAGAATCAGAAAGGTTGCCATTGCAAGGCAGAAGAAAGAGCATTGTACATTTTGTCCAGGGACAGGAGAGAGGTGCCAGCTGGCGTATCTCCTCATCCCACAACCAGTACGCTGGGAGGGGCCAAGAAAAATGGGTCCCTTTCTATGAAGGTATGCGTTTGTCTCTAGTATATTAGTGTTTTGGGTTGTTTGTAAATGCTACTGTAACAATAATTCTGTCAGATGAGCTCTACCAGCAATAGAGGAGAAATAAAGACTTGAGTTTGCTCCCAGTTACCTATAGTATTGGACACCTTGTGCTTACAAACAAATACAAGGATATGATAACTTCCCAGCCAACTGACCGGACAAGTTTGGCAATACTTTCCAAATCCATATTCTAGTGAACACAAATTAGTTTATATCATCCTCTTAAGTGTATGTATAGGTTCCCTGTTAAAATTTCACGCATTTTCCTTAAATATGACATGTTGAATATTCCAAACCGTGACGAGCTCTACTGGTTAGATGATTATTATATAAAGCAGAGTCCTGGTGCCACAACCTCACTTTGAGATTATTGAAGTAATTATTCAAATGTGAATCCCTAACGATGAATCAGGGATGTGATGTTGTTTTGTATCAATTGATGCATACGCGGAAAATTATAAATTTGAGACCAATGCTTTCATTTTCATATTTGAATTATTAATGTTGAAGAAAGTTTGTTGTAATTGGTGGTATAAACAGTAGTGTTAAGGTTGTCCTAAAATGCTCCTTATGTAAATATACAAGATTAACTTTACCAGGAAAACAACCAAGCTTACCTTTTCTGTTAGAACACTGTTAATGCCTTGTTATATCAACAACCATTTTTCCCAACGGTAGTTATATTCTTGTATGATGTAATAATCAGATGTTCTTTTACACAATTGTTTTTAAAATTTCTGAATTAATAAAAATAGGATGGAATTCTCTCTCAAGGCAGTTCGAGGGCCCCACAGTAGATATAAAAAGAAGGAACTTCAAGTCATGGGTTCCCAGTTGGTGTGCTTATACCTCTAATGTTGCTTCTGGCCAATCAACTGACAGGGTATACTATTCTTCCTGTTAGTGCTGGGGTTGATACTATTACTTGTTCTTTTGTTCTTTCTTTTTCTTTTAATTTGAACCTGCTTTTTTTTGGATAGGGCTGTGCCTGCAGGCTCAAGTGTGTGCTTGTTGGTTGTATTATTTTTAAGTTTTATTTTGCAAATCGCTTCCTAAACTGGTTTCCAACAATTTTCATTACACCTACAACTCAGGTTTTATTGAGTTCTGAATAACGAAACTTTTACAGCATTGATTTAATTGGGAGCAGTTGATCATTTGGTGCCAACTGTTTCATTTCTATCAACCAAACTGTTTTAGTGAACCTTGTTTTTATTTTATTTCGTTACTGGTACGTATATCAGCTTTACGTAGCCCCAATAGCGCTGACAATCTGTTCTAGTAAGTAATGGAAGTTGATGTGGCCTATTTATTTTCTTCACATATCATTAATTTGTTAAAATATAGTTTTTATCTGGTTCAGCAAAGTCCCCAGAAGGTTCTGCACGTGAAGTTTCACCCAGAGGGTCTTCCTCAGATTGTTTGTGGCTCCAATAAGGTCAGTGGTAATAGCTTTGAAATTTGCTCTATTGATTATGGTACCTCATACGGGTACCCTTCTGATATGAGACTGATGGATATCAAAAGCTGCTATAGCAAATTACTCTCTCTTTTTGTTTCTTTTTCTTTTTTTTAATAAGGCAAGTGATTATTACATGACTTTAGTTGACACATGTTTCAATTTCTTTTTATATCTTTTAATTAGTGTAACCCATTTCTTAATAGGGACCAAATGAGTTACTGTTGTACAATCTTCGGTCTGGAAGAGCACTTCAACTTAAAGGCCATACCTCTCTGGTCCGTCTCAAGATATCTTTGTAATCATTTCTATGTTTTTTTTTTGCTAATTTAAATGCCAATGGTAATAGAAGGTCTTTACTTTTACAAAGTAATACATATTGTTGGGCTTTTATCGACCTCAACCTCACACAGATTTGCGATTTTAACAGGGATTTCTAGAAAAAAACATTATAATTAATCTGTTTAAATATTTTTGGTTGGAAGTTCAAAATTATTTACATAGGTGATCCAAATTAATGATGGCAGATCCAGGCAGTTGATTTTGCAGTAAGAGGTGCAAGCGTAGTCTCCTGTAGTTCTAACCTAGTAAAGGTAGAATTTCAAGTTTGCTTGTCATCTGTGATAAATATTTCATTTTTTTTATTTCTGAGGTGTACAGATGAAAATTTTAAATAGGCTGGCCGGAAGATAACCTACCTTCAAATTGATAATCAGCCTACATTTACGTTTATATGTATCTCTTATGTTTCTGAGGGATTAAGATATAACTTTCAATGGGCTCGCCGGAAAATAACCTATTTTCAATTGATAATCAGCCTATGTTTATGTCTACATGTAATATCTATATACGTCCCAAATTGAGTAGGTATGGGATTGCATAACTGGATCATGTCTTTATACACTGGGTGGAGATAACCACAACAGTACTGGCCATGCTGAGAGAATTAATTCCATGGCTGTCAACAGATGGCAATCATGTAAGTAAAATTTTAGTACATCTCCTTATGTGTTGCCATTACAATGCTACCAGGTCTCATATATCCATACTGATTAAAAAAAAAACCTTGTTGGTTCTGGTTTAGGTGACATAAAAAGGGTGTGGATACCTTCACAATGGTTAACTTGACAATCTTGACAATGATTTTTCAAATAAATTAAAAAAGATCTTAGAGAGAGAGAAATTTTTATAATAATATTTTTGAACTTATAGATTAATTGTGTTTCAAGTTTCATGCAATTTAAATGTCATTTGATGTTCCATCAAAGATAGTCAAGATTGCATGAATTGTTTTTTTTTTTTTTTGAAAAAGAAGTGGGAGAATATACCACCTGTTTCATTCATTGTCAAAAGGAAAACCCTACACTAGAGTATCTGTGCAAATTGCATGAAATTTGCAATGGTCAAAATTTAATGGTCTTTGATGAAATATCAAATGATACTTAAATTATATGAAATTTGAAACACAATCAATCAATAAGTTCAAAAATATGTCTATAAGCTTTTTTTTATTTAAAAATTTTAATTTTTTTTTGAAAAATCATTGTCAAGGAAAAATCAATATATTTGCTGTAGCACTGTAAGATAAGTAGCCCAAATAGACGGAGAGCACCTAACAGGGAGGACTTTGTATTCAGTGGAGAATTTCTCTTCAAAAATATACAATTTGTGGACATAGACAAGTTGTTTCAGGTCTCATTGTGAGTAGTGGAGCTAAAGGAGATGGGAAACTTCTCCTTTGGAATGCTTTGAGAGGTGAACTAGTAGCTGACTTGAATTCAAACTTGAGGTACACTATATAAAATTAATCTAGAACATTTTTCTATTCAGATTACATGTAATTACTGTTTTTGGTCTGGACTGTGGATTGCCCTTCCGGTTTTTAAGCTTATACTGCATAGGTCTTCTGCACTTGGGTACTGGTTTGATCTTACATTAAAAATGATGAGCAGATAAAGTAGACAATCTGTTAGTTGGTTAAATGGTTGTATACACCAGAAAGTAGGTAGAGGCATTAGCTTAAGTAGTCCTTTGGTGCCTGCAGATGCTAGCTCAGAATGAGAGCTTTTGTACTGTTACCATTGTTATGCACTGGTGCCAGTAAAATTTTGCAAGCATAATTCTTCTTTTTCCTATTTTATTTTCTCAACACATAACACAAATGTCAAAAAGGCCGGACCTACGCTGGACAGGCATGGCCAGGCAAAATGGGGTCCTAAAGTTTTTTACTTTGAATTGAAGGTCTCAAGACATGGTGTACCCATCAATACTGGCAATGGAGTTTTGCAAAGAGAACCTCCTTATTTGTGGCAGTGACACAGACCATGGTGCCTCGTCAGTAGTGCAATTGTGGGATGTTGATTGCCCGCAATCCTGTGTCTCCT
Source organism: x Bolboschoenoplectus mariqueter (assembly GCA_037678475.1). Lineage (NCBI taxonomy): Eukaryota > Viridiplantae > Streptophyta > Magnoliopsida > Poales > Cyperaceae > x Bolboschoenoplectus > x Bolboschoenoplectus mariqueter. The sequence goes on along the minus strand of CM075236.1, from coordinate 3,875,135 downwards.
TTTCAGCTAGTGATTCTGTATGTTATCTGGCCTGTTATATTCTTTCTACTTTTTAACATATAATTGGAATTCTACTGGATACCAGAGTATTCAAGTACTTCTAATTGTCAATTGATTTTCCAATATAATTGGTAAAAAGGGATGTTTGCAAAAGCAATTGACTTCACTGATGAAGTATAAACATTTTATGAGCACTAAATCTGGTGAAACTTATAGTTAAACCTATGGTATTTCATTTTATTGTTCTTATATTTTGTCTTTTTGGCTACAGTTTAGTAGCATTGCCCATTAAATCATTATGCTTGAAATATGTACTGTTCAAATAATTGATAAAATTAATTTTGTGAAATGATATAGGAATGCTCAAAGTTCGAACAGATGACTGCTAGATTTAGTTTGGTACAAAGCATGAATGTTTTTACTTTGGTTCACACTTTTTATTTTTTAATTGCAGTATGTTAGCTCCCTGAAAGTAAATCCATCTGGACGCACTGTAATCACAGGTCTGTTATCTTTTCCCAGCAAATTATTATGTCTGACTCTTCTGTTTGTTGATATTACAAATTGCAAATTCTTTTTAATACGGGAAAAACAGCTCAACTTTTCAATGCTCATACACTATCAAAAAGATGCAAAAGCCCTTCACAATGTCTCCTTTTTTTTTTTCCTCTTTGTTTCTTAATATGGATGAGAGAAGGCTTTTAATTCTTTTTGTATTTTCTAGTAACATAATTGCTTAAATTGTAGGTTCTGGTGATGGGACTATAGACTTGTTTGACATCCGTACTTGTTCTCCCATTAATCATCTGTCAGTGGGACCAGGTTCTGAGGTCATGCTTCTACCTTTTTTCTTAAAAGATAATTCTTTAAATTTTTAATATTTTAACCTTCTTTTGTAGAGACATTTATGTTGTTAGTTCTCGTCAAAAGCACAAGTTAACTCAGAGAAGCAGCACTTGAGTACAATGTTATAATTACACACATCCGGAATGCAGGACCCTGCTTTTCTGGTTCAGACTGTGTGATACAAAGCGAATGCACAGTATCTATTTGCTGACATTAAAAATCCACTCCTGAACGACGTCAGAGGTCGATCTGACATGTTTGTTTTAGATCGGACGGTCAGGACTAGATTAGTGTGGTTTGGCGATCCAGTTTGGGAATAGCACCAGATGCTCACTGTTACAGTGCAATTCTATCTGTTTTGACTGGTTTTAGGCTTCGAGCATCTAAAGTCAGAAACTAAGAGCTAGATCTCGAAAGCTACTTTATTTGACCTTTTATGCTTGTGTGCAGGTGACCTCTGTTTCCTTCAGTGGATGTGGCACCTACTTTAGTGCCTGCAGTACATCAAATAGCACCCTTGTTTGGGACACCCGAATTCTCCCCACAAATACCTCCAAAGACATGCGCTTCTTTCGTCCTATCCATTGCCTAAGTCACAAGTAAATTTTAGTCTCTATGTCCTTATAAACTTGAGGGTTCTATATATACAAGAGCAGTGCCACAAGTACTGTAGTATTTAAATTTTAATATGTATTTTGAAAGAAGGATAACGGGTGGATACTGAAGTTATAATTTGGAAATACAAGCTGGTGCAAGTTACGCCTTCTCAGTTATATGTTGCCACTAGATGTATGTGAAAGCCAACATGTCTAAACTTCTGCAGACGTGCCCATGGCACTGTAATACATATAGATGGATATTCATCCTAAAAACTTTTGCAGATAAGCCCATGCAAATTTGAAAAATCTTAACCTTTTGCATTTTTGGTTATCTGAAATGAAATTGAAAACAGTGATACAAATTCTTCTGGAGGCCATAGTGTAAATAACGCAAGGTGGTTGGAAAGAGAACCGGTCTTAGTTACTGTCAGTAGCGATGGCAGGTGTGGCTGCAACTTCCTTTTTTCTTTTCTTTTTCTTTTTTTGGAAATAATGTTAATACCTTCTCTTTGTTGTTGGTATTATTCAAACCATACAGTGCTTGGTTTGATGGACAATCTTATTGTTTTTTTTCCCTGTTTGACATTCAACACAATACTGAGGTGAGGTAAAATAGGAACTCAACTGAGGTCGAGTTGTAATATTGGTTAATGATAAATTGAATTTATGCTTTGCATACTGAGCAATTAAAGAAGTTAATTTGCAGGTTAGTTGCATAGTTAGGGGGGTTATTCCCATCTCTGATCTGGTACAGTATGGGTCAAGTCTGGTACTGGTTTATTGAATGTTGATTAATATGGCTCTTTTCTTTTTTCTTTTTAATCCTTAGCATGGCTATGTGGGATGTAACCCTAGGTCGACCATTAGTGAGACGTGCTCTCAGTCACACAAGAAGCGTCAATACAGTAAGGCTAATGTACCATCTTTTTCTGTTTGTATTTTGGCCCTTAGATACTTTGTGGATTTAATGAATCTTCTGTTCTTTAATGGCAGGTCGATGTGGCTCCAAATGATGAATATTTGTGCACAGGAGGGGATGATCAGAAAATTGTTAGTCTCTCTCTATCTATCTCATGCACACTCCCACACACGTACACACACACACATGCAAAAGAGTATTTCTTTAGTTGCCTGCTTAACAGGAATTAATTTCCTTCTTTCTTGGTATCTTTTAATATCATCAATTCATAATTGAGGAACAAGATTCTTAATTATATCCTTTTGAATTTCGAAATTTCGGGGTTATCTATGCACTGAGAATTTTGTAAGGTCATTGAACTATTTAATCCCATGTCATAATAACTTGGCTTTTTGGCACCCTGGCAGTAAACATTCATTTTGTCCTAGTCTGGTCATTTCATCTCTGTTAAAACAAACATAGCGAAATTTTTTCTCCACTTCTCTCTCCTCTTCCTGCTTTTCGATTACCTTGAACCTATTATTTTCCGCACCTGCAATGAACTAGGTGAATGTGGGAGAGGAAAGAGAGAGAAAAGGTGGTTCAGAATCGGGAAAGAAAAAGAGTTGGGAGTCAAAAAGATGTTGTAACAGAGAATTGAGTGGGGACAGATGGAGAGAATTGAAGGGTACCTTTGACTGATTCTTCTTTTATAGAGGTGACTGGTGACCTGATTAGGGAAAAACAAACATTCAATGACTCTTGGAGGAAATCGAAGTCATCTGACAAGCTTATAAAGTGGGAGCCAGTAGCCTAGGGAAAATTTTACTCCATTGGGTGAAAATAAGTATATTCAAACCAATGGAGGGATTGTGTTTTGATTAAGAAAAGGAAAACAGAAGTTTGCTAAAAGGCCTTTTAGCTGATAGCAGAAAGAGGAATTTATGCAGTTTATGCATTCTTGTTGGCAAATTTCTCAAAAGAATTTTTTTTTTACTATGTTGGTTAGACGTCAGTGTCTTCAACACCGAAATATCTTGCATTTTCTGAGGAATAAATTCATTATATCCTGAACACTGTCCTAGGAAGGAGGATGTTGTTGGAGGGTTGGGGTGTGTACTTATATCTCGTTTTGTACGTATCATAACAAGTCCTTGTATCTTTGGCAGGTGCTGTATCACAATAAAAGTGGAAGAGCACGTCTAAATTGGCGCTTATCTCACCCCATGATGCTGAATGACCAGTAGCGTTTTTGTATTTATCAACTTGTATTAGTACCAACTGCTACAAAAGGGAAGCCTAACTGCTGCTAGTTCACAATATAGTTTTAAGTTGAGCAAGTCCTCAAATATGTACTCTATGTTCCTAATTAACCTAAGGCCGCATTGTTGCAAAATCTAATCTCCTAATTTTACCATTGTTCTTCTTCTGAATCTTCTTGGCTTAATTAATTTGAACCCTACAATAAGATTTGTTAAAATAAGCTGAAATTGCAATTAATTGTTCATGTTGAAACCTACAACAAAAAGTAGTTGATATTGCAACTAATTTGTCATGTTTAAACCTATAGTGTGGGTACTATGTAGTGCCATCAATGAGCTATAGCTGTTATAGGGGACTGGCAACAGTTTAAACTGCAGAAGAGATTAAAAAAAATTGCCAAAATATGTTACTCCCAATGTGTTGCAGATGGAATCACAGTTGTGGTCGCCATTTGAATAGTGAAATGATTTGGTCAATAATACACCATTTCAGCATGTCTCTGACCAGAAAGTGCAAAACATGCCAAAGAACAAGTAATAAAATTTTCTAAACTATATATGTCCAATATATGTAGTATAGCTAAGATAAGTGTGCACCCATTAATTAGACGTCTACCTGATTTGTTGGCAAAGCACAGGCCATATATATGTACGGGAAATTAAAAACAATTCCCTTATAACAGTAATTTAAATGATTATGTTACATCAAGCAACGTGTGTATAGCTTCTATCACATTGTATATTGGCATCTCTCTATCGAAAGATAGAAAGCACCTCTCAAAGACTCGTTTAAAATGGATGGAAATCGGAAAGCAGCACCTCATTTTTCTACTTTTTCCCTCATTGCTTGCCATGATACGAAAAGGGTGCCAAGTTACCTCAGAGGGCAATTCTGGAATTTAATTAATGAAAATGAAAGGATGCGCTGATGCTGATGGGTGATGCACAGCCGGGCCTTGGCTGCTCTCCTTTTCTCGTCTCTCTATCTTGTAGCTAGTCTCTTCTGAACAAAGCTTCTTGCAGCTTTATAAATTTCTTTTTCTATTGTGTTGTGTGTTGTGTGTTGTGTGTCATGGCAAGCACCTACCAAGGGATGCTACTTGTCTTGCACGCAAAACTCACATCTAAAGCCACCACTCCCACCTGCAACTTCTCCTTCCTACACCATTCCCCTCACCTTTCCCCTCCTTAATTTTCCACCCTCATGCACAGATCGCTGGTGATGTTGCGACCACGATTATCAGAACACGTAATTCACTCATCTTGAAACATCACCTCTTCAGCAATCAGCATCTGGGAATTTTAGGAAGATATAATTAATTCAAAGGATCGATGGGTTTGATGCAAACGGAAGGAAGATTACACGCCTCGCCACTGCCCGAGACTTCGTGCGCATACTTGCTTCGGGAGCTCAAGGTCTATATATTGTTCTCTCCTCAGCTGCTCTCTCCTTAATTTTCCAACATGTTTTTCTTCATTTTCTGACATTTTCTCCAACACTTAAATTTCAAATTATTGCCATGCTTTAGTAATCAATAAGTAAAAAAATGTTGGATTAATTGGGTGATGAATTTGTAACAACATTAGTTTAGCTTGAGTTTTAAGTTTGCTTTATTTTGTAAATATAATCCTATAATTTTTCTCTTTTACATTAATAAAATCACAAAAACAGGCAAGACATACTTCTTTAAAACAAAATGTTGGATGATCTTATTTGATACATATATACATATACATATACATATACATATACATATACATATACATATACATATACATATACATATACATATACATATACATATACATATATATTGGATAAGAGAGTGTTTAACCGTGCAGGAGTGCGGACACAAATGCACACACAGAGATGTGCATATATCCTTTTATCAAAGCAAAAGGCTAACCGTTGGCTGTTAATTAATTTATTTAATGCTTCCATTTTAGAAGTGGTTGTCCCTTCCAATATCCAGTTTTCTGGCCCAGTTTAATTTGGTTAGAATTCTATTTAAAGAAAGTTCCCCACTCACCCGCTGCTGATTAAGTAAAGCTCACTTCACCAAGAAAATCTCATTGGACCTACTTGTCAGTGACTTGTAATAGTCGTATGTCTCATTTCAAGTATAGACGGTGAGGATTTTTTCCTTCTTCTGATCAAACATTATTATTTAAACTAAAAGTTCTTATTTTTTATTTATGAACTCAAAATTATATCGCAGTGGGACCATAATTAATAGAATGACAATAACAATAGTAATTATTAGTATTCTTTTTATCATATTACTTACGACGCTTAACGTTATTATTATTACTATTCATATATTTTGATGTGATGATATAAAGAATATTGTCTTCTTATTCTTTCACTCACTCAATCAAATAAGAATAATTTATTATGACATAAAATATGTGTTTATAATTCTATGTTCCAATAAAATAACATGTATGCAAAAAAGAAAAGAAAAAAAGAAAACACGAATCCTTTATAAAGACTTCGTTTGCGAGGTGCGACCCATTTACGCAGACCTTTCCTTCCCCAAAGCTCCAAAAAAATCAGGAAAGGCATTCTTTTCTTCCGGTTAAAATGGAGAAAGAATCGGAGCGGACTGTGAGCTTGGAGGCGATCAACCCGCCGCCGCTAGAGGACGCCGGCCTCGAGGACTGCGCGCTTCCGTTGGAATCCATACTGGAGGCCTTCTCCAAAGCGGCCTCCATTTCTCGCTTCTCCAACTCCGTCGATGATGCCAGTGAAGGAGAAGATGAAGTGTCGGAGGTTGATCCGATCGAAGATGGAGGAGAGCGATCTCCAGTTGAAGAAGTTAAAAGAGTACAAGGTCAGGAGGAAGGGGACGGCACTGGAGGCCACACTCTGCTGATGAGAACTGGAGAGGAAGGACGCGCTGAAGCGGATGAGAAGAAATGATTGATTTGAATCTTGCTCTTTTTCATTGTAGTAAAGTAGTTTCAGACTGTTAACTTTTAGTTTAGTTTTTTTGCTGAAATTTGGCTTGAAGATCTTTGAAACCATGTACTCTTAGCTCAAAGTTTAATGCTGTTGCATCAGTCAGGATTTCAATTCATGTACACTGGATAGAGTTTGGAATGACTTGGATTTGAAATTGCAAACAGATGATATGGGATGAAGTGGGATGTGAGCAAGAAGAGAGAGAAAGAATACTAGAAGAGCTAGAGCGAGAGTGTACGGAGATATACAAAAGAAAAGTTGATACTGCCAACATGTCAAGAGCTAGGCTACACCAAGCCTTGGCTGAGTCAGAGGCTGAATTAACCAACCTACTTCTCTCTCTAGGTGAAAGGTCCTTTCCTGGCAGAGTAAGTACCTTCTATCTTTTGTTTCTCTTTTCCTTCATATTTTAGTTATTGCTCACAAACTTGTGCCTGTCAACAATGTCACTTAGCTAAATATATACATCTCATAAAATTAGACACTTTTCAAATTGTTCCTCAAGTGGATTATATTTTTGAACAGCCTGAGAAGCTAATGGGAACACTTAAGGAGCAGCTTAATTCAATCACTCCAGCTCTTCAAGAGATGCAATTAAGAAAAGAAGCTAGGCTCAAGAGGTTCAGGGAGGTCCAAGAAGAGATCCACAAAATTGCCTCAGAAATTGCTGGAAAACTAGATAACCAAACTGAAATTGTTGTTGTGAATGAAGGGAATCTTTCTATGAAGAAGCTTGATGAATTCCAAAATGAGCTGCAGAGGCTCAAGAAAGAAAAGGTGTATTTTAAAATTCTAAACTAAAATATGGCAGAATATTATTTAATTATATCAATCATTTTTAGTTTGCAAGAATCAGCTCATATAACTTCTAGTTAACCTGCACCTAATAGATTCTTTAAATGGGTCTCAAATATTAAGATGCAGAAAGTCAATTTTGATTATGAAATTGAGCAGGAAGTAACTACATGAACTTTGTTACTATCTTTCTATCTTATTCAGATAATGGGCCAAACGGTTAGTGTCTTGTCTTGATATAAAGATAACACCACTGTACTAACAACTGAATAATACTAAATGATGTGATTAGTGACTTCACATCTGATAACATAAAAGTGCTTCCATGAAAACTATGGCACCGGCTGTGAGCTGTCTTGATCAAAATCCAACTGTCCAAATCCCAATGGGATATGAGGGGAATTTTTGATCTGGGTCGTTTGATTTTGATCGGATGCAATGCCTTTTTGCTTATGGCAGCAAATCTGAACTTTGTGAAGGATATTTGAGGACTATTCTATAAATTTATCTGTTTTTTGTAGAGTGATAGGCTATGCAAAGTCGAGGATCTTAAAAAGGAAATTCATGAGCTAAGTGTCGCAATGGGGATGGAACCTTCTACAGTCATTTCTGATGTGCATCCCAGCTTGTCACTTGGCGAGAAATCGAAGAATATCAGCGATTCCATTTTAAATATGCTAAATGTTACAGTTCAAAAGCTCAAAGAAGAGAAGGGGTTAAGAATGGAAAAGGTCAATTTTTAAGTGTTTTATGTCTGTTTGTCTTTTATATTGGTCATTAAACATAAAACTTACCCAGCTATAGAATATCAAATTTTAAACAGTTTAGGATATTGTATTGTTTTTGCATACTGAAATTTGCACATTTTTCTTATATATTTGTATATTGCCAAGTTATTTGTTTGTTGTTTTGCCTTTAACCAAACTTGGGTACAAAGTGGTTGTGAATTATTTGTATATTTTCATCTGTTTGACACCATTCCTTGCACTAGCATTATATTATCTATCAAAATTGGAAAATTTATTGAATAAAAAAAATCAGAAAAATGTATTGACTTATTAGTGATAAAGGTTATACAAAATTTCAGATTCAAGGCCTGGAGAAAGCACTGACAAGCCTTTGGGGCATTTTGGACATAAAGTTTGAAGAAAGGCAGCCATTTGCACACATTAAGCTTTTTGCTGTTTCAAATTCTCCATTTTTGGTTTTAAGTCCTGGTATCCTAGCAATCGACAAAATTGAACAGGTAAAGAAAAAGGACATGATTACTATTGCCAATTTGCCACACAAAAGCATTGTAAATAAATTGTTAGGTTGTTGTTGTTGCTAACATCCAAACTATTGAGATTATTGAAAGCCACCTAAAGTAATATACCTACATTATTGATCCGTTCACACAGACCATCTGATTATTTTTGGATTAAAATTGTAGAATTCTTTTGGTTTCGTCAAAACTATTTACATGCTGAAAACAATTAATAGGTTGAAGCAGAAGTAAAGAGACTGGACCAGCTAAAATCATCCAAAATGAAGGAGCTATTCTGGGCAAAAAGAATAGAGGTAGAGGAAATATGCAAAAAATCACACATGGAGTTGCCCTCTCGGTCTGATATGGATAATATCATGACACTTATAGTATCAGGTTAGCTTATATATTGTAATTTTTTTTTAAGTAGCAGCTTATATTGCATGTCAACAGAAATTGATATAGTTGCTAGCATAATAAAGAAGGTTATTAATTAGTTGAAAGGGTTCTGCTTGTGAGATTTTGGCCTGGCTATTTCTGCTTTAATAAAAAGAAAAGGAGCTCGGACATGGCTGGTTCAAAAGAATTCACAAAATTCTTTTTCTGATCACGTGTGGTCCGGAACTATGTTCAACAACATACAGTCAGTTTCCTGGTAGCTGTGGTTACAGAAACTTGTTGCACACAGGCACACACGGTTTACAGTCACTTGCAATCAGAATTTGAGCCATTGACCTCTGACTTTATTGGACCAAATCACCACAACTGTTTGGATGTTTCTTCTAAAAATGTTTGTTATTTTCCATGGGTGAATTTTGGATCACTAGTTCCGCAATTATGCAATTCTACCACAGTATATACAATTTTTTTTCTCATGCCTTCAGTTAAGCAACACTAATTTTTACACTTTCCTTAAATTGACCTGTCTATTATTTATTTATTTATTTTTCTCACTCTCTCGATTTTTCATTTGTGACAAGTAGCTTTAATTAAATTGAAACTAAATGTAGGGAAAATGGAGCATGAAGAGCTACTAAAAATAATGGAGGAATACATGTCGAGGGTCCAAGAGGAGGCTGTTAGCCGAAAAGAGATAATGGACAAAGTTGAGAAGTGGATTTCATCATGTGACGAGGAGCGCTGGCTCGAAGAATATAGCATGGTACTTGTGCTCATCAACTAAGCTTTAGGCAGATTGATTCAAGTAGGTCTTATCTGGTTTGAGACTGGTCTGGGCAAGTCTATCATTAATTTTTAGAAGATCACTGGCCTAAAAATCGATCCAGTAACACAAAGGTTTGGGACCAGTGTTGTCAGCCTGACAGTTCTGGATTGTAATTGTCATCCCAGAGGTTTTTCACCATTGCATTCACAAATTTTGTTTTACACATATATTGATACTGACGTTGACGTTTAACTTTCAGAAAATTGGTTTAGAGTGTTCCACACAACATGATAACTTTTGACTTCCATTCTCTAAATGAGTTCCAGCAATGCCTGGTGATGAGGGGGGGGGGGGGGTCAATTACAATTTTCCTCCTAACATGAAGGTGCCTTCACTAAATATGTGAAATAAATGCAGGATGATAAGAGATATTCAGTAAGCAGGGGGGCTCACAAGAATTTAAGACGAGCAGAGCGTGCTCGTGTAATGGTCAATAAAATTCCAGGTAATTTCGCAAAGTCTAAGCAAGATAAAATGTTTTCTGAAAGGATGAAACAGGGTTTAATAATCCAAATGAAAATGTAGGTTTGGTTGAAATTCTGGTGGCAAAGACCAGGAGGTGGGAAGAAGAACGGAAGAAAACTTTCTACTATGATGAGGTCAGAAACATAAATTTCCTCTATCATTAATCAATTATGACTGAAGGGACAAAGGCCAGGATTAGCTAGACCTAATTGCTTGTACCAGTCAGGAGTACCTAAAAAAGATAAAAGAATAAATGAAAAGTGTAATGAGCTTTGTAGTACCATTGTCATAGTTGTGTTCGTACCAGGTGCAGGACTGTGCAGCAGTACTCAGTTTTGTGCAATGTAGTAATTGTTGTTTAGACCAAATCATTTGGATAATTCTAAAATACAATATTAGTCCTGTTGAGTACAGATTGTAGTTTAGCAACATTTTTTTTTTTGAATAACTTCTTTTTTGTTTCCATTTGATAAATCATCAGATTCCTCTTTTGGCAATGCTAGAAGAGTATGCTTTGCTAAGGAAAGAGAAGGAAGACGAGAAATTCAGACAGAAGGTCAGCTGTTTTGTATGACACTAAGTCACTAACTAGAAACTGCAACTGGAAAATAACGAAAGATTATTAAGACACAAACATGTACAAGTTCTACAATAAGAGTTTAATTGTGAATATAATTTGGTTTTGCAATATGCAGTGTTAAGGTATAATTATCCTTTTTATGAATAATTGATTTAATCCAATGAATGATTTTTTTTCTTTTCATGGCCAGGAGAGAAAAAAAGTTCAATCCCAATTGATAAAGAGCCAACCATCTCCTTTTTCATCAAGGCCACCATCCAGCGCAAGTCGACCTCCTTCAAGTGGAGGCTTCAACAGAACTAATAGCTTTTCTCCAACTTTTTCTAACAAGAGAATTTCTAGTGTAAATTATAATGCGCCAAGGGCTTCCAAATTGATGGCAACTAAGAGAAGTCTCTTTATTGCCAAAGAAGACAATGCATCCGAGATTTTGGCGTTGAATTCGGTTCCACCATCTCCGTGACTTCTGATTTTTCTTTCGCATTTGATTTTTTTAACATAACATATAGTGTGATTTTCCCTTTTGTAAAAATTAATGTATTGTGTGCTAATGTATTTGTCGTGTGTTCAAGAAAGAGTAGATTCTGTGCTCTCTCTGATTTCACTTTTATTTTGGGGTGGTTTTCCTGAAGTTGCATGTGATGTGTATAAACTACGTAAGACCAGGATTGATCGTGCGTATAGATTTAATTTTCTAATTGATCTTTCCCACAGGATTAGTATACTATGTTTCTTGTGTGCTTTTTGGCCACCCAAAAAAATATTTATAGGGAACTTCCAAATTCTGTTGAGAAAAGAGTCATTATAATGGAATACAAAGAAAAAACACAAACCCTAGTCATCCTAGCTGTGCCCACATTGTACTTGCCAGTATCATATGGGCGATTCATGATTCATCGGGTCCCCCACCCGACAGACCCCCCCCCCCCCCCCCCCCCTCCCTAGTAACCGAACATGCTTCTCCCTTCCGATTACCAATCAATCTTTGAAGAATTGATGAGTCTCAAAATTAGAAGAATTGGCGTAACTCAACTCTCGTTGCATTTCATTTTTCTGTATTACGTTGCTATCAATGAAAGGAGAGGCAATCCCCAAAAACTGTGCCCTAGGATTTGCCATGAGGATTGGGGCCTGTGCAGTTTCTCTTTCCGTTAATTGCAGGCTAGTGCCAGAGCATCAGTATCCTGTGGCGTATAACAAAAACAGTAACATATTAAGATTTTCTGGTTGCAGTGGCATGTGATCTTTTGATGTCGTCTCCAATTTAGAAACTTCCATTTTGGATATTGCTTTTTTTACCAGTGATAGTGCTATAGGAATTCTCTTCATCATGTCACTCACTGGTTGGTTGGATGCGGGCTTTCAAGATTGGAATAGGGTAAGTTTAGAGTTTTCACCTTTTCAGCGAATTTAGAACTATATGCTTTTTTGGAATCAGTGAGCATAGGTACTTCCTATCTATTGAGATCATTCATAATTATTATTATGGCTTATTTTGAAGCTGTTGTTTTCAGTGAAAACTCAATTATCAATAGGCAGATTATGTCTAACTACATTTAGTACTCTTAATTTAAATTAAAAGCTGATATGTTGTTAGCGGCAATAAGGAATTGGATGGGTTAATTCATCCTGCTTCCTCTGCAAAATCTATCTATAAATTTGGAGAAAATTGTGTATGAAAATGTGAAAATTAAACCAGCAAGTGCCTCTGCTGTTGATTGGTCTTGAGTTACCAAACATTGCTAGAATCAATTAGCGGGAGCTATGTTGATATTCTTTTTTTTTTCAGGAGAACGGAGGATAGAGTCGGAGATCTGACTAGGCAGGGACTGATAATTTCTGTGGAGAGGGGAGATTAAGTCTGAAGGGTGTTCCTGCCAGAAGATACAGATCGAAACCATGAGGATGCGCATATCTCCGATTTTTGTGCATATCTCTGATTTGGTTTATTTGGGGATTATGAGGCTTTTTCACATGCATTGGTGGCTGTCCAGGATTCGACCCACTACAAGCTTGCCAAAATACTGCTAGGTTAGTGAAAATGTTAGTCAAACCTTATAACAATGCTTAATTTGAGAACAGTGACTGAAAGCACATTAACCGACTACAATAAAAGTCTTAAATGGTAGGTAATTAAAAGAAAAAGAGAACCTATCATGCAGCTGTTTTTTTTCATATCTTTTGAAAATGAAAGTAGTTAATCCTGCATTACTCAAAAATTAAGAGTCGAAAATGGTCCTGCTTAGGTAGTGATTGAATTTATATTATCTTTTTCTTTATGACGTGTTGTGCGCCTTGTTTTGTCCGACAATTTGATTTAACTCTTGTCGGTACCCTCCTTAAACTTTATATATTTACTTTCCTTTTTATTTTCGCTTTATTTGAGTAAGCCCTCTCTTCTCTCCTTTGCCTCAGGTACCTCTTCTTCCCCCTTCTTGTCCTTCACCATCTACTATTGATTGTTTCTTTTTTCTAGCTTAGAAGAAATATGAAGGTACTTAGAGATCAGGCTCTGATTGATTGTATTAGATTAAAGCAGCAAATTAAAGGCATACCTTCCTATTCCAGTTTGGTTTTCTGATTGATTTTGGTCGTTGCGCAAATAGATCAACTTGCATGCGATCGCAGGACTTGACTTTCAGTTTTTTTCCAAATAAAAACTCATAAGATCTTTAAAGCTTCAGCAGTAATTTTGTGTTCCATTTATTTATTTTCCTTATTATTTTGTTTTCCTTTCTATCCTCTGCGTTAATTAAGGACCTTAATGCAGCTATGTGATTATTTTGGTCGCAGGAAAGAAGCTTAACAATGTTGAATATCAGTGATTTGCCTGATTCGCTACTTCTCCTAATCATGTCACTGTCGCTGATGACAGCAAGATATGCCGTGCAAACGAGCTTGTTCAACAAGAGATGGAAGAACCTGTGGACCTCTCTGCCCTATCTACACTTTGACTCAAGAGAATTCACATCTGATGAGAGATTTTGTGATTTTGTGGACACCATGCTCTCCCGTCATGAAACCAACCTAGACACGTTTGAGCTTTGGTGCAGGCAACTCGGAGAAGGCCACTATGCGTCTATTGAGAGATGGATCCGTTATGCTGCGCAGAACAGCACTCGAGTACTCCGAATCAATGCTTATAATAGCAGCATCTTTCCTGATTGCATTTTCAATTGTGAATCTCTTGAGGAGTTGGATCTGAGTTCACAAATGTTTAAATTGGATAACAGCATATACACTGGATTTACGGTAAACCTTCCTGGACTTAAAATATTGCGACTTCAGGGTTTAGGGTTTTGGCTGGTTGATGGTTTTCTAGAGAAGCTTCTCTTGGGATGCCCTGTGCTTGAAGATCTTTCGCTGTCTTTGTACCGCTTTGATGTCTGGACCATCTTTGGTTTGTTTACCACAAGACTTAAAAATTTGACGATTGTGAAGTTTCCTGGTGCATTCATTCATTCCAGTAGTCAAGATTTTATGCATTTGTACTACTCTCGGTCGACAGAAGGGTTGGCTCGCCTAATCAATCTGGACTTGCCATCTCTGATCGATGCAAATATGCTCTTTCACATAAACAGGCCTTTGGAGATTGAAAGCTACCTGGGTAGTATGCTTTCAGGCCTTTCAAAGGTTGAAACCCTTCAGCTGTGCATTTATATACGAAACCTGGTATGCAACATAATCATTTGTTATTAGTGGCACAAAATACTCGAAGACAGAGTGTCTACTTTGTAGCAATATAAGCTGAAATAACATCAGAAATAAATGAGCATACTGAGACAAACATACTAAAATACTAGTTCTGGTTCCAAATTACTAACATTGGAACCAAAACTCGAGATCTGCAAAAATTTGTTTGTGCAAAGTAACCTCTGCTCTTTCCAGCATTCTCATCTAGGTCCTATAATTGATATGTTATTTTCTTGACCATTCACGTCCTATTCATCTTATAAGTCTAATTGGTTATAGCTAAAAAGAATCTAAAAAGCTGTTCTTACTGTCTCAAATATTAAATACGAGGTACTGAATTAGTTAAAGATAGATCATGGAGGTTCACATACCCATTCATAGTGAGAAGTTTTCGTTTCTTTATGCTTAATTGGGCATTGTTGGTGTAGGCTATAATTTGGTAATTTACCTTCTGAGAATGTTATTTTTGTAAATGCAGAAGGGTTTTGATAAGATGAATCAATTGGTCTTGACCTCAAAACTGGGTAAGCTGAAGCGTGTCTCCTTTTGTGGATTATTTGCTAGTGATGGTTTCTACTATTTATCTGGCCTTTGGCAATATATGCCTAATCTCAGGGAACTCACTCTGTGGGAGTCGTGTAAGGGCTGTTCATTTGATAAGGTAATGTCTCCATCTTTATATATATCTTGTTTGTTTCTGCTTTCTCTTACACAGGTGTTAGATAATTGTATGTTTATTCATGCAAGGGAATGGTTTGTTATATCAAATTCGAAACAGGAACCATTTCTTCTATGAAAAAGTAAATTGAGAAATATTTGTGAATTCTTTGTTATCTTGTTGATATTTGGGTAGCCAGAAACTTGAAATACCAGCAAAAAGGTTATGGATTCAATGCCGGCTTATTTCCTAATTATAAAATGTGGGGTTTTGAGCTGCCTCCATTTCACCAAAGGAAAAAGAATCTCGAGAATAGGGGCTTCTTTTGAAAATTGGTAGGCAAGACAATGCAAATTTTGCTACTTTCTTTTTTCCTGTTTTATGAGTTTTGAAACTTTTGCTGTAACTTTGCACTGCTGTTTTTGTGATCCATCATTTTATTCTAATCTGTTTATCAATGATCTTAAGCCTATTTTTCTCTCTTTGTATATTGAATATAGGTTGGCCTCGATAACTGGGAAGACAAATCCTGCATTGTATTGGCTGAAAAGATGGAAGAGTGGGGAAATGAGTTAGCCAAATGCAAGAAGCTCAGGAAGGTTCATGTTGTCATTCCAAATTGTAATGATAACACGAAACAGAAGGTGTGTGCTTTGCTGAAGTGTTGGAGGAATCTCAAAAATGTGCAGTTGCGCGTTATGCGTTGATGAGCTGCAGATAGCTTGTGAGCAGGCTTAATAATAACATGTCTCCTAAAGTTATGTTTGTTAGGAGGATAACAAGTAGGAATAAAGGGATGACTCTTTCATCTCCAATCTTACTTTTCTATTGGACGGTTTGAGGAGATCAAATAAAACACTGAGAGGCATTGAAGAAGTAAAAAAAAAAAAAAATGAGGAATGCAGCAAGTGGATACTGTCTAGTGAGAAAAACTCTCTCATGAAGGAGATGAAAAGTAGATGAGAAGTAGCTTGAGTTACAACAAATTGGGTGAGTCAATAATTAAAAGTTATGACCGACTTGCAACTGAGGTACGTAGAATTACCTCACGAGAAATTCTGCATGGGAGACAGTCTTACAAAATACTATCAATCTGCAAAGGGTTATGGGTTATTTTGCCTGAGCATTTAGCACAAGAATTAACATAACAGCATATAATAATTGCTTGGGTAAAAGAATCAGAAATTCGAATTTTAATAAAATTAATAAAACAAATCAAACTGAAATTTAGTCGGCCGGATTGTGATATCATGTTTCTTAAGCATTTTCCTTTTTTTTCCGTAAAAGACGGAGAAAAGTTGTGGCCCCTGAACCTCTATCCCCCGATTCATCCCCCAACTCAGTCTGATCATTAAAATTGTCTTCGTTTACGATCTTCTCCGCTTCTCTCTCTCTCGTTTTCCTTTTTGGCTCTCTCTCTCTCCGTTTCTATTTTTCTTTCCGAATTTGCTCTCTCGCTCTCCGTTTCTCTTCTCTCTTTCTCTCTCTTTCTTTCCATCTCTCTCCGGCAATCTTCTCCGGCAATGGCGATCAAGAAAAACGATATATAGTGAGATTGAGAGGAGATCGCGATGTCTTCCGATCGGGGAGAGGATGAAGAAAATGAGTTAAATGACAATGGCGATCAAGGAGAAATGCAAGGAAGAACTGAAAGTGAGAAGAACAGAAATGGCGATCGGGTTGAGGGTGAGAAGAAAACGAGTAACGACAGTGAAAAAGAACGAAATGATGATTTCTTCAGAATAAGTCAATGTGCCTTTCTTATATACACAAACATCTTTAAAGTACAACAATACGGAACATCACTAAAGATTGTTCAGCAATAGTCAAATCCCTCGTTACAACAAATGCATGTTACAAATGATAAAGCTCAATATCCAGAACGCCCTCAACAAAACCCCCCACCTTAACCAACCTAATAGCTAAACAAAATCGATATCGATAGATTCCGATTGCGAACTGGCACTACCACCAGTCACGGAGCAGTGGCAACTTTAAGCAATTCCCGTTAATCTCTTTATTTTTCAATTGGTTACTTGATTGTAGTTTTTTTAGCTCCTCATCTTCTTTCTTTGTCAGGTTATGGCTGCAACTTGGAACTACTTAGCACATCTCAGCTGTTGGATTGAAGGAGTTATGGTTTTAAAGTTTTGGCTGACAAATGCATAATTGCATACTTACATTCATATCTTGTTCAAAATCCCATAGGCACAAACGGTAAATGGCCAACAGTCCCACTACCAATTTCTGAGATGAAAAGAAAAACACCACCTAAAATGAGGTGTTGGGAGAGGTGGAGAGGGAGAGGCTGGGGAGCGGGGAGAGGAGAGGCGAAGAGGGAGAAATGGAGAACAGAGAGAAAAGACGGAGAGGGAGTGAACTGGGTTGAACCGTTGGAGGAGGAAAATGAAACCGTGATATGAACGGTATTAAGAAATTGCATATATCTTCGGTTTTACCCTTATTAGAACTGATCCCTTTTGCTAATTATGTTGTGATCATTGGTGTAACCCCCTAAGTTTAGAACATAATATATTATGTTTTTTCACTAGGACATACTATACTAGGTATTAATAGTTAAAGACATATTTATCGAGTTTTAGGTCTTAAAACTTAACAAATTTGATAGTAAGACATTTGGTATAGAGACTTAAGTCCATATGTTTTAAGATGTAAACTTTTATATATTAAAACTTCTTTATTTTAGTAAATTTTAATGATCTATTTGATTTACTTTTGAACAGAAAAATAAGGTGGACAACAGGTGCCTCCAGAACTTCAATATAAGCGGCATGAAAGAAAAATATCTGCAAGTAATAAGTTGATTTGTATTAATAAGGTAATATTCTTAATTTGGTTTCAAGTATTAATAGGTTTTATAGTGAGAAATAAAATATTAGCTATTAGGATGGTTTATAAGTTGATTTGTATTAAGAAGGTAATATTCTTGTTAGATTATATACCGTCCCATTTTCTATTTTTAGGTATAGAGACTTGAAACTATATATTTTGAGACTTAACTGTATAAGTATAGAGACTTACAAACTATATATGAATTATTACTTGTAATTAGGGTTTTTATTTTATTTTATTTGTAAGATTTATGGTGGTAGATTTAAAGACTTGTTAGTCTAGATATAAATTCTTATTTGTTGTATTCATAAGTATATGTTTAGACTTATTGTATTAGGTATTAAGACTTGTATGCACTAGATATAAAGTCGTATAGTAATATATATAAAGACTTAGTTTCTAATTACATGACATAAACTTTCATAATTTTATTTTTTTAAATAATTAATTATGATTAGAATGCAGCTCCTTGCATATGAATGGATTGTCTTAAGTAAAAATGTTCTAATGATTGTGTAATTTTTATGTTGCACTATGTTTACAACATGATTAGAGGTCTTGAAATAAATTTTACTTAAAATAATATTTGTTTATCTTTAAAATTTATATAATTTTTGTTTTAATTTTATTTTGAAATAATATTTTTTGTTTGTTTTAAAATTTGTAGGAGTATTTCAAAGGAAATGCTTATTCTTACATACAAGCTTCTCATTCATAAAATAAATGACAAATTATGAAAATTGTAATGTATTAAGACTTATTTTAGAAGTACTTTTAAGGACTTGTTGCATTTGATTATAAATATTTAATTGGTTATGTTTTATTTTTCTTGAAAATGGTGTTGTTAGAAGATACTATGTAGTTAAATGATGTGATGCAGTAAAACTATATTATTGGAAGATATCTGTTACTTTCATTATTAAGACTTCAATATTTTAGTATTAAGACTTGATGCATTAATTATTAAGATTTTATGTGGTATATATAACATTTGTTACTTTTGATTATAAAGATTGAATTAGTTGTGTGGACATTAAGATTTATAATATGAGGTATTAAGACTTGGCTGAAAAATTGAATATTAAGATTTGCTTTCCTAAATATAAAGTCTTTTGTGCTTCCAAATAAAAATTATGACTTCTATTAATAGATATTAAGGCTTTCAGTTTGAGGTATTAAACGTCGCTTAATAGATATAAAGACTTGGCTTAACATGACGGTTTGCAATTGTTTTATAACGTCGGACAATTCAAATTGGAAAATATGACATGTATAAGTTGGTATTAAGACTTGTAATATGAGGTATTAAAACGTTGTGTAATAGATATAAAAACTTAAGTGTAAATTTTGTCTGTTGGTGTTCCAGAACGTCAGACTCTTTGAAATGAAAAATATGACTTATATAAATTAATATTAAGACTTGATATATGAGGTATTAAGATTTCGTATAATAGATATAAAGATTTGAATGTAAATTTCATCTATTGATGTTCCAGAATATGATCAACTCTGTTTGCTGGGAGATTTGATCGGAGATTGAGTTGGGGGACTATTATCTCATTCTATATAAAAAAGACTAATAATAACTCCACAACATTCAATGAGCCGTAAATAAAATTTTGTTTGGTTATTATTGAGAAGCAATTGGTGAAATAAGTGGAACAATATATCAGGGACAAACTGGGGATGCTAATCAATGTTGAGGTTTGCTTTTGTTTTTCTTTCTTACTTTTTTAATTTTAATAAAAAAGGGGAGAGGGGCATGACATGTGAGAAGAAAGTGAAAAGCGGAGTTGCCAACATATATATAACAGAGAGGAAGACAGTGTGCTGAGTCTGTGGCTTAAAATGCGCCAAGTTTCAACAAGAATGCAGCGGTTAAAAATTCCTTGACCACGGTTAATTTGAAAATTTTGTATAAATTCAAAAAAATTTATAAAAATTCAAAAAGTTTATAAACATATTATTGAATTTATATATAGGAGTTGTGTTTTGCATTTCATACAATTTAAATATCATTTTATATTTCATTAAAAATTATTAAAATTATATACAATTTGATATGTCTTATTATCCTTACAAGACGGAGAGACCTCTGCGTAGCTGTGGCATCAGTTCCTACTTACCTTCCCTCCAGATTCCAGCGGAGAGGCTATTCATGAATCCTGACTGTGACCACTGACCAGCGATCATTCTCCAAAGGATGCCCAGTGGCCCCAAACTTCCCCATCCAGGCATCCAGCCGCTTGTCAATTGCTACGAGTACTATTGCTACGTCCCAAGTCCCAACACCACCGCTAGGCCCAGGCTGATGGTTCTTCTTCTCACAATTACGAAAATATTCTCATCCGAGACTTTCTTTTCTTAATGTTCTTTTTCGTAACATTTTTTTTATTTCCATATTTAAGTGAAAATTCCTTTACTTCGTACATAGTACACAGTGAAAGAAAATAATAATAAATAAAGAGAGAGCGACTCAAACACATCTCGTCCATATATAATGGAGAAGAAAGCAACGTTTAATTTGCCAGTACATCTTGTCCCGGCTCCTGATGTAGATTGTGGTCCTTCATGGAATTATGTCGACACCATAAAGCAACCGCATCAGAAAACCAGTAAACACAACACAACCACAATTACCAGACAATTCGAAACCCAGGACATGGGAAATAAACCAAGCTCACAACCACCCATGAAATGGCCACAGATGCCATGGACCGATCGGCTGCTTCTCTCTGTGTTCTGCCGCCTGCATGACTTGCCGCGCTGCCGTGACGGCACTGTTAACCGCCGCTTGCTCCCTTTATTTTATTCTTGCACTGCTGCTAATCCCAATCCTGTCTCAGGGGTCTGTACTTTTGACTTAACAATCGACTCCTCTCGTAATATGTATGCTCGTGTGTTTGTGCCGTCTGATCCTTCCATTCAAGGTGTTAACGCTTGACTTAAGAATTTGCTTCTATAATTTCCAGATTGCTGACCATTTATCAGTTTATATTTGATTTGGCTCAGATTGAGATCATAAATATACATTAGTTGAAATTGTGGTGTCATGTTTTCAATTTGGATGAATATGAGTGTGAGACAATTCAACGGTCAAGAAGCAATTATTTTGAAGCTTTTTATCTTTTTATGGACGGCAGGAAAGCTGATACCAGTAATAGTGTACTTCCATGGTGGCGGGTTCAGTTTCTTCTCTGCTTCGTCCCCAGAGTACGATTCTCTTTGCCGTCAGATTTCTTGTGAGACCCGTGCAGTTGTTATTTCAGTGAATTACAGGCTAGCACCGGAGCACAAATACCCTGCAGCATATGATGACAGTATCGATGTTCTAAGATTTTTAGATTCTGACGGGATCAGATCCGTCGATGCTGTGTCCAATTTAGAGTTGGATTTTGGAAATTGTTTCATTGCTGGTGACAGTGCTGGGGGAAATATTGTTCATCATGTTGCTCGTAGGTGGGCTGCTACAACTCAAGATTGGAAGAAGGTCATTTTAGATCTTTGTGAGATGATTTATATTTCATTTCAATTTTGGTTTAAGTTATTTTGTATCCAGACAGCATGTTTTGCGCCTTTGTTTTCTATCGAACAGTTCATTTTTCTTTACAGCTATGAATTCAAAACATAAGTTGAAATATCTCTGGATTAGTGGTGGTAGATACTGAATAACAGAAGTAAACAGTTGGCAACTGAACTCTTCAAAGTCCCTTATGTTAGCATGTATTTTCCAATTATTTATGGATCTGGAGAACTCACTGGCAACAAGTGCTAGGAGTAAAATTGTCACAATTAGCACAAAATTCCAGTCCTGATCAGGATAATTAGAGTGAGGATCAGATAATCATCTGTTCCAATTTCCAATTATACGAGCATGAGAACGGTCAATTTTATTTTCTCGAAAAAAAAGAAAACGGTCAATTTTAAAGAAAGGGAACAAAAATACACTAAACATGTGAGGGTTGAATTTTGCCAGGTTCAATTAGCAGGAGCAATACTGATACAACCCTTTTTTGGTGGAGAAGAGAGAACAGAGTCTGAGATTCGACTAGACGGGGCACCTATAATTTCCATGGAGAGAGCTGATTGGGCCTGGAAGGCATTCCTGCCAGAAGGTGCAAATCGAAACCATGAGGCAGCGCATGTCTTCGATTCAATAAAAGCGGGGATTGAGGAAGCATTTCCACAAGCATTGGTGGTTGTCGGGGGATTCGACCTGCTTCACGATTGGCAGCTACGGTACGTGTTGAACTAGATTTGATATTTTGCTATATTAGGCTATACATCTTTGGGTGTTTGGTCACAAATTTACAGTGTTATAGAAAATATATGTAGCAGATTGTCATTCTTGTTTTTATAGGTATTATGAGGCGCTAAAAGAGAAAGGAAAACAAGTGAGATTGGTGGAGTATCCAAATGCCTTCCATGCATTTTATTGTTTTCCAAAATACAACGAAACAACAAAGCTGATGGAAGAGATAAAGGGGTTTGTTCAAGCAAATAGGTCAATATAGGGTTAGAAACTTTGTTTGATTGTATTTGGTCAGATAGCCCCAACAGGTTCAAGTCTGTGTGCGCACTGAAAAAAGGAAACAACATCTGTGCCGCGTGAAGGCAAGGCGATGGTGCGATAGACATGCGCATACGTACCCTTCCGTCCCGTGCATCAAGTCAATGGTCCAGATATTTGTTTCCTTTTTTCAAAAACAATGCGACAAATTCATAAATATTTTCTTAGCTCATATTCATTCATAAACATTTTCAATTAGAATTTGAGCATATAAATACAAATTCATAAATATTTTCTTTTTTCGGATTATGGACATCTATTGACCCTATTCCAAAGGAACCAAAATTTTACATCATTGAGTATGCTACCTGTGTTAATAATATATAGCAGGGCTGTAAGAAAAAAACTCATGGCTCATGCATGGCTCGCTCGAGATCAACTCAAAAAAAGCTTGTAATTAGCTCGCTTGATTTTGGCTTGAGCTGCTAGTGAGCCGAGTTATTCATCTCATTAGATGAGTTTGAGGTTGTCTTAACTAGGCTCGTTTTGGTTTGGTTCAATAACAAGCTGATATGAACCATATGAATTCTTGATGTATTAATTTTATTTCATTGGTTGACAGTTTCTAACTTTCTTGTATATGTTTGTAATTGGTTTCACGAGCTGGAGTTTGAAAACGATCCAGAATCTTCAGTTAATAAACTAACAAATTAATATTAATTTCAACACTTTACATAAATGAGTTGATAATGAGCCAGCTTTAGCTAGCTCAATTTATAATGAGCCAAGCTTGAGCCAGGACTTATAACTGAAAATCATATTTAATTTCGAGCTGACTCGACTCGTTATAAATGTGAGCTGTGTTTGAGTTAGGTCGAGCTGACTCAAGCTCGGTTCATTTGCAACTCTATTTATATTAGAAGTGGTAAAACTCGAGATGACCCGAGATTTGAAAAAAAACCGATGCTAGACAATTCGAAACCCGATCCGACCTAATTCGTCCTGTAATCCGACAATCCTTCTCGGTCAAACTAACTCGACATGACCTGGCTCAACTCAAACCTAACCCGATCCGCTTGATTGCCACCTATAGAGGTGGTAAAATGCAAAAATCGGACCCTAATCCGATAAACCCGCTTGACACTCAAATCGACTTGACTTGATTTTTTCAAAAAGTCAAATTAACCCGAATCAGACCTGATTCGACCCAAGACCCAAAAAAAAGTTGATGCTAGATGACCCGAAATCCAACCGTACCCAACTTGACCAGTGATCCAAAAATCTTTTTCGGTCAAATTAACCTGACCTGACTCAAACTTGACCTGACCTACTCGATTGCCGCCTCTAATTTATATAGTAGGTGATTTTGGCCAATTAAAAATTCTTTTTAATGTTTCCTTCCAATAAAGTTGAAATTTTTTATATAATTTTAAAGACTTAAAAAAACTTAATGAGGTTAATTAACTTACTAAAGCTCATTTGGCTATATCACTAACTTAACCTATTCTAAAAATTGTTATATAAGTTGGCAAAAAAAAAAAAAATGTCACACGGAGTGAAAGAAGAAAGGAATTCTACTTTCATTAAATTATATTATACGACTATCAGTCAGTATACAATTCGGTGAGTCCTGATTTTGTGCTGCGTAACATATAAATAGATAGATTAAGGATTTTTTTAAGATTTATATTGTACGAATTTCAATGTGATAAGACAAATAACAGCTGTACTATACGGTGTAGTACAACAGAAAATACGAATTCACAGTTGGGTATATACATAGCACTGTTGAAGTGATAACAGCAGATCCAGAAATTAAACCACGAGACGGCCCCCAGTTTTCTTCTTTCTCCCTGACCTCTGGTCTCCGTTTCACACAGCAATTAGTGCCCGGCTCCAATAAATCCAAACCTTCCTTTACGTTGTTCAATCCGGGTTTTAAATAGGACCTTCATAACAATAACAAGATGGGTTTTGCAATTATTTTTGCAGTCCGAAACTTTATCTTTGCATTCGAAAGGTGTTTATAATTACTTTGGGAAATATTTATATTTAGTATATAAAGAATTTATTATTTTTTTTGCATAATCATATAAATAGTAAAGTTAAAAAGTTGTGTTGAATAATTTAAAGTACATATACAAAACTTTTAATCATAGATATGAACAATTTTATTATCAAATATAAATACTTTTCGATAAAAATATGAACACATTCAAAACATTAAACGATCTTGACAATCTTCAAAATAAAGTTTAAATTTAAAATTCAACATTATATAACATAATTTATATAACGGATGCATCATGATTATGAAATACGATGAGATTTCATACATGTTTAATGGTATATCAAGTGTGTTCAAATTTAAACGGTACAAAAATAACAGTCCTTGATACATTATCAAATAATGTTTAAATTATATGAAGTTTAATTGTTAGTATATATATATATATATATATGTTCAATAACATATCTATAAATTTAGTTTTTTATTTTTAACTTTATTTGAATTTATTTAAAAAATCATTATTAAAATTGTCAAGTGATCCCTCCTCTTATATAATAATTATACTAAATAGTTATAAAATTCATATGACATAATAGTGGTACTATATTTGGAAAAAGAAAATAACAGTAAAAATGATAATAGAGGGGATATATATAGTTATGGAAAACTTCTTGTCCAATTATGTGTTTCAAAGCAACAGCAACATATATATCTCAACTAATTAAGGTTTCCACAATTATTAGTTGTGTTTAGATGTTTATATATATATATATCTAACCAAATCCACAGACCTTCCATTTATATATATAGTATCGGATCCGAATATAGCATGGGCTCCAACAGTACCTGCTACCGCTCTATAAAGTCCGACAAAATAGCATCTCTATTAATTTCCACCTACCTATAAACCCCATTATTCCCATTTATTTCAACGAAGAAACCTTGGGGGGGTTCCATTGGAGAGAGGAGATAAAGAAATGAGGAGGCCCGCTTTCTCTCCCCTCCCCTTGCTGGTTTGCCTCGTGGCAGTGCTGACAGGCGGCGCAGCTGCGCTTGGAGGGGATCAGCCTCTGGCAAATATTGCAATTCACCGTGCCAGAATCGCGCTTGATAATTCGGCTCATATCAGGGCTTCTCCATATGTCTTGGGACAAAAGGTATGTACACTACTCTGGTAAAATTTGGGTGGTTATTTCCGTAGTTAAATTCTTTTGTTTCTTGCGATTAATTCGATCCTGTTGCTGGTATAAATGGGAAAGTAACTAAATTAGCTAGTTTGTTATTTCTTCTCCATTTGTAGTTAGAATGGAGCTTGATTACAGACAACTTAAGCTGTTTCGCTGTCAGTTTAGGAAGTTTAGCTTTTATTACGAACCACGAGTGTATATACCTGTTTTTGAAGGGTAGAGTTGAAAGTTGAAACTCTAGAGCTTTGTTTTGATATAAAGCAGAGTTCGATTTTTCGTTTAGGAGCAAATTGATGAGGAAAGAATTACATACATAGGCAGGGAAATAAATGACTGCCAGTAAATGCTATATGGTAGAGTTCAAAAAAGTAGAATCTTCCTCGTCTTCTCCACAGATAAAACGTTGCGAGCTTTTCTACTATCTCATGTATTGGATATTTGGATGTTTTCATCAAAGTCAGCATATATAGTAGGAGGACAAATAAAGCATGTTTCCAGTTTGTCGAAACTGGAGACGACTAAAACTATGACAAAGTCATCTTTTTTTTATTAAACAATTGCAAATTTCCGGGTTACTGGGGTCGAGAAATGTCGACAGTTGGAAGAGTTGACTAGTGATTGGTGAAGTCTGAAAGCCATATTATAGTATAGCTTATAGAGTTAATATAGACCGGGTCCAACCAAGGTCTGACACGGAACCAGGGCCAGCAGGACTGCAATGAGATTTGCTTTTATGATATGATCGACCATATTTATTTGTTTTTTCTTAAACAACCTGCCAACCTCCCCTTGATATTTTTGAATGCATGCATCTATTTAATAAAGACAAAGAAGAATGCATGTATCTATTTAATAAAGACAAAGAAGAATGCATGTATATACTATTATACTCTGGTATATTCTGGCTAAGCTAAGATCTTTTTTTAATTCTGAAGTAGGCCACCCTAATTTAATCACTTTCATTAAAACAACAAAAACAGTTTACAACGTACACGGAGCCTCTACTATTATACAAATTTAAAAATATTTTTAAATACTCAAAGTAGAAACATTCAAAATAATTTTTAGATATATTTTATTAGCAATTCAAATTCTTATTAATTGATATTTTTAAAACATAAATTAGCGTATTTAGTTGATGGCTAATTAAGATCTTAAAGAATATTCTATACATTTTTAAAATAGCTTAATTAAGTAGGAAATTAAATTAAGGATGACGAGATGGGGTTTTGAAAATAAATTGATTGATATAATTGCATAAAAACGATATCAAAAAGAAAAATATATGTATTGCTATAAATGGTAACGAAGATTATATTGCTTTAATAATTGGAATTTACTCATAATAAATTAAAAATAGATATAATTAAATAGATATCATTTAGTCAAATAATGCAGTTTATGCTAGTTCCAGACTTGCAAAAACTATTACAAATAATGCAATTTATAATGGTCAATTAATGGAGGGGCACTTAGTGGGTCAATGTTGTACTTCAGCGAGATGTCCTGAGGCGATTCTCTCTTTTCCACGGGAGTTTTGAAAGGATGTAATTAATTAAAGTCTCCATTGGATCATAACTTTAAACGGAGGGGCACGTAGTGTCTTAACTGGTCATAATTATTAATTAATTACCATTATAAAAGTTTTGGTTTATGCTCATAGGACAAATATGACTTTCTAAATGATGACATATCATCGTCACTTGTAGGTATATATCAGATATACAAATTATGGTCAGGATATATAAATGGCTACAGATATTTGGTTTAGTTCACTAATTCTATATTGATGTTCCATATGCTTATTTGGGTCTTCTTAAAATTTATTCATGCAACAAATACTAAATTAAATATGGTTTAAAGCCATCTCTGAGTTCCTTAACACATCCTTTTTTTTTTAACTATATATTAGCTTTCTGTTTCCATTAGCGAGTGAAGAGGCTTGACTATATTAGCAAGCTTAATTCAAAAAATTCTACAGTTGTAAAGAGAATATGCTAGGTTGATAGTGGCCCATAAGCAACAATTTATAGTGATTAATTATGATAATGGCTCATAACCAGTAGTACCCTTTTTTGAAATAAGAGTAGTTAGCTGGTACCTGACGCATGTAAGTTTACAGCTCCACACCGGTCTTAATACTGGTAATGAGTAAGACCGGCATCAAACGTGTTAGAAACGGCATGCACTAATTCTAGGGATATAATTATTATTATGTTTCAACTTTGAAGTTATGAGATATGAGTTGAATACTAACTTTTCTGAAACACACATGCAAAGTTTTCGATTAAATGTTCAATGAATTACACATACAAAATTCCAAACTTTCTTTCCCTATGAGTCATGTGCTATTAGTAATGTCATAATTCACTTTTCTATTCTTAAAAATATCAGGGAGAGGATGCAGAGTGGGTAACAATTGAGTACTTCTCTCCAAATGCAACAAACAATGACTGGATCAGCGTCTTTTCCCCTGCAAATTTCAAGTATTTCTCTATACTGAACTTTCTCCTTATTTTGCATCATCAATTGTGATAACTTTCCCTATATATGTTATTTAATCATTCATACTTTTTGCAGTTCATCGACCTGTCCAGCTGTAAATGATGAAGGGCAGGACCCAGATATTTGCACGGCCCCAATCAAAGTCAGTAAAATTGAGACAATTTTTTTAGAATTGTTCTAATTATTCAACTATATATATTAACTGGAATTACATTTTCAACTTCCATTTTATTTGGTTAAATAGAAGCTCCCATGGGGGTCAATTTGACAAGGATCTAGTATATAAAGCATTTTAATTGACATTAATGCTGATTTTGATATTGATATTGAATTATTGCTGTTTTTAGTACCAATTTGCAAACTACTCTTCGGGATATGTTAGGACTGGCAAGGGCTCAATAAAGTTTCAATTGATCAATCAAAGATCAGACTTCTCTTTTGCTTTATTCACTGGTGGTCTTTCAAAGGTGAGTCCGCTCGATTGTATTAATCTCTCACATATATATAAGATTAGTAATGATAATTAGTGATTGCTTACAGTCTTGAACACTAATAATTTTGCAAATATAAATATGGTACCTGAATTTATGTTGACTATAGTATTCTTTATCTGTTCCAGCCAAGCCTTATAGCAGTATCTAATACAATTGCCTTCAAGAACCCCAAAGCACCTGTCTACCCCCGCCTTGCACAGGGTAAAGAATGGAATGAGGTTAGTCTTCTATTTTTCTTCATCCCTTTCTGCACAGATGAGGTGCAATTCTTAAAATGAATAAACAAATAAAAAAGATATATTAATAGAATATTTTTGAACTTTTGTCTTACACAGATGACTGTGACATGGACAAGTGGGTACGATATAAGTGAGGCTTATCCATTTGTGGAATGGGGTATGATGTGGGGACCACCAACACGAACCCCGGCTGGGACCATCACCTTCAACCGTGGAAGCTTGTGTGGTATGTTTCTTATTTTAGTTCTACTTCAAGTTTTTGCCGTTTACTCAGATTTGAGTTTCTGCATCAGATCCCGTACCTGTCTCATACTAATATCCCATATAATGTTAGATCCTCACCCTTGTTGTACCTACAAGATTTTAGTAACACACCTTTTTGACTCTGTGATTTAGTTTTCCCTGCTCTTTATGCGATATGCATGAAAATCATCTATACTAACACTAGCATACTACCATTTGGGGAGCAGACAGTGAAAATCATACACAAATCTTTTCTTATTGGAAATCTTCATGTTGTTGTTTTTTTGATGCTTTGTTCAGGTGAACCAGCTCGCACGGTTGGCTGGAGAGATCCAGGTTTTATCCATACAAGTTTTCTCAAGGATTTGTGGCCCAATAAAGAGTATGAATACAATCCCTTTACTATCGAAATTTATTCCGTTTATTATCTTTTAGTTCTCCTGATATATTACCAAATTGCTTACTAGTAGTCAATTTTGATGATTTTAGGTACTATTACAAGGTGGGACATGAGTTAAAAAATGGAACCATTGTGTATGGCAAACCTTACACCTTCAAGGCATCTCCTTTCCCTGGACAGAACTCATTGCAAAGGGTCATTATTTTTGGAGATATGGGGAAGGTTTGTTTGAACAAATTATACTGGTCTACATGAGATTTTTTTATTTTTGGGAGGAGTTCAAAATAAGAAATGAAAACAAAGCTCCAATGCTTGTAACATTACTGCTGCTGATGCTTCTGTCGTTATAGATTATCATTTTTAATTAACAGGATTGTTAGATTTTCTCTGCAATGTCAACACTCACAAATGTAGGCGAACTCCATATGTGATTAAGAAATCAGCATTGGGTGCCTTCTTAACATTATTTAATTTTTTTTTTCAGGCTGAAAGGGATGGATCGAACGAGTACAGCAACTACCAGCCCGGATCACTTAACACGACTGATACCCTTGTAAAGGACCTGGACAACATAGACATAATCTTCCATATCGGAGATATTGTCTATGCAAACGGATACATCTCCCAGTGGGACCAGTTCACTGCTCAGGTGGAGCCTCTTACTGCCAAGGTTCCCTACATGCTTGCCAGGTAATATCTTTTGAGTTTCTATATTGGCATTAATGTCATATATCGCAGGTGCTTAATATAATGTCCTCCTTTTGGTTGCTTAAATCAAGTCTCCTGCATTGCTGAAACTGCAACAGCAAGCTTAACAATGCATCTTGTTTCTAACATGTCTTTTCTTGTTTGATTGTGCTGGATGCAGTGGTAACCATGAGAGAGATTGGCCCAATACTGGATCGTTTTATGCTGTTCTTGATTCAGGTGGTGAATGCGGTGTGTTGGCTGAGACAATGTACTATGTACCAGCTGAGAATAGAGCTAACTACTGGTAAGCTCATGCACACCAAATATTTATCCTTTCTTTCCCCATCATCCCATGGCTGACGCGGCAGTACTGGATTATAGAATAACAACACCCAAGGAAATCTAAATTTTATTCAGCATCTAATCTAATTAGGAAAAGTGGTTGCATGCTCCACCAATTTAGATACAGCTTTAGAGTTACTAAAATGAGTTACTGAAATAACAGGTACCAAACCGACTACGGCATGTTCAGGTTCTGCATCGCGGACACAGAGCATGACTGGAGGGAAGGCACTGAGCAGTACACGTTCATTGAGAAGTGCCTTTCGACCGTCGACAGGAAGCAGCAGCCGTGGCTGATATTCCTTGCCCACCGTGTGCTGGGCTACTCGTCGGGCTACTACTATGCAAATGAGGGATCATATGCTGAGCCCATGGGCAGGGAGAGCCTACAAAAGCTCTGGCAAAAGTACAGGGTTGACATTGCATTTTATGGGCACGTGCATAATTATGAGAGAACTTGTCCAGTTTATGAGGTATGTTTTGCTCTCATTCCCCGAGTTGCTTAAGATTTTTTTTTTTATAAATAACATATATACCAGGGTTTTGATGTTGGCATTTATGGTGTGCCATGAAGGTAACAGTTAGTTGCGCTTCCATGCCAGATGTGGGCATGCTATTACTGTACTGGAATTTACCATGAAATTACTCATTGATCCTATCGTTCCAAATGCGCTTAGATTTTTAAGTGATCTTCTAAAACTCCTTCTTATCCGTTTTTATATTTTTTCTGACCAGAACCAATGCGTGAGCACAGAGAAGTCACACTATTCTGGCACAATGAATGGTACTATCCACGTAGTGACAGGAGGCGGCGGGTCCCACTTATCAGGCTTCTCAAACTCAACTCCTGCTTGGAGCATATACAGGGATTTGGATTTTGGGTTTGTTAAACTAACTGCATTCAACCATTCTTCGCTCCTTTTCGAGTACAAGAAATCGAGCAACGGCAATGTGTATGATTCATTCAGCATTGAGAGAGATTACAGAGACGTGTTGGCCTGTGTGGTTGATAGCTGCCCTCCCAAGACCTTGGCCAGTTAGAGGGAAGTTTCATTTGTACAAAAGTGAATTATTGCTCGATTTTGCACGCCGCTTCTCGAAATAAAATTGATGTTGCGAGTTACAGTTCAGCTTTTCAGATCCTTTGGAATTGCCACCATATGCGCTTGCTCGGCTCATGCGCTTCATTTTTGAATGTGAATCCAATAAAATCGGTAGATCACAATGTTGGAAATTATTTTTTCAATTTCCAATTAATGAGGGCATCTTAGTAAAAACCAATCAAACACAATAGATTTTGTATGTCGAACCATCAAATTTGCTTATGTCCTAAGGAAATAATAGCAATTCAACGTACATATTAAAAAAATGAAGTTATGCGTCAATTTCCTCCAATGAGTTCAAAAGAAAATTAACAAAAAATATATTTTCTGTTTTGTTTCTTTTAAATGGAAAGAGATTAATTAATGGGAACATATATTTTCTAGATAAAGAAAGAGAATAATTGCTTGAAAAAATTGGTAATGACAGGGACCTCACAACTGATGATGATTGTACGGATTTTACTCATCTCATTCGATACTAAGATAAAATAAAATGTTTTAGTTAATTAGTATGTATGACAAATCATATAGGGTTGTGGAATCTAAACTTTCATGTTTTGATAAATAATTACCATTATTACTATACAAAATTTGTATCAAGTAAATTCTGTATGTATGTCGTGGTCTCTGAAAATGAATTCAACAATTACGCAATCAGGTATTAAAAATAAAATAAGCTATTTTCTTAAATCTTGAAGCAGGTGCAAAGCATAGTTTCATATTTATTAATGAAATTTAATCGTTGAAAGAGCAATAGTACTATAAAACTGAATAAACGAAGGATCTTATTAATTAAATTACAATAATGTCATGATTATGAGAGTGTAATCCTTATAGGTTTCAAAATTCAAAATTACTCATAACATCTAATTTACAATTTCCCTTTTAGAGTATCGATGACGTTTCAGAATATAATAGAACGCTAAATTTGAAACTTTAACAGAACTAATTAATGCTAGCTTTGAAATAATGAAGGCATAAATTATTTAATAAATAAATGGTAAGCACTGGTTCGCTGTCTGCTAAAATATAATCGAATTAAATTATTTTTTTAGCCGGACAGCCAAACTGGAACTATTTTAATAAATTGAAATTAGATTCAATCAAATATGACCGTAATAATCAAACCCTTCTATACAACGAAAATAACATGGGACGGTTTTCTATTAAAAAATTTCATCCTTAAATTTCCAAAAATTTTCAATTTATACAAAAGAAAAAGTTTAATTCATACAAGAACCGTCATCTTAGAACAAATGAATTCACATCTGCTTCCATACTTTTTTTAATATATAACATATGAAGTCCACTAAAATATAAATAAAAAAACATCTTTATTATTAAATCTGAATTGTTTAAATCAAATTAGATTGTTTAAGTTCAGTAAATATACCATAAAAAAAAACGGATACTCACCCAAAACAAATGACGTTGGATCATCTACAGAAATGCATATTTAATTCGATCTCACAATAATTATTTAAAAAGGAGCATATCCTAAAATCCATGACTTCAACATAAGCTCAAGGATGCAAGTCTATATGATTTTGGTACATGAAAAGGATAAGTTTTTTGTCGTTGCCAATATCAACAAACCATTCAAACCTTGTTGAGTGCTGATTGAACAACAGCATCTTTGAAGCTTCAGACTTCCAGAGATGTATATAAAAGAATATGATGTCACAGAGCACCTCAACCATTATAAAACTGATAGAGAGTAATCAGGTCATGCACAACCAAAAAAATAAATAAAAAAAGAATCAAAATAAGATCATATGCTTCCATATTAGGTCAACATAAAAAGTAATTTCTTAAGAAAATGCAAATGTGAAGGCATTTTGTGTCCATAAAAAGTATTTTCCAACTGTAATAGCATGTCCATCGTATCAACAATCCGAACATTCTTTTTTTTTTTTTCCAAGACCAAGTTATTATTATTCTTAATAATGATAATGTTGCCAATCTTAACAATAAATTTAAAAAAGACCCTAGAAATAGAAACATAATTTATAGACAAATATTTGAACTTATAGATGATTTGTATTTCAAATTTCACGTAATTTAAACATAATTTTAATATTTATCAAAAAGTATTAAATATGGACCTTTATATATATGATCATATTATTTTCATAGACTTTAATAGAAAATCAAATAACACTTAAATTGTATAAAAAATTGAAATAAAATCAATCTATTCAATAAAATGTCTATAAATATTTTTCTGTTGTTAGAATTTTATTTCATTTTTTTTGAAAAGCTCATTATTAAGGTTGTCAAAATAACCATTATCAAGTGATCCCTCATTTATTTTTGGGTGGTGGATCCATTGACAATGGTTAGCTTGACGATTTGAAAAGAAAAATATAAACATAATTTTGAACTTATAAATTAATTATATTTTTATCAAAGACCGTTAAATTTAGATTGTTCCAAATTACATGTAATTTTAATTATCTTTAATGGAACATTAAATGATACTTAATTTGTACGAAATTTAAAACACAATCAATCTAAGTTCAAGAATATGTTTGTACATTTTTTTTCTATTTTTAAATTTGTTTTGAATTTATTTGAAAAATTATTATCGAAATTATCAAAATAATCATTATCAATACATCCCTCCAACCTGTATTATTTGCAAAAAGTTTCTTTCCTCTAGTAATAGTTTCTGTTATGAGATTTCAGTCTTGTGAAATCTGTGGAAAGACATTAATTTAAGGGCAAACAAATTTAAGAGCTGATTAAGCTAACATTTTCAAGAATTTGTGCAATAAATATAGAAAAGAACATGGAAGATTATGGTCTCAGATAAACAATAGAGGTTTTTTGTATGATTAAAATAAACATTCTTACTCTAGGGAGAAATATATGTCTAATTGTCTCTTGCTCTTACTCTGAGTAAAAGAAATATTCTTAATTAACCAAAAGTAGGAACCAATTAATGCACTTAATGCAAATTGATGACAGAAAGACTATCTTTTTAGATTGCTGATCTGATTCGACTTTTACAATTATCCAAACTTTGCATGGAGTTTAAAAAAATAAAACCAATTTTGTGGGGGATAGTCTGTGTTCTTTAATCTACTTTTTCCTTGAGAAAAGAATCAGCTGTGTTTCTGTGTATCGAAAAGCCAATCATCACGACTAAATTCCATAATTTTATATGACTCACATGCATGTTGATTTCCACAGCCAAAATGAAGGTCAACAGTATAAAGGGGCTCACCATGGCATGATATGAAGTCTGATTGGGATTTTTCTTTCTTTTTTCTTTCATGAGATGGCTACATTTTTATATTGTTTTCTCATGCTCAGCCCCTCTTTTGACTTGACATTCGTGCTGGAAGGATGCATAAAATGGTAGAGCATTGCACCTGACGGGGACATATTGACGGTCTTCTTCTTTTTTTTTATCTTTTTTTTTCTCCTTTTCCAATACACAATATGAAGATCCTCCTTTTTAAGCTTGCGTAAGGGGAATATTAATAATAAAGAAAACGGTCATTGTTTGGATATGTTTTGCGCGTAATGTTACGGAAGGTCTTCAAATTTTTTGTTAGTGGCAAGTGAGTCTTCAAATTTTCATTTAATCTTTTTTCAACTATACAATTAGTAGCAATCCCTCTGATAATTAAATCATTATTTCATATCAAATTTTAAGTATGAAATGATCATGATACCTTATTATGATAATTTATCCTTGTTTATTTTTTTATGAATTACAATACTTATAATTTTCAATATCAATTTTAAATTAAAATATTTTTTTATTTCATAATGCTTACTGTTTTTCATCTATAAACTAAAACAATATATTTCTATTAATTTTAACCTTTATGAAGCTATATATTTTCTATAAAAATTATATATGGCATAAAAATTCAAAAACTGAAAAAATACACGAGGATTTTTGCTTCTCATGCATTCAGACACTATGTTCACATAATATCTTAACACACACGAGCCAAAATTCATGTTTTCAGTGTTCTCTTGTCATAAACTCTTCATTACATAGTAAATAATTAGCTTATTATGAAATGATTGAAGGGGGCCCGAAATGAAGCTAACCACGGGAAAGTAAGATGACCAACGATGCGATGCAACAACTAACAAGAAAAAAACTTAAATATAAACAAATGAAATAAGCACAAGTTACTTCTATATAAAATCTCCCTGGCCTTCTTCGTAGTGCATGCAGCAATACTCCCCACCCAAACCCCCTCCTTTCTCTCTTCTCTCTCTCTCTCTCTCTCTCTCACACACACACACACACACACACACACAAACACAGGCACCAAAATGACAAGTAACCAAATATCAGGAGATTTCCTGGAGCGTATTTTCTCTGCCTTTCTTAAATCTTGCGGCGATGTGGTAATCATTCCACTGTGTGAAAATAACATTTCACTGTTGCACGAAAGGTTGATTTCAGAACACAAACACATCCCCAGTACCCATGAATTGATGACAAGATTGACTAATCTCAGAATGAGATCCAAAAATCTTTTGACGACACATGAGGACCGGGATAGTTTCTGTAGCTTCGCTTTGTTCCCCTTTGACAACTACATCGCTGCGACAATTCTCAAAGACTGGGACAAGTTTGATAAGGCGGAAGGGGATGCTAAAGCTAAAGCTAAAGCATTGCTATCAGCTGATAGCACTGATGCTCAGCTCACTCGTAAAAACTCGGAGCCAGTTATAGCCCTCGAGGATGAGCCAAGTCTAGACCAACCAACTGTAAATGAAGGAGACCACAATTACTCTAACGATGATTCATTGGTGTTGGTTTCATTGGGTGTCAGAGATGAAGGTGATCCAGTTCCAAGGAATCTGCTGAGTACACTGAGGAGAGTTGTTCACAGTGACATGGCTGCAACAGCACAGAACACCCACATCACTGGGCTTTACAAGTCCAGGTCCTTTGACCTAATCCATGAGACAAGATCAGTGCTTCATGAAAGAAAGGTTGTTGTGCATTATGGTGAGCGTGTGGCAGTAAACATGTTCTCTCAGCAACAGTAATCATTTACACATTTTCGAGCATTGGTTTAGTATGTATGTAAAACTCGTGTCTTTTCATGGATATTATAAATTTAAAAGATGGGGATAGAACTAAAACTTTTGATTGTCAATAAGTATTGTTTGATCAGGTAAGTGTTTGTGCACACATATTTTGGATTTGCATACGTAGTAATATATATATATTATGTTAGAGGATCGGTTTCCATTTTTTGCTTTTTGGTCTTACCTATAAGAAAGACCAACATTTGTGGGTTTGCATGTGTATGTATTGCTTATAATTTTTGTGTAAAGAGCCAATATTCGTAAAATTGAAGATTAATTATTTATTATATTTTTTTATATGGAGATTGAGTATTTGAAATTGTTTAATCTCTAATCCGGGCTAATATAGCCTTGCTGAACACATGTACCGCTCAAATTAATTGTTAGATATATATCAATTAGTTGAAAGCTTGATGCCAAGGCATCCTGTATGGGCTGCTGCATCAGTCTTAAGTTTCTGTTAATTATTTCCTGAATTCGTAGGCAAAAATCTCTAAAGTTATTTTTTTTTTGAGGTAAAGATTGAGTCAAATCTTCTCAACTTTAAATATCTACAAGTAATTTATTAGCCGGATTTCGAACCTACAACACTACAGAAATTTTTTAAATATATATATATATATATATATATATATATATATATATATATATATATATAAGACTTAGGCTTAGATTGAAGAGGGAGGAGATAGAGATTGACAGAAATTTGATTATTTTTCCTTGATTCAGTTTAGAAAGCATAATATCTATTTATTTGTATAGCATGTAGAGTTTCTTAAAGAA
Organism: x Bolboschoenoplectus mariqueter; assembly: GCA_037678475.1. Lineage (NCBI taxonomy): Eukaryota > Viridiplantae > Streptophyta > Magnoliopsida > Poales > Cyperaceae > x Bolboschoenoplectus > x Bolboschoenoplectus mariqueter. The sequence continues at coordinate 3,837,473 of CM075236.1, read as the reverse complement.
TATTTGAAAAACAATCATTCGGCCACTTGGTGATTAACATAACAGAACCCTTCTAACAATATTTTTTTTAGCAACTTTGAGTGATCAGTATCGAGTCTTTGAACATTCAATGATTGATCCAGTTAAAGCCCCCTCAAGGCACAAGCTCAGCGGCCCAACACAGAACTTTGATTGATCAGTGAGAACAGCAGCCCACCGAACTTTTCTGAATACTGATTTGATACAAATTTTCTGAATTCAAATGTTGTATTGATATTTTATTTTTTTCTTTTTTTGAAAAAAAAAATAATCTTGTGGGCTCAAGTACTAAACATTCTGGGTATTGCGTCGTGGTATGGCCACAACTTGATTAATCAATCAATTAATTAGTTGATTAATTAGAAGATCAATTGTTAATTCACAAGCAGATGCAAGGCTGGAATTGAAAAGTAATTAAGCATAATTTATTGAATATTGGATGCTCTGTATTCGCTCCTTTTTTTTTTTACTCTAGACCTTTAATTTCCTATAGAATAAGAATACTACTTTTTTTCTCTCCTGTGAAATACAAACAGTCACCCAAGGCAGCTAGAAGGGGTTGATATGCAGCCTGACCCTGCTCAATTGTAATACATTTTTTCTTAAAATAAAATATTTATTTTCCTTTCTGATGAGATGAGTAAATCCGTTGTATGATTGATTATTTGACATGTATACCCTCTTGAACATATATAATATACAGCCAAGGCAAATTAGCAAAGTGCATTGACCACAAAACTTTGTAAGGAGGTGAGTTTTTTGATGCACTTTCAAGGTGTTTAACGTATAGTCACAAGCTCTATATTAAAACTCTTATATTTTGAATCATTCAATTTATCAGTCTTAAAAAAAAATCATCAATGAAGGAGTTTCATCCCCATATTTAATTTTATTTCAAAAAGATTCATAAAAAATTATCAGTACCGTGCACCTTTTACCAAATAATCTTTATTGGAGGACAATCCGGTTTTAAGAAAATGCATTATGGATAACAGTATTAGCCAGAATCAGCTGTAAGCTTGTAAGTACTGTGCTGAATCACAATTAAGGTTTTTCATATCAATTTAAAGTAAGTCTTTGTTGAATTGTAGATGATTAATGTAATATGAAGTTAAACCAAAGTAAGTCAACTTCTCTTTTACTTTTTCTTGTACACTTTCTCTCTGGCCTTCTTCATTGTGCGCACCCCCCCCCCCCCCTGTACTCTTTATCAAAAAGAAAAAAAAAGATTGGCAGAGGCTGTCAAGGATCTTCTCTCTCTCAAATGCCAAAATGACATGTCGTGAGACATCAGAAGATATAATGGAGAAAGTTTTCGCTGCCATTCTAGAATCTTGCTGCAATGTTTTAATCATTCCATTGTGTGAGGATAGCATTCGAAGGTTGGATGACCGGTTGAAGTCAGAGCAGAAACGCATCATGAGGGGCACTGATTTAAGCAAAAGGGAGGTGTTCATTTGGATGAAGAAAGTTGGTAATCTTAAGAAAAGATCTGAAATTTTTTTGGCAACACATGAGAACCGGGTTGGTTTCTGTCGGTTTCTTTCATTCCCATTTGACAACTACATCGCTGCCACACTACTCCAAAATTGGGAGAAGGTCGATGAGGAGGAACCTTCCGAACCATTGCCACCGGACAGCACTGGTGCTCAACTCAGTCGTAAAAGCACGGCTCCAATTGGATCAATTGAGGCTGAGCTGAGTCATTACCAACTGAATGGAAATGATGTTAGTGGCGGAGACGAAAGAGATCAAAACGATAGGAATTATGCTAGTGACAACTTTTTGGTGTTGGATTCATTGGGTTTCATAGGAGAAGGTGATCAAGTTGCAAGGGATTTGCTGAGTACACTGAAGATGGCTGCCGGTCATAGCGGAGCATCATTAGTGCAGAGTACTCACGACATTCGCCTCATCAGGTCCAAATCCTTTGAGATAATCCACAACGAGAGATGGATTGTTTTCGACAGGCGCATTTTGTAAATTATCAAGGGAAGCAAAGGTGTTCTGACTGTTCTCTTTGCAATGAGTTCACACAATTTTGCAAATGATTGTGATACATATATTTTGTACTTTTTTTTATTTTTTTCTTGAAGTTCAAAATGGGGAACACAATGAAAGATGATTGTGAATAACTGTGTTGTTTCAGGTAATTGTTTGTCTATATATTTTGATTGGCATATGATATTGTAAAAAATTCTGCTTCTTTTTTTGCTTTTGCTTTTAAGTCTTTTAGTCGCACATCTAAGAAAAAGCTACATTTGTGACTTTGTAATTGCCCAAAATTTTTACGTAAAGGTCTCAGTTGTAAAAATTGCAGATTGATTAAAATCACTTAGTATATAATTAAGGCTAATCTTGGCTTGTTGAACACTTGTACCGCTCCCATTAATTAGTTGAAAGAGCCAGGCTAAAGCATTCTGCTATCTCCATAACATTTTCCTTATTTTTAATTATTTCCTGAATTTGTAGGTAGAAAGTCTAAGGTGCTTTTTTTAAATAGGAAAATACAAAAAATGACTTGGAAGAAGAAAATAAAAGCTGATTACAATAAACAAAATGGGAACATTAAATCCAGTCAAACAGTTGTAAATCAAAACAACGGTACTAAACATAGATCAGTCTTTCCCACTTCCCAGGCTGGCATTTGCTGTTAACATTGTAATAGCCTCTAGACAGAAAACTCCAAACTAATTATTTAAGATATTTGACATTATCTACAATAGGGATTAATTTCTACCAGAAGCACATGCAATGTGAAGAACATAAAACAGGCTCCCAGCCCCTGAAACCTTTGTTCTTATAAATAAAATAAAACGAAGGCCTTCGGCTTTGGGCCAGGTCCAGACTACAAATTAGAGAAGCGCTCAAGTGAAGAGGATCTGAGCATAGTTATGGGGAGTTCAGGAGGTAGGAAAGAAGAGCTATGGGGGCAGAAGCACCTCCCTCTCTTGCTCGGCGCCAGCTCCAAGGACTCCGTCGACTACATCCTTCAGGCCTTGTGGCGCACTCGCAATACTGGCCTCGACTCCGCCGACCGCGCTCTCTTTCGCGACATCCTCCGCCTCCCCTCCGCCTCCGACCTCGACCCTGTATGTATTGCACCTCCTGCTCTCTCTCTCTCTCTCTCTCTCTCTCGACATCACAATTTTTTCGCGTTTGCACTTTGCACTGAACTTTCTGATTATATTTATGTAGCTTCTGGTGTGCCTAAGAATGCTAATAAGAAGCTGCGTGTATGGAAACACACCAAAGGAAGATATCCAAAAGCTATTTCTACCGGATGTCTCACTGGAGCTACAAAAGCTTCTCACTTTACTCCTCCAAAAATTCCAATCTGAGTGGAAAGACGATGTGCTCAAACATCAGGTAGGTATACATGGATCTCTAAAAAGAAAATGTTCATTGATTGAATGTCCCCAACATCTCACATAGGCATTTCCGTCTCAGTAACCTTTATTTTTCTGGGCTGTTACAACAAATAATATTTCAATGATGAGATTCTGTTTACTGCAATGCGAATCCCATTGAGTGTTCTTTTTAGCTAGCAATAATTATGTTCCAAGTTCCTTAATTTATACAGTTTTCAATTTTTCATTTAGTGCATTTATGGAGATGAGCCTTGAACCCTAGACTGTCCTTATTTTCTTAAATTTGATTTATGTATTTTCTGGCTGATTGATAAGCAGGTCTTACAGGGACAAACAGGGCGGAATTTTGTGAATTCGAAAGGAGATCAGGCGTCCAATAACGTAACTGATTTGCAATTGGACATTTTCAGCACTTTTTGTCTTTTCTTAATTATCTATTAATTTACTGTTGTAGTGTGTTCGTGTGCATGCATTTGATAATTATTTGTTCAATCTTTCAGGAAGAAACCAACAAGTCTACATAAAGAGGAGCTGTATACATGTAGGATAGGAAGAGGATGAGAGAGTCTGAGTTGCGACCTGCTGGGTTTGCATTTTTCTATAATATTTTGAATCAAGATTTCTCTAGCTTGGTAGACTTAATTACACATGTACCATGACCTTGTATATATCAAATTGGATGGTAGGACTTGTGCCTGCATTTGTATGCCTTCAAAACTGGTTTTTACGACTATTAGTGTTAGGTTTACATCAAATTGGAGGTGGCGAATCGGATTGGGTTTGGTTTGGTTTAGATTTTCTTTTTTGGGTTTGGAATATCTCATGTCTCTCAGTATTTCAGGGTCGAGAGCATCCATCTTAAGTCTGATTGGATGTGTTCTGGGTTGAACGGGTCAAGGTGACGTGTCAGACTGGTCAGGTTTGGTTCTTGGTCTCATTGGGTTTGGCTCAGTTCGTGCCTCATGTCAGCTCAGTTAATGATCATTTTGTGTCATTTAAGGCTAGCTTTCAGGTTTTGGGCGGGTTTCTCAAATCATTTTAAATTTTGCTACTTCGAATTTAGTGTACAGAAGATGAATGAACTGATCATATCGCACCAATAGTAAAATTGCAATTATATATTAACACCAATTGAAAGTTATTTGTTGTGATTATTAATTTGAAGCATGTGGTATGTATGGAAATACTCATACCAGAGACTGATTTTTTTTTTAATTCTATCCCGATTTTTAGAATGATTGACAATGATATCTTTTTTTTTCTGAAATGTTTCACAAAACTATGTTTATTTTTTGAACGCCTGTATTTAAAATTGTCAATTGGCAATTAAAAGATTTGGAAAAAAAATTCCCAGGGACTAAAACCAACAATCTGAACAAATGGATTCAGGATGGTGCGTTCACGATTCCACCAAAAACAATTGCATTAAAAAATGCCTGTGTTTGATCAGTTGTTGGTATAGAAAAAAAATCAACGTTTTTTGTTGTATGAACGCATGAGTTCAAATGACTTATGAACTTATTCATTCAAATAAATATAATTTTGTTAAACATTTAGAAACAAGAATATAATTATCAATTAGTTTGAAGTTCGGATTGAAAAAAAGGAATCAGACTTACTATGATTCTTTAAGTGTTCATACGCCGAAACCCCGACCATGAATTTATTTTCTTCCCTTGCTTTTGCACGTGCATTGGACATAACAATATTTATGTAAAAGAAGATAAACACTATCAAAGGTGATTTATGACTATCCGTATTAGATTTAATAACCAGCTAAACACCGTGACAGCAAACAACAAAAATTAAAATTATCCTGTTCTTTGTAATTGATGTCATATATTTTTTTTGCATGATATTAATACATGAAAGTTTCAAATTAGACTGAATGGAAAAAACAAATTGAAAGAAATAATTAAACACTACATTATTATTGTTGTGTGCGCGAGTGGATTTACTCAAAACTTGAATTCGCTTTTGCTTTGGAGGAAAAGATTTTGATCCCACTATTGTCAAAATAAAAAGAGGTACCTTTGGGCAATCAACATGAACAATCAAAGCAGGCTTTATTCAAATTTCACACCTCATGTTCTGGCAGTTTTGCAACTAATACTGGACCTTCTACAAGCACTGAAATGACGGGAAAAACAAATAAAGAGAAACATTTCTGAGATTGCCACAGTGTTAACACATTATATATGCATCTTATTATTTGTCAAATATAGTTTCAGAATCTGTCAGCTTAGAGCTTAGCGGCATTGCTCCTAACATAGACATGATGCCATGAATTGTTCAGAATCCCTCTCAGATTCCAAATTGACATTACATTCTCTGGTTGCACATTTGCACTTGAATCCACCTATCCAATAAAACAAAAATGTTGTTACAGACTAGCTAACGTGGCAAACAACTAGTCCAAATAAACTTGATTTACAAATATGCACAAAAGCCTCTTTGGCATATCTTAGCAAACCAGATTCATCAATGCCTACTCTAGTTAGAAAAGGCTAAATAAAATACCATAACAAGCAAGGTGGAATTCGTACTTATTTACCGGTAAAATGTAACAAAATATAGGATTCCTATAAAAGAATAATAGTACATACCGCCTTGACAACAATGTCAGCATTTTCTGATTGTAGGTCTACAACAGCCTCAAAGAGTACCCATGCCCACTTGTCACAGCTGCTATCATCATCAGACACATATGGTACATTGGTCTTCTGGTAGCGGTTGGCCTCAAACCAAGTCTTTCCTCCATCTATGGATATGTCGACCCTCTCTATGCCCCTGCCCCCACCAGATAGAGCATAACCGGCAATCCTAATCTGCATCCTTGCATAAATATTAGCATGCTAGTTGATTCAGAGAGATAGAGCTAACTGGTATGGTTTCCTGCAAGGTGCCAAACTTGGTTTAAGATACCATATTGGTACCTCCTGAAACTTATTGTCAGCATCAGTCTAATTGGTACATTACAATTTTATATTGCTCAAGGCTCCTGAGTCTTGACTACTGAGGCTTAAGAACTTCCCCCCCACTACACACTGCTAAAAAGCATCTTTATAAAGAACAAATAAGGACACTTCTGAAGGGCAAGTATGATGTTCTAACCCAGGAAGGAAGGCCTATTGGTTGTTTGTTTCAGGTCGGGTATCATAATAGGCTTTGAACAAGTCTGATGTTGCTGATTGGTCATATCCTTAGAAAGCTGAAATTTAGCATCACACAAACCTTTCCTTTTTTAACAATATCCACATCTTGTAAGGAGCAGATTGCACTCTAGAAGAGGGGGGAGCAAAAAAAAAAAAAAAGATCAGTACATCCTCAAGAAAATTATAGTAATGCACATCTCTCCTTCACAAATGCCTAACCTGAATAGGGAAGTCCATCTGCGGCCGTCGGGTTGACCAGTCGATGTTGTCCCAATTGACTGATGGTGGGAACATCTTGTAATCCTTTTGCATGAAGAATCCCTGTTTGAGAGAGAGAGAGAGAGAGAGAGAGAGAGAGAGAGAGAGTGATCAAATATCAAATCATACTGTAAATGAGATAAAAAAACTGCCAGAAATCAAGGATTGAAATCCTTCCTTGTAATGTAACATGACAAAAACCAAATAAAACACAAGGAAGATCTACCTCTCACCAGATTGACAGTGGTGCCCCAAACCTACTTCCAAACAAAAAGACCTAAGGTTTGTATGAGGTCAGTCTGTAGTCTTTTGTTATCTTCATACAGACTGCAGTTCGTACTGTACCAGGTTCCAATGAATTGATTGAGGTACTCTCACAAACAGTGGCTAGAGTAGAAATTTTGGCAGTACCTGGCTTTCTTGTTCAATTATGGTGATTCTATCGAGCCACTTAACAGATCTTGCACCAATTACACCTGGCACCACCACTCGCAATGGATATCCATGGTCACGGTTAAGTATCTAAAATTAAGAAATACCATAACCAACATGGTATATAGAATTTAAAAATTAGCATTTCAGTATTGGGAAGAAAGGGAAAATAAATCACAATTTAATGAAAAAGATCTAAAATGTCCATAACAATAATAGTTTACAAATGACCCCCACTTACTAATTAGTGCTAAATCATGTCCTTATTGTTGGACGGATTGACACAACTAAGTTTTCTATGTAATTTCTTAGTAAGGAAGATTTATTTTTAACTATTTTCTTAAGATTATTTTAAATCTTCTAGTTCGGTTATTCCCATAAAAACCCACAGGACCAAAAAATAACATTAAGCACAAACTACATAAGTTTGCTTTTCCCAGTAACGTGCTTTGATCACAAGTTCCATGTTTATTTACCTCTCCATTCATTTCATAAGCAAGCAAAACATCAGCCTCTGGATTAGTAGCTTGTGACAGTGGAATTGATGCCTTGTAGGGCCCACCATTCTCCTCCTAAAATGGAAGAACAAATAGTAACACAACTAACAGTAGGAATTGATATGGTCTTCATAGGGGAAAACTACGAGGATGTTTCCCACCCAGTCCTTCAAAGCCTTAAAACTAATGATAACAAATAACAAGCATAGCACTGGAAATGAGAATATATGGGTAAAGTATCTCACTGGCTTGTTTAAACAGAATTACCACACATTCTACTCATTACATCCATTTAAATTATTCTTTTCATAAGAACAAACGGAGGTAGTTACACAAAAAAGAAAAGAAAAAAGTATAAAAGGTTAATTAATGAATTTACTTTGCATTTGTCAATGCTGATAAATTCAACATGCTTCCCTCCTGATGATGTCACTGATGCCAACTTTGAGATCCCTACCAATTCTAATACATCAGACAGTTTTGCACCTCCCCAGGTAGCTACAAGAAAAAAAATTGAAACACACAAAATGAAGAAATTATCATAATATAATAAGAAAACACATTCTAGTACTAGGCCCGGCTAGTACACAGTTTTGTACAAGTTGAATATGATAGAATTCCTTTTATTTCGTAAATGTTTCTAGTGGTGGGCATGATCCTCATTATTTTTAGAGGCTATGGCAGAGCTGTTTGAAGTTCTGCAACAGTATACACACACACACACAAAAAAAAGAGCTCCGCTGACAATACTGACAGAAGAAAAAAAGAAGAAATGTACCATTTCCTAAGGCAGAGACATCCCAGCCAACACCTCGTACCTTCAATTGTTGACTCATTGCGGTCCTTCTATTACCTGCACACTGCATGTAATAATAATTTACTTTGACACCATCGGCAATTATTCTTTAAAGTATAGAAAGGTACTCCAAAACAGAAAGTTAAAGAAAAAAATGAAGCTTACCTGTAGAGTAGCAGTGACATTGTACTTAGGAAGAAGCCTACAAGGTTATAAGTAATACTTACTTAGCTTTTATTATGTCATAAGCAACTCAATAGGAAGCAACACTAATAAATTACTCAAATTCTAGCTAAATTAGTTGGATGTGCATACCCATTAAAGGACACAAATCAAATATGCAGCAACTGAAATGAAGGCCCTTTCAAATCAATGGCCTCAACAAGGCCACAGATACAAATTTGGAATTCTTTTGAGGTTTTACATGCAATGATAAACCATAATTTTATTGATTTATTACCTGATTTGAGCCATAGAAAGTTGTATAGGCTTCTCTACCAGACCATCTATAGCCAGACTGTACCTGTTTAAAATTATTGGAAAGCAGAACAAAATGAATCACAATAAGACACTAGAAATGTCCACTGCAAACATAGACCGGCACAGTATCAAAAGCATGTAAACAACCTGCTTTCAATCTACTCCAATGACAGTTTTGCTACATCATAGGCTACATAATCACTATTCTTTACTATTATTTCTGATTTTAGTTTAAGTCCAATTAATAGTCAAACTCAGAACCTTGACAAATCACACCCCTCCACAAGACAAAAATAATAAAAATAGAAATAAGATGGTAGAGAATTGGAGATTTAATTAAGTGCAAAACCTGCCAATGTCCTCAACAATTGGTATTGGGCCATGGTTTCTCTTATAAAAATAGTCCACAGGGGTGATATATGAAAGGATCAGATCCTGACGAGCAGGCTCTGCATTGAATGGTTCCTGCATCAAATTTTTATAAAAGAATGAATCTTTGTGTTAGTGAATGTGTCAGTACTCCTAGTAATGTAGTACTTAGTACGTGGTATCAGTATCACTACCAGCTAAAAGACATGGAAAGCATGATAAATGCATACAACATGTAAACTCCCCTTGTTATTTCTCAAGACAAGTATCCTCCTTTATGGGAAGTGGTATTGTTGATGTGTTGTAAAATATGTTTTATTGATTAGAAGGAATTCATTCCTTGCCAATTGAAGAATGTAGACCACGAATTGAGATTTGCAAAAATCAGATGTCATCTCTACGCTCCTCTCCTATCCTAATTACTGAAAAAAAATCCAGAATATTGCTCCGTTTTCTCAAATTTACGCAGAGAAAATTGTGCGGAAAACGGAGGAGGCTGGGCTAAACATAGAAATATAATTACCAATTATATGTACAAATCGAAAAGAAAAGGACTTAAGTCGAAAGAAAAACTGATCTTGATTCTTGAGAGAAGGCGGAAACAGCGAAATCGAGCTAGGTTCTAACCTTGGCATTGATCTTGAGAGATGGATGGCGCGGTGGCTCGCGAGAGTAATCCGACGGTCCAATCAATCCTGGCATCTTCGCTCTCTCGTTCCTTCCGAGGCCTGATATGACACAGGTTTTCTCGCTTCGGTGTGTTAGCGGATGGTGAGACTGAGAGAGACACACACACCGAATGGTCGAGACACACACCGAATGGTGAGACTGAGAGAGAGACACACACCGAATGGTCGAGACACACACGGAATGGTCGAGACACACCGAATGGTCGAGACACACACCGAATGGTCGAGACACACACCGAATGGTGAGACTGAGAGAGACACGCACGGGCCACGGGGTTCGCTATCTGGCTATCTCAGAACCAATCTATGCAACCACATGGCATTTCGATCTCCTCTTTGTGGCCTCTGTGTTTGTGGGGACCCCATTTGCGGAGTCCCTCAAGTTACTTTATAATTTTTCAATTTTCGAATTCATCTAGTATAAAGATAAGTGGTTAAAAAAGTGAAGGCTTATAAGTTATTTTCATGTATTTATTTTTTATCAGTTTTTGACCACTCGACTTTTCAACAAATAAAATAAAAAAAATAATGATTTCAACACATGAATATATATGAAGCGGATTCAATTGATTTTTGAGTTAAACTTATTAAAAATGAGTTTAAGAAAATACTAATTTTACTTATCAGTTAATGTATGTTGCTGTAAGTAATAGTTTATATTTTATTGGCGAAAATTCTCTCTTTGTGCGAACAAGCGGATTATAGAGTGTGGACAGAATCTTTCTATGCAAATTGATGCCTCCTATGATATTATTACATACTATATACAAGGACATAAATATGTCGCGAGTGGATATAGATTGGTCTAAAAATTTTACATTTCGTATTCTGTCACGCCTTCAGTAAACTTTTTTATTGATTTTACTAAAAGTTAAAGTAAGTTTCCCCTACTTACTCCAAAAAAAACAATAATAATAATAATAAAAACATACAAGGACTCTAGTCTCTAGAGAGGTTGAGATGGGGAATTTGCACTTAACACAGGAAGTAGTTAGTTTGGACGCACACAGAATTAATTATCAATTAAAGCCTGCACAAAAGGATGACAGTACCACAAATTAATGGTTATCTTTGTATTTTTATTTTTCAGTTTTGTAACTATGAATACCAAGTCCAAATCAAATGTACGATTTCTTAATTTTTCAACAATAAGAAAAATGACAAAACTTGTATTTTATATTAATTGCTCCGCTATCTCTGTTTCTATACAGTTGCTCTGGTTTCAAAATGGGTGTTTATCTGATTCCAGATCTCTTTGTAGATTTTAATCTATGTAGAGCAAAATATTGGATGACAATGGTCTGATATTCTTTTCAACGTGATTGTTTTATTATGTAAAAGTTCAGGTACACAAACGCAAAATCAATAATACAGAAAAAATAGAACCTCGCAGAGACCATAGTTAATGTAAGCAGATGCGAGGAACTGTCCATGTAAAATTTCCACTCTCTTTTTCCTCAGGAGATAGAGTCTTATACTTATTCCAATCATCCAAAACGCTTCTCAAATCATTTATCTTATTCTTAAAACCAACGCAACAGTTCGACTGCATCGTATGGACCTTGTTCAAGTCCTTCCCGTAATTACAGAACCCACTAAGATGATCAGTTTCCACAAATCGCATCTTCATTTCGAACTTGTCAACAAGTTCATTCTTGATGTCGTTGAAGACCGCTTGTTCGTTCTTGTCAGGAAACCTGTTCCTAGCTTCATACCAGTAATTGAGCGCCTCTGCATTTTTTACCGTGCTTTTCACATAAAAAAGCCCGGTATTTGGTAAATTTCCAATATATTCAGGCCATCCAAAATATATGTCACAGGATAGTGTTATGTCATAATAAACACTGACGAACTTCAGGATGTTACGGAACCACAATACATCCAAATCCTGTAAAAATTATGATATTTGGACTTCAGTTCTCGATTATATATATGCAAACAGTTCTGTTTTACTAAGGTAAAGTTCTAATATAAAGTCATACATTAGGTTGAGAAAATAATATTGTGAGAACTATTATACAGCCTTCAAAAATTAAAGTTTACTTCGGCTATGTGAGACATTTGGTCTAATACTCTGATCTAATTATTTTGGAGGAATTGTACTCTGATTTATTATGAATTAATGTCTCTGTGGCTCATAAAAGAAAGCTGATTATTCAAGTTAGGAAAAATCTGCGTACCGTGAAAATCACATTATATCCGAACTCCAGCATGCGTTGCATCAGCTTAATCTTGGTCCAAACAAGGTTAACGAAGCCTTTTGTCATATAGAACTTCTCGGATTCAAAATTTTCACCATCAATTTTCAACAAATAGCAGTGATGGTGTATGGATTTACATCTCTCAAATGAAACTTGATCCATCGCTACAATAACTAAGTGATCCAGGAGATGCTCTATGTTCTCACCAACATGAAAACTCTCGAGGAAGAGGTCGAGAACAGAACCTGGCTCAGCGAATGCATCGTTAACCTCAGTGAAAATTATTGTGTTGTCATCCATAGATGCATTTTTTAGCACCGGAAGTAGGTCTTCAAAGGTCGTCTACATATAGAACATATAAATAAAGTCTAGAGCAATAGTAGAATTTAGAATTATCTCAGAAAGAAAAAAAATAGTATAGTCTAGAGCAAGATTAAAGCAGCATGACAAGATAGGAAATGAAGTACCTCAGTATTATTTGTTGGTGCATTCCTTGTTTCATTGAGACAGACACAGTTAGGTGGAACTTGAGCCTCATTTCTAATGCCAAGATCATGAATTGTCTTGCTTTCTTCTGTAGTTATAGAGAAATAAAACACCACCATGCTAGTTGCAATGGCTGCTCCAAGAAGAACATACCATATAGGCTCTCTGCTTTTATTCTCGGGCAACATCTCTGTTCCAAGTACTCTCTTGCTATCTTTTCCTCTCCAAGAAATAACGGAAGGTTCTGTTATATAGGCAATTAATTAAGGATGATAATTAAACCGGGTATTTGGTTTTTATTTTATTTTATTTTATATTTTGAAGAAGCACGTATGGGTTGATTAGTTCCGACGACAAATTATAGGATATTAATTAATTTTGATCACCAAAATGTTATCCATTTTACATTCACTACAAGCTAATTAAATCTCTTTTTGTCTGACAAAACCAAACCTATCATATCTAAAGAATGAACTTTACACTATTTTTAAAGAGAAAAAAGTTAAACCTTGTACTAATCAAAATCCGGATGAAACTTTTTTGACGATAGTTTGTATCCCTCCAAAAAAATATATTATTACTGCGTGCTTTCCAGACGTGCATTACTTAATGAAGAACACGTTTAAGAAGTCAATCAATTTTTTTCCCCAAGTAATCATGTGTTGACCGAAACAAACTATGTTTTGCCAGCACCATGTTTTAGAATTGATTTGTGCTGTAAGAATCTAATACAATTAATTAATAATCTATACATCAAATGTGTCATATCTTAATCTTTAGAATATAATGTACGTCTCTACTGGCATTAAACTATCAATGTACCATGGTTGACTCGCAAACAATACAAGCTGTTATATCTGGCCTCACAAGTCACCAGGATCCTTATTATTATTATTACATGTTTGCTCCATAATTGCATTAGGTTCTGAGACTTTATTAACGTACAATATAACAATATAATAATAGTAATAGTAATAGTAATAGTAATAGTAATAGTAATAGTAATAGTAGTAATAGTAATAGTAGTAATAGTAATAGTAGCAGCGGTAAAAAGCCTTTGTTGCAATTTGAAGAAAAACCAAATTTTCAAGGAACAGTAAACTTGTGATGCACCGATTGACAGTCTCCAGATCAAGTGAAAAGGCCCACAGCGGCGAGGCAAGATTTCATTGGATCAATGTAGTAAAAATATAAGATATATAATCTTACACAAAGCCCAGAACTCAGAATCCAAGTCAGCAAGCCCAGAATGCACAGAGAGGAGAGCAAAGCTTAATGCAACCCAAATATATCAAACAATCTAAGAAAAATAGAAAGAGAGAATAAAATGACTAGCGGTACCGAAATCAGAGAACTTGATATCTACATTTTTCAAATATATAATGTATTGACTGATTGATTCACAGTCGGGAGCCGAAACAATCGATTTTGATTCATTACACATTTGCAAAGAGCTTATAGTCCTTGGCATCTAAAGCTATTTGACGAATTGCCGCAACATTTGCTAGCACTGTCAAACATGTGAAGACAACAATAAGAGTGGTGTTCAACCAAAATATAAGGCTACGTCTTGATGGTTTAAAGGTGATATTGTAGAAGATTGACGGCATGAGAAAGTCGAGAGGCAGAAAGCCAAAGGCCCCTATGACGGCGTTGATGTCTCCAAAGAAAGGGAGCATAGCTGCAATTGTAGTTGCCGCAGCAACTGATATTGATCGAAATATCAGCCGTGGAATGACGTTGCGTGCTGAAAATTGATCCTTTGTCACATCTCCAAAGAGCCCCTCAAGCACATCATTTGTAGGTTGCAAGTAGATCTACAGTTCATAAAATGTTCTATTAATTTTAATACATGCATGGTAAACAAAAACTACAAAATCATTGTTCATTTCAAAGAATCTGATCCATTGTATTTTTTTTGTGGAGTCATGTTTTGACATGTAATTCAGATAAATTGGGTGCTCAATATAAATGAACAGAGATCAAGATTCAGTACTTGTTTTATACTTGGATCAACATTTAGCTATAATGTTGGCATTGACATATTATGCAATACATGGAATAAAAATATAAAATTCATATATTATCTGTTGAGGTAAAGCAAAATTACCAGAGCAACAGCTGAGAGCTGGAGAAGGATGAAGACATTAGTAATGGTGAGTAGCCACTTGGGGATGAGATTTACGCCATCTATTGTGAAGTTACTAACTAAGGTGCCGGCTGCTTGGTTGCCAAAAGCCCAGTAGCCAGATATAGCAACACTAAAGAAGGTTGCCACGACAATTGTGTAACAAAGGCTCAATCCCTTGAACATCTTTCCTTTTACAGGAGGAGCAACTGTGGCCTGGAAATTAAGCACAATTTTCTTTAATCAGCAGCACAATCCACAATGATTGGGTACATTTGCTTCGCAATTCTTATTATGTAATCTTTTTTTTTTTGATAAAAGTGGATTACTCATTATGTAATCTGAACTGCCAAACTATTTGCATACATAATTGTATACTACCATTAAATTGAGGTGCCTCATAAATAACGGCTTAAAATGATGAACAAAATTCCAAAATAAAAAAGCAAGTCAACTTGTGCTATGTCGAACGATCTATTCATCATCATATCCATGTCTGATTTGTCAGTAAGCATCGTTGTCATTTGTCAAGTATCAGCTATACAAATATAAAGTTTGCGGAGAATTACATGCCTGTATCTCAGGGATAATTCCATTTCCATACGAGGTGGCAATAACTGCAAAGGCATTAAAAACTCCAAAAAGGCGATGTGTGCTGCTGCCTGAAATGGAGTAATCTCTGGTAGGGGCACGATCTGAGTGACCTAAAATTTTCCAGAAGTTTTCAATAAAAAATTTTCCATTCAATCCAATGGTTACCAGTGAGTAGTAAATGGTGACTGAGATGATGAGGTGTACCTGCATAAATGGAACCAGCCGTTGCACAAATGCTATAGGCAAGGCAGAGCACAAGAGAGACCAGATTAATGTACCTCAGAGAGTGAAACGACGGCATCTGTGCCATAATTAGCATGAAAATCCCAAAAATTATCACAAATTCGTACAGCTTCATTGTTCCCTCTGGTTTTGCAATCAGATATATATTCTGCAAATAAGGTGAGCTGAATGTTTGTTGCATGCATATGAGATAAAAGTCAATTTAGACATGAAAATTGCGTAATTCCATAAAAGTACTGGTAAGTCCTGCCTGAGAAAATCATTAATGTACTGAAATCTGTAAAATAATATACTGAAGTCATGATGCATTGTAAAATTTAATGGTATGAAATATTGAGATATGTAAAATACCTTCATACTCTCCCCACCAAGAAGAGTATTTCCAACAACAGCTCCGAAGCATACCGCAAATTGAATAGGACCTATACAATACCGCCCCCATCCTGGACCTGAAAGGTATAAATATGGTTTACGTTTTTTCAAATGCAACTAAATTTGTATCTCAAACTATTGTTTCATATTAATTACATCTCAGAGTTATTCTAGCTTACATGCGCCTTGTTTTGAATAGATAAAAAAATAAGTACAAAATTAATCTTAATTTGTTTCATGTCGATTCAATGAAACATGTGGGGTATTGATTACTTAAAACTTGAGAGATTTACGTACCAATTCTTTTCTATTCAGAAAAGATATATATTTCTATCTATTTGCTTATACAAGATCAAATAAATTGGATGTCAGTTTTGTCACTCTCTCTTCTCAAAACAGAACTGTAATCGACTCATATATAATTCCGGATGATAATGTAGCATGTGATCAGAGACAGACAACAAAATAATTAATTAAGCACACTCAAATCACATGCAGGGGGCTCACACACGCCCCCCAATCGTATGCGGACACATGTACCAGCACTGCCTAAAAACTGTTCCACATGATCGATCTTTCTGTCTTCTATATCTCAAACAATGAATTTCTTTGACATTTTTAATTTCTTTTATGGAGAAGAATATTCTACCAGAAATCCCAACCATCTGGACCAGATGATCTGGTCCTGGTGGCACATGGTGCATGTGGCACGTTGGAGGCTTGAAGCTCTAATTAAGGTGATGTCAATCCTCCCCTCTATTCTGAAACGCCGCAAATGATCTTTTGGTGCTGATCTAGATTTTTTGAGGCTATTTTGGTTCATATTTTGTGTTTCCATGCTAATTTTCTTTTAGCGTTTTCCTTCTTCTGACTATGATCAGACAGTTCCAACATTTAAGGCCTAAGAACCTTAAATACTAAATAATTAAATAGTAAACAGAAACTCTAATTAAACATTGTGTCTCCTTAATTTTGTCAAATACCAAAGCACAACAAATATTTATTGTAGTTTCTGATATATAGAAAATTAAATTCTAACTTACAAAAAAAGAATGATTTTAGCTTACAAAAATAAAAGAAGTTAGCCTAATATAACCTCTTAAACTCTGTTTTACACAACATATACTTTTTTCATATCTTATCCGACATATCGCAATATTTTTGAATCAAATAAATTTGTTGATTTGCTTGCGTTGTGGCCGCGTTTCTTCGAAAAAGAAAAGTACGATGCAAACTGAGAGTAACACAATTGTATGATTGTATCTTACACTTGGAAGTCGTGTTGACTACTGATGCTTGTTATAGTTGAATTCGTATTCTCTGATGTATATATTATATAACACAGCGTATTATTCGTCAGATCAGGTTGAGTTTCGTATATTCTAAATCTTACAAAAAAAATCTCGATAAAGTGTTGATCAATCAATTTAAAATTTATATAATTGCATTATAACACAGTGTTACACAGCAGAAAATAAAAATTCGTTATAGTTTGCTTGCTTGCTTGCTTGTCCAGTTCTATTTTTTTGTCTTTTATCTAGCTATCAAGTCAAATATGACAACGCTTCTTTAGCTACTTTTTCGTTAGAAAAAAACCTACGTCTCTATTTTATTTGGATACGTATCTCTACACGCTCTTAGAATATTCAATTGCTTTGTTGAAAAATTAAGATTCCCTTTGGTGCATGAGATGAAGGTCTCGAAAGAAAAGCTGATTTATCTGATGGAAGAATATTGAATTTGATTGAACATACGGTTCCTTCTGTTGAATTTTCTATTGTGTTGAATATTCTATTCTAATTGTGCCAATTTTCAGCATATCTAATAATTTTTCTTTCCTTCTGCATAAAGGCATGATAAACATCCTGGATAGGAAAAGTTTTTCACTATTATAATATTTAGGATCATGATCATGTACTATTCTTACTTAAGAAAACCAAACTATATATTAAAGTGGATATATATACTTTTTAAAAAGGGCAAAAGTTTTTGGAGGTATATTATTTGTGGCATGAATTGCTCATCTCAAAAAGGCGCCCAATCAAAGAAGCTTTTGGGTCACCATCATCATCTTAATTTTTAATTCAACTTATACCATAGCTATATTAATTTTTATTAATAAAATATTCTGCTTTTGACTTATTTGGATTCGTTCTTCTTTTATATAAAATAATGCATATATGTATGAAATATATAACGCATTCTCGTTACCAATAATATGGCGTATGTATGCATAGCAAGCTAGTAATTAATTAAAGAAAGATACCTATGCAGATACCATTTAAATAAAAAAAAATACATATGCACATCAAATTAATTAATTAATGAAAAGACATTAAGTATATTGACAAACCAAGGATGTCATTAGCCATGTCACGAAAGCGGAGCTGACGGCGGCCGAGTTGTGCATTGTGCTCGAGCACAAGCGAGATGAGATTGTAAGAGTAGAATGTGATAATCGCGGCCAATGCGAGGCATGTCACTCCTGCTACCCACCCCAACGATGCAAATGCAAAAGGTAAACTTAGGAGAGCCGGCGCGACAATAGATGTCGTCAAGTGGTACCCACAGTGCAGCCATGATCCTGAACCAATTTGATCAGTAATAACCTTATAAATTTGGTATATGTAACATAAATAATCATCTTCGTAAAAAGTAACATGATCATGTAAATTAATTACTAAGTCGGAATTTAATTTTAAAAAAAGAAAAAAAAACAAGTATGAACTCTACTTCAAAAAAGTTAATAATAATAAGAATAATAACAAATAAAAATCTTGTAAGAACCTTTGGACTGGAGGACAAACAGAGCACCAGCATCCAATTTCTCCTTTTCAGTTCCATTTGCAGTCCAGTTTGCAGCGCTCTCTTCATCTCTCACTCCATTCCCCCCGTTTTGATCCCATGCTCCCATGCTTGTACTCACTGAATTGTGTATGTAATATATGGAGCTAATGACTTGAAGCTTGTTCTCTGGATTTAGGTTATGAGGGAGTGAGACGATCAATCAATCAATCAACCATAAATAAGCAAGCATGAGAGGAGGGGGAGGAGAAAGAGACAACGAAAGCAGAGAGGGGAAGGGGGTAGGCGCACTGGTGTTCCCATTTGCTGAATTAGACGAGTCAAAAATGAATAGGCACTTGGAGGCACTTGCGGTCCCTTTCTGCTGTCCTGTTGATTATGATGTGATATGGTATTCCACCTCTCTTTGTTCACTTATTTCTTTCTTTCTTGCTTTTGTTTCGTTTCAAAGTCAAACCAGCAGAATGTTTTTCATTTCAAAGAGCAGCTTGGGATCGGAATAAAAACCGGGATAAAACTCATGAGCTAATATTTTAAGAAATCTATTGCAGATGAGATTAACTAGTCGATATGACATGTTCATTTTAAATCAAACAATCCACACAAATCAGTAAAATTTTCGTGATTCAAGTTTAATATGATAACATGTCCGGAAAATATAGTCCAAAAAATAAATCTAATCATTTTGCGTACCATGATTAACTATCCTTTGTTTGGCAACAATTATTTGGTAAGGATAATGATTATCATGAATAAGTCTTATCTCATCCTATCCTTAAACATAATGAAGCTAACTAAAAAGAAACTTAATGTTATTAGGTTTCCTTAGTTATTATAATGAGTGCATAGCTTTCCTTGATTAATTTGACTGAACTTGTGTTCACATTAATCAGATTAATGATTTAATTAGAATCAAGTTAGAGTTATTCAATTTGACGAACGATACATGTCGGTCCTGTCTGTGTGCAAATAGGCTAGAAATACATTTCTGCATAGAAAATGGAAAAGATCCTTTAAATTCAAAATTGATTACCCCGGCCCAAGGTTAGTATCAAGATTAGTAAAAATTTAACCAAACACGGCCTGAAAAAATCTTGACTGGGCCAGACCAGACATAGGAAAAGCTAACACCACAAGACTGCTTTGGGCCTAAATAGTTTTAGCTCAAGTATCCTGCACATACCAGACACAGGAAATACATCAAGTACGCATTTCTCTATCATTTTAATGGGTGAGGAACTGAGGATTCATTAACAAAGATAAACCTGACCTGAGAAAAAACTCAATTACCCATTATCGAAAGATGTTATGTTAGTACAACTGTGAATCATAAATCCACTAATCCAATCAGAAAAGACCCAAAACCCAAGATTATCCCAAAATTAATCAGAAAGCAAATATGTGCTAAACAGAGATCACCTGACCAGAAAATACAATAATCCAGAGCTGATTATAAACTCAATTTCATATGACCTGACCCCTGACCGACCTGGTCCTATGTCGAATTAACTTACTATTCTGAGGACCTCTCAAATAGAATTCATCTTTTCCTTCTCCGAATTAGAAAGACTTTTATACTTGTTCCAATCATCCAAAATGTTTCTCAAGCCGGCCATCTTGTTCCCTAAACCGACACAGCGTGCAGTTGGCATGGATCGTGCACATCTTCTCAAAATCTGTATTGAACTCACAAAAACCGCCACAATAAGCTGTGTCGATGAACCTTATATTTACATGATATCTACTTGCTAACTCTAGTTTGACATTATTAAAGACTTCCTGGTCATGTTGCTCTGTTAATTGTTTTCTTACTTGATGCCAACTCTGGTAAAATTTGATCGTCTCATTACAGGACCTTGCATAGGCAAATCCTCCATTGGTGACATTGCTTAAATTTTCGGCATCACCGTGATAATATTCACTCACGAGTGTCAAATGGGAGGTTGGAGAAATGTATTCCGTAGGATTTCGGAACCACAAGATGTCTGCATCCTGCCACAGAATAATCATATGTTTGTGAAATAATTGGGCATTGTTGCACTCTCTAAAACAGAACATATCATATCAAGTATTAACCTCACTGTAAATGAAGACGTCCAGGCCAATTACAAAAAGAACCTTATATAATTATATTGCTAATTCCTTTCCCTTCTGCTTTACAGGAACTGTTATCTGTTTCCTTTTCTTTGAAAAAGATATTTATAAGCCAAGATATTTCGAGCTGGTATTGAGCGAGTTAGCAAAAATGATTTCAATTTTGAACTCGAGCTGGTATTGAGCGAGTTAGCAAAAATGATTTCAATTTTGAACTCGAGCTGATATCGAGCTGATACAAACCAAGTCCAGTTGGAGCCAGATTTGAAATGGTCTCAAACAAGCCATGAGGACATCTCCATTTACAATTGCAACGGGAGATGGAATGGAATTGTTAAATTTATCTTTTAACTGGCCAATTAATTAATTAATTAACTTGCTCATGACGTGCTGCTATAGCTGGGCTATTTATTAGTCCACGAGTTGATTTAATTTTGTCCACGATTAATCAACTCGTTTGGTCGCACATTTATATGCAAAATAATTTCCAGAAATATAATTAAAAGTAGATTTCAAGATCTCCATGCTCATAATTAATAAGTTGCAACCTACATGCAAATTAATTACTATGATTCTTCTTAATTAGATGTACTGCAATCTAAATTTACGTACTAGTCCTTATTTTTTTTGTTATTAGATTAATGGTGTGGACTGTGGAGGGAGGACTGGCATTATATAACATATTTTCAGTACATGAGAAAAAAAATCTTAATTTTCGTTAACATCAAAAGAAGACATATACATATTATCCAAAATAATCATGTTTTATTATGTGCTTTAATGATGTCCAGTCCAGATCTAGGAGCAACCCATACTTTATTGTGTCGTGCTAGCTACCACATGTATATCAGTATACGACTTGTTTTAATTTACGATACATTTTAGTTAACAAGATAACATATAACACGTATAAATGTTGGAGCAACACTAGATAATTCTTATAACCATTAATTAATTTCTGTTCCCGTGATTAACACAGTTTGGGTCTATTTTCAAATTAAGATTATGGGCCGAGAATGTGTCGGTCAACTGTATTAATTATAATTAATTAAGGCTTATCATAAGATGATATATAAAAATTATCTTCTTCTTCTTGGGTTATTTTTTTTCTTTTTTGATGATATCGTTCGAGTTGTATGGGATTAAGGAACTCGAGCCTTTTTCAATGATTTAACATTTTCACGATATTTCAGGTGAAGATTTTCAATGCAAAATAATAAGGATATAAATATATTTTTGCTTCGTGCATGCATGTCATAAAGCACCACGATTACGATTAGAATGAGTTGGGAGTCGCGTCCATGTTCGATCTTATGCATTGCTTTTTGCTCTTATTATTTGTTGATCAGAAAGTTTTTGTGGTTTTCTACATTTTAAGAAAAGAGTAAAATTACTGAGTTTAAACTCATTAAAGAGATTAGTGAATTTAACTCAAAAAATTATCGAAACAGTTTCAAATGGAGAATTTGAATAGCTCAATAAATTTTTCATATTAAAATCTTATAGATACTAATTTTTTCGAATTTTTAACTATTTGTTTCATATTTATTTAAAATACCCTACTTTCATATGCAAAAATTCATTATTTTATTATTATTATTAGAATCATATTTAAAAATCCTAAAAAAATAGTTAGAAAATCGTAAAAATAAAAAAAAATGTTATTTTAACAAGATTTGGATATGAAAATTTATTGAGCAACTAGAATTTATCGTTTGAAATTGATTCAACAAAATTTTAAATTAATCTCACCAAAAAAACTTAGTGAGCTTAAACTCACGGTAGTTTTACTCTTAAGAAAAATATATATGAGGTAGAGATTTCTATTGCACTTAATTATTTGTTGTGTTCATTATTGAGCAACACTACTCGAACCATCCATGCATTTAGACCAAACGAATGTGATATATATATATATATATATAAAGTTAGTGTGAGCTTAAGTTCATTAAAAAAGTTGATAAGTTTAACTCAAAAACCTATCAAAACGACTTCAAACGATAAATCCGTGTTATTCAATAAATTTTTTATATCGAAATCTCATAAGGTACTAAAATTTTCTATTTTTAGAGTTTTTTTTAAGTATTTATGTCAGATTTTTTAAAAATGATATATTCTTATATACAAACATTTATTATTTTGTTATTATTTTAAAACCATCTGAAAAAAAGTTTGGAAAAAATAGTTAGGAAATTCTAAAAATAGTAAATTTTGGTATCCTATAAAATTTTAAGATGAAGAATTTATTGAGCTACTCGGCTTTATCGTTTGAAACCGTTTCGACAAGTTTATTGAGCTTAACTCAAAAAATAATCGAAACAGCTTCAAATGATAAATCCGAGTAGATCAATAAATTCTTCACATCAAAATCTCATAGGATATCAAAAATTTTTATTTTTAGAGTTTTCTAAGTATTTTTTTCGGAATTTTCAAAATAAATCTAAAATAATAAATAAAATAATTAATGTTTTTAATTGGGAATAGGTTATTTTCGAAAAAATCCGAAATAAATAGTTAGAAAATTCTAAAAATAAGAAATTTTGATATCATACGAGATTTTGATGTGAAGAATTTATTGAGTAACTTGAATTTAAAAATTTAAGTCAATTTGATAGATTTTTTAGTTAATCTCACTAAAAAGTTTGGTGAGCTTAAGCTTCTAAATTATGATTTTATATATATATATATATATGCTTTTTTTACATTATAATTAAGCTTCTAAATTATGAATTGGTGAATTTTAAGTCAATTAGATTTTAAAATTAAGAGAGGTGTTAATTGCACCCTAATTCTGCACTCCAATAGATTTCGGGTCAAGATTCTGCCTTATGGCGCAAAGCACCCGAATCTCCCATGCACGAATCTCCCACGCATGAATCTCTCACGCGCTTTCCATGCACGAAGTGCTCAAGTGCTTCGTACCCAAATGAGAAAAAGTATTTATACACAGGATAAAAAATATTTATATTAATATTCAAATATATTTATACACGGGATAAAAATTTTTATATTAACATTCAAATGTATTTATTTACGGGATAAATGTGTTTATAGTAACATTCAAATGTATTTATTCACGGGATAAATGTGTTTATACTAACATTCAAATGTATTTATTAATGAGATAAAAATGTTTATACTAACATTCAAATGTGTTTATTTACGAAATAAAAATGATTATACTAACATTCAAATATATTTATATACAAAATAAAAATATTTATACTAACATTCAAATGTATTTATTCATAGAATAAAAGTAATTATACTAATATTAAATGTGTTTATATTAACACTAATATATATAAAAAAAATATTTATGCAAACTATAAAAAGGTTAAGGTCACAAAAAAATCTCATAGTGCAAAATATTCAAGAATTATTGATAGAGAAAGAGAAGATGAATTTGGGAAGGAGGAATTGGAAAATGACAAGAAGGCGAGATCGGAGGAGGGGAGGGAGGCGAAGTTGGAGAAGAGAGGAGACATCAAGGAAGCCGAGATCGGAAAAGGGAGGAGAGATAGGAGGAGGGGAGGGAGAAGAGATCGCCGGTAGAGAGGGAGGAGAGATCGGAAGAGACTGAGAGAAAAAAAGAATTTTCGGAAAAGAAAGAGAGAAAGAGTGCATTTCTGAAATTAAAGGAGAGATTATTCGCCGAATTTTATAGGGTGCAAGTATGATGTACAAAATTGAGAGAAAGAATAACATCTCTAACATTAATTACTATAATAAAACATCATATCAGTCATTCGTAATTTTAAATTTGTGCTTTTTGACTTTATAGAAACATGCATTCCTCTATCTTCATAATAAATAAAATGCAAACGTACGTGTTTCTACGAGTGCGGAATCCTATATAAACTTAAATTTGTACATAATTCACATTATGTGACTCATCGAATTAATTCAATATATAAGTTTGAAGATGGAACTTCCGCAAGCCATTAATTATATGCAGTCCTCAATTTGAGATATGAATTAGATCTCATCATGCAGATCTTCAACATATAAAGCTTTAAAATTACCAAATAAACATAAATCATGGTGCCTTCAACTGATACTATCCTAGAATATTCTTTCTAATAGAATATGGTAATTTGACTATGATAAACAAATACATCTTCTTTCACCAACCATCTAACTGACCACTACCTCTCAATTATTATTTATGAAGATAGAGGTATCTTTCTATAAAGTCAACTAGATTATGAATTGGTGAATTTCAAGTCAACTAGATTTTAAAATTAAGAGAGGTGATAATTGCACCCTAATTCTACACCCCAATAGATTTCGGGTCAAGATTCTGCCTTATGGCGTGAAGCGCCCGAATCTCCCATGCGCGAATCTCCCACACATGAATCTCTCACGCGCTTTCCATGCACGAAGTGCTCAAGTGCTTCGTACTCAAACGAGAAAAAGTGTTTATACACAGGATAAAAAGTATTTATATTAATATTCAAATGTATTTATATACTGGATGAAAATATTTATACTAATATTCAAATGTGTTTATACACGGGATAAAAGTATTTATACTAACATTCAAATGTATTTATTTACGGGATAAATGTGTTTATACTAACATTCAAATATATTTATTAATAGGATAAAAGTGTTTATACTAACATTCAAATGTGTTTATTAACAAAATAAAGATGATTATACTAACATTCAAATGTGTTTATATACAGAATAAAAATATTTATAATAACATTCAAATTTATTTATTCACAAAATAAAAGTAATTATATTAATATTCAATGTGTTTATACTAACACTTATATATATAAAAAAATATTTATGCAAACTATAAAAAGGTTAAGGTCACAAAAAAGTATCTCATAGTGCAAAATATTCAAGAATTATTGATAGAGAAAGAGAAGATGAATTTGGGAAGGAGGAATCGGAAAATAAGAAGAATGTGAGATCGAAGGAGGGAAGCGAGGTGAAGTTGGAGAAGGGAGAAGACATCAAGGAAGCCGAGATCGGAAAAGGGAGGAGAGATAGGAGGAGGGGAGGGAGAAGAGATCGCCGGTGGAGAGGGAGGAGAGATTAGAGGAGGGGAGGGAGACGAGATCATTGGTGGAGAGGAAGGCGAGATCGGAGGAGAAATGTGAGATCATTGGAGCAGAGGGAGGAGAGATCGGAGGAGACCGAGAGGGAAAGAGAATTTTCGGAAAAGAAAAAGAGAAAGAGCACATTTTCGAAATTGAAGGAGAGATTATTTGCCGAATTTTATAGGGTGCAAGTATAATGTACAGAAGTTGAGAGAAAGAATAATATCTCTGACATTACTTACTATAATATGACATCACATCAGTCGTAATTTTAAATTTGTGCTTTTTGACTTTATAGAAACGTGCATTCCTCTATCTTCATAATAAACAAAATGCAAACGTACATGTTTCTACGAGTGCAGAATCCTATATAAACTTAAATTTGTACATAATCACATTATGTGACTCATCAAATTAATTCTATAAATAAGTTTGAAGATGGAACTTCCGCAAGCCATTAATTATATGCAGTCCTCAATTTGAGATATGAATTAGATCTCATCATGCAGATCTTCAACATATAAAGCTTTAAAATTGCCAAATAAACATAAATCATGGTGCCTTCAACTGATACTATCCTAGAATATTCTTTCTGATAGAATATGGTAATTTGACTATGATAAATAAATACATCTTCTTTCGCCAACCATCTAACTGACCACTACCTCTCAATTATTATTTATGAAGATAGAGGTATCTTTCTATAAAGTCAAAAAGCGCAATTTTCTGGGCATATCAGACTAGACATTGAGAGAGGGAGAACAAAGATAGAGATATGAAAATCAGAACTGATATTCAAGTCCAATTGCCCATGTTCTGTCTCGGAGGCATTGTTGCTGCTCTGCTCATCCTCTCCATCCATTACACAAAGTTTGGCAACGATGGATCGCCAGAGGTATTACCAGTGACAAATGGATCACATATGGTAGCTGTCAAAGACAACATACAGGTAGGTAAATTTTCCCCTCATTTTTTGCAGTTGATACTGTTTCTCTTTTGCTGGACAATGTGTATTTGCCACAAGTTAGACCAGTGTATTTGCCACACTCTCATGATTCCTCCTGCACAATGTGTTTTCTTTTAGTTACAATTTTGTGTTGACTGTAATTCATTTCGTTTAAGTTTTAGCTGTCTAAAAGAGATTTTTATTGGAAAAGAGAAAAGCAAAATTTTACCAGCTTCTCTTCATGGAGTTGTCTTCCAAATGCATCAAGCTTTGTAATTTTCTAGTTGTAATTTTCTAGTGCAAATAAAACATTCAGATAGTAGTTGTAATTTTAGTGCTTATACATTGTTTTACTTTAAATTATGCAAAGTTTCTCTGTTAGTAGTTGCAAGAAGCCACGGTTAACTACACAAAAGTCAGACCAAAATTTGCTCATTGACTCTGTAAGCATCTCAAAACACCAACAATTTTATCTTTTATTTCCTAAAAGTTGGTATTCCATCTTTTCCCAGATTTTTCTTAAGAAAAATTTCTCGAGTGAATTTATGTTTAATGAAGTAAATGCCAAACAGGTGAAAAAACCAGATCAGGATCCATTAGCTGAGGTTCTGAGAAGTGCGGCGATGGAAGATAACACTGTGATACTGACTCAGGCCAATGAAGCATGGATGTCACCAAACTCACTCTTTGACCTCTTTCTTGAGGGTTTTCATGTTGGCGAAGGGATAGAGCATCTCCTAAACCACCTAGTTGTTGTGACGGTGGATCAGAAAGGCTTCAAAAAGTGCAATTCGTTGCACAGATACTGCTACTTTCTGAAGTCAGAAAAAAAGAATTTGGCTAGTGAAAAAGCATACATGAGCAAAGGCTACCTTGACATGATGTGGGCCAGGAACAAGTTTCAGAGGAGGATTCTCGAGCTGGGTTTCAACTTTCTGTTCACGGTACCTGTTATTCTTTCTCAAACAGAAAAAATATGAATTAAATTAGGATCTTTATGAATAATGAAACAAAAACCAGGTATTCAGACTTATTTTATCTTCATTCATCAAACATTGTAGATTGACAATCTCATGAAAATGTACTGGCATAATAAGCAATTCGCCAGTACAAACAGTTTTTATTTAAATCGCCAGAACTGGAATTTGATTGTTCACATTGGTCCGCACACTTCTATTATTTTCAAATTGATTGTTAACTTTTGAGACATGGTCTTTCATTTACCTGTTTTACAGTGTCAATTGTTGAATTCAGTTGATGTTTGAATGCCGTGCTAACATGAAGGAATAAAAACAAAGGAAAAAAAGATAACATTGCATTATATATTTAGTCTGTCGTGTTAATATAATAGTGTTGAGAGTTAATTCAAAAACTTTTTTAGACATGGGTTTAGTTAAAAGTTCAGGTTGGATGTGTAGAACATGCAGGATATTTTTGGATGAGTTGGTTTCTGTACATAGGCTGATATGTAGTGGGTCAGTGGGATTAGTGTTTTCTCTTTTACCTGAGTCTGAAATTAGTAGTTTAGTAAATACTATTTTTAGTCTTTTATTATACTTTAAATTCTATATTATTGTAATCGAGTGAATATATGAATCAAGTTGTTAATCTTCAGCAGAAAATTAAACCTCGTCTCTTGTTTATTCTTCCCTTATTCCAACAAATATAACTGATAGAACTTTCTGATATTTTGTTGCAGGACATGGACATTTTGTGGTTCAGAAATCCATTGAGGCACATCGCCATAACATCACACTTCGCTTTCGCAAGTGATTTCTTCTATGGCAATGAGGATAGCATAGAGTTATCCACACCCAACGGTGGGTTCATGTATGTGAAATCGAGCAACAAGACAATCGAGTTCTATAAGAGCTGGCATGAGCAGAGGATCAACTATCCGGACCAGCATGAGCAGTACGTCCTAAACCAAATAAAGCTGGAATTCAGCAAGAGATTCCAAGTTCGGATGCAGTTCTTGGACTCAGTGTACTGTGCTGGTTTTTGTGAGATGAGCAAGGATATCAGTAAAGTTTGCACAGTGCATTCCAACTGTTGTGTCGGCATCCCAGCAAAGCTCCAGGACCTGAGAGCTGTCATGGAGGATTGGAAGACATACAAGTCAATTCCACCTTCAGTGAAGGAAAAGGAGAATTTTCAATTTAGAGATCATGGCATATGTCTTCATCCGAGGGGGAAATAATGGAGAAGGATACTGTTTGCCTTCATGAAGAAGCATACCTTTTCCTCTTTTCTAATCAATACATGTACTATTTATTGTGGATTATCTATATAGTTTTTTTTATTTATTAGGGTTGTATGATAGGAAGCTATAACTATTTTCTGAAAATTGAGGCAGATTCTTGTCCTGCTCAACTCAAAAGTTGTTTATTTTTGTGTATCTTAATTTGGTCCTGAAGTAGTTGACTCGGTGCAACTAAGTCATTGAATAAGATTTTTCCGATTGGTAACCTGAATAGTAACAAGAGGAATAATAGGATAATATCGTAATAATTATATGCAAGAACGAATATTTTGAATCGGGCAGCCTTAAATATACAATCCAAATTAACAAAGTTAGAAAAAGAAATTTAATCTCTCATCTGAATTGTGTGCATTGCGTACAATCATCCACATAATGCCCATATGAAGCCACTACTAGTCTACTTGTGATGAGAGAAAGAAAGAAGAAATAGTCTATCATTTTGGGGACAAATTCTACATGCATAGCTTAAATTTACAATACTGCTTACAAACCAGAAAAACTTAATTCTTAACATGGAGAGATTTATACATTTTCCACTCCTCAATTACACTTTTGATATGAGCAAGCTTGATTGCAAGTCCAGATCGACAGCAAGCATGAAAAGTCGAAAGCTTACTAAAATCCTTCTGGGGTTGACAAAAATTGCCCCAGTAAGCGGTACTCACATACTGTACCTTCAGTTCAAACTTCGAAACCATTTCGTGCTTGATCTTGTCATAAACAGTTTGTTCGTTTGTTGTTGGAAATCTTTTTCGGGCTTCTCGCCAGTACTTGAGCATCTCAATATTCTTTTCTGTTGGTTTCGCAAACACTAAACCTGTGTTTGGCATGTTATTGTGATCCTCAGGGTTTCCATAGAATACATCAGTAGCCAATGTCAAGTCGGCGTAGATGCTGATGTGGCGAAAGGGATTACGAAACCACATGGCATCCACATCCTGTGACAAATATAGAATACAGATTGATGATATTGTTTTGCTGCTGCTCCCAGGAAATGCAAGGATTCTCACTGATGGCTTTTGCAGTTTTTTTCTGTTATTTGTATGAAAACTTATTTGTTTTGCTCTTGTTGTTATGTGGTTGTTTAAAATTAGTTTAAGTAGCTGTTTTTAGGATTTTAGATCATTAGTACCAAGCTTTGGTACTTATTGATGTATGAACTATTCAGTTTTAATGAAACTGGTGGAATATCCACTTCTTTCAAAAAAAAAAAAAAAGGCTGAAATGAAAATGTTCCGATACAAATTGGCACTATATGTTCAATAAATTCAAGGCAAATTTTGTTACTCACAAACACACACACACACGCAAAACTACAAGATATTCCAAGCTGGCACATATTTTTAGTCCAAATTAATGCATTTCCGTGTAATGCCATGACTAGTAGCAGTAATATATTCCCAAAACCCTTATACATTCTTTTCATGTTTTATTGGTGTTGGAAAAAATAGTAATTTATGAATATTTTGCGATATAGGATATTATAGGGGTGCTAATGTATAAATGTAATTTATAATAGTTTGTGGGTTTTTTTGAAAAAGATGTATTAAAATAATCCAGGGAGTATGAGAAAGATATGAAAGTTTATTATTCTCTTCCTTCCCAATTCTCTCCTCCTCTTTTTCTCCATTGAATATCTTGCTTAATAAAAAACCGTAAAATCCAACAATTGGGTCAATTGCATAATTAATCATGTCCTGTGATGGAGCATGTAGCAAATCAAAGTCAATTGAGATTCTGAACAGCAGAATTTTGCCTCTCTGTTCAAATCATGACTTCATTCCAGTGCAAATTCCTAACTATATCTCTAATTATGCTTAATTTTGAGAAGTCGAGTTGGCTACATACCGTGAAAAGAAAACTGTATCCCTGCTCCAGTATAAATTGCCAGAGTCTGACCTTGCTCCAGACAAGGTCAAGATAGTCTTTGCTCAGGTAAGCTTTCTCTGAACTCAAGTCACTGCCGATATGTTTATGCAAATAGCAGTGCCGGTGCACCGAGTTGCATTTCTCGAATGCCTTCTGATCCATTGCCACGATAATCAAGTGATCAAGAAGATATGCAATGTTATCTCCATTGTGAAAACTCTCGAGAAAAAGATCGAGCATCGAATTTGGAGCAGCAAATGCCTCGTTAACCTCAGTTAAAATTACTACCTTGTCATCTGTGGCCGCTTTTTGTAGCATTTTAGCGAAGTTGTCATCGTTGGACTCCTGGTAAGTGAAATTAAAGATAGATCAGACATTTATCACAAATCACTACTAAATGGGTACATGACCTAGCTAAATATAAAAAAAAAACCAAAATAAAATATATAAAAAATAGTAGATCATACTCAAAATGACGCATTTTTCTGATTTCCCTAGTATAAATTTATGAATAACGAAATAATCCGGAATATATTAGTTTCAGTTTTTTAAAATAATAAAGTAAAAAAAAACATACAAAAAGCAAAAGAAAGAATATATGTTAATTGTAATAACTTGAACATCTTGTGGAGGAACCAAATTGTTAGCATGTAGTTTTGTGACTTCTGTCTTCTGTCCAGTCATCCAGCTCGGCCCGTCGGCACCATGGCTATCTCTTGCAACTTTGTCCATGGATCTTGTGCCTGGTTGAGTGAACACATACACCACTATAATACAAGCAAGGAAAGTTGTACCAATAACATAGTGAAATATCGGTCTCTTAGACTTGTTGATACTCTCGCTAGTCATCTTGGTCTATGCAAAATGCAAATCTATTGTGTTCTTACTTGTGTGTGTGTGTGTGTGTGTGTGTGTGTGAGAGAGAGAGAGAGAGAGAGTGTGTGTGTGTGTGTGTGTGAGAGAGAGAGAGAGAGAGAGAGAGAGAGAGAGAGAGAGAGAGAGAGTGTGTGTGTGTGTGTGTGTGTGTGAGAGAGAGAGAGAGAGAGAGAGAGAGAGAGAGAGAGAGAGAGAGAGAGAGAGAGAGAGAGAGAGTGTGTGTGTGAAGTATAGAGCAAACAAATTAAGCAGAGAGAAAGAGGGATCCGCATCTGCTGTTATCTTAAAAGAAAAATAAGACCCTGTCTTCCCTTGATCTCCACCGTTCAATTCAATCAACCATTTCGATTGTTTGATTTTATTAATTATAGCTGCCCCTGCTGTCTAAAGTAATTTTCGTACTGCCTAAAGTCTGATTACAAATAAATTCTCTAATCGCATAAATAAAATCCCTGATCGCGTGATACTGTATTTGTTGGTGTCGTTCGGCAATTTATAAATATATTTTTTAATTTATATAAATCGATTGTATTTCAAATTTCATACAATTTAATGATTTAGATCAATGGTCTATATTTAACGGTCTTTGATCAAATATTAAATGATCTTTAAATTATATAAAATTTGAAACACAATTAATTTATAAATTAAAAAATATATATTTATCAATTTTTCTCTATTTCTGAGAATTTTTAAAAATTATTTCAAAATTATTTATAATTAATTCTCAAAATTTTCAAAATAATAATAGTCAATAAAAGGTGGGAGCAAAAAAAAAAAGCATTGAAACATAACGAATGTAATGCAAATAATCTGAACGGTTTATTTCACTGAATGATGCAGATGAAAAAAAAAATAGAATCCTGTTTTTTTTTTTTTTAGGATAAAAGCATATACGGATCCAGAGAAAGAGATAGGTGTTGAAAATTATGAAATGTCTTCTCTAATTACTATTACAAGAGTAGTTCAACTACACACTGAATTAGGTATGGTGTCTGTTTACCAAGTTCAATATATAAATTTATATGGTTTTCTGATTGTCCTGGCCTATAGCTGGGTAACGTGTAGAATCAAGCCTTGATAAATTGGTTTCAATATATAGTAATATTGTACTCGCCGTTTAATTAATGAACTCGTTTACCAACCATCTAGCTTTAGCTTCTGAGGATCTAGCTAGTCACCAAATATATTTTAAGTACATTTATTGTAATTAATTGGTTACTCAATTTAATTTGAGACATCCCTCGCATTGCCCCATGCCTCCAATGAAGGGGGAAGATATATAACAAGAATCAAAAACTCATCTTATATAACTTGTGTGCCGCGAATTAAACTCCAAAAATACATATAAATGAAAACAAAAAAGAACTTGTTCATAATTTAAATGGGAAGGAAATTTTCGTCTATCTATAAGTGAATTTTTTTTTAATCTTCGACCGACCTTTTTTTAGCTGGACGAGGTCAAACATCAGAAAGATGTCATAACTTTTTTTTATTATTTACACTCTAATTATACTTCTTAATTAATTAGCTGTTTTTTATCTCCTTTGTGAAATTCTCCAAAATTATCGGTGTCCCTTTAGTCTTGTGGAATTTAAATTCATTCCCTATGAGAATATGTCAGTGCTGCCAATTTAAATTCATGTATATTTTTATATTTCTAAAATAGAGATTTTGTCCTCTCAAAAAACCACCCAAACCATTCACACGAATATTTCTTCCTCTATAGTCAAGTGTAAATATTTACATTTATTCACTAATCTGTTAATTGTTAGTACTACAAGAAATAGGAAATGTTGATTTTTGAAGAAAACAAACGGATGATCAACATACAAGAAAATACATGTCAACGGAATGTACTATAAAAAAGCGACAAGATCTAGCTCTTATTGAATTTATGAACCCAGATAGCTAGTTCTGATATTTATTGACCTTAATTACATGTAGGCTATACTATTCAAACCATATATAATTTCCTAACAAGTAATTAACAACCTATATATGCTCATTTAAATTAACCTACCATTACCAACTACTAGCTAGAATAGAAATACTTACATAGTACAACACCAGTAGATGCACAATTAATTAGAGCAACCACTGATCTAGCTTTGACTAATTTTTAAAATTACAGAACGTGATAATTACGATCTGGTAAGTTTCTTTCATTTTTGTTTCTTAATTAAGGATGCATATGCATTCATCTTAGGAGAAAATCACCCAAGTCTTGTCCAGTACAACGTTCAATTTCATTCTTTTTTCTTTTTGCTTTGAATTTGTGTAGGTTCACTCTTCCAAATGTACATAATATTCAATCATTTTTCAGACGAAAAAATAATGAACTCTGAATTAAAGCAAAATATGGATGATTTTTATGTAAGAAAACAAGGATTTCATTCTAATGAGATGAGAGAAATATATAGAGATTGGGTTTGAATTCGGAGTTTAATTTGTATTGGGCCGGGTCATGAAATTGGGGCCGATTTCGAGTACGTGAAACTGGTTTTATTATCTGCTAACTTCTGGAATGGGTAATATCTGTTATTTGAAATTGGAGCTAATTTTTTATGAATTCTGCAAGAGACTACGTGAAAGTCCAAATGATCAATTGCAAAATTTTCTTCTAAGAAAAGCAAAATTATATTAAAAAGAACAGCGACAAAGACAGAAATAAAATGCCAGTATCAAAGATCTGTATTCGAATTGAGGGGAAAAATTAATAAATGCATGCAATAGTACTTTTTTTTTCTTCACATACAATAAATAGAACGAACAATTGAAAATAAATAAAATAAATTTTTGAAGGAACAGCAGAGCACTGCTCAGCTGCTAACCAAGATACCAATTTTTCTTGGTATACAAATTTTTCAAGGAATAAAACAATCACTTCACAAGTCAACAACCTATACCGAAAAGAATTGGAGTTTTTGCTACTTATATCAGCTTTTGTATAAGTACTCCTAGCAAAAATTCTGGACATATTACTCTTAAATTATCAGCATTAATTGCAGGATATATATGTGCATGGCCTTTCAATGAATGCATATTCCAGGAACTTTCCAATGGAACTTCTTTTGCTTCCTTTCCTCCAAAGAAAATGATTTGTAATACTTCCAACTTTCCAAGACATTTGTCAAGTCAAAAATTTTGTTATCTAACCCGACACAGCAGTTTGCGTGCATTGTGCAAATTTTGTTAAAATCATTGCTGAGCTGACAGAACCCACCACAGTAGGCTGTGTCCAAAAATTGTATCTTCAGTCCAATTCTCTCAGTATAATTTTTCTTGATTTGGTTGAACACATTCTGCTCATGCATTCCTGGGAAATCATCTCTGGCATTATGCCAATCACGGTAAAATTGGATTGTTTTATTGGAAGATCGAGCGTAGAGAAAGCCGCCATTTGGAAAATTTAGTACGCTGTCTTCATCTCCAATAAAGAAGTCGCTGGAGATTGCAATGTGGGAT
Source organism: x Bolboschoenoplectus mariqueter (assembly GCA_037678475.1). NCBI lineage: Eukaryota > Viridiplantae > Streptophyta > Magnoliopsida > Poales > Cyperaceae > x Bolboschoenoplectus > x Bolboschoenoplectus mariqueter. The sequence continues at coordinate 3,802,006 of CM075236.1, read as the reverse complement.
GTTATGGAAATGTGGCGCAAAGGATTTCTGAACCACATTATATCCACATCCTACCAAAGAAAGAATTGAATTTCAAATTAGACTTATGGTTGAAGTGATGATACTATTTGTAGGGTAAGGAGTATTATTTCTGGGTTATTTCAAAATTTAGTCTGGTAATTTTTCTGAGACCAGAGTGACACTGCTTGATTCTGATTTTGACTTATTTTCTGTGTTTGCGCCAGCATTAGTTCATCTGACACGACTAGTAGCATCCATCAAACAACAGTATCAGATTATTTGGTTATTTGACCTGGACATGATTTTTCCCAGTTGTGTCCAGAAATTACAAATAAAAGGAGTACTCGGCTTATTAAATGTTTCTGTCCTCGCCAAATCACCACCAGAGGATAGAAAGAGCTCTGGAAACTGGCTTCGCTGATAGCTACTTTGTTTTTTACAATGTTAAGTTTATACCATTCAGAGAAAGAGGGTGTGGCACTTGTCGAAACACTGACTGTGATATCCAAAATTTTATAGATTTTTGGTATTATTCTTCCTGTTGACCGGTATATGCGGGTACTCAGTTTTGATATACTTGATCTAATATGCATATCTTCGTACAACATGACAGCTCATAACCAAATACGAGAAGCCAAAGAATATATACATACCGTGAAAAGAAAGTTGTATCCAAGCTCTAAAATGCTGAGTTGGAACCCATTACGGCCCCACATCATCTCGAGGTAATCTTTCGTCATAAAAATCTTCTCGGTCGTGTAATTCACCCCCTTCGTCTCTAGAAAGTAGCAATAGAAATGCACCTCCTTACATCTTTGATATGCCTTTGGGTCCATTGCAACAATCACTAGATGGTTTAGGAGATGGTCAATTTGTTCTCCTTCATGAAAGCTCTTGAGAAATAAGTCGAGAAGTGAGCCTGGCCGGGCCCACGGCTCGTTCAGAGAGGTTATGATGACAGTGTTGTCATCCATTGCAGCTTTTTTCAGGAGGACAGATAATTCGTGGTGCTCTTTAATCTGCACATGTACGGGATATATGTTAGTAAAAGTAATAACTAGAATCTAGAATAATGTTTGGGTTTCCTTACCTATTGCCAATCCTTGCATCAATCTATTCAGTACCAGAAAACCAAAACCAGTACCAGTACGTGTCTGATTACAATTCGTACTGGTGATTACTTGTACCAGTACTAGACTCAAAAGTCACAAAGCACACCAGGAAGGCGGGAACAAAGTCAGAACAGTAGTTTTGTTATGTACATACTAGAGTACCGGTAGATCTATCATGTGTAACTCTTTGTTGAAGTCCCTGAGATTGCTCATGCATTGCTTTGTCATATGTCATATGCATTTGTCAAGTCATTTGTACTTCATGCTTTATATTAAATTTACTCTTACTATGATTAATTTTGGCATTTATTGGTGTTAACTTAATTTATTATAAGTGGCTCTCAATCTTTCATGATATGAGAAGCTTGAATCCAACCAGGCCTGTAAGCATAATGAATGGCAAGAGTGAAGAAGATATAGCCCTGTAAAAGATCCAAAAATATAAAACAGATAAAAGACCAAAAAGGAAAGAATCTCTATAAATGTCAAAGAATTATTTTGAGTAATGGTAAATCAGGCTTTTCCCTTCTTTTTTCGGAAACACAACAAAGAATAAGAAAAGAAATGCCAACCTCAGATACTTTGATACTTCAGTTTTAAAATTTAAACACTCAGTCTTCCTTTGGGACCATTGAAATTTTAATTTATAATTTCACCTTAGGATTCCCTCAACCACTCAACTAAACCAACAGTTTAGTGTAAGTAATTTAGGTAAGAGGGTTCTAACTGTCGCTAGATAATTGTGTTGCCCATCAATAGCCACGTGCCACGTTGACCTTAATTACCAACCATCTTGTGTTTAAGTGTGAAAAAATTTATAAATTTATTATGATTCACACCTAATACAAAACACGGTTGGCATGCATTTGCAGGGCACATGCATTTCTATCGGAGGGCGAGACAGAGGCGAAATTATTAATTCCTGATATAATCAAAATGATTATCCTTTAGGAATATTATACCTACAATAAGTGCATGTAGCGTACGACAAAACAGAAATAGTTTTGAAAGAGGTTTTATTTACTATTTGATGTTACCAGGAAAAAGAAGTTCCGTGTGTCCTCAAACTACCTTCAATTAATTGTTGAATTTTCTTTGATAAAAACAAAGAAAAGCATAACACTTGTCACTAGGTAACAAATTAATATGACCAACCCCATAATAATATTTTTGTTGAATACACATCAAATTGGCCGAAGGATTAATTAATTAATTAATTAAAAGATATAAAACAAAATAAATAGATATTATGAACAAAAATATCATACAAACTTTACCATGAACTTCATACATAATTTAGAAAGAGAAAAATTAATCTATCAAGTACTGGAACTAACACCTCTATAACAAATCTGCATTAGTAAATTAAATTCCGATACCTTTTCATCTGACTGGTACTTTGATGTTTTTAAAAAATACATAATTAAAATGAAAAATCTTCCATTTACTGTAAATTGAATAGAAATTATATTAAAAAAATACTGTCCATTAAGAAGAAAACATTTAGAAAAAGCAAAACAACAAACAGGTTTTACCTCTTTTGTGTGCGCCAACTGTTTTTCATCTATCACCTTGTAAGATTCTATCTCAGCTCCATCGCTCCAAGAAGAAATCTGAAACCATCTGTCTTCTTTAGGATTTACTGAGATGTAGAAAACAATACATGCAACAGCCATGGCTGCCCCAAGTAGGAAGGAGACCAAGGATTGTAAAGGGCCTTTGTCCGCCATCATCTTAAATTAGGCAGAGAGAGAGAGAGAGAGAGAGAAGGAGAGTTCCTATTTGGCAGGCTCTGCCAATTTATGAGAAAGAGAAGATATAGTAGTAGTTCGTGTTAAGAGGAAAAGAATAAAAGGACAGTTGTTTGGATGAAAGTGTGCTCTCAAATGATGAACTCTACATTGCTTGTTATACCATATTACTACATATGCTGAGAAGCTGAGGTCACAAGACGTCACCTTTCAACTGGGATATATAAAATAAGGTGGGATTTTTTAACAACTAAAAATTTAATAATCTTAATAACGTATTTTTACATAATTTTTATAAACATGTTCTTCAAGTTTTAAATTGATTATATTTCAAATTTCATTCAATTTAAGTGTTATTTAATATTCTATCAAATATCATCAAAATTATTTAACACTTATAACAATTCATATTTAATGATTTTTGATGAAATATTAAATAAGCATTGTGAAATGATCCCTCCCCACTGAATAGTTTTGAATCCACGATCTCTTAATTAAATTTGAGTGATGATTTCTTTATGTTGTTACCTAAAACTGCAACGTGATATCTGACTTTTAGACCATGCATACATTAAGATTTCTATAATGATAACTCGTTTACAGAAAGAGACGAAAAAACATGGGAATTCCCTTTGGAATCTCCATCGAAGATTGAATGATTGATTGTAGAGAAACGCTGTTCAATGTTGACTCGAATGGAGGAGGCTAAGAGGCAAGAGGTAGGAGCCAACTAAGCAGCATGCAGTTCATTATTCCATTCTACTCCTCGTGCCAGAGGCCCAGAGGAGCCAACTAAGCAGCATGAGTCCGCGTAGGCTGCTAATCGAGTGCTGACAATGACATCGACCGTGCAATCTAGAAGGGACGGTCTAGATCGATCATACGCTAGTTTGGATCGTTGATTCGTGGAGAATAAATGATGAGGTCTGATCGCAAGGAATTGCCTAGCATGGAATGGGACATCAGACGTTGCTTTCTGTAGTAAATAAATGAGGAATTAATCAGTTCCGTTGAATTATTATTATTATTATTAATATTAAGTAAGATTTGGATTTGATGTTGTTAATACCAAGTAGCACTAGGGGGTTCTTCTTTCGATAGGATAAGTTGGGCCACACAAAATCCCTCAATGTACCATGTAAAAGGTACTTGAACTATATTTATTAGCAATTTCAATACGCTGAAATAATAAAAATATTGATTGAGTTAGGCTATTATATTTATTAACAATGACTAATTTAATAAATTTGATAATGATTTTTCAAATAAATTTGAAAATGTTTTAAAATAAAAAAATTAGATATGTTTTTGAATTTATAAATTGATTGTGTTTTATCGAAGATAATTAAAACTATTTGCAATTTAAATGTCGTTTCATATTTCATCAAAAACAATATAATTGAAATTGTATGAAATTTGTAAATATTCAAATTTCATGGTCTCTAATGGAATGTCACGCAACGCTTAAATTATATAAAATTTTTATAAATTTAAAAATATGTCTATAAATTTTTTTATTTAATAATTTATTCAAATTTATTTAAAAAAATCATTGTTAAAATTATAGAGTTAGTCCATTGTGGAGGGATCTCCACCTAGATAAATATTTGCATTTCAACTAAAATACAAATTGTTTTAATTATAAATTTTCACGTTTGAACGATCAAACCAAGCCGCTCCATATATCAAAACTTGTACAAATACTCGAACTTCTAATTTTATTGTTAATCAAAGTTTCGTATTTTTTGCAAGAAAAAAAAATGGACCTAATAAAATCTTTAAAATAGTTTGCTAAACTATACATGGTTTTTGTGTAATTAATAAAATTTGGTGAATAGAAATTAAATAATGCTACAAAAATTTGATATTATGGAGATTTCAAAATTTATGAAAAATTATAAGCAAATATTTTGAATGTGATCCTTAAATTTAAATTAAGATGCTTGATCAATGAAATTAACTTAAATCTATATCATCAAAAAGTTGAAAGTAAATTATGGAAGTGTCACATACTTTTATATAAACACATCCAGTAGATTTGAAAGTTCTTATGACATTTGATTAAAAATATATAAAATTATTGGAAAGTTAGCGTTGCTATTTCGATGTTTTTATATATGATTTCTATCTCTTATCTCTTTGACTATATATGGTAAAAATAGAACACAAAATTTATAAAATCATTTTGTTTATTATGCCGAAGTAACGTGAGGCTTATATCTAGTATGTGATAAATTAGAAAAATCTAGAGTCTGGTTCTTTTCCTAAGATCATTTATTTTTTATTAGTCTCTATTTGATTACAATGCCATCTCTATGTGTATATTTTTAATTGATGAATAGTTAGAGTACAATTAGTGTATTCTTAAACTATCAATGAACTTAACTCAAAAATTAATTGAATCGATTTCAAATGATAAATTCAAATCGTTGAAATTGATCTACATTATGAATAATATATTTACACTACAAATCTGTAAAATTTTAAATTAATTTAGCATAAAGACAAGCAGTCAACTAATTAAAGATTTATAATTTATTTCCATTCATTAATTTTTTAGCAATTCTACTACGAATCGAAATTTTTAGTCATTAATGAATCATAACCATTAATTTTAATTTGATTTTTTCATCTATAAAATAAATTCTAATCCATCTTTTTTTACGACTTGACTTACAATAAATAAAATTGAAAATTAACAATTCTAGCATATGAAATAGATCAATTTGAATGGTTTAGATTTATTGTTTGAAGTCAATTCAATTAATTTTTTAGTGGGCTGTCATGAGATCTCACCAATAATTAAGATTGTAAAAAACCCTGATCAGTTATTAAATTGTACAATTAACAGGTCGATTATCCAAAGATCTTGGCTTCAACAAATAGGATCTCTATCCGCTTCTTCAAGAAAAAGATCCGGTATAAGGGGACCCAAAAAACAAAAAAAAAAACCAAAATCATTGAACAATGAAAACGGTGTCACAGGTTGGTCCATCAGTCCATGCATAACAGGTATTGAAACCGAGGATATAACACCCCTCGTAACTCGTAAGTAAAAAATATATAATATTTTCTAACTTTACAATTAATATTTTCAGTTTCCGTAATTCTTAATTACTCTTTTCAATCCAAAATAATTACCTCTCTGACCACTGTATCCGCTTGACAGAAAAAAAGAGTACTCGGTAATAATATATGTTATTTGACTAGCTCAATCATTTTCAGATTTTATTTCTTTTTTAGTTCATTTTGTTTAAAATCAAAATGTTCAAAATAAATTATTTTGGCATGTTTATATTCAACAAAAATTGCATCTTAAATCGGTACAAAATGAACGTAAAAATTAAAAACTTGGAACGTAAATGCTTGATTTCTCAAAAACAAATTAAAATCAAGATAAACTGCTAAAATATATCACCTGAAACTGATTTGATAATTTTGAAGGTTAAGTTTGCGGACATCTGTAGTAAGCTTTATAAGTCCAACTAAATTTGCCACTAAATGGCACCGCAAAGATGTTATCCTATATATTCATATTGATATGGCTGTGAGCCTATGAATCTGCTATGACTATGAAAAATGAATACTTATCCATGTACGACATAGTCATAGGCTCATATATATATGAATATAACCACATGCAACCACAACAATCTAGACAGAGCTTCAAAGACTCTTTTCAACTAAACCTATGTTTTCTGTTCATTTCAAAACAGGAATGACAGACGATCAAAAGAATTCGTCGGGGCCTTCTCTGATCACAATTTTCTCAATTTATCATCTCCTACATGAAGATTAGGTAATTCAGTTTGTCTAGATCAGATATCCTAAAAAGGCACTAGAGATGGTAAACTTGCAGACTCCAATTTTTGGGAGAAGGGATTTGGGACACAACTATTCTGTAAGCAAGCATTACTGGCACTGTCCTCAGGTATTAATTTTACGGATGTGCTTCAAAGAGAGCGAAAGAACGGAATGGAAAGGAAATGAAGAATTATCTTTCACTAGGCTTTGCTTCCGGTTTCTAATTTTAGAAGATAAATTAACATGAATTGAAACGAGAATTTTTCCTTTATTTTTTTTTCAACAATTGTTCCTTAGGATATAATATAACAAAAATTCACTTCAGTACCTTTCCTTTTCTTCCTGTCGAACTATGGAGCAAACTCTATGATGGCAAGGTCATGAAGATATGGTTGGTTTGGTTCACTGAGGGACCAATGACCTATCTAGACATGTTCAAAATGCGCAAGCCAACGGATTGTAAAATTAAAATTGTCAGAAAATAAAGAAAAGACACAGAGAAGAGTTGAATATACCAGCAGTACCATTTTCCCAATATCACAAAGACTTGTTGAAGCACATATCTCAAGCTCATGTTACCAGCAAACATGCCACAAATTATAGCCCCAGAACTCTAGGCACAAATTTCAACTACATTAAGCATTTTTCTCAGTAAGAGAAGTATTAGTTGTCAGTACCGAAGTAACGATCTCCAAATTCACCAAGACCAGGTATGACCCGGTACTCCTCATTCAAACCGACATCAATCTCTGATGTGACAATCTTTACAGCAGGGAAACGTTTGCACACACAGTGTATTCCTTCTGGTGCCTGTGGAGTGAGGATTTTTAAGATTCTTTGAACTCTATATTTACTATGTAAAAAAGGGCTTTTCATGTTTTCCAATTCTTTTACTTTACCCTAACTCTAGTTGTGCTGGTACCGGATTCAGTCATGGACAATACCTGTGTTCGGTAGCTTAGGACAGATATAATGTGCCAAGTAGTGAAGTATGTATTTGCTTGAATGAAGCGTTGGCCCGAAGGCCAGAATTACAGCCTTATTCACTTCTCCTGTTCTAATATAAAGATTTTAGATCAAATTAAAGAGAGGCCATACAGAAATGAGATTGAGGAATATAATGTGATTTTCAGGCACTCCTTTGCGAATAAGTAGATCAATAGCCTGATTTGCGCAGTTCCCTGAGAAAGAGAGAGTAAAATTTTGATTAAATTTATCAAGCTCTCATTTAAGAAGCAAATAAAAAAGAAAACCTAAGAAACAAGAAAAACAAGTGCACAACTTATGTGGACCAAAATTTTGGTTGTGTCCATAATGACAGGACCAAAATTCTAGATTAAACAAACCATGTCAGTAATTTCATCAAACTGGGAATTAGCTGATAGAATTACTTGAAACTCTAGGGACAATTTATGACACTAACCAACACGAGAAATTTACACCAAGAATTCTCAAAAAACAGTTCTGGAAGAGAGACAAGTGCAGGCTCTACAGTCAACCCTTAAGGATTTTATTGTGGCTTTCTAATAGCGACTTTGTAGCTCTAAAGAGGGTTGATCTTCCTCTTTGTTTCACTTTATGGTAACCTATTTTTTTTCCTTTGTTCATTTTAGTCTTCACATTTTCATGCTCTGTAACTGTACTTGCTATTCATTGAATTCTTATATCTATGGTTGGTCTTTCTATTACTTCTATTATCAGAAATTTTCATTATACCCAGAATGAAAGAAGCAGAAAGGTGCAAGGATGAAATTCCAAGTCTCAAAATTAACGAGTAAAAGACTAACCTGTCCCAAGAACAGGGTCAAGAAGCAAAACACGCCTCTCAGCAATGTCCTTTGGAAGCTTTTCGTATATTAGCTGAGTTATGAAATAGAATAGTAAATCAGATAAACCACAGGGATGTATTGCTTATTTTGCTTCAGAAAAACAACATTCAGCAAGAAAACTAGCAGTAACCAAAATGTAACAAAAATAATAGTAATGATAACACTATTTCAATACCTGTTGACCATTGTCACCCTCACGGTGAATGAGAATTTTACCAATTTTTATCCCTTTGCAGCATGCACGCAGAGCATTCTCCATGCTTTCACCACTGCAGATTAAATAGAAACAGCAATTATACATCAATTAAAAACTAATACAATACAAATGCTATTGTTAGAGAAATAATCATCAGAATGTGCATATGGGCCAAAAAGCAAATTCAAAGAAGTGAAAGGTAAGCAGAAAGTACGATGATTTCACCTTCGCACAATAGAGACACCACAAAGCTTCTTGCAAAAGTCAACCCCTGTGTACACTGACCCTGAAAATATACAGCAACAATGTTTTTGAAGAGTGGTTAGAATAACATCAATTTTGGATGTTCCGTATATTCAAGTTTCTCATGCTGTTTGCACAAAGTAGGAACTGTTTGCCACATACCTGTTGGTGTCACAACCTGCTTCTCAGTGAAGGGCAAATGCCCAAGACCATGCTCCACCACCTACGATTCATTGTGAGTTACTGCAGGTAATATAAAACAATGCACAAACTTAGAAACTGAGAACTTTCTTGAAAAAGAGGTACAAACCAGACGAATAAGGCGATCAGAGTAGAATACAAAGTCAGGGGTAGTAATGTCCTTGTCTCGGATTAGTGTATGCATCCCTCTTATCTGCATGTTTAAATAATTCATACTGCTAAATAACATAAAGTCTATAAATATGCAAACTAGAGAAAGAACTTGGTCCAACGCCAGATACTCGATAAAATCATTTTAATGCAAGTTGGAAAAGGAAAACACCTTTAACTTAATGTTCTAAGATAAGCAGAGGGTATATTATGCAATTTGACACCAATACAAGCCAAGAAAAACCTCCAAATAGGGACCAAAGAGGAAAGAATGACCTACAGATACCAGTTTGCAGTTGTAACCAACACTTCTCTCAAGATACATATACCCCTTATGGGACTTGTTTTATACCAGTATGGACAAATGATGTTGGTATGTTTTGAAGTTAGTATTTATAAAGTTATACATGGGTCAATGCACTGACAAGTTAAAGAGTTGGTACAAAAATATGTTTTGCAAGAACAAATGAAAGCAACTGCCAAAAGGAATCTGATTACACCAATAAAACTATAAGGAAAAACTACATGTATATGAAAATAGTTTATTCAAGCAATCAAATTTAAGTCAATGAAAAATATCAGAAAGTATATCAACAAACTCAGGCTTACCTATTATATACAATTACTAGGAAAACAAAATTGAATAAACCAAACAGATGCTTCTAAACAAGACAACAGAATAAAAGAATCAGACAAACAACATACACTGAACTTATCCTATTAATAACTCATCAACAAAGTCAAAATAAAAAAAAACGAAAACACATAAAATAAGTTCTTGCACTCTAGATAGCTCACAAGTCCACTGTTCAGATAAAGAAGAAATAAATATATACAAGATAAGGATTACTAGACAATCAACTACTTTGACAATCTTGATGATATGTTCAAATCAAGTAAAAAACTTTCCAGAAACATAAGTTTAAAGCTGCAATGTTAGGCTTTAACATGGCTTATATCTATTAATTTCTATGCAATCATGTATCTTTTGATATTCCTCAAAAGGTCAAATGCAGATATTGCAAATCTTGAACTGTCCCATGAATTGTAAAACATGCATCAAATCTCATCATGTTCCACCTGGATGATATACCATAGCATGCAGATTATATCAAAGTTTTAGATATTAATTTAGAATTTACTCATGCTGGTTATCAAGAACTGAACTCATTGTCAATGGTTCCAACCTGTTAAATTACTTACTAAAAATTTTACCAACTTCTGATTCTCATTTTAAAACAAGGACAAAAGTTCAACTAATACTAAAAAGAAAAATGAGAAAGTATACACTTGCGGTCAATTTCACAAATAAAATAGAACACCAATATATGAAAAAAATAGGACATGCAAATATGACATATTCATGCACTTGAAAATTTCACTTATTACAAATTCACCCAAAGAAATAGAAGCCATAATCTATTTATAAAGTCCTTTTATCTTGTTTAAGAAAATGAAAAATTTACAAAAGTTGAGACACCCATATATGAAAGTTTCAACCACGTTGTAACAATAAAAATCTAAGGTTCCACTAAAAGATTGAACATTACAAAACATCATTTACCTGAAAAGTGGAATGTATGACATACACAGGGTAGATCTTACATAGGTCATGTTGACCTAGCTTTGTGCGTATGTGCTGCACAATTAGGTCAATTGCCACATGGTTGTCACCACCACGTGGGATGATAACATCAGCGTACTTCTTTGAGGGAAGTACAAAATCATCAAATGCTGGCTTCACAAACCTCCCATACTGTAAAAATTAAATGCAAGAATAATCCTGTTAGGACAACAAGATAAGAATGGTACTCTACTACGTCTTACGGATTGTACCATGCCGTGAAAACTTTGTCTTTTGTTCCTGCTTTTTTTCTGTGTTTATTTGAAAGTTAAGCAATTGCTTTTGGTACATGTAGTAACAAAAACGGGTTTTTGGTACAGTATCAAGTGGCATGGCGACCTCCAGTCTCTATAGTTACTAGTTTGAACCTCAAAAATAGAATAAGCAATTTAGGACCAATGATTTTCAAATCATCACCAACTTTTACTATATACAAAATGATATATTTCTAACATGTCATTTAGTATACAGAAACATAATAAACAAACACATCACGGATAGCATATAAATAATGGTTATACTATTGGAGATTTTCAGTTAATGCTTTACAAGGATATCATTATCATACTCGATTTAAGTACCTGTTCAAGAACTGAATTGACATCTCTGCCTCTTTCAACTGTATCCCGTCGAATTCTCCTAGCAAGCCTGATATCAGCATCTAACATTTCACAGAAGAAAGAACAAAAAACAAAGAACTGTCAGAAAAAAAGCAAATAGTCAAGCTTTGTAGACAAAAAATTAAACTAAAACAGAATAAAAAGTTGTAAATATCTGTTGTGTACCCATGAAAAAACTCATAGATCCTAGTACCCTCCCTCACATTATTTCAAAAAGAAATAATTGCACGAAATACCCTTAAAAATCTTACTTGCTTAGTGGAAAGAAAAGCATAAAAAAGAATCCTGTGGTAGTTTCTAAAACATACTTTGTGCATTTTAGTTTATTTCTTTTTTTCTTTAATAGATGATTTGTTTGCTGTGTCTTCGAGAAGGGAGGCTTATAAGTTATAGGATATTTCTCATTTTGGAGGGTATAACCATAAATTTATCTAAAAGGAGAAGAAATACCTGTATCCACGAAAATTTTCATGTCCATCAAATCGCGGACCCTTTGGTCATGGAAGACCAAAATACCCTCCAATATGATCACATCAGATGCATTAACCTAACAATGCAAAGACAATATTCAATTACATAAGCTTCCCCCATTTCGTTCAACTATAATATCGTCTTCAACATTAGAATTTTGCAAAATCAATGGAGTAAATGAGTCTTTTTGGTAGGAATATCTTTCAAACCTATGATGTTAGAAAATACTATTTGTCCCAGATTTCAGTGGGATAATATTTCTACAGGCAAATACCACATCACTACATTCCCTGTGACATCAACGCTCCCCTAAACACTGTTTCCTTTCTTCTTTTTTTTTTGTTCTTTGTTTTATTTTTCCAACAGTTGACTTGTACCAGTTTGCAACAGACTTTTCAGAGTATGCATCAAAAATCTTCTGCAAGCATTTTGGGATAAAAAAAGATCGAATCTGAAAATTTTAATTACCTTCCGGAAGCTCTCAGAACATCTACGGTGGTTTTTGAAATCATAAATTGGTACATTGACAGACTGGCAACACTTCAGCTGGTTCATGCACTCCAGAAGTTGTTCAGTATCAAATGCCTCTAGAATAAAACAAGGGTAACATTTGCAGCTTTTATAATAAAAATAAGAGCATCAGTTACTGAAAGGAGTTCTCAACCAGATTTGGTACTGTTAGGATTGGTCCAGGATTCTCTATCTCAGAATCATGACAAATAAAGAAAAGAGAACAGACAGGGATTCAGTGACTGCTGGTACTGTTGGAATCAGTAATGAACTGGCCAGAATACATGCACCCAATGCTAGATCAATTGCCTAATGCCTTGGCAATGCTTTCAAGACCAGCTGCTGATCTCTATTTAGGTAGGAGCTGGTAATATTCTTAAATAACAGTTGCCAAACTAATCCTTTCCCCTAACCATTACTGGTATCACAGTCCAGCACCGAAGGCTATACCTTCACTAGTATTTTACATGTGTAATTGATTAAAACATGAAAGGAAGTACCAGGATGGTCAAAATTGTAATCTTGCACATGCTCTGACTCATCAGCTGTCAGCCCACGATAGAAAGAATCCTACAATTAAACCAAAGTAGATAAAATAACCACACTAAAGAAGGCCATTGTAGGAAACTAAATACCAATTGCATCAATTTTCTTATCTTGATAATTAACCCTTTTTTTATATGCCTGACAATTAACCTTTAATTGCTATAAATACTGCCCCCTTGTAAACTGACATTTGATCATTACATGAAAACTGATTTTGTTTAGACCTAAGGTTCATTATATTTATTGGAAATTATCTGCTGCGTTGTATGTTTCACAATAAGGTCCTAAATTTGGAACACTAAATAGTAAGGAAGTGTTAGTCTACAAGCCCACCAGGAGATTTCAAAGAATTTAAATGCTGAAATTATCTCCAGTTCCAAATGCTCCCATCCACAAAAAATAAATAAATATAAATAGACAGTTAACAAAGAACAAGGCTTCCTTCTATACAGTACCAATTAAATATATTTCCATTAAAATTGCCCCGTACCACACAAATTGCCTGGGTCCAAAAAACCTTGTGCTAGAAAGTAAATAAAAGTGAAAGCTGAAAGAAAAAAAGAGATAATTTACCTGATTGACAAGAACAACTCGATGATCATGCAACTGCTGAATGATCATATCACAAACTGTCGTCTTACCAGATGCTGTACCTCCTGATACTCCTGTAACAAAAAGAAAACCTAAAATTACGATTCTTTTCTTCTCGTGTGCCTGTTGGTAGGAGGTGGCTTTCTCTTAAAAATTCAAATCTGAACAACGCCCCTTCTCTCACTCTCCTTGATCGAGAAGGCTCTTACCCATCACAAAGACCTCCCTTGGAAGAGAAGACATAGCAACAAGAAGAGGAAATGTTGAGCAGCGGGGCGAACAATCCGAGGCAATCAGCCCCTTTTGAGAATGTTGTGTAGATTTGATATAATAGTATTCCAGGATGGCCTCAGTAATATCACACCATGGACGTGAGATAAAGAGAAACGGAAATAAAAAGTTATCTGTTTCTGACAGACTGCACGTAAAAAGTTATTTTTAATTTGGAAGCTTCCTTATACAACCGGAAATAATTGATAACTTAATACTACAATTATTTCTAATTTTTAAGTAAGTTCTTATAACAAATAGTAAGATTTACCTAATAAAATTTCCTCTATGAGTTAATTAAGCTTTTCAGGAAACATGGTATCTTGTGCAATAAGTACACAAATAATAATTATAATAGTCTTCTAGACTAAATGAGACAAATTATTCACTTCATTGTACAACCCCCTCTACGTGTCACCTTCCACCCAACAGTGCATGTTGGAGCAAGACAAATACAAAATTCAAAATTTGCAGAATTAGAATCAATTATAAGACAATTGTTGTCTCTGAAATCTGTCAGCTTCCTAATCATATTCAACCAGGTGGTCACTTATAACTAGTACTTCACCTTTACGTTCAGTTTTACAAGACAGTAGTTGTATTTTGTTAATAAATCTCCTCTTCAATGAATATATTAAGTAACTTAACGGTTCAATGAAATTGGCGGCAATCGAAAAAGGTCACCTTTCAAAAAAAAAAAAAAAAAAAACAGAAAGATTTCCTCTTCAGATGGTTCTTTCTTTCTTTTTTTCCCTTTGGCTACGTTTGGGAGCGAGATAAGTTGGGGATAACTTGGAGATAAAGTTATCCCTGTGAGAGTGAGAGGAGGTGATAACTTCATCCCCCACCTATCGCAATCCCAAACAAGGGCTTTGGAATTAGTAGAGGAAAGGTCTATGTACTACATAAGTGTCATTATGCTTTCCGGAAAACATACCATTCTGAGTTGTAAGCACCCTTATTAAACCCGATAGTTTACCAGTATTAAATGAAACAGAAAACTTTTAACTTCACTGTATGACCTCCTCTATCCCCCCCCCCCCCCCCCCCCCCCCCACCGCCTTCACCCACCTGTTTGCAGATGGGCACGCGCCAAAATTTGATTTATCATTTTTAATTTTGCCGCGGAACTCAGTAACAATATTCTACAGTGATCACTGCTGACATAAATAAGTTAAAAGTACAACTTAATAATTCTCTAAAAGAAAAAAAAGTTCTGATTTCCTTGAGGAGCGGGAAAAGGAGAAGAAGAGAAGGTACGTACCGATGACAAAGGGCTGCTTGGCAGCGGCGACAGGCGAGGAGAGGTTGTAGGCGGGAGAGCCGGAGTAGGAGGCGGCCTTGGCGGAGGACGGGGAGGAAGGGGTGGAAGAGGAGAGACGAAGCGCGTCCAGTCGGAGGCCGCTGAAGTGGGGCACACCCGCAGAGTCCATCACATCCCCCATCGCCTCTCTCGCGTCTCCCTCCGTCGCTGAGGAATCGGACGCGGCAGAGGGTAGCTGTGGCTCGATCGGATGCTCGGCGTTTCTTGGCGTCCGTGCTCGCTTCTTCCCTCTCTCCCTCAATCTGCGGATTGTTGTTGCTGTTTGATCGAGCTCCCTTTTAGTTTTTTTAAGAGAGGGGAACACACCCAGTTTCTCTCCGGTTTAGGCAATGAAACGATCAAAGCAGTGTGCGTACCTTCTCCTCCTCCTCTCGAGATAAAATTGGCCGGTTCATAGTCTCATCATAATCATTAAAGAAGTAGAGAAAACAAAATACAAGAGTAAGATAATTATTAAAGAAGTAGAGATGCCATTGCATTGACTATAAAAAAAAATGCAATTCCGTGATTGAAATGAAAATCAAATATATGGGTTTATGATTTTGGTCTTTCACCTTCCCAATAAGAAAAGACGATTTCTTATATGAGCTGGAATGGGTGTTTTCAACTAACAAAGACCGAATGCATGGAAGAGAGAAATAGTTACAGTCCATGTGTAATCGCACAAAAAACGATTTCTTATATAGCTTGTATATCATTTAATCTTAATAATATAAAATATAAATATTTTTTGAAAAATTATAAGTATATTTGGAGTACAAATAAGAGGTACAATTATCACTCCCTTTTTTTTGACCCACAATAAAAAAAAAGCAAATTTAATTAAGGTCTAACAAATAAAAATTGACCCACAATAAAAAAAACAAAATTAAGTTGAATTGACAGAGCGGACCAACATATTTGTCACACCAAAAAATTAAAATTAAGCATACGTGATGTGATTTGGAAAGTGATAACCATTCACCTAGATGTAATATTATACTAAATCAAGGAGGTGTAAAAGGAAAAAAGAAACATTCTTTCGATAGGAGTCGGAATAAGTCCGATTTCAAATGTCTTTTTCCACTATCTTTTGCTTCACGAATCCAATTCGAGTAATATACATATAGAATAAAGTCTTGTCATGTTTTCTACTTAACAAATTTGTTAAGCACATAAAAAAAAAAACTTTTGAGAACTTAACGCACGGCAACAATTCTACCAACCATTCAGCCGAAAAAAAATAGAGAGAAAATGAAAAAAAAAGGAACATGAAGAAAAAATAGAGAATCGTTGGAGTATTACAGAGGGAATACACGGTAATTTGTCAACAGGAATGCCCTTGATTTTCAGGCACATCTGTTACATATACATATCAATAAAAAAAACTACATCCCTTCAAAATAAATTATTAATTATCATGATCAAGAAAGAAAGATATCATGGCAGGATACACAGTTTGCTTTGCCGTGACACCCATGATAAAGTCGGCATGCGCGTACTCTTGCAAGAATTGCACCGCTAGCTTGTCGACCCGATGAAACTTGAGATCATCTAAGAGTTTCTCTACATCATTACCATCTGAGAGGTAATCTTTACCTCCATAGCTGAAAAAGATTGGTAGGACGACCGATATATTTGTTAGATTATACACCGGCGGGGTGGTCTGACCGTAGCTTCCCATGTTTAAATCTTCTCTTTCGTAATCATACTTTCTTAAGACACCATCTCTAAATGCTGAATGAAAGGTTCAGATATTGTAAACACAGTAGCTTACAATGAACAAATCCATGCTCGGTTTAGTTATTTAATAAAGAAATTCGTTTATTTTCTCATGGATATAAGACATCATGGTTTCTTCATCTTATTAAATATTATCACTTTTCTCTCTCCAAATATGAACAAAATACTGAGTGTTTACCAGTTAGAATTCTGGCATAAAAGTAAAAAAAAAAAATAGATAGAAAAGGATAATTCAGAGTAATTTTAAAACGCTACGAGACTTACTCTGTGATAAGTGCACCATGGTCTTTGTTGCTGTTGGCTGTGTGGCTCATACTTCAAAAATAACTCAACAGTAGATGCATTGAGGCAACAATTGGTTCCTACCACATTACATTTTCAATAAAGAACAGTAATTAATTTGTTCATGACAGAGTTTTCATTGTTTCAGATTGAAAAATAAATAACTTTCAATCCAGTTGAGCCCCAATTCTACTACAAGCTTAAAGCAAAGTCAACCAATAAAAACTTCACAGCTTCCATATATACTCTTTGTACCTGGTATCGCTCAGGTATGATCCGCACATTTTGGAGTCCATGATTAGATGGAGTACAAGAAACCCACATTAGTTTAATTTGACGTAAGGACAAACCATTTTCTTTTTTTGCCAGAAGCTATGAATTTATAAGAAGAAGTCATGAGAAATACAAGTGTGATGGCAATTTTTTATTAATTTGTTACCTGTGAAAGAAGTTAAAAGGTCATAGAAATCCACATCAGGCCGATTGCAAAATAACTTTAGTAAATCGACTACTATCGCACTGCACAAAATGGAGTACTTCTCTTAGATTCCATTTCTTTTGTTTCATATAAACATGAGAAAATTGTTCATAAGAACAATTTGTTCATGAGAAAATTGTTCACAAAATTGCTCATAAGAACAATGCTCAGAATTTCAGATAAGAAGAATTATCATTGCTTAAATTGACATACCTTACAGGATTAAACTGGTGTGGACTGCTGATCAGATTATAATTGCATTAATTTTGCATCAAAAAATTGGAATTATGCCGGAGCTTTTGGTCATAATCTGATCAGCAGTCTAATCCTTGATAAAATCAACTGAAAATATAAAGAAAATCACAGTGTGACCTCAAAATTTCAGCAAACTAGTTTCTGACAACTAAAAGTACTTCTTACAAAGTAAGTCATTAATTATCATGATTTTCAGGCACATCTGTTACACATACATACTTTTTCATACTTGGTTTAACCGAAACATCCATTTGATACTTCATATTTCAATAAGAATGCCCTTGATTTTCAGGCACATCTGTTACATATACGTACCAATAAAAAATTACATCTCTGAAAAGTAAGTCATTAATTATCATGATCAAGAAAGAATGATATCATGGGAGGATACACAATTTGCTTTGCCGTGACACCCATGACGAAGTCGGCATGTGCGAAATCTTTCAAGAATTGCACTGCTAGCTTGTCAACCCGATGAAACTTGAGATCATCTAAGAGTTGCTCTACATCACTAGCATCTGAGAGGCAATCCTTACCTCCATAGCTCAAAAAAATTGGTAGATCGGCTGGTATATTTGTTAGATTATATACCGGTGGGGTGGTCTGACCGTAGCTCTCCATGTTTAAATCTTTTCTTTCGTAATCATACTTTGTTAAGACACCATCTCTAAATGCTGAAAGAATGGTTGAAATTTTATAAATATTGTTGCTTACAATTTACAAATCCATGCTTGCTATTCATAGGGACTGTGTCTGGCACAATTTTACCAGAAGGACAATACATGTGTGAAAGACTTGAGATTGTCAAATGAATTAACAGGGATAATTCTCAGTTTAATTTATTGTATACCTATGCTGCTCTTTTGTTATTTAATAAAGAAATTAGTTGATTTTCTAATGGATATAAGACATCATGGTGTCTTCATCTTAAAAAATATCATCACTTTTATCTCTCCAAATATGAATAAAAAATTTCTGAGTGTTTACCTATCAGAATTCTGAAATAAAAGTGAAAAATAGAAAGAAAAGTATCAATCAGAGTAATTTAAAAAAAGCAAAGAGACTTACTCTGTGCTAAGTGCACCATGGTCTTTGTTGATGTTGGCTGTGGCTCATACTTCAAAAATAACTCAACAGTAGATCCATTGAGGCAACAATTATTTCCTACCACATTACATTTTCAATAAAGAACAGTAATTAAATTGTTTATGACACATTAATGTTTCAGATTGAAAAATAAATAACTTTCAATGAAGTTAAGCCCCAATTCTACTACAAGGTTAAAACAAAGTCAACCAATAGAAGTTCACAGCTTTCATATGTAGTCCTGTATACTGTACCTCTTAGGTATGGTCCGCCCATTTTGGAATCCATGATTAGATGCAGAACAAGAAACCCACATTAATTTTAATTTGACATAAGAACAAACCATTTTTTTTTTGTTAACTAGAAGCTATGAACTTTATAACAACTAGTCATGAGAAATATATACAAGTTTGATGGCAATTTCTTTTCTTTTTTTAATTTGGTATGTACCTGTGAAAGATGTCATGAAATCATAGCAATCCACACCAGGCTGATTGCAAAATGACTTTAGTAAATTGACTACTATCGCACTGCACAAATTGGAGTACTTCTCTTAGATTCCTTTTCTTTTGTTTCATATAAACATGAGAAAATTGTTCATAAGAACAATGTTCAGAATTTCAGATATCTTCATTATCATTGCTTAAATTGACATACCTTGCAGGATTAAACTCAGCCACCCCAAGCCAATTACTAATTGTCTGTTTCATGAGAGAAGACAATATTTATCTCAAAAAAATTAGAAAAAATATGGTATAATTAATTAGCAGAAATAGAAAGAAATTAATTAAATAATTGTTTTTTTTTTTGTTGACAAGATTTCGTTAAGCATCAATACTAGTGCTGGTGCTGGTACCATAAATTGAAAGCAATTAATTCATTGAGGTACATATGTGTCCCTGAATTGACCTGGTAGCAGACCAGTTTAGCGTAAACCAATTAGCCCTATTATTATTTTAATGGATGTAGCATATTCAATACTGGTACTGGTGCTGGTAGCATTACTGGTACAATTAGTGGGATTTTGTACCTCTCCAACAAAGGCTTTGGCACAAAGAACACCGAGTGGGGTTTGCATGTGGGTCAAGTATGCTACTGGACTTAGCAAAGCAGCTGATTTCATCTTATCTACTAATCTCCCTTCTGAAAAGGATGCCAGTGCCACCAATGTGCCCTGTATAATTTTTTTTTTATTTAAGGATGTGAAATATTAGTGAATCATCATTGAAAATTTCTGACCTTTTTCCCTTAATCAAGAATTAATGCTGAAGAAACCATGAGTAACTAGCATGTCCTTTTTCATATCCCAATTAAATTGATCATTCAGATCTATTTTTGTCAAGTCATTGGCAACGGCTTTTGAATTAGACTATTGACTGCAAAACATGAGCAGATCAAACTGATATTTTTGATAGATAAACCATAAGAGTGAAAGCTCCTATAGTTTAATGTAAAATTTGCAGAACAATACACTTCTAAAGAAAATTGTAGAAAGCATACCAAGGAGTGGCCAACATAGTGAAGCTTTTGACCGCTCTCTTTGTAAACAAAATCGAAAATTGCAGGGAGATCATTTGCCACCAATTCATCCCATGACCAATCCCAGTAGCTCTGCTCATGATTGTTAAACAAAAACAAGAAATATCCTTTCTTAATTATCAGCAGAATGAAACAACTTGTTGGTTTTAGTTCAGTAGTCAACTAGGAAAATAACTTCTGAATTTATGATACGTCTTCTGAATTTTCTCTAAAAATTGGGGCTTCCATATATGCCTTTTGATCGATAATTTTATATTGTATCTCTAATTCACTAAGATAAAATTCATACTGAAAAGTTGAACAATATTGAAATAGAAAGAAAATCTCAATACCCTGCTGGCAGGGTTCAGGGAGACATGGCGGCGGCTAAAGTGGGTGCCTCTTGTGTTGGATATCCACACATCAAACCCGCTATCTGCTAAGATGAAAGCAAGTGATTCTTCCGGGGAGTTCAGTAGCCATGTCATTCCATCCTGCGATTTGTTACCATTATTAACAAATAGCTAATTGAAGAATTGGATTAAAAAAGAAAATAAATGGTAACAAATGATATGAAATATGAAAAAGAAAAAGGTGTACTGATTTTATTGCTGAAGAATTGTTCTTATATTCTCCAATAGATTAACTTCATTTTATTGTTCAGAAAAGAATGTTTATAATTGTCCAAACACTTTAAAATTAAACCAGAGAGGATGGGAAATAGGATTCTTTTTAAAAGCTGTCGCTTTAAAAATTAAAGAGATGTGTGCAACAGGGAGACTCTCCCCTAGTTGTTGCAAGTTGTAGAGATTCCATTTGCGTTTACATGTGATGATTTATCTCCTAGATGCATAATATAGCTTTGGATTAACAGAACTGAAAAATCTATTCAGTACTACTTTTATGTCACTTCTTCTCTAATTTTTCTTTATTTGTAACATGCTATAAATGAGACATTATTTATTGGCAACTGCCTCCGAAATCAGCTTCATAGTCTGGGCCATAGCAGAGTCTTTCTGTCTCTATGCATAGGTTTCAATGAGAAGCATTAATTAGCCAGAACAATTAATGAGAAACTGCTCTCCTCTTTTTCTCTTTTTTCCTTTTTTTTTTCCTTTTGAATTTTGGAACTTCCCACGAGAATAGTATATTATCTATACTTCTATGTAACAAAAAGATTGGCACAGTCGGTGCATCATGCATGTACTAACTATAGGAGCTGTTCCATGGCAAACGAACCATGGTATGTCGGTACCAGTATAGTTTTGATATGCTGAGATATCATAACTATCATAATACAACTAATTGATTTGATTCAAATCGAAAGCATCAAATTTGCTGTAATATGTTGGGCAAATTTTAAGTTTTTTATCATTTTAAATTGGATATTTCGGATCGCCTGCTATAGGTATTATCACTGTGTATAGCTTTTTAATAATCATCTACATACATTCCTTTTAATTTAAAATTTAAATTCCAATCAATTTCTACTGAATTTCATCTTACGGTTGCCATTGCCGACTCTCAAATTCAACTGTATCTTTTATTTAAGAACTCTCTAACAGCTGTTTTATAAATGTATTGCATTAAATGAACTGAACTGTATTAAATGCACTGGTCTGAACTGAACAATTTTTATATATAAAACATATACATTCATGTACTGAATAGTATACTGAATGTTTTTATTACGCAAACTGTTTTGTAATTTTATAACTCTGAGCTATTTATCAAGTCAGTAAATGACCTATAGGATCAGATTGATCTATTCAAAGGTAGAAATTAACATGCCAGTGCCAGATCTTACATGTTCAATTAATGGCAAGGATTCGATCAGATCGGACATAAAATATGATATCTAGGTACATGACCTATAGGATCAGATTAGTTCTCATTTAAATTAGGATCCCAACACAGAAATGAAAATAAAATGAGCAAAAAATTCTGTTTCATTTAGTTTGCTTATAACATGGTGTTCATGTTGAAAATGAAGATGACATATATATAGTTATTTCTTTCCAAAAGCTTCATCCTCAAACTGTGCGTTTGGGTCGTAAAAAAAAAAAAATAGTACAATTAAGAATGTTAATATTTTGGATAGCGTGTTAAAATAATTAATGTACTAATCTTACCCAAAAACCAAGCATAGCGAACGTAGGTTTATAGTTTGTACTTGATTATATCAAGATCTTTGGTGCTTACAAAAATCGTCTTTCTTAAAAGAAATAATAAAAAAATAAAAGAGAAACTTGGTGACGAACTCAAAAAATTTTGCCTCCCAAAGTAATCTTTTCAAAAGTAATTATTAACAAACTGACAGTAAATAATTAATTAATTCAGATTCAATGTGTTAATCATACCACAAGAACACCGTGTTGTAAGAGCACTGGCTGCCGACGGGTCCCACCAGCACTTCCATTCCTCCCAACTGGTATTCTTTGCAAGCTCAAAATGTAACCATCTGTAGTCACCACCTACGTGTAGATAACCAAAACTTATAGTAAGGACTAATTAAGAACAAAAGTATTATCATTTTTCCTCCCTATATATCCCACCTGATGTTCTTCGCATTGGTATCCACGCGGTGCAATGGCTAACGAGCAAATGCCGGCACCAGCATCGATGTTCTCTCCTCCTCCAGTCGGTGTCCACCATCTGGTCATACGTGTGGCGCCGGAGACTTGCATAAAGAGACCAAGCAGAAGAATGTTAGAGAGGGAAACAAGAACCTTGCCATGATCATATGACATGTTTTCAATAAGGTTTCTCCTCTTTGTCAGTAGAAACTAGAAAGTGTTGATAAATGATGAATCTAGCTAGTTGTTATAGGGGTGGCTACTGGTGTTTATGATGTGGTAGTGAGGCTTTTATATATAGAAGTGCAAGAGATGGAGCTGGTAGTGGAGAGACGAGAGAGCGCAAGAGATGGTGCTATACAGCCGCTGTCAAGATTTCAAAAAAAGAAAAAAGAAAAAAAAGAGAGAGAGTGCGAACGCTTAGTAGGAGCATGGGGTGGCACCAGTGTGTGATCCTCTGTGCATTCATGGCATGACGCGTGCTAATTTTATCATGCAGGAAGCGTGCGACTGGTGTTATCATACAGGAAATGGATACAGAGGAGCCAGAGAGTCAATTGAGTAATGAGTCGATCGCTTGAAAGTGCCGCGCGCGTGTGAAAGGCAAGAGGCAAGAGGCAAGAGGGATATATGGATATTGCTTTTTCTTTTGCACCTCTTCCTTTCCGAAGGAGATAATAACTGACCCAAACTCCTGCCTTAAAATGTGGGCTCTTCAATTTTTGCGACCATATATGCTTAAGCAGTATGAAATATGTAACGGCAAGAATCTACATATTGAAAGCATATTATAGTTTTTAAAAATTTAATCTTGTTAATCTTGTAAAATTGATGGTATAACATTTATCATTCGAGAAATCTATAATTATATTATCTAGGATAAGTTGTGTACCATTTTGCTTTGATTTAAAAACTATTTGGTTGTCTATAAAAAAACTTCAAAAAATGTAGTTGTACAATTTTTAAATCACTTGAAAAGTGACTAATAATTTTTAAAATTGCATATATGTTATTATCTATTTACAATAATTTAACTTTGATAATTTTAACAAACTTTTTTCAAATGATGTAAAAAAGATTTTTTAAAAATGAAAATTTTGTAAAAAAAAAATATATTGTCGTATAATAGATCAGTTGTTGTTTTCCATTAATGACTGCAAAAGATAAATTGCTGGAAAATTTAAATTGTTTGATAAATAACAATTAACCTTCTTTTAAAAAAAAAAGGTTTCTCCGATCCAATTTCGCTCCTACATTCTCCCTTCAAAAACATTTACCATGGACAATAAGGCTAGAATCACTGTTTTTTTTTTCCTTTTTATTTTACTTCTTGGATGATTAGAAATTGAAGAACCTACTCTGAACTCGCCGGAAGGATACAACTTTCAATTTTGCATTTTTCTCGGCGTGGCATGCCACGTAAGGTTGGATTCTGACATTCTCAGTTTGGCACAAAATTATAAGTGAGAAGAAGACATCGCCATGGATAATTATACTGAGAATGTGGCACCGATATTATCAAACCCAAAAACCTCTTGTTTTGTTCCAGTTTGAGATACTTTTGCGCACCTCAACAGTTAACAGAGCTTTTACTCGGGAAATAAATGACAAATTATTTATCATCATTTATTTCTTTAATGAAATAATAAATGATATTTAAATTGTGTAATTTATTTTTAAGATAAAGAGGAGAGTCAAAATCAATTCACTTTGAATATCTATGAAGTACTAAATTGTATAAAATTTGAAACATTATAAATGTATAAGTTCAAGAATATTATTTATAAATTTTAATATATTTTTTAACAAATGCTGAAATTTATTTAAAAAATTATTATCAACAGTACTATAATTAAAATGACAATAATATATAAAAAATATTCAAAGTTGAATGTTTTTTTTCATTAGAGAACCTTTCACACTAATTTCCTTTTCATGTGTGAAAGCAAGCCATTAGGTCTTAGGCATCACAGTACTATAATAATGCACACTTTAATTTGAGAGTTGGATTCTCCATTTTGAGTTAACCTTTTATGAGTTAACCTTTTGTTAGTTAGATTTCAGATAAAATGAATTAATTAAGTGTTCCTTTGCAGTGAAATATTTTAATTAGTTAATTTGAGCACATAATAGTAATTAATTAAACTAGTTTCTCTCGTGTTCACATCAATTGGAAGGCAAAGCCCCTTCCAATTTGTAATAAGGAAATGTGAACACGATCCATTTGTTAATCTGACATGTCTTCACAAAAGCCACTTAATATGCTAATGCAATTATTGATAAACATTGCCGGAAAAAGTATTAAAAAAAGGTGAAACTTATAAGGACGTACAGCTAGCTGCCACGAAATCTAAAGAAGTATGGCATGATGTCAAAAACCAAAAAGAAAAAGAAAAGGAAAAAAAGAAGGAACTATGGCATGTTGACGCTTGAACAATCTGTCAGTCTTTTAATTAAAAAAAGGTGAAACTTATAAGGAGGGTCTATGAATTAGTTGTTGGAGACTTTAACGTATTTCAATGAAAGCTTTTTTTTACTTGCGTAGGTAGCCATGGAGAGACGTGAGGATGAGAAATTAACAACCCTCACGGCCTCACCAATCTCCCATCCTCCCCCTCCAACTCATCTTTATCCAAAATAATATGTTCGTTCATTCTTTTTCTCCAAATAGAAAGCAAAACGAAGTATGCTACATCCAAATTGGGTCTTATAAAAATATATTTAAACAAAAATATATGATGAATTGATGATACTAATGCAATAAAGTTGGAGATGTGCACATGGGCACAGCACGTGGTACAAGAAGAAATTGAGAGAAACGCGACCAAGGAGTACACGCGTTAAGCAACAGCTTTCCTTTCTCTCAGGCTCTCAGTACTGTCTGTTGTTTCTCACTCAAGAATAAATGCAGCATTGCATATATATCCCTATGATTGCCATAATTGTTGATCCAGGACTGGCCAAATCTACACAGGAATATATATGTTACAGGATGCGTCAGCAATGTTATTTAACTTGATTGAGCTAAACGAAAATACTCTTTAGCATTTAATAATTCGAGCAGTTTGGATCGTGAATTGGGCCGAAAGGATTGACAAAAAAGCTTTTTTTTCTTAAAGAAACATTTACAAAACGGGTCATTTTATCAGTTTTTATCTGACGACACTGACTCGCTATACATTTTCCATTGAAGACGATTTTGAAAAAAAATTGATTTCTCCTCTCCAGAGGAGCTTTAGATTTCGCAATTCGACTGTTTCTCCTCCCCGCTACCGATCTTCTCGTTCCTTGCATCTAAGCTTGAGAGAGAGAAGAGAGAGAGAGAGAGAGAGAGAGAGAGAGATGGAGGGGGTAAAGGCGAAAATAGCCCCATCTATGCTTTCTTCAGATTTTGCAAATCTAGCTTCTGAGGCTGAAAAGATGCTTCAATTTGGCGCTGATTGGCTCCACATGGACATCATGGTAGTTCTTCAAACTGTCTTTCTCTCGTTTTTGTTAAAATCAATGAAAGATTGTTTGTATTCTTTCGTTTTGATGAAAATTATCTGATTTTTTTTTGTGTCAATATTTCCATATTATTGGCAAGTTATCCTACCTAATTTTCTGTTGCCTTTTCAATTTACAGGATGGGTGAGTAAAAGTTAGCTTGTATTTATCCATTCACGTAAGCTCTATACTTTTTTTTTTTCAAAAGGTTGTTACTTGATTAGCTTGATTGCGCGTTTATTGGATTGAATCTATTTATTTGGAGAAAGATTATAGCTTTTTACATAAATACTGTTGGGTGGGTGCGTCTGATGGTATGAGTATGGTACTTGGTGCTTCACCAATCAGGTCTGGTATAATTGTCTTTCAGTATCTGGTTTAAGTGTGTTAAGTGTCAATAGTTCCTGATACTGAGTCAATGGCCTATTTATCCATAGTGTGAGGTCTTGTGTTCCTGACAAGAGTTAGCAGGTACGTATAATCATATCTCGAAACTAGCAGTAGTTTTGATCTTGATGTGAGAAAAAGATGAAAACAAGAAAAAAGATTACCATAATACTATAATACTACAATGTGGCTGACCGGAACGGCAGGAAGGCAGTACTGTGTTAATACTGATGCGTCCCCCCACCCTCCCAAAGAAGAAAAAAAGAAAAAAAGAAACCTTCTGCATAGAAGTTGATGTTTAAGCCTGAACCAAGGAATTAAGCATCTGAAAAAGATGAAAACAAATTATGAAAGAAAGTAACGAGGAAAATGAGACCTGGCTGTACGAAAGTATAGTGGTAATATCCTGATTTTAGGATATGCATATTATAATCTTGTTGATTTATATTTGTTGATGTTAATTCATGTCTCTCTCCCCTTCTCCTCCTCCTCCCACCCTCCAAACAAAATTATAATAGGCATTTTGTACCAAATCTAACAATAGGAGCGCCGGTGATCCAGAGCCTGAGAAAGCATACCAAGTACGTCATATGCTCTCACATTAATTATTGTTCAAACAACCAGCTTTTCGTTTCCTAATTTCTTTTTATCTTTTTCTTCACTATTTTAAGGGCATACTTAGATTGCCATCTCATGGTCACAAACCCTCTCGACTATGTAGAAGCGCTAGCCAAAGCTGGTGCTTCAGGATTCACATTTCATGTGGAGGTAACTCAAGGTGAGCTGCAAATATCTCACATAGATTTTTTTTCCTTTGAAGACAGATCATAAAACGTACATATGCATGTGCAAGTGAAGCAATCTTATGTTCAAAGATTGTTGTTTGGAGTAGTTTTGAAAAACTAATTACCTCAAGTATTTGTTCGGGAACCTGTTGTATGCCAGTTGTTATCATAACCTGTTGTGGTGGAGGTACACAATGATAGTGTTTTGTGAACTATAAAACTTAAGTACACATAATCTTTACCATGGCGCTATTGGATTGTACAAGTAATGAAATTTCTTGAGGGCTTAAATTAGAAATCACCTGGGCTACTGTAACAGGCCTTCAAAGGTGGCCTTGTGTCTTTTAATTTTGTAAAATAATCATTCTTGGATTATTACAATGATTTGTTATGTAGAAAATTGGCAAGAGCTTATAAAAATGATCAAAGAAAAAGGCATGAGGCCTGGTGTGGCTTTGAGACCTGGTACGCCGATCGAACAAGTTTATCCACTTGTAAGTCTTAATATCATATACTATTATTTACTTCTTGGCAATTAGTTCAATGGAAAAGCCAACAGAAGAGGCTTTCTTTTGTAAGAACCTACACTTTGTTTTACAACATGAAATGTGTGTTGCTTTAGATATGCTTTTTGTGTAAAGTTTTGTAGGAACTGTTGGATCCTAAATGTTCTTTCAAAATTTTATGCATATGAAAATTTAGGTGGAAGCAGAGGTACCCGTGGAGATTGTACTAGTTATGACAGTAGAACCAGGCTTTGGCGGCCAGAAGTTCATGCCAGAAATGATGGATAAGGTAACATCTCATTTGTCCCATTATATTATATTTCTTTCAGGCCATATATGGTATGGTATTCTGCCAATGAGAAATATGTGCTGTACGAGTTCTTCCTTGATATCTTTGAAAATGTCTAAACAATCCCCAGCTGACAATACTTAAAAATTGAAAATAAGGCTGAGGGGATGATTCTTTCTCTAGGTTTTAAGGAGTATATTTTATATCCTTCATCATTTAAGGGTCTTCCTTTTAGTTCCATCTTTTCAAAAAGCATGTTACGTGGACCTCACTCATTGCATGAGACCACCAAAGGTTGTACCCCTTCTTCTCTGTAATTACCAAATTTTTCTTTTCGGTAGAAAATGCTAGATATGACAATTGTAGCATACTTTGTGTTATGAAGAATTTGTAAAAGTTTACGTGTCACCGTACTCTTGACTGCATTGTTCATCAAGTCTAACTCAGTTGGATCTTTTCTTTAATTTTTGTTCTATGCAGGTTCGTGTGTTGAGGGAGAAATATCCATCTCTTGACATAGAGGTAATACTTTTATGACATATTCTGATCAAGCTTCGAATTATTCCTAATTTGTGTATTCTTAACATATTTTGTCCAGTAGTCCTTTTGCTCTTTGGTACCAGCATGAAAGGTAATGCCACACTTAACTAACCCCTAACCCTACAAGTCAGCATCAAGCAATATTTATTTATGTATTCAAACCTACAAGTCCAATTAGACCCAACTATCAGTCAAGCTTGCAATTGGCCTAAAGAGGCTCAATTTGACCTCAATTTCTGTGCAATGGACCACAAAAGTTTGTAAGCAAAAGAGCATAAGAGGGTAACTGGTGAGAAAACACTGGCAAGAAACTAAAAAACTAGTAGAGCGGTTTGTAAATAAAAGTTGCCAATTAATCGGCTCTTAATAGGTTGATGGAGGCTTGGGCCCTACTACGATTGATGTAGCAGCCTCAGCAGGAGCAAATTGTATTGTAGCAGGGAGTTCAGTGTTTGGAGCCCCAAATCCACAAGAAGTGATTTCTATCTTAAGAAAAAGTGTAGAAGGAGCTCTATGCAAAAGCTAATAATTTGCCTCCTCAGAACTGATTATGCATTATTTATTGTTGTGTTCTTGTTACTTTTGTTTGAGATGATATTATAAGAGCACTCTGATGCTCAGAATAAAGGCCTTTTTTGGAATTCTTGTAATTGAGAATGCACATTCTTACTTGTAATTGAGAATTTGATTTGTTATAGCACAATATGAACTTAATCAGAAAATGCAGCTAGAAAAGTACCTTTTTTGTGTTATAAGCTAGGGTATCTTTTTATTTATTGGTTGAACTCGTCAAGTTTGTACAGTTTAAGCTCTTCGTCAGCAGCAGGCCAGCGATCCTCAAGTCCTAATGATTGTTTGTTAAAGACCATAACTTATTTTTTTTGCTTATTTCAGTGTTTGATTGTTCGTTAAAGACCACAAAACAAAGGCAGAGAGCAACGAAACCATAGGGACTGTATTAAGAAGTCAATGTTCCTGCTTTGTTCTGTTGATTTAACATGTCTTGATTAGAGGATTCGGACATATCTTTACATTGTCAATAACATCTGGAACGGTATTAATACCATCCAGTATCCATTATTACTGTAATAATCCTTCCTCCCTCCACTCGAAAAGAAATGTCCACCAGCCCATCCATTAGGAAATGATATGTTCATTAACCCATCCATGAATTGAAAACCATAAATTCATACTTCCAAGTCCACAACAGACTTACATATCCTACATTCATACTCCAAATATGGGGGAAAAAAGAACAAATAGCATCTGTAAACAGAGAGTTGTAATAAACAGAACAGGAGAACACCACCAAACTAACACCAGACCAAGGAACACACTGACATAATTCTCCTTAGTCCCTTCTAAGCTCCAAATATTCACGCTTGATGCCAGAAGCATTAATCACCACTATTTCTAGCTTATCACCCTATAATTTCAAAATTATCACCAAACATTAAAAGAAGATAGAGAAAAGACACAATAGATAAAAGAAATAACGGGAAAGAAGAAGAAATAATAAATGACAAGAAAATTACAGTGTAAATATCTCTTTCAGTAGCCGAAGCAAAAACATCCTTCACCAAATCAACTGCCTCTGTTTCTGATAAAGGTGTCACTGCATCCTGTTCCAAGTAAGCAGTAAACTTCAGTTGTGAGATAACAAATAACTTGACATGTTAACCAGGCTCAAGTTCAAATTACTAGACAAGCAAACCATGCAACCTCTTCTTGAAAAATCAAACTGAACATCAATCAGAAATTTGAAGGTCAAACCATAAAGAGACAAGAACCAGAGATAACAAATATTTAAAACATATTAATGTTTCAAATTACAATAAGGATTTCGATCACATCAAAATAAATATCTTCTAAGATCTGCCAAAAATTTAATAATGATCAGTTATACCTCAAAAAACAAGATTAAAATTTTGAACATTAGAAAAACCTTACCCTGGCTGGAAGCAAGAGAGGACTAGGGGATTTGAGCTGATTGTCCAAAACGGGCATGATTAGTGTTGACCCGCTTCCTTGTGCACTGTATCCAACACGTTCGTATGAGCCCACTGCATCATAGGTGTATACACACCCCTTCCCTGTCAATCAAACAAGTGAATGACTAAAACTAATGCAATGGAGAGTTTAGCATATGCCACTGAGAAGCCCCAAATTACCTATCGCACCTCCTACGACCAGTTTGGACCTAAGTAAATAGTATTGAAAGGCATCGCTTGAATAAAAAAATGAAAGTGAGGACGGATGTAATACTTTCTCATATCTTCTAGGGGAATCACTTCATTACAAAAGAAATAATTTGTAAATAGAACAAAGGAGGAACCAAGGAACTTCAAAACTTGGGGACCAAACCAGGCAATTTTGATACAATAGAGATGCTTGTGTTAATTTATTCTATTCTCTTAGATGATTTCAGCCTTAATCCATAAACAAAAATTATACAAAGAAGACCCAAGAAAAAAAAGGAAGTGAATATGAAAAACAAATGGTACTGAAGACAGGTAAGATACCTTCATTGTCCAAACCACCAAGCACATTAAAGGCGTAGTATGGGAAGAAGCGTTTGTAGTAGAGTGTATTGGATAACAGCTGAGCCATGGCAGGACAGCTCATCTGCTTGTTGTGTTGGTGTTGATATAACTAGAATATATAGAAGTAAAAGGAATTTTCAGACTACAACAGGATAATCTGTTTCAGCTTCATCCTTCGACTGGCTGAGTATTTAAAAATTTCAGAGCACTTCTGACAATATCAAGCCCAAGACAAGCAGAAAGTACAAGTACTGATTGACAAGATTCAATTTTGATTCAATTCTGTAAGGACCAAGATAGCCCGTTCCTTCAATGATGATATCATTTAATAGAAACCAGAGACATATCAGTATTTTTCTTTCTTGAATCAACCATTCAAGGCTTTTCCTATGTGCCAGTGCATCTTAATTGTGGTTTTCCTGCATATTGCAATATTGGTGTTGTGCTCAAGTACTTTGCCAACAATGGATCTGCATGCAACAGAAACAAATTTACTAATAGAAGATACTTACCAGGTGCCTTGCAGCCAAGTTTTTGTGCAAAGCTCGTATGTCACCTTGAAATCCCGATGAAGCTAATACAGACTTATCAGCCCTATTAAAATATAAATAAAAAAATATACCCATTATTTATACAAAACAGGTATATGTAGTAAAAATAAATGATTTTTTTTGTCAGGCATTGTGGTCTGGGGATTGTGTTGGAATAACGGGAACTTTGCTATTGCCTAAAGAACATGAAAGGTGCCTGCAATTGGCGAGAAAAAGGGCCCCAAAACATACTGGTAAAATAATAGCATGGTACCATTATGTATTATCATAGTATAAACTATTACTGTTAGATTCTCCCCCATTATTTCAGTAAGCAGGAGGACTAATTTAGTTGGAAAAATTAACAGACCGTCCGTCCGGCAGTGCAAACAATGTAGCAAGATGCTAAATAATTTCTATGCACTTTACTAATCTTAAACCCAAGGAAAGATGTCAGCTAACACTTGAAAATTCAAAGGTTTAATAACCAGAAATCTTTGCATTATGAAATCGAGGAGACATAGATGAATTATTGTACAATCTAATTGATGTTATATAGTCACTATGCAAAATCTTAGATTTGAATCCCATAAGGCCTGCTCCCAAGTTAGGAAGAAAAGGGAAAGAAGGAAACGAAAAGAAAGGAAATGAAGTGGTTAAATTTTGTGCACTCCAAATTGGGAGGGAATAAAATTGAACAAATGAAAGAGTGATTCTCCCCATTCACCTCCGCTCACCTCTCTTTACCTCCTATAATATTAACTCAGGAGTAAAGTGAAATTCCCAAATCCCTTCCCCTCCTCATTCACACCTCCTTTAAGCAACTGGAGAGATTATATACATATTAGGAGTCAGAGTTCCAAAAAGCTAACATTCTTATTCAGGTCAAGTACTTCACAGTTCGATTATTCTGAGGAGTCTCAAATGGTTGGGCCAGTAACTAAACATAAAAATATTAGTTTCAATTCTTAGATTTGCTACCCAAACCAACAAATGCAAGTAGGGTCAGAGCTAAGCAATTGAGAATCATCCTAACAACAAGCATTTATCCAAGTTCTCAGATTTAAATCCCTAAAAACTTAAAAGTTCCAACATTTCGTGACAAAAATTATACAACTACAACTAATTTACAGAGTGAATAAACAAAAAAAAGTAGATGACAAAAATGTTGGGGAAACTAGCTAAAGCTCCCATCTTGCATTTAATTTGAAACAGAATTTGGGGGTAAACTCAGATCAAGTAAAGAAAGCTGAAAAGGAGATTAGTTAGGGATTTACAAGGAGCAGATCTTGGAGTGCTCCCGAGTCAGGATGCTATAACCCACGGAGAGACGAGTATCCGCAGCGACCACACAGTAGTCGATTCCAGCTATCGCCACACAGGTCCTGTCGCACAGTCACATCAGATCAGACAACACAAAATTGACAAAAGGAAAAAACTTAACAGTTAGAGAGAGAGAGAGAGAGAGAGAAGAGGGTTTTGAAGGAGCACCTACCCGCCATTGTTCTCGTACATCCAGTCACCTCTTAGCGCCATGGTCGGAGATTGGACAGAAGAGAGAAGAGAGAAGAGAGGAGAGAGGAGAAGAGGAGGGTTTTTCTTTCTTTTCTCTTGTTCTTCCTTTGCAAGAGAGTTTATGCGCAGGTTTTCTTTCTCGACAAGAAATGGACTTGTTGCTAGCTAGCGTAGAGGAGGGAACTAATTGGGCCGAAAATGATGGATGAAACCAGAGCAGAAATACGGAAAAGAAACTAATTGGGCCGGATTTCTCTGGCCTCTCCAGTAAGTTCCAAGCTTCTTGCAAATTTTTATACGGCCATTTAGACAAGGTCAGCTCAAGGACAGGAGCCTTAAATGATCTGGCTGGTCAGGCATGACGGTCGGCCGTTCGTGTTCGACGGGGTCACGGTTAGGGTCGGGTGTAATCTTGAGCCGAGTCTGACACAGACTTAAGGTAAGGTCCGTCCGATCCTTCAGCACTTTTCATCCATATTACATGTATTATGTATATATGTTTAACATGTTTTGTACATTCATTGTTAGATAGTGTTAAACGTAAGTTAATGTATATATAAATATCTTTGTTCACCGATCATTTCTAATAAACTATCAGTTCATATTTATTTTGGATAATTGCATGCAATTTATGCTTACAAGTTTGTCGACTGTAGTTTTCATCACTGGAGTTTCTTAGCCATACTGAAGTAAGAATTTGAATGAAAGAAGTTAGAGATCTTGCAGACATGAATCTTATAACCTTAAATTAAAGGCTTTAGAATTTGCTTGACAAAGCATACAACTAAGTATAAAATAACCCAATAGTGGTTGATCAAAATACTTTTATACGAACTGCCAAATGAATTTCTCATGACCTCTTTCTTTCAAGTTGTTGACAAGCGATCGAGTATTGCAAGAGGTTAGCTGATTATTTTAACTAAACACAAAATACCTACCTAATAACCTAAAAGACACCATTAATGTGCATGCATGTTTTCAAAAAAAGGAAGGGTAAATCACCGTTAATTCATCACCACCTGTGCGTGCGTGCTAAAATTCCACTAATCTTGTAGCTATTTTAAAAAGCACTTTAAAAAATTGTGGAACCTAGGATATGCCAACAACATTGAAAAGGAAATTTATTACTTATGGCAAAAAAAAAAGCACCATTTTACCTTTTTTCCTTGGAAAATAAATGAAAAAGGCCGACAGCAAGAAGCAAAAATGAACTTGCTATTTCCAAGCTATCTCAGCTTTCACTTTCAAAGTTGTTTCTGGAAACTGTCTGCTTATTGCTTTTTCACTTTTGATAAATCACAGTAATAAGTGTATAAAGATATATGCAACTCCTCCAATCTTCAATTTGGAACATGTTGTATCAAAAATTGCAAAAAGAAAAAAAAATACGTGGATATTTCAGGTGGAGTATGAATCCAAACATAATTATATTGAGATAGAATGTGAATGAAGAAGCTGAGCTTGTCCATCCAGGTTTGCCGACGATCCAATCCAGCTCTCTCTGGAAATCAAGATGGGATGGGAATTTTCATCTGTTAGTCGTTTCAAGCGAATTCTGAATTCTGATGCGGCTTGTCACCTGGGTGGCAGACCCGCCGCTGTCCACTGAGGCACTGACATAACATTAACACCAATTTGAACATTAGGCTTCGCTATCTCAGTATTTGAGGAGAAGAATTCTTTCGCCCCAGTTCATCCGTCTCGTTAGCTTATATATTTCATTGTGGTTTTATCATTATGATAATTTGGTTTTTTTATATAATAATTGTTTGTAAATGTCAAGTTTTTATATTTCTTGTTTTGATCATTATTATATAAATGATAGGAACAATTCAAAATTTTTGGCAGCTTTGTACAGACCTCTCATGCACATTTTTTAAGAGTAAAGAAATTATCTCAAATGCGACTCGCTTGATTATTTATGGAAAGAAACCCAAGTGCCCTGTTACTAGTCGCCACAATGATATTTCTGATATGAATATTTCTTAGAGGTGGTGATCACGGTAGGTCGGGATGGATTAGTTTGACTGAAAAAAATTCTCAGATTATCGGTCAAGTTGGGTCAGGCCGGATCATCTAGCGTCGGTTTTTCTCAGGACTCGGGTCGGGTTGGGTTTAGGGTTGTTTAGTTTCAGCCTTTTTCGAGTACTCGGGTCAATTCGGGTCAAGTTAGGTCATTCAACTTCAGGTCACTTCGGGTCTTGGGACATTCGAGTTATGGGTCAGATCGGCCGAGTTTTGTATTGTTAAGTTTCAGATCGGGTCGGGTCATGTTTCAAATCATTAAAAATTAGAATTTTTGTTTTGTTTTTAAATTATTCGTATTAAGTCTATCAAATTCTTTAAATGCACAATCTATATGACATAGAATATAAAACAATATGTATATTTTATAAATTTGGAAAAAATATTAGAACTATGTTATAAAATTTATAATTTATATTTATAGAACTCAAAATAAATGGTGTTGGCTACAAATAATTTTATTGTTGAATAAAAATATGCAATCTAACATATAGTAGATCAAATAATTGTTTTAGTATCCACTAAGACATTAATAATCCAAATATATATCTGTATTTGTCAACTACCTGAATATAGATCCGAAAAAATAGATATTTCAGATCTGAATAATATCCAATCCGTTTATTCTGAAACAAGTATTTTCAGGTCCTTATTGAGTAATGTTTTTATTATCCTAGTTCGGGTCAGGTCGGGTTTTCAGGTTATCTTGGGTTTGGGGTTGTTCGGGTACAGGTCGGGTCAGGTTTCGGGTTGTACAGCTCCGAGTCATCTTGGGTTTTGGGTCATTTGGGTTTAGATCAGGTCGGGTTTCTAGTTATACGGCTTCAAGTCATCTCGGGTTTTGGGTCATTAGGGTTCAGGTTGGGTTGGGTTTCGAGTCGTCTAATTTTTGTTTATGTCAAGTTTCAGGTCGTCTCAGGTCGAGTTCGGATTAGTTTGATTTTTTGAAAAAATCGAGTTAGGTTGGGATGGGTGTCAAGTGGGTTGGGCTAATTTTGCAGGTCGAGTCTGGTTTTGCCACCTCTAATATTTCTAGAGGTGGCAATTAGACAGGTCGGGTCAGGTTAGTTTGACTAAGAAGGATTGTCAGGTCACGGGTTTTGAATCGTCTAGCGTTGGCTTATTTTCGGGTATCAATTCAAGTCGGGTCAGGTTTGGGTCAATTTGATTTTTTTGAAAAAAATTAGGATGGGTCGATTCAGATGTTAGGCGGGTCAGGCGAGTTCGTCGGGTTGGGATTGGGTTTTTGTGTTTTGCCCACCTCTAGAAGTCGTAATCAGGTAGGTCGGGTCGAGTTTGGGTCGAGCCGGGTCAGGTTGGATTATTTTGACCGAAAAGGATTATCAGATCACAAGTCAAGTTGGGTTAGGTCGGGTTCGGGACAATTTGATTTTTTGAAAAAATCAGATTAAGTCGGATCGGGTGTCAGGCGGGTTGGATTTTGCCACCTCTAAAAATATTTCAATGCCTACCCCTCAATTTCAAAAGTACAAGGACTGCCATTTTCATTTCAAACAGTTTAAAGGAAAAGAACGCACCACCAGGTGCTTTTTGGATGAGCCAAAAGTTTGAACATCCATTCTTTTAAAATGGAAGCTGATATTGTGTCAATATTGTCATTGATATGAACTTTATTATTCATATTAACTAAATTTTTTTATATTAATATCTTTATTATTTAACTCATTTGTATAATATTTTATTATTCAATTTAAACAAATTATTATTCATGTTAGTGATATTTAAATTATATATTAAATTATTATATATACAAAATAAGTTTTATAATAAAGTTATTAATCTAAAATAAAATTTAATTAATATGAATAATAAAGTCTACAACAATGATGATATCGATGATGATATCTTTTTAATAGTTTTCTTTTAAAATACATAATTTTGTTTAAAAATACCCTATTTGTATATATGGTAAAGTTCCTCTACGCCTTTGGTTATGTACCCGGGCAGATATACTTGTCACTTCCCCGCTTGAGACATATAGCAAAACCATGTTCTTGTATCCAGCTCATGCCAAGGTGTATGATCAACATGAATATATGGTAGCAATTCCAAAAAAAAAGAGCATTAGCTTGTTAATTAGGTCATCAATATAAGTAGATACTCTTTATTACAAGGCAAGCAGTTTCTGAGTTCAAGTGCTTTCACCATCACACAACACTTCTGATCTCATTTATGTGCCTGACCTTATAATATGGAAAGACCCGCAATTGTTTTTCTTCTTCTTTTTTTTGTTTATTTTTGGGTAAGTTAAACTATCTATTTTTGCTAGTTTAGTTTGAAAGAATTTATGTTAGAAAAACCAAATTACTTAGTGCTTATGTTCCTACAATTGTAAGAATTGGAAGACATTCATTTCAAAATTTGTAGGATAGTCATCTTCAAAATTTGCACTTTATATAACTGTCCATCTCATCTTCAATTATACAATCACTAATGGGAAGACATTCATTTCGAAAGAAGAGAAGTCGTACATCAAATTTCTTCCTCAAGTTCTATTTGTAATAACCAGAAAGTGATATCTTATACTTATTTTCCTCATTCATTTTTCTGAAAATTATGGAGGAAAAAACCCTGAAAGAGGAAGCTTAAGGAGATACACATCATCTCTCTTATAGTTTAGAGAGAAATGGGTTACATCTCTGTATCCACATTGCTACAGATCACTTTGTTGTAAAGGTGAATCGGCCACATCTTCATCTCTAAAAGGATGCACCGAGGAAATATACAGACTTGAAATTTCCTATACATATTTAACGGTTGTAGTTTCCGATTACATACTTCATTAAATTAAATTGACAACACCAAATGAAAATCAGTCCATTCATAATAACGGTATAAATTACAACAAAAGGTGTTTCCAAAATCGAAGTTAACGATTGATATAATAATTGGTTGATTTTGCTATGGATCAGAATTTTGTATTATAAATGAAGAGAACAGATCTTGTCTCTCTACGGAAAGACGTGGGTTCAAATCTCATAAGAGATACTTGAAAATGAATAAATATCGGGGTTAACAGTAGTCCTCATATCAAAAAAAAAAAATCCGAAGAGAACGGATTGAAATAAACAATTGTGATTCATTAACCATTAAAAATTTTGTTTATAGCAAAATTGCTAAAAAAGGATTAGTTGTTGATATATCTATCATAATTTTTAAAACAGTAAATTTCCCTAGCAAAATATCAAATAACCAAATTTCCATTAAAAGACCATTCTTTTTATACACGATGTCGTACTATAATTAATGCAGATAGTATTTAATGAAAAATTTGTTGAGATGACATAAACTTGACTAAACCATAATACTAACAAGTACGGAATGTATTTTTTTTTTTGTTGTTTTATGGTTGCTAAATTTTATTCTCAAATAATTAACTCTATATTTATTAATCACTCTTTAGATCACTATAATAATTGACAAAAGAGACCAATAGAGCTACTTTGTTTTTTCTTCTTGAAAAAAGGGCTTCTAGGTGCTTTCGTATAGTGAGGAGCTTAAAATCTTTAGTCTTTTACTTTGTTTATTTATGTTTTCTTAATAAGAAAAAAATAAAACATTTCTCTCAAATTTAGAAAAAACAAGTTAATTTGATCAAATCAAACGGTTCATAACAAATTGAATAGATAAAATAAAACTAAAAAAATTGGTATTTTAACGAAAAAATTGGCTGTTTTGATGTTTTGATGGAAAAATAGACTATATTAAAAGTTTCAATCAGTATGCCAGCAATTAACCAAAACAAAGAGACACATCTTTTAAGCCAAAACACAGAGGATGCCGCAGTTCGTAGCTAGCTTTGGTCGCATTGTACTAATTCCCTTCATATGTAGATGATCCAAATACCCCCCAAATGTTAGATGTTCCGGCCAAAAACACAGAGGAGGCCGCAGGCTGTAGCTGGCTCTCGCACTCGATACTCGTTAAATCTTTTTTATGTTGATCCAATTCCCTCCAGAGATTATCTAAATACCTCTAGAACTGTTTCATCACATTATGTCCACCAATTATAGCACTTCCTAATTCCTATTTATCTATCTACGGATCGACAAAGATTGTACT
Source organism: x Bolboschoenoplectus mariqueter (assembly GCA_037678475.1). Classification (NCBI taxonomy): domain Eukaryota; kingdom Viridiplantae; phylum Streptophyta; class Magnoliopsida; order Poales; family Cyperaceae; genus x Bolboschoenoplectus; species x Bolboschoenoplectus mariqueter. The sequence goes on along the minus strand of CM075236.1, from coordinate 3,762,158 downwards.
CTCAGTTGAACCTATCAAAGAAAAAGGAAGTTGAAACAACATAAAATGGAAAACAGAAAGAAACAAGTGTGTATTGCTCATGTAAGCATGCATATATGGACAAAACATTAATTAATTTCAACCATAGTATTTTTAAAAAACTTAAATCCAATACATTCTGTCTCAAACCACCTATAAGTACAGAGAGAAACAACACGAATACGCAAACCAAATGGTATGAAGCTACCAACCTTGTGGAACAAATCAGTCTTAAAACCCTAAACTAAATAAAAACAATGATAAGCTGGGGTGATTTGTACAAGGTGGTAAGTGCCATGGTGCCACTTTATGTGGCACTAGGACTTGGTTATGGGTCGGTAAGGTGGTGGAAGATTTTCATACCAGAACAATGTGATGCAATCAACCGACTTGTCGCATTGTTCACAATTCCTTTTTTCACCTTCGACTTCACAGTTCGTACCAACCCGTATACAATGAACTATAGGTTCATAGCCGCTGATGCCATATCTAAGATAGGTATAATACTTGCTTTAATTGCGTGGGCAAAGTGGTACAAAAAGGGCAGCTATGCTTGGTCTTTAACTTGCTTCTCTCTATCCACTCTAAACAACACCCTTGTCGTTGGTGTACCGCTTGTGATGGCCATGTATGGAAAGTGGGCCCAGGACCTGGTGGTCCAATTGTCAGTGGTGCAGTCGATTGTTTGGAATGCAACACTGCTTTTTGGTTTGGAGCTCAGAAAGGCAGTGAATAGTGCTGGTTCTAACAAATCAACACAGGTTAAAGATGTTGAGGCGATTGTTGAGACGGATAGTAAGATTCCTTTGTTGCCCTTGTTGAAGACGGTTTGGCTCAAGCTTGCAAGAAATCCTAATGTCTATGCCAGTGTTCTAGGAATAACATGGTCACTAATTGCTAACAGGTACAGGATACCACACTTATCTTTTTTGCAGTTACTGTAGCGAAGAAATGATAGCTTTATTGCCAAGAACAAAGGTGATGTTACAAGTAGTAAAAAGGAAACAGTTATCTCAAAAATGTGCTTTTATTAATATCTCTATATATTTTTATGATAGGTGGCACATTCAGATGCCAAATATTGTAGAAGGTTCTATTCTTATCATGTCCAAGGCAGGGGCTGGAACTGCAATGTTTAGCATGGGTTGGTACTATACTTTTATAAATAGATTTCTTTTTCATTTTCGTTATCTGCACATATTTACCAGTTTTTATTCAACTATTTTCTGTTAATGCTTGTATATATTAAGTTAAATTGGTACCATTAAATATCATTTATACCACTTACGTCCGTCAACCATCACATATAAATGGCCAAACAAAGAGGGGTAAAAATTATCAAGTTTTGCACAAAAGAAACTATTCATAAAGGTACAGTTTCTGGCAAGCTGAATATTTCTAAAGAGAATTAATTACAGGATTGTTCATGGCACTACAAGAAAAGGCAATAGCATGCGGGCCATCACTGACTGTGCTTGGAATGGTATTGAGGTTCATTGTTGGTCCTGCAGTTACAACTCTCGGAGCTGTCACTATGGGACTCCGTGGAAATGTCCTCCGTCTGGCAATCATACAGGTGTGTACAGACTCTGTGAAATTGTATGTATAATTCATATATCTATTTATTTTAAATAACCCCTAGATCTATTTATCATGCTTAATTACATTCCTAATGTCGAAAGCCAATCTGCAGGTATCTTGAAACTTCTGAATTTCGTTGAAATAAATAAATCATAGAGTTGACGGAATAAGAAAAAGTGGCAATTACAATCATATAGTTTCTACAACTTTGATTGGGCCCACCTAAATTTGATCTAACTAATGGCTAATTAATAGTCACTTTATTCTCTGCTCATAATTGGTTCATCCTTTATATATAGGCTGCACTACCTCAATCTATTGCCTCGTTCATATTCGCAAGAGAGTACGGTTTACATGCAGAGGTGCTTAGTACAGCGTAAGACCGTTTTCCTTTCTTTTTGCTAAAATTAAATTAAAAAAAAGCACTAGTTTAATCACAAGTCCAAAGATTAATTTATAAAACACAACAGTTGAAGAAACATAATGCATTAATTGATTAATTTACAGACAGCACTTGACATCATAAAATGTCTAGAAAGAACAACCAAATATATAAGTACGTGTAACTAGAAACGGATTCTGCTGGTATGTGAAGTATTGCTGTGGTAATCCTTATTAATTTTGTTTTTTTTCATTGTTAATTTTTTCAGGGTTATTTTTGGAACACTTGTATCATTGCCGGTGCTTATCGCTTACTTCACAGTTGTAGGATTCATTTGATTAACTCTCATTGTATTGGTTTTTGGATATTAGTGACTGTCACTCTGCTTTGAGGTCAATAGTGTCTGATTATATCTGATACTCGAGAGAAGTTGCATTTTACACATTAATGTCGATTTACTCCCCTTTGATCATCTTTGAATACAAAATTCCTACCTTCTAGAATTTTTGTAAACAAAACATATTGTTTATCTTTTTTGAACAACAGATAACGCATAGCTCATGGAGATATAATTACAAGTTATAATAGAAAAAACATCTACTATTCGTGAAATTTGTTAACAATACCCACTCTGGGCCAAACTCTGTTTACTGCATTCTGGTCTGGTCTTATATTAAGTTTAGGAAGAAAATAATGTCAGGAACAATAGACACGAAAATGCCATTGAAACGTTTTATCAGACACTTTGTGTGCGGTCAGATAAAGAACAACGAGAAACAAGATAAACAAAAGGATAAACAAGCCATTTAGTTTATCAGATGATTTCTTCTTTTCAATTCTGACAAGAAACCTCAACTGCAAAAAAAAGCTTGAGACATATTTTGTCATCTCTCCACTACAAGTGCCAAGGCCAATGCCGCAAACCATCTTCACATCCCATGAAAGATCATAAAGAAAACCTTCTCTGCAATCCGTAGAGACTCAAAATACACACTGAACGCCACTATCATGTCATACAAGCAAGTTCCAAAGAAGTACTGAAAAGGAAGAGAATATACCGTGAATTGTACCGGGCCATATTGCAAAGTCCTGGCAGCTGCCTCCTCTTTGGTTCTCATCCTTCTTCCTCATCATCTCTCTCTTTTTGGTGTGTGTGAACTGAGCTTGAGCTAGAAAGCTCACTTGACTTTGGTGTGTGCTGCACTAGGGTAAGTCTCTATTTGCCTCTCAATCACATATGTCACTCAACTCTGTGCTGGACTCTGACAAGTTTTGTTCAGCTAAACTTGGTCCAGCTCTAAGTTGAGAAAAAAGACCCAACAAATAAGAATCAGTATATATGATTTGGATCAGATTCAGATCACAACTAGCCAATCTGAGATCTGATTCAACTGGAATTTACAGCATTTTAATAGAGTTCTCGAAATAATACTCATAATCATATTATATCTTTATCATTTATTTTTAGCACCTCTTCAAACTAAATAGAATTAAATATGTTTCCTGATGATTAGTTTAATAGTTGTATTTTTTTATGAATTATATATATATAATATTATTCACAATTTGTTTTCTAGTAATTTTAGTATTTGGATATATCATCAATTTGCAATATAAAAAACAAGCCATTTTCAAATTATACCTATTTTATACTGAATCATAAACATTAGGCGTTGCTGAATTATGAAATTTTGAAACTTTCTATGATTGTGGGTGGTCGATGTTGGTCAGAAAAGCTGAACCCAAAAATTCATTGTGCCAGTTTTATAAATACCAGATCGGATTGACCATCAGTTCGGGCTTTGGATACCTGAAGCCCTATTGATAGTAAACTAGTAATAGCATGCCATATTTAATGTCAAAATACTATTTAGTGAGGTATCTCGGCAAGAAGATAATAATGAAAATAATACTATTCTGCACTTGTTGATTTTTTATCTTTAATTCAGATAAAAATATCAGATGCTTTTGTAGACAAAATATCCGAGAGATTAATTCTCAAGAATAGTATTTATTCAAAGAGAGAGATTGCATCACAAGCAATGCCAGTTGTTGGAATTTTAATTACGAGTGAAGCGTGCTAACTGAACAGCATTACGCATTTAGAATTAGGAAAAAGGACAAACAAAACAGTATTTTTTCTAAAACAATAACCACTATCAGTCATTAGTGGAGCAAGCACTAATCAATTGATGGTCTTAATCAATTTTATATCTGAGGATTTAGAAAAAGTGAAAAGTTGTTACCCAAAAAAAGTATCTTTTTACTTGGGATTGTTTCCTGTTATGTTATGAGTTATAAGAAGAAAGAGAAGTAATACCGGTGTTAGTTGCAAGAAAGATAAATTAAGCTACACTACATATTAGGTGCTTTGCAATCAACATATACATTTTTTTACAAATAAAAATACTCAGACTTCAACATCGATAGGTGTTGGAATTAACTGATTTGCTCTCTCATTTAATTAATTAATTTTTTTAGTGCTACATATAACATGGATCTTTGATGAATCTGGTATGAACCCGTTTCATATAGCGTAACATAATATCTCTCTGCTTCTACATTTTTAATTTTTTTAGCATCCAAAAGATAACAAGTATCTAATGCACCAGCAGCCTCTTCTAGTCCTCTCTTTTTCAAATTCTCCCTGTCTCCTGCCTCCTATTTCCCCCTTAATTTATTCACATATAAATACACTTGCATATATATGTAATTATTAAATCTATTCCAACCCACAATCACAGAGTGAGAACCATGATAGAATGGAGGGATATCTACAAGGTGATAGCTGCCATGGTGCCATTATACGTGGCACTAGGACTCGGTTATGGGTCAGTACGGTGGTGGAAAGTTTTCACTCCAGAGCAGTGTGAGGCAGTAAACCGCCTCGTGATGCTATTCATCATCCCTTTCTTCACATTTGATTTCACAGTTAATACCAACCCGTACACAATGAATTACCGGTTCTTAACATCAGATGGAATTGCTAAAGTAATCATCATACTAGTGCTGGTTGTATGGGTCAAGTTTGGAAGAAAAGGAAGCTATGCTTGGTCTCTCACCAGCTTCTCTCTCTGCGCACTGAACAACACACTTGTTGTTGGTGTGCCGCTATTCAAGGCAATGTATGGCAAGTGGGCCCAGGACTTGATTGTCCAGATATCAGTAATTCAGGCAATAGTATGGTTTTCAGCATTGCTGCTTGGATTAGAGATCAGAAAGGCTGGTACTGGGTTGCCGTCGACAAATAGAGAATTGATAAGCATCGATTGTACTGAGGAATCAACAGTTAAAAAAGCGGAGGTTGTGGAAGTTGTGGAAGCTAGAGTTCCTGTCAAGCAGTTGGTGAAGACTGTCTGGCTCAGGCTCGCTCGAAACCCTAATGTACATGCCAGTGTCTTGGGTCTCACATTGTCCTGCATTGTAAACAGGTAAAAGAATTAATTAAATAGATCAATAAGTAATGCAACTAGTGTATTCTAAAAGAGCTTTAGCTTAATTAAGAACTATTCTGTATATGTATGGTACGACACAAAAATGTATATATTAGAGAAAGGGGAGATGCTGTCAATTGTAGTCAAGTTCCTGAATTTTCGTTAAATTTATTTCAATCGGCCATTAGAGAAAGGTTTTACCATTTAATTTTACGACAAGATACCATGCAGATTATGTTTTGGGTCCACAAATTAAATAGGTCAAATTCACAGAACCTGTTATTAATTTGAGTTAGGCGTCACAGGAGCTGGCTGACTAAGTTTAATCAATCAACTAATTCAAACTAGCAATTAATTACTTGGTATGCATAGCAACTTCATTTCTTTCTTGGGTAAAAAACAAGACACGTGGCTTTTGTTCTTGCTTCAAAAATAAGGCTTAATAAGAACCTAGCTCGCAGTCAAATTTTGGTCTTGAAATTGGAAAGTAGCACGTCAGTTTTTAGATAAAATCATAAAATTAAGAAGTAACTGATCCCAAATACTCGGAACAAATTAAACAAGAGCTAGCCATCTATTTCTTCTTGCTCCGATCCGATCATCATCATCATAATCATATGAAAAATACTAGATCATTCTAGATTATATTATTTCGTCTATTTCTATGGATATATAGGTGGAAATTGGAGTTGCCAAGTGTTATAGAAGGTTCGATTCAAGTAATGTCACGAGCCGGGACCGGTACAGCGATGTTCAGCATGGGTAAATTGACCACTTCAAGCAATACCATAATTCAATTAATCAAATTCTGCATTTGCTAACTAACTTGCTTGTGATAAATTAATTTCTCACAAAAATTCGTGTATAGGAATGTTTATGGCACTTCAGGATAAAGCCATAGCATGCGGGGTCAGTCTAACCGTTCTTGCAATGGTGTTACGTTTCATGGTGGCTCCGGCGATCGGGCTGATCGGAGCCTTAGTTATGGGACTACGGGGAGACGTCCTCCATTTCGCTATAATTCAGGTAAATTACATTGAGAATTCATAATTTGGGAAAACAATCTAGGTTGAAACACCACATTCAATTGATATGCGATTTTATTTGCTGATTGATTCAACTGTGTTTGTCTTTGGGCCCGAATGATATCAGTGCAAGCAGGATAGTTGTAAGTGCCTTTGTATACTGATAAAATCGAACAACTATTTCATCATCTTTTGTATTAATTAATTTGAAGATAGGTACTTTAAATGATAAATAATCATATTTTTTTGTAGGCTGCATTACCTCAATCAATAGGTTCATTCATTTTTGCAAGGGAATATGGATTGCATGCTGATGTTCTTAGTACAGCGTAAGTCGTATCTTTTTTTTTTTTGCTTTTTTTTTTTAATTTGGAACATCTAGCACATATATGATTTTTTGAAAGAATGCGTTGGAAGTTCACTTTCAGTAATTATTATTATTTTTTTTTGACGAGTACGTTATACCTGTAAATTATTAACTAGTTAGCTTTAACAATACTAAAATATTTACTTTTAACATATAGTTATAAAAGATGGGTGGGGATTTTTCACAATTATTATTTTAATATTTTTGACAATTAATTTTTAAATAATTCCAAAAAAAATCTTTAAAATAGAAAAAAGTTTATAAATATATTTTTTAACTTAATTGATTGTGTTTTAAATTTCATACAATTTAAGTATTATTTGATACTCCATCAAAAACCATTAAAATTACATGATATCTACAACGGTTCATATTTAACGGTTTTTGATGGAATATCAAATGATCCTTAATTACATGAAATTTGAAACACAATCAAACTATAAGTTAAAAAATATATTTATCGACTTTTCTATTTTTAAAAGTTTCTAAAAATTATTTTAAAATTATTTAAAAATTGATTGTCAAGATTGTCAAGATAATAGTTGTCAAAGGATTCTCTCCCATAAAAGATATGACTGTATAATTTCGTTTTAAAAATACTAAATAATTTACTTTTAGAAAATAAATGTCGTTCTTTTAAACAATTAGTTATTTTCTTTTACTTTCTTGTGATTGTATGGAAGTCACATTGAAAATTATAATTATATGAATGTTAAAGAGAAGTATAAAATAATAAAAGAAAGTAATTAATTGACTATAAGAACAATATTTTGTTAAAAGTAACTACTTTAATGTTTAAAATACATAGTTGCACTGTCATTTTCAATTATTAATTACATGTATAATAGAATTATACTAAAAACAATATATGTGTATTTCATTTTTTTTTATCAAAAGAGACTAGTTAATTAAGTGCTTACATGTACAACTTATCAATCAAAATAAATTAGATAATTTTTAAACGACAAAAAAATTTATCACTACTATCTTAACTTGATCTCTGGATCAATATATATTTATGCAAACAATTTTTTTTTACTTCCATTAATAAAGTAAAATAGACAAAAATATTCTTTTTGTTTAATAAAAAAAGGGATGTCACTAAAAATTTCAAAATTAAATCTTAACTATAAAATTTATATTTGGTTACGCAGTAAAATTACTTTCTTATTTAATTTTTAACTTTTACATCTTTTATATTAAACGTCATTTTGGAGAAAAAACTATTTATATAATTGCCTTGCAATATACGAAAACAAAATTTGCAAACAAAATGAAATTTTCAATTAAACGCAAAAAGGATCTGACAAAAAAAATCTTTGCTTGTGTTGCAGGGTTATTTTTGGAACGCTCGTTTCATTGCCAGTGCTAATAGCTTACTATGTTGTTCTAGGCTTGATTAATTAAGTACTTAATTAGTGATTATTTTCTCCATATCTGAAGTACAAAAACTGGAGCATTAATTTTGAAGGCAAGATCATTAGTGCATTCCTTGCTAGCTACTCAGACCTTCCTTAAATAAATTTGTGTGTTTTTGAATTCTTAAGAAAAATTCTAGAATTAAAGTCTGTAGACTGTATGGAAAATCATATTTTTGTTACGGAATGTTCCTAAGTGCTCTACATTAAACAACATATAAAAATATAACGTAACTTGTGACTTGGAAGTAGGCATGCATACCCCTTCTAGCTAGTATTTGCTTAATAAAACCTTCCTATTACTATCAGTAAAGAAACAAAAGCAAATTTCTTGTTCCAAACTGTGCTCAATTGTCACAAATAAATCCAATCCAATCCGATCCATATGAAAGCATCCATCCAGCAGTCATGTGGTTGTCTCCAACCACACACATGTATGTCGAGAGAGACTAAAATCCATGCACACGGAGACGACACGAAAGGATCAAGTTGGCGTTTTAACTTTCATTTACATCAAGTTGATCTTTCATCTTTCAGAAGCGAACAAAATAGTTCGTTTACCTTTTAAAAGAGCTAAGTTAGTCCTTCCATAAGTTTTATTTTACTAATGTGAATTTACTAATTTGACACATGTTCTTTGGTCTGCCATATGGATAAAAATCAGCTGCAAATTAACAACAAAGTGTAACTTTGATTTAGCTTGAAGCTTTAACTTATCATATATAATAATTATAATGTGAGTTTCATATATATCACATTTTGCTCTACAATATAGCTCAACATAAAAAAAAATATAATTCAATATTGTTACAATCAATTTATACTAAGAAAATGTTCAAGGTTGAAATTGTAATAAGCATAACAAAACTTAAAAAAGAAACTGTTTTTGTTTGAAAAAGTATTTTGATTTAACATTTATTGTATTTGGTTCATATTCAAATGACATGCTTAAGTATACTTGTCAAATAAATTAATCCGCATAAAAAATATTAAAGAAAGGATTAATGTAGTCTATTATTAAAAGTAAACGAACTAATTTGGTTCTTTTTTCAAAATTCAAGGATATCAAGTCAGTGCAAATAAAACTTGAAAGATTAACTTATTTTCTGAATAAGTTTAAGGATCAAAGTTTGAGTCTTATAATTTAAAAATATAGATGAACAAGTAATTTGTATCAATAAATTTGTGAAATTGGAACTTCCTCTGGGGGAGCAAAACTTGAAAATTGCAGGGTTGTGCAATTGAGTATCACAGAGGAGGAGAATTGAAAAAACGGAGTTCCCACTGATCACCGTCGAGTCGTCGACTCGCTCTCGTTCTCTTAATTTTTGTTTTCCCAGTGCACTAATCAAACTCAATTTAGGGTTAGGGTTTTTGTTCCCTCTCCCGAATCAAGAGAAATCAATTGAAAAATCTCACCTCTTTAATCTATCCTCGACGTTGTAACCCTTGCCCTACTGGACATTGCTTCGTACCTTCCTTTGTAAGTCATCATCTCCGCTGATTGTTGGCCTTTAATTGTTTCGATGTAGAATTTAAGTTTGTGAGCTTTCGTTTGAAATTTGATAATTTGGGTTTCTCATTGTTCAGGGAGAATACGGTGCGAGAAGAACAGAGGCCAGACCACCTTGTACTCAGTCGTGCTCTTAACGGTTCTGGCCTATGGAACTCTCAATAGTCTAGGTAAGGTTAATCTGTTAAAGTATGCAATGCTATTGAGTTAGGAAACTTCAATTATGAATTTTCAACCATACTGTACTGCTTTGATTTCTTGGAATGAGAATTAATTAATTTTTTTGTTTTTAAATTAGCCCTTCAAAAGACTGAATTGGTTTCAATACCCTTAAAATCACATACATTTGTGATTTTAATGCATCTTTTCTTACGGCATTGTCTGTTTAGCTAATTGTAGGTTTTGTGACTTGACGAATATAACCCTATTACCAAGCTTACAATCAAACTCAGATTTAATTGGTTCAGATGGTTACCCAGTGGTAACTGCACACAATTGCTTTCAAATTGTGTGATGAGCAACTACATAGATATTGGTTCCTCATCTGAGGACAGTGATGATGATCTCGAAATTGGATTCCTAGAACCGGTGCCTCAGAGTGGCACAGTGGGGTCAGGTAGTCAGGTTACTCATGTAGAGCAACCTGCTAATCAACACAGAATTCTCCCCTCAAGCTTTACAAATGGCCATGGAAGAGCCTCCGTGGGGCCCGCAGGAAGTAGTATTTCATCTTCTTCCTATTCACCTTCTTATTCTTCTGCCAGAAGGCCACCTTCTAACCCTAGTCCCTTGGACCATGCATACAGCACGCCTGGTTCTAGGGTTCTCCCTTCTTCTCTGATGGGCATTAATAAGGGGAAGCATGTGGGTCCTATAGGGATTGGCAATGGGAGGTTGAGTAATGGAGTTGGCACGAGCATGGCTGATGGTATTGGGAGGTTAAACTCTGTTAGGCCGATACTGCCGAGGCCATTCGTTAGTAGTCATTCTAAGCCAGCAACCGGCTATCATGAAGGTACAATTATTCATTGGTAGATCATATTCTAGTCTGGTACTGATAAAACGGCTGTGTGGGATTGTTATAACTGGATGCTGCCCTGGGCAGGTATTGGTGGTTGCATACTTGTATTCATGTACTGGTGCTAGTACAGAAATGTCATTGTAAATTTGATTGAGACTATGTCTTAAAGGCCAATAAGGGGGGTGACAACATGAAGCAGGTTTTTTTCTTTTTGGGGAAGAGGGGGGGAGGGGTGGGTTACTGTATGGCATATACAGATACTGATATCTAATCTCCTGGTATAGTACCAAATACAGGTTAACAAAAGTACTTGAAATATTTTCATTTTATTGTCAGTAAATAATAAATAGTAAGTAGTATTGATTTTAAAACTTGTGCAGATGATGTACAGATAATAGGGAACAGGACTACAACCCCAAATTCGGTTAGGGTTCTTCCTCCTTCAATGGCTTTCAGGGCTGCTGCTAATGGTGTGGAACTGCCAAGTGGGCCCACCTTAGATGACAGGCGTGCTGCTGATTTTGATGAGAGTGTCATATACCAGGAAGCTTTGCAGGTATCTCAAACTTGTACCTAATATTACAAAAGAAACCTCCAGTAACTAATAATTTGCAGAAACACCATTGGTGTATCATTTCAACTTGTTTTTTGAAATTTTCTGGCAGAATCTGAGCCAACCAAAATTGGAAGATGATTTAGCGGAGGGTATCCTCTCCGTTCCTCTTCTCAAGCACCAGGTAGCTCCCCCATCAGCACCACAACTTGTATGTTTTAACTGTAAACAGTTGAATTATGAAGTGTCTTTTGTTTTTTATTCTTAAGAAAATAGCACTAGCCTGGATGGTTCAAAAGGAGCAGAGTAGGCATTGTGCTGGAGGAATCCTGGCAGATGATCAGGTTAGTATATATCTTTTTGGCTGAATCTTTTATTTGGCTCCATATATGTGTGATTCAGAGGGGAGGGAAAATAAATGCATGAAATAATCTGGCCTTTTTATTGTGTGTGTGTGTTTGTTTTTTTTTTTGGGGGTGTGGGCGGTGGGGGGCTGTTGGAAGGAAAATAGGAGAAATTGTATTTCTTTGAACAACTAAAAGTCTGAAACTGAATCCAACCTTAAATCTGTTTTGACTTCGATACCAGGGCCTCGGGAAGACAGTTTCCATGATTGCCCTTATAGAAAAGCAAATGGAAGAACAAGTCGGTTACACCTCCTCCAATCAGAAGAAATCTGAGCCAAACCCTGAAGCCCTGAATCTTGATGAAGATGACTTGACTGAACTGGACACCAAATCCAACAATAGTGGACCTGTTGCCCCCCCTGAGCCTGACTGCCCATCTTCTCGTCAGGCATCCACCTCACAATGTCGGTCCAGCAACACACGCCCAACAGCTGGCACCCTGGTTGTCTGTCCTGCTAGTGTGCTCAAGCAGTGGGCTAATGAACTAACAGACAAGGTCACTGAAGCGGGTAGACTCTCAGTGCTTGTATACCATGGTGGGGCCCGGACCCGGAACCCTGAAGATCTCACAAGGTATGATGTGGTGGTCACAACATATACCATTGTGACCAATGAGGTACCCAAACAAAATGCAAAAGATGCGAACAATGATGAGGATGCAGAGCAAAAAAACCTGGAGAGACATGGTGTATCCCCTGAGTTTGCTCCAAACAGTAAAAAACGAAAACCGCCAGCTTCCAACAAGAAAAAGAAGGGGAAGAAAGCGAAGGATACTGATGTGGATTCTCTTGATGCGGGCCCACTTTCTAGGGTAAGGTGGTTTAGGGTGGTGCTTGATGAGGCACAGACTATAAAAAATCACAGGACACTAGTGGCTCGTGCCTGCTCCGGATTGCGGGCCAAGCGGCGTTGGTGTCTGTCTGGTACACCTATACAAAATTCAATCGATGATCTATATAGTTATTTTCGGTTCTTGAAGTACGAGCCCTATTCAGTTTACAGTAGCTTCGCCTCTGGTATAAAGCACCCGATTTCTCGTGACTCAAGGCACGGGTATAAGAAACTCCAGGCTGTGTTGAAAACTTTGCTTCTTCGACGTACAAAAGGTATATAAATCGTTTTCATTTGATTATAAGTGAGGTGAGAACCCTAAATAAAGAGAAAGTAGAAAAGAAAGGAAAATGGAATGAAACGAGGAGAGGAAAAACCTGGCCAAAGATTACTATTTCCATCTCTATATATTGGTAAATATACAAGAATGTGGGACATGCTGGTCAGCTCAGGCTTAGGTTAGTTGTCCTTAATTTTGGTATTCTTGGTTAATCAAAGTTTAGCCCATTTTCTGATTATCACCAACAACTAAGCTAATTAGGAGTTAGTTCCTTTGATGTTAGATTAAACAATATCTCGATTCTGGAAGAGTTTGGTTGGCTCAACTCTCTTGAGATTTTGGTTGGTTCTGGATTTGGTTGGGTTTCACTGTGCATGGTCGATTGGACTTTTTGTCATTGACATTTTAAAAACTTGTGTTCTGTTCAAGTTCGAATTGGTTGCAAATATGTAGGTCTTGGTACAAATACTGGTATCTGTGCTTCAGAGCATGATTTCTTGTATTGTCTGTTTGATACAAATAGGCACCTTGATAAATGGAGAGCCTATCATTAATCTACCACCGAAATCAATTTGTCTAAACAAAGTTGAGTTCACACCTGAGGAACGGGCTTTTTATGTCAGGCTGGAGGAGCGGTCTCGTCAACAGTTCAAGGTGAACTTTATTCTCTTTTCTTTTTCTTTTTTTTATAAATCCAAATGTGAAACATTCAGCATACCTTCATAATAAGTATCATGCATGTCCCCCCAAAAAACAGAAGAGAAGAAAATCAATTATTCCTGTTCTCCTCAGTTTTGTATTACCAAACATTCCCTTGTTCCTTGCTGTTTTTTGACATGATGAACAAGGGTGGCTTCAGTATATCTAAGGAAACAATGTAGAAGAATCTAGGTGATGTTTTCTTATTTCACTGGTGTTTGCATTGTATTCTGAGGCTTTATAGAGTCATGCAATGAAATCTTTTTCTTAATTTAATTTTAATTTGTTAGGCATATGCTGCGGCTGGTACGCTGAAACAAAATTATGCCAACATCCTTCTGTTACTCCTGAGGCTTCGACAAGCATGCGACCACCCGCTTCTGGCGCAGGGTTATCAGTCTGACACAGTGGGCCGTGATTCTTTTGATATTGCAAGGCAGCTCCCCAGGGACCTTATTATAAATTTTCTCCATCACCTCGAAGGTTCTTCTGCAATTTGTGGTATTTGCAGTGTAAGATTTCCACCTTTTGCTGTTTTCATAATTCTTAAATGTGTTGGATAATTGATGAATTCAGGTCAATTTGTATTCAGTTGAGAAAAATATTCAAGTTGATTGCACAAGTAGAAAGTTTATTTAGACATCGGTTGTCTTGAGGCTCAACTGTGTAATAAATAAAGCATTGTAATGGTTGACTAAACAGTTCTATTGTGTTTGAAGTTCTTTTCTTTTCTTGGTGGTTATTAAAGGTAAGTTTGGGCTAATTCAGGTTGATTTAGACAAGCTGTCGCAGTTGCACAGTTAGTTGAGGAGATCAGGTTCACTATTTTCTGATTCAGAAATGTAATGTGGCAATGAAAACTATTTTTCGCTACTGCAATCTAACAAAATTCCATGTGTTCGAAATTAAATGCCAGCTTATGCCTACACTAAAGAAAAGCCTATTTTCCTCAGGACCCACCAGAGGATGCAGTAGTGACTATGTGTGGCCATGTGTTCTGCTACCAGTGTGTGTATGAGCGTCTCTCTTCAGATGAGATAACCTGCCCCACGACTGGCTGCAGAGACTCTCTCAACTCCAACTCCATCTTCTCCAAATCGACTCTTAAGGCCTGTGTCTCTGACAATGCGGGCCCCTCTGGCAGTGCCACCAGCCCCGACCCCTTTTCTGACGAGAAGCAAACCTCTATAAGCAAAAGTGGCTACATCTCATCTAAGATGAAGGCTACCATTGATATTTTAATACAGGTCTGCGGAGAGTCCGACAATGTGGGTCCCTTTAAGGCAATTGTCTTTTCGCAATGGACTAGTATGCTTGACTTGCTGGAGCTGAGTTTGAACCAGTACATGATTCAGTACAGGAGGCTTGATGGTACGATGACGCTCGTGGCTAGAGACCGGGCTGTCAAGGACTTCAACACTGATCCTGAGGTGTTTTCTCTTTTCCTTTCGTGTTTTTCATTTTATTCTGGTGATGGCTGTACAGAATTGTGCTGTTACAAGTATGTTTTAGGGTTTAGACTAGACCAAGTTCTGGGATATCCTGACTGGCAAGGGCTTCAACACCAATACTGGTGGTTCTGACTCGCTTCAAGTTTATTCTTGGTTGGGTAAAATTTGGTCTAGTGTCTTTAGGTCAGGCCATTTACAATTTTGGGTTCTTTTAGGTGGAGGTATATTCTGGTTCATGTTCCATCTGTCTCTTGGTTATATAGGTTAGTTTTGGATTGGGTCAAATTTATGTCTTGGTCCCTTCTAATTTGGGTTGGACTCTGGCAGGTCTATTCAGTTGTTTATATTCAAGATACATAATTCCAACAAACTTTATTTGAGGTTGAGTTTTACATCAGTGAGATGCTACGTTTTGGTGTCAGGCAAGTTCTAGATTTTGGTCTGGTTTTGGTGTCAAGAGCTGGGTTTAGTTTCTGGTCTGGTGGGTTAAAGTGATGACCGCTTGCGGATTAGTCAAAATCAGATCCTCTAGTTTCTTTTTTCATATTTGGGTTGGTCTGGTCCAAGGTGGGTTTATAAGGGGTTCTTTCTTGTCCTGGGTTGCGTGTCGTTAGCTCTATGTAGCAGAATGTACCAGACCATGACAGAATTGAGATGGAGTGCTTTGTCTAAATTGCTTTACTGCAGAATTTGCCAATTGCTCATTGTTGACTGCCTACTAGCATCAAGCCCTTGATGTATCTTGACTACAAGATACCTATCTGTACCTGTTTATGTACATCTACTGGAATGTACTAGACTGTTCCAAAACAGTTTGAGTGGATAAGATGTATTTTCATTCACAATGGTATTCTGGTTTTTATGGGTATAACACTATAACGATTTCAGGTGAGGGTAATGCTGATGTCATTGAAGGCGCAATGGTAACTCGTATTTATGGTAATATTCACTATTATGATTTCAGGTAAGAGTAATGCTGATGTCATTGAAGGCAGGGAATCTTGGGTTGAACATGGTCGCGGCATGCCATGTAATTCTGCTTGATCTGTGGTGGAATCCATATGCTGAAGACCAGGCTATTGACCGAGCTCACCGTATTGGTCAGACCCGACCGGTTACTGTATCTCGGCTCACTGTTCAGGATACTGTAGAAGATCGCATTCTAGCTCTTCAGGTAACACATATTTTCTCCCTTCGTGCAGTACTGATCCTATCCTATTAATCTCAGGGTTAGGTGAATCATAAAAACTGCTCTACATGAGCTTAAAAAGATTCCCCAAGTTTCTCTTTTCTAACTGGGCCAACATCTGTTTTTCCTGAAGAAAGAGAGGAGGAAAATATTTTCCGTTAGTTTTGTCAATAGTCAATGGTACTACTTATGAATGATAGTCATGTCTGCAATTTTTCAAGAGATGACCTATGATAAATAGTAATCACTCGTCTTCAAATTTTTAAGTACTTGACTACTTGGATAGCTTAGTTTGCTAATCTATTTATAGTTATCTTCTGTTTATTCTGTAGGAATCATTTCATGCATAATTTTTCAATCCAAAGCTAGTTCCTAGTTTCTGTAATTATTTGCTTTTACCTAAGTTAGCACAAGCATTGAAACATGATAGGAATACGAGGGGCTGGATGGTACATATTTGACTATAGAGGAAAAAATGAGAGTTGTATTGAAAAATCTTCTCATTTATTTCACAATTATATTTATATGTTTTGTAGGAGGAAAAGAGAACAATGGTTTCTTCAGCTTTTGGTGAAGACACGGGTAGTGGGCGTGCGACTCGGCTGACAATTGAGGATTTGAGATACCTTTTTATGGTGTAGTTGGACCCACTTAGATATATAGCAACAACTTTTTGACCCTTTTGCCCTGTTATGTGTATCCACCATGAGTCATTTTGCAGACCATCTCTAGAATATCTAATTTATTAGGCTTTTGTAGATTAGTGCCTGTTAGGATTGGAGATATGCATGTAATTACAATCTTGGTGGAATCGGGATGTGGGAGGGATGTATAGTCAATTAGTTAGTCATCTCTATATGAGAAATGTATAAGTGTGCTCTCTCTGTTGAGCTTTATCCATAGTTCCGAGTTCCTCACCACCTGTAGAGAAAATCTGGACACCTAGTTAAAAGCATTTTTAAGAGTTAAAAATGAAAATTCCAAGCTGTTGGAGTTTCTGTGGATGTGATCGTTTCACCTTATGTGGTAATGGGTAAACAACCCCAATTTGAGTTGGGGAGTTGTGAGGCTCAAGCTTAATCTGTTTTTGGCGTTCTTTGAGCATTTTTTCTTTAGTTTATTGATAAATATATTCCTATTAAAAGTTTGATAAGCTATCAAGTCTCTTTGGTGACAAAACATTCTCTGCCTTTGGATTGAGATGAGATCTGTGTATTTTATGATCTGAGTGCCTTATATTTATCACGGAGAAACATTTTAATAGTCCATGTGCAGTGCTCAGGTACAGGGGTTGGTTCCACCTGAAAAAATCAGTAGCAGAGTAGTTTGTGTGAAAGTTAAGGCTTATAAAGCAGTCTCTTTGTCATGAATGTTATTGCGCAAAATATAGTCATTTGCTGTTTGACGAACTCCAAAATGAGGCCTGCAAGAATTAATTTTCTGTTATACCATTTTTTACTTTTAGGGGCTACAACATTGCTGGTACAGTAGTCTCAGGTGTTGTAGTGGCACAGGCATGGATGCCTTGAGATTATTTTAGCGAGGGGTGGGGCTTTTGTTTCTTGTTCTCTGTATGGTTTTGGGCTCATGAGCTTAAATTAATTTAGTAAATGTCAATGAATTCCAGTCAAGGCATCAGTGGGCCAATATCATAAGAGGGAGTCCCAAGAACGAGGTAAACTTTCTAGTGTTTAGAAAGTGTTATTAAGTCTTTGTAGTGGTTTAGTGGAAGTTCAACTATGTGGAAGTTTACATTAAAAATTATACTTCATTAGTTGTTTAAATTATTTATTTGTACCATAAATCTTAATAAGTACAATATGAGATTGAACTTCCTTTTTTTTTTTTGCCTATCCTGGACTTCTAAAAAACAACATTGATACCTTTTTTTTTAAAAAAAAAAAGTTTGGTAAGACTGTTCAATTTTGAACGCATACAGTTAGCAGTTCTGATTGAATGAATGTGTTTAAACTTGTCTAGATGTCTGTGTTCGAGTTGGCTTTCTTTATCGGATATTTTGTAATTTCTTCTTCTATGCTTTCAATGCATATGTTCAATTACAATTGCTAAATGCATGTGCACAAAGACTAGACAAATGACAAATTAAATTGAAATAGAACACAAGTGGAACTCATTTCTTTAGAAGTTTTATTTTAATCGCCTTAGTTTATGTATGTTTCTATTAATGCGCTTTAGTTCTTTTTGTTTCCCTGTAAGGATTTTTATTTTATTAATGAAATTGGTGGTGTGTTCATTTTTATCAAAAAATAAGATGATATATATGAGGCAATTATTGTGAAATGTTTCCGGGCACAAAGAGTAACATTACACCGGGCTATAACATCTTCAATGCAGTACAATAAAATCCACCTTACTTACTCCCCCTGTTGGAAAGGAGAAACTAAATCACAATAAAACACAGAGATAAACTCATTTTATTTTAAAAGTTCTCAGTTTGATCTTTATCTACCTACTTTTTTACATCCTTTTCTTTAATGCTTTCTCCAAATTGTATGACCACGGTTTGTTTCTTGCCCTGTTCGTGACAATTTGAGCGAATGAAGGAACTGGCGAAACCTCCTGAGATTTGGATCAGAATCCACGAAGCACAAGTCGTCAGAGAACCCATGTAAGGCTTCTCTCTCGATTTCAGTGCTCGTATATGAGTCCATTGCATCATCGAACTGGCAATCTTGACAGTAGTCTATAGTAATATTCTGTAGTTGATATTTGTCAATGATGTCTTGTGGCATGCTCTGTCATTGTTATCATGTTAGCTACATAATACTTGATCAAAAATAAAAATCAGACCCGGGCAAGAAATTATAGAAATGCTTATTGTTTGGATTTCAGGGTTCCTCTGTGGAGAAATGATATATTGAAATATTCGGCTCAGGAGAGGTAAACTTTTTTTTTTTCTGTCCATATAATTTGCAAGTTTGGTGTTTTCTTACAGAAAGATATATCTTTCCCAAAACAAAAATTCAAAAGCAGACAATATAACTTAGAATGAAGAATGTACAAACCTCAAGGAGCAAACTGAAGTATGTTACACTGTTGACATGGCTGTTTATATTCAAATCTGACCTTCTTGGCTGCATCAGCATTGCTTATTGTATAAATGATCTAAAATTTTCTGTAGGCTTGTTGCTTCTTTGTTGCTTAGAAGTTATTAATTTCCATCTTATATCTTTAGGTATAATTTAGTAAGAGGCCACAGAGCCAAGAAATTCAGGTTGAACTGACAAACTAATAGAATTTTGCAAAAAGTAACATCGTTTAAGCAAGAAAGAAATGAAAAGACCAGAGAGATAATTTTTACCACAAGGTTTAATCGCGCATACTGGGCCGGTTCATCAAGCTTCTATTATTCTCTTCTGGAAATGCTAACCTACACAAGGTGACATGTTTTAATTAGTCAAATAAGTAGAATTTTTCAAAATAATAGAATGATCTTATTATCGACAAATCTGAGATGCATATATATATGTGACACAAAAGCAAAAACTACGATTTTGAACAGATCAATCTTCAGTCTATTTATCTCAATTTTGGTCTCATCTATATTTACACCAACAAAATTATGCAGTGAATGTGAATGTTAATTAATTACATTGTAATGCAAAATAAACATTAAATATAGACAGTTGCCACAGCAAAATAAATACTAACTATGCACACATATTGTCAGAAGAAAAGATAGTTGACATACCTAGAAGACTTGGAGCAAATGGCCAAGAACTCATCTCTCACCTGGTTGTTTATTTTCTGAGGCTTCCGCGTGACTTCGTTTATCATTAACCACTTGCTACACACATAATATTAAATTAAAATGAATAAAAATGATTACACAAACAATAAGGTGTTGTACAATAAAAAACCCAACCACCTCTGATGAGACATATAGACTTGGAACAAGAATCTTAAAGTCAACATAAATTACAGATAAATAAGCAATGAATTCAACAACCAAAAAAAAAATCATCCCAAGGTCTAATTTGTTGTCCTTAATTATTTTATTTGTTTACTTTATTATACTATTATGTCTTGTGCACTAGCTTCAATTAGAAAACTTCTCATCCATCAAATTTACTGTTGGATCGACCCCTAAAAAGTATGGCATTCAAATATTTTACATTATTTATTTTATTTTGTAACAACATATATAACACTGTCATTTTTTTACAGAATAGAAATTATTGACTGCAATTGTCGTCAACTTTAATTAAAATGATTAATAATATAAGGATATATTCTTTAATTGATATCCGGAAATTTCATTCAATTTTTTTTTTTTTTTTGTAAAGAGGTACTCTGAAAGTCATCTGTTCTGTGCTTATCAGTTTAATAATTAGACTTGTGATTATAACCGCATTTTCAAAAGCACATATCATTTGCATGCGGCTTATCATATATGCACTCAACTTATACACACTGAAACGGCCATATCCAATGCAAGAGGAGAAAAAAGTAGTCAAAAACTGTCATGTGCAAATAATTATATGTACCAAACTTACCCAAATAAATAGTTTTGTAATTATATTTGAAGTGATAAGTATATTTTGCATTTTTATTAGAAAATTATGCAAATATTATAATGTTCAGGACCGTGATTTCCCAGATTTCTTTTTTTTGGGGGTGTGAGGGGGAGCTGTTTTTGCTCTGCCCTTCCAACTTTATAGAAAACAACAAAGAGGAAAGACCAAAGAAGACAATTATTTGAAATGGCCATTATTCAAATTAATACTCTCATCCATGGAAAAATATGGCTGCTGTTTTAGCAGTCATTGAGAATCATATATATGTTTCAATATTTTTGTTCTGATGTTGCTCGAAATTTTGTATTTTTCAGGTATGCTTAATTTTAAGGAGTTAATTGTTAAAAGGGAATGTCCAATTGAAGTTAAACTGGTGTAGTATAATATATATATATTTTTTTTTGAAGTAGTATGCTTGCCTACTAAATTTCATTAAATAAAAAAAAGAGAGTGTACATTATTTGCGTGAAGGAGAAGAGAGAAAGATAAATTCAATACAAGCACCACAAAAATAAAAGAAAATGGGAAAATAACAAGAGAAGAAATGAAGGGCAAATATTGAGAGATTGCAGATAAAAAATCCGGATAAAGGTTATTTTTATGGATATTTAAAGTTGGGTATCCTAAACTCTCATCTTTATTTTAAAAAAAAAGAAATGAAGGGCCGAGATTAGATGTATCACAAAAGATGAATGTACACCAAAAAATTTTGGTGATTTTACAACAAAAAGTTTTCAAAAATAACATTGTTTTTTGAAGAAGTTTCAAATAATACTGCATGTAAGTAATCAGTTTTTTCAAGTTTAGTGGTTGCATTACTTAGTGAGTTTGATTTCCAAAATATATATATTCAGAAGGCTTTTCTTTACTGAGCATTGGTACAAAAATTATTTTGAAATGTTTTTGTCATTTCATTTACCTTAGGTATCTTCAAAGTCCACTTTTTAAAATGCTTACTGTAAAAAATGATTTTAGAGAAATTTATGGTAAAATAGAAAGCCTAGAGGAACTCGTTTACATCAGTGTAATTAAAAGCGAAAATACATGTAACATACATCGCTTCTAGAAAAACAATATATATCACACCAATAAAATAGTTCTGTTGTGTCTTTAATTTGTACATAACCAATAGCCAACTTTTCTATGAACTCTGAAGCTAAAAGTTATCCTAGTGTTGTCTGGAATAATGCTAACTCAAGACGCAAAAGGAAACTAAGTAACTCTAATAAAAAATGTAAAGATATTAACATGCACTCTAGCTAGACACTTCGCAGGACATTTATTTATCATGCATGATAGAAAGTTCCCTTGGATTTCTAGAACCTCGGGTTGACTATGGAGTATGGACTGTACCAGTACTTCTAGATATACTTTTGTAATACTTTTTCTATCATGAAACCAGAGAAAATGGCACATGCATTTGCTCTATATATACCAAGAAAATTTCAGATAGGGCACCACCAAAGAGGAAAACTAAACAGAATAAAAGGAAAAGAATAATAGAATAGAGAAAAAAATGTTCAGCCTTCCGATTGCAAACACATCTCTAACTACAGCATCAGTACGGTACCGCCGCCAGCACAATAACTTGACTGGAGCATCGAGTGGAGTTCGATGCTCCAGAGATGTTGGCCGCTCCATAACTTACTCTGTGCCTAGCTTAGAGACGGTGAACGTGACGGGAACGGGGAGCAGTGCTGGACGCGAAATGGCACTTGGTGAGAAGTTGAGGTTCGTAGCATTTGAGGGGGATGGATTGGTGTATAAAGAGAGCTTCGTTGTGAGGGGCTCTCAAGTTGGTGCCAGTAAAGCTGCCACTATAGAAACCATTGCTAGCTTGTTGCAGGTAATTTTATTGTGTTTGAATTTGCAGAAGTTATGACTTTGTTCAATGAGAGAATAAACAGTTTGTTTCAAAGAACCACAGTCCAGTCTACTGGAAAAAGATCCTCTTTGTAAGGGAAAAAAAAAGCGTGGCATGTTCCAAAATGGTACAATATGGAATCGGTTCATCTAGCATGACATATATGATCTGTAAATTTCAGTATCTTCAAATCAACAATGGACTTATCATATTGTACATATTTTCTATAATAAGGAATGCATGCATATAATGATATGAATTTTAATTGTTTTGACATGTTCTCTTAATAATTGTTTCTGTGTAATGACTCAACAGGAAACAAGTTGCAGCCGTGCTCAAAGATTGGGGTGGTTGACAGATGGATCTCCAACTCCACCGACTATGAAGAAGCATGGCCTCATTTGGATTACTTCACGCATACATATTGAGATGTACAAGTATCCTGCCTGGTATACTACTATCATTTATACAAACAATTTTGTAAGCTAGGTTTCATAATTATATATTAAGGGAGCCATCAAAAAAAATAAAAAAGAAGCCAATGAAAAAATTTCCTCTCCGGCAAGGCTAATATCTGCAGACTTCTTAATGAGAGGGATGCACACTAAGGGAACATTTGCTTATTTAATTATTCCAAACTATTAATATATAATACTATTTAAAATATTTATACTAGGGTTGATGTTGTGGAAATAGAACATTGGTGGGAACCAGATGGAAGGATTGCCGCAAGGTTTGATTATATGATAAGAAACTTATCCACCGGTGAAGTGATTGGGCGTGCAACGAGGTTATATTCTTCAGTTTTCATCTTTATCTTTACACCAGGCAAAAGAAATAAAAATTGGGTCAGTTAAATAAGAGAGAACAGATCTACTTACCTATGGTTGAATTTCTGTCGCTGTCTCTGTCTGGTACAGAATATTATTTTCTGCCTGAAAATTTTGTCAACACTGAATTTCTAATTGTAAAGAGCATGATTAGCCTTTGGATGACAGTTGATAAAATAAAGAAAGACATTGTATTCTTCTTTCATATGTATGAACTGAGTAGAACTTAAACTCGTAGAAAAGGTGACACTGAAATCAATGATCAGTAAACATTCATAAATGGAAGATAGCTGGTAATAGTTCCTCCTGAAGTGGTTATATGATTGTCTAGCTTATTTTTGTGTATATTTATTTGTTGCTGTTTATTTTGGGTTGCAGCAAGTGGCTGATGATGAACCAAGACACACGCAAACTTCACAAAATAAGCGGGGAGGTGAGAGACGAGTACCTTGCTTTGTGTGTAAAATCTCCTAGGTATGTCAAGTATATTTTACGATTCATCAATTCTTTGCACTTTATTGATTTATCTTTCTATAACGACAATTAACTCGTAAAATGCATTTAGTTGAGTGACTAAATAGGGAGGCACTATCTTGTGCTTTAATTAACATGAATTGGTACCATGAATTTGTACAGGTATATTTGGATGTTATGGCAAATTAAACAATTTCTCCAGGTAATATTGAACTTTCCTGAACAAGTGCCAATAAAAGTAAATTTTACTTTTTACAGATCAGTTTTTCCAGAGGAAAATAATGGGAGTTTGAAGAAAATACCTCATCTTGTGGAACCACCAGAATACTCTCAACTTGGCCTTGTGGTACTTGTACACTCAATTCCTTCATCTTTCTGAAATTTTCATTCTTTGTATTATACACCTTCAACTTTAACCAAGCATAAAATTTTCACTGTTTAATTGCTTCATTAGCAAAAAGCACTCTTCTTAATTAAATAATGCCAATACTGTTTATTTTCTTAAATCAAAATTTTTAACTAATAGCACCTGAGAGTGATTATATATAACAATCTAAAATGCTTTTGAAATTAAATGATAATGCTACAGCCAAGAAGGGCAGATACGGATATGAACAAACATGTCAACAATATAACATACTACAGTTGGCTTCTTCAGGCGTGCACCTTTCCTTTATATTTTTAAAAATTTGCTCAAAATTCTTTTCTTTTCTAAAGGTTTTATTTTTTATTTTTATCAAGCAGCTTATATACTTCAATGTTTTTTTATGCAACCTAACCCTGATTATGGTTATATTTAACATCAAATTCATGTATAATCTAACAAAATAATACTTACAGAGCATCCCGCAAGATATAGTAGAAACTCATGAGTTAGAAGCTATTACAATAGAATTCCGGCAGGAATGTCAGTACAGCGACTCTCTTGATTCTCTAGCCAGCACCAAAATCGAGGCGAAATCAGATTCAAATGCAAACTCAGAAGATCACCAGCAATTCATTCATTTACTTACGGTTTCTGGCACCAATCATGAAATAAACCGTGGTCGTACTGTCTGGAGAAAGCTCCAAAGATAAAATTGCATAAACATGTGCGACTTTTTTTTAATTCCTTTTTTTTCTCCTTTAATGAAAGTGGGTTCAGCTTGAAGTATTCTCATGTTGGCAATTAGTTTGTATAATTTATTATTTTCATCTTTTCTTCATAATAAGCTCCTTTGTATTGACAGTTTAATAGATATACATACAATGTAAAAAAGCTTAAAACGCATTACGCTTTATACCTGTGATCTGAGCAGAGTTGCCCGTTAATTTGTAGTACGAATCAAATCTGATTTCTTTGCTTAGACCAGATCTCAATTTAAGAGCAGAGCCCATTTAACAGAATCCAACCCCGCTATGACACCCTTTTGTTTGTAAATGTTAGCTAGAGGGGTTTAAGTGGTAGAGTTTGGCCCATTTAAAAACACATTGTAAATGCAATTTGCATTAATTTTATGCATAATATTTGTTGTATTTATTTAATTTAACTCGAGAATTATGCTTGTCTGAAAGATAAAAATATAATTTATTTGTCATTTCGGTTATTTTACAATCATATAAATATGACATATATTTATTAAAGAAATAAATATACTATTTAAAATGATTAATTTATCCTAAACTATAAGCATGTCTTTCCTGCTTTTATAAATGGATAGAGAGAGAGATGCTTCAACTCTATTTTGCTTTTTAGTTTTTCCGTATGAAATTCACTAATCTTAATTTGGTGCCTAAATTATACTCACCAAGTACCTCTTTTAATTTTTTTCAAATTCATTCCCCAAAATTTTAATTTATATTTAACACACCAGATTCATGTAATTAAAATCTAACATAACAATTAATATATCTATTTACAGAGCATCCCACAAGATATAGTAGAAACACACGAGCTACAAGCTATTACGATAGAATTCCGACAGGAATGCCACTACGGCGACTCCCTCGCCAGCATGGAAATGGATCAGGAGAAATCAGATTCAAATGCAAACTCAGAAGATCAGCACCAGTTCATTCATGTACTCAAGTTTTCTGGCACCCATCAGGAAACAAACCGGGGTCGTACTGTTTGGAGAAAGCTTCAAAGAAATACAAGAAATTAATTGATGTGGAGTTAGTTGACAAATATATAGTAGCTAAAATAAAATGTTTCTATAATATGTCTATAATTAGTGGATATATTCACCTTTAACTTTGTTTAGAGTTTTAAATTTCTCCAACCTGATGCACTTCCACTTATAATATTAAAATAATTTAATATACGTACTTAAATTAATCATTACTATTTCATTTATCAAACATATATTAAATGATTTTCACTGTGCAAGTGCTAATTTAATAAATTGAACCTACGCTTTACTTTTCCTCTCTCCGTTTTTCTTTCGGTTTCCGGTTGTGTTTTGTTATTTTGTTATTTTTATGTGACGAACTTTCTTATAACAGTAGAGCAATGGTTGATATATATACTGTCTTAAAACTGATTAAATATGTAATTTTCTACATAGATAATAATCAAATACTAATTTGACTTATCAAAATTATCTATTATAATTCTAATGAAGAAGGATATTCGGATGATATCATGGCAAGAAACCACGTGGGACCCAATCTGATATTCTGATCCAATGGGGGCTCGCCGCGTAAGCACCTGAGAGGGTTCTGTATTGAAACGCACATTCAAGGAATATTTATACGCTACACCAACTGTCCTTGAAATTTTAAAATATAAATTATGAAATAATATTGTCATTGAAAATTGGTGGCATTCGGTAACTCATGTCATGCACGACATCAACCATTATAGTCGATTTTGACAAATTTTCAAGCTCTTTGTTTATCTAAAGAGATCTAGTAGAATGTAGAAACAAGATCTAGTCTCTTTGTTTTATGAGACAACATAATTCGCAAACAAATTTAATTAGTGTTATCAAGGCAGTACGGACTAGAACATTTTGCAAACAAATTTAGTGTAGATATTACTAATCGGACTCAGTTTTGTTGGCTTGTCTTTTTGGTTACCTTTTCTTTTAAGTTTTAATAGAAGAGAATATTTGTGTCTGATCTATATCGTCGACATGAGTAACAATCAAGGAATTAATTCTATTTGATTTTTATTTTGGGGTTTCGTTGAACTCTAAGGGCAAACATCATATTTGAAGATTTTGCAACAAAAATACATCTGTTATATATATATTTGTCCTTCTAGAGAAGCAAATTCATATCAATAAAATAGTTTTGTCTTAATTTGTAGATAATGGATAAACAATTTTTATATGACCATAATCCTAAATATCATCCTATTGACGACCTCGAATAGGGTAACTCAATACGCAAAAAAACAAAAAAGAAAGAGAAAAAAAATGAAAACAAAGTTATTAGGAGAACTTATACCAGAGCATATATGCACCATTAATGGTCAACAGAGAATTTCATTGGTTTTCTGATAGAGTCAGAGGTTGATTATAATTGACCAAAATGTGTTTCTTTATCTTTTACTCTTTGTTTTCTTTTTTTTTCCCTGAAAAAATATCTTTCAATATTCTTTGTCTTGTTTATTCTCCACACCAAAGAAAAATCGCACATGCTTACGAAAAATATATTTATGTATATATATGTATAAAGAAATGGGCATATATGCAGTCATCCAAACCAGTGTATCATTAAAGCTGAAGCACATACAAAAGATACGAAAAGAAACAAAAACAGGCGAAAAGAAAAAGAGAAAAAAAGAAAAGACAGATAAAAATGTTCAGCATTTCTATGGCAGCTCCATCTTTCTTCACCTTAGCATCAGAATGGTACCAGCATCCCCACAACTTAAGCAGAGCATGGAGGGGAGTTAAATGCACTACAGATCGTGATGTGGGGCGCTCCACCATTTATTCTTTGCCTAATTTAGAGATGGAGAATGCGAAGGCAACAAGGAGCGGTTCTGTTATACACAAAACACTTGGTGAAAAAATGAGGCATGGAGGCTTAGAGAGGGATAATTTGGTGTACAACGAGAGATTTATTGTGAGGAGCTCTCAAATTGGTGTCAACAAAACAGCCACCATAGAGGCCATTTCTAGTTTGTTGCAGGTGATTGATTTGTGTTCGCTTTGCAAATACAATAATCTTAACGAAACTTTGCGTTGATCTGTTATTTATTAATGATCCTTGGATTCTATATCAAAATTATCTACTAATGAAATCAGTACAACCATGAAATATGGGATTAGTATAACCTGATGATAAGTTATCAGTTTTCTCTTCACAGTTGCATATCTATGAAGAACACTAATTTTCTATCTTATATGAATTTTGATATATACAATCTACAATATTCTTTTAATAACTTGCTACACACATATAATGACTAAATAGGAAACAAGTTGCAACTGTGCTCGAAGATTCGGATGGTTGACAGATGGATTTCCAACCCCACCAAAAATGAGAAAGCACCGCCTCATTTGGGTCAATTCCCGCGTGCATATCGAGATGTACAAGTATCCGGCCTGGTACATATTTTATCGTTAATACACACCATCTCTTAACTAGGTTACATAAGTTCTATATATTGAGGAAGTCGTCAAAATTTTTAAAAGAACACAATGAGGCAAAGATTTCCTCCAGCATATATATTATGTTCTTATATCATTCAAGTACAAAATATTTGTTGTTTCATTGTTAAATTTTCATAATAACCTTTTATTTATATTTATATTCTCTTTGGTAACTTGTATACTTGAGGTGATGTGGTGGAAATAAAACATTGGTCTGAGCTGGAGGGGAGAATTGCACCAAGGCTCGATTTCATCATAAGGAATTTATCTACCAGTGAGGTGATTGGCCGATCAACAAGGTTATTTTCATATTTCTTTCTTCTTGATTCATATGCTATGCAATTGAACTTTGCCTCTATTATGTAAGCAATAATAACAGATTCTTGATTCATATAATATGCAATAGAACTTTGCTTCTATGATGTAAGAAATAACAGATCTAGTGCTAAATCTCAGAGTAGGTGTAATGCCTCAGATGTATGATGCAGTGCATTATCTTCTGGCTAAAATTTTTGTCAACACGTACGTGCTAATTCTAAAGATTATCATTAATTGATAATTATGGAATGCAGGGCCTTTTAATATGCATGACTAATTGATGAACAGAAAGGGAAACAAAAATAAATGCACTCTTCTTTCCTAAGTATGAACTGAGTAGATCGAAGAAATTCCTGGTCGGTACTCGGTAGGTGATTACTAATTCGACATCAATTATTTGTGTGTTTGTTTATTTGCTTTTGTTTATTTTGAGCTGCAGCAAATGGTTGATGATGAATCAAGATACACGCAAACTACACAAAATTAATGATGAGGTTAAGGAGGAGTATCTTGCCATATGCACAAAATCTCCTAGGTATGTGTCTTCTTTTAATTATTTTTTTTTTAATAATATATAAATATCCTAGCTAGCTCATTTACATGATTAACTAACTTTTAGCATTTATTGATTTGTCTTGCTACAACCATGATTTCTTATATAGTTGATTAATTGGTTATTTGGTTGATTTCAGTGATGGGCACTCTTTTGCCCAATTAATTACCATATGACCTCGACTGTTTTTAGTAATTAAGAATATGTTTAATTACTTCTCAATTAATTTCAGTTTACTGAAAAACATTTTCTCAAGATAGTTTTGCACTGCCCTGAATTAATGCAAGTAGAAGTAAATATTTCACTTCTTCACAGGTCAGCATTTCCAGAGAAGAATAATCCAATTTTGAGGAAAATACCTAAGCTCAGTGTACCAGCAGACTACTCTCAACTTGGCCTTATGGTACATCTACCCAATTTTCTTTTAATTCTCATGATTTCATGATTTTTCTTTGCATTCTACATCTTCAACCTTATGTTAAGCACTTAAGCATAAAATTTTCAACATGTCTTACTAATTCAATTACCAAAAGCATCATCCAAGTATGTACATGGTTACTGTACCAAAATGCCAGAAAATTAAGATTGTATGTGCAAATTGTTAGAATATTTAGTTATTCTTTTAATGTAACGTATTTACATAATTCTATTGATAGAATTCTATTAAGAGAATATTAACCACCTACTATTCAATAACCACCCACTTAGATCGTTAATGGATAGACTAAGTGTGGGGTATATATAAAAGACCTAGTCGATTCTCTCTCGGCTCATATACACACATAACTGAAAGTATTTTGCTCTCCATTAGCAAAGTTGTAACAAAGAAAGAGAGAGAAATCAACCTAGCACAACCTTGTAAGATTTAGGGTTTGCGATCATCGTTGAAGTGCTTAGTTGCTGTTAATAATGAATGTTAGAGGTACGTTTATGTATTACATTTTATTTAATTATAGTATTTAATGTAATCTTTATGTTATTTCAAATTCTTGTGATCTTTAACTGTTTTCTGCTCTTATGATATATTTTTTAATGCATAATTAAAGATGATTAAAGTGTTTATGTTCATATAATAATTTCTACTTACACAAATCTTATTTGAGTTGTTTAGAACCTAGACTAGTTGGTTTCTTCAGGTTTGTGCCATTAATTTTCCTCTTCAAATGAAAATTTGTATTTAGAATACTTTTACCTATCTACCGATCAGAAGTTTACTTCTGAAGAAGAAATTTGTGTTCGCATGAAACTTTTTCTTAATAACACCAAATTTCCTGTTTCTTATCAGAGTATTCCTCAAGATATAGTAGAAACACACGAGTTAGAAGCTATTACAATTGAATATCGGCGTGAATGTCAGTATAGCGACTCCATTGATTCTGTCGCCTGTGTATTCATGATTGGTTTTGGTTGCTATTTTGCTATTTTTGATTTTTTTTTTCATCACGGCGAATTACTATAGTGAAATTTAATAGACATGTTTATTGATTTCTTGAAGATAAAAGTAATATCAATTTATTTGGATTTTCTTCAGAAAAGGTAGTATTTTCGTTAACTTCGACTTTGAATATACTTAAAAAAATTGACTTTGAATTATACAAGCTAAATTTTCTTTGGTTAATGTATAATATATGTGCTGTTTATAACCGTATTAATTACATGAAGAGTACTTATCAGGTGGCTCACAGATTCAAAAAATCCAAGTTATTATCTTTTTATGATTTTCAAGATATTGGTGATCCAAAATTTATTTGCTAACAAATTCTAGTTTATCCACTAATAAAGACAAAACACCAACCATCAAATAATCCAAGTTTTAAAAGGGAAAACTTAGAACTAATAAATGTACTCCAAATTAATTTAGATCTAGTATGATGAGAAGTAAATTTAGAAGGATTCCAATGTCAGGGGATTTTATTGTCATACAATAATACTTCAAGATTTGAAACTCAAATGTTGAATTTAAATCACTGATCTTATATTTTTAATAGAGATGTGTTCACATAAAAATTAATGCTTTGGAATTTATTTATTTTATACTAAACGAAGATGTCAAACCATAAACATATTATAATTAATTTATTTCAATGTGGGATCTATTTGATATAAAATACACGGACTAGATTGAATTCATGAATACAAATTTGAGAATTTCAATGTTTAAAGCGTGAATAACAAACCAACATTGGGAAGAGCTGGAGCTCAAAGGAGAAGAAGATACAAAAATCACTTTAACGGAAAGAAAGAAGATTAGTCAGAAAGAACAAACGAATTCAATTTCTCCAAACCGGGTTTATTTCGCAAAATACGACCCCGGTCGGTTCGCTGCTACAATTTTTCCTTCATCGGTTGTATCGACCGACCGAACCGCCTCGCGCTCTAAAATAAAACCCTTGAATCCGCATCCGCGCAACTTTCTCCGACCGAGAGAGCATCATTCATTATTCAGCACATAAAAAGTTGTAATTATTTAAAGAGGTCGCTGAGAGAAAGAAAAGGAAGAGAAAGAAAGAGACAAAAGGAAAGGAAAGCGCACTATTTCCGATGCTGAGGAACCACGTAGCGGCTCCATCTGGCGCCGCCGCATCAGCGCCATTCCTCCGCCCCAGCAATGCGAGGTGGAGAGGCGGCGCCACCGTCCTCACGTGCACCGCTCGTGCTCGCAGTGGCGCGGGCAGGGGCTCCGTCTCCTCCTGCTCTCTCACGAAGGAGATGGAGGTGGCGCACGTGACGGACGGCGGAGACGCACGTGGAGAACCGACGCTCGGAGAGAGGCTGAGGTTGGGGAGCTTGTTGGAGGATGGGTTGTCGTACAAGGAGAGCTTCGTCATCAGGTGCTACGAAGTCGGAGTCAACAGAACTGCCACTGTAGAGACCATTGCTAATTTGCTGCAGGTAGGCTAGTGTGCTTGATCTTTTGGGATTTAATTCGGTACATTGTGGTGGATTAGTGTAAGTTCTTTTTTTAGTGTGATTTGATTTGATTGGTTCTGAGATCGGCTGTGTTTGAATTGCAATTTTGTGGATGTCACTTTGCTCGTTGAGATTGTTCTGTAGGCAAATTTGGTTTCTGTGATTTGTGTTCTTAATTGGGAATTGGCAAACTGCCAAGTAATGAGATTGTGTTACTTCGTTTAAGTTTCCTTCTGCTTTTGATTA
This sequence comes from x Bolboschoenoplectus mariqueter, assembly GCA_037678475.1. Classification (NCBI taxonomy): domain Eukaryota; kingdom Viridiplantae; phylum Streptophyta; class Magnoliopsida; order Poales; family Cyperaceae; genus x Bolboschoenoplectus; species x Bolboschoenoplectus mariqueter. The sequence goes on along the minus strand of CM075236.1, from coordinate 3,729,670 downwards.
GGTTGTCATCCTTACAGCTTAATTGGGTTTTGTAATTTCAAAAATGAAATTTTGGGAAGAGAAGAAATTTTGTTCAACAGTCTGAATGGGTTGGTTTTGGGGCGTATAATTGATTGAAGTTTCTTTGCTTGTGATTCAGCTTTGCCAAATCTGGGAACATTTAATTCTTTCACTCAAGATTTTGGTACTTTATTGGGAAGTAGATATTCCTCCTTTTCTAGTTGGGAAAAAGCTGCTTTCTTTAGTTCTTAATTGTTGACATTTTGTCTTGTGAAGTGTGAGACTAATATAAAACTTGATTTGGACCACATTTATTAAGTTTGATAAATACTTCATTAATCAACAATTCTGTTGTACAGGAAGTGGGATGCAACCATGCTCAAAGTGTAGGATTCTCAACGGATGGATTTGCAACTACGACCACAATGAGAAAGCTTCGCCTAATCTGGGTAACCAACCGCATGCACATTGAGATCTACAAATATCCTGCCTGGTATGTTGTACTGTGTCTCAGTCGGTATTTCTACCCAACAATTACTACCAGATTTTTCCAGATATTTTTTTTTCAGTGTTATAATTTGTATAGTTTGCAGAATAGATTGTTCTTTTTTTCTTTTTTATTGTGTTCTGTTGTTGTCTAAATTATCATGTTGCGCTGGTGTATAACTGTTATCAATGCATAGAGCTGTACTCCTCTATACCACTCAGTTGCATCATCTCTTTAAGTAGTTGCTACCCATTTTGATTTTGTGGTTTTCTTTGTTGTTGAAGATTCAAATTGGAAAAGTAGTTAAGTTAATTTAACTCCTCCACTGGTTTCTAATATTGGTTGGTGTGATTAGTCTTTGGTTATTGTTTTGTGACTGTATTGTTTTCTAAAATTAGGGGTGATGTGGTTGAAATAGAAACTTGGTGCCAAAGCGACGGGAGAATTGGCACCCGGCGTGACTGGATCGTCAAGGATTTGTCTAATGGTGAAGTCATCGGCCGAGCTACAAGGTTTAATTTCCTCATATTTTTCACTATATATTCTATATATAAATATACTACCAGGGAGACTTGGCTAAATAAAGCTTCTAAAATTACTAGCACCAGTAGTCACTTGATAGTGAGTGATTTTCATCATTTTTCACTACATATTATATATATAAATAATTAAATATACTATAGGAGAGAGACTGGCTACACAAAAAGCTTCTAAATTACTGGCACCAGTATCACTTGATGGTCAATGCCAGTGCAATTTCATGGTTTCCCAAATTTAACAGATTGGGAAGTTAATTACTGTACTATGTCATTATTACAAGTTCTTGCTTTTACGAACTGTGAAGTTTCTGCAATTACTCAATAATAAGACTTAGTTGTTGTCCTGAAATATGCAACTAAACAATGAATGTCACAAATAGGAATTTCGAGATGGCTATTTTTAGATAAGAGCTAATGGGTAGGGTAGCAAGAGAGATAGCTAAAAGTGACACATATTCATGAGACTTTGGTATCTGCTGTCTGCAAATATTTTCGAGCTTCATATCATCTGCTTTTGGGGTTGGTTATTTGTGACATTTTGTTGGCTTAAACTTGTTGGATTGGAAGGCACCCCACTGTATAAAGGAATTTATCAAGGAGTGTGAAGCAGACCGATATGATAGAATGGTGGTTTTGACGGACGCAAAATGGGCAGATTTTTAAAGAGATGGATAGTGAAACAGATGACAATAGGAGAAAGAAAAGGGACTCAGGGATTACCCAAAGTGCAACACTCAGGCTTGTTTGAGTGATTATTACTTATTTATTAGACTGCACTTAGCAAAAAAGAAAAGAGTACATAAATATAATATTAAGATAGAATAAAATCAAGTCACATCAAATTATGAAAGACATTTCTCTAAAAACATAACAAATGTAACCTCTTCATTGATTACCTGACCGATTAAGCATTGGCAAGTAAAACACATCAAATGTGGCTCCAGTTTATTGTTTTTTAACCATAGCTGGTCTGGTTGAAATTCAATCAAGTTCCAACTTAGTTTGCTGTTAATAAGCTGACACAATCAAGACCAAGCTGACCCTGAATTTCTTTTTGTTTAGTTCTCTTTTCTCTTCTTATTGTTTCTGTGCCTTTGTTTCTGTAGCAAGTGGGTGATGATGAACCAAGACACTAGAAAGCTTCAAAGAGTGAGTGATGAAGTGAGAGAAGAGTATCTCGTCTTTTGCCCTAGAACTCCTAGGTATCCAATGCTCTATTGTAGTTTACCTTAATTCATTTTGAACTTTATGTGGATACCTCTTTTTATTTTTACTTTACTCTACAATGTTCATGAAATATAGTAAAGAGAAAAGATAAAAATGTGTATAGATTTGCATTTCCTGAGGAGGATAATGGCAGCTTGAAGAAAATCCCTAAGCTTGACGAACCATCTGAGCACTCTCGCCTTGGGCTAGTGGTACTTGTGCCTTTTTCTTTTTTGCATCTTGGAATTCATTTATTATGTAGTGGTCCTTCTTACTTGTCTGTCTAAAAACATACCAAACCGAATTTCGTCACCATAAAATTATCACCCCACAAATTGTATTCTTAAAATCTGATGGCACTTTCTTTTTACTCTCATTGTAATGTGGAACGTGCGTATTCTTGTTTATGTGTGAATTCCCTGATTACACTCGTTGAAGTACTGATCAAAATTATCTTCTATTTTTTTCTGAATGTGTTGCAGCCAAGAAGGGCAGATCTGGATATGAACCAACATGTCAACAATGTAACCTACATCGGTTGGGTTCTTGAGGTGTGTTGTTTGCTTCTTAAATGAATGTTTTATTAGCATACTTTTTGCATAGTTTTTCCTGTTCAAAGAAACTTGTTACATCCAAAAAAGGTGAAGATAGTTTAATTAGCAGCCTCTCCCAAGTTCTCAAAAAGAGAAACCCAAAAGAAGGTAAATTGCCTAATAGGCATTCTGTTTATTTTGAACATCGAAATATATGTTTGGTAGCATTATTGAAACTAGTAATTGTAGTATGGTATGCTAATTGGACTTGATGTGTAAGGCTCACTCAGGGTTTTTTCTCATTTACATTTAAGCTGATAAACAGCTCCAACAAAGAGGAAATCATTCCATGAGACCACTTATTTGTACGTACATAATAAGAACATGAGTAGCTATTATTATACTAATCCTCTCACTAATAGGTTATAACTTATTGATGCTATTAACAGAGCATGCCACAAGACATAATAGACACTCATGAGTTGGAAACCATAACCCTCGAATACCGTCGTGAGTGCCAGCATGATGACTCAGTCGATTCTCTCACCAGTGCGGAATATGAAGGTTTACCAGAAAATGGGTCTTCTAATGGAGTGGCCCTTTCAACACAAAACCCGCATCCTCAATACCTTCATTTCCTTAGATTGTCTGGTACCGGTCTTGAAATTAACCGTGGGCGTACTGCCTGGAGAAAGCTTAAGGGTAAAAAATAAAAAAAGAAGAAAAAAAAGAATAATTATAAAAGAAAAACAAAAAAAATGACCAGTCATTTATAATTTTAGCTTATGTTCATTGTTGTACTTGGATGTGAAGCTGAGTGTGTTGTTGTTTATGTACTTTAGTTGTGGGTTTCTGCTTTCTTCTCTTTTCTTTTCTTTTCTTTTTCTTTTTTGTTTTGTATTAAGCTACTTAAGTGAAGCTTGCTTGATCGGAGTTCAGTAATTTATAAAATGCAAAGACTTGTTTGCATATTTTGTTTGTCATATGAAATAGGTTTTGCTTTGGTTTCCTTTCAGCTTAGTGATATTTTCCTGGTCTAGTTGGCTGGTGATCTTTATTTTTTGAGGCATGGTTATATCGGTGGAGTTGTTGAGGCCGTGATTGGTACAAGTATCATTTTCTCATGCAAATGCATTACCAACTAGTTTTACTATTGGACTGTTGAGAAAATGACATTTTCCGAAACGTGGGATGAAGAACAAACGGAAAAAAAAACGTTGGGATAGTTTCTCATTGGTGAGTTAAGTGCTATGCACAACTACAAGCTAAAACTAGTCCTGTGTCTTCATGGAACATAAATAAATGGGATTAATGTCTTCTCCAATGGTCCCCAAAATTTTCACAAATAGCCCCTCAAATTTTTATCTGTGACAATCAACCCCCTCCCACCCCCCCCCCCCCCCCCCGAACTTAGAAATTCAAGACAATTAGCTTCCTGAATGTTAATCTCTCTCATAATTATCAATTTTTGATGAAAAATTATCAAACTATCCTTGAACTTTATAATGTGATTATTTAAAATTAATAATTATCTAATTCAAAAAATGAAATATTTCTTCAATAATAAAAAATATTGTGCAAGTAGACTATTTAAATATTAATACTTAACTAATTCAAAATATTTGGTTCTACTTTTACTTTTTTATATTTCAAATTTGTATGTTTGAATTTATTTTCATATAAAAATGTACTTCATGAACAAATAAAATTTACGTCCAAATGTTTTATGTTATAAATAATAACAGAAAATAATATTAAATAAATATGTATTCTCATTTGAAATTTTTATTGAAAAATATAAAATGATCGTATTATAAAATTCATTTGCACAATATTAAATAAATATGTATTTACATAGTCCATTTGCACGATATTTTGAATATTTTTCAGTTATATAATTCAATTTTATTATTGAAGAAACATTTTATTTTCCAAATTAGGTAAATATAATTTTTTAAATAATCATACCATAAATTTCAAAGGTAGTTTGATTCATTTTCATTCAAATTTGTCAACTATGAGCAAGATTAACATTTGGGTGTCTAATTGTCTTAAATTAGTAAGTTTGGGGAGGAGATTATCACAAATAAAATTTTGAGGATGCATTTGTCACAAGTGTAGAGTTTAAAGGGTTTGTGAGTCATTATCCCTAAATAAATAGATGAAAAGAAAACTTGTTGCAAAAGGAGAACCTTCCTACACGGTGATATGGGATTTAATTAAAAGAAAGAACTTGCTAAAAAAAATGGTAAGGTATAAGTAGAGTGTACTCATTATGAAGTGCCAGTGGATTTTTCTGAAGTTCCAAGTGACCCAATTGTAACAAAACTAGTTTTAAGGAGAAAAAACAAAAATACATGACCTACAATTTCTCTAAGCTCAATAGTAATTTATCTAATAACGTAATATGTAACAGTAGATGAGAAGCATGGACATTCCATTCTGTAAAGAATTAACTACATTTTAATAGTGAGATTGATCCATAAATATATATCTGCATATCATGCATTCTCTGTATTTGGACAACATAAATGTATCATATTCCACTAAAATCTACACAACTCGTATACATCTCTTAATTGAAAGCTAATTACGCAACTCGTTTCTGTTCACCAAAAGCTACCAAAAATAGAGAGAAGACGGTAATCAGTTGATCATGTTTCTATACAAAAGGTTTATATATAGGCATTGACACCTAATCTGAAGAAAATTAAACCTAATAAAGTACCAACATTAATTGTGAATTAATTTATTCATATCCAGCGCCAAACTTCACAAATTAAATTGTTCCCTCAAATTAACCATGATTGTTTCTTCTCCTTCAGTTGTTATCTTGCTGCTTGTGTCTTTTGTTTCCCTTCCACATTTCAACAATGCTTCTTTCTTATCCTATGCCTGTAGTAAAGCAGCAGCCTACGATGACAATATAAACCGTGATTTCTGCGTGACATCCTTACAAGCCGACCCAAAGAGCGCATCGACCAATAATTCAACCGGTCTTGTCCACATCAGCATAAACCTTGCTATTAGAAGCGTGACGAGAACCATATCACATATAAACTATCTACGTTTGAAGCCGGCATATGCTCATCTCAAGGATGACCTTTGCTCCTGCCAAGATCAGTACTCCGAAGCCATCAATGGTCTATTTGATTCTGACAAGCAAATTAATTCCTCAAGGAGAGATGAAAGTAATAAGGTCGTTTGGTCGATCACTGGGGCCATGACTGCAATGGATGACTGCCAGAATGAAATCACCGACAAGTCGGTTTTGTCTAAGGACCATGCAGATGCATTTCAGCTCTGCGCAATGGCTCTTACCTTTCACAATAAAGATGTTTTTACATGATTTTCTTTTTTTGTTTGAAGCAAAGGTGGATGAAGATCAGGCGGGCTAGGCCTTACATAAAAGCACCAAATGGAAAAGTAGTACTTCAAGAGTCTGTTCCTCTACTTTTGTTCAGACTATTGAGTTTTAAACAAAATCAGAAACACAATCCTGATAAATACTTGTTGAGAAATAAAGAAGATTAAGAAATTTAATTAGGAGATTAACTTCGGACCCATATGGGATTAATTTGTTCATTGGCTATTTTTAGAAAAAGGAGCAACCTATTTTTTTTAGTTAAAAAAGACATTTTCAACTTTTTTCTTTTTTTTTTGAAAGTAGATAACCGTTAGAAATAAATAGTAAATCGTTAAAGATTGGTTACATATATAAGTCATTACTGTACATCTTATAATAAGAATAGTATTAATAATATTTTATTCATCATAAATCATTCTCTGTTCTAAAATTATAACATGGTATCAGAGCAGGCTTCAAACCTATAAACCAAAGCAAGACCATAGAGCCAAATACCAGCAAAACCAACAAGGCCACAGAGTCATTCAAAGGCCAAACAAATCAGTGACTGGCACTGAGCTACAACCCACCAAGAGTGAGGAGCCCAGTACCAGCAACTAACACAGAATCTGTTCTTATCATACCAGTAAAATCAGAATCAATCCAACATGTCTCAACAAACTAATTTCAACTCCAAACTCACATCAATTCCTCTCTCTACCAAGAATTACTAATCATGGGTCAGAGCGACCACATCATCTCTCAATAGCAGAAGTAGATTGGGGTATGTAACTGGTAAAAATCAAAAACCCGAATTATCAGCAGAGCCAACAGATGATGAGAAGCAAAAGCTAGAAGAATGAGAAACGTAAGACCATCAAGTGAAGGTATGGTTGATTAGCTCAATGGAACTCTACATAGCTGATATGTTCATGTATGCAAGCTCCTCCAAAGAGATGTGGCAACTAGCCAAAGACATGTACAATCAAAAATAAAACTTTGCTCACATCTATAGCCTCAAGCAAGAAATTGCACAAATCAAGCAAGACAACAAATCAAATACCGAGTACCTACCACATCTTAGAACCAAATGGGAGGAGCTAAAGATTTTTCTCCCCCCAACCATAGATCCAGTTGAGATACTATAAAGAGCTGAAAGGGATGAAATCTACACGTATCTCAGGGGATTGGATGTAAGCTATGAAGCTATGAGATCACAATTTCTCCTCTCTGCCGACCTTCCCTCATTTGCAATAGTGGTGTCAATGATTCAGCGAGAAGAATCAAGGCGAGCCTCATGAGTGATCCTCAAGCCAGAAGCAATGAGGGACACGAGACTCATGTGCCCGCCGTGAAAAATCCCGACTTCAAGAGCCAAAAGCACCAAAACCCTAACTTTAAAGAAAAAGGGCAGAGGAGGAAAGGTGCTCGTATTGCAAGAAGATCGGGCACAAGAAGGAGTGTTGTTGGTGTTTGCATCCTTATCTCCGACCAGCCAAGAGAGGCGACAGAGGAGAGGGAAGTCGGAGAGGGGAGAAAGGGGGAGAAATAAAAGGGATCGGGTAGGTTTTCTCTACCCAGAGGGAATTTGATCCAGTTCAAGACTGGATAGATCCAGTGTCGACGAACCGAGCGGGTCAAATGGGTTAGGTTGTAAGGATCATATGCAACAGATGTTTAAGTAGTTCTCCATGTGGTATCTAAGCAAAACAGCAATGGTATGTGTGTGGTATAGCTTTAAATTCAATTAAATTTAAATGATCAAATAGTTATAGATAGTGGTGCAACCGATCATATGTTTTACAACAAAAATTTGTTGACCAACTTTGAACCATTCCAAAATAGCCAACACATGTTAGTTGCAAATGGCTTAATCTCAAATCAATGATATATGAGAATATAATTTTTTTTTAAAGAATTCAAAGATGTGTTATATATAGACCCTTTTTCTACCAATTTAATTTCAATAAAAAAAATTAACACAAGAATTAAATTGTAATGCTATTTTCTCTTCAAAAAATATAATATTTCAAGACCGATAAACCGAGAGAAAGATTGGTGAAGAATTTCTAAAAAACGGACTTTATATGTCAAAATCTCAAAAATTAAATCTATGTGCTACTATGAAATCTAGTGATTATAAGCTTTGGCACAAGAGACTTAGACATCCTTTCAACAAACTTTTGAATAGTTTTTTGAATTATCATTTAACAAATTGTACTAGTTATGATGTATGTAAACTTGCAAAACAAACGAAGCTTTATTTCTCTTTATCAAAGAGTAAAAGTGAAGCACCATTTGATTTAATTCACTCTGATATATGGGGCCCGGCCCCAATTGTTTCTTATAATGGCTTTCAAATATTTTGTAATATTTACTAATGATTTTCAGCGTGCCATATGGTTGTATTTACTTAAATCAAAAGATGAAGTTTTTGGATATTTTCAAGAATTTCTTAATCGAGTAGAAAATCAATATAATGTCAAAATAAAAATATTTTGGTTGGATAATGGAACGTAATTTATAAATAGTAAATTTACACACTTATTCAAAGAAAAAGAAATCATACACCAAACGACTTGTATAAACACTCCTGAATAAAATGGAGTGTCGGAAAAAAAAATAGATATTTGTTAGAAGTGATAAGAACACTTTTATTCTAAATAAATGTCCCCAAAATTTATTGGTCAGATGTCATTCTTAATGCCAACTATTTAATTAATAGATTGTCTAGTGCTAAGTTAGAAAATAAAAGTCCATTAGAAATCATTTACCAATGCAAAATTAGTATAAAACACTTAAGGGTATTTGGTTGTGTATGCTTTATTAAAATTAAAAGAAAAGACAAACTTGATTACAACTCATCCAAAACTATTTTTCTAGAATATTCCTCTCAAACAAGGGGTATAAATGTTATGACCCAATTAATAAAAAAAAATATATGTCTCAAGAGATATTATTTTTTGTGAAATGAATCGTATTTTAAAGAAAAAAAATAACCAATGACTCCTATATCATTGACCAAAATGTCCTAATTTTACATCAATTATATGACCAAGAAAATATAAAAAATGTTAACCATGAAATCGAGACAAATGTCCAAGTGGAAGAAATGGAGGAGAACAATAATATTGAAGATGAAAATGGAGAAGAATTAACGGTGAGGAGATTGTCAAGAATTCCTCAACCATCTTCAAGACTTAGGGGCTACATAATGTATATGGTAACGTATCATATACAAGATTTTATTTCTTATAAAAATGTCTCATCCAATCACAAGCCTTTCTAACCTCAATTTCGAAAGAAGAAGAACCAAATAATTATTATTATGCAATAAAAAATCCTATTTGGTGCAAGACCATGAAGGAAGAATTAAAATTCTTAGAAAAAAATGAAACTTGGACCATTGTACCACTATCAAAAAATAAAAATCCGCTGGATGTAAATGGACTTATAAAATCAAATACAATAGTAATGGTACTAGAGAATAGTACAAAGTACGATTAGTTGTCAAAGGGTATATCCAAACATACAGTATTGATTACCATGAAACATTTGCACATATAGCCAAGATGAATACGGTTAGGATTTTAATTTCAATTGCAATAAATAATGGGTAGAATTTATACCAAATGAATGTTAAGAATATCTTTCTTCAAATAACACTTGAAGAAAAGGTGTACATGACATTACCACCTGGTCATGGAAAAGATAAAATTTCTAATTTAGTTTGTAGGTTGTAAAAATCTATTTATGGATTAAAGTAATCTCTACGGATATGGAATGAAAAACTTAGCTCTTATTTACTTTCATGCAATTTCAAAATTAGTAATGCCAATCACTCTTTGTTTACCAAATATGACGGTATCTCAACAACCATAATTTTGATATATATAGATGATTAATCCTTTATGCTATACAACATGCACACCATAACCTAATAACAGCAAGAAACAACAATCAAAATATAAAAGTTATTACTTGCTAGGTAAAAATTATATTTATTAAACAATTTTTTCATTGGTTGTAAAAAAATATAATTTGTTTACATATTTTTTGCTACAATCCCAAATAAAATTGCTACAAAATATTATTAATTAATAGCCATAAAATCTCTTTAATATTAATTTTTTGTTCATATATACAAGACAAACATTTGAAAAATAGATTTAACTAATCATAAAAAAAACGAGCATATGTACTCCCAAAAACTCATGCTATATTAAGATTTTGTTATAATTAATAAATTTTATGGAGATGAATGTGTAAAGATGTTGAATAAATTATACCAATATGAGATGCCTGAGTAACTTATATTATATAGGTTACAACTTAATTGTTTCTATGAGATCAATGATGATCAAAAGACCATTTCTTTTTCCAAAAAAAATAAATAAATTATACTAGTGTGTGCTTATCATACGTATATTGCATAATTATATAATAATTTATAAACCTACCATTTGAAAAATTGATGATTATATATGTAGAGAGCGCATAAGAAAAACATAAAAAACTTAATAGGAATATACTAGCTAGAGGGAAATATAATTTCGCAAGTATATATAATTATTTCTCACAGTCAAGTATGTTTCTCTCATTACTTGTTAGTATGGATTCATAGGTCCGGACACAGATATAACAGGTGATGAGAAACCAATGTTAGATACATTTGCACTCTTGTTTGTTTCCTTCTTTTGTTCTTCCCCTCAAGTTTAGACAGATGAAATAAGGAATGATCATTCAAAAAATGTCATAGATTTAGCAACAATTCACTAAATGCATATCTCTTTTTATTAGAAACTGAAAGTTACATTATTCTGGGTACATCAAAATAGCATGACATGGGCCTACAGGCTTATAGAACCAAAGAAAAAGAAAAAGAAAAATAGCATGACATGAGATCCAAGAGACTCAATTAAGGTGTAGAACCAAATGGTGGTGCCAATACAGGTGGACGAGCAGGTGCCAAATTGTTGCTCGGCAGCAGTGGGCTCCCACAAAGGCAATCATTTTTATCATGAACCGAACTATCGAAGGGCGGCACCCCGCAGATTGGGTTAAATATCAGATTGAGCACCAACATCTTATTAGCAAGTGAAGCCGGAATTTTTCCATAGATTCTGTTAAAGCTTAGGTCTAACCTTGTGAGATTTTCCGGGATCTGATCCAGATTACACAAATCAAACTCAAACTGATTCAAAGACAAATCAATGTGAGTGACAGTTTTGTGTTTACCAAATAAAAAAGAAACATCGCCTCTGAGTTGGTTCTTACTGAAATTAATTCTGCTGAAATTTGCCCATCCATAACACCTCGGTATTTCACCTGTCAAACGATTGTCCTTAAGCACTAGTACAGCATCAGGTCCACGGACAAGTACTGGTGGTATGCTACCTGTGAGGTAGTTCCATTCAAGGTCTAAGAACTTTAAGTTGGGTAATTTAGAGAGAGATGGCGGAATTGAACCTGAGAAGCAGTTCTGTGATAAATCTATCTCTGTTAGATTGCTAAGGTTATGAAGTTCAGGAATGGGGCCCCCAATGGTAGTACGCCATATGTGAATGGAACGAAGATTGATAGGTTTGTTAATGCAGGAAGGAATTGGACCATAAATCCCGAAAACCTTACTAATAGACAGATATTCTAGTTCGGTTAAGTCACAAATGGCTTCGGGAAAGTGGACATTGGGCAAAGGATACATATAGAGAAATCCCCCCAAGGACAAAACATTTACACGACCAGTGCTGGTACAATCTACGAAAGCATTATCGACAGAGCGATTATTACAGAAATTGAAACCGTCGACCCAACTACTTAGAAATTCAGGGTTGCCTAGCTGCTCCTTAATTTTGAGTAGCACTAATTCATCGTTTTGAGCAGATAACACTAAAGAGGTACAAGAGGAGAGTATCAGTAGCAAGAAGATGATGTTCTTCATCTTTTTGTTAGTTCTTCTGCTTTTTAGGGTTTGAATAACAGTTTTTGTGTGAGAACATATGACGATATGTAAGCTGTTATATAGAGGCGAATAGCAAAATTTCCAAATAGCGCCCCCTTTTCTTTAACAGCAAGTCTAGTTCGAATTTTGATAATTAATATAGTTAAGTAAATGAGACGACTTGGACAAATTGCAGTGTTAAATTAATGAGATGACTTCGACAGAAGTGCACTCTTAAATTTAATAAATGCTACAATTTGATAGCAGTATTCGACATGAAGAGATATTTTCAATGAATCTCTCTTTCATCTTCTGAAATATGCTTTCAGTAGAATCCATGTAGAATATTTGTAAGTGAAAAAAGCAATTGTGTTGCGTTTGATATCACCGGTACCATATTGTACTGCCACAGTAATACTAATAGCTATCCAAAATAACATCTATCTAAAAATTAACTATGTGCTTTAATTGAACATGTCACCTATGCATAAGCAAGCCTTAAATTCCTAAAGAGGACGGATCACTGGCAATAGTTATTTTGGTCATTTTAACAATGATCTTTTAATAAAATTTAGAAGAGTGATAATTATATCTCTTATCCGTATTCATTATTTTATTTATATTCTAGATATTTTAAGTTATTAAATATAATTTTTAACTTAAGTTTTAAAATATATATTTTTAAAAAACGTTTATACCTTATATTGGGGTGCTGATGAGGGATACAAAATTTGGATGCAAAAATAATTCCTCTAAAATTTAAATATAATTGAAATTCAAAAGTAAATTTATATAAATGTTGCTTGACATTTAGGTGATCTAACAATTAAACTTTATATAAATTTAGATTTGTCTAATGATGCATTAAGTACCTTTAATTTCAAATCATTAAAATTTCAAGTTACTTATATGGTGCAACATTACATCAAATATCATTATCTTTTTATAAATATAATATGCAGATATATAGATTACACCTATAATATGTTTTATTTTAATTAACTTTTTTTAATATTGTAAAAATTATCAAAATAAAGAACGTCAAATGATCCCCTTCCCCCTCAATTCTGAATAATAGAGTTTTATCTCAAGTTATGACAATTGATGGATATATAGTAATATAGGAATATAGAACAAGTTGTTTTTGTTTCTACTCATATATATAATGCTAACATGCATTCAATTTTTCTGATGCACTCAAATTAGTTTTGTCAATTTTCTTATAAATCTATATAAATATGAAACCAAAGTAATTTGTACCATTCTTCATTTGGACAAGCTCCATTGTTATAAAAATACCGTTCAAAACTGAACTGCAAAAATGTTTAAAAAAAATTGTTTGATGGATGATTAAATTATTTTCAAACTAAGACATGCATGTTTATGAATCGAAGAAGATGCACGTAACATAATAAAGAATGCCTAAAAAAAAGTTGAAAAATGAATTCATTCGTAGTTTTTTTTTTACTTTTTTGAAAAAAAAAAAAAGAAAAGTTGATAATTTTAGAGATGGTATATATAGTCTGGATGGAATATGAATAGTTCCTTTAATTTAATTATGCATGCAACATCCAGATCTATTGTGGAAGTACGCACTCAACCGTACGACAAAATCACAATTAGTACTCTAAAGCTCCTGAAGAAGATATAGACTGGTCAATGTCAACTCTAGTAAATGTTGCAACTTATTTTATTTATAATTTATCATGTTATTGTTATATATTGCATGGATCGTTGCACAATTTTTATTTGAACCCATAACTTATAGTATGTGTTTGATGAAAGAGGTCAACAGTTTACATGTCATGCTGTTCTGATGTACCCAAAATAGGATAATGCAACCTCGGTGTTTTAATAGGTAATATGCATTGAGTGATCATACTGTCTTTTTATCTGTTGTCTCAAAAAGAAAAAAAAAAGGTATTATTTTTATCTGTCTAAGCATACATGGGGAAAAACTATAAATTAAAGAAAAGCAAAAGGAATGTATATAGGTGCAAATATAAACTCGTTTCTCCTAATCCCTGTAAAGTTTTTTATCTCCTAATTATTAAGCTAATTATGACAGAGAAAATAAGTTAAGTTGGTCATCATAATCCGTAATCTTCATATGTTATTTTGATGAATGGAGAACACATACTGATCTGACATGCATCTAAGTTGTGTAATCTGCTACTATGCTACAGACCTACTTTATTGAGAACTATATATGCTGTACTGTAAATAGGTTGTATGTATGGCTGGTTACTGGTAAGGATACTTGATTTTTCGGATGTATTATATTATTACTTTTTTTTACTGTTCTGTCTATGATTTTTTTTCTCTCAAACTTGCATTAGATTTTGAATTTCTGAGGGAACCAAAGCCTGAAAAGATTCGTGTTTTATTTATTGGAAGTGATGAAATGGGCCCTTCTTCATCGAATGGTCGCGTGGGAATTATTTTCAATCGGTTCAAACAGGACAAGAAAACATAATTGGGCTGACAATTCGATATACAGCCAACAATCTATAAATCAACTCTTAAAAAAATGGGTACGCATATTGAAAATAAGAAAACTATATATGCAGCATTCCATGCAACATAATATGATAAATGATAAAGAAAAACAAATTACAATGACATGATGAATAATCAAGCAAGCATTGATTAATTAAGTTCCAAGTTATCAAGTTTTGGGCACCGTTATACCCAATTGGTAGCTAGATGGTAAATTAACATGCCGTGAGTCTAACGATCGAGTACCAACATTAAATAATTAATTAGTTTTTCTTGTTTACTAGAGTTGACATTGACCACTCTATATATCTTCTTCGGGAGCTATAGCTAGCTTTAATTAATTAGTCTAATTGTGATTTTGTACGTACTTTCACAATACATCTGGATGTTGCATGCATAATTAAATTAAAGGAACTATTCATACCATCTCTAAAATTACCAACTTTATATATATACAACACAATAATAACCTAGAGCCACAGATTTCTACTTAAAAATATTCTTTATGGATTCTACTAAAAGAACATATTTCTGAAGATGAAAAAGAGATACATGAAAGCTCTATTCATATCGAATACTGTTACCAAATTAATTGTAGCATTTATTAAATTTAAGAGTGCACTTTTGTCCAAGTCGACTCATTATAATTTAACACTGCAATTTGTCCAAGTCGTCTCATTTGCTTAAAAAAGGGGCGCTCTATTTGGAAATTTTGCTATTCGCCTCTATATAACAGCTTACATATCGTCATATGTTCTCACACAAAAACCCTTCAAACTCAGCTTTAAAGTTTTTAGTCGTACCTTCTTCATTTTTTCAGCTCCAACCACCGAGTTGTGAAGAATCTCCCATGCATCATTCACTCGCGTCTTATTGACAATCTTCTCAAACATGTCATCATCCAATCCTTGATGGATGATATTTAGAGCGCCTTGATCTTCTTTTCTCTTCTTTTACAAGGCAGCTAACTAATCTACCGTAAGCCCCGTCTCATCTTCGGGATCTTCGTAGCCGTTCTCGACAATGTCCCAAAAGCCATAAGCGTCAATAATAGTCTTCATTCGCAACGATCATTTATCATAATTGGTTTTGGTTAGAACTAGATATTGAAAGGAAATATTAGAACTTTTGATAGCCATGTTGACGTGGCCCTGATACCACTTTAATAATTTTGATAAAAAAAGAGAATGATGGATATCACACTTTGAGATAAGAGAAGAGATGGGTAAAACAAGTTTTCTTTCTATTAAAAATTCTTATAACTTTCTTTCCTCTCACAACAACAGAATATAACTCATTTTATAGCCTAAAACAAAGGAAAACTCTAGAAATTCGTATTAAAAACAGAATATCAAACAGCTTCTGTTTCAGCCGACCCATTTCTACTAAAACAGTAATAACTCTCTGTAGAAAACTCCAAACAATTTGGAATTTGAACTATTGGAAACTAAACTTCAAGAGCTTTAAAACCATAGGTCCTTTATAAAAAACAACTGTCATTTGCCCATTCAAATCCCTTCATCAATCAGCATTAAAATTCTGGCTGCTGCTGGCAGCTGTTGAAATTTAAGAGTTCCGCTATTTTTTTCTTATTTACTTCATTTAATTATATATATTAAATTTATTATTTCAACACAAGTGTGGGTTCTTTTCTCTCTTTTTTTTCTTTTTTACGAAGGCGCCTAGGTAGAAATCCACAAGATAACATCTCATTGAAACTGTTAGGTACAATTTGATCTGCGCTAATTTCAGAAGGGATTTTTTTTTTTTTTTGTGTTCCTTACATTTCAGTCTTCTGTCTCAATTTAGAGGAGATTTTGCTGTCCGGAAGAGCACATGAGAATCTATCCTATATATCTATATCTAATTACTTATAGAATGGCCAATGTCAACTCTAAACTGGAAAAAGAATTTAAAAAAAGATCTAATTATCACGGGAGATCCAAGAAGCACAAAGATTAACGAGACTAAACAATGACCAGCTGCGAATTATTGACAATTAATTATAAAGTTCGATCCATAAATACCCAAATAATGTACAAATTTTGGAATTTGTGGGCTCAAAGCAGACTCTAAACAATAACATAAACAGAATATTGTAGATAAGGTGGCACCTGTGTAAGCAGAGTCTGAGTCGAAATATCTCAGGATATTCAAAACAGAGAACCTATAAATAAGAAGGAACCTTCAAAGCAACTACTTTCATCAGGAAACCACCATACGCATCGTATAAATTACTTGAGTTTAGGATATTTTTAAGAGCTTTTCTTTTACATGCACAGCAGAGTCCAAAATATACAAAAGTCTTTACCATCCGTGAATAGCTGGATTGGTTTTCTACAAAATTATTCAATTTTGAAACGTTCCTTCAATTTTTACTTCAAAAAAAAGAAACATTCCTTCAAGGAGAGGATATATAGCTTGATCCACCATATCCGTTTTGTACCGGATAGTCTAGATTAAACAGAAAAAAATCTGCTATCTTGGCATTAATAGAAAAGATACAGACCCATGCAAGTTAGACACCATTTATACAGTCTGGATAACTCTGTTCGCTTCAATAAAAACAAGTGCAAATGAATGTATTTCTCTGATTTAGGATGTATATATATCCCCCGGAATGCTATTTTTCCACATGGCAAAAAATTATTCAGTTATTATTATTTTTTCCCCAAATGGAAAAGGTGCACCAAGCTAGGACAATCTCTTGTCAAAGAAAAGAAAAGGAAAGAAATGCTGCACATTTCGCCATGTAGTAGAAAAAATTTGCAAGATGTAACAAGAGAATGCGACCTGTTTGACACCTTTTCCTGGTGAGGCAAAAGCGGTACAGTTTTGTTAATATCTGGATTCTAGACTTTGATGAGCAAGCAACGATTATGATATGAAATGAAAGAATAGAAGTTTTATTTTACATAATCAACAACCACATATTAGAACGATCAAACCTAATTAAGCCAATAAAATAGGAGATATCAGTGAGATAATGATGACTGGTACATGCACATATTTGAGGAGGGAGAGCGGGGGAAATGCGATTGCAATTTTTCCTGGACTTCATGAAATTTGCTGTGCATTATAAGCTACTAAGCTTCATTTCTTACACCAACTGAAGCATAAACAACCCTGTATGTAAAAAATGCAAATCACACATGAGATCGATAACAGGGAAAGGAGCATACTTCCTAGAAAATAAATAGAATATATATTTCCCCATGATAGTATGATAATGGAAATTTGAGGAATGAAAAATGGCAAGCTGGTCATTAAATTTTAATAGACTGATCTCCAGAGCAATAACAAACCACAAGACAGAACCAATTAAAGAATTAGAAAAAAAATAGTCTTCAGCAATACTTCAGTACCAGTGGATCTTATGTACCCTTGCGGCAAATAATCATTCTAGGTTGGGTAACTATTTTATTAAAGGTCACTAATCAGGTAAGATACGGATACCGTACCAAAAGTATCAGAACCTTAACCAGCTGGTTCTGTCCTGACCTAACAATAGTCTGTTGTTCTAGTAAAATTATTGAGAAAAATTCAAGGAAAATTGAACCAAGATAGCATACCGAGGGCTGATAGCTGTCAAACTGTTTGGTGTAGCTGGGATTTACTGAATTGTTTACTGTATCAGGTTGTTGGCCCAACCCGCTTTGCTTGTCCTCTCTGACCCGGTCGAAAATTCGGGTGTAACCCTCGGCTGATGAAGGACCCTTTTCGTCCCATTCTCCAAATTTTGGCAAGGCTGATCCCTTCTCAGGCTTTGAATTCATGCAAATATTTCAAATAAATGTTAGCTGCTAATTTAAATTTTACAGATAAATGTATAAGATAAATACAATATATATCTGAAAAATCAATATCTTTACCAGATAAGTTCAGTACTGTACCGTTCTCAATAAAAATAGGCCCATACCAGACCAGGGGCAAGTAACAGTGGTACAGCCAAAAAGACCACTGAGTTCAGTAATCATCTCATAAGTTCTATTAGAGCTAAACACCAAACCTAACCTCAAAAATTACCATTAAGAAATAAAAGTTACCATTTCTTGGCCTCGGTCTCTGGTCCTCAGACGTGGTCTACCGCCAGAAGGAGATGGAACATTCTCGTCATACCAGTGCCGGTTATGAGACAAAATTCTAGCAGCCGTCTCATCCCAGCTCCTTCTCCTATCACGTAAGGCCTTGGGTCCCACCGAGGGAGACCCCACTATGGCTCTTGCACCACGACCCTGTTCAGTTTTCGGTGTGAAGATTCCAGGTATATGTGACAAGCTATTATAGTTTGACCGATGTGCACCTCTGCTCTTTCTTGCAGCCTCAAAATACTGCGTGTACTGTATAGTATCAGCATCCTCCCAGTTGCCAAATTTCGGTATACGCGGATTTTGCTACATAGTTATACAAAATTATAAGTTTACTTCTGTTTATTACGAATCAAGGATGGTGAATTAGGGTAATAAGAAGACAAAAATTTTCTCAGTATTACTCGTTAACAAAATTGTAGTTCCATTACTGTAAGCTTCTCTCATGTCTTAAACCTACTTAAATCAACAGCTTCTCAAATTTAAGAGAAAACATAGAGAACTAACCGCCATGATCGATCCTCTTATACAAAATTATCTCTACACTCTGCAATGCATAAAGAAAAGATAAAAAAAAAAAGAGAAAAGAGCTTGTTTCTCGAGAGGAGACTTGGGGAAAGACAGAGAGAGAGAACAAAACAAAAAGAAGTCTCTTTTCTTCTAAGTAGATGGTGCTTATTTGCCTTTTGGTTCACCCCAGACCCAGATTGGTTGCGACTCGCGACAGCGTGAGAGAGACTGGTGGCACTTGCACATTGAACTCGAAAGAGAGAGACTCAAATGTCGGATCCTCTCCAAATCGAGAAATTCTAAACGAAGCTTCCAGGATAATCCAGAAGGTCGATAAATATCGGACGGTTAAGATATGATCTGACGGAAGGGCTCCGCTGTTTAATTGCCGTGTAGGTTGTCTCTTTCTGGTTCGTTCGATCTTTAATAGACGATCTCGATTGTCTTATACCATCCAATTTGTCCGAATTACTGTAGAGAATCGAAAACAAAAAGGCCCCCTGGGTTTGTGGCGGGTTTGACTGTTGAGCCGTTGGTCTCTCGTACGTCTATTACCTACGCACTCTATCTATTAATTGATCCTCTGTGGCTATTTTCCAGATTTTTCAATATAGCGAGTTCATAACAAACCGTGGGTCCCTGCTCCTGTTCGTATTTCGTACCGTCTTTTTTTGCCTGAAAAGGAGCATTTTAAGCTAGAAATAGGCTACGATCTTTCATTCAACACAGCCAAACTCGGAGAATTCGTAGTTTTCGTTGATCGTGAACCCCATCATCCAAATATTCTAATTAATGCCTTAATGGTAATGTCCCCAGAAAATTAGCAGAAGAAAATCTCATGGTCCCACCGTTTTTAATTAGAAAATATAGCTATCTTTTTCCAATAATATTGATTGATTCTCCCCCTTTTTTGCTCCTTTATGATTTATGAATTTACACATCAGCATATACTGATAGCACGTCTTCTTCTTGCTACAAAAATCGATTGCTTCCTTTTTGTTTTATCCGCGATTGAGATCCTAATACCAATCCGCGTCTAATTAATCTCTTTCTTTATTCCACATAAATGAGATTGTGAAAGAGATAATTCCGATAAATCGACATTGATGACCCCTTTTTTGCTGATTAATATCGGAATTCGATGGTTTTGTGAGTCAAAAGATCGATGATTTGATTTGAGCAGTTGAAGCAGTCAAGGGAAGTTATGCCACCAGTTTAAATAATCGAGTTGATGATTTTGGTGGTGTGTACTGTTGTGATAGTTGGTACGTAATTGACTGATACCAATTGATCTGCTCTTAAATGTTTTCCCTGTTTTGGGTTCACTTCCTCTCTTCAATCTCTTATATGAATTTAGAAGAAATTATTTTTACATTTCACATTTTATATTATTTATATGTATATTAAAAATAATAGATAATTTATTTATATCTGAATTTTTAAGTATTTATAATTAATATAGAAAGTGTTCATCATTTTTTTTTCTAAATGATTATATAAAAAATCAAGTTAAAAGATTTGTTGCATAAGTAAAAAATATAATTTCTATAACTTTTAATTTTAATAATACAAGATATAAATACTTTTATCATTATATATAAATACTTTATGAAAAAAATATATATAAGAGATAGAATTTTTAAAACTTTAGTTTAAAACTCATTATCAAGATTCTCAAAATAACTTATAGGTGATGCTTTTCCCTTTCTAGGTAACCATCTCATCAAATTAACTCAAATTAGTATTATTAGTAGTCAAAATACAATAATCATTTTTAAATATATAAATAAAAGGGGAAAATGCTTTTAATCAAATTAAGAATCCATTACACAATATAAACATACACTCACTACATAGTAAGAACTTATCACATTATGAATATTAGAAATATGATAAACCTTATAGAACACTGATTATTTCTAAAGCAGCGTTTCGGACTTGCAAGAAAACCAAAACCAAAGACAACCTTCTCTAAAGAGAGAAGAAAAAGAGAGCGAAAGAGAGAGAAGCTCTGTCCCTCCACCGATCTTTGCCTAGTCACGCCGCTGCCATCGCCTCGCCTTGGTCGACACCTACACCGACGCCTCGGCTCTTCGCTCAGGGGAAGCTGCCGAGCTGGGAAGGAGAATACTCTGTCGCCTCCGACCTCTCTTCTACTGGTGAGCTTCCTTTATATATATATTTTCTTTTAGTTTTTTTATTTTCTGTATTTTGTTTATGACAGTATCTTATACTTGTGCTGCTGAGTTTTGATCTGTGTTTAGATCTGTCATAAGACAAATGTACGTGCTTGTAGAAGTTATGTAAACTATGTACAATTAGACTGATCGTGTAATTAGAGCAACTTTTTCTGGTACTAAAGTTGTTGCACATTGGTATTGAAATTGTAGCCTGAACCATGATTAATCTAGGCTGTTACTTGCTAACAGAAAGTTTATTTAATAAAAGCTATTTTCAATTTGCATCATATGATCGAAGCAATAGTTTTCAAAATGTAACTTAAAATGAGAACCTGTATTGAGCATGACAGCCCTAAGTTCAATCTCTCATATATATCTTTTGATTTGTGTAGACCCTTTATTATATTAAGCAGCCATGGATGGCGAAATATGTAAAGTAGAAGGAGAGACAAGAACAAGAAAAGGAAAAGAAAGGGCAGGGAATCAAGAGAGGAATCAACAACAGAAAAAGTTTTTTTTGGAAGACGAGTCAGAAGAACACCACTTCAACCCCTTTGTACCTTCTTCTCCGAATTCTAGCAATTCATCTCTTTCAAGACCCCAAATTAGGTTACCATTCTACCCTGACAATACTTCAGTTTTATAAATTGGCCCTCGAAATAGTGAATGACACTTCTTACCTGTTGTATAATTTGTTATTTTGTACTAATTTGTGTGAATTTGATTGAGAGAAGGACAGAGGTGTCAAGAGCTAGGTGGCTAGAAGAAATTGGGATGGCTGAAGTGATAGAGAAGAAAGGTAGCATGTGGGTCACCACTGGTGTAATTCGCAATAGCAAGCTATATTGTCATATTGAAGAAATTGGGTAAGCATCAACATTCCTAACAACTTTCTCTTTTGTGTTTTTCATTTTAGTTTGAATTTCTACACATTATAGATACTGCCTCATTTTTTTTTTTCAATTCATTCCTGTTTAATTTTTTTATTGTATGATGTTGAGCTGGTCCAGGTCTGATATTGGCAACAGGGACAGTATCTTTTAATATGGTCAAAATTGTTCGGAAATCCCCAAATAAATTATCTATGGTTTATTGCATGATTAATTTTAGGTTTTTGGCCCAAATTGGAGCACTAGTTATCCTTGATGAAGGTGATAATATAATGGATCTCAAGGATATTTTCAGAAAGTGTGCCGACAGGCGCTATGGTTGTACCTGGGGGTCTTTTGAGGCTTATCGGTATGGTATTCCCTTTTTTACAAGATGAGGATTTACGATTTAAATGTCTTCTGTTTTGTACTAATACTACAATTTTGGGTATCCTTCTTATATTGAATTAAGTTGGGGATTAAATATTACCACAAAAAAATGGAAATTAAATAAAGTAAGAATGTAAGTATGAGTAATAGCTGTTTTTAGTTAATATATTAAGCAGAAACAAATTCCTGATCAAAATGAAACTTAGCTGTTTTTATGTCTGAATCAATATGATAACATTTTCTTACATGTATATGTTATGAACTGATGCTCTCTTAACAGCATGAAATCATATTGAGAAGCATCAAGCATAACATGTTAAATTGCTCAATTTTAAATAGCTATCTGACTAAGTATTGTGGAAATATAGTGTGAAACTAGCAGAATGTTTGCAAGCATTGTGGAATCGTACTTGGATTAGGTTTCCATGATTCCGTTATCTGACTAAGATATCTACTTTAATTCTGTTAAATTAACATCATACAATATATATAGACGTTATCTTCTTACACTCCAGACAGATAAACAAATTCTTTTTGGTAATCGTAACACTTTCAGGCACCTGAAATCATTGGGGTATGTAGTCGGGCGACACAGCCAGCCTTGGAGCTTAAAACATGATAAAGTAAACTCTAATTCAGATTTCAAAGCTGAAACAGATCTGGATTTGATAGCAGGTCGGGTAGAGCAATTGCAGATAGGTGCAGCTAATCTGATTTTTGACATTTATCGACCTAATAGCAAGTTTAAGAAAACCAATCCAGGGGTTCCCAGCTTCATCATTTGTCTTGTTGGGTAAATAACTTGCTCATCAATTTCATTTTGATCTATCAATTTATTTTCTAATTGGTTTGATTCGTGGAGCCACCTCATTATAGTGCTAGTCATATCTAATACAAGAATGGCAAGCTTATGAAAGCTGTATTGTAGAGTAAAATCAGGTATCTTCGTAACTCCATATTCTGGTTGCACTTGGAGTTCAACTCAGTTCCTGGTTAGTTGCATTAGTATATAGCACCACAAGAAACTTGCCTCTTTCTGTCTAAACATGGTTCAATTCTAGCACAGGCATTTTTTTTCTTTTGCTTCATATTCTTTACCGAAACACTAAAAAAAAAAAAAGCCTTTATTCCATACCCTGCTTGTTAGAGGTTTGGGTGATTCAAAACTATTTGATGAATAGTGTTACTTTCAGGACTGACATTGGAATAATACAAAGATATGTAGTTCAATAATCCATGGTCTTATTTGGAATGATTTGGTGTGGAACTTGTTTGTAGTTTGATAATCCATGGTACTACTTGGAATGATTTGGTATTGACTTATTTTCTAGGGATAGACCCCCAAGTAGAAAGGAGGTGGAGGATCTGGAGAAGAAATGCAAATCTGTTCCTCTAAAATTTTGTCATGTCAGTCACGATAATGTTAGCTTCTTTTCTTTTCCAAAAGTTTCTCTTCCTGTCCTGCCTTGACTAGTCTTAACTACTGTTTTTACTCTCTCTTTTTTCATCTTTTGAGTAAGCAAATGAAATGCAATTCTTCTGTTATATGTTGAAATCTGTTATGAAACATGTCAGAGCAGCATTGTTTTCTTCTACTGTTGCATAATTTAAATTTGAGCACTGCTTGATAGTTTCTAGCTGTTCATGGAACTTGAAATTTATGCTTGGATTTGAGTCATCGGTGTGATTTGAGATCCATGCATGAGTTGATATCAGGCCGAGAACGGCTTGAGTTTGTCAGATTGTGATCAATTACCTGTGTGGATGTGGACTCTTTGTGCATGGATCTCAAGGCAGGTGAACAACTAAATTTTGTAAGCTATAGAGGTCAATTATCTGAGCAGATGGGGACTTGGTTGTGAAATTTCTATTTTTGTTTTTTTATTTATTTCAGAGTTTGTGGAGCTCAAAATTTTTATTGTTGTTTCAATGAAGCACTAAACTGCCTAGAACTGGGTGATTTTGAAAAAAAAGAAAATAATATAGAACCGAAGCCTAGCATAAAAGTGGTGTTGCCCCTGATTTCTATTTATAGCAGAAACCAAGTGTCATCCATAAAGATACAAAAAATAAGGATTCTAACCTAACCTATCCTAATAGTCCTTTTTTTTTTTTTTTTGCTTTTTGAGATAAAATGGAGGTCAAGCCGCCAACTTCATTTAATTAACTTCACAAGAAATATAACGAGAATGCTTAGTTTCATAAGAAAGAAACAATATATTTGTTTATGTCCAAAATTTTAAATGGATATAACTTCATTTCTCTTACTTCACAAGAAAAATGAAATGCATGCATGCTGATCTAAAAAGTGCTACTGCAATCCAAAATTCCCTTACAAGCTTGGTTTGTCAATTTCGTGGCGTTCCAGCTGATATTTCAGATTTGCTTTTTTTTTACTTTTCCAATGAAATCGGAAAACACTATATATGACATAGAGAGAATTCTTGTATAATTTTAATTTTTTAAATTTGAATACTATTATCAAATTAACCAAACTGATGTCTCATAAATTATGAATGTACACACTAATCACACAAAACAAAAATATTCAACCCTCTTTTCTGCAGTGCTGCATTTGAATCTGATTAAGATCAGAGAAAGAAAATCAACTCTAGCTTGAAGATTGATTTCGTGCATCTTGTTCTGTGTTGAAGGATGAGAAAATATGAAAGAAAACAAAGCAAGATGGGAGGGATTGAAGCCCCACAACAGAAAACAAATTTATAAAAAAAAACAATACTTTATTAAGTACATTATTACTACAGCATCAATAATACTCTACAGATTCCAAAACCTCTGCTAAATACAATTACAAACTATCTAATAGAATGAACCAACAAAGACATCATTTTACTAAACACATGGTAAACCCGCATGGAAGCACAACTTGTAATTCTTCTATTTCGAACAGCCATGTTGCGTAACTTAGCAGTATCACACTACAATGGCAAGATTTGAGACAAGAGGGACGTGCATACTGCTGTGTGATTTCAGCGCACCAGTACTGGAATAGCCTATCTTCACCTTCTTGAAGGGATCTTGGATATTATCAGAGTCTATAATTCTCTTGATAGGATGAATCACATTTTCATTTGATTTGTAATTTGTTAATCTTCTCTTCTTTAGAGGGCACTCTTTTTCTAGCCCTACTTTTCTTTTTAAAAAGATATTAGTATCTGCATTAGAACCAAAAGGTTTAATTACAAACACTTCTATCAATTATCAAATGATGGCTGTATGTACTAAACATCAAGCTTTGCAATATTGTTGGTATTGACCAGCCAGGTATCTTGCCCATAGCATACTATTATGGGCTGGATTCTATTCCCTACCAGAACTGAGACTTTATCAAAACTTACTATATAGTATTGAAATTGTGCAGCCAAAAATTGGCAGGTGAACCATAACCAATCATGTAGTATCAATACCAGTATATGACAAGCATCAAATTTGACTAATGATGTTACAGAGAATAAAAACAATATTCCCGTGACAATCAGGTAACTTACCTGTCTGACCCACATATTTCCCCTGTATGACAATGGCATCTTGTGCTTCACTCCCACATGGGAGTCTCCTCTGTGCAAAAAAATCCAATAGTGGACCCCATGAAAGGCCAGGTGACACATAGTGCGGCCCAACACGGCTCACATAGAACCCGTTGAGGCGCACAGTTTTTGGGTCTAGGCCGAGCACCCTTCCAACTAAGCCGAGGTCAACAGAAGATGAGAGAGAAACAGTGATTGTGCAACTGGGAGGTGAAGCCCCACAAAAGCCAACAGAAGAGCATAGGCGAAGGCAGACTGGGAGGTGAGAAGTGGTCGCTGGTTGCATCAGAGAGGGAACATAGTAAGATAAAGTTTTATGTTTTACCATATAAAACCATGAAACATCATGTACACTTTGAAGGACGAGAGATATCCTGTACGGTTCTAGCAATTCTAAAACATGTGATGTATGAAGTATTGCCATGGAATACACATTTTCAAATCGGGTGTTATATAGCTGAAATATAGAGTAATATGAATCATTACCATATTGTCATGTTTGTTTTTTTTTTTTGTTTCTTGTCTTTTCCTTTCTTGGAATATAACTTGCTTATGAAAGATTGCAGAGTTTATAAGAAAAATTAAAGAATTTAGATGCTAATCTTTATAGATAGGACTATGATTTGAATTTAAAAAAAAAAATTGTTTTGCAGAGGGTAGAAACTAGAAAGCCATTTCCAGTGAGTACCAAATTGAGTATCTTTTATATAAAGAAATTTGTATCGTAATCTCATTAATTAGTCTCAATTTTTTTATCTAAAATGCTTGATCTCCCAATGATCCATACATATATTAAGTAGGCTGACCAAAATACCCTTTTTCCAGAATATAGAAGGAAAAAAATTATTTCTAAGTTTATATTTAGTTATTGGATATATGGTATGACAGGATGTACCTAACTTGGATGTACAGTAGAATTACTCTTATAACTATTATAATATTGAAGGCATCAATAACCCTCTCCACTGTTCACTACAACTTTCTACAATTGCCCAAAAAAAAAATACTTATACATCCTAGGGTAACCTACAATTACATTGTTTAACTAAAAATATGCCACCATAACTGATTAGTCATTATGTTCTTATCTTCATTCCCATGTTGTATAATATGGAACAGTTCCATATTATACTCAGGTTGTGAATCTTGAGACTTGAGAGAGATGCATACCAGCATGGGATTTCTGCATACCAGCATCGGAATATGCTATCTTCACCTTTTTAAAGGAAACTGATGCATCATCTAAGTTTAAGCTTCTTTTGGTAGAAGCATTTTCGTTGGGTTTGTAATTTGCTTCTAGCTTTCTCTTCTTAGGAGGGATCTCAATTTCTAACGGGAATTCTACACTCCTCTTGGTAGAAAGAATCTCACTTTTGTTTGGTTTGCAATCTATTTCTGCCTTTCTCTTCTTAAGAGGGCACTCAGTTTCCAAATGAAACCTTCTCTTCATAAAAGGGTTCCCATCTGCATTAAAGAAACCCTCATCAACCGTTGGATCATTGTTGTACCAAATATTTTTACAATTCATCAAGCATTCCAAACAGTTGCAGCTGTATTGGTACAGTACCACTCAGGTCGCTTCAGGTAGTGTTACAATTTCTTTCATTTCCTTAAATGAGGTTACTAAACCTTAATGTAATGAAACCACATAGTCAAATATGGGCAGGCATTCAAGTGTACCAGTACCACTACTATACCGATCATGCATTCAAGTGTACCAGTACCACTACTGTACCGATCATGCATTCAGCTGGTACACCGGCATCATGCAAGCACCACATGGACTAATGAAATACTAACAGAAACTAAACGCATATCTGTATATAGTGCTCATGACAATCAGATAACTGACCTGTGGAGCCCATATGCTTTCCCTGTACAACAATAGCATCTCCTGCGCCAACCCCACAGGGGAGTCCCCTCTGTGCAAAGAAATAGAGCAGTTGGCCCCACAATAGGCCAGGAGACACTTGGCTGGGCCCAGACCGACTGACATAGTAGCCGTTGAGGCGCACAGAGTTCGGGTCAAGGCCGAGCACACGGCCCACTAAGCCGAGGTGGACCCCAGCGGAGAGAGGGACGGTGATTGCTGAGGTGGAAGGAGGAGAGCTGCCCGAATGGACAGCGGTGTCGCGGCGGAGGTGGATGGTGATGTCAGAGGAGGACGTCTCTGGTTGCATCAGAGAGAGAGAGAGAGAGAGAGAGAGAGAGATCGAGGAGGTTCTGGAAAATGGCGGGATTTAAAGGAGAACAAAAGAATAAAACGACAAATGGAATATTTCAATTGAGACCCTATAAAGTCATGAAATTCAGATAACGAAATACTGATTTACAATCACGGAGCTTGATTGTAATTAATAGGTGTATTAAAATATTATTTTTTATTTTATAAAGAATTACATATTTATAATCATCTTAAAATTATATCTCAAAATTTTTAAAGAAAACTGATTGTACTTCAATAAAATCTCTTAAATTTTTAATATATATATATATATATATATATATATAATTAATTTTTAAAACTTTTGAAAAATTGTAATCCGTCATGATTTCCACTAAACTCTACTCCGATTGATTTATAAAATTCCTAATAGATGAAAGTTAACAAGCAAACATTCTTATATTTGCTATTGGAGAAGTGGAGAATAAATTATCTTAGCTGAAATTTTGACGTGTGGCAGGAAAAATATTTTGTCAAAACAAAATGTCAGTTGATCTTTTTTTTCTCAAAGATTTATATTCTATGTTCCATTTTTATGTATTTCAAGATAAAGTTCTATAAATACTTCAAATTTGACCACCATTATATATAAAAATATTTTTACATGATTGACTCGCATACTTCCTCAAAAAATAATATTTGTATATCTTAATTAGACTATTTAACAAATTCAGAAAGAACGACTGATTTATTTTTTCACTTCGTATAGCAAACTATGTCAAGAAAAATTAAAAAGGAAAAAAAATACCATTTACAAAAATTTATATATTTTTTTTTCCAATTTCCATTTGTGGGGCGGGTCGGGTCGGGTCGAAGTCGACAGCCTTAATTGGGTCGGACCCAACCGGGTCGGGTACGAATCCTCTTCATAAGGTCTTGTGTAAATCCAAGCAAAGCCGCAAGGTATAAATACACGGCCAATTATTTTATTTATTCATTTTCTTTACTCCGAGGGAAGAAGAAAGGATCAACTTTGAAGGAAGCCACTTCTCTCTCTCTCTCTCTCTCTCTACCTCTCTCTCTCTCTCTAGTAGGTTTCGTATAAAGAGAGATTAGATAGAGGTAACCCGTACGCTCTTCTGATTGATCACAGATCAGGCTACTTGATCAAATCGATTCTTAGTAAATTGCAAGTAATTTTTTTTCTTTTCGTTTTCTGTTGGTCTGGTTCGCCCGATCTCGTTTTAAATCTCATGACTCTGTTGTTGCAGTATACACTGGTTTTCAGTAGTTCGATTTGTGCGAAGGATAATCGATCTTCTTGATTTCGTGTTTCAGTTTTGATCAATATAAGAGATGGCGGAGCCAGAAGTGGATGGAAGATTACTTCGAGAGCTTGAATTGATGGGATTTCCAACCAATCGTGCAACAAGAGCGCTTTATTGCACGGGTTGCCTTTTTTTTCTTTCTTGCTAATTCAAATTTCTTCTTATCTGCACTATTTGTTTTCAGTTCATTACCCCTAATACTGGCAAATGGGGTCTGTATGTTGGAATTTAAGGTGGTATTCCTCAAGTGATGACTTTATTTTTTTTCCATAAAATTGATGTTTTTAGGTAATGGTAACCTTGAAGCTGCACTGGATTGGGTCATACAGCATGAGAATGATTCTGATATTGACCAGATACCACTGGTACCCTCTTAAACAGAATTTCTGAAGGCATACACTGCTACAGAGTGCTTTATCAGTGTTTTTATATTCATTTGTGCATTTTTGTTCATTTCAAGCATATGAAATTAGTGTTGTCCACTACATCATTTGTGCTTTTATATTCATTTTCACCTCTCAAGCACAGCATCAAAACATCAGTTCCTCTAGCTACTTTTTATTGTTACCTTTTGTAAGTCGTACATGCTGTAATTTGATTTATTAGGTACCAGTAAATATCGAAATTGAAGATGGGGATCAATTATCCTTGCCAGAGGAAGTGAAATTGGAAGCAAGGAAAATGTGGTATGTTTCAGATCTCTTTTTCCAATTACTGTATTACTGGGTATGGAATCATTTACAGAAAGTACAAATGAAGTGTATATATGCTGGCACTGCAGCAATCATATGGCTGAAATTACTGTCTCGTTCTGTGATTTTTATTTATTCCAATTGTTGCAGCTGGTGGGCGGTGCATCTTCCGTTTTTTGTTGACATCTGTTTTTGCTATGTGTTCTCAGGGAAAATGCTATTCATAACACCAAGAAATTACAAGATCTGAAAACATCGCAAACAGAAGTAGAAAAGGTACTTCAGTTCTAAAGTTTAAGAAATTTTCTTTTCTTTTTCCATCAAACCATTAATACATGTATTTAACGTTCAGATAAAAAAAAACTCTAAGAAACTCTTGATTATTGGTCATATGAATTTTAAGGCACCATTTTAGAGAGAAAAATGAAAACGGGGAAGATCCTTTGTCTTTTATAAATTATAAGACAAGGAAAAGTGTATTGGTTTACTACAAAAAAAAAATTGAGGGATTCCAAACTCCGCCTGGTACACCACCCAATAAGATTCCACCTCAAATGCTCATTTCAGAACATGTAGAAAATGATGTATCATGAAAATGGTACGTCCTGCACAAATCAGCATATTGTTGACCCACAAAGCTCTACGAATTCTATGCCTCCTTTGAAGTCGGCCTGCTCTCTCCTATTTAACACAAGAATATATAACATATATAAGTTAGTATCCGGGGGTGATAGTGACCTTTGAGGGTCTTTTGGTGAGAAACCGACACTGCTACATTTTTCTTTTATTGATATCTTTTCTCTTTTTGAAAAGGTCACAACAGCAATCAGAGAAACCACGATCAATGATTCAAAGAATCCAGAAAATGAAAGAGAAAGGTTTGTGTATCACCTTTTAAGTTATTTTATATACAATGATAATTTTCTGGAGAATTATATTGCATAACAATGATCCTAAACATCTGCATGCTTTCGTTCTAATATAAGTCAGGAAAGGGTAATTTGGGTATGTTTTAAAAAATGAGGGTGATTTGGGTAATTTAATTTTGTACTAAGATGTCTCTCTATGTCATTTTCTCTTTTCATAAAACAGAATCCTTTCAATGATAAGAACAAGAAAGGAGGAAGAGAGAAGAATAAGAGAGAAACAGTTAAAGGAGGATCAGGTACAACTTGAGTACCCGTTTTAATCAATGCTAAACATATATGGTGGTACTGCCGCAAGTTCATGGCACTTATTGGCTAGAATTAAGGGTCTTTTCTGGTTTTCAGATCAATTAAAATATAAACTAGACAGACTGAAACAAAGAAAGAATGCTATAATAAACCTGTACTGCTAGGTACAATAATGAAATCATATCAGGGTTCCATTCTCTTGCATTTACTAGACCTTAGTACAATTCAATAACTTAGGATTATAAAGCTACTGCACATGCAATTATAATAGTCTAACAGTTTTGTAATTCTGATTCTGGTGCAAAGAAGGAGAGAATGAGAACAAATAAAGAGCTGACGGAGGCAAAGAGACGATTGGAGGAATCTCAGAGGAAACGGTTTGTATAATAAGCTCCTATATTGGAGCTTACCACAACAACTGATACTATGAATACAGTGCCAGTACATAATATCCATTAGTTAAATACCAGCCAGATATCAGTGATGTGATCATTATGTTTTGTTTTCTTGCTACTTTTGGTTGTTTTTTTTTAAATATCAGCCAGATATCAGTCTTTTTTATCATTCTGTTTTATTTTCTTGCTACCTCTTGGATCTGGTACCACCGTCCAGTACTTATTTTACCCCAATACATCGTCTGCTTTGTTTGAATATTATGTGCGCATTGTTTATCACAGCTCACTAGCACAAGCAGATCTAGAAAAGGAGCAAGATAGAAGAGCTAGGGAAAAAATCAGAAGACGTATAGAAGAGGATAAGGTAAACTATACAATGTTATCAGGTATTTTATTGGTACAGAGCGCAAATTGTTGGTAGGGAAAACAGTCCTAAATATCTCAAAAAAAGAATGATGATGAATATAATGTTTTATACATGAGCCCAGATTCTGGGTAGTAGGAAGATCTGTTGCTTTACATTTTACTTTTGATGTTTGGTTTAGGCAGAGAGAAAGACAAAGCTAGGTCTTCCAAATGAAAATCCTAAAGCTGTACAACAAAATCCTCAAGTTGTACAGCCCATTGTTCCTCCTATCGGTGAAAAGGTTCGCACTACTTTCTCACAAGTATGGAACTAAAATTTTCTCAACATACTTAGTGAAGATAGACTTGTTGTAAAGATTTATAGATTCTTTTATTAATTGATTAGAAAGAGGCAGGAACACTGTTGGTGATGCCAGAGCAATTTAAGGACTGCCTGAGATCTCTCAAGAGAAATCACAAGGTAGACTGTTCATCTTTTATGTCTCTTTCTCTCCTGCCTCTCTGGCTCTCTCTCTCTCTCTCTCTCTCTCTCTCTCTCTCTCTCTCTAAACTGAATGCACTTCAGGATGAGAATGCAAAGGTTAAGAGAGCATTCCAAACACTTCTGAAGATTGTGGGTAACATCACAAAAAATCCAAATGAAGACAAATTTCGAAGAATAAGACTTAGTAACCCTGCATTCCAGGTACTTGCAAAATATCCATCTTCCCTCCACTTTATATTGCATATTTTTAAGATTCCTATTCCTAGCTTGAAATGCAAGTGTTAAACAGGAGAGAGTAGGCAACTTCAAAGGAGGCATAGAATTTCTAGAGCTTTGTGGGTTTGAAAAGACCAAAGAAGGAGAGGAATTATACCTGTTGATGCCAAGAGATAAGATCAATGTACAGCTTTTAAATTGGGCTGGTAATGAGCTTCTTTCTGCCATGTCTAATCCCTACTTCGGCCTTCTGTCCCAATGATACTATTAAGAGGAAATTAATTTGTTGTGAATTCTCCTTTCCTTTGTTAATGCTAAACAGAGTGGATAATTTATACTAAATATAGCCATTGTAATTGATACAAAATTTGTATGTAAATAGTTGCTGAGCAAAATACGCCTTTAAGCTTATTGTTCTTCTTCATACGCTCTCTCTCTCTCTCTCTCTCTCTCTCTCTCTCGTAATAACATTAACCTGAGCACATAGCAAGTTAATATCAGACGCTGAACCAAACAGAAAAGAATAACCAAAAGCAATTTAAACAGAAATATAATTTAGTCGGACTTAAAGAACAAAGCCACTGCCAGAGTCTTAAAATATGGAACTCTCACTGCTCCTGGAAAATTCTAGATCATCAAAAATATTTCCAGGTAAGCCACTGCCAGCTGCATCTAACTTGGGCCTCTTATTTGATCCAACCAGATCAGGATCAGATGATAAAATCTTTGGTTGCCCAACTGAAACAAAAGCAACATTTTTCCTCGTCTCCTCTTGCTGTTTCAAAATCTTTGGGTTTGCCATTTGAACATTGTCTTCATGGTTCATGCCATCAGTTTGATCTCCAGATAAAATATTATGGAGTGGAGTAGCATCTGGTGGCTCTGCTGGAGTTTCTGTAAACATTTCTGGAAATTAGAAAAATAAGAGTTGCAAAGCTCATTGACAATCAGATAAATATAAAACATAAAGCGCCATCTGTACCAACTAATCAGTTCAAAACTGATACAATAGACCAAACAAGTAAAGATTATTTTTGTGAGTTTTCCTAATAACTTTGTATAAGTTTTTCTCATTGAAGCAAAAAAAAAAAAGAGGTTAGCATTGGTTCATACTGACAAATTTGCACCTGGACAAAATTATATAAAAGGATACAAACCTTCATCAAAAAGGAGAATGGTACTGTATTGGATTGTCGATTCACGAGGAATTGCATCTTCATCCTCCTTGCTATTGTTTTTCTTTTGTAATTTCTCAAGCAATACAAATTTATCTTCTTTCCAATCACATTCTAATATAACCACTTCATTCTTTACAGGATTGTATTCTCTAAAGGCCTACAAAATAAGATATAAGATGACGTCACCATGAAAAATATAATTGCTTCATCAAAGTAATGCATTACAGACTTATTTTTTCAATAATGCAGTCAAAAAATGGTTAATTATCAACCTTATTCAATTGTAAAATTCTACATAAAACAGCATCAATAGTTTGTATTGCTGTGATTGTAAAAATATACTTTTTGCCTAAATGTTAAAAAGTAAAATTCACTAGCCCTGCATCAATATAGATTATGCCCGCCATGGTTTGAACCCAAAAAGCATGAAAATGCTTCTAGTACATTAATGCTTTAGATAATAAGCCATTTGTGAAATGTTCTGAAAGTAAAGAAAGCAAAATTCAGAATAGACACACCTCTATGCCATCTTCCATAAGCTTAACAGATTGCTTGCTTTGTGAGATTTCTGATACCTTGTTAAAAACAATTACAACATCTAACAGCATCTGTTTGCCAAAAAAAAAAAAAAAAGGTTAGGACCTACATGAGTTGCAACAAAGTTACTGGCTAAATATAAAATGGTCTTTAGGCACAAAATAAACACCACATATCTACCAGATGTGCAAATACAGTAACATTTGTAATAGTTATTTCACCAAAAAGGACCTACACAATGTATCTTCCATGACTGGAGCAAAAGCACAAATAACTCAAAAGGTATTGTGTGCTCTTGTAAACAAGAATATGTATCCTATTTCATCCGAACTTTAAATTGCATGTCCGCAATTGGCTCTGGCTTAATTACTCACCAACATGAGGGCAAGTATATCCAGTTTCAAAGTAAATTCGTTCACCACCTGTTAATTGAGATTAGAACTGGATCTGCTAAAATTAATTCCAACTCATAAACAGATGTGAGAAATGCTGCATATCACTTTAAAAGGTAAAACTAACAGCTAATTGAAATGATAATTACTTGTTGAACAATAACCCTAATCCGTCCAAGTAAAGCCAACACCATAGTCGAAAATCCCACGAAAAATGATTTTGCCAACAACAGAGATATCTGGCTAAAAAAAATTAAGGGAAATCAATAAACTGAAAATAATGTACTTTTCAATTTGTACATCAAGGATTCACACCTCAATAACAAGAGGAAGTTGAATTTGGATTTATAGTACTCAAAGGTCTCTTGATGATAGACCAGAAAACTGTGACCTGACATATCTTCTAATCATGGAATCTTAATCCATTAATATTTTTGAGATTTATTAAAGCTCTTGTCTCAACATCCAATCTCACTTTTAGTTTATGTTCTTGAGAAATAAACAAATAAGTACAAATATATAAGAATGAAATAATAAAATGCAATGAGGATACATTGCTGCCTTGATAACTGGCTCAGGCATCTGTGTTAAAACAGAAACAAAAAAAAAAACATTAGGAAGTTGAATAAAGCATCAAAATCAATGCAAGAGAAACTACATGTGATACAAACTCTTGGCTGGCTTATGTACTGTCGATCCTCTAAAAGACCTCATATACAACTAAAAAGATAAATCAACAGAAGATTAAATAAATAAAGAGAAAGTAGTCATTATATTGCTAGTAGCCTAGTATTCTATGAATACAAGGTACTTTTATCACATTAATGTTTACAAAAACCATCTACAGAGTGACCAAGAAAAAGAAGGAAATGAAATGAAGAGTGAGATGAAAAATGCAGGCACAAGAGATGCTAAAAATTGAATAAAAAATTTATTAAAATTAATGCAATGTTGGTATGCACCTCCGAAAGTAGCCTTGAAACACCCAAGAGCCTCTTATGGTAGCAGTATTTTGCACCAGTGCTTTGTCTCTTCCCCCTGATATATTAAAAAGCACAAAATCAAGCCCAAAGGAAAATATGCTGATTCAACCTGAAAGTTCCCTTTTATTTCCCTCCTCAGCTGAAAGCTAATTGCTAATGCTTGATTACAGTTCAGCCATTAATCACGTGCCCATGAGTCTAGACAACAAAAAAAAAACAGCACTCGGGAATCTGGAAAAGATGGTTACCGACTAGGGAGAACGGCCTTTTCAGCAGCTCTTTTACCGCCAATTACAGGAAAAAGTGCATTTAGTATCTGTGACAGTTTTGCAGCCTCCAGCAATTTCAGATCCCTTCGCACCTGATTTTGAGATGCGATTGTTACCATATTCATTAAAATCCAGGAAGTACCATATTAGTTTCTTAGGCATTCTAAATTGCTCATTGAAAACATGTAAGAATGCATATGCAGATTAAAGTTAATTTAGATGACTTGAAATATACATAAACTATGTATCCAAAATTCCAAAATAACCTTAGGTGATTGCATATTCAAGCTTATGATTAGAACTTACAGAAACAACCCTTTTGGTGATATGAAGAGGCGTATTAATTTGTCTACAATTGAAAAATTTTCTTTCAACGAGGAAATAGTACCATTTCTACACGTAAACTGTGGCAAAATTCCATCAAATATTCACGTGAGAAAGAGGGATTTTGACAGGAACAAAAAATTTAACCTTGAGGAGGTATTGGAAATAGCGGGAGCGCCTATGCTGATTCTTGTTTTTGTACACGACTCGATCAAGCACGCTCGATTCCGCTTGAAGCTTAGTGATGAGCGATCGAAGCCTCTCTTCCTCTCCCATGGCGCGAAAACCCTAAACCCTGGCCGGAGGAGGGAAGCACGCGTAAATCGTAATGTTCTTCTAAACGGGTCGATGCGTCGGGGGGGGGGACCCTTTATGCGATTTGGATCGGGTACCAGAGGTTCCGCTCGCAATACTAAAGCCTTGGAGACCCGCTATGCGATTTGGATCGGGCTCCTGACCTGCCGGGTCAAGGGGTTAACGGGTCGGGTTTCCTTTCGGTCATCTGATTTATTAATCAGTCTGGTTATAATGTTTGATTCAATATTTTATGCAACGTTGGACTTGCTAGCACGTCGAACGTATCTCATTAATTCCGATGATGGTACGTTACATCTGAAAGAGCATATAATATGCTGCACGGCCCAAAAAGGAAGAAGTGGCGGAGAGGAGGGAATTGTTTATTACTGTCTGCAGTTGTTGTGTGCACTTAAAATAGTCACGGGGTTTTACCTTAACGGACGAGCGGGTAGATGGGCAGCAGAGGAGAGTCTCGTCACGTGGTCACGTGAGTTGTCACGCCCCAGTCACTTGCTGTCGTTGCCCTTGCCCGGCCTCCTTGGGTCCATACTACGGTCAGTAAAAAGCGGTGCACGGTTTTAAAGTCGTACTCATGCTTTTCTCCATTTACCAGGAGAGAAGCCGCATGGCTCTTTTGTTGCCAAGTCAAAAGAGACAAAGTACATGCGAAAGTGATGACACGTGTGTCCCCACATGCGTCCAATCACATCCTCGCTTAGTCGCAACATCTGATCCTACGAACTTCACGTGACTTTTGTTCTCACCTTTTGGACGGCTCAGATTCAACCCCGTCCCAGCTCCATGGCGCCACCTCTGCCCCCTCTATGATATATATTACGAATGATTTGGTGCTGAAATCATCATTCATGAGACGAAATCTTTTATTGAAAAATACACCACAATCAACTCATAAATTCACTTCGCTTGTATCTTTTTTTTTAAACCAATCCAAAAGCTAACAATTAGATGGCTTAATTTTGTAAGGTGTCTTAATCTTTAACTCATCACTTGATGACCTTAACCTGATTAGTTCTCCAAGGGTACATTTGTAATTTCATATTTTTAGAGAGCTTTTACACGAAATTCTGTAAAATCAAACACCGAACTCCAAGGTGCTTTAGTCATCACTCGGTAGTTTGTGCACCGAGCCAAAAGGATAACGTGCATAGACCGCTAGAAATAAAAATTGTGGTTCTTGAGCGGAGACCTTGAACCGAGAGTCTGACCGAGTTGATCCGAGTCCGGTCAGCTCTTCAACGATTTTTAAGGGTTCGGCTCTTTTATTTTTGTTTTTTCCGTTTGAGACCGAAGATAATTCAAAAATAAAATTATTTTTTGTGATCCGAGTCCGGTCAGCTCTTCAATAACTTTTAAGGGTTCGGCTTTTTTCTTCTTGAATCCGTTTGAGAGCTAGATAAATGGAAGATAATTCGGAAATAAAGTTATTTTCTGTGAGAGAAAGTGATAACTTTATCCTCTACTTATTCCAATCTCAAGCAAAGACCTAGCAAATAAGTGATAAATGGTTTATTTGAAATTATTTCAAACAAATTTAGACTATTTATTGATTAATTTTACAATTTACTTGAACCACAAGCTTAGTATAGTAATAATAAGTCTCGTCTCTTTACGGAGAGGTCCATATTTAAATCATGCAATAAACATTTGAAAAAAAATAAATATCGGAATTAATGGAAGCCTTTATATCAAAGAAAAAAAATTACAGTCTAACTTAATCTTGCTTCTTGGATATTAGAAAAAAAAATGTGATCCATAAATTCATAAATTGTTTGATGAAAAATAGACGTTTTAAAATGGTCCAACAAAACTCAAGTAATTAATGAAGAGGAGACCGACTTCAATTTTAAGCGATGTTCATTTATTTTTGGGGGACAATATTGTGAATATTTGTATAAAAAGATGCAAGTAATGAGTTAGATTTTGTGGTGTTTCATTTCATTAACTAATCAATATATTTTTAGTTTGGTAAAAAGCAAAAAAAAAAACAATTTTAAAATATCATGCATAACATTCCAAAACTCTTATATATTTTTTTTTATACATGTAAGAAAAGTTGGAATGAGAAAAATTGTGATGTTATTTTTTTGGTCAAAGAATAAATATGATGAAAATTATTAAATTTCTTCAATTTTTTAGGTTGAAAACTATAATTATCATAATGAAATTTCAATTTTATTTCCGAGACAACTATTTTGCACAAAGATACTCCAACAAATATTATATTTTTCAAGTACGAATCGCTAAGCTCATTTTTCTAGTTTACCTTTTAATAACTATATATGAAAGCTCAATAATTATATGAAAATAAATTGAATGACTATTACTCGAATTTTTCAAAAAAAAAAGGATGAACAACCTAAAACAACACAAAATTGAATATATTTTTTTA
Organism: x Bolboschoenoplectus mariqueter; assembly: GCA_037678475.1. Classification (NCBI taxonomy): domain Eukaryota; kingdom Viridiplantae; phylum Streptophyta; class Magnoliopsida; order Poales; family Cyperaceae; genus x Bolboschoenoplectus; species x Bolboschoenoplectus mariqueter. The sequence goes on along the minus strand of CM075236.1, from coordinate 3,690,324 downwards.
TCCAAAGCATCCAATGAAGACAATAATATATGATATTTTAGATCTAAAAAGGTTATTAATCATAAAATAATGTGCACCTATATTTTAATTCACATTGTTATTAGTAGTAGAGGTGTTTCTCATGCAATGGATTAGTCCACATGTTTCATTAATTTACTAAATTATTATTTTATTTATATGAATTTATTATCCCCACTAGTAAACATGAATTTGAATGTATATTAATATAAGCTTGAATGTAACTGCAGTCAAACAATAATAATTACATGTATTAATATTATTAATTAGTAACTTGTAAGAATTTGAGAATCACATTGAATGTTGACTGATAATATAGATCCATATATCCAAGATTACAACATTAATATCCATTAATTCGTACTGATATGCTTGTATAATATTGCACATTCATTAACTCTTTGGGTATTTATGTATATAATAGAAGGAGGGGGATATATTAATTGATAATAGTCAATTTGATAATATTGACGATGATTTTTCAAATAAATTTTAAAAAAATTGAAATAAAAAAGTTATAAACATATTCTTGAATTTATAAATTGATCGTGTTTCGAATTTCATATGATTTAAGTTTTATTCGATATTTCATCAAAGACCATCAAAATCGCATTAAATTTACAACAATCCAAATTTAATTATTTTTGATGGAATATCAAATGAACTTAAATTACATAAGTTTTTGAAATACAATCAATCTATAAGTTTAACCTTGTCTGTAATCTTTTTTTTTTACAAACTTTTATGTTTTTTTTTCAAATACGTTTAAAAAATCATCATCAAGATCGTCAAAAGATCACCATCCATAATAAAATAATATACCATATTCAGGAGTTATTCTATGTAATCAGAAGATTGAAATTTCAATTTTCAACCTACCCATAACCAAACAAAAAAAAATGAAAAATAGTAGCTGTGTTGATTTTCCAATATTCTCTACATTGAAACAAGAGACTCTAATTGTGGGAGCAAATTTAAAAATTTTCAATGTTCAGGGGTAGATTCGGAAGAAAACTAGGTGAAATATTCAAATCAACACGGACCGTTTTGGGACCGGTCAAACCAAAGTCGGTCTGAAATCCTGGACCGAACCGGGCCCAGACCTGAACCGAACCAATGAGACCATTTTTTCACTTTATTACACCACACCTAATCTGATAAAACTTATTATTATTTGCTTCTTCAAATGCGTAAATGCGTAATCACGGATTACATTTGTTTTGTCACACATGTGGGTCCCAAATTGGTACCCTTTTTCTCACCACGTGACCACAACTTGTAACGTTGTATAATTGTAATTGTATAATAATGTTAGCTAGAATAATAATATTCACTGCACAAAGTAAATGCTAGTACACTAATGGAATGGATGGAATAAAATGTTTAATAATAGTTAAGGATAGAGTGTCAATTAACGAGTTAGTTGGTTAAGTCGTCGCTTGATTATCTCTTAATTAACTGTTAAGTGTGTTTAGAGAATTTTAATATCAGAAAGTCAAAAAATCGTTTAATTAGTTTAATTATTGAAACACTTCAGCGATTTGTGTGTGTTATTTTAATGTTTTGAACTTTTATTACTTGGTAATAGTACTAAACAGTAAATACAAATTGGATTCTTATAACCGTTTTCCTTTCTGACAAAACCGTCTGTAAATTTGTGAGGGGTACATGTGCAAAATTGCAACCATTATTAACTAATAACCAACGAAGTTATATATTTTTTTATTTATTTTAGTCATTGAATATTCATCAATTCTCTCGTCTCGTAATTTGATGAGTATTTGTTTATTGTTACTTGTGCGGTCGCTGTCAAAATAAGTAAAGAAAAAAGAAAAGAAAAGAAAAGAAAAGAAGAGAAGAGAAGAGGAGAGGAGGAGACAGAGAGAGACAAAGAAGCATCACTAGACTCAACTCACTGACACCATTATACTCAAATATCAAATCAAATATCTCCTTAGGAAGAAGTTTTTTAGAATCGTTTCGGAGTTCGAGTTCGAAGAAGAAGCGATTCATTCGAAGATTGGTCAAAAAGGATGGATTCTCATGGGAACAATGGAGATCAAAAGTGGGTTGCTTGCTTTTTCCTTTCTCCTTTTTTTTTATTTTTATTTCATAGTTTTTGTAATTTTCCAATGTAGTTTCATACTTGGTTTTATAATATTACAACACAATTGGCTTTTCTTCAAATTTGCAAAATGCTTCCTGTTTTAATTGCAAGTGTTAGTTTCCCTATTCTAATTGCATTACATTATATTACATTTAGAGTTTAATTAAGTGTCAGTGGGAAAGTAAATTGAAACTTCGTTTTCTCTTGAGATAAGAACTAACTTTATTTGGGTTTTTGTGGTAAATTCTACAAAATGCTTCGTATAAGATTTTTTTTCTAGCGCAGGAAATCAAGTGGGTTTCTTTTATTGACCCTTTAGTTTACCATAAGTTTTACTGTACATGTAACTCAAATCATGACTGGTCAATTTCTTTAGAGTAGAAGTAATTTAGGTCTTCTTGAAAAAAAATATATAATGCTTCAGATGCTGGATTTATGGTACCAACAAAGATTAAAAGACACTTCGATTCTTTCTCTGAGGCACTGATAAGAGATTTTCCATTTTCTTTGGTTCTATTTCAAAATGTGTTATGATTTTGTTTGCTTCAAGCTTTTGGTTTCCAGTATTACAATGTATTTTTATGATCTTGAAGGTACCGAAGCATGATTTTCTTTTAGTTAGAGTCATAACACAGCAATGCTGATAAAAAATAATTTTTTCCATTTTAGTGTCATTTTTTTTATTTTTTCTATCTATGCATTTTGCTTAAATAAGGAAGTTCATTGTGATTTTCTCTTTTCTTTGTAAACTAATAGTAATATTTACCTTTTCTTGGGTATTTTTTAAATTTTATGTGAGAAAGACCAAATAACAACACTCACAATTCATGTCCCCTCTATAACATTATAAAATTTCTTCTTTTTCCTTTTAAATCATTTTACTTAAAACCAGTTTACACTTGTTGTCTTTCGTACCTGTTAAAAGATTCAGTGATTCTGCGAACATTCATTAATATTTGAACCATATTTTCTTCTTTGTACCCCATTCGCTCCATTGAATATGATAATTAATGCGTCATTAAAACTGTCATAAAATATGTTTTTGATTAGAAAACTTACCATTAGTGCCATGTGACTGGCAGCTTGTGTGATGAACACCTGTGCCACAGACCCTTTATAGAAAAGAAGAATAAATATCAAAAGCATATGAACAAATTTAATAACTAATCACTACCCTACCAGTTACTGTTACTTTGTTGACCAGTTCTGGTATTGACACCGTGCAGAATGTGCCCTATAGTACCAGTTACCAGAATTCCTGCTGGATGATTAATGGTCATTTCTCATTCGCCTTCCTTTGTCATTCCTTTTATTCTTAATTTTTTGGGTTGATTGCTACTTAAATTCAATGCACGCACTGATACATTGCCAGCCCTCTACTCCAGTGTACCTGTATTAAAGTTCCTGTACCATGTGGTAGACAGAGACATGAAGACTACCTCTATTTCTCTGAAGCCCAAACTACCTTGTGTCCTTGTTGTTCCTTTGTGCATAAGTGAAGTAAAAGGAGGAATAGTTTGGGTCACTTTCTGAAGAATGAGGGGTTTCTATTATTTTATTGTATTACATAGGAATATGTTAGATCAACATGCCTGGTGTTGTTGGTTCTGTAGAGCCAGATATGTAACTTTGTCTTCTTCCACTGGTAATTTTTTTCTTTTGCATTATTTAACTTTATTTGAAATTTGCAATTTGTATAGTGACACGTGGCCATGGAGAGATGGGGATTATGGACTGCATGAAGAATCTTCACTAGGTAATTCTTCCAAATTTCAGTTTTGTTTGTATGGTTATATTTTTTTTCCAACTTGTATTTTTCAAAGTATTTTAAGCCAGTGTTTACCATGATATAATTCCATAATGCACTTATAAGATAATTGTAGAAAAATAATATTTAACTGGTACAAAATTGTTCATGGCACTATTGATACAGTGTTTGGTGTGTCAATACTCGAGGTACCAATGTCAAAACTTAACAGTACTTGCAACCTTAACTTACACAATGAAGGAACTGCAACTGACAAAATAAATATTCCTGAAAGTGTAAATTACATATCAGAATTCTTCTATAAAACTAAAATCACCACAGAATAACAATCCTTGATTACCATTTTTTCATTCTTTTCATTTTTTGCTGTTACACCTATTTAGATATGTGGGGAGATGTGAATCAGAATGTAGATAATCTTTTTCATATGCTTGATGAACAAACACCAATTAAAGAATGTTCACTAGATGATCTCAGCTGTCAAGCTTCTGATATATACGGTACATTTTCTACTGCTAACCCCACAAACCTCCTTGTGTATGACGCTACAAACAAGATATCTCATTTTTGGAACCTAACTTTTGTTCTCCCTTATTTCTTTTAAGATGGCGGGGTACATTAGCTTCTTGTATAGAAAATAAACGAGGTGCCATATTTTCTTTGGTATTGGTACAAAAGAATATTTCTTGTAAGTTAGAAGTTTTGTATGATTGGAAGAGGTACTTTTGTGGAACTTCAGACCAACTAGTCATTTTCACTTCAAGAAAATTTCGTGTAAATTAGAAGTTTTGTAGGATTGGAAGAGAAGTACTTTTGTGGAACTTCTGAGCAACTACTAATTTTCACTTCTTGTACTCCCAAAACATGTATACTGTGTTGCTGGTACCTATATTCGTGGCTGTATTTGCAATCCTCCCTGCTTTTGTTTCCTTCTTTTTTCTTTAATTTGATTTAATTTTTGGTTGTAGAGAAGGGTAATACTGGAGCAATGATGGAATTGATTGAATCTTCTCAAATCAAAAGGAGGCGAATGTTACAATTCAATTTGGAGAGTGATGAGGTCTCTCTCTCTCTCTGTCTCTAGAACGATTACAGGCTACATAGATTTGCTTCCAGTAGAAATTCTAACTTCGGTTCTGCTGTAACCTTACGTGAAAGGTTGTGGTGCTGCTGCATAGTACCTATCATATACCAAACCACACCAGACTGCACTTTACTAGACGAGTCTGATACCAAACCTGAAACAGATTATGTAGATTGTTTTAGAGGAACTAATCTTGTAGCCAGTCCATTCCATGCATATCTGGAACTAATCTTGTTCTACCATTATCAAGTATGCATTTCGTCATTAGAGTTGTAGAACCTTATTATTTTCCTTTTTTCTGATTGTTCTTATACTTATATTAACATAGATTTAAATATGATAGACAATAGATTCAGCCTTATTGGAAGAAGAGCTTTCAGAAAACCTAGATTGGAATGAACAATGGAGCTTCAAGGTCTCAGGTGCACCGATTTTATTTATCTTTATAATTATATATTTGTTTGAACATTCCAGTATGCTTTTCAGGAAGCCTTTGATGTATCCTCTAATTGCTTTTCTCCTTCATAAACCTTTCCTTTTAGAGGACTATTATGATGTTTTTTTCTTTTAAAAAAGAATGGACGGCGACACATCACAAATTCTGATTGATAATAATTCCAAGTAGTGTAATTTCCTTCTAGAAGGCCTCCATATTAAGTGCTTTTAATATTTATCTATTTACTGTTTCAGAGGGAAATTGTGTGCTGAATTGCGGAGGATTGGATGAATGGTTGGATGAGTGCCTTGTCGATGCTGACACAAAAGATAACTCTGGTGAAGAAAAAGAGTATGCATAGTTTTTTACAAATTAACTGAGATTATGCTATCAGTTTCAAGATAGATTTGAGTTCAACCTGTTTAATTGATAATTTCTTGGGTGGGGTTGAGTCTTACAGACTTTTTCTTTCTTTCAAAATTTTCTTGGATGTGAGTCAGATTCTTTGGGTCGGTTGGGTAATTTTAGCTTCAGGTAAGATGTCATTGTGGATTTTGTGTTGGTTTCAGTTTGTGTCTTCAGTTTCAAGTTCTTGGACAGGGTTTAAATAGTTTGACTTTCTTTTTGAAGTTATACATTTGGTCAGGTTTTGGGTCTGACTGTAGAAATCCTTTTTGTGAGACTTGTAGATTTCATAAGCCATGCTTTGATCTAAATTTTGTACTCACACAGACAAGTTGGTCGTTTCCTTCTGGTGAGAATTAGGCCCAAGAAACATAAAGTGCAGAATTAAATCCCTGTGACTCTTTGTTCATGCAATGAAACCATTATCGATCCCCGTTCTTTCTTGATTGATGCATTTGTAAACTTGCAAAAGCCCAGATTTAACCTTTATAGCATGTGATTTAGTCAATAACACGTGGAGTTTGGTGGTGAAGGGTTTTTTCTTTTTTGTTTTTGTGTGTGTGTGTGGGGGGGGGGGGGGTTTAGTTGTTTGGTTCATGCTAGCATGTACATTTCCAGTTTTTCTGTGTTTGCATGTTTGTTTTCCCTCTATCTCTCTCTGTATATATATTGTCTCGGAGGGGTGGTTTCTGAAATGTTTGCTTCTTGTTGAGGATTATATATCTTAGTTTGTTGACTTTAAAATTAATTTAATGCTACTTTTACTGCAGGAGTATGCAATTAACTTCCGTTGGCTGCAATGGTGCTTCTAGTATGTCAATCCTATCATTGTTGTCAATTTAATATCAAATATCAATTCCTCATTCAATGATAAGGCGCCCTTAACTATGAAAAATTATGGTTGAGCTATTTCTGTAGATAATAAAAAGCACAACTAAACTATACTAGGCATTTTATGACATATCTATTTTACCAAAAAAAAGAAAAAAAAAAAAGAGTTCACCATGTCATGCTAATGCCTAGTAATATGTGATGAAACCCCATATCATGCGAAATCACGGCGCATGTGCAAAATCACCTCAGATAACAGAATACAACTGAGAGTAAAACTAGCTTAATATCTGCTAATTTTTGTTATAATGGACCATATTCTGTCCATATTTATTTAATTATTGGACAAATACCTTTCTGATTTGTTTGACATGTAACAACCTTAGAATAGTCTAGGATAGTCATGCGACAAAATTTATGTGACCAGGAGATATTTCATCTTTTCAATGACATATTTTTCACCTTATACTTGGCTGAATGACATATTTTTCAGTTTGTACTTCTGAACTATGGTTTAGTCTAACATTGTCTCAATTTGACACAGAAGCTCAGACAGTGCGAGCAAAATCAAATTCATCCCTCCCAAAAGTTTCAAAAGGTTTGTCGATATTTATGGGATATCCTCTAGTTTTTACTCTTGCATTTACTATCCTTGTTCCACTTGAGGCTCTTCCTTTTTAAAGAAATTTCAATTCACCGGTTCTTTTAATATTTTTTAATACAATACATCATTATTTGACAATTTCAATGGATTGAATTTTGTGTTTCTTTAATGCACAATTTTACTCTCTATTTTATCCTTGTAAACTTTATAGGCAAGAAAATTTTGATTGGTGCTCCATCGAAACTAAGCAGCTCGGTTGCATACCCGTTTGCACTGATCAAGCCATCAGGGGGCCATGGCGACCTCACATTGAATGAGATAAACCAGCGCATCCATGCACCACCTAGATCAAAACTGAAACACAAGGTTGAGGAGGATGTGGGCCCCTACATCACATCAGCTTTCTCAGGGAAGCCCGTGGTCGGCAGAACGAAGATCCGCACTGAAGGCGGGAGGGGAAGCATTACCATCATGCGAACAAGGGGTTAGCTTGTCATGTCTCGGTTTGTGTGTGTTGAGTGGGGTTCGTTTTTTGAATGGTTAATCTTTTGTTCTCTCTGAGTACTTTTATATGTTTGTATTTTTTGTGGCATGTGATGATCCTTCATGATGTTTAGTGGTGGTGGTACAAGTAGTAGTGTCCAGTTATTGGAAGATTTGCCAAAATGGCTAAAGTATATAAACGGTTCTGGTTAGAATTTTCTGGGAATTTAGCTGGTCCCTCTTTTTGTACAGTGTGGCATATTCGTATGTGGCTTTCTTGGGAGTTATGAATGGTGTTATCTTTCAAAGTTTATTTGGTGAAAGTAAAACAATTTATATTTCTGATGGCATTTTTTTGCTGTGGTTGGTCTCCATGAAAATGAGATAATTACATAGTTGTGAAATCAGTAATAAGAAATTAAATTCTTTTCGCAAGGGTTGGGCTTCCAATACTAGAAAAAAAATTACGTATACATCCATCCCTTCCTAACAAAATTAATTTTTGCCCATCTCTTACTTAACTGGGCCGAGTATATGGGCTATTTTTTTGTTCAATTGTTTCTGAAATTTTCATTTTCATTTTCAGGAGTATGGTGATGGTCATTGGTGAACATCCAACATGAAAATAATGAGTGGTTTGTCTTGTGATGAAGATTTTATCAAACCATTTCACTGTAAGAAGATACAAAACTTGTGATTAAATCAGAAATTGAAGATTGTGCGATCTAGAGACGCTCTTATAATATAATTCTGCTTCACTGGATTGAACTAAAAAGCCTATTTACAAGGTGACTATTTGGACTTGAGAGAAGAGAAAGAGAGGAAGGAATCAGTTCTCAATTTGCTTAATAATGTTGTTAGCATAACAAAACTCCAAACATGTCTCCCATTTTTTTCTTCCGAAAAAAACAGAAAACAAGAAACCGAAACGTTACCAAACACACAATAAAGTATTGGTTTGGGAAGAAGGCATTTTTTTGCACAGCAACTAATAATATCCCCCTATTGTAGTATTTATATTCCATGGATTAATCTGGTTGAGCTTTCCTGATTAATTTGCCTTAAATAGTGACAGGCGCCAAGTAAATTTCTCAAAGCTTTGACTAAATTCAAGGAAATCTCGATTTATTCGCTTTGAAATTAATGAGAAGAGGACATATAATTACACAATCCACAACATGCACACTTTATTTAAATATTAATCAAGGAGCTGAGCTGATATACAGTTATCATTATCGATACTATTATTGATATCGATTTTATTATTTTTATTTTTATTCTTGTTAGCGACTTTATTATGTAACTTATTTGCATAATATTTTTATTATTCAATTTAAGTGAGCTATTATTCAAATTAATAATATTTGAGTTGAATAATAAAGTATTGTACACAATAAGTTGCATAATAAACTCATCAACATGAATAATAACCTATTTTATATGAATATATAAAATGATAGTATATTTATTAACTTATCAGTTCCCTCCACCAAGTCAACAAAGCCAAGTCAATTTATTAATTTATCAGTTCCTTCCATCAGTATCTCTTTACTTTGTAACTCTTCTGTGACTTGTTCAATGAAAACTCAGTATTATTGATACTATTATCATATCAATTTTATTATTTTTATTTTTATTCATATTAGCGACTTTATTATGTAACTTATTTGTACAATATTTTTATTATTCAATTTAAGTGAGCTATTATTCAAATTAATAATATTTGAGTTGAATAATGAAATATTGTGCACAATAAGTTGCATAATAAACTCATCAACATGAATAATAACCCATTTTATATGAATATATAAAATGATAGTATAGTTATTAACTTATCTGTTCCTTCCACCAAGTCAACAAAGCCAAGTCAATTTATTAACTTATCAGTTCCTTCCATCAGTATCTCTTTACTTTGTAACTCTTCTCTGATTTGTTCAATGAAAACTCAGTAGGTTCCATCTCCATTTACTGAAGTCCGAAAAGGAAAGAAGAAAAAGAAAAAGGAAAACACTCTCAGTTGACTTGAGCCAGAAACAGAATTAGGTGAACCAGCACTTTCAGAGTGCAATGTTAGGAGTAATAAGGTTGAAATAAATGCATTCATAATACAAAATTTTGCTAATTAAACAATTGTTATGAATAAATGGCATTTCAAACTCCACGGTTTACAGATATGCCCCGGAAAAAAATTATTAATACTATATAGATTGGTAGGCACAATATTTCAGTAATACCACGTTGATTCTTTTTAAAGATGGATTTCACTGACTTATTTCTTATTTCACTTATCATCTATGATGTATGAAACTCACTTTTGTATAAAGCTGGAATCTACGAATCATAGATAATAAGTGAAATGAAATGACAAATTAAGAGGTACCGTTTTAGCCCTCTTTTTTTAAATGTCAGTATGTGAGTATCAACAATAATTCTACTGTCAAACACTCTACTTACGAGTTTCAAGGGTTGTACCTAAGCATGGATTTATTGACTATTGGTTAATTTGATAAATTTGTCAATCATCAACAATAATTTTTATTTTTGAAATCCAACATTTAAATGTAAATCATACTATATATATCATGTACATGCATATATAAAATGATAGTATTAGTCAACTATGAAATTTATTCCAATGCGCTTACTTTTTAATGACTAAAAACTTGAAGGTAATAAGTCAATCAAACCAGCATCTATAATGTATCTTTTTTTTTATACGCACATAAAAGCTTCATAATATCTCAGACTTTAATTTTGTTTTAAATAGACATTAAAAACTAGTTAAAATTTTCATGTGGACCATCTTTTTATGTCTTTTCTTCATGCTCTTCCATGATTCAATCCGAAATGACATAATATATTATGTAGGTAGATCAAGCTATTACATACATCGCATCAAATGTAATTATTCTTTCTTTTTTTTCCTTTTTTGGAATGAAAGAAGATATTCTTTTAAGAGTAAAGTATAACATCTTAATTAAAGATGTCTAATTTCTTATGGATCAGATATTCTAGCCCCTATAATTGGTTATCTACATATATTGCTACTAGGCAGCATGTTCTTAGCATGGATATATACTCTAGTCTATTGTTTAATGATGAGCTTCTTTTTTTATTTTATTTTTCCTTTTTTTTCTTTTTTTTTCTGTGATGGAGAAGTGGAGATATAAATGGAGCGAATCAGAATGAATTATGTTAAAGTTATATCTATATTTGTATTTCATAAAGTGGATATGAATACGAATAAAAATATTAAAATAATGTCCATCAGAATTTGAATCTAAGATCTCTTAAAAAATTAAAAAAAAAATCAACCTAGTAACTTAGTACTTGAGTTCGTACGTTACTAGTTGAAGGTGTCCAATAGAAACAAAATTATTTTATTACTTCAATATTGAATTCTATTTTTATGTAATTATGAGAAATGAAATTACCATAAATAATCTCATGCAAATTTTCACAACAATTCATTTCAGATCGCACAAACCAGATCACTTGCTCCTCCCTATAAATCTAAATCAGTGACGGAATTTAACTAAAATTAATAAAGAATGAAAATATTTTCTTCAATATAATTATATATTTCAAATTTTTTTTAGGACTGACTACAGTATAATTATAACAAAATGTTTTAAATCATTGATAAATATAACTAATTTTCAAAAATCTTAAAAGAGTTACGGCTCTTTCCGGTTTCCACTAAGCTCCGGGCATTTAATAGAGATCAATTAAGCTAGAGCAGACCTGATCTCAAACAATCCAATGGACTCACATTTGCTGGCACCATCAATGAAATTCCGTAGCATTGTAAATGCACGCACACATACATAAATTAGGTAGTTAGGTGTTGAACACATCTCGTGTAATAGGAGAGAGAGGAGGAGGAGGAGGAGGATGGGGGCAAGGCAAGGCAAGGCAAATTGGATGCATAGGTTTTGAAATTGTAGGTAGGCAGTAAGATCACTTTTTCTAGATGCACAATTACATTATCACATGCTCACAATTATTTACACCAGCAAAAAAGGGAGGAAAACAGGGCCTCCTCTACCCTACTAGAGTTATTAATAATTGTACGAATTTAGTCAAGAGAAGAGGCAATCAAAGAGGATGAAGAGATAAATGGTGCTGGTCCCTACAATTTGGCATGGATATAGTTTAACATTACTTCTTAGATGTGTTTTGTTTTGTTTTGTTTTGTCACACACACAACACAAGCTCTTGGCTGGTTTAGAGGGACAGCGTACCTAATTTTGGAAAGTTCTGTTTCTGGTAGAAGTAGAACCAGCTCTTTGCTGGTACAGATTGGAAGATGATTAGAAGAGTACCTGTTTTTGGGGGCAAATTGTGCCTTGTCTATGATGTAAACCATATACCAGTTTTGGAAATGTCCAATGCCAATTGGGTGAGGTGACCTACTGGCATGAAACACTGAGCTGTAGGAAGTAAACAATGTGTTTCTGGTTTCTGGTTTCTGGTAAATTTTGTTGCCATTGGAACTGAAAAGTTAATTTGATTATCTTTAAGAAAGAACATGAAACAATCCATTCTGGATTTTGAAAATAAGCAAAATATGGTCAAGAGCTAGCCATGAAAGTGACATTGCTTGCTCCTCAAAATTAATTAAACTGTACCGATTGAATGATGGGTAAAGATATAGATCAATGATGATGGTCTCTGTTACCATCATAAGCATGCATGGTAAAGTTAATTATTCTTCTTTTAGGCTACATGTGCTGTCTCAGTCAAATTAGGATTAACAATCTTTTACTTATTTATTTATTATTTTTATTTATACTTGTCTCAAACTGATGATTCATTGACAATATTAAATCTCTGTTAAACATAGATTAAATTGGAATAAACTTTATCAAAGCCTCCTAATATTTCAATTTTTCAAAGCTCAGAACTCAGCTGAGCAGAAATGACACGTCTGATTGACTACAGATTTACAAAGTCTTTGAAAACGAAATTCAAACTACTCAGAAATTCCAACAAAATACAAAGACAAGATCACGAGATCTCTATTAAGTGCCATTATATATTAGCTTTTGTGGAATATTTTGTACCGTGCAAATTGGTTTGATGTTAAGAAAGGATAGAAAAGCCTTAATTTAATTAAATAGAGACATGAGAGCTTAACTAATCATGCAACAATAACAACCACCTTTTGCCCTTTTTGCTTAAATGAAACAAAATAATCGGAACAAAAGGTCATGACCTTTTATAACACTAACATTAAAAATTTGGTGGTTATGTCATAAGTTTAATTAGTACCTAACAGTGACACCTTTATACAATGATTCAGTTTCCCCCACAGCTATCCAAAAACATAATCAATATTCCCACTGATAAAACAAAATATATGAATGGACTGATTGTATTATTTCACAAAAAGAAATGTAATAATCTAAAAGCTTTTCTTCATTTTGATTACTACAATTATGTTATGTGCAATTCCCAAAGTTCATATCATGCTCAACTATATATAAAGAGGGAAATAAATGTCAAAAATGCAAAGTTTTGTCAACAAATAAATCTTTTTCAACCATGATATTGGCAGATTATCCTTTATATCTTGAGAAAAAATATATAATTATACGACAACAAAGTAAGCAATTATTCTTTTTAAGCACAAAAATTTTGTTAAAGCAAAGTGCTTAGAAGATAATTTGATATTATCGATTCTCCAAAATCCCACAATTAATAATGCCAGAAAATGATTGGCCAAACATGAATTCCTGATATAATTTACCAATCTTTTTAACATGCTTTTCCCCATCTTAATTAATTCAACAACCAAAAAAAAAACACAGAATTTTCTGACTTCTATAATATGTTATGCAATGTATTTTAGGCTGTACTTTTAGCAATCTTAGTTTGAGTTAATATTAGTTCTCTATAATTATACAAATGTCCCCAATATGATACAACATTTTCGCTTCAAGCGATACAATATTGTGGACATTTAATTCAATGAACCTGAAAAAAGAAAAATCTCTGCAAATCTTGTTTTGAGATTTCTCCGAAAATATCCAAACCACTCAATATTAGTCTTCATGTTTAAGAGAAAGAAATGACAACTTCTTTTTCTATTTGAATCTATGGGACGAGCATGTACCACCTGGTTTATTCTTATCTCCTATCTTTGTATGATTTAACACCTCCAAAGATAGAGACATTAAGAATTCTGTTCAAGTTTCTATTCACTAATCAGAAATAGTTAGGTCAACTAGTTTGATCTAATAACTAACTAACACCTAAAAGGTTAGTTCTTGTAGGTTAAACAACCTCAAGCCATAAAAGAAGTAATTAAAATCAAAGTCTAAGTAATATATTATTAAGATTTAAGAAAGAACCAGTTCCTTTCCATTATCAACCTTATCCTCAGATTTCCTCAGACAACTTGCAACTATAAGACAAAACTAAAATTCCAAGTTGCTTTGTAATCTTTTTATCACAAACTATACTTCAAAAATAATCTTTTAATAGTAAACTGGATCTAAACTTCAATTACTTTGGTTGTACTAGATATCCAGCATCCCAGCTCTAATTATATGAATTAACAGGTTGAGAATCTGTCAGTAGACTATTATCAATATAATGTTTTTTCAATATTTTTGAGCATATAACACAGTAAGGATAATATAGTTTGATTTACTATGGTCAATGACAAAAAGATAAAATCAACCTCCCCCACAAAATATAGTATTATTTTCGAAACATTAATTATGCATTCGTATAGTATTTTTAATAACATGGCCCTAGTCCCCTGAAATCAAGTATATCAGATATCTTTTCAATATTAAAATATTTCAAAACATCAACATCTAACATCTTCATCTTCAATAATTTATCGCTGTAAAGATTGAAAACTAATAAAGTGAGACATAGTCTGCTGAGCAGATAAAGCTAAGGGAAAAGAAAATCAACAAAAAATAAAATCATCACTTCACTAGATTTCATAATGGTCAAAGAAATTTTGAACCCAAATAAGCTTGCTTCCATATCCCACACTAATCATTTTCTTAATACAATTGTACAAGAACACAAGAAAAAAAGCATTATTTTTGCACATCCTCCTTTGCATAAACTTGTACTCGGGCATGTTGCTCTCCAAACCCACTCCTTCGAGTTCCGGTAAATCTTTGGTAGAGAAAACATCTAATTTAGAAACATCATTATGTACCTAATAATTTTTCTTCAATTTCAAAAACAACTCTTTATTTGTTATTTCTCTTACAACACCTCTATCCTGAGGTAAGCCCCAACCTAGTATTATCAGTATCCTGAAAAAGTCCAAAAATTATAGAGCTGTTGCACTCCAAATATTCTGAGACTCTAAGGTCTTAAATGAACATTTCCATTTTTTATCCAGAAGTTATTCAAATGGTGCTCTCTCAGACTGGAGAAAGCAGTTTCCTTGATGACATGAAACATCACATCCACAGGACCAATTTGAAAAACCTCTCTGAAAAATGTCAATTTCCCCAATGAAATCGACATCTTATCATAACCAAAATTGACCTCTTTTTTTTTATCTTAATAAATATACTCTTCAAAAACACCCGGAAATTAACAGATTCGGAAAAGTAACACGTGCAAATTCCAAGTTTAGCAAGGTACGATATGTAATTAACCCCCCCACCCCCCAACCACAGAATATTACAACAGAGTAGTACATACCAGTAGCCATGGCAAATTGGCAATGCAACTGAGATCAGAAGATATCAAGCACCTCTGCAATTACCCCATTGCACAGAGGACACATGCCCCTCCCCATGTGCAGCTCACGTGAGCACCGTCGACAGAAGGTGTGACCGCACGGGATGAAGGCAGCCCCCTTCCGTCTCACCATGCAAACACAGCACATGTAAGACGGCCCCTCCTCCGGCGCCACGTGTTCCTCTTCCTCCTCCGTCAGGTCCACGTAGGACCCGCAACTAAAATTTCTCTCGCTCTGTTCCAGCAGAGCCAACAGGGAGACTCTCACCAGCTCATCTTGCCCCGCCACCTGGCTATTCTCTACACTGGCCACGTGTCCCTCTGACGTACGGGGCCTGACACTGACAGTCAGGTTTTGTTCCCCCTCTTCTAACAAGGCCATGAGAGAAACCCGGACTGGCTGTGCCTCTGTTCCTCTTTCCTCGTGAGATGCTTCAATGGCGGGGCTTGGGTTAGGATTAGCGCTCGGTTGGAGCTGGAGAAGGTCGCGTAGGGTTCTCCATGGGTAGATGGGGCTCGAATCAGGGCTACGGATGATGTTTTGGTTTGCGCACGGATCCGACGAGTCGGGAAGCTTGAGGAGGTCGCGGAGGTTGGTCGATTGGTGGTGCACCATGGAAAGTTGGTCTGAGAGAGTGAGGCTCCTTCGCCTTATCACCTGTGTGCTTCCCTCCATGTTTTTTAGCTTCCAAGGATGGATTGCAAGATCAAAGCTTTTCTCTTCTTGTTCTTGTTCTTCTTCCTCCTCCTCCTCCTCAGAATAGTAGGCTGAAATGGGGGATTTTTCACAATTTCGAAACTAATAGGTATGGGATTAAGAGGTAATTGGCGCAAAATCAGAGAAAAAACTAGGGATTTTCTTGAACATTTAGCTGAAATGTACAAGGAAAATAGGAGAGACGTCGAGAAATTTTGTGTGAATTTTTTGGGAGCCCTCCTCCCTCTTCGCCTCCCAGTTTGAGAGAGAGAGAGAGAGAGAGAGAGAGATTTGAAATTGGGCAACCACCCCTCCAAATCTACACAGACAGAGATATAGAGAGAAAGAGAGAGAGAAGGAGAGAAGGAGAGGGACTTTACTCAAGCTGGAAAATGGAGAAGAGGAACCAACCAACGCAAAAATGTTGGATGGATGGAGATTGGAGAAGCTTATAGCTTTCACATTTCACGGCCAGCTGCTTGCTCTCAATCAATCAATCAAACAAACAGGACGTGACCAAATCAGGCCTTTTTTTAGTTTCATCAAATAAAAAGAATCCGGAGGGGGGAAGTGAAAAAAAGTGACAACAAACACCGAACGAACGAAGCATTTAATGTGTCAGGAAGGAAAGAAGGAGCCCATCTCGAGGGTTATATTTTACGGAACGGGGTGAGTTCAGCGCTCATCGAATCAAATTCTAGTCCAACGGGCTATTAACCGTTGCTAATAAATTTGCACGATTATTAAAGTGTGAGAGTGAAACTTTTTACGAATCTTAATGCCATCTAACGGTCATTTTTTCATCGGACCGAAATTTGATTCAATAGGAGTTGGAACACCCCGCCTTTTTATTCGAGGTCCCATCTCTCATCAATTTGCGGAAACTATTTCTCTTTTTTCAAAAATGCTTTCTTTTTTATTTTTGCGAGAGAGTACCGACGGTCGAGCTTAACTGATTTTCTGTTTCCAAAACTCTGTAAGATCTCGTGTGGTGAGTTCTCTTCATTGGTGTAGCCGTCTGGGCTCCATTGGGACGAAAGCGGTTGGGGAGTTGAAAAGACCATAGAGGACAGAGGTAAACGACCAGATCCTTACCTAACGGAAGGGTAATTATGTCCAGTTTTAAATTAGTTCCTTATAAGGTCCTTGAATTGGGAGTAATTGTAGTATTACTAAAATAAATAAATCCTCAATTTTTTTCACAAATAAATAAATTGATAATATGAAGAACGAATAATTGAGTATATATCTCCATTAAAAAAAAATTCTTATAGAAAATTTTCCTATCAAAACTTTATTGTTAAAGACATATTAGTCACATTTTTTTCATCCTTTGTATTAACCAATTAATGATTGTTAAAATAAGTCCAATCAATAAATAATCAGTAATTAAGTTTTCAAATTACTATTTTATTTTTGCTTCGTCTCTCTCAAATTTCCATCCTTGATAGTAATCAACAAGAAATATATCCATACAAAGAAAACAAACAAGAAAAAAAGTGAATTTTAAATGTACGGAGCTAATAAATGCCGTAAGAATGATACAATGGTGATAAATATCGTCTTTCTAGGAAAAGACGTATGTTCAAATTTCATAAGATATATTTAAAAAAATAAATGTCAAAAATAACGGGAGACCTTATTTCAAAAAACAAATTGTATGGAGCTAATAAGAAATCATAATAATTTCAATTTTTTTGTTTTGGAGCTTGTGTAGTGCAGTCAGTTTATATGGTTAACAAGAGTTTGTTTCTATATGTTAAAGTAATTTAATAGTTCCAAGTTTAACATTATTTAATCATCAAATTAAATATAAGTTGATGTGATACTTTTAAGTATATTATTGGTTGTAATTATATTTATTTATCTGTAAGTAAACATATGCCATGTTAATATTTGTAATAGATTTATAAGCGAGATGAAAATGTTTCACTATACAAGAACAAATTCCATGTTTGAAAATTATAGTAAAAGTGATATTTAAGGTCTTAAATCATTTTATTCCTTCAAATAATAGTGAAGTAAGGTCATTTCAAAGAGAATTTTACTCCAACAAAATTAAAGCATTTCTATAGGTGCTTTAAGATAAAGTGTAATTTTATTGTTGATGTTATCAAGGAGAACTATGGATCAATAATAACTCTAATAATAAAAAAAAGATGCAGATTAAAAAAGACTGATTTTTTTTTTGTTTTCAGTTGATTTGCTATTAATATTTTGTCATTAGTATTATACAAAAAATTAGAAGAGTGGTCAATTTAAGAATCAAAATGATAACTAAGTAATATTTTAAGAACCGAATCGATAATTTTCAAACTTTAAGTATCAAAATAATAAAAAAAATAATACTTTAGAGACTATTTATGTAATTTACTCTTAATTGTATGTCAATATTTTATTTATGTAATTTACTCTTAATTGTATGTAAATATTTTATTTATGTAATTTACTCTTAATTGTATGTCAATATTTTATTTAAGATGTCAATGTCTAAATTTAGAATATCATATCCTAAATTTGTTTTTATTCAACACTACTTTAATTAATTATTACATCTTATCTTACTTCACCATACTTCATCAATCGTTGTTCTTACGTGGATAAATTTTTTTATTTTTTATTTTTCTACCATTTCTTTGACTTAATAACTTTTGTGGTACACAAACAACTTTACTTTTGGAATGTAAACTTTTGTTAAATGAGGGATAGATAGGTAAATAACCAAGAAATGGAGATGTTGTAGACTTACCATAACATCATCAGTAAAAAAGTAAAAAAAAATCAAAGAGGCTTGGTGCACTATGTACATGTGGTGCACCATGTCCAGGCGAGGTTTTAAAATATGTACAATAAATACATTGCATGAAAATCCATGTGAATAATTTTTAATTTAGTAGAAGAAGAAGTGACACGTGGATGGATGATTGGGACAAGGGGTCCCAATTCTACTATTTTACAAATTTGTGATGATGCATCATGCATGGACCTTTTCGTTTTCTCTCTTGAATTTTTAAATCAATTTCATTTTGTGAAAAAAATGAACGTGTCATGGTACTCAACAGATTATATCAACGTGTGAAGTAATTGATTGCGACCGAATCATTAATTTGGGTTTGATTTATGTTTTGGAATGCAACTCTAGTATTTATGAATGAATGATGATGGTGTTTATTTTTTTTTTGTTTTTTTTTACCATTCGGATTAGATGGGGGAATTTTATGTGGGAGGAAAAAAAATCAAAACGAATTTATAAAATAACAAAAAATGTATTCTGAGAGTGTGGATTTTAGTTAGAAGGTCGTATTCGTAGAATATAGTTTTCGATTGAATTGCTATATTTTTAAAATGTGGTCTCTCAGGCTAAGAGACCGTACTCTAGATATAATTTTTTTTATTATTTTTTTAATTTTTTATTTTAAACTGACCATTTTTTTTATTCTCAATTCTTACGTCATCACATTTAAAATTTAAATAATAAATATTCATTAATTTTATTTTTGTATTTTAATAATTTTAATAATTTTTACATAACTTATAAAGGATAGTCAAAGTTGAAAATAAAAAAAAAACACTTCAGACATATATGAAAAAACTTCCGAAAATTCAAAAAATTAAATCCAAAGTTTAGAAGATCCGGACGATATTTTTTGGACACAAAAACTGTGATTACGGGGGCTCTCCCTAAAATGAATGTAGATCGTTTTATGAGCTTTTCGAATTGATATTAAACGTTTTTTATAGACTTTCCTATCACAGGTTATATATGTTTGAAATTTGATATTTCATTTATAATTTTCTAAAATTTCAATGATTTTTTCATATATCATCTAAAATTATTTTTTTATTTTTCAACTTTAACTGTTCTTTATAAAGTATGTAGAAATTATTAAAATTATTAAAATATAACAAAGATAATTTTCAAATATGTAATAATGAATAGTTATTATTTTAATTTTGAGTGTTATATTGTAAGAATTGGAAATAAAAACATAGCCAGTTTGAGTTAAAAAAAAATTAAAAAAAAATTATCCTACAGAAGACTGCATTCTGAGAGTACAGCCCTCTAACCAGAGGCTATACTCTCAGAATGCGATTTTTCTTATTTTATAAAGTAGCAGAAATTATTTTCTTATTTTATAATTCGTTTTGATTTTTTTCTAAATTGAGCCGGATTAGACTAGTTGATTATTAGATTTAAATAAATGCGATCAAATTTTTTTGCTGTCATAAACTCACTCTCAGATAACATCAACGGGTCAATATGATATATTTATGATATATTTATTTTTGACTGTACGGTAAAAATAAAATCTTAAAAATGTAATAGTATTTCAAAACGAATAATTCTAACATACATTCAATTTTTATTGTATATTTTTTTATTTTGATATTTTGTTTAAATTAAAAAAAAATTAAAATTATAGATGTATTTCTAATAACTTAGATGAAATATATATCAATTTTCAATCAATTTAGAACTTGATTAGTAATTCATCACAAAATGATTAAAACTCCATTGTTAAAATTTTCAAATAATTGACAAAAGGTGTCAATTTTTCTATCATTAAAATTTTAAAAATTATTTAGTGGAAGATAAAACTCTTTCAAATTGATCAAAATCTGTTGCATATTTTATTTAAATAATTAAAAAAATATCTGTAATTTTAATTTTTTTTAATTAAACAATATTTTTCAAAAAATATATATTACAAAAATTAAATGTACCATAAAAATTAAATCTCCCTAAGAATTATCCAAAACGATAGCAGATATGAAAAGTTTCACTTACTCGTATTGCATCTTGATGCTTTTTTTTTTTTTACAAATACTTATGATAATAAAGTAAAAAATAAAAATGTTTCGTACACATCTTTAGCTAAGAGGTGGAGGAAATCAGAAAAGTTGTCACACTATTTTGTCGACAACTTATATCACATGAATACGGAGATGAAGTAGAAAAAATATCTCAAAGGAGGTCGATTTAATTACCACTATTATTTTGATAATTTTGACAATCAATTTTGAAATAATTTTGAAATAATTTTTGAAAATCCTCAAAAATAGAAAAACGTTCATAGGCACATTTTTGAAATTATAGATTGATTGTGTTTCAAATTTTATGTAATTTAAGGATCATTTGATACTCCATCAAAGACCGTTAAATATGAACCATTATTAATATTATGTAATTTTGATAGTCTTTGATGGAGTATCAAATGATCCTTAAATTATATGAAATTTGAAATAAAATCGATCTATAAGTTAAAGAATATATTTATAAATTTTTTTTTCTGTTTTTAAGATTTTTTTGGAATTATTTAAAAATCCGTTGTTAAGATCGTTAAAATAATAGTTGTCAAGAGACCCCCATCTTTAATTTAAAAGGGAGGAATCATTTGATGATGTTTATTTTGACAATCTTAATAATGAATTTTTCTACTGCAGAAAAACATACAAGGAATTTTCAAATAAATAAAAAAATTCTTAAAAACAAAAAAAAATTGTAAACATATTCTTGAACATATATATATTGATTGTGTTTTAAATTTCATACAATTTAAATTTTATTTGATAATCTATTAAAAATCATTAAAATTTATATAATTTATAACGGCCTATATATAATGATTTTTGATAAAATACCAAATGTAACTTAAATTATACGAAATTTGAAACACGATCGAAATTCAAAAATACATCTATAAATTTTGTTTATTTTTAATTTTTTCCGAATTTATTTGAAAATCTATTGTCGAGTGATCTCCCTCCCCTAATTCAAAAAGGAATAACATCTATACAAACATCATTTTAGATTTATGCGAACACACTAAATTTCAAGATTTTATTGTCTACGAACATAATGGGCCATGGCTACGAAATTTTTTTAATTCTAGAGGATCTCAACAATCCACTCCTCTTACTTTTGAATTATCAAATAAAAATGCTGTTGGAGAGCACCTCTCTCCAAGATTTCACAGAGAGAGAGAGAGAGAGAGAGAGAGAGAGTTACAATTTAATCCCACATCCACCAAAACAAATTAAAAAAAAAAATTGAAGTTTACTCAATTAAATTGCACCTGATCTTTTCTATGCAATAAACTAATAAAAGAACACTACTGAGTTAAAAATGCTCAACCAGGACGAAAAAAAATAATAAATAAATACTTTCTATAACCAAATTCCCTTCTCCCCAAAAATCCAAATTCACAATTCAGATAAGTTTCCACTGAAACCCAAAATGAGACCAAAGGGGAAAAATAGTACTGAATTGCAAATTTGGCCGCTCCGAAACCCGTATTAAGAAAAAAAAGATCAACTTAACTTCTATTTTCATCCTTAACCCTCTCATAAAATAGAAGATACGCCTCGCTTCTCAGTACTTCAGACAAGGTGACCTCTTTCACATGCGCATCACTGGCATAAAACCATGTCTGACCATGCACTCCACCTTTCAGTGTTTTCTCCCCTCTGATGTATGCAATGTAGTGGCCCCCGCTCATGCTTCCAGAATGTTCCACCAAACCGACTAGCTGATACGTACACTTGTTCTTATCATCCGACCTGAAAACAATAATTGATATTAAAAAAATTTAAAATATGTAATGTATCACTGTATCAGTAGAATAATCCTTTGGTTAATTGCCAGTACTACATGGTGGGTCGCAGTGGCCTATGTAGCAATTAGTTTCAGTGGTATAGTACCAATACAGTAACAGAATCAGAAAGTGAAATGACTGCTCAGACCTGTGTAAACATCTTAAAATCTGAATTAAGGAAAAATTTGGCATATTAACAATAGCGGATGACATACATGCAAGAATCCCACAAAGAGCAAGAAAAAACAACTATTGTTTACTAACAGAAGATGGGAGCTAGAATCCGACACTGAGAAACTGAAAACATGTACTTCATTCCAAACAAAATGGAAGTACCAGTGTGCTTATAAATTTCTCCAACAACAGGACTAAACTATCCAAAAATACTAGATATACAGGGTCATTTTAAGTTCGTAGAAAGGGCGGCCTTGCAAAACTTGCCTGAGAGAGTTATATACATACCTCGGATGAACAAAAGGTGTTAAATCAAGCATCTCTTCAAAGTTGACATGGCCCCTTAGTTTGCTGAGACGGCCCCGAGCGTCCTGGTTGAACCTCTTCAGATGCACCGTCAACACCTGAGGGGCCCGGTCCACCATATACCTCTTCATTGCATCTCTCATCACTTTCTCTTTCTTACCCCCCTTTCCATAATCATGGCCATTTGCCTTGCTTTGCAATTCCGAACACTTCTCACAGTGCCATGCATGCTCACCTGTCAAAAGCTCCGGTTTTGTAAACAGCTCAAGACAGCTTACCACAGATACTGGTTTATCTGTGTCATCCACTTCCTCGTTGTTGAATCCAAACTCAGAAAAAGCAGCACCACTGCCCCAGAAAATCGAGTCAGCACCATCCTCATTCTCAGGCTTTGGATCAGGCCTATTAACAGGTCCTATTGTCTCTTCGGGTTCATTGAACATGTCCCCAAAACCATCAAATTCCACCTCTTGTTGGACCTCTGTCCCTACTGTGGAAGGATCTGTTTTTATTTCATCCTCTGCAGGGTGCAGGGCAATTGCTGTACCAGTATTGGTATTAGTATCAGTTTTTGTATTCTCCAGCATAATAGAGCAGCTATCAGCAGATTCTTCCTTGGTGGGAATACTGCTCAGAAGACCTGAACTGTCGATGATGGAATCTCCATATGGATCTTGTGATTCAGAGTCGGTTGAAATTAATCTCTTGTTAGGTGAAGAAGGTTTTGAACCTGAGCTGGCAATGTCCATGCACAACAAACTAGTCTCCGTGGAAGCCACACTGCCAGGTATATAGCCATCCAATACGATGACAGTGCTCTCCAGTTCATATGACTCAGCATGGGAAGAAGAATGCACCCTCATTTCAACAACTGTGCTATGGATTTCAGAGCTTTCATCCATCAACCAGTCCATATCATCATGTACATCTGCTTTTCGGACCATGCCATTCAGGTTGTCATCCTGATCATGCAACCAGTCTATATCATCATCTATATTTGCTTTGAGACCCATGTTATTCACTTCTTCATACTCGCCAGGTGACCAACCATTGTCACCATTGACTTTCACTATGTTCCCCTTTAGCATGAGTTGCTCATCAGACTTGACCATAGACGACAAAGTGTTGGCATCATCCACCTTCACCTCGTAAATCACGCGCTTTGGATTATCCCACTGATCTTGCAACAAATCTGCATCACACTCTACCTTCACTCCGAGAAGTCCACTGTCTGGTTTGTCTGATATCTTTGCACTAAATGCGCCCTCCTGTTTATCAGAGACGACACAAGGCAAAGAATCATGGCCAACAGTTTCATAGTCAACCTTTGCAACAGAACCATTGGTTGAGTCTGTGAACTCCACTGAGAATGAGGGACCTGCATCGTGCATGTTTGCATGACCAATAGCCAAGCTCGAGCCACCAGTGGGCTCTTTTGCACTGTCAAAACCCACTGCATTGTTTTTCATGCCAATATCCATGGCTGAGGAGCTGATATCAGCTTCCGAAGATGTACTTTGTGAGCCTTCTGCACCTTGTCCAACAACAGTGCTCTCAGAAACCAAGACCTCTTGTTTGACTGACTCCGACTCTTGAGGTGAGCTCTCTAAACTCATTTTACCCTCCAGGTCATCATTGCCAAGCCTGCAAAATGTCTTAGCAACAGCAACTGAAACCTCCGGTTCAGCTTCACCTGCTGTGCACTGTTTAAGGCCTGCTTCACCTGCTGTTGTAACAGCACTTTCCGACTGCAGTTCAGAAGCTGTTCTATCAGAATCCAGAACCTCCGGTAGAGCCGGCTCTGCCTCAGAGGGCTCCTGTGCTACAGCTGCAGTGTCCTCATCAACAAGGAAGTCCATCCAGGAGTAATCAGCGATGCCAGCAGCTGTGCTCTCAGGGCCTGCACCAGAACCAGACCCATCAACCTCCTCTTTGGAGACTGCAACCTCTTCTGGGATGTCTGCACCTGCTCCAGTACATGCGCTCTTGGGATCAGACATCTCTCCTGCTTCGGAAAGTGTGCCCTCAGTTCCACCTGCTGTTTTGGAACTTATAATTGCATCCTCTTGTTTTCTCGTCTTCTCTTCGTCCACTGGAGAAGTTCTTGAGGCTGGTCTGTCCCTGGAACGTTGCGACCTACCTCTGCCCCTGACAAGTGAAGGCCTGTTCCCTCCTCTTTTAGCCACGGTACTCATCTTTTTGGCTGGTACTGGCAGAGACAGATCAAGAAACGGTTCATGTACCACAGAAGTGTTCCCACATTCCAGACAAGATATAGTGCTTGATAGACGGCCACTGAACATTGAGTCCACTAAAGTGGTACTTGCTGTGTCAGAACCTCCTTTGTCATAATCAGCCTGTTTTAATTTCTGCGCAGAAGTCTCCTCCATATTCAACCCATCTAGGAGGTAACGAAGAAGTTCATGGCTGTCCTGTTGTTGGTATCCACGAAACTGAGGAGCCTTGGAGCAAATATTCCCAAACAAATTTTTTGGGCTCAATACCCCTTTACAATCATCCCCACCATTGGTTTCTAAGAAGAGTTTTCTCAAGGACATAGTGAGTGGACCTGTGACAAGAGTACCGTTCTTGCCGGGATCAGAGTTTCCAGGACTCAGGATGGATTCACGAAGTATTTTAAGGGCTAGCAGGTTTTGCAAGACTGAGTTGAAGAAACATGTATTGCCGAGGTTGGAGAGGCCTCTGATGCTGTGGTGGTGGGGCCCAGCATGGAGTGGTACAGCTTCTTGTTTTGCATCTGTTTTCATGGCTTTGGTGTAGTCAGGTTCTGATGTTGGTTTTGAGGTATTTATTATTGATTCCTGTTGTGTACAGTGAAACAAAAGAAAAAAGAGTAAGTTGGGATCTATAGCTCAATGAATACTATGAAAGAGTAGTTTTCTGTCATCCTCTCAACTTCAGTACCAGGTTACGTGCTGCTAGTTCTTGCACTGCCTCACTCAGTACTATAATGGTCAATGATTACCCCGCCAGAGAAGCCTAATCATACCTCATAATTTCTTTTCCTAAAATACTTTTCTAGCAGGAAACCAACTTTAGTGCCACAACTAAACTTGGTATGGTATCACCTACCTGGTACATACAAATTCAGTGGTACCAACCTAACTGGTACGGTATGATAATCAAAACCATAATCCTCAATCTAAACAGAGTTTTGAGTAACAAAGCCATTAGCCAAATAAGAAACAGAAAACAATTAAGAAGAACGACATTCAGCATTTAGTGCCCTCCAACTGAGAAAAGTACTTACTTCTACAAGACCTAGTACACAGTTTTAAAAACATGAATCTGCACTTTATAATTAAGACACATTCTCAAGAACATAAGGCCACATTATGTTTGTAATGTAAAATGTTTTACATTAAGGCAGTTGGGTCATTTTCCGCTGGAATTCCACAATACTTTCACCTCAAATCCAATAATGTATAATTTCAACTCGCTCTTGATTTGTTTATATTAAAACAATCTTTTTCCACAAAAGGCATTACATGTGGCTCTTTTGATATCTCAGAAAATAGCAGGAAATGTTGAGATATCGTTCATTTTGATATCTCAGAAAACGCCAGCAATAGCTACATGTCAAACATGTAAGAACAGGAAGTGATAGATTATAATACGCTTCTTATGCTACTATACCAGCATCCCCATGACCCAAAAAATTTAGAATTCCTGCTGAATCAGACACATAGGTAATAACCTATCATCAATAATTTCCTAAACAATGCATCAATTCTAAATAAGAAAAAATATAAGTTCACCGTTTCACCTACCTCTATAGCCGGCATCTCAATGGGGACCTCAGCGTCACAAAAAAAACACCAAGCTGTACCAGAGCTAGTGGGTCCCACGGCCCAACTGTGCCTCTCCTGCTTGGCATGGCGTCTTGCATGTCCGTACGGCACTTTGTCAACTTCATCACCACAGAAACTCCTCCCACAATCCAAACACACCCATATGGAATTTGTGTTGGGTTTTGCCTCGCCCCCTCTTGGCCCAGCACCGCCTCCTTTCTTCTTCTTCTTCTTCCCTCCACCGGCACCTCCTTTTCTGTTCCCTTGGGGCAAGTTGTCACGGCAATGGTCGCAGGATGAGAACTCACTATTTGAAGAGAGAATGGAAAGAAGGATTTTGTTCAGGTGTGAATCTCCCTTCGTGTAGTGACTGCATCCTTCTCTTGTTTTCGTTGTTTCTTCTTCATTACTGGTATTGGGTTTCCGGTCTGATTGGTCCCGGTTTGGATCCGTATCAGATCCCCGCGACCTCGGCTGCTTTTGGGGATTTCGGCCCTTAGGCTTCACTCGCTTCCCCATTAATTCTCTGTGATTAGGTGGTGGGAATATTTATAGAGGGATTTGAAGGATTTAAGGGGAAATTAGAGAAAATTGGAGGAAGATGGTAACAAGAATCGGATGGGAGATTTTTATACTTTATGATTGGGTATACCAAATTTGTGTGTAAAGAAGAAATCTATATATGAGGTAATTGTGGCGGCTAAAAATAAAAAATAAAAAAAGAGAAAAATCAAGTAAAGAGAGTGGCACTATTTTTTATTCTCTGGTTCGCTCTAACAAAAATAACAGATTAAATTTGGAGGAGACATGAATAAATAAATAAGGCGGTAATATCTGGGGAAACACAAAAAAAACAGAAAGTAGCAGGCACCAAGATTCAAAGGTTATTATCGAGTAGGAAGGGACCAGATCGCAATTCTGTCGCAAAAACAAGAAATATACGGAGAAAATTATAGATTTCAGTGAAGAATAATCAGTGGCGTCTTAATCTGGTTATGGACTTGTTTATAAATTACAGAGGCTACCTCACATCAAATTGATAAAAAGAAAGAAGAGTTTCTCCACACGAGAGCGCGAGAGAGCGCGAGAGAGGGGGGGGAGGAAGAGGCGAGGATGGAGACGGTGTTCTCTTCTCTTTTCCTTTTTCCTTTTTTATTTTTTTAATTTGTTGGTTCTTCGCCGGAGCACCCCCCAAAAAAAAGACTGGGGAAGAGGAAAGAGGAAGAAGAAGGTAAAAGGGTTTTAAAGTTGGGTTAGTTTGTATTAATACTAAAAGCCTTTTGGGCCGGTCTTATAAATGGGCTTAGTTTTTTTTTAATCTTTTGTATGAAATGTTTTCTGATGCAATTAACAAAGATGGACTAAAATAAATAAAATACAATGAATGAAAAAGCTCTAGAAATCTAGAACCATATTATATGGAAGGCCGGATTCATTGACAACAAATTGGCATCTCAATCTTGATAGTTGTAGAACATGATTTATATACTTTTTTTAATTTGACAATTATAATATAATTTATGTACATGAGAAATAATTAAAAATTTTACAAGTTTTACTATGTATGATATAAAATTTACAATGATCCAAATTTAAATACATTTGATAAAAAACATCTATAATTTTATAATTTATTTATTTATTTATTTTGACATGATTTAAGAGATTGTCATTGAAGTTGTCATGATAAGTCGTTCAAAAGAAAACCCATACAAAAAAGTTGGGGCCTAAAAGTGGTAAGCAGTTTATTAACTGTGGTTTTTATACATATATTAGGCTATTTATTAATCTACTCACTAAAAATAGTTATAACTTTACTGCTGGAGGTTGGTCTGAATATACAATTTCTACTATAATTGTTTAGCAATATACTGAAGGTTACTAATTTCTTTTCTATCCTATATTTTTTCTGGACTAAGGCCACTATCAATTCTTTTAATGAAATAGAATGAAGAAATGCAATGATTACAATGTATCTTTTTTGTATAAAAAAAGAACAACAATGACGAAATCATAAATTCATGGTGGATGCTTATATTTACACAAACTTGGGAACTTGGCTCTGATAAAATTCTTCTGATACTGATTTCTAAAATGAATAAGCTAAAGATTACATCCGGAATGCTAACCAAATTTATCAAAATCCATATCGAGTTGCATAATGCAACTAAAAGATAATATAAACAAACACAGTCCTCTATGAGAAAGGCCAAAAACCACCATCTCTATCTGGCTTCTTGACAAATATATCATTATACTCTGGCCGAGATGTCTGTTTCAAGCAGTTCAGAAAATATTAGACATTACAATTTTTGCAAAGAAGTCAATATTCAAATATGGCTGCTCTCTAATAAACAAAAGGCAGAACAGAAGAAAACAACAAATAAGGCTGTGCTGGTACCAATTCTAGTCGGGTTCCATAACACTTACAACGCTGTTACATGTGTACGGTACTCATATACTTCATTGCAATTGGTACATCAGTGATCAGGCCATTGGAGGTATTGAGATCCACAACGGTTTTGCTTGGTATAAGAGATAAGTCATGGACAAAAATTTCCCTATTTTGTACCAGTATCTACTATCATGAACAGAAAATGCATTCTGGCATAAGAGGGACTCGTTACCAGTATAACTGGTACAATATCTGAGTTGAGCAATAAGTCAGTCAATTGGGCACTCGAAACCATACCAGAAACAAAGCAAACCGCCAATCAATTTGCAAAACGAGCTGAAATTAATTTCAGTATACACAATTAACTGTACAAATCCGACACTCTAATGAAATTCAAATGAATTCCTCCATCTAATCTGATCAATTTCCTTAGCGACAAAAGAAAATAAAAAGGAATTATAAGAGCTGGAGAACCAGAGTGTTAAATTGGTCGTCGCCACTATAAGATTTGACAGGAAAGTAATCCAAAGATCGACGCAATTCAATTCAATTCCATCAATTCATAAACGGATATCCAAGAAAGAGACTAATAGCATCAAAACACAAACCAGATCCTTGAAAATGAGAAAGGCGATGATGAGGAAGAGCACGAAGAGGATCTCGAACTCAGCCAGGCGCACAAACGCGAACACCGAGTTCACCGCCTTGGTCGCCACTGACTCTCCATGAACCCGGTTCACCGAACCTCCTCGTGCAACGCCGCGTCGTTGCCGAAGGTTCTCCATCTTGAGATGAGATTTCTCAAGTCCAGCACGTGGACCGAAAACGAGTTGTGAAAGAGAATTAAATTCTTCTCTCTTTTTTTTTCCTTCTAGGGGTGTTTTCGACTTTTCGCCACGTTTTTACGAACAGCACCCAAATGTTTCACCAAATTATTCCGTGCCAGAGGATAATTATTAATTTAGAAATTCAATTGTCCATTTTTTTTAAATGATTCATGTATAAAATAAAAAGTCGGAAAGTCAATAATTTTTATGTATTTGAAGAGAAAACAATTCATATTATTATTTGAATTTTAAATTTTTTATTATTAAAAAATTAAAAAATAAAAGTATAGTAAAAATATAAAAAATAAAGACATTTGAGTCATTCTTTTTAAAATCATCACATCAGTATATAATTAATTTGTAGGTGACAATTGCTAGATATAAGAATGGACATTAAAGTTGTTGGAGTGATAAAAAAATGTCCCTTTAAAGTGGGATGCGGTATCATCTTTCGCCTCCTAATTAGTGAATTAATAAAAGCTAATAAAAGCATTTGACATTCAAACATGACACATGTTCGTTGTACATATCCATAGAAAAATGTGTTTCAAAACTAGTTTTGTGGGGCACTATAGAACTGTACTAAACACGACATGTGAAGATATGTATACACATGAAAATGAACACATGTAAACATAATACGTCTAAACTTGACATAGACACGTCTAACACTTGATTTTCTTCTTTTAATTACATTTTTTTTCTTTCTTGTCTAGAGAGAGGAAGAAAGCATGATAAAATCCAATTGACTTTTTTTTTTTTTGGGGGGGGGGGGAGTTCACTAATTGAAACCACAAATTCGTACCGCTGATAACGATTCAACGACCGAGATTAAAATTCGACAAACATATGTAAGAATGACATGCAAACATGTATTGCTCTCTTATAAGAACAACATCCTGCATCCGCACACAAAAGCGCGATGCGACACGTTTAAATTACATCCGTATCTATACGACATGATACATCTTGATCGACATATAAATGTCTGATACGTATAGACAGAACACAATGTGTTTATAATTCATTGCCCCTATTTTTGCTTTGTTTGTTTTCTTCTTCTTTTTTTCCCAAGAATATCACAGGGAAAAGATCCGTTTTTCTGACATCTTGAAACTCCTTTATTATTCTTTCTATAGATTTAATTTCTATTAAGTAACAAAAAATTCGGTGCAAGAACAGTGCAATTATCAGAACAAACATGAAAAAAACCAAAACGAAGATCATTATAAATGAACGACCATGCAGAATGTGGGAACGAAGTAGAAAAGTAACACAACATCGTTCAAAAAAAATATACCCAATGTAATGAAAAACGGTGGCTATGTTAACCTTACAACAAAATAAATAAAAAATGCTCCACTATGCTCATCCATACAAAAAAAGCCCAAAGAAATAACCACAAAACTACTCAAATACCCCTAAACTCTCTTCCAACACAACGAATGGTCATCTACAGGACTTCCTAAAAACTGGAAAAAATATTAATTAACAAGAGCAAATGTCAAGCCACAGTGGTGTATATATTGCAATGTTTCATACAACTATAGTCAAAATGACTCGTATCACAACCATCGAGAGGGGCCTTGATTTCCAATTCGTCTTCCCCTGGAAGGTTTTTGCTCTTCAATTGAATTTCTTTTTTTCATGGCGGATGAAACTGTTGGGCTAAGAAAATCATGGCTTCTCTGCGTACCAGTTTGTGAGTTCGTTCGCCTTGCAGATACCAAGCTAGTTTGTTTTGTCAACATACCTCTACGATTATTGCTACTATTGTTAATTGCTGCAGAACTGCCAGGCGAGCTCCATCTGGTACCGTTTACACAACTTTGACTCCTTCCAACGCTAACCCGAGAACCGTAGGGAGCTTTTCTAGGGCTTGGTATGTTTCTGCTCTCCATTGTCTCAGCTGAGTACATGGTCTCATCATCTTCAGAATTGAATCCATCATCATAGTATCTTTCACGAGCTAGATCTGGAGAGGAATTGGTCTCTTGGTTTGAGTCTACCTCACTTCTGCTAGGGCTCGGTACATATCTAACCCTAACCCTAGATGGACTCAGACCTGAACCTGGGCCCACACTCCTGCTTAAAGTATCATCATTTTTAAAGAAGTCATTATTGCTTCCTTCAGATAGCATATGTTTGAGGGGAAGAGGGAGAAAAATTGATGTAGGTGCAGCCGGTGCTAGTGCCAGCGCAGGCCGAGGAGGGAAGTTTATATCCAGTAGTTGAACCCTAGGATTGGATGAACTGGACTCTCCACTTTCATGTTTCAGTCCGGTACACTGGACCTCTTCAGTGGAAACCAACCTGAGGGATGGGGTCAGTTTCGGATTGCTAACCTCATCCAAACTCCCTTTCCAGTGCTGGCGCAACCAGTCGAGAATAACTGGTACAGGGATGCCAAACTGCATGGGAAGGTCTTTCCTAGAGAGAGAATAGGCACATGAACCTACACCTGTGCTGTTACTGGTACGGCACATGGGAGAGGTAGCAAGCTTCATGGGGTCACATAACATGAAGGCCAGGTTTCCATGCATGTCAAAACCAGCTGAGCCAGCACAGAAGGATACACCATCAGTTGAGAGCTTTATCAGATTGTCAGTGGAAATTACAACTTTTCCCTCATCAATAGTAAGGTCATCCCTAGGCTTGGTGTGGCCCAGGAGATACATGGTGTTACCAAGGTCAATGGTTGTGGTGAAGCCGGTTTTGATGTATTGTGGGGTCGTGTCAGAGTCGGTTGGGTCAATCCCAACTATGGTTAGGTCCAGGATTGAGCTCGTTATAAAGAACCTATATAGAATAAACGAGAGAATCAGTAGGGCTATTTTATGTTTCTGCAATTAAATTGAAGTTGACAGTGATAAATTTTCTTTTGTAAGGTATAACCAATGGCAACTAGTGCAACCATACAAAGGAGAATTTCTGTCGAAGTGTCAAGCCAACAAATTAATGGAACAATAGATCAAGGCTTACTGCCTGTACCATTGCAAGTATCATACGTATTGTCCAATCCTAGTACTGCTAGTGCACAGCTAGTATCCATTTACATCCTTAATAAAAAAAATTAAAATATTGTTTTGCTGATTTTAGAGTGGAGATTGAATTATAAGGTATGTTTCTATTGCTGATGATTATAGTAGCTTAGTTTGAAGACCAAACCAAGCAAATTAGTGAAAAGCTGATTCTTACCCAATCTGGGTCTTGGAAAATGTTTATACCTGCACAAAGTATATTTATTCGAGTAATGAGCATAATCATGTGATTGACTACCAAACATATTTGAAAACCATGACAACCAGCATCAGCATTCATCAAAATTAAAAACCAAAATCATAGATGTGTTATTTATCATTTAAATAGACCATGTAGCAAATCTAGTGCAATTTAAGAATCATTTGATCAAGTGCAGATAAAACTAACCATTAATTTTTTTCAAATCGCTTGATAAACTGTTTTTGTACACATCCTATCTAAATCATAAACATTTTTATGATTTTAATTTTCTGGTTTCTGAAACCATTTTTTCAGTTGCCATTGTTATCAAAGAGTGACTCTCTCTCTCTCTCTAAAATAAATAAGTTGGTCAACAGAGATTTTGACAAGTGGCAATGAGTTCCTCCATTCCTAAGAGGTAAAGGCTAAGGCTTAATTAAGAAAAAGAAAGGCTACCTAAAATAGACCGGAAAATCCAAATTTTCTAAAAACCTGGTAAATTCTTCTTAAAGAAATCACCTTTGAGGTACAAGCCGGGCTGCCACTCTCCCGAATCCAAGTCGAACTTCACACCCTGTCTCCGCCACTGCAACAGATGGTATATTGGTATGTGTTGTCAGAAGAAGGCCCCGGTGTATCAAGAACCCGGTACCGCACCGTCTATTTCTATCCTCTCCAGTTACACCACAAATGGAGGCAATGGCAGGTCCCTTGGCTGTATAAATACTGCCCTTGACTCTCTCCGATCGGCCACCTCCGCCAGAGCAGAAGCACCACCCTGAACCCTTCTCTCCTAACACCCCCATTTGCAACACTAAATCCCTCAGTTTATAGCTATTTCTTACAATGCCCCTTTCCTGTTTATAACTGTGTCTCGTTCCTAGTAAATGATTTGCAAAAACAAGCACCAGGCCATTGCAATCTTTTTCAAAGAGCTCCTCGCCTAATCTCCTTCCCTATTCTATTGTCTGTGAAGTACCTTGTCTCATAGCAAGCCATAGTATGGATTGAAAATTCCATCGGCACCTCATGATCCTTCCAAATTCCGTTGTTTGCGAAACAAATGCTTGAATCGGAGTACAGACTCACCTCACCGATTACTCGATGTCAGCTCGTCTGAGACTGACTGATCTCACCTTCAGATTTGACCGATTCTTCTTCCAAAACGCAAAACGCAAAAGGTGCATGCGATCGATCGATCGATTGATGATCGGAACTCGGAAGAGAGATTTGGGTTTTGAGTTTGATTAATTAATTAATTAAGAGGAGGAAGAAGATGTCGAGTGGGATCCGATGTTAATAGATTAGACGCGCTGCTGATGAAATAAATTAAAAAGCAATTTCCGTGGGCTGGCTAATAAATAATAAATAAGAATTAGAGTTTTGTTCTATTTTTTATTCTTATATATATATATTTTTTAAAATAAGAGGTCTCGTTGATTCTGATATTTTTTTTTTCAAATGTTTTTTTCGAAACGTGAATATACATCTTTTTATAAAGAGGTGGGTCTATCACCATTGTGTTAGACATGCGGTTCTTTTATTCTTATATTTAATATGGCTATTATATTTTTTTCTTTATTGTTTTTTTCTTGGACCTCTGTTTTTTTGTCTTTTATTATTTTTATAAATTTTTATAAAAAAATATGTAAATTAGTTGATAAAAAACATTTGATCTTATAAAATGTGACGAGAAAAGCTTACACAATTACTTATAACTCGTCTTTGACATTGTACAAACAAATTACTTTTATGATAATAGTGAACGCTGAAAATTTTCTCTTATCTTACTTGCTTCTAATATTTTTTTATTCATATTGACAGATAATGTTTTCCAAGTATATGTATAATATTTTCGTTTCTGTTTGTTTTTGAAACTTATAATTAATTAGTTCTATCAAACCCTTTTCTTTTTTTTATTTTATTTTTAAGTTTGCATTGTATTAAACTAGTGCCTTATATATGGATCAAGTCTTAGATGTAACGTTATTTTCAACAAACCTATTTCTTATATGTTCTCTTTTTTTTTCTTTTTTACTTGTTACTATAAAACAAAGTATTTGGAAAAATATCCGAGTTTTCAATACAACTTGTACATTCTCATTGAGCAATGGTCTCTATCCGCTGCCATTAAAATCTATGGCAGCAAATGTGCCATAAATTTTAAACGGTCCGATTTGATTTAACGGCTCAGATTTAGCTATAGGAGGTTTTTTTTATTTATATTTTTAGTAAGCTCCACATATAATAGACTCAAAAAAATTAGGAAGGGAACCTCTTGACAATTATTATCTTGACAATCTTGACAACCAATTTTTCAATAATTTTGAAATATATTTTAGAAATTCTTAAAAATAGAAAAAAGTTGACAAATATATTTTTTAATTTACAGATTGATTGTGTTTCAAATTTCATATAATATCAAATGACCATTAAATATTGACTGTCGTAAATGTCATATAATTTTGATAGTCTTTGATGGAGTATCAAATAATATTTAACTTATATAAAATTTGAAACACAATCGATCTGTAAATTAAAGAACATGTTTATAAACTTTTTTCTATTTTTAAGATTTTTTTAGAAAATATTTAAAAATTAATTGTTAAAATTGTTAAAATAATAGTTGTCAAGATACTCCTATCTAATAAACTATGATATAAATATGTTATAGAAAAAAAATATGACAGAAGATGTGAATTCTAGAAGCAACATACATAGTGATATTTGTTCCTATTTCGAGTTAAAAGACCATGCCTTTGACAATATTAGTTTTTGTTAGAGATATTAATTGTATTTTAAATATATTGGAGTGTCATAAAATATATCTACAGGAGAAACTTGTCTTCTATTTTATTTTATTATTATTTCTTTTTGCAATTGTGAGACTCCCATAGAAAAATCCAACTACATTTATGTTTCTTTTTTGGTATGTGTAAATAATCTAAAGTCAATTATTATTGTGTGTGTTCATGTGAGGTTTGATCTTTGTACTACTTCTTAACGTGGAACAAATAATTCAAACAATTCAGGCTGTGTGATATTATTCATGAGATAGATTTAATAAGATAGATAATATCAAAATTTGTGTTAAATAATTCAGATTTTGTCAACTTCATTATAATATTACATTAGATGTGAACTTGTGTGTATACGCAGTAGTGTTTGTCAAATCATATGTATATATATATGTGAACATACATTATAATAATAGGTTCCATAAGTCTCATATCATAGTTTTGTGATGTTGGATATACCCCATTTTTTTGTATACGTTTTATTTTTGTTGCTTGGAAGTAGATTTTATATAATTTATTTATCATCACATTCTCACGCATTCTGTTATTTCTCTCTCTCTTTTTTTTTTACTAGAATGAAACTTTTATATGTAAAATTAAAATTTTCATTTTTAAATTTTAGCAATGTTTTGTTTGATTATTATTATTTTTTAGCAATATATTCATTGGCATTTACAAAATAGAGATGGATTAAAAAAATTGAAAGAAATAAAATTATAAAATTATAAACTAAATTGAATTAAAAAATTGAAGGAAATAAAATTATAAACTAAACTAAATTTGTAAGTATAATATTGGACATATGTATAGTTTAACACTCAAATTTCATATAATTTAAGTATTATTTTTATGATGCATCAATATTCTTTAGTTTTGGATCATTGAAATTTCGAGTAATTTGATATATGATAATACATATAACAAATTTCATCATATATTTCATTGATATAATATGTGGATAATATAGATAATATCTATATTATTAGATTTATATATATAATTTTTTTAAATTGCTAAAATAAACAATCGCCAAATAAATAATTATCAAATGATTTTTACAAAAAGATCTAGTTCTCGAACTTTTTTCATTAAAAACATCATCTAACTTTAAAGTGCTTCTCAATATAAGAAAAGAAAACAAGTTAGCATGGTTCTATGTTATGATAATAGAAATAAAATAAATGTATATTCTTCGACTCTCTGTTCCTTGAAATTTCGAGTTATGTAAAGGTAATATATATTTGAAAAATGTTATATAGATATCATTATTGATACCGTCATCCATACAAATTTATTTATATATATTAAATTAGATATTATACATATTAATGACTTTATTATGTATAATATTTTTATTATTTAAATTAAAATATTATTAATATATATAATAATTCATTTAAGTTGTATAATGATAATATTATATAAAATAAGTTTGCATAATAAAGTCATTAATATACATAATAATTCATTTAAGTTACATAATAATAATGTTGTATAAAATAAATTTACATAATAAAATCATTAATATATATAATAACTCATTTAATATATATAATTAAATCTATATAGATGACGATATTAACAACCGTATCTATATATATCATCTCCATATATATTTTTTTCTATCTCGTATTTATCAGAGGGAAAGTCCCATATATATTAGAGATAAACATGAGCCGAGTATAAAATTTCTATAAAATTTATCTTCCTCGCAAGTGAGGGATTTGAGTCTCATATCAGTGATAAACGAGACAGTGTGTATATTAACATACATATTGTTTGTTCAAATTAGATAAAAACATTTTAAATACTCCTCTCTGCGTAGCATAAAAATGTGGCTAAGCAAGCTTCAGCCCCAGTTAACAAACACACTTTTTACGGCTACCCCCAAATCTCTCTTCCGACCATCAATCAATCTTTGTGGCTTTGCGTTTTGATTTTGAACAATCGAATCCGGAAGTATCAAATCTGAAGAATCAAGCGCAGAAGTCGAGCGTTGTTCCCCGCTAAACGCGGCCAATCAGTTTGGAAATTGAAGCGCAAAAGTTCGGATTGTGGGCTGCTACTATGGTTTTCAAACCGAGGTAGCAACAATGGATTGGATTGACTATTGCTTGCTATGGTAGAAGGTCCCAATTTGAAGTAACTATGGCAACAATTGGAGGCAGTGATGCAGTGGTGGAGGTGGGATTTGCAAAGTTACAGGGGGAGGATTTCGAGTACTACATGCAGACATACTCAATAATGCTGGGCCGCAACTCGAAGAAGTCCAGCGTCGATGTCGACCTCGCAAGCCTCGGGGGCGGCATGAACATCTCACGCCATCATGCCCGCATCTACTACGACTTCCCTCGCAAGCGCTTTGCCCTCGAGGTCATCGGCAAGAACGGCTGCACTGTCGAGAACGTGCTTTATTTGCCGGGCAGCGCTCCGATCAAGCTCGACAGCCAGGATCTCCTTCAGATTGGTGATAAGAGGTATGAGTAAGAATTGTGATGCCCTTGATGGTAGGTTGAGTCTAGAGGCCGAGTTGTCAGTTGTAATTCATGATTTGAAGGATCTTATGGTCATCATTGATCGGTTTTCCGGGCCATTCAATTATGTTTTGGAAATGTCATGGTTTGGTATTTTGTTTTGAGCTAATCCTGATTAGGGTTTTGGGGTGGCTACTTTTGCGAGTTGTCTTGGGCTGTGGAAATTAGGATTTTAGTTTGCTGGTTTTGATTGTTTGCTCCGACACATCCAGATTAGGGTTTTAGGATAACTATAATTCATTTGTTGTCTTGCACGTTCAGAATTAAGGATTCTGATATCTTACGGTGAGCTGTCCAAATTAGATGTTTGACTGATTTATTTGATCGCTCATCTTCTTTCAGGAATTTCATAGTGAAACATGAATGATTACACAACGAGTTGTCTTGGTATTCAATTCCTTCTTTGTTAGATAAAAGAAGGAGACTACTAGACTGATCTGATAGTTGACTGAATATAGTCAAGAGGACTCTCAAAGTTTATTGTTAGAGTACCTCAGTCAAGCACTAGCTGGTTTTTGTTATAGGTGAGTGTTCATGGAGAACTGGGCTGAGTCTCAGCTTAGGAGAGTTGAGAATTGGTTGTTTTGTGCCACATGAGAATCTGAAGTTGGATTACTTTTGAGAGGTTGTTTCAGTCCTTGTCTTGGGCTGTCTACCTTTATTGGTTTTTGTTCTTCCTACTCGTGTGTGGCTAACTCCAGTATTTCATGTTAATATATAGAAAAAAGAGCAAAAGAACCTAGTTATATATGGATGTGTACTTACCATCTGGACCCTTCAAGTGTTTAACGGTAAGCACCAAAATGTATCAGTGCAGCTTGTGAACAGTACCAGTATCTGGTGTGTAAACAACTAAGCATGCAGGACAAAACATTAAAAGAACTATGTTCAGTTGCGCGTTTTGATTTGTACTGCTGATTAACTGTACTGTACACGAATATTAGAAAACTTAGCAAGTTCAGATAGAATGTTACTAGTATGGCAATACCTGTTCATGTGTGGTGCTTGCTGCAACCATTACAGTACCAGCAGGTCCAGCACCTAGTAAGAACCCTCCGCATGGTAATTAAAACACAAATCTGGTACATAAAGCCTTTGCATTAGACCAGAATAAAGCACCAACAGTAGGTACTACTACCTCTTCTTAGGATCCCTAATCCTGGTGCTTAGTAATATACAACCTAAAATTTATCTCATATTAGAACTTAGGAAAAAAGAGCAAAGAAAAC
This sequence comes from x Bolboschoenoplectus mariqueter, assembly GCA_037678475.1. Classification (NCBI taxonomy): domain Eukaryota; kingdom Viridiplantae; phylum Streptophyta; class Magnoliopsida; order Poales; family Cyperaceae; genus x Bolboschoenoplectus; species x Bolboschoenoplectus mariqueter. The sequence goes on along the minus strand of CM075236.1, from coordinate 3,650,276 downwards.
TGAGTAATATATGGATCTATGCCTACTATGAAAGAATTCTGAAAAATCTAAAATTATGCATGTACCACAGGTTCTACTTTCTCCTGCCAACCCGATCAGTCTTTGACACATTCGCAGCTGCCAGGCAGATAGCACCACCTATGCTGTCTCCACCAGTGGTGGTGCCACCTCCCTCCTATGGTCAAGTGAGACGTCTTCCCATGTTTCATGAGACCTTCTCCAGTGACAATAGTGATCGTGAGGAGAGAGAAGGTGACAGGGAAGATAGCCTCAGCCTCAGACATGGTAGTGGTGCTGTCCGTGGTATGATGGTTAAAAAGAAGCTTAAGGCAAGAGAGGCTGAGGCTTCATATGGGATGCCCCGTGGTGGCATAGAAGAAATCAGCTTGTTTGGTACTTTGATCTACCTAATTATTTGTGTTCTTGTTATGTTCATTCCCTTGTTTATTTATTTATATTTTAGTTAATTGTTAGCGTCAAAACTAAGAATTGAGGGAAGAGATGCATTTCAGCATTTTGATGTACTTGACTGGAGAAATGCTTACTTTCCCACTTATTATATGCGCCTTCAATGTGTTATTATTGACCAAAAAATATTAAAACTGAAAGAAAGACTTTGTATTTGTACTATACATCCATACCAGGTTGCTGGCTTGGTGTCCTGCCTGTATGAAATAAGTTTGGAGGTTGCAATCCCTTGAGTTGGAATTTTGTAAAATTTTACATTTATATGAGAAATGTTTGTAGATAAAAAGTTGGAAGCCAGAGCAAGGACTGACAGAGAGACGGACAACCAGCAGCTGATGCAATTAGAAGAGAAAGATGTGGTTTCCTCAGTTGCTACCGTCTTGTCAGATCTATGTGGTCCTGGCGAGTGGATGCCTATGGCTACACTCCACTCTGAGGTCTGTCATTTGTTACACTTAACTGATGCAAAACACAAATAGACCAAAAGATACTTGTTCAAGGTGTTATGATAATCAAACATGATATTGAGCTCTAAATAAGACAGCAATCTCTCTCTCTCTCTCTCTCTCTCTCTCTAACTTTGTTTGCTGCAGCTTATGGAACATTATGGGAGTGTGTGGCATCACAGCAGAGTGAGAAGGTACCTGACATCAGATGATTGGCCTCTGCATGAAACCAAAGGCAAGCCGTGGTTTGGCCTGTTGACACTTCTTCGCAAATACCCAGAGCATTTTGTTATTAACACCAGATCCAAAGGGAGGGTTACTTCTGAGTTTGTGTCTCTAGTGTCGCTTCTCTCCTAGAGAGAGAGAGAGAGAGAGAGAGAGAGAGAGAGAGAGAGAGAGAGAGAGAGAGAGAGAGAGAGGTGGCTTTAGGGTAGAGACTATCATGACAGCCGTACTGTTGTAACTAAAATTTAGTCTCAATGCATGTATGGTAGTTCCTCTTAATTATGTACACCAAGGGTTAATTGTAAAGGAACAATACTAAGCTTTAGGTGGATGATTAGCTTGTGTTTCTCTGATGATAAGAATCCACCATACTGTACAAGCTATTGTTAAAATTAGAGGACAAGTGCTATTTATCTTCTCTCCTAATGCATGCCTTTAACTTAGCTGAAAAGAAGAAACATGTTCTTTTATAAATTAGACCTGTACTGACTTTTGGTTGAGTTTCTTGAGCAAGTTAGCTTGAATTTTATTATTGTTTTTTGTTTTGTTGTTTTTCCTCTTGCTTGATGTCTTATGGTTTGAATGTACTTGTGCTCTCCTGAACCATGTTTGTATATAAAAGTTTGATGGTTTATGTTAATATTGTATTCCTCTCCAATAATGCTTAGATTTTTATTCATCTTCATAGTTACATGAGGAGCAAGAAATTGATGGAAGATTTGAAGGAGCATGCAAGATAATGTTAGATTTTATAAACAATGGAAAATGTGCTAAGAATCTGGATTTTCCTTTTTGAACTGGTTTAAATTTAAAAAGCTGATTTTTTTTTGCTCCGAACTGAATAGGAAATAGAGAGAATTTTTAGGCACTTAAAAGTAAAGTAGATATTAATTCAAAGCAGATCCAGATAGTCAAAAAGGATCAAGTGGACCTTAAACCACTGAAATCTGTCCCTTTAGAAATAGAATAGGTTTGAAGGAGAGTTGAAACACAAATATATCGTTATCATATGAATTTTATTATACATATATTAAATGAGTTATTATGTATATTAATAATTTTATTATACAAATTCATTTTGTATAGTATTATTATGTAATTTAAATGAGTTATTCTGTATATTAGTGGTATTTAAGTTAAATAATAAGAGCATTGTATAAAATAAAATCATTAACATACATAATAATTCATTTAACGTGTATAATAAAATCTGTATCAATGACGGCAATAATAATATTTCCATAACATTTTCCTTTTTGAAAACTTTACCAATGGATAATTTAATAGAGAAAACTTGTACCCTATAACCAGAGATGAGATGTGTGCCTAAACAGAAGCCTATATGTAGTGAATTAAATATGTGTATGTCGTGTCGTGTCAAAAATGGAGGAGGGCGGTACGATACGGTTAAGACACGGCGTGCTACATGTGCCGTATCGATTCGATACGCCGTGTTAAATGTGACGTGCCTTGATCGTGCTGTGTCGAGTTGACACGCCGTGCTAAATGTGTTTTAACCGTGCTAAACGTGTTTGGTGGAAAAAAATTCGAAAAAATCGAAAAAAATTGTAAAAAATTCGGGAAAATATTAAAAATTCAAGCGTTTTAAATTTGTTTGCTGCTAAAAAATTAAACAAATAATTGAAAAAAAATTAAAAAAATTATAAAAAATGCAAAAGAATTAAAAGAATTAAAAAAATCCCACCAATAAATTACAAAATCAACCGTCCGATCAATATCCAACGGTCTACAATCCGTGCATACTATGTCTATCTGTGCCAACCGTGCTAAACGTGCATATCTGTGCCTATCCGTGCCGTGCCTATATGTGTCTAACCGTGCTTGTCTGTGTCTATCCGTGCCAAATATACCTACACGTGCCTATACGTGTTTCGTGCCGTGTCGGCCTCCTTACCCGTGTGTGCTGTGCCGTATCTCCGGCAACAAAAATCCGACATGACACGCGACATATATAATACGATATATTTTGTCACGCCGTGCCGTGCCGTGTCGTGATTTTTTTGAGAACTCTGCCCATATGCTTGTTGCTCAACCCTCTAAAGTAGAAACTAGAAAGCAAAAGCTTCCCTTGTAGAGGCGCATATATCTCGACCGCTCCACCTCCTCTCCCTTGTAAAACCCCTGGTTGTCCCTCTCCGTTTCAAGCCTTCAATTGACCATTGAAATACAACCTGATCATTTATTTTCAGGAGGAGAAATACTAGTTCCTGACTTGACTTGCGTTCTTCAATCCCTACCAATCCAATTATCTCCTCTGTTTTCACCTCAACAACATGTCAATTGCCAGGTGAAGCAACATCTTCGACCCCTTCGATGGCTTCCTCTTCAGCCATGGCATGCTCGCCTTCCCTCTTCCCTCTCCCCTTTTCTTCCCTCGCTTCAGCCTTTGACACTGCTAGCACTACAAAGGAAGCAAGGAGGAGGAGGAGGTCAAGTTGGAGGTAGATGATGGCAACATTCTTCAGGTCGCACCGGAGAAAATCAGGATAAACTGACATATGGTATACTGTCCCATGCAGTATCGACAAGTTCCTGAGGAGGTTCAGGCTGCCAGAGAATGCGAAGATGGATCAGATAAAGGCAGCTTCAGAGAACAGAATACTGATCGTTGTTGTTGTTCTCAAGGAGGAGATTGATTCTTTGTTGATATCATTGTCTAGCTGAAGAACTACATGGGGACTGGGAACTACCAGTTTTGCATAAGGTTAATTTCTATATCTTTATCAGAATTGAATTAGAACGTGAAATAGTTTCTATGAGCAAAAGGTGACACATGACCCCTACGGCATGAGAAATCTCCAGAAACAAAAGAAAAAGAAAGAACAAGAAAAGAATACAATACAAGAAAATAAAAGAGAGAGGTATTCAATTGATCCATTATCCTATTCTGGTGTTCATCTTTTATGTGCTGTTATTGATATCTTTTCAGGTATTGTTTATTTCTTATAATTATTCTTCCCTTCTTAGGTACAGATAATTGAGGCCTCTTTTTGACTTCTTGTTCTTCAATGATAGCAGTGGATTTTCTTTATTTTCAGCTTTTATCTTTTTTAACGGTAGGCTTTATTGAGGGATTTTGTGATAAAGCTGGCGTGAACTTAAGCTCACCAACACCTTTGGTGAGCTTAACCCAAAATCCATCGAATTGGTTTAAATTTTCAAATCCAAGTTGCTCAATAAATTCTTCATATTAAAATCTCATAGGATACCGAAATTTTCTATTTTTAGAGTTTTCTAACTATTTGTTTCATATTTTTGAAAATGACCTATTTTCATATACAAACATTCTTTATTTTATTATTATTTTTAGAGTCATTTTAGAAAATCTAAAAAATTAGTTAGAAAATCCTAAAAATAGAAAATTTCAGTATCCTACAAGATTTTGATATGAAGAATTTTTTGAGCAAATTGAATTTGTCGTTTGAAGTCGATTTTATAAGTTTTTGAGTTAAGCTCACCCTAGCTTTACTCGGATTTTGTTTTGTTGTTCTTCTTTTTGTATTTCCTTCTGATAAGAAAGATGAACCTCAAAATTCTCTGCTTCCTCAACATTTTCTTGGGTGAATTTCCCTGTATAACCCACCTTTTCAAGGTTGCATTCAGTATAGATTATTTGTTTTAGTTTGCTCTATGATAATAATCGTCTTTTTTCATATTACCTTATCTGTTTTGTCTATATTGTGCACCCTTCTTTATGATGTTGTATACTCAACGAAGTAAGCAAATTCCTAAATAGGCTTTGAATTTCTGAACATTCCCAAAATCACTTATTTTGGCCCCATTGCTATCATTTATTACTTTCTCATTAATACTCGTTCATCCATTTATAGCAGTGACATTAACATATAATTCTACTAGCACATATATACCTCTGGAGATGTGCCTTACATGTGTCCAACTCAACAATGACAGGTGTCTTGATGGAAATTGTTTAAAAACTGCCGTATCACCGTATCAGTGTCCTTGGCATGTTAGACACACTTGAATGCTATAGAGCTATTGCTTTCCCTTTTCCAGGAAAGAACCCCCCTTCTCTGGCTCCCTCCGTTTGCCCCAAAAGAAAAGAAAAAAGAGAAAAAAAATAGAAATTCAAAATCAACTATGACGACAATTGGAGATGGTGTTGAACCGAGTGATGCAGAAGCATTGGTTCCGGCATTTGCAAAGCTGCAGGGGGAGAATTTTGAGTACTACATGCGGAAGTACTCCATAATGCTGGGGCGCAACTCGAGCAAGACATCTGTGGACCTCGACTTGAGGAGCCTTGGCGGTGGCTTGGCCATCTCCCGCCAGCACGCCCGAATCTACTACGACTTCAACTTCAGGTGCTTTGCACTTGAGGTCATTGGAAGGAAGGGCTGCATCATCAGGAATGTCCTTTTCATGCCTGACGGTCCTCCAATTAAGCTCAACAGCCAGGATCTCCTTCAGATTGGTGAAGTGAGGTATAGTTGCGAATTCTAATTTTTAGTGGTGATAGATTGCAGCCTAAATTGCAAACCTTGATTTGGGAAGTTGACAGCCACCACTGATCGGTTTTTTTTGGCTGTCCAAATTGGGTCAGGAATGGCTGGTTTTGTTAGTTTGTTAACAGCCATGCGCGGATGCGCCATCCATATTAAGGTTCTGGGATCACTAGGTTCATTTTTCATCTCGCACAATCAAAAAGATAAGGGTTTTAATTTACTGATTTGATTGCTATCTCGAACAGTCTAGATTAGGGTTTTGGATTGCTACTAGTTCTATCAAATTTGGGATTTCGATTTCCTGATTTGATTGCCTCAATCCGGCTACCAGATTAAGGTTTTCAGACTGGTTTCTTTGGTTGTTCATCTTAGATTGTCCATATTAGAGTTCAGGTTAGTGATTTGATCAGTCGATTGAACAGTTACATTTGGTGCTTCTTTCCAATTAGAACCTGTTGTGACTGTCTGCACTGCAATGTGATATACAAGGAAACAAGTTCAAGTTCTGGAACCTAACCTCCACTTTTTTCCTTTTCCGTCTTCCAACAAGCAAAGAATAAGAACAACAGAGAAGTGGAAACAAATACTCTTGCACGACTCTGTTGGGTTCCTAGTTTAGTAATTTAGTTCATGTTTTGGTACTTTCTTTCAGTGGGCTGTCAAATTGTGTGTCCTCTTGCTTGTTCGTGCTTTGAATTTTAGTATGACTAAATAGCTTATTGGGCTACCTCCAATAGGTTCATCTTATTCAGTACCCTAACAGTGTTTAACAGCAAGCACACAAATGTACAGTACAGTTTCTTACCAGCAAAGGTATATAGTATTGTAATACTGGCTGGAGTCCCTGTAGCATTTGCGTGTCAGTTGCAAGTTTTAGCTCCTGCTTACACATTGTGGACCATACACCAAAAGTAGAAAAGCAAGAATGCACTGGCACTAGTATTGCAGTACTGGCTGGTCTTTGAAATCACTATAACTAGTAGTCTGGTATTATAAATGGTATAAAAACAACATGAAACTAAAAAGCAAGTGCTGCACTACAGTACCTCCTTACACAGAAAACCTTGACATCAGCCATCAGTCCAAATAAAGCACCAATTGTTGGTTCCACTTCTTCATGTTGGTATCCTAAAGCTGCCACCAAATACACTTCCTACAATTTTCTCATATTAAATCTTAGAAAAGGAGAAAAAGAACAAAATAACGTGGAACTCAAATAAAACATAAATCTCAGGTTCTACTTCCTCCTCCCGACTAGATCATTCTTTGAAACATCGGAAGCTGCTTGGCAGATAGTTCCACCTCTGTCGTCTCCACCGGTGGTGGCCCCACCTACCTCCTCCAACGATGAGAAGAAGGGTGAGGAAAGAGATGGTGACAGGGAGGGAAGCCTAGGCATTGGCCACGGTGAAGATGGTGTTAGTTGTTTGATTGTACAGGAGTTCAATGCTAAAGAGGCCGGGGGTTCATCTAGTGAACAGTCTGGGGCTTTTGAAGCTTCTAGGCAGATAGTGCCCCCTCTGCCACCTCAACTCATGGTGGTCTCTCTCCCCTCCTCCAACAATGAGATGAAGGGTGAGAAGAAAGAAGGTGACAGGGAGGAAAGCCAAGGTACCGGGCATGGTACGGATGATGTTACTGGTTCGATTGTTGAGAAGTTCAATATTAAAGAGGCTGGAGGCTCGTCTAGTGACATGCTCTCTGGTGGCATGGAACAATTTAGCTTGTCCAGTAAGTTTCAATTTACTTGGTTATTTGTGTTCTTGCCATGTTTCTTTTGTTGCTTATTGAAATTATTTAATTATTCAATCATCTTTAAATTTATATTATTGTTATTGTCTTGCTAATTATGTATTCGTAGTAGTAATATCATTTCTTTTATTCTTGGCCTGCTCAATTTAAAAACTACATAAAACCTTCAGTAGATTGTATGCTGCCAAAACAGGTGTAAAACAAACCTTTGTAATTTGTAGCATAGCTGACTGCTAGTGTTTGAAAAGTGCAATTTCGTGAGCGGAGGTTTGGTCAAAATTTAATTTCAAATATCTGTAACTCTTGTAGATGAAAAACTGGAACCTAGATCAAGTAGTGTCGGAGAGGCAGATAACAAGGATGAAACACCTGATATACATGTGTTGAAGGCCAACCTCCCTGTAATAAAAAAGGAGCAGATCAAGCTCGAGGTTGGGGACGGCAAACTCTGGATCCAGATCAGCTCTGAGCACACAATTGCAAATGAGGAGAAGACTGACATGTGGCACTTCGTTGAGGACCGCAGTGGCAAGTTCCTAAGGAGATATTTCATGTTGCCAGAGAGTGTAAAGATTGATCAGATCAAGGCTGTTTTGGAGAATGATGTGCTGACTGTCACTGTGCCCAAGGGGAAGGTCAAGGAACCTGGGCAACCGGGGGTCAAGTCTATTGAGATTTTTGATTAAATTGCTAAACTGACGATGGGTGAGTTGTCTTGAGACACAGTTTCTGTTGTGTTTTTCAAAAAATGGAAGTATAATTATCTGACTTGTGCTTGACCTGCCTCTTAACATCTGTTGATGGCTGGAGCTAATGAACATCTGTGCCTTGTTTCATGGATTGGTATCCTTGCATAAATTTGGCCTGATATGTGTATATATTTGATTGAAGTCGTTTCACTTACATCTAATTACTTTAATTGATCTGAATTAAATTCCTGGAAGTCATGTTTCTAGTAGTTGTTAAAATTTACTTGTAGTACTTCAAGTAAAAATGAGGAATAGAACATGTACTACTGTGTGCTGGATGCAGTTTCATAAACAGAGCTTCAATATATTGTTGAAGGAAAATGAAAACAACATTATCTTGAGACCAAATGTCTTATTAACTGCTTCATACTTCACAATTACCATGAGTCTAATTAATAGCAGGAGTGCTTCATACTTTATAGCCATCAACTGCTTGAGTACCAGTAGAGGTTCTCATATCGGTTCATGTACCAAATTGAGCATACCAACAGTGTTGTTAGAGATGATATAAATGAAGGGCTCACACCTCAATACAAATAAAGTAATACCTATTTTTATCCAATTGTATTGAGAAGTTTGTAATCAGTGAAATTGGATTTATACTGCATCAGTTACATTATTTGCATGAACTATTAAAGTGAATATATCACCTTAAGAGCTAACCCCTCTGTGTGCTACTCATAAAAAAGAACAAAAAATTCAACAGAAATGTAAAAAGACCCCAAATTACATCCCATACAACTATACCCAAGTCCAATTGCTCTTACTGGGCTCAGACCGGGACACTGTGCAACACCACTGTTTCAACTGTGAGTCCCGGTCCGAAACCAAAAAGAACTCCCCACTCAAGCCCCTCTCCGGTGGTAGCCTTGCCTTCCTCAGTCGATCGTTTTCTCATCTCGTCTAGGATGAAGAGTACACATGCACTGGACATGTTGCCATACTCGCTCAAAATGTGTCTAGTAGCACTCATTTTCTCCTTTTTCAGTTGAAGCTTGGCCTCAACCTGATCTAGGATAGCAGGGCCTCCTGGGTGTGCAACCCAGAATATCGAGTTCCAATCAGATATACCTGTAAGTAAGTTATGTATATGTTAGAATATTAGAATCAAAAGTAACATCAAGTAGATGACTTTAGTATGTATCATGGTTGGAATCGATTAAATTCAGTTAACATTTACATACCAATTGGAGTGAAAGCCTGGACAAGACTTTTCTCGATGTTCTTGGAGATCAACCCGGGTACATCCTTGAGGAGGTGGAAGGTGAGACCCACTTCACGAAGGTGGCCATCTATAGCCCCCTCTGAGTCGGGCAGAATGGTCTGCTGAGCCGATACCAGCTGGAACAATGGACGCTCGATGGTGGGTTCAGGATCTGCACCAACTATAAGAGCAGCTGCACCATCCCCAAAAAGTGCTTGCCCAACTAGGGAATCAAGGTGTGAGTCTGAGGGGCCACGGAATGTGACTGCAGTGATCTCCGAGCAAATCACCAACACTCGGGCCCCACGGTTGTTCTCAGCAAGGTCTTTGGCCATGCGAAGAACAGTGCCTCCGGCAAAGCATCCTTGCTGGTACATCATGAAACGATTTACCGATGGACGGAGACCAAGGAGCTTGGTGACTTGGTAGTCGGCACCGGGCATATCAACACCACTGGTGGTGCAGAAGATCAGGTGCGTGATCTTCGACTTGGGCTGGCCCCACTCCTTGATGGCTTTGACTGCAGCCTCCTTTCCGAGCTTTGGGACCTCGACAACAACAATATCTTGGCGTGCGTCCAGCGACGGTGCCATGTAAGCACACATGTTCGGGTTCTCATTCAAAATCTCCTCAGACAAGTGCATGTATCTTTTCTTAATCATTGACTTGTCGCCTGTAAAATCAAAATTAGCAACAATTCAGTCACAGTAAATAATGGCAACCATCACATCTGCATATTTTTTTATTTTAAAAAAAGTAAAGAGAAGATATAGATCTGATTTGCATAATACAGGCTAGGTAAGATTTAACGAGGCACACTTACACATCCGCTTGAACTTTTCTTTCAGGTCAGTCATATGCTCGCTCTTAGTGATGCGAAAGTAGTAATCAGGGTAGTCGGCCTGATGCACACAGTTGGTTGGTGTGGCCGTACCAATGGCCAATATGGTGGCTGGGCCTTGAGCACGCTGTGCCTCTCTGATCTCTTCCACACTGGCCATGATCGATTACTCAATTTTCCTATGCCTTGACCAAGAATTGAGCTTGATGTACGCAACTCCTGTTTAGTCACTGAGAGGATTTGACAATGTTTTAGAAACAACAGAACTTTTATTTGTTGCAGAGGTGATGAGAAGTAAGAGAAGGGATGGAGAATTTATAAGAGAGGGAAAGATTGAGCTGGTTCAAAGGAAGGTTGTTGCGCTGCCACAAGGGTAAATCGGTCAAATAGAAGCGGGTAGTTGGTGCCAAAGGTTGGTGAGGATTTTGGAGTATGGCAAATTTGAAGAGACCAGGTGATGCTATTATGACTTGACTATTTGACTTCAACATATTGAGTTTTTCTTAACTTTGCTATATTATATTATAATTTGACAACTTAGATGAAATAGGACAACAGAGAAAAACATTAAAACAATGAAACAAACGTGTGGCTAGTGGAGCAATAGAAATGAAGTGGTAGCTACTCAACATAGCAAAGAATTGACTAGTCTTCATTCCGTTAAAGAATAATTAAGAAGACCAACTAAAACTAACTTTGGATTTAATCTGATTTATTTTTCTATTTGAATCAAAGATTCAGTGCTTCAACGAAACACACCAGAACAGTTAATTTAAAAATTGTGCCTGTTATTGTCTTGGGTAATTATATACACGTGCTCATTGTTTTGTTTGATGAATTTCGAAGGCTATAACGACACCTGTAGTTCAAGGTACTGAAAATAGCGATACTCCTCCTGTATTTTTATCCAATTTTTCATTATTAAATACAAGCAATTTTAATAAGTCCAAACAATTATTTGGTTGGATCTGGACCTTCTGATAAAATTGAACTGTCCAATTTTCTTTTTTTAACTAACCATTTGTTTGATAAAATTGGATTAGTCGTTGGGGTGCTAGTTGTAAACATAGGTGAAAATAGTTTGATTTGATTTCAGCACAACATATTGGTTTTCAAATGGAGGCAAATATAATCTTGTTGCATTTCCTTGACAAAGGTGTCCAGTTTTACTATTTTGATTCAGGTCTGAATTCTATAGACTATGGGTGGTGCTTGACCGTTTGGTTGGTTACATTCACTGTGGCAATGTTATTGACAGGATACATCACTAGTACCAGAGTAATTCTGGTAGAGCTTCAAATACTTTGTTCCAGCAAGAAATGTTTTTTCTCTAATTAACGTACGTGTTACAGGCTTTCTTCTCAAATTTCAGATAAATGAGGGTTAGAACAGCAGAGTAAGGTGAGCCAAATGTTAGTTCCAAATACAAAACTATAAATAATGGATAATTAGTATAGTTGCATCCATATATGCATACTGCAGTGAACTGATGCAAAAGAAAAACAAAAAATAATTGATAGCAAAACACTAAAACCATATCATAACTAACTGTTATAAATATGAGTGGAATTATGGGCAGTTATGAATTCTGTTACAAAGTATGAAGGCACAGAAATGACAGAACAAGTGATTCTGGGAGAGCATCTTCTTACATGTAGCTGCTTGCATTTTATTCTGGTATTGGACACTAATTGCTTTTGAACTTTCACCACCAGGCTTTCGAGCTTTCTTTTAGAAGCCTGTGCATGATATTTCTTTTTTTTGCAGGGGAATATATTTTTTATGATTTTGTTAGCAGAAAGATTCATAAAGTTTTTGTAATTCATGATAGTTCTTTTTCTGTTCCTGGCTTGCAAAAGGCGTAATTGGAATTCTTATTGCCTTCAGCATGTTAAGAACAAATAATTTGTATCAGTATACTGCCTATATGAAGGTTCATTTGAAAATTGCAATTCTCCGAGTGGATGTCTTGGTAAAAATTTTACTTTCTTATTTGTAACTTCTGTAGATGAAATATTGAATCTGGATTGGCGCCGAGCACGCAACTGTAAGTGAGAAGAAGTCTGAAATGTGGCACTGTGCTAAGGACAGCGGCGACAACTTCCTGAGGAGGTATTTACATGTTGCCAGAGGATGCAAAGATTGATCAGATCAAGGCGACCATGGAGGACGGTGCACTGAGCATCACTATACCGAATTGAGACTACCCACAAAAAGTTGATGATGATAAAATGGTAGGTACTCAAGGACTATCACCTCAATATAAGTACTACATAGACTGCGCTGTCCAATTGTATTCAAAAGTTTGTAATAAATGAAATTGAACTCAATAGCACATCAGTTACATTATTTCCTCGAATGAAATAAATATTTCTCATTTGAGCTAATCACTGTGGGGGCTACTCATAAAGAAAGAACAAAAACAAATCCATCCATAATTCAACATGAACTTAATTAAAGCCCCCATATCAGATCAGATTCAATTAGACTTGTCCGATTGTGCTTACTGGGCTGAGATGGGTACACTACGCAACACCACGGTTTCGACCGTGAGTCCAGGTCCAAAACCAAAAAGCACTCCCCACTCAAGCCCCTCTCCGGTGGTAGCCTTGCCTTCCTCTGCCGATCTCCTCCTCATCTCGTCTAGGATGAAAAGGACACACGCACTGGACATATTGCCGTACTCGCTCAAAATGTGTCTAGTAGCACTCATTTTCTCCTTCTTCAGTTGAAGCTTGGCCTCCACCTGATCTAGGATAGCCGGGCCACCTGGGTGTGCTGCCCAAAAGATTGAGTTCCAATCAGATATACCTGTAAATAAGTTATGTATATATTAGAAATATTAAATTAAGGAGTAGCAAATCGAGTAGATCACTTAAGTGAACACCGTAGTAAGAATCAATTATTTCATTAGTCAAGTTTGACATACCAATTGGAGAGAAAGCTCCGACAAGACTCTTCTCGATGTTCTTGGAGATCAACCCAGGTACATCCTTGAGGAGGTGGAAGGTGAGACCCACTTCCCGAAGGTGGCCGTCTATTGCCCCCTCAGAGTCGGGCAGGATGGTTTGCTGAGCAGATACCAGCTGGAACAATGGACGCTCGATTGTGGGTTCAGGATCTGCACCGACTATAAGAGCAGCTGCACCATCCCCAAAGAGTGCTTGCCCGACTAGGGAATCAAGATGTGAGTCTGAAGGACCGCGGAATGTGACAGCGGTGATCTCTGAGCAAATCACTAACACTCGGGCCCCGCGGTTGTTCTCAGCAAGGTCCTTGGCCATGCGAAGAACAGTGCCTCCGGCAAAGCATCCTTGCTGGTACATCATGAAACGATTCACCGATGGACGGAGACCAAGGAGCTTGGTGACTTGATAGTCGGCACCGGGCATGTCAACACCGCTGGTGGTGCAGAAGATCAGGTGTGTGATCTTGGACTTGGGCTGGCCCCATTCCTTGATGGCTTTGACTGCAGCCTCCTTTCCGAGCTTTGGTACCTCGACAACAACAAGGTCTTGGCGTGCATCCAGCGATGGCGCCATGTAAGCACACATATTAGGGTTCTCATTTAAAATCTCCTCAGTCAAGTGCATGTATCTTTTCTTAATCATTGATTTGTCGCCTGAAATATGAAAATTAGCAACAATTATGTCTCATTAATCATGAAAACCATCACATTTCTACTTCATATTTGAAAAATTAAAGAGAAGATGCAGGTTTTATTCTTAAAGATTTATGAGGTACACTTACACATCCGCTTGAACTTTTCTTTCAGGTCAGTCATATGCTCGCTCTTTGTGATGCGAAAGTAGTAATCAGGGTAGTCCGCCTGATGCACGCAGTTGGTTGGTGTGGCCGTACCGATGGCCAATATGTTGGCCGGGCCTTGAGCGCGCTGTGCCTGCCTAATTTCTTCCACGCCGGCCATGATCGACTGGTCCTTAATTTTGCTAAGCCTTGAACAAGAATTGAGCTTGATGTATGCAACTCCTGTTTAGTCACTGAGAGGATTTGACAATGTTTTAGAAACAACAGTACTTTTGTTTGTTGCAGTGGTGTTGAGAAGTAAGAGAAGGAATGGAGAATTTATAAGAGAGGGAAAGATGGAGCTGGTTCAAAGGAGGGTTGGTGTGCTGCCAAAAGGGTAAATCGGTCAAACAGAAAGCGGGTCGTTGGGGCCGAAGATTGGTGAGGATTTTGAAGTATGGCAAATTTGAAGAGACCTGGTGATGCTATTATGATTTGACTATTTGACTTTAGCATACTGAGTTTTTCTTAACTTTGCTGTATTATAATTTGAAATTAATCCTAGATGAAATAGGATAACATGTAAAAACAAGAGCAATGAAACAAACGTGTGGCTAGTGGAGCAATGGAAATGAAGTGGTAGCTAGTGCTCAACGTAGCAAAGCATTGACTGGTCTTCATTCCATTAAAGAATAAATAAAACTAACTTCCGATTTAGTCTGATTTATTTTTCTATTTGGATCAAAGCTCCGGCGCTTCGACGAAACCCAGAAGAGTTAATTTAAAGGGAGTTCATATACATGTTGATATCGATACTACAGTAGAGTCGATTAGGTCAACTCTTCTTTCGCACAACACACAAATTGTGTTCTACTCACTTTGATTTTTGACCAATTTAAGTGTTTCTCGCATTCTCAAAACTAACGCTGAATAATAAAACAAACAATAAAACAAACAACATGAATAATAGACAAACTAATATAAATAAAACAATATAGTCATTAATTTACATAATAAAGTCAATAAGCTAAATAATAAACTAATTAATGTGAAACATAAAATAATAAAAAAAGCTCGTCAAGAATCAGTTTTTGGTTTAGTAGTAAAGGCAATGCTCTCCGTGTAGGAGATCACAAGTTCAAATCCAGATGGGGGTATTTTATAGACATTTAAACTTGAATAATTTAGATTTTCATCTTAATCTCAGAAAAACAAAAAAAAAAATACAAAAAACACACGTCAATCTGATTGGTACCAGTAACGAATCCAACTTCATACTAGACTGGTACCAGATTACTAGTGACTTCTAAACTTATTTTTTTTATTGCTCTAGAGTACTTTTTTGAAATGTATATCTTCCAATTGTTCAAAATAAGTAAAACTAAAAATGATATTGACAGACGTCAAGTGAAATGAATTTTTTTCTTTTTCAAGGTCTAAATCAATAGACAATAGTAGAACTGTTTTATTGATGGTTTGCAGGATATCAAGTATCAAAATGTTGAGAAAGAAAAAAAATACTAACATTACTTAAAAATAATAAATCGTTTAATTTGAATAACAAAAGCAATAAGTTGAATGATAAGACACTTAACATGAATAATAAAACAAAGCCAATAAGTAAAAATAACAATAGAACTGTTGCAAGGATCGTTTGCAGGATATCAGATAATAAAAATAGAAAAAAAAACAAAATTAATATTGTTAATATGAATAACAGAAATAAATAACAAATTTGAATAATAAATCAACCAATTATATAATAAATTAATTAATCTGAATAACAAACGAAATAATTTGCATAATAAAACATCTTATATGAATAATAAAATAAAATAATTAATTTGAATAATAAAGTTAATGTAAAAAAAAACAGAGTGAAACAAAATAATTATTTTGGAAACAGAGGGGAGAGAGATGAGAAAAACGAGAGCAACAGATGAGAAAAGTGAGCGAAAGTTGAGAAATGAGAGTGAGGGAGAGAGACTGATTGTAGCGTCAGTGAAAGAGAAGGAGAATGGAGAGAAATGAACGAAGTGATCACGAACCGAGCGTTGAACCGGAAATTAAACCGGACATGGTTCAATGGTATCGATGCTCGTATCGATAAAAAAAAAAGCCGAAACATTTTCCTAATTTAAAAATTGTGTCTGTTGTTGTCAATTGTTGGATAATTATGTGCACGTGCTCATTGTTTAGTTTGGTGAATTTCGGAGGCTATAATGATGCCTGTAGTTGAAGATACCAAAAATACAGATGCTAATTTTTGTATTTTATCATAGAATTGTTCAAAACAATTCTGAACATTCATTTTGTATTCAACGGTTTAAATTTTATCCAATTTTTCATTATTAAATACAAGCAATTTTAATAAATCCGAACAATTATTTGGTTGTATCTGGACCTTCTGATAAATTGAAAAGTCCAATTTTTTTTTTAATTAACCGGTGGTTTGATAAAATTGGATTAGCCGTTGGGGTGCTAGTTGTTCCCTCCTAGCAGCGTAGAGTGACTTAAAAGTAAAACATAGGTTGAAAATTGTTCTGATTTGATTTCAGCACATCAATTTGGCTTCAAACGGAGGCAAAAAATGTTGTTGCATTCCTTTGACAAAGCTGTCCAGTTTTATTATTTTGATTTAGGACTGAATTCTTTAGACTATATGGGTGGTGCTTGAACGTTTGGTTGGTTATACTCACTGTGGCAATTAATGGTATTGACAGGATACAACATTAGTACCAGAATAATGCTGGTAGAGCTTCAAATACTTTGTTTCAGCAAGAAATGTTTTCTCTAATTAACGTGTTACAGGCTTTCTTCTCAATTTTCAGATAAGTATAAATAATGGGTAGTAATATAGTCAAATCCATATGCATTAAAACCAAAAATAAATTGATAACAAACATTAAAACCATATCTTAACTAATGGTTACAAATATGAGTGAAAATTTGGGCAGTTAATTATGAATTCTGCTATAAAGTATAAAGGCACAGAAATGACAAAACAAGTGATTCTGGTAGGGCATCTTACTAATATATATTGTAGCTTCTGGTACATTATTCTGGTAATGAACACATATTGCTTTCAAACTTTCGCCACCAGGCTTTCGAGATTTCTTTTATAAGCCTGAGCATGATATTTCTTGCTTTGTAGGGGTATATATTTTTTATGATTTTGCTAGCAGAAAGATGCATATATTTTTTCTAATCCATGTTTCACTATGAATGTATACTCAGGACAACATAAAGCTTGATTAAATCCTGATTGAATTTAGTTCTTTTCTAGTTCTTGGCTTGCGTAATGCATAATTGGCATTCTTATTGCCTTCAATACGTTAAGAACGGATAATTTGTATTTGTTCATAGCCGACTGCTAGGTCAGTGTACTACCTATATGAAAGTTCATTTGAAAAGTGCAATCCTCCGAGTGGATGTTTTGGTAAAAATTCTCGTTTCTTAATTGTAACTTTTGTAGATGAAAAACTGAAACCAAGATCAAGGAGTCACAGAGGCAGATAACCAGGAAGATGAAGCTCGATGTCAAGGATAGCAAAATATGAATCCGGGTTAGCGCCGAGCACGCAACTGTAAGGGAGAAGAAGTCCGAAATGTGGCACTGTGCCAAGGACAGCAGTGACAACTTCCTGAGGAGGTACTTAGCTGTCGCCAGAGGATGCAAAGATTGATCAGATCAAGGCGATCATGGAGGACGGTGCGCTGAGCGTCACTATATGGAATTGAGATTACCGACGAAAGCTGATGATGATAAAATGGTAACTACTAAAGGACTATCACCTCAATATAAGTACTACATAGACTGCATTGTCCAATTGTATTCAAAAGTTTGTAATAAATGAAATTGAACTCATAGCACATCAGTTACATTATTTCGTTGAACGAATAAAATAAATATTTCTCATTTGAGATATTCACTGGGGGTGCTACTCATAAAGAAAGAACAAAAAACAAATCCATCCATAATTCAACATGAACTTAATAAAAGCCTCCATATCAGATCAGATTGAATTAGACTTGTCCAATTGTGCTTACTGGGCTGAGATGGGTACACTATGCAACACCACGGTTTCGACCGTGAGTCCAGGTCCAAAACCAAAAAGCACTCCCCACTCAAGCCCCTCTCCGGTGGTAGCCTCACCTTCCTTTGCCGATCGCCTTCTCATCTCGTCTAGGATGAAAAGCACACAAGCACTGGACATGTTGCCGTACTCACTCAAAATGTGCCTAGTAGCACTCATTTTCTCCTTCTTCAGTTGAAGCTTGGCCTCCACCTGATCTAGGATAGCCGGGCCTCCTGGGTGGGCTACCCAGAAGATCGAGTTCCAATCAGATATACCTGAAAATAATTTGTGATATATTAGAAATATGAAATTAAAGAGTAGCAAATCGATTAAGTAAACACCATAGTCAGAATCAATTATTTAGTTAGTCAAGTTTGACATACCAATTGGAGAGAAAGCTCCGACAAGACTCTTCTCAATGTTCTTGGAGATCAGCCCAGGTACATCCTTGAGGAGGTGGAAGGTGAGACCCACTTCCCGAAGGTGGCCGTCTATTGCCCCCTCAGAGTCGGGCAGGATGGTCTGCTGAGCCGATACTAGCTGGAACAAGGGACGCTCGATGGTGGGGTCAGGATCTGCACCGACTATAAGAGCAGCCGCACCATCCCCAAAGAGTGCTTGCCCAACTAGGGAATCAAGGTGTGAGTCTGAGGGACCACGGAATGTGACAGCGGTGATCTCCGAGCAAATCACCAACACTCGGGCCCCGCGGTTGTTCTCAGCAAGGTCCTTAGCCATGCGAAGAACGGTGCCTCCGGCAAAGCATCCTTGCTGGTACATCATGAAACGATTCACCGATGGACGGAGACCAAGGAGCTTGGTGACTTGATAGTCGGCACCGGGCATGTCAACACCACTGGTGGTGCAGAAGATCAGGTGCGTGATCTTTGACTTAGGCTGGCCCCACTCCTTGATGGCTTTGACTGCAGCCTCCTTTCCGAGCTTTGGTACCTCAACAACAACAAGGTCTTGGCGTGCATCCAGCGACGGCGCCATGTAAGCACACATATTCGGGTTCTCATTTAAAATCTCCTCAGTCAAGTGCATGTATCTTTTCTTAATCATTGACTTGTCGCCTGAAATATGAAAATTAGCAACAATTATGTCTCATTAATCATGAAAACCATCACATTTCCTACTTCATATTTTAAAAAATTAAAGAGAAGATGCAGGTTTTATTCTTAAAGATTTATGAGGTACACTTACACATCCGCTTGAACTTTTCTTTCAGGTCAGTCATATGCTCGCTCTTTGTGATGCGAAAGTAGTAATCAGGGTAGTCGGCCTGATGCACGCAGTTGGTCGGTGTGGCCGTACCGATGGCCAATATGTTGGCCGGGCCTTGAGCGCGCTGTGCCTGCCTAATTTCTTCCACGCCGGCCATGATCGACTGGTCCTTAATTTTGCTAAGCCTTGAACAAGAATTGAGCTTGATGTATGCAACTCCTGTTTAGTCACTGAGAGGATTTGACAATGTTTTAGAAACAACAGAACTTTTGTTTGTTCCAGTGGTGATGAGAAGTAAGAGAAGGAATGGAGAATTTATAAGAGAGGGAAATTAAGATGGAGCTGGTTCAAAGGAAGGTTGGTGTGCTGCTCCAAAGGTAAATCGGTCAAACAGAAAGCGGGTAGTTGGCGCCAAAGGTTGGTGAGGATTTTGAAGTATGGCAAATTTGAAGAGAAGTAAAAGAAATGAAATTATTAGAACCTTTTTTTTCTTTTTTTCTTGGTAAAAGTAAATTTTATAAAATATCATCGGTCGTTACACATTATTTGCCATATTATAATTTGGATACCAAGATGAAATAGGACAACATATAAAAACAATTAAATTAAAAAAAAACGTGCGGATAGTGGAGCAATAGAAATGAAGTGGTAGCTAGTGCTCAACGTTGCAAAGAATTGACTGGTCTTCACTCCATTAAAGCATAAAATAACTTCCTATTTAGTCTCATTTATTTTTCTATTTGAATCAAAGCTCCAGCGCTTCGACGAAACCCAACAGAACATAAAATTTAAAAAGGAGCTGATACGTAGAACCAATACTGTAGTACAGTTGAATTACGTTCACCTCATGCGACTAATATAATTTATTGTATAATTTATTGTATGAATAATAAAGTAAATAACATCAATAATAAATAACTTAACATGAATAAAAAAAATATAACCATTAACTTACATAATAAAACCAATAAGTTGAATAATAAACTAATTAATATGAAACATAAAATAATAAAAAAATATCTCAATCTGATATGTACCAGTAACGTATCCAATTGCATATTGGACTGGTACCGAATTGCCAATGACATCGAAATTTGTTTTTTTTTTATCGATCTAGTATATTTTCTCCAAATTTATATCTTTCAATTGTTCAAAATAAGTAAAATTAAAAACGATACTGACAGACGTCGAGTGAGATGAAATTTCTTCTTTTTCAATGTCTAAATCAATAGTAAAATTATTCTGTTGATTATTTGCATGACATCAAGTAATAAAAAATTGAAAAAGAAAAAATGTCAGCATTTTTTTAGAAATAATAAATTGATTAACTTAAATAACAAAAGAAATAATGTGAATAATAAAGCACTTAATATGAATAATAAAACAAAACATGAATTTGAATAATAAAAACTAACAATTAAATATTCATATTGTTAAACTTGATCAAGATATAAAATCAACTATATAATCGTCGCATGGATCTTTTGCAGGATATTAGATAACAAAAATGGAAAAAAAAGAAACAAAATTATAATTTTTGACTAAATAACATAAACAAGTAACTAATTTGAATAATAAAGACAACAAATTGCATAAATAAATCTTTAATGTGAATAATAAAAGAAACAATCTAATAGTAAAGCATATAATATGAATAATAAAAGAAAATACTTAACTTGAATAATAAAATTAATAATATGCATAATAAAATATTTAACGTGAAAAATACAAATTGTTTGAAACAGAGACGAATTAAGAGAGATGAAAGAACAAGAACGATGAGAAAACAAATGAGAAACAGCAGCGAGAGAGATAGCGAGAGAGATGGAAGAGAAGAATAAGCGAGAGAGATGGAAGAGAAGAATAAGCGAGAGAGATGGAAGAGAAGAATAAGCGAGAGAGATGGAAGAGAAGAATAAGCGAAAGAGAGGAGTGCAAGTGTGCAACGCTAAATAGCGAGAGGGAGGAAGAAGGAGAGGAGAGAGTCGGAAGAGTGGGAGTGAGAAAGAAAAAGAAAAAGTATAGATGTTCGTATCGAATTAAGTATCAGCGAAACATTTTCCAATTTAAAAATTGTCTGTTGTTGTCATTTGTTGAGGAGTTGTGTACACGTGCTCATTGTTTAGTTTGATGAATTTAAAAAGGATATAACGACACCTGTAGTTCAAGATACAGAAAACAGAGATGCTACTTTTGTATTTTTATAATAGAATTGTTCAAAATAGTTCTGAACATTCATTTTATATCCAACGGTTTAAATTGTATCCAATTTTTCATTATTAAATACAAGCAAATTTAACAAGTCCGAACAATTATTTGGTTGTATCTGGACCTTCTGATAAAATTGAACAGTTCAATATGATGTTGCTACATTCCCTTCACAAAGGTGTCCAGTTTTACTATTTTGATTCCTGTCTGAATTCTATGGACTATGGGTGGTGCTTGAAAGTTTGGTTGGTTACATTCACTGTGGCAATGGTATTGACAGGATACATCATTAGTACCAGAATAATGCTGGTAGAGATTCAAATACTTTGTTTCAAGAAATGTTTTCTCTAATTAACACGTTACAGGCTTTCTTCTCAAATTTCAGATAAATGAAGGTTGGAACAGCAGAATAAGGTGAGGAAAATGTTAGTTTCAAATACAAAACTACAAATAATGGGTAGTTGTATAGTCACATCCACATGCATACTTCAGTGAACTGATGCAAAAGAAAAACCGAAAATAAATTTATAACAAAATTAAAACCATATCTTAACTAATGGTTACAAATATGACTAGAATTTTGGCTAGTTAATTATGAATTCTACTATAAAGTATAAAGGCACAGAAATGACAAAACAAGTCAATCTGGCAGGGCGTCTAATTACATGCTAATATATACTGTAGCTGCTGTCACTTTATTCTGGTATTGAACACTATTGCTAGGGGTGTAAATGGATCGGATTGGTCACGTTTCACATCAATATCCAATCCAATATATACTATTGGGGTTATAACAATTTCAATCCGTAACCAACCAACAAAAATAAAAAAACCGCTCAATCCATGTTTCTTTGAGGCGGTAGGGTTTTGCGGGTTTCAAGGGTTTCATGAATTTGTATCAGTATACTGCCTATATAAAAGTTCATTTGAAAAGTGCAATTCTCCGAGTTTATGTTTTTGTAAAAATTTTACTCTCTTATTTGTTACTTCTGTAGATGAAATTGTCAGAAATTGAACTATTAAAAAACAGATTGCAAACCAAAAAAAAATTCAGCAGTAAGCTCTCTTTTATTAACCTCTTATTAATTATCTTTCTCTCTCTATTTAAATACAATTACAAATGCTCATTATATAGCCTCACATATTCAAAACTACCTATCTAAATTTAGAACTTTTGACTCTCTAAATTAACCAGCAGTTCTGCTATTTTTAGTTACTGTTACAAATAAAATCCTAAGTATAATCCCCACTAACATTAAATAACTATCCACTTATATTTCTGCTATAACAAAACTAATTATAATATAAACTAATATTACACGTCTAAAACACATCCTAATCTAATTTTGAATTAACCTTCAATAGATTGTGTTTCAACAGAAATATTGAATCCGGATTAGCGCCGGGCATGCAACTGTAAGTGAGAAGAAGTCCCAAATGTGGCACTGTGATAAGGACAGCAGCGACAACTTCCTGAGGAGGAATTTACGTGTTGCTAGAGGATGCAAAGATTGATCAGATCAACGCCACCATGGAGGACGGTGTGCTGAGCATCACTATACCGAATTGAGACTACCAACAAAAAGCTGATGATAATAAAATGGTAGGTACTAAACGACTCTTGCCTAAATATAAGTATCAAAAGTTTGTAATAAATGAAATTGAACACATACTACATTGGTCACATTATCTCCTTGAGCGAATAAAATTAATATTTCTCATTTGAGCTGACCACTAGGGGTGCTACTAATAAAGAAAGAACAAAAACAAATATATCCAAAATCAAACATGAACTTAAAGAACCCCCATGTCAGAGCAGATTCAATTAGTCTTGTCCAATTGTGCTTACTGGGCTGAGATCGGTACACTATGCAAGACCACAGTTTCGACCGTGAGTCCAGGTCCAAAACCAAAAAGCACTCCCCACTCAAGCCCTTCTCCGGTGGTAGCCTTGCCTTCTTCTGCCGACCGCCTTCTCATCTTGTCTAGGATGAAAAGCACACAAGCACTGGACATGTTGCCGTACTCACTCAAAATGTGTCTAGTGGCACTCATTTTCTCCTTCTTCAGTTGAAGCTTGGCCTCCACCTGATCTAGGATAGCCGGGCCTCCTGGGTGGGCTACCCAGAAGATCGAGTTCCAATCAGATATACCTGAAAATAATTTGTGATTTATTAGAAATATGAAATTGAAGAGTAGCAAATCGAGTGGATCACTTAAGTAACCACCATAGTCAGAATCAATTATTTAGTTAGTCAAGCTTGACATACCAATTGGAGAGAAAGCTCCGACAAGACTCTTCTCGATGTTCTTGGAGATCAGCCCAGGTACATCCTTGAGGAGGTGGAAGGTGAGACCCACTTCACGAAGGTGGCCGTCTATAGCCCCCTCTGAGTCAGGCAGGATGGTCTGCTGAGCCGATACTAGCTGGAACAAGGGACGCTCGATGGTGGGGTCAGGATCTGCACCGACTATAAGAGCAGCCGCACCATCCCCAAAGAGTGCTTGACCAACTAGGGAATCGAGGTGTGAGTCTGAGGGACCACGGAATGTGACAGCGGTGATCTCCGAGCAAATCACCAACACTCGGGCCCCGCGGTTGTTCTCAGCAAGGTCCTTAGCCATGCGAAGAACGGTGCCTCCGGCAAAGCATCCTTGCTGGTACATCATGAAACGATTCACGGATGGACGGAGACCAAGGAGCTTGGTGACTTGATAGTCAGCACCGGGCATGTCAACACCGCTGGTGGTGCAGAAGATCAGATGGGTAATCTTCGACTTGGGCTGGCCCCACTCCTTGATGGCTTTGACTGCAGCCTCCTTTCCGAGCTTTGGTACCTCGACAACAACAATGTCTTGGCGTGCATCAAGCGACGGCGCCATGTAAGCACACATATTCGGGTTCTCATTTAAAATCTCCTCAGACAAGTGCATGTATCTTTTCTTAATCATTGACTTGTCGCCTATAAAATCAAAGTTAGCAACAATTCAGTCACAGTAAATAATGGCAACCATCACACCTGCATATTTTTTTATTTAAAAAAATAAAGAGAAGATATAGATATGATTTACATAATACAGGTTTGGTAACATTTAACGAGACACACTTACACATCCGCTTGAACTTTTCTTTCAACTCAGTCATATGCTCGCTCTTAGTGATGCGAAAGTAGTAATCAGGGTAGTCAGTCTGATGAACACAGTTGGTCGGTGTGGCCGTACCAATGGCCAATATGGTGGCCGGGCCTTGAGCGCGCTGTGCCTGTCTGATTTCTTCCACACTTGCCATGATCGATTGATCCTTAATATTCCTCGAGTTTTGAGCAAGAATGGAACTTGGGTTGCAACTGCTGGTTAGTCTCTGAGAGGATTTGACAATGTTTTAGAAACAACAGAACTTTTGTTTGTTGGGGCGGTGATGAGAAGTAAGAGAAGGAATGGAGAATTTATAAGAGAGGGAAAGATGGAGCTGGTTCAAAGAAAGGTTGGTGTGCTGCCACGAGGATAAATCTGTCACATAGAAGCGGGTAGTTGGCGCCAAAGGTTGGTGAGGATTTTGGAGTATGGAAAATTTGAAGAGACCTGGTGATGCTATTATATATGACTTGACTATTTGACTTTAATTCACATACTGAGTTCTTCTTAATTTTTTGAACGATAATACATATCTAATAATTATCTACAGAGATTTGACGAAAGCTAGCTCTTGATATAGGAGTCCACCACTGGCGTAGAAGTGAATAGAATTTTTATTCGTCTATATATTCTGTATTTTTTTTAAAAAAATATACTATTATTATTCTGTACATGATACTAGAAATGAAATGATTAAAAACTTTTTTTTTCAGATTAGTAAATTTTATAAAATTTCTTGGTCGTTACACATTATTTGCCATATTATAATTTGGATACCTAGATGAAATAGGACAACATACAAAAAGCAATTAAAAAAACGTGTGGCTAGTGAAGGAATGGAAACGAAGTGGTAGCTAGTGCTCAACGTAGCAAAGAATTGACTAGTCTTCATTCCATTAAAGAATAAAAAGAAAAAACTTCCCACTCGGTCTGATTTATTTTTCTATTTGGATCAAAGACCCCGGCGCTTTGACGAAACCTACCAGAACAGTTAATTTTAAAATTGTGTCTGTTGTGGTCATTTGTTGGGTAAGTATGTACACGTGCTCATCGTTTAGTTTGATTAATTTCGTAGGCTGTAACGACGCCAGTAGTTGAATATACCGAAAACAGAGATGCTAATTTTTGTATTTTTATCATAGAATTGTTCAAAACAGTTCTGAACTTTCATTTTGTATCCAACGGTTTAAATTTTATCTAATCTTTCATTATGAAATACGAGCAATTTTAATAAGTTCGAACAATTATTTGGTCGTATCTGGAAGACTGGAACTTCTGACAAAATTGAACAGTTCAATATAATGTTGTTGCATTCCCTTGACAAAGGTGTCCAGTTTTACTATTTTGATTTCGGTCTGAATTCTATAGACTATGAGTCTATGACTGGTGCTTGAACGTTTCCTTGACATTCACTGTGGCGATGGTATTGATATGACACATCATTAGTACTAGAGTAATGCTGGTAGAGCTTCAAATACTTTGTTTCAAGAAATGTTTTCTCTAATCAATGCGTTACAACTTTCTTCTCAATTTTCAGATAAATGAAGGTTGGAACAGCAGATTAAGGTGAGGCAAATGTTGGTTTCAAATACAAAAATACAAATAATGGGTAGTAATATAGTCACATCCATATGCATACTCCACTGAACTGATGCAAAAGAAAAACAAAAATACATTGACAACAAACATCAAAACCATATCTTAACTAATGGTCACAAATATGAGTGGAATTTTGAGCAGTTAATTATGAATTCTGCTACAAAGTATAAAGGCACAGAAATGACAGAAAAAGTTATTCTGGGAGAGCATCCTATTACATGTTAATATATATTGTACCTGCTCGCACATTATTCTGGTATTGAACACATATTGCTTTCAAACTTTCACCACCAGGTTTCCAGCTTTCTTTTGGAAGCTGTGCATGATATTTCTTTCTTTGCAGGGGTATATATTTTTTATGATTTTTCTAACAGAAAGATTCATGAATTTTTTGTAATTCATGACAGTTCTTTTTTTGTTCTTGGCTTGCAAAAGGCATAATTGGCATTCTTATTGCCTTCAACATGTTAAGAATAAATAATTTGTATCTGTATACTGCCTATATGAAAGTTCGTTTGAAAAGTGCAATTCTCCGAGTGGATATTTACTTTCCTATTTGTTACTTCTGTAGATGAAATATTGAATCCAGATTAGCTCCAAGCACACAACCGTAAGTGAGAAGAAGTCCAAAATGTGGAACTGTGCTATGGACAGCGGCGACAACTTCCTGAGAAAGTATTTACATGTTGCCAGAGGATGCAAAGATTGATCAGATCAATGTGACCATGGAGGATGGTGCGCTGAGCATCACCATACTGGATTGAGACTACCGACGAAAGCTGATGATGATAAAATGGTAACTACTAAAGGACTATCACCTCAATATAAGTACTACATATACTGCGCTGTCAAATGATATTCAAAAGTTTGCAATAAATAAAATCGAACTCATAGCACATCAGTTACATTATTTCCTCTAACGAATGAAATAAATATTTCTCATTTGAGCTGATCACTAGGGGTGCTACTCATAAAGAAAGAACAAAAACAAATCCATCCATAATTCAACATGAACTTAATTAAAGCCCCCATATCAGATCAGATTCAATTAGACTTGCCCAATTGTGCTTACTGGGCTGAGATGGGTACACTACGCAACACCACGGTTTCGACCGTGAGTCCAGGTCCAAAACCAAAAAGCACTCCCCACTCAAGCCCCTCTCCGGTGGTAGCCTTGCCTTCCTCTGCCGATCTCCTCCTCATCTCGTCTAGGATGAAAAGGACACACGCACTGGACATATTGCCGTACTCGCTCAAAATGTGTCTAGTAGCACTCATTTTCTCCTTTTTCAGTTGAAGCTTGGCCTCCACCTGATCTAGGATAGCCGGGCCACCTGGGTGTGCTACCCAGAAGATTGAGTTCCAATCAGATATACCTGAAAATAATTTGTGATATATTAGAAATATGAAAATTAAAGAGTAGCAAATCGATTAAGTAAACACCATAGTCAGAATCAATTATTTAGTTAGTCAAGTTTGACATACCAATTGGAGAGAAAGCTCCGACAAGACTCTTCTCAATGTTCTTGGAGATCAGCCCAGGTACATCCTTGAGGAGGTGGAAGGTGAGACCCACTTCCCGAAGGTGGCCGTCTATAGCCCCCTCTGAGTCGGGCAGGATGGTCTGCTGAGCCGATACTAGCTGGAACAAGGGACGCTCGATGGTGGGGTCAGGATCTGCACCGACTATAAGAGCAGCGGCACCATCCCCAAAGAGTGCTTGACCAACTAGGGAATCGAGGTGTGAGTCTGAGGGACCACGGAATGTGACAGCGGTGATCTCCGAGCAAATCACCAACACTCGGGCCCCGCGGTTGTTCTCAGCAAGGTCCTTAGCCATGCGAAGAACGGTGCCTCCGGCAAAGCATCCTTGCTGGTACATCATGAAACGATTCACCGAGGGACGGAGACCAAGGAGCTTGGTGACTTGATAATCAGCACCGGGCATGTCAACACCACTGGTGGTGCAGAAGATCAAATGGGTGATCTTGGACTTGGGCTGGCCCCAATCCTTGATGGCTTTGACTGCTGCCTCCTTTCCGAGCTTTGGGACCTCGACAACAACAAGGTCTTGGCGTGCATCCAACGACGGCGCCATGTAAGCACACATATTCGGGTTCTCATTTAAAATCTCCTCAGTCAAGTGCATGTATCTTTTCTTAATCATTGACTTGTCGCCTGAAATATGAAAATTAGCAACAATTATGTCTCATTAATTATGAAAACCATCACATTTCCTACTTCATATTTTAAAAAAGTAAAGAGAAGATGCAGGTTTTATTCTTAAAGATTTATTAGGTACACTTACACATCCGCTTGAACTTTTCTTTCAGGTCAGTCATATGCTCGCTCTTTGTGATGCGAAAGTAGTAATCAGGGTAGTCTGCCTGATGCACGCAGTTGGTAGGTGTGGCCGTACCGATGGCCAATATGTTGGCCGGGCCTTGAGCGCGCTGTGCCTGCCTAATTTCTTCCACGCTGGCCATGATCGACTGGTCCTTAATTTTGCTAAGCCTTGAACAAGAATTGAGCTTGATGTATGCAACTCCTGTTTAGTCACTGAGAGGATTTGACAATGTTTTAGAAACAACAGAGCTTTTGTTTGTTCCTGTGGTGATGAGAAGAAAGAGAAGGAATGGAGAATTTATAAGAGAGGGAAATTAAGATGGAGCTGGTTCAAAGGAGGGTTGGTGTGCTGCCAAAAGGGTAAGTCGGTCAAATAGAAGCGGGTAGTTGGCGCCAAAGGTTGGTGAGGATTTTAAGAGTATTGTAAATTTGAAGAGCCCTGGTGATGCAATCACGATTTGACTTTAACATACTGAGTTTTTCTTAATTTTCTGAACTATAATACATATCTAATAATTATCTACAGAGATCTGAAGAAAGCTAGCTCATGATATAGGAGTTCACAACTAGCGTAGATGTGAGAAGATTTTTATTAGTCTATTTTGTATTTTTTAAATAAGAAAATTATTATTATTATTTTTTAATATTACTACAACGCATAAATTTATTATTCTGTACATGATACTAGAAATGAATTGATTAGTACCTTTTTTTTCCTTGATAAAAGTAAATTTTAAATGAATTGATTAGAACCTTTTTCTTCCTTGATAAAAGTAAAATTAATAAAATTTCATTGGTCGTTACACAATATTTGACATAGTATAATTTGGATACCCAGATTGAAATATAGGATAACATATGAAATCAATTAAATTAAAAAACTTGTGGCTAGTGGAGCAATAGAAATGAAGTGGTAGCTGGCGCTCAACGTAGCAAAAAATTGACTGGTCTTCGTTCCATTAAAGAATAAAAAAAACTTACTTCCGATCTGAGGAGTTATTTTTCTGTTTGAGTCAAAGCTCCAGCACTTCGACGAAACCCAACGGAATAGTAAATTTATAAATTGTGTCTATTGTTGTCATATGTTAAGAGAGAAAAGAAGAAAATAAATAAAGTTTTTTTATTATAAATTTTCAATAATTTTCTCTTATATAGCAATAGAATATAACTCTTTTTACAACTCTAAACATTAAAAGAAAATTCTAAAAATTTGTATGGTAGTAAATAGATAATTCATACATTTTGAATAAATCACGTTAAGCCTTCCAAATTCCTTTATTAATCAGACTCAAATTCTATCTATCATAGAATCTAAAGAGTTTTATTCATATTTTCTAATAAATTTAACTTTAATTAAATTTATATTTTTAACATCTCCTTAAACTTAATTAATTCTTTCTTGCATCCTGAGTAATTTTTTACAACTTATCACCTGACATTTTTAATGACTTGTGTCCATATTAAGATCAAATTTCATATATCAACAACTCATCTCCTCCTTTTCTTGACGGCTTCTATTACTGACTTCTTGAGTTAGCCTTTTGCACCTTGTTTGCTCGCAAAATCAAGAGTCCTTCTAAGTCGTGAACTTTTGTCCTCTCCTGCCATCCTATTGCCTAACATTTTACTAGGTCATCTATTTGTGAGCTCCACACCCACAATGCGGCTCCACACCTCTTCACAACTTGTTCATATTTTTAATCAATTCATTGTAAGTCTTGGTTTATTTTTCAATAAAATCTTTCATCATTTTTACAAGGTTTGACGTTTGGGGTGCATTTTGGTCAAATTGCCTTTGGCAGAAACCTTAATTTGGTGGTTTTGATTCATGAAATTTGTGATTTGATTCTTCAAGTGAGCGGTTTTGGAAGGTGGAAATTACTTAGAAAGAAAAAGCCTAGATATTTGTTCCCAGGTGCTAATAGATTCGGGTGATAAAGATCTTAACCAATTTCTAGTCTATCCCTAAATGAGAGTGGAAAAACCCTAAGTTTGATTACATCTTGTGAAACATAGTTTATTTTGAGGGTGTCACAAATTTCTTCAAAAGCTGCTAAGTGCCGGTTCGGCTCTTCATGTGCTAAATCAGAAAACTGATTTTTGTTGACCATATTAATTAAAGCAAGCTTAAGTTCAAAATCATTTGCAGCGACTGTGGGCACGGTGTAGCTCATTCGGATGTCATTTGCTTTAGGAGTCGTGAAATCCTTCAGCGGCCTCAAATCATCAACTTATCAAGCCATATTTGGTTATGCCTCAAAAGTCAAGTCACCAAGGCCAAACTGGGGTTGATCGAGTCACTCTCTTAGTTCCTCTGAATCTCTTCCTCTTGTACATCAAGTGAATAGGTTTGTAAGCCAAAGTGAGTTCTATAGGAGAGAAAATAAAGTGAATCTCAAGAAAAGAAAGATAAAAAGAAGAATAACAATAAAAGAAAAGATTTAGTCTTAATTACTAAAGCTCAAACCGATATTTACCGTTGTCCGTAGCAACGGCGCTGAAAAGCTTGTTGAGTATCTAGTGTATATAAATTGGGGTTGATTTGTAGACATTTTTGAGCTTTTAAAGTTTGTAATTAATCATAATTTCTGTTTAGTAAAATGGCAAGCGCACGATTTACTATCATAGTAATTGTAGTGTCAATTTAAAGGGATAACCTAAAGTATCAGTACTTATAAGTTTAGTAATCTAGACTAACAAGGTAAACTGAGTTTTGCAATTTAAAAAAAACAAAACAAAACAAAGTACAAGTCAGTTTTGGGTACAACAACAGCCGAATTCCAAGTGTTTCTGATTTTCCTATCCACTTATGTATTAATTTATTTGAAATTATACTTTTAATATATCTTGAAATATGTGAGGGTTTCATATCTCAAAAGTAGCATTAAGTAATATTTTCATGGGTTAATACTGTAGCGATAAATCTTTCGGATTTCTCCATTCGATACCTCATCCTAAATGTTTAAGGCCTGAGTTCTTTGATTGTTTCTTACTAATTCTAGATTTCTCAAATAAGTACCTGGCCTAAAATTTAGTATTTATCTCTTAATTTTTTGAATTCAAGCAATTATTTTGTACGTATTTATCTAAATCTTTATGTCTATGTGGAGAAAATGGTGATTAAACCAATCAACACATAACTTGAACAAGTAATAAGAGACAAATCACAATAAAAAAATATTAAAAGCAACTATTTAAGTAAATCAATTATACTAAGTTTCAAGTATTACAACTATAACATTTAGAGAGGAAAATTAATCTCTCATAGATACACAAACAAATTAGTTTTCATTACAATTTCAAGGACTAAAAACAAAAAAATAAGAAAGAAAAATATTACATCAAATATCTTGCTTAGTTTTTCGCTCTTTCTCTAAGAATAATTTCGGCTTTAGTTCTTCACCTCTCTGACGGTTTGCTCCTCTCTTTACAGCTTATATATTTATAGACAAAGTAATTTGACTCTCAAGTACAGTATCTCTCAAAAATCTCTAAATATTTGATACCTTCAGTATTTTCTTTCAAATTCTTATTATAATTACTTCTCCAACGCAGAAATACAAATTATTTATATTTGTATGAATATTTTGTCAAGATATGTTCTGATTTTGAATATCCTCAAAATACAGAAGTTATAGATCTCATTTTTATCTTTTCATAGAGCCTTGATTTAGCTAAATCATACTTGGTATAAGAAAGATATGATCAAAATATCAAATATTATTATAATTATTCAGAATTCGTGATTTGTTTTCTTTCATCAAATTTCTTCATTTGCTTTGATATCTGTGTGGATTCTTCCATTATTTCTTCAATTTTTTATTCTCTTGCCAATTTGCTTCAATCATATAATCAATCAATACAAAGATGATAATATCTCGAACTTGATATGAAATCATTTTAAATTACGCTAAAATTAAGGAAATTATATGATTTCAGATGTAAAATTCTAAAAAAAATATATAAAATTGGAACTTATCAGCTCCACAACACATCTTCTCATGACCTTCAACACTTTTCCAGCAACATCCTCATCGTGTCTCTGGTTCTCTTCTCCTGGTACACATTGCCTAGACTCTTTCTCATACGAGTCAATGCTCACATCAGGTCACTCACCAATTCTTCGAGGACCATTGGCAGGAATTTCACCACGCTTATTTTTTTTTTTTAAATAACATCCGGTGCTCAATATCTCTCAACATTGACAAGTTTTTTTAAATATCATACTCTCTAACATATTTATTTTTTTTATAAGAACATTTCAAGAACTATCATCACAAAACATCAAATCAATACTCTTTATTTTTTTCCTTCCTCTTTTTTCTAACCCGATACACTATTTTCTTTCTTCATTTTTTTATATAGGAGATTTGTTATTGTTTTCTCACTACCGATATTTCTCTCATTTTTAGTAACACATACTCCTCTATTTTTTTTACTCTCCTTTTATTTTTTTCACTTATTTTTTTTTGTAACACATGTTTTTTCTTTCTCACCTTTTTCATTCATTTTTTTAATATCTTAGACTAAAACATTAGATAAAATTCTAAAATCATAACAGTCAATTTTTTTTTATAATCAAACTAGATAGCATTTTTTTCACTTCTTTTTCTTTTCCTTCTTTTTTTTTGTCTTTTTCTTCTTCGCCATCGTTGGCCCCTCTTGATCGCCCAATACTTTGATATCACTTTGTTAAAAAATAATAAAGAACCACAACACTTTTAAGGTGAAGAGAAGAGAAGGACAATAAATATATTTTTTTATTATAAATTCTTAATATTTCTCTCTTACATAGCAGCAGAATACAGTTTTTTTTTATAACCCTAAACATCAGGGGGAAAAAACTCTATTGGGAATACATAAAAATTTGTATAACATGAAGTAGAAAAACATTAAATAGAAAAATATAATTATAAACTACACAATAAATACTGACACTCTTTCACTAAAACATCGTATAACATTAAATAGAAAAATATAATTATAACTACACAATAAATGCTGACGCTCTTTCACTAAAATAGTCATAACTTTCTATTGAGAAATCCAATGAACTTGAAACTATGATCATTGAAAACTAAATTTCAAGAGATCTAAACCAATAGCTCATACATCTAAAACAAATCACGTTAGACTTTTCAAATTTCTTCATTAATCAGTCTCAAATTCAATCCACTGTACAATTCCAAGAGTTCTATTCATATCTTCCAATAAACCTAATTTTAATTAAATTTATATTTTCAACACACCCGGCTTTCAAGCTTTCCTTTAGAAGCATGAGCATGATATTTCCTTCTTTGCAGGGGCATATATTATTTATGATTTTGTTAGCAGAACGATTCATCAAGTTTTTGTAATTCATGACAGTTCTTTTTTAGTTATAGCTTGCAAAAGGCATAATTGGCATTCTTATTGCCTTCAACATGTTAAGAACAAATAGTTTGTATCAGTATACTGCCTATATGAAAGTTCATTTGAAAAGTGCAATTCTCCGCGTTTATGTTTTGGTAAAAATTTTACTCTCTTATTTGTTACTTCTGTAGATGAAATATTGAATCCGGATTAGTGCCGAAAACGCAACTGTAAGTGAGAAGAAGTCCCAAATGTGGCACTGTGCTAAGGACAACAGCCACAACTTCTTAAGAAAGTATTTACATGTTGCCAGAGGATGCAAAGATTGATCAGATCAAGGCGATCATGGAGGATGGTGCACTGAGCGTCACCATACCGGATTGAGACTACCGATGAAAGGTGATGATGATAAAATGGTAACTACTAAAGGAATATCACCTCAATATAAGTACTACATAGACTGCGCTGTCCAATTGTATTCAAAAGTTTGTAATAAATGAAATTCAACCATAGCACATCAGTTACATTATTTCCTCGAACGAATGAAATAAATATTTCTCATTTGAGCTAATCACTGGGGGTGCGACTCATAAAGAAAGAACAAAAACAAATCCATCCATAATTCAACATGAACTTAATTAAAGCCCCCATATCAGATCAGATTCAATTAGACTTGTCCGATTGTGCTTACTGGGCTGAGATGGGTACACTATGCAACACCACGGTTTCGACTGTGAGTCCAGGTCCAAAACCAAAAAGCACTCCCCACTCAAGCCCCTCTCTGGTGGTAGCCTTGCCTTCCTCTGCCGATCTCCTCCTCATCTCGTCTAGGATGAAAAGGACACACGCACTGGACATATTGCCGTACTCGCTCAAAATGTGTCTAGTAGCACTCATTTTCTCCTTCTTCAGTTGAAGCTTGGCCTCCACCTGATCTAGGATAGCCGGGCCACCAGGGTGTGCTACCCAAAAGATTGAGTTCCAATCAGATATACCTGTAAATAAGTTATGTATATATTAGAAATATTAAATTAAGGAGTAGCAAATCGAGTAGATCACTTAAGTGAACACCGTAGTAAGAATCAATTACTTAGTTAATCAAGTTTGACATACCAATTGGAGAGAAAGCTCCGACAAGACTCTTCTCGATGTTCTTGGAGATCAGCCCAGGTACATCCTTGAGGAGGTGGAAGGTGAGACCCACTTCCCGAAGGTGGCCGTCTATCGCCCCCTCAGAGTCGGGCAGGATGGTTTGCTGAGCAGATACCAGCTGGAACAATGGACGCTCGATTGTGGGTTCAGGATCTGCACCGACTATAAGAGCAGCTGCACCATCCCCAAAGAGTGCTTGCCCGACTAGGGAATCAAGATGTGAGTCTGAAGGACCGCGGAATGTGACAGCGGTGATCTCCGAGCAAATCACCAACACCCGGGCCCCGCGGTTGTTCTCAGCAAGGTCCTTGGCCATGCGAAGAACGGTGCCTCCGGCAAAGCATCCTTGCTGGTACATCATGAAACGATTGACCGATGGACGGAGACCAAGGAGCTTGGTGACTTGATAGTCGGCACCGGGCATGTCAACACCACTGGTGGTGCAGAAGATCAGGTGTGTGATCTTGGACTTGGGCTGGCCCCATTCCTTGATGGCTTTGACTGCAGCCTCCTTTCCGAGCTTTGGGACCTCGACAACAACAAGGTCTTGGCGTGCATCCAGGGAGGGCGCCATGTAAGCACACATATTGGGGTTCTCATTTAAAATCTCCTCAGTCAAGTGCATGTATCTTTTCTTAATCATTGACTTGTCGCCTGAAATATGAAAATTAGCAACAAATATGTCTCATTAATCATGAAAACCATCACATGTCCTACTTCATATTTTAAAAAATTAAAGAGAAGATGCAGGTTTTATTCTTAAAGATTTTTGAGGTACACTTACACATCCGCTTGAACTTTTCTTTCAGGTCAGTCATATGCTCGCTCTTTGTGATGCGAAAGTAGTAATCAGGGTAGTCCGCCTGATGCACGCAGTTGGTTGGTGTGGCCGTACCGATGGCCAATATGTTGGCCGGGCCTTGAGCGCGCTGTGCCTGCCTAATTTCTTCCACGCCGGCCATGATCGACTGGTCCTTAATTTTGCTAAGCCTTGAACAAGAATTGAGCTTGATGTATGCAACTCCTGTTTAGTCACTGAGAGGATTTGACAATGTTTTAGAAACAACAGAACTTTTGTTTGTTGCAGTGGTGATGAGAAGTAAGAGAAGGAATGGAGAATTTATAAGAGATGGAAATTAAGATGGAGCTGGTTCAAAGGAGGGTTGGTGTGCTGCCACAAGGGTAAGTCGGTCAAATAGAAGCGGGTAGTTGGCGCCAAAGGTTGGTGAGGATTTTTAGAGTATTGCAAATTTGAAGAGAGACCTGGTGATGCTATTATGATTTGACTATGTGACTTTAGCATACTCAGCTTTTCTTAACTGTGCTATATTAAATTATAATTTGAAAACTTAGATGAAATAGGACGACAGAGAAAAACTTTGAAACAAACGTGTGGCTACTGGAGCAATAGAAATGAAGTGGTAGCTAGTGCTCAACGTAGCAAAGATTGACTAGTCTTCTTTCCATTAAAGAATAAGAAGACCAAATAAAGCTTACTTCAGATTTAATCTGATTTATTTTTCTATTTAAATATTTGAGAAGTGATAATTATAATTTTTATTTACATTTCAGATATATTTATATTTTTTAAAATATTAATATTTAATAAGAAAAATATTTATATTTTATATTGTTAGAATTAAAAATTATGTACATTATAATTTTACTTATGCTATAAAAATTTTAATTTGAATTTTTCTATAATTATTTAGAAAAAAAACTGATAAATATCTTCTATGTTAACTATAATACTTATAAATTTACATATAAATAAATTATATATTTAATATAAATATTTTGATATGTATAAATAAATGTTAAATATAAGTTACAAGAATAATCTAACACTTCGTCAAAGCCTACCAGAACAGTTAATTTAAAAATTGTGTTTGTTGTTGTCACGTGTGGGGTAACTGTGTACACGTGCTCATTGATTGTTTAGTTTGATGAATTTGGATGGCTATAACAACACCGGTTGCTGGTAGTTAATTAAAAGATACTTTAAATAGAGATGGACAATTGCTGTGCTTAACCAAAAATTTGGAATTACGTTCCTTTTTAATTGTACTTATATTATATGATTGTTCACAATAATTCTGGACATTCATTTAATACCCAACGCGTATTAAATTTAATCCGATTTCTCATTATTAAATACATGCAATTTTAATAAGTATGAACAATTATTTGGTAGCTAGGTTTAAATATATAGACTCTGGTCAGTGCTTGAACGTTATTTCCGACTTCAATCCATATTTTAGTTGTTCTTTGATAATTTTAGATATTGTTAAACACATTGCACAATATAATCATGAGTATGGCTGTGATCCATGTTTCAAACATTGATGTTGCTGATTCTAATTAACCTATCTAATCGTATCATTATGTTGGAGGAATTGCTTACTTCTTAAAATGTATTCTTGAAACTTTTATCCTTCAAGATACATGATAATTTTTTTTTGAGATAAGAATGAAAATAAAATCATTTAATTTTAAATGACCTTCCATCTGGATTTGAGTTTTGAGTTACACTCATAAATGAGAGAGAACAATAATTTCTTTAGTAATTAATTCATGTGATCTCGATATAATTGTGTGTGTATAAAAATGGATATGGTTTAAATAAATAGCAGCAAAAGAGAGAGAGAGAAATGAGGAAGATTATATATGCACGTTGGTTTGCATTGTACTGATAAATGTTAGGATGCCAGTACTGATTCAAATCCCTGATTAATTATGAACTTGGATTTGAATCGTTTAGTTCCTGATGGATGTATTAGATCGGATATTTTGCTCTTAATTTAAGGACTATTTAGTTTGACCCAAGGATTGAGGTAGAAAATTTTTCTATGAAGCTGGTAGAAAATTTTTCTAAGAAGGGAAAGAAGAAAAAGAAAACGAAATCACTGGTATGCTCTTAGAACAGTTAAAATCTCTCCATCTTTATGGTGGTCGATAACTGTCCATCATCATCATCACCATCATCACCATCACCATCACCATCACCAACACCAACACCATCACCATCATCTTTTTCATGACAAAGTTTCTTCCCTTTCCTTCTCCTGTTGGCCCGCATTGCTGAGGGGCGCCAAACCAAGAGCAACTATAATGTGCGCGAAGTGT
The DNA here is from genome assembly GCA_037678475.1 of x Bolboschoenoplectus mariqueter. Lineage (NCBI taxonomy): Eukaryota > Viridiplantae > Streptophyta > Magnoliopsida > Poales > Cyperaceae > x Bolboschoenoplectus > x Bolboschoenoplectus mariqueter. Next base: position 3,612,133 of record CM075236.1, on the reverse strand, counting down.
GTTCGAAGCCATCAATGTGAGCTGAGTTCGGCACCAAATGTGAGAACAACATGGTCATCAGCTTCTCTGAGATCTGTGGTAAACCCTAATTAAAGCAGGTCAATTTGTTCAATTAATTTTCTGCAATCTGTTAAATTAATTGACAAGAGTACTATATGGTGCTTCTGCTTGCCTTGATTTTGTGTGATTACTTCCATTTTCGTCTCATTGAATCAGGGAATGGGGATTCATCAGGAGATAGAATTGTACCATACCTTAAACTGCAAAAACGTAAACTAGCTAGCTAGCTGCGTGCATGCATGTCCATGTGCTACATTAATTCGTCAAGTCAACTAAAATACGCACTTGGCACTTGTGAACAAGCTAATTACTATAAGTAGAAGGCTAGTTTTTCATTCGTCCATGACAATACCAAATTACCAACCAACATATATACATACACTGAGGCCTGAGCATTTGAGCTAGCAATGATATCTAATTAATTTTTAATCGCAGATCAAGTGTGATAGGCATGCAGCATATGGTAATGATCCATGTTTCGTCAGTGGTAATGGTAATATCTTCTACTTTAATTCGTGGCCGCAAGGACCGTGATTTATGCATTGTTTCAGACTCTAATCTGCACATCGATGAATGCACACTTCATCAGCAAGCGAAGTCCCTCCATGACATGCGACTTTATTTGGATCGAAGATATCGCTAGTTGTCCTCTTTGGCTAACACCGTCTCTACATCAGGATAAAAAGGACTGCCACCAGATGACTTCCGTGTGCACCTGACGTTCTCATTTGTTGAGATTCGTGCTAGTTTAATGGGTGTATGGAGGAAGAGAGGAAGAAGAAGAGGAGCAGAATTTTTGTTGGGAGAGATAGATCTTCCCAATTTTCCATTTTCTAATATTTATTGGTCTTTTACAAATTTACGAATTAGACTCTACAAATACAAATAATTACAAACAACAATGGAAATCATAAAAACAAAAGAGGAATGAGTAGGGACTCCAACAATACTCCTCCTCCCGACTCATGGAGCGTGTCTGCCTACCAAACCCGCCTTCTCACAACAAGCTTCAAGCTTCAATGGCGGTACCGGCTTCGTCAACATATCCGAACAATTTTCACTCGTATGGATTTTCTCCAACACCAATTCCTTATTCTTAAGCACATCTCGAATCCAATGATACCTCAAATCAATGTGCTTGGAACGAGAGTGAAACATCGGATTTTTACTCAAATGTATTGCACTTTGATTATCACAAAACAAAACATATTGTTCTTGCCGAATACCCAACTCGTGCAAGAACTTCTTCATCCAAATTAGTTCTTTGCATGCCTCCGTAACGGCTATGTACTCGGCTTCGGTAGTCAAGAGTGCAATACATTTTTGCAATTTAGATTGCCATGACACGGCCCCGTTTCCAAAACAAACCAAATAACCGGATGTAGACTTCCTCAAGTCTACGTCACCGGCCCAATCGGCATCCGTATATGCCTCCAAAACCGGTTCGGATGTACCCCCAAAACAAATGCAATGATTTGTTGTACCTCTCAAGTACCTAAGAATCCACTTAACGGCATTCCAAAGCGCTTTACCCGGATTAGAAAGAAAACGACTTACCACGCCAACGGCATGAGCAATATCCAGTCTCGTGCACACCATTGCATACATCAACGAGCCTACGGCCGAGGCATAGGGCACATTCCTCATCTCCTCCTCCTCCTTGTCGTCCTTGGGACAACCATCATTAGTCAATTTAAAATGACTAGCAAGGGGAGTAGTTACCGGTTTACACTTGGTCATGTTGAATCTTTCGAGCACCTTCTCGATATACTTCTCCTGTGACAACCAAATCTTCCGATCTTTCCGGTTTTTGGTGATCCTCATACCAAGAATTTGCTTAGCCGCACCCAAATCTTTCATAGCAAATTCACTACCAAGTCTCTCTTTCAATGCTCTAATTTTTCGCAAATCACTACCGATGACCAACATGTCAACAACATAGAGCAAGAGAATAATAAAATCACCGCTAGAATACCGTTTCACAAAAACACAATTGTCGGAATTAGTTTTCATGAAATTGTTGTCACTCATAAAAGATTCAAACATTTTGTATCAATTTCGTGGCGCTTGTTTCAAGCCATAGAGGCTCCTCCTCAACTTGCACACCAAGTGCTCTTGTCCTTCCGCCACGAATCCTTCGGGTTGCTCCATATAGATCTCCTCCTCCAATTCTCCATGGAGGAATGCGATTTTGACGTCTAGTTGTTCAATCTCCAAATCCAAATTAGCGGCCAAACCGAGCATAACCCGGATAGAGGACATCTTCACAACGGGAGAGAAAATTTCATCAAAATCAACTCCCTTCTTTTGATCAAATCCCTTCACTACCAACCGAGCCTTGTATCTCGGCTTTCCTTCTTGACCCTCCGATTTTACCCGATACACTCATTTATTTTTTAGCACATTTTTGCCCTTCGGCAATTCCATCAAATCAAAAATGTTGTTCTCATGAAAGGATTTCATCTCATCTTGCATGGCTTCCATCCACTTATTTTTGTGCTCCGATTCAATTGCTTGATCAAAGCATTCGGGCTCACCATCATCTACTTACAAAATGAAATCATTGGTAGAGTACCTTGTGTTAGCCCGCCTTTCTCGGGTCGATCTTCTCAATTCTTGTGGTTGAGAAACCACACTTGAAGAGGTTTCGGCTTGAGGTTCATTCACCTCTTGAGAGTCATTAGTTTCGGTTGGTTCGACTTGGCTTGGTTGTGATGTTTGTGAATTAGGGTTAGGGTTAGAAAGAGGAGTTAGGTCAACAAAGTTCCTCGAAAAGGTTTCGTTTTGTCGAGGTTTTGCAATTCACCAACGTGCTCTTGTTCAAAGAACACTACATCTCGACTTCTAATTATTCACCATTCCCATACCCCAAGAAAACACATTCTTTAGTCTTGCTATCGAGCTTTGACCTTTCATCTCTAGGAATGTGCACAAATGCTCTACAACCAAACACTCTAAGATGATCATAAGAAACATCTTTACCTTTCCAAATCGTTTCCGGTATATCACCGTCCAACGCATGTGAAGGGGAGCGGTTGATCAAGTGGACCGTCGTGTTCAAGGCTTCACCCCAAAAGCCTTTCAAGAGTTTAGAATGAGAGAGCATACAACGAATTCTCTCACAAATGGTGCGGTTCATCCTCTCGGCTACACCGTTTTGTTGTGGGGTCTTCGGAACGGTTCTCTCAAGTTTGATACCGATGGTCTTGCAAAATGATTCGAAGGGACCACGGTATTCTCCTCCGTTATCGGACTGGATGCACATCACCTTCTTTCTGATATCTCGTTCCACTTCCACAACCCACTTCTTGAACACGTCCAAAACTTGATCTTTTGACTTTAACGGGTATGCCCACAATTTCCTAGAGTGGTCATCCACAAAAGTCACGAAATAAAGTGCACCACCGATACTTCTATCTCTCATAGAAGAAAGATCGATGTGTATCAAATCCAACAAACTCGGTTTCTTACCATGTGGCGTTCTCTTGAAGGCGACACGGTGTTGCTTGCCCGCCAAACAATGGGTGCAAGAGGTAAGTGAGTTACCGTCACAAGGCACAAAATTCCTTTTAGTGAGAATTTCAATACCTTTTTGGCTCATGTGACCCAACCGCAAATGCCACAAATCGGTCGAGCTACACTCCGAAACATTCACCTCCCCACAAGCTTTAACTTGGGTTTCATAAAGCGAACCCGATTTCAAACCGCAAGCAATCACCAATTGTCCTCTTGACAATTTCCAACTTCCTCCAAAGAAGCTACTCTTGTACCCTTCGTCATCAAGGATACCAACCGAGATCAAATGAAGTCTCATATCCGACACATGCCGAACATTCTTCAAAACGAGCTTGCTTCCCAAATTGGTCTCTACACAAATGTCTCCAATGCCAACAATCTTGCAAACTCCGTTATCGCCCAATCTTACTACACCACGCTCACCTTCCGTGTAGGAAGTGAACAAGTCACGTTTAGATGTGACGTGGAAAGAAGCTGCGGAGTCTACGATCCAATTGGAATCTTGACCAATGTAATTCACAAAGCCTTCATTGTAGGCTATGAACACCTCTCCATCGGAAGCAAGAGCGGTGGTGTTTTCTTTCTCACCATCACCGCCTTTCTCTCTTGATTGACCTCTATTTAAGCCTTCATTCTTGGCTTTTAACTTCCGGCATTCAAATTTCATATGGCCGGGCTTCTTACAATAATGACAAATGACCCCCTTCCTCGACTTCGACCTTCCCTTCGATTTATTTCGCTTGTCATCATTGTGGGAGTTTCTATGAGAACTCCTTCCCCGATTCTCGGTGACTAGAGCCGAAGACTCACCGGTGACGCCCAACTCCTTATGTCTCAACTCCTCATTGAGCATACTATCCTTCACCATGGATAGAGTCACGTCACCGTTTGGTGCCGAATTACTCAAGGTCACCACCAAAGTTTCCCAACTATCGGGTAGAGAACTCAACAAAATTAACGCTTGCAACTCCTCGTCCAAAACCATTTTCATGGTTGACAAACGGTTCATACAATCTTAGAAACGGCTCAAGTGATCCGACACCGAAGAACCTTCTTGGTACTTCATATTAACCAACTTCCGAATGAGAAACGCCTTGTTTTGAGCGGTCTTGCGCTCATACATGCTCTCAAGTTTCTCCCACAAAGCTTTGGCATCGGTTTCGGTTGAGATATGGTGGAATACGGAATCATCCACCCATTGTCTAATCAAGGCCATGGTCTTCCGATTAGACACTTTTCAAGCATCCTCCGAGGTTTCGACGGGTTTGGTACCAATAAGGAGTTCGTAAGCATCCTTACAATACAACAAATCCTCCATCCGAGACTTCCAAATACCATAGTTGGATGAGGTCAATTTAATCATGGTACCACTGCTACTACCTTCTTCCATCTCAATTTAACAAATACCCAACTAACAAATCTCCAAATTAACCAATCAAATCCCAAACCGGGCAGTAAAAAGTCAACAGAAATCAACACAGATTGCGTTATAACACAACAGAACTTCCGTTATAACGAAATTGCGACTGGTACAGATTTACCTCGAATCGCCTGATTTCTTCGATTACCTCGGTAACGAACGACGGAGCTCACACCAGGCACCCAAATCCATGCGCGATTCAACAGATCGCAACAGGAACGAAAAGGTAACGACAGGTGTGACTCGACAACGATTGCGATCCAAAAAAAAAAAAGAACGCGAGATGAGCGAGAGGGCGGCGGCTCCAGCAGGTACGGCAGCGGCGGAACATCGACGGAGCGGCAGCGACGGCGTCGGCGACAGCGGCGGCACCAGCGACGGCAGTGACTCCGATAGCAGCGCCGGCAACCTAGCTCTGATACCAGTTGTTGAGATTCGTGCTAATTTAATGGGTGTATGGAGGAAGAGAGGAAGAAGAAGAGCAGAATTTTTGTCGGGAGAGATAGATCTTCCCAATTTTCCATTTTCTAATATTTATTTGGTCTTTTACAAATTTACGAATTAAACCCTACAAATACAAATAATTACAAACAACAATGGAAATCATAAAAACAAAAGAGGAATGAGTAGGGACTCCAACAATACTCCTCCTCCCGACTCATGGAGCGTGTCTGCCTACCAAACCCGCCTTCTCACAACAAGCTTCAAGCTTCAATGACAGTACCGGCTTCGTCAACATATCCGAACAATTTTCACTCGTATGGATTTTCTCCAACACCAATTCCTTATTCTCAAACACATCTCGAATCCAATGATACCTCAAATCAATGTGCTTGGAACGAGAGTGAAACATCGGATTTTTGCTCAAATGTATTGCACTTTGACTATCACAAAACAAAACATATTATCCTTGCCGAATATCATTAAAATTCGATCAACGTGCACACAAGCAATGTTCCTGTGTTGTTGGTCAAACCTACGTACAGGCTGGACTATGTTAATAAGTTTAGCGTACGAACAAAGATGCCAGTGCTAGGATGCGCAATCAACTTCTCTACAACCGGCCAGCTGTCTTTTTGCCACTGACTGCGCTGTTGCACGATTCAGGCATGCATGGCCCCAGATTCATCTGCAAGAAGTGATTGATCGAATTGTTTTTTTTATAAGCAAATTTTATTGATAATTTCGTCAGCTGTAATATAAATTTAGTGAAATTCAAAGATTCAATGCTATGAGTTCTTGGTTTGATTAAATTATATAATATGCATCTGCGCATTCTAGAAAGATTCGCTATATATTTTTCAGTAGCAAATTAATTAGCAAATATATATACGATGTGTCATCAACTCTTAACTTTAAATGGAGCCATAGGAAACTGATAAGTTTATGTTCTGTTTTGAAAGATGCATACATATCAACTTCCCAGGGGTTGTAAATGCATTCAGAATCGGTTCGAAGTCCTTTGACAATCTTCCGATCCGTCCAAAAAGCTTAATTATTGAGCCGTTCGATCTTGTCTGTATTTTAAATTTTAATTAACAAAACTGGTGCTTTCAGAGTAGAACCTTGAAATCATAACAGTTTCTACACAATCTCAATCACACTTTTTTTTCGATCAGAAAATGCAAAAATTTCTTTTGTTAGCCAAAGAATTAATACTCCCGTCTTGTTGTTCTTCTTCTTTTTTTTTTTTGTTTGAAATTTCCAACCTCATTTCAATTTGTTTAAAGTGTAAAAGCTAGTTTGCCTTTTTCTGTTTGCTCAAGTTGCAACGATAAGCAATTTGGAGAGGTAATGGAGATCTCCATTTGTGAAGTTATTGGAGAGCTGAAAAACCATGCACGTATTATAGTAATACCGTATTTTGTATAATAAATATTTAAATAATAAGATCTTACTGAAAAATTAAAAATATAATAAAATGAAAAAAATTAGAATATCATATTTTCAAAAATAATCTCTATATCTTTTCCATTTTTCCGAATTTTCTCTTTTTATTGTGAGAATGAGAACTATAAAAAAAAAGACTTTGACAACGATTATAAAATACATTCAATACCGATTATAGAACCGCTGTCAATGAAAGGGTTGTTGAAAGTTAACAACAATTGTTTGAATGATTGTTATTAAAAGTAAAATCTTTAGCATCGGTTATTAACAAATAACCGTTTCCAAAAGTGACATTTTGCATCGGTAATTATCAAATAATCGTTATCAAAGGATAACTTTCGACACTGATTTCTACTAAATAACCAGTTTCTGACAATCCCGATAAGGACATAGTGTACTATCACCTATTCACCTCATATTTTTCTTGGCAAAATCCACAAAATTCGGAAGTCCTATCAAATATTCGATTGTATCCCACTTAATTCAATACATCCAATTACTACAATCCATCTGAAAAAAATTGTCCTTAATTATGCATGTGTGTGACATTAGGTTTTAGGGTTGAATATAACCGACAAGGCTTCAGGCTGGCCAACCGTCATAACCCACTCTTTAAATAATTTGTCTAATTAGTGAACATACACTAGCTAATTTGGTGTTTGAGAAAAATCTGACAGCATTTCCCCTCAGCTCCTCAAGTGCACAAACGCAAACGTGCATGTACATACGTACCCGTAGGAACAATCTAAGAAAATACTGCTAAATTTTTCTTAAACACCAAATTGACTAGCGTATGTTCATTATATCCTAAATGAGACAAAATATTCAAAGAGCAGTTCTAACGGGGACTATTCGAGATTAACCCCTATTGGGTTAATCTCGAATGGTACCGACCTAGTGGTGTATATAATTCTGATAAATTAGTACCTATGGGACAATACTATTATATCTCAAATGCAGTTAATAACTAATTAATGCTATACAATAATATATGATTAAAAAATAATTCATTAATTATAATTAGTGTATATAATTAATCAAATATATACTAAATAAAGCTTTCTCAAGACCGAACGACCGGGACCAAGTCAATTAATTAAATTAACCTTAAAATAATAGTGAAAGGTAGAGGCCGGGGTTAAGGTGTGCGAGTCGGTGCTGGTGCGTGTTGGTGGTGGAGTTAATTTAATTCGCTGCCTCTTTATTCTGGTAAAGTTATTGAGATTTTTGACAAAGTATGAAATTACAAAGAAATTCTCTCGGGGAGAAGGAACTCATATATTAAGACTTTCGAAAAATGGTTATTACAAGAAAACAGATGTTAAATGTATGCGTATTAAAAAAAATAAACATTTAGTACCGGTTATGATGCAAAACAGTTGCTGAAGGTCCAATTGGTGGGAGATTTCCCTCTAGAAAAAATAAAAAAAAAAAGAGATTCGACAATGGTTGTTTAAACAACTGTTTGTGAAATGTGACTTTTAGCACCAGTTTCCTAAGAAAATTCGGTGCTGAAAGTTTTTATTTTTTTATTTTATGGGCAGCATTTCCGCACTATTTTTCCTTAAAAATCGGTGCCGAAGGTTTGACATTCGACACCGATTTTTTAAGTAAATCAGTGCTGAAAGTCTTTCCTTTTTTAGTTTCTGGGCAGTCATTTAGCAACGGTTTTTTATTAACAACTGTTACTAAGGTGTTCATATAAATTTTCGAATTGCCACCAGACACTTTCATTAAGAGTTTTCCTGAACAACCGTTGCTAAAAGAACGTTTATGAAAATTGTTTTTGTAGTAGTGAAGTATTTCTATCTAATTTTTCCTCTCCCATTCAGTTCTCAAATTTATAGTTATTTTTATTGTGAAAATGAGTATTTCTATGTAATTGTTCTTTTATCATTCAATTCCAAACTTTTAAAAAACATTTGATGGTGAATATTTAACAATTTAATGTTTAAACAAAATTAAACGACAGTTGAATTCTAATATGGATATTTTTGTGAGGTCTATTTTTCTGCATATATAAAGAATAAGTTATGCATTTTTATACTTAATACCTAAAAAGGTAATGAAAATAAGTAACAACAATTATCATTACTTAAGTATACATAATGGCAAGTGGAGTAAAAGTAATTTAAGTATTTTAAGGCGCTTTAACGCATCAAACGAAGATGATTTAATGTGGAATAAAGCTAAAGTATCTATAGAGGTGAAGTAAAATTAAATCACTAAATTTCATAGTTTTTAATATTTTTTACTCCTATCACTTTATCTATTTACTTCACTACTATTAAACATTAATGTTTTACGGTAAACATTCGGTCCGGTTATTTTGAGCTTAAATTTCACGATATTTAATCACTTTGAAATAATACAAATTTGAACTATTTTATCAGGGCTGAAATCATCTAATTGTCGAAAAAATCATTAAATTATTTTTTTGTCCAAATTTTTAACTTCTGAGGGTCTAAAATGATTACACGGTTTAAATGGAATATAAATTCTGTTTTTCTTTTAAAGCCGGTTCAATTCCCAAATTTAAGTTCTAATTTCATTTAATTATTCCTTCCCCAAATCCTTATAAAATTTTGTTGATTAGTTACTCCTCATATTAATTATGCATATAAAACAGCTTAATTATGTAGAGGATGCATGCATGCACATGTAGCAAAAATTGGATGCGTGGAGTGAAAAACGCAAAGCATGTGCGCAAATTCTTAATTAATTCAATCAAGCTTTACCTAGCCATTAAGCCATGTGATGATACCACTACACTTCACTTTAAGCTGCAAAGAAGTAAATTAAGTACATGAATGAGAATGTTACGTTCTCTAATTAGTCAACTAAACAGCATCATGTCTCTCTACTATAAATACATGCTTTCCGATATTGAATCATCAAACCATCCAAAACAAACATAATTAGCTAGCTAGGGATCAATCCAACTAAATAATTAGCTTGCTCAAAGTTTCCGAGGCCGAACGTAAACCGAAATGACACGGCGGTCACACTCGATTACCGTGGTGGCAGTGCTCCTCCTTGCAGCAGCAGCCGTAACAACTTTGGCACAACCCAATGGCCCTAAGGATCCGAAGGTGGTAAAGTGCCCGAACGGCGGGCCGAATGTGAGCCCGTATTGTAGAGGTGTTCAGGCAACCTGCCTAAGTTACTGCCCTCAATCGTGTGAAATGGAGTGCAGGATCGGTTGCAAACCTTATTGTGGTGAGTATACATGTGCACATATACATTGATATAATTAAAGAGATGGAAAAAAATAAATAAATAATGTGTTATATGTTGTTATCGTTTTGTTATTATATTAATTTTGTCTTAATTAAATTATATATAGTATGCGACAAGCCTGGTGCATGCGGTGATCCGCGTTTCATCGGTGGAGACGGCAACTCTTTCTACTTTCATGGCCGCAAGGACCGTGATTTCTGCATTGTTTCAGACTCTGATTTACACATCAATGCACACTTCATTGGCAAGCGGGGTTCCTCAATGACTCGTGACTTTACTTGGATCCAAGCGATCGCCGTCCTCTTTGGCAAACACCGTCTCTATGTTGGGGCAAGGAAAACTGCCGCATGGGATGATGAAATCGACCACCTTGAGATCTCCTTTGACAGCGAGAACGTATACCTGCCAGACATCGACGGTGCTGAGTGGAAGTCTCTTTACGTTCCCGCACTGAAAATCTCTCGCACAAAAAACGTTAACACTGTGATGGTAGAGCTCAAGGGAAGGTTCAAGATCATCGCAAACGTTGTGCCAATCACCAAAGAGGATTCTAGGATTCACAAATACGGCGTGACATCAGACGATTGCCTGGCCCACCTAGACCTAGCATTCAAGTTCGATGTGCTCACCAGCAATGTCCACGGCGTCGTTGGCCAAACCTACAGGCCAGACTACGTGAACAAATTTGATGTCAGGACAAAAATGCCGGTCTTGGGCGGTGAAAGCAACTACTCCACCTCCAGTTTGTTCTCCACTGACTGTGCCGTTGCACGATTTGGTCGTGGCGGAGAGTCAGCGGAGATCATCTCTGATCTAGCTGATGTCAAGTGTGCCAGTGGTATGGATGGCCCCGGAGTTGTCTGCAAGAAGTGATCGATCGACCGATGTTTTGTTGTTTTAATTAATATAAGTTTTATATAATTAAGAGTTAAAACAAATATATTGTAATGGTGAAGTAAAATTTAAATAAAGGATACGATAAGCTCGACTTAGAGCTTCGTTTGTACCTGGTTAATTTATCTTTTACGTTAAGAATTAATTAAGCATCATTGGTCATATACAATTAAGAGTGTTGTAATATTTTTCAACTACCTTTGTATACGGAGTACGCTAAAGAAAATTAATCTAGAAAAGGACCAGAATCTTTATTTTTCTTTTCTTTCACTTGTGTTTAAACTCCGGATCAACTAATTAATTTTCTCCGTAATTAATAAGGCCAAACACAAATTGATTTTCTGTGATGTATGTGGACAGAAACAGAATCTATAAGCCGAGTATTTATTGAAAGATGTCGTCAAAATGACCCGTTTCACTTAATTATGTATGAAATACTCAATGTTTTTACTCAGTATTTTTTTTTTCTGGATATGTTGATTATCTAATATCTGGAACAAAACTCGTACGAATCAAATTGGTTTAAAACCAAAATGCAAATCTGTAATTTTTAGGGACCAAAGTGCAAACTGGGTATTAGACAGGGGACCGTTGTGTGATTTCTCTGTTTTCAGGATAACTTGATAATTTCTAAATTTTTTTGTCTGTACATTTTCTTATATATGGTTTTATTCTGTTTTTTTTTTCTGGTACTAAAGTGTAATGTGAATTAGAATATTATTTTTTTCACATAATTTCTTTAATGAACAGTACAATTAAACATCAATGGGCTGGGTGGGCCCCACCTGTCATGAAGTAGAAATTCTGATTCAAAACCCAACCCATAGATTTTACATTGGTCAATGACTCAAATGTAAAGTGTGGCATATATATATAAATATATAGTCAAATTATAGTTTCATTATGTATTTATGTACTATTAATTAATCTATTAATAGCAAATATGCAAGACAGATAATATTCAGGTGCCTTTGTGAGTTGATAATAGTTCACAACAGTTCGATTTAATCACATCTGTTATAGATTTAATAACAGCTAACCGTCATAAAAAATTATAACAATGGATGTGAATTTGCAATGGAAATTACATTGAAAATTTACCAATCTAATAGATTTGAAGGTGCAATTAAAGATACACTAATCTAAACATATTCCAACTAATTGCTTCAACTTTACATGAAAATTAATGAGCCAATAATCCACCTTTTATTGCGTCTCTCTTTTAATTTCTGCATTTAGGAGCAAGTTGACCTAGAAATTAGAACCACAAATAACATTGACTCATTGAGCTTATGGACCCAATTTTTAATAAATGGAACCTCAGGAAATTCTAAATTAGAAATCTGAACCAATTTAGTCCAAATTTAAAAATTCAAGCTGGACATTATAATTAAAAGCATCCATTTAGTTTTAGAGAAAAAAATTATTATTTATGCACATCAGCATTCAGCTTAAATTTCGAAATTTTAAGCTGAATGCTGACGTGCATATATAGATAATAACTTCGCCCTCTGAAAATTAAATTTTGAAAATTTATTCTAGTTGGCTCTGATATTTCAAACTGATTTAAGTTTAATTTAAAAAAAAATTGCTTCTTGTTCAATTTTTGAAAATTTATGTATTTTTTTTTAGCATTTCTAGCTCTTAAGTCTGTTCATTGCTGCCCTTGCATGAAATCAATTACATGACAAATCTAACACATAAATTTTTTTTTTCTTTTGAGATAAAGATGAAAGTCTAAACTACTCAATTTTAAATATCTATAAATGACCTCTCATCCCAATTTTGAAGCTGTGACCTCCCACACGAAAAGTATTGTTTTTATCACTATACCAAAAACTGATTCTCCTGACATATAAGTATTACCCGATTAAAAACAATAAAAGAAATATCAATAAACATAAATGTGTGATTTCATAACAAGCAAAACACAGCATATCCCAAAATGATATGTGCAACTGTATACAATTTTATCCTGGCCGGCTTTATTAATTTTAATTAATCAATGAACCCAAGATTAATTTTGAATAAATATTGCCAATCAATTTAAAACAATAATTTAGATATATAAATATTGCCTAGTCATCATGCACTAATCAGATCATCAACTTGTAGAAGGAGAAAGAGACGAATGTAATTTCAAAATTTCAGAAATAGTGAAAAGAAAAAGGATTTTCTCTGTGTCAATCTACTTAATTAAATTCAACCTAAAATGGGCATATTTGTTTAGTTGAAATTTCGAATTATTTCGAAGTGATTTTTAGACTTGTCGTCGATAATCATATTTTACGGAGACGAAATAAAATGAGAAAAATGGCTATAATCAGTAAGTAACAAAAATAAAAATATACCCTCTATGAAATAAAGCACAAGGTGCATTAATTAAATATATTATATAAATATCTGCAACTATGCTGTTTATATAGTATCCAGCTTTAATTATTCAATTTTTTTCTATTTAATTATTCAACATGGTCCATTGAATAATGCAAATTGCTAAATTATTAAGTGTAACATATACTAATAATAGGAAGCAGAATAATTAAAATGGTTGATGTATTAATCAATAGAAAATAGTTTATCATTACATCGACAAATAAAAATATCATTTCTTATTATATTATGCGACTTTATATTTTTTTTTATTCTTTATGGATCAAATCATTTCAAGCCCTGGAGAAAAATAGGGGTTTATTTTCCAAATGAGCGTCTCCAGTACACAAAATATATATATATATATATATATATATATATATATATATAATGGATTGTCTAAGTGAAATTAATCTGATGGTTGAAATTTAATTAAAAAATGATGTTTTAACTTCAGCTTTAAAATTATTTATACTAGTATACTATAATACAGAAGAGAAGAAAAAAGAAATATTAACTCAATACTTCTAAACTAATCAACAATTGATTTGCCTAGAACGTTTCTTGTACATTTAAATAGCTCTTTAGTTTGATGTATAGATAAATTTCTAGACGGTTTGCAAAATTATTTTTTTTTCAAATTGTTTAGCTCAAATTATTTTTTTAAACAATATTATTTCGAGTTCGACAAATGAAAAAAATACTTATGTTTAAATTTAATCCTGAAGTGCAAACAACTGATTTCCAAATTTTTATTTGTATATTCTTCCTTTTTATTACTATTTTATTCTAGTAGTTCTCTTATTTCACAAATTTTTTGTCTTGACCTTTGATCATGTGATCGGTACCAGTATGTTCATGCACTCCATACAAACACCAAACAGTGGAAAGGTAACAGATTGAGCTATTGAGTCTGAGTCTGTTCTGGTAATGTGGTGATACTGAAGCGGAACACTATAAGTACCAGAAACCCAGAATAGTACTTTTAGAGATTCACCATCACAGGTACATACAGTATAATTATGCAACTGGTTTGTTTATGTACGTCATGTAAGCATGCACCATTACAGACAGTGCGTAGCACCTGAATTTGATTTTGTTCAGGTACATTCACTATGGCAATCGTATTGGCATGATGCATCATTAGTACCAGAACAATACTGGTAGAGCTTCATGTCCTTTCTTTCATAACATGTTCTCTCTAATTAATGCATGACTAGACGTTGTTCTCAAATTTCAGATGCATGCATGAACGTTGTCACAGAAGAATAACAGATCAAGATGCGACAAAAGTTAGTTTCAAATACAAAACCAATACTTCAGTTAACTGATGCAAAAAAAAATTTAAAAATTAAATGGATAACAGATTGTAAAACCATATCTTTGCTAGAACAGTTATGGAGCTAGTGCTGTCCAATTGTATTCAGTAGTTTGTAACAAATGAAATTGAACTCATGCTAAATCATTTACATTATTTTCATGAACGAGTGAAGTGAATATATTTCGCATTTGAGCTGGTCACTGGGTGTGAATATATTCTCACAAAAAGAAAAATTGTATTGAAAATAAACCCAACCAAATTCAGCATAAATTTAAAGACCCCAAACTACATTCGGATCCCTTTCTCTTACTGGCCTGAGATGGGGACACTGTGCAACACCACGGTTTCAACCGTGAATCCCGGTCCAAAACCAAAAAGCACTCCCCATTCAAGCCCCTCTCCGGTGGTAGCCTTGCCTTCCTCAGCAGACCGTCTTCTCATTTCGTCTAGGATGAAAAGCACACAAGCGCTGGACATGTTGCCGTACTCGCTCAAAATGTGTCTAGTTGCATGCATTTTCTCCTTTTCTAGTTGAAGCTTGGCCTCCACTTGGTCCAGGATTGCGGCGCCTCCTGGGTGGGCTACCCAGAAGATCGAGTTCCAATCAGATATACCTGCAAATAATTCGTCCGTGTATTAGATATTAAATTTAAGGAGTAGAAAGTCGAGTTGATGACTTTAATATACATGTTCCATGGTTGGAATCAATTCAGTTAGTTAACATTTACATACCAATTGGAGTGAAAGCCTGGACAAGACTTTTCTCGATGTTCTTGGAGATCAACCCAGGTACATCCCTGAGGAGGTGGAATGTGAGACCCATTTCCCGAAGGTGCCCATCTATCGCCCCCTCCGAGTTGGGCAGGATGGTCTGCTGAGCCGATACCAGCTGGAACAATGGACGCTCGATGGTGGGATCAGGATCTGCACTGACAATAAGAGCAGCCGCACCATCCCCAAAGAGTGCTTGCCCAACAAGGGAATCAAGGTGTGAGTCTGAGGGGCCGCGGAAGGTGACAGCAGTGATTTCCGAGCAAATCACCAACACTCGAGCCCCACGGTTGTTCTCAGCAAGGTCCTTGGCCATGCGAAGAACGGTGCCTCCGGCAAAGCATCCTTGTTGGTACATCATGAAACAATTAACCGATGGACGAAGACCAAGGAGCTTGGTGACTTGGTAACCGGCACCAGGCATGTCAACACCGCTGGTGGTGCAGAAGATCAGATGGGTGATCTTCGACTTGGGCTGACCCCACTCTTTGATGGCTCTGACTGCAGCCTCCTTTCCGAGCTTTGGGACCTCAACAACAACAAATCTTGGCGTGCATCCAGCGATGGTGCCGTGTAAGCACACATATTCGGGTTCTAATTTAAAATCTCCTCAGACAAGTGCATGTATCTTTTCTTAATCATTGACTTGTCGCCTGAAATATGAAAATAGTTAGCGACAATTATATATGTTCCGTTAAACAATGAGAACCATTACATTCCATATATCATACCTTAAAAAGATTTGGAGAATGAACTTGTTTTATTTTTAAAAATTAATGAGCTACACTGGTACACTTACATATCCGCTTGAACTTTTCTTTGAGGTTAGTCATATGCTCGCTCTTAGTGATACGGAAGTAGTAATCAGGGTAGTCGGCCTGATGCACACAGTTGGTCGGTGTGGCCGTACCGATGGCCAATATGGTGGCTGGGCCCCGAGCACGTTGTGCTTGTCTGATTTCTTCCACTCTAGCCATGATCAATCGGTTCCTAATGAGCCTTGGATTTGACAATGGTCTAGAAACAACAAAGGTTGTGTGTTGCAGTGGTGATGAGAAGTAAGAGAGAGGGATACAGGATTTATAGGAGAGTGAAGGTTGCAAAAGGCTGGTGAGGATTTTTCGGTGTGTGATAAATTTGTAGAGACCTGGTACGTGATGCTGTTATCATGACTTGACTTGCGCATACAAAGTTTGTTTTAATTTTCAACTATATTACAATATCTAACTATACATTGACAGAGACATGAGGAAAGCTCATGTGGTATGGACTCCACAGCTCGCATAGACAGTAAATTTTTTTACTTGTGTGTATATAGTATTTTTCTAAACAAGAATAAAATATTAATAGGGTGGATATCCATTGATAATTTCAACAATGATTTTTCAAATAAATTCAAAAAAATTTTAAAAATTATAAATATATTTTTAAATTTATAGATTGATTGTATTGCAAATTTCATACAATTTATCATTCTATATTTCATCTAAACAATCAAAATTACATGAAAATTTATAACGGTGTAAACTTAATGGTCTTTAATGAAATATCAAATGATCCTTAAATTACATGAAAATTGAAACACAATCAATCAAAGTATAAAATATGTCTATAAAATTTTTTCTATTATTAACTTTTTTTTAAAATTTCAAAATTCATTGTCCATATTATCATTTACCACGAAATTCTCATCCATATTAATATTTTTACGCTAGAATAAAAAGAATTGACAACTAAAAACTGAAGCAAGCGTTTAGCAGTTACCAGTAAATGCATGCAATTCCGGATACTTGTGTTCAGTTTCAGTTCCTCATCTCTAATTACAAAATTCTTTTTCAGCTTCAGAGGCATGCATGTGTTCAAAAATCAGAATTGTTGGACATATTTGTTGAAAACCATTAAACCAGATATAAATGTAGTACTGTCAAATGTTGAAACTCAGCATGCATATTATTGTTATTCTTTGAAAATAGAGAAAACAAATTTATAGACATGAGACATACATCACCAAAGAAAAAATATTATCAATCGTCTAGCTTAATTTTGCATGAATATATGATATTCTACACACACAAAAAAGAATCTTCAGAAAATATTTTATTTTTGAGAGAAGTAAATTATCAAAGTTTTAATATGTTGTTACACAACATTTTCTATATTATCATTTGACCACATATGAGAGATATGACATGGGACAACATAAATATTAAAACCAAAGCGCGGTTGGTGAAGAAATAGAGATAAAATTAGTAGCTATTAGTGCTCAGTAGCAAAGTGACTGCTTATTCCATTAAAGAAACCTAACTAAGACTAAACAATAGATGTAATCTTATTTAACTTTTCCCATTTTTATATAATAATTACTTGATCAACTAATTATTTGATATGCATTTAATTATTACTTAATTTATATATAATAATCACTTGATTACCTAATTAATGTACTGATCAATTTATTTGATAGATAAAACCTGTCTATATTTAATAATCGATAAATCAAACTTCAAAATTAACCATTGCCTACTAAAGTAACAATTTCTACTGTAGCAAGTAATAATTTATATCATAAAAAGTATTAACCGATCGATGTCTATTGTCTATTTTGTATTTTTTTTTCTGGTTCATAACTGAAAATCTTGATAATGCCAAGTGATTTTGTTCATAATGATTTTTAATTATTGTCTCACCTGATATAAGAAATAATTCGAAGGTATAGAATAGAAAATGCGAAATGAGGTAAGCCAGTAAATACAAAAATAAAAATAAAAATAGATCGAAGTTGATTTCTCGTACTCAATTAAAAGATATCAAACTGACAATGGTAGAAGCCATCCATGGATGATGTCAGAACTTAAATTCAAATTACAATATCGATAATAGAAATCAGTATGGAATCCAAATCAAACGTGGTTGATTCATCGATCTCGCTTCAGTTTGCATTGATGTTATTGTTACTGCCATTCAAAGAAGTGATGTGGATATTCTCCTCCAAATGCGTCCGCGATTGTTGAATTAGTGATTTCTTACTTCAAGAATCAGAGTTGAAAATGGAGTAAGGTCTTGATCGGAGAAGGAGAGGACGAAGATGCCTCTGCGCTGAAGACGTCTGGATCTGACGATTTGTCCATGGAGCCCCAGACTAGTTCACGACATGTGTTTATCGTGACGGAGAGGCGCGCTGAGTAAATCTGGATCTGTTCGAATGGAGGTCGGATTGAAGAGAGAGAGAGGGAGGGAGGAGGTGCTTTGGTCGCCTCATCTCACGTTGTCTAGTCGAGTGAAGGAGAAAAGGATCGAGAAGGAGAAAGAAATCGGAAAATGAAGAAGAAGAAGAAGAAATCGGAAAATGAAGAAGGGGACCTTTTTTTCTGAAAACAGAATTGGAGTCTGTTAATTTTATTTCTTATTTGAAGGAATCGTGAGGCGAGGTATGGGGCGACATAATTGGGGTAAACAAGCATTTCTCAAATGTAAAAGGACCAATAAATGTGTTTGCTAAAAGTGGAAGGACGAAAATGAAAAAAAAAAGGCAAAGAAAGAAAATGCAAATTGTTGACTTCCAACCTGTGAGTCATAACCAAAACTTAGTAAGAGAATAAAAAAAAGGAACAAAAGAAGATATGTTAAAATTTTATTGTAACTCAAATAAAGGAGAGAATTTTTTTATATCCGAGGGTACATCCGTATTTGTGTGCCTCTTCTTTTTTTTTTTTTGTGTGGTGAACAGTGAACCATATTTTTCTTCTTCTGTCCTTCTATTTTTGGCTTATTTTGTTTTCGTCCATTCATTCTTTCTCTTTGTGATAAATTCATTTCTTTGCCTTCTATATTTCCTGAAATCACCATTAATTTCTTGTTTTCTTTGTAAGATCTTTTACATACTATATAATAATACTGAACACTAATTTAAAGGGGAAGGATCATTTGACAATAGTTATTTTGACAATCTTAACAATGAATTTTCAAATGAATTTTCGAATGAACTTTAAAAAAAATTATAGACATATTAAACTTATATATTGATTATGTTTCGAATTTCATGTAATTTGAATTTTATTTGATAATCCATTAAAAATTATTAATATTTATATAATTTACAACGGTCCATATTTAATTATCTTTGATTAAATATTAAATATAACTTAAATTATATGAGATTTGAAACAATTTCATTCTATAAGTTTAAAAATATATTTATAATTTTTTTAAAATTTAAGTTTTTTTAAAATTTAGTTAAAATCCCATTGTCACCATCGTCAAAAATTAATCAAGATAACTATTATCAAGTTATATCTCCCCTAATTTAAATGCGATGTTATGATTGTTCTAATTTTCTTTACTAACACTCAGCACGATCAGATTTAGACCGTCCGATGTGATTGAGATTCGTGTGCAAAGCTCGCTCCTCTCTATCCTTTTTTTCTCACTTCTGAGCTCGAGATTGAATTATGGAATTTACTAGGAGGCAAGACAAGAGCAGAGCTGACCCAAATCCATTAAAATTTTCTTTCTTCCTTCTTTCTTTCTTTCCCCAAGTTCCTCTCTCCGATCGAATCTCTGCAATGGCGGCCAACTTCTGGACCTCGTCTCACTAGTACGTTCTGACTCAATCTCTTCCTCTCTCTCCATCAGTTTGTCGTCGATCGATCAATGATCAATCCGTCAAATTTCCTTAAAATTTTATGATTGATTTGGAAGAAACCAGAGTAAAACTGAAAAAGAAGACATCTTTTTTAGAGTATGAGCGAGAGAGAGAGAGAGATTTCAGATTGATCTAACGCATCGATTTCTTAGAAACATTGGTTGAGGAGTTGAAATGGCACTAAATTAATTTAATTTGGAAATTTTATTAATTTCAGTAGGCAGCTACTGGAGCCAGATGAGGTGGATGTGGTACATCCACTAGACAAAGAGAGAGGGATCACTCAAGAGGAGTTTCGTCTCATCAAAATCCACATGTCTTTTCGTCAGTATTTCTACCCTTTAATTGTACCATACTATACCAACCGGTGCCTTACCCGACCGAATTGTATTTATTCCTGGTACCAGTCCAATCTTTCGTTCCATATAAGCACCAAATAGTGGAAAGTTAACAGATTTAACTATTGGTACCAGATTGGTACCTAAAAGTCATTTATTAAAGTGGAACACAATAAGTACCAGATTGGTACTTCTAGAGATTCAGCATCAATGTATATCCAGTATAGTTCTGCTACTGGTTTGTTTATGTGCCCCGTGTGAGCAACAAAATGTGGATAGTTATAAGATTAAGCTACCAAATTTGATTCTGTTGAGAATTTTAAGTCCTTTGTTTTGGTAAATGTTTTGTTTAATCAATGCATGACCAGGCATTGTAATTGAATTTCAGACATATGGAGATTGGCACAGCAGGTCAAGGTGAGACAAAGGTTAGTTGCAAAGACAAAACCAATATGTAATGGATAGCAGTATATGGCCATATCCATATTATAGTGAACCGATACAGAAAAAAAGAATTAAAGATGTAGAATTATCAAAATTAAGTGATTCTGTATGGCCAACATAATACATGTTCCTGTTCACAGCTTCTATCTTGTCATATACAAGCTAGACAGTAAGGAATTAAGCATGCATGATTGCATTTGTCTTTTTAGAAACCAGCTGGCTAACAAGCATAATATAATTAATATTTGGTTCCTAGAATGACTAACTAGTATCCTCGATCTTGTAAAAATGAAAAAATAAATGGAAAAAAAAAAGCAGGCAGCCTCAGGAATTATATCACTAACGATCTCAATAAACATTTGTTACATTATCACTTTCTTAATGTTGAGATACTGTGACAATGAATATGGAAAAAATAATTATTCCAGATTGTTAACTTAAAAACGTAATAGTTGCTGGAAGATTGTTATCACCTACTATTCCAAATTGGATCGTACGATTAAAATTGGCGGACTGGATTTATATATAAAAAAGGCTCCTGGAATTCTAAATTGAATCAATCCAATCCATTCGTTTTAAATCGCAGGGCCAAATTTGAATAGTAGGGTTCCTACTTTTCTTTCTGGAAAAAAGTAGCAGATACGGACTCTAGTTGTCGGGATATGTTAATATATATGTATATAGTTTGTAGCAGCTGGAACTTTATGCTCACCTTTGTTAACTTATGTTTTCTGACCATATGTGATCATTTTTCCTTGGAATCTTTTCAGAGTGATCGCCACAGCAACTACATATTTCAGGCGTGTATACACAAAGTATGTATCTCTATTTTCTTGTAACCTTTCTATTCTGTCATCCTTCAACATTTAAAGAAATGAATGGATTCCATGATCTTGAGACACACAACTGTTCATTTATTTATCTTATGCAGGAAAAGCATGACAGAATACGATCCACGTATAGTTGCTCCGACATGTCTTTACTTAGCATCCAAGGCTGAAGAGAGCACTGTTCAAGCCAGACTTCTTGTATTCTACATTAAGAAAATGTGTATGTACCCCTTTTTGTTCAATTGCCCTCCTATATATGCATTTTTTTGTATCTGTTACTTCTACTGAATTATTATCAGTGGAAGAGATAGTTAACTGAAGAAATTAAAAAGTTTCTATTGGTTCTGTGGACATACTGGAAATACCCAATGAACTGGTACAAAGTAGCAATGTCAATCTCAGGTTATGGTGTCATTTGTGTCAGTTCTGGTACACACCAAGTAGGACTGAACTATAATTTCTATTACCCTACTGTACATTGCATAACTTGTGTTGGTATGCACCGGCTAAAATTCTAATCCTCAGGACCAACCATGTCTCATTGGTTATTGTTTAGGAGCATCAGATTCTTTTTAAGTGTCCCTTGTAAATGAAAAATTAAAGTGTTTTTTTTTCTTTTTAAAGTAACAGGTTGCTCGGATAAGAGATATCTGTTTGAAATAAAGGATATTCTTGAGATGGAAATGAAGCTTCTAGAAGCCCTTGATTATTACTTAATTGTTTATCACCCTTATCGTCCTCTGCTACAGTACAGTGATTTCTCCCCCTACCAAGATGCTCTTTTTTTTTTTTTACCATGTTAATACTTTCTATAGGAAAAGTTAACATTTTTAACAATTTTGTCGGCAGGTTATTGCAAGATGCCAGTATAACAGATTTGACACAATATGCTTGGTAATAAGCCTGTGGTTCATCTATACAATTCTTTTATAAAATTTGATTTGCATTGCTCTTAATTAGTTGGTTCATTCTTGAAGTGGTATATTGGTATTGTACTGATACTAGACCTGACTTCCCAGGTGTTATACTGAATTTAGTATCTCTTATTATTCTCCTTTAGTCAGTAGTTTGAGATATTCTGGCAAAAGCTTTGACATGTTTGTAGCAACATGTTCTTCTATGTACTTACCGTGGTGTTTGCAACATTTTTCAGGGGCTTAGTAAATGACACATACAAGATGGATCTAATACTAATATACCCTCCATACATGATTGCTTTGGCGTGCATATACATTGCAAGTGTATTAAAGGAAAAAGATACAACTGCTTGGTTTGAGGAGCTTCGTGTTGACATGAATGTGGTACGTCCCCCATGCAACAGTAGTTCTTTTCCATTGTATATATACACTGGGCTTGTATTTAACATATACTGGTTTTGCTACCTGGTATTCTGGCTTCCTTTTAGAAGCCCATGCATGATGTTTCTTGCTTTCTAGGGGTTATATGCATTTTTTTAATCATTTTGTAAGCAGAAAGAGGCGTATAGTTTTCTTAATCCATGTTTCACTATGAATATTTACTCCTGACAACATAAAGTTTGATTGGATCCTGATTTATTTGTACTTTCAGGTGAAGAATATATCAATGGATATATTAGACTTCTATGACACCTATAAAGTTGACCCTCAGAAGGGTTTACCAGAGGACAGAATCAACCCTATCATGAACAAGCTTCCTTCAAAAATGTAGGACTGGATATCTCTAATAATATTTTTGTAACGTACTGTTTTCTTTTTATTTTTAGAATTTTTTTTTAGATGTCTACTGTAAGCTGTAAAACCTATTAACAACCTGAAGCTGCCATGATTAAGGAACTTTAATACAATGAAACTTCCAATATGTTAGTTCATAATTTTTTACCATTTGGTATTGGTATATGCATGTTACACCTCTTGCCAGACTAGAATGTCTTACTGTCTCTCATGTTTGCTTGGTATTTGTGTGCAAAAACATTAGAGATCAGCTTATTCCTGGTTTCTTGTTCCAAAATACAAAATTGATATGTGGTAATATGGAATAGAAAAATGGAAACTAGTTCTTGTCAAGCTGTCTGGTATAACGAGTTCATTGGGAATTACTTGTGCTCCACTTGGGCATAAAAAGGCTCCCCAAATCCAATATTTTTCTTATTCCATGTATCATTCGAGAACTGAGAAATGAGAATTACTATCTATCCAGCGCAGTTGCTATTTCTTGTATTAGAGACAACTAGTACAAAATATAAGGGTTTTTGAGTGACTTGGGCTAGATTCTATCAGAGCAGACATTCTGATGCATACGATTGTATCAGGAGAAATCTTTGTTAATGATTATTCATTCAACCAAATGTCAGTTTGAATTTTTCTGATATGAGAAAATGAGATGTCAAAAATATTTTGACCATGGCATATTGGGGCCTTCCCTGACTCTGGACAGGCCCAAAAATGGACTTCTTGCTAATCCATTTTTTTTTAAATAATAATAAAAAACCTAATCTAACTTGCTAGATGGAAACGATGCCTCTTTATAGGCTCACAATTGTCAAACCAGTACTCATAAACCTTATCACAATATCATTTCATGCAAACTTTTTCTTGTCCTTTCTCATAAACCTTATCCAATTTCTGTCAATTTTTCCAATCGTCAACAATTCACACGCCGTTGGGGATGGACACTTGCTATTTTATCAATTGAAATCGCTGCTGCTGTGCTGCATCTGGTACTTAAAAATGTTTCTTGTACTCAGTTTTGAACCTCCTCTCACAAATTTGCTGGTCTTCAACTTTGCTTTCGTGGCCTTTAAACCACTAACCTCTTACATGTTCCAACTGCACATTTTTGTTTTGTTTTGGTTTTGGTTTGCTTTTTTTTTTTTTTTTTTGAGTGTCATACTCTGAACACAAAGAAAACATAATTTTTTATGTCACATCTTAGGACCCAATTTGTGAAGCGGGTAACTTCCTGAAATTTTTACTTAGAGCATCTTGATCTTATTTTTAAATTGATTTGTTTAATTCTATGTGTCAATTGTAATGACAGGGATGGAGAATACTTACTAATTTAATAATCTTGCTAAATTAACAAATCTTGCTAAAAGACCACATAAATATTTACAATTCATTTGAAAATGATATGAGATATCTCCATCTCTGAAATTATTTAAGATTATTTTTTTTACCAATTAGAAATTATCACTTCAGCGAATTAGTAATTATAGAAATAAAAATATTCTAAAATTAATATGTAAAAAATTACTTAATTAAATTAGCAATTGAATTAATGATTACAAGGATGAAGATGCTCTTACAACCATAAAATCACTCCCTAATGATCTTAAAATGTATATATGATTAAGCCTAACTACACATTTGATGTACCTGTTCGGCTGAAGGAGATTAAGCTTCCTTAAGGTTTAATCCGCGTTAATCCGACCAAACAGCTACTCCTTAGATAGGATTAAGTTCTCCTCCTTAATCCCCAATTTAATCCTGGCACATCCATTTCTTAACTTTTTGCCTTCGTTTAGAACCTCCTTAAGCCCAAAAATGTTATTTTCTTAGACGAATATACCCTCCTAACAACAGCTCCTTAAGCCCCTTTGAATTCTCTTCATTTTTTTATTCTCTCCTCTTCTTCTTGGTGGAACACCTCCTTAGGTAGAGAAAATACAAAACCCATCATTTCTGGTAGAGGTTAATGGTTCTCTGGCAACAAATTCACAAATCTGATACCACAATAAAATTCACATCGAGATGTTCTCTTTATTGACATCCAATTTGATAGGTATCTGTCTCCTCTCTTTCATTGACATCTCTATACTAGTTTAGTGTTCTTGCTTGTATTTTTCTGAAATTTGTTCACTTGTTATTTCTTAACAGCAACTCATACCTTCACCGACCTCACTAATTTTAGTTGTTAACTTGCTTCAATCTGCGAATTGGTACCTTCACGTATCTTGCTTCCCAGTAGAATTCTAACAGTTTGATGCCAGTAATGATACTCGTACGCAAATGTTTGGCACTATGAACTATTTGTGGTGTTTCATAAAGGACGTGAAAGTTAATAAGATCAACAACTGAGAACTGAATTGTATGATGAAATTAGACCATGCCAAAAAAATTCCGTATGTAATTTTTTAATTTAAATGTACTCCACGTTGGTACATACCAGATTCATTATATACTGTATTATAACAATAAAGTGATTTTTTTGCTGAATTTTATCTTTTATGTTTGCTTGTAACGTATTAAGCATTTTTAGTTAACTTGTATGCAGTTTATTCGAGAGGGATAATTTGATCTTTTACTTGTGTATAGTATAACATATTTTTTTATTCACATTCATCATGCAATCTTGATCTTTGTACTTTCCTAAATTCTTAATCCTCATATTCTTTATCCATTTTGCCAAACAAGCCCGATATGTTATGCCGTTTTGTGCAAGTTTTTTGTATTAAATATACCGACCCATTTTGCAAATTTAATGGATACCAATTTCCACCATTTTGCGACTTATTATCAAGTCGTCAGAGACAGAAAAAAAAAAAGAATATGGATTAACTAAAATATAATCCGCCTTGCTTCATTTGCCTATCAAAATCTTAGACATCACTGCTTAGGGGCCATTTTTCTTTTGTAGTATGATTGATGAACAATCAAATACAACAGAAAACAATGCAAAATTATAAAGGAAAAAATATATATATAAGCATGGCAATATCCCTCCCCTTATCCAAAACCTTTTGTTCAACAATACTGCTGCTCCTTTCTTCTAGCCAAATCCAAATTGACCACCTCAAAAATCCAACAAAATCAAATCCACTACCCCCAGCATGCATTAAAACTTATTGTGGGGGAATAATATTGGTAATAAGCAACAACCTTGCCCACCATAAATCATGGTCAAATCTTAACCAGTGCAATCTGAAATGCTCTGAAGAAACAGTGCCTTAGCTGCAGGGTCAGTTGCAAACTTCCCTAAGACCGAAATTGTGGCGGTGCTGCTTCGCACCTTCTCAATGCCACGGGAAATCATACAGATATGATTTGCCTCCACCACAACGGCCACACCTTTGTCACACCAAGCATGCACAGCCTCAGCTATTTGCCGTGTCATCCTCTCTTGAACTTGTAACTTGCATGCATAGAAGTGCACAAGAGCCAGCAAGTGGGCCCTGTCAATTTGTTGCTCTCCATTTCCAAACCATCCAACATGTACAGATCCATAAAAAGGTATTAAGTGATGCTCACACTGGGAACAGAATGGCAAACTGAGTTCACAACAGATTTTGGATCCATGCCCATTAACCGTGATAATTTCATTTTGCCATTTCTCGGTTGTATTCAAATTCAATATTGATTTGAAATCAGGGGTTTTGCTAGTCTTGAACCGCATCAGCCACTGCACATACCGGTAAGGGGTACTCACAAGTTCTTTCCTTAACGGGTCCTCCCCGATAGCCCGAAGAATTGAAACCACCACTGATACCATCGAACTGTATGATTTATTATGACACATATTTTTACCATTAACGGTACTCTTCAAAGAAGGACACCAATTTTGCAAGGTGTTAGAACACTCAATACCATTCACCCCCTTCAGCCTCAGAAGGGCACAAAAGTCAGTCCATAGAGATCCATTATCTTCCTCAAAAGCTCCTGACTGGGCTGAGGAACAAGTCCGAATCCAGTCTGAACTCAAAACCAAATTTTCAGGAAAAGGGACATGCCAGCACTGCAGTACCACAGCCACGCCGGCTGGTTTGATGCTAGCATTTAATGCGGTACAAACCTCATTCGCAAGTTTCTGTGGG
The DNA here is from genome assembly GCA_037678475.1 of x Bolboschoenoplectus mariqueter. Lineage (NCBI taxonomy): Eukaryota > Viridiplantae > Streptophyta > Magnoliopsida > Poales > Cyperaceae > x Bolboschoenoplectus > x Bolboschoenoplectus mariqueter. The sequence continues at coordinate 3,584,603 of CM075236.1, read as the reverse complement.
TTTTGGAGGCGCTTAGCAAAGACATCTGCAACCCGAGACAGCTTGCTGAGGCCAACCACATGGTTGGACGAGGGTAGATAGCTGACATGGCAGCGGATTGAGAAGGGAAGCAGACATGACTCACAATAGGAGAAGAGATCAAGGTCGCGGACCACCACCATGCCGCATGCACCACCTGTGTGGCCATTTATATGGCCAATGCCTGCTTCAGGGAATAAAGCGTCTTTCACAATGTCGCGCGGTTTTTTATTGTAACCTAAATAAAAAGATAGCCAGTGTTAGTTATACAGTTATACTGATGTTATGATTGTAAAAAAATTACTAGGCAATGGTGAATGCCTGCCTATGTAGCACCCACATCCCACATGACACCGACATTCGTGTCGCAATAGATATTGAATTGTAAATGATGGGTAATATTGTGCTTCACATGAAATCTATAAATTAAGGTTTTTCAGGGTACTACTGCTAAAGTCAAATAAGTAATCTTCCATTTGTTTCCTTATAATCAAAGTCAACAACTGTCCATTACATTTCCCAGTCAAACACAAAATTTAAGAAAGCAACAGAAAGGAGGCATAATTGCACGAGTGTACAACAAATAAGGAAAAAAAACTAATAAAGAGGGGAGCAGAGATCTTTGACAAATCAAGAATGTTAGCTAACTTCAAAGGGAAAGTTAAAATAGCTCACCAACTCCATAAAGAAAAAGACACACCAACAAAAATATGTTTTGTTAGCTAACTGCATGTTAAACCTCACTTAAGCAATGTATTATGAGGGCGCTACAAAGGTGTACTTTGCATTACCTTGAAGAGAAAAAGAAAAAAAGGTAAAGAAAAGGCTGTTTAAAAGCCCAAGTTCAAAGATATAAGGAGATAGAAAAAAAAAAAAAGAAAAAGAAAACAGAAGACAGTACAGCAATGGAAGAAATCAGAGTATGCACCAACCCAATAGAAGAGACAATTTGCAATACACCCCACACAAGATCAAGATATTTCTCAGAACTCCAGCATTACCAATATTATTCGGAAAACTTGCAACAGGCCCTCTCTCTCTCTTTCTCTCTCTCACTGATTGAGTGATAAAGATAGGTATCTGATTTTATAAAAAAAATTATCAGATAAAAGTACAAGGAGATATTCATTGTATTGGAGTCCTACATCATAAATTTTATAGTACAACATATATTGGACACATTCTAAGATTTGGTACTGTGGAAAACTTCTCCAAATATTTTGGACCTAACTATTCCTCATACTAGGATCCGATATTATGTCAAAACAGAGCAATGCTCATAAAATATAGAAGAAATGGATACTAGATTCTAGTAATGGAATTTTGGTGCCAGCACTTACAGCAGGAAGAGACTTTGCATCAACTCCGAAATATGAACAAGTGAGGAAGAAGCTGCTCCAAGTAAAATAGTTAAGAAAATTTCACATATGTAAAATACATTTCATATATGCTAATTTAAAATTAAAATGAAATCGGTACTACTTGGGCTTCATGGAGTTACTTTGATTGCAAAGCTACATTATGACTTTGTAAAGTAGCATTCAAACAACAAAAAGTGATAATATGAAAAGGTTTACAAACTAATAATTACCTTCAAAGTAATACCGAAACTAATATTCTTTCAAAAAGGAAAAAAAAAAAAAGGTTATGTAACATTTTGCTAAATGAAATACAAGTATTTCCCAGAGATCATCATTTTGCTTTACTAATTAAATTCAAGTAACTAACCATCATACCATAACCAAAATGCCTAAAACCAACCAAAAGAAACAAATTCGGAGCTGAAAATTAGTTACAATCATAAACAACAAAATTTCAAATGACAAACGCTCAGAAAATTAATTTGCATCTGTTTAGTTCCGACAAGCTTCCCGTTATATATACTGTAATCCACCACACAACACAATAAGCTAGAAAATTCTCTCTCTCTCTCGAATGGTAAACCAATTAAACAAAAAGCAAGAGGAAATACCTTTAGTTCCTTCTCTGAAGGCCTTGGCAACCCGATGAGGCGTTCGTTTCAATCCTTCTCTCTCGCAATCCTCTCCGATTCCTTCCAACAAAACCCTCACCGCCTCTCGCACCTCCTTGTCGGACTCGAATCCGGGCTCGGACTCCGGCTCCGATCCAAGCTCCACGTCATTCTCCTCCAGTTCGTCCATGTAGTGCCCTTCCTCAAGTGCCCCCATGTTACACACACACACACACACACACAGAAAGAGAGAGAGAGAGAGAGAGAGAGAGAGAGAGAGAGAGAAGGGAAGGAGGTAAGAGGTGGGGTTAAAAGAGAGAGAGAGAGAGAGAGGAGAAAAAGGGAACCAGGAGAAATGGAGGGACACAGTTGAACCTTGGGATGTGTGGATCGGCGCCGCCTCTATCGATTTGATCGACACCTATTTCAGAGAGAGTGCGAAATTTTATTTGTGTAACGGGTCACTCACTTGCCATGGTGATGGACGTATAACGGCGGGTGTGAAATGTATGTATGGTAAATTCTTTTCATATTGGAGTGTTGGGAATAGGCCACAGAAAGTTTGGAACCCTTGTACCGTTTTCTTCTCCCCTCTTTGTAGAGGAAAAAATAATATTCTGTACCTGATGAATCACCAACAAAAGAGTTTACGACTACTTACTGGATCAGGCTAGTTTGTATGTGCTGCTCTTTGTAGAGGAAAATATTTAGAGGAATTCACATTGGCATATTTGTTTGTATTATAGTTTCTTTTTATGTATATGATAGGTGAGGTGAGGTGAGGTTGGTTAAAATATAAATTAAAAAAATATTTTTATTATTAAATTTGAACTATTTAGATTAAATCGGATCGTTTAAATTCAACGATAATAAATGTGATATCGATAATAATAATAATAATAGCGGATGCTCAACTCGTTTAGAGTTTTATTTGATAGAATTCAATTTTATTTAAGAATTAAATCATTTCTTCAATATTTTTTTTTGGAATGTATTCTTTGGTGAATGTAATTTTATTTCGATCCTTAAAAAAGTTATTTTCAGTAATAGCATGCAATTGTCATATACAATTAATACTGTAATTAAAATAATGACACAAAAAGTTAAAAAAAATTGAAATAAAAATGAGAGTCAAAGTCATTCAACAACTTTAAATATTCATAAATAACCTTCAATTCAAATTTTAAACCTACAACCTAAGAGTATTATTTATGTCACTAAATCAAAGAGCTAAAAACTTATTTAAAGATTGTATAATCATTAATTAGAGCATTTATAGAGTCCAAATGTGCTCAAGCAATAGCAATACACTGTCCAACTTATAATTGACAAACGAGTTCTGTAATTTTACAAGAGAGAACAATTGGTGCATCTGTACCTTTCTTTCTTTCCCGACCTAAAAATTCTACGCAACTTTACATAACAGAGTGTGTGCCTGTACCTTTGGCTCCTGATGCAGGTGTAAGGTCAATTGGTGGGATTCAGAGATATTTTGATCATGGCCTTTTAATTGTTTGACTATGTTGAATGAAATAAATTTATGATTAGTTATTTAATCTCCAAATTGGGGTGAAACTTGAGTGAAATTTTTTGTCGTGAATATCTTAAATTGAAAAGATTCAATTTCTATCTTTGTTTAAAAGACATGTATGAAAATTGACCGATCCGAAAGCCACTCAAACCCCTATAAAACAGAAAGATAATCTGCCAGTTCCACTAATTACATATCATTACAATTTTTTGAAGTGTTTCAAAAGAGCATCAATTTTACCAATCGTGTCGGAGAGCTGTTACGGAGTTTGGATTTCCCACTCTACAAAGGAAAGAAATGCAGTTGAAAAATGTAAAAAAGTAGCACTTTTTTGCTCGAGTGTATCCGATTAGAAAAGCATCTTTGACAAGAGACCCATTTTTGATAAAAAGGAAAACACATTTTTGGACAGATTACTCGTGATACTGACCCCAGATAAGCTACAGTCCCACATATTATCTGTCAACATTATTTGATTTTGTAACAGGTAAAGAGTTTTGTGACGACATAATCTGACCTATATGAAGTTGATCAATCAGGTCAAAGAGAACAATGGTAAGGTGCTGCCATCCAACAAAGCAAATATGAAATCGCTAGTATATGTACGCCAATTTGCGCTATTTTTCCTTTTTTTCAAAATTTGAATTCAGCGGCCCTTGTCGCTAACTCAAATGAGCACTGGAATGCCCCCATTATGCATCATTGTCATATCTCTAAACAAATAAAGTCTCAAATGCACTAAGTATACAATACCAGCCAAAATAGTACAGAACAGCAGAAGAAAATTGGGACGGATACCATACTTAGTCCCTTATTATTACATATTACACATGGCTAAAACCTTATTCCAAGCAACAATCTCTAGTTTTGCACAACAGATTCACAAGATTGGGTGCATTTTTTAACTACTGAGGGTTCGGGGGACGACTATTGGCAGCTGCTACCCTGGAGCCCCACTCGAGCAACTCCTTGCTAGTGTCGTCTTTATGCAATATCACCTCAACAAAGCAAAGGCTATCCTTTTCTGGTCCATTTATAGTCTCTATCGCCTCTATCAACTCTTCCTCTGTGCGTACCTGTTTAAAAATTAATGCGATGGAGCAAAGTAAAAGAAAGGACAATTGAGGTAAGCACATGCGAACAAGATACTGAGGTTAGAAAGATGACCAAATCAGACAATTGTATGGTTGTAAGTAGCAACACTACTAACTCAACTGTTGTTAATCATCCAAAGAGATATCGAGTTTTTTTTTTGTCTATGAGTGAAACTTTTAATTATCCATTGGAATCAATCACAAGCATGCCGCCATCATGAAATATACTAACAGGATGATTAGCAAACCGTCTTAAATATGAGAAGGATTTGGAGACATACCTTGCAGGTCCAACATTTGCCTTCTCCATTTTGTATGGCATCTACGAAAGCAGTGTAATTCCAATTCTTTATCACATTGTATGGGCCATCATGGATCTCTACTTCAATTGTATATCCACCATTATTTAGGAGGAATATGATGCTCTTTTGGCCGTTCCTTATCATAGTGGAAACATCCTGTGCTGTCACCTGTCGAGATTGGAAAGGTGCTCCTTTTATTTATGCCTTGTAAATGTTAATTTTATATTCTAGTAATAGATAACAGTATACAGCTATATTAACTTTGGAAAAAAAATAAATGGAAGTGTTAATTGTTATGATAAAAGGCATTCTCTGTCATATTCTGAAGACTTATTTGGAATCAATAATGTTTGTGTTATTTGAAAAACAACACAAAATATTAAATTAAATGCACGAGTCATCTACCTGAAAACTACCATCGCCGATGCAAGCTATGACCCGTTTATCTTGAGCAGCTTGAGCATAGCCAAGAGTGGCACCAAGAGACCATCCTATTGATCCATATTGCATCTGGAACTCGAAACTATTTCAAAACAAATCAAATTAGAGTACTGACAGGAAGAATATGTTTACTGTTATAAAAATATGCTACAATATGCAAACTACAGTTCTTGCCTTCAAATTGATCATAAAATAGAGGGTGGAACAACCAGAATTCTTGAATTGGACTTTCGATCTAAACATTTCCTTGAAAGAGCTTATTCAATGAATTTCAATCACAATACACATTCAGTTTTCTGACAAAATGCCACTGATCTTGATTTAGCTTCTTGTGTAACGGTTTCTTTGTATGTGCTTCTATTCTAATTAAGATGATTTTCGTTTTAACCTGCTGGATTCAAATTTCTCTCTTTAATCACCGAATGAATACAGCTAATGAAGGTAAATTACTATTAACAAGCCAAATTTTTAAAACTTTTTTGACAATTTAATTACAATTAACAAATTGCAGTAAGAAGTCTCTCCGTTGCTTATTTAAGCATTTGTCTTTTCTTGCAATGAAATGACTGCGCCAATATCAATTTCAGTTCATCTATTATTTTTTTTTCTTCAAACTTACCCACAGTTCTCAGGCAAGCGAAGCTTCTGACAGTTGAACCATGAGTCTCCAGTTTCAGAAATAACTGCTGTTCCTCCATTTAGCATATTCTGATCCATTCACATGAAAAATAAATTACAACTAAAAGAACAAATTAAATAAATAAATAAATTGAAACAATACAAGTAAAAAAGTTCAAGGGCGATAGGAGACTACAACTGTACTAGAGCTGACCAGAAATAAGGTACAGGTAGGAAAACCTTTATCCAGAAGAAAAAAAATAAAACAAATCTCAAAACCAATATAAAATACTGACCTGGATATGCTTAAAGAGAATATTGACCCGAATAGGCTCATAATCTTCATTTCTGAGAGGCACAGTTGGTGGTACAAAAATCCGGTGGTAATTTTCAAGTGCTGTAGTATTCTTCTTGACTTTAGCCGCAAGTGCAGTGAAGAAGTCCGCCATGAAGACCCAGCCAAATGAAGGACCATTACCTACATATGTTTCCCTTCCTTGTCAGAGTTGTTATGTAGAGGCTCACATACATACCATACTTTCAGGGTTCCCAGATTAGTGTTGCCAGTTAAGTACTGGAATACATAGACCATAGACCAGTATGATACTGGAACTGAGAACCCATAGATAAGTATGGTACTGGAACTGAGAACCCATAGACCAGTATGGTACTGGAATACATCATACCTTAACATCCAGGTAACTACTCTACCTGCTGGGCATGTCAAGGAATATACTAGCCACCAGCCCCAGGATATATCTATACCAGCTTATGAGATGACCTTTGATCATACCTATGGTAACCCTATTAGGCTGAACAATGATCGCCTTCTCCTTCTTAATCAAGAGTGAGTATCCAACTGTGCTATAATCATTGAAAATGGGCCCTGCAAAAAGGTAAGCGTCAGCCGACTCAACAATCTCCCCACAGAAATGCGTGCTGATGGCTCCCCAGTAAGTGCCAATAAACTGTGGATGGTGTTCTGGTACCAATCCCTTCCCAGATGGCATCACTGCTACCTATTTAAAGTTAAACAAAAAGCCAAAAGAAATATAAGTGTGTCTGTTGACATAGAGGGCAATTCAAATGTCTCTTTTTTTCATGCCTCCAGTTTTAAATCCTTAATACCAAAATAATAAAAAGAAGCAAATAACAAAAAACAAAACTGTAAGATCTGACCTATGTTAATTTTCTATCTGCATGGTACTTTTTTTTTTTTAGTTAGGAAGGGCAATGTTGCTAATGTTTAACAGAAAAAATGTACTTTTTCCATAGCCCTTATCCTATGGATGTATGAATAAACAAATTTTGGGTATTACTAGGAAATTAGGAAATATATTGTGTAATTTGCAAATAGAAAACAAATTTCCAGTAAGTTTAAGAACCAATTAACTTCTAACAATGCGGAGGGCAAGAATCAGCTAGAAGCGTGCGACTCGCAAAGATATAATAAATTTCAGTTGAGTTTGTAAGAAACCAGTTAATTTCTAACTGCATGCTGGGATCTGCAATCCACCAATTCTAAATGAAGACTCCTATAATTATAAAGTCACAAAGTGGCCTTTCACCACTTGAGATTTTAGAGAAATTAGTTGACAACATACCGGGTACCCACATGCATCTGCAAGTTGGACAAAAGCTTGCTGGGCCTTGGCAACACGAATCTTGGGCCCACCAACCAGAACAGGCTTCACAGCTTTACCCAAAAATGCTACAGTTGCATCAACTGCTGCCTCCAGTGCCAGCTGGTTGCTCACCCTGTATTATTTATAGTGATGAACAATAATATAGTGAGGTTCCAGTACAATTATAGGTATAGTATCAAATGTGCAAATTGCTCTATCTATATTTCTATCATGGAACTTCTTTGCTTAATTGTTGAATATCATTGCCTCAATGAAACCTGAGGAATTTGCCTGGCAATTCCATTTTCAAAAAGTAATCATCAATTTTGTGGTAAAATCATTTCTGTGTAATTTAAACACTGAAACCTTTGGCTGCTCAGAAGAGAAAAGAAGTAAAAAGATAGAAAAACAATAAAGTTACTTTGGGGAGAGAAAGTAGGGAACAGGCTCGATGCTGAAAGTAGGATGTGGGATAGCCGCGAGGTTACAGCTGACGCTGATATACACTGGCTTGCTTTCTTTTAGTGCAGTTGATATAGCAGTGTCTATTTGCTCATGTGCATCCTCCAAGTTGTTCACTACTGCCTTCAAAAGCGTGAAAAAGAACATAGATAATAGAAACCCTTTAACCCTTTAAAACAAACATAGTAATACCAGTTTGAATTGACCATCAAGCCAACCAAAAAGCAACAAAAAACAACCCTCAGAAAGAGAGTGAGCTGGACGGAAAAAAAGAAGATACTTCTGTAGAGTGCCACTCAAAATACAAAACACAAAGAGATCTTGGCCCAAAAATTTGATCCTAAAATTGTCTATGAGAAGCAAACAGTTCAATTTCAAAGTTGTACCCTTAATTTACAGTACTAAACTGAGCAACCTAATGGCAAATAGCACCAGATAGCATAATCAAGGATAGGAAAGAAGTTCCATCTCCCTTAGGAACATAACCTCATAATCACAAAATAAAAACCAGAAATTCCAACTCTACCACGGGTGTAAACAGAAAACCATACCTGATAGCATGTGACAGTCCGGAAGCACTGGATCTCCTGGGAGAAATCTGGCAACCCGATTGTGTGATGCAAAATTCTGTTTGTACCATAATCATTTGAATTGGGCCCGCCGACAATACAAATCAGCGGCAAATTCTCACTATATGCCCCAGCAATAGCATTTATCACGCTCAGACCACCAACAGTGAATGTGACCGCACATGCACCAACACCACAGGCCCGAGCATATCCATCAGCCGCATACCTATTAAGAGTAAAAAAATCATAAGGAAATGATGTCATCTCCAAAAATAGTAACCAAAACAGTTCTAGTATAACCTTTGAGTTTTGATCCACTGATCAAGTACCCTTACTGATGTAATACACCCCTTAATTCAATTTTACATTTCCAATCCAAATTATCCAATATATCATCACTCTTTGTGATCCAACATACAATTGACTATACATAGCTATCAGAATCTAGCCAAAATAACAAAAATTATCTCTCCCTAAGGTCACACCAAGCGTCTGATGAGTTCACACGGCGATGCCAGGAGATGTGAAGCTCAAACCTGAGCTATTAACCCCACAAACTCCAAAAATTATGAACTTCGCACCACAGATGCTTTTATCTGAGCAAAAAGTTTCTGGAAAGAGAGAATGATAGATGAATAATGATTATACACACCCGGCGTTGAGCTCGTTGCAACAGCCGATGAAGTTGAGACCAGGCTCAGCGATGAGGTGGTCCAGGAGAGTGAGGTTGAAATCGCCTGGTACACCGAAGATATCGCGTACGCCGATTTGCACCAGACGGCGTGCCAGGTGGCGGCCGATCGTCCCGGGCGCACGGGATGCGACTGGGGTTAAGGTGCTCCGATTGTCATCTTCCATGGTTTCCTTTTCTCTCTTTCTCTCTTCTTCTTTTCTTTCTTTCCTAGCGACAAGTGATATGGTGGCACGGTGCCTTTATGTACTTGCGGAGAGAGAGTCTGAAATTTCTTCGGTGCAGCGGCGGGAGAAGAAGGGACTAGAGACTAGAAAGAGTTCAAAAGGAGCGGGTACTTGCGTATGGGGATGATTTGATTGTTCACATGCATTTTCAGCGGTCCGATCAACTAACTGTCTTTAAGATTCGGATGAGAAGATTGATAGTTGCACTTGGGAAGTTGGGAGTTGGAAGTAGGAAGTAGCGCTAATTTGCTAATTAGAATCAATTCTCAATACAGAAGTGGGCTTTCTTATGAAAAAGTATATTGTTGATTGTTGTGAGATTTGTATGAATAGATTATTATTGAGTTATAATTAAAAAAAAATTAAATTCATTGTTTTTTGTTAACATATATTTGAGAACAAAACAACATATTTAATTGTGACGAGTAAAATGACATGGTCCAATTGATTTCAGAACTCTGCTACATAGGTTAATGTTACAAATATTGCAATTAGGAGATCATAATGATTAAATATATTTTATTATTATAATATTACAATAAATAACGATGATAAAATGCTATGTTACACATGATTTGTGTAGTTTTCTTTGAGATTTCTAAGTGATTTGTAGGTTAATTTATTTAGATGCCAACATAATTTAATATACTCATAATTTGCTTATTTTGTGGGACCGTTACAATTTGAAACTCATTTATAATGACCTCTTCTTAGATGAGTTGTTTTCACTTGTAATATGTTATATGACCTTTCATTTATTTATCAGTAAAATAAAGATAAAGAGTAATTTCAGAAGAATCTCTTCATACGTTCATTTGATAAAAGAACTTATATTTAAATTTTATGAAAGATATAGAGTTTTTCCAACTCTTTTAGAGAAAAAAAAAAACTACTTATATTTGTCTTAACTAATAGTCTAATACAAAAATATATAACAAATTTTTACTTTAAAAAAATTTTAAAAATAAATAATGACCAAGTATTGTTATATAAAAGAAAACATTAATGCTGTTCACAGGAGATCCCCATTTCCACCAAAAAAAAAACATATCAATAAATGTAGCATCATGCTAGCAAGGACCCCACTTCTCTTAATTACCGCTGTGGTTTTATTCAATTATTAAATCTTTTTGTCCGTATCTTGATAATTCTATTTAATTGGACGGTTGAAATTTAAGGTGCACGATTTGATCGTCCACTCACTGATGTATCCAACCAGAGCGATTACTGATTATGTACGAAAGAAATAATAACAAAAGAAAGAGGGGGTGATGTCTGTGACAACTCACTTTATTCTTTAAAAAAAATTAATATAATAATAATAGATTTCGTAATTTTACGAAAAAATTCAGACTCAAAAAACTCAAAAAATAATATATATATATATATGGTTTCAGTCCCTCCTTAAATATATATTTTTTTTATTTGTTCACTCTTCAGTCACTAATTTCTTATAACATGTGTATTAAAAGTAATTTATTGTTATTTAATTAATTTGATTATATGATTTCTCGATTGAAGGTATAAAGATTTCGGTATACAAATTTTGGTCCATTAAGAGTTCCTTATGATATACAACGTCGGATTATTATTATTTTTAGATAGAGAACTTAATTTTTATATTTATTTCATATACATGCGACCAACTAGAATAAACAAAATAGTGAACTAAACTTATTCAAATTAAATTAATAAATTGAATCCAATTTCAAATTAAATATGTCTTCTAATATAATATACTTTTTACATACTACTTCAAACCAAAAAAGAAAAACTCTCTTCAAAACAAATAAGTGCAATATTTTTTTTATGTAGGGAACAAAACTTACAAGGTACAAAATAAAAATTTGCATTTTATATTATTTTACACCATCTTGTCAACAAAAAGTATTAAACCCCGTGCAACTTTACAAGAGGATAATTTTTTCAATCACTCAGCTAATGCTTTTCAAATTTTCTAGCTGATGATTCTTTTTTGTTCTTTCTTTTTCTCCATGTTTTTTTTTTCTTTTTCACATAGTGGTTTAGTGGGACCCTTTTTGGGGAAGGGAATGAATACCACGTACCGATGTGCCAAATCACGACAAACAAATTCTCATAAACAAACGGCGATACCACGGTGAGGGATACATGCCACGTTTTTCTGTTACTCTCAAATTTAAATCCGTACAATTTGCATCGAATTAAAATTTTCTTTTATTAGTGTGAGACGCCTTTAGTTGATACATGTGATTATAAATATTAGAAAGAGCAAGAATAAAAACATTTATATTCATGATTGTTGATAGTGACGGAGTTTTGTTTTGATCAGAGTGGATCATGATTCTCTGTTCTCATTCAAAATTTTATATGTAGATAATATATTTTTTGGATTAGTTGTTATTTGGATCACGAAATTGTCTCTCCTTAATCAATTTTGCTTTATGATTTTTTTTTAGTTAAGTTGATCCTCTCTTATTTTGAGATCATATTGTTGAAATAAAAAAAATTAAATGATGGATTTTGGAATTAATAATAAAAATAATGTGTGTAAACTGAATGTAACTTGTAACATATGTTATTAGGAAATATATATTAGACTTTCGTGAAAAATAAATATAACAAATTTAACTCTCTAATATGATCAAGTCATTTAAATGAAATTAGCACGTCATTGCATGTATATTATACTTTATAACAAATATGTTTCATTAATATTTTTTACTACTAATGCAAAAAAATATAATAGAAAATAAAAATACTGTAGCGGAAGCGTTTCCTTTTGATCTTGCAGTTCCAATCGCGTATGACAAGCCTAAGAAGGCATTATACAACGCCTCTCGTGCCGTAAGTTTTCAAATGCCCGCTGAATGAAGATAAATAATGAGATTAATCGCGTCTATCCCACTGTTTCATAACTCAAGAGTCTCGGTTTTGATTGTTTCGTATAGAAATTATTTATTCTCACTGCAAACATGGAGGAGAAAGACAATCATGATGTTTTTTTACTCATCTCTCACTTTAAATTTGTTCAGAGAGCGTGTATAATCAATTTATGTTAAGTATATTTCGAGAGATATTAAGAGATCAACTATATATACAACATTGAATAAAATGATGCATAATCACACCACATGTCTTCACAACAAAAATCTGACAATTAATGACGACAAAAAAATATCAAACCTCTAAGGTACTTATGAAAAAAATTCATACAAATTAAAAAAGAATCATACTTTGATGATCACATCACATAAGAGCAAAACTATTTAAAATAAAAAAAAATCAATTAGTTCAATAAACATAAGCGTTCTGATATTGTATTTGCACTGAATTGCATACTCTACAATTTTCAGGTAATAACGGATGGGGATGATAGGGACGTCATAAAACCTGGCGTCCGTACAAATCCCAATTGTTCTCATCCGTTGGATTTCGTGCGAAAAAATGTATTGATGCGAGTAGCACGAATCAATTTCAGTAGGGTGTAGGGACTATGCGCCGCTAATCCAGGCTGTTTATATTTCGGCGTTTCCCCTTGGTTTTGTGAACACCGGGCGCAATTCTAGATTTCTAGACATGAAACAATCAAACAACCTTTTGATGATTTCTTTTTTTGTAATTTTGTAGTTAACTTTGAAATGGGGTGACTGGTGACGTGGAAGGTTGATTCTTGTTTTTTTGTGGAAGGTCGGATCTTCTGTGTACCTTTGGTGAGGCTTTCTGTACGTGTCAGGACACCTCTCAATTATTGTGTGTGTAAATGTAAGTGATGCAACTAATTAATAAATTAAAACATTCCACCTATAAACATTTTAACAAAAAGAAATAAATTGAAAAATATTTAAATCCTCCTTGATATAAATGCACATTTTTTTTATATAAAAATTTCTATTATATAAAAAAGTGAAAAGCAAAAAGTGAGGGGTGGGCCCCACGGTTATAAAGTGTTTTTCTTTTAAGTTTAATGACGATTAAGAAATAACAAATATCTAAAAATATCAACATCTTATTTGTAAACGACTTATTAATATTGCGACACTTGCAATTTTTATTAAAATAATATTATAGAGTTGAGTACGATAGAAGACGAAAGTTAAGAGAAATGTGAATCGTGACTATACTTACATCTCTGTATAATATCATTAGAAATATTTCACAGATAACAGCTAGAAAAAAATATAAGATTATCAACTTAGAGATATAAATAAACATGAAATTTGTGTTTCTAGTACAAAACTTTGGCACGCGCATCCCCCTCATCCTCTCGAATTGACAGTTCCAATTTAATTTTTAACATGTTGTAGTCTCGATGACAAACTTGAAATTGTGTTCAATTCAATGTAGACGGAAGCTTTGCAATTGAGTGCATGTCTCAATAAAAAAGAATAAAAACAATCAGCGTTACTGCGTAGAAGAATCTAGAAGACAAGCATAAAAAAGAATAAAAAATAATCGACAAGGAAATGGGCCTTTGAATAGGAGAGAAATTTGGGCCGAGAGAGAAACCGGAATCCGATTGAAGGTGAGAAATTTAAATTGAAGAGCGGACTTACAACCGGGTCCCACCTTGTCGGAACCTCCTCCTCGCCAAGCCACGATGGTAATTCAACTCACCTGCTGACGAGTGACGAGTGACACCAGGAGATGATGATTCCAGCACTGGAGAGGAGGACTGAGGAGAGCTCCGAGGCTGATGAGGAGAAGCGTCTGAGAAGAAATGGGGAATGATCGAGACTAGAGGAGATCGCATCAAGGACTTGAGGAAATAAACTGAGTGAGATTGCTACTGATACTTCTCGGTTAGTTCTTTCTTTTGGCTGGGGATTGATTAGAAAGAAATTATTGCTTAATTAGATTATGGAGTATAGAAGCGAGGAACTGGGAAGTTGTTGAATTTGAATCATGAAAAGTTCTATTCTATTGATTTTTCATTTCTTGAATTTCTTGATTTTCTTGCCAACCCTTGATAAATTCCACCAGAAATCTATGAAATCCTAAAATTGTAAAACTATCACCACATACACTTAAGTGCATAATTCGTATGACAATTAAAACATAAAAACAACACATTAACTTCTAACTCTTACTCTTGGTTACTAATATTGTCATAATTTTTATCAGAGAACTTCAAACGGATTGAAATTTTCATTGTTGAATTGTAGACTCGAAGGGCTACAAAATTCATAAATCATATACCCAGAATGATTAATGTTTGCTCCTTTAAATGCTTATTCAAAGTTGCTTTAAAATCTGTCTATTTTGCAATCACGAATTTAATGGTTATAATTCATATTTGTTTGGGTTTATTCTCTTCTTAATTTGCTAAAATAAGTTTTGGACTTAGACTTGAAATAAATTTATATTTCATAATAATATTCACATATTATTATAATATACGCAGCTTATATTAGTCTCATAATATGCACATATTAATATATATTTATTTACCTGTTATTCAGTCACGTCATGTAACATATTATTTATTTTTTGTTTTTAGTGATGTGATGTGATCTATATTGAGGATCTATGTTATATTGACAATGGAATAAAATATTTTATTTCAGAAACTATAAGTGATATTCTAGTTATACATTACAGTTACCTAAATAACATAAAAGTTTAATAATTCTTTTACTAAAACGCGATCCTTACAGTAATGTAATATTTGTCATTACTTATGTTCATTCATTTCTTATGATATTCTGATTTATATAAAAAGTAAGATTATGTCATATTTGTATTATAATCATTTTTTGATCTCTATTAAGCAAATTATAAAATTATAACTTCACTTTAATTATATTTAATCCATTTATAATTTTACTTTATCAAGAGACCCAAAAATATCATTTCTCATTATTAATGAGTGGCAATTATGCTATTGACATATACTCTTTTTTTTGTACAAATTACATACAAAAATCTATTATTTTTATTACGACTTCTTGCAAGTGGTTTTTAATAATTATTACGTGGTATATTTCTCATGTGAAAAAAAATATATATCTCAATCATAGAATCAGAGACACGATAAAAAATATTAATAATAAAAACACAATTCATATAATGTTTCATCTATTAGGTTTGTTCAATATATGAAGCTTTTCATATATTCATATTATTAAACGATAATCTTTTATCAAACGTTTGCAGAAATATATGGTACTTTTAATCAACACGACAATCTTATATGACATATTAGTATTTCTGCTAATAAATTTAAGACATGTTAATATTTTAGAGTTATACATTTATTTATTTTATTTAAAATACTGCAGATCAAGATCAAATGTATTTTCTTGAACACTTCTAAACATAAAAATATAATTAATGTTACAAAATTTAAATCACATTGAATTAATAAATATAACATTTAAAAATAATCAATATATGATAATTTTTAGAACACAAATCTAACACTAGATATGGTTCGGAGTTGATAAATCAGTTGATGCTGAGTTAAATATCAGAAAACCTCTAATGTACCAGTTAATTGGCCTCAATTTAATCATAGGTTTGATATTTTGGATGGAGTTCATTTGAATGTAGTAAGGCCTTGACTCAGTTACAGATACATAGGCAAGATGTTACCTAAAGAAAATTTGCCTGTGAATTGATTTACCTTAAGAAGTGTATCAGCTTACGATACAATATCAAGAGCCCAATACTTCACAGGATAAACCACCTGGTTATGTTTTTGCCAGCGGCGGCGCATGCACCTGATGTAGTCAACCAGGCAGTGAGAGTCTGACAACAGTGAGGAGCATTTGACGGGAAGATAGTACTGGGCGTACCAGATGAAGCTGCTTGCGCTGAGATATTGTGTAGGCCGAAGCAAGGTAGGGTTTTAGCGATCCATATGGTACCCGGCTAAAAAAAAGTCATATCTAATACCTCTTTGTATGTTGTAGTATTTTAATAGAGTTTGTGAGAGAACTGATCTATGACTTAGTTTGTGGTTGGATCAATGCTATTTAGGTCCGGTAGCATTATGTTTCCAGTGTTGCAACTTCACGACTCGGATGACACTTGCTTCTAGAATTTGTGCTAAAGTGATCAAGTTGGCAACAAAGTTTGGCTGTGTCAGTACTTTTTCTTGATCAAACAAGTCAGTTCATACTGGTGCAATGTCAAGTCTGGCAGTCTGACTGACTGGAATTTATGCTATCAGCATTCCATATATGCAAGATGAGACGGGGGGACAAATTTAACCTTTTCAAAATTGCAAGGTCTAGCACCAGGGTTTATTGGTGCTGATCTGAAGTCTCTGGTGGATGAGGCTAGCAATCTGGACATGAAGCAGATAACGAATGAAGAAAATCCAGCTTAAATCTGCTAGATTGGTTAACAGTGACCTTTGGATGAAGCTGAGATGGACAGCCTTAGCATCACTATGGCCAACCTCTGAGGTAAATTTTTGGTCTTTATACCTGACTTTAAACCTCAAAGAGTACTTTAAAATACAAACTAATTATGCCCTATAAAGTGAGAATTTTTCATCCATTTGTGGAAAATGCCTAAAATTCTGCCTGATCTTGTTTGAAAGATCGATGGTAAAGGTCCTTTGTTTTGATTTCCTTCCCAAAATATAGGTAGTTCAGGTGCTTGATAGACGGTAATTGTTGATCGTGCTCTCTTATAGGTCATATACTTTCGCACCTTATTGATGATCATGTATTTTACTGTTCATTGAATTTTTTAAGTGATAATCACCAGTACCAGTAATAAAACGATGTTTGTACAACTACTCCAAAAACTAATTCAACTTAACTGCTGATTTTGTACAGTCCCACTTCGTTGTAGATAGCTAATTACATATGCAAATATATTCATGCTACCAGCAAATACTCATTTGTACTTTTTTTAGTTCTCTAAAAAACTTTTGCTCATATATCCTCCAATATTTGTTAAATGTACAGATCAATAAGAGAGCCAAAATATCACAAGGGGTTTTTGTTAATATATGTCCAGTACTTTGATGTATGGACAACTTTGGTAACTTCCAACATAATCATAGGATTAATTTTTTTTTCCCATTTTTCCTTCATTCTGATTTAAATTCAACACTTTGGATTATTTTGCTTATTTAAAATGGTGAATAATCTGCCATAGCAACCTATATGAACTCCAATGTGCAAAAGATCTAAATTTTATATTACATAAAAGCTGGATAATGGTTTTGCAATTGCACAAAAATTAGCACCATACTCTTTTAACTTCTCTTGTCATATTGCCAGGAAGGTTTGGAAAATGTGCTGCTTCCTAGTGCGCACATGAACGAGTTGCCGTCATGAAGGTCCATACATGAAATAAGCAAATTGATCCTGATGTGGATCTCATTGCTCTGGCCGAAACAGAGCGGCGCAATAACCAAACCAGTGGTGAGCTTGCATATCTGGTAAAAGGTACATCCCCACCCTCTCTCTCACACACATAGATGCAAGTCCAAGCAAACCCAAAAAATGTTGCTGGCCGAGTATAAGTCATGCCTATTTTCGTCCAACTTGAACTGCTGCGGCTTACACAACACATATTTTTCAAAGAAAATAGACATGAAAATGTGCTTATCACTCTATTTATTAGACCAAATTGCTTCATTTTGCTTAATCAATACAAACCCAGATTATCTTTCAATTCTGGTGAAATATGAAATGAAATGGTTTAATGAAACCCAGCTAACACTCCGATGCAACATGACATAACGTGTTGACATTATTCTCACATTCTCTGTGTGTGTGTGTGTGTGTTTTTGTTTTGTTCCCCCATTTTCCCTTGTTTTATTCCCTCTCTAAGACTATTTTGTGGTTAATTTTCTCAAGAAAAAAAGATTACTATGAAGTAGTTGCCAAACAGATATTGAACACATGATATGATAATTAATATATATGCAATGTATAGTTTATGCTTCAGAATCTAAATGTGAAAGCACAAATTATTAGCACCTTTTTTTTGAAAAAAAGATGTACTAATACTCGCACTAGGTAGGTTAGGCTTTCAGATTTGACGTGCATGATGCATTTTCATCATGCATACATAGATTTCAAATGATACAAAGCCTGTTTTCTCTGTCTGAACTCAAAAGCCCATTTGCATACAGAAATCTCAGAGCAAAATAAACAGGGAAGTTGACTTAAATGTAAAACAGACAAAAAGTTCTTGGGCAAGACCTTGTTTGGAACATGATAATTGGTTCAATTCAAGAGAAAACAGATGGCAGAGGAGCTAGCAAGCATGTTTGTCGGATGTGGAGAGAGAGAGAGAGAGAGAAGGAGAGAAATCTACCACATGCAAGAAGCATGGTGAGAGAGAGCAAGCAACTAAAGAGGGGAATCCAAGAAGGTACCTACGACCTTCTCTTTTGTTGGAACGATTTGGCAAATACAAGCACATGGTGTGTTGAGTAAGTCGGCACACACAAATCTGCTTTACATTGTTTTTGTACTCGTTTTGGTTTTGTGATTTCTACTTCGACACATGAGTTTTGATCTTCTGTTACGTAACACCGTGTTGCACAACATACGGATATATATAGATTATAAAGGTTTTTTTTTTTTTTGAGATTCACTTTACACAAATTTTAATACATCGAAAAAAAATATTATGTAGCATTACACGGTATAGCGTAGCAGAAAATGTGAATTGTTGTCACATTCACACTACACAGTCCTCTAGCTATCTCTTCCAAAATTATTGTGTAGTGTGCCCCTCATGACTTGTCTTTCTAATTAGTAATTCCTAACCTCATTTATAAATTCCAGTTGTAGTTAAAATAACTAAATAAGGATTGCATTGGTTACTTTGTGAGCAATTTTTTCATTTTATTTATGGGCCTATTAACATTCATATCGGCCCAAGGAATTTAGCTTATTGTCCCATGAAAGTACTTGCATGTATTTCAACAATAGAAGATTTCAACATGTGATAATTGTATATCTTAATTGTATCTTTTATTTATATTTTATGTATATTTATATTTTTTTAAAATTATTTATATATTTTTTTAAATTATTTATATTTAATGATAAAAATATTTATATATTTCATTATTATGATTAAAAATTATGCAAATTGTATTTTCTTATAACCATTTAGGAAAAAAAATGATAAATATTTTCTATACTAATTATAAACTCTTATAAATTTAGATATAAATAAATTATATATTTAGCATAAATATTTTTAATGTACAGATAAGAGATATAAAATATAGAGTGCAACTGTATAAGGATAATTTTTCTTAATAATAATACTTCTTTTATTTTCATGTATCCATGCTTCCTCTGAATTTATAACTTAGTTGCGAAATCAGGAAATGTACATGCATGATGTGCACAGTTGCATCCTGAGCAAATTGTGTGCCATGTGCACTTGGTATTTGATTCACATTTCATGAATGATTTTCAATTCTTCCCATATATATTATATATACAATGTAGTTGGTAATCTAACAGAGGTTAGATATAATTAGTATGTAATAAACTAACCGAGATTGTGTTCGTTATTCTCAAGTGATTAACATATTCATCTCTACAATTAATTAATTAATTAATTAATTAATTAAATGGGAGATATTTATAAAATAATTAATTAATTAATTAATTAATCTGTCAATGTCATATACTCGTACAAATAAATGTCCTGTTATATAAAAATGAATTGTCGTATGTTGATTTCTATAGACAGTTATCATGTTATATAAAGATGAATTGAAGAAGACAAAATCAGGTGCCCAACTAAGAGTTAAAATCTTTAATTAACTTTGTTTAATCTTTCTACTTTTTTTTAAAATTCCATATTATCGTTCTTTTCTCCATGTTAATTAATTACTTTGGATTCGAATTTAGATTTGAAAATCATTCATTGAACCACCATATATATTTTTGTCTAAACGCGTCCTAGAAAAATTCAATGCTGCAGAGATTCAGAAAAGTTTATTTAATAAATTATGAAAATAGTACCAAAAAAGAAATATTTAATGAAACAGGGTTAAAATTAATTATACATTGGTAATTGTACCAATGAGGAAAATTCCAAACTAAAGCTTGATTTTTATTATTGCACTAATGTTGGAAAAAAGATGCCTTTTCATCTATCTCCATTTCTTTTAGTTTATCATTTAAAATATCTTAGGAGTTTGAAAATCGATCTTTGATCTAGTGATAAAAAATAATATTTTTTTTATGTGAGAGATTGTAGGTTTGAAATTCGGATGAAGATCCTTTATAAACATTTATAAATTAGATGGTTTAGACCTTCATCTTTCATAAAAAAAAACATTTTTTAGGAGTTCAAAAAATTAAAAAAATGATAAAATAGAACACAAACTATGAACTATATCATTTTTTATATTTTAACAAAATTATATCATTTGACAATGTGTTTTCTTTTTTGAAAAATGACAAACACAAAACACATTACAAGAGACAAAATCCATTGAAGAAAAATAAACCCAGGTGCTTAATCTCAATTAGTGAAACATGCATCCTTAACTAAACACTTAGAAAATAATAATATGGAATGACGAAATATTAACTGAGAATTTAATGTTATCAAAGAGGAACTGTTGTTTTTTCGTCCTCCAGTAAAATTGGAAATTACTGAAAAGTGAAAACCTTCGTGTTTTTTTTTTAATTTTTAAATAAGAATTTTGTATCTTAGCAAATAATTTTATATATTAATAAACAGCCTTATTTCCAGCACCGACATGTATGACAAAATAAAGATCACACGTGTGGGGTAGCTCTTTTAAAGGTTTCTTCATCTTCTCCAGTTTAAGAGATCTTTGTAATGACCATTTACAAAATTATGTTTGATTTCTTTGTTTGTTTTAGAGTTTTAGTTTGATCATTGAATAATATATGTATGCAATTTTAGTAACAAAGAGAAGAGTTTAATACAAGGAGAAATAAGAATAAAAAAAATGTGATCATGTTTGGGGTTGTATTTTTTTGAGTTCTAAAAAATTGTAACATTTCATGAGTGATGAGATTGAAAACTTGTAGCTGGCGTATTCGTTATTTTATAGCACATGTTTGAAGTGAGTATTAATTTATTTTTTTACTTATTAGTAATTTAATATCTGTATTGAAAATCTAATTGAATAACATAATTATAAAAAAGATGTAAGAAAATAAATATGAAATCATACTCATACTCATTTATCGGTGTTTTCTTTCACAATTTTTTTAGCACTCCGAAAGACTCAATTAAACAATATAACTCTTATTTAAAGAATCAATGCTGAGTTTTGCTTACATTAAAATCGCACGTTCCACAACCATCTCGTTGGTTCGTCGTTTTTCACTCAAAAATCGAGTGACAGCGACGAACAATCAATGATTTACGTTGTGAATTCTCAACTTTTTATTTTATGAATCTTTTTTTCTAGATAAGGAGAGATCTTCAAAATTTTATTGGTTGTGAGTTTAGAGAGAGAAAATTTGTTTCATTAAGTTTTTGAACAAAAGGATAAAAATAATGCACATCATACCACATAAAACGACGTCTTGTACGTCTAGTTGCAGACTTTAAACACATTATTTGTAGTCCCTTCAACTATTATTGATATATTCTGACAAAACAAAGACAAATAATTTCAAATTATTAATTTGCATATGTGCAATCAATTACTATTCAAGTGAAGACAATATCAAAATAAAATAACACACTTGTTATGTATTTGTCTTGCAAATTCCAACAACAAAAAAAAAATTAAGTATTGTATTTCGTAAATTCTATAGACGTAAAATAATACTTTTAAGATACAAGTAATTTAATAAAAAAATACATGAGCAATCATTCATTCGAAATATATTATTGAGATAATCTTTCGAATATGTAATCTTAATAATACACTAAATTTAGTAATCCAGACCCATAATATCTCCTTTTTATTTATAACAAAATATACTTTATTTTTTAACATACAATTCAAACCCAAATAAATACAATTTTTTCATGTTTCTAATTTAATTTCCATCATGACAAGAGAAAATAAAAATAAAAAAAGGAGATATTGAGCTTTAGATAACTGGAGAGGATCATAAAACAGGAAGCAAGGAACATGACAGATGAGTGAAGAAAGAAAGATGCTTATTATTATTATCATTATTTATTATTATTGTTATTATTATTATTATTATTATTATTATTATTATTGTTATTATTATTATTATTATTAGTATTATTATTATTATTATTATTATTATTAGTATTATTATTATTATTATTATTATTATTAGTATTATTATTATTATTTTTGGCCAATAGCCAATAGCCACCTACCATGCCCCCCCCCCCCCACCACCAAGGCGTCTTTGCTTGTCTTTTCTTTTCTTGGAATCAATGCAAAAAAAAAATGATACAAAATTAAAAAATAGATACGCTGAAATGCTGAAAGTATGAAATATGTATAAATGTATGTATATAAAAAGTTAAGGACACGGTATTCGTCGAAAGCTTTTAGTATGAAAGAAACAGTATATCAGATATAAATATATAATAATTGTATTGTATGAAATCTCGTCTCTCTCTCTCTCTCTCTCTCTCAAATGTAAATTTAATAACTTATTATAGAGAAAATTTGATTATAAAGAAGTGAATTATTGATTTATGTCAATTTATTGTTCTTTTTTTGTGTATTCTGAATATATGTGATGTGACATTATTTAACTTTATAGCTTTTAAGTGTATTTGGCAAGTGAAGTAAGAATAGAGGAAGGATTTTAAAACGCTTTAATATATCAAATCAATGTGATTTAAAGTAAAATAAGTTAAAAATATCTATAGAGATAAAGTAAAATTAAATCATTAAATTTAATTTGATGCATGCGAATTTAATTTCACAGCTTTACAGAATTTAATTTTTAATGATAATATTATTATAATAATAAGCTATACGCATATAGGTTGATGAGAAAACTACAGCGTCACAATTAAAATGATTTTTTTTAATTTAAGACATAAAAGCTGCTCTTTAAATAAATATCTTATTAATTAAATTAATTCAAATATTTATATTAATAAATTAAAAAAGCTTATTGCAATATATTTATTGCTATATAAATATTTGCTGGTTTCGGTACACCAGACCATAGTCTATCAATACCTTATAAATTTTTGCAATGGTAGAATTAATGAAATTGTTCATTATTCATATTGGAACACAAAAATTCACAAATTAAACAAATATGAGGTTCTATAATACTCTTATCTGACCAATTTAGCTGAGAAAGTGGAACCAATTTACCCTACAAATTAATGACGAATTTTTTATTTTATTTTATGACAACTCTTTGATATGTTAAGAATAAATTATTCCATGGTCAAATTAATTGGTATATGAATAATTTAATCCTAATTACTATATGCATAATTTGTCTTGTAAGCTTAATTTCAACTAAGTACCATGCCAAAGCAATTTGGCCTCCTACTTTTGATTGGGATATTTGAGACAAATATGTTGATTTAAAATTGCATCATCCAAATCAACTTCAACCATATATGTCCCTACTCATCATTTATTGCCGTTATGCAACAAATTTGACATAAAAAAATCATCTAATTTAAACCCAAAAAAAAAACCAATATTTTTAAACTTAAAACGGTCCAATAAATTCCATACTAATTGAAGAATGTAGAGTAGCCGAATCCCACCAACTCTACCGACACGGCGACACGTGATGGAATTAACCAATCTCTTTCGGTTATGAGATCCATTTCGGCTGTTTAATGAGCTCCAATAATTAACCAAAAGTAATTAACCAAAAGTAATTAACCAATCTCTTTCAGTTACTTGAAACTGGGTCAATTTATAATTGGAAAACCAATTGGAATTTAGAGGCATGGAGTAATGTTGCATTAAATGCTCACTAGTTTCTTGAATGAGGCTTGGCATGGTGCTATCTAGGTGTATATTATCTGTATTTGTCACCTCTGCATACATTTCATAATCAAGTCATTGTTTTTTGTATGTTTGTAATCATAATAATAGTAATAGAGTTCGGAGTACATGCTTATAATTTACAATATATAAAAGATATTAGATTTCTGTGCTTTCTAATTATATCATATTGTCTAGGGAGGAAGTTTAAAATATAACGACTTCAAATCTCGAATTCAAGCTAAAAAT
Organism: x Bolboschoenoplectus mariqueter; assembly: GCA_037678475.1. NCBI lineage: Eukaryota > Viridiplantae > Streptophyta > Magnoliopsida > Poales > Cyperaceae > x Bolboschoenoplectus > x Bolboschoenoplectus mariqueter. The sequence goes on along the minus strand of CM075236.1, from coordinate 3,559,941 downwards.
GACCGATCCGAATCATTTATTGTAATCTTTTAGAAAACTAAATTTTACAATTTTTAGAATTTTTGTACTATTTTTTTTGGGTAGGAAGAAATTCAATTAATTTGTGAATTTTGAATTATCTAATAACAACGATTTTTTTCCATCCAAAAAAATAGCAAAAAAAGATGAGCATGTCATTCTTAAGGTACAATTTAATTATTAAAAGAATGTAATTGTTTATTATTATACATGTCTTTAACATTTGAAAATAAATTATTTGTGTTTTATTTTTTATAAAAATGATTTTCTCATTTAAAATACATAATTGTTAATTCAATAGCTATTTTTTCGGAACAAAATCCAATCCACAACCAAATTAAATCTGATAAGAGAAAACAAGATTTAAAATGCGACAACCAAATCTCTCTTCCTATTCAAAATAGAGACTACTCAATCAGATTTGAAACACAATTAAATTAATTATGATATGATTTTGGGATTGTGCTCTGCCTCTCTGTCTCTCACTGTGACTGTATATTAGTCACCTGTATTAATAATGATTTTGTATAAACGTTATTAATAATTGAATGATGATAATTACTAATTGAATGATTTGGTTGGTTTCCAACAGTATTCCCATATTGGGGTTCTTCAGTTGAATTTTTCAACAGTGTTATTATATAAATAATGATTTTGACGAAATTTATGACTATTTTTAGTAACAGCTTGATTACACAGAAAGTAAAGTGATTTTAGTCAATTGGATTTTTTTAAATTAATTTATATCATAGATAAATCAATATTTACTTCTAAAATAATGGATGATTCGAATCTTGATAAATCATGACTATATTTTAAATCTTATGGATCATATTAACTTTGTCATCAAATAATAATTTTAAACCCAATTAAAATAAGAAGATATTATAGAAAAAACAGAATTAAAAATATCAACTATTGAATATCTTTTAAGTGATAAAATGCACCAATAATCAAATTATGAATTTGAAAATATTAATACAATTGTGAGGTGAGACAAATTCATTTCGAGACGATCATTTCAAATTCATGTTAGAATCTTCTCAAGTTCGAGTCGAGTTGGTTCTTTAAGTCATCTTGAGTTCAGGTCATTTAGGTTGGCGAGTCATTCGAATTCAATCAAGTTAAGTTTTGGATTGTTCTCTTATAAATCATTTCAAATTTGAGATTAAAAATTGTGTCATATTGAATTGAGTCATATCAAATTTAGATCAATTTGACTTTTTAAAAAATTAGATGGAGTCGAATATTCAATCAAGTAGGTCGAACAAACTCGTTAATACAAAAACCAAATTCAAAAATAGAAGGATCCTGTCATAGTACAATATATTTATATATATATTTTTTTCTAATTAGATATAATCACACTATATGTGAAAAAAAAATTAGATCAATATGAAATTTACTTCAATATTAAGTTAATTGATAATCAGCCTCTCAAATATTAATCTCTCTCACAATTGATTAATTTGGATGCAAACTACCTTTGAATTTTATAGGGTGATTATTTAAAAATTAATATTTATTTAATTCGAAAAATGAAATATTTCTTCAACAATAATAAGTTAACTCCAATTTAAAATTATCTATTTTATTAGGTTCTAAAAAAACCAAAATATTTATTTTGTTTTTCTATAATTGTGCACCGACAATCACTTGTGAACAAACAATACAAGGGAAAAAAATACCTGAAAATAGAAAAAAAAATAATAATAATCCACTTACATGTAAATGGAAACATACTGTCATTGATGGAGACAGAAATTAAATATCTTGCATGTATCCTTCTTCTTCTTTTTTCAGTTTGGAGAAAATATCTTGTATCATGCCCATCTGGCAGCTCCACCACATCCTAAAAATTTAATTAAATGTGGTGGTGATGAGATGAGAGCAATGTGAGAGGTGCCATAATTTGGTTGCACATGCATGTGATTATATTGCTTCTCTTCTCTTCTATTCTTCTCAATCATATACATACATACATACATACATACATACATATATTGCATGTATCTACTTCACTGAGGAAAACACTTCAACATTTATATGCTATTTTAATCTTGGCAAAACATTGGAGAGATTTCTCATTTATCATAGTACGCTCAATTAAAATTGATTCCTTTCAATTATTACGGTTAGCTTTCTTAAAAGAAAAAAAAATTGAAAATTTCCTCAAAATAAATTATTACAATTTGATTCCTTCAATTAGTACGAGTACATCTAGCGTGCTTCTAAGAGCGCGGAATCTTTCGGTGCTTCTAACTTAAAAACCTATCAAATTGATTTCAAACGAGAAATCTAATTTGCTGAATAAATTTTTCATATCAAAATCTTATAGAATACTGAAATTTTTTATTTTTAGATTTTTCTAATTATTTATTTCAGATTTTTTAAGATGACTATAATAATAATAAAATAATTAATTTTTGCATATAAAAATAAGCTATTTTAAAAAAAATCCGAAATAAATAGTTAGCAAATCTTAAAAATAAATAATTTTGATATTCTAAAAGATTTTGATATGAATAATTTTTTAAGCAACCTGAATTTTTAGTTTGAAATCGATTCGATTGGTTTTTTTTTAATTAGGAACACCGAGAGGTTTGATTCTCCTAAAAGCACGCTAGCTTTGCTCCAATTAGTTTCTTTTTGGCAATTAATAAAATTAGTTTTAACTTAGTAATCTAGTTCACTCAATATATAGGCAATTAAACATTAGCTGTGAATACAGTTATAGAACAATAAGAAAATACTGGAAAAAAAATATAGGCACTAATTATATATCTCCAATGAATTGTTTAGTTTAATAGTTCATGAAAAGGAAAAAAAAAAATGTTTTAATGTAGACAAAGTCTAACAGCACTTAAATTAATGACATGTTGCAAACGTGTCGAAGTCAGCACAAAATATGCCCAATTTCAACTTTGAGTCATTAAAACAAATAAATAAAGAAAAAACCCAAATGATCCAATCGAGATAGAAATTTAATTAGCTAATTACAAAACGCTTTTCTATCACAATTTTTTAAATTCAGTATTCGAATAAAAAATTCACTTAATTAATTCAAAGCATGACAACTCATTGGATCAGTAATTTAAGGCTTAGTGTAAACCAACGAGCAGGTCTGACGTGGCCCAATCACGCCACTCCACGTGTCATAACACCGCTAATTGCATATACATACTGAGGTTTGTTGAATCAGCCTGTACCAGTGGATTCTGATATGAAATTCAATTGGGAAGGAAATTTGCTGACAAGTTGCACAGAGCAGCAGTAAATGAGAAAGAAACCTGATTGGTTGGCAAAACGACTTAAATCAATTCTCAATTTCAGGCACAAATACTAAATGCAAATATTATATATATATATATATATATATATATATATATTTGGACTTGGAGATGTGGTTCAAATTTAATGCACAAAAAAGTAGAGAGAAATAAATATAGAGGCTCTCTCTCACTCTCTGTCTATGGTATCTGTTAGGTCTGTCTTTATTTTTTTGTTTATTGGTAAATCTAAGAGTTTCCACAGGTGGAATTTTTATTTTATTTTTTTCTAAATCTCTAGTCTAATTCTAACATGTAATTAATGAAATATAGGGTTTGTGGTCTAGATGGAATTGTCAGGGACGCATAATTTTGAATATTTATGAGGAAATGTTTGAGAGATATTATTATTGATACCGTAGTCGATACCAACTTTGTTATTTATGTAAAATGAGTTATATTTATATTAATGATTTTATTATACAATTTATTTTTTATATTATTTTTATTATTTAACTCAAATACCACTAATACGAATAATAACTCGCTTAAATTGCATAATAAAAATATTAATCGATACTAATGATAGTATGTATATATCATCTCCCAATTGAGATGTGATATGTGGAAATTTAAAATTCAAAACCTTTTCTTAAATAATTTGAATAAAAATAGTAAAATTAATTAAAAGTAAGAGGACAAAATCTCTCTATCTTAAATAATTTCACAATCAAACAACAAAACAAAAATTGGATAAAAATATTTCTCCCCTTTCTGACTTGCTGACTTGATCCAATATTGTCAATAAATTGGATAAAGCTAAAGTGGGACAATGCAATTGGCCTTTTTAATGTATTTTTTAATTTGAAGATGATTTAATTAAGAGTATAAAATATTAAAACTATATGTTTCCTGCCGACACAAACTTTTTTCATGTCATTATAATTTTTTTTTTCGATATTATCATACGTTACTAATCAATCTGATTAGCTCAAAAAAAAAACAATCAATTAATTTGATTTCTAGTATAATTTTATATTAATACAATTTTTTATCTTAAATTATTATCATTGACTCTAATTAATTAATTAAAATTAATTAATTAATTAGAGTACTCAACACGCTAATTAATTAACATGCAAGATTAGTGCATCTATCCCATCATTACTTACCCAAATTAACAATAAATGCTACTCAATCTGACCACAATTAATTGGATGTGCATGTCAAGCAATAAGTGCAAAGCTATCTGTCACAATAATTATTTAATTAATCATCATCATTTATTAGACTTTGGGTTCCATACATGCATATCAAAGAAAAATAAACAAGGGATTTTGGCATTTTTGCACTTCCCAATTATTAGTTAACAATTAATTGTTCTTCTTAGCTCCTCTAATTATTAGCATATTTGTGTAGTGCTTCCTCATATATAGATTAGCTAAATATAGATGCACATTAATTATAAATAAAAAACGTTAAAAAAAATTATATCAACTTTTGGGAATTTAATTTACCAACCATATCTCTCATTTATGACCTTTGCAATTAAAATCATTAAATATATACTTCTATTCTATCATGGAAATAATTAAACATGCAAAACACAAACACCAACACCAGTTACCACTTTATTACTTAAAACTTGAAAGAAAATAATAATGTTAATTAAACCAAAAGTGTCAAATTGAAGAAAATAAGATGTTGGTACACATTAATTAATTATTCAAGCATGGAGAGTGTTATGGAATTATTTAATTAGTTATCTACATTTAGATATTGAGTTGGGATCTTTGATAACTGTTTGATTTGATGATTTAATGTTTCATTTGCCTCATCAACTATTGGATTGGCTCAATTTGAATTTGAATTTCACAATTCAAGTGTTGACATCTGAATTATATAATCGTTGGGGTTCATTTCATATGAAATCAAACAATTGTAATTACTAAAAATAAGTCCGCCATAATAATTTATATTTCAGCCTCTTAATTAATTAATCTTACACAACACAAATTCCAAAAAATTAAAAATTTGGAACCCAAACACATGGCTTATGAAATAGTCAAAATCAACTGTCCTCTGTCCAATTATATATACACACACACACATATATGTGTATATATAAATATATATATATATATATATATATATATATATATATATGTATATGTATATGTATATGTATATGTATATGAAGTTGCTAATTATATTAGTAGAGTTAAATTCTTAATTCCTACTCAATAATGTATGGGGTTCCGAGCTCTTCAAAACAAGATTTATATTGTAATAATTTGGGTATTGTTAAGAAATTAAATGACTGGTTCAATTACCTCAGCAATAATTCTAAGGCAAATAACTTGTACACCTACATTTTGCATAACCTTTGATCAACCATATAAAATTCATAATATCTTTTTTTTTTTGGAAAAATACGTACATATATATAGAGTAAAGTTAGCGTGAATTTAAGTTCACCAATACCTTTGATAAGCTTAACTCAAAAAACTATCAAAACGGCTCCAAATGACAAATTCAAATAGCTCAATAATTCTTCATATCAAAATCTTGTAGGATACCGAAATTTTTTATTTTTAGATTTTTTTAACTATTTTTTTCGGATTTTATAAGATGATTTTAAAATAATAATAAAATAATGAATGTTTATATATTACAATTGATCATTTTGAAAAAAATCTAAAATAAATACTTAAAAAACTTTAAAAATAGAAAAATTTTGTATCTTATAAGATTTTAATATAAAAAATTTATTGAGCAACTTAGATTTGAAAATTTAAGTCAATTCGATAAGTTTTGAAATTAATCTCATCAAAGACTTTGGTTAGTTTAAACTCACGCTAGTTTTAATATATATATATATATATATATATATATATATATATATATATATATGTATATGTATGTATGTATGTATATGTTTTTTTTTAATGTTCCATATTGGGAAGCAAGACAATACACTTAAATTAAGACAGGCCGTTATCCAAAAAAATAACAATAATAATTAATGAATAATTAAGACAATCTGCTATCTGGAATTCTAGATTTTGATCATTAATATATACTTCATAAATGCTTTTCTAACAGATCCACTTGATTAATGGCACTAAATAAGTTAGGTCAAGTGAGTCTAATAATCTACATTAGTCTCATTTTCTTTCTCCTTAATTAATTTGTCAAGGTCTAAGGAAGAAACCTTTTTGCACTTTTTTTTGTACTTTGTCACTGATATAGTTATATAAAAGTCAACATTTTATTGGACTTGGATGAAATGTTGGGTTCAGTTCAATTATATGAATATATGTATATCAAATTTGGGGGGGGGGGGGGGGGGGTTGATTTCAACCTAACGGTTTACCTAATTAAATCAAATCTCAATATCTCAACCATGTGAAAATTCTCCTAATATTGACTAATAATTTCTTGCTTGATTGAAGACCTTTGACCATTTTAATTTCAACTTAAAAAGTATTCTTAAATGTGGAAATATTTTCAATCCCCCCCCCTAAGCTTCCAAAATATTCTCTCAACAATAAGGACCTTAATGTAATTTAAACTAAACAAAAATATTCTTTGAATTGACCCAAAAATACCCATTAATTCCCAGGAAACATGCTTCAGAATTTCAGATCCTACACGCTCCCATATCATTTCATATTATTTATTCTTTGAAACACAATCTCACTTCATCCTATCATAATTAAATTAATTGCTTACTTTCATGATTTCTAATCTTAGTATTCGGATCTGTTGATGGTAAAGTCGGAGCTTAGTAGAGATCGGAAGGAGGTTGCAGCTCCTTCAAAGATTTTAAAAATTAGATATATGTATTAAGAATTTAATATATTTTATTATAATTATATTACCGTCAGAGTCAGTCCTTTCAAAAATTTTGAGATATAATTTTAAAATGACCGTAAGTCTGTAGCCCTTTTTATTAATTTTGATCAAATTTCATCACTGGTTGATGGTATATATATTAGAGGTCTCGTTTCAAAATACGAAGTGTTTTGATGCAATAAATCCTAATTATATATTTTTTTTAGCGCTGTTCAAAAGCGACTTATATGAATATGAAAAAAAAAAATCAATTGTAAGTGAAAATGCCTTATAGAGTCCCATATTTTTTATAAAAGAAAAAAGAAAATCATCCGAGTAGCGTATATATTTGAAATTGTATATTGTCTCATTTCATTTTCTGATAAAATATCATGTCCATCGTACAATTTGATTTTTGTCTTTTTTTTTTGTCAGGCAATCAATAAAAACAAAATTCAACCGAAGAGTATGCAAAATTGCAAATAGAAAAAAAAAATTAAAAAAGAAGATCATGACAACAAATCTTAATTAATGAAAAAGGGATGCTAGAGTCCTTTCTTTAAAAAAATAATAATAAATAAAATTTTAATTAAGCACTAGCATTAGCAAGCACATATTACAGAAACCCTTAATTTTTTTTATTAAAAATGGTGCTCCTTATCAGATTTTCAGTTAAATTACTTGATTTTATGCACTCAGTAATTAATTATATTTTCATACCAGTCCACTGGCATAAAACAGATTTTGACATATTTTAAGGACCAAAGAGGAATATGTTCCCTTTCTTTCTTTCCACTCTGTCCCAATTGAGGATAAAAAGGGGGGGGGGGGGGGGGGGGGGGGGCATGTACATGTACAGATGTACTCATGAACTCATTCATTAATTAGCTTTACAATTATTACCTAAAAGTCCCTAATTGTTTTCATAATTCCACTTATTACTTGGTTGGCCATAAGTCTAGGTCCCTAATCCATATGACCTCTGACCAATATTAATTCCATGTTGTTAGTTTATTTAAATTTAAAAACGGCCACAAAAACTTCTTTTGGATTAAGCATTCCAATCAAGATCATTGAATAAAATACTAACTACTTGTATATATCTTCAAATTATAGAGTTGGTACTAAATGCCAATAGCTTAAAATTATCCCTTAATTATTTTAGGAGTACAATTATGATGCAATCAGACAATTGTACATTGTATTTAATAATTACAATTATGACAATAGAATAAAAAAATTTCTACTATTTTTTTTTTATTTTTCATATTCAACCCTCAAAAATCAAAATAATATAAATGGTGGACTCAATAGTGACTCAATTTTGCATTACACAGAGACAATTCCTGATACTGTTGGACTTGCTAACAGTACCAAATACCAATGTACCACACACATTGGATCCCACTAGAATAGGTCCAATTCCACCGACATGAAGGAATGAAGTGCCACAAAAATAAATATAGCCTTTATTCTTCTTTGATATTAGAACATTAGTGATAAATGACCCCAAATATCTATCTGTCACAAAAATAAGGGAAAAAAAAAAAACAGTTCTGTATCACTATCACATTCAACAGTTTAAGAGAATAATTCTTGGGATGTATCAGAAAATTCAGAATGTATCTTGAAATGTTGTTTTATCTTACTTCTGGTATGGTAAAATCTAATCAATTTATGTATGATAAATATTATATTTTATTCAAAACTACTATTAATGAACTATTCCATGTGGTCCCACCACTATACACATATTCTTAGTTAGCCCTGAAAAATATACCAAGGTGTCATATTTACTGCTACTCACAGTTGGAGCTTAGTAGAGATAGGAAGGAGATGTAACCTATTATAAATTTTAAAAATTAATTATATTCATTAATAATTCAATATATTTTATTATAATTATATTGCATTCAATCTTTTAAAAAAATTAAGATATATAATTATACTAAAAATAATATTTTAATTGTCATTAAATTTGTTTAAGTTTCGTCACTGCTGCTACCCATATATTATCAAAGTTAAAAACATGCACATTTCCGCGTAAAAATAAACACTGAGCAGTGCTAACTATTGAATGAAAGCTGTCTATATTTAGATATATAGGTTAGATCCCAACTTAGAGAAGAGAAAATTGCGACCTTGAATTTAGAAAAAAGTATTGGAGCTGAGCTGGAGCAGGGACCATACACTAAATAAATATTTCAAAAACAAAAGGAAAACAGAGAGAGAGAGAAATAAGCCTGAAAGAAATTGAAAGAGAGAGATATAATAGACAAAGTAAAATTGTAAATTTCAAGACAAGCTAAATGTGACTTGATCTGTGTTTATTAACAGAGCAGATATTGCTTATGGGAAGCTAGCTAGCAGCAGCTTCTGGTCACAAGAGAGAAACATAATAAAAGTATGATGAATAAGCATGAAAAATGTAAGATAAATAGAAATATGCACATTTTTATTAAAGATAACAGCTGTCCAGATTTACATCTTCAGCAAAAGGAAAAAAATAATAATAAAAATAACACCCTATATTCTTTTTTCACAAACGAAATTAACCACACCTCCGCAAAATTACCACAACAATCTACTTAAAAAAAGAAAAAAGCAAAGAAATTCTAGAAAATTAAAATATAATAAAAAAAGTGCACCTTGCCTTCATCTTTCTCGAGTCATGGTGGTCCCCACTTCTACCCCCCCCCCCCCACTGTTCACATTATTACTTACTATCTATCATATTCGCCTTTCTCATCTCCACATCTTTTTGAACTTTATTCCCCACTAACTCAAAAATAATTCCATAAACAAAGCACAATTAACAAATAATAATACACTTACACTTTTCCAAATTATAGTTATCTCCTGGACACCGCTATCAAGAGAGCAATTTTTACTTTGCACAGTGTAGAATCGAAATTCACCGGTTTGTTAATCAAGTAGACTTGTATTGTAAATCTCTGTGCATAGTATAATTTGCTCTGTTGATAGCATGATGATGATCTGTATCTCTCATGATGAGGCCACCTTCTCCTTCGTTTTCTCCTTCTTCTTGCTAATAACATCCAATTTGTAATACTCCACGTACCACTTGACGAATTTCTTCAAACCGGTACCTAAGTCGGTACTAGGATGGTACCCAAAATCTGTCTTTGCCAAGCTCACATTAGCATGTGTAAATGGGACATCTCCGTTACTTGGCATCTCTACTACATTTTTCTTAGCCTTCTTCCCCAATAGGTTTTCTAAAATGCTCACCATTTTAGTTACTGGTACAGGTGAAGTGTTGCCTAAGTTGTATACCCGCAACTCAGCCGGACCTGTTTTCTTACTGCCACCCGGTAACCCGGTACTCCTCTTTGCGGAATCTATCGCTCCTATGCAACCTTTGACCACATCGTCTATGTAAGTGAAATCTCTCTTGGCATTGGAGAAAATGTTAATTGGTTTTCCTTCTAATATATTATGCACGAAAAAGAAGTACGCCATATCGGGTCGGCCCCATGGTCCGTAAACGGTAAAGAACCGGAGACCCGTTAAGGAGAGACCATATATGTGGTTATATACATGTGCAATTTCCTCTCCTGCCTTCTTGGTTGCAGCATATAGAGATGCCGGTCGATCGGTACGGTGTGACTCAGAAAAAGGGTTAACTGTGTTCAACCCGTAAACGGAGGAAGAAGATGCCCAGACAATAGCAGGTTGCGGATCCGCATTCTTCGCCGCCACCTCAAGCAACGAAACGAAACCCGCAACATTGGATTGGATGTACGACTGAGGCGACTTCATGGCATAGCGAACCCCGGCCTGCGCGGCCAAATGGAGAACATGGGTGAAGTGTACCAGCTGAAATAGCTTTATCAGCAACTGAGAGTCGTTGATATCTGCTTCTACGATCACTACGCCATTTCGATGTAGCAGTTTCTGTCTGGCACGCTTCAATGACGGGTCGTAATACGAGTTGAAATTGTCGAGACCCAACACGCCATCGCCGCGTGCTTTCAGAGCCAATGAGCAGTGGGTCCCAACAAAACCAGCAGCACCAGTCACAAGGATGGAGATGCCATTGGTACGAGTCGGTGTTGCAGAGCGGCGTATCTCCAGTGGGTTCAAGGACTGGAGACGACTGGAGGAGAGGAGACTGCGGTGATGGGGAGTGGAGGGGTGTGGCGAGGAGAGGGAGAGAGAATGAGAGAGGAGAGAAGGGTAATGGAGGGTGAAGAGGAGCACTAGAGTTAGGGTTAGGAGAATGGCAGTGCGAAAGAGGAGATTGGAGGAAATGGAGAGCAGTTTGTGACTGGAGACGCGGCGGAGGAGGTGGGAGTTGTAACTGGAGAGGTGCTTGAGAGCAGCCTTGCTGTTGTCTGGAGGGGATGAGGAGGGGAAGGGGCAGGAAGGCGCCATTGTAGGAGAGGTGGAATGGAGGAGAGCGAATTGGGAAGAGATAGAGATTGAGAAAGAGAGAGAGAGAGACTAAGGAGTGAGAGTTGAGTGTGGGGGATGATATAAAGAAACCGAGCGAGCATGGTTGGAGACAGGAGTTTAATTAAATTGTATGTAGTATGTAGGATGTGACTCCGTATTTATTGTCTTTATAAAATTATGATAGTTTTTTTATTATGAAATAATGACGGTATGTTTTTATCATAATGATTTAAATTTTAATTTATAAAGAAATTTTTTAATAATTAATTTGTAGGTTTCATTTATTATTAATTTAATTATTATAAATTGTCATAAAAAAATTATGACGTGTAGTATGTATCCTTTTTTTTTCGTTTTAAATGATGTAAGATTTTAAATCAAGCTTTTAATAAAATATGAATTTTGTATGAGTTTGTAGCTTTATCACGTACGATATAATCTGTGGTTCGGATGCTTGCTACCTAACAAGATATTTGGTTTTAATGAAAACGATGGGTATGTCGCATTTTAGAAAAATAATAAATTATTGGAAGAAATTTTAGTAGTTGAGAAGGTGAAATTTCAAATTTCGGTCTTAAATTTTTTTTTTGCACGAACAAAAATGTTAATAGTTTATTAGAAGTGTTTATTGTTTTCCCGGCTTTGAGAAACACCAAATTTTTAAATCTCAACATGTTAGAATTTCAATTTTTTTATCTTGGCGTCGAATTTAATTTAATATTTTTTTTCTAAAATTAAATTTGACAATTTTATTTACTAAATAAGAATTTCCACGGTATGTAACATGATGGCCGTAAATTATTTTAAAAAAAAGGAGCTGATATACAAATATTATAATCAATATTATAATTAATATTGATTTTGTTATTCATATTAAATGAGTTATTATTTATATTAATAATTTTATTATGCAACTTATTTATACAGTATTTCCGTTATTCAACTTCAGTGAGTTATTATTCATATTAAAAAAAAAAAGTACAATCAATTCTAGATAGGAAATTATTTGTGATTTTTATTATTCAAACTATCATAAGGCGTTCTCTCATATATCATACTTATCTATGTGAGAAAAGTAATATTTTTATTCCCTTAATTTCATTTTATTTTTCCATGCAAAAAATCAATAAATGCCAGTTGATCCAACCTACCTGGTCTACGAATTCAAACCTGGACCACTTCCATCCAGGGTCCCACAGTATGGATGGTTCTGGCTGGATGCCACTTGCTTTGATTTCCTTAAATTTCATATACTTTATTTTCTCTCATATAAACATGTTATATATTTATATGTGTATATATATACATTAATTTGTTTAATTTACTTCTTTTGTCGTTACCATGTGCAAATGATGAAAGCTGGAAATGTGATCCCTGGATTCTTTGGGTCAATTTCTTTCCTGTCAGTGCACCTTTTATTTATATATATACACACTCTGTTATCTATTTAATTATAAATAAATACAATCATATATGTATGGGTTAATTATAAGTAAATGCAATTGTATGTGGTTATGGGTTATGTGTGGTTCATTGAAAATGAAACGAATTTTAAATGTTAAAATTAGAGAAATTCAAACTCTAAATATATAACCTGATCTTTTGAATGTGGTTGATATGATTTAAATATAATGTTTATAAAAATTAGTTTTTTCTTTTCTCAAATAAAGAATACAATGTTTACAAAAAAGAATAAAATATTTGGTGCATGGTGTATCATTTCTTGAATGTGTTGTAAATTTTTTAGGCTATTATTTAACAGCCTTAATGAAATATTACTTTTTACTTATATTTTCATGATTAGTTTTTAAAACTAAATTTAATTTAGGGTTTCCCTAGACAAGTTTTAGATACATTTTTCATGATTACATTTTTATAATTTGATCAGAAAATAACAGAAGAGAGGAAGTAATTAATGGCGCATGGGGGTTGTGCACCAAATAAAAATAAAAGTACATTATAGTATAATGTTTATTTCTTTAATCTAATATCACATCATTACTGACAAATTAAACAATGTAAACAAAGAGGTTACACCAATTGGAGCAAAGCGCAAGCAAACACCACCTAGTTTTACAAATAATTAATTGTCAATGCAATATTTTTTGTCTTTTAAAATTGTTTTATAACACATTTTGTTGCCCATTTGGTCTTTAATTACGTGCTTGGTTAATAGGACCTTTGTTATTAGAAAATAGGTTAATTCTGCTGTGAATTAAAATTTGTATTGTAAATGAAAAATCAGATTGTAATTAGCAGTTGTGATTTATTAATCACTAAAATTTTTAATCCATAATTACTCTAAATAATATTATTAAATATATATTAATTAATAGGAACATGTTTCGGAGATACCATCATTAATATTGTAATCGATATCAACTTTATTATTCACATAAAATGAATTATTATTCATTTTATCGATTTTATTATGCAACTTATTTTTTACAGTATTTTTATTATTCAACTCAAATATCACTAATATGAATAACAATTCACTTAAGTCGAATAACAAAAATTCTGTAAAAAAAAATATATAATAAAATCGTTAGTATAAATAATAACTCATTTAATCTAAATAACAAAGTCGGTATTAACATATATGGAATGAATTTATCTCCCAACTGAAAAGACGGTCCCTTTTTTTTTGTTTTTGCTCCCTCTAAAACGCTATTAAACAAAACTTGCCTTTCTCTAGACGTCAAATTCTCAATTATTTTCCCCAACATATCTGCTGATTTTAAAACCTTTTCATCATAGATATGGAACTCAATTATCATCAATGATCCAATTGATGAAGCCATCCTAGATCCAACAAAAGGTTCTGTTTCTTTCAACCCCATTTATGGCACAATAGCAAATCAGGATTGGAAGATCTTGATTGGATAAATAAATCAAGTAAAGAAAGGGAATGAGGCAAGATCATATATTGCAATTTTTTCATTATGCAAGATCCCATCATTACTATCATCATCATCATCATCATCATCATCATTATTATTAATATTAATAAAATTCAAGGGGCATTTAGTCAGAAAGTAGTAGAAACACAAGAACCCGGTGCAAGAATCTGACAGCGAGAAAAGCAAAGTGACCGGGCGGTGAGGGGATTCAAAAGAAAGCATGCATGATATGCTCACAAGTTGGGTGGGTCCCATCCAGCTGTGACCGAGTGTGACATCTGCTTTTGGTTACCTCTCGTTTGGTTTCCGAATGGTCCAGTAGAATAAACCAATTCCCCTCACCACCCGGTAACTTACCGTTTTCTAATATGCAAGCGTATTTTTCTAGTTTTCTGAAACTGAATTAGATATGAAAATGAAATACAATTATATGTTGCCAGATGGACACAAATGAAGTACGAATGAAATTAATATATCTGTATCTGATCTCGTGTACTGTGTATTGATCGTAGTATTGTACGCACTCTGCTGTTGGATGGATCTAGACATATATAGAAAAAGAAAGAGACGTGTCAACTTCGGATCGGACGCTACAAAACGTGCATTAAAAACATGAATAATTTTGTGACCAATAATTCTGTGCCCATTTCGACGTGTTGACAACGTATACGGTATACCTATTTTCTAATTTGTACATTGCACACAGTTCAACCAAAATATGTATACGGACTACGGATCCTGTGAAAATAACAACGGCTTTAACATAGTACACTGCACTGCACACTGATCCTACGGGTGCCGTTCGTTATCTCCTCCTTTAATTTTTTTTTTAACTTTCTTAGTTGTTTAATTTTTCCCAATATATGTTTCTTAGCGCGGATTAAGAAACTCTTCTTTAGCCTTATTTTGTCCGAATTTTAATCCTCTGCCCGCTCCGGTAGGAAGTCCTCACCCTCCGGATTAAGCTTTCTCAACTTTTACGTACGGATTAAGGCTACCGAACATGAGCTTCTTAATGTGGATTAAAATTTAATCTTCAATGCATTGCTGAACAGCCTCATGAGGCGTTTGGCTATAAAGTTAGGATTAAATTTTAATTAGTATTAAAGAGTTTATGTTAAGTTGTCTTAATCCATCATAAAGACTAAGAAAACTTAATTCAAAAGTAGGAGTGCCTTACGTCTCATACAAAGATCAAGATTTCAGGCAAAAGTATGCTAAAGGAGGTGGTTTTAATTCGTGTCAAGGACCATGTGTTTGAAAGAATTAAATAGATAAAGAGATTAAAGGAGGCTTAAGAAAGCTTAAGGAGGCATTGCCGAACGGTACCGTGAGATGCGCCTTAGCATTTTCATTCTATTTACAAATGACTTGTTAAATTTTATGTGATAATTGTAATTGTAATCTCAGGGATGAAAAATACTTGCTGATTTAGCAAGATTGTTAAATTAAAAAATCTTGCTAAAATGTCATGTCGAATTTGCAATTCACTTACAATTAATATGAGAGTATTTTCGTCTCCGAAATTACATAAAATTTTTTTATTAATTAAAAATTACAATCAACAAATTAATAATTACATGAATGAATATCTATGAGTTCCATACACATTTACTACTCATTGGTGGGATCACTTCACAATCAGATCTCATATAAATTTAAAAATAATTTTTTTTATAAATATATTTTTAAACTTATAAATTAATTGTACTTTAAATCTTATATAATTTAAATTATATTTGATATTTCATAAAAGATCATCAAATATGAATTGTTATAAATTGCATAAATTTTAATGATTTTTAATGGATTACCAAATAAATTTCAAATCATATGAAATTTAAAACACGAAGAATCCATAAGTTTAAAAATATATCTATAAAAAAATTATTTCGAAATTTTTTTAAAATTTTTTTAAAAATTTATTGTCAGGATTATCAAAATATTTATTTTCAAGTGATTTCTATCTTTAATTTACTTAGTCGGAGACTGACCTTATCAGTACGTAAACAAAGTACTAATGACTAATTAATGAAAATTCGGACTTTGGATGTTTTTTTTCTGTTAATTGCTCAGCTATTTTTCTGTGGGGTAGTTAATATATTTATAACAACTCATTTAACTTAACGTATGTAATAAAATTCGTATTGACGACGGTATCAATAATAGTATCTCCATAACATTTTTCTATTAATATTATCATTAACTACCTTAATTAGTGTGTACATTGCACACTATTGCATGAAGACTAAATAACAAGACATTCTAAATAGAACCAAGAATATGTACAAACTAGAAATTATAAAGGATTTATATCAGTATAAAAACATTGCACATTATTGAAATTTTTATCTATGTTCCTTCACCAATTTATGTTTAATCGTTAAAAATAACTATTGCTTGTTAGTTATACAATTGTCTAAAAAAAAAAGATAAATAAACATTTACATTTTCATCCAAAAAAAATTAAGATTTATTTCATACAAACCCTTCTAAAAATATTAATGTTAACTTATTTTGAGTACGTCAAGACACGTTTCTATTGTCATCCTCATTATAGTAAACTCCCGACTAATATAGTAATTTTATATACTCAAATTCAAGTGTAAGTATGTTGTTTTCCTCATTATAATTTACATTAGAATCTTATTATTAATTTAATTTCTCAATCAATTCTTCTTTTCCCATTGTTTTTTTTTAACGTACTTCCCTAATTAAATCAACTTAAAATACTAACCATTGGATATCGCATTTGATTAGTTATTCAATAGAATCATGAACAACTTAATTAATTATCAACATAAGAACTCATTCAATAAATCCAGAAAGAAGTTAATCATCAATAGGAAAGAAAAAGAAAAGAAAAAAAAATCCTCATTCCAAATAGTAGACAATCAGGGTCTTTTGTGCAAATTTCCGTAGACAGTACCGGATAGGTCCGGTCTATCATTAAATGCAGCATTTTCTCCGCCGGGTGTGAAGGGAAATCGGTGCCCGGCCTAATTGTGGTCCATGCGCATTTATGGTCCAGGCTCATTTATAGAGAATTTCGGGCTGGATTAGGTTAAGTCTTTTACATTTTTCACATTTCAAATTATACAGAAATTCACGGATGGTCCCAAACCCAACATCGTTTGTGCTTGAATTTTGATCGAATGGTACCAAATTGTGCTTGATTTGTTATGTTGTCATTTAAAATTTGGTTGAATTGGGATGTCTAAACAGCTGGTATGTATGCTAGCATTGAATTAATGGAGCCAGAAAATAGAAATTGGATGCTGATAATATGATATGCATGCAGCTATTGAATTAATTTGTTCATATTTAATTGTATGCTAGCATTGAATTAAGCGATCTCTGCATGGATATAGTTTTGATTATATAAAAAAAAAAGTAATGACATGTGGGTCCCATTCAATGAGTAAGGCTCCATTAGTAATACTGAATTTATTGACGGTAAACCGGTGGGGGGGGGGGGGGGGGGGGGGGTTGTGTGTCTAAAATTAACAAATGCAACATCTCCTTCATATAATTAAATATCCCCTAATTTTGTGAATTAAATGTGATCTCAGATTGAACCGCAGACCTAACATGATAGTGAGAGGTTCTGTATACATGTGAGAGGTTTTATTTCTCTACAGAGAGATGCATGTTCAAATCCTGCAAAAGAAATTTAAAAAAAAATAAATGCCGGGATTAACGGGAGTCCTTATATATAAAAAAAATGTAATCACAAATTTAGATATATAATTTAGAGAAATTATACTTGCGACCTATATATTTCTCATCATTTATCTGCACTAAAAAATTGTTTATATATAATTTGAAACTTTTTAATATCTGAATTGACAAGTGCCTATATCTAACGTAAAAAGTAAAAAGTGTCAATTATCTTTCTTAGAAAATCGTAAGTTCAAATTACATATCTTACTAAATAAAATAAAAATTTTAAATTTTTTATTTCTAATAGCATAAGACATAAATCTTTTTATCATCAAATATAAATATTTTTTGAAAGAAAAAGTATATTATAACACACCTTAAATGTAAGTAAAAGGTGCAAATATGGAAGGCAATTGTCATTCATCTATAATTTAACAAAACATATTTAAGTAAAAAATAAAATAAACATTTTTTCAGGGGGAAATTGATCAAAATCGGCTAACATGTATTAATTTGGTTCTCAAGTTCACAAGTGTGCATAGCTTTATATTGAATCTTAAATTAAATATATTAATATACCTAATTAAAAAGATTTATGAAAATATGTCCGAATTCAAAAAATTTTGAATTGCCCACAAATTTTCCAAATGTCTTTAACTTCTCTATTGCAATACGACTATAAATTTTATCAAAAAAAAAAAAGATAACAGTGGTCATCATGCCAGAACCCTCTTTTCAATTAAAAATTTTAAAATACTCTCCTAATGCATGTGACAAATGGATCCATTAACTTCCAAATTTTGGAATATTTTTGTCTTTTTTTCCAAAAATGTTGAAGTTGACATATTTGAACTTACACAGGCTTCATATTTTTTGGAATGAAGAATAAAATATGCCTTATGGAAGGTATATGATCCATTTTTTGGTAATTTGTTGGGAGGCACAATTAGCTAATGGATATGGACATAACACAATTATAAAAAATACATGGGTCCATTTTAATATAATAATTGCATAAGTTGGTACAAACCAAATTAAATTAAATTAAATTAATTAATTAAAATATAGTAAATATGGATGAAATTACCAATATTAATCTCCACATATATGAAGCCCCTTGAATTTTGCAATTTTGTTCTCATTTATGTTACCACAGTAATGGATATATTGTGTTGAAGTTTATTAATTATGCTCAAGTTAGACATTGGATTTTCATTTTTTTTTTCTCTTGTTCAATTCCAAATCTCCACAAATCAAATAATTATTTGAGGCACAGAATTAGACCCAACTGAGGCTGAACCGCTAACTCAACCAATTTGGACCTGGTCCAGCCCGGTTCGGTTGGGTAGGCCGAGACCGAAAATAATTAAACCGGACCACCCGGCCCATTTCGAAATATTTGTATTAGGGCTTATATCAATGGTCAGATTATTTTTATTGGGTGGGGGATCCTTAATAATAAATTTTTCTAAATTTTTAAATAATTTCGAAATAAATTTTAAATTTTTTAAAAATAGAAAAATTTATATATATATATTCTTCAATTTATAGATTGATACTTTTAGATTTCGTACAATTTAAGTATCCATTAATATTCCATTAAAAACCGTTAAATATGAACCGTTATGAATATTATGTAGTTTTGATGGTCTTTAATGAAATATTACTACTTATTTTCCTCAGCAACCTTATATGCTTTTTGATATGTACACGCAAAAAGATAATTAAAAAATAAGCAAATCCAAAAATAATAAAAATTATAACTACAATTTTTTTTATATGTAGATTATATTGGATAGTTTAAATTAACCGTTCAAATATTAAAAAGTCCGATTCGATATATTAGCATATTAGCCAATATGCTAATGTTAGCACATAGAAAATGATACTCTAATAACCGTATTTGTGTGGTTTATTCTTTTCTTTAATTCAATATTTTCATTGTAAATATTTCAGAAATAGGAAGTTCAAGAATTTCTCTTTCATACTAAATATGTTCATTTTTTTTTGTAATTTATGATGCCCACAAAGTGGTAAATCAGTAAGAATCATAATTATTCATATTGTATTTCCGACATATGTCTGAATTTTCTTTGTTATTAGACGCAAAAAAATGTTCTGAAGCTGACAACATTGGGTTATTTTGGCCTGCTTAAAAATGAAATTCTGTAACTTGAAGATGTATCTTACTCAGAAATTCAGCTCAACAAAAATTTTGCATGAGACTTGATATAAGTTGCGTAATTTGATTCAATTAAGCACATGTTACAAATTTTCTTTTGATTGTTAGACATTAAAAAAGTAAGACTGACTAAGAAAAAATAATAAGAAAATCCCATTTGCATCAAATTTGACCTGGTCTAATAAAAGAGCTGGAATATTATTTGTTCACGTAATTAGGAACATTTAAGAGTTTCTGGACAAAAGAATTGATGGTTAAGATTTAGACATGAAATCTCAGACTGAATCAGTTGACATTTATTGAGTCATGACTGATAACTTTCTGGCGTGTTCAACACAATTGAAGAATTCAGGTTGGTATCTGTCTTTTTTTTTTTTTTCTGTGGTGCCAGTGGGCCAGTGAAAGGCCCAAACTAGCTTCCTAGAAAAGTTGATTATCTAAAATGAGAATAGATTAATAGTAGTTCATTTTATTTTCCATAAATGACCTAAAGATGTTATATTAGGCTATATGCATTTTGCCTAATTGGGTTGATTTTTCCATTGACACTGATAACAACAGATACTGATACAGAGTTGTAAGAGACAATAAGGAGAAATTTAGTCACCAAAATGCAATTTTAAACTAACATCCCTTGAATGTTCTCTAGAAAAGAAGGAAGAACTAACACACGTGTACAACATACATCAATTTTTACACAACATATTAATGCAGTAGTTTTTACAGAATATATATGTATATACCAAGAAATTAAAATCTAGGAAAAGATCAAAAGACTAATAAACAAAACGCCAAGAAAGAAATTGGAGCAGAAGTAATAAATTAATATAAAAAGGCCAAAGAAAACTAAAGTATATTATCACCGAATCCCAAAGTTACTTCCTCAGTTCTCTCCTCTCTCACTACAATTTTCTTTTTCTTTTTTTAGCTTTTTGTTGCCTTTTCAACCTCTTTGTACATTTTTTTTCTTTTTTTTTTTTTTGGTTTTGGTTCATCAGGAAAAAAATTTACATAAATGTAGTAGCATCAAAATTGTCATGGCAAAGCAGCCAGAACTATTACCTAACACTCCTGTAACCCCCAATCCGCCCGACACATATAAGATACCCTTCAGAATAAGCCACAATTTTTACAGTACAAACAACACTAATTCTCCATCTACCCCCCCCCCCCCCCCCCCCCCCAACCCCCAAAAAAAAACATCAAGCAGAAGCATGAAAGTTCACTTACTGGTGACACTGCAACTAAACAAATTATCCTCTAGTAAATAAGCCATTCTAGTTCTCTACTATTTTCACATGGTGCACACACTCCGTTGCTTGCCATGGAACTGTGCATGGTCCAATCAAAAAGGAACCACATAAGGCAAGGCAAATGCATCGGCCGAGTCAAGCAGCACTGCCCTGTCCCATACCTGGCCCGGCCCTTGGGACAACCCGGATTCAGACATCTCAGAATTAGGGTTAAGGTTAGGGTTACGGTTAGGTTTTGTGCCAAAAAGCCATTCTTGTTCATCAAATGGAGGCATCAGCTCCTTCTCTTCCAATTTTGGGACAGAATAAACCACATTTACGTACTTCAAATCAGGATGTGGTAGCTCCTCTTTTCTCTTCTTCGGTACCTTCGTGTCAGGAACCATGCCGTTTAACTGTGGTGCCTTTTTTATTAAAGGAACCTCTGCCTTTACAGTATTAATGTTGGCAGGGGTACTATTGGTAGCAGTGCTTCTTGGGGAATTTGAAGTAAGCTTGACGGGAGGTTGATGATTTGAGGTTCTTCCATTCTCCAAAGGTGGAGGGTATGGCGGTAACTTTTTAGTTAACTTGGTGGACCCCACATCATTTTCTGCAAATTGATAATACGAATGATACTGACACAACCAACAGAAGTAGCAAAAAGATTGAAGAGAAAAAAAAAAAAAGATGACCACACAATAATGCTGATAGCACTCGTATTAAAAAAATAATGCTGATTGTACTATTGTCAGGATCAGATAACATGCACGCCATTGGTAAGCATTAATTACAGAACAATTCTCCTGCCTTCAACAGTTTGACATCCGTGCTTATAGATGGGTCATGGATGGTGGTCATGTGAGATCCCATCTCGTCTCCATTCTCTTTCCCTCTCCTGGAATCCCACTGAATTAATTGACTCCCTTCTCATTCCCTCTGTCATTTCTGCTCACTCCATTGTTTTTTTTTTTTTTTTTGCCTTCTGTCCCACACTAAGCTAATTTACTTCAAAATGGTCATTTGTTCCTTAAATCTTAAGTTGTAAGACTATGTTTGTATTTTCATTAAAAAAACAAAACTTATAGTATTTTGGAGGAGAGTAGAAGTAAACTTTGGTGATTGAGTTCACAACTGGTTTTTGCCAAAATGAAAAATCTTGTATGCAGAAAACAAGAAACAAGCAATTATTGCATCTTTAACTCATTTAACAACTTTTATGAATTGCTTAAGACAAGTTTTATCTGTCAACATTGAGCAAGGTTAGATATATAAAGTTCATGCCAGTATCATGGGTGCATTTATCCAATACAGACAGCAAACAAAGTAGAAGAAAAATCAGACAGGATTAAATAAGCAAAGAACATACCATGTACAAAACCATTAGTTGAAGCATCTTTCCTTTTGACAGTATCTGGTGTTGATGTTCTTACGAGCTTCTGTGCCCGCAGGTCATCCTCTGCCACGACATTACAAAACATAATATCTCATCCAATTTTTATTGTCCAAGAAAATGAAATGAGTTGGCACTTTCCTATGTACTCCATATTTTCAATCAGCATAATTAACCCTACAAATAAAAGTACTGTACTTATAACCCTCTTGCAAAAATACTCAATCCTCCATTTACAAATAAGGAGGATCAGGTATTTCTGGACATAGAAGGGCAGAGAATAGATTGGGTTGTCGAGGACATTTACCATATTTGATAAAGAAATGCAAATACATTCCTGATATTGAATGTGATACATGATAGTGAGATTTTGCAGGGTTGAAAAAATAGCATAAAACTCACCATGTAAGAACCCGTTACTCTCCCCCTCTTTCCTCTTCTTGGAAAGAAATCCATCTGTAGCTCCCACTTTCTCAATATTCCTTTGAGTCCCTTCAATAGGAGGCCGTATCATTGAACTCCCTACCTCCTTAACTTTATCTCTCTCCTTCTCTTTCTTTTTCTCCCTTTCTTCTCTCTCTTTTTCCTTCCTCTTTTCTCTCTCTTTTTCCTTCCTCTGCTTCTTTTCAAGCCGCCTCTGCTCCTTCTCCTTCTTCTTCTCATCCCTTTCCTTCCGTTTCTCCTTCTTCCCTCCCTCCTGTTTTACAGAACCTGGCTCGCTTCCTCTCAAGTTCAAGCCACCCTTCTCCCTGTCTTTCTCCTTCTCCAGCGTGCTTGTGGGCCCTGTACTCTGGTTCAAACCAACTCTTCTTTCACTGAGACCAGCTGCATGTTGATTGTTTGTAACCTGAAATGCAGGCCCGTCAGTTTTTCTTTGCATCTGCACCACAGAATGGCCTGCAACTCTTTTTGCCTCATCTCCTCTTTCAGTTGCCATAACTCTGTTTTGCATAGAACCAGTTACAGGAAGTTGGTGGTGATTAGTGCTCTGACTTGAAGGTCCGTTAGACTTGACTTGAAGAGAGTTTAAGGGGCTTGGCACAGGCTTCTTTGCCTCAGCCCCCGTGATTCGTCTTTCACTAAAACCAGTTCCATGATGATTTGTAACCTGATTAGGGGTGCCATTACTCTTTCTTTGCACCAAGGAATTAGAGTTCATGACATTAGGGTTTGAGGCACTTGAGACTGTTCTCTTGGTAATCATCCCTTCCTCTGGCGAACTAGAACTTGGCATGCCTGCAACTCTTCTTTCAGTAGAGACAGTTGCTCGATGGTTGGTTGGCTGATTTGTTGGTCCCGCTTTCACTACATCATTACTTTTTCTATGTACTGAAGGAACTGACTGCTGTATTGGGACTGGTACGGGCCTCCTCTCTGATGCCCCATAAGTGCTTGTACTAGCAACTCTTCTTTCCATAAATTGACTACCAGGGCCTGCCTGAGACCCTTCATCGACCCGTCTGGAGTGCTCAGTGAGGATCCTGGAGTCTTCCGAGGTTTTCTCAGTTGGCACCGGTAATAGTACTGATTGTGTCCTATGTTTGTCTGTATCACTCTCCTTCTCTTTTTTCTTGTGTTTGTGTTTTTCTTTTCTTTCCTTTTTTTCTTTATCTTTGTCACTGTCTCTGTGCTTTTCCTTGTTATGGTGCTTGTCTTTCTCCCGCTTCTCTTTGCCATCTCGCTTGTCCTTATCCTTTTTATCCTTTTTGTGCTTCTTGTCTTTGTGCTTTTCCTGCAGATAAAAAAAGAAAATTTGTAAGATACATTAATATATATATATATATATATATATATATATATATAGTATAGAATATAAAGCTCAAAAAAAAAAAGGAAAACTTATTTAAATATATGCTGATAAACTTTTTCTTATTTACAAATCCTGGAACTGGTTGAAGCTTAGTGTAGATCAGCAAATAAAAAGAAACCACTAATAACCATCAATAGACACAAGAAACACCAGAAGAAACCATCAGTTCCAATAAATATTGTGGACAGAAAGGTGTTGCATCATGAACCTGTAACAATATCTAATATGACTACCGTTACACTCCACTAATGCTAAATTTCTTTCTGTTTATTGTGCAACAAAACAATTTTTTAAATAGGCACATGTTTTTAGTCATACATTGAGGAAATATTTATTAAGAAGTAAATATATATACAAGAATCCACCAGTGTTGTGTGAGAATAATTGACATAATGGACACTCAATAATTAATCACCCTTTAGAAAAAAAAGTGGTAGTCGGATTTCAATTTCTTATCCATTTAACATAGGCACGATCAATACAAGCTCAACATGACTCCAACATTCTACAAGGTATGAATTCTAAAACACAAGTCTCCCCTAGGTCAAATAAGCTTTTCCTTAAAAAAGAATATTTTTTTCAACTAAGTTGCCTCAAGGAGATGCAATCTATTGCATAAATGTTATTTGGGAGTTAATCAATGACAAAAGCTCCAATGATTCTATCAGATAAGCTGCAAAATTAACTTCTAGGACTGAGAATCCCTTATGGGTACACTTCACAGTTAACAAAAGATGCAAGAATTTAGTATCAAGAATTCACAAAAAGTGAAGTTTTCTATGCCTGAATAAAAGTTGACTACAAGAAGTAATCACAAGAGGGTTAAAAATGAAGCTCAGCAGATATCCTCATGTGACATTCTTTATTTGAAATTAAACATGGCAAGGGTTCACATCTTGCCAATTTCCATCATTATGTTCCTATTAATTTAATCTGAAATTGAAATGAATTGATACACCATTTCAACTGATCCCTCCTTTAACTTATTTCTGACCAAAAAGCCCCTACTAAGGCAGCTTTATTACATGACACGACAAATAGCAAATAAAGAATGTTAAAAGCGGTTCTGAATTTAAGCCTATGAATATAGTTAATGACTACTACCTCAAAGGTGAAACACGTTACCAGATTGTTATATCCTCAATGCCTTATATTTGGTTTCTTTACATTCATTTACCAGTATGATCCTGACCACTACAAAATACATGCTGGAAAGGTGCTTCCAAATTTCTGAAAATACTTAAATTTTGACATTTAATGTTGTTTTAACTATAACAAAATATGATTCATGTTAACTCGGTTTCTTATTTTAACTTTCCATGACCAAAATGACCCTAACCAGACTACTAGCACAACACAACTAAACAACAATTTTTCCTTTTTTTTTAATCAGAACTAAGCAACAAATTCTGAATTTGAGAAATTTAAGAGGGAGTTTGGCTTCGACCTTATGCAACAAATCCGCCTGATCATTTGTCAGCTTTGGCTCGAAGCCAGGAGGTGGGTAAGGGAAGCACCGAGACATCTCAACACAGTGTGCAAGCCAACACACCGATAGCAAATGCCTCACAGACTGAAGCCCTGATGGGTGTACAGATTTTGGTTCCTTGAAGTGAGTCCCTTATTTGAGCACAGAACTTATGCTTTCAATCATCTCTGACAAGTAGTAGAGCTTCAAATCAGTACCACAAAGAGCCGCAGTTTGAATCTTACAGAGGAATGAATGCTCAACAAAATTGAGTCCTATGCTATATGAGTATCAGTAATGGTCTCTATTGAGCCCCAATTGCGGCCAAGATTATGTTTTATGACCTAAAATAAGAGACAAACAGTCCCAGTTTGTACATCAATCAGTATCTCCCAACAATTAATTCTTTGGGAGTTTGAAAAGGGTAACTGAAAGCACCAACAAGAGGCCGAAAAATACTTCTTTTGATGGCCACAAATTAGTACAAACAGCCCCAATTTTATCCTATAAAGTGAATTTATATGATAATTAGGTTTGATCACTCAAAAAATATTCCAATTTACTCTAGCAATATAACACTAGAGGCCAAAAGAAATTTGATCCAGACCCCAATCTTGATGAGAAACCCTAATTCGATCCTTCCGGAGCAAGAAAACCAGCTGAGGGTCTTCAAGACTGTTGCGAAAACAGTCACCAAATATACTAACAGAGGCCGGAAATGTTAAAACTTAAAGGAGGAACCCAAATTTTGTTCGATCAGTATGTGCAATCCTCTTCCATCTCTAGGGGTGAACAATGGATTTTCAGGATAGGTATCCCGAATTCCAACTGGAAACACCAAATTGGTGCTCTGAAACTTATTTATCAACAAAATCAAACCCCTTGTCCGCTTTGGGAATGAAACATGACCGTCACACACTCCAAAAAACCGCCTAAAAGTGTACTGAATCCGCAAAATCAGCACAAACCCTCTTGATCTAGAGGAAAAGGGGTAGACCCAGATCAAAAGGGGGGACCTGGCAAGTGCGAAAATCAGAGCCTTTTGCCAAAAGGAGAATCAAATTCGGTGCCAAAATCCAAGATCCGAAGCTTATAATGCGCACCAAATAGAGAAAACGCAGTTCTTTTCCTCTCTCTCTCTCCTCCCCTCTCTCGGATGCTTATTTCGCTGGGAGAGATTACACGCACTGGTGTGCGACACACCACAGTTTCTCGCTCTCTCTCTCTCTCTCTCTCTCTGATGGTTCAGGTCAGGTCTGATCAAAGAAGAAGCGAAAATCGCGAAGGAAAGAAAGAGAGAGAGAAAAAAAAAAGGGGGAAACGAAAGGGAAGCGAAGAGGTGAGGAGGAGGGGGAGGAGGCTTATTTATAGAAACCAACAAAGAAAGAGGGCTAACAAGGAAATGAAATGACCTTGTGTTTTTGTTTATTGTTGTTATTTATTTATTTAATTAATTGTTTGGTGCTGTTATTAATTGGGCATGAGAGGCACAGAGAGAGAGAGAGAGAGAACTGGATCAACGTGTCATGGGATGAGAGGGGTATGAAGGGAATTTTGTCAGTACAGCGGAGAACGTGGAGAAATAGGAAAGAGCTG
This sequence comes from x Bolboschoenoplectus mariqueter, assembly GCA_037678475.1. Taxonomy (NCBI): domain Eukaryota; kingdom Viridiplantae; phylum Streptophyta; class Magnoliopsida; order Poales; family Cyperaceae; genus x Bolboschoenoplectus; species x Bolboschoenoplectus mariqueter. Next base: position 3,532,151 of record CM075236.1, on the reverse strand, counting down.
GGGAAGAGGTGTGTGTGTGTGTGTGTGTGTGTGTGTGTGTCTCTCTCTCTCTCTATCTCTCTCTCACCGATCTAAGGGTATTTTAGTCATTTTATACTAATCAACTGACAGCTGGGACTGCGCTACATCAAAGTGCAAAGACTGCTGGATTGCTTTTCAACCTATTAAAAAATTCAATTGTGAAGTTTTTAAATTGGAAAATGTCTGGGACATTTTTAATTTATTTTATATAATATTTTATTTATGTTAATGATTTTATTATTTATATTAATTTATTTTATATAGTATTTTATTATTTAATTTAAATATTATTAATTTGAATAATAATTTATTTAAAGTTGAATAATAAAATATTGTATAAATAAGTTGTATAACAAAGTTGTTGATATAAATAATAACTCATTTAATCTGAATAATAAATTCTGTACCGTATCAATATTATATATCAGGTCCCTTAAGAATTGAATTGTTAGTTTTTAAGTTTAATTGCTCTTTTTTCTTCAAAACTCGTTTGTTGCAAGTATTTTTGTTGCTCATGGAATCCAAAAAAGATTTTTTTCACCATCTAAAATCATTTATAAAATGCTGGAGAAAAATATACAATTCAACCAATTTTGTTTTCTCATACATATTATTGGTACTCTCAAAATCCATCACGTTAGAGCATTCCATCTTTGCAATTATTAAAAAAATATTTTTTTTTGCAACATATGCAACTTCAGAAAATTATTTCTCAATCATTTTCAAACCATCTCTATCCCTATGATTGCATTCCGATTTCAATTTGGAAATGTTCAATATTTCAATTTTTTTTTTACATCTTTTCAATTTATTATTTTGCATGAAAGCAATTGTGAGTTATGATATGACATTTATAGAAAGAATATTAAATTAACAGCATTGTTAAGTTAGCAATTATTTCACATCTCTACAATTGAATTACAATTTCATATTAGCATTTGTCAAGTCAAATGGAGATATTTTTATACGTCAATACATAATATCTATTAAATTATCACAATATAAATAAAGATGGGGGGTTTCAATGGTTAACTTGATAATTATTTTTCAAATAAATTCTAAAAAAAATTTCTATTTTAAATTCTAAAAAAGATCTTAAGAGTAGAAAAGCAATTTAGATAAATATTCTGAAACTTACAGATCAATCGTGTTACGAATTTTATACAATTTAAATATCATTTATATTCTATCAAAAACTAACAAAATTGTATGAAATTTGTAATGGTATAAATTTAATGATCTTTGATAAAACATCAAACTACACTTAAATTACATAAAAATTGAAACACAATTAATCATTAATTCTAAAATTATCTATTTTTAAAATTTTTCAAATTTATTTGAAAAATAATTGTCAAAAGATTATCAATTTATCCATTATTAATGATTCATCATCCTACAAATAACGACGGATATACACAACACAATGTAAATTAATTCTAATGGAATTTTATGTATTCATTTGATTTGGCATGAATAGATGTAAGCACATGTAAAAAACATTACTTTGTTTATAATCATAAATATGGACTAAATTGTTTAAAAAAAAGCACCAACAGATATAAGCATGCGCATACTTGGAGTTTAATTATATGTCTAAATTTAGTGATTTTATAATCATAAATATAGACTAAATTGTTTAAAAACATCAAAAAAAACACACACACACACACACACAACACACAATAAGAGCATTTTTAGTAGGATTTTGTGCATAATAATAGTTGTATCTGCTATATTTAGCACAAATACATTATGCAATATAGTTAAAGATTGTATGTCAATTTTGGTTATGGCACAATTATAAATTAAACCTAAAGGTTCTGTTTTGGGAGTGAAATAAATTGAAGATAACTAGAGGATAAAGTTATTTCCTGTGAGAAGTGGTGAAGACTTTATCCCTCAATTATTCTCATACCGAACACGACCAAATTATTAAAAATAATAATAAACGCCACAAACGCACTGTACATGCGTTATCATAGATTTTATACATAATATTTGTTGTATACATTCAATTTAATACAAATAAATTTTCTCACATGTAAAAGGCATAAATAGGTATTACATCACATTTTTTTGTTGATATTACCTTAACAAAGACCTAAAATGCTTAAAAAATTATACACAATCAAATGCATTCAAATATAATTTCATGCATAATATAACTTGTATCCATTTTAATTAGTATTGATAAATTCATACACATGTTATTGACTTTATTTAGAGTTTGTCCGGCAATTTAACTGATTTTATGATCACAAACGAGACAAAATGTACAAAAATTTATTGAAAAGCAATGTAAATGTATTCTAGCAGTGTTTTACGCGTAATATTAGTTGCATTTGTCGATTTCGCTTGAATATATTCATGCATATGTGAAAGACATAAGTTTGAAACATACAAATAAATTTTGATGATATTATAATCATAAATGAGATCAAAATACATTCTACTAAAATATTATTATGTCAATGAATCCCTGTGCAATTATAAATGGGCAAAGTTGCAATCTTTCTTGGTCTGTATTTCCATTTGGGCTGCTCATTTTTGAGTCTTTTCGTTTTTCTCTCCATTCTCAGATTAGTTTGAGAGCCCAAAAATATGAATTGGGCCTTTTATAATGACCCCAAATTGCCCAAATCTGGCTTGTTATTGCCAATGTGCTTTGTTCAAATTTTCCTTTTTTTTTATTTATAAGAAAGTTCTCTGTTTCAGTTGCTTATTTGTCATTCTTCTTGCTTGCTGTGTATCAAATTATTTCAACATAGGCACTGAAATTTAACTTTATTAACCTCACATTTGTATTATGAAATTTTATTTATTATGAAATATGTAATAAGTCAGCTACCCAGCTAAGTCCTCATTAAAATATTCTTTCCAAAATCCAGGCGCAAAAGTGATTCTTACTCCCAAAATTAATTTGTATCAGGAATTTTCTGATTGACAACCTCATTGTAACAGTTGATAGCTTGGATCTCCTAATCCAAACTGCAACAACAGTTAGTACTAAAATTAGTAATATAGCCACGCCTCTTAAATACACAAATTATATACAGTCATACCAGTTAAATCACATGTATTATGTAATGGTAGAAAATACCTTATTCTAAGAAACAAAGGCATATATGAACAGCACATTTTTATTTTTTATGTTCCACATTTTAAGAACACATCAACACAAGCACATGCCAAAGAAATTTGATATCAGCACCAAATCACAGAATTCTTGCTCCCAATCTGGTATCAATAGGACCAACACTGGAAAACCAGTTATACCAGTACAATGTTTGGCAACTTTTCCCATAACTTTATTCAACTCAGTCCCTACATTTTTCATTTTTTTTTCATAGCTTAATTTTCCACGATAACTTTTCCAGTGGCATGGCCTTCTATGCTCTTAGCCCATGCATCCTCAGCCTTGCTCAAGGGATGCTTTGAATCTATCAAGGTTTTTAACCTCCCTTCCTCTGCCAAATTCACCAAAAATTCTAATTCCCCTTCTTTCGGCACCAAAAACAACGGCACCAGTTTCTTCTTTGCAAACGTGACCTTCTTGACAAGTGATATAAATATATTTGTCATAGTAGGAGTTACATCTACCACTTTGCCGTGATCACTCAAAACCGGCTCGAACACGGACCAAGGCTGCGCTGGCGCACAATGGACCACATAATCGTACTTCACACCTGACGGACTCTTCAATCCTGCACCTTCGGGAGTTTTGTAATCTAAAACTTCATCAGCACCGAGATTCTTTACAAGCTCGATATTTCGGGCTCCGCATGTCGTAGTCACGTGTAACCCTGCCAGCTTTGCCAGTTGTACAGCAAAGTGACCCACTCCACCTGAAGCGGCTGTTATCAGTATATTTGATGATTTGTTGGTGCCGTCAAATTTTACGCCGGCCGATTTTAGGGATTGCAATGCAGTCAAGCCTGCGGCTGGCAAACCAGCCGCCTCAGCCGGAGACATGTTAGGGGGACGCTTAGCAATTATGGTTTTGGGCGCTACAGCATAGTCTGCAAGGCCGCCACGATTCTGAAATCATCAATTAAATTCATAATTTCAAAAGTACTAGAAGGGAAATCTGATGATGAAAAAAAAAGAGATAATTGCAAAAGTTCCGAGGGCTTAACTGTAAAATCGAGCAAGCCGAGAATTTTTTCGCCTACTTTGAATGTACTGACGCCAGGACCTAGCTCTACCACTTCTCCTGCTACATCTATCACTGTACCATTTCCAGACAGATATAAATTGTTTAAATGACGTCCTTAGTAAAAAAAAAAAATTAAGTACAGCATAACTAGCAAAACTAGTTATGTACAAGTGGGGGGTAAAACCGGAAAAGGGTAGCAGAAATTAATGAACTGATCTGATTTATTTATTTAATTTTTTTTGAGAGAGGAAAACAAGGGATCATGCCCTTGTTTAGTTCCAATTTTGTCCAAATAATAATTCCTTTCAATCTTTTACCAGATGCATCATAAAGCAACTATATAACATTTAATGATCTTCCAAGTACAAACTAATTCAATGAACCTGGTATGAAGGGGAATTTTGGAGGCATGAACAGTCGAAGCATTCCCTTTTGGATTTTCCAATCTACTGGATTTATGCTTGAAGCCTCCACTTTTATCAGCATCTCATCTTTCTTCGGTGAAGGAACCGGCACCTCAACATGCTACATATTTTAAAACCATACATAAGAAAATATTGAAACTTATAACAAATAAAATGTGCCTTGAGTTTATTCATCAAGACAAACAAAACATGTCATAGGATATTGTAATCGAACCAGTGATTTTTCTGATTTTTAATCAATTCTGAACTACTAACTGAAAAAAGAAGAAGATGAATTGAAATCTTCTTTTTCGCAAGGGAATTAATGAATCAATAATTGAATTACCTTGAGTCCATCTGGTCCTCCTCTGTACTTCTCATACTGCACTGCTCTCATCGTTTTAGCGGCCATGGCTACCGACAAGTCAAGAGAGAAGAAGAGAAGAAGAGAAGAAGAGAAGAAGAGAAGAAGAGAAGAAGAAGAGAGAGAGAGAGAGAGAGAGAGAGAGAGAGACGTTCAACTCAATTGTACAAAAGAAGACAGACAATGATGCTGAGGCTCAGCTCAGTACAAAACAATTGTGTGGTTACAAAACCTGATACATGGCTGTCTGTTTACTCTGTCTCTGTTAGATTTTGTACCAGTTGCGGCTGTTACGTGTCCTTGTAAATTTAGCTTATTGGAGGAGGTACCTCCTGCTTTAAGATTCGTGCTATTTTGCATCAGAACTCGCTTATGTCAATCAGACGGCTGCAGATAATGGGACAGGAATGATGTCCGTATTTTACTTGCATGTTTTTTTTATTTTTTTTTCCGAATCGTTCAAATATGTTAATGAAGATAAACATGTAAGAGATACCATCTTTATTATTTATATAAAATGAATTATTATTTATATTAACGAATTTATTACGCAACTTATTTTATATAATATTTTAATTCGAACTTTTTAAAGAAACTTCCATCAAACTCTATCTTCAAATTTGCAACAAAACAAACCAAATTTTGTACCTTCCTCTGTATGTATTCTTCCATTTCTTCTTCACCAGTGAGGAAAGAGAAAACATACCTCATTAAAGGAAATACTTCCCCAATTCAGAGCTCATTTCGGAGAAATTGTTATCTCTTTATTAACCAAAATAAAAACGCTTTATACAAGAACGTCTGGGTGGTGTAGTTGGTTATCACGTTCGCCTCACACGCGAAAGGTCCCCGGTTCGAACCCGGGCTTAGACAATTCTCTTTTTATTTATTATAATACTGTTTTTCAGTTTTAGAATGTTCTCTCTCTTTTATGGGTTTTTATGGGCCTTCCCCCATTTAATTTCTTTTGTAGATCCATTTGATTCATATATTTAATCAATTATGATTACACATTTCAATATACGTCCTTTGCATATCTTCAAATTTATTCATGTTGTGAAATAGAAACATCAAATATTATGCGTAATATTTGAATTGACAGTCTTGTGTGTGTGTGTGTGTGTGTGTTTTGTCCATGTTTTTAATCAATTTTGATCATATTTATGATCTTTAAATCACCAAATCTGATTCATAACATATTAGTATATGCCTCTACATAGTAACGAATTTATTCATGCTAAATCAAAAGGATGTGACAAATATTAAACGTAACATTGACTAGAATGCTTTTTATGGTTTTTTCAATTAATAAACAAGAAATTAATGTAGCAAAAACTAAAGTAAACTAAAATTCAAGCTCATGAGAACAGACATATGTAATAAGTTCCGAATTTATATATTTAATGCATGAAATCTCAAAGGATTCAAGTTTAATGATCTATAATAGAATATCAAATGATATGTATATTATATAATTGGAATTATGGAAAAAAATGGAAATTATTATGATTTTATTTCAATCAATATTACATGATATTTAGAAAATTTATAGTTCTTAATACTCATACATACATTTTTATTTTAAAGTTTCGAACCTTCGTACTTTTTAATTATCTACTTCCATAAAACCAAATAAAAAAAATTAGCCTTTTTGTTTCAAAATTCAAAGGTAAAAATAATTTGACACTTGAAGGAATTATAAATTTTTCAAAATTTTCAGACATGCAAATTTAATATCTTGAAGTGCCTTCCATTTAACAATTTAGCATTTTAGTTAAATTTAGTACTTCAAAAGTAAAACTTTAAAATATGTAGCTAATTTTCTGAGAAATTCAAAAAAAATATTAAAATTTTTATAAATATCCAATTAAGAAAAAAACAATGTCAAATTTAAATTTATGAAGTCTAAATCATACTAAATTTTAGATCATCAGAACCGGAATTTAAATAAAAAATATATAACTCGAATAAGAAAAAGTACGCAATCCGAAAATTAATCGGTTTTAACGGCCGACTAATCATTCAGTTAATTAACAAAATATCGTCTAAATACACTATACGTAACGGTTTACTCGCCTGATTATGCTATCAGCCAATTAATCAGCCATAACGGTCATTTTTTTAGAACACTTCTCTTTATATGGATTATATTTTTGTAGATAGGATCTAGTCACATTTTTTTTTTCATTTTTGTCTCTTTAATTGAAACAATAGGCACAACAAGTTCATGTTGTTTTCTTTTTTCAGTGACTCACAATTTTGTTTTAATGTGCCATTAAATTGGTTTTTGAGTTGATTGGATTGGATTGGATTGATTAGAAGACTTTATTGTTTCCGTATAATTGTTGAATTTCGTTAAATTTGATGTTTCGTACGATTATTAAAATAAAAAATAAAATTTTTATGTGAATTTTAATATTATCGAACGATTAATTTGTTCGTTAAAATAAAAAATAGAATTATTTCGGTTGCCTATATATATATATATATATAGCTCTTAATCACCATCCCTTATTAATTTCAAATTATATTAATCTCGGAAATTCATTATAATTTAATTTGTGAGTTCATTAGATATTTTAATATAATTTTACATCTTTGTAATTTACAGTTCTTACATTCCGCCATTGTAAATCAGAAACTAATTATAAATGTCATGTAACATTTTTAATAAAATTACTAATTGAACAAGTTTACGATATTAGTAATCGTTCTACATTTTTGCAATTTATGTTGTAAATCATATCATTTTTTGTAATTAATTTACAATTGAGACGGAGATACTATCAATTAATTAACCACATATAATTACAAATCTTGGTCTAATCCCATTTAATTTCTTGTATGCATAACCAATATATTACTTTGTTTGGTACATATCTAGGAATAAAGTTGCCCCACTATATGGTTTAATTAATTTAATACGATTTTTGCTCTGAGTAAATTGTAGTTTAAGTGTTTAAATAAAGGAGAATCCTTCAAAGCAAAGACACAAAAAAGATGAAAAAAAAAGTTCATATAAAGGAAAAAAAAAAGGAGCATATTTCTTTCTCCTTTAATGCTACCAAACGTATTAATTTATTTCTCGCTTTTCATAGATTTGATCCGTTGAATAATAATAATATTAGAGTTGTTTAATTATTTTTTGAGTTTCGTCCCATAATATGTATTAAAATAATTTAAAATAAAATAATTATTTAGTGACAAATTTATATGTCACATATTGAAAAAAAATAATACTATGTATAATTAATAATGATACAAAAATTATTTAAAAAAATTTCATATAAGAATACAAAAATGTTGTATCACTTAAAAATTTATATAATATCTTAGACACAATAAAACATTTTTAAATAAAGTGAGAAAGAAAGACGAGATAATATGACTAAAAAATTTTGAAACCCAATCACTTTTATAAAATATAAATTGCTAAATTATTGGATATTCTTATTAATTGTATTTTTTATATGTAATTTAAAATATTTATACCTTACTTTATTATAATTACAAATTCTATAAATTATACTTTTACTTATATATAATAAAATTTTTAACTTATATTTTTCTATAATTATTTAGAAAAAAAATAATAAATATTTTTTATATTGACATATATATAAAGAATATAAAATATGTATATAAAATATAAAAATAATTTATTCATAATAATATTGTTAAAACTTTGGATATTTTTCCCACCTTTTATGATTCCTGCCAAATGCTATATTAGTAGGAAAGAGAGACTTAAACTGTCACCTATTATGTGAGAAGATTTATTTTCTTGCTCTCAAATCCTCCTCAAATATTTGATAATAAATCATATTTATCCAATCTTTGATTATCATCTCCATCTTTTAATCACATAGTTTAAAAAAAGGATGTAATTTCATTATTTCACTGAAAAAGAAAGGGCAACTTCAAAGTCCAAACAAGGATAAAGGTAACCTTTCCGAATTAAAAAAAGAAAAATATTTGGAAGATATTATAATCATATGACTTTATTATTCAAATTAAATTAGTTATTATTCATATTATTTATTTTATTATACAATTTATTTTTAATAATAAATTTATTATTTAACTCAAATATCATTAATATGAATAATAATTTTCTTAAATTAAATAACAAAAATATTGTAAAAATAAATTACATAATAAAATCGTTAAAACTAATAATAACTAATTTAATCTGAATAATAATGTCAGGATCGATTATAATATTTATTATAATATTTATATATCGATTCCTTCAAAAAAAAAAAAAAGACAGCTCATCATTGTACAAGAAAGTGTCATGAAATTACATAACGGGCATTTTTTCTTTCTTTCTTTCTGTCCTTGATATTTCAAAAAGTTTAATACCAATAAAAAAATCAACATAAAGAGACAAATTATTCCACATAAAGCTCATTGACTCTTTATCTCAAATTGAAAAAAAAAAAAGTTGGATGGCACACCTACCCACCTACTTTGGTTTTTAAAATTTTATAATTTAATGTGGGCAAATCGACCGTTAATGTTCAATTTTTTGAATTAAATCTTGATACAAATATTGTTTAAGGATCATGACTCAGATACTGTCACAAGTTTCTTTTATAATTCTCATTTCATTAATATTCATCTGAGCAGCTAATTTTTGAGTTGAGAGAGTTCATTTTTGGGGAATGAAAACCGGTGTTTATGTTTGTTTTGCTTGATTTTTATTTGGTTTTTTTTTTGTGAAACAGGAATTTTTACATGATTTGTGTGCTCAGAAATGAAATGCAATGATATATTATAAGGATAGTGAATTTTTTTTTGTATACCATTAAGAACTTGTTAAAATTGTATATAGAAATTTTGATAAGAATAATTTTGATATTAGTAGTTTTTTTCAGATAATAAATTAGTAGTCATTTATGTTCCAATATTAATGGCATTAGTAATATTGATGAACAATTAGAGGTGTAATGGCATTAGTAAAAAAAAATATGAAATATATAATTATATCGAAAATAATATTTTAAACCTCTCATTATTTATTTTTAATTAAGCTCTGTTATTACTGATCTCATGAATCATGACATAGTTCCTTAAACAAAAAATAAACTTAATTTTTGTGTGGCTGTGAAATTAGTGAGAACATCCAAATAGAGATTGTACTTTTGTTCAAATTGAATGGTCTAGAATTCAAAATATATCCAAACTATCTTAAATCTATCTTAAAAAATAGTAAACCAAACATGGTCAAAACTGTCAAATTTGGGTTAGAAAGACTTGATTAGGTTTAGTACAAATTAACCAAATTTTATCTAGCCAAACGGAGAAGCATTTCCTGCATGCACCTGGAACATCAGAACATGACCATAACATAGGAGATCAGTATTTGAATCCTGTAGACCGAGTCCACGCATAAATTTGAGCAGAAATAAAAACAATCTCCATAACTCCTCCATTGAAATATTTTCTTTCTTTTATCAAATAAAATTGCTATAGGAGGAAAATATTGTACACTAATGTTTATGTTATTTATGTAATTGTACACGTGGCTTCATTATTTTCCCCCTTTTTTTTTTGTCAGGTTCAAATTAAAGTTTCTTTAAAAAGTTCAAATTAAAATTAACAGAATGTAAAGGAAAAATTTCTTCAAAAGTTCAAACTAAAGTTAATAAAAGATAAAGTATTTATGTAGTGATTTTTGACTGTCACTATTTGGTGATTTAATGCCATCTAATCTAATAGTAATCTAATGATAGAGTCTTCAATTACAAATATTAAAATATTTGGGAGATATCATTTATCGTCAATACCGATTTTATTATTCATATAAATTGAGTTATTATTCATGTTCACAATTTTATTATACAACTTATTTTGTACAATATTTTATTATTCAACTCAAATGTCACTGGTTTGAATAATAACCCACTTAAATCGAATAACAAAAATATTGTACAAATAAATTACATAATAAAATCACTAACATAAATAATAACTCATAAACTATGCGGGGGTTGTATGCAAATGAGACGAATTTCTCCTTTCTTTTATGAGAGGGGATCTCTCGACAATTAATAATTTGACAATCATTTTTTAAATAATTTAAAAATAAATCTTAAAAATTCTTAAAAACTAGAATAAAATTTACAAACATATTTTATAACTTATAAAATTGATTGTGTTTCAATTTCCATACAATTTAAGGATAATTTGATATTTCATAAAAAACTCATTAAATTTTAGACCGTTAAAAATTTTACATAATTTCGATTATTTTTCATAAAATATCAAATAATATTTAAATTATATAAAATTTAAAACACACCAATCCATAATTTTAAAAATATATCCACGAACTCTTTCCTATTTTTTTAAAATTTATTTGAAAAACCATTTAAAAAAGAATTATCAAAATCAACAAATTATTAGTCGTTAAGATCCCTTCCCCTCCTCCCCATCTTTTATATGCTTTCCTTGAAAAAAAAAACCCCTCTTCGTTGATTGGTGGTTGTTGTTGGATCCACTATAAAGAGCCATTAATGAACTCCAAATTTCTCAGACCTTCTTTCTCGAAAAAACAAAGAATCAAGTCTCCTCTCTCGGTCTTTCCTTCTCTCTCCTTCTTCTTCTTCCAAACCTCGAAAGACAAAAGATGCGCCTTGAGTGTTGTCTTCTCTATCTCCTCCTCCTCCTCCTCCTCCCACTGCTTCTATCTTCCTTCTCCTCTCCAGGTAAGAACGCGTACAATGCCTCCTGTCTCTGTCTCTGTCTCTGTCTCTCTTCCTCTGTTCCTCATCTTTTGGGTTTCTGTTCAAGGCGCTTGTTTAAAATTCCCTCTCTCCAGGAGGACTTGTATTTAAAAGCTCTTTCTTTCCTTTTTCTCAGCTTCCAATTGAGTTTCTCTCAAAATCTCCTTGCTTTTCTTCCATTGTTCTTTCTTTAAAAAAAAATAAATAAAAAACCCATTTGATTGTAACTGGTTGATACTAAGACGTTAGGTGATATTTCAAATTAAAAAAAGATGTTCTCTCTCTGACACCATGGCTCAATCAAATTTGAATAGTTTCATTTCATGGTATCATATTTAACAAATTAAAACCCATTGTACATTTGCCTTTTAATTAAATAAGCTCTATTTGAGTAGTGACCATTAAAAACATGTTGCAATGGTTCTTCTACTATATATATTATTATTATTCAAACCTAAAACGCACCTTTTTTTTTCTGCGGGATTTATGCGCATATACGAAGTATGACGGGGTTCTTATTGCAAATTTGATCACATTTTCATGATGCTTCACAGTACATGGTCTGAGGTTGCATGGACTCGGTGTAAACTACGGGACGCTAGGCGACAACCTCCCTTCGCCCGCACAGTCCGTCCGGCTCATCCGTTCGCTGAACGCCGGATGCGTGAAGATTTACGATGCCAACGCCACCATCCTCACCGCGTTGGCTGGAACCGGTCTACGCGTGTCCATCATGGTGCCTAACCAGATCATACCCGACCTCGCTGCCAACCAATCAGCTGCTGACGCGTGGATCTGCGCGAATTTGTTGCCCTTCCGGAAATCCACGAGGATACGGTATTTGCTTGTCGGGAACGAGATACTCTCGGACTACTCCATCAAGAATTCCACGTGGCAGGTGAATATATTTATTTAGTCAAAAATAATAGAACGGTTGAATCATGAATAATTTATTTATTTATTTGACTGAAGGAAGTAAGCATGCTAAGATGGGATGAGGGTTGAATTTGAAATGCATGGGAATATATATATAATTACGTTTTGATTGTCACTTGGTACAGGCTTTGGTGCCAGCAATGTGGAACCTACACCAGGCCTTGAAATCCCGGTCGATCCGGAACATCAAGCTCGGGACCACACTCGCCATGGATGCGCTGTCCGTTTCCTTCCCGCCTTCTAATGGAACCTTCCGGCCGGATATCGCTGAACTGGTGCTCCGGCCGCTCTTGACCTTCCTTTGCAAGACCCGCTCCTACTACTTTGTTGATGCTTACCCCTACTTTGTCTGGTCGGAAAACCCTACCAATGTCTCCCTGGATTATGCACTGTTTCGGGCGGGCCCCAGTTTGTATTACGCAGACCCTGTTAGCAAGCTGGTGTACACCAACCTGCTCGATCAGATGTTGGATTCGGTTTATGGTGCCATGGGGAAGTTGGGTTTTTATGATGTTAAACTGGCTGTGGCCGAAACCGGGTGGCCAAATGGAGGCGATTTAGACCAAATTGGTGCCAATGTATATAACGCCGCCGTGTACAATAGAAATTTGGCATTGCGGATGGCTGGGAAGCCAGGTACCCCGGTCAGGCCCAGGGTTAACATGCCGGTGTTTGTTTTTTCATTGTATAATGAGAATCAGAAGCCAGGTCCGGGCACCGAGAGGCACTGGGGGATGTATTACCCAAATTCAAAGCCAGTTTACCAAGTCGATCTTTCTGGGAGTAGGCCGATGGAATCATACCCCCCATTACCATTGCCAAATAATAATTCTCCGTACCAGGGTCCGATATGGTGTGTTTCGGCAGGGGGTAAGAATGTAAATATGACAGACTTGAATGGGTCGTTGAAGTGGGCCTGTACGCAAGGGAACGGTACGTGCAATGCGATACAGTCCGGTGGGAAGTGTTATCGACCCAACAGCCTAGTGTTACATGCCAGCTGGGCATTCAATTTGTACTGGCAGCAGTTTAGGAAATCAGGCGCTACATGCTACTTCAACGGGCTTGCCACGCAGACAGCCAAGGATCCGAGTAAGTAAAGAAGTTCTCTCCCTATTTAATTTCTGTATATTCCTTCTGCTGAAAGCTGCATCGAATTTATGTCTTTCGATAAATTCGAAACATTAACGCCAAGTATTTCAATAATAATCATATAAGCATATTTTCGAAAAACCCACAAATGGAGTCATGGAGATGTGAGAGTTTGGAAGAGCGAAAGCTTTGACCTGGTAAACGGCTAATGCCTAATTCAGTAAACATTCAAAATTTCAATGATTAAGAGAAATCTGAACAAGAAATAGTTGAGTTGACTAAACATGCACAAAGTCTTTTCAGCTATGGCAATTGGCAAGCTATGAAAGCAACTTACTACCTTCTATATCTTGGCAAAAAGATTCTTGTGCAAAGTATTTAAGATCTTATGTGATCTTAGATTGTAGCAAAACATGTAAGCTGTTGTTGCTAGGACTAGGAGCTCCAATTTACTCTATACCAATGAATGGTACCAGTACTTTTTCTAGGTTAAAATGTATACTAGTTGGTATTCAAACACAACGGCCTTATATCATTTTATACATCTCATAGCTTTTCCATTAATTGTTTATTTTGAAATGTCTTCATTTTGGTTAGTACTCAATTCTCCATTATGGTGCTTACTATAGAGTAGCTAGAGAAAACTTGAATTGAGCTTTCTTTCCTTAGTATCATAGTATGGCTATATTTTTGTTTTTTCATTAAATCAATAATTGCTTTTCGGAAAGGTCTGATTTATAGCGAGGTCATCATTTTCTTCTTCTTCTTTTTTCTGTTAATCAGCTAGCTTGTCGATCCGTTAGTGTTACTGGCGTAGTCCGAAACCGGTTAATTTCACCTCATGCCGATCTTTTACTGATTGATTTGTGCACAGACAGCACAACATATCATACCTTCATTAACAAAAGTTCTAAAGAATAGGAAAGAATCAGTAACTGTGAGTTTTATATCTAGAAAACTCAGATTTGGACCATTTATGGCATGCTTTATATCTAGAAAACTATCAATTGGTTGCATTGCACAATAATGTTAGCAATTTTGTATTTATATCATACCTTTTGTTTTCACTTTCTTATCTGTTGTTTTTCATAATTCCCTCTAACAAAGCTGTATTTTTCTCTCTGTTTTTTTTTTGTTTTTTTGTAGGTTATGGATCTTGCAGATTTCCAAGTTCTTTGAATTAAAGAAGCCTCTTTATTTCCTTTCCCTATTTTTACAAGCTGGACTACGAAGTAGAAAATTATTAATTTTTTTTTGTTGTTCTAACTACTGGAAGATGGATTAATTTTCTTGTTTAAAATTTTTGAGAGTTGAGACTATAAGAACGTTGAAAAAACACCTAAATTAAGCATGGGGATTTATTTTTGTATATATATGTTATCTTTTGTTAAGATATATCTGCATAATATTTTTTACATATCAACTAAAGATTGGTTCTGGACAAGTCCAATGTGTATGAATTAATCGTATTATTTAGGGTAAAATTCATAAATTTATGAAAATTCAAAACAATTCAGAAATCTTTTAGTTTGTCTTTTAATTCGAGAACATGCTAAAAATAAATAATTTGGAAAATAATTTTGCAAATTTTATTATTATGCTCTGAATTATATTTCATTTGAAAGAGGGATTGAGGAAGGATAATTTCATCCAATATATTTATTATGAAGTTAGATTCATAATAATTTTAATATCTCATGGAAAACATATTTAAGATTTTGAGATTTGAATGAGCTAGTATTGAGATTTAAACTTTTAATAGAAGTTCAAATAAGAAAAATTTGATGAACATACACTGTATTTTGCTAGTGTCAAAGATTTTGGTACCAAATCAGTGTTAATAAAATTATATCACAAATAACTATATGTAAACTTTTAAATAATAAAATTATTAGAGTGGATATATTATAAATTTATACATATTAGTTTACTACGTGTATATAAAAAATTATATTATTTCAACTGAATTGAGTAATAATATGCATCAAAATCTATTGGAATCAGTGTCTCGGATCTTGACAACGTAACCTTTTCTCTCAATGACAATCGAAATGAAATTAAAGTGTTACGATTTTTATAAGTACATAATTAATTAAGATGATATATATATCTAACAGATTGAATTTATAACTTAAATTTAATAAAAATGTTGACATGACATCAATTAAGATTGACACTTTAAGGTAGATGTTTTGACAAACCTCCCATTAAAAAAAAAGAAGAGATTCAATAATCATAGTCATTTGTAAGCATAGTATTTATTTCATTATTTATGTTTTAATTAACATATATAAATATATTCTAATCCATCTCAATAATATATATATATATATATATATATATATATATAATTATTGAATTTTAATTTTATTTCGGTAGTTATCAAGAAGGAAATTAAATTACAAAATTTAATCATTAATTTTTATTAGCGTTTGATGCATATTAAAAAAAAATCGAAATTATGTAATGTTTTGCATACTTATATAACATAAAAAAAAAGAAAAAAAAAAGAAAAAAAAAGAGAGGATGAGAAGGTTTTTGACTTTACCAACTCCTGCGGTTTGCATCTCAGGTTAGGGTTTTTGAACTCGAGAGGTTTTCGATTTGGATCGCTCATCAATGGAGGCGAAAGAAGAAGAAGCATATGGGGTGCTCCTCTACTACAAGTACGCTCAAATCCCCGATGTCAAATCCACTGTGGATTTCTACGACTCCAATTGCCGATCTCTGGGCCTCGTCGGCCGCGTTCGCATCGCTCCTGACGGCGTCAATGTCACTGTATTTCTATTGGTTTCTTTATTTCTGCTCCTTTCTAACTGTTCTAGTGGATATGCTTCATAATGCCTTGCAATTGAATCCGAGCTGAAACTGTAGGTACTGGTTTGGTGAGCAATCGTTTAGGTTCTCTAAATTGTTTTTGTGAGCCTAAATTAACCCAAACAATTCATCCATTATGAACTATGCATGAGTTGGCATTCAATTGTCCTCAACCAAAATAAATTAGTTTTCATTTTACCTTTAATTATGTAACTTAAGCATTAAACTTGTACCAAAAAAATACAAATGCAGCTAAAGTAAGGTAACTTTTGGCTACATCAGTACACAAATAAATAGTAGGTTAATGTACCGAAGTATTAGTGAAGTTGTGAAATCCATGCTTTAGGATAATGTAATTATTAGAAAAGAACTTCGTAAGTCCTTTTCTTTTAATGGTTAGGTTGGTGGCAAGATGGAATCTATAGAGAAACACATTGAAGAGATGAAACTGAACCCAATATTTGATGGTACTGACTTCAAGCTTGCAACTTGTGACCAACCAACAAATGATAAGGTCATAAGGGAATGTGGGTTTGATTCTCTATCCATCAGAGTTGTAAAGGTACTCATTCTTTACTTATTCTTAATACTTCTTCTGTAGTAAGTTAGCGTAACCTTTTACAAATCAATCTGTAGTTTCTTTGGGCTAACAAAGTCTGTGTTCCCATGTCTGTAATTTCCCCTATGAATTTGTATGACTGTCTGCACTGGTATTAGAGGATGATGAGGCATATTTGTATGAAATTTGAAAAATTTACCTCTCAGCAATGAACTAATTTCCTCCTTTATATAGTGTAACATATATAAATACATATATATATATATATATATATATATCATTCTCGTTAATTAACATTAATTAAGAAACTGTCAGGGCATTTTGCCATTTCATTGACATCTGCTAACAATCTAATAAAGCTGCATTCCTTGTTGAATATATGCTGGAATTTGTGTTTTAATTTTAGAAAACATTGCAGTTACCTTTTCTCTTTCCTCTTATGAATTTTTAAGTTAGAACTGAATGCCATTTTGTCCTGTTGTCAGGAACTGGTGACATTTAGGTCAAATCCTCTGGCAAGGTCTCCAGATATTTTTAATGCTGGACGGCACTTGTCAGCAACTGAGTTCCACTCTGTGCTTCATGATGTCAGTAAGTTGTACTAGATTTTTGTTATTTCAGAGCTGGTTTATACTGCATGATGGCATTTTTCCTTTTATCAAATGAATCTATTGGCTTAATGATGCATACAGTTTTTAGGGCCTTAATAGTTGGGTAACTAGGCTTAAGAGGCTTAGAAGAGAAGTTATAGAGAAAAGGGAACAAAGGGAGATGAAGACAAAGGTAGAGAGAGGCATAGTGATGTCGACAAATTAAAATAAAAGCATTGATCATTAATGATACTGGCCTGTTAAATAGGTTCAATTGTATTTGGGAACAAACTTTCTAAATTAAATAAAAGACCTGAGCTCTCAGTGACTGGTGAAACAAAAATATTCTAAACAAATAAAAGAAGCAAATTTTTAGATTAGCTTAATTAGTTTCAGCCCTTATCATTTAACTTCAATTTGTTTTGGCAACACAGAGATTTCACATCAACCATTTCTTAACCAAAACAGATCTCGGCCAGAGCACATAGATTGGAGATCAAATGTCTTATTAATTAGCCAGATGTGACTTACCCTTTTGAACGTTGCATGTAATATTATACTTATATTGCATTACATTTTTTTGGTTTGTCAGTGAATGGAGGTGGAAATGGGAAAGAGATAGTTTTATTGGATGCGAGAAATGTGTATGAGACAAGGATAGGGAAGTTTGAGGTTCCAAATGTTGAGACACTTGACCCTGAGACACGTCAGTACAGCGACTTCCCTTCTTGGATCGACAGCCATTCAGACCAGCTCCAAGGAAAATCTATTCTCATGTATACCTCTCTCTCTGTCTCTCTCTGTCTCTCTCGTCTCCTTATCCTAGCTAGGAGCTGGAGTTTTTAAACAAATATAATGGGTCAACTCTGACCTAACGGATTTATAATCAGGTCAAGTTCAGGTTCCTTGATTGCTTAATTTTGTTTCTTAGGTTTAAGCATCAAAATTGCTCATTCAAAGATCTAAATGAATATAATCTAAATTCTAAACCACTAGAATTCAACCTCTGTGCAATTCTGACTTGAAGGATCAACACGATCTGACTAATGTGTATAGGTCAATGTTTCTTGATCTGCCAGTGGCTTGAGTCAATAAAAGCCCATACTCTTTTGTAGCTTCTGTTCCAAAATAGCAAAATTGGTGCAATATAGTCCATTGCATTCTCTGATTTACCTGGAGTGTGGTGAATAAAGTACTTGCCTGTATTTATTGCTGCCCCTGATATTAGTTAAGACTTGTATGACTCTGAACATATTTATGCTGAAGGAGGAGAAATAAAATTAAGTGGCATATCGGCGTGTACATGTATGATTTTAGGTATTGTACTGGTGGTATAAGGTGTGAAATGGCGTCTGCATATATCCGCACCAAGGGTACTGGTTTTGAAAATGTGTTTCAGGTAATATGTTCTATTCCTTTAAGATTTACTCTTATTTTTTAATCTTTACATTGGTTCCTATTTCACTGATATATGTTTTTTATTATCTCTTTTTTTTTTTCTGGTTGTGATAGCTATATGGTGGTATTCAAAGGTATCTGGAGCAATTTCCTGATGGAGGTTTCTTCAAAGGAAAGAATTTTGTTTTTGATCATAGGTCAGGGGTGCTCTTAAATTTTAATTACCTTCTTTTAGTCAGATTTGTTATTAAGTCCTGTTTTTTCCTTATGGGTGTCCATTAACACTCACCTTAAAGCACTAAATAGCCAAGCAGAAATGTTCATTAAATAATGTGATTTAATTGAGCATGTAATTGCACAAGTCAGAGTTGGTTGAGGCCAAATTTGATTAAATTCTGCTTGTTTAACATTTTTAATAACCTGGCTTGGCTCTGCACAGGTTTGGATCTACTCTGTCTTACATGAGGCTTGTTTCAGATACAGCACAATACATGGAACTACAATTAATTTTTCATGCACTGTAATGCAGGATTTCTGTTGGAAGCTCAGATGATAAGGTTGTTGGCTCTTGTTTGCTATGTGGTTCTTCTTTTGATGACTATTCATCTCGTAATAGGTGCAGTTTCTGCCGCATGTTGGTTTTAGTTTGCTCTGTCTGTGAGGTAAATTTCATCACTTCTGATTCCTTTTTTTCCTCTAGATATCCCTAGAAATGTCATCACCTTTTGCGTTATGAGTCTATAAACTTGGTTTGTTCGCATTAGTCAGAACATGGATTTCTTGCATCTTATTGGGAGGTACAGCTTCATTTTTTGAGCATTGTGATTTAGGATGGTAGATAGTGTGTAGTTATGATGTCTTTGTTTTTTCTACTGTAATAAAAATTATCAGAGTCCATGAAAGTGGAAGGATTTAAAAGTTTTCGGTGGATGCCTGAGCATTAGCATTCACTGTTTTATACAATTTGAGCTTGTAACAAACATGCAAAATACAAGAAAAAAGAAGATATTCCACATAAAAGGGAGCATTACTACTTACTACTGTTTGGCCAAGAATCATGTTTTATGTCATCCAGAGTCTTATGACGAAAGACATAAAATATCCCTGCTTCCAAAGTGTTGCAGAAGTATGCCTGAAATATGAATCCATGTGCTCAGATGTGCTGGCTGACTGCTTGAATTTGGAGCCTTAAGACAGGTGTTCATTCTCTTTGTTCCTTGAGATCAAGAATGTAAACACTGATTTAGCCAACAGTTCAGATTCCAAAATCCAGGCATAGTTTTGCAATCTTTTGAAAAATGAGGATGCTATTTCTATTCTTTATAGAACTCGGGATGGGGGTAAGAAAAGTCTCATGCATAGGACATCTCTTTTTCTTCTCTAATACTACTATATACTTTACCAGTTATGGCCAGTACTACAGCATATTTTCTGGTAAAATTCCGAATCAAAGTACTTTACTGGTTATGACCTGGATGGTGCTGTAACCCATTCTATGGTAAAATTCCTAATCAAAATTGAATTCATTCTATGGAGTTCTTTATTTTGCATTTTTATATGCAAGCTTCAAAACACATTTACGGGGAAGCACTGACCTAGTTAAACTTTACAATGCTAACATTCTAGCTACCCAGTGAAAAATTTCAAAATCCATTCTGTTTTTGGGTTACCATTCAGTTATGTTTTTCGTGTTGTGATATCTGGATGTTTTGAATCATCTGAGCTCTCTGTTGCATCCATGAGGTTCATTAATGATTCAGTTTTCTTTTTGTTGCTTCTTTTTTTATCTGCATATATTTCTTTCTTGCTTGTCCGCAGGGTAGAGGTGCCAAAGAATACAAATGTGAGCTATGTCAGAAAATCGAAAAGGGTTCAAGCACAGAGGAGGTACCGTTAGAAGTCACACCTGATTCATTAGAAGCACTGTCGACTGATCAAATCAAGCCTTTCACTGATGAATTTTCTTTAACAAATGGTAAGGTCTGTATCAGAATTGTATAGGTAGTAATCATGTTTGATGTTTTTACTTTTACCTGTCACCAGAGAAAGGGTACTGGTTTATCCAAATATGTAATTCTGCCTGATTAGCCTCAGCTCAGCCTCTGTGCAGTTAGCTATTGAGCTAAAATCCAATACAGTTTGATTCAGTTCAGTGTTGTGTTAATTTTCAGTTGTGGAATCAATCCACAAGTAGGACTCAAATATGTCCATAGATCGCTCATGTTTTCTGGTCTGTTTTAGTTTCCATTTTTGTTTATTTTATGGTTTGATATTTAACTTTATAATTGAGATCTCTTGAAGGCAACAAAAAAAAACAAACTAATGGGTTGACTGACGCATTTACACAATGGAGGATTGATCGGGGCTTAGTTGTGCTAGTTGAGCATTTATTTGGTCAGAGTTGCCAAATTAGGTGGCACATTGTCAACCGCTTTGATACCGTGTATGTTCTATACATAATGGTTGCAAGCCAAATGAATAGTTCAACCGTATTAATCAACTTTTTGTTCCTTTATTATACAGAAATCGACCTTCCCTTTAGAAAGCTAAGGATTTTATGCTTGCATGGGTTTCGGCAAAATGGGTCAGGTTTCAAAGGAAGAACTGCTTCACTAGCCAAGAAACTAAAGAACATTGCCGAACTTATTTTTATAGATGCTCCTCATGAACTCCAATTTATTTATGTACCAAATACAAGCTCAGCTTCAAATTTAAATTCATCTTGTGCACCGAATCATCTTTCTAAAAATAAATTTGCCTGGTTGATGCCTCCTAGATCCGACGATTTATGTGGGCTGAATGACTGGTTTGCTACTGATGTACCCTTTGATCCATTACAATACATGCATCAAACTGAGGGTTTCAATGAATCATGCTCACGTCTTGATGAAATGGTCATGCAACTTGGCCCATTTGATGGGATTTTAGGGTTTTCCCAAGGAGCAGCGATGGTTGCTCTGTATTGCAAGCATAGACAAATTCATAATGGTTTATCAGGTTTTCAATTTGGGATGCTCTTTTCGGGCTACCAGGCGCCTTTATCGGGTTTTGATGAGGATCCAATAAGAATGCCTTCCCTTCATTGTTTTGGCAATGGGAATGGACACAAAGATAGGCAGATTGATCGATCACAGAGTATTGCACTCCGTGCTATGTTCGATCAGGGTTCTTGTATGACAATAGAGCATAATATGGGGCACATTATCCCAACGCGGCCTCCGTACATTGATCAAATCAAGGATTTTCTTTCACAATTTACTAAAAACTATCGTGTTTGATTACGGCATGATTTCAGTTGTAAGATGGAACCCTTGATTGGATAAAATTTTGAAGTTAAGCTTTAGTCGATGCATATTTGTGCTTCAATATTCTATTAGTTTTGGCTCTTACCCTCCTGTGTCAGGAAATAGTTTATTGTTAAAAATTGGAATTTAGTTTTTTTGGAGTGTGGATATATCTATTGTGCCAACTCTTACCAGTTGGTTTTGCCTTCTATCAGAATATCAGCAACTGTAGTTCAGCATTTCAGAGATTCAGCCATTGAGTTTAGCAGCTTATGTTGGTGTGTGTTGTTACCGAGTCTTGCCGACTCTAATGCAGTCATATTTTCTGTAAATATTTACTTTCTTTCTATTGTTGTGTTTTCCTTTAAACTGGTTGCTAGGTATGGAGCAACCTCTGGAGAATAAACTCGCAAGTTCCTGTGAAGAAAGAATGGAGTTGCAAAAAGTTGTAAGTTGAATATCTGCGTTCTTCCTCTTCCTTTTAAAATTTGCATATATACTGCTCTGGAAAGATGAAAATAAAATTTTGTGATCCTAATTCTTATACGATCCTTGTATTTATAAGAATATGATTTTAGTACTTATCTTCACTTACCTTATTTTTTACGTATGTATATTTTGTTTTTAGGTTTCACCTAAATGTGCTCCAAAAATTGCCAAAATGCAGCTCGTAAGCCGTCATCCGGAAGTGTATGAACCATGCGATGACTCATTTCTCCTAGTTGATGCACTCTTGGCTGACCGGTCGAATCTCATTAACCAAAACCCTAAATTTTGTCTAGAGATCGGCTGTGGTTCAGGCTATGTGATAACGTCCCTAGCCTTAATTCTTGGCCAATATTGCCCCTCGACCCAATTCCTCACGACTGACATAAACCTACATGCAACTCAAACCACACTCCAAACCTTGGCCAACCATGGTGTACATTGTGAAGTGGTGGCGACTGACGTTGCCTTTTGTCTCCAAAAACGTCTTCAGAAAAGCATTGATGTGCTGGTGGTCAATCCCCCATATGTACCAACACCTGAAGATGAAGTTGGTGCAGTTGGTATTGTCTCATCTTGGGCTGGTGGGTTTAAGGGTCGAATGGTCATAGATAGAATCTTAGATACTGTGGATGAGTTGTTATCGGTGAATGGGTTAACTTACATGGTCGCACTGAGGGAAAATGACCCGACTGAGATTTGTCAGGTCATGAGAGAGAAAGGATTTGGATCGAGGATTGCTTTGCAAAGATCAACTGAGGAGGAGAGGCTATGTGTCATAAAGTTTTGGAGAGAGAGAGAGAGACTACTGAGATGGACAGCATGAGCTGATAGTAATCGGTCAGGTTGAGCCCCTTCTGTTAAGGCACTGTGGAAGAAGGGTAATGAAGGTAACAATACGTAGCCATTTCTGTTTGTTATGTAGTGGTTAAAGTTTAGGTTTTCCATTCATAAAGCTTCAATGAAACATGGTAAATTATTTTTTGTACCCCTCCAAAATGGTTAACTAAACAATTATTTCTCTCAGGCCCTAGAAACATGTTTCTAATTTTGTTCATTATTTATGTATTTAAGCTCAACAAGGCACCAAGGCTTTTGGTGGGTTTAACTCTTTTGATGTTGGATCGGTTCAAGATTTGTGCAATTTGTGATTCAGAATCCGCCAAACAGAAGAAGAAAGCTCCAAATGGACTCTGTTGACCTCTTCTCTTTTTCCTATTTACATTTTTCTTGTTCTATACGACCAACTTCCAATCTTGCATGAACCAAATCTTTATCATTGCAGATCATTGCAAAAGATTTCTTCCACTGTGAGAGAGAAATTTCATCGAATCTGAGTTAGCAAAATTCTACTTGACAGTAATTAAGGACAAAGCGAATGGAGCATGAGAAAAAAAAAACTTAGCCCAACAGGAAAAATAACAAGAAAAAAAAGAAGAAAGAAACAAACTTAGCCGAAATTACTAAGATTAATTTCAAATCACATAATTCACACACTTTAATTAATACCATTAAAGCAAAGGCACATATACTCTAACTCAAAGAAAAACATCTGAGAAAAGAACCAAGTGCCCTTACTCGTTTGATTTTCCTCCTTTTCTTGTGTGTATACGCCTCTTGCTTCCTTTCAAACTTTGCTTGTGCTAAAAGGAGCATCTCTAATGTAATGCGGTTTCTCTTTTGCTCATCTTTCAAACATTCAGTCCCACCGATATTCTCCTCATATTTTTCTCTTTGTTCTGTATCATCCTCAGAAGTTTCTTCTGCATTGTCATCAAAATAGAATGTGTTATTAGTTCCTTTTTATGTGTTATATTGCCAATTTCCTAGCTGAAGTGGAGGAGTTTTGAGGTGACACAATATTTATAGGAATATGTTAGAGAGATACCATAATTACTGCCGTCGATATTAACTTTATTATTCATATTAAATGAATTATTATTTACATTAATAACTTTATTATGCAACTTATTTTGTATAACATTTTTGTTATTAAACTTAAATATCACTAATTTGAATAATAAAAATATTATATAAAATAAGTTGCATAATAAAGTCATCAATATGAATAATAACTCATTTAATATGAATAATAAAATTAATATCGTTGATAGTATTAATGATGATATATGTATACCAGCTTCCATATTTATAACAAAGGTATTTCGAGAGCAGAAGTTGGAGTTGCCACAGGGCAACTTATTTTCTATTTTCTTTTAAGGAATCTTGAGGCTAGGGGTGATTAACAATAATTACTGTATAATTGTTTAGTGGATAGCCGGCTTAAATTTAATGCTTTAAGATCTTATTAGTAGTTTAATACAGTTGATTATTATATTTAGTTGACTCGCTTGTGAATTGCTTTGGGATGGGGATTTTTTTCATTTTATTCCTTTTTTTTTTTCAAAAAGCAGGGATAACTGGATATGTTGAAAATATAAAATTTGATTAAGCGAACTTGTAACCATGTTTGATCCCTTAGAAATAGCTATCTGTAAATATATTTCTATATTTCAAGGATAAAAAAATTAACCATCCTATTATCAAACTTGGTTTCTAGTACAAGAAGAAAAATGATGTAAACTATAAATCAGTAACTAAATTAGTTGGTGAAAAACTTTCAACATACCAAACATAATCTCTTCAATTTCAATTTCATCTGTCCCTGCCATGGTCACTACTGCACCTCTCTCATCTTCATAACCTGTATTGCCTTAACTATGTTGCCATATCATCAGGCAATCAAGTAATGATGTAAAATAAGGACTGAATTGAAGAAGAAAAATATTGTCAAACTGTGAAAAATAAGCTTTTGGCACAAAAAAACCAAACTGTTTAAGGAAGAACCAGCTCAGGGATGTTGGTTCATAGCCATTTCCTAAAATAAATTCAGTTCAATGAATCTTTTTTTATTGAAATATGAAATAATTCAGCAATAGAAATACACAAAAGGAAAACATAGGGAAAAAGATGAAAATCAACAACAGAGCAGATGACAATGTGCCATTTTATTAATTTTAAAGAAACGTATGGATTACCACTTGTGTGCCTATAATCAACCGTAGAATGCTCGAGCGGCGACGGTGTGACATGCGGCACATTATGGTTTGGATCCTGACCTGGATCTATAGGTGCATTTTCAGTAAGCATGTACCCGACTTTGCTATTCGATTGTAGAAATCCATAGCCACTAGCTGAGAGTATTACAAGCACAAATAGGACAGGAATGAGAAACGGCCACCATCGGAGGGGGATGTGTGCAATCCATGAACTTGTTGCTGTGACGGAGAAAGAACAAAGGAGAGACATAAGGTAGAAGTAGAAAATGTTGATGTTTTTCGGTGGCGCCATTAATCAGAGAAAGGAATGGAGGAAGGAGAGGAAACTAGTCATGGTAGACTTTTTGAAGAAGCAGTTACTGGCATGGATTTCTTGATTATTTTTATGAGCATTTATTAATTAATTTGCTTCAATTGCATTGACTAGAGCTACAAAACATTAAAAACTGGATCATTGAATAAAGAACACCAGAACCAACAAAAGAAATCATGGTCTTAGATGTTGCAAGATTGTATTAGTACTAGAAATATGGTCTATTTAAAAATTGTTGTAGAAGACATTGCACAGATATAAGTCGCTATAAATCTCCAAAATGAAAAAAAAAAAAACTGTACTGTTATCAATGTTGCACCTACTGTCAAGAGGAGAGAAATGTAGGGAATAATACTAGGACTTAAAAGCAACAATTTAGTTTATTGCATAGAAATGCATAGAAATTATCTTTATTTATCACATAAACAATTTAAAAATTTTCAACATTAATTTCAAAATGTCTTCATTCCTGTACTTTCTAATTGACCGACGTTATAGTTTCTAATTAGTAGAGAATAAATCTTTTTGCAATTATAAAGATGAAAATGTTCATGCCATGTTGCCATGTATAAAGTACTTAGAAAAGCTATTATAACATTTAAAAAAAATATATTAATTTAGCAATATTGTTAGATTAACAAGTAAACTTTATATTTTGAAATTAAAGATGCAAGTGTTACATTAGAATTAGAAAATTATTTACAAGTGAGATAGAGAAGCTCAAAACAGAATTTCTTGAACAAGCATGCTTAGAAGCGAACAAAAAAAAGAGAGATAATTTCCTTCTGCGCCACCTTTTTTTTATCCTTAAATCACATTATGAAATACCAGTTAAGAAGTTTTAGAAATCTGGCAAGAATTCACTGTGCACTGGCAAGATGACCTATTTACCCTTTTATCCATTCCTTTTAACTTTTATCCTCCACCAATCCATCTCTCTCTCTCTCTCTTTTTTATTTCAATTTATTTCTCTTTCTCCTTCAACTGTTTGAATTTTGAAACACTAATTAGTTTCTTAAGTTCTGATGGCAGTTATGTATATTCGATGACAATTATGGTCGATTAGTAATTTTTCCAAATCTAACTCGTAATAAACTCCTATCATCAAATATAGAAAATCTGGTCAAGCATTTTCAGATTGAAATCATCTCCATCCATCTCTTTTCTAATAAAATATTTTCTCATGGGTTCTTGTTCCAATTAGAGCTGTTTGCATCCCAGTATTATATCATAATAATAATATCATTGCATATTTCATATTTGCTTTCAACCTATAATTTGCCACGATAATAAGCCTGGGTCCCGCCTGTCATTTAAACTATAAATTGACGCCGTCACCTGGGTCCCGCCTGTCATTCAAACTATAATTGACGCTGTCACCTGGGTCCCGCCTGTCATTGGCAGCGATAATAAGCATTCTGTTAGAGTTCAGACTCAGTAGAGGCTACAGAGTTGTCAGCTGCCACCACCTCTCCTCTCAGAGTCTCTGAGTCTCAGAATTAGCTCCATCGGCGCGACCATGATCGCCTCCATCTCCATCTCCACAGCTCGCCGCGGCCTCCTTCTCCAGTCCGGCCATCTCCGATCTCTCTTCCCTCTCTCCCATTTCTCCTCCCAAACCCACCCCAGCGACAAGGACGCCTACTTCGCTGCGGTGCATCACATCGCGGCGATCGTGCGAAAGGACTTCTACTTGGAGCGCACGCTCAACCGCCTCCGCCTCCCTTCCCTCTCCTCCGATCTGGCCTTGCGTGTGCTCCGCGCCGCCGCTCCGTCCAACCCCCTCCACGCGCTCCGCTTCTTCAAGTGGCTCCAGTCCTCGCACAATCCCCATTTTGCCCCTTCAACCGAGCATTTTTCTGTGCTTCTGCTTTCTCTCGCCAAAGACCGACTCTGGCCCCATCTCTGGTGAGAGTTATATGTTAATTCTCCAAACTGCAATTTATGCATAATATACTTTCAGATGAAAACAGCACATTCTTTTGCTAAATTTATTTGTCATCTCTTATAAGTCTCAATTTTGTATGGATTCATTGTCGAAATTAGAACCATATAACCCCTTATTTAAACAGAGAAAGTGCTTATTATTTAGCAGTATAATCAGAAATCATATGAGATGATCAAAGGCCACAAAATTAATAGAATGTTACGACCATTCTCTCTCTGTTAGGTCACTGGTGGCTGACATGCGGGATCGATCTCTCCCACTGCTCCCATCCACATTCGCTTCCATCATAGAAACTTGTGGTGCAGCACACCTGCTCGACCAGGCAGTTGAGGTCTTTAACCGCCTTCCGCACTTCGGCTGCCCCCAGACACCAGAGATCTACAATGCCCTCCTTTCTGCTCTCTGCACTGCACGCAACTTTGACGGGGCTTACGCCCTTGTACGCCGCATGACCCGCAAGTCAGTTTCACCTGATCGTCACACCTTCTCCATTCTGGTCAATGCCTGGTGTGCAGCAGGTCAACCCTAGTCTTAAATCTGACACAGTTTGGTATTTTGCCTGGTCAATACCGTACTTTTTGGCATGGTTTCGGGATTATACCTGATCAGTACAGTACTTTACCAGTACCATGCTGAAAGGATTCCCTCATGAAGACAAACCAGGCCCAGAATAAATATAAATGAATTGGTCTGGTGAATATTGAAAAGATAACCTATCCATTGCATGTAATGCAGGGAAGTTGCGGGAGGCTCAGGATTTTTTGGATGAGATGGCAGAAAAGGGCTTTAAACCACCATGCCGTGGCCGTGACCTCCTCTTGGATGGGCTCATTGGTGCAGGGTATCTCGAATCAGCTAAATCTATTGTTCTTCGCATGACCAAAGAAGGCATAGTGCCAGATGTTGCCACATTTAACTCTGTGTTGGAAGCCCTTTGCAAGTATGTCATTTGTTTCTCATTCATTCTAATATGTATGTTTTGAAGAAAAAATATTTAATGGGAACCCTGGGTTGTAGGAACGGTGATGCAGAGTTTGGTGCATCACTGCTTCATGATGTCAGTGAGCGGGGGTTGTCCCCTGATATCTCCACATACAAAATCCTAATTCCTGCACTAGCCAAGCAAGGTCATATTGAACTGGCCTTTCGACTATTCTACAATTCAATAGAAGGCGGCCACCTTCCATTCCCTAGTATCTATGCGGCAATAATTAAAGCGCTTTGCAAGGCAGGGCGTTTTGCAGATGCATTTGGTTTCTTTAGTGATATGAAAGAGAAAGGCCACCCCCCGAACCGACCAGTTTATACCATGCTTGTGAAGATGTGCGTGCGAGGTGGGAGGTATGTCAAGGCCTCAAACTATTTGGTGGAGATGACCGAGTTAGGATTGATGCCTAGAGCTCAGAGTTTCGATGCAGTTATTAACGGATTGAGGCGCATAGGGAAGCATGATTTAGTAAAGAGAATGGAGCAACTGGAGGTCTCTCTAAGAGGTGTTTAATCAAATGCTTATTGGGAACTGTTGTTCATGGAATTCAGCTTGGTGCCTAGGGTTTGGAACTTGGAATCAGGGTGGGTGGGTAAGAAGGTCCTCCGGTTATACAAGGCCCTTGGTTGAACATGGATGAGGACAATGTGACACTGTTTTGATGTGTTAAGATCTTAACTCTTCAGATTTTCTAACAATATAAAGGTAAAATTGTTTTCTAGCTTTTCTTTTTCAATAAAGATAATAGCCTCCAATTTAGCAACGCATCAAGTCACCTTCATTGCTTTGTTTAGTTGAGTGGTTTTAGACTTCTCATTTCCCAATTTTATCACTCGCAGGTACACCTTTTCTGTCAAGTTGCTGTGGCAAAACACAGTCTTGTTTTTTGGGACAAAACTTATAGTACTGGATGTGTTGGTTAAAACCTGAACAAGAAGACTGGTTGGCTTGATTTCGACAAGTGCTTGGTAATTTTTGCTGCTTCTAAATTATACCAACAATATTGGAAGGGTGAGATGAGGAGCGCAGCCATGGCAGGTAACGTGAAGAGGAACCGCCTTATGAGTTTGCGTTTACTATTGGATTTGGTGAGGCCATCAATGTTATGTACTGGTTATATCTTACTTGTAAATACCACTGGAATTATTAAAAATTCCTAGGTCCTTAAAGAAACTGAGAAAATTGAATCCAACTAGTAACTCAAATGGTGAGCTAAGATGACTTTCAAGAAGTTTTGGATTCAAATCTCTAATGGGCATGATATGGTGAGGGACTTGTAAGTCTTCTTCATCACTAAGAAGAAAAAAAAAAGACAAGGAATTCAATGTAAAAAAAAAAGAAATTAAGAAATTCCGATCCCGGCAACTTGTACAGAAAAAAATGTCACTGCAGTAGTTTGATTTGTTGTATATATTGCAATCAACATACAGACCAAAAAGTAAGTATGATAATTTGAACTGATAGTGCTGTAAAGGAAGTACTTTTCTTGTTTTTGGTCGTGTACGGGTGTGTGTGTAAAGGAAGAATTTTTAAATCCATGTTTGCGACATGTAGGGCTCATGATTAAAGATAAAGCTTTTATAAAGCAGTGAGTTCCTAATAAAAGAAGAATGTTTTGGTTCAATGAGAAAAATCTCACTCTAAACTTATTTTGCTAATAATTAGAGGGCATCATGTACCCCGCCAACATCTGTAAATGTCAACTTGAAAATATTTCAGTTTGCATTGAATTGACACTAGACCGAAGCAGGATTCTCTCTGTTTTTTTTTCCGACTAAAAGATTAAGTCCTCAAATTTTATATCATAACACCAGTTTTTTATTTTTTTGAAGAATTTACAATAAATAGATTAAAAAGAAGAAAAAAAAAAAGACAGAATCAGACTTTATGAATATGAACAAAGATGCACTCTTATTAGTTTGTGAGAAGGCGAAATTTTTCAACAATTAATAGCAGAGAAGCGATAGCTAAGGATATCTTAAGCACTCTGATACATCATATTTTATCTTAAACCAGATTGTGGAATTGGAACACAAAAATCTGGATTCATAAGTAGATCGCTGTCAAGCAGTTGTGAAGCATTAACTTTTTATTTTATCATTTTTTAGGTACTGGCTAGCATTATAAGCAGTATTTTCTATGTACCAGTGCAATAACATAGATCATTATTAAAAGAAATGCTATATTATACAATTTTTTTTACTAACATGGCATCTATTATATATATCCTGCTAAACCCTAAACCCTAAAGTGTCACTATGGCCTCAATTTAAATTACTCACCAAAATACCCCAACGGAAAGGCACAATGCTAGTTCTAAATAGCGCTATGGGCAATGATATATATTGTCTGCTACCATTGCTAGAACAGATAAGAAGTTAACTAACACATGGCACCTTATTAGAAGCATTCAAAAAACATTCTGACACAAAATGAGATCTCGGATTCTTATCTAAGCTAACCTCCATGCATTAGTACAGAAAGAGAGCAAAAAAAAAAAAAAAACAATTCTGAGTTTATAAACTAGAGTTCATCTTCTCCTACTGATGGGTTGTCATTGACAGCAACAAGTTCAGTATCAAAAATCAGCGTGGCTCCACCTGGTTCCATTTAAATTGAAAATGAAGTGAGGACTGTGAGGTGCTTCTTTATTCAAAATAGGAGAAAATTAAAGTGAAATTGAAAAGAAGAAGGGATAGAGGTATCAAAAAATGATACCAGGGATGGCAGGAGGGGATCCTTGATCACCATAGCCAAGCTTGGCTGGTATCTTTAGTTTCCTCTTCTCGCCCACGCACATCCCCAAAAGCCCCTGGTCCCAACCTACACAAAATTTAAGCTACATTAGCTACAATGTACTTTGAATTTCAAATGGATTATTCCATGTTCAAATAAAAAAAAGAAGTTAGACATGTAAAAGGATTAGTTCCCTGTCAGCGCTGACTTGCCACCAACTTTTTTTTTCCTTGTCTTTTCATGGGATGAAAGCTGATGGGCTTTAAAAGCAAGCATTATCGAACAATTTGGGAGCAATCTCTTTGTTAAATTTGGGAATATTACTGAAATTTATTCTGTATACAAAATTGAAAAAATCACTAACCTTTGATGACTTGGCCACTACCAAGTTCAAATTCAATAGGATCACCCCTTTCAAAGCTGGAATCAAACACCTTTCCATCAGTAAGTTTTCCCTAAGAAATTTACCATATATTACATTTCTAATCAAAGATGTGCAGAACCATAACACAAACAAGTTACAATATGCTTCCTTCTGTTGTTTTTTTCTTATTCTTCTATTTTTATTACTGATCATTAAGCTTATTTCATGCAGGGATATAAAAACTGTAGCAGAGACTATGTTACCAAGATTGCCCAGTTTGGCAAACTTCAGTTTTGGTGTCATACAGTTTCAGTCTCAGGATTTCTGGTGTCCTTCTTCAACCAGAATTTGATGATCCAAGAAAAAAAGGGATTATAAGAAGTTGAAAGAAAATAATGGAACATACCCTATAGTGGACTTTGATGCGGTCTCCTTTGTGAGCTTGGGTGCTGCATGTTTCTGGCTTGTACTGTAACAATATATGAAAAAGAATCAATTGATACTGTCTCTCCAAGTTATGAGATGGTGATGCTGAGAAATAGAAATTAAGTCTCTATGTATTCTGAAGATATTCTGGTTCCATATGTGACTGAAAGTGTACCATACTTGTACATTTCCCTAGACCAAGAGGCTCTTTTATTTTACCTTTTTTATGGATTTAATTCTTTGTGCAATTTGGGAATTAATTGACACAATAGGCAATTAAAAGACCAAAGGAAGCCAAGAAAACCGGAAAACTTAGAGCCAGCTGACATGACATGTATGGGTCCAGTATTGAACCTGACAAGTCCAAAATGTGCATCTGGTCTGGACTATGGTAATCATTTATTGAAATTAGAGATGGCAAAAAGGACCCCCTGACAACACATCCCGTTCAAAATGGAATGAACCCAGATCAAACTTAAGATTCCTTTTGAGAAGTAAATGACCCAAAACCGACCTTGAGAAACTGAATGAAGTGACATACTAACTCACCAGATGCTCTGAACCAAATGCAACATGAAAATCAAACCCGCATGACATAAAGAACTAGAAATGACACAAGCTTAAAGCCGACTGTCTCAATATCTGAACCTCACCAGACACAAAACTCAACACCAGAAACTATCCAAACCTTCAATGATCCTAACAGGCAAAGGACCAAATCCAACAATCTGACCCAAAATGATCTTATCACAAAGTGACCAGACCCAAATTCGGACCAGAAATCAACAAAGACGCAATTGACCTCAACATGTTTTGATAGTTTGATCCAATTCTTTTAAATATTGCTTTTGGATTAATGAAACTTCAAAAAAGCACCGGATCTGTTTTGTGAAGATTTCTAATAACATAACAGCATTGGTCAAACACTTATGCAATCACTTCATCAAATCTCAATTCTTCACGATTCACATTGTATTTCATATCTGATATTATAGGCAGCTTCTGTGCCAGGTTTCCACCTCTAAGTGAGATCTTCTCTTACATGTTAATCCTTGTACAAAACTACTACATGTTTTTTACATAATTGTCCCATAATTCCAACTAGAATCGCTCCCAAATTCCCTATTTCAACACTCAAAGATACCGAATCCTATTAAGATAAACATTCAAAAGGTTCTCAATTGTATACCTTGACGCCGATCTGAAGCTCTTTTACATCACCAGATTTCTTCGTGGAAGCTGGAATTACACAGCATCGTCAGATTCGAAATCCAATCGGGTCAAAGGAGAGATTTAGCTGTGAAATGACAGTTGTATTACCTGAAAGGAGAATCGTAGCAGCAAACACGATGCAGAGGAGAAGCAGCTTTGCCATGGCGACTGGAAATCGACCCCGTATTTTCTTTTTTCCTTTTTGTTTTAAGAGTGGAAACTAAAAGCTAGTGGAGAATGGCGATCCGTATATTATACGATCCGATCTACACGGCTGATGATGGGCCTGTTTGCTCATTTCATTTGCTATTCTTATATGCAGAATGGGGATTTTTTAATAAGAAAAATATCACGAAGATATATCATTATTGATACATCATTATTTATATAAATTTTATTATAAAATAAATTATTATTCATATTAATGATTTTATTATATAATTTATTATTGACTGTATTATTATTATTATTCAATTCAAATACCACTAATTTAAATAATAAATCGCTTAAGTTGAATAATAAAAGCGCTATATAAATAAGTTGCATAATAAAATCATCAATATGAATAATAATTCATTTAATCTGAATAACACAGTCGGCAGAGGTGGCAAAATCTGATACAACCTACCAAATTCGCCTTACCCGCCTGACACCTAACCCGATCTGACCTAATTATTTCAAAAAGTCAAATTGACCCGAATCTGACTCGAGACCCAAAAAAAACTTACACTAGACGACCTGAAACCGAACCCAACCTGATGCAACTCGACCCGTGACCCGGCAATCCTTCTCGGTCAAACTAACTTAACCTGACTCACTCCGAACTCGACTCAACTTGCTTGATTGCCATCTATAAAGGTGGCAAAACGCAAAAAATCGACTCTTGACCCGAAGAACCCACCTGACAGCCAAATTGACCCAACCTGATTTTTTCAAAAAGTCAAATTGACATGAACCCAACTCAAGATTACCTGAGACTTGAAAAAAACCTACGCTAGATGATCCGAAATCAGATCCAATCTGACCCGTGACCTGACAATCTTTCTTAGTCAAACAAACCCGACCTGATCTAATCCACTCAATTGCTACCTTTAAAAGTTAACATCAATTATGATATCAATAACGATATTTATATATAACTCTCTAAATATATTCATCAAAGGACGAAAACATTATCTACGCCCTTTAAAAACATACCAAATAGCAAACACACTATTTATGTCCTAAAAAAACATCATTTTTTATATGCTACTAATCACATGCAATGTGTCTATAAGAACTAAAAAAAAACAGACTATAATAGTGTTAAATATATTTTCCATTTTGTTGCATTTATATAAAAGGTCTCAATTCATTCAAAATAGATCAACTTAGCAATATGATAATCATTAAAGATAGTTTTAAAATATGACTTCTAATACATTTCATATTATATTTATATTGTACAATTTAAAACTAGTGAAATTCAATATAATTTTAGTAATTTCTACCATTAACCAAACAGTATAATTAATGTTCGAGTATCAAAAAACACTAAAAAATTCATGACATTTGATAAAAACAACTGACCCCTAAGGCTGACAACATTTCTATAAATTTCTTTTTACTTTTTAAAATAAAATTTATTTAGGTTGATTTGAATAAATACTGTTGTCTCGATGAATGTGGTGTCACATATACATGGAGGAAAAAAATATTAAAACTAACATATATTCAATAAGTTGTGGTATATGGCGAAAGCTACCTACATATCTAATTAAAGAAATTATGGCAATAAAATAAAATAGAAAAAGGAAATCTAGATCAGCGTAATTTAAAATAAGATCTTTTATTGTGATATGGATACAGATCAAAATGAATATTCACAATCTGATAATTTTGAAAATTTTGTGACAGAATAATGGATATTCACAATATGATAATTAAATCCAAATTTGCATAAATGAATTCGTACATGGGTCTAAAAACTGTAGATGATATCTTTTATATTCACATATGAATTTTGAAAAATGATTTAGCTTATTTATTGAATTTGTATATGAATCCTATATACTAATCCAAATTTGAAATCCCCTTAAAAGTTAGATAAATAATATATTATAATATATTTAAATATAATTTGAGTTGTTTCATATTTATTTATATATGTATTACATATGTTTGAAAAATTAAATCATTATAATCACAGATTAGTTTAATTAAAAACAGTATTTTAATTAGTATATTTATAATATAAAACAAATATATTCACTAATGTTATGTCATGTAGTTCATTATTTAAAACATTTTATTTAAAACATCAATTATAATTGAAATCTGATCCGATATTCACTATGATAATAAGTAAACGTTCGTATTTGAAATGTCAAATTTTCATTAAATATAAATTTGTATATGTATATCTTATAAATTAGATATAAATTTGTCTATGTATATCTTATAAATTCTTAATGAATTTGCATTTAAATCATACTAAAATACAAATCAGAGTCATTGGCAGCGACAAAACACTCAACTCACACATCTTTCCAACTTAAATCCCAATTTAACTTCTATTGGAATTTGATATTTAAAATCTTTATTAATTGTAGAAAGCTATACCAAACAATTAGGCGTAATCGACATGCTGTTATCTTGTGCATTATTGCGTTTAATTCTATCTATTAATTAAAAGGCAAATACGAAAGCTAAAGAAGGAAAATAAATTTCATGAGCCTGAAGAAATGACAGGAGTATCAAATAATTAATTTACTCCAGAAGTTATTAAACCTTTGTTATATTTAATTGATTTCAAAATTTATCCGTAAATCCTGAAGAGATTCGTGGTGCGGGGAAGCATCGGGTGGTATATTTACGGTAACTAGGGGTCCGACCAGGCCAAGGATCTCGCTTTGAGATGCTATGCCGCTACTGGAGGAGTTGCTGCCAAGGCCGAGGACACAGCAAGCTCAATCAGCAGTGATCATGGCACAGGCGATCCGAATAACGAATGATCATGATAGTATCTACCGGAGGTGGACCAACTCCGGTATATACACGGCTAGTTCAATGTACACTGTCTTATATAGTTACTGCCGGTAAGATGAAACACCCCATGAGATGGATTTGGAGTGTCGAGTCACCCCCCAACGGTCAGAATCTTCTTCTATCTACTGCTTCAAGAAAGCTTGCTGACACATGATGTACGTCATGAGGCGCCGCAACATGAACTGTGACCAGGGCTGCCTAATGTGCAACTCTTGTCCCCTTGAATATCGGCACTTCACCTCTTCTTCTTGTGCCCGTATGCTGTTGTTGTCTGGATGCAGTTGCAGCGTATGCTGAGCATACCTCTTATCCGGCCAGCCGGCCATGACAATTCACCAGGTGTGCAAAGAAGGGCCGCGCAGCACTGCAGGGTACCGATAGATAAAAATACGGCTTTGGCGAACAACAGTTTGACGTGCAACGTGGTTCATATGGAGGCAGAGGAATGCTGTCATTTTTAGCTCACAATGGATGCCGCCTCAGGTGCTTGCTGAGAAGATCACACATGAAATCCAACTGTATATGAACTGCGTATTGCTAATTCCAATGTGGACGTTTTTGGGATGTCTATCTTTCAGGGATTTAATGTTTTGTGTGTTGTTAGTAAATCAATTGGCAGCCATTGCCAATTTTTCAAAGGAAAAAAGAAAACTAACAACAGCAGGTCAGCTATACTTGGAGAATTAACTTTGCTTATTGATGTGATAAGTTTTGTTTTATCTGTAATCTATTCTTGTCCGTTTAATTAAATTAGATTAATAACAGATACTTGCAGAATAAAATGAGAATTTATAATCAAGTCCAAATTAAGGGATGGCTATACAGCTAATAAGCAAATTGCTTCTGCACCATTGTGTTAATATGAAATTAATTAATAAATAACATCATGTGAATAATACTATAAAATAGAGCATAAATTATATATACATTTGTTGGTCTTATGTATTATCTAAAAAAATCAGTTATTGATTGTAAATATATTTATATAGATTATTGCATAAATCAATCTAAGCCATTAATACAACCATTAATTCCCACATAACTAAATGAGTGATTAAAAACTTATTAATTACAAAATAATTTTGTATATAGAAATTATTTTTTAGAGTAATATATATAAAATAACTCAGTGCAATTACCTGATAAGTTTATGAAAATATATTGATCCATATTTTCATCCAATAAATTAACAAAAAGAAAATTAATTCGTATGAAACTTTGCCTAATTGATTAATTTCATTACAATTGAAGGGAACTGAACACACATTTTAATCACCCACAACCCAAGAAAAAGAAATCTAAGAATATACTACCATTGTTCTTTACCACTAGTTAGCTTTATTTTTTATTTTTTTTCTTTTTTGGTCTTTTTTTTCTTACATTGAAGCCCATAGAAACCAGTATCCGACTTAAAAGCACTCAATCTAAAATTATATTTCATACCAAAAAGAAAAAAAATAGAAAATATGCATAAAAGGATGAAGCAAAAACAAAAAAAATTTAAACATAGAAACTAGTGTGCCATCTCGATTTTCGACGCACGAATATCGTCATCATCATCATCATCCATGAACCTCTTCCAGAACCAGTGCCTCTTCCAGACCCTCTCCACCATCTCATCAATCGGTATGTTCTTGGTCTCGGGGAGGAAGAAGATGACGAACATGCACATGACCACGACCCATGCACCGAAAAAGAAAAAGACGCCAGCATGCATGGTACAGAGCATCGAGAGGAAGGCCTGGGCTATAAGGAAGGTGAACAGCATGTTGGAGCTAACTGCAAAGGCATAGCCGGCTGTTCTGGTCTCCAGAGGGAACGTCTCGCTTGGGATCAGCCAGCCTAGCGGACCCCACGACCACGCAAAGCTCGTCACATACAGGCAGACAAGGACCACAACCCATAATGCAACACCCTTTGGCAGGTCACCGGTGTTCTTCAAAGCTGCCATGAGAATAGCACCGATGGCAACCTATACATGCAACATGGTATGTTAAGACCGTAGTGATCTAGAGGAATAAAATTTGATTATGATTTATAATATGTTTAATTCCTATATAATTTTTGTTTTGTCAAAAATCAAAATGAAAATCCATATTGGTATATATATCTTGCTATAAATTGTTTGCGTTTTGTGTTAATTACACTTTAATTATACGGTACCTGAGTAATAAGCATTTGAACGCAAGCCTCTAGGAGAAGCGGCTTCCTGCCAGCATAATCCACCAAGACAACCGAGACCACCGTTGACATAACATTGATTGATCCCACAATTGCTGAGGACATCAATGAGGCATCACCCTTGAACCCGACGGTTTGGAACAAAACCGGGGCGTAGAACATGATGGCATTGATGCCGGTGAATTGCTGGAAGACCTGCATTGCGATCGCAATTACCAGCTGGGGCCGAGATTTCCTCTTCATGAGGTTTCGGAACGGATGCTTTACTTGCCTAGCCATCTCGCTTGCATGTACGAGTTCCTGGTACTCAGCTTCCACATTGTCTATACCTCTGATTTTCTTCAAAATGTTCATACCGTCAGTTAGTTTCTCACGTTCAATCAGGCTGGTCGGGGTCTCGGTTATAAGAAAGGAGCCTATGCACAGAATTCCTGCCGGGGCACCGGCAAGGCCGAGTGCGAGTCTCCAACCCCAAGGATGAATGTTTGCTACAAAATAGTTGATGATGTTTGCGGCAAGGATGCCAATTGTGACGTTCAACTGGAAAAGGATGTTGAGGGCACCACGGTACTTTACTGGCGCAATCTCTGACAAAAAGAGAGGAGCAGCCTGCAGCGACAGATAAATTGATGTTGAATTGTTTGAATGATAAAAGGAAGGTTTTGTTTAACTAAATTTAACTTATAACACCCCTCACAGTTATGTAAAAGATAAGCATATATTAGGAAGTTTTCATTTATTTATTTTTATTTAATTTATAGGAAAAATATATAATTGATATATGTTATTAAAAGAGCATACAACATATTAAGAAAAAAATTCTCAATTATCAGAATAATATCATCAATATTAATAGCATTAAATGCTAATAATGTTCTTTGCTTCTTGGACTTTGAAAAAGGCCAAGGGAATTTCAAAGGTCATCTGAAGACTAAATCAGAGCTTAATATTTATCTTGGAATTTGAAAAGTTGCATGTAACATACACGAATCTTCACAAGATCTATATTCCCAAGCATTTACAGCCTTGCATTTTTGTTTTTTTTCCTATTTTAGTACAAGCTCATAATCACAACCTTGCACCATTAAAAATAAATAAAATATAGGAATTTTTGATGCATTTGTCAAATTAAATTGCACATCTAACAAAATAATATTTTACCTGGTTTGCAAATCCAACACCAATGCCAAGCAAAATCCTACCAATGATAAGCATCGCAAGGTTGACAGCACCGGCGTTTAAGACGACTCCGGCCAAGAAAAGGAGCGAAGCCCATTGCATCGTGAACTTGCGTCCGTACTTGGTGCAGGTCTTGGAGGCAACGAAGCTCGCCACAAGAGCAGCCAAGTACAAGGAGGAGGTGAACAGCTGGAGGAACTGGTTGTCGTACTTGCAGTAGTTGTTCTCTTTCACCTCGTGCTTCTTTGCAAACACAGCAGGGAAGAACTTCTCCAAGAAATCGTCCATCGATGTAACTCCACCTGTTGATTACGGAAATGTTAGATATTCATGCAAAATTGGAGAAAAATTGTGTGCATTTTCTTTACTGAGAGTTGCTTCGGTCTTTTTTTCAAATTCAGGACAGAAAATTTAACGATTGAGAATACCGAACAAACTTGAGAGAAAAAAAGTAAATGAAAAAACAGATATTTGCAGTTAAAAAAATAAAATCTTTCACTCCTATAGCATGATGAAGTCAATAGTAGATGATATAGTTCCACCGTACCAGTACCGGGCCTTATTATCAGTGTGCCAGCTTCATATAAATCTTTTTCTTAAAATGAAAGATAAGGTAAAAAAATATAAAAAAAAGGACCAAAAACAGTAAACACAAAAATGGACACAAACTAACCAGAGATGCCGATATCATAGCCAAACATCAATCCGCTCGTGGCAGCAACGATCGCGCAAATAATCACGTAGGAAGTCATTCTCCCTCCGAAGTCGGGGTTACTCCCATTGCCATTGGCTATAACGACAGCCGGCATTTTTGTTTTTCTGATTGCTGTCACTCCTCTCTGGTACAAAGAAAAGGTGAAGGAGTGTGTGTGTAGAGAGAGAGAGAGAGAGAGATAGAGAGAAAGAGGGATTAGAAGGGGTTAGTAGCTAAACCAATGAAACTGATATATTTATAGAGTAAAGCAGGTACATATGACAGATGTTTCACATCTTGCTGATGTATTTTGCTTGTTAGGATTCGATTAAGTATTTGCTAAATATAGATCTCGTGTAAGTTCAGTGTGCTAAATTAAGGTACTTATCTCTATACTCTGACAAGGCAAATTTTCTTTTTTAACTTGAATTGCATATATAGTGTCTAATGAACTGTGCGTCATGTCTAACTACCAATAGGATTGCTGAAATCTTATGATGACATGAATGACTACATAGGTGGTGGCAACAAAGAACCCTAAGAATATATATGATCCGGATAAAGTTGAAGATATAATCAATAAATAAATCAAGCAATTAATTAAGATACTAATAATAATGAAAGAGAAAGTTAAGATTTTGGATTAGAATATCTCAAAATTATCAAATGATATCTCCCTTTAGAAAAAAAATGATTCTTTCTATTTATGAATGTGCACTGTGCTGTGTGCACTTATGCAATGGACAGCTAGAGCTAGAATAATCTAAAAAATGCACATGTATTTTACATGCATAAATATCCAATAATGTGAGGATAATTTCCACACGTGCATGTTCATTTTGTCAAAAAAGAAGTCCGTATAGTACTCACTCAAGTGAATATTTGCATTTAAATAATATAATTTCACCTAGATAAAGATAGAAAGAACCCTATAACATGTGTATTATAGGAGGGATTGAATTTAAATAATCTATCATTATAAACTTTCTTGTATAGTTCCTATTACAAAAATATAGAATGTCCCAAAGTCAATGCCCCCTATTATGTGTCACAAATTATATTGGAATATTTCTTTTTGAGAAAATGATTGTTTTCACTTAATTATAAATCATATTTCACCACGTTTTGAACTAAGCTCTGTATAAAATATTAAAAATACACATAAAGCTTGTATAAAATTTTGAGTAAATTACATGAATGATCCTTAAAGTTTAAAAAATATCAATTTAGTCCTTAAAGTATCAATTAGTTATCATTTTGATTTTTAAAATTTTAAATATATCATTTTAGTCATCAAAGTGTTACTAGTTTACCATTTTGGTCCTTAAAATGTTTTATTTATAATGTTTTAGTCCTACCATTATCACCATTTAAAAAAAACTAAATGATGTTCCATATTCGCATGCATATTTATATATTAATGATACATAAATGAAGTTCCGTATATTTTTAATATATTAATGATATATTAATGATGTTTATGATGGTACATACATTAACGTTAGCATTAATTCAATTTATATTTGATGTCGTGAAAATTATATTTATTGTTTGATGTCCATATTTACACTAATTTTAACGCTAAAAGAAGACACTATGATAGGTGAAATTATATTTTTTTCAATAGATGTTAAATGTGTGATCAATTTGGTAAAAATTAAAAATTTTAGGGACTAAATTTGTACCTTTGAAACTTTAGGGACCAAAATGGTAATTGAGTAATACTTTAAGGATCAAATTGATATTTTGAACTTTTAGGACTAAATTGATAACTTTGAAATTTTAGGGATCAAAATGATAACCGAACAAATTTAAGGATCAAATCAATATTTTTTTTAATATCAAGAATCAAAATAATAAAAGAGTGAAATTTTAACTTTATAGATCATTTATATAATTTACTCAAAATTTTTATATATAATTCACACTTGTTCAAATAATTTCTCTGTATAATAGTTCCGGATTAAATTTTCCAAAAATACAGTTAGCATGCAAGTCGTTTTTTGTACATGCCACAAAATTGTTATCATATATATGTTTGCCAACGCTTGTTCAAGTGAATATTTGCATATAAATAATATAATTTCACCTAGATAAAGATAGAAAGAACATTATAAGATGTGTATTATAGGAGGGATTGAATTTAAATAATCTATTATTATAAACTTTCTTGTATAGTTCCTATTAAAAAAAAATGTCCCAAAGTCAATGCCCCCTATTATGTCACAAATTATATTGGAATATTTCACCACGTTTGTGAACTAAGCTCTGTATAAAATATTAAAGTACACATAAAACTTGTATAAAATTTTGAGTAAATTACATAAATGATCCTTAAAGATTAAAAAATACCAATTTGGTCCTTAAATTTTGTCCTTAAAGTATCAATTAATTATCATTTTAAATTTTAAATATATCATTTTAATCCTCAAAGTGTACCATTTTGGTCCTTAAAACTTTTTATTTATAATATTTTAGTCCTATCATTATCACCATTAAAAAGAAAACTAAATGAAATTCCATATTTGCATGCATATTTATATATTAATGATATAAAAATGAAGTTCCATTATTTTAATATATTAATGATGTTTATGACAACATATATGTAAGTAATATTTTATTTAATATATGATGGTACATACATTAATGTTAGCATTAATTCAATTAATATTTGATGTCATGAAAATTATATTTGTTTCGTATTATTTTTATTGTTTAATGTCCATGTTTGCACTAATTTTAACGCTAAAAGAAGACACTATGATAGGTAAAATTATATATTTTTTTTCAATAGATGTTAAATGCGTGATCAATTTGGTACAAATTAAAAATTTCAAGGACTAAATTGATATCTTTGAAATTTTAGGAACCAAAGTGGTAATTAAGTAATACTTTAAGGACCAAAATTGATATTTTTAAATTTTTAGAACTAAATTGATATCTTTGAAATTTTAGCGACTAAAACGGTAATCAAGTAAATTCTGATGATCCAATTAATATTTTTAAAAATTTTAAGAACCAAAATGACAAAAAAAATAATATTTTAATTTTAGAGACCATTTATATAATTTACTCAAAAATTTTACATATAATTCACACTTGCTCAAGTAGTTCCTTTTTTGTATATGCCAGAAAACCGTTATCATATATATGTTTGCCAACACACACACACACACACTGATCATGCATGCCCGGTACTAATTAACTGTTGGTACACCTCTTATTGTAAAGGTTTTTTTTTTTTTGTTGAGAAAAACCTCTTATTGTAAAGTTGGCGATGGTAAAAAGAGTTTTGTTTTTAAGGTAATCTACGGAGTTTTTGTTTTTCATTCATTGCTATTAATCCATCCAATAAATAGTAAAAAGAATCTGATTTGTTATTAATGTAAGTTGTATTTGAAATTCATTTTATTTAGAAAATCACAAATGAATTCTTGGATTTGGATATATGAAAGAAAAATTTTAATGTCCTGTCTCAGGAAGCTTTTTTTTTTTTCTGACACAAACATCTGGGAAAAGGGGCTGGAGATGATATCAAATTCTACAACTGAGGATGAATAGCATTTTTATGTCCTCAATCTTTATTTTTTAATCAAAATTCACCCATAAGTTGTTAGGTATATTTATTTATTATTTTTATATATTTTTAGAGCTAAATTAAAGAGATACTATTTATATTTTACCTCAAATTATATTAAAATATTTTTGAACACGTTTATACACATTTTAAATCATTTTGACTTCATTTTTTATTCAAATATCATCAAAATATACACATAATCTATTGAATATGTTTATTTAATGTTTATATTTATTTTTGGAGTTAAACTAAACAGATACGATCAATATTTTGTTTATATTTATAATCAGGTTTGTATGCATTTTTGAAGCTAAATTGGTTAG
The DNA here is from genome assembly GCA_037678475.1 of x Bolboschoenoplectus mariqueter. Taxonomy (NCBI): domain Eukaryota; kingdom Viridiplantae; phylum Streptophyta; class Magnoliopsida; order Poales; family Cyperaceae; genus x Bolboschoenoplectus; species x Bolboschoenoplectus mariqueter. The sequence continues at coordinate 3,487,277 of CM075236.1, read as the reverse complement.
TTATGACCTATATTTCATCTCAAATTGCATTAAAATACATTTCAAACAGTTTTGAACATGTTTATACACATTTTCAATCAATTTGATCTTATTTCTGATTGAAATATCATCAAAATTCATACATAAACTGCTGGATATATTTATTTATTGTTTATAGGTACTTTTAGAGCTAAATTGTTAGTCATGACCTCTATTTGACTTCAAATTGCATTAAAATGAGTTAAAAACTATTTTGAACATGTTTAGACACATTTTAATCAATTTGACCTCATTTCTGACTGAAATATCATCAAAATTAACAAACATGATGCTAGAAATATTTATTTATCGTTTATATATTTTTTTTTGAACTAAATTTATTAATCATGACTTATATTTCACCTCAGATTGTATTTAAATGAATTTAAAACGGTTTTGAAATATCCTCAAAATTCAGAAACAAGCCGCTCCATGTGATTTTGGAGCTAAATTCATTAGTTATGACCTATATTTTAACTCAAATTGCATTAAAAAAATTTAAATGGTTTTGAACATGTTAAGACACATTTTTAATCAATTTGACCACATTTCTAATTAAGATCATCAAAATTCACAAACAAGCTGTTGGACATATTTCTTTATTATTTATATGTCTTTTTGGAGCTAAATTGATTAATTATGAACTATATTTCAACTCAACTTGCATTAAAATGCATTTAGAGGTTTTGAACATGTTTAGACATATTTTGAATCAATTTGGCCTCATTTTTCATTAGAATATCATCAAAGTTCAAACATAAACCGTTGAATATATTTATATAAGATTTTTATTTTGATTTTTGAGTTAATTGATTATTAATGACCTATATTTCACCTCAAATTACATTAAAATAAGTTTAAAACTGTTTAGAACATTTTTATACACGTGTTTAATCAATTTGACCTTATTTCTGATTAAAATGTCATCAAAAAATATATAAAAAAATTCTGGACATGTTTATTTATTCTTTATATATGTTTTTGGAGCAAAATTGATTAGTTATGACCTATATTTCAACTCAAATTATTTTAAAATCAATTTAGAACGACTTTGAATATGTTTATAGACGTTTTTAGTCAATTTGTTCTCATTTCTCATTGAAATATCATAAAAATATATAAATAAGCTGCTGAATTTGTTTACATAATGTTTGTATGCGTTTTTGGAGCTAAATTGATTAGTTATGACCACCAAAATTGCAGTTAAATGAATTTAAAACTGTTTTGAACATGTTTATATACGTTTTTAATCAATTTGGTCTCATTTCTGATTGAAATATAATAAAAAATTTACAAACAATCTGCTGGACATGTTTATTTATTGTTTATATGTGTTTTTGGAGCAAACTTGATTAGTTATGACGTATATCTGAAGTCAAATGGCGTTAGAATCAATTTTTAATGGCCTTTAACATGTTTATTCAGGTTCTTAATAAATTCGTCCTTGTTTCTCATGAAAATATATAACTAAGCTGCTGAATATGTTTACATAATGTTTGTATGAGTTTTTGGAGTTAAATTGATTAGTCGTGGCCTATATTTCAATCCAAATTGCGTTAAAATGAATTTAAAACTGTTTTGGATATGTTTCTACACATTTTTAATCAATTTTGCCTCATTTCTCATTGAAATATCATCGTAATTCACAAACAAGCTACTGGACATGTTTATTTATTGCTTATGTGTGTTTTTGGATCTAAATTTATTAGTTATGACATGTATTTCACCTCAAATTGCATTAAAATAAGGTTAAAACTATTTTGAACATAATTATCCCCATTTTTAATCAATTTGGCTTCATTTCTGATTGAAATACCGTCAAAATTAACAAACAAGCTGCTGGACATGTTTATTTATTTTTTATATGTGTTTTGGAGCTAAAGTGGTTAGTTATGACTTATATTTCAACTCAAATTGCGTTAAAATCAATTTAGAACAGCTTTGAACATGGTTATACACGTTTTTTATCAATTTGTCCTCATTTTTCATTAAAATATCATCAAAATTAAAAATAACATTTCTATTTTTTTCGAACTAAAATGATTAGTTATGATTTATATTTCATCTCAAATTGCATTACAATAAGTTTAAAACTGTTTGTAATATATTTATACCTGTTTTTAATCAATTTGGCCCCATTTTTTATCAAGATATTATCAAAATTAACAAACAGGCGGTTGCACATATTTATTTATTGTTTATATGTATTTCGGGGCTAAATTGATTATTATGACCTATATTTCTCCTCAAATTGCAATAAAATGCATTTAAAATGGTCTTAAATTTGTTTATGCATGTTTTTAATCAATTAGGCCTCATTTCTGATTGAAATATCCTCAATGTACACATAAGCTCCTAAATATGATTATATAAATGGTTGTATGTGTTTTTTGAGTTAAATTGATTAGTTATGACCTATATTTAATCTCAAATTGCATTAAAATGCATTTAAAACGGTTTCGAACATGTTATACAGGTTTTTAATCAATTTAGCCTTATTTCAGATTGAAATACCAACAAAATTAACAAAGAAGCTGCTGGACAAATTTACTCATTGGTTATACGTATTTTTTGAGCTAAATTGATTGGTAATATGATCTATATTTCAGTCCAAATTGCATTAAAATACATTTAAAACTGTTTTGAACATGTTTATAACTGTTTTTAATCGATTTAGCCTCATGTCAAGTTGAAATATCATCAAAATTTACAAACAAGCAGGTGTATATGTTTATTTATTGTTTATATATATTTTCGGAGCTCAATAGATTAGTTATGACTTATAGTTGACCTCAATAGATTAGTTATTTTCGGAGCTCAATAGATTAGCAATAAAATGCATTTAAAACTGTTTTCAACATATATATGCACATTTTTAATCAATTTGACATCATTTCTGGTTAAAATATCATTAAAATTAACAAACAATCAGACGTGCATGTTTATTTATTGTTTATGTTTTTGGAGCTAAATAAGTTTAAAACTGTTTTGAACATGTTATACACGTTTTTGATCAATTTGGCCTCATTTCTGATTGAAATATCTTCAAAATTAACAAACAAGCTGCTGGACATGTTTATTTATTGTTTATAAGTATTTTCACAGCTAAGTTGATTAGTTATGACATATATTTCACCCTGAATTGCAGCAAAATGCATTTAAAACGGTTTTAAACATGTATATGCACGTTTTTAATCAATTTGGCTTCATTTCTGATTGAAATATCATAAAAATTAACAAACAATCCGCTGGGCATGTTTATTCATTATTTATGTCTTTTTTGGGGATAAATTGATTAGTTATATCCTTTATTTTCACCTCAAATTGCATTAAAATAAATTTAAAACTGTTTTGAAAATCGTTATACCCATTTTTAATCAATTTGGTCTCATTTCTGAATTAAATATCATCAAAATTAACCAACAAGCTGCTGGACATGTTTATTTGTTGTTTACATATGATTTTGGAGCAAAATTGATTAGTTATTTATATTTCAACTTAAGTTGCATTAAAATACATTTAGAACAGTTTTGAACATTTTTAGGCACATTTTTAATCTATTTGGCCTCATTTTTCATTGAAATGTCGTCAAAGTTCTAACGTAAGACTCTGAAAATATTTACATAAGCTTTTTATTTTTTTTCCGACCTAAATTGATTTATGATCAATATTTGATCTCAAATTGCATTAAAATGCATTTAAAATTGTTTTGAGCATATTTATACAGGATTTTAATCAATTTGACCTCATTTGTGATTGAAATATCACAAAACTCACAAACAAGCTGCTGGACATGTTTATTTTTTGTTTATTTGTGTTTTTAGAGCTAAATTGTTAGTTATGACCTATATTTTACCCCCAAATTGCATTAAAAAGCATTTAAAACACTTTTGAACGAGTTTATACTTGTTTGTAATCAATTTGGCCTCATTTCTGCTTGAAATATCATCAAAATTCGAAAACAAACTGCTGTAGATGTTTATTTGTTGTGTATAAGTTTTTTGGGAGGTAAATTGATTAGTTATGACCTATATTTCACCTCGAATTGGATTAAGATGCATTTCTAACTGTTTTGAACATGTATAGACACGTTTTTAATTAATTTGGCCTCAATTCTTATTGAAATATCATCAAAATTCACAAACAAGCTGCTGTATGTGTTTATTTATTCTTTATAAGTGTTAGTTGAGTTAAATTGATTAGTTATGACCTATGTTTCACCTCAAATTGTATGAAAATGCATTTAAAACAGTTTTGAACATGTTTAAATACATTTTTAATCAATTTGGCCTCATTTCAGATTGAAATACAATGAAAAACTAACAAACAAGCTGCTGTATATGTTTATTTATTCTTGATAAGTGTTTGTTGAGTTTAATTGATTAGTTATGACCTATGTTTCACCTCAAATTGCATTAAAATGCATTTAAAATGGTTTTGAACATGTTGATACAAATTTTTAATCAATTTGGACTCATTTCAGATTGAAATACCATCAAAATTAACAAACAAGCTGCTGGACATGTTTATTTCAAGTGTATACGAGTTTTTGAAGCTAAATTGATTAGTGATGACCTATATTTCAACCCAAATTGCATTAAAATGCATTTAAAGCTGTCTTGTTCATTTTTTGTAATTGTTTATAATTGATTTGGCCTCATTTCTGATTAAAATATCATTAAAATTCACAAACAAGCTGGTGTATATGTTTATTTATTGTTTATATGTGTTTTCGGAGATAAATTGATTAGTTATGACCTATATTTGATCTCAAATTGCATTAAAATGCATTTAAAACTGTTTTGAGCATGTTTGCATACATTTTTAATCAATTTGGCCCCATTTCTGATTGAAATATCATCAAAATTAACAAACAAGCTGCTGGACATGTTTATTTATTATTTATATGTATTTTTGAAGCTAAATTGATTAGTTATGACCTTTAATTCACCAAAATTGCATTAAAATGCATTTAAAACACTTTTGAACGTGTTTATACTTGTTTTTAATTAATTTGGCCTCATTTCTGCTTGAAATATCATCAAATTTCACAAACAAACTGCTGCACATGTTTATTTATTGTTTATATATTTTTTCGGAGCTAAATTCATTAGATATGACCTATATTTCGCCTCAAATTGTAATAGAATGTATTTGAAACGTTTTAAACATTGTTATGCATGTTTTTAATCAATTTGGCCTCAGTTTTCATTGAGATATCGTCAACGTTCTAACATAAGATGCTGAAAATATTTACATCAGATTTTTATTTTTTTGGACCTAAATTGATTTATGATGACCTATATTTCACCTCAAATTATATTAAAATAAGTTTAAAATTGTTTTGAGCATGTTTATACACGTTTTTAATCAATTTGGCCTCATTTCTGATTAAAATATCATCAAAACTCACAAACAAGCTGCTTTATATGTTTATTTATTCTTTATAAGTGTTTGTTGAGTTAAATTGATTATTTATGACCTATGTTTCACCTCAAATTTCATTAAAATGCGTTTAAAATGGTTTTGAACATGTTTATACAAATTTTTAATCAATTTGACCTCATTTCAGATTGAAATACTATCAAAATTAACAAACAAGCTGCGGGACATGTTTATTTAAAGTGTACATGAGTTTTTGAAGCTAAATTGATTAGTGATGACCTATATTGCACCCCAAATTGCATTAAAATGCATTTAAAACTGTCTTGTTCCTGTTTATAATTGTTTTTAATCAATTTGGCCTCACTTCTGATTGAAATATCATCAAAATTCACAAACAAACTGGTGTATATGTTTATTTATTGTTGATATGTGTTTTTGGAGCTAAATTAATAGTTTTCACCCCAAATTGCATTAAAATGCATTTAAAACACTTTTGAACGTGTTTATACTTGTTTTTAATCAATTGACCTCATTTCTGCTTGAAATATCATCAAAATTCACAAACAAACTGCTGTATATGTTTATTTGATGTGTATAAGTTTTTTCGGAAGTAAATTGATTAGTGATGATCCATATTTCACTTCGAAATACATTAAGATGCATTTATAACTGTTTTGAACATGTATAGACATGTTTTTAATTAATGTGGTCTCATTTCTTATTGAAATATCATCAAAATTCACAAACAAGCTGCTGTATGTGTTTATTTATTCTTTATAAGTGTTTCTTGAGTTAAATTGATTAGTTATGACCTATGTTTCACCTCAAATTACATTAAAATTCATTCAAAACGGTTTGGAACATGTTTATATACAATTTTAATCAATTTGGCCTCATTTCGGATTGAAATCCCATGAAAAATAACAAACAAGCTGCTGGACATGATTATTTATAGTTTATATGCGTTTTTGGAGCTAAATTCATTAGTTATGACCTATATTTCACCCCAAATTTCATTAAAATGCATTTAAAACTGTTTTCAACATGTTTATAATTGTTTTTAATCGATTTGGACTCATTTTTTATTGAAATATCATCAAAATTTGCAAACAAGCTGGTGTATATGTTTATTTATTGTTTTTATGTGTTTTCGGATCTAAATTCATTAGTTATGACCTATATTTCACATCAAATTGCATTAAAATGCATTTAAAACTGTTTTGAGCATGTTTATATAAATTTTTAATCAATTCAGGCTCATTTCTGCTTGAAATATCATCAAAATTAACATACAAACTGCTGGACAAGTTTATTCATTGTTTATATGTGTTTTTGGAGGTAAATTTATTTGTTATGACCTATATTCACCTCAAATTGCATTTAAGTAAGTTTAAATCTGTTTTGAACATTGTTAAACACATTTTTAATCAATTTGGTATCATTTCTGAACGAAATATCATCAAAATAAACAAACAAACTGCCGGACATGTTTTTTTATTGTTTATATGTGTTTTTGGAGCTAATGATTAGTTATGACGTATATTTCAAGTCAAATTGCATTAAAATCGATTTGGAACGGTTTTGAACATGGTTATACACGTTTTTAATCAATTTGGCCTTATTTCTGAGTGAAATATCCTCAAAGTACACCCATAAGCTGTCTGAATATGTCTACATAATGGTTGTATGTATTTTTGAATTAAATTGATTAGTTATGACCGATATTTCGTCTCAAATTGTATTAAAATGCATTTAAAACGGTTTTGAACATGTTTATATACATTTTTAATCAATTTGGCCTTATTTCTGATTGAAATACCATCAAAATTAACAAACAAGCTGCTGGACTTGTTCATTCATTGTTTATATGTGTTTTTAGAACTAAATTGATTAGTTATGACCTATATTTCACCCCAAATTGCATTAAAATGCATTTAAAACACTTTTGAAGATGTTTATACTTGTTTGTAATCAATTTCGCCTCATTTCTTTTTGAAATATCATCAAAATTCACAAATAAGCTGATGTATTTGTTTATTTATTCTTTATATGTTTTTGGAGCTAAGTTGAAAAGTCATGACCTATATTTCACCTCAAATTTCATTAAAATAAGTTCAAAACTGTTTTGAACAATACACATTTTTAATCAATTTGGCCACATTACTCATTGAAATTTGATCAAAATAAACACAAAAGCTCCTGAATATGTTTACAAAATGTTTGTATGTGTTTTTTGAGTTAAATTGATTAGTATAACCTATATTTCACCTCAAATTGCATTAAAATGCATTTAAAACTGTTTTAAGCATGTTTATACATATTTAATCAATTCGGCCTCATTTCTAATTGAAATATCATCAAAATTAACAAACAAGCTGCTGGACATATTTCTTTATTGTCTAAATGAGTTTTTGGAGCTAAATTGAGAAGTTATGACCTATATTTCACCTCAAATTGCATTAAAATGCATTTAAAACTGTTTTGAGCACGTTTATATTCATTTTTAATCAATTTGGCCTCATTTCTGATTGAAATATCATCAAAATTTACAAACAAGCTACTGGACATGTTTATTTATTGTTTATATGTGTTTTTTTGGAGCTAATTGATTAGTTATAACCTATATTTCACCTGAAATTGCATTAAAATGCATTTAAAACACTTTTGTACATGCTTATACTTATTTTTAATCAATTTGGCCTCATTTCTGCTTGAAATATACTCAAAATTCACAAACAAACTGCTGGACATGTTTATTTATTGTTTATATGTTTTTTCAGAGCTAAATCAATTAGGTATGACATGTATTTCACCTCAAATTGTAATAAAATGCATTTAAGACGGTTTTAAACATTGTTATGCACATTTTTAATCAATTTGGCCTCATTTCTGTCTGAAATATCATCCAAATTAACAAACAATCTGCAGGGCATGTTGATTTATTATTTATATGTGTTTTTGAAGAGAAAGTGATTAGTATTTCACCTCAAATTGCGTTAAAATAAATTTAAAACTGTTTTGAACATGTGTGTGCACATTTTTAATCAATTTGGTTCATTTCTCAATGAAATATCATCAAAATACACATAAGCTGTGGAACATATTTATTTACTGTTTATATGTGCATTCGGAGCTAAGTTGATTAGTTATGATCTATATTTCACCTCAAATTATATTAAAATGCATGTAAAGCCATTTTTGAACATGTTTATACTTATTTTTACTCAATTTGGCCTCTTTCTCGTTGAAATTGTTTGCTGTTTAAAAGTTGCCAGAAAAATACACAAATTAAATTGCATGAAATTAATGATATAATTTCATGTGATTTTTATACCAAAGATTTGAAATTATGAAATTATGTTCAATTTCATAAAATTATTTCTTGAAATTAAAGAAACAATTTCATGAAATAGCCATGTCAAATATTAAATCATGAAATTATGTCCAATCTCATGATTTATTAAATCCCAAAATTATTTCTTGAAATTAAAAAAATAATTTCATGAAATAATCATACCAAACCCCCTTCAAAAAATATATACACATGTGTGCAAAAAAATATATGCACAAAACCCTAATTATATGAAATCAAGAAACAATTTCATATAATTAAACATGCCAAATCCAAAAATCATGAATTTCATTCATGAAAAATGCCCCAAATATTATCCCTTGGAATTAAAAAATGATTCTTTGGGATAATCATGCCAAAATATTAATTGTATAAGATTAATATGCCTAATCATATACAATTAATGATTTAAGTGAAATTAATGCCTAATTTCACACCCAAAAATACCAAAAATATTACCCAAAATAACAGAATCATGGAATATATTTTCTGTGATTTTTCAGTAATTTTTCATGGATTTTTGCATGAAGAATAAAATAAAATGGAAAAAGGAATAAAGAAAATACCAAAAATCAGAACTGGAGATAGTTCTGGGTGCAATTTGGGGGATGTGCAACACTCTGGGTGCAATCTGGGGAGCTCAAACACGACTTCTGCCCTTGGGACCCGCCTGTCATACACACAAAGTGTTAAAGGCGCTTTGCGTGGACCCAGTACACATGCACCATACCACTGACAGTACGTTTTGGTGCACAAGGACCAAGCCCACAGCCCAACCCTCAGTTTTTCGCTGGGGCTGTGTCTCATTAAACCTGACGACTGGGCCCCTCTCCTTCAGTCTCACTGCCAAGGGGGCCCAGCGCCCAGAGTTATTTTGGCCAGCGAAAAGAAAAGAAGGGAAAGAGAGGTGAGCGCGGTGCAAGCGCTCCCTCCCTCTGACAAGCCCGAAACCAAAGCACGGTTCACGTGCACCCAACCCAAGCGAGAGAAACCTTTTGAATTTCTCTCTCTCTCCCTCCTTTCTTCCTCCTCGAGCTCCAGAGCTCAGTGGAGCTTCGAAAATGGAGTCTAGGTGTACAATGCGAGTTGGCTTAAACCATTCTAGGGACTTAATCTACATCCTAAGGGGAGTTCAATGCCACAAACAGCATTGAAAATAGTAAAGTAAACAAAGAGAAAATCGAAGGAGAAAGTACCTCGACCTTGAAGGTGACAGAGCAATTGGGAGCTCTAGAAGCCAAGCCAACACCTGGAGAAGCTTCAAGACACCTCCACGACGCTGCCTGAAGTGCCAATTTGGGGTGAAAAGCACTCAATTGGCAGGTGCACCACTTGGCACCTCGGTCTGATTTGGATATGGTCAGTTGGCACAACTCAGCACTCAAGCAGCCAAATTGACACGTTGGGCACACTCAGTGGCACCTTGGTGACATGTCAAGCGCCAGCAAGGCCAAGGAATATTCGGGATATGCTCACACCCGAAAGGCATGACACACTGACCCAAGGAAGAAGACAAAGCCAACGGCTCCTTCTCTCTCCCCAGGCCTGTGTCAGGGACACATGTAGGCACCTCAATGGAGAGCTCTGAGCGCCAGTTAGCTGGAGGAATCTTCCAAGGACAAGCCTCAGGCCAGCACAGGCCTGGCTGGCTCAATCCTGGCCACTTGATCAAACCAAGGGCTGGGATGATGCCAGCTCAGCCCTGAGGCTTAAACCATGCCCTCTGGGCTATAAATAGACCCCCAGTGAAGAAGAAAGAAGAGGAGAGAGAGCAACATAGCTGAAACTCTGCCAAAATCAAAACTCCACCCAATTTTCACAAAAAGAAAGCTTAGCTGAGAAGAGATCAAGCTCTGAATAGCTAGGTAAGGGATAGAAGAGTCAAGCCTTGAGCTTGGCTCAGTCCCAATTGAGCTCAAGGAGCCAGTCTCACCTTGCTGGGTGAGATGGCTAGCCTCTGGCTGGGGAGGTGCACATGTGCCTCCCTCCTTCCAGAGCTCAATTGGTGGCTGAGCTTGAGTCTCAGGAGCTCACATGGTGAGTTCACCATGGAATCTGACAGTATACTCTAACCAATTGGCACATGCCAATCTGGTTTCATGGGGATGGGCACATGTTCATCCCCTTTCTCTCTCAAGCTCTGTGCACATGTGCAGTAGCTATGTAAAGCTCAATAATGGCTTTATACAAGCTGTTATGCTGTCAAAATTCCATGGAAAAACAAAATCCCATGTTTTATATGAGTATTGTATTTCAATTTGTTATAATATATGATATTTTGGTACAAATTGGTTTTATTTTCCTTTTAGTTCTTTCCTTCATGTTCTCTGATGTGCTTAATAGCTCAAGTTCATAATTGAGCAATGGAAAAGCAATAAACATCAATACTGGTTTGAGTCCAGTGAACTCCTGTTTCTGGCCAGCTGAGAGATCAATCCATATCTCTCAGCCTGGTTGTTAATTTCTTATGAAATTTCACAGTCATGTAGATTAGGTTTATACCAACTTACCATATAAATTTTATAATTTTTGGAATTTTCTGTGAATTGTTATGAATTTTACAATCTCATCTGTCAAAAACTCCAAAAAGGTCAACTTTGGGTCAAACTGAGAAGTTCATTCTTCTTTTGATTCAAAAATCCAAAATTTCTTGATTAATTCACCTTTATGACACCTCATGTGATGTTTTAAAGGATTTAGAATAATTAAACCAGGCTTTAATCCATAGGTTAAGCCAAATTTGATTTTTATGAAGCTGAAAGGGCATTTCTGTCCAGTCTGCTAAAAATACAATAATCATACTTTCTTTTCACTCAATTAACTTAAAATTTCATGGGCATCTAGAACAAGTCCTAATGCACTCACTCACCAAATTTTACCATTTTTGGGATTTTCTGTGATTTTCTGTGAATTTTTGAAATTGGGTCTGTCAAAATTGAAATTGAGTTGGCTCTGGACCATTACCAGAAAAGTGCAAAAATGAAATTAACTCGTGTTCAAGTGAAATTCATGTGTGAAATTGATATAAAACCTTTCTAAAACATGTAATTGACCCAAATGAATATAATCAAACATGCAATTTGAGAAGAATGTGATGAAATCAAAAGGAAACCAAATTGAAAATAAAACCAGAAATGACCCAATGTGCATAAAGGACAATGCACATCTAAATTGATGAAATTGATCATCCAAACATGTTCAAACATACTAAACGACACTGTTTGGAAGGTTAATTGAAAGAAAATTGCAAAGGAAAGCTATGAAATACCATTTGGTACCAAAGCCCCGAAACCAGTTTGGTACCAAATGGCCAAAGTTGCAAAATTGATGGATTAAACTCAAATTAAGCCTCAAAATCTTGATAAACATGTTCTGACGATGCTATATGACAAAGGAATCGAGTCAATTTGCCAAAAACCAGCTCAAATCCCTCAAAATCTCATCTCAGCCAACTTCCCAACCGAAACCAAGTGGCTACCCCCATCTCCGGCGATCCAGGCCGCCGTCGCCGCCGAGACCACCACCGATGGACTCCCCACTCTCTGGCGATGCCAGCCATGACTTCTGATCGGAGATCCGACGCCGGCAGGGCCTCGATCAGTGTCGGAGAGGATGAGCACGAATATTGATGCATCTCAAAGTGCGAATCTTGATGAAATTCAAACAGCCCATAGAAGGCTTGATGCGCGCCAGAGATCCAACGGCCCAGTTTAAAAGATGCTTTAAAAACTGAACTTAAGTTCAGATCTTGATGCATGGGCCCAAATCTGACGGCCCATATTAATCTGTTTTGAAAATAAACTTTAAACACCAAATAAAAATGATTTCTCAAGCCCATAAATTATGAAAAATATATCAAAAATCATGATTTCATTTATGAATATTTTTAAGACTATAAAATGTCAATTTTGATTTTATTTTATTTCTTTTTTTTTTATATTATAAATAAAAGAAAATTCAAGACATATCATATATGTATAAAATAAATTCAAAATATCAAATAAAATATTTTTAAAATAAATGGAAATTATGTCATATGAAAATGCTCAAAACAAATGAATTCTTTTTGATAAAATAAATCAAAATATTCAAAATAGTCAAATTATATTATATTTTGATAAAATAAATAAAGATATTCAAAATAATCAAATGATATTATATTTTGATAAAAATAAATAAAAATACTCAAAATAATCAAATTATGTTATATTTTGATAAAACAAATCAAAATATTCAAAATAGTTAAATTATGTCATGTTTTGGTAAAACAAATAAAAATATTCAAAATAATCACATTATGTTATATTTTGATAAAACAAATCAAAATATTCAAAAATGATTGAATTATGCTATATTTTGATAAAATAAATAAAAAAAAATATATTCAAAAATGATTAAAATATGTTATATGTTGATAAAACAAATCAAAATATTCAAAGATAATCAAATCATGTTATATTTTGATAAAAAAAAAATAATAAAAATATTCAAAATAATCAAATGATATTATAATCAAATCATGTTATCTTTTGATATAATAAATCAAAAATATTAAAGAATGATTGAATTATGTTATATTTTGATAAAATAAATTGGAATATTCAAGATAATCAAAATTATGTTATATTTTGATAAAACAAATCAAAATATTCAAAGATGATTGAATCATGTTATGAAACAAATAAAAATGTTCAAAATAATTAAACCTTGTTATATTTTGATAAAACAAATCAAAATATTTAAATATGCAAATATACCCAAATATTTGACCAAATATGTCAAAAATACAAATATGTCCAAATATTTGACCAAACATGTCAAACATGCAAATATACCCAAACATTTGACCAAACATGTCAAATATGCAAATATGTCCAAATATTTGACCAAATATGTCAAACATGCAAATAAACCCAAACATTTGACCAAACATGTCAAAAATACAAATATGTCCAAATATTTGACCAAACATGTCAAACATGCAAATATACCCAAACATTTGACCAAACATGTCAAAAATACAAATATGACCAAACTTTTGACCAAACATGTTAAATATGCAAATAAACCCAAACATTTGACCAAACATGTCAAATATGCAAATACACCCAAATTTCTGGCCAAACATGCCAAATATACAAATATGTCCAAACTCTTGATAAAATAGGTCAAATATGCAAATATGTCCAAATCTCTGGTCAAATATGCCAAATATGCAGATAAGTCCAAAACTTGGTAAAAACATACCAACATATCAAATCATATCAAATCATGTTTCAAGAACATTAAACTGGCAGTGCGCTTCAGGTTTAATGTACCTCATTTTGGAAATCGATAAAGAATTATATGTTCCCGATCCTCCAATTTTCCCAGGTTTCGAATTGGCATAGCGCTTCAGATTCGGGACTTGGAAGGTCAATAGACTGTTTAGGATTATACGTCCTTGTCTTTGACATGAACCTTTTTAGAGATCAAACATCTCTGGTTCTTTGAGTATCGAGTTGGCAGTGCGCTTCACATTCGAACTCCGTGAGATCAATAGGATTATACATCCTCGATCTCTGATTTATGAGAAATTATACGTTTCTCTGACTTTAGATCATACGTCTTTAGTCTTATTATCCAAAGTTATACCTTTGGGTTATTTTAAATATGCATTATAATAAATTGGAAGGAAGAAATAAAGCCACAAATCTGATCCATATATTTTGATTAGTTTAGCCCATTAATCAGAGGTTCCCGAGGCGAGAGCCGGGGTAATTAACGGCGGGGGCTTGCGCCCGTCGGAAAATAAAAGTTCCCACAATCACCTAAATAATAAGTCCTTGAGCGCACAAACACGCGCAGGGATGTACCTGCACCTTCTTCCCCCGTGAGCGAGGACGCCGATGCCTCGCGCGTGGGCCGCGAAAAAGGGCCGCACAGGTTCTGGCACGCCCGGTGGGACGTATCTTTCTCCTCTCATCTCTTGGGCTAAACTAATTAAATATATGGATCAAATAAAAAAATATATATATATATATATTTTGCATGAAATATGGCTAATTGATTTGTGGAGTCTATATTTTTCAGGAAATGATGTCTGGCGTTAATTCTCCGTTTGCGATCGCCGTCCCCGTCTCTCTCAACGAGGCGGGCCACATGGTGTTCTCGTTTGGGGACTTTCCCCAAATGATCGTTCTTCCTCCTACTTCACCATCACCGACACCAACTCTGGTCAAGGATGAGGACCATGAAGTCTCCTTCAGGATCACCCAGAAGGGGATCGACAACAAAATCATGGCGCTTCCTCCCAAACCTCAGCGCCCCAGGAGACACCGTTCTGAGAAGAAAGTCTCCCCGACCCTCTCCACACCGGTGGCCCCAAAGGTCACCAAGAAACGGGCTCTCCAAGCCTACCAGGATGAGCTGGTGGCTGAGCCAAATCTCCCTGTCTCCAATCCCTTCACATCCCTAAGGATTGTGAAAAGGAACTCTCCAACCGCTCGTATCCAGAGCGTTTGGGAGGTTCCACAACCAAAACCTCGCCTAAACCAGAACTTCTCGACCGAGTCGGGAAAACCCTTAGGCCTCAAACAGGCCGACCTTGGTAAATCTCTATACGAGACTCACCAAGCCATTAAGGCGCGTAAACAACAGCGTCGAAACAAACTCCAAGCCTCTGCCTCTCAGGCCCAAGGGAGACAGGTTCATTTCCCCCGGGAATCGGGGAACCGCCCATATGAACGGGCACCAGGGACCAAACAAACATGGATCCCAAAATCTCGTTTGACCCAAACAAGTCAGACACCATCCACCTATATAAAGGTGGCTAAGCCCAAAACACGGGCTACGGTCAAAACCACCGCTCTCTCGAAAAATATCGAGAGTGAAAACGTGTTTAATAGGCTGGGGTCAAAGATAAAACCCCAAGCCTCGAGCACGACTGTGTTTGACAGGCTAGGGCCAAAACTAAACCCTAAGCCATTAAAGTCAAGCAAAGGACTGGTTATCACTGTTCCTGATCAGGCCCGAAAGAAAAGGCGGGTCTCTCGTCTGGCACCCTATGCTGATGACGAAGAAGAACACTTCACAGTCTATACTGTGGGGGCGTATGACGAAAGCTCCTCTGACGATCAAGAAGAACGTCACGCCACATATATGGCTGACGATGAAGAAGTGGGCCCATCCCATGACCCACCACCTGGTCGAGATGTCGAGAATGCTCATGCGGCCAGGACCAGAGCCAGGACCAAAAGAGGGCAAAAAGGGGGCCCTCCAACTGACGACGAATCAGCCCACAATGAGGCAGAAATGGAAGACACCGGTGGCTCCGCGAATGACTTCGTCGCCCAACTAAAACGACAGTTGTCTATACGAGAACGAGAAATGGAGGAGTATAG
This sequence comes from x Bolboschoenoplectus mariqueter, assembly GCA_037678475.1. Lineage (NCBI taxonomy): Eukaryota > Viridiplantae > Streptophyta > Magnoliopsida > Poales > Cyperaceae > x Bolboschoenoplectus > x Bolboschoenoplectus mariqueter. Next base: position 3,471,140 of record CM075236.1, on the reverse strand, counting down.
ACAGAAAAATGAGCAAGAAATGGGAGAGCTCAGAAAGCAAAATCAAGAGGCTTTAAGCCTGATCAAGTCCTTAAGTGACTTCCTGACCAAAAAGGGGATCACAAATGAAAGAGTGGAAGATGAAGGACCCTCCAAACATACGGGACCTCAACCATCGCAACATCCAAGCTTCAGAGACCCCGACGGTCACAAAGAAGACCTCCCATGTGGAGGAGAGAGCTCTCGAGTCAATATTGCTCGGGGCTCCAACACTCGTATATATACCAACGAGAATCAAGGATTGACTAAGAAGGAGATCCAAGAGATAATTAGTCAACAACTTCAAATAGCGGGCGCAGGATTTACCGTCTCACCCTTGAAATGAACGGGGAGGCCGTACCCAGCCGATTACGACGCTATACCTTACCCAAAGGGGTATATAGTCCCGAAGTTTAAATCCTTCTCGGGAGAGGGTGTAAAAGACACAAACCCAGATCAACACTTGGCCCATTTCATGGCCTCGTGTGGGAATACAGGGAGCAATGATGCCTTGTTGCTGCGTCAATTCCCGCAAAGTCTAACGGGTCCTGCCTTTGAATGGTACTACTCATTAGAAAATGGGAGTATTAAAACGTGGGATGATATGACCGATGCATTCAGGGCAAAGTTCGCGGTCATGACTGACAAAATCAGCATTGCGGACTTGGCCAATACCAGGCCCCAGAAGAATGAAAAAGTTCTGGAGTACATTAGTCGCTGGCGAAACCTCAGCATCAGGTGTGATCGCCCAATAACCCAAAGGGAGGCGGTCGAACTAATACTCAGGAACGTTGACAACTGGATGACACCATTCTTAGGGATAGCCAAGATTACGACATATCAGGATTTGATAAACTGTGTGTCTAGGCTTGAAAATGCACCTCCAAATTCATGGCCCAACTACTCGGGTCAGAGATTCCAAAGAGGAGGGAAAGCCGAGGCCAAGGTAGCCAGTACAAGCAAGTCCGGCGGCAAAAACGCGGCCGCTAATGTCAACACTGTAAACAATGGTGGCTCGTCAAATAAAAATGACGGCGGCAGCAGTGCAAAACCCGTATATGGAAGCGGGCAGCCTCTTAAAAGTCTGGAGGAATTGAAGGGCAAGCCTTATTCATTCAAAAGGGATAAAGTCGCGCGACTCTTCAAAGATGCCTTGAAGGACGGGCTCCAATTACCTAAATGCAAACGGCCCGCCGACATGGAGAAATCCAGTGACCCGAACTACTGTCCATATCACAGAGTGCTTGGGCACCCCATAGAAGATTGTTGGGTGTTCAAAGACTGGATAGAAAGGAGGTACAAGAATGGCGAGATAACTCTGGCTGATAGTATCCTCCAAACGCCAGCCCCGCATGAGCAGGTGAACGCGGTCTCTCATATAGAGATCAATATTGAGGATTCTTCGACCGAACCTTGGAGTATCCACCTGTCCCGGAAAGCAAAGAAACTCCTCAAATCTATTCAGAAAGAACCAGGTATTTTGTGGAAGAATGATGTAACTCCCACTATCCCTGAACCACCAAGAAAATCGGTGGCCTTCTACAAGAAAGCGAACAAAAATGGCAGCCGCAAACGGGACAAGAAGCCAGTAAAGCCAAAGGAGTATCCGGAAAAGTCAGAACTCCAGAAGTACATTGATGCGCTCGAAGAATACGAACAAGGTCAACCGATACCGGCCATGCTTCGAGACTTCATTCCTAAACGAATTCTCAACAAACTAATGGGTATAGTCGATGAAGACGAAACCACAGATGAAGGAGATGAGTTCTGGGATGAAGAATGCTGTGTCATCACCCACGTAGAAACTCATGAGGTGAGTGAGTCAGAAGACTCTGATACTCTCCCTTGTCGGGAGGAGCTTTATCTCAACGAGCTTCTCGGGCAAGTTCACCATTTTATGAATGGTAGCAAAAAGACAACCAGCATAGACTTAAAGTCGACAATTCGGAAATTCAAACCCGAAGGCATAAAAGGGCTAGTGGAAGACATGCCCTGTCGAATGAGAAAAGAATGCGAGAAGGGACCTGAAATGAATGCGTTCCTTAGAGTTGGATTTACCCGAGACGAGGGAAACTCATCTTCGGGGCGCCCGAAAGAGGACATGGTGATCATAGTTTCTCATGGGCATCAATCCAGAAATGAGACGTTTCGGCCGGGTCAAGCCCGAAGGAAACCTCCCAATGTCTTTTTAGTAAACATAGATGACAAAGAGATGTTGGAAAGCATAGCATGGCAAGATTGCGGCCACGAAGAAAGGCTGACGATTGAAACCACAAGTGAGGAAAGAGGTGGCGAGTCTCAGGCCGTTTCTACTCAAGCCAGGAACTTCTCCGTTGTAAACCCAAGGAGAGGGTCAATAAACCCTGAATCAAGGAAAGAGGGTAGGCCCGTCGACGGCCGAAAACGCTCTTTTAAAATAGAGAACAGGGAGGAAGGGCAATCAAATCCTCACAAATACACCCGTTCCGCGCCTAACCAAAAAGAATGGTGCCATGCAATACATCATAATAGCGATTCTGAAGAAGACGCACACTTTCCCGGGAGTCTATTTTATCCCGAAGAAGGTAATGAGGCCACTACCTCTGAAAAGGAAAAGACAGAATGTCAGGTCGTTCTGCGTTCGGGCACCTACATCCCTGAACGTCAACCTCCAAAGGAGTCTGACCGAAATGTCGCGAAGACCAAAAGTACAAGCAAAGAACCAGAAAATGGCCTACCCACCCGTGAAAAGTCAAAACTCACGGTAGGAGATTACAATGTGCTGGCGCATCTCCGTAAGATCCCAGCCTTGCTTAGTGTCTTTGATGCATTGATGATGTCGAAGGATATGCGCGACATATTAATATACGCGCTCCAAAATCCTGAGCAATTCCAGGCCTACTTTGCTGAAAAGCAATCACATGAGACGGCATACGTCAACAGCCGTTCAACGGGTATCCATTTCACTGATGAAGACCTTTTGACTGGCACCGCCGATCACAACCGGCCGTTGTATGTAACTGGCGACTGTGAGGGGCAAAGATTGAATCGCATTTTGGTCGATTCGGGGTCATCGATAAACATTATGCCCTTGAGGATCCTGAAAACCCTAATGTTGGATACCAAACCATTGTCGAATGAGAAAGTGACCATTCATGGGTTCAATCAACATTCGCAGAAAGCCATGGGTGCGGTGACCCTAACACTCCAATTCGGGGGCCTGATAACCTCGACCAAATTTTATGTCATTGACGCCGATACGTCATACAAGGCCTTACTCGGTCGCCCTTGGCTGCATGAAAACCGGGTGGTACCATCAACTCTTCACCAATGCATGAAATACATGAAAGACGGAAGGCAAAAAAGGATAAATGGGGACATTAAGCCGTTCGGGGTCCATGAAATTGGCCTTAGCGACGCCCGTTATTTCTTAACGCAGGAGGAGAAGGATCAGCATAAAGCGCTGATGGAGTCTCTAAGCTCCGTCTTACAAGGAAATGGCTTGGAAATGCAAACAAGCCAAACCAAATCCACGCCCAATCTGGTGTCATCTCATGATAAAAAGGCACCAACTTTGAGTAATAAACCCATTTATGGGTTGTCCTCTGATGAAGAGGAAGACAAGAAGGAACGAGTGTATGGTGTCACTCCCTTATTTGGCGCCTCTTCTGATGAAGAAGATGAGAAGATCTCGACGCGCCGGGTTATCCCGCTATACGGGGCCTCAACAGACGATGAGTCAGAAGAGGAAGCTCCTATAGATGGAGAGGTGTATGAATCGGAAAGTGGATCAGAAGAAGAAATCCTATTTCACGTCAAACCGACATACAACTTCGAAACTGACGAGAGCCATGAATCGTCTTTAAGGGTTGAAAAGGTACCCGAAAGACATTACAAGGACCTTTCTCCCAGAGAAGTGAACCAAATCCAGAAGTTGCGGACGTTTGTTGTTCCTTCTAAGGTCGAACGCTTGCCAGGGAAGACGGTCACTCATAGACCAATCAGATTCTACAAAATCAATGCAATCAATCCTGGTGATAACGCCCTGATCCACGAGTGGAGTGGCTTATTGTCAGAAGACTCCGATGACGGGGAAGTCAATATCGAGGCGTCCCGATATTTCGGGAAGAATCAGGGCCAACTGATGGAAAAGGCCCGGTGTCCTCAAACCATATCAAAATCCAAGATGTATTACTTTGAAAGACTATGGAATGGCTCAACTAATACGGTCAGGGGCCTTGATGACAAGATCAAATACACCCGCGGTTTGGGATACAACTCTGAGTTAGAAGAAGACGGGGATCCCGACGAACGGTGTCGAAGTTTCTTCAAGAACCGCAGAGTTACCTGTTATATGGTATCTGAGGAGCCAGAAGAAGAAGACTTCATCCTGGTGGCTAAAAACGCACCAAAGGAGTTGGAGGACGGCGCGCCAAACACCATTGACGAGTTGGTGGAAGTTAACCTCGGGACAGATGAAGACCCCAGGCCAACCTTCATAAGCGCATCCCTTCCCCAAGAGAAGCGGGAACCTTTGAGGGCCTTGCTCCAAGAATATGTTGATTGTTTCGCATGGAGCTATGAAGAAATGCCAGGACTGGATCCCAAAGTTGCAGTCCACAAACTCAAAATTGACCCAAGTATAAAGCCGGTCAAACAAGCACCGCGACGAATGAGAATAGAACTTGAAGAAAAGGTCGTGGTCGAAACCAAGAAGCTTATTGATGCAGGCTTTGTGCGGGAAGAAGAAACTCCCGATTGGGTGGCTAGCATCGTTCCCGTAAAGAAGAAGAACGGGCAAATACGCATATGCGTCGACTTTCGGGACCTGAATAAAGCTTGTCCCAAAGATGACTTTCCTTTACCGGTGACGGAAATCATCATCGACCATACCTCGTCCTATGAGGTATTCTCTTTTATGGATGGGTACGCGGGGTATAACCAAATCAAAATGGATGAAGAAGACCAGAAGCATACGGCCTTCCGCACTCCGATGGGTATTTATTGTTACAAGGTTATGCCTTTTGGCCTCAAAAATGCCGGAGCCACATACCAGCGAGCCATGACGAAAATATTCGACGACCTAATTCATAAGATTGTCGAATGCTACGTGGACGATTTGGTCGTAAAGGCGACGTCCTATGACGAGCATCTCATAAATCTCAAGGTCGTGTTTGACCGTCTGAGGCAACATGCGCTGAAGCTAAACCCGTTAAAGTGTGCCTTTATGGTTTCGTCGGGGAAATTTCTTGGGTTTGTTATTCGACACCGGGGAATAGAAATAGACCCGGGTAAAATCAAGGCAATACAAGAATTGCCGCCACCCAGAAACCTTAAGGAGCTTCGCTCGCTTCAAGGCCGCTTGGCATACATTAGGCGATTCATAGCCAATCTATCGGGTAGGATACAACCTTTCACCCGATTGACCAAGAAGGATGTCCCGTTTAAATGGGACGAAGCCTGCCAACAAGCCCTAAATGACATCAAGGGCTACCTCCTCAAACCACCAGTGCTAGCAGCTCCAATACCAGGAAAAGAGCTGATATTGTATACGACGGCCTTGGATGGATCTCTCGGGGCCTTGTTAGCACAAGAAAATGAACAAGGGAAAGAAAACGCCCTCTATTATTTGAGCCGCATGCTGGTAGGGGCGGAATACGCCTATACACCGATTGAAAAGCATTGCCTGGCATTGGTGTTCGCTGTGAAGAAGTTGCGACACTACATGATAGCCCACAAGGTCATCCTCATCTCAAAGATTGACCCCTTAAAATATCTCATGACGAGACCCATGCTTACAGGCAGGTTGGCAAGATGGGCCATAATCCTGACCGAGTTTGATATAACTTTCGCGCCACAAAAGGCCATAAAGGGGCAAGCGATGGCTGATTTCCTAGCGGCCCATCCAATACCCGACGATTCTCCTCTGGCATGCGAATTTCCAGATGAAGAAGTCTTTCATATCAAAGATGAAACCCCAAGTTGGGAAATGTACTTTGATGGGGCATCATCAATACGGCCCACCGCGGGCCCAAACATCCCGCAAATACGGGCCGGGATAGGCTTAGTCTTCGTAACACCGGAAGGAGGAATCATGCGTCATGCCTTAGCATTGACCGAGCCTTGTACAAATAATGAGGCTGAATATGAAGCGCTCATAGCCGGGTTAGAGCTTGCGCTGAATATGGGGATTAGAAAACTCCATGTGTTTGGTGACTCCCAATTGATAATAAATCAAATCACCGGAGCATACAAGGTACTAAAACCAGAGTTGGTGAAGTATCACGCTAGGGTTTTGGAATTAATAGATGAAATTCCCGAAATCCTATTCAAGAAAATCTCGAGAGCCACAAACGGCAAAGCTGATGCACTCGCTCGGGTGGCTAAAGAATTAGGCGAACCTGACGACGGAAATGTGCAAATTGTTGTCAAAAATCGACGACCCCTGTCCTCATGCTTCACGGGGACCAAAGATAAAATCCAGGTGGCTATGGCCGAAGAAATGGAAAGTGACCTGGAAGATGTCATGGTGACTCAGCCGAATGACGATTGGCGCCAACCTTTCGTTGAATACTTCAAATACGGGGTTCTCCCGAATGAGAAATCAGCGCGAGAGCAACTCAAGAAGAGAGCGCTTCGCTACGCCTACGTCAATGACACCTTATACAGGCGATCATACGACCAAATGTGGCTTCGCTGTGTGTCAAACTCAGAAGTCCACCAAATCATGAAGGAAGTTCATTCGGGTTTATGCGGAGCACATCAGCCGGGACCCAAAATGCGACTTAAGATAAAGCGCATGGGCTATTATTGGCCCACCATGGCACGCGATTGTATCGAACATGCCAAGAAGTGTCACATGTGCCAAATACATGGCACATTCATACATCAACACCCAAATCCGCTTCACCCGACTGTATCATCCTGGCCGTTTGATGCATGGGGTACCGATGTAGTTGGGCCCATTGACCCACCTTCCTCCAAGGGTCATAAGTTTATCTTGGCTGCGACCGATTACTTCACCAAGTGGGCCGAGGCAGTCCCGCTTAGGGAAGTGAAGGCAATCGATGTCGTGAATTTCTTCAAAACCCATATCCTATACCGATTTGGGACCCCGAGGAGAATCATTTCTGATAACGGGGCCGCGTTCAAAAGTGCTAAAGTATACGCACTTGCGGAAAAGTTCAAGATTGATTGGAAATATTCTTCCATATACAATCCCAGAGCAAATGGTTTAGCAGAGGCCTTCAATAAGACCTTGATAAAAATCATGAAAAGGACGTTGAAAGGAAATCAGCGCGACTGGCATGAAAGGCTACAAGAAGCGCTTTGGGCATATCGAACCACATGTCGAACCCCCACTCAAGCGACACCATATTCCCTGGTGTTTGGTGTCGAAGCTGTCCTGCCGCTTGAGGTGGAACTCCCGTCCTTAAGGGTGGCGCTCCAGAACGAAATGTCGTTAGATGAGCAGAAGCACCTCAGGCTCGACGAACTCGACGCTATGGATGAAAGGCGAATCATAGCCCAACAAAACTTGGAAATATACCAAGCGAAGATGGCACGGGCCTACGACAAAATGGCCCGCTCAAGAACTTTTCGTCAAGGGGAATTAGTACTCGTTCTCCGAAGGCCCATAATTGGCCGGCACGTCGGCCCAAAGTTTTCACCTAATTGGGAAGGCCCATATGTGGTTGAGAAGGTGTTTGACGGAGGGGCATACCAACTCATAGATCATAAAGGCGAAAGACCATTACCTCCTATAAACGGGCGGTATCTTAAGAAATACCATGCATAATACACCAAGAAGAAAGGTGGCTAAACCCATACACCAAGAAGAAAGGTGGCTAAACCCATACACCAAGAAGAAAGGTGGCCAAACTCAAACACCAAGAAGAAAGGTGGCTAAACTCATACGCCCAAAAGAAAGGTGGCTTAAAGTCCCGGGGTAAAAGGTATTTATCCATGTCCCGCCGGGTGCAAATCGGCCTTGTTGCCTTGAGCCGTTAATCAAGGGACGTGGATGGTGTCCACTGAAGAAATACCTCAAACAAAGCCGTCCCATCGGGCATAAATCGGCCTTGTCGCCTTGAGCCGTTAATCAAGGGACGTGGATGGTGTCCACTGAAGAAATACCATAAACCAAAATGTCCCCTCCGGGCATAAATCGGCCTTGTTGCCTTGAGCCGTTAATCAAGGAACACATGTGGTGGCTAACACAAAAGCTACCAAAACCTCTGACAGGCCAAAAAGAAAGGTTTTGTCCACATCGCCGGATGAAGTCGGCGCCCGAACTTTGGAGCCACTAAAGCGGGGAAATGGTTTTGGTATTTGTGCCTCCAATACAATTACCACTGTGTTTGCCCATTTGATACAGAATAAATATGAAAATGAGCAGCGTTACGATTTGTCGCTTTAAACAAATCATTGCTGAATAAAACATTGCCTTATTAATTAATAGTAAGGCAGAGTATTGAAGGCATAAATAAAAAGCCCTATAATGAATGAAACCTTCTTATCCTTATGATAAGCTTGGATAATTTATCAGGGCGAAATCCCCCTCCAAATACATAAATAAGTATGCGTGGAGAATGAGTGAAATGTGAGGATTCCACACTTAATAATGAGTGGAGAGAATAGAAAGGATCCACATTAAAAAATGGTTTTGCCAATTTGTACCATAAACAATTGACACTGGTATGTTCATCTGACCAGTCATAAAGAGATGAACAGGCTTTTTATCTTGTGCCTAACAAAATAACAAAATACCAAAATGCCGATAATAATATAAATCTTCCCAAAACATATACTCAATCCATGCATTATACAAAATACAATAACAAACCTAAGCTCCTCAAAAATAAATAACTAAAACCATGTCCAAAACAAACAAAATGCCAAAAATACAAACAAATGCCACCCTAAAGGCTAGGATAGCGACTACGCAGCTGGGCCAAGAACCCGTCGATCCGGGTAAACAAAGAACAGGCGGCGGTAAAGTGACGCTCCTCGTCAGCCACTAGGTCGTCTACGCTAGCTCGGGCGGCCTCATAATCATATGAGTAGTCACGAAGAGTGGAGAAGGCGGTGTCTACCAAACCCTCCATGCCCTTGATCTCACTCCTGAGTGACTGGGTCTGATCAGCTAGGTGGCTAGAAGCCCTGTAGTCAGCCCCAGAAGCTAGCATACCTGCACTGAAAGCCAGGTGACATGTAAGCTGATCCTGGAGACCCCTGAGGCGGTGACGAAGTGAGAATAACTCCGACTCGGCACGAGACACCGATGTCGCGAGAGTCGAGAGAGTCTTTCGTCTCTCCCCGAAAGCCCAGGCCAAACGCTCGCGGGTTATACAAAACAAATGCTCTTGACAAGGGGCGATCAAGTCGTCAATCACCCCCTGGAAATCAGGAAAGTTCCCGGAAACAGGGACCAAATCCAAAACGCGAAGGTCCAATGAACGGTGGGCTCGAGTAGAGTTGCTAAGGGAACATAGCTTCTCCAACAGATGCCGCATCTCCGATACAGAAGGACCTACAAACCAAATCAATGTCATCACATGCAATATAAACATGAAATCCAAAGTGAGGGATATAAGAGCACGTACCATCGGGAGAAATGTCACCCGAGAGTCTCTCCTCCTCAGGGTCCGCCTCGAAGCCTTCTTCGGGAACGACGTTGAATCCCGCATCGAGCTCAACCTCTGGCTCTGCCTCAATCTCTTCGTCAGGCTCCTCTTCAATATTGTCGTTGTATCTGACATCAAACCTATCACCGAACTCTGTGCCGGTCGCCTCGGCAATGACAAAATCTTCAGGGTCTGAATTAAAAACAAGAATAAGATCCCCGAAGGGAGAAATGAAGAGAGTAAGGTATTGTGAGATGGTGAAATGACAATGGAATTATACCTGAGTCACTAATCATGATAGGCTCCTGAAGGACAGCCAAATCTTCCGCTTCCCTCAACGGAGAAACTCTCGCAGGTGAAGCAAATTCTCCGCCGAGAGCTGGTGCTAATGGACTCCCAGCGTCCCCTTTTGTTTCAAAGAAAAGTGAAATAAGCAAGGGAAATTATGTGAAGGACATTTAGTAGAATATTCTGAAAGAAAAATCATACCTACGACCGCCTCGTCCCCCAAAACGGTGGGTAAGTTTTCCTTGGCCTCCGTTGTAGAAGGGTCGGCGCTCTCAAAGCCTAGAAACAAATCAAGGAGAATATAAGGGAAGAACGATCATTTCCCTGAATGCAAAGGACCTTGCAAATATAAGTACCTGGCAAACCCGCTCGAAAAATAAAGAGCTCCTCCAAGACGGAGTCAGGTGCCTCTCTGTCGGTCGACCCTCCTGCAATTTTTTCCGACATCAGTATATCATAAAGAAGTCACATAAGAAACTTCAAGGATACAAATACAGTAAACAAAAGAGGCCATAAATAATATCACCTGTCTGAGAAGCGGTAGGAGAATCTAATGGCACCTTGCTGTCGAAGCCCTGAAAATCAAGTAAGGCGCGAGAAGAGGAAGAGGAAGGAGATCTCCGCCGCTTCTTTTCATTTTTCTTTTTGTCCGGCAGTGGACAAGTCACACGTGCCATATCGGCAGGGAGTATCGCCTGATATGCAGAGATAGTGTGAGTATACCACCTATGATACATGGCGGTAAAAATCACCTCTGAGCGTGAAGCCCGAAGCATGGTAAACTGGGAACCCGTACCCACGCGAAGTATGGAAGACCAACATCTACTCAAACCTTCCAGGTCTGCAGAAAGCGACTCGGGACGGGAAAGCAACTCGGGAATGCCCTGGTCATATCCAAACTGATGGGCACAACGGTGAGGAGAGTATGGCTCCAAGATAATATGCTCACCGATGCGTAGAGGTAAAAAGCCACACCGAATGCTAATGAGGTGCTCAGTGGCTGCCGAATCCTCTAAAATCCCTTGAACCAACCTAGACCGTGGAATGTCCACAACAAGTCTATCTGAACCTCTGGGCATCCTACGCGAAAAAGCGCGTACCTCAGATCTCTGGAGTGCCCCTCGCGAACGGAAGAAACGATAGCGAGCATCTTTGGGAGAAAGGGATGATGCCGAAGCACAAGCTATGTCGGACAAATAGGGTAGTATAACCCGTATCTCCTGAGAAAGGACAGGAGTATAAAGACCCATCCAGTGTGCATGAAGCCAACCACTGATGAAATGAAAGGGGATGACCTCCCCACTGAAAGAAGGATCGCAAGAGGAAACTAACCCGCGGAGAGATCGATAAATGTTGGCCAACGCCGGGATAGCCAGGGAAACCCTATGTCCCCGAGCCAAGATGTTAGCCACAACAAATGAAGAAGGCCTGATCCTGCCAACTGGAGAACCGGGCAAGACGAAATAGCACAGCCACCATGATAGAAAGGCAGTCAATAATGTTTCCTCGTCCACAATCCTGGTAGTGATAGACCCCAAGCCTGGTTTGGACCCCCTATGCACGATACCAGTCGATAATCCTACTCCCAAAGGATCGCAAGGATCAGCAAAAGAGGTACGAGGATGTGTCGGGGCATCGGCAAAGTAAGAAACCCACTGGCCCAAGGAGACACCCTCTCGGTCCCCTAAAATCTCATGATAAATCTTATATACCTGACGAAGAGACGCCGGGTACATCGGAGTCCCGTCTGGCCTCAGGCTGAGGAGATCCACTCCACTGAGGCAATGCTCATCATACGGAAGGCCATAGATCGGCAACCCTGATAACTGGGAGAGGTCCCATAGGCTCAAAGTCATCTCACGATCCTCCGTGAATAAGGTGTTCGTGACATAGCTCCAGCGCTCAGCAAATGCCCGAAACAAGGATATGTCCTGGGTGTATCCAAAAAGCGAGAGGTACACCGCCTCATAAATCCCCGCTTGCTTGAGCATGCTTTCCTCTGTAAGCAAGGTGAACTGGACCCACTCCACTTGTCGGGGGCGCCTTTCTAAAGTCCCGCGGAGCACACGCTTGTCGTCCCAAGGACACGCCCGATATGATGTCATCTCCGTGCCCAGAAGGTGCAAAGGAGGCGGGCTAGTCGTCCCGACACTTGGGCTCAACACCCTCACTGTACACGGAGTATACTCTCTCATGACGAGGTTGTTCCCTATCATGTTGTATGTGCCAGTGTGATCAGGGCCTTGGGGTGTCCAATCTGCTGGGTCTTTCATGAGAGGTGGAAAATGACCCGGCGAATATAAAGGCATAGGACCCTGAAAGGAAGCCATAATATCCTGCGAAAAACACAAAATAAAAGATGATAAGCCTATGAAGTAATATAAATCTTTGCAAAAGGAAAAGAGGAAAATCCGGCAGCATCTCCCCTGTACCGGGGGCAATCCTGATTTTCAAGGGAGCAACGAGGCATGTGCCCAGTGCTTTAATAAGAGAAAGGACATGTGCCCAATCTCATTTTTTTTTTTAAAAAAACAAAATAACAAGCCAATAAAACGAGAGACAGGGAGGCACATGTGCACCAATCCCTAACTTGAAGAACAGGGACACACCCTTGTTTCCTCAAGGCTCTTAAAAAAAGAAAGGAAAAACAATGGCACCAGAACAGGCCTCTCGGCCAGCAAAGCCTCATGACCAGTTCTGGTGGGTGGCTCTTTGTTTGCTGTTTAAAAGTTGCCAGAAAAATACACAAATTAAATTGCATGAAATTAATGATATAATTTCATGTGATTTTTATACCAAAGATTTGAAATTATGAAATTATGTTCAATTTCATAAAATTATTTCTTGAAATTAAAGAAACAATTTCATGAAATAGCCATGTCAAATATTAAATCATGAAATTATGTCCAATCTCATGATTTATTAAATCCCAAAATTATTTCTTGAAATTAAAAAAATAATTTCATGAAATAATCATACCAAACCCCTTCAAAAAATATATACACATGTGTGCAAAAAAATATATGCACAAAACCCTAATTATATGAAATCAAGAAACAATTTCATATAATTAAACATGCCAAATCCAAAAATCATGAATTTCATTCATGAAAAATGCCCCAAATATTATCCCTTGGAATTAAAAAATGATTCTTTGGGATAATCATGCCAAAATATTAATTGTATAAGATTAATATGCCTAATCATATACAATTAATGATTTAAGTGAAATTAATGCCTAATTTCACACCCAAAAATACCAAAAATATTACCCAAAATAACAGAATCATGGAATATATTTTCTGTGATTTTTCAGTAATTTTTCATGGATTTTTGCATGAAGAATAAAATAAAATGGAAAAAGGAATAAAGAAAATACCAAAAATCAGAACTGGAGATAGTTCTGGGTGCAATTTGGGGGATGTGCAACACTCTGGGTGCAATCTGGGGAGCTCAAACACGACTTCTGCCCTTGGGACCCGCCTGTCATACACACAAAGTGTTAAAGGCGCTTTGCGTGGACCCAGTACACATGCACCATACCACTGACAGTACGTTTTGGTGCACAAGGACCAAGCCCACAGCCCAACCCTCAGTTTTTCGCTGGGGCTGTGTCTCATTAAACCTGACGACTGGGCCCCTCTCCTTCAGTCTCACTGCCAAGGGGGCCCAGCGCCCAGAGTTATTTTGGCCAGCGAAAAGAAAAGAAGGGAAAGAGAGGTGAGCGCGGTGCAAGCGCTCCCTCCCTCTGACAAGCCCGAAACCAAAGCACGGTTCACGTGCACCCAACCCAAGCGAGAGAAACCTTTTGAATTTCTCTCTCTCTCCCTCCTTTCTTCCTCCTCGAGCTCCAGAGCTCAGTGGAGCTTCGAAAATGGAGTCTAGGTGTACAATGCGAGTTGGCTTAAACCATTCTAGGGACTTAATCTACATCCTAAGGGGAGTTCAATGCCACAAACAGCATTGAAAATAGTAAAGTAAACAAAGAGAAAATCGAAGGAGAAAGTACCTCGACCTTGAAGGTGACAGAGCAATTGGGAGCTCTAGAAGCCAAGCCAACACCTGGAGAAGCTTCAAGACACCTCCACGACGCTGCCTGAAGTGCCAATTTGGGGTGAAAAGCACTCAATTGGCAGGTGCACCACTTGGCACCTCGGTCTGATTTGGATATGGTCAGTTGGCACAACTCAGCACTCAAGCAGCCAAATTGACACGTTGGGCACACTCAGTGGCACCTTGGTGACATGTCAAGCGCCAGCAAGGCCAAGGAATATTCGGGATATGCTCACACCCGAAAGGCATGACACACTGACCCAAGGAAGAAGACAAAGCCAACGGCTCCTTCTCTCTCCCCAGGCCTGTGTCAGGGACACATGTAGGCACCTCAATGGAGAGCTCTGAGCGCCAGTTAGCTGGAGGAATCTTCCAAGGACAAGCCTCAGGCCAGCACAAGCCTGGCTGGCTCAATCCTGGCCACTTGATCAAACCAAGGGCTGGGATGATGCCAGCTCAGCCCTGAGGCTTAAACCATGCCCTCTGGGCTATAAATAGACCCCCAGTGAAGAAGAAAGAAGAGGAGAGAGAGCAACATAGCTGAAACTCTGCCAAAATCAAAACTCCACCCAATTTTCACAAAAAGAAAGCTTAGCTGAGAAGAGATCAAGCTCTGAATAGCTAGGTAAGGGATAGAAGAGTCAAGCCTTGAGCTTGGCTCAGTCCCAATTGAGCTCAAGGAGCCAGTCTCACCTTGCTGGGTGAGATGGCTAGCCTCTGGCTGGGGAGGTGCACATGTGCCTCCCTCCTTCCAGAGCTCAATTGGTGGCTGAGCTTGAGTCTCAGGAGCTCACATGGTGAGTTCACCATGGAATCTGACAGTATACTCTAACCAATTGGCACATGCCAATCTGGTTTCATGGGGATGGGCACATGTTCATCCCCTTTCTCTCTCAAGCTCTGTGCACATGTGCAGTAGCTATGTAAAGCTCAATAATGGCTTTATACAAGCTGTTATGCTGTCAAAATTCCATGGAAAAACAAAATCCCATGTTTTATATGAGTATTGTATTTCAATTTGTTATAATATATGATATTTTGGTACAAATTGGTTTTATTTTCCTTTTAGTTCTTTCCTTCATGTTCTCTGATGTGCTTAATAGCTCAAGTTCATAATTGAGCAATGGAAAAGCAATAAACATCAATACTGGTTTGAGTCCAGTGAACTCCTGTTTCTGGCCAGCTGAGAGATCAATCCATATCTCTCAGCCTGGTTGTTAATTTCTTATGAAATTTCACAGTCATGTAGATTAGGTTTATACCAACTTACCATATAAATTTTATAATTTTTGGAATTTTCTGTGAATTGTTATGAATTTTACAATCTCATCTGTCAAAAACTCCAAAAAGGTCAACTTTGGGTCAAACTGAGAAGTTCATTCTTCTTTTGATTCAAAAATCCAAAATTTCTTGATTAATTCACCTTTATGACACCTCATGTGATGTTTTAAAGGATTTAGAATAATTAAACCAGGCTTTAATCCATAGGTTAAGCCAAATTTGATTTTTATGAAGCTGAAAGGGCATTTCTGTCCAGTCTGCTAAAAATACAATAATCATACTTTCTTTTCACTCAATTAACTTAAAATTTCATGGGCATCTAGAACAAGTCCTAATGCACTCACTCACCAAATTTTACCATTTTTGGGATTTTCTGTGATTTTCTGTGAATTTTTGAAATTGGGTCTGTCAAAATTGAAATTGAGTTGGCTCTGGACCATTACCAGAAAAGTGCAAAAATGAAATTAACTCGTGTTCAAGTGAAATTCATGTGTGAAATTGATATAAAACCTTTCTAAAACATGTAATTGACCCAAATGAATATAATCAAACATGCAATTTGAGAAGAATGTGATGAAATCAAAAGGAAACCAAATTGAAAATAAAACCAGAAATGACCCAATGTGCATAAAGGACAATGCACATCTAAATTGATGAAATTGATCATCCAAACATGTTCAAACATACTAAACGACACTGTTTGGAAGGTTAATTGAAAGAAAATTGCAAAGGAAAGCTATGAAATACCATTTGGTACCAAAGCCCCGAAACCAGTTTGGTACCAAATGGCCAAAGTTGCAAAATTGATGGATTAAACTCAAATTAAGCCTCAAAATCTTGATAAACATGTTCTGACGATGCTATATGACAAAGGAATCGAGTCAATTTGCCAAAAACCAGCTCAAATCCCTCAAAATCTCATCTCAGCCAACTTCCCAACCGAAACCAAGTGGCTACCCCCATCTCCGGCGATCCAGGCCGCCGTCGCCGCCGAGACCACCACCGATGGACTCCCCACTCTCTGGCGATGCCAGCCATGACTTCTGATCGGAGATCCGACGCCGGCAGGGCCTCGATCAGTGTCGGAGAGGATGAGCACGAATATTGATGCATCTCAAAGTGCGAATCTTGATGAAATTCAAACAGCCCATAGAAGGCTTGATGCGCGCCAGAGATCCAACGGCCCAGTTTAAAAGATGCTTTAAAAACTGAACTTAAGTTCAGATCTTGATGCATGGGCCCAAATCTGACGGCCCATATTAATCTGTTTTGAAAATAAACTTTAAACACCAAATAAAAATGATTTCTCAAGCCCATAAATTATGAAAAATATATCAAAAATCATGATTTCATTTATGAATATTTTTAAGACTATAAAATGTCAATTTTGATTTTATTTTATTTCTTTTTTTTTTATATTATAAATAAAAGAAAATTCAAGACATATCATATATGTATAAAATAAATTCAAAATATCAAATAAAATATTTTTAAAATAAATGGAAATTATGTCATATGAAAATGCTCAAAACAAATGAATTCTTTTTGATAAAATAAATCAAAATATTCAAAATAGTCAAATTATATTATATTTTGATAAAATAAATAAAGATATTCAAAATAATCAAATGATATTATATTTTGATAAAAATAAATAAAAATACTCAAAATAATCAAATTATGTTATATTTTGATAAAACAAATCAAAATATTCAAAATAGTTAAATTATGTCATGTTTTGGTAAAACAAATAAAAATATTCAAAATAATCACATTATGTTATATTTTGATAAAACAAATCAAAATATTCAAAAATGATTGAATTATGCTATATTTTGATAAAATAAATAAAAAAAAATATATTCAAAAATGATTAAAATATGTTATATGTTGATAAAACAAATCAAAATATTCAAAGATAATCAAATCATGTTATATTTTGATAAAAAAAAATAATAAAAATATTCAAAATAATCAAATGATATTATAATCAAATCATGTTATCTTTTGATATAATAAATCAAAAATATTAAAGAATGATTGAATTATGTTATATTTTGATAAAATAAATTGGAATATTCAAGATAATCAAAATTATGTTATATTTTGATAAAACAAATCAAAATATTCAAAGATGATTGAATCATGTTATGAAACAAATAAAAATGTTCAAAATAATTAAACCTTGTTATATTTTGATAAAACAAATCAAAATATTTAAATATGCAAATATACCCAAATATTTGACCAAATATGTCAAAAATACAAATATGTCCAAATATTTGACCAAACATGTCAAACATGCAAATATACCCAAACATTTGACCAAACATGTCAAATATGCAAATATGTCCAAATATTTGACCAAATATGTCAAACATGCAAATAAACCCAAACATTTGACCAAACATGTCAAAAATACAAATATGTCCAAATATTTGACCAAACATGTCAAACATGCAAATATACCCAAACATTTGACCAAACATGTCAAAAATACAAATATGACCAAACTTTTGACCAAACATGTTAAATATGCAAATAAACCCAAACATTTGACCAAACATGTCAAATATGCAAATACACCCAAATTTCTGGCCAAACATGCCAAATATACAAATATGTCCAAACTCTTGATAAAATAGGTCAAATATGCAAATATGTCCAAATCTCTGGTCAAATATGCCAAATATGCAGATAAGTCCAAAACTTGGTAAAAACATACCAACATATCAAATCATATCAAATCATGTTTCAAGAACATTAAACTGGCAGTGCGCTTCAGGTTTAATGTACCTCATTTTGGAAATCGATAAAGAATTATATGTTCCCGATCCTCCAATTTTCCCAGGTTTCGAATTGGCATAGCGCTTCAGATTCGGGACTTGGAAGGTCAATAGACTGTTTAGGATTATACGTCCTTGTCTTTGACATGAACCTTTTTAGAGATCAAACATCTCTGGTTCTTTGAGTATCGAGTTGGCAGTGCGCTTCACATTCGAACTCCGTGAGATCAATAGGATTATACATCCTCGATCTCTGATTTATGAGAAATTATACGTTTCTCTGACTTTAGATCATACGTCTTTAGTCTTATTATCCAAAGTTATACCTTTGGGTTATTTTAAATATGCATTATAATAAATTGGAAGGAAGAAATAAAGCCACAAATCTGATCCATATATTTTGATTAGTTTAGCCCATTAATCAGAGGTTCCCGAGGCGAGAGCCGGGGTAATTAACGGCGGGGGCTTGCGCCCGTCGGAAAATAAAAGTTCCCACAATCACCTAAATAATAAGTCCTTGAGCGCACAAACACGCGCAGGGATGTACCTGCACCTTCTTCCCCCGTGAGCGAGGACGCCGATGCCTCGCGCGTGGGCCGCGAAAAAGGGCCGCACAGAAATATCATCAAAATTAACAACCAATCTGCTGGACATGTTTATTTATTATTTATTTGTGTTTTTGGAGTTAAGTTGATTAGTTGTGACCTATATTTCACCCCAAATTTCATTAAAATTAGTTTAAAACTGTTTATAAACGTTTTTAATCAATTTGGCGTCATTTCTTATTGAAATTTCACCAAATTTAACAAACAAGTTGCTGGACATGTTTCTTTATTGTCTAAATGAGTTTTTGGAACTAAATTGATAAGTTATGACCTGTATTTCAACTCAAATTGCATTAAAATAAGTTTAAAACTGTTTTGAACATGTTTATACATGTTCTTAATAAATTTGGCCCCATTTTTCATTGAAATATCATCAAAACGCTGCTAAATATGTATACGTAATGTTTGTATTTGTTTTTGGAGTTAAATTGATTAGTTATGACATATTTTTAAAACTTACATTGAAATGTTTTTAAAACGGTTTTGAACACGTTTATATGCATTTTTGATCAATTTGGCCTCATTTCTGATTGAAATATCATCAAAATTCACAAACAAGCTGCTGGACATGTTTATTTATTATTTATAAGTGTTTTGGGAGCTAAATGATTAGTTATGACCTATATTTCAAGTCAAATTGCGTTAAAATCAATTTAGAACGGTTTTGAACATGTTTATACACGTTTTTAATCAATTTGTCCCCATTTCTTATTGAAATATCATGAAAATATATAACTAAGCTGCTAAATATTTTTACATGATGTTTCTATGAGTTTTTGGAGCTAAATTGCTTATTTATGACCTATATTTCACTCCAAATTGCGATAAAATGAATTCAAAACTGTTTTGAACATGTTTTTACACGTTTTTAATCAATTTTGCCTCATTTCTCATTGAAATATCATAATAATTCACAAACAAACTGCTGGACATTTTTATTTATTGTTTGTATTTGTTTTTGGATCTTTATTGATTAGTTATGACGTATATTTCATCTCAAATTGCATTAAAATAAGTTTAAAACTATTTTGAACATCATTATACCCATTTTTAATCAATTTGGCTTCATTTATGATTGAAATAACGTCAAAATTAACAAATAAGCTGCTGGACATGTTTATTTATTTTTTATATGTGTTTTGGGCTAAATTGATTAGTTATGACCTATATTTCAACTCAAATTGCATTAAAATCAATTTAGAACGGCTTTGAACATGTTTATACACGTTTTTAATTAATTTGTCCTCATTTTTTATTAAAATATCATCAAAATTCATACATATGCTGCTGAATATGTTTATATAATGTTTATATTTGTTTTTGGAGTTAAATTCAATAGTTATATTTGTTAAATTGATTAGTTATATGTCAACAATTTATACTAAATATCGGTGTTATTTATACTAAACATACTAATTATTAATATTTAATATTTAATAACACATAATATTAATTAAAATTATAACATTGCTCTTGCTTAACAAAATTAATTGAATCTCTCTTTTCTTCTGACATTGGCAAAAACAATTAAAAAGGAAAAAACATAAAAGAGCAAAGATTATTACTTTTTCATTACAAACTCTGTTAGGATTTCATTAATAAAAACCCAAAGAAAGTCAACAAACAAAATTAGATGAAAGATTAAGGAAAAAACTTAGAACTATTGTCCTGTTTATTATAAAATTTGGTATCATTATCCTCTACAATTTGGAAAAAAAAAACAAACATTCTTTAACAAAATTACAAGTAACGAAAGGTTTTTGTGTTTTCCTCATCTTAACAAAATTGAAGTCCGAAAACATAAAACTAAAAAGACAAGTGATAAGTTTCAAATCCATTGGCAAGGGATAACAATAATTATTCTTTTTATATATATATATAACCATCATAACTTAGTTTTAATATTTTATTTACGTCAATGATATATATAGAGAACAAATTATTTTCTAAATTAACAACAAGTGATAAATTTTTGTTGTATTTGATTGCATTGATTTCTTATCTATAACAAACAAATCTAAACATTTTTATTTGGATCGAACATTCAAATCAACATGATCCAGAAATAAGAAACAACCTTAGGCTGTCAAAATTTGTAGTAAAAAATGTTTAAGAATCCAAACTGTCTGATCTAAATTTTTTTAGGGAATATAGATTTTTTGTCTCTATAAAACTTCGGGTTTAAATTTGATCAAATAGATTATGAATCACATCGTACAATATGTCAGCACAACTATAGCAGATTGGAGTTAAGGATATGCTTCTGAATGAGTTAGAGGAGGTGAATAAAGACGAGGGAAAGAGAACTACGTTCTCAAGTATATATATATTATAATCGATATTAATTTTATTATTTAGATTAAAAAATGAGTTATTATTCATATTAACGATTTTATTATGTAATTTATTTATACAGTAATTTTGTTATTCAATTTAAATGAATTATTATTAATATTAGTGATATTTGAGTTGAATAATAAAAATACTGTTAAAAATAAGTTACATAATAAAATAATTAATATAAATAATAATTCATATAATATAAATAATAAAATCAGTATTAATAATAATATCAATTTTAATATCTCTCAAATATTTTTCAAAAATTTAAGCCTTATTTCCAATCTCTTTTTTTTTTCTCTCAAACTCAAATGCACAGTCTAAGAAACGACGAACAAAAACCCTAATTTCCTTTGTATTTTTCGTCTAATTAAAACCCAATCTCTTCTCTAATACAAAGCCCAACAGCCCATAGTCCACAGATGCACGCGAAATCTAGAAGCATCACGCTCCTACTACTACTCCTACCTCACTTCTCTCTAGATTTTGGAACTCTCTAGAATTTCTGCTCCACCTCTCCTAACAGACCCACGAGTTTTACAGAATATTTACTTACAGAGGGAATCGTGTTATCTCGTCCTATAGTCAAAAGCCACGTTTGAAATTGTGAACTATAGTAAAATATAAATGGTGAGAAAGAACTTGCTCATTCCTCACCCGAACCTCATCCGACTTTCGGTTCCTTGATTAATTTACGGTATTTTACGTACAGGTAATATGATCAATGCTATTGGTTGTATTTACTAAATAACAGTACAGTTGTCATACGTAAGACTTATTCGTAAAAATTGATGAGATCTCAGCAGTAACATGAGTTTGAAGTTCCCTTAAAACCCTCGCCTCACCTCTCTCGCATTTTTAATCTTTCTCGAGTTGCTACAAACGAAATAGTATTCATCGAATTGCTGGCTGGAATCATCTGTTCGTTTTGAAGAAGATTAGCCATGGATGAGGAGATGGAGATGCCAATGGGAATGGGAGATGAGATGATGGGGGGCATGAACGGAGAAGACATGGAATTCCCAGACGAGGCACCGATTATGAAGGTGGGAGAAGAGAAGGAGATCGGGAAACAGGGTTTGAAGAAGAAACTTGTTAAGGAAGGACAAGGTTGGGAGACTCCCGAGAATGGCGATGAGGTTGAAGGTGTGTATCGTCTAGTATTGAGAACTATTCAATTCATCCTTTTGTTTTTCTTTCTTCTCATTTCTGATAGGATTGTGCATTAGGGAGATAAGATTGATGATAGATCTGATCTCCTTTTCTTTGTTTTTGTATAGTACACTACACTGGAACATTGCTTGATGGCACTAAGTTCGATTCGAGTCGTGATCGTGAGGCCCCATTCAAGTTCAAGCTTGGACAAGGTAAGCACTCTCTTTTCCTTGCTTTTGATCTTATGTTATTGAAGGCAATTGACAATAAGTACAGGTTAATTGTTGTGGTTATTCATAGTGGCTACGAGGAATGATGTTAGTGTTGTAATTCATGGTGTTACTTGTATGATTTGCCTTTTATCTATATGAGATTATAAGCCTGTTTTTAGTGTTTTATCTTCTTGATGTTTAATTCAATTTGATCGTCAATTAAGTATGCCTTAGATTGGCTTGACACCCAGTTGCACAATGTAATTGTCAGATATTGCTGATTAATCTAAACCAGTAGCTTCGCTATCAGTACCAGTGATTTGCTGGTTTCTGGTTTCTTTTACTGGATAAATTTTATTCTGCCTACACATAGATTTACTTTGGATTTGGGCAATTTATTGCATATTATGCATAAATCCAATAATTGTCAGCTGTAGATTTGCACTAATCAAACTCTTAATCTGTTTATAATACTCGCAAGACACTCTCATATAAAATGCACTTTGCTCTAACAACCATTGTTTATCTAAAAAAATTCAAATACTAGGCCAAGTGATAAAGGGGTGGGATATTGGCATCAAGACAATGAAGAAAGGAGAGAATTCAATCCTCACAATCCCAGCGGAGCTGGCGTATGGTGAGTCGGGCTCCCCTCCCACCATCCCACCCAATGCAACGCTTCAATTCGATGTTGAGCTTCTCTCATGGTCAAGTGTGAAAGACATTTGCAAGGATGGTGGCATTATCAAAAAAATTCTCATGGAGGGAGAGAAGTGGGAGAATCCCAAAGACCCTGATGAAGTTCTTGGTATGTTCATGTTCTTTATTTCTTTCTTTTGTTTTTACTGTTTTGGCAAGGGCATATGCATCATTGACTCGAATAACTGTTTGTCTCGTTGAGAATCAAGCACTAACAGAAAGTATTGGCGGTCTGTTAAATGATGTATAGGTGATGAGTACTGCACAGTTTGGAGTTCAAAATTGTCATATTTCATTTGTTGCCAATTTCCTATGTAGTCAGTTAATGTCCCATGAGGACGTGTGTAATAGTTCTAGTACAAAACTACCCTTTTATTGATTGTTTTTGGAGGAGATTGGAGGGTATTGTGAATGAATGTAATTTTATAAATTTTGAGGTATCCAATGACATACCCTTTTTTGTTTCTTGCAGTTAAATATGAAGCACGATTGGAGGATGGCACTGTCATCTCAAAGTCAGATGGTGTTGAATTTACTGTTAAAGATGGTTAGAATGAGCTATAAGCTGTGTCTCTTGTGTAAATTTTTTTATTTTGCAATGTTGCTTTAATTGGCTAATGTGATTTTGAAAATGATTGTAGGATGCTTTTGTCCCGCAATTGTGGAGGCTGTCAAAACAATGAAGAAGTCTGAGAAAGTTCTCCTTACTGTCAAGCCTCAGTGTATGTTTATTATTAGTGTTACTTCTCAATAAAACATGACTAACACCAAAAGCCCTTACATCTGAAGAACCAAGATCGCAGTGGTCAGATGCTGGTCTTTTAGGCATCTACACGGAATTAAGATTGCAATGCCTTGTTATGGGTGCACCTAAGTTTTTTGTACTACACATGATGTTACTTTGGTCTAGATACCAGTAAAGCGCCTTACCAAAACTTAAAAACTTGAATCAGTAAATCCCTGATCAAGCATAAATGGCCATAATGCAGGATATCTAAATGTATAAAAAGCAGTCTGACATTTTCTTTTTATTATGAAGATGGATTTGGTGAGAAAGGGAGACCAGCCTCAGGTGAGGAGGGAGCAGTGCCAGCAAATGCAACTCTTCACATAGAACTCGAATTGATTTCTTGGAAAACAGTGACCGAGATTGGAGATGACAAGAAAATAACCAAGAAAATACTCAAGGAAGGAGAGGGGTATGAGAAGCCCAACGAAGGAGCAATTGTCAAAGGTACTTGTATTGAACATATTCATACTATTTTTTAAATTATTGCTATGCAAATTGTTCTGGAAAGTATTACTTTCAATCTAATTTACCTATTGTTATACAACTTTCAATTGGGTTCTATATTTTTTAGGGTGATTTCAGCCAATAAAAAGCTAAGACAATATTCTAAAAGAAAAGGAGCATATGATCCAATGAGGACCTGTTATTGTTTTGTGGTTTTTCTTTTTGATATTACATCGGTGATGTTAAAATTGTTTTGACTGGCCATGTTGCAGTTAAACTGATTGGAAAGCTCCAGGATGGAACTGTTTTCACAAAGAAGGGTCATGAAGAGGAGGAATTTGAGTTCAAGACTGATGAAGGTATGAACCTTGGCAGTTCTGCTTTACGTTTCCTCATATAAATATATGTGAGATTTGACTGAATAGCATGGTTATGTGCAGAGCAAGTGCTAGAAGGGCTTGACAGAGCTGTAATGAGCATGAAGAAAGGAGAGATTGCGCTTGTGACTATACCACCAGAGTATGCCTTTTCCTCTACTGAGTCGAAGCAAGATCTGGGTGTGGTCCCTGCCAACTCCACTGTCATCTATGAAATTGAGCTTGTGTCTTTTGTCAAGGTTGGTCTATGTCTAATGGTCTTTTAAGTCGAGGAATAACATAGGAGTACAGTCCCAAAATGGTGCTTTAAGGTTTAGTAGAAGTGCAATTATGGGGATTTGTTGTAGTCCCACTTGGAACAGGAAATAGCGATGCTTTTGGTGTTGTTTCTCCATACTGGGACCTACTTAACGGAGTTTGATGGGAATAAGCAAAATTCTGCTTTTGTTCTCTAGAAGTTCTTTTTTTTGTTTTTTGTGATATTTTGGTTAAAAGGGGAGTCCCTGTTAGTTGTCTGAATTCTCTTTCAATTGTAGTACTGCATAAAAGTTGGATTTAGAATATATTCCATAGTATGTACTGGATGTAGAAATATTTCATTCTGCATAAGAAATGGAATTTCATCATCCTTTTTACTTGAAATACAGGAGAAGGAATCATGGGACTTGAACAATGCAGAGAAAATTGAGGCAGCTGGTAAGAAGAAAGATGAAGGCAATGCACTATTCAAGAGTGGCAAGTATGTGAAGGCCTCCAAACGATATGAGAAGGTACTGTATTTTATTGAACCATACATATTACCTACAGTACTGTTAAGGCTGATATATGGGGAGCCAATTGAACTTCTTTTGTTTTCTCATTTGTTGGTTCTCTTAGGCAGCAAAGTTTATTGAGTATGACAGTTCATTCAGTGATGAGGAGAAGCAGCAGTCGAAGTTGCTCAAAATATCTTGTAACCTCAACAATGCTGCCTGTAAGCTCAAGCTGAAAGACTACAAGCAAACTGAGAAACTCTGCACCAAGGTATCATATATTTGTATTTCACTTTGTAATCTTTTTCCTTGTGTGCTTGGAGCACTAGTTTATTCTGGTATTTCATTATATATATTTTGTTTCTGGTCTTAGGTGCTTGAGTTGGATGGAAGGAATGTTAAAGCATTATACAGAAGAGCACAGGCGTATATCAATCTGGCTGATTTGGATTTGGCTGAGATTGATATTAAGAAAGCACTTGAGATTGATCCTGACAACAGGTATTTGACTTATCTCTGTTTATGCTTTTACTGGCAGTTAGTTCGTCTAATGTTGTTGTCACTACTGAGTGGGCGTTGCTTCAGCTTTCTGCATTAAATAACTTGGGAAATATTTACAATAAAAAAACCAGTATCCTACAAAGGATTGGACCGAGGTGGCAAAGGTCATGAAACATGATGCTAAAATGTGATATGGAATCTATTGAACATTTGTTTATTTGGTTTGTTAGGGATGTGAAAATGGAATATAAGACATTGAAGGAGAAGGTGAAAGAGTACAACAGGAGAGATAAACAATTGTATAGCAAGATGTTCGCAAAATTGGGCAAATCAGAGCCCCAGTCCAATGTATGTACATCTCTCTCTCTCTCACACACACACACACTCTGTCAGGCCATACTTTTTGAGATTGAAAGTGAAATCATAGTGCTACTTGAGTCGGATAAAAATTTAATATCTGGTTGCCTCTTGAATTAAAGATGAATTAGTGGGTTGAGGGTGTTTACACTGCAATAATCATTAATAAGAGGTCCCAAGGAACAAGGCAGATGAGATGGTTTAGTGCAGTTAATGCATCTAATTTTTGCAGATTTATGTCTGATATTGTTACTAAAATTCTACACGAATCTATGACAGAAAACAGGAGGCCAGCAAGAGACCGAGCCTATGAGCATTGATAGCAAAGCTTAGCCAACCAACCCTTGCTTGTAGTCTTTAGAAACAACATTTTTCATGAACTCGATTCTATGCTTCCCAGAGTGGTCTTGATCTTTGGTTGTGATGAATTGTTTTACTTATCTGGATTTGTTGCCAGTACTCAATTTTTAACTGAACTTTCAAGACTGCTATAATCCTACTGTGCTTGTTGTATTTGCTTGCTTGAGTAAACTTAATTAGGCAATGTACACTCTTTCCTTAGTTGCATTTTTTAGCATCTGAAGTTCATCATAAGTACAGCCATCACGCCGCTAATTCGCTTATTATTACCATGTTATACTGTTAAGATAATTAGAAGCAAATCAGGAACAGTAATCTTTGTATTTGGAGTTCACATTCTTTTTCTCCCTCTCTTGAAGCCCAGATCAAACTATCTATAATGAAATAAAATAAGATCTACATGTAATAACGTAATCAAATAAAACTCTATACGTATATATACTTTTCACATAATAAAAAAGGATATAATATGGAAGTAGTTAATACTGCCACTGTACGACCTGTTCCATTTGCTGGGCAAATGTAAGTGACAAATCCGATTGGTCTTAATTTAATTCTATTGTTTTTGTCAAAGAGCAAGCGTATCGTTTATTAATTCCGTTACGTCTTCTTGTATCATACCTGATATAGTATTAGGCTCTCTTGTCGTTTTTGTCTATCTTTAGACATGTGCTTACTTATGTCAAAGAGCCCAATACATGACAGCGAACAGTCATGCCAAGTCGATATCTTCCACGCTATTTTGATTTAGGCAAGTGTTCGAATCTCTGGCAAGTAACTCAATGAATATCCGTTTTGGCTTTATGTGTTCAGTAATTTAGGAACTTTTGTGGGACTATGTAAGATGTTACTATAAAAAAAAAAATATACGCGCATCTAATTAATCAAAACTTGCTCCTTACACTTTTTGACTTTAGTAATTGGTGGAGGTATTCATGGAGTGGGGAACCAATTTCTAATCCTTCCTGCTTTTGCGTTCACAAAAAGAAAAACCAACATAGTAGAAAGTAAAACCTCCTTGCAAGAGGATGCTTAAAGTCTTACCTACTTGTAGAATAATTGAAATTTTCTTCTATTGGTTGGTGATGGTGGGGGATGCAGTTTTTGGCATGTAGATATAGTAAGAGTTTTCCATAGTTGCAAAGAGGAAACTAGTGTACTTATCTAAACTAGCTTCAGGCATTTAGTCTGAGATGTAGGGCCCATGGGGTCCAGTGGTACTCTCTATTTCTTTTTTTTTTAAAATAAGAGTTTTCATTAATCCGATATTTTTTTAATATTTTTTATAGAACTTAAATATGTATTTTTCTGTAAAGATACGAAACCCATCATTGTTTATATTATGCCTGCAGTTTAATGGTATTCTCCATTTTTAAGATACTTTTTGTTCTTTAAGACAACCTAAACCTTGAATTTAAAGTGAATTTGATTGAAATCTTAAACAATTAAAATACATTTTACTATCATTTACAATATTTCAAGTTGAAAATGCTATAGCATTTGAAATATAAGCACCATTTTAAAAAAATCCTATTATAGAAAAAGAACAATTCTGTTATCTATCAAAATTTTCAATATTTAATGAATTATAACCATTACCTTCAAACTAATTTCTCCGTATATCATATAAATTAAGATTCATATCAAAATTAACTCGTAAAGAATGCTTTGAAGTTTGATAAAGGTTTGACACGGTACAATCAGGTACATTTTAGGTGGCAAGTTGGATAAATTTAACATAACCAACTGGAATCAAACAACCAGTGCACTTATCCCAACATGCATGTGATTTGAGCAGCAATCCCAAGGCCTTTGACAATGGAAAGACAAAAGAAAAAGAAAATACATATGCAACAAATAATGTCACCTAGATACCATAGTTTTGGTAAAGAGCATGAACTATATAATATTTATTTTCATAGCTTTTGCTTTGTTTTATTATAGTTTGGGCCTTTATGTTTGACTGCTAGCTTGTGGTTGGTTAGTTCAACAAAAAGTTGTACCTTTTTTTTTTCTTTTTGGTAATTAAAAAAAAGATAATTTTGGTAAAAAGTTACTATGATGTTTTTAACTTTTACATGACATAGACATAATGCATTAACGTTATAGTTTTTTTTTCTAAATAATACTCTTAAAGAAAAAAATAAGATACTTCAAAGTCAATGCATGTTTATAGTCCTCGCATTCATTGACCAAAAAAAAAATTAATATCATATATACCCATTAAGTTTCATTTGATTTCATATTTATCAATCAACTCTTTAATATATCATATATCTTTTTAAATTCTTCAAAATCTATCATATTTATTCATATAATTTTTAGATTCAAGTTAGAATTCATCAATTTTATTTTTTAATATGAAATTTGACCGAAATTTTTTAATTATTTTTCTTAAAATTATTTTCTTTTAGTTTTTTCATGTAATTTTTTTTTGTTCCCGACTAATTCTCATTCCCTACAAAAAATTCCATTTTGAATTGAATCATTTTTCAACTACACTCATATTTTGCACATTTTGCTTAAAAAAATTTCATAAAGCAAAATGTACAAAGCAAGAACACAATAGGTGAGAATGAGAATTTTGTTTTGCAGGAAGAAACTAAAAGAAAATTATTTTTAAAAAAAACTTAAAAAATATTTTGGTCAATTTCATATTAAAGTATAAACTTGATGAATTCTAACTTCAGTCTAGAAATTAGATGGATAAATATGATAATATATTAAAGAGTTGTGAGTAAATATGATAGATTTTGAAGAGTACAAGGGGATATATGATATATTAAAGAGTTGATGGATAAATATGAAATAAAAAAAGACTTGAAGGATATATATATATGATATATTAAAGAATTGATGGGTAAATATGAAATCAAAGAAAACTTGAAAAATATATATGATATTACCCCCAAAAAAAGGTCATCTACACGATTTGACCGCGTGAAATTTGTGTGCATTGAATGCAAAGTTGAGAGAAATTTTTTTCACTGATGTCAATGGTATTAATTTTAAATGAATTAGTTAGATAAAATATCGAATTTATTATATTTATAATGAGAATCTGTAAATTTCAGTGAGATCAATTGAACTCATCGTTGTCACAAAGTGAATGTGAGGAAAAGAAATATATGAAGATAAAGTCTGAAGTTTTGTATAAGCACTCTTCTCTTAAAGTATATATAGTATTTAATATAAAAGACAATCTAAAAAAAATATAATACTGCTACTTTTTTGTTAGAACAAATGATACTCAAAGAAGCTTTAATCGTTCTATGGCTCCTTTCATATCATATAAAAAGTAAAATTATCATATCAATAAATAACATATTTAAGTTATAAAAAAAATTAATTTAACCTTAAAAATACTTACAATTTCAATCCATGAAAATGAGGAATTGTTCCACGGTCATGTTAAAACTGTATAGGATGAAAATAAAAAAAATATATTTATTTGTATGAGAATAAAATAAATATTAAAAAAACTGCTTTGATGTACACAAGATTCATTTGAAAGTTAGCTATTTGAATTGATATTTTTTAATAATTCAGTCTCAATTTTCATGAGGACTGTTTCCAATAAAACATTCATGCTCTTTTCAATACATACATTTTTTTTTAATACACATATCTTTTCAATAAAACATCCCACTCTGCATTACATAATGTACTTCTTTCTCTCAAAAGTGTTTCATAATATACTTCTTTTTGGTATTTAGTAAGTTGTGATGCACTATATTTGGAATTGGGTTCTGTCATAAAAACTCTAATAAAAAAATATCAATAATTTTAAACGATCTAAATTTAAATTTTTATTTTGTTGAATCTTATCTATCATAGAGATAATAACGATAATGTCAATTATGATAACGGATGTGAATTCGCTTGAAATCACTCTGAAATCCCTATTTCATATCTTATTTCAACAACTTAATGAAAATTACTTTTGTGATTATGATACTAAAAATTTGAGCCTCCACATTTTATAAAAAGAACCACATATATACAAACTCTCTCTTCTTCTTTTTAAAAAAAATTGACAGTACACATATGTGCAAACTCTCCAAACATAATAAACAGTATATTAGCAATAATCACAATAACAACGAAGACCAAGAACAACTTATATTATTTTTTTTTTGAAATAATGGTCATGCCATCAATTTCATTTGAAACTAAAATTGATACCATAAACCCTGATACTGGCAGGGTATAAGTGTCCACAAAATTATTCTAATCAACTACTTATACCAAACACTGGTACTACATCTGCTCTACATCTATAGCATAGCTAAAACATAACAGTATACTAACCCTTGGCAACAAAAAACATAAAGGTACCACAACCCGGTACCAGAGAGGCAATACACAAAAAATTCCTAAACATAGTACTGAGAAAACTTATAAGAAAAAACAAAATAGTTCAATTAATGCTTTGCTGCATCTTTTATGATATTTCTCCTTTAGACATAAAGTCTTCTCCTAAGTCCAAAAATAACCTTCCGTTTGATGGAACAATTTATATTATATATGTATACATTACACTTTTAACAGTCCAAATAACATCAAAATTATTATTTAAAAAAAAAGGACATAAGAATGAACATAATTTTCTCCTCTGGAACGTGCACAGATGCACTCCCTCATGTTGGTAAATAATATGACAGAAAATCTCACTTGAATATAATAATAAATTAAACTTATGAAATGAACTTTTGTTCTTTTAAGAAGACAAACAAAATTTGTTAATTTTATAAATTATAATATTGACTACTTGCATGTTGTACCAACGGTTGCATAGCATTTGTACTTGTGGTAATTGGTTGCCAAAAATTAAAATTACAAGATGTTATATTATATTAGAGATACAATATCAACATTGGAAAAGACACCACCTACTATTTGTATATACTGTTGGCTAGACCGTATAGGTTCCATGACTTCTTGTTGAGTACAAAATAATTATAATATTTTCATACTTGGAGGAATGTTACTTCAGTAGAATACTATGAAATTAATATTAGTTTTTAGTTTGATTTTTATATTGAGAAGAGGAATCAGAATATTGGAATTTTAATTAACTTTTGCAAAAATTAAGGTGTCTGTTATTTATGTGCCTTTCAATTTGTTCTCAGTTCTCACAAAATAGCTTTTGATAATTTGATTTGTCAATTTGGTTAAAATTGGATTTGCTGTTTTGTGATCATTCTTGATATTGGGATGTAGTATCATGAATAAATGTTTTACTTTTATTTTGTTTCAACCTAAAATATTGGGTTGTGGTATTCAAAATATTTTTAGTTTCAAATGAAACTGATGGTCCTATCACTTTTTTTAAAAAAAAAATAATTTGATTTGACAGAAATACAAACAATTAAGCTTATAAATAAGATGATATGTCAAAAATAAAAAATTTTAAGGAGTTAAACATGATAAATTATATTTTAATCTATCTATTTTGGACGTTTAAAATTGCTCAGAGTACATAACTTTTAAGTTCAAATTTTACCGTATTTATTCGCTTTAAAATAATATATATTTTAATTGTTTTATCAGGATTAAAACTGTTTAGTTGTCAAAAATCATTAAATCGTCTTTTTTCCAAATACTTGACGTCAACACATCTAAAAAATGACTACACAATTTAAACGGAGTCTAAATTTTATTTTCTAAAGACTTGTTATCAATACTTATTTAGTTATCTGTATGGTTTTATTTTTTGTATCATACCAGTATTTACTCTGTTATAATATGAGCTATGATGTTGGAACTATATTATATATTTTACTTAGTTAATTAATACAAGGTTAGTTTTAGCAGCACAATCCACATCATGTTATGTTATTTATCTTAGGTGTCATTAATGATTTAAGTTCTGAAAATTAATAAAATTAGTTTTATGAGACAATATCAACATCATAATGTATTTCCTGAAACTAAATATGGTACATGCTATTTAAAATCCTTAACAACATTAAAAAAAAAAACAACTTCAAAATTTTTTTTGTCAAAATAAAAAACATGTTACTCTTCAATGAATAAACCATGTGTATAAATTATACTAACCATATATTTGAATTTTAAATAAAATACTTTGTTGCCTAATGCCTCTGCTAAGAAAGAATTGGAACCAACCACATGTATAACACAATAATAATATATTTTATTTTTCTATAAAAAAAACGTAAATTTAAATTCCGTAAAATACATTTAAAAATAAATAAATATCAAAACTAAAAAAAACCCATATTTCAAAAAATAAAAAGAAACAATTGGAACATGAGGATTCTAGAGTAGCAATGTGGGACCCACTAGAAAAAAAAATATAAAAAAAAACATGATTGATTTAGAAGGCATCCCACCGAATTTAAAAAAAGTAGAGTAACAAAACCATTTAAGACTGTTTTGTCCCCATCTACCATTTTAATCATTGATAAATCCCAACTTGAGGACAAAATCAACCCACTTTTGGGGGACCACCACTTAATCACAAAAAAAAAAAAAACAGTCATAATTGTAAAATTTTCTTTTACCATATACACTACAAAAATGTTTTTTATTTCTCCATTGCTTGCTACATGTAATTAATAGTATTGACTGAGATAATTTTTGACCTATGAAAATGCTCCAAGCAAAAATCTTCACAAGTTGGTTTTTTTTTTTTTAATTTTAGGGAATTTCATTTAAGGAATAAGTAAGAGGTTGCTAATTAGTAAGAAAACGGATTCAATGTTAATGATTATGATTATCGGTATTAAATAATATTAATTTTATTATTTATATTTAAGTATATAAATTTAAGCGGGTCAATTTTCCGATTTGTCTCGTTCAAAAATTTCTAGACCAATTAATTTTTTAAGTGGACCAATTTTGATGACTTTGGATTCTTTAACTATTTTATTTTTCATTTTTTTAAAGGAAGAAAAATTAGCAACTTTGAAAAAAAAATCCGTCCAATAACACTGCTTTCTCCTAATTAAAAA
Organism: x Bolboschoenoplectus mariqueter; assembly: GCA_037678475.1. Taxonomy (NCBI): domain Eukaryota; kingdom Viridiplantae; phylum Streptophyta; class Magnoliopsida; order Poales; family Cyperaceae; genus x Bolboschoenoplectus; species x Bolboschoenoplectus mariqueter. The sequence goes on along the minus strand of CM075236.1, from coordinate 3,437,537 downwards.
TAGTAAAAATCATTAAAAAAATTAAGAACTGCCTCGGTACAAAATTTGAGTATTAAAATTAGACTGATTTTGCCGTGGATCAAAATTTATATTATAAATAAAAAAATTAGATTAAAATGAATGATTATGATTTATTAATCATTAAAATTTTTGATCCATAACAGAATTCCTCTTAAAATAATATCACATGTTCAAAAATAATATTTGAATATCAACAATTGAAACTTAAAAATCATAAATTTGTCCTATACATAACAGATAAGATAACACTTCGGCCTTTCTCATTGGAATTTATCCCCATTTTATGGCTGATAAAACTGAGATGAGACACACAACATGCATGAACATGAAATCATCAAAATAAAAAAAATAGATAATACTTCTAATAACAACCAAAATAATATAAAATAAATAAAATCATAATAAAAAAACCTTGTTCAAGGGGACAAAGAGCCCCTATTTGACTAATATGGCCTGGCAACTCTCAGACCAAAGCACTCTTCATTCCAAATTCTCACCTTATATTAATACAATACAATAATATTACAAGTACTTCATGCATTAAAATAATTAGATCAGCTTCAGGCATATATAGGTTCCTCCTTTCTTTTTTCTTGCTCTTTTTTATTTGATTTCTACAGTTTAAAAAGGTCAAACATATCTCTGCTCTGCTGTTGCCTGTTAAGCACTTCTCTGTCACCTCTCTCTTTCTTTCTCTCTCTCTCTCTCTCTCTCTCTCTTTTTCTTTTAAAAGCCCCGCCATCTCTTCTTTTACACTCCCCTTTCCTCTCCTCTTTCTACTCTCAGATTTCCCATTTTGGGTCTCTACCTCTTACCCAAACAAGTTTCAATCTTTGGTGACAATTTTCCCAAAATTTGAGAGATGAATAACCCTGTAGAGTCGCAATGTTTTCTGGACTTGAACTGGGACGGGTCAATTGACCCGGGATTAAGCTCAATTGGGGAAATCTCCTCTTTTCATTCTCTCTACGCACCAAACCTCTCCACAAATGGTGACATTCCTATGCCTCAAGCGCTAATTCCCACCTCTTGCTTCGACCAATTGTGCAACGACTCCGGGTTTGCGGAGAGAGCCGCGAGGTTCGCAAGCTTCGATGGTCAGAATTACAACGGGTTCTGCGACAACATTGGGTTAATGGGTTTGCCTGGAAATGGTGCTTGTGTTAATTTGGTTAATAAAGGACTGATTAGGCCGCAACCGGCAGTGAGTGATAATGGGTTCGGGTCGACAGTTTCCGACCCGTCAGCATCAGTGGGGACTTCAAAGAAGAGGAAACCCACACCCAAAGGCAAAGGAAGAGATAATTCCAATTCCAAGGTGAATAAATGGATTTTTAGTACCCAATAATGAAGCCCATTGTAACACTGGTACATATAAATTTGGTCTCTCTCAGGTACCAGTCAGAGCAGGGCAGTACCAGATTAGTATTTTTATTAGGAGCAGATGTGACATTTTACTAGAAACAGTCGTACCTTGTACTGAACTTTCCAAAATTATCAATGTTGACATGTACATGTGTTACCGCTACTTCAATATTGCATGGTCAAAATGATATCTTAGAATATCTTTTTTATTAATTCTGCAGGAAGGAGATGAAGAAGGAAAAAATGGTATGACCAAGCGATGTAAGGCAATGGATGAAACCCAACAAGCCGATAATACCATGAAGCCAAAAGTAGAGTGTGCCGTAACCATCGCTGAGGATTGTGATAAGAAAAATGGCAAAAAAGAAGATACCAAATCTAAGACAGCCGAACCGCCAAAGGATTACATACATGTGAGAGCAAGGAGAGGTCAAGCTACTGATAGCCATAGCCTTGCCGAGAGGGTACATTTCCTCTTGCATTATTTATTATTGTTTACTTCTGGTGGTACCATTTTTGCACTGGAATTTTAATGTAATTGTTGAAATCAGTACTAGTACAGCAAATGTCACCATTAAACCCACCAACCTTTTTGTAAATTTTGATCTTAATTTTTTTTTTAATTTGTTGCGCACTCGTGCTTATTGGTTTATTTTGTTGTTCTGATGTTAGGTTAGGAGAGAAAAGATTAGTCAGAGGATGAAATTACTGCAAGATCTGGTTCCGGGTTGTAACAAGGTATACTTACATAATAACCTCCAAACAAAAATATTTAGCATAAATTTAAATGACAATGAACTTACTTTAAACTTTCTAGTCTTATTATCTATTTAATTATTTCACACAGGTGACTGGAAAAGCAGTGATGCTTGATGAGATCATAAACTATGTCCAATCTCTACAACGCCAAGTTGAGGTACTGGACTAGAAATATTCTCTAACGAATCTACATACTTATTCATTTCTTCAAATATTTCTTTAGTTATGAAAATTTGATCCCTTCTCTCTCTCTCTCTCTCTCTATATCTGCAGTTTCTTTCAATGAAGCTGGCAACAGTGAACCCGCAACTAGACTTCAACACCTTACCAAATCTCCTACCAAAAGATGTAAGCTGTGGAGCTATTTACTTAGATTTTTTAGAGTCCCCGGATAAGTCTTACCAAGAAAAAAAAAAAAGAAATTCCAGTCAAATTAAGAAAAATGACTATTCTTTTTAACATTCCCCTTTTTTTTTTACTCGTTCATTTCTTTTCAGGTTCATTCTAGTTGCAACCCAATGTTTGATTCTGTATTTCCTCTGGAGACATCTGGTGCTGCTTTCTCTTTTATGAATCGTTCTTTCGGTACTAGCAGTGCTGGTACAGGGGCCCATATAAGCAAGCATCATCTCAGCGTCAATGGAATCAATGATATTGTACAGGTAAATGTGGTCAATATAAATTGGTAAAAGAGATGACAAGGAGTTAATCATTTATTCATTTACGTTTAACTGAATTTGTTTACTGTTGTCGTATTGAGTTTGTAAATTTTCTAATATAAATATTTGGTGATTATGGTTCTAATATACTTGTAAATATTCCAGCAAGCAAACTTTTGGGAGGCTGATCTTCAAACTGTTGTTCAGATCGAAACAGCCTCTTCTCAAAGCTTCCACGGTATGTAACCTACAGAAACTCCTTATAATTCACTGAAAATCTTTTGTTCTGTCATCTTTTCAGAAGCTATCTTATATTAGAAATTGTCCAATTTGCCCCTAACAAGTTACTCTTTATTATAATAAAAAAGGGAAAGAGTTAGTGCTCTTCTTTTTTTTGGAAAAAAAAAAATCTTGTGAAGGTGGAAAGTTTTCCTTACCATATATTTTTCCTTGTTTAATTTTCTTTTTCATTGTTACATGCTAAATTAGATCTATTCTTTTTTGAGCAGGTCAAATGCAAGAATCACAAATGAAAACTGAGCTCTGATTTGACTTGAACTTCAAGTGATGCCTTCGTTGTATTATGTATATACCTACTGGGAGATCTGTATCGGCCTCAAGAGACTTCACTAATTTTAGTCTTTAGGTCTAGATATACTAGTTAGCTTTATTATAATAGTATTTTCTTTTTGTTTGCCCTTGGATGGGCTAATATTCTTTGGATATTTCTCGCATGATTGAATGCGATGATTTCAGGTAGTTTAGTTATAAAATGTGGTAAATATATTGTAAACACCACAATATATGGGGTCAAAATTATGTAGGACATAAAGGGTCATGAAACTAATGACTCCTTTTGTTTCTGCTGTTGATTGATATATTGTCAGTTTATGTAAAGACAATTGAGAATTAAGTGCTTTAATTAATATTATCTTTAATGTTGTTGTCTAGCAATTTGAATGCCAGCAATGTGATATATGACATTACTAACCTGTTCTTACAATTTGTTTTGTGAGTACTATTTGTTACCATCAATGGATAATGACATATATTGTTTAGGTTTGACTCCTTGATTAATTTTGTGCTTATTTGTTGAAAGCTCTATTCTTTGAAATATGTATATTTAGTTTGGTACATGAAGTCTATTGTTTCGAAATCATTGGAAATACAAGAAATTGAATCAGATGAAGACATTAAAAGGATGATTAGCATAATAGGACAACTATTTTCATGCCAGTAACCTATAACTACTGAAATATTAGCTCGATAAAGACAGGTTTGTACAGACCCGTTCTTTGAATCTTGTTATGTTAGTTGATTACGGGCGCAATGCATTATGAAAACTACATCATGTAGAAGGTTATCATTATGTAGGGTATTGAGATTAAGACACTGATGATTGTCAGTACAATTGATTGATTTTGTTATGTATTTGAAAGTGACATCGCTACCCCCCTCATTACCTTCAACTTGTTTTGCCGGATCTTTCGCACATAGCTGGATAATTGCTGTGAACCATTTGTGACAAGAACATCGACTAGACATTTTACCAACAAGGGAAACAGTCTTTTAAAGCTTAGTTAGTTCCAAAGTGTCTTTTCTCATGCTACTGGCACATTATTGTATAGTACACATTTGTTGTCTAGTTTGTTTCAAATTTTCTCAGTAAACCAGTAATAAAACTACATTTTACCTATATATATGAGATAAATCGGTAAATATCAGTAAGCAAGGATCCGAGTTTTTTAGCACAAGAGCACCAATATCTAATTCTTCTTTTATACATGAAAATGTAATAATTATTACAATTTTATACCAATTTCATCAAAGAAAAATATCAGTAAATAAATTCATTTCTCTTTGACAATGCCTATATATATATATATATATATATGCAAATTTAGACTTTAGACATAAACTGGCAGTTAAAAAAAGGCATCAGTTGGAAGTCAGCTTTCAGATTAGTACACAAATTCTCTAGAATTTCTCTTGCTTTCTCAAAATAATTGCACTCTTCACTTTAAAGCGAAGATCTGAAAGCAAGAGAAAAAAAAAATGGCAGAAAGGAAGAAGAAACAAGTAGTGGTGGAGTCTCTTAGATGATTCCTTGTAATGCAAGGGAGAATTATTGTTGTTATTATTATTATTATTATTGTCCTTGGTTGGATGTTAGTACCAAAAAGCCTATTAGGCACTGACCCATTTGGGATCAAATGGGAAGAGTTGGTATGGCAAAGCTATTTGCAATTGCAACCGACCAAACCCCAATCAGTGCTTGTTGTAGTTGTGTTGTCTCCACCCAAGATTCAAGTTTATTTATCTTAGGTTTCAAATTTTAAATGGCTGTTCAACGTGATCTCCAAATAAAAAAATTATTTTTCTTAAAATTTTTTACTATTTATTTGGAGAGGTAGAAAAATCGTTTATATTGGATGGTTCAGAAATCGTTAGATCAATGAATTTTCTACCCATAAAAAAGTAAGAAAACCTTTTATCTGAGTTTCAAACATACGACTTTTCACACAGAAAATATTGTCTTTATCACTAGATCAAAGACCGATTCTCCTCCAAATAAATCTTTATATTGAAATTACATTGAACGGTTTAATTAGTCGTTTGAAATAAAACTCGAGATATAACTATATCTCGAGTTTTACTTTATAAGTATAAAGTAGAAAAAGTATTGTGCTTTATAAAACACTTTAATATACTTTTTATATGATATAACTTGTTCATGAGAAATGAAAAGTTGTGCAGATTGTATCGGAGTGCATTGTAGACAGACACAAGTGTTGGGTATAAATAATAGACTCAATTGCATTGCATTCTATTCATTTAAAACAGTGAATAGTGCAACCCCTTATTGATGCTCTCTCTACCAAACATTAAATGCAATATCCACTAATTAGTTGGATATTGGATTTGGATACCTTGTGCTATGCGCAAGCACATATAGATAAATAGTGTATGATTTATCGTGTTGCAACTTTTTTTATGGTAAGTAATAAAAATACTATTTTGTTGTATTAGTAATTTAATTTATAAAAATTTTCAAATGAGAAAATTGAACCATTAATCTTATTTTTATGTAATAAGCAATGTATATATGTCAATTTTTTATTTTTTTATTTTTGGAAATATTTTTTCTTTAGTCTATTTTGCAACCCAACAAAAATAATATTAATGTTTTAGACTTTAGAGCAATCTTGCCGTTGTTGTCCCAACTATTATTTTTATGGATGAGATCTATTAACAACTATTAACTTATCGATCTTGTTAATGGATTTTTTAAATATTTGAAAAATATATAGATATATATTCTTAAACTTATAGATTAATTGTATTTTAAATTTCATACAATTTGAATATTATTTGATGTTTTATCAAAAATCATCAAAAATTCCATGACGTTTATAACGGTTCATATTTAACGGTATCTAAAGAAATATTAATTGACAGTTAAACTATATGAAATTTAAAACATAATCAATCTATAAGTTAAAAATTATGTATAAATATTTCTATTTTTTAAAAAATATTAGAAAATCCTATTATCAAGAAATTTCCATCCTATTTTTATTTTGTTTCTAATATAAAAGAAGTTTCTTTCTCAAAAAAGCACTTTCTTCTTTTAAAAACTACATTTTCTTTTCTTGTGTCAGCTTTTGCAATTGGAAGCTGATAATGACATGATCATATGATTGATTTATATATATATATATATATTAGGCATTTCCATATAATTGTTCATCATAAAAAGGTCAAAATATTACGATACACTTGTTCCATAACTTGAGAAACAAATTTCAAATGAATGGGGGCAAAACAGTTAATTGATTATAGCACATTTAATTGGGACCGCTAGTTATTTATTTAACATATTTTGTGATTATTTAATGGAAGGATAATTTTGTCATTATGATTTATGAATGGTGTTAGTCTCAATAAGGACTATTATTCTTATACATTGTATATATAATAATAGTATAATTGTACAGATATAAATTAGTAAACTATGCACAATGTGAATGTTAAAAATGAAAAGGTGTATGTCCAAATTAGGAAAATATAAAACCAATGTAACAACACAGGTCTAGACTCACAAATAAATTTCTTAAAATTTATCGAATTTATGAACAAATAATAGTGAGATATTTTTTACAATGAAAATTAGAAATCAATTGAGAATGTAGAATTGGAGAAATAAAACATAAAAATAATATAACCATATAGGTGTAGCTAGGCTCATAAATAAATCCTTAAAACTTATTGAGTCTACAAACGAATAATAAATAATGAGATGTATTAATTGTTCACAATTTGATATTTTCATTTTTTGTATGAATAATTTGATTTTGATTAGACATTCAACTCACAACTTGATATTATTTATTCATCACTTTAATTATTACAACTTTAAAATATGCTTCTTTTTATTGCCAGTGTAAATCTGTCATCAATGAATGATTTGGCTTGCTCAAAACCTACCAAACTATATTTGTGCCACACATATATGTGAACCCTATATAATTTTGCCAATTATCAATTTTATACAAATTTAAATTTTATATATTTATGCTTCACAGTTAGGAAAGATAAAGATATGTGACTCTAAAAAATTGATGAGTGACAAGCTTGACGGAAATTTTTGAAAAATTATTTTTTTGATATAAAGATGTGGTCTAAGCTATTCAAAATTAAATGTTCATAAAAAATCACCCATTTAAATTCCGAACCTACAATATTTTATGTGAAATATCTTTGTCGCTAAATCAAATAGTGGTTATCATTTTTGAACGATTATTAACATCTCTTTATTGGATCAATATTTGCAATTTAAGTGATAGATTTACTGATTTACCCTTAATATATGCAATTCCTTTCTAACTACTTGCTCACATCCTTGTCTCAAATGTTAAGATACCTAAACCTATCTATCTATCTAGTCTCTAATTAACATGATTTTTGGTTTGAATGCATTAACTTGACATATATATATGCTGTCATGAAATCTCTTATTTCAAATACCTAAACAGTAAATATCAGAAAAAAAAGGGTTTTGTTTCTTTTGCTAAATTTGTTAGTTAGGTTAGGTTAAATGTCACTTTTGGAAAATATTTCCCCCAACCTCCATTCCCTTTTTTGTTTTTTAAAATATAAGATTTAATTCTCTCTTCATTCCTAACAAACCCAATTGCTCATCTTGTTTAGGTACCATGTTATAAAAAGACAAGCTCTTTTAATTTCTTTGCCATTTTTCTAGTAATTAATGATATTTTCTAGGTGATAACATCCTAACAAGAAGCATAATCTTTCATCAAAAATAAGGGCATTTTTTTTTTCTCTCCAATGGTTTCAGTATTTTACTTTAAAATAATCTCAATAGTTAATAATTTTTATAGGAATTTCTTCTATAAAAATTGAGATTATATATTTCATGATTTTTTTTTACAGAAAATTAAGGGTTAAGAAAATAATCACCAATATTAATTTCTTTGAAAATCCAAAAGTACCAAAATTTGTATTTAAACACGGACATAAACTGTTAAAATTATTGGGACCTCAGTCTTAATTATTGATTGCATGTTAGTTTCCAGACAAATTAGTTTAATTAAGTTTGTCAAATTATTGGCATTTCATGAACAGCTAATTCAAATTCAAGTCCCGTGCACTTGGTGATATTAGATTTTGTCTTATTAAACCAAAAGTAAATCTGCAATTATTATGTATGAACTAGTGACAATTATAATTAATCCTTAGCACAATTAGTGATCATTTGGAAATTATAGAAAATTAATGTCTGAAATCTTCTTTGAAAGATTTATTAGTCACGGATGAAGTATCAATTATCATCAGAAACATACATTTCAATATTGTTCAAGTTAGGACAACTATACATTAATCCGAAATGAAATGAGAACCAATCGTTAGTCTAGGGATAAAGATAATATTTTTTCATGTTAAAGATTACATGTTCGAAATTCAGATGAAGAGATTTTTTATGGATATTTAAAGTGATTTTGATTCTTATCTTTATCTCAAAAAAAAAACTATTTGTTAGAAATAATCTGAATCAAATAATTTGATATTTATCTAGAACAATAAATGAATTTTCATGGAGTACTTAGAGAGGAGACAAACTAAGTCAAATATCAAAGTAAAATCAGTATATATGATTTATATTATTCTCACCCATAAAAAAAAATACAACTTTTAGATTTTATATTGGTTGACATGAAGATTGAGCTTATAAAAAATACATTACATTGATGTGGAAAATTTCTAATATTAATCTTTACATATATTTAGATGACTCGGAAAATATATTTTATTGGATAATTTTAGTGATATTTATTTTTTTAGTATGTGCATTTTAACATCTTAAAAATTGATTCCAAATTACAAAAAAATTAATCATTATGTATTATTTTAATCATAACGACCACATCCATAATTTCATTTTTTAATTTAAATATTTTTTTTAATATAATCAATGAATTTAACACAAAAAATGGATGTACATTAGAACTATCTTATTTTGTTATATTAATTCACTTTAGACCGAATAATTTAGAGAAATTCTTTAAAAACTTGCAAAAAATTTTAGTTATCCTCAAAAAGTAATTCGATTAAAAAAAATTAATGTGAAAATAAATACTCTGAGATGTCCAAAATCATTCAATAATAAATCTAGGCATCCAGCCAGTTGTCTTACCCCACACTAATTAATTAGGTTATCTATCCACAACTTAATTAATTCTTAATTAGTGGCCAATTTAAATGATTTTGAATGTTTGGTTCTGTTGGTCAGTAAAAAAACAACACATTAAACCAGGCTTTAATACAATCCCACTGTCACACTATCCATCACCTTAATTATCAATTAATTACCAGAACTTCACTCTCTATTATTCTCCAAATTACTAACTAACATTGTCGTTTACTGCATACATACATACATACATACATACATAAATACATACATACATACATACATACATACATACATACATACATACATACATACATACATAGGAGAAAAGATCCTCCAGTCATTTTCTCAACCTACTGTCTCTTTCATATCTTTTGCAACAGTGGAAGTATATACATATCATATATATATATCATATATCATGCTTTCCAGCTAGCAATTAGTTAACAGAGATAGATATGTATGATGCATATGTATATTAATATTAATATCATCACTTTCAAGTTGCTTATATGCGTTGCTGACTGCTCTTCCCGCTTCTATCACGCCATCTTTTTTGGCTAATCTCGTTGCTCTGTTCGCTCTGTTCGCTCTGTTCGCGGCGATATCGGCGGTGCGTGTTTGTCGCCTTCTTTTGATGGGGTTTTGCTTCGTTAATAACTTATTGATATCCATGCGGCCGCTTGGATTAAATCCCTCGCGCTGTTTGTTTCTTCGCTCAGCAGATTCTCTCCAGTTTCGCCTCCAGTTGAGAGGGTGAAGTTCAGAACGGAGGAGAAAAAACGGAGAGCACGCCAAATTTTGGAATTTTATCTGAAAATGGCAAGTATTTATTGCGCTCCCCCCTTGCGTTCTTAGCATTTTGTTAAAGAAAATTGAATTGTAAAGTGGGAGCTAATATTGAGATACAATGATGGTTATTGTTATTATTATTATAGACTTTATTATTCGTATCAATTGAGTTCCATTTTATATTAATATAATTTTATCATTCAACTTATTGATATAATATTTATATAAATTATTATTCATATTAATGACATTTCAGCTAAACAAATTTATTAATAACAAGTACATACCTTCAAAATTATTACTACAATACTATTTATTCCAAAAACCAATATATCTTCAAATTTTTTTTTATCATAGGTAAGTGTAATTAACTGCAACTAACTAGTGTATTAACAAAAGTACGTAGTACGGCATGAATTGTATGTGTCTGGATACGGTCAAAACACGGCACGTATGCTTGAATGTATCGCAATTCACGTGCCACATGTCGTGTCCTTACATGTGCCGTGTTAGGTGATAAACGCACTGAGTACGGTACAACACAACACGTTCAAATACTTAACTGACACATGATACGTCTAAATATATCTATGAAATTTTTAAAAATGGTTGTTTTAAGTATTTTTTTTAAAAAAATATGATTGTAAATTTTTTCCTCCATTCTTTGAAAATTTTCCTATTTTTCTCATTTTTTGAATTTTAAAAGTTGTTAACAATTAAAATCAGAAATTTAAAATAAAAAAGAAAGTACGTCTAAACACATATAAGCAAGTGCAAGCACGGTGTGTCAAAACTTACTGTGTCATTGGAAGTATTATTTTTAATATTATTATAAAAAAATACGATACGATACGATACGTACAGACAAGATATGATATATTTATAGATAACTAACTACAACTAATCTATTCTCCTTTTTCAACAATTATGCATGTGTACGTAAAAATTTACTTGAAAATATCTTAAAGTTAGTCGAAGTGCACCATGTGTTAGATAGTTATTAAAGTAACATTTTTTTCATTTTTTATGACACAAAGTAAAAAAGGCCATTGATCCTTTATGTAGTGTAGTAGTTGCTTGTTACTGTTGGTGTTAGGTCAATGGTCTCTTTCAGGACCGTTTCTATATAGTCTGTAGCTTTTGTGCTCTCTCTCTCTCTCTCTCTCTCTCTCTCTCTCTCTCTCTCTTGTTATCTAATTTTACTCTTTATTTTTTAGGGCTGGACCAGATAGATGCTTTATTAATATACTTTTATTAATTATAAAGAGGGAATACTTTGTAGGAACAACGTGCCATTGCACTTGTCTACTTGCTTTGTTATTTGTTTGGCAGTATTGCGTTTTTTACTTTAGCAGAATTTAACGTAGTCAATGGAAAAATAATTTATCTTTTCAATACTGAGACCGCCCCACTTAAGATTTTCTAGTTTATGAGATGTATCTATTTGGTTTTAGAGGTCCATGTTATAAAATTTCAGTTTATATATATATATATCAATATGGAAAAGAAAAAAAAAAGTATCATGCGGAAGCAAATGTGATACAAATGTGATATAGCATGTTGTGCCAGACATGTTCTAATGTCATATTTATTCTTTTTAATTTCTTTTTTTTCTTCATTTTTCTTTTTCAATAAATAAATTTAAAAGACATTGGTCTCAAAAAGGTCACAAAACTAAGGTTAATATTGATGGATCCAAAGTGTTTCATAAGCATAGACATAAAGTTAGTATCAAGGATCTTTTTTCTTTATATTAGATATTCAAGTCTAAACAAATTCAATATGTTATATTTAATTTATTAAATTTTGAAGAAAAAGTTATACAATTATTAATAGTTTTCAAAATTAAGGGTGAGTGTATGTTTGGATTGTCTCAATATGAATCCGTCACTGAGAGTAAACATATTTTTTTTTCAAAACAATCACTTGGTATTTTTTTTCTTTTGAGATAAAGATAAAAAATCAAGTTATTCAATTTAAAATATTTATAAAGAATTTTTTATTGCATTTTGAATTTAGCTACAATCTTCGTATAAAGATCATTATATTAGTTATTAGATCAAAAACTGATTTTCAAACAATTGCTTAGTATTACTGTTAATTTCCTAAATCAACAACAATTATTTTAGCTGCTCCAAATGCATTGAGCTAAAGTAAAAAAAGATTGATGTATATGTATACATCATCCGCACAATGAATACCAAAATTAACAAATCTTAACATATTTTTCTCAAAAACAAATCTTAACATATAAACGCATCATCCATGATGTAGATTGGTTGATTTGTCATTTAAAATTAATTAATAGATTTTTTAGTTAAATTCATTAAAAATCTTTGTGAGCTTAAGAACACTCTAGTTTTACTCGCATTTATATATAGTTTTTTTCTGGTTTTTTAACCAGGTTACAAATTATCACTTAGTTTCTGTTTCTATCACCTACTTGAAATATAAAATACTTTCATTATTATTTTATTATTAAGACCTTTTTTGTGGTTAATCCGTCTCCCTTTCTGTGTATCCAAGCTGGGGGAATTTTTTTTTCCCATTAATTAGATTAACATTTTTCTGTACCCACACTAATTATAAACAGTTAAACACTGAATTCATGCATAAATAGCATTTAATGTCACCAAAAGGACAACACAAAACCTCTCCATTTTTTTTTTCTTCCCAAAAAGTGAAGACCTAGGACTACAGGATATTAAATGGAGGGAAAGGCATCTTAAATAGTTATAATAGGATCTTTAAAAATCATTAATTTTGAGAAATCTTTTTCTTCCAACAAGAATTCAAGTCAGCTACTAAGTAATTTCCTATGGCTATGGGCTTATTCAAGCAAAAGGTAGTTACTTATTAGTTTGGATTAGCTAATAAGGTTTCAATTGAAATCCAAAATATACAATTGAGAAACAAATATTATCTTGCTTCTTGTAAACGGCTATGAAAAAATGCAAAGATGCAATATTGTCTTAATTAGCTTGGGGAAGGTATGAGGTTCTCTAATTATTTTGTTTTTTTATAGTAACAAATAGTGATAATATGCATTGTAAAAACAAAAAAATGTTAAAATTGATGTTTACGCGCTAATTCACATTCTCAAGCCTAACATCCAACATTATACATGAATTTTGATATTTATAATATCAATCATTTGTACCTATAATCATGATTGTTTATAATTCTAGGTGTTTAATTTAGTATAATACACACAAACTAGACAAATCCATGTATTGTTCTTTGTATTTAATTTTAATTTTTGTTATTAAGAAAGATTCTTTTAGGTATTTATATTTGAACATTCTAGTATTAAGAGTGTCATTTTTTTGTCCATTGTTATTGTAATTAAAATGGGAGAGGGATCACTTGACAATGGTTATTTTGATAATTTTGATAATGGAATTTCAAATAAATTTGAAAAATCTTAAAAATAGAAATGAGTTTATAGATATATTCTTGGACTTAAGAGTTTGACTAATGTGGTTTCATAAGTATTTTGATTCGAAACGTTTATAAGTCGAATTTCAAAATCCTACATGTGAAATGTCAATTCAAATAGTTCAATAAATTCTTCATATCAAAATTTTATAAAATAAGAATACTAAAATTGCACCGCTTCATAATTCGTCCTTCATTCGGTTAGGAAATAGCCAAACTGTTGTAATAAAATCACTTGTTAATTTCTACACATTGTGCACTCATATATGAATGATATATCTCGATCGATTAATGGCAAATAAAGTACTGTGGCCCCTCAAATTATATATCATTGATGTCATCAAAACAACATAATTAATTAATTCTCTTTTCATTCTCCTTTGATCAATGGTTTGCATGTTGTTGGTATGACGCAGAGTTCTCTCCTCACTCTATGATCTACCAACTCCATAATTCATTAGTTTGTGGGTAGATTGTTTGATGTGGAAACTTCAACTCTTTTTTTTTTTGTTAGCCTACAAGTGTGATATAAAAAAAATTCAATTTTTGGTTTTCCAAGTCGTTGTGAAAAGGATCAAAAACTATATTTATTTCAAGTGTATTGTCAAATATTGAATTCAATTTTAAGTTTTTGATGCCACAAATATCAAGACATTAGTTTTGTTTTGAAATTAAAAATTCAAATATTGAATCCGAATAGTTGATTATTTTCACCAATAATGTTCCCATTTAAACTTTTAAGACTAGTTGAGTTTATTTTTATACTAGATTAAATTATCAAAAAAGAAAAATACTAAAATTATCTATCATAATTAAGTAGTTTCGTTCATTTTTTTTACTATTTTATCTAGTATAAAATGAATTCTAAAAATTATAAAAAGTTCTCTCATGAAAATAAAAAATTAAATTTAACATCTGAATTTAAAATCTTTAAATATAAATAAAAAAAAAAAGTGAGGTTGTGACACTTATAGCATCCAAAAGCTTATGATATTAAAACTCTCTCATCATTTAGAATACTGATAGGAGTCCACTTTTGTATTGTCCACCCACCATCCACCACAGCAGGTGTCCAATGCTAACGGTTGAGATGAGCTCAGTAATGGAGACTTCAATTGGCGTAGGAGGAGATATAGGGATGGACATTAGTTGAACGGATATGACAAGCAAAATGGGGGGGATTTAAAAGAGTACTGAGAGGAGTCCATCATTGTATGTCCACCCACCATCCACCACAGCAGGCACCTAGTGCTGACGATTGAGATGAGCTCAGCAATGGAGACTTCAGTTGGCGCAGGAATAGATATAGGGGTAGACATTAGCTGGACGGACATGATAGACAAAATAGAGGAAAATTTAAAAGAATACTAAGAGGAGTTTATCTTTGTATTGTCCACTAACTATTCATTACAGGAGTCCAGTGCTGAAGGTTGAGACGAGCTTAGTAATGGAAACTCCAATTGTCGCATGAATAAATATAAGGGTGGACATTAGCTAGATGGACATGACAAGAAAAATAGAGAGAAATTTAAAAGAGTACTCAGAGGAGTCCACTTTTGTATTGTCCACCCATCATTTATCACAATAGATGTCCAGTGTTGACGGTTGAGATGAGCTTAGCAATGGAGATGTCAGTTGGCGCAGAAATAAATATAGGGATGGACATTAACTGGATGGACATTAAAGAAATTAAGACTAATTAGAGAATTGACACAGCACTCCCATAAATCTCCCTCCCACCCATTATATTTCTTATAATTTGTTGTTCTGTTTACAAGAGAGATGATACCCTGATTTATAGACATAGTGATCAAGGTCTAATTTCTAGCAATAAGGCTAAACATAGCAACAAATATTCAGTGATTGATAATTAGATAATACAAAGAAAGAGATAAATTTTAGCTGTCATATTTCCCAGAGTATGTTACAGCTAATGAATTACAGCTAGCAGATCTTCAGATCTTCAACACTCCCCCTCAAGTGGGACTAAACAGTTCATCTGAGGTCAACTTGCATCTTAGTCCTTGAAACACGCCAGGAGGAAGAGCTTTAGTAAGAATGTCGGCAATCTGGTTTTTGTGGCAAATATATGGAGTTGTGATGGTGTTGTCAAGTATCTTTTCTCGCACAAAGTGACAATCGACTTCAATGTGTTTGGTTCTTTCATGAAAGACCGGGTTTGAAGCGATGTGTACTGCTGCTTGGTTATCACAATACAGTTCGGTTGGTTCACTGAGTGGATTGCAATTCAATTCATGAAGTAATGCACGTAACCATACTATTTCACTTGTAGCTGCAGCCATGGCTCTATACTCAGCTTCTACACTAGATCTGGCAACCACTGTTTGTTTTTTGCTTTTCCAAGTAACCGGATTTCCTCCGATAAACATGCAAAATCCGGACGTTGATTTTCTGTCTAACGGGTTACCTGCCCAATCTGCATCAACATAGCCTATGAGTTTAGTGTGCCCATTTTTCTTCATTAATATTCCTCTCCCTGGAGTTGCTTTCAAATATCTGAGTAAATGATTTACAAGTCTCATGTGTCCCTTGGTTGGTTTTTGCATGAATTGACTTATGTAACTGACAGTATATGATATGTCAGGTCGAGTTATGGTGAGATATATCAATTTGCCTATCAATCTTTGAAACTGCTCAACATTTTTCCACAGCGAATCATCAGTGCTACCTTTATCATTGTACTCCATAGGGGTACTTGTCGGCCTTGCACCCATCATGCTAGTCTCTTTGAGCAAGTCAAGGACATATTTTCGTTGCGATATGAATAGTCCCTTGTTCGATCGAGCTACTTCGATGTCTAAAAAATATCTCAGAATACCAAGGTCTTTAATGTCAAATTGTTGTTTCAACTGTTGTTTAAGAAATTCAATGCCTAGTTTGTCATTTCCAGTAATTACCGGATCATCCACATAAACTAATATCACAACTAATCTGTTGCAAGATCTTTTGATAAACATAGAAGAATCAGTTGAGCTATGCTTGAACCCAAACTGAATTAGAGCAGTGCTTAGTTTCCCGTACCAAGCTCTAGGAGATTGTTTAAGACCATAAATAGCCTTTTTTAACAAACAGACTTTGTTACCTTGAGTGTGATATCCTGGAGGTGGATCCATGTAAACTTCTTCGTCAAGATCTCTTTGCAAGAACGCATTTTTTACATCTATTTGAAATAAAGGTCATTCACAATTAGCAGCAATAGATAGTATTACTCGAATAGTATTCATTTTAACTACCGGAGCAAAGGTTTCTTTGTAGTTAATCCCATAGGTCGGGGTAAAACCTTTTGCAACTAATCTAGCTTTATGTCTTTCTATTGACCCATCACTATGATATTTGATTTTATAAATCCACTTGCAGCCTACTGTTTGTTTTCCTTTTGGTAGAAGAACTAATTGCCAAGTTTGGTTACGGTCAAGGGCATCTATTTCTTCTTGCATAGCTTTGACCCAGATTTCATGCTTGCAAGCCTCTTCATATTTGGATGGTTCAATCACTTTATCAACAGCAGATAAAAAACAACGGAATTTTGGTGCAATTATATCATACCTGAGGTGCTCCTGTATAGGGTGTTTAGTAGAATAGTAAGTTACAAATTCATCCAGGTATGTAGGGGGTTTGGTGACTCGGCTTGATCTTCTAAGCTGCCTTTCTTCTCTGTCAGTAGGCTCTGCTTGATTCGGTTCTTCAGCTTCACTGGATTGGTTTGCATTAGTGGGCCCGTTGACCTCACTGGGCTCCTCAAAAATTTCGGGCTCACCCGAATTGGAGGCTGGCACTTGACCCGTGTGGCTGGAGACAGGGCCTTGGTCCGCTTGATCTGCAAGATTTTCTTCACTGCATAGAGGGAATGGCACAACCCAATCACTGTAATAATCTTTCTCCCCCTAAAAACTATAAAACATCAGATTTTCATTAAATACAACATCACTTGAAATGTAAAGACGCCTAGTGATTGGGTCGAAGCATTTATACCCCTTTTTTGTGGTTGAGTACCCAATAAATACACATTTTCGAGCCTGTGGGTCTAATTTTCCACTATCTTGTATATGTGCATAGCACACACATCCAAACACTCGTAGATGAGATAAACTAAATTTTCGACTATACAGAATTTCCATTGGGCTTTTGTTGTTCAAGATTCTACTAGGTAAGCGATTAATCAGATAACAACTTGTGAGAATTGCATCAGCCCAAAAAGACTTTGGTAAATTGGCCAAAATCAGGAGGGCTCTAGTGGCATCCAATAAGTGTCTATTTTTTCGTTCAGACACACCATTTTGCTGAGGGGTACCGACACATGAAGTTTGGTGAGTAATACCTAAATTGCTCAATAGCTCTTGAAAATTGTGATTTGTATACTCTGTTCCATTGTCAGTTCGCAGAATTTTAACAGTGGTATTAAAAAGATTTTTCACCATATTACAAAACACCCGAAAGTGGTCACAAACTTCTCGTTTAGATTTTAAGAGGTAAACCCAAGTAGCACGAGATTTATCTTCAATAAAAGTGACAAAATACTTAAATCCTTCTCTTGAATCAACTGGGGCATATCCCCAAACATCGGAATGTACCAAATCAAATAAATTAACTGATTTATTACAGTGTTCTGGAAAGGGAAGCCTATGTTGCTTGGCAAAATGACAAGTGTCACAATTATTAGAGTTGTGAGTAAGTGATAAATCTAAAGCATGTAACACCCTATCAGATGGATGTCCCATACGCAAATGCCACAGAGAAGCCACTTTGTTGGCAGTTGTAAATGCAACCTTATTCAATTCAAGGATATACAACCCATCTCTCAATTTTCCTTCACCAATCATCTTCTTGGTGATCCTGTCTTGAAAAATCACCTTGTCAAGAGTAAAGATAATGTCACAATTCCATTCTTTCACACACTTACTCACAGACAACAAATTGGTCTTTAAGTCGGGTACAATCAGAACATCAGTTTTCCGAGAAAAAATGTTTATTGATCCAGTTCCCATAGTTGGAATTTGAACTCCATTTGCTACTGTCACAGTTGGACAATCAAGTCTAATCTGAATATCATTTATTAACTGAGAAGAGCTACACATATGGTCAGTAGCTCCTGAATCAACTATAATACTAGAATTGGAAACGCTAGAGAGAGCTATAACATTACCAAATTTTACCAAATTACCAGTTTCAGTTGAAGGTCCTCCAGTTCCTTGCTGTTCTGGCATTGATCTCTGTATCTCCAACAATTTTTGTACCTGTTGTGCAAGTTGGTTCAGCTAAGATTGCATATCGGTGTGGCTGTCAGAAACTGCAATGTGTGCTTCTGTTGATCTGCCCCTCGCTGGTCGAAGGTGTGGATGAAGAATGTAGCAGTGTTCTCTCGAATGGCCCTCCTTTTTACAGTGGTCATAGAAGAATTTTGATTTTTTCATCTTCCCTTTGGCATAGCGGTTATCTCCTGACTTATTACTAGGGGCAACATAGTGGGCACTATTTTCGACAGAAATGGAGTTTTTGAAATTGGTACTCATGACACGCTTCCTCATCTCTTCTCCTTGAATTATAGAGCATATCGAGTTGAGAGAAGGCAACTCAGCTCTGAGCAATATGTCTCTCTTAGTTTCTTCAAAAGCAGGAGATAGATTTGCCAGTAGTTGAAAAATTCAATCATGTTCTTCCCGTTGAAGGTATTCATCGACAGTAGATGCGATAGGTCGCAACTGCCGCAGTTCTTCCCATTGTCTTTTCATGACTCCAAAATATTTGGTGAAGGACTAGTTAGCTTCTTGCTTCGAATTGGCAATGTTCTGTTGCAGTTCAAAAATACGGGAAGCATTGTTGGCTTGCCCATACATTTGATACAGTGAATCCCAAAGTTCTTTTGCTATATTTGCATAGGCATGGATCCCGTAGATCTGTGGTTCCATACAGTTCAATATTTCAGACATAACTGTAAGATCACTGGCACGCCATTTGTTGTATTCAGGTGTCTTGGCTTCTATCATAGAGGCATCTGTTATGTGGTTCAATTTTTCTTTGCCTCCAAGTGCGATGCAAATTGCCCGTGACCATGGGAGGTAATTGTCTCTGTTGAGCATGAGATTGATCAGTTTGTTGGTATTTGTATTGAAGTTTGAGTCAGAAGCCATGGTGGTAAGTTATAGGGAAGGTTTGGGAATTTTGTGGAAGACAGGGGTCAAAACAGAAAAAACAGTTTATGGTCAGATGTCTTAACGGGTAGAGATCCGTTAGACAATGGGTGAAACTAGTAGGAAGAAAAAGGAGTTACGGCAGGAAGCAATTAAGAGGTTGCGGTAGGATACGTTCTTCCGCTCTGATACCATAAAGAAATTAAGACTAATTAGAGAATTGACACAGCACTCCCATAAATCTCCCTCCCACCCATTATATTTCTTATAATTTGTTGTTCTGTTTACAAGAGAGATGATACCCTAATTTATAGACATAGTGATCAGGGTCTAATTTCTAGCAATAAGGCTAAACATAGCAACAAATATTCAGTGATTGATAATTAGATAATACAAAGAAAGAGATAAATTTTAGCTGTCATATTTCCCAGAGTATGTTACAGCTAATGAATTAGAGCCGGCAGATTTTCAGATCTTCAACAATCATAAGCAAAATGTGTTCTCTTTTTTCCCTTTGTTGCGACCTGCCACGTTAAGGGGTGGACCAAAGATGGACTCCACGTAGGTGGATGCTATTCATTTTCGGATTATTTAATGTCTACTTTTAAGGTACTCTTTTGAGTATCTCTTCTCCGTCCCCTCCAAAAAGAAAAAGAAAGAAAGAAAATAGAAAAATAAAATAAAACGAAATTAGGAAAAAAAAAAGAAAAGATGAAAAAGGATCTCCATTCGATCCAATGCACTACCCACATTAGAGAGGGCTCGAATACATATTAAGTACAATTAAATACACAAAAAGTGTTCATAATTATAGATAATTCTTTCACATGAAGTAATATAAAAAGCACATGCATCCCGCAAATATCATTCAAACCTCCAGTGTTGATGACAACTATACATATTGATAAATAGTAAGGTCATATCACATAAGCACAACCGATTTTTCACATAACTAAAAAAAATGAAGAAAAAAAGAAATAACCAATTCAAAATACAACATAACAATTAATGTACTAGCTACACAGTTAATTGTGGGTAGGATGTCCCAAATAGCATGTCACCATCAGCAAGAGATATGGGACAAATGCCCTTAACACCTTGGAGTATTGCCCCTTTCCAAATCTTCTTTCGGCCACAGCAAACACAGGGTAGATCATGCATTTGGTACTGTATGGTCCATTTTTATGTAAGCCAGAAACCAAAATAGGGACCAGTATTGCCATCATTTTGCACTGTTTGTATTCAATTTGGCCTGATCAATTAGATCCGTATGCTCTGAAAAGTATACAAGAGTGTATGCGTATGTTTCTACTCGGAATTGGCTCGCAAGCTGGTTCGATGTACTCGACGTGTACCAGACTACTGGTAAATTACAAATCCAGGTTTGGCGCTACACGATTGTTTTAAAGCATTATTTTCACCATTAATATAGAAGCATTTTTACCTGTATTCATGTATGTATAATACAACATAATTAAGTTACTCTTTCTGTACAACATGTCTTTAATTACCCGTTCGTTCCGTTTCTGATGGAGAAAATTTTATCAGCTAGATACTTCATTTTTTTTCGTTTGACCGAAACGCAAGTGCCTCTTTCCATCCCCTATTTAGTCGGAACAAAACATGGGAGACCATGCAAGAACTTATGCATCATTGCCATATTTTGTGTGTACAGGGGACCAGTAATTAATTGGTTGCTGTCATTCTTAACAAAAATATATGTTTGCATTCTAATTCCTTGTATTGTTGGGAATTATGCTGCCCCTATATATTCTCTTGTATAAGCTATATATACATTCTCCTCTCCATTTCCTCTTTGAAACAGAGAGTTCACGGGCTTACCGGGCCGCATGATTAAGATCAAACGATCCGGGGTACATTTGACCTTTCTGGTTGATGCTCCATGAATGTACAATAGAAGCAACTGAATTGTATTGTACGGCATTGGATGTCTGAAACGAGTTTAAAAAGACAA
Organism: x Bolboschoenoplectus mariqueter; assembly: GCA_037678475.1. Classification (NCBI taxonomy): domain Eukaryota; kingdom Viridiplantae; phylum Streptophyta; class Magnoliopsida; order Poales; family Cyperaceae; genus x Bolboschoenoplectus; species x Bolboschoenoplectus mariqueter. Next base: position 3,415,667 of record CM075236.1, on the reverse strand, counting down.
ACTTTCGCAAATTCGTACCGTGTGTGGGGACGGTACTAACATGCAAAAGATATTAAAGGCAAATCGTCGAACACCTTGTGAGCATAAACGAGCAAAGGGAATTTTAGTGGTTGCATTTATCGCATCAAATAGACCAACCAGAACATGCATTGTGTGGCTGTGTTATCCCTCAAAAATTATGTAGATCATTTATTGGCCTCCATATCTGACAACGAACTGAGGATCGCTTTCAATTTGTACAATAAATTTGAGCAGATATAATTCACAAACAAGCTAAAATTGGGATAAGCACAACAAAGAAAAAAGTTTACAGAGATGTCACTGTTATTCTAAGGTCTGGATGTTTTTTTTTGATAAAAATGAGGATTAAAATTATTTAATTTTAAATGTTCATAAAAAAAATTATTCGGATTTCGAATCTAAGATTTCTTACATAGAAAATATTATTTTTACTATTAGATCATAAGTTTGTTCTCTCAAATTCTGAATTTTAAATGAGACTTTACAAGCTTTGAGGAACATCAAATAAAATAAGGCAATTTATTTGTATAATAAATTTATGTTTTTAGGAAAGCAACTGGGGTGATCAACAATTAACAATTGACACTTCTGTAAATTTGGCTGAAAATTGGAACAATTTAGACAACAACAGATATCTCCTATATATATATATATATATATATATATATATATGAGTTTGGCTAATATACTTCCGTAAGCATTTCGGCTTAAAACGCTTACGGGTTAAATTTCAAAATCACGTATCCGAAATATTAATTTAAGTAGCTCAATAAATTCTTCATGTCAAAATCTTGTAGAATACCAAAATTTACCATATTTAGAGTTTTTAAACTATTTTTTAAAGATGATCATTTTTTGACATTCAAATATTATATATATTTCATTCTGCGCTTTTATGTGTTGTTGAAACTATAATTATGATCTTATAATCCTACACTTTCGTCATATGAAGAAAATGCTACGACCATCAAGTATTTCTTAATCAATGCGCACTTTATTGCTAATACATTATTATTGAGAGTTTGGAGGCTTTTGATTTTTTTTCTTTTTAAAAAAAAGGTTGTCCAGAAAAGAAATCTTATATTTCAGCCATGAAACAAAGTAGAGCTCAAAAATGGAGAGCAAATGCTCCAATTTAGCCCATAAAACAAATTTAAGCTCAAAACTGAACCATGTCTCAGCATAGGAATTTGGTATTATGGACAGAGAAGGTTTTGATTTTATTTATCAATGAAGTCACTTTTAGGCCCAATTATTTATTTATTCAGTTGAGCTCAACAGGGCCTTTTAGTTGCCAGAAAGCCTAAACTGTTAAGGATTAATTCTTTAATCACAAACCTTGGCAACTGGTGACATATTTTTTTCTTTTTCTTTTTTTTTTGAGATAAAGAGACGAGAGTTTAAGCTATCTAATTTTTAAATATTTATGAAGAACTCTTATCTGGATTTCAAACTTACGACCTCACATACGGAGAATACTGTCTTTACCACTAGATTAAAGGCCGGTTTTTACTAGTGACCTAATTTTATTGGTGTACTTGTGTTATGTGCATTACCTGATACTTGCACTGCCTTGATAAACCACAGATATATATTTTTTAAGTAATATGGCAAATTAGGCTATTAACTAATACTTGCACTACCTTAATAAACCAGCGCAAGGAGATTTGCCATGCATGGGCATTTCAAAGTCTGTTCTTGTTGCTAGTTTGAGAGATATTTTTGGAAACTATAGATGTATATGCTAATAATTCTCATTATGGTAAACTTTGCATTAGGTAACTGTGATGCAGTCTTCATTTAATCATGATTAGTGCTTTAATTTAGTGATAATTATATACAAAATATTTTGAATTCCCTTTGGCACCACGCAAAATAAATTACTGGTCAAATATTCTAATAGACTAAATCTTAATTAATTAATGCTTACTCAAAAATTATGTCTAAATATTGATAAATATTTATTACTTGCATAAAATTTTTACTTGCTAAAATTTATATAAAGTTGCAACCTCATATGTCATGCACACCAATTATCCCAACTAAACAGAAAGATAAAAAAAAGGAAAAATATGACAGTCAGCTGCTCATTTTGTCCCCGAAAATTTGACAACCTTCAGCAATTGGGTGGGCACCAGACTCGGCACCGGGAGGAAATGAATGTGCTTCGGAAGAAGCACGAGGAGCAGATGAAGATGGAACGTGAGAAGAACCGCCGTCAAACTATCAAAATGGTGGTTCTTCCTCCCAACCCTGCGTTTTGGGTGATGTACCGGAAGTATGGAATTGAGCCGAAGGTGAGAGAGTTCATTCCGGTGGTCAAGGAGGGTGGTGAGCTATCCCGGACAACTAAAAACAGTGAGACCTCCAAAGGGGTTGATCTCACATTGAAGCTCTGAATGTGGTGCTGTTTAACCCCCCCCCCCCCCCCCCAAAAAAAAAAAAAAAAAAAAAAAAATCTTTGCTTTGAAAAACTTTCTAATGTATCATTGACCTTGAAATGCTTGCTCGACTAGTTAATTACCACGGCGCAAACATTGTTGGCATAATCATTTGCAGGATAAGTCTGCAAATTAGAAATTTTAAAGGATTTCCAGTGTTAGTCTTAATTTTTTTTTAATTATTTTAAATGGATGTTGCAGCTGTTGTGTGTTAATTAGAGATTCCTTTCAGTATTTTGGTTGTTAAGCATATGTGAAAAATGCTTAATGGTGGCAAATTAACACTGTTTTGAACGTTAGTACAGAATGCATAAGATAGTCAAATGATTTTTTATTTACCATTTACATTGAATTATCACAAATATGTTATACTGTCAATTATATATTGAATTCAATTATTGTAGGTTCTTTCTTCTCCAATGTCATTAACCAAGTCAAAGTAGAGTTAATTTTACTTAGAAAGTCTTTAATTAGTAGAATTAAATGGAAGACTATATGCCTATAACTCTATATCATTGTTGTTACCTACTGAATTTTGCTCTTAATTAGAATGTTTGCTTATTAATAGTTTCCCAAAATATCTTTAAAATTAAATTCTTAAAACTTTATAATGCACAATCAGCAGGGAACAAAATGTGTACAATATTCTTTAAACAATATGCTAAAAGCACATACAATTTGTCTTTTTCATTATAAGTACTCTGTTCAACAACATGTTAATTTGTTCTGGAGATGATGCTCATCATGAATTTTAATAAAATTTCTATTTGTAGAAGTTCAAACACTTGGTAACAAGTTCCTCTGTTTTGAGATCAGTCAACCATGAGTCGATGAATTCAGGTTAGATTATAGAAACAAAGATTACTATCTATTGATATGTAATGACTGACAAGCCAAAGAAGCACATCAGCAAAAGCAATCACTAAAAGCTTGTACTATCTAAATTGTTGTTCAAAATAATTAAAACTTGGTCCAATCTCCATCGTTTGTGCTCAGCCAACGATGGGTATACTAAAACACCATTCATTTCAGATCAAATGGTCATGGTCTGTATACAGTTTTAAATGTTTACTAAAAAAAGATAAGATAAATGGACAGATATGAAGAAGTATACTAATAACATTATTGATCAAGAAGGCATGAGGACAAAGAAAATATCATTGTTGATCAAATAATTAAGCAAAAGAGTTGACTTCATGCACAAACCAAACTCCTCCACATATACCCAATTTGTATTATCTTATTTTGTTGTTAACCTGCTTCATGGAGTAAGGATCTATAACAATAACATGCATGCATATAAAACAAAGGTAAACAACAATGGAAACCATAATTATATATGATTTGTAAACTCCTAACATGGAGTGTCCATAGCCGAGATTACAAAAAGGCTCAAAGATAATTAACATCCTTCTTAATTCAAAAACTATATCAACATAAGGAGTTGAGTTTATTTCACATGATATGGCCTAGAATAGTCATGCCTCACCCCATCAAGTCATTAATTAACCTACTTCACCAAAAGATCAACAAAATATGATTACTGATTAGCCTTTTTATTGAGCAATGCTTATATCCATTTCAAAGTAACTAATTTCAACAGAACACAAATATGGAAATAATTTCAATTGAATTTTTTTCACTAAGGCCATTTATGTTGTATATCTAATCTAAACTATTCATTTTGAGAACCAACTGATATTTCAATCATCAGTCAACCAATAAATTCTCATACCAGCATACTTAATGTAATAATAATAATAATACTGATCTTATTAGTAGAAACAAATCTAATTTCATATGAAATTAATGGTGAGATTAATTTCAATAATTAATAATTTACATACCCTTGACATAGACTCCAAGTGCATCAAGAAATTGCCCGGAGCGTCCATGGAAGCCGATAATTTGACCGTTGGTTGCTGGAAGTTCAAAAGGCATTCCATCTTCTTTCCCATATGGTCCAAAAGTTTCCAAATTTGTCTCAAATTTGAGTGATCTTAAAACTGTCATTCCATTGAATTTACCAGTATGGCCTTTTACCGAGGTAATGTACTCATCCGGCCGAAGTTTAAACTGCAACACCGGTAACATATAACCGAAATCATGTACTACATACTTTTTGTCGGCTGGTTTTGACATTTACTAAAAATACTAAAGAGAATGAAATTTCAGTCTTTTCTGATATGCTTGTTTAGTTTTTTTTCAAATAACAATTGTAGAAATTTATACAGTACAATAGAAATTCAAAATGGTGATATATACCTTTTTCACTCCACCTCCCTCTGCACCCCACGTCTCGGTGCTTTCCTCACGGCCATTGCGTAGATAGTGCACCATGAGAGCATCAATAGCATCGCCATGACGAACACTGATCTTAAGAATGCGAGTGATGCCATTGATGTCCATGTCTCTCGCTCCCCCACCAGCGCCGCCACATGGCCCAATCCTCGTTATGACCTGAAGTCCACGCCTTAATTAAATCAACAAAATCCACAATATATAGTAACTTGGAAGATGATTAATTATAATAAACTAGAGGAATTTCTTATTTCTCTCTATTTAGTTAATGAACGCTCCTTTTCCAAAGAAATTAAACCAACATCTTGAACTAGAACTATATATTAAAAAAAAAAAAAAGAGTTAGTGTGTACCATTTCCAGGAAAAATAGAAAAAACCAGTTAGGATGGAACTATAGGCTGTGTTTGTTCAAAGGTTTGGAGTATAGTCTCTGGTTTTTTTATGCATGTGTATATATATATATATAGAGTGAGAGAGAGGGAGAGAGAGAGATTCCAATCTTTCATATTCATCCATCTAAAACTTGCAATAATTTAACTAATAGATCATTGTGTGAAAGATAGTAGAACATTATGATATGGCTTGTGATGACAATAATATAATATACAAGATATATAAATAGTTGGCTTAACTAGTCCAATTTTCAGGAATTAGATTATGATTTAGTGGTTAATGCAATGTCCTCAGTGGCGGAGGTACATAGTTTATAGTGTGATCAAATGACCCCACTAGATTTTACAAATACCTTAGATAATTGCTCAAGTTATAATGTATATATGATAATATTTGTTATCTATTTGAACCCACTGAAATTCTTTTGAAATTTTCACTATTGACTCTACTAATTTTTTTATGCAAATTAGGAGTAAAACAAAGTATCTTTTATTTTTGTAATGGAGGATAATCGACATTCATTTTTACAATTTTGTAATTTTAGTTGTTGTGTAAAACATACTTATAATTTTAGCTTAGCAGAAAAAATTAATCTCATGATTTATTAGGTACCTTAATGACTCATTCAAGAAATTAATGTTATTAGTTTAGAAAATATGAAAAATGACCAAAATTTTTCTTTTTCAAAAGTTTGCTTATAACATGAAAAGAATAATACTTACTCTAATATCAATTCCCTCCTTTTTTACAATTTAAAAATATATAGCAATTACATTTTTTTTTTTTTGCAAGTTTACAAACTGACTTTGATACTTTCTCTGCAAAATTGAACATCATTTTTTTCATAGATAAAAAATGAATAGATTTTTAAATAAGGGAGGAACAAAAATTACAAACAATGAATGAATGGTTGTTTGGTGACGTATATTAGAAAGTTTGTACATATTAGTAATGAAGCTATCATTTATCATTAGCAAGAGGATTTCATATGTTCAATTTAGCAAAAAAGAAATAGAATGTTTTGATATGAAAAGAAATAGAATGTCTCTATTTTGTTTGTTGCTCTTTTGTATATTTAAATTGAGATAGACTAATTTGCTTCAATTTATATTTTGATTCATATACTAATGAGTTAATTTCTAAAATTTTATATCGAAAATATCAATCCAAGTAGATTAATATAATCTTTATATGAAAATATTATAGAACACCAATTTTTATTAGTTTTTAAATTTTTTTTACTAGGTGTAATGATTTTTGAATGATTTTATTTGACATATAAATATTGATAAGGTCATTTTTGTAAAATTATAAAAAATACTAAAAGAATTAAAAAAAAGTAAAAACTGATATTCTACAAGATTTTAATATAAAAATTTTATTGAGCTACTTGATTCAGTGTCATTTAAAAAATTTTGACCTATTGACATATGAACCAAAATACAAATAGAAACATATTAGGAGAACATATTAGCAAAATTCTAATTAAATTATTTTTTAAAATATTTTAATTAATTATTTTAATTTGATTTTAATTATATTAATTGACACCACTGATATAAAATTTTGGCTCCACCACTGAATGTCCTCATAATGAAAGGTCGTAAATTCAAAATCTGACTGGAGGATTTCTTATGAATATTAATAATATGGGAGGTTTGAATTTTATCTTTACCCCTAAAAAAATATATATATAACATAAAGCTAATCAATGTTACTTTAGTAGTAGGTTATCAGTTCACCAACCAAAGCATATGACAAAATTACTCATCAAAAAATAAATACATAAATAATTTTTGAGAAATCAAATTGCATTAGCTTATTATATGTGTGTTATAAATTGAATTTTAAATTGAGAAATCGAATTGACAAACAGTCATATTAAGTTATCAACAATAATTTAGTCTGACCACATCTATATATAGTCAGTCTATATTATAGATTCATATATATTAGCACACCATAAAGGACATTGTTATGAAACAATTTGGTTGGTACTTAGTGGATATTAAGTCAATGAACATTAAATATTTTGCATTAATTTGTAAAGTCCTACTTGTATTCAGATATTGTATCTTATTTGCCTATTGACCACCAAAATTATCAAATTGGCTTTAAAGGTGGTTTCACAAAACATACAACTGATTCCGCAGCTGATTTAAATAGTTCAAAGTTTTGAACAATCCAAGGGGACTTTCTTTTTTGGTATTTAATAAGGATTCATCTCACCATATAATGAAAATTATTCCAATCAAAAAAATAAAACTAGGGAAATTATTAAAAATTATTAAATTAAAACTATCTTAAATCAACATTTTGATTGTAATTTATATACCGGGTATATAGATTAAAAATGGATAGTGCTAGTATACATTCATTTAACTGATATCTTAAGAATAATATGTTCAAAGTATAAAACTAAATTTTAGATGTGTTCTTCATTAATTAATAATGAGTGTTAAATTTTGGCTGATTCAAGTCTTACGTCAAATAATTTTATTTTTTTAACAACAGAGTTCCAATGATTTTGTGACGGACGATCAATAAAATTTCAAATTGACCCAAATTTCATACACATCCTTTTCAAATAATGAAGAACACATCTATAATTTTTTTTTGAATTTGAACAATACTTTTGAAGATACTAAATGAATGCACCATGATAGTTTGGATGTTTGTTAGAATTAATCATTAAGAATAAGATAAGCTTTCATAAATTTAATTAATGAAACGTCCTGAATTCGCAATTAATGGTGGATATTTAACATATTAATTACTAAACCTCTCTACTAAATCAACCTAATTAATGGGCCTAATTAGGAGGGAGGCCAACATACCTCTTAATCTTATTTTCATTGTTACTGGTTTTGAAGAAAGCATGGACCCAGAATGCAGAAGCAAAAGCAACAGGCTGTTGGCTCTTATTTTATGTTCGCAGTGAATAAAAAACGTGTCGTGTCGTGTAAAAATACGGCATGATTCCGTCATGTAACGTGACGTATCTCAGGAATTTTTATATGTGATGTATTAATAGTGATGAAAGAGAGACACATTACGTTTATGGCAACATATAAGACACGGTACATGTAGACACGCCGTATCATGGAGTTCTATGATATGGTACGTAATCCGTTTGACACGTTAGTCACGTTTGGACACTTTTATTTTTTAAAATTTTTTTGTATTTATGTGATTGTTTATTGAAAAAATATAGAAAAAATGTATAAATTTGTAAAAAAATTCTAAACTCATGAAGAATAATTTTTGAAGTTTTCTTTATGGCAAGAAAATATATTTTAAACTTTTGTCTAGATTTTAAAAACTTGAAATAAAATGCTTAAAATTGTTGAAAAAATTGCAAAACCATTTTAAAATAAAGAAAATTATTGGGAAAAATTAGAAGGAATTTTTGATGAATTTAAAGCAGGCAATATTACTTTTTTGGATAAGAAAATGGGTTTATGGAAAAAAAATATATCAAGGTGTATCTTTGACTCTTTTCTGCTAAAATGAAATCAAGGTCCAGTGTACCCTTGTCCCTTAACCACATATTACACATTACACAACTTTTCTCATTTATACAACATTATACAAAATTTGATTAGTTTGTACTTTTTTTTACTTGTTTATAATATTGTGCTTTGTGGTACTTAGGAGCATTCAACTGAGTCAACTTAATAATATTAAGCACTTAAGCCCAACCTCTCTAACTTTTTTTTATTTAAATATATAATTACACTAGATAAAGCAAGAACTCATAACGTTGCATCCTTTGAGTTAAAAAAAAATGAAATTTACCTTTTGGGATTATGTGACAAATGCCTATAAATTTCGAAGAAGTTTAAAAATTGTCAATTTTTTTTTAAATAACGGTTTGTTATTTGAAGTTTTAAACTTTAAAGTACGTTGATTTTCAAATTTTCCCTCTTTTTTTTTTCCGAACATAGGACCGGCTATGTATGAAAAAATATAAGTGAAAAATATATATGGAGTTAAAAACTTAAAATAGCAGTGACAATGTTAAACATTCCCCATATCCTAATTGTATTGTATTTAGTCCAATAAATTTTTTGAGCCGGAACTTTTGGCATAAGAAGACACAACTCAACTAAACATTGACGATTCTTTTCAAGAAATCTCAAGACCTTTTTGTTTATTTCAAAGGCTTGAGACTGAAGCCCATTCAAAATATAACACATCTGCGTGTATTAAAAAAAAATACATTCACTTTTTTGTTGAATGTATTTTTTAAAATTTATGATGCTATTAAATTCGAAGTACTCTAATAAATTAGAAGTATTATAATAAATAAAAGTACTCTAAAATATAAAAAGTATCATAAAATAAAAAAGTATCATAACAAATTTAAATTATCCTAATTAATAAAATACTTTAATGAAATAGATGAAGCTCAAAATATGACAATTCAAGTGTGTATCTAGATCGGTATATTAATATGATCTAGATACATTTTCATCATATTTTGGGATTCTAATTTCATCTATTTCATTAAAGTATTTTATTAATTATGATACTTTAAATTCGTTATGGTACTTTTTTTATTTTAGGATACTTTTATTTATTATGGTATTTTTTTTATTTGTTAGGGTGTTTTGAATTTGATAGCATCGTAAATTTTAAAAAATACATCCAACAAAAAAGTGGATGTGCTTTTTTGTTTCCTACCTCTATTGTTCCAAGCACTTATTTATGTTGCACTCCACAAATTATTTATTCATAATAGAAAATTGTTGTCAAATTCACTATGAATCATCTTTAGCCACATCAATGAAAAGAGAATACTAGTACTTTCCACAGGAAAGAGGACAAATTATACACTCGGGGAATGTTTAACATTGTCATCACTAGTTATGAAAATCTATCAAATGAGGAGGTATTATGATCAAGATTGTTGGCCTGTCTATATTCCAAGTAGTAATCACGATCCCTTACTTCTGCATTATTCTGCAGTATAGCAATTTCACACAACATACTTGCATTTTTCTCCTGCAAATTTTTTAATTCATATTTGATAATGGTGCTATAGAAGAAGCTTAAGCAGTCTCAGAACGGTCTACTACTTTTCTATCTTGGAACCACTTTGATGAGCTTCGGATTCCTTATATACCTTCTTCTATGGCTCAACGGCGGATCCAGCAACTGCAAACGTCAAGAGGGGCAGCCGTCTTAAATCAATCTCGAGGAAAAAAGTACATCCATTTTGAATGTACCACTGCCATTGCGTACAAAACGCACGGTCGGACCATCAATACCAGAGCCATGACGAACCTAATCTTAACAATGCGAGTGATGCCATCGACATTCATATCTTTCGCTATACCGCCGCCCCCACTGCACGGCCCAACCTTCTTTATGATGACTTGAGTCGACGCCTTCATTAAATCAAGACAAATCCAAAAGAGCAATTTAGAAGATGGTTAATAAATCAAAAGGAATTCCCATAGAAAACCAACATTTTGACTCTGTATGTAAAACAAAATAAAAGTAAATAATAAGAAGTTAGTGCTCGCCATTTCTGAGAAAATCAAGCACAACAGTGAGGCTGGATGGGTTAATTTCTTGATTGATTTTGTGTGTAGGCTAAAGAGGTACCTCAATGCATGTATATATACTAGAGATGCTCCAATTTTTCATTTTTGTCCATTTAAATTTACAATATTCAAGTGTCCAAAAACATGCGCAAGTTATTTAATAACAACTAATATTGTTTGAAAGATAGTAGTATATCATTGTGATCCACATGATGAGTTTAAAAATATATATACTTCATCTGATGTGTTTGAGCCGTCATAAGGAAATAAATAAAGTTCACCCTCATTATAATTTTCTTTTCTTTTTTTGCAAATATAACAAATGGGAAGGCCTAAATTGATGTTGTGTTGACATTTACTTGGTATTTACATGTTAGGTCCATCCATAAATCTTGGATTTATGCTTATTTTTTACAGATATTAAGTCCAATTATATATATATATTTAATCTATGTTATGGATAATATAGTAAACACAGGTTGGTGGGTACTTGAGGTGTGCTTTATAATTAAGAGGTATAAAGGAGGAAAGAGGAGAGAAAGTGAGGATACAAATTAATTTTATATTTTTCTACAAATTTATAAAGGATGAAAGGAGAATTTTATCTCATATACTTTTTCAACAAATATTTTTTTAGATAAAAAATAAGATCAAATAATTCAATTTTAAATGTTTATAAAAAAAATTTATTCAATTCTAAAATATACAATCTCTCATAGAGAGAATCCCAATAAGCATTTTTCATCTCCTACAAAAAAGAATGTAGAAGAGGTGAATTAAATTTAGTGATCTTTTTCATTCCCTTTCATTTCTTTCTTTCTCTCTCTTCTTCTTCTTCTTCTTCTTCGTGGAGCATAGTGTTAGAGGTATTAAGTTGATGAACACTAAATATTTTGCATTTATAAATGAGAGCTAATATATAAATACAATTGTTGAAACCGTCATCTATATGAGTTTTATTAAACACATTAAATGAGTTAGTATACATGTAATGATTTTATTATACAAATTTATTTTATACAGTGCTATCATTATTCAACTTAAATGAATTATTAAACATATAGTGGTATTTTAAGTTGATCGAATAATAGAAGTACTGCACAAAATAAAGTCATTAATACGCATAAAAATTCATTTAATTAACGTGTATAATAATGTTTGTAACGACAATGGTATCAATAATGATGTCTCCATAATATTTTCTTTCGTAAATATAATTAGAGAAATTATTATTATCCCCTACCTTTTGCACACAATGATCCATCACTAAAATTTAAAACATAACTAATCTATAAGTTAAAAAAATATATTTATAAATTTTTTCTATAATTGTTTGAAAATTTATTGTTAAAATTATCAAAATAATAATTATCAAGAGATCCCCACCCAATAAGACATGGTAGTATGCTTAAGGGGTTGAATTGTAAAATATCAAAATCCATGAAATACGTGCTTCTCATCGAGAGAACAATCTACGTAACTAGAGTTTATACCCAGTGCAAACGCAAATATTATATATCTGATCATATTAAAATTCATACAAAATAAATTAAAAAAAAACTTATAATCCATCTTTTCGTATATCATACTTTACAGTACTACACCGCAGAAAATCAACACTCGTAACCATACAATCTAATGTAATGGTGGTCTATGTACTCTCTCAGAACTGGGGAGCATGCAGAGGGATGGGATAATGGTAAGGGCTCTGCACTGCCGCTGGGGTTTGATCGATAGATATCGCGCCATATCACGTCGAGATTCGTGCTCGATCTCATTCGGACTGTTCAAAACTTCAGACTCTCTGAGCAACCGCATATGTCACTTGTGTACGTGGATCATTGAAGAAAGCTCAATTCAAGTTCGACGCATGGTGAGACACGCTGTCTCACCGACAAGCCGACGCGTGTCCCTGAGCTGGCCGACTGGAATACATTTTGGCGTCCGTTTAAAAGCTCAAAAGGCAAAGGAGAACTGTATGCAGCACACTGATGGTGATAGGATAATAATATTATTTCATGGGATCTTAGAGACATGAAAATATTTGGAACTATATGGAAACACATGTTCGGATATTGTGAGATTGTAATAAAAATTCAACCAAACTTGACTAAATTGTCATTTATTACATATTAATGTTGCTTTTATAATTAGTAAATAAAAATAATAATTTAAGTCTTAATACAAAAATTATAGAAAACCTGTCCTTATGATTATTGGAATGAAAATTAAATAAATCATTGAAATAATTAAAGAAAATTAAATCAATTGGATAAATTTTAATATGAATTTTTAAAATTAATTTATAAACAATATTTTATAAAACACATGCATGAATCCAAGCTTCTTCAAGGACACAAATAATTTATAAAATCCCAGAATTTAGGTTAACTTTGTATTTACCCTTAAAGACTTCTCTAATTTCTTATTATTTACCCTTCTACTCTTTACTATATTTAATATATCCTTTAAATCTTTTGTTTGTTTTTTATTTACCCTTATAGTTAGTCACCTCTAACAATGGGTATTCAAAATTTACTATACCCATTATACCCTCAGCTATCTATGGTTATCTGTTTTCACTATCCTCCCTCCTAGCGTCTTAATTATCACTTGATTGCTCTCTCAGTCTTTCTTAAGCAAAACCATTACCACAAGCGTCTTTGAACTGCTAACACTTCCTCTAGATGTGTGTTGTTCTGGGTGGGACAAAGCACCATAATTACTCATGGAGTAAACTGTACATGCGCAATCTCTATCCGTTCAACAAAAGCCATGCAAGAGCTAGCGATGTTTTACCAGAGTCACACAATGATGGTCTCCTTGACAAGTTTGTAATGGTGGTACATGGCTATATACGGATATTGGTTTCAAACTTATCCCACATTGATGACAAATTAAATGAGCAATTCCTAACAGCACCACGGGAGAGATGAGAAAGAATAAAACCACTTATCTAGATGAGTGATTTTAGGAAAGCAATATTGCAACTCAAATCAATGTATTTCTTATTGATTTCACGTTTGTAAATTTTACATTTTAATTTCTATATAATTTGACTTGATGTAAATGGACCTTGTACCAGTTCTTAATTACCTTGTATCAGTTCTCGGTTCATACATGGTCTTGATGGCCTGTTGTCTCATAAATCTTACATAGTCAAAGTTTCAATTTGTATAGAATGCACGTTTAGATTATGGAGCATGTCCATTTGAGGATTTGGTGTTATTTTCCAAGTTCTATTGTATGTATTTCTTTCTTATCAGTTGCTTCATTACATTACTTGTACACTATTCTTTGTTTTTGCTTTCTTGTTTCAACTTGTATGACACTGTAACGATTGAAATACCAATGCCAGATTGTGATCTCACTTAAAAAAGTACTAATATTTTGTCACTGAATTCGAGAGGAGAGAAAGAGAGACTTACTACTTGTGACTTGGGCTCAGAAAGAAGCAATAACGAGGGAGAAATGATTGTCGAGTGAAGCAAGAGGTAGGAAAAATAAGGATTTAAGGGAGGATTTGTTATGTATTAGAAAAGCAAATGAGAGTGAAGGACATTTGTGTCTTTTTGGTTCTTAATCAGAGGTAAACTCAGGGTTTAACTTTAATAATTTAACTAGAGTTAACTTGAGATTAATTATATGATGGGTAAAGAAGAAATGAACTAGTATGCGGGTTGTGCCTCCGCCACAACCATATGCCATACATATAAATTGAATATAAAATTATTATATTTAAATATGATATATTTTTTCTTACTTATAATTCCTGAGTAAGAATATAATATACTAAATATATATCCAAGAATTATTATCAAACGATACTCATGACATAAGGTTCATGTGATTTATAGTTTATGGTTATAGTCCTGATACAAAAAAAAAACAAAAATATCAAGCATGTTATTAAAACCGTTAATCAACACATGTTATATAGTTGCATGCTTCAGCTATTAATTATCACGAACCTTAACAAACATAAAATCTGATCTTGATTTCTTCACCAAAGAAATCATTAATTTACCAAAGACCTCCTTAAAATCAATCTTTTCATGCTTTTACTTTTTCCTTCAGGATGGTGAAGCATCCCCTTTCCAACTCTGATCTTGATTTGTCGTAACAAATAATGAAGGAAAAAAGAAGAAAGAAATAGAAATGCAAACTCTACAACGAAAGTTCAAATATAACCACAAAAATATTCAACTCGCCATCCTTACTCATGACAAACACCCCTCTACTCAGTCATAAATTCATAATTGTTAGTAATGCTGGTCATCTCGCTAAACTTGTTACGAACTTACGATATCATGACATGATTTCCACAATATCGTGGCTGAGGGGCCTAAACAAAGCACAACCAAAGCAACAAAGAAAGGTAGAAGGTTAAACTACACTCATAACATTTTTCACTATTAATTTATGAAAAATCTGCTCCATAATTGAGTATTCTTACTTCCATCTTTACCAAATAGTCCACTATTCCTTTGACATTGCAAACAGGCCCATGTCAGACCCAAAATAATCTCAGCAATGCACCCATTGCATAATGCGACATAGCAATTGCAACATTACATTCAAGGGCAAACTTCCCATAATCAGAATTTTGTGCAATCTTATTCCTGATTTCAAGGAAAACTACACCCAAAGCATAGCAGTAGCCAACAATCATAGTATTGACTGATCAGTTTCAAATAGAGTCAACACATTTATTGGAACACAAAATAAGCACTAAGTATCTAAATCAAAAATGTATATCTCGATTTAGACTGGTACCAAGACATACCAATTATCTTACAACCGAGATTCGAGCTGTGGCTAAATTCAACAGGAATTATGTAAAGATTGTCGGAATCGATTTAATATAAATGTTTGATAAGAATAATAGAAAGAGGAAGAGAGAGAGAGCAACAATTGAAACTAAAATTTACTTCTCACGACATTTATATTAAATCCATTTCAACAAATTGGTATTAGAACTCTTAGTTTGTCAATCCTTACTATGTTTGGACCTGATAAGTTTTCCCGTGTTGAGTCAAATTAAGCCACAGGCTCCACACTTGGTGGTGCCCTTCCATCAATTCCTTTAAATTTCAACCTTGCGACTACCCCCCCCCCCCAAAACCCAAAAACTTTGATTTCTCATAAGATGCCGGCAGAGTCATAAAAGCAACATCCGTTGATCTCTAGTCGGCATCATTTATGGTTGAGACTAGAACACTATCTGATCGTCTTCGACCCCCCAAATTTTGTTCTTGATTAATGAAAACACCTTTAATCATTAGTCCGAGCCTCCGACTGTCCATCTTAATTATTACTCCAACCCCAAGGCCAACATTACAGGATTTCGGTCCTATTGTGTTGACCTTCGAGATCAAAGTAATGATTAAGAGGGGCAGTCGGGGGCATTCGTATTTCATAGTCAGAACTGAAATTTTTGAATTTATGAAAGATGAGCTGTGAAAGTATTTACCAAGAATGTTTCATGTTAGTTCGAGAGAATTTCATATATCTAAGTTTAGTTAGAAATTAATGTAGAATATTCTAGGTGTGTGAAAGATGGAAAATGTAATTTGAATACTTGTGCTATGAACCGCCAGAAGTAGCTATAAATAGGCATGTAACGTTATTGAGAAGGCTTGTACTACCACAATGAATTAATAAAATTATGGTGAGAGTGTGGTACCAAATTTTGTATATCTATTATGTTTCTACGAATATATCCCCCTCCTCCTGAAAATAAAATGAATGCTTTTGTTGCGCCCTGTTAAAAATCGCAACAGATATCAACCAAACTCACTCATGATTGACAAGCATTCTATAAACATTTATTTAGCAAATCTCAAATAATTGAAAAAATCACAAAGGTCAGTCATGAGGGCTTAAGAGCAATGAGCAAACCACAAAGAAATGCTCAGGTTAGTCATTGATGGCTTAATCAAGCAAGACAGAAATATTACACTGGAGTTGAGTGAGTGATTGGAGGAGACTATGAAAGCTTTGCATCCTTTGAGACCAGGAGCTTCTGATGCATGGGCTGACCAATTGTTTATCCGACCTCGTCTTCAGTTGAGTAACGTGAGTAAAAAGCGGGATGAATTTGACTTCCCTCAGGCAATTGCAACCTCTTCTTCAGCTGAGAACCATGAGCAAAGTACATGATGAACTCAACTTTCCTCCAGCTATTAAAATTTGTAGCAGCTCCACCTTACCAGAATCAAGCTGTATAATTCAAGCTCGGCTTCAAGCATTTCTCTAGAAGCTTTTTTGCCAGCAGCAATTTCAAGTAAACATTTCCTGAATAGCACACGGTGCCGAACATATCCCTTACCTCTAAGAAGCTAAGAATTAAGCTCCACAATTACTGCAAAAAGTGTGGTTTCAAACATTTTTGAGTCTTAAGACGAACCTAATTGAAAACAAACATAACCAATGTACTGATTATGGGAGTTCAAAGAGAACTATTTTTATGCACAGTTGCATTATACAGAGAGAAAGAGACAAAGATAGTAGCAGATACTTCACACTACAATGAAGTGGAGTTCTGTAAAATGAATTTCATTACCCTATCCTTTGTCTTCAACAATGGTCCATGTATGTTAATGGCGCTTAGTTATTACAATGATTCATTTTCTAATAAGAGTAACTGCTCCATAACTATCTTCAACAATGGTTGATTAAGTAAACTCTATTTGACCGTCTTTGACGACAAGCTGCTACTGTTCATTTTGGTACAAATCTTGGAGATCCTTTTTATATTCATTCATTCATTGCCCAACTCAAATTTGCAAATAATCATAGCTTCAGTTTCACTTGAAGCTCAACCTCACATTTTGACTATAAACTTCATTCAATAAAATATTTTATAAATCATTTAACTCCTCCATGTAAGTCTCTTTGCACACCAGAATTTCAATTTATTATAACATTTAATCAATTATGTAACTCTTGAAAGTTAGGTATATATAAAGGGTTGTAGTCAAGTCAACTTATCATGTCAATATCATGCTTGAGGATGAGTCACAAATCTAAAAAGTAGATGAGCCATATCATGCTGTTGAAAGAGAAAATACAGATAAGGATACAATTAATCAAGTAATGATCCAACTTGAAATGCAAATTTGCCTACAATTCAGCTGTTAATAGACTCATATGAAAGTAAACTACAGAAAAAAAAAATATAAAGCATCAACTCACCTTGTATAGAGGGAAGATCTCCTGTTTGATCAGGTGTCAGGAGTGCTTCCTCTCATCTGAAGATTGAAGAGGAAGGAGACTTCCCTCTTTCCTCTAGTTGTCGTCGTCTCATTTCACTTTGTATTTGTTTTTCTCCTGTCTTTTCCTTTTTCCTTTTAATTTAACTCGACATAGAGGAATTTTGTGCGCATGAAGGGCAACGGGCAACGGGCAACGGGCAGTGCGAGCGGTGAGCGCAGTGGTGATGAAGAGGTGAAATCAGTGGTGGCAAGAGGAGAGCTGGGCGCTCAGATCTCGATCGGATGGAATAGAGCCGGGTGCTACTGTTTGTTCATTCTACAGTAACACCTCATTGCCAATTGAACTAAGAGTTTTCTAATGTAAAGAGTTAAGAGAAAAATAGGATAAATTTAAATCTTCAAGGACAAATAAGAAATTACATAAGCTGTCAAGGGGTAAATAAGAAATTATTTCAGAAAATTGGTTTTAACTAACAGCGAAACATCACCGTAAAAACAGGAACGAAATTTAGTGGAGACCGGGGCCATAACTCTCTCAAAAATTTTGAAAATTAGTTATATATATTAAGAATTTAAGATATTTTTATTATAATTATACTGTTATCAATTTTTCAAAAAAATTGAGATATAATTATACTAAAAATGATATTTAACCCCTCATTAATTTTAATCAAACTCCGCCAATAAAAAATGAAGAGTTTTGAGTTTGATGTCAAGAGGTTAATTTGTTCTAACAATTGTAAATAAATAATTTGAGGCTTGGTCCTCTCATCTTTATGTTAAAAAAAAATAAAAATTGGTGGTGTAGATATTGGCCAAACTATTTAAAAAATAATATGGTGAATCATCAATGATGCTTGGTTTGGATTTTTGTCACTATGTGGCTTTAAAAATCGTGCAAAAATCAAGTAATATTTAGGGTTGTTTGCAAAACTCAATTTTTCTAACTTAAATTTCGCAACATTTTTTTTTAATGTGGTGACGGTCATCAAATTTTTCAAACTATTTCCAGTTTTGAGCATTGAATTTCAAACATGCGATCTATAGCATGTAAACAAACTTAAGAAAATAAAAAAAAATTATGTGCGACATTAATTGAAATAACATTATTGAAACAAGCAGAAGAGCCTAACTTCATACACAAATCAAACTCCATGTACATTAATTCCAGCTCCGATTTAACATGCATATGAAATGAAACAGGGGCTTGACCCCTATCTCATTTTCACAAAAAAAAAAATACATGCATATGAAACAAAGATAAACAATGGAAACTAGAATTAGGATTGATGAACTCCTAACTCAGAATCCGTAGCAGAAATTACGAAAGTGCAAAGATAACATCCATCTAACACCGGAAACAATCTTCTCATGGAGTTTGGCTGATTTTCGTGACCTAAACAAGTTATGACCCAGGTGCCGGACGGTCCCAGAAGTTACTTTCGCTTTGAGTCCACGTACCAGGTGTACCGGTACCTGTTGAACCACCACCGTTTGAACCGCCACTTGTGTTGTTATTGACCTATCTCACCAAAAAAAGTCAACATGATATTATATAGTGGTTCAGTTACAAAATGTTTAGGCCAGAGAAATGCTAGCTTATGATATATATTAATTTCAATCAAACATATATAAACATTCAAACATTTCCGCTTAAAACATTTTGAATGACCATTAAGTTTGGATATCTGATCTGAACTACCAAATATGAGAGATAAATAATAACTTTTACACACCTTGACATAAATTCCAAGTGCATCAAGAAGGGATCCAGAGCGTCCATGGAAGCCAATAATTTCACCACTGATCGCTGGAAGTTCAAAAGGGATCCCTTCTTCTTTCCCATATGGTCCAAATGATCCCAAATTTGTCTCAAATTTGAGTGATCTCAGAACAAAATGTCCACTGAAGCTGCCAATATGGCCTTTTACTGATGTGATGTACTCGGAAGACCCGAGTTTGAACTACAATACCAGTATCATATACAACAAATTAACAAAAGAAATCATGTATAACCCTTTTGGTACCAGTTTCAATTAATTAACAGTTACTGAATTCAAAAAGAGAAAGATAAATGTAAATCAGAAATTTTGAATATGTTGCATTAATTGGTACTATTATCGATACCAGCGGGAATCATCTCGATAACGAATCAATGTAATAAAAAAAGTTTAAATCTATCACGTCAGAATTATACCTCTGCCAATCTTCCTCCCCGTGAACCCCAAAGCTCAGTGCTTTGTTCACTGCCATTGCGGAGAAAATGCACGATAAGAGCATCAATAGCATCGCCATGGCGAATACTAATCTTAACAATGCGAGTGATGCCATCAACATTCATGTCTTTTGCTGCGCCGCCACTACCGCCACATGGCCCGACCTTCTTTATGACAACTTGAGTCGACGCCTTCATTGATTAAATCAACACAATCCACAAAAGTAAATTTAAATGATGATTAATAAATAAGAGGAATATAATTAATTTCTCACTAATCAGTGATTAGAATACTCATTTTCCAAAGAATAGTAAAGCTTTAATTTTGCTAGAACATATATAAAAAAGAAAATATTATAGAGATATCATTATTGATATCGTTATCGATATGAATTTTATTATACATGTAAAGTACAATACTTCTATTATTGTAACTTAAAAATATCACTAATATGCATAATAACTCATTTAAGTTGAATAATGACAGTAATGTACAAAATAAGTTTATATAATACAATCATTAACATACATAATAACTCATTTAATATTTATAATAAATCTATCAATAATCATATCTGAACTCCAAAAAGAAAAAATAGCACATACCATATTTTTTTGGAAAGATTAGAAGACACTAGTGAGGATGGAATTATGGGTTGTGTTTGTTGATTGCTTAGTTTTTTGTGTTGGCTAGAGAGGTTCCTAGAGGCGTGTATATATACTAGAGATTCTGCAATTTTACATATTCGTCCGATTTAAAATTGAAAATTGCAATTGACAGGTATCCAAAAACATGGGCAAATTTAATAACGACATCAATCATTGTACGTGTGATGGCACGTGATGAAAATCAACAAATTTTTTTTTAGCGGGGGAGAAAATCAACAGATATACTCCATCTGATGTGGTTGAGTTGTCATGTAGGGAGGTTCATATATTTTTTATTTCATATTTAATTTTGTATTTCGGACACCGTTTTATTAACAAAAAAATTTCATTCACAAAAAAAATGAAAAATATATAATCTGTGTTATGGATGTATAGCACGCCCTTAAAGGACATTTGGTTGGCACTTAATTAATTAGTGGATACTAATTAAATTGATGAACACTAAACATTTTGCATTTACATTTTTTTTTTGAGAAGAGACAGAGTTCTAAGTAATCATCCAACTTTTTATATATCTATAAAATATTCTTCATCCGAATTTTCAACCCATAATTATTCAAAAAAAAAATATCATCCTTATCAATAAATAAAAAAACTGATTTTTATTTAATGTTTTGCATTTGCAAATTAGGTCCTACTTTAAATTTAATTTCATCAGTTCGTGTATCACGTTTGAATGCATTTATGTTGCACCGCCATCATGATCAGATAGATAGATATGTGGCATTATCTATTGCTTGGATGCTAAAACATGCACGTGATTGTGTTGCTGAATTAATTAATGTATATCCATTGAAGTTTGTTGAAAGTGTGAAAGTGTAAAAAGACGTAGAGATCCTAAAACTGAACCAAAAATTTTTGGTCATGGTCCTGAAACCGAATGAGGAATTTCTCATCCTAAAACTGAACCAGGAACTTCAGATCCTAAAACCAAACCAGAAACTCCAGGTCCTAAAACTGAATCAAAAACTTACAATGTATGTAACACGGAAGCGTACTATTATGAATAATGAATTATACGCTAACTCTCGTTTGTTTAATGAGTAGTGTAAAGATGATTTAAACGTTTTGAGATATTGATATATTAAATGAAAATAGTTTGAGATGAAGTAAGTTAAAGTATTTATGAAGGTAGAGTAAAACTAAATTATTAAATTTTATAATTTTTAATATTTTTTACTCTCACTATTTCATCTACTTATTTCATTACTATCAAAACATCAATGTTTTAAAGTAATTTAATACTTGTTCAGTTTTAATTTTACTGCATTTATCAAACAGAATAAGTTTGTGTGTTTAATTAAACTCCTATATATCTATATATTTAGCATGTAAAATGTTTGAATGATTGAATGGTATTGTCAATTTGTCATACTATAATCAATTTTTTTTTAATTCGGATGAAATTTTTTATGAACATTTGAATTAAAGTTGGATGATTTGACATCATTTTATCTAAAAAATATAATTAGTTTTTCTGTTGGAATATGATAAGGATTGATCTCAACATTGACATACAATGAAAACTATAAAATATTAATAAGTCCAAATTAAATTCCAAATCCCAAATATTTGTTGATTTTCTTAATTCATCGTTGAGATTACTAATTTACTATAAGGTAAATATAAAATATGCAAGGAAGTACATATTTATTTCTCATTCAAGTAGTTAAGTGATAGCAACCTTTTTGGTTAGAAACAATTAAGTAATATGACGCATAAGATGATAGATGTTGTTTAGATAAACTATATAATTTATTATTATAATAGGATTTGGATGCATTGGTAAAAATTAACAAAGTTTGAAATTTATTATTTCCAATGTGACTTATTATACCACATAATGGTAATAACAAAAAAAGAAAAAATTAACTTAATTGAATACAAAGTTTATCATTTATTAAGAAACTTGAACTCACAACACTATTTATTTAACAATTTTTTTTTAGTGTTTAATTAATATGTACCGTACATTAGAGGGGTATTTCAGATAATAAACATTTATTAGACGAAGATTGACAAGATATTTTCAGTCCTTAGTTGCTTTATAATATAGTATAAATATATTGATGAAATATCAATTTGAATTCAAATCTTACAAAATTTAATATACAACCAACTCACATGTAAAATTTGATCTGTTGTCACTATTCTTAAAATGGTTTTTATAATCTTTATGGTGATATATTATATGTTAGAATTTTTAAGAATTCTTTATTTAAATTGGGGAATATTATAGTCACTCCAAGAGTGATCATTCTTCAAATATTTTTAATGCAAATTTGTCAAGCTTTTTTTTTTAAAAAAATGAAGAGACAAGTGTGCATTTTAATTTGAATAAGTGTTTGCTTGATCAATTTAGAGTTCAGAGAAGTATTTTAGTTTAGACGAATATGTATTTTGTATTCATATAAATATATAATAATTGTAGAAATTCAATATAACTGCTGACATTAGAATTATATATCCTAATAATGATAATATTTGTTTAAAAATACAATATAATACTCATGAGGCACCATATGTCAGGTGAGTATCTGCTATTATAATTTTTAATGATATATTTACTATTTTAAATTTAAATAATCTAAATTTAATTATAAAAAATATTTTTTATTTATATATTTTAATAAACCTCATATATTATATATTTAAAAATATATAAATATGTCATAGCGCATATGGTACGATATTAGCTAAAGAAATTGAATATCAATGACAATTAATTGACAAAGCGTGAATCACATGCATCCTCTAAAAAAGCATGAATCACACACAATTTAATGGCAATTAATACTCTCTGACAACAACATTTTATCTCTATCTGCCAATGTCCAATTTCATGGACACTTCATCGCATGTTATAAACCAAGTCTTTGTATGATTATGATTCCTTTTTATATATATAAAATATATCTTTTTTGAATGAACCGTTTTCAATTGGCCGCGTCACTCCAAAATCTTTTGGATAAATGTGCAATGTAGTTAACTGTGAAAAGTAGTTGCCATTTATAATGTTTTTATGGAAAATACTCGTGGTGTATAAAAAATAATTTTATTATCGATATTAATTTTATTATTTATATTGTATAATTTTACTATTTATATTATATAATTTTATTATTCATATTATATAAGTTATTATTTATAATAAATTTATTATGTAATTTATTTTTTATAGTATTTTTGTTATTCAACTCAAATATCACTAATATGAATGATAATTCATTTAAGTTGAATAATAAAAATATTATATAAATAAGTTATATAATAAAATCGTTAATATAAATAATAATTCATTTAATTTGAATAATAAAATCAGTATTGATTTTGATATCTGTATATCAGCCCCCTTCTAAATTATCATCTATGGAAAGGCAAAAGATGAAACAGACAGAGTTGTTGCTTGATCCATGCGACAATTAATACCCCAAATTGGTAATGCGTATCTCATTTACTTTTTTTTAACAATAAGAAAGAGAATCTAAATTATTTAATTTTAAATATTAATAAAATACTTCATCGATCTTTGAATCTGTATATCTCATTTACTATTCAGTATATTAGACAATCAAAAAGATTATCATGAGAGATGGCACAATTTGACTCGAGTTGAAAAACTCAAATATTACGAGATGAGAACATCCGATTCGAAAGATGTGTCTTATTCAATATGACTCGATCTAATTTATTGTAAAAGTCAAACTATTCTGAACTCGATCCGATTCAATCAGAAATAACTCGTGATCCGATCATCTAACATTTGAAACATGCACGCAACCTTCAAAAAAAAAAAAAGGGACATGCACACAAGTTTCTATTCTTTTTATTTTTATCAAAATCGATACTTTTATTATCAATTATAAATTGAAGTTTTCACAATAACTCAATTTAAAAAATGTTGACTTAATAAAATATATCATTATATTAACACTCAAAACTAACATTACAAAATATTACAAAATTCTACCATACTCAACACTACAACCAACTATATTTATATTATCAACATTTTACTAACCTACTACATCGTTATTTCTAAAGGAAAATAGACACTTATTATTTCTCTTGTGTCTTCAAAATCTCACCATGCATCTCTATTTATACACCTCTAATGTCAGTTATGTGATGTAAGTTGGTGCTCTCTAGAAATTCCAAAATTCTCCAAATTATTCAAATTATTAAGTCGTTTAATGAAGCAATTCAAATATCTAGATCATTCAAGTCTGAATTGATGTTCTCAGGCTTACCGGATCACCTAACAGCACCATTGGTATCAGTCATGACATGTAACAAAGGCAAGTTCCCATTTACTTATTTGGGTCTCCCACTTTCTGACAAAAAGCTATCAAAAACAGTTTATCTCTCGTTGATTCTAAAGATAAGCAATAAGTTAACATGATGGACCGCCAGATTCTTATCAATAGTAAGGAGAGTGGTTCTTCTAAATGTTGTGCTGTCGGCAATACTGGTATATTTCATGTCGATTTTTCAAATGTCTCAATGGGTGATAGAAGAAATAGACAAGATACGAAGAAATTTTCGGTGGCAAGGGATAGAAACGGATAAAAGAAAAATCCATTTAGCTAATTGGGAATTGGTGTGTACACCTAAAAAGCTAGGAGGGCTGGGAATTATTGATCTCAAGAGTTTCAATGTCGCACTGTTGTCAAAATGGTACTGACATTGGATAAAGCAAGAAAACAGACTGTGGAAAATGATTTTTGTTTCCATTTATGGCCCTACCACAAGTTAAATGCTAATCTCCAAGTTTTTCAGCCAAAACCTCAAAGCCGTCATTCCATTTCTCAATTGTTTCACAAGAAGATAGTAGGAACAAGCACAGTAATATCATTTTGGAAGCATGATTGGGGGTTGGGGTTGCTGCAGCGGAGATATGAAGCGCTGTTCTCATTTGTTCTAGACCATCACACCTCTGTCCAAATGATGTTGTCCCACCAGAACTGGTCAGATTTCTTCAGACGAGAATTATCAACAAGAGCGCAGCAACAACTTTCTCGGTTGATACAAGAAATAACCAGCCAATCAGACATTCTACTCAATCAGCAAGAGCAAGATGATGTAGTATGGAAAGAACATAGCTCTAGCAATTTTCAGTCAGCTCAGCATATTATGCACTCAAAAATGGACCAAGGGTAGCCTCTCAAATTCATGTGATTTGGATTCTCAATGTTCCCCCAAGGATGAAAGTATTTGTATGGTTAATGTTACTCAACAAGATACTAACCACAGATAACTTAATCAAAAGAGAATGGTATATATCTAGCATCTGTTACATGTGCAGAAGAGAAGGCAAAACGGTGCGACATTTATTCTGTCAATGTGTTACAGCTAAAACACTCTACAACATGGTGACCAACTGCTTCTCATTCTCAACAAATATTTTACAAGGAGACTCTACAGGCATGTTACTGAATACAAGCATAACAAAGAAAATCAAGAGTGTTTCAATTATCTCCTTTTTTTCTCTCTCCCCCACCTGTAATTTTTAGTTTTTTGTTCTCAAATTTAAGGCTCACAACTCCTGAGCTTAAGTTTTCTTTATTTTCTCCAGGTTTTTTAACTTAATTAAAACCTGTAACCAATTTGAACTTATAATTAATAGATATAAATAAGGGCTTTTGACTCTTATTTTTCCTCAAAAATATCTAGATCATTCCTGATTGGTTAAGGATTGGGCTTGGTTTTCTATGGTTCTTCTTGCATTTCATTTTTTTTTGTTTTAGTTCTCTTTGTTATGCATCTCCAAAATGTGCACCAAGGTGGTGCTAACTTCAACAATAAATAAACTAATTAAAACTCCTTTATTTGGTTCGACTTTAATTTCAGTTAAACTGAATTTTTCGATCAGTAAAAGTTTGATTTAACCAATAAACACCTCTGCTGACTATTGACTTCACGTCATCAGCAATTTTTCGAGCAGCATTGGTGACAATATTATATGAGTTATTATACATGCTAATAATAAATAATATTTTTATTATTTAACTTAAATATCACTAATATGCATAATGATTCATATACGTTGTATAATATCAGTATTGTAAAAAAATGAGTCTGCATAATAAAATCATTAATATACATAATAATTCATTTAAGTATAGAGTACACAGTTGATGGTACAATCGCCGCCGCACTTGTTTCCTTTCTTCTCTCCTTCTTGTTTTCATATTTAACTAGATGCCAGAGATAACTGACTATACAAGAATGCTATACTGGTTTGAAATCAGAATTAAGGAATTTACAAGTATAATGTATTTACAGGCCAGGAGCATGTACTCTACATTTGCTTTGGTATCTAAATACTATTATCTTTTTTTCATTTTGAGATAATTAAAGATGGATACTCTATTCGGGTTTGTAACATCTGGTATCGAAATATTGATTAACAATTTAACATTTGCCAATTTTGGTCATGAGGAATACAACAGTACCAGGGATTGCTGCCTTGCTGGTTCTTGCCAGTATCAGTTTTTATGTTCTTGTCAGTGCTGATTTTTTTCATTCTGGCAACTACTCAATTCTTCGATTGATGTGTCAGTTTATTATCTTCGTCATTTCTTAATAATAATAATAATGCCTTCAATGAAATTGACGGGATTTAGAGAAGTTGATGCCATATTTGTAAAGCAGAAGGGAATAATAGTTGAAATAAGCCAAATTCATTGCTTTACAAATGACATTATCAAAGCGATATAACAAATTACAAGTGTAAACATTTTGATGAGCGCATTATCTGTAAACGGATTCACTTTTTGATGTAGATATTTTAAAATTCAAAGTGTGCATTGAACTAGTATACAGCGCTGAAACAGTAATAATGCATATCAGATTATCAACCCAACCAGGAACCTGGACCAGAAAAAACAAAACATTTCTTAAAATGTCGAAAAAGTGAAAAATAAATACATCATAAGGTCTCATGAAAAATTATAGGTCAAGATTTCAAAACTCAAATGGGAATCCGTTGTGAATATTTAAAGTTGATAGACTTAATTAATTTATTTCTTTATCTCAAAAAAAATATATATGTTGTAGATCAAAATGGATGAGAAAAATCAAGAAGTCAAAGAGTTTTATCCTGTCCTATTTTCTAAGTTTCAATTCCAACTCTACTAGGCTGAAATTGCTTCAACGGATATTTTTTATCAGCCCAAATTCTTGGTCCATGATCTAGCTTGAGATGCAATGCCTAATGTTGAGAACCACATCTGATGCAGTTAATCTTAAACTTGTACATTGTTCTTTATAAAGAATGATACAGGTTTGAAGTCTAGCTCAACTAAAGGTTTATGGGGGGAAAAAAGAAGAAGAAGAAGGCTTTGCCTTTCTTCATTAAAAAAAAATGTTACGAATATTGTTGTTCCATGCGTGTTTGGCTTCAGCAATTTAAAGTCAGAACCCGGCAACTGAATTCTATTATTTCTGCAATATTTTGAGAATCTCTACTATTTATTCATTTCACGGCCTTGTGATTTTTGTAATTTTAGTATAGGAAACTTTACAACCTATTATTTTCATAAGATTCTATAGTAAAAAAAAAATTAAATTATTTGATTAATCTCACACTCACAGATATTACATTTGTATTTTGGACCAGAAGTCAGCAAAAATCAGAAAGTAAGGCCATTAAAAGTCATTTTAGTAATTTATGGACCATCTATCGCATTGCCCATTTGCTCTTTTAATTAGCTTAAATTCGTTAGCGAGAAAAAAAGGAGCAAAGATCCCTGCTTTTAAGGCCTCTTACTAAAACGAATGTTCAGATAAAATGCCCCAAATAGAAAATGTATCAAACTGATTTCACGAGAACCGAAAAAGTAACCTAACTGCTAATACACTGATTTCCCAAGATACAATTTACACAACAAAACATATCTTATTAGGAAAAAAACAAAAAATCCATAATTCGTATCTTTTCTTCACAATTAGAACACGTCTATGATGATTACTTCTGTGTTTTAAATGTAATAAATAAAACTCACAGACCAAATAATAACTCAGAAAAACCAAATCACAACGAAATAAAGACAAAATAAGTACCCCTCAGCAACAACCGTACCTGCTTGTTTGCTTTTGTTCCTCCTGCGCATCGCCATTGAGACTAACCCGATTTAGTGAGAGTTCAGCCTTGTAAGAGTCCGAGTTTAGGATCTTGCGGCTCACATTTTTATAGATCTCCTTTATCACAATCTCAAAGGCTGTTTTTACATTAGTCGAATCGAGGGCGGATGTTTCCATGAAAAATAAGCCCTCTGACTCTGCCAGGGCTTTGCCCTCGTCTACCGACACTTCCCTGATGTTTTGCAAATCACACTTGTTGCCGACTAGCATTTTCGCCACTGTAGTGTCAGAATGTGCTGCAGTTTGGATTGATAATTAGTTAACAGTTTAGAAAGAAAGAGATGCTATGACAACTATAAACAACTTGCTTGATCAACATAATGGTGTCAGAAAGGTTTATCGAACCAAAATTGTTGCTTCAAGATTATAAACAACTTGCTGGATTTGGGGTCAAATGTGTTTTGGATACAAATATTTTGCATTATGACAAGATCATCAACATCTTCTGGACAAGAAAATGCTTCAAGATGCTCTTTCTAGTCATCACACATGTCACGTGATGTTATATACTACAATTTTATGGCTTGCATCTTTACATAATTCCTATATCGTCACTACATCTTAATAAGTTCAATTTGAGAACCATTTCACAATTCTCAAGTTCACAGGAGTTCCTTCCAATTAGGTATTATTTATCAAGTGAGCCATTTACAATTCAATAACCAAAACCAAGGAAAACAGATTTGGATTTATCTGGTACTGCAGTTACAATTTGTATGACCACATCACAAATTACTCTTTAAAATATTTCAGGCACAACTTAACTAGTGAAAACATGAGCAGCTGAAACCAACCACCACCAATAAGATCATTTAACACTATAATGACCCAGTATGACTCAATGCCTACCAATTGTAAAGCTTGACTGAAAGACATGAATGCATGTTCCACAAATAGTCAAAATCAGCAATAGTATCCAATATAAACTTTCCATTACTACCAAAATAATGTTAACATAAAGATGATCCCAGATGAATGCAGCGCATTACTTTTAAGCCAAGTTAACTACTTTTTTTAATGTTACTTTTACTAAAAAAGGAGCATCATTTAGTTTATCCTTCTCCACAGTCCTGAGATATCGAGGACTAATTTTTAATCTCATAGGTGTGATTCAGTGTGGAACTAGTTGCAAGAAGCTGATGTAATAATTATACTCAGTGTCCGGAATTAATAAGACAGCAAGGATCAGGATTCTTAAAAACAGTGCACTACATGATATTGCCACAACATATGCTCAAGAATTTTCCAAAATAAGGATGCAAAGGATAAGACTGTTGCAGTAATTAACAACTGAGAGGCCCACAAAAAACCAACCGACATATCCAATCTTTTAATTCTAATACAAGGAAGCATGTGGAAAAATTGATCATTCTGGGTAAATAGTAATAAATTCATTCAAATGACCCAAGACTTAATAAACATTAGTTATACTAATATAGTAAATTTCCTCGTATTTCAATCCATGCAAAAATTAATTGGCCTTTTCCTCATAATTAATACCCTCAAGAAAATGCACTGGTGTACTTTTCCTAAATTAAGGTTGACATTACTTCCATCAGGTTATAAACAATGACCATTGCAAAGCTTCAGTAATTGGAATGTTTCATTTTATATATATAATCTTTGACAAAGTAGAATCAGATAGATGTACTTGTCTATGTTTAATTTCCAACAGAAAATAGAAGTACCAGAGTACTAGATCCCTCTAAAACCCACATAAGCAAGGTAATAGATGGTACCTCTATTACATGTTCACCTAAATCATGGAAAATGACATTAACCAACATATTAGCCAGGACCATATATGATAATAACAGGAACAATGGGAAAGAATTAAATATATGTTGTTGGAGATGAAGAATCAAAATCTAACTAAACATTATTTAGTGGGTGTTCATAATCAAAAAGGTCAATCAAAGGAAACAAAGGTCAAAATCAGAAGCCAATCTATCAATTATCCAAATTAATCTTAAATAATGAAGTTGCCAATACACCAACTAAGTTTTGCTGCCGACATGATTAACTATTATTTAGTTAACTAACACCAATTATGGATATGTGCACATAATGGAGGTTTAATATGGGCACATAATGGAACAGAAAATGAATTTATGAAACAGCTAAAATAAGTATAGAATCTGCACAAAGACCAAAATGGCCCATAGAATCCAAAGGCCTGCCAAAAATGTACAAGAAAATTTAACCAGCCGAAATAGAATAAATGCTATACAGATCTATCAATCACACCCAAGTACTGATGTACCGGAGCAACAAATCAAAGCTATCTTAAGTGAACTTTGGTGACTAACTACAATATAAACCCACAACTGCAAAATACATAACGCAGAAAAGGAAACAAAAAAAGATGGGATAATTTTTCCAAATTTGTATTCCTAAAATTGATGCCATGCAATCTAAGCAGACGGTATTCCCATTTTCACAAAAAACGAATAAACGATACGCTCCGTAGTTCTGATATATGCTACAGCAGATGAGATCTACCAATTAACTAAAATCCGAACTAGCTAAACTACTAGATCTGTCAAATAAATGCAATAAAAGAGCAGAGATTGATACTTACTGTTAAGCTCTTGAAGCCACCGTCCGACATTTTCAAAGGTTGATCGCCTCGAGATATCGTACACCACCAGAGCGCCAAATGCGCCGCGATAGTATGCTGAGGTGACAGCTCTGAACCTCTCCTGGCCAGCTGTATCCCAGATCTGCGCCTTCACCTCCTTCCCGTCGATCTCCATGCTCTGCGTCTGAAATTCCACCCCGATCGTCGCCTTCGAGTGGAGGTTGAACTCGTTTCTCGCGTATCGAGAGAGGAGGTTCGATTTTCCGACCGCCGAGTCACCGATAATGACAACTTTGAAGAGATACTCTTCCACCTCCTCCTCGTCTTCCCCCATTGGCATGGAGATGGTAGATTGATCGGAACTGTGTACAGAGCTTTACTCAGCGTCTACTCGCGCAATCGCTCCAAACGGAGAAGGAGAGGAGGTTACGTGGAGCAAATGGAAGAGATAGAAAGAGAGGTGTGGTGGTTCACTGTTTGACTCTGGATTTGAGAAGAGGAAGAGGAAACGAGCGCATGAATTAAGTAGAGTGGGGAGCATGACAGAGGGGAGAAATGCAGAGAGAGAGAAATTGGACCAACTTTGACCTTCCTATGGTCGTCGTCATGTGTCCGACTACGTAACGAATATTATAATCCAAATAACTCTTAGTTGGTGACTCGGTGTAGTGTTTATCAACCCGCTACACGCAGTGGCAACAAAACTTCGCAAGCCCAATGTGGAGAGAATCATCAGTCGGGATCCTCTGTCTGGTGGGGCTGGATTCTTAGATGCAGAAGTTGGCTCAAGATAAGAATACAGTATTTTATGTACCGGGTCGTTATCAAACGGATTATATCCGCTACATTTGTTTCAACAATTTGAGAGGCATAGAAAAGTAAGATCGGCGGTGTGCATGCGCGCCTGTCTCGGGGCAATAATGAGTTGTCGTCTCGCTCCTCGTCGTGCGAGAAAAAAAAAAGAAGGAAATGCTTGACGAGCACAAATTTTGACCCAGGTAATTTACCCATGTCTCGTCGAACGGTGTGGGGTCCAGCTGTAATCATGTGACGCCGCATAATATGTTGACCAGTGAACCAGATGGATGTACCAGCGGTACCAAACAGCCACTTAATGCTTCTCAGTTCCATCTTCCATACGTATGTATATTGCATTAACTCCCCGAAAAATTTAAATTTCTTGGTTAATTTAAATTTTTCATATCAAAATTTTCTAAAATACAAAAAAAATTATTTTTAAAAAATTTTAACTATTTTTTCAGATTTTTTTAAGATAACTCTAATAATAATAATAAAATTAGAGACATGTTTTTTTCAGATTTTTCATTTGTATTTTTATAAAAATAATTAGAAACAGGTTATATTTTATATTTCAGTTACTTCTTTCGCCTGAGAGTAGAATTATATACATCTCAACAAAATGAAAAAGAAGTAAGCACTTCAAGTTTATAATCCAAATTGACCAGCTTTTTGCTGCCAAACTTACAGCTCTGATTGAACAAAGAATAACAAATATATTGCCAAATTATAGGAAGGTAAAAGTTCACTTTAGGTGAACAGACCTAAAATATCTACCTGCCTGACA
Organism: x Bolboschoenoplectus mariqueter; assembly: GCA_037678475.1. Taxonomy (NCBI): domain Eukaryota; kingdom Viridiplantae; phylum Streptophyta; class Magnoliopsida; order Poales; family Cyperaceae; genus x Bolboschoenoplectus; species x Bolboschoenoplectus mariqueter. The sequence continues at coordinate 3,382,546 of CM075236.1, read as the reverse complement.
CGATGGAAATGTAACAAATGTTACTTTGACCAAAAAGGTCAATGACCCATATACCCATTCTATGACAGATCTTAATTTACCTTCTATTTTTTTACCTTTAATAGGCCTCATATTTCCTGCATTTTCAATTATTTTTTTTATTTTTTTATGTATAAAAAAGCAATATTTTGTAAATCCTAGATTTACAGAGTATAGTTAGTTTAAAATGGAAACAAATAATATCACCCAAATTTTTCAGATATGGACTACAGTACCAGTTTGATTTTGGTAAAACCGTCCTCTAATTAAGTAAATAAAACTAATTTTATTATGAATTAGAATTTATATTATAAATGAAGAGATTAAATTTAATTAACGATTGTGATTCATCGATCAATAAATTTTTTAATTCACATTAGAATTTCCATCTCTGTCTGTCTAGTGGGCCATAGGTACCTAACCCTCCTAACTTATATTATTCAAATATGGCCCGGATGTTTCTAAGGTTGTTCATGTTTTAAATTTACCAGATCTGTTGGTACATGGTAGCCTTTATTTTTTCCATGTGGTCTACTAAATCTTGGTTCATGCGCCTAACAAAAGCACTGGATTTTGTTTTGTTTTTGCAAAGAAACATGGATCTCATCTTATTTTTGTTGCATAATAATTGTGGCATCGCTTGTTAAGCTGTGAATTAGTACAATCAGAGTTTTGTGCTGGTTGATAAGGTGTACCTATATACCAGTTACCCACATTGACATTGAGATACTTTTTATTGCACAAGAATTATGGTATATTATTGGTATGATATTTAAGCACACACTGTATGTTGCATCAAAAAGGAAAACACCATATGTACACAAATTTTGAAGTCACGGAAGAATACAATAGTTTTGAAGGACGTGCAAAATTTTCTTGCTACATCCTTAATATAAATGTTTGACCTAACATTTAAACTGAATTCAACTTTTACTCGAGATTATACCACCGTATCTGTTTTCTTTGAAAACAATACTTCGCCAATTTTTTTTTCTTTATTAGTTTAGTTTTTCTTATGTTAGATTGCGCACTATGAAAAGATTAAATTCTGAAATAGCTAGCCATTGCATAACTAACCTCAGTTAAATCTTAATTTCTCAGTCTGAGGTAATTGATATAAAATATTTCTCATATGTGCAGATGTATGATTTTGAGTATGCTTTTTAATTTCAATTGCTATAACAAGGAATGTAATGCAAGATTCCTATCAGCATAGAACTTTTGTTCTGCAAGTACAAGATTACTACCCATTTAATGCAAAAATGATACACTGCACATACGAGTGCAATCATACTCATGTATCAACACTTGCCATAAATGCCAAAAAGTATGACAATTTTTCTCATAAGAAAATAACAATATAACTTGTTTACTGATTTTTTTAAACGATCATGCAAAAATGTAACCAACACTAACCATAAATGCCCAAAAGTGCAAATTCAGAGCAAACCTCAATTTCACATATTGGGAAAGACAAAAGTATGACTACAAGCTCCATAAAACTACTACAAAAATCCATAAAACAAGTGTCACTGATCAGTTTAGTCCTCAAAGCAACAGGGGGGCTGGTAACAAAAGTAGCACGAGCAAATTATAATAACTAAACAAGACAAAGCAACTACTCGTCTTCTTGGCTCCGGAGCCTGGCAAGCTTGTTCGTGACAACGATGTCGAGCTGAGCTGCACGCTCCACTATCTCCTTGCGCTTCTTGGTCGACACGTCATGCGCGATCTCAGCACAGTATGTCCTGTCAGCATCCAGAATCACAAAGCCATCAAAATCCAAGGATCAGAATCTTGAAAGTTATACACTACAGTATATTATCAATGCAAAGGTGCGAGCAACAGCAACCCCAAAATTACACCTCTTTGATGACAACAATTAAAGCATATATAGATTCCATTTGGGCCTTAAACATTGATTTGGGATTAGCACACCGCATACAGCTTGAGAAAAATAGAAAAAGATCCAAGCCCTTCCTCAGACGGTCAATGTTAATTGTGCTAGTACACAACACTGTATGAGTATCCATAATGTTTGAGTTTGACACCTACTAAACATTCTTTGTGGCATTCGAAATAACATTTTAGCATAGCAGTTCTCTAAACTCAATTGAGAACTTAATTTCATTGCTAAATTATTAACCTTTCGCGGCTTAGGGCCCCTTCAGTATTAACTCCAAAAAAATACTTCAAATTACATCAATCTAGTACATAAATATTAGCAGCAATTTGGCCAATTTTTGGATGACTGAACATTAACAATAAATAATTCATCATCTTTGGCTAGCACTCTGCAAGACAAAAATTCATTACAGAACTATTCCACCGGTAACATCAAATGGTAACAAAATGACAAACAGAATATACCTGTTGTGCATCATCAGAACTTCTAGCTCAGAAACATTGTGAACAACGAACTTCTTGAAACCATTGGGGAGGTAGTGGCGGGTCCTCTTGTCAGAGCCATAACCAATATTGGGCATAAGAGTGCATCCCTTGAACTTTCTCCTGACCCGGGAATCAATACCCTTAGGCCTCCTCCAGCTAGGCTGTACATTCAAATATATATACTAATGTGTCACTAACATTTTCAAGCAAAGTTTAAATGCAAGCATGCAGGATGCTCGAAATAGAAAATGTTTGAGAGCAACAGCGTAGATATATAATCATTTAATAGAGCTAAGCACAGCTACAAGACCATAGCAAAGACTCCAAGAGAAATCGACTCCTTAATCCTAAAAATATTAAGTGTAGGAGATATTACATGAGTGGTAAATATATGCTTTGGGACAACCCGATCTCTTGCATCATCACAGAAAAATTCACAATGTAGAGATTACATCAAGTTAAATTGAATCTCGCCTAAATTACCCTCTCAGAAATCAGAATTTCTACTGATATTCAGGTTTATGATCACTCATACCTCATCAAACAAACAGTGATTCGATTAGACTACGAAATTATAAGAGAATCTGAGCTAAAACTTCATACGATCCAACAAACCATGGATCTAGTAGGAGACGAACCGGAAACAAGCCTAAAAACAAGCGAATCGTAGAACAGGATCCATACCTTGACACAGATCTTGCGGTCGCTCTGTGGCCTCTTGAACCTCTTCAAGCGCTTCTTCACGATCTTCTTCGTCATCAATGGAACCGCCATCTGTCATTAAAACAAATCAAAATCAACTCCTCATCTCTTCACCTTCTTATAACAATCAATTCGACATTCCTAACAAATTCTTAATAAATTCCGAGCAAGACGAGTACCTTGGAGCTGCGAGATGAACCTGTCGAGATCGAGAGAGAGTGAAGAACGCGGCGGCTGTGAAAGAGCGCTTGTCGAAAAAAGCTTTATATCGTAAAACCCTAGGAAGAGAGAGAGAGAGAGAGAGAGAGAGAGAGAGAGAATGGATGAGAGATGGGATTTGATCGTGGCTTGGAATGGACGGTGGATATCGATTTGAAAAATAGTAGAGAGATATTGGGCCGAGATTTTGAGCCTTACAAAAACCATAAAAAGGTTTCATTGAATGGTTCAACAATGTAAAAGAGGAGAAGGAATTGTTCTCTCTTTACCTCAAATCAAATGCATTGCATATTTCATATTTGCATTATTACAGGCTTCCAGCCCATGTTTATTTATATGTTTGATCTAACTACCAAATTTAAGTGTTCTGTATATATATATATATTTCTTTCTGAATATTGCATCATAGATTTACAATTTGCTTTTAAATGATTCTTACATACAAAATTGACTTGTAAAATTAATCCTACAAGTGTATTTATTATCTGATTGTTGTTTGTTTAATATGTTTTAATTAGCATTTTGTTGCACTTAATTGAATGGTTTGATATCATGTTAGATTTAATTGATTAATGTTGTCTTAAATAATTTGGTGGTTTGTTTTTTTCAATTAAGATATTCCATACTTAATTGAATGTATAATTTTTATCAATTTTTTAATTAATTGAACATTATCGTATGTACATTTTTTTTATCAATTCATTCATATTTAGTTTAGTTCATGTTAAAGAACAGTTTTACTTTTCTCAATTTTATCAAATTATAGATCATTATTTTTTTATTTTGTGTAATTAAATAATTATTTAGTCAATAAGAAAAATATAATTTTTTGCAAATTTAAATAAATTTTTCATTACAATTTCAATATTACATCAGTAACTTTTTCGTTCAATTAGATATTTAATTGGTATTTATATATTAATCAACGCAAATGTATTTACACATGTCTCTACATTAACATTTAGAAAGATATAAACATTAAAATTCATAAAAATGAAATTTCCCACAGTTATTCCTATAATACCACCGAACAATTATGTTTGTATAACCATAATAATGTTATGTGTGTGGGATTCCACAAATTGATTTGTGCGATCTCATGTCCATAGAATTTCATCCCATATAAACGGGATACAACCGAACAAGACCTAAATGTTATACCCCTTACCAACTTTCATGTAAAAAATCCCTTTTGTCACATGGCCGCATCCCGTCTTTATTTTAAGAGAAATGATAAATGTATATCTTAATCACGTCTTTTATTTGCACACCCCATATGTATTTACATTTTCTTTTAAATATTTATATCTAATGACAAAAATATTTATATTTTATATTACTAAAATTAAAAATTTTGTAAATTTTATTTTTATTTGTGCAATAAAAATTTTTATGTCTTTGAGGATTGAAAAAGTGATAAACAGTTTCTATACTAACTATAAACACTTACAAATATAAATATAAATGACTTACTTGTAAATATTTGTGGTGTGCAAATAAGGGATGCAAAACATGAGATATAAGAATAATTTTTCTTATTTTAATTTATTTTAATGCCATCAGCCACACAACATCTGTTATAATCACTATCCTCTTCCAAAAATGAGATAATATTAGAATTAAATACTATTATGCTGAATTTAACTAAGAAGATAAGACGTGCATAAAAATTTAAATGCAACAGTATAATTATTCATTAAAATAGTGTGCTAGAGATACAAATTAAGATATCAAGAGCAATTTTACTGATTAAATTCAAGAATTTAGAATAATAATTATACCAATGTCAACCAAGCTAACAATTGATCAATTTGGTCATGTTTCTAATTCTATGATTGAAAGATTCAGACAGTTTTTATTCCCAAAAAATAATAGAAAGATTCATGTAATTTTGTTTGCACTCAAAAGATAATTCCAATTGTAGGAAGGTGGAAAATTCCCTGCTCATCATTTCATATAACAAAGATGTATAAATTAATATTTTTATATGCATGATGCATGTGACCATATATAAGTTATCATTTGATGCAATAATTTAGGCACGCATAAAGCTGCATTAGGGTTTCCTAAATAATTATTAGCTAGATGTATATGTAGCCAGCTAGCTTAATTATGAGAATTTTTTTTTTTCAATGGCATTGGCATGTGTCCAGTTTAAAATAATAACATGAACATGGCATCCTTATTATTTGAAAATTTTCTCATCCAAATTAATTAATATCAATGTTATTGGATATGTATATATGTATCATCAAAACTTCATTGTTATTGAATATTGATATATTACAATATATCAATAAACTCTAAACAAAGCAAATTGCTTCATGGAGTCTTTAAATTTTGTTTATATGACATTTAAAAAAACAAACACACAAAAATTGTGTATTATTTACCATCCCAATGATAGTTAAACAAGAACCACACCTAAATTTAAGTCAAATACAAATTCAGTACTATCGGAACCAGATCGGAATCGGACTGCCATCCCGTTGAATTCACATCCTATATAATATTTCATTTTCATTGAATAAAAATTTCTTTCTAAAAATCATGCGACGTTAATCTCAAAATTATCCGTTATAATATATAAAATATTTTTTTCATTAAATTTTTATCTATTTCATTCGATAAAATAGCTGATCAATACAGAGAATACGGACCCATCACATTTCCCATCTCCTCCTTTTAGGAGTATACAATTTTTTTTCATCATGTAATTTGTGCCCAATTTGCATGTGCTGATGTGGGAAGATTTGACTTGTGACCATGAATTAAGCTGGTGATGCATGACTATCTATATATAAGTAATTAATTAATTAATTAGTTAAGATTTTGAATCTTAAATGTGATGATCAGGATAAAGTTTGAAAAGCATCTGTTAATTAATTAATTAATTAATCAAGATTTAAGTCATAAATGTTACCAAGGAAAAAAAATGAAAGAAAAATATGTGTGGATCTCTGTTTGGGCTCTAATTCAAATTCAAACTGTATATTTTTTTTCATGTAAACTGTTCTATCTGAAATATTCTCAGCTAAGGAAAAGTAGCCCAAAAAGATAGATTCAGGCTCAAAAGAACCAAAAATGGCCTGATTTAAATTAATTTGGCATTTAATTAGGAGCTATTAATTGGATTTGTTCAATCAAACTATCACCAAACAGTAAGATCAAATTAGATTAATTGCAGGAACATACGTATAAATATACAGAGGTGGATTAAAATTTACCGCATTACACGGATTCATTTATGCAATAGTTTCAAATCTCGAGTTTGAAAGAAAAAATGACCGATCCGAATCGTTTAATTTAATTTTTTATCAAAAATTTGTAGAATATTAAATTTTATATTTTTTAGAATTTTTTTACTATTTTTTTGAAAGGGAATAAAATCGTTATTATTGAATGATCTAAATTCCTCAAATCAATCGATTTTCTTCTCGTCCAAAAAAATAGTAAAAAAATTCTAAAAAATATAAAATTTGATATTTTACAAGATTTTGATATGAAAATTATATTGAGTAGCTTGAATCGGTCAATTTTAACTCCAAATTTGAGATACGGAGCCGTTGTATAATTTCATCTATGTAATATGTTGTATTTTAGATTTCTTTTAAATATATATCTCAAAAAAAAATGAACTCAAATATATACTACTATTGTAATCTATATATAACAACATGAAACAACAAATCAGTATATCAATGGCAATGCAATTAAATTCAGAAACCAACATGAAACACCAATCTGAATTTACACATCTAAAATGAAATGACCTCATTTACTTTTATTGTTTAGCATCTAACTACCCACCAACCTCAACATCCTCAAATGGCAAAAAAATTTAAAAATAACAAAACAGAAAGCATCACATAAAAAAAATTGAAAAAAGATGACACAAAGGAACACTAAAATCTGAGCATGCAACCAACCAAAAGGGCCACCAAAATGCTCCACAAGCCACTGACGCCGCTTCTCAATGCCGCATTTGATGACGAACCAGGGCTGGAGGCTCCGCCGGTTGACGGTGCACCGGGAGCAGCAGCAACCGATCCTCCGTCGCTCGGTGCTGGTGCCGGTTCCATCGAAGCAAAATTAGTACCAGTCAGTACCAGGGCAGCTTTGGAATCCAAGTTATCTTGATCGAACGCGTGCTTATTCGGTATGCCATTCGTTACCGCCGCACCGACCTGGTACACCTGGTTCAGGCTCTCTACTGATTTGCCGATCTTCAACGTAGCAAACAACACAATATTGCCGTCAGATCCAAACTCTGACGAGAGATCACTCGTCTCGTACAATATCGGTGACACCTGAACCGATTTGTAGCTGGTTATGTTTAATGTCTTCACGGCCATCGAGCCGTTGGATTCCTTGAATGCGATCAGGGCTTGCGTGCCTATCATGCCGTCCGAAGTAGGGTTTATTCCCCACGCGACCCAGCCGTTCGGCGAGGCCGGTGGCGCTATGAAGGCTACAGAGAGCGTGCCGTCGGAGTTGTACGTCCAGTGAAGCGAAGCGCTGAGGTGATCGAGATCGGCGCATTTGGTGAATGTTTTCTTGTTGGTGAACTTGTATGATGTGCAAGTGGTGGTCTTAGTAGCAGCATGGCTTGGTACCAGAGAAATGGAGAGGAGAAGTAAGAGAAGAGGAATAGCCATTGCCATTGGGTTAGCTTGTGAATGGAGTGTGTTATGCACAATACTTTTTGTGGGTTTTGTGTTGTTGTTGGTGGTGGTTTAGTGATAGGAGTTTAAGGAGATTATATAGAGAGGATGGAGAACAAGACGTACGTCTAACACAGTGATGATGAATTTCTTTTTCTTACGAAACAATACAGATTTAAATATCGTAAAAAATATTTAAAAATAAATATATTTTAAAGTTAACGAAAACTCTTATATCAAAAAATATATGAAAAAATATATATAGAGATGATAGAACATGGACTAATGAAGGGTTTTCCTTTTTGAATTTTGATTAAAATGACATTTAAATATTTAATTGGTTTGGAGTTGAGAACCCATTTAAAGGGGAGGACCATGTGTCATGGCTCAGAAATTTGTATTTATTATTCTGCTGAGGACATTGATAAAATAGAGAGAAAATATTAAAAAAATAATTGGTCAAATAAATTTTTAATTAACTACTTGTGTAGCACCTTACTAGCATGATAACGGTTCTTGTTTCAATGATAAATTAATAGTCTTGATTTCAATTTCAAATTCTGCAAAAACATTTATTTTAATTTAGTCATGTGCTCTGGCTTCTGACAAGAGCAACATAGATTAAATAATATTATAATTATAATTAATGATGATGATGATGATGATGATGATAATTTTCATTGGTTCCTGAGGCCAGCTCCTCTGGCCTGGATTCAGGATTCTAATAAATTAATAATAGAAAAGAAGTTGAAAACAAAAATTTCTCTTTGTATTTTAGGATTCAGAGATTAATCTCTGTATCTCCTTTGTTTTCTTTTAAACCAAGAGAATATATCTGCATTTATTTGCTTCCTAATTAATGCAATCAGTGCAAAAAAAAAATTCATCTAATTCTACTAAATTTTAATATTTTTATAAAAATTTTCACTCGCTCGTCATTTATTACTTTTCAAATATCTCATACATGATAACTCAACTCAATGAGGCCTAAAGAAATGAATATTAATCATATTCACCTATAAATTTTATAAGCTCTTATAATTTTTATGTCTTATAAGAAGTAAGATGTATTACATGTCTTAAATAATAAATTAACCATGCTAAAAAAAATTTATGTCACAAATATGATAACATTAATTTTATCATGTTTTTGGAATATAAAGTTTTGATTTTTGTCCTTTTCCATTTCATTTGCAAGGAAAAAAAAAGTCCCAAAAATGATATCAGATTCCTTTATATTTTAACATAGTATAGTATATCTTTCTAATAAATTTACCGTTATAAGCTTACTATTTAAAATTATATATATAAGTTGGAATATTGGAGCTTATTTTGGGTGGTAGGTGTACAAATTTTTTTTAATAACCGGTGCAAGTATTTTAAAATGATTTAACACAAATTGTGATTTGACATTTTTTACTATTATTATATTGATTTAATTTTTGCAGACTCAATTTAATTTTCATAATAGGAGTCAAAATCTGTTTTCATATAACTTCATCATAAAAGAATGTTTAAAACAAAAAAAAATGTATATTAATTATATGGTACTGACACATCAAACAATAATGTCAATTAATTAAAATTCACCAACGGCTATGTGCCATATTTTCTAACTTATAAATGAGTAGCATATTAATTCATTGGATTTTTTATTAGTTCAAAATTAAACTTCAGATTTTTTTTTTCTCAATCTGAATTTGATACATGTGTAAGAGTTTTCATCTTTTGTTATAATTTTGAAGAGTAGTGATATATAAATCTTGACACGATCGAGTAGTTTAGAGTTGTAATATGTGACAAATTGAGGATTCTAAATTCATATTTAGAGGTGTCAATGGATCAAATCGGGTCGAGTTTTGAATTGGTTTAATATTATTTTATTATTTTTTAGTCTGATTTGAGCCGAGAGGGATTGAGATTTTTTATCCCAAAGATGATTGATTAAGTATTTAATATTTTTTTATTAATTTCATACAAATTGATCTCAATTAATATATGATTAATCTAAATTAGTATATGAACAAATTTTAATTAATATTAAATTTCAAGCTAACTACAATATAATACAATTAAATGAAACATGCATAATTCTAAACTTATATTTGATCCATTTAATCATTTAATCAAATCAGATCAAAAATTGACACCTATATATGTGCGTATGTAATCGAGTCCCGCTAATTTTTCCGCACATACAACTCTGTTTTAAATTTACGAAGGAAAATTAATTCAAAATTTAATAACTAAGTATGAATATGCAAAATAATATTTACAGTGCGATCTTTTTTTTAATAAAAATTTTCATTAATCCTGATATTTATTTTTTTTTAATTTTTTTTTCCGAACTTAAATTTACATCTATTTAAGAAATTCCAACACAACAAAAGATGCAAATTGATGTGAAGTCAAATGTTCTATATTTCAAGACTTAATTAATTACACATTAAATGTACGTTGTGTTGCATGAGTAGAATCCACTAATCAAGAGATTATCAAACACTAAAAAATCTCAACTTTACATTATAATAAAATAATTAAAATCTCGTTATCTTTTACTTGTATTAATTGCTTTCATGTTAAATATATACATTGTTAATTTTAAAAACGTAACATAGTATCAACCACAAGTCTACAAAATGGATCCACTTTATATCACGGAAATACATTTTTTTTTGTTCTTTTTTTCTTTTTTGTGATTCTTTTTTTTTTTTGGAGAGGAACCAAACCCATAAAGGAAAAAGGGATAGATAACTAATGCATTTTTTAAAGCTGACAGGTGGACCAATTCTTCACTAAAAGAAATAATAAAAAAAATACACATGGTAGTGGTAGGCACAACTCAATTAAGTTCTGGTGTTGATTTTCTGCTACACAGTACTGCACTGCACTATATAATATATAGATGGATGAATTTTTTTTTTATTGCATATGGATGTATTATAGAGAGGTTTTTTTTAAAGATTTATGAATCTTAATATGATCGGACGGATAATATATTGTACTGTACGATGCAAAGACGAACCAACTTTAAAAGCTAGTAATAATTCATGTAAAAAAAATTGCGTAACTAATGGAAAGTTACCTAAGAAAAAGAGATGTAATAATTAATAACCTTACTAAAGTCTACTCCTCTTTTATACAACTTTGAATTTGGTGTACACATGATACAAACAATGATGATATTTTTTTTTTATCTTTTACCTAAAGACCTCAATGTGCCAATTTTTTTTATGAAACATTCTAGAAGAAACCTATTCTGATCATTAATTATTTCTGACCAAATAAATTTAGGACTTGTACCAGCCCATTCTACAAGTCGACCAACATAAATTAAATTGAAATCTAATACAAAGTTTTAAGAAATGCATAATTTCTACAAAATTATAAAATTAGCCTTGGAAAATATTAGTCTCTTAGAATAATAAGTATAATTGATGGGGATATTTTTTTTCCTTTTTTTGCTTCTAAATATCATTATTAACAAATATTTAATATCTTCTTCAAGATAATCTTTTTTAAAATTATGAAAAAATGAAAATCAAATATTATCTGTCAATCGAATTAAATAAATATACACGAAAGGCTAGCTTACCATTGTTATTATCGACGAAAATATCAGGTCGAAATTGACTGTTATAATTCATTTAAATATAATAACAACTAAAATCTCTCTTATAATTTTAATTAAGCAAACCAAAGTATCATAAACCATTGTCCTTTTAAAGGATCAATATTATGCTATGTTTTAAAAATAAAATAAAAAAAGAAAAGAATCAGCCTTTAGTTTTATAATAAAGACAGTGCTCTTTATATAAAAAATCGTAGATTTAAAATTCAAATAAAAATTATTTTTGGACATTTAAAGTTATATAAATTTGATTATCATCTTTAATTCTTTATAAAAAGAAGAAATAGGAACATATCATAAAGTGAAAAGCAAAAAAATAAAAAAAAAATTATGCTAAGGCAAAAGAGACAGCCATTGCAATACACGTTTTTCTCTTTTCCTTTTTTGAACTTTAGCAAAAAAGAAAAAAAGCAAATTCCACACGTTTTGTTGTCCACATTCTAAAAAAGGAAAGAGATATCTTGATAATTATTATTTTAATAATTTTAATAATTAAGTTTTAAATAATTTTTAGAAATTTTCAAAAATAGAAAAAATTGGTAAATACATTTTTTAACTTATAGATTGATTGTATTTCAAATTTTATGTAATTTAAGGATTATTTGATATTTCATCAAAGAGTAGCAAATATGAACCGTTATAAATATCATATAATTTTAATGGTTTTTGATAGAGTATTAAATAATACTTAAATTATGTAAAATTTGAAACACAACCGATCTATAAGTTAAATAATACGTTTCTGAACTTTTTTAATTTTAAAGATTTTTTTAATTATTTAAAAATCTATCATCAAAATTGTTAAAATAATAATTATCAAGAGATCCGTACCTTTCTTAAAAATTGGCTTTCAAAAATATCCTTTATCCAACATTTCTTCTAATCTCATTTTCCAAATCTAAAACCTCCATTTAATATTTCAGGCTAAAAACCACCATAATCTAAAACCGCATTTCATTTCATTAATTCATTCCATCAACATTCAACACCATCAAAATCAAAAAATTAAAAAAAAAACTCCCATAATGTGGTAGATCAAAAAGTAGTTGGTTGGCACTTGGCAAAGAAAAAAAGTGTATGGTGTGGTGGTCAAAAAAATCAACATGGGGACAGCGCAAGAGCGGTGTCAATAGGTCGTCTCTTGTGGTGTGGAAGCCTTTTTTGGACTTTGAACCTGATCCGAAAAGCACGGCGCGGTGGTCGCACGCTTGCGTTTTCTGCGCTTCCAAATTGCTTTGCGTCGCTGAAAATGTTACAGTCGTCGCACGCCGCGTCTATCCAGCGACGCTACAGGAGTGGACTGCACGCTTCACTGTTAGCGGTCTACATCCAATGCATTCGTTCGCAATTTCTGATTTCTGATTCCCCCATACATCATCACGTCAAGCGCGGATCACAACTGCGTCACTCGCGACGTCAGGACGCGTGAGGTCGTTCTCTCCGGATTCTCTGCAGTTGGGTATGCACGCGACACCCCTCGCCTGCTTTGTCATTTCGCTGTTGGAATTGAAAACATTGGGTAATTCATAATTAAATTTGAAAATATAATGAATATAGTAATTAATTCAAAAATATTTAAAATAATTTCAGAAAAAAATATGAAAATATTAAATGGGTCCGATAGGTCTGTGATCAAAAGATGTTATTGTATATACTGTAAAAATATAAAATATAAATATTTTTATTATCAGATATAAATATTTTATAAGAAAAATACAAACACATATAAAATATTATTAAAAAATATAGTTAAAAAATATAATTATCACTCCTCTAAATATTAATTTTCTTTAATATATTTTTTTCAATAAAGTTGCTAAAGTTATTTCATAATGCTCGCTTGGGACCACCATGCATGAGGTTACTTTTGTTAGCTCATCAGCCACATTGTTATTTTCGGATAGTGATAGTTTTGTAATTTGAATTTTTTGGATCAATCATTTAATTGAATTTTTTTCAAAAGCATTTGCAAAAAAATGTTTTGTTTGATGTGGTACTAGAAAATTTAGACACCACTTAAAAATTACAGAACACTTGCTTCTATTACTCTGTATTTTCGGATTCATATTCTCTCCTGCATTGCATCATATATTACAACATGATATATGTCTTATTGTATTAAGATTTACGCAAAATAAATCATAAAAAAATATGTCTCCTATAATTAGTTATTTGTATGCCGTGTAGCACAATATTTCACAGTAGAAAATCAGGACTCTGTATTTCCCCCTTTTTCCGAATTCACATTCACTGCCATATTTTTTTTTTCTACGGTAGAGATATGCCATAGTTATTTGACGAGTGAGGTCTAGTAAAATATAAATAAAAAACGTCTCAGTCTCATATAATTAAATTTGACAGTTTAAAATTAATAACAACGAATGTGTCATAAATTTTTAATAAAAACAGATGCCGACTTTATTTTTCATATGAAATAAAATTCATTTACTACTATGTACTAGTACTATTTTCTATTGCAACATTGAGTGTTTGAGTGTGAATCAGAATGTTTCAATGACATTAATTTTCTCATGCATGAAATTCAAATATAGTCCCCCCCCCCCTTTCATATGATATAACCAATCAAAAAACCAAGTAGAAGAACATACATTAAAATAATGTGAACAAGTTGCCATAATTAAATCTAAGAAGTCTTAACAAAATAATTTGGACAAGGAAAACTAATTAATGGGCTGGGCCTTGATAATTTGGAAGGGATCACTTGTGATAAAATTTTTTTGACAATGAAATTTCAAAAATATTTTAAAAAATATTTTAAAATGGAAAAAAAATTTGGAGACGTGTTTTTGAACTTATAGATTGATCATGTTTTAAATTTTATATAATTTAAATTATGTTTGATATTCCATCAACGACTGTTTAATATAGACCATTGCAAAATGCATAAATTGAAATGGTTTTTGATGAACAAACAAATTAAGTTCAAATTATATGAAATTTGAAATCCAATTAATTTATAAATTCAAAAATATATCTATAAATTTTTTTTTCTATTGTTAAGATTTTTTTTTCAAATTTTTTTTTTGAAATCTAATATCAAGATTATCAAAATAACCATTGTCAAGTGATCCTCCCCTATTAATTTTAAGTAGTCACCAATTTAATGTACAAATAAAGTCTGATTTTTTTTATTTTTTTATTTTTTTAATAGCGAGTAAAGTCTGATTGTGTTGCATTTATTTAGTTGGGGCCACTGAAATTTTTTTTTTGGTTCAATTATTACCCTAAATATTTTTTGTTGATTTAGCCAAATCCTTACATAATTTGTTTATTGATTAACAATTAAGAAATAATTATTTGGGAGGTTAACACTTAGGAAATATACAAACATTACATTACATTACAAGTAAAAGTCATCAATCATATTATCTAATAATCACCAACCAAGCAAATTGGTCTAGTGACAAAAAAATAATATTTTTGATAGAAGAGATCTCAAATTTGAAATTCAGATGAAATTTTTTTTATAAATATTTAAAATTGAATGACATTAACCATCATCTTATTTAAAAAAATAAATAAATTAAAAAAAGGTGAACGAAAAATAAAATTTTAATATTTTGAATGTTTGATTGAAGTACATACAATAATTAAGGAAATTTTATTCCATGTAACTAACACAGATCTGTACACAAATTTGGAGTTCATAGAAAATCAGAAACCCACCAATATATAAATTCCTTCAAACTCGTAATGGAAAATATCTTCCATTGATGACGTCATCAGGACCTCATGCTGAGGTAATCTTTTTTGGTTTTATGTGGCGCCAACCTTGTTATATTTATGTTACCTACCTATCATGACACATCCATGCACCGTCGCATTTATTATTCTTTTTTTTTTTTAACCTTTTCTGCCCTTTTTTCAGAAAAACCCAAAAGGTTTGTTTTATTTGGAGCGAAATCTTCTCTCGTTGATTGTCGCACGGCTACATAGTTAACGGGACAAATTATATGCTTGCATGTCCAGTTCTTTATATTAATTCAATGTATGCAGATCTTAAACAATTCTGATCACGGATGTTGTATGACATTTATGAAAAAAAATTTGAAAGTATATTTTGTAAGTAGGATCAGTGTTTGTTAACAATAAATGATTTGATAATGGTACCTATAAACACAAAAGAGATTTTAATTTTGAAATACAACATTAAAAGTTTAATTTTTTTGACAATCTTCAAAAATTAAATTTAAATTTGAAGTCCGGTGAAAAATCGTGCCTATTCACATGTCGCGCCTATAAAAATAGCGAGATTTGAATATATTTTATTGTACATAAAGTGACTTGAAATTTGACGGTCTAAAACTAACGGTCATTGATACATCATCAAACAATATTTAAATTTCATCAAATAATATTTAATTTGCATGAAACTCACCAGTTAGACTATCTATAAGTTCAATAACATGTTTATAAATTTATTTTTGACATTTCACTTTTGTTTAAATATTTTTAAGAAACTATTATTATGATTGTCAAAATATCTATTTTCAAGTGGTTCCTATTTTATTTTTTATAAATGATATCATAGCATATTATTATTTCCTAAGTTCGGACACGTCAGAATAACGCTAACTTGGAATTAATACTTCTATTCTCATTCAAATAAAATTCAAACACATTATTTTTCTTGATAAAACGTTGGATAAGTATTATTTTGTTATAGCAACATTTTGTAAAAAACAATGAATTGTACCTTTTCAATTAATATAATTTTAAATGGTACGTTCCAAATAACATTTATGCTATTATAAATAATATAAAAATTAAAAAACTTCTTCACTATTTTTATTTGTATTCTTCTGATACTATTACACTTTTTTTTAAAATAAAAACTCCCGTTAATTCCATCATTTATTATTTTTCAAATATCTTTTATAAAATTTTAATTTATATTTTTTCATAAAAAAATAAAATCTATAATCATAATCATATGTATTAAATTTACAATTCTACTAACCTAAATAAAACTTTTTTTGTGTACCATTTTCTTACACAATCCAAACAAACATACTTGCTATTATAATATTGAACCCCACAAGTAGGTTCCCCAATGTAGACCTTAGTTTGGTTATTAAATGTAAAAATATTATAATATAATATAATATAATTATATGTAGGTATGCCAAAGTGGATATGACTTAAATTTAATGGTTCATGTCATGTCATCCAGTTCTGAATTTCATTAATGGATCATGCCTAACAAGTCCTCCTTGGTGATATAATATTTTTTTTCTGGCAGGAAAATTGGATGCAAACAACATAGAATTAACACCAATTCTTTGTTGCAAAAAAATATATGGAAATGTTGACTAGTTTAAAGCTATGATTAAAAAATTGAAAATGTTGACAAGTTTAACATTATAATTAATTTAAGCTTGTATGATATTTGCAAGTAATTTCTGGCAGATATCTTCATAATATATCTCACTTATTATTTTTAACACATATATTTATTTTTCTCTTTTTATTTAAAACAAATTAAAAAGACACAAATTATATGGCATTTATAATTTCTTAATTTATATGGCAAGAATATAAACCAAAAAGTATCAAAATAATATTTAATGGAAGTATAGTAGGATTTTACCTAATGTTATTTTAAGCAAAAAAAAAAACCAACAAAAAAAAACATGTACCCAATTTAATTTTTATAATATTTCCACCTACCAAAAGGCCACAATCAAGTGACATATCAACACATTTCACCATCAATTGGCTACCAAAATTAAGATGACTTGTGAGTCAAATTGAAGTCACAATAGCTAGCTAATTCCAAAACTTTTGCAAATTGCAACAGAACCAAACTTTTTCTTTAATTCAATTTGGTAAGAATTCCACTTGTACCATTAGATATACACCAATTGTTGTAGTTGTTGCTTTCATTGGTCATTGCAAAGAATAAATTAAAAGGAATCAAAATATCATTGGTCATTGATCAATACATAATTTATTTATATCTGAATTTATATCATTGGTCATTGGTCAATAGATAATTTATTTATATCTGAATTTATATCATTGGTCATTGGTCAATAGATAATTTATTTATATCTGAATTTATAAGTGTTTATTATTTTTTCTTTCATAAAATGATTATAGAAAAATTAAAGTTAAAAATTTTGTTATACAAATATAAATATAACGTATATTAAAAAGAAAAGGAAAACGCTAAAACGCCTTGAAATCGTCGGCGTCTATGTTCAAATTTCTGCGGCGCGGAGTTCACATTTACGGCGTGAGAGTGAGAGTGAGCGCGTTTCGTACCAGCGTCCTTTCTTTACTTACTGTGCCAAGTTCTAGAATGATATATTATATCACTATTAACTATAGAGTTGTGTATATCTAAAATAAAGTAAAAAACATTTTATATAAAAAATATAGGCAGATCCATGCTATAGGAGAGGATCCACATATATTGGAATAAGTCCGTACTGTGCCTATTTTTATTTTTTAAAATTAATAATAGTTATATATTTTTTAACTTAAAATTTGATAAATTAAATATAATATATTAAATGTGTTTAGACTCAAATAGATAATATTTAAAAAAAAATTCTCATTATTAGTTTTATGTCTATACTTGTCAGACTCTCATTTATTTTGAAAACAATCAATTTCTATATTTTTTTCATTCAAATTTTAAATATAAACTCCATTTTTTTAAAAAAAATATTTATCATGACGTCCATATTTTTAAATATTACAAATTGAAATTGAAATTGATATTGGAATTATATCATTGACTCTAATTTAATAATTTCTTACACCTGCCTCTGTATAAGAGCAAAGAGGTGTAAGAAGGCATTTTTAAAAAAAAAATTAAATTATATTTATTCAGTGGAGATTTTTTTTTTTTAACTTTTTCTTTCCTCAATATCTCTAAGATAACATTACTATTTAAATCAAATGAAATTATGTCTGCTTTAAGGTTATGATAGAAATATATATTTATGGAGGAGCCAAATCTATTGTTGATTACAATGATGATTTTTAGCGTTGCTATTTTTTTTTATCAATAATCATTCAAGCAATAATAACTAAAAAATAAAGACTGGATTAATATGATGGAGTTCAAATTAGTCTTTGTTTCACTCATTTGATTTTGAAATGCTAATTGCAAATATTCATATCTTTTTCAAAAAAATATTTATACTCATTAATAAAGTGTTTATATTTTACGTTATCAGAATTAAAAATTTTAAAACATGTATTTTTTTAAGTCATTGAACAATTTTTAATTTAAATTTTAAAATATATATTTTTATAAAATATTTATATTTTATACTGGAGTGCAGAATTTAATGTGCAAGAATAATTTCTCTGTTATTAAATAATTTATTTTGTGCAACCTCCAATGCTTTAGTATTAAGTTAAATCGTTTTAGTTAATGGCAAGCAGTCACCTTCAGAAACTGAAATTCTTTCTTTAGGAAAATTGAAGCAATATTGCACCAAATATTTAGTATTTTTGGTACAATTTAGTTTCTCAAATTGGTTCTTTTTCTATGAGATAATACATTTTGTAGAAAGGGAGCTGATATACAGATATTAAAATCAATACCGACTTTATTATTCAGATTAAATGAGTTGTTATTTAAATTGAAATGAGTTGTAATTCATATTAACGACTTTATTATGCAATTTATTTATACAATACTTTTATTATTTAACTTAAGTGAGTAATTATTCATATTAGTAGTAGTTGAGTTGAATAATAAAAATATTATTAAAAATAAGTAACATAAATAAAATAATTAATATGAATAATAATTCATATAATATAAATAATAAAATCGATATTAATTTTAATATCGATTTTGATATCAATCAAATATTTTCCTTCAGTAAATCATTACAAAGATCTTCTAGAACATATATCTTCTATGGACCTGGTCCATAATATTCGACATGAATAACGCCTTCAATGCAAAAAGATTAGTTACATTCTTTTTTTTATTTTTATCTTTTCTACTAGAAAGCACCTAAAATGGAATAAACCTGGGGAGGAATAACAGCGTCGCCTGTGCCAGCTTGGATTAATTAAACAATTTCTCCCTCCTCTTTCCACGCGCCTTTCCCAAATCCTCGCGCATGCGGAGCATTAGATAACCTCCTTAATCCTATCCTAATTCCTTAATCACCGCTAATCTGGAATCCTTGCAGATATACCCCCGAAACTTTTAAAATATAATAATAGTTCCTTGCCGTGCAAATATCTCATTGCCAAGCGAGAACCGCGTAATTAAAATAAGAACAGGGATGTAATTGAATAAATTTTTGAGCTGAGGTGGTGACGGTGAGAGTGAGACAAACATCCATCCATCTGGCAAACTCGCACTAAATAATTAACGCGGGAGTTTAGAGAGCTTAAGGTTAAGATTAAAATTAAGATTAAGATATCCTTAATCTCCAAATTCTACTATTATAGATTTCTAAGTTCTCCCTCCCATATCCCGAACAAAAAAATAAAAAAATAAAAGCGGAATCATTGAATCTAATGATTCAAAAAATTGTTTTATTTATCAGATTAAAATTTAATTTGATGAACATTAAAACTCCGTCGCCACCAATAAAAGCAGCAGGTACAACAAACGAAAACGAAACAAAAACATCGCTCTTTTTCCTCCGAAGCATCATCTCCTCCCCTCTAATCCATCCACCTCCCCCCCCCCCCCCACACCTTTCCCTTTCCCTGTTCCCTCCCTCCACTATAAAATCTCATTCCCCTCCTTTCCCCTCTAATTCCTTTCTCTTCTCTTCTCTTCCCCCTTCCACCTTCCACTCCGCAAATGGCAGCTCTCCTCACCTTCCTCTCTCTCCTCTCTCACGTCCTCCTCCCCTCCGTCTCACTCGCCGCCTCCTCCTCCTCCTCCTGCGCCTCAGAGACCTTCTCCAAGAACCGCGTCTACACCACATGCAACGAGTTACCTCATCTCTCCTCCTCTCTCCATTTCTCCTACGACACTACAACTGGCACCCTCTCCCTCGCCTTCGTCTCCACCCCCGCCTCCGCTTCGGGTTGGGTCGCATGGGCGATTAACCCTACCGGATCAGGTATGATCGGATCTCAGGCATTGATCGCTTTCAAACAGTCTAGCGGGGCCATGGCCGTCAAAACCTTTAATGTATCAAGCTACAAATCGATTGAGGAATCTGCTATTTCTTACAAAACGAGCGATCTCTCGGCCGAATACGGATCGGATGGGAAGATCCGGATGTTTGCTAGTGTGGTTGTAGGGAAGGGTGTCTCTAGTCTGAACCAGGTCTGGCAGGTTGGTTCATCAGTCACGAATGGCGTGCCCGATAAGCACGATTTTAAGTCCGATAACCTGGCCTCTATGGGGAAACTGGATCTTGTCAAGGGAGTTAGTACAGGTTCAAGCGGAGGGGCTCCATCTAATAAGAAGAGAAATGTGAGTACACCTTTTTCTTTCTTTTTTAGAAAATATTTGGAAGATATTATTATTATTATTATTAATACAAGTCATCAGACGGAATTTTATTATTTATATAAAATGAATTATTGTTCACATTAATAATTTTATTTTATATACTATTTATTTATTATTCAACTCAAATATCAAAATATCATTAACAAATATTAAAATATCATTAATCTGAATAATAATTAACTCATTTAAATTCATTTAAATCGAATAATAAAAATATTGTACAAATAAGTTATATAATAAAATCGCTAATGTGTGTAATAATTTATTTAATTTGAATAATAAAATCAGTATCGACGATGATATTAATGATGATATTTGTATGTCAGCTCTCCTTTTTTTTAATAATTATTTTTTTGCGTATATAATCCCCTGAAGTATACTTGCTAGTTTGTATTTCTCATAAGTTGTTTGTTTAGTTGTTTTTTCTTTTCGTCTCTCTCAAAATTTCCTTTTCTCTTTCTGCATAGAGGCCCCTTTGGAAAAGCTAGCTAGGCTTTTGAGAGATTCCTTTTTATTTCTTTTCTTTAGGTTTGTTAAGAGCAGAAGTTCAATTGAGCAGAGGAAAAATAAGGAATTTAATTTGAGGGTTTTTTCATAATTTTAATTTGTGGGAGATGGCATGTTAAATTTGTAATTGTTTTACAAGTTAAAAAATTTTGAGGGTCTTTTTCAACTAATATTGAGTTAGCGCTCTTTAATTCTAATAAGGTGTCAACTTGTCACATATGTTGTGTGATTCAACTGCTTTGACTATTCTTGTTTCAAAAGAGGGGCTCAATTCTTCTGATAACTATTTCATATCTAATTTTAACGTGTGATTTGAGTTCAGCCTCACTGAATTGATAGTTCCAATGTTGTGGTCCTTAAATTAATTATCCCCAAATAGAAAACCAACAGTGATTCTTTAAATTTTTGAAGAACAAGGACTGAATTTTGACTAGATTTTTTAAAATTTTGGGTACATAAGATTTTCCATTGTAGTAGGACTTCAATTGAATCCCAGCTCTAGTTGAAAATGAAAAATCTAAGATCTTTTTACTACAGTCGCTTTAGTTTTTAATTAAACTCCAAGACATACTAATTTAATTTCCTCATCGATAAAAACTCATAAATTAACTTATTATGCATTAATAAGATCTTTTGACCCCAATAAAGCAAAATTGCCCTCGTTGCTGAAATGGTGAAACCCACTTACAATACCTTTGCAAACATTACTAGCTTTTAATTAATTATTCAGCTCTACAATCAATTATTCTGATGATAATTCAGTAATTCTCATTTCTTGTTTTCTATATTTCACAGGTGCATGGAATCTTGAATGCTGTTAGTTGGGGCATTCTAATCCCACTTGGAGCTATTATAGCAAGGTATGTGAAGGTGTTTGAGGTTGCGGACCCCGCATGGTTCTACATGCATGTCTCGTGCCAACTTATGGGATATGCTATAGGTGTGGCCGGGTGGGCAACAGGCCTCAACCTCGGAAAGGAATCCAAAGGAGTCACATATACCACCCATAGAAATATCGGGATTGCTATTTTTGCCCTTGCCACTTTACAGGTGAGATTGCTTCCACACGAACATCGCTTGAATTAATTGCAATCCATGATGGATAAACACCACCAAATCTTTTAGGAAGATGTACTTGGCAAAAACTTGTGATTTTATTTCCGGGCATATATGAAAGTGGTTTGGTACTGAAGTGGTACAGTACTACTGGTCCATTGACTCTTTAGGCTAGTCGGTACTGCTTGGTATAACTGCAATGTGGTGCCTGATTGGTAACTTTGTTATGGTACCAACTACCGAGAATACATTGTGTCTTCAGATAAATCAGAAATTGAGAAATGCCATATAGTAACTTCATATTTTATTTTGAATTAATGAAACAGATTTTTGCACTCTTCTTGAGGCCAAACAAGGATCACAAGCTCAGGTACTTCTGGAATGTTTACCACCACTCGGTCGGGTACAGTGTCATAATTCTTGGTGCGATCAACATATTTAGGGGTCTCACCATCCTCCAAACCAAAGACACATGGCGCACTGCATACATCGCTGTTATTTGTGTCTTGGTCGGGATTGCCATTGTTTTGGAGGCCATTACATGGTCGGTCGTGCTAAAAAGACGGCGCGGCAACCAAAAGACGTATTCGAATGGTCATGTGCAACAACCTTTAGGGGTCTAAATCTTCAATTGGTTTGATTTTACCTTTTTTGTGGTTCCTGGTGGTGCTCCTTTTTTTCTTTTTCTTCTCTTTCCTTTTAGGGGTTTTATTTATGCAGAGAAATATAGGGGCCCTTGGCTTTGCATTTTCTTGTGTGTATATCTTGCTCTCTCTAGACTGGTGACCTCCTTTCCTGTATGCTATAGTGCCTTTTTATAGTAATGACATAGGCTGTTTACAATTTCTCTTCTCTGATTGTTTTGTATGATGTTTAAATACTGTATACCATTAGATTATATTCATTAAGAGAAAATCCGTTTGACATCCGAAGTCATGGTCTAATTTGATAAATTGAACACTAATTAAGGGTTATTTTCAATTTTTCATACAACCAAATTTCAGAAATATTTACTCTGGGTATAGTTTAAGCGCAATATCTCAGAGAGCTTACCGTTTGGAAAATATTTGGGAGATACTATCGTAACCGTCATTGATCAATATCAATTTTATTATTTATATGAAATGAGTTATTATTCATATTAATGATTTTATTATGTAATTTATTTTATATAATATTTTATTATTCAACTAAAATATCATCAATCTGAATAATAATTCACTTAAATTGTAAGCCTATGGACAATTAAAATAAAATCGATACTAATACTAATAAATTGTATAACAAACTAAGTTATTAATACGAATAATAATTTATTTAATTTGAATAATAAAATGGATATCCGTCAGTGAGCTCTCCTACCATTTTCCTCTGTTTTGTTTACTTTATATTACGAGGTGTGATGGTGAAAGGTGCGGAAAGGAGACTTTGACTCATGACTCATCATCCACCACCACCTCTTACTCCTCACTCTTATATGGCGCTTGAGAGGATGAGAGAGCGGCTTCATCTCACTTCATCCCAAGTTACAACGACACCTCTCACACGGACTGGAATCCACTGCTGTTGCCTATAGAAGTACATCACACTCATCACATAATCACACGGTTCCTCTCATTTTTCTCGTTGTTTGTATGATCGATCTCTTGTCAAGAATTCGAAAACGTAGAGACGACGGAGTTGAGATTCGAAACTACCTCGGTGATGTCTAGAATTTATAATTTGTGTATGGTATGAAATTATGGATGATTCATGAATAGTTTGTTTTTTTTTTTATAGAGAGAGTGATAACTATATTTCAGATATTTTAAATGATTTAATATAGTTTTTAATTTAAATTTTAAAATATATATTTTTAAAAATATTTATATTTATGTTAGAGTTCGAATGATATATCAAAATATGGATATTTATACAGATTAAATTAAAAAGTTCGCAAATTTTATGAATAATATGATATCGATATTGTATTATTCCTAAAACTTGTAAAATTGCACAATAATTCGGATATGTATCGGATAAAAAATATCAATTATAATGTCTTATTATTCGAAAATCTTATTACTACAATGAAAACCTTCTCCATGTATGAATCCAACAATTGCAGATGTGCATTATAGCCATTTCAACCTCTCACAAAGTTTCATAATTTCAACTTTTTTTGAGGGGTTTATTCCAAAAGTGACAGCACCTCTGCCAATGGTGGGGAGAATTTTAACCACCACAAAATGGTAGTAGCTTCACCAACTGCTCTTGCAAAAAAAAAGATAAAGAGACATTTATGGTGGTTTAGAAAAAAAGAAATTTGTTTCTCCTTTTTCTTTGCACTGATAATTTCTCTCTTTCTCTTTTTCTTTTCTTTTCTTTTCTTCTTCTTCTTCTTTTCTTGGTTACTTCACAAAGAATTTTTGTCAGGTGTGTATAGGAATTCCAACAAATGTAAACAAGGATAAGTGGAATAATTGGTTAACAGATTTTTAAAGTTTCAAACAAAATATATAAATGTTGTAATTTTTCTAACCTCTTTTACTTTTGGGGAGAGACTATTTGATGATAATTTTGACAATAGATTTTTAAATGAATTCGGAGAAAAGATTGGAGAATTTTATATTGATAACTCATCGTAGATAATAGTTCTTCTTTTGAATTCAATTCTCTTGAATTCAGGTTTAAATTTTTTTTCCTTTTTAACCTTTTTTCACATGTACATTTATTTTTCTTTTTTACATCTGCATTATTAATGTTTATGTACTGAATTAAGTATTAATAAATAAAAATAAGGACTCGATCTTTATTTTTACTCAAAAGAAAATAAATTTTTTTTTATAAACATGTTCTTGAATTTATAAATTGATTATATTTCAAATTTCATATAATTTGAATTTCATTTGATAGTCCGTCAAAGACTTTTAAAATCGATACAATTTACAATGGTCTATATATTTAACAATTTTTGCTGAAATATCAAATCTAACTTAAATTATATAAAATTTAAAATACGATGGATTTATAAATTCAAAAATATATTTATAAATTATTTTATTTTATTTTTTTAAATTTATTTAAAATCTCCATATCAAAATTATCAATTCACCCCTCCCCTTTACTTTTACTTGGTGAGAAAAAAAATTCCACATTTGTCAAATAGCTAGTAGTCTATATTTTCAGAACTGTGACTGAGACATGCTGGTACAATTTCCTGTCTGGAATGATGTAAAATTAAAATAGAATTCATCATGGGAAAAAGCAAAGAACAAAGTTGTGACTTTTAAAAGAGGGAGATTCGTGTCATTTGTTCTCTGTTTTTTGGTGCTTTCAGTCAGGATTCGCGTGATATAATTGATATATAATCTAATTCAATTATTCAAACAAAAAGATGTATAATCTAATTCAATTATTCAAACAAAAAGATGTATAATCTAATTCAATTATTCAAACAAAAAGATGTATAATCTAATTCAATTATTCAAACAAAAAGATGTATAATCTAATTCAATTATTCAAACAAAAAGATGTATAATCTAATTCAATTATTCAAACAAAAAGATGTATAATCTAATTCAATTATTCAAACAAAAAGATGTATAATCTAATTCAATTATTCAAACAAAAAGATGTATAATCTAATTCAATTATTCAAACAAAAAGATGATTCCATTTGGAGAAGGGAAACTTGGAACACTGACAAGTTGAGTTTGGTAGTGTGTTGCATATAATACAATTGCTCCAAATTAAGTTCACAATTAATACATTTGTATTTGGTGGTGTTTATTCATGAAATACAGAGGGGTTACATCTAAAACTGATTACCAAAAAAAAAAAAAACACTACTTGATGAAATATTTGGTCAATATCTATAATTTGATAATATGACTCGAGTCTGTATGAGTGGATTCACATATAGATCTTAAATATATATTATATAATTTATTGGATTTGTAGATACATCATACAAAATTATTTATTTATCTATTGAATTCATATTTGGATCTTATACGATTGTGAATAAAAATTTCTTAAAGAATTCAATTAGTAATATTATTCTAATATATTAAATATGATTTCATGTACGTTTACAGAAATTAAATCGTAATTAGTCATATAACTTAACTTAATTAAAGTCATTATTCTCAATCTATAAATTTAAAGTAAAATAATTATATATTTGTGTTAAGCATGTTGTTTTTTCTATTTTAGACATTTTAATTACAATATCCAATATGATCTCAATTTGAATCAAAATTCACTACGGTACTAGATATTAATCCGTATTTGGATCCTTAAATTTCTATCAGATATAAATCTCATAAAATTTTAACAAATTTACATTTAGATATTATCAGAATCCAATCTACTGAAAATTCTAGTTGCAGAAAAGAGAATATTTTTTTATTGAGACAAAGGTGAGAGTAAAAAAAGAGAATATCTTTATTTGTTATTTTGCCTTCAGTATTAAATCAAAGCTTTTTTTTTGCATTTGATGCGCTATATCAACGAATTCACATTTCGCTGTCATATTTTTTTCTATAATAAGATTGTGCCATAGTTTTTTCCGACTTATTGAAAAATGAGACTCAGTAGACTATAAATAAAAAAAATCCCCTATGGCTAAATCTGAACCGCTTAAAGATACTACGATCCCATAAAATTAAACTATTCAAAATTAATGACAATAAAGATGCTATAATTTTTAATGACAGCAAATACAAACTCCTATATCAATCAATATAATACTCATTTTTTAGATACATCATATCATATCAAGTTATATAGACATGCCTTGCACTATCTCATTAAACACATACTAAAAATCATTTCATTTTCTAATAATTATTGTTACACTGTACCTTTTGCTTTGATTTGGGGGCTCTCTGAAAGAAATATGTCCATCAGTTCAAACTTCAAAGCATCATCAAATTGCACAGTAGCATAAAAAAAAGGGAAAAAAAATTCATCAAATTGCAAAATAACATCAAGTAATTAATTAGTGTTCAATGTCGTTTTCATGGGCTGAGATAATGCATCTTTAAACAAATATGAATTAACTCATAATCCGGAAATCATCATGCATGTCTTAATCTAAGCACGGAATAATTTCATGGAAGCAAAACACTATTTTAATTAATTTATTTTTCCAATGAAATCTCTACTCGCTAAATAAAATCTATAGGAAAATGAATCTATTTTCAGTATTTTAGTGTACTGCTTTTCAATATCATTTTTTTTTGAAATATAGATGGACGTCAAACCATCCAATTTTAAATGTTTATAAAAAAATTTCATTCGAATTTTAAAACTATGACCTTCTACGTAAAAAAATATATTATTTTTATCATTAAATCAGAGATCAATTCTCATTTTTTTTAAGTAGAATTAATACATCTTTTGGTTTGTTGCAAAAATCTAATGATATATAATGCATCCGCATCACTATCAGCATGATATTTAATGCATCCGCATCACTATCAGCATGATTTCGTATTTCCCTTTCACAAAAAAATAATGGAAACGTTCACACTAGAAGGTCAAATATGTCAAACTATGGTGCATGTACGACAAGGCTCGTGTCCACTTTTTATGGCACCAACATGGAAAAAAATAAAATATAAAGAGAGAGACCAATAATTGTCTTTCTTTCCAATTGTTTAATTAGGACATAATAATTTAACTATTTAAGGAAAAAGGTTTTATACGTCTCGTAGAGGAATACTATCTCAGTTTCCAGATCTGTCAGCAATAAAAATAAAGAGGTGAGAATTGGTTGATAATTATTAATTTAACACTCTTAATAATAAATTTTTAAATAATTTTAAGAAATTTTAAAAATAGAAAAAAATTATAAATATATTTTTGAACTTATGGATTGATTGTGTTTTAAATTTTCATATGATTTAAATATTATTTGATATTCCATTAAAGATCATCAAAATTATATGATATTTACAGCGGTTCATATTTAATGGTCTTTGATGGAATATCAAATGATATTTAAATTATATGAAATCAGACAATCAATCTATAAATTAAAAAATATATTTGTAAACTTTTTTATTTTTAAAAATTCCTAAAAATTATTTCAAAATTAATTATAAAAATTATCAAAATAAATAAATAAAGCAAAATCTACTTGCCAACCCCATTGCAAACATCAGATAATCAATTTTCTTTTTCTTTTCTTGATCTTTCTAGATGGTGCACACTTTGCCTTAGCTATAAGACAGTTTAAAGGAGAATGTGGGCCCAACCAAGTGTCTGAAAATGAAAATATAGCAACCGAAACATTTCATAATTCTTTTGACCATCTTTTTTCTTTAGAATTATTTAATACAAAAATAATTGATAGGAAAAAGATACAATTATGTGACCTAACATGTGGATTTTGCAATTTCTCTGGCTTCTCTTTTTCTTTTTTGTGTTCTATGCTCTCTTTTTGGTATAAATGTTAGTCAAAGGGACAGGTGCTTGGGATTAATTGCCTTGTCAGTTGTCAGACCCAATCTAATAAAAAACAAGTTCAATATTTATTATATCATCTGAATTGAACCTGAGATCACATGTTTCTTCTCCAACCTCTGGTACCATCATATGAGCTCAGGATTCCTGTTGTTAGTTACCTACTATCTGAGTTTAGTTGCATGCAAACAAATATGTTAGTTCATCTGTAAAGTGTGATTAGAGCGCATGATAACATCATAAAGCTTTGTAGCTTATTTAAAGTTGACCTCAATTATTAGATGGGGAGAGTGGTTGGCTTGATTAAAGGAGAGAGCTTCTCACTTTTCTTTAAAACCTGTGATTAAAATTTCTTTTTGGTACGAGGAAATTTTGAGTTTGAAATAGATGTATACTCCAGTAGGTGTGGTATTATACTCTTTATTAAAGTCCCTACAAAATCTGGAAAAATTGCTCCCCCTTTCAGTGGTGGAGATTGCTATAACTCATTTTCAGATCACAAGTTTATAACTCAGTTCCAACAAAAACATGTATACCGGACTACAAGAAATGAATGAAGAGAATGCAGACATTGCATGATAAAAACATTTTTTTTTTAAAAAAACATATATTTAGATCACTAAAAGCGAAAATAACAATGATGAGACAAAAAAAAAGAATGCTGGAACAAAAAATGCTGTTATGTTTTTACTCAGAAGTCCCTAAAACTCATCTTTGGATCCACACTCTTCCCCTTTCCTCGTCCCCTCCCCCTCCCCCTTCCTCTCCCTCTGCCTCTTCCCCTCCCTCGTCCCTTTACAGAAAATGATTTCCCGTGTTTTACCTCCACCAAGGAATGAAGCAATTCATCGCACAAAATGCACCCCTGATACAATGTCTCCCCACCGCCGAGCGGCGTATTGTTCTTGTTAAAATCCACCTCAATAATAGTCGAATCACATGTATCGCACCTCTTACCAGTGGTGCTGATCCTATGGGCCCCTTGAGGCAGCAACACCAGGCAATTGCACGAGTTGCAATGGAGCCGCCATTTTGGGGCACTTACTGGGTCGAGAATTAGGGTTCCTGCACACTCAGGACAGGCACACACACCTTGAGTTATCATTGAGTGGCGGCATGTCGGGTGGGGGCAGAGGAAGCAGGGCATGCCAGTGACGCCCTTTTTAGGATTAGGGTCAGGGTTTAGTTTAAGGGAGGCAAGAAGATTGTCAATGCCTTCAAACGGGGGACTGTTGTAGCAGAAGGGGCATAGAGGGAATGACTTGGCATCCGGGCCTGCCATGGAGAATAGGAGCAGCTCAAAACCGTCTAAGGGGCATGTTAGTTCCTTGTATAGCTGAACAGATTATACAAACTAGCATATTAGGAAAAGCCCTCAGAAAATCTGCAAAGAAGTTTTCTGTTTTCCTTTATTTTTTCTAAAAAATGTCTGCAACCTGCTTCCAAAAAAATTATGTATCATTTTATCTCAGCTTCTATGGTACTTCGAAAAAGAATTACTTTGTGTTGAAAAAAAAAATTCAAAGACAAGTCAATCCATTAGTTGGATAATACTGGTAGCATTACTTGCCAACACAGGTATTTAGTTAATGATGCAAGGTCATATGTTGCCCATAATTTAAAAATGACCAATCATCCTAATATTTAAACAATGCTTTGCGAAATTTAGCACATTTTCATCACATGCTATTAATGATCTAAAAAATTGCATAAAGCAGATCTTTGTATTTTAGCTATTTGATCAATAAAATAAAAGCTGGGTGGTCACAAGGGATGAAACTAAAGCAACTCTCCTAGATAAATGACCTCCAGTGAAATCTACCCTATTATAAAAGGCACATCTCAGCAATCAGTTCGTTCTTTCGATAGGAAGGACAATAAGCCAACTGAATAGAACAAAATGAAATTTAGTTTGAGACTTCAGAGGGAGAAATCAAAATTTATGGAGTAATTCGTGAATGATATAATGACCTCCAAGGAAGTCGCCTCATACAAAATGGTGAAGTTCAATACTAACAACAATAAAAAATTTGGGAAGAGCAATTTCCCTCAAAACATTTTTTTACTTTATTCAAAGGATATTCTTCTGGTATCGTGCTGAACAGTATCAAATCTAGTAGACATACCTTGATAGTGCCATTTTGAGGGACGTTATAAACCTCCTCACAAGTAATGCAGTATAGTCTTGTTGGTCGAGTGGAAATGTATTTCATGTATCTGCCGCACTTTCCACATTTACTAAGTAGCCGACCTGAATCAGCCAGAGGGGAGAATTGTGCTTCAAATAGTGCATCCATGTTTTCTATCTGCACACATTGAAGTTTTAGGTAAAAGGATATTTGCACACAGGACGCAAATATCAACTGACAAAATCATTACAAACTAGAGGTGACACCATTTTATTAACCAAGAAAAGCACTAAAATGCAAACCAAATGTGTCAGGTAGAGTACTAGATAAATACCATTTATATACCAAATGCATACTAGTTTGTCAATGGTCAAATGCCACTTGTTTAATCACTTTGAGGGCTTCTTTTGTGCATAATTGATTCTTCATGGCATAACTAAAGCATAAACGTCTTGTTCTGGCCAAAAAGGACCACAAATAGATGTTAATACATTACAGACAGGGTTGACATTTTGAATCTGACGGTTGACTGGACTAACCTATCTAGCATTTTATTTTATTTTTTTTGTTTGTGTTTTTAAAAAAAAAATATAGACTAAGCTAGTGATGTCCTAATATATGTCATAGAGAAACAGAAGAGGAGGAAAATCCAAAAACCAACCAAATTAATATATCCTGATGTACTAGCATATGGGATTAAGTCTAATGTTACTTGATTTTTTAATAGAAAATATGCCAATGTAACCTAGTGTAACCCTGCATACAGTGTTGTCTGGAAACACTTTATACCATAATCAATGATGGTATGATAGAAGTAGCATAAGACCTTTTTGACGAAGTAAGAGAATTTCTGTCTGAACTGTTGCAATACATGCTGCACTACTTCCACATGGTTGGCTTTGCCTTTGGCAACAAGGGTTATCTGGTGCTCAATGAAACCACGTATATCAGGTAAGCAGAGGTCAGGATCAATACACTGGTATCCTCTTATTAGTGTGGTTCCCAGGGCTGTTGGTACCAGTCTCCTACCTGGATTGACCTGATAAAGCATGTAATTATTAAAAAAGCACCAAGAACTTAAAAAAAGGTCAAAGAGAACACCATGATTATCTTATCCGAGTTTCCTATACAAAATACAATTTCATATGTAAAAAATGAATGTAAGCAAACACAGTATATTGTAAAAGAATGAAATTACTTGGTACCTGAACATAATTGCGCTCGCATATGTTGTTAATGTGTACTGGAATTGAAGCGTCGGTACCTATTCCATGCTTTTCCATAAGGGATATCAGTTCACTCTCACTAAGATAATCTGGTGGCTTTGTGCTTCCCTAATAAGAAATATAGACATGGAAAGTTTTTAACATGTCAGAACAATGATGAAATATATTTTATAAGAGACAAAGAAGTTTAATACAGGGAAATATCATGCAAATCAATGTGTCAAATTTAATAATGTATAGGGAAACATCATGCAGACCTCCATGAACATAGAAACAACATATACATGGTACAAAACATGAAATTGTTCTCGGAAAAAAAGTACTCAAACAACACCCCTTAACTGGCCCTCTCTACAATACAAGGCAAGGATAAACAGCTTGGACACTTGGCAAGAAATTGGTCATTTTCAACTATGATCATATAATATTTAGCATTTAGATGGGGCTTTACATCTTACTTCAAAGGTTTCTAGGTAGTATCTATGATACTTTTGTTGAGATTTGTATATTTGTTTAGGGTCCTATTGATAAATAGGAAATATAAAGAAATTTAAGGACTTATTTGTAAGAATATAAACTCAAGAGGTCAATCAATAAAATATCCTTTTTTTTTGGCTAAAATTCTTCTCAGTATCAGAGCCAAACCCTAGACGCGCTACAGTACCGCCGCCTTTCTCTCTCCTTCCCGGCCGTCTCTCCTCTACCCGGCCACCGCTTCTCTCCTTTTTCCACCGATTGAAGTAAGCCCGTGTGAGAGGGGTGATACCCCACCGATCTCGAGGAAGGGGTTGAGATGAGTTCGATCTATATCTTAATGTAAGGAGGATCAAGATCGGGTCAAGAAGAGAAAAAAAAGTTGGCCATTGTAGGTCGAGAGAAGATCTAAACTCGTATGATCGCGTGTGATCGGTGTGAGGGGATCGAGTATGAGTTGGATTGATGAAGAAGCAAGTTGGACCAATGGAGAGGCTTATCGAGAAGCTGGATCCAACGGATGTGAAGACATTGCTCGAGCTCATGAGGATGTCAAAGGGAGCCGAGGTCTCGACACATCCACAGTCGGTGAAGCTAGATCTCTCACCCGTGGATCTGAAACTTGATGGACCGACCACATATCTGAGTTGGTCGCATCGGATCAAGGATGCTCTAGCAGGAAGGAACCTGGAGGGATTTTTTACAGAGAGGAGCCGGGACAAGACACTACTGGGTGGAATGCATGGAAGACCACACACATGTTGTATACTTGGCTTCTCAACTAGATGGTTTCGTCGATTGCTTTCACGGTGGACAGCATTTAGAGTGTGAAGGACATTTGGGCAAAGTTGAGAAGGATCTATGCAGGAGCTGAGAACCACATGAGGATGTTCCAGATTGAGCATGAAATAGAAGCAGTGATGCAGGGAGATGGGTCGATCCAAGAGTATGCCACAGATCTGGAGTGATTGTGGGCAGACTATGACTACTTTTCATCGATGGCATGCTGCAAGGATCTCGAGTGCAAGAGAGGGGAGTGAGATGCACAGAGGAGAACTATGAACTCTCTGAGGATGTTGAACCCGGCATTTGGGCAGAGGAGTGCGGTGCTACCGTCTCAGACGCGGATCCCTTCACTAGATGAGGCTATTGCAGCTATGATACAGGAGGAGAGTCGCATTGGGCTACATGTTGAGGTTGGTGGACTCCTAGAGATGCGATCAACATTGGCAATCTCAAACCTAGGTAACACAGGGGTCCAGGGGGAGACTCGCAAGTGTTACAACTGCGGTAATATAGGTCATCTGAGCAAGGCCTGTCCTAGGCGACCTAAGGAGAGAGACAGGTGGACGTGGACAATCTGGAGGCCAGGGTCGTGGTCGTAGAGGTGGAAGAGGTGATCAAACTGGGGGCTACCGGGCAAATCTGATGGTAGCAGAGGAAGAGGGAGAGACGGACCTGACCTTCACCGAGGAGGATCAGGAGCTCCTTGAGATGTTGAGGAGGAAGAAGTTGGCAAGTGATAGGGGCAAGAAGCCCATGACTGAGGAGGGCTCTACATCGTCATCATTCAGGGGTAACATTGCTACTTATGCTCACTCAGCTAAAGTACTACTGATACACATGCTCTTGCCTCTATCTCCACCACAAGATCACCAGATTGGATAGTAGATTCTGGTGCATCTTGATATGTGACAGGTGCTGCTAATGAGTTTTCTTCCAATACTCACCTAGCAGTTCAGAGAGCATCTAGACCGCTGATGGCACAGCTCAACCTATGGATGGTAAGAGTACAGTTAGATGTACCAATTCTGTGACTTTGTCCAATGTATTGTATGCTCCTTTATTTCCAGTGAACCTTTTATCCATTAGTGTCATTATACTTCAACTAAAATGTGTTGTTTTTTTTATATTCCCAAGGTGATCTTTCAAGAGAAGGGGATTGACTGAAGACTCGGGATTGGCACGTGACATAGTGGGCTTGTGGTACTTGGACCAAGAGCAGATGGATTTAGCATTGACATCCGTAGTTGGGAAGACAAGTGCAGGAGGATCTGATAAGAGTGTGGACGATGAGTTGATGTTACATCATCAATGCATGGAACATTCTTCTTTTGGAGCTTTGAGTCTTTTATATTCGTCTTTGTATGAAAAGGCTAATAAACAGAAACTTGTGTGTGATGCGTGTTAGTTTGGCAAGCATACCCGAAACTCTTATGTAGGCTCGGGTAATAGGACTTCTGGTGTTTTTTATTTGATTCATTCAGATGTATGGGGACCTTGTTCCACAACTTCTATGAATGGTTATAGAGGTAGCTCGAAACATGATGATCTCGATGAATGTACCAAAACACTTGTGAGGGCAAACAGTCTTGACAACTGCTCAATTGATTAACATAATGCCCTCAAGAATGTTGGAGTGGTAGACCCCATGTGAGATGTTAAAAGGCGATAACGGAGGAGTCCTTTCCTTGAAGGTATTTGGGTGTATGTGTTTTGTGAAGGATAACAGGCCAACAGTGGGGAAGCTGGATCCCAGAGCTATGAAGTGTCTTTGTGGGGTATTCTGGTATTCAGAAAGGGTACATTTGTTGGAGTTCTACAGAGAGGAGATTGTTTGTGAACATGGATGTGACCTTTCGAAAGCACGAACCATACTACCCCCTGGAGGTGAACTCACCCTTTGGTGACTCGTTCGATATTGAAGGTATAAGGCGAAAGGTGGATAGTAGTGATGGTGAGAGGTTGGTGAATTGGAAGTGATGCCTTGCCCCGTCTTGAGGGAGGAATCGGCTAAGGATGAGCCGGACAATGTGGAAATTGAGCCCCAAGGTGGTGGGGTCCAGGCTCAGGGGGAGCTAAGAGTGTATAAGAGGAAGCAGAATGAGGGAACGTTGCCTACAGTGCCACTTGTTTCAACAAGTCCCTTGTCCCGATCTACCTCGACTCCTGAAACACCTATACCATCCACCACAGATTCAGAATACACAAATGATATGATTCCTCCCTCTTCTTCTCCCACACCCATGACATTAAGGAGGACCTCTCGCAGCAATGCGGAACATCCTACTCAACGATGTGGTTCCCACATAACATTGCCCAATATATTTGATACTCTGACACATCACCTGTACATAAAGCATTCATTGCATCTTTGGACACTCTCTATATACCTAAGTGTTGGCAGGAAGGTAAGGATCCAAAGTGAAAAGCAACAATGCAGGAAGAACTTGGGGCTCTCGATAAAAACAAAATATGGGAGATAGCGTCACTACCAGCAAAAAAGAAGGCAGTTGGGTGCAAGTGAGTCTTTACAATGAAGTAGAGCTCTGAAGAGCGCATCGAGCGCTACAAGGCATGATTGGTAGCAAAGGGATAAAGTTAAACGTATGACATTGACTATGATGAAACCTTTGCACCAATGACGAAGATGAGCACAATAAGGAAGCTGATTTTCCTGACAGTGAATGGTGGGTGAAAGCTACACCAACTCTACGTGAAGAATGCCTTTCTTTTTTTTTATTACAAGCCCGTAAGCACACACACACCCCACCCCAACCTAGCCCCTGCCGGGATTCGATCCCCTGATCTCCACTATGGAGACAATGCCATTACCGCTAGGCCGTAGCCTTGGTGGCGAAGAATGCCTTTCTTCATGGAGATTTGTATATGTAATACCACCAATTTTCGACACAAACCAAATAGTTGGCAAGGTGTGTTGGCTCAAAAAGTCACTTTATGGGTTGAAGCACTTTCCTCAAGCCTAGTTTAACAAGTTTAGAAGGGCTATGATAGGCATGGGATATCAGCAGATCAATGCAGACCATACAATGTTCTTTCGGCAACAAGAAGGTCATACTACGATGTTTGCTGTGTATGTTGAAAAAAGATTGATCAACTAAAAGAGAAATTGGGAAAAGAATTTGAAGTCAAAGATCTAGGCTTGCTTCGATATTTTCTTGGGATTGAGGTAGCTCGTGAAGCAAAGAGGATAGTTCTATCACAGAGGAAGTATATACTAGATCTCCTCACAGAAACAGGCATATTGGGATGCAAGCCTACAGTCTCTTCAATTGATCAGAAGTTCAAGCTGAGTGCAGAGGTAGGAGAGCCAGTTGATCGTGAGATGTACCAGAGATTGGTAGACCGACTGATCTATCTGAGTCATACTCGTCCCGATATCTCATTTGTGAGCATGGTGAGCCACTATATGCATGAACCGAGGAAGGGCCATATGGACGCAGTGTTCAGATTCTGAGATACCTGAAGAGTGCACCAGGAAAGGGGTTAATCTTTAGAAAGAATGATCATTTAGGCATTAAGGGCTTTGTGATTCTGATTGGGCTAGTTGTGCTAATGATAGAACGTCCACATCAGGATATTGCATGTTCATAGGGGGCGACTTGGTCTCTTGGAAGAGCAAGAAGAAGTCAGTTGTAGCGGGGTTGACAGTAAAAGCAGAGTACAAGACCATGGCCTTAGGAGTTGCTGAGATGTTGTGGCTAAGAGCTCTATTGGTAGAGCTAAAGATGGACCAAGGAGCTCAAATGAAGTTATGGTGTGACAATAAGTCAACAATCAGCATTGCCAACAACCCAGTGCAGCACGATAAAACCAAACATGTTGAGATTGATAGGTTCTTCATCAAAGAGAAGCTGAATAGTGGATTACTGGAGCTAAGTCATGCTGCTCACCAAGGGACTTAGCTCATTAAATCTATCTAAATTGTGTGATAATATGGGCTTAGTGGATATGTTTTGCTTATCTTAAGGAGTGTTGAGATTTGTATCTTTGTTTAGAGTTCTATTGATAAATAGAAAATATAAAGAAGTCTAGAGACTTATTTGTAAGAATATAAGCTCTATATAAACCCAAAGGTCAATCAATAAAATATCCTTTTTTTTTTGGCTAAAATTCTTCTACTTTTCTATTAACAACTAAGATGATTTTTGCCCCAACATTGGCCTTATGCACTTGTCCTACCTCATATTAGCACTGATGCATCAGTTAAACAGGCCTCCTGTTTCTTTTTCTTATTCTGAACAATTCTTTTTTTTCCCATATAACATGATTTTTCTAAATTATATAGCCTTTTGTCTGATGTATATCTTTGACTGGGAACACACTGCTATAACTTGCTATGCACCGTTGTAGGATGCAATATCTCAGTATATATAACTCAATAAAGAGTTATGTGAAAGCTTTTGATGGAGCTCTTTTAGCTTATAAACTTATCAGGCCTCACAAAGTAATGAACATATCAACACATGTAGTAGTTTATTACCTCATTAAGGTCAACCTTGGCGATATTTATTTTCTCACCCTTTTTAAATTGAGGGAGATTTTTCTCACTAACAGCCAGCCATGGCATGATGGATGTAAAGCCTTTAGAGCTGACATGTTGCCCCCCACAGCTGAACACCTCCCCTCCACACAAAAACTCAACGGTTGTCCTAACACAGAAGCAGGAAACAAAACAAAACTACATAAATCTATGTTTCAATACTTCTTTGATAATCTTATTAATTTTTCCTGTATCCAATTATAGTTCCCTCTTTGAGAACCTAAGAGCATTGGAAACAATGCACAAGATCATCCTCATTGCTAGATTTCTATAAACCTCTTGATGCCCATCAAAATGGATTGAAATCCCATAATCATTAACAACACATGTAACACAACTAATATGGATAACGTCACATGGTTTCATTTTAAGATTTTTACAGTTAAATTTTAGAAATCGTATATGAAGGCACAAAAGATGGAGGCATGTGAAACTCTCATCATGTTGAATCTACTAGAGAAAAGGTTCTTTTTGTTAGTTTACCAAAAGAGTACTTGTGAGAAAAATAAATTATAAGCTTAACTAATTAGATGATGGCCACATAGGAAAATTTGACCAAGTAAAAGAACTTCCTTGTAACTCAGGTTATGACCACAGGAACTTCTGACCTTAACAAATTTTCGTTTGGTGTGACCACAGGAAAAAAATGTTTATTAGCTTAATTCTAAGGTCATGAGTTAAGTCCAACAGATTTTGACATCTTGATCTTTGCACCAAAGAAAATTGCAAATTATAATTTTGGAACATAAATGCGTTAATCAGGAAGTTAGTCATGATATTAAAAAAAACCATTTTGGTGGCTTAAACGGATTCAACAGATCTTTATCTTAAGCTCATGAGCCCTCCGAGTGAGTTTATGACCGCCCTAGCTTTATTTTTCTCTAAAATTGTTCACCACATAATATTTACCTTGTGTATCGGCAATCAGGGCTGACACTTCCAATAAAATGCTGACAGATGTATTGGTACAATCTCCAGGCATCATTGCCGAGCATATCTTCAGTGGCAGGCCGCATTGGAGTAATGGGAGGGTGATCCCCTGCATCATGGCCCTGACGTGGTTTTACAAAGCCATCCACTAACAAAACCCTAACTTCATGTCCCCAGATAGGGTTATTTTGTTGCGAGACGAGAACACTTCTGAAATCGAAGGATGCAGGATAGGCTGTGCTTTCTGTTCTTGGATAGCTGTCAATTGGAAGAAAGATAGGCCATTTACTTGGTTTCTTTTTCTCTATCCAGAGTCATTCTAAGAGTCTGACAAGCAAAGGAAAATCTTAAAGCACTAGAGAATGCATAAAACATCATGTGTATCTCACGTGCTACAGAATGTAAAACCTTTGTATGTCTCATATACTTAAACATCCAACTAATCCAAATGCTTCACCTTTCCCATATTCGTCAGAAGTAGGTAAAGTAACAGTTTATTTCTCCCCCAGGGATAGTTTGGCCCATCTAAGTGAGAATAGAGGTAATATAAGACATCTTCTGTGTTTTTTAGGTATAGAGGTGTCATTTCCTATTTTATGTGGGCATATTTGTGGTAATTTTGTGATACTGTAATATATTTGTTGCATAGGAACACAAAAAGTACTGCCTATAGAGAAATAAATTGGAAGACATCTCAATATCTGAGGACCTGATAAAACCTTGAGTGTACAACCGCTCCGCCAAGTGCATGGCTGTGTGTGGTCCAACCCCTAAAGCACTAGAAGCAACCTGAAGAAAAATTGTTATTACAAAATTGATATATGTTTCTCCACTGTTGGGTGACAGACTAAATTGCAAGAAAGGACTCAAAGCAGTGTACGTCAGTACAACAGCTCAAACTTTTCTTTGATAATCTGACATGGCAAATATGTGTCTTACAACATTAGCTCAGAATACATTAAGTATTAAATATCTACAATTATATCAATTTATGCAGTAATCAATTTGGACAATAACCATTTAAGTGGCACGTTAAATTAAGAAAAACAGTACTGACTAGTTTTTCTTTTCATTCCTCCTCATTTTTTTTTTGTGGGGGTGGGGATTGGGGGTGTTACAGCGTACTAGAAAAGGCCAATTGGTAATAACTATCAATGCATAGCGCTACCTATTTTATATATAAAGAGACTGAGGCTGCTGTGTGTACCTTAAGCATATTAACTGTGTTAAGGCCAGATGGACGACCCTTGCACTCTTCTTTCATAGATACATCAGTCACTTTTAGCATACCATCATTAGCAACCATCTTTTGAAACATTGTTGCAACCTACGAATAAAAGAGAGACATACAAGTATAATAATTTTTTTGAACCATGTAGGAGAACAAACATTTGGCAAAACATACAACATTTTAAGGAGGAATCTCCTAAAAACTAGGCAACAGTTCAGCAAAAATTGGAGCCAGAGTGTTCCCAAAGCTCATATTAAAGGGATACAGAGTATAAACCTTTGAATATTTAGTTTACATTCTTTAGGTATAATACTTGTCATACAGCTGAACTTTGCACTTAATTTAACTCCAATAACTACTCAGCAGACTAAAGCAGGTACTTCAGCTATATATTATTGGGGTTCTTCTTGGAATATTAAAAAAGATAGGCTCATAAGCAAACAATAAATCCATATTCTAAACATAAAACTTACACCAAGATCAAAAACCCGATTGCGATCCCACTCCAGCTGTAGCTCATAGCCATCTTTGAGGATAACAGGACTTATGTACCAAAATTTCTCAGGCTTAAATGTGCTTATTTGCATGGAACGTTGCACACAAAAACCGAGCGTAGGCGTTTGACATGGACCATACCTAGAAAAAAAGAAGCCCACAAATTGAGATATTGAAATTAAAAAAACATCAAGGTATTGAACAGAAATCTATGAGTAAATAACAGGCAAAATCATTGTAGCTAGATGCGGATGTACCCTTTAGGTACGGGCGTTAATTGACCTTCAGTTTTGTCAAAATTTCACAAATTTATATAGTATTTTTCATTGTTTAATACAAACTATAAAAAAAATTCAAAAATTGACCTCCCAAACTTTTAATAAGAATTGCTCACTATGACCCCAATATTTATAGAAGTAATAGATTGAAGTTAGTATTATGATATGCAATCTCCAGTTATCCATCAATCTAGCTAAGCCCATTTTAAGTAGATAACAACACTGGTCATGGACAAAATCGATCTACACTATGTCAATAGCATACCGGTAAGTGGCAGCAATACTTTTTTCTTGTCATTATTATCTTTCGTATTCTCTTTCCATTGTCTGGATTTGGTTTTGTTTGCACAAGCGCATTTGGTTTCAGGTCAATGTGCTTACATATTTCCTCTTTTGTGATCCAGTGCTTGAATTTTCGTAAAATAGGAAAAAAAAAGTGCAAAGGAATAGAGAACTCACGAAATAACTCTAGAGTCAAGATTCCCATACTTCCCCTGGAAGTAGCGTGTCTGAAACCGTGTAAATGCCACTCCCACTTTCAAAT
This sequence comes from x Bolboschoenoplectus mariqueter, assembly GCA_037678475.1. Lineage (NCBI taxonomy): Eukaryota > Viridiplantae > Streptophyta > Magnoliopsida > Poales > Cyperaceae > x Bolboschoenoplectus > x Bolboschoenoplectus mariqueter. Next base: position 3,340,779 of record CM075236.1, on the reverse strand, counting down.
CAATCTCTTGCCGTGCGTCTACAGAGAGTGCCTCATCCTTGTTGGGTACACTTAGGGTGTCCATAGCATTTCTTATATCCTTATCAGTTACAGAGGAAAACCGTGCACGAAAAATCCTTCTCCCAGCTTCATTTTCATTAATTCCAGTTGACTCAATTACTAAAGCACAACAAAAAAAAGAATAAATAAAGATATTAACACATTTGGAAATAATACTGGTATGTTGTGCAAGGATCACTAAATTGAATCCTAGAAGAGACCTGTTTGATTAAAACTTTTGAGCGATCTTTTTTCCCTCCACAATCTTTGGTATTACCCTGAACTTTATACAGTGCTTAATCGCTCGAATAAGGGGCTTTGACGCCAATTTGGTTGAATAAACAATGGATTTGAAGCCTGAATGGGCAGTTTAGACTAAAACTAAAGCCCAATTGCAAAATCAGAAGTTAACCGAGGCTAAATTGGGCTACAGCACACAAATGAGGCTAACTAAGATTTACTTTTATTCAGAGTTCACTGAGATTACATGGTGTTAAAAGCAGAGTTAAGTGAAGAAAGTATCATAACAGGCTGGTACTACACTGGTCAGATTTGACAATGTACCAGTATGTAACAGCTTAAATTGGAATAAATCAATACCTTCATAACATATATTTTCTCCTTCACGGTCACAATCCAACCAAAGTATCAAGTAGGTACATCCACGGGCTTCAATTGAAAGATGCCTACATATATGTGCCTTTTCAAAATAAAACAGAAGAATTTATTAGACACATATATCACATGGAGAATTGTGATCAACTCTGAAATATAAGATAGGCATTTAATATGAAACTCAACTTCATTTTAAATTAGATTTAACCTCATTAACCCTTAGCTGTGCAATAGACTTAACCTCATTACCCATCCTTGTGCAATTTAACCTCAATAGGGAAGTCAAACAAATAACACAGTTCCAGGTATTATCAGCAAATATTGCAGGAAAAAAGTACCTTTGGGTTGCATTCAGACTTTAACACTGGAGCTTCAAACAGGTCTATTGGATCAGTTCCTTCCCAACTTTGGTACGCATGTGGAAAATCAACACTGGACAAAATCACAATTATCATTATATGATATGTGACCAAATTAAGATAACTAATCTCAAAGAAAAATTAATACTATTAGATTAGATAACTCATTGTTCATCCCAAATGGAATAGGTCAGTAATTACCATTATAGCTACTACAAATATTCAATGAAGTCTTAGTAGGGCCTGCTTTAGCCTCCATAGGCATCCAATCTAGCAATTGTCTCAAATCTATACAAGTTTTGCTTAGATTAACCTTCCATTTTGCAATAAACTGCCATTTTGATCCAAATTTGTCCTCAGTTTTATTAGAAAACTCCAAACCTACCAGCATCTCCATATTCGTACTATACTAGTGCGCTACTAATATCCTAGATGGTATTAATTCAAATCATATTATTACCATTTTTGGCCAGTAGACTATCCAAATCAGTATTTTTGATAATCAACATCTGATCCCAATTGACTTTTCTAAAAGCTTATATGTTTAAATTGTTTTAATACACGAATTACTGAATTAATGATGAGCACCTGAATACATGACCAATGACAGATGTCACTTTAAATTGCGCGTGGGCCCCCCTGAACATGCCTTCAAACTCATGAACTTCTGTGCTACCCTTCCGTGTAGACATCTGTGTGTCAGAGATGTAGATAATTTAAGCAAACAATGAAACATATTAAGATGAAAGTCTTTAAGGGAACAGTTGAGATAAACTTCAATAACAAATGGATGATTACAATGATCTAAAAGACAAAAGTAAAAGAAATAAAAAAAAAGCACCTGACCACAAGAAAGAACAGAAGCAATTGAAAGAGAGATGCTAGGTTTCTCGGCCACCTGAAAATGAGATGAAAAAAAAAGGCGAAATGTGATGAGAATGATATGCGGTTAACCATTGCATCTGAGCCCCACCACCTTGTTTCGGAAACAAAAAAAATACAGTTACAGCATCTCAGACCGCCGATCGGTGCCTTAGCGCATTTCACCCAGTCGGGGCTGAAAGGAAGTGTAAGAGATGGGGGGAAAGAGGAAGGGAGAGGGGGAGGGGAAGAGAGAGAGATACCATAAGGACTTTAGGCGCCATGGCGAAGGGACTCTAGGGGATGAGAACAGCTGCACAGAGCTCACGGCGGGAAGAGCTGGAGAATAGAATAGAGAGAGAGAGAGAGAGAGAGAGAGAGAGAGAGAGAGAGAGTCGTAGAGCGGTACTGCTGCCGAAAAAGTAATTTGATTGTACAGAAAACATTTCAGAGCAGTTCAAACTTAGAGTTTTTTTTTTCTTTGCCAGATATGTTCTTTCATATAAATTTTATGTATGATATTTGTCTCTCAATTTTATCAAATATTGTAATATATAAAATGTTATCCATTTATATGCACTATAATATATAAAAAGTTCATTTAAATTAACTATTAACACCTGGACGATACTCTCTATAATTAGTATCGTATGTAGGCGTGTAAATTCTAGCGTTCAAAACCCGGACAATTTGAAGCATATATCATGTTTTTTTTTATTCTTGATTAGCATGCGTCATGTTTTATCCATCATAAATTCACTATTCTCCATGTCAAGTCAATTAGTTTATTCTTCTATTTTTCAAATTTTCTTGTGGAATATAACGAAAATACTATGAGAAATCCATGCATTGATCCATTGTCAGAAAGAAAAGATTATTCGCTTTAACTATCACAATAATAGTGCGATCAGAACCCCATAAACAACAAAAATGCAAAAAATTTCTTGGTCAAAGTGAAAACAAAAGTTTTCTCATAATGATTTAATACTGCAGTTAACTAGTCATTACTGGAACCTTTCATTTTTTTCATACATCACACTCGACCAGAAAGTTAAAAAGAGTAAATAAAAATCCATTTCAAATCTGGCAAAAAGAGAACCAAAACTTTCAATGGCAAAGAAAGAATCATCATCCAGATGTCATTATGTCTTTCCATGAATCAAGCTGCAGGTTTAGCAGGAGGTTCATCTTGGGGCTTCATGGCCGGGAATAGCAGCACCTCCTTGATATTCTGAGAATCAGTTAATAACATGGCAAGGCGGTCAATGCCCAGGCCCCACCCACCAGTGGGTGGCAAACCATACTCCAGAGCTGTGCAGAATGTCTCATCCAATGCCATTGCTTCATCATCACCCGATTGCCGATCCTTGTTTTTTTATTTAAAGAAGCACCCGTTAGGGATACAGACAAGGCCAACAGGAGCATCATTCAGTAACAAATATGATAAGAAAAAGAAATTTAGGAGAAAAGGCTGCTATGCTGTCTAGTTGGCAATCTGGCATGTATTGTGTTAGTCAATCACCTTGACTAACCAGTACCAGACCAGGACACCTAAATAGATGGTACTAATAAGGCAGAGTCTAGTATAACTGAAAACTTCGGAAATAACCATAAACTGATCAAGCCTCCCCCATCTGTTATTAATATAAGTGATGGCAGCAGTGTGCCATAGTTTTGCAAGTGGGTCCAATCAAACTCAGACGTTCTAATCAGATAATAAAATTGCCCCAGAAAGATCAAGGCACAATCTGGACAAATTGATTTTGATCGTGCCATCAGTTTCACAGAAGCAGATATGGACTCAGCTGATGAGCACCAAATTGCCACCCCCAACCCCCCCCCCCCCCCCCCACAGGAAAAATGCTGCAACTTTTATGATGTTCAAATAAATTTGATGGTTATACACACAAAAACAATTTGTTGTATTTTACCTTCAGCTGTTCCTCAAAACGTTGCCTTTGCACGACAGGATCGTTCAACTCTGTGTACGCATTGCATAGCTGAAAGGCAGAAAAGACGAGCAAGACAAATACATAAAGAGAATAATCTTCTTAAAATTCAAAGTAGTAGATTGCTATCACAAAGTACCTCATGCTTATTAATGAAAAGCTCAAACCGCTCAGTAAGGCCTGGCCGTTCTCTGTGGTACTTGGCCAGTGGGCTCATTATCTCTGGATGGTTGATAATAAATGTAGGGTTCACACATGTTTCTTCAAGAAAATGACCAACAAGCTGCAACAAGTACAATAATTAATTACTTCCAAGAACAAAAGTACGTAATTAATTACTTACATGAATATAGAAGAGAATTTTGGCACTAGCTCTTGCAAAATACTAATTCACCCACATATAACCTTTGTATGAGTAGATTATACCTAGTGAAGTATCACCACGAATTAAAGTAGCAAATGGAAGATGGATGGATAATAAACAAAACAGATCTAGAGAAAGGAAAACATATAAGAAACCTTGTCAAGTAATCTAGCAGTGGTTTGAGGAGGTGGGCACTTGACATCAAACTCAGCACATGCATCTATTAAGTACTTGTTGGCCTCTTCACTTGATAGATCCTTTGGTATGTTTAGTTTCGCCATTTCTTCCAATCCTTGTATCATATCCAACCGCCTATGACAGGAATCAAGTGAAAGCAATTTTACTTTAATGTTTTTAAATATAGAGTAATCATGAACAAAAGGTGTTAAGAAAAACAAGCACAAACCTAAAAGGCGGGGTGAAGTCAATTTCAATAGGATCTTTGTCAACACCATTAGAATGGTACTTGATCTTATATCCTCCAGTCAATTTCTTTACCATACCTGTTAAATTAAAAAACAAAATTCAATTAAATTTTACAAGTAGAAATACAAACATGCATCTCATAGATTGACGTATGATTATGTACTTAAGACCAACAATCATGCATAATACGTTGAGGATAGTAACAACCATCAATCAGTCAACTATAACAATATATTAGACAATAACAAATTGATGCAGTAAGTGGAAATATCAAGCTTTGTATTTAGCTGAACCTGTGATAAATGACCAAATGTTCTTTTTCAAAATTTCTTATACCTTTTAAACCTGGTATTATGCATGATAATATTTACAATGACATGTAAGCTTATGAATTTCATATGGAATGCTAAGGGGAAAAGATAAATAAATAATTGCAACGGTGTGTGAAAGAGATTAATGTGCTTATCAGCACTCTTCAATCTCTCCTAATTTCTCAGTCTCCACAACTGGGGAGAGGAATCTCAGATTGGATGTAACTGGACAGTGAGGAATCTCGGCTTGGAAAATCCCACTCTTTGAAAAAAACAAAACCGAACAAAGAAACTACAGTTTTTTCCATGCTATCTTTTAGTTCATGTTTACATATACCATCATTGAACTTCCGTTTAAACAAATAAAACCTGATAGGAGATCTTCAGTAAGCTTCATGAGGTCATTATAATCAGCATATGCCATGTAGAACTCGCAAGTGGTGAACTCAGGGTTGTGTGTCAGGTCAATGCCCTCATTTCTGAACTGCTTGCCAATCTCATACACCCGGTCTAGGCCGCCAACAACTAGCTCCTTGAGGTATAGCTCAGGGGCAATGCGCATGAACAACCGCATATTCAGCTCATTGTGGTGTGTTACAAATGGCCGTGCAGCAGCACCACCAGCAATCATGTTCATCATTGGTGTCTCTACCTGCAACAAATTGTTTTCATTTACTTATTACTATATACAAAAAAAAAATGAAGGTATATGATGTGCAACAGCTATAACATAAAGTGTCCCATGTAAGGAATAAATTTTGGAAGCAACAAGAGCAATATTTTACAGAAGTAAAGAAATAATCTTAAATTTCAAAAGCCATTTCCCTATGTATTATAACCAATGATATTGCAACGTATATTGTATTGTGAATTGTTGCATTTGTATCATTAAGATACACCAAGCTTGTCTTAAAGTGAAATAGAACAACCAATTATAACATAGAGTGAAAAAAAAATAATTCGAAAATCATTATAATACCCCATTCTATCACATTTATAAATACTCTACTACCCTAGTAAGAAATGGTCTATATCCTGCATTCCCAAGTAGGAAACAGTTTATGGACCTTTTTTAAAGGGAGGGAATTGCAATAAGAGTACAGCTAGACTGACCTCAAGGAAATCACGCTCATTAAGGAATTCCCTGACGCTGTTAATAATCTTGGAGCGTGTCTTGAATATATTCCTCACTTCATGGTTTAGCATAAGATCAAGATATCTCTGCCGGTACCTAGTTTCCTGTATAAGATCACCAAATAAAGCACATACTAGTTACATAACTGCCATTTGATTCCTTGTTCCAGATTGTAAATAGAAGTGAAGGATAGTAATTAAAACCTGATCCTTCAGAACATATGTCTCTGGATTCCTAGGCATTCCTGGAGTCCAATCCTCAGACACTGCCTTCCCTTCAGTTTTCTGTCCAGAGCAGAAGCATGTTAAAAAGAAGCAGGTTTCAAGCAAAACTAAAACCAAAACAAAAAAAAAGTCAAATGCAATTCTGTAAATCAGCCAAGCAATTTCACATAATAATTGTACTTATTTTGCTTTAGGTGTCACCTTTGAGGCTCCATGGTCTGAAGCTGGACCTGCCTTCTGGCGAGGCATCATGTGAAGGCAAGGGGAAAGGACCAGAAACTTGTTCGGGAAGATACTTAGCTCGCCTCTCTTACTCTTACCTGTTGCATAATACATTAAGAGTGATGGATCAGTTAAGTTGCTCACATACCAAAAAAAAAAAAATCTGCTGCTGTTCCTCTATTTGTTTCCAAAGATATCAAATGCATCCTTCTTTATTTGCCTTCTCTATATATCTGAGAAAGTACAGCAAGGAATTTTAGGCGTCTCAAAAGTAGGAGCAACACTGCATATATAGGGGGGCATATGAAACAGTAACTGGTTTGCAGATACAACAGCCTTTTAAGGCCGCATGCAACATTCCTCACACATCTATAAAGGGGCAATTCTTGACATTATTCATAAATCTTTTAAGGGCACACAAATAATTTACTCAATCTTTTACATTCATATAATTGATGTTACTCAAAATTTCCTTCGAATAACATCATTTAGCCTAACAATCCTGATAACTCTCAAAATGACCAAAATGAAATAATGAAGTTATGCAATAAGTAATACCTGGATATCCACAGATACCGACAATATCACCACGCTTCACGCTAGAGTGATACCTTGTAAACTCTGTTTCATCCATTTCTGAATCCCTACAATCATAACGGAAAACAAAACAACAGTAGGTTTATAGTCTGTAGGAAATAATTACTTTTATGCTGATACATGGTATTATTACCCAGCTCCTATTTGGAAATATAAACCAAAATCATGAACGATGGTCAATACACAATTAAACCATGCTGCCAACTTAGAGCTTCTCAGGGTTAAAAGGAAAATTTGTCATGTTCAACCTATATCTACATTTTCCGTGATCTTAATTTCACAGTTCATTCTATCTCGAAGAAAAAGAAAGACAATCAGTACGGTGTCATTCTATATATCTTAAAAATTTCCATCACCTAGATGCAAAAGGCAGGGTATAAATATGAAACTTATGAAAAATATAGAGTCACTAGTTAACTCTATTTCTATCCCAATGCATCTTTGTTATCTTATATGGGAGATAGCAGCTGATAAACTTCAGAAGACTTGCAAAGATACACCATAATAAAAAAGTAAAGCAATAAATAATAAGCTTGACTACTAGTTTGAAAAAACATAGATGAGTAAAAGAGTCGTGTAATATGCTATTATATACAAATTATATGAAAGAAAACTTCACACAAAGATTTGATCAAGTTTTTACATTTTTCTTATACGAGTAAAAGCTAATTATAATAAACCTAGTTGAGTAATATGCTATTATATACAAATTATATGGAGGCTTTTTAGCTTTTGTTTAATCACTTGCGCAAACTATGATGATTAAACACAGATAGCATGAAGAAATCTTATTTGCTACACTAAAGAAATAAATGAACTAATTCTTAGCTTCTAACAGCTAAAAGATTATGATACCTGGCATCAGCCATGACTTGAATTTTGACACCACTGCCATAGAGATCATAAAAGAAAAGCTTTGACGAGGAGGTTCTCTTATTCATAATTCTTCCTTTAAAAGAAGAAAGAAAAATAATTGTTAATGATTTTCAGAAAAACAAAAAAAAGACACCGCCACCATAGAGATCATAAAAGAAAAATTTTATGCAGAGGTTCTCTTATTCATAATTCTTCCTTTAAAAGAAAAGACAATAATTGTTAATGATTTTCAGAAAAAAAAATAAGACACCGTCACCATAGAGATTATAAAAGAAAAGTTTTATGGGGAGGTTCTCTTATTCATAATTCTTCCTTTAAAAGAAAAGACAAATAATTGTTAATGATTTTCAGAAAAACAAAAATAAAATTATCAGGTGCAACCATTTCTAACGAACTTGGCTAACAAATTTCTGACAGTGGTGAGCGTACACAACAGTTTTATCTCCTAATGAACCTCAGAAGAGTCAGTTTTACTGAACTATACAGTGCAGTTGTTCTTTTACTCATTTTGTCTGTCAAGGTGCACTACTGACATATCATGCCATTGGATGAGACCTAACAACTTCATGAATTTTTTCAGATGACAATTTGATTAACTTTGGAACTAAATTTGGTTTGAGTCAATAAATGAGATAAGTGAGGGAACTAAATCCACGCCTAGAAAGTCTATAAAAAGCAACTTAGATGCCTGGTTTTTCATCTTTGTTTTAGGGCTTGATAGTGAGGTGTGAATAAATGAGTCTTGCTACTGATATATAAAGATGCCATGCCATAAGCAACTACACATGAGCTTGTCAAGTTTTTTTTCCCGATTGGACAAAAGAACCAAGATTAGAATGCTCTTTAAATGGAGTGGAGTGGTCCAATGTACCTGCCACACTAACTATATCAGAGCCACGCTCTCCATCAGCTAGACTCCCAAACTTGTTAATGTACTCAACAATCTGCATGCCAACCTCAAACTTATGCGGGTACGGGTTTACCCCAGAGGCCTTCAGCGAAGCAAGCACTTTCAGCCTGTTCTCATAATATTGCTGAAAAGAAATGAAAGGACATAAATGATATAAACTACTATATCTAATGTTGTAACAATATCTGTGATAAATTATCAAAGAATTCTATCAATGAATCCCATCAAAGAATTGTCAAAATTGTCAGAAGCCCCTCCCTGGTCATTAATTTTAAAATTAATGAAAAGTTAAAATTAGTGAGGAATTTTGACAACTAAAATGTAACGGTACTTGTGAATTTACTTATTTACATAAGCTTATAATCCCTATGAAGCTTTTCCATTTACTCCTCCAGACATCAAATAATATAACCATACAACACTTCCCTTTTCATTCTATCCTAAGGCATTCACCCTTTGATATAGAGAAAGAATGACATCTACAGAAAATTCAAAAAGTAGAGATAACATGTCACACATTTGCAGACCTGTGGGGGTACATTTAGAAATTACAACAGTGTAAACACCAAATGATTGCTCATTTTATTTTTTTCAGATTTAAAAGTGTCTGTCCAGGTAAAAGAAGTAAAAGAAAAAAACAACACAAACCGTGGGGTCCATTTCATCATCATCAGCAGGAGGCTTCTGAGTCTGCTTAGCTGCCACTGCAGCAGCCTACAATTTAAATTAAAGCAACAATAAACAACTGCTTAAGGTAAAGTATTTGATTTTTCTATTTACATAATTATTTAAGAAATCCAAGACCTTAAGCTTCTTCTCCTCATCCTTGAGTCTTTTCTCCTCCTCCTTTTGCTTCTTCTTCAGCTCCTTCTTCAAAGCACTAATTTTATCACAGTCAACAACAAACTAGTAATAAGATACTGTATAAGTACAAAATACCAGATACAAAGACAACATCAACTGCATTCAAATAAAATCGTACTCCCCTTTCAGATTTCCGACACGAGTGAGGAAAAAAATGAAACGGCGCAAAATCGGAAAGGAGAGAACTAGAAGAGATTCTTACTTTTTGCTGATGGTGCCAGTGGACAGATCGGCGAGTTTCTCCGCTGTTTCTTCAGTAGGCTCCATTCAAACCCTAATCAAGGAAGAGGAAATCGGTAGAGAGAGCGAGAGCGAAGGGAAGAGAGAGGGTTTTAGGTTTAGGTTACAATTGAGGCGCTTGATTGTGGATTGATGATGGGAGCAGGGAGGGAGGCGGGGGTTAAAGCTTAGAGCAGCAGCTTCACATCGCATCACAGTCCAATCGCCTAATGTTTACAATAGTGTTTTTACACCGTTAGATCAAACGGACGGTCGAGATGTGTATATAGCATTTGGGCTATAGGCGTTTCGTTGGGCTGGAGCTATCTTGGTCGCCAAGCTTGGTTGGTTTTGGGCTGAGTTGTCTTGGCCGTCAAGTTGGTTAGATAAGTCGGTTATGAGTTTATATTATCTACTGCCTTATATTATATATATTATATAGTATAATATATTATTTATTTTATTGTGTTAAAATTTATATAAATAAAATTTTAAAAAAATTCATTTATAATTTATTCATTCGTTCGTCGTGTTGCGTAATAGAAAATCAGCGCTCGTCGACCACAGATCTCATTTAGGCAGTCTCAACCTCTGGGCTCATTTGTCAGTGTCACACGTCCTTTCCAAAATTTCCAATTCAAATTAACAGTTTAATTTATTGAGGCGTTTGATCTAGTGATCATTTTATTAATTTATTCTCTTGTTTAAACATGCTCATTTACTTTAGTAACTCTTTTCTAGATTTAAATTTTATATTGACCCTTTTTCTATATAGAAATGCCTACATATATAAAGTTATAATAACAAAAATATCTGATTAATAGAATATAAATAACTAGTTAACAAGAATGTTATGTATGATAAGCTAGAGTCAATGAAACAGGGGACAAACATAGATGGAAACATATTATTTTCATTTATTGATATCCATGGTAAAGCTAGAGTCAATAAAACAAAACAAACCTAAAAAAAAAAAGTATAGACCAATGCAACTCTAACAAATCTATCTATGAAAGAGTATACAATATTACAACTTTAGCACTGAAATTATTATTGAAAGATTAAAAAAAAAGCAATGGTCTCTAACACTTCAAGTTGTCTTCATCTAATAAATTGGATAATAAATATTGAAGACTTTAACACTCTTCAAGTTGTCTGTATTAAGTAAAAAAAAAAACACAATTAGTTTAGTTATGTTACATTTTTTTTAAGGTCGGTGCTATTACATATTTAAGAAAACATTTTCTCTTACTTTTAAAATTGCAGTGAGAGAAAATATATATATATATATATATATATATATAAATATGGTAATGTTGGAACCGTATATTGTTGATTTTTTTTTTAAAAAAAAGATTTCATCTTTGACATAGTCACATTTGTTCAGCTCTAAACCAATAAACTCACACCATCCTTTTCATAAACAAATTCATTTTTTTTCTACAAAATCAGAAAATTATATCAGTTTAGGATTGCATTATGTATTTACTATTTTGTCTAATTTAATAGAATCAACATAACATGACAAAAGGTGTTTCCAAGCTTATTCTTATTCCAAAATTCCATGTAACAGGACATATTAACACTCACATTATATAATAAAAAAATTTAGTACCTTAATCCAATTTTGTTTTCTTTTAAACAAAATCAAAATGAACAAAAATTGTTGGTTGAAACAATATGATTATTAAGAAATCACTTAAATTGTGTTGACATGTTAATTCATAAACATCAATGGGTTGCTCTTTTTGGGATCCTGAATTTTATATACAGAATTGGATTCCATTTCTCCATCGAATGAAAAAACAAATTAACATATAATAACAAATAGATATAGTTGTTATTACAAAGATTTAAAAATTGAATCTCATGTACTGGTTGATAAATCAAATCGACATTTTGCAAAAAGCTGAATATTTTAAGGAGTAGACTCAATACTTCAAATACTTGCTTATTTTTATTAAGAATATTCTAAGACACCAATACTTGTTTTTATACAAAAGAATGAAAATGTACATATGAAGATTTAACAGGCTAGGAAAAAAATGTTGAGAAAATATATCTTAAATTATATCATTCAAATGATGATATCAAATAACTAGTGTTATTTGCTAAATTTTGTAAAACATTCACAATTGCTTTTTTCGATTTTCTTCTCAGCTTCCTAATAAATACATAAGAGAAAACAAAGAAAAATATATAAATAGATACTGGAAACCAATTTCTAATTTAAATAATTTTGTAAATTTTCCATATTTCCACTTACTTGTTCTTCAAAATAAATTAATTATTTAAAATATTTTATTGAATAAAAGTAGTCTATATGAGTTCATATTTCTGTCTGTGAAATATCTGAAAACAGAGCACAACATACTATTAGAGAAAATAGTTGTGGGAGGAAGGGAGTCCATGAACTAGTTTATTATGCTTTTTGAAAACTTGATTTTGTATATGATATTTTTGGAATGTAGAACTTTACTTCTCTTGTTTCAACAAAAATTGAAAAGGTTTTCAGGTGAGAAATAATGTATCAGAAAGCAAAAACGCAAAAAGAAAGTTTGAAGGAAAGAACAAAAATAGATATTTGATACTGAAGAAAAGAGAAAAAAATAGAAGAGTTAGGTGATGTCATATAAACTATAAATCATAAAAGAAGAAAAATAATATTTCGATTATTCTCCTATAGAATTTATTGATTTTATGCATCAATAGAATAATTAAAAAGTTGCAAAAATATTCTAAAATGATATATATAATTAAAGATTACAACAGTCAGTTTTGTCTTTTCTCATTTATTTGAATGGTGAAATTAGAAAAATCATTGATAAAACTAATTTTATCATTTAACTTTTTATTTTTTTAATTTTTCTTGGCAAGAGAATAAGAGAAATCTTTAAACAAAATTGTCCATACTAAATAACTAATGTTTATATTGATTTATTATCCCATCTCACAATATTATACTATATTTCAGATTTCTCCAACATATCATATGTTAATCAAATTTGAAAGAAGTTTTTTTTTAATATATCTATTGTAAAAGTTCTCCATGTAAAGCACACCAATTTTCCATCTTTTTTTCATTATCCTGTTTTGTTGTTTATAACTTACATGAAATCATGCTTTTATAAAATGAAAGTCATACCAAATTGATTTGAATGACAAGCAACTTTGGTGTGAGGTATTTAGTTATTGTCACAGAAAAAGAACTCCATCCTGCAAAACCTAAAATTAAATAATTATCAAAAGTAAAGCCTATACCGGCCATTAAAGTTTATCTTTCAAAAAAGTATAACTTTACAGCTCATTTAGTTGCTTTACAAATTGATACATATCATCAACTCTTTTAAAATTTTATCTAAAACAGAGAGTTTGGACAACATGGACAATATCATGTACTGGTAAGGTAAAGCAATGGCCAGTCGTGGGAAGACTGTCAAATAAGTTTGTACCAGTAAAAGGTAGGATATGATTTGACTGGTTAATTGGATAACTCAGAATTGAATCCCACAAGTTGGGAGTTCGGATCTGTTGTCATTAAAAATTATGGCAACCTGATTGTTATATTTTTTTAAACCATCCGATTTAATTTTAATGATCCAGATTTAAATATAGATATCATTTTATAATTTATTAGGTTTCAGTAACCCAAATTTAATTACAACAACATCTTACCATAAGTATGACAGCAGATGTAAATTCCACAAGTTGGCACCTTAGTTGTTGTCCCACAGAGGCCAAGGAGGCACTTAACAAAAGGTCTATAAATTTAGCTGTAGACCTAGTTATTGTCACAAATACTTACTCGCAAATAAAATTCATATCTACTGCACGCACACAACATGTTATCCATTCGATTATGTTAAAATTCGTATAAAATAAATTTCAAAAAAAAATTATAATCCATCAGTCTATACGTTATAATCCATCGGTCTATGACACAATATAGCACAATACTATACAACAAAAAATCAGAACCTGACAAATATATCCCATTTGTACTGACAAACATAAACATAGTCACCACTTGAAATGTTAAGGAAAAACTAAATCAAAATTCAAATTACTCCAGAATCAAAATTCAAATTACTGGTGCTACTTTATGCAACAAATAAAATTAATGCTTTATAAATAAATATAAAACTAAACCAAAACTATTAGCCCACTACAGCACTCTCTATACCATTTTCCACATCTTTATTTTTACATTTTTTAAATATGAGTTCGCTTATCTTCATCTATAGTCAGTATGTACACAAGGTTAAACCAAAGAAAAAAAACAAAAAGAACAATTTCGTGAATTTACACTTCCATTCTACTCCTGTCAAGGCATTCTCAGGGGACTATATTTGGGCACCTTTGAGCCCTCTAACTGTGTTTATATCAGCTCTTTGCAAAATGTTCCTCGGATTCGTTCCAGAAGTTCCTTTTATATTGTTCCTATCATTACACAATTCCTTAGATGAGTAACAGTGCTTGACATGGATCCGGTGAGTCGTTGTGTCAGTGGAGTTGGCTCCAGTCATGTTAACTAATAGTATCACTTCTTTGTCCCTTGTATCTTCGCACCACCAATTTTGTGGTATACCATCAATGAACTCTTCTTTCGTGTAGAAGTCTTCGTGCTGGATTGTCACCTCTACTGTCTCATTGGGCTTTATTATACCAGTTGCTGGATAAACCTGTTGTACGGTGTAGCAAGAAAATTTAGGATGATGAAACAAAAACAAAAACAAAAAAAGTTATTGTAAACTCGATACAGCATCCTACCAGTTTGTGTAATGATACCTCACCTTACCAGCATGTGATATCATATCTAGAATGGTTTAAAAATGTAGCTCATACACTTCGAAAAAAATGAAATTATAAATAGATCTATAATTTAAATTAGTTTTATACCTCCAGCCAGGTTGGAAATCCAAAGGAACCCCTAGTAGAGAACTCCAAGACATCCCCATCACCTTTAACAATCCCCACACCTTCACAAATGATATTATACACAGCAATCCTTTCGCCACCTTTATTTGTTATTCTGAGGATGGTCGTCCCTTTGGTTTGAAGGATGATGTTATTTGTGCTGACGATTGTTTCAGGTACATTGCCGGAATCTTGTAGAAAAGAATAAATCCTTTCGTCCGATTTGATTATTTGCCCATACTCACACCTCTTAACTAATTTATCTGTACGTGAAATTTCCACATTGAACTTGCACCTTACAGGTTTGTGGTCACTTTCAGTCACATCCATGCATGCTTCATACCTGGAAAGATTAAAAATTCTTCCAGTTAGATACACTGAACATGAACCAGGGTGAATAGTGGAAATTTGTACATAGCAAATCGAGATTCATTTTAAGACAATATTTAAGCAATAAAGAAAAATGAGAGGTGCTTAGTATTTAACTGTGTAATTGAAGCAACCACAGGGCACTCTAACGAGCAATCAGCCACAGAAATAGACCGACTGTCACGATACAATATTCTATCACACCAAGCTGGAATACGCTTCTTCTCTCCTGAATCGTACCCTACAGAAATTATTATGACAGATTAACCTTCATGATAGCATATAGTGTATTTAGCAGTTCGGAATATTTACATTTAGCATTTAGCATGATATAGCAGCTCATAACCATGATAAATTGATATATTTTATAAATCAATCTTTCCTATTCTCATAAAGCCAAAATTGTTAATAGCATAGCAAAACATCAATTTGTTCACTATAAATT
Organism: x Bolboschoenoplectus mariqueter; assembly: GCA_037678475.1. NCBI lineage: Eukaryota > Viridiplantae > Streptophyta > Magnoliopsida > Poales > Cyperaceae > x Bolboschoenoplectus > x Bolboschoenoplectus mariqueter. The sequence goes on along the minus strand of CM075236.1, from coordinate 3,325,077 downwards.
AAACGTCATATTTTGCTTATTTGCAAAATTGTCCCAAAAAAAATATTATTATGCAGTCCAAATGTAGATGCATGAAATAAGACACTATGAGACCTGTTATCCATGGATTGTAGAACTTAATTTATAATGAGTCTGAAAATGAGGAAACTGATGATTAGAATGATGGGCAATGATGCAGAATATGCTTCTGTTCTTAGCAGCTACTTTTATGTTTTTGCACTTTATTTTGTGGCGGTCTGATGTTATCTGTTATAGGGATGTTATGATCATTATCTTGGTATGTTATGCTAACCTCTCCCTTATGTGTGGAGCAGAGAGGTTAGTTGGTTTTGGGATTTCCATTTTGTTCTAGTGTTCACTTAAGTCCTGAATTGTAAGAACTTAATTTAACGATTTCAATGAAATTGGTGGTCCCATTGAGGTCATTTTTTTCAGAAAAATGATACATGTTATCCGAAAACTAGTTATAATCTAAATTTATATCATTAATTTCAATTTATTTGAAGAAGGGCTGGAGATGATGTTCCAGGATAAAACGTACTTGTGATGTGATCAGGCAATTTCGATAAAAGGGGTGAGACAGAACTGTAGATAAGAGCAGCCCTGTGATGAGTTCTTTTCCTTACCAAATTAAGTATCCAATCAAGCAGAGGCTTTAAAGGGACTGCTCCAATTTAGGGGAGTTATTTGCTACATCTTTACAAGCCCTGCTTGATTGGACACTAAATTTGTATAGAAGATCCAGAAGCATGGGACATAACTAACAAATAGATAATTGCTGAAATGGAAAAAAAATACCTCCAAGACCCGGTACGTTTCTCTGAAACTTGTAGGTAGGTGGGAAGGTGATTTGGGCCTCACGCATCCCTTGAAAGACCCTCCCAGCCTTCATCTCAGCACAGAGTTGATCCTTCTCTCTTAACCAATCGAAGCATCTCTGAGAAACCATGTCTCTTGCCTCATCATATGTGATGCTGTGGAGCCGATAGTTGAAATCCCCCATGAAGACAATCAGGTCTGCCTCTGATAGCTCGGGCATTCCTGTACTCTCTGGCTGGGCCCCATTTGTCTGTGTTATGAAAATTATTAGGGCATGTGCATTACTTGGAAGTGCATGTTCCAAGAGGAATGAATACAGGTGTAAACTTGGTAAGGCCTCCTGTCTACAAGAAATGATAATTGGCTAGTTCCAACATTACCAAGAGAGACAGATTTGATCTTGTTCTGTTTATCTCAGAATTTCTTTTTAATTCAACAATGTTAGTTTTTAGTTTCCATTTCATAATGCCTAACCAATCGATTGATGCACCACAATTTTGTGTTCTGTTCCAAGGGAAAAGCATCAATAGATGCACTTACATTTACTGCTCGATGCAATTGTACTGATGTAGCACCAGCTGTAAACAAAAGAGAAAATCAAGTTAGAAAAATATATTCTCAATTCTTGACTGTTAATTCTGTTCCCATTAGATCAATTGGTATTATCAAAGATGAAAAGAACTACTACTTTTTATCATCTGGGTCAATATGCTATGTAGACAGACCTACAAATCATGGCAGTATAGTGGGTTACAAGATAATCAGGAAACATTTGTCTCTGCCTCTTGAATTTTCCTCAAAATTTGCACTCAACACTTTGAGCACCGATATAAAATATTTCCATAAACAAAAAGTCCAATTGGAGCTAATATAACAGACCTTGTGTTCCCTGAACTCCGATAGAAGGTCTGCTGAAGGATAAGCCTCGATATATGAAATCAAAGTCTGCATTTCTTTTGTTAACTGCATCCAGATGTGCTGCAAAATGGCTATTTACAAAACACATTGTTCGGCCGTACACTCTCATTCTTAGGCCTACAGCTCCCTGTGCACAAAAGAAATTCTTAGCATATTAATTGAACTGTCTCAAAGTTAAATAATATGGGGCTGTTACCCTGAACAAAAAGGATCTCCAAGGAATTTAAACGAACTTGGAAAATATATCTAATTAAGAGGAATTACTATACTGACTTCCCAGTGTGTTAAAATATGTGAACCCAACTGGCAATTGTTAGTTGTCCCGGGATAAGGATCAAAAGAATTTTTAAATTTTTGCACACAACTATGTTCATGACTCTATTATCTGTATTCTCTGCATTAAACCTTAGTTGCAAAAAGAGCATGACAGGACCTACATGTACTGGTACTGCCAAGTACAGCGCAATATGACAGGTACCAAATTGAGGACTTTTATGATCATGTTTATCATATAGGTACCTTATTGCCAATTGTACGCCCCAAGGCACCCGTTGCAATTGCTGCCGCATCAACATCACCAATATATGGCCGAAGGTCCATCCTTGCCCTGCAAAAGGTTTTCAGAATTGAAAGTCATGCATATATATTTCGATATCTTTGATTGCTGGGAATATCCAAGCTATCTAGGAAAATTCACTGGGGCAACTCATACTGATAAAGGGCCCATGTATTTCTCATGATACTCTTTCATCTCATGTTCATTCATTCAACTAATCAAGTTATCAGTTCAATTAATTAATGCTAACGCTTATTGAAATCTAAATTGGAATTAAATAATAATTAAGTATGCTTATTTGTCTTGATTAACAATTGCAATTTGCTTGACTGTTGAATATATCAAATTGACACTTCATCCAAACTAAATACTGGGTTCTAAATTAAACATAGGATATAGTGTTATTTATCCCAAATCAGAATTCCAGATACAAATGAGAGGGAGAAGCTCTTTTACGCTAATACGCTGACTAAGAAATCTAAAAGTTACGATCATTCCAAACTATGCTATTTGAGAGGGAGAAGGTACCAAGCACCAATAACTAATCCTGCAAGCTGTCTAGAACCAACACGCTGGAATGTCGTACCCTCATCTAGGGTTTTTCCAATGGCATCTAACCACCATTGCCCGTTGTTGCTGCCCTCAAGCCCTACCTTAAGTGTTTAATAAATGAATATTAATTTATGAAATTAAAAAAAAAGCATGTTGCATTAGTTTCAAAATAGAAGGCAAGATTTACAGCCGCCATTTCAAAACAGAGGAAATGAGGACATTAAATCTTTTTTTTTTTGGTGAACAGAAAGTTAAGTGCTTAAAGGTCTAGTTAAAGATAATTGTGCAAAGTTTGGTTAGTACCAAAACTTCAAAAATAAGAGCATGGACCAAGTTTCATGCTGGCACTTTTATGGTTTTAATCAGTACTAACACTGACATACTCTCCTCTATGACAATGGTTTTAATCAATGCTAACACTTTTATGGTTTTAATCAATGCTGGCAGTTTTGTGGTTTTAACCAATACTAACACTTTTATGTTGACATACTCTCCTCTAAGAATGTAAATATAAATTCCAACAGCATGATTCCACACAAATTAAATTGAATATTTTAAGTAAAATGTTGAGGAGCCAAGGAGAATTGATAATTTCAAATGCACATGGATATACAATAATTATTTGTTTTCCTTTGAAAACACTGTTGCAACATTTACAGCACATGGAACCTAAGCAAAAAGGGAACACTTACAGACTCTTTAGCAGCTGACACGGCAAGAAAGCCAGCACCCATCTCCACTTCTTGTAATCCAACTACAACTAATCCAACATCCAATACTGCACTACCTATCCAAGATATAAGCGAGTCAGGGCCCGCTTTCTCCTGCCCTACATTCCAGGTGCCTGCCAAAATCTTGATGTGCTCCATTTTCATATATGTAAGTTCCCTTTTTGCTAATTCATTTTTCAAGATATCATCAATAGGCCCCGGTGAGGTCAAGTGCCACCCACGGATCCCACCGTGGTGGGCCAGAGAAAATATATGAGATCCAGCTATGGCCATGGCAATCACTGGAGAGTTGTGCGCAACCCACTCACCAATTAGATTCCCAAACAGATCTATTAGTTGGATGATGCCGCTGGCATATCCGACCCACATTTGATCAGCAAAGGGGCAGATGCACTGGACTGAATACATGTGGTGTTGAACCTCTAACAAGCGATTTCCAGACCCATCCCACTGGACAAGAGATCCATTTGTGAACCCGGTCCATATCGTCCCATCAGCCCCTACAGATACTGCACCAATCCTTCTGTTATCTTCCACAAAAGCGCCTTTAGTTGCAACCCTATATATGGCCAGTATTAATATTGTTAACTACTATAGTTGGGCCCTACATTGATACCTTGTAACATCCTTTTTACTTTGAGAGGAGATTTTGCTTTTGGTCCATGATCAATTGCATTTGGTTCAACTTGGTTCCTGAACTTCTTTTCTGATACAATTGCCCTTCAAACTAAAATGGCACTATTATAACTACACTGTTCATCTCAAAAAAAAAAAAAGTACACACTGTGATGATGTTGCACTTCGAACAGAGATGATGCAGTGCCACACACCATCTTCTATAATTGGAGGGACCAAATTCAACCAAATGCAATAGTTCAATACTTCCTAATTGAATCCAAAAGTTTCAGGATCCTTAATTGAATCAAGTTCCAGACATTCCTTTCTTTTCCTAATTAGCTTGTTTAGGATCTGGAAGTTTACATTACCTGTCTTGAATTTCAATTAGCAATATTCAGCCACTAGGAAGGTATGTTACAAGACGGATTGGCAAGCTACTAGATCAATTCATATTTGGTAAATCTAAATTCTAAATTAACTGATTGGTGCAATTCAGTTTCAATTGTCCAATGAAGTTGTAATTAAACCTCAATACTCAAATTGCATAATCCTCGATCATGCAATTAAACACCTGAGAACAAGATGAATCCTATAGTGGTAAATCTATAATTCACAGAACCTACAAGTACATAATCCACACCTGGCATAATATACTTCCTCAAATACTTATCTATTTCATTGCCAAGAAAAAAGAATACTTATCTACTAAATTAATTTTAGTAGAAATCATAGCATCAAAGAAAAAAAAGAGAGTTCATCCACAAGTTCAAAACCCTCAAATACACACCTGCGCACAGCATCAGCTGCGCCTATCAGAGCATTTCTAGAGCGCTGAAAGAAGTTATTTGATTTTTCTTTCTTTGAAGTGGAACCTGACATGAATTTCATTTTCATTTCGTCTTCTACATTTGGCTGAGATTCATGGATAGGTGATGGCAGAGCCTCAACCCTCGTCTCGACCTGTCCATCTATGCTAAACACCTTCAGGAGCTCCCTTGTACGTGCATCCCTGATAAAACATCAGAACGCATTGGTTTGTTAGAGCCCCTTTGAGGCATAGTGTGTTGACCCATGCAGAGGAAATCATGTGAAACATACCAAAGTGCGAAGGTGAGGCTGGTGGCAGTCCAGACTTTGGATTTACATTTGTCAGTCACCATGATCTTGATATCTGAGGCTGGTAAAGGACAGATACCATTTACAGTGACCTGGCTCCTTAGGTCGACGAAGGATCTTTCGACCAATAACGTGGCCATGTGCCTCTCTTCCACTGTCAGGGAGAGGGATTTTACTATGGCATCCCAAGGCCACACCCTCATAGACCCTGCCTCTGAACCCGTCCATATATCACCTGATTATTAAAAAAGGGAATTGATTAATTAATCATTTGTTCATTTTTTATCAAACCAATAATAAACATGAGAAAAGGAAATAGTTTCCCAAGTTAGGGAAGAAATTCTCCCATAGATTCTAGAATATACAAATAGTTAAAAACAATATTAAATTTGACAAGTCTCAATGAGTTCACTATACAGGGGAAAATACATAATTCATTGCAGATAACCAGAAAGATTTGACCTGCTGTTCAATATATGTTGGCTGATTTAACTTATCTCTTAGCATTATAATGGGGAAACTTTATGTAAATGCTTTACAGAGACCCTTTACATCAACTCTTGTATCGCTATGCCGGTATTCGACCCTCAAATACAGGCAAATGTGTTAAACCAATTCAATGTGTTTAAGTCATGACAAGTACAAAACCAGAGCACTCAGTAAACAGAGCACTAACCATATGATGTGATCACCATAGATAACACTGGGTCCTTTGCATGTGCCTGCCATGAAAGCCCCTCTGTAAAATGACTCCTGCTACTGTAGCCATTACTTGATCTGTCTTCAAAACTCGAACCCCATACCGTCCCCGCATCCATTTTCCATGACCGAATCTTACCATCCTTGTGCCCGCTCCAAACAAAGCCACTGGCCTGGTCCACTGCCAAACAAATAACAGGAGAGGTCCGACCCGTCTCATAAAACGGAGCAGTCTCTTCATCTCCTCTCCTCACGTCACTGGCATGGGTGTTCCACATATCAGAGAGGTTCCACATGCGCAAGCCCAGCTCTGAGGCGGCCCACAACTGGTTCCCATTGGCTACCAGAGCCCGAAGGAATGACCCGGCTTGGGTCTCCCTTAACGGGTGAGGACGGAGTTCCAAAGCAGGTGGCCGGGTCGGGTGCACAGCTGCCCGGACTGGGACCCGAAATATCCCTGTGTTACCACCACCACCTGTGAATTCAGGAAGGGTGCCCGGGGCCCCACCATACTGAGAAATGGCACTTTCCAAGGTGAGCAAGCCGCCACTGCCGCTGATAGACTGGGAATGATGGGGAGGCGGGAGGTGCGGGTGGTGAGGGAAGAAGGAAGGGGGAGGGGAGGAGATGTAGTGAGGATAAAAGAGAGACCGGTCATCATCGAGGCTGTGTTTGCGGTGCGAAGAGCGGCGAGGATTGGGGCTGCCGAGGACTGGAGGGTTGTAGTTGGTGAGAGGTTGGCTGTAGGAGATGGCCTTGCGATTTGGTGGAGTCGGAGATGGGATGGGAGTTCCAGGGTTACTGTTGTTTCTGGTGCTATTGTTATTTTTGCTATTTTTCGTCATAGTGACGGTGTCGGAGGCGGAGGCGGAGGCGGCGGCGGTGGTGGTAGAGGAGGAGATGCGCCCATCCGATTCGTCTTCTTCCATGGTTTGTGATGAATACGAGTTCTTATTTAATGGAGAATTTCGGAGAGAATCGGGGAATGAGGGAGGGAAGGAAGGAAGGAAGAGAGAGGTCAATGGATCAGGGGGAATTGGGGATTGCGCGAGTGGGGAACGACGAACGGAAGACAGAGAGAGAGAGAGAGAGAGAGAGAGAGAGGAGATGGGAATTACGCGGGAGAGAGAGAGAGAGAGAGAGAGAGAGAGAGAAGGACCCTCCAGTCCACCCGTTAGAGGAGGGAAGAAGAAAGTGTTTCGTAGACCTGGTACATATAGGCCGAGATCAGGCCAACGGAGCAATCCACATCAAATTTGGTCTGAAAGACTGAAACATACAGTTTAGTAGTATACGTCACATTTATATTATGAGATGTGTGATGTTGCTTAGCTTTGGAAATTTATAACTCAAACAAACGTATATGTTTGTGAGATATTAAAATTGATACATAATTGATATAATTTTATTATTTATATTATATGAATTATTATTTATATTAGTGATTTTATTATATAATTTATTTTTTATAATATTTTTATTATTCAATTTAAATATCACTAATACGAATAATAATTCATTTAAATTGAATAACAAAAGTACTATGTAAATAAGTTGTATAATAAAATAGTTACTGTAAATAATAATTTATTTAATATAAATAATAAGTCGGTATGGATTATGATATATATATATATATATATCAACTCCCATGATTTAATTATGTTTGATTAAGGATGATTAATTAATAAAATATGTTGAGTTTTTAACTAGCTGTGCATAGCAGTCATGTCATGTATGACCAAAACTAGACAAGTGTCTCCTATTGACTCAAAGTATATTACATTTTTTTTTCTTTTCTATTATAGTAATTCAGAAAACATAAAATTATGCATGTATTTAAAACTTTACAGTTTATAAATTAAGATTTGTTCTTTATGATGTGAACGAGAAGTATCTTAATATGAGCAAAATTTAGAAAGATGATTGGGTATTTATATTTTTTTTTGTCCCATTTTGTAATTTTTTTTTTTACTTTGTCCTGTTAATGAGACATACATGTAGTATTTGATTTAAATTTTAAATCAACAAATACTTAAGAAATATATTTCAATAAAATATGATGAAATTCTAATAGGCTGAATACTAATAACATTTTAAAATTATAGTTTCTTTTTTGAAAAACACTTCATATAAAAATTATCTCATGTACATTTTTTAGCAATAGTATATGATCAAGAATTCTGCCCTCAAATTAATTTAAAATAAAATTAATTTACAAATCAATTTAGTATGATACAACTACAAAAATATAAGAGCTATATTTAAGTTGCTTTTATATTATATAAGTTTAGAAAAGAATGATTTTTTTTTACTGGATTTTGCTTACTTCCAATTTGTACATCAATTGAAGAGCTTCAGAATAAATTATGTTTTTACAATGTTAATGAATAAAAAAAATCATACAATTAAATAAATTTTAGATATGAATAAATATCTTTTTAAGAACTTCAAATTTGTATAATTAAAAAATAAAATAACTAATTGCATGAGAAGTTTCTATAAAAAAAAAAACATACATTTGTTTTCTTTGAAATGAGAAGAGAGAATATAAAAAATATAAGTCATCAAATCATAATAAATAATAAAAGAAATAAGATCAAGAATGTTTATGATGTGGCATACATGAAAATACTTGAAACTTAATATTTTTTATGAAGTTAATAAACAATACAAGAGAATAAGATGAGAATCAACATTTAGTATAGTTACAAAGATAATACTCTCAACATAAAAAATCACAGATTCGAAATTCAAATAGAAATATTTTATGAAAATTTAAAATTAAATAATTTAAACTCTCATTCTTATTTCAAAAAAATATATATAAGAGAATAAAATCAAAGACATTGATAATGCAACATAGATGAAAAAGACTTAAAAACATAACATTTTTATGAAGCATAAATTACACATGAACCATGTACGGATGAGCATAGATAGACTCCGGTGCTTGTTAGCACCGCTCGCATTCAAATCTCTGATTTGTTAAAATAATTGGCGGTGCAGCTGCACCAGGTCTAGCCAAGCCAAGCCAAGCTACGCTCCTTTTTTTTGCAATTGGTGTAACAGAAATTCGTTGCGTGATCTGGTGGGGCTAAGCTGTGTGGTCCTTCGTGGGGCGGCATGGGCAGTTGTGACTGTTTCCTTCCTTGTCCCCTTTTGTTTTTATTGTCCTTTTTTTAGACTTGTTATCATGGTTTATTTTATTTTATTTTTCACATAAAAAATATATAGACTTTACATTTACATTTATATAGACTTTATATTATATTATTTCATAATATAATGTGTAGAAATTTGTGAACATTTAAAAAAAAATGTAAAAGTTTAAGAATATATATGAGTTTTCTTTGTAGCAATGGATTAAATTTTTATGATTTAATTATTTTAGATTGATATTTAGATAACTATACGATGTTGTATCTTTCTAATAGAATATATATATTCATAACACAATTTTTTTTTCAATAATGTGTATATTTTTACATGAGATATATAAATTTCTATAGTATATGTTTTACATAATGTGTATTGCTTTAATAGTGGAGAACAACCTTGCAATATTTTGCAATTTATTTTTCCTAATTTGAGAAATTGTTTAGAGTAATTATACAATTGACAACTCTCGTCTTTAGCTTAAAAAAATATTGCGACATTGAAATATGAGACCATTTCATTTGAATTCGCCAATATTTCATTTAACAAACTTTTCTATCCGAAATAGATTATCCAACTCGAGAACCAGCATTTGATTTAGTAACAAAAGATAATGTTCTTTATATATAAAACCGTATATTCGAAACTCAGTTAAAAGTTCTTTACAGATATTTAAAAATTAAGTAATTGAACCCTCATCTTTTTTAAAAACACATATATATATATATATAATTAAAATCCATAAAATTGGAATACATATAAAACCATTTGGTTTGAATTCGCCATTATTCTTTGCGTTCAATTCAAGTTATCGCGTTCGAATTCCAAACACAACTTCTTCTTTTTTTAAAAACAAAAAAAGCTTAAAGCGCAAAAAAGAGCGCGTTTACACTTAAAAGTTAAAATTTAAAACTTAAAAAGAGTCTTCGCTGACTCAACAATGACATAAACACACTCAAAATTGCAAAATGAAAATGGACAGAGACATGCTATCTTTAATTAAAAAAAAATGGAGTCGTGATGTATTTCATTAATTACTCGTTGAAAAAATTATTTGTAGTATGTCGACATGACAAAGCATTCTAAGTTTATCTAGTTGAAAAGTGAGTTGAAAAGGGAAAATTCTTCAGCAAATAATTGATTTTTATATGTTGTGTGATTGAAGCTTTTTTTTGAACTAATATTAAAATGGGAGCTAATATATTGATATCATAATTGATATTGTTATCGATATTAATTTTATTATTCAGATTAAAAGAGTTATTATTCATGTTAGCGGTTTTATTATGCAAATTATTTGTATAGTATTTTTATTATTCAATTTAAGTGAGATGTTATTATTTTCATGTTAATGATATTGAGTTGAATAATAAAGTATTGTACAAAATAAATTGCGTAATAAAATCATTAATATAAATAGTAACTCATTTTATATAAATAATAAATAATAAAGCATGTATATATATTTCTCAATATTTTCCTATTAGAATTTCGGAATTTTTCATATCTCCAATAAGCACACAAAAAGTAAAAGATAAAAATTCAAAGTCATGTGCTGAACAATAAATTATGGTTTCTACTGATTGATTTATTTAAAGAAGCGACTAATAATATTTCAAGCTAAATCCTTAAAAAATCCTTCTAATTAGTTTTACAATTTTGACAAAAAAATAAGTATATCTATGTGTACTGACTTTTCGTTTTTGATAAAAAAAATACGTTCATATATTCTCATATATTTAAATACAATGAGTCAAGTATTTGTATTATATATTCAGATATTTATATAAGTGACTCAGGTGTTTATATAAATGACTCGGGTATTTATATATATGACTCCAGTATTTACATAATTGAATAACGAAATTAATTTGAAAATAAAAACTTTCAAAAAAAGAAAAAAAAATTACATGACCAATTGAAGTTAAAAATACGTAGGGGACAAATCGGGGGATGAAGTTTCAGGGAGAAAAATATTTTCTCTTCATTTAATGCCTCATAAATTAATGTACTTTTCATTTAACTTTTGACCTAAAAAAATAAAAAAAAGTCTAAATCTTTATCTCCTTGGGGAGTTGTCCATTGTAGAAATTGTACTTTGGTAGTAATTAAATGTCCAATTTGAAATTTATGTGGTATACAAATTGATGATGATGATGATGATGATGATGATGGTGATGGTGATGATGGTAAAAAGTGAATGCATAGGTTATTGCGTTGAAGTTTTAAGTGTTCAATTGTGACAAGACAAATAACTTATATAAGCTAGTTTGTCTACTCTCTACATTTAGAAATAAGATGGGGATTTTTTTGATAATTAGACAAATGATTTTTAAATAATTTAAAAAAATTTAAAAATAAAAAAGTTTATAAACATATTTTCTAACTTATAGATTGATTGTGTTTTAAATTTCATACAATTTAAATATTATTTGATATTTCATCAAAGACTATTAAAATTACATGATATTTATAGTGGTTTGTATTTAACGATCTTTGATAGATATCAGATGACTCTTAAATTATATAAAATTTGAAACACAATCAAACTACAAGTTAAAAAAATATATATTTGTCAATTTTTTTTCTATTTTTGAGAATTTTTAAAAATTATTTTAAAATTGGTTATTAAAGTCGTCAAAATAATAGTTGTCAAGAAATTTTCTCCTTAAAAATAAGTGTTTAGACAAATTTGTAATTTTTTACATGTATATAAAAAAATGATATAAATATTATATTTAATGGTTTTATTTTAACGTCGTAGTTTTAAATTTTATTTTATTAAATTTTTAAAAATAAAGACATAATGAAATTATAATAAATGAAGATATTTAAAGTTTCCTATTTTTCAAGATATACTTTAAAATATTTATACAATAATTTGTTTCATCAGCATACCATCTTATTAGCCTTCTATATATTAAACAAATATGGTATGAAAGATATATACTGATGACACGACAGTGTTATATATATTCACACGGATATATTGATAACATACATTAGCTACCACAACTTGACAATCCCTTGGATATCATAAAAAAATGAAATAATTAATTAATTTCCATTCACATATAGTTTGGTTGCATAATTGCATTACACGACAAATAGATTAATTAATTGCTTATAATTGGACCTATAAATTAAAATAGTAATGTTATCTTTTTTTTTTCTTTTCTTTTTCCTTTTTTCCCCCTATTTTCTCATAATAGGATAAGTTTTATTATATATATATATATACATACTGTTATTGATATGATATTGTTATCGATATAAATTTTATTATATACGATAAATGAATTATTATATATTTTAATGATTTTATTATGTAAACTCATTCTATATAATACTGTTATTATTTAATTAAAATGAATTATTATGTATATCAATAATATTTAAATTAAATAATAAAAAATTATATAAAATAAAATCGTTAATATATATAATAACTCACTTAACGCGTATAATAAAATTCGTACCGAAACATTATAACATTTCCCTTATATCTCTCCACTTTCTTTAATTTTCTCATTATAATTAGTTATTGATTATTAATTAGTCAACACCTAGATCCTCTCCTATATATATATATATATTTTGCTTATTTTTCATGCGTCATATTTGTCCCATTGTTGCTTAATTATGAGTTTTTCAATCATGCATGAAATAATGTGCATACATGTGTTGTTTGTCAATTTCTGATCCCATGCATCCATACGGATTGATTTGAACATGTGATGATTAAATGGATTTAATGTAAACATATACGGATTAATTTTAACATGTAATGATAAAATGGGGTTAAATACAGCTCTAAAAATGTCGAGGAAGGTTAAAATATAATGCGTTGTACGGATGAATCGGTATAATGTATCAAAATTTCAAATTTTAAATTAAAAATGTCTGCTCCGAATCATTTGATATAATCTTTATATCAAAATTTTGTAGAAAATCAAATTTTATATTTTTCTAAAAAGAATTTCAATATTTTTTCGGATAGGGAGAAATTTTAAAAAATATATATATAATTTGGCTTCTATAAAATTTTGATAGAGAAATTATATTGAGCGGTTTGAATCGATTACTTTTAATTTTAAAATGGAGATTTGAGCGTGTTGTATGAATACATCCATACAACACGTTGTATTTCAGTCTTCCTTCTAAATTTTTTTACCCCTCTTCGACGGTTGGATTGGATAAAGGTACGACTTGATCCAATTCAACCCGATCTACTTAATTGTGATTTGTCAAATTTAGTTTAAAATCTAACATTAATGACGAATTATTATACACGCATTGAAATTACTTATATTAATTGAGATTAAATTACAAAAATAAAAAATAAAATAAAAAATAATCATATCAAATAACTTCTAATTTGTATAAATTTAGGATTCAAATCAAAGAATCTCCATCCGTATTAGGTCAGATAAGTTCCAATTTTTTTAAGAAAAAAAAAAAACATTGACACACTAAAACTCCTAAGGCAAATAATATTTGTAATATTTATTACGTTATGTTACGTTAATAATTATTATTTTATCTAATTAAAGGATACTTATAATTATAAAATTTTGAAATAACCTAATGTTTTAATATGCATCTCGTAGCACATTTAAATTTGTTCGTATGGGACCATTTTATTATCGTGGTCCTAATAATAGCCTCATATTAATTGATTGACTAGCATTTTTTATTTTTATTCAAGACGTGTTTCTGGCTAATATAATCACAAATCATGACAAATTAGAAATGACAACTTCAATTAATTTTGTTGACATTCATCCAATAATTTTAAGAACTTATAATTTGTGCTTTCTTGTACTTAATCATATATGAAAATGATAGTAAAAAAAATAAACCAAAAAGACAAAAATGCTCATAATTCAAAGTTGTGGCAACAAATTTTGAAAAAAAAAATGGGAGAGAAATAATTGTAGTTCTTTGTGTTTTCCAGGAACAAATAAATTGAAATTAAATCCAAGCATTTTTTTTTTTCCTTAGCAACTGGAAATGTCAACTTCCAAAATTTAATTAAAGTTTCAAAATTCAAAAATACACCGGATGTTTGAAGATATGTATGTCAGAAAAACCATACTGATGACGTGGAGGATTGTGGTTGGTGGATGGATTACAATATAGAGTGGGGCCCACTAAAGTTTTTACTTATGAAAGGTTGCTTTCATGTCATAAAGTGGAGGCAGAAATTATAAGGATGAAATGGATGATAATAAATTAATAAATAATAATGAGTATGCATCTTGTCTCCAGTTATAACTAAATGGATATCTCCATTAGTTTGGTCATTCCTATTACATGCTCAAAAATGTAAAAGGAATGCCCTCCAAATTATAATTTAAATTTAGAAAAAATATTCCTACACTCATGTTATGTATTTTTTTTATCTATATGTAAAAAATATTTATATTAAATAATTAATTTATATGTATATGAATCTGAAAATATTTATAATTAGTATAAAAAATATTTATCATTTTTTTTCTTCATGAATGATTATAGAAAAATTCAAATTAGATTTTTTTATTTTACAAGTAAAAATACAACTTATAAAACTTATAATATCAGTAATATAAAATATAAATATTTTCTGAAAGAAATATGAACATATCTGAGATACAAATAAGGGGTGCAATTATCATTTCTCTTAAATTTAAATTGTTATAAATGAATTTGAGATAGAACCTAGGTGTGTTCTTATTTGAACCATTTAAAAATATCATATTTGCTTTGCATATAGTGTTAATAGAAACATGAACGGATTAACTTTATACAAAGTGTTTACTTGTAGTTGTTGTATTAATTCTTTCTCTTTTTTCTTTTTCTTTTTCTTTTTTGCTCCTTCACTTTTCCTTTCTTCTTCCACCTGCCTACTATAAAGTTAAGAATTATTTCTCTTTTTTTGATAATGAACTCAAATATCTTGTTCTTTAATTGTTAACCTTGTGTATCAAACCATCACTAAATAAACAAAAAAACAAAAAAAACTAAGTTGTGTTGATTATGGGAGAAACCTTATTTTTTTTAATTTTGTTAGGTTTAATCTTTGATCTTAATTATTTATTTAATTCTCTTTGCATATGGTTTTACACTCTAGCTATTTTTTATTGATAACAAAAGTTTGTGTAAAGGGATTATGCAAATTTGTAGCCTCAAATGTTGACCAATTAGGATTGCATTGAGTCAAAATTTTATCCAAGTTGGTATGCATAAATTTAAAACTTAAGAACTATTCCCTTGGATTAATATGTGAAAAATTAAATAAATAGATTGATTGTCTATATAGTGAAAAATATGTAAAATAATTCATAAAATTTAATGTGATGCATCATCCAGAGTTTCTTTAGTAAAACAAACATATTCATTAATTGGGAAAAAAAGAAAAAAATAATTATGAATTTCTAACTTGTAAAAAAAAAAAAGTTAAAACCACCAATGCCATACAATTACAATTTACAATGATGATACATAAACAAACTCAATATCAATTCTACTTCATTAAATGAAGAAACTACTCTCATAGCTTCTCATAACAAATTCAAATTTGCATAATTTTTTCTTTATTTAAGAAAAAATGTATAAGAGCAACCTTCATATTATTATGGCTAATATCTATTGAAATAAGGTGAATCCTCAAACCATTTAATAATTATAACCCCACTAAGTTGAATCCTAATGATCATTCATGAAGCACATAATCATCACCTTTATTTTAAAATATTTATTGCAATTAAAAACAACAAAATCAAATTCCATTTATAGCTAAACGGAAGCAAAAGCCTTAATACTTTAAAGTACTATATTCCAATAATTTAAGAAAAATTAGATGAAAAACCTAACTAACTTGGACCCACATATATATGGTATTTGAATAATTACAACAATAATCATAAAAAAAAAAATTTGGGACACCTGTCACTTATTTGAGCCAATGGCCGGTACACAACATAGGTACACTGTAGCAATCCATCTAACGGTCTGGTATGGTGTGGCACTTTTCCAGCTAGTGACATTATGGGTATGAAATTGTAATCATGAATTCTATGACTGAGACATGAGTGACCTTAAAGCAAACACTGTTAGATCACAAAACCAATCAATCAGTGAGGGAAGGCACATAAATAATTAAAAACCAAATCCTGGAAAGGAAAAATAATTGGTGCTGGACATGTGTGTGCTATAGGGAACAACTTGTAAAGGTGCAAGAAAGAAATTTTTGTTGTCATATTGGTGAAATGTGTTGAGTGTAGTTCATGTACCTATCATATATAGAGTAGAGTTTAATACGGATCTGCTGTCATAAGATAAAAGTAACAAATGTAATTGACAAATATGTCATATGTATTTTTTTTTTCTATATAGATTGTTTCATCAAAATTAAAAAAAAATTTAGATGCTTTTTTGATAATTTGACAGTGTGTGGTGGTAGTTGAATGTAGTTAAAAAAAAAATCAATCTACACTACTAATTAAATAAACTTTGTCATTTTTTTTAAGTTTCAGTTTGTTTAAGAAGACACTAATAAATTTAAATGCTTTTTTGATACTTTTACATAAAACCAGTTATAAACTCAGAAAATTGGAGAGTTCAATAGGTATATATGATCACATCTGTCTAAAAGTGAATGATCTAAAGTGAACGGTTAGAACCAGTAGCTAACCGGTACCATGCTATCCGGTATATGATCACATCTGTTTTATATGGAGATCACTTGATTTTTAAAAGAGAGAAAGAATAAAATTATAGATATTTTGCATAGATAAGCAGATTTTAATTCAATGTTCTTCTTTATTTGGACTATTTCTAGACAAACTTCAAATATTGGGCTTAATTGGTCCTTAATGTTGTTAGTGGCTTGAAAAATCAATTATGTTAATTTGTAATAACTAATAACTACTGTCAAAGCAAGGAAATGAAAACTGAGGATGACAAAAAAAGTTTGCTAAATGATAAATTTTTCTTTTTATATGGACTAAAGTCTAAAAAACCAAACTTGGTAACTAAGCCGGTGTCACTGCAACAGGACAAATGACTTTCCAGAATAAAACCAATTGTTACATGTAAAGAGAAGTGAAATGTTTATGCAACTGTTTGATGTATTGTGAATTTGATTGGTAAGATGAGCATTTTATGACTCTTTTTAAAATGTACGGTATAGTTGGGGGGTAATCTTTCGGAAATTTTTTTTTGAGATAAAGATGAGGGTCAAATTATTTATATTTAAATGTCTATAAATGATCTCTATTTGAATATCTCTCATATGAAAAATATTGTCTTTGTCAATAAATCAAAGATTAGTTCTTGAAATCTTTCAGAATTTGATTGACGAGATATGTTCTGTCCCTCCATCTCGATCTCCAAATTTGGTGGTGGATTTTCAACTTTCAGTTAATTTGAGGTGAGATGCTAATTCTACCGTTGAATTCAA
The DNA here is from genome assembly GCA_037678475.1 of x Bolboschoenoplectus mariqueter. Taxonomy (NCBI): domain Eukaryota; kingdom Viridiplantae; phylum Streptophyta; class Magnoliopsida; order Poales; family Cyperaceae; genus x Bolboschoenoplectus; species x Bolboschoenoplectus mariqueter. The sequence goes on along the minus strand of CM075236.1, from coordinate 3,307,463 downwards.
GTGCCAAAACCTTAACTAAGCATTCCCAAGCTTCATTAGGTTTTCCAGATCAGAACACAAGCAGTTGTAGGTTTTCCAAATTGAGAACATGTCTGTTCAAATGCAACAAAGCTTGGAAACATGCAGTTAATCAATGTCCAGAGAACTGTCAAAAGTAACTTTCATCAGGCCATCAGATAAATTCAAGATTGTTTCTTCTTTTTTTTTTTGAAATAAATGGTCAAGCCATCAAATTTTAAATGCTTATAAAAGAAGATTCTCTATTTAAATTTCAAACATGACTTTTTACACACACAGCATTATTTTATGATAAGATCAAAGACAAGTTTTCGATAATTTTTTTTACAAGTAGTTTAACTGTTTGCTACTAGCAAGCAATCTGCTTGAGAAGAACATATCAATCGCATGCTTTGGTAATTCAAAACCGAACCTTAGCAAACTTTCAATTTGTACCATTACTTGATTTCGTACAAAAAATAATTTAGTAGTCCGTCCTTGCTTTAGTACTGTTAAGACTTGAGTAAAAGTCACAAATTAATAAGACCAACTAGAGATTACAGAAAACAAAAATCACCCCACTACCTTTCCCTTAAATGTGATTTTCTTTTTTTGAGGTAACACTAAATGCAATTTTATGAGAATTGAAAAATTGTGCAGTATATTTGTTTTACTGAGAACTCAACAAATGCATCGAATAACATCACAGGCATTTATCGAACTTATTTGTCATGTAGTTCATCTCGTACATGATTGAACAAAGTATGTATGTACACATCACATCAAAACCCATCCAACCTCCCCCGCCCCCACACCCCAACCCCCCCAACCCCCAAACACACACACACAAAACACCAACAATACAACCAGCCGCGACCCCACCATTCTTCAGAACTGTTTTTTTACATTAGTCCGTCACACATTGTACATTAACCAAGCTGAAGACAAGTCTTTCTCTGTGGTTAGACACTAACATCTTATTAATCAATTATCTGAGGTGCCTAAAAAGGAGGAATTCCGTAAAGCATCAGAGCTGCTAGCCAGCATGCGTGTTAGGCTACTGAAACTGTCACTAAATCCAAGTTCTGGACCCTGATATCTGATTGGAGGCACATCCAAATCCAATGGTCCAAGAGAATCAGGCTGAAAACAAAGAAACAAATGAACCAAGAATTACTACAAAATTCGGACATATGGTGGTTGGCCAAAGGAATTTTTAGAAGAAAAGAAAACCGTTATTGTTCAACATGCAAAACTATTCTACAGCCAAAATTGTGCTTTCTAAAGCAGGGAGTGTTACAAGCATGTTACCCCACCACCTGGCAATGGATGCATACTGTGCATTGGACACAATAACTGCCAATGGACTTGTATTATCGATGCAAAAGTTCTAGTCAAGGATTTACAGGGTAGCACATCTCATATAACAGTTGATACTAATATTGCATCAGTACTGGAGCTAACTGTAAGGGTAAAATCTACAAGGGAGATCCTTTTCAAGAACTAGATGTGTACGGGTCAATGAAACCTTGATCTTTGATTTCAAACAAGGTATAAGTGCAGAAATACTTTTTTCCAAAAAAAAAAAAGAAGAGAGGATAATTTGATAAAAACTGTAAGTCTTGCCATGGTGGTTTTCTAGCAGAACAGGCAGGAAATCTGCTGACACCAATTTGGCCAGATGCATTCTGATGACCTACTTATAACACACTAGACCTATAGTCTAAAAGGATTGGAAATTACCCAGTAAATATCAGTAAAGTTTGTGTCATTTGGAGCATTGCCATTATTATCTTCAGAAGACGAATCTTTAGCCTCTGAATCGTGATCGTCTTTTGCTTCCTTGATAGCACGGTCATTGTCATTGGAAACCATATTTCCAGAAAAATCCTATCAAATTGTGAACTTTACAACATAAGAACATGCTGCGCACAAAGTTCTAGATCCCAAATATTACCTCTGTACAGATTGACACAGATCTCATCACATTTCAGTATAATGGGGTGATTCAAACAAGTCACACGTAACCCAATACAGGTCACATAACCAGTATTGTTATCATAATTTTTCAGCAAAAGCATAATAAAACTAACCTTCCGAAGTCGCTGGAACCCTAAACTGCTTGTGCAGGCTGCCTCATATGAAAACCCATCACGCGTCTCCTCAGCACCAAATAGTGACACATTATTGGCGCTGGATAAATGTGCAGCAATTGTTGCATCGAACGAATCAATGCTGTGCGCAGCCTCATCGATCTGAGCCATGTCCTTATTTACAGATGATTCGGCACAATCAAGATGAGCGGCACGGGATGCTTCAGAAAGTAAGTAACCGACACTGATGTTGGTCAAGCTATCAGCCCATTCCCTAGCTGACATATCCCCTGTACATACCTGGAAAAAAACAAGAGTAAAGCATTTTCAATATTGAGAGTTCAACAAGGGACTATCAACCCATAGGTTCACAACTCTGACACACAGACCCCAACCTTACCCAGTACAAAAGGGTTAAGTAATAAAGTAAACTAGTAAATAGGTTGCTATAATTAACAATTGATGAAAAAAATCCAATTCATTAAACTTCTCAATGTCCCTTGTAACTATTTCTGAAAACAAAAGAAAACCAATATTTCTCCTAATTCCAGAATCTATTTTCCAAAGCTCTTGTACGTCAGGAAAGCATATAGGAAAAGAACAACCTTACAATTTAACAACAAACAAAATATTGTCCATACAGTACAATAACAGAACATTACTTCATGGTACTGTACAAATTTTTTTTTTCTACTTGCTTTTAGGCAGTAGAAAGTAGAACAGCGAGAAGAGAAGAAACAAGATATACCACATAATTCTCTTGGTTGGTGGAAACTTCCTCTACAGCATTAGGCCGCATCTGCGAGTTGAGATGTTTTAATTCAAAATTCAGCAAGAAGCTATAATATTATCTCATTTAATTGGGAAAAACACGCACATGACATACAGAGATAGGAGAGATTGAAATATACCAGGCAGCGCCCCATAGATTGTTGAAAGCAATGGTTATTAGTAGGTGATAGGAAATGGTTTCCAGACTGAACGCCTTGTGTGATTACACAGTTGCTAGATGTGATCTCAGTATTGGTGAACCAGCCATATCTTACAAAAACAAGTAACATTAGACCTTTATCATTGTACCCAATTTCAAAAAATTTGAAGAAGGTAGGAGATAAAGTAGCATAATTGATTGTGAATGCCAAGAATTATCTGGTACATGTATGCATTTGAACTGGTGGACATAGGATAAGTTGCCACAGACACATTAAGTTTTAAGTTAGTTAAGAAAAACCAGATAAGGGTTCAAAAAAAGGATAGGAAAGACACAATAGCCTAATACAAATATAAAATAAGTGTACCTTAAGCGAAAAACAGCAGGGCTGCCAACAGACACAAACACATCAGCAGCAACAACAGTATCTTTAAGTGTCCATCTCTGACAACTTCTCAAATCACCAATGTTAGCAGTGTAAGGCAGCAGAACAAGCTCACCACATGCCACATCAGAATCACCCCATTTTCGGTTGAGATGCTCCAGCACAGATGCTATTCTCTTGCGGCCACTCAAGGTGAGCTCCAGGTGCGGGTTGTGCGAGTCCTGTCCATGCAAAAGACATTGAGGCAAGCTGGAAAATAGTCTTGTCATTTGGAGTTGGGAGTGGGAGATGGGTAGTTAGGACTAATCCTATGGGCACGCATACCTTTTCAAGTGCCTTTCGGGTAGCCTCATTTATTGGAAATAGTTGTAACTTCAGTTTCATCAAGGATTGTGCACCTGCATTATTTGTATTGCTGCAATAAGCACCTGCTGATCCCAACTAGTATTGCGAAACTTCTTCATGTGAATAAGCAGCGCTTTGGAAAATTTGAAGTAACCATTATGGCTTATTGTATGTCAGGATGCACTTGGATGGACACTTACCACTGTGAGAACACATCATATTTGGAAGTGCAATGGAGTGATCTTTATTTAAATTGGCACGCTCGAGCTGTTCAGCTGCATCGGCAACAAGCGAGACACCTGCCATTGCAGCTTTCTCCCATTTCTTATATGCAGCAGATCCCACCATGCCTGCATTAGTAGTGATAATTGCACATATCTTAAACAAAGACTACAAAAAGTAAGACAACGTGCCTGATCAAAACTGTCTCCACACCAGAGTACAGGGCCTGTTGGAGTCATTTATTTTTCCTGTTTGCTTATTTTGTGCCTATTGATGTTTTCACATGTACGAACACTTCACACTAACATTTTCTATTTTTGCAGTACACCAGGTAGGTAACCGGACCACTTCGATACTTTAAGCATTTGTGAACATGTGAGACATTCATCACATTTGTAGGAGGGTGCACAAAATATTTCTTATTTGTAGATGCCTGAAGTACCCTGATCTACTGGAGCACAGGAAATAACATTGAACATGAAAAAAGAAAGAGGAGGAAATAGTTACCCCCTCTACGTTTTTGTTTCACAGTTTTTGTGGAAGTAAGGTCACCCTTTGTACTTCCCATTCTGAAATTAGCATTTCCGGTTCCATCCGCACTAGCACGCTTGTAAGACCCTTTGGGGGGTAGTTTGATACCATTTGGACAGTCAATCCCCGGACAAGGGTCACTATTCCCTGTCCCCAGTCCCTTGCCTGAGTTTGGCGATGCAGGAGCAGCTGTGTACATTTCGCCTTGTGGTCGTTTCCTTCTAGACTTGTTTCGGTCCTTTATGAGTTGACTCTCCTACAAGGTATGCAAAAGATTAGAAACTATCAATGATCATGATGTGATTACCATACCAGTAGGTTCATCTCAGTGCCAGATTTGTACAAAGATTGGTTGACGTACTTGTTTTATATTTGAAGTGAGGATTACTATACTATGCAATTACTCTCAGTACCATTTAGAATATAATTTTACAAGCTAAGCATGCTAGTGCAGTTGTAGTTTGGTGTCATGGTGTCTATAGTCTCCGAAGTGCCCATTCATTAGGCCCAAGTAACAATAAACAAACACAAACTACATAATGATATAAAACTGTAAGGACAACATTTATTCCAGTATCAGCACAAGTTAGTATCATTGAAAAGTTGTATCAACCAGCCATAAAACCTGTATCACCTCTTAAGAAATTGGTTACAAAAAAAATGTGAACATGTGGAGTAAAGACCAAAGAGAAGTGGCATACAAATGCTTCAACAAATGTCTTAAATCTTCGAGGTTTAAGACGCAACTTCGACGCCGTGCAACTGAATTTTTCAAGCAACGACCACCTGTTGATTTCATCAATTAGTATCATTTTTTAATTTTGTCGGGTGTAATTTAGGAAGAATGAACAGGGGTTGCTCAACTATACTCCACATCTCAAAATTGGTTTTTCAACTTTGATTTTTCTCAGCATGTCCCCTCAACTTTCATGTCTAAAGTGGGTCACTTCTATTTCAATCCAAAACACAAAAAGCATGACTTGATTTATCTATCCAATCCCACAGATACCCAATTGCATGGATTGAACTGTCAAAGGTAGGAAAATCTCATGACTATCCCAATCATGTATCTCATGAATTTTCTCCATAATATCATGACATATTGACTGGATTTGATTATTAAATAATCAGTAGTAATTTATTAGACATTTTGAGTATACAATGAATAGAAAAACTAAATAACGTAATGGGGTCAAGAAGCTGTAACAAGATGACTGAGTTACCCGATTTAAGGAACATGGAGTATAGTTTAGTGACCTCTAGTGAAATTCCCAAAAATATGATTCTGAAAGTTTACCATCGAAGCATTGCAGCAATGGTATCTTTAGAATTTTTGGCATCGAGACAGTAGCCTGGGCCAAGAAGCTTGTTCATCCGTCTGACGAGGCGGTAATAATAATGCCGTACCTATATTTTCGACAGGAGATTTTTAGCAACAAAATTTCTAGTCAAAACCTAGTACAACCAGTTACTATAATCACCCTATGCATTGCAATTCCAAACCAGTGATCTGCATTGATACAGATATGAACTACGATGAAGTGTGGTTTCAATATCTTTGGGGTTGTTTGTGGTAGAATTGGAATCAATTTTAGAAAAATTTCATGAATTATCCACCATACCATTATGAAAAGCTCATGATTCTCTTCATAATGTTTCAGACTATAATTGATTTTCAAATGCAATTGCATAAAAAATAATTATGATGCCTTTTCTGTTAAGAAAATTGCATACTATAAAAGAAATACAAAATAGAATTGCAATGAAGCTGGCACCTGATCCTTGTTCTTGCTTTGGACACGGCATGTGATCTTCTCAAAATTCTGAACATGGCAAAGAGACCAATAAAATAAAGTCACCAAGTGTTCAATAAGAGAGCTTTAGTTACATATAATATGGTGCAAGAGAGACATTGTACTTTGCCAACTTGTCTCAAAGCATTGAAAAAGTTCTCTTCCTCTTGCCTTGTCCAAGCAGCCCATTGTCTTGGCTTTTTCACTACTTCGTAAAAGAAAAAAATAAAAATCAAGTTGAAATACAAAAGCAGTAGATAATAGCAGCTAAGCTCTTTAGCCTTTCACTTTTCAATGTACAATTGGTAGTTTAACTGACATTTCCACGTGAATTCTGATAGTATTGTACCACATTTCATCAGCTAACTGCCTATGTAAGATAGCTAGCTAGCAGTACACAGACCGTATTCGATGGTACCAGATATTAGAGGCAACTGATCCTGAGCCAAACCACTAGAATGTTGATAAAGTTATGTTGTTTATACTTCCTTTTTCCTCACACCATCATGTTTAATGACTAGTAAACATATCGAACCTCAATAAATAGCAATACAATGCCCGTAAAACTGAGTTTTTTTTTTCTTTTCTTTTCTTTCTTTTTTACTCTCCCGATTCATGCTCAAAGATCAAAAGACTCACTTAAACATACTGAAGCCTCAATCAAATAGCAATATAGTATCGATATACCTATGTCATTTTCTATTTTTGTTTTCTATTTCCCAAACCTTCATGTTTGTATCCTCACTTAAGCTTGTTGAAGTCTAAATTAAACAGCAACCCAAACCCAACCCTTCCAGCATTGTGTCAGAAAAGATAAATAAAAAGAAATCCAACAAAGCCAGAAAGAGACTCACCGGGTTTCTGATTTAGCAATGGAGCAGCCGTAGTAAATAACAAATTGTTATTTGTACAGGAATGCTCTTCTGATAGATTTTGCATAAAAGTATCCATTTCACTTCCCTGATTGCATCTGTCAGGTGTCTTTTGCAAATCTGCCATTTACAGCTTAATATCTCAGCATCTGGTATGACCTAACCGCAAATACAAATTATCTGGTTTAGAAGAAATAATCTTGTACTTTGATAACTCAAAATCAAGTATTAGCCAGAAGGGATCCTGCCCTAGGACCTTCTATCAATAGAGAGCAATAATCTCTATCGGCATCCCACGATCTGATAATTTTTTGCAACTTTCTAAACCGATTGGCCTCGTTTTGCGCGAACAACGATTAAATCGGAAGATACTCACCGTCTAAGTTACGCCGATTCTTCCTTTCATTCCAATTTGTTTTGTGACTGATTCTTCAGATTTAAGTTTTTACTGATCCTCAGAAGTGGATGTGATTGATGATCTGAAGAGAGATTTGGTGTGGCGTGAAATAGGTTTCGTCAATTAGGAGGAGAAAAAGGATGATTCTATCGGAGTGAATCAGTAAATTGGATTGCTGAGAAAAAAGATTGAATTGGAGATTTTCTAGGTCGGATGTCCGATTTTCAATCAATTCGGATCAAATTAAATAAAAAAAGGGCAAACAAGCCATAAAATCGAAAAAAAAAAAAGTAAATTAAGGCGAGAAGAAGAACAATTAATCAAAATATGTACCTCAATTCGTTGATTTCTACTTTGTGGAGAGTTTGATCCGGTGAAAAGGGTAAGGAATTCTTCGATTTACCAGAGATTTTTTTTTTATTTAGTTTATTTATTTTTTTATTTTGTCCGTAAAGAGTAAAGGTTGAAAGTCTGAAGTGCATCTCATTTCACACCTCACGAAGAAACAAGATAACGGGTTTGAATTTCAATTAAACCCGATAGCATCTTTGCTTTCAAAATCTAATGGCAAGTAGCCCAATAAAAAAAAAAACCAACTGAAGGTTGCTTGGTTACATTTAATTGAAATGAATATCGAATAAGAATTTAATAGAATAAATCAAATATAATAGAAAATTGATTTAGAATCAAATTTTGTAAATGGAAGTGAATATAACTCATATAATTAATTTAATATTAATTAAAGAAAAGTCCACCAAATTAGGTTGATAATGATTATTTCGATAACTTTAACGATGAGATTGCAAATAAACTCAAAAAAATATTAAAAATAAAAAAGTTTAAATATATATTCTTGAATTTATTAACTGGTCGTGTTTTAAATTTCATATAATTTAAATATCATTTGATGTTTCATCAGGGTCATTAAATCAGGACCATTATAAAATTGTTTAATTTGAATGACCTTTGATAGACTTTCAAATGATATTTAAATTATATGAAATTTGAAATGTGGTTAATTTATAAGTTTAAGAATATATCTATAGAGTTATTCTTATTTTTATTTTTTTTCAAATTTATATAAGATTCTATTGTCAAGATCGTAAAAATAACCATTATCAAGTGATCTCTTCTTAATAAATAAAGAGATAAACGGAGTTATATGTATGCGAGAAATAACTTTTCATCAAATATCTATGTTTTAACAAGGAATTTCGATGCGAGTTTGAGCTATTCAAATTGTGTCGATTTTGAATCACATTGAAAGTATGAAATAATGTCCAATATATTTCGTCTATAATTATGATTAAGGAACATTGAAGTTATTTCTAAGTTCTCAATCCACAAATAAATCACAAATATTTTAAGAACAATTAACTGTATATTTTATAATATTCAAATATAAATTATGTAATTACTGAGGATTTATTTTGAGAACAATTCAGATAATGGGTAAAAAAAAATTCAAAAACAACAAGTGGCAAAGACAATTCAGGTTTTAACGAGTGTGCACTTTAAAATATTTTAAAAAATGAGAACCAGCGTTCAATCTAGTGACAAAAACAATACTCTTTGTATAAGAAGTCGTAGGTTTGAACCTGAATGAAATGTCATTTATGAAAATTTAAATTTAAGTGACTTGATTCTCATCTTTATTTTAAAAAAATATTTAAAATAATAATAATAATAATATTTTTACTTACACAATAAAAAAATAATACTTATTATTTACCCTTTTATTTGAAGTAACTAAAGTAATTGACAAAAATAATGCAACTGCGGTGTTAACGATTTGTTGGTACTATTTTGCACCTTCTTCCTCTTTATAGTGTTAGATGTATTATTTATTTATTAGTTCATGATTGATAAAGAGGGATTCAATGCTAATAATTTTTATATGTCAAATCATTATTAATAAATTAAAATTTAAATAATTTTTTTAAAAATTTTAAAAAGAAAAATTAATTGATGAGATATATTATATATTTCATATATTACATGTATATAAAATTTTATATTATTTCAATTGTATTTGAGCATGCATCAGAAGCTATAAAATCAACGGTACAAATTTTGACAATTTAACCCCTTTTTTTATGGTTATTGAAATGAAATTAAAATCTTATGATTTTTTATATATATATTATTAAAATAATATATAACACAATTTAAAGTTTCATCCTTAGAGGGACTACAACCCTCTTGAAATATTGAAATATAATTATATTTTATGTGGGAGATTTTTGACGGCTTCTTTCTTCCAAACTCGTTATGCCATGATTTAATTAAGAAAAAAATTATTATAATCCAGAAGTTTGGAGGACATGTGACATTATATTTTTTAAGATTCAACAAATTCAACATGTTAATAAATTTGTCCATGCGTACTTTTAAATTAAATGTTTTGTTTAGTTATTAAGAAAAAAAAAAGATTGTAAGTATTTATTTTACTGATTTCTTTATATTGTTAAAATTAGATGTATACATTATATTTTACTATACAAATTTATTTTATACAGTACTGTTATTATTCCAATTAAATGAATTATTATGTATATTAATAACATTTAAGTTAAATAATAGAAATATTATATAAAATAAAATCGTCAACATACATAATAACTCATTTAACGTATATAATAAAATGGTTCGTATTGACGACGGTATAAGATATTTTCATGACATTTTTCTAAAAAAAGGAAAAAACCAAAATAGATACTAGACCATCCAATCCAAACAAGGTAAGCAAGCTAAAACCGTCCATTTATTTTCTGCTCTTATTTTATCTGAAAAAAAAAGGAAAGGAATAATAATAATAATAAAATAAGGACATAACAGGATACAAAAGGATCCGTGGAAGGCTTGGAAACTAAACCCGAAACCCGCTTGCTCTCTCTCTACCTCTTCCTCTTCCTCTTCCTCCGCCTCCTCCACTGTTACCTCCTCTATCTCTTCTGATCAAAAGAGAGAAGAAAGCTCCAAGATATCTCTGGCGATGCAGCTAATCTGGCGGAATCTGGTACCTGACGGGCCCGGTAGCGTTAAGGTTTCCCCTTCCCTCTCTCTCTCTCTCTCTCTCTCTCTCAACTGATCCCGACTCTAAATAGTTTCAAAATAGGAGTTCTGTACATCCTGTATTAACCAAAGGACTAGGCGAGAAGAAATAAGGTCTGGTGTAAGTTTTAGATTTTCGCCGATTTGGATTTTGTAGGGTGGAAGGGGAATGATGGAACAAGAGAGAACAAATTTACTAAGATTCCGTTATTTTTTTGCTGGTTAACTTAAAATGAAGTCTAATCTGTTACCCGATCAGTCGGGATTAATAAAATTTGAGAGTTTCTTCTTTGTATCAGCTTAAACCAATAGAAGATGATGATATGTGGCATGCTTATAACCTCATTTGTACAGGAGACACAGTTCAAGCCACAACTGTTCGGTATGATACTTTAATTTTTATGATGAGTTACTGTTCAGTAAAAGAGGAATCCTATCATAGTGGTGAATATTTGTTTCAATAATGACATAGAAAGCTTCATTTACCGTCTCTACCGTGGAAAGCTGGCCTGTCCGCCAATATCTTGGTCCTAATGTTGAATAGTAGTTTATCCCAACATAATTGTCTTGCAATTTGATCTTGTGTTGTTCAAATGCTTAATTGAGGGTATTAGATTGCTATTGACGCTTCAATGTCCATATGACCAAACTGAAAAGATAAAAAAGCCAAAGCAGTACAACTGATACCTGCATTTTCTCACTAAAATTTCAGCATGTTGGTGTAACTTTAAACCACGAGGTGGTGTGTTTGAAAAAAAGCAAAAAAAGAGTAGCAACACTGACAATTTTATTGTGTAAATATCTTATTGCCTGCTACAATATCCATGACTAGCATTAGACACAGGTAGGAAAACGACCAACTTTTCATAATTCAGTCAGCTCAGCATAATTTCAACCCATTTAGATCACATATTGGGGTCAATAGAGTTCTTTTTTCATCTAAAATGAATAAATCTCCTGTTATGTAATTTGCTCTTATCCCATTGTCTTGCTTTTTTGAAACCCTGTAGATTTAATTATTAATTTGTCAGTAAGAGGATGAGATGATATGGTTGTGTGCAAACATATTCGGAGCCTGGGAGGGGTAAACTTGGTCAAGAACAAAATGTTTCCCGAGACTAGAATTTTCTGTTAGGATGTATTTTTCCTATCTAAAAGTAGAAACTTTTTGCATGTACCAAAAGCACATTATTGACAGCTTTCCTTAAATTGAGAAAAGGGGAAGTAATGTTTCTGGTATTTGCAAAAAGCACCTATTTGCAAACAGGCAAAGGGAAAAAGATTATTTCCTGTTTTCCCAAATGAAAAGGGATTGAGTGTTTCTGGCATAAGCTTTTGATATAAAGAACATTTATCTTTGTATGGCAGAAAGGTGCTTAGAGAGATGGCTTCAGGTGGAAGAGATGCAGAGCGAGTAAAGCTGAAGCTAGAAATCAGAGTTGAGGTAAAATAGATTCCAGGGTACTCAATCTCAGATTTTGTTGTAGGTACAACGGCTGTACCTGTTGGTCACCATCTTGGTCTCAGATTCAATTAACTTTCTTAAGTTGTTGTCTTTTTATCGTTTCCTTTTGTGCTTAACTATTTTTTTTTTCTTTTATGTCATTAACTTTTGAGCATCTTTATATAGTTTGGTTTTATTATCTCTTGTGAAATAGGCTGTAGATTATGATAAAGCTGGCTCGGTACTGCGTGTACGTGGCAAGAATTTAACAGAGAATGAGCATGTCAAGGTTGGTACCCATGTTTCTAAAAATCATATGGTTATTCTTTAAAAACATAAGGAACATGGATCAGCATGTACCGTTTGCACCACCTTAAGAGTTTGCAACTTGCTCGAACTGATTTTCTTGTCTATTCCACTTCTTTTCTTGGCTTGTTGTGTTTTTTGTTCCACAAGCTTGAAGGAAGATTCATGGTACTGTTGACACTGTAAGGTCTGGCCGGGCACTTCTGTTTACCTGTTTCCAGGTGTTTGGTACTGTACCATGGATAACTGTAATATAACAATTTTAGAATGTTTAATTCTTGTACATATTATGTCTCTTGTTTGATGCAGATCGGGCAATTCCATACCTTGGAGCTTGAGCTACATAGACCTTTTGTAATAGGCAAGGTAAGAGCATAATATGTTCCAGCTTTTCTTGAATGATTTAAAGATCTTAATGTTGCTTGTAGAACTAACTTTTAATATTATGTTATAGAGTAGGTTCTTATGATTAGGTTGATGTTTGACTATATTCTTTTTGTTTTGTGTAGAAGTTCTATTCAATTAAGAAATAAGGTCATAAAAAAAATCTCTCTCAGTTAGTGCATGTGCGTGTGGGACTTGATTTGTTCATAACATCTTCTGGATGCACTTTAAATTGATGCCTTCGTGTAATACATTCTTTTTAAGAAACTTTCTGTTTTCTAATTTTGTTAGGAAATTTGGGATTCTGTTGCACGTGATATTCTCCATCAAGCATGTGGTATGGTTGACAGATACCTTTAATTATTTGATATATATCTTTTTTTCCTGTCCAATTTGTGTTTTACCTGAGGTTGCACAGATGAATCAGTGTCCATTGAGGATGTGATGCGAAACCTTTGCCTGCTTCCCCCCCTCCAAAAAAAATAAAAAAAAAGAAAAAAAGGGAGAAAAACTATCATTTGAAATCCCAACAGAAGATTGCTGCTAGCTGAACCAGTATTATGTGTTCTGGGTCCTACAATGGGATTGTAATACTAAATACCTCTCCCCTAAATAATAAAAAAGTGAGTTATTATATTTTTCAAATATTTTTTGCTTGTTTGATGTTTATTGTGTAACCTTCTAATTTAGATCCTGCTGCTAGTGCTGATCTCTCTGTTATTCTGATGCAAGAAGGCCTTGCGCAGCTCTTCCTGATTGGCCGGAGGTAAGCTGTATGTGCAGTTGTTAGTATGGTCCAGATTCTCCAAACTGGTAGTTTGCAATTGTACCAGTAAGTTGAATGACATTGGTAATATGGTAATCAACATGTGACAGTTAATAAAGCCCAACAGTTTCTGTCCTATTTTGTTTCAGATGTGTTCCTATAAAATTATGAACCTTGCGTACTGGGTTGGCTGCTTTGTTTTCTGTTATTCTGGGCTGTTGAAAGTTGGAAAAAGGATCCCGTAATGTGCCCTTTTCTACTAAAAGTTTGTAGATACTACAATATAGTTGTCAAGTATTTAATCCTATCCAAATAAATTTCCAGAAAAAAGATCATTGTTTGTCAGTATTTGCCATTTGCAAAATCTACTTGTGATTTGGGATCACAGGAATTACCATAAAAATTTAGTGTGAATTTGCAAAAAATAAAGAAAAAGAAAAAGAAGAAAAAATAGTAAAAGGCCAATTTGGTGTTGTTCTGACGACCTTCTAATGTACTTGAACAGCATCACAACAGCGAGGTCACGTATAGAGACATCCATACCTAGGAAGCATGGCCCTGCAATTGCTGGTTATGAATCGGTATGTCATAATTCATGCCAGTCCATGCATGGATCTGGTACTGTCATGTTCATACCAGAACTGTGCCGATTTTGTATGTATTGTTACTGGGACTGACCTTATGTCAGTGCTGGTACTGTTTATCTCTTAAACCTGCACACATTTATCATTAATATTTTAGTAGTAGATGTTCCAAATGTGAAGAACTTAAACACCAATTGGAAAAAATAAAAGAACAATGTCAACAGCTGTTTGGTATCTCCGCGCTTGATTTGATGTTTGAGTTTATCTTTCTGTTGTAGGCTCTCAAGAAATTCTTTGAGAATGTTCTTCAGGTTAGTTCGAGGAAAAACTGATAAAATTTCTGGGTTCCCCTTCATTACCTCATAATATCTTGGTATATGTTATACTACCCATATGAAGTTTGAAGCACTATAGACACCCCTGCTGAATGTAAGAGGTGTTCTCATGGACCTGCCTCCTTCAACATTGTTTTTAAGTATTTACCAAATTGTATCGTTTTTTAACCAACTGAATTTCCTTTCCAAGGTTATGAACAAACTTTTTGTATGAAACAAGCTATGTAGGAGGCTTTAGTTCAGGTTTCTATGTAAGTATGAGAAGAGGAGGGTTATGGTTGATATTTTTATGATTTGAAGAGGAGTATAGGTATTAGGGAATTGACTTTTTTTTTTTCTTTTTTTCTTTTTGCATGGAAACAAAAGTATTTATAGAAGCACATTTTTTTGTAAAAATGAATTCTTGAAAGAAACTAATTTTGATGCAACCTTGACTAGGAATTTATTGTATTTCTTAGGCTTGGTTAAAGCACATTGATTTCAGCATTGTACAATGTGTTGTGATTGCAAGCCCGGGTTTCACAAAGGTTAGACATAATTTATTCACTCATAAATTTACAGCATGTTGTTTGTAGCTTTTATAATTTCATACTTTGTTTTTGTATTTGACAGGACCAGTTCCGTGATTACTTATTCCTGGAAGCACAAAGGCGTGATTTAAGGACAATAATTGAGAACAAATCACGGATTATCCTTGCACATGCAACTTCTGGTTACAAGTTAGTCTTCTTTTTTGCACGTTGCTCCTTACTACGATTGTTCGCAGGACTACTATTTTGAGTAATTCAGGCTGTCAAAAAATTTTCTTTCCTCTCCAAGAAGATAATAGGGATGACAGATCTACCATTTATGTTATTATTCTCATTGTTTTAATTGAATTGACTAAATTTAGTGCAAAGTAAATATATGGGTTTCAAACAATGTGGTTGTTAACTGTTAACATCAAATGTTTGAAACTGTTTTTAAATTACATATATGGTACTTCTATTTTAAACTTGATTGAGAATTAATATTATGGACGGAAGTTGTTGCCTTCATATCTCACCGAAACCTTTTCGATCTCCTTTCTTCTTCTGATATATTTTCTTCTTTCTTCTAGAAATGCTTATGTAATTAAAAGACAAGCTAGAATACTGTTGATGATTTCCATTTAGATGCCCTATAAAAGTTTTCCACATGGTAACGAGTTATGCTAATGATTGCATAGGATGCAGTTGTTAATATCACCTTTGATTTACTATTAGACCACCTGCGCTGTTTATTAATTTCTTCGACTTTGCAATAATATAGGCACAGTTTGAAAGATGTACTGGAGTCTCCAAATGTAATGAACCTTATAAAAGATACGAAGGCAGCCCAAGAGGTATATTTGTTTGAATAATACAAGCATGCCGATCTCTTCTGTTATATTTAAATTTGCTTGATCGTTATTGGTAATTTCAATTTGAAACATGCCGATCTCTTCTGTTATATTTGGTTTCTCAATTACAGGTACGAACCTTGAAGGATTTCTTTACTATGCTCTCGAATGTAAGAACTCTTTTCCTTTCTTTTTAACAGTGACAATGTTTCTTTTACTGTCAATGGTATTAAAAAATCCTCATGCTTTTCTTTGTGTTCTTCAATTGCATATAGGATTCTTCACGTGCTTGTTATGGGCCTAAGCATGTTGAGTTTGCAAATGATAGGTTGGCGGTCCAGACTCTTCTAATAACTGATAATCTTTTCCGGTATTACATTCTTTTCTATATTTAATTGCAGAATTTTATACTTTTATTGGGTGATGTATAAGTCTTGTTTTACCACCATAAATTGATGCTGAAGTTTTAAAGCATTTGCTATGATGTGTAATATTCTTTTATTATGCAAAAAACTAGAACTTTGTTGCTTTTCAATCATTTGGTTATTAGTATATGCAAACAATAGAATCCTACCATGTCATTTTCTTCAATTCATGTTCTTTTTTTTTGGACATAATAAAAATTTATTGTTGGCTTTGTAATTGTTGATGAACTTTAAACAGTAATGCTGATATAGCTGAGAGGCAAAGGTTTGTGCGTTTGGTGGAGTCTGTGAAAGATTCAGGTGGAACTGTGCACATCTTCTCTTCTATGCACGTCTCAGGAGAGCGTAAGTGTAAAAACATATGCAATTTACCTTACCAACTTTTATGAGGTTTACTAGCTGTTCGGTACTAAAGACAACTTTTGTGTCTTAATTCAGAACAGTGATCATAATGTTTCGATGTTGTCATGTCAGTACCTGTTTGGCATTCCATCATGTCAAGAAGTTATCTTGCCTGAGCTTTTGTTTCCAATAAGGTTAATCTTCATATTTCTTATAACTTTATGGGTTTCTTTTCCAGAACTGGCACAACTGACCGGAATTGCAGCTCTACTACGGTTTCCTTTGCCAGAATTGGAGGATTTAGAGATGTAACAAGTTTGATGCAAATACATTTTTTTTCTTAATTCTGTTTCGAGGTAGTTCATAGATTTTATAATTTATGTACTTGTCAGAGGTGTAGAAATAAGAAAGCATAAAGCTAATAAAAGGAAATAATTTATTTATGTTTTTTTCCCTGATTTAGTTGTTGTTGTGTGCTATATTATTCTTCTTCTGAAGAGTGAAATTACTTCATTATGGAATCTTGAAGTATTCAACTCAATGATATAATGAATTCATCTAGGCAATATCATCCAATGTATATTAAAAAGCTGAGTAAATTAACATATTAAAATTTGTTCTGGAATGATCCAATGTATTAGATCGTTGCTTTGCTTCTGTAATTGCCTATTCAAAACATTTAAAAATTATGTTTCAGAAAAAAAATGATAATGAACAAAAGAAATCAGGTACAAGTCCATTATAAAGCTTAGTAAAAAGAAAGAAGGTCCTTTATAGCTTCTATATGACGGATTTAATAACTTATATAGTTTCTTATTGAAAATGTCAAATAAAATATAACAAAGGATTTTTACAAACCAAAGCACTCTTAACTATTAATTGAGATGAGCAAACAACGGTCCTTCAAATTAAATACGTAACATCCCTTTTTTCTTCTTCTTTTACTCTTCTTTCCTTAAAACTCATGTAACACTTTTTTTGAGATAAAAAAATAGGAGTTTAAGCTATCTAATTTCAAATGAGGAGGGTTCAAATCTTTTGGTGCTTCCATCATTCACTTTTTTTAATTTTTTAATAACTCTAATTTTAAAATTAAAATATCAAAATAAAATCGTTAGATGTAATTTATACCACTTTCTCTATGTATATGTAAAAATTTTCGACATTTCAACATTATTTTGTTTTGCGTCTTACAAAAAATGTACTAATGTAGATAATTTCTGAATGTTGATTTTTTGACTTATTGATTCATATAAAATGAAGCTAAAAAGTCAATAATTTTTATGTGCATGAAGAGAATATAATATAAATCACATTTAACGATTTTTATTTTGACATTTTAGTTTTAATTTTTTTTATTAGCAAACTAAAAAGTGGAGGCATAATAGAGGCATAAAAAATAGAGACATTTGAATCCTCTATATTTTAAATATCTATAAAGGATCCCCATTCAGATTTTGAACTTATAACTCCCCACACGGGAGAGCATTGCCTTTGCTACTATACCACTTATGTAACTCTTTTTACTTGATAAAATTTTATAAAAAAAATGTTTTGAGTATTTCGGATTTCAACCCTTCCTAACAAGAAGTGTCAGAACAAAAATGTTCTTAAATTTTCTTTAACTAATCTATTTCTATTCTAGTTAATGTAGTTGTTTTTATTTTGTACTAACTTGGTTCCATGATTAACTTAATTGATGAAATATACAAATTGAGTTACCATATTTTAATTATTCTTTTTCACTAACCCAAATATCCCCCGGACAGATACAAAACGAATCAAAAAGTATACTTAAATGCTTTAATCTCTCTCGGATCAGATATTCTACGTCTTCAAGGACAATGCTATACCATCTCACTTAAAAAGGGGGCCCAGCAACATGATAAACCTCAGTCGGACCTAAATATAACTCGCTGCATATTTCGCAATATCTAACCAGCCACATAGGATCTGAATTTGAATTAAGCGTAACACTAACCCCCTTCCTTCTCAGTCGGTGACCAACGGCTCTAGAAAAGAACAACTGCACCAGCCGCTGCTAATTCACCTACAAACCAAATACTTTCCAAAATTTTCCTAGTTTTTCATCAATAAAAACCCCCTTGTTATACCCTGGTTTGTGTTTTCTCTTTCGCCTTCCTCCTCTCGATCGATTTCTCGTTCTTGACTGATACCTCTCTCTCTCTCGGCCAAAGAAAAAGAAAACTTAACAATGAAGCATGATAGATCAAAAGCTCTATGTAGAGAAACGGCTTACGTCCCGGATGATCTCCTTCACCAGCTGATCTTACCTCGGCTTCCATGTAAGCCGCTTTCCCGTTTCAAGGTGGTCTCCAAGGCGTTCAAAGCCATGATCTCCTCTGATGACACACACTTCTCAACCCTCCAATCCCTTAGCCCTTCTCCTATTTCCACTGGATTTGTGTACATCCAGCTGGAGAACGGCTTATCATTCTTCTCCGACAAAGATACCATTGGAGTCCCTGATCCATCCCTAAAATTCATGGTCAAGTCCCCCGGAGATGTCAAATTTTTGTCTTCCGCAAATGGGCTTCTCCTTTTTTATCTGTTTGGAAGGGAGAATTCTCTGTGTGTCTGCAACCCTGCAACAAGGAAAAAGGAGATTGTACCAAAGGACTCGAAGCAGGGTGTCTGCAAAGAAATGGGGCTTGCATTCAACCCCCGTGTGGTCCCCGCAAGATATGCAGTTGTGGACCCGCTATTCGAAATCGTATATGGTGGAATAAATTACCGTTTCAATGTTTTTTGGTCACAGACCGGTAAGTGGAAATGCTCAAAGCCAAAAGGTTCATGTCCCTGTATCATTGAATGCCCTGAATAGTCTGGTTTACACTCAGGGCTTATTGTACTGGGATTGCAGAAGTTATCTTCTTTGGTTTGATCCAGAGAAAGACTGTGCCGGAACTATTCCGTTGCCATATCATAACGACTCAGAATTAAGTGCAAGACAGAAGGTTGAAGTCTTCAATGATGAGATTGTTTGAATGTGCGTCATCTCAGAAGGGGGAATTGAGGTGTGGATACTGATCAGTGGGGCCCGATGGGAGAGGGGGTACGAGCTAAGCATGAAAGAGCTGATAGATGAGAGCCCGGAGAATCTTTATTTAGGCCTTCCTTCTGATGAGACACCGACGAGGTTCCCTCTCAGGACATTTGTGGCACCGCTAGCATTTGATGGGAGGAATTTGTATGTCGCTGTGGGTTTGAAGGAATGGTGCTTTTGAGAAGAAGTTATCATACTATCATAAAAAAATTGTCTTCAACGAGTATACCTTGTTGTCTTTTATAGACGACGATGACGACAATGACGACGACAATGACGATGCCACATTTATGTTTCCTATAGAACCTGAGATAGAGGAATTAGGCTATTTCTTCTCCAATACAGAGATTGACGCAAACGATGATATCGAGACTGGCGCCTTAGATGAGGATTTGTTGTGCTGTGATATGGTGACAGGCAAAGTGGTACATACTGGCAGGAGTGTGATCCGAAGAAACCGCAATTGTCGGATCTTCTACTATCACAGCAGCATGCTTGCGCTACCGCCAATTCTAAAATAGTTTATTATCAAATCAAAAGACGAGTCTCAAGCGACGACATAGGTTCTTAGATAATTGTTGTTCAAGTAATTATAATTAATAAGCAGGATTTTGGAAAAATTGATGGTAGTAGCCTACATTGTTTGTGTAGTATTTCTATTAGTGATGTTTGGTATTTTATCAGTTTTCTGGTTTACTTTATCCAGCTATATATTGTGCAATGCATGAATTGAATTTCCTTTACATTCTGTTTATTTGATAGAAAATTAGGTCATGCTGTTTATATATTATAGGAAAATGTTTGAGAGATATCGTTGATATCTTTGTTGATACCGACTTTATTAATTATTCATGTAAGATGAGTTATTATTCATGTCAATGAATTTATTATACAATTCATTTTGTACCATATTTTATTATTCAACTCAAATATTATTAATATGAATAATAACTCAGTTAAGTTGAATAATAAAAATATTGTATACATAATAAAATTGCTAATATAAATAATAATTCATTTAATTTGAATAATAAAGTTGGTATCGATAACAGTATGTATGTTAGCAATAATTTATTAATTAATTGCGAAGTAATATCTTAGTGCTAAATTTACCTATGTTACATGCATTCTCCTCTCTTCCGCAGAGCATATATAGTGCATGTTTACTACATGTTAATTAAGAAAAAATATATAATGCCTCAAATACAGTATCCTTTATTTTTTCAACTATCACAAATAAAAGGGACCCCTAAAAACATCAGCGTGTGAGGACCCACTGCAGTATTAGTGGAGGAAATAAGGGGATAGTGTTGCGAATACTGTATCAGCATCCGTTAATTAAATTGCCCGTGAGATGCAGGAAAACAAATTGAGATTTCCCGAAAGAATTCACATCTGCTGCCGTAGTTTGCTTGCCATTAAAATCATGATATTTGATCCAAATCGTTCATCATAAATTTGTATGAATCTTAAAAAAATTTCCTAAAAAGGCATAACGAATCACAACTGTTGGATTCAAAATAGGACGACTGAAATCACGTACCATAAAATCCTTGTCGTCACAAAATAGGTGCACTAGTCGTCACAGAAAATTCAGGTTCTTATCCAACGCATATATCAAATCCCTCCGGTTTCTTCTCTAAGATATGCTATTTTGAGAGCATAATTCATACTATTTGATTGTAGAGAAATCCTTTTATCTTTTAGGATAAATATGAAATTTGTTAAGTAAAAAATTTCCAACGTTTTTATCAAGTATCAAGTTAATTAGAAATATGTTAAGACAAATATGTAGACTATAGATATGCTCATATGCATTAATTTGCTGTTATTACTTACTTGCAGATAGCCTTGGTAGTAGTTGCTTTAATTATTACATGGCTGAAAGCTGCAAAATTTACTTTTCTAATTAAATTTTAGTTTCCGCAAAAATAAACAAAGTATTATATCTGCGAAATGTATTATATATTATTTTTTCAATTGTTCATATATAACAAAATATAAGCATAATTAATCTAAAACAAAAAGACACTAAATAAGGTTAAAAAAATTGTGTGAAGAAAACAAAATTCTCTCATCTCTGAAATATTATAGGATACTGATGTAATGTTTCATGTTATGTTTCTTCACTTTTCTCGTTGTTATTGTGTGCGGAGTCCGTATACTAATATTTTTTAGAGGATTTTATTTATTAGTGACTATTTGAGATAAAATGTAACATGATGTTGAGATTAAAGTATATATTTTTAATATTATAATTTGTAAATGACTCTCTCAAAATAGCAGTCCTCTACAAATTTAATTGGCGCGAAATTCCCGCTCTCCCTCCTCTCCCTCCCTCTCTCTCTCTCTCTCTCCGCCATCTGCGCACACAACTCATCAAACATCATCTCAATTTCCATTTTTTTTGGTTCTTTTCTCCCTCCTCCGCCGCGACAAGCGCGATCCAAATCAAAATTCCCCCAAAACAAACCGAAATTCTCAAAAAATTATCAAGAAGGAAAAGGAAAATTGGAAGTAAATCTGAATCTCCCCGCTCCATTGATCGACCATGGGAGAAGGGGAAGTAGACAATTCCTCCACTGGCAATGCTGCCTCCATCTCCATCTCCACGTCCACGTCCGCCTCCAACCCCGCCACGCCTTCAGTTCCTGCCACCCGGAAGCCTATCTCCTACAGCCAACCTCTCTCCACGCACAACACTCAATACTTCGGCTCCACCCGTATCTCCCCGCACCGGAAGCACAGTCTAGAAGATGATCGCTGTCTCTCCTACCCCCAATTTTCTTCTCCTCCCCATTCCTTTGACCACCACCACCCCAACCTCCCTCCTCACCACCACTCTCGTGATACCAACTCTTTCGGTGGCAGTGATACCTCTCTTACATTGGAAATGGCCATGTCTGAGTATGGAGGAACCCCTGGAACCCTTCCGGAAATAACTGGAGCAGGTGGCGGTGATGGCATTTTTCAGGTTCCGATCCGTGCAGCAATGCACCCGTTGCGCCCACCTGCACTGGAGCTCCGCCCGCATCCGCTAAGGGAGACTCAAGCCGGTTCCTTCCTTCGGGCTCTGGCAGCTAATGGCCCGCAGGTATGGGCTGCATCTGAGTCGGGTTTGCGGGTCTGGAAGATCTCTGACACGTGGGGTACACATGGTGGAGGGGTAAGGAGGGGAGATGAGAACAGCGCGCCATTTTATGAAACAGGTCGGACCTCGCCCGTCATATGTTTGAAGGTGGACCCGGCAATCGGGGTCGTGTGGAGCGGGCATAAGGACGGAAAGGTACGATCCTGGAAAATGGAGGTGGCGGCAGAAAAACCTCCGGATTCAGATCCGTTGGTGTGTAATCTGGGTAGTGGTGGTGGGCTCCACGGTGGTCATTTCAAAGAGGGGCTTTCTTGGCAGGCTCATTCACGCGCCCCTGTACTTTCCATGGTGATTACTTCCTATGGTCAGTAGTTTTACTTGGAATGGTCGAGTTTTGTAACCTACCAACTTAACAATTTTATGACTCGGCTCTGCTTTTGACCAAAATTTATTTGTTTCTGACAAACAGGTGAAATATGGACGGGTTCAGAGGCAGGAGCTATAAGAGCTTGGCCTTGGGATGCAATTCATAAATCTCTCTCTCTCACAAATGAAGAGAGACATATGGCTGCATTATTAGTAGAGAGATCCTACGTTGATTTGAGAAACCAGGTTACCGTAAGTGGTGTGTGCCCCTTGCCTGGTTCGGACATTAAGCATATGGTGGCTGATTGTTCTAGATCAAAAGTTTGGACTGTCACCAGCCTTACATTTGCACTTTGGTAAGTTTTTAATATACTGTGCATATTTCTCTTTGGCAGTTGTTCTAAAAATGTACCTTCCGGAGCAAAAGACATCTCCTACCGACCCACCTGTACAGGCTTAAATGTTGCATCATGTTCAATTTGTAAAACTATAAGTACTGCTGTTCAGGAGATTCACACTATTAAGGCCAGGTACTATCATGCACCTGGTTGTGGCTTAATAATATCATTTTTTTTAGCAGTCTAACCACGTTTCTTTCAGGGATGCACGCACGAGGGAACTCCTTAAGGTTTTTGGAATAGATGGACAGGCGGAGATACGGGTTGAAGCGCCGCCTTCCGGTCCTGATTCCCAGCCACCTACTGAGGATGAGGGAAAGGTGAAGGTCTCTGGTTCAAAGAAAGAGAAGTCCACCTTCTTGCAACGTTCACGAAATGCTATAATGGGTGCTGCCGATGCAGTGCGCAGGTATGCCGTCAAAATAATTCATTGGTGGCAGGAGGTGTAGGAGTTAAAATTATGTTGAATTAAACAATGAAGCTTTTTAGCCTTTTGTTATAGAAATCTGAAATGCTCATAATATTCCTAACAAAATGGCATTAGACTGCATTATTTCCAATTGGCCATAGAGATCCTCATCAGTTACCAATGTGGGAACAAAACATCCAAGCAGCCAATAAAATGGCACAAGGTAGCACTGTATTGGTACTATGGTTATCTTTTATAGTACCGTTAACTATACTGTCATCCTTAATTGTTAGCTGCAATCGTGAAAGAAGCACACCCCCGATGCTTCTCCATTTAAATCACCAACTTAATACTGTGACAAAAAATACATCCTAGTTTCATGTAGCCTCCAAAGTAAAATTCTGTTTAGGAGATTTTCCATTCCACTGACACCACTACCGACAGGGTTGCAACCAAAGGAACCTTGGTGGAGGACAACCGTCGTATTGGAGCCATAACGGTCTCAACTGATGGGATCATTTGGTCAGGATTTACAAATGGGAGCATTGCCCGGTGGGATACTTATGGGACCCGCTTACAGGAGATCCAACACCATTTCTCGTCAGTGCAATGCTTCTGCCCATTTAGTGAACGGCTGTGGGTTGGATACGCCAGTGGAGTTGTGCAACTCATGGATCTTGAAGGGAACCTACTTGGTGAGTGGCTCGCTCACAGCTGTCCTGTTATAGACATGGCCATCACTGGATCCTACATTTTTACTCTGGCACACCACGGTGGAGTCCGTGGGTGGAATTTGGCCTCGCCAGGACCCATCGATGATGTTTTGAGGAAAGAGTTGATGAAGAAAGAGTTGACATATACGAAAATGGAGAATATTAGGATAATGG
Organism: x Bolboschoenoplectus mariqueter; assembly: GCA_037678475.1. Lineage (NCBI taxonomy): Eukaryota > Viridiplantae > Streptophyta > Magnoliopsida > Poales > Cyperaceae > x Bolboschoenoplectus > x Bolboschoenoplectus mariqueter. The sequence continues at coordinate 3,282,679 of CM075236.1, read as the reverse complement.
CTGGTACGTGGAATGTGGGGCAGGAGAAGGCAAGTCATGACTCGCTTATATCATGGCTTGGCAGTGCAGCATCAGATGTTGGGTTAGTAGTCATTGGATTGCAAGAAGTAGATATGGGTGCTGGGTTTCTTGCCATTTCCGCAGCCAAAGAAACTGTAAGCTTCTTTTCCAGGAATATCTCTCGAATAGATATTCGGACATAGAAGAAAAACTGTAGTATTTAGTGAGAATCTCTGATACACAACAAAGATCAATATATAAGTTAAACTACCTACAAATGATGTAAAATGATAACAAATTATGAAATAGGTCATGGGCTCCAGCCATGTTATCTATACAGCTGAGCAGCACACTATACATTCAGAATAATTTGACTGAGGTTAGAAAATTTGATAATGATAATGGGAAAACATTGTTAATTTTCATACAGGTTTGGAATAATACGAAGGATTAGAATTAAACCTAGTAATGCTGTATAGATTTTGCTGCCTTAGCTTCATATATTACTTGGCATTTTGGGACGCTTTATTAAAAGCTGTAACTCTTGGGTATTTACCTTGAAAAAATCAGGAAAAGAAGCATGTCAAACCTTTTGAGCCCTTTCATCTGAGAGAAATCTGATACCTATAGTAATTTGGCATGATATTTCCAAATAATTCTTGCAATTGCTAATAACTGCCAAATACCTAACGAAAAGAGTGGTTTGTTCATCTGGACTCTCAGATTACATGTCCACCTTTGCAAATTATTAGCCAGGTATCTTACCATGGGGAAGGGCATAATAAAAGGAATATGAATAAACTAACTACAAATAAATTTGATAAAAACTGTTTGTTCAAGTAAAAGTCAAGAGTGATACTATTTATGAAGTGAAGTGAAACTTGGATTTTTTTTTTTCACTCAGCATACATGAGAAGGCCACATTGAAGAGCATTGTACTTTCAAAAAACAAAAGAAAACTAAAAGATGATGCACATTTGTTTTAACTACTTCAATGCTATTGGGATCTTGAGGAATTAAAAGGCTTATAATGGGTTGTAGGTGGGGCTTGAGGGGAGTGCTAATGGGGACTGGTGGTTGGACTCCATCGGAAGAACCCTAGACGAGGGAGTCACCTTCCAACGTGTCGGGTCTAGGCAGCTTGCTGGATTACTTATTGGTGCATGGTATGCTTTCCGTTCTCACTTTTCATATTTTCATCCTTGAAATTATCAATTTTAAAATCATTGTCCGAGGAAAGTACCTATGGAGGAGAGAAGATAACTTTCTTTGTATAATTTATGTTTAGTATTTGTGAGAAAATGGAAAGTGAATGTTGTGAGTTTTCTTTCTCCTAAGATATATGGTATGTTGGTTTTAATTAAGTGCTCTTTCACAGGGCAAGAAAGAACCTCAGGCCACACATTGGCGATGTAGATGCAGCTGCAATTGCAACTGGTATTGGCCGTGCAATTGGTAACAAGGTAATATGTTATAGTGCAGTATGTGTTACCCACATTTGGTTTTATTGTTCAAAGGAAAAATATATATATGATATATTTTTTGGACTGTGAGTTGAAACTCTCAGAGGATATTCATCAAACTTAATTTTATGGGAAGGTTGATGTGCAATAGCTCCTTTCATTGATTGTGTTGTTTCCTCAAAATATTTTACTTGACCTCAGAATATTCAATATATCCTACAACCATTGGTGTTCTAGAAGTTTTTTGTTTGTGCAATAGATCCTTCCATTTTAAGGAAAACTGACATTGGATGTCACAGGGTGCTGTGGGGCTAAGAATGAGGGTGTATGATCGAATAGTGTGCTTCATCAACAGCCATTTTGCAGCGCATTTAGAGGCAGTTAACAAAAGGAATGCTGATTTTGAGTTTATCTATCGCAACCTATCATTTAGCAGGCCGTCTGCCAGAGTTCATGGAGCAAAAGGTTTGTTGTTTTGGTCTTAAACAAAAGCACTCAACTTTTACCTTATTTTCTTTTCTGGTTGAATGGAGAATGATCAAGTCTTCCCTTACACTCTAACGGGAAGATATAAGTGATTTCCAAATATTATGACAAAAGCCAAATGAGTCTGTTACATCCACTCACAAATTTTTGCTCAATAGAGATTGACACAACCTGGCATTAAATTGTATACTGGAAGCAATGTGCTGATTTTTATCTATGCTTTGCTCCCCTTAAAAAAATTGAAGAACGTTAGACAAAAGAGCTCTCTCTAACTTATCCTTTTGAAATACCTGCTACAGCAGGTGCTACAGCTGTGCAACTTCATCGAGCTGTCAATGTAAGTACTTAATTCCTTTATTAGTTTTCTTTTCTGCTGCTACATTTTAGTTTGACTCAGTTGCAATTCATTGGAATGGAATGATGCGATGCTAACTTTGTTCTTTGAGTTGCATCTGAATTAGCTTTTCCTACTAAACAACGGTAGTTAGTCATTGCTAGCACATTTTAGCTAAATATCTGTCTACAACCTCTAACAGCAATTTTCAATTGGATATTTGGATCTAATAATGCCAAAGGGATATAGAAACCATAATTTCCTCTTTTGTTCTTTCAACTGAAGAATGCCGGATAATGCTTTGCATCCTAAAAAGTTCCTTTTCTTTCATTTTTGTTCTTATTGGAAAACACTGTTTTGTACACCTAGTTCTTAGCAAATAAGATATCTTGTTTAAACAAGGATTCTTATGCCTATCTAATTCCTTCCACTCAAACGGCCTCATAATTTCCTGAAACACAGACAAATGGGGCCAATTCAGAGCAGGAAATGATGCCTGAGTTGGCAGAGGCAGACATGGTTGTCTTTTTAGGTGACTTTAATTACCGACTTCACAGCATCACATACGATGAGGCGAGGGAGATGGTTTCTCAGAGATGTTTTGATTGGTTGAGAGATAGGGATCAGCTCCGGGCTGAGATGAAAGCTGGAAAGGTCTTTCAAGGGATGCGTGAGGCTCAAATCAAGTTCCCTCCTACCTATAAGTTTCAGAGACATGTACCTGGCCTTGGAGGTAAAGTAAAGTTACATTATCTATTTATCTATTTATTTGTTTATTTATATTTTGGGATAAAATTAAGTTACATAGATTATTTTCCTTAAAAGGTGTCACTGTTGTCTCTATTTTTCCCTAAGATTCCAGTGTTTTGTTACCACATTGTGAAGAATATTGCAAAGGCTGATTATTATGAAATTTTGTAGGGTATGATTCTGGAGAGAAAAAGCGCATTCCTGCCTGGTGTGATAGAATATTATATCGTGATAGTCGTTCTATTTCTGTTGCTGAATGTTCATTGGAGTGTCCAGTGGTTGCTGCAGTTACACAGTGAGATCCTCTCTCTTTTCTTTGAAAACTTGGCAGAAGCTGCCAAGGTTATATTTATTAAAAGAACATCCTCAATTACATCAGTTTGAACACCCAGCGCTTGTCATCAAACATCAAACATCTAACATCTAATAGCTAGCTAACACACCCATGCATAGAATAACCAAAAGCAACAAACAACAGACAAAACGACAAGTAAACACAACAGCAGCATATTCCCTCCTCCATCAGCAGTTTTTGATCCATAGAAGCACCTCATTTACTATGCATTGCGTCAGTAGTGAGATCCTCTCTCTCTCCCCTCTCACACATGCATGTATGGATTATGTGGGTTTGTACATATGTATCTATTGTCCTTTTTTCTCTGTCTTCTTCTCCCCTCTTCCTCCCACAAAAAGCTTGACCAGTTGGTAATTTTATATTAGTTTTGATTTTGGAATGCTATTACATTTTCCAATCATGAAAAGACAGTGAATACTAATCCTATATATCTGCTTTAATTACACAATCAACAATACTATATTTTTAATACTTGTGCATTTGCTTGCTTTTAGCTATGATGCTTGCATGGATGTGATTGACAGCGACCATAAGCCGGTGAGGTGCAAATTCCAAATAGAGATTGCACGTGTGGATGAATTAATAAAGAGACAAGAATACGGTGATATTATTGAAACAAATGAAGAAGTTCAGTCATTACTAGATGACTCTCGTGTTGTACCTGAAACAACTGTCAGTGCAGATAGTATCGTATTGCAGAGCCAAGAGACCACTGGCCTAAAAATTACAAACAAATCCACAACTGATATTGCTGCATTCAAGATTATTTGTGAGGGTCAGTCAAGTGTTAATTGGGATGGAGACTTGTCAAAGCTAAGTGCCAAGATTGCCTTCGGCTTTCCAATCTCACTTGAGGTATGTTAAAAAAACTATTACTGGTAAACCTGATTGGTTCAACAAGTTTTGGTTGATACAGACCTCTAAAGAATTAGAATGTATGAGAAAATTATCTCAACCAGGGTCCCAAAATGGATATAGATATGCGAATTGTATCGGAATGGATACAATATCACTAGCAAGGAGTTAATCCTTTCTATAAGTTTTATATGGCATAATTCCTTCTACAATACAATATCAATAATTGCTTTTATCCAAACATGTTTGTCCTCTTGGCTTAGCTGTAAATCTTTGCTTACTAAGCCAAACTATCAAAACGAACTCGGATTTGGTTAATGTATTAGTTTGTTTGGTTTGTCCAGGTTCATCCAGCCACAGGATTAATAAAACCTGGCCAGACAACTGAAGTAATGATTCGGCAGGATGATTTTGAAAAGAGAGAAGAATTTGTTGATGGACTGGTACAAAATTGGTGGTGTGAGGATACAAGAGATAAAGAATTGGTACTGTTAGTAAATATAAAAGGGACGAAGTCAACTGAAAGCTCCATGCATCGGATTCATGTTAAGCATTGTCCTTCCACCATTGAAAGAAATGATAAAAAGTGTACTTCTTCAAGAAGAAGCCAGCCGAATCAACAACAAAAAGCAGATGCAAAAAAGTCAGATGGGTCAGATGTGCCTGACTTGTGCCACATGAGAATGCTCTAATGCAAATAAAAAAGGGTTAGATTTGTTTGACTATTCCTTTTTGTACATATTCCGATAGAAGAAGATAAATCCACAAATACTTAATTCTTTCGCAATTCAGAGTTTAGAGGATGGAACTTGTTAACTGTGTTTGTAAATGAATCTTGGAGTGACTTATTGTTTGATCTTATACAAAGTGAACCAGTTAATTATTGAATGCATTCTAGAACGCCTATGACAGTGTTGGGAATTGGGATACATGGTGATCCTGTAGAGGAAATATGATTCATGATGGAGTTTTGCCGTTTCTAGTGTAACGGCTTCTATATAACATGCCAAGAAGATAATATTCCAACTAAAAATTTGAAAAGAAAAGGTAAACAAGACCACCAAAAGTCAAATTCTATATCAAAGCAGAAGCCACTCATTGCATCAGCAACACATGACAGCTAGTTTTGACTATTAAATATCTCTTTTCCTCAGATCTAAGATTTGAATTTTGTAATGCAAAATAACAGGGGGCATACAAAGTTATTTGTGCTCCTAAATTAAAGAAAAATAAATCAAATTGTTGATAGATTGAACAAACCTGTGTCAGACCAGTGCTCGGATGCTGTATTGCAGTCCTAAAAGTATTCAGATGGGTTTCTATTTAGTAGTGATAACAAAGCCGAAGTGATGTAAAGCACAGAATTCAGTGATAACAATTGTTGGAAATTGTAAACACATAATAACACCAAAGCTGCTAATACCAGACAATCAAGTCCAATTGTACATATGTTGAATGTCACTATTAAAATCTCCAGAGAAGACAACAATAAATTATACTGAACAGTACTTAATCTTAATTCACATTGACTGTTGTCATGCATTGACAAGTAGATATTATGATTAACTATGGACAAAAAACTCCACTGGCATTTATCATCTAGTTCAACCTTCACATAGACAAATACTTACACAACTAGACAATAAAAGCACAAACTAAACACAAAAATCAAAGAGAGGAAAAGAAAACCCTCGTCTCCCTTCCAATCCATATACAATAAAAGTGAGCTCCACAAGCATTTACACTTGTTCACTCTTTCTTGCACATCTTCTCACATAGTAAAACATCAATTGCCTAACATATAATGTGCCAATGCAGCAATAGCAGAGACACATCAGACCACAACTAAGGCCAGACCACATATCTAGGTTCTACTTTAGGTACGAAATTTCAACATAATAGTCATATTACAGCATTTTCACTGTTCTCTTGGTCAACTTCTTCCCGGAGCTTCTCCTGTTGGCTCTGCAAACAAGATATTTTCCGTTAATATCGGAAATATATTGACATTTTGTAGATTACAGATCAACCAGGTTTGATTTGCACGCTATAAGGATAGTGTCACAAGACATCACATGACTGAAAAAGAATAGAAGAATATGATTGTTTGAAGGTAGAGAAATTAAAGTATCACAATATATCATATGATAGTAATATGTCTAATCAAGAATTATCATTAATTCATCATACCTAGGTAGGGATATCCAATATGACCCAAAAGAAAAAGAGGTGGCAAAAGCTAATCCAACCCAACAGACCCTGACTGATCCAAACCCAACACTGACCCCAATATTTTAGAAGTCAATGATCAAGAAAGTCAACTGCTGACCAAACCTGAGCTAACCTGAAACCCAACTAGACTCACTCGAGAAACCATGTCAACTTGTTCCCAAAAACTCCAAAATCAATTTTTCTCAGGGAGGTAACAAAAAATAACCTGATCCAACTGGCCTGACACAACATCCGAATCCACCTGACCCAACACAACCTAAACCCCTATGACCTAAGACTTGAGATGATCAAGAAAGTTGAACGATCTAAGAACACAAACAACTTGAAATTGTACCTCATAAGACAGTCAAATCAAGCTTATGCTTGACCAGACCTATCCTGGCTCAATCCTATTGGCAGTTGTGTTAATTAACTACAACAGACCCAACCTGGTCTCGAGGTATGCATTAAGCCAGTAATGTATAATACTCAATCCTATTATACTAGTCCATGCCAATATAAAATAATATTCACCTGTATACCAGTAGTGTATTTGAAGACAAGTTTAGATGAAATGTGCTTCTTCAATAATATTACACTGTAAGTATATTAATATCAAAGGACTGTTAAGTTTATTTTAAAGTTGTGACAAACTTAAGCTGGTATCATTTCTCAAAATTTATGATTTGAAAAGGTTTGCCTTCCTCAGAAAAGTACAATATCATTCAGTCAGTCATAAGGATAAACCCAAATATGTTAATAAAACCAATCCAAGCAGAACCAGAACCAACAAATATGAAAAGTTCGACCCATGAAATGAACCTCATAATTTTTTTTCTGACTTCTCCCATGTGGTTAGCCGTTAGCTTCTACTTAGCTCATCCAAAAAAAGGACTCCCCTACATAAGTGGGGCACATGACTTTGTGGCAGTTGGATTAATACATTTTAAGGTGAACCCAGCTTCTTCTTGGTGAAAACAATTCACAATGTCTACAAATTTATAGCACGAAATTACAATTCTTCAGTTCTTCTAATACTATGCAAGTATCTAGGTATTATAACCCTATTAAAGCTCTGATTTCATAATAAGGCATGCAATTTTGCCAAATTGTAGAAGTGCAAGCGTATCTAAAATAATAAAAAAATTATCAGAAAATATTCTAGCCTCTCCCTAGTTCTTAATCCCAAATTTCTCCCAGTAAATCAGCAACCCAATACTACATTCCCAGAATCCATCTGTACAACCTGAATCCTCATCAGTTTTGATCCTAACCTTGCAGTTCTTCAGCCTAAGAACCCGAATTACTCCATAGTTCACTGAAAATTATCATAACCCTAAGAAATTATACACTATATATAAAATAAAGAGAAATTCAAGAGATATCAATCCATACCAGAGAAAACACCCTCGAAATCTCAAACCCGTCCACAGAATCCTCGATATCTGTCTCAGGCGTACAATCAGGTGGCGTATCGAACAAGGAAACAGCGAGCCTCTTATTCACGACGCCTACGTCGAAGTAAATCACGCCAGAGCTAGGCACGTCGACGCGAATTCCGAGGACAGGGAACCAGAGAAATAGATCCTGAGCGGAGACGCCGGAAATAGAGCCGATCTGGCCGTATGAGAGCGCGCCGGTAATGGTGGCGTTGTACTTGACGGCGTTGTCGAGCTTAGCTGTGCATGACTTATTGAGGGAGGCAACGAAGAGGCCATCGTCGGAGAGGGAAAAGTTAGCGATGCCCTTGGGGAAGAGGCCGCTGGGGAGGCCATGCGCTTGTAGAGTCTCGTAGGGATCCGGAGAGGCGGCGGGGCGAGGGGAGGCGAAGGGAACGAGGATGAGGAAGAGGAGGAGAGAGAGAAGGGAAAGCATAGGATTAGATGTTGAATCGGAGGCGGAGGTGGGTAAAGTGAGAGGAGGGGGGAGAGAAGAGAAGCACAGAAGAGCTGGCGCTCGAAATAAGGGTAAGAAGAGAAGCAGCAAAGAGGAAAGCCGAATGGGGGAAGATTTGGAGAGGAGCTGAGGAGGAAGCGTTGATGTTCCAATTCCCATTGCATTAAATTTCTATCCGATGGGAAAATGATCGTTCGATGGTATTAAGATTCGCACAAAAATTTCGCTCCATGCTTTAATAATCGTTCGAAATATCAGATTTGACGATCCAACGGTTTTTATCCATCGGACCAAATTTGGTCCGATGGGCGTTGGAACTCACCCCGTACGAGCTGGGGAAGGGGATCCAAAACGGCAAAACCTCCGCTACGTATTCTCTCCAACAGTTTGCGTCCTAGGTCACTGACTAGTGGGTCCCACAATTCGTGGGACTCACACGTCAGTTATTTGCAATTGGTTTTCGTGCGAGGGGAAATAACGAGGAGAGCAGAGAAAACCCCGACACGGAAGGGGATAGACAGTTTTATGTTTTGTTTGTGGCGGTGGGCTTTCCTGTCAGTCGTGCTATTGGTTGGGCCCGCTTTCAAGGAATTGAGGGCTTATAACCATCGCAAAACGACAGATATATATTCGGCTATAGGAAGTTGACGTCGAATTGTCCTTACTGATTTGCTGGTATTATTTTTTTCCATAGTTTTATCCTAGTTGGTGCACCAGTGCATCTTTTGGGGGTGGGCTCCTTTGATTCGATCATACACATTCGCGTCCCCAAAGATTGAACACCGCGTACGTACTTGTGTTACTGTATAAGTGTGTGTATATATGCACTTTTGAAATTTAGATTGTATAGATGTCAAAATGATGCAGAGGAGGAGGAATTGCACTAAGAGTTACTGCAGAATGCAATGCAATTTTTATCTTTTCACCACACAATATGAGCCCAAATATTCTCAAATTATGTTTGTGTACTAAATGGGCCATACATATGTATATATGTTTAGAAAACTTGTCAGAAAACTTAATAATATGCGCCATGGATTAATTAATGAACTTTCCATCAGTTCATGGATGAAATAACACCGAAAAAAGGAAAATTTCAAATAGGTGTTGGGCGTCGGAAATTTAATTTGTCAATTTATGCAAATATAAAACTGCAAATTAAATTTCTCTAACACAAACATAGGAATGAATGAATGAGCATGATTTGTGAGAGAGGTTTCTAGTTCTAAATTTAGCACCATCTGAAATTTATGAGAAAGAGGGCTTGAGCCTTTCCTTTATTAAAAAAAATAAATAAATAAATAAAAAAAAAATAAATAGTAGTGTAACGTATCAGGAGAAAAAGAGAAATACTTGAAAAAAAAAAGAAAAAAACAGATGTGCATAAATATATAACATAATATTGTTTGCAACAAAGCCAAAGGAGATCACTGTCTAGTGGTCCTGGGGCACTTGGTGGGACTCATCAGTGCCGGAGCTGTTGATCTCATTACAATCAGAAGCACTGAATTCTCTACGAATCTTCATATCCTTGTATTAATAGAAGTAAGCACAAACTAGAAACTAAAGCAAATTCACAACTCCGAGGATGGCTGCCGTATAGTAAAAGATGTCAAGTCTGCCGAGTAGAATGTCATCATTTAACCAACCTTGTTTTCCATTCTTACTCGTGGCACTATCTACAATGTTCACCATAAGTGTGCATAAGTAGCTTGCGCATCCCGTACTATCATAGAAGACCACTGTAGCTCAAGCGGATATGTGCTCTGGAAATTGCGTGTTGTAAAACTCTAATTGTCCACATCAGTTAATGCTTGAGAAACCCCAAGCAACATGAGTTGAGGCACAAGCCAAACACCGACAAAGATGACGTCCCTTCACTTGACGGGGACGAATCTTGTATCTTTTTGGCCACCAATGCTCAAACTACATTTGATATGATAACAATGACTATCCCTATGCCTTGTCTCTGTAGCATATGGCATAGACTGAGGCCGGAGGGATGGTGAAATGGGGTCCTAGTTTGTGGCACATGGACATTCCTTGCAAGTATGAGAAGTTAAATGTAAGGGAGGCATGGTAATAGTGTCTTTGTATGATGATAACATGATATATATGGGAATAGATGAGGAGTTAGTGAATCAATTCAAGAATAAAATGAAGAGCCGATTTGAGATGACAAATCTTAATTTGTTGCGTTACTTTCTTGAGTTAGAAGTTATGCAAGAGGAAGGAAGCATCTTCTTATCACAAAAGAAGTATGAAGAAGACTTGCTCAAGAGGCTTGACATGCAAAATTGTAAGACTGTACCAACCCCCATGAATGTCAGAAGTCTAATTGGAGGCTTGATTTATCTGACGCATATAAGGTCAGACATTTCATATGCGGTTGGAGTGATCTCTAGATTTATGTATAATCCATCCAAGCAACACTTTGATGCAGTAAAACGAGTTCTAAGATACATTATTCGTACTAGGAGTTATGGTCTCTGGTATGATAGTTCAAATAGCTTCAATCCAATTGGTTACTGTGATAGTGACTGAGCGTGATGTGCAGAAGATAGAAAAAATACAATTGGGTACATCTTTTCTCTAGGAACAGGTGTAGCAATTTGCTGGAGTTCAAAGAAGCAAGAGATGGTGGCATTATCATATGCAGAAGTTGAATACTCAGCAATGAATTTAGCAGCGTGTTAAGCAGTGTGGGTGATAAGAGTTTTTATTAGATTTTGATCAAAGGCAGCACACCCCCACACCAATCCATTGTGATAATCAATTAGCAATAGCTATGATCAAGAATCATGTTTCTCATGGTAGTACTAAGCATATTGAGATCAAGACGCATTTCGTTAGAGATTTGGTTTCAGAAGGAGCAGTTGAGCTGAAGTACATCAGTATCGAAGAGCAGAATGCTGATATACTTACCAAGGCACTAGCAAGTGGCAAGTTTGAAAATTTTCAAAGAATGATTGGAGTAACCGGTTTTGAATTAAGAGGGTGTGTTGAGAGTTAATTCAAAACAACTTTTGTAGATGTGGGTTTAGTTAAAAGTTCAGGTTGGATATGTAGAACGTGCAGGGTATTTTTGGAGGAGTTGGTTTTTATACTTAGACTGATATGTATAGGGTTAATGGGGTTAGTACTTTCTATTTTAGCCGAGTCTGAAATTAGTAATTTAGTGGATACTATTTTTAGTCTTTTGTTTTGTTTTAAATTCTGTATTGTTGTAATCGAGTGAATATGAAAAAGTTGTTAATTTTAAGCATAAAATTGAGTTTTGTCTCTTGTATAATTCTTCCTTTATTCCAACACCTATGTCAGTACCCATTTCTTAATTTCGACCATTTCCATTTTCGCTTGTATAAAAGTTGACGTATCATTATTTGTGCAAATAAAATATATTTATATTTGCACATTAGACTATGTTCGGAGAAAAATTGTCAAGTTTAATGATTTTATGAAATTAAGATGAGTTCTGAATTAGTGAAAGCATGTACATTCCACTGTAATTTAGAACTCAAGAAATGACGATAAGACATGTACATGCTATTATTGGTAGATAACCGTAGAACGGTTATTACGATCCAGCATGCTTCGATGGAATTGTACCAGTAAATACCATTAATGATGAAGTCTTTCTTTGTAGAAGATGTCATAATTGGTCAACCACTTACAGCCCAAGCCGCAAACTCATTATATAAAAACACCAAGCTATTAGTATGCTACAATTGCATAGCAACGATTGCCCAAATACCAAATCATTTATAAAAAAAAGGCAAAACACCTTACATTAGGGGAAAACAGTTTATTAGAGGATACTAGCCGGTATCCATTTATCAAGTGACTTGGGCCTCATTTAGTCATTACCCAACCACCTTAAAAAAGTAGGGAAAATTATAGAACTATGCCGAAACACAATAAACAAAGAGTGAAAAATGAAAAAGTAGCAAAGGAGCAATCTAGACAAACACCAAGATCTTAACCTTTGAAAACGAGGGGTTTGTTGACCTAGCGCATGTAGCACCCGTGCATTTGGAGGGTTTGAAGCAGCTCAGGTGATAGAACATCTTGCAATCCACTAAGTAGCTTGACCTTTTGAGCTTCTCGCATGAGGATCTAAGTGCAAGTTCGAATCCTTCAATTGAGACCCATGACAAGTGCACCATTTTCACATCTTACAGGTATCTCATCGACCCTAGGAGGTAGCATAAACCCAAGCCCCTAACAACACAATATGATATCGGTAGTTGTAGAGGTGGTACAACCCGATCTGACTTAATATTTTCAAAAAGTCAAACTGACCCAAACTCAACTTGAGACCAAAAAAAAATCATCGCTAGATGATTCGAAACCCGACCTGACCCAACTCGACTTGTGACTCGATAATTCTTCTCTGTCAAACTAATTCGACCTGACCTAGCCCGTCCCAAACCCGACCTGACCTGCTTAATTGCCACCTATAGAGGTGGCAAAATGCAAAAACCCAATCCTGACCCAATGAACCTGCTCGACCCAACTGACACCCGAATCAATCGGACCTGATTTTTTAAAAAAATCAAATCGACCTAAACCTAACCTAACCTAAGATCCGAAAAAATTCGATGGCAAAAAACCCGATCCGACCCGATCCGACCCGATCCGACCCAACCTGACCAGTGACCTGATAATATTTCTTAATCAAACTAATCCGACTTAACCCAAACTCGACCCGACCTACCCGATTGACACCTCTAGTCAGCTGCATAAACCAGATTTTAAATGTTAGTGACAATGATTGTGGTCTGTGAGAATGTTGGCTTTCAAGACTTTTTCCAAGGTTTAGATTATTTTGTTACATTTCAGTATCATTACTTTGTTATAAGAACAAGTGTATCTTCGTGCTGATTCAATTGATTCTTCTGAGAATGTGTCTGCTGACTTGAGAATCATTTACCCTACAGAATATTTGAACTTGACGAGTCTCCCTTACTATAGGCTGGTACTCAAAATAGGTGTCCCTCTAATGCTACTTCGTAATATAGACCAGCATAGCGGTTTGTGTACTGGAACAAGATCGGTTGTGTCTGGATTAGAGAACAGACTTTTACAAGCACAAGTGATCACTGACAGTGCTGCTGGTATGCATGTGCGTATATATCCGACGTCTCAAAAAAACATCTTCATTACTCATCCAATACAGGAAACACCAATAGAAGATTTTATTTATTACAAAGTGAAATATCATATTTGTTTTTTTTACTATCAATGTCCAATGAAACACTGACATAATACATGGCTGTCCAAACAGAAAGAAAGCAGCAACAGCAACAGCTTCAACTCAAAGCGAAAAAAAAATAGCCAAGTTATCAAGCGTCTTTGTATGTATGTTGCTATTTTTATACCTAAAGTTACATATATTAATAGTGTTTGTTGTCGGCAGAAGCTATTGTATGTCTAGTTTTTTTTATTTTGTTATCTCTGGTCTTTATACATTCAAGTTATACCTACAAATGTGCTGAAGTCCAGCAGTCTACTATGCAACTCTTCCTTTCCTATTCTTTTCTTTTTTTGGCATTTAAATGTTCTTCCATATTATATTAAAACAACATGAATAGAATATAGATCATCTAGATGCTCTTTTGTCGGTTCTATGCGCTATCTGCCTTTTTACGTTTATCTTTTGGAAAGATTTCTATCCTTACAGATCTCAGCAACATTTTCTTACCTTACACTTGCGTGTTTAACTTGTACACATTTATTCTTATTATTATTATTTTTAAATTAAGCAACCCTCCAGTTTCATTAAAACTACAGATGATTGTTACAGTAGAAGATATCAAATACTGATATCCAAATACCTAAATAGCAATACACATTTTTTCTTTACACATAGATTATAGTAAGCATTCACACACAAAAAAAAAAGACAATAGTTCGTGAAACATAAAAAGGAATCAAAACAAAATGAAAACAAGAAAATAATGCCCCAATACATCAATTGAAAAAGTAAGCATCATTAAAAAAAAAGAATTTTAACAATAGAAAAACAATTCTGCTACATAATTTTCATCACATCAACAAACATAGAAAAGAGATGCATGCCAAACATGCATTCTGCAGGAAAAATGGATGCATCACTTTCAGGACAACAAATCAAGCTTTATCAAGTGGAGCGCGTTCACTACTCTAGTAAATTTTAAAACTGCAAAATAAGTTTCCTTGTCTAACACACAAACATAAGAACGAATGAACATGATCCGTAAGAGAGGTTCTTGGTTCTAAATTTAGCATCATCTGAAATTTATGAGAAAGATGGCTTCAGCATTTCCTTTATTAAAAAATAAATAAATAGTGGTGTAACATTTCAGGAGAAAAGAAGAAATACTTGAAAAACAGAAAAAAAATAATAAATAACATGATAAACCACATAGATGAAATGAAGTTATTCTCTAGCTATCTTGATGAAACAAGTTTTTATTGTTTGTAACTGAGCCGAATGATCACTATCTAGTGGTCCCGGGGCTCTTGGTGGGACTCATCGATGCCGGAGGCGTTGATCTCATCATAATCAAAATCACTACGAATCTTCATATCCTTGTATTGATAGAAATATGCACAAATTAGAAAGTAGAGCAAATTCGCAACTCCGAGAATGGCTACCGCATAGTAGAAGAGGTCAAGTCTGCCCAGTAGAATGTCGTCATTTAACCAACCCTGTTTTCCGTTCTTACTCGTGACACTATCTACAATGTTCACCATAAGTGTGCATAAGTAGCTCGCGCACGCCATACTGGCGTAGAATACCGCTGTAGCTAAAGCAGACATGTGCTCTGGGAATTGCGTGTTGTAAAACTCTAATTGTCCCACATCAGCTAATGCTTGAGAAATCCCGAGCAACACGAGTTGCGGCATGAGCCAAAACACCGACAAAGATGATGTCCCGTCGCTTGACAAGGACGAATCTTGTATCTTTTTGGCCACCAATGCTCCTACTACATTTGATATGATAACGAAGACTATCCCTACACCTTGTCTCTGTAAAACGGTGATGCCACCTTCGATTTTGGTGACTTTGCTTAACAGAGGGACGAGAACCATGTCATAGAGAGGGACAAATAGTGCTAAAGCAAGGTAGCATATGGCATAGACTGAGGCCGGAGGGATGGTGAAATGGGGTCCTAGTTTGTGGTACATGGACATTCCTTGCAAGTATGAGAAGTTAAATAGTTGTGTCAGCACAACAAAATAGGTCACACCTGAAAGCCATACTGGTACTAATCTTATCAGGCATTTTAGTTCCTCAATGCTCTGTATGCTGCAGAGAGCCCACCTGTTTTTAGCAGAACCGTCTTCATTTGTGTCGCCTTCTCTAATGATAGCTGCTTTGTTGAGGAACCTATACATGAACAATAAATAAATTAATTTATGATCATTAATGAAGATGGATATTGGCAGTACTATGATCTATTGAAATTAGAATGCAATATTCTCTCATATACATTGGGGTTTCTGTTCAATCCCTTCACATTTTGGGCTTCAAGTGGAAAATTAAGGTTAATGTACTTCTAATATTAGAAACTTAGAAGGCAATATATATTCCATAGAAAATTGGTATTCTACCTTGTTTTCTTCTTTTTGCATCAATATATATACTATCATTCTTTAATAATTAGTACTACTTTTTGCATAGGACTAGAATTAGAGGGAAAAAAAAATATGGAAAAGCTTACTTGAATTGCGTAGTGAGTCGGAGTTTGGACTTCCTAGCATCAATTGGAGGATCATATAGTTCTTTCTCTTGCCGATCGACATCATTTGGGTACGGAAGCCTGAGGTTTATCTTCAAAACTGATGCAACCAAAACCTGAGCAAGAGTAGTGAATACGCTTCCTTCGGGGGCTACATGAATATACAATTTGGTGCCAAGAAAGAACACGATGATGGAAATAACCATCAAACCAGCAGGGACGCCGAACCCGATAGGCCAACTAACTTCACTTTGTAAATATACAATGACAGTGTAGGCGAAGAAAATCGCAGCGGCAGTCGTGCCATAGTACCAGTTGAAGTAACTCTTCATTTCTTTCTCGTGCTCCTTTTTCGTCTTGTCGAATTGGTCCGTCCCAAAAGGTATGCTGCAAGGGATGATGCCTCCGTATCCTATTACTAAGAAAGCTAAGGATATATAGAGAACGGCGCATTGAAAATTGGATGCTCCTATACAATTGCCAAGTTCTTGATCTAATGCACTGCATGTCGGAGGCTGGAGACCAGGCACCGATGCCAATAAGGTCAGAAGAATCATGCCCTGAAGATTAAACAAATATATATGGCATGGGTTTTTATTATATAAGTAGATCAATTATACATGCAATGTACAAGGGTGCTCTTTTGCTTGCACCAAGAATAAATTTTGTCAAAGGTTAACATAAAGATACAATACTAATTAATTTTGCGCCTTTTATATTTAGTCATGTTTATGATTCTTTTTTCTTTTAGCCTTTAGCTGAGTTTGATGTTCCCAGCATAAGCAAAACTCATCAATTGACCGATCTTAAAATAATTATAAAAAAAACAAAATTGAAACATTATGCAGTGCTTTGTTGGGTTAATTTAGCTAATTCAAATGTTACAAAATGTCAATTTGAAAGTATTTGCTAAATTATTTGTAAATGAGAACGATTTCATCTTGATTACCAGGAGGTTTACGAAAGAAGTATATATGATGGTTCGGAAGTGACCGAGATATGAATCAGAGAAGAATGCTCCGACAAGCGGTGAGAAATTAAAAAATCCGTTCAATATGTTCGACACATTATTTGCAGTGATTGACTTCATATTGAAATGCTCAATAAAATAAAATGTTAGATTCGCGGTCACACCAAACGTTGCTATCTTCGCAGCAGTTTCATTCACTGCAAACAATCAAAAGATCATAACCCCCACCCCCCCCCCCCCCCCCAAAAAAAAAAAAAAAAAAAGAATGTTAAACTACGATAAAAGAGAAGAAACCACATATATGTATGGTACATATATACATTGATGAACCTGTAGAAGCTCTTATCTAATTTTATTACAGTAATTAACTATGGTTATTCATGTTATCATGTATCTTGGACCATATACATAAATTACATGATAGAATTTATTTCAAACATAATCATATCGTAATTCATAAATTCTAAATTTATCATGATCATCTAATGAATCTTTAATCTTTAATTCTAAATTATTTTGATCCGAGCCATGATCTTCCAGAGAGACACAATAATTGACAATCACTGGAAGCCCTCAAATCTCCAAACAATCCCTCTCAAGTCTGATGGAGAGAGCAAGAGAGACGACAACGACAACCCTCTTCTGCACAAATAGGGACACCTAATTCTCAAGTTCTTGACCCAAAACAGTTCTCTTTCTCCCCTCTCAATATTTTTTTATTTTCTTGTGTATCCGTCTTTTTTTTTAGAGAGAGAGATCCGAAATTATATTGAGAGAGGGAGACTAAGAGATGTTAGCAGTGGGAAAAACCGCCTCTAAATTTCAAGAGGTTATTTATATTAGATCTTTAGCGGATCTAAATTTAGAACTTGTCTATAATTGGGTGTTCTCCTATTTACAGAATATTGTCATGTTTAATTGTGTTTTCCGGGACCAATAACATAATTATATTGTTACTAAATTTTATATAATTTAAATCATCACTAAATCATAAAGTTATTAATATACATTTTATACATTAAATGCCCCATTTCTCATGACATATATTGGACCCGATAAATAGTATTTAATTTGATCACTTCATAACAGGCCTAATTTGATATTTGACAGTTCATTATTTAATATATATTTATATTACATATAAGTCTATATATATTGTAATTAATAGAAATTAATTTCAACATTACATACAAATACCAGTTGGTAGTGTATTATTGTATATTATGAGAATTTGAGAGAGAGAGAAACATAGAGATACCTAATATATAAGGCACAGTTTTCCATCCTCTGGGCTTCCCCTCCACTTGATTACCATCCTCTTCGTCCCTCACCTTTGGTGGCTCCATGAATGGTAGACACTTTAAGTAATAAACCAAAGTGGTAAACACAGAGTTTCTCGTTCTCATGCTAGCCATCTAATTAATATATCCGAATTTGATTTCTTTTTCTTTTGTATTTCAAAGAGAACCTCGACTACAATAGAGAGTTCTTGACGAAGTATGATATCTGAGATAGTAGCTAGCTTGAGCAAACAAATTGGATTGTTGTAGGATACAAGAGATGTTCGCTGCTTCTATGCTATTCATATTAGTAATTGCGTGTTGATAAGTCAGCGTCCTCCGTTTTTTCTTCGCTACTTTAGTTTTGAAAAAAACATGATTTGGAGCGCTAGAAATTATTTCTTATAAAAGAAAAACAGGGAAAAAAAGACCGCAGGCAAAGAAAACTGAGGAAAAATTATTGTGTGATCCAGTGTTATGATGTACTGACAAAGTAAAACTTATTGGATTAAAGAATTAGAAACTACTGAAATTGTGACTCCTCTATAATTAAAGTGATTCAAGATTTGTTCTATCTAGAAATGGTAGGTATAGAATTTTCAGTACCATTTTAAAAATAAAAAAAGTGAATATACCACTGGATTCATTGAAACCATAATTGTGTATACATCATCAGGTACCACTAACTAAAAAAACCTAACCATTATTAGAAATATCTAAACCGTTACCTTCCTACTTCCTTTCAAATTAATAATTAAAGTTGAAAGATAGCAGAAGAAAAACAGACTATTGAGGGGAAACATGTTTTATTATGAGATTGACACAGAGATGTGATCAAGTAAATCGAGGTAAAAAAAAAAAAGAAATGTGTAACAGAAAATAAATTTAAGAACTAGTAAAAGAAAGAAGATAAGAGAAACAAGATTAGGTAATTAATTAAGCAGCTAGCCCGTAGAATAAACGGAGACTTCATCTATTGATAGCGATTGATTCCATTGCACTTTAATTAATTAGACGCCATTGGAGAAATTAAGCTGAAAGCCGAAAGAATTCCAAAATTATATCAAAGTTAATTAACTCTTGACCACGTACCACCATTTTGAAGACTTGAAAAGTCTTTTTCTAAATTAAATAATAAAAATAATGTACAAATAAATTACATAATAAAATCGTTGATATGAATAATAGCTCATTTAATATCAATAACAAAGTCGATATTAATAACAATATCAATGACGATATTTATATATCAACTCCCATTTCTAAAATCATAGCGCCGTAAAAAAAATGTGGATTTGTATAATTAGCCGGATATGAAGTCTCAAGTTGCTTGACTCTTAAATTTACATTTACATTATTAGAACTATGTTTTATAGTGGAAGATTAATTCACGTCAGTTTTTAATCTATATATTTAATTTAATTATTATAGATAATAGAATTATATATCATTCTTCAAACAACTGCACTGTTATTTACTCATTAAAGTTGAAAATAAGTGTTTTTTATTTTTTTATTTTTTTGTCGTTGATATTAAACGAAAGCTGAAATAAAAGATTTGAGAAATAATACACTAAATAAATTGGTACAAGTAATTCATTTTTTTTTTGTCTGAAAAAGAGAGAACAATATGAGTTTGGGAGTGCATAATAGCATATAAAGACTCAATAAACTAATTCTCTGGGAATTACAAAGATAAATATTTCCGGTATTTTCTATAATTCTTACATATCAAACGGCCCCATAATAAACTCTCTCTTTGTAAGCATACATGTTTTGATTTCAAAATCTACAGGGAAAAAAAAATAAACAGCTCGTTATCATTTTTTTATTGTTAAAATAAAAAATGATAACTTTAGATTTCGTTAATCTACAAAAAAAAGAGTTATGTATATATCTGTGAATTATCATCTGACCTAAGAAATGTTGATCTTTTTTTGTTTGTTTGTTATTCTACGTTCTGCTAGAAATGAAACAAATTGCACATGGTATATACCAAAACGACGGCTAAAGTAAAATCTTGCTAAACCAAGGAAAACTACAACGTTAAATGTTTGTGTCAATTTTGAAAAGTAAGAGCACAATTATAAAAATGACTTTCAGAATCAGAGCACACGTAGTAGCCTACATCATGCATCTGTTGATCTTCGGAAAAAAAAAATCATAATAGTACATTTTTAACAATTGTTTTAGATTTTACATAGTTGAATTTATGTGGTTTAGCTTGAATATTTTTAATTATTTTGTACAAATAACAGAAAATAGAAACTCCACATATAATTATAAGTATAAACATCTAATTTATCTATTCTTAGTACATACGATAATCTGAATGACTAAAGTTTCATAAGTAAAAAGAAACGGAACCTTTATTATAAACAGTGAGTGTATATGTATAGACACCTGTAAAACTTATTCTTAATGCATAAATACTAGTTTTTATATAGTATAAATATTGACTTAACGATATAAACACATGACCGATTAGTAAACATCGCTCTTTCATTAAAAAAATATATTATAAATATATTAGTATAATCACCTATTATATTAATATAAACAACAAAGTTCAAAGGTATAAACACCGGAAGGCTATGGGCGTTGGACAGTAAGCACGAGGAGATGGTGCTGGGCATTGGATGATAATGCTAGGTGATCTTCTTAACAATGCAATGCTAGATACTTTTCATTTACAAATTGCTTTGACATGTTGACTTTTCATTTAACGCAAATTTTATTAGGGGGACGAAATAGAGGGACAGAGCCTGGGGTTCTGTTAGCATGGCCTTTTTTTATTCTCAATTTCCAAAATGAATACGTCAAAATGAACTGTTGGGGTCAAGGCCCAAATTTGGGCCTAGCCCAGCTCACAAGAAAAGCCACTATTGGCTGATTTGGGTTTGTTTAAATCCCCTCTCTTTTTTCTTCTCTTGAGAGATGTCATGGTGAAATAGTTCATTCTTTGTATCTAGATTTTCTAGTGTGAGATAGAGAGCTTAGGTCTTAAGAGAGAGAGTGAGAGAGAGAGAGTTAGCTTGTGAACTTGAGAGATTAAGTGATTGCTTGGTTGTAGCGATTGTACACTAAATTTTATATCTACTCCTTGAAATAGTGAAGTTTACCAATTTATTGCTCTCTTGTGCATTAGCGTCACTTGATTTATCCCATAATAACATCTTTGTATTTCCCCCTCTTTCTTGTGATTTTGAGTGGTAATTAATGCATGATTATTTTGGTCTTTAATTTCTTGATTAATGCGGTGTACGATTGTTGCTAGTTAATTACAAGTATCTTATTGTGGTTGGTTTAAAAATCGTTGATTAACTAAGTGGGATCCTGGGTGTACAATAGGTATTCGAGAAATTACCGAACACAACTCTCTTGTTGGTTAAAATTTCCTAACAAATTGGTATCAGAGTTTAGTCACTTGATATGGTTCCAACATGGACAAGAATACTAACACCAACATAGCCACCTCATCTGGGATTGAGAAATTTGATGAGAGACAAAATTTTGCATTATGATGAGGCTCGATCCATGATGCAGTTGTGCTTCAAAGGTTGGAAGAAGCCTTGAATGACATCAAAACGGATATGATGGAAGAGGAGAAATGGAAAAAGATAAGTGGTAAGGCTCGTAGTGCAATCCGATTTTATTTGGCAGATGAGGTTAGGGCTCCGTACATGATCGAAACTTTTCCAAATGAGTTATGCAAGAAATCAGAGGGTAAGTATATTTCTAAGTCCTCAACAAGTCAAACGGTTTTGAAAAAGCAGTTGTATTGGCTTAGGATAGGAGACGGTATGGACTTGAGGGCTTACATTGGCATGTTTAACACATTAGTATGGGATATGTTAAATGCAGGTGCAAAAATTGAGAAAGAAGATCAAGCTTGTCTTTTCATGAATTCCCTCCTAAGGCCATATGATCCTATATATTATGATGCCTTTATTGGGGAAGAATAGTGAACTCACCATGACGAAAGTAACTATCGTGCTTTTGGATTCTGAATCCATGAAAAGGCGAGAGGAGGATGTATCGAGATCTTCTAGTGCCTTCCTGATGGAGTCGGATGTGCGAAAATGGAATAACTTGGGTCACAAGGTATGTCATAAGTGCGGAAAGACCGATCACTTTTGAAGGAATTGTCCCAAGAGACGGCTTAGTCGTCCTTCTACACATGGAAATGGTCATGTGGCCATTGCGGTGGACAAAGATATAGATGTCATTGTTTGTTTGGGTGTAGATGATGTGGGAGAGGAGGTTGGAGATGGAACATATAGCGGTGGTGCTTGTGAGAGTTGGGTGACAGACTCGAGATCTATATTCCATGTATGTTCGCGGAGAGATTGGTTCTATTCTCTTCATGAGGTTTTCGATGGTACCGTGACTTTGGCGAATGACATGATTTTGCCTATTGCTAGAGTTGGAAAGGTGCGGTTCCGGATGTGGGATGGTGTGGTTCACACGGTGATAGGTGTGAAGTATGTACATGGGGTATGACAAAGTCTTCTATCACTTGGCGAGTTGGATTTACGTGGGCGTGATCTTTGGATTTGCGATGGATCCATGGATGTGTTTCGTAATGGCAAGGTTGTCATACAAGGCATCGAGTGCGGTGGGTTGTATGAGATGGTTGGTACAATGGAGACCCCTTCTACTGTTGTATCGGCTAGTACTTCTACGAGTGACATGCAGCCTAAAAATTTTGATAAGGCTTGTGAGGCCAGTGGTACGATCTTCGACAGGATTGTGTTTGTGCTTGCTGGTGATGGTCGTGGTACAGTGGCCTTGTGTGAGGCCTTGGTAGGTGGAGTTGCAAGAGGTGACGACGTGGACCGATGCATTGAGATTACGATGATTAAGATAGGTCTTGTGACGGGTGTCATTGATGATTGACCTAGATGTACATGAGGTGGAGGCGATAGGCATGGTCGTCAGAATTCTCATAGGTGCCTAGATGCTAGAGGAGTCTTGCGCATATCGGTTGGACACAATTTTATGTGATGTCATGTGGGGGTGTTGGACCTGGACGACCTTGGGTCGTGGATTCAAGTTTGACGCGGTGAGTCTCTTGATTTGGAAACTCGATGGGAGGCTATGGGTGATCGACAGGCAGCTATTGGGCTATAACGGCTGATGACGGATTTGTTCTGCCAATTTGAGCCTCGAGGTGGAGATTGTTGGGGTTAAGGCCCACCTCAATGCATTTCGGGGAGAACCAGCTAGCTCTAGGTTCGAGAATTAGGGCCTGACCCAACTCACAAGAAAAGCCATTGTTGGCTGGTTTGGGTTTGTTCAAATCTCATCTCTTTCTTCTTCCCTTGAGAAAAGACATGGCGAAATAGTTCATTATTTGTATCTAGGTTTTTTAGTGTGAGATAGAGAGCTTAGGTCTTGAGAGAGAGTGAGAAAGACACCATTGTAAAGAGAGAGAGTTAGCTTGTGAGCTTGAGAGGTTGAGCGATTACTTGATTGTAGCGATTGTATACTAATCTTATATTTTCTCCTTGAAATAGTGAAGTTTGTTGATTTGTGACATCCCGGTGGAGTAGGTCCCGACCAAAACATTTGAATTTGGTATTGTTGCTCTCTTGTGCATTCTCATCATTTGATCTATCCCATGGTAACATCTTTGCATTTTTCCCTCTTTTTTAAAATCAAAGGCACTCTTCTTCATTCAGCAAGCCATACACGAATCGATGTTTGCGAAGATTGCAATAGCAGAAACAACAAAGCAGGCCTAGACTATTTTGAAAACAACATTTCAGGGAAGTTCCAATGTGGTAGCCATCAAATTGCAGGGCTTGAGACGGGATTTTAAGATATTGAATATGAACTAAGGCGAGTCAATTCAATTGTTTCTCACATGAGTTACAGCAATAGTCAATTAGATTCGAAGCTATGAGGAAGATCTTTCTGAGAAGATAGTTGTGATAAAAACATTGCGCAGTTTGACAACCAAATTTGATCATGTGGTGGCAGCAATTGAAGAATCCAAAGACCCATCCACCTACATATTTGATGAGTTGATGGGATCACTACAGGTCCATGAAGCTCGTCTCAATCGATCGGAAGGGATGACACCAAAGCTTTTGATACCAAGGGCGAATCCTCAAGTAGCCAATAATAAGACAGAGGTAGAGGTCGAGGAAATAGTAGAGGTCAGATAGTTATGGCGGCAGAGGTGGAGGCAAGCCAAACGAAAACCAACAACACTCTAATCAACTGAAGAAAGATGTAGAGTGTTACTACTGTCATAAGAAAGTTCACATGCAAGCCAATTGCTTCAGGAAATAAAGAGAAAAAAGTCAAGATGTGGAGTAAAAACTGCCACAAGTTCGATCATATGCAAGCTAACTGTAACAAGAAGAAAAGAAAAGAAGGACAAGCAAGCTTTGTCGAAGAGCAGAACAACCAACGAAACAATCAACAATGATTATTTATGGCCGAAACTGGAGAAGAATCAGATGTCAGTAAAATGTGATTTTTCGACAACGGGTGCTCAAACCACATGACAAGATTCAAGCATTTGTTTACATACCAAATCATTTATAAAAAATGTAAAACACCTTGCGTTAGGGGAAAACAATTTATTATAGGATACTAGCCGGTATCCATTATCAAGTGACTTGGGACTCATTTAGTCATTACCCAACCACCCCAAAAAAGTAGGGGAAAGTATAGAACTATGCCAAAACACAATAAATAAAGAGTGAAAAACGAGAGAAAAGTCGCAAAGGAGCAATCCAGACAAACACCGAGATCTTAACCTTTGAAAACGAGCCTAGCGCATGCAGCACCCGTGCGCTTGGAGGGTTTGAAGCAGCTCAGGCGATAGAACATCTTGCAATCCACTAAGGAGCTTGACCTTTTCGAGCTTTTCGCATGAGGATCTAAGTGCAAGTTCGAATTCTTCAATTGAGACCCATGACAAGTGCACCATTTTCACGTCTTGGAGGCATCTCATCGACCCTAGGAGGTAGCATAAGCCCAAGCCCGTAACAACACAATATGATATCATCAGTTGTACATGTGGTAAAACTCGATCTGATCCGATCTGACTTAATTTTTTCAAAAAGTCAAACTGACTCGAACCCAACCTGAGACCCAGAAAAACCGTTGCTAGATGATCCGAAATCCAACCCGACCCAACTCGAACTGTGACTCAACAATCATTCTCGGTCAAACTAACTCAAACTGACCTAGCCCGTCCTGAGCCCGACTTGACCCGCTTATAGAGATGGCAAAAAGCAAAAACTCAATCCTGACCCCAATGAACCTACTCGACCCGACTGACACCCGAATCAACCCGACCTGATTTTTTTTCAAAAAATCAAATTGACCTAAACGTGACTTGACTCGAGATCCGAAAAAAACACCAGACAACCCGAAATCCGACCTGATCTGACCCAATCTGATCAATGACCTGGTAATATTTCTTAATCAAACTAATCCGACTTGACCTGAACCCGACCCGACCTGCCTGATTGACACCTCTAATCAGTTGCATAAACCAGCTTTTAAATGTTAGTGACAATGATTGTGGTTTGTGAGCATGTTGCCTTTCAAGGCTTTTTCCAAGGTCTAGATTATTTTGTTACATTTCAGTATCATTACTTTGTTATAAGAACAAGTGTATCTTAGTGCTGATTTAATTGATTCTTCTGAGAATGTGTCTGCTGACTTGCGAATCATTTACACTACAAAATATTTGAACACAATTTCTTCTGGGAGTCTCCCTTGCTATATGTTGGTACTCAAAATAGGTGTCCTTGTAATTCTACTTCGCAATATAGACTTGCCTAACGGTTTGTGTAATGGAACAAGATCAAGCACAAATGATCACTGACAGTGTTGCTGGTATGCATGTGCGTATATATCCGACGTATAATTTTTATCCACAAAGATAAAAGCCTCCCATTCATGCTAAGGCGAAAGCAATTTCCTGCACGTCTTTCCTATCCCATGTTAATCAATAAAAGCCAAGGTCAGTGCTTAAAACACATAGGAGCCTACCTACCCGAACCCGTTATCTCGCACGGGCAGCTATATGTTGCTCTATCAAGGGCAACCTCATGAGATGGCCTGAAGATCCTCATTTCAAACTATGATGGCTGCTACCCTGAGCACACACAGAACATTGTCTACAAAGAAATTTTCTCTGCCTTAGGTATGTTTTGTTGCTTTCTTCTTTTTGTTATTGCTGATTTTGATATGGCCAGTAGAATAAAAAATGAATTATCTAGGTCTTATTTGTCAATGATTATGGTAAAACAGGTACAGACAATTTGGTCCTTTCTGTACATTTGTTTCTTCTTTGTATTCATATTTTGTCGTCTTCTTTTCTTTAGTTACCAGCAGGTGAGAATGGTATTAGTGGTGATATTCAGACTCATGAACCAGATTCAACAAGTCAAGATGTTGGCAAGTGTCCTTAAGATATTACAGGCTATGCTCACATTCAAGGAGGATTTGGAGTCAGTTTCTTACTCTTGGATGACAATTTATTATTTTATTTTCCTTTCTCAAGTGCTGCGTTGTCCCCTGCCCAATTGTTTTGTGTAATAATTAAATTCATTTCCTACAATACTGATATATTATGCTCATTAAAGTTGGTGCAACCACGAATGGCTATGTTACTGATACATACATGGAACATGCATTATTCTATGAGTTAAGATATTAACATCTTCATTTTTCTCAACAAAATTTTTTTCTCAAAAAAACATCTTCATTACTTATCCAATACAGGAAACACCAACAGAAGATTTTATTTTTTACAAAGTGAAATATCATATTTGTTTTTTTTACTATCAATGTCTAATGAACCACAGACATAATACATGGTTGTCCAAACAGAAAGAAAGCAGCAACGGCAGCAGCTTCAACTCAAAGCGAAGAAAAAAATAGCGAAGTTAACTAGCGTCTTTGTATGTATGTTGCTATTTTTATACCTAGAGGTACATATATAAATAGTGTTTGTTGTCAGCAGAAGCTATTGTATGTCTACTTTTTACGTTTATCTTTTGGAAAGATTTCTATCCTTACAGATCTCAGCAATATTTTCTTACCTTACACTTGCGTGTTTAACGTGTACACATTTATTCTAATTATTATTTTTTTTAAATTAAGCAACCCTCCAGTTTCATTAAAACTAAAGATGATTGCTATAGTAGAAGATATCAAATACTGATATCCAAATACCTAAATAGCAATGCACATTTATTCTTTACACATAGATTATAGTAAGCATTCACACAATAATAATAATATAAAGCTCATTAAAAATATTTTATCTTAACAAAAAGATAATAGTTCATGAAACGTAAAAAGAAATCAGAACAAAACGAAAAAAATAAAAGAATTTTAATAACCAAAAAACAATTCTGCTACATAAGTTTCATCACATCAACAGACATACAAAAGAGATACATGCCAAACATGCATTCTGCGGAAAAATGGATGCATCACTTTCAGGACAACAAACCAAGCTTTATCAAGTTGAGCGCGATCACTACTCTAGTAAATTTTAAAACTGCAAAATAATTTTCCTTGTCTAACAAACAAACATAAGAATGAATGAAACAAAGAATGAATGAACAGGATCCCTAAGAGAGGTTTTTGGCACCATCTGAAATTTATGAGAAAGATGGCTTGAGCATTTCCTTTATTAAAAAATAAATAAATAGTAGTGTAACATATCAGGAGAAAAGGAGAAATACATGAAAAACAGAAAAAAAAAGATAACAAAAAAAATGATAAACCACATAGATGAAATGAAGTTATTCTCTAGCTATCTTGGTGAAATAAGTTTTTATTGTTTGCAACTGAGCCAAAGGATCACTGTCTAGTGGTCCCGGGGCTCTTGGTGGGACTCATCGATGCTGGATCACTGTCTAGTGATCTCATCATAATCAGAATCACTACGAATCTTCATATCCTTGTATTGATAGAAATAAGCACAAATTAGAAAGAAGAGCAAATTCGCAACTCCGAGGATGGCTACCGCATAGTAGAAGAGGTCAAGTCTGCCAAGTAGAATGTCGTCATTTAACCAACCCTGTTTTCCATTCTTACTCGTGACGCTATCTACAATGTTCACCATAAGTGTGCATAAGTAGCTCGCGCACGCCATACTGGCATAGAAGACCGCTGTAGCTAAAGCGGACATGTGCTCTGGGAATTGTGTGTTGTAAAATTCTAATTGTCCCACATCAGCTAATGCTTGAGAAATCCCGAGCAACACGAGTTGCAGCGTGAGCCAAAACACTGACAAAGATGACGTCCCGTCGATTGACAAGGACGAATCTTGTATTTTTTTGGCCACCAATGCTCCTACTACATTTGATATGATAACGAAGACTATCCCTACGCCTTGTCTCTGTAAAACAGTGATGCCATCTTCGATTTTGGTGACTTTGCTTAACAGAGGGACGAGAACTATGTCATAGAGAGGGACAAATAGTGCTAACGCAAGGTAGCATATGGCGTAGACCGAGGCTGGAGGGATGGTGAAATGGGGTCCTAGTTTGTGGTAAATGAATATTCCTTGCAAGTATGAGAAGTTAAATAGTTGTGTCAGCACAACAAAATAGGTCACACCTGAAAGCCATACTGGTACTAATCTTATCAGGCATTTTAGTTCCTCAATGCTCTGTATGCTGCAGAGAGCCCACCTGTTTTTAGCAGATCTGTCTTCATTTGTGTCGCCTTCTCTAATGATAGCTGCTTTGTTGAGGAACCTATACATGAACAATAAATAAATTAATTTATGATCATTAATGAAGATGGATATTGGTAGTTCTATGATTTATTGAAATTAGAATGCAATATTCTCTCATATGCATTGGGGTTTCTGTTCAACCCCTTCATGTTTGGGGTTTCAAGTGGAAAATTAAGATTAATGTACTTCTAATATTAGAAACTTAAAAGGCGATATATATTCCACAGAAAATTGGTATTCTACCTTGTTTTCTTCTTTTTTGCATCAATATATATACTATCATTCTTTAATAATTAGTACTACTTTTTGCAGAGGACTAGAATTAGAGGGAAAAAAAATATATGGAAAAGCTTACTTGAATTGCGTAGTGAGTCGGAGTTTGGACTTCCTAGCATCAATTGGAGGATCATATAGTTCTTTCTCTTGCCGATCGACATCATCTGGGTACGGAAGCCTGAGGTTTATCTTCAAAACTGATGCAACCAAAACCTGAGCAAGAGCAGTGAATACGCTTCCTTCGGGGGCCACATGAATATACAATTTGGTGCCGAGAAAGAACACGATAATGGAAATAACCATCAAACCAGCAGGGACGCCGAACCCGATAGGCCAACTAACTTCACTTTGTATCAAAGGTTACCATAAAGATACCATACCAATTAATTTGGCGCCTTTATGTTTAATTAGTCATTTCATGAATCCTTTTTCTTTTAGCCTTTAGCTGAGTTTGATGTTCCCGGCATAAGCAAAAAACATCAATTGACCGACTTTTAAAAAAATTCTAAAAAAGATAAAATTAAAACATTATGCAGTGCTTTGTTGGGTTAATTTGGTTCATTATTCATAACAAAAAGTACCACATTGAGATTCAAATGTTATAAAATGTCAAGTTGAAAGTATGTGCTAAATTATCTGTCAATGAGAATGATTTCATGTTGATTACCAGGAGGTTTACAAAAGAGGTATATATGATGGTCCGGAAGGGACCGAGGTATGAATCAGAGAAGAATGCTCCGACAAGCGGTGAGAAATTCAAAAATCCAGCAAAGATGTTCGTCACATTATTTGCAGTAATTGACTTCATATTGAAATGCTCAATAAAATAAACTGTCAGATTCGTGCTCACACCGTATGTTGCTATCTTTGCAGCAGTTTCATTCGCTGTGAACAATAAAAGATCATAACCCAAAAAGAAAAAAAGAATGTTAAATAGAGACATTAAGACAAAAGAGAAGAAACCATATGTATGTATGGTATATACATTGATGAACATTTAGAAGCTTTCATCTAACTTTATTACAGCAATTAATTATGGTTATTCATGTTATCATGCATCTGGACCACATATATGAATTACATACAAATACCAGTTGGTTGTGTATTATTGGATATTATGAGAATTTGAGAGAGAGAGAGAGAGAGAGAGCAACTGATAAAGGGGTGATAGCGTAGTTGGCTAGAAAATAAGTTCTAGGACTGTTGTTTATCTATAGGTCGAGAGTTCGATACTCCCTCACGACTTCGCAGTCTGTCCGAAGCTTTTCAAAGAGAGAGAGAGAGAGAGAGAGAGAGAGAGAGAGAGATACCTAATATATAAGGCACACTTGATTGCCATCCTCTTCATCCCTCACTCTTGGTGGCTCCATGAATGGTAGACACTTTAAGTAATGAACCAAAATGGTAAACACAGAATTTCTCCTTCTGATCACGCGACCCATCTAATATATCCTGATTTGATTTCTTTTTCTTTTGTATTTCAAAGAGAACCTCGACTACAGTAGAGATTTCTTGACGAAGTTCAATATCTGAGATAGCCTGCTAGATTGAGCAAAGAAATTGGATTATTGTAGGATGCAAGAGATGCTCGTTGCATCGATTCCAATTTATATTAGCAGTGGCGTGTCGATAAGTCAGCGTCCTCTGTTTCTTCTTCGCTTTTTCAGTTTGAAAAAACATAATTTGGAGCGCTAGAAAGTATTTCTTATGAAAGAAAAACGTGAAGGAAAAAAAATCACAGGAAAAGAAAAAACAGAGGACAAATTATTGTGAGACCCATTATTAATTATGATGTACTGACACAATAAAACTTATTGGATTGAAGAATTAATTAGAAACAAGTGAAATGGACACTCCTCTATGAGTAAAGTGACTGAAGATTTGTTCTATCCAGAGATGGTAGGTGTGGAATTTTCAGTACCATATATTGTGAATTTAATTATAGAAACTTATAAAAATGTCTCATGTTTGAAAGGAGCAGTCAACTTTTTTGAATAATAATGAGGTATCAGGTTAGTTTAACAGCAAACATGTGCTCAAATAGGCACATCAAAGACCAAGGTCAATCTTACATATATTGTCTAATATATTAAGATGATCATTATTTTGGGTTTGAAGATTTGCATTTAATTGCAAATTAATTATTTGATATACTTATTACAATGTTACAATAATAATGTAAAATGATTGTTGATTTATCACGATTGCTTATTTAGCAATCTAACTGAAATAATTAACCACATTGGCATTTACAATTATCATTGCAAAAATAAAAAATAAAATTTACTAAAATGTTAAATCAGTCTCACAAAATAATAATTAAAGTTGAAAGACAGCAGATTAAAAACAAACTATTGAGGGGGGGAAAATATGTTTTATTATAGGATTGACACAGAGATGTGATCAAGTAAATCAAGGTGAAAAAAAAAACATGTGTACCACAAAAACAAATTAAGAACTAGTAAAAGAAAGAAGAGAGGAACAAGATTAGGTAATTAAGCAGCTAGTTCATAAACCCCATAAAAAATATTTGAAAAAAATATATCGAAATTAATGAGAATTTTTATTTTAAAAAAAAGAGAAAAAAAAAAGCAGCTAGCCGTAGAATAAATGGAGACTTCATCTATTGACAGGGATTGATTGCATTGCACTTTAATTAATTAGACGCCATTGGAGAAATTAAGCTGAAAGCTGAAGGAATTTCAAATTTATATCAAAGTTAATTAACTCTTGACCACATACGTCACCATTTACGTAACCAGAGACTTGAAAAGTCTTTTACTGATAATACCTTTTTAAATATTATGAAATCTTAAATGGTTGTCTTGCACTACCTTTCCAGTTCTCATCAATATTAAATATCTAAAAGAAACTGGTGGGAAGAAACTATCTGTTTTATTATTCATATAAAATAAATTATTATTTCTGTTAACTATTTTATTATGTATAAAATAATGTATAAATAAAGTATATAGTAAAATTATTAGTATGAATAATAATTTATTTAATATGAATAATAAAGTCATTTGAAAAAGAATAAATATCGGGATTAATGGGAGACCTTATTTCAAAAAAAAAATATATGAATAACAAAATCAATGTTGATGATAATATCAATAATAATATTTGTATATCAAATCCCATATCTAAAATCACCGTTAGAAAAATGTGGATTTGTGTAAGTAGCCGGATGAAGTCTCAAGTTGCTGAACTCTTAAATTTACATTATTAAAATGTGTTTTATAATGGAATATTAATTCACATCTGTTTTTAATCTATATTTAATTTAATTATTATAGATAATAGAATTATCATTTTCAAACAACTACGCTATTTTTTCTCATTAAAGTTGAAAATTAAGTGTTTTTTTTTTTGTCGTTGATATTACACAAAAGCTGAAATAAAATATTTGAGAAATAATACACTATAAATTGGTACAAGTAATTCATTTTTTTTTGTCTGAAAAAGAGAAAACAATATGAGTTTGGGAGTGCATAATAGCATATAAAGATTCAATAAACTAATTCTCTGGGAATTACAATGATAGAAAAATGTTTCCAGTATTTTTTTTTTAATTCTTCCATTTTTCTGGAATATTAAACGGCCCCATAATAAACTATCTCCTGGTAAGCATATATGTTTTGATTTCAAAATCTACAGAAAAAAAATAAACAGCTCGTTGTCATTTTTTTATTGTTAAAATAAAAAAATGATAACTTTAGCTTTCTTTAATCTACAAAAAAAAAAAAAAAGAGTTGTGTGTAAATTATCATCTGATCTAAGAATGTTGATTTTTTTTTCTTTTTTGTTATTCTACATTCTACATGTTCAGTGACAAAGCCAGAATAATTACGGAGGGACAAAAAAATTAATTTTTAATATATTGATACTTATTTAATTGAATTAAATAAAATAAAATAAGTCAAAAAATATAATATATAAGTAATTATTAAGCAAAAATAAATTCTAAAAAAACTTTTAATTAACCTCTAAAGTTACTAAAATGAAACAAAATTTTAATGCATACGTAGCACTTCGTCATTTGATAATTATTATCTCATTAAATAATTGCATTCTCGATAGGAATAAAATCAATATAATGATTTGTCATTTTTTAATATTAGTTCTCTAAAATAGTATATAAGTCTTTTATGACTCTTATACTTGAGCATCATTTAAGCATTATTTTGTTTTAAAAACTGAATAAATTTTTATTAACAAATATTGCAATAACGCAAGGAGAAAAACTGTTCAAACAAATTACACGTGTATGTACCAAACCAACAGCTAAACTAAAACATTGCTAATCCAAGGAAAACTACAACGTTAAATGTTTGGGTCAATTTTGAAAAGCAAGAGCACAACTATAAAAATGATTTTCAAATATGTTCAATATTGAAATCATTTCATTCACAACGGCACAACAAAACAAACAATCTGAAAGATTTTACTTCATTCCATAATACGTACAAAGTAATATACACAGTTAAAAAAGAATAGGAATCCATTGACAAGGTTAACTTGATAAATTTAATAATAATTTTTCTAATAAATTCAAAAAAAATTATAGACATATTGGAGAAAGAAAGGTTTATGGACAAACCAGATGAAGGTTCAAAAACAGTCTGTCTTATATTTCGTTACACAGAAAGTCAGAAACGACATCTGGGAAATGTTGCAGAATAATAGGTACGCTAGTGTAGTAGTGTATCCTATTTCTAGACTCAGCAATACGCTTTGTAAAATAAAATAAAGCAGAGATTTCACGTCACTAAAGCATAATTAGATAACTTCTACCATCAACTTTTTCTATTCTCAATTTTCAAAATGAATACATCAAAATGTACTAAAATTGAGAGTGGTACAGCATGCAACGCCTATAAAGAAGCTCAGGAGCTTGCATTGGAGAAAAACAATGTATTTCTGAATTCGGACCATTTCCATTTTGTTTGTATAAACGTTGATGTATCAATTAAAATTTGTACAAATAAATTTATCTTCGCGCATTAGACAAATAATTGTCAATTTTGATGATTTTATGGATC
This sequence comes from x Bolboschoenoplectus mariqueter, assembly GCA_037678475.1. Classification (NCBI taxonomy): domain Eukaryota; kingdom Viridiplantae; phylum Streptophyta; class Magnoliopsida; order Poales; family Cyperaceae; genus x Bolboschoenoplectus; species x Bolboschoenoplectus mariqueter. The sequence goes on along the minus strand of CM075236.1, from coordinate 3,248,306 downwards.
AAGACAAGTCCTGAATTAGTGAAAGCATGTACATTCTACATGCTACTGTCTGTAGATAACCGTAGAACGGTTATTACAATCCAGCATGTTCCCATGGAATCGTGCCGGTCCATACCATTACTAATGAAATCTTTTCTTTGTAGACAGATGTCACAATAGGTCAACCACTTACAACCCAAGCCGCGCAAACTCATTATAAGAACACCAAGTTATTAGTATGCTACAATGACATAGTAACAATTGCCCAAATACAAAATCATTTATTAAAAAAGTAAAACAACCTTGCATTAGAGAAAAACAGTTTATTAAAGGATACTAGCCAGTATCCATTTACCAAGTGACTTGGGCCTCATTAGTCATTACCCAACTACCTGAGAAAGTAGGGAAAAGTATAGAACTATGCCGAAACACAATAAATAAGCTCATTGAATCACAAAGAGTGAAAAACCAGAGAAAAGTAGCAAAGGAACAATCCAAACAAACGCCAAAATCTTAACCTTTGAAAACGAGGGGCTTGTTGACCCAGCGCATGCGGCACCCGCGCGCTTGGAGGGTTTGAAGCAGCTCAGGCGATAGAACATCTCGCAACCCACTAAGAAGCTTGACCTTCTTGAGCTTCCCACATGAGGATCTAAGTGCAAGTTCGAATCCTTCAATTGAGACCCATGACAAGTGCACCATTTTCACGTCTTGGAGGCATCTCATCGACCCCAGGAGGTGGCATAAGCCCAGGCCCGTAACAGTGCAATATGATATCGTCAGCTGCATAAACCAGCTTTTGCATGTTAGTGAAAATGATTGTGGTTTGTGAGCATGTTGACTTTCAAGACTTTTTTCAATGTCAAGATTACTTTGTTACATTTCAGTACCATTATACACCACATGACAATTTGTTGAGTACCAGCCCCATTCAAATATTTCGGTTTTGTATTATTTGTCCTGTTATGTCATCAGCAGGTTAATTAAGGGACACACTCAATTCATGCACAAACAAACCCAGATAAGTGCAGAATACCAGTACTTCACCGTAAGATGAGATGCAAGCAATATCCTCAACCCCAACCAAACCCAATCATTTCATTTTCTGAAATTACCTGTCTAAGGTTTTCCGTGTATCTTGCGAGAGCCCACATGCCAGCATCATCAACCGAATAGCACCGCTTTAGGTCCAACTGAGTGAGGCTTCGACAGCCCATTGCCATGGCAGTGATGCCCGAGCTAGTAATTCGAACCATGCCTCTCAATTCGAGGTCTGACAACTCTTCCAATAACCGTAGATGAGCCAGCCCAGTGTCAGAGATCTGGTTGCAATAGCATAGGTTTAACTTTTTCATTCTCTTGCATCCATTGGATATGGCAGCCAGTCCATCATCTGTAACGGCAGTGCACCTGTTTTCAAGGAAGTTGAGCTAGATGCTGAGATACACAATTAAATGTTTAACCAGCATGTTCTCCTGTATAGGTGATTCCAGTACAAGTTTGACCAAATATTTTCCTTAATTTTTGTTTCTTTTCTTAACCTTCTTGGATTTTAGCAGCATAACTGCAAATTAAATTAAGCTAACTACAGCTAGCTTGGTGTATACTAAGTTGACTTGAGGTTGGTTTAGAACTAAGGTTAATTGATCTGAATTGGATAAGATTCTCATATAGTGTACATATTAGGGGACAAATTTTGATAAATTGGGTCTTCATTGTACAATTCAACCAACTTTAAGCAATGTCTCGCAACTGTTAATTAGTATATGTACCAAGTGAAACTGAAATGTTTAGAGAATTAACTAAATATTCGCTAGTGGTTGGAACTTGACTACTAACCGATAGAGATCAAGCTCTAAAAGCTTTGTACATTTGGTACCAATAGATGCAAGGCCAATGTCAGACACTCCAGAGCAAAGGCCTAATTTCAAAACGAGAAGCTCCGAGCATCTTGACAAGCACTTCAATGCTGAGAATTAAAAACAATAAAAACCCAATCAAATAAAATATATTCAGTACGACAAAGAAATGAATAAATTTGTTTCTTTCTGCACACTAACCAGAAGAACCACATGTATATCACCAATTTTCTCTAAATGTATAATAAGCCAGACATTAGATCCAAAACAAGGTGAACATAAAAGAGTTTACAATAAATGGAACTATATGTAGAATAAGATTTGCCTGTTCTACTCAATACAGAACAAAAATTCTGCTTGGTTTCTTGTGTGTGTTTTCGTGTGTGTTGGCAAGTTCCTGTTCCATGTAATAAAAAATGTTTGTCCATCTGTGGATCAGGAAGAGACTAAAGCAAATAAACAAATCAGTACAAATAATATCAAATATTGCTACCATACCATTGTCATTAACATTGCAATCAGTGAGATCAATCTCCTTGAGATCAGTACAACAAGTAGCAACCTGGTCAAGACCTTTCTCTGAAATCAAGACACAAGACTCAAGCCGAAGGCATTTGACACCCCTACAGCTGGCCGCAATAGAAAATAGAGATTTATCAGTGAGTGAACTGCAGCATGTCAGGTCGATTGTCAATAGATCACGACATCCTTCCACGAGCTGTGAGATGCCTTCATCGGTCACACCATGGCATTTGCTAAGCCCAATTTCCAATAGATTTTTACAATTTAATCCTACTGTCTCTAGAGCTGAGACTGGGAGTTGCAATCCATCAAGTTTCAGTATGTTCAAGGTATCTCCGAGAGAGCACAACTTAGAAACAAAGGTTGAGGTTGACACCTAAAACCAAGAAGGAGATGAGATTCTACATAAGTAGAAATTAACAATAATAGGGAATTGAGCACATCAAATATCAGGTCAACTCACATAAAAAGTATGGTTAACCCATTTTCAAGTCAGTAAAACAATTCTGATTTCAGCTGCTAAGCCCTATTTTCAGCTAGTGCAAACCCATTGCTATTGCATGGTACTGTTTAAGAATCAATTAGGCTCACATGACTAAGCCTCAAATGAGCACTTGAACCAAAAGAATGGCACAAGATCACATTTAGGATAAATAAATAATTAAAAGAACAGCTTTATACTTAAATTAGTTTTAAAAAATTGACTGTTAAGACTAACTCCAACACTAAAGACCTACAACTAAAGCCCAATCAGGCTGACCCTCCAATTAAAGCCCTTTATTGTGGTAGATCCTATGTAATAATCCATCAACAAGAAACATAAAAGTAAAGAGAATGAATAGTAACTCTTGACTCACAGGACTGCAATTCCCAGCATTGATCTTATGGAGACATTGATGCCCTTCGGCTAGTGTTGCCAGCCCTGTAGAAGTCACATTTTCACATCTTGACACATCAATGCTCTGCCATTAAAGGAAAACGGATAAGCTGCTTCAGCACAGATAGAAAGCTAGAAATCAAGGGTTGAGCAAAACTGCGATGGATTACCGTACAACGCAAAGTGGTAACCCCATCATGCTTCTGTTTTGTCATTAGTATTGCCCTGTTGGTAGCTGTAGGATGCTAGGGTTTACAGGATGAGTACATAAAGGACACAAACCTTTGTACTTGCTTTGGAAGCTTTAGGTTTTTTTATTTGAATTTGTGTTTGGGTAATTGGAGTCACATTCTATTCATGTATTTAGTTTTGCTTATTCTTCATCAATGAAATCCCCCATAGCCCCTTGCTATTGGTGTACTGCTATTAGTAGCCATGACAAACATCAGTTGACATCCAGCTAATGGCAATGAACTGATGATCAAGGCAACAAATTTCAAATAATTATCAAGCCTTGAGTGCTCTTTGGACAGGAGTTGATGTTATTCTTCCACCAAGTCATTCAAAAAAAGGGACAATCAGAGAGGTTTATCATTTTATAATGTCAACCGGCGAAAAGAAAATGATATGGAGACTTCGACATTGGTTCACTTTGAAAATTGGAATGACAAGTACAAAGGTCAAATGTAATCCATTCACCTGATGGACTCGAATGAAACTTACGAAAAGGGAAGAATGACAATGATGATAACAATAAATCACCTGCAGTGAGCTATTTCCATTGCTGAGAAAGTACAAGCCTTCATCATCTATGTACTGACATCCAACCAGTGCCAAATTTTCAAGCTTTGCTAGAGAGGCTATTGATCTCAGAGATTCATTTCCAACCTGGTAATTAAAGAGCAAAGGTGAGTTCCCTTTCTCTTCTAAAGATTTGACATGTAGATTTTATATTGTCCTGAGACCAAAAAGACTTTCATTACATCATAATTCAAAACAATATAGTACCCAGCTTACAAGAGAATACTTAAAGGAGAGGCTAGATTTGAAATATACAGGATGTCAATACAAACTATAGCAATATTGCACAATTCATTTATTTTGTTTCTGTGTTGAAATATACAGGATGTCAATACAAACTATAGTAATATTGCACAATTCATTTATCTTGCTTCTGTGTTTGCTTGGATTCTCTATCCAACAGTCATCTTTTTCTTATTGTGCTACTCTCTGATGGTCTGATTTTCATTTTACACTTTTCTTCACCAGACTTTAACTGAAAATTATAAAGATCTCCCCTAATGGCATGTCATCTCAAACTGATAAAGACCACTAACCAATATTTATAGAAGGTTTGCCAATGCAAAAAGTGCAACACAGGACAGTTCACTTATGCACAATATAAACAGTATACCTTGAGGTATGAGATATCAAGGTCTCTCAGTTCAAGGCATTTTTTGGCTAGCAAATCAATGCCAATGTCGCTTATCTCACGGCACCACTTGATCCCAAGCCTTTCCAAGCCACTACAACCAACAGCCACATTAGCTAATCCAACATCAGTCACTTGCAGACACTTGTCAATCTTCAGTTCCTTCAACCCACTGGCTTTAGCAACTGCTGCGGCCTCCCTGTCACCAAACCCGACACAGTACGAGATGTCGATTGCCTCAATCTTTGAGCATACTGACACCAATAGTTCCTGTGAAATGATGGGTCAATTTAGGATGCAAAATTGATATAGGAATCATTGCAGTTAAACACACAAAAGATAATCATTTTCGACTTGCATTTTGATGGTGCATTTGCAAAAGGGCAAAAAAAAAAGTAACTAGCTATTTTTCATATTAGCAACTAAGATCAATTTGTTTCCCAACATTTGCAATGCCATGCATGAAACAACAATTTCCTCTTTTGTGAGGGCATCTAACAAAGTTTAATCCTCTAATTGGCCAATTCTTCCTAAGCCGCATTAAGCCCAAAATAAGAGATTTAGGTAATCGGGTTCCAAGTCTGTATCAAGTAGAGCAAATTGTTCAACTAGATATGTTAAAAATCAGGCACAACTTGGCCATTTTCTGGTTTGTAAATCATGGTCTGACCAGATGGGTATTTTTCCAAATCACTCAAATACTGGTGCTAGCTGCACAATCAAGCAAACCTTCCAGTAATTGCATATATACTACATTACTGGATGCAACACACAAACCTAACTGTTATAGATAAAGAATCGTCATTACCAGGCCACGCCATGTAACACCACTGGCACGGGAAAGACACACCGATTGCAAGTTATTCAGGCTGGGGATTGAAACAGAGAGTGCGGTATCATCGAGTGAGGGACAACTGGACAGATCCAGTGACAGCAATGATGCGACATACCGGCGGAGCAGGACAGGCAAGGGCCCGAGGCGCAGTGGCCTTATGGCTTTCCGGTGCATACGTTCCGCTTGCAGAAACACCCGGCTAACCAGCCTGCAGGACTTCAAGTCCCTCGAATCGTGCACCCGGTCCAGCACTTGGGCCAGTAGATCAACGGACAAGACCGTTGTTATATTAGACACCTCAGCCATGCCGTATTCTGTATGGATATAGATTACGAATTAGAACAAAAAAAAAGGTATGGACGCTTATGATCGGAATGAGAAGAAAATAAATTAGATCACGCTTGTTGAAAATCAGAGCATGTTGGAGTCTACGGCAATTAAGATGGACCGCCGGAGATCAAATCCTCGATATACGAACGGTATAGATTCGGAAATTGCTCGAGTACGCACGACCAGAAAGAGTAAAGTGGAGAATAGATTCCTTTTTGGTGGGGGAATTATTGGAGAATTTTAAGCTCGGTCTGATAGCGTACGGACGCTGATCTGGCAAGCGGGAACTGTGTTGATTCCGTTCTTGATTTTAATTTATGATTTCAGGTAGGGATGAAAAGGAAGAATAGAGGGAGGTGCAGAGGAAGGGGAAGATCGGATCTGGTATTCCTGCGGATCAACTCTTCTCCCCTCGTTGGTCGCATCTTATTGGCCAATTTATTTCTTTTCTTTCGTCGATTGAGCGCCGACACACGATAACCTCGTCGCTCAAGCTAATTGGGAAAAAAGGAGATGGCTGGAGTCTGGAGAGAAGAAAACAATAGAACACACGAGAAGAGTGAGGAGATAGAAAAGAGGGCCGGTCAGGAAACGGCCTTCACTAGGTGGAGGTAGCACCTGCTCGCGTTGAAATGACGTAAGTGCCCTTCTAAGCGAATGTTGGGAAAGTGACTTCCGGCAGGTGTGAGGGATTCCTTTTGGGGGTATTTTGGGAAAAGAAGGAGAAGATGAGGACACGTGGCAACGTAAGATTGCAGGAGGAATCATCCGGAGAAACTGGTGAAGCCGTTCCTCGATTGCTGGCTGCTTCCGTTAAGTAAGCTTCTAGAATATTCCTTTACTTCTAGAATATTCCTTTAACTTTTTTCACTTCTACCCATAGTTTGTTTTATTTTAGGCAAAGTTTATATTTAAGTTCCTTAACTTTTTAATAAACTCAAATTAGTCTAAGTCTACATTTTTATTTACATCAAATTAATCTTTGAATTTAAAAAAAAAATCAAATTAGTCTTTTAATTGTTTTTAAAAAAAATCAAATTAATCATTAAATTTTAAATTATATCAAATTGATTCTTAAATTAAAAAAATGAAAATGATATTTTTGATATCAAAATCTTTGACTCGCTTCTAACTAATAACCAGTAGGGCAATAGGCAGTACTAGCTCTTAGCTTGCGCAAATTAAATATGAGAAATGCTTGAGAAATATGATATTATTAATAATATTAATTTTATTATTTATATAAAATAAATTATTATTCATATTAACAACTTTACTATATAATATTTTTATTATTGAACTCAATATTATTAATTTGAATTATAACCCACTTGAATTAAATAATATAGATATCATATAAATAAATTACATAACAAAATCATTAACATAAATAATAATTTATTTATTTTGAATAATAAAATCAATATCGATATCGATATCAATGTTAAATTAATAACGATATTTATATACGAGCCCTCATTAAATATTTAAAACCAACTTATCAAAATAAAGTACTGATTAATTAATGCATTCTATACAGGTCACTCCGTACCAACAACAGCAGCTCCGAGAAGAGAACCTGTCCGTACTCTTCACTTGCCTATCACTCAATCTCTAATTTTTATTTAATGATGATTTTTCTTAGTTTCGACTTGGACAGCTTTTAATATTTTAAACGCATGTATTCAGCTAAATTACTTGTTTGTTTGCATTCGGAAACTCATAATTTCATCAAATATTTAAAATCAAAATATTTTCTTTGTTAATTACTTCAAATTTTCGGTATAGGCAAATAAAAAAAATTCGAAATGATATTCATTACGATAGGATTAGGAAATATAATAACTACATCAATCTCCAATTGCTCTTAACTAAATTAAATCCTATATAACAAAGAGTAAAATTAGGGTAAGACAAAGTTCATCAGTTTCTTTGATTAGTTTAAGCTCAAAAAATCTATTTAAACAGTTTTAAAAATTGTTTAATAAATTATGCATAATAAAATCTTGTAGAATATCAAAATTCTTATATACAAACATTCTTATTATTCTAAAACCATTTTAAAAAAATTCGAGAAAAAGTTAGAAAATTTTAAAAATAAAAAATTTCAATATCTTATAAGATTTTAATATAAATAATTTATTGGGCAATTTGGATTTATCATTTAAACTCGTTTCGATAGGTTTTTTAAGTTAAATTCATCAAAGATTTGGTGAGCTTAAGTTCGCCCCAGCTTAAAAATATGCCACCTTGTTTATATCCAGTTGATTGCATTTTCTTATTAAACTTCTAACAATTATTGTAGACATAAAAACAAGTTCGCATCTCTTGTGATTCATTGGATAAAGTATTTACTCCTAAAATCCATTTTGTTCGAATCTTAAAATTATCCGCTTCACTCCGTAGATTAATTGCTCGTTTAAGAGGACATGAACTTGACATGAGAAGTCATATTATCTTATTGACAACCATGATATTTATTGTCTATTTCGAAAAAATATTATAGTTATACTTTTTTATATTAATTTGAATAAGTCAGATATACTACTATAGTATTAAAACTATTTGATTAAGGGATATGGTCATTAATATCATAATCAATATATAATTATTTAAAATTATTATTTATGTAATTTACAATAATTTCAATTTAATAATTATTTAATAAATTATTAAATGAAATTTAAACTATATAAAATTTAAAACACAATCAATTATAAATTTAAAATTATATCCATAAAAAAATTAAATTTTTTTTGAATTTAATGAAATTTTATTATCAAAATTATTAAAATAATTATTATCAAGTGACCCCTCTCATAAGTTAATTTCACATATGTACGTAGGCATCTAGTTATAACAAAATTACCGTTTACCGCTCTAATAATTTCCTCCGTTTACATTCCAGTCCTTCCTTGAGTTCCCTCCTAGAGTTCTAGCAATGTCAGTTCCGAGATGGTAACGATGTTTCAACGGAGGAAATGGGAAATCTTAGATGAAGGTTTATCGCCTCACACTTTCCCCTCTCTCTCATTTCAAACGCTGCTCTCTCACCTCTCACTTCTCCTCCATTGCTCTCTTGCTTCAAGACCAGGCAATTCATAACCCCAGTTACAATTACAAACCTTTTCCCTCTCTCTCGCCAAATTTAACCCTCAATTCGACTACGCAATTGCATGGTCAATTGATCAAACTTGGCATCTCCAGTACCCCGCCCCACTGTAACCAACTTATCAATCTTTACTCCAAGCAGCACCTCCTTTCACACGCCCGTAACCTGTTTGATGAAATTACTGACCCAGATGTAATATCCTTTTCCTCTCTAATCTCATGTTACTCACAGAATCACCTCCACCAAGATGCATTTCTTGTCTTCCAGTCCATGCGGGCCCATGCTGTCAGCTTCAATCACTTCACTCTCCCAACATTAATCAAATCATGTACTGTAGCTTACCGACTCTTCATGGGAACCCAAATCCATGCCATTGCCATTGTTACAGGTTTAGACCTAGATGTGTATGTCACAAATTCTCTAATCACAATGTATGCTGGCTTCGGGTTGCTGAGTCATTCAAGGAGGTTATTTGAGAACATGCATGAGAGGAATATTATTTCTTGGAATGGATTGCTTGCTGGTTATGTTAGCAACAGGAACTTTGAAGAAGCCATACTTATTTTCAGAGAGATGATAGTAGAGGGGCTTAGACCTAACGAACGTGGATTTTCTTGTGTCGTAAATGCGTGTACAGAGTCTGGAGATCTTGGATCGGGTTTGGCAATTCATGGATTTTTAATCCAGCTAGGATACGACTCCGACCCATTTACTGTCAATTCATTGGTCGACATGTACGCTAAGTTAGGTGATTTAAGTGATGCTGAAATAATTTTTGAGGAGTCGGCTTTACTGGATATTGTTTCATGGAATTCAATGATTGCCGGATGTGTGCTTCATGAGCAAAACTTTAGGGCTTTGCAACTATTAAAGAGCATGAAATCATGTGGCATTGTACCAGATTTCTTGACTTTATCTAGTATTCTAAAAGCTTGTGCTGGTTGTAGGGATGTGGGTTTGGGCCAGCAAATACATGGTTATTTGATCAAAACGGATCCAGGTCTCAATCCATATGCTGGTTCCGGGCTGGTTGATTTGTATGCACAATGTGGGCTTTTTGATGATTCGATCAAGGCTTTTGATTTGATGAAAGACAGGGATTTGATAACATGGAATGCCCTAATTTCTGGATGTTCACATGATGAAAAGCACGAGGAGGCATTATCTTACTTCTGTAAAATGAGAGAAGATGGTTCTGATATTGATCGTACGACATTGTCAGCCATTCTCAAATCAACAGCTACCTTAGATGCGAGAAACAACACCAAAGAGATTCACGCCTTAGCGATGAAATCAGGTTTCTTAACCGATCCGCATGTAATAAATGGTTTGATCAACTCATATGGAAAGTCCAGTGCCCTAAAGGATGCTAGTCAAGTTTTTGATGAGTGTCTAAATGGTGATGTCATAGCCTTTACTTCTATGATGAGCATTTTATCTCAAGGGGGTCAAGGTGAAGAGGCAATAAGAATATTCACAAATATGCTCAGGAAAAACCTCAAACCTGATTCATTTGTTTTAAGTAGTCTTTTAGACACCTGCTCAAGTTTATCAGCTTACGAGCAGGGGAGACAAATACATGCACTTGTAATTAAAATATGTTTTATGCATGATGCATTCGTGGAAAATGCCTTAATCGACATGTATGCAAAATGTGGAAGTATAGAGGAGGCGACCTCGGCCTTTGATTGTATACCTGAAAAGGGGGTTGTTTCTTGGTCAGCTATGATAGGTGCCCTTGCACAACATGGCCAAGGCAAAACCGCATTAGATTTGTTTCAGAAAATGGTAAACCAGGGGATCATGCCAAATCATGTAACAATGACAAGCATCCTTTATGCATGTAGCCATGCAGGACTTGTAGATGAAGGAAAGAAATACTTTGAATCCATGAGAGAGATGTTTGGGATAGAACAAACCCAAGAGCACTATGCTTGTATGGTTGATCTCCTTGGTCGTGCTGGGAAACTAAATGAAGCAAAGGAATTAGTGAATACAATGCCATTCGAGGCCAATGCAAAAATATGGGGTTCCCTTTTGGGTGCCGCAAGGGTTCATGGGGACCCTGAGCTTGGCGAGCTGGCAGCTCAGCAGTTATCTAAAGTGGAGCCTGACAAGTCGGGATCACATGTTCTCTTGGCAAATCTCTATGCTTCGTTTGGCATGTGGGACAGTGTCGCACATACCAGGCAGTTGATGAGAAAATGGGGAATAAAAAAGAAACCTGCAATGAGTTGGATAGAGACGAAAAATGTGGTGCATACATTTATTGTAGGGGATAGGAGACATATGAGGTCAAGAGAAATATATGCAAAGTTGGAGGAATTGGGTGAGGAGATGGCAAAAATGGGGTATGTTCCTATGGTGGAGGTGGAGTTGCATGATGTGGGGAGGAGAGAGAAAGAGGAGCTTCTCTCTCAGCACAGTGAGAGGCTCGCTGTTGCTTTCGGGCTGATTAGTACCCCCGAGGGAGCCCCGATAAGGGTGAAAAAGAATATCAGGATTTGTAAAGATTGTCATGTTGTTTTGAAGTTTATTTCCAAGATTGTTTCAAGAGAGATTGTCGTTCGGGATGTAAGCCGCTTTCATCATTTTAAGGATGGTAATTGTTCGTGCAACGATTATTGGTGACACAAAGCGATTTTTTAGTTGCATTATTTTCTTTATTTTCTTCTTTTTGCTGGATTGATGGAATAGATTCTGATTTTCTAATTTAATATGGAATAGTAATATGCCATGTAATTAAAATGTGGAACTTAGTCAAACAAGGAAGCACACTGTATTCACACATGACAAAAAACTCGATTGATGAAGACACAAACAAGAAAGCAATATAGAAGTAAATTTAAAAATTATTTAAATTTTCAGATTTGACGTGGGTATCTTTATAAGAATATTTATGCTTATTTCAATTAACAGCAAAAGTTATTTCCCAAAAGCTTTTATTACCATAGTTCCTTCGCTGTAATTTCATTGAAACCAATCTAAAAATTTTCCAGTTAAATATTTAAATTTAAGCACTACAACTGTGTTTTATTTATATCTAGAACTGCAGATCTCATAAGATTTGATAGACTCTGTTCATGCCAAAAACAGAGGTCTATAGCTATAATGTTGGCTCAGATGCGCAACTATACCTTTAATTTTTCAAACTCAAGTAATGCTACAATTGACTAGAATCAATCCAGTATTTCCAGTGTTTACCATTCTACGCACGAACAAAAATGATCCATCTAAAAAACTACATCTGAGATTAAACATCTAAACAAGAAAAGCTAGATACATAGATTACAAACAAAGCAAATAGGGTAAAGACAAAAAAAAAAGTTTTAGGTGCTTCCAAATCTCCAAGTACAAGGAGAAAATATGAAACATAAAAATTAAAATAGATATCCATTAGTAAAAATTATTTAATTTACCCATCTTCTTTGAGCAGCTGTGCGAATAGCTGCTGCCTGTCTCTGCCTTTGGTGCAAGCTCTTCCTTTTACTGCATCAATAATGATATAAGAACGGACTTTTAGTTACCAACATGATTCATTACAGGGTCCTTTGTGTGCTTTTTTCATGCAAAGGTGATAATTGTTGTAAATTTAAAGTAAATTGGTCAAATCTGGGCTCAAGTTGCTATTTGGACGGACACCACAGATATGATAAATTCAGTGCCCATATAATCAAGCCTACAGTTATGCAACAAAATATTCTTGGATAGTAAATAAATACAGCTTTAAGAAAAATAAATGGCTACAGAAAGTAAATTGTACATAGAGATATCCGGGCCAATGAAGCAGGGCTAGTCATCTCTAGCTATGTTTCAGTATGGAGCCATATATGAATAAACTGAGCTGGTTAAACAGGTAAATTAAGGGTACCGATGTACTGAGATGTCTGATATTTCATAACCCCAGCACAACATTAGATATATCCAACCTGCCACTACAAAGCATGAAAACTAGAACCTATTCAAGTTCCCTTACCTCTTTCATTAAAAAATGCCCAAGTTACCCCTTCTTCTACCAGGTATGAGTGAGGGATAGATGAGGATGAGGTATGGTTTGGTAATTTTTTTTGAAAATGAGAGAATATGAATAGATGGAAATGAAGAAATGCTTTATATTTTTAGAATACATGATGTTTCCAGCTTTACAAGAGAAGGCATTTGCACTAAGCAGAGCTTTGGTAAGGACCCACACTAGCAGTTTTCTAACCTGATGTAAATAAGCCCAGCTGTAAGCACCATGCCTCCAATGGCCCAACAGACCCTCTCAAGTCCCCAAAAAGAAGAATTGTGTGCATCAGATGCTGAACCGTGTCCAGATGACCTCCACGAATTAGCAATGGAGTCAAGGCTCTCCTTCCCGCCGTAGCAAAATTGCACAGTGCCCACATCATCAGATTCTATGATATCACTTTGCACAGAAAATCCTGTGAGGTAACACAGCTCGGTGCCATTAGAAGCCCATTTGCTTAGTTTGCCACATACAATGTCATTTACACCACATGGAGATAAAATCTGCACAGCAAATGCATAAACCAAGAAATGAAGTTCCAGGGAGACTCAATAAAGACCCAAGTTACTAATTAATACTCAAATTACCCCTAGTGTGTTTTTATTTCTCATTTAACCCATTTAAACCTCAGTTTAGGCCACAAAAAGAGGGTAATCATTGGTACAAAAACATCCAATCCAAGTTATTATCAACCAGCTCACATTTGTTTGGAGCCTTATAGAATTGCACTGAAAACTTTAGTACTTATCCTTTTAGTATCCATTATAGGCACTAATTTAAACTAGATCAAAACTAAATTATTCATACAGATCCACACCTGTGTCTTCATATCCAGAGAGAAATATGCGCTGGAACACTCATTGAAAACCATGTCGCAAAACGACTCACATATCTGTGGCGGGCCAGGGCGGGTGCCTATAGTTGGGTCACAAATGGAGCACTCCAATAACTCCCACAACTGGAGGCATTCCCCGCTCCCCTCTCCAGTGGAGGCAAGCTTTCTGACACTTACTGAGGCCGGGTAGGTCTGGGTTATGTCACAACAGGTGTTATGTCTAAAAACTCTACAAAGGGTTAAGTCCCTTGGTCCCTTTGGAGCTTTTCTAGGCTTTTGACCTTCAATTACAAATGGAGGAAATCGACCTCCTTGAGAAATGCACAATCCATTTTCTCCTATATTTAAGAGTGAAAAAAGGAAGATTTAAATGATGTAGTTAATTCTATACATGGGAGCATGTACTGGTACCAGATTAAGATGAAACTGACAGTACAAATGTCAGCAGTTAGCTTCAGAAATCAGCAATTAGACCAAAGTTTAAAAAGTAAAGCTTAACAGTCAGTACGCCCCAATTAATACCATTGGTTCTCAATTATTTATATACAAAAATCCAAATTGTAATCCCCAAAAGTGCAAATAAAATTTCCATCTCAGGACCATACCTATGGGGGGCATTTTACATTGTCAATGCAAATGGCCAAAGTTTATAAGTTCAATAATTTCAACATTTGTTGCATATAAGTCCAAACAGTAAAACTATTTTTTCTTAATCCCTGCTGTTCCCTCCAAAACAATTTCATTGCACAAAGTGAAACACGTCAATACTATACGATTAGCAAAAATGCACATCATAGTAAATATTCCAAATTGCAAATCACGGATTTCGTTGATCAACAAGATCCCCTTTCTCATTACATTTCTCTGATTAATCAATGCTATCTGGTTGGACGTGATCACTTAGCGGAGATTCATTCATTTGACCAGAGAGGGAGGGCGAGGGTCGGAGGAAGAGAAGGAGAGAACGAGAGAGAGAGAGAGAGAGAGAGAGAGAGAGAGAGAGAGAGAGAGAGAGAGAGAGAGAGATTACCAGAGGAGGAAGGGATGAGGAATAGATTGGAGAAGATCAAAAGAAGAAGAAGCGGAGGCGATAAAGAGAGCGATTTCATGGAGCTGCGTTTGCCTTCTGAGCGGGGGACATGAAGAAGAGGGATAGTCGCTTCTTCACAGGAGAACGGTCCACGGTGCACCGCACTGAAGTCATTCTCTCGGAAGCGGGGGTCGTTCCAAAGCCCATTGGACCAATATTTTGTCCAATGGGACAAAGACCGTTCGATGGCATTAAGATTCGTATAAAATTTCTCTCCCACTCCTCACGTTTTAATAATCGTGCGAATTATCAGATTTGATGATCCAACGGTTATTTTTTCCATCGTACTAAAATATGATCCGATAGGCCTTGGAACGCCTCCGGTTCCTTCTCTCTCATGATCTCATCCCCAGCGACTGCGAGGCAGAGACTACAATTTACAAGTCTCAGTAAGTGGGTCCCACTGGTCAGAAATCAAAAGCTTGAGAAAAGACGAGGTGCCTCGGAAGAAGTAAGGAGACCCGACCCGCTAATTAAGCTTGGGCCTACTACTACTATTAAATACTTGCATCAGGTTGATAATTAGCTTGGGCCATTATACTCTCTCTTTTTTAAGAAAACATTTGAGATGACATCTTCTGACGTCCACATTTTTTTGAGTCATCCTGTCATTTTTTTTTTTTGGTCTATCTATAATTTGAACTTGTAACCTACTTTTTAGATATTGCACCCAGATTACTGAACTCGTTTTCATCTCCAGTGCTATCCATGAATGATTTTGTTATTAGTTCTTGATATTTTGCATCTCCAATGCTATTAAACTCATTTTTTGGAAATAATTTTTGAAGTTTTTTTGACAAAACAAAATATAATAAAACAATGAAAGAAAATAACAGAATGAATGGGACTTCTTAATTTATAGATAAGTTTACATTGAATTTTCTGATACAGTAGATATCCGCATATGTGCAGCATATTATGCAGCCGCATTTAAAAACACCGAAGATAACTACGTACAACTACTATCTGAAATACATCTGTAGAATTTCCTTGAGATCTCTTCAGTAGTAAAACATGCCTATACAGCCCCTAACAATCTCCACTATATAAGAATAAAAAAGGAAAAAGAAAAAAGATTGAACAATTATAAAATTACACCTACCCAGGAGATTGCACACTATCAAACTAAACCAACCTTCCACAATAAATCTTAACAATAGAATAAGTACATACGTACACGGCTCGCGTACCTAATATCAAAGGAATCATATAATGCCCGAAACTCGCAGTGACGAGAGAACCACAAAAACAACCCAAAGTAGCATAAAATAAAACGAGGTGACCCAGCCCCATAGTCTGGGCCCGCCGAGTTCTGCACCAAGGATCAACCGGCGCAACACCAAAACTGCAATACAGCCGGCTGAAGTGGCAAAGAACACGAGGAGAGAGAAGCTGAGGCCCTTGGCATTGTCAATGTAGAGGGGCTCTCGGAGCACAAAATAGTTGTACACCGTGTCTATCAACCATGGCACACCAATGCCAACATATATGTTGACTGAGTTGCTGTAGACATTATGAAACTGTGAGCAAACTTAGTTTGGCTCTGTATACTGATTGACATTTTTTTAGTTAACCACCGAATTGGGATTAAACTCAAATCCTCTGTTTGACAAATAAAATAAAAATTAAAACGGAGTAAGTATTAAATCACTCTAAAACATTGATATTTAATAGTAGTGAAGTAAATAAAGTAGTGAGAGTAAAAAATATTAAAAACTATGAAATTAGTGATTTAACATTACCCCGCCTCTATAAATGTTTTAACTTGCTCTACCTTAAATCACATCCGTCTGATATATTAAAACGCTTTAAAAAACTTAAATCACTTTTACTCCACTTATCAAACGGGAGGAAAGATTTTGTTTGTCTAGCTTTTGCTTAAGTGCATGAACCCAAAAAAAAAATTATGAACCTGCAAGTGATATTGGCAATTGCCGAATCTGCAGTTACTTGACGCTGAGCTGCTATCTTGCTAGCAACCAGATCTGGCCAAGATGTGCCACTTGCCAGTGCTGTGAAGGCTATTACGTATGGATTGATTCCTATTAAAAAAAATAAGTAAATAATTAATTACTTGATCAACTAATCGTAAATTTATTTACTAACAACAGAAAAACTAGGAAAGTGATAAAAGTATCCAATGAAAATTCATCATGTTGTTCTCCACTTGATCCTTGGAAGGTACACTAGTTCACATATACCCAGAAAAGGTTGCCGATGCAATTTAAGGTCTTTCTTATATTACAAAATTAATCGCACAATGTTATAATACTTTGGTTAATCACATCTTTGTGCATGTCTAGTCCCTTAACAACTACCTTAAAGTCTATTGGTATTTCATATATATCATGTGAAATTTGCAACTACCAATATTTCTCCATGAAAAAGCTAAAATGCACTTGTGCCCAATGGCAGACCCATGTTGGGGCAAGCCTAGGCAGCCAGGCCAGTGCCCATCCTTAATTTTCAAAATCGATAATAATTGTATATTTTTTCCTTTAGAATTTAATAAATTAAGTACAAAATACTAATTATGCCTAATATTAAAAAGCTAACACTAAAAGAAAAATCTTCGTTATTACATTTGTGTCTAAGCTTGTTGGATTCTCTGAATCCGTCACTACTTGCGCCCAAAAGGAAACATGCGATAAATTTTTAGTGTCACTATTGTCCAATTTTGCAACTACATTTTGGGGAATAATTAGCCGTTAAGAATGTCTGGGGTCAAAAAAAATTCATTTAATTGCATTACCATGAATATAGATAAAATTTGTTTTCTTTGCTTTTTTTTGGGGGGGGGGGGGGGGGGAATAAAGATAACTTCTCTAGAAATTTATCCAAACCTGTGATACAGCTGATCTGATCAGTGAGTTTAGTGACCACATAAGCAATCCCACTGATGAATCCAAGAGAGCATATGAAAGCAATCCATCCATGAGCAATCTGGTAAGGGGGCACAAATGCGAAGAGCAATCTCCAAGGAAGCAGTATAAGTTCCCAAATTATTCTCAGAGCTCTAACATAGATGCTTTCCATCTTCTTCAATTCAGCACACTCCAACTATCTCAAAAATAAATAAATATACAGTTCAAAATTTGGAAGTGCTTCCAAAGGGAAATATAGCATATTGGATCTAAAAGTACCAGTCTGTGCAGAGAAATCTAATTAGGAAGCAAGCAAGATAGGATAACAAAACAAAAACAAACGAAAAAAAACTTATCAAAGGCCCTTACAATATCTACAGATTGAAAAAAGTAAAAAAAAAAAAGAACCACAGTATTTGAATGTAAGTCCAAACTTCACTGAAGAAGTTCAGATATCAGTACATTTTGGTTATTTCGTGCTAACATCAAGCATGGTAATTCTCAAATATTAAAGTGTTTATTTTAGATATATTTTTTTAAAACATAAATGTGTAAATATATGCTGTAGAAAAAAATATGGTGGTACCATTAATGCATTGACAAATTGTTGCTTCCAAATAGAGTGGATATTGACTTCTTCAATAATTTTCCTTTTAGGAGATTCTTCAGTATCAGTGTCCGGTATACTTTGATAGATTGCACCTGCACAGTAAAAATGATTAAAAAAAGATATAAACAAGGTGGAAAGTTTTGTACCCCTGCAAAAATTCAATATACCATGCATCATAAATTCCTTATGTACCATTAGAAAAGAATGTAAAATTTCCATTTCAACTCCAACTTATCTATCTTCTTCATAGATGACCTACTACTGCTGCCCTCACTGTTACCTCCATGAACACTGCATAAGGGTTGTTTTTTGCTTATGACTTCTTGAACACATTGGGAGTAACAAGGGGCCATGGGTATACTTCCATGTTTAAGCCAAATTGTGTGATACATTTCCTATATCATGCATGACTACTTTTTTAGAAGAAAAGGCTGACAAAATAAGAACTTTTTTCCCATTTCACTAAAACAGAAGTCCATCAGTGACATATCTTTTTCTTCCTGAACTACAAGTGTTACTTTTTGAGGTTTGATGGATGCATATGTTTGCTTGCCTAAAGTAAAATACAAGATCATGCAATCAGAAGGTCGTACCGCTAGCATTGCTAGCATGTACAGAGAATATATCAACAATATTCTCATCCGAGTTCTGGCCAACTTCAAGCACCTCACTACTGTCATCATAGTCCTCATTTTTTTCGTCACAGGCACTGGTTTGTGGGACCCAGTCTTCAGGCCTCTCGCTTTTTTCACTGGTATCAAGTAAAAGAACACAAAAGCAAATTACTACTTCATAATTAACTTCAAATTGCCCGAAAGAAAAGTATCCTTTTTTTTAGTTTTTGGCTATTTACTCAAAGCTTAGTACTTGGATAAGCTGTTATAAACAGAATCCTCCAAATTTTGGATTATGCCTCCTTTTGGCCAAGTTAAGCACTAATTATGCCTTAAGTTCTCCTAATGTTCTCAAAACAGCCCCAGTTGAACTCATTTTAATTCTGAAAGTGTTTAACTAGGAATTGTACATCAAATTATCCTAATTTAGTCTAATTATGCAGTTAAGCACCTCAAGAGCCAACCAAAAAGCATTAAAAAAAATTATTGCTGTTTAAATGGATATAGAGATTTTTCGACCATGGAAACATACAAGGGAAAAGACAGATATGGCCAACGCTTGTCTTGTGCATATGCATGAAAAAGTAGAAGCCCAAATTGAAGCACCGTCAATAGGGCCTCCCATAGTGTGATAATATTTGGTGTCCACACCTGACATGTTTGCAAACCAAAGTACTCATTATTCTACAGATTATTTGTATACATTGGCTCTAATAATGTAGGATACTTGTTATGTAAATATATTTCTGAAATCACTCAAGGAAATGACAAAATTCCTTCTGAAAGTTACCTCCAAAATTATATAGAGCCAAATGTAAGCCCAAAAGGACCAAAATAGCTCAACAATCCAAACCCCCAAATCAGATATCTTCTTCAGACTGCCAGCTCTGGGGACCACTACACAGACGGCATGGATTGGGAATAAATCAAAAGCAGCAGAACCCACGAGAGTACCAGGACCCAATCCTGTAATTATGAGTGTACCGAATAAGAACAAATTGCAAAGGAATTTCAACACAAGGATGTAATATTTTAAGATTTATGCATGGAACCAAATTACAATCCAGGGGTTTCATCACCAAACACCAGTCCATGCTCATTCTGGTGCCAGAAGGAGTGCCAATACATACTTATGTACTATTTATATGTATATATGTGATATAAATACTAATGGTACCAGATGTAATAGCATGGTACGTACTAAAGCATAATAGTACTGAAGCAATAGTAGCACAACACAACTAACAGTAAATGATCTAACCATGCTGAGAGAAAGATGCACTAGGCTATAAAGGACCTTTACCAATAACATCCTGGTAAAAGAGATTTCCCTTATTATTCAATTAATTTGCAAAACAAGCTTATGGTAGGATTTCAAAAACCTCAAAAAGTTTTTGGTACTACTGGTCTTACAGCTAAAGTAAAAATTAAAGCTACATCATGAATTTCCTAATGGAAAGGATAGAGCTGCAAATTTCAACAATAGAAGGGCCTTTTTGCTTGCACAAAGTACAAATACAAGCAGAAAATTTTAATTTTACTTGTATTTTATCCTTGCTCATTGTTCTTGCCTGAGGATGATCAGACAAGACATTGAGGTACTAATCCTAGTAACTAGTGAAGACAACATCCACCTCTTAAAGGGCTTAATCCAAATTGCGGATCCCTTACTGGATCCAACCTGGTAAAAAGAATAATGTACCTCCAGCTGTCAATTGACCAATATTTCGTATGGCGTCAATGGTAGCAAGAGATATCTGAGGAAAGCTGGTACCGAAAGCCAATAGAGAAATATCAGCTATTGTATAATTCCATAATTTCTCTTCCTTCACCACTCGGAGGTTGGTACCAGGGTCTACCTGTACCACTTTCTTGGTTTGCCTCATGATGTTCTCCATTGAATGAAAGAATTTGGCGGTTATGGCGGACAAGCCGATGAAACAATAAGCTAGGCCAAGGAGGTATAGAAATGCACGGGTCCCATTTGACAGTTTTGTTTCTCCATGTAAGTTGAGGTATGAATCACAGGTAATTCCCATGATGGCCCCTAGACTATTGGAAATTATGTCCCTCATGAAGACTCCTGTAGAACCTGTCATGAAAAAAATAATCTCAGAGCAAAAAAAGAATTTGCCATCCAACATCGAGAACTGAAATTTACGCATAGAAATCACCTCCTGAACATTCTAGAATATACAAACTTACCACTGATTTCAGGTCTACTAATAAAAGTGCTTTCAATTACTGATGCAAAGATAAAATAGGCCAGAAATTCAACTCAAGAGTAACATTAAAGGAAAAAGAAAATAGCACAAATCATGAAGAATGATAACATGAACATCCTCAACAAACATTTTCACGCGATTTCACTAAGCACCGCTCCACTAAAATTGACTTCATCCAGCACCTTAATTTAACAATAATGATTTACATATGCACATCGTCGAGTTTCAGCAAGCGCCTAAAACTGAGGTTCACCTGATGACTAAATCGAAACAAAAAATCTAAGACGAAATTGCGAGTAAAAAGAACATAAAAAGGAAATTTAAATATTTTCGCTCCCAGGGAAGAACACTTAATGAGGAAATACCAAAAAGATCTATGTGAGCACCTGAACTGATATCCAGGGGCCGTGTATATCATACGATATGCACGGAGGAGGAGGTGGAGGTTAGTGTATATCATATATGATGTGTCCTACCGTCTCAAAATATTGCATGGCGCAGTATTATACGGTACGGTATGAGAGGTTGAAATTTGTTTTTAGTGTATGTGTCGTGCCGTATTAAAAATGAAGAAAGGACAGTATAGTACTGTTAAGACACGGCAGAGATAAGACATGGCGTGCTATACGTGTCGTGTCGATTCAATATGCCGTAGTAAATGTGACACGTCTTAACCGTGTCGTGTCGCGTCGAGTTGACACCCCGTGCTACACATGTTTTAACCGTACTAAACATGTTTGGTAGTAAAAAATTCGAAAAAATCAGAAAAAATTGTAAAAAATTCGGAAAATCTTAAAAAATATATAAAACATTCAAAAATTAAAAATTTAAATTAACAAACAATTGGAAAAAAATAATATTTTTGTAAAAATTGTCAAAAAATTAGAAAAATCCGAAAATTATTTTTGAAAAATTCAAAAAAATTTTTACAAAATTCAAAATTATTTTACAAAATTACTTTTAAAATATTTTATTTTTCAAATTTCCTCTCCTCCTTTTTTCGGGCTTGTGGACCGGCTATGTTAGAAACATAGACGGAGTTAAAAATTTAAAAATAAGTTAGTACAATTTAAGAAAATTAAAATCTAAATATATTCCTTATTCCTTAGTGATACAAGTCTTGGTTGTATGAGTATCTATATTCTTCATAGTTGTACATATACGGATTCGACCCATATTGATATTGGTCCCCGTTGGATTGGGTCACATCTGGCTCTGTCAACTCCTGACTTGATTTGCTTGGATTAGAACCCGATGTGCCAGCAACTTCTTATGGTTAAATCGCGTGCATCCAAGACTTGTTCTGAAGTCTCATTTCTGCATTTAACTAGTCCTTCAGTACAACTAGGGCTTCAAATGTTTCAGGACCTAATCAAATTCTCTTATCAGTTAAAACCTTGTTAGCTGCGCTAAAAGAAGATTCAGAAGCTACTGTGGAGACCGTAATGACAAAAATATCTTGAGCCATAGGCGCTAAAATGGGGAACATGCCCTTGACTTGATGTTAGAATTGTAGAATGTCGAAAGTTTCATCGTCGGGACTTATGTTGGCATAGTCAAACACGGAAGCTGCGTAAAGTTGGATCTCTATGTTGCTTCCACACGGGGTCGAAGATGTAGGTGCGTCGGAGTTCCTGCAAAGGATAGAATGGATACGAGAAATGATACTTATTCCTCTTGTTGTCAGATTAGATCTAGATGGTGTTAACACACCTGAAGTCACCCTAGCCTGATTGATGGAAAGAAATAATTGTAACTTAAACATTGTAATTAAAGATTAATTTAATATGGAGACAAAAAAAATATATACCTCATTATGACATCGCTCATATATTTTGTATACACTTTCAAATAGACTATTCACTTCATCATAATGTTTTGTGCTGCTAATCCGATGTTTTCCCTAATTGTCGTAAGCATTTCAGCTGTTGCATTCAACTTCCACCTATTTTGGAAAAAAAATTAGTTATTTTCTAAATTAATGCAAGTATTTTTATGAAATTAAATATTATTAATTAAAAATATATCACTTACCTAGGATCAAGACAACTTGCAATGATAATGACAGTGTGTATATCCTTCAAATATTTAAGAAACTTAAACACAATCGATTACAATGCATGCCTCAAAATGTAATTCTCAGACAAAGACATCACTTGTGTGTTGTACCAATCAAAAATAGTCACAAGCTCCTCCAATAGGGCGCTCGTCGTCGGTGTGTAAGATGTAGAAAGTCTTATAGTTGCGGTATAAAAACACTCTAAAAATGAAACTAGTAGCTCCATTGTATACCACTCATCCTGTGATAGTTGGTACTGTTAACCCTGAACACTCTTGCTTAGCGCATGATCCAAGACTGGTCTCAAATACAATGTTTTTTTTAAAAGTCGGAACGTGCTGTTCTAGCGGGTCTTGTAATCCCAATGGATCTTAACGGTGGGAATGCCCATACGAGCGCACAACTTTACAAATGATTGTTTTTTTTGGACGCTCGAATCGATGTACCGAAGGGCATTCTTGTACTTGTCGAGCAATGCCTCAATTGGGGCAACTTCTATGCCGTCTTTTACAATTAAATTTAGAATATGACAAGCACATTTCATGTGAAAAAAAT
This sequence comes from x Bolboschoenoplectus mariqueter, assembly GCA_037678475.1. Classification (NCBI taxonomy): domain Eukaryota; kingdom Viridiplantae; phylum Streptophyta; class Magnoliopsida; order Poales; family Cyperaceae; genus x Bolboschoenoplectus; species x Bolboschoenoplectus mariqueter. The sequence continues at coordinate 3,224,499 of CM075236.1, read as the reverse complement.
GCACCGTTCAATATGGGTTGGAGAGTGTTGGTTAAAAGTCGGATGACGGAATTACAATTAACGGCATTATCGAACGCCATGCAAAAATCTTATCTCGAATATGAAATTCCTCTAGGACTCCTAACACGTACTCAAATATGTGGTTCGCGTCATGTGGATAAGGCAGGACGCGTAAAGCAAGTAATCTTTTATATAAAATCCATGCACTAAAGTTGGTATCTTCGAAAATATAATGGACATTAACAGAAGAATATGATAGGTTATGTTTACCAGCAGTCCAAATATCTGACGTTACAAACGCTTTATATTTGGCCGACTTAAATTCATCATATAATTCTGAACGCTTGGTCCAAAAAAATTAAATAATTCATCTTTAATCTTTTTGTGGTAAGATTTTTTAAAATGATGATGTAAAAATTTTTTAACAAATTTCTCAAAAAAAAGGATTGCAAGTTATTGACAGTAATTTTTCAGATTTGATACAATACTTAATAAAATTTCTCCTAACTTGATCGAGATCATACCTAAAATACCCTCCCCCTAACACCTAACTGGGTTTGGGTTAATTGTGCTCTATGTTCTTCAGGTATCACATCATCTTTTTTATCATGCACGGTCTTATGTCTTAAAAATACATCGGTACCCTGGGCCTTATGTTCCCTCAACCTTTTGTTGTTGTTGCTGCGCTCATTGCTTACGTCTCCTTCTACATGCATGGCTGAGGTCGACTCACCCGACGATGGTGGTATCAAAACATTGCCGATGTGTTCAATTCGGGGCGGGAGACCATATGTTATATTTAAATTTACATTAGGGTTGCTAGGGTCCGCAACATTATGTTCAGGACTAATACTCAATTGTGCGCTAGCAATATTAAATCAAGTTCGGTCTGCAACCATTTGAAATTAATTAGGAAACTAAAATTTAAAGGGTTTTAAATCAAAGATTTATATAAAAAAATATTTTTTTGGATTTTGGCCTTTTGGAAAAAACCTGCATTGAAATTTATCATAAAATATTAGTTGTGTCAAAAAAAATCTAATTTTCGGATTTGGATATCAAAATTATCAAAAAAATGTACAACAATAGAAAAATTATAAATTCATTTTTCTTATGTTCATTCGAGTTAGGGGAAGCCATATAAAAGAATGAGGGCATTTTGGTCATTTTCTTATTTTAAATTAAAATGTTTTTACCGAGGTACATTATTTATTGGATGTTTAATATTGCTAAAGAGAGGAGGTACGGCGGGGTACGTAAATTGGGGGAGAAATATCATATTAGCCTAGTTTTTAATCACATTACAAAATCTCGTCAATATTACAAAATCAACCGTCCGATTAACATTCAACGGCCCACAATCCGTGCACACTATATCTATACGTGCTAACCGTGCTAAACATGTCTACCTGTGCCTATCTGTGTCTGCCTGTGCCTATCCGTAACGTGCATAACCGTACCTAATCATGCCTATCCGTGCTTGTTCGTGCCTACCCGTGCCTACGTTTGTCTCCGTATCGTGCCTATGCGTGTCCTATACCGTATCGTGCCTATCCGTCGCATTCCTTATCCGTGTATGCCGTGTCGTGTCTACAGTAACAAAAACCGGACACGACACGCATAACATAATAATACGCGTTGATACGCCATATCATATCATATCATGCCGCCTTTGAAACGTGTATCCCGGAGAAATTGGGGAAGAAAAAGAAAAACAAACGTTGTTCAAGCGATTCACATGTTTTTAATCGTCCATTTCGCTTTCGTATTGTCAATTGAAGTTTGAGGAGGATCGTCCGCGTGTCGCGTTTCGGGAATTGATTCCACATCCCCTGTAGGACTGCAAATTTTATATTGAGCAGCATTACACTTGCCCGAAAACGCTGCCCAGTCTGACCGAACTTCCTTTCCTGTTTTCTCCTCCTCGCACTTCAAGTTTCGCCATTTCTTTCCTCTGTCGTCTACTCGGCTGTTCGTTCTCTCTCTCGATTTGTAAAACCATTCCAACGAGAGTTCTCACTTGACAAAACTCCTAAAATATCTCTCTCTCTTCCTCAGGAAATCAAAATCAACCAAAAATCACAAAATCATCAGAATTGACCTACTGACAAGTTATTGTCATTTTTTACCGGTTGGTCCTTCTCGTTGTGTTCCAAAACACAAAATGAAGGTGATTTTTTTCAAAACATGGAAGAAAGAAGAACATGTTAGGAAAAAGTTTCTATGCAGATTTAAACAACAAAAAGACATCTTGATTACATATTTGTACTTTAGTCCAAATCTTGTAATGGTGGTAAATATCAGAATTGGGGACAAAACTAAGCATATTATTTGAAGTGATTTAACTAATTTTTTGTTTTAGTTCAATTTCATGAACGAATTAGGATCACTAAATGCTTTTATAATTATTTTTTGGTCTAAGTTCAACTGAATTATTTTAGAGAATCTAGTCAATGTCATTCAAATGCAAATATGTATGAGCTTTAGGCCCTTGATGAACTGACTTGATTTGATGTCTCTAATATTTTCTTCTTTTCCATTTTATAAAATGCAGGTCAAGATAGCATAGTAATAATCTCCAGTTTCAGATGTTGACTAAAATGAAAATTGTGGTCTCAGAATTGAAGGATTAACTTGCCAAAGGATGTAACAGGAATTGTTAAGAGTGTAGTCAGATTTTATGGTGATGTAGCTTGATTAAAGTTATTGCAGTGTAGTCAAATTTTATTTGAGTTGTTGGTTTTGTAATTTGCTCTTAATGTAAAGAGGTTTAAGGATTTGTCATACCGGCTTGGTATGATAGTCTTTGATTGTTAAAATCAGTAGGATGATTTTGTCTATTCCTTGTATAAAAAGAAAATGAATAAAAGAAAGATGTTTCCTCTTGTTAAGTTGATGACTGAGTGAATCTAGCATTTTTCATTCATGACTGATTGCTTCTATTCAATTCCAAACAGTGAGTTATCATCAGTATTTATGTAAGAACACCCTCGTACTTTTATAAATCACAAAATATTGTAAATTGCTTTTTTAGGCAACTTGTTAGAACATGGAAATATGTTTAAACAACTTGTTTAAATTTGGATAGCAACTTTTTTCCTAACATGTTCTTCATTCTTCCATATTTTGAGAAAAGATATCTTCATTTTGTATTTTGGAACTTGAGAGGGACCAATAGATAAAAAGCACATTAGCTTGTCAGAAGTTCAATTCTGGTGAATTTTGTGATTTTTTGTTTGATATTGGCTTTTTTTTTAATTTCAAGCTGAACAATCCACTGATATTAATTGCTCCAGGCACTACTCATACATTGATGAGGATCATATTTGTTGCCTGTTCTCTTAACGGGTTGAGGATCTGAAGAAGGTCTTGCGAATTGAGAGAGAGAAGGAGGGGGGGGGGATTTTAGGAGTGAGATTTCTCGCTGAAATTACAGATGGAGAGAGAGCAAATAGACGATAGAGAGAAGAAATGGCGAAACATGAAGCTGTGAGGAGGAGAAAAGAGAAAAGGAAGTTCGGTCAGACTGGGCAGCGTTTTTGGTCAAGTGTAATGTGATATGTACCGTTAGATTGAGAGAACGGCTGAGAGATGCTGCTGAATATAAAATTTGCAGTCCTACAGGGGATGTGGAATCAATTCCCGAAACGCGACACGCGGACGATCCTCCTCAAACTTCAATTGACAATACGAAAGCGAAATGGACGATTAAAAACATGCGAATCGCTTGAACAACGTTTGTTTTTCTTTTTCTTCCCCAATTTCTCCGGGATACACGTGTCAAAAACAGCACGGTGTCAACGCGTATCGTATTATGCGTGTCACGTGCCGTGTTATTATTCATGCTGTATTTGATTTTTTTTACTATAAATACGACACAGCACGTACGGATAAGGGAGACAATACGGCACAATAAAGTTATATTATTATAAGTTATTTTTATTTGATTGAGTAGGTGGGAGAATAAAATAAAAATAATAATTGTATCACTAATATCATATTAAAATGTATAAATAATAATAACAATGTTCATAATAAAATTAATTTGATGACAATAACAATAATAATAATTGTTATTATTATAATGAAATAACAGTCACAAAACAAAATAATGTTAACAATAACAATATATCATAAATAAAAAATAATAGTGCGACATTAATGATAAAAATAATCATAATGATAAAAAATAAAAATTATTAATAGTAATCATCAAATATTTATAACTAAATGATTATAATAACTAATTATAGTTTAAAATAATAAAAAAATAAATGCATTAATAATGATAATTGATAATATATATGAAAATGATAATGAAAAATTACAACAATAATAATTATAGTATTATTAATAATCACAATCATGATAATAAAAATAACAATAATAATGATGATGATAATGGTTCAAGGTTTAGGGTGTTATTAGTCTTTCCTTCAATAGTTCATCCACATGTCTTCAAATTAAAAAGAAAAATCGGATATATACCCTAAAAAAATTGTCTAATTGGATATTTATCACTCTAAATTTAAAAATCAAATATTTACCCTAGAAAATATAGACATTTGGGATATTTATCTAAACTAATGAAATCCTAAATAAATAAAATTTTAATCATTCTATATTCTAAAATTTGGCATATTTCTATTCATTTATTTAATCTCAGTTTTCAAAGAAATTACAGTATATTTTTTAGTTTTTCTTGAATTAGTATTTTGCTTACCTTTTCAATTTTAATCTTTTTTTTCCGTAATTGCGATGAACTTCATTTGTAGAGTCAGGCAATCGACTAGGACAATTTTGTATATATTATTGGTTGTTTACATGCTATTTATGTTACCTCAATACTCCATATACCCTATCGAACCGGTATCGGATATTTGTTCGATATGGATTCGCGTCCGATATAATTCGGGTGCGTATCGAATACGTCATATGACGTATTCGATTATTTTATTCAATTTGACTGACCTATTTGGTCTTCGATACGGCCTGAATTCGTTTCAAATACGTCTTGAATCATATATGAGAAGCAACACACACAAGATGAAGCCACAACTAATCCTGAAATTCTCTATACAAATGCACTTAAGCACTACACTATTGTCACATTTATGATTACTAATGATTTTTTTATTTAATATATTCATTCATAATATAAGATTCGTTCAAAAATTGATGCAACGACACTATCGTCTGTATCCTAACTATTTAAAAAGAGAGTAAAACTAGCGTGAGTTTAAGCTCATCAATATTTTTAGTGAGTTTAACTCAAAAATCTATCAAAACAGTTATAAATGATAAATCTAAGTTTTACTCAATAAATTTTTCATTTTAAAATTTTTCTAACTATTTTTTTTTTCAGATTTTTTCAAGATGGTTTTAAAATAATAATAAAATAATAAATATTTGAATATTAGACTAGATCATTTTGAAAAAAATCCAAAATAAATACTCTGAAAACTCTAAAATATAAATTTTTTATATTTTATAAGATTTTAATATAATTAATTTATATTGTCATTTGAAGTCAATTTAATAGATTTTTAAGTTAAACTCATTCACATTTTTAGTGAGTTTAAACTCAACCTAGCTTTACTAATTTAAAAATATAAAAATATATATATCCGTATCCGTATCCTTAATTTTTCAAAATTACCATATCAGCGCACTCAAATCGTATCAAATACGATACCCGCACCCGTACACGCACTCGTGCAGCACAGCATGCCATGAATGTCAAATTAAAAAATGAATTTGGTATTTTGGTCCGGTCCAAAGTTCGGCCTGGATCAATTCTCTCCGGCCCATTAGTCCGGTTCGCTCGGCCCGGTTCGGTCCAGTATGATTTCTTGAAGTAGAAGTTGAAGTAGACCGGTGCTAGTCTCTTTTTTCACCGGCTGTAATCCCCTCTCCCAAGCAAAGATCTCTCTCTCTCTTCGATCCGAGAAAGAAAAATTTCGATCAGAACCTAAATCGAGCTTCTATTCGCCAAAAGGAGGTGTCAGGTATGGCAATGACTCTGTAACTTTCTCCTATTTCCTCTGAATTTCTCGTCGAAGTCGTTTAATTAGGGTTTTGTGACTTGTTTTCCGAGAGAAATTTGATGTTTACACCTTGATCGTGCTTCGTGTAGTGATTGAACAGTAGAAAACACTGCAAAGAAATAAAAAAGAAAGAATAAAACCGCACGATGAGGTGAAAACGTGATTGCATTAGTATCTGCATGAACACGAGATTCAAGCAATTTGATCTATTACTGTTTCTCAATCCTAATTCCTAAGACAATTATGTTGGACGGTGTTTCCTTACATAAGCCTAATTACACTTGTTTTTCACCTCCTAACTCTTATTTATTCAGTTTTACAATATGCACATTTCATCATGCTTTTAAGCATGCAAGCGTAAATGATGTGAGTACAGCAATGTACTAAGCTAGTTAAAGGGCTGTTGTATAAAAGTTCAGGGCTGTTCTGTAACATAATCATTTATATTTAATTATTGATCAAATTATTACGTGGATATGATGTTATTTCATAACTTCTGATTGCTGTTTTCTTTTATTTTTCTCTTGTTTCTCCCTGTAGAATGGTGAAGATGACAGATTTACCAACAAAAGGTGGCTTCAGCTTTGATCTCTGCAGGAGGAATGAGATGTTGTTAAAGAATGGACTACAGATGCCCCGTTTTAGAAAGACCGGTACAACCATTGTTGGTCTGGTTTTTCAGGTTTGTCATTCTTTGATCTAGTTACTTCACTGTATTTTAATTAAAAGCAAAGATTCAGAACACAGTCTTGCTAGCTCTTAGTTTAGATTTATAGTACGAACTGATAACTTTAGCCAATTGTGGTACCTTGACTGACTCATTCTTATTTCATAATAAAATGAAGGATAAGATGGATTTTTATGTGTGTTATCAATGTTTATTGAGACACATTTTTACAACGTTTGACTGACTGGGTGCTGAATTTGGTCAAATCAAAGACTAGTTAGACACTTGAGGTGTTAAAGCTTAATGGAGGAATGATTGCACCATTGACAGTAAACTAACTCATTCGGTTGAATTGAGCGATGCTTTATAAATAAGGATGTCAGTACAATGTTATAACATATATCTAAATGCTAGCTGGGTTTCACACAAGTCTTTATTATGTGATACAATACTATTAGGATGGAGTCGTACTTGGGGCAGATACCAGGGCAACAGAGGGACCAATTGTGGCTGATAAAAATTGTGAAAAAATACATTTCATGGCACCTAACATTTATTGTTGCGGTGCTGGCACTGCTGCTGACACCGAGGCAGTTACCGGTACGTGCAAATCAACTCATTTAATCCCACACTACCAACACCCCTCCGGGACCACACACACAGTTCGAATTTATTTTTTTCTCCCCTTTTTAGCTTTAAGAGTTGCATACTTTCAAGTTCAGGCAGATTTTACCACAATAGCTGGGTTCTATGAGGTACATAGAATGTACAACATCCAGTTGATGTTAATTTTTGTTTTGATTTATGTTTATTTTCATATCTTGTGGTAGTATTTTGTACCTCATGTTTGTTATACCTTCCAAAAATGAAAGCAAAGATGTGCATAATTTTTTTATTAAAAATTTAAATTAATTATTTTTTTCTAGATATGGTCAGCTCACAGTTGCAGCTTCACCGATATGCCACGGGCCGTGAGTCAAGAGTTGTGACTGCTCTTACTCTCCTCAAAACACATCTATTCAGGTTCTTCTTTTGTTCTTTTCAACTGTACTTTCTCATATATCTTGTCCATTACTGATAATAAATTAGTGAATCCATTGAGCCCCAATGTTTAGGCATTAACTGGTATGATTTGTCTTCCAATTACATTGAGATGAGCTTTTTGTTCCTTTCTTTTTTGGTTTATTTTTCTCCTAGTTAAGCTTTTGGCTGGATTATGTCTTTATCTTGCATATAAACTAATAAATTTGTAGTATATGTAAATAAATTTGTAGAACTTCTATTGCAGCTATCAAGGTCATGTGAGTGCTGCTCTTGTTCTTGGTGGGGTTGATGTTACAGGACCTCATCTCCACACAGTTAAGTATTGTAATAACAAATAATATCTTTACACTTGTACCCTTCCTGCCTTCCAAACTGAGAAATATGATGCACTGCATAATATGACAACTATTGTCATTTAACTGAGAATTATCATCTTTTGTGTATTCTTTTTCCAATATGCTTTAAAAGAAATTAACCTTTTGTTTGGTGAGTGAAGTAAATTAAAGCAAAGTAGATACTAAATCACTTTAAAGCATTGGTTTTGGTAGTAATGAAGTAGATGAATTAGTGTTGAATAAAAGGACCAAATTTTATTCTCATGTATTATGTTAGCAAGTGGAGTAATAAGGGTAAAAAGTGTCAAAAATTGAGAAATTTGGTGTTTTAACTTCACCTCACCTTAGAACACCTTAATGCACTTCTTTTCGGTGCATTAGAGCATCTTGAAGCATTTAAATCACCACTGCTTCACTCGCCAAGCACGCACTATGAGTAGCAACCCCTAAGATTAATCAAAAGGAATGGCAGTTGGGGTGTTTTCTTTTGTAAATAATGAAGTTCCAGAGGTTGTTGAATGTAGGTTTACCCACATGGATCAACTGACACTCTTCCTTTTGCAACCATGGGTTCTGGTTCTTTGGCTGCTATGTCTGTGTTCGAGTCCAAGTACAGAGAAGGCCTAACAGTAAGTTCGCCTTCTCTATTTTAATCTTTTTTTATTATTTAGAACTACGAGTCCCGGTACCCTTTGTATTTCCCTTTAAGGTCCTCTTTTTTTACAAATTTGGATTTTGATTAGGCTTGCTTTCAGCCTTTCTCATATGCCTGGGAATCTGGGATAGCTACCATGTAACCAACAGGCCAATGGAATAGCTTGGATGTACTGGGCATTGACTGTCACCAAACTAGTAAATTGTTGACTTTCTTCGTTTGAAATAGCTCCCTTGAACCCCAGCATCCATTTATTCTTAGATGTCACTCCGGATAAAGGCGAGGCCCATCATGTTCTGTGCTATCTGTCACAGTTCAGTAGATTTTTGAAATAACATTCCTTGTTATGTTAATACATTTTTGGTCCTTTGTTTCAGAGAGAAGAGGGTATAGAACTAGTTGCAGAAGCAATATGTGCTGGTATCTTCAATGACTTGGGCAGTGGAAGCAACGTTGATGTTTGTGTTATTACCAAGGTACACAATATTTGTTAGTGTATAATTTACTATTTATCATTAGATCTTTTAGTGCTGCAAGCATGCTGTATAACCTTGTTACAAATAGCATCCAATATTTTTGATGGATTTTAATTCAATGTACAAAGAGCGCCCAATATCTTTAACTTGGTTTAAGTAGGGAGAAGGTGATAGGCTGGTACCAGGTTAGGCTGAATATTACCCTGCACCCAGCATGAGAAATCACATTTGTGCAATGTATCCAGAAAACTTAAATATTAAGGAATAATATATATCTAGTCAAGAATTTAATTAAATGAAATTTATCAACAATTATTTCTTATAATTGTGCTTTAAATTGACTGAAAATTGAAATACTTCTTGAATTTCAATGAATTAAAAGTGGATATTTTTATTTCTGCTCAAATGACCTGATCAAACCAGCGAGTGCACAAAAACCATCCTGAAGATCAGAAATGCCTTGGTAGGTCAAGTGAGCCGGCCTTCTGAAAAGGGATGAGATTTAGTTTTTAAAAGTCAAGTAAACTAGTAATGAAAAGACAAAATATTATTACAACATTATAAGAGAGAGACATTGTTAGGATTACATCATTTGAGTTTATTTGCTAGGTCATTATTTGTGCATAACATGCAGTGATAATGTGCAAGCAAGAACTCTAATATGGGAAATAAATAATTGGTGCTACTTGCAAGTGTTGGATTTTCATCAAAATTTTCAGCATGGGTTTTTATTTAGTGTGGATATATTATGTTGTGATCTAATAAAACCTATTTTGCAAGCAGGGTAAAACAGAGTACTTGAGGAACTACCAATTGCCGAATCCCAGGACCTACATTAGCTCCAAGGGATACACCTTTGTCAAGGGCCAGACCGGTAGGACTTCTATATTATCTATCTTTATTTACGTGCAGGTGGCAAAAATGCTTGTAACTAGATATCTCCTGTTTTACTTGCATGCTAACTCTAGTTCAAGTGTTAACATCATCATCATACTGTAAAAATTGGATAGATTTGATCTATGGTCATTGGAGGCCAGGGATAATATTGGCTCCGTAATGAATTTGAGCTTCTTTTGCATAATCGTTATTACTCGAGTTAAAATTGTCCTAAGTGGCAGCTAAGCTTTTGCAATTAGGGTTAATGGTTGCAATCTATGTTTAACTGGGGTTTAATTTCACATTGGGTTGTTGCATGGCTGAGGTTATCTTTAATTGAGGTTTAGTTTTTCTGCTTAAATACTTTTGGTAGATTTGTGCTGTACTATTGTGGTACATAATGTACTCGTCACATGTGAAACTTTCTGCTAGTAAATGAAGAATTATTTAGATTGGAAGTTTGCTGAGCTCATTTTGTCGGCTATTTTGCTGGTTTTTGCAGAGGTACTTTCAACAAAGATAACACAAATTCAGCGTAAGGTTGAGGTTGTAGAAGGTGGAGATGACATGGAAGAGTGATCAAATTTTAATGTTAGTGTTGTTATTTATTTTGCATCAAGTTTGAATTTAGAGATTCTTGTTCCTAGTTATCAGATATGCACACTTTGCTTCTTGCTTGTTATTATGATACTTGTTCGTTGTGCCTTTGAAGTTCGCACGTTCTTGTTTTTGCTTGAGATAGAATAATTCTTGTAGTTCTGTCATATTCAAAACTTTTTACCATTTTTCCCTTAGAAGGCCCAAAAACACACACAGAAAAAGAAAAAGAAGCAAACAAAGAAGAAAGAAATCATGAAATGTTAAAATAAAAAAGAAAAATAACAAGGTCCTGCTTGTGGCTGTGTATCAAATTCTTTTGACAAGTTGCAGACTTGCAGTTATCGTGGAAAGGATGAGAATTATTTAGTCTCCGTGTAACAAATGTAAGCACAAAACAACAATTTACCATATATTTTTTCTTTTCTTTTTTTGTCTAATTCGTTCTCAGTTGTTCTACTGCATAACCAATCACGAAGTAAATTTATCTGCGACTTCTTTTCTTTGTCAAACAGATTGGTGGGTTCACTTTTGAAAACAGGTTATTTGGACTTTAATTTGGCATTCATTTACAGTTTGCTCCAGTCAAAAATCATATGAACATTTAATAAGTCCGAACAATAATTATCTCAATTTGATAATCATTCAAAAATATAATGTGATTATACTCCAACATTTTATTGCAACCAAAACATTGTCATATAAATTAGCAACTCTAATTGTAGAGTTTTCACCCTTTGCTTTACATAGCCCTCTTTTGTTTCACACAATTTGTTCGAGACTGCTCACAAAAAGAGCTGCTTGTAAGTTGTAACGAACAACTTGCACGGACATCTCATGCAATGCAAGTGCAGATAATTTTCAGAACATTAAGATGCAGAATAACATTTTCGCAATATTTTCTGTTTCAATTTAATTTCACAAATAAATATCAGAGAAAGTAATCTACCAGTGAAAAATAAAACATTTTGAGATAAAGTGAACAAACTAATCAAGCCACTAGGCAGGATAAATGATTGTACATCATAATAAGCAAGTCTTTATTGGCAAGGATGATAAGTAAATTATCAAAACCTCTACAGTAACCTTTCTTGGAAGAGCATTCACTTTCTCATGTCATGAAAAACATATTTCCCATTACAAAACTAGCACAACAAAATTTGAATAAAGAGAAAAGATCCATTGCTAGTCCATTGAAATTTAATGGTCTTTGTGAGAATGCGACAACAATTGATTTGAATATTTGTCGGTCTTAGAAGCTGTATCATAGTGGTGGTCATAGTACTCAACAATTGCAGCTCCGGCTAATGCAGCCAATGTCAGAGCTTGTGCATGCAACCTGCAACATACATTATATCATAAACATCGACTATCCTTTAATTATCTGAATCCACAAAAATATATTTTTATCCTAACAAGGAGAAAGAAAATTTCTATTTCTGGGGGTGAGGGGTAACAATCTGGGTATGCCTAAAAGCTGTTTACACAGACATATGATTTTCATATTGTATTTGTATGCTACAATAAAGATAACCAGGAAAGAAATTGCAAAAAGAACTATGAACAAAAAATATTTACAACAGTCAGTTCTAATTCAGTGAGGCTTGCAATATAATCCTGGTCTAGTACCCAAGGCAGATATTTGCAACCAATGTTTTTGCATATCTTTATTGCAGAAACATTGACTGTGCAAAACAGTACCTGCCTTTTGTTTTCTTCTATTGTTTCCCCATTTTCAATTCAAGCCTTAGATATCTAGTAACTGGACTTCTATCTTTTCCCGAACACAACTCGTGAGTTCATCTTTTCATTTCTCCACAGTTTTCAGCTTAAAACAAGGTTGAATAGGGCTTCAATAGACATGAAACAGCCCAGCAGTCCATTTTAGCAAGATTTAATTAGGGTATTATATCCATTTTAATTTACAATTTTAAATACAACACACCTGGAAGCACAGAAAATGATCCCCACAGAAGTTTGAAATTAACATGTTTTTACATTTAAACTTATCATTAGATAATTCGCTTCTTTTGCGTATTTGCATAATCCTTTTCTTTATTTTTTCTCCACACTATAACTTACATCTCAAAGAGGCTTTAGTGTGTAGCTAAGAACCAAAAAGCATAATACTAAATAATCAATTCATTTAATGCGTCCCTCAAAAGAGGCTCTACAATGTAGCCAAGCATAAAAAAAAAAAACATAATACTAAAGTGTTGATTCAATAAATGCGTCATTCTCTGCAACTAGAGGCTACAAATTGTCCGATTGATGTTCTCCAATCCTACTACTATTTCAAACCACATCTCATAGAAAGTTATTTGGCCAGATCTTAATGCCTAGCACTGATTTAAAAACTTAACATAACAACGAACAAGGCAAGGAAAAAAGGAGGTGGATCTCGACCAACAGTAAAATTTTCATAAAGAAAATTGTTTGTTCCATTGGGAGCAAATCAAGTATCTAGCCACCTAACCTGTTGGTACCAAGTAGTCTAATTTGAAGAGATGGCATCTAAAAAATTGAAACATGTTTGTGACAAATAATGCTTAGGATAACAAATGCAGCTCGAATAGCATACTTATTTTCAGGGACGGACACATGTATGGGCAAGTCTAGGCTAGGGTCCACCCTTAATTTTCAAAATCAATAATAATTATATATTTTTTCCTTTAGAATTTGATAAATTAAGTAGAAAATGTTAAACGTGTCTATGCTTAAATAGCTAACACTAAAAGAAAAATTCTCATTATTAGATTTGTGCCTAAACTTATCTGAATCCGCCACTGCTTATTTTCCCCAAAATGAATGAAAATTGAAAAGAGACTTCTAACATCAAACTAAACCTAAAAACTACATCTCACAAAAGATAAATGCAGATGAAAAAAAAAATATTGGACCACAGAATGAGCATTGTATCTCTAAATTTCACCAAATTAACCCCCCTCATTAGATCATAGAACTCCCTTTAACAGTCAGAAAGTACCAAAGATAAACAAAAAGAAATTAAAAGAAGAAAAGATTTACAAACCTGGCATGAATAATCTTGACACTGGTTTTCATATTCGGCTGAGACCAATTGTACGCGATTGAACCTGTAATTCCACTAAGCCAGAGACAACCTTATTCCAAAAAGAAAGAGAGAGAGAGAGAGAGAGAGAAATTCGATTAGAACAGGAAAAAACCCGATCGGATTTAAACGAAACAAATCCGGATCGAACGAAGAAGATGCTTTATCAATTACCAACTGTACGGAGTTTGTGCTCAACCACCCACTTCCTGATCGAATCGACCTTGCTCGGCGCCTCAGCCATCTCTCTCTTTCTTCTTCTTCTTCTTCTTCTTTCTCTTCTCCTTCTACCGAACGAGAGAACCTTTGTTTCCTCCGATTCGCTTTTTTTCTCTCCTTCTTTTTTGATATATTTGTTTTCTTCGCTCTCTTTTTGTAGCCGCGTAGCAAAGTTTGGTTTCTCTTCTTGTTGTAATAGCGGATGAAACCCTATTACCCGATTAAATACCCGAATTTATCAAATGAAGCGGGTTGGATCCTAATATATTTGATATCCGCATCATGTTCTTTTAAGGCCAAATTAGCTACATCCCCTAATTTTTTCCTCTTTTTAGATATTTATTCATTATTTATGAGTTTTCTTTAATATTTATCTATTATTTTAATTTAGACTAGACATCTCTATCACATTATATTAAAATTAAAAAAAAGACCATTTTGCCCTTCCGATTAATGAGTTTCTCCTCTTCTACACCAATATTCAGGAGTCAATGATGGTATTTCTCATTACTAAATCATAAATATATCTCCACCATCTTACTTTTTTATACATATTCCAAGTGAAAAATTCAAATATAAGAAAAAAGTAATGCTACGTAATAACGGAGTTTAAGGTGAAATTAAAAGAGGGTCAAATCTAAATGAGAGGGATTTGTTTCTATAGTCCAAACAGGAGTTGACTTAGAAAATAAATAATTCAATATATTTTCAGATTTTAAGAGAAATCATGACCTACTGTGATTATAAAAAAACTCCGTCTCTGATCTAACAATTTAATTTGTTTTGAGATAATTATATTTTATGTAATTTCAAATAGGCCAATGCATAAATAATCCAAAGATATGATAATATGATATAAAATTGTAATTAGAGTTAAGAATATTTAAAAAAAGAGATGCAGAATTTGGAGCGTAAGAATAATTTCTTATTTTATATTGATATTTGAGGAAAAAACAAATCAAATTATATGCAAGTATTCTACGCACATAAAGTAATTGTATCATTTTGTAAAAAATAAAACCATGTTGTTAGATCTATGATTTTGTAGTTTACACTTTACACTAAAATTTTCAGTAAAAAAAAAAAGTTTATACGGTAGTCAATCAATCCACTTTCAATACTATTCGGATTTTGACGGATCTACTAAATTCGACCCGTTAAAGCCACATTAAAACGGGTGCAGACAGCCGCCCGATTGTCGTGGATTTTCGGAGTCTAACCCGTTAACAGCTCGCTAATGCGCTCACGTGAGCTGAGAATCTGCAGGCTGAAATCTTTTGACGCACGTGGCAAGGCGTTGGTCAATCTAAGTACCAATTGCCTTTTAACAGTTACGTTATAAATTAAAATTTTTAATGATTAATAAATTATAGTTATTAATTTTAATACAAATTTTGATTTATAGTAGAATTAATTTATTTTTATTGCAGAAATGTTCAAAGGCTTTAGTATTTATCAATAATTGGAGACGGAAATTAACTCTATTTAATGGAAATATTGACTATTTTAAAATTTTTTGATGGATATGTAAAAAATTGAATTTATTTTTGAAAGAAAAATGTTATGGAGACATTATTATTGATTTTATCGTTAATATGAGCTTTGTTATATATATTAAATGAGCTATTATGTATGTTAATGATTTTATTTTGTACAGTATTTTTATTATTCAATTTAAATATTATTAATATATAAAAAAACTCATTTAAATTGAATAATAATAGTACTATATAAAATAGATTTATATTATAAAATTATTAATATATATAATAATTTATTTAATATATATAATAATTTATTTAATATATATAATAAAATTTATACGTATCAATAACTGCATATACGTATCAATAACTGCGTATACGTATCAGCTCCCATTTTGAAAAGCTGCACACTGGAGAGGATTGGAAAAGCTCTCCATTTTCGACCGAATGGAACTATTCCACCACAACTCGGATGCAAAAGGGCGGGAAATCCAAATTATTAGCGCCTAGCAATTCCCCAAATCTCTCTCTCTCTTTCTCTCTCTCTCTCTCTCTCTCTAGCGCCATGGACGACCTAGATGCGGCCGAGATCAATCAGCCGCTCTCTGCTCTTCTCTCCGAGCTCCATCTCCTCGTCTCCATTTCAGGCGGTGCCTCCTCCTCCTCCTCCTCCTCCAGTGACCCTCCGCCACTCTCCGACTCTCTCCTCTCCGGTCTATCCTCCTACCTGTCCACCTCCAATGGCGCCTACATCCTCGTCTCTCGGCTCTCCTCCGTTGATCTCTCCCTCTCCTCGCTCCTCCGTCACCTCTCAAGCTCGATCGACTCCACGTCAGCGAGGCCATCCCTCCTCGCCTCCTTTTGCTACCTCTCTCTACTTCTTTCCCCTTCGTCCCCTCTGGTATCTCTCTTTTCTCCTCTGCATTTTCTCTCTATCCTTCGTTCCCTTCGCCGGTCCCTTAAGAACCAAGGTACCTCCTCTCCTAACAGCACCAAGCAGAAACCCAAAGCCAAACAGAACTCTAAATCTAAGCCCAATGCCAAATTGGACCAGAACAGACAACGACCAAGTGACATCTCCAATCTCGTCCTCAAAGTTCTCAGTCTTCTTTCCGATCTTCTAACAAGAATTCAACTCGAGTCCTACAATGATACCCGAAAATCATTGATTGACACTATTTCAGAAATTATGAGTTCAAGTTATTATCATGCATTATCCCATTCATGCTTCCAGATACTTAAAATTATTGTTTCTGAACCTGGGCATGGTGATCGAGGCGAGGCCACAGTGGAAGTCTTTCGATCTTTGGCCCCACTAATGCTATTATCAATCAAATCACCTGTTAGAGTTGGGGTAATCGGGTTTGTAAGGAGAGATATTGTACCTTTAGGTAATGAAGATGAAAGCATTAAAAAGGCCTTGATATTTCTACCTCGCTTCTTGGCTAACAAGGCACCAGAAAGAGCTGAACTAAGGGTTTGTTCTGTGGAAACAATATTGGAGATTGCTAAGGTTTTCAATGGGGAGGAATTACACGAGTTTGTTGATTATGTTGTAAAATTAGCCAATGGGAAGCCCAAATTGAGGTTATTAGCAGTTGATTTGATTCTCGGTCTCTTGAACTTTTCAAATGGGAGTGATTCTGACAACTCATGGAGGGCGGTCTGCTTGAAAGCTCTGGTGGAGAGAAGTTCTGACACAGTGGCAGGAATACGTGCAAGGGCTTTAGGGAATATATCTCAGGTGTTCGGTGAAATGTCTGAGAGGAGAGAAGAGATTGGGATGGAGGGTTTTATTGACATGGTGAGGAGACGATGCTCAGATGACAAGGCTGCAGTTAGAAAGGCAGCACTGGTGCTTATTACCAAAGCTATGGGTTTGATTGGTACAGTAGATGTGTCCCTCCTTGAGGTACTTGGATCAGCTTGCTCGGACCCACTGGTCAGCATTCGGAAAGCTGCTATTTTGGCTATTTCAGAGGTAAACTGCAGTTTTAACTTGCTTCGGCCTATTGCTATTTAAGTTATGCTCATCAATGTTAAACATCGATTTGAAAGAATTATTGTAGTACCAGTTTTGTTACTTTTTAGTGAATTTGTATTATATCACAAAACATTAAGTATGCCCCTGTAAAGTGCAAAATATCAGTTATGCCCCTGAATTTATTGTAGTACCATCACAAGTATTCTTTTTTTGTTTTGGGATAAAGATGGAGATCAACCCACCCAACTTTAAATGTCATAAAGGACCCCTGGGTTTCTAACCTGCGGCCTCCAGCACGGAGAGCATTGCCTTCATCACTGTACCAAAGATTGGTACTGTATGATCACATATATTATCTTGAACCTTTTATTTCCCCATTTTGTGCAAATGATTCCTGATACAGACCCTTCCTTACTGTTTTCAGCATAAATAAGGGAGAAATTGGATTAATTTTGAAAGAAATTGGGAATTTGATAGAGGAGGGATGCAAGTTTGTGCCATATTTTGTATGGATTTATCAGATATCAGTCATTTTGCTGGATGAAAATAAGATTTTCTCATTTATGTTTTTGTTGGGATGCAACCATAATTGACCATTGTCATCATAATTTTCCTTGTTTTATAGGTTTTTAGAAGATTTCCAGATGCTAATGTGACACACGAGTGGCTCCAAGCTGTACCACCCCTAATAGTTGACAATGAAACAAGCATTCAAGAAGAGTGCGAAAACCTATTTCTTGAGCTGGTGCTGAATCGCATCTGCCAATTTGCAGACCCAAGACCTTCTGGGAGTTCCGCTTGCTCTGACTCATTATTTCCTGAATCTCTATTGGATCTTCTGAAGGGGGTCTCTGATGGAGAGATAGCTCCTTTCATTAAAAAAATTTGCACAAGCCTTGGTAAAAAGAAAAAGCTCAAGCCTTTTGTTGCAACAACTCTTCAGAATATAATAACTGCTTCGGGTTCCATGCGGCAGGCCCCGCAAGGAGCTTGGTGGCTTCTGGCAGAAGTCTCATTGTATGCTCCAAAGGCGGTTGACTGGGGGTTTCTCTCTCATCACTGGAAGCTGCTTGGTGATGCTGGAAGGAAAGAGAGAGAGTGTGGTGATGATGGTGAGATAGAAACTGTCTTGTGGGCCCGGGACAGGGTTTCTTTGTTAAACACGATATCAAATGTTTCCATGGAGTTGCCAAGTGAGCCGGCTGCTGAGCTGGCACACAGCTTGCTCTCACGAATTGAGCAGTTCAACATGCATCTCAGTGAGGTAAGGGAACTGCTATTGCAATCCCATTAATTCTATTTTTAATTGCTTTTATAGCTTACAAAAATAATTTTAAATATTCATTTAAGCTTTTATAGTAAGCTAGAACCACCTGCTCCTAAAAAAAAGGAAGAAAATGAAATCTAAATTGGCAAGATTGTTGGGTAAATAATTGTATTGATTCAAATAAACCCCCTTTAATAATAT
The DNA here is from genome assembly GCA_037678475.1 of x Bolboschoenoplectus mariqueter. NCBI lineage: Eukaryota > Viridiplantae > Streptophyta > Magnoliopsida > Poales > Cyperaceae > x Bolboschoenoplectus > x Bolboschoenoplectus mariqueter. The sequence goes on along the minus strand of CM075236.1, from coordinate 3,205,577 downwards.
CTTCCGTCTTATATATGTAGGTTGATGCTCATGTGAAGTCCCTAAAGACCCTATGCAGGAGAAAGGCAAAAACCCCAGAGGAGGGCAATGAGCTTGTGCTGAAGTGGTCACAAAATCTAGTTTCTAATGCTACTGAAGCTCTCAATCTTTATCTGTCAGAGGTGTCAGATACCAAAAAGCAAAGTGACTTTGTGACTCCTCAGAGCAGCAGCAGAACAAAGGGGAAGAAGACAAAGTCATCAGCAGGTGCAGCCTCTGATAAAATGTCACAAGCTGTAGTTGCGGTTTTTACTGTCGGATCATTGGTCATTGTGTGCCCCACTGTTAATTTGCAGGTAACAGGTCAGCTGAACCCATCAATGAAACATCAAACAGCCCATTTTGAGTTTGGTATGAAACAGTCAGGTTGTTAGCAGGCATCTATATCCTGCACAGTAACAATACTTGAAAGAATTGCTTAACTGCACATTGAGTTCTTAACAGAGTCTAACTTTGGTTAACTGAAACTTAATTATACCTTGATTTTGGTAATTTAAAAAAATGACTTTAAACTGAACGACAGACATTGGGAGGGTTCTTTATTTAACTTAGCTATTTTATCTACAATTGCAGGATATTATTCCATTGTTGCACACTATAATTACATCTGGGAGTAACAATGAACTGAAATTGAGAGAGTTTTCCGCGACAAGTGCATCATTCAAGGTGGTGGCCCCATCTCTATATGTGCAGTCATGGGCCACCATGGCAAAGATTTGTTTAGTTGATGATAAGATCGCCAAGCGCTACATCCCTCTCTTTGTTCAGGTACTTCTGTTTTACATATGTAAGTATGAGCTTTTGTGCAGTATCCTTTACAGCATTTACAGGTCCGTAAAATATCCTGTTCCTATTTGACCGTTTTCACTTTTGGCCTAATTGTGACCTTTGCATTATAGTTTGAATACCTGTCGCCTTTTATGTGCTAATTATGGTTAGATTGAGGTTCTCATGCTAGCTTTTATATAGATTGAGTAACTGGTAAAACACCCTCATGTATAATACCTGTAAACCGTTGCTACCTGGCCAGAAGTGATATCATTGTATCAGTTTCTGTAAGTATCTGTATCCCATTTTTGTTTTTGTAGGAGCTTGAGAGGAGTGACTTGGCAGCCCTTCGCAACAATATAATGGTAGCAATGGCTGATTTTTGTGTCAGATACACTGCTTTGGTTGATGGGTATGGGTTTTCTTGTTTAAAACTGGGAAGGAGAACATAATACTGTATACTATAATATAATTTGATAGTGGCTTTTCTAAAAAATTTAGAAGACCTGTTTGGTTAACGAGAATTGCTGTAATCTGTATTTATGAAGTTCTTATTTCAAGATTGGGTTAAACATAATTGGGGACTGTGTAGATACCTGGTAAGAACTCCAAGTACCGGTATCATTATGTCTTGAAACAAAAATCCAGTACTGCAATCCTCAAATTGATGTTTCTGACAAATATATTGTGAATCCTCCTATAATGCACCTTCCCATGTAATTCCAGCTGACAAAACTTTTAATATTATTTGCAAATTTTGTAGCTATATTCCGCGAATAACAAAGTCATTACGTGATCCATGTGAAGTTGTGAGGAGGCAGACATTTATTTTACTCTCAAGACTATTGCAGGTTTGTTATTCATTTGTTCCAACATTGCGATTTTTGCATCAAAGGGGCAATTCTTGTCTATCTAAGATTGTACTGTATATATTTTAGTACCTAAATATTTCTGTGAATTTATTTGAGGAAATCATACTGATGAAGCAACAACTTAGCTCTTAAAAAGATTATAAAGAAAAACTTCCAACTCTCAAATAGCCTGAAGCAACACTTCAAAATTTGGATGATACATTCTGGTATAGGTTCTGACGGCTATAAGAGTATGGGATAGTTTACGTCTTTGTATTTGTATGGAATTTGTCTGGTCAAAGTGGTTATGCATCTTTTAAGCTCTCAAAACCTGTAATAATGAGCGAATGGTCACAATATCGATGAAGCAACAACTCCTTTCAATAACCACGAATAGTTTAAAAACTAAAAAAATAAATATTATAAAATAGGAAACAATAGTACAATCAGCTGATATAAATCCAGAGTGAGTCTCTCTCTCTCTCTCTCTCTAATTTCATTTGATTATGTACAGAGGGACTATGTAAAGTGGAGAGGAGTGCCGTTCCTTCGGTTTCTTCTCTCTCTAGTCGATGACTCTGAGAAGATCTCACATTTGGCTGATTTCCTTTTCTCCAGTATCTTGAAAGGTACAGTTCCAAAAATTATGTAGGCAAAAATTCAGTTAGTATTTGTTTGATGTATTTTTTCAATTGAAAGTATATAAGAGGTGCCTGATGTCATTTTTCAGCTAAGGCACCACTGCTTGCATATAACAGCTTCATAGAAGCTATTTATGTGTTAAATGGATACCAGACACAGAGTTCTTCTGACCCTGCTAATGAGCTTTTTGCAATAAAGTAAGTTTATGATATTTCCTTTTTTTTCTGCTTTGTATTATTTTGTATTTTGTTTTATGGATAGATCTTTATTCTTCAGTAAAGCATCCTCCATTCCTCACCATGCAATTAGTACCAAGAAGAGTGAACAAGAATCCAAGAGTATACAAATCGAAAAAAGTAAAAAAAAGAAAAAGGACCCTAGAGTTACTGAAGTTGTACAGCCTTGTATAGTCAAACTTCTGCTAAGATCACAATCCTTGAATATTTCAGGGGCATGGATGAAAGATCAAAATCAAAGAGAATGCACATTTACATTGCTCTGCTAAAACAGATGGCACCGGAGCACCTTCTTGCAACATCAGCCAAGTTGTGTGCTGAGATCTTAGCAGCAGCTTGTGATGGTTTGCTTAATATTAACAATACCACTGGTCAGGCTGTGCTACAGGTCTGTGTTAATATATTTTGTATGGTTTGGCTTGTTTCCAATCATAAAGACCCAATATAAGAGAGCCTATTTATATCTCAGCTGACAATTTCTGATTGGATGGTTCAAATCTTGCTCGACCAGCATTCACTAAAATTTGGCAATGGGCATCTTTTTGATCTTGCATTATCTGCACCATCTCTGATCTGAAATGGAACTATCGAAGCCGGATATGTGCATAGGACTCTTCAATTTGGGTCCTGAACTTGTGAGGATGGGGCATATATATGTAGAGTGAGCATGAACGGTTGAGATATTTCCCAAATTATTTGGTTCAATAATATTGCATACTCCTTTGGAATTTTATGTGTATTAATTTCAAATAATTATTTTAATGGTTTATGTAGGTCTTGCAAGATTCTTTTAATTATCTTGGAGGATTTATTGCACTTGGCTAATATTAAAGCTTTCAAAATAGTCCAATCTAGCTGAAAACCTCCACAATAAAAAAACTTGAATAGATAAATAAATGAGATGAAGCTAATAATAGTGTTGTCACACCTGATCATGTATATTATGTGATCTAAGGTTTGATCTGATTAAATCATATTCTTATTGGACAGCTTTACAACACAAAATCTCATGAGCCCATTTTTTGATTTGATTTCTCAAATTAAAAAGAAAGATACATAAGCAAAACATAATGCAGGCTTCTTCTTTCAGGACGCATTACAAATATTGGCATGTAAAGAGATGAGGATCCAAGCAAACACCACCTCAGACACCTCTGAGGTGGATGAAGAACCAATTGCTGATGGTCCTGGTAGCGCCATGTCAGCAGCTGCTCTCGCTTTAAAAGGTCGGATCATAACACAAGTGGCCAAGAAGAACCTGATCCAAATCGCTATCCCGATATTCATCGAGCTGAAGCGCCTCCTGGAGAGCCAAAACAGCCCCCTCACCGGGTGTTTAATGGATTGCCTCCGGTCACTATTGAAAGATTACAAAAACGAGATAGATGAGATACTAGTAGCTGATAAACAGCTCCAGAAAGAACTCGTGTATGACATGAACAAGTATGAGGAAGCAGCCAAGGCTGTGGCCAAGGGTAATAAGGGAAAGAATGTTGTGGAGGAGAGATGCAAGTCTGTACTGAGAGATGTTAACCGGTGCAAGGCAACCCCATCCCTCAGTGCCATGAGCTTACCAAAGGTGAAGGGACATGTGTTGGGTCGGCCTGGCGGGGTGGGACCATCCCGCCCAGCTTCGCTACTGAATTCTATCAGGCGTAAACAGTCGTTTGAATCTGATGACGAAAATTAGTTGTTCTTGGTTTGTTGCTCTTCAGTGTTGTCCCTTTTTTTTTTTTTTTGAGGTAGTAGGGAATCACCATTGCTTTTTGGTGTTAAATTCTTCAGTTTCTTGAGGCTGTGTATAATATTTGGTACATGTGCCTTATGTTTGGTTTCTTTAGGTTAAGTTTCAATGTGCCATAGATATGTAGTATATGCTAACATAAATCAAATTAAACTTTACTTCGTTTAAAAGAATATTTCGATTCCAATGTAGGCGTTAAGATGCCATAAAGTAAAAAAAAAAAAAAACATTCACTTGCGTCATGTGTGATGTAACATGGATATATACTAGCTAGCTGGATTAAAGTGAATTAACGATGTATATTTCTGTATGCTTAAACTACAATAAAAGTAATTTTGTGTAATTAATTAATTTATCCGTGTTAGGGGTGTAAACGGAATTAATATTATCCATGTCGTCCTTTTTATTAGTATAATGTCACAAGATTTATTATGAGTATCAGTACTAAATAAATAATTTGTAGACATATATGCATTTATGCCCGCATAAAATGATGCAATTCTAACAAATTCACACTGAATGTTGGAAGAAACTTTTGAAGTACGAATACAAATAATTTAGTTCTTTAGAAAGAAGCGATATTCGAATTATCCGAATTTAAAACAACATAAAGTACTAAATTTGTGTTTGTGCATATCTAATTTTTTGCCTTTTCTTTTTCTTGAAATTATCCTAGTCATCTAATATGAATATGAAATAGTATATAAAAGATTGTCATTTCAAAAACTTTTTATCTATAAATATCACAAAATATTACTTTTATCATTCTAAATTTTATTCCATCATTCTATAGATTTATTTCTGTTATTACATACAAATTTATTAATAGCATCATTTATTATTATCTGTTTCAAATATGTACCCGAATTAATTAGTGCTCTTCAATTATTTATTTCGATTCTTTGTATATCTAAGTGTGTATATGATTTTAAAAATATGCATGTGGTATTGTTTACTAATTGAGTTTTATTATTTTGTGTATCAAAATGTGTTTAGCATTAGCTTATATTAAGAAGACTTACATGACCATTATAGTCTTTTTTTTTTCAAAATAAGTATTATTAATGTAGTTTGAACTAATCATATTCCCAATATGCTCCAACAATACTAAATTATCATAACAATTCAAACACTGGATGGTCCAGTCATTGTTTACACTTGAGGGGATCTTGTTGTGCTTCTAGAAGCCACTATCTTCATGTAATTTAAACGTTTCTTTTTATCATATGAGAAATGGAAATTTTTTATTCATTGAACTTGTATACAAATAATGCGTTATTCAATGTATCCATTAGTAAACTTGTAACGGTGTAATCCATTAATAAAACCACACATTGTATTTAACAAAACTATGAATAAATTGTGAAGTGGTATTACAAAACCACTTATTCATACATCTATATAAACACCTTTCATCTCTAACCTTAGACCCATAAAAAAAATAAAATAATAAAATAGGTTAGAGTGAAAAAAATATTTGTGGTTGAGGAAAGGAAGGGATGATTGATGGAAATTTTCAGCATGAGGATTTTTGGAAACTAATTTGTTTTTATTTTCAAATTTTTTTTATAGACTTGTTATATTAGTTTCCTAAACCGTTCATGCTGATAATTTCCACCAATTTCTTTCTTTCCTTCATCCATGGTTTGCTATTTTCTATCCTCAAATTAGTCAAATAGACTAGAAAAATATATTAGAGTTTTTGGAAAATTATTGGTGTTTGGGAAAAGAAAATTGTGATGATAGAAATTTTTAACATGATGGTTTATTGGAATTAATTCTTTTTAATTGAAAGATAAGTTTGATTTTGATTTTGGCAAGAAATTTCCATCATCTCCTTTTCTTTTCTTTATGCACTATTTTTATTTTTATTTTTTTTTTTGACGGTCACTTGATGTACAATAGTAATATTTTTATTGCTTCAATTTGGACTGATATTATTGCAAAGGAGTTGACAAGGATAAATCTTGTACGTTTGATTTCATTAAATTTTGTTTATTTTTCATCAAATATTTGAGATATTTGTCTATTGTTTGTCTATCATAATGGATGATAATGGATATATTTTTTTGTTATTCTTGGTATGCAAATTGGCATCCTACTTCATGTTCATAACATATATGAAGTACCAATTATTTATAACTTCTTTTATTCTTAGATATTCTCACTTTGAAGGAAATAAAACTCATTATTAACTTAATTTATAAAAGTGTTGAGTAAGAGAAAAAGCTCTGAGGAGGTATTTGTAAATCAAGCAATTGTGATACAATTTTTTTTTTCTTTCTTATTTATTTTTATTTTCCTCATCTTTATTTTAATCCATGAAAACGTATTCATCTATAACTAAAATCCGGATTAATTGCTTTAATTTTACACATATATTGAATCTAGGAATTCACTAAATGGCGGCGAAATCAGGGGCGAAATCAAGCTTCATAAATTCTGTAATTATTTATGTATTGCTGTGTTATTGATAAAATGTTTGGTTTTTATATATTTAATATTTTATATGCTTTTTAAATATTACTGCATTTTATTTAAATTCGGTAATTATCGTGTTATCGATAAGTCGATAATTATTTTGATTTGAGAGTAGCTAACAATACATGGTATATATATGTACACCTTTTCCCAATTTTGAAGTTTTTTTTTTACAATATCTACTGTTCTTTCATTAAATAAAAAAATTATCATTTGTGAATTATCTTAACTTATTTGTACATACTTAAATCAAACCTAAGAGAAAATTAAATTGAAAATTTGAAAAATTGATGTTCTATTATCTGATTCACAGTGATAAAATAAACAATTCAAAAATTGGGTAGTTATAAAAAATGATTTCTAAATTGTATTTTTGTAACTTACGACCAGCAAGCAAATAATTAAGGAATTGAAATATAACATTTCAAACTATTTCAACTACGAAATTCTTTACATTGAATTTACATTTAAGTCCAGAAATTGTATTTTTCAAATTGTCTCATTACATGAAAATGGGCGGTAAACGGATGAAAAGTGCCAGATGGGTTTTCCTGTGATCATTACTTTGCATAAATTAATGTAGCGAGTCACAATCAGCTGAAATAAGAGGAAACCTAATGTGAACACCATTTACTGCACGAGATGAAGTGCAGAAAAATGAATCCAAGTAGGAGATAGCGGTCGGCTCTTCGTGCGAAACTGAATCCTCTTTCTATAAAGACGCGGTGTAGAGTTGTCTGATATGTGTTGAGACAGTGACATGTGGGGCATAACATGAAATTAATGATTCGTTGTTAGTCATAATGGGTGAACCGCGTCCACAGAAATTCTTAGGAAACTTTTTTGAGCAAAACCGTTCATGGTGGAACATGAAATTAATTATATATATCACTAGTTTGAAGCATTTGGAAGTTATTTTTCTTTTGCATCTTTTAATTTCAAATTTAGTTTTCTCTTGTATTTGTAAAGTTGCATTATGCAATTTCTACACTTGACCCCCCCATCCTGAGTAGACGTTGACACGATGGATTTTGCAAAATTGTAAGGTCGCAAAAACTTAAATACAAAAGAGAATTCATGATGTTTTGATCCTTAACTTCCATAAAAAATTAAGTTGATCTTTAAATTTTAATTTGTATTAAATTGGATGATTTTGTGAGAAAATATCATGAACTAAATTCTGAATTATTTCATTTTTTTTTAATTTAAGGATTTATTTGATATAATTTAAAGTCTAAGAGAAAAAAGATCAACTTGATTTTTCTAAAAAGTTCTAATACAAATTTGATGCAAACAAAAGTTCAAAGATTAATTTGATATTTTTAATAAAATTAATGAACCAAAACAAAAATTCTCCTTAAATAGAAAAAATAAAATAAAGCAATCAACCTTTGCAGAAGGATGGATTTGTATCATAATTTTATATTTTGTAGTGATACAATGTAAATTTTTCCTGAAATTTATTCATAAGAACTTGATAATTACACATTTGAAAGTTTAGAATAAAGTTGAACTATGCCAAATCAGAATCATTCGCTTTGATTTTGGTGACTTTGTAATACTAATCTTTGAACCCAAAATATTAGACATTATATTTCTCTATAGAGACATATAAGTTCTAATTTCGTAAAAAATATTTTAAAAAATAAGGGAGCTGATATACAGATACTGAAATCGATACTGACTTTGTTATTCAGATTAAATGAGTTGTTATTGAAATCACAAGGGAGTTTTGATCTATATTTCAAGATTTAAAATTTTAAATATAAAGACGTTAATTTAGCATGACAAAAAAAATCCATTCATATTTTAGAATTAAGCAAATATGATATTTGCTTGGACCAATAATAACTGTGATTTGCTGGATAATTTATGGAAGGAGATATGAAAATATTAATATCCATTGAATGAGTATATAAATAAAAAAATCTTTATTCATTGTTTTGTATAAAAAAGAATATGTCATTCAATGTATGGTATTAAAATTGTAACCGTCCAATTATTTAATAAAAAAAAATCTAGTATAAAAAAAAAATTATTTAATAAAACCGCACATTTAATTTAACAAAACTTTGGACAAATTATTAAATTGTATTACAAAACCAAAAACCACTTATTCATTCATCTATATAAACACCTTTCATCCCTAATCTTATGTCCATAAAAAAAACATATATCAGAGTGAAAAAAAAAATATTGGTGGTTGAGGAAAGGAAGGAATGATTGTTGGAAATTTTCAGCATGAGGGTTTATGGAAACTAAATTGTTTTATTTTGACAATAATTTCATTGATTTGTTGTATTATAATTAGTTTCCTAGACCATTCATGCTGATTATTTCCATCAACCTCTTTCTTTCCTTCATCCATCATTTTCTATTTCATTTCCTGAACATGTCAAAATTTGTATAAAAAGAATAAATTTAAGCATGATGGTTTATGGAAACCAACTCAAATGCAAGTTTGTTTTAGGTTTCACAATATATATATATATTTTTTTACTTGTTAGATTAGCTTCCAAGACCTTTAATGGAGTTGTGATGTAATTAGGCTTAGCAGCTTTTTACTATTTGTTATCCTATTAAATCAGATAATTTACATTTGTTTCTTGATTGATTAATTTACACAAAATTTTCACTTAGTCAAATCAAACCCTAGCTGTTATATATTTGGTTAGATCTGAAGAGGATCTGACAAAGTTCAGCTGTTGTATTTTTAAATTGTCTTACTTACTTTAAGTATTTTGAAGTTTTTTTTTCCATTTTTTATATTTTTAAATTTACATCTTCCTTATATTTGCAAAGCTGAATTGGGGGTTTGGATCCAATTTAATTTTGCATTTTATACTGGTTCTTGAGATAATTTGCTTCTATATTAGTGGCTATGTACTCCCAGTCTTTAAAACCCAAAATTTGAGACAATTTAGATTTCAATGGTTCTTTGATTTAGTTCACAATTTCTTTTACTTTTTTTTTTTGAGATAAAGATGTGATTTAAGCCTTCCAACTTCTAAATAGTTATAAGAGATTCCTAATTAGATTTTGAGAAGATGGATTTAAAAATGAAGGTCCTAAAATTTTAGTAGAGCATTATTAATTCATTAATTCAGTTTTTTTTTAGGTATTTTACAAGAGAATTATTGTAGGTTTTTGTCTCAGGAAGATTGGTTTGGTTAGCTAACTATTATTTTTGTTTGTTAATTTGTTTTAAAACCAGCCGGTACCAGAGCAGATCACTTAATTTCAAATGCAAAATAAGCAAGCTTGTTTGATTTCTAATTAAAATTAAACCAACTCCAAACCACTTTCTGTTGGTGAGTCACAATTCTGAGTTCATTTATTTCTTTTGATTAAATGGTTTTATAGAGCTAGGTGAAAGGAACAGCAATTTAATCAATCCACTAGAACAAAAGTAATTAAGAATACAATCAATTAAGCTACAATAACAACAAATACTTCAGATTTTGGTACTGTTTCGCTTTTTTTTTTTAAGATAAAGATGAGGATCAAACCACTCAAATATCCATAAAACAAATCTTTTATCTGAATTTTGATCTTGTGATTTTTCATAAGGAGAACATTATCTTTAAATTTTGATATCGTTTCGCTTTGAATCGAGACACTAAATACCGCTTATAATTGACCATTTAGGCCTAATTAATGGCCCTTCTTGGTACATAACTAATTAATGGTGATACTGATAGCAGTTTTCAAACTACCAAAAAAAAAAAGGTTGGTTGTAATATTATATAAACTTAACCCAGCACAAGTCAAAAGAGTTAGTGAATTAGAAGCCTAAATCAAATGATGAGCATCATTCAAAACTAACCTAAACCATGGCCTTGTTTCAAAACATCATTCTCATATCATCACTTCAGAAAAATAATAAGATGTTGTCATGTCTTCCATTTGTAGCCAAAACTGGCCTCTTTACCTCCTCCTAGCCATCCTTGCAATGCAACCGACCTCCACCGTGCCCCGCTCGGTCAAGGCACGTGTGACCGGCCCAACCCGTTCGAACTTCCTCCGAGCAGCTGTCTTGGGAAGCTCAGGCAGGCGACCTTGGTGCGGTGCTGATCCTAAGATGTGCACGGACCGTGACAAGAATCCGTGGGGTGGTGACACGTGTTGCTTGGGCCGGCATTGCGTGGATACCACGCGGGACCAAGACAATTGTGGAGATTGCGGCCGTCGATGCCCCTACGGACTGCTCTGCTGCGGTGGCCAGTGCATTGACATCCGCACAGATCCAGAGCATTGCGGCGCATGCTACAACCACTGTGGTGCCGGGATCAGCTGCGACTTCGGTATGTGTGACTATGTTAACGGAGGTGTTTAGTTGAAAATTTCAATAAAAAGAGCCATGAAAGGTATTATACTTGCAATGATAATTTGTTCTGGCAATGGTATTGTGATGTGTGTTGTGAGTTTTCGTGTGTTTAAGGAAGCATGTTCGAGAGAAAAGAAAATTAAAAAAAGACACCTATATCATGACAATTATGAAATGTTAATTATAATTTCAAGTTAATTTGGATCAATCAAAACAAAGGTAACATCCGAAAAATTAAACTACTTGTTTGGCAGAATAAAAAATAAAACCTTAGTACTACCACAATACTAAATTACAACAATTCATAACATGAATTTAAGACTACTAACATATACGACTTAAAACCTAAATAATAGAGCAAACAAATACATTAGCACACAATTATACACAAGATTACTTGCATATATGTGCATCTATGAAGAACTATTCCTATTACTTCCCCAATATTGTTGAAACAGTGGCCTCCAGAGGATCCTTCTAAGAGCTGGTACCTCTAGCTAGCATCAATCAAGGTCAAGGAAGGACTAAGGTTTAGTGCAGTGTCGATAAGTCTATCATCAACATCTTCTCTCAATAAATATGGTTGCATCATCAACATCTTCTCGCAATAAATATGGTTGCATCATCAACATCTTCACATAAATCCGCTCATTACGAACGATTGGATTAGTAGTTGTCTTTGCATAATCGTAATCTAGATTACCGTCGTTATCTAGTGCTAATGCTAGCTGCTTGGTCTAAATCCTCTCGACGATGCACTAGTCTCATTTGGAAACGAGCATATTGGGGCCGTTCTGTGGCAATACATTGAAGATTAATTTTTAATTTGTACTAAGGAGTTTATGTTCGAAAGTCTTAATTTACGAGTGAAAGTTAAAAGAACTTAATCCAGAAAGGAGGTTCTTTAAGGAGTAACAGAGAATTAAGATCCGGACAAAAAAAAAAAATTAAAGAAGAGATTTTTAATCTGCGTTAAGAAATATGCGTTCGAAAGGATAAAATAACTAAATTAAAGAGGACTTAAGGAGGTTAAAAGAGAGGGTTGCCGAATGGCACTATTGACCTCCCGGCCGCCGCCTGTCGCAAAGGGACATTAATCGGATCATCCATACGTCGTACTATATGTGCAGCAGTAAATAGATGGTCTCTCCGCATGTAACATTACACCGCTGCCATCCTGCTCCGCCATTGTTAGTACGCCTTCTTCATCTCGGAAAATTCCTTCGCCATTAATTTTCCATATAACAGTTCCCATGTTTGTTGTTAATTCCTCTTCCAGTTGATTAGTTAGACTTCTATCCTTCCTTTGCACTCGGTGTAGAAATTTTTTTTCAGCCATTTTCCTGTATATGAAAATGAATTAAGTATGTCAATGTTCTATATGAAAATATCTATCATACCAAAAGCTAAGATATGTAACAATATATATTTATAGAGCCATTTCTAAATATAAAATATTGCATCATTGTATATATCTACAACTTTATTATATCGTACCTCAGACTTGTGGGTTCTTTTCTTTTATTTAAAATATTTTATTTTGTTTCTCTATGGTTGCCAAACTATAAGTTTGAAAATTTTCAGTACTTGTATGATTTTTGCACTATTTGTTGACACATTTATTTTATTATGATTGTATATATCTACAATTTGATTGAGAAAACCAATTACGGGATCAATAAATTCTCATCGGAAGAGCGCTAATGTGGCTATTAGAGATTGAGATATCTGTGGCTATAAATAAAAAAAAGAGAGGCAGTTTTTGTGCAATTAGAAAGTACACGAATGGCATGTAATGGTGACACCAGATGTTGATTTTCTATTAAAACAACTAAAAGTAGTATATTGGTCGAAAGATTTACTCTCTTCTTTTTAAGAACATAGATTTGAACTATATTCTTATATATTATTTATATCTTTCTGTTCTAAGTTATATTCATTACTTCTAATTGCATATGAACTTTTGATAGTTGATTGCACATGAGTCATTGCATATCATTTTTCCTTCTTTTTTTTTTGTATGTTAGGTCATTGTCATAGCATCACATGCTATATATTTTTCTCACTTAATGTTTGGCTTTTTGTAACAAGACAATCTTGTTATTATTGTACAAAATGGTATTAATTATATCTCATAATGCAATTAAATTCATTTCTCAGGTACTGTCGGTTATACAGTCATAGACCCAGCTGCCCCTAGTATTTTAATTTGGGTCGGAATCTATTAACAATTATTATTTTGTCAATTTTGACATTTAATTTTCAAATAATTTTAAAAAAAATCTTAAAAATAGAAAAAAAATTATAAACATATTATTTAACTTATAGATCGATTGTGTTTCAAATTTCATATAATTCAAATATTATTTGATATTCCATCAAAGACTATCAATATTATATGATATTTACAATGGTCCATATTTAACGGTTTTTGATGAAATATCAAATAATTCTTAATTGATATAAAATTTGAAACACAATCAATCCATGAGTTAAAAAATATGTTCTATTTTTGAGGATTTTTAAAATTATTTCAAAATTATTTAAAAATTGGTTGTTCAAGATTGTCAAGATAATAGTTGTCAAAAGATCCCCTCCTTTTAATTAATATTGAAGGTGATCTTACTACTAAATCTCAAAGTAAGTTATGCTTCTCTAAAAAAAATTGCTATCTCTGTTATGATTTTCCTGATAAATCATTTAAGGTATAGTAAAACTAATTAGGCTTAGCTATTTTCAAAAATCTTCATTTGCATTCTTCAAAAAATAATCAGGTTTAACTTTTTTTTTAATCTTCATTTTAAATTTGCTAATTTTAAGAGTTTCTTTATTTTCTTGTGAATGAATTAGAAGCAAAACTTAGTGAAGTTTTAGGTAGATAAATTCCAGCTAGGTCTGGATAAAAAATCTGAGAAAAATCAGCTCCAGTTTGCTTTCCTGGTAAATTGTATCTTTCTTAAATGAAGATTATTTTTTGTGTTGAAGTTACATTTAGATATGTATGCAATTTACTCTAAGAGATATGTCATATATAGTACATCTATTTATCAATTATTTAATCTAAATTGTAGTTCCTTGTGTAATTCCTATTTTATTCATTAATTTTCCATTCTTCAAAAAATTTCTTAAGATTTTATTACAATTGTTTCATGAAGAACAAGCGAGAAACTCCGAATTATAAATTAAAATTATTTAGTTGTAATATTGTTTTTTGGAATGTAATTCCTATCTTATTTGACAAAAATTATATTGTTGATTGTAGTTTACAACTACTATTATATTTTTTTTCCATATATCTGTGAATTTATATTTCATAGGTTAAAATGAAGCAAACATTATAGTATAATATTTTATTTCCTGTCTCTGAGATCCTATAAATAACATAGTTTAATCCAAACTCATTTTTTATCTCAAATTCTCAATCCAATGTTAACACATGCAGCATTTAATGCCCTCTGGATAAGCTCAGATCACCAGCCAACACTTCTCTGCGGCGAGAGACCAAATAGAAAGTACGCGAAGCGGGTCATTATGACATCCTTTGTTCTTAATTTTATCAAGAATGTATGTAACACCTGGAAATCTGTACGCGACATCGCAGCAGAAGATCTCCTCCTTTTTGAACATTTAAACGGACGGCCGTAGATGTATTCTTAAGAGTTTTCAATGATCCGCTGCAGAAGTGATATGTATATGCGGGTTGCTGAGAGAATCTGAACCGTCCGAAACGAGATCAAGCACGAATCTCGACGTGATACGGCACATTAACGATCAAAAGTCAAAAAACCCCCCGGTTTTCCTTTGCATGTTCTCCAGTTTTAAAGGGGTACGTACATAAATCATTAAATTAATAAATTGTACCATCACACAGATTTGTTCTCTCGTCAAAGCACGTGTTTCATGCATTTTGACATTTTACACCTCAACCCCTTCGTTATGAGAATTCACACCTCATCCATAGTTCACGTCGTGAAATAAATATTTTTAAAATATTACGTATGAATTTTAATGTTATATCGCTATAGTATTTATGTATATATTTTTTTTTCTATTTCAAAGGATATTGACCGTTGAGATATTTGAGAGAATCAAATATAAGTTTTCGGATGTTAATATATCTTGTGACTCAAATTATTTTGGATATATGATCCATTTATATCATGTATCTTAATTTGTTTTTTTTTTATATTAAGAACATGTAATATGTAAATTTAAGAAAAAGAATAAGTTGGTTAAAATTATTTTGACATTAACAACTAAAATATATGAAAAGTATGAACAATGATAGTTTTCCTGTTTTAAAAATAATGCATGTATTTATTGCAAAAACAAAATCACGGAATTAGGTGTATGTTTTGCACAATAACAAAAAGTACAAAAATCATTGCACCAAATTAATCACAATGTACCATTAACTTAATTTGGAGAAATTAAAATGGGGGAAGAACCTCTATTTCAATATTCTCAAAAAAGAAAAAAAAGAAATTACGAATTTCATTGTATTGGTGAGATAAATCCGTATAAAATTCCCCACAACAAAAGAAATATTATACAAAGATGAAAATTGATTACAGTGTGTCAAATTGACAGTACCATTATATTCATATATTTACAGGTTATAAAATGGGACTTTAAACATACAAATTAACTCAGTAGAGAATTCATCAAAATTTCAAATCACCAAAAAAAAAAGGAAAAAGAGAAAAGAACTCATCAAATTTCGGAAGGTGCAAAAAAATAAAAAAATGTTACATATTTACACTTTCATCTTATTTTTTATCTAAAAAATTATTTATTGGAAAAATATATGAAATAATATTTACCTTTCGTCCTTTATAAATTTGTAGAAAATATAAAATTAATTTGTACCCTCAATTTCTCTCCTTTTTTTCTCGTTTTAACCTCTTGTAAACCACACCTCAAACACCCACAAAATTGTGTTTACTATATTATCCATAACATAATAACATAGATTATATATATATATATATATATATATATATATATATGGATAGACCCGTATTGTGTATCAATATACACATACACACACGCACACAATGGTTTTAAATCTCCCATTTGAAGCAAAAAAATGACCGACCGAGCTTTCAATATAATCTCCATATCAAAATCTTTTAGAATATCAAATTATTTTTGCTTTTTTTTTTAAATTATAATGAGAGTAGACTTTATTCCCTTATGACAGCTCAAACACATCAGATGCAGTACATATATTTTTAAATTCATCACGCGGATCACAATGATATACTACTATCTTTTAAACAACATTAGTTGTTATTAAATAACTTGCCCATGTTTCTGGCCACTTGCAAATTGCAAATTTAAATGGACGAATATGAAAAATTGGAGCATCTCTAGTATATATACATGCATTGAGGTACCTCTCTAGCCTACACATCAAAGCAATCAAGAAATTAATCTTAATCCATCCTCACTATTGTGCTTGATTTTCCCAGAAATGGTGAGCATTTATTTATTATCTTTGTTGTTTTCTTACATATAGAGTCAAAATGTTGGTTTTCTATGAGAATTCCTCTTGATTTATTTACCATCTTCTAAATTGCTCTTTTGGATTTGTGTTGATTTAATGAAGGCGTCGACTCAAGTTATCACAAAGAAGATTGGGCCGTGCGGCGGTGGCGGCGGGGCAGTGAAAGATATGAATGTCAATGGCATCACTCGCATTGTTAGGATCAGTGTTCGTCATGGCTTTGCTATTGATGGTCTCACCGTGCGTTTTCTACGCAATGGATGCGAGGAAAGCACCGAGCTGTGGGGCGGACACGGAGGAAACCTTACAGAGGTACTACATTATTGAATTTGAATAGTCTGATAGATTCTACATTTGGAAAGAAGTGTGAAAAATTGTACTTCTTTGTAGAGTAAATTTGACTACATTGATCCATTACAAGATAATAAATTAACAGAAATTGTTCCTGTATCTAAGTTGTATATTCTTTATCTGTATTTAATGTTAAGTATAAATATTTTTTAAAAATATATATTTTAAAATTTAAATTAAAAACTATATTGAATAACATCTAATACAAATAAGGAATTCAATTATCACTTTTCGTAAATTAATAGTCAAGACCATTCCAACTTGTACTGATAATATGTACTGCTGTGACTTATAAGTGATGGAAAAACAGGATAATGACAGTAACAAAGGAACAATTTAGGATATAAAAGAAACTTTTTAAGTACAAGTACCTAAACTTTTTTCTATAATGAAATGAATATTTTTGAAGCTAGTTTCACCACCAGTTTGAACTTTAAGTCCAAGTTCCTAAATTATTATATCCATCCAAATCAGGACCAGTCTGTTTCAAACAAAGTCAAACTTTCAAAGTAATTAGTTTATGATATTTATTTAATAAAAAGCAACATTATCTTCTTTGAACTTTTACTAAATGTTCAAACTGGCCATCAAAATGGGTATACAGTTTATGACATTTGTTATGTGGTATTGGTTTTGTGTAGTTCAATCTTCAGGCGAACGAGTACATTACCTCCGTAAAAGGCCATTTCGGTAGCTTCAACGGAATGTTTGTTGTGAGATCGCTCAAATTTGAGACAAATTTGGGAAGTTATGGACCATATGGCAAAGAAGAAGGAATTCCTTTTGAACTTCCAGCAATTACTGGTCAAATTATCGGATTTCATGCACGCTCCGGACAACTTGTCGACGCCATCGGAGTCTATGTCAAGGTATATATGTAAATTATTATTGAAATCTCACAGATTTCTTCTTTCTGAAAATTCTTTTGAAACTAAATTTTGTATGGTAATTGATGCCAGAAAAGAATTTATTTATGGAAATTAAGCCTAATCATAATGTAACTGACACACTACATATTGTTGATTTCTTTTTTGATGAGGTAGGTTAATAATACGATAGGCGGCTCAGGTGGCGGTGAGAACGCCGGTGGTTCAACTGGTACTGGTACCAGTACTGGTGGTACCTGGACTCAAAGCGACAGTAACTTCTGGGACCGCCCGGTTTCTGGTGCATAACTGATTTAGGCCATGTTACTGTCAAAAAATCAGTCAAACTTCTTCGGAAGATCATTTCAAATTTAGATTGGTGTTATCTTTGCATCTTTTTTTTTAATTTGTAGTACGGATCCCAAGTTAGGAATTCATCAATCCTAATCCTGGTTTCCAATCTTTTTTTTTTTTTTTTTGCATATGCATGTTATGGATCCTTATAACTCCATGAAGCAGATCCAAAATAAAATAAAATAGAGCTCTTTTTGTTGTTGTTTCAGAATGCCACTCCAAATTCTACTTGGATTTTTTCATGACTCTCTCAGTATTTTTTCATGATTTTTAAAGCCACTAAAACAAAAACCCACGCCAACCCTCACTAATTCATCATATTAAATTAAAAAAAAGTTAGAGACTAATTTAATCCTGTATCTATAAACCATCAAAATTATAAAATAGACAAAAAAAAAACTAAAAAATATTACCACAAAACTAATCTGTTAAGGAAAAGAATCAATTAAAAAAAACTCCATTAATAATCTACTTGGGTGATTTTAATATACCAGAAAAAATTGTCCAAGCAGCAAGGAAGATATATACAATTGTGAAATGACCCAAAAGAAAAAATGCAAAACACCAAAACCTATTAATAGAATGATACTAACTTCATACATAACAAAACTAATTTAGAATTTTCATGGTAATAAAGTAATAATTTTGACTCAGAACTGTAGAGGATATAATATATAGAGATAAGGTGGGATCAGAATTAATACATAGTGCTATTGTCTGTTGAGCTGATCACGTATTGAATCTATGCTAAGGTGGGGCCAAAATAAATAACTGAAATTGCATGTATGTAATAATGTTAAGCTAATACAAGGGGTCAGAAATTTGTAATCTTCACCAGGAGCAATTAATGCATGCATGTGTTTCATGAATTTTTTATATGTCTACCACTTCAAGCGTACCGTATATATATATAATATGAAAGTTACATCAGGTCATGAATTCAACCATATTTCTTAGACCTTGAAAATATGAGGGAGATTCAGAAGATCCTTATCTTATGTTACGTAATATTATGTTATAATGTGATTGTACGGATCTCAACGCGATCGAATAATATCTATCGGGATTTGGTTTTTAAATCTTCCAATGTACGAATCTCAATTCGATCAGATGGATAACACACTGTGCTGTACAGTGTAATGCAATAGAGGATATAAATTCGAGATTCGGATGAGCCCGACTCCTCTCCAATTATACGGATCAATTGAAAAGACCTTACATATATAGAGTTTTGTTAATGTGTTATCGTTAGTGTTTTGGCCGAAACGCTAATGATTTAAATTTAAAGTTTTTGTGCTCGAAATTTCGATTTAAGTAGTTCGATAAATTTTTCATATCAAGGCCGAAACGATAACGATTCAGACTTTAAGTTTTCGTGTTCGAAATTTTGATTTAAGTAGTTCGATGAATTTTTCATATCAAAATCTTATAGAATACTAAAATTTATCATTTTTAGATTTGTTTTAAACTATTTTTTTTAATTTTCAAAGATTGATGGGTCGGTAATCAAAAGACCTTCCCTTTTCTGTCTAAATACGTCTATTCGAATTGGGTCAGTTATCAGTAGTTAGGGAATTAAAAATAACACGGCGTGTTAAGATACGACACGACACGACGTGTCAACACGTACTGTGTTATGCGTGTCGCATGCCGTACTGTTATTCGTGTCGTGTCCGGTTTTTCTCACTGTAGACACGGCACGGCACGCACGGATAAGGGAGGTGATACGGCACGGGACACGCATAGGCACAACACGGGAACACGCGTAAGCACGGGTAGGCACGGATAGGCATGGGTAAGCACGGATAGGCACGGGTAGGCATGGATAGGCACGGGTAGGCACGTTTAGCACCGTTAGCACGGATAGGCATAGTATGCACGGATTGTGGGCCGTTGGATGTTGATCGGACGGTTGATTTTATAATTTATTGGGGGGATTTTGTAATGGGATTAAAAAGGGGGGAAATTTGAAAAATAAAATATTTTAAAAGTAATTTTTAAAAAAATTTAAAATAATTTTTGAATTTTTTAAAAATATTTTTCGGATTTTTTTAAAAAAAATTCGGATTTTTCTAATTTTTTTGCAATTTTTACAAAACTATTATTTTTTTCCAATTTTTTGTTTAATTTTTTTTAGCAGCAAATAAATTAAAAAAAATTTTTGAATTTTTTACAATTTTTTCCGATTTTTTTGAATTTTTTTCCCACCAAATACGTTTAGCACGGTTAAGGCACGTGTAGCACGGCATGTCAACTCGACACGGCACGGCACGGTTAAGGCACGTCACGTTTAGCATAGCGTGTCGAATCGACACGGTACGTGTAGCATGCCGTGATATAACCGTGTTGTGTTTTAACCGTACCGTGCCTTATCCGTACCGTGCCGCCCTCTCTCCATTTTTGGCACGGCACAGCACGCACGCCAAAAAAAAATCAACTTCCCGTGCCGTGCCGCGGCACGTCGTGTTTTGACACAACACGATACGGTATGTACGATTTTAGAACTCTATCAGTAGTCATCACCGCGCCACTTAGGTTTAGATGAGATGACAAAAATAAAAAAAATAACGTTATTGTATTATATATTTTTTTTATTTAATTTATTTTATTAATCTCTATTACATTTCAATTTAAGAATTAATAAAATATAAATTTTATGAAATCAAAAAACAAAACATAAATTTTAAAAAAGTAAAAATAATTAAATAAATAATCTTTATTAATATTATTTTTTATTAAATATCCACTCAAATAAAAATAAAAATTAAATTAGGGGATTATTTTTTCCCTCCCTCCCTTCCTTCCTCTACTCTCCCCTCTCTAACTGTTTCTCGATGCTTTCACCTGTTTTAGGATTAAGGATTATACATCTTTTAAATTTTGTAAAAAAAAAAAAGAGGTTTGCAGATGTCTGCTGTTCTTTTGCAATTTACCAAAACCCTAGATCTTGTTCCTGCCCTTCGTGACCGAATTTGATGAATAATCTATCTAGAATGTGAAGAACACATTTGTAGTTGTTTTTAACTGTCGATTTGACAAATTTAGCCGCAAATTATCGAAGAAAATTGATTGCCGGTGTATCCGTTTCGAAGCACTGATATCAGTGCTTGTTAGTTGCAAATAGAATTAGGGTTGGTGGATATTTGCAAACATAAATTTTGACATTATACAATTGGAATATTGCCCAGAAGAACCATAAATATTTTTCAAAGTTGCTCAGAATAAAAAGTTTAGAAGTAAGGCAATCTTTTCCGACTTGCATTAAAGCTCATAATTTTCCGTAGACTCACAGTAACATATCCTAAGTTTTGGGTCTGCCAATTATTGTTTATTGCAAGTATGCTTTTGTGTTTTTGTTTTTTTTACTTTTTAAATAATCTCGCATCATAGAATTACAGAAGCCAGTGCAGTGCAGATTTCATTAGTAGATCTTTATTTTTGTCTTAGAATTGAATGATGAGAAAAGTGATTGTTTTTTGAATGAACAATGCCTTGGAAGTTACTTTAAATTATCTGAAGTGGATGTGTAAACCACACATTCATAAGCAGACATAAGTCATTATTGGTACAATTATATTGACCAACTATTGCTTTATTTACATTTTTTTTAGAAACATGATGGGTTGGGAACATAGTCCAATTCATGTGAGCCCATGGAAGCGCTACAATGCCATGATAGATGGTAATATTTCTCTATTCTATCATCATCATCATCATCATCATTTACTTTTGTATAATAGAAGCCTGTGTACATCATAGTATCTGAATATAGCAATATTGAAATTAGCAGTACTAGAAGTTTGAAGCCACATATATCTAACCAGATCCAGTTCAATCCTCGTACCAGCCCTAGGCCACATCCTTAGTTTATTTATTGCAACCCATATTTTGCCAAAGAGCTCCTCCAAGGCTTCAGAATATAGTCACAGTTTTTATTTAACACAGAATTCCTCCATTGTAAATTATGCAAAAAAGATTGAGAGAGATGGTAAAAATTCATTAAGTGACAGATATGAAAAACTTGTTTAGTCTGTTCACCCATGTTCCGGTTCGGTACACAACTAGTCTGTTCTATTGTGGAATGTTGGGTTACCCCCTGCGATACTTGTTTGGTAGTATTGCAGGTTGTTCTAATTGTGCTTGTTTTGTCATTTACTAATTTCAGATTTTTTATACTACTGTGTGCATGGCAGTTCATAGCACCTGTAAACTTATTTCATTGTTTTTATCAGGTTGTGCCATCATCAGTTGCTCAGGTGGCTGGAATCTATGAGGGAGATATCATAATGAAATGTGATGGGAAGGTTCTTTCTAGCAGTTTGCCAATTATATATAAGCAACTTAGTTAGGCTGATTAGGTCAAGTTTTTTGATTGCTTGTCATGTTGTGTCTGTGGGGTTTTGGGTGGCCCAGTTGTGACCTTGCTGACCCGGTTTGATAAAGTGTATTTTGAACTTTTGTCAGTACAAAAGATCTGAAGTTCAAAAAAGTGTAGTTTGTTTTCCGTTTCAAAATAGAAGTGGCAGGAATAATTCTCTATATAGTTTTTGTATTCAGTTCTTTGAAGAGCAAATATTGATCATCCTTTTCATATAAAGCTGACTGTTGAGGATGTACCTAAGGAAAGATTCAACAGGTGTGCAATTGTATTTCTTTCCTTCAATCATTTAATTAGTTTGTTACTGGATTTACTATTAACATTTGTGTCAAATCATTGTTAAATTAAAACTGCCTTCAAAGTATTTGTAGACATAAACCTATCTAATACCATTTGGTCTTTTATCAGCTGAATTCTGGCATTGTACTCTGCAACTATATCCCATACATTTAAAGGTCTTAAGTACTTACATCAGTATGAAAATTTATACGTACAAAAAATTAATGTGCATGTTTTTAATTTTTGTCCATGCTTATTTGACTTTCCGGATCCCCCACTCAAGCCTCGTTTGCACTGCCTTACTCATAGAAGCCGCCGGGTTGACCCCGAAGGCCAAATTCTATGCCGCCCCACCGGTGACGGATGTCGTTGACAAAACCAGCATGTTCAATTAAGGGTTCAAGCTGGGTTAATCTGGATTGAAGAACTTGTTTAGCAATTAAGAAGAAAACACTAGAATAGTTTTGTTCAAAGTAAAATGATAGATAAATATATAGTGCATTCAGGTAGAAGTTGGAAAATTATTATTTCTGATTTTAAAGAGTGAAAATGTTATTTAATAAAATATTATTTGGAATAGTTGGATGGATGGTTTGTATAATAGTAATATAATATAGTTAATAATAATGATGATGATGATAAAGCTGGTATGAATAACGACATTACTGTAACATTTTTCATTGTAAAACATGCTATAAAATAAATTAACTTCCAGCATGATTTAAGTGTTTATATAAAACTCTCCTATAATTGTCTCCGACAGGTACCTTCCTTTCCTTGCTTGGAATTAACTGTTTTGACTTAGTCTAACTGGTCTTTATTTCTTTCTTTCTACAGAAAAACAATTAATTACTGCCTTGTAGGAGTTCTCTTCTCGCTTGCTTTGTGGTCTCAGGTCTCCATCCATCCATCCATCCTCCTTTGTTGGTTGGGACTGTACGGAGCTCAATCCTCAGATCAATCAATCAATCAATCTCGATCCGATCTTACTTGAGAGCTTCATCTACGAATCGGAAATCGAAATCAAGCTCGTATCTTTTCTTTCTCTTCCAATCGCTGGTTTTCGCTGTAGTACCGATTTCTCAAGGTTAGAAAGGTGGGATCATGGCTTTCGGTAGGAGAAACAGGTTGAAGGATGGTAGCAGCAATGGTGTCAAGCGAGCTCTTTTCCTTGCTCTAATCTCTGTCTCCGCTGCTCTTGCCTTGACCTTTCTCCTCAAGCAGCGAATCAAGCTCTCCTCTGCCTCTTCTTCTCCTTCATCTTCATCTCCTTCTTCCTCTATTAAAAGGGAGGAAGATTCCATTTTGCTACAATTAGATCCCAGCTTCAAACCATCCCTACCTAAACAAAACGACCTGTCGCTATCTTTAGAAGAAAGAAATCGACTTCCTCCTAGAAACGCCGATCTCTTCCCCTCTCTTGCAAAGGACCACATAAAGATCGTGTTGTATGTTCACAATCGGCCCAAGTACCTAGACATTGTAGTCAAGAGCCTTTCTCAGGTCGACGGCATCAGCGAGACATTGTTGATTGTGAGCCATGATGGATACTTTAGGGAGATGGATAACATTATCCAAGGCATCAGGTTTTGCCAAGTGAAGCAAATATTTGCGCCGTATTCGCCGCATCTCTTCCCTGACAGCTTCCCCGGTGTGTCACCAGGTGATTGTAGAGATAAAGACAATCCTGTAGAGAAAAAGTGCCGGGGAAACACGGACCAATATGGCAACCACCGGTCACCCAAGATTGTGTCTTTAAAGCATCACTGGTGGTGGATGATGAACACGGTCTGGGATGGTTTGCCGGAGACGCATAATTTCAATGGCCACATTCTCTTTATAGAAGAGGACCATTTCATACTACCCAATGCTTATAGGAATCTCCAGCTTCTGGTTGAATTGAAGCCACGGAAGTGCCCTGAGTGTTACGCGGCGAATCTGGCACCATCAGATGTGAAATCAAGAGGTGAAGGTTGGGAAAGTCTGATTGCTGAGAGAATGGGGAATATAGGATACACATTTAACCGTACAGTGTGGAGGAAGATTCATGCAAAGGCCAAGGAATTTTGCAATTTTGATGAATATAATTGGGATATAACAATGTGGTCGACCGTGTATCCGTCGTTTGGCAAGCCAGTGTATTCCCTGAGGGGATCAAGAGCTAGTGCAGTGCATTTTGGCAAGTGCGGGTTGCACCAAGGTCAGGATGCAGCTTCGGCCTGTATAGATGACGGAGAGTTCAAGATTAAGGTAGAGGAACCGGATCATGTTCGTAACATAAATGCAGATTGGAAGGTGCATTTTTTCAGGAAGCAAAGCGGGTACAAAGCAGGTTTTAAAGGATGGGGCGGGTGGGGGGATAAGCGAGACCGCAGTCTCTGTTTGAGTTTTGCTTACATCTATCATCAACACCATAGACACCAATAGCGTCGTTTCATTTGTAGTCACACGACCATCGAGGATTAAGTAGGTAGGTTTTATTTCATTATTTTTTGTTGTTATTTGGGCTCTGATTTACGCTATTGTATTTTGTAACACATGATTATATATTGCAACCCATAAAGTTTTTCCTTTTTTTCTTTAATCTTGTTGGTTTTAGGTTCTTAAAGATGCTTGTAACTCGGTCTCTGGTGCAAATAGTTTTGATTTACCTAAATACTAATAGCTGGAAATAGTAGGGTTGGCTCACTGTTTCCTGCACTTATCAGTAAATTTAAAGATAAATTTGGTTGTGCAATCATTAAGGTTCAGTTTTCTCATTTTATCCAAAATTAGCCCGAAACTCCCAGTTTATAGTCTTATTTGCAATTGAATCCCAAAAAAAACAAGCCAAAGAATTGCAATAATAAAGATGAGAAGTTTTAAAGAAAGAAAAGTTGGCTTAAAATTGAATGTACCAGTAGTTGTACCATACTGCCTGAAACAGTATCAGATATCATAGAGAGAAGCTTTGATCCAATCATATTCACAACAATCCCTGTATAAACTTAAGCTTCTATTTTTCATTGTACTGTGCTATCACCGACAAGAATGTCAATTAACAATTAAGCTCTTAAATCAGTTCTGAAGGTTTTTCATACCCGTTTGATACCTATTTATGTAAGGTCTAGTACCAGTATGGTACCAGCACTGTTCTGGCCAGCTTTTGAGCACTGTATATGTCATCGGTAAGGGATCCGTTAACAACCTTAACATTAACTTTCATGATGCTTTCTTAAATCAGACAAAAAGAAATAAAATAGAGAAAAACTTTATAGGCATGTTCGTTGCCTTATAGATTCACTGAATATCAATTTTTGTGCAATTTCATTTGATATCCTATCAAATATTGTTCAGTATGGACCGTTGCAAATTTAAAGTCATTTGATAACAACGAAACTTGCATCAAATTTCATTATTTTATTGTTTATGATTTTCATAAAGTATGTATTATGCTTTGTTTTCCAGATTCCAAAATTATGACTTATTTTTTGACAATTGTCAAAATTGTCAAGTTAATCTTTTGTAAATGGATTTCCATCCAATTTCTTTTGTAGTTGCTAGGATTTTGCTCTTTGATTTTGGTTGTTTTGGCTTCTCTATTTTTGAGTTGCATTGAGAAAATTTTGAAGCTTAATTGCCCAAGGGTAAATTGAGGTTTACAATTGAAGAACGGTGCCCATTTATTATAACCAATTATGATAAAAACCACATTGTCAGAACCCACAATAGAGAATTTATCATTACTAGTTGTAACTTGTTGGTTAAGCAACGTGGCCCTAACTAATCCAACTTTTAGTGGTTATTATGGAGCCTACAGCACCAAACTTCATCGGAACTGCACCTCAACCAAGTCCAAGTGCTGTTTGGTACCATAGAAACCAAGCTGTCAGCAGCTGCAAAATAATGAGCAAGCCAATGCCGAAGCCATATGCCCAAGTAAATAGATCAATAGAAAATGTATATGCTAACAAAATTATACTGTCCAGAAAGGGTTAATATCAGAAAAGAGCGTGTCTGATAAAAAAAGGGTAATTCTCGAGTCAAATAGTTTGTAAAATAATTATTGTAATGTTATTTTGAGCCCCAAAGCATATACTGCAATACTAAAAAGCTGGAAACTTGCAATGATGTTGTATACTGGTACGGTACCATTAATGTGCCGGTGTGGTTATCTTTCCTGACTGGTACTGGTACAATACAACCATTTTGCAAAGGTATAGGAGAGGGTAAACCCAAGGAATATTGGAGAAAAGGAATTGCATATTCTTGTACAAATTACAAAGTATTGGCCTTGTTGCTTGTTTGTATCATCTTAAATATTGGCTTTCTGTCGCCTTTAATTTCAGACAACAGCAAGGCTTGTCAAAGAAATGCAACAGACAGATGAGTAGTCAAGTTAAAACGATACATGAAATGTGCAATTTGGTAATTTTTGTGTTTGAGAATAATAAAGTTGCAAACTTTGTGTTCTATTATGTAGCTTATTTATTTTGAAATTTATGAATTTTTCTATAGCTCCTAATATTGTTAGATTAAGGATATGGAGAGGGAGAAGGGGGGAGGAAGTCCATATTCTCTGAAGTGGATGGAAAAAATGAGCGGTACTGTAACGTTTACTGTAGCGGCAGCGTTGAGATTCGTACATGATATTTTGGAGGGGTAGATTTTATGAGATAAGTATTTTAGAGGATGTGAATATAAGTGAGAGGGGGGTGGTTTGAGATTTCTAATCTAGAATTAAGGGTTAAAGAAGTAATTTAACATGATAGTATTTAAATTTTACAAAGACTAATGTGATGTTGGGTTGGGATTGACAGTTTTGGTAATACATTTCCAATTCAAGTTAAAAAAAAATTAATAATACTTTGTGTCAGGAAGCTCGTAAATTTTTTCAAAATACTTTATTTTTTTGTACTAAAAGGGAAAAAAATAAAATAAATAAATAAATTTGTTAAAAGTTATATTAAAACATAAGACCTCGTTTTACATATGGTATTGGTTTAATACAAACGCAAAAGAGGGCAAAATGTATCTCTTACCAAATCCATATCCAGGTTAAAATCCAGGCAGCGGCTCCTCGCTGGCTTCTCTGGGCGCAAATGATTTCGTTGAACCGAGTCTACACAAAATATACTGATATCCACTATCCACAGAGAAAATAAAAAATTGACGAAACATTTTTCCCGCTAGACCTTGGAAGAACCAATTAGTTACAAGCTCCTAGACTCGGCGTAACCCCTTGATCGGAATGAAATTCCACCATATCAAACGAGCAACAGATTTCTAGTTTTTTCTAAAATCCCTTGATCAAAATGAAACAAGGAAACGAGAAATGATTCCGTTTGGCGGGAAGATTGGGAGAGAAATTGATGCTATTTGGCGGGAGTTCATTTTACGCCGAGAGAAACCCTAGCGCACTAGCGTACTGTACTGTCTCTGGCCAAATCTCCAGCTTCGTCTCCGATCCTGTTAGTTCTTGTCCCGATTGCAAATTTTAAGGATTAGATCTGTGCGAACTTGTTAGATGAGGGGAGGAGAAGGTAGCTCACCAGCAATAAAGCCCATAAACAAGGCAGTTATACACCGGATTTGTTCAGGCCAAGTCATATTGGATCTTTCCTCAGCTGTCAAGGAACTCGTCGAGAACAGCCTCGATGCCGGGTCCTCTGTCATAGAGATAAGTCTCAAGGAGTATGGAGAGGAGCACTTCAAGGTCATAGACAATGGTTGTGGCATTTCTCCGAACAACTTTCAGGTTTTATTTCTGAGAATTTATTA
The DNA here is from genome assembly GCA_037678475.1 of x Bolboschoenoplectus mariqueter. Lineage (NCBI taxonomy): Eukaryota > Viridiplantae > Streptophyta > Magnoliopsida > Poales > Cyperaceae > x Bolboschoenoplectus > x Bolboschoenoplectus mariqueter. The sequence continues at coordinate 3,176,992 of CM075236.1, read as the reverse complement.
TATTCTTAGGCAATCTTGTTAGGGTTTAGGGTTTAGTCTACAACATTTACCACCTTTGGACTGCTCAAAAACATACAAAATTGTTTATCATCATCATCATTGGCCTTATTCTCGTAGATGAAACATGAATTTTGTTAGGCAGTAAGGTCATATTTGGAAAACGTGTTTCTTATACTTTCTTTTTGCTACCAAAGATATATCAGTATCATATCTGACTTGTGTACTGCCAGTCTCTGATAGAAACAGCAATTATACAAGACAACCAACACATTAATATCTTCAAACATAGAAAAAACTGGGACCAAATGAAGATGCATGGAGTACTAGTAGCAGCATACTTGTACCGGTTGTAAACAAATGATGCAGTTAGTACCATAATCTAATATAAATCTATGGTTAATATTTTTTTTTCAGTCACTTGCACTTAAGCACCATACATCAAAGATATCAGATTTTACCGATCTCCACTCTCTTACGACATTTGGATTCAGGGGAGAGGCTTTGAGTTCTCTTTGTGCACTGGGCTGTCTCTCGGTGGAGACACGAACAAAAAACGAGCCCATTGGGACCCATCTCACCTTTGACCATTCTGGGGCAGTGGTTCAAGAGAGAAAAACTGCTCGGCAAGTGGGTACCACTGTGACAGTTGAGAAGTTATTCTCTCCTTTGCCTGTCAGAAGCAAAGAATTTAGCAGAAATATAAAAAGGGAATACGGGAAACTGATCTCCTTATTAAATGTGAGTCCAGCTCCCTTATAGCTTTTCTGTATTTCTTGGCTTCTTAACACAAGTAATAATAAAAGAAGTTAGAAAGGTTAGACAGGATAATGTCTATCTGGTTTTTATGACATATGTATTTGGGAATTTCTTCAAGAAGTATAGATTAGGGTTTCAATATCACTGCTATATAGTCCAATGATGGTACATATGTAGGCCTCAAAGTCAGTTTGAACTTTATAACGGTTGACCACTGTGACCATGGTGATACTCATCTAGATCAATTTTTCTGCTTTTGTCCTTTCTATTTTGTTTTTGAAATTATTTTTTGGGATTTTATTACTTTTTGCACTCTTAAATATTACTTGACCAGCAATTTATACTAATATTGATAATTAATTTTTTTTTTGAGAAGATCAGCTAACAACCTATAAATTTTGTCAACCATCTCCCAGGCTTATGCATTAGTTTCCAAAGGGGTGCGGCTACTATGCACCAACGCCACCAGCAAGGGCTCCAAATCAGTTGTACTCAAAACCCAAGCAAGCAGCTCTTTAAAAGATAATATCATAAATGTATTTGGTTTGAACACATTCCAATGCTTGGCACCATTACACCTGACCCTGTCAGAAGGTTGTTTGATTGAAGGGTTTCTCTCCAAACCCGGTAATGGCAATGGGCGCAATTCTGGAGACAGACAGTACTTCTATGTTAACAACCGACCTGTTGACATGCCCAAGGTCAGCAAAATGATAAATGAGCTGTACAAGGGGTCAAATTCGAAACAATATCCTATTGCTATTTTGAACTTCTGCTTGCCGACTGATTCATATGATGTGAATGTGACTCCTGATAAGAGGAAGGTCTTTTTCTCATCGGAGGGTTCTCTGATGGTTTCTCTGAGAGAAGAGTTGGAGAAGGTATACTCCCCCGACCAGTGTGTTTATTCTGTTAACTCAGTTGACAACCCCAAAATTGAAGGGCTTGATGATATGGATGTGGATGACAGGGAAGAACCTGTAGCACCCTGCAACATATCCTCTGCTAAAAAGGATAATTCACCAAAGGAATTCACCCAATTGATCCCAGAGGTGAGCAGATCTGAAGGGCTTCACGCATATCAGTTTGTTGACCAGGAAAAGAATTCAGGCTCAACTGAAGAGCTTGGCAGGGATGGGAGTTCTTCTAGTAAGTTGGGCATTGTGCAGTCTTCTCTCACTAATTTTGTGACTATCAATAAAAGGAAATATGAAGATGAAGCAGCTTGCAATCCCCTTTCTGAAGTCCCTGTGCTCAGGAAAGCCATTTGCTCAGAATTCTGTGAAAATGAGGTTACAGAGAATGATACAGCTTCAGGAAGTGGTCGAAAGAGGTTCCAATCTGGTCTTTTAGAAAGAGAAGTAGGTGGATCTGTAGTGAGATCTAATGGTACTAATTCAGATGCAGATGTTGGTGTGGAGCATGATTTGGTTCCACGAAGTGGAAGAAAGCTCTTCCACTCCAGTTCAGAGGGAAAGCCTGAGGAATTTGAATTGGCATCTAAAAGCAATACCAAGTTCCAAGCAAGTGCTGAAAGAGAGGTTGATGATTCTGTTCTAGGAAGCAAAAGAAGGCATTTCCAATTTGGTAGTGGAAAAGAGGGGCCTATATTAGCCCGATGTAATAATCATGGTATTAATCTTGATATGGTAAGTCTATGTTAAAAATATAAATTAAAACTTTGTATACATGAAAATGCCCTCAGATACAAAGTGCACCTTCTGTGTTTTACATATTATTACTCCTAGTACAACTATTTTTTGTTTATTAGTGTAGCAGAATGCACAACTTTTTATCATTGTTTTAAAGGGCAATTTCATTTGTACCCCTATGAATCTCAAAATAGCTTAAGATTTCTTCTTAGTTTTCTTGATAAGTGTCCAATTCCCCTCTGTCAGGGATAAGTATTGTAAAACTAAATTTGCTAATCTGGGTCACACACAAGCAATAAAGTGATTTTCACAACCCGACACCTCAAGAATATCTTACGTCATGTCATGTCATAATGTTCAATCATTTTGTACTGTGCCTGGCCTTAATCATGGCTCTACACTGCATGGAAAGTCAACTGAACTGCAGTGCACACATGTGAGTGCTGCATGCAATTGTAGTTACCATGCATTCTCACGAGTCTGTAGGGCATTCTAATTGTTAAAATATATCTGGATTGTCCAACACTACCCAGAGCTTCGCTCTGATAAGCAAGGACAAAAGAAGGGTGGTTAGTAGTGACAGAGCCACATATTCGGGGAAGGATATGTTGGGGTGGGGGTGGGGGGTGCAGGGAGGGCATCAATATTCGAAAAACCGTGCTTCTGCAACTATACCTATAATAAAAAATAATTGTAATAATGCTTGTAATTCAAAATAATAATGGAAGTATGACCCTTACAATCCTACATCCTGGTTCTGCACCTGGTACAGTCTGTAAGACATACATCTGAAGTACAGAAATTGTACTAGTACAGTCTGTTAGACGTATGTACTAAACTTGTATAACCATGACCTGTTATGAACAGTACACTCTGTACTGACAAGTGCTGCTATTGCCATGTAGGAGGGAATGCAAGAAACAAGATGTAGTTCTAGTGCTACTCAGAAAGATACTGAATTAGAACAACAGAAGGATTCGAATCCTCATTTTGGGAACAACGATTTGTGTGAAGGAGATGGCAAGGCTCCAAGACCTAGTACGGTGATGGTAACTTATCCTCAGACTTGTTTTTCTATGGATGAAATGAAAAAGAGAAGGGAACACAGGCTCTCGGTGTTTCTTGCGGGAAAATCTTCTTCTCTTCAGAAGAGAATGGCTGCAAGGTGATTTAATTTTTATGCTGGTTTTATAAGTTTGTACTTGTTTTCTAGACTAGCATGTTGGTTTAGGAAGTTAGTTACAGTGGAGCTGCTGATGGTGTGTGCCATAAACAATTTACTAGATAGGTCTGTCTGATTGATGTACTGAGCCCAATCAAAATACACAAGATCCATAAAATTTATGAATTTGTAGTTCTTAACTGTAAGGTACAAGTTTAAAATCTTAAGTGCGCTAAATTTATCTAATCATATGATTTACCCTTTTGCTTGTGTAGGAATTACAAAGTTGCAACAATGGAAGAATCTCAACCAGAAGATGAGGAAGGAAAGGCATGTTCTTTGGCAGAAGCTTTAGTTGAACTGGAGAGGTTCTTTAACAAAGAGGATTTTGCACACATGCAGGTACTTGCATTACTTATTAGGGAAAGTTTCAGACATACAACTGCAAGACCTTATTTTTTTTCTAGATCCTCACGTAATAAGAGAAACCTGTATCCCTTAAAAGGAAATGAACAATATTCTTGATACTTCCAATTCTTTTGTCCTTGAATAGGGAGGGTATATTGGACATATTTAGAAGTAGAGGATATAGGTGGCGGTACAGAAACTTATGCATATATAAGGATGCATCACAGATCTACAATATGAGAAGTTACCAACATTAATTCATTCCGAGCATTTATATCACCATGTTGACGTTGTTTCTATTGCTTTTCGAATTTGAGAATACACACTACTTACGTTGAATGATGTTGCTTTTTTTTAAGGTTATCGGGCAGTTCAATCTTGGCTTCATTATTGGGAGAATTGAGCAAGATTTATTTATCATTGATCAGGTAATTGTGGTACATATACTTTTTAAATCTCCAAGTTATGCATGCTCATTGACAGATTATCTTGAAATATCACAAAAGGTACTTCTATATATTATATCCAGTATTTCTGGAGTCTGCTACTTGGAATGCAACTTGTAAATTATACTTTGATAGTCTATGATATTTTCATTCCTTCTGTCACTTTTCTTTTGTTTATTTTGGTATTTCTTATAGCATGCAGCAGATGAGAAGTACAACTATGAGCGCCTCTCACAATCTACAACATTTAACCTACAACCCCTGCTTCAGTGAGTAAGAAGTTGCTGTTTTTTAATCATTTGTCATCATCTTGTGGTTCCTTTTGGAATTGTATTTTGCTGAGCTGGTTGGTGCATTGCAGTTGGGGTTTAGGAAGCGGCTACAACTTGGATGCATTTTGTTGTTTCATGTAACTGTCTTTTCTCACAAACAGGTTCTTTTTGACAGACCAATAAGGATGGAACTCTCCCCGGAAGACGAAGTGGTGGCTTCTATGCACATGGATCTTATCAGGTTTAATAACATTATTGAACAGAATAAGAACAAAATAGTGTTCCCTTTTTTCTCTATAATTTTAGGTTTCTTATCTGACATTTACATTTTATCAAAACTATATAGGAAAAATGGCTTTGTTGTAGCACTGGATGCCAATGCTCCACCTGGCAATCAGTTTCTACTGAAAGCAGTTCCATTCAGCAAAAATGTCACATTTGGTGCAGAAGGTAATCCTGTTGATTTTATATCATTTTCAAACTTCTATAGGAAGTTAGGAACCCACTGGCAGGTCAACAACTACTTTAGTCAACTGATGATTTTGTAGAATTTTTTGTCCCTCGAACTTCTACCTGTTTTCTTGATAAATAGCAAAATTATACCTGGAATTTAAACGCACATGTTCAGAAGTGATTGGGAAAGCATGGGTTCAGATGGTATATCTCAAGGAACTGAAAGATCTGACCACTTACATCTAAAGCTCTGAACATATGCATTCAGTCAACCCTTCTGAATGTTAGTTCAGATTCCAGGCATAGTTTTTCTATTTTTTATAAACCGGGATATTGTTTACAAAAGGAAAAAAATAGATAAAAAGAATCTGATATAGGTCTAAATGGGTAGGACATGTGACGCATTTAAAATGTTTTCTAAATGCCTAAATTGCTGGATATTTTATTTTGCCTTTTGTCTCTAGAGTTTAGCCAGTTTCTGGTGAGAGGGCTTGATTAATAGTGTACTGGTCTGCTACCAGTTCCTCCAACATGTGATTGAAACCCAGTTTTAATCAAAATAAAACTGAATTTAACCGTATTTTTTCTCAACGGACCTCAATTGTGAAGCAACAAAAAGAGATGTGAGAAAAAAAAAGAACAGGATTTATTTATGCAAGAACCAAACTTCTTGATACTTTTTCAATACAGAATATGCTAACCAAAGGGAGTTAACTATTGGGGCATCCGTATATATGTGTATGTAGATCTCAAGGAACTCATCTCTGCCCTTGTTGATGGCAAAGGTGATTGTGCAATTGTAAGCAGTTACAAGATGGATACTAGTGATTCCTTGTGTCCTTCAAGGGTTCGTGCCATGCTTGCTTCCAGGGCATGCCGCACATCTTGCATGATTGGTGATGCCCTGACAAAAACTGAGATGCAAAGGGTAATACTTTGATACTATTAAATACTGTAGCTCTTTTTTGCTTTTATTTTTAGAGGTGTTTTAAAAGCCAAAGTACTCTTGTCATTGTCTGTAGCCCATAATTTTCAGGCACAAAGTTCAAAATCATTGTTATTGAATGTTCTTTTAGCCAAATGAAATATTCAGTAAGACCAAACGTTGTTTTTGCATGTGCTATCAAAGAGTTCAAGAAATGGGCTTTTGGGGTATAGTGAAAATAAAAGCTATTAAGGTTATTCTGCTTCTTTTCATTACATGGTTGGGCTGGGTGTTGTTGCACTCTCCTAATTTGTGTACGCAGTAGTTGGCCTCATTGCTTTAGTTTGGGAAATCACCTTTGGTTGGAAGACACGGTTGACTCTCTCTCTCTCTCTCTCTCTCTCTCTCTGAAAACCTTGACAGCAGCTGAGAAGTCTAATCTCTATCTCTCTCTTTCTCTCTCTCTCTCTCTCTCTCTGAAAACCTTGGCAGCAGCTGAGAAGTCTAATCTCTCTCTCTCTCTCTCTCTCTCTCTGTGAAAGCTTTGAAAATCAATTCACTTTGTTCTTTTTAATATTTGTTTAATTGTCTTCATACCTTCTGACATCCTTATTTTGTCAGATACTTGCTAATCTTGCAATGCTGAGGTCTCCCTGGAACTGCCCCCATGGCAGGCCAACAATGCGCCATCTGGTAGATCTGACTACCATCCGGAAGGAAGGTTAGGATGTGGCTTAAATGAGTTGTCTTTGACATGTTCAAAAATATATTGATAAAATGCTTCAAATATATTGTTAATATCAAGTGATTGATGATCATAGTTGTTTTATTTGTATGAGGGCAGTATAAGAGGGACATTCTCAAAGAGGAACCTTTTTAAGGGAAAAAATATTAAAAATTAAAAGTAAGATGACCTGTTGTCCAATACATACCACATGCATTTGGTATTTAACAGTAGTCAATTATGTTATGATTAAGCCATAGTTGAGAAAATGTTATGATTGTGACTGTTGTATATAATTGCATTTGGTATTTACAGTAGTCAATTATATTATAGCTTTCTTTAGTAAGCGCCGGCCAGAGAATATAAGCTCGTACTTAAAACATAATAAACCATCCAATTCATATATAGACAGTTTTTGGTGCTTGTTATGTTACAAATTAAAGGCACTTCTTATTTGAAGTTTGATTGTTCTTGAAATGGTACCTTTTTTTCAGTAGAAATGGATGCATCTTTTTGAGGTCAAGTGATGTGCCGCCTGTAAATTCCATGAATTCAGGTTAACAGTGGTTTCTTTTTGCTCTTTTTCTTCTTTAATACTATATTGTGCTTCAATTTATTGATTGGGAAAATTACATTGAAACTTTTGGGGGGCCTCACGAATAATATGGTATTGTGCAAGTTAATAAACCAAATCACTTACGAAAGCACCCTACAGGAATAAGGTTCTTTTGCTTTCTCATGGACTTATTCTTACTTTTTATTTTTATTGGGTACAAAAATTTTCTTTAAACCTTGGTTAACCTAAAAGTTTAAATTCAAACAATAAATCTATCAACTCTTGAGTAATTTGTGACCACTCTTTTTGTGAGATTCTCTTTATGTCAATTTCAAGTGGAACTTTGTGGCTTTCTGCCACTTCCACAAACATCTAGTCTTTTGGCAGAATTTTGTTGGTACCATATTGTGATCTATGTACCCATCCAACTTTACATAAAGAACCAAATATTGTTTTCTAATTAGAAAATTTTTCAATTGTGAACTAATTTTGGGGACACCACCAGGTAATGGGATAAAAAGTATAAACGAGTGCTTTTGTGTTCATCATGTTGCCACCAAGACTTCATGTTGGAGCCTCAATATTGTTTAGACTGCTGTAAAGACATAGTCGCCATGGTACTCAAATTCTTTAATAGAAACCTTCTGTTTTCTTAACCTAACCGACAGCAATATTATAAACATACAGTGCCTTTTTGTCCTGTGTCTTTTTCAGTTTGTCTAATTGTTTAATTTTCTTTTTCCTCTACAGGTACTAGGAAAGATGCTCCTCTTTAGCTAGATACGGAGCAAAAGCTCTCAACTCCTACTTTTTGATTCTGCCTAGAGCTGTGCATATCAGCTATTTTCACTCAGTTCAATTGTGCACAGAGAAGAGATCGATGCGAAGTGATTAGGCTTCTAACTTGTCAGTAGGCCGTGTATCATTGGCTAAGTATTTTCAAGGATTTTTAAGTTAAATATTTAGTTTGGCAATGTATTTGGTTGCAAAGAAATTGAAGTCATTTAATCAATGACTTTGTGTACCTTTTCTACACAGACATATTGCGTTTGGTGCAATATTAACCATTTTCTATATGATGCGTATTTATTATTGGATAAGTTCTCTAGTAACAACATCAAGCGTGGATGATGTTATATGCGACTTATCTACATGCACAAAGTAATATACTGTTTTGACTTTGTTTCAATAAGCATCAACAGATAAATTTCTATCAATTCAATGGGAACAACTTTTTTATTAGTTTTAGTGCACCAGCCGTGTAGGGACACAATCTATAGATGGCAATGAAATTTAGTTGTCAATAATGACAAAAAAAAATTAAATAGTAAAATAAGTTGGTTATTGGTTATGTGTGATTTATAATATTTCTTTCTCTGTGTACATAAAAAATTATGATGTTTTGACATTTGTTTTGGTGGGGGCTTTGAAGAATAAACGTCCATAATGGTCAACATTTGTGTATTTTATTTTATACCAACAAAAATAATCATTGAAATGTCATAAATTTTTGTTTACACATTTGGAAAAAGTGTTCTATATACAACATATGTAACGGTTTTAATTTATTATTTGATTTTTTACATATTGAATTATTGCAATTTAAGAATATTTGCATCCTCTTAATTAAAATTTGTATGGGAATTGTTAAATAATGAGAGAGAGTGGATTATCAAATGATGGAGGCAGAGTGTTTACTTGTAGTCGTGCAATTAAGATGAGGATGGATGCTTCAAGTTGTTAAATATAAATAATAGATTTAATATCTAGATATATTTGGCATGTTTAGTTCCATGAACTTAACAATTGGAAAAGAAAAAGAAAAGAGTTGTTCTTTGGGGAATAAGGATAAGGATAATTTAGTGATGATTTGACATTATTTTTGGTGGTCCCAATTAGGAGTTAAACAGGCCCCTGGTTTTTCTTTGAAACAATGTGCTTTTCCGCTCTTTTCAAAATAAATAAAAATAAAGTAGTAACGAATTAATATATATGAGAACTATTGTCCCGATATTTTTTTATTTAAGATAAAAGATAATAAAAATTTAAAAAGTAAGAAAATAACATGCAAAATTACAGGGACGGGTTTTCTTTACACGTCCAAGTACGTTTTTTTCTTCCCAACAGCGAAAATTTTAAAAAAGAAAACGGACGGGGAAGGCTTCCCCGTCCACCAGGAAGAGTGAAGCCCGTCCGAGACAGACGGAGGAAGAAAACGCGTCCAACACAGCTCCCCACGCGACCCCAGGCGCACGGCTTCCCACCCGTGCGGACGGGTTATTGACTCCCGTCCCACTTTGAGGACGGTGCGCCACATCACGCGACGCAACGCCACAGAAGATCCGAGGCGCTTGGACGGGGTTGAGTAAACCGTCCATCTCGAAGACCGCGCTCCCACCCCCAGACCGTGCGCCACGTGGCCGACATGCCAGATGGACGGTCTTCGGTGCATCATCCGTGGCGGTGGGTGGGTATAATTTTACCCGTCCCCAATCCGTCCCCATTTACGCTCCTTCCTTCTTCTTCCCCCATTTTCCTTCCCCTTCTCCACCGAAAACCTTCTTCTTTTTTCTCTCCACCAAATCCATCCTCCTCCCCCTCAGCAGCACTGTTGCACTGCCGTCGATTTGTCTCAGCCATCGTTGATCTGTACCTCTCGCCTCCTTGCCTTCCCATCTCACGCGAGGTAATTTTTTTTAAACCAAAATTTATTTAATATTATAATCGGGTAATACTAATCAAAAAATAATAATACAATTTGTTAGATTGGTGCCGTAAAAAAATATTAACTGTAATTGAATATAATAATTATGTAGTTTTTTTTTTATTGCATGACCAATTTTAACTATAATTTATTATAATTATGTAGTTTATTTTTGTATTACATGATCAATTTTAATTGAATAATTGAGTAGAAATATGTACTTGAAATGATTATTAACATGCTTTATAGTAAAAACAATTTAACTCTAATTTAATTGATTTAAAATCGATTAGAAATATTTGTTTGGTTGCATTATGAAGTAGTAACATGTTTATGTAATTTTCGTTATCAATGTCATTATTTAAAAAATCGTTATTGTAATATTTATTTGTATTTAGTTTGCAATAAAAGAAACATATTAATTTGTTTGGTTGCATATTTGTTTTAATGATGAAGTTATTAATTATCTGTACCAAATATTCATATTGTAAATTTGCATAACTAAAAAAAATATATCTGAATACAATACAATTACGTATATTTGAGATATTTTTATGAATGATGCATGTTTGTTAAAAACTCATGAAGCACAAATTAATGAAACTTCATAAAATTGAAAAAAAATTAATATTTTTAAAGTTTAGAAATTAATAATATGTATATTTATTTTGTGATAAATTTGAAATATATACGGACGAAATTATAATTACTGTATTGTATGATATATATTTATTTATAATTTAAATGATATACAATACATGCTTATTTTAGTTATAGATGATATATGACATATGATAATTTAAATTATAAATAATGTATGATATATATTTATTTAATTTTATTGAACCATTATAATTTTTTTATTTTAATAGATATTAACATAAAAATTTATGGGGATATGTTGTATTTTTATGTTTTGTTAAATTTTGTAACTAAAATAGAGAACTAACATCAACTTTTAAATGATGTAGGAAACTAAAAAAATGACGGACGTATAAGAAGTTGGTGGTAGCAGTCGGGCGGAAACCCAAGCGGATATCGATATTTTATTGGACGATGAGGCTCTTAGACGACCTCTCATCACCTTACTCGCTTTTCCCATGTGCAATCACAGAATATTAGACATACACGATAATGTGAGTTGAAAATATATCATATTTCGTTTATATTTGAGAAAAAAATTTATATCTTATTTTAGAATTAGTTTATGTCTTATTTGACAATAATTATTTCATATCTTATTTTTCATTATAATTTATTTTCAGCCCGAAGAGGTATTAAATACACGTGCGCATCGGCCTCAGATTCCTTATCACGATCTTTGTGAGCCTGCACTAAGGAAGTTAGGGATATATCAGATTGCTCAGTTATCTTAGATGCAGGTCGATCCAAGGTTAGTCACCGCGCTTGTGGAGCAGTGGCGTCCTGAGACACATACTTTTCACTTATCAGTTGGAGAGGTTACCATCACTTTACAGGATGTCAGTTGTTTATGGGGTTTGCTGATATGCGGTCTCCCTCTAACCAATCATAGTAAACTAGGGAATATGGAGTTGGTGGACGACTGTTTCGGGCATGTCCCATTAGAAGCATGGAAGAAAAAGAAGAGAAAGAGTGAAGATGATGGAGAAGATACTGTAACTTACTCAAGATATTAACTGAACCTGAAATGGTTACGGGAGACATTTGGTCAGATGCCTGTGAATTCGACCCAGGAGCAGGTGGATAGATATACTCGGGCATTTTTACTTGACTTATTCGGATCGACATTTTTTCCCGATTCCTCCGGCGATAGTGTACCAGCAATGTATTTATAATTTCTGACGGATTTGCAGAATCCACCGTCGTATAATTGGGGTGCAGGTACTTGAAAATTCTTATGTTTTAAATATTTAATTAATTAAGTCATATTATTTATTTAGTAAATTGAAAAAAAAATTAGGGGCACATATACAAAAATTATTCTCCTTTTTATAATTACTTATTGTATTTGTTAAATGAAAATAATTTTGTGTATGTGTGCTAGCTGTTATGTACCGCCATCTTTCTACAGCCTCGTTATCGCGGACCAAGACCATTGGTGGGCTAGTTTTACTGCTGCAGCAGTGGTCTTGGACATATTTCAATATTGCGCGACCGCGTTGCCGAGGTCCAGATCCTCCATTGGGAGGAGAGGATCCTGAGTTGAGATCGTGCTATGCAGTGCGATGGGTCACTCCACATACTTATGCTTTTTGTCCGGCTCGCGCATCACTGACGTATTATCGCAACCAGTTCGAAAACTTAGTTGATGCGCATGTGAATTGGGAGCCGTACAAGCCGTATTTTGATCTACATCCCAATCGTGTCCATTGAGATCGGCATTACTGGTTAGCCCGGATGCCATTGATACATTTTTGGATCGTATCCTGGCACTATCCAGAGAGGGTTATGCGCCAGTTCGAATTATATCAGATCATACCCCCGGGTGACCCACATCATTGGACCGATCTTCGCGGTCTTGATCGAGTTGCTCATACAACGCATAGTACGTCAGATTGGGCTCACCACCATCGACGGTACGTGAGTATGTGGTCTTGGATAAATTTTATTGACGAGACGCGACCATATGATCCATCACGTCTGATTGAGTATCGTCGGTGGTACCAACAGCAGGGTATGTACTCGATCTATATTAGAAGACATTTAGAGGCCGGACTGGATAGACCTTTACCTCCACCATGGGATTCTGTGGAGGTCCTCGGCTATGTTCCTAGTGGTCCTAGGCTGCGCCGTGTGGTATGTTTAATTATTTAAATTTAATGTACATAATTTAAATTATTTTGGTTCTCTACCATTTGGCGTAACTTGTTCGCCTTTAGCGACAACCTCATATCGACCTCTCACCACATCGTATTCGTTGACTTCAAGATTTTGTGTTTGTATTACCGCTTCTTCAAGTTTGGCAGTAACCATATCAGACAATAATTGCCCTTTACGCACTAGCTCTGCTACTTCTATCATTCTTTTAGCAAACCAAGCAACGCACTTATAGTAAGTCGTTTCCACAATAGCACACACTGGAAGGCCCCGACATACTTTGAACACCCGATTAAGCGATTATGCACCATTGCTTGTCATTATGCCCCAACGATATCCTCCATCGTAGCATTGGGACCATTTATGAGGACATCATTCTGTTTCTTTGTCTGTTTCATCTAATTTTCCAACATGTTTTAAATATTCATCTGCCTCGCGACTCCAATTTTTTATCTCATTCATACCTTGTTTGAATTCACGCAGACTATGTTTTCTGCATGTCGCTTTGAAATTGTCGGTTGCATTTTGATTTCTACAAACTTTTAGCAAGTTTTCGGCGATATGTTGTGCACATAAACGATGGACGATTTGATTTTGCTCTTCGTACCACCCGAATTGAGAATTATGAAATACATGCTTAATGCCTGCATGACGATCAGAAATAACACATAGTCGTCCGTCTCTGACAACCTCACGTCGCAACCATCTCATAAACCATCCCCAATTATCACCATTTTCTTTTTCAACAAGTCCGAATGCAATAGGCAACATATGGTTTTCAGCATCATAAGCGACAACCACCAGTAACATCCCGCTGTATCGTCCGTGCAGAAAAGAGGCATTTATACTTATAACAGGACGTAAGAATCGAAATGCTTGAATGCACGGAGCAAATGCCCAAGCACATCGTGTGAATTGACGCACAACAGGATCTGTCGTGGGATTAGACTGCAACTCTATTTTAGTACCGGGATTAGACAAACGTATAGCATTAAATAACCGAGGTAAAAGTGCATACGACCCATTCCATGACCCGAATAATTGCGCCATTGCAATCTCTCTTCCTCGCCACAACTTGTTATACTTCGGATTTACTCTTGGAAATACTTTTCTTACCATTCCACAGACAGTTCTAACTGACATTCCTAAATCATCGTTCAATTCATTTTTAATAATGTCAGCTATCAACTGAGAAGTGAGCTGAGTATAGTCAACTCTAACGGCTATGATGGTACATGAGTGCAAAAATCTACAGGTCTTAATAGCCCAAACATCGTCTACTTTGGTTGGTGTTGCATATAAACTCCAATTGTAGTTTGGATCCTTACATTTCACCTTATATTTTTTCGTACTGCTATCGGTTACGACTATTTCTTTATTTTTTTCAATATGAAATTTTTAAACTGCGAGAATAAGATGTTGTTTCGAGAGAAATGTTTTTTTCTCTACGAGAGGACCCTCCAATCGAGCACGTGCACCGATAAAATCAATATCAGCACGTGCAAAACCCGACACATCATTAATTATCCTAGCTGAATGTTCTACTCCTCTATTAATAAATGGGATATGTTCTTTGTTACGTTGTAATAAATTTATATCTGCGCGAACCTCCTCGTCATCGTCATCGTCATCATCATCCTTATCCTCACTGTCAGAATCACACTCTTCATCCTCATCAGGCCCAATCTGATAATCAAAATCTTCTTCCTCATCGTCTTCTTCTTGGAGATCTACGAATGAATTAACATTCATCACGGCAGATGAAAGAGGTCCAACATGGTCTGAGGAGCTAGTAACCGCTAAATTACTCGAAAATAGCTCCTCATTCCAAAAGCTCAACACGGATTTCAGATTTACATACAGTTCAATCATTACCATTTGGGAAGTAACTAGTTCATAAAAGATTTTCCATGATATCTCATTGTTAACTAATAGTATGGTAAACCACCAACATCCGGATGCTCCGCTATTTACTTTACCATAAATTTCAAGAGAGTATTGACTCTCTGATACCCGTAATCCGGTATATAGTTCATTTAATATATTTTGAAAGGTAGTGGACTCATTGACAGAGAATGTAAATCGAGGACCGATAGTGTACTCGGCTCCATATCGGCCATAAAACACCTCACCCCCAAAATAAACACTTACAGGCGGCATTTTTAATTTTATCTGTAAATTTTTAAACAAAATACTTGATTTAAAAAAATTAATGTATATATGCCTTTTGGTATTTAAGAAAAATAATAATAATAATTAATCAAGTACAGAAAGATAAATTGTTATTTTCCCTGCTATTTTCTTACTATGTAATTTTTATTATTTATTTTCTTAAATAAAAAAATTGATATATATGTGTGTGTAAATATAAAATAAATAATTATATTAATATGGAATAAAATCGTAATTATACGAGTGGTCCCAAAAGTATCACTCATTTATCATTTTAGTCTGTAATATTTGAAAATTATGCATTTGGTTCGTCAAGTAATTTTTTTTCCATTTTAGTCTTTAAAGTTTCAAATGTACCATTTTAGTCCCCGTTATGTTCTTATTTATTTAGTTTTTATTATTAATTTTCTTAAAAAATGATAATTACATTTATCATATAAATATAAGTATCAAACATAACAAATAATACAAAATAATATGAAACAATATAAACAATATTAAATTAATAATTATTATGACTGATCTAGACATAATTATTAAAAAATAAAAAATAATATTAAAAAAATATTATTCACCACATCACATACCAATTAACTTAATATAAATATTTATGTTGGTGCCATTTAATGAATAACATTTACATATTTTTTTTCCCAAAAATATAAATGTAAGGGTGATTTTAATTTTTAATTTTTATTATTTATTTTCTTAAATAAAAAAAATCAGGACCAACTTAATATAAATTAAAAACTTGATAGGTATAATTATCATTTTTTCATGATAGACGTGATTATAATTTTTTAAATGAATAACAAATGTAGGATCAATTTGGTATAAATTTAAAACTTCAGGGACTAAATTTGTACATTTAAAATTTTAAAGAATAAAATGATAACTAAGTGATAAATGATAAATGAGTGATGTTTTAAGGACTATTGGTATAATTTATTATAAAATAATAAATTAAATTTAAAAACTAACCGATTTGTGAGACTCTGAGAACCTTCAAGTTAGCCAACTTATTTTTCTTTTATTTTCTTGATGAATGAGTTTGTATATAAGATACTACGTTTATCAAGCTATTTATAGTGGTGCTTCAAAAAAAGGTCGTTAAAAAAAATCCGTCCAACATAATTGAGGGTGGGCGCCGGTAAAATTCGGAGGTGGGACGGGAAATACTTTATCGTGTATTGTTAAAAAATATTAAATTAAAGTTGGACAGGGTTTAGAAATAAAACCCAGAGGGACGGAGGCGGCGTGGTGGACGGACGGGGGTTGGCAACCCGTCCAGTGTCTTGGACGGGAGTCATAAATCCGTTCTTCTTATTTTAAAAAAAAGTTTTCTGTTTTCCTACGTTTTTAATTTTTATTATTTTTTTCCTAAATAAAAAAATCAGAGATTGGGAATGATTATCCATTCTTCTTATTTTTAAAAAAACGTTTTCTATTTTCCTACTTTTTTTAATTTTTTTTTTCTTAAATAAAAAAAAATCGGACTATTGTCACCCATATCAACTTTATTATTTATATTAAATAAATTATTCTCATATTAGTAATTTTATTATATAATTTAATTATATAATACTATTATTATTCAATTTAAGTTAGTTTTTATTAAAATTAATATTATTTAAATTAAATAATAAAATATCGTACAAAATAAATTACATACTAAAATTATTAATACGAATAATAATTCATTTTACATTATATATATATATATATATATAAAAGCTTTATCATTGAAATTCAGTAACAGTTTGGTCTTTGAAGACTTTGATGTGACGCTCAGCGCAAGAGCTTCAAAAGCCTTTCTTCTTCTTCCTTCAAAAAAAAAAGAAGAGAGAAAAAAGAAAATTGTGTGAAGATTCAACTTCAAACTGAGAAGAGAAGGATGCTGCTACTGACAATAGAAGAATCAGGAGGAAGGAAGTGCTCTGGTTTACAACGCCGACGACATGAGTAGTGGATGTCGCTGTCGATAATTCCCACTTCCACACACATCTCCGGATCAATGCAAATTACGCAACCGTGGCATTTAAGTAATTAATTTTTTTCCGCCTCATGAGCATGCGCATGCGCCTCTCTCCCCTTTTTTTTTTTTATTTCTAGTCCATATGACCTCTTTCGCCTAATGTAATTAATTGATCCTGGATACTACTCTTTGTTTCATTTTTTTTTTTTTATAAACTATTCCACACTTAATAGTTATCCCCTTTTTTGATAGATGTAGTAAAAACTCCTTAAATTACTTTATTTTTAGTGAAGTAAGGTGAAGTTAGAAGAAAATTTACTTCACTGACTTAAAATATGGAAATGAGTATCATAACTTTAAGTTAGTAATTTGTGATCTATTTATATCTTAGTCATAACCTCAAGTTATTTTTTCTTTATTGAGTTTTCTTTTCTCTTCATCCATCTCTATTCATTTCTCTCCATCTTCAGATCTGAAAAAAAATAAGAGATGGAGAGAGCTGAAGAGTGAAGAGAATAAATAATACAAGTATAATCATGATTTCATATATCTACTCTTGAAAAGTAATTAGAAATGACATCAAAAATATGTTATGAAATCAATATCGCTCAAACTAGTCTATATTTTATTACATGTGTGGTACTATTTTATTTATGTTTTGATTTATTTGTAACAACGTTCATTTTGTTTATGCTTTGTAGTTATTTTATACTTTTTATCTAATTTTATTATCTTAATTTTTTTATGTAAGTTATTTGTAAATTTTTTATCTTATATATTTTACTGTCTAATTTTATTTTGCTTGTCAATTATTTTTAATTTTTAACTTAGTACTATAATCATCCATTATAATCTTATAATGGAACATAATACATAAAGGCATTTTTGTCCTTAAATTATAATTATAATATTTAATATCTCATTCTATATTTTTTTTAGAGAAATTATTTTTATATTTTAAGTTCTGTATCTTTTATCTATATCTAATATTTAATATAAACACTTTTCAAAAAAATACATATTTTAAAATTTAAATAATGCATCCCTTAGTTTTAAATATTTGAAATGTAGATAAGGAGTGCATTTATTACTCTATTTTTTTATTCAACACTACTTCATCAAATTACTACATCTTATATCATCATATTACCAAATGCTAATAATTTAAAATTAAACTAAATAATTTAATTTTTATTTCCTTTTAATTTTACATTTTTGTCAAACAGAATACAGAGACTTCCGTCACTGTCAATCGGACCCACCGTGATACAATTCTTTCGTCGGTGTTATTCTCTCTTGTTTGCACCAGGTGCAGCTTTCATTTTTATAACATCAATTTCTCGGGTCCATTAATTTTGAGGATAACTATTGGGAAAAAAAAAATGCAAGAAAATAACAAGGAATTTACGACTTTGTACGTCCAAATGACATAAACAAAAACCAGGACAAATCATATGTGATGATTTTAGTATGGGAAGGGATCCGTGATAAGATAATTTGATAATTAATTTTTAAATAATTTTTATAAATTTTTAAAAATAGAAAAAATTAATAAACATATTTTTTTAATTTATAAATTAATTGTATTTCAAATTTCATATAATTTAAAAGCCATTTGATATTCTAACAAAATTTATTAAATATGAACCGTTATAAATATCATATAATTTTTATAATATTTAATGGAATATCAAATAATACTTAAATTATATAAAATTCAATACACAATCAATTTATAAGTAAAAAAACATATTTATAAACTTTTTTCTATTTTTAAATTTTTATTTAAAATTATTTAAAAATCTATTATCAAAATTATCAAAATAATATTTTTTTCTTTTTTTATATAAAAACTCCTATTAACCATCACATTTATTTATTTTTAAATATTTTTTATGAAATTTAACCCTATATTTTTTTCAGAAAAAAAAACAAAATTATCACTATTATACTAAACATATATATATCTATCTATATATATGTAAACATAATTCGTCATTAAAGATTACAAAACAAAAGATCTCTCACATCTCAGTTAATTAATTACGTTTCTCCACTTAGAGAGAACCACCTGTTGCGTAATCCTCATAGTCTCTTACACAGACAAGAAAGAGCGAGAGAGAGAGAGAGAGAGAGAGAGAGAGAGAGAGAGCGATGGCGGAGACTGGATCCGAGACATCGGCGAACGTGGAGGCGGGGCCGGAGAAGACGGCGATGGTGGTGGGGATAGACGAGAGCGATCACAGCTTCTATGCTCTCCAGTGGACGGTCCGCCATTTCTTCTCCATTCCCGTTCCCTCCTTCAAGCTTGTAGTGGTGACCGCCAAGCCCACTCCTAGCTCCGTCGTAGGCCTCGCTGGACCTGGTAACCTAATCCTTTCCTTTCTGGTCAGATTTAGCCCCCTTTTGAGGTCATTGCTGGTTTCAATTTTCTCCTTGGAGCTTGCTCTGCTGAGAATTTTCAGAAATTGAGAATATAGATAGTACTGAAAATGTATAATTGAACACCAAATTGTGTGGTTATTAGAGAAATTTATAATATTTTATATATATTTTTTTAATTGA
The DNA here is from genome assembly GCA_037678475.1 of x Bolboschoenoplectus mariqueter. Lineage (NCBI taxonomy): Eukaryota > Viridiplantae > Streptophyta > Magnoliopsida > Poales > Cyperaceae > x Bolboschoenoplectus > x Bolboschoenoplectus mariqueter. Next base: position 3,157,423 of record CM075236.1, on the reverse strand, counting down.
TAGGAGCTGCAGACGTCATACCGTTCGTGGAATCGGATTTGAGAAGGTCTGCTCTTAGGGTTATTGAAAAAGCTAAGGAACTCTGCCACTCGGTATATACGTTTATTATGTGTTCTATACTATAATAAATGTTTAATGTAGCAATTGCTTATTGAATGAAAATTAACTGAGGTTGTAATTTCAAGCCACCTACAAAATGATATCTGTACATGGTACATGCAAGGCATCAAAAACTATTTTGGTTCCTTTCATCAATTAAGGTTTTTGAAAAAAAATTCAATCATAATTCAATTATGACTTATTTTGCTCTTTATTTTGATGTTTTATTGTTTTGTTGCTCAATTATGTTCTTTGAAAAAAATTCAATTACTAGACTAAACTTTTCTAAGAAATGAAATGTTTTAGAAATCCATGAAAACCATCACCTTTTAAGTAGAAAATCCCTGGAAAATTATCAATTGAAGTATTAATTTGACAACTATTGCTTCACTAAATTGCAAATTTTGGTCCTTTACAGGTGAGTGATGCGGTCTATGAAATACATGAAGGGGATGCAAGGAATGTTCTTTGTGAGGCAGTTGAGAAGCATCATGCCGACATGCTAGTTGTTGGAAGCCACGGTTATGGCGCAATTAAAAGGTTTGTTTCCACTTTTTTTATACTCTTTTCGAAAATGAAATCAGCTTCAACAGTACAAGTTGAATAAAAAATTTGTCTTTTCTGTTTATAATTTCATTTATTTTGCTTGGTTTTTAATTGGATAATTAATAGTAAGCCAAAATTTTCCTACACTTTTCTGTTTATAATTTCATTTTTTTTTTAATTGGTGTTAAAGCGAATACTTGATAAATAGATTGAGACCATTCTTAGTTGTCGTTGATCCTTTATCAAGTTGCTTTAGATTTAGTCTTGATTGGTTATAAACTTATAATTGAGTTACTTTTCAACATGTGCATTAAATTCTTTGATCTCATCTTAAAAATTTTTATAGGGCTGTACTGGGAAGTGTGAGCGATTATTGTGCGCATCATGCACACTGCACCGTGATGATTGTTAAGAAGCCTAAGCATCACAAGTAGAGTGCCTGGAATGATTTTTAATTCAATAAAAGTTGAAAGTACTACTTTTCTTTCGTGCCTGTAAAGATTATCCAAAATTGTGCATGCTTGTATCTTCGTGTTATTATCTCGGTGTGATGTTATTGTTTGGATCAAATAAAGATTTGCAAATTGTTCATCATTTCAGATGCATTACTTGTTGCCCCTTTAATATTTAATTTCCTGTCTTTTCTTTGTGAATCGATGTGTAATTTTATAGCACTTCATTTTTTAGTGTACCCCAACGGCTAAGTTGTGCTTGTCAGCGGGAGAAAATCTCAGCAGTTTGGAAACCAAATAAAAAGATATTTGGATTTGTAAGTCTATAAAACTCCATTGGCACAAAATGGGAAGTTCATTTTGACATGATAATCAGCCCCGTACCTTATTCTACACTTCCGTTGGGAGAGCTTTCGATTTTTCTCCGATTTTACACGCTTATTAAAGCATATTTTTCTGTTTGACTCGGATTGTCTGTTGCTCAGCGCGTCTGGTTACATTATGTATTAGGTTGCTTCTTCCTTATTTGTTGTACTGGACGATTTGTTTCGCACACTAAAACATCAGGCCTGCTTCAGTAAATACAACTTTAGGTTCTTTATGGCCTCCTCTGTATAAATATTCTGCTGAAGTATCATACAAAATCCACCGAGGCATCAAATTGATCAAAGTGGAATAAATAACATGGCAGCGACATAATCCCATAATTGCAATTCCAATATCCGAATATAACAGAACATATACCAAGAAGTAGAGCGTGGAATATATAGAATTATCATATTGCAATAAAAGAAACCGCTTGCTTTTTTTTTTTTTTGGTTGCAACAATATAAAACATCAGATAGATATATGATATATCCCATTTCTATTTCTCAATTGAAGTTTGGGCTGAAAATTTAAATATTAGAGCCCAGAACTAACTTTCTAGTTAATCAAAATATGTTATATAATTTTCCAAAGTTGCAACAACAAAAGTTTCAACGAGTATTTGTTCTAATTCTAAATACTTGTTCTGGGCAACTACAAAGGCTATCAGCTTAGGTATTAGTTCTGTTCACTTGCTTTGAATCACCTTGGGTGCAAGCCATATTGTCAGAACTCCAAATACCACAACCAAGTCACACAGAAGCTCCACAAAAAAAAGCAATATAAACCAAACACAATAAATAATCAATCTGATACTAAACCGTCTCATCAAAAACCAGATACAGAACACAAAACCATCCACAAACTGAAGACTTTAAGAAAGGAACAATATTGCATGTCTCGTCGAATATCCAAAAAAAGCAACACCCATTATAGACTAGAGAACTCTAGAGAACTCAGCACAAACATGTCAGGAGAAGTCATTTGCTTCTTTAGCACTTGATCTCCTTAAGGCCATAGGCGAAGTACAAAAAGGTTGGGTCCGCAGCGCCGTCCTTGTAGTAGGCAAAGACCAAGCTGCCTTCATCGTGCATGCTCTCTCCCACAAAGCTACATCAGAAAGTCATCTTATTAAAAAAATGAAAACTATACTAAAGAATACATGTTTTTGAGGAAGTGTTATCATACCAGCCTTATGAAATCAGGTCATACAACAGGAATATATCTAATTTGCCAAATAGATGTGGTAATTTCAGCCAAAGTTTTACCACCTGGTACTAACACACAGGTTCTGGTGCCTGGTGGTACCACATGTGAGGTACAACAACAACATTGGCAGTCAATAAAACCAAAAATAATTAAATATCTACATCTCCTTTTTCCTTTGTTGGTTGAGATGGGGCTAAATATAGGATCGCAGGAACTTACAATTGAAGATCCTTAAGCTTGGAGAGAAGGAACTTGGTGGCACCCTCAATGTTCTTCTTGAACTCCTCTTGCTTTTCAGGCTCAAGCTTTGGGGTTAGACTCTTAATGTAGCGCTTCATGAAGGTCACAAACTGCTTCTTGTCGAATGCCGGTTGCTCCTGTCAAAACACAAACAAACCTTTCTCAGCATCTGCAACGGCAGGAAAAGAAGAGAGGAATACCAACATGCCACATTCAAAGAAACTAACACTTTGTAGCAACTTTCAACATACAACTTGGACTATAAAAAGGAGGAGGATAAACCCAAAAAGAAAACAAACCTGGAGCCTGAAGGTGTCAACAATGTCAACAACCTTGATCGCCTGATCATCAACACCCTCATCTTCTCCCCCCTCTGCTGATGGGTTTGCACCAATGTCTACATCAACAGCACCTTGAACCACCCACTACAAATCCAATAAAAATAGGGGGAAAAACATTATTTTCTGTAGAAATGCATGTCAAAAAATACGCCTGAGAGTGGTGCTATATACAGCTTATCCCTTTCAATGTGACAGATGATAAAACAGTTCTAAGAAGTTACAAAGGAGAATTAAGTTACTCCCAGAACCAGTTGAGAAAGAATTGTGCTTGGTCCCAAAAGATGTAAAATTTGCGAGGAAAAAAAAAAGGGGAAATTAAGAAAGGGAGACATTAATCAAAATGTTAACTACTCAATTAGTTCAATAACTGTAACCAGTATCTTTCTCAACTGGTTCTGGTTCCTCGAAAACATTGTGGTTCTGCTAATTTGTTATGAAGTTGCACCCTTGAGGCAACACGAAATTGGAAAAGTACAAACCTTGCCTTCAACCTCCCAAAGCATGCCATTCTCGATCTCCTTGTAGGGGAAGGAGTCGGAGAGAAGCTCATCACCTGTAAAATTGAAGCAACAATAGAACTCAATCAGGAAATTTGCAAAATATAATATAACATTGTGCTGATCAGAAAAACTTCAGAACAAGTGTAGCCAGAGCTGAAATTAGGGTGGGGCAAAATTTCAAGGTAGGGCATATTTTTGAATTTATTTTTAAAATCAGGTATATTTTTATAATTTTTTATGTTTGAAGTATAGTTTTGAAGGCATATTTTGCAAAATATTGTGAGAATTGAGAATTTCAGATACATTTTTATAATTATATTAAAAGTGAAGCATATATTTATATTTTTTCCATTAAAAATATAATTTTATGGGGTATATTTTGACAAATGAATTTTCAGGGGGTGCCACAAGGTGGCTCTGCCGCTGACTACACAGTACAATTAATCAACAAATTAATTGAACTTTTCTGCAATATATAAATTACTTAACACAGTACAGCAACTATTAAGCCAATTTAATCAAAACCTGTTAGCTACTACCATGTCAATATATACCCCCATTAACATGATACATCAAAGCCTCTCTAAACCAAATAAATGTAAAACTGCACCAGACAGATAAAAGGTTCCAAAATATATTTACCTCTATCACTACTTGCGTGTTAAAATATTGAATTAGCAAGTTATTTTGTTTCAGCAGCAGACCAAAGTTATTACATATTATTAACATAAATATAAAATTCACACATTATTGAGTAAAATCGTTTATCTTCTTCTTCCGCCGCAACAATATAAGTTAACCAAATTGTCAACGGGCTTACATGTAGAATTGAGTAGATCAGTATGTTTGTCTAACACATACATCAAATTCAGAAATAGTAGAATTATCATTTGATGTTGTGCACAGATTTGATCCTGGTACATAACTATTGTTTGAACAAAATAAGCAACAATTCCTTACCTTAAATCAAAATAGTAAGATCAAATTCAGATAATTCTAGAAACTAATGCATCTTATTTGATCTCACAAGACACTAGTTACAATTCGGGTGATGCGAAATGAAAAAGATCAAGATCAAGGATTTAGATCGAGTATCTAGGAGGAAAATTCATCAATTAGGCTAGAAACCAGACAATTATCCAATCCAAAAACAAATAGCAAAAGATTTAGAAGAAATCGAAGATCTGAGAGCTCACCTGTGAGGAGATCCTGATAAACCAGCATGATTTCTCTCCGAAACAACTAGGAACTGGGATCGGTTTAACCCTAGACGGAGATGGAGAGCACGAGGCGGCGGATCGAGAGAGAGGGTTTACGCGACCATAGGCTCTTTTCATTTATAGAGGGATTGGCCTTTCAATTGATTGGCGGTGTGATGTCTCGCGAGTCACGGCACGTGTCTAGTAAAGTTTATTGCGTGGACTCGGACTACCGGATCCTTAATGGACCAATTTGCTGGCCTAAGACAGGCTTGAATAGGTGGTTGTATATGAATTAAGTTTGAGCGAGTTGAGATTAGTTTATATTTAGATTATGAATATGATGAGCCGAGCGAGTTGAGGTTAGTTTATATTTAGATTATGAATATGATGAGCCGAGCGAGTTGAGATTAGTTTATATTTAGATTATGAATATGATAAGTCAAGCAGAGTGAGTTTTGTGAGATACTGATGAGTTGAAAAACCCAATTAGAATTCAGCTTGTCACAGCTCATGAATTTAACTCGTAAGAGTAATATGAGGCTAAGGAGAGAGAGAATGAGGTGAATAGGGGTCTTGGCATGGTGCTCGAATGAGAGTGATCTGGGGAGAGAGAGGGAGACGGGCTGCTAGGAGCCAACGCGTCGACACTGTGACAAGAGAGAGAGGGAGGCAGGTTGAGGGAAGCAAGTTGTCGAGGTGCGATGAAGTAACGTTGATGTTGTGACGATTTAAACGAGCCGATAATCTCAAGCAAACTAGTTACAATTCGAACTCAGCTCATGAACTAGACAAGTCATATTAGCTCGAGCTGACGTCTAGCAAGCTTTTTTCCAAACAGATTTCAAGCGAGTCGCAAGCCATCAATATTTTGTACAGTCCTAATAAATACTGAAGTACATCATGATTCTCCTATGATTAATTCCAGACCGAGTCTATACAAAAATTTGTTCTATAATAATAGGAAGGAAGTCCATAAGGTAGGACGCGTATCCAAGTTATAATCTTGTAATAGCCGTCTGATCTGGAGAATAAATGAGGTAATATACCAACTGGACGGCTGTGATTGATTGCAACAGAGATATATTTTTTTTATTATATAACCGAGATATTTTGGGGACAATGATGGCCTCAACCTGTAGTAAAATTTGAAGCTGCCTAAACTGGATAATAATGTCTGATTCGGAGGTTGGTATTTGCACAGTATAATTTGCTACTAACACAACACAATTCAATATTTTTGTTATGAGAGAGAGAGACAATTTTGTCCCTCAATTGTTTCTCAAACAATTGACCCTTTTTCCTTAATAAAAATAACAATTGTAACGAAAAGATAAGTTGATAAAAATATTATTATTATTATTATTTCATTGAATTTCATTTCTAATTTTTATTATTTGGTTTTGTTAGGAATATGAATTGAAAATATAATAGAGTGCACATTGTGAAGATGATTAGAAATGTATAAGTGATAAGTAAGAGATTATTAAAGTTGTAGACAACTAGAGATGATTAGGATAACTCAATAATTATGCTTATAAATAGGTTTATGCATATATAATGAGATATAACAATAACATAATACAAAATTGTTCATTCTATCTTGATTCTTTCTCTCCAAAATCTATTATGATATCAGAATCAAAATAATGCTAGAATAAAGCTAACGTATATTCTATTATATCCCTTTCTCATTCTATTTCAGTCAATTAATACAAAAAAAACTTATTCTAAAAAATAAAACTTCGTTATTCATTATTAGGATTAAATAATAGAATTATATCCCTTAGATAATAATGAATAAAAAAGTTTTATTTTTTTAGAATAAGTGTTTTTTTGTATTAATTGACTGGAATAGAATGAGAAAGGGATATAATGGAAGCTATGATAAAGTATACTAGGATTAAATAATAGAGATAAAAGATCTACAAATATTAAAATTGTTTTCCATTTTTTTTTACTCCGAATCAGTGGAAAGCACCGAAAGAAGAAAGAAACAGAGATAGACACAAGAAAGTGGAGGCCATGTTCCAACTTGCATGATACAACCTGATTTTTATATTGATATATCATATATACACCAACTATCTGAATTTGTTGGGTGTAAATAAACCAAATTATTCAATCCATTATCTCGCATGATTTTGTACCAGAAATTCGTTTATAATGAATTGGTATTCTGAAATGTATAGTATGGATATCAAGACAAAAATCCTGACTTGAAAATAAATATTATTTTTTTTTTCATTTTCAGGTAAGAGAGTCAAATTGAGTTATTTTGTAAGTTACTTGCTCCACTATTTTATAAAGAAGATGAAAAAGAAAATCTTTACCTAATCTATTTTCTAATTGAATTATTTTGTCCCTTTCATATTAAAGTATAGAGAATGTGAACTAATTCTTATGTATACTTTCTTTCTTTCATCATTCCATCTCCTCTCCTCTTTTTTACTAATTTTATGATGCACGCCATGAAGGACAAAAAAATAAAGTCCTTGATATCTATATATGAAATATTATTAATTAGGATTCATTTTGTGACGATTTTATTTTTTATTTATTACATGCTTGTTCAATCTCATTGTCTTGGGTTCATAATTAGCTCATACAAATAAGCCACAATGCAATGTAACACCAAGAAAAAAAAAACAAAAAATAACCAATGCTCCGTAGTACCAAAAACAAAACAAAAAATACCAATTGGAAATCCTCAAAATGGATGCTTTTCATTCATCAAATAAATTCACAGCTTATTCTCTACGCCACTTTATTCTCTAAGCCATGGTGCTTGAGCCGGGACCCATTCACATATTTCCGCTTCTTTGAACCAGAGAGCTGTCAAAGATGAAGTATAAATTAAGGACCCTATTGAGATTCTAAAGAATAATAAGCTCATAAAAGAAAAAAAGAAGAAGAAGTATTCTCTATGCTCTACAAAAAGTAACATTGATTGGTCTTTCATTATATGCATTCCATTTCCAGAACCAATTTTTATATTGCCATCATCTCACACCCCCCTTCTTTTCAGACAGATAAACTGGTACTGGTAAACATATGATGAGAAGATACATTACAAGTACCAGTATGCATGTAACTAAAAGGAGTTGGAAAGCGTACCTAACTCACGCTTGCCATTCTCAGGGCTATCACTTCCATGAACTATATTTCTGCAAGAGCAGCAAACCATTTAATGTACATAAAGAGGCAAAAAGCCATGCATATAAGTTTTCTTCTGGACCACCTGATATTTCATCAAATTTGCAAAAAGACCACCAACATTTCCATATGGCAGAGACGACAAAAGTAATTGGATTATTTGCAGTAAAGATAACACAACCCTTTAAGGAAAATGGATAAAAAGCTACCTAAATAATTTCTATATTGCATCAATACAAGCAGAGAGGTTACTTGTAAGAAAATAATAATAAAGTGAGAAAGGGAAGAGGAAAGGAAAGATTTTAACTTAAGAAGCTTTTATTTGCAAAAAAACAATTAAATAAAGCAAAAGAGGGAATAGGAAAGGGAGGATTCTAATCACCTCCCAGTTTGAACAGCAAGATCGCCCCTAATTGTTCCTGGTTCAGCCTGGAGAGGGTTAGTAGCCCCAATAAGCTTCCGTGAAGATGCAACCACACCTTCCCCCTCCCATGCCTTCATTCAAAAGATAATTCATGAAATAATTCAAGCTAAAATCATAATCTATTATTTAGTTTGTTTTATCTCCTTTTAGGCCAATAGCCCACATGTGGGTCAGAAATTTCACATCTATCATTACTAATTTTTCTGCTGCTTTCTCACATAGGCCTTTTATTTGGAAACTTATCCTCTGAAGCAAACCCAAATGTCATTGATTTTATGTGGGAATTGTGTGTGTTGGGCCTGAGGGCGGGAGTTTTTTTTGTTTTGGTGGGAGGGTGGGGGGGGGGAGTGGTTTGTGTACTATAAAAATCTATTCCTTCTCATTTTTTTTCATGCAAGTTACTGGCTCATACTCCATATGAAACAAGTGCTTTGTGTACTATAAAACCTACATAGATTCTATGATGTGCATAGAGAATTTCTGATCTAAGAAGCAACCTATAAATTAAAAATGACATAAAACATGTACAGGCATTGGACAAGAATAGCACAAAGATCCAACCATACAATTCATTCCTGGTATTGATAAAAACCTGGTTGTTCTGAATTCTGAGGACTTCACCATATCTAAAGAATTATGGGGTCAAAATTACAATGAAGAAAATCCAGCAGCAGCAAACATTTACATAATAACCATGTCATTGCAGGTACCCATGAATACATCAAAATCGATACTTTATGTGAGCATAGAATCATACCATGCAAACAACAGGACCTGAAGTTATATAGTCGATAAGCTTCGGGAAAAATGGCTTTTCTTTCAGGTCCTTGTAATGCTCCTGTCGAAAGATACATTGAGAGAAAGGAAAATAAGATAAACAGGCAAGATACTTGTAGAAGTTGATTGAGAAAAAAAGGAAAAACAATTATACGAGGAAATCAAATATGAAAATTTTCATAGTTTCTGACTGCAAAGCAGCATTCCAAACTATGGCCAGTATACCTTTTGACAATATACCTTCGTTTGGTCCTGTGAGCTGGTATACATTCTTCTAGTTTATTTTTCAAATATATCATCTTTATGGACATGGCATATAATCCTGACTTAGTAAAGTTAGAAAAAAAAAGTTGTATATTGAGGTGTCTATGATTGGTAATATAGGCATCTATACTATTAGTCAACTGCTTAGAAACAGGATAGAGGTACTATTATGGTCCTAAGTCTGTAAAACAAACCTCGGCTAAATCCTTGGGGCATTGGAAAAGCTTCAGACCCTTGAGCAAAAATCCCTTCTTTTCAAACCGGGAAATTATTTCTCCAACCTATAATGTCAAAGAACAAATTCAGTTCAAGTTTCTTTTGCAAATAAAGAAAATTATGATTTATGTTTTCTTAACTAGTCCAGTGCAATGAAAAGTACCAGCCCACGCTGGACTCCGTCAGGTTTGACCATGATATAGGTTTCTTCAGGTCCGCCCTGTTTAGTTATGAACATTAAAAAGAAAAGGATATTACTTGGTAGAATAAAGCGTAACAAAAAAAAAGTAAACGAAAATAGCAATTTTAGCCCGCATAAAACCATATCTAGTCGGGTACAGTATACAACTTTTCATTTTCTTGCTTATGTTTGTGGGTGGTATATGTGTTGTTTTGGCATGCACGCGGCGGCGGGGGGGGGGGGGGGGGGGTGTAGACCTCCATATTTTCCCTAAAATATGACCTTAATTCCTCCCAAACCTTACCTACTTAAACAGATGCCAAGAAAATTTACAAAATGGTACATTTTGAGAGTAGGCTGGTACCCTGCCCGGTATGGGTCCAGTACCGCACAGGCATCAACCTTGACATACACTAAATTGCTTGGTAAGCTTTCCATAATTCACAAAATTACACAAACAAGAAAACACAGCTTAATTAATTTCGACCAAATTAACATAGTAAAATGACACAATTGAGTGTCTCGAACGGTAACATCCATAAACCCTTACTCCCAATTAAGACAGGTATATAACCACAAAACTGAAACTGAAACATAAGAAAAGAAAAGGAGCAACAACGAAAGCAAGTGCGAGAATCAGACCACTGAAGCAACGACTCTACGGAGAAGAATGCTCCTCCTGCTCCCAGTGTTGTTCCTTCTGGAAAGAGAAAGAGAAAGGGAGCGAGGAGAGCCACATCCGTTCCTCGTGGAAGGAGAGCGAAGAGAGGCAACAGCAATGGCGGCGCGAGAAGAAGGAGTGAAATTCAAATTCGCTCTGGCGGCGGCGCGAAGAGGCGATGGTAGGAGAGGTCTGGATAGAACGCTGCTATCCATTCTCCTTCGTCTTCTCCCTCTCTTTCTCTATCTATTCTATCCCTTTCTCGGTTTCTATTGCCAAGAGAGAAGGAAATGAGAAAACGAGTCTGAGTATTGTATCTATTTATTTATTATTGACATTTTACATTATGTTGACTCTGGTGTGCACTTTTTTTAGTTGTAGAAAGTTGAAAAAGGTAAATACTTTGAATAGCGAACTTTTGCTCCGTTTGTGAAGAGGAGGTGTTTTAAATATTTTAAATTTTTTTTAATATATCTAACGAAAGTGATTTAAGATGAAATAAATTAAAATATTTATTAAGATAGTTTAACGTGGGCGGATTTAAAGGAACTTGTTGTTTAGGTGCAATGATAAGTTTTTTCTTGTTTGTTTAGTTTTGAACATAAAATATTTTATAATGTTATAATAACTATCATCATCACAATAATTCTTATTTTTGACATTATTTATATAATTTAATGTGATAATATAGATGTTATTTTTTTTATTTTTGTTCTTTTGTTTGCTTAATAAATAAAATTAAGTTAATTTGATAACATGCACATAACTTTATACTCAACTAACCATAAAATTATACTCAACTAACCATAAAATACAAGAGGAGCCGAACCCCAATTTTAAAAATAATTATAGAATTCTCCTGGTATAATCTCTTAAAAGTGACATAAACATCAAATAGAAACCACACATAAACCATGATGAGTAAAGTCCTGAAATTTATTACACAATAACATATAACATATTATATAAAGAATTTATGATGTAATAATTATTAATTAAATCAATAATTATAGAGATGGAGATGCTCTTATATCATCACTAGATATTAGATAGGATGAATATATAACACATTAATCAGTTTCTAAAACTATATAGAAAAAACATAATCACTCGGTAGGGTAAATATAAATAGCTATATATATAACAAAAAATATCAATTGGAGGGTACCAAGATGATTGGCGTCATTTTATTCAAGTCTTTTGTGGTTTTAAAAATGAAAAAGAAAACTTTTTAGACGGATTTTCAAGAGAACGCTCGTCTAATTTTAACGAAAGGGAAAGTTTCAATGTCTATCGGATCAAATTTCGATCTGATGGACGGAATAATCATTCGATCATCAAATTTGATATTTCGCACAATTTTTGAAACGGGAGAGCGAAATATTTTTACGAATTTTAATACTATCAAATAATTATTCGGATCAAAATTTAATTTAATAGATATTTGAACTTACCCGTAAAAAAATACAACTACCCATTAAATAACCGCAAACTGATTTCATTAAAGGATCTCTAATTTCACTGACAGTTCGGGCCCACTATCCAGTTTTATCCTGCTCCTAATTTGGTGTTGCGGTTGCGAGCGGCGTAGATCGTGGCCCACCATTATATATGTTCATTTAAACCAGGTCTACCAATACCAGCGACACTAATTAGAATGAAAAGTGGGCCACCCAGGTGTCGAATCAGAGTTCCGGTGTATTTCGTATCTGGTGCTCCGAGCACATTCAAATACAAATATGTCGATCACTTCTCCGGTTCTCCCCATATCTATGAAGTAGACAACGAGAGGAAATTAAAGAAGAAGCCAACCTAACTCGTAGAGAGAAAGAGAGAGCGAGAGAGGAGAAGAGACAGAAGGAAAACAATGGAGAGCATCTGGAGAGAGATGGAGATGGAGATGGAGATGGAGATGGAACTAATGGAGAGGCTGGTGGTGGTGAGAGAGGTAGACGACTGGTGCAACAATGACGATGATGTCGACGATGATTACATGGAGTGCGTAGATCACACAGGCGACACTATAATGATAGACACTACTGCCTTGGAAAGCTTATACAATAAATACAGGTTAGTTCATCTTCCATCTTCTTCTTTCTTCTTCTTTCTCTTTTCTTGGTTTCTTTTTCGTTTTGCTTTGTGAGGAAATGTGGTTTTAATTTCTTCATGAACTCAAAGTATCATGGGATTCAAGTATTTTTTTGATTGTTTCTTTGTGTATAGTTTCTTAATTCATGCTACATCAAGAAGTTTTCTTTATGTAATTAATTAAGTTCTTGTAGAGACAGTTTACTAGAAACTTTGATCATGATTTTTCGACTTGTTGAAATCTTAACCTTGTTATATATATATATATATAACTCTATCGATCGCTTCTTTGTAATATCTGTGATCTCAAATGTAATCTTTAATTAATCTCACAATTTGGTACCATTTTTCAGGTTTGTATGGAGTGAGCTGATGATCACTAACTCTTTCATGGATTGTGAGGATGTTAATGGTGATGTCATCATGATCATGTAGGAGGCTAGCTAGCTAAAAACATATTTTTATTAATTAGTTCTTTGATTAGTTGCAATTAATTCAAATGTTAAAATATCTTTAATTTCTCTTTTTTTTTTCCTTTTAGTTAGAAAATTTTGGCGGCTTGTGTGTGAGAATTATTATAAAGTTTCAAGGGAAAGGTCTAGCAATAATTAATAGTGTAATTATAAAGCTTTTGTGATTTAATAATTTATTGGAACTAGTAAAGTCTTCCGATCCTTGTTTGGTGTTTAACTTTGGAGATTTTACAAGAGCATGTGTGGAAATTTTCCAATTTTTTTTCTTTTTTTGTGGAAATAGAAAAATGAAAAAAAAATTTAGTGGCTTCTAATTAAGAGTAAAAAGTTGTTTTATGACGTTAGTAATTAATTAATGTTACCAAATTATGTCAAAATTTCTTGATGAAAATGTCAAGTGTAGTCGATGCTACCACTTAATAAAAGCTTAGTAAACAGAAGAGTCAAACCTCCTTGAGAAAAGTAATCAAGCAAAATGCTTGATGGAGGGAATTCACATTTTCTGAAGTACTTTATCCGGTGAAGTATTTATTCTATAAAATATGCTCCCTTTAAAGCATCATATGCGAATCTCAACACTGCTGCTACAGTATACACTAAAGTACCGCTCGTTTTTTCTACCCACTTCAGAGGATATGGACTCTAATGGAGGAGCATTCTATTTCAGCTATGGACATTTTATCAACGCTTTAATTAGAGGGATTATTTCATTACTAATATAACGGAAGAAAATTCATCATTTGGAAAAGAAAAATCTCAAAATCAGGCTTGAATAGTTTTGAACAAGACGAGATATGTTTCCAAATAATAACTTCTTGCATTTATCTTTTTTTTCTATAATCAGTTTTATTTACTTTTTTTCAAAAAAAATTATTCAATTTCTTCTACAACCAGTATAATATAAAGTTTGAGCTCTATGAATTTTCTTCTCAATGTCAAATATTTCACATTTATGCAACCAACCTAAGTCACATGTAGTGAATTTTCTTCTATGAGGCTCTCATAATGTAGTTTTGTTTAAGACTGCATTTAAGTGGCAAATTTCATTTATTAGGATCTCTGAACAAAAGACATAATGAATTTAGAAATTATAAATGTCTGTTATATATGCACCAATTATTAAAATTATTGCCTTATGAATAATTAAACCAACAATATAGATAAATATGTTATGTGCTTAATTATATGAGAGGTACAATAGTTATAGTATCTTTATGATTTTCAAAAAAGAAAAAAAAATTGAATCGTTAGGATCTACAATTAATGATGCTAATACTTTGGGTTTGATTTGGACATATGCTGATCAATTAGTTTGTTAATGGAATGGAAGCATACAAAAAATTATATGTATAAATGTCACTATCTGCTTAATTATTTTGACTTCATTTAATATATGATTTTCATCAAATGAGTTAAATGTTAATGTAACCTATCCATCTAACATGCTTTACATTAAGAGTTTAAACATTAATTGTATGTTTTGCAATGAAAATGCCACACAATAAGAAAACTAAGATATAATTTATTTCTTACACAGTTACACAATAGGGTCAGAACCATCCTAGTATTTTATGAGATATCGAACCTTCTTATATAGCTGAATTATGATCATATATACTGAACATATGATAATTATTTTCTCATGTTCAAGCTGATTTCATTTACAACGACAATGTTGAGTGTTGACATTTTGTAATGAGTTACATTGATATATTAATAAGAGAAATTATTATTATTTCCTATTTTTTTAACCTCATTTTTACATCCCATGATCCAACGTAAATAATAAAATATTATAGATAATAATAATATGATCTGATATATATTACGGCATATAATACTGTGGTCTGTTGTGTTTATCTCATATATAAATGCATTTAAATGTTAGTATAAATATATTAAAATAATAGTACAAATACATTAAGGTATTAATATAAACACATTTCAATATTATATAAACATATTTGAATATTAGTTAATATAAATATTTTTATCTTTATATATATGTATAAAACTAGAAGTGCAAATCTTAAAAATTTTAAACGTTATATCTCTGATCTAACAATCTTGTAGGGTGCTCGATTGAGGTACATAATTCACACCTCTATTAATAATTTAAATTCATTGCTAATGGCATGAAAGCGAAGTGAACGTAGAAAAAAGGGGACATTCATCTTGACACAAAAATTGAAAAAAAAAAAAAAATTTGCGCATCCGGGGAATCGAACCCCGGTCAGTACCGTGGGAGGGTACTATGATACCACTACACCAGATGCGCTTTGTGATATTAGAATTGAATATAATTTATTTCTATAGTATGTTCATCCATCTGGCACCTACTTAATTTCTTGGGCAAATTACAAGATTCACATTTAATCCAGCGTATGAGATTATCCTGTTGCACGGACATTTTCTCCTAACTTTTGTTATTTAATTATGATTAGAGTCTTTTGCTGGTTTATGAATAGTCTAATTTATAAAATTTTTGTGAGCTAGCTAGGTGAAGGATTTGAATTAGTCTAATTTAGAAAGTATTTGTGAACTAGGGGATTCATTAGCCTATCATTTAGGCAAAGCTTCAAATATATCCAAAATTGATGCTAATTAATTAAGGACTTATTTAAGAATTAAGACCCCCTGTTATTGTATATATTTTAGACGTATAGAAGGCAACACATTAAGAATATAAGAGCAGCAAATATCATCAATAACCTACAAATATTTTCTTCTGAAAATTGGTAAAATGCATTCATCCCTGGTGCATTTGTATCATGAGGGAGCACAAATAATTCTTCAATAACTAATGCACCCATAAAACAAGGGAAAAAATGAGAAAATAGCTGTAGCACATTCATAAATGTATTATTTATACAACAAATGCTTGTAACTGGAAAAGAAATGTGAAGTTTTATTATTCAGAATAAGCAAAATATGATATGATTTTTGCATGCACCATTTTCTGGTCATGCTGAATTTGGCTTAGTTTAGGTTCTCAAAAGCAAAGGTTACATATATTATACATGTAGAAGTAAACTCGAAAAGTTAACAAAAATTTTCTACAATGCAATTCTCACACTTATCAAACAACATATGGGATCTAAACTTCTGATAAATGTTGAGTGTTGCTTGGAATAAAATGAACTAGCAAAACGATGAAAAGAGAAAAAAGTACCAAGAGCAAACATCAATACTCAATCATGAAGACACTGTGGGCCCCACACCAAGAGCCTCTATTCTCCCGCTGAGAAACTTCTCAACATACTTCCCAAGAATATCAACCTCGAGGTTGACCTTATCGCCAACCTTCTTACTCGGCAACACAATCTTCTGTTGGGTGTAGGCAACCAGCATGAAGTTGAAGCTGCTCTCTTCCTCGAACACACCAACCACCGTCAGGCTTGTGCCATCAACGGCTATGAACCCCTTCGGCACAATCAGACGAAGAAGATCTGGATCGGTCTGAACTGTGACCCAGAGAGAGTCCCCCTCAGGAGAGAATTTTACAATCTCGCCTGTGCCATCCACATGCCCCTACAAGTGCAAGCTGTCAACCTTAGTTAATCTATCTCATATGAGTATATCCATTATACCGGAGATGTCTAGTAACAGAAAGTTAAAACAGCTTCACATGTAAGAAGTGGAACCAGATATAGATGGATCCAAGCTGAAATGGTCATGGAATGTCTAATTGAGCATTTGAACGTATAACCAATATATCATCAAAAGCCCAATCTTAAAGAAAAAGGAAAAAAAGAATAAGTGTATACTATTTCAGTACTTTTACTGCTTAGATATGGATGCCGTACCTAAGCAGGCAAGGTATTCGCAAAGTTGTATACTATTTCTAGTTTTACTCCCCGAAAGGCCACTTCAATTATTCACCCAATTTTGACAATTGTCCCCTATTGTTTGTTTACTCGAGTTAGGTTCAAGACACTTCAGTTAGTCCTGGTAAGAAATTCTACTAATATACTGAGGCACTAGAAAACCGCATAGATTGAGCATTTGAGACAGTGTAATAGTTCAGAATTGCAACTTTAGATACATTAGTGATAAATTAATTTCTGTACATATGTGGTGCATGTGCTTCTACTACTGTGAAATGTTGGTTCGGATAAAGCTGTAATTGGTATACCTGATATTGCTAATTGACAATCAATTCAAAGCTCAGATTCAGATAAAAACATAAAGGACACTTGGAGATGGCAGCAATGTGTTCACAGAGGCCCATTTGATTTGTGAGGTACAAACACACCACTACTGAGGTGAAGTGGAAATTCGAGAATAGTTGGCATATGGACGTGTATTTCAAATCTGTCAAAGCAGGGGTTGTGATGTAAAATTTATTAACGGGCTCAGTGTTGACATGTGTAAGGAAAAAATGCACGTAAAATGAGGTGTTTGGAGGGAACTAACATTTGAACGGCTGTATAGATTGTAGGCTAGCTAGGATATGGTATATGGACCAGTAGACTACAATCCGTAATTCTGTAAAAGGAACTCTCAAATATTTTGCTCCATTTCTGGAGCCAAATTGGAGTTAACGGACTTTATTTTCCAGACATGAAAAGGATTTGATTTGGAACATCGACTTAAAAATGAAACACTCAGAAGTTCAGAGCACCAATCAGTTCTCATTGGTAAGATCCACACATTATTGTTAGAACTTTTACGGTTACAAAGAAGCAGCTCAAAAGCCACTCAGCTGCCAGAAATTAGATAACAATTCATCATTGCTTTAAAGCGAGTTCCCAAATGCACATTGCGGAAGAACTACAACCAAAAAAGGAAAATGTTTGGGAGATACCATTACTGATACCATAATCGATACCGACTTTATTATTCATATAAAATGAGTTATTATTCATATTAACGACTTTATTATGTAACTTATAGTATTTTTATTATTCAACTCAAATACCACTACCATGAATAATAACTCACTTAAATTGAATAATAAAAGTACTGGACAAATAAGTTGCATAATAAAGTCGTTAATATGAATAATAATTCATTTAATCTGAATAATAATGAATAATAAAATCAGAATATCAATGATGGTATCTGTATATCAGCTCCCAAAGATAATTAATTGATTTAAAAGGGCTAATATATTTGCAGTTTTGCACAATTTAAGTCAACCTTTCTCATGTTTCAAACTAAGTGCATAAACCAGTAAAACAAATCAAAACCTGAACAAAATGGCCTCCCATCCTGGATTCAGGCGTGAGCGCGCGCTCCAAATTGACCGGAGAACCCGGCCCGAGACCGCCCAGAGAGGTCCTCCTAAGCGTCTCCGGCGAGAGGCCCACTGAAAAGCGGGACCCAGCCGAATCGATCTCAGTGACAGTCAAACAGGTTCCATTGACAGCAATGCTGTCCCCCAAGCGGGTCCCTCCTAGAACAGTCTCCGCTCCGATCGTCATCTCGAACCCGCTTTCCTCACTGTCAGATGCGGGTCCCACCTGCTCGATGTGGCCGATCTCTTCGACGATGCCCGTGAAGAGGGAGGTGACGAGCCTGGAGAAACGGGGTTTGGGCTTAAATCGGAGCGTTTGGAAGGAAAGGGAGAGGTTAGCGGGGGAGGGTTTGAGAAGAGAGGAGGAGGAGAAACGGAGAGGGGTTTTGTGGAGAGAAGGAGAGCTGCTGGCGGAGAAGAGAGCGGCCATGGTTGTTATTAGATGCGCGCGGGGGGGGGGGGGGGGGGGGGGGGGGTGTAAAAGAAGAATCAAAAGATAGGCGGAGAGAGGAGATGAAGCTAAGCGCTAACAATAAACAGATGTGTGAGATTAATTAATAGGAAGAAATCTTTATTTTTTATATTTTCATAATATTTTTATTTTTAATTTATTAATAATAAAAATTTTGAAATTAAAATGTCAATATAAAACCGTAATATGTGATTTATATTATTTTTTTTATATACATAAAAAATTATTGACTTTTTGACTTTCATTTTATATAAATTAATAAGTTAAAAAATAAATGTTTAGAAATTATTTATATTATTGTATTTTTTATAAACACTTGATGTCAAATAAAATAATATCGAAATGTCATATTTTTTTTTACATGTACATAGAAAAAGTGATATAGATCATATATAATAGTTTTTTTTTTGATATTCAATTTTAAAATTAGAGCTGTTAGAAAATTAAAAAATGAACGCGTGATAGAGGCGCAAAAAAAAGGAGGCATTTGAACCCTCCTCTATTGATATACCATTGTCATCAATACGGACTTTATTATACACATTAAATGAGTTATTATATATGTTAACAACTTTATTTTGTACAATATTTTTATTATTCAACTTAAATATCATTAATTAATATACATAATAACTCATTTAATGTATATAATTGGTATTATGCCCGTGCTTTCTTATGGGTGACTTTTCAAATATAAATATATTTTAAGATATTATAAAATTATTTTGAAAAAAAATAATTAATATCATTTAATTTCATTTAACATGTAAAATTACTCACAAAATTAAAAGACTATACAAGAAGACGATAGAGAAATTAAGAACCCTAAAATAATATTAAGATGGCATCACATCCTTCATCTTTTGTTGCATACTAATTCATTTTTTATTTCTTTCTCTCTTAGTATTTTTTTTATTTTGTTTTATTTACTATATTACCTTTTTTTTATTTAATTATCTTTATTTTGCTTAAATGTTTATGTTTTGCTACAACAATAATCTAAAAAAAATATCTTTGATCAAATAAAGATTCTTCTTTACATATTAAGCAAGTTATAAGAATTATCCTCCTTTCTCTAGATTTCATATAGACTCGTGTATCTAAAAGTAAATATAAAAACATACTTACTATTTATTTGACAAAATATTTATCTTAATTTCATTTTTATTATATTTAATCAACTCATTATGTCAAATAATATTGTTTGATGTCTTTTCATATAATATTTATAACTTTATAATTATAATCATATCAGTTAACAATTAATTAAAAAAATTCCTTAAATGACATCACAACAAATGAAAAAAAAATAAAACACGATCCAATCAATGGTTCAAATTAGGGAGGTGCAAATCTATGACAAATGTTTGGGTAAGAATCTATATTGATAAGTGAAATTATATGAGTAAATTTCAACCGTTCTAGAATCAAGAGAGAGCAATCAATGGCTGAAATTAACTCCAAAAATTGATCAATTAGTCTAAAATGTTATAGAATTATAACAACTATACGCTTAATAAGAATAGAAATAGAGATACGGACTCAACAAAAACATTGTTATGGCCCTCTCTAAAAAAAAATGATCTAAATTTGATCCAAATTCATTGGACTGAAATGAGTTTGCATTTGTGCAATCTTTACAAAAGGCGGTTTATATCTGTGCTAGAAAAGATTAAATTTCTTGAATTCACATCCTCTGAAATAGCTCACGTGTATGAGGCAAAAATCCCTCCTACAAAACTTTCCGTGCCAATCTCGATGCTACCTCCTACAATATTTTCTATAATAATCGCGTATAATTTCTCTCCACTTTATTTCGTGACGTAGCTACCCATTCAAGAGGATATAGACTCGAATTTCTCAGCCCAAATATTTGTTTTAATTGGGCCCAAATTGCAACAAGGAAATCAATAACTAATGCAGCTGAGGTTGGTAGAATTAAAGATTGAGGATCCAAATCTCCTATTTTGTTGTTTGGATAAAACAAATAAACCCATTATCCATCACTATCAGGAATCATGTTCCCACATATATTCAGTTTTAATGTAATCATGTAAGCAATATCTTATTAGGAAAGAGAGTGATTTTCAATGAGAAATTATTCTCGCATTTCATATTTTACAATCTTTATTTATATATTATAAGTGTTTATATTAAATAAATAAATAATTTATATTTATATTTATAAGTATTTATAATTAGTATAGAAAATATTTATCACTTTTTCATTTTTTAATGATATGAAAAATTTTATTGCATAAATAAAAATAAAACTTAAAAAACTTTTAATTCAAAGTAATACAAAGTATAAACACTTTTATCATTGGATATAAATATTTTTTAAAAAAAATATAGATGCATTCAAGATGTAGATAAAGAATGTGATTAAGGGATACAATTATCACTCATCTTTAAATTTATGAACTAAATATAATATTTTAGAGAATTTTAGTTAAGAAATGAAAATGGAACCTGGATTTCAAATTTTTCTTTGAGAATTTAATAATCGTGAAAAGTGAACCACAAATCTAATATGGACGATAATAAAGTGCATATTTTTATGAAGAGACGCATGAGTCCTTATAAAAAAAAGTATTTACAACAGAGTCCTTATTAAAAAAAAAAGGATAGTGGGAGGTTGAGATAATAATATTCATGTCAGAGAAAGAGACACTGGACAGTCCACACATAGTCGCCACATAGGATCTCACATTTATGGCCTAATTGGTGCTGAAGATTTTCATTTTCAGTTGTCAAAGC
Source organism: x Bolboschoenoplectus mariqueter (assembly GCA_037678475.1). NCBI lineage: Eukaryota > Viridiplantae > Streptophyta > Magnoliopsida > Poales > Cyperaceae > x Bolboschoenoplectus > x Bolboschoenoplectus mariqueter. The sequence continues at coordinate 3,135,760 of CM075236.1, read as the reverse complement.
AGTTAATTTCTTTTTTTCATTTTTTGGAGGAAATTTGTCAAAGCGGTATTAAGTTAATTAATTTGCACGATATTTAAAGCGGTATTTAGTAAACCGAGGCAATAATAAAAAACCATGGGAAGTTTTTATGCATATTGTAAGTGGAGATCACGCTAAAGAACTATTCTTGTATTGTTGTTTAATTTATTGTTGGAAAATGTTTGAGATATATCATTATTGTTGAAATAAGTTATTAATACCAATTTTATTATTTATATGAATAAATTATTATTCATATTAATGATTTTATTATGTAATTTATTTTGTATAATATTTTATTATTCAACTCAAATACCATTAATTTGAATAATAACTCACTTAAGTTGAATAATAAAAATATTGTACAAATAAGTTGTATAATAAAGTTGTTAACGTGAATAATAATTTATTTAATATGAATAACAAAGTCGATATCGACGACGATATCAATGACAGTATCCGTATATCAACTCCTTTTATTGTTACGTATTATTTTAAGGGAGCCCATATACAGATATCGCCATTGATACAATTATCGATACCAATTTTATTATTCACGTTAAATGAGTTATTATTCATATTAATGATTTTATCATGCAACTTATCTTGTATAATATTTTTATTATTCAACTTAAACAAGTTATTATTCATATTAGTGATATTTAAGTTGAATAATAAAATTACTGTAAACAAATTACACAGTAAAATCATTAATATAAATAATAACTCATTTAACGTGAATAATAAAGTCAATATCGATGATCGTATCAACAGCGGTATCTTCCTAAAATTTCTCTTAATTTAATTAGCAAACCTAGTAAAGTTTAGAACATGTCAGGTTTTACTTTAAGCATTTCTTGGTTTGAAATTAAACAAGGGTACCAATTTAATTATTTCAACATTGGCGTTTAAACCAAAAAATAAATGCAATTTGAATGATTGATTTGATTAATTCCAACGTCAAACTCAAAAGACTTAACAATGTGGTAGTTTAATAAGTTTTAATTTTTTTTAATAAGTGTTTGCGTGTTGATTTTCAGATCTCTCAAGTAAATAATTCTTGCAAATTTTAATGTTTGAAGACTAGAATAAAAATGTCAACCAAAGGATTGTTATGAAAATGTAAAGAGGGATTAATTGATGATGGTTATTTTAATAATTTTAATAATGAATTTTAACAATGAATTCTTAAATAATTTTAATAATTGTAATAATTTTAACAATGAATTCTTAAAAAAAGGAAAAAATTAAAAAAAAATTTATAGGTATATAATTGGATGATAAATAGTGTAAGAGAATTGAATATCATGCAATTTGAGTATTCTTTGACTAAGCATTAAGGATTGTTTAAGTTCAAAATTTTGAAGATATTTGATGTATAGTGAATATATATAAAATCTCATCAAATTTTATAGACAATATATGAATATAGTAGATCGTTACTATAATATTAGATTTCAAATTTAAAACTTCATATTAAAATACTATCAAAATTGTTCAAATAAAAAAATATTAAGTGATAGATCTCATTTTTCTACATATTTATATTCAGATTCAAAATCCTGCAAAAACACATTTAAAAATAATAAAAATTAAAACTAATAGAAGTCATTACTTTAAAATAATAAATTGTCCATATTTGGGGTCTTATATTTTGGGTCAAAATTGGCAAATTCTAGTCTCAAAAGGATTAATTCCAAATAATAACTAAGGTTCATCCAAATGTACATATATATATATATATATATATATATTACATTCATATATGTACAATGTATATGTAATTATATGTTCTCACAAATTGACAAAATATATATAATATATGTCCTGACTTATCCATAATATCTTGCTAAAATATCACGTTACACATTATGTCACGTTATACAATTTTGACTACCAAAGCTTACAACCCAATCAATAAAGAAATATTCTAATTTTGAGAAATTGCATTAAATTGTGAGAAATTACACTTAATTTAAATTGTCTTACATGCAATAAAAATCAGTTGAATTGAGAAGTGATAACTGTACCTCTTATTTATACTCTAGATGTATTTATATTTATTTTAAAAAATATTTATATGTAATGGTAAAAATATTTATATTTTATATCATTAGGATTAAAAATTATATAAGTTGTATTTATATTTGTGTAACAAAATTTTTAATTTTAATTTTTCTATTATAGTCTAGAAAGAAAAAATAATAAACATTTTCAAATTCATATATAAATAAATTATCCGTTTAGTATAAATATTTTTAATGTACATATAAAATAATATAAAATATAAGATGCATGAATAATTTTTCTAAAAAACATCAACTTAAATTAAACCTAATATTAATTTCTTGTGCAAATTAAATTAATTAAACCTGGCAATTAAAAAAGTATGATGCTCATCCTTAATTTGTACCTTGGATTCTGTGTCTGTCTCCTGGCATACAAAAATTATTGCGTATAATATACGCAATAAAAAAGTTACATTAATGATGGCATGATTTTTTATTAATTAACCTAATTTAAGGATTTATATTTATATTAAAGAAAAAGAAAGAAAGAAACAGTGATATGATAATATATTAATATCTCTTATATGATACTGACATCATTTTGTCCTTTCTCAGTCCTGCTAGATAATTAAGTAATTAAGTAAGTAAGTAATTAAGTAATTAATTAATTAATTAAGCACTAGCTTTTTTGTTGCACTTTGCAAATATGAAATACCAAAAATATATAAAAATTCTCTCCGGTTAATTAGCATGCCAAATCACATGATATGTTTGTATTGATAAGATATCATATGTTGTTATCTGTACTATATTGATATTCATGTGTTATGATATTAATAAAAGTATAAAAGACCTAGATAAATAAATAAATCAATTTTCAGGGAATTAATGCATTGATTAAGAGACTGACAATGATGCATTAATTGCATGCATTGTTGACCAGTAAATAAATATAGATTATCTTGTATTAGTGAAATAGAAATGATTAATTATGAATATAGTCATATATATATATATATATATACACACACATATATATATATATACATATACATACATCTATATATATATATACATACGTATATACATATATCTATATACATACGTATATACATATATATATATACACATATCTATATACACATATACACACACACACACACATATATATATATATATGTGTGTGTATATATATGGGGTCTGATACTTTATTGAAATAGCAAATTAAAAATCATGAATCTTGTTTGCTTTGGTGCCTCTTAATTAGTTCACTAAAAATATTGGTATGATTAAAATTGTATTAAAGAATATACTACTATTTAGGGGCAGATATATATCCAAACAATGGATCAATTGATCCTCATTTGTTTTAAAATTTGTCACAATTATATACTAAATTTTCATATTTTTACATAGAAATAATAGAGGTACACTAAAATTGACCCCCATATATTATAACAAAATTTCTATTGTTGACCCCCATAAAATTTTCAAGAAATATATAAAACTATGATAGTTCTATGTATAATTTCAGTATTTATATCATATTTATATTCTTACAATCAGAAAAATTTGAAAATTACATAATCACTTCACTCTCCATTCTCTTTCTTTCTTTTTTTTTTCAATATTATAATATTCTTATCTTTATCAAATTTATCACCATACAAGAATCAAATAATTATCTCTCAAATTATTTGAAAAATGCAGCTCCCTTTTAATCTAATTGACAATATACAAAGGATAATATGTTGCTAATTAAATTAAGTGCAGTTCCATGGTAAAATTATAAATTGATAAAATGTTTTTGAAATATTATTTTTTTCTGCGCATGTCAATTAATGAAAACTAATATAAAGGGACAAAGTAAAAAAAAAATGTGATAGATGTATTGATTAATAAAAGATTCATATTAATAAAGGTTCATTTTTAATATTGAGTAGATGATTAAGAAATTTTTTTCTCATGAGAATTTGATGGGATCAAAAATTGAGGAAAATCAAATTAAATAAAAATAGAGAGACTGAAACAATGTCATACTTTTTTTTTTCTTTTTTTCTAGGTCTATATAATAATTAATATTAATGTTATTGATATTAATATTAATAAAAAATAAAAACTATATTATTATTATTATTATTATTATTATAATTTGACCCCCATTTTCAAAAATCCTGCCTCCCCTGCTGCTGCTAATAATAATAATAGGAACATATTATTATCACCATTATCATCATCACTAATACAAACTATAACATAACTTTATTATTATATTATCATCAACATTAATAGTTGTGAATTTTTTTTTATTATTTTTTCATGACAAACCAGCTACTACTGTATTTGGTAGATATTTATAATATTCCATATATACCCCAAGGTCCATATACTCAAGTTAGGCCACCATATTAGTTGTACTATACAAAATTCTTTTTGACATTTAAATGCAACCTGACAAAGTTTTTGCACTTGAAGATCTTGTTTTTCCTTTTTTGGAATTGTGTGGGATCTACTAATTAAATAAAATAATATAGGTAACATTAAATTTAGGGAGCTAATATACATATATTATCATTGATGTTATCGTCAATACCAATTTTATTATTTATATTAAATTAATTATTATTTATATCAGCGATTTTATTATACAATTTATTTGTATAGTACTTTTATTATTCAACTTAAGTAAGTTATTATTCAGATTAGTGATATTTGAGTTGAATAATAAAATACTGTACAAAATAAGTTGCATAATAAAATCATTAATATGAATAATAACTCATTATACATGAATAATAAAGTATATATTGTTCGTGGTATCAACAATGATATCTCCCAAATATTTTTCAATAAAATAATATAGGCAACATTTGATTTATACCCTTATAAGAACACAAATTATTGCATACAATTATTCTCCAATTGCACACCACACACATGCATTACAAAAATAATTTTACCTTAATAAAATAAATATCCATCCTTTGAAATTGAAAATTTCTAAATCTTTTCTTTGGTCAAATTACTAAATAGAAGATATATTGTGTATAAATCTCTATTTATTAATTCGGTTCGAATAATGAATGATATAAATTGTTTCAAGATGTTAGGAATGCATCCACAGTATAGGAATGAAGAAATAGCTGAATTCTTAATAATATTTTTTCTTTATATAAATGTATTTTTAATAAAATAGAGAAATTAATTTGGACAAAATTGACAAATAGTATATGAGAAGATAATTTATTTTAAAAGTATAACTAACAAAGTTCCAAGATAAAATATTATCCTGATTTGATCATGATATTTTCAAATAGTGTTTAACATCATCAAATAGAAGGTGATTTGAATTTAAATTAGCCCAATTTCAAAAAAATCCCCACAAATTGGTACTATTGATACTTGTAGTTTTCAATAATTTTAAAGAGATTTGCAAATATCATCATTTTGAAATATTAATATTTGCATCCTTTAAGGAAGAATACGTAATTTGGACTTAAAATTTCTTTATAATTTCGCCACAATCACATTCCCTATTTCCAATTGCTACATCATAAAGTTTTAAGTAATTAAGTTCCATAACTCAAGAATTACAGATCTAGCACCATCATAGTAATAAATTTTATCTCTCTACATAGAGACGTACGTATGTTCAAATTTTATAAAAAAATTTAAAAATAAATAAATATTTGAATTAACGGAAACTCTTATATCAAAAAAAATTCCATAACTCAACCATTTCATTCTTAATTCAAGGCATTAAATTTCTCCTTAAACAATCAGTATAAAAAAGAAAACAAAAAAGAAGTTCATCAATAATCAATCACTATATATGTATGTGATTGGATTGGATTCCTGGTTTCCCTGTCTCAAGGTTCCAAGGTATGGAATTCACCAAAACAAGGTACAGAGCACTACACTGCCTCTCTCTCTCTCTCTCTCTCTCTCTCTCTCTCTCTCTCTCTTTCTCTCTCTTCCAGGGTCAAGATGGCAAACCCAAATCCAAAACAGGGAATAGAGTACTACAGTGCCTCTCTCTCTCTCTCTCTCTCTCTCTTTCTCTCTCTTCCAGGATCAAGATGGCAAACCCAAATCCAAAACAGGGAATAGAGTACTACAGTGCCTCTCTCTCTCTCTCTCTCTCTCTCTCTCTTTCTCTCTCTTCCAGGATCAAGATGGCAAACCCAAATCCAAAACAGGGAATAGAGTACACTGAATTCAATGTATTATTTATCTGGGGATCTGTTCCCATTTTGAATAAAGAAAGTCCCTGGCATGCTATATCTCTATATTGCTATGCAACTGTTTTCTCTTTTTTCATGGACATTTAATATGAAGACCAGGTGTAACCATTAAATGCTTGGTTATTTTATCTATCGGTTTATGATTGAGGTATAAGATTTGAATGTCAATAATTAAAAAATATTATGTTTTTTTATATTATTAGTTTTTCATCACTCCTTATTAATACAATTTCATTAAATGAAACTGGTGGTATAACCATTATTAAAAAAATTTATCAAAAAAGCAATTTTATTTTTTAGCAAGTTCTAATAAATAAGAAAAACAAGTTTTACTATCTGTATAAATTTAACTTCTACTTATTTTAAAATATCATGTATAGATTGATTTCAAGTATGTTAGTTTAGTTTGAATTAAGTATTGTTGGGCTAATATTATTGAATACAATATATATAGTGCCTAGTGAGGATTTGTTATGGTGTGACCTTTCATTGATAGAAATAAAAATTATTATTATTAAATTAAACACTAGAATTAATACAAATTTTACATAAAACATAAAATGCATGTGTGTCACTGTTATTAACTTCAAGAATATGATATATGGTCCATAACTAATTTAATGGATACTTTATGTTTTATTCATGTTGAATTAAACATATAGCAATTGCTTTAAAATGATAGTAAGATTATTATCATTGAATCTAGTTTTTTACCTTGAGTTTTTATTCGCCTTCATATTAGCTCTTGCAAAATTTTTTTATATTTGACCAAAACATACTAAAATTTTAATATGAAAGAAAGCTTAATATACTTGTTACCTTAATAGTTAATTTATAACAAAAAAAATGATAACATAATATTGAGGTCCAAATTTTTTTTCCCATATACTTCTAATTTATTATATGTCAAAGTTATATTTATATATAATATATAGATTGCATGCGTATTGCATAGTATTTTTTTTACAATATCTTAAATCAAAAATATATTTCTAACTAATTAAATATTATTACCTAAAAAGAACGACAGTGATTAAAAAAATTGCGTAAAACATACCACATTGTTATTCTCTTTTTCCTTGAGAAACCATACACATTAGTTTGTAGACCAAGCGTAGCTAAACTAATCCTCTGAGGCATATTCATGCCATACAAAAATCAACATGGTGGGGCCGAGTCATGGAGCAACCAAATGGCCGCCCCTGGGATTTGCCATCTTTTCTCTTTGACTTAGAAATTCTTAACCAATTAATTAACCATATTGATTTAGTTATATATTTACATGTTTCTTCTTCTTCTTCTTCTTCTTCTTCCTTAGTGGTGCTAACCAACTCATACGCTCGAACTATTCACACCTCTCTCTCTCTCTCTCGCTCTCTCTCTCTTTGTGTCTACATACACACATTCTTTCTCTGAGAAGAAACGGAGGACAAGTAATTGGAAGTGATTTGAGGTGAGATATATATAGAAGCTACATTTCATTATCTGAATGTTCTTTCTACATTGTTGTCAAAGATCTCTTCTGATTATGATCCAATGGCATCTAATTTCATCATATGGAATTGAATGTGCATGAATACTTACTTTTGATCTTTTTTCTCAGTTAACGTTCTTTAGATCAGACATTGCTATTTTAAACCAATTCTAAGCAAGTTCATAGTCCAATATGGACTCGGCTTACCGATTCGACGAACCGTCGAGTAAGAACACGAGCAAGAGAAGCACACATTTCAGTGACAAGGATGAGTATGTCGAGGTTACCCTCGATTTTCATGACGACAATGTGGCCATCCATGGAGCAGAGCATGCTCTTCTCGGTGGGTCTTATGTGCGGGCCCCGCCGTCGACATCTGGTATGCATAGCGGAGGCGGCGGGGGACTTGCTTCCAAGCTAAAACAGGTACTATATATCCTGAAATATAAAATATTTTATTTATTAATTAATTTATCTAATTTGGTTGATTATTTGATCATTTTGTTTATTGACATTAATTGGACAGGTCGGGACGGAGCTGAAGAAGATAACGTCAACGAAACGAGGGGATTTTCCCCCGGCCCCGCCACCGCTGGAGCGAAAACTCGACAGGAGCATGACTACTGCGGCGAGGGCGCTGAAGGGCATGCAATTCCTTTCCAACAACATTATCACACAGGGCTGGCCGGAGGTCGAGAAGCGCTTCGAGAAACTCTCTGTGGACGGTGTTCTTTTACGGTCCCGGTTCGGGCAATGCATCGGTCAGTTCACAATAATCCAAGTTAAAATTATTCATAATTAAAGCTAGCTAGTTCTCAGATTGTACTGGTACATGTGCCTAATTGGGAATTTTATGTTGGAAAGAGGAATATATAATTAATGATGCAACAAATTATGTGAATTTGAATTGCATTAATTATATCAATGAAAACAGGAATGACCGGGTCCGACGAGTTCGCGGGACAGGTATTCGATGCGCTTGCACGGCGCAGGGGTATAACAGCTCAATTGCTCACAAAGGATCAGGTGCGCGAGTTCTGGCAACAGCTCATGGACCACGGTTTCGATGCTAGGCTCCAAACATTCTTCGACATGTATGAATTAATTTTGTTTTAATTCAACTTAATTATAGATCAGACAGTTCTGGTTTCAGAGATCTTGTTGTGAATTGTGATCATAAAAAGTGAGGAACAGATAAATTAGCAAATGTAATTAGAGAAAGTTAACTCACGGAATGCTTGAATTCGATGGGATATATTATAAGAGAGGGATCCCTTGACAACTAATTTTTAGAAATTCTTAAAAATAGAAAAAAAGTTGAAAAACATATTTTTTTTACTGCTTTAAATTTTATGTAATTTAAGGATTATTTGATATTTTATTAAAGACCGTTTAATATGGGCCGTTGTAAATATCATGTAATTTTGATGGTTTTTAATAGAGTATCAAATAATGCTAAAATTATATGAAATTTGAAACACAATCAATCTATAAGTTAAAAGAATATATTTATGAACCTTTTTCTATTTTTAAGATTTTTTTAAAATTATTTAAACATCCATTGTCAAAGTTATCAAAGCAATAATTGTCGCGAGATCACACCCTATTATAATTATAATTAGAGAAGTATAAGGGTTTAATTTGAATGTAGTTTTAAACTGTCACAAAAAAAATTTCAGGGTGGATAAAAATGCAGATGGCAGGATCACAGAGGAGGAAGTCAAAGAGGTCAGTTGGAAGAACAAAAAAAAAATAGAAACAAGAATTTGTGCTTACCATTTTATTCAAAAATCAATTGATTGATTTATAACATAATTAAATCTTATTACTTCTTTTTCTCCAGATCCTCACATTAACTGCATCAGCAAACAAACTTACTAAGATCCTTGAAAGAGTTGATGAATACACAGCCTTGATCATGGAAGAATTAGATCCAAACCATTTGGGCTACATTGAGGTACCTAAGTGATGAAATTTTTATTGTATTTTATTGCATATTTAAAATTTTAGAAATTAAAAAAATTGCATTTTCTGATAAATAAATAAATGGACTAAAAAGTACATTTCGGCTATTTTCCATTAACACCAACATAAAAGTAAAAGAAAGAAAGAAGAAAAAAGAGGTCAAGATTTCGGAGCAACGAGTTCGTCATTGTCTTGAGATGTTTCTTTTTTCTCTTTTGGTTTTGACTCCAAGTTCTTCATAATTGACAATCAATTAATAATCAAATTCTTTTGAATTCATGTTTTCACTTTATCAAACTTGTCCGTTATTTTGCCATTAATAATGTTAATTCTCTTCCACTAATTTATACTTTTTCTTCTCTTATAACAGCTGGATAATCTTGAGATGCTGCTGCTACAACCACAGGCACAAACAGCGAAACTCACGCACAACAGCTCGAACTTGAGTCAGCTGATAAGTCAGAAACTGGTACCAACCCGTGACCGAAACCCGTTTAGACGGCTCTGGAAGTGGCTTACGTACTTCATGGAAGACAACTGGAAGCGTGTATGGGTGATGGCTCTGTGGCTCGCTGTTTGTGCTGTCCTTTTCACTTGGAAATTCATCCAATACAAAACCGATCCCGTCTTCGTTCACACCTTCAATGTCATGGGGTATTGTGTTTGTGTTGCCAAAGGAGGTGCTGAGACGACCAAGTTGAACATGGCTATTGTGCTCCTGCCGGTTTGTCGGAATCTTGTTACTTGGCTCAGATCCAAGACAAAACTTGGCGTAATTGTGCCTTTCAATGACAACCTAAACTTCCATAAGGTATGCACGCTTCTATTGTACCAACTCAAGTATTTTTTTTTGAGATAAAAATGAGAGGCAAAGTCACTCAAATTTAAATATTCATAAAAAATTATCCACCCTGATTTCAAACCAGTAACTTTCCATATGGAGAGCACCAACTCAAGTATTCTTAAAAAAAAACAACACAATTGTGAGATGAATTTGTGCACTCTACCACTATACTAGTACCAATATATATACAATGCCATGACACACTAACTGCTACTATAATATGGTACTATGGTACCAAATCTTTGAATTTCAGTAAACATGTTTCTAATTTTTTTTCTTTTATTCAAAATTTAAGGTGATTGCATGGGGCATAGCCGTAGGTGCAGGTCTCCACGTCATCCCACACTTGGTATGTGATTTTCCTAGGATCCTGCATGAGACCGATCAAGAGTACCAGGATAACTTGGCACAATTCTTTGGGCCGGAGCGCCCGCCAAACTACTGGTGGTTCGTGAAAGGCGTTGAAGGAGTAACGGGTTTGATAATAACAATTTTAATGGTGATTGCGTATATCTTTGCACAGCCTTGGTTTAGAAGGAGCAAGATGACCGAGGGTACCGTGCTGTGGAAACTTTCTGGTTTCAACACGTTCTGGTACTCGCATCATCTCTTTGTAATAGTATACATTACTTTCATTTGGCATGGCGTGGCGCTGTACATCAACCGCATATGGTACCACAAAACGGTGAGTTCCTAAGAACATTGTCTTAATTCTAAATTGATTTGTTGGCTTCAATTTAGTTGGATTGATGTTCGTATTTTATTGTTACATTTAACATAGAGGTTTATTAAAATTAGGATTGTTAGATTGTTTATTACTAATATATCTGCGGCCTTTTTTTTTTTTTACAGACTTGGATGTACCTACTGATACCGCTGACTCTATATGTCGGTGAACGTATTTTGAGAGCATTAAGGTCCGGTTACAAGCCCGTTCGAATTCAGAAGGTCGCAGTATATCCAGGAAATGTGATTGCAATTTACATGCACAAGCCTAACAATTTCAAGTACAAAAGCGGGCAATACATGTTCGTAAATTGTCCGGTAATCTCTCCATTCGAGTGGTGAGTTGTGAATTACTATCTCATACTACATCTACAACAAGAATGCCGTGGTTCTTTATAAAAAAAAAAGAACAATTAGTTATAACCCCTTTTTTTTGTATTGTTCTCTTTTTATAGGCATCCTTTTACAATTACATCAGCACCAGGAGAGGATTACCTCAGCATGCACATCCGTTGTCGGGGTGACTGGACATCTTCGCTCAGAGGCATATTTGCTGAGGTATAGTTCTGGCTTTTCTCAAGATAAAAAGAAAATAGTACTTTCGTTAATAACATTCGACAAAGTTAAATATTTTTACAAAACACTGCAACCTTTTGAATGAATGTAGTTTGAAAAATATCTTTTTATATATGTACCTGAACTATGTTTGTAGACAGTAATTTTATAGCAATTACTAACTCCACCTTTGATGTGGCATATATAGAAATGCCGACCTCCTGCTGCCGGCCAAAGCGGTCTGCTTAGAGCTGATGTCATGACGACCGAAAGAACTGCAACGTACATATCTACCCTTTAGTTTTACATCATATCCTATTTATTAATTTCAAACTACAAAATAAACTTTTGTGCTTTCCATATTAACGATTAACAATACAAAAAAATTCTATTAGGTTTCCGAAGCTCCTCATAGATGGGCCCTACGGCGCCCCTGCACAGGATTATTGGAAGTACAATGTGCTTCTGCTCATTGGTCTCGGTATCGGTGCGACCCCCTTGATCAGCATCATGAAAGACGTTCTCAACAATACGCAAAAGCAAAAGGACGGCACGATGAGCCTGGCTGAATTGGAGAGGAAGAGCAAAACCTTCATGACGGAACGGGTCTACTTCTACTGGGTGACCCGTGAAGAGGGATCGTTCGAGTGGTTTAGAGGAGTCATGAACGAGGTGGCAGAGAAGGATAAGGATGGGGTGATTGAATTGCACAATCATTGCACAAGCGTGTATGAGGAGGGGGATGCCAGGTCAGCACTGATCATCATGTTACAATCTCTCAACCACGCCAAACACGGGGTCGATATCGTGTCGGGAACACGTGTTAAGACGCACTTTGCCAGGCCGAACTGGCGGACTGTGTTCAAGCACGTCGCAGTCAATCATGAAAACCAGCGTGTCGGTGAGTATTCCGTATATCTTTTTATCCTTGCATTTTCTTAGAAGAAGGGAGATAAAATAATTAAGATAATTTATTAAGCACATTAATTCCAGCCAAAGTATATTACTAATATTCATTTTCAAAATGCACTCTCTTAGCAAACTATAAAGTATATAGTAGTTAACACAAGCTGATAATTAATTTACCAAGGAAATTAACACTAAACTGACAAACAAGAAATTTAAAAGGAAAAATTTGATCTTCTTATTTTTTTTAAATAACCAATTTCTATCACAATTAGAGGACTAATATCATTAAATTTTGCTTTTATTTAGGGGTTTTCTACTGTGGCGACCAAACGCTGACACCTGAGCTGAGGAAGCTATCTCAAGATTTTACGCATAAAACATCGACGAAGTTCGTCTTCCACAAGGAGAATTTCTAAATAAGTTGTAATTTGTATAAAAAAAAAATTACTGCCTTTCAATTTTCTTTTGTTTTCACTTCTTTTTTTTGTGATTTCAGAAAATATACTTTGGTTTCATATATAGGGAAATACCTAGTGTGAGAGAGCAAGATTTTTACATCCATGGTAAAAGAACTATATAATTAATTTATGTCTTTAATTACACAGCTTGGAATGATGGCTGAAACTGTTAGAGGAAAGAAAGAAATAAGGAAGGAAATGTAGATTTTTCATGTGTAAAATATACAATATAAATGGGAAGAGAAATGGGGAAAGTTAGATTTGTTCAATTTGAATGACATGATTAATTAATTTATTGTTATCTCCTCTTATATAAGTTTCTTATTAATTTGACAAAATCTTGATCTCAATTCGTCTACCCCAAATTTCTCTATCTAAATTGAAAGCAATTCTTTTTGTTTGTTTGTTGAAGCTAAGTACAAATCAATCACACAAAATCTAAATTTTGTATTTTGCTATGATTCTGTTAGGTTACCTCATGAAACAGAAATAAAAGCAGAATGTTTGGTTTCCTTTTCCATCAGAATTTAATCATCTAATGCTAATGTAAACAAAAAATAACGCAGAAAATTGAAGAACAGTTCTCAAATATTGTGCATCAAAATTTGATAATTGTGGTGAAATCTGGTATATTTGGGAAAAAAAATATATTGTAAAATTTAGGGAAACTCCAACCCTGGAATTTTTATATTATAGGAGGTTCATATGACTACTGATGAAAAATGTTTTTGGGAGATCCGGAGATACTATGATTGATACTATAATCGATACCGACTTTATTGTTCATATAAAATGAGTTATTATTCATGTTAACAATTTTATTATGCAATTTATTTTGTGTAGTATCTTTTTTTCAATTCAAATACCACTAATCTTAATAATAAAATGCTTAAGTTGAATAATAAAAGTATTGTACAAATAAGTTATATAATAAAGCCGTTAATATGAATAATAACTCACTTAATATGAATAATAAAGTTAGTATTGATGACGGTATCAACGATGATATCTGTATAACTATTTTGTATATGTTTAGCTTTTGAGTAGTTTTGCTATCGCTCAAAATTTTTAGCAATTATTATATTTAAATGAATCATAATAAGTAATCTTAACTTGATTTATTCGTTTATAATATAAATTTTAATTCATAGTAGAATTAGTCTTAATTATTTTATACAAATAAATGTATGAGCATATAACGAATATATATTGGACATTATTCATCAATTTTGAACCTTTTAGATCACAAATGCAGCAAAATTTGTTTTAAAAATCATCACCAGATACACAAAACATTATTAATTCATATTAGAAGAATTTTATTATCTTTGTTACTGGATCGAAGGTTGATTTTCAAATAAACCAAAAACTCTTTCTAAAATAAATTAAAAAATAGAATAAAACAACTCCGTAAATTATTTGGATCGTGTCTGTATAAGAAAAAATAATGAAAAATCTTGATTTTGTAAATTATTTGGTCGGATCTGGATAAAAAGTTCCTTTTTTTATCCGTTAAAAGGTGAAGGTTTTTATTTGTGTACTCGAGACTTTAATCACAAATTTTAATACAAAAGAATCTTAAGATGGATTATAAATTTAAAATTTTTTAATGATTTGTCTATTTGCAGGGCACACAATAACTTAAAGAAAAAATATTTTTATATCTCAAGTTCTACATCTATTATTTGCATCCAATATTAAGTATAAATATTTTTTAAAAAATACATATTATAAAATTTAAGTTAAAAACTATGTTGAATAATAGATTTAAGTATCTCAGGTGCAAATAAGATGTACGGATAAGAGATACAGTTATCATTCTTTTAAACTAAAATAGACAAAAAAAAACCAAAGAAAAAAATAACTATTAAGGATTGACTGGAATTAACTGATTATTTGGTCAAAAACCATGGATGACATAAATTATTTTTATAAGTTAATTATATAATAGAGTATGTGGCATCCATGTTGGAGGAGTATTTGGGAAATTTCAATCAATAAAAATTGATAAAGAATTAATATTGGGCTTATATATATATATGTGCAACAATAGCATATATACAATAGGAGTTTTGCTATATAAATTAATGTTAGCATTTTGTTGAGATGTTAGTGGTTTAAAACTTCAACTTGTTGTTTTTTGTATATATTTGAATCTTGGATTTGAGTCATTAATTTAGTTTAATTTAATTTACGGATCAAAATTTTGTAGTAAATCAAGTTTTACTATTTTAGTATATATTTTTTATTTTTTTAATTTTTTTGAAAGATAATTTAAAAATATTAGAATTCTAATTGTTTGCATATCACAAATTCCATATATCAAATTTCCAAAAAAACAATTTTAAAAATAGTAAAACATGTTTCCCTACAAGATTTTTGATATGTAAATCATATTAAATTAATTGGATAAAAAGACATGATTTCAACTGTTAGCATTTTGATGAAAATACTAAGGTTATACATCAGCAAAAAATTGTATAATAGACATTAATAATTAGTTAATTACTAATTAGACATCAGAAAATAAAGTAATAGAAGTAATCAATATTCATTAATCATTGGCAATCTCTACTTATTAATGTTAATGTGAATATTGTTATGCAATAAATAAGTTAATTAATTTGCTGGCAGTAGAAAAAACCAAAAAATATTTTGGGGAAAAAATAGTTACATAATCCGAGGCAAACTTTTCCAAATTGATGTCATATATCATATTAAATCTTTTATCTGTTTATGTAAAAGTATTCTAGATAGAAAACATAATTTTTTAGCATGAAATGGAATAAAAAGTTATCATATCCCTCTGATAATACATATCGAATTTCAAAACTGTGACTTCTGATCAATATCTCAAGAAATGTTAAAAATGATAATATAAATTGAATTTCGAATTTGCGACTTTCAATCAATATATCAAGAAATACTAGTAATTCTAAAGTTCTTCATGAATCAAATATTAATTTAGAATTATTTAGAAAAATTTTGGAAGTAATTAGCCTTCTTTGGTGTCAATTAAAGAGTATTGATTATTTCATAAATCACAACTAATTAATACTTTCATGAAACATATATATAGGTGTGTGACCTTTTCTGATACAAGATAGGCAATAAGTTTGCCAAGGAGAAAGAGTATGTGTGATAATAATAAATATCATGATATGATATGATATTATTATTATTATTATTATTATTATTATTATTATTATTATTATTATTATTTTGTCTCTTACTAAGTCATGTTTTTATATACTTTGTTTATTAATTAGTTTATTAGTTGAATGTTTGTTTGCTCATGGTTTCAGACTTAGTTTGTTTAGCATTAGTATATGTACTAGTGGTATATATTAATTGATTCTTAATTAATTGTTGAGACAAATTGTTTATATTTTTAAAGAGCTGATATACAGATACTGTCATTGATATTGTCATCGATATCGATTTTGTTATTCAGATTAAGTGAGTTACTATTTATATTAACGGCTTTATTATATAACTTATTTTGTATAGTATTTTTATTATTTAACTTAAGTGAGCTAGTATTTGAAATAAATAAATAATAAAAATACTATAAAAATAAATTGCGTAATAAAATCGTTAATTTAAATAACAATTCATTTTATATGAATAATAAAATTAGCGTCAATCATGATATCTTTCACATATTTTCCTTGATGAATTGTGTGTGGTGTGGCATCTGTTTTTTATAATAGTTAATATACCAAGTCTTTTTGTAAGTATGGTACTAATGTACACAATTTTAATTAGTTTCTTAGAAAAAAAACCCCTATATTAATTCTTCTAATTTTTGTGAAAGAAAAAATTATCTATTTCTTTCGATTTATTTTAATTGTAAAAAATTAAAATTCACCACTTTTTACCTTGAGAATTTGAACTAAAAGAAATGATCCATGTATATCTAGAACTATCCAATATTCCAATGATTTATTTATGTTGAACTTGAGAGAGGAAATCAAGAAAAATAAACATTTTAGTAAAAAAAAAAGATTTATTTAATTGGTTCCCTTTTTGGTTCTAGCCCATTAAGATTTCTCTTATTGGGCCAAATTTAACCCCGGATAATTATATATATATATATATATATATAGATTTTGCTTCTTTATTACCCTCAAGATTTAAAAATTTTTTGAAATAATTTGAAACTTCATTATCAAGGTCGTCAATTGTCAAGAGATTCCATTCTTTTCTAAACCTTCAATAGCTCAAATTTTAAACCTCAAATATCAAATTCAAATCTCATTAGTCAAAATTTTGTAAAGAAAAATGACTTTCTTTTATGGATATCAAGAGCTTAATAAAAAAAATGACTTCTTTTATTGATCTCAAATTATTAATTCATATCAAAACAAAAAAATCATAATATTGTACGTACATCTAATAAATTAATTAACATAAACTACATCTAACCGTTTTATTTTGATACTCCAATTCTAGAATTTTTATCATTAAGAATTCAAAAAAAAAGACTCAATAACACCATAAAAAAATACATATAAGTATTTAAACTCTCCTACTTTTGGCAAACACATTCTAAGAATTAATTGTAGAGAAAGGCTGTGCTATCCTTATAATAATAATTAGCTAAATATTTCATTGTTAATTAATGAGTAATTAATTTTCAGTATGTGGCAGGCACAGTTTATGACAGGATCAATATATGCCCACAGAACAACTATATAACAGCTCATAGAAAACTTGCTAGTTTTTTTTTTTAAGGAGCTGATATATAAATATCATTATTGATACTGTCGTTGTACTGACTTTATTATTCAGACTAAATGAGTTATTATTTATGTTAACGATTTTATTATGCAACTTATCTGTACAGTTATTTTATTATACAAGTTAAATGAGTTATTATTTAGATTAGTGATAATTAAATTGTATAATAAAGTACTGTACAAAATAAATTATATAATAAAGTAGTTAATATGAATAATAAAGTCTGTATCGATAACGGCATCAACAATGTATCTCCCAAACATTTTCCTTTCTTTAATTCTATATTTATTCTATATGAATCTTTGCAATAAAATTAGCCAGTTTCAGTATAGGAAAAACAATATTAATTAATTACTTGGATATTATAAATGTCATTTTATTGACTTTTTTGAAATAAACAAATTAATAGTGCAGCTGTATACAACATGCAATAGAAATGCTCTACTCTAATTTATAAATTAATAAAAAATATATCAAGGGGGAAATGTTTGGAAACTACAGAATTAATTAATTAGTATATTATCACCAAATGTATATATATCCTGGTTTATCTACACTTACTCATTGCACACAATATATTACAAACATATTTATATTCACTGTACATAAAGATATAAGTATAGTGATCATCATATATAATTAAATATTGTTAAAGGAAGTGTAAGTACTTTTGAGTTGCAGATAATAATTGTAATACTTTCACTATTTCTTTTTAAGTACCATGGTTTTATCTTTAGTTGTTGTTCATCCAAATTGGAGTTTTTTTTAAACTTGGTTTTTGAAAGCCTAACATGACTATTCTAATTTTCAAAAGTTGAATAATACTATATATCCATATCTAGTTTATAAATGCATGCTTTCAGTAGATATAACTAGATTCATACTTTCACATAACAAAAAAAAATAACGTTGAAAAACCTTTTATGAGTAAAAGATGTAGGAGAAAGCTTAACTAATTTTAACGTATACATTCAGTATGCCTCTATCCTTAGAAAATTTATTTGTATATATCTTTCAGCAATTAGCTTAATATATTAGTCAGATTGGCTTGTCAATTGCTAGGAAAATAAGTATATAGTTATAAAAAATATCAAACTAAATATATTGAGTATTGATGTTAGATATCTGAAAAAATCGGAATAGGAAGAAAAAGAACAAAATCTACAAATTCATCTCAAGGTGAAGTTACTGGTATAGGTAGTTTAAACACCTAAATGAGATTTATTGAAGATAAAGATAGAAATAATTAAACCGCAGGCGTAACACAGTGGTGTCGGGTCTCGTTTCTTTACGGAGAGACGTATATTCAAATTCTCCAAAAAACATTTGAAAAAAAATAAATATCGAAATTAACGGAAGCCTTCATTTTAAAAAAATAGAAATAATATATACAGTAACTAAACATGTAGTCCCCAAACATTTCCTTTTCCGAAAGAAAATAAAAAAATGCAATTCCAAATACATTTAAACTTGGCGGCAGAAGTCTTCCAAATATATTTATCCATGTGGGTCCCACTGGATAAATATATATATATATATATATATATATATATATATATATATAAAACAACGACTCTTAATCTCTTATCCATTTATATATAGACGTATAAATTCCCATTGCACTGGCTTGAATATATGTCATGTTCAAGCTCATTTTAATTTCATAACAAATCCCCTGAAGACAGATTCTCATCAAATTGTTCTTTCAGGTAATTAGTACTTAATTTGGCTTCTCTTTTTACCAGAATTTTCTCTGTAATTTTGATAGAAATATATAGGATGGATTGATGTTTAATTAATACATTTATTTGCTATACATCTTCTTAAAACCAAGTTGGAAAAATCCATTACAACTATAAATGCATGCATTATTTTCCTAAATTTTCATTGATACAGCAACCTTGAGCTGAGCAGCTGCTATAGTCTGAAAGTCCCAAAGGAAACCATGGCTTCCCGTGGTCAAACAGGGACCGCGCAAGAGATAAGACGGCTCGACCGAAGCATGACAGGTGCAACTCGGGCTCTGAGAGGCCTACGGGTTTTGGAAGACAGCATGGTCTCGCCGAACTGGTCGGAGGTTGAGAAGCGCTTTGAAAGGCTTGCGGTCGATGGCATTCTCCTTCGGACAAGGTTCGGTGTTTGCATGGGTATGTACATCGGCACCTTCTAATTTATTCTTATTCTTATTATTATATATATAAAGTTTTGTTAATATGCTTTCGTTTGTATTTCGGCAATCTTTTTTAACTTGTCAACGTCAAAAAAGAAGAAGTCAAATTTATAGATCATATGTTATCATTTGAGAGACAATTAGACTACTGTCATTATTTTATTTAAATGAGTTATTATACATATTAGTAATATTTAAGTTGAATAATATAAATACTGTATAAAATAAAATCGTTATCATATATAATAACTCATTTATATATATAATAAAGTCCGTATCGACGACAATATCAATAATAGTATCTATTTCCATTCTAATTTCTCTCGGTGAGAAGTATATATAGTTAACAACATTAACAATTAGAACTGTAAGTCTAATATAGTGATGATAGATCTCGTATTTTTACTGAGAGTACTGAGAGATGTGGATTCAAATCCCGCATAAAACATTTGAAAAGAATAAATGTCGGATTGATGAGAGCTCTTATTTAAAAAAATAAATTCAACAATTTAAGGAATAGATAGTTAGGCCTTTTTCCAAATTTATTGGGATGGCCCAAATGGGATTAGCGAAAGCCCAAACCCGGATTTGTAATTTTGTGTCCCCCCCCCCCCCCCCCCCCCCCCTCCTTCCCAGCTCTTACAAGCCAGTAAACCCCACATATACTACATTGATCGTCGGAGGACGAGGGGAGAGAGGTGGATGGATAGACGATCTAATGCCAATGCCTATAAGGTTGCGACGATGGCATGTGATGAGATCCTCTACGGGTTAGTTGAGATGAAGAACGGTGTGACCTCTTTGGTGAGTAGAGATGCATTTGTAGAGAGTTGTAGAGACGACAGTTAGTTATTGGGCTTCCTGATTTACATGGAATTGGAATTTCCTTGTTAAATCAAAGGAAAATGTCTGTTTTACCCGTTTGAGAAATTAGTGCACACAATGTGTTCGATGAATTGTGTTGCTGGGTGATGGTTTTATGCTGTTTTCAAGACATAACAGTTAACTTGTCTTTTTTTTTTTTGTCATGTGTATCGGAACGAATAAGAAATTGAGTCTCGGTGTTTGTTCTTTCTAAAATGTAAAAATTGTAGGAATGGAGGGATCAGAGGAGTTTTCAACACAGGTTTTCGATGCGCTTGCCCGGCGGAGGGGCATCACAGCACAAGTGCTTACCCGCGATCAGGTTCGGGATTTCTGGGAGCAGTTGTCAAACCGTAGTTTTGATGCCAGACTTCAAACTTTCTTCGACATGTATGTCCCTCTAATCTTCTAATACTACAGGATATTGCTTAGCTAGCACCTATTTATTAGGTATTAATCTTGATAAAAATAATATTAAATACGATTGTTGGATAGAAGTTAGAATGGTAATATGTATTTATTACTTCTTAAGACTTCATGTGCCTATTGAATGTGCAGGGTTGACAAGAATGCAGATGGCCGGATCACCAAAGAGGAGATCAAGGAGGTTAGTCTTGAAATCTCTGTTTGATTAATGAGAAGGAAATAAGTATTAACTTTCTGTGAGTGGAAAGTTACATCACACCGGAATTTCTGACTCCTTTCTTATTTCATTGCATTAGATTAATTGATATATAATCCAACAGAAGATCATTAAATCACTAATGGATATGCTTAAGTAATTAATTTAATTTGCTTGTGCAGATGCTGCAATTGACTGCATCTGCAAGCAACCTATCAAGAATAGAAGAGAAAGTTGATGAATATGCGTCTCTTCTGATGGAAGTGCTTGATCCCGAGAATTTGGGTTATATTGAGGTTTCTCTCTTTTCTTTCATTTCACTGTAATGTTTTAGCCACTGACATGTAAAATGTGGTAGCCTGGTGGAATGTACTACACATGCTTATTTGGGTTTTCTCCAAGTTGAACTGACTAGAACAGTTGTACTATACGACCTGTACCATTCCTGTGAATCAGTTGTCATTATTACCAAGACCTAACCTTGTGGATAATCCATTCAAAATTCAAACTATACTAGTAGTTGGTGCCATATTAATTGAATGTTTCGGTATGTTTACATGTATTGTTACAGTTGTGAAATGTGCCCTTATAGGTATTATACTTTCATTTTTGACCTTACTTGACTTTCCAGGTTCAAAACCTTCAGAATGTTCTTCTACCAGTTGGTCAGAATCAGCCACAACAAGAAACTGACCTGGTCAGCACAGCAGGTTTAGTACCTACAAAGGAAGGGGACCCTATCCGCCGATTAAGCAAAGATTTTTCATATTTTTTCTCTGACAATTGGAAACGTATTTGGGTGATGACTCTTTGGCTGTGCATTTGTATTGGATTATTCACGTGGAAATTCAAGGCGTACGAGCGTAATCCTACCTTTCAGGTACATCCTATGAGTTGGTTTCATTCATTTTTGGCATGGAGTGTTTTGTATCGGTATTATAGTACCTTCCCTTGGTTTCAAAGAAAGAAAGCAAACTCTAGAAAAAGATATTTTGTATAGTATGTTATGTATTCACAACTTAATGGTTATTTATACCTTTTAGTTTAGTTAATATATTACAGAAATGATTGCAGTAACCAGAGCAAATTATTCAAAACCTAAATAAGTACACCATACACTTATATGCACATGCAAAAAGATTACAAATAGAAAATTTGAAATGTTGAGGATATATGTATGGACCAGCTAGTGCATACAAAAATTAACTGCAAGCCCTGATATCAAGCCTAATATTTACTTTGTTTTCTCTATTCTGAAATATGATAATTTGTCATCTCAAGCAAGAGCATAATCCCAACATATTTTACAGACTGGTAATAAGCAACTGAAAGAGTACCAAAAACACCACCATAGGTAAAAGAAAGTCAAAAGGGAAAATAAATAAATAAAAGGTGCAAAAACAACTCCTATATTTATGAAAGAAAAGAAATTGTGACTTTAATGGTATTTTATTATCACTTGATTGATCTTTTTTCCTTAATGTAAGGTGATGGGATATTGTGTGACCACAGCAAAAGGTGCAGCTGAGACAACTAAATTGAACATGGCTATTATCTTGTTACCTGTATGCCGAAACTCAATAACTTGGTTACGATCACATACAAAGCTTGGACTTGTCATACCATTCAATGACAACCTAAATTTTCACAAGGTATGTGAATACAACCAAAACAACGTCATTATGTTCTATGTTCCTTTTCTTCTGTTCTTATTACAACTACTTTTTATGCATTTGTCTTCCAGTTGAAATTCTATATGCATATACAACTATAAAAGTTTTCAAAAACTGTTTCCCTTTTTTTTTTTGTCACATGCATGCATCCACCTGTCATGAACTTGTGATACCTAAATGACAGTACTCTTGACAATTCAGGTTATTGCATGGGGCGTAGCAGTTGGTGCTGGGCTCCATATAATACCTCATCTTACATGTGATTTCCCGAGAATACTACACGAGACAGATCTAGAGTACAGCACGTACTTGGCACAATTTTTTGGGTCAAAAAGACCACCAAACTATTGGTGGTTTGTGAAAGGTGTAGAGGGGATAACAGGCCTCATTCTGACAATTTGCATGGTTATCATGTATATTTTGGCACAACCATTGTTTAGACGGGGCAAATTAAGCGAGAAAAGCAGATTAAGGGAACTTACAGGTTTTAATACCTTTTGGTACTCACACCATCTATTTATTATTGTCTACATCACATTTATTGTCCATGGAGTTTGCCTCTACATCAGCAGGACTTGGTACAAGAAAACTGTGAGTATCAATCTTTCTCTAGTCCTAAACTTTTCATCGCATTTAGTTTATCAAAAATTTACTTTGAATTATATTCAATATAAAAAATAATTATTTTTATAAAATTCCATATGAAAGCAAGATTGATATCCGAACAAGGTGATGAGAATCCTGCAAACCAAACACATAAAAGCAAAAAGAGAAAAATTTTACCTTTGGATTATAATATGAAAAATTTTAATAATAAAGAAAAAAAAGGGCACCTTATTGGAATGCTTGTTTGAAATTATTGAAGATCATATGTACTGAAACTTGATAAACCGAGACATAACCATGTTGCTAACATTGATGTGGTTTTCCATTAATGCTTTAGACATGGATGTACCTTCTTATTCCGATGACCTTATACATTGGCGAGCGCATACTTCGCATTCTAAGGTCTGGTTACAAGAAAGTATCAATTCAAAAGGTACTGTACAGTCCTTGTTGCTTGGTTATAGATTATGCACATACTAATTATATATTCTCGTAAGAATATTCTGAAGATGCTTTTTAAGTGAATGCAGAAAATCACTTCCTGTACTTAAAAAATATTTTACCCAACTCCATTTGCTACATTTGAGTTTACTTTGCAAGATATACTCACATGACAAGGGCTGGTTTTCTAAGCACATCCTTTTTTTGTGTTAAGACTATTAATTACTTTAATCAGCAAATATTTTGGAACTTTCTCTAGGTGGTGATGCACCGAGGAAATGTGTTAGCCATCTACATGACGAAGCCTCATGGGTTCAAATACAAAAGTGGCCAATACATATTTGTGAATTGCGCTGCAGTCTCCCCATTTGAGTGGTAAATGACATGTTTACTTCCTGTCTTCATTAAATTTTGATGATGGCCATTTTGATCTAGACATTATTTTCTTTCAAAATAAATTCTACTTAGATTATCTATGCCAATCAGTTCAAATCTTCATATCGACTTAGTGACATGTGACTTTTTGGTTATCAGACTTTTGAACTATGAACAGATACTCTGTTCGATGTGATGAGCTTCTGTTGGTTGGTCCAAAGTCTGAACATTCAATTAGACCCTGTATAGCAAATGTACAACAAATTTGAGTTCCTAAAAGAAAATATAGAAATTATATAAAAATCTTTTGCGGGGAAGGGCACAAAACTCCTTATATTTTGAATCCATCATTTATAAAACTTAACTTTAAATTTTGTGCATTATAATACATTGTTTTTCAACCTTTAGGCATCCTTTCTCAATTACTTCAGCGCCTGGCGATGACTATCTCAGCATTCATATGAGGTGTAGAGGTGACTGGACCTTAAGTGTAAGAAATTGCTTCAAAGAGGTATGACAAAATCAAATATGATTAAATTAACATTAAATCAAATGGAACTAATAACCTACTTGTTTCCATTTAAGGAGAAACAAAGTAAATAACATTGACATATCAATGAAAACATAGAGCAGATCCAGTTCTGAAAAGAATTCAATGAATTTATTCAATTTTGGGCATGTACAAAATTGAAAATACATTTGCAAACAAATTCAGTGTGTCAGGTTAATATATTGGCTCATTCTTTCTAGCTTGGAAATATACATTTGCAAACAAATTCAGTGTGTATTTCTTTGAAAATTTCAGTAGCCATTGAATTTAATCGTTTACTATTGCAGTATTGCGAAGCCCCAACTTCAGGGCAGAGTGGTCTGTTACGTGCAAATTTCACTGATACCAATGCACAGTAAGTACCATTTATAACTTTTGCTATGCATGAACTTTATTTCTCAAGGCTTAGTTTGGAATTGTAACATTGATTTTTTCTGAAGTAGGTAGCCTCCTTTGACTTATCCTTTGGGCCTTAGAGATGCAATTTGATACATGTAATTTTCAGCCTGCATGGACATGCCAATCAATAAAACTAATTTACTCTAATAAATCCTTATCCCAAGTTTGGAAAAAAATCATTAAATCCTACCGTCTTGAATTCCATTATTCCAAGCTTTTAATGTAACACAGGAATGTACAAAGATGTCCATTTTTAACTAAAAGTTCTTGCATGTTGATAAAATTCCATTGCATTTATATCCTCTGATGCAAAATTGCTTTGCAGACATCCAAGGTTGTTAATTGATGGTCCATACGGTGCTGCGGCGCAGGACTACTGGAAGTATGATGTGCTTCTCCTCATTGGTCTCGGTATTGGCGCAACACCCCTAGTTAGCATCATAAAGGACACACTAAACAATTACCAAGCAAAAAAGAACGAGCTTCATGGCTCAGAAGACGGTACATCCAACTCAAGGAGACGTGATTTTATGACGGAGCGTGCATACTTCTATTGGGTGACAAGAGAGGAGGGTTCCTTTGAGTGGTTTAGAGGTTTGATGGATGATGCGGCTGATAAAGATAATGAAGGCATCATTGAGTTGCACAATCATTGTACCGGTGTCTATGAGCGGGGTGATGCCAGGTCGGCTCTCTTGGTGATGTTGCAGGAGTTGTACTATGCCAAGCACGAAATTGATATCTTGGGTCAGACGAGGGTCCGGACCCATTTCGCAAGGCCTAATTGGAACCAAGTTTTTAAGAATGTGGCCCAGAGACATCCAAACAAGCGTGTTGGTTAGTACTGTTATCTTTAAATAAAAAAATAAATAAAGAAGATTTTCTCAAGATTTTTGTACTGATACCAATATAAAGCACAAACATATTTAATGATAGAAATTGAATAGCCTACCTCTGCCCTAAACAAAATTAGACAAAAGAAAAGGGGGAATATTTATGTTTTAATCCTCAAACTTCTTTAAAAAAATCAAGTTAGTCCTTGAATTTTTGTTTGCATCAACTTGGTCCTTGAACTTTTAAAAATGGACTAAATTGGTCCCTTAACTTTCTAAAAAAAATCAAACTACTCATTTCCTCATATTTTTTGCTAACATGAACTATTTTGTTTGCCACATAGATTTTTTTCTTTGATGACATGGACAACTCTCTCTTTTTTTAAAAAAAAAATAACAAAAGTTACGTGTTTCATTTAACAATGCTTAATGTTTTGTAACGGTAATTTGGGTGAAAATTTTTATTTAGCATGAAAACTATTGTATTGTAAATTCGACAATTTAATTTAATTTTTATTATAGAAGTGGACTAAATTTGATATAGATATCAATTTAAACATGGTGTATAATAGTGTAGTGAGTAGAAAATCTAGATGGCAAATAAAAAAATCTGTGGTGAACAAAATAGTTCACGTCAGCAAAAAATATACTAAAAGGACTACTTTGGTTTTTTTTAGAAAGTTAAGGGACTAATTTAGTCCATTTTTAGAAGTATAGGGATCAAGTTAGTATAAATAAAAGTTCAAAGACCAATTTGGTGTTTTTGAAGAAGTTTGAGGACCAAAACATGAATTTTCCCAAAAAAAAGGTGAAAGAGAATCATAAACATTTGATTCTTGGGTCTTCATTTTCTACATGATTATCAATTTATCATTGTTATTGTTAATGTGGTTGATGTTACTGTCATTAATGTTTTATTTTTCAGGAGTTTTCTATTGCGGTGATAGAAGCCTAGAAAAAGAGCTTAAATGGCTTTCCCAAGATCTTTCATATAATACTTCTACAAGGTTTGTTTTCCACAAGGAGAACTTCTAATTGCATGTCAAGGAATTTGTAGCTGAGTCTGAGACTTCTTGCTTAATTAATCCTTTTTTTTTTTTGGCAAAAGTCAGAATGTAAATTGTCTTTCAACTGATTCTTTCTTATGTTGTTTTTAATTTTTGTGGAGAATGAGAGAAGTTTGATTGGATTTCTGAAATGCAATGTATTTTTTCCAGAACCAAAGAGTTCGATTGGTTTTCAAAAAAGAGAGAGTATTTTGTAATTTGTGCCTTGATTGGTGATGAACTACCATGTATGTTTTGTATTAATATTATTGATTGATTGTTTTGTATTTTTGCTTTATTGTTCGTAAAGAAATTATCTCCTGAAGGAAAATAATTAGTCTTATTTAAATTATTGGGCTTGAGAATAAGATATTATCAGGTGTTAATTAAGATAAAGACGACAATTTAGAAATTTTACAATTACGGCCTTATCGGGTCGGGTTCAAAATCCCTGGGCCCAATTATGCATTTAATTTAAACAAACGAACTAGAAACAAATTACAACAACGAACAACTTTCCCTTTTCCGAATTCCCAACATTTCTGTTTTTATTGTGGTCCGGACTTTTATTTCATTTTTTTTTTGTTCTCTCGCATTTGCTTATTTATTTATAGTAGAATAGAATTCTCGCCCCGCTCATTTCCATCGTTGTTTGTTCAAATTCCACTTTCAAATCGCTTCCTTGCATCTCTCTTTCTTTCTCTCCTCTCAAGCTCAACCCACAGAAAACCCTAGAAGTGGAGATCGGCTATGGCGGACACAGATCTAGCCCCGTCAGTTCACGGCGACGCCTCTCTCCCCTCACCGATCGTAAGATCTTCTTTTCTTTTCATCCTTCTTCTCTTTTCTCGATCTACTAAGCTAGTGAATTTCTCTTGTCGCTCCAATTCAACTGGATATTCTCCTAATTTACTCTTCTTTTAGTGAATTCTTTAATGTATACTAACATGCGCTTGAGAAATGGTTTTTCGTTCAGTTCCAGTAGTAAATGCGAGTGACATGTGATACCAAGCTTAGAATCTAGACCTATCTTGTTCAAATCTGTTGTTACTCTATTTAGCAATTAAACCCCCATTATGATCTAATTAGGCTCCTGATTATACAATTGCGTCCCACTTTAAAACCATTTAATTTGTTGGACACTCAATTAGATACTTTCCTCAAGCCTCAATGCACCCATTAGATTGGTAACTGTGATGAGTTCCAGTGACATTATCCAATTAGCATAGCATTTGCATTGCTTCCGCCTTGATAATTTGTCTTTTTATTGTAGAAAAAAAGCAAGGAAGATATGCAACCAGTGGCTGATAAGATTGCAGTAAGATTTTTTTTTTTGCAAGAATTTTAAAAGCTTCAATTTGTGTTATGCACTTTCATGAAGAAATTAGCCGTTTTGCTTTTTAATTGTGCTCCTTGTCAAATATAGGATTAATTGAAGTCACTAAAGAAACTTTTGTGAGGTTTTCTTTGGGAACAAAAGGAATAATACATTCAAGGTTTTTTGGTCTGATACTATTTTCTATTTCCACAGGAGTTAAATGAATCACAGTCAGAGTTATTGGGAAGGCTACGGGGGCTGAAGGAGGTACCTATACTATTATAAAATTTTCTTTTTTACCCTTGCAAACTACCAAAAGCTGCATCCGTTTCCTGCAATATGAGAAACATCAATCATGCCCTTTCTGATAAATGAGTGATGGAGGAATATTTATTCTTTCTTCTTTTTCTTTTTTTTTTGTGGAAAAACAAATAAAATAAGGGAAGGTTACAATTAGTATAAAAGTTGACCATTTTTAGGTGTGTAAAGAACATTTTGATCTTGGAGGTTCTAAGGGGATATTCTCTCTCTTATGTTTGTGTTGCCTATATTGCACTTTGTGATGCAATGCACAATTTATAGAATACTTGCATGAAATGAACTTTGTTTTCTGGTTTATCCTTTTTTTTTTCAGGATTTACAGAATTGGAGGGTGAAGCTAGATACACAGGTCAAGACTTACAAAGATGTAAGTTGCTTTCTTTTGTTACTATATTATTTCTGTAAGTTATGGTTTTTATATTAGACCGCAAGCAAGCAATGAACCATAGAGTGGCTGAAACAGGTAAGTCAGCAACTCGACTTCCATTGTTTCCAATATGTATGTATTTGTCTATGTATATCTGTAAATATTTTTTACTTCCTTTAATTGAGAATACTGTATACATACAGGAACTATCAGATCTCAAGAAAGCACTCAGTTCAGAGATGGAGCAGCTTACCTTGGTAAAAGAAATTGACAAGGATATTAATTCTTGAAGTTTCCATATTTTTAAAATATATAATTAGTTATTCATATGTATCTGTAGGATTTTCAAGAATTAAGAACTACACTTCAGAAGCAACAGGATGATGTGGCAGCCAGCCTAATGGACTTGGGTGTATGTGCTCTATTACCTTCTTTTCACTAATATATAAATGCAATAAATTAATTTGAGTAATTAGGCTTAAATGGACTAATTTGTGGTATAATTGTGGATGGTAATAATGAAGGGAAAAATGGACACTAGATTTGTTGTACAACCCTTTTATAGTGCTAATGGTAGTTACTTTCTTTTGTGGAGTCTGTATCCTTTATCCATCTCTCAGTTTGAATCAGTCAAATCAGAAAACCCAGAGCATCAGATTGAATGCATGGGTAGATTATTAGGGGAGCAAGGGTGGGGGGGGGGGGGGTGAGGTGGGGAGCTTTAAGACTCGTAATGATGGTGCAGATACTGTCTATTTCTGTGAGGTACCCCATGGGATATGAAGTCCTTTTGTGGAATCTGCAAATCTTACAAGCTTTTGAAATGCTTATCAATTCTAGATGTCTCTTGCAACACCTCCTCTGATAAAATGTGAAGGAAGACTCCCTTTCAAACTGTACATAGAAGACAAACTGTATAGGGAAGATTCCAATTCAAAGACATCGCTTATAAATGTGATATTTTTGAGTTTACCTTCTTAATCTCTCTCTTTCTCTCTATATTTTTGTTTCAGATGTCGGCTGAGCCAGAAAAGGAAGAAAATAAAATCATAAAAGAAGCCCCTATTGAGAAAACTGAATAGGTTGAAGATTTTTAAGTTTGCTATGCATTATCGAAAATATTTTTATGTTGATGTCTGAACCAGCAGTATCCATCGCATTAGCATGCACTAGGTATTGCTTTACAAAGACAGTCGCTGACTTGGTGTCTAATTATTGATGCCTTGTTACTGCTGTTTGTGTAGAGATTGGATTTTTGATATATGCCTATCTACAACTTTTTCTCAAATGAGTTTAGGTGCAAAATTTGAGTTCATTGGTGCTGTCATCACTGTGTTTATTAGCTGGAACTTTATGACTGAAGTACTGTATACTGGTATCAGTTCCAGGACTGTCATGTGTTGGTAATGCATGTGTCTGGTTTATCATTTTTGAGGTTATTTGGGTCTAAATTCCTCAGAATTTCATAGTTAATTGGGAGCTAATTGGACTTGAACAATAAATTCAGTCTGGAAATTGTAAGAATCATCATTATTAGACATAACAGGAATCATCGACCTGCCTCTAGAGAAGACTGATTTGTACATTCTTGTTACTATGCCAATGAGAGATTCTGCAATTCATCCTTTTCAGTTATAATGTGAGAAGCTGCACTAGAATTTTGTAAATCAAAGGGACTAAAACTTATGCATTTGCTACAAACTGAGGTGGATATATTTTGCAATGCAGACTGAGCTATAGTTTGTACTTGACAATAAAGCCGTGAACGGCTCTATTAGATTGCCGGTGGTAAATGAACACAGAATGGTGATCCATCTCTGCCAGGCATGCACAAACAAAGAGCGATCGTGTACAGTGGACAGAGGTACTGATATAGGAAGATGTATATACATCAGTAATGTAGCATGTAAAAGATGTTATATCCTTTGACAGCAGCAGATTAATTGCAAAACTCCCCCATCTTAGGAGTCAAAACCTTGAGAAAAAATATTAATTTTCTCAGGAAGAAAGAAAACAGAAATGATAATTAAAATCATCATACGGCAGTGCATCGTCGCAAGATTAAAACTTAACAAATGACCAGCTAACTAGTTTTGGTTTGACTCGTCCATCTCATTCTGTTCCATTATTACCACATGCTTGGATAAAAACAATTGTTGGAACAAAATAAAAAAGCAACATCAGGCACTCCCAGAGCATGTGTATGATAGAAAATTTAGCCAGTATCAGCTGAGGACGACTTGTAACAGTGCCAGCAATAATTAAATAGGTAAAAGCAATTAGCTCCTATCCAAAAACCCCAAGTATTTAAATATGTCTGATGTGGAAAAACCTTTGGAAGAGAAAAAAGATTGCCCTTACACCAACCAAGGCTTGATGTCTCCACCATTTTTTAGTCCCAAAATTCCAACAAATATAAGCTAAATAGTTCTTGTTACACACAGTGATAACTTACAAATACTAACAATAATAGTCAGTTGATGATTTGACTTATACACTATTTTCTCTTTTTTTTTTCTTTTTTCTGACTGGGAGTTAATGTTAGGTCGTTTTCTCGAGGTCTCTCCATCGGGTTTTAAAGAAGGTTGCCGAGAAGCCAAAGGAATTTTCAGTGATTGAACGAGATTGTCTCTTTGGAAGATCAAAGCAATGGAACTAGATAATTTACAATTCAAGTTAGGAATTCATTAGAGTGATTTTGGGATTAAGAATTTGATTTGAAATTTAATTTAAATTGTAAGTTCTATCAAGTAGTATCAAAACTTTCTCTAGTTGAATCATTAGGTCTTGTATGTTTATGGATTTTTCCAGACGTTAAGATGAATTTTGGCTAATATTGGCCTTATGATATGTCTCTGGTTCAGTGATTTCGTAATTCTGGTAAATTTTCTGGTAATTATTGCTAAAATTCGGTTCCAGTTTTGATCTAAAAATTGACAACCGTTATGTAACACTTAATAAACGTTACAACTCTTTCTGTACTGTACCATCAGTTAAGTTTAAGTTTAAGGTTTTCCTTTTAGCATATAATGAATTGCATTATACAAGCATTATAATCGTTTCAACAATTGTTTAAGTTATATTGTAATCGTTGCAACGGTTGTCTCTTCTGTTGCAT
Source organism: x Bolboschoenoplectus mariqueter (assembly GCA_037678475.1). Lineage (NCBI taxonomy): Eukaryota > Viridiplantae > Streptophyta > Magnoliopsida > Poales > Cyperaceae > x Bolboschoenoplectus > x Bolboschoenoplectus mariqueter. Next base: position 3,103,112 of record CM075236.1, on the reverse strand, counting down.
TATACAACGATTGTCTCATCTGTTGTAACGATTGTCTTCGAATTTAGAATTGACACAAATTAGAGACAATCGTTGTGTAACAATTAATAAATCATTGTAACACTTGTGTACTGTTTTTAACATAAGACCGGTATTAAAGTATTGATTCAGTTTTTACGATAATATTAAATCATTATAAGGTTCTTATGGGAGATATATATTGGAAATGATTAATTAAGGTATCATCTCGTCAAAGTGAGCTCTTATACCGGTATTAATTATTTTTTAATATATACACAGTATGTATATATATGATACTGTAATAATTGGACTAGTCCAAAGAAAAAACAATATTTATTGTATTATATTGAATAAAGTTCGCATGAGCTTAATCTCATCAAGAAGGTTGGTAAACTTAACTTAAAAAAAAATTAAAACGGCTTCAAATGACAAATTCGAGTAGCTCAATAAATTCTTCATATCAAAATCTTATAGGATGCCGAAATTTTCAATTTTTGGAGTTTTCTAACTATTTTTTTTGAATTTTTTAAAATGGTTCTAAAATAATAATAAAATAATGAATGTTTATATATTAGAATTGGTTAATATAAAGAATTTATTGAGCAAATTAGATTTGTCATTTGAAAACGATTCGATAGTTTTTTGAGTTAAGCTTATCAAATTATTTGGTGAGCTTAAACTCATGCTAGCGTTACTCTATATATATATAGAGTTTGGCTAATATGCTTCCATAAACATTTCGGCTCGAAACGCTTACGGGTCAAATTTCAAAATTCCATGTCCGAAATATCAATTTAAGTAGCTTAATAAATTCTTCATATTAAAATCTTGTAGAATACCAAAATTTACCATTTTTAGAGTTTTTAAACTATTTTATGATTTTTTAAAGATGACCATTTTTTGGCATTCAAATATTAATATTTTTTTATTATTTTTAGGGTCATGTTTAAAAAATCATTAAAAATAGTTCCAAAATCCTAAAAATGGTAAATTTTGGTATTCTACAAGATTTTGATATGAAAATTTATTGAGCTACTTAAATCGACATTTCGGATACGGGATTTTAAAATTTGACCCGTACGCATTTCGAACTGAAATACTTATAGAAGCATATTAGCCAAACTCTATATATAGAGTGTGACTATGGTGCTTTCATAAGTATTTCGACGAAACGCTTACAAGTTAAATTTCAAAATCTCATGCCCTAAACGATGATTTAAATAGCTTAATTAATGCTTCATATCAAAATCTTATAGAATACTAAAATTTATTATTTTTAGAATTTATTTACTATTTTTTAATGATTTTTGAAAAATGACCCTTTTTGACCTTCAAATATTTGTATTTTTTTACTTTTAGGATCATTTTTTAAAAATCATTAAAAATAACTCAAAATTTCTAAAAATGATAAATTTTGGTGTTCTATAAGATTTTGATATGAAGAATTTATTGAGCTATTTGGATCGGTGTTTCAGACGCGAAATTTTGAAATTTGACTCATAAACATTTCAGACCAAAATGCTTATGAAGCACATTAACCAAACTCTGTCTGTCTGTCTGTCTGTCTGTCTCTGTCTCTGTCTCTGTCTCTGTCTCTGTCTCTCTCTCTCTCTCTCTCTATATATATATATATATATATATATATATATATATAATTGAGTAATTGATAATTACCACTTCAAAAATGTAGGAATATGGTGCTCGCCACGTGCTACAACAATTTCAAAATAAATTATGTTTTTAGAATGATAATTAATAAAAGAATTAATCTCATAGTTAAATAAATTTTAGACATCATAAATATTTTTTCCAAAAGTCCAAATTTATTTAATAAAAAAATAATAATTAAATGCGTGAAAAGTTCCTACAAATAAATATATATTTATTCTTTCTTAAATGAAGAGATAGAGCATGAAAGAAATATAAGCCCTCCGATACCATATATAATAAATAAGAGGAAATAATAGAATCAAATGTATAAATATATTGATGATGTGACATAGATGAAAAGATTTGAAGCTTAACCCTTTTTATAGAGTATAAATTAGCTAATTAACTTGATCGTGCAACTAACTAAACCTCGGTGATTGTAATGATATTATAATTGAATGTTTATCCATGAGTTAGTCTATACATAATTTGTATGTGTGTATGATCCAATATAGCCTACCATGAATTTATCAAAAAAATGTTTTTCCGAAACACTGCGGAGCTTGGTATCTAAACAAATCTCTAGCTAACACAAAGGAAAAAGAAAGTTATTGTAATTTAATTACTTCCATGCAAAAAAAAAAGGACTAGAAGCAAAACATTTTCATCAAAGAAAATAACTAATATCCAATTCTGCAATCATAACAAGTTTCATAACTATTCCAGTTCACCAAAACATACTAGAGAAGTTTAAGACAAACTAGACGCAGCTAGCTAGATCATAGATCAAATTAATTAAGTTTATATAACTGCATTAATTATTACTTATAGTAATTAAAACATAACAAGGACTTAGCTAATTTAGACCAAATTCACAAAACAAACTCAACTTACCTTGAAATAAATATCATATAACCCCACATTAGAAAACTTAGGAAATATCCAAATAGGTGGATCTGGGAATGAAATGTTGTCCAGTTTCATCATATTGTAGCAGTGTTGATGATCAGTACCATCCACTGTGTACTCAATACACTCTGGCATGGTATCCATGGCATACACTCGGTCCGGTTTAGCCCAAAAGCCGTCACAAGGGAACATCCAAGTGAGAAATTCTCTAAAAGAAACGAAAACGGCTCTCCCCCCCATGCTTGAGGGTGTCGTCCATTTTCGAGCCATGAAATCCCAGCGGAAAATTCTTACTTCACATGTATCCGGGCTCAAGAAAACTAACAACAGATTAACACTGGCATCTGCGAGTACGCAAAGGAAATGCTTATCATCGAGTAATTCCTCGATGGTGTCTCCTCGCGGTAATGCTGGGTTAGTGTCTATGTCTACATTTAGAACAGTGAAGCTCAACTCAGGATAGAAAGTTATGGTGGCAAGACGGTAATCAGTGAGCATAGCATAAAGTGTTAGAACTTCGTCGGAGAGACAATCAGCAGTTGCCGATAAAGTGTAGACCAATATTACACACACACAAACGCACAAATATCAGTAAAACTCGATCTCAATTGGTGCTGCAAAAATTGACAGCCTTTTCTGGTTTTCTTCATCTGCTTAAATAAACGATTACATGGAAACTAAATATAATTAAATCTAAATTTAGCTAATGCCTAAAAATAGTAATCCCTAATTAGGGGGCGCCTAAAGATAGTAATCCCTAATTAGGGGGCACAAGAATTATTCCTACAGTCTTCTCCTAAGCCTTGTGTCCACTGTTAATGTCGATGAGGCCGATTTTTTCCCGCGTAGCTCATGAAATTTGGACTTTGCAAGCGCCTTCGTCAAAATGTCGCTTAGTTGATCTTCGCTCCCGATGAACTCCACATCAATCAGACCTTCTTCTGCAACCTCCCGGACAAAGTGATATTTCACTCGAATATGCTTACTCTGCCCGTGGAGAACTGGGTTCTTGATCAAAGCAATGGCAGACTTGTTGTCCACCCTCAGCATTGGCGCTCTCGGTGTTGTTCCCTGCACATCTGCCAGTACACGAGCAAGCCACAATGCTTGACTAGCAGCATTGGCAGCTGCTATATACTCCGCCTCACAGCTAGACTGAGCCACCACCTTCTGCTTCATGGATTGCCAGGTGATCGGACTGCCGCTGAGGAAGAAGATCACGCCGGTTGTGCTCTTGCTTGTATCTACATCTCCGGCGTAATCACTGTCGCTGAAACCTGTCAAATAAGGCTCCTCCTCCCTCCTACTGAACCAGACCCCCCAACTTTGAGTCCCAGCCACATAGCGCATGATGCGCTTCACAGCAGCAAGGTGATCCTCGCGTGGATCTTCCAAGAAACGGCTCACATACCCAACTGCAAATGCTAAATCAGGGCGGGTGTTGACCAGATACCTCAGGCTCCCGACGGCGCTCCTGTATGCCGTCGCATCGACTGGCGGCTCGGTGCTGAGCTTACTCAACTTCAATTGCGGCTCCATGGGCACATGACAGGGGTTGCACCCTGTCATGCCGCTCTTCTCCAGGATCTTGCCGGCGTAGGCGCCTTGGCTCAGCGAGATCCCCCTCGCACTCTGCTTCACTTCAATGCCGAGGTAGTAGTGAAGCAGGCCGAGGTCACTCATTTTGAACGCGGCCGCTATCTGCTTCTTGAATGACTTGATGTCGCTGCTGTTCGAGCCGGTGATCACAAGGTCATCAACATAGACTCCGATCACCAGCTGCTTGCCATCGTTCTGCTTGATGTAGATGGTGTGTTCCGACGGGCTCCTCGTGAAACCGAATGAACACAAAGTGCCGTCCAGCTTTGCGTTCCACGCGCGTGGTGCTTGATGCAGCCCGTACAGGGCCTTCCGCAGCTTGAGTACCTTGTGTTCCTTGCCAGCGACCACGAATCCGGCTGGCTGCTCGACGTACACCTCCTCCTCAAGGTCGCCGTTCAGGAACGCCGATTTGACGTCCATGTGGTGCACCTCCCACCGCTCGTGTGCCACAAGGGCGATGAGAAGGCGCACCAAGTCGAGTCGTGCCACCGGCACGAAAACCTCGTCGTAGTCGATGCCGTGCCGCTGCGCATAACCCTTCACCACGAGGCGCGCCTTGTGCTTGGACACCGCCCCGTGCTCGTCTCTCTTCACCTTGAAGACCCACTTCAAACCAATCGCCCGGCGTCCGGGCGGGAGGTCGGTGAGGGACCATGTTTGGTTGTCCTCGATCAACTCCATCTCCTCCATCATCGCCTTCCTCCAGCTGGGGCTGCGCTCTGCTTCGGCGAACGACGCATGCTCGTCGGAGCTTACGATGTGGAGCTCCTCCATGACCAGTGCCCGCGGCGTGAAGCCACGCGGCGAGGCCGACCCAATGATGTTGTCGATCTTCTGGAATCGGAGAGGCGCACTGTTGTGGTCAGCGTCTAGGTGCTCGCTGGCCTCACTCGGTGGTGAGGCGAACTCCACCTCGCCGTGTCCTGCAGGTGCCGCGCCTCTGCGAGCATGAGGTGATGCTGGCGGCGTCACCTCGCCCTCCTCGGTCGCAGCTCCAGGTACCTCGGTCACCGGAGGTCCCTGGTTGGCGATGAAGTACTTTACTGTGAACACGTCGTTGTCGCCGATCGGCTCGTCGTTGACATCGCCCGAGCCCCAGTCCCACTGGGCTCCCTCGTCGAACACCACGTAACGTGTGATGTGCACACGCTTCGCGACGGGTTTGTACGCGCGGTACGCCTTGGAGCCGCGCTCGTAGCCGATGAAGATCATCTTGCGGCCACGGTCCTCGAGCTTCTTCAAGTTCGGTGCCGTGTTACGGACGTAGACGATGCTACCAAACGTCCTCAGGTGGTGCACCACCGGCTTCTTCCCGTGCCACGCCTCGAACGGCGTCATGCCATTCACGCTCTTCGTTGGGCAGCGGTTGAGGATGTACACCGCGGTGGTTACGGCCTCGCCCCAGAAACACCCCGGCAGCCCTTTCGCCTTTAGCATGCTTCTTGCCGTTGACACCACCGTCCCGTTCCGCTGCTCGACCACGCCGTTTTGTTGCGGACTGTATGGCGCGGTGTGTTGGCGATGTATCCCTTCTCCCGCGCAGTACTCCGCGAATTCAATTGAGGTGAATTCACCACCACGATCGGGCCGGAGCCCTCCCAACTTTAGCCCCGACTCTCCCTCAGCTCGAGTTTGGAGCTCCTTGATAGCAGCCGTGGCACAATCCTTCGAAGGGATCGCGGCTACCCACATGAAACGGCTGAGGTTGTCGATGAGCAACAAGAAATACTTGTTGTCGCTTGGGGTCGCCGGTGTGATCGGCCCGCACAGATCGCCATGCACGAGCTCCAGTCGCCTCTTCGCGCGGTATTCTGCCTTCACTAGGAATGGGGCGCGTTTCTGCTTGCCCGCTAGACAAGCCTTGCAGAGCTGATCCACCTTCCCGATCTCCGGTAGGCCGCGCACCAGCTCCTCCCGAGCTAGTTTCCGGAGCGCCGCCATATTGACATGGCCGAAACGCTCGTGCCAACGCCATGCCACCTCGTCGCCGCGCTCACGCACCGCCAAGCACATCGGTGATGCTATATTGATTTGGAGCAGGTACAGGCGATTCGCCTCCCGCGTCACCCTCGCCAACAGCTGACCACCGGGCTCCCGAATCTGCATCATGCCGACGTCGATCTCAATCTTGAAGCGGACCTCGTCGAGCTGGCCTAGACTCACAATGTTCGTTGTCAGCCGGGGAATAAAGTAGACCCCGACAAACGATCGGAGCTCGTCGTTCTTGCACTTGAAGACGACGGTGCCCCGCCCCTCGATCCGCGTCACCGAGTCGTCGCCGAAGCGCACGGTTCCGCGCACCTCCGGATCTAGCTTCGAGAAGGCAGCTTTGGACCCGGACATGTGATTTGTTGCCCCGGAGTCCAGAACCCACGTTTCTGCCTCCCTCTCCTCATATTCTCCGAGTTGCGCGAACACCTTTTCTTCGTGGATCTCGACTTCGGCCACGGACGGCGCCTGCCCAGACCCTTCACTGGCATGGTGCGATGTTCCCGCCGGCACCGGATCGGCCCTGTCGAGCGGCGCGATCGGGGACGGAAGCGGCGCCGATGTCGATTTCGACAGTGGTGGGAAGAGAATGGGTGAGCACTTTGCCAGACAGAGAGTAGCCTCCTCTTCATCCTGGACCGTATGGGCCTGCTCCTTCTTGGGCTTCGATCGGCAATCCCAGGCCCAATGACCCAACTTCCCACAGCGGCGGCATTCGTCAGTGGGCTTAGGTGAGTTTGTCGGTCCCCTCGATGACCCGCTGGCACGCCTGCGACCGCGCCCACGTCGGCTGCCTCCTCCCTTGTGCACACCGCCGCCTCCTTTCTCCGCGTCACGCTTCTTCTGCCGCGCCTCCCACTCCTCCTTAGTAAGGTACAGCTTCCCATCATGCTGCAAGGACGCCGGCGGTTCATTGAGTTCTTCTTCCGCCTCCTGTAGCCGTCCGATGAGATCCGCGACGGTCATGGTGGACGGATCGAGCAGGGTCTTGATTGCGATCGCAATCTGTTTGAACCGGGAGGGAAGGCTTCGCAGCATCTTTTCCACGATCTCCCCTTCCTTTACCTCATCGCCCAGCATGTTGAGGTGTGCCGCCATGCTATTTAGGCGCAGTGCAAACTCTTCGACGGTCTCGCCGTTGTTGAACGTGGCAAGGTTGAATTTCTTGCGTAGCTACTGCGCCGTCGATTTCCTCACACGATCATCATCGATTCGTATGGTTGCGATCGCATCCCAAGCCTCCTTAGCCGTCTCCTTGGAGCTGATGGTCGACACCATCTCGGGCGGCACCGCGCTCATCAACGCGTCGAGCGCCATCATCTCCTCCTGCAAGTCGGAAGTACCCTTGTCGATGGCGTTTCACAGTGCCCTAGCCCTCAACTTGACCTTCATCATGAGCGCCCAGTCAGAGTAGTTGGTCTTGGTGAGGACGGGGTAGCTACTCCCGGTTCCCACCTCACGAATCACCCGCTGGACCACGCCCTTGGTCTTGTCGTCCCCCATGATCCTTGGAAGAACCTAACTCTGATACCACTTGTTAGAACTTCGTCGGAGAGACAACTAGCAGTTGCCGACAAAGTGTAGACCAATATTACACACACACAAACGCACAAATATCAGTAAAACTCGATCTTAATTGTAGCTGCAAAAACTAGCAGCTTTTTCTGATTTTCTTCATCTGCTTAAATAAACGATTACATGGAAACTAAATAACATGGAAACTAAATCTAATTAAATCTAAATTTAGCTAATGCCTAAAGATAGTAATCCCTAATTAGGGGGCATAAAGAACTCCCTTGTAGAACATCATAGAGGCAATACTCGTTTCATCATTCTTGAATTCGAACATGGCCGAATCATTGCCAGGTATTTCACAATATCCGAACGTTAGCCTGTCAGTTGGAACACAACAACGAACCGTTGTTCCAAAGAAGGTGGTGGATATGATTATTCAAATGATGTAACGTGCGTCGATATCCAAGTCTTCAAAGGCAGGATCGTAAATCAGATCGAATGGTGCCGGGGGTAACCATATCTGGGTTTGCGTAAAGATGTTTGTGACCACAATCTCATGTGGATCTCCCAGAGCACTGATAATGAACTCATGTGAGGAGAAAAGGATAGTTTCGGAATTAACGTGTTCCAGGAGTTCTTTTGTGTAGATGTGACTACGGGCCACGTCAAATAGTCGCATGCCGGAAGTAGGTGCATGGCAGCAAAGGAGGACAGGGAGTAGCAGCTCGTTGTTCTTCGGCATAGGGGCGATATTCCATCCCCGGCTAGTGCAAATCAATCACATGGCAGCGTAGTCCCCGAAAGTATTGAGTCGCTCCACAATTGAAGGGATCAAATCTACAATGAGCGATTTCCAGTCCCTCGCTTCCCCTTTGTTGCCATTGTCACCGTCTTCTACAGCTTGGATTTCGTCAAGATCATGAATTTGCATTTTCACGGCCCGTGCTCTGAAATAGAAAGAAAAGTTACATGATCATGAATTATTTATTCATCAGTGAAGTGAAGAAGATCGTAAGTGTTTCTGTGACGCATTTGTTTGTAATAATTTATGAATTATTATTTATTGCAGTAATTAACATTCTGTTGTACTAACTATGTTTATGAACATATTTATGTGGCAAGGTAATAGGAGAAACTACTGGTATGGAAATGATGCTTTAAATTTTAAATGCACGAAACACAATCACAATCAATTGAAAATGTAAGCTATTTCTTATTAGGTTTTTTTAATTTTTTTTTTCTCTCCTCAATTGCCCTTCATAAATGAGAAGTCTTGTGTTATATATTGTTTCACATGACTAGTTAATTAAATATTTAGAAAGAATTGCATGAATTCAAGTCTCCAAGTGTTCCACTAGTCATTAAAGCTATTAAGAATTGCTACCAAATTTTCTTGTCTAAACTGGTACATATTTCGACCTATGTCTATGTATGCAAAAGTTAATAAATTAGCAATGTAACTAATGGTCATAACAGAACAGCTATTGTCTACGAAATACAACAAAATCGTATCTAAATTGGCCTCATCGATCATAGTCGATTGACTTGCTGGTCAATCAACTCACAATTCCTCGACCCAGTTCATATCGAAATTTCTTCATATATAACCATCTATCTCAGACTACAAACAAATATATACATCTAATAAAATGTGCTTTAATTACATGCTCGCAGGCATGAAGTGCTAACCAGTTCTGGAAAACTGATTTTGATTATAGTTTTTCTTATATAGCTGTTGTTATTCCTCAATAGTTTCAAATGCTCTCTAGAGCAACCTTCTTTCTAAGAAGAACCTAATTAGTTAAATCATCCATTTAGAATTTTAGATCAAAGTGCTAATTAATTATACTCCTCAAGACACTAGCCCTAATGAACTCCTAATGTATATATAAAACTAATATATGTATGGAGGTGACTCAACAAACCTATCATGTCTTGCAACAATTTTTTTCTTTACTACCAAAACATCTTGCTGTGATAAGAAGTAACAAACATTCTATGCAACTGCTGCTGATGCTTTAAATGCATGAGTATGTACGTATACGAGCATGATGCTGTTGCGGCATGCATGAACAACGCATAGCACTTAATTGAAAAAAATTATGCAAATGATATAGACTACAATGCAACAATTAATCTTTAGTCTTTTTTTTTCCTAATTCCAACGGATTTCTTGGAAACAGCGTGACTGATTCTATTTATCAGCAATTTTTAGCAAACTACAAAAACTAAGAAATACTTTTGTCTCTAGAAATATACTCATGAATAGTATATATATAGTCAAATTAGAAAATACAAGAAAGCTCTACTAAAAAAGAAATCTGATCTTTTTGTAAATTATTATCATGCATTACTCCAGATGTTCCTCCTTTAAAATGTAAACTGATATTATATGCAAGATGTCAGTTCCATAGATTAATCAAGCTCAAATTTGTACATATTTGGTTATTTTTAAAAGAAATCTGGTTAACAGAGACATGTCTCTCTTTCATTGATATATAGGACTTTTAACTTTTTATTACTCCCTCCAAATTCAAATAATAAATATTTCATTAGGTGCATATATGAGTTTTCAGCGATATCGATCGACGACCTTTCAGTTTCGGACATATACCCTAAACACCGCATGCACAGCTCTAGGCTCTAGCTAGCTTCTGATCAATACTAACTAATGAATGTTTTAATACCTGAATTTCATCTTGCTACTAATTATATCTATCTTCAACTATAAAATTATGTGACCAGTTGTCACCCAAATTCCCTCTCTACATTATATATAGAACAAATGTGCATGAACACAGAATCTATATATTTAGAGATATAACTGGTATTACCGAAGTGTCCAGCAAACCATGTGCATATTATATAATCTACATATACAAGTTCAATGAATTGCACATAGTTTAAATAATCATTTGAATATATAGTTATATGCAATAGAGGAATGTGTATGCAAGTGTATAATATATAATTATTATATATCAATATGTCTGGGTGTGTGTTAAAAGAAATCCTGTTAACAGAGACATGTCTCTCTTTCATTGATAAGTTTTAAGTTATTACTTCTCCAAATTTCAAATAATAAATGTTTTATTACTTCTCCAATTTTGAAAATATACTATGCACACTACATATGCATCTCTTAACTTCTCTGCTAACGTTTTAATTATTTCATACCTCAAGTTCATCTTTGCTACTAATTATACCTATATTTCATCTATAAAATGATCTAATCGGTTGCAAGCCGTATTAATTCCGTCACTATATTATATGTAGAACATCCTTTTTGAAATTGCATGAACACGAGAATATCTATGTACGTAGAGATTTTAACTGTTATTACCAGAGTTTCAACGAACCACGTGCATATTATATATGAAGTCTATATATATACAAGTTCATGAATTGCATATAGTTCAATTAGATCATGTGAATCCAATAGACGAATGTGTGTGTATATATATATGTGCGTGTGTGTATAATATATATCTATATGTACGTGATAGGTGTGTGAGTGCCAGCCCATGCATGTCTCTGCACATAATATAGACACTAAAACTGCTTTACCTACACAGTTATGCATGCTACTGCTCATCAAAACATACAAAAATCAACGAAAAATATACACAAATCAAATTCAAAGTATTTTTTTTTGCAAAGTATATTTTATTTAATGAACTTTGGAACTAGTAATTTTTTTGCAAAGCATATTTTTAATAACAATATTTTTTTCTAATAATTCTAAAATAACAGTTCAAAAGCCCAAACTATAAAAATCTCCCTACTTAATATATATTAATATCAAATCAAACAGATATACGAAACGTACATAAAACAGATACAATTCAATAGATCAAATATATATTATTCTGGATCGATCCTTATTTTTGCTTAGATCTACTTGCTTGAGTGCAGAATTATAAACTTTGCAGATCGAAAGCTAGGAAGATAATCGATCAGCTCCAAGACTAAGCTAGCATATATCCAGATTTCAACTGATCTCCTGCAAAAAAATAAAATAAAATAAAATAACAAGGTAAAAAATATATATATTAGCTAAGCTTAATAAGAACCTGACAAACACATATATAGCGATCATGACCTTGCTTTAATTATTCTTTGTAAACGGAGAGCTTAGGGAGCTTTTTTTTTCAAGTAAAAGTGTGAGAGTTAATTTTAATTAGTCATTCCTTCTTCTTCTTTTTTTTTTTTTTTTTATCTTGAAGTTACAATTAATCTAGCCATGCATTCCTTCAAGGAGGGAGGGAGGGAGGGAGACGACCTTGGTAGCATCTATCAAGTTTTTCGAGAGAGAGAGGGAGAGAGAGATCAAAAGTTTTAGCCATTACCTTTTTTTTTTGAATACTTGACAGTAGCCATCAAGCTCTTTATTAAACCACATATTACAACACAAACACAAACACAAACACAAACCGCATATTACATCACATCAAATCATCAACCCCTTTTTTTTTAAAAAAAAAACTATTGCATCAACAGCTTTACTTTCGTTACATCTATTGCATCTCCCTATTAATCACCCTGCTTTTCTTGTTTCCCCCGACTTATTGCAGTGTCTCATCCAAAGTTTAGCATCATCCTTCACCCTATCTGCTAACAGACTGACAGTTATGAAATTATTTGAGAATATTTTTGCATTCCTAACTTTTCAAATGTGCCAGCATGCACATATAAAGACTGTCCTCCAGGCCTTGTATTGTCTCGAGCTTGAAGTTCTTGCAATATGTCTTGAACTAGATACAACATTATATATTGTCATTGCTGGAACCATAAATGTAGCGTTTCCATGAATTTGCACCCAATGCCATACCTCTACAGCAAACGGGCACAAGAAGAAAAGATGCAAAGCGGTTTATGAAGGGCAGTCAGCACATAACACACAATCCATCTCACAATTCATGTTCCTCCTCCGCATGACATTGTGTGTCAATAGATGTCCTTGTAATAGCAAGTAGAAGAAAATCTTGACTGTTGGCGGGGCAGCAGCTTCCCACAACTAAAAAAAGAAGCCTTTCATGTTCCCACCTCCTCCAACTGTTTCATAGAAGGATTTTGCACTATGCTCACCTGAAGCAGTCAATCTCCAAGGTAATACATCCTATTGGTCATTGTACTTCATGTCTTGAGCACACATGACCGCCTGATGATGTTGCAGTGTGCGCAGTTGAGGTAGTAAGAAATCCAACGTTGGAATGGCATCCCGTAATGATATCCTTGGGTTAAGGATTCTTGCACCCTCTCCCATAGTGTCAACCAATGTCTTCCCCATCCAGGCATCTCTTCAAAATGATATGGTCTTCCCATTATTTACCTCCCAGCGTGTACACCAAATAAAAAGCAGTTTGATACTCTGTTGAAACACAATCTATTGAAAGTTAATTCAAAATTAGATTAGGATGTGTTTTAGACGTGTAATATTAGTTTTTGCTATAATTAGTTTTGTTGTAGCAAAAATATAAGTGGGTTGTTATTTAATGTTAGTGGGGATTATACTTAGCATTTTATTTGTAACAATAGCTAAAAATAGCAGAGTTGCTGGTTAATTTAGGGAGTCAAAAGTTCTAAATTTAGATATGTAATTTTGAATATGTGATGCTATATAATGAACATTTGTAATTGTATTTAGCAACAGCATGAAAGTTGATTAAAAATTCTGAAAGAGAGAGAGAAAAAGAGTTAATAAGAGGTTAATAAAAGAGAGTTTGCTGCTGAATTCTTCTTTTGTTTTGTAATCTGTTTTTTTAATAGTTCAATTTCTGACAATTGGTATCAGAGCTTGAAAGGGCGCAATCAGAGAGTAGAAGAAAATCTCCCATTGACGAATTATCGAACCTATGACTTCAGGCGCAAACATGACGCAATTTCCTGCTCCTATGCTTACCGGTAACAACTACAGCATATGGAAGGTAAAGATGGAAACTCTACTACTCTCACAAGGTTTGTGAGATATCGTTGAAGATGGATACACCATGTATGCTGCTGAACATCAACTAATGGACGAAGAAAAACAGAAATTGAAGGAGGACAAGATGAAAGATGCACGGGCTCTATTCCTTATTCAGCAATGGGTAGCAGAAAATATTTTCTCATGCATCATCAATGCAACCAAATCAAAGGATGCTTGAGATATGCTATAACAAGAGTTCAAAAGATCAGCTAAGGTGCAAGTAGTCAAATTACAAACCTTGCGGAGACAGTTCCAAAATCTGCAGATGCGAGACTCGAAGAAGGTAAAAAAGTACTTTTCACAAGTTATGGATTTAGTTAATCAGATGTGTTCACTTGGTGATAAAGATATTACCGAACACAAACTTATAGAAAAAATGTTGATTAGCCTTCCTGAGAGTTTTGACTTTATAGTTACCGCTATAGAGGAATCTAAAGACCTTGCAACCTTACCCATACAACAGCTGATTAGTTCTCTAGAAGCCCATGAAGAGAGAAAATTGCTGAGAAATATGTCCAATGAAACTGCCTTCAAAGCAAGTTCAAATTTCAGATCTGAAAATTTTCTGAAAAAAGAAAACCTGAAAAAAATCAGAAATTGATGTTTATGCTGAATCTAGTAAGGCCAAACGGTGGTTTGCAATCTGTAAGAAAGATAGCCATGATATTAAGTATTGTTGGTCTACTAAACATTGCAACAAATGCAAAAAGAAGGGCCATATAGCACGGCTCAGTCGAAAAAATGGTTTTTAGCAAACAAATGAAGCCATAAGTCAAGTACAACAGCTTCCTACACAAGCAAACTTCATTGAACAGAAGGAAAATTCAGAAAACATATTCTATGCATGTCATTCTGCAAGTGAAGAAAGAGGCGATGTATGGTATCTAGACAGCGGATGTACAAATCATATGATTGGCAACCATCAGATATTCCATGAAATCAACACCTCATTTGAAACCAATGTTCGAATGGGAAATGACGCATTGGTTCAAGCCAAAGGCAAGGACAACATCGCAATACACACTAAGATGGGTTCAAGATTCATAAGGGACGTGCTATTAGTATCAGATTTGAAACAAAATCTTCTCAGCGTGGGACAACTTGTTCAAAACGGTTATGCAGTACATTTTGAGAAGCATGACTGCAATATAATTGATCGACATGGCCAAGTGCTGGCGAGTATTGGGATGGAAGACAACAAAAACTTTGCATTAAACTTGAAGCATACTCCTCAACAATTAGTCCTTCAAACCAATACAATTGATGAGTCAGTTCTTTGGCACAGAAGGTTCGGTCATCTCAACTATAGAGCACTCAAATTGCTACAAGCAAAAAAGATGGTGCAAGAACTACCTGAGATCAACTCAAATTGTCAAACTTGTGAATGATGCATTCGAGGCAAGCAACATCGGAAATCTTTTCCCAAAAAAGGTGCATGGAGGGCAAGTTCACCATTGGAGTTAATTCACACCGATATCTGTGGCAAAATGCAAACACCATCAGAAGGACAAAATTGGTATTTTCTTATCTTTGTGGATGATTTTACAAGAATGACTTGGGTTTATTTTCTCAAAGAAAAGTCACAAGCACTTGAAATATTCAAAAAGTTTAAAGCTCTAGTTGAGAACCAAAGTAGTTTCAAAATCAAGGTGCTAAGAAGTGACAGAGGTGGAGAATATACATCCAACCAATTTGTTAAATTCTGTGAAGATCATGGAATTAAAAGACAACTCACAACTGCCTATACCCCTCAACAAAACGGTGTTGCAGAAAGGAAAAACCGTACCATAGTGGAAATGGCAAGAGCCATGCTCAAAGACAAGGGTATACCGATAAAATTCTGGGCTGAAGCTGTTTCGTTAGCTGTCTATGTCCAAAATAGAAGCTCTACAATAGCTGTGCCAAATAAAACCCCAATTGAAGCATGGAGTGGAACAACTCCAAATATTAGCCATTTGAAAATTTTTGGTTCAGTATGCTATGCACATGTAGCAAAGGAAAATAGATTTAAACTTGATGATAAAAGTGAACGGTGTATTTTTATGGGATATATGGATGGCACCAAAGGGTATAGACTATACAACCTTAAGAAAAAGAAATTAGTTATTAGTAGAGATGTTATCTTTGATGAGAAAACAGTTCATAATTGGGAAAAAAATCAAGTACCTGTGTGTCAATCAACACCAGTGATCATATTTCAAAACCAAGATGTCCAATATATCTCAAATATAGCAACTCCAAATATAACACCACAAACAACCCCTAGCCAAGGTCCGAGCAGCAATTCGGCTGCACAACTCAATGACAATCTGCAACCAGAAGCCTCTAATTTACAATCAGCTGGCTCTAATCCACAATATCCTGATGTAGAAGCTCCTACAAGAGGAGTTAGAACTTTGGCATAACTGTATGAAAGGGCATAAAGATGCAATTTCTCGGTGGTTGAACCACAATCATTCGAGCAAACCCAACGGCAAGAAAACTGGAGAGAAGCCATGAAGCAAGAAATTGAGATGATTGAGAAAAATAATACATGGGAGTTAATGGACAAACCAACCTATAGAAATGTAATTGGAGTAAAATGGATCTACAAGACCAAGTTGAATCTAGATGGTTCAGTTCAAAAGTTTAAGGCAAGACTTGTTGCAAAGGGGTTCAAGCAAAAACCTGGAGTCGACTACTTCGAAACATATGCACCGATTGCACGTTTAGAAACAATCCGCACGATCATAGCTCTAGTAGCACAACAAAGATGGCAGATCTTTCAACTTGATGTCAAATCAGCTTTTTTAAATGGAGAACTTGACGGAGAAATTTTCGTTGAGCAACTTGAAGGATTTTTGGCTCAAGGGGGAGATGACAAAGTCTACAAATTGAGGAAAGCACTCTATGGACTGAAACAGTCTCCAAGAGCGTGGTACAGTGAAATCGATAAATATTTTTTACAAAACGGATTCAAGAAGAGCAAGTCAGAACCAACTATGTGAAGAAAAGAGGTACTGATATTTTAATTGTTGCTTTATATGTTGATGATTTAATCTACACCGGCAATAGTGAAACAATAATGCAAATGTTTAAAGAAGACATGATGAAAACTTATGAAATGAATGATCTTGGATTGATGAAATACTTCTTAGGCATAGAAGTGATTCAAGGTGAAAATGAGATATTCATATCTCAAAGGAAATATGCTGAATGCATATTGAAAAAAGAATAGAATGCAAGATTGCAAGAGTGTCACAACATCACTGGTTCCAACTAAGAAATTCAGAAGAGAAGATGGCTCTGCTAAAATAGATTCAACTGATTATCGTAGTTTGGTTGGAAGTTTACTGTACTTGACGGCAACAAGGCTAGACATCATGTTCAGTTCAAGCCTTTTATCAAGGTATATGGATTGTCCAACCAAAAATCATTTTACAGCGGCAAAACGAGTTCTCAGATACATTAAAGGTACTGTTGCACATGACATATGGTACAAACCAGTCAACAACCCAAAGCTGATTGGTTATACCGATAGCGATTGGACAGGATGTCAAGACGATATGAAGAGTACTTCAGGCTATGCATTCTCTCTTGGATCAGGAATTTGCTCTTGGTCATCTAAGAAACAAATGGTGGTTGCCTTATCAACAGCTGAGGTAGAATATGTGGCAGCAGCAAGAGCCGTTGCACAGGCCATTTGGCTTAAAAAAATATTGGAGGATGTCAATAGCAAAATGGAGGAACCTGTCATTATCTACAGTGACAGTAAATCTGCCATAGCAATTAGCGAGAATCCAATCAGCCATGACAGAACCAAGCACATTGCCATCAAGTATCACTACACTAGAGATATAGTCGAGAAACAAGAAGTGCAGCTGAAGTTTTGTCGAACTGACGAACAGTTTGTAGACATCTTTACGAAGGTGCTAACAAAGGAGAAGTTTGAACTCAACAGGGAACACATAGGTGTATCCCAGATGGAATCGTTTTACTGCTGAGGGGGAGTGTTGAAACACAACCTATTGAAGGTTAATTTAAAATTAGATTAGGATGTGTTTTAGACGTGTAATATTAGTTTCTGCTATAATTAGTTTTGTTGTAGCAGAAATATAAGTGGATTGTTATTTAATGTTAGTGGGGATTATACTTAGTATTTTATTTATAACAGTAGCTAAAAATAGTAGAGCTGCTGGTTAATTTAGGGAGTCAAAAGTTCTAAATTTAGATAGGTAGTTTTGAATATGTGATGCTATATAATGAGCATTTGTAATTGTATTTAGCAACAACATGAAAGTTGATTAAAAATTCTGAAAGAGAGAGAGAAAGAGAGTTAATAAGAGGTTAATAAAAGAGAGTTTGCTGCTGAATTCTTCTTTTGTTTTGTAATCTGTTTTTTTAATAGTTCAATTTTTTACAATTGCCTCCAAAAGAATGACCCCTTCTTTATCCATATTAGCGGCCCATTTGCATAGCTTCCCTGCCAGTAAAGTTTGACAAGCACCACTGTCAGT
Source organism: x Bolboschoenoplectus mariqueter (assembly GCA_037678475.1). NCBI lineage: Eukaryota > Viridiplantae > Streptophyta > Magnoliopsida > Poales > Cyperaceae > x Bolboschoenoplectus > x Bolboschoenoplectus mariqueter. The sequence continues at coordinate 3,084,983 of CM075236.1, read as the reverse complement.
AAGGAATCTGGTTACTTATAAGCTCTCCACCACCATCTTAATAGTAAGGAAGTATCGTGTAATGTCAGATCTCTAACACCCATACCCCCCACTGTCTAGGAATACAAACTGTGCGCCAGAAGTTAACTCCTCTGTCATGATATTCATTTTTCACTCAAAGGAAATCACATCTTATCTTGTCCAGTCTTCAAATAACCCAAACAAGGAGTCTAAAACATGCCATATAATACACCGGTATTGAAGATAGGACCGCATTGATCAATTGCAATCTACCTCCTCGTGATATCATCTTCCCTTCCCATCACTATAACTTTCTCTGTACCCTTTCTACAAGAGGTAGGAACATTACACGTGAAGGCTTACGTACTGTCAGTGGCATTCCAAGGTACGTAAGTGGCAGCTCCTTTTGTACACATCTTAAAATAAGACGTGCTTGATCAATTTCATGCTCCTCCAACCCAAATGGTACAAAGCAACTTTTGGATATGTTTGTTAAGCCAAATATCTTTGTGAAAATGTGAAGCATCAGATTTAATGTTACTAGCGTAGCGGAGCTTGAAGTAGCTATAACAACAGTGTCATCTTCATATTGAAAAACCAATATACAGTCATTGGGTTTTGGAGCAATTGAATGTTACAACAACCCATTTGCTCTGTGTAACATTTGATGTAGCACATCCACAATGAGAATAAATAGCATGAGGTGTAAAGAACAGAAAACTCGAAAAAATTGACAGAACAATGTTTAACACAACAACACTATTTTTTATTACTATCTCTCTTCTTTCTTACATCAAATGATTATCAAATATCATCTTTTATACATGAATGTAATACCAAAAATAACTATCCAAAAATAACTATCTTGACTCACACGTATTAGTTAAAACTGACTCTACTAAAAAAAACTTAAAAGAACCAGAAATAACCTTATTACAATGTAATCAAATTAATCAAAAATAACCAATAACTAATTTTAGATATTTCAACACTCCCCCTCAGAGGTGAAATGTTTCATTTTGAGTTACACCAATGCATTTCCTGTTTGATTCAAATCTTTCCTTTGTTAACACCTTAGTGAATATATCTGCTAATTGCTTATCAGTTCTACAAAACTTCAACCGAACTTCTAGTTTCTCCACTGCATCTCGTGTATAGTGATACTCGATTGTAATGTGTTTGGTTCTGTCATGACTGATCGGGTTTTCATTGATGGCAATGGCTGATTTGCTGTCACTGTATATGGTGATTGGTTTCTCTATTTTGCTGTTGATGTCCTCATAATTCTTTTGAGCCAAATGGCCTGTGCAGCTGCTCTTGCAGCTGCAACATATTATGCTTCAGCCGACAATAAAGCTACCACTGATTGCTTCTTGGATGACCACGAACAAATTCCAGATTCAAGAGAAAATGCATAACCAGAGGTGCTCTTCATGTCATCTTGGCAACCTGCCCAATCACTATCTGTATACCCTATCAATTTGAAGTTCTTGACGAGTTTATACAGAATCCCATATTCAAAAGTGCCCTTGATGTATCTCAATACACGTTTCGTCGCTATAAAATGCCTCTGAGTTGGACATCTCATGTACATAGACAGTAGACTGGTGCTGAACACAATGTCAGGTCTCGTGGCGGTTAAATACAGCAGACTTCCAATTAAACTCCTGTACTCACTTTGATTTACTAGAATTGAGTCATCTTCCTTCTTGTATTTCTCATTCGGTACCAGGAGTGTTGTTATACTTTTGCAACTGGCCATGTTGTGCTTTCTCAATAAATTTTCTGCATACTTCTCCTGTGAGATGAATATGCTTTGTCTAATTTGATCTACTTCTATTTCCAAAAAGTATTTCATCAAGCCGAGATCACTCATATCAAAAGTTTCCATCATTTCTACCTTGAATACCCTCATCAACTCTTCATTGTTACCTGTATAGATGAGATCATCAACATCCGGGGTTACAATTAAGATACTTGTCCCTTGTTTCTTCACATAGAGGGTTGGCTCGGATTTACTCTTCTCAAATGTCTTTTGCAGAAAGTATTTGTCTATTTGGCTGTACCAGGCTCTTGGAGCCTGTTTCAGTCCATATAGAGCTTTCTTCAATTTATACACTTTGTTCTCTCCCCCTTTAATTGTGTACCCTTTTGGTTGATCAACATATATCTCTTCATTTAATTCTCCATTCAGGATGGTTGATTTAACATACCATCTTTGTTGAGCTGCAAGTGCAATAGCAGTTCTGATCATTTCTAATCGAGCCACTGGTGCATAGGTTTCAAAATAATTCACCCCATGTTTTTGCTTGAATCCCTTGACAACAAGTCTGGCCTTGAATTTTTGAATGCTTCCATCTGGATTCAATTTTGTTTTGTAAATCCACTTGACACCAATGATGCTTCGATTTACTGGTTTGTCTACTAGCTCACATGTGTTGTTTTTCTCAATCATCTCAATTTCTTGCTCCATGGCTTCTCTCCAATTTGATTGGCTTTGTGCTTGCTCGAACGATTGTGGTTCTACTATCGAGAAATTGCATCTTTCGGTCCTTTCATAAAGTTCAGCCAATGTTCTAACTTTTCTTGGAGGAGTTTCTGCTGAATCATCACTTGAATTAGAGCCATTTGATTGTGAATTAGAGGCATCAGATTGTATATTGTCATCAGGTTGCTCGGTTGAACTTTCATTTGGGTCTCGGCTGGGTGTTGTTCAGATTGTAGATTGTCATCAGGTTGCTCGGTTGAACTTTCATTTGGGTCTCGGCTGGGTGTTATTTGTGGTGTTGAATGTTCAAGTACTAGTGTGGAGTATTCAACTCCTGGTACTAGTGTTGGTGTTCTGGAGTGTGTCTGAGAATTGTTATCACCTAGTTGCAAGTCTTCAATGGGTTGCATGATTGAGTCACTGCTGGATTCCTGTTGAGGTATTGGTTGTTTTGAAGAAGGCAAGGATTCAGTATTTGAAGTGCTTTGGTTTCCTTGATTTTGGAAAATAACAATAGGTGTGTGTTGATCCATGGATGCTGAGTTGATTTCCCAAGCGTGTCTCTCTTTCATAAAAAATAACATCCCTACTCACCACCAATTGTTTCTTCTGTATGTTATGTTATACAGTCTATATCCCTTTGTGCTGTCCATGTATCCCATGAAGATGCACTTTTCACTCTTATCATTAAGTTTTTGTCTCTTCTCTTTCGGTATATGTGCATAACACACAGACCCGAAAACTTTCAGATGGTTTATGGTCGGTTTCCTTCTACTCCAGGCCTCAATTGGAGTTTTGTTTGGCACAGCAGTAGTTGGACACCTGTTTTGGATGTACACAGCCACCGCTCTGCCTCTGCCCAGAATTTCAATGGGATACCCTTGTCCTTCATCATGGCTCATCCCATCTCAACAATGGTACGATTTTTCCTCTCAGCAACACCATTTTGTTGTGGTGTGTACGCTGTTATAAGTTGCCACCTGATGCCATGAGTTTCACAGAAGTTTGTAAATCGCTTTGAAGTATATTCTCCCCCTCTATCACTTCTTAAGCATTTGATTTTGTATTCACTCTGATTTTCGACAAGTGCTTTGAAGTTCTTAAACGTTTCTAAAGCTTGAGACTTTTCTTTAAGAAAATACACCCAAGTCATCCGAGTATAATCATCAATGAAGGTTAAGAAGTACCAGTTTCGACCTTCTGATGGTGTTTGCATTTTCCCACAGATATCTGAGTGTATTAGTTCTAATGGTGAGCTTGCTCTCCATGCATTCCCTCTGGGAAATGGATTCTTGTGCTGCTTGCCAAGAATGCACCCTTCACACAGATGCTTTTCTGTGTTAATTTCAGGAAGCCCTTGCACCAACTCTTTTGCCTTCATCAATTTGAGTGCACCATAGTTTAGATGCCCAAATCTTTTGTGCCAGATGATGGTTTCATCGACAGTTTCTGCTTGAAAACTCTGTTGTGATGTATGGTTTAATTGCAGTATAAAGTTTTTATTGCTCTCCATCTCAATGCATGCAATCACCTCTCCATCCTTGTTAAGTATTCTACAGCCTTTTCTTTCAAAATGAACAGCATATCCATTTTGTACGAGTTTTCCCACACTAAGCAAGTTTTGTTTCAGTTCTGGTACAAACAAAACATCTTTGATTACCTTTAATCCTTGCTTGGTTTGTACAGCAACACTTCTTTTCCTTTTGCCTGCACCAATGCATCATTACTCAACTTAATCTTGGTTTCAACGGCTCTGTTGATCTCATGGAAGATTTGTTGATCTCCAGACATGTGATTAGTACAGCCACTATCCAAATATCAAGTGTTGTTTGTTTCTCCTTTTGCAGAATCATTTGCATAGAAGATGATGTCTGGGTGTTCTGCTTGCTCTGAGAAGTTTGCTTGTGGTGAATCATTCGTGTTCTGACATGAGGTTTTTCTGTACTGATCTTCCAAGTTTGTTCTACACAACCTGGCAATGTGTCCCTTCCTCTTACACCTATTGCAGACTTTAGTGGACCAGCAAAACTTGGTGTCACGGGTGTTTTTCTTACAGATATCACACCACCTCTCTTCCTTCTTGGTTTCAACATTATTCTGTGTAGCAGGTTTCTCCAAATTCTCCCTTTTTGGATAACTGCCACGTTTTGAATCAGTTATGGCCTTGAAAGCAGTTTCATTGGTCATGTTTCTCTGCAACCTCCTTTCCTCATGTGCTTCTAACGAACTGATCAACTGTTGTATGGGTAATGCTTCAAGATCTTTGATTTCTTTTATAGTTGTGACAATTGAATCAAAACTTTCAGGAAGACTAACCAATAACTTTTCAACCAGTTTTTAATATGTTGTGTCTCTATCCCCTAGAGCACGCATTTGGTTTACAAGGTTCATAACTTGAGAGAAATACTCCCTAACTCTTTGTGTATCTCTCATTTGAAGGTTTTGGAATTGCCTGCGCAGAGTTTGAAGTTTAACCACTTGTACCTTCATTGATCCTTTGAACTCCTGTTGCAGCATGTTCCAAGCTTCGTTGGATGTGGTTGCGTTGATGATGCATGAGAAGATATTCTCTGCTATCCCTTGTTGAATAAGGAACAACGCTTGTGCATCTTTCGACTTGTCTTCATGCAGCTTCTGCTTCAATTCCTCTGTTAATTGATCCCTAGCAGCATATGTGGTGTATCCGCTTTCAACAATATCCCATAGATTTTGCGAGAGTAGTAGTGTCTGCATCTTGACCTTCCATATGTTGTAATTTTCGCCGACAAGAACGGGGATTGGAGAAACCTACTCTGATATCAATTGTAAAGAACATAAAACTCGAAAAAATTGACAGAACAATGTTTAACACAACAACACTATTTTTTATTACTATCTCTCTTCTTTCTTACATCAGATGATTACCAAAGATCATCTTTTATACATGAATATAATACCAAAAATAACTATCTTGACTCACACGTATTAGCTAAAACCGACTCTACTAAAAAAAATTTACAAGAACCAGAAATAACCTTATTACAATGTAATCAAATTAACCAAAAATAATCAATAACTAATTTTAGATATTTCAACATGAGGGACATAGGGCCCCCTCTCTAAGACCTCTGTGATGAAGGAAAAAAGGTGAATATTTCTCATTCATTACAATTCGAGATGAGCTTGTCGATAACAGCTGTGATATCCACTACCAACACTTCAAGCGAAAAATCTCTAGCATGCAGTACCCTTATCAAGAAATTTCAGCTTATCAAATCAAAAGCCTTAGCAAAGTCGATCTTAAGAAAATTGCACTACTTCCATATTGTGCCACATGCTGAAGGACTTCCCTTGTAGCAATGAAAATTTCAAATATATGTCGACCCTTGACAAAGGCTGTTTGATGTCGATCAATTAGCCTTGGCAAATGCCGCCTTATCTTACTAGCCAAGACTTTGGAAATCAATTTAGGAATCAAGTTGATAACACTAATTGGCCAAATACCTGCTGAGGCACTTCCTTCTTGGGAAACATCACAATGTTGGCATCATTCATTTTTGTAAGGTCCAATTCGTGGTCAAAAAAATTTTGAAAACCCTGCAGGACATCATGCTTAACCAACGGCCAATAGTGCCGTAAAAATTCATTCAGAAGGCCATCTAGGTTGGAAGTTATATTTCACGCCAACTGGTGAGCCGCTATCTTAATCTCATCCTCTATAAAATGTATTAGCTATAATCTTGTTATGACACGTGATATAACAAGATATCAGTTACTATTTATAAGTGATTTCAAAATATATATTTAGGATTATTTTTTTTTCTTTTTGTTTCCTCATATGTGGAGAAAAAGAAACCACGTATCACTTATAGAAATAATTGTATTAGGTGATTGCTTTCTTGTTTTGTTTTAAGAATTATTATAAGTAATAGAAAATCAGAAAATGGTGCTAAATAATTTTTACACCGCAAAAGTCCTCTTTTTTAAATTCTCTATGTGCTTTGTCCATTGCTAGTAATTTTACATTTGGTATCCAAAATCATGAATATGGGAGATGTGAGTGGAGAAAACACACAATCAAGACCAATGATTAGAAAGGGAGGTGTGCCGATTCAATACCCAATGTTGAACGACACAAACTATGGACTTTGGGCGGTAAAAATGAAGATTATATTGAAGGCACTAGGAGTATGGGAAGAAGTAGAAGGAAAGAGACAGGTCGACAAAGAGCCCTGGTTGCAATATCCCAAGCAGTACCGGATTCGATTATAATGGCCATTGTAGAAAAGGGAACTGCTAAAGAGACGTGGGAGACGATCAAGCAAATGGTTGTGGGCAAAGATCGTGTCAGGAAGGCAAGGGCGTAGGTCTTGAAATGGCAATTTGATCGTATGACCATGCCGGACACAAGCATAGTAGAGTTCTCTCAGAGGTTAATCGGAATGGTAGGGGAGATCCGATCGTTAGGAGTAGAGTTGAAGAATAGTGTGGTTGTTGAAAGGTTGTTTAGCGTTGTACCCAATAAGTTTTTGCCCATTGTCGATACCATCAAGCAATGGGGTGACACATCCTCCATAGAAAAAGAAAATGGGGAGGTGTCGAAAAGTAAGCAATACAACAGCCAAGAAAAATGACAAAAACCGTATAGAAAATTTGATAAATCTAAAATAAAGTGTTTTAACTACTCAATCTATGGGCACTTTGCAAACATGTTGGTTTCCAAATTAGACAACACGTTGGTTTAAGGTAGGCACCAAGAGCCTAGAATTCCATAGTGTTGTGGGAAGCTTGAGGTACCTACTGCATTACGGTACCTTGTTTGATCAACCAATGGTGTGTCATTTTCTTTAGTTAAATTCAATCTGGCTTCCACTGGCACTTTTGTCGAGTTACATTCTGACATGCTGAACTCTTTGAGGATCTTTTTTGCAAAAGCTGTTTGACACAACGATATTCTATTATATGTTTGCTGCACCTCTAAGCCCAGATAATAACTTAGGAGGCATAGATCACTCATTTGAAATATTTCCTTCATCTGCACCTTAAGTTTTACAATCTCGATTTCACGTGTTCCGGTTATAATCAGGTCGTCCACGTACACCCTTATTAGTATACGATTTCTACCATCTGCCTTCTTGTAAACTGCATGCTCTAGCTTGCTTTTCTCAAAACCGAGTGAAACCAACGTGTTGTCTAATTTGGAATTCCAAGCTCTTGGTGCCTGCTTTAAACCATATAGGGCTTTGTGCAGTCTAAGGACTGTGTTCACTTCCTGCTTTCTCAAAACCAGGTGGCTACCTGACGTACACCTCCTCCTGTAACACCCCATTCAGAAACGCGAACTTAACGTCCATGTGATGAAGTAACCACCCTTCTTGGACTGTTATAGCCATGAGTAATCTTATTATTTCCATCCTGGCCACGGGGGCAAACACCTCTTTGTAGTCAATGCCATGTTGTTGCACGTATCCTTGGGCAACTAAACGCGCCTTGTATTTAATCATTATGTCTTCCGAGTCTTTCTTGATTTTATAAACCCACTTCAAATCTATGATTCTCTGACCCTTTACTGGTTCTATCAGACTCCAAGTTTGATTGTGGTTAATCGAATCAATCTCTTCTCTCATTGCATGCATCCAATTTTCATCCTTTTCTGCTTCACTAAAATTCGTTGGTTCCTCAAATCCTAACATATACACATCAAAGTAATACATTTGGATGGGTTCAGTCTCACCATAAATTTCATCTAGGTTGCACAGTCTTATAGGTGTTCGCTGACCATTTCCCGTTTCATCGAAACTCATGTCATCCCTCTGTGATGTAAACTTGGAGAGGCTTCTAGCTCAGCTTCATCATGTGGAGTTATGCTTGACATCGGTTGTAGGTTATGCTCACTCTCCAATTGTTCTTCACCTACTACATCATACATGATTTTGAAACCAGTATCTGTGGAGAGACTTACTGCTTGTTCATCTTCCTTGGATGTCCAATTCCACACCCTGTCTTCTTCAAATACAACGTCTCAAGTCACATGCACCTTGTTTGTTGTGGGGTTGTACACTCAATATGCTTTGGATCATTCCTCGTACCCAAAGAATACCATTGGAACACTTCTGTCATCAAGCTTCGTGATATGACTGCTTATCTTCTTGATGTGTGTCACACATCCAAAAACGCAGAAATATTGCACTCTTGATTTTCTTTTGTAACATGCCTCATAGGGTGTCATGCTTGTCAGGATCTTGGTGGATGCTCGGTTGAGAATATAAACAGCCGTGCTCACTACTTCTCCCCAGAATTTGGCCAGGACTACCATACTCTTCATCATGCTTCTCGCCATTGTCATAATGGTTTGATTTCGCCTCTCAACTACTTTGTTCTAGTGTGGTGAGTAGGGAGCTGTCATCTACCTTTTGATTCCCATTTTCTTGCAATAGTCCATGAACTCACTGGATTTGAATTCCCCTCCTCTATCAAACCGAAACATTTTCAATTTTCTGTTCTGTTCTACCTCAACACTCGCCTTGATTTCTTTGAAAACTGAGAATACTTGGTCTTTGTGCTTTATCAACATTACCACATGAATCTAGTGTGATCATCTACCAGTAAAAAGAAGTATTTGTTACCGACAGGGATAGGAGGCAGAATGGGGCCACAGAGATCTCCATGTGTTAGCTCCAGTGCGTCACTTGCCCTGAATTATGTCATGTATGGAAAAGACAAACGGCGTTGCTTGCCAACTAAGCACCTGTCACAAACTTGCTCAACTTGATCTATATGTGGTAACCCTTCTACTAGATTTTCTTGGCCCATCTTCTTAAGGGTTTGAAAATTCAGATGCTCGAACTGCACATGCCATCTCCAAGTATCTAATTCTCCATTGGCTATTAAACATGCTAGTTTGGTTATCACAAGGTTCAGAACATACAGTCTATTCTTAGTTCTTTTTACTCGTATCAGGAGTTGTCCTTTTTGGTTGAAAACTTGCAAGTTACCACCCATGAGTTCGATTCTACAGCCATGTTCTTCAAGTTGGCCTAAACTTAGAAAATTGGTGGTTAGTTTTGGTATGTAGTAGACATCAGTTAAGGCCCTGTGTTCCCCAGTGTGTCCCTAGATGAGAGCAGTCCCACGACCTTCTATAGGTACTTCAAAACCATCACCAAGTTTCACCCTTCCTCCGGTCATTGTATCAAGATTTGTAAAGTGCTCCTGGCATCCTGACATGTGATTGCTGGCACCTGAATCCAGGTACCATGCTTTCATAGAGTGTGATGTTCCTTCTCTGAAATGAAGCTCACTAGATATCTCCGTACTGACTTTAGTGCAGCCATTTTTCTTATACTCGCTTACTACCTCATGCATCAAAAAAGTCGGTTCCTCATCTTCCCTCTCTATCACCAGCACCTTCTCCTTTTTTGTTTTTCGACATTCAGACGCAAAGTGCCCATAGATTGAGTAGTTGTAAAATTGTCCCATGACCTCCTATGGGTACTTCAAAACCGTCACCAAGTTTCACCCTTCACACTAGACCCCATCTAGCATATTCTGTAGGAATTGTAAGACGATATATGGAATCCCCCAGGAGTGAACACATGTCAACTATAAAGCAAATTCTCAGATACATTAAAGGCACTATTGATTTGGGTTGCGTGTATGAAAAAAAACTCAGAAACCATGCTGGGTTTAGTAGGTTTTTCTGACAGTGACTTGGTTGGAGACAAAGAAGATCGAAGGAGCACACCTGGCGTCATATTCTTTTTGGTAAGCAATGCAATTAGTTGGCTCTCTCGAAAACAGAAAGTGGTGGCCTTGTCAGGGTATCTGGCTTGAATCATTGCGGGCAGATCTTCTGAGCCAAGATTTTAGAATGTTGAATTTGAATATTGACAACAACTCCACAATATCTCTGTATAAGAATCCTGTATTTCATGATCGAAGTAAATATATAGATACACGGTATCATTACATAAAAGAGAATGTGGGGAAAGGCAAGATAAGTGTTGAGCACATCGGAACCACTAATCAGCTAGCAGATTTGCTGACAGGAAGAACCAAGTTTCTGAAACTAAGGGAGAGAATAGGCCTCAAGCATGTGAAGGAAGTGTAAAGTGCAACAAGATTAGGAAGGTGAATTTTAGATGTAATCTTGTTGTGATACGTGATATAACAAGATATCAGTTACTATCTATAGATGATTTAGAAATATATATTTAGGATTGTTTTTTGTTTCATTTTGTTTCCTGATATGTGGAGAAAAAGAAACCACGTATCTTATACAAATAATTATATTATGTGATTGCTTTTTTGTTTTGTTTAAAGAACTATTATAAGTAATAGAAAATCAGAAAATGATGCTAAGCAATATTTGTACCGCAGAAGTCTATGTGTGTTTTATCCATTGCCAGTAATTTTACAAAGTGGTCCTGTAAATCATGCATTTCGTCAGGCATTCCATATATATACTCTACCCTGAAATCTTGCACCGTGGCCCATTTCCTAGTTGTTCTGACAATACCTGAAAAAACATCTCCTGCCTCAAGGCACTTACACGTGGCTCGTTGTTTCCATTTAAGCTCTTGCACCGTCACTAGCTCATATGCCCAAATTTCTTTAATTTTAATCCTGAGCCGTAGCTCATTTGCCACCAACGGCCTTGACTCCTCTAGTTCATCAAACATTAAATTTGCTTCTCTACACAAGTGCAATTCAGAATCCAGATGTTGAAATTTGGATTTATGCCATTCCCCCTACTTGGAATGCATTCCTACCACCTTCTGTTGCAAACCAACAACTAAGTCTCTATGATCCTCAAGGTTGGACTGTCTCCAAGTGTTCCCTATAATGTCACCCACCTCTTGATAAGATAGCCAGCTGATTCGAACCTCGGTTGCTTAGGTGGTGTCGGCAAGCCCTTTGCCGAGAGAAGAACCGGAACATGATCAGAGACCTCACTCCCTCTTGCTTGCAATGTTATTCCGGGGAACTGAGTTTGTCGTTCGGTCGAAACAAACACTATGTCTATCCTAGCACCATGAAATCGTATTATGCCATTACCTCTCTATCAGTATTGTGCCTCGTTTGAGAGAGAGAGAGGTGGGGAGAGATGGAATCGGCTAGGGAAGAATTAGGTATTTAACCACAGAGAGATGGAATCGTATTGTGCCATTACCTCTCTATCAGTATGTATTAAGTTCATATTATATTATATTTTTGTTTATATATATTTTTTGTAAATTATGTAGATTAACCTCTAGTTGATAAAGATGCCAAATTTGATGATTTTAGAAGAAAATTTTAACATATAACATGAACAAGCTAAATTCCATGTCTGAGCTTGAGTTTCAAAAACAACCAATATTTTTTTTTTATTCGTTTTAATCAAATTTACAGAAATAAATCTTTTCAACTCTGGGTGTCCAGAATTTGTGCAAAAAGCTGAAAGGAAAAATTCATTATATAAAATAAATTGGTGAAGTGTGATATTTTTTTTACGCTTATTTCATAATGTTGTAATAATGTTTATTTACAGAATTGATATTCATTTATATAAGGTAAATGTCATTAACATATAACCAATAATTATATCTTTATATATAGTAATGGAAAGAATCTTACTTGTTTGGAGGCTAAAAAATGTGTGCCACGTGCATAATCCACAAGTATCACTTCCATTACTTTAGATACGAATCATACAAATATAACCTAAATAAATGGATATTATACTGCGACGATTATTAGCATCCTTTATTCAGTGATATGACAATTTCTCAAAAATAAGTACTCAATTATTTAAAATATATTTCACAATAATAACAAAAATGTACATTTATAATGATACATGGTCCCCAAAACTTGAAATTGTCACCCATATGAATTATATTGGTTTATAGAAATTGTAGCACAAAATTTGACATGACTGAGCAAGTGCACAGATGGCAACACAGTATGAGTCCATAGAAAATCAGCAGCAACATCTCTTATTAATTAATTAAAATAGGATTAATATCCTATTTGGTAGGACAAAAAAAAAGAAAAATATTTGCTTGATATGATAACCTTCCCGTTCAACGAATAATGACAAATCAAATTAATTAATGCTTTAGTAACCGAATTATAACTAGTATTCCAAAAGAAAATAATTTGCTTTAGTATCTGTAGAAATAATTAATTACATGTTATTTATTTATGGGATTTAAAAATGCAAATGAATTGAAAGAGCGAATTAATTCTAGAGAAGTGATAATTGCACTCCTTATTTGTACCCTAAATATTTGAAGTTAATGGGTGTAAAATTAGAGGTGCCGAATTTAAATTTTGAAATATATATTTTTGAAAAGTGTTTATACTTAACATTGGATGCAGATAAGAGGTACAAAATTTAGAGGGTAAGAATAATTTCTCTTAATAGCTTTATTTGTTTATTAGTAAATTTGAGTCAAATTAAATGAATCGAACATTTCTGATTTTTTTTTGGTACTTGATTGAGCCAAACTCTACACAAATTCCAATTATATATTATTTCAAATAAAGTGAAAATAACTAGTAATTATAATTATTCTTTCTTAGGTGAAATTTAGTTCATTACAGTGTTATGTTAAACTTATAATATTTTAGAATAAATTGCATTCACATCTAAAGATCTAGAGAATATATTGTGTTTTTATTAGTGACTAAATGCTCTAAATTTTGCATAACATATATACGTCTCGAGTTATATTGAAAATGAACTTTTTATTTTAGAAAAATATTGAAAATGAACTTAATTAATCAAACCTAAAATATTTTGCAAACTTGAACTCTAATCGAACAAACTAAACTCGAACAATATTTCAATTGAACACAAATGAATCAAGCTAGTGCTCAACTAAAACCCTTATTAATTAGATTTTAACTAATATGAACCGCAGATCTAACACATACAGTAATATATCTCTTATCTTTACGGAGAGATGTAAATTTAAATTCTTAAAAAATATTTGAAAAATAATATATTTTGGAACTTACATATTAGTATGTTGCACAAAATTTCTTCTTTGAATAATTTGAACTTCAAACTTCTATTGTTGGAACTTAGTGTTGATTATGTTTTTTATCAACAATAAAGTTTTACAACTTTTATTATGATCATATATATTTGTTTGACCAATCAAATTATTTCACTAGATCATTTAATTGGTCAAGAACCGTTGGTTAATTTTCTCAATAGGTCAAAGCCGTTATTCATTTATTAAAGAGTATTTTTTTTAATTGATTTAATGCTATCTTTAAAGCCTTCAATAGCAACCTTAATTTTTATGTATTTCACACATTTTATATATCCATCCATTCACATGTGAATGGAGCATAGAGAAAGTGTTTTAGGAAAAAGATAATAATATATTTCCGGTTTTGTTCATCATACATTGAAGTAAAGAGAGAAGAAAATAAAATATTGAGAAGAATATTTTTTATCTTCTAATATTTGATAAATAATATAATTCTCCATGAATATATTATATAATTTGACGTGAGATGTTAGACGTTATGATACTAATTCTTTTGAACTGGTTATTATCTAATTTATGATCGTGTTATTAGAGAGGAATTCGAGACATTTGCTTGAAATTCAATTTTGGGAATGAATAAGCGATTAACAATGTATTAAAAAATAACTTAGTGCAGAAGTGACTTGATCGCTTAACACGCTAAAAAATCACTAAGCTTGTCTCGAACTTAATTTTGTTTTCGTTCAAATGAATTATACAAATTTGTTTGATTTGATTTATATAATTTTGAAGTAAAAAACTCTTCATTTATTTAAACTTCTAAAACAATTTTAAGTATATTGAATTAACAAAATTAACAAAATCCATAACCAATTAACTCAATCGTTCGGTGAATTAAAATTAAATCACTTGTCTTGAACTTATTTTATTTGATTTTATTCACATATAAAATTAGTTGATTTATTTTTCAGAAATTTGTTAAGAAAATTTTGATTTAATCATTTATAGCCCCCTATAATAATTACTGGAAAATATTCCAACACTTAGCACATAATTATACTACAATTTATAATTTAATTAGTGAGATTGCATAGCTCATGTCACATAACCATACATAAATTTATAAAATTATAAAATTAACATGCAATACCTATATTATTTCCAATTTATACTCAAATAAAATATGAAATTTGAAACTATTCTTATATGCTTTCTAAATATCAGTACTTTACTATAATATATAAAATATCAAACTATTTTTGAATTAATTAAAGTGATAATACATATTGGATCGGAGTTTTATCAAGAGTTGGATACTCCGTAGTAGTCTAGACTACTACAGTAGATCGTTAACCCGTTATCCGGAGAGATTTTAAACGGGTTATGGATAACTAATGGATCCGATCCTAAACCCAAATGTGGCGCGATAGTTCGGATTGAGCCATCAGCTCCTCTCTTACCATACATACACAAAACAAACCTCCCTTGCTCTCTCTGTTGATAGGATAAGGCAATATAAACCCTCTACTTATTCTCTATCGCTCTCTCTCTCTCTTTCTCTCTTTCTCTCTCTTTCTCAGCGTGAGTTTGACAATGAGAAGATAAAGTGAAGGAGTGTGTCTGTTCTCTCTACTTCTAATTCAAAGGTTCTTATTTCGTTGTACTAATTATGCACATGTTCTGTTTGTTGAATTTCTCTTGATTGTTTTTTTTGAAATGCAACTGTCTATACCCACTGAGTTTGGTTCCTTTGCATTGGTTTTAGCTCATTTCTCTTCTCAAAGTTTGGGTTGGGACAGGATTTTTTCAACGAAAACTTAATGCCTAGGTTATGTTTGTTGAAATGCCTCTACTGAAATTTTCCTCGTTTTCCTTTACCCACCAAATTTTGCTTAATTTTGTTCAGAATTTTAGTTTATTATGCTCAGAAATCATATATATTTATCATTAGATTTGCTTTTAGTTTCCAAAGTAAGAAACTTTTGGTGACTTGATTGAAATCTTTATATTATCTGGTCATGTGCCGTTTATTCATAGACTGGAAACTCTAGTAGTTCCTACATTTCGTAAGTGATTTTAAAACACCATACAGTTCAGATTTTACTGTGCATTAATTTTGATGTATGAAGTACCAAACCGAACTGTCTCTTGTCAGAACAGGGAATAAAAATAAGAACACTTCTATCACTATGCATTCTTGTAGGATTTTATTTTCTAGTTATATAGAGGTGCCTTGACCTTATTATTATCTAAGTTACTTCTGTAATTTCTTTCAGGTGAAGTAGATAGCTGAAAACACTAATTCATTGAATAAAATGACACCGTTGTTACATTTTTCGGCTGGAAGTATCTGCCTTATACCTCGATCCACCTTGAAAAACAGAAAGAAGGAAATTCACTTGAATAAATGTAACTCTAAGAGAAGGCCCGTACTGCTTCTTCAACCCACTTTTCCGCTAAGCTGGATCTCAAGCCGCAGCATATCCAAAACCCGAATTCTGACATCTGCAGTCGAGGCTGATGTGGCTGTGGAGGCTGATCCAAATCCAAACCCAGAAACATCTGAAGAAGCTGAACCTATTTCAGAAGAAACTGAACAAGACGCCTCAACATTGCCAGATGTCAAGGTCGGAATAAGGAAGAATGTTAAGAAGGAGGATCTGGTACCAGGAACTAAATTTACTGGTATTGTGCGTTCAATGCAACCATTTGGGGTTTTTGTTGATATTGGCAGTTTTACCGATGGGCTAGTTCACATCTCACAGATCAGCTCTGATTATATAAAAGATGTGAAAGCACTTTTTACTGTCGGGCAAGAGGTGGAAGTGCGGTTACTAGAGTACAATGAGCAGACAGGCCGTATTTCCTTGACAATGAGGGAACCAGGAGATGAGAAGGAAGGCTCATCTAAAGAGAGTGGCAAAGGTGGTGCAGGTACAGGTATGGGAAGAGGAGGGTGGAGTAGACGCCGGCCAAGGTACGTGGAAGGAGAGAGTTATTTAGGTACAATAAAGGAAATAACTGAAGAGGGCACATTGGTGACTTTACCTGGAGATGGTGAGGGATTTCTACCCGTATCAGAGCAAGTAGCTGCAGAAGGTAGCGAAGCAGGTACCACACTGGAAGCCGGTGAGGATATAATGGTCCGGGTTCTGAGTGTGGAACAGGATGACATCACACTTACCATGAAAGAGGAGGAATATGTAGACAGAGAGTTATTAGATATATTAGATAAGAAAAAGGAGGAAGCAAAGTTCTCTAAGGCAGTAGGTAAGGGATTTGAGGTCATAGAAGAAGGAATGGAGTATGATGAGGAAGAAGTAGAAGAGGTAGGGGATGAGACCGAAGAAGTTGTAGAGCAAGCTCCCATAGAGGATTCGACAGTTAATGTGGATAGTGGGACCATGTTCGTTAACCCTTTCGTGTTTACTTTTCTAAGGAGCAGATATGCTGCCAATGCAGGAAAACGGTTGGAGTTCATTGGTGCAGAGAAAAAGACAGGTTCTGTAGTTGCTGCAAGTCCAGCTTCAATAGTTGGAGTTGCAGACAGTGAAGTTGCAGTTTCTGATGATGGTTCTGAAGTTGGGTCTGCTTCAATTACAGAAGAGCCACTTGCAGTTGCTGAATCAGAGGGAAGTGAGGTTGCTGCAGTTGGGGCAGTATCTGAGACAGGATTTGCTTCAGTTGCAGAAGAACCAGTTGCAGCTTCTGATCTAGGGGAGAGTGAAGTCGCCACTGTTGAAGCTGTTTCCGAGACTACATCTGTGTCGGTCTCAGAAGAACCAGCGGTAGCATCTGCAGGGGAGCAAGTTGAAGCCGCCGCTGTTGAGACTGTACCTGAAGTTGGTGAAAGTGGATCTGTGACTGATTCAAATTTAATTGAAGGTTCAGCTTCAGTTGTGGAAGAAGCAGTTGCAATATCTGAAGTGGAGGGAAGTGAAGTTGCTGCTGAAGCTGTGTCAGATTCTACAGTAAGTGAAAATTCTATTACTGACAGCCAGGCTGTGTTGTCAGAAAGTACAAGTGAGATTGCAGGAAGTGAGAAAACTGAAGAGGAAACTAATCAGAAAACAGAGGCTTCTGATGCAACTCCTGAAGCTAGTCCCGATCAACCTCGTGAAGTCAAAGGCAAAGATATATTTAATCTCTCCTTTCTTTATTTAATTTTGTGTTTTGATTCTATTTTTCTCTGTTAGATTATGCTGACCATACTCGAGAATTATAGTGTTCCAATACCAGCTTCATCACCTGTTATTGCTGGTACATTTTAACCAAGGTTTTCTTCTTATCAGTGTCCTTTTTTTTATGTAAAACCAAATGCAGCAACAATTTCTCCTTCTTTGGTGAAACAATTACGTGAAGAGACAGGCGCAGGCATGATGGATTGCAAGAAAGCCTTGGCTGAGACTAACGGCGATGTCGCTAAGGCACAAGAGTACCTAAGGAAGAAGGGTTTGGCTAGCGCTGACAAAAAGGCAAGCCGAGCAACAGCGGAGGGCAGGATTGGATCATACGTGCATGACGGCAGAATTGGGGTTCTGGTCGAGGTTAATTGCGAGACTGATTTTGTTTCACGCGGAGATATCTTTAAGGAGCTGGTCGAGGATCTTTCAATGCAAGTAGCTGCTTGTCCACAGGTACTTAATATTGGTTTAAAAGCTTTAAGAGGCTGACTCTATGGATGGTCTGTGCTGGATAATTTAATCGAATAATAGAAAAAAAATCAGTAGTTAACACCGTATATTCTAAGTTGTTGTATCTGGTACAGTTTCGGTCAGTTCGTACCGCTACTAATATCTATCGATACGCTGCTTATACCAACATACACAAGTTGGAATTTTGGTCACTATGATTGTCACTTTTCAGATCATTCCCCAAACAAATAACTTAATTGCCAAGATTTGAATATTGTTAACACCTCTAACCCTACATTCAGGTGACATATTTGACCTCGGATGAGGTACCAGAGGAGATGGTGCAGAAAGAGAAGGAAATAGAGATGCAAAGAGAGGACATACTCTCCAAACCTGAAAACATACGAGAGAAGATTGTCGATGGACGGATCCGGAAGCGTCTAGAAGAGTTTGCTCTTCTTGAACAGCCATTTATTAAGAATGACAAAGTTGTTGTAAAGGATTATGTGAAACAAACGATTGCCACGATTGGAGAGAACATAAAGGTGAAGAGGTTTGTGAGATTTAATTTGGGGGAGGGATTGGAGAAGAAAGGTCAGGACTTCGCGGCTGAGGTTGCAGCTCAGACTGCTGCGAAACCAGCTGTCACAGCTGCAGATACGACTCTGCCTGATGAGAAGACTGAGAGAAAAGAAACTGCCGAAGAGTACGTTCTTCTTTGAATTTCCTTTCTTTTAATATAATTCTTGGGACTAAATTGAGCATCAGAAACAACATTTATTAGGAATTTAGATGTTATGGTGCTTGAAATCTCATTATCTTCTGGATGTACAAAAGAAAGCACATTTCTCTTATAATTTAACTGAAGGATTACCATTATTTGCCGGCGTCAAAAACCCAACCACAGTACTACTGTGTTAGTTCATGCATGAAATCTCATTATCTTCTGGATATACAAAAGAAAGCGCATTTCTATTACAATTTAACTGAAGGATTACCATTATTTACCGGTGTTAAAGCCTGACCACAGTAGTACTGTGTGAGTTCACTCTTGAAAGTTGTGGTCCGTTTCACTTGTGTCTGTAAATATGATATTTAACCCTCATTTAGGAACTCATGTCTCCATACGAAGCTCAATCAAGGTAGGCATTTGCTTGTTTGTCACAAGACGGTTATGAATGACGTTGGATAGTTTTGTTACAAATATGAAACAAAAAATGATCACAAGTTATGCTATAAAATTTTAAGAAAACCCAATAAGAAAATTGAAACCTCATCTGTCTTCTAAGAAGCTGGACACATTCATACAACCGACAAGCTTAGACCTTTGGTTTGATCTTCAGAAAAATTACTTTTCAGAGCACCATCAGCTGCAGTAACAATCTCCCCAGCCTTGGTAAAAGAGCTAAGAGAGGAGACGGGAGCCGGCATGATGGATTGCAAGAAGGCACTGGCCGAAACAGGAGGTGACATTGAAAAGGCTCAAGAGTACCTCCGGAAGAAGGGTCTCTCATCAGCAGATAAAAAGTCATCCCGCATTGCAGCTGAGGGACTCATATCAGCTTACATCCACGATTCCCGTATTGGTTGCCTCATTGAGGTCAACTCTGAGACCGATTTTGTGGCACGAAATGAGAAGTTCAAGGAGCTGGTTGATGACCTGGCGATGCAGGTCATCGCATGCCCCCAGGTAAATATAAAGGGTTTCAATACCGGCTATCAGCTGTATTTTTATGGTACCAGTATGATCACTTTAGTCATATGTTGCAATAAGGCATTGCTATTGATACCATATTCGGGGTGGATATGACAGTATAAGTATATATCACTATGCTGCAAATATTAAAGAAAGAAAGACACCAAAAATGAATCAACCATGTACAGTCTCTTGAGATAACTGCTATAACAGGTTTTACCGTCAGGAAGTAGTGTTGCAAATATTGAACTGAAGAGTTTCAGTACCAGCTACAGGTACCAGTATCACTGCAGTGCCTGTAAGAAAGTTACAAAACAATAGTTTCAGTGATAGTACCAACAGACCACATACGAAAAAAGTAAAAAAGTTGCGTTTTGCAGACCACCTCGTATGCACTTGACATGATTGAGGCCTGTATTTAGACTTTCAATATGTCTTATGTATTACCAGTTTCGGGTTATGGGTTGACTAACATGCATCCTTTGTTAGGTGGAGTACGTCTCGATAGATGAGGTTCCAGCAAGTGTAGTTGAGCAAGAGAAGGCTATAGAGATGCAGAGGGAGGATTTACAATCAAAACCCGAACAGATAAGAGAGAGAATCGTAGAAGGCCGAATCTCAAAGCGGCTCAGTGAGCTGGCATTGTTGGAACAACCCTTCATAAAGGATGACAGTGTCACAGTCAAGGAGCTCGTGAAAAGGACGATCGCATCTCTAGGAGAGAACATCAAAGTTCGGAGATTTGTGCGTTTCACGCTAGGTGAGAGCACAGATTGAGAGATGGGTTGGAAGATAAAAATGTTGTAGTTTTCTTTCGAGTTACTAGTTTGTCTGGCAATTTTGACCATCTCCAATAGTGTTTTCTGAGATCGTTTTTTCGAATAAACTTCTCTCGTTGTAATTTATTCTCAAATCACATTCTTGTTTTTTCATTAATCTGTAAAGATTCGTACTTTGTTCATTGCATAAAGTACCATGTTTCAATTAGTATCTTTTAATTTACTAAATTCTCATTCCATGATCTGATAGAATTATTATTCATGATCAATGCCACCACTGTTTCTGAGAGAGAACATCATGATGGATCACAACACTTGTGTATGGTCTAAGCTTTGTCAATCTATTATTTTCTTTTGCTCTCAATCATATATTTTTGTTTCTTCCAATGCACACCACATCTTGTTAAAGGGGGGACTTTGCTTAGCAAGTTGTCCAATTATTTTTTATATTTGTACTTCCAAGTTTGAAACCTATACAAGTATCTTGATCTAGATCTTGTCAGCAATTGATGCATTGCTGCAAACAATTTATAAAGTTTTCTCTACATAAGAAGAGAGAGTTGTGACCTTGTGGGGATCCTGTTAAGCCCTTTTAATCGGTTCGTATCTACCGCCGTTAAAAATCTATGATATATTTATTATCATAAATTTTAAATTATCAGATTTAATTTAAACGGTTCAAATTTAGTTATAAGAATTTTTTTTATTTATATTTTAGTAGGATTCACATGTATAAAAAAAATTATGTTATATTTATATCATAAAACAATTCTGACAGCAAATGTGAATCACGTCTTAATTCCGTTCTTTTATTTTACCTCAACATTATTTCTGCATGAGAATTTATAAAAGTTATTGCACCTTTTATTAGGCATGTCAGTTAACATGTATTTTCTTTTTCTTTTTTTTTAACTTAACTCCATATAGTAAGGACAATGCTATTTTTTTTTATGTACCATTCAATAAGAATTTTGTACTGAGTAATTTTTCAAACTTAATTTTATTTTCTTTTGTGATTTAAAAAAAAAGAATAAATCTGGTGATTTCATGCGGCTTGGATTAAAAAAAAAATTGGGTGCATCATTACTAAAATCCCCTCTTAATTATTTCTCTAGGAATTTTTTATTCTTCTCCGAATTCCTTTGATTCTCTTCCGATTTATCATCACAGATCTTCTACAACAAAAGCACTCAAATCAAGTTTAGAATTGCAAATTCCTTCTTTTTGTATGAAGGAAGTAACTATACTAATATACTATACATGCCTTAATTAATTATAGGCCATGTCCCATGTGAAATAAATAAATGCCAACCTTGCATATGAATATATATTATATATATGTATATATATGTATATATATGTATGATTTGATTTGCCATGTGATTGAAGTAGTTGCTTTCCGTAGAGGATACAACTGTTCTCAAATCATTTTAGGAGGATTGTTTTCTGTCTCCCAACAAGTGTCCCCTTATTTTATTGTGATGACAACATTTTAACTGATAGAAAAGCATGGCAATTTCAAAAGAAAAGAAAAGATGGAACAAGGATAATCATTTATGGTATGGTTGTAGAAAAATTAATATGAAAATAACATAAATAGGAAATGAGTTAGTTTAAGGATTAGATTATTGACTTATCATAAATTTTATTTATATTTTTTTATATTTAGTTTGTCTCGTCAAGAACTTGTATTTTTTTAATAGTATGTTGAAGTAAACAATAGGCATCTATACTTTTTTTAAAAGAGGAATTTAATGTTCGTATTATGTCATATATATTCCTTCTTTAAAATAAACAAATTCGAAAACAAAATGCACACAAGAAACATGAATCGCTAATCTTGTTCTATTTTAGTACTAATGTATTGACATAAAAAATGTAAAGCTTCAAAGTGAAATGGAAAAAAAAAAAAAACTCCACCAAATGAATCATAATGAACTTTTTTTTTTTTGCTTTCATATCTTGTACATAACTAACACTATATTCTATATTTTTTACATATATGCATCATTTTTTTAGGCATAACAAGACCAATAGACTTTATGTTTTTGTTTGAAATTAAAACTTCAAATTACTTACGTAAAATAATGCGGACGTGATGAATTCTGAAAAATATGAAAATTAAATTTCTCTTTTACTATTTTTTTATATAACGTGTTATTTAATTATTTCTCTATATTTCGCTTCATAGACAAAACTAAAGACATCCTCATTTTTACAAACAGTTAATATTCACAATCACTAAAATTCAGTGGTGGGGCCAAATTCACAACAATGAGTGCAAATGATCCTACTAAAATTTTCAAATTTACTTTACAAATTAGATGTTTTTCTAACTAATTTTTGACATAATTAATACAATTGACACTAGTGAAAATGTATTATCCCTCTACCACTACCAAGGTTATTGGCTTAATGATAAGTTATTAAACGTTTTAAAATGAGAAACTTTGGAGATCTCAATCAATTGTGGTTGGTTTTGAGAAAAATAAATTAAATCCAATTATTGTTTATTGTTGTGTCTATACTATCACTACAATTCTACAAAGAATAAATAAATAATAAATTCGTGTATCTCGCTACTCTTTCGGTGGCATTAATTTTATGGACATCCGTGTGGCAGCACAAGCACCTAGATATCTAATAATCGAACCATGCAAGTACCAAGTATGGAACTCTTCTTGTGCTGTACAGCTGGAATTTGCAATAAACAGTAAACTGCTACAAGGTTTGAACTGGAGCTGTCCAGTGCTGCCATTTCTTCCAGAAGCTTCACAACTTATTTGATCCGAATTTGTTGTGGCAATCTGGGGTACTGTTTTTAGTGGCAAACAAACAAACAAACACTTCACAAATTAAATTTTAATTCGAGAAAAAAAAAATAAGAGGAATATAAATAGATATTATCCGTTCCTTTTTCCATTGCAAAAGAAGACCTGCTAACATGTGTGAAACTGTGGATTAGAGAATATCACTGACTCGCCACAGCCTGATATACTCCGAGACCGCCACAGAAAACTTGGGGAGAGTCAAATAGTTAGCTGAAGCCCGTATTTGGCAAGTTTTCTAACTTGATAATATTTTTTACTTCAAATAACAATAGAACATGGATTATGAGTATGACATTTGATTGCGCCATTTGCGTTGATAACCTTTTTCTCAATGAGCAAAAAAAAAAAAAGAAACAAAAAGAAGATGCTCAAGTTGTGTGCAACAAGCATATATAGGTGTCATAACCTTCAAAAAAGAGACGCGGTTTCTTCGAACCAAACTCTCTCCTTTTCGTTTATAATTTAGGACTTCTCGTGATGTAATAAAACACACAACTCTGTACTAAATGGATTTCTCCAGTTGTTCAAAATGGAGTGAACAAAGTAGCAATTTTGCAAACACTAATAACTCCTAAAAGACCCCACAATCAGTCAACCATCCACAATCCTCCCATAATTCCATTAATTCAAGTCCTTTCTCTCTCTACTTTATATCGCATTACCATCATCTCACCTCTCTCTCTCTCTCTCTCTCTCTCTCTCTCTCTCTCTCTCAGTTCTAAGTTCTAACCCTCGCCGCCTCCAGAGCAAAAGAAAGAGCTGCCATTGCCATTGCCATGGCCAAGCTCTCTCTTCTCTTCCCTTTCCTGCTTTTGCTACTCTCTCTCGCCTCTCCATCTCGCTCTCTCCACTCAGATCTGCCTCTGTCCGCCTACGGCCTCTCTCTTTCCTCCAGTTCCCGCTGCTCCGACGGTTCCCTCGGCGAATGCTCGCAAGATGAGCTGGAAGATCCCACCACGCGCCGATTCCTAGCTACTTCAGGTTACATCAGCTATGCGGCTCTGAGAAGGGACAGTGTGCCTTGTACTAGGAGGGGAGCGTCGTACTATAACTGTAGACCCGGTGCACAGGCGAATCCCTACCGTCGCGGCTGCTCCGCCATCACAAGATGCCGTGGTTAGGTTCTTGCTCCATTCTTTTTCGTTTTAATTAAGAGGTTTTTAATTATTGTGTGGGAATTTGTTGTTTGGAGAAGTTGACCCTGGTGGTGAACTGGTGATTTAATAAGGCGGGCGTTGTTTGTAATAGTGATGTTGTAAAATTAGGGAAAGATTCGGGGCTTTCTGTGTAAAGAGATCTGAATTTGTTTCTATTATTGTTTCTGTTTACTTTCTTTTTTTAGTGTCCGATTTGTTTGTTCCTGGTCAATCAACAGTTAGAAGTTTAATTTTGTTGAATGGTAAATGCTAATAAATATTGGGAGCTGATATACAACTATCAAAATCGATACTGATTTTATTATTCATATTACATGAGTTATTATTCGTATTAACGATTTTATTATGCAACTTATTTGTACATTACTTTTGTTATTCAACTTAAGTGAGTTATTATTCATATCAGTGGTATTTGAGTTGAATAATAAAAAAACTGTTAAAAATAAGTTGCATAATAAAGTATTTAATATGAATAACTCATATAATATGAATAATAAAAATGGTATCAATTTTGGTATCTCCCAAACATTTCCCATAAATATTTAGGTGGTAAGCATTCATTTAGCAACATATTTTCTAGTATATCTACTTGTGTTAGTTTAGTTTTGGATGTTCATTGCATTGTGTTTGTTTTGAATTAATGGGAAGCTTGCATTGGTATTAAAATGACCTTTCTTTTGTATTAATTTCTTCTTGTGGTGTTAAAGAAATAATCTTTTGCTGAAATTTCTTCAAAAGAATGAGCTTCATTCTTATTTTGGTACTTTATAAATCTGTAGCTGCTTCATGTATATGTGAAAAATTAAATGATTACTTGTTAGTTATCCAATTCAAACAGCTATACCAGCTTTTGTTTAATTCAGCTTGACCTTGTGTAAAAAGGTGGTGTGGTCAGAAGTCATGGCAAGTTCTAGCCAAGTTCTCATAGTTAAACATGTTGTTGCAAAAATATAGGGGAATTTTTTTATGCTTTGTTTGGTTTGTTTTTGTTCCTTGCAAAATAACAATGGTCAAGTGATCCCTCCTCATTATTATTGATTACCATTGATTTAGTTTCATTCAATTGTGGCAAATTGTTTGTACTGATTTTTGTCAAACTAGGGAAAGAGTTTAGTTCTTATAATACAATGTCTTAATACATTTTTAAATTTTATTGTCTCTTTTTTGCTCTTGCATTTCTGTCGTAATATGCATTGTGAAACATAAGGCTTGATTATGAAGGTTTTGTTTCTTTCTCAATTTCATACCTAATGTATTTTATATATTTTATAAAAAATTCATTTTAAATAAGTTCCTTATGTGCTTCCTTCATTTCTTGTAATGGTTTATTTGTAAATATAAACAATAATTTCATAGTACAATACGAAAATACATCAGTTGCAATTTTTCTTTAAGATCAATTTAATTAAGCGGAGATATCTACTCTTGTCAGGTTGAGCACCGGAATTACCGACTGATTAGTATACTATCTTAGTTATTTTTTTCGTTTCTTTTATTTTACATTATCTTATGTAGGATTTTTCATAACCAAAAATTTTAATGTTTTATGGCTGTCATTTCTTTTATCCATCATACAGGTATATAAAAGAGATGATATTAATAACACATATTTTGGTTGAAACAGAAGGATAAAAAATGAGATTCATAGTTATTATATTTTTTAAAAACAAATCGGATTCATGATAATACATTAAAAATTGATTGAACTGAATGGATCAAAATGAGATTTCATATGATGTTATTTATTCTTTCTTTTTACTTTTGTAATTCCTGACTTCTCTTCCATAATAGTTTCAAAACATTCTTTGTTGTTGATAATGTTCTCTTAAAATTTATTTTCTGTATAGCCAAAAGAAAAGATTAGTTGCATAATTTTATTTCTTAGGTTTTGTTTTTAATTGGGTATAACTTTGATTACGAGTTCATTCCATTATATAATTCGATTTGTTGGTTCAACATTCTTTTGAATCAAATGATCAAACTTGGAGAATTTAAATGTTTTTGTTTCTATGCCATGGATTTAAAAGAGTTTGTAACCATCAGGCTGATTTCACAAAGGGCCAATTTAATGTTTTTTTTTTGTGGTCAGTTGCTAATTGTTTTATTAAATTTTCTAATGACATATTTTGGACTGTCCGTGATTTTATGAATTGTTTCGTACAACTGATTGCCAATTAAAGTTGAGCTTTTAAGTGCCTCAATTTTTAGATCTCTACTTTGTAAATTGTTACTATCAGAAATTATTATTCCTTCCTCTACAAGCACATTGTTGCATTTCTACTTCTTTTGCTAGAAATTGAGGATTTTTAAAAATCAAATGTTTCTTTTGCCTAATGATACCGATCAAAACAAAAAAAAATGAATGATATGGGTCTTATCTAACGGTTTAATATTGATATCTTCTTGGTTCTTGTAATTATTAATTTTCCAAAATGGAGTTAAATTTGAACGTGTGATTGGATATGTGCTCCTAGGAGAGCAAGTATAACCTTTGCCTAATGTTTCAAAGGTGAAATGGATCAATTTTGAATATTGTATTGTATCGTTTTGGGCACTGGATAACATGTTGCATTTTTCTAGACTTATATAGTTGTTATATAAGGTGGTGACTAAGATCTCGTGAATTATAAAACATGGTCAACTTTGGTGTAAATATATATTCGTTTCCTACTTCAAAATAATAATAAAAAAAAGATGATTTGAATCACCGCTCACCAACGTTCTTTGTTTGCAAAGTCAACACGGAGGAAATATCGTAAGAAACAAACATTGTCTGTGAAAATGGGAGACAAATTCCCTTAATCTCGGAAGTCCATTTTCTCCAAAATAGCTAATGTTATTATTATGTATAAAAAAATAGCTAATGGTATTGAACGTATAAATTTTCAACTTCGTTGTATTATTGTATGGAAAATATTTAGGAGATATCATCATTTGATATTATCATCGATATTAATTTTATTATATAATTTATTTTGTATATTATTTTGTTATTCAACTCAAATACTACTAAATTAAATAATAATTCACTTAAATTAAATAACAAAAGACTGTATAAATTAATTGTATAAAAATCGTTAATATGAATAATAATTCATTTAATATGAATAATAAAGTCGGTATTAATAATGATATCAATAACGATATCTATATAACCTCCCTTATTATATAGAGCATCAAGATACTGAGAAATCAACACAAATATTGTTGTTTGCATCATCAATCTGTATTTATTTACATGTTACCTTGTTGATGAGTGGCACATTCCACATCCTTTTTCTTTCTTTTTTTTATAAAACAGTGTTCTTCATGGAAGCAGTAGCACACAAGTAAGTTAGTTAATACAGGCGACAGAAAATAGAAGAAATGTAAAAGCCTCACTAACACATATACATCATAGCTATTATAAATCAACCCCAAATACTAATAGACTATATCAACCCCATAATTACTATCTAGATAGGCATGAAATAAAGCATATTAGAGCATATTAACATATCACAAACTAGACCATTAGGTGACTTGCCTGCCACAAAATAGCCTTTCAAATTTCAATGCTTTATCAGATTCGCATTGTCTGGTAGAGAGAGAGAGAGAGAGAGAGAGAGAGAGAGGAAAGAAAAAGTGAAGTTGGTAAAAGAGCTTGGTGAATGGTGATGCTTGATTGCATTTACCATTAGCCCCCTCAAAAGATAGCTTATTATGTTCCCACTAAATATTCCAAATGGACACCCCTGACAGTTTTGGAAAAATAAATAATAAATAATATTGCTCAAACTCATTAATCTGTTCCATCATGTCATAAGTCAACATTTTAATCTACTTTTCTGACAAATTTCATAAGTTCAATTAAATTCAACGTTCAATCAATTTTCAAGACTTATTCTCTCATCTAAATGCATGACAAAAATTCGCCAGATAATACTAAAGACAATTTTCCAAAGAAAAATTGTATGGTTGGTTAAAATTGATTAAATTCACAAACATAAACAGTTATAAAAAAGGATGAAAAAGACATGTCAAAAAAGACAAAAAGGGACCACATATAACTATCAGTCATCCATTACTAATTTTTAATTAGTCAGATAAATAATTCAAAAAAGACAAAAAGGACCATTAGAGCAAATTAATACATGAGAACCTCAATATTTTAGTGATTTGAAAAAGGTTTGCACTTGGTAAACTAATTTTTTAATTAGTTAGATAATTAATTCAAATTTTTTTCTTTCAGAAAAATTGTAATGCCAATAGAAAACATTTTGATTTGTAACATTTTTAAACCATAAGAAAACAAAAAAGAAATCTAATAAACTACGAGAACCGGTATTTAGTCTAGGATAAAACAATTGTCTCACTGGTCACTGGTTAAAAATTCAATTAGAGATCTTTTATGAATATTTATAATTGGGAGGTTAACTCTCATTTTATCTCAATATATTATATGTAATAGAGTATTGCTAATGTACTATCAAATTTTTAAGTTTTATGTTTGAAATTTTGATTTAAATAGCTCAATAAATTCTTTATATTAAAATCTCATAGAATATCAAAATTTACCATTTTTAGAATTTTTAACTATTTTTTAGTTTTCAAAATGACTTTATTTGGATCAAAAATAAATAAAAATAAAAATACTTGTATCCCAATTAAGGCCAATCTTTGAAAATTCACAAAAAATAGTTAAAAAAAACTCTAAAAATGGTAAAATTTGGTATTTTGTGCTAAAATGTAAAACATTGCAAGGATGAACCCATATAACGGCTCAAAATCTCCAATTTGAAAATAAAAATGATTAATTCAACTATTCAATCTAATCTCCATACCAAAATCTTATAGAATACCAAATTTTATATTTTTTAGAATTTTTTTGCTATTTTTTCGGATGGAAAAAAAATCAATTGATTTGAGGATTTTGGAGTATCCAATAAGAACAATTTTCTCCTCATCCAAAAAAATAGCAAAAAAATTCTAAAAAATATAAAATTTGGTATTCTATAATATTTTGATATGGAGATTACATTGAATGGTTCTGATGGATCATTTTTATTTTTCAAATTGGAGATTTTGAGCCATTGTACGGATTCATCTGTACAACACGTTACATTTTAATCTTCATATATATATATATATATATATATATATATATATATATATATATATATATATTCTAATAAACTACATAAAAAGAGTGAGATTGTTCACCAGTAAAATTTAATTCTTCATTTATAAGAAATGTCCTCTCAAAATTAAGTGAAGGGACAAAACATTGATACCTTCTGCAAGATCATTGCTATGGGGACCAAATCAACACAAGTTTAAATGCATATGTGAAATTATAATAACCCAACCTCGCTTATTTCTATTTGTTTTATTTGTATGAAGTTCCTTTTATTTCTTATTTATTATCTACCAAAACAATTGTGATTCCACATGAGTATAATTATTCAATCAACCTCTCTTTTATTAAACTATTCAAATAAACAAAATTCACATCCACTGTCATAGTTTTCTATAGCAACTTGCTACCATTGAGTCAATAATAAATAAGACTCACAAATTAATTATTAAAAAAAATTTCCTATAAGCTAAAATCTGAGTCATTGTGATAAAAATGAACTGTTATGATTCTATAACAGCAAACTGTCATAGATACGAACTCCAAACAAAGTCACTAACCTTCCATTTGGCAAGTGAAATAAAAGTGATTTAAGTAATTTAAAATGATTTAATGCATCAAACAGAGGTTATTTAAGGTAGAATAAGTTAAAACATTTATGAAGATGAAATAAAATTTAATCATCAGATTTCATAATTTTTAATATTTTTTACCCTCACTATTTCATTTACTTATTTTACTATTATCAAATATCAATATTTTAAAGTGATTTAATACTTATTCTATTTTAATTTTACTTTGTTTGCCAAAAAAGTGACATTACAATTTTAATCCCACTCAAACTATTTAAATTATTTACCAGTCATTGCAGAGAATCCAAACCACCTTATATCTAATAAATGTATCAATTTTTTTTTTTTTACAAATCAGTTTCAAAAGGACAAAATATTGTACCACGAATCTCACTTTTGTCCACTATTTTTTTTGTTGAAGATACGCATTAAATTTAGAATTAGATAGGTTCTGTGTCATGTCATGTGAGATGTCGGTCGCAAACCACCATAGGAATATAATAATATCGATTGCATTAAATTTTTATTGAGAAAGAAACGCCGCTTGGTGAGAAGAGAATAAATGCCTGCTTCAAAGTGTATTATTTATTTATTTATTTATTTATTTGGTGACAGTGACCTGGAATCATGTGAAGATTTTGAGTTAGTCGGTTTCGGATTTGCAACTAGAAAAAGTCTAACGAGTAAATATAGTAGGAAAATATTATGGAGATACTGTGATATAAATTTTATTATATATTAAATAAATTATTATATAGATTAATGATTTTATTTTATATTATTTTTATTATTTAATTTAAATATTATTAATCTGTATAATAAATTATTTAAATTAAATAATAATAATACTATACAAATTGAGTTTATATAATAAAATTATTAACATATATAAAAATTCATTTAATGTGTATAATAAAATCCGTATTTATATATAAGCTCTCTATAATAATAACCACGATATTCACGATATAAAATAGAAGGAAAAAGTAGTACTGTTAAGTCAGATCTTCTGTGGCTGGCAGAACCACCAGATTTGGTGTGGCGAGTTGCTGACATTCAAACAGATTTTCTCCTAAACCTATTGTTCACTTTTTGCAGTTTGTTAGCGACAATGACTTCAAACTTCAAAAGTATTATTTATGAGAGCTAATATACAGATATTATAATTGATATCAACTTTATTATTCAGATTAAATGAGTTATTATTCATATTAACGACTATCTTTATGCAATTTATTTGTACAGTATTTTTGTTATTTAATTTAAGTGAGTTATTATTTATATTAGTGATATTTGAGTTAAATCATAAAAATATTATTAAAAATAAATTACTTAATAAAGTAGTTAATATGAATAATAAAATCGGTATCAATTTTAATATCTTCCAAACATTTTCCGTTATTTATTTATTAGGTGCCAGTGCCCTGGATCATGTGAAGATTTTGAGTTAATTGGTTTCAGATTTGTAACTAGAAATCTAATAACTAAATATAATAATGAAAAATGTTCAGGAGATACTATTATTGATACTATCATGATAATAGATTTTATTGTTAATGTAAAAAAAATTATTATTCATATTAATAATTTTATTATGCAACTTATTTTATATGATATTTTATTATTCAACCAAATATCATTAATATGACTAAGAACTTACTTAAATTCAATAATAAAAGTATTATATACATAAACTACATAATAAAATCACTAACATAAATAATAACTCATTTAATATAAATAATAAAGTAAATATTGACGATGAAATTAATAACGTTATCTATATATCAACTCTCTATAATAATAACCACAATATTAAAATAGAAGAAAGAAAAAAGGAACTGTTAAGTCAGATCTTCTGTGGCTGGTAGAACCACCACATTGGTGTGACGAGTTGCTGATATTCAAAGTTTCAAGCAGCTTTTCTCCTAGACAGCATTGTTCTCTTTTTCAGTTTGTCAGTGATAATGCCTTTTTCTTTTTCTTTTTTTCTTTTTTTTTTATTAGTAGTAAACCTCCTGTTACTTCTGCTCTCTGGATTTCCTGTTACAGTTATTGCTTGTCCGTTTTAGTTCTTGGAGCCACTATCTTGTCCCAATAATTTGTAAAAATTCCCATTAAACCAGGAAGCATGGCATGTTGGTACCAACCAAGGATCCCAGAATTGTCTCAAACCAATGCAAGCATAATTCTCATGTATTTTCTGGTATACAATCCTCAATGTAGGATGCAGAGATATATGAATCAAATATAGAAACTATAGTACTATACTGATGGTAATATGATGCAAATGTGAAAATAAAAATTGATAACTGATGTATAGTTCAGATATTGAGGACACCATGTGTGACAACCAAAGACCTTCAAAGCAAACAGTAAATAAATTAATTGCTTTGTTTTAAATTGTACATCCAAAAACAATCAAGTTATCATGTTGGCGAGATGCTATCAGATTTTCACACATGGTGCCTTTCAGATACTTGTTCGATCAGAAAAAACACACAGTGAAAAGTGTTATCATGAAAAGAACATTTTAGCAAGAGGTAGGACATAGCTTTCTCAGAGTAACTGAAGTTCTCCTCGTTTGTTCAATCTCCTTTCCATCCCAAATCTGACAGCCTGGCCCACGGTTTATCCCGTGCTTCCACAAATACCTTGCTTCGCCATGCATTAGAACTAGAGATCCCGGAGTTAAGTATACCGGCACTTCTTTTTCTCTCTCATTTTCTTTTACTGATGTAAATTGCATCACGCATGCTGATTCTAGAGAGATTATGGCAATACCATCCTCAAATCGCATCAAGTCAACATGCGAGCAAATGCCCTGAAAATCACATGTAAAAGAATAAAGAGAAATTAGAGACAGATAGTTCAAATCATGCATACCAAGTTCTATTTTCTTTTCCGTTTTTTGTTTTTATGGCTTTGTGATCTCACACCATAAACACCCCCAAGGAAGCCTCAGTTAAGCCACAATTCTAAAATTAAACTTTTACCGGAACCAATTTAATGCCTTGAGTAAATCAAATTTGCTTTGCTTGCATACTTGCATTGCTGTTTGTAAAGGGTACAAAAAATCCCACCTATAACCTAAAAGTGACCAATTCGGACCAAACTCAACTGGCCCAAGGCCACCTCTACCCTGAACAATGCAATTAAGCCTCAATTAAAAATACAACTTTCCTAAATTAAACATAAACTATACAATTGGAGCATTTATTCAATCACATTTCACTTAAAAGTAACCTCAAATGTGAAATTAAACATCAGTATAGTTCAATTAAACCTAAATTAAACTAAATTCAGTTACTACAGGGGTAACTTAAATCCACTTTTGCCACAATTAATCATTATTTAATTGTACGATCATGCCTCAACTAAGGGTCCAACACTCAACTGCTTTATCCTTAATTATCCAACTAGAATAAAAAAGCAAAGAAAAAGAAGGGCATGCAATATGCTGAAATATGTGGAGAAAAGACGGATGATAAATTAAGCATACCTCACCTGGCTTATAAACATTGGCAATGAGTTGATCAAACAAAGGTTCTCTCCACAACAATTCAAAAGGTAGAGGCTCATTTTGCGGATTCTCACTTGACAAATTCATGTCTGACCCAGCTTTTATATGACCGGTACAAACTGCACTGTGTACCAATTTAGAAAGCTCTAGAGCCCACTTTGGAAGATCCCCAAATCTCATAGCCTGACAAAGTTTTGTATAATAAACATTTACTGTTACCAAATGGTGTATTTTACATACTTGTGGAAAATGTAAACCTGTTGTAAAGAGGCACCCGAAAGAAGCAGAAACATTGTACCTGATTATGTTGATCAGTCAACCATCCATCTGGGAAAGGGAAGGCAAGAAATAAAGAAGAAGAAGAAGAAGAAAACTTGAACATGGCATGTATAAAAGCAAATAAAAATTTCAATTTGTCAAGAAATATTAAAGAAAATAACAAGAACCTAATGGAGAAATTTTACAATATTACCCGTAACAGGAACAAAAGTGAGCCATATATTCAGCATATATATGTTCTTTTTTTATGTTTTCCAGAATGCAATTAAACCTAAATTAGCCCTCGATAATGCGATAAATCCCCAAACAAATCTAGAAAACACCAAAAGGAACATGTACAATAGAAATCTCACCTTGATAAATAGCTGAGAGAAGAGAAGATTGATTCTCTGAAGAAAGAAAATTTGAGCAAAACCATAAACCCTGGATGCCACACACCTGTTCCCATACTGGTATTTCAAATTCAGATACTGGACACTGTAATTTAATTAAAATGAACAGTAAGAGAAATAAAAAAAATCTTCTCCTCTCTTTTTCTTTTCTATTTTTGAGAAAGAAAAATGTCTGAGAGATACAATCATTGATACTGTTATCGATACTGACTTTATTATTCATGTTAACGATTTTATTAATCAACTTATTTGGTAGTACTTTATTATTCAACTCAAATACCACCAATTTGAATAATAACTCACTTAAGTTGAATGGCAGTTAAAAATTATATAATGAAGTCGCAAACACGAATAATAACTCATTTAATGTGAATAATAAAATCAGTATCGACGACAGTATCAATGACGGTATCTATATATCAGCTCCCTTTGAGAAATTATGTATTAAATTTTAATAAAGATCATTCGCTGATTTGTTCAACTAGTCCAATGTTGAATGGCAGTTAAAAATTGAGGCTAAAATTACAAATATCCAATTGTGTTACTGGTAAAAGATATTCAGCAACATTACTGAAGACACTGATCATAAATCCCTTATCCATATACTACCACAAGACTAACAGCAACCAGAATTCCATAAATAAACCGCCGTTTCAGTTAAATCAAGTGCAATTTTCATCTATGCAAATAAAGATTTGTAAAGGGTATACAGACAATACAAAACTGGAACGTGAGAGAGACTGAGAGGTGCAGTTGTAGAACAAACCGAGAGGAGAGAGAAGGATTCGCCGAGAGGAGAAGAGCATTCATGTTCGTAGTCAGATTCAGAGGAGGAATCTCCGAATGCTTCTCTTAGTATGTTTCTTGTGAGATCCGACTCTCTTTCTTCTCCGACATTTTCTTTTATTTCTTCTTCCATTTTATTTCTTTCTTTTTCTTTCCCTTCTTTTTTTTTTCCTTCTTATTTCGTGAAATTGGAATGCGGTCAAGCCAACTAAAATGGGTGACCAAAACGGAACTAGGTTCTTTTTGCAACTTAGTCCAGATATCCTTCCCTATTTGCAAGAAGAAAGAAACTTGGACTCTAAATTATTGTATTTAGTTTAAGAGATGTTATAATTGTACACAAATTCTGCATCTCATAAGATTTTGGACACAGATTTTATAGATAAAAAAAATGTTCAAAATTTCTAAGACTCACACTCTCCATTTCATGTATATATACAAGACAAAAGTGTTTATACTAATATTCAAATATATTTATACAACATTCAAATATATTTATATTATTATTCAAATGTGTTTATACTAATATTTAAATATATTCATACATGAGATAAAATATTTATACTAACATTTAAATGTATTATGACATAGCAAAACATATTGTTACGAACCGTGACACATACCATATCATATTGTTATTACATATAACTCTTATTATTAGTACTAGATCATGGGGTGCAGAAGATGAGGACAATAAGAATTTCTCTTTTTAATATCTTTTTTGTTTGTCTATAGTCATCCTATATTGAATTGTTGCCAATATATTACATAATTTCTTATGTGTTTAAACATAAAAGAATGTTGGCAAAATATGTGACCGACTGACACGTCAACACAATTTTATCACACAAGTAATATATTATTGTAAACACTAATTTTATCATATAAGTAATATATTATTGTCAACGCTATATTATTAATTCTTATATTATGTCCCAAAATCGATGATAAGATGTCACTTTAACAAACTTCAATTCTTGATTGGAAGAAGGTTTTATTTGATCTAACATGTAGTAGTCTAATATTTTAATTGAATCAAATAAAATCTCAAAGCCTAATTGAACTATGTTCAATAGTACAATGGTTTCTGATAATACTGATAACTTTTTTGTTGCCCAATTTATTCTTTTCTGCAATAAAATATTTTCCTTCCCAAATTTAACAAACAAAGATTAACGCAAGTGCATCCATATTTAAGAACTCATATTTTATTTGAATTGTCATAATATCGTAATTAATTAATTTCTTTTCATCTAATACAAAGTCCAAGGACTCCAGTCATTGTTCAAAATTAATTTCTTTCTTTCTTTGAATGTTATATTGCAAACACATTAAATTATTAGGCGTCGTCAGATCAAATTAAGTTTGAAATTATAAATTATAGGGGTGTTATTTGCAAATACAGTAAAATGGCCGTGTTGTGCTGGACCTCAAATGGGCTTTTGGTGGATTTCTGCAGTCCAAAAAAATTCTTAAGCAGTCCAAAATGATATACAATTATACTAGGAATGAATCACTTAAACAATAGGTTTACAAATAAACTTTAAAAAAAATTTAGAAATAAAAAAAAAATTTATAGACATATATTTTCAAATGATTGTATTTCAAATTTTATATAATTTAAATTTCATTTGATAATCCATCAAAGATCATTAAAATATATATAATTTGTAACGGTCTCTATTTACTTTGATGGACAATTAATAACATTTAGATTGTATGAAATTTGAAAAATCATCGGTTTATAAATTCAAAAAATATCTTTGTAAACTTTTTTATTTATATATTTTTTTAAAAATGTATATGAAATATCATTATCAAGACAGTCAACATAACCATTATCAAGTGATTCCTCTCCATTATACATAGGATGGGGATCCCTTATACATACTCCACAATCAATCAACATCTCCTTGTAAGGCTACCAATGTTCAAATCAATTCGCGTCAATCTTGTCCGTTCGATTTTGATCCTACGATTGATATTGAATACTACCATGTACAAAAACAACAATGACCGTGTGTACCAACTGGTTTGTACAAAACTGCAAAATAATTGTTTCTTTTACAAGCCAGTCGGTATATATATATATATCCGACCTCTAATCACTTCCCATCTATATCACTATAAAGCAAATTAGTGGAGAGGTAGGGAAAAACAAATTAGTGCAAAAAAACCAAAAAAAAAAGGTTGCCATATCCACATATACAATTAATGTCTTTAAGACTTTTAGTTGCAAAAAAAAAAAAAAAACTTGAACACATTATATATAGCTTGTGCCTCTTATAGAAGTTTTCTTTTCTTTACAAATATTATACTTTTCTCCTCCCTCTAACAAATACATCACTAGTGCATGCAGCTGAGATCAATACCCTTTGAAAATGGGGGGTGGTGGAGAAGCATAGCTTGATGACATGACAGGCGGGAGGAATTCGTATGAAGGAGCTGGAGGTGGCGACGAGGGGACTCGCACCGATGGAGGAGGTGAAAAGATTGGTGGTGGTGGTGGAGAGATGGTTGGAGATGGTGGCGGTGGGGACCTGACAGGTGGTGGTGGAGAGGCTGTTGGAGGTGGCGGCGGCGGTGACCTCACAGGGGGTGGTGGTGGTGAGTGTACTGGAGGAGGAGGGGAGTAAACTGGAGAAGGTGGTGGTGGTGGTGAGTGCACTGGTGGAGGTGGCGAGTATACTGGAGGCGGCGGTGAGTGCACTGGTGGA
The DNA here is from genome assembly GCA_037678475.1 of x Bolboschoenoplectus mariqueter. NCBI lineage: Eukaryota > Viridiplantae > Streptophyta > Magnoliopsida > Poales > Cyperaceae > x Bolboschoenoplectus > x Bolboschoenoplectus mariqueter. The sequence goes on along the minus strand of CM075236.1, from coordinate 3,047,046 downwards.
GGTGGTGGTGAGTGTACTGGTGGCGGTGGCGAGTATACTGGAGGCGGTGGTGAGTGCACTGGTGGAGGTGGCGAGTATACTGGAGGCGGTGGTGAGTGCACTGGTGGAGGTGGCGAGTATACTGGAGGCGGTGGTGAGTGCACTGGTGGAGGTGGTGAGTATACTGGAGGCGGTGGTGAGTGCGCTGGTGGAGGTGGCGAGTATACTGGCGGTGGCGGTGAGTGTGTTGGTGGAGGTGGAGGTGATGAGTACACTGGCGGAGGAGGTGGTGAATAAACTGGAGGTGGCGGTGATCGCACCGGTGGAGGAGGAGAAAACACTGGAGAAGGTGGGGGTGGTGGTGATGCTACTGGCACCGGTACAGGAGATGGGGTAACAGGTTTTGGTGGATTAACTGGTTTTGGAGGGATTGGTGTCACTGGCACAGGAGATGGTTCTGGTGCTGGATTCACCGGCTTGGGACTCGGTGTAACTGGCACAGGGGATGGTGTAGGTACCGGCTTTGGTGCAGGTGCAACTGGCTTAGGGCTCGGTGTCACCGGCACTGGAGATGGTGTTGGCACTGGCTTGTTTGGTGCCGGTGTAACCGGCTTGGGGCTTGGTGTCACTGGCACTGGAGTGCTTGGAACCGGCTTTGGTGTAGGTTTTGGTGTTGGTCCAATTGGCCTTGGGCTTGGTGTCACTGGCACCGGCTTGGGCTTAGGTGTCACTGGCACCGGCTTGGGCTTTGTTGGATTTTCTGGTCTGTTACCGCTACACTTGTCACGACTGCAATCGACAGGCCGGTTGACCACAGGGAAACATGCCTTAGGTGACTTTTGTGCAGGCCTTGTGCTGCCTAGACAGTTGCTCTTATCATCAAATACCTTCTCTGACTTGGTTGATGGCACACACTCCTTCCCCTCTCCTTTGAAATAATTGTAAGAGAAGGTGAAATTGTGTAGCTGAGGAAGCTGACAAATCTTGTCAGAAACAACTCCGGTTAAAGTGTTGTATGACACATCTAGTTCTTCCACCTTGGTTAGGCCATATAAGGTCCACGGGAGCACGCCCGTTAGTTCGTTGAAGCTCACGTCGAACACCGTCACATTTGAAAGATGTCCGAGGGTAGGAGGTATACAGCCGGAGAACTTGTTTCCGAGCAACACGAATTCGTTAAGTGTGGCGACCATCTTTCCGACAGTGTCTGGTATGCAACCTTCAAACTGGTTGTTTGCCACAACAATAATCGAGGCGGTAGAATTTCCAATGTTGAGAGGGATGGGGCCATCAAAACGGTTGTCATTTACAATAATAGCATCGAGCGGCTTGTCAAAGAGCTCCGGCGGGAGTTTTCCTTCAAAATCATTGTATCTGATATCAAGATAGCGGAGTGCCGGCAATTCGATCACGACTGTAGGAAAGCCTCCAACGAAACGGTTATTGCTCACATCAAGCTCATGAAGTAGTACCAAACGAGAGAAGCTCTTTGGGATGATGCCACAAAACCGATTAGAGTTGATGTGAAAGAGAGCTATGTCTGTGAGCAATCCGAGCTCGACGGGTAGGTACCCAGCAATATCAGCACCATTTAGATCAATTCCGGCAACAACATTTACTTCGGGGTCATCAAGCGCAGGAGCACAGAAGACACCGTTGTACGAGCACACATCAGGGCCATTCCAATTGGCGGTGAAGTTGAAAGGGTCAGAGTATATAGCCTTGCGCCAAGCTTGCAAGGCAATATAAGCCCTACGTAAGCGCTCATTCGTGACGGTAACACCAACCGTGATACTGAAGTCGTCGAAATCCTCAGGGAGGTCGCCACCGGATTCCTTGAGAGATAAGAGTTGACGGCGGGCAATCGAGGCGGCCTCGACGTCAGTCAAGGCGCTAACCGACTGCAGGTAAATCAAAGAAAATGGAAGGAAAAAGAGGGAGATCAGAGATAAGAGTAAGGGGAATCTGGCAGAGGCCTCCATGTTTTATCAATGAGGCCACACCTTGAGAGAGCCTAAAAGGCTTCTTAGTATATGGTACGGAGAAGGAGATTGACAGGATTGAGAGGCTTATAGGGTTCATTGTTGAAGGAGACTGGATGGATGTGCTTGGTTTTAGGAGGGGGTTGTTATTTTTGGTTTGGTTTGGTTTTTGAAAGAGAGAAAGAGAAAAGATCAACTCTTGGTGAGAGAGGCTGAGGAGGTGTCTCTTTGGATGTATATAACAGAATACAATTGGATTTGAGACGTATACATTTTACATAGTTTTTTTTCTTTCCATTTTTAGTAAATTTGTGGTGTGTTTGAGGATATAATTATATCCTCTCAAGTTAGTTAGAGAATAATGTGCATCTCTTTTGCTCATTGTTACATGTGCATGTTGTTACTATGTATATATATATTGGTAATTGAGTGAGTGATATCTGGTGAGGTATATATATGACCTGAGATAATTTTACAGTTATGGCACAGTTATATGTAGCTTCTATTTAACTTCCTTTTTGCACATCAATTATTGACAAGATAATTAATGCATTAATCATGTGCTTTTCTCGGATTTCTCTGCTGAGATCGATCAAACAATTTCATCTCTATCCATCCATCAAATTCCAAAAGAATATAAGGGGTCTTTTAGTAAGTTTAACCTTATTACATCATCAAAGAGAAAGAAAAATAAAAAGAAATAAATGCCAACGCTAACAAAAAGACGCAGGTTCAAATCTCGTATTTGAAAAGAAATAAATATTGGGATTAACGGAAGCCCTTATTTCTAAGAAAAAAAACAAAAGCAAGTATTCTCAAAAGAAACTAAAAACAGCAGCAACCAACATGAGATCAGTTTGATAACAATTGAATATAATCAATATCAGAGAAATTGTGATCCAATTACATAGATGCAAGCAACTAATTCACTGGCTAGTAGTTTATGAGTTACATGAACAAAGATGGTGATTTTGATGTAAAACAAAAGGAAAACATATTATAGAATTTAACTTATTTAACCACCATGACTATTGATATTAATTAAGAAACTATAATGATAGATTATTTTACTTGTAAAAAGAACTAAATGGATTTTTTATATAAAATTTGTAGTACTCTTGCAGATTTATGTTATTTATTTTATTTTATTTTATTTTTTGTGGGCGTGACCAAATGTACTAAAATAATTAAAATTCTATTTAATCACAAACCTGATAAGTGAGACCCATCTTCTATGAAATTGATATATATATAATATTTTAGGTAAATTTAATTAGCAATTTATGATGAGATTGATTTATACAATACTTCATATAATTTTTACTTCGAAATTTATATTATTCTAAAGATAATTGTAACAATAATCATAATTTTTATATTATGTATATGATAGGTTCATAATATATATTTCTTTGTTTGTTATATATTTTTTAGTTAAATTATATAAGTTATCAATCTATTCGATAATTATCCATTATTCGTTCGTTGTCAATTATTTAAATTGTTTGGCATCCATGGTATGCCAAATTGTTTGACAAAATTCTCACTCTCTATAATTTCCATCTCTCTATATGGTCATTCTCCTAATTTTGTATTTTTATTTTGTCTATTAATACAAATTTCATGTTAGGGAGTGTTTAGGAGATGAAAAATTAAGCAAAGTATAATATTGCATTCAGTGTCAATTTTTCTTTTCTTTTTTTCTTTTTGGAAAAAAGGCTCTAAGCCCGTTTCATTTCTGAAACATGAAATTGGTAAATTAGAAAACCAACAAACAAGAAAGGAAAATGAAATATGATATTGGTAAATGAAATATGAGATTGGTAAATTACAAAACCAACACAAGAAAGAAGTCATTCAGCTAGATCCTACATCTCCTAAAAAAACACAAAATGTGCTGTTTAATTTTGCATACCAATTTGAATAGTCACAAAATAGCACATTCAGATGCTGAGTTTTATCACTTCTTGTATTGTTTTTTTTTTCAATCATTGGCCTTGCGCCACACTCAAATTTCTAAGATTAAAAAGCTGTTAAAATCCAACATGAGATTGGTCACAAATTCGCACGTTCAAATCCTGGCCGTTCGATTTAGAAAGAACGGCTAGTACCTGAACTTTGATCAAATCGAACGGTGTGGATTCAATAAAAGAGCCTTACAATCTCTCAAAAAATCTGCCATTCTAATTCCTAAAACCCTTTTGTGAACCTCTCTCATGTTCTCCAACAAGCTCTCTCTTTGCGCTCATGGCTATCTCATCCCCGCGTCTCCCTCTCCCCTCGGTCTCTCCTCTCTCTACATTTTTCTCTCAAGAGAGAAGAAGAAGAGGAGGATTCCAACTAAGAGCCTCACTTGACTCCATGTTCCCCTCTAATCACGATCCCGAAATCAAGCGCCAGAACCATATCCGCGAAAAGCTTTCAAATACGAAATTCTCTGTTGATTCTGGTGCAAATCAACCCATCGAAGCGGATGTGGAGGTGCCAATAGATGAAAGGTCAAAGAAACATTCTGTGATTTCTCGTGAGATTGATGGTTTCGGGTTCTCCGAGGGAGGAATTGAAAAAGAGGGAGCAAAGCAAGCAGCTTTGCGGATGCGCAATGAAGAGAAGTCAAATTCCCAAATCCTGGTTTCTCAAGAAGTGGAATCAAGTCAAATTCAGTCTGAAATTGGTGAATCCTCAAGAACAATCGGCATGGTTTCTGAAGAGATGCACCAATTGGAGGGTTTTGTGAGAGAAGAAGAAGGGACTGACCCATTCAGAGCACCGACTTTTGGATTGGCGGTAAGAATTGGGGCACTTCTTCTAGCACAAACATTTTCTTTATTTTGTTTTTTGGTTTAGGTGGATTCTTGAAAGAAAGGAGAGAGAGGAGAAGAAGAAGAAAAAGATAGCAAAAGGTTGAATGTCAAGTCTTGAAAGAATGGAGGAGGAGGAGGAGAAAGGAGGGATGCCAGAGAAAGAGAGAGAGGAAATAGAAACAGGAAAGAAGGGGTTTCCATGGGAATGGTTCTTTGAATTTGGATTCTTTCATGACAGAATAAAGAAGAGCGAAATAGAGAAATAGAAGTCTGAAATCCTACAGTCTGATTTTGGGAATGGATATGATAATGATGAGTTTGAAGAATTTGATAACGAACATTTGCATGTAAGCAGCCTCGATTAGTACTTAGAAAGTAATGCAAATTTTTAGAACCGAAATATTGTAATTAGATAGATGTTTCCTCAGTCTAGGTACAAGCAAGATACAATGATTCCTGGCTATAGAACTTTGGTTACCAGATAGGAGAAAAATTGCCAAATTTAGGTTCCTTTTTTTAGTTTCAGATTTAGCTCTATGGATAAATTACAATAATATTCCGGTCATGTCCATACCTATGACATACCATCATTTATTAGCTGGCATAGAACCTTAGTTGCTTGGTACAAATTTAACGGCAAATTTTGCTTTCTTTGAGAACTTGCAAATAAGAAAAACAAAAAATCCCACATCATCTGTGGATTGCATAAAGACCTACATTCAGTAAACCCAAAAAAAAAAGTTCCTTACTTTAGTTAGACTATAAGAACTTTATAAATTAAAGAAAGGAATTCACGATAATTCAACAAGCTATATTTAACTTATGCCCTTCTCTTTTTAGATTGCATTTACATTAACTACTTGATTGATTCTATGTTTCTTTACTGCTTGAAAATTTTACACAATGTCTTTAAGCAAAATATTTATTATATCAGAAGTTTATGGTAAATCATGTAGCCAAAATATAAATCCTAATGACATCAAAGGTTAATTAACTTAACTGTGAGGACCCTTTCATTTTCTCTAACAAAGAAACAATACAGAGTTATTTTGAAATTAGTAAGCATGTAAGTTATTTTACATTTTCTTGATAATTCAGGGCCTTTGTGCAAAATTTTCTTCTGGTTGCCGGTAGAGGCCACTTATTGAGTTCAGTTCAATAACTGAAGCTGAAGATAATATATTCTGGCAGGTTAAAACCGAAGCACAACCAGCTGGTAGGGTGCAGATGCATTCTGCTCCAAGGGAGGAGACGGATGATAATTTAAACAGTGTAACTTGTTTAAATAGCGAGGAACAAAACAAAAATAATCACCAAAACCATGACAGCTCAACCAACCAAAGTACAGAAAGCAAGATATCTTTTAGTAAAGGAGCACATCTTAATGGAAATAGTGAAATTACTGGAGAGGAGCCTTGGTGGTACCGTTTGCCATGTGTATTAGTGAGTTATTTGTATATATTTCTTTTTTTTGTATTGGGTTTGTTTTAACTTGAACTTAAGAAGCTTTCTTATTCTTAGACGCATAGAAATGGAATAGGGTATCAATAAATTTTGGGATCAGCTAGTTAGCTGAGGTTAATTGACACAATTTTTGGTTAATTTTCTTGGTTTTCCACCTCTTGTGCTTGGTACACTAGGTTTGGGCTGTTTCAGGCTGACATGGGCTCAATTAATTAATTGTGCAGTAAAATGGAAAGACCATCAAGAATGGTTTGTGATTACGCAAAGTTCAGGGACCAAATTTGAATAATCTTAGGGAAAAATAGCAATTGTCCTTTGGCCCCTTGTGCGGACCCATGAACAAAAATGGAACTTTAATCATGCAATCAAGTTTTAGTGCTCTTATGCGGGAACTGGTACCGTGACCTTATGAGTTCTATTGTATCCATTATGTGCATGTAAAAAAGTTGCTTCTTTCAATGATTTTTAGGGCATTTTGCTTTCTGGAGGCGAGAGTGAGGGTGCACCGGAAGGCCTTTATTCTCTAGAAATAAAACCTAAGTCAACAGATAGGAACCCTATGTCATATGCCATCACATTTCAAGACAGAGTCGATGCTACCAATTTCTGTTATGTGCTTGACTTATTTTTTGAAGATTTAAATGATGTCAGTGCTGAGATTGTTCCTTTGACAATTCAAGTACGTACTTTTTGTTTGCTTTCTTTAAACAAAAAAAAAAGATGGTTGTTGTGAGGTTGATACTGTCTGAGGCAAGGGTTCATACAACATCATTCAGTATCAGATCGGTCTTCTTTCATTCAATTCTTCTTTGATACTGTCTGAGGCAAGGGTTCATACAACATCATTCAGTATCAGATCGGTCTTCTTTCATTCAATTCTTCTTTGATATATGTTGTTTTTGTTCACAAAAGTTAATCAGTTATGTTGTTGTTATCATTTTGCTGTAAAAAGCTTTGCAGTACCTGGCATGTAAGTGAGTGTCGTTGTGTTTCCAGTAATCCTTCTATTTATGTAATTGGACTTTGGTTTGCTTTTTTTTTCAGGAAATAAAGGAGGAGGTGCAGTCGGGTGGATTGAATATAATAGTCATACCTAAAGGGAAGCTTAAATTGTACGGAGGACAAACACTTGAAGAAGTTGAAATCGAATTGCGTTCTTTCGTGAGTTGAGAGTTTAGAGTATGAGAATAGGATGTCAGAATCTAGAGTTCTGTTAATTCTTGTTCAATTTTCAACGCTTTGCTTATGATAGTTTTTGTACAAATTTTAAGGTCATTATTATGATAGTCTGAACCTGAATTTTTTTTCCATCGTTTTAGAAATGATGTTTTGATCTTCAAATTTTGTACCTTTTTTATTTTTTTCTTTTTTAGCTAGAAATATTGTTTTTATATTAGTCTTCTTCTCTCTTCAATTGGACCTTTGGAATAAAAAATAAAATTTTTTGTTCATTCTGCTTATATTTATTAATTTCAAGTCCAATAAAGAGATGAATTTGCTACATTATCAAAACAAAATTTATTTTCTACTTTTGGTAAACTGACATTTCAATTTGTAATGTGTAAACAATGTTTTGACATTTCTATCAAAAGAAAAAGAAAACTAAAATATGTCTCATGAGAAACTTACACGGTCTAACTGGAGACTGGTATTAAATTTATCCTTGGACACATGACAAACAAAAAGAGGAGAAAAAGAAAACTTCTAAGCTAAACTTTCAGATAATTTGAATGTGGATCATCCACAGTGGTGCCATATAATTAACAAAAGTCACAAGTTCCAAATCTGAATGAGAGTTTTTTATAGACATTTAAAATTAGATAGTTTAGACTCTCATTATAAACCTAATGCCTTGAGAAATGAATTGATATTTAGCTGAAAAACAGATAATAGAAATGAACAAAGGTCAACCTAGGTTCAGTCCTGAATTAAAAGACCATTTTATTATTTGTATTTGAGAGGTAATATTATTACTTGTATAAATTTGAGTATTTTTTGATCATCCTTTAAAAAATTAAAATCTTAATGAGCTTCTGAATATTTTTGAGAAGTTGAAGAGCTAATCATCACTCAAAACACATCTCCTTTTTCAGATATTGAAAAAATATTCATCATGTCGATGTGAAATGTTAAGAAGAATTCTATTTATGGGTAACAAAAATATTAATTGTCTCAATGCAAAAAATCAATTAATCTTTCGTTCAAACAGGTTGCTTGTATAATGTTAAATATTTTCCTATCATTCTGCAGAAAAGACTGAATGGACTATTAGGATTGAAGAAGCCTGACGACAAACAGAAACAGTTGAAAGCAAAATACAGCTCGCAAAACCAAAAAAAAAAAAAAATTGTACGAGGCGTTAACGCTAGTACACTACCATGTAAGTATAAATATAATATTATAGATTAATTAGAAAAATTATACAAACTTTACCATCCAACTTACAAAGACATCGGTGCGCTAAGCATAAATTTATCAACAATATACACATTATTTTTAAAAATTGGTTGATTTTTTATGTAGCCTGTCTGACAACTATGCCAAATACATAGAGTACTACAGAATTCTAAAACACCGCCGAGATTAAATCCTTAGTTCTCAACCTTACAACTCAGGAGCTCTGGGTAGTTGGCTTCGTTACGGTGGTCAACTTCAACCTGCAATATTATCAAAGGCAAACGGTTATATCAAAAGGAAAGAAGTAAAAGAATCCACACTTACAATACAAATATAAGATGTTGACCAAGGAAATATGATCGAGAAAATTTTAGAAATACCTCAAGGGTCTTCGCTGAGTATTTTGTGCTGCCAAGGGGTTGACACCATAAAATGTAGGTGCAAGCTCCAGTGCCTATAAGATAAACATTTCCATTAAATAAAGATCAATAAATGAGAAAAGTGCACAATAATTAATATAGAAAATGCAAAAGGAAAGTCAAACTGGAACTGAACAGCACAGGTTAGGTACCAGATAGTCTAGAAGCTATTGTATTTAACTAACAAAAGTTTCTCCATTAATTTGATATTTACAAATAACAAGTGACTGAAAAAATATATATAAATTAAGTAATAACCTCAAGCTCTTCTGGATTTTTCCGCTTCAAAGGATTGGAGGTGTTTGTTTTACAGCTACTTTGGTTCTGCATTTCTTCACCTTCCTTCCCATTTCCATTCGCAACTGAAGGCGCGGTTACTATTGTGGGTGCAAGTGCAGTTGCAGTTGAAGTTGTCGCTGCAGATGCAGTTACAGTCTTAACGAGTGTAGTATTTGCAGGTGCAAGAGCATTAGGAGCTGCATCTCTTGCACCATTTCCAGATTCTGGACCTTTACCACTTCCCTGATACTCTAAATATTGGAGCTCATCAATTTCGTCTGATAAGTCCATTTCTGGAACAGATCCACCTGTCAGATTCTTTATTGCAATATCTTCCGCTTCTTTAGAGAACACATCTGAAAAGAAAAACAGAAAGAAGTACGAAGCATAGTTGTATTATTATAATCTCATTCAACCAAACTTTTAGACCTGTTCTATACACCAAGAATTGTCCTTGTTTTCCTGAAACAATCAAAACCAAGCCTGCTTCTTCTTTGTTACTTTAGAGGAAGAGAACAAAAAGGACAGAAAACCTATTGGGGTATGTTCCTTTCCGAAACCATACAGTCGTGAAACTCTTTGAGATTTTTGAGGAGTGATATTCTGCTTTTATCTAACCTGTATCTTTTATTCCACTGGAATGCTCGACTTGTTCAGTTGCTCCCAAATAATTCCCATTGGCAACTCCATCCAAATGAAGACCTGGCACTTGGACTTGTTTACTCACGGAAGACTCGTTAGCAGGTACACCAAAGACTTTTCCAATAACTGCAGTTGCAGCATCTGAGGGCTTGCTCCTAGCAGGCCTAACAGGTCTGGCAGGTCGTGGAGGCCGCACCCCACCTGGAAAGACAAAGCTTGGGATCTCCTTGCGCTTCACATGGGAGATCCGAATCTCCATCCCAGGTTTAAACATGGTGTACATGTGGACCAACTGCTTGAACTCCTCGACAGTTGCACGCATATCAAATAGCTTCTCGCCTTCATCAGGTTGTGACCCTTGCTTTCTCTGCAGACCCATAAAAAAGCTGCAGCTGTGAGGTTTTGCCTTGTCACAGAAGTCACCAGGGTATGGATGTACTTGGAGCATGTTGTATGTGTACTTCTCTATCTATTTAGAGAGAAAAAAAAAAGATGAGGAACAAAAAACCAAATTAAGCAAATAATGAAGCAGCAGTGGGAGAGGTTATATTTTTTATGTATAATTTAAACAAAATTGCATGTCATAGAGAAATTTGCTTGCACCATACCCACTACGCAATATGACAGCTCCATACCAATGTAAACCTAATGTTGCCAATAGAACAAACAAAACAAATCCAGAAAAGTTCTCTTAACCTTTCTTGGACCCCTTTTACCATTGTTCTACATAACTGATTCAGGGTTCAACCGGCACCACAAGATGTGATATTTAAATGAAAATAAAATTTTAAAAAAATGTTTTTTTCTCTCCAGTCTAATTAACCGGATAAACATCACAAAAGAGCATAACATCACTCTCCATCCAGCAAGTACATTTTTCAGACAATAAAATATTGGGAAAACAAATAAAACAAAATAACCTTTAAAGTGAGAATACGAAGTCGAGACTCGACCCAGCCATGCCACTGGCGAAAATCATCTTCATTTTCAGCCAGTATATCAATCTGCAGATAATGCTTGTAAGATTCAAAAAATGGGTACTGCTCGAATAGTGTTATCCAGTCTGCCTTGTTCTCCTCTATCGCCTACATGTCACATTGAAAAAAAAAAAAGACTAATATATTATAATATAATTAAAAAAGAAGGCATTTTTAAAAGACTGAATTTTCCTTTTAATTTGTCCCTATAGAATATTGCACGGTAATATCTCCCTCTGATAACATAACTTGAGATGTATTGTGGTTTCAGCAACAATCTAGTAAAAGAGGGCTTTCTTTTCCAAAAGATTTTTATGGATAACTCCATTAAACTCTTAGAAAGATATCAAATAATTCTATCATATGCCCATGAAAAATGGAAATATCAGATTCCCTCAAAGCCCATACCAAACCCTCACCTCTGAATTTCTTTAGAATTAGCCAAGGTACTATTGATTTATTGACATATATGTAGAAATTGAAAATTTCAGAAGAAAGGACAGTTTTGGAACCTTTGGAATTCAAATCCCGAAAAAGGGGCACTAAAGAACCCTTTCATGGTTTATAATAGTACGAAACTAAGTTGACAATTTTGCCGGGGATTCTTCACAAAAAAAAATAAAATTGTCGAGGATGCACAGAAACTGCCCCCTTTCTGTTATATTTAACAAGGACAAAAGGTGATTCCACGTACTAAATACCTTGCACATTTCATCACCTCTTTGGAACTCTTCAGTCATAACTCGCAAAGTGCTGGTCGAGACGTTAAAGCTAGAGTTCATAGCTGGATAGGCAGGGGTTATTATGGGCATATGCTGAAATCTATCCTTGTAATACCTTCGTGGGTCCCACACTGTGTGCCCCAGGGAGGGCACATCCTCTATTTGGCACAACATGACAGGGTTGGGCCACCTCCAGTTCGCAAAAACCCTAAAAAAACGCGAGACCAACATGCTTGGTAGTGCATTTGGGTACAGTTGGCAGATGCGGGCCACCAGTAGGGCCCAGTTTATTCCACCAAGAAAGCCAGATACCTGAAAATTTTTTATTGATTAACAAGGGATATAGTATAGAAAATTACATACAATTTTGATCATATACAATGATAACTTTAGTTTTACTGTACAAATACATCCACTGGGAACTGTCTAGCAATAACGGTGGCAGAGTCCTTACCAATAGCAATAAAGCAAGACGACAACTGGACAAAATTTTCCATCTGGGTACTAATACATTTGATAGCACTGGTAAAACTAAAGTTATAGACACCTCTTAATGACAGGTAGGTGCTAGATTTTTTTTAGTTTGTGCCATACCTATCCATTGGTTGGACGGCTTCATGGTATTGGTACCATGGTTTGCAGTTTGCTGACAATGGAAGCCAAGGAACCATCAGGGATATGAGATTTGTTTGATTAATTTTGTGTTTAGCGCCGAGATAGGTAGCCTCAGGATCAGTCATTACAGTACATTGGTTTTGATGGCCTTGTGGTATCAGTATCATGGGTTTTACTGATATCTAAGGCAAGGAACTATCAGGGTTGTGAGCTTTATTTTCTTTGATCAGTCATACCAGTACATTCTTTTGTGTTTATTCCTGATATGGGGAGACTTGTAGTTAGTCTGGTTTTCTGCTGAAACTTAGGTTTCTCATTTTCTTTGAATTTCTAATTGTAATAAACAGTTTTTGTTTTTGCAATAAAAACAAGTAGCACCAAATTGGGTATGCTACTTTTCTCCAAACAAAAGAAGAAGAAGAAGAAGAAAGAAGAGCTTAGACTACCCAGTACTGACCAGCAAATTTGAATGTACAGCTCAATATTCTGTGCATAAATCCTTTATATGGCAAAGTTATATAAATATACGATTGGAATAAATCTGCATAAATGATTGTATCCACAAGTTCAGTAAAAGTTTGGCAAACTCACCATACAAGTCTAACTACAGGAATGATTTCCCAGTTATAATGAATAACATACATTGGAGTACACGCAGCGACGTTTAGCCCAATACCTCATGCATCTCAAGGTTGTACGGAAGTTCTGTAATAGACCAAGAAAAAGAAGTTCTTTCAGTAACTGCTGCTTAGTTGATAGCTGTAGCTAACCGACTATAATCTATAAGAATATAATAGTTAATAGTACCTGAATGTTAGGCACCAAACGCAGAATAAGATCAGTAACCCTACAGCCATTCAAGCTGCGAGCTGTCTGTTCGTCAACATTTTCTAATATTGAATTTTGCGTTATATCCAGGTCCTGAGAAAGAGGATGTAGACAACTTAAATGAATAATTTAAAGACAAGTACATCAACCAAAAATAAAACTTAATTTCATTTGTTCTCTGATAAAGTGAAGAAACATCATGTACACCCTTATTGTCCTGAAATATTTAAATGCCTAAATCACCCATCCTACTTTACAGGTGCAGCTTTTGTGCAGAGTAACAGTGAGGAAGGAAAGATATTTCACATATCTTCTGGAATATGATGACATAAGTAGACTGATGTAATTAGAAGATATTTTTTCATCATAAATAAGAACAAAATATTATATTTTCAATGTTTGCCAGAGTTTGAGTGATATTTATACAGATTTTGCAGGATGAACTGACAATGAGGCTAAATTCCATAAAACTTATCATTCCTACACATAAACATTACTCCAAATATAGCCATAGTAAAAGATAAAAGCAAATATACTTCCGGAACAACTAATAGAGCTAGTTTTGCATAGAGAAGGTCAATTGAAACCCCCATAAACTTGAACTTCATAATTGGCACATGTGCATCTGGCACAGGATGCAACTCAGCAACTTCTGGCATCTCAGCTAACATGTTGTGCAGCTCAATAAAAAAATCTTCCTGCAAATTACAATAAAGAGTTAAAAAGCAAATTAGTAACATGTTCTGTGATAACGGTTATGCAGGTCACACCCCAAACCTAACATTATGTGATATTTTGTATGACGAACCAAAATCTTCCACTTTCCCAAATAGAAAAATAAATTCTGCTAAACGTTGATAATTCTGTTAAGCTATCTTACTTCTCTAGTGGCGTGCCTTGGGCCAATGCACAATGTATCAATATCAGCACCAGGGCCATGTACCTAACCAACATTATACAAACATTATATAGTAGTGATTAAAAAAAATAACATATTTATTAAAAGTTCAAAATAATTACCCCAAGACGGTAGGAACCAAAAGTAAATATTTTTGCATTTGCCTCTTGCACAAATTGCTCATTGTATCCCTTGGCACGACTAACCCTTTTGATCCATGTTTTTACAACCTGTTAAAAACACAAAAATATACGACCAGTAAGAAACTAGTACAGTCAAAATTTAGCTTATGATTATTATTATTGTATTTTACAAAAAGCAAGACCTGGTCTAATCGGCCCAAGACTTCTTCTCGACAAACAGCGTCATCATGGCTTGGATATAGGCCAGCATCAGCAAGATACTATATGATGAACATTTATTAGAAAAGGTTGAACAAATTACAGAAAAGAAAATGTGATGAAAACTGTAAATATCCAACCTTCTCCAGCTCTCGAGTCCTGATAACATCAATTTCAGTGGGCCCGCTAAGAGATATTGGTTCGGTTACTCCAAGATACCCATTAGTCTGTTTTGCCATTCTTCTGTCTTTCTTTCAATTATACTTAGAAGATATATTAGTTCACTCTACTTTCACTAAATCAATGTTGCTTGGAGATACAGGTATTCCAAGCAAAGGCGGTGCACAAAATCCCCAAGACTGCAAAGTGAATACACGAACAAGTGCTTTTCTTCTCATCACACCGCCTTCTCTTTTCCTCACAATGCCTTCGCAAGAGCTCTTATTAGAAAAAAACAGAAAAATTAAGATTCCAGCACCAAAACAAGAGAGGAAGAGAGAGATATATAGTTGCCATGTAGAAAAAATCAATCAAGGAAGAATGCCCTACAGATAGGGTTGAGGGTAAAATAAATTGGTGTGCCAATACTTGTTGAAAACCAGCTGTCGAGGCTAAATTAAAACCTAAATCAATCATTAACAACCATACACATCAATAAAAAATTGGGTCAAAATGGTTGTATAAGTGCCCAGATCACAACAAAGTCTACTAGATAAGCTACCAAAGATCAAACTAAATAAGCACCCCAAATCGATAGTACAATTTATCAGGCGGTGCGCTTCAGTACCAACTGATGAACTGACACCATAACAGCCATTTAGCCATGAATATACAATTAGTTGCAACAGGAAAAAGCTACAGAGAGAGGATTCTCAACTGTCACCAGGCAGTATGTATACGGAACTTCCTCCTTGACTGATCTAGGGTTTCATTGCGAGTTATAGCGCATAAACCTTTTAATAGAGTACAAACCGAACCAGTAGGAGCCACCATCCAAGATTACCAACAGTACTAACCAAGGTATATTACCAAACCTGTACTAGGCCTGACCTTACGCTGGAATTTAGTTACCAACCATGATCGATCCCATACGCGGTTAATTATCGCAAGAATCTCAAAAGTTCGGGCAAAATAAAGATCAAAAAGAAACCCTAGAGCGGTAAGTAAGCGAGTGAATGAGTGGAGAGAGGGACGATTGGCACCTGCTGTCAATTAACTCGAAAAAGAAAGAGAGAGAGAGAGAGAGAGCGCGCGACCTAGTTTCGCAAGTCCGGGATCTAATTTTGCTTCGAAGAAACTAGGGGTGCGCAACTCTTTAACTGTCTGCGAGGAGGAGAGGAGACGAGAGGAGACGAGAGGAGACGAGGTGAAGACAGTCAAGACATCGTGTTTTTTTTTGAGGGAGGAGAGAGAAGGGGGAACCTGCCGCTCTATCTAGAACCGCCGATGGCGAGACGGGTGGGAACCTTTTTTTTTTTTGTTTGTTTGGGGAAGTTTCACATATAGACTTCCTCACATACAAAACTGTAAAATTACATATTTCTCCTCTTTAAAATTCATAATATCATATTTACCAATTCAAACTATTAGAATTTAGAACTTTTATATTTATCTAATATATTATATTTTTTATTAAAACTAATTTCATACTTAAACGTTTCTCGTTTATTCTTATTGAAAATAATAGATAATTTTTTTTAAATTGAATTCTCAGTACATATATTATAAGATATAGTTATTGAGCATGAATATCAATCATCGAAAATTTCATATTCTTTGAAATTGAAATTGAATTCTTAGTAAATTAAAAAGCATGACGTGGAATATACTTTGATACTTAGATAATTATAATTGGGACAATATGAATGAAAAAATCAAAAATATAATAGTCACGAAATATATATTAAAATCTTAAATTGAGTTTTAAAATATTTAATGAGATTATTTGAAGTTTTTGGATATATCTAATGTATCATAAAAATTTGTTGGATAAATATAATTATAAATTGTAGAGGAGAAAATATATAATTTTAAACTTTTCATTTTTTTTTTTTGCAAAGCATGTAACATAAATCTAATGTTTGACGATGAAAATAGAAAAGCAAGGAACTTTTTATTTATCTCGCCAGCAGTTTTAAAAAATATATATGTATTAGTGTTTCAAAATTCAAACATTAGGAATTTTTTTTTGGCGTTAAATTAATAGCTGATATGAAATTATGATAAAGTGGGATTGAAATAAAGTCATGCAGTCAAATTCCTCCTTTTATGCACTTTAGTCTGACTATATCCCATTTCACTATTTCATAGATAAAGCTACAAGAATGGAAAAAAAAAAAGTTACTTCTTCATAGTTTATTTGATGTAGATAAATAAAAAATGTCCTTCTTTAATTCTCTATTTTTTCCTTTGCTCTACTGCAACGTTAGTTTTGTATTTCATCATATATATGATATCTTTTTTCTTAAAGAAAAAAATTTTGATTAAAAAATTAGGTGATTTTTCATTATTTTTGTTGAGATATTAACTTGAAAACTCAAAATTTCTATTCAAATTCATATTCTATGATTTTCATTTATTTATCATTTGAAATATATACTTTGGACTAATTCATAATACTTAAAAAGTATGGGGTCTGAACTATAAATTCTCATTTCCTTATCTCTCTCTCTCTCTCTAATCCAATTAAATTAACAATTCTTTTATTGGATGTTACGAAATTATTATCAGTCGTTTTTATGGTCATGTCCTAAAAGACGATAACCTCGATTATCTTAGTTGTAGTTCTTGTCTGCACAGAATAGACAGAATATGCTTAAGGATAACGTTTCGCGATTCGAGTAGACTCAATTCTAATTTAATTTATTTTAATTTAATTTTATCACTATCCGAATTTCAGAAAAAAAAAATACTCCAACAATTTTTTTCATTTCGGTTGCAATGGATTTAGGTTTTCACGATTTTAGTAAATAGAATTTTTTTTTATTTATATTTATATCTATGTTTCATAAAAGTGGTTAAGTTTCAACTTTTAAGGCTTTTCAGTCATGCCACTGCACATTCGATATTGATTGTTCGATATGTTTCTTTATCTTGATCTAATTATTCACATATCGTTCCTTTTTTCTCTTTATTTAAAAGTGTATTTATTTTGTCTGAGGTATTGTATAACTTTTTAAATTATATAATTTTTTTTGTATTCCTGTGTAGAGATTTTTTTATGTAACTAATTGGATTATTCTTAATTTGCACAATATTATTTTTTTTGAGAAAATTATTTATTTATTTTTAAATTTATCGCAGTTTGTGTTTAGAATTTTTTAATTTATTTTTTTCTTCAATAAATATTTTTCAGGCTTCTTTAAAATCGCCACAGATTAATGTAACGTGGGCGATTTGATATTTTTTTTACTTATATTTATCATCCATTGAGATTCTTATCTCTATTCTTACTAAGCGTGTAGTTATCCTGATCCTATAACGGTTCAGATTAATTGATCAATTTCGGAGTTAATTTCAACCATTGATTGCATTGTCCTGATCCTATAACGATTGAGATTTATCTTTTCTCCACTCTTTTGAGCATGTAGTTATCCTAATCCTACAATGATTCAGATTAATTGATCAATTTTTGAAATTGGTTTCAACCGTTGATTGTGTTGTCATAATCCTATGATGATTAAGATTTACTCATCTAATTTCGCTTATCGATGCAGATTCTGACACAAACTTTTGCCATAATAAAAGACATTAAATATCATTTAGTTATTTATTTTTTATGTTATCATAATTTCTAATAATGATATAAGGAAAGAACGTGTATATTAGAAAAGAAATAACGAAATTAACATAAATCATTGGAATTTCTAAGACCAAATATAAAACTAACACATTAAGAACTAAAAATGATAAGGAAAGATATTCAGACTATTGTGAGTGGTGCTAACAACAATCAAAATATGGCAAGCGGATATGTATTGATTACTAACAAGGTTCTTGAGATGGATGAAGAAAATACTCATGCTCTTCTAACTAGCAACATGCAAGCAAATAAAGTCATCACATCAACATTACATAATACGGTGCATTTATCTTTTCTTCATGAAAGTTTTGAGGATTTAAACTTTTTATTCAAATTTTTGTTAAGTTTCTAAAGTGAACTATTGTTAATTTTTTTTATTATTCACTCCTCCAATCTTCGTTTAGATATTTTTTATTTACTAGATGTGATTTATTCATATTTTTTTTATTATTTTAAAAGTGTGGGCTACCTATTCATGTAATTATCACGTCAAAGATTTTAATTGGATGATAATTTAAGTTTAAATTTATTTTTTCTTCTGAAGAAAATTAATCAGAGACAAATATATTGAAATAGAGTTAATAAGAATATCAGGGTTGAAAATTAATCATAGACAAATATATTGGAATAGAGTTAATAAGAATATCAGGGTTGAAACTTGAAGATAAGAACTTAAAATTTCAAGTATTTTCATACTTAAAATAATTTTAGCACAATTATTTATTTGTAATATGATGATTACATGCAGGGACAAATATTCATGATGACCAAGAATGTCTTTTTTACAACATAATAATAATAACCATCATTTTTTTTGTTTCCTATTTGAATCTTTGAACTTGAAAATTTTGTTTATTTGTTAATTCAAGGATATATTTTTAATTTGTGTGATTTGCTTTAAAAAAAACTTTGATGGAGGAGAAAAATGATTCAAGTATCGAGATGATATTTATTTGTTTAAATATATTTGTCATGATCATAATGGTTCAAAGACAAATGAGTTTGATATATGAATTTTTAGTAATTCAATGTACTTTTTGTTACTTTTAATTAACTAGCTATTGGGCTTTCATATCTATTTTTATCAAATGTGTATAATAATTTATTTTAATTTCATTTATGATATTACTTTTTCTTTCTTTTTTCCTCTATTTTCTGAAGAAAAATATATTATATATATATAAATTTTGGCTCTTATATAATCTTCCCATTGCAACGCACAAGCACGATACTAATTTAGTTATTATTTATCGAGGCTGCTAATTCAATAGAGTACTCAACTCTTGAGTGTGACCAATAAGGATGAAGCAAAAAGTTCGTCCAAATTTTTGGCAGAGTTTACAAGATTAATCCATTAATGTCATGAGTAGAGAAAAACAGTAAGCATGTTTTGATAAAAAATTCTTTAATTCTTTAAATCTATTTTTCACCTCAAGCAACATTAAAATGTATTTAAAATATTTTTACACATGTTTATATATATTTTAAATCAATTTAACCTCATTTATGATTGAAATATCATCAAAATCCACATAAGAGCTTCTCAATATATTTATTTATAGTTTACACGTTTTTGAAACTAAATTAATTGGTTATGATCTATATTTCACCTCAAATTACATTAAATTGCTTTGAAACTACTTTTGAACAAGTTTATAAATGTTTTTAATCAATTTGGCTATATTTCTGATCGAAATATCATCAAAATCAACACAAAAAACTTCTCAATATGTTTATTTATAGTTTATGAGCTATATTTGTCCTAAAATTGATTAGATATGAGCTATATTTGTCCTAAAATTGTTTAATAATGCTTTGAAACTACTTTTGAACATGTTTATGCATGATTTTAATCAATTTGGTCACATTTCTGATTAAATATCATCAAAATCCATACAAAAGCATATGAATATGTTTATTTATAGTTTACATGTGATTTTGGTGCTAAATTTATTAGTTATAACATATATTTCACCTCAAATTATATAAAAATGTTTTTAAATTGTTTTTGAACATTTTAATCAACTTGGCCTAAATTCAAAATTCACATATAATCTGTTTTAATCAATTTGGCCTAAATTCTGATTGAAATATAATCAAAATTCACATATAATCTGTTGGATATGATTTTTTATTGGTTATATGTGAGTTTTGTACTAAATTGATTAGTTATAACCTATCTCACCTCAAATTTTATTGAAATATTTTTAAACAGCTTTGGAACGTATTTATCCATGATTTTAATCAATTTGGCCACATTTCTGATTGAAATATCATCAAAATCCGCACAAAAGCTTCTCAATATGTTTATTTATAGTTTATATGTGTTTTTGGAAAAAAAAATTGATTAGTTATGACCTATATTTAGATTCAAATTGCATCAAAATATTTTGTAACCGCTTTTGAACAAGTTTATGCATGTTTTTAATCAATTGGGACACATTTCAGATTTAAATATCATCAAAATCAACACAAAAGCTACTCAATGTGCTTAGTTATAGTGTATGTGTGTTTTTGGAACTAAATTGATTAGCTTTTAACCTATATTTCACCTCAAATTTCATTAAAATACTTAGAAACTGCTTTTGACCAAGTTTTTATATATTTTTTCCCAATTGGGTCACATTTCTTATTGAAGTATCATCAAAATCAACAGAAAAGCCTCTGATATGCTTATTTACTGTCTATATGTGTTTTTGGAATAAAATCGATTAGTTATGACCTATATTTAGCCACAAATTGTATTAAAATGCTTTGAAACTGCTTCTGAACAAGTTTATCCACGTTTTAATCAATTTGGCCACATTTCTGATTGAAATATCATCTAAATCCAAACAAAAGCTTCTGAATATGTTTATTCATAGTTATATGTATTTTTGGAACTAAAATGATTAATTTTGACCTTTATTTAGCCTCAAATTGCTTTAAAATGCTTTGAAACTGCTTTTGAACAAGTTTATGTATGTTGTTAACCAATTTTGCTACATTTCTGATTAAACTATAATCAAAATCCACAGAAAAAGCTTTTGAATGCGTTTATTTACAGTTTATATGTATTTTGAGATCTAAATTGATAAGTTATAACTTATATTTCACTTCAAATTACATTAAAATGCATCGAAACTGCTTTCGAACAAGTTTGTACACATTTTTTTTTATCAATTTTGCCACCTTTCTGATTCAAATATTATAGAAATCCATACAAAAGCTTCTCAACAAATGTATTTATAGTTTATATTTATTTTTGGAACAAAAGTTATTAGTTGCAACCTATATTTAATATCAAATTGTGTAAAAATAATTTTAAACTGCTTTTGAACGTGTTTATACACGTTTTTAATCAATTTAGCTACATTTCTGATTGGAATATCATCAAAATCCACAACTTTGTCAATATGTTTAGTTACAGTTAATATGTAATTTTGGAACAAAATTAATTAGTTATGACCAATATTTGTTCTCAAATAGTGTCAGAATGCTTTGAAACTGCTTCTCGATATGTTTATTCATAGTTATATGTGTTTTTGATGCTAAATTAATTAGTTATGATAAAAAATTTCAACCAAAATTGCATTAAAATGCTTTGCAACTGCTCTTGAACTTGTTTATCCACGATTTTATCCAATTTTCCCACAGTTCTGATTGAAAATCATCACAATCCACACAAAAGCTTGTCAATATATTTATTTGTAGTTTATATGTATTTTTAGAATAAAATTGATTAGTTACGACCAACATTGGAATCCAATTTGCTTTAAAATGCTTTGAAACTGCTTTTGAACAAGTTTGTACACATTTTTAATCAATTTGGCCACATTTCTTACTGAAATATTATCAAAATCCACACAAAAGCTTCTCAGTATGTTTATTTATAGTTTATTTGTGTTTTTCGAACTAAAATGAGTTATCACCAATATTTGTTCTCAAATGGTGTAAGAATGCTTTTAAACTGCTTTTGAACGTGTTTATCCACGTTTTTATTCAATTTGGCTACATTTCTTAAAGAAATATCATCAAAATGCTAACTAAAGCATATGAATATGTTTTTTTACAGTTAATATGTATTTTTAGAACAACATTGATTAGTTATGACCTATATTTAGCCTCAAATTTTATTAAAAAGCTTTGAAACTGCTTTTGAAAAAGTTTATGCACGTTTTTAATCAAATTTGCCATGTTTCTGACTGAAATATCATCGCAATCAACACAAAAGCTTCTCGATATGTTTATTTATAGTTTGTATGTGTTTTTAGTATTAAATTAATTAGTTATGACCAAAAATTAACCTCAGATTGTGTATCAATGCTTTGGAACTGCTTTTGAACGTGTTTATCCACGATTTTAGACAATCTGGCCACATTTCTGATTGAGATATAGTCAATATCCACACAAAAGCTTCTCAATATGTTTATTTATAGTTTATATGTGTTTTTGGAACAAAATTGATTTGTTATGACGGATATTTCAACCCAAACTGCATTAAAAGTTTTTGAATATATTTATTTACAGTTTATCTATATTTTTGGAACTAAATTGATTAGTTATGACCTATATTTCAACCGAAATTATATAAAAATGCTTTTGAACGTGTTTGTGCACGTTTTTAATTAATTTGGCCACATTTCTGATTGAAACATCATCAAAATCCACACAAAACATTCTAAATAAGTTTATACAGTTTCTATTTGTTTTTGGAACTAAATTGATTAGTTCCTATATGTCACCTCAAATTCTGTAAAAATGCTTTCAAACTGCTTTTGAACGTGTTTGTGGAAGATTTTAATCAATTTTGCCACATTTCTGATTGAAATATCATCTAAATCCACACAAAAACTCCTCAATAGGTTTATTTATAGTTTATATGTGTTTTGGGTGCTAAATTGATTAGTTAAGACCTATATTTCACCTCAAATTTCATTAAAATGCTTTGAAACTGCTTTTGAACAAGTTTATCCACTTTTTTAATTAATTTGTACATATTTCTGATTGAAATATAATCGAAATCAACGCAAAAGCTTCTCAATCTGTTTATTTATAGTCTGTATTTGTTTTTGGTTCTAAATTAATTAGTTATGAGCTATATTTGACCTCAATTATATAACAATGCTTTGGAAGTGCTTTTGAACGCGTTTATCCATGATTTTAAGCAATTTGGCCACATTTATGATTGAAATATGGTCAAAATCCACACAAAAACTTCTCGATATGTTTACCTACAGTTTATATGTATTTTTGGAATAAAATTGATTAGTTACGACCAACATTTGAACACAAATTATATTAAAATGCTTTGAAACTGCTTTTGAACAAGTTCGTACACGTTTTTAATCAATTTGGCGACATGTCCTATTGGAATATCATGAAATCCACACAAAAGCTTCTCAATATGTTTATTTATAGTTTATATGTGTTTTTGGAACAAAATTGATTAGTTATGACCTATATTTAGACTCAAATTGCATCAAAATATTTTGTAATCGCTTTTGAACAAGTTTATGCATGTTTTTAATCAATTGGGTCACATTTCAGATTTAAATATCATCAAAACCAACATAAAAGCTACTCAATGTGCTTGTTTATTGTGTATGTTTGTTTTTGGAACTAAATTAATTAGCTTTAACCTATATATTTCACCTCAAATTTCGTTAAAAATACATAGAAACTGCTTTTGACCAAGTTTTTATATGTTTTTTTTTTGCCAATTGGGTCACATTTCTTTTGACGTATCATCAAAATCAGCAGAAAATCCTCTCGATATGCTTATTTATTTTTTATATGTGTTTTTGAAACAAAATCGATTAGTTATGACCTTTATTTAGTCTCAAATTGCCTTAAAATGCTTTGAAACTGTTTTTGAACAAGTTTATGCACGTTGTGAATCAATTTTACCACATTTCTGATTGAACTATCGTCAAAATCCATACAAAAGCTTTTGAATGTGTTTATTTACAGTTTATATGTATTTTGGGAGCTAAATTGATAAGTTATGACCTATGTTTCATCTCAAATTGCATTAAAATACATTGAAACTGCTTTTGAACAAGTTTATGCACGTTTTTAATCAATTTGGCCACATTTCTTACTCAAATATCATCAAAATCCACACAAAAGTTTCTCAGTATGTTTATTTATAGTTTATATGTGTTTATCGAACTAAATTGATTAGTTATGACCAATATTTGTCTCAAATTGTGTCAAAATGCTTTTAAACTCTTTTTGAACGTGTTTAATCACGTTTTCAATCAATTTGGCTATATTTCTGATTGAAATATCATAAAAATGCACACAAAAGTTTCTGAATCTGTTTATGTACAGTTAATATGTGTTTTTGGATCAAAATTGATTTGCTGTAATGTATATTTCAACCCAAATTGCATTAAAATGTTTTGAAACTGCTTTTGAACAAGTTTGGACACATTTTTAATCAATTTGGCCACGTTTCTGATTGAAATATCATCAAAATCCTCACAAAAGCTTCTCAATATGTTTATTTATGGTTTATAAGTGTTTTTTGAACTAAAAAGATTAGTTATGACCTGCATTTGTCCTCAACTTGTGTAAAAATGCTTTTAAACTGATTTTGAACGTGATTATCCGCGTTTTTATTCAATTTGGCTACGTTTCTGATTGAAATATTGGCAAAATCCACATAAAAGTCCCTGAACATGTTTATTTCTGTTTATATGTAGTTTTAGAAATAAATTGATTAGTTATGACCT
The DNA here is from genome assembly GCA_037678475.1 of x Bolboschoenoplectus mariqueter. Lineage (NCBI taxonomy): Eukaryota > Viridiplantae > Streptophyta > Magnoliopsida > Poales > Cyperaceae > x Bolboschoenoplectus > x Bolboschoenoplectus mariqueter. The sequence continues at coordinate 3,022,178 of CM075236.1, read as the reverse complement.
ATTTTTCACCTCAAATTGCGTCAAAATGCTTTGAAATTGCTTTTGAGCAAAGTTTATCCATGTTTTAATCAATTTGGCCATATTTGTGATTGAAATATCATCTAAATCCAAACGAAAGCTTCTCAATATGTTTATTTATAGTTTATATGTGTTTTTGGAACTAAATTGATTAGTTATGACCTATATTTCACCTCAAATTGCATTAAAATGCGTTGAAACTGCTTTTGAACAAACTATGCAAGTTGTTGATCAGTTTGGCTACATTTCTGATTGAAATATCATCAAAAACCACACAGAAGGTTCTGAATTTGCTTATTTACAGTTTATGTGTATTTTTTGGAACTAAATTGATTAGTTATAACCAATATTTCAACTTAAATTATGTAAGAATGCTTCGACACTGCTTTTGAACGTGTTTGCGCATGATTTTAGTTAATTTGGCCACATTTCTAATTGAAGTATCACCAAAATCAACACAAAAGCTTCTCAATATGTTTATTTACAGTTTATGTGTGTTTCAGAACTAAATTGATTAGTTATAACCTATATTTCACCTCACATTGCATTAAAATGCTTTGAAACTGCTTTTGAACAAGTTTATCCACTTTTTTAATCAATTTGGCAACATTTATGATTGAAATATCATCAAAATCCAGCTTCCGAATATGTTTATTCATAGTTATATGTGTTTTTGATGCTAAATTAATTAGTTATGATAAAAAATTTCAACCAAAATTGCATTAAAATGCTTTGGATCTGCTCTTGAACGTGTTTGTCCACGATTTTATCTAATTTTCCCACAGTTCTGATTGAAATATCATCAAAATCCACACAAAAGCTTGTCAATATGTTTATTTATAGTTTATATGTATTTTTGGAATAAAATTGATTAGTTACGACCAACATTGGAATCCATTTTGCTTTAAAATGCTTTGAAACTGCTTTTGAACAAGTTTGTACACATTTTTAATTAATTTGGCCACATTTCTTACTGAAATATTATCAAAATCCACACAAAAGCTTCTCAGTATGTTTATTTATAGTTTATTTGTGTTTTTCGAACTAAAATGAGTTATCACCAATATTTGTTCTCAAATGGTGTAAGAATGCTTTTAAACTGCTTTTGAACGTGTTTATCCACGTTTTTATTCAATTTGGCTACATTTCTTAAAGAAATATCATCAAAATGCTAACTAAAGCATATGAAGATGTTTTTTTACAGTTAATATGTATTTTTAGAACAACATTGATTAGTTATGACCTATATTTAGCCTCAAATTTTATTAAAAAGCTTTGAAACTGCTTTTGAAAAAGTTTATGCACGTTTTTAATCAAATTTGCCATGTTTCTGACTGAAATATCATCGCAATCAACACAAAAGCTTCTCAATATGTTTATTTATAGTTTGTATGTGTTTTTAGTATTAAATTAATTAGTTATGACCAAAAATTAAACTCAGATTGTGTATCAATGCTTTGGAACTGCTTTTGAACGTGTTTATCCACGATTGTAGACAATTGGCCACATTTCTGATTGAAATATCGTCAATATCCACACAAAAGCTTCTCAATATGTTTATTTATAGTTTATATGTGTTTTTGGAACAAAATTGATTTGTTATGACGGATATTTCAACCCAAACTGCATTAAAATGCCTTGCAACTGCTTTTGAACAAGTTTGGTACACGTTTTTAACCAATTTGGCTACGTTTCTGATTGAAATATCATTAAAATCCACACAAAAGCTTCTCAATATGTTAATTTATAGTTTATATGTTTTTTGAACTAAATTGATTATTTATGACCAATATTTGTTCTCAAATTGCATTAAAATGCTTGAAACTGCTTTTGAACAAGTTTATGCACGTTTTTAATGAATTTGCTATATTTCTTATTGAAATATCATCAAAATCCTCACAAAAGAAAGGTTCTGAATATGCTTATTTACTGTTTATATGTATTTTTGGAACTGAACTAATTAGTTATGATATATATTTCACCTCGAATTGTGTAAAAATGCTTTGAAACTGCTTTTGAACGTGTTTGTGCAAGATTTTAATCAATTTGGCCACATTTCTGATTGAAATATCATCAAAATCCAAACAAAAGCTTCTCAATATGTATATTTATCGTTTATATGTGTTTTTCGAACTAAATTGATTGGTTATGACCTATATTTTGCCTCAAATTGCATTAAAATGTGTTGAAACTACTTTTGAACAAGTTTAAGCACGTTGTTAATCAGTTTGGCCATATTTCTGATTGAAATATCATCAAACACCACACAAAAGGTTCTGAATATGCTTATTTACAGTTTATGTGTATTTCTGGAACTAAATTGGTTAGTTATGACCAATATTTCAACCCGAATTGCATTAAAGTGCTTTGAAACTGCTTTTGAAGAAGTTTGTAAACGTTTTTAATCGATTTGGCCATATTTCTGATTGAAATATCATTAAAATCAACATAAAAGCTGATCAATATGTTTGTTTATAGTTTCTTTGTTTTTTTGGATCAAAATCGATTAGTTATGACCAATATTTAATTCCGAATTGTATTAAAATACTTCTGAACAAGTTTATACACGTTTTTAATCATTTGGCTATATTTCTGATTATAATATCAGTAAAATTAATACAAATGCTTCTCAATATATTTATTTATAGGTTGTATGTGTCTTTCGAACTAAATTAACACAAGCACTGCTTGTTCGTGTTGATCCACGTTTTTAATCAATTTGGCTATATTTCTTATTGAAATATCATCAAAATGCACACAAAAGTTTCGGAATATGTGTATTTACAGTTAATACGTATTTTTGGAACAAAATTGATTAATTATGACCTATATTTGGTCTCAAATTGCACTAAAAAACTTTGAAACTGCTTTTGAACAAGTGTATGCACGTTTTTAAATCAATTTGGCCATATTTCTGAATAAAATATCATCGCAATCAACACAAAAGGTTCTGAATATGTTTATTTACAGCTTATATGTATTTTTGGAGCTAAGTTGATTTGTTATGATCTATATTTAGCCTTAAATTGTATTAAAATGCTTTGGAACTGCTTTTGAACAAGTTTTTGCACATTTTTAATTAAGTTGGCAATATTTTTTATTAAAATATCATCAAAATCAACACAAAAACTTCTCAATATGTTTATTTATAGTTTATCTTTATTTTTGGAACTAAATTTATTAGTTATGATTTATATTTTATCTGAAGTTGTACTAGAATACTTTGAAACTGCTTTTGAACACGTACGCATTTTTAATTTATTTGGCCATATTTCTGATCCGAAATATCATCAAAATCATCACAAAAGCTTCTCAATATGTTTATTTATAGTTTATATGTATTTTTGGAACTAAATTGATTAGTTATGATCTTTAGCCCCAAATTACATTAATGCTTTGAAATTGCTTTTGAACAAGTTTATACATGTTTTTGGTTATGACCTATTTCAAATCAAATTACAATAAAATGCATTTAAAACGCTTTTAAACATATGTATACACATTTTAAATCAATTTGGTATAATTTTTTATAGAAATATCACAAAAATTCACTAATAAGTTGCTGGATATGTTTATTTATTATTTATATGTATTTTTGGAGCTAAATTGATTAGCTGTGACCTGTATTTCATCTCAGCATAAAAATACATTTAAAACATTTTTGAATATTTTTATATGCATTTTTAATTAATTTGATCTTGCGATTGAAATATCATCAAAATTTATGCAAATATTTCTGCATATATTTATTTTTTGTTTATATATATTTTTATTGAAAGTATTGAAATATATATATTTTTTTTCAAATAGGTCCAATTCTATTCTTTCGCTATTTTCCAAACATATTATACGTTTTAATTTACCACCAACTCTGACGGAGTTAATTGACTAATCAATTCGGACACTCATTTTTTTTTATAGAGAAATTATTCTTACACTCAAATTTTGCATCCCTTATCCACACCCAATATTAAATATAAATTCTTTTCAAATATATATTTCAAATTTTAAAATTTACACCTCTTAGTTTTAAATATTTGAAATACAAATAAGAGATGCAATTATCACTTCTCTTTTTAATAATATCAATGAGAACTATTAGGAATCAATTGACTTTCATTTTCTTTTTTTCAAAATTAAGCTATTTTGTATCACCTTTTTTTAATATAAATTGTTAAAAAGAAACCACATTTGATCCCGAAATCTTGTAAAAAATTGCTGATCGTGACCTCTGTCTTTTAACAATATTAAATTAAAGTTAGAGTTGTGATGTTAACAATAAATTTATATGATTGATCCCTATTAAAAGTTCATCTACTTCTGCTTCTACTCATACTCCAATTTCGTGTAACAAAAAAAATGTGAAAAAACTTAAAATTCATTAAATCAAGTATATGCTATGTTTATAGACTTTTTTTTTTTTATTTTGTAAGTAGATAAACCTTGAATAGAAATTATTTTTGGAAACTACATTTTTTATACCAAAAAGAAAAGGAAAAAAAGGAAAATGTTCGGAAGATATCATTATTGATATTGTTATAGATACAAATTTTATTATTCATATAAAATGAGTTAATTCATGTTAATATCTTTATTATATAATTTCTTTTTTTACAGTATTTTGTCATTCAACTCAAATACCACTAATGTGAATAAATAAATTCACTTAAATTGAATAATAAAATACCATATTGTGCGGCCCTTTTTCGCGGCTCACGCGCGACGCATCAGCGTCCTCGCTCATGGGGGAAGAAGGTATAGGTATATCCCTACGCGTGTTTGTGTGCTCAAGGACTTATTATTTAGGTGATTGTGAGAACTTTTATTTTCCGATGGGCGCAAGCCCTGTCATTAATTACCCCGACTCTCACCTCGGGAATTTCTGATTAATTGGCTAAAATAATCAAAATATATGGGTTGAGTTCATGGCTTTTGTTTTCTCCCTTCAAATTTAGTTTATTTTTGGTGAAATTGTGCAAAAGAAGTTTATTTACTAATATAGTTATTTAACCTCCCCTTTTTTATTTATTTTATGTTATAATTAATGGTATGCCTCAAAGAATCGAAGTGATCAGAATGTATAATTTTTTATGATTAGATTAAAGACGCATAATCCAAAGTGAGGGAAACGTATACTCTCTCATAAACCAGAGATTGAAGACGTATATGAAGCGCACTGTCAACTCGATACTCAAGGAACCAGAGATGTTTAATCTCTATAGAGATCCATGTCAAAGATAAGAACGTATTGTCCTAAACAGTCTATTGACATTCCAAATCCTGAATCTGAAGCGCTATACCAATTTGAAACCCGGAAAAATTGAATAATCAGGAACATATAATTTTTTATCGATTTTCAAAATGAGGAACATTAAATCTAAAGCGCACTGTCAATTCAATGTTCTCAAAACATGATTTGGTATGATTGATATGTTGGTATATTTTACCAAGGTTTAGACGTGATTTTGATCAATGTTTGGCTTTCTAGAGGCATTTTGGGAGTTTTGATCGACATTTAATCATCATGCGTCATTCGGGGACATATTGATCATTTTTGTCATAATGACATATTTAGTCGACATTTAAACGTGTTTTGTATATTTGGATATAATGACATATTTGGCCAAGATTTGAACATATTTAATCAATTTAAATATGATTTGAACATTCTGACATTTTTGACGTGTTTAATTTACTTTATCAAAACATGATTTTGATATTTTGAACATTTCTAATTTATTTTATCAAAATACAACATAATTTTGTCATTATGAACATTTTTAACATAATTTGGTCATTTTAAATATTTTGATTTATTTTATCAAAATATAAAGAGAATGTTTTAATTTATTTTATTAAAAATATGACATGACTTAGCATGTTTTATCATAATATGGATATATTTATATTTTTGACATACCTGGCAAAATATTTGGACATATTTGCATATTTGACATGTTTGGTACAAAATTTAGATATATTTGCATATTTGACATGTTTGGTCAAAGATTTGGGTATATTTGCACATTTGACATGTTTGGTCAAAGATTTGGATATATTTACATATTTGACATGTTTGGTCAAAAATTTGGATATATTTGCATATTTGACATGTTTGGTTGAAAATTTGGATTTATTTGCATGTTTAATATATTTTATTTGACAAAATCATATTATCAACAAGATACAATTTTGTTCTTATGATAATTTTATTTATTTATGCAAAATAATATGTATGATATATGCTTTGAATTTTCCTTAAAATAAAAAAAAATCAAAATTGACATTTTTATTATCTCAAAAATTACATTAGCTAAGGCTTATTTGTTTCTCTTCATTTCTATCACAACAAGATGGACTTTACCTAGGATGAGAATAGACCAGTTATTAAATCTTGGATGGAAATTTCTTTTACCGGGTAAATCCTTCACCCTTCCTCCTCTTACTAATACTACAGAGGAGGAGGAAGGGTGAAGGAAGCAGTGATTTCAAATCCAGAGGTTAATCGTACTCTGGCAACTTTACGTAAGGCAGAGTTTGGTTTTTTGGGGTTGATAGTGGAAAAAGCGCCAGGAAGATATGATTGGAAGGTCCTAGGTACAATGCCTGGACGTACATCTAGCCTAACTAGGGACCTTATTAAATCTATAAAAATAATTAATCAAACTCGGGCTAACAACATATTATCTTTCATTTTTTCCTACAAAGATTTACCATAAAAAAAATAGACAAAGGACTAGAATTAATTGAAAAAAAGGAAACTTTTCAAATCCAGTTTTCTTTACCACTGCAACAACATCAAAATACAACTGCTTTTCAGTATGTGGGCATGCGTTCATAACGTTTTTTAAGAGGATGGCTAGAGAAAGTCTCCCTAGACCAGACTGAATCAAAAGTAAGGTGAAAGCAGCATGCAGAGTGGACTGAAATAACATCTAGAGAAAAGTTGGGAAACCGTCTCCTCATCAATCAGAAATGCTTTTGCTCCTGAGTCCAAGGCTTACTTGTTTGTGGCGCTTTGGAATTGTACTTCTCCGTTTCGTAGCAAAGAATTCTTACCCACACAGCTCTTACTTCTTATAATCGAAATGAGTACGAGACGTCTTTCTTTGTCTCCTTTTGGTTGTTTCAGTCTGGTAAATGCCCAGCAAACAGGTCAGCCTTTAGGTTAGAAAGGGAATCAAGTTCTTCAGGGAGTAGGTCTCTTTGGTCTCCCGATGGATTCGGCAAGGAGTGTGAGGCCCGTGTTGCCGGGAGATTCTATTTTGACTTTGTAAAAATCGATAACGTCTCCTCCCAAATTCACCATTAAGGCCTGCGACCTCCCCAAGAATTCCATAAATTCTCTGGCCTGTTATTCAGTCAGGACCAAAGCCTAGATCTTTATAAAGTAAGAAAGGTCGTCATTTTCAATGAAAAACTTGGAATGGAAATTCCAGAAGCACTATCTCTACGCTCGATGTACTTCTGTCTAGATTCTTCCTTGTTTTCGTTTTCTACAAGATTCTCGAATCAAAAAGTGGTTGGTGATTTCCTTTCTATTTTTTTAGAAAGTAGGGGAAGGGGAGGAGTGTTAAACGCAATCTTCCAAGGTTACGAAGCAAGTACAATCCATTCAAGGAACACATGTCGGGACTGCTGACCACTGTTAAATCTGTTACTGATGTCACTTCAAAACCAAGGCCCTTTCATTTCGATCAGTCTCCTGGAGCAGAGTACAAAATGCAAGAAAAAGATTTGAAGTGTGATCTAAGAAAGATATCATGAGCCAGCGTCTCCTCCTACGCATCTCCCGAATCCTCTAGATGCGCATAAAAGCAGGCAAAGGTAAGGAAGGATTTACAGAACGGGTTTCCTACACTTTCATGCGCCAGGATTTGACTCGAAGCCTAATGTTGGGGAGGTACAGATTTGGAACGACAACACCAGCAGCTCCCCCGACTTCAGAATCAGAATCATCAGCGAGAGGCTCGCATGAGACTGGAGCAACTGAGGAAGAAAAGTATGCCGTGGAGACCTTCGAGTCCAGTAGTCATTGATCCGCCCACACTAGTGTATAGTATAACCAATAACTCTTCGGCGAAACAGAGGATATCTCGGGCGTAGGGTGGCAAAACAATGAATGGCCTATTGCTTCAATTCCACTATTTGACTGATTTGCTGCAATATACAATAAGATTTTTGATTTCAAATAACTCATACCCGTCACATTACTTTGAATTTTTTAGACCCAAATGAAAATATTGACGAGTCTAATACCTGCGTTACGACATACCAATATAAAAAAAGGACCATCTATCTACGAGATATTCTTACTCTTTCAGGTTGACTCCTACGTAAATGAAAGGTAGATGGTAGCCCCAGTAGATTGAATAGCCCGAGCCTGCCTAAGTCAAGGCAAAAGCTAGTGATCTAGTTAATTCTATCAAGTTCCACCAAGCAAGCGATGGGCAAGGGTAGGGAGGCGCACTATCCTTTAGTTTCCTAAATCCCTTTTGCTCTTCCAAAATAGGAGACGACTATGGACAGAGATACCTAAACTGCCCTCTGAAGGTATCTCGTAACTTTTTAAATGAAATCATAATTTTTGATATATTTTTCATGATTTTTGAGCTTAAGGAAATATTTTTTATTTAATGTTTAAAGTTTATTTTTAAACAGATTAATATGGACAGCTGGATTTGAGCCCATGTATCAAGATCTTGAATTTAGTTCGATTTTTATAGTAGCTTTTGAACTGGGCTGTTGGATCAAAGGCGCGCATCAGGCCTGCATGGGCTGTTTGAATTTCATCAATATTCGTATTTTGAAATGCATCAAAATTCACACTTTTCTTCTTCGAGCTTGATCAAGGTTCTGCTGGCATCGGATCTCGCCGGAGCATGAGGAGTCTAATGATGGTGGTCTCGTCGTCGACGATGGCCTAGAACGCTGGGAATGGCGGTAGCCACCTCGATTTTGGCCGAGTGTGGCTGAGATGAAATTTTAATGAATTTGAGCAAATTGATTCAATTCCTTTGACATATAGTATCGTTTAGGTATGTTTAACAAGTTTTTGAAGTTTAATTTGAGTTTAAATCATCAAATTTACGACTTTCACTGTTCGGTACAAGACTAGTCTAGGGGAGTTTGGTACCGAATGATATTTCATGTCTTTTTTGTTATTTCTTCTCAATTAACACTCTCAAGAGCATCATTGAGTATATTTGAGTATGTTTGAATGATCAATTTCATTAGTTTAGTTGTGCATTGTCTTTTATACACATTGAGCCATTTCGGGCATTGGTTTTAATTTGGTTTGCTTCTGATTTTGTCACATTTTTCTTGAATTGTACATTAAAATGTGTTAAATGAAGTCAATAATAAGTTCTGGAATGTTTTGATATCAAGTTTGCACATATTTTCCATTTTTACACAATTCTATGTCATTTTTTAATTTTTCCGGTATTAATCCAGAACTGATTCAATTTTGATTTTTGACGGACCCAATTTCCAAAATTCATATAAAATCATAGAAAATCGAAAAAATGGTAAAAATTTGTGATTAGATGCATTAAAACCCATTCTAAATGTCCATAAAATTTCAGATTAATTAGATCAACAGAAGACATATTTTTGAATTTTTATTGAAATGGACAGAAATGCCCTCAGCAGAATAGTGCTGGAAAAATCAGATTTGACCTAACCCATGTATTAAGTTCTGGTTTAATTATTCAAAAAACCTTTAAAAAATCACATGAGGTGTTATAAAGATGACAAAAATAAAGAAATTTCAGATTTGGTGTTCAAAAGAGAAAAGAAATTATCGGTTTGATCAGAAATTGATCTTTTTGAGTTTTAGACTGATGATATTTGAAAATTCATAACAATTCACAAGAAATTCAAAAAAAATGTAAAATTTTGGACTGTAAGTTCATATAAACCTACTCTATATTCTTAGAAGTTTAATGAAAAGTTGACAACTACATTGAGAGATATAGACTGATCTCTCAACTAGACAGAAGGAGATATTGCTGGATTCATACCAGCATTTACTTAAATATGGTTTTGAGCATCCAAACATGTTAAAAATACAAAATAAAATATCAAGGGAAGAAACAAAGCCAGATTTGATCAAAATTTCATATGACATTACATTTAATATAACAAATGAAAATACATCACTATATAAACATGAAGCTTTGATTTTCTATGAAATTTGACAGCATAACAGCTCGTATAAAGCTATTTTGAGTTTTATATTACTACTACACATGTGCACAGGGCTTGAGAGAAGGGTATGAACATGTGTCAATCCCCACTGAACCAAATTAACATTTGCCAATTGGTTATTGTATGCTTATCAAATTTTATAGAAAACATACATAATTGAGGACTTGAGACCCAGTTTAGGCATCAATTGAGCTCTGTGAAGAAGGAGACAGAGCTATGTTTTTGTAATTTAACAGAGCTATGTTTTTGTGGAATTTGGGATTGGTTTCGGTTTAGCAGAGCTTGAGCTTATGGAGGGGGGTCTCTCTTCTTTGATTTTCTTATGTGGGGGTCTATTTATAGCCCGGAGAGCATGATTTAAGTTTGAGGGCTGAGCTGGCAGTATCCCAGCCTTTAATCTGATCAAACGACCGAGATGGAGCCCGACAGGCAACGGCTGGCCTGTGGCTCGTCCTTGCGAGATTTCTCCAGCTAATTGGCGCCTAGGTCATCCTATAGGATGCCCACACGTGTCCCTGTGCGTAGGCTGGAAGAGAGAAAAGAAAGCCGTTGGATTTGTCTTCTTCTTGGGGCTAGTTCACCATGCTATTTGGGTGAGAGTATTTCTCGAACATTCCCTTGCTTTGCTGACACCTGACATGCTATTAGAACATCACTAAACATGTTCAAGGCATTATCTTGATCACTTGAGCATCGGGCCGTGACAACTGACCACACCCGAGTCGGACACGAGCACCAAGTGGTGAACTCATCGATTGAGCGCGTCTGACACCAAATTGGCATCTCAGACAGTATCGTGGTGGTGCCCTGAAGCTTCTCCAAGTGTTAGTTCGGCTTCTCAAGCTCTCAATCGCCCAGTCCATCTCAAGACCGAGGTACTTTCTCCTTCAATTTTCTCTTTGCTTGGTTTATTATTTTTACTTTTGTTTGTGGCATTGAACTCTCCTTAGGGTATAAATTAAATGTCCAAAACGGTTTAATTTAATTCGGCTTGTATACCCTAGCTCCATTTTTGAAAGCCTTGGCCGATCTCCGGAGCTCGAGGAAGAAGAAGAGAGAGAGAGAGGTTTAAACCTGGGATTTTGTCTGTTTAAGCTCGGTTCACATGCATCGTACTTTATTTTTGAACTTGTCAGAGAGAGACGGTGTGTGCACCGAGCTCATCTTCTTCTCTTTCTCTTTTTCCCTCGCTGGCGAAGCGCGCCTGGGCATTGGGGCCCATTGGCAGCAAGACAGAAGGGGGTGGGGTCCACTTATCGGATTTAATGAGAGACAAACCCAACAAAAAAGAGGGGTGTTGGTCGTTGTCTCGGCCCTTGTACACCAAAACACACTGTCAGTGTCACGGCTCATGTGCACTGAGTATATCCAAACCATATTGAGTGCTTTGTGCGTATGACAGGTGGGTTTGGGGACTTATTTAATCATATGAGAGCTCCAGTTTGCACCCAGCATGTCACATATTCCTCAAGTTATACACAAAATAGTCTCCAGCTCTGGTTTTTTTGTATATATTTTCTTTATTCTTTTAACATTTCTATTTTATTTTTCATGTAAAAATTCATGAAAATATACTGAAGAATCATAGAAAATGTATTATATAATTCTATTATTTTTAGGTAATATTTTTAGTATTTTTAGGTGTGAAATTAGGCATTAATTTCACTTAATTCATTAATTACACAAGATTAGGCATATTAATCATATACAATTAATATTTGATATAATTATTCCAAAGGATTGTTTCTTGATTCTAAGAAATAATACTTGGGGCATTTTACATGAATAAAGATTCATGATTTTGGATTTGGCATGGTAATTATATTAAATTATTTCTTGATTTCATATAATCAGTGTTTTGTGTATATATTTTTTTGCACACATTTGAAAGGAGTTTTGGCACGATTATTTCATGAAATTATTTTTTTAATTTCAAGAAATAAATTTGATGCGTGATAAATCATGAAATTGAACATAATTTCATGATTTTAATATTTGACATGGTTATTTCATGAAATTTTTTTTATTTCAAGAAATAAGTTTCACATGTGGTAAATTATGAAATTGGGCATAATTTCATAATTTCAATATTTGGCATGATCATTTCATGAAATTATATTTTTTTAATTTCAAGAAATAAGTTTTATATGTAGTAAATTATGGAATTGGGCATAATTTCATAATTTTAAATTTTGGCATGAAAATCACATGAAATTACATCGTTAATTTCACATAATATATAATTTGATTCGTGTGTATTTTCTGACAATTTTTTAATGGCAAACCATATGATCCTATTAATCCTAGGGAGTTTGAACGTGAAGTGCACTGTCCATTTGAAACTCATAGCATCAGAGATGTTTGATCTCTATAAATGTTCATGTCAAAGACAATCAAAGATTTGAACATATTTGCATATTTGACATATTTAATCAAAGATTTGGACATATTTACATATTTGACATATTTGGTCAAAGATTTAGATGTTTTTGACATACTTGGAATTATTTTTATTTGACAATGTCATATTATCAAACAAAATTTTATTTTATTTTTGTGATAACTTTATTTATTTACACAAAATAATGTGCATGCCATATGGTTTTGAATTTTATTTGAAATAAAATACAATCAAAATTGACATTTTATTGGCTCAAAAATATTATTAAATGAAACCATGATTTTTGACATATTTTTCATGATTTTTTGGGCTTGAAAAAACATTTTTATTTAATGTTTAAAGTTTATTTTCAAAACAGATTAATGTGGGCCGTTGGATTTGGACCTTTGCATCAAGATCTGGACTTTAGTTCAGTTTTTAAAGTAGCTTTTAAACTGGACCATTGGATTAAAGGCGCGAATCAGGCCTGTGATGGAGAGTTTAAACTTCATCAAGATTCGCACTTTGGAATGCATCAATATTCGCATTTCTCTTCTCTGATTATGATCAAGGCCTTGCCGGCGTCGAATCTCCGATCAAAGGGCTTGGTTGGCATCGGCGAAGCACAAGAAGTCTAATGGTGGTGGTCTCGTCGTCAACGATGACGTAGATCGCCTTTGGAATGGCGGTAACCAGCTCGGTTTTGGCCGAGATGTGGCCGAGAGAGGAATTTCGATGAATTTAAGTCGACTTTGAGCAAATTGATTCAATTTCTTTGGCATCTAGTATCGTTTGATCATGTTTAAGGTGTTTGTGAAGTCAATTTTGAACTTTATTCATCAATTTGGATGTTCCATCAATTGGTACCGATTTTGTTTAATCAGATTTGGTACCAATGCTTAATTTGGCTTGTTTTAAATTTGTTTTTCTTGCAAATTGATCTTCTAGAAGCTTATTTAAGCATGTGTGAACATGTTTGAACTATCAATTTCAACAAATTTGGTGTGCATTGTCTTTTATGCACACTGGTACACTCGGTACTAATTTTTTCTAGTTTTGATCTTGTACCAGAATTTCAATTCTGGATTTTTGAAGTTTTATAATCACTCACGGATAATATTTAATGATATTTGAACATTATTTACATGTTTAAAACCTTGTTTGAATCATTTTTATTCAAATTTGTGCACTGTTGACCAATAGTCAATTCTGATTTGAGTTTGAATTATTTTAATTTTGGAAATTCATATAAAACTCAAACTTGTATTAAAATATGTGTTTTTGAATGCTTTATGCATGCTTGTTGTCTACACCATGATTAACATGTAAAAATGCAAAGAAATGCAATCAAAACAACAACATATGCATGATGTACTAGTTCAAAAACTGACACTGAGAATAAATCCTTAAAAAATAGAAATTAAATTCCAAAAATCCCAATACTTGACAAAAATCTATGTTCATATATCTATGACATGATTTCAATATTTATTTAACATATTTTACTCAAAAATATCAAAAGAAAATGGATTTGGTCACAGAAGCCGGTTTTGTTGACTAGATGTTGACCAAAGGCAAATTTTTGAGGTGATGAGATTTAGAAATTCATAGAAATTCATAGAAAGTCTCAAAATGGAAAACTTTTGGATTAGATGCATGCAAGCCTATTCTAGATGCTCATAAAATTTTAGATCAATTGGAGCATCAAAAATCAAAGTTTTGAATTTTTCTTTGAACTGGACAAAATGCCCCTGGCTATTTGTATCAGATTTGTTCAAATGGTTTATCCATTGGATTAAACCTGATTTTATTATTCATAACCGTTGAAAATCATTTCATCTAATGCTCAAAGGGTAAAATCAAAGAAAAGGGTGAAGATTTATTTATCAAATCACTGATTTTGACTCAGTTTGACTGTTTTGAGCTCCATTGAGCTGACTAACTTCAAAAATCCATAAAAATCCACAAAAAATTCCAAAAAATGGAAAAATTTGAGTAGTGAGCTCATACAGACCCAAACTACATGGTAGCAGAGTCTCAAGATCAAGAAATGACAAGATAAGAAGATCTGGACCAAAAAAATGCATATGAAATGCATGTGTACATGCATGCAATTGTGTTTCTCACTTGCTTAAGCATGTTTTTAAGCATCAAAACACCTTTATTCATTCATCAAAAGTGCAAAAAGGAAAGAAACAAAAAAAATATTAAACTTTTCAAGAAAATATCAATTTCATTACATGAAAGTAAATTTTACATCAATTTACATATGAATTTATAAAATTCGGGCAGCATAACCCCTTAACTAAGCTTTATTGATCTTTTCTTTGCTAAAAGGGGAAGAAAAGAAGGCTATCCCTTTCTTTATTTGAGAATATGTGAAAAGAACGAGAGGCTACCCTGTTGTCATGAAGCTTCTCTAAGTGTTAATTTGATCTCTCAAGCTCTTAATTGCCCGGTTCACCTCAAGGTCGAGGTATTTTCTTTTTTAATTTTTCTCCCTATTTGATTTACTATTTTCACTTCTGTTCGTGACATTCAACTCTCCTTAGGGTATACATTAAATCCCTAAAACGGTTTAACTTAATTTCCTTTGTACACCAATACTCCATTTTCGTCTCTCGGTTAAGCTTTTGAGCTCGGAAGAGAGGAAGAGAGAGGGAGAGAGTTTAATTCAAAGATTTTTCTCTTATTCGAGCCTGATTCACATGCGATATTCTTTGGTTTTGAACTTATCAGAGAGATGGAGCGAGTGCACCACGTCCATTCTCTTCTCTCTTTTTTTTCTTTCACTAGCCGAAGTGCTGCTGAGCGCTGGGGGCCACATGACAGTGAGACTGAGAGGGACCTGTCGGATTTAATGAGACTCATCCTTCAACGAAAAATCGAGGGTGAGCTCATGAGCTTGGTTCACATGAGCCAAAACACAGAGTTAGTGAATTGACTCATGTGTGTTGTGTTCATTCAAATTAAGTGTCTTGTGTGTATGACATGTGGGTCTAGAGGCCTATTTTAATGTTTGAAACCCTCAAAATTGCACGCAGAACGTTGTCCATTCCCCAAGTTGCATACAAAATAGTCTCCAGCTCTGATTTTTTTATATTTCCTTTATTCTTTTACCTTTTTTATTTTATTTTTCACGTAAAAATCCATTAAAATTCACTGAAAAATCATAGAAAATTTATTCTATGATTCTATTATTTTTTAGGTAATAGTTTTGGTATTTTTGGATGTGAAATTAGGCATTGATTTCACTTAATTCATTAATTGCACAATATTAGTCATATTAATCTCATACAATTAATATTTGACATGATTATTTCAAAGAATTATATCTTTATTTCAAGGAATTATATCTTGTCTTCAAGAAATAATATTTGGGACATTTTTCATGAATAAAATTCATGATTTTGGATTTGGCATGGTTAATTATATGAAATTATTTCTTGATTTCATATAATCAGGGTTTTGTGCATATATTTTTTTTGCACACATTTGAAGAGGTTTTGACATGTTTGTTCAGAGAGTTGGGTCTTACAGAAATTTCATCAGCTTTCAAGATCCAGGTCTAACCGTTTAAGCATAACTTGTTTAGGCATGATTTGTTTTGCTGGGTTTTGGCACAGCATTTTCTGAGATTTTTCTCAGGGTTGAGACTTACAAGGCTTTCATCTGGTCAAAGCCCAGGTCTGACTGTTTAAGCATAACTTGTTTTGAGAGTTTTGATCTTAGGATTAAGACTTACAAAACTTTTATCTGGTTAAAACCCAGGTCTTTTGAATTTGATTTAATTTGAAATTATAAGAATATTCAGTCAAAATTTTAAGAATAAATACATATAAATAAATTATATAATAAATTTTCCGGTATGTTTGTATATCAGCTCCAAACAAAAAAAAATTTACAGTGCGCTTGTTCTCTCTATCCTCCATAGCACGTGCAAGGCGCGTGGCAATCTACTCTGAGTTAATTGTACACACAAGACCACAAGATATATTCTCAGCTCCACCAAATAATACGAAGGCAAGAAAACACATTATGTACCACATTTATATTAATTCATTTATGAATTAACTAGCAGCGACCTTTCTTTCTTCCTTCCTTCCTTTCGCCCCCCCCCCTTCCTCTCTCTCTCATTCCCCTTCCTCTCCAACCCCAACCAAGTCGAAGCGAACGAAATTTATCAGATTAAGGAAATTAAATTGGAAACCTAGGGGGGAAGTCGAAACCCTACAAGGAGAGAGAGCATGGTGGAAACGAGGCGCAGCTCTTCGTCTTCGTCGAAGCACCAGCGTTCAGCCACGCCCCCTTCTTCGCCTCCCTCTAAACGAAGCAAGGTCAGATCTTTTCTCTTCTAAGAGCCTTTGTTTGCAATTACGTCACAGTTTTCTGATATTCTTCGTTCTTTTGTTTATTAGGCGGACCCCTCGGCCAGGAGTGGCGATGTGGAGCCCTCCACAGCGGATCCACTGATGGCCCGTTGCGAAGAGGGGCATGTGGAGCGTGAACAGTCGGGGCAGAGTGTATCTATCGAATCAGCAAATCAAGGTGATTGAACTTAGAGGTTTTGTGTGTCCTAGTAACAAGATTGATTTAGTTGGGTTCAATTCGAGCATGATTTGAGAAATTAGATGTTACATCACCTCTGACAAGTTGATGTTCTGAACCAAAGTCAAGTTTAACAGCCCATGGGGTAATTCTGAAATAGTTGTTTACTTATTCTAGGCAAAATTAACCTTCTATTATAATTATTCTGAAAGTTTTGCTTCTCGGGGTCTTCTCTGAGATGTTAATTGATCATTTTGGTGATTGGGAACAAGTTTAGGGGCCAAACTAATGGAATTTTTAGTTTAGGTTATTTTTTTTTTACTTTGGGAGAAACTAGTTTGATAACTTGAAATTAAACAAAAGTTCTTTTTCTTGGATTTCTGTCTTCTTCTTCTTCTTCTTCTTCTTCATCATCATCATCATCATCATCATCATCATTGTCTTCTTCTTCTTTTTATTTTTGTTCTGAGTTTCACTGTTTCTGTTTCATCCATTTCTTATGTTTAGACCAAACTAAACCCGAAGAGCACTGATTTGAAGGATTCTTTTGTCCTTTTCTATAAATTTCTATTCTTTCTCAAATGCACTGAAGGAAAACAAAATCCTGTTTCATTTCTTGATATTCTTTTTGTGTCTTTGAGTTTGATTGTTTTTTTTGTTTTACTGTTCTTACAATCTCTTACTTGCCAAAAGATTTACATTTTCCTTTTAATCGTTTCTCTTTGTTGGGTTTCTTTTTTATCTTGATTTTAGTTGATTGATTTCTGTGTGTTTTTGTATCTTTTTTAGACCAATTAGAAAATGAAATGGAGAGAGAGGCGGGGAAGTCTGGACTGGAGAGACGGCAGCCACCAGAAGAAGAAGAGCCTCAAGTCCCTTGGGCAAAGCTACTATCACAGAGTTCGCAGGTATGTTTGTTCTGATGTTTTCTTCTTCTCTGTTTCCATTTTGTGTCTGTCTATCTATACATTTGGTGGTTGTTTATTTGACATTAGCATCAAGATCTAACCAATGATTGCAAGATAAACCTTTTATGGTGCTATGTGTAATGAAACGATATCGATCTGCTCCAGTATCATTCTGTATCAGTACCATGTGATGGGTAATACTAATATATTGGGTTTTGTCTGAATGACAAAGTATGTGTATGCCTGACCTGGCGAATTTTTTTTTTTTGACTTGTTTTCAGTACCCACATCTTGTTATAACAAACCCTGAATTCACGGTTGGTCAAAACGAGAGCTGTGATTTGTGCTTGAAAGATCCACATGTCAGTAAAACCCTCTGCAAGCTCAAGCATCAAGAGGTATTGCTTTTTGACCCTCTTCTCTATTAATATTGGATGCTCTTGTCTTGCTTCCAATTGTAAAACAAATAAGATCTGCACATGCACATAGCTAGATACATATGAATATTGAGTACTGCATGGAATATCATTTATGTATAGCAGTTGACCTTTTTCTTCCTGATTTTAATTTGCAAAATTGATGGTTACTTGATGCACTGTTGAATGTGCATATGCTTTCTAAAAATCATATTATAATTACACTTCAGAATTAGTATTTCAAAACTTGGTCATTCCTGTTAAGCACTTTTGATCATGTTAATACCTCCACACTGCAACCATACAATTTCATTTTGTGAAAGAATAAACTAGAAAGTGGTTCAAATTTGTATTGTTTTAGAGGAGTGGTGCTCTGGTAGCAGTACTTGATGTGGTTGGTAGAAAGAGTAAAGTGCAAGTAAATGGAAAGTCTATTGGATCTAACCGACATATTGTTCTGAATGGAGGCGACGAACTGGTCTTTGGTACCTCTGGTGGACATGCTTATGTATCCTTCCATCCCCTTTACTATTTTCTCATTGTTATTTATTACTTGTTTAGTTGGTTCCTTTAAGATGTCATAATTGCAAGTAGCACCTCTATATATATGCCCTCCAAGTAAATTATGTCTCTCACATGCTTTTAGAACATGTTTCTTCTCCTATTCCTTTTTTTTTTTAAAAAAAAAATAAATTACACCTTTCTTCATTATTTATTTGGGAGGTAACAGTGAGGAAGAAGGGTTAGTTTCAGTGCCCTTAATAGATGCAGGACAAATGCATGCTGCAGACATTTTCTTTTTTAGGGCTGTGTGTGATATTTAGAAGGACATACGGGATATTTTGACATTTTACAGGGAATATTTGAAATCAAGCAATCAGAACCAGGATTTTTGGTCTAGAACAGGCGAGGTGCTGTTAACAGCAGGATACTGAGCAAACTTGTGAAACATGGGAATTGGTAGTGGCTTTGTCATGTAATTGTGCTTGAGCTATTTTATTTCTGAATGAATGCAAGCTTGAGCTTTTTATTTTCATAGATGCTTAAGATGTTCAGCTAGTGAGTTCAGGTCACTATTGTCTGACCTGGATTAGGCATAACACTTTCTTGAACTATGATGTTAGATCAGGTTGGGTCAACCTGACAGGTCAAGGATGATGTATTGAGGTTGAACACCCTAGATTAATATTGCAACTGATTTTACTGTTGTAAATTTCTTGACTTATGTCAGATCTTTCAAGACCTCTCAAATGACAAGCATACAAACAAGGATGTGGGGCCCTTATCAGTTCAAATGCCCGAGTCAGCTACAGTACCTTCTGCACTGAAGGGAACTGCTTCAGAGACGCAAAACAGGGATAAAACGGCTGTGGCTGGGGCATCCATCCTTGCTTCCCTCTCCAACCAATTAAATAAAGAAGATAATAATTCTAACAAAAGAATTTACAATCAAAATGGCGGTGGCGGTGAAAAGAACCAAGAGGGAATGGGAGAGGAAGATGATAATGAGCGCAATAATGTAATTTCCTTTAATGAAGCTGATTCAACAGAGGCAATTGTAACTACTGGGATGAAGGATGGGCTCTTCAGACCCGACCCACATATGGAGATTAGGTATCATGACTTTTGAATACTGATATTGTATGGTAACAATTTGATACCAACCTAACTCCTAATGAGTAATATGTTCCTTTTCCTATCAATCTTAATCCCATGTTCTCAAATAAGTTTGAGACTGGAATGGTCAATCAACAATTGAAAGTTAAAACTCAGTTAAAGAACCATAAGATATTATTTTTTGGGTCAGAAGAAGTAGAAGGAAGATGAAGCATCTTTGTTTCACACTAATTCTACAAAATTTGAGGTCTCTTTCTAGGGTGCCAGCAAGGCTGGGGTCATCAGATTTTGGAAGGGATGCTGTGATGAGGGATGCAGGAACCACTGATGGGGCTGGCCCATCAGTCCCAGCAACAAGGTGCAAAGCTTTTAAAGAAGGGTTGCAGGAGAAGATTCTTAACCCTGATGATATAAAGGTTTCCTTGGACAATTTTCCCTACTATCTCAGGTATGTTTTCTATAAATAGACGCATGCGCATAAAAGGGTATTCTTCCATAGCAGGGTGTAATAATTAGTATTATAGTAATGACAACCCTATTTATCAATGGTTTTTGTTTCCATATCTATTGAACCTCTGCAAGACCGTCGCACATTTAAACCCAGCATGCCCTGTTGTTCAAAAGAACAAAGAGAAAGAAAAGAAAAGAAAAAAGAATCATGTCTTCATCGTCCATCCTCATGATTGGATGATTGTAGGAGAGTCAATTTGGGTATTTATATAAATTGAAAATCGAGGCAAGATGTTTCCACTGTTTTTGGAGAGTATCTCAAAGTATTCTATTTTACTGGGGCACATGAGATAGTTATAAATTTGTTCTTACTGCTGGGTATGATTTTTGTTCTTTTTTATATTTTAGATTTTCAGACTTTTAGTAGTTTGTAGTTGACATCTATTATTTCTACTATTGTAGTGAAAATACAAAAAACATGCTCCTGTCATGTGCTTATGTGAATTTGGAAAGGAAGGAGTTGATAAAGTGCATCTCTGGAATCTCATCCCTGAATCCTCGAATCTTATTATCAGGTCCAGCAGGTATGAAATGAATTAGTAATATCGTTGTTAAACTCGTGTTCTTGCAGTCTAGCATGTGCTTGGCCCATCATGATTTACTAACTGTAGCTTTGCTGCCAACATAGCTTTCTAACCTATTCCAGCTGCGATGTGGTACCGACCTTACTGGTTAGGTAATAAGCTGAGTGCTGGTACCAACAGTACTGGAATGATTCTTTGAGAAGTTTTTATTTTTTTTGCTCTTAAGGAGGTGAAATTGGCAAGGAAATCCACAAAAAGCAAATACAATATCTTTCTATTAGCTTATCCGTGCAGTACATTCAGTTTCCAACTTTCCATAAATTATTGAACCAGTAACTTTGTGATGCTAGTTATTGTGTTGTATTTTGTTCAATGTTTACTTGTATGTAAATCCACTTGCAGGTTCAGAAATTTATCAGGAGACCTTGATCAAAGCCCTTGCGAAGAACTTCGGTGCTAGAGTACTCGTCATTGATTCTGTCCTCCTGCCTGGGGTAATAAGCTTTAAATACATCTTTTTTGTTGCTTCTGTTCTTTTACAAATTTACTGTTGGAAAATGATACCATGCCCAGGCACCATGATCTCTCGAAAGACACAAGGGTTTATAATATGTAAAATGATCTTTGATTACTATAATTTACACCTCAAGCTACCATCATACTGGTGATTCCTGATAATGTTACATTCGTTTTGGGAGTTTTTTTATAAGTGGTGGAGGGTTGGGCCGCAGTTGTGTTTGGTAGATATGGATAAGGCCTGCAACCAAATCATTACTGTTTTGAGATTGACACTAAAAAGCTCCCAGTTCAGCGCTTCAAAGTATGGGTCAGAGTTTTGAATTAAAACATCCAAATCTTAATCCATTTGGATAATTTGGCTTGATATCCCTTCCCTCCCTTCTTTGTTTTTCACGAGAATTCTAAGTTATTGCATGTTTAATGTGGGTTTTACTGACTCAGAGCTTGTCTGACTTCGAACTGCTGCCGGTTTGGTACATACTGTACCAGTCAGCCTGCAACCGTTCGGTTTTGAAAGAAAAAAGTTCTTGTTTCGTCCAAGGAAAGTCCAAGAAAAGATATTTGTAGCCAATCTGAATTAAAAGGATGAATAAGGGGTTGGAGTCCTGTGGGGAAAACATGATGGTTCAGCTGGTCCAGATTCTATCAGTTTCACCACGAAATATTGTCTTAAAATTTTTTGTCACTTAACTTCTTCCAGTTGGCTTTGTTGAAGGATCAAGAGCCACAAAAGGATGTAAGCGGGAGGACAGACAAGGCAACAAATATTCCATCAAAGCATCGGTCAACAGCTGGTGACTCAATGCATCATCCCAGGAGACCAACATCCAGTGTGGAAGCCGAAATTGTGGGCCCATCCAATTTTCACTCATCTATGCCAAAGCAGGAAACTTCCACGGCCTCCTCAAAAGGCTATACTTTCAGAGAAGGTAATGCTGACACCAACTATGATTATCTACATTGGGCAGAATACTGCCCTGAAAACCAAATTTGTTGTGATACGGTAAACACTTTAGAGGTGGATTGAGTCTACCTTAAAGGTGAACTACCATTGACCAGCAAAAGGTCAAGCTATTTCAAAAGGTAAATAAAAACTTCAAGTGCATTTGTTCACCTTGGAATAGTAATTGCATAATCATACATAAGGCCTGCCTGAAAACCAATAAAATAAGTAACATAATTTAAAAGAGTGAAATGTTAAGTGCAAGAACAAGCAAACAATTGATATAGATTGCAACAGGTAGGTACTAATAAGAAAGAAAATTAATTTGTTTCAGCATGGCTTTTGGACAGGAACTAATTTGCTTGATTTATGGATTGGGTAAATAGTTAAAATTTTCATCTTCATGCTAACATTTTATTCATAGGTGACCGGGTGAAATATATTGGTACCATACCCCCACCAGGATTTGCTATGCAGACACCTGTGAGGTACCTCTCTCTCTTGTTTGTATATCTGGTTGTTATCTAGATGCTCGAGTTGATGGAAATGAACACCTGTCTGCTGATGAATATAATCGAGCCATAATTCAGTTAATTGAAATACACTCTATCGAATGAATGGTAAGAATTTGACTTTTGTTTTATTTACTTGCTCTTGTTTTTTATTCATCGTTACAGGGGTCCGAGTTATGGATATCGAGGTAGGGTTCTTCTTGCCTTTGAAGACAATGGCTCCTCAAAAATCGGAGTTAGATTCGATAAAGCGATCCATGATGGAAATGACCTTGGAGGGTTATGTGAGGATGATCACGGTTTCTTCTGTACTGGTAAGTATTTTCTTGCTGTTACTATTGTTATGAATGTTGTTGCTATATCTTTTCTATTAGTGGATGTGCAAGTGGATACACACAGACAGAAGAGAGGGGGGGGTGCAAGAAAGAGAGAATGCATGTGTATAGCCAAGGGTGCTAGCTTGTGTACCTGTAGCTTTGTGCCAGCATCACAAATCTCTTTTTCTTGACCTGCATCATCTGTCTGAAACATTCATTATGTCCTAAACATCAAAATCTGGAGGAACACTACCTTCTGAAAAAGTTCTCCTTATTCATCAGTAGATGATGAGAATGAGTGTCTTATTGCATGGCATATGGTAAATCCTTTGTTAGTTTAATTGAAACATTTTACATGAAAAATCACCTGTAGGTATTTCAAGTGTGAATGCTGTGTCTATTTTTGTGGGTTGCTCACTCGAGTCCTTTCTTGTTCTTTCGAGCATGACTCCTTTTTTAATCTCTAGATCACAATGAACTTTTAAAAGTGAATATTGAGTACTGCTGATACCACAATGGTAGTCCTGATATGCACTGTAATCAGGATTGTGCACAACTTGCTCGTCTCTGTGGCACACTTCACTTGTGTCTTGTGGAGAGAGAGAGAGGAGGGGGGAGAGGGGTGGGGTGGGGTGGGGTGGGGGGGGGGGGGTTTGGGGAGGTGCTATGATGCTCTCAAGACCAAGTAGGCCGCTGTGTCGCACACATCCTCAAGTGCGTACATATGATTTTTGAAATAACTTTTGTCGTCTTACCTTAAACAGTAAACCTGTAAATCTTTATCTACCATCCCATGACAACAGTTGTTCCATCACTAGACTAATTGTTTAATGAAATTTAAGAACTATATACTTTGTTTGTTGCTGTATTTTGATCTTTAGCAAACATTGTAAAAGGTGATTTGTATCATGAAAGCACATAGGCCTGTCTGTTGTTAAGAGCATAGTCCCCAACCCCCCCCCCCCCCTTCCTCTATACATATTTTCTGTATGTATCCGCATTTTTGTGTAAAAATTTGATTGATTGTTGATCATGTGATTTGTTACTCAGCTGATTTACTCCGTCTGGACTACAGTTGTGGCGACGATGGCGAGAGGTTGGCTGTCAGTGAACTGATGGATGTATGTTTTATTGACTTCTTTTACTATCTAAACTGTCTACTATAAGAATTTACTTGTCAGTACTGGTCCCCTGAAGTCTGGTATGATCCACTGGTTTTGCTTCAAGTAATTCACCTCATATTGGTTTTACAATCAAGGATTGATGAAACAAAAAAAAATATGAACAGTTGGTTGTTATTGTGCCTTCTTTTGGCATTTCTTGTGCCATACTCTGTGGTTCAGTATCAACTTTTTACAATACTCAACACGGGAAGCACTGTATCTATTTTCTTCCATTATATTTTATATTGTCTGGAATCAAAGTACATTAAATTTGTTGTCATCCTGTTGTTTCAGGTTATTTCTGATGAAAGCAAGAAAGACCCTCTTGTTGTATTAATTAAGGATGTAGAGAAATCAACTACTGGTAGCTCAGAGTCTTATGTCACTCTCAAATACAAGTTTGAGGCACTGCCACCTGGTGTTCTTATAGTTGGGTCCCATACTCAGGCTGACAATCGTAAAGAGAAGGTATTGAAAACCTGTAAAGTTATCTACTAATTAGTGCCATGCATATATGACACGGATGAAACACCTGCCCTTGTAGTAGATTTGATTCAGTTTTAAGCAGTGTTAAGCAAATAGATCGTGTTCATTGCATCATACTGTTGTAATAGACATGAATAAATGATTTGATGCAGTCACATCCTGGAGGACTTCTTTTTACTAAGTTCACTACGAGCCAGACACTGCTTGACATAGCTTTCCCGGTAATTTACTCTCCTGTTTGTATTATAGATGATGTAGATCAGGCCTGGTACAGTGTATATTGATTTCTAATATTGTAGGATCTCTGAAAACTATGTAGTATTTTGTTCTATATAGCTGTTGTAGTGCCACCACAAATGAAGAATGTTTCGAGATTGCCACAAAATACAAATGTTTGCATATCAAATGGTGTTACTTTTCCTTCATCCAAAAAAATAGTAAAAGAATTCTAGAAATAACAAAACATGGTTACCTTAAAAGTTTGATATGTATATCACAAGCTTGGACTGGTCGTTCCAGCATGAAAAAGCAAGATCTGGAACATTTGTATTTCAGCCAAAATACAAACGCTTGTACAATAGTTTTTAACTCTAATCTTAAACCCTCCCCCCCCCCCCCCCCCCAAAAAAAAAAAAAAAAAAAAAAATCCCCATGACGACCAAACCTTACCAAGTTGTTGGGATGCAGCCACTATACCACTATTCAATTTTCTTAATCGAAGTTTACAACCAGTATTTGGTAAGTCATTTTGTTTCTTATGCTCTTTTTTGTATGTAAACAGGAGAATTTTAGTAGGCTACATGAGAGAAATAAGGAAATTCCTAAGGCGATGAAGCAGCTTAATCGCCTTTTTCCTAATAAAATCACCATCCAGATACCTCAAGTAACCTTTTCCCTCTCTTTTAGCATTTAATTTCTTCACATATGAAGTTCATAGTTTTGCAAAATTTGAACTGAAATTTAGTACATAATTTATCTTGGAAGTGATTCAGGGTGGTGGGTTGGGTCAAACAGGTCAGTGAGCCAAACTCGGAGTGACTGTTAGTTAGTTTTTTTTTTTGGATTTGTTTGGACTCGCTTGGTTTTCTGTTTCTGCTTTTGGATGAATATATCAGGTGTTAGTTTGATTGATTAAAGCACTGAATTGAGCAAGTACCATGATCTGCTGATCTGCAACTGATATCAGCTTGATCTACTATTGGATTGATCCAAACCTGTTAGGGCTGGGTAGACCCGTGCCGTACAGATTAATGTTGCAACCTACTACTACCAATGCATGCCAAGTTAATGGATCAATAAAATATGTTTTCTTATGCCTACTGTATTAATCACTTTTATCAGGATGAAGTACAGCTTATGGATTGGAAGCAACAATTGGATCGTGATGTAGAGACCCTCAAGGCCAAAGCTAATATTGGAAACGTTCGTGCTGTACGTAGTTGCCTTCCTTCTCTTTTGCATTTCGTTTTGACATTTTATGTACAAAGTAAATACAAGCACAAACAAAATTTAGATTGCTTTTAGAAAGGTTGCCAGAAATAGTTTATTAACCAAATGAATTCTATCAGTCCTTCTCCTTCATCAGGATCTATATATTATTTGAATTTGTATTAAATTGATATATAGGCTTGTACTAATACCTTTTCATATGCACAGTTCCTGAATAGATGTGGCATGGATTGCAATGACCTTGATGAATTATCAATAAAGGATCAATCATTGACCAATGAGAGTGAGTTCAGTTGCTTTGATATTCTGAAAACTCTGGTAGTTGAATTTTGCATGGCGAAATCTCCCTGTTAAATTTGAACTGGACATCATATTTTCTGCTTATAATGTATAAGATTATGAGAATTACCAGGGGTATTCACTGATAAGCAACAATGCATTTTTTTTGGTACACCATTTTTCTGCTTCAGCATTCTGGTATCTCATTGTACTCGGTACCACAATCCTCATTATTTTATGTTTTTCAGATGTCGACAAAATGGTGGGTTTTGCCCTTAGCCATTTCTTGAAGGAGAAAAAGCCTGACCTGGTTGTTTCTAAGGATTCCAAAGTCATGTTGCCTCTTGAAAGGTATTTTTGTTTTTAAATTACAATCTTAAATTGTGAAAAAAATTGATGGTGTTAGCTGACATGTTCAACTTCGCCTGTTTTGAATTTTTTGGTCATGATTTGTAGCTTGAAGTATGGACTTAATATGCTACAGAGCTTGCAGAATGACACTAAGAGCTCAAAGAAGTCACTCAAGGTACTACAATATAGTAATGATGATGACAAGGATAATTACAGTACACTGAAAAGTGAAAAGTAAAACTATAATGAAATGACAAGGATGATAGCAATATTCTATTAAGAGTAACATTAGAATAACATTATAAAACAAATTCATGCTATCTTATTTCTGCAACTAAGATATTGTATATTTTTTGGGTTATTTGCCACTACCTGAACAAAACTTTGGTGTATCAAGTGTGACAATTGTGTGTTGTTATTTGCATATAACATAGAACAAGTGCAAGTTGTAAAAGAAAGGAAATAACCAACTAAAGGCTTGTCAGGAAAGGTCAATGGAAGTATAAACTTGGATCTGGGAATTTCTTCCTTTTGCAGGATGTGGCTACTGAGAACGAATTTGAGAAAAGGCTATTAACTGATGTTATCCCATCAAACGACATTGGAGTTTCTTTTGATGATATAGGCGCCTTAGAAAATGTGAAGGAGACATTGAAGGAACTCGTGATGCTCCCTCTTCAAAGGCCCGAGCTCTTCTGCAAAGGACAGTTGACCAAGGTACACTTCTACCATTTCTTTCATCTTATTTTCATGTTATTATGTATATACCAATTGGCAACTGATGTTCTTTCTTCTTATTTTGTAGCCTTGCAAGGGAATTTTGCTTTTTGGCCCTCCTGGCACAGGGAAAACCATGCTTGCAAAAGCAGTGGCTACTGAAGCAGGTGCAAATTTCATCAATATTTCAATGTCAAGCATCACATCAAAGGTATATTGTATGCTTTATTGACATAATTGTTCTTGTTATTAGTTGCTGAATATGATTTCCAAATTTAAGATGTTTTTTTTTCTTTAATTCTTTTCTGTACCAGTGGTTTGGAGAAGGAGAGAAGTATGTTAAAGCTGTTTTCTCACTGGCCAGTAAAATTGCGCCAAGTGTAATTTTCATCGATGAGGTCTGTTGGCTCTTTCTGTTCTCATTTTCTTGTTTGCATGCCAAATTTCTGGTTTTGCTAATATATGTTTTTTAAATTGGTGCTGGATTTGTATCATATATGGCTACAGGCAAATTTCTTCTATTTGCATTTGTTATTTGCAAAAAAGTTTGAATTTTTTACTCTTTTAGGAGTTGTGCAATGTCAGATCATGAAAAAATTAATGTCTATTGTGATTTTATAACACAAAAATAGGTAGATAGCATGCTAGGAAGGAGGGAGAACCCTGGAGAGCATGAGGCAATGCGAAAGATGAAGAATGAGTTCATGGTCAACTGGGATGGCTTGCGCACCAAAGACAAGGAACGTGTCTTGGTACTCGCTGCTACAAATCGTCCCTTTGACCTTGATGAGGCTGTCATAAGGCGCTTTCCTCGCAGGTCTTTATTCCATCCTTTCTGCTTCTTGCATCTGTTATTCATTTTTATTGAGGAAAGTTGAAAAAACAAAACTCTGGACTTCTTTGCATTGTTTCTATTTGTGATTTTCAATTAGGGCCTTATAATACATGGTAATAATGTTGAAAATGTATGAATACTGAAATTAAAAATGCTATGACTGTCTGGACATGACTTTCATGTACCAAAACTTCAATTTCAAATAGTTCATCTTTAAACTGATCTGCTATATTGAGAACCTCACATTTGACTATTTGAATGGTCATATTCTTTATGACACGATGTTGAATCATTATCGGATCCAAGTGTTGAAAGAGTTGGATAGAACAAGGTAGAAAAGTTTAGGGCTTGGTTGAATAGAAGGTTCAGGAACCACATTTATGTAACATAAAATTTCAGGTGCCATTCTCTTAGTTCTTTAAATTGTTATTTGATCACATGATATAACTGATCATATGCCTCTGTTATTCCATCTCACTTCTATATCTGCTTGTTATTCCTAGGGTTGTTTTTATGTGGAGTAAGAAATTGTAATTGTGACTAAGCATTGGCCTTTCTGTTTGCGCATTGTATGCAGATTAATGGTGAACTTGCCGGATTCAACAAATAGAGAAAAAATTTTGAGGGTAATATTGGCAAAAGAAGAACTAGCGCCTGATATTGATTTGGAAGCCCTCGCTAACATGACTGATGGGTACTCTGGAAGTGACTTGAAGGTAGGCTTCAACTTATATTCTCTCTTCTTTTAGAATGGTTACTGATACATACAAGTATCAGGCTTAACCAGAATCATATTTTACTGTCAATACTATAAACATTCTTAAGGCTATAAACTTCTACTGTACACTGAGACGGGTAATAAAGGTACATGCTCGTACCAAAAGGCACAGTATCCTGTCAGAATCTGGTTTTGTACGCTTGTGTTTTCATTTTCCACTGCCCTATTGTCACTTATCCTCGCCTTTGATTATAATATAATTTTTTCTTATGCAGAATCTGTGTGTCACGGCTGCATATTGCCCCATTCGAGAACTTTTGGAGAAGGAAAAGAAGGTTTGTAGCTTCTATGTTATTAATTTTCCATACTTGAAATCTAAAAATGTTACTGAAACATAAAGTCAAGGATCCTCAAATAAGCATATTTCAAACAGAAAGAAAATAACATTGATATCTGTCCTTCTCATCTTGTTTTTGATTATCTTGAAAAATGATGGAATAAAATTGCAGCTCCTATGATTGTATAGAAACTATTTTTGCATTTTGAAGCTAAGTGTACGTCTTAGAAGTTTCTTTTTATTGTTTAATTGTATTTGGAGGGATTTTGTTGAGCTTTAGTTCTTTCCAGTATTATACACATTTGATGGTTTGGTACTGTTAAGTGCTTGTACATGTGGTATCATCCTTGTTGTAAGGTACATAAATTTAGATTGATCATTTTTCTACAGGCCAATAGTTTGGCAAAAGCAGAAAGCAAGCCTGAACCTGCCTTGCATGGATGTGATGACATCCGTCCTTTGAGCATGGAGGACTTCAAATCTACACATGAGCAGGTATGATTTCTACAGAACTTTGTTTAGTTTCACATTGTTCTGGTTTGTGTTTTATTATATGTAGCAATCTTATCTTCTATTTACAAGTTAAAATGTTTTTGTACTAGACGCTAAAGCCAGTTTGCTTGTCTGGTTAGGAACTGTTAATTTGTATGGAATCTTTATGTGGTTTCTATAAAAGGGAATTTTCATGTGCGCGCTAGAAACCTCAATTCTTTTGCATGCTCTTGCAAAGTGAGAAGTATTTTGTATTACCTTATAAAATATGGAAATAATCACCTATCATGTATACTTGTTTTGTGCTAACTTTTAGGATAACAACATCCTTTGTGGCACAAATATTTAGCTATTATGATCTAGGTTCTTGCAATCATTTGAGAAAGTTTTTTTTTTTTTTTTATGTGTGGATGATATATATACTTGCTGAAATTGCCGTGGAATTGTTCAATAAAAGAGGAGAGTTAAAAATTTGGTTTCTTTTGTAGGTTTGTGCAAGTGTATTGTCAGATTCTTCCACCATGAATGAGCTAATCCAATGGAACGAGCTGTATGGAGAAGGCGGATCAAGGAAGAGAAAAGCACTTAGTTATTTCATGTAGTATTTATCTATCCCCTTTGTTTGCCCCTATATTATAGTGTACAGTCCCCTTTACCGGTGGCAGTATCGTTAAAACAACCTAACCGACTGAAAATTAGTCGGTTCGTTGATTTTATTTTCTTTCATTTAACCTTCTGTATGCCATCTTTGTAATTAGTTGTCCTGCTAGCTATTTATCAAACATTAATCTATGTTAGAGATGAGCCATGCCTTTTTTGTAGCTTCTCTTTATATTCATGTTTTACCTGACTTTGGTATGATAACAAAACCCCTTTTTACATGTGGTAGGGCTGAAAATCATGCAATTGTAACATAATTTCTTGTCTGCTAAATTTGTGGCCTTGGTTATTTTCTTTGTACATGTGGGTAGACCCTTTATTTATTTTCTTTGATTGAGTAGAAGTTATTTATTTATTTTTTCTAACGTTACAGGCCATGCTTGGTTATCCATATTCTAATTATTCAAATTGTGAATAGTTTGTGTTATGATAAATCATTGACTGCCAGGTTTGATCAATCCAAGTGGTTCATTATATTATGCTATTGTGCATGTGCAGATCATACAGAATCTTCTCTCTAGAAGATCAAAGGTAAATAAATGTTTTCTACAACGATTTTTCTCTCACTTTTGTATACTCCGATGATATGCAACAAGACTAACCTCTGATTGGATGCACTTCTCTAATTTGTATGTTCCAAGGAGTAGCTGTTTAAATGCAGGGCGGAGCATTAAAGAATTTTGAATATTCCAAGGAGTCTGTACACAGATTCTCTCTTCACAGTCTAACATAGACTAATACTCTCGTTTGCGTCCTAAGACCTTATTCTTGTTGAGATAGTTTTATTTGTCACGACAACAACTTTAGCAGGAAGTTAACATCTGTACAAAAATATATAACGAATGCTAATGCAATTGTGCATTACTTGTTATTGTTGATCCACTCTTGAATCCCCCAATCTTTCTTTTTCCTGGAAAAGCAAAACCCCTCTCCATTTACAAAGATTTACAGAGCAGAGAAGAGAACTGCTGAAATGTCTAGACCGGTACGGTGGTACCTAGTCTATATATCACTCCATTGATCCCTTGCTTCAGTTTATATTACATCAACAAAAAAAAAGGAGAAAAAAACGATTCATAGAGTGAAACATCCATTTTACCCCCCTATAATTAACCCCTCACACATTTCATAGTCTCCTAAGACAAAACCAGCTACAAGAGTTTTCATATGTTTTCACCAAGTACATCAATACACCTATTTAGGAAGCCATCCAAAAATCTAAAACATCCTTCTGTTTCTTTTCTCACTTGAGCTCAGAATTCATCCCCATTGAGAAAATTGTGGGTATTCTGAGATCAATAATGAACAATTTAGTATGTCCTCAGTCAGTCTTATGTTATTAAACTTGACAGGTAACCTCGGCTTTTACGTTCTTGGAACAATTACCGCTTTATGAGTTTTCAATGTTCTTACCTCAAGTGTATAGTTTAGCTATTTCATAAGATGTAGATATTGATCTTGTATGAAATAAGATACAATGTAGTAGAAAAACTCAGGAAATAAAATGGATGTCAACAGATGGGTGGTACCAACTCATAAATATTAATGCCCAAGGGATATTAATCAAACTTCAACAAGATGTTCTAAAAGTTTCTTGAACAATTTATGCAATAAGGTTGCATAGAGAAAAATCTCATTATAGATTCAAAAAGAGTGGCAACAAATCAGGTCATGTTGGGTCAAATTGGGAAATTCTTGTATATTTATGGCTAAATAATAGGCAAAAAAATTATCAGACCCCGTTTCCTTTGAGTACTCATTATTAGAAACAAAATTAACAAAAAACAGTAAGGATCATATCAGCTTGCAGTTTGAAAGTTTTTGACCTCTATGTGCAACCCTGATACCAGGTCCAACACAAAGGTAAAGAAAACATATTTATGATGAACTAACTTAAGAGTTTACCACCTTAAAAAATAAACGAAAAAAGCCTGACAGTCAAGGTGCAAACAGACAGGTTGTGTTTGTTCTTGTCTAATGAGGCTCATGGTACCCTCTAGAGCACCACAAGCAGGAAATGGACAAAGTTTAATATAGGAAGATTGTATCGGGATTGGCATATCAATTTTAGAACTGCCCCCTTCTTTTCTTCCATATCATCTAATCATTAGCCAATTCAATATATTCAAGAAAAGCGTAAAACTGATAACAGGACAATTCACCTACTTTATAGAGCCAGGCACAACTTATTACCTTTATACTACCATGACAGCTGGAAGAAATGTGTTGTATCATGTCATTTTGTAGCACATTCCAACAATTGCTACAAGCAGAAACCAACAAATTTTATGTAGGAAGACCTGATGAGGTGGCATATTGACTTTCTCTATATGCCCCCTTTCATTCTCTTCCATGCACATAAGACCAATGAAAGCTAGTGATCATAAAATAATTTGAGGTTTAACAAGCAAAGCAAAAGCCTCAGAAAGCAGGTCCCAAAGAAAAATGATAAATTTAGGTAATATACATGGCATGTGTTCAAGAAGCCTGATTGTACAAAAGATGGATGCATAGAGTAAAGCTGCTCAAATTTAACTGCTGTTTTTTAGTTTCAGTTTTGTAGAGGTGTATGACATGAAGCTTGCTCAAATTTGCTGAGCTTTAACCCCCCAAAAAAAACATTGGATCAGTGATCTTAATCTACTTCAGAAGCCAAGTGTTTCTGTTCAAATTTATTAAATTTTTTTGCTTGTTCTGCTGTAAGACCAAGAAGTAAAAAATCCTTGGAAAATGAAGACACCAAGATAGTTCATTTCTTGACCTCATGATCTTATAATGAACAACTCAAACCATAAAAAGTTCAGAGCATAAACTGTTGACTAACAAGTAGACTAAGAACACTAGTTTAAATTTGTCATTTGAAACCGATCCCATAACTTTTGAGGTTAGACTCGTGAACCCCCACGGTGAACTTGAGCTCATTAACTGTGCTTAGTATTAGCAAAATTGGTCCTGAAAATCGATTAATACAATACATGGAACATAATGCAATACATGGAATATAGACAAGCAAATTAGTAGGAAAAGCGACAGCAAAGTCAAACCAAAATCCTAAAAAAGATTGCAGTATAATTGTAATTTGCATGAAATAATTTTGTTATAGAAATCTTGCATCAAATAAATCACAAATAATTATCAAAAGTCAAATTACTCTATCCTTATTACCATTTTATTCTTTTTTCCTGCTGACAAAAGCAACACCTTCCCATCTATTATATCACTTTCCTCGATTGTTTTTTCCTCGATATCAACTCGTGCATTATTCAAATACAGTCCACCTTGTTTCAATAATCGCCTAACAGCACTCTTGCTAGCCATCAAACCAGTCAAAACCGCAAGATCAACCAATGTACAATTCAAAACCTTGTCATAAGCCAAAGTGCAAGAAGGTACATCTTTAGCTATTCCCTCGATAGTTTTTGCATCTAATTCTGTTTCTGCCCCTGGTCTCAAGGCCTCAGTTGCATTTAATGCTTCCTTCAACCCCTCCTCTCCATGAACAAACATGGTCACCTCTTCAGCTAGTCTTTTTTGTACTGTATTGGGTATATAGCCCGGCTTCTTCATATCTTCCTCTAATGAATCAATCTCTTCTATACTTAGAAATGTTAATATCTTCATAAACCTTATTACATCAACATCCGGTACCGAGAAGAAATACTGATAGAATTTGTAAGGAGACATCAAACTAGGGTTAAGCCATATGGCACCGCCTTCTGATTTCCCAAATTTGGTTCCGTCACTTTTAAGCAACAGAGGAAAAGTTAGCCCATAAGCCCCTTCCATTTGTAATATCTTACGAATCAGCTCGGTACCAGCTGTTATATTTCCCCATTGGTCGCTACCACCGATTTGTACATTCACGCCCATGTTTTGGAACAGGTACAAGAAATCATACCCTTGCAAAAGCTGGTAAGTGAATTCAGTGTAGCTCATACCATCTTCTGAATTCAATCTTTTCTTCACACTCTCTTTAGCCATCATGGTGCCCACTCGAGCGAATCTCCCGACATCTCTTAAGAAATCTAACAATGTTATATTCTTCCACCAATCATAGTTATCTAAAATCAAGACAGAATCTCTTTTGAAATCTGCTTCAACATTTTGCACCTCATTTCTACCCAAAATACCCTTGATTAGGGTTTTGATCGATGCACAATTGTGTTCCAATGTCTCTGAATCCAGTTCAGGTCGCTCCGCGCTTTTCCCTGACGGGTCCCCAACCCGACCAGTGGCTCCTCCGACGAGCGCAACTGCCACGTGGCCACATCTCTTGAACCAGGAGAGAACTATCAGTCCGATCAGGTTACCCAGGTGCAAACTCTCAGCCGTCGGATCAAAGCCACAGTAGGCCTTGAGATTCGAGCAGGACTTGAGATTCTCGCTCGTGATGGACTCGATGAGACCTCTCTCTTGGAGGATTTCGACCACGTGCTTATCTTTGAGGGATGGCGATGGGGCTGGGTTTGGCTCGAGGGATGGAGAAGCGGTGGAGGCAGAGGAGGCGCGTGAGAGGAAGAAGGTTCTAGAAGAGGTGGAGAGGAGGAAGGTTCTAGAAGGGTTGGGATAGGAGAAGAAAAGAGTCCGAGAAGCTGCCAGTGCCATGGCGGCAGCCGCCATGTGGGTCGAGGATTTGTGGTTTGGAGACCGGGGTTTGTAACGTCTGTTTGGGAACCGAAAATCCTGTCCTGAGACGAGTCCATATCCTCAGGGCAAAAAAAAAAAAAATGCGTAAGCAATCAAGCGATCACTGTAGCATAGGGTTGAGATTCCCACATAGAGAGTTTGAGCAGCGTAGATTTCGATCTCAACCGCAGGTTCTGCATGAAGAGAGAGAATTTTTTGAAGCAGTTATTTCATCATATAGTGAGAGGAATTTTATTATTTTCATTTTTGCTCCTGGAAAATAACATCTTTTATCTCCATGTTTTTTAATGAGCTAATATATAGATATCATAATTAATATAATAATTGATAATGATTTTATTATTCAGATTAAATGAGTTATTATTCATATTAATAATTTTATTATGTAACTTATTTGTATAATTATTTTGTTATTCAACTTAAGTGAGTTATTTTCTTTTTTTAAAGGTGTTTGCATGAAATTGAAAAAAAAACGAAAAATTTGGGAAATAATAGATTCATGTGAATTTAATAAAGGACATAATCACCTATGAAAGCATAAAAAACGATGTTTAATGAAAAATAGCCTTTCTCAAAAATCATGAAAATTTAAGTTCCAAGTAGCTTGCATAATAATAGTTTGAATTGTTCTAACAAGTATATACATAATACTATTTTTATTTGACACATTACAATTAATCGTATTAAATCATAATTAATTAAGCGTTAAAATTTTACATTAATTTACCAAATTAAGTTTCTAGCCTCATAGGAGAAATTCCAAATAGTGTAACAAAATAACTCAAAATTATCAAAACTCCTCTAAATTCTTTTTTTTTTTTTAAGGTAGGCAGTTACCTAGTATTTCATTGATACAAAAAGTCTGTACAAACCAAAAACTATTTACATATATATACATAATTACCAGAAAGCTTAAAACAAAAAGAAATAAAATCAACAATGACGCATCCAAGCATTGATGTCCTCCCTAATGTCCAGGGCGAGGATGTTGGGAGGTTTCGAAATTTTCCCGAAAGATTATTCGATTGTGTTCCTTCCATACATTCCGCCAAATCGCAAACAAGATCGTGTCGCATTTCCTCCATTTTTGCGCTGGTGATGTTTCGGGCGTTGAGCCGTATTTCGATGACTTCCTTAGAATTGAATCCTTGCATATTGAAAGCCTGAAATGCACTCAATACACGGGATGTGTGTGGACAAGAAATGAAGAGGCGGTGATTATTCTCAAGCACTGAAGCATGGCACAGGTGACAGCCCAGTGAATGATGCCGTCCTCTTTTCTGAAGATTTGCCGAGGTGAGTAGCCTATCCCGCACTAGGACCCAAATGAAGATCTTAACCTTCAAGGGAACCCGTGCTTTCCATAAATACGAGGCAAATGGACATCACATGCCAGGATTGGGTCCGTTGTGATCCAGCCGTGGAGCGAAGTAATCGGAGTGCACAAACGAACTAAAAGTGGAAGAGTCGCTCGAGTAGAGATACCGTAGCCATTTTAGAAGTAGTGCTTTGTTTTGAGTAGCGAGATCTAGAACACCTAGTCCCCTGTATGCCTTATGTAAGCATACATTCTTTCAGTTCACTAAGCAGTGGCCTCCCAAAC
Source organism: x Bolboschoenoplectus mariqueter (assembly GCA_037678475.1). Taxonomy (NCBI): domain Eukaryota; kingdom Viridiplantae; phylum Streptophyta; class Magnoliopsida; order Poales; family Cyperaceae; genus x Bolboschoenoplectus; species x Bolboschoenoplectus mariqueter. The sequence goes on along the minus strand of CM075236.1, from coordinate 2,985,017 downwards.
ATTTTTTATCACCCCTCCAAAACAAGTGCATCTTTGCCCTTTCAATGTGTTTCACAAGCTAGGCGAGTAAAGGAAATGCTTGCATGAAGTGAAGGGGGAGTGAGTTAATAACTGAGTTGATAAGTATCAATCTCCCCGCCTTTGATAACAATCTGCTTTTTCATCCTGCCAATCTTTGATGAATCTTGTTGATGATAGGCAAGAAATCCGCCTTGTTAGGCTTCCTGATGGTGAGAGATAGTCCTAGATATTTAATAGGTAGGTCCTCTTTAGCACAACCAAAGATGTGATTGATCAGTACATGGAACCTCTCCGGAAGTGTGATGGGGACAAAAGTACTCTTAGTCACATTGATAGATAAGCCCGTGAACTTAGCATATGTGTTAAATAAGGCCGATATATGTCTAAGCACTTCTGGTAGAGCATCGGAGATGATGATGGTATCATCCGCGTATTGAAATATCTCAACCCGAACATAGTAAGGAACTGGAATTTCCCTTTGAATCTTGCCTAGGAGTGTCTGAAGAGTGTCCGCAACTAAAACAAAAAGTAATGGAGAGAGACGATCCCCTTGTCTTAGGCCCCGCATGTGGTAGAAAACAGGCCCCGTCATATGAGAGATTTGGTGGTCGGCCGACCACCGAATAGCCCACAAGAAGTCATGATTGACAACACATGTCGAGTAATCAGAGATGTATCTTACATCAATAACTAGCCCTTGTCTCAGCGGGTTATTACCTCGGCCGTGAGATTTGGTGTTTCGTGTATGAAAGCGAAGGTGTTTTCCGACCTCTCGTTAGGTTAGAGGTCCTCTCCAAGGTTCCCTCGAGGAAGTAATAATCCATTAACTCCTCGGATTCCCAGCGGCCTCGAAGGATAAGCCTTGGTTGGGTGGCCAAATCTTTTACACTTGTGGCAGATCATGTGACCTTTACAAGCCCCCGGCTTATGCCCGACTACAAAGCAATCAAAGCAATGGCCAACCCATGCTGGGTGGTTTGGATCTGATGGAAACGGGAGCTTTTTGAGTAGTTGGCTGAGCTCAGCTGGGTGATAACAGCTTGTATCGGTGGCGATTCTGCTTGACCGCAGCAACCTTAGTCGAGGTGAGTGAGTTTGCCTTAGGTTCTGCATTCCTCTTATTCACAGTCGAAGGTTGAGAAGCCACCACCTGAGCAAATGATCTAACTGGTGAGACTTTGGCAGATGGAGTGCCTTGCACAGTGGGGTTAGGCAGGGGACCTAAGCGACCCTCCAAGTCGATGCATGTAGTTATGGTTTTTGTGCGTGTGTGTTGGGGGGGGGGGTAAGGATGCTAGGCGCTTCGTGCTCGCTGTGGGCTAGGTTTCTTGTCTCTTCTGCATTTTTTGAAAAGTGGTAGAGCCAACAATGAGGTGATGGTTGATTATATAGGGGAATAGGGTAGGCTGGGATCTCTTGTAGCTAAGGAAGGTGCGGCGAGTAGCTTATTGGATCACAAGAGAGAATAAAGGTGTCGTAAGGCCTGGATTGTGGCGATGGCAGTGTATCACGGTGGTCTAGGAGGTCTCCTTTGCTGGGGCGACGCTCTTACCTTCCTTGCGGTCCTCCCATCTTCTTCATTTTCTGATCTTGCTTTTCTTTTTTTCACATATTAAAAACTCTCCTCTAAATTCATATTACAAAATTAAAAAATTCATATACTACGAACAATTGACATTTATATACCTCGAATTTAAGTTAATCTATCAAAACGTCATAGAAAAAATTCTAAATAACGTAACAATTGACATTTATATTGTAATTTTGTGATTTTAACGTTTTTTTTTTATTTTGAAAAACTACTAGCCCGTAGGCTTGATTTTAACTTTTCATTAACAAAAAATTCTGCAGAATTAATTGAAAATTAGCTCCAGACCATGCATAGATGTTAGTTAGCATGTTTATATTTCTCCTGAATTTATATTCTCTGCTGCGCTGTACCGTATAGCGTATACGTCCGTCCAATTGTATTAAAATTCGTATAAAATAAATCTAAAATAAAAAAAATTAATTCACTTGTCTATACTATATTATAAGGCAGCAGAAAATCAAAACCCTCATTTCTCCCACACGATCCATATGCTATGAACGAATATGCGATCAACTCGTGACACCTTTGACAACAATATATTCCGTCACAGAGTTCCCAAACTCTGCTTTTTCTACACACCAAAAAGAAAAGTGGCGGCAAAAGCAAGCAACGATCATTTTCACCGAAAATTTCCCACCATCTTATTATTATATCGTAAACTATATCAATGCTTCTCTCTATCCTGATTTTGCTTCCAATTCTCACTGTTGCCATTTGCCAAGTTAGAACGGGATCTTAGGATCTTATAATTCCACTGTGGAATCGTAAATGCATCTGATCCGTTGATATAACTGCTGATGAAAATCCAGTTTGTCCGATCAATTTCCTAGAAGGGAGAGACTACGTACTACATAGCAACGCGACTCGTTTCATAGAAGTCTAATAAGAAAACGGAACAGAGGAACTTCGATCCAGACCAAACGCGAGAGATCCGCCTCTTGGATTCTCAGTTCGCTCTCCCCCCTCCAAGATTTCGAAAACCTCCGCCAATTTCTTTCCTCTCGCTCATAACTTTTCCGAGAGAAAAAGAGAGAGGAGAGGATCCCTCAAATCCTAAACCCTCGACTTGTTAAACTTCAATCGGTGAGAGAGAAAGAGGTTGGCTTAAAACACCTGAACCTATCTCTCGAATAGAGATAGAGAAAAAGCAAGAGAAAGAGTTGAACTAAGTGAGAAGAAAAGAGATGCCGAGAGAGATCATTACAATACAGGTGGGGCAATGCGGGAACCAAATTGGAATGGAGTTCTGGAAGCAGCTATGCCTTGAGCACGGCATAGGCAAAGACGGTCTCCTCGAGGATTTTGCTACTCAGGTCTTATTACTTTTTCCCCATTCTTTTAATGCAATTTTTCTGACTTGTGTTATAACAATTTCAATTCAAATTGGTACGATGATACTTCCTAAAATCTATCACCTTCACTGACCTGTCTATACCCTCATCTCTTTCCTGCATATAAACTGATTGAAAGGTGAATTTTGCGAACATGATCCTCCAAGTGTTGCTAATTTTGGATGTCACCATTGGATCAAGGCAAACTGCTTTTCTATGTTCTGTGAATTACTGAAATTAGTGAAACTAAATTCTTGACGGATTCAGGAGGATCTAATTTGTTCACACCTGTTCTGCATCTTAGATCTTGCTCAGACACTAATTAAAATACGCCAGAATTATCTGAACTTATCAAGGATATCAGAGGAAATACTTTGCATCTAGATCATCTTCTGAATAAACAATCCAATATGTGAGCCTTCCAAAGACCTAAGTTCTTTCCAACAAAGAAAAAGAAAAATGAAAGAAGCTAATTAAGCTTTAGAACCCCCAGAAAACTTCCAATAAAGTCAAAATATTCGTTCCTATGTCTAAAATTTGATTTAAGATTGGTTTGAAAAAGAAGTTTGAACCTCTACTTGTGCATACAATGTTAATGTAGGGAGGAGACAGGAAGGATGTTTTCTTCTACCAAGCTGATGACCAGCACTACATACCTCGAGCTTTGCTAATGGACCTTGAGCCAAGGGTTATAAATGGGATTAAACTCAGCGAGTACAGAAACCTTTACAATCATGAAAATATCTATGTTTCAGATCATGGAGGAGGTGCAGGGAATAACTGGGCTAGTGGATATCACCAGGTATTCAATCCGCTAACTGTTAAGTTGTATAATTTTACCAGCTGTTATGTATAAAATAATATGTGTTTTGTTACTTCTGTAGGTTTTGGGTTTAGAATACTTTCGTTTTCTCAGTTAACAATTTACAACAGTCAACCATTCACATATATGTATATTTGTGTGTACGTGTGTTTAACAGGGAGAGCAAGTTGTGGATGATATAATGGACATGGTCGATCGAGAAGCTGATGGAAGTGATAGCCTGGAGGGTTTTGTCTTGTGCCACTCTATTGCTGGTGGGACTGGCTCAGGTTTGTATCATTTTTTCATCTGAGTTTGTTCCAACTTTTACCTCTATATTTGTTCATCCTTACACTATTTTCTATGTGTGTTATGCAAAAGCAGTGTTCTCAATATTTGGCCATTTCTGCTGCTGTTTGATGTTGTTACTATACGGATTTTTTATATTACACATGGCTTAATAATTTTGTCAGAACAGGATTTCTTATATGTAGAAGTAAGACCTGGTTTCTTTTAAAATGTTGCTGTTATTGGCTCGACAATTTGGAGAAGGTTTAGTCAAGCAAACACGTCTATATACTCTTCTGCTTTTCGTACCTACTAAGCATAACTTGATGTGAATTTAATGTGGGCTTAGTAAAATTTATACTCAGTAAATGCAATTGGAAAATTGCCAAATTTAATGGGGTGTACTTTCCACTGACATATTTCCAATGGTCAGTTACATGACTTGCAAGTATCAAATGTCTGTTAGCTAGCTTCAAGCATGAGAAGTATATATTGTAATCTTCAATTTTGATAAACATCTTAGTGAAACTGAAGAAGAAAAAAAAAAAAACAGGTATAGGTTATGCAAACTTTTTTTTTCTTCTTATCATAATTATCTAAAATTCTCGATTAATATTACGGCATTTTTTACCTCTCAATCTGACTTTCTTCCACAGGCATGAGATCTTACATTCTATAACTCTTATCTATAATTCTTTAATCCAATAACTTGTGCAACTTATCAATGGAGAAATTTTATATGCATCCGTTCTCTCTCTCATACACAAACACCACCTTGCTTCCTTCCCAGTGCTTTATAGTCACCCAATTACTTATCTTTCTGATATTTGGAGATGGGAGGAGTAAGGTTGCTTTGGGTATCTTTTGGAGTAAATACCGAACAAAAGGGCATGTGGAATAGTGTTGCTGTTTGTGAAGGTGTATGAGATTGAGAAGTATCATTTTTCAGGGATTAAATAAGTGTTAATGACATTTTGCACTGCTACACATGTAGTTGTAGCAGAAAAAAAAAACTTGGATTCTGCTGCTGAAATTGCTGCTTTGGTGCAGGCATGGGCTCATATCTCCTTGAAACCCTAAATGACCGCTACTCGAAAAAACTTGTACAGACCTATAGTGTCTTCCCAAACCAAAATGAGACCTCTGATGTGGTGGTCCAGCCCTACAACTCCCTGCTTACTCTAAAGCGCCTTACTCTGAACGCTGACTGTGTAGTTGTATTAGACAACACAGCGCTGAATCGAATTGCTGTTGAACGGCTACACCTGACGAACCCAACATTTGGTCAGACAAACTCCCTTGTGTCTACTGTGATGTCAGCCAGCACAACTACATTGCGCTATCCTGGATATATGAACAATGATCTTGTTGGTTTATTGGCTTCACTGATACCAACCCCGAGGTGCCATTTCTTGATGACAGGTTATACACCACTTACAGTTGAGAGACAGGTAAATTATCTCCTCAAGCTTCAAATTGGTTAAAAGTTATTGACATGTCAGATTACAAGCGTCCTGGTTTCACAGAGCATGACTTGGTCGTGTCTTTTTATTCCTTCGTCAGATGGCTGTTTTTATTGAAGGATTTTAGCTATATTGTAAGACATAGAGTTGTAAATAACTTTTCACGACTCTAGATTTGCGATTGCTTAGGAGAGACAAGAAAGTGGTATTGAAATTTTCAGTAGATTATTTGAGCTGGAGATGATATATGAGAGTGCCTCAAAATTCAGAACATAGTTTGGAAATCTTGGGTGGAAGAAACACCCCCAGGACCAAAAGCAAACTTTCGGACTATACGAAGTCATGGTTGATAGATAATTTTATCAGTGGGAAAAAGATGAAGAGACTACTAGTAGATACCTCTTTATCTATCAGTAAACAAAACAGGAACAGTATTATAGTACTGAAGTTTTAAAAAAATATTTTTCAGTTTCAACAGTACCATTGGATGTTCTATAACATTAAGTATTTGTTTTTGGTAGGCTAACATGATACGCAAGACGACAGTGCTTGATGTGATGAGAAGGCTGTTACAAACTAAGAATATAATGTGCTCTTCATATGCTCGCACTAAAGAGGCTAGCCAAGCCAAATATATCTCAATACTGAACATCATTCAAGGAGAGGTGGATCCCACTCAGGTGAAGTGGATATTCTTTTCTTTTGATTAGGAAAAGTTTCTGTATTTTTCCATCTTCTGAATTTTATTTTTTATTAAAAGAAAAAGGATTACCACTTTACCAGTAACTTTCACCGGAAAATCCTAACAGAGGCATTTCTTTCAGTATACACAAGACCTGAAATATTGCAGTATTGGCATTGATAATTACTGCTGCTTTCTTGTAAATGGTGTGCCAGAACTTTTAGTAGCTCAAAATATCACAAGTATGTTCTTTTTCTTAAAATTGATGAAACAGGTTCATGAAAGCTTACAGAGGATACGGGAAAGGAAGCTTGTGAATTTTATCGAGTGGGGACCTGCTAGCATTCAGGTTGCCTTATCTAGAAAATCGCCATATGTCCAGACTCCTCACAGGGTATGATTTATTTGTTCTTCCTTTAAATTTCACATTTGTTATGTTAAATTAATTGGGTTATCAGATGACTTGCTAGCGTTGTACTATTGTTTCTTAGTAATTGGCTAAATTGTTGATATTAGGTCTTATTCAAATAGCACTGAGAATTCTTTTGATGGTGAGTTGTAATCGACTTCCTACATTTTTTAGTGTTGTCATTTAGCTGTTTGAAGACAGCATCTGACTTAAGTAACTAAAATTGAATTGAGCTCATAATAACCTAGTGCTGAAATAGTGAAATGGTTCTGTTATGCATTGTTGTCAAAATTGTGCAATACTAAGTGCAAGGTTTCATATATTTAGCAAAAACCACAAGTGTATAATATTGTCAAGTTTACGGGGTCTATATTCCCTTTAACAGATCATGACAAGACATCCAACTGCTGAAATACCTGCTTGTCTTTTCCACAGGTACTTGGTAAAAGTGGGGAACCTCTCTCTCTCTCACATACTCATTCTCTCACTCTCTCTCTTTTTGTTTGTGTTTGTGTAGGTGAGTGGGTTAATGCTTGCAAATCACACTAGTATAAGGCATCTGTTCGGCAAGTGCGTGAGCAGTTACAAGACACTAAGGAAGAAACAGGCTTTCATTGACAACTATCGAAAATTCCCCATGTTTGCTGTGAGTCCCTTTCTTGCAATTTCCTAATGTTTTAGTTTTATCACTGTTTAGTATCTATTGTGAGTATGTATATCTTGTTTGTGTTTCTTTTTGGTCCAGGATAATGATCTGTCTGAGTTTGATGAGTCTAGAGAGATCATAGAAAGCCTTGTCGATGAGTACAAGGCATGTGAGTCACCTGATTACATAAAATGGGGCATGGAGGTAATTATTTAGTTTAATTGTATTCTTACTTTTTGGTATTTGTTTGGGATGAACGATGGACGTTGAGAGTGATTCTAATATTCTAGAAACTGTAGTTCTTTTGTGATTCTGTTTTATTTATTGGTACTGAACTAAAGTCGTGGTAACATGGCAAATCAGTATCTGACTGATGAGAGTTGAGATGGTATTTGGTCAGGCACTGAACTGGTAAAAAGAAGTCCAGGACCAAAGCTTCCAAAAAGCTATGATCAATCTTACTTTTTGTTCTTAATACCTTTTGACTTATTTGATATCTTATTATAATTTCCCTAGGACTCTGGAGATGCAAATATTGCAGCTGATCTAGAGTCGAAGTTGGTGGTCTGAAATATTGAGATGGAAGTATTTATCATTGGTAAGAGATTGCTTAAAAAGGTAAGGAAAATCTAAGAATCTGAGCTACTCCATGCGTCAATTAGAGAGATGTGATGGTAAAATGACCAAATTACTGTATGGTATCACATAAATATCTACCTAGCTAATGGGTTTTGAGCTGTTTGGTGTTGGCATGTACTGCCAGCATGGGTCACTTTTTCTCCCTTGTAAGTTGGAGATTGTTGGCATCTTACTTTGTTTTTCTCACACATCCCCTGCAGTCCAAACATAAAAAAATAACAGTAATGATAGACCAAGTCACAGAAAGGAAGAAATAAAAAAAATTACTGTTGGATTAATTATAAATTTCTGAAAATCCATATCATGCTTATGTCAGGAGGATTTGGTGCTTATGATATTGATATGGTGCTGTGTTCAGCATGCTTAGTTTTTTCTTTTGTTAAATATTGTGCAATTATTATTTTTGAATGGTTGTCGACTTTGCCTCTTGAAATCTGCAATGTAAACTTTAGTTGTTCAATGTATGGTGCTTGATTTTTCTTAGTTAGGTATAGATCATTTCTCGTGATCTTGTCAGTTCACCAGTTCTAGCTTGGCTTTGCATTTCTTTAGTTATTGCCTTGTGTGCATAGTAATGTCTGTAATGTTTGGTTTTTTTAATTTGTAGATGAAATGGTTTGATTTGATTGGTTTCGGTTATTTCCATAAAAACAATCTGGCTTTCCATCTCTGCATATTACATTTGCTTCGGTTTGTCAACTTAATGCAGAAATGGAGTTAAAAAAAATAGTTAGCTTTGAGAAAAGCAAGCATATATACTTGTCCAAGCCAATGTCTTGTGCATGGCTTTAAAAACTAAACAACAATAATATGCTGGGTCAATTTTCTATTCAAGGAGAAAATAAGGCCTTCATGCATCTGGCAAGGAAATTTATGCCAAACTATGTATTTGATCACACAAGCATCCAGCTTTTTAATCATATCATCGAGTTAGTTGAATTGAATTAATCACTTTAATGATTCTAACTCACAAAAAAAAAATAAAAGAGTTGGTGCAAAATTTGGCTGAGGTCAAGTGGGCAGCAGATGTTAGATCAGTAATCGTATTTTTTTACCAGTAAGCTGAGGATAGGATAAAGAAAATATCAGATATGAATTTCCTCTTTTATTTCAAAGGGGAAAATGCTTCTCTACTTGCAAGGATTATAACTTCAGATAAACCGTAGAGAAGACATGATTTGCACATGTTATAATTTGTCTACAATATGCATATATTAAGTGGCTTTAAGCATTCTTGATATATGTTTGATGAGTAATCAAGCCTCATTAAGTATCTCACATAGCATCGACTAAGAAAATGAACATGTATACTCTTAAAATAAATAAACTAATTTAATTGGGTTGAAGTTCTACACATCAAAATGTGATCATCATTCATAGATATTAATCAAGGACTGAAGCATCTTGAAAGTTGATATTTCTCCTCACCACAAGATTAAAAAAAAAAGCATTGTCTTGCAAAAATTATTAAAATAAATCAAAGAAGTCAATGACTAACTATATTGCTTCAGTGTACAAGTAATTAATGTATGCTATAAAAGAGTCTGAAGTACAACTTGAATTATCATTTGAGATTTAATATTTAACACTTCCGTCAATAATTGTCAGATACAAAATTTCCGATCTCAAATAAAAGTAATAGAAAAGCTGAGAAGGTAAAGTTCAGACATTGCCAAACAAAGTGTGATATAAAACAATATATAAAATATATAAAAGAGAAATTATTCTTTTCCTGCAGTTTCTGCATACTATTTTTGTATCTTATTAGATTTTTGACACCAATTCTTTCCTTCAATTTTAACAATGTGCTCTCTCTCTTCTCTCCTCTCCGAAAATTATCTCCCTCTCTCATTCTCTCGTCCGATCTCGTCTCTCCTCTGATTTTGCCTCCCTCCCCTCCTCTGATCTCGCCTTTCTCTTATCTTCTAATTCATTTTCTCTCATTTTTCTCTGATCGTTCATTCTTCTTTCCAAATCCATTTTTTCTCTCTATTGACACTTCTTAGACATTTTGCACTGTAAAATATCTTTTTGTGATTTTAAGTTTTTTTACATATATGAGTGTTAGTATAAACACATTGAACGTTAGTATAATCATTTTTATTCCATATATAAACACATTTATATGATAATATAAATATTTTTATCTCGTGTGAACATATTGAAACCTTAGTATAAACACATTGAAACGATAGTTTAAATATATTTAAATGTTAGCATAAATATTTAGCACGTGAAATTTTAAATATTTTTTAACTTTATGTTTAAACACTTTTCAAGTTTTGTATAAACAGTATCAAACTTTTGTATAATCACTTTTTTAGTTCGAGTGGAAAGCACTCGAGCGCTTACGTGCGGTAGGGTTTCATGCATGAAAGATCCGCGTGTGGGAGATTCAGACGCTTTGCGTCATAAGGTGGAATCTTGACCTGAAATCTATTAAAGTGCAGGATTGGGGTGCAAGATTGAAGTATAATTATTACCCCTCAATATAAAATTGACATGACAAACACATTTATTTATCATTTTTCTCATATATGAGAGCAACAGACTTAAGAGCAACACACAAAAACATCATACAAAATCTAATTACATGAAACAACATAACCTATAACGCCTATCATTTTCAACATAACATAATATAATAGAAATTCAAAATAACATAACATAACAGAAGAGAGTAGACTAGTAACTAAAATAGACCACATATCATTAATCAAGACACTAACTAATTATTGACTCTTATCTTAACTCATACATGAGATCAAAACAACCAATTTTAATTACATCATATTCACACAACTTTCAAAAGAATAAACAAGATAAATCAAGTCTATACATGTCGATCATGGATTATAATAGTACTACCACCATATATAGGCATGTTAGAAATGTGCCCTTTCACACTCATTAGTAATGTCAAAATCTCTATAACATTAACATGTGATATAATTCCGGAAACATAAATGTTACCTTTGTCAGGTACAGTGCAAGCTATGTTCTGGTTACCAGTGTTCCAGTTGTATGACAAAAGTTTTCTATTGTGCACCGAGATTAGAAGAATATCCTTTTCTGAATGCAAAGTAATCACATTAGGAGCTCTTATGTTATAATCGGCAAACGTATTCCAGGATATATCATCTAAATACAAATAAAAAAAATTGGATATTAGAAATAAGTATTTGATATTAGAAATATTAAAAAATAATTGGTTGAGAATTCAATTGTTAAAAATATGCCTAGATAGATTAACAGCATTCTCACATGAAAGAAGGAAAATCTCTTTTACATCTTCACCCCAAATTAAGGTTAATGAGTTTGAATAGCATGAAGTTGTTTAAGTTAATAGTTCTATTTCTGATGAAGAAAAAATGAGCTTCTGTTGTATATGACTAGTCAAGTTTTGAATCCAACTGATAGTTGATTTCTCTTAATTATATTTAATAAATAATTTATCCTCTCTACTTTTAGTTATTCATCAAATTTTATAGGTTTATTATGGTAAAAAATGTGCATGGAGGAGGACAAATTTAATCTCCCACAATATTTTTAGAATATCAAAGCTTAGTAAGGAATTAATGATACAAAACTATTTAAGTAGGAAGGCTGATTGAGGAAAGAATTTTGGTTTTTTAGATTTATGAAACAAAAGCCAATTTTTTATTAATAAAAATATTTCGAAATTGTATGTTTATGAATTATAAAAGTAGAAGAGTGGAATATATTTTTATTAGAAATTTTCAAATAATTTCAACTAAAAATATTCTGAAAATTTAACAATGAGACGTCAGTCCTATTTTCCAAACATATAATTTTCAGAATATTTTATTAATAAAAATTCGGCAAAAAGAGTGAAATGTTGTTTCATAATTCATAAGCATATAAAATTTTCAGAATATTTTTATTTGAAATTATATGCTTATGAATTATTAATAAAAAAAATTCATGAATATTTTATTAATATATGCTTATGAAAGTAGTTCTGCATAAGCATATATGTTCATGAAACCATATGCTTATGCATAAGCATATATATCAAGTAGAAGAGTGTTTTTTTTAGAAAATAATAAAAAGATGAAATAACAATAAGAAAAATTCCAGTTTCTTGGTTGGTATCATTTCCTGCTTTCAAAGAGGATTGTCAATTCTATTTTCCAAACTTCGATATGATAATTCCTAAAAATTTAATTGTGACGGCTATTAGGGTTTTCTTTTTTGTTAATTTGGATAGATGAAGAAATGAGTGAGTTATATAAATGGTTTTTGAATATTATTTTTGTATTATGTTGGGTTTTTAAAGTTTTAAATATAAAATTAATTTTTAAAGTATTATTTTGTTATCGTTTTGGTCTGTAATATTTTCAAAGTAGTATTATAATCCTTAAAGTATCAGTAGTTTACTATTTTGATCCCATAAAAATTTCAATTTGTAACAAAGTATTATCCTTTAGATAGGAAACTTTAAAGTAAATCAATTAAATTAAAAATTTATCAAACAAACTCATATAGCAAGAATTCTCTGGAGATCTATAGAATGTTAGATAGAGATTTGTTAGATTTAGTCAGAGATCCATCAAAATTTGCTGATTAATTGTATCTCTCCAAATTGGATATTTCAACTATTTTGTTGATATTTGTAATAAATTCACCAATCACCATTATAATCTTTTTTTAATAGAACAAAAGGGATCCAAAGCACTAAATTAATTAATAATTAAACCATCTAGTTCAATATATTGGTTGATGCTAGCAACAATTGTAGCAAATACAATAGCACAATTAAAACTTCTCCTCACTACAATTAATGTAATATATAAAATTAATTATTTTAAAGAAAATTCGAGTTCGCTCAATGAATACAGTGTATCTATTTTTTTTCTTTAAATATGTCAACATCACCATAAAAATTTTAAAGATTCATAATTTCAATAATTAGATTTAAATACGCATGATTAAATTAAATCCTTATTAGGAATTGTGAAAGTATATTGATATGATTCATTGAATTCTTTTTAATGGTATAAAGGATAGAAATTTTCTTTTTTATCCAGACCAGTGTGGAAGTATGATTTTGAATTCGCATTTCATAACCTATTGAGTTGTATACATAGATCTTATATAAGATAAACTGACAATATCTAATTCTCATATTAATTAGTGCAGTGTGGTGATTATAACATATGTTTTATATAGAAGAGTCTAAAATACAACTTGTAACTTGAATTAACATATATACAAGATGTAGTACTTACTATTTTCATCAATATTTGTCACATACAATTTTTTTTATCTCAAATATTTTGTTGTTTGATATTTCTTAAGAGAGTGTGATCTGAAGTATATATATATATATATTGCTTCAGATCACACTCTCTTAAGAAATATCAAACAACAAAATTTTGAGATAAATTTAATAGGATTTGGAGGATGCATAAATTTATGATTTTTCTCACATATAAGACTAGCAAACTTAAAAACAACACACGAAATACATTACACAAAATCCAATTACATGAAACAAACATTTAATTACCACCTATCATTATTGATATAACATAACAAAAACTCAAAATAACATATATAACCAAAATAAAACAAACTAAGAACTCAAGATAGACTACATACTCAAAGACAATAACTAATTGACTCTTATCTTAATTAACTCAAACATAAAATGGAAACAAATAGTTTTACATCATACTCCTTACACAATTAATATTCATAAGGATGAAGAAAATAAAGCATATGTTGGTCATCCATTATGAATAGTACAACCACCATAGATATGCTAAAGATCTACACCGGCACCCGACCCCCTCGCCGCAGCCCACCTTACTCATTAGCAACCACAAAATCACTGTAACATGGGGTATAGTTCCAGAAACATAAATTACCATTGTGAGGTAAAGTAAAAACTATGTTTCGGATACCATTGTTTAAATCGTATGACAAAAGTTTTCTATGGCGCACTGAGAGAAAGAGAACATCCTTTTCTGGATGTAAAGTGATCACCTTAGGTGCTCTCATGTTATGGTCGGCGAACTCGGTCCAGGATAACCCAAATGTCTCTCGGAGGCTTAGTTCACGCTTCAAGATCCACTCATTTTTATCAAAATCAGTACAAATCCAAATAAATAGTTTATCATATTTTACTACTAAATAGTGTAGAAGTCCTCGAGACTTGGCAAGGTTGGAGAAGGACGAAGGACCGAACTTTTGATCAGGTAATTTGGTGACACTATAAACCCCTTCAGTAGGATTTACACTAATAAGTCTTCCTTTACCGAGCTGATGCGTCATTCCACCGAGATAAATGCTGGTATGCCATGGGTAAAATTTCAGAGTACCCGGGAAATCTTTTCCTGCTTCCCACCTACCATTTCTAGATGAGAAGATTTCAAAAGCAGTGTGCCAACGATCTGGCATTGTGACTATTTTGAACCAAACGACATGAAATTTAGGGCTAATTTCAGGGTCATAGGCCAATGCAAAATGCTGGTAATAGGTGCAAAGGGGCCGTTTTAGCACAGGTAGTTCAATGAGTTTTCTGATGGCTGGATTATATACGAAGAGATGCATGACCCCCATTAGAGAGTCCGGTTCCTCGATGTCAATTAGTAAAAGACCGTTAGAACAATCTTTTATTTTCATTTGGCCAAGATTTTGCAGAGGGCTTAGTTTGACATCCACTTCCTTTCTATTGCCCGACAAAAATTTGAAATTAATACCATTGTTTGTTCTCTGGACCAAGTTGTTGATGAATAGTCCATAAAAATCGGGTTTTTGAAGGAATTTATTTTTGCTAAAGGCTTCAGATGAGAGTGTGAGCCAAGATTTGGCAACACACTTGAACCTAAAGAAAGGTTTCGGTGGCAATCGGGCTATGATTTCAGTCAATGCATCATCTGGCAGAGTAGGCAGGGGTGCATATTGCTTCTTATTTGCCACATCGTGTTTCTTGCACTGATTGAACTGCATATTTGATGAGCTAGACATCATGGCCACAAGGAGAATTAAAAGAGAAATCATATAACCTAATTAGATGGATGGTGGAGTTGAATAGAGAAACAATTTCCTCTTAAGCAATAATAAAATGGATGAAATGGTGTTGGAGGAGCGGCTGCTTAATGCTTCTGCTTGAGGATTCAAAGAGGAGAATGATTTTTGAACTGTGAAACCCTAGATTTAAAGTTATCGCAAGACGACAAATCTTACCAAACCGTACTAATAACTACAATACTCAAAAAAAAACAACTCTCCTTGCGCTCGGACGATGGACCATGCGCCTTGAGACGCTATCTTTATGTCATGACTCGTAACATAATTGGTTATAGATGCATTTATATCTTTCGAATTAACAAGTCAGGGAAATGGATATCATGAGACAATTCAATAAAGGAAAAAATTGAAAACATGAAAAAAAAAGGAATTCAAGAATAATATATTAGACAAAACATATAAATTGGAAGTATCTTGACGCTAAAATCGGAAGATAAAGACTATCTTTCCTCTTCTTTTCATGTTGTTTTGATGTATTGATAATAGATATCAGAATAGCTATAGTGATCTATCGACCATCAATTTTCCTTTTTTATATATTCTAGTTTGGAACTGAAGTTTTTATATACATTTTTGCACTAGACAAACATTTATTAATGTCCTTTAATGTATTAGTATATGAAATCTTTTCTCTTTTTAGTTGAACTTATAAACTCAAGTAGATAATTGCTCATTAATTATTTACTGCTCATGTCTACGTACAACATACTGATGTACTGTTAATCCTTGATGAAATATGTGCTATCTATTTAATTTTGTAGTCATCTCTTTGGATCTCCTATTGTATATCCATGTATATAATTGAAGTTCACATATATGAACAATATCTATACATACTAGTCATTCTTCTAACATTTATTTATCATTTTCTTAGCTTAATTTCACTAGGACAATGTAGAGGGATTAATGCTTATTGGCTCTACTTAGTAGGGGCAACAAAGTTGATTGGGGAAAGTAGACATGCATCATAAATACAAACAATTTGACATTCCAAAGCTCATACAATTAAACATATATATATCTTACATTCAATGATCATATTAAAATTTGAAAATGATCTATTGATATATATGCAGCACTTTCTGATGTGTTGTCATTGAAGATGTTTTTTCTTTTTTTTTTATTTTGGATGGTAAGCCAAAAGTTAGGAATTTGTATATGATTATCCGTATAGTGCAATATTAGATTTTGGTACATTTACCTTTGATGCCTAAAAGATTATGTTTTCAAGTGGGGAGAGAGTCTAGATTTGGTTCCATTAGGTACTTTTATGTAATTCAGAGAAAATTCAATAAACAATATATACCAAATTAAAAAATGCTCAACAAAATCATGATTTTTTTTCAATAATAAAAGCAAGAGCATTTTAGAAATATATTTCCTTAAAAAAAATGTAAGAATTGGCTCATGACCATATTTTTGTCATATTGAAGTAGTTATTTCAAATTAGTATAGTCTCCCTCTTCATTCTAGACGAGAGACTTTGAGATATAAATAATTGAGTATTATCTATTATAGAATTTGACAAAAGACATGTTGTAATTTCAATATAAAAGACACAATAATTTTGAATTTACTTGCGCAAACAGATTAAGAAGACAAGGGACATACACTCTACCAAATCAAATATATATAGAGTTCAATTTAATATTTCAAAACCACACAGTATATATTCACAATAATTAGCACATGACCTCATTAATTATGATCTTGCAAATAGCAATACAAAAGAACTCATATTTTAACTAAACAAAAAGAAATATCAAATCAGGTCAGACCCTAATTAAGCCTGTAATATGAGAGAGAGAGAGAGAGAGAGAGAGAGAGCCATACTTTGGAGACTGCTTTAAGCTGGTAAAAGGGCTTTTGCAGAAAGTATTGCTTGTATTTTTATTATTATCATATCATTTGGGAGCTTCGACCTAGATCCAGCTTGCAATTTTTGCTCCCTTTTGTTGTTAATTAATTCGCAATTAACGAGCTGCGAAGCAAGCTATATATCCATTTGAAGGCCTTAATGCTATAGGGAAAACCTAAAATATATAGATCGAGAAACATGAACTATTTAGAAATTTGAAAGGAAATCTACTTGATTATTTGGATAGGATATAATATAGATATATATACTAACCATGCATGCATTGAGTGAGGTGGCGAACAACGACCAGAGAGATCGATCGATCGATCGGCTTATCTTCTAAATATATTGGGTTAAGAAGGTGAAGGTTGTCTATTTTATAGATTGAATTTATTAGCAATAGGAAAGTTTAATCACCACATAGTCCTAGTGAACGGGCATTGATTATTGAGTGACTTGAGTCCAATCTAATTAAAACACGTTAACAAGACAGAGTTAGAAATTACAGATCTAATACAGTGATAATAGATCTTATTTCTTTACGAAGAAACGCGTGTTTAGATATCGTAAAAAATATTTAAAAATAAATAAATATCGAAATTAATAAAAACTTTTATATAAAAAAAACAAAGGAGAGCTAGAGCATAAAAAAAAATTGAATTAGTTATTCTGACTCACTCGGCTCCTTCAGCTCACGAGCTGAGCCGAACTCGCTCGTTATGGATTGTATTATAAGTTTCCGACCCAAACTAAGTGCAAACCCAAACCCAAACCTAACCCAAACCCAAACCCAAACCTAATCCAAACCCAAACGGCCTAACCCAAACCCAAACCTAACCCAAACCCAAACGGCCTAACCCAAACCCAAACCCAAACCTAACCCAAACCCAAACGGCCTAACCCAATCCAAACCCAAACCTAACCCAACCCCAAACGGCCTAACCCAATCCAAACCCAAACCTAACCCAAACCCAAACGGCCTAACCCAATCCAAACCCAAACCTAACCCAAACCCAAACGGCCTAACCCAATCCAAACCCAAACCTAACCCAAACCCAAACGGCCTAACCCAATCCAAACCAGCCACAGCAGTACTGTACCCACCCAGCCTCTTCCGCTGCCGCTGCACTCGCCGCATCCCCGGGCTTGCTCGTCGTGTTACGGCTTCATCGCAAAAACCCTCACACCTCCCTGCACTCTACGTCTCTACCCCCATCTCCTCTCCGCTTCCATCTCCTCTCATCTTCGTCTCCTCTCTCCAAATCTGAAATGGCGTCGACGGCGGGAGAAACCCTACCGACCGCCGATCAAACCCCTGACGGGAGAATAGAAGAAGGCGAGGAGGAACAAGTTGTCAATCCGTGGGAGGTGTCGGCGAAGGGAGGTAAGATTGACTACGACAAGTTGGTCGACAAGTTCGGCTGCCAGCGCCTCGACCAGAACCTCATCGACCGCTTTGAGCGCATCACCGGCCGCCGCGCCCATGTCTTTCTCCGGAGAGGCCTCTTCTTTGCGCATCGGTTTGTTCTTTCCTCTTGGACTTTGCTCTACTTTGTAAAAGCTTCTTCTGTTATTGCTATCTACTCCTCCATCGCATGCACCAGATTGAAATTCTTGTAAACAAAGATAATTTTCAGGACAGAATCGCTTTAAGCTTCATGTTTACTGTCATGTCAGAAAGACCTTCATAATTGCAGAGTAACATGAGACATTATCCGAATGTTTTTTATGTATAGTTGTATGTGAAAATTCTGAAGATTTATTTATTTTGTAAGAACGCAAGGTTTTTGTTGTTGAAACTCGGTTCTGTGGATATCATTACGGGCTATCGATCTTAAACAGTTATATTCGTTGACATCCTTCTTTCAATTTTAATTTTGCAGGGATTTGAGTGACATTCTGGATGCATATGAGAGGGGGGAGAAGTTTTACCTGTACACAGGAAGAGGCCCTTCATCCGAGTCATTGCATCTAGGCCATTTGGTCCCCTTTATGTTCACCAAGTTAGAACTCTCTCTCTCTCTCACTCACACACTCTTACAGAAAGTTCTCCCTCTCATGTAATGTATACACATTAGAGAAGCATAAAAACAGTCCAACAATGGACAAGGAAAGGCAAATGTCCCAATTTCATTTGTAGAGCTTCATTGATGATTGATGCATTTCAACCCACATAAGCCTGCAGATGGCGCATAGAATCAGAACAAAATAAAAATAAAAATGTGGTTCAGATCTGCTTGTATTTACATACACAAAGCCTTACCAGTTCATTGCTAAGTCTAGAGACTGCAATCCATCTTATTCTAACCAGTTGTAACCAGTGCAAACTGCTCTGACCAGTGTACAGTGCACAATCTGACCAACATGATTATTTCGCAATTGTTTGTAGATATTTGCAAGATGTATTTAAGGTGCCACTTGTAATTCAACTGACAGATGATGAGAAGTGCATGTGGAAGGGTCTCTCAGTGGAAGAGAGCGAGAGGCTGGCACGTGAAAATGCGAAGGATATAATAGCCTGTGGCTTCGATATAGAGAGAACCTTCATTTTTGCTGATTTTAGTTACATGTCTACGTAAGTATACATCTCTTCCTATTTATTCTACTCTTTTCGTACTTTGCATAACACTCAACATTTTTTATATTCACAAATGTCATGATCCTAAAACCTTTATTTTACTGATGTTCATGAGGTATGTTCCATTAGACATAGAATTCGGCCGGACTCTAGCAAGCCAATTGCTTGAGTTAAGATGGCAGTCTGATGCAGCTTAGCATCTTTAAATTAACTAAACATTTTGCTTGCAAAGGTTGCTGCTATTTATTATTGGCTAAATATACATGTTTGTTGTTGATAGACATGAGAGCTGTGTCTCTTTTGCAAATACACTATAAAGTTTCCTGTAATTTCCGTTACATCGTGCTCCTGCAAAATGTCAAGCATGATGTATCTCTGCAGAACAAGAGACATCTATATAATTAGCTGGAAAGCAGAGATGTCTTTGTTTTCCAGTTAATTGAAAGATGCCTAAGTAACCTTATATGGAAAAACAGGCAATTTGTCATTCTTAGAGGAACAACAAGAGGAGGATTCAATGTTTCAGGGGGCATGACGGATTTTTTTTTCTTTTTTTTGAGGAAAGGGCATGACAGATTAACAGTTACTTATGGTTTTAAATGTCTAATTTTATATACAGTTATTGGGATGTTCTCTAAGTGCTTGTGCTAAATTAAGTAGAATTTTTCAGAATAGAAAATATCTGTCTATTCCAATAAGAAAAGATATCTAATGCACACCTTCTTTTTCATGAAATTGTGCTGAATAGCCTCATCATTTTCCTTTGAACAAAAATGAGGAAAGAAGGGGTATATGTGACATTCCCTTTTACTTATGGTTTTAGGGTTTAGGGTGACATTCCCTTTTACTTATGGTTTTAGGGTTTAGGGTGACATTCCCTTTTACTTATGGTTTTAAATGTTAGAATATAGTTTGGTTTAAGTTCTTGAGATTAGTGGTATATGTGACATTCCCCTAATTCAGGCGATATTATGATGTTTTCTAGTTACACTTAAGATAATCTATGTTCTTTTTCATTTTATTACTCACCTTTTATCTATGTTATACTTAATTGCAATTTATTTTTCCTCTTTCCTTTTTGTTTCAGTCCAATTTACAAAAATATTGTTAGAATTGCAAACTGTGTCACGGGTAATAAGGTACTTCCAATGCTTTCCCGTTCTTTCTTTCAGAATTAACTAATTTGAGACAATGAATTGGTAGGTTAGACTATAATATTACCTCTCTTTCGGCAGATAGTAGGGATTTTTGGCTTGACACTTGAGGATTACGGTGGAAAATTCTTTTTCCCTTATATCCAGGTGATTTTTTTTCCCTATCAATATAAAAAGAGTATCATTGTCCTAAACATCATATTAAGATCATTTTCTGGGATCTTTATCAAACTCTACTCTTGCCAGTTAATCAATGGACAAGACATACCACTCCTTTTAGATGTATAGTTTTGTTTGGTATTTGTTTGAAGTATGGTAACAACATAAAGAAGGTTTGAGCGGCCAAAAGATGTTCAACATATCTCTTTCGTCATCAAGGATCTATATTTCTTCTTCTTTTCTTCATTGAGAAATTGGGTCCTTAAGTGCTACTGTTCACACCTTGAATTGTAGTGTCCAACTACTTAATTTTGATCTGTCTATTCTAAATAAGATGGGTACTGATCCAAAGAACCGATGACATATTGTGGTTTCCAATCTGAATTGTCTACAGAAATCTAATCCATATTGTAGGACCAAAATCATATTGTTTCGATCTCCCTAATGTTCCCCACTATTTATGGGATGAATAACAGAGGAAAAATATCCTCTGAAATGTGAATATTCTTGTTATTTGCAGGCAGCTCCATCATTCCCTAGTACATTCCCACACATATTCACTGGAAAGTACAGCAATCTCCGCTGCTTGATCCCTTGTGCCATAGACCAGGTTCTACTTTTATTTCAGTTGATCAATAGAATTATACCACTTGTGCTTGTAAACTATACTGGTTTTTTGTGCCCTTTGCTACTTTACCAGTATACAAGAACAACTATAAAAATGGAGAACAAGCAGTGATTAGTAAAGGAACTAAAGTTTTCTTTATATTAGGATCCATATTTTAGAATGACTCGAGATGTTGCACCAAGATTAGGCTATCATAAGCCTGCACTGATTGAATCAAAGTTCTTCCCAGCTCTTCAGGTACCTAACTTCAACTAGCAATCTTGTCTTATCAATTTATGAGTATCTTAAACATGTGACTCGAATGAATGAACTTATGTAAATTTTTAATTTACTTAGGGAGAGTCAGGAAAAATGTCAGCCAGTGATGCAAACTCTGCTATATATGTTACTGATTCTTTGAAAGATATAAAAAACAAGGTCTCTCTCTCTCTCTTTGAAAATCTTGACAGAGGCTGTCAAGGTTCTCTCTCTCTCGCTCTCTGTGTGTGTGTGTGTGTTTGACAGAAGTGGTGCATGAGTGCCTGCTTCCATTTACTGTAGAAGCATCAAATTTTATTAGTTCAAGTTTCTTGCACGAAATCATCCTTAGGTCAGGTTGAATCACATGTACCAATTTGTCGAAGATATTGTGTGATTGTTGTATTTAATTGCTTCCCAACCAAGATCTGCATTTTTTTGCACAAGCCTTCTATGATTTCTGCTAGCTGGGCTTATTGTTTATTTTATATTTATCATATTTGGATTCAGTAAAAGCTTGTTAAGTTGGTTCACGAGATACTAATTTGGCAGTTACTTTGATCTCCATTTGGTTAAAGGTCAGGAATCATAATTCAATTTATGTGTGTACTTCATTGTAATATCCAGGTGAATAAATATGCTTTCTCTGGAGGCCAGGATACTTTAGAAAAGCAAAGGAAGTATGGTGCAAATCTTCAGGTAACGTTTTCCCTTTCTTTACCTCTTCCTTTTTAGTAGTCTTGACCTGACAAAATGTCAAAATATTCTGCATTATCCTAGGAGTTGGGGATATTGGATAAGCCTTTCTCTTGATAGTGCATTGTAGATGTCACTTGGAAAAATAAATTATCAAAAACATTAATTGCCCCTTTTATTTATATTGTTATGTAGTATTTGACAAATGAAGTTTGTTTTGGTTTCTTTCGGAACACTGCTGACAATGTTCCATTGGGGTAGTTCATATACTTGTTATATACAGAATATCTCTGATGCTTCTATACCTTAGAGGGGGCCTCAATAACTTACCATAATACCCCTTATGTTGTCTGTTTACTTTATTAATAAATATTGAATACTAAATAGACGTCTAATCATCTGTTGGTTATGTGATGAAGGTGGATGTTCCAGTGAAGTACCTGAATTTCTTCTTAGATGATGATGTCGAACTCTCGAGTATAAAAGAGGTTTGGTATATTTTAAGAACTCAATATTTCACTATTTGTTGATTTTGAAATGTTGTTGTGATCAGTTGTCTGCTTTTCAATTTTGTTTTCCTATAGAAGTATGGATCTGGAGCAATGCTGACTGGTGAGGTCAAACAGCGCCTCATAGATGTTCTTTCTGAGATAGTCGATCGGCACCAGAGAGCCCGTGCAGCTGTGACAGAGGAGGTAGAAACCCCTTTTTTATCCTTAGTTCTTTTTTTTTCCTTTTTTTTTTCTCTGTTGTTGTTGTTTAAAATTAGTGTCGATTTACTAAATGTCTATCTGATTTTTGAATCACAGTAGAATTTTAGTTTTGAGTTGCCCATTTGACCCGTATTATATGGGTGGTTGTTTGGATTGTGGGCCCACAGGGGGTGTGGAGGGAAATAAAAGGGGTCCAGCTTGGTAGTAGGCCAGTTCTTTGGCACAGACTATCATGCATTATATGTGGTAACTAATTTATGGATATGAATAACATAAATATATATTATTTCCCAGATGGTCGATGCCTTCATGGCGGTCAGACCACTCCCTCGCATGTTTGATTAGCTGCTGCTCCAAATGAGAGTATTTTTGTCTTTAAGTTTTTGGCTTTTAACACTTATTGATGATAGGAATATTTTTTTTATCAGGAGTTTATTCATTGCAGGCACTGAATCTATTGTTGTAAGATCAGATTTTGGCTTATTATCTATGTTAGTTTTGTTTATGCTGTTAGATTGAACAGCTGAGCTTTCTTCAAACATGGCCAAAGCAGGTTTTTGATGACACCGATTACTTGAAGATATTTTTTTAAAATGTATGCATGTCTTGTTAGATATTTTCATATATGAAATAATAAAAAGTAATTGCTAATCATGTTCGGAAAGTATGAGAGGTTTGTCATTTGGTGAATTTTCTTATTAGGGAAAGCTCGTCATAAATGTGTTAGTCTCAGACTCAGAAAAAGCCTGATTATTTGCCACAAGTCAAAACCAGAAAGGATAAGTTGAATGTGTATGGTGCAGGGATAGTTTGGGTTGCTTATACACTTGTTTCCCTCTTGCAAGACATGTCATTTGCAACAATTGTTTTCTTAGGAAAAGAGGAAACGTTATCAAAATGAGCTGCTTTTAAATTCCGGTAGTCAGAATCAAATAATCGTTCCAGTTTTTATTAAACTGCTGCTAAAAGAATTTGAATACTGAGTCATGGGCCATACTCAAAAGTTTATGGCTACATTACTTCATGCCATTCTAATTTCTTTGTTGGGGTTATAAGGTATCTTGACGCCGCAAAAATATCTGAAAAGAAAAATAAAACAACACTTAAGATGGAATAATTAATGATGTGAATTCTCTGTAGTTCTGATAAATGATTTGAAGAGAGCATGTGCTCTTTTCTTGTAGGCAACCCTTGTTTAGTACAAATGCTATGCCTCTTTTATCGTCAGGATAAATCACATATTTTTAGTTTCAGCTCTTTTTGTACCTGATTCTCAATTTGTAGGTCAGATAAATTGGTACGCTCGTAGATATAGAGTTCAACCATAAGTACTCTTTTTTTTTCGTGAAATTAGTTAGTATAAAAGCCGAGAATTGGTATTGGCACAACATACCAGAACCATTGAAATTGATTGATTCCCTGAAAAACATAGAAACTGTAAACATGGCAAAGGTATCATCTTTACCCTCTACAAAACAAAAAGAATACTAAAATTGTATGCAAAATTTTAGTTCCATTATTACATCTCCAGAACTCAAATTTTAGTTCCATTATTAGGGTGTAGAAGCTTTGCCTGAAGAAAAATAGGCTTCCCCAATACAACCATAACAAGAAGAAACTATTTTTTTTCATTATACAAGAGTATTATCTCCGAATTAACAAAAGAACATTATGCAACTACTCTTCTGACTTCTTGTTGGTATCTTCTTGCGGCAAGGAAAGCGACTGAACTATCTTTTCAATCACAGTAGCGTCAACCTGAAATCTCTCAGCAATCTCTTTGGTTGTCATCGGGCCCTGTTGACCATTGGACTTGCCCTGATGCAAGATGATGATCTGATGTATGAGTTCTATGCTAAGGGTGCCGGGTGTCAGAGGTCCATGCATACTGTCACTATCATTTGCTTTTGAGCTTCTGACTTTTGGCAAAGGCCTGTCATATCTCTCTCTGATGGAAGCCTTTACGCAATAATTTAAAAGATCTCAAAATTAAAAAAAAAATTTCTACAAAACAGTAATTCGTATGTATGTATGCCAAAGAGCCAACCACTGAACCACGTAAGCAAAAAAAATGAAAAATAAATAAAAATAATGTAACTGGTAGACATGAGGTGATTGCTGGGACTGCATGGTAGACCGGTAATACTAAAGTGTACCAGATTCATATTTGTCTCAATGTTTCCCTTTTTCTTTAAAAAAAGAAAAACAAACTTAGCTTACATTGGTAAACATATTATTTAGTGCCAGATGAAAATCTTCTATACAGAACAATTGGTGCAAGATCCTTGAGGTAAGATTTCTGACCAGAAAGGCACCTTATCTGAGACCATACAAGTAAATTACCTCACCCATTTCTGCTCTACCGCCAGGCTTTGATGTGATTCGGCCAACCATAAAGCCAAGCATTTTGTCGTAGCTGGGATCTCTCTCCTCTAGAGCTGAGCCTTGCCCATCTTTCGCAGATACTGTTGTATCTGTTATAACATGAAGAGAGAATTATTTTACAGCCAAAACAATGAAATGTAAGCATTTCAAAAGAAAAAATATATAATTTTACAAAACAGTTAGTGAGGTTATTAGGGGAGCATCATGGTTTTAATCAGGTACAATCAAATAAGTTCAAGTTTCCGTTAAGCTCTCAAATAACCTCAATTATGCTCAGAAAGAGAGTGAACATGGTTATTACCGCAAAACTGTGAGTGTACCAGAGGAACAATACATAGATTCTGAAATATTGCGAATATTTCTTACTGTACATGTTCCTGATTCCTTAAATGAAAATACCATGGTTCCAAAAGACAGTCCTTACAAAAAAAAAAGAAAGAAACATTTTGAGCTTTCTACTTAGTGAGTTTAAAAATCAAACAATGCAATCTCATTGAACCTTCAATTGAACTAAAGATGGCCAATTCCAATTCAATACAATCGAAGGGACCGTCCGGAACTCGGCTCGACTGAACCTCAACCATAAAATCCATCCTATCCAGTCAGTCCAATGTGCTCCCAACAAAACCCTCCTTAAATAAAGAGATCACAAATGGCGACCCCAACGAAATAAATGCATGAACAGAGAAAATGAGAGTGTGTCAGACCCGAGTCGGAGACGCCCAGGTGATCCTGAGAGGGCGCGGCGGCTCCAGCGCCAGAAACGGATGGTGTCTCCGCTGCTCGAGGCGGCGGCGGAGGAGGTTTCGCCGCCGGCGGAGAGGAGGCGGCGGAGGGACGAACCCTCCCTGAAACTCGCCGCAAGGCCTGGCCCATGCTTCTAACCAAACTAGAGAAAATTTTTTAAAAAAAAGAAAAATGCAATAGTTAATAGGGGTGTGGGGTTGGGTAGTTGGCTAGGTGCGAGAGAGGTCTCTATCTAGAGCGTGCAGTCACCGCATTGCGTTTAGGAACGAGCCACGGGGCCAACCTCGTGTGCTGTAGAAGAAATAGAAGGTGTTGCGCGATGAAGGAATGGAAATCGTTTTCACTTCTCATCTTCTAGCTGTGCGGATGCGGAGGTTGACCAAAATTAACGAGGAGATTATATATATATGTATATAGTTATTTTAAAATTGTATTTTAAATTTTTGTGAAGAGATTGACTGTAATATAATCATAATAATATATTTTTAATTTTTAATATATATAAATTATAACTAATTTAAAAGTTTTATAAAAAGTTAGTTGTAGCTTCTCCCGATTTTCACTAAGTTTCGCCTCTAATCCTGACATCCTGCAACACATGGATATTACGTTATGGGAGGATGTTCTGGACTAAGAAAATTTTTGTTTATATCAGTTTTTTTTTTAAATGACAACAATATTTTTTTATTTGATAATTTTGACAATATCACGCCTACTTTTTAAACACGTACATTCACAAGTGTAGCATAGAAACTATATGCTGTGCATCACTGTTACATCAGTGCATCTTTCTTTTTCTTTTCGATTTCTAACTATCAAAATGCTAATCTTTGGTACTCATTTTGTTCACCTACAGACTTTTTACAGCTTCGCATCTCTCGATTTCAGAAACTAAAGACAAATTCATATACCCATCGAAAGAGACCAGACAACTGGTACACCAGAGAACGGCCAGTTTATTTTCATGAAGGAAACCTATTACTTTTCATCTGATCTCATGTTTAACTGTGTACCAATTTTCGGAATTTATACCTCAGCTAAGAAATTTTTTTAACTATTTCTGAAAGGCGAAAAAACAAGGTGGCAAGAATTCATAGTTAAGTTCTCAATGTGTACTCATGCTAAAATCTGTACATCAGTTCTGGCACCGTGACCATGCAAATAAGAATTATCAGAAAATTTTTTTTTCTATAAAGCAGTTAAACAGTTGTTGTGATAGAATCAGCCATTTCCTCCAAGCGTTCCTTCTGCTCCATTGCCGAACATGCCTGTTAGAAAAACAATATATATTATATATACATATAATCTGACTAGTTCTTTCAGTTCCTTATTTCTTCACGAGGGTGGTATCTTTTTTCCAATTATAATTTGATTAATGGCAAGCATACCTGCGCAGCTGTCTCAATAGCTCCAGCAAGAAAATTCGTAAGCTCAAAGTTCATCTTTAGCCTATGATCAGTCACCCGGTTATCCTATAAAAGATCATAAGCAATGCTTTATAGTTTACCAAAAACTCTTGTAAGACCAGTATTTGCTCAGACTTTAGAGGGCAAAAATACTGAAGAAATGGAAAAATATTTAAATACCTTGTAATTGTAAGTCCTGATTTTCTCTGCACGAGAACCTGTGCCTACCTGCATTTAATTTTTTTTAGAAGTTGAGTTCTAGATTGCAAATAACTTTATCAAGTATAATTTTAAGTGTTTGTTATAAATATTTTCCACAACTGTATGTAAAAACTAGTAGAATATAAACTAGTAGAATATGTTCTCTTATATATTGTATACATAGCCTATGGATGGTTGTGTGAAACCTGGTTTTGTTTAGGTCAGTATCAATTTGTTTGTGTACCAACATTTTTTGAAATTGTACAGGTGCACAAGCTGCTCGAAATGGGCAGCTCCTGGTTGAATGTATAATCTATCAAGTCAATTAGTAAAGTTTTCCTACAGACTAAACCAAAATTTCTCCACTAGTGCAACTAACAGCCAGCAATTATTAGTTGTTGGTTAATGCCACCAATTTTAGAGTCCTTTGCAGATGATATAACAAGGTTAATTCAGTCAAAAGGGAACTCGAATACCACAACTTGTTGACTCGACAAAAATTATCAGCATCATTCTCAAGAAAGTTTGAAATCAAATTATGTTGATTTTTGGTTGCCATATGATTCAGATGTGTGCAACGTGAAAGATGGTAGGGTCAGGGATAAAATTGCAAGTAGCTAATGGAATAAGCCAAACCATCACGATAATCAAACTGGTAGTGTGTTTGTTTCAAGTATCTTTAAAATGTCAGGTGCCGGTTGCAAATATGAAATATTGGCCATCTTTTACAAGTCTGATGAAATAAGTCTCATTTGCAAACAGAACTCGTTGATAAAAGTTGCATAAAATGATCAATTACAAACCTGTGATCTTCTCTGGCTTCTTAATTCTTCTTGTTGCTGTCTTACTTTCATTTCATAACTGCAAAAGAAAGATACTTCATTACCATCAGAATAGATTACAACCAATATAGGAAACTATACCTCCTATCGCATGGTTAACCTGACCTAGCGAGAGAAGGAGAATTAACAAGGCATGAAAAATAAATTGTGTTGCCTGCATCATGACTAGTTAACTCCATATTGTGATCATATTGTTACTTTTGCTATTTTATAATGGATCCGCTTTATTGTAAATTTATATAATGTAAGATCGAGTAGTTAACCGTACAGTTTAGCTCGCAATAACTGAAAGGCACGCTCTTTGTTTCTAAGCTGAGTTCTCTCTTCAGTGCAAAATATTCGAATTCCCGATGGCTTATGAAATAGATCTACTGCTGTTTCCACCTTGTTCACATTCTGACCTGCATACCATAACTTCATTACATAAGAGGCATACACGCTATGGAATAGGTAAACATCCAAATCGAGCAACAAGAATTGACCATAATTGAATAAATACAACATAAAAAAAAAACATTTCTTTCTTTACCTCCAGCTCCACCAGATCTAGTTGTTGTGAGTTCAATATCCTTCAGATCAATTTCAACATCAATGTCATCAGCCTACAAAAGTCAGTAAAGAGGATCCGTCACTCTTCTCTGTATTCAGAAGAAACACCTAACATATTTCTTTTTCTCAACAAAATGAAGACAAAACAGAAGAGAAGATTGTAAACTAAACTATGAAGCTTATTGCCCAAAAGAGAAACCGAACCTTTCATATATGCTCTAAAACATGATTATGTTCTCCACAGAAGTATTGTTTACTTCAAGGTAGAAGGAACAAGCGAGTTCTAATTTGACTTTCTGGAAAAGAATTATGAAAAGAGTCTGGGTGCATTTATGATCATCTATGGGGGCGTGTGAGGTACTTTTCATTACGCAAAGGCACACGTGTTGGTATACATGTTTAGTTGAGATGGAAAATATTCCTCAAAACAAGGTACCTCAGGCATAACTGCAACAGTAGCTGTAGATGTATGTACCCTGCCTTGCGCCTCTGTTTGTGGGACCCGCTGGACTCGGTGTACACCCGCCTCGAACTTCAATTTGCTGTAAACCCTCTTTCCCTTTACCTCCATTACATATGTCTTGTATCCTCCTTTTTCTCCCTACAGAATAACTCATGTAAGTGTAAATTTTGCACATATGGCCTTAACAAGATATTGTGTTCACAATCCTTGTGGACACCACTCTATTTGCATACTGACCTGTTGTTGGTACCAAACAATTGTTGGAATATTGTACCTTCTATACAGATTAAAAATCTGCAGTATTAGTTCTTGAGAATTCCTAAGATTTATGTATATAAAAGATTATTGGATGAGATGGTCATATGCAATTAACAGTTACAAGGGATATAAACACACAAACCACGACACAGGAAGCTGTGCAAATGTTTCTATATATCATTTGGTGAATTTCTCGGCTAACTGAAACAATACACACCTTAATAACAGCAGACAAAATAGAGCAAAACAATCTTATCTATATCTATCTATCATCACCTAAGGTGATAAATTCTGAGAATATCTTCGAAAAAGGTATCATCCATTGATAAATAAAGTAAAAAAAAGAAGAAGAGACATCATACTTCTGAGCTTGATATAGGAGTACATCTCCATGAATTGATTTCACAGTACTTTTGATACATACGAACCTGTGATAAAAATTGATATTAGGGAGCCCTTTCTTTCACAGATAGTGAAATAACATAGAAAAAGATAGAATATCAAATAGTGTTTTGCAAGTCGTAGAAGGAATTTGAAATGATTTTTGTATAATAATATCATCTACCTACAAGGTCACGGGCCCACAGTCCAGCTTCTTCACCACCTGTACCTGCCCTTACTGAAAAATCAATAATGTAAGATATTTAGGAAAAAAGATATTGATAATTGTAATACAAGTGACACTTAATAATATAGATTCAATTATGAAAGATAGAACAAAGAGATAGACACGAATGGAAATAACAATTTTCTTTTTTCCTTTTTTTTTCTTTTTTTTTTTTGCTTAATTTGAAACAAGGATCAACTTAAATGTATGCTACATGGTAAGTCTTATGTGTTTTAGTATGTCAGACATGGTGCTGATACACTAGTCTTGCATACAAGCACAGAATATCATTATTAGATTACTCATACTGACTAGTGTCTTAATCCATGGTTTCTTGGGCATCACAGAATATATAATACCGAGTCAATATTTTCATAAGTGGCACCAAAATGAAAATTGATATATTCAGGAGAGGAGGAGTATGAAGGAAAGGGAGTACCTTCAAGAAGAATATTACGTGAATCAAGAGGATCAGTAGGAAGCAATAATAACTGTTCACAAAAAAAACTTTGATCAAAAGTGCACATCTTGCTGTACCAGTATCAGTATTGTAAACTGGGGCTTATAAGAGTTTATCAGCCTAGGATCTGGAGACTGATTAATTGCCTACTTGTTTCATTTACCCCCATAAAATGAACAAATAAACAAAATAAGGTTAAGAAACCTTGAGTTGATCCTCAAGCTCACTAAGTTGATTAGACAATGTCTCGATTTCAAGTTCTATCATCTCTGCCATATCAGGATCACCTCCATCCTCCTTCGCCAACTCTGTTGGAATGTTTCAAAATTTGATACAACAGAAGATTTAATAATAACATACTTACCTAAAGTTAAATTGCATTTCATTACTCGTGGCGATAACGTAATGGGAACAAATGATATAAAATGGTAAGCAAGTAATGTTACAATTGACCAATTTACTCCGACCTTTTGTTTCCTCTAGCTGTTTCTCGCATTCCTTGAACTTCCTGTATTTAGCCACCACCTGAAAATTTTGGGAGAACATAAAATTATTAACATAAAAGAATAAATATAGAAAAGTAGAAGCTAACAGAAAATAAGCAAAAATAACCTGATCGAGCTCAGAAACAGACTGTGCTAGTTTTTGGTACTCGGTTGGATTTGAGACGATATCAGGGTCCGCCAACTTGACCTAAGCTTGACATATTAAACAAGAGGTTGTGATTATCATTTAATGGTTAACACAACAGCAATCAAACATCAATTTATTGTTCACTGACAACAAATAATAAATGCATCTCATACCGACAGTTCTTTCCAAGTCTTCTCAGCTGAATCCAGCTTGGCAATTAGAAAAGGTTCCTGCAATAATAATATTTGAGTTAATTAAACTAGCAATAGTAATACATACAAAATTCTAGTTTTAGATGACCTTCTCATGTTATATAATTCATGTATAAGGACTCATAAATTGATCCAACTTTGATTCAATTAAACACATGAAGATCTCCTTTTTATTTACTATTATTCAAAATACAAGATGAAAATGCTGAAACCATTAAACTCTCTGCAAATTGTCAATTCCAAGTATGTCATCCTTGCAATCTTTTTTCACCATTACTAGCGCCAAGGGCATCTCTCCCCATCCACTGGCGAGACAAAACACTAATCCTATCTTCAATTCTGAATCAGAACTTTCAACATGAACAGGTACTGAGAATCTAATGGAGAACCGAGAGAGTAGGAGTTAAAGAGTTACTAACCGCCATGCAGACAACTCGTCGAGAAGGTTTGTGCTTTCTCCAGTAAGGTACGCTAACTGTGGCTCTCCTGTAACTTCTATGAACCACCTCGCTTGAGAAGACAGTAGGGGAGAATCCCACTAGGAGAGTCTCCATTAGAGCGAGCGCGCGCGCGCGAGAGAGCGAGAGAGAGAGAGAGAGAGAGAGAGGAGAGGATTTTGTCGGAGGTTAATTGACCACAGAAGAAGCAAGGAAACCAACCCAGGCGCAAATAGCTGAAAGAACTAGAGGCGAATAATGGATAGAGATTTCAGTAGGGATACAAACGGATCGGATGGTGATGAATTCATACCCGTATCCGCATTAATTTTTTTTCTACTACGGAATACAGATCGAATGCATATAGTTCAGATATAAATACGAATTTAAAATGCTTCGAATTTATTAAAAAAATATTTTTTTTTCAATAATATTATTTATAAAACAATTAAAATTCATATTATATATTTAATTATAAAAATGAGAAATATAATTTATTGTCATAATAAATATTAAATTAGAAAATATATATCTTGTTAATTGGATATTCATATTTAAAAAAAATACGGATACAAGTAATTAAATATGAAATATTTGATATCCGTTTTATAAATTTAAAATTATATTAGTTTCCGTATGATAATCGGATACTGAATATCCCTATTTAATCTCTGCTCGGTTTTCAATTTTCATCCCTAGATTTCAGATTTCTGAGAGTTTATCAATTTGCCCCTTGCGTTTTTATGTTATTGCAGGAATTTTCTTTTCCCCACGGAAAGAAAAGAAGAAGAGACGCTAATTAATTTTTGTGTATGTGGATTATTGCAGCAAGACCATCCGAAGAAACAAAATTTTCAAATGTACCATTGATTTTTGGGAAATAAATCTTTAAGAAATTTTTTCAGAAATTTCAAAAAAATAAGTCAGTTTCTAATTATTTTCTTTTGCCATAAAAATAAAAATAAAATATTTCATCTGGGGTTGAACTTGCCTATAACAACAATGTTAAATACATAACGGCCTTTTTATTTTCCTTCAAAAGAATGTTAACTATTTCTAATTTTGTTGATTTGTGAGTTCAAGGTCAGAAACAATTACAATTTTATATTCAACATTATTATCAGAATCATGGAGCTGTTGACCTCATTATTCAAGCGAACTAAATATTTACGTCTAATTTATAGTTTTTCATAATTCAATTTATATTGGATAAAAATGTTAAAGCTAACAAAAGCTTTTATCTCAACAAAAAATATATATACTGAACATAAAAATATAATGTTTCGATGTATTGGATATTTCGAAAGAGAAATTATCTTTATATCCCATATATGCACATCAAAAGTGCATATACTAAACAATTAACTTATTTATGTCTAAATTTGAATGTATTTATAGTTAGTATAAAAGTAATTATCACTTTTCTCATGAATGATTATAGAAAAATTCAAATTAAAAATCTTATTGTACAAATAAAAATACAGTTTACAAAACTTATAATACCAGTAATGTAAAGCATAAATATTTGTATCATTAGATATAAACACTTTTTTTAAAAAAAATATATGATCACGCATGAAGTGTAAGTAAGAAGTACGATTAAAAAGTATAATTATCACTCCAAAGAAATTTTAAATGAAAATTTGGAATGAGTACAAAATATCCAATAAATCTCGGGTTAAAAAGCTTAAAATCCAACCCTATATGACTACCTCACCCCACCTCACCACTCACCACTCACCACTCACCACTCACCACTCATCAACTCACCAGCCGCCACCATTGTCAGTGCATTTACCTGAAGCTTACGTAGTGAATCTAAATCTAGACACGGAATCAAAGGAACATAAGAAGACATGGCAACTTTGCCGGGGTTACCGATTCAAATGCTTTCGTTTGGTTTCCTCTTTTTCCCTGTTGCCTACATACATTTATCTCTGTGGCTTTCGGCGATCCATCCAGCATTTTGTTATTGCTTCTTTCTTGGATCGCCTTTCATGCCAACATAATTTCTCTTGTATATGTTGTAGTTTTTAAAATGTTAACTTAAGAGTGTTTGATTATTTATATGTGCTCACACTTCGGAAGTAATTCCTGGCAGCTTTGCCGAGGTTGCCAATTTTTGTTTTATTTGGTTTCCTCTTTTTCCCTGTTGCCTATATTAATCATTCGGCTCTTGGAGATTTGGTTCCAGTGATTCTCTACTTTTTTAATGGATTCATGGATCATCTTCTTGCCAACAATCTTGTTATTTTGCTATTTTTTTCTGTTAGGGAAATGTTTGGGAGATAGATATTATAATCAATATTGATTTTATTATTCATGTAAAATGAATTATTATTCATATTAATGATTTTATTATGTAATTTATTTTTTGTAATATTTTTATCATTCAACTCAAATATCATTAATATTAATATGAATAATAATCCACTTACGTTGAATAAAAAAAATGCTATACAAATAAATTATATAATAAAATCGTTAATATGAATAATAATTCATTTAATTTGAATAATACCGTCGGTATCGATTATGATATCTGTATATCAACTCTCTTTCTGTTATTATCATACAGATCATTTCAAATTATAACCTTTCCTCTTAGGGGAAAAATCTTAATTGAAATTGTAATTTTAGTTATAATATGAAAAACACAATTTCCAGGAAGAAAAAGAAAAAGAAAAAGATAATTTGATTTGTGATGTATTTATGTAGAAATATGTGAGATTGCCTTTGTTTCATTGTAAATTTCCAAATGAACTGAGACTTTTAAATACCACTCCCTTTCAGTAATGGAAGAAAATGAAAGGGGGCATATCATATCTGAACAAGCCTAATTGCCACCTCATCAGGTCTTCCTACATTGAAATTTGTTTGCATCTTGTGCTGTATCATTTTGCTTGAATTTGCTAATATGAGCTTACAATGTACTATGATACAACAGAACATTGGTACCTCCCTCCTGTGCAGTGTGGTACCAGTACTGGGGACAGGTACGTAAAGTACCTGGTTTTTCTTCTGAGTGAGTTGGCTAGTTGGTTGAAGTGTGTTTGCACTTTTCAATTTTAGTGAATGAAATATCATAAAAGCGGGTATTTAAGCATGGTTGAGACAAAAAAAATATTAGTTTTGGCTTATTTTTATTACATTGCAATATCCAGTGTACATGCTTTGCTAATTGGATAGAAGAACACACTGAGAAAAGAACAAAAGCAACCAAATTGGTGTTGCTCCTGTTCTGTTCTGTTCTGTTCTGTTCTGTTCTGTTCTGTTCTTTTATTTTTAATTTTATTGTTCTTATTTTTGGTATAAAGAAACAGAGTACAGCCACTTTCTGTTCTTTGAAGCCCCAATTGAACGAGTAGATGAATAAATTCGATCAAAATTTAAAAACTTTTTTATGTTTTATTAAACCTCAGAGATTTAACTAGGTGCATTACCTCAACTATAGTTGCCCAGATTGGACTGTGGTTTCCCTCATAAGTTAAACCTTGTTAACCAATCTAATTGTTTTGTTTTGAGTCATACCTATGGCTATGTTAATTATTTATTATGATTAGTAAAATTGATATGTTAAAACCGATACAATCTTCCTAAATTAAATTATGTCCTTTTCCATGTGGTTATTTTAGAAAGATCTACGAGTCTCAAGAGACTAAAATAATGAACTCGGTAAAATGCTGAAACTTATTTCTTTATTTCATAAGAGAAAAATAAAAGAAGGCAACGGTGAGAATAAGCTTTTTGTATAGTGAGCGTATTATTATGCCATGTTGTGGTCTCATTTGCTCGAGTTACCAGTAGAGAACTTGGCGAAAAATATATGCGATTTCAGATATCAATAGTAGAATATAAAAACATTTGATAAAACTTATAATATTATGTATGTAGCCATGTCATCATTTAATAGGAGTCGTTTGATCTAAATATTTAACGGTTCAGATCTGATCGCTATGAGCAAAGAATCAACCATTGTGAAGGAGAAAAACCGAAGACCCCTTACAACGAAAAAATAAAGTCGCCACTCTTTGTTTTCGCATCCTAAACCCTCAGACCTGAGAAGACGCGTCATCTTCGTCAGAGCACTCAAAATCCAAAGAAAATGGAAAAATTCTCCTCTCCGCACCATGCGAGTGAACAAAAGATCATTTAATTTTCCATCTCTATAGTCTAAAGGCGGGGAGAAAAATTTTGGATTTCACTGTACCGACTTCCCATAAGAAAAATCCGCCATTTTTCTTTCTCCATTCTTTTGCCTACTTCTCCAACACAAGCAGATCAAATGATGCCTCTTTTCTAAACTTTCTCTTTCTACACAAGCAGAGATAAGACTCACCAAGTATAGCTTCTTGATTCTCCTTTTTCAACTCATCTCCTTCTCGACTAATCTTTTGATTTGTT
Organism: x Bolboschoenoplectus mariqueter; assembly: GCA_037678475.1. NCBI lineage: Eukaryota > Viridiplantae > Streptophyta > Magnoliopsida > Poales > Cyperaceae > x Bolboschoenoplectus > x Bolboschoenoplectus mariqueter. Next base: position 2,948,459 of record CM075236.1, on the reverse strand, counting down.
TTTGTTGATTAATTTTATTTTGAATTTTAAATGCTATTATTCCAGGACCAATTAATCGTGGATGCTCTTTCATTACTCCTGCTCGCTAACAAGGTCCAGGCACATTGAGTATGCACACACTTGGACTGGAATTGAAGAGGTCATGATGTTTCATGGATTCCTTGTGCAAACTATGGATGATTTCAATCAGTTGCTGATGATGAGAAGTTCGCTTTGACCCTGATATACTCAAGATTAGATGACGAATCTGATTAATTTTAAACCGTATCCTGGATTGCGATGTTGTTTCTGATGAACTGGTATCAATTTGACTATCTTCATTGGTTTCTTGGCTTCTTGATAACAGATTATACCTAAGTCGTAACTAAAATTAACTTCTATCAAATTAAGGAGCGCATGATATTCATTACAAAAAATTAGGGTTAGATATAGGATAAAGTGTTCTAGACTGCTACTTAATTGGTCAATTAGGGTAAATGGTCGATGAGCTTTTAGTGCTCATTTGACAAATTACTATATTTTTTATAACACTATGTTATAATCTATAGATAATGCTAATATGTTTGTGTATGAAGGGCGACTAAAAATATGGCCAAAATGATTAAGTGCTTGAATTCAAGTGACTCATCATACACAAACGCGCGTTAGGCATTTGAGACTGACCGGGACAAAAAAATTTGAAGTCACTTCATCTCAAGTTGAGTAATTGATAGTCTATCAATTTTCTTTGAAGAGGGATATTCTGATAAATCAGATGTGAAAGGCAATGTTCAAGGGATGGATGGCGAGTTACTGTCAAAGACCATGTGGTCGAACATCATATGTGGTATTTGTTCTAGAGACAAGAATGTTTGTATATTACAGAAGAAATCTTAAGATAACGTGGTAAATACTTTTAAATTTCTTTCACTTCTCTCTGCTACTAAATTTAAGCTTTCGCATCTCGCTCTATGTGCATTGGGTGTTTGAAACAAAAAAGAAAATCACTACCAAATTACAATAAGTTCAGCGATATATCACAGTTTTATGTAATTGAAGGTCTTTGTTGTGTGACTAACTTATCTGTAAAAATGGTAATCCATCTACATGCAGGTGTTGGCACCTGATATCTAAGAGGCTCTCATATGGAAAGAGAGAATTGAACATGTAATTAGTTAATTTCACTTATACTCATTGTTTATCAAATTATTTTTTTCCTACTATCGACGCATTATCCAATATGTCTTATTGAACTGTTATGATATGTCCTGTAAAGATATCAAAGACTCTTCAATATATATGTTTATCTGATTATTATAGAGGCAATTCTTTGACACTATTTTTATTGGGAAATCATATAAAAGGGAGCAACCTTATAGTGGAGACCATGGCTTTACGTAATCTGCTTTTGAAAGTCATCACAATTAGAGTTCTCAAAAAACACGGCGTGTCAAAACGTGCCGTATTATACGTATCGCGTGCCGTGCCGTTATCCGTATCATATCGAATTTTTATTGCCGGAGACACGGCATGGCACGCACGGGTAAGGGGGGCGACACGGCACGATACGGCACGGAACACGCATAGGCACGACACGGGAACACGCGTAGACATGCGTAGGCACGTATATGCATGTTTGGCACAAATAGGCACAAATAGGCACAGTTAGGCACAGATAGGCACGTTTAGTACGGATAGGCATAGTATGTACAGATTGTAGGCCGTTAGATATTGATCAGACAGTTGATTTTGTAATTTATTGGTGGGATTTTTTTTAATTTTTTTGCATTTTTTACAAATTTTTATAATTTTTTTCCCAATTGTTTGTTTAATTTTTTTAACAGCAAATAAATTTTGAATTTTGAATTTTTTATATTTTTTTTAAGATTTTTCCGAACTTTTATAATTTTTTCCGATTTTTTCGAATTTTTTTCCTCACCAAACACGTTCACCAAACGCGTGTCAACTCAATACGACACGGTTAAGGCACGTCACATTTAGCACGGTGTATCGAATCGACACGGCACGTGTAGCACACCGTGCCTTAACCGTGTCGTGCGGCCCTCCCCTCATTTTTGACACGGCACGGCACGCATGCCAAAAAAAAACCCCCGTGCCGTGTCACGCTGTACTGCGGCACACCATGTTTTGACACGACACGCACGTATTTAATTCACTAATCACAATTCTCCTATTGGCTCAGTGTCATGTTCATTCAGAAGCAGACTCTTAATTCTTTTTCTTTTTCTTCAAATTTTCTTTGTAATATGATATTTTCTTCTACATAAGTTTATATTTTACAACCTTTTCAAATTGAAAGTTCTACTACCTATATTAATGTTTTTGTTGATTATTTGCTTTCAACATATTTTTTTCTTATTTACTACTGTCTGATCAACATACTTGAAAAATCATAAAGCATGTTGCAATAATTTTCTTCTGAATAGTCACAATTAGGATATCTATGATAAAAGCTGTTGCTATTTCAAAAAAAAACATTAGATCAAATTTGTGAAACGGATTTCATGCTAGTATATTACAATATGATAATCTTTATCTGACCACGAGGATTTCGTTGAGATTTTAAATTAACTTCAAAGTTGAACGATGGAAAACTTTTGTATCACTAGAAAATGAAATGGGCTTTAAGTTAAGGCCTTTGTTCCCGCTGTCAACTCGGAAGAAAAAAGGCTTAAAACACAACGATTTGAAACTTTTAAACCCAGTATAATCTCGAAATTCAAACTCGGTTTCTCCAAAAGAACAAAACTCTGGGCCCAATCTCCGTTTTGGATCCTTTTTTGACCCTAAAAAACGCAAAAGTTCCATTTAATTTTATCTATATTTAGGTTCACAAGTTTTGTTAGGATTAATTTCTTCAAAATCCCTCAACTCTAGGTGATTTTCTTACGAGAAGGGATCTAATGCCATTACTTATTAGTATTAAACTGTCAATTTTATTATTTATATTTAAGTCTATAAATTTAAGATGTCATTACTTATTAGTATTAAACGGTCAATTTTATTATTTATATTTAAGTCTATAAATCTAAGATGACTTAGGTTTAGTGAAAAAAGTTCACAGTATCAGATTACAACTTGTGACACAAATTAACCTTTACAATTGTTTCAAAAATCATCACTTCTGTAGTATATATACATTGACGGATTGGCTCAGGTTCATACACAACAATGCCACAATACAAGTTTCAGTACATTCATTTTTTGCATTACTTTTCCTTTCCGTTTTATTTATTTTTATTTTTTGCTTGTTGTGTTTTCTAGTCCATCTAATTAAGCTGTTATGAAATCATAACGGTCCAAATTTCAATTTATAGATGATATTTTTTTAATAATTAAGTTATGAACTTCATCTGTCATTGACTCAATGACTGTATTCTGTCATAAAAAAAAATAAAAAATTATGATAGCGGATGTGAATTCATTATACCAACTTAACTTTTACCAAAGCTGCTGGCATATTATTTGCCATCCGGATCCATAACCTAATTGAAGATCTCATTTCTCAGCAGTGATTAGTTTTGAAAAATCCCTCCATAATTTCATTCACTGTTTTCATGGTTGTTTGGACTTTGGATCCTGCAGGGTGCTTTTTTGAATTAATGAGTTATGATTTATATTTCATTTTAAATTATATTAAAATATATTTAAAACGTTTTTAAACATATTTATACATATTTTTAATAAATTTAGTCTCATTTCTGATTGAAATATCATCAAAATAAACACATAGGCTGCTGGATATGTTTATTTAATGTTTATATAAGTTTTCGCAGGTAAATTAATGAGTTATAATTAATATTTTATCTCAAATTACATTAAAATGCATTTAAAATGCTTTTGAACATGTCTATACACGTTTTTATTCAATTTCTTGACAATCTTGGGCCCAGAAGACTGTTGCGACCCATCGGCCGAGGAAAACTTGAAGTGTTTTTCGTAAGCAAGACTATTTGTAATTCAAAAAATCTCAAGAGGTCACATATTTGTGCAGAACCCCCCTGCTGAAAAGTTGGGAGTTTGTATCCGGTGAAGTACTTCACCTGAAGGTGCAAAACTCCCTTCCCCTCCGAAAGTTTCCCGCACGAATCTCGACGCTTTTCGTTACAGCGATTGTTATAGTGCTCACGTGATGTTTCTCGCCACTTTAGAGGATATGGACTCGAAAAATTGAGCGTCTTTCCCAATTGCTAAAGTCATCTTATCTATTTTGCTCACAAGTGCCAGTTTTATACTGGCATCCCCCCCCCCCCCCCCCCCCCTCTGTACTAATTACAAGTGATGTAGAATTAGACACAACCTTTTTTCAAGTGAGGGATGTAATATTAGGGTTGCAGAAAAGTAATGCTCCAACAAATCATTTTGTTTATTTCATTGCCTCAGTACATGACATTACTTTTTTTTATTCTTTATTTTTAACCATTGTGATTGCATAAGAAAGCATTGTTGGACCTAGGAAAGAAAAAATGCAGCCTATCCATTTTATTCTTAGCTTCAATTTTGAAAAGATTACAGTCCTTATCTGTTGTATCCAGATTTTTCATGGATAAGAATAAGGGAATTGATGAAATATGAACACATATATAGATATAGATATGTTATGATTTTTATATTTTTGGAACCAAATAAGGATATAGATACAAATATGAAACCAAATACGGATAATTATGTATATTCAAATTTTATAAAAATGCAAATATCTAATTGACAAGATATATCTAATTGGCAAGATATATATAATTGTGACTAACAACTTGTTATGAAAAAAATTAAATTGTTCACCATACGATAGGATGCATGACAAAAAAATGTTAGTTTCTTTATAATATCTAAATTATTTATAGATATTAGTATCAAAATTACTCACTATAAGTTCCATACATTGTATTAGATTTGATAAAGTTTGATTTGAAATATCTAATATATTTAAATTCATACTGTTTAATATACATTCATACACGAAAATAAAAATGAATATAAATCTGATCTGACCATTATTGGATCCATTTTCACCCAACATATATATATTTTAAAGTCTAAAATGTAAAATTCTTACCCTTCTCAGTAGAATCTCACGTATAGTGAATAAAAAATATAATGTGTCGTAAAAAAATACGACATATCTTAGTCACCTAATGTGTCGTGAGATAATTAAAATATTTGTGTCGCATGACATATCAAAAATATAAAATAAAGACACGTCACGTTTAAATATGTCGTATTATACTGTGATTTATCAATACGTGACATGACGTGGCACGTATATAGCACATCACATTTAATCATGTTTTTCTCAAATTTTATCTTTTCATTGAAGAAACTTTAACAAAATGTTTAAATTTGTGGAAAAATTATAAAATTTATTGTAAAGTGAAGAAAAACGTTAGAAATTTTTTTATGATAAAAAAATATATTTTTGAAAGAATAGATGTGTGATTTTACGTAATCACATGACAAATCAATTTTAGTTGAACCAAAATATGTCACGTAAAAAACACACATACTGTGACATATTTGTGACATACTGTGACGTGAAAAATCCATTTTTTAAACTTTACTCACATGCATGTAAGCACAGCCAGAAAAGTTGATACTTCAAATTTCAATTTTTGAAATAAATTCTATTTCTGCTTTATACTTTTATTGAGATTCCTTATCAAATGGTGAAATGGATAGGACCAAATCCAAAGTATGATGACGAGGTCTCTCGAACTTGACATATTTAGCATTTTACATCCAAGGTCAATTTGGTTTGCCTTGATAATATATCATTTTAAAAGCATCTCCATTTAATTATAAAATTATTTGTAATATCATCAACTTTTAGTTATTATTTTATATTATTTTCAAAATACTTTGATTTTTATAATTTCTAATTTGTTAATATGATAATTTCAAATTAGTACGAAAAAAGAGTTTTTTGCAATTATATAGATAAAAATACTCATATCACTTGCAAAAGTTTTCAAAAATTTATGTGACACTTTTAAACAACTTATTGATTTAACAAAATCGCTAAATTAATCGTAAGCACTTCCCATTTTTAAAATTAAGATTTTAAATATCACATCAAAATTAAATTAACTATTTACAAGTGAGATGAAGATATTTTAAGCCCACCAGATATATACTATTCTGAAAAGACTTGAGGTAGGTTACAATGGATGTGTCCAGTACTGTCTGCAATGGAGAGAGTCGGAGGTCTTATAAGTTTGTAGCGGATCGGATCGGTTCCTTTTTGTGGGAATTGTCTTTCATCACAAAATCTTGTTTGTCTGGGAATTATTCTCTTTCAATCTCTCCTTCTTTATTATTATCATTATTATTATTATTATTATTATCATCTTTTTTTAATCTCTCAGCATCTGGGCTGGAGAGATCGATGACGATCACACATTTAAAATATTGAGGTGCACTTGTAGTAGTATTGTGCGTGTATAACGTGGCACTTCCGTACACTCTCGCTGTCCGTAAGATATTTTAGATAAGGAATTTAATTGATTGATTGATTGGGAAAATATATACATACATACATATATATATATATATATATAAGGTAGTAGCTAGGTAGTGGCCTTTTAAAGGTTCTCTCAGGCAATTTGATGAAAAGAAGAAATAAATTAAAAAGGTTCTCAGCCATGATGTGGCCTAGATAGATGGATTTGCATGGAAGATGAGATGAGGCGAAAAGTAATGATTTTAGAGATCAGAATATATATATATATATATATATTTTGTTTGTAGAAGCTTGACAAATACATTGAATAGTTTTATTCTATTGCAATTAACATATTTATCTCATTGTATTTAGTTAAGAGCTTTTTTTCTTTTCTTTTTGAAAACCACTTGCAGTTAGGTTCCTAATCTATATATCATATTTAACACAACATGAAAAGGGTTTACTGATAATAATAATAATAATAATGCATTCTGTGTGAGAAGTCTCAAGTTTGAAACTTTGATGAAATTTATTATGAATATTTAAAATTTAAATGACTTAGATCTTCATCTTTTATAAAAAAAAAACACAACATGGAAAGAAAATCCGGAGTTTATTATTCAAATAACCATGATCCATGCCCGATTAGCTTACCTCAATCAAAGTTTTTTTGAGATAAAAAATGAGAGTCAAATCACTCAAATTTAAATATTCATAAATAACTTTCATATAATTTTCAACCCTGTGATCACTCACATAAAAAATATTATCTTTATTATTATATCAAAGATTGATTCTTTACCCCCAATTAAAATTCCTTTCTTTAAACATTTGTTTGGGAGAATTGCAACCTATCAGCAGACATCCACTCCCATTTATAATAGAATTTTTGATATATTTTAGCTTCTTTCTATTTTCCTAATTATAGACAAGCTATTATTATTTCCACTATGTCCACTATCCTACTGGAAGAGGGGATCCTCTAGTGAAAGTACAAGTGGACATCATCCTTATTTTCAACTATCAAATCAACCTACAAACTATGATCTCCAACCATAAAGTTCCCTCTAAAAATCCAGAACACCATATAAAAATATCAAAATTTTCATGTGGATCCCATAAAAAAATAAATTTCTCACTGAGAAAATCCTGCATTTAAGGGCGGGCCTCGTATTAAAGACAATATTTTGTCTTGTGTTTGTGTTTGTGAGGTTATAAGTTTAAAATATAAATGAAAATTTTTTTATATATATATTTAAAATTGAGTGATTTTAACTTTAATTTTATCTAAAAAAATGGGCTTTATATAATTTCTTTCGTCATGTGTGTGCAAGCACTTTTAGAAATCTCTACTTTTTTTATTTTTGTATTGCAGATTTACAATTTGTACGTGTCGCTCATCGATTGTCCATTCCGTCAAACATCAGGATATTATTCTACAAAAATATAAAAAAAATTGTATATTTTACCTATTTGTTTTGACAAGTGGTTGGCTTTGAATTAAAAAAAAAAAACAAGTGGTTGTCATATGTAAGACAAGGAAGGCCATAAAAATTGGAAATTCAAACATATAATATCACTATCAGAAAAAAAGGGCTTTAGCACCGATTCCAAAATTCATTCAACACCGGTTATGGTACTGGTGTCAATGGAAGGGTCGTTGAAAGTTGTCAACAGTTGTTTGAATAATCGTTATTAAAGGTAGAACTTTCAACATCGGTTATTAACCAAAAACTGTTGCCAAAATTTCACTTTCCGCACTGGTTATTAACAAGTAACCGTTGTCAAAGGATGTATTTTCCGCAACGGTTATTTATTAATAACCGGTGCCTATTCTTTTTTTAAAAAAAAAACATTCTATAGATACTGTTTTTTTTAATAACCAGTGCGAAATGTATTCTTTTTTTTTAATAATTTGTTTATTTTCTATGACTAGCCCGGTCATTGCTAGTCGAAATTATGCATATGTCATATAACACAATCACAAAATACTAATTTACATATACGATATAACATAATAATAATATTTAAACAATATTCACACAATCACATATTTTAAATTCATACAATTAATAAACAAAAAATATAGTTTCAATGTATAAAATTAAATAGTGTATGTAAGAAATCTCGCAATTATAGCTCGTATCTGAGGATGTCACTCAGAGAGTATGACGAGGGCTCCATAGTCTGTAAAAAGAAAGACAAATATTATCAGTGTCACATTCAATCCTAAATCAGAAAATTTTGAAATTACAAAATTTAAAATAAATCAATTTCTATATGTATGTATATATTATTAATTAGTAACCTTTATTAAAAATATTTAATTTTAAAATTTAATAATTTTAATAATTTCTACATGCTTTATAAAAATACAAATACAATAAAAGTTGGAAAATAAAAAAAAATAATTTCAGCCGATATATAAAAAAATCTCCGAAATTTCAGAAATTCTTAATGAAATATCGAGCTTTAAATATGCATAACTTTTGATTGAAAAGTCTGTAAAAAATATTTAATACCTTTTCAAAAAGCTCGTAAAACGATCTACAGTCTAATTGATGGTGGGACCCATAACCCCCCGTTTTCGGGCCTAAAAAATATCATCTGAGCCCTCTAAATTTAGATTTAAATTTTCTGAAATTCCGGAGATTTTTTTTATGTCGTCTGAAATTATTATTTTTTATTTCTAATTTTCATTGTCCTTTATGAGGCATGCAAAAATTATTAAAATATAAAAATAAAATTTTCAAATATTTTCAACTCCATCCACCTCTTTATCCAAACTAATTCATAACCATAATTCAAGCACAACCCTATTCAAGCACAATTCATAACCATAATTACATAAACGAACAATATTTAATATAAATTAATTATATAATCTAACAATTTAACCGTAATTACATAAACTAAAAATATCTAATTTAAATTAATTACATAAATTAATTATATAATCTAATAATTTAACCATAATTAAACTAATAACATCTAACATAAACTAATTACATAAAAAATTAGGGTACTAACCTTAAGAGAGAGAGACGATAGTCAGGAGAGAGAGAGGCAGGAGAAAAATGAAAACAGCGGCTCGACTGGGATGCTGGGCGCGGCGGAGAAGGGTTGTGCGCAGTAGCTCAGCTGGGAGAGAGATAGGGTTTGAGAGAGACAGACAGAATTTTAGAACTTAAAAGGCTCGGCAAGGAGTGAAGAAATTTAAGAGGCAACCGTCAAAAATTCAAAATCAAGCACATTTAGCACTAGCGGGAGATTTCACTCTAGAACATTCGCATCAGTTACTTAAAAAGAACGGTTTCGGAAAGTCAGAGAAAAATTAAAAAAGAAAAAAAAGATTTAGCAATGGTTATTAGTAAAGAACCGTTTCTGAAAATTGAACATTCGACATTAGTTTTCTTGTAATAACCATTGCCGAAAGTTAGAATAAAATTGAAAAAAATAAAGATTCAGCAACGGTTATTAGTAAAAAATCGTTTTCAAAAGTTGAATATTCGGCATTGATTTTTTGTAGGGACTGGTGCTGAAAGTCTTTCGATTTTTTTTATTTTCTAGACAACAATTTAGCAACGGTTGTTTCCTAACAACCGTTGTTAAAGGTTTCAGAAAAAATATCAAATTGCCGCTAAACACTTTTATTAACGGTTTTCTTGAGTAACAATTACTAAAAGAACGTTTACGAAAATTATTTTTATAGTAGTGTATGTTCCAACACTATGATGTAACACTCATAAATCAAAGTAAGTAAATTTTACCAATAATGGCATATATGGTGAATGATCTCACAAAAAATGTACATTGTCTGATCTATATATAAATGCAGTATATATATAGATATATATATATATATATAATTCAGGGAGAAGGATCTAGTCAGACCTTATCAGAACAATGTGCCTTTATGGCATCACAAATTTGGCTGTGGTGATCCAATTATATTCCATATTCCATTGTTGATAGGAGACTTGAAGATTATCTATTTGCATTGTTCCAACTTGAGCATTAATTTTATGCCATCTGCCATACAATCATGGAGAATCACTAGAACATACATATTACGTGAAATTAAACTGCACCATACATGCACTTACATATTTTCTCAACTGCTTACTTGCTAATTAAGATATCAATGCTAATTTCAATGCTTGAATTTTATAATCAACTGTCCATATATAATTCTGGAATAATTAAGGCTAAAATTACTACTCAACATTGATCTTACATTTTAAATACTAATTAACTAATTAAACTACATATGATTAGCATGTACGAGAACATATCCCCATATCCAAATCCAAACTTTTTTGATGATTCTTGATTGATTCCCTAAACTCCTTATAAATAGAGCGCCAATTTCTCATCTCCAAGGCCACCACAACCAAAATCTTCCTACTCAAAATCAAACCACAAAACAAAATCAACACACCAATCACTCAAAAGTATCTTCAAATTTCAAAACTTTTTATATACCAAGTAATGGACAAGGTGAACAAGCTAGCATCGCAACGTGCCGTGGTCGTCTTCAGCAAGAGCTCGTGCTGCATGAGCCACACTGTGACGAGTCTTTTCTCTGATCTCGGCGTCAATGCCGCCGTTCATGAGCTCGACCAGGAGTCGCATGGGAAAGAGATGGAAGCAGCACTCGTCAGGCTCACGGGCCGCAGCCCACCTGTCCCGGCAGTGTTCATCGGGGGCAAATTGGTGGGTTCCACCGAGAAGATCATGTCGCTCCACCTCAGCGGCGATCTCGTTCCCTTGCTCAGGAATGCAGGTGCAATTTGGCTATGAGAATATCATATCATATCAAGAGCAAAACTCACATGCATGTTTCGCTCTCATATATAGTCTCTCATATCATGCAATAAGAAATGACTTTGTGTGTGTGTGATGAAGTTTGGTTTATGACTGTTTTCTTTTGTTTTGTGTTTTTTCTTCCTTTTTGTTTTGGAAAATAAGATAGTGTCAGGTCCCTAATTAGCGGTTTATGACTGTTTTACATGTTGGATTTTGACTAGATCGGAGTAATAATTGTAGTGTAGACAAGTGCATCTCGTCTACACAACATGATGAGTTATGTTTTCTTTTTCTTTTTTTTATTTTGTACCGAGAGCTATGAAATGATGTTTTTTATGAGAACTATTTTCTGCTCTGGCCATGTCCAATGTTATATATATATATATATATGCGCATATATATATATATATATATGCGCATATATATATATATATATGCGCGCACTAATATCAGGTTTTATTGAATTTACATCTGTTGTCATATATAATTAACATCATATATGATGTTAATTATATATGACAATATGATGAGTTATGTTTTATTGAAATGATGTTTTATTATTATCATCATCATATATGAGACTCAATAAAATAAAAATATAAAAATATTCTCTATAATTTAAATCTAAACCGTTAAAATTGAATCGGATCATTTAAATTCAATAGGACCCAGATTTCGTTCAAACAACCCAAAGCACACTACTAGTACTATTTTTTTTTTCATTTCGATTATAGATGTAAATACCAACTCTATTGTTTTTTAACTTATAATTCTAGGAGTGTTTTGAGAAGAAAAGAAAAGTTAAATTAAATTATTAGAACCAATCTTGACTGATTTGATCTCAAATATTTCCTATTAGGATTTTTTTTAGAAGAAAAGAAAAAAAATCAATTTAAACGGTTTGAATTCATCGTTTGAAACAATATGATAGATTTTAGATTTTTAGTATTCAATTTATCAATTATCTTTGTGAGTTTGAACACATACTAACATTACTCAAATACCTTTCCTAGGAGTCCATGAACTTTGCAATGAATCTAGTCGGCATTATTATATATCATAACTTGAAATTTGACGAGCGAAATGCAATCTATAATTTATATATATCATATATATAATAAAATTTAATTAAAGTTTTATCGTTCATTAAATGATATGAAATTACAATGGTATATATTTAATAATATTTAATCAAATGATAGTCAAGTTGTATGAGTATTGATACACAACCAATTCATAAGAAAAATTCTATGTTTACAATTTTTATTTTTATCTTTATTTTTTCTTCTGGACGATTTGAAAATTGTTGTCAAATTTATCAATATAAAATGTCACCAAGCGATCAAACAAGGATAGGTAGAGAACATTTGCTTTGTTTTTAGAATTATTTCTTAATTTAATTAAGAAAATATTCACTGATAAAATATAAAAATAACAAAACTTGAGGTCCTTATTCTTTATTAATGGAAAGTTGTAACACAAATGCTCATGATTGATGAGCATTACAAAAGTGAAGATCTGAAATTAATGAAAAAGAAAAAAAAAAGGAAAATTGAAGTTTAGAAAAAGAGAAAAAAAAAAAAAAGCAACCCAAGGTAGTCAATATTACTGGAGTGAAAATATATGAATAGATGTCTGTATTTATATATAATATATAAACTATAATATATAATAGATAGTTTTCAGGAGATTTTATAGAGGTAGGTAGTCTAGTTTAATGGTATAATCAGGTACTTCCATTATATATTATAATAAGATGACATGAGATATTATTTATTTATTTTTTACAACAATCTCATATCAAATGTGTTAGATTTGTGTTCTAAAAAATTATCATTTATTGATTATCTTTTATATATGTTATATTTATGAATTGAATGTTATTTACATTTTGTTCCTTGAGTTTTATATTTATATTTAGAAGTGTTCAAGAAGATGCATTTGGTCTTGAACTGCAGGACTCTAAATAAATAAATATACAACACTAAAATGTTTACAGGTCTTGCATATTAGCAGTAACACTAATATGATATATAAGACTGTTGTGTTGATTAAAATTACGTTATAGTTTTGCAAACGTTGATAAAAGGTTATCATTTAATAACACGAAAATATAAAATGCTTCATATATTGAACATACCTAATAGATGAAACATTATATGGATTGTGTTAGTGTCATTAATGTTTTCATCGTGTCTCTGATTTCAAGATTGAGACATATATTATTTTCACATGAGGAATGTACAACGTAATTATTATTAAAAGTTACTTGCAAAAAGTGGTGATAAAAATAATAGTTCTTTATATGTAACTTGTGCGAGAAAATAATATATGTCAATAGCATCATTGTCACTCATTAATAATGAGCAATGATATTTTGGACCCCTTGATAAAGTAGAATTATAAATGGATCCAATATAACTGAAGTGCGGTTATAATTTTATAATTTGCTTAATAGAGATCAAGAAAAGATTATAATACAAAAATAACACAGTCCTACTTTGTATGTTAATTAGAATATCATAAGACAAGAAATAGACACAAGTAATGACAAATGTTACATTACTGTAAGGATCTTGTTTCGTAAAAAGATTACTAAACGTCTATGTTATTTAAGTAGCTGTAATGTATAGCTACAATACCACTTACAGTTTATGAAATTAAATATTTAATTTCATTGCCCAAATAATATAGATCCTCAATATAGGTCACACCAACTGAACGGAAAATAAGAAATAAATACTATGTCACATGATGTGACTGACTAGCAGAGAAATAAATATATATTGTAATGTACATATTATGAGATTAATATTCGTTGCACATATCGTAATATGTGAATATTATGAAATATAAATTTATTTCAAGCCCAAGCCCAAGCCGAAAACATATTTTAGCAAATTGAGAAGAGAATAAGCCCAAACAAATATTGATTATGACCATTAAATTCGGATTACAAAATGGACAGATTTTAAGATAACTTTGAATGAGAATTTGAATGTGAAACATCAACCAATCTAAGCATATGATATCTGAATTCTATAGCCCTTCGAATCTAGAATCCAACGGTGAAAGTTTCAAGTCGTTTGGAATTTCCTATAGAAAGTTATGATAGTTTTAATAATAAAAAGTCAGATGTTGATGTGTTGTTTCGAATTCTGTTCATATTTTAATACAAATTTAAAGAGTCTAATTATATTTCTTAATGGTTGTAAATAATATAATATATACATCAGGCTTTTCTCTCTCTCTCAAGTTAGTTCTAGAGTTTTTCCTCCAAAAACATTTTGCTAAAATATATATCGATTGATTATACGGTCGATTAATTGACGGGTGAAAAAGCTAGACGCGGAAAAGAGTTCGCTAGCACGAATTCGACACCGTTCTTATTTCGGATTGGAGGTGAACCTCAGAGAAATCAAACTACCTTAAAGATAATAAGTATGATATAAAATTTCATCTTGTAAGAATATATATATATGATTACGACATGGATAAATTAGCAATAATAGAACGATTTTAGATGTTATTGAATTAAATTTTTTTTTTATTTTATCCGATTCGCATCATGAAATCCTTCAAAATGAACTACCACTACAACTCTAACCTACAATATTCATGCTATATAGTCACATCACCTAGATAATTTGATACCTATATATACATATATATACATTAGGTAGCTGGCTTGAAAATATGTGGAGGATAACAAGAAAATTCCTGTCCTGATGTTGTTATTCCTTTTCCTTTCATGCTTTTCTATTTTTGGAGATTCCTAGCTAAATAGATAAGGAAAAAAAAATGCTTCTGAAAAAAAAATAAATGGATAAGAGAATAGGAAGTTGACACAATATCACATTGATTGATTCCTAGGTGGTTAAAGTTTGCTTTATTAATTTGTGAAGTCTAAAAAGATTATGATCCATCTATTTTATCTATCTTCTGCGAATTTTAGCATCTGAGAGGGTTAAAGTTGATAATTGTTTTAACACGTGTCATGTGATGCAACTGCACAGATGGATGGTTTAATTTTTCAATCTTAATTTAGAATCAGTATTTGATATAATGATAGAGATAGGAGATTATAAATTTAAAATTTCGATGAAATTTATTTTTATAAATATTTAAATTTATGTAGTTAATTTAAATTTTTATTTTTATCTCAAAAAAATTATTCCATTCAGTCGGATATATCTTAAAAATATATATATGTTTGTTTTAATTAGTTTTCTATTTTCTTCTAAATTATATGTATTTATCTGAATAATATAGATTTTTCCGTTTATCACTGACCTTCTAGATCCAACTATTGCTTCAAATTTCATTTGGTTTTTTCACTGCTTTTAAAACCGGTCTGTTTTAAATATTGTTACAAATGCACAGTGATATATTCAAATAATCCGATGAATATGAACATAAAATAGAATATATGTATATATCATTTTTTTATTAAATACTAAATTATACACTCTACATTAGTATCGAATTTTTTAAAAAAAATTATAATAATTTTTAACAATATTTAAAATTAAAAGAGGGTATTTATCAGTGTTTCCTCTTTAATAGATCCATCCTGTAAACGCATGCTAGGTAAATTTTAATTTTAATAAAAGAATGCAATAAAAATGTGATACATTTACATGATTATATCAAGGTACAAACTTAGGTTTTCAATTGTCATGTCATGTCAGATCAGAACTCGGAAATATGTTAATGTTGTCCTTTTAAAAAGATGAATTTATTTTGATATTATGAGTTTAAAAAGGTGTGTCATATTAAAAGTTGAAAACCCTAAAATCAAAAAAAAAAAAAGTGAAAACCCACCTGCTGTACTGTCAAATCCAATCACAAATCTCTCAATCAATTTTTTTTGTCAGGCCTTTGAGCACCAACCAAACCCTAGTTTTCATGAAGAAATTGGATTGGGCTAAATTTTAAAATGGCCCACCAAATTAGTGATTTTGATCATTATATAAAAAAAATATTTTATTTTTATATTACTTTAATATAATCATTATGATGTAAACGGAAATAATTTAAAATAAAATAAGTTAAAATATTTATTTCATCTATCGATAATTTAATGTCAAACGGAGGGAATGATTTTATTTTACCAGTTAATTGTACCAGTAACAGGCCTGGAAGTCTCCAGTTTGTTGAAACTGGAGATATCCAGCACACAATGAGAGAGGCTTTTCTGTAGTCTCCTTTGACATGTCTATTTGCTTTGAGTATTTTTTTTGTTTGATCTTATGAGAACGCTATTTTGATGGCACACATGCACTCATGCATCAAATAAATCCTATAATCATATAATGCTATAATTATTTTTAGATTGAATTATATGAAATTAATTTTTTTTATTTGTTGAATTGATCCGTATTTTTAATATGAGTAAATTATTTAATTGGTCATTGAAGTTTGAAAATTATGATAATTTTTATCTTTCAAATATCACTTATTTACTATTTTAATCCTCGGAGATATTTTTTAAAACTCTTCGATTGTACTTAGTTTACAACAAGAATGAAAAAATTTTTAGAATGAGAAAACACATGGAAAAGAAAAAAAAAGAGAAAACTACGTATAAACTATTTTCATGTAACCATATATATTTAAGTCTGTGTTCTTGAAATAAAGAGATGATAAAAATTAAACAAAAGTGAGACTGACTTCAAGTTCTTATCGTACAATTTTTTTAAGAAAAATTCGGATACTGACGAAAATACAACAAATCAAGATTTAAAATTAAAATCACAATAATTCGAGTTGTTTTTTACATTAAGATAGTCGGCAAAATAAATCGTCGATATATATCTATAAAATTTCATTAAGAAAAAAATATGGACTGAAATTATAAGTCCTATTATTCTATTTTTATTCTCCTGACTAAATACAAAAAAAAATATTCTTTTATCCAAACGCACTCTCTGTTAATAAAGATTGTCAAACTGCATCACTGCAGCATGCTTATCCAAATAGCTGAATAAAAGAAAACACAGATCCTGCCACATAAGATCCGGAGCAACCCATAGAACTGCCTCAGTGCGACACCTACAGAGGCACCGCTGTTGCACATTTAATGCACTGTCGAATCTATTTTGGAGCTTATATAACTTAATTATACATATTAAATAAATTATTATATAAATTAATAATTTTATTATATAATTTTATTTTATATAATAATAATAATAATAATATTATTATTATTATTATGTAATTTAAATAAATTATTATGTATGTTAATAATATTTAGGTTAAATAATAAAGTTATTAAAATGCATAATAATTTATGTAATGTATATAAATAAATTTATATCGATGATGGTGATATTAATAATGATATCTTGGTGATATTTTTTTTTTGCTATTATTATAAGTTTATAACAAACGAATCATAGATTGAGCTAATAATTTTTACAACCAATAATGAGTGTATTCAATATTGGCATTGTTCGACCATTTAATTGATTAAAATAATTCACACCAAAAAAACTGTTTAATTCTATGATTGATCAGATTCCGGCGGATCTAGACATAAATTTAATAATAAAATTTGTTTTAAATTTTATTTATTTAAATATAGACACATTTAATATTTATATTTAATTTATTGAGTTATAAAAAATATATATATAATTATTATTGATTTTAAAAATTAAAGATGAACATTGACCTAAATTTGTTCTAACATTAGTCCGCCACGGATTATGTCCGTCCGTATTAAATAAAATAGTCTGAATCTGAATCGAATTGAAGGTTTTTTTTTGGATAAATAAGATACATTTAGTTTCATCTAAAAATATATATAGATATGACATATTTAGTTATGTTTCTAAAGAGAACAATTAAGGAATTGCACCTCGATCTCCAAAAAAATTTTAGTTAAATCAGAATAAAATTTTATTTAAAACTTTAATTAAAAATAAAACTTTAATTAAAAAAATAAAACAAGTTCAAACACATGAATACATATAAACACAATATACCGAAACATACATATAAAAAAATATAATAAAATATAAATTAATTTTTATATATATTTATATGACACGACACAACACTTTCATAATTCTCAGATGCATGCATCATCGACCCAAAACAAAAAAAAAAACTTTGGTAATAAATCATAATAATGCATTTGACTGATAAAGGTGTCCTTTTGCCTGTTCTACTTAATTGATTGCTATTTGATTTTTAATTTTTGGTCTCTCTCTCTCTCTCTCAATTATGCTCATAGTAAAAACATTATTATATGTTTGAAACTTGTATCATAATAACAAAATTATTTATTTCACACTTGGTGTTAAATTGTCGTGACACACACACACACATCCATAATCACCATGGTAATTATTGTTATCATGTCACCATATAAACACACATACTCATAATTCCATATTCATCATAATAATTATCATCGGTGTCAAACGGTGTCGATTTTATTATTTATACTTAAATTTATAATATTTAAACCGTTAGATATATTCTGTATCGGATTTTATTATTTATACTTAAATTTATAGAATTTAAACCGTTAAATATATTATGTATCATTTTAATAATATATGTATGAAAAATTATAAAATTTTAATTTCATTTTAATAATCACAAAAAAAAGTAGGTTAAATTATTAAAATTTAGGCAGTTATTGCATGAGACAATGGAGCAGCCTTATTTTATTTCATGGAAGCAAAATATAGGCCATATATAGGTCTAGATTCTCTGTTTCTCTTTGATGTGCAATCATGTGTGAGGCGGGTTGCGTTTTATAATATATATATTTTTAATTAGTATGTAGATGATGTATAACAAGAAATATTTTGTTAGTAATATGGTGCGCAATCATATTTTCTTACTAGGTTATGTTGGATCATCATT
Organism: x Bolboschoenoplectus mariqueter; assembly: GCA_037678475.1. Lineage (NCBI taxonomy): Eukaryota > Viridiplantae > Streptophyta > Magnoliopsida > Poales > Cyperaceae > x Bolboschoenoplectus > x Bolboschoenoplectus mariqueter. The sequence continues at coordinate 2,929,327 of CM075236.1, read as the reverse complement.
TTTTTTTCTTTTCTTTTTTTTTCCTTTTTAGATAGAATATTTTTAAAACTAGTGATTTTTGCAATAATCAATAAAATGGTTTGAGATAAAAAAAATTAGTAGATTTTGTATTATGACAGTCGTTATTTTGATTCTAAGATATGATTTATATTTTGTATAAAATAATACACTTGAGTATATCTCTTTTTGAAAATCTCTATTTGCACTCTATATATTTATATTTTAAGTAGGGTTTTTTGAACTTCATCACAGAAAATAAATATTTTTAAAGATAAGATAGAAATTTTAAATAAGATAAATTCTACAAATACAACTTACATAATTTGTTTTTGAATTAATACTTTAGATTAAGAGAAGAAAATAAGATAGAAAGAGAGCTAATTATATACACTCGGAATAAAAAAATGGATGGTTTTAGCGCGCATCTAACTTTTCAAGTACATTCGATTTTAAAGTATATCTTGTGAATTAAATTTTAGTACGACGGTTTAAAAAACTATATTTTTTTTAGATAAAAATTTGTTGGTCAATTTAGTTTATTAATAGATAGAAATAATTTTCATTCAATATACGCATAGAGTAACAAGAGATTAAAAAAGTGCACCTTATTTCTATGATAAAAAGTTTCATAAGAAACTTAAATTAATACTACTAATTTTCGATGAAAAAAATTATTATTAGAAATCACTTATTATCATTTTAGAAAATTTATGGCTATTATGCAAGACATGCATTAAAATTGGATGTATGCAAAAACTCAAATGCGGTCCCACATGCAACAAAATTCCCATTAAAAATGGAAAAATCCAAATAAATACATAAAATAATTATCTCTTTCGTCCATTCATAAAATAAAAATTTGTTTACATTATTAAAAAGAATCATCATCTTCCCATTGTGTTTGCTTGCTCCTCTTTCATTCACCATTTGTTTAGGTTATTGATATATATAGATACCGTCATTTGATATTATCGTTAACTAATTTTATTATTTAGATTAAATAAATAATTATTCATATTAACGACTTTATTATATAACTTATTTGTACAATTCTTTTATTATCTAACTTCAGTGAATTATTATTCAAATTAATGGTATTTCAATTGAATAATAAAAATACCGCACAAAATAAATTGCATAAAATTATTAACACCAATAATAAAATCACTATTATTGATTGATGGCAATATCATTTGTTTAACCTAATTGGTAAGCACATTGTTGATATATCTAGTAACATTATATATTACCTACTATAGCTTCCCCAATCATGCCAAATTAAATAGCTATTAAAACCCTCATTGTCAATAGCTAGGGTTTAGGAAGGGAACAACTTAAAAATCCAATCCTAAGGCTTGTTTGATAATGAGGATAACCGAGAAATAAAATTATCTTTTATAGAAGATAATTTGATTTTTTAATTATCTTCAATTTATCTCATTCGAAACCTGATTGAACTGAAAATTTGTTTCGTAAGTCTTTGTTCGCGATGAGAATAAGTGAGGGATAAAATTATCACTTTCGTTTATAGAAAATAACTTTATTTTCGATTTATTTCGCTCTCGAACGGAGTTAAAAAGAATAAAAATGAAGGGTTTTCATATCTTTGCAAAAGCACGTGCAACATTGTTGTAGAATATAAATAATATAATGGACAAAGAACTATAAGATAGATTGACAATCACATGCACTATGAAGTGGTAAAATGATAATCTAAATAAAATTACAAGTATCAAAGAATACAATTAAAGAGAATTAATATTTAATTTAGTGGCTAAGATAATGTCATATGTTTAAATTTCGATTGAAGATTTTTTTTTGTAGATATTCAAATTTAGATAGGCTTAATGTTATACCATTGTTATCTAAAAAAAAATGGAAATATATTTTAATGTCTTAGATATGTTGTCTATTTTAAATTGAATGCAATTTAAAAATTATTTGATCATTCATCAAATAATTTGAAAAAAATAAATATCTCCATTTTATCGGTGATAAATGATAACTAAAGAAATTATCGAATCGAACCATATTTGATAAACAATCATTCAAAATTTCAAATATAAAGGAAGTTCTCCCATACAAAAATTTAAAATTTTGGTTTTCTTTGAGAAGAAAATAGGAGTCAACTCAGCCCCTATTTTGTTACAATATTAATTTTTTTTAAAGGGAGCTGATATATAGATACTATTATTGATACCGTAATTGATATCAATTTTATTATTCAGATTATATCAATTATTATTCATGTTAGTAATTTTATTATACAACTTATTTGTACAATACTTTCATTATTCAACTTAACCGAATAATTATTCAGATTAATAATATTTAAATTAAATAATAAAATACTGTATACAATAGTTACATAATAAATAAAATTCACTAATATAAATTACAATAGTTACATAATAAAATCACTAATATAAATTATAATTTATTTTACATAAACAATAAAATCCGTATCAATAAACAATATCAATAATGAATGATATCTCACACATTTCTTTTTAAAAAATAAAATTGACAAGTGTAAAAATAAAGTGAATCCCTTGTTTCCCAATGGAACAGGAGCATCTAACATTGCCAATAAAGACATGACAAGTACACTTCAGAGAGCACAAATTGGCTGTTTGTGAGGACAGAGGGCCCCACAATCCAGCAAAGGTTACTTCCATCCTACTCTAATAATTTAACACTTGAAAATTTACAACGTACAACTTCGCACAATTTCACTTTCACACAAGACTAGACTAGAGTAAACTAAACACGTATTACAAGTTGGTCCCTAGCAAAATAACAACAATGATAATTTAATAGTACGAACTAAGAAGAAGAGAAACACATGCTCACATGCTCAGTTGGAGAGAGAGAGAGAGAGAGAGAGGGGAAATGGGAAGTAGCCATGGCCATGAATGACTAGAGCAGCTTTCTCGAAAAGGTAAGGAGGAGCCTTTTTTTGTTCGTGTGAGCGAGCTTAACCTGAGACTTGTTTCTTCTTCTCGATTCGTTGAGGAGTTCGAAAAAGCTCGTCTACTTTTCCCCCCCTGAAATCATTGAAACCTTAAAGTTCTTGTCTTTTTTCTCTTTTGACCCCTAGATTTCTTCTATATTGTCCAGTTCGCCTCCTCCAACTGCTCCACCTTTTCATTTCCTTTTGGCTTTTCGCCTCATCCCAATGCAAGCAAGAGATAGTTTCCACTGTTCAAGCCTCCTCCTTTTTCCTTCTATGTGGATGTGAGTGTGTGAAATTTGGAGTTTCCCTCTTTTGCTTTTGCTTTTCTCGTCCCCGCCTTAAATCTTCTCTTAAATGTTATCTCAACAGATCGATTTACTGTACTTGTCTGAGAACTGGAAGAGAATGAGTTCAGTTTTTTGGTGTAATAATGGATTGGCAGTAACTTTTAAGTTTCATTTTTAAGTTAAACCTACTGGTCTTATTTTGATTTTAGGAACAGTATGATCCTATTGTGGTGGTGAGGCATCATTCCTCAATTGCTTTCTTTTGTGAATCCCTGAAAGACGCCATCTTTTTTCAACAATGCCTAAAATGTTTGGATTTTCGCGCCGCAAGATGAAGCTCGGGAGGTAAGAAAAAGAAAACACTTGATAACTGTGTTTGCTACATTCTTTACATTTGTTTTCATTATCAGTATTTGAGACCCATAATGTTAGGAGATTATTGGCTCATTTTACCTTCATATATGCCTGTACTGGTACCTAAGTATATGGTACGGTAACCTACTGACACCTGATACAGGCAATCTCTGAGCTCAGGATTCCTTCTGATTCGATCTGGACCTTCTTGAATGAGAGAAAGATTTCCTTTTGGTAGTTTGATTATTTTTTAATCTAGATGTTGTAATAATGGGGAATTTTAGGTTGAAGAGTCATCAAGGAGATTCGTTACATGTGCCCAGGAGCCCGGTTCGGCATGTTAAGAGGAACAGCCAATCTAATGTAAGATTTTTCTTTTGTTATTTCATGAAACTTATATTGATTTTCTGAATACCCTTTTTGAAGTATCTTAATTAGAAAGTCCGCCCCCAAGAATAATGATTTAGTGATAAGTTGTTTCTGTGTCAGTGGTGAACCTGACCGGTACAGTAGCAAACTTGTTGGTATCGATATTCCTACAAGGCTAATCTGATACTGCCTCCGCAACCCCTCAGACCGCCTCTAATTAAAGTTATAGAACTAGATTCAAGATTAAAAGTATATTGTGCGAGAAAACTCAAAGAGTCCCAAGCTGGTACCATTCCATAACATCATGTAAAGCTGTTTTACTACAATGCTTTTTTTTTTTTTTGATAAAAGTGGAGTATTCCACCAGTTCCATTGAAACTGAAAGAAAAGTTTTTACATCCAACAGGTATGAACTGTACCAAACAGCTGGTACCAGCATCACCCTAATATTCATCTAGAAAGAAGCAAAACTAACATCTAAGCTTAGAAACTACATTTACAAGATCACAAGACACAGTTTAGTTAACCTAACATTCACTAATCAAACAGAAACCCAAATAGATGACCAACAAAACATAACAAATACTAAAACAGTTTTTACTACAATGCTTAACTTGATGGTAATCTATTGATGTACATGGTCTTCTATTTAGGGAGAGAATTTGAGAACTACCTCGGTGAGTGGAAGGACTGACGAGCTAGAATGCCAGTACTCATCTGGCACGCTTGACTTTAATAGCCATGCATTTGACCACACTGAAAACTGGACTGTGATATCCACTGAAGGAGATAAGCCGGCCCCACGCTTCAATGTAAGAAGAAAGTTTCTCCATGTGCTCTTTAAACCTTTTTAAAACTTTGTTTTTAGCTTCTTATTAACAGCAACAAGCAGGGCCTGAAGCCTGGGATTATGATAACAGCATGTATAATTTCACAGCTGAATACATCTAAACACAAAACAAACAAAAAAAAAACAACTAAATGGACATTAAGTATCATTCCTTTAGTTCCACAGTTGAGATAAACTGGAGTTAGCAAAGCAATGGAAGAGTTAGTCAGGCTTAGTTGCACTGCTGAGGTTCGGTTTAGGCCTATTATATAGTTCAGGGATTTGACTTAATTTATTGTATATTGACATTATTAGTGCCTATGCAGTTGAAGGTAAACTGAGACTAAGTTTAAATAGACTAATGACAATCAAAGCCTGATTATATAGTTGCAGTCTGATTAACTTATAGTCGCACAATATTTGGGGCTTATGTGGCCTTTGTGAAACTGTAGCATGCAGCAGCTATGATCGGAAGTAAAATGGTGGTGGTAGGTGGCGATTCTGGGCATCGTTTATTAGATGATACTAGGGTAATTATCTTGATTTGTTTTTTAAGTTAATGTTTTGAAGTAATCATAGTTTCTTACCCATTTCATAGCTTTATTTAATTAATGGAGCCTCCTGTAGACCTCACTTCATCCACATAGCTAAGCTAGCATACATCAAACAAAACAAATGCAAATGGTAAATCTAAATATCATCATGTTTTATTCAATTATTGAATATTTTTTATTACATGCGTCCTCAGATATTGAGTTTGGACAAGCTTACATGGGCCCTGGCATCTCCTAAGATCTACCTGTCATCAAGTGGGCGTTCCTCCAAAATACCAGCATGTAAAGGACATTGTCTGGTATGATTCCTTTGTTTCTAGTTTGTTTATGCATGTTTTAGTTATTTGAAATCAATGGTTCCTTGCCTTTTGGAACTGTGCCAATAAGGTCGGGTGTACCCACATGCACCAAAGAATAGCATAGATTCAGTATCTTACCAGATAGCTGCATATCATACCAGTCATGTGTAAAAGTAGACCTTCAAATTTTTGCAGCATTGAGGATTTCATCTATCTTAATGTTTTCTTTATTACTTTTGCATTGTAGGTTCCCTATGGGAAAACAATTATCCTAATTGGAGGAAAAACTGAACCATCTTCTGAAAGAGTATCAGGTTCAACTTTGATCTTATTCGTTAATTATAATGGTATAAGTTACATTGACATATTTGTTTGGTTACCATGACAACTGACCAAACGATTATCATTATACAAAAAAAAAGTAAAATTATAGATATATTCTCTACTGGTTAGGTACATGTACTGAATTTGGTGCAATTTGGAAGCCAATTGGTCATCCATCAAGCAGTTTGAACGATTAATAATTCTGCTCTGTTGGCACTTGATTTTGATCAAACAATTCCCAAATTGCATTGAATTTAATAAACAGTTCATGGAAACTATAGAAAGCAAGTCTAAAATTTGATTTTTTTTATATTTTTGTACCAACTTTGTTGGTTGTGAATATATCCCTTTCCGGTTATAATTATCATAAAACAGTTGCTATCAGAGCTCTGCTTTTGTAATTGCTTATTGTTTCTTCTTTGCAGTGTGGTCATTTGACATTGAAACAGAATGCTGGTCCCGCTTTGAAGCAAAAGGTGAAATTCCGGTAATTTCTATTGAACCCACTTTTTAAATTAGTAGAAATATAGGCTCCAATTAATATTCTTAATATTTTTGTTGTCTGTCTGCTGTGCTCTTTTGCAAATCATCTAATTAATATGCTCAAGCAAAATGACACAAGTTGATTTAGCAAAAAGAACATCAAGACTGTCCTTCACTATGCAAATACTGAAAACATTAGATTTTTCTTTTCGCACCAGAAAATTCTACATTTATGAAATAGTTGCTCGAGTATTTCTCTGTTTTGAATAACTGCTTGCTTGTTTGGTGGAGCAGAGAGAAAATTCTTTCAAAAAATGAAACGTCATCTTTTTAATCCACATTCATAATATAGTGCATTGTCATCCTAAAGGTATTAGGCCGGCTGTTTAGTTGTTATTTGCAAAATGTACATATTGATAATTTTTTGTTTTTTGTCTCTAAATTTTTTTTTAGAGTGCCAGAAGTGGGCACACAGTAACAAGAGCTGGTCAAGTTTTATTTTTGTTTGGAGGTGAGAATTCAAAGGGAAAGAAATTGAATGACCTTCACATGTTTGATCTCAAATCTTCTACCTGGCTTCCGTTACGTTACAAGTAATTCTTTTCTTGTTCTCCTTTTGTTTATGTCTTTTAGTTGAATACTTTCATCTTTTTTTTTTAAGAATGATTACTAAAGCAATGGCAAGAACAAACAATAAGAAGCAAGCAATTACATGTACCCCTAAAAAAAACAAAAGCAATCAAATATATTAGAAGTATCACATATGATCATCCTTTCTTATATATTCTATGACTTAATGTATCCACTTCCTCCCTTTATCTTCAAGCCATAGATAGAAGGTGTATGCTCATTTTTCCAAAACAATTTTCATGTTTTATACGGGTGTATGTGACATTTCTTTTGTTGGGGGTTGGGGGGAGGGGGTGGCAATGCATGTTTTTTTTTTAATTTGCAAATATACTTTTTGCATTTTGTAATCTTGTAGGATATGCATGAATACCCAAAATTAAGAACAACAGAGAGATAATCAATCATGACAATATGACCTGGCTTTGGGAACATGGTACAAACCCTTGGTATCAATATTCAATTGAATAATGTAACAACTTTACAATCAATTAATTTTCAGGTTCTTATTACCTTTTTACTTTTGTATGATTTGCAATAAATTTATTCCAATTTTAGAGGAACAGGACCATCTCCCAGGTCGAACCATGTCGCAGCGCTTCATGAAGATAGAAATCTTTTCATATTTGGAGGACACTCCAAGTCTAAGACCTTAAATGATCTCTATTCCCTTGACTTTGAAACGGTACATATTTTAGGTCCCTTGGTTTAATTTTTTCTCAGTTTCTACTAGCAGGTTAAGGTCAACAACTGTATATAATCTATATTTCGGCAGTAATTACCCATTTCAGGGATAACTCTACTTGGAATGCCTTCCTTTCGCATTGCTTTGTGAGCATGCACATTGCTACTTCTAATGTTAATTTGTTGTATTGTTCAGATGGTGTGGTCAAGAATTAAAACAAGGGGCATTCACCCATCGCCTAGGGCTGGTTGCTGTGGGGCCCTATGTGGAAATAAATGGTATATTTCTGGCGGTGGCAGCAAGAAAAAAAGTACGTTTGATAAGTCATTTCTCCCTTTCTATTTTGCTATAATTAAATAAGGCAATATCATTCTTGTAAACTTTGTGAGAGGTACAACTTCAGACTGCCAGCGGCAGTCTCTCCGGCACCAGAAAAAGAAAAAAAATAGTTTGCTTTTGTTTATTCTCTCTTGATTCTCTTTTTCAGGACATGCTGAGACTCTAGTGCTTGATGTCGTCAGATTTGAGTGGTCTGAGTGTGTGACGCCGCCTGGTTCTTCTATTACTTCAAACAAAGTACATCTATCTTCTTTTTATGGGAAAATTTCAGATGTACTCCTATAAAACCATGAAATATTCTGCCCTTCAAACTGAGAAATACCATCTGTTCCCCATATAAAGAGATAAACCCCTAATGTCTTCTCATCAGTGGGCCAAACTACCTTTTTCAGATACTTGTTTTGGAATGGATTCATTGGCTTCTTTGGAGAAACACAGATTAATGTATTAAATACTGGTCAACTTCAAAAGGAACACACACAAACTTGAATGCTCCATTATTGTTTTAGATAAAATCTTATTTAGCCTTCTGATAAAAAGAGAAGGGCAAAGTCTGAGTACAAAAGCAGTGGATTGTTTTATCAGACAGAAAAATCCTTCCTTGTCTCTGAACATTTTTGTTGATTTTACCTCCAACATATTTTTGTTTATCACTATGATTCAATTGTGTTGTTTGACAGTGCAAATTATAGTGAGCTGTTGGCATTTGGTTTCTCTTTATACTTGTTTATTTTATTAATTATTTTAACTTGCTGACTTTATGTTCGTTATTTTTTTCTCATTTTTTCTGTTAACGTAGGGCTTTAGCATGGTTTCCTTGTGTCAGAGAGATAAAATTGGTCTTCTGGCTTTTGGGGGAAACAGAAAAGAACCATCTGATAAGGTCAGAAAATTTTCTCTACGATGCATTTACTTATTTGCCCTTAAGATTCAAAATTCTATAATAGTCTTTATAATTTCATTTCAGAATAATATTTAACCACCATAAGAATTCAAAAAAATGGTTAAACATTGTTGATTTGTCTGGTACAGGTAGAGATACTGGTGCAGTTCCAAAATGACCATGCCATGAGCTGGCGGTCGGCACCTGATACAGACCGATTATCTTACCAAGATGAGTACCCATTAAGCAACGCTGTGACCCGTCTGTACTCTTTCGACTCAGTGGCGAGGCATAGCCTGGCCTCTGCTGTACAGGATCCAGAAGCATCTGGAAGGAGGTCCTTCTCTGACACATTTGTTGAGGTTGGTAATGGAAGTGGAAGTGGGAATGGCGGTGTTTCACTCAGGAAACAGTTTTCACAAGAGGAAGAGAGTAGTTTGGCACAGAAATTGCTACGGCCTCTTGATGATGAGAAATTTAGGGGATCATTTCAGGTTCTTGTTCTTTAAAATGCTACTTTTATCGTGGCAAAATTTTAGCATGCAATTTTCTTTGAGAAGCATATAAGCTTTTCAATGGTATAGCTAATGGTTCATTTATGGTGTGTACTATGTACATATACCTTCTTTTTGTGTACAAATTGAATGCTCTGATGAAATTTTGGGGGCCTTTAAAGTAAACCTTTTATAGGTCCTGCTGAAATTTTTTAGTTGCTTACTCTGTTATATACTATGTGCATATTCCTTGTTGTGCGTATACATTTTATAGGTTTTGCTGAAAGTTTTATGTTCATACCTTACTAGTTACCTTTAAAAAGTGTTGGTAGATTACACCATATTATCTCCAGCAATCTAATTTTTTAATGATAATATCAGGCAAAAAGCAGGGTTTCAAATCATTCTGAAGCATATCAATCACAAGACGCCAAGATTTTGAATTTAATCAAGAAGAACAACTTGTTGGAAGAACAGTTGCAAGCGTTGCTAGAAAGCAAAGAGACAATAGAAAAAGACTTGAATGTGGCTGTTATAGCAAAAACAGAAGCTGAGAGCAGGCTTGAAGAGGCCCTCAAAGAGGTACAATTGCTGAAAGAGAAGGTGTCGGGGTTGGAGCTAGCTCAAGAGGAGGCAAATAGTTTGTCTAACTCGGTGCATTCTGACAATGTTAGACTGGAGCATGACGTGGCATTTTTAAAGGCTATTTTGGATGACACTCAGAAGGTAATTTTTAAAGCTAAAATGCTATAAGATAACATGATTTAATGGGTTTTGATGATATGGTGGATTTAGCACTAATAAATTGCCAACTGCAAAAAAATTAGTGGTGATAAATTGCCAACAAAACCGAATTTGATGATATGTATTTGAAAAAAAAAAAAAATTCTTTGAGATCTTTAAGTTTGAATTACTTAATACCTAGTTTCCTTGGAGATTTGACAGCATATAGCAATGTATTGGGATTTAGACATTTATACAATCGGTGTACTTTACTGTGTTATAGTGTTAGAATTTATAATTTTAGAAACTTGGAATTGATATCAGGCTAAGCTATCAAGTATAGAGATGTTTGGTTCATAATTTGGACTTTGTAAAATTAAACAAGAATTATTTTACAAAAATTACTGATATTATGGTTTATTGGCTGCTTTATCATGCTAAAATGATAAACACTAAATGACCAACCCACTGCTAATGATGTTAAATGGACTGCTTTAAAAGCTTGGTTTTGGCTGTAATCCAAGGAACTCACAGTGGGTCCTGATAATGGTACATTTGCCATGGCATTGTGCAAAATATACCATTTCATGTAGTGCTTTAAAGTCCAGTATACACGTATGTCGTGACAGCTACTTATCATATACCGGATTCACAGACAGTAATTTTACATGCTCATGACCAGTAAACGTACCATTCTTATGACATACTATCTACTGTACTGGTACTGCATTGGTTTAGTTATTGTGATTATATAGCTTGTACCAGTATTTGAGGGTGCATGCGCATTAGTAATGAGTTACAATGGGTACTGTAACAGTTTGCTGTCAGATCATTTTTCGTAATATTTAGATTCATGCTATTTTAAATTCTTTTAGGAGTTGCATTCAACCCGAGGAGTTCTTAGAGGAGAGCGGGCGAGAGCATTGCAACTTCAAGTATGATTTTCAAAAGACTTATAATTTCAATTTCCACTGATACATCCATTTCTTGATTTGTTCTTACAATGTAGCTAACATTCCCCCCCCCCCCCCCCCCCCCCCTAAATTAGATGGAATTGTATCACATCAAGCAAAGATGTCATAATATGGAGAACAGAGCTCCCACACCAAGGAAACCATACAATAATAATAACATGTAGACTCCAAGAGGACCGTATCATTACGACCATTTTCATGTTTACCTCCTATAAAACCCTAAAATTATCTTAATTCCCCTCTGTAAAGTGATTAACATCTTTGGTTTACCCTACACAATATGGGATATCTTCTACAAAATATGAACAATATCCTACATACCCTGTGGCCTATTTCGTTTTCCCGAAATCTTCATCCACTGAGGACTGGAAGTTAGAAATAAATGGAAATTTTGATGATAAGGAGGTATAATTTTGAGGGCCATCTGGAAGATTTTCCATATTTGTATGTTAATGGGTATTTGGATTTTTGGAAGGACAAAGTGGACAAGTTTCCTGCTAAGTTATTATGGTTGTTAAAATTCATTACCAGTTTGTAGTTTGGTATAATACTTATGATTTGTCATCTTTCCGTTAGTTTGAATTTTATTTGTGTGTCATGTAAATATGGGTTTGATCACATTGTAACCTAGATTAAATATTTTCGATGTATATTTAACATTTTAGCAGTCAGATCTTTTTCTTTTCTTCACAGATTTCATATGCACAAACCTTATTGAGTAATATGCAAAGCATGTGAGCAGAGGATGATGATTTTTTCCCACATGTTGGCCTCGCAATGGGATGAGTTTATTTTTTGGATGGGTACTAAATAAAATCAAGCAAATTTGGTTACATTTGATGATCGGTTGAGGATTGATCAAGATATCATAGTTTATGATCTTTCATTTTGCTAATAAAGATTTCAAATGATGGATGATCAAATAAACTTTAAATTTAATAAAATTTTACTAATAAGCAATCTATGTGATTCCCATCAAGTTTGATGGATTGGATTGACCATTCATCATTTTTAATGTGTTAGGAAGTATTTGAGTTAGAACTTGATTTTTCATAGATTTGAGTTACATTTACGTGCTGAAATACCTCCAACCACATCAAAAATGGCGAATGGTCAATCTAAATCATTCAACTTTAAAAAATATTATATAGATCATCTAACAAACAAATTTGATCAAATTTAAAATTTATTTGACTATTCATCACATTGCATATTTTTTTTGTAACAATATAGGGTTATGAATTTAAACCTACTAGCAACTAATATAGTTGAGAGTATTTCCTCCCACAAACACCCCCATAACAACATATCCAGTATTACAGTCAAACAAAATCATATAAAGTTCATCATCATATATGATACAGATAAAAAAGCAGCTAATTGAAGCATCCACTAAAGCTTCCTAATGCTGCACTGCAACTTGAGACCCCCTTGTCAGCTCAGTCTCATCAAATACCAGTACCATCTCCTGACTGTACAAATGTTCCATAAAACTATTAATCAATTAACTGTACCCTTCCAACTCCTATTCCATAAATTAGTATTTTGCCTTGTAGCACAATCCAAAAAAAAAAACCTTAACCTTTAATGAAATATCTAATTCCCAAAAAATGCCTTTTAAAGGAACCCTAACTCCTCTATTATTTAAAAAAAGATACATATATCTAACTATAAATAAACCTTTAGAATCCAAAGACCAAGATGCAGAATCCTATTGTGTGTCATCTAGAGATAAGCTATTGAGAATAGCCATAACTATATCCTTTTCTCTGCGTAATAATAAACTAGCACCTCTAAAAAGTGAAATTGTAATCCTACCCTGATTTCACACTTGAGCTACAGTAATAGTATTGGTAAATTTGGCTTTACCATAAAAATTAGGAAATTGCATAGCTAACAAACAAATACCATACCAAACATCGTGTCAGAATAAAATTGTATCTCCAGTACCCACAATACTAGTCATAACAATTCTCATAAAATGAATAATGCTAGTCATAACTTCTATTTCCTATTTCTCTTGCATAATTAAATCTCCACCATCACTTGGCTAATAAAATTATTTTCATATGTTGTAAATTTAAGACTCCCATACCCTCAAATTATTTATGTAAACAAACCATGTCTCATTTAATCAAAGCAAATTTTCTACTACTCCCTAGTTCCACACCTGACCAGAGAAAATTTCATCTGGTTTGATCAATTTTAAGTAAACACAACCTAAGAATTTTATAAATAGATAAATAATATAAAGACATTGAATATAAAATCGAATTAAGCATAGCTTAACCTACCACTCAAAGACAGAAATTTACCCTTCCAAACAGCTAGTCTATTTTGAATTCTATGAATAAGATCCCCCAAGATATTTAATTGGCAATTTACCAATTTTAAACTTAAGAATCTGGAAAAAATGTTCTGTCTGTGCAGAGTAAATATTAAGAGGGTTTAATTTTATTTTAGCAAAATTAACCTTTAAACCATATACTCCTTCAAAAACAATAAACAACCATGGTAAGTTTTTAATAATAACACTACATGCCTTAACAAAAAGCAATGTATCATCTGCACATTGCGGATAGATAATAGAAGCAGTATTATTTAGAATTGGCCCCAAGTCAGATAAATGGCCATGTCAAATACCCTGAGATATCATTTTATTTAATCCACCGGCAACTAAGATAAATAAATATGGAGATAAAGGATCTTCCTTTCTAAATCCCCTACGACATTCAAAATATTCTATAGTAGTACCATTGATCATAATATTAGCCCTTCCCCCATAACAAGTTAGAAATCCAAGATATCCATTTGTCAGAGAATCCCCTTTATCTGAAACTATCTAAAAGATATGATCAATTGACATAGTCAAAAGCCTCCTGAAAATCAACCTTAATTAAAACTCCTTTCTCTTTATCTACATGTACTTGGTGTAAGATTTCATGAGCTATAATGACATTATCTAAAATAAATTTGCCTTTCAAAAATGCACTTTGGGCATCACTTATAATGTCAGATAAAACTACTTGTAATCTATTCGCAAGGATCTGTTAATATGATTTTTCTCCAATATCTCATTATCAATTGACTAACGATAATTGTTTATTGAAAAAAGTCTTCATTATTTTAAAAAGTTACATACAAGATTGCTAAAAGAATCTGTAAACCTAATGTTTCTGATCAGACTATTGTTTTCAGCTGCCTATATTGCATGAAGGGCAATGCCACTTGGACGACAACATAGTATCTACAATGCAATTTACTTCTTATCAGTCAGCATACAATAATATGGTCGAGCCTTCACAGATGCATGCACTGAGAGCAGCTTGAGTTCGCAATTGCGCTGCTCATGTATTGAATAAATTAACAAAGCAGCTCTGGAGCTATATCCTCTCATCTCATGTCAAATATTTCCTGTTCTTCAACAGCTTAAACCACCGTCTCTACCTCCTTTTCCGATCTGTTGACCTAATTAACCACAAATCCATAGAGTTCTTTCACCGCAATAACCAAGCATAATACTTTTAACAGAATGTAAGAGTTGAGCTGGTACAGCAACCCCAATAGGAGCTAACAGAAGTGCAAAATAGTAGCCGGAGACGAATCATAATATCGAGATGAAGTAACAATAACCTGAAGTCCTGAACTAATCTTTGCATATATGTAGTTTACATATCAGTAGAATAGAACAAAGACGGATGACTTCAGCAGGATATTCTTTGTTATCCAAACCCATATTTTACAATTTTAGAATAAGATAGGTATTGAACATCTTTGACTGACAAGACCACTGACTGTCTTTACATTCATATAGAAGCTTATTCATATTTGGATAACAATATATGTAGTATATATACATCTTTTCTTTTTTCTTTTTGAAATGAGCAGCATCAGCACTGCCTGCTTTCATTAAGAAAAGCACGTGGTTCTTACAGACTCTGAACCAATAACTATATACAATTAATATGTACGAATAACGAATCTTCACACGGACTGCACAAATGTTGTTGGATTGGGGTTTCTTGATAGCCTAATCACATTACCCCCAGCACCTATATCGTACTCCTCGATACCTTCAACTACTACAATTTTACATGTGCTATCAGCATCCGACCATAATTCTACACCATAGTATTCGAGATGGTCTGATATACTATTTCCATATACAGATCTACAAAAAAAGCAAAAAAAAAAAAAACATACAATTAGTACTAATCCCTCCTTTCTGGTTGCAAGAGAAAATATAACCTATAACCTCAGTACTAGGGTTAACTGAAACAATGGAACAAGAAAAAGAAAGGCTAGTACCTGCTACAAGTAGGGTCTTCTCCAGAACCATCACAAAATTTCTCAATAAGTTGTTCATCTTTTCCATTTCCTTCTTTGTGAAGCCATACCTGGAATTTTCATAGTGGAATCCCAATTTAATGAAGACAAAGTAAGCAAAAGTTAAAACAAGAATACTACTATTGAATATACTGGCAGTTAAAAGCAAGTCTCCACTAGTACAAGAATTGCATTACCTCTCAACTTTTTCAATGTTCTAAAAAATTCGATGCAGACTAGCTCAAAACTTGAAAGAACTTAAAAATAATCATTGATAAAGCCAGTCTCCAACATTTTATAAGATGATTGGAGATCCATTGACAATGATTTAATTGGACAATTTTGACATTGTCAAAAATAATTTGAATCTTGAAATCAGACTCTTGTAATGTGATCTATAGCACATTTCTATCCGGCATATCAGAAATGACAGAATTTGCTGCAAGTTTTACCATTCATTAAACAACATGAAAATTACTATGGCGTATTTAACAGTATTTGATGGAAATATAAAATAATACTGAAAATTGAAATTTGAAAAATCCATAAGGCCAACATATCTACAATATTAATACTATTTTCTTAAATCTATTTCGCTTGATTTGAAAAAGTATTATCAAGATTATCAATATAACACTCAAGGGATCCCAAGTCCTAACCCTTGTAAGATACAGAGGGAGGATAACCTTTCCAAAGGAAATTGGTAAGCTGATACCAATTACCATACCATACTGGTCTAGTATAGTGCTGTATAGAATGGCCGACATTTGCACAAAATGCAATCAAGTACTAACTGTTTATTATAACTTATGCTTTTTTTTCCTTTCCATTCTTTTTTCCAGGCTGTTTTTGTTTGTAACATCATTGACCTGATATAGTATAGCAGTCTGGGAAGTTACCGGATGATATAAATAAACCTTGCATTTACCTCTCTAGAGAAGTGATGGTATGTCTTTGATGGAAAGTATGAGTAATAAGGGGGCGTATGGGGCACAATGTCATTTTGATGAGTCAAACGAATTGTGTTTGGTACAAGCTCATTAAAGCAGGTGGCAAAAACAGCATTCCCAATTCGAGGCTGACCAAATGTCATCAACTGTACATCTTTTTCCCCACAATTCACCTATAAGCAAAATATTATAATGTCTGTAAAATATGTTGGCTATGCATTTATTTAGTATTTAACAAAAGATCTCTGATGACATCGGCATACACTTGAGGTATAGTATAGCAGTCAAATTGCATGAATAAGGTGGCACTTTCCAAGGGAACTGGTCCAGCTGATGCTACACCAGTGAGTTTGGTATTGAGGTGCAGGTCTGCACTGTCATGGGTGCTCATGTCATCCATGTCAACAAGTAAATACTGATGCATCCTGATTGATTACCTGGCTAGTACAGTAGTAGGATCCCAGTAAAAGGCAACGTGCCACTCAGGTCTATTACCGGCCTACTAACATGTAAGGGTACAGTATTACAGAAAGTACCATATGGCCCAGGAACTGACTAGTGACTACTGAAGCTCTGAAAAAAAGAAAATTACCACAAGATCTAGGGCACAAAATGACGCCAAAGCCCCACCCATCGAGTGACCCGTAACAATTATGCTAATATTCCCGTATATTTGTTTTATGCTTTGAACTGCACTAAGTATAGCAGGTCGCAAAGTCGTGCTGTGATATGCTGTATAGAATCCATGATGTACCTAGCAAGACAAAGAGATTTACGAGAAACATAATTAAGCTACATATAAAAAAAAGGACTAACCACATAGTGAAACAATAAGCAAAATGAAATTTACAATAAAAATTGTAAATTCATCAATCACGTTAAATTAGATATCTACTCAACTACTTGGGTATTAAGAGCAATTGATAGTGCCAGCTTGATTTGCATTTCTCAAGTAGGGACTCAGATGATGGAAATAGTGGATCTTTCAATTTCTTGATAATATACGAGCTTTTGCAATCCAAACATTTGATTCACCTATAGACTACAATTAAGAACTCACATTTTAGTTCAAACAGAGCAGAAACAAATAAAAAAAAATTCAATATTAGAGGAAAAAAATAAAAATCCAACCATTGCTCCTGGCATGCCAGGGTAATCGAGATCAAGTTGTTTCCAGAATAGATCTTCAATCCAGTTCCTTATGCTGAGTTACAAAAGCAGTATTTAGAACAATCATATAAATCAAAACTTATTTTCATCATGTAAACTTTAGTAGAAGTATTGGTACCTTTCTTCTTGAGTGCCTCTGAATGCAATAATTATTGAATCCAGTGTATGGTCTACTCCAACAAAAGCCTGTGCGAAAAAGAAAAGAAGTGACACATTATTAAACTTCTGTAAAATAATGAAAAATGGTACTTTAATTTTTAAAAAGATAGTAATTAGTAATTAAAATTACCTGTAAGCAGTTATCAATGTCTACAATCAACTCCACCATCTCAAAATCCTGTTTTCAGCATCACACCGTCAGATGCTAATAAAGTCCATACAGAAAAATGGATAATTGTAAATAACACCACAATTGGTGCATTTGCAAAAAGCAATCACACTTCCCATGCGAGTGTGAACATTTCTAATATCACTATAAAAAAACTAATTGCATAATCTCAGTGGAATGAAAAAGCCATATTCTGTTAAAATTTGATGATTTATCGATCCACCAATAAGTCATGTATTTTCTTTGCTCCAAAAAAAAAGAGATCACATAAACAGTTATGGGATAATGTAATATCAAACGATAAAAATTACTGCAAACAATTTTTTTTCTTAATGGCGTGCTATTTAAAACAATCACAAAGTTAATGTAGACTGCACTACTAATATTAGTAACATTTGATGCCATTTGCAAATACAGTACAATGTAAAGTGAAATTTGCAAAAGATTCATAGATGTTATGTACTTATGTCTACTTTCCTTCGTGATTGCATAAGATGGTTTCTTACCTTTATTTTATCGCCACATCTTGCGCAAGTCCAAAAAAAGAGAGCTGATAAGTCAGAAGTGTAAACCTGAAAATTAAATGGACCTTTTAAGGAGGATTGGAGAAAAATAGATAATTGAACTGCCACAAAATCTTCCAACAGAATCATGAAATGCCCAATTTTCTAAGCTTTATGAATCAACATAAAAAGTCAAGGATATAATTACATTAAACTGCCATTAAATGTTATGGAGAATCTGCTTATACTTGTGTAATTATATCCTTAGTTTTCATCCTTTTCCAAGACCTCATTAATTATAAGTCAAAGAAAAGAAGAGAGAACAAAGAACAGAGCTCATCTAAAATTAAATTAGGAGAAGGCGCTCACTGCAGATGAGTACGCAACAAGTATTTCCGCAAGAGTATGATTGAAGGCATAGTTGTTGCAATCACCGTGCCTCGGCTCTCGGTGATCGATCTTGATTTCTGTTTTGTCAACGAATTAGCACCCGATCAGTTTCTCTATAGTGATTTCTGAATTAAGCAATACATTAATTCTTCTATGGAGAATGGCCATGAGGACATTTGCTTAAAGTTAGGCATTGTTTCATATACATCAATTCTAAAAACTTAGTTACGGAATTCGATTCTTGTCTGAAACTAAATCAAGTAGACAATCCTTACAACAATTTTTACACAATTGACCCCAATTATTAAGTAGAAAAAAGTTCCTAATATTACTATTTGGTGGATAGCTTGAACAAATTGGTATAATCGCTCTCTCTGTCTCTCTCCCCCTACTTCTATTATTCAATCATCAAACTACAACGATCGATTTCATTATACTTCAGTTTTTCAACAAGGGAATTCCAGAAAAGAAGAGAAGGATCTACCTCTTCCACTAGATACCGAGAACAATCCGAGCAAAACAACAAAAAATAGTGCTAAACACCGAGACTGGCGCATTCCTTTCGTGGTTCTTCGAAGAATCTCAAAGAGCGAACTTCTTCTCAGGCAAGAAACTGAGCTGAGATTAGATCAGCAAGCTATCGTGATGTTGACTCTTCTAGCACATTCTGACCGTAGAGGAAGAAAGGAGGGGGGGAGGAGACGGAATATATGAAATTCTCTCTCTCTCTCTCTCTCTCTCTCTCGGTTTTTTTTTTTTTTGATATAAGACACTTATAAATCCGGACATTTTTTTATTTTTTATTTTTTTAAATATTTTTTACAGAATTTAAACTTACGTCTCTTCGTAGAGGGATGAGATCTATCACCATTAATACTAAACATGCGATTCAATTTTTTTCTGTTTTTACAAATGAATTTTGGTGATTTGTATTTTTGTAAAGAGGAATGATAATTATAATCATTAACTAAATCATTTATTTATATTCTATATATATTTATATTTCTTTCAAAAAATATTTATAATTAATGATAAAAATATTTATATTTTATATTATTAAAATTAAAAGTTATATAAATTGTATTTATACTTATGCAATAAAATTTTTAACATTAATTTTTTTATAATCATCTAGAAAAAAATAATAATAAATATTTTTATACTAATTATAAACACTTATAAATTTAAATATAATAAATTATTTATTTAATATAAATATTTTTGATGTATATATAATAATATAAAATGTGAAATGTAATGATAAATTTTTTTGCGAATAAAAGGTCATTAATAACACAATTGTCAACAAAAGTCAACTGCTTTGGATTTGCGATTAATTGATTGCTTTATCTTGAAGGATTTTAGAAAAGAGGTGGTAATATATTGACAACGGTTTTAATTTAACAATATCGGTGATGTTGTTTTAAATTGAGTAAAGGAATGTTTAAGAAAAATAAATAAATATATAATTTAGAGTTATTTGATAAATACTTAAAGATTATTATAAATTTTAAATTATTTGATTACAATAAAATTTATATAATATTGAATAATTGAGTAAAGTTAGAGTGAACTTAAACTTATTAAGTTTTTTTAATAAGTTTAATTTAAAAAAAATGATAGAAATGGTTCTAAACGATAAATTTGAGTCGCTCAATAAATTCTTCGTATCAAAATCTTGTAGAATATCGAAATTTTCTATTTTTTGAATTTTTTAAAAATAGAAATTTTTTATATTCTATAATATATTTTTTCACAATAATATATTTTTTTGTAAAATATGCTTAAGTATATTATAATAATTATTTTTAAAAATTTTATATACGTATCTAAATATGCTTAGATGTATCACGTGTCAACTAAATATTTAAATATATTATATCGTACCGTGCTCAGTAAGCTTATTGTTCAACACGATACTTATAAAAATACAATACGTGACACGTGAAATACGATACATCTAAACAGACATACTGTATTTCGATCGTACCTAAATATATAATCCATATCGTATTTACATATCATATATTTTTATTAATACACTTAACAGAGAACTGAGTCACCGATGCCCTCTCTACTTCAAGTTTATACAAAACCAAAAAAACAAAAAAAAAAAAGCAGAAAGAAAGAGGAAGAAGGAAAAGACAAGAACTGCTGAGAAAGTGAAAAGTTTGTTTTGGGTCTTTGTCTAAATTATTTTGCCATGTAATAAATATGACTTTTGTTTGAATCTTCGTCACTACACAATTATATGACCTTATATACCAGATTAGCCAGTCCAGTGATTTTTAAAATTCTGAGAGTAAATTTATAGACGGGAGATTGAATATTTAAAATATTTAAGACTCATACTTTTTATTATTATTATTGTTATTATATATATATATATATATGAGATACAAATATTTATATTAATATTTAAATATATTTATACTAATATTTTAATATATTTATATTATTATTTTAATGTATTTATATGTGAGATAAATATGTTTATATACAAGATAAAAATAACATATTACAGTATTACGAACTGTATTATATATTAAATCACTTTGTTATGATCCGTAACACTCATTATTAGAATTAGATTATGGGGTGTAAAAAAAAATGTAGAAGATGGAGATACCAATAATTTCTTTATCACTTTAACGATAATCAATTACCTTCAGTCTCATAGTTCATTTTTAATTTGAAATTATAAGACTCATACAAAACATGTTCACATATTTTGTAGACTTAATTTTAAAAAAATCAATTGATTGACTTCAATCAACAAGTTTGAAATCTTTGGTTTGGATCTATTTGAAGATATCAGTGTTCCAAATATTTTTACTTTTGATGTTTTTATCAAATCACGAGGGTGGAAACATGTCATTTTTTTTGTGTTTATTTGTCAACAATTTTTTACTTCTTAATTTTTATGTAAATGGGAATCAAAAATTAAAAAAAATTGAAATGTAGATATTAGGCTCATCAAATATGTTCTCCATATTTATCTCTTTGATAGGTTGAATTGATTTAGATTAAATTTTCAAACTTATTCGATGAGGTTTTTCTCAATTTTAACTTTTATGAATTTTCGTTTTAAGTTATTCTAAGTGATTTAGCGCTCCTCGTTCAGACACAACTCGATTTAGATTTTTAATACATAAAAAGGATTAATTCTTCAAATTTATCAGACATATCATATCATCATTTCTATTTTGATTTGTTTCTCTTTCTTCATTTATATTAATCGAACAACTTAAATATTTTACATATCTTTGGTCATTAAAAAAGATATGTATTTGATACACCTAAAATGCGATTTAACTTTTAAATAAAAACTAACCTTTTTGTTCTTTTATATTAACTATTATATGATTAATTATATTGTTATCACTATGCACATATTTAATACTTCAAAAAAAATTTATTAAATATAAAATATATTTTATGAAACTATATTCTTTCAATATTTTATTTTATTTTAAAAAATTATCTCTTTTCGAGGCGAAGTTCAGAGAACAACTCTAGTAAATAATAAATGATAAATGATAAATGATAAAATAGGCCAATGGAGATTTCACTAAAAAGGAAAAAAAATGAAAATAATGTTATAGGAGGAGGATAGATATCTTTCAAGGTAGTTAGCTTCCTTCAATGATATTCAAAAAAATAGTACTAATAACTTTTTGACATGATTCACTTGATTTATCAAAAAATTTCCCATTATTACTTCTATTTTTGGACGACTTTCAATCTTTCATGTATCTTGTCTGACTTATTATTTATTATCAATTTTTAAAAGGTGCCGTCCAGGGCTTTGCATTAATAATTGACTTGTCATATGATGGCACTATCGACTATGTGTGAATGGAAAAATTACAAGTTGCCCCTTTGAATTGATATGTCTCTCAGATCTCAAGGCAAACTTTGAAGGAACAATCAACCAACAATTACTTCCAAGCTATAATCTAATATATATATATATATATATATATAAAAGCTAAGGTGAGCTTAAACTTATCAAACTCTTTAAGGAGCTTAACTAAAAAATGTATCAAAACGACTCCAAACGATAAATCTAAATTGCTAAATAAATTTTTTATATCAAAATCTTGTAAAATACAAAAAGAAAATTATTTTTGAAAATTTACTTTGTAAACTAACTTGTATCTAAATTCGATAACGTGTTACATTATTAAGAATAAGGATGTGTTATTTATAATTAGAATTTGTAAGACTGGAAAAGTAGACTTAATAAAAAGGCCAGTGCCATGATTTGCTGGTCATTTATATTGTCCTAATTGCTAAGATCATTAAATAATTAAATGCTGTTAAGTATTATGATAAAAAAGGAAGATTACAACACCATGGAGAAGATAGAATTTCTACTAGCTCCATGACCAACTAATGATTTTCAACTAGGAAAAGGGATCTTTCAGATTAAAATCAGATAACAGCAAAAACAGCAAAGTTTGAAACAAATCATTTTATCCCTTTTAGAATAAGGAACCAGAATATCCTAGGAGCTGTTGAAATACTTTTCAACTTATCCCCAAGGGTATTACAATTACAAAAAATGACCCAATCAGGAATTACACCCCCTTAATTTCCATCCCATTTGCTAAAATAATCAAATAAGACTTTTGAAACCATACAATTTTTATTTGTCTCTTTTGTTTCTTCTTAAGGTCATCCTATAGAATCTATAAGGTGCATGGAAATGGAGTTACTGTGCAACTGAAGTTGCAGGGGGACCAGTTGTTCGTGTATTGTAGGACTTGCAGTGACTGCACTTGTGGCCGAGCACATGAAAGTAAACCTCTGACGTTTTGTGGCAATCATTGCAAAATATCCACACCTGATTATATATACCATGATATTATCAAATCTTAAAAATATTTAAAACCACTAGTGACAAAATTAACAGTTGTACATGCATAAACCAGACCTTGTAGCGATAATCCTCAGGCATAATTGTTGCTGCTACCTGGAAAAAAGATCATATATTATTCTTTACATAAGCAAATGAGTTGCAACAATTTTTCTTTGCTCAGAATCTCTTCACTCGCATAAAAGTTAAGAAAGTGAATTTCTGATATACCCCAGAAAAAAGCAATATAAAACTTGTGAAATCCCTCCGGCAGACTTATCATTTTTACCTGTAACTTTGCTGCTCCATTTATTTCAAAAATCAAAATACTCAAAGCTAACACAAAGACATTTTAATTTTTAAATATTTAACAATGCAAAAAATTGATAGTCTCAGGTTAAGCTGCTATTTGTCGGGCTAATCAAGATATCATAATGTGTAGGGCTATAATTCAAGTATTCCATATTTTGGAAGCAATTTCAAGAAAAAGGAAAGAAATGATACCTCTTCATCTAGGTTTCTCCATTCATGTGTCATGTTTATGGCAGACTTGTAGCATATTGGACATGTATATCTTTTAACAGAAAAACAAAATTGAAGCCGTTAAAATAAAAAAAAAGTTTCTTTGGAGTTGATAGGTACTATAATGCTAACATACCTGTCAGACTGAATAGTCAATACCAGTGCATGCGTTGTGAGTACCAGCAACAGTATGGTTGACAGTATCGTAACTCTTGATTTGATCAATAGAAATGAACGAAAAAGCCCCCTCAAGTTTTGTTCATTTGTACAAAAAGCCAACCAAACTTTTGTTTGTGGCAAAGTACTGGATCTAACATGTCAAGTGATATGAACTATGGTAAAGACCAAAGATATATGAGACCTTTTAAACTTAAGCCGATGAATTTTTATATTCAGAATATGGGCCGTACAACTGAAATTTCATCACCAGAAATTTCACTGAGAGGCTATTGTTAAAAAAAGGCAGTAATTTTATGGCCAATTCTAAGACTCCCTCAAATTTAAAAGTACTTGATAAAAAAACATGTAAATGCTCTTACTGATTATGCTGAAGCATCTCATGGAAACATTCAAAGTGCATAGTATGGCCGCAATTTAGAATACGTGTATCTCTCAGAGAATCAAAAAGATACTGAAAATAAAGAAACTTTGAATTAAAAAATGCTGGTTATAGCAGTGAATTGAAAAGTCAGCCAGGTATATACATGTACAGGGTTGTTCATGTTTTTGGTTAATTTCAGTTTCAGCCAAACTTAATTTATATTATTTTCAGTCAAAACAGTTATTCTCTCTTATATTTTTGTTTAGAGGATAACAACTGATATTACATACCATATGACATTGCAAAAGTGTCTTAAAAAAAACTTACGTTAGCTAAAAAAACATCAAGTTATTTCAAATAAACAAAACATATATTTAAGGGGACAAACTAATTGTATCAGTTAAATTTGGATTCTGTTCTATCAGTAGCTTTTAACTGCTCTGGTTCAATCTAAATCTTGCACAGTTTTAGCAAGAATAAATTGAGTAGGCCATAATGAATAACCTACCTATACCCATGGAACAATACTGAAATACAGTATGGAAGTGATTCTAGGTATGCTTTAATCCCCAATTATGCATGAAATAGCTTAACTAAGGAGCCAGAAACATGAGAGGGAAGAAAAAAATTATCTTATTACAATCGACAGGTACCAACCATTATTTGGCTTGGATCATAGTACCGTTAAAGAATAATCCAAGCTCCAAGACATTTCAGATAAGGAAATATACATATATCAAACAAGTACTAGCTCCAGTACAATGCCTACCTCGCAACAGATTGGGCATTGGTGCTTCATGGAATTCTCCACACACATGTGGCGGTCTCGTAACGCATTAAAATAGCACGATCCTATTTACATTTATGAATAAATATGCATTAAGTATGTACTCGCAATAAATCAATTGCAAATAAGGTAAGAGTTGTATGAAGTCCAAGAGTTCTGAATGTTATGCCAGCTGGTAGATTACAAATGAATGAGAAAATGTAACTTTAAAGCAAAAAAAATTAAAGACAGGAGAACTAGGTAAATGGTATTGTATCTATACTGATAGGCGCAGTTCTGATGGGTAAGTTAATTGTAATCAAAACTCTAGTAATCACAAGGTTTCAAATATTACATACCACACTTCGGACAGTGGAAATAGTTCTCT
This sequence comes from x Bolboschoenoplectus mariqueter, assembly GCA_037678475.1. Taxonomy (NCBI): domain Eukaryota; kingdom Viridiplantae; phylum Streptophyta; class Magnoliopsida; order Poales; family Cyperaceae; genus x Bolboschoenoplectus; species x Bolboschoenoplectus mariqueter. Next base: position 2,903,402 of record CM075236.1, on the reverse strand, counting down.
CTGCCGCCCACTCTGTTTTAAAAAACAAAAATAAACATAGAATTTGATTAAGTTTCAAATTCATAGATGTCTAAAGCAAACAAAAAAATAAATAGATCAATTATTTAATTCAAAGAATAAACAACAGGCGAGTATAATTGCAAATAAATAAAGGGTAATATTAACAACTGCAAGCAATCAGGTTGATGATATTAAATAATATGCCCTATGGAAAGGTCTAATTAGCTATCTACATGCAAATATACTGCTCGATATATTCTTGAACCTTCTCATGATCAGAAAATAACTATATTCTTAAAAGATGTCGACTGATCAGAAGTTCAAGAACCAATAGGATTTGCGATATCTTAAGTCATTCTAGTTATTACTGAATAGTGCAATGATTAATGGAAACTATAAATAAATAACCATTTATGAAGGAACTAACCGGCATATGCCACAGTCATCACAGTGAAACTGTTGTTTTTCAGTCTACAGTTAAAAAAAGAAAAGATTCTATTAATCAAACGATATTTCACTTAAAAGTATATTATCATCTCACAACTATCCTGCAAGCAGCCTGCTCAGTAATCAGTAATAGTACTATTTACTGTCTAGTTCCGGCACTGTAACAGTATAGACAGACAGGTAACAGACATGACTTCAATCATTACCTTCAAAACCACCTCAAGTTGAGGTGTAAATACAGTTAACCATGATAATTTAGAAACTAGTTGGTAGCGGCAAGGATAGTAATTGGCTGGTACAATAAAAAGCCAAAGAAAGCTCACATCATCATCATAGAACTTGCACACATCACAGAAATACTCGCCCATGTTAACACCGCAGTTCGAACAGACTTTTGCTGCCTGAGTGGAAAATTTTCCAAATTTAACTTAAAATTGGAAGGAAAGATGACATATACAACAAATCTTTAGATAAAGATAATCTATCATATGACCATAAAGTACTAAAAAGAATCTTGAGTTGAGAATAGTTTGCCAATAAACCAATAGAAATTTGGTAAATGAACTAATTTAGGTTCTTTAAACTGATAAGAATTCAGAATTTGCTCAAAATTAGATACCTTTATGTCAGGACAAACAAACAAAACTAGAAACCCTGAAGGAGTCCAGTACTCTAATACTTGCACAGGCTTAGAAAATTTCTTTTGAGAGAGTCTGGTACTATCACTGGCTTAAAGAATTTCTATTGTATTGGAGGGGTGTCAAGAAAATGTTCTTTTTGAAGATACAAGAAGCAAGAAAGTCATACCGGCTGTTCAGTGTCGCATACAAGACAAATGACCTGAAAAGTTTTGACAGTCTCAGCTTTGCATCTTGACTCCTAGATATAATTTAATAAAAAATGAACAATTTGAGGAAGGAAAGAAATATACTCTATTGACATCATGACGGGGAAGCTCATGTCGATCATCTTTAGCCTAAATCAATCAAGAAAAAGCATGATATGCCGGAAAAGTTTATTTCAAATCTTTAATTTAGCAGTTAACAAAAACAATAAAAGGTCACCCAAATGACTGATATGTTACTTTTCCTTGTTATACAAATGATCCATTAATGAAATAGGTACACAAATTTTCTCATCAATGAGCAAATACATAGTCGCATGGTTTGAATATTAATCAGCAACCATTGGAATAAGTAATTCTTATTTGCTTTGATAAAGAGAACCCCGTTGCATTTCGATAAACCGCAATTTCATTACTGGAATTCAATAAATACTACATCTACAGAGGTACAAATGCTAAGAATCGAAAAGTAAACTCATAGCCCCCTAAATTTTCAAAGAAATTAGCAGCAAAGCTTTCGTACCGTGGCCTCGTTATGGCAATGGCGACATCCAAAGACCTCGCCACAGCAGGGAGCTCGGATCTTACACCTTCTTTTGTAGTGTTCGCATCTTAAGGAGCACCAAAAGAAGAGAATGAAATCAAGAAAACTACAATGAAATTAAATGAGGGGGGATGAAAGATCCGATCCGATCCGATCAGTCGCTTACCCGTGATCCATTCTCCCAAATTCAAGGCGGTGTTCGCTGGCAGCAGCCTCCATTTTCTTCTTTTCGTTCCTCTCTCTCTCTCTCTTGAGAGGAATTCCGAAAAGAAGAAAATGAAAAGAGTTCTTTGGATAAAAGAGAGGGGAGATTTATTGCTGCTGGTGGATTAAGATTGGAAAATTGGAATTGAAGGTAAGGTAATCAATGGGGAATTGGTTGTTTCTGGATCGGATCTGTACATACCCGTTTCGGATCGGGTCGAGTCATTTTTTAAATAAAAAAAGGAAATTTTATGGAAATAATGATATTATTGTCGGTACAGACTTTATTTTTTTTAAATGTAAAATCTCCCGCTAACTCCCGACATTTATCTTTTTCAAAGACTCTTACAAAATTTGAACTTATATTTTTCCGTAGAGAGATTAGATATATTACCATTATATTAGATTTGCAATTCAATACAAATTTTATTATACATATTAATGACTTAATTTTATATAATATTTTTATTATTAAATTTAAATATCACTAATATTTATAATAACTTATTAAGTTGAATAATGATATTATTATATAAAATGAATTTATATAATAAAATCATTAATATGTATAATAATTCATTTAATATATATAATAAAATACGTATTGTCAACGATATCAATGATGTATTAACTCCCATAAAAAAAATTGACAAATAGAAAAGGCGGGTGACTCAGGGAATTTTTCTTAATTGACCCTGCAATTATAAAGAATAGCATCATTTTCTCTATTTTTCAGAAATGATGAAAACCTAAAATCATGCCTAGAATAGTCTCCTTGCATTGCATGTGATCAAAGCTGAAAAGATCTTGTATTTTGATTTAGCATTTAGAATATGAATGCATTCATTTCATTTGTACATTTATGTTCACAATTCAGACATATTCTCATTCTTTAAAAAAATTCTTTATTTTTTTTCAAAAGGATTATATTAAAGAGAGAATAAATTGCTATATATTATGACTTCTGATAAATAAAGAATCTTTTACAAGTGCTTTAATAGAAAATGATCATTTTTTAAAATATTTTAAGCTATTTACAAAATAAAACAGGATTGGGAAGAAAAAAAAATACCCACAACTATTTCACATATGGCATCATTTTTTCTTTTGAAAAATATATAGCATCATTTTCTTAATGTGCATTTCTTGTCTAAAACTAATATATTTACCTGGTTTAACATTTCTTTGTAAAACAACACACAGATATTTTATATACTTTCCGATTTTTATACTTCAATTTGACAGGACATATGAATTTTCTCCTTTTACATCTCTCTCTTTTATTTTCTTTTTGATAAATTACCATAGGCATAACATAACTTTTCATTGGCGCCCAATTTGAATACTTTTTGAGGTAATTTTGAAAAATAGCATTATCTAAGAAAGCGTGCGCAGCTCATCCATTGGCCAATAGAAGAACTTTTCCTTTTTTGGATATATATGATAAATTATGAAATAGTACAAAATTAACCAATTGGCCAATAGAAAACTTCTCCTTTTGGATAATGACGAAAGTAATAGTCCATGTCTCGTTTCTTGCGGATGGAAGGTTGCAACGAAAATTAGCTCAACAATTTTGGAGATATTCTGTAAATTTAGTTATGTAAATTTTAGTCCATATACTCTTTTTTACATGAAATGTGATCAAAGGTGATCTTAGTCACTTCGTGCATCCATTTAATGAACATCTCGCAAATATATTTTTGGACTTCCATCAATGTTAAACATATCATTATCACGAATGATATAATCCAATTTGTAAGATTATCTAGCTAAAATATATAAGATAAGCATATGTATTTTCAGAACTAAACTAATAAGATATAATTTATATTTTATCTAAAATTATATTAAAATACATTTAAAATATTTTTTTATCATATTTACAGACCTTCTCAATTAATTTGACCTCATTTTTTATTATAATATCATCAAAATTCATCCATAAATTATTGAATGTTATTATTAAATGTTTTGCAACAAATTAAAAAGCTTCGGTCAGATGCTACACATTTTCTAACGACACCGGTGGATATCCGCCACCATTAAAAAAATACAAAAAGCAGTTCGGTACACCAACAATCCGACGGGTGCGTTTTAGTAAAAACGTTTGCAAAAGTTCGGTGCCATGAAATTTAACAGATATGCATATGCACATCTTAAGTTTGGTTGATAATATTTCACGCTCATCTATGAAGTTTTGAGATTTCTAAACATGTTGCATCATCTCAACATGTTTCTCGATTCAGTTGTCCTTACTTTTGGAAATAACCATTATGTGACGAAAAGAAAGAAAAAGAGAACCAAACAAGAATTATGGTCTATCAATTTTCATTCTCATTTTTATCATCTAATCTCCACTATAGCACTGAATCCCTAATTACACTATGTCCTTTAATAATCACCAAAAGGAAAAGTGAACCATCACATTAAAGGATCAAGATCTTGCTCATAAAACAATGACAGATTACAAAAAATTGCAAACCTTTCCATAAAATTTTGCAACACACAGATAGCCAGGTTAGCCTACAAGGTTTTTGTCCTCTCTGGCTTGTCTGTTCTAGGGTCTTCATTTCCTTCAACTGAAGGGGGCCCACTGTCAGACAATGCAGTGCTACCATTCTCCACGGTCTGCCTCCTTTCAATAGGTGTGGTTATCCTCGAGGCTGGTATGGTCAAAAGTTGGCTGATACCATCAAAGGAACTCTTGCATTCTGTAATTAGAGTTGTGCCATTGGGGTAGCATCGGCCGAAGCAACTTGCACAATACGGGTACACAACCTATAATTAGGAAGACAACAAGATAAAAAATATTGTACATATGCCCCACGGTGTGTGCACATGCACCTGTGAAAACTGTTTGGTCAAGGGGAAATCAACGGAGACTTAGGTTATCAGTTTTGTGGAGGGGGATATTGTTCGGTTAAAAGGAGACCAAGGTTTTATATTAGGGATCACAATAAGTTTGGTCAGGTCAACATGATTTCATCATGTCCTTCACAGAGGCAGGACCCAATCTGACCCACAACCAGGTCAAGATGTTCCAACCTGGCTGGGTCACAAACACCCAATCTGCATAAGTAAAAAGCTTATCATTTGACAGCACAATTGATGCTTCCCACCTAAAATAGTCCAATTTGGTCATTCTTCCATGTCAACATGGTTGGGTTCGAAATTATTATAGGTGGTCAAAAGTTGTCAAAATTATTATAGTCGAAGATTATTAACTATTATAATTTACTATGGTCCTCCAAACTCTCTACTTGCAATGAAAGACTGATCCCAGGAAACACCCTTGGGTTAAAAAGCTGAATTGGGACTCAAAAGGTAATCTAAGGCAAATAATCAAATCTGCGGAGCTTTAGCAAATGAATATTAATCGGGGCTACATTTGCATTATGTGGGCAAAATAAGAGAAAATTGGGATGACCCCAGTAATTAAACTAATGTGCACAACAACAAGTGAAAGAAAACAGAATAAGATGAAACAATTCAGCTAACCTCCATAAAAACATGACAAAGAGAGAGAAAGAGGGTTGACTCATTGCCACGTAACATGTGCATTGCATTGTATGTGACAAGAGAATCTGATACTGATTGTAAGGCCCGCACAACCTCTTGTGCCAAAACTTGCTTCAAGCTCAATGGTCCACATGGTCTAAGTTCATTCATAGCTGCTGATACACCTTCAAGAAAAAACAAGGAAAAATGTAAACACAAGTTAATAATACATGGAGTTTGTACCTGTTAACTGATTATATAACAGTATAGTGATATCCATCAACTATACCAGAGGTTTGTTGATTCCTATGTTAGCGACAAAAATTAATTCCCTTTTATCACATTCAGGTACCATTTACAAATACGGCTAAAGGTGGGTGCTCCATCAGAACAAAAGGTGGGGTCACATCATCATGTGTATCATCTGTGGCACCATTGTTTGCAAACCCTACTGATGGCATTGGGACCCACCTATGTGACTCCAATACAACCTAATCAGAGACAAATAAACAAAGCAATATTACATATAAAAGGATAACCAAAATAAACATTATAAAAAAAATCACGCCTTCATGCAAATGTACCTGGAAATTCTCAAATGCTGTGCCCATATTCTTTGAGAACAAATTGAAAACTGCACTGGAGATGGAAAAAAAAAGAATGAAATTTACAAAGAGTCTAACTAAAATAGTAAAAGACAAAGCTCTCGTGGATATAAATGTCATACCTTTCAAAAATAGGAGGAAGCAATGCTCTAAAATCCAAACCAACCAACCCGAGACCAATTGCACAATACTGAAAAAAGAAATGATAATTATAGCAATATCGATAGTAGTAGTAGTAGTAGTAGTAGTAGTAGTAGTAGTAGTAGTAGTAGTAGTAGTAGTAGTTATAATAATAAATAAACAAATAAATAAATGAAATAAAAACAAATATACAAATGTGAAAAAATCAGAATAATATATCAGAGAGTAATATTTGAGATAAAGAATATATTGCTGAAATTTTAATTAAAAGGAGCAATAGATTCCGAGAATATACTCACCATGCACTGATCTAAGATGTTAGAGAGTGAACCACCATCAGTTATCTTAGGTAGCATTTCTTCTAGTGTCGACAAATGGTTTCGAACCTGGTGCATGGCCCAGCTAAAGAGAAGGCCTCCATCGTAATTTTCATCACTCCCTGATTTATCATTGCTAAAAATGGCACGGTATTGTGTGACAACATCAAACAGGTTGGAACGATAGCAGTTCACCATCCCCTTTAGGAACTCATACACATTTCTTTGATCAAGGTCTTCTAGGCTGCTAGAGAGCCAAGCTTCCCGGCACCTAAGAAACTGTGGTAAGAAAGAGGAATTATCAAAAGTTGTTCTGTTAATAGAGAAATAAGATGACAAAACTATCTGTATTGGCTAAAGATCCAGTACAGATGCTCCATTATATGATTCTAAGATCTATAATGTCGTTTAATCCAATTTCACTTGGTTGATCATTCACTTGAACCTTGCTATCTTATGGTTATTTCAATCAGGAAAACATTTCAGCATCTACTTATTGCCCTGACAACAGCTTTAATGTTTTATAAAAATAGATAAAGGGACACCATAAGGGGCTAAATACCTGCAGGCGTAATTCTGATTCAGCAAACACTCCAATTCGCCTCAAATGGGCCACGATACGGAGGCACTCTGATAGCTGTATAACATTTAAAAACCAACAACACCATATTAGACATGTGCTCAGAAATGTACTAAATAAAGATGACGGTGATGACCAAGGTATAAATCTAAAAGATGTAGTTGTCAAAACACAGCAAGGTACTGTAATGGTGTTATCATGTAAGATGAATTCTCTTCTGGTACTACCATGCCACATATAAGATACTTAAAACTTTTAAACAACTATTGTACTAAGGTACAATATGACTTGCCTGAATATTGGATCTGAGTTTCTGTAAAAGCTGAGAAACCATAGACTGTGTTGTCTTCTTTACATCTATGGCTAATGCCTGAATGACTGGCAACCTGTTCCCAACAACATCAAATATGAATAGAAGTATGTGAAATCTGATTGTAATATAGTATATAATGAATATGTCAACTTACTCGGAGTGCAATTTTGATAGCTTATTGACGAAAGCCTCCAAATCAAGTGCCTCATCATAGTTGCCATTACGTATACATCTGAAATTAGACGCAAGTTCTATCATACAATACTCATACAGAAAAAGCTAAAGGGGTTTCTCTTCCACAACAGAATCTAGAGTATTTGTTAATAACCTCCTACATTTTTTGGTTAATTTTTCTTTGTCATGCTTGCTCAACTAAGTTGATTAATGATATCATGTGTGCGGGATCAAATTAGCATGTTCTTGAACCAATATCTTTGGCATTGGATATATTATTGTTACTCACAATTTGAGCACCGACACCTAAGTTTACTTGGCTTGATTGTGCTTCAGTTTAAAAGCTCAAGAGAAAAGGCCTCATCAGTAATGGTAGCCCAAATTTGCTTTCAATAGCGAGAAAAGAGTTAAAGCATACGTGTCCATGAGTTGTGGAATCTCAAGAAGGTCAAGTATTGTGCTATGGTTAGCCAATAATGTTTGGTTCAGCCTCCTTTCTTCTAGAATCTGCTGTGCAGACTCGATAAACTCCGTGCAACCAGATGTCAGATTTGGGATCTCTGAAATCTGCACATGTTAAAGAAAGACACATGTGTGCATGCACATATATCACACAAGGCTACAATTAATAGATCCAGTCACTTGGATGCCAAGAACACAACGATTTCACCAAAAAGGGAAATGGTACGAACTACAAAGACCAGAAGGTAGAACCATGATACATTGGCACTTAAAATTAAATCAGACTGATACACAGCTGGCACATAACAAGTACAATATCACTGTTCTTTTTCTTTCTTTCTTTTTTCTTTTGACCGTTTTATCATCAACAAGTCATACATTCTCAAAAGCTGCTTCGGCCCAGTCCAGATTCTAAAGTCCTCAAGGTAACTCGTTAAAAATAAGCCACTTTAACCATAAAACATAGCAGGATTAATACTTCAAACGCAATCTAACATCCAACAAATCAGTTGCCACAAATTATGTGAAGTTGTGGTGTATGGTAATGGAAGATCCATGCCAAATCCATGATAATTTAAGTTTCAAGTTAGTACCAGTGACTCGAGATGCTTGTCAAAATCTTCAAGCTGGGATCTGACAAAGGAGATGGCTTCAGCAGCAGAAATAAAAGCACTGTAATTCTCAACTGCCACTTCTTGCATTTGCCTCCTAACTCTCTCTCCTTCCACTTTCAGCAACTCAGGCTCCTAATATATATATAGGAAATGGAAACATCAGCTAACTTTTTGTTTAGCCATTTTTTATTATTTTTTCAGAACCCTTCGTACAAGGAATGAAGAGTAGATTAGTATAAGCATTCTCTAATTGCAAAATGCCACCCCAGAGATCATTATGCCAGATAAGGTAGAATTCTGTGGTTTAGGTGCAAGATAGGCAACTTTACATCAGTTTTTGCATTTTAACTTCTTTGGGCTTGTTAAGCATAGTTGCTCTACTGAGGTACATTCACTTGCTATACTGCGCCAAAATGAATCTGGTAGGTTTCTGTCATTTTGGAATGGTATAGATAATGTTCAATCCATTTTAACATTTCGTATCTTCTTCTGCTTGATGCAGAAACTGAAGTATTGTAACTCGTTATATTGTTTCAAAATAATGCCCAGTTAAAAGAAATGTAAAAATATAAGTTTAACCAGCGGCATATTCAAATCTGGGCACCCAGGATTTAGAAAAATGTAACATTTATCTCAATGTTAAGTTCTGTAAAGTACTTAGAGCAATTTGAAACCAATTACAAATATGATTAATATATCCTTGCTCCATAAAAACTAGCAATCTTTTGAAAACCCAAAGACCTTTACAGAGCAAATCAAATCTGGACCATCAAAAGTATTCCATTCAATGGATAACAGCCAGCCCTGGGACTAACTCGAGACTTGATTGCAATGGAGGTTATTATGATCTGATTTCTAAAAGTTGGAAACCATCAGCATACCATACCACATTGACGCATTAGCAGTGAGATCTGGCAAAGACATCAGTATGTATCGATTTGATACCAGGTTTTGTATAGGCTTGTATCATCTTTGGATAACAGTATCCCTTCAATTATTCGTTTCTCACAAGTTAGGGTTTAGCAGTTTCCTCTTGAACCACCAATCTAATGAAGAAGCACTTAAAGCACATCTATAAGTAAGATCACGAACTTCTACAAAGAAAAAAGGGGATAACCTTGTGTAGTCTCTCAATGGAGAAAGAGAGAAGCTCGGACACGTAGGGCTGGTAGGCGGGGCCAGCAAGAGGAAGCTGGAGCTGATTTCCCGCCATAAATTCTTGATCTCGAGCTTCAGACTCCACATCCGTTGACGACCTCCTGTCTAGGGTTAGTGGCGCTGGTTTCGCTCTCTCGACCTCCATCGGAGAGAGATTCTTGTCACGATCTTGGCAAGATCTGAGAGAAATCGGTCACTGGTAAGCCTGGAAGAAAAAGAAAAGCAGTGGGGAGGAAAATAGAGAGCAGGTAAGAGGTTGTTTGTAGAGGTGGGGTCCACAGAGAAGTGAGCCAGGGAGGCTGACTGATGGGCCCACAGGGTAATATATATCATATTGCTTTTATCATTTTATATGTATTTGGGCTTGGGCCGAAGTAATTTAGTTGAGCCGAAATTATCTAAATTATATTTATATTTATACAATAAAAATCTTAATTTTTCGATAATTATTTAAAAAAATGATAAATATTTTTTATACTAATTATATATATTTATAAATTTAAATTTAAATAAATTATTTATTTAATATAAATATTTTTAATACATATATAAAAAATATAAAATATAAAGTGTAAGAATAATTTCTCTTTAAAATCAGTTCAGATCAAGCTTTTAAAAAACGTTTAACGGCTCTTAACGATGAGGCGAGCAGTTAATGGTTTAACGTTTAAACGGAATTAAACGGATGTTAAATCATAATACGGGTATTTTTGTAAAGTCTATTTTTTGACATTTACAAAGAATAAGTTATGTATATTTATACTTAATAATTAAAAAAATAATGAAAATAAGCAAAAATAATTATTATATCATTAGTGAGTGCTTAATCTAATTAATACTACAATATTATCACATCATAAAAAATTAAACAAAAATAAGAAGTTCTAAAGAGTTGGACACTATAAATTATATTTTAATTTTTTCAATCATAAAAATTCAATATGTTTATTTTGAGTGTTTAAAATTGCTCATAATATATAACTTTCACATTCAAATGAATTTAATAGTATTTAATCACTTTGAAATAATATAAATAAACGTTTTATTAGGATTAAAATAATTTAATTCTCAAAAAATAATTAAAACGGTTTTTTCTCAAATACTTAACGTCAAAGGGTCTAAAAAACGATTACACGGTTTAAACGGAGTATAAATTCCGTTTTTTAAAAGCTTGGTTCAGATATAAAAAAACTATGAATGACTAGATCTGATGGATGCAATAATTACTCATCCATCAGGTTGTAAAATAGCTCTTATTCTCTCCTTAATTTCTCTCTGCTTCCTTTCTTCTTTCTACAAGTTTTAGATCACAGTAAACATTACATTTCTCTGCCTACTGATATTTAAAAAAGATATAGGGATTTAAAGTGCTCACACTATATATACACTTGATAAAGCTATGATAGTATGTTGGCTACATACAACATAAGCTGAATGAAACCTTTCTATTATTTGCCAAAATTAATATGTAGGTAACTTGGATTGTAATAGTTTCTGCTGTTTAATAGAAATTAACAACTTCATCATACTTTTCAAAAAAAAACCCAAAACAAAACAAATATCAAATGCATCAACAAATATCATATTTTGTTAGAGAGGATATCACATTTGTTAGAAACAAGTGGTTAAATACATAAAAGGTTAACTTGTCTTGGAAAAAGTAGTGCCCACTTACTTTTTTTTAATTAATTGTGTTTTAGGAATATCAAATCTTTTAACATAATTGTTCAAAATTTGAAAGCTTGGCAACCTCTGAAGAACCATTAGAACTGATTTGATATAAGCCATCTGATCATACAGTATAAATGAACTTTTGATCCCACCTAAATGGTGTAATTTCATTCGGATGGCCGGAAAAATGGCGCCACTATACCACCACCGCAATTGCAAACGACGTGAAGTTCGGATCGTCGCATCACTCTTTCGGTGTTGATAACTATAATAAAGATAAAGATTGTGTGCATTTCAATCAATTAGAAGAAGGAAATGTGTACAGTCTTTGTTTCAGCAACAAATGGTCCATAATTCAAATAAATAATTGCATAATTACACAATATATTGTTTATAAATAATAACTTTGTTTTATAGTTTCTAGTATATATTATTTTGAAAATAAATATGTCTAGTATAATTAGTTAAGAAATTAGTTTCTGTATGTGACTAAAGGTGACAGATTAGAATCAAACTGGGCAGGAATTTATGGAAAAAAGAAAGACTTGATCCCTTTCATAAAGAAAAAAAGAAAACTGTCCTTTTATCAATTATCCATTTAATAATGTTGACACTGTTTCTTTACAGGGTACATTCAAATACCTTTCTTGTTAATAAAATTCAAGCACCTTTGAGTGCCATGGGAAGCACTTCTCCCTTTCTTGTTGGATACAAAATTATACTCTATTACTCTACTCATTAAATTAGTGACTCAGACCTCCACATAAATATATGTGAGAAAATATTTTTGTGCTTAGGAATCTATCTCTTAATTTATTCCCACGCATTTTTTATTCTAGTTGGTTTACGTGACTTTTGTTTTTTTTTTTCTTTTTTGGAGGTTTTTATTTTCATATAAACATATGAGTTATTTATATAAATACTTGAGTAATATATGTAACTTGTCTCCTATGCATTTTTATTTCTCAAAATTCTTTTTCTCTTTCTTCTCTCATGCGTTTTTATTTTCTCAAGATTTTTTCTCTTATTATCTCTCCTCTCTCCTGTCATTGTCTTTAATTTTTTCTCTCATGTGATTTTATTTTTTAAGACCATTTTTCTCCCTCTTCTCTCTCTTATTACTTTTTTCTTGAAAATTTATCTAAACACCTCAGTCCCATATCTAAACACCTGAATTCAAAATATAAACACCTGAATACGAAATGAAATACACCTTAGTCAAATATATAAACATCCGAGTCACTTATATAAACATCTAAGTCATTTATATAAACACCTCAATACATAATACAAAAACTTGATTCGTTGTACTAAATACATGAGAGTACATAAACGTATTTTTTTTATCAAAAATGAAAAAATTAGTACACATGAATATAATTTTATTATTAAAATTGAAAAGTTAGAAGAATTTTTTGAGAGATTTAGTTTGAGAGATTTAGTTTGAAGTACTATTAGTCGCTTCCAATATATATATAACCTCACTCACTCTTCAATTCAAACCAACAAAATCTCTCTGAGAAAAATGTCTCAAGCTGTAAATGAAACCACAGCAACTCCAGTAGCCCCTGCAACAACCCCGGCTCCCGGTTCCAATGAACCACCACCACCGCCTAAACCTAATCGGAACGTTTTAGTCGGTTACATTCTTCGTTCGGTTGCATCTCTCTTGGCGTTCATTTCAGCTGTAGTTCTTGGAGCTGCCAAGGAGAGTGTCACTCGGAGTAATTCGACGATGCGTAGCAGAGGTATCGAGTCGACACAGTTTGCAGCCTATGTGTAAGACCAGTATATATGCAGAGTAGTCTTTATAAACTAATTGATTAATTTTTTTATATAGACAATGGAAGATGTATATGTACACAGTCATTAATTTCATCAAGACGAATAAATAAAAAGAAGACCTATTTTTAACCCAAATTACTGCATTTACGACAAATAATTGCGGTACAATTCACAACAAAAAAAAAAAAAGAATTCTCTTCTCACCAAAAAAAACAAAAAACAAATTAATGTACAGAAATGTGGAATTAATTTCTCTCAATTTCCTTCTTCAATTCTTTCATCTAGGTATTCCATTACAGCCAATGTGATTGTGCTCATATACTCCATAGCATCTCTTATGATATTAGTTGCAAAGAAGGGTGTTTTGAGCAGGATTGCTATACCTCTTTCCATCGGCGATCTCGTTATGGTCGTACTCCTATTCTCATGCATGGGAGCCGCAGCGGCAGTCTCCGTCCTTTCCGATGACGGACAGCCGAATATAGGATGGAACAACATTTGTACAATTGTTGCAAAATTCTGTGGGAGGGTCAAGGAATCAATTGTGTTGTCTATGGTTGCCGGAGTAATTTACTTCATGCTTGTTGTATTGGCTCTTGTTGGCACTAAAAAACGAGTTTAGTTTCGTTGATAATTTGTTAAGGGAGCTGATATACAGATATGGTTCTTGATATCGTCATATATATGGGTTTAATTATACACATTATGTGAGTTATTATATGTGTTAATGATTTTATTATGCAAACTCATTTTATACTTGTTATTATGTAATTTAAATGAATTATTAATGATTTTATTATGCAAACTCATTTTGTGCAATACTGTTATTATGTAAGTTAAATGAATTATTAATGATTTTATTATGCAAACTCATTTTGTGCAATACTGTCATTATGCAATTTAAATGAGTTATTATACATATTAATAATATTTAAGTTAAGTAATAAAAATATTGTACATAATAAAGTCATTAACATGCATACTAACTCATTTAATTAATGTATATAATAAAACCTATATCGACGACAGTATCAATAATGATATCTCCATAACATTTTACATTTTACATTTGATATTGTATTTGAAGCTTAGTTAGTTAAGAGTATATGGAGCTTCGTTATTAAAGGATATAATTGTGAATTAGACTATATATGGAGCTATATTGCCGAAGGAGATAATTGTGAAATTGAAGGGTTTGTAAATAATTTGAACAGTTCTGATTTCTTAGAACTAGTGTAGATTATGTTTTTTTTTTCAGATCTAATGTTGTGAAATCTTTTGATAATAGATAAAACAAAGTTTAATTTTGATAAATGAAATTATAGACATAATCCAATCAATTTTTCACTTGATTTCTCCCAAAGTGTTTAAGCAATGATCTTCTGACTTTATTTTCACTATCAGATTACAAAGATATGTTTAATTGGGTTTCTTTTGTAATGCAAAAATGATTTAAGCAAAACTCAAAGGTGACAGATTAGAAACTGGGCAGAAATTTATGAAAAAAAGAAAGACTTGAGCACTTTCATAAAGAAAAAAGAAAAGAAAAGAGAACTATCCTTTATCCATTTAATAATGTTGAGACTGTTTCTTTATAGGTTACATTCAAATACTTTTCTTGTTGGTTAAATTCAAGCACATTTGAGTGCCATGAGAAGTACTTCTTCCTTTCTTGTTGGATACTAATTTCTACTTCATTACTCCACTAATTATATTAGTGACTCAGACCTCATTCTTCAATTCAAACCAACAAAAACTCTCTCAGAAAAATGGAATCTCAAACCAGAAATGGAAACAATGAAACTGAGCTAGACCCTGGTTTCATTCTTAAACGACCGGATCGGAGTGTTTTACTCGGTTACATTCTTCGTTCGGTTGCATTTCTCTTTGCGTTCGTTTCAGCTTTAGTTCTTGGAGCCGCCAAGGGGACAGTCATTCTGAGTAATTCAACGATGCGTAGCGGAGGTGTCAGGTCGACACAGTTTCCGGCCTATGTGTAAGACCAGTATATATGCAGAATTGTCTTTATAAACTTACTAATTTTTTTTTATATTGACAATGGGACGTATATGTAGACAGTCATTAATTTCATCAAAATGAATAAACAATAAAAATGAAGATATAATAACTTGCAGGTGCAAAATCCATGACAATATTAATTTCACATTAATACTAGAGTTGCTGGCAAATGAAAATGATGCACTTCAAAGGATTGCTTTTAAATTTTTATGTATTGGCATGTCCCCTATCTTATTTTTTTTTTTAAAAAAGACCTACATTTTTAACCCAAATTACTGCATTTACGACAAATAATTGCGGTACAATTCACAACAAAAAAAAATTCTCTTCTCACCAAAAAAAAAAAATTAATGTATAGAAATGTGGAATTAATCTCTCTGAATTTCCTTCTTCAATTCTTTGATCTAGGTATTCCATTACAGCCAATGTGATTGTGCTCATATACTCCATAGCATCTCTTATGCTATCAGTTGCAAAGAGGGGTGTTTTGAGCAGGATTGCTATGCCTCTTTCCATCGGCGATCTCGTTATGGTCGTACTCTTATTCTCGTGCACCGGAGCCACAGCAGCAGTCTCCGTCCTTTCCGACAACGGACAGCCGAATATAGGATGGAACCATATTTGTACCATTCTTACAAAATTCTGTTGGAGTGTCAAGGCCTCAATTGTGTTGTCTATGTTTGGTGGAGTAATTTACTTCTTGCTTGTTGTATTTGCTCTTGTTGGCACTCAAAAACGGTTTTAGTTTCATTGATAATTTGATATGGAAAATGTTTGGGGATACCGTTATTGATACCGATTTTATTATTCATGTAAAATGAGTTATTATTTATATCAACAACTTTATTATGCAATTTATTTTTAATAGGAGTTTTATTATGGAGTAATTCTAACGTGCATCCAACTTTTATGATACATTCAATTTTTATAGTATATTTTTTTAGAAATATCGTTCAAATCAAAAAATTAAGATTGTAGATGTGCTCCTAATTACTTAAATAGAATGTATATCAATTTGGAGTCAATTTAGAATGTGATTGGTCATTTATCACAAAATCATCAAAACTCTACCGTTAAAATTTTAAAATCATTTCATGAAAAGCAAAATCTCTTTCAAATTGACTCAAATTTGATACATATTCTATCTAAATAACTACAAACACATCTATGATTTTATTTTTTTAATTGGAACAATATTTCTTAAAAATATGTACCGTAAAATTTGGATGTACCATAAAAGTTGAATGTACGTTAGAATTTTTCATTATTATTAAACTCAAATACCACTAAGATGAATAATAACTCACTTAAATTGAATAATAAAAGTATTGTACAAATAAATTTTATAATAAAGTTATTAATATGAACAATAAAATCGGTATCGATAACGGTATCAATGATGGTATCTGTATATCAGCTCCCATTTGATATTGTATTTGAAGCTTAGTTAGTTAAGAGTATATGGAGCTTCGTTATTAAAGGATATAATTGTGAATTAGACTATATAAGGAGCTATGTTGCCGAAGGATATAATTGTGAAATTGAAGGATTTGTAAATAATTTGAATGCTTCTGATTTCTCAGAACTAGTGTATATTATGTTTTCTTTTCAGATCTAATGTTGTGAAAATCCTTTGATAATAGAGAAAAAAATTATTTTTGATAAATGAAATTATAGACATAATCCAATCAATTTTTTCACTTGATTTCTCCCAAAGTGTTTAAGCAATGATCTTCTGACTTTATTATCACTATCGGATTACAAAGATATAATTAATTGGGATTCTTTTTGAACGCAAAAATGATCTGAGCAAAACTCAAAGAAGTTATGAATTCACTAATTAATGTATAGTATGATAATTTCTCAACGTTAATTTTTAAATTCTTGATGAGAAAAAATCGAAATAGAATGATTTATATATATATATAGAGAGAGAGAGAAAGTAAAATAAATCATATTTAGCAGTTATATTCATTATTGAGCTCTAAAATTTTGTAACTGAGAATTTTAGAAAAGTGAAGGTGTATTAGAAATATATATATAAAAAAAAAAGGGAATTCCTTGACAATCAATTTTTAAATAATTTTTAGAAATTCTCAAAAACAGAAAAAAGTTGACAAACATATTTTTGACTTATAGATTAATTGTGCTTCAAATTTCATATAATTTAAAAGTCATTTGATATTTCATCAAATACTGTTAAATATGAACCGTTGTAAAAATCATGTAATTTTGATGGTCTTTAATTGAATATCAAATAATACTTAAATTATATGAAATTTGAAATACAATCGATCTATAAATTAAATAATACGTTTCTAAACTTTTTTTCTATTTTTTAGATTTTTTTGAAATTATTTAAAAATTCGTTATTAAAGTTGTTAAAGTAACAATTGTCGAGGAATCTCCACCCTTAAAAAAAAAGAAGCATTTCAATAGACTTTTTTTTTGGGACTTTGTGGAAGTCAATCATACAAAGAGTGCAGCATCTCACTTTGCTTCAGCCGTGTGATTAAGGAATCTTTTAATATTTTCTTATAATGCAACTAGTTTTGTCCCGAATTTTTTAATTAATAAGAAGGTGAAAATCTAGTAACTGTTAATGGTAAACTTAACAATTGTTACATTTATTTTTCGAATAAATTTGAAGAAATGTTAAAAATAGGAAAAAAAATTCTCGAACTTACAAATTATTTATATTTCAAATTTTATACAATTTAAATGTAATTTGATATTATATCAAAAATCATTAAATCTGAATTGTTACAAATTTTATGCAATTTTAATAGTATTTGTTGAAATATTAAATAATACTTAAAACTGCATACATAACAAATCAATAAATTTAAAAACATGTCTATAATTTTCTTTTTCAAATTTATTTGAAAAACCTTAATAAAATCTATACCCAACTCTCCAGCTCAAGACCGAAGACAACGATTAGATGCAACATTAGATATAACGCATACTTATTATTTATTGGCAGACAAATTGGTACATTAATACATGATTGAACTCGCAAAAAGCCATACATGTAACATTATGCTACATGATTAGTTGACATAAATTTATCAACTTGCACATTTTTGTGGTTAGGGTTTGGCTCTGATCAACTTTTTATACGCACAGACAACGATGATATTTTGGATAGTTAATGTTAGAATAAGCTTTCATGTTGCATTGATCACAATATTAAAACAACTCAAGGATGAGTTACCGTACTAATTAGAGAATTATGAACAAATAATGATGACTATGTGATTAATGCCTCTATAAATTACGTTTCATCTACTTGACAAAAGTGGCAAAAAGAAAAGTAAAAAATATTTGTTCTTAAATATCAAATTCTTATAATCAAGCATCCAGCATATGCATCCAAAATGTTATATAAACATGAGCCGGTGTCTGGCTTGCTAAGAAGCTATCAGAAAGGATCCGGAACAAGCTGTTAAAATACCTGCATAAATATTTTTATTAAATAAACTAAACAATTTATATAAACTGGAAGTTGAACTTTTAGTTGCACAACTAAAAAAGTTTCCTTATTTGATTTTATTTTTTTAATTGGTTTTATAGACAGGTTTCACCATTTCTTTTGCACAGTGATGTTCACCTGACTTGACATTTAAATAGTTAAGAAGAAATAATCCGTTTTAGATAAAGAAAGAAGCAATCTGAATAAATAGCAATACCTTTGCGGTTTCTTGTAGCAGCTCAATCAAAAAAATGACAATGAGAAATGTTATTCTTCAACTCCCGCAAAGCCAGTAGTCAAAAGGTATATAAAAGAAAAAGAGAGGTAAAAGGAAAAGAAAAGTTAACGGAGAAAACTTCGGATTGAGATTGTCAATTCAATTAATCATGGGCAGCTGCCATTGACCTGTTTTACTGTTTTGGAAGCAAATAAAAAAAATAACTAGTCAAAATTGCACCTGCTGGTTTAGACAGCCAATATGCACAGAACAAATCCAATATACCCAACCTGGTCTACAATTAATTTGTGGGATAACACCTTAATTTAGAATAATAAAGGAGAATTCAGTTGCATGGAACTAACCAATTACCCTTCCTAGAACATATCAGCTCCAAACCCCATTTAACAACCAAACAAACTATAAAACCCAAATCCAATTCCATTATCGCGTTGATACTCTATACAATTTAAACTTCCTAATTGGAAAACGATGTTCAGGGGTGAGAGAGAGAGAGAGGGAGGGGGGACGGGTGGAGGTGTTGACTACTTGAATATAAAAAACAAGCTTCTCTAAAGAAGCTATGAATATAATAAATCACCAGGTGCAATATGCAATAGTCTAAAAGGGTCACCTGAATTTTCCCAATAGGAATTCATTGAGTGGTATCTGCCGTTTGGTATTCCCTTCACAGCTTGAGGCAGGCGAGCTTCCTTCTGAAACAATTTTGACTGCTGAAATATTTTGAAAACTTTAATCATGCATGATTCGGAAATTGAAAATGTAATGTCAAGTTTCAAAGACAAGATAGAAAATTTTCAAGAAAAAAATGTGTGCTTCAAAAGTACATCTTTTTGCATAGAACAATATGCTATAATTCAATCATTCAACCCAAACCATAATAAATGTGAAATAACAGAGCATCCAGAGTACAGAAGTTCGAGAATAGCTCTACAAAAAAAATGTTTCCTAGCAAATTATACCTGATATTATTAATTTATAAATTTTGATGGACTACTAAAACAAAAGGAGATGCAATTACAACATTAATTCTTATCAAAGGGTTCCGAATAAGAATGGTCAAATTGATAACTTTTTAAATCTAATTCAGTGAAGCAAATTTTATAATACAAGAAGTCACGGAAAATAGTATCAGAAAAAGGAGGGAATCAACTCATAGCTTTTCAAACAAGATTAGAACCAAGATTAAAACCTTCTTTTGATTAATCAATTCATAATCTAAGCAGAAAAAAGAAGTTAATATCATCAGAGATCAGACTACATTCACCAGAAAGCACTCTCGCATTAGGAGGGAAATTATCTAAGTGTGGGAAGCTATGAAGTTCCTTCTGCTACTAGAACAGATTTGCAGTTATTTCCAAATACCACTATAAATACAATATATATGATTGCACACAAACTTTTTGGGTCTCACTTGCCTAAACAATAAAACAGAGCAAAAAGGGCCAAGCAAATGATAAATACTTCTCACCTTTGTTTGAACAAAACTGTTGTTCTCTGCCCCATGTAGCGAATTGATAGAAGATGTAGCATGTGAATTCACCCCTCCATTCTCTTGAATTGAGGCCAAGTTGGAACAGTTACCAACATATCCCTCTTCACAGGCCCCATGGTAAATCTGATTGAGTTCAAATCGGAGTTGGGAGTTCCTTTGACAACGATATATTTTAGTTGCCAAAGGTTGTGGTACTCCTGGAATACATAGGACAGTATTAAGGAGAGGAGGTGTAATTCCTTGGTTTTTTTCAGAGAGAAAATTATGATGAAATAATTAAAGTAACTTAGACATATCAAGGTGAAATTAATATGACAATTCTTGGAGTGGCAATTAAGTGTAGGTGAGAAATTATGTTCTTATTTACTATTTAGTAATTATCATCACTCTTGAAATAAACAGCCCACTGATGTTGCTCATATTTAGGTCTAAGGTGTTGAGATTGGTCTAGAAGGACATTGGCTCAAATCCCACTCTTGAATAAACAGGGTTTCTTTTATTTCCCCAGTTCTGTACATCGCAGGGCCTTTGCTTTCCCATATTTACTCCAGCATCACAATACAGAAACAGTTGAATGGGTCAGGTTGGTACATCAACGACCTGCCAAACCAGACTGGCCTGTCAGTGGGTCAACAAAGCTGGACCTGGACTCGACAGACCAAAACTTTTTGTCAGTCTTATATATGTCAGGTCAGGTCAGGTCAGGTCAGGTCAGTTTGGACATTGTAGCTTTAAATAATTTGCACTTACTAAGGGCACGCACCAGATATATCATGTACTGAGGGAAATCCATGACACGGCTAAGGCTAGGTTGCTATAGCAATGCTCTACTTCATTGCTAAGACCAGTGAACTTTGTCATGGACAATAGCACTATGTACAACCGCATACAGTGGTGCAAGTATCAGGGATTTTCTATAAATATACTAACTTTGAGATCGAATCATGTCTATTTTGGGTTTTCTATAAATTAAACTATTTGCACCTCTTGAGGAAGTTGAAGAAAAATTCACGTCATCAGGCTCACGTATGGTCGCTATGGGTCCTAAAAGCAAATAAGATAAGAAAAAAAAAAGAAAAGAACAGAAGTTATAATGTTTTCTAGTCAAGAAAATGGAGGCAAAATGTGCCTCAAATTCCTTGTTGCATATTGGGGTTCATATTCTATGATGTTGGAAGAAATTGAACAGTGCATATGCAAAAGATAGCCATTGTCTTTGACCATGTCATAAGTACTGTTCATGTTACTATCTGAAAATGAAAAATCAATAACACAAGCAAAATTCCATAATATATGCTTCAACCAGAGAAAAAAGTACAATAGCAGTAATACCAACCTTGACCTACGACAGAAGACAAGTTATCTTCCCCACCCATTGCCAGACAAGACACACGACTCATATCTGCAATCTCCTTTTTCGCTTTTACATCAATGCTTGTATTTTGATCTGTAAGTTATTAAGATTCCACATGTTTTTCTTACTTAAATATGTGAAAATATTAGAACTGTCCACATGACCTGTTAGCATCCCATAGGTCAATTTTCTTCTTTTTCATCTTTTCTCCTATCATCTTTCTCAGTTTCTTTTCCATTTTTTTTATAATGTTGGATGTCAGCATTAAAATCAATATATACATAAGAGGATACTGCCACTGGTAGTTAGTTCAGATGCTTTTTTCCCCTTCCTAGGAGGAGGTTTCTTAGCTTTAACTTCATTGTTGATGCCACTAGGAGAATCTCTCTTAAAGGCCAAGGGACTACACCTCTCTGAAATATCAACAGTAGGTTGTTAAGATGCAGTAGTACAATAGAAAAAAACATTTTAAATTATGGAGGAATAAAGCACCTGCATGAGCTGTGTACTGACTGGCTCTGACTGGCTTCTTACAAGAATTACAACAAACCTTCAAAATAAGCATGAACATATATTATCAAAGTAAGACATGTGAAGATAAATTTTTCTTTACAAATAAATTCATTGATCAAAAATCAACTTAGAGGCACTATTTGCAAGTAATACAAATTATATATGTGTTTGAATGAAGTAATTTAGATGACAACAATGATGATTGAACACCTTCAAACCAAAAAAAAAATGCCCATTGGACCAATACTCTTAACTTTCTCACAAGAACATGAAAGCTAGCATTTATATTTTGATTAGCTTTAGTTAAGAGAGGATCTCGTGGCTTCGGACTCACACAAATTCAGAAAGTCTATTTTGGATCGTTGGATCTAAGATAAAATCTTAGGATAAATGCTCAAAAGGGTTAAGGGCAAAATTGTCATTAGTTAAGAGAAAATACAGCAAAATGTGGGGTGCATTAGCAAGTCTTTGGAAATTTTGCAAATGCAACATGAGATCCGTGCTGCAAACATACTAAAAAAGTTAGGATATTTCAGGAAGACCCACAAAGAATTACAGATGAAATATCAAGAACAAAAAATATGGTGCCAATCTCAAGTCAGTTCAATCAATTTACCAGGTGCAAAGGATCAGCCATAGGTTTACACCCAAACACATGCATATCTGCAATGTAGATGCCACCGAAAGTATATTATTAGTATTAAGCTCCAGCTGTAGAATTTTATTATTGAAGAAATAGTAAAGGGATGACTACCTTCTTCTTCCAGTAAATTTGCTTCATCAGCATCAAGAAATCCCTTGCAAAATATCTGAGTGGCAATCTTCTCATCATTGATTTCTTCTGACAGAGTATAAGAATTAATTGTCAGTGTCAACTCCAAGCACTACCTTAACTAAGCCACAGATATCAATACCGACAGCCACACAAACTGAATCAAAACAAGCCAATGATGTTATTACGAGAGGGCCCTTCGATCCTTATTTATTTTATTCTTGTATTATAAATTCAGTTATATTTTTTTTCCCAATTTATTCTGTGCTTATCTTACTTTTTGCTTTTTTTTAGATGGCGGAAAGTGTAAGAGCTTGCACCAAATAAGCTGCGAAATAAAAATAAAAAGGCTAAAAGATGGGATGGTACTGGGTAAGTATATGATTGATATCCAATATTGAGATTCTTTATTGTACATTGTTATTGAATTTCTTGCACCATGCTACATATACGATAATGCAAACTTCTAATAAATTGTGGGCAGCAAAGAGCAGGTAAAATATGGAGAAGAGAACCTCTTTCATCTTCTCTGCCATTAGTAGCTCTAATAACCAAATTTAAGTTTATAGCTCGTAGAACTTTAAGATGCATGAGAGAATGCTAGTTGGGCCTCAGTGACACTCATTTGATTGTTCTACTTGACAGTATATCTTGGCTTTCTTGATTGGGGCCACAAGCATCCAATCTTACTAGCTCTCTCATAATAAACCATGGTTTTGGTACCATGAGACAAAAACTGGATAAGAAAGTGCATTGATTTGAAAAGCTTGAAGTCCAAAAGTCTTTCCTGATTTGATCAGATAGGTAGTGGTGGAGGTTTGGGGGTATCTTAGAGAGAGGAAAAGGACATATTTGGAGACTCAACAAGCAAAGGAAAGAAATAACTACAAAGATGGTGTGAAATATTGAAAGGGTAGATAAAAGAAAACAAGGGCTGCTTTAAAAAAAATAACTGCTTAGAGGCTGTCCAAAAAACAAATAGCTTTCTCCAAGGAGGGAGGAGAACCGGTTCTTTGCAGAGGGATGATGAGATACCTTTTATTAACTTATTTCTTTGTTGTTTGTTTTTGGAAATATCTAGTTACATCGAAGTAGAAAGATGGTTGCCCTTTACCACCTATTTAACAATTAAAAACAGAAATCATAGAATGACAATGACGACAATTATCATTATAAAATAGTAATAACATGTACCAGTTGTAACATCTGAATAATTCTCGACCTTTAGGAGCTTCACAACAGAAGTCATCCTCCAACGACCAAGCATGCAGACCATTTTAACAGATCAACCTATATTTAAATCAAACCATCATATCACAGTTAAATTCACAGACTGTACTATAAAGAATCGAAGAAAAAAGCTATCAAATTAATGGCAACTTCATACAATGTAGCTCTAATTAAAAAATGCAAGAAAAAAGAAAAAAATAAAGAAGGACATAGTAACTAATTTACCACTTTGGTCAGGTTATGTACCACATTAAACAGATACACTGGCCAGAACAATATATACACAGGATCAGCTTGGCAGTAAAACTCTTGTTCCATTCATATATTTGTTTCAGGCTTTTTTGATTTTTTTTTTTTTGGCACAACTCAAGGAGAGTGGAGAGCTACTGGGTTCAAGGTTTAATTTCACGTTAAATTATGCAAAACTGAGTCGGTTTGGGCTCAACTACACAAATGACTTAATTTGGGATTAATTTTACAATTAAGGGTAATTACAGCTTAGTTGGTAATGATTAGGGGCTGAGTGGGACATTTTAGGAACTGATATAAATATGATTCAAACCCAGTTCACAAAAATACATGATGAAGCTCCAATATACCCAAAAGAATTGCAATTGTTGCAAAGAATAAACTACTCCATAGTTTTTTTCTTAACTATAGGGGAAAGTCATGGCTCCTCTGTCAATGCAACTTAACTAATTTCAACCTAAATTGGTGTAAGGACAAATTACACTCAAGGGTGTGCACAATATACCCGATTCAGTGAGGGCATTGGCATAAATGTATATAAAACGAAGAACGAAAAGGTAATTTAAGGTCCCTGTTGAGCAGTTAGACTAGGATTAGGGATAATTGGCCTCAAAGGCATATGGCTAATCATCGTCATTGACCAATTTAGAAAAAATAGGAACTACCACCTTTAGAAAAAAAAAATAATCACAATATTTTTTTCTATTTTTAGACATAGCCATTACTTTCACAGAAATAACCCTTAGAGAGCAACATGTATAAAACCACAGCACTGTACAACTTGCAAATAATCAGAATAGCAACTCAATTTTTCTATTCATCATCTCTTCTCTTATCTTCTCTGTTCTTTTAGTTACTTACAAAAATCAACATAGTGTCAGAGCAGGATTGGCCTGGCTCAAAATGAAATTCCCACAAGGCCTCCTCAAAACTGATACAGCTAACAAAGAACTGTATCAGCAAAATAGCAAGGCCTGCATCAAACTGGTACCAGTCTGAAACTGCATACCAGTCAACAAGTCACAAAAGACACTGAGCAGATAACAAGAACTGCTACAGCTATACATACAAAAGATCATAGACTATCCAAGCTAGCAACATCAAAAACCAAAAGAGCAAGAGAGTATCTGTTCTTATCTCTAGCAGTACGAGCTCAACTCAAGAATTACCAGAAAAAACGAGGGCCATAGAGCCGGCACAAGCACAAACCTTGATGTGTTCTTTTTCGGATCTCTTCCTTCTCGAGCACAATAACTATGGAGCAACCAACGCCAAGAGAAAATGCGAAACACCGCGAACTCGCCGTCTCAAGAAACCCTAACCTCCATTAATAGCCGAAAAACTTCCGACACCAGAGCCTTTACGGCTCAAAGACCTAACCTAGAAACTCAGCCAAGGCGAAGGGAGTCCCTACCACCGAGCGGCGCGAGCATTGCAAGTGCGCAGGCCACAACCGCGACGGGTGATGGTTTCTCCACCTCACCTCCGGCCGATTCGAGAGAAGGGTCCAAGGCGAGGTGGATTTGGCAGAGGGGGTCCCCGATCGACGACCAGACAGCGACGATTGCAAGAAGGGAGACTCGGGTTGATCGCAAATTCCCAGTACAGAGAGAGAGAGAGAGAAAGGGGGGAGGAAGAGGAATGGATATACAGAGAGAATCGCTCTATCGGTACGGCTGAGACTACATGAAGGGAAGGGATCGGACACGACCCGTCTCACCCGCCTGGGAAATAGTTCGGATCAAATGAGGCAAGTGTTTCAATAGCTGTTGGTACTGCTCCGGAAAAAAAAATTTTAAATAAAGACTTCCGTTATTAGTTCCGACATTTATTCATTTTTAAATGTTTCAATAGCTGTTTGTACAATTAAAAACTTCGGTATGGTTGCTAAGTTAATATTAAATTTCTCTAAAACAAAATGGATATTAGATTCCGGTGTAACAGATTATATAACAGAAAATAAGATTTTTATTAGATAATTTTATAAAATGTGAGACCAACCAATTTGTGACCGTTGCCGATGGTGAAAAAATGAAAATTCTCAGTTATGGTTCAATTAATCTCTTTTTCCAAAGATTTACCAAATGTCTTATATGTCCAAAATTGTTCATCCAATTTTGTTATCCATTAATAAGATTACAAATGAGTTAAATTATAAAAGTATTTTTTTCATCAAAAAAGGTAATTTTTCAAGAATGGATAACAAAGAAGATGATTGATGAAGGTTCTTTTTTTAATGAAGAAAATGGACTCTATTTTTTGAATGAAGAAAAATATAATTCTAATGTAAAAAAAAGGAAGAAGAATTAGACACCTTTCGGCATAAAAGAATTAGACATCTCTAATAAATTTTGAAATGTCTCTTTGATTTTAAAAATTTAGATTGGAGTGATTGAGAGATGTATAAGTTTTATAGATGATTTTTCAAAAAACCATCTGGTTGCATTTGTTAAATATAAAAGTGAAGTTTTTTCTTAATTTCAAGAATTTTATAATTTTGTACAAAATTAATTTGATGGAAAAATTAAAAATTTTATAAGTGATAAATGGAACGGAATTTGTAAACCAAAATTTATCAATTTTTTTCAAACAAAAAGAAATTTTACATCATATCACTTGTGTTTATATATCCGAGCAAAATGGAGTTTCGGAAAGAAAAAACTAACATCTCTTTTATGGTAAGTCAAATTAGAAAATTAATCATGCATCTAGGATACTACATTCAGAAGACATAAATAAAATTTTGAGATATTTAAAAGGGACACCCGGAAAAGAAAATTTGAATGAAAAACAATAATTCTAATAATATATATGACTATTCCGATACAAATTGGGTCGGAAGTTTTGATCGAAGATCGACAACTAATTTTTGTACATTTATTGGTGAAAATTTAATTACATGGAAGAGCAAAAAATTAAATATCGTGTCTCAATCAAGCACCAAAGTGGAATATCAAGCCATGACATCAATCAGAAGCGAATTAATTTGGATCAAGCAACTTTTTACATATCATCAAACATCAAGCACCAATAAAAATGTTCTATAACAATCAAACAGCAAAACACATCACATCAAATCCGATGTTTCATGAATGAATGAAGCACATCGAAGTAGACAATCACTTTGTTCGAGAAAAAAATAATTCAAAGGAAATCAAAACTCCATTTTATAAAAAGTAAGATCAATTGGTAAGTGTCTTCACTAAAGAGTTAGACTCAAAACTGTTTGAAGAAAATATTAACAAGTTAGAAATGCTCGACATCTACACTCATAATTTGAGAGGGAGTATTGAGAAGTTATTAAGATTAGAGATAATTGACCTCAAAATCATATGGCTAATTACCATCATTTGCCAATTTAGAAAAAAAATAACAGTTACCTTCTTCAGAAAAAAATAAGCTCAACCACTTTTTTTTATTTTAGACATAGCCATCAATTTCATAGAAAAAACTGTTGAGAGCAACATGTATAAAAACGCAACACTGTACAACTTGCAAATAATCAGAATAACACCTTATTTTTCTATTCATCACCTCTTCTCTACTCTGTTCTTTTAGTTACTCACAAAAATAAACGCTTACAATCTATATGAACCGTCAGTGTCAGATATTACTGATGTAATTGTAATATTGTGAAGGTAATGATGCAATAAAAGTAAACATATTAATTTGGAGCTATTTTCTGGTCATAATTGGAGCTAACTTTATATTAATTTGGAGCTATTTTCTGGTCATAATTGGAACTAACTTTTGCTGACCAATTACTACAAATTCTTGCAATATGATTTACTTGTTCTAACTGCAAATAATCCATGAATTTATGAAGAAAAAATTCTGCATGATGCATTGATGCATTTATCATATTTTGTATGGAGTTATTGGTGTTTATAATTAGTTCAGACAGAATTTCAAGTCATAAAATCATCAAAGTTAACAATTTTGAGTAATAAAGTAGAATTAAATTCAAAGATTGGGATAATAATTAAGCCAAAAGATTAAGAAATTCATTAAATATAGCTTAGGTCTGAATAAATTGATCATATAAAACATTTAAAGATGGCGTTCAAGATCACTAGAATCAAGCGAATTCTACAACAAACTCATTAATTATAGGGGTCTAAGTGTAATTTATATTTTTTAATGTAGTGTCTATAAAAATTTGATGTGATGATTTTCTAGAGATCAAATAAGGATCTCATCATATATAATTTACATCCATACGAAAGTTACCACTTTCATGCAATGCCTTTTTTTTATTTTTATTTTCTGACTATGCATATATATATTACAGAGGGAATAGAACACGTTTCAATGCTTATCAGAATATATTTTAATATATTTTGAACGTATCATTATTAAAATATAAAAATAAAATTTTTATACAAATTTTAATATTATCAAATAATTATTTTATCTATAAACAATGCATAATTTAAGAGAAGAAAGCAAATAATTAATTAACAATCAATAATTAACAATCAAATCAATCATTATGAAGACAAGCGACACGCATTTATCTACAATAAATTAAATTAAAGGCCACAGACTGCCCGAATCTTACGGGCATTTGCTGTTAAAATAATAATAAAGGCCACAGACTGCCCGAATCCTTTCGACCAAGGCCGCTGTATCCAGCAAGGCATGACACGTGGACCCACATGTCGTAGTCTTAGATCCACTTTGCACCCAAAAAGCAAAACCTACTAATTTAACCTTTACCGGTTCATGATCCGAGAGTAGCCAGTAATTTGATAACATGTCTCTTTACCTTCCTCAGCCTCCAGGTAATTATTTAAATCGCTCAATTCAACATGAAAATTTTATCAACCGTTGCTGCGCTATCAAAGCTATAACATTTTACAACAACGACCCGGATAATTTTATATTTTATATTTTGTCCCCACACAAAAAATATTATATTAGAATAATTTATTTATATATTAAAATTTATAAGTATTTATAATTAATATTAAAAATATTTATTATTTTTTAGATTATTATAAAAAAATCAAAATTAAAATTTTATTATATATATAAGTATATTTTACGTACTTTTAATTTTAATAATTTAAGATATAAATATTTTAAAAAAATATAAATATATTTAGAATGTAAATAAAAAATGTAGTTAGGGGGTTCAGGAGAGTACTATTTTGTATTTCTCTTTTTTATTTTTGTTTGGCCAATGATAAATACGCCGTATTTTATTAATCGTAGTACCTCGACCTTAGGTAACAGGCAATGTTTCATTTCATCTTTCATGCTCTCAGTCTCCACCTACTCCGTATATGCATCCATAAAGCGGGTCGTAAAAAAACGTGAACTCGACCCGTTTACATTATTGAAGCATGGGGGCGTCAACAGTTGAATCGGGTTCCAAAAAGCCGGGCTCAAATGAATTACCCCACTTAAATCCCAACTGTTTATATTCAGACAAAAAGAAAGAAAAGAAAAAAACAAAAGCGAAGATACTTTCCTCTTCTCTCTAGTTTATTCCAAATTTTCAAAATTCCCCCATTATTGTGGTCGACTTGTTCGCTTAAGCGAGCAGCAAGAGCTCGCTTCTGCTTCCATCACACACCATCTGTGAACAATTTAGAAGAATCCTGAGAAAAAAAGGGGATTCTTATTGTTCTAGTTGTTCGATCTTGGAGCCATGGCTCTGGAATTTGGATTCTCGGACTCTGATTACGCATCTATTGTCTCGATAAATATCTTCGTGGCCTTGCTCTCAGCTTGTATTATCATAGGCCATTTGTTAGAGGAGAACAGATGGATGAACGAATCTGTTACCGCGCTTTTAATCGTTAGTCCCCCCCCCCCCCCCCCCCCCCCTCCTTCTCTCCCCCCTCTCTCCCTCTCTGGGTATGATCGGTATGGAATTTACCAGTACGATAAATGGCTTGACACCAGTAGTATTTATCATTTTGATGTATT
This sequence comes from x Bolboschoenoplectus mariqueter, assembly GCA_037678475.1. NCBI lineage: Eukaryota > Viridiplantae > Streptophyta > Magnoliopsida > Poales > Cyperaceae > x Bolboschoenoplectus > x Bolboschoenoplectus mariqueter. The sequence goes on along the minus strand of CM075236.1, from coordinate 2,872,760 downwards.
TTTTGGCAATGTTGCAGGATCTTGAAGTCACAATTGGGTGTTTGAATTTCTGAATTGTGTCAAAATATGTTAATTATAAGCAAAAAATTAGCAGTATGAGGAATTGACTGGTACACACTCCATGCTAGACTGTTATCAGAGTGGACTAGCCGAGACATTTTTTTATTGGAAAATGGTTGCGAGATACCATTGTTGATACCGTTATCGATACCAACTTTATTATTCATGTAAAATGAGTTATTATTCATATTAACGACATTATTATGCAACTTATTTTGTATAGTATTTTATTATTCAACTCAAATACATGAATAATAACTCATTTAATCTGAATAATAAAAGCACTGTACAAATAAGTTGCATAATAAAGCCACTAACATGAATAATAACTCATTTAATATGAATAATAAAGCTGGTATCGATAATGGTATCAATTACAGTATCTGTATATTAGCTCCCTTTTTTATTTTGTTTGTAAAATTGATATAGTTTAGTTCTCTTCTGGTAATGAAAATCAGATATTCTGACTTTAAGTAATGTGTGAAAGCTTTTCCGAATGTGAGGTACTGGTTACTGAGTGTGAATGGGATTTTTAATCAAACTCAAATCAATTTTTGAACATTTTAGGGGCTTTGCACCGGAGGAGTGATTCTATTGACCACTCAAGGGAAGAATTCCAAAATTCTTGTATTTAGTGAAGATCTTTTCTTCATTTATTTGCTCCCTCCTATTATCTTTAATGCTGGGTAATTTTTTTCCTTTAAGTTTTGGCTTTGCTAATAGTTCATAGTTCTGTTTATGTCATTAATAGAAGGTGTTGATTTCTCAATAGGGTTAAATACTATTCGTATAGGTAATATACTGCATAGTATCAGTACCAGATTACTGGTACTAGACCTGATTAGCACTGTAGCAGTATGGGTATAGTTTTCTTCAAAGTTGCGGGTCAATTGGTTCTGGTTAAGTGCAACTTCTCAATAGTATCATGAAAAAAATTCAGAAAATTATGTTCATTTTTCTCCAGGTTTCAGGTGAAAAAGAAGCAGTTCTTTCGTAATTTCATGACGATTGTTCTATTTGGTGCTGTGGGGACGTTGATATCATTTGTTATTATTTCTCTAGGTTTGCTTTCTTCTGTCTCTCTTCTATGAATCCATGCTCACCATGTTTTTGTTTAAGCATGACCAGAGGTGTTATAGATACTCTCTTTGTAGGGACTGTTTCCTACTTGTTGCTACAACTTTTGTCCATGCTTGTCCATGCTGGTACTTCCCATCTGGTATGGTTGCATTGGTCCATCCAAACCATGCCATTCTGTCTAATAAATTGGTACCAGTACAGATCGTTTATTACTGGTAGGAGTTGAATTATCATAAACAAAAAGAAGTTGAAAAGTAATTTTCTTCTTTACTCTAACCTATGTTCAGGTGCTATAAGCTTGTTTCAACGGTTAGGCATTGAAGCCTTGGAAATAGGAGACTTTCTTGGTAATAGCTACTTCTTTCTTATCTCTATATCCAGATTAAATTCTTTTGGAAATTATCTTTCTTATTTATCTTGTCATATATCCAAATGGACAATTTTGTTACTATATTTCATTTTTCTCCTTTGGCTAGTTACTAATTTATTCTCTGTCCTCCTCTCTCTACATTTCTTTTCCAGCTATTGGGGCAATTTTTTCTGCAACAGACTCTGTGTGCACCTTACAAGTTCTCAACCAAGACGAAACACCATTGCTATATAGCCTTGTTTTTGGTGAAGGGGTGGTCAATGATGCTACATCAGTGGTCTTGTTTAATGCTATTCAAACATTGGACCTAGGCCATTTGGACTCCATGACAATTCTCAAATTTGTGGGAAACTTTCTGTATCTTTTTGCAAGTAGCACCTTTCTTGGAGCGTTTGTAAGTATGACTTGTTTATGCATCTTATTTTGCTTGATTATCGTACTTTCCATTGCTGTTGTCGTGTCTATCTTGATTGATATTGGTTTGACCTGAAGTTTTACTTAATTGCAGGCTGGTTTGCTTAGTGCTTATATTATCAAGACATTATATTTTGGGAGGTTGGTGAATAAGACATATTAATTGTTTTTATTTTATAACTGCTTATACTATGATTGTACAATAAAGAAATAAAAAAAGTTACAACATATGTTAAGATTTAAGACATCTATAGTGACTGTTTATGGAGTAATAAATTTGTCCTGAAATCTCACTTATTCTCTGTATTTCATACCTTAGGCACTCGACTGATAGAGAAGTGGCCATAATGATCCTCATGGCTTATCTCTCATACATGTTGGCAGAAGTAAGACACATATTTTTTAACTTGCAAATACAAAAACTTTTGAATTGCTTATTATTTGTCCTTATTATATATTTTGTTTGTGAAAAGCCTGTGGATCATAATTTATTCTGTAATCTACCAAAGTTGCTGCTTAGGAGGAAATCTCCCCTTATAAAAGAAGAAGCTGTTTGACTGGAGGAAGACAGTTCAATTATTTTTTTTTTTTTTTGAGGAAGCATAAGAAGTTTACATCACTGCATTGGCACCATCCTAAGTGGGTTTGACTTAAACAATCTTTTGGTGTGTTGCAGCTGTTAGATTTGAGTGGAATTCTGACAGTATTTTTCTGTGGCATTGTCATGTCACACTACACCTGGCATAATGTGACAGAAAGTTCTAGAATTACAACGAAGTATGTGCTCTATCCATTCTTCATTTTATTTAGTTCTGTTATATATATTTCTTATTTTATCTGAGCAATTTGTTTTTTCTGTAGGCATGCATTTGCGACCTTGTCATTTATTGCTGAGATTTTTATTTTTCTTTATGTGGGCATGGATGCATTAGACATTGAGAAGTGGAGGTTTGCTAGTCAGAGGTAATTTTATCTGTATATCTTTTGAGTAATTTGGTTATATTCCTTGGACTGTCGTATTTCGTTTTAGATTTATTGTGAATTTTTTATGGACAGTCATGTAAGAGCTCCAAGCATAAACAACATCTTTTTCTTCTTTTTTTCTGTGTGCAGCCCTGTTAAATCAATTAGCATAAGCTCAATTATCGTAGGTTTAGTGATGGTTGGAAGAGCTGCCTTTGTTTTTCCTCTCTCTTATCTGTCAAACCTGAGTAAGAAAACTGGGAGCCAAAAGATTACTTTCAGAGAACAAGTGAGTGTTTTCAGTACATTTTAGTAATTATTTCCTATCTTACTTTCTGTCCTTCTACTGTCAGCTTTTTTTAATCGATCTTTTGTTTTGTTTTCTTGACAGGTAACAATCTGGTGGGCTGGTCTTATGAGAGGAGCAGTGTCTATTGCACTTGCTTATAATAAGGTTAGATTTCATCATCATCCTTTCTTTTATTTTATTTCTTGCACATTTTATGGGGTAAATGACAAATCAAAGTCTCAAGTCCGACCTAAGTTGAACCCTCTCCCTTCCTGCTATACATCCTTTATTATAAAGCACAAGCTAATTTAAGAATGGTTTCTATATGAAATATCTCTTCTGCTTACACAGAAATTCTGAATGAATGCAGTTTACAAATTGGGGGCACACTCAACTGCCGAGCAATGCCATCATGATCACCAGCACTATAATTGTAGTTCTTTTCAGCACTCTGGTACTTATCCTATCTATACATTCAATTAAAAAAAAATAAGAACGGTTATCTTTAAAAAAATTGAGGTTGAACCTATTAATTTAACTGGGTATTTATCAGATAACTATTGTACCTGTCGGTTTATGCTGGCACCATGCCATTATAATGATTATATTGATTTTAAACCTGATTAGTATTGTGTTGGCTGGTTTGTTTAGCTGCAGTTATGTGATTTGTGCAAATGCTAGGCTGATTGGATACTTTAGCGGATAGTTTGTATGAGTAATAAGTAAATTAAGGACATTTGTCAGTACTTGACTGGATCAGGAGCACACCTGATTGGAATTGCCTTTGTTTGGGTTTTGACTGTACCTCTGACTAGAGGTCTGATGCTAATTTCAGAGCTTGAATGAAGTCTGTTTGTGGTTAAAGGCTTAAAGCACCGACATAATAGAAGAATCGAGACATTGCTCTCTGATAATTACCCAAAATAATTTTCTTGATTTTTTTCAGGTTTTTGGTATACTGACAAAGCCTTTAGTAAGACTTCTGCTGCCAAAGCGACACCTAACCCGTGAACTCAGCATTTCTTCTGACCCACCAAGCCCGAAATCATTCCTCACCCCACTACTCAACAATGGCCAAGCATCGTCAGAGGTGGAGCCTGCACCAGAAACTCATCAGAATATTCTGCGTCCATCCAGCCTACGCATGTTTCTGACGATCCCTACACGCTCTGTGCACCATTATTGGCGCAAATTTGATGATGCGGTTATGAGGCCAGTTTTCGGTGGGAGGGGCTTCATGCCTTACGTGCCCGGCTCACCGACCGAGCGAAGTGTGCATGATGGGGAATTAGCTTAGGGGGTGGATTGAGAGGGAAGGAAGGGTACTCCTATAATTTTGTTTATTTCATACCATATTTATTATTTTTTTTCCCTTTTTGCTTCATATGTATGTATAGCTGTGTTCTGTATATGATGTGTATGAGAGGAGCTGTCACAATGTATATTATTTACCTCTTGTATGTAATTGTAGATGCAACAGTTGATTAGTATTGTATTAGAGTTGTATTTTTTCTGTATCTCCTTTTCGGCTATTCTTTCATATGCGTTAACAGCAACACAAACAAATACTGTATGGTTGCTAGTCTTCTTAAAATTAAAGCAGATACAAATATTTGATTTTGGAGTTCCAACTATAGAAATAATGGTAATCTAATGAATTGTGTGTGATATGTTCTGTGAACTCTACCGTCTTTTGTTTTCTTTTCACTTTACAATTAGTGTAATTTAATGATAGTGAAATTATATTGAGAAAATATTTTGTTTCCTGACTCTGTACCCCAATTCAAAGCCTGCGTCTGTATTGATTCATTTAGCCAACATGTTTTAAAAGCCCAAGCCCGTAACTGTTTCTCTCTCTCTCTCTCTCTTATTCCTTTTAGTATCAAAGGCTCCAAGCAGATCTTTATTCCTTCTCACTGCTGCTTCTCTCTCACCCGTTGACCAACGAACAAACTCTCTCTCTCTCTCTCTCTCTCTCTCTCTATGAAAGCCAGATCGGATCGTAGCACTGAGAATCTTGATCTTAAAACGATGGAGAATGTGATCTCTAAGTTGGATAAGCTTTAGAGAGCCTGTTTCGCCTCTTGGAGACCATGGCAAGGATAGCGCGTTCCTCCCTTCGATTGTCCTAATCGAAATCCAGGTTCCGATCTCTCCTTCTGGCATACGATTACGACTGTCTACAGTGAGATCTCAAATCTCTTTGACACAAATTCAAATATCTGGTCTCTTAATTCTTACAACCAAACTTAATTTCCCAGATGTTAATTCTTACAATCTGAAGTAACATTTTCTACTGGACCTTTATGTTTTCGACATTTTTCACAAGAATGAGGCAAGAACACTCCAATTTGAAATAGTTGACCTCAGTTTATAGAATTTCTGTTTTAATATTATATTATTTTGTTAAATTTATTTTGAAGTTGTGCGGTCATTTTTTATATTTCTTCTGTTCTCCCTGTACATCTTCCCATATAAAAAAGGCAATAGAGTGCGGCTTTGAATTCCAGTCAATTTTGTGATATAACTCAAAAGTCGGAAGCTTCTAAAATTGAAGTATTCACAAAGGTTTTACCTTGAATGGGGCTCTGATAAATCGTTACTATTGAAGAGGTGAGTTGAAAATATTTCAAACACTGAAAATAATAATGTCAAATCATTACTAAATTATCCTTATCCTTATTCCCTAAAGAACAACTCTTTTTTTTTTTTTCCAAATGTTAAGTTCATGGAACTAATCATTCGAAAAACCGAAAATTTTTTAATATAAAAAAATAATAAATCAAATTAAAAGTATAAGAAAATGATAAGAAAAATATAAGATTTAGATAAGATGAATTTGATAAATCCATTCCTAAAAAATTGGGAATGCACTTATTAAATATGGTCTTAGATTTTGAAAATGTATTTATCAAGCACGGCTTTAGATTTTGAGAACAGATTTATCAAATCCATCTTATCTATATCCCGCATTTCTCTTATCATTTTCTTATATTTTTAATTTGACAAATTCGTCTTATCTATAACCCGTCTTGCCTTGAGAATGGAATAAGTGATGGCTTGAGAGTATCTATAATAATTCAAAAGTTGTATGTAAATTAATCTACATTTCTTAGTTTTGAACATCACTTTAAGTGCAATGAAGCCCTTCTAGATACTTGCAAACATTATATATAGAAACTTAGTTATAACTTATAACTAAATATAAACTGCTCCCAATCAGAACTTCATAAACAAGTTCAAGCGGGATAACCAAGTCTTCTTCTTCGGGAGGCGCTCCTCGGGAAAATAGCCCGGATATGAAGGCTCCGGGAGAGGAGCTTCTCCCCGTAGCATCTCTACAACTTTCTTCATGTCAGGCCTTCTCCTTCGGTCGCCTTGAACACATATCAACCCGATCAACATGAACCGCCATGCCTCTTCCTCCGGGCACTCATCCACTATATATGGATCAATTATCTCTAGTAGTGCACTGCTTCTCCAATGCTCCCAAACCTATATGTTCAATGTAATTTCACTTCGATTTAGCACATGTACTCTGGTTTCATATTATTTATTGATGATTTTTTTCTTTTGATTAGTGATAGAGCGTGGTTACTCACATCATGTGTGAGAACACCTTCATAAGCGAACACGGTCCATTTGGTCATGATCTCCAAAAGTAGCACACCGAAGCTGTACACATCTGCTTGGGGCGAGTATATCGGCTTTGGCGGCCATAGCTCCGGTGCAATGTATCCCCTGTCATAAAAGAAATAACCAAAGAAATTAAAGCAATGGTAATAGTTCGAAACCGGTGTTGATTTAATTAGTACTTACGGGGTACCGACTGTGACTCGAGAACTCTCTTGGGATTTGTCTGCTCGTAGTATCCTTGAAAGACCGAAATCCGCGATCTTAACAGCATTCCTTTCATCAAGAAGAACATTTTCTGCTTTGAGGTCACAATGTATGATCCTCTTTTTATTTCTTGATTCATAATGGAGATAGCGAAGACCATCAGCTATTCCTTTGATGATTCTCCTTCGTGCTTCCCAGTCTAAGGTTTGCCGCAGAGAATCGTCTGTACAGTTCAAGAGGAACATATTTTTTGTTAAAGGTCGAGGCCAAAAGAAACCAAAAAAGTATATCAAAAGTTTTTTTACAAAAAAAAAGAAAAATCAGAAAAGAGTACGTACCTGTCAAATGTTTTCCAAGATCTTTATTTTGTATGAATTCATAAACTAGAACATAGTGTCCGGCTTCAATGCAAAAACCGAGTAGTTTGACGAGGTTTCTATGATATAGTGGAGCAAGCAAAGAGACCTCTTTCCCCAGATCTAGCAGCCGGCTTAAGGGAACTGAATCTTCTCTGAGCTTCTTAATTGCTACTTTTTCTCCATCAATAATTCCCTTGATAATAAAAGGAGCCTTAGTTAATTAGAAATGAAGGTGGTTAAAAAAGAAAGGAACAATGTTTTTTCTTTCTTTTTTTAAAGAATTTTGCTATGATGTTTGCCTTTATTTTATTACATATGAAAATGAATTTATATTAAATACAACATTGATTATTTTGTCTTTTGCATTCAATGTTCAAATTTTAGATATGAAAATTCAAATTACTATATATAACCCTTTGATGAATTTAATTTAAAAATCTATCAAATATATTTCAAATGATAAATTCAAATTGGTCAATAAGTTCTTCACATCAAAATCTTATAGGATACTGAAATTTTTTATTTTTGGAGTTTTCTAACCATTTTTTTGTATTCTAAAATAATAATAAATTAATGAATATTTGAATATTAGAAGTGTAAATTTTAAAAGAAAATCTGAAATAAATATTTAAAAAAACTCTAAAAATATCCTACAAGATTTTAATCTAAAAAATTTATTGAACAAATTAGATTTGTTGTTTAAAGTCGATTTAATAAAATTTTGAATTAAAACCCACCAAAAAACTTGATGAGCTTAAGCTCATTCTAGCTTTACTTTGTGTATATATATATATATATATATGATAGTGAGGAATACCATAAAAACAATTTACATGAAGAACACATCAAAGTACTATCCGACTTTTCATTATTCAATGTTATCTGTATTATTGTGTGTTCTTGTTCATCTTACCTCAAAGACTTCACCGAAACGACTGCCGCCGAGTTTCCTTCTTTCAGAAAAGTTTTCTGTGACAGTCTGTAGTGTTTCCAAAGAATATTGAACAAGCTCAGTGCGTGTGCTTGAAGCTATAATGCTGGTTTCATGATAACCCATGCCTTGCGACAGTCCGTCGGTGGTGAGAAATACTGGAAAGCATATAAATGGCAACAAGATTAATATATATATATATATATATATTAAGCTAAGAAGTTTCTCTAGGAAATATTAAGTATATAAAGTTCCAACCAAATTACAGTGGATAATTGACATATATAGCAACTTACTGGCATTTTTTCTTCTGAGCTTTCTTACTGCTATCACACCAAAAATGATGAATAGCATAAGGACCAGGACAATAGAAGGAATATTTATAAGCACCAGCTTTGCATCCAGCTTATCACCTATTCATATAATCATAGAAAGACATTAATTTTAGAAATAAATAAACAAAAGAGAATCTGTCAGACTGGCTAGTTAATAAATAATAACTAGCAGTAATTCAATGGACTGACATTTCAGATGGGGTAAAAGAAATATATGCCACTGCCACCTAAATTGGAAAGAGAATATTTCAAACATATCAAGTATTTATTTAAGAATAACAAACCTTTACTTGCTGGGACAGGAGGAGGCGTGACGATCGACACCTCTGGGATGTCTGGTGTGGAACCTGAAGGCACATCTGATGATGACAGCAAGGACGAGTCAAAGAACTCGACCGTCTCAAATCGGACATAGCAGCTCTGTCCAAGCATCCTCCCACCAAGCTTTCCGCTTGAGCAGTTTGCAAGCATCAACAGCCCCACAAGGTCAGAGAGACACTGATAGCATTCGTCATTCGACAGGTTTCTAGTGCACTGCACTAATTCATAAAGTGGCACTGAGCTCGTGAAATTTGCCTCCCCCACCGCATACTTCTGCGACGAGTTGTATGCCGCTTTTGAGCTCAGATTCAACATCGTGTTGTTTACTAAAGCATTTAGCCTGCTCTGTTGATCTTGCGCTGCTTCTGTTACTCCCCACATGCAATGACTGTCGGCACACGTAAATTCACTCATTTTATATGATTATGTCACCCAAAGTAAGGCTTCGGATATTAGATCAAAAACCTTAACTATATTTACAAAAAAAAAAAAGCATAAAAAAACAAGAAACATGTTCTAATCGTGATCAAATTAATTACTTGTAATCATCAAGGCTGGTGAAGAAGTTGGCACTTGAGTAACGCAGCATGCAGTTATCATACCATATCGTTGCGTTCACCTGCTTTGTGCACAGCTGGCTAATATCGCTTGTGGCTGTGCTAAGACAGGTATTGCAACCAACATAGGAGGTACCGGCTTGGCACATAGCTGCGCCGTAAAGTTTATTTCCATCTTGGCCTGCCGTCGAGGTTGAATAACCAGACTGAGAAGTGTTGTTGATGAGAGAGGAGAAGAGGCGGGAAAGATCAGAATCGAAGCTGTTACTGGTTGAGTTGGATGTGTTACAATTGACGTTAAGAGGATTAGAATTAGCACACAGAGGAAAAATGGCAATAAAATGGAACAAGAAAAGGAAGAAATTGAAAACCCTCATGTTCATATAAAGGAGAAAACAGCTATAGGTCTTAATTAGAGGCTTGGCAGTGAATTAATGATCTCCTGCCTGATGTTGTATTTATTGAGGGGGAATATTTAGCTGTACTGATATTGCTCTTGCTCCTAGGCCCTAGCTAGGTGTTTAAAACATCTAATGTATCACAGTATCAAGGTGTTTGGTTCATGATGTCTGTGTTGGTAGAGAGCACTTGAAATAGGGACATATTTTTTTCATATAAATATGCAAATTGCTCCTAAGCGACTTGGAGTTGACTTCGTTGTAACAATATGTTTGAACCATTCGGTTTAGAATTCAATCACGCGGCTTATAGCTAGTCAAGCAAAAGCAAAAGAACATATCATCAAAAGTGAGTCTATGACATCTGGGCTCATTAAAATGTAAATTAAAAAAACACTTTCTATAACTAAATCTAAACCGTTTAAATTCAATAACAATAAATATGTCATTGAAAACTATGACAACAGATGCTCACCCATCAAACTTGTACTTCGGAAATCATGTGTTTCCGAAAAGCAAAGCTTTTTTTTTTTATAGAAAAAAGTGCTATAGTCACTGATTTCATTAAAAATGAAACCAGAGTACAATTCTTCTAAAAATACCAGTAAAACTAAACTACCCAAAAAAAAAAAAAAACTCACTTGGCTTTTTTCCCTCACAAAATAGGCAGCTCCATTTAGCTACCTATTTTAGATTAAAAGGGGCCTTCTCATATTACCTTATCGATTAGTAAATTCACATCCGTTACCATATCTTTTTCTATGACATAAATATACTATAGTATTTATAAGCCTATAATATTTGAGATCCACTAAAATATAAAATCATATCTTTTTCTATGACACAAATATACCATAGTATTTATAGGCCTATGATATTTGAGATGCACTAAAATATAAATATAAAAAATATTCTTTATAGATAAATCTAAACCATTTAAATTAAATTGAATTATTTAAATTCAATGATATATTTAGTATCATTGAAAATAATGACAACGGATGCTCACTCATCAACCAATTACCCTAACCATCAACTGCCCATAAAAAATTCAATTATTTTCAAATACCCTCCATCTACACTTATTACAAAATCACATACTGAAAAAATAGTACCAGTATCACAGTATAACAAAATAAAACCTGAAACATAAAAAAAAAACACATTGTTAATTTCTTCATGACTTCACTGCTATAAAGCGCGTATCCAAACTTTCTCCACCTAGTAGGTTTCCATTAGGTGTATCATGTTCATGTCAACTCAAAGTCATCTTCGAAGTTTCTCCCTTGTTTCAACCTTCCACACACCTGTCATAATCAACGTAATTGTTACGTACTTAATTTGAAGTTGATTTTTGGAATTTTCTCCCCCGTATTCTCGTTTTCAGAGTACCCAATTTTGATTTTTATATCAATATAGATAAAATTACCACTCTTTTTCACAATATTGACTGAGATGTGGACTGTCAATTGGAGATCGACCAAGCAAGTTAGCTCCGTATAGTGTACATTATCACAATTAATTAATGGGAGAGGATCATGATAATTATTATCTTGATAACTAATTTTTAAATAATTTTTAAATTTTTTTAAAAATAGAAAAAAGTTGACAAACATATTTTTTTAACTTGTTGATTGATTGTATTTCAAATTTCATATAATTTAAAAGTTATTTGATATTCCATAAAAAACCGTTAAATATGGACCATTTGTAAATGTCATATAATTTTGATGGACTTTAATGGAATATCAAATAATACTTAAATTATATGAAATTTGAAACACAATCGATCTATAATATAAATAATATGTTTATTATATTTTTCTATCTTTAAGATTTTTTTAAAATTATTTAAAAACTCATTGTTAAGATTATCAAAATATGTAGTTATCAAAGAATTCCGACCCTTAATTAATATGCCGTAGGAGAGACATACATTACACAGTTTATTGTGCCATGTATTTGTGCACTTAAATAAGAGTTCTTGTCTCCTCCTCTGTCGGACAACACGGTGCAAAAATAAATGAAGTTTCATGTGCATGTATGGATCGAATGGTTTAGAGAAGTGCTGTAGTTGAGAATGTAATTAAATTCCTTAGATCAGCTTTAGTTATATGATGCTTTTTTTTATGTAGGATATGTCTACTTCAATCTTTTATTAAAACCAATAAAAATAGTTTATAGGAGGTGTTAGGATATATATATATATATATATAGATGGAAGAGGCAAAAAGTAAATACAATGTGTAATATTTTCTTTCTAGTCTATATATGCCTATTCATCACAGATTTACATCTTTCTGTATAAGCCCTAGTAATACTGTAGGAGGCATTAGTTAATTTGTTTTGGAAAAGTCTTTTATTTCTCTTTTTCTAGACATTTCATGTGACTTCTGCTACACACTAGTCCACTCAATCGCAGCCACAGTATTGATCTCATCTCTTTCTCATGTTTAATCAGTAGTTAATTGTGTCTGGGGTCAAGTTAGGTTTGAAAGTAAGCGAATGCCAGATGACTAACTGTAACATATGGGCAGTCTACAAGGAAAATAGAGATATCATTATTGATATCGTCGTGATGCAAATTTATTTATATACATTGAATGAGTTATTATGTATGTTAATGATTTTATTATATATAACGTTTTTATTATTTAACTTAAATATTATTAATATGTATAATAACTTATTTAAATTGTATAATGACAATATTGTACAAAATAAATTTACATAATAAAGCTATTAATATACATTATAATTCATTTAAGTTGCATAATGATAATACTATACAAAATGAATTTATATAATAAAACCATTAATATACATAATAACTCATTTAATGTATATAATTAAATTCGTATCGATGAAGATATTAATAAATGTATATCAGCTCCCAATCTACAAAGAGGTGATCTGTGACTCGATTAGTGGAATATTCCTGCATAAGACGCAACTCGTCGAATGTGACCAATTCTTCGTAGTTAAATTTGCTGCCGTGGCTAATCTGTTTTTGGAGATGAGCCATTAGAAAGATTTACACTCTTTCCGGAATTCTCGCTTTCCATAACAATCAAGCCCTATGGTATATATGGATGGAAAATGTTTAGGATTTTATTATTTATATTAACTATTTTATTTATGTAATTTATTTTTAACGGTTTTTTATTATTCAACTCAAATACTACTAATATGAATCAAAATTCACTTAAGTTGAATAAAAAAGGTACTGTATAAATAAGTTGTATAATAAAATCGTTAATATGAATAACAATTCATTTTAATCTGAATAATAGCTCATTTAATCTGAATAATAAAGTTGGTATCGATTTTGATATTGATTTTGATATATGGATTGGTAGTTTTTGCTTGCATAACAAATACATCTTTTTTTCGAAATAAAGACTCCTGTTAACTCTAGTATTTATTCTTTTTCAAATGTTTTTTACATAGCAAATACTAATTTATTTTTCTTCTCCATGACCGAGAAAAGAAATCTTAGAAGGCCAATTAGATATATATTTGGATGGTTAGGCCTGAATCATAAGCAATTCGTCCCACTCAGCGAAGAAGTAAGAAGAGACCCAATTTTGACTTGACTGTTTCAAAAAAAAAAAAAGTCCCCATACAGCACCTTTTATTTAGTTCGCAAACAATATCCGCAAACTCATCACATACAATACAATATAATTATATTTACAAATATTGTTCGTGAATTTATAATATGATTTGTAAATAATGATCATAATCTTCTTAGTTTTAAAAAATTTAAATTACAGAAATAATTTCGATAGATTTAATGATCTCCAATATCAAATAAAGAAAAAAGTGCCCATGCAGTGGGTTCACAAAGTGTGACAGTACTTTCTACTTCAGCAGAAACCTTACTTTTCTTTTTGTTTTTACATGTTAATTCGGGAATGATTTCTCCGTTTACCTCGTCTAAATTTCGTTTAATTGTATTATTATTTTAAGGCCTAGCTAGTATAGCATTTTCTTGAGGTTTTGTATTACAATATTACATGTATGTATGTGCATGCTAGCTGGTTAGACAGAACATATATAACAGTAGTTTACTGTACTGCTGGTAGGGTTTCCTGTTTACCATCTCTGTCAAGGAGACTTGGTTGCTAGTGTGGGAAAAAAAAAGGAGAGGAAACAACTGGCATGAAAACCCTTAATTTCTTGGTACTTACATGCTTTAATTAGATTTAGAATTTCCGATGTGTATATACATGTGTTAACAAATTGAACAAGTCTTTGGGAATGAATTTCATAGGAAACTTCTGTGGGGATAAAAATTCATAAGTTTGAATGGTAATGAAATTAATTAATTATAATAAATGAAACTGAAATTGAGTTATCCAACTTATGGTATCAATGTTTTTAAATGTATTTTATCAACATTATACTTGTTCCGATATCATGGTAGTGGTCGAGAAGAGAAAAATCAAGAGAAAAAAATAAGTCTTGTATTATTTTTTTGTAATAAATGCTTACATAAATACAATTAATGACTATTTATGGACCAATCAATATGTGTAATCAACTTATTCACTTGTTCATTAATCTTTACAATCCTAGACGTCTTTTACATTATACCTCATTTAATATCGATCTCCTACGTAATATCTATAACCGATATCACATAGAAACATAGTATTTACCTTAGGGTGCGGATAACAATAATTATTTTGACAAACTTGACAATAGATTTTTAAATAATTTTTAAAAATTCTTAAAAATATAAAAAAATTTACAAACATATTTTGTAACTTATATATTAATTTTATTTCGAGTTTCATGCAATTTAGAAATTATTTGATATTTCATCAAAGACTGTTAAACTTTAAACTGTTGTAAATTTTATATAATATCAATTATTTTTTATGGAGTATCAAATGATATTTAAATTCCATGAGATTTGAAACATGATCAATCTATTAGTTCAAAATATGTTTATAAATTTGTTATATTTTTAAATTTTATTTAAAAAAATTATTGTCAAAATTATTAAGTTATTGGTTGTCAATGATCCTTGCCCTTTAACTGGATTACCTAAAGTTGGAATGAGTGGAAAATTTATGATAGAAAGATCCATCGGGCTCGTTTGGTAATGCGGATTAAGACGTTAAGGATTAAGAACTTAAACCGTACTAAGGAGCACGTATTCAGTAAGATGGTAGGATTAAGAATGAAGATTTAGTATGAATAACATATATATTATAGCTTGAAAGACCAAATTACCCCTCATGATTGCTGTCTTGTTATATAATTGAAAGAAGCTAACTATGATTGCATTTTAGTTTAAACATTAGTATTATAGTTAATTTTGATTAAGCTTGTATTAATTAAGTTAACGAAATTTGCGTAATTTTTTTAAAATCAGGTGGTAAGGAATCAACCAACAAAAAATTTATAATTAAAATCAAACTACATAGTACGGTGACAAAGAAATTGGCATAAATAATTACGACAAAAAATAAAAAAATGAAGTACAATAAAATAACAAATTAAATAGTAAAAAGCAATTATTATTTCATAAGCGCTATAAGCAACTAGTCGAAGCTGGTACTTCTCATAATGCGCAAGTCATGGAAGCCAATAAACCTCATTAGTTGATCTTTTAGAGGAATAAACCGATTGTAAACCTGAAAAGCTACTTGCTTAAACAAAAGAAAAACATAATAAGATAACAATTGCAACAATTCTTTCACATATACATTGCTAAAATAGAATCTGCTATGCCAGTATAAGTTAAACCAGTATGACTACACCAACAGAGCCACAAAGTTTAGAAATTAGTGCTTGTATGAACTATTATTTTTCACTGATATCCTGCTTTTTTTCTTTTTTTGTGTCTAGAAAGCTCGGAGGCCATTAAAAAGTTGAAGTAGCACCTATTTGAAGAATTGCCATATATATCTGTTTGGTACAACAGCTTGAGGTTCAGCTTAATCAAATATATAGTTCAACAATGGTTTACACTTGGAAGAGAAGATGAAAAAATGCAGAACATTAATGGTTTCCATTTGGAAGAGAAGCAGAAAAAATGCCAAAGATTGAATGAATTTCACAAAAATTTCAGCTTCATACTGTAACTAGTAAAAACCGTATATCGATGGTAGAGAGGAAAGGGACACCTACCATAATGGGTATCAGCGGAGAGAGCATGGAGACGCAGACCACCTTGCGGTGTTGGATTGAAGAGCCCGCCACCGGAGAGTCGTCAAAGTACGCCGAAAGTATTAAAACCATTTCTATTCTCATACGTAGAGAAGCGTTTTTTTAGGGTGTGCTTCAAACGAGGTTAACGGAGAGGGAGAGGGGGGAGAGAGGGAAAAACAGATTTATTTCTTGTTTTTGAATCTGATTTTAATAACTTAGAAGAGGCCAACGAAGGGAAATGAGAATAATTCTTTTATATATTTTTTCTAAAAATTATTCTTCTCTTCCTTTTTCTCTTAAATTCAGGAGCACAACAACTTTAGAAGAGGAACAAACAATATAAAAATGAAATAGTATTGAAGAATCCTAGGTCTGCTGAAATGGGGTAAAAGTGTCCGAAATGATGCATTTCTGGACTCTTGAGGAGTCCTGAAGGAGCAGCAAAACTTAATCCAAGGTATAGGATTAAGGCGTGAGTCCACTAAAGAAGGACATTTAATCTGGCTTAAGAAAGGAACGTTCGCTGAATTTAGATGGATTAAGAGACTAAGGAGCCTTAATGAGGTTAAGTCGAACAGAGACATCAAAACTACCAATAAGCTCAATAACTCCTAAATTTTAGCCCATTTCTACTAGCCCATAGTTCTTGGTCTTCGCCTCTTCCAATCTTCCATCTAACTGGAAAAATACTACGTCTCTCTTTTTTTTGCTTTTTGGAAAGGAAAATGTTACAGGAAAAATACTAGTCTCTCTTTATATATATTAAATGAGTTATTATGCATGTTAATGACTTTATTATGTATAATATTTCTATTATTTAACTTAAATATCATTAATATGCATAATAACTCATTTAAGTTGTATAATGACAATGCTGTACAAAATGAATTTGCATAATAAAATCATTAATATGCATTATAATTCATTTAAGTTGCATAATAATAATATCGTACAAAATGAGTTTGCATAATAAAATCATTAATATGTATAATAACTCATTTAATGTGTATAATTAAGCCCGTATCGATGACGATACCAATAAACGTATCTATATATCAACTCCCTTTTGAAAAGGTGGAAACCGTAGGCAGAAAATCTCACTATTAGCTACTATGTATAGTCTTCAACTAATGGTAAGCCAACGGTCCTTGCTACCCAAATACACACTCCATTTACTTTTTATTTTTCTTATCCTTATTTAAGGCTTAATTATCCTTTTTAGATGATTTCTGAATTGGTCGATGACTGTAGTGACGGAGGTTAATGTTGGCCATGATGGGTCATGATCCCCGTTTCATCTAAAAATTTATATAAAAATGATATATTTTCTGAATTATTTGGTGTTTGAACCACGAAATGATCCCCTCTTAATTACTTTTACACCATAATTTTTCTTCTTTAATTGAATTAGCTCTCTTTTATTTTGAGTTTAAGCTCCACCATTGAATAATTGTTCTACCTTGATGGCTAACTAGTAACTAATTAATACTGAACTTAGGTGACAAAATTCAGACGAACCCAAAGAAAAAAAAAATTGAAACTCTTGTCAGCAAATTCTTTTTCCTAAAATTTAGAGTAATCAATAATACAGAGGGCAGTATTCTAGTATGATAAAAAGTTTTTTTTTTTATCTTTTTTACACATACTTACCTACCAACTCTAGATTTTATTGTGTTATTCAGAAAAAAAAAACTCACCTAGACCGTTGTTCTCCTCATCTGAATTTTAATTGGGCAACAAAATAGGTCAATGTAACAATTTTGTTTCTTTGAAAAATAAAAGAACGCTGCATCACTTGTTCTCTACATGGGCCCATGGGCCATCAGACTAAGGCTCCGTTTGAGAAAATTTAATAATAAAGTTATCAGATTTTGATTTGATAGTAAGATAATTTAAAAATAATTAGAGGATAAAATTATCGAGAGAGTTGGTGATAATTTTATTTTTTAATTATCTTTTTTTCAAACATGTCTAAGCAATTGTCTGAAAAAAGAAAAAAAGAAAAAGTTTCTAGTTTTTTACAATGCTCAGACCGCTTTATATAATACCATAATATCTTTTTGTTTTTGGTTTTGAGAGACCCCATAATAATTGTCAGGCGCAGAGTTAGAAATTTTTTCAAAGGGAGGAAAAAAGGAAACTAGAAAATAATATGATGATTAGATAGATATAACTAATAGGTATTGAGTATGTCATTTAGGTACTAAGTAATTATAAAGTTTAGCTGCACAAACGGCAGGTTAACTATCATTTTCATATCGTACCTATATATGTCAATATATATCAGGCACACATGTACAGTATCATATAAGCACGTGAAAAGATGTGTTATATTTTTTTATACTAATATTAAGAACGGCACTTCTGATTGCACTGTACGCCTTGGTATACCGTGCCTGCACGTATTTGGACGTGTTTTAATTTTTTTAATTAAATTTCTGTTTTTAATTGTTAAAAAATATTTACAAATTCAGAAAAAAAATAAAAAAATCAGAAAAAGATAGGAAAAGTGGAAGAAATTTTTTTATAATAATATATTTTTTAAAATGTGCTTGTAACGGCTATTAAAAATACATTATAACAATTATTTTTTAAAACTCAATAAAAGTGTTTAAACATGCCTAGACGTATCATGTGCTAACTAGACACTTAAATGTGTCGTGCCGTACCGTGTCCAATATACTTATCGCCTAACACCGTACTCATGTGCCACATACTTTTATTAATACACTAACAAGCCATAGCAACTTCAAAAAAGAAATAACATTACAATAATATAGCAATATAGGTCGTGCTAGAAATAAGATAGGACAATAAATACAAAAAATACTAGCACTTGAATATTTTTAATTTTATATCATTTTATTATTTCAAGCACGTATTTCTCAAAAATCATGAAGCAAGTGTCTACGTCTTGATTTTCTACTAAATAGCACTGTTTTGTATAACGTACAAACGGATGAATTATAAGGAGATTTTTGATAAGATTTATTTTGCACAAATTTCAATGAGATCGGTTAGACAATATGCTATGTTATACAGTGTAACAAAATAGATGATACAAATCCGATTGTCTATGGTTCCATCCCTAATAATCATCAAAGATAATTTAACCTCCAGCTTGTTCAGTAATACATTTGATACAAAACTAAATATAAATTTGTACATATTATCTTGATATAGTGTAAACCCTACCTAACTATAAATTCATATATAATTCACACATTTTTTAAACCAAAATGGTGTGTTTCTGTTAGATAGCGAGTCATATGCCAATTTTCCAGCAAGTCAAATTACTTCTCTTTTGTATTTATCTATTATTGCTATTTGGCCAAGTGGACAATAAAATATTTCAATTCTTCTCTTTTTTCTCTCTTATTTTTTTATGGAAGTTAAAATGCCATGTTCGAATTAATTAATTATGGAGACAGCTTTCTATTTGACCCAGTTTTGGTTTCGGATATATTGACCAAGTTCTATTCCATTTTCGCAGTTTGGCCGAAACTTCACACAAAATTAATGCTTCAATTTAAGATATTTGCTTAATTTGGTCATATAATTGTTACCACTACGAATTTTTTTTGTTTAGTCTGCTCGTTATAACGAAATTACGTACGAATTTTTTAAATTATTGTACTAACGTGCACATTCGATTCAAATCAAATAGACAAGAAGAATCAATCTTTAATTTAATAATAAAAATAATATTTTTTATGTGAGAGATCATAAGTTTAAAACTATAAATATTTAAAATTGAGTGATTTTAATTCTCGTCTTTATCTCAAAAATGAATGGACAAGATTATGTGTCCAATTGTTTTGTCCTAACTACATGATGGTAAATATTCTGTTTTTGTTTATTTGTTTTATAATTTTTTTATACCAGTTAATAAAAATTATAAGTTAGGGCTAGCCCCTATATTATTTTCAAAAAAAATATGATGGTAAATACAGTGTTACTGTTCTATACTTCTACTAGTGTTGATATCTTCTTTCCAAAATTGAATTAGCTTTAAAGAAAGCAGCTGTTTTTTCTTTCCATTTTCTCTACACGCATATATAAATTAGGTAGAGTGTTGATATATAGATATTATTATTGATATCATTTTATTATTTATATTAATGATATTTAGATTAAAAGAGTTGTTATTTATATTAATGATTTTATTGTCGATGTCGTTTTATTATTTAGATTAAAAGAGTTATTATTTATATTAATGATTTTATTGTATAACATATTTATATAGTATTTTTTATTATTCAACTTAAGTGAGTTATTATTCATATTAGTGGTATTTGAGTTGAGTTGAATAATAAAAGTACTGTAAAAAAATAAGTTATAATATGAATAATAAAGTATTATGATATCTCTCAAACATTTTTCAATAACTTAACAAAAAAACAAACAAAGAAAAAAAAGGGCACAATTCACACGTCCTTTTTTCTTATACAAAAATTAAACATATATAATGTACAATTGGACTCAATAATAATTTGATTATCTTACAATATCAATATACCTCAACCAGATTCATTCTAATAAAACCCCACCAAATGTTAATTAATGAGGAAATTTAATTAGTAGCACTCCTATTTTGCATATGAAAAGAAAAGCAAATAATCAAAAAAGCTCTTATTCAAATCCAGAGAATAGAAACCAAAACCTATCTAGCTAATTAATTAATTAACAAATTAATCCATCCCACAATAGAATTAATATCTCATCATCTGGAATAAAAATTCTCCTCATGTATTGTCTCCAAAGTGGGCCTCCTAGATCTTCCACAACTCAATCTCTGCTTGAATTCTCCAATCGCCGTCGCTGCATCCGGATCATCCACCTCATCCAATCTCGCTGTTTTGTGTTGTACATCCAGAACGGAATCCGGCTGGACCCGTGCCGATGCCGGCACCCGTTTTGCTTCCTTGCTAGCCAAAACCAGCAGTCTCGCCATGTCAGAAGGCGTCGCTACAGCATTAAGTCTATTCATGGGGAGCATGACATAGATTCCTGCCATCTCGAGCTCCTCGTCGGCTGTCAATGCCGTCAACCGGTGACCAAGATGCATGCACTGTGCTTCGGTTAAGAAGTGGCCGGGAGCATCGAGCATCAGTTCGGCAGCGCTGACGGGACTGTCGAATCTGCGAACTCGACAGTCAGGAAGTACCACCTTGACGGCGCTTCCACCGACGGTTGCCTTGGCGAGTGTGCATGAGAGGTAATTGCCCATGGTTTTCTTCTTCTTCTTCTTCTTCTTCTCTCTCTCTCTCTCTTTAAGATAGAAACGGAAGTAGTTTCTAGTTTCACAATTTGGATCTCTAGAGTACAAGGTCAGTGTGGAAGGATAGAGACAGACAGACAGACAGACAGACAGACAGAGAGAGAGATATAGAGAAATGGGTTTGTTAATACAAGAGTGGTATATATTGTTAGCGTGGCAAATGCTGGATTTGTTTGCGCGTAGAAATAGAAGAGAGAGAGAGAGAGAGAGAGAGAAGAAAAGAGATGAGAGAGGAGAGTACGAAAAGGAGTGTAGGTGGAGGTTTGCTGTTATAGCGTGTGGGACCCAGCAACGATCCTTTTTGTTAGGAGGTGGTGATGGTGGTAACTAGAAAGTAGAAACTAATTATAAAATGGAAGTAAGGTATTCTTTTTCTATGGTTTCTTGTTGTTTGTTTTCTCTTGTTTTTTTTGAAGGGCAAAAGATTACGTAGTCATTGCGTGGCAATAAGTAGTCTTGAATTGAAGAATATTAATGAAGTATCTCCATTTGCCTTGTGACAGCAAAACATTGAAAAGCAAAAAATAATAATAATGATGATGATGAAATACTTGTTCTTATTAGGTAGTATATAGATCTCAACAGTGGTTACTCTAATCATTAATGTACACATTGTTTACTTTTGATTAAATTCCCAATTGGTTCATGACATGTATATACTTTAAAGTTAAACAAATTAAAAAAAGTATCCATGAGACGTATAAATTAAAAATATGGAAACTTTTAAGGGAAATTTTGGTTATCTTGCAGAACAGCACAGATGATGTTTTAGTTATAAGGGTATAAATGCAATATTTAAGTTTTAAGAGTACTTATGAGGCACACCTCTATAGAAAGATCACAATTTCTTGTGAACTATGACAAAGGAAGGAATTTTAATTGTAAGAGAAGGAAAAAAAAAAGAATTTTATACCCTGACTAATCTATTCTATATATATTTGAATTGTAAGAGAAGAAAAAAAAATTTAGTATTATATTTTTGACTTAATACAATATTGAGCATTCAATTTCTTTTCTTCAAAATTCTAGAAACTGAAAATTGTGCAGTACACTACATTGATTAATAACTTGGAAAATTGACTGAAATTCTAAGTCTATTTTTCAACTAGTTTTAATTTTAAATAAATTAAAGTAGTCGTGACTCTGATGTTTCTAACAAAAGAATTTAATTTTTTTTGCCCCAGAAAAAAAGCTATTTAATTAGCTTCATATTCAGTTTTTTATATATTATTTGCGTTGATTAATCTATTCATTGTTCAAACCTTGGATTTTAGATATTTAAATTAAAAAAAAATGAAAGTACAAGAAAACGGATTGATTTCTAAAATCTAAAAGGAAAATATGAAATCTGTTTCATGCATACATGTAACAATTTAATGAACATACAAACTTTAAAAAATGTTACTAAACTTGCAGTTAAACTAATTAAATCATTTTTGGAATTTTTGGGTTGAAAACTCTATAAAAGCATATTAACATTAAATGGTCACTAGACAACAATTACATTGATTAAATTATTTATTAAACGAGAACTGCAAGTCTAGCAATAGATCTCGTCTCTCTGCGGAGAGATGTAGGTTCAAATTTTACAAAAGACATTTGAAAATAAATAAATGTCAGAGCCAACAGGAGCCCTTATTCCAAAAAAATTATTTATTAAATGAAATCCGTGTTAAATGTTGCAAAAAATGTTTTTGAAAACTTGTTAACAAATCAGTTTGTTATGATCCAATCTCCATTGTCAATTGGAGAAAATTAATATGAGGTCTAACACAACTTTCAACATCTTAGAACTAGTATTTTAATATATTGTTGACTATTTCTATATATCAACCATATTTAAGTTGACAAAATTTCAAAGAGACGACTTAAGAAGAAATTTCTTTGATATAAGGCAGAGATAATGCCAATCTTGTGTCTATCTATGATAAAAAATAAGATAAATTATTTGTCTCCTAGGAGAAATTTTTTTCTACACTCTCATATTAATATTGGTATGTTAAATATCACAAAAAAAAATTCTATTCTATTATGTATGAAATTAGGTGTGAACTTATATACATTTGAGAAATTATTTTTGCAACTTACGTTTTATACCTCTAACGTGCACACAAAAAAGTACTTATATTAAATAGATAATTTATTTGTATTTAAATTTATAAGTATTTATAATTACTATATAATGTGTTTATCAGTTTTTCTTTCTTAAATAATTATAAAAAAGTTCAAGTTAAAAACTTTATTTTACATGTAAAAATATAATTTACATAATTTTTAATTTTAATAATATAAAATATAAACACTTTCGTCATTAAATATAAATAGTTTCTAAAAAAATATTAACACATTTAGAATGTAGATACTTCTATGTATATTTTGAAATTTTGAGATGTACATCCAATACAAGTTCGAATTATAAGTTATAAATAATGCATATTTATGAATGAAAATTAATAAATATGCATCCAATACAGAAAGAGTTGAAAAATTAATCCCAAGATAACTAACAAGACTTCCAAAATTAATTTAAAAAAAGAAAAGAAAACTAAGACCAACAAATACATACACTTTAGAACTGATCAGAAGAACAGCTCAAGGATGACTCATTTAAGTCAATGTATTTGTATTGAGGAGAGCCTTCATGTATCTTCCTCTTTTCTTTTACCTTTTTTATTATTTTAAACTTTCAATAAAAGTTTGTGAATGATAACATAAAAGAGAAATTGATCTAACATTCTTAGAATAATCTAAGTCGGTTCCTAAATTTTTTTTATTAAATTGGTTTTCTAAATTTTTTTTCAAAAGAAATCAAATTAATATTGACTTTGAGTTACACCAAAACATTCCTTTAACATTTGATTTAAAAAAAAAACTAAATTGATCCTCCAACTTCTCTCAAATTAATCAAATTAATTTCTCTCACTTAGTTTTTTGAAACTTAAAAGACCAATTTGATCCATATATAAGATTAGGCATCAACTTTGTCCTTTTTCCTAATTTCAAGAGTTACCATGAATTTGTTT
This sequence comes from x Bolboschoenoplectus mariqueter, assembly GCA_037678475.1. NCBI lineage: Eukaryota > Viridiplantae > Streptophyta > Magnoliopsida > Poales > Cyperaceae > x Bolboschoenoplectus > x Bolboschoenoplectus mariqueter. Next base: position 2,848,374 of record CM075236.1, on the reverse strand, counting down.
TTGAAATTTCAATAATTAGCACAATATGAATAAAAATTCATGAACAGACTTAATATTTGTTTAAAAATTCAGAATCAAAATTCTCTCAAAATAAAACGGACAAAAGTGATCCCTTTCACTTTCTCAAAGAAGTACAGTGTTTTTGTTCCATTAGTAAAAATAACATATAATTAAGAGAACTACTCTAGCAAAAAAAATTATTTAATTGGTTTATATTCTAAAACCACTCGGTGACAATGAAATTCCATTACGAGTTTTGTTATGATGTTTTAATGTAATTTTTTTATGATATTTTTTTTTCCTTATTATAGCAATTTGATTTTTCATATCTCAAATTTGAAACATTAGTTGACAAAAGGCAAAATAGTTAAATTACATTTAATGTTGATTTGTTTCTATAGTTGCTAATAAGAGGAACACCATAGCAAAATTAAATTTCATTAGACCGTAAGTTTTCTAAATGCAAATAGAAAATATGAATTAAATCACTTCGAACTCTTTCTTTTAAATTAAAACATAAATATCTTATTCATAATTCTCAAGAGAGACGCAACAAAAAAAAAAGCAAAAGTATTTGAATTTTTTTTCCTCTCTGACATTTTCTATGTTTATAGTAGAGTTCTTATCCTCTCCTACGCAACCTCCGCAAAACAGTAGCTATCGTTGTATTTTATCGAAGGACCATTTCATCATAATTCGCACGAATTTTGATAAAATAATCGTCAAACATGCATGCAATACACTGCACTGCACAACACAACAGCATGGTGTAAGAACTAAGAATTCAGCATGAATGAAATCATGAAATGATGATGAACATAGAGAACATGTTTAGATAGATGAGAAGGTTGTGTAAATGTGACCAACTAATTAATGCAAAACAACTGAAAGGAGAGAAAAAAAAATGGTAGTTTCCTGGAATTGCACTCTATTCTGAGTCAATCCACAGTTGGTGCTGATTGGAATTGGATAATACCAGTGCAATGACTAGCCTCTCAAAGACTGAAACTATCAAAGACATTTTTCGTTTAAACCCCCAATTTTTTTGAAATAGATTGTTTGCTGAAAATACCACATCAGAACTGTTCTTTTTTTTCTTTTTCTTTTTGTCCAATCTTTTTCTCCTCAGTCTCATAATTATACAATTTTTGCATGGTCATTGTTTTTAGCTATCATATTTCTACATGCTTTCATCTCCCTTGAATAATACTTAATTAACCAGGGGCGGATTTGAATAGAGACAAATCTAAACCAGTGCGTGAGCTTATATTTCAAAAATAGTTGTTAATGTAACAAGTTTTTCTTCTAAATTTACAAAATTATAGTCTTCATTTTCATTGTGTCTAAATTTAACTAAAAAAATAGACTAATTGTATATTTAATTATTTGATATTTTCAAGCTTACTTAGCAGCCTGGATCTACCTCTGAATTTAGTAATAAGTATGTTCTTTAAATAAAGATGAAAGTAAATTTTTCAATTTTAAATATTCATAACAAATCCTCGATCTGAGATAAGTAAATATTCACAACATATATTCACCATAGGACTTGATTTCAAAGTAAAACCCATGGATCAAATTTAAAACATTAGTGATGTCAGTAAGCAATAAAAACTCAATTCCAAATTTCCAATCTCTATTTTTATCAAAATACTAAAAAAACTAGGGGGCTAAATGAAACATATATGTATTTTGTAGAATCCACATCCTTATACGTAGAATTATTTGTATCCCTATCAGTGTGGATAGAGACAGTTATGAAGATAAAAGTGATGCCGATATCAATATAGACAAATTATAGCCTCTTAATTAGAATTTATATCATGTATCTCTAGTCCTAGATTTTTTTTCTTTCCTTTTTGTAAAAATATTTTTATATTTTTTATACTTGTTATTTATTAAAATATTCTCATATTTTATATACTTTCTATTTATTAAAATATTCTTATATTTTATGTACTTTTTATTTATTAAAATATTCTTGTATTTTATGTACTTGTTATTTATTGTGAATATAAAGTTGTATGTGTATATAGGTTTGTTATTAACTTGTGATTTTGAATATTCATTTACTTATTCCAAATCACATTTTGTTACACTTGCACATTTGTTGGTGGTACTTTTTGTTTATATGTTCTATCTGTTTTGTTCCATATTTATATTCTTCTAGAAACTAGTTTGATTTTAAAATTTATCTGAACAATAATTATATTGATTTTAAAATATCAATATAATTATAATTTTAGAACTATCTTTTTTCAAAGTCATTTAATTTATACATTTGCTCCTCTTATAATTAGAGAACAAAGATTTGGGACCACACAGCTGATTTTAACTATTCCCTTAGTGCGTAATAAATCATAATAATTATGATCTTATCACATGTCTAATTCTTTAATAATATATGGATGCCATTATATGTTCATCAAATCAAATCAAATAACCTCTTTAATTTTCAACCACAATGTTAATTTGGCCATTAATTAAAATTGACCAAGTCTTTTTTGTGACTCAGTGCGCCAAACAGTTGCTATCCATTTGTGGCTGGGAGAGTTCATGTACTGTCAATTCAATACCAGAATATATACAGTGTGTGTGTGTGTGTATATGGTCAAAAGAAAAGAAAATAGTACTGCTCATGGTCAAAAATCAAAATATTGGCAATGTGGAACAAGCTGGAATGTGCCAAAATATTGTTCATGAATCTTGTTTTTTTTTGGGGGTTGAAATCGGCAATAAGAAGTCAAGAAAACGTGCAAAATTAATTACTCCGGAATTATGTTTTTTTTTTGTAAAGTTTTTTTTTTTTTTTGGGGGGGGGGGGGGGGGTGGTGGGGTTTGGTTGAATTTAGAATATTCACCTCTTATTAATATTATAATAACTGAATTTTATAAGAATTTAATTAGTTGAGAATTGATGATCATTTGGTTCTTTACATTTTCATCTTGTATCTCATGATTTTAATGAAAATTAAGAAGCTTTTTTATGTATTTAAAAGATGATAAAAGCAAGATTGTGCCTAGTTCACTATCAAGTGAAAAAGGAATATATATCACTGGTATCATTCAGAATCCGGATTTCAAATGCTCATAGCTTTGGAGAATTTTAGTGGCCATTCCTAAAAAGCAATATATTGTTGCTCCAAACTTCTAGATAATATTGTTCCTTAATTTTAATTTTATAGTGTTTACTTTCTTTGGTGTTATAATTTATGAGAAGAGATTCAATGTCAATGATTATCAGTGTTAAATGATGTCAATTATATTTTTTGTACATGAATTATGAATTTATAAATTTAAACCGTTAGATGTATTCTATATCATCTCAATAACAATATATATATATAATCATAAAATTTTAACTTCATTTCGATAGCCATCAAGAAATAGGGTTAAATTATCAAAATTTGAACCATTGATTTTATTAGCTTTTAATGCATATTCAAATAAAATTGACATAATATAAAATTTTCTATACATATTGTATATGAAATATATAATATATCTCATCAATTGATTTTTTTTTTAAAAGTTCTAAAAAAAAGTTATATAAATTTTAATTTCATTGGCACTGATTTGTGACAAAAAACTCATTAGCAGGCTTAATCCCTCCTCATAACTTATTGTTACGGAAAATGTACTGATATGAACCACATTCTCTTTTTTTTTCCTCTCTTTTTTGTTTGAAAAAATAAAATTAAATCAGGGACAGAATTAAATGGAGATTAAGGGGGATAATTATCTTCCTCTGATCCAAAATAATAATAAAATGTACTCCAAGAACTATAGTTACTGTAAAAAAATAATTGTTCAAATATGCTTCATTTTAAAAAAATTATAAAATATATTACATACTAAATTTTTATCCCATCTTAGGAATATACACTATTGGGTTAATGAACTTTTGTCAACATTTAAATCCAATTTGACTATATTAGGTTGAAATTTTTTTTTTCAAGTCAACCCATTCAACCTATTTATTTTCTTACACCAATTTTTTTACAGGTTATACGGATTAAACTGTTTGTAATTTTGTTTGAACTTTCTATAATAATTTTTTATTATTTTTATTTTTTTACTTAACAAATTAACAATGTGAAAACTATAGAAAATGATAAAATGGTAAATACAATAACATAAAAATAATTGGAAGAATTGGACAGGTTATAATTATTTTTGTACAACCCCAATCCTATACCCTTCATGCTAAATTCTTCCCTGCAGTCAGTTGATTGCATTTTTTTTATAATATAATTTTGAACGGAACAAATTAAAATGTATCATGCTACAACCTCTTCAACTTGAGCCAATAATATAATATAATATAATATAATATAATATAATGTAATGTAATGTAATTCTGGTTCAAGGTTACATTAGTGCATCCTATTCCTACATGACATGAACCACATGGCCTCTTAGGCTATTTGTCAAAACCGTGTGACAGAAGAGAGAGCATTAGATATATTGTGTGTTTACATGTGCCATTGTATGGTGTACACAAATTAAATTATTAAATACTGTGCCATTTCTAACAAGCTGTATTCTTGTGTGAATGATGTAGCAGTAGGTGAATTTTTAATTTACAATCACTGATACTGATAGGCTTTCTTGAGTCAATTTGGCAACAATAAAAAGAAGGAAAGTGTTTCTTATCCATATCCATTACTTATGTTATGGTAAATGAAATCAAGAGAGTTGATATACAGATACTGTTACTAATACTGTTATCAATACTGATTTTGTTATTCATATTATATGAGTTATTAACTTATTATTCATGTTAACAATTTTATTATGCAATTTATTTGTACCGTATTTTTATTATTCAATTTAAATAAGTTAGTAATTTAAATTAGTGATATTTGAATTAAATGATAAAAATACTATATAAAATAAATTATATAATAAAATCATTAACACTAATAATAATTCATTATTTACATGACAGTGTCTTCCAAACATTTTCCTTTCATTAATGGGCTTTAACAACTCAAAACCTAAACCGTTGGAACAAAAAAAGGAAATTCAAATTTGAAAAAATGGCCCAATAAAGCCCAAAAAAAGAAGCCCAAAAACAGAGCACCTACCTCTGCTCCAGTCCAGGCTCTTGCAAATGCATTGCAATCCAGTTTATTCTTTCTTCTTCTTCTAATCTTCTTTTTTAACTTGAAATCTGTGCGGTTTTCCCTCTCCGACTGCTCCTGTCCGATCAATTCTCTCTCCCTCATCGTCTCCTCTTCCTCTCCGATCTCCGCTATTTGTTACAGTTCTCTCGGTGCTCTCCGATTTATTCCCATTCGGAGCTCGAATTCAAAGACACGACGGTACGGCACCTACAGCTGCTGGTAACTCTGTGACTGGTAAGCATCGAATTTTGATAAATTTGAAAAAATCAGGAGAAGAAATTGGGGACTCAAAGGAACTGATGAGATGATTGTAATGTAATGTTGTTGTATGACCTTTCTCTTGAACCAAGTGGCAAATGTATGAAACCCTAATTAGAGGTTATGCAAATGGGAATATACAAGAAAGATATTGGGAATCAGAATGAGACACAAGGAATAAAGGTTGATTGCCTGTTGATTAATACAATTGAGACACAAATTGAAGCAACAAGTATTCAAATTCTTTTCTCCATGCTAATCTCAGTGTGTGCTATAAGTAAGCAATTTAATAAAATTAGAATCATTGTACGAGGAATTTGAATGGCCGGAACTAATGCGTTTATGGAAGAAGAGTAGTTCAATACAATTCAGTAATTGAGATGGAGGTTTTACAAATATTGATAGAATTGGGACTAAATTCAAAGAGGGGTAGTTAGTTGAAATGTTATTTTACAAAAAAATTAAGTACTGTTTTTCTGACACAACTTAGAGAGGATTATCAGGTTAATTAACTGAGATTTGTAGTTATTAATTTTAAAGAAACTGCCTATCAATAAAAAGATGATTTTCTTGCTAATAGCTTTCTACTATTTGTGTACATCAAAGGTGAAATTGGTAACAGCTACAGCTATGATGATATTGCTTTTGATTTTAAGAATCTGAAGAGAGCATATTTCTAGTTTTATAGTTTACTTTCATTTTGATTCTTAGTAATTTGCAAGAATATGATGTTTTTTTTATATAACTTTTGTCTTTGCATATAAAAATAAAACTTTTCGTCATTGAATTTTGAACGAGACTCCTACTGTGTGATCATATTATTCTGATATAACTTTTTTGTTGATACAATTAGTTAAAACTCGTTGGGCACCCCCCCCCCCCTCCTTAATTTTGCCTCAAGTTCTGCTACTGTTGAATCATCCCATGGGATCTTTTCTTCTATGTTCTATCTCTTTAGCGCCTCCTCCAAGAACCCCTCTCCTGTTCTCTTATAGTCGCTCTTGTTTCCTATCCATTGCACACTCTAGTGTCAGTGTAAGGTCACACCATAGTATACTTCGGCTGGCCACATCAGATCACCTGTCATCAGAAGAGGGAAGGCCCTTGGACCGGGTACAGGAGCTCAGAGTCCCTCAGGCTTGGTCAACTCCTTCAATTGCTCTCAAGGTACTTTCGTTTACATTTTTTAATTGTTTAAGTTTGTTTCTCTTATTTTTTTTCATCTGAGAGTTCCAATTGCTCTAGGGCCAATTTGTTACTACTAACTGGTATGGTACAATGATTATATGTTAAGGTTACAGTTCTGCACCGAGTAACAGTAAAGAGTGAGTCTACCAGTCAATTTTTTTTTTCTTTAGGCCAATGTTTTCCTTTATGATAGAATTGTTAAAGACCAATAAAAATTAGAAGATTTCAGACCTCCAGTTTTTTCAGTTTGGTTCTAGTGCGATTTGTACTTTACTGGCAAGAGACAATATGGTACTTTATGTTTAGTTGCTTCCATTTTTTGGAACCCTTATAGTATAAAAAAATTAACAATTTATAAAAGAATTGAAGTTGTTTTACCCCCGAGGTGTTCATGTTCTACAGTAGACTACAGGCCTAATGTGCTTGAAATTCTACTGTTAGAAATACAAAATATTTAGAATTTGAGTTGAAGTCCCCATAAGGAAATATACTGAAGTCATTAACTCAGTTAATCACCGCATGTCCAATTCATGTCTATTTCCAGATTTCAAAATATCATTACAAAAAGTGGAAAAGTTGTCAACAAAAATTGTGTATATATTTTTCGTGAAATCAATCTAACAATTTGTGTCATTGGCATTCTTGAAAAAGAAGTCAGAGTTCAGTTAAGAAAATGAGAAAACAAAAAAATTCGGTAGTATTTTCAAATGCAGCAGAAGAATAAATTTGCACATGCAAAATACTTCTTAGATAAGCCACAAAACAAGCAAATAAGAAGTTACTATGAATAGTTGGTTTTGATAGGTGCATTTTGACAAGTATGTAATTACAGGTTCAGAATTCTAGAAGACTAAATGCTTTGTATTTTTGAAAAAAAAAGAAAAGAAAATATATACTAATTATAAAATCGGTTTTCCTCCACCTGGATTTAGTGTAGGAGTCAGAATGGCTGAGAGAAACACTACACCAATGGCTAGACGATGAAAATTGTCCTGAGCCAACCAACATAGACATCAGCAGAGTAGCCGCAAAATCTTATTATGAATCCTTGATATCTAAAGAGACCGATCTGGGTGAAATTTTGCTTAGGATGATTACTGATTTGGAAACGCTTTCTTACCGGGAGAGTTTTCACGGCCCCTTTTCTTCGGCCAATGCGGCTGTGCGGTTAATAACAGAAAAGATAGGTATGAATGTTGATAAGTGATAATTACTTGCTTTTGTCAACTATATGAGATTTTGTTATTAATTGAATGTATTTGTTCTCTTGTACATCTGAGATTAGCTTGGATTAGCTTATGGATCCACCAACTATATAAATTATGATATAAATTGTTAAAAAAAATTTAAGTCACAATTTTTGTCAACTGTTCTTTTCCTTCCTTTTTATTTAATCAACTTGTTGGAGTAAGAATAACAAGGGAAATCCCATCCCAAAACCACTGAGAATCTGAGGCTGATTGGTGCATTAGAATTTAGAAATTATCAAATTAAATTAGCTAGCTCAATTAAATCTACCCGACTTATGAGTGATGATCCAGTTTCATGATGGGTTGCCATCATGCCATTGGTACATGCCATCTGATCAGATATTCTATTAAAATTTCCCTCAGATTCCAAAAGCTTCCTCAAAGCAACAACAAATATAATACGTTTGATTCAGATCTGATGAATCAAATCACATGCCATTGGTACTTGGTACAGTCTCACAAAGGGATGTTTCCATTGACTTATCACATGTATGTATAATTTGATTTGCTAATAAAAGGATACATGATGGTCTGTTAGTACCTGTACTTTTTTTTTTTTTGGGGGGGGGGGGGGGGGGGGGTATTGTATATTTGTATTATTGTTCTTTGTACACTATATGGCATATCCACATGTACACGTGGATGCCATCCATATGCTGACTAAGCAAATAAGGCTAAAAAATTTGTGCTGATAAGGTTAACAGCTCATCATGGAGGTTACCTAACAAACTAATACCGACCTAATTAAGTCGGTACATGAAAGATAAATTTGTGCCTCCTGCTCTAAAATGTAAAATTTGAACAGTACAGATCAAAAGAGAGAATAAATTCTCGTAAGGAGGATGCATCCCAAATTAGAGCAGTTATAAGCTGTGGGTATCTCACAAGGTAACTTTATTTATTTTGTGGACATTACAGTTAATTTATTTTTAATATAAAAAATAGTTTTAAGTAATCTTGAAAATTTTACTTGTAGACTACAAGCATACGTTTTATGAAATTATGAACAGAGGCCGAATGTACATATATTGAATGGGGGTCAATTGACCCCTTTTTTTGTCAAAATTTTATTAAATGTGTACTTTATTTTATAATATTTAGATAAAATTGTTATATTTACATTAAATATGACTCCCATTTTTTGTATAAAATTTTTATGGCTGACCTCCATTCTTTAAAGACAAAAAAAAACAAAATATAATAAATATTTATGTATATAATAACTCCTATAAATAAAATTTTTGCCTGCCTAATTATGAAGCAATATTTGAGCGAAAAGAACATATAAATATCTGCTCCAACTTACGACAAAAAGTCAGAGACCGTATTTGCTATTATTCTGAATGAAAAAAAAATAAGATCTTACTATTTTATTATAGACTGTTAGATCAAAACGGACAGATTGAATCGTCTCTATTTAAAATTTAGATGATTTTTTTAAATAAATCTGATCCGTTCAATTTAATTTAACGGTCCAAATTGCCAAATTGAAATAATATCTCCTACTTTTTCATTTAAAATAATTGGTGATTTATTTCAAAAGGTCAACATGTCTTTGTGCTAGAAAGAAAGAGAGAGATGTTTAGATGAGACAGGTGCACACTTTGCCAGTTTGCCTTAGTCGAAACATGCATTTTTGTATTACTCCAGAGGACCCATTTTAGTTCGTTAAAAAAAAAAGAATAATTAAAGTACAACTTCTCCTCTTAAAAAAAAGAAAAAGAAAAAGAAAAAAAATAGTTAGTTGGAGACCGGTTGGATTAAGGGAATTCAGATTCGCTGTCATATTTATTCTATAATATAAATGTGTCATAATTTTTTTTGGTTCGATGACATATAGAATCCACTAAAATACAAATAAAAAAAGTATTTTTATAAACTAAATCTGAACCGTTTAAATCAAATCGGACGGTTTAAAATTTCTATGACAATCATGTGCTATAGATTTTATGACAACGGATACGGATACGGATACGGATACGGATCAAGGTGGCAATAAATAATCTAGTGGGACCAAAATTTTGGGTTCCTTTTGCTTCCTCAGTTCATTTTGTTATTCTAGGCTTCTGCCTATTTTTTTTATTCAAGCCTTTTTTTTTTAGTGTTTATATTTTAGAGGTTGAGAACAGAGTTTCATAGTATTACTAAGACAAAGGACAGGATGTACAAAATAAAAAATAAAAAAACATATAAACCGCTCAAATTGTAATCCATCCAATCTAATTTGTTTTTTGCTTGATTAGATATGATCTGATTGGATATAGTTTTGAACTTTGGTTAACTCATTAGTTCGGATTGTACTATTGTCAATTTGACTTTAAAAATTCACTTTAATCTGATCCATTGGTTTTGAATATTATGTCATATTTCTTAAATATTTAGTCTTTAGTTTTTATTAAAAGTATTAAATTGAATTATTCATATATGAAAATCAATCAACTGTCACATATTACTACTTATTTATCTTCATAAGATTCTTTACATTTAAGACTTATTCCAGAATCTTTTTAGACTTATTGTAGAATCTTTTTATGGATAATATAATTATTAGTGTATTATAAAAACTGAGTCTTATTGAAATTGATAGAAATAAAATTTTGCATTTTAGTCATTATTATTTTTGTTTAATTTGCTTTATGAAATCCGTTTGTAGTTATTTTGTCTTTAGTATTAGACATACTTTCATATATCCTTCTAAAATTTCAAAATGAAAAATATTTGGGAGATATCATTGTTGAGACATCAATATGAATCTTATTTTCATATAAAATAAGTTATTATTCATGTTAGTGATTTTATTATACAATTTATGTTGTATAATACTTTATTATTTAACTCAAATACTACCAATTTGAATAATAACTCACATAAATTAAATAATAAAAGTACTATATAAATAAATTACATAATAAAATTACTAACATGAGTAATAACTCATTTAATCTGAATAACAAATTTAGTATCTATATATCATATATATCAGCTCCCATCTAAAATTATATCAATTCTAAGACCAATTTGATTCTTTCCGGTATGCTCATCTGATGAAATCTATTGATCTATTTCTTCAAAAAAAAAAAAAGAAGAAGAAATCTATGATCTAAGGACAAATTTAATTATACCATTCTCTGAACATATATATAAGGGAGCTGATACACATATACGTTTATTGATACCGTCATCGATACGGACTTAATTATATACATTAAATGAGTTGTTATGTATATTAATGATTTTATTATGCAAACTCATTTTGTACAGTATTATCATTATGCAACTTAAATGAATTATAATGCATATTAATGGCTTTATTATGCAAATTCATTTTGTACAGTATTATTATTATACAACTTAAATGAGTTATTATGCATATTAATGATATTTAAGTTAAATAATAGAAATATTATATATAACAAAGTCATTAACATGCATAATAACTCATTTAATGTATATAAATAAGTCTGTATCGATGATGGTATCAATAATGATATTTTCATAATATTTTCCTATATATAATCCAAGTTGGAGGAGCAATTGGGCTTGGCATTGATGTGCTTTGTACCTTTTCAAGTAATATCAATTGCTAAATTTTATCAAGAGATTCCAAAGCCATGTCCTTATTTGATTCTATTGAATAAAAAAACATAAAAAGGAAAAATAAAGAAAAAGAAAAAAAACAGCAAATAAATAATGGGCTGTTAATGACATCTTAATATATAAGGCAACACTACAAATACAAAAAAAAATATATGTTAAATTAAAATATTTAAATTTTTTGTATTTTTATAAAGGGCTATTAAGGAGGTTCAAGCCAAGAAAATATTGAAATATCAACTGTCTCCAATTGATAACAGGAAGGATATGTATGAAAATTGAGCATGCATTTCCATCCATAAATTATTCTTTCTTTATATGAATTTTATTCAAAATTACCAACCACATGAAAGAATATGCTTCCAATAGTATCTGTTTTAAGCTATAAGATTTTTTCTTAATTTGGAGATGAAAGACATGAACTTGTGTCATGGCCATTGTATTAAACTAATTAACATATTAATTATCGTATGATCATAATAAGCTAATAAGTGTTATCATATTAGTTATCTTTTATTTAATATATTATTTTAAATAGTTCTATGAAGAAATCTCTTTATTTTTGTTATCATAATTAGATTAATTAAGATGGTTTTATTAAATATGTTGATATATTTGCTAAGCACTTTTATAACAGATTATATGCAATACAATCTGAATTTTTAATTTTTTGTACAATGTTAATTTGCTTACAATATGTCATAGAAGTGTTTATTTGTACTATACAAAAGATATGAACATGGTTGCAATTATACACAAACATTTTTCAAAAACATATACAAATATTTTGAGATGTAAATAGATAAATGGTGTAGTTGCTATTCCCTTTCCAAAAAAATTCTTGTTGTTAACAAGACATATTTATTCTTCTCTAAAAAAATATTGTTTGGTACTACCTGGTAAGGCAAAGATAGATTGAGGCACTCAGATTTTAAACAGCACCAATAATTTATGAATTATGATTGAGACATGAAAGAAAAGGATTGATGCAGAGAGGAATATTTATACAAATAGTAGTATGCAAGCAACAATAAGTATTCAAAAATTAATAATTTTACAAGTCCATGTGGTATTTTTAGTTTATTAGTGAACTACCTTTCCGTTGTATTGAGGTATTAATTAATTTTATGTGGATGGCAATAAAATTTCAGTCCCTAATGACAAAATTTCCAATATTTATTCGTCATTAGCTTGTAGCAAAATTCTTGATAAAAATATAAGAGTTGGGTTTTCATTAGTGTTTATATAGAATTTTAATATTTTACAAAAATAATATTTGATTTTCATAAAGTATGAAAAAAATTATTTTATATAATTACAATTTTGTATTTTTTTAATAAGTTCATATTTTATGTGATCATGACATCACCATTTTAAAATGCTACTCAATCCCATTCAGAAATTTTCTGGTTCCCCTGTTTGAAAAATTATTTAATTGTTCGCAACAAGAGTTCCACACTCCATAATATAATCCAAAACAAACAATATACAATAATAGATGCTCATTTTGTTAATTATTTATTGTCTTTGGAAGAAACGCCAATCAATTGGGACTTTGTACTAAACAATTTTTAGTACAAACAAAGCGTAACTCTTTTCTTGGTGCAAATGCAAAAACCACACGGCATCCGAATTACAGTGCGACGAGTGCTCAATTTATTATTAGTTAATGACGAATACGCCTCTAATTGCTATTAAATAGGTCAATTATAGAAAGATTACTGGAATCTAAGTTAATTAATTGTTAAATGTTTAATTAATTAAATCAGATTAATGGCGGATGGTACCAGTACCACCAGTCAACCATCCTTCTCAATTTTCAATTGTGCAGTGGGAAAAATGATGTTGTTGTCAACTAGAGAAGAAACAATGGAAGCGTCTCCTACCTCTCCAACTCCAGATTTGGAGAGGAAGGTGATGGCAACAGTGACAGCATCAGAGACACGTGGCGACCCGCCTTCTGTGTGCGCACTGGAGGTGAGACGGCGCTGTATCTCCGACGAGAACGGTGGCTCGGGATCGGGATTTCCCAGTGCTGATCTGGCATCCATCCTGGTCTCGAATCTGTGCTTCTCGCACAATACACCTTTCATGTGGAAGCTTCTCGAACAAGCCATGGCGAATCGGATCGTCTACCCGTTACAAGTGCTCGCTCTTCTTTCATCTAGGTTAGGAAAAACTAATAAGGTTCTTTCTTTTCCGATTGCCTTTTCCCCCATCAGATTGTTCCATTGATAAATACCTGTTTGGAAATTTGCAATTCAGCGCTTGAAATTGAAATTGAAGTTGGTTTTTTTGTAATTTTATCCCTGATGTTTGAAAATTTAGCATGTTGGTCACTAGGGGACAAGTATGTAACTAGCTACTACATGTCACTTAATTACTATGCAAATATGTGTTTGTTTTGCTTATTCTTGGCATAAGCAAGTTATAGAGGCATGCTTATTGTACCTTTTTTGTTCCTTTTATTTTTGTTAATTTCTTACCTTAATTTAATTTTAGTAATTAGTCCCCTAAGTTGGTGTGTACCGTCTTCTTCCACCCAATGATGCCCGTTTAATTTCCTATGTAGGTGCAAGTGTTACTAAGCTAAATAATTTTTTTCTTCAAAGCAGACATGAAAATTGATTTTCTTAATTCATATAAAGCTTGCTGTTCAAGACAGTTTAGATGGTGGTTTGCTTTTCCGGAGCTGATTTAGTAAAGATATCTATGCATGAATTATAGCCAAACAAATTTTGAGGGGGAGAAGCTAAGAGTGAAACTTTTGATTTGCGCACTAAAACCACATCAGAGAAATTGGAACTTATGTTTTGTTTGGGGATGTTTTAGGCTAATTTTGTCAATTATTAGGGTGATCCCAAATCGAAGAGCACAGCCGGAAGCATACAGGCTTTTTTTGGAGCTCATGAGACAGTATTATCTGTCCTTCTCTTTGGTTGAGGCCGGGTCTCGTCGGGAAATGTAAGAATTAAGGAATTTTATTTCAGTGTTCATATCGTACAAACGTTGAACCCCTACATCATTTTATATTTTACTAATAATTTTTGCAGGCTTATGAAATCTATAGACAGTGCTATGCAGCTTTGCCACACTTACCAGTTTGAAGAAATTGATTTTGGAACGACCATAGTTTTATTCGTTTTTAGTACCATAACTACCCTGATTGATTGTGCACTTGAAGATTACGGCTGGCCATTTGCATCTCAAAGCAGGGTTGCGAATGCAGGGCCTCAATGTTCAGATCTCGATGCAAGAAGCAAGCATCATAACTCTCTGAGAGAATCGAATGCTTTCATGGCTTTGGAAGCATTGGAAAATATTAGCTCGGAGAAGAAAATCCAAATTTTGCTTCATCTAGTATACCTAAACATGTAGGTACCATTAATTCTTCTCCGATCTTCTTTTCTTTCTTGTTCGTATTGCTTGTTTTAAATCTGTTTTGCATGTCCCTTCCTCTATGCAGCTGATTTTTCCTATTAAGTTCTCATTCACACTAAGTTGTAGCTGATGTTGTAATCATTCAATGGAACTGAAAAAAGCATTTGTGCAAATAGAATCGGTTCCACAGTATAAAAGCTTGTCAAAATGTTTAGCGATCTTCATTTTCTGTGTCTCATTGCTTGCTTGATTTGATGCTAGGTTAGGCATGGATCATTCAACAGTTTGCTTCAGAGGCTTAGGTTCATTGATGCTCACAAGTTATCAACTAACAGTTTAGAAGCTGTAAACCATCTACTTGAAAAAATCCTCTTGAATATACAAAAGGCAATAAATCTGGAGTATTTGCCAAACAAGCGCAGCATCCTGGGGTATCTTCTCAATACTGGATCAATGAACTCGCCACCATCCCTTCTCTTCGGTGCTGGCGAAAGCAGGTGTTGGATCATTATTGACATTTTCATGGAGAATTCTATGGAGAGGAAGACATTTTGCCCTGGAGCTGTGTTTGAAAAACTGACAGGTGCATTCTATTTTGACAATTTTATATCTTTTCTTGAATTATTTTCTTTTAATATTATATTGTTGTCCCATATTTAACCTGCATAGTAGATGTATCAATTTTCCTAGAGCCATATTGAAGATTGACTTACTCGATGGGCTTATCTGATTTTTGCATTTTTTGAAGGGACTTGTACAGAATTTTGTTCATGTTTATCTATTCATTGAAAAAAAAAAATTAGGATCAATATATGAGATGTATATAACTTCCTGCTTTTTTTAATTTTCCCTTTTTCCCCCTTCTGTAACAGAGTTGATCGCAACATTACAAATTATCAATCAAGCCAGCTGGCAGGAGACCTTTCAAGCACTGTGGCTCTCAGCTCTTCGATTGGTCCAACGGGTTGGTGTACTAATATTTTATTTTATTCTACTCTTATTCTGGTATCCAGCTTCTGGTCATACTGTGATTTGTAACGTGAAGTCCTGGTACTTGGTTGAAACAATTGCATACTGTTGCCATTTACTCCTTTGTTTGTTAGGTTAAAGCAGAATGGCAAAATTAAGCAACTGCATATATTTGATTTGCAAAAGGTCGTAGCGAGAAAGAGTTCTTTATAAGAAACTGTGATTTTTGCTTGACTTTGAGACCTTGTACTTTGGTCAAAGGGATATAACGGGGAAACTGTTTTCCCCTTTTGACTTACAGACCATTTATGAAATACCTTATAATACCTTGTCTAAACCAGTGTAGGGAGCCCATGATTGGACCAATACCCCATCTTGATTCTAGAATGTGCATGCTATTGGCAATTGTCCCCTTATCTATTGCGCCTCTTTTAAAAGAGGAAAGCAACAGAAGTATTGCTGGCGGGAATGGCATTCTTTCTAAAAAGCAGAGCTTGGTGGCATGTCTTCAATCCCTGCGACAGTTTTCCAGTCTTATTTCTCCTCCTATGGCCATGGTTGACGTAGCTAATAATGCTGCCACAAAAGCAGCTTCATTTGTTAGGGATTTTAAGACAGGAAGTGGTAACCTTGGCATGATGCCTGGCAACTATTCTTCTATAAAAACAGGTAGTCTTTTCTCATTTTTTCTGAAATAGAACGGTTATAGTTAAATGCTTATAATGCTTGTTTGAAGAATCTCATCTGGCGATAGGAGTCTTAATCATCTCTATCTCTACTAGTATCAATGCCAGTCAGATCCACTAGCAAAATGCTTGGTAAACTAAATATTCTTCTGGTCTATGAAGTTTTGGTGGCTTTCAAACTAGGATTTCAGCTTTTAGGAATATGTTTATGCTAAAAAAAGTGAAATTTGGTATATACCCTTTGAAATTATTTGAGGTTACACAGTTTCTTTGATTTTCTACTCTTAAATATTTTCATTTTGGTGGGCTTGTTCTTAGTAAAAAGTAAAGAACTAATAATTTTAAGGAGAATGTTTACCAAAAACAAATCATGTTGATCATAACTGATGTCTCAGCATTTTTCTGTTGCAGTGGGGAACTTATTACATCTAGTGGTGGAAGCATGTATTGCTAGAGACCTGATTGATACATCGGCCTATTTTTGGCCAGGTTATGTGCCTCCATCTGTGGTAACAAAAGATCCCAATTTAATGCTAATTCAGGACTCACCTTGGTTAAGCTTCATGCAAGGAGCTCCGCTCACTGGGCCTCTCCAAAGTGCACTCATGGCAACTCCTGCTTCTAGGTACTTTGTATGAGCACTGCAACCTGTAATAGAACTTGGAATTCTTGTTTTGAAGATGTTTTGTTGGTTGTAAGTTGCCAAATTGCTTCATCTGTAATTTCAACTTGTTTTAGTATAACAGAGCTGGAGAAATTGAGTCTTTTGGCATTAAATGGAACAGAGGAGGAGAGAACTGTTGCTTCAAAGATCTTGTGTGGCGCGTCTTTAACTTGTGGCTGGAACATCCAAGTAAAACGCATATGTTATACAATTTGCTTTATGATCATTATTATGTTTCTACTATCATATTTGTTTCCTTAAAAACCAAAGAAAGATTTGTGCCTCTTCGAACTTCCCACTCATTTTTTCTATAAAATATAGTGCAGTTTATTATTTATAGGATCAGTATCATTGAAACTTTTGCTCTGGTTTATGTTTCTTGCTTTATTTTGCATTCCCATACCAATCTTTTATTTCCTCTCAATAGAAAAATATTATATAAGTAATAAAATCCCACATTTGCATTTTGATTAATTATTAGTTATACCTGAGACACTGATATGCCCCATGTTTAAACCTAAGAAAGAAAGGATTGATTTGAACTTCTTTTTCCTCTTATTTTCTATGTATTTAAGGGCCTCTTGTCCAGCTTGGGTCAAATATAGTAATTTATTATTTTATTAACGGCTATGAGAGGTTCTTAGTTTGGTATAGTGTATCTATAGTTTTCATAAACCAAATTGACACATGAGAATTGTGGGAAAAGTATTCTCTCTTTTTGATGAAAAAATGGTTCAAGGCTTCAGGTGCCCTGTTTTATTTTTGATACCCAGCCGAAGCCACCTGGCTGGTTTTGAACTTGTGCCTCTCAGTGGAGAGACAAGGTATATCACCAAGTTTGATAGGCCCACAGTTCAGAATAATTTAATCTTTGAGAAGCAAATGTGATGTTGTGTGTTTCTAATGGATAAACATGAGATTTCAACTTCTTGAAGGTGCGGTGGACAATATACCTGGAAATATACAAATATGAAGGCTGAGTTGCCATTTCTTAAGATCTTGCACAAACATATTTCTCTGTTTATTTTCCAGGAACATGTTGTGCGGATAGTGGTGAAGTTGCTGTCCCCCCCTCTCCCGTCTGATTCTCCTGTATCTGGAGATACTAGTAGTTACCTTCCTCACATGCATATGCTGAGTGCAGTATTGTCATGTCTTGCGCATGTTGACATTATCCACATCCTTTCACTATATGGTGTGGTAAGCTTATGAATTAACTTATTTATGGATATTTTATATTCCAGTTTAGCCGAGTTTGGGAATATCAGTGCTTCTCAGAATTGGGTAAACAGTTTTGCAGGAAACATAAAAGGAAAGTTAAATATAAAATGCACTAGGTTATGCATACAAGTGTTACCAGTGGGTCCACTGCCTAAAATAATAATGACAACTAATAATCAAAATGGTACTGTAGTTGTATCCATACTGAAGCTGAATTTCCTTGTCCTGTTGTCCATATAGCTTGACAGATATGTCCCCAGTTCTTTCAACTCTAACATATTATGGTGCTTGGTTGAGGGGTGCCAAAAACTGGGTGCATATACACTGCTATTGGTGTGAATAAAAAACTGGGTGTGCATTCTTTGATCTGTTTGGTTATATGAATATCAAGCTATTTGTCTCAAAACCTTTCCACCAGGAATCGGCGTTTTATCTGATCCAACACTGTGCCATCAACATACCTCGCAAACCATCCATAACTGACACTTCCATGTTATATATTCTTTGTCAAAAGCTCTTCTTTGGGAAGGTCTGATGCTAAAGTCTCAGCAATGTCCTTATTATAGGACGGAATCCTACTATATTATATTATTATACGATGAATCTAATGAAAAATAAAAAAAGAAATTATGTTCTACTGACTCAGAATCAACCTGCATGGACTGACATTTGATTCAACTCATGCATGAAAACTAAAATTCATTGCTATAATTAATGCTTCTAACATGAAATATCTTGCATATGTTGTTAGCTTTCAGAAGTAGCAGGTGCTCTGATGCCATTGTGTGAGGCTTTTGGGTCAATGCCACCCCCACCTACTTACCAATCTAGCGATGGGGATGAGGTCACTGTCTACTCCGTCTTTTCCTTTGCATTTCTTTTCCTTGTACGCCTTTATAAGTTCTATGGGCCGGCTCAAGAGCTCTTACTTACTGGCCGAGGTGGCCCAGTCCGTCCTGAGACGACACTTGATTGCCTCCTATCTATGCGCAACAATCGTGTCCGCAACAATGAAGGTTACAGTGCCAGTGGTACCTACTCAGTTCATGAATTGTCGCACCATTCAGTATACATTGATTCATTCCCAAAGTTGCGCAACTGGTACATTCAGAACCAGGCATGTGTTGCCTCAGTTATCTCAGGTTTGTGCAAATCAAAACCATGTCACCAGGTCGCCAACCTGATTTTGAATATGATTTGCCGGAAGATGAATAAAGAAGTAGTGGTGTTGGTTAGCACATCTATGAGCACATGTACAGGTAGTGCATCTACTATGACTTCCAGTAGTATGAGTGAGACATCCGGAAGTCTTTCTGAGGATTCCTGCCAGAGGCTGCCACTTCTTCCTGCATGGGATATGCTTGAGGCGATTCCTTTTGTTTTAGAGGCTTTTCTTACTGCGTGTGCATATGGACGACTCTCATCTCGCGACTTGACTACAGGTCAGTTGACTGATCTCTCCCCCCCCCCCCCCCCCCCCCCCCCTTCCCTCACAAACACAATGCACTAAAAGACAACCTTACACCTTTTGAATACGAACAATAAACCTTACACCTTTTGAATACGAACAATACTGAAGTCAATGCACAAACAAGTTAATATAAGAATTGCTTGCCTGTGCATTGTAGGTTTACGGAATCTGGTGGATTATTTTCCTGCTTCTGTTGCGACAATTACGAGTTATTTTTCAGCTGAGATTACTCGAGGTATCTGGAAGAGTGTATCAATGAATGGCACAGAATGGCCCAGCCCTGCTGAAGCGCTCTACATATTTGAGTCAGAGATCAAAGAGGTGCTTGCACATGCTGGGGTCTTCATCCAGAATTCATATCCCCGTAAAGACACTTGACTTCTTTTATTACTTAAATAGATAAGTGAGAAGCAGTTGGGTACTTGAAAAGAAAGAGAGAGAAAGTACATTATTTGTGAGTATGTAGTTTCTATTACCATCTTAGACGGTTTCATTTGCCACTAGTTCTATAATTGAGCCAAATATGGTGTTGATGTTGAGGGCATGAAACACTCTCCATTTGACATTGTTGTTTTGTCGTGTTTCTATCTTTGCATTTTCAATTGCACCTTTCTTATTTCAGTGGTTTGTTCCATGTGTGATGGGGACTTTTCTAGGCTGCCTTTTGAGGGTAGGCTTAAGTTAATGGGGGTTGAGTTGTAGGTTATTTTCAGCAAAAATGTGCTGCAACAACCTTTCTTACCAATTACTGATGTACTTGAAATCCCTCGGATATTTTTGTATCCTTACCAATGTATTTATCATGCTCATCTATTATTGTTGTTATTGCAGGGGGTATGCCTCCGACATTACCACTGCCACTAGCAGCTCTTGGGAGTCTAACCATCACCTTTAAACTGGACAAGAGATCGGACTACACCCGTGACGTGGTTGGTGAGGCATTGGAAAATTGTGCTGTAGGTTGCAGCTGGCCGAGCTTGCTCATAATCGGGGCCTTATGGACTCAAAAGGCTCGTAGATGGCATGACTTTGTTATCTTTGTTGGCACCTGTGCTCCTTTTATACATATGAAAGAGCCAGTTGCACAGTTAATACGCAGCTGTTTCAAAGCCTACCTTGGCACCACTTCGAGGGATGGCTTTTCTCTCACATCGGTACGGGGTGTGGTGGGGCTTTTAGGACAGTCTGCTACTAATAACAGTGAATTGCATCCTGGTGTTTTGTTTGTGCGTACCTGTCACACATTTCAAGATCCACATTTTTGTAGTGAGGTTATTTTCAAGTTGGTGCTTGAGTGGTCTGGTAAGCTTGCAGATGAACAGATTTGTGGTGACCCCACACAATTGAAATTTGGACGGGGGTCCCTTGCTGCAACAATTTGCATAGTGCGGCAGGTAGCCATTATCGGTGCCAGCCTGCTTTGTGTGGCAGGACGTGCTTTATTGGTACAAGTTTTGTTTGAAGAGACAGTGCCAACGAGTCTACTGTTGCAGCATGAGAAAGGGCCTGGCGAAGTGGGGTCCATTTCTGGTATGCTACAAGGATATGCTATATCATACCTAATGTTCTTCTCCACTGCCATTGTTTGGGGAATTAGGACCAATTCAGCTGGTTGCAAGTTCTGGAGCTCCGAAAGGCGTTCACGTATTATTTCTAACCATCTGGATTTCATAGCCGGGGTTTTGGAGGGTAGGATAGTGCTAGGATGTGATCCCAACATGTGGAAGGCGCATGTATTATGCTTTGTGGGCTTGCTAGTTAGGTTTGCACCGGCTTGGGTCGTGAGTGTGAAACTCGATACATTACGGAAAATATCAAGTGGGCTTAGAATTTGGCATGAGTTTGATCTTGCTCTCTCCCTCCTTAAGTTAGGCGGGATGGGGGCAATTGGACCTATCGTCGAATCGTTGTTTTGACCTATCTGTAGAGTTGGCTCAACTGGTAAGTGTATTAGCAATGGTTATTATTAGTTGGTTTAGAGATGTCTTTTAGGAAACGGTAGTTCTTGTATCATATCGACTCCATGTTCTTGCATGTACTGGGATTTTGTGTGAAAGTTTGTTATCTGATGGGAAAATTGTTCACGAGCAGGACGTCTAAAGGGGGTTCAGATAGCTTTTTCATCAAAAATCTTCATCCACAATTCAACTTCTTTTGTGGATACTTTTGTCTTGGTGAAAAAGAAAGGTTCATCACCGCCAAAAAGAATATACGAAAGGAAAATATTATGACGATATTATTATATGTCGTTGATACGGGTTTTATTATATATATTAAATGAGTTATTATATATATTATTGATTTTATTTTGTACAGTATTTTTATTATTTAACTTAAATATCACTAATATACATAATAATTTATTTAAATTAAATAATAACAATACTGTATATATAGGGTTAATGAGAATCTTTATTTTAAAAAAATGACAGTATTATATAAACTAAATTTGTATAATAAAATCAATAATATACATAATAATTTATTTAATATATATAATAAAATTTGTATTGATAATAATATCAATAATTATATATATCAACTTATATCAACTCCGTGTACGAAATTATGCCCCAAAAAAAAAGGAAGGTTCTATCCCGCCAAAAGGGAAAGCGTTCAGATGGCAGCACCATAGGAACGCCATATGGCCCCCCATATCCAAGAGGATTGCGGTTCTACTGGGCCTTTTCAAGGAGGTGCCTGGTTGAGCTCAAAAAATTGTTATTTGTTAAATCTAATGGAATGAGAGCAGAGTAACTGGATTTAGGATCTAAGTCAAGTTCCATGCCAAGAATGATCTGATAAGAAGAACTGATTTTTAATCTAGTAATAAAAATAATATTTTTTATATAAAAAATTGTATCTTTATGATTAAAATGAGAAGTTATTTATAAATATTTAAAATTGAGTGACTTTAATTTTTATTTTTGTCTCCAAAAAGAATGACAAGGCAAAGATTCTGAACTCTGAAGTGAGAATAGGATAACTATAAATAATATAAGAAGATTGCTTTAATACACCATTTAGATTTATTTAATCAAATCTTAAATCAAATGACAAGAACATGAAAATAACTTTAATATCATTCATATTATTAACGAATATTATCCTACTATGTATACCAATGAAAATAATTTCTTACTATAATTTTGTTTTATATGAAGACTTCTATTAGCTAGCCTTGACGTCCAGTTCTTTTCAAATGTGAAATCTTATTAATTCAAAAACTAGTTTTATAAGCAAAACAAGATCCCTAATCATCCTTGTTTGATTGGATAATAAAAGTTAATTTCTGAAATTTTTCTTACAAAACATGACGTATTAATTGTAGCATTGCTCCCAATATAAATCAACTATTTCCTTGATATGTGACCATATGATGATGCACTAACCTAAGTGACTATTTAACAAGTGCTAAACGTAATCTAATTTCTAATTTTCCATCAACAGATATAGGTTGAAGCAATAATCAAACACGATGGTTATCTAAAATCAGTAAATCACCATGACAGTATGTGAAAACAAAGCTGAAGAATTACTTAGAATCCAAAACAGAACAATCTTTATCTTTTGTTAATGAAGCACCGAGTTTTGCTCTGATCCTCTCCAGTTGGTCCTTTTTCCCAAAAGAAAAGGAGAAAGCTTAATTAGTTGAGAAGCGTCATTAATTAATTAAGCAGTAGCAGATTAGCCATTAGGGATCGTTTGATTCATGCTGAGAAAGTGGGAATCATCAAATCATCTCTGAGGTTGACGTAAATAAATTATAAAGAGAGAGATTATGTTTATTTTATTTTATTTTTATTGAGATGATAATTGAAGTTAATTCCCGCTGTTTTATCTTCTTCTAATTAAGTGCTTGAGCATCACTCATCTTTTTAAAATAAAATAAAAAGGAGTACTTCAAAATTTTCTCTTCCAAATACAATGCATGACAGTTTGAACTGCGAGAAGAAATCAGGGGTATATATCATATATATCATATATACTCTCTCATTTCTTGATAGAAGAAATTGTGCGCAAATTCAAAACCAGATATGGCGACACCACCTCCTCAATTTCCCTTTCCAGACTACTACTACTCTTCAGCTCCCACTGGCTCCTCCGCCATTGCTGATCTCGAGCGCAAGGTGAAGTCAGTAGTGATGGAATCAGAGGCGCATGGGAACCCGCCTTGGCTGTGCGCAGTGGAGGTAGGTCGATGCTGTGCTTCTGACGAGAATGGTGACTTAGGGTTTCCCGACGCTGATCTCGCGTCTGTCCTGGTGTCTAACCTTTGCTTTTCACACAATACACCTTTCATGTGGAAGCTCCTTGATCAGACCATGGCGAGTGGGCTCATACATCCTTTGCATGTACTTGCATTGCTTACATCCATGTTTGAGAAATATCTGAGGCTACTATTCTATTACTTACGTTAAAAAATTTTGCAATTAGTCCTTGAAGTCTACTTCTCATGGCGCCAATGGCATTATCATGTATTATATTGATATTTATTTTATTTCTTCAGAAGATTATATAGTTATGATGCCACTGGTTTTCCAGTATTATTACTAAAATGTTTGGCTGAAATCCAATTAGACTGAATCAGTGAAGTTCTGCTCAATATATGCTAAAATTGGGGGCTATAGAGAAGCTAACTAAAAGAAAATTGCAATCTACAATCCGGTTGGTTTACCATTTCTGTATTCTCTTTTGTGCATTTGGGACTAATTTTGTCGTCCTTCAGGGTGAATCCATACCGGAGAGCTCAACCAGAAGCTTTCAGGCTTTATTTGGAGCTCATGAGACAATACTCTCTCTTTTTTCCACTTCCGGAATCAGGGCAGTGTAGGGAAAAGTAAGAATGTGTGTGTTTTTGTTCTTTTTTTGTTTGAAATTTAGTGCCCCTTTAAACCCAAAAGTTTTGATTGCTTTGATGCACTTGGCAGGATTACAAAATTAGTAGACAATGCTCTGCAACTTTCTCATATCTACCAGGTGGAAAAGATGGATTTTGGAATAATGATGGTTTTATTTGTTCTAAGAGTAATGATCACAGTGATTGATTGTGCGCTAGAAGATTGTGGCATTCCATTTACATCTAAAGGCCCAACTGAGAACGAATTGTTGCGACCTATTGATGTGAATGCAAAATATGGATGGAGCACTGAAAGAAGAAAGCACCATGACAAGCTTCGACTCAGTGATATTTTGAAAGCTTTAAAAACTGTGGAACATGTGAGCTCAAACAAAAAGACCCAAGCATTGCTCCGCATTGTTCACCTAAACATGTATGTATATTGTTTTCCGATCTTTCTTCTTTATTTCGAATTTGTATTCTTATGCATTTCTGGGGACTTGGTGCATTGGTTGTTTGATTTCGATGGCATCCAAATTTGAGCATTTTCCTGAAATGTTGACTGCATGAACAGGATAGCCACTTTTAGTGTAATTATTCAGTGAACTTTCCAGAAGTTCAGAATATTGACCATACACAGTATACTATTTAACAACAATATCATGGTCTTGGTTTTAATGTATAGTGTTACTTAGAATTTAATTTCCAAGATGTAAGCTTATTGCGCTTGTTAATGTTGTTCTCATGCTAGGTTAGGCCTGAAGAGTTCGATTGTTTTCTTCAGAGAGTTTTTCAAGGCCAACAAATCATCTACTGAGATTTTATCATCTGCCAACCATTTTCTTGAGAAACTGTTTTCAAATGTTCAAGAGGCCATTAATGCAGAGTATAGGCCCCACAAACACAGCCTTTTGGGACTTATGGATGACACAAAGTCAGAGAACTCACCTCTACTCCGGTTCGTCGGTGCTGGAAAAGCAGGTTGTTGGATTCCTTTTGATATTTTTAGGGAGAACGAAATGGACTGGAGAAAAAATCTTTGCCTGAGAGCTTGTTTCAAAAGGCTAGCAGGTGCTTGGTTATTTTTTTGTTTATGCTTGCAAAATAACAAAGAACTGTCCTTTAATAATAGTCCAAATAATGCATCGCCACATTTAGGAGGAATATTGGATCTTCCAGGCCTTTTAGAATAAATTTATACATTTTAGTTTTTGGAAAGAATTTATTCTGAAACTTCACATAATCCATTTTCTTTGTTCTCAACTTTTGAGAGGTGGTCAGTGCTTATGTAATTTCATGGATCGGAAAAAGAGATTGGCTTATGTGAAGAAATTGGCTTATTTGGCATTTAATGGATCGGAAAAAGAGAGATTGGTTGCTCCAAAGATCTTGTGTGGTGCATCTCTAACTAAGGGTTGGAACATCCAGGTTCTCAATTTAATTTATTTTGTGGCCAATGTATATTTTTTCAGCAGTATTATGAAACCTTAAAAGATAGGCTGAAAATTTATGCTAAAAGCTGATTGTACTTCTTTTTTCACTTTAAGGAGCATGCAGTATGTACAGCAGTAAAGTTGTTATCTCCTCCGATGCTGCTTGTTGTCTGCAGAATGAGACGCAAATGGTTTCCTTGGTCGTTTACACATGCTGACGGCAACTTTGTCATGCCTTTGTCAAGCAAAAATTATCCACATCTTTTGGTTGTTTGGTAAGGTATGTAATCTCACTGCTGTATGAATTATTGACCATTGGTCATTGGTTCTCTTGTATTTCTTAATTTTAAGCTATACCTGAGCAAAGAAGCATGACAAAAACTGCATTTAGCATACTGTACCAGCAGTCAATCTTTGGACAAACTTTGTTAGCAGAACTACTGCTCGCTAATAGTGTGTCTTTAGTTAATATATTTCTTTAATTGTTATCTTTTGAAAGCTTAGGAAATTAATCTATGGTCATATATGGTTTGGACCAAATCCAAAATAGAACCGAGTTTGGCCTACAATTCTGAAACGAAAACATCATTCTTGCTTTTGACAAATTGAGACTTCTTTGGTGGCTTTAGGTTCCAGAAGTTGCAGCAGCTCTAATACGATTGTGTGAAGCTTTTGGGTCGTTGTCACCCACATCTACCTACCAATGTAGCACTGAGGAAGAAAGCTCCATCTACTCTGTTTTCTCACATGCATTTCTCTTCCTCCTCCGGTTATATAAGTTTTACAGACAACCTCAAATGCTAAATGTCTCGGGCCGTGAAGGCCTGGTCCAACATGAGAGAACACTTGACTACCTTCTTTTCATGTATGATGCCGATCGCATTTCCAACAATTTTACTAGAAAGATGCAGATTGCAGTGCCAATTTTACTGAGCTACTATATGAGTCACCATGTGGTACCAAATATATTGATGCATTCCCAAAACTGCACCAGTGTGGAATTTCCAGAACCAGGCTTGTGTAGCCTCAATTCTTTCAGCCCTTCCTAACCCTGGCTCAGCACTCAGTGTGGCGAACAACATCTTGAACATAATTTTCTGTAAGAGAAGCAAAGGTGAACCAGTGGTACCGATTAACACTTCCATGGGCACAGGTACAGACATATACAAGTTTCAATTATTTCAGTAGTAGCATAGTTGGGCAATGTTTGAGCACGTCTGAATGCCAACATTCGTTGTTCCTTGCAGCTTGGGAGGTGCTTGAGTCAATACCATATGTTTTAGAAGCTGCTCTGACTGCATGCTCCTACGAACGACTCTCACCTCGTGAATTGACTACAGGTTGCAATATCCAGGCTTGGAACCTTGAAACACTATTTATACAAGTTGCAATATCCAGGCTTGAAAGATCTAGTGGAGTTCTTTCCTGCATCCATCGCTGCTGTTGTAAGTCACCTATCAGCCGAGATCACTCGTGGGGTCTGGAAGAATGTCTCAATGAATGGTACTGATTGGCCCAATCCTTCTGAGGCACTTCACCCATTTGAGTCTCAGGTGAAGTCTATTCTTGCATCCGTGGGGGTTGAAATCCAGAGCTGCTATCCATGTGAGTTAATTATCTTTTTCCTCTCATATGTGGATTGTTTAGGTTAATTAATTTTCTGCTTTGAAAAGTTTGAAGTGATTAGCATGCATTATTTCTGAAATATTTTGTACTGGAGCTTTCTTCTTGTTCAATATGCAACGTTTCATTATCAAACCAGTTGCAGAGGCACCTTTCTTGCCATGGATAGAGCCTGTATTTACCATACTAGCTACTGGTGGTGGTTTTGCTTTGAAGTGCCTCGCTTACCAATCGACACATGATGATTTTCTTTAGTAGTGATGACAGCTCCATTAAGAGCGATAAGCATTTCAGAAATAATGAAAAGAATGATTAACCTCATGAGTACCTATGAGGCATTGTTTCCCAGCTTGATTTCTTTAATATATGTGAGACAGTGCATTGATCTTCTTTGCTTTTATATTACTTCTAACATGTCTACTGGTCCTAGAAGTGAATAGCATGTTCAAATAAGAATAAGAGAAAAATAAATATCTCATAGGCCCCTATTCAAGAAAGGCAACAATATCTCATAAGAGCAACTAGCCTTTGTTCTTAGGCTATAGCTTGTTTAAATCTCTTCTCAATGGGAATTGATATATGTCAATTAGAACACAACTCTTATGATTCCACATTAAATTTGTTTTACTCTTTCAGTCTTATACAAAAATCATACATTTTTATATAGCATTTAAATTTTTAGTTCACACAAATATAATTTTAATCATATGTATACACAATCGCTTCTTCATGTAGGATAACAATCTAAATTAAAATAAATTATAGAATGAAAAAATTACAAAGAAAATACGGTACTTCTTTAATAATGTTCAATTAATTTAGGTTAGTTTATAGATTTTTTAGACTTATTTTAATTTTTTAATGAGATCATTATGTAGGAATTAATTCATATTCTCTACTCTGAAAACAGAGGAATTGCCATATGAAATTTTAGGTTGATGATCATTAAGACAAATATTGTAAGTTCATGGATGATGTCAAAAAACTAAATGCTGAGATGGAGTTGAGTTGGTATGTGAGGGATTAGGGGGAATCATGAGATGGATCTTTTACATTACTGATTAGGTTACATTTCTCGAGCATATTACTAATTATGTTACATTTCTCGAGCATTTAACTAAGCTTGAAGCAATATTTTGTTTAGACTGGGGATCAAAAGTATAAAAGAGACTAAGCTCGTCTATCCATTGCATGTGCTTGCATTGCTCACTTCCATGTTTTGTTCCATTGCTCTGTTGCTAGTTTCTTTGTTTTGGAATAAGCAATTTAGTCCTCTAACTTCTAATTTCTACTTCATGCTAGATGTTGAAATTTGACGGTGGGTCCCTTTTGTCCTGATGATATTAAGGTTGTTAATGCTAGAGAGCTACAGGAACTTATACTTTAGAGAGGAAAATAAAAAATAAAAAGAACAGATTAGATTTTATTTATATGCTAATAGTTTAGTTACAGAGAACAAACTATTCAGTCTCTATGCAGAGAATAAACAGGTTGGTTGTTTCAAATTGTTCGGTTAAAATACTATTGTACCATGAGCAAATCTGGAAAGGGAAATTGATTGTAATAAGCTGTGCTAATCTGAAGGTCTGAACTTCAATAAAGAAAATTTAAAAATTTTGCATATAGAATAACAATTATGAACTTAACTGGATAATTTACTATTCCTTTTTGGAGTGTCTGAGACTGATATGACAACAATCGGGGTGATTCAAAATCGAAGGGAACAACCCCAAGCACACAAACTTTATTTGGAGCTCATGAGACGATATGTGATATCCTTTTCTTTGCTGGAGGTAGGACCTCATAAGGAAAGGTAAAAAGCTTCATATTGTTTATTGTTTTTCAGTACTTGCATGAGATGTATTACCCCTCACAAGTTTTTGTTATTAAATCCTTGTTATTTGCCTTTCAGGATTACAAAATCCATTGGTGATGCCCTGCAACTTTCAAGTGTCTATCAGGTTGAAAATTGGGATTTGGGAATGGCTGTGGTTTTATTTCTAGTTACAATAATATAAGCAAACATCTGGAGCAGCTGAGGCAAACTAATGCCTTTTACGGCTAAAATACTACGAATTCCAGTATAATTCGTCCTGTTTGGTTTTCTTTTCTTGTTTAATTTTTTGTAATTTCAATTTAAACTTTTGTTTGTTTCTCATGAGGTGAACATGATAACATAACGCATATATCGGTTTGCTGTGCAGAGGATGCGCAACCAATGCTACCCCTCCCACTGGCAGCATTCTTGAGTACACACGTGCTGTCATAGCCATTGATGAGAGATGTTATCATGTTCAAGCTTGACAAGAATCAGAGTACACACGTGCTGTCATAGCCATTGATGAGAGATGTAAGCAGACATCATGTATTTCTAGCATACTACAAGGTAATGCTATATCTTACCTATTGTCACTACTAGAATTTTCAATATTGACGTGAGTATGTAATATTAATGGTATGGATAGTTCAATACGCATGTCAATAATCTTAATTTTGAATTATATTTACGTGCTAACTATATAATCAGATATTAGCGTGAAAAGCATTTGTGTATATAATTACATACGTAAATATTTTTCACGCTATTACCTGATATACGCACATAAATATAGTCCAAAATTAAGATTATTAGTGTGTGTATTGAACTACCCACACCATTAATATTATATACCCACGTTAATATTGAAAATTGTTCTTGGTCCGAGCTGGAACAGCCCCAGATAAGTACAGGAGCTCCGATATGTCCGCATATGTTATTGCGAACCACCTATGTTTTACAGCCGAAGTTATAGACGGAAGCATAGCACTCAGATGCAACCCTGCCATGTGGAAAGCGCATGTGTCCTGCCCGCTTGGATGCCCGGTACGAAACTTGATGCATTAAAGAAAATATCGGGCAGTCTTCGGGAATGGCGTGAGCATGATCATGCGCTCTCTTTGCTTGAGTTAGGTGAGTCTAGTGCAATCGAACCTGCTCTCCAGTCGCTATTCTAATTTTGACTTTTCTGTTAGGTGAGGTTTTGTTGTATGGATTAGTATTGATCAGCCTCCTTTATTGCCTTTATTCCTGTTGCATTCCATTCTTGCACTTAATTTATACATCAAAACTATGTATGATTGTTCACATATACAACGCCATTCAAGGTGCCCTACTATTGTTATGAGTTTGTCAAATGTAAGTTTTAATTAACATAGAATTATGGATCTTCTAAGTAATTAAGTCAACAAACTTCTTTGAATGAATGTGGCATTCTTCAAATGGACGAATAAATACATTCTCTGGCCATAATTTCTCATCTTGTTTTATTTCTTTTGTATAAGATAAGAACAATTCTAGTCAACGTGTTACAATTTGTATGTTTCTATTCAAGTTTTTATTTCTAATTACTGTTTTAATTTCGGACAGAGAGTCTTTCAATATGAAACTTGCTACGAATTAGACTGTTTTATAACACATCTTAGTATACCTCTCTATTAAATATTTTATTATAAAGCCTCTTTAATACAGAGATCATATATAATTTTATATATCATTTATGTTAATAAAATAACATGTATAAAATATCACTTAATTAATATTCTTATCCGTTAATTTAATGATATTTTTTTTCTTATCCATAACTTTACACGATAAGTAAATAAATATAAATAAAAAAATTTCTTATTCATATCCATTTTATTAATTACAATACAAATATAATAAACTAATAAAAAGGATTTTATTCACACCCAAGTAAGGCACGCTGACTTATGAAATTTTATGTTTAAGCACTTAAATCAAGTTGGTTTTATTTTATACAGTAATGATGTCGCCTCATTAATTAATAATTACCATTAGTTAGTTCGCAAAGGTGGTATCAGGTGGCTTTCCCACTTTTTATCATGTTCTGTACCAAACACGCAGCAGCAATTTATTAGGCCTACAACCACTAGACGCGCGTTATTAATACGGTGGGTCTAAACGCTGTAATGCATCTTATTTTCCAGGATTCTTTGTGGATGGATCCCAATTCTACAATGGTTCTGATGGTGTTGTTTCACTATGGAAAGAATATATAAGTAGTAAACTATCTAGACTTAATTGCGTGTGTCCTTTAAGTATACGTGGATAGTTTATTTATTATTGTTTAAAATTCTCAAAGTTTTCAAGATTAAATATAAATATTTGTGACAATCTTATATGTTCTTTCTATAATTTAATATTTTTTTTATTAATGATTTAATATTTCTCGTCTATAAAGCTTTTCAATAATCACATAGAGACTGTGCATTACGGTCAAAAGTTCGCACAATAACACTATGAAAAGTTAACAAGGCAAGGGCGCTAAGCAAGAAAATGAGTTTCAACATGAATCAAATTAATAATGATCCATATTTCACAACATTTGATAAAAAATAATATTTAAATTACATTCTATTTGGAATATAATATGTCTACATTTTTTTTGGCATATTTAAGAAAAAAT
Source organism: x Bolboschoenoplectus mariqueter (assembly GCA_037678475.1). Taxonomy (NCBI): domain Eukaryota; kingdom Viridiplantae; phylum Streptophyta; class Magnoliopsida; order Poales; family Cyperaceae; genus x Bolboschoenoplectus; species x Bolboschoenoplectus mariqueter. Next base: position 2,816,201 of record CM075236.1, on the reverse strand, counting down.
TACAAATCTTGTTAAGATAAACATTATCTATGCTCAGTTTTTTCCTTTTTTTTTAAGAAGTTTTGTGCCCATGTTTATTCGCCGTGCTAGATCTGCCACTATATCATGTGACTAATAATAATTAGTTATAGCCATAAATTTAGGAACTTTTGTTGAGCTTCTGAGTTTATAAAGAAAATAGCAAGGAAAAAAAGAAATATGTCGACTTTATTTCTAAATTCTAACTTTATAAGATGATTAAAGGTCAGAAAAATTGTTCTATTTATCTTTTAAGTTTCATTTCCTTTTAATAATTCTAAGGATTAATTATTTAAATCATTTTCTATTTTCTTTCAAAATCATAGAGAAGACTCTTAAAATGTTGTTCATATAAATAATCAATTTGTAAACAACGAAGAAAAACCAACACAATTAATTTTATATAATATAATACAAAATAACAACAATTGAAAACACAAAATAATTCAACATCCAATAGCAACATTGTCAAATACTACAAACTGCGTTCAAATTTATATATAAATTGAGACACAGATGTGAGATGTCCCTCCTAAACTAATGATCTAACACATTTGGCTACACATATTCACGGCATCCGAACCGCACCAAATCCCACAACAACTACTGAGAAGGAAAACATCAGTATTTGAGCATTGACTATTAAGTATCTGAATTCATTGACTTTTCTGTAAATTTTCTGATCTGAGCTTCTTTCCTTTCTTCCTCCGTGCATTACAAAAGAAAAGTATATTTGTTATTATCAGATCATCTCTGTGCCATTTCCACCTCTCTCTCTCTCTCTCTCTCTCTCTCTCTCTCTCTTTCTCTTTCCCTCTGGATCCACGCTCATGGCGTCAATCAAAGTCCTAGATCAGATCCACGTGTCTCCTCCCGCCAATTCCAAGTCGAACATCGCCGTACCTCTCACCTTCTTCGACATAGCATGGCTCCACACCGGACCAGTCGAGCGTCTCTTCTTCTTTTCGTACAATCAACCTACCTCGCATTTCCTCTCCGTCTCCCTCCCTTCCCTGACATCTTCCCTCTCTTTAACCCTTCAAAGATTCCACCTTTTGACCTGCCATGTCAGCACTTCCCCCTCCGATCCTGCTCAATACATCTTCTCTCCTTCAAACACCAACTCAATTGCATTGACTGTAGCCGAATGCGACTCGGGTAACAATTTCGAGGAACTGGTAACCTCCGACCCGCGTGATTTGAGTAAGTTGGATCCATTGACACCGCTATTGTGTAAATCAAATGATGGAACGGCCCCACTTGCAGCCTTACAAATTACCATATTTCCGAATCAAGGAATTTGTATCGGGGTTTCAATTCACCATGTAGCTTGTGATGATTCGGCTTCGATTCATTTTGTGAAGTCATGGGCTGCGGCTTGCCGGGATAACGGGTTTGATTTAGAATCTTCTCCGGTGCCTCCAATCCATGACCGGTCTGTAATACCCGATCCGAATGGTTTATACTTTAAGACTCTGTCTGAAATGAGAGATTTGGCATCACATGCGCCTCCACCGCCACCACCCGATCTATCTGTAAAACCACCTGCTTTATTCATGGCCACATTCTCTCTCTCTAGAGAACAAATAGATAGACTCAAACATGGAGTGGCTGATACAGTTGCCTCAACTGGCGTACCGGCCCATTCGTCATCTTTCACGGTTGCATGTGCATATGCTTGGACCTGTTTGTTGAAATGCCAAGGAGAAAAACTAAGAGAGGAAACAGCCCATCTTCTGTTTTCAGTTGATTGTCGGGCCCGCTTAACGCCACAGGTACCGGTGCAATATTTCGGAAACTGCTTGAGACCTTGTTTTGTGGAGGCTACTGTCAAAGACCTCTCAAGCGAGAAGGGGGTTATAAGTGGCGCAATTGCCATAGGTAAATCAATTAAGGGTTTAGAAAATGGTGTTTTAGATGGTGCTGAAGGTTGGTTGAAGAAGATTTTGTCGATATTGCCTAAGCAGCCAATGTCTGTTGGTGGGTCGCCACGGTTCAGGGTTTATGATGTGGATTTTGGGTTTGGAAAACCTAAAAAGGTTGAGATGGTTAGTATTGCTAAAACACCCGGTACGGTTTCTCTATCAGAGAGTGGTACCGAGGAAGGAGGGATTGATATCGGAGTCGTACTGCCGAGGGATGAAATCGAAAGGTTTAGTTTTTGCTTTTTAGATCAGCTCAAGTTGATCTGAAGTGCATGAATTGCAGTTTTTGCCTGTTGGTTTGTTATTTGGATAATTTTTTTTGCTTTCTTGGTGGGTTAATAATATGATGTAATGATAATTAAGGCATTATGGATTTGAGAAGTGATAACTGTATTTTTTATTTACATTTTTTATTTACATCTCAAACATTTGAAGTTAAGAAATGTAAAATTGAAATTTTAAAATATGTATTTTTTTAGAAGCGTTTATATTAAATATTAGATGTCATAATGGTGGAATAAAAGAAGAAAAATTTATGGATTTATGGTCTCAGAATCCAGTCATTGTTTTGTCAAAATATAGGTCAATGCTGATTTCCACATTGGTCATAAGAACAAAAATAAGAGCTTATGTACACCTAGTATGGCTTCCTATTTTTATACTTTTCTTATAAGAAATATATTGCAATAAAACAGTTTTCTAGATTGCACAAAATGGCAACATGAATTTGGAGTGCTGAAACGGTGCAAAACAACATTGAAAGGCAAAGTAAATTCTGAAAGTATACAAAAAGAAAAAAGAAATTAACTAATTATCTGCTTCAACATGAACTCTGATCTTGGAAAGAGCACATAAAATTCTCACCTCTTTATTTCAATAATCGTGTAAAATATTATATTTAATAATCTAATGATCATTACGTCCATCAAATTCAAATTTGATCAGATAGACATTAAACGAGATCGTATTCACTGCCATTTAAAATTATGACACCTTCGTTGTCATAATTTTTAAACGATCCGATTTAATTTACATAATCTAAATTTTACTATAAAAAATATTTTTTTATTTGAACCTCACTCATCAGTTATTTATAATTTTACGATATAACCCTCTTTTAAGGGGGAAGAAAAAAGTATAGCAGCGGATGTAAATTCGGCACTCCTTCCATTTGTTTTAGGCACACGCAAATCGCGTGCCAGGGACCAATGGCTCCTTTCCGTCGGTCGCTTGTCAATCGTCCCCCCTCCTCCCTGCTGATCAATTACGGCGGTATTTTAAAAGGATCCCAATGCGGTAATGTTTTCGATCATTCAGGTTCTCTATTATGTACCCGCCACATCATTATTTCACAATCTGTTGCCGCAAAATGAAAAAAAGGAAAAATTCGGAGGAAAGGAGACAAACTATTGTGGGGACCCCAAGTACATTTATAATAATATTTTATATACATGGACAATTTGCTCTCTCTTTCGAGGTATGTAGGACCCATTTCTAATCCGGTCCATGCGATCTCAACCTGACTCAACCCGAAATCTGAATCGTCAATAAAAACCGATCCGAACCGCATAATTCACATCGACGGTCCAACCTATACGCGGTCCCACCTGTCAGTCTATTCAAACCGCTTTCTTTGGTATTCCTTCCACTATTCCTTTCTCCTTTCCAATCGGGTTTTCTTTCTTTCTTTCATTTTTCAACAGGTCCCAAATTCCAGCTAAAAGCTACTTTCTCACACTTCCAGGATAGACAGGAGAGAGATGGCTATGAGTAGGACCCTGCTCTGTGTTCCCTCGGTTGCGAAAACCGTGGAGGAGATGACCGGAGACATGGCCGCTGCGGCGGCGATGGGCGTCGACGTGGTTGAGCTCCGTCTCGACTATCTATCTTCCTTCCAACCCCGCTCCGACCTCGAGCGCCTACTCACCAACCGTCCCCTCCCTGTTCTTGTCACCTACCGGTCTCTCTCTCTCTCTCTCTCTCTCTCTCTCTCTCTCTCTCTCTCTCTGTATTTCAGTGTTTGTCTAAGTAATTGTGTGCATATAACCTTTACATTGCGTTTTTTTAAAGACGCAAAATGATTTGTTTGCTTTACCTCACAGTTGGACTCAACTGTTAGGCGATTTGAGGAACTTCCTAAGACTCAACCATCTGACTTTTGCACTGATAAAAATGTGTTCCCTATAATTATAGGCCAAAATGGGAAGGAGGTGAATATGATGGTGATGATGGAACCCGGATTGAGGTTCTTCACTTAGCAACAGAATTGGGGGCAGATTATGTTGATATTGAATTTAAGGTTCTCTTTGTTTTTTCTTCTCTTGATTACTATGTTGTTTATTTTATGGGAGCTGATATACAGATATCATAATCGATACTGATTTTATTATTCATATTAATGACTTTATTATGCAACTTATTTATACAATACTTTTGTTATTCAACTTAAGTGAGTTATTATTCATATTAGTGGTATTTGAGTTGAATAATTGAAATACTGTCAAAAATAAGTTGCATAATAAAGTAGTTAATATAAATAATAACTCATCTAATATGAATAACAAAGTCGGTATCGATTTTGGTATCTCCCAAACATTTCCCTTTTATGTTTACCATAACTTAGTATTATAGGGGTACAACTTTAAGTGCATATTTTCTTTTCCTAATTGTTATTTAGTTTTAGCCGTGTACTTTCATGACCAGGTTGCAGCAAGGTTGTTGAATCTAATGTCGGGAAGGAAGCCAGAGAACTTGAAGCTCATCATTTCATCTCATAATTATGAAATGACCCCTTCCATCGAGGAGCTTGGTAACCTAGCGGCAAGTATACAGACTTTAGGTGCTGACATAGTGAAAATCTCCACGACAGCTAATGATATATCTGATGTATCCCGAATGTTCCAACTAATTGTGCATAGCCAAGTTAGTATGAAACAACTCTATCGTACCTTCTTTTAGTTTTGATAATCAAATTTAAAAATATCCTGTGCTGTACCCCTAGGTTTTTACTGATGAAATTAAGTTGTGTATGAATACTCATAGTCTGATGACCTGATCTGAGCCATGTCAATAGATCTTGGTTTAAAAGATAAATTATGCCAGTCTTCCTGTGGCATGATTCATATTTCATTCAATCTTGTATTTGAATAATGAAGTAGGAAAAGCAGGTGCCACTTATCGGGCTGGTGATGAAGGACAGAGGCATCATTTCCCGTCTCCTCTGCCCCAAATTCGGTGGTTACCTCACCTTTGGTGCCTTAAATAAAGGAAGAGAATCTGCTCCGGGCCAAATAACTGGATCAGAGTTGCTTACTGTGTATAGAATGAGAGAGATTGGGCCTGATACTAAGGTCTTTGGGATAATCGGCAAGCCTGTGGGTCACAGTAAGAGCCCAAATTTGCACAACGAAGCATTCAGGTCGGTTGGGTTTAATGCTGTCTATGTGCCATATTTGGTTGACGACCTGCCAAACTTCTTGAACACATATTCTTCTCCAGATTTTGCAGGGTTCAGGTACATGATATTAACCTTTTATATTGTTTTTTTTTATTTTCATTGTGTTTGTTTGTTTGGGACGGGCTGGTGCAGAAACTCGGTATTTAGCATACGATATCCATGAGGTATGCTGCATTAAATCCTAACATTTGACCCTCTTTTTGATGTACAATATTGTGTTATGTAGTTCAATTTTTCTAAAAGAAGGTCATATTTTTCTACCACTTTCTTCAATACTTGGGGTGATTTTGCTGCTACCATTTGGAATTAGTACCTCTTCACTTTGCTTATGTGATATCTTATGTTGTATTGCGAAGCTGTACAATTCCTCACAAGGAGGCAGCGGTGACATGCTGTGATGAAGTGGATCCTATTGCAAAGGTAAGGTCCCTGTTAAGTTTCTGAGAGGCTTGAATTCTGACAATTTGTTGGAAAGCCTATTTAACACGAGAACTGCATTTGTAAATCTTTCTATCAAAGAGGAGATTCAAGAATCTGTCTTTCATTGACTGTATTTCATATATTGCAAAAGATAAACCCATTTTAGAAAAACAGTATATGAACTTAAAACTTGTCAACTATTCTCTTTTTTTTTTCTCTCATTTATTCCTTTTTCAGGCCATCGGTGCTGTTAATACCATAATCAGAAGGCCTTCAGATGGGAAGTTGATCGGTTACAACACCGATTATGTTGGTGCAATTTCAGCTATTGAGGATGGAATTGCAGGTTATTACAATTAATTGACTCTCTTACACATACTGTATATCTACTATGATATATGTTTCTACAGTCTTAATTTAGATTTGCTGTTTGAGATGATTATCTAATATTAAATACTGATGATATGTAATAATCAGAGATTTATACTTGCAGGTTATAGGGTGAAGGATGCTGCAGTTTCGCCCTTAGCTGGTCACCTCTTTGTGGTCATAGGAGCTGGTGGGGCTGGGAAAGCTCTTGCTTATGGTGCCAAGGAGAAGGGGGCTAAAGTCATTATAGCAAACCGTACTTATGGTAAATTTATTGAGTTACTAGTCATTCCTTTGTTTAAAAAATTACTTTATCAGGTTTCCATGCTGTATAGATCCAGTTGTATGAGCAAGAGTAAAACTAGATTAATAATGGTTTAAGTTGAAGCTCATTTGAGGATTAGTTGAATAGTTGAGGCTTAAGTTAGGCTGGATTGTTCATAAAAGCTTACTTGCAATAGTTGAGGTCTTAGTTTGGATTAATTTGAACCACCTTTCAAAGATGGAGAAACCGTGCCATATCAGTTAGGAGCTGTAAGGTCAGGCTTGTCCTGACATATACCTTATTAGATTGTAAATTATCCATCAACAAGGGTAAGCTTGACTTCAATTTTTTTAATTGCTGTTAGAACGAGCGAAAGAACTTGCTAATTTAATCGGAGGTCATGCACTGACACTTGCTGATCTGGAAAACTACCATCCTGAAGAAGGCATGATTCTTGCAAATACTACATCCATTGGCATGCATCCATATGTCAATGATACTCCCCTTTCCAAGGTTTTCTTTTTCTCAGTTCTACATTTCTTGTCTATTAGGGGGTCATGCTTAAGCCAGAATCAAGCTTGGTCTTGCCAAGAACCTCTGTTGTTCCTTTCCTTTAAGTGGCAAAAGGTATCTTTTCTTTTTTAGTGTAATGCTTATGCATTTTGACGAAATGATTTTGTTGTACAAAACAACTAGCTTAGAGCGAGATTGGTTAGCCTGTGCCCAAGCAAATTGTCATATTGTAATATACAGTAAAAATTAGCAAGGTGAAGCCAAAGTGTGTCTACTTGGACTTCTTTAGGGCTATTACTGTACCTATAGGGGAATAACACAGGTAGGTTTGTCAACTAAATTGGGTAACCAGATTAAAAAGGGAGAAGAGCAAATTGTTCCTCCAACTTTTTCATACATGCAATATTTTTTTCAGCAAGCATTGAAGCATTATGCAGTGGTGTTTGACGCGGTGTACACCCCTAAAGTGACTCGACTCTTGCGTGAGGCAGCGGAGTCAGGGGCAACTGTTGTCAGTGGGCTTGAGATGTTTATCAGGCAAGCCATGGGTCAATTCGAACTATTTACTGGTCTCGCAGGTAATATTATTTTTCCCTTTCCATTTCGAAAAAATAAAAAAATTTAGAGCTGTTGCAAAATCTTTATATTGTCCCAGAAAAAGTTACTTCTGCTGCATATACCTGTAAGGCCTATAGTCACTTGGCTCTCTAATTTTGTTGACATAAGACTGGATTTGGAATGTTAAGTAAACTGAGACAAGGGCATTTTGTGCACGAGAAATGTTGGTTTTGGACTTATTTCATTTATTGACAATAAGCCTCAGGAGCATGTATGCAGATAGCAAAATTTACAGGACATGATAAAAAAAAAAGTCTGTTAATGGAAGAGTAAACATTTTAAGTCCATACATTTCTCTTCTTTTTCTTAAGAGGTTTAAGTCCATTAATGTTTCATTGGTTTGACAGCTTATTTGTAGCTTGTCTAATTTGTTTTCAACTTTATTCAGCCCCAGAGAATCTGATGCGTGATATTGTGACCAGAAATACATAAGAGCAGGTTGTTCTTTCCTGGTGCATAATTATTTTGGTATGATATCATTTCTATTGTATGGTTTATCAATTTTATCAGTATTTGAACATTTTTATTTTAATTCCCGACAATGTAAATGAGTTTTGTATTAGACAATACATTACCTTTGTCTCTACTCCGTTACCCCTGGAGGTTCAAAATTGGTTTTTTTCTTCTGCTCTTTAAGAATTAGCTGTGTTTAATATTATGATATTAACCATTATGATTTTGTGTAGAATTTTGTTTTATTTTCATGGTATATTACAGTGTGGCTGCTGACACTCATCTAAAATTTTCTCCCCAATATACTATTTAACTAAAACTGTATGCATTAGACCAAATCATCAAAATAAAGACCTCTCCATCATCACCAGATGCACAATGATGGACAAATTTATGAGCGCAAGTACTATGCTCTCTTCTGTGAGCAGGGAACGTGCATGTTTGATCATGTTTTATTATTTATTTTTTTGTGAAATAAAGACTCTTGTTAATTTTGATATTCATTTTTTTAAGATGTCTTTTTGTGCAAATTGAACTTGCATTTTTTCGTAAAATGACAAGCTCGTTACTATGTTCCATCATACCATTTATGATTTATCTATGCGTCTGCTTGACTTAGAAATTTAGCCTTATTTTAAGGCATGATACAAAAGGTTCTATTTTTAAACCCAAAACACACCTTAGAATTGAACCTTGGAAAACAAAATAGAATAGAAAATGTAAAAAGTTTTTAAAAAAAGTGGAAAATGAAAAAGTTCCCCAACAAAAAATTGAAAAATGGCACTAGTAGGATAACTAAATAAAATGAGGGGGAGATTCAGGAGTAATTGATTTAGTTCATAATCGCCTATGATGTACATCTTACCTCATTCAGCAATAAAACAATAAAACAAAAATGCAGTCTAAATTCTATAACAACTTTAAAAACAACTCATTCTTCTTCCTCTGGAACAATTAGGCATCTGAAGAAAGAGAGAAGGACACAACAAGACCGTGATTGTCGCTGCGGTTCCCGGTCTTCTACCATTGGCACAACACGGCTATACTTCTTTCCTCCGAAAATTCGGCCTAGAAACCTCTTCATAACAAAAAAAAAAAAGCCTTCAATGTTGCCACTACAGAGCAGAATCGTTTCACAAGTTTTGGGGGAAAATTTTTGAGAGAGGAAAAAATAACTTACTCTACTTCTTATTTTGTTTGCAATATGTTTTTTAGACTGATGAAGAGTGGCGAGAAGCAAGAGTCAAGAGTCGTCTGTTTTTCCAAGTTTAAAATTAGTTTGAGCCCATCAAGTTATTTTCGGATTGAAAAAGAAAGGCAAGAATTTTGTTGGGTTTCCCTGCAAAAACTCCAAATATCATGACATGCCTGAGAAATACCATATGCACGGACTTGAGGACACATCGCATCCCTTAAAAAATATGGTCCTGTGGAACAAAAAGATATTCTTTACTTGCATGTAGTTGATATATAGATATCATCATTGTCGTTAATATTATAATTGATATATAGATATCATCATTGTCGTTGATATCATAATTGACATTAATTTTATTATATATATTAAATGAGTTGTTATTTATATTAATGATTTTATTATATAATTTAATTATATAATATTTTTATTATTTAACTTAAAAAATATTATTGAATAATACAAATACTATCAAAAAATAAATTATATAATAAATTCATTAATATGAATAATAATTCATTTTACATGAATAATAAAGTCAGTGTTGATTACAGCATCAATGATGGTATCTTTCTTGTATTATTTACATCATATTTATCTTATTTCATCATGCTGACAAGTGCATTTATATTACAGAAATTATTTCTGCTAAATAATATAACATTCTATTTGAGTGAGCATTCGTTGCTATTATTTTTTTATGACACATTCACTGTCATTGAATTTAAATAATCCGATTTAATTTAAATTATTCAAATTTAACTATAAAAAATAGTGATCTTAAATTTAAAAAAAAATATAATACAAATATACCGTAGGACAAAAAAAAAGTATAACAGTGGAAGTAAATTTTTTGCAAGTTGATTGCCCATAAAATAAGAACTCTATGAATAACCCCGAAATGGTAAGTGCTACATTATTTCTTTCGTCTCGATACGTGTCCATGTGCCTAGTTCAAAGCTGGTACCGTTCTCAAAAGAAGTTAAGAAAATTTAATTTCTTTGGGTAAGAATTAAAATTTCTGATAAAAAGAAACTAAAGGAAATGATTTTAATTCGTATTAAAAAGATATATATTCGGAAAAATTAAATAGTTAAAAAAACTTAAGAAATTTTAATATGACGTTGCCGAACGACACCGGAGAGAGACTTCACACATTGCTTCTTATAATTTAGATTTCATTTTAAACAAATAATTTTGAATTAAACCGATCATAGATCATGTTATGTACCTATCTAGATAATTGTTTCTGATCTCTTCCTAACGCCGTTTCTTCCTCCAATTTTGTGATCCTGTCAGCACTCCCGTACCACGCACACACACGTGGAACTCTCCGATTGGATCAACTGATGCGTGAAATTGTGGAAGAGCCGAACCGTTCGCAGCTCTTAGGATCCCGTCCATTACAAGCTGTACAGTTTTACGAATCAGAACCGTCCAAACGAACTTTAACGGATCTTGATTCAATCCCCGAAACAACGAAACTCGACCGTCAAAAATTTTTATTTACCGAGATTTCAGTGGTAAAAAATGTAAGCAACTCTTTCGATCAATTTCGACGCTCCATGACATAATCACATAATCATTAATCCAAGAGATGATACGATCCAACGAATCCGCAATAAAGAAAAGCTTTCGCCATTCCCAAAACCGATGGAAGAAGCTGAAGCTGCAACCGTATCTCCGATTCCCGCCTCTCGAGGTAATCAAACTCACCAAATCCTCAGAAATTTCATCTCCTCGCAGCATCAAATTCGAAATTCCCTTTTTTTTGTCAGATCAATTTCGTCTGCATAATTGCATTGATCGATTTTCGCTTTCCATGCCTTCTTTTACTTTTTCTTGTAAGTAGAAGGCATTGTAGGAGAGAAAAGAGGATGCAATGAGGCGGGTACACTGGCGTACGCGCTCTCTAGTTTCTCCACCAGTGGTGTGGCCGTTAGTGTGGCTACTACCGTCACGCATCCCATGGGTAATTGTGATTCGTATGATGATTTTGCTTTTTGTCCCTTTGAAATGTGAAATTTTGTTAGTATTCTCCTGCAAAAATTCGATTTTAAGCACAAAAAGGCTGAAATTGATCCCTCTTCAACCCAGAACTTAAAAGTTTGATTCTCATTAAGTGCTGAATCCTACTTAAATCTCAGTTGAGCTGCACAACAACAAAATTGAAGATAGTAAATGAAGTGGAAAATACTTATTAATATCTGTCATGCCGGGTTGATGCCAGTTTATACAGTTTCAAGACCACAATAGTAATGTCAAGATAAGATGCAACAATAACTGTGTCATAAGGTAGAAAAATGTCCAATAGTTCAGCGATCTTATTGCATCATTTTAGTATTTGTATATCCTGATAATACCAGTAACAATGGTTGCAACATGATTTTATGGTATGGCAGATGTGCTCAAAGTACGGCTTCAAATGCAACTCGCTGGTCAGAGGGGTCAGTTAGTTGGAATGGTAGTAATAACTTCTATATTAGTTCTTTCTAATTTTGAATGCTTGGATCTTGCTTCTAGGTTTATTTGAAATTGTAAAAATCCCGTAAGTGCATGTATCAATAGTATTTTTATAAAGAACAAAAGAAATTATACCTCTTACACTCACTTGGAATGATAATATTATTGCAAAAGCAAAAAGGATACCAACCTTACAGAATAAAAATATACCTTTGTCTACTTCAATCTATAGTACACAATATATGAATATATCAAGGATTGCTTGTTTCAGATTTCATTTCATCCATAGACATGGCATACATCAAATGCCTAACAATTGGAATTAAACAAGGTGCCAAGGTGTAAAGTTTCTGATATGTGAGGCTTATATGTAAAACATCTCTTTGAATGCATGTAGGGGCAAATATTTACACAAATAATAAAAGTAGAGGGGCCTGGCTCATTATATCTTGGAATTGCACCTGCTTTAACTAGGTCGCTTCTATATGGAGGCCTTAGATTGGGGCTATACGAGCCATGCAAATATGCATGTGAGTATGTTTTTGGTTCATCCAATTTCGCATTTAAGTTCGCATCTGGTGCTGTTTCTGGTGCACTTGCTACTGCTCTGACAAATCCAACTGAAGTTTTAAAGGTACGAGGAGGATGGACTCCAACTCCCCACCCCCCCCCCCCCCCCCCCAACCCCAAAAAATTAGAACAAAAAAGAAAAGAAAAAAGAAGGGAAGATGAAATAAAAAATGGTGTGCTCAAATCACAGCATTAGAAAAAGAGTGCACAACTATATGATAATTATATGTGTAACTAAAAGTTTTAGATTGACCTTGTGCAAACAACCAAAAAAATAAGCAGAAATGGACAAAGACGATATAATATAAAAGGATCAAATAAATTTTTTGTACATATAGATATATAGATTATAGCATAAAATGGATGACTGGAACACCAGTAACCATACTAATGTTGAATATCCTTCCTTCAATGCAATTGATGTAGGTTAGGTTGCAGATGAATCCGAAAACTGGTCTTGTTAAAGAACTTCGTAAAATAGTTGCAGAGGAAGGGATGGGGGCTCTCTGGAAAGGTGTGGGACCTGCAATGGCCAGAGCTGGTTGCCTCACAGCCTCTCAAGTGGCCACTTATGATGAATCCAAGCAGGTTTTTGGAATTCTCAATCAACAATATGTTATTTCCTTGATAAAATTTTACTGTGCCAATTATGTCTGCTATAGTTATTGCAGCATACCAATGTATTTGGTCTATACTGTCTTGGCATCCATCCCAGTAAGATACATTTCTGTTCCTTCTATTCTTCTGGTACATTAGGGTTCCATGGAATGACATGTTGCAGTTTGCCCCTCTTTAGGCCTCTATTCCTCTTAGGCCCCTGTTTTAATTTGAACAGAAGTTCCGTATATAACCCCACAAAAACCTCAGATATCATGTATTCGCCAACAAATAAGAATACCTTAACTGCCCCTCTAAAAGCATTGTAATTATCAAAACCCTCTCCTAACTTCTTAAAAGACCACTCAAACTGCATCTTCTTTCATGTTCAGAGAAACATGATAATGGGCTGATTCTTGGGCAGCTTCAGAATTATATTTGATTTTCAAAAGGAAGGGTATTTGTGGCATTGTACATATTTGTACGATTGATATTTCCTTTGTTATTTGATGTTATGCATGATAACTCAAAATTATGTGGGTTTTAAAAATGAAGTTACCTCCTTTTTTTATTAACATGCAGTCATTCTCTTAACTCAGGCCTTGCTCAGGTGGACCCCACTTAAAGAAGGTTTTGGACTACATCTTGTGTATGTGCTGAACCTTATCTCCTGTTTGCTTAGCTAATTTTGAACAGTTAGTTATGTCGTTATTTGTTGTTTAATAGATCAAGTTGCATTGCCGGCACAATTGGGACACTTATGACAGCTCCAGTTGACATGGTTAAGACCCGTCTAATGCTCCAACGTGAATCTCGAGGTGCCAGGATGTACCGAAATGGATTTCATTGTGCCTACCAGGTAAACGTGCTATAATTGTATCTCCCATCCAATGCTCTATTTGATGTTGTATTCACAACTTGTTTTTAAAATTGTTGTCTGTAAGCTATACCACTGTTGTGTAGTATGTACCGCTGTGTTTAGGTTATGCCATTTAAGGGACACATCTGCAATCATCTCTGGCAAATATTGGTCTTTTATTATAGATAAATTGTGCTTTTAACACCTTGAGGTCTAATCATGTTACAAATATTCGCTTTATCTGTGAATTAACGATCAATACCTTCAACCATTTCTGTCTTCTCAGGTTGTTCTATCTGAGGGCATTGGAGCGCTTTACAAAGGGTGAGAATTGCCTTTCGCTCAAATAAGTAATTTGTTGTGGTTCACTTGTCTTTTAATTTTCCATCTTTGAAGTTTTGTTGGGTAATTAAGAAGGATATAAATAGCAAAGAATCTCTAATCATATATTCACTATTTTGTGCAGAGGTTTTGCGACTTTTGCAAGACTAGGCCCTCAAACAACAATCACGTTCCTCGTGTATGAACAACTAAGGAAACTGGCTGGAATAAATGCCCTCTGATTCTACATAACATATCATCCTTAAACATCAAAACTAAAAACAAAAACAAAAACAAAAATAGGTGAAAATAAGAAAGACATTTTTGGACAGTAAGTACAAAAATATTTTTTATTTAAAATGGGCCTGCCTATTTTCGCTATTCTTAGGTTGGCAATAGAGAAGGATTCATGATTTTGCCGAAAGTCAGTATCAAAAACATTAAATTATGACGAACAATATCCTGAATAATTAACGAGAAAAGAAAGCTGCTTTTATTACAAATTTATGAAGCTCGACATGTAATGTGTGTCTTTGTGTTTGAATTAGTGATATTTGTACTACCGTTTCAAATTAAAAGAAAATAATCGTCTTGCATTCATTACATACGAAATAATACTTGCTGATGCGGGTTAAATAGATGGTATAACAAGTTTTGAGCTTTGAATTGCTCCCACATTTGGTTGCCATGTAAGTTCAATAAGCACTCACGATTAATTTCTACTTCTTGTTGTTTAGCTTTTACCAGTTTTTTATTTATTTATTTATTATTATTTCTTTAGCATGGGTAGCTTTTATGGCCTTAATTAACATGCTCGTAATTGAAGATATAATCTTCTTTTTAAGTGCACAAGCAGCATAACAGACAAATTTTCAACATACATCTGATAATTTGTTCCAGAATAGTCTCTCTTCATTCCTCGGCCCCAATAGTGTTTCAGATTTTATATGGCTAATCTCGTTCTACAACAAATACCAGGAAATAAGTAGAGAAATGAATGAAGTACAATCTTGCTAAATTTGGAGGTATGTCTGTAAATTACTTGGTAATTTGTTTTATAAATTCCCATTTAAAAGGAAAAGTACAAGCTGGCTAAATCATTCATAATAGATGAAACTGATCTCACTGTCATTACATGCAACATAAAAGTTATACAAGAACCGCAATTTATTAAACTACAAAATGTAGAAGTTAAATAGAACAAAATGAAACAAAGAGCATCTAACTTGAAAAGTTGCAGCACTTAGATATGCTACAAAAAATGAGTCCTGATAAATTTCTATTTCGTAACAATGCCAGCTGAGATGGCTTCTATCTTAAAACAACATTTAATTTAGTCTGTACATCGTCCCTTACTTTTACCTGAAAAATACAAGAACAAAAAGTAGATACAGCATATTAACTATAGTGCTTCATAATGTTTTTTGGGTAGAACTAATTCTTTGTTTGTTCTACATATGCTACGTCACCTGAAGTAATGGTAATCATTCACACATAGGCGAGTTGGACTGGATCTAAAGGTTTTAAATAGCCTTCAATGATCCTTACCGGGCAGGGGACAATACAGCATTTAGCCTTTAGCATGATAAAGTGGTTCATAAAACATGATACTGGTATATGATACAATGATAATTTTTCAACATTTTAATACACCCAATTTATAAGCATAAGCAACTCTTAAGAGGAAATGGAGCAGAACATAATACTACTTGGAGATAGAAAGAACCTGCAAATCATTTATCTCATCATCGGTGAGAGAGCGTTCCATCGATCGGTACGTGATGCGGTAACAGTGGCTTGTCATACCTTTCTTATTTGTGAAATTATCTATTAACGTCACCTATTTGGAAGCAAAAAGAAAGATCAAGCATTTCATAATAGAAAATGGTAATGAGGAACAATAATAAACAATTTGATCTCTTGCACTTTTTCCCCCATATTCTTTTAAGAATTGGATTATCCAGAATATAGTGGAGAAGATGAGATATCAAAAAATTAATAAAATAATTAAGAAGCTAAAAGTAAATAAGCTATCAAGATTATAAAAGTGCTACCTCTTCGACAAGGTCTCCAGCTATCCCTCTTACAATTTCACATAAATTATTCTCAGTGAATCCATCATTAATCCAGAAACTCATATCTTTGTAGCAAGGAGGAAACTACACGAGTAATTAGGTTTACTAATATTAAAACACAATTAATCGAAACCAGATAACATTGTGGTGGGGGTGAAGGGAAACATGTTGTAAACTAATACCTTTGAAAATGGCTTGAATTTGATTCCGAGACTTCCCTCAGAGAACTACAGATAAGGAGGGGGAAAAAGGAAAAAATAAAGGAAAAGAAAATAAAAAAATATATTATTCTCACAGCAAGGATTCTGGCACCTCAAAATTATCTGAGTTAAACCCTGTAACCTTAAACTGACACCATAACAGTTCTCTAGTACAAGCTTACTATAACTGAATTGAAGCAAGTATGAATGAAAAAAAGTAAAGCAACGACTTCAACAAACTGAGAACAAGCTGGTATAGGATGTACCATGGTTTACTAAATCCAGCCTACTGCAATAATAACAAATGCTAAAGTGCTATTTGCCACTGATGTTATAATTTTAAACAGATCCATCACCTCATACCATGGTTCGACCAAACTTGGGAATCAGCATTGAATACCATTGTCAGTAAGGATTTTGGGCACATTACTCAAAGGACAAGGCAATTGTACCTTAATTATCACCTTAATTCAATTAATGGCTGCTGGAGGCATATAAGACAATTTTATGGTGGTAGTTGCAAGTGCAATATAAAGTGTTTTTTGCATGCGAAAGTACTGTGTACAATTTGCAAAAGGAACCTAAGATCATATTCTCAAATAGTACCAAAGTATCAGAGCAGCAAGACTCCTAAATTGAAATCATACCTGTGAGGTAAAACGCTCATCTGTTGACCAAAAAAGACGTATGTCAGGAATGTCAAATAAAACCATGGCAAGCCTCTCTAATCCCAGGCCGAAAGCCCATGCTACAATATCAGTTCTACCACTTGCACGTAAGATCGCTTGTTCTGTTACTCCACAGCCCAAGACTTCCATCCATTTACCCTGTATTACTATGCAAGAGTTAGTTGACTAAAATCAATAAATAAGTAAACAGAAGACGTGAAAACTTGATCAATTAATTACTATGCAAACACTTAAGCAAGAAACAGTTATTTCAGAACAATTTTGGGCCACAATGGCTAATGAGATGATATCTCCCAGTATAATACCTGACTGCTGCAGTATCAGTACTTTGGGAAAGCATACTGATACTAGTGAAGTCTCAACTAAAGAGAAAGAAGCCAAGGAAAAACAAAAGAGAACAAGAACAACCAATCAGGTACTTTTTTTTACATGTTTAAAATATATGACAGTTAGTCCATGATATAAATAAGAAGATTAACACAACTTTTAACCTCTGTAAAAAAGTAAATAGGTTTTAATTAGTGCAAAACCTGGAAAAAGATTTCAAGCTCGTAGGATGGATTTGTGAATGGAAAGTAGGTGTCAACCCATCGCATCTCCACAGCCCCTGAAAACAAAAACATATTACACAAGAAATGCCACTACCCTTCTGCATATTTCTCAACAGTTTCAGCTATTTCCATGACCTACCATAGTTTCTTATTGGTCCAGTGAATACTTCTATAACTTCCAAAACCACAAGCATTCAACAATCCTGACTTTGCATCCAAAATCAACAAATTGGAACTTTGATACTTTGGTTCCAGGTAAAGACAAAAACAGAATTCAAGGAGTCAAAAGCCCAGAGCAACACATTCATATGTAAAATCTCTATAGTTTTAACCAAAAAAGAAAAGATACAGACCGTACCAAATAAGTGCTTGGCTAAGCCCTCAAGTGCTATTTTCAAGTCAGCAGCCGCATAAGCAGTACCATCCATACCAGACCCCGACCAATCTTCTGGAGAAAACACTCGTACACCTTCCATCTAAATAAAGAATCATCATTGAATTAATATGCCAAGCCACTTGGAAAGATCTGCACTTGCAAAGTGGCATCTTTGATAACATGAAATCCAATTTCTGAATTCCAGACAGAATATCTAAACACAAATTGTATTGGAAAAATCATCCTGAGTTAATACAGATCTACTGCAATGTTTTCCATTCTCTTAAGTCATGAAAGTTGCAAATATTTCTCCAAAATAGAAACTTTTTAATCTTTCAAGCTTCAAACTAAATTATATATGACTTATGGAAGTTCCCTTGCAATTCGAGTTCTCTTCCAATTTTACAACTTTGAACATTTTAAACTTTGGTTTTTCAATGTGCAGCTTTGAAGTTGCAATTTACCAGATTATGTCTCCAATTTTCAAATATTTTGAGATCAAAGAGCATAAATTTAAATGGTTTTCAATGATAACTACCTGATGAAACACAGGATAGTGAGTAGCGTCAATGTGGTCTCTCCGATAAACATCTCCAGTTACAAGGAAATGAGTGTGTCCATTTCGAAACAGCTCAGCTTGATGTGCACTTGTGTGGCATCTCAGCACATTATCTGAGTTTACATAGTACGTGTCATTGTAACTCCTGCTGACATGGTCTGGAGGGACCAACACATCATCGAAATTCTGAAGAACATTACACATGGACTGGCTTAGGTTAGGCACTCAGATAGAATAAAAAATACATTATACATGAAAAACTTTTGCAACCATCACCCCAATTTTGTTGTAGTCACAAATAATGCAAAATTTTGTGAATTTTTGCAATTGAACATTTTAGCCTAACTTAGCAGATTCTCGCTTTACTTGATTTTAGTACAATCTTAAATTAAGCTTAAAACAAAATGATTCATGTGACAAAAAAAATTAAACATTGTCCAAAAAACCTTCTCCATCATATTTATTATATGATTGGTGTTATGTTCAAATATATCATGAACATTTTGGTGATGGTTATGAATAAATGAAATTTTGGGTTCTAATTGCAATTGAAAATGCAACAAATATTATCAGGTGTTACTTTAAAAACAGATATATAAGAGCATGAAAAGAGACCTGATAAGTGCATCAAGGCCTCTGCAGGAAAGGTTTATGTACATGCACATGTCAATTGGTTTATCCCGAGTAAAATGGGAATATCAGAAGGGTGCATTAATGGGGCATCACATCAATGGTAACGGGTATGCTGTGCATACAACCTTGGCAAACATTTCATGCTACCCAAGTCAGTGGCACAATCATATCTCATAACAAAAGTATGTTTGTTTCCTTTTGAAATTTGAATTTACCCACAACTTCAATAGAGAACGAATTAAAACCAATGGAAAAACAAAATGAATATTAGTTAGAATTTACAAAGCTATCTTTGCTCATATAAAAATACACAAGATACCACAGATGTAGAAGACCTTGATAAACTGTGACCCAGGGAATATACCGAATTAACCAAAGCACATTATCCATCCGGTGTTTTCCACATGATATAGACTGCATTTGCAGCATTACCGAGATAGAAAAGAAAATAAAAAGAAAATGAAGATCATTTTAGTACAAGCCAGATTTCTACCTGTTTAACAGTGACAATAGGGCAAAGATCATCAAACTTCTCAAACTTCCCCGCAAAATATGTGTCAAAATAGTCATATATAGTCTTCTTTAAAATGCCAAGTGGATGGTTCTCTCTCCTGTGGAGTTGCATACCCAATTTTGCAAAAATTGAATCGGGAACATTATTTGTGGGGTCGCTCTCCTTAACTACATCTAGTCAATCAAAAGTCAAAACAAAAGGAATAAGTCGCACATTTGGAAAAGTGAATTTTAATTAATGTAAATCAGATCAGGGACTACTACGTTGCCAGGTACCAGTAATAGACCAGATAAGACCCGCTCAGTACTAATCCTCTCTTAACTAATTTAATTTAACATCGACAAGCCACAAAAGCCTTAAGCTGAATGATTTTTGGAAATAGTGTTACAGGGAGACTTACAAGAACAAGATGGAGATTTTGACAAATGGTAATATGCTTCTAGGTAATTGCCATTTCATTTTGGACAAAATTTGAAGTACGCCGCTAAACAAATCAGCAAGAACTACTCTCATTGTCCTCAATAGCATCTCAGATAATCAATTATCAGACAGTAACTCAATCAACCTACCTAAAAATTAAAAAAAACAAAAAGGAAAACAAAAATCACAATATCTCATTCTTTACCATCTTTTGTGATCTTAACGCCACCAATCTCGAGCAAAGCAGCAGCAGGTAACACACCTCTCCTACTGGATTTACCAATAGACAAGGAAGAGGTACAATAGGGCAAAGAACCAGAAGGTAAATAGACAGAGAAAGGTTTTGATTTCAGAAAATTGCAATGGTTGCTCGGAAACAAAGCAAAAGGAGGCGATTTGGGAAGGATCGCAGTTGCAGTTGCAGCGTGCATTTGAACTGATAAGAGAGAGGAGAGAGAACGGGAAGTGGAAAGAGCGCGCGAGACTGAGAAGGATTTTTGGATAAGCATGATGGTTATAAATCTCTCTCTCTCTCTCTCTCTCTCTCTCTCTCCTTTGAGAGGTAAATCGGAAGACAGCGAGAGGTTTTTGGTTTTTTGGTTTTTTTTTGTTTCCTTTTCTCCGGTCCGAATGTGGGGTTTTTAGTTTTTACATTGCGTGATCCACAGTATCGCACGTAGGTAGCTGAGTACCTGATTGGATGATTCTCGTCAGGTCCTTTTATTTATCTACCGTTGATTTTTTTTTTTTCCTTTGCGTTTAGATCTTGCGCTGAAAAAGGAAGACACGTGTGATGGAAATGGAAGGCCTGGATTAAGTATCCGAGTATGGATGGATTGGATCCGTGCTCTTACCAAGCATGTTATTTCGTATGATCGCAGCGTTAGTTGAGGCCCGCCCGCCCGCCCGCCCGTCCGGACCGGAATATCGATAATATGTATAATTTTTGCGTGTTTTGTATATGATATAATTGAATTTTAAGTTAATAATTTATAATGTATATTTTCAAATTTCAATCTAATATGAACGTCACCTAAATCGAATAAAACATTTAGTTATGCTATAAAAGGAAATATGAAATATTTAATTCAAGCACTGATGTTTTATTGTAAGTTTATGAAAGATTGAAGCTAGTATTTAGAAACATAATTACATAAATCATATTTTTAGTCTAACAATTTTGATTTTGGCTTATATTAAAAATTAGAATTTTATCACAAAATAATAATTTCTAGTATTGATTGTTTGGTTCATATGTATTTTTGTATATTTTTGTAGATTAGGCTAGTACAAAATAATAATTTCTAAACTTGAATTTGCTATGTTTTTATTACATTTATTGTTTATTTTTTTATTGTTAGTAATCAAAATACAATAGTCATCATTTAAATACAGGATTCTCATAACTAGCTTCATGATTATTGCCCTCATTATCTTACCCCAAATTCATATTAGAAATGTATTGAGGTTAAATGCAATTTAAAAATTGAAAGTTGTTAGAAAAGAGAGAACATCAACTTGATTTTGAAAAATACTGAACTTGTGAAGCGTCGTTCCATTTGAAGAGTCACTCCATAATTTAAACTTCTAATTTTCACAAGTGATTATTATACAGCAGTAAAGTGTTTATTATATAAAGATAAAGTGATTATTATTTTTTGAGTATGTGACTATATTATAGTTCAAACCTTCTATTTCGCAAGTGATTATTGCACAACAATGAAGTAATTATCCTGAGACATATAAATTATTAGTATATGCATATTAAATTATTATCATTAAATACCTGAGTTATTATTATATACACATCAAATTGTTATTATTATATATAGATTAAGTGATTATCCTAAGACACACTAATTATTATTATATGTAGAATAAATTATTATCATCAAACACACAAGTTAATATTATATACACATTAAGTTTTTATTATATGCAAATCAAGTTATTATTTTAAAACACACAAATTATTATCATCGAATATATAACGTTTGTATCTAGAATGAAGATCTGTTAACTTCTACAAATATAATAGTACACTAATATTAGAGTGATTATAATATTGTTAATATTATTACAGACGGATCAAAATATTATAAACATAAATATTCATTAACATCCCTTGCGCAACAACAAAGATATAATTAAGTATCCAGTTTTCTTCAGTAAACATTGTGCACCATTTTCTCGGCGTGAATTTAATTATTAAGGAAAATGTTATGGAGATACTATTATTATTGATACCGTCATCGATACGGGCTTTATTATATATTTTAAATGAGTTATTATATATGTTAATGACTTTATTATATACAATACTTAAATACCATCAATATATATAATAACTCATTTAAATTACATAATGATAATACCGTATAAAATGAGTTTGTATAATAAAGTCATTAACATACATAATAATTCATTTAAATTATATAATAATAATACTATATAAAATAAATTGCATAATAAAATCATTAATATATATAATAATTTATTTAATGTATATAATTAAATCCGTATTAACGATGATATCAGCTCGTTTAATTAAAGGATGCATCGTGGTTCAACAATATAGCGCAAGCCAAGCCTCTTAATTAGGTATTCCATCTTAAAGCAATGTATGTATGTCCAGCTCATAGAGGAGCAATTTGAAACGAATCTCCTTGAAATTGGATCGTGTTTTGCGATTGATTTGACAGATCAAGAAATTCCTTCGACGATCCGCCATGGGAGCTCATGAGGAGATCACGATCTAAGCCGTTTTATGGAAAAACGATAATGGGATTTTGAGAAGAGCGGCACACAAGAGTTTTAAGTGAGATATATATGGATCCGAGATCGAGTCGAGCGGAATAGCGAGGTAGAGAGAGCAAAGCACCATGCCTCACTTGATCAGATCTTCAACAAAGAAGAAGAGTGGGATCAAGACAGAAAGAAAAACGAAGGGAAAAAATCAAAGAGAAATTGAAATGGAAAAGTTCCTTTTGCGGAAACGGAAGTTGTAAGGTTAATTAGGATTTAGGATTTAGAATTTAGGATTGGTTTTATTTTAAAGTTAAAAGAAATGGACATCATGGGGAAATTTAGTGGGATAAACGAGATTTTCTCTTTAAAATATATAAAAAGAGGAAAAAACTTTTTTTGATCATAAAATGTAAATGGATATTCCTTATACATTTAGATGAGGGATCACTTGTTCACTTGACAATGATTATTTTGATGATCTTGACGATTAAATTTTAAATAAATTAAAAAAATTAAAAATAGAAAATTTTTATACATGTATTATTGAAATTATAAATTGATTGTGTTTCATATTTCATGTAATTTGAGTATCTTTTGATAGTCCATAAAAATTTATTAAAATTTACATAATTTGCAACGGTCTATATTTAACGGTACAAAATACAAAAAATTCGACTCTTTTCCACTCCCATGTATATTTCTTTTATGAAATTGTGTTTAAATTTATTTAAAATTTAATTGTCAAAATTGTCAAAATAGTCAAGTGAATCAGTGATCCCTCCCCATTGATAGGATTTTTCTATAGCAATTAAAATACCCAATTTTATACTTAATTCGGTTGCAGGTGTATAACCTTATGAAGAGTAAAGAGGAGTGTCAAATTCATAGGGATGAGGTTATAAGTATTAATCATAACTCGTTCAATCATCTAAATTAACTATAAATTGTTTTAGAAGAATTAAAGTAATAAAAGCAAACTAAATTTAACTACAATTAAACCAAAATTGTTCTAAGTAGAAGTTATGAATTATGATTTCCTAGGGATTTGGCTTACCACAATACTATGCCTAATTAATGATTCTATTCACAATTATTATTTTTCTTATTATTTTGAGGGGTTTTTAGTCCTGAGGTAGCATTATCCATTTGCATGGCTTAATACATAAATTAATTTATTCAAATACCCACTTTTATGGTCATATTATCTTAAATCAATTATAAATTAATTCTATGACTAGTTAAAATTTATTTTAAATAATTAGATTTCATCTCTCGATCCATCATCTAAATACCTAAACATGATTAATAATATAAATGAAATATATATATTTCATTTATGTATATAAAGATATATATTTCATCGGTTACGTTTATCTTTTCTCTTCATACATAACTAACTCATCAAATTAACTCAAGTTAATAATATTATTAATCAAAATACAATAATCATTCTTTAAAAATATAAAAATTTATAATTAGATCTTAGTCTTAAAATACATATTATTTATACTTCGTTCATATTTTTATGGCTTAGATTGGCACAACGCACAAAAGAAATCAATAAAATTAATCAAAAAATTAATAATTAATTATGACAACTACATTATAATGTTAATCTGTGAAATTTAAAATCACTATCAAATTTATGCACAATTTAAAAGCAACAACACGTATCTAAAATTTAAATCAAGGTTAGATTAATATGAGAAAAAAGAACAATATAAAAAAAATTAAAAGAAATATTTAATATCAATCATAGCCCTAATTTGAACTCCAATTAATCTCAGCCGTTCGATCTTGTATACCGCCATCGCCGGCTCTCGCCTCGCGCCGCCATTTAAATACATATCTAAAACAGTAATATATTTAATTGAATTTTCCATTCAGATATGTCTTATTTAAATTCAAATTTTGTAGGCTTAATGAGATGATTATATGCAGCTCTATGTGTGCTTTAATCACAAATTTGTAATGAGATGGAATATTGGCTTGTTTTTAACTTGTAATATTATGATTGCTTTGAACTTGGTTTTTTTTTTGGACTAGATATTACTTAATTTATGGATTGGATTGAATGTTTTTATTGACTATTTTTACATAGTTTATTTATGGGTTGTTTCTATCAAAAAAAAATTGCTTATTTATTTTAATGACTGTGTTATTTATGAATTGTTTTTATGTAGTTAATGATCTGATAAGTGGTTGGGTAAAATGGTTTGAGTTGGGCTTGTTGAAATGATGTGAAGTGGGATAGTAAAAAAAACAAAAACATGTAATTGGTAGGGTCGGGTAGGGCCGAGAAAGAATGATGTCCTGACAGAACAGGTAACTAATTTTAAGCCCGATGACATGAGCCGGATAGAACGGTTATGAGATTTTGAAGGACATGTCAGGCTATAAGTTTGACATAAACCTGACCTTATCCGGTCTATTGTCGTCTTTAATTGGCCTTTAATATGATAGTTTTTGGGTTTTGAAAAGATATTCATCTAATACAAATATATGACATGAATTATAATTTTGTTAGACCAAATATTTTTATTTATTTTAGATTTTTGTTAAACTTTTATATGGCTTTATTTCTTAGTGGTCCAAATATGCAGAAGAGCCTGTAAATAATAATAATATCACCTTACTCTCTCTATATATATGTGATGTATGAAAGCTAATTCATATTTTCCTACGATTTCATATCATCATACAACAAAAATGAGAGTTATATATCATTATCCTTTTTATTGAATTTTTATATAGTAATTTTAGACTTGTCTTCTTCCAAATTTCAGACAAACATAAAATTTCCCATAAAGCGTCTACAAGATATAATGGCACACCGATGGAGCCACAAAAAATCGAAAGGTCTCTGCTTGTACTCGTGGAGCCCATATGACAGTGATAGAACGGATATTTTATAGGGAATTTTTTAGATTTATATTGCACGAATCTCAACGAGATCGGACGGATAACATGGATCTCAACACGATCGGACGGATCACACGCTGCACGGGGGAGCGCAGCGGAGGATAATTGACCTCTTCGGGATGCCTTATTTCTCTCTTCTATGACTAGGGTTTAGGGTTTTCGCGGGTCGGATTGTGGCGACTGGCGAGAGAGATGGAAGGTCTGAGAGAGGCGAAAGCTGATCTCACCGTGTTTATTCACCCATGTAGATCCGCTGACGTGTCACACGCCGTCCGCCGCCAGCTCAGCTCCCTCCTCTTTACGTATGGTCTCGTTCTACTCTCTCTCTCTCTCTCTCTCTCGCGTGTTTGTGTTTTTTCTGATAACTTAGCAAGAACAAAGAATATAATTAGTCTCATCACCTTCCATAGAATTGCTAATTTCCAACAGAAATAACCTTATTTTCATGGCCAAAATGAAAGAAAATATTGTACATATTGGCCTTTGTTGCTTATTCTGAGAGGAAGATGTAACTTTAGGAATGATGCATGAAAAGGACTAGGCTTCAAATGTTCTGGAATTCATCCGGAACATCTCATGTATTATTTTATTCATATTCTCAGCAATACATTTTCAATAATTTATCTTAATAAAGGTGTTATTTTGTTAGGTTTGATGAGCTTTTTGATGGTGTTTTATTATCTCACGAGTTCAGCATTAAAGACAGCAAAGCAAAAATTATACCTGGATTAATGCCCTTTTTTGGCGTGAAAGTTAAAGCAAAACTGTTGCTCTTTTCTCCTAAGCCTGACATGATTTTAGGTGTGTGTGTTCTTCTTCTATTACAAAGCAATCCCTTTCTGTAATGGTCTCCTCGGGTTCTTATTTTGGAATTGTATAAAACTGGTATTTGTTTAGGGTTGTGGGCAGTCATGTGTATCCTTGCAAAACATAAAAAACGTTTGTATTTACAACTATACATAACATACATCCCTGAAAGACTGAAAATAGCGCATATGTGATTATTGAGGTGTCTTATATGTGTTTCTCTCCTTATTTTTTGCCCAGTATACAAATGAAAATGGTTTCTTTCAGAAGTTTGTTCTGAAAATTGGATAATGGAGGGTAGGGGAGTTAATTTGATAGTATACACGATAATTGTTAGATGCAATTATTTAACTTAAAGTTCCAATAAAATCTTTTTGGCATATTTTTCAGAAGGAAAGGTAGTAAAGATAGGAAGAGACTCAATTCATGCAGTTGTACTAGGATTTGCATCTGCTGCTATCTTGATGGAAGATATTCGAGAGGAATTCAAGTATAGAAAGGTGCAAACTTTGATTTGAATTTGTGGTATTATTTAAAATCATGTAATTTGAATGTTATCAGAATGAATTAAAATAAAACTCATATCCTTCAATATTAAAAACTTTTATTACAAAAGCCATCTGTTTTGGCCCAATGAATAGCTCCATGGACAAATACCGATAAAATGCTAGTGTTGTGTATAGCATTTTATGCTACTTTTGCTTTTACTAATTGTTGTTGTTGTTTGGCACAGAAAGGTGAAGTTGATGCATTTGTAAGTAGATTGGACAAAAAACATGCAATAAAGGTGGGGAGCATGATAAGGTTCTCAGTTAAAAGGTACTTAACCATCAACAGCATGTGCCATTCTAGTACAATACCAATGTTTCCTTTACTCTTTCCTTTTTTTTTTGTGGGTTTTATGTGTTCTTGGGGGGGGGGGGGGGACGGAGGTTGTTTGCTCGACTAAGCATTACTTGTGCAGTCAAGCAACAAAATACGTTCCTGTACGAATCTGACAGGTGCCATGCTTATTATTGTAGTTTTTTTCTTGATTTAAGGTTCTAAACTGTGGTTATTTAATAGAATGTCTGAACTGATTCTTTTGCTCCAACTGATTTGATATTTTATTTATGTGTTTTGAATATTTAGTGTTGATGAAGAACTTATTCATGTGACTGGTTCACTACTTCAACCGAATACTGGTTGTCTAAGGTGGCTATGCAAGCATTGGTCAGGTGATACTTCCCATGATAGGTTCGATTCTTTTAATAAGTGAGCGTTCAAATACTTTTAAATATACAGTATTCAGCAAATAACTAATGGATAACCATGAAAAAAGGTGGGGGGTTTAAAAAGTAGAACATAGAAAATAGTGATATTGAATGGTTCATATCATGTCTAGTATGGCAACCTTGGTGTTGCCTGAATAATCGCACGATGAAGTTGAATTGGTGCTGTAAACAGATTGCATGGGGATTCATTTTTGATTTTTTTTTCTCATTTTGTTGATTTTTTTTCTTCTATTTCTTTTTGTTGCCATTATTGTTTTTAAGGTTAATTTCAACATTATTGTAGAAGCAAAAAACGGCATAGAGATGCTAAATCAAAAGAGTTAGATGAAAATGAGGATCGAAGCCAACCACGAAAATTGCGGAGAACAAATTCTGATGAATGATCTAAGCTCCCAGTCCCCCCTGCTTTATATTAGTGGTAAGCAGGCATATTTTTTGTTATATTATTTTTACATTGAAGACCTCAGTGCACTGATATGTGCTGAAAGGTTTTAGCCATAAAGCAGCCCCCATCTCAGGCAGTATGGCACTGACACTGATGATGAGGCCTATAATTGTGATGTATACCATATGAGGAGCCTCAGATGTAACTATTAACTATGGAGACTGAAACTTGTTTAAGCAGGTCCTGTCAACACTTCTGACGTAAATTAAGATGTATTAACAGTTATTAAGAATTCCTTTTACTTGTTGTAGATATCTACCAGCGATCTTTCATGTTGAAATTCAACAAATTGAGGAAGCCTGAGTTGAGCAGTATTTGTCTGAGAAGTAAGAGTTTAAGAGGATATTCATTCCTTCTTTGTATTTGTAACTCAGTGAATTGCGTGTAATTGTATTACTGAAGGGGCACTAAATTAATTACTCGGTTCTATTCGTATTTTGCTATATTATCTGCAGTTATCCAATTAGTTGATTGGCACGTTTGTTACGATCCAATTGGGGTGCCATCTCGTTTGGTTGGGCCTTGGATTGATACGAATGGTATGATCATACTGTAATGCTCTGTAGTAATGTAATAGGCAGCATTATCAAAAAAAGATACATAAACAGATACAAACGCTATATAGCAAAAACGAAAAATAAGCAAAACAGAACAACACATGTATTTAATTTTCATAAAGTGTGCTTTCAGTTGGATATAACAACCTTTTCAGTAATCACAAGGTCAAAGAATTCAGAGCTCTTCATTCTTTTTCACACATAAAAAATAGAGTTTAGAAAAGATAACAACCACAAAAAGAAATAATAAATAACCAAACTCTGAAATTAAAAATAAAAAGTATACACGTTATAACAACAAAACAAAAAATCGATCTCTATATATAGGGGCTGCTCATTTGTGTATGAATCGTATATACTGTTGAAATTTTACTTCCAAGGTTTGACAGTCAGAAGTACCACTAGGATGATAACCAGAAGGAGAATTATAGCAAAGCATGACCATTTACGCGTATTCTTTTGGTGCCGTCTAGCTTTCCGGAGTTGAACTGTACCAGATTGAACATGCTCTGCTGCATTTGTAACCTAAAATAGATACGGAGAGAAACGTTATCATTTTCATATCCTTAAAAATTAATCCTCTTGGATGCAGAAATCAGTATTACACTTGTAACTTGTGTTAAAAAGTGTAGAGATCAAATAATTTGCAAAAAGTACAGTAACCAAGTATCATGTCATATATCAACCTTCTATTGCAAAATGTTAGTTTTCAAGTATTATGACTTTAAGTAGTCAATAACTATACAAAAGGAGCATGATGAAAATATGGCTTGATGCATTTTCATTGAGTTCTACTAATTTGCATTTACCTGGGTCTCAATGTTGTCAAGTAATTCTCCTTGTGACTCCACCAATACTGACAAATCCATGAATATCTACGAAAGAAATATAAAACAGCCACCGACAATCAACGTTGAAGCTCTTTACAGTTGATAATATAAGTCTGTAAGAACTTATTAATAAAATTTATGGGTCATCCAACCAACATTACAAATATGATACAAAATCTATTGACCAATGTACTTTAGGGCTTAAACTCTAATCAGATATCGGAACTCATTATTTGGTAACACACAAGTCCTTTTGTGGCAAGCAAAGCAAAGGAAGTTCATTGCATCATGACTAGCATCTAATACACAGGACAACACCTGTTGTAGCTCAAGAAGTCTCCTCTCTATTTCCTTCACAGCATCATGTCTCTCATGTATTTCCGCTACAGTATCCAGTATCTTCACAAAAAAAAAATATTTCACATTAATAAGATATCAACCCAACTTATATGATCCTTTGAATATGATGCCCTATTTTATCTGCATTTGCTAGTACCACCGCACATTTATTAATTTCACAACCGACACCCAACATTTTGGGTTATTTAAAGAAAAGCAAAGCTAAGGTAGCAGAGTGGCAGGGGTCGTGGTCAAATGACCACAACAAAATTTGCAAAATTGCACTGCAAGTACTTTTCATTTGTCGAATCTTTTCACCAACTTGGAAATTGCTATTATTGACCCCAGTGGCAGTGAGAATTGAGTTCTCCCTCTGCCACTGAAGATGATGGTCAGACAACCTTCCCAAAATATCCTGCATATTAACTTATATGTCGAATTTTTTCCTTACATATTGTGAACTCAAAGTAAAAATTGACCAAAATGACCCTAGATTTTTCATGTTAACTGAAAATGGTTGTTTCCAGTCTTGAATTTAGTTTATTCTAAGCTTAGTGGAAACAATAAACCGCCAATCACATGTAGGGAAGAACTGTCAACATCTAATGGATCATTCTTCTACAGTCTACCTGACAGATGAGTGTTACTTTTGGATATCTTAAAAAGGTTGGTTGTCAGTGGCCCCTTGGAGGTTGTAAAAATGGAAGAACATTCCAAAAAACACGATTTTTCCCCTAAATTAATCTCCCCAGTGAATATGGCAAGAATTCGTTGCATGTAATCTGCAAAAGAAACACCTAAGTACATATAGAGAAAAACCTGGCCACGGCCTTGCTCCTGGATAGCTTGTTTAAAAAGCTGTTCACTATCTCCAGTTTCAATTAGTCGATCAATTGTCTGGACAAAAATAGCAAAATAGTTAGGAAAAATAATAAATAAGTTTTAATAATGAATCAACTTAAAAGTAATTTTATCTCACCTCTTCATCAGCTCTTTCGCCCGTCACTGCTCATTTATTTGTTCGAAAACAATGAAAAAAAGCAAGATTATTTGAAGCCTGAAACTTGTGCTAAAATGTATATAAACATTAAAAAGAAGCAAGAAAAAAAATAACCTGTGTAAACCCGTCTTTCTACGACTTCTCGATATTCTAGATTGATTTTTTCCCTTAGAGTCTAAAAAAAGAATAAAAAGGCAAAAAGAAAGACAAACAGAGGAAAAGAATCTTGGTCATATAATGGATATACAAATCTGTACAAAGCAGAACAAAAAAGACCAGTACTTCATGGGATATCTCTAAGTTCCCGGTTGATGTAGCATGGGTTTGTGAAGATGCAACCATGACCAGTACAGTATGCCACAACATAACTACCTTAATATTCTGGGTATTGATGCTTAACCCAGGATTAAGCACCTTTACCCAAATAAAACCTCCACAAACACCAAATAAGCCAAGAAAATCTCTATAAAATTGTGATATGAAACTTTACCCAACTGGTATTGATTCAGTACTGTCCAGAACACCTCCTGTTTTGCACCAGTTATTCAACCAATTGACACATTATATTAATGCTCTTTTAAAGAAATGATGGGAACATGTGAAGTACCTGAAAATCTCCTATACGCTCTTTTAGCTTCTTTTTCAATGCTCTGAAATAATAACGAGCATGAGATATACACAAAAAGTTAGAAATTTTATTAGATATGAGATTTATTTACCATACTTCTCGGTTTATTTTGGAACTAACTGTGTATGCAAACAAATAACAAGCAATTTCAGCTGGAAAGTTTGTTTCGGTTTCTGTCTATTATTTGTATATACAGACTTGACTGGGACAGTATCAAGCTCCAGATAATTTAATGACAAGAATGAAAAAAATGGAAACAAGAAACAAAGTAATAAATAACAGAAAGGAAAACTGAAAAGTAAGTTTGTAACTTTTGACAATTGAACATACACAGTGGTAGCAGTCCGAGACCGGTCAACACCTGATCCTGTTCCACATCCCGGTTTTTGTCTATTTGCCTCATTCTAACAATGATTGCAAGGAAAAAAGATTGTGTTAGTTTAAATGACTCTCAGAAGAGAAAAAGGTAACAGTACAACTGCCCTAAATTTAAACAGTAGTACAATGTATTTCATAAAACACTAACTAGACTTGACCAGATAAAAGGCTGAACTTCTGCAACCAACCACTGAAATTTCTAAATTCTCACAAGCAACAGCCAATTTATCTTTTCTATTAGGCCACGAGAAAAGTAAGTTATGCGGTAAAACATACATCTTTGTCTAGTGCTTCCAGTTTTGATTTAGCAAGCCTCCCAATTTTAACGACCTCTTTAATATCTTTCTCCATTTTCAGCTTAATTTCTGAAATTGGTACAACAAAGTCAGATTTGAACAAAGCTCTTAATTTAAAATTGAATATTTGTCAAAAGATCCAAATTTATGGTCCTGGCAAAAGCATCTACTTGTTGGACTTGGATCCAGTTGTTCCTTGGTTCAGTTTTCGCGGTTAACTTTTTTTTTTGATAAAAAGATGGGAGTCTAGCTCTCAAATTTTATATGCGGTTAACTTTGTTGTCTGGCCAGATTAGAACGGAAGTCCAGTGTAAATCCAATAGAGAAACTTTAGGCGTCCAATCAGTACCGGTGAACACTGAACGCATTGATTATAGTTACCTTTCATGGCAGATGCCTTTGTAACCGCTTTTGATTCCTCATTGGAACTCTGAAAAGAAAAATAATATAGGCATAAAATTCAAGACTTTAGCTTCAATTATAGAGAGAGAGAGAGAGAGAGAGAGAGAACCTGAAGGTTCTTCAAAAGCTTGGTTAAGTCTTCAATAAGCTTCTCGATCTCATTAACCTAAAAACGAGACATGACATAATCTTAGATGTTATAAATCCCACTAGAAAATAAAATTATAACTGGTTAAGGAAACATATGAATTTTTTCTACTCCCACGGTATCCAAATCGCTTGTAATTTTACAAGGGAAAAAGGAGATTTACTTTTTCAAAAAAGCCTTCAAGACCGGCTTCAGCAGAATGTCTGATTCCAAGCTCGACATCTCTCTCTGTCGGTTGGTCATCCTTCGGTGTAACAAATGTATTCTATTAAATGCAAATTATAACCACATAAATCACACAATACTACAGTATGTGCAGGTCCAATCAACCAATCAAGTCCATGGTTTCTGTGTAATTAAAACTATAACGGAAAATCTACCCCAATCTAACTTGAGTAATTTTTTAATTGTGTAATCAACTAAAATTAAGTTTCAACTTCTAAAATTAATCCATAAGATTGCTCAATCATGAACTTAAACAGAAATTAAGGCGAAAAGAGGACATCTGCACAGCCTATTTACGTTGATTTCAAATGGGAAAAACATAAAAACATAATAAACGGAGATGCTTCTTGTGATCATCTCCAATCAGATGGTGCGACATAGCCGTTATCATCTAGATCAGCTACGAAAACTCCTACTAACACCTACTTCTAAAACAAAAGAAATTTTAACACCATCACCAGTACACCCGTTCATGCACTCGAATCGATCAAATCAATTTCAGCTCATAAACTATCATGAAATCACGATAATAACAGAACAGAACAAAGAGATAATACCGAGAGAAGATTGCGCATCTTCGTCAGATAAATTCGACGAAAATTATCGCAGAACAAAGGTCCAGCTCAATCAAGGAAGTTCTGATCTCTCTTAAACAAAAGCGAATCGATCGCAATTTTGAAAGAGTAAAAAACAGAAGTCCTCGTGAGAGGTTTTCTGAGACTTAGAAAACCCTTGATGGAAGGAGCAATGCAATAGCTTGCACCTGGAGTAAAGTAAACAGTTCAACAATAGACGTGTTTCGGCGTTGGAGCGCTTGTTGGACCACGCGAAAACAGGCCTGAGCTCATTTGGTGTTTTGTGTACGGTTGATACTCCCGGCGTAGCTCCAGTTTATCGAACAACTAAGTAGACTTTTGGCGGCAACGAGGCAGGCTATTTAGATCCGCTCTAATAAGATGAGGTAGGAAACAGCATTTGTGATTGACGAATAAGAATCTGACACGGATGGTCTAGGTGCTAGGAAACCGCAAAGGGGGTACTACTCCTGGTCAAAGAAAAAGATCACTATAAATAAATCAATCATTAAAAAAGGGAATAAATTTCTTTGCTTAAAATAAAAAAGCGCAGAGACCGTTTTGATTTCTGATTTTCTTGGCATGATTGCATGGGCACGTCTTAATTGACCATTTCAATGTCACGACTTGTAACGAAACGCGAACATTTTTTTCTAATTTTCTCAGTGTTGAATTAATGGATCTTTACTCCGTCGCGATTTCGATGGTTAGAAAATGAAAAAAATAATAATAATTTATCAAATGTAGGTCCACAAATTAATGGCCAGTCCATTAAAGCCCAAACATTTGCGAACTAGAATTCACAAGGTATTTTATTTCTCTCTTAAAACAGAGAATGTAACTTTGTCACTTTTAAACACTATTTAAGACATGACTACATGTGTGCATCTCCCAAAATTGTCATGAGAGGATCTTTCACTATTATTATTTTGATAATTTTAATAATTGATTTTAAAATAATTTTTAAAAAATTTTAAAAATAAAAAAAATTGACAAATATATTTTTTTAACTTATAGATTGATTGTATTTTAAATTTTATGCAATTTAAGAGTCATTTGATATTCCATCAAAAACCGTTAAATATGAACTGTTGTAAATATTATATAATTTTGATGGTCTTTAATGGAATATTAAATAATACTTAAATTATATGAAATTTGAAATACAATCAATCTATAAATTAAAGAATATGTTTATAAACTTTTTTTATGTTTAAGTTTTTTCTGAAATTATTTGAAACTCTGTTGTTAAAATTGTCAAAATAATAATTGTGAAAGGATCTCTGTTCTTTAGTTAAATACATGAGACACATCCCTTTTTGCATTTGTTACCAACCACCAAATTTCCTGTTTGCCACGTGTACATGTGATTGTGATTCTCCGACTAGTTGAAACTTGAAAGAGAAATTGGTAAGCTGGAAAAGGAAGCTAAATATTTGTTTGGACATGGACTAAAGCTAGAAAATTAAGAAAAATGGAGAAAAGTGTCAAAACTTTTCAGATCAATGTTATTTGAGTTGTCAAAAAAATGAAGAAATTGGAAGGAAGTAGTCAAATTTTCTTCACATTTTTTTCTCACAATTTTTTTTCAGAAAATATAAGAAACATTGGTCTTAAAAATATTTTTCATTTTTTTTCTGGAATTTTTTTCTTTTCCCACACATCAAACTGGGTCCTTAATGTACCTGTTGGTGCTAAAACTTTGTTTTTCAATTTCTGATATTGGTCCATAAATGTTATGGCCCATAACCTGTGCTAAATGTTTGTACAAATTAAATGCTTAAATAACTCAAAAGGCTAAGAAGCCCTTATTTAATGCAGAATCAGTAGGGGTCCGTGATGAGACTGAGACTCAAATTAAACATAGAAAAAATAGCATTGGGCCCACCTGACGTCATAAAGTTATTCACATGCAATTTCGAATCACAATTATTCCACAACGGGCATATTCAAAATTTGAATTTGAATTCCTACCAACCACATACACACACCTCTTAGAAGTACTAGCAATGTCAACTAATTTTGTTTTGTTTTTTTAAGTTTAGACCAAATTTCAGAAACATGTTTGCACTTAAAAGAGTTAGTAGTATGTACCATAGAAAATTTGGTGAAAGCATTCTCGGAATATTGCTTCATCAATTACTAAAAAAAAAATCGACACTTCATAAATGTATAGATAATTATATCATATATCATTATATGATTTTACACCAGATTTAGCTTAATGCACACAAAAGACATGACTGCACAGGTATAAACAAGATCAGTACCAATGATCATTAGTGAAAGCAGTGTACCGAACAGTTGTCCAGATACAAACAAAGCAATTGTACAATCTACATTGTACATTTCTAGGAACAAATTCTAAGGCAACATACTCCAATTAATCCGACCGGCACCCAACAATATGCTGAAGCGACATACGAAAACAAAACACAAATTTTACAAAACCATCATGCGCATCAGAGAGTAAAAAACAGGAAAGAAAACATACAGCTCCTAAATAACTAAATCTCGGTTAATGTCACATTAGTCGGTCCCACAGTGTTGCCAGTTGCACAGCTAGATGCCCCTTGTTTTGCTCCAATCTCCACCTCTTTGTCAGATAGATCCCTTTGTTCTTCATTTTCATCTCGCTTCCACTCCAGTTTCTTCAAACTGGATGCCTCCATTTCATCCAATGAATCGCATTCATCTTCACTCATATAACTCGTATAATAGATTCGATAATTAGATGAAGCACTTCTCTCTGTTTCACAATCACTACTTAATTCCTCCTGGTGACTACTCGCGTCTTGGTCCTCATTGGAGTCTGATTTTGTAAATTCTTCATTCTTCTCCATCTCTTCTTTTTCAGTGTCGTAGCAAACTTTGTCAGAATGGCTCGATGAAGGAGACAGAGAGGGGCAATATGGTCCAAGTGTAGCCTCCTCCCGCTCTCTTAAGGTCTTGAGAATTAGAGTTTTGAGAAAGTTCATGACTTGTACAGCATGCATTAAAGCTGTCAATGGATCTGACATCTGGTACCAAAGAGAAAAACGAAACTAGTTATTAAACCAAAACAAAGAAGAGTATGATCCAATGACCATGCCTGGTATACTACTGGGTTAGTACAAAGCAACGGTAAGAAAATTTCAGCGAAGTGCATAAGTTCCTTTCAAGTTTTAACCTGTATAACTTGCTAGCATCTGTCAAGTGATTCGACATCTTCCCAAAGAACAATACATATTAGTTCTTTAGCCTTAACAAAAAGGAATATGTCAGGTAACCATGCCTGGTCATCAACTTGCTGGTTAGTATAAGACAATCCCGGTCCCATCAGAGCAAAGGCGAGAATACTTTGCTGCAAAAATTACACTTTAACCCATACAACTTCTAAAATGATTTTTTGATACGATGCTTTCCTATTGGAAGTACCTCATGATTACCATATTTCTTTTTCTTATAAAATATCTGTTCCAAATCATATACCATTTTTGTCTATGAGAGGAGGCCTTGAGGTATTATTTTGCTAATAAAATTGACATCAGCACAATGACCAACATCACCCAATAGATACACATAATATTTTAAGGGAGGGGATCTTTGACAACTACTATCTTGACAACATTGACAATTAATTTTTAAATAAATTCTTAAAAATCCTCAAAAATAGAAAAAAGTTAACAAACATATTTTTTTAACTTATAGATTGATTGTGTTTTGAATTTCATATAATTTAAGGGTTATTTGGTTTTCCATTAAAGACCGTTAAATATGGACCGTTACAAATGTAATGTTTTTTTAATGGTCTTTGATGTAGTATCAAATAGTACTTCAATTATATGAAATTTGAAACACAATCGATCTATAAGTTAGAGAATACGTTTATAAACTTTTTTCTATTTTTAAAATTTTTTTTGGAATTATTTGAAAATTGGTTGTCAAGGTTGTCAAGATAATAGTTGTCAATGGATCCCCACCCATGTTTTAAATTTACCTTTGTCTATCCATTTATTTATTACTTAGCACTTATTATTTTTTTTTTATACTGAAAGTACCTGGGTCATGTTGGGTGCAAAAACCATAGCGATATTTCGAGCATTCATCTTGTTCTCATCTTCATCTTCAACGACATCAGCCATTAATTCAACAGCCCAATTTAACAGTGCCAGTGGAGTTGGCTGGAGGAGTTTCACCAACTCCAAGCATTCTTCTTCCGTGTTGCATTCCAACACCTGTTCAGGTGAGAGGCCATCTAGTACCCCTTCTGGTAGTTCTCTAAACCATGCCTGAAATCAATGCATGATAAATTTTATTTACACTCTCCGTGTGAGACGTGTATTTTTCATCTGCATTTTGGATGATTCTGGGTGTGTGCTTTGTTCGATTATTGTTTTCTTTTGGTTTCTATATGTTGTTTGCTTAGTGCTAGTTGCTGAGTGCTTTCAATAAGATATCATCGACAAGGAAATCATACAAATTTGTTTATCTCATTTTTCTTTAATTTTCACATTTTTATTGGTTTCTTGGAGAGGCTAGGCTAGTGTTTCTTTTTTTTTTCCTAATTTACCTCAAGTTTCTTTAATTCTGGGTGTGTGCTTTTTTTTTTCTAATTTGGCATCTGATTGTTGGTATAAAGAAATAACAAATTTGCACAACTTCCATTTTCCATAAAGCTATAGCTCTCAAATTACCAAAATTAATGCTAGTAATCATTTTGGAGGTAAGAATATCTTTGTTTCTTTTTCTATTGTTGCTCCACATTTGGTTTGAACCGGATTGTCATCAGTTGTGAATTTACTTCACAGCTCTTCCATTTTTTTTTTCAGAAAAAAGTATTAAAATAAAACCTTCAAAATTGTAAAAGAAAACAAACTCATACCTTTATCAAGCCAGCGAGGCAATGTACATCGATATCATCTGGTACAATTCCCCTATTTAGCTGTGCTCTCACGTGCTCTTCTTGACTATTCTCCGGATTTATCCTGAATATACCTTCTGCCTATTATAGTAAAAATAGCAAACAATGCTATATTGTTACAAAAGAAGCTTAAATTATAGCAATGGAGCAGAACATAACTAATGAAATTTTACATTTTTACCCAGCTATTTTAAAAATCACTATAAGAATCAAACCAGGAATACAATACTGGCACATGGTACCGGTACTCGCCATTTGTATGTATCAGATAATTTACAATGTAAAGAGTTCCAAGTTCCAACCAGTACAGCCAGAGCACTAGTTAAGGTACCAGCATGGTCCCAAACTCCAGCTATAACAAATAAACTGTAGAACGTACTAAATAAGCTATCTTTGTTGTTTTTGGATGGACTTGTATGTATTCCGAAAAGTGCAAAAAATGTAGAACCAAGTTTTGTTACTACCTTTAGACCTCCTTGGGAATATAATTTGTCTTGCATGAGCAACAGAATGGTTGGTACCGAATTTCCTTTCGAATCGTATGCGCATTGCATGGATTCCGCTGACACACCAAAAACACTCGCACTGCAGAGAAATATACAATTTTTAAGATCAATTTTTGTTTTTCAACATAACTGTGTAACAAATTTTACAAAATTGCAAGGTTGATGATCCAAATTGGGTTCCCAAATGGGAAATTATGAATCCATTAATTAATCCCTTTTTAAAGGAAGGGCAAAGGTTCATTAAAAAAAAGCAACATGGTGCATTAATTAATTTATTTATTTACGACTTCTCACTGGGACCAAAAATAAACGGTCAAGTAGCTAGTTCCAATAAGAAAAAGTTTGAATGGGTGTGAAATTTCTTCAAACAATAAATGGTAATTAATGCCCCTTCCTCCCATTCACAAAAGAGAGGAGGTGTACGCCATGTCAGAAACACGCAACTTTTATTAAATCGTGCAAAAGAATTAAACGCCCAATTTCAATTTCAATGAAAAATAATTCAATTGTCCAGTCATATCTTCTTCTAAAAAAAAAAAGGTTTCATCTCCGTTCCTCAACCTAGCTCTACTGAAATTAAAACTTCAAGCAAGTAAACCCTTGGATTGCTTCCTCTCTGAAGACAAAAAGAGACAAATAAGAGAGAAATGAAGATTTTTTTTTCAAAATAAGTCTTAACCTAGCACTAGGAGCACGGGAAGGCACCTCCATTTCAAACTCAACGGGTAAACCTAGGAACCCGTTGAACCTGTCGAAGGTGACGTGTGCCACGTGGCGCACATCCATCGGCCAGCCGATCTCCATCCCCGTCAACACCGCCACGTCATCATCCTGTTGATTGTCGAGGCGGCAGGCGACGACAGATTTCCTCAGCGCCGCGATCAGTAACGCGACGACGGAGATTTGCTGCTGCTCGCTCCTTTTCTGATCATTCTGATTCTCCAGCTTCTCTCTCTTATTATAGCTCGGTTCTTTCCTCGTCTCCCTCTCTCCTCCCCCCATGCATCCATTGTTCGAAACCACCACCACCCCGGTCATGCTAGGCGATTTTGAAAATGTGAGGAACTGGAGCTTTCTCTCTCCGAACTTATTTGAACTTGAGAGTTTAGAGAGAGAGGGATTCCTGTTTCCTCTCACTGTGTTTGTTTTAAAGAAACCCAGAGCTGCGCAAGTGTGTGTGTGTGCGTGTGTGTGTGTGTGTGTGTCTATAGTCTATACGGTTTGTTTCCTTCCCTTTGCTATTTATTTGAACTCTGTGTGTGTGTGGGGGGGGAGCATTTCTTTCTTTTTCTTCTATTTCGAAAAAGGTGAGACTGAGTTCTGATCTGATCTTCTGTTACGCGCTATTATACTATATAATATATGAAACGGATAGATTATAGAGGATATCAGAGATTTGAGACATCATTACATGATATGCTGCATTTTGTAGAGCGACGGAGGATATAAACTCCGTGAGACTGAGGTACATTGCATTTAATGTAATTCCATAATTGACTAACGTATATATGGATAAGCATTTGACTTGAGAGAAATGACTTGACTTGAGCATCCAATGATGTCTCAAATCTCTGATTTTGGGCGTTTTAATCGGCTTATTCAAAATGGAAAATGTTGAGGAGATATGTTTTATTATTTATATTAATAATTTTATTATGTAAATTATTTTTAATAGTTTATTATTTAACTTAAATATTATTAATATGAATGAGAAAAATGATCTAATGTTAATGATTATTGGTGTCAATGGTGTCAACTTTATTATTTATACTTAAGTTTATGAATTTAAATCGTTAGATGTGTTATGTATCATTTCAATAATATTTATATAAAAAACATAAGATTTTAACTTCATTTCAATAGCGATCAAGAGAAAGAATTAAATCGTTAAAAATTGAACTGTTAATTTTTATTTGTTCTTGATGCACGCTCAAATAAAATTGAAATAATGTAAAACTTTATATACATGTAGTATATAAAATATATAACATATCTTATCAATTAGTTTTATTTTTTATTTAAAAAATATTTTAATTTTAAATTTCATTGACATGATTTAACATACAAGACCATTGATATCGGATCCCTCCTCAGTGAATGAGAAATAACTAACTTAAGTTAAAAAAAACAGAAATATTGTACAAATAATTTGTATAATAAAATTGTGAATATGAATAATAACTCATTTAATCTACATAATAAAGTCGATATTAATTACGATATCAATGACGATATTTGATTTTATCTATATATTGAAATTTGGCACTCTTGAAATTTTATTAAATTAAAAAAATCTATTTTTTTTTACTCTTTACTGTTTTTTAAGTCAAGAGGATAACTATTCACTTTTACAAATTTTAATCCGTTCAATAACCCTATATTTCTCCAATTCAAAAATGATAGTGAAAAAAATTAAAATATATAAAGTTTATCTTTTTAATAGTATTTCAATATTTAAATCACATTTAAAAGTCCTATTGGTTTTTGTGTATACTATCAAGATTGATTTGCATCCTCTAATTTGAAACACATTGCCCAAACGTGTCAGAAATTATCAAATGACACATGTATAATAAAACAAAATGAGACCATTCTCACTTTCTGTGTAATTTTTGTGTGTACAATGCATTATCATTTAATTCACAAGGAAAGGATCCAGAACCATTATAAAATTTTCCGGATACCAAACTTGTCCTCTTTCAAAAAAAAAATAACAAAAAGAAAAGATTTATCATTCAATTTTTTAAAAGTAAAAATCACAAAGACCGCAGAGACAGAGTTCATGACACAAAAGAACAAAAAAATAATTGGTACCAATTCGTCCTTTTCTTTTTTTCTTTTGGATACGCAATTTGTCCGAGGAAGGAAGAACATGCCAACGTGTACTTAGATTAGTAGATTTCCCCATTATTATAACACAAAAAAGATTAATAAATTGCCTCGAGGAAGTCAAATACTTGTCTCCGATGCACGCAAAATCTTTAAAAAAGAGCGCGGATTTTAAAGCACTGATGTAGTAACGACCGCCTTTTTTGCAACGGTTGCATTGCATCCGTTGAAATAAATCACAACCGTCCGATCGCTAGGATCGACGGAGATAGATGCTTTGGTTTGAGAAATGAGATTCTCGGAGTTGTTATAAAAATATCGTCATTGATATTGTTATTTATACTAAATTTATTATTCATATTAATTGAATTATTATTTATATTAGAAATTTTATTATATAACTTTTTTATATAATATTTTTATTATTCGACTTAAGTGAGTTATATATTATTCATGTTAGTAGTATTTGAGTTAAATAATAAAGTACTATATAAAATAAATTACATAATAAAATCGTTAGAGTAAATAATAACTCATTTTATATGAATGATAAAATTAATGTTAATGACGATATCAACAATGGTATCTTCCAAACATTTTTCATCGTAATATATCATGTAAATTAGCAAGTAACCTGTAATGTACTTTTGTTGCAAGAGGTTCAATTCTTCCAAGTTTTAAATAACATGAACTGAGATTGTTTCTTTCAGGTTTGATGCCTTTTGTAACAACTAGAACAAACTGTTAAATTCAATTAACAAAATTAAATATAAATGTGCGTTGATAAATAATGAAGATACTATGTTATTTGGTATTTTCTGTAGTTACTTTATTAGTTTTGAAATCTATGTATTTTTTTATTTGAAAGTAGACATAATAAATATTCATTTAATGTTTTTCTTTTTTTTATTAAATGCAAAATTATACCAAAATTATATTGATTTTCGAGAATAATATATTTTAAAAAAATTATCATACGAAATGCAACGTAAAAGCTCATTGATTATTCATGCAGTGTACATTTATCTCTCTGTCTTTTTAAAACAAAGTATATTTTTTTTCCTTCAATCTGAGATACATAAAATTATTAAAAATATAATTATATATGTTTAAGAATATTCTAATCATTTGTCACTCCAAATTCAAATGGAATTAAATGAAATTTACCGTTAGAGTGATTGTCATATACCGAAGTGCAGAGCGCGCTTTGTTAAAATTGAAAATTTTGAAAGTTGATTGTTACAAAATAAAGAAAAAGTTTGAAAAGATGTGAGAAGGTTAGGTTAACCTTGAATAAACAAAAGAAATAGTTTGATATATTAGAAAAGAGGAGGGTTCTAATCACAAGTTTGTTGTACCACAAAATATCATTAATTCACTTTTTTATTTACATTTCAAAATTTGACATTCAAATTTCGAATCCAAATCATTAATTTTGTTTATTTTTATGATAGATGTGTGCATGAAAATTTTTATGATTTTTAAAGTTCATTTCATATCAGAACAAGTAGTTACATAATGAATGAATCTAGTTAATTATGATTGATTAATTTTAATACATTCATTTCATGACCTTTCGATATAGTATAAAATAAGCTCTGAATATTATGAAATTTTACATGCATAAATCTTCTGTAAAAAATAATAAAATCAACGATTTGAATTCAGAATTTTAAAATATAAATAAAAAAGTGAATTTATGATATCTTATGACGAGTCCGTATTCGCTGAATGAAACACTATGACACCCTAACTGTCATAATTTTTAAACGGTCCGATTTAATTGAAACTCTTCAGAATTAGCTATAGAGATATTTTTTTATTCACTTATAATTTACTGAACTCAACTTATTAGTGATCCAAAAAAACTATGATATAACCCTTCCATAGGAAAAATATATGACAGTAGATGTGAATTCATCTCATCTCATCTCATGACATCATTAAAAAAACCAGTTTATTTCGGGCTGTTCGGTCCAAGACTAACAGTGACGCTGTAACGGGCTAGAGCCCGGCCCGTGGGGTACTGGTGTGAAGTGTGAAGTGTGAATTCTGAAACAAAAGAAGAAGAAAATTGAGCTGTGAATTCCCGACTGAGAAGAGAATTTTATGTCGTGAGGGTTCGCTCATCTCTGTTCCCTTTCTTTTCCCTCCAAAATTTTCCACCATTTTTAGGGTTTCACCTTCACCGATCTCTCTCGCTTGTATCTCTCCAGCAATGGAGCAGGCCACGGTTCCCTCGGAAACCTCGATTCGTCGCTCGGTTTGTTTTCCTCTCTCTCTTTCTTATCTTGCAATAAGATTCCCCATTTCCAGCATGATTGCTCCAGTTGCTGTAGACAAATTAAAAAAGCGGTCTTTAGTAGAGGTGAAATTTCAATTGTCGTTGTACTTGCCTTCTGGAGCTTTATTACAACTGGACGAGCTTGATTCGTTGTAGTTAGTTACTCGGTGGTAGCAAATAACAAATCTAATGCAGAAAGGAGAAGAAGAGTCAGATTCTGTTTTCTATGAAAAGAAACAAGCTATTTGGAGCTACTCTTACGGTTCCTCTCTTTAGAATCACTTGGAATAGGCCGAATTACAGGGAGGATAGAGACTACCAGACAACATTTTTTTTTAATATTTTACAGTACTTCTCTGAGTTTTAGCAAAATGAAAACTATTGTTACTATTGCTCTTAACTTGTTGGTCCAATTCCTGCTTTGCTTTTTCCGAGGCAAACACTTTTAAGTCCCAACTCCCAAAATTGATACCAAGTATTTTCCATCCTTATCAGCTTGACCAGTGAGTCGGTGATTTCTCGATATTTGTTGCATTATCTTTTTATTTGGTTGATATAGTGTTTAGTTGACCATGAGGGTTAATCAAGTTACATGAGCTAAAATTGAGGCTAAGTTGTTTTTTAGTTTATACAAGCTGAGGACATATTTCATGCACAAGTTTAATCAAATTGAGGTCTACTTGTTCTTTAGTCGTAGCTGTGGCTACATT
This sequence comes from x Bolboschoenoplectus mariqueter, assembly GCA_037678475.1. Classification (NCBI taxonomy): domain Eukaryota; kingdom Viridiplantae; phylum Streptophyta; class Magnoliopsida; order Poales; family Cyperaceae; genus x Bolboschoenoplectus; species x Bolboschoenoplectus mariqueter. The sequence goes on along the minus strand of CM075236.1, from coordinate 2,771,335 downwards.
TGGTGAGCACAAGGCTAAATTTTAGTTTAGTCTTTGTTAAAAACGAGGGATAAAAAAAGCAGAACCAATATTCCTTGAGTGGATGGTGCACAACTATATCTTTTCTTAAGGTGTGTAGAACTTAATCTGAGCGGGTCTTAATTGAGATTTAGTCAGGGTTAATTTTTCAAATTTTAGCCTACTGCTTCAACTGAAACTTCTTTTTTGACACTACAGAAGAGAGGTAGGGTTTTGGAGCAGGAAGAAGGAGCAGATCCAAGCAAGTCAACTGGGTCACCGGATGACTTGTTCAATGATGACGACGATTTCTTACCTAAAACCAAAAGAAAGCGCGGACCAGCAGCACGTGCCACTGGCTGGAGAGATGATCAGCCGTTGATAGGTTCTCTTTCTAGAAACATCTCTTTCTACTGATATTCAAAAGTTGCAGAGTTGTTTGAACAGATAAAAGTTCTCTAGCATTAGCTGGTAGTTTTGGTTTTGTTTTTGATCCTTGCATAATAGATGGATTTTCTCTTTTCTTAGCTTGAGTTTGTAAGCAATTTTTGGTTATAATTAGAAAAAAATTGAAATTCTGTTTTCTAGAACTGATATGAAGAGTAGAGTGATTTACTGAAGATCTATTTTGAATGGTCAAATAATAGGTAGGTCAAAATGTTCTACACAGGAAAGTAATTTAGTATTGGTGTATTTAATTTTGACTAAAAAATTGGATATTAAGATTTTGTGGGGTACATGTTGGTAGGGGACTGATCTATTTTGTTGGATGTTGCATAAATCTCTACTGTATCCTCAAATATGCATCTGAATAAGAAAAGACATATGTTATGACAAAAAAAAATGAATTTGCTGGTGTATTGGCGATACAGATTGAATTTTGTTACGTATACACTTGTAGCTGACTGTTTTTTATTGCACAATTTGAAATTGCATTCCTCAGACTAAGGTTTTAAGATTTCATAATTGAGGTATTGTTTGGTGAAAATCAGGTGCTAATTTTACTGATTGTAAGAGTAATGTTGATCTTTAACATTTTGATTGTAACCAATCTCTTTTTTCTTGCGTGCAGATGTAATTAAAGAAAATGGGAAGCTAATTAATCATGCCGTCAAAAGATGGGTTGAAAAATATGAGGCAGATCCAAAATCTGCTTTGGTCAATCTCCTCATGATGCTTTTCGAGGTAACACTTGGCATACTGATTTTAAACCCCTTGTTGGTTGCAGTCAGAAGAGTTTTCGTATATAAACTAAAGTGTTTTGCCACTTAAATTAATGTCAGGCCTGTGGTGGAAAGTACCGACTCGATGCAGAAATAATTGATGATACCAGTGTTGATGATGTTGTCATCGCTCTCGTTGATCTTGCCAGAAAAGTATCTCTTTTATTTTATTTTTTAGTTACATCATATCTTAATTTTTTGTTCCGAACTCTTTTTAATGAATTTTCTCAGTAACTGTATGACACAGATATCATATGTAAGATTACTCTTATTTGCAAATAACACCATGACTTCTCATGTATCCAAGTTGCCATTGACACCCGGTCATTTGGGTATATTGGCTAATAGCAGTTAGATTTTAGAACAAGCTAAAAGGCAAAGGTGTGGAATCTTGAAAATTGTTCTCAACTCCCTATGACGTGAATTAGATCATTATTCAAATTGAAGTAAAATCAAGTAATTGCTTATTATGTGGCTAGATTTTTATGCAGCTCCTTTTGTTCACCTTCTTGCGTGACTTAACTTTTGGTTACATGGTTCAGTGATTAAACCAACAGATTTTGGATTTTAGTCACCAAAGATAAATGTTGGGCGTAACTTAAGAGTAACTCTCTTAATTATAAATTTCTCATTTAGATGATGTCAGGAGACCATAATATCTATCTTTGAAAATATATAAAATTTTGGAGAAGTGTTGCTAGATTTGTGTTACTTGTTAAATCAGGGTGCGGTGGAAGATTATTACAGCTCAAAACAAAAAGAGCTAAAAAATTTTAAGGAGAATCTAGGGGCATTCTGGGAAGCTGTGGTGCTAGAGTGTCAGGAAGGGCCCTTGTTTGACAAGTCACTCTTCGATAAATGCATGGACTATGTCATTGCATTGTCATGGTATGCACTTCTTTTCTTGTTCGAGTTTTTTGATTTATTAGCTCAAGCAGAATAAGCTGCTACTGTTAATCTGGAACATGTCACGTTATGTATGCTACACTTTTTTATTCAGTACCTTCTTTTTCTTAGTTGGATTATAAGTTCAATGGGGAAAAGCTTAATCTGCTTATCTGAAATATTTCAGAATTTTCTAATGTATCCAAGAACTTTAAGCAAGTTGTATAAGATGTCTAAGTTTGCTTTTGTTCCCTGCAATAAATTAAATATAAAGCAAGCCATGTTAGACATATTCAGTTTTCTAAAAGAATATAAGATGTGCCAAAGATATGAAAATTTGTATTAGTATTTTGGCACATCTATTTCTGCAACATGTTTCGACCATACAATTGTACAATTAATATTATAACTTCCAATGTTTGAATTATCAAGCATCAAACCAAGGTTAAAGCTTGAAGAAAGATTACAAGCTATATGAAATAGCCACAGAGCTGTAGTGTTCTTTTGGAGTTGAAAATGTGAAAGATGTTTATCTCTGAATTTGAATTCATCGATCCACTGATATTAAAATTATACATACTTAGAAAATATGCAACTTAATTTAATCTGACGATTAGGTTGTACTGTTCTACATCTCATTTATGGATTTTACATCTGTTATTTTGGAATTAGAATATCTCCCCCCGTTGATCTCTCTCCAACTGTCATTCACAAGTTACTCTTCATATCTTGCAGCACGCCCCCTAGGGTTTATCGTCAGGTTGCCACATTGGTTGGACTTCAACTTGTGACCACCTACATTTCAGTTGGGAAGACACTAATCCAACAACGTGAGACTACTCAGCGTCAATTGAATGCTGAGAAGAAAAAAGGAAATGATGGCTCCCGTGTGGAGTCACTTAGTAGAAGGCTGCAGACCACTCATGAGAAGATAAACACATTGGAGGAGATGATGCGGAAAGTATTTACTGGGTAAGAATTTTATTAGGGCGAATTGTACAACAGCTGGTTCAAGTCCTAGTTGGTACAGTGCATCACTGTAAGCATCAGAAGTTATCTTTTATTGACAAAATATCCGCTAATGACAAACACATTTGAATTTTATTTTTTTTAAATTACGCCACCTTTTGCCTCTGAAGAAAGCCTTCATTTAGGCGTAGTGAGAATGGATGTTGACATATGTATTTCAGATATTTTCTTCTTTAGAAAGAGGGGCAAGGATCATTGTCTGTTTTGACTGTTTTGTTTTGAGCACTCAATTTACCCTGAAAGTTAAGGTCTCTGTTTATTGTTTGATTTTGTAATGCTCATTAGTTGAGACTTGAGAGCATACTCATGCTACATATAACTTTTTTTTTTTATCAGGTTACTGGAATGTAAATACCAAGATGTAGAACCATATTATTTATATAAAGCATTTTGAACTTTTGATCACCAATTAGCTTTATGAATTTTTTATGTGGGAATAATCATCTTTTTAGAAGGTATTACTCGTATGTTGCTGATTTTCTTTTTATCAGGTTATTTATGCATAGATATCGAGATATTGAGCCTGAAATAAGGATGTCATGCATCAGAGCTCTTGGTGTATGGATTGTCAACTATCCTTCGCTTTTCTTGCAGGATTCGTACTTAAAATATCTTGGTTGGACATTGAACGACAAGGTAATTAAATGTCCTTAGTAGAGGTTGCATGTCTGGTAAAGAATACATGCTTGTGCAAATTTACTCCTTGTCATACTTTTACCATTGTATTTAATCCGCAATGCATGGAAATTTGTGGAAATTAACTCTAAGCTAAATTGTGGGAGAGAAAGGAGAAAGGGAAGAACCCTAACTTTAGCCAACTAGTTTAGTATATGCAAAAAGTCAAAAGTACCATTAAGTTGACACCTGCATAGATTTGCTTAGTGTACTGTACCCGTGCTGTCCATGATCAGGCTGTTCTCTGTTCCTCATCGTCCTATCTTTCAGTTCAAAAGGGAAAAAGAATTATCAAGCATCTTGAGTTTTGTACTGTTTTAACCACATCTGGACCTTATCTCAACTAATTTTTTTAGTCATCATTATGCTTCTCATGTTATGCATGATGTTTAGTGGAGCTAGCAGCCTCATCTTAGTTGTTTTTCCTTTTGTAGAATGCCTCGGTCAGGAAAACCTCAGTTCTTGCATTGCAGAGCATTTATGAGATTGATGACAATATACCATCTCTCAGTCTCTTTACTGACCGGTTTAGCAAAAGGATGCTTCAGATGGCTGATGACATTGACATTTCAGTGGCTGTGTCAGCTATTGGTCTTCTAAAGCTGCTTCTTAGGTACATAATGTTATTATCTCCTTGCAAGGTTCATTCTAATGGGATTCTTTTAAACAGTAAATTTACTTTTTCTTATAGATACATATTTTGGGGCCGGGGTTTGGGGTGTTGGGTAGTTTGTCAAGTAAGGAGGCATCTTATCATTACCTACTGATAAGGTGCTTCCATGTATTGAGGGAAGTAATATTGGCTCCTAAGTATAGGCATTACCACGTGGCACCAAGTTTGTCTTTCACTGGATCAATGTACTTGGTGCGGTAAACTCTTCTGATATAATACTTACCTTTGTGACCTTTACTTCCTTTTATTATACATACCTTTGTGACATTTACTTCTTTGTATTATACATACCTTTGTGACCTTTACTTCTTTTTATTTATACTATTTTCTGATCCAATATACCGCCGGCCCCCTTATCTTTTTTGTTGATATTAGTAAATTTTATGTAGGCATCAACTATTGACGGATGATGAGCTGGGTCCATTGTATGATCTGCTTATAGATGAGCCTCCTATGATCAGGCGTGCTATTGGAGAGTTGGTGTACGATCACTTAATTGTGCAAAATATCAAGAGCTCTCAAGCTGGATCAAAAGGTATTGTTCTTCTTTTGCACGCAAGTAGGCTTTTGTTTTTTCATGCTTGGTTAGATGTTGACATACAGTAAATTTAAATATTGGGTTGAATGAGTACTCAAATCGAAAATTTTGTATTTCAGATGGTGATGGTGAGTCGTCGGAGGTTCATATTGGTCGGCTTTTACAAATTTTGAGGGAATTTTCTGATGATCCAGTTCTAAGTTCTTACGTCATCGATGACATTTGGGATGATATGAAGGCTGTCAAAGTGTGCTTCTTTTATAATTAGTTTCTTTTCCCTTCTCTGATTTATTTATCTCCTTTATGATTCAGAAAAAAAGAATGTCTCCACCAATCAAGTACTAGGCCTACTGTATATGTAATTGCTTTTCGTTGGGATGGAACAATGGGGGATGTAGACCTAGTATTTTGAACTTTTGATTATTTTCTCTTTGCTACAATGTAGTTTGATTTGACCCAGCTTTCAATCTCTTTGTTGAACATAAGCCTGTGAAGGGTTCCAATAAAAAAATCCCAAACCATGGTTGAGTTCATCTTAAGTAACCTTGGTCTTGTTTATTTTTAGGATTGGAAGTGCATAATATCTATCCTAAATGATGATGAAGGACTTCCTGACATTGATGCTACCAACTTGGTTCGGCTTCTAAATGCATCTGCCAAGAAGGCGGTTGGAGAAAAGATTGTACCAGCAATTGACAACAGAAAGCAGTACCTAACAAAGGGTCAAAAGGTGAACAAAATTGTGCCTAGCCATCTTTTGTGCTTCATCTTATTTTAGTGTTGCTGTTGTTGCTTAAATTGCATTAAATTGTTTCTAATGTTATAAATGGTGCATAAGGGGTAGTGAAAGAGCATTCTTATAGCAGTGATGTGTAGTGGCTCTATGGTGTTGTTTGGTGGTAAATGTGTTTCATAACAATTTGTACAGTCTGTAGGTTAACTTTTAAAATGTTAACAATAAGCGTCACATAACATAGGATGACTTAATTATTAGAATACACGATCAATAATTATCTTCCACCAAAGTATGGACCATAGTACTATTGTGTAAACACATTAATTCTACTCCACATTAAGATAGCTCAAGCTCATTGACTCAGAAGGAAAAAGAGATGAACCAAAACTGTTATAATCTTAGCTCTGAAGCAACCTGTCTTCTGGGGCCCTCAATTTGTTTGGGCTTATGATATATTTCAAGACAAAAAAGGAATAAAATCAAAATCAGTTGCGTCTGTGAACTCGAATCACCTGCTATGAGCTGCAAAGCTGCCATATGACCATATAGCTGCTACAGCAGCATCTATGGATAAACCCCAGCTGGATATCAAATGTTGGTAGAATCATAACATTTGCCAGATCAGAGCAGCAATTGCACTACGGTCGTTGTTACCAATTGAACCTTTGTTAAGTTCCATCAGAAAGGTTGGATGGAGCAAAGTTTAAAAATGAGAAGTGAATGAAAACCCTTGTTGTTGTAATAGTAACAGCAATAGAACTAGGGAAGTCGCTGCAGTTTGGTACTGCATAGTCCAGTTCTGTTTTATGCTTCCATTCAAATCGTTTTACTAACCATTCTTGTCTTGCAAATTCAGCTGTTACATATGGTAAGCACTTTCCTTGATTAAATCATATTTTTGCACCAGCTGTACTATCCAGCCTTATCTTAGGCCAAGTTTTATGAGGTGTATGATCCCCAAACTTTTTGCATCATCTTAAATTTTTGTCATATATTTATCTTTTTTTGTCTTAATTTGCTTTTCTTACAGCATAAAGCAATAGAACACACTGGTGTTAAAGCTTTCTCCAAGGAAAGAAGTCTTAATGCATTAGATGATATCTTAATTGTAGGAAGCATTAGAGAACAATAGAAAAGAAATAACCTCAGCCATGTTGAAAAGCTATCCTCAGCTTCTGGGCAAGTACGTCGCTGACAAAGCCAAGGTTTCTCCTCTGATCGATATGCTACCTCTGTTGAAGCTGGAGATGTATTCTTTGAAGAGACAGGAACAGGTGAGCATCTCATTTCTCATCCTATTTCGTGGATGTCGTCGTCGTTGTTTTAGTTGACATGTTAGGAAGTGATCAGATTGTTACCGTGGACTTAACTCCTCTGTTTGTGTTGTGAATATAGCCCTTCCTACATAAATACCTAATAGGATTAGTATTTTTTCAGTTAGCTAACATATCTTCAATTCTACTTTCTTAGTTTTGCTTTTGCTCGTTGGCACCAGTATCTACTGTTTAGTTACTTAAGATGGTACAGGTGTATAGGTGACATTTCTAGTTTTGTTTTTTTGACTTCCTTTTGTCCATGTATGAATTTTTGTTGCTTGTGAATCAGATGATATCACTGTTAAATCTAATTATGCAGCTAAATAAAACCACTGCAGCATAATAAAGGGTTTGGGAACTGAGCAAACCAATAGCTCATGCAGTACCAAGATTGGTTCAAACCATCAAGTGAAGTATATATTTCCATAAAAAAAAACTTTGCTCTAATCATCAATTTAAATGACGTTATTTTGTGATTTAACTTTTCAGAATTTTAAGGCAGTTATGGATCTGATATCTGATGCGTTCTTCAAGCACAGTGAAAAGGCTACCCTGAGGTCATGCATCAAGGCAATTGTGTTCTGTTCAGTTGAAGGTCCTGCTGACCTACAAGACTATGCACAGAGCAAATTAAATGATCTAGAAAGTGAACTCATTTCAAAACTGAAGAATGCCATAAAGGAGGTTGAGGTATATTTATAGATATTTGTCAATTTTTTTATTCTATGATTTGTCATTATTTGAGGCATAATGAAGCCTGAAATTTTAGATGATTTTTCAAAGAATCGTGACAAGGATCTTAAAAGGAAAAAGAGTCGACTAGAATTGTAGTGTTATGCAGTGAAAGTTTATATGAGTTTTCAAAAGAAGAGAAAAAAGAACCCAAGAGGGCACTAAGCAAAGCTGCATTTTTTTCTTTTTTGGAGTTGAATAATTAGGGATTAGTAACTTAGCCTTAGACAATAGGTTATGGTTAAAATGTGTTAAATGTAACGCTATACCATTACTGGACCTGACTGATTACCATGTCTGAATCTGGTAGACAGTCTTCAGTTTTATGCAGGGAACACATGGGAAGTAGGGTTTAACGAGATATAAATTAAATATTTATCTGAACTAACAATATTTGAATTGAATTATTCAGGATTAGTTAGGTGTAAATGAACCTTACACAGCGGACAAATTGTCCAAGAAGTTCGTAGATACCTTTTCTTGTACTGTTACCTGACTCTTGCAGTGTTGAAATCTGCAACAGTTATTTTCAATCTGTGATCATATGGAATCTCATGTATGATACCCGTCATTAAATAGCTACTGTTTTTCTTCCTTCCTGTTATTCCTTTTTTCAGGCAGGGGATGATGAATATTCTCTTCTGGTAAATCTGAAAAGACTTTACGAGCTTCAGCTGACAAAGCCTGTGTCAAGCGAGGGTTTATTTGAGGATATGGCCGACATCCTTGGTAGTTTACCTGAGATGGAAAATGAGGTATTGCATGACTGTTTTACTTGATAGTTAGGTTGAGTTCCAGAACCCAAATCTGACTCTACCTTAGTGTTCTCTAGATCAAGTTAATCTGTATTTGATCGAGACTTGAACCTTAATCAACTGAATCTTAGGCCCAAGCCAATTTGAAATTTGAGACAAGAAGCAACCTCTTCTTAACTTTAACAATAGTATATGATTGGTTGATTGTTGCCTTAAGTTCCTTGATACAACTTCTTCTGTATATGAATTTCTAATGGAATTTGTAAAAAATTGAAAATTTTGATATTTAAATTTAATTATTTGCCTCACCTCGCTAAGTACTTTTAATTCAGGTAAAAAGCTTTCTTCTTCTCAACATGTATCTTAACGTTGTGTGGTCTCTTCATGCCATTGATGGAGATAACCCTGATGAGGCGTCCATGGAGGCTCTTTTGAGCAAGAGGAATACACTATTTCATCAGCTCTATTCCTTCACTGAGACCCTTCTAGATGCTCAGTCTGAGGGAAGAACCACAAGTGTGCTATCTTGTCGGGTATGTTCCAGGCATTATTTGTAGCCAACAAGTCTGGTATTGTACCTTAGCAGAATTAAAGTGCTGATGTATGATAGCTTAATTTAAATCTTGAATTTTGGGGCAATATTACTATATTATGAATGCTCTTTTCATTCGTATTAAAGTCCAAACACCATATTCTAGTCTTACTCTCTGCATGGGTAGAGTGACAGTAGCTAACCAGCCTTATTTAATTCAAAATGTTTCTTTTTTTAATTTTTATTTGTCTTAGATATGGTCTATAGCATTGCTTCATGGCCATTTTGATCATCATTGTTTCTTTCATTTTGATCATCATTGTTTCTTTACTGAGAGGATTGTGTTTGCATATCTGGGATTCTTGACTTATTGTATGATTTCTCTCCTTCCCGCAAGCACTACATGTTTTTCAACTAGTATAACAACAGGCTTTTTCTTTTTTGGGTTCTGAGGTCCTCGGTGAATTTTGTGGAAGGATAAAAGTTCTGTATAATATCAAAAACAGTGTTTTTTATTTATTTTTCATTTCTTGTCATAAGTTACTGAGAGGGGTGTTTTTGGTTGTGTTCTGTAGGTGTGCATCATTACTGCTGAGATTTGGTGTTACTTCAAGAATGAAAAGTACTTTTCAACAAAACTGCAAGGTTTGGGTTACGTACCGGATCTACCTATTGTTCAAAGTTTCTGGAAGCTCTGCGAAGGACAGCTAACTATATCAGGTCACTCATAGTTATTGTTGTAGCGATACTTCTGCAGAAAAGCATTATTGTCCTTTTTTTTGGCCGGAACCATCCAGTATTATGCAAAATTTATAGTAGTAGAAGAAAAAAACCATGGTACATTTGTTGCTGAAGTTTTTTGAATGCACATTCTTGTTGCTACAATGCTATGTTCATTGTTCTGTTCAGTTCTGATTTTTCATAACAAGAGGTTTTTCTTATTTATCAGAAAAAATGTAGTGCTTTAGTATATCCCTTCAGTTTCTTCTGTTGCTAAGGTATATTTCGAAGTTTCAGATGAAACAGAGGATGAAGAGGCAAATCAAGAATATATTGAAGAGACCAATAGAGATGCTGTCATGATAGCGGCTGCTAAATTGGTTTCTACTAATACTATCCCAAAGGTAAGCTGAACTACTATAAATAAGCTGGTTTGTTATGATTATTTGTGTCTTTCAATACCAAGTGTGTACATAAGATTAGAAGTATACCATAGATTTGACATTACTCCATTACTCTTGAGACTTGTCCCTAATTGGTATATCATGACAGTAGATTTTGTTGAGGTACATATAATGTTGTATTTTTATGTTATACAACAGGGATATCTTGGTCCAGAGATAATTTCTCATATCACGCTTCATGGTGCTAGCACCACCGAGATAATCAAGCACTTGATCACTTCTGTAAAGAAAACATCTACTGAAGAAATACCTTTTATATTTCTCGAGGCCCTTAAACTGGTACTGTCTACCTGTCTCTCATGTGTTTGTGTATGTGTGCACCTGTTGTTTGTAGGGTTGGGAATTTTAAAATGGTTTTGCCCCTCGAAACACTCTGACAAGATAGATTTTTTTTTAAGAATATTGAATTGATGGCCCATCGCATCAGAGCTTGCTCTTGGGAATATGTCACCAAGCTATAATTAGCTGCATACTGTGTACAAATTCTGAAAATGTGAACCTGTTGTTTGTAGGGTTGGGAATTTTAAAATGGTTTTGACCCTGGAAACACTCCGACAAGATAGATTGTTTTTAAGAATATTGAATTGATGGCCTATCATATCAGAGCTTACTCTTGGGAATATGTTGCCAATCTATAATTAGCTGCATACTGTGTACAAATTCTGAAAATTCGAGAGGCGTTTGGTCTGGTAGTGTGTACTAGTCATACTGTTATGGATTATGAACAGTAATTCCTCTGTTGGGTTATTTTCTACCAGTATGAACACATAAGACTGCAATTTTGACATCAAAAGTACTGAACCTAACTACAGTATGAACCCACAAGACTGCAATTTTGACATAAAAAATACCATTAATTTCCTATGGAAAACTGGGATAAAAGAAAAGAGATATTTTCAGTGAGACTTAAGTTCCGTTGCATTTTCAGGCTCTTCATGTAGTATTTAAAGAGAAGGGAAACGCTAACACTGAGCTACCATTTTTTGTTAAACAGGCATACAACCGATACCTGACCAGTGTTTTGAAGGAGAACAAACTAGAAATAGGCAAATCTCTCTCTGATTGCAAGGAGCTTGCTTCAAGGTTGTCTGGCACATTTGTAGGTGCAGCCATAACCAAAAACAAGGCGGAGATTATAAAGATTGTGAAGGATGGTATTGAATTTGCCTTCTCTGACGCCCCAGACCTTCTTACATTCCTCGAGCTGGCTCTAATACCTTTTGTCTCAAAGCTTCCATCAGCTGATGTTCTTGACATGTATGTTTGTCTTTCTCATTTCTTTCAGTCCTCTTTCCTTTCTATTAAGAACTTGCTGTGTTCCATAGGATGGGCTTACAAGACTTGTCAGATAAGCTTGGACCTGATCCTTTTTTTTTTTCCTTCTCAAGTCTATGTTCATCTGATATACTTGACGAGCATGCTATTATCTTACATTAACATGCTTTTAAGGTAGTATATATATGGCTCTGCAAAATGTGAGAAGTCTTGTAAGCCCATCCTATAGAACACAGTAAGTTATTCATAGTGATTGAGTACCTCTCCTATCTCGTTTTATTAAAGGAAGATGTTAAGGAAGAGCAGGTGTAGTAAACAATTCTCAGGTGTTAGGTTAAGTGCATATCTCTTTTTTGTTTGTTTGTTTGTATTGGAAAATATTTCTTGTTAGGTAGAACAGACTATTATTTAAAGCTCTTGACTTAAAAATGGAGGCTTGTTTATTAAAGTGTAGAGTCACCAAGCAAGCTGTATATGATAGTATTCAATTATTTTTCTTTTTTTGTGTTTTTTTGTGTTTGTTTTCTTATACTTCTATTTGTTCGTGTAGATTAAAGGAAGTAGAAAAGCGAACCGAAAATGTTAACACGAATGAAAATTCCACTTCTTGGAAACCATGCAGCAACTTCGTTGCATTTTTACGTGAGAAATATGCCAAAAATGAGACTCTGCCAGGTTTGTTTCTGTTCTCTCCATCAATGTTTACAATGAGAAAAAAATTTCATATCCACTATCAAAAAGGTTTGTTTTCTGTGGTTGAAGTTCGGATTGAGATTGATGGTAACCTTCAACTGAAACTTAGTGCATGGCTTAGCAGTGGTTATTCCTGTCCATCCTAGTAGCATTGCCATACTGTTGTTGCACTTTTTGGTCAGGTCTGGTAGGAAGCACTCAGTATGTGTATAAGCCAACAGGTATGATAATCCATTGAGCATGCCTCTTTTCAAAGTACCGACAGGTGATGACTGGTATACAACATCTTTAGTGTTTTCACCTCAGTAGTTTTATTAAAATTTGTAACTTGCATCCAGATGAAGAGGAAAAGCCTGTGAGGCGCAGAGGTCGGCCTCGAAAGGTGAGAGATGCTCCACCTGCAAAGAAGTTGTTTGAAGAGCCTGATGCATCAAGCGAAGAGGAAGAGGATCCCATCAGCGGCTCAGATAATGAGGTGCAAAATGAGCATGAGGAGGATGAGGCTGATCAGCCCCTCATCAACACCATCAGATCTGCAGCCAAGCTGCGTGGCATGCGGGGTCAACACCAGCAGAGCAGTAGTAAGCCCAGCTCTTCTAGAAAATCAGGTGCAGCTTCTGTGAAAATTCTTCTTTTCTTTTCTTGGCAATTAAAATCCAATAACTCATCGTACCTGCAATCCGCATTGCTTGATGAACTGATGATTGTATATCAAAATTGATACTTTGTACATTTCATATTTATATGTACAATATATTAGCAGCTCTAATTAAGTTCTTGCAGGAGCATAACAAAGAAGGAAAACTTTTCTACCTCTAATTATATTTCTTTTTTCTCAATTTCTTACTCAGGAAAGAACGCTTGAGAGATTATCCGGAGACAGCCTGTGTCACATATATAGAACTTGACTGGCATGTAAAGCTGATTTTAATGTTATTGCTTCTTATGATTTAGTTTGTCTTTTTAATAATCTGGAGGCCTTTGACAACCTTTTTAGAGATTAGTTTGTACAGATAATTAGGGTTTATCTTAGCTTCAAATATTTAGTTTGTTGTTGCTGTTTCCATGCATTTCCTTGGCCAGAATCAGCTCGTCTTTATTTGCTGGATAAGACAAACGGAGTATCCTATGCTTATATCTGTTTAATCTCTTGGAGGCTCTGCTTATATTGCTTTTCACCACCTTTTCCGTTCAATTTCAGGGTGATGCATGTGATATAGCGAGTTTTCTGATTGGGTGATGTCTCTTTACAACTGTATGCCTTTTGATTTTTTTTTTTCATTGACGAAGTACAGCATAATAAGCTTTATATTTTTACGAAGTTCGGCAATGTCTCCTATTAGATCAAAATAATCGATCTCGCTGGCAAGTTAAAAGTTGCGTCTACGGGCCATTTGTTCATTCGTAGTATTTTGTTTTCTCTTGCCTTTCTTTAAAAGGTATTATTGAAACGGATTTATTTGCTCATACTATCACTGCCACTAAAAAGTATACTAATTGGCACTTCTATTATTATTAAGCTGACACTTGAATACTGTATTCTTGCTATAATTAGACAATATCCAGATAATTCATCAGCGGGTGAGACCAATAATACGATTATCCCCATTATAATGTTTACCATTATTTTGTTTTAAAAAATAATACAAGCAAGCACATCATATATGAGCGATAACATTATATCAGTTCGTAAACAAGGAAAAAGGGCACATATAAAGAAGTTCATGATTACAAAAGAAATTAGCGGGGCATTCACCACAATCATAGTCATAGATTATACAATGTCAAGTTTAACGGAAGATTTTATATAAAAAAAAATGATAATGATAAAAATAGTCATAGATTATACAAACAGAAACGAGAAATTCGGAATTTAAAAAAAAGAATTAAGAATCAGATCATGGGCAAGGATTAGGATACCTCCCATGTATTTCATTTATCTCTAATATAATATCTGTTGTCAAATTAGTATTAATTGCTTCAATTACCTCTTGGAGTTGCCATAACTTAGTTGCTCCAAAAACCACACTTGCAACTATTGGATGGTTCAATACAAATGCTGCCAAAAATTGAAAACGGATATAAGGTAAAAGACCTACCTCTTTTGATATGCATTACCTATTTTGCAACACCAAGACATCATTTAGTAATTTTGTGCAGATCACCAATATACGATTAAGAAAAAATATGGAACATTTTTTCTAGCTGAAGTTATTCTGGTGGTTTTGCCGGTTATTAGTTTCTGACCTGAAATTAAGTTGTGGCACATCTATTTGAACACAGCCACATATCAAAATATAATACAGAAACATAAACAGCACTATATAAGAACTGGATGTACCAATTGCGAGAGTCGCAGGAGAAATACCGTACTTGTCAGCAATTCTCACATATTCCTACAACATATAATCATTTCTGTTTATTTAACATGTGACACAAATTTGGCGAGACTAGCATGCTTTTCCAAAATACAGTAAAAGAATCATAGATAACAAGCTAATCATAATGATGTGGATTTCCATCCACTTTTAACTAATAAAACACAGGATAGATTTGCGCACATTGGGAAGTCTCAAGGTCCAAAACAAGAACAGCAAAATAGTCCCACTAGAATTGCAAAATTTGAGCTCACCAGAACAGCAGCTTTAACTACTGGATTTGAAAGCTTGTATCTAGATTCACCTTCTGAGTATCTTCCTGTAGAAAATAACAAGTATAAACTAATGACCAGCAATCTTCTTCAATAGGAAACTAAATTAAATTTTGTGTATATTATATAATCTTGACCTCTGAAAATATTCAGCCGTGAATCAGGAGGAGCCTCACCAGAGGAGAAGTATTTACCAGAAAGAATTCCCATAGCCATCGGACTGTATGCCAACAAGCTTATCCTGAATTTGTTCATCTTTTTTCATTTTCCTCATACTATACTTAGTAGAGGATGGATTAAATACCCATGTTTCTGGCGCCCCATCATGACCAAAAGTTTTTTTTTAATTAATAATTCAAAATCCAAAACATATGAGAAATGTGAACACTGATCTTGTTTTACTTCTAAAGTAATATATTCACATCAAAAATTGGAAAATTGGAGTTCTTTTTGTATTCAGGAAGCCAAGAAATCGACAGTTTATTGTGATCCTCACACCACTGAATTTTCCTCCTTTTGATCTTGCACAAAACCATCTCCAAATTTTACGATTTACAATGTGACAGAACTACTTTTGCAAAAAAAAAAAAAAGAAGAAGAAGATCAATGGTTCACATTTGTCATCTGACATTTGGTTTTTGTATTATTAATTAAAAAATGAGCTGTACTTGTGATGGGGCCTAAAAACATGGACATTGGATCCCTCCTCTAGTTATAGTCATAAAAAAGGTAGAATGTAGTCGTGTGAACCATTGATCTATTTTGAGTCAAATTGCATGTAAACAGGTAAAACTCAGGTCAATTATATACTACAAGAGGCGGAATCACACTTGGAAATTAGTTAAGCAACATTGGTTAAACTGAAGCTTAGTGGGACAACTAGGATTTTCGGGTCAGTGCTTTATCGAGGCTTATTGAGGACAATTGAGGCTTGATGACATAAATTTGGTTGGATGTAAGAATGATATCACGTACCTCTCATGGTGACAACATTCGGCTAATCCAGAATCAAAATTTCGGCATAACAAGTTATATGCATTCTGTAAGGACATTGGAGGTTACAATTTGGAAACTTATGAAAGGTTGAGGCCTCAAATGCAAATTTGAATGTACCTGGATGGTTACTATTTTTTGGCCGAGGTGTGAATTCCTAGCAAGTTGAAGGAACTTCATAAGCCCGTATGGTGTTTCATTACTGAGGCCAACATATCTGATCTAGCAATCATATCAACGAAAAAAATTACATCTGTCAAAAACCATAGCATCTTTCAGATTTTGACAGCTTTTGAAATACGAAAAAAAGACACATGTAAGGCTGCTACACAAATAAATACACCCAAATTATAAGAGAAGTAAATTTGCTAAGGCATCATACCTTACCATTATCTATAGCTTTTTGAAGAGCATCCAACTGTTCTTCCATAGGTACAGAGGAGTATTGTTTATTCAGGTCATACTCCGTCTCTCCAAACATAGGAACATACCTTTAGAATAAAATTTATATTAAATAAAAGTTATGAAGAAATAATGCCAAACATTCCAAGAAATTCTGAATTTGTGTCAAAGAGAAAGGGTAGCATACTAACCTATCTGGCCAATGGATCTGGTAAAGGTCGATGTAATCAGTGCTCAATCTAAGCAAACTGCATCGAATTTTGACAAATTGGGAAACCGCATATATTTGTGTTCACATGCATTTATAGATTGAAGAAAATAAGACTGGAGAGTTACCTGGAATCAATTGCTGCTGAAATATTTTTAGAATCCAGCGAATGTGGGCCCCCTCTAATCCATGTCATTTGTCCAGATGGTCCTGCAACCTATATCATATTAAGTTTTAACTAACAATAACTAAAGTTTATCTTTAACTTGCATAACAATAAGCACAGATTCCAGTACAGTGTACAAAAAGAAAACCAGTCAACATTGTTACCAATACTGTATCCAAATTTAATCAAAATGATCTTTACTTCTTTAGAACACCGTATGTATCTGTGCTGGACCTGATTAGTGTCCTTCAGTGGTTAAAAAGTCCACAATAAACCAACTTTATTCCTCAATTGATCTTGATCTGCCCGCATTTAGTCTCTACTTATTGTTTGTTAATGATGAAACAATCAGCACAAAATAAAAATGAGACTTAAAGGATAACCTTGGTAGCTAACACGACACGGTCACGCGGAATCTTTTGATCTTTGATCCAGCGCCCGAGATACTCCTCACTCCTCCCATGAGTAACTCTACATTGCGGAACCGGATACCTTCCAACATACAAAATAAGAGTAAACATTCCAATGAAAAGAAATAATTTACCTGAACAAAAAAAGAAATATACATCAATAACCTACATTTCAGCACTATCGAAGAAATTGATGCCGGCACGAAAGGCTTCGTTGAGGAGGCTCAGCGACTGAGGGAAAGTGTTCTGCTCACCAAATGTCATCGTTCCTACAAATGTAAACGAGGTCAATTGGTGAGGTTTCCATGTCAAAGTGTGATATCACAGATAATATGTGCCTAGTTTGGCATGCACACGAGGTGTTCGAGGAAATGCTCCAGTGAGAATCTCTTGCCCATAACGTGCACTAGCGTTCTTTGTCTCTCAACGAAAAGGAACAAGTGCTTGTGTGTGTAAAGTGCGTATGTGGCAGAGAGGGAGAGAGAGAGAGAGAGAGAGAGAGAGAGATACCAAAGCAAAGCCTGGAGACAGAGAGGTCGCTGGCGAGCTGAAATGAGGCGACTGACATCTCTTTTTCTTTTCTTTTTTTTCTTCGCTTGCTTTGCTTTCTCCTTTTGTAATTTTGGATTTGGATTTATTGTGATGTTGTTGCGTTATCCTAATATTATTCTCCGGGACTCGGAGAAGTGGAGATGCTAATAAAATAGAGTAAAGTTAGCCTTTATTTTTTTTTTTAAAGAGCATCGTATTTTTATGTGTTTTTTAATTAAAAATATATTCAAATCGATTTTAAACGATAAATTTAAATTATATTATTAAAATCATTTTAAAATTCAGAAAAAAATAAAAAAAATCTGAAAAATTCCGGTACCTATAAAATTTCAATACGAAAAATTTATTAAACAACTTAAATTTTTCATTTAAAATCAATTTAATAAATTTTTAAATTAAGAACACCGAAAAACTCTATATTCTCTCACAAACACCTTTAACTTCACTCAAATACAATAAGCTATACTCAAATACAAATACAAAATGCTATTAGGCAGAAGCAGAAGCAGAAGCAGAAGCGGAAGGTGGAGATGGAGCAGCAAAGAAACAACAGTGCGCTGTCAGATGTGTGCGTCTCACTGTCCAGACGGCGTGCGCCTTGTTCTTCCTTCTTCCACCAAAAAAATTTCACAAGCGCTGCTGCTGCTATGCTGCTGCTGCTGCTGTCCTTCCCAATCCAATATTCCATATTCCCATAAACATATTGTTGTCCTTTCAAAACAAAAAAAAAACAAAGAAAAAAAAACAGGAAGTGCCCAAAAGAGCCTTATGTCATGTTACGTGATAATCCGTTCAATATGATAGATAATTCGTGTTGTTTAATTGTTTTAAGTGAGGACTCTTTTAATTGAAATTTGAAGAAAACAATGTTTTGAAGTTGGAGTAACGTTACATTTAGATTTTTTTTGTTTTTCTTATGTTTTTTTTTTCCGTGTATTGTTGATATATTATCGAATCGAGATTATAAATTACGGTATTTTGCGACGTGGGATTATTTACATAGATGTGGACTAACTTCAATCTATTTTTTTTTTTTTAAATATAGAGGTTATAATTAGTGCGGTATTAAAAGTCTTTGGCATGCGGACATGGCTCATACACGATATGCATGTTTATGTGTCACTGGAGTTTACAAAAAAATACAGCGTATCAAAATACGACACGATACGTTACGGCACGACGTGTCAAAATGTACCGTATTATACGTATCGCGTGCCGTGTCGGATTTTTGTTGCCGGAGACACGGCACGGCACGCACAGATAAGGGGGCGATACGGCACGACACGATACGGAACACACATAGGCGCGATACGGGAACACGCGTAGGCACGTTTGGTACGGGTAGGTACGTTTAGTACAGATAGGCACAGTATGCACGGATTGTAGGCCGTTGGATATTGATCGGACGGTTGATTTTGTAATTTATTGACAGGATTTTTTTAATTTTTTTGCATTTTTTACAAATTTTTATAATTTTTTTCCAATTGTTTGTTTAATTTTTTTTTAGCAGCAAATAAATTTTAAATTTTAGAATTTTTTATATTTTTTCAAGATTTTTCCGAATTTTTTATATTTTTTTCTGATTTTTTCAAATTTGTTTCCCACCAAATACGTTTAGCACGATTAAGACACGTATAGCACGGCGTGTCAACTCGACACGGCACGGTTAAGACACGTCATGTTTAGCACAACGTGTCGAATCGATACGACACGCGTAGCACGCCGTGCCTTAACTGTATCGTATCTTATCCGTGCCGTGCCACCCTCCCTTCATTTTTGTCACGATACGGCACATACGCCAAAAAAAAAATCTCCCGTGCCATATCGCAATACGCCGTATTTTGATACGACACGACACGATACGTACGTATTTAATTCACTATGTGACGCAGATCATGTCACTACAAGTATTTTTTATTAAAGAGTTGGTGCACTGAGTACGTGTAGGTATTGGTGAACATTTTATTTGTTTTCTTTTTTAATCAATCTATTTCAATCTTTTTTGTTTTCTTTGGGCTATTAAAATATTTTGAAAAAAAAATTTTAAGTTCAAATTCTTTTTCACAATTCCTTGCATCTTTCTTTTTTCAATTTTTTCTCAAATATTTCTAATTTTATTCAACTTAATCATTCCATTTTAAAACTTTTAAAAAATATATATACACACACACACACACACACATATATATATATATATATATATATATCTGCACGTGTAGACACATGCCGTGCTTTTAATCCAAATAAAAGCCACAAACACATTGTAAATACAATCCTTCCGTAATTCACTAGTCATATTTTAGAAAATATTTAAGGGTTAATTCTATTTCTTCATTAGAGTTTCTATCAGAAACATTATAAATTGTTACAAATATTAGTACAATTTTGAAAAAACAAAAACAGAAGTCAATCCCTACTTACTTCCACATCCTTGTTATTTACTTCTCTCTGTTTTTTTTTTCTTTTTTGTTTTTGATATCATGACAGGACATCTCATGTGCTTCTATTTTACTCTCATTATTTATGATATATTTGAATTGGTGAATGTTTGTTGGCTATGAACTTCTTTTACAGAATGATTTTCATTACAATGGTTAACAATCTTAACATTATTTTAAAAATGAATTTGAAAAAGATCTTAAAAATAAAAACAAAAGTTTACAGATATATTTTTAAATTTATAGATTGATAGTATTTGTAAATTTTATGTAACTTAAGTGTCATCTAATAGTTCATAAAAAAATATTAAATTTGAACCGTTATAAATTTCATACAAGTCTTATAGTATAATATGAATAAAACTAGGATGCTTCTAAGAGCATCAGGCCTCTTGATATTCTTAACTCAAAATTCACTGTATCGGTTTCAAACGACAAATCCAAATTGCTCAATAATTTTTTTATATCAAAATCTTATAGAGTACCAAAATTTTATAACTATTTTTTTCATATTTTAAAAAATTACATATTCTCATGTGTAAATATTTATTATTTAATTATTATTTTATGATCACTTTTTAAAATCTGAAAAAAATAATTAGAAAATTCTAAAAATAGAAAATTTTGATACAAGATTTTTATATAAAAAAATTATTAAACAATTTGAATTTATCGTTTGAAGTCGATACGATGAATTTCGAATTACTAGAACCAAGAAACAGTACACTGTCAGCTGTGTGCCTTGTTCTTCCACCAAAGAATTTTCACAGGCCTCCGCAATCAAACATTCCCATAAACATATTGGAATTTCAAAACAAAACAAAACAAAAAAGAATGTGCCCAAAAGAGATGTTACGTAATAATTCGTGTTTTTTAAATAAGGACTCTTTGAATTGAAATTTGAAAAAAGAAGTTCTGAAGTTGAAATTAAGTTATATTTATTTATATTTCTTTTTTTTTTTTGTTTTGTTTCGTGCATTGTTGAGATATCGTTGAATCAAGATTATAAATTGCAGTATTTAGCAATATAAGATTATATTATTTTTATAGATGACCTAAAACTAAAGAATTTTTTATGATAATTTTTATGTTTTGTTTCAAAAACAGACATATAAAATATCCATAAGACCAAGCAAATAGTTACTCCGTCGAACATAAATCATCATATTTTATTCATCAATAATGAATGCGTTTGCTAACTATTTGCAAATTAAAAGTTATTTCAGTGCATATGCTATCGCAAATATTAAAATTATATTCTTAGGTAACCTTAACTAAAGAATGTTACAACACTATCTTCTAGTTAATTATATATTGAATTAGATTAGGGTTCTACGTGTAATTAGTGAAAAATCATGTTATGAATTTTAGGACCGTTCGATTTGCTTTAAGATACGTGCAAAATATTTTAAGTACGTATTTTAAAATTTTGTGTATAAATCTTATAACAAAATCTTATAGAGTACCGAAATTTTATAACTATTTTTTTCATATTTTTGAAAATTACATATTCTCGTGTTTAAATATTTATTATTTAATTATTATTTTAAGATCATTTTTAAAAATCTGAAAAAAATAATTAGAAATTTCTAAAAATAGATATGGGAAATTTTAATGCTCATTAACTAAGTGTATCAATTGGAAATCTTTTTTTATTTACTTCATATCGATCACAACATGTGATTCAATGTATATATAAAGTTATTATCATCCAATTATTCAATAAAACCCACATCAAATTTAACAATACAATGGATATATAGTAAAGTGATATTACAAAACTACCTAATATTTCATTAATATAAGCTCATTTTTTTCTTTCATTTTTTTTTCTTTCTGAATGAAGGTAGAACACAAACATTTCTTTTTTTTTTGTGTTCATAAATGTTTGAACTCATGATTTTTTGAAAATCATTCTAATTTAGCTACTATTTGAATTATTAGATTATTTGCCCAATTTTTCCTTAATCTTAAACCCGTCAAAAGAAAATAAAAATAACATTGACAGGAAAATATTGGTGAATTATGGAAATTTTTAGTAATTGAAATGTGAATAGGTTGTGCTCTTCTCGTTTATTTTTCTCATTTTTGTTTCTCTATCATTTTCTTTCTTATACCTTAAAAAATATGAAAGTTTAGGTTTTAGGGTTTATTTACTATTTAATGGTCAGTTTTAAGAATGAAATAACCAGAGTATCTTAATTTTTTTATAGTATAATATTTGAAATATTTATTTTTAATTTTAAATGTTAGTAAATTTTATTTCAAGAAAAGTATAGGTACTTGATAAAATATTTCTAATACAAGAGATGTTTGTTATTTTTAGATTTGTATGCTTTCTTTTCTTTTATATGAATATTGTTTCCAAAAGAATAAAATTGATAAAATTATGTTTTATTTATGCATGAAAAATAGCAAACATTATGAAGTAAGAGAACATTGCAATTCATAAAATATTTAAATTAAGGTTAAATTTATCAGGACATTCTAGTTATTTCATACCGTAAATTGAACATTAAAAAATAAATTAAGGGGTGGTCATTATTATTGATTGCATAGTTCGTATGAATGATTGACAAAATTGAAAGTTTGAAAGCTAATTTATCACAAAATTATTTTTATTCATGATGTCATTTCAATAACATATGATGTCGTAAATAATTATGTTGGTATTTATATTGTTTGATGACATCGATAGTTTATAATGCTAAAAGGTGACAGTGAGATATGATGAAATTATTAACTTCTTAGAAGAATTGGTACAAAAGGAAAATTTTAATAATCAAACAATTCTGAAAATTTAAAAATTGAGATGAAAAAAAAGTATTATTAAGGACCAATTTGTAAATTTAGTCTATAATTTTTTTGCGTAATTTAAATATGATACGATGTATGGACTAATTATGTAATATACTCATTTGTCAAAACTAAGTGACATAATTGGAAAAACAACCGAGGATATTCTAATTTATCATTTAACAGTTTGAGAAAAACAAATTAGTAATATTTTGGTTTGTTTGATAAGGTGGAATAGAGGAAGAGAGTGAAATTGTGTTGAAATAGTAGCCGAATGAAAATAAAATTGGATGAAATTAAAAAAAAGTGGAAAAAGTGAAATAGGGATAAAAATATATAGTTAAATCCTTATTTTTTTGCATTTTGATCACTCTCTATTTCATCTCTTATTTTAATAGAGATGGAATTATGAAAGATTGATTTTTTTAAGTACTGAAATAAATTCAATTCCGTTCTTCCACTATTTTGAGCTTGGCGAATATAAATGAAATTGTGTAGAATATAAATCAATTTTTTTTCACTTTTTCATTATTTTATGTTATTGCTGAACGAACCTTTGAGTTTTCTTTACTCGAAATGACACGTGAACAATCATCGTTAGATGTGTAAGTTTAATCCGCTTAATTCGATCAATTTAACTGACTCGATCTGAAAAATTATGGATTTTGAATTTAATTGGTTAGATATGGATTGAATTTTGAATAATCTGACAACTAAAATTTGGTTTCGAATTTTATAAAAAATATTGAATAAAACCCGACCCGACCGTAATACATTATTTTCTTTCAAAAATATACTTTTAATATAACTATAGTTGCAATATAATTATAAAAATAATATGATATCTTGTTAAATTTTAATTTTTTAATTGAAAATTTTTCTATGTTATTGTTAATTAGAATATGTTACTTTTTATTTATATTTTTTCAATTAAAACTTATTTTTACTTACATTTTTTTATAATATTTTTTTAAAATGAAATCCGTCTAATTTGTGAAACCCGACCGTCTAACATAAAATCCAAATTAAATAAATTTTATTATCAAGTAATTATTATAAATTAAAAAAATTATAACCCGACTATAATAAATCGGATTGATAGCGTATATAAAATCCGATCAACACGACCCGTTTACACCCCAATTCATTCATCATTTCAAAATCGCATGCTTCGTTAAAAAGATTTTATAATGTGACATGAAGTTCGTCATAATTAATCAGTTGAGAATTTTGAGGGTTTTAATAACCATGCAATTTCCTTCATTCAAATCAACTATTTCTGACTCTCTTGGGAAATGCAAACCAAATTAAAAAAAAAGAGAAGATTCACCAATGAGAAAATGCTCGTTATTGGGTGGGGCCCACATGATTTCTCACCAATGAGAAAATGCTCGTCATAATAAATCAATTGCAACAATGCATTATTATTGCCTCGCATTCCCCAACAATAAATGCGCATCCATCCACTTGTGCCACCACAAAATAAATATATGATTTCATCATTGGAAGGCCATGGCATCTTTTTTTGGTCGATTAAAAAGGATGATGAAAAAAATAAGATATAAATTGTAATGATGCTGTCTTTTTGCATTTGACATGTCATGTCTCTGTCTATGTGAGAGGAAAAGATTACCCCCACATAATACAATTAACTATGTTTTAATTATTACTAATTATCTGCAGAAGTTTAGAGACATGTAGGCCTTCTGTAAAGCATGGATTTTTTTATATTTTATATCCGAATATTGAATTCCAAAATTGAAAATGCAAATTCAAACACATGATCTCCGTATTAAAATTTTTTTGGAAGATCAAAATTTACATTTTTTTTACAAACTTTTTTGTTATTTTTTTTTGAAAGGGTAGAAAATTAGCACTATCGAACGGTCCAGAATAATCATATTAATGAATTTTCTGCTCGTAAAAAAAATAGCAAAGAGTTTTCGAAACATGTAAATTTTGGTTTGAGAAGAGATTTTTAATATGGAGATCACGTTGAACAGTTTGAATTAACCATTGTCTCCAAAAGAAAATTTATGTTAGAGAAAAATTAAGATTTTAAATTTGAATAAAGACTATCAGATTGAATACAACATTAAATATGCCTAAAAGTTTCTAGACAATGTCACGCAATGTAAGAAAAAATTAATTCATGCATTAACTTAAGTGAACCCTACATAATAATGAAGCAATCTATAGACATATTAACCAATTTTATCAATTTTATATCAATTGCATCATTTTTATATTTTTTTAAAAATACGAACCATTGCATTACAACAAATCATCACAAAATATAAAGAATCAAATGGACAAAAACACATATGATGTGATAGCTAGAGAAATAGAGAAACCCACTTCTCAATATACCGAAGAACTAGAGTCGGTTGACTTTTATGTCGAGAAAAAAATTCTTCGAATTATAAAAGTTAAAATAAAATTTTTAAAATTATAAAATAAAAAAATTGTTGTCTGAAAATCTGGTCAGAGAGAGAGACCAAATTTTTAGAAACAGGCCAGGTTGATCTTGTGGCTCGATTCTGAGAAATTGGCTAGAGAAAATCGGATTTTTCGAGTTTGGCCACCAGATCAATACAGTAATTTTCAGCCAGATAATTTAAAAAAATCAAAATTGAATTTAAAAAAAATGATCGATAGAAAAGTTAAAACAATAAATTTTAATGATATCTATATATACATATACATTATAATTATTATCCTTTATTAAAAATATTTGTTTTTAAAATTTAATAATTTTAGTAATTTCTACATGTTTTATAAAATATAGTTAAAGTTGAAAAATGAAAAAATAATTTTAGACAACATATAAAAAAAATTTGGAATTTCAGAAAACTAAAATCTGTGTTTAGAGGGCTTAGACAATATTTTTTGAGCCCGAAAATGGGGGATTATGAGTTACACTAGCAGATCGCATTACGAGTTTTCCGAATTGGTATTAAACGTTTTCGACAGACTTTTCTATAAAAAATATGCATGTTTGAAATTCGATATTTTATTTATAATTTTCTGAAATTTCAGAGATTTTTTTTATATATCGTTTGAAATTATTATTTTTTATTTTCTAACTTTGACTATATAAGACATGCAAAAATATCATTAAAATTTATTGGTTTAACTTCTCTATTGATCATTTTTTAAATTCAATTTTGATTTTTTTTTAAATTATATGGCTAAAAATTTCTGTGTTGATATGGTGGCCGAATTTTGAAAATCCGGTTTTCTCTAACCGGTTTCTCAAAATCCGACCACCAACTTAGCATGGCTGGTTTTTGAGAATCCAATCTCTCTCTGGTCGGATTTTTCAGAAAATGATTTTTCTTATTTTATAATTTCGACGATTTCATTTTAGCTTTTAGAATTCGGAGAATTTTTTCCTGACATAATAATTAACCCGAAGAGTTCCCCTATAAAATCATCCGGATAAATCTTGACGTTATATGCTACAGTATTGCTACGATACTCGTGTGATTTTTCTGTCCACTTCATCCTCTAAAATAACTGCCTACTCTAGAAGATATGGACTTCAAGACCTATAAGACAATGTCCTACCGTCATATCACTGGACAACAATCAATTTATGTAGGAGATTGAAAGTTTAAAATCTAAATAATTTTTTTTTATAAATATTTAAATTTGAATGATTTAGATGTCATTCTTATTTAAAAAAAAAACTTCTCAATATGTATTATGAATTCCAGATTGCTATCGCTAGTTAAAAAATAATTGGAAGCAAAAAGCATTCTCAGTTCAGGACTACTACCACAGTCACCAAAAATACTATAATCAACCAAACTAGCAGGAAACAAAAAGCAACCATGAAAGTCAAAAAGACCAGAAGGCCAATAATCACCATTTCTCTTTATTCATTTCAAAGTTCTGGCTTTATATATGTAATGCACATCTTTTCCAGACTAATTTCATTTCTCATGTAGATACCCTTCAAAATTCTCATATTTTTGCCTTTGAAAAATAAAGCAATTTCTTTTCAGAAAGGATTAAATGCATTGCCCCCCAGGTACAAATATTGAAAATAATTAGATGGTCAATCAAAATACAGGAGACAGGTCAAAAAGTGAAAACATTCTTCAATCTGTCCATTTGTACACAAAAAGGAATCTCTCAGCATTTGTATTCAATACACTTCCTGTTGTTGTTGTTACATATCCACAATAATCCATAAATGAAGGGTCCAAATTAGAAAATGTGCACCTCTGCTGTCCTGCCCCCATTCTATAAAAAATACAAAATCAACACTTTCTTGCACCTCTAAAATGCCAAGTCAAAAGAAACAGTCTTGATGAAATCTCTTTCAAGTTTCAACCTTTAGCCCAAACAGAGCATTGCCAACCGGGTCGGGTTTTCCTTCGTCCTGACCGTACCGGGCATGCTGTCATACTGGCAGGTGGTACCATACAATTATCTTGCACACACACAGAAGCACTTACAGGGATCACTGATCCTGGTCCAATTACCACCTTTGTCAAGTAATTATGTTGCAAGTATAACAATCTGATCTTTCCTTCCACTAATCTCTGCACAAATTCACCTGGTACCTCACCGAAGAACTTGTTGCTATTCAAGTATATGGTACCAGCCATCGATAGTTCTTTCGGTATTGTACCTGATAGTTGATTGTAGCTGAGGTCTAACAATGCACCTTCACGGACCGGAGAGGTCGGGTAAAGCCGGCCCGAGAAGGAATTCCTTTGCAATTGGAGAGATCTAATTGGGAAGGAGAATAGTGTGCCGGGTATGGACCCAGAAAGGAGATTGAAACTGAGGTCAAGATAATTCAGGTTGACTAGCTTTGCGAGCGAGTTCTCTACCCGACCTGATAGACGATTTGAAGAGAGTGAGAGATACTGAAGGGACGACGGAAGTGCCGGTATTTGACCTGATAAGAGATTATTCTTCAAATCAAGGTGGATTAATGGAGACGAGACCAGGTTCGGGAGATAACCGAAGAAATGGTTATGTGACAGAATTAATGTAGTTAGACCTGGCAAATGAAATAGTGAAGCAGGTAAGAAGCCGCTCAACCTGTTTGACGAAATGTCGATGGTTCTTAAGAAAGGGGGTAACGAATTCGGGAGCCGGCCCGATAAGAGGTTCGATGAAAGTGCAAGAAATCTAAGGTTTGGGAGGCGAAATATAGCAGGTGGTATTGTACCAGTCACCCGGCCCGGTACAAGAGAGAGGTCAGTTAATGAGG
This sequence comes from x Bolboschoenoplectus mariqueter, assembly GCA_037678475.1. Taxonomy (NCBI): domain Eukaryota; kingdom Viridiplantae; phylum Streptophyta; class Magnoliopsida; order Poales; family Cyperaceae; genus x Bolboschoenoplectus; species x Bolboschoenoplectus mariqueter. The sequence goes on along the minus strand of CM075236.1, from coordinate 2,743,244 downwards.
TTAACCGGCCAATAGAGCCCGGTAGCGTACCAGCCAGGCCAGGCGAACCAGCTCGTGGATCTCCTAGAGAGAGGGAGACAATGCGGCCACCTGAACAGGAGACTCCAGTAAAGGTGGTACAGGGGTCGGTAGTGAAGTCCCAACTGGAGAAGAAGGTTGAGCCGGGGAGGTCTGACATGGACCGATGGATGGATTGTAGAGTGAGGTAGTCGACTGGGTGGAGAATGGCGGAGGCGAAGGAGAGGGTGAGGTAGAGGTAGAGAGACGAAACGAGGAGAGAATGGAGGGAAACATGGATTGGCGCCATTGACGATTGGAGAATGTGTTGCGGGTTTGGGGTTTGGAGAGGAGAGAGAGAGGAGGGGGGTTTATTTAGGGTTTTTGGGCTAAGAAAGTGAGAGAGAGGTGGAAATTAATGAGAGCTTCTTTTGCACGCGCCATTTTTTTACTAAATGGCGCACATGATGACGTGGAAACTTTCAAAGTGCCATAATTACCCCCGAGAGCTGAGGCGTTCTGGGGTACAGTATTCGGGCATTACTGTAATTTTCAATCATATCATGAAGGTAGGAGGAGGTTATGTTATTTAAAACAAAAAAAACATCCCAATTTATTATGCAATATAACTTTGTGACTTTGCAAATATTATTATTATGTAAAGTCAACGAAAGCAAGTCGTATGTTTTCATGAAGCATGACGATGCATGTTCAATAGAAATTTATGATTCACACGTTTGATTTTTATAAAAATTGCATGTAATTTTATTTTATAACAATAGCTTGTATATAAATTAAAAATATCAAATTAGGAAGAGAGTGTGAAAGAAGAGAAGCAATTTCTTCCGTACAAGGGCTATTTTGCTTTCATATTTTTAGGCCTTGAGATGAACAAATAATAGATGTTGTGTTTATTTCATTAATTTAAGTTGTCTGTCAATTGAGTAATTTTTTTGTAAAAATCACAACCGAAGATGATTTGTTGACACTTGACAGGTAAGTAGAGACCATGGAGAAAAAGCGTGACGCTTTAAATGAGGGGGTTGAAGTACTGGTGGCACCAGCAGGAACATATCAGAACTGCACTGTCGATACTGACAAGTGGGGCCCACTGGGGATTCTGGGGACCCAAGTGCTTTGTTTAATTAATGTTTATTATATCATGGATGCAACACGCAAGGCGTGCGTATTGAGATGGAGATTTTTAAGGGTTCTGATTTCGGAGGCGCATATGATATCTGTCTGAATGTAAATCCAGAGTCTTGTGAAGGAAGCTTGGCTGCAGCGTGACGTTGTCCACTATTTGTGCATGTTCTCCGTTTTTGTTATAGCGCTCCAGAAAAGGGTACACCATGTCCTATTATTTTATGAAAAAAATTTTGATGTTAAAAATTAAAACACTTGGACAAAGGAGTAATTATATTGCTTTATTTTTTTGTATTGCTTTTAAGTAATTGCATGATATATGTCAATTCTTTGATTGAGCATTTTTATTTTCTCGTCAATGGGCAAAAATAAAACAAAAAAATAGCATTTTTTTTATCAAAATAAATATTGGGATCAGATAATAGCCCTAAATTGTCCCCCATGCTTCATTCAAAAAAAAAAAAAAAATTGTCCCCCTTGCTAATTTTAGATCCCACGACTTATTTAAGCAAAAGGGTGTCAACCAACTTAGCACATTCCAATTGATTTTTATGTTCATAGAGATTGGTGATTGTGTTTATTTCGTTGAATTCTTATGTTGTTGCTATTTAGTATCTTTGTTCATAGATATTTGTGTTTGTTTACTTTTACTAGATTCCTATACTTTTGTTATTTGGTGTTTGTCTAAAAGCATAATTGTATAAATAGTTTTAGGGTTTGAATATATCATGCTGTTTATGTGTCATTAATTTGGTGTTTATGTTTGTTTTAAAAGCATTGGTGTTTACCTTCTAAAAAGAAAAATTTTGAGTGTGCATCCTCATTCACACATAAATGAAATAATGAATAAATACAAGTATAAACCATATATAAGTGCACTAAAAATCAAATTTTGTTAAGCACACTCATTAAGTTCACAAGCTCTCAAATCTTTCTAAATCTATCAACAAGTAATTCAATCCAAAAAGAACTTCCAAATACATTGAAAGAGTGGTATATATCTCTATCAACAATATAGGAATAATAGTAACTAATAATAGGAATTAATTCAAAATAGTAGTAGTTTATGGTAGTTACAATCCACTTACTATAAGGCAACTTGAGTGGAGGCAAAAAAAAAAAAGAAAAAGAAAAATTGAATAGGCTTATATTTAAAGAAGGAAACAATCAAAATTGAATAATAATCCACTTATCAGAAGGCAACAATAAGCAAGATTAGCCTACTAAAATGAAATGTGTTGAGATTTGTGGATTTATTTGTGTCAGGAAATGATAAGGATGAATATTCCCTTATGTGCCAGAAAAATTTCTTTTCCAATAGAAATTTAAATTGAGACAGTGATATTTTTACTTCAAAAGCAGAAATGAATCTCTACTGTTGAGAAAGTCAATATTTTTCGTATGAAAAATTGCAGATTCGAAATTCAAACGAAGAGTCCTTGAATATATAAATTTGAGTAGCTTGACCATCATTTTTATCTCAAAAGAATCTCCATAGTTGAAATGTCTAGATCGCTATGGAATTCTGACCATTAGATTAAGGGGTTTTTTCAGAGGTGTTCTGTAATTACTCATAGTTTGGTTTAATGATGGTTTAAGGATGATATTTAACTAAACATTAATCCATTTTAAGCTCAACACGAAGTATTAATTATTTAACTAGTGGTAGATTTAGCCACTAACACAAACCCGGACATTCTTTATAATTGATTTATTCTGATAAAATAGAACGAGATCAATAGTCATATGACTATTTTGAAACTTAAGTCCGGGTATTTGCCGGGGCGTTGCCGTGACGTAGCTCGGCCCCTGTACTTAACTATTTACTGGTATATTGTATTATAACACAAATCACTTACCATTAATGGTATTTTCATTAAGGGTTCATTAATTCACAAAATAAAATCATTGAAAAAAAATATTAATTATTTTGGTACAATTTGTCACGGAGTTAGCATCGTCCTTGTCAGTACCTCCAAATTATTGTTAATCCAGTTTACAGTTTTTATTGGCTATTTTCTGTGTCTGCTCTTTCCCATGCTGTTCCCTTTTACACCAGGAAGGAGGGGCCAAGAATTTAATTTTCTGGTACCATTGCAAATTAAATAATGTTTTCTCCTTTTTTTTGTTTTCAACCTACTCATTTCCTTCTGTCTTGTTGGCTCTTGTTTGGCCCATTTGCCATCAATATTTCTCTGGAGTTTCTTGCTTTTCATGAGTAATATATTCATTTATTTATGACAGAAAGTTTGATACTTTGATACAGTGTTGCATTATGATACTCTATAGAAAAAATTTGGAGGATCTAATTTCAGGACTCCACATCCTTTCTAGTAATACAATGGAGTGAACAAAATATGAATTATTCAAAATGAATTTTATTATTATTCGCTCTATTAAATTTGTTCTGTATATAATATCTAGCGGTATGAATCAGTTGGATTGTCTAATTCATGTACGGAGTAATACAGAGGAGTCGGATTCATAATTTCAATTGAATTGTTGGTGGTATTTGATGGTTTGCAAGAAGTTGGGAATGATGTTTTTTTATGTTTAGTTATATGTTTATATCATGAATTATTTATGACCAATATGTTTATTTCAAGGTAGAATTTGCTTGCTGTCTTTGAGACAAAAAGTTATTTTATTTTATTATTTTTTATATGTAAAGTTACTTTTTGCTATGGTCAGATTTTCAAAGCTGCTTATTATAATGTTGCCCATACCATGATCTTTAATCTGCCAATTGGGACCACTATGACCTTAAAATGAGCAGCTAGGCAAAAATAAGGAAAGATGTTAGTATAATGTGTGGGGTTGATTGATCCTTTTTTTTTAATTAAAATCATACCATTTTTTTAAATAAAAAAATCATACCATTTTTTTAAATAAAAAATCATACCATTTTTTAAATAAAAAATCATACAATTTTTTTAAATAAAAAATCATACAATTTTTTTAAATAAAAAAATGATACAATTTTATATGGCATTGTATTTTTTTAATACAATTTTTAGAAAATGACTAAAATTGATCCTGATATTTTTAGCAAAAAATATAATTCACAGTGTCCCTTTTATTTCAAAAAATTATTACATTGTAGTTAGAATTGTGATATTAGAATCTATAACTTTATATTATTAATCTCTATTAAAAAAATTTCTGGCTGGAAAGGATGTCATACCATGCACATAATAATATACTATTCTAATCCGTTTGGCAAACCAATTATAAAGTAGAATAGCGGAATAACATACTATTTCGTCTAAAATAACTTGCCAAATGCAAAAAAAAGAATCGAAATAGCGGCATAAACAAACTATTCTGCTATTTGACCATAAATTTATTCCATATGGATGCTTAATTTTTCCTCTATATTTTCATTAGAAAATTATAATGCTAATAACGATGTTTTATCTTACAACAACGAATAAAATATTGCTCAGATGATGTCAGAAACTTATAAAATTATTGTTATTAGTATTTACTGATTTTCTACTTACGAATTTTAGTTTCTAATAAGCACTATATATAATGCTATATTTGTTATATAGTATGCAATTCAATTTTTTTAATTGTTTTACTTGGCCAACATATGTAGCTTTTTGTCAAACAATAAAATCTACAAAATCCAATCGCCTAAAAAAAAATCTGGATTAAGTGATATTAAATTTTGGTTAGTTGGTTACAAATTTAAAATGTCGCAACTCATATATTATCCATCAAATTGGAAACCTATGTAAAATCTGACCAATCCAATCTGTTTAATTACACCTCTAGTTTTATATAGATATAATATCTGTTTAGAATTTTAAGGGCGTGTTTGCTAATATTTTTCAATCTAGGGGTTTGATCTGTGAAAATGTTGTGATTCTTACTTATTAGAGGGATTAAAATGAAAAGTTAGTAAATATATGATATATCCCTGATTGATTTTCGGAGTAGGCTGAAAATTTAAAGAAATTAAAAAGTCTTATTTTGTTGGGCCTTTAAGCTCTTAAATTGTAAAGAAAAAAAAATTTAATAATTCTTTTGGGCTAAACTTTGACCTTGGGCCTAAAATGTGAAATTTACTTAAAACATGACTTTTGTTGGATCAAAATTTTTAGCAAATTTGTGCTAATCTCATTAAAAAAATTAACTTTCATCAATAAAAGTATTATTCAAGATGATTTCAATTCATAATATAATTGGGCATGAGATAAATATGTGGGCTTATCAAGTTAATTATTAAGTGCTAGTTAAATAATTAAGAGAAAAATGTCATTAATTTAATGGAAATCTCTGTTAATAAAATTTGGGATCTCTGGAAATAATTGTACTCGTGCTTAAATTTTACGAATGCAAATTTTCTATTAATATTTTTGAGCACATGTATGATTCCAAAATTAAATAAATACAAAATCAAGCTTAAAATATGACTGTTTTTGAAATGCAAATTACACACCATTAGTTTAAATGGATCTGAAACAAATTTCTTTATAACTCGAACTCCAAATAAAAAGGAAAGGAGAATTACTAACCAATATAAATAAGATATAATTTTGTCGAATTTTACAAAGGCCACAATAAAGTTGCATTACGTTTTAAATGGCAATTAGACTTTTTTTTTAAACAAATTTCTTTATAACTCGAACTCCAAATAAAAAGGAAAGGAGAATTACTAACCAATATAAATAAGATATAATTTTGTCGAATTTTACAAAGGCCACAATAAAGTTGCATTACGTTTTAAATGGCAATTAGACTTTTTTTTTAAACAAATTTCTTTATAACTCGAACTCCAAATAAAAAGGAAAGGAGAATTACTAACCAATATAAATAAGATATAATTTTGTCGAATTTTACAAAGGCCACAATAAAGTTGCATTACGTTTTAAATGGCAATTAGACTTTTTTTTTAAATAATCACTCAGACTCTCTTTTTTTTTTATTGTAAAAATCATCAAAAATGATAGATAAATACTAATTTGTATATATTTTACATATGGATTAGTTTAGTTGTCCTAAATTGAATAGTTACAACAAATTTTATGCATCAAAATTTTCTACATTATAGTTTTAATCAATTTAACACTCACTTGTGATTGTAAAATCTTTGAAAGTATCATACAATATCTAATGCATATCTTTTACATCTGTGTAAATTTATTTATGCTAAATCAAATAGCTACAATAAATGTTAAACATAAAATCTATGTAGCATGGATAGGGGTGAAAACTGATCGAATACGGATCGGATAGTGCTCAAACCGTATCAGTATCCGTTTTTAAATTTCGGATACGAATACGGATACGGATATAGTCGGATACGAATACGGATCAAATATTAAATGAATACGAATACAGATTAAATATTAAGCAAATATAAATACAAATATATGTCGAATATTAAACAAATCTTACACACAAAACATATTCAATGCATAAAATGATGTAAATTTATTCATAACAAGTTTTTTTTTGTCACAAAATATACATTCTGCTAACAAAAATTGAGTAATTATCATCATACCTCTAATAAAAATATACTAACAAATAACATTTTTTCATCAAAACGTATCAGATTTTAAAATCTATAAAAATTATATTTTGCTACATATTAATCACTGTTATTGGATGTATGTGAAAGATATTGTATCAATTTTTTTGAATCTTTTTGAAAAAAATATACATTGATTAGAAAATTAACGAAGTATAGATAGGGTAGGAGAAAATTTCTTGACGCAGCATGTTGAGATTATAAAATTAGAAAAACTAATAGTGCTCCATGAATTTTAGGTGGCTGCTCAAACTAAAGCTCAGTAAAAAGTAACAAATAAATGGATTGGTTATATAAGAAACGGATATTCGAAAGATTCATTTTTGTGGATATGGATAATTATCCATATCCATATCCTTACCTGTATCCCTATTCGTATCCGAAAGTAGCAAGTAAATAGATAATTATTCATATCCGTATCCGTATTCGTATCCATATCTGGAAGTAAATTATTCGTATTCGTATCCGAAAGTAACTTATTCGTATCCGTATCCGAAAGTAAATTATTCGTATCCGTAATAAATAAATGGATAATTATCCGTATTCATATTCATATCCGTATCCGAAAGTAACAAGTAAATGAATAATTATTTGTATCCGTATCCGTATCCGAAAGTAACAAGTAAATGAATAATTATTCATATCCATATCTAAAAGTAACAAGTAAATGAATAATTATCCGTATCTGTATCCGTCTTTCTAATTTAAAATTATATCCGTATTCATATCTGTATCTGTATTCATAAAATATCCATATCCAAATATTTATATTCTCAAAATACGAATATGGACAAATAATATCCGATCCGTTTTCACTTAATGAATTAGTTGTATAGAAAACGGATATCCGAAAAAATTATTTTTTTGGATACGAATAATTATCCGTATTCGTTTTTCAAATTTAAAATAATATTCATATTCATCTAATTTACATCTATATCTGTAAATTCGAATATACATTCAAATACTGACGGATAATATGCTATCCGTTTTCATTCCTTTTAAATAACAAATAAATTTTTAATTCGTCTGCACAAACAGAATATTAAATGTTAGAAAGCCAGAAAGGATGTCAAAGATTCCAAAAGACACTTCTGCGGCTCCGAGCCCCCAATCCACGCAAAATCCGTGATTACATTTTATTATCGTCTTATCTCTTTTTATTCTTTTCTTTTTCTCTTTTTCCTTTCGGAAAATCCGTGTTTACAAAAGAGAAAATATTCCTTGACAAGGGAGATCTTGACACGTGTCTTCCATCTCATCACTGATCCGTGTAAACAGTATAAACTCCTTGTGTGGGCCCAATAATACGAAGGCTCCCGGCCCAGGTAAAGACAAAATAGTCATATGTGTAGTTTGTGCGTAAAACACAACTCAGGGGATATGCGGAGAGTACAGAGGTAGTTTCATCCAGTAAAAACTCACCACGTCGGATAGAGTAGAAAGTAGTAAATTATTGAAATGTATGGAAATGGTGTGAATCCAATTAATCTGTTCTGAGAATCTAATGCATTTAACATGCACCACAACGCCTCAATCCAAGGATATTAGTGGAGAGCAAAATTAATAATTTCGGTCCTATTTATTTATTTTTTTTTGGTGATGTAATTTTTCAATCCTTTATAATGAGGGGGGGAGAGCGATAAGGCGCGGAGAGAATCCCGACCGTTGATTGCCTTCCACCTGTTCGAAATTCGACCTACCAACGGTCCGAAGACAAAAGGAGGAGCTACCAACTAGACCCGGTGTAGTATTTATTGTTTAGACTAAACTCAACAAAACACACCAGCTTCATAAATGAGCTGCAAGTCTTGCAACAATTAGTTTTTTTTTTTAACAAATTTATTGTAAATTGTCTCATTTTAAATTCATATAAACGGTAGTAAAAAAATGAAATAAGATGCATAAATTAATTAAGTAATTATGAGTTATTTTATGTTTATGGAAGTTAAAATTTATAAGAATAAAATTCGCTTGAAATGTTAGTATTTTTCTATCCGTTTTTTTTTACTTAAATTATCATTCTAATTATATCATATTATCTTCAAATATCGAATACTCTATTATTATCATTTTTCATCAAAGTTGATGATTCGCAATTAGTTTTTGTAATAAAAAATAATAATCATACTATTGTGTTGGGGGGAGGTGTATTCTATATTTATTTACAATTTATATAAACAAATGTGTCTTCAAAATAGATAAGAAACAATTTCGACAATTATTGGTGCCAAACAATATTTTATTGTGCTTGAATGATAACTTAAAAATCATCACAATGTTTAATATCATCTCAATTATATATACATACAAAATGATCTAAATAATTAATTTTTAGACAACTTAATGTCTAACAACATAAAGTCTTGAACAATATTAATATGTTTATATCAATATAGTTATTTTTCTTTTCAATTTTTGAAAAATATTTAAATTTTAATTTATTGATCAATCTATCATTAAAATTAATTAATATTCTCTTTCCTTTTTTTATGAAACAATATCTCTCTCCCCTATATTCAACAAAAGAAAAATAAAGTACTTGACTGACATTTCTATCATACTAAAAATGTACACCAATTTTAGCCACCAATCTCTCCTCTGCGCTCGCATCCCTATAAAAACTAATCTCATATCAAAATCACATCTCTTCTCCCCAGACAAACCCTAATCTCATCTCATCTATCTCTTGACATCCTCTCCACCAATGGCTAAGAAAAAGACTTCGCACAAGAAAGAGGCGGCGCCAATGGCGGAGCCAGGTAATGACCACACGACCGCCTCCAGCGGGAGAGATGCCACAAGTACGGAGACTAGAGAGATCGCGCCGAGGGATCCATCGCCTGACAAGACTGAGAGACTGAAGCAACTCAACGACATTCTCTTGAAACAAACCATGGAGAAGAGAGAGCAGGTGAGTCAACTCCAGTCGCAGATTGAAGAAATAGGCGTTGAATTTTCCTTTGCTTCTGAAACCGAGCGTGAGATTATGCACGCTATTCTCTCGGCTTTTGTCGTTAACCTCAGCATAGAAATTAATGAGAAATTGAAGGAAACGGAGGAAGAGAGAAAGAAAGAGGTTGAAAGGGGGAGGTTTTTGGAAGAAAAGGTGGAATGTTTGAAGGAAGAGGTGCAAGATGAAGTAGAGAAGGGGAGATTGGTTCAAGAGGAGAAGACACTGATTTTGTCTCAGCTTGATGGGAAAGAGAAGGAGGTGGTGGAGATGGGAAGAATGGTGAAGGAACTGGAGATGGTTAAATCTGAGATGGAGAGGAAGTTCTTTAGGGTTTCTGAGGAGAAGGAGGCTTTAGTGAAGGAGGGGAGAGAGAAAGAGGGACTCATTTGTAATTTGAGAAATGAGAAGAATGGAATTGAGACTAATCTTGATGAATGCAAGAAATTGGTTGAGAAATTTGAAATCAAAGTCGAGGAAGAGGTTAAAGATAAAGAAACAAAAGTGGGACTGTTGAAAAATGAAAAGGAGGCACTAGAGGCCAAGATTGCGACATTAGAACAAGAGCATGATTTAGAAATACGCAGGCTCAGTTCACAAATTGAGGGGCTGAACCAGAAAAATGCTGAGAAAGAAGGGGAGATAAGGGACCTGAAGGTAACAATTGATGGCAAACATGAGAAAATTGTGGGGCTAGAGAAAGAAATTGACATTTTACATCTAGCAATTGTGGAGGCAAACAAGAAAGGTGGTTTCTGGAGCTGGATTTATCCGGCAGCCACGACCATTCTAGCCGCCATTTCATTTATCTACGCAGCTAGGGCGCGGTGAATTCAGGTTAAACAGTTTTTAGTTTTTACTTTAAGTTTTGAATTTTGGTTGGTTATGTTTTCAGTATGATGCTATGACCCAACTTAGTTACAGTTTGGGATGAAAAACTTTTGATACACATTTGATGTATGGATGTTTTTGCTTGTTAAAAACATGTCATGTATCTAGGCCTTTATCGGAGCTACAATGTTCATATATTACCATGAATCATGCTACTTATTTGAAGTTATCAATAAGCTCTGTTTGCTTGAAATATTGATTATGTTGATCAGGAAAAATTGTCAGAGTTGGAATAGTCAAAAACAATTGGAAAGATTAGATATGTGAGTTGGAATCTTTGTAAATTGGGTTACATCAAAATTGTGATTTCACATCATGTGGCTATGACTCATTCAAGAGAAATTCGGGTTGAAATAATAAATCAATTGTATGCCATGGTTTATTTGTCAAATGTCTTTTGGCACTATTCGGAATATTTTTTACTGGTTATAAATTTATCAAAAACTCGAATAATTGATTTAGAAGAAATATGATAAAAGATTGTATAACAGGGATGCTTACCCGTCCCAAATTTCTTGCTTATCTGATTGCTGAGGTTTTCTTGCTTATCTGATTGCTGAGGTGATATATGGGGGTTTAGGCTCAATCACTCGTGATGCCACCAAGTGAAGTGAAATTTGGGACGAAATAAGTTAGTTGTATACTACAGTTCATACATCCAGAATTTATTTTGGGATTATCTGGCATTTATCTACTGGTTATAAGTTTAGCAAATACAACGACAACAGATTCTTTGTAGGAAACTAGACTAGTTTTCTATCTAATTTATTGTATAATTTCTATAATATCTAATTGGACATGAAAAATAGAAATCGTTTTTATTGGGTAAAAAAACAAATGACTCGATCCATTTATGTTTATGTATGGATTATGATACATGTACTAAGTCGAGTATCGATTTCAAAAAGTTAATTTACAAGGACAATATGATAAAAAACTGTATAACAGGGATGCCCTACCATTTTCTGTTCTTTTGTTTATTTTTCTTGGCTTTTACGTATGGAATTCAATATGTGTGTGTCGTGGCACGGAGCATGTTTTTTTTTTTGGAGTGCGTGTTGTGTCGTGTCGTATAAAAAATGAGGAAATGACGGTATGGTACGGTTAAGATACGGTGTGTTATACGTACTGTGTCAATTTGATATGTTGTGCTAAGCATGTGTATTAATTGTATTAAACGTGTTTGGTGAGAAAAAAAGTTCGAAAAAATTATAAAAAATGTAAAAAAATCTGAAAAAAATCTTAAAAAAAAATTCAAAAATTTTAAATTTATTTGCCACTAAAAAAAATTAAACAAATAATTAGAAAAAAATTAGAAAATTTTTGTAAAAAATGCAAAAAATTAAAAAAAACTGAAAATTATTTTTTTAACAGCAAATAAATTTGAACTTGAATTTTAAATTAAATTGTGTTTATTGGGGTATATTATTTTAAGAATGTTTAATATTGTTAAAAATGTGGGGGCGGTATATAAACTGGGGATAAATATCATATTAGTATATTTTTAATTCCAATTGTAAAATCCCATTAATAAATTACAAAATCAACCTTCCGATCAACATCCAACGGCTTACAATTCATGCATACTACGCCTATCCGTACCTATCTGTATCTATATGTGCCTACCCGTGTCAATACGTGTCTGATCGTATCTATCCATGCCAAACGTGCCTATACGTATTTACTCGTGTTCCTATGCTGTATTTATGCGTGTTTCGTGCTGTATCTTACCGTGTTGACCCTTTATCTATGCGTGCCATACTGTGTCTTTGACGACAAAAATTCAAAACGGCACGAATAACGACATGACACGCGATACGTATAATAGACACATTTTGACACGTCGTATCGTGTCATGTCGTTCTTGACATGTATCAGGTCGTATTTTGTCTTGACACGGCATGATTTTTTGAGAAATCTACTTCTACATCTCTGCTTTTGCATCAAGATTGTAGCATGATCTGATTGCTGAGGTGATATTTAGCTCATAATGCCTGAGTGCGTAACCGCTCAAAATGTAGCATATAATTATAAGAAATCACTTTAATCATAAAATATAAGTGAATGAGAACAATTGCTGCTGTACGAATCAAAGACTCGTACATAGGTCCTATAAAATATTTATATATGAATAATAGAACCTTGAAATCGCTAACATAATTATAATACATCTGCATTAATAGAAACTAGATTAATTTAGTTTCAGAACCAAAAGAGTATCACATTACCTTGAAAATCTCGCCCCTTTCTAAAGCATATGAGAATGCTGGAACTAGGAATAATATAATTACTTCATATTGGTATGAAGTTATGAACTTTTGAATAATGAAATATGTAATTTATTCTGTATTGTATATTTGGATCAGTGAATTAAAATAATGATTTTAACAAAATGAACACTCGGGATATGGACTCCTAATAAAGAAGATGAAAGATGGGGATCAATGAAATTTCACTTAATCAAACCAGTTTTAATATATTATGATATGCTCCACTGGATTACCTAAAAAAAGAAAATAACCCGTAATATGCTCCACTAAATTACTTAAAAAAGAAAATACATTTCATAAGTAATCGTGCGTGCTAAATACATATATTAGCTTAGCTCTGAAAAAAAGCTGAAAAAACTGTTGAGTTTTCTCAAATTTGCCTGTAATTTGATTAATCAATATTTTTAGTGCATAAGGTGTATAGCTTCACTGCTGGTTCAGAGAGAATAAAAAAGGAGCATTTAGAAGTTCAAATAAATGTGGGATCAGGGATTCTTTCACAAAGAAAAAAAAAGGTGTAATTAGGAAAACAGTTGAGTGATACTAAGGGGGGAGCCCCTTTCTTTTCTTTTCCCTTTTTTTTATGTTCTTGAAATCCTGTTGAGGAAGAAATCAAGGCAAAACCTTTTTTTCCGCCGAGTAAAAAACAAGAAATTAGGAATCTTTTTTTTTATAAAAATATCATAGAGGCAAATGGAGGTGAGACTATATCCTCCTATACATGTGGTAATCCATCTGATCTGTTTAAATATCATTACCAACAAAAAAATATTTATATGTATTTTAGTTTTTATTTTTAGTGTAGAGATGTTCTCAATATGTGTCCCTGAAGAAGGTAAGAATTTAATTCCTCATATTTTCTTCTGTGCGTTTTATTTCTTTGTTAAATGTTTTGCATACATGGCCTTTTTGGGGTGGGGTGGGATGTCAAGTAGAAAAGCACTTCCCTCTTTATTTATAACACAAACCTTCAAAGAAATGCATCATTCAGCATTCTAATGTAATAATAACTACTAGAGGTCCCATGTCAGCACAAATTGGGGACCTCAGTGTACTTTTTACTAGAAGTATATCAGATTTTTTTTTTCCTATATCAGTCCTTTTGATTTGAGTTGGCGCCTGTTGCAGAAGGATTCTATCCGATCACATGCTTCATTCAATAGTTCGATAGGCACACCGAAAAACATCCTTATCCAATTCTTCAGTCCAAGAACAGAACCTGATATTGAAAGATGGATCAGAAAATGTAAATACCAGTTATACTGGTACACACTGGGACTAGCGCAGGCAGTTCAGACCAAATTGTATAATGAACCAAAAAACAAAAAAAAAATTCCCAATAAGAGAACTGAATCAGTGCAAGAAGTGCGTTTCAGATAGTAATTCGACGTACCTGGAATGACTAAAATGGATTCTTCTTTCATCAACTCTGTTGCAAATTCCATGTCATCTCTAATGCCAGATAGAGCCTTTGTATTTATTTCCACCTATCCATTTTGTAATATTCAGAAAACCATTTTGTAAAAGAGGAGGGGGTCAATGCTGTACCATAATAGCCATGGTGATACTGGTAGCAATATGGCTTGGCACAGTTTATCCTATTTCCATACAGTAGTATACTTCCATCTTAAAGCGGTACACAATCATCACCCAACAAGGTCTCATTCTTCTTTTTTGAGATAATCCGATACATTAATTATGTACAAAAACAATATCAAAATACTATCTGAGAAAAAAATCGTACCATAATGAACATGGAACCTTGAGGCCTCGAGGGGCAATTGAGTGTTTCAATTTGGCTAATTCTTCGGTAAAGCATGTTGGATGAGGATTCCAGTAATCGGATCACATTTCTGTGAAATTCTTCGTGTGAATCAGACAAAATTCTAGGAACTACAGCCTATATTGAAAATAAAAACAGCTAACCCATTTATCAGAGGGAAAATAACAAATAAAACTAAAAAGGTGAAAAATTACTAAAAGGTGAAAAAACAAATCTAACCTGAACAATTGATGCTGCACCTGATGTAACGTTCATCAAAGCTTCTGTTGCTGCTCTGACCTTTAACAGTAGAAAATAAATAAAAAGTTAGAGAGCAAGAACAATGGCTTTTTGCTGAGAAGGGGTCTGATAGATTAAAAATCTCAACTATCATAAGCTGGTACGGGTTGGTGGTACCAGACCAGTACCTCTCTTGAGTCATTTGGAGATTTACAAATGAATCCCTTTATTATGGAGTATTGTGAGGATTCTTACCTTTTTAAGAGCTCCATTGGGATCAGTTAAAGCAAGCCAGCCAAGGCGCCAGCCTGGCACCATCCAACGCTTAGACAATGCACCGATGGTAATGATAGGCGCCACATGGGCGTAGGAAATCATGGGTACAAATTTGTTGCTGCCGAACACCATATGTCCATACACCTCATCTGCTATGACTGGAAGCCCCAAATCTCTTGCTGTTTCAGCAATCTGCAGTAATAACATTTGTACTATTCAAAGAAAAGAAAAGATAATAGAATAGATGAAAGATAGATAGAGAAATTATGTTGTATTAATGTACCATTATATTTTGTTACTTTGTAATAAAAAGAAAGGTAAACATTCTGTATCTCTGTGAATGTCTTCTTTGATATCATACATTAATAATATAAACTATATGAATTGTACCAAATTTCAATTTAGTTGGTTTGTGTAGAGGAATATACACCGTACATTATTACTTCTTCATTTAAACATCCCCGTTACAAAAAATATTTTAGAATCACAGACTTAACACAAATGGTGATTGACCTTGCATCTTTACAAAGAGACGTATATTTAAATCTCATAAAAAATATTTGAAAAGGAATAAATGCCGGAGTTAACGGGAGCCCTTATTTAAAAAAAAAGAAACAAAAAATATTTCTGAGGAGGATCCGGACCTGGAGTTGATGCGCTACTGAGTAGACGGCACCGCACGGATTGTTAGGCGTGATGATCACCAAACCCACCGTCTCTGAGTCAGCCAAGTACTGGATCTGAGCCAAGTTGACCTCCCAGCCTCTCTGAGGAACCAAGTCATAATACCGTGGCTCCACACCATACAACTCACATGCTGCCTCATATGGTGCGAAACCGGGTCGTGGCAGGAGCAGGTTGCACCGGCTGTGCTGCCGAGCTAGCACTGCAATGAACACCTGTATTGCCTGGGTCCCACCTGACATCATGAATACGTCAGTATCACGAACGGTGATACCGGGAGTAGTTACTCCAATCGAGAGATAGTCAGCTACTGCCCTGTTTGAACAATGGAGAGGTGAATTTAATTAATTCAATTTTATTTCAGATAAATTATGGTTGTTGATTTTATGGATTTACACAATATTTGAACCGCAAGCCCATCCCTTATTATCCATCCATCTATTTCCTTATTTCTTAACTATGTTAAATAAAAAAATATATTGTTAATTACTAAAATTTAATTGTTTTATATATAAACCTAGATAAATTTATGTCAAACAATTACATAAATTTACTTAAAAAAATAAATAATTATGATAACCAAATAAGGAGGTGGATTGCCTAGATGGACATTCAAGGTTGAATGGCTGAAAATTTTCTAAATTGATTAAATAATTCATCCAGAAGCACATCTCCAACATCTTAATTCTGACCATTCCTTTCTTTAATCTGTGCTCACCACAAGACCCCCCCCCCCTCTTGTTTTCTAATAAAGTTGTACCCTCTTATTTTTTAGCAGTTGTGATAAATGTAAGTGTTGTTTCTTTTACATTTAAAGATTGTTTACTTATTGTACGTTTGTCAGTGCTCAGTGAGTGTTGTTTATAATAAATTGATGTCTCTTCCATAGCGCCAGAAGAGTTTGCAGTGTGCCCCAAATGGTTGGTGGGCCATTGAGAATTGTCTTTATCCAAATTTGTATTTTTGAAAAAAAAAAGTAATAACTCCAATCCATATTTGTACTTGAGATATATTTATATTTTAAAAAAAATATTTATATTTAATGACAAAAATATTCATATTTTTATATTACTAGAATTAAAAGTTTTACAAACTTTATTTTATTTGCGAAATAAAATTTTTAACTTGAAAAATTTCATATTATTGAGGAATGAAAAAGTGATAAATATTTTCTATACTAATTATAAATACTTATAAATATAAATATAAATATAAATATAAATATAAATATAAATATAAATATAAATATAAATTATTTATTTATTTAGTATAAATATTTATGATGTGTAGATAAGGGGTGAAAACATTTCTCTTTTGAAAATTTATACTTCATGAAAATAGTTGGATTTCTCATTGCATTTTTTTTGTTTAGCGAGTTAGTGATGCATTTTTTGTTTGAATTTTTTTAACCATACCGTGTCAAGATTGTTTCTTTATTGATCTTGATCGAAATAGACCATACCACGTCATGCTCATTGTTTCTTTATTTGTCTTGATAAAAAAAATTAACATTCTTGCATGATACTGACAATTTGTACTGGTCATTGAAGGGTGAACATCGGCTGCCATTGAAAATAATGACATACTTATTGTCATTATATTTAAATAGTTAGATTTAATTTAAATAGTTCAGATTTAATTATAAAAAATGTTTTTTATTTATATTTTAGTGAATCTCACGTCATATCATAAATCTAAAAAAATTACGAACACATCAATATCATAGAAAAGATATGACAGCAGATGTGAATCCAGCCATTGAAAATCATCCTATATGATAATATGTAGAACACTAATCTTCTCTCCTAATCACAAAAAAGATTTTCTTTCAAAGAAAGAAACCAAACAAATGGGGACCATACACACAATCTTTTAAATTTTGTTAGAGATTCAACCATACATATACTTGGACAAGACACAACTACGTTACATACACTTCGATTTTACTGTTGTAATCACATCATCTTTTGTTTCTCTCTCTACTACAAGATGAAAAATATTTATGTGAAAGAAACAATGTGTCCCCTTCAAAAGAAAAATTTAATTTAGAAATTTATTCATAATAATTATGTTAGGAAAATAAAGTACTAAAAAAATTTAAATTGATAATTAGATAATCATCATGAAATTAATGAAAATTTAAATTTAAAATAATTGGTCTGATCTATGTAATTGATGTATTTGTTGTCGTTAAATAATACATATGTTGCATGAATGATCTGTAAGTTATCTATATATGTTTAACAATAGAACCAATAATTTGTACATTTTTATTTCCAAGTTGCAACAATATTTGATTTGATTTAGAACAGCTTATACAATTTTCAAACAAATAAATAAATTGTCAACCTTATATGCATGTATTAGTTCATATTGACGGTTTGCAATATTTCTTAAGCATGTAATAACCATCATTATTTCTTTTACTAATAGAAAATCATCAGAAGTACACCTTTTGAAGTGAATTTAAAACAACACAAGACGAAATATATTATTTTTTTTTGTAGGAGATTGTATGTTTGAAATTTAAATAATTTTTTTTATAATTGTGTGATTTTGATTTTTATCTTTATCTCAAAATAAAATCGAATGAAATTTACATGTCAAGTCATTTGATGTGTGAAGTAGAAGATGAGAACTAGCATATTTATATATATCTAAGATAATATTTTTCGTGTAAAAAATAACATGTTCGAAATTTGATTATAATGTTTTTTATGAATATTTAAAATTAAAAGATTTGATCTTCATTTTTTATGAATATTTAAAAAGATCTCCCAATGATGATGAAGTGATGTTAATTTGTCCAATACATAGATGTGTTGATTATTTGTTTCATTTTTTCCAGCTCAGAATATACTTTTGTGTTTTTTTTGGGTCAATGGTGGTGATACACACGCATTGACTGCCACGTAAGATAAATCTTTGACTTTTTTTTTTATCATTTTCAAATTCTCACAAGTGTGAAGATACTAGATTGACACATCACCGTGATATCAATCATCTTATCTAATTATCACGAATTTCTTGCCTCTGTTTAATAGTTTTATTACATTTTTTAGATACAAATAGAATAAGTTATCCAAACTTAATTGTATTTTTTTCTTTGCAGATATGTGCAATTTTGTTCTCCATTTTCTCGATTTCAATTTAGAACTAAGTTTTTGAGATAAAAATAGAGATGAAATCACTCAAATTTAAGTATTCATAAATTTTTTTTTATTTGAATTTCGAACATATGATCTCTCAAACGGAGTGCATTGAATTCACAACCAAGTTTGAATTGAATTAGACGAAATTAATAAGTCATGAAATGAAGTGTTTTTCCTTCACTATTTCTCAAGCGGATATTTCCGTTTCGATAATAATTTTTTTTAATTTGTCTTTTTCTTTTTGTTGAAGTAGTGTTAAATTCGACTTGTATAACTTCATCACTACCTTAATTATAAGTTGTCGAAAAGGACTGTTCATGTATCACTTAATTACGTCTATATATTAAGTTCTTGTCACCATATATTATTTGGTTAGCAAATATTAAAAGAAAGGTCTATATCTTAAGTTCTTGTCACCATATATTATTTGGTTAGCAAATATTAAAAGAAACATGATCTAGAGAATTGGAGATGAGTCTGTATCTGCTATTATTTCAAATGGAAAAATAAAACTTTATTATTCAATCTGGATTTTCGGATCAAAATGGATGAATCAGGTCAGTTTAGGAGATCTTTTTTCCAATGAATCTAATTTGTTCGTTTCAATTTAACGGTTCAGATTAGAATAATAAGTGATTTCATTTCATTGGAGATACTGTACACATGTATTGATGTTATTCCAAACAGGTCATCATGCAATGTTCCCTTGATTAATTAATAAAATGAGATGAGAAGGAAGGAGTACTGAGGCATGAGCAACATTGAAGATGATCAGATATGTTTGATTTGAATGCAAACTCAGCAAAGCATTGGAAATTTTGGAAGGATTGGATAAGTTTTCATGGAAAGAGACTGGAGATAACAGAGAGAGAGAGAGAGAAATAAAGACCAAGACGCAAGTACTATCTTTTTTGTAAAAAACAATGATAAAATTAAAGAATGAACTAGAAAATGTTACTATTTGGAAAATATCAAAATTTAGCTTTATTTACCAATTGATGAAGTTGTTTCAAACGGGTAAGAAATGGATGGCCTAAATTACATCCGTTTGATCCTACTTTTCTTGGCCTATCAATGAAAAATCTCCATATATAAACTCTTGGTTCTCCCCATTTATAGAAAATGAACACAAGCATCTAACAGATATTGACACAATTAATTATGGTACCATTTGAAAACCAAATTAACTAGCCAGTGAAGCATTTGATTTCTATTAATTAGTTTGTTATCTCTATATATCTCTAGAGAGCTGCACTATTTAATGATAGTTAGGCAAACAAAATTGCTCTTAGTCATGAAAAAAGGTAGTGGTTCAACATGCAATTTGAAATTTGAATAACTAGGAACAAATTAGCACAATTTGAAATTTGAAAACATGCAAATGGAAATTACAGGAGGAAGTACAAGTGCTGTGTTGAGCTTCTGTTATAAACCTTATTTTGTGAAACTGAATATATATATTTTTAATAATTCTATATAAATTTCATGTCCTTGATGGTTTGCTCTTGTGAGGCCAAACTGGAGACAGATAATTGCTGCCTTCTTTTTAAAAGAAGTAATGTTCTGATCTCAAGAGATTATATTAAGGTTTTTCTACCTGCCTTGACAGATAGACCTCCCTCCCGAAATATCTGCCGTTGCTACCACCGATACTTTGTCTTTAGTGAATCGATCTCTGGCCGTCTGGGGCTCGGAGACAGTCATATCACTTGGTTTGATGATTACATTAGTGTTGCTTGATGCTATTTTGAAAGTTACATGGATCAGCTTTTTTAGTTTGCACTACTTTTGGGTTGTATTTGAGTCATTTATTAGTTTTCTTCTTATCAGATGGGGGATTGTACCAGTACTATGTCAGATAAGTACTTGTTAATTAGTTGATGTGGTATCTTCTGATTTGCTGGTTGGTGGGTTTTCTTTTTTTCTTTTTAAACATTGTAATGTTGATTTCTTTCTATTGAATGATACTAGAATCAATGGCTTGATGATTTGGATTTTGCTTTTCCTACAAATTGAGAATGTTCATCTCAATTTACTTTAGTTAATTAATTAGGATAATCCTTTTAACAATCATGTAAATTGTAATGTACTAAATTTTATTTTAATTTCGATGAAAATGCACCATTCCTAATTTTTTAATTTCCAAAAATAATAACAAAAACTTTCTGTTTACTGACGAAACATTATGCTCATCTCACAATATTTCGCCAACGCAATAAAAAAAAACATTGACAATAAATTAGGAAACAAAATGCAATGCCATGTTAAGTTCAAAAACCAGAATGCGATATACAACGTACCGACGAGCAGTGGGGTATCCGTAGCATGGTGGGTAGCAATCAAATTCCGCCGAGGCACCTACAGCCGCAATTGCCTCACTAGCGAACTCATGGCCCTTGCGGAAGCACGGGTACGCAGCTGCATCGCCTACACCGAGAGAGATAAGCTGCTTGCTAGGGTTGGATTTCTTCAAGAGCTCAGCAACCATGCCTCTTATGGAGATTTTGTTCTCCAATAGAACCGGGTTGCACTTGAGCGGCTTGGTGACCGCATAATTGGACTCAAATTCTCTTTCCTGTACCTGAAAAGAATAGAGAATTGTGAGAGGCATAGATAGATCGATAGAGAGAGAGAGAGAGAGAGAGAGAGAGAGAGAGAGAGAGAGAGAGAGGAGACATGCCTGGGTTGTGGGAGCCATGGAAGAGAGAGGAAGAGAGATGAAATGAGGTGTGAGTTAAATCAGGACAGTATAGTTTGGTAATTTGTACTAGTGTTCTTCCTTGCAAGTTCTCTTCACCTTAGAAAGACAAAGAGTTCTTCTCTTTGTGTGACAACGGGTTTTAATAATGGATTAATTTCAAAGCAAATACATGAAAATGAAAGAGTTCTTGTTTTCTGAATTACTTTTTGTCTTTTATGAGAGGTGAGGTGTTTTGACTGGAGATGTTTAAACGAGCGATGCGAATCCTTTGCTTCTCTCTTTTTTCTGAAAGGATTGAAATTGAGGTGCCAAATCATGCCACTTGGACAGCTTAGAAGGGTTTCTAGGTATGACTTGTGCAACTGTGGCTCTAAGTCTAAGGGGGTAGTATCTGGCTTGAGTGTCTTACGTGGCAGTATGCTATTCGTTGATGATCCATATCCTCTTCTCCTCTTTTTCTTCTGCTTTTGTGTAACTTGCACTACGTGGCTCCAATTAATTTTAGATTATATTAACCAGCTTTTCAATACTGGACATTTTAATGGCTATTTTTGTATCAGTTCTGGGCCTAGATCCAATATTAAATATTCTTATTTGTTATTTGTTTTGTTTATTGTTGGGCTTGGGCCTGGATTTTGACCACAACTTCATTTTGAACTGGTATTTGACTTGAATAAAATAATGTACTGTACAAAATAAATTTAATAGTCAAATTATTCATCTAAATAGTGCTTTATTAAATTAATAATAATGATATTGATATTGATGATAATAAGGATAAAGCTGGTTCTCTAACAATTTACATTTATATATAAGGCTCATTATTTTTCTCTTCACCTATCGCCATCTTGGAGATATATTATTACAGAAAAAAAGGTATGAAGTATGTAGGGATGATATGAAGTCATATTAAAATCCATATTAAATATTCTGATTTACTGGGTTTATTATTGGGTTTGGGCCTGGAGATAATGTCAATATAGTATATAGGGATAATAGTATGAAGTCAGTTCATGTACAAATTGTAATGCAGGAGGAAACAAATTACTTAATTTCAAACTTGAATGAGAAAAGTGCTGCTTCAAGACGCCACTCAATTCAAGCATTTAATTATAAAAATTACTTAGCATGCTATCATGTTACATCTATATGATTTTGCAAGACAATCTTCTGAAATCTTGCCTTTACAATATTTAATTAGTGCATAAATCTTGTTAGTAAACTAAACTATACCACCACATGACACAACTAATATTTTACAACCACTTCTAACAAATGAGTGCTGATATAATGCCCCTTGATTTGCCTCTCTATTTTATTTTATTCTCCACTTATGATTGTGGATCCTCATATAAAAATGTGTCGTATTCATTATAGATGGTAGGTGAAGTGAGAGGATAAATCAAAAGCTAGGTACTTTATATTTTTTCATATAACATATATATTGTGTTAGATTCTTGTGACTTCATTTTCTTCAAAGAAAATTGGATCTAGTAATTGATGTCTTGAATATGAGTTTATCTTGTTCTCGGCAATATGTTTCTAAAAAGTTGTTAGAATAAGTAAATTTCATCCATAAATTGCTACTGTATTGGTGCATATACTTGTTATACATAGAAACAAAATTAACTAATGTGTATTATCTAACTCTACTTTTACACTGTAACATGAATGAGCCAACATGTGGAAAATGAATAAAATAATTACTAAATGTGCATTATTAATAATTACATTCTGTTACATCCTGATTGTTGATAACTGCTTTTTGGTAAAACACATATAAATAATTATTTGATTATTAAAATCAATTCAAATCATTTTTTTCCCAACATCTAATGCAATGTTAGAGCTTTAAATTAAGTTTTCTTTCTTTTATTATATTCCTTCTTATTTAAACTTATATAAATGTAACTATTTCTTTTTTTTCAACAAATCTTTAAAATTTGATTCTCAAATGTGAAGAACTCACTGCAGTTGGTGTCAAGACCTAACCTACTAACCAAATCTCATAATTAAAATCTTAATTGCACCTCATAATCTCCAATTACATTAGTATTCTTTGGCTCCATTTAATTAGCATTAAGATTTGTGTCACCTGCAACTATTGAATTGCCTCCGCTACAATTCAAATCACTTCAGCTCTGATTGAATTGAATCAACTTATAAAGCTTTGAATTCTTCTCTATTTATTTCTATCTCAAGATCCTGTTATTCACCACTATACAAAATACTTGTTGTACTTAATCTCGGTAATTTCCAACAAATTGCTCAGTTGTTACATTAACCTAACAATTTTTTATTTGGTATTCTCCAATGTCTCAAATAAATAAAATATTCATACTAGAAAAAAAAGAATTATTAATAACAGGTATTTTTAACCCTTTAATTAAGAGAGTGTGGAAAATGGGATAACTAACTTAACCTTTAATTTTTTTTTGAGATAAAGATGAAGGTCAAACCCACTTAATATTTAAATGTCCATAAAAAAATCTCATTCATATTTTAAACTTGCGATTTTTTACAGAAAAAACATTACTTTTATCATTAAATCAAAAACTGATTCTTAACTTAAATCTTCAATTGGTTGCCTCTCTTATATAAGAGAACTCTCACACAACAGAATGCATAGCAAATATTGAATCACAGGTTGTGTGCACTGGCACTCACACAATCTGTATTAATTTACCAAATCACAGATTCAATGCCTTTTATCTCGAGTCACTGTCATGCAACTTGCATAGTCTATAGTACCGAAAAAATGGTTTAACTGTACCAAGATGAGAACAATTACGGAATGAGTAATTTGTATTCTCTGCTGCTGCACCATGTAGCGTAATGTGATATTCATTCGACCGCGTTAAAATTCATACAAAATAAATTTAAAAAAAAATAAAACTCCTATAATCCTCTCGTCTATACGTTGTGCAGCGTAGTGTTGCGCGGTAGAAGATCAGACTCAATCCATGAGGAATTGAAAAGGAAAATGTTATGGAGATATCATTATTGATACCGTCATCGATACGAACTTTATTATATACATTATATGAGTTATTATGTATGTTAATGACTTTATTATGTATAATATTTCTATTATTCAACTTAAATACCATCAATATGCATAATAACACATTTAAGTTACATAATGATAATACTATATAAAATGAGTTATATAATAAAATCATTAATATACATAATAACTCATTAAAGTATATAATTAAGTCCGTATCGATGACGGTATCAACAATTGTATTTATGTATCAGCTCCCAATTGAAAAAAAATGAAAAAGACCTAATTATTGGGAAATGATTTGGTCCACGCTGGAAAAACACCTCCAGAAATTTACCCCGAGCTTCCTCATCTATCTCAGTACATGAATTTCGTTTATTTATTTCCATGTACGATTGAGTAACTCTTACTTGTTTTAATTAATTATTAAGGAAAATGTTTGAAAGATGTCATAATTGATACCATTATCGATACCAACTTTATTATTCAGGTAAAATAAATTATTATTCATGTTAATGACTTTATTATGTAATTTATTTTGTACAATAATTTATTATTCAACTCAAAATACCACTAATTTAAATAATAACTCACTTAAATTGAAAATAAAATAATATATAAATAAATTACATAATAAAATCGTTAACATGAATAATAATTTATTTAATCTAAATAACAAAACCAGTATATCGATGATAAATCAATGATAATATTTATATATCAGCTCCCAATTATTAATAGCCAGAACCATGCCAGATTGATACAAAAAACAATAAAAGAACGCGCAAAGAATTCAGAAACTTTTTTTTGGTTACATGTACATATACACAACTTCACAAGTCTATGAACAAAATAGCTAACAAAGGCCCAACTGAGAAAATAATAAAGGACAGTAGACCTGCTGCAATTTTTGCCATACAAACCTGACTTTTTATCAAATTGTCATTTGATTTTCCCTTCCCAGATTATTTAACTATAGCACTTTTTTCTTTGTTGTGCACAACTTCATTTTTGCTGAAGGAAGAGTCTCATGAGAAAGTACCAAAATTTTCAAAAATCAGAATATAGGAATACCATATTGATGTTTTTACATAGAAATGTTTTGTTTTACAAACTCAGAAGTCGAAAGCTAGTTGCTCGTGCCTCCTAATGTCGTTGAGATATCTTGTTGCATTGTACTCTTCAGCATCAAATATCTCTTCTGAGAATGTTCTCCGAAACATTGGCATCCGTGTCATCTTCGTGGGCCCTGTTTCCTCCCCACTCAATATCTTTAGAACCTATTGCAAGTGCAATAAAAGTAGACTTTAATTCAATGTCGTTCTTGCTATTGTATGATACCAACTCATTATTTTTCTTATGGTAATGATTTTTAATAGCTAACTGATTGATGCTGAAAGCATCAACATAATGGTCCTTGGCATTTCTTCTTTTAGTTAAACATATAACATACATTTTCTTGAGGGGACTTGACACTGCTTATTTTAAAGATAAATAACGTCACATTAATTAATTAATTTGTTTTCTTAACATAGCATTTGGGCCAATGAAGGTCAATCACTTTGTAAAACCTCATCAAGGAACACAATTACCTAACAACTATAATATAAATTCTGGTGTCACAACCTTTGCTTAGGTTTGGGTGAAGTGTAATACCTGGCTCATGGAGGGTCGTAAGGCGGGAGAGTGTTGGATGCACAAATGAGCAGCACAAGCAACATGTCTCACTTGATCCATGTCGTATACACCACCAAGAGATGGGTCGAGGAGATCAGTTATTTGGTCATTGTCTAGCAACGGCTTTGCCTAAAAGAAAACAACATCAGCATATTTTTGTATTCTCATTTCATTATTTGTTGCTACAGTTGGGCTTGAACTTTTTGTTACCCTTTTTAATTGTATTTTTAAAGTAATGCCGAACATTTTACAAACAACTAGCAATCAGAGATGGACTTTCTGCAATGATGAAAATGGAAGCGCTCTTTTGCAAACAGTGGGAAAAGAACATATTACTTACCCACAAAATAATGCTCTGCTTTGAAGAGAAATCAACCGCTGGGCGACCAGAAAGAAGTTCTAAGAGTATAACTCCAAATGCATATATGTCGCTTTTCTCATTAACTATCCCATGCATGCCATACTCTGGTGCTATATATCTGTGTTGTTAATACTAATTTTATGCATGTGATAAGGGTGAACTCATAGCTTGAGAAAAATATCCTATAAAATAAAACATGTACTGTTTAATCATACTAAAAAGGTTCAAGAAAGAAAGGATGGCAGTATTGGCAAATGTACCCAAAAGTGCCCTCGAAGATTGATACTTGGTGATGTGTCAATTTGTCAGGCAGCCACTTGGCAAGCCCAAAATCACATATCTGAACCAAAATTAAAACAAAACATGAAGTTGGACATTGAAAGATAAACAGAAGGAAACAAAATATTAGCTTCTCTATTATCAAATCACTAAATCATCAATCGGGATGGTCAAATAAAGATAACTGCTAGCTGGCACCGTCATTATTTTCAACCTTCAGATAATTATTGGTCTACTGCGTTGGAATTTAGAATTGTTGTGCTGATACCAGCTAGGTTCTGTTCTGTACTGGTACAAACAAACTGTACTGCCATGGGAGAAAATGTACCTGCGGTTCACAATCCTCTGTGAGAAGAATATTAGATGCCTTGATATCTCTGTGTATTATCCGCCTTGGGCACCTCTCGTGAAGGTATTCTAGACCCTTTGCAGCGCCCGATGCAATTTTGAACCTTGCTTCCCAGTTCAATTTTTCCTTTGAACCTTTAATTTAGTAGATAGCAATGAAATTAGTATATGTTAGGAACAAATATGGGATTTCTTTAAAAGGGCTAATTTTTAATATGGATGATATCTGAAGTCTTGGACAAGTTGAGTCTGACAATCATCGACAGAGCTCCTCTTAGGTTTAATGTAGTTATCCATGCAGCTCTTTTTTAAGATTAGTTTTCTAGGGCTTGCTTAATGTTAAAGCAGAAAAGCCTCTTAACCCAACATAATTCATTAGAAAGAAATATCCATATAAAAGAACATAATTCAAAAACCGTTCAAATCAGAGAAACTGGCATAACTGATTCAAAAAGTCAAGTCCATGTCAATACCTTTTGACAAACTGGCGGATCTGGTCAGACCCAATCCATCTAAATTTTAAATTACAAAATGCTAACCAGATCACCGACTCTAGTTTGATCTTGATTGAGTTTTAAATCCCTGAATTGAACCTATGATATGCTTCACATGTTTGCGTGTATATGCGGGGTTGTGGCGGAATCATGACTGAATTTTGACAATAGTAATAATAGATATAAACCACCTTGTACAAACACTGAAAGCAAATAAATAATACAGCTTATAGAATTACCATGAAGAATATTTGATAAGCTGCCAAGAGGAGATAGTTCAAGAACAAGATGCTCGCCTCCTTCAACACATACCCCCACCAATTTCGCAATATTTGGGTGGTTCATGTGAGACACTATTCCCACTTCGGCTAAGAAATTGTTTATTCTTTCATTTTCTGTACCTTTGTTTAGTCTCTTCACTGCCACTAGTGTGTCATCGTCCAGCCTGCCCATATATACCTTTGCAAAACCACCCTTGCCTATTACATTATCTATTTATCCAAAAAAAAAGAAGATTAAAATTGACTATTTCTTGCTTCTTCTTTTGGCTGGCAACTCTTGACCTGAATCCACCTTATTAAGACTTGTCAATTGGATCAGCGGTAAATTTGGGTCAGGTTCATGACTGGCTGATAGATCAGGTAAGGCTAATACTTTCTGTTCAAACAAACATATTTGCACTTACTATCTTCGTTAATTAACTCTGATTAGTGCATTAATTTTTTTTTTGAGAAAAACATAAAATTAATATAATTTCATTAAGTAAACATAACTCCCACTTCTCTATGTGCGAGTGAACACACACTACTCTAGTCAGTAGGAAATAGAAAATGACATGATACCATCACTTTCTTTCCATCCATCCATTCATGGTAAGAAAAATACAAGAGCAAATGTCAAACATTGTATGGTCATTAGTCAATTAGTACCAACCTCAAGCCCTTTATTAATCAGGCCTGTTAAGCTAGTATCTGATTATTAAATTTGGTACTACAGCTTCCTTTGTTTATTGTTTTTTCAGTCCACAGTTATGACATGGGGTCCACGGAGGTTGCTTAACAAAGTGGCATATAAGGCCCATAACAGGACCATATCAGTTTCCTGAATAAGTATGTTTGTCATTTTCTTCATTTTTTCATTATTAACAAAAGTTTGAGACCCAGAAAACAATATACATAAACAAATTCTCATATAAAGTAAATAATCATATATATTGGGTAGTTCCTGAAACACCCAATTCTACATACATCCACTTGATATGTTGAAATTTCAACTGTGCCAAAAAGGGGCAGTACTCATCGGTACCATGTGAGGAATGAAAATAATAAAAATAAAAGAATATACCTTCACTGAAGTCACTGGTAGCTTTCTTCAATTCATCTAGGGAAAAGGTTTTCCAATTGAGAGACTTTTTTCCCTGTAACTGAACTTGCTGAGAGTCAGAATATTGAAACTTCAACTCCACAATACCTTCTTTCACTAGTTTCTTTCTCCCTGCCAACTTCCTAACCCCGAAAGGAGGGAAACTCGAAAGCCGCCTCACACTCGCATTCTTATGCCGCCACATATGCATCAGTCCCTTCCATAATGACCCATGTGGAAGGCTGTGGCCATGATGGCACTGTGTATGGGTCTCAGAGCACGAAGAGGTTGAGCTAGTAGAGAGAGTCTCGTAATCCGTGCTGCGGGGGGTATCATCTGGAGATGATATTGTCTGTACGAGGGAAGGTGGTAAAGGATGTAGTGGTGGTTTGCGGGGCCTACTTGCATGGTTAGATCTTCCTGGTTTTATTGTCGTCAGATCTGTATGGCAAATGAATTATTAAGTTTTGCTAAATTAATTATATAAAAAGCCAGGAATTTCATGATAGCCAATATATGCTGGTACTTTAAGGCCAAGAAGTGTTTCATGCCAATATAAATTGGAGTTGTAAAAGTATTTCATCTGACTGGTACACCCAAAAAGCAAAAAAGAAATTATCAACTCGTGTAATCATGAAGTAGCTAATAAAGAATCACACATTCTATATGCCATTTTGCTGCTAAAATGCAGAGCAAGACATTTCATCGAACATGTGCAGTAGTTCCCTCTTCTCTAATGTTAGCATTTCTGAATATAAAGTGCTAGCTTATCTATTGGAATCACAACAAAGGGAAATGCGCCACAGCATGTTGACTGGAGGAGTCCAGTTCAGATGCATTAGTATAGCTAGTGCAATGCGGGACCCACAGCATGTTAAACAATTTTACAATTCAACACTGCGGTGCTTCAGGTACTGAATACAGGCCCCCACCTACAGAGGGGGAATCTGTTTTGTGGTACGTGGGGCCCACTTACAAAGTGCAAATTTCATAATTGAGGAATCAATGATCATAGTTGTACTGAACTGAGAGAACTGTAACCAGATATAGAGAGAGAGAGAGAGAGAGGAAGAGAGACCTTCACACGAAGCAGAACCGGAGAACAGAGAAGATGATCTCCTTGTAATCTCTGAGAACTGTCTCCTGATACAAGTTCTCACTCGTATCAAAACTCAGAAGTTTTAAAAAAACAAAAGAAAGAGAAACTTAAATCGCGAAGAGGAGGAGGAGGAGGATAAACAAGAAATGCATCGAGACGTACCTATGACGGGTAAAGATACTCGCTTCTCTCAGCTTATCTTCCATTGCGGAGACGACGGAAGAGAAAAAAGCTAAGAGCAGACTCTATTTCGGGGGTGAAATCTGATAATTGAAGTTGATTTTAGGGGGCGGAATTGAGAGAGAAATGGTTATAGTGAAGAAGGCAGAGGATTATTATTTCAAAAAAAAGAAAGAAAACAAAATGGGAGGAGAGAAAGGTAGTGCGTCGTTCGCGCGATGTGGTCGCTCCGCCTCTTGACAGGTTCCGAATCCTCTCCAGTTATAAAACACTGGTCACCTCCGTTGCTTATGGACCCCACCAGCCACCACTATTTAAGTGATCTCTGACCTGACATTATGACCCGATTTATAAGCTTATAAATCCAGATGTTAAATTAATGATCTCTCAGATAAGCGAAAGAGAGGAATGGAATGAAATTGAGAGGTCCAGTGCTTTTTGTAAATGGAAAAAAATAAAAAATGGCGGACACTTGGGAATGCGATAGCACCTTTTTCTTCAATATTTTTTTTTATTCTTTTTTGATTGAAACAGGAAGCACTGGGATCAGGATTTCTTACGTAACTGCCGCGTAGACGAATTCATATACTCTGCTGCATAATATTGTGTAGCATAGCGTATTATCCGTTCGATCGGATTGAGATTAGTACATTGTAAATTTTGAATCCCAAATCTTGATAAAGTATTGTCCGATTGGATTGAGATCCGTGTGATCGCTCAGGTATTTCCAGCACATCTAAAAGAAGAGCGATTATTTGACAATGATTATTTTGACAATTTTAATAATGAGTTTTCAAATAAATTAAAAAAATCTAAAAAAACCTTATAGATTGATTAGATGTTATTTGATAGTCCATCAATAACCATTAAAATTTATATAATTTATAATGATTCATATTTAATGATATTTAATTAAATATCAAATATAACTGAAATTATATAAAGTTTGAAATACGATCAATTTATAAGTTAAATAATATGTCTATAGTTTTTTTCGAATTTATTTGAAAATTTATTATCAAAATTATTGAAATAACTATTGTCAAATGATCCCTCTCCATTCTTAAATGTTTCTTAATTGATTCTGTTTACATCAAAATTTCGTGTTGTGTAAATTAAAAAAAATGTCCTGAAATTTTAGGACCGTAATCTAAAGTTATTAGCACAATTGAGGTGCATCGATGCAAAATTGGAATGCATTGATGTTTAAAGAATTCCTTCAAAACAAATGTCATAGAGGTACACATCAATGCATCGTTACAGCATTGATGTTGAAAGAATCCCGTTATAAGTAACCAACACTGTTTGGCGTGCGTTAATGTATCAATGCAAACAATTCAATGATACATAGTATTAAAATAGAAGTAAGAAGGTTGGTTGTACTTGTCTATCACATTTTGTATGCTTCTGTATAATTGTATGCATGCTTAAATTGATTGATCTAAAAATAGACTTACTATGTGAATGTGAATGTGCATAGTATTGAAAGAGTGAGTAGATCACATAAATTATCCTAGATCTGACCCGACCAATTTGTTTGATCCGTCAGACTTTTGATCTGATCCGATTTGATTTTTTTAAAAAAAGTTAAAGTGATCCGAATTTGATCGGATTCAATCTGAGATATGATTCAAGACTTTAAGATTAGCCGACGACGTTAGACGATTCAAAATCCGACCTGATCCAACCCAATTCGACCTGTGATCCGACAATCTTTCTCGGTCAAAATAACCCGACCTGATCCGTCCCGACCCGACCTGCTCGATTGCCACCTATAGAAGTAAAAAAACCCGACCCAATTCAACCTAATTTTTTCAAAGAGTCAAAAATGATCCGAATCCAACACAACCTAACCCAAGATGACCTGATCTGAACTTTTGATCGGTCAATAATTTTTTTTACTAGTTAATTCATCATAATTTTATGAGACTATAAATTCCTAAAAAAACGGATTACAATTTTGATAGAAACAAATACAAATTAAAACTTGCAACTTGTAATTAAGCCTTCTTTATTTGTGATAAGGAAAAGGCTTAATTATACGCCTACAATAATGATAGGAATTAGGAACATATCTAACCTTATTAACAATGTGTCATTAATTCCAAATTAATTGTGCATGGTTGTGACTAGCCAGTTGTGACAGCGCCAATTGCTGTTTTGGCTGTTGCAAGTGATGTTGAGGCTTGTTGTTGCAAGAGAAGAAATCATGAAAAAATCGACCATCAAATTAAGCATTCCATGCATATATCATGCATGCTTAGCATAGACTTGGAACAATTAATAAAATGGTGTAGCAGTGGTAGACTATTTGGTTACACAAGTTGAGGATTGGGGATTGAGGAAGGGAATGTGTCATGTCTCAGATTTGAGATTTGAAAGCAACAAGGCGGATAAAGCAATTACACCTACTTTGGCTTTTTAATTTAAGTGATTTTTTATATTGAAAGTTATTTGAAAAGTACTTTTGCTTTTGAAAAGGAGATTATGCTGAATTTTTTTTTTACCTTAGTGTAAATCATTTTTATCAAAAATCACGAGAAAAATACGAATTCAGATCCTCTTTAATATTTCATTTATATTATATAAAAAATCTCTTTTTTAAAGTCATCCGATGTGAATTTTAAAACTACTTATTATAGTGTATGAAATACTTCTTCCATTTAATTTTTATCTACTTCTTTTGATGGAGTAATAGACCAATATAGAGGATATAGACTCAGAAAATATAAAGAGCTTGCCGTTTCTTTTTCTTATTTAACTAATAGATAAAATCACAATTATGATTTTCCTACTAAAAATAAATGGATAGATAAACAATAACGTGCCCTCTTTGTTGTTTCGGATAGGTTTTATTTATAAGGGCGGGATCCTTGAGATATATTAATTTAACAATTTTAACAACAAATTTTAAATATTTTCGAAAAAAATTAAAATAAAAAAATTTATAAATATATTCTGACACTTATAAATTAATTATGTTTCAAATTTCATATAATTTAAGTGTTACTTAATATTCCATCAAAATTCATCAAAATTAAGTGACATTTATATTGGCCCATATTTAATTGTTTTTGATTAAATATTAATTGATACTTAAATTATATAAAATTTGAAAAATAATTAATTTATAAGTTTAAAAATATGACTATATGTATGTCCCAATATATTCTATGGTCTATGTATCCTTTTGGTATTTTTTTTACAACTCTAAAATAGGATCTTAATTAAAAGGTGCATTCTCGTCTGAATTACAAATTTTCCTAAGTGAAATTAAAAAGGAAAAAAGAAACAAAATACCATATTGATCGCATGGATTTCTATTTTTATTTTCTTTTCTGCCCTTGATCCATGTCTAATCGAAGGATCAATAACAAAATATCATCTCAAACAACATTGCATATTGAATACTTCATTTAGTACAGTGATGATAAATCTCGTTTTTATAGAGAGATGCAGGTTTAAGTCTCGCAAAAAGACATTTGAAAATGAATAAATGTCGGAGTTAACAGGAGTCCTTATATCAAAAAGAAATTTTTTTAACCTTTAAATAAACCTGAATGGCTTCTATTTATTACCATCACCTCCAAGTTAATTAATTTATGCAAGTTTGTCTTTTTCTAAACATTTCATTATCAAGCTAATTCAGTATAATATCTTTTAATTAATTCCAATCTACCTAATCAAAAGATTTTTAAATCTCAATTGATAAACAAAAATACCTTTTTCCTTTTCTTATTTTTAGTACAATGCAAAAAACTTTTGTGAACATCCTACACAGTACTAAAAATTAATGAACCTCCCTCCTATTAAGGAATCTAAAACTCTATCCAGCATAGGAGATAATTTATTAGTAATAATTTTTTGTATGGACTTTATAACTTACCAACTCATTAAGCTAATGAGTCTATATAGATCATTTTCAATGATATATATATTTATTTTATTTTCTGATTTTCTCCAATGTCTTATTGACTGGTCACCATATAAAGTACAAATTTTAATGCACAGTTAAGCAAACAATGGCTTCTTGACATGAAACCAGAGGTGTCAATGGATCAGATTGACATTATTTTATTATTATTTTTTATTCGATTTAATTCGAGTCGAAATTTTTTGACCTGTACTCGACCCATTCAAGTCATGAGCTTACCCGAATAAATTGATTAAATATTTAATAATTATTTTTTATATTTTTATACAACATAATCTTAATTAATATATAATCAATCTTAATTAGTATATAAATAAATATTAATTAGTGTAAAATTTCAAAATTAAACCTACAATATACAATTATTGGGGTCATTTCAGGTCAACCCGAGCTGATCCGAGACGGGACAAAAATTGTTGACACATATCCGATCTATTTTTTCTCATATCATTTCGGATCGGATCAGATAAAAAATTACCACCCCTAAAAACCTATGGAATTAAAAAAAAATAGAATTTTTGGTGGATGTGCTAAGCATCCCCCACTAAACCTTAGAAGCT
This sequence comes from x Bolboschoenoplectus mariqueter, assembly GCA_037678475.1. Classification (NCBI taxonomy): domain Eukaryota; kingdom Viridiplantae; phylum Streptophyta; class Magnoliopsida; order Poales; family Cyperaceae; genus x Bolboschoenoplectus; species x Bolboschoenoplectus mariqueter. Next base: position 2,708,329 of record CM075236.1, on the reverse strand, counting down.
GTCATCATGAAAGATCACAATGCTTGGAAATAACTTTGCAGAAAGCAGTTAAAAAATCTTCCTAATTCTTAATCCTCGGTATGAGATTTCAACAACTTAAGCCAAGCTAAATTAAATCCATTATCCATCCCAAGTTCCCAACCCAAAAACGGTATTATACAAAGTTGCAAACATTATTTATCTGTTTCGTTTGACAATATAATTATAGAATAAAATAGCGGAATAATGTGTTATTCCGTATAAACCAACATACTAAATGTAAAAGAATAAATCAAAATAACTACATAAATAGACTATTTTTTTAACGGGTCTAGATTTGTGTTCTTTCTAGGAGCAGTACGTATGTACCTGGATCTGAATGCACTTTAGGCAAGATTGGCTACACCAACAACCTATCATTTGAATATTTTCCATAACGGGCGTAACCCGATCCAATTCATTAACGGGTCCATTAATTGGTGTCTTGATCTGAACCATCAGGCCCATTACCATGCACCTATAGTCATTGTGATACAGAAAAATAATCTTGGTGTTCACAGCTCCTAGTTAACGGGTTGCGGTAACGGTTCAATTATTGGAGACCAAACAACAATCCGACCCATTATCAGCTGTTGAGTTGACCAACTGAAAATAATTGAAGGTACATTATTTGAACGCAACCATCTGCTCGACCTGGTGCTTGTGCCAACTAGTATGAGTTGTATACATAATTTTTTAAACAGATCTTACAAATAAAAAGTAATTTTAACGTATATTTAATTTTTACGGTACATATTTTTAAAAAATATTATTTTAATTAAAAAATTAAAATTATAAATGTATTTCTAATTATTTAGATAGACTATATATCAATTTTGGATTAGTGTGAAAGTGATTTTGTCTTCAATCAAACAATTTTAAAATTTTAACGATAAGGTTTTAATGACTTTATGATGAATGACCAATCGAATTCTAAATTAACTCAAAATTAATACATATTTTATCTAAATAATTAAGAGCACATTTACAATTTTAATTTTTAATTTGAATGGTATTTCTCATAAAAATGTATCATAAGAGATGGATGTACCATAATAGTTAGATATATGTTAGAATTGCTCATAAATAAAAAGAGAGACTGGTATATTTAACTATAATTGATTAATTATAATGAATATATTTTGTGATCATTTGATCTAGTAAAAATAAACTCTAAAAATCATGAAATTTCATGTTCATAAAAGTTAACAAAATCAATGGTTTTGATGTGATATTTGAGTTTCAAATTTTAAAATATAAATAAAAATGTGACTTCATGACATCTTGTGGAACCAAAAACTTATGACATTGAAATCCTTCTCTCTCTTTTTTTAAGTAGATCTTATAAATAAAACGAGAGATTGGTACATTTATTTTTGTCATGAAGTTTTCTTTTTACCACATAATAACCATTCAATTGAAACAAAAATGACAATTTATATGTTTTTAATATACTCGATGCTCACCTTAAAAACAAGAAAATAAAGGGAGTTGATATATAGATAGTGTCATTGATACAATTATCGATACCGATTTTATTATTTAGATTAAATGAGTTATTATTTATGTTAGCGACTTTATTATACAACTTATTTATATAATACTTTTATTATTCAACTTAAGTGACTTATTATTCAGATTAGTAATATCTGAATTGAATAATAAAATACCGTACAAAATAAGTTGTATAATAAAGTCGTTAATATGAATAATAATTCATTTTACATGAATAATAAAGTTTGTATTGATGACGGTATCGATAATGGAATCTCCTAAATATTTTTCTATGTATTTTACTTTAGAGACGACTTTACCGGTACTTCCGGAGCAACCAGGCAATAACTGCCAGAATTACAACGGCAAGGATACACAGGAGGAGGTACTGCATGCAAGAGCAACTGGCTCTGTTTCTTTTGTTCAAGATTGCAACTCTATTTTGAACCCTCTGTTCTCAATAAAACATTAAAAAGCATTTTATTTACCACACTGAAATTTAATTTATATTGAAGTATTCTTATTTTTTTTAAAAAAGAACTAAAATAAAATGACCTCCAAACTTTCTTCCTATGTTTTTACCAGCGATAACCAGATTCCCTTACCAGAATTTTCTTTCTAAACCCCCCCCCCCCCCCCCCCCCCCAACACACACACACACCACCACCACCACCACCAAAACAAACCAACCAGACGCACACAAAATTGTAAAGCATGCTTCAATAATAGAAGGGTTAGGATCACAAGTAATAATGCGACTATGCAAACAGACAGGCATAGTAATTTGACACAGATGCAGTAAATTTGATTACCACCAAATCCAATCACTATTTTTCATTTTGGCGTAGGTCTACATGACTTGCACAGCAAATTTGTTTTACCAGACTATAATAGGATGTATAACAAAACATATCTAAGAAGATGATACGATGAAAAATATAACCTGAAGGCGTGAATCAGTAGGTTCCACAAGAGGGTCCAGGCTATCCTGTACCAATCATATCACACTAAATTAATTTAGGAAAATGTTTGGGAGATATTAAAATCGATACTGATTTTATTATTTATATTAAATGAGTTATTATTCATATCAATTACTTTATTATGCAACTTATTTTTTACAGTATTTTTCTTATTCAACTCAAATACCACTATTATGAACAATAACTCATTTAAATTGAATAACAAAAATACTATACAAAATCAGTATCAATTATGAATAATAAAATTATTAATATGAATAGCAAAATCAGTATCAATTATGATATTGATTATAATATCTGTATATTAGCTCCCATTAATTTATCCTCATTACAAAAATTAGAAATAACAAACAGTAATTGATATATGAAATCACATATACACAACAGTACTAGAAAATTTTGATATGGCATTAACAATATATATATATATATATAGTACTACGTACTATGCCTTTTGCAGTTTTCTACTAATTGATATATATACTTTTTATAGCAATATAAACTATGAAAAGAGGAGAGATGTATACTAACATTTACAAGCAATAATCTAGTGTGCAAATTTAGTTCCTCATTAACTGCCAATGCAATATGCTTTGTGACAAGCACCGTCTCCACCAGACTATCTAACTTTAAAATCTCTCCCTGGACACTGACAATGTGCTGTTTATCAAATCCAGAAGCAAAACCTCTCGCTCGATCCGACCAAATCCTCCCTGTCTTTACTTCATGGAATGCACATGCACTCCCCTTGCTTGATCCCGGCAAATCCTCTGGCCAATCGGCTGCGTTAGATATACCTAAAGCCGAAGCCATCTGTTTCTCTCTTGCTTTCAGATTCAAGAGCATCTCCTGCCTCTTGCGCATCTCTTTATCGGGAATGGATTGTCTCGGTAAACTAGCAAGATCCGCCTCCAAGTATCCAAGTCGAGCGCTGAGAATTCTTATGTCGGATAGCGGATGGGACCCATGCTCTGACAGCATCTCACTGACATCATCTGCTAGCCTGGATGCCTCTTCATACTGTTTCATCCATAGTTCTTCTTCTTCACGATTTGCCATTTCTGATTTCTTGAGGCGATTGAGAAATTATACGAGTTGAGGCTGGATGATTTTCCTCTTTTCTCTCTTCTATCTCTTCGCCAGATCCGGAGGGATTTGATTGCGTCGTTGAGTGAAACAAAACAATATTTTTGGATTAGATTGATTCTTCTAATTTGAATTTGACTGCATGTTAGATTGACTTTTTAAAATTCGAGTATCCTTGTTTTATGTAAATTTTATTTGATCGTCCAATAATATAGTTAACTTATTTTTTTTATTGTAAATTATAGTTAAATAATGAAAATGGAGCGGATTAATTTTTACTTGAAGATTTTTTTTTTTGCAGGAAGAATGTCATATTTCAAAAACTTTACTTCATAATTAGTTGATAAGTTTTCCTAAATTTGTAGTTCAATAAATTCTTGAGTTTATAACTTTGCTATAAAAAAAATCAATAAATTATATATATAAAAAATTATTGAATTACTTTTTATTGAACTACAAATCTTGAGTTTTCATATTCAAAATGTCAATGTTAGTTGTTCAATAAATTATATATATCAAAAATTTGTAGAATGTCAAAATTTATCATTTTTATTTTTTGTATTTATTTTTTGAATTTTACAAAGATGATCTTAAAACTATAATAAAATAAAAATATTTTCATACCAAAGAGTTATCTTTCAAAAATCCAAAAATGTAGTTATAGAATCCTAAAAATGATAAATTTATATTTGTTTTATAAGATTTCGATATGTAGATTTTATTGAGCTATTTACATCGACATATCGGACACGAGAATTTAAACGTTTGAACCATTAAAAAGACCCAGTAATCCTAACATTAGTATAACGCACGACTCATTATTTAATGACCTGTGAACTCTTTATAGTAACTAAACATAATTTTAGATGAAAAATTCAAAAATTCCAATAAAATTAAAAAATGAATATTTTTATTACCAAAATATTTATTTATTGAAAAATTCAAAAAAACCAATTATCACAATAATCGGACCTACACATCGAGGGCTCCCAAGTCCCAATTATCAAAAGTCAATCTATTAAATTTGTTACTAAAACATTTAAACGTTTGATTTTCCACATTATTCGTAATTATTTGATAAGTTGAAATCAACTTTAATATTTTTTCTGTAAAAAATGTACTGGAGTAAAAATTCTATATTATTAAAGTAGAGGAGGGTTCAAATGCCTTTATCATGCCTCCATTTTTTTAATTTGTTAATAACAAAATTTTGAAATTAAAATGTCAAAATAAAATCGTTAGATATAATTTACATTATATTGTCTTCATGAACATGAAACAGTATTAACATTTTGATTTTGATTTTATATGAATCGGTAATTGAAAAAAATAACACTAAAAAATTATTCATAATAGAGCATTTTTTATAATCTATTGGACCGAAATGGCGTGGTGATTGAAATGCAATTAAATTCAAAGTTGAAAGGAAGGCCCAATGTTATTGGATCATTGGTTAGGCTTTAGAGAGACTCAGATAGAGTGTTGGGCTTTGCAATAGATAGAGGCTGATTTCCTTTCTATTTCTGGCAAATTAATAATTTGTTCATAGATCTAACTACACCTGTAGGAAAACGATCCAATCTATTTTTCTACAAGGGGCTTGATGAGAAAAGTAATACGGTCTATAATATATTTAAAATTACATTAAAATATATTTAAACATTTTTTTATTATGTTTCTATATGTTTTAATTAATTTATATATCATCAAAATTCACAAATAAATCATTAGATATGTTTATTAAATATTTATATATGGTTTTGGAGCTAAACTAACAAGATATGATTTATATTTCAACTCAAATTGCAATAAAATACATTTTAAAACGTTTTTGAACAAATTTATATACATTTTTAAATAATTTGACATCATTTCTGATTGAAATATCATCAATATACCCTTAAAAGCTACTGGATATGATTATCAATTCTTTATACGTGCTTTCAGAGTTAAATTGATTAGTTTTTATCTATATTTTACCTCAAATTGCTCTAAAATACATTTAAAATGCTTTTGAACATATTTATATAGGTTTTTCATCAATTTGCCCACATTTCTGACTGTAATATCCTCAAAGTTCACTCAAAAGCAATTAAAAATGCTTATTAAAGACGTATAATCTGAAGTCGAAGAGATGTATGATTTCTTAAAATTTGGAAATTGAGAATGTATAATTCTATTAATCTTAGGGAGTCTGAACGTGAAGCGCACTGTCAATTCAAAACGCACAGAACCAGATATGTTTGATCTCTATAAAGGTTTGTGTGAAAGACAAGGATGTATGATTCCATATAGTCTGTTGACCTTTCAAGCCCTAGATTTGAAGCGCTATGCCGATCCGAAATTTGGGAAATTAGAGAACCGGGAACGTATAATTCTTTATTGATTTTTAGAAATGAGCAATATTAAATCTGAATCGCACTGTCAATTTAATATTCTCTTAACTTGTTTGGTCATGATTTAATGTTCTCTTTCCAAGGGCATTTTAGGAACTTTGGGTTAACATTTAACCTCTCTAAGACATTTAGAGGGCATTTTGGTCATTTTAATCAATATTTGACCATCCTGAGGCATTCCAGGGCATTTTGGTGATTTTGGTCAACATTTGAACATCCTGAGGCATTCAGGATATTTTGGTGATTTTGGTCAACATTTAACCACCCTAAGGCATTTAAGGGTATTTTGATAATTGTGGTCAACACTTGACCACCCTAAGGCATATAGGAGTATTTTGGTACTTTTGGCATGCTTGACATGTTCAGTCAAAAACTTGGACATATTTGCATATTTGATATATTTGGTTAAAGATTTGGACATATTTACATATTTGATATATTTGGTCAAAGATTTAGATGTTTTTGGAATATTTGGAATTATTTTTATTTGATAATGTCATATTATCAAACAAAATTTTATTTTATTTTTGTGATAATTTTATTTATTTACACAAAATAATATGCACGACATATGATTTTGAATTTTATTTGAAATAAAATACAATCAAAATTGACATTTTATTGTCTAAAAAATATCTTTAAATGAAACCATGATTTTTGACATATTTTACATGATTTTTGGACTTGAGAAAACATTTTTATTCAATCAAATTTTTTTTGTATGTATTTTATGAGCTAAACTAAAGAGATACAACTTAAATTTTGTCTAAAATTACATTAAAATGCATTTAAAATATTTTTGATAATGTTTGTGCAATTTTTTAATTAATTTTGCTTTATTTCCAATTGTCATATTGTCCAAATTCATACATGAGCTGTTAAATATATTTATTAAATGTGTTTATGTATTTTCAGAGCTAAACTAAAGGTATACGATTTATATTTTGACTAAATTATATTAGAATGTATTTAAAGCACTTTTGATCATATTTATAAATATTTGTAATCAATTTATTTCTGAATGTAATATCTTCAAAATTTATACATACGCTGTTTGATGTGTTTATTAAATATTTATATGTATTTTTGGATCTAAATTAAAGATATATATCTTGCTTTAAATTATATTAGAATGTATTTAAAATTTATATATATTTTTAATCAATTTAGTTTTATTTCTGATTGCAATAATATAGTAAAAAATTTTCAATAAATAATTTTAGATACAAAATACGAAAAATAACCAAGTGAATAATAACGAATCGAACCTAGGATATGCCACAAACTTGTCCATCCTTATAACGGGTCTTGCCGACCCGTCACACGAACTCCAAGTTTTCAACCCGGTACAAGCCAAAAATTTGATCAAACTGTTTTGTTTGAACTTTGAAAACATATATAGTGCATTTCAAAAAAGCATATTTATTACCAAGAAGACTAGCTATAGGCCTATTAGCTCTTGAAAAGCAAACTGCTATTTGCAGATCACGGAGCTAGCACAAACCCTTTCTATTTCGTACCAATCCATGATTGCGTGCATCATGCATGCTGACGGTGTAGGCGATTTGGTCTACTGTTTGAGCGCATTTTCAACGCTACCACAAAACAAGTTGCGTGTGGGATTTTCATAACTGCAGTGAAGAAAATTCACCTTTTCACAGTTACATGAATGAAATCTCTCGTAATAGTTGGAGCATGGCAGGTAAACTAAAACAAGAACCCTTTTTCTGATTTCATATACATGGTTTCTTCTTTGAGATGTTGGAACTATGCTCAATCGAGCTCCAATTGAAGCCAAACAAACACAAACCAGACCAAACGACATCAATCAAGGCGATTTCTCTTGGTTTATTTGTTCATTAACTTACAATATAAAAAATGATGAATTACTTAACCCACTACATGCATGCAAGGTTGTTCCACCACAAAAGTCACTGTTTTTTCCTTTTTTTGATATAAAAATTTTCATTAATCTTCATATTTATTTTTTTCAAATATTTTTTTTATAGATTTTAAACATGTGTTTTTTCGTAGAAAGACAAAACATATCATTACTGTATTACTTGCGATTCTCACAAAAATTACTGTTAATTCCTAACCCATTAGATTTGAAAAAAAAAGATATAGAAAAGTTTTTTTTATTTTTTTGAATGAAGACTTCGTTAATCTTGACATTTTTTTTAAATATCTTTTACATAATTTAAATTTATACCCATCGAGATAAAATCTATTATTATTATACTAAATCAGCAAACAGTGGAAGAAAAAGTATGAAGAGAAATAAAGAAGAACAGGGAATCAGCGAATAAAGAGTGTTGGTCCCATTAGAGATCCCGGTATTGCAGTGTCGGTGTGCCGCACAATGAATCCATACCATGATCATTGATCACCATATATGCCATCTTTATGATCATCTTTATGATCACCATATATGCCATCTTTATGATCACCATATATGCCATCTTTATGATTGTGCTTGGCACATGACCTCTTCTTCTTTCTTCTCTTATAGGTGTCGTATCTGCATCTCAGTAGCTAGGCGCTAGGAGTAGGAGCAAACAACCTTGTCAGAAAATCAGAAATTGACAATTGAAGATGTGATATGTTGTTTCTTCCTGGATTACTAACGAGCAAGTGGAGTGAGGTTGAATCTCGCTTTTTGGTACTTAATTTGATATCAAGGAAAAAGAAATGAAATGATTTGTTTGTTTGTAGTATGAGGTACGGTATCTGCCGAATTATTTAATTATACTCAACCACTCGGAACAAAAAAAAAATGTTGAAGAATTAAATTTGTTTATGCGTTGATTAAAATATTTGGATGATTATAATGGAATTAATGATCGAAAACAAAATAATCTAGTATTCTAGTATAATATAATTTAGGAGTGTCAATTCTCGACCCGACTTGATAAGTCGATTTGATCCGATATAATTTGAGATAAAATAGATGGTATATGGATTAATAATTTTTAACTTGTCTCGAATTGGGTCGACCTGAAATGACATGTGTAATTATACTTTTTAGATTTAATTATGAAAATTTATACTAATTAAGATTAATTATTTATTAATTAAGGTTAAATTGCATAAAAATATAAAAAATAATTATTAGTTATTTTCATTATCATCAACATGATTGTGGTTATCAATAACATTATTTTGTTCTTTATTATTAATTTTTAATATAATTATTTAATTGCAAGCGATTAATAATATTCTAAATCAAACCTCTCAGAAAATCCCTCTAACTAATTTTTCATTTTTGACAAAAAAAATATATCTACATATACTAACTTTTTATTTTAATAGAAAATACATTAATGCGCTTTTATGTGTTTAAATCCAACGAGTCCAGATGTTTATATGAATGACTCATATATTTATATCTCTTACTCCAAGTGTTTATACATTTTAAGCAATTGTTTATATTTTATTTTGTACTCAGGTATTTATATAATTAAAACAAATGTTTATATCTCGCGCTCGTGTGTTTATATATGAGATTCAAGTATTTATATAAATCATCAAAGAAAAAAATAATAAGAGAGAGAAAAGAGAAAAAATATCTCGAAAAACAAAAACACATTGAGAGAAAAAAAATAAGGATATTGACTGGAGAGAGGAGAGAGAGAGAGAGAGAGAGAGAGAGAGAGAGAGAGAGAGAGAGAGGGTTTTGAAAAAATAAAAATGTGTGGGAGAAAAGAAAACATGAGTCTCAAAAAATAAAAAAACGCGTAGAAGACAAGTTACATGAGCTACTTAGGTGTTTATATAAGTAAATCGGGTATTTATATGTTGGACTTAGGTGTTATATAATTAAATAGTGAAATTAATTTGGAGATAACAACTTCCAAGAAGGAAACTGACAAAAATTACGTGGTCCAACTGGAGTAAAAAACGTGTGGGGAGATAAATTGAGGGATGGAGTCTCGGAGAGATAAGTATTTTCTCTATTTTTTAATATGATTATATTATTATTGTGACTATTATTTTTAATCATTTTATTACCATTATTTTATTTCAACCGCTATGTTATGATTACTATTATTATTATTAATTATTACTACTTTTACCATTATTATTATTGTTATTATTATCATCTAATCATATTAATTGCTATTCTTAACGTTATTATCATTATTTATATATTTCAATGTGATAACAAAAATACTATTATCTTCTTATTCTCCTTCTTAATCAAATTAGAATAATTTATAGTAATACAACTTTACATAAAAGAGTATGCTTCTATAATTTTATGTCTCAACTAAACATAAATGATCTTAGGCTAAATTTATTTTATAGATGGTCTAATAAAGACAAAGATATTATTTTTGCCTTGTTGAACTGATATTAAATTTTTTTTATACTTGTTTCAATATTTGTAATGTAAACACTTGTTAGTAAGTGGCGAAAATAATAATTTTGTTCTTTGTATTAATTTTCCTCTCTCCCTAGCAACCTTAAAAAAAGAAAAAGAAAAAGAAAAAGAAAACAATCTGTCATTTATAAAGACAAATAATAGTTGTGCGTTTTGACATATTTATTTTCTGCATTCTATTTTTGCAAACATGCTATTTTTAAAAGTCATGAAGGATGAAAATATTGTTTTTGTCCTTATAAAATAATATGTTAAAAATAAATTTGATTTTAAGTCATAAGTGTAGACTTTTTGTTGCTCAAATTATCTATAGAAATGCATCTGTACCACACTGATACTGTTTTGATGCAAGTTAATCCAATGTAGGATTAGTAATTTTTTTCATGTTAGAAATGTTGTTTTGTTTATACTTTTTGGTTGTTTTGTTCTATTTGATTAAGAGGATTTAGGGTTTTTGGTATTGGTTGGGGGGGGGGGGGTGGTTTCTAACATTTTTTTTAATTTTTTGATATAATGATAAAAATAATATTTTTTTTATGTGTTACATGTTCATTAACAAGATGAAAAATTATTTATGAATATTTAAAATTAAATAACTTGACTCCTCATTTTATCTCAAAAATTGAAATGTTTTTTCCCACTTGCTAATTCCTATTCCACTTGTTCTTGGATAATCTTTATGGACGTTACATTTTGTCGTTTTGATTGACTAATATTACTTTACATGTGTATCATAGAGAGAACAAAATATTGTCTTCACAATTTTTGAAATCGATATTTTCCCTTATTAAATGAAAAAGGCGAATCATATCCCTAACCCCTTTATTACGAGTATCTCGTATTTTACTTGGCACGTGTAAAATATTCGATCGATGAAATCTTCAAATGACATTTTTTATGTACTCATTTGTCCGGTTCTTGATAATTAGTATCATGCATGTGTACATACACAAATTAAAGGCGATTGAGATATGCACTTTGTATATATGAGTCGTACCTCAATCATGAATAGTTTTCTAGACATTCTTATGATGATTTGATCAAAATTGAGTTGGACGTCTCGGTGTCACCCAAATTGCTTTAATTAATGAACAAAAAGTGATAATTATAATCCTTAATCATATTTTTTATTTATATTTCAAATGTATTTATATTTCTTTTCAAAAATATTTATATCTAATAATAAAAATATTTATATCTTATATTAATAATATTATAAATTTTGTAAGCTGTATGTTTACTTGTATAATAAAATTCTTAATTTGAATTTTTCTATAATCTTTCATGAACAAGAAAAAGATAAGTATTTTTTATACTAATTATAAACACTTTTAGATTCAGATATAAATAAATTGACTATTTAGTAGAAATATTTTTGATATACAGATAAGAAATACAGACTACGGAGTGTATGAATAATTTTTCTTAATGAATTCATATAATTTCATAGGTTCCTGAAAATAGGAAAAGAAGAGCTTATTGGATTTCTTTACAACTGATTGGTTTCAATTAGGCTTGCTTGGTTGGCCTGGCCCAAAATAAATAATGTGTGATTTTGAGAGAGAGAGAGAGAGAGAGAGATAGAGAGAGAGAGAGAGAGAGAGAGAGAGAGAGAGAGAGAGAGAGAGAGAGAATGAGATAAGATCATAAATCCACTTATACAAGCTAGATTAGAATCGTGCTCTTTAGTATAGAGAACGACAACAAGGAGAGATGATGGTAACAACTAAAGGTGGCAATGGCATGTTGTTGTCGTATGCTTGCGATTACGATTATGTGGTAGCTAATGGTACAAATTTTTGTTTATGATCTTTTTGTTTGCTTTGGTATCTTTATTGTCTCCTTTCAAATCACGACGTTTAATGATTTTATACGTGTAAAGAGAATGTGTCTATTAGAACATTTTCGTTTAATTTGAAAAAAAAATTATAGATGTTGATGGGAGGTTTATAATTTCAATCATAAGAATATAAATTTAACAATTTTATTAAATTAGTACATCATCTAAAATATCATATTAGATTTTACAATTGCTTTGAAGGTAATATGAACATCTTCATTTTTGTAATTATAAAAAATTATTCTCCATACTAATTTTAAAAATTAATTATTTTTGTCATGTTAGCGAAGCTAAAATTATAGAGATATAATATTCTGAAATTAATAAAAAAATTATTAAATTACTGTTGTGATAAATAAATTCGATGAAATTAATTATTTTTGTCAAGTCAACAGAATTGAAATTGTAGAGACATAAACGTTATGAAATTAATAAATTATTGTCAAAAAAGGGCACATTATATTGTTATTTACTTAATTTTATGAATATTTTACTAAACTGAATGGACACACAAAACATTCCATGAAATATCAAAATGATTACACATACACGTGCGAGTATGTAGAGTAAAATTAGAATGCTTCTAGGAGCATCGGACTTCTTGGTGCTTTTAATTCAAAATCCGTTGAATTGGTTTCAAACGATGAATCCAAATTGCTCAATAAATTACTTATATTAAAATTTTATAGGATACTAATTTTTTTTCTATTTTTAGTGTTTTTTAACTATTTATTTCATATTTTTGAAAGTAGTTTATTTTTATATGCAAAAATTCATTATTTTATTATTATTATTAGAGTCATTTTAAAAATTTGAAAAAATAGTTAGAAAACTCTAAAAATAAAAAAAAATATCAGTATTTTATAAGATTTTGATATGAAATATTTATTGAACAACTTGAATTTTTCGTTTGAAATCGATTTGATATGTTTTTTAGATAAGAGTACCGAAATAAACTCCGTGCTTTTAAGAGCATCCTAATTTTACTATATATTCTTGTCGTCCATCCCTGTATTTGAACTATATATGCGAATTAAAACGAAACTTTCGCTGGAAAAAATAAGATTGAAAACCGTAATAGAAATGCCTTCTGTTTCTATGCACAGGGCAGCATCAATTCAATCAAATTCTAAGCATCCAATCCTGTCCGTCCGATCTTTGTGCTTTTGTTTGATGCTCTCTCCACTATTCTGATTTTTCGCTGGCTGCTTTTGTTCGATGGATCTGAACTGTACACGTGTGATATATCTATTTGCTCCGAGTCTGAGTGGTTAGTTATCACTCACTAGTGCGTGGTGTTGGGGTTTTGATTTTCTACTACGCAATACCTCGTTACTTTATATATGAACAGATGAATTATAGAAATTTTTTTTTGAAATTTACTTTACACGAATCTTAATATAATCAAATATATAACATACTATATTATACAGTACAACGAAACAGAGGATATAAATCTGTAATGCTGGGCATATGATATAATTACGAGACCAAATTTGCTTTCTCCATCCAATCCGTGGTCCTTTGAGTTAAAGAGATCCATTTCGTCACCATTGGCAACCAAAATCTTTGTGAGTTCTGGTGTTCCACAACTTTCTCTTTGAGGCATGGTTGGAACTTGAGATCATTTATTTCTGGGTGCGATCTCAAATCTCATCTCGCTGTTTTTATCATCCCTACAGTCTAGGCTACAGTGTTCTATTGTCCAAACACCAAATCCTCAGTGGATCAGGTCGAATCTCTGTGGCTGTGCCCCAATCCCCAATCCCCATGTCTGTTTGGTTGCTATGCAATCCCCACGTCAGTTTGGTCGAGTTCGGCTCCTCTGTATTATTCGTATTATTCCATACATGGAATGAGTAATCGAACTGATTCGAATGCTATTTATCTATGTTTAATAATGCAAGCAATATCAAATTCATGCTAAACGATTCAAAATTTGTCCGCTCCACACGTAGTATTATGAGAGATATGAAGTCAATTTGATTTTGGATTTCAAGCTCTCCCAATTCAGCCAAAGTGATTACATCAGTGATAATACACTGATACTGAATTCTAGTTGCAACACAGGGCAAGTGCAGGTTACCTTTTTCTTTTATCATTTTGAAAGAGATGTCGGCGAGTTTTTAAGCAAGAAAATCAAGATGTTTATCGCCTTGTCATGAATGTGACACAAGAATATAAAAATTGTTTCTTAATATTTTGATGGATAATTACTTAATTAGTAAATTAGTATCGTGTATAAGCCATTTATAAAAAGTTATCTTCTTTGATTTATAATCTTTAACCGACACTATTGAGGCCGGATTAATCAATGATATTTGAGAGCTAGATTCTCATCTTTCTTTTAAAAAATAAAAAGATTTTGGATATTTGGTACATCTCTTTTTTTTTTCTCCTACTGATGAAAAAAATAAAAATAAATAGTTGCATCTTAAAATATATGCATTTCTATAAAAATAAAAGATGGTATTTTTTTTTATCATATCGGTAACTTCATTAATTATTCATTAAACAATACAATATCATAATCATTGCAATTCATTCTAAATTTTAATTATTTAGAAGAGCTTAGCTGACCTCGTCAATTATTTTGGTCTAGACGACTTTCGCGGATCAATTATTTTGTAATTTTGACATCAATCATAATAAACCGAAAAACCAAATATTTCATTTTCACTTAGAAAATTGACATGGATTACATGTACATCAAATTTTGGACTTCTACTGTATAAATTTTTAAAAGTTGAAGTATCATAAAAAGTGCCTAATGAAGCCTCATCAGTTTTAATTATTTGAATTAAAAAGGGAGGGAGGCATTGGTTGGTTTGTGGAGTTTCTGGCGTGAAATTGATAGCAGTTGGTATCAATATCAGTATCAGTGTCAGTATCAGTATCAACGGCTGACTTTTTTCTCTTCAATATAAGAATTTCCGTTAACTTCGGTACTTATTTCTTTTTAAATATCTTTTACGGAACTTGAACCTGTATCTTTTCGTAAAAAGACGAGATCTATTACTATTATACTAGATCTGCGGCTCATCAACGGCTCATCAAGGCCTGACTTAAGCATGCAATATCTCCAGTCTCCACTATCTACTTTCTTTATTCTTTCTCTCTCTTTTTTTTTTGCAAAATTCTTTTGGCGTTTCTATACCTACTTATATCATCCGCTTATTAATTAATTTGTATATATGCCTACTGATCATTGAAATAATTAATCTTGATATTAGTTAATTTGTGACTACTAAAAGGGTTGGCTTGTTTGAATTTTCGTTGAAATCGTCAATCTAATTCAATATTTTCGGATTATAATAATCTGTCATTACTAAAAGGGGAAACAAATTTAATTCTAGCTTATGTATAAATTATTCAGATTTTGCAGGTTTAGCTGATTCATTTGAAAGAAAAATTTATTATAAAAACATATGTAACAATAACTTATAGTTTTATAATTTTTCATATACAATATATACAGGAGCTGATATATACATATCGTAATTGATACCATCATCGATACCGATTTTATTATTCATGTTAATGATTTTACTATACGACTTATTTTGTATAGTAATTTTATTATTTGACTTAACTGAGTTATTATTCAGATTAGTGGTATTGACTTGAATACTAAAAATACTATAGAAAATAAGTTTCATAATAAAGTTATCAATATGAATATTAACTCATTTTACAATAATAAAAAAGTCAGTATTGATAATGATATCTCCTAAATATTTTTGTATACACTATAACAAACAATAAGACATAGCAAGTTCTAATGAAAATAAAAAAAATATAATAGGTATCAAACCATTTCAATAATAATATAAAAAATTAATGTACAAATTTTCTTTAGGAAAATAACAAAAAGTGGTCTGGTTAGGTTTACTTCACTTTTTCTTTTTAGAAATCCATATTCAAAATTCTTTTTGTCAAGTCAATTAAAATCAAATTTTGTGTCATATCAAGTCCAAAATCTATGATTTTTTTTTGGATCAAATCAATTAGATAGATCGGATAATCAAATCAATGTAGCATTGTCGCTTTTTACTCTATAATATATATATATATATATATATATATATATATATATATATATATATATATATATTATAGAATAAAACTAGTGTGAGGTGAAGATCACCGACACTCTTGGTAAAATAAAAAACCTATCGAATCGACTTAAATTTTCAAATTCAAGTTGCTTAACAAATTTTTCATATCAAAAATCTTTGTAGAATACCGAAATTTTCTATTTTAAAATTTTCTAACTATTTTTTTCAGATTTTTTTGAAAATGACCTATTTTCATATAAAAACATTCATTATTTTCTTATTATTTTAGAATCATTTTCAAAAATCTGAAAAAAAATTTAGAAAACTCTAAAAATAGAAATTTTGATATCCAATAAGATTTTGATATGAAGAATTTATTGAGCTACTCGGATTTATCGTTTGAAGTAATTTTGATCATTTTTTTGAGTTAACTTCACCAAAGACTTGGTGAGCTTAAGTTCATCAGAGCTTTACTTTATATATATATATATATATATATATATATATAGAGAGAGAGAGAGAGAGAGAGTAAAGCTCGGTGCTTTTAGTTCAAAAATCTATCAAATCGACTTCAAATAAAAAATTCAAGTTGCTCAATAAATTCTTTATATCACATCTTGTAGGATACCGAAATTTTATACTTTTAGAGTTTTCTAACTATTTTTTTTGAAATTTTTAAGAAGTGATAGTAAAGATAATTTCTTATTGGTTAATTTATTTGCCATAATAACCTTATATTTACTGATAATTCCTACGCACCTGGATTTAAAAAAAGAAAAGAAAAGAGTATTTTTTTTTATGAATTTCTTAACATCTAGCCATTATTATATGTATTATTCCTACACTATAAATATATGCTCTAAGCACAAGCTTTTATAGCAACTAAGCTATCAGATAGCAACATAATAATTGAGCAATATTAGCCCTTCTTTATCATTATCAACAAAGTCTATGCTAATTAAGTGGGATTCCAATTGACACTTTATTAATTAATATATAACTAATTGGTCCCTCTTGTTCCCCTTTCCTCAAGGATAACTTACTTTAATTAATATATGAATCATCCATTAGTTACCAAAACGAAAAGAAATTAAAAAAAAATAATCAGCAAAGAAAAATATTATAGAAAAATAAAAGGAGGATTTGCAAAGAATATTTACCATATATTCACATGGTGTGTTATCTAGTTAGGAATTAGTTAGGATCATGTATTAATTTGAGAATGATAGACATAATTGCTCCATTCTTTCAGGAGCACGTGCTTTAATAGTTGTTAAAGTTTTAAGAAATTAAATTATGTCTTATTTAATTTAGTAATTAATTAAGGCATTGTATTATGTATGAATATTTCATATGTTCAAAACTATCTGCACTTTGAATGAAATGAAGAATATTGGTCTACATCTCATGCTTAAAAAAAATAAGGGTTGACGTTTTAACAAATGTTGAAAATATAATAATATAATGAAACTAAATAGCTACCGCAGCCATCAAATTAAACTTAATTTGGTTGTATTGTTCATGCAGATAAAATATGTTTTTAGATAATTGTAACGTACACCTAACTTATATTTAATTAAGTTTTATGATTCATATCTTTATAAAATATTATTTAAATTAAAAATTAGATTTGCCTATGTATTTTTCATTTCTTAAATAACACATGTATCAAATTTGGATTGATTGAAAGATCAAAGTCTTCCATCAAATTATTTTAAATTTTTTAATAATGAGATTTTAATTGTTTTATGATAAAATAAAAATCAAGAATCTAAATTGACTCAAATTTTAATACACGCACTTTTTAAATAATTAAGAACACATATATAATTTAAATTTATTAATTAGAATATTATACTTAAATATGTATTCTAGAATTATTATTTTATTTTGCTTTCTTCTAAACCAAGTTCACTTAAGATAGTTAATTAGATTGCAATTATACATACGTAATCTTCTAATTCTAACCAACTACAGAAAAACTATTCATAACTTCAGTTATAATATTTTTTTTCCTTTTAAGGTATGTAGTACAATAACTTTATTCTTAGTGCATGCACAATTTTACGTACTTAAAATGGATTTCTTAGGCTGTGCTCTCAAGTTTGAGAGAGAAAGAAAGGGAAGTGATGGAAAGATGAGAGAATAAGAAAAGGGTTAAATTTTAATACTTCAAATTAAAAATGAATAAAATGTGAAAAAATAAATAAATGATTCTCGCCATTCACCTCCTCTCATCTCGTCTCACCTCCTCTAATTTTAAATCGGGAGCGAGATAAGAGTTCTTCTTTCTTCCCTCTCTCTTCTTCTCCACCTCATTCGCTTCCTCTACTCACCTTTGAAGCACATTCTTAGTATTTTTCCAGGAGGGGTACAAGATAAAGCAGAGAGAGGATATCTCATCACAGATATTAATTTGTCCAACAATTAATCCATTCCATATTTCCATTAGTGAAAGATACTTTTTGGTAAATTAATTAATCAGTTCTCTGTGTGCACTTTTGGGTTGGCCCAACCAGCAACTAGAGCTGTGCTGTGCCTATTATATAAATTAAAAAGCAATCATCAACACAGATCATTCAATATGACAATATGGACATGGTACTAAGATAAACTCATGGGGAAATTAATATCCTTCTATCAAAGAATTAAACAATGTAGCTAAGTTGGAATGGAAAGGATTAGAAGCCATCCATCCTTTGAGATGTATGCATCCAAAGGTGCACTTACAAATTCAAAGGTATATCTTTGGGATGGAAGAAGGAAAATAGTAAAAATTATTCGATAATTAATCCAATAATAGGAAAAGATTATATTTTGATTAATAAAATATGTAACCTTTTCAACTATTTGATTATTAAAGTCACGAAAAAGTATATTGTAAAAAGGTATATTAACAGAAGAAATATAAAACACATCAACTAAAGAGCAAACGCTAAATTCATTAAATAATGCTTGTGATAAATAGAATGGAATATCTCGATAATGGTTAATTTGACAATCTTAACAACAGTTTTTCAAATAAATTCGAAAAAAATCTTAAAACAAAAAAAATAATTTTGAACTTATAGTTAAATTGTGTTTCAATTTTTCATATAATTTAAGTATCATTTGATATTTCGTAAAAAAACAATCAATCTATAAGTTGAGAAATATATTTATAAGTTTTTCTATTTTTTAATTTTTTAAAATTAACCGTTCTCAACTTTCCTATTTTTTAAATTCGAATATATCGTCATATATTCAAATTGTCAAATTAACCGTTCTCAAAAAATTTCTATCCAAATAATTAATGCATAATCACAGAGAAGCAATGTCGTTAGCGGTCAGAACATGGTTCGGTCATGGAACTCAAACATCCAAATGCTACAAAAAATTTCACGGTCAATAATATATTATCGTGAGAATCAGCTTTTAGTTTAGCGACAAAAGTAATATTTTTCATAATGAGAGGTCACAAATTTGAAACAAAAATGATGGTTCTTTATGAATATTTAAAATTGAGCAGTTTAGATTCTCATATTCATCTAAGAAAATAAATAATCTGTCATTGTTGATGTAAGCTATAAGGTCACATTTTCATATTTTATATAGGATTAAAGAGATTTCATTCTAGAAAATCTATCTGTTAGATTTTGATTGGACCTCTCTGAATAGATAAAGGCAAATTCACTAACCCATCACAATAATGATTAACGGATTCAAGTCTTCTATTTTTTCGGCCGAGTTTTGATACAAAGCTAATACAGAATCTAGTCTATAAATCCTACATTATATATATAGATTCTAGATAGAAATAATTAAGTTTTGTTTTTATATATACTTTCAGATTGAGGGGAATCCAATCTGTCACACATGTTTAGATTTTAGACGTAATTAATTTTTTTTTTGTATTATTTTGGATTTGAGGGAATATATAGCTTTTCATTTAGTGGCTATTGGAAGTTGAGTGGTGGTAAATTTAAAACTCAACTAGAAAATTTCTAATGTATATTTAAAGTAAAATTTTGATTCTATTTTTATTTTAAAGAAGAAATTATGGATTGAAAAAAGATTTAGTAGAATTTTATGTTTATCCTTTCCAAACTTCAAAATTATATATTTTTCCTTCTAATTCATAATATAATATATATCCTTCAAAATTATTAAAGACCTCATACTTAAAATTTTTTTTATCATCCTTTTCATTAAAACTAACCACACATTTATAATTCCTCATTACCTATATTGTAAATAAAATATAAAGTTCTCTTTGAACAAAATTCTCAGTATATACAATACAGATGCAGCTATCAAATATTAATATCAATCATCAAAGATTTTATATTCTTATTCAATTGGAGGCAATTCAGTCATTTTTTTCATCTTGAAATTATCATGTTTGCTTCTGTTCCACAGTTGAGAAATAGGGTTATGGCTTGAGAGATGATGGGGTTGGGAAGACAAAGCTAAGAGCATGAGAATGAAAAGATGAGAGGTGAAATGTGTTTTGAAGTTTGGTATGCTGGGTGATGTTGACAAAGAGAAGATAATGGTATAGTAGTCATAAAATATTAATTAAGATTTTAATTCGAGTTTTAAATTATTTAATCAGAGCTAATTTGAACTTTTGAACATATTTTGATATATTATAAAATTTTATTAGACAAAAGTTAGAGTTTTATTAATTGAAAGGTTAATATAATATTATAAATTTTAAAGGAGAAAAAATATGTGATTTCAAAATTTTGAAATAATATACACAATATTTCTGTCAAAAATTTCGGTACCTTACTTCAACACCTCCTATATATGAGGCTATCCCAAGTAAAAATCTTCTTTTCTTCTATTTCATTTGGTTGATTTTATTGGATATTTTTTTGTGCTTTAGTTTTTGTACACTTTTCTCTCACCTTTTTTTAATAATTTCATTAAACTACAACGTATATAAGCGATCTTAATTTGAAACTATTAATTCGTCTTATTTATTTTCTCCTATATCTGATGTCGATAATTTCTTCTCTCTCTTAACCCCCCCTTGTAGATCACCTTGGTATGTCTCTTTTTTTCTTTGTCATTTATCAACTTATTGCACTCTAGTTAAATAAAAACAAAAGGTTGAAATTCAATTCGTAATTCAAGTGGAAAACTATATTTGGAGACTCAAGGAACCTTGTTCA
Source organism: x Bolboschoenoplectus mariqueter (assembly GCA_037678475.1). NCBI lineage: Eukaryota > Viridiplantae > Streptophyta > Magnoliopsida > Poales > Cyperaceae > x Bolboschoenoplectus > x Bolboschoenoplectus mariqueter. The sequence continues at coordinate 2,686,911 of CM075236.1, read as the reverse complement.
AGTTTTAGCGGACACAATATTGTGAGACTTGTGAGTCGTCTCCATCATCAAGAAAAAAAATAAAAAAAAAAGAATAAAAATTTAGTGATAATTGATTAACTTTAATCTCCACAGTAGTTTTCACATGTAAAAAGTTTTTAATGTGGAAAAAAAAAATCAAACATGCATTTTTAGCTTTACATATTGAATTAGTGTATGTTAAATTTAAATAAAATTTAAATATCATATGATATTTGATCATAAATTGTTAAATATGAAACATAAAAAATTTCAAATTTGTTGAGCATTATAACTTCCATTAAGTTTATCACTATTGATGCACATGCAAACATATAGTCATATTCCATATGCTAGATATCAAAATTATAATTTTTTTTTATAATTATCAAAATTGTATCCTGAGTCAATTGGCAATTATCGATGGATAAAATGGTGGAGCCATGTTATGGTAGAATCGGACACTTGTCCCGCTTAAAAAAATATTTTTAAAATATAACCCTATCAAATTATAAAAATATGCTGCAATTTTAATATAATAATAAAAAAGATGCCTCAAACCCACAAAGTATTTTGCAAAACATGTTTTTAAAACTATATTTTTAACATACAAAAATTAAAAAATTATATTTTTTCTTAAAATTTATCTCATCCAAACCTGAGTCTGGATCCGCCCCTGGATGGATACCACTATGAGATATGTTTGAGAAACAGTACATCATATATACAAAGTGAAATTAACGCTGTCAAAGAAAAAGAGAAAAAAAGAAGGAAAAAAAAAGTAAAGGCCAGCAAAAGTAGGAGGGATTAATTGATTAGTCTGAAGATTAGAAGATTAAGAACAAAAATAAGTGCAATGCATGTGTCTGCATGTGGGCATCAAAGTGGAATAGCTAGCTAGTGACATGGAACACAAAATTAACTAAAGCACGCACACTTTGGATGGTCTGCTGTTGCATTTATGAAACCCTAGTTAAATTAGCTATTTAATACTTTTAGTTCAGGAGTTACCTAGATCATCATCATCATGTGTTAGGACCAGTATATATATACAGTGATCTAAAAAGCTAAGTTAGGTTTATGTTATTCAGCCTCCAAGGTTCAATTAATTAATTATAAGTGGATGGATCAATGTACCTTAATAATTCAAACTCTACAAAAATTGGGCAATATAGGGTAAACCCTATTAAATTTTTATATAACAACATTTTTTATTTTTTTTTATCTTAGATATGTAAATTTAATTTTTCCAAGACATAAAAGAAATGTCACAGTTAATAGAACTCTCATTAAAAAAAAAAAATAAAACAAGCAAACCCAATAAGGTCACTATTTAGACCTAGATGACTGGAGAACAAATACAATGAACCAAATAAAATAAAATAAAGTCCAGGAGCATTTTTATTTTTAACATTATAACCTCAAGCGTGACAGGCTCAACTATGCTTGAGAAAACGACCATTCAGATAGAGCAAGGTGCTTGTATTAGGTTACCAGAGCATTTAGTACTTTTTTGTATTTTTCATTCCGTACTTTTATACTTCTATTATCTCAGAATTTATTTTATAACTTGAATGAAAACCTTGTCTAATTAATTAACTAACAGGAGTTATCCCAAAATAAGACTGAAACCAAGTGCGCTTGTTAGATACATATAGGAATAATAATACGGATTTGATCGATCTCGCGCGGTTCGTGTCCCCAGTTTGTCCCCGGCGACAAAAGAGCGGGGGCGGGGGGGGGGGGCCCATTTGGCAGCGACAAAAGAGCAAACAAGGGGCAAAACATCCATGGCACAACTTGGCACTTTCTTTTCCTCAAGCGCACACAACTTTGATACAAAAAAAAAAATGAAATAAATATTGAACTCAATTAATAGGCCTTAAATACTGGATTCATTTATATAAATACAAATATAAATATATATAAATTAATACCAATGGAATCCAATCCCCCTGCCCCATATTGTCTCCTCCTAATCTAATTCTGGCATCTGTTTGTGGTTTTTGAATGCTTCTCTTGTGCTTTCACTTTCACTTTAATTAATTTTGCATATCACAAAGTACAGATTTGGTGGGCATCCATTCCACTCAAAAAAAAAAAAAAAGAAGAAGAAACTGGCCCCTAGTCTCCTATTTCTTTACGAACGTGGGGTCATTGCATAGACTAATAATTAATTAATTGATTGATTAAGTGCATGCCACTAAAATCAATTAATTATTATGAAACCTGAAAATTTTTATCAACTACCAAAAGCGACGGGAATCCGACAAGAGTCGACGTACCGAAGATAAAAGTTATTCCGATCAAGAATTTCCTTTCTTTTGTCCTTTGAAACTATGAAAATAATTATAAAGACTTGATTATATGATAAAGTCTAAAGATGGGGATGTAATTAAGTGAGGGAGGCATATATTGATGCCTAGCCATTAATGTTTATTTATTTAATTTTTTTGTGATTTAATTTTGAATAAAATTGTACTTGAGAATCTATTGAATGTGAGTGAGATTGATGGTAAAGTTAGAAGGGCACTTCTTGCCACCTTTAGTTTGATAAGAGTCTCATGAATATTCATCCCTTTGCACATATTTTTATATATTGACACATATGCTAGCTAGCTATACATATGCTACTTATGTGACAAGTACCTGACAAACAGAAAAAGAAAAAGTTTATAGATATATATATCAAATATATATGATCAAGTGTTAATTAACTGGCGCAGCTAGCTGTTTGTGCATGTGTACCGTACACAATATTTAAATTTTGCATAATTAAGAAGGTCTAATTCCTTCACCTGATCCCAAAATCCACTATACTAATTACTTAATTAGACATTTTTTTATATATTTTCTTTACAAGTTGCTAGCTAACACATGAAATTAATTCTCTGACACTTAAATCAGATCTTGTGAACAATAAAATATATAAGTGCCAAACCTGCTGTTGCCAACATAACTTGGACTGACTTCCCTTTTACAGCTAGCTTGATCACCTCAGAGATCCCTCATATATATACTTAATTACTCTATTTTATATTTTGGGATAGTTTCTTAGTCTAATTAGAGATAGAAATCTTCTAACAATATTCTAAGCTTTGTTTTTTTTTTTCTTTTTGCTAGTTTTTTTATTTTTATAGCAAAAACTATGATCCTGCATGCACCATGCACCTAAAATAGAAATAAAAAGGGTCAGTGCACGTGCGCCCAACTAACAAATGCATGCATCCAAGAACTACGACCTATCAAAGTTTGCACAAACTTGAATATACAGATTGATAAATGTTTTTTTTTGAGATAAAAAATGAGGACAAAATCACTCAAATTTAAATGTTCATAAAAGATTTTTCATTCAGATTTCGAACCTGCAACCTCTCACATAAAAAATATTATCTCTGTCATTAAACTAAAAGTTAATTCCTAGATTGATCAATGTTAGTGAGACTTTATATTTCATGTGTTAAGACCGAAAGCTTTTTATATTCATACTTGCATAATCTGATGCTAGGATGTTCAAACTTACATAGTTTGGCGCCGGGAATATTTAAAGTGCATTTTTTTGAACAACAATTAGCGTATTTCAAAAAAAAATTTCAACAGATAGAAATAAACGGCGCCGGGAATATTGGGCGGGGATGGGTTTTGTCAAAAAGTAAAATGATCCTATTTTACTTTGATATATAAGTTATTTTTTATTGAAATATGCTTATTCTTCGGGCGATGATTCATTGACAACTATTAATATAATAATTTTGACAATGAGTTTTCAAATAACTCAAAAAAAAAAGTTCATAAACATATTTTTGAGCTGATAGATTGATTATGTTTCAAATTTCATATAATTTAAATGTCATTAAAATTGCAATGGTCTTCGATAGAATATGAAATTACCCTCAAATTATATGAAATTAAAACACAATCAATTTATAAGTAAAAAAGTGTATATAAATCTTTTCTATTTTTAAAAATTATTTTGAAATTATTTAAAAATCTGTTGTCAAAGTTTGTCCTTTTAATCCCAACTATCCTTTGTATATGCTTAATATTCCCATCTCGAAGTGCATACTAATTAAATTTGAAATGTATGCATTTTCATTTCAGTCTTTTAGAAGAAGTGGCATAGATGCACAAATTTTGTCATAAAGGGCAGAAGTGGCATGGACGCATGGTCATGTAGAAAAGGGAAGAACTTGGTGTTTTGGGGTTCTTTGTGTGTGTGTGTGTGTGTGTGTGGGGGGGGGGGGGGGGGGGGTTGGCGGCGTGGCCGAATCAAAAGGATACAACTCAGGTGATCAAAAGATTTTTTGTCATTTAATTAAATTCTAAAAAGAAGATCAACTCGTAGATAAAATATATTGGAGGGCTAGCTGTTGGAAGCAAGGCGTTGTAATGTCTATTGAATCAAACTTTGGTTCGATGGACAAAATAACTGTTCGATGAAATCAAGATTCACATAAAAATTTTGCCCTCATATTTTTATGGTCGTGCAAATTATCATATTTGATGATCCAACGATGATTTTGATCCCATAGACCTTGGAATGCTTCCGGTTCCCTAGCTGTTAACAATTGCTATTGTCCAAACATATAATTTTTGGGGTGGGGATCCATTAATTGATAACTCTAATAATGAATTTTCAATTAATTTCAAAAAATTCTTCAAACATAGATAAAAGTTTATAGACATATTTTTTTAACTTACAGATTGATCATGCTTTAATTTTTCATATAATTTAATGGTCATTTAATATTCAGACCATTAAATTTAGATTATTGCAAATTTAATGTAATTTTTTTATGGAATATCAAATTTACTTAAATTATATGAAATTTGAAACACAATCATTTTATAAATTAAATAATATGTCTATAAATTTTTTTTCTATTTAATTTTTTTTTTAATTATTTAAAAAACTGGTTGTTAAGATTGTCAAATTAATAGTTATAAACGAATCCCCAATCCCCACTTAAATAGAAACTTGTAAAGAATTCACAATTAACAAGCGTTAACCATATTCAAATTTTTAAATACAATTATCAATTCTTTACAAATTTATAATTATACATACTTAACACTTAACAAAAAAAAGTATTGTGTACAAGATTCATTTTTGACATGCTCGGTCCATTTATATAAGATCCATACATTTGTCCATTCCATTCAGAAAAAAATTAAACCGACAATTGATAGATGTTGGAGATACTGGCACGATGAAAAAAAATCTCTATATAATTTCCAAATATTTTATGTTACAGTAGTAGTTACATGTAACTAGTATCAAGTTCTAACAAAGGCACACAGATTATACAAAACGGTTTGTTTTTAAGCACCTTGTTTAATAATTAGAGCCCCGACAAGTTAGCTACTCCTGCTATATGTATATATATGCTACTCATGCATGCTATATATATTCCGACTTTTTCAGATATTTGTTGTTAGTGTTAGATTTTCTGCATGCTATAGATTAGATGGATAGATTTTGTGGGATGCATGTGCATGATGACAAGTTGGATTATCTCAATTTATTCAACTATACAACAGTAATTGAATATTTGTAACTGCTCCAAGTGCTTTTAATTTGTACATTCAATATTATTTGCATCTTTTCATGATCACAGGAGTAAACAAAAGAAAATGCATTGAGTTGATCTTTTAATTAAGTGTCCACCACTTGATGTTTCCGATATCAGTTGTCTTTAAAAGTAATCAAGTTGGTTGTTGCAATTATTAATATATATATATAATCCTGAAAAAAGATAATCATGTGGTTTTATATTTGTAACATTAAATTGGTTACTTCTAAGTTCTAGCACGGAAAATATTAATTCTTGTATTCTTAGTTATTTCCTTTTAATATTTTATTATTTTTAATGTGTTTCTGATGATGATACAAAAGTATAATGATGACGGTCTATTAACAGCCATATCTTGAAAAATAGACTAAATTCTATAAGAATAATATTGAAAAGGAAATAGACTAAGTGTCTATAAGAATAATATGTGTTGACAATGTTCTTCGTATAAAAAGTTGTAGGTTTGAAATTTGAATAGAGAGTTTTCTATGATCAACTATAATTAAGTGATTTTGACTCTCATTTTTATCTCAAAAGAAAAAAGAGAAAAATATTTGTGCTAAAAGTAATTTTTTCGATATTTAAAAAATAAAAGACACCAACCCTACAATCATATTTTTTATGATTATATATTAAAGTAATTAACATAGTGCTAAAGCTAACTATCTAAGTATCAAAACCTCCTTTTTTAATTTTTATTTTTTGTCATGCGTCTTATTTTTTTTATAGTGCCATATATATGTACATAAAAGCAAATTAATCAAATATTAATTAATAATGCAGAAACATAATGATCAAATACAAAAAATTTTGCACCCAAACTAGCATCCATCTTTTGTTACCTAATTATATAATTAATGCATACATTTCTTGCTTGTCATGTATGGCACCACCGACAGGAGATTGGGGGTCCCAAATAAAAGCATTGTATCACTATTATTGATTGTATTATATACAAGTACTACATGCCCCAAATTAACTAATAATTATGTATGCCAATCAGTTTGTTTCTTTCTTAATTTCCTAAACTATTTATAAGTTTTGCTCTAATTACGTGCATAATATAATATACTAATTTTTGCCAAAAGAAAGTCCTTTTGCCCTTTTATTAAAGAAGTTGTGAAATCATATCCTATAGGTACCAATATAATTAAAAAAATCAATAATCAATAACTTTCTGAACATGATACTTTAATATGAAGAGAAGAAAAAATGTATTAATGTAATATATTTAATTATTCAAAAAACATGAAGAAAGTTCACATTTTTTTAATTAAGATGTAGAATTCGCACATGTAGTTTCCCAATATTGTTTAGTGAGTCTAAACCGTTTTTTTTCTTTATCTTAGATGAGGAAAACATTTCTCTTAATATTATAAGTACATGATACTTTTTAGTCAATAAATTGAGTCTGCCAATAATGCACGAGGGAATTAATTCCAAGAATATGTCATTTTCAGAAGTTGAAATAAAATGGGATTTTAGGCAGAAATGATTTTGTTTGTCTAGAAAAATTGCTTCCCACTCGGCCATGTTTTTTATTATATCAAGTCATGTATGAACAGAGACGCAAACATAATTTTAATAAATAGAGATCAAGATATACAAACAGAATTACAATACTCTAATTTTTTTCTCCTTTGAAAATGTATGAGGCAAATAATTAAGGAACAATTTATAAAAGAATATGGGGGTTAATCTAGTGTACCAATAAAATTCTTCCTTTACTTAAAATACTTTAAAATGTGATAACATTGTGCAGATCATTTGAGAAAGAATATTGTGCAGATCATTTGAGAAAGAATGAGGATCAATTGACACAAAATTATTTTTAAATTTTACTCAATAAACATTTTTCGCTCGGAAGCGAGTTCTGGAAAACAACTCTAATTAGATTAATAATCTATGTCTCTTGTTCTTTTAAGTACAATATGATCTCTAAAATGGATAAAAAAGTCTCTAAATAATTAAAAATATATCTATAATTTTAATTTTTTAATTTAAATAATATTTTTCAAAAATAGTTGTACCATTAGAGTGAATATACACTAAAATTATCCTCGTAAAACTTTCAATCTTTTACAAATTGACATCAGTTTCAAATAGCATTTGGGAAACCATATTTTATACAACATTTTGGAATATTTTTATATCCTCTTCTTCAAAAAAAGAAGGAAATATTTTATTCTTGAAAGACTTTCCTTCTTAAATTAATTAGTCCTATTCACATAAAAGTTATTCGGGCCGGAAAACGATAAAGATTCTAATTATATGTTACGTAACAACGGAAATATAATATATTTCTAGAGAACAGAAAACAGTGAAAATAAGAATTAAATCAAATTGGAGATAGCAACCAGGCTTCGACTTTGCTACAGGATAGGAATTAGGAAGGTGTGTCGACATCCTCTCATTGCTTATCGCATCTTTCTTTTAGACTTGGATTTAATTGATCGAAGAAAATTCTACCTAGATATCCTGAAATCGTGCTTTCACGCTAGGTATTACGTGCCATGATATTCCTTTTGTTCTCAATTATATTAACTTAAGGTGAGCTTAAATTTATTAAGGGAGTTAGTGAGTTTAATTTAAAAAAATTATCAAAACGGTTTTAAATGATAAATCCGCATAGTTCAATAAATTTTTCTTATAAAAATCTTATAGGATACCGAAGTTTTCCATTTTTGGAGTTTTTAACTATTTTTTCGAATTTTTTAAGATTATTTCAAAATAATAATAAAATAATGAATTTTTATATATTAGAATTGGTTATTTTGAAAAAAATCTGAAAAAAATAGTTAAAAAATTCAAAAAATAGAAAATTTCAGTATTCTACAAGATTTTGATATGAAAAATTTATTGAGTAACTTCAATTTAAAAATTCAAGTCGATTCAAAATATTTTTTAGTTAAGCTCACGCTAGCTTCATTCTCTCTCTCTCTCTCTCTCTATCAAAATCTTATAGAATACTATTTTTTTTTATTTTTGGAGTTTTTTTAACTATTTGTTTCAAATTGTTTTGAAAATGGCATATTCATGTATAAAAACATTTATTATTATTTTAGAATCATTTTCAAAAATTTAGAAGTTAGAAAATTCCAAAAATAGAAAATTTTGGCATCCGAAAAGATTTTAATATGAAGAATTTGTTAAGCTATTCAGATTTAACGTTTGAAGTCATTTCCATTATTTTTTGAGCTAAACTCATCAAAAGACTTGGTGAGTTTAAGCCCACGCTAACTTTACTATATATATATATATATAGGGTAAAGTTAGGGTGTTTTCACAAATATTTACGTTCGAAATTCTCATGGGTCAAATTTCAAAATTTTGTATTCAAAACGTCGATCCAAGTAGCTCAATAAATTTTTCATGACAAAATTTTGTAGAACACCAAAATTTATCATTTTTAGGATTTTTTGAACTATTGTTAATGAATTTTGAAAAATCACCATAAAATAATAGAAAAATATTAATATTTACAAAAAATGATCATTTTTAAAAAATCATTAAAAATAATTTAAAAACTCTAAAAATGGTAAATTTTGGTATTCTACAAGATTTTGATATGAAAAATTTATTGAGCTACTTAAATCAACAATTTGGATAGGATTTTGAAATTTGACCATAAATATTTCAGATCGAAATGTTTATGGAAGTACCCTTACTTTACTATATATATATATATATATATATACACACATATGTATGCATGCATGTGTGTGTGTGTGTGTATGTATAAATGTAGCGTAAACTTAAGTTTACTATGCCATTTGATTTGCTTAATTAAAAAACCTACCGAATCAGCTCCAAACGATATAATCCAGTTGCTCAATAAATTTGTCATATCAAAATCTTCTAGGATACTGAAATTTTCTATTTTTAGAGTTTTCTACCTATTTTTTCGGATTTTTTAAAATGACTCTAATAATAACAATAAAATAATGAATTTTTGCATATAAAATAGGCCATTTAAAAAAAATATGAAACAAATAATTAGAAAACTCCAAAAATATAAAAAATTAGTTTCCTATAAAATTTTGATATGAAAAATTTATTGAGCTACTCGGATTTGTTCATATCAAAATCTTATAAATTCTAGAAAAAATTAGTATCCTACAAGATTTTGATATGAAAAATTTATTGAGCTATTCAGATTTGTTTATATCAAAATCTTATAATTTCTTCATATTAAAATCTTATAGGATATTTATATTTTCTATTTTTGGAATTTTCTAACTATTTGTTTCATATATTTTTTAAATGCCCTATTTTATATGCAAATATTATTTATTTTATTGTTATTATTAGAGTAATCTTAAAAAAATCCGAAAAATAGGTAGAAAACTCTAAAAATAAAAAATTTCAACATCCTATGAGATCTTAATATGAATAATTTATTGAGCTACTCGGATATATCGTTTGAAATCATTTCAATTTTTTTTGACTTAAGCTAATCAAAGGACTTGATGATATTGACCTCACGCTAGCTTTATTATATATATATATATATAGTAAAACTAGCATGAGCTTAACTCAAAAAATTATTGAAACAACTTCAAACGATAAATCGAAATAACTCAATAATTTTTATATTAAAATCTTGTAGGATACTAATTTTTTTTCTATTTTTGGAGTTGTTTAACTATTTGTTTCATATTTTTCTAAAATGCTCTACTTTTATATGTAAAAATTAATTATTTTATTGTTATTATTAGAGTCATTTAAAGATTCCAAAAAAAATAGTTAGAAAATCATAAAATTAGAGAATTTCGGTATCCTACGAGATTTCGATATGAAAAATTTGTTGAACAATTCAGATTTGTCATTTAGAGCCGATCCGGTAGGTTTTTTAGTTAAGCTCACCGAGAGGTTTGATGAATTTAATTCAAAAACTATCGAGACAGCAAATCCGAGTAGTGCAATAAATTCTTTGTATCAAAGTCTCGTAGGATATTGAATTTTTCCATTTTTTTAGTTTTTTAACTATTTTTTTTGGATTTTTTTAAGATGGTTTCAAAATAATAATAAAATAATGAATGTTTATATATTAGAATTGGTTATTTTGAAATAAAATCTCAAACAAATACTTAAAAAACTCTAATTTTTGTATTATACAAGATTTTGATATAAAGAATGTATTAAGTAATTAGATTTGTTATTTGAACACAATTTAATAGATTTTTTTAGTTAAGTTCATCCTAACTTTACTCTATATATATATATATATATATATATATATATGTTGTTTGGCTAATGTGCTTCCATAAATATTTCAGTTTGAAATATTTATAAATAAAATTTTAAGATCCCGTATCTGAAATGTCGATTCCAGTAGTTTAATAAATTTTTGGTATCAAAATCTTGTAGAATACCAAAATTTACCATTTTTAGAATTTTTGAACTATTTTTAATGATTTTTGAAAGATAACCCAAAAAATAATAGAAAATATATTAATACTTACATGTCAAAAAATGGTTGTCTTTCAAAAATCATTAAAAATAATTCAAAAACTAAAAAAATGATAAATTTTGGTATTCTACAAGATTTTGATATGAATAATTTATTGAACTAATTTCAATATATATATATATATATATATAAGAGTTTGGCTAATGTGTTTCCATAAATATTTTTGCCCAGAACGCTAATGGGTCAAATTTCAAAATCCAGTATATGAGAAATCGATCCATATAATTCAATAAATTCTTCATATCAAAAATCTCATAGAATAACAATATTATCATTTTTAGAGTTTTTGAACTATGTTTAATGATTTTTGAAAGGTGACTCTAAATATCATAGAAAAATATCAATATTTTGAATGTCAAAAAAATATCATTTTTAAAAAATCATTAAAATAGTTCAAAATTTTTAAAAGTGATAAATTCTGATATTCTATAAGATTCTAATATGAAGAATTCAGTGAGCTACTTGGATCGACATTTCAGAGCAATATTTTAAAATTCAACCCATAAGCATTTCAGGTCGAAATGCTTATGGAAGCATTATAGCTGAACTCTCTCTTTCTATATATATATATATAGTATTCATATAGTGCTCTCTGCTATGCCCCCTGCTACGCCTCTCGCTATCACTGAGAGTGGTTTCACACACTGATATTTTTTAAAAGATTTCATTTATCAGTGACAGTTAAAGTATGAATGAAGCATAATGTTGGGGGCAAAGTGTATTTTTCATATATATAATCCCTTTTGTGGGTAAAGATTTTACGTTTGTGCATGCACTCGCGTGGCCTGGTCTATAGATGCTGAGATTGAGAATACCCCTTACATGATTCACTAATTGCAACATATTCCACAGCGACCTCATGATAACTACTTAGTGCATTATTAGCTACTCTAGGTCTTCCTTTTTAAATACTCAAATTAATCTAGTCTAATTATTATGTCTTCATAAGTAAATTTTGGTTTAGTTAGTGATTAATCCTTTTTAAGAAATTAACTTAAAGAACAATCTAATTAAGGGTTTGTTGTTTCTGACTGGACTAGCGAATAGTATGCTATGTCAATTGATAGATGATGTCAGATGCGAAATTGAGGTTTGGATTAGTGACCTGATTAGCCTCTCCTGTTATTCCATCATTAAATGGAATAGCAGATGAGCATCGTAAGAATGTCATCAGTTTGGCGAAACAATTTAAATCAAAGTACTTGATGTATAGACCTAAACGAATCGAAGTAGCAGAATGGTTGATCGAACAAATTAAGTTGGATGCGCATATACGCGGAATTTATGTCGGTATAAGTATCCCAGGAATAAACATTAGCTCATACAGTGCTAGCAACCAAAGCAAATAGAAAATTCTTAAACCATTATCGTGTTATCGGAAATAGTCGATGCAAAGTGTGCTTACATGGCTTTCACGTCGCCGTCTAATCCTAAGAGACATGCACCTAGACTGGTACAAACTAACAACTTCGGGGTATGAAAGGGGAAGATCAGAAGTTCCAGTGGAATGGGTAATAGTGCACGGAGATGCTTGATGATGACATGATGCAAATCCAGAAACGATTGTGATAGCAGAATAGATTGGTTATTCTTTCGATTAAGTGAGATGATGCTGGTAAGTGAAAAGGAAAATTATCAAGAGCTATGCGAAGCTCGAAGGGAAAACATAAAACCGGAAGAAACTGAGATAACTGGATAGCTAGATTGGTTATTATTTTGATTAACTGAGATGATGCTGGTAAATGCCAAGTTTTATTTATTTCCTTTTTTTGGCGATGGAGCTGAAAAGCAGCACATTTATTAATTAATTGCAAGTGGAGTTTCTGATAAGTGCCTTTGCCTAAAATTTAATTAGATCTCGTAATCATGATCCCAATTGAGTGGTTGAAGAACCAGACCCTAATTGCCTAGTTCACATAGGTTTCCAATTCATTAATTAATTAATTTCTCTTTTTGATGCAAACCTTTATTTTCTGACAAAATAATAGAACTCCTCAAGACCCCAACAAGGTACATTTTACACTTACAAGTTCTCCAAAAGAACAAAAATCAGAAACTTTAAATCGGAATGAGATCTAAAAGAACCAATTTTCCTTTTTCTAAAAGAAAAAAAGAACAAAGCAAAAATTCAAAGAACACTGTAATCATACTACCACAAAAGAGAACTGTATCCTCCAAAAAAGTAGTATACCATCTGAGTGCAAAGTAAAAAGAAGGTATATGTGACAAAGTCAAAAGCCTGCTCAGGCTTATGGCCATGTAAACCAAAAAAAGAAAAGAAACCTAGCTCAGAAGGCTTTAAGTGTTCACTCTTTATATAGTTTCAACTTTTTTTCTCCATTTTCTTTTCAGGGAAGTATTGAATTTCTACTTTTGCTTAGCAAAAGAATAAAAGAGTTGAGGATTTTAGTAACAATTATCATTGATTGTTAGCTGAAAATCTTTAAAATAGCTGAATACCAGTACTCAAATAACGCATGAACATGTTCATTTCAGATTGTACTTTCTGAGGTTAATGCATGAATGTGTTAGTTAGGACTCAAGAATGTAAGGAATGTAGCTTTTTCAGAACCAAAAAAAAAAGGAACAAAAGAAGAAAGATTGAGGGTCATAATGGAAAAGGCACTTAAATAAGTCTCAACTAAATGATTCTTTTTCTTTTGTGAACTGTTTGTTGAAGGTAGTGGTTTCTGCTGAGATGAGTTGGTTCATGGCCAGTATTCCGCACACAACTTAACTACAGAGAGAGATATGACAAAAGAACTTTTAACAATCCATCTTTTTGCTTTCAAAAGTACTCAAATGTGTGCTCAGTGCAAGAAATTCACAAAACTGTACCCAAAATTATTATTTTCTTTTTTCTTTTTCTTTTTTAATAATGTGACCACAGTAAAATCATGTGTTGCAGCAGGGACAGACTTTGAACTAATTTGTATGGTAGTTTTTCATTTTTTTTTCCTTGAATTTCTTTTTGAATTAAGTTTAAAAAAAGAATTCAAAATTGCCCCTTAAATTTTTTTTAATGAGAACTTCTCACTGTATACAACTTCCATATATCTAAAATTAATATATCATTAAATTGTAAGGTACAATCTGTAAATTTTGTATGGTTGATCTCCACTGAAACATTTCCAGCCTCTGACTTAGTGTGCCAGTACTCTGATTCTGCTATGAGCAGAGGAATGGAAAAACAAGCAAAAAAGAAAAAACATGCGCAACCTTACAGTCCTGACCTTGTGTAATAAACCAGTTATATATATAGTATAACTCTGATCCTTGAACAATATTATGAAGTCAGACACTAACAAACACATACAGAAACGAAAATTGCGGTGACCAAACAAAGTAGAAGAACTAATGAAGATTGAAGAAGCACACCGATCGACCCAACTTCGTTACATCACTTTCAGATCCCTCTTTGGGCACATCTGGAATGCCATCCCTTTCATACTTCCGAGTGTTGCATATGGATTGGGGTTTCGAGTTGCTTTAGGTTCCTGTCTCAGCAGTCATTTTTGTTAAAATTTTGACAGTTTAGACAGTCATCGCTGTTGCTGTTGAAACTTACACTAAAAATTATCCGAAACTCTATTAAACTAGGACTGAAATGTTTGGTAAAAATTTCAAATTCTCAGGATAAAAAAGAAAAAAATAGATGCAAGTGCAGCTAACTATAGAAGATATGTAATTTTGGTGTATGATAATAATGAGAAGATCATTAATTGAGGACACTTAGCGAGGTGGATGCATGATCACATTCAACCTCCAAAGACAATAACTATTAAGTAAGCTTGCACGCTGAGCCTCCTTGCACCAAAAGTGATTACAACATTCCATTTTGGTGGCCCCTCTTTCCCACCCCCAAACTCGGGACCCACATCTCCCTCTCTCCCTCCCTCCCTCTCTCTCTCTCTCTCTCTCTCTCTCTCTAACTAAGTGCCTTATATGTAATCAAGTGAGATCCTCTCTCCACGAGCTAACTTCAGTCTAAACATTTCTCTACTCCATCAGTGTACTCTTATTATAATTTCACTACTTCTAACTAATCATCTCTTAATTACTCCTCTCTTGTATCATACTCTCTGTTTGTGTGTTAATCTACATATTGCAAGTTGGACTAATTAAAGATGTCTCCTCTTGAGATGGATTCCGGTAGATGCCGACGCAATGAGTCTACTGCGAACCCAACTGTGGCCGTCCATCCGACCCCAAGTACTAATCCGACTTCATGTTATCTTCAGCAAGCAGCTACCACTTTCCCTGTCACCCTCAAGGTTCAAATTTGCAAAGTCAAATTCTCTATTATTTATGGTCAAATTTTGAATATATTTTTAATAAAATTGAATTAATTACTGAAGATATATCAGGACGAGCAGTTTTTCACAAGACTTTTTAGCAAGTGGTGAACCTACAATGCACACTGTCCATATATAGGCTAGCTAACTGATTATTACTGATTTGATACTTCAAAATTTTTTGACGTGTTATTCAAATAATTACAAGTATGACACTAACATATATGTACCCGTCTGAGGAGTTTCAGTTTGAGGAGGTGGTGTACAAGGTCAAGGTTGGACAGCAAAGTGCATGGTGGCAAAGGCCGTGTACAAGCAAAGGCCCGACGGTATGTGAGAAGACGATCTTGAATGGGATATCAGGCGTTGTTTGTCCAGGAGAGATGCTAGCTATGTTGGGCCCATCTGGCAGTGGCAAGACCACCTTGCTCACCGCATTAGGCGGCCGTCTTGGCACAAGCACAAACACAGCCACTCATTTCTCTGGCAAAATCACCTACAATGGACAGCCCTTTTCGGGTGCCATTAGACGGCGCACAGGCTTTGTTGCACAAGATGACGTGTTGTACCCACATTTAACTGTGATAGAGACATTGCGTTATACCGCGCTCCTTCGGTTACCTAGCACTCTTAGTGCAGCAGAGAAGGCTGCGCATGCTGAGGCAGTGATGGTGGAATTAGGTCTGGCGAGGGTGGCCCACTCAATGATAGGTGGGGTCCGTGGAGTTCGAGGCATATCAGGTGGAGAGAGGAAACGTGTCAGTATCGGTCTAGAGATGCTGGTAAATCCTAGTCTTTTGCTATTAGATGAGCCAACATCCGGTCTAGACTCCACCACTGCCTCTAAAATAATCGGCACACTCAAACGGATGTCAGTTCAGGGCCGGCGCACAGTGGTGGTGACGATTCACCAGCCATCATCTAGACTCTATCATATGTTTGATAAGGTGCTTTTGCTCTCAGCAGATGGCTGTCCGATCTACTACGGCCGCGCTCCCGATGCGCTCTCATACTTTGCTTCCATTGGCTTCACCTGTTCTCTCTCAATCAATCCTGCTGACCTCATGCTCGACCTCGCTAATGGTGAGTACTATATTTCAATTTTGATGCTGTCCTTTGATCTATAATAATATCAAAAGATTAAAAGTGCTTCAAGCACAGGGCATATGCTTTAATCATTTTGCCAAAGAAAGGAAAGAAAAAGCTGCACAATCCAATTATATTATGGATGTCTATTCATGATCCTCTATTTCATTTTCACAAAAAAGGATTCTACTAGCTAGTTCAGTTACTATGTCATTAAGGTTTGTGAAACATTAAGGAACTACATGATTGGTTATCATCTTATCTCAAAATTATCTATTTTTTCTATTAATTTATAGTCATACTTAAGGTATCAAGTCTAAGTTTACTCTTAATTGTAGCTAGTCTGTGCAATTAAATACCTAATTTCAACCTATTTATTATTGCTTTAACCGATCTTTTATGTTACCGTGCATATATATATATATATATATTTACCGTTTTATTTTATATGTACCGGTATATTTTCGCTCGTAATGGTTTATCTCACAAGAGCACTTAAAAAGGTTCTCCACATAAAAATAATGATTGTTAGTTCTTTTCTTTTCACACTTGTTAAAAGTGCATGAACGATCTGATTCTGTTCAAAGGCAGTTAAAAACTTAAAATGCATCACAGTTAAAATATCTCTAGATACACTAATTAAAAGATAAACTAAATTCTAAGTTATCAAGTTTGGCAATTTCACACTAGATTAATTTCTTCCTTTTCTTCTTCTTTCTTCTTTTATAACATGACTACATGATGTGAAAGCATTGCTCTCTACCTAGGCAAATACATATGACTGCATGTCCTGTCTATTAGTCACCAACATGTCAAAACTCTAAGATTCGATCCCAAACTCATTGGATGTAAGAGCAGATGAGCAATATTAGTGTATATAATTAATTCCACATATTATATGTCAGTTGCACACTGCACTTTGGTAGAGTACTAGTGGGCCTCAACTAAACAGAGCACCTTGCATGCGTTGGGCCATATATATATAATAATAAAGAAAAAAAAGAAGCAAAAATCATTTTCAAAAGAGAAAGTTGTGTATATATATCTTATGAAATGCTAGCTCCTTAGGCTGACATTGAAAAGAGACACAATCCCAACAGCACAACTTGATGCAGTCCAAAAATAATGGCAAAAATCTCTTCAAATTGGAATAAGATGTCTGGAGGCCTTTTCCTTTAAATTTGCCTTTTAGCTAAAAAGCAATCTGCTCCTTGAAAAGCATCTCTTTCTTTTCATCCACTAAATTTGTCAAGTTCCATCTGTTCCCGTGTCGATGAAAGTGCAAATAAATTTTACATGCTTTACATATATGTACCATATTGAGTTCGCCACAAATAAGTTTTAATATATACATAATTAATCCAGTACTCTCCATATATATCTACTAACATTTATTTTATTTGTCAAATGCTTGTACTATACATTTGCATTTGAGTACCGAATTTTTTGGTAGATATTGAAAATATACAAATATATATTACAAATGGTACATAATTTTAAATGAGACAGTCTCTAGAACCCTATATAAGTTTTAAACATATGATGTAAATATTGGGTTGTGGTCACCAATTTCTCATGCTTGGCTAGGCTATTTCTGCTTTTCATATTTTATGAAAAAAAATTATCAGTGAAACAGTAGGTGATTCTCCCCTTTTCTTTGAATTTATAATTTCCATCAACTCTTCAAATTTTAGTACATTATTTTTCAGTTCAAAGACTCATCATCATCACACCATATGCTTGCTAGGGAAAATTAGAATATTTTTTAGCATCAAACATGAAATCTTGGGAGTTTTAAGGACTAAAGCAGAAAAGTCCTGCACTATACTTTGAGGACCGTTGATTTATATGGTCTCATAATGGTTATACACAAGCTTAGCTTAGTTAAATTACTGACAACCAGAATATTCTTTTTCTGACACATAAAAAAAAAGGCTTGTCTCAGTGGTTCAATAGCTTTCTTACACAGTGTTTGGGTTGGCAAGTATCAAACATCCATATCATGGGACGGTCAATGATATTTTTCATGAATGGGGGATGAGTAGATCAAAGCTGATAAAATATTTCCACATTATAAGATAAAAATATGCCAATTGCTCCAGGTTAATGATAGCAGTTCGCTGTTATTCTTTTTTTATTTTATTTTGAATTATTTATTTATACATGAACTGTTGATTGCAAAACCACAGACTAAAGTGTAATTATATAACAGTACTGATTGTTGCAAGTGATGTTGTAATTGGATATATATAAATTCATAAAAAGAAAAAAAATTAAGGGACAAAGTCTAATATATGGTGGCTGAGGTCTGATTGGTTTGCTGAAATACAACGCAGGGATTGCGCCAGTATCGACACAGAGCAGCTGTGACAATGGAGATGATGCCGGCACTACAGAAAAATGTAGGAAGGAGGTGAAAGAGAAGCTGATATCAGCATATGACCGCCACATAGCTACAGCACTAAAGACGGAAATATGTAGCATCGACTCGACGACCCTCGGGTACATGCGAGAAATGGGGACTTCAACAAGAAAAAGAGCTGAGGAGTGGAGCACTAGCTGGTGGGAGCAATTTAGTGTGCTTCTGAGGCGGGGCCTCAAGGAGCGGAGGCATGAATCCTTCAGCAAGCTCCGTATTTTCCAGGTTCTTAGTGTTGCTTTCCTCGGTGGCCTTCTCTGGTGGCACACTCCACAGAACCATATCCAAGACCGGGTATACATAAAAAAAATAATCACACATCAACAGTAATTGATAATAAATTAAATGAAAATTTTATCTCTTAGTAAATTTTCTGAATGCAAGTGTGTTTCCTTTTTTTTTTTTTTGGCAGACGGCCCTTATATTCTTTTTCTCAGTATTCTGGGGCTTCTTCCCGCTATACAATGCAGTATTCACATTTCCTGTGGAACGGCCGATGCTTTTGAGAGAGCGATCGTCGGGGATGTACCGCCTTTCCTCATACTTCCTTGCACGCACTGTCGGTGATTTACCCATGGAGCTTGGCCTCCCCATTGCCTTCACAATAATTATATATTGGATGGGGGGCCTTAGCCCAAACCCTGCCACTTTTATCTTCTCTCTTTGCATAGTGTTGTTCAGCGTGCTGGTCGCACAGAGCTTAGGCCTTGCGGTTGGTGCCGTGCTAATGGAGGTAAAGCAAGGTACGACTCTTGCCTCCGTCATAACCATGGCTTTCCTCATTGCTGGAGGTTACTATGTGCAAAACATACCACCATTTATCAGCTGGCTCAAGTATCTGAGTTACAGTTTCTACTGCTACAAGTTATTACTAGGCGTCCAGTTTTCTGAAAGAGACTACTACGAATGCGCAGATGGGGTCATGTGTTCAGTGACCCAATTTCCTGCTATAAAGGCAGTCGGGTTGGATTACTTGTGGGTTGCAGCATGTATCATGGCTTTCATGCTAGTTGGTTATCGGCTCGTTGCCTATGTGGCGTTGCAGCGCTTGCAACCTAGGTGAAATCAGAAGCTCGTTAAGTGAAATGCTGAGAAGTTTCTTTCTTAGATATATCCAAAAAAGGGAGGAATGAGTTAAGTGCATAGAGAACAAGAATATATAGCCAGGGGATGCCTACAGAAATTTGTTTTTCTGGTATTAGTTATTAAGCCATGAAAATTGGTCCATGATTCTGAAAGAGGTCAACTATTACAGATGATCAAGTTTTGTTCTCGTCTTGTTTCGAGTTTATCAGTGATCACAAAGGACATTTTTCAGAAATATAATAATAAGAGAAGTATTCTTAGAGTAATAACACCTTGATCTTGGTGGAATTTAATTTTGAATCATTTTTTGCTTTCAAAGCGCTGGTTTTAGGACAACAATTCTGAAGCTTGATTAATCATTATTAGAAAGTCAAATTAAATGGTCTGTCTCGAACTAATTCAAAGACTAAGATCCAGCAAAATATCACATAATAATTAACACAAAAAAAAATGAAAATATTTTTTAGTTAACCCAAAGATATCTCTCAGATTGTCAATAATGTCTCCTTTACAGAAAGTTGTTAATTAATAGAATTATATATTTGTGTATTCATTTTGATAGAGGATAATTGCATGCCATGCTTTTGTTTTTTTTTTTACTTTTCATTCTGTTAACAAGAAAAATAATATTTACCCCAAAATTAATATGAAGTGCGGATCAGACCAGTCGACAATTTTAGTTTGTACCCTATGCTTCCAACGTACCAATTCCCTCCGGCACCAGTCAGCAAACAATGACCCTCACATCCCCAAAACAGTCCATTCTGATTTTTTGGAGGAAGGAACTGAGCAGTTGCATGAAATAAAGATTTAATTTGGTTATAGATGCTTCATAGCCTACTATGTGAATTCACAAATTAAGCCTTATACATTACTTCAAACTAACAAAATTTCTCTAACATTTCCCTGATGTTTACAATATTAAACTTGCTTGAACTTTTATAAAGTTTACCTGATTGATAAGAATCATGGCTTGATAATTCATTAATTCTTCATCACTGATACTACTGGGCACTCCTGCACCTGTTTTGTGTTTCCGAGTTTTTACTGATATGAAATGTTAGAGTGTCCCGATGAATAGTCAGCATCTGGTACTGCTGTTTATGCTACAAGTACAGACCTGTACCGAGCAAAGTTGACATCCTTCTTAGACGGGGTTGACATCCTTCACAGCGCCGCTACGATCTATTGGACTGCTGAGTGCCATGTACCTAGAATGCCCTGGTGAAAAACTCATAATACGCCTGCTCCTAGTTGGAACAATTAAACTAAAATAGAAGTACAGGATGTATAGTAAAGAGAAATAGTATCAGAACCAATAAAACCAGAGTAAAGGAAGAAACTAATTTTCATTGATTTCATACCAGATAAAAACTGTCGTTTCATTTTGCCTTTTACCCTCTCCCTGTTTGTTTTTTCCAATTGAAATCCAAACGAATGGGGGCTCAGGCTCAGATGCTCAGCCCACTAGAAAAACATAAATATATAGTAAAACAGAGAAACAATTAATAGCCTGATACAACTTATATTCTGATCCAGCCCATCTAAGCTAGGACAGGATCTGAACCTTGTCTATCACCAGTTCATATCCTCTGCTACGCTGCACCGTGCATTGCAGCATGTAATCCATTCGATCACTTCAAGATTTATGCAAAGCAAATCTGAAAAAAAGCCCCTATAATCTACTCATTTGTACATCGTGCAAGGCAATGCTGCACAATAAAAGATCAAGACTTGTCTACCACTCATTAACTGATTATTGATAACTAGAGGAAGATGCTCATCAGCTCATGATCCTGATTATGCTACTGTTGAGCAGAAATCAATTCTGACAAGTGAACGTACAGATGGTATGGTTCCGGTACACTTCCTCTTCAGACTTCAGTTCATACCTACAGATGGAGTTGGTACCTGGTAGAGCTACACCTTACAGATGTCATCCTAGTGTTTGATTTGATTGATTCTGGCAGTTGGTTGTCTTAATGGTTTGAGCTTAGATGGGTGAAAACTAGAATTTTTTTTTGAGTGAGTCTCCAATTTTTGAGTGAGTCCTTATATCATTAACACAAAAAATTGAACAAATTTGGACCACATGCTGAAGCAAGGTTATTATGGGACAAAGTAAATATACTTATTTTTGGTAACAAATTTATGATTTGTAATTAGATATATAATTAAGCGCAGTTTCCATTTTAATCTTAATCCGTTCCTGTCTCTCTCTCAATATTCTCCAGTTAATCTCCAACGTCTCCTCTCTCAACTCCCTCTCTAGTCCCTTCTCCCTCTCCCCCTTGTCAAACAGTTATTACTGCTATCAAATCCTCCTGTCAAATAACTATCACTGATACCAAATCCTCTGTGATGACTTTCTTGTTTTTTCATTCTCATATTTGCTTTAATCGCTCTGATATAGCAATTTATTATATGCAAAATTAATATTCTAATAAAATTGAAATCATTATTATCCTTGGAATGACAATTGTGCTAACTAATTAAGCTGCTCATATAGTCATTTAATCCGCTATCAACTGATATATATCAAGATATAGCAGACATGGCATCCTATCCCAATCAATGTTATCTCTTTGAACAAAACTTTATTATCTTTCATAAATATTATTTTAAAAAAATATATAATTTAGTTAATTGAAATTCGAAATTATACAAAATAAGTCGAAGTACAAAATAAGTTGTATAATAAAATCAATGACATAAATAATAATTCATCTAACTTAACAAATGAAGTCAGTATTGATAATGATATCAATAACGGTATTAATGATGATATCGTCAAGATTATCAAAAGCATAAAATCTTTTATTAGCCATGTACACGTTTCTTTCAAGTGTGGACCTTGTGTTAATGATACAAGGACTTTATTTGTATGAATGAACAGTATATCACAAACTAGTTAGTAACAAGTAACAACTATGCACAAATACAACTCACCTAAAAAGTTCAGACATTGTTTTATGAAAATTGCGAAGAGTGCCATGTATACAATAACTTGAAAATTTTTAAATGATAATTTAACTATCAATCTGACAACTACAACATCTGACATTTCATGCTAAATCAATCTGACAACTACAACATCTGACATTTCATGCTAAATCAATCTGACAATTACTTGCATCTCATCTCATGGAATGCTACATCAATATTGTGCAAGTCAATGGAATTCATCCAGCCCATTACACCTGGGTTCATCTCCTTTCACCTAGAACTTCTCCTCCTCCAGCTTGTTGCTCTTTTTTTTTATCCACCATCTCACAGAATCACGAGTCAGTAAGCTGAAGCCTGGAGGCAAATTTTTTTCTTCCTGAGTGTGAGCACTTGATTACCTCCGTCGTTATTTCCGCATGATTGAGTCTTTAAAAAATTTTACATCTCGTATGAAAGTACTTAGATATCCCTGCCTATCTCCAACGGCGACTTATTTAATTAAACCATGACGGTTTGATGAAATCAATTCAGGCCGTTGAACTTTTTTAAAGGTACTGGAGCAAGACTCATTTTTTCTTTTATATGTATCCTTATTTTATGAACTATTAACATGAATATTCATGTTTAAATATATTTGACAGTAATAGGCCTATTCGTTAAATGCACACGTTTATAATTCAATCGTGACGCATGCATTTGTCGTAAGCTAATTTTCCAACCATTACACTTCAAACATAGAGATTTAAACGCATGCGTTTTTGATCAAATCGGATCAATATCATGTCGCAGGTGATTTTGGTATCTAACCACATGCGTTTATGTACTTGAAAGTAGAACAAAAGATTCATTCATTTTAGTTAAACTTAATGCTCCGGAGAAAATGGATGCTTGGCTATTACCTGACCTACCATGGTTCAACTATAATGGTATCTTTATATTAAACGAATTTGTCAAGATAGTTTTGATGGAATATTGAAGCAAGCTTTTGTCATGTACTGATTTAAATCATGGGTCACTTCACTTCATTGCAAAAAGTTTGATTTGAGATGAATATTTAGTTCTACCTAAACGCATGCAGCTTGATATTAGTATCATCTGTGTCTAGAAATCAAAATCATCTGCGTCTAATTTGATACCGGCTCAATTTGATGAATGTCTAGATGCATGCATTTAAAGCTCTGCATTTGCAATGTAATAGATGAAAAATTATTTTACAATAAACGCATGCGTTAGGATTGAATTGTAAATGCGTGCATTTAACGAACATGTATATTGTTGTCAAATATATTCTAGCATAAATATTTATGTTAATAATTCATAAAATAAGAATAGATAAAAATTCTGAAAACTATGTAGTTACATATTTAATATTTTGCTAGGGCTACTGCAAAAACTAATATTTAATTTGCTAGATATTTATTAACTTTCTTTCATTGTCTTTTTCTTCTTTTTCTCTTATCTTCACCACTTCATCTTGTAAATAACTCCTGGACTTTGCTTTTTATTATTTAATGAAATTATGGTAGGCTTTTCACCTGCTACTTGAAAAAAATATATATATTTTGCTAGGTTTTTTGGTGTATGTTGGTATTTGATATGGTACCGGTCAGGATCAAGGAAAAGGATAATTATGGTGTAGGTTGGGTTTGATTTGTTTTGCATTAGTAGTTTATAGCGGCGGAACTTAATAAAAATTGAAAGAGGATGTAATTTTTAAAAAAAATTAAAAATAGTTATATATATTAAAAATTTAAAATATTTTACTATAATTATATTATAGTCAATCTCCCCCGTCCTCCCTCCCCCCAAATAAAAAAAAATTTAAACGTATAATTATACTTAAAATAATATTTTAATCTCTCATTAATTTTAATTAAATTATGTGGCTCATGGTTCATATCGTAATGCTTATGTAGAATGCATCTTCAGGGGAAAAAAAACAATGAACTATATCACACATGATCAATGCATCATTTGAAAAAAAAAAAAAATATGCGGGCTTACCATATGCTTCCTTTTCTTTTTAATCATCACTAAAAGAATTTCTAATTAATTAATACTGATGCTCATATATTATCTTTGGGTTCAGTCTATTTATCTGAATATTAGAGGGCTAATCATTCTATAATTTTTTTCCTACCGGTTTACATTCTCTTTCACAAATTACAACAAACAACCATCTAAAATAAACTTGCATATATTTTTTTTTCAGGAAAAAAAAATTCAAACATATATATTCCGTGTATCAAAAGCAGCAAGAGAACTGGTATCTTGTATGATTGGATATTGAGTAGACAAGTGGCAAAAGGAACCGAGTGTATCAAGAAAAAGAAAAAAAAAGATACATCAATACCACTCTACATGTACAGACAACCATCTTGTGGGTCCCACCGACCACATTCATTTCAATGGACCCCACGGAGTAGACTGATATCAACCATCCAAGTGGAGTATTGCTCCTGTATACGGATGAGAACCTCCAGCGTGGCATCAACACCACCTGGACTGTCTTACCCTGTTTGGACCCCACACCTGACACCACTAGATTCTTTGTTTCCTCGAATAAACATTTCTCACTTAATTCCAGTTTGTGCCTTGTGAGATAGCGAGTTCCAATTTGCTACTTTGAGACCGTACACGTTTAAAATGGCCTCTTGGACCAACCAAAGACAGTTCAGCCACAAATTGGTAAATTTCCGTAAATAATTTGGTAGTAAACACAATGCAACCACAGCTGCTCGTCCATTTGGTAACAAACAAAAAAAAGCGGATGGAATCAGAAAACATTGATGGTGAGGTGAACCCTTTAGATTCGAGAGAGATTGTGCAATGCACTATTGCTAAAAACGGGTCCCATTTATAATTGTATATCTGCGTATCATGAACTAGAAATAGAACGGGTGCAAGCAAAAAGAGTAAAAAGAAGTAAAGCATTAGAGTGTCAGTGTGAGTCCACTATTTTTTCAGTCTGATAAAGCGAAAAAGAAAAAATTAAAGAAAATGTAAAATATTTTAAATTATAAAATAATATATTCGAATCATATTATGAGTTCGTCGACAAATTTAATTATAATGTAATATATGCTTTACGGATCTGTACATATTATATCATTCATGAATTAAAAAAATTACACAATTTTGACTGTCAATACTCTAAATTTTTTATATAAATTAAAAAAATTACTTGTAAATTTTTAAAAATCAATTTAAAAAAAATGGTCTCAGTCGCGGCTACGTGGCACCACTACATCCTCTGAAATGCATTTTGTTGCCTCTTTGTCTCGGAATGGAGGGAGATACAATGCCTATTGGACCAACTTTTGTGTTCGAGAGCAAACAGACATTCGATTGCATCAAGATTCGAGCTCACACACTTCAAGAATCGTGTAAGTATCAGATTGAACGATCGGACGGTGAGAACAGCCCGTCGGACGAAATCGGTCTAATAGGCATTGGACCTCCTCGTTCCCTTACTCTCTCTCCTTCTCTCTTTCTTATACGGGTCGCCATGTCCCAAATCCACAATCTCTAGTCTGATATTTTTTCTCGCAAATTCTCAAGTCAGGGTTTCTCTATGTATAGTGTACTGCTTCTCTCTCTCTCTCTCTCTCTCTCTCTCTCCTCTCTGTGTAGCCGCCACTATGCCAAAACCGCTTGTATAGTGGGACCCAACCCCAGTCGGTAGTGGTTTAAAGGGAAAAAAGTAAATAAACAAATAAAATCTCGTTTAATTATTTATCAAAGGGGTTTGTTGTAGATATTTATCTCTGGATCAATTAAAATAGTATAAAGTAGAATTATCTATGATCTAACAATCCTCAAGTTCCCCCCTATCGGAGTGTGTACGGAGTAACGGAGCACCCATCGGAGCTTCGATCGGACCTTGTTTTTTTGTCTTTTTTTGCTCTTATATAGCAATCGGAGATGGAAAGGAGAAGGGAAGAGGGAGAGAGATTGGTGGATCGGAGTTAGATAGAGATGGAGATGGAGATGGAGATGGAAGGAGCAGAGGAGCAAGGGAGGGGCCCAGATGGCACTAACAGTAACAAATTGCTGGATCGAAGTAAGGTGAGAATACTGTTGTGCGATCCCGATCCCAGGACCTCTCAAGAGGTGCTTTTCCTTCTCGCCAACTGCTCTTACCAAGGTACTTTCTTACTTAATTCCTTTTTTCTTTTTCATTTTTGAACTTGTGCTCATGCTAATTGAGCTGTAGGAGCTGATGATACTGGGCTTAGACCAATGCTAACCTTTTAATTAAGTAATTAACTAATAAAGGTGTCCAATCTTCTTCTTGCAATCACCGCGCATGATTTGTCTAAAAGGAATTAGGTAATATAGTTGTACCGTTCTCAGGAAATGAACCATGTTCTTCTTTTTCCTAACAAAGTTAATACAATTGACTGCCAAATTGCTTAAGGGAGGTTAATGGAAGCTCAATTTGCACTCAAGACTCAACTCACTAACTGAAATGAAACGATGCTAAAACACAAATTGAAATACTGTTGACCTTTGATGTTTAATGAAGTTAAATTGAATGGTTATAGGGGCTAATAAGATCAAATTGGAGTTGATATAATAGTATAATCAATCATTGTTAACTGTGGTAAACAAAATTTTTTAAGGGATGAACAGATGCATGTTGGGTTCAGTGACAATGTGATGGGGGTTAAACTAGCATGCTAACATGAGTTAATTTGAGGGACAGACCTTAATACTACTAGATTTGAAACATCTCTATCAAAATATGGATTCTTTTACAACTTGATGTTGGCTTGATTTTTTTCCAGAGTGCTCCACAGCAACAGTAACTGTGCCTCTGATTTCTGTACCCCCCCAATAAATTTGTATTGCATTTTCTTCGTTGGTGTACGACTAGGGACATAGCTGGTGTGTATTGGTATGCATTTGTTTTGTTGGTATTATGTGTGTGAGGCTTGTTCAACAAAGGTCTCATATTTGCAGCTAAGATGTGCTTTATGCCATTGGTGTTACAGTGTTATGGTTTTGTTTGTTTCAATAGCGCAGTCCGTTGCTCCTTCCTTTCTTTTCTTTACATGCTAACTGGTTAGGTTAAGGCCACTTGTTATGACATTTATTGACTTCTCCATTTCATTGTTTCTACCAAGACTGTTCTTTCTATCACCATTGTCATTTCTTCAGTTTCTTTATGTGCAGAAAAGCCTCTAATAGCCATAAAATAATGATATAAAGCTAATTTGATATTTTTCATACAAAAAGCCAACTAATATTGATTAACTAAATCTGCAACCACTTATACCGACTCATGCAAGAGAAAGAAGAGAACTATGGAAAAAGAAGTTACCCTTACAGATTACATTATTCCAAGCAGAAAGATTCATCTCATATTGATACTTTTGGGCATCTAGTATAATACTTAAATTGACAAAGTATTTTTAATTCTTTTTACTGGTATTGATATGCTGGTAGTCTTACTGATCTTTGTGCTGGTTTAACCTCTGTCATTCTCTCTATAACCCTTTGTTGATTTCTTCTGACAGATTTTAAAGAGAACCTTGGTAATAACCAGTTGAAAACTTTGATGCCAAATGTGTTTCCATAACTAATTTTAATAATGCAACAATCCTACCTTGCAGCTACCCTGAATTCTGAAGATAATCTCCCTATCTGAAGGCCTCAATTTCTGTACGAAATTTCAATTTAGCAAAAATTTTGCATAAATGAAGTTGTACTTGAATTGATCCTCAGTTGTATACCAGTACTAATTAATGTTCAATTCAATCTCAAGAATTATAACAATAATGCCTTAATTTACTTTAACTTTGCAATAGGACCAGATTAGAGTGTCCATAAGTTCAACAAAATAGTCTGAGAAGGTTTAAAAAGTTACTTCAATTTATATAATATTCCAGTGGTGATGGAGTGTTAGAAGGATAAACAATCTTTTGATGGAAAGCACTGGATAGTTCTGATCTAGGGTTTTCAAGAACGACCTCATGGAGCATCCAAAGTAGCAACAAAGAGAGGAGGTAAAACATAGAATGAGTGAACGTGTGGAGGGGAAGAAGAGGTCTACTCATCAGTGCAAATATTGAAATTTTAAATATACATTTCCGCAATGACAATTATAGTATTGGACTGCACATGTGGTTTATTTTCTGGTCCATCATAGCTGTCAGTATAGCAACGCACGTTGCTCCAGAACATTTCTCTTGATTTCATCCTTCATTTCATTTTAAGACTGAGTGATAAATTGAATTATTATGGGGATGCAGTGACAAATGTGAAGTCTGCAAGGCAGGTGATCGATGTGTTAAATAGGCAAGCAGATGAAATAGACATAATATTAGCAGAGGTCGACCTGCCTTTCGCCAAGGGCTTCAAGATGCTCAAGTACATCGCCCGCAACAAGAATCTCGCTCGCATCCCTATCATCAGTAAGTGCAAACACCCATTCTCCTCCCCCTTTTACTCCATCTCATGCATTTGATTGCTAATCTGAGTTATTTTGTGTGTAGTGATGTCAGCACAAGATGAGGTGTCAGTGGTGGTGAAATGCCTAAGGCTGGGTGCAGCAGACTATCTGGTCAAACCATTAAGAATGAATGAGTTGTTGAACCTATGGACACACATGTGGCGGAGGCGCCGCATGCTGGGTCTCTCTGAGAAGGACATTTTTGCCCATGAATTGTCAGACCCAAGCGATGCCAATACAAACAGCACCACTCTTCTGTCTGACGACACCACTGCTGCTACCAAAGATAACGCTAATCAAGAGATCAGCATGACAAACCAACCTGATTATGAGGTACATGGACATTATTATTCATATGCTTAGTTGCATGTTTAATGTGTTTTGTTGAATCATTGATTGCTGGAGTCTATTAAATAGCTGACAGTTCTTTCTATTAATATGTTTATAGATTATAATTAATGTAATTACCTGGTATTTGTAATTTCAGAGTAATGCCTTTCCTAGTGGGCTACCTTGTAAGGATACATCAGAGCACAGACAAAGTGCTGACCTAGCACGTAAGTATACTTTCTATTTTTTTTTTCTTTTATTTGATAACTTGTTGCAGGAATGTTCTGAAGAGGATGTTCAGGGCACTACTATTTTTTAACACCATTTTCTTAATTTAATAACGACCACCCCCACCCCCACCCCCCAAAAAAAAAATAACAAAATAACTAAAAAAAATAATGTAGCTCCACAACAAAAGGAAAAATTGATAAATGTGATATCTTTGACCTGAAAAGAATGTAATGCCTCTCTGAAGGCCATTATTATGGGTACAATCTGTTTTGTATGGTGACCAACCAGAATTATGCTCTAGCTATTGCAGATCCTTGTGTTACACTGTGTTAGTATGCAAGCAGGCAATGCACCTTATTTGTGTTTTTAGCTGATTATGCTAGTACATGCTGGTTTTTATATTTGGTATTTTTCTAAAAACAATTTTGTGGACAGCATTTACAGGAAAAACTGATCTTAAAGTAGGTCAGTCCTCAGCATTTTTGGCCTATGTCAGATCCAATTCATCAACCATTCAGCAAATTTTGGAACGTAATCAATCAGGCCACACTGCCATTCAGATAGAACCACCAGATCCCCACAATATGACCACCATGGTGACCGAGCCAAACCCCAACAGAGGTAGCAGCAGCAGAGAGGCACAACAAAGCACCTTTTATGACCAAAATACCCACATGACTGTTGGCTCATCACCCGCTACAATGACTCAACCTGAGTCCTCAACCAATGAGGTGCAGCAGGTTCCAATGTACCATTTGCCAATGTACTATCCTGGTATGGTAGATCAGGGTATAAATGTAAATTTGAACGTCATGCCTCAAACCATGCAAATTTTTCAGGGAGGCCATCAATACAATATGTTTCAATATGGCCAATCACATTTGCACAGCACAATGGTACCATCGCCATTTCATTACAACCCTAATCATGGTATGGGGTTACAAGCAGGTCACATGGTGCAGCAAAATATTCAGATGTGGTCTGGAATGGCAGCTAGTTCTGGCAATGTCACTAGCACGGACGTGCCAGACACCATGAAAAGCAGCCAAACAGAAAGACGGGCAGCAGCATTAGTTAAGTTTAGGCAAAAAAGGAAGGAGAGGTGTTTTGATAAGAAGATAAGGTATATTAATAGAAAGAAGTTGGCAGAGACCAGGCCTAGGGTTAAGGGCCAATTCGTCAGACAGGAGGTGAATGAGATGGATTTGAATTTTGGCGCCAATTCTGAGGGTGAGGAGAATGATGTAGAAGAGGAGGAACCCACCTCCACCTCGCGAGAAATGTATACTGTTTCTTCTCCTGAATAGAATTAGAGTAGAAAATATAACAGACTAGGATTGCTACTACCATCCAATTGAACAGAACTGATTTTGTACCTCTAATAGGTTGTTCTAGGCAAATAATTTTTGGGGATGTCTATATGCGGTCTCTCTTTTTATTATTTTTTTTGTTTTTTCTATTTTTTTTTTAATTTTAGCTAACATTTTTTTTCTTGCTTTTGGTAATTTTGAATATTCAACACTGAGGGATTTTTGTTCATCTTTTCGGAGTCTTATGAACATTCCTAGTTCATTTTTATTAACAATTGAATAATTAGGTTTTAAATAATAAAGATGACTTATTACCTTCATTTTTAAGTGATTTTCTAAATAATAAACTTTTTAGTTTGTTTTTCTTTCACAATATCAGATGCGGAAAAGAAATCAAAGGTGCAAACTCAACACAGTAGATAGCTGATTTGAGAGCTTCTTCATTGTGTACATAATTAATGGAATACGTCAAAGATTCACATTTCTTTGAAATTTAATTTTTGAATTATTAATAGAAAAGCTAGGGTCAAGATGGAATATCAAAGGCTATGTATTGGGTTGTTCCTTCCTATGCGTCTGTAATTATCTGAATATAACATGTGTCTACTGGATTCAGAACGAAAGTGATAAAAATCTATATGTTAAATACAAAATTAAATTTTTACATAAACTGATACGATATTGATGAAAATACAGGTTTGAATTGATAATTAATGGATTCCAACAAATATGCAAGTACGAGATAAATATATGTTAGTTTCATTCATGTTAGATTAGAAATTTTTTTATTTTAATTGTATGATTTTACCTTATCGTATAATTATTCATATTCGTATCGACACGCATACGAATACCAATGATGTATTTATGGACGAATCACAAAGATAAATACATGTGGCGGAACGAATTTTGTTTCTTTATAGTTCACACTTCTATAAGTTTTGTAGAAATTAACTTTATAAAAAATTATAACAAATATTACAAATAAGGTAAAGGCTAATAATTTTATCCATTGTTTATTAATCTTTTATATAGAATTTTCTAGAACATTATTGAGTATTACTAAGCATTATATTTTTTGTAAGTTAATTTTACTCTTTGGATGTTACGGAACGTTACAAATTTTTGAAGTTATTTTTTGCTTTTTGGATGTTATCTGATTGTTATAACATTTTTTAATTATTACTCATTGGATGTTAACTTTAAAAAAAGTTCTAATGTTACAACTCTTTTTAGAAATTTAGTTTAGAAAAAGTCACAACGGTTAATAACATCCAATGAGCAGTAACTTTTTTTTTTTGAGAAAAAGATGAGGATCAAGCCCTCAAATTTCTTTTTACTGATCACTAAATTGTGATCTAAAGTATAGATATATTTACAAAAGAAGTAAAAGTGATTATTTACAATGTTAAGTCTAGACTGTCCATAATACTACTTGGATGCAACTACCCCGTTGAAGTGAGCCAACTCTTCTTTTCAACATGTATTTCTCTGATTGTGTCTGTTATAGACTGCTCAGTTTCTGTAAGTTCTAATTTCTTCCGGAATTTGGTCTCCGTTGTTGAGATAAGAATGTTTCTGTTGTCAGCGCTTAGGTACCTTGAGCACAGTGTTATTGTTGATGGTAAGCTGTCTGACATGAGTTTTCTTAGCTGAACTGTGTATTGGCATGTACTAAATAGGTGTTGCACTGTCTCCTGATCATTCCTGCATAGGTGACACATGTTAGGCATGCATTATCCATCCTCTTCTTATCAAATTGTCTATTATCAGAAGTCTATTTTTCAGCATCATTGAAACAATGACCATAACACGTGGTGGGCCCTTTATTTTTCATATATTCCTTATGCTGTCATGTATATGTGGTGTATCAGCAAGGAAGTTGTATGCTGATTTTGAGGAGAATACAGCATTAGGAGGCTTCAACCATTTTATGATGTCCTGAGTTTGTTGCATTGTTGCATTGGCTGCATGTGATGAAGCTTTTTTTTGTAGTGCGATTAGTTCTTGCTACGCACTTCAATGAGCAGTGACTTATTTTTAAGTTGTAACGCTCAATAACACCCAGGTAACCTTCAAAGAGAAAAAATTAACTTAAAAAAAACTATATAACTTTCCGTAATATCCAAAGAGTAAAAATTAACTTCAAAAAGTTATAACGCTTAGTAATACTCAATATGCCCAAAAAAAAATCCTATGAGGACTTAATAAACAATGCGTAAAAGCTTTAGCCTTTATCTTATTTGCATTATTGAGAGAAATGTATAATCAAACTTTTCAAACTGATTAGTGGTTTTTTTATCAACTAGCTCGTCAAATAATACAAAGCAAAAGAATAGAGAGAATATAATAGAGACATAATCACAATATGATAGAAACAAAACACACACAGAAAACCCACTATGTATTTGATTTAATTAGTAACTTCCACATTCAATAAAAAAAAAAAGTGAGGGGGGTGGCAGAGAACAGTTTTGTGTTGTAACGGTAGTTATCTGTAAAGAACAGTCAAAAAGAGAAACAAATTATTTTTAATCCAGTCAACAAGAATAATAATATGTGTAAATGCAGTCAAAATTGAACGGTTATGCCATAACGGCAGTCTTTAAGTTCATGTCTTTTTTGTTTTTTTTTTTTGTGCACACCTCGCTCTTTATTTTTAATTTAGTAAAATATATTACGAATTTAAAGTTTTCTTGTTTGAAAAATTCAAACAAAAAAGGAGAATTTTTTTTCATATTGCTCCGGATCAATAGATTGAGTAAATATATTAAACATGCGTGAGACTTAATTAATGTTTGAGTATCATGCATGACTTTGGAGTAAGATTCAAACATTGTATATATGAGACTTGTAGGGTGAGACAGGACAATGTCTGAGTCTCACTCCATCCTCTACCGCGCTGCATGATACAGCGCAGCGTGTTGTCCGTCCGATCGCGTTAAGATTCGTACATTATAAATCTAAAAAAAAAACCTATAAAGTCTTATCTGATCACGTTTGATTGTGTTCAATCGCTACGCAACAAAAGATAAGAATCTCACTCTAAGATGCTCGAGCAAAATTTGAGTCTCTAAGGGTGTGCTCCAAACGGGTTACAGGAGGTGAATGAGAAGGAGAGGAAGGAAGAGGGGAGTTTAAACTTGCTCTTTAAGTTTCAATTGAAGGAGATGAAGGAGGTGAAGAGGGGTGAACCCTCTATGCATATGTTGGAGGTTTATTAACCTCTAAATTTTTAGGATCAAAAATTTAAACCCGACCTCCATCCTCATTCATTTATCTCTCCTTCTCCATAAACTTTGAAGCACAATCTAATACTCTTTGTTCTTAGTCTCTACTCTACCATATGTCATATTGCTTATATTTTGATATTTAATTACTTACTAAAATTCTATAACAAAAAAATATTTGAGTAAAGAAATTTTAAGCTCTCTAAAAAAATATAGAAATTAGTGGGCCTATCTAAAATTCTTAGTTGAGAAATAATAGAGAATTCTTATATATGTACTCTTGTTCCCTCATTTTAACATTTAATAATATGTATTAGTTGAGGTATAATAGAGGAGGATTCATATACATCTATCTTTCAGCTTTCTACCATATTTACTCTTTTTGAAAATTTAGTAATAGAAATAGTAGAGGACACAGATAAATAATTCACTTTTAGGTGCAGCCCTGTTTTCTTTTTTTAAAACATTTAGCTACAAAATTTAAAATCAAATTATAGCAAAGTACGTAAAACTAATATGTGTAACATGCATATATACTTCTCATTCTTAATTTACATGAATAATAAGTAATGGTTTTCAAA
Source organism: x Bolboschoenoplectus mariqueter (assembly GCA_037678475.1). Lineage (NCBI taxonomy): Eukaryota > Viridiplantae > Streptophyta > Magnoliopsida > Poales > Cyperaceae > x Bolboschoenoplectus > x Bolboschoenoplectus mariqueter. Next base: position 2,651,897 of record CM075236.1, on the reverse strand, counting down.
TATTTATACACTTGTACATATTTTAATGTCCATCGATCATACAAAACTTAAATAATTAACTTAGTATACTATAATGCACCGAGAGAAGTGTACTATAATTCAAATTAAATAGTTTAATTTTTTAGTTGGCTTTTATATTTTATTATTTAATTTTATATTAAATAACTTAATATTGTCGAATCCAATGAGATAATCTTCGTAAAATTGTTATTTATGATTGTTAAAATGAATTCGATTAGAAAATCTGATAGCAAATACAAGAAGGAAATTCATTAAATATTTAGTACGAACGATGAAATCAGAGGGAAACTATAAAAATGATTTGTTCTTGCATTTAGAGAATGTTACAAACCATATGTGGTGGTTTAAAATATTTTAGTTGACATTTATTTTTTTAATTAATTAATAGTGAAGATACGTGTTTTGATATTTATCGGTCATATATGACTTGTTTCATTTAAGTCGATCACCTCTCGTAAGCAAGAAAACAAACCAGATGGAATTAAAAAATAATAATAAATAAATAATTTCAATCTTTCAATGTTTAAGTACCAAAAATTAACAAACTACTGTCAACTGTTAAGTGGTTAAGTATCAAGTTTTAATACTAAAACCTATTTTTTCATCAAAAAAATACTAAAAAGTGCTAAAAACTATATATTAATCAATAATTTACAAAATACCAGTCATGTATTAACAAGTTCTATACATGACCATATGTATTATAATTTAAGATGGGTGAAATGGATAAAAAATTTGCTTGCCCAACGTGAATCGAGTTATTGTGTAGGACTGAAAGATGTGAATAGTAGTGATTTTTTTTTTTGTGACGGTTATAATATAATAATGAAGAATTTGAACATTAATTATAGATTAATTGCCACAAAAAATCCTGAGAGATCTTGAGATGACTCAAATTGTGAACAACAGTTAATTAGCAAATCTTTTTTGTTGAGGAAAAAAAATAAGGGAATGCATTTGAAATAAGTGGAGATATGCTCACAAATACATTAGTAGGAACAAATAATAAGAAATTATTAGTACATTAAGAGAGGATGTATTTGAACAACATGGAATAAGTAGGAGTAAATAGTTTCTATTACTAATTATAAATCTATCCGTTACGCTTTACCCAACCCCCCACCCCCCAACAAAAATAGGTCATTATCTGCTGTTGCAATTCTTTTCAACTTAGAGAGAGAGAGAGAGAGTTCCTTGGTAGCCATTGTCAAGCTTTCAAAGAGAGATAGAGAGAGAGAGAGAGAGATGGTCGGCGGAGGTAGCAAGAAGGTGGAGGTGTCATCATCTTCTTCTACGCCTGACAAACTAACAGCTGGTGAGAACTTACCTCCCACTGCTGTTTATCAGCGCAACAAAGAGGTGAAGAAGCAGGAGAAATATCCTTTTCATGTATACAAAGAGAACAAAGGTGAGGAGGATGGAAAGAAGAAAGGAGAAGGGGAAGAGATTGATAGAGAAGGAAATAAAGGAGATTCTCATGAAGAAAAAGAAGAAGAGATCGGCGTGCAAGAAGAGGGTAATGTGGGTGAAGAATTTGGACGAGAAACTGAGGGGAAGGAAAAACTAGATGAGGTTTTCTATGAAGTCGAGGCCATTCGGAAGAAACGAAACCATAAGGGCCAGCTTCAGTACCTGATCAAATGGTGCTTCTCTTTTTCTACATCATTTGTTCCTTATCGATAATAATAGAATAGATCAGGAGAGAAATTTATATATTTTGATTCCGTTGTTTATTAAAAGGACATGTTTTGTTAATAGCCAAGTATAATTCTAGTTGCGTTGCACCTACGGAGGATTTGAGGAACATGTGTGATTTGAGAACTATGAAACACTTATGCACAGAATAACAAAAATTGCATGCTATCCATACATGTTGATTTGGTTGTGCAACTAAACTAAACTTAATATTTAGGGAGCATATATAATTTGGTCTTGCAACTCAACCAAACTTAAGTTGGTTTAAAGCAGCTTAGTTATTAGGAAATTTTTTCCTATTTTTGTTTGGTTTTTGTTGAAAACTAGACCTCGCAAAAGAAGCTTGCGAGGTCGTTTTGTATGATTTTGAACAATCAAATAAAATGACCTCGCAAAAGAAACTTGCGATGTCGTTTTGTTTGATTTTCATCCAGATGAAAATTGAAAACAAGGTAGATATCTTTCTTGGTAGGTTCACATAAATAATGAGGAAAAATGATATATACTCCAATTAAAGTGTTAACAATGCCCAGTTTTGCTAATGATTTAGCATATTTAGCTAGCTAATTGTGTTGAATGCAGCAAGCAACTTGTCAAGTTATTGTGCTTAATGTGCATCTCCTTCTATTATATATGCATGTATTAATTAGCACTTGTATTGCTACCTCAAATATGGGTTTCTTTGCAGTGTATTAGATTAATTGATCATATATATCTAGTTACAAGAACTTAATTGTATTTAGGAATTGATTTTGTATTGTGTAATTTACTTGACTGTACTTTAGGCGTTACTATCCGGAGACCGACAATACATGGGAGCCCTATGACAACATCAAACATTGTACCGACTTGCTAGAGGCCTTTGAGCAGAGGTACTCCTCCTGCTCCTCTTCATCTCTCTCTCTCTCTCTTTCTCTAAAAACTAAACTAGTATTTGCTAATATAATTTTTTGTTGTATATTCAAGTTTACAAAATAGCAAGCACAAGAAGGCGTTGCACAAAAAGAAGCACTCTATGCAGATCGAAGATGATGGAGATAGTGGAGAAGAAGCAATGACTCAGAAGGGAGGAGAAGAGAATTCTCCTCTATCTCCCTTCTCCAGCAAAGGAGGAGGAAGGAGCGGGGGCAGTGAACGGCTGCTTACCATAGACGGGGGTGTCAATGTTCTCAGGCAAAACCCTAAAAGAAATGTCATTAGTCGTTACATGAAAGAAAAAAAAATCTTGAAGGATGAGAAAGGAAAGGAAAAATCCACTGACGACGAGGTTACGGCAAATGAGATACCTGAGCCGTTGCCGAAAGTACAACAGGTTCATGGGATATAATTAATGTCATTTCTATTTGTTTATTGATTTTCTTCCATAGAACAGCTGTTTCCAACTTTTGATATTGAATTAGTCCAATTTAAATTATTCTAAGAAATAATTACATAACCCGTTTATTCGTACAAATTAATTTTCCGTTCCATTCCCTATATAAACAAGCAAAAAGCCACTAAGCATTTCATTAATTTATCGGCATAGGGGGTAGAGGAGATGAACAAGGAAGGAGGCAAAAACTTCGTCATGCAAGACTATGTTCGAAAATGGAGAGAGAAAGAGGAAGCAAAAGGAGGGGTCGGGGCTGCCGCCATGGCAATTTTGCTCCCAAATTGCAAAGTAGATAAAGCAGGGCACGGCAAGAATCCCTCCATGCTCCTTCCTACGGGTGCCATGCCCTCTTTTTACTCTGAATCTGAACCTCAGAGCAGCAAAGAAGGCACCCGACTTACTGGTGCTCAGAAGAGAAAATCGGTAATACGTGCAATTCCATGAACAACTAATTTCTTCTATTTATTTAGTTTTCAAATATTGTTTCTCTTTCACTTGTAAATGAATCTTAAAATTTTAGGGCTGTGTGAGAAGATTTGTCCATCCCAATGAGTTGGCAAAGAAAGCAATGGATGCTGAACTCGTTGATTCGACAGAGGCCCTCGCAGCATCTACTGTTGCTGCCAACACTGCTACTGGCATTAACAGTAAAATGGCTAAAGAGGAAGTTTACATCACAAAGATCCTGAAGCCAGTACAGCTCTTCGCCACTCCTCCTACCGCCGAAAATATACCGAATCTCTGTATCACTTTCAAGGCCCTCAGGTTTCTTCCTCTTCCAATCCCTTTATACTCTTCTTTAATTATCATAAATTATCCCAATATTTTCCATGTTTGCTTTTTCTTCTACACATTTTATCATTGTTGCAATTGATAGGTAGCTAGGGTTACACATGATTCCTTTGAGTTTATTTTATCTAGATTTGCCTTGCACACATGTCATCTATAGCAATCAGTAAAATATATTAATGTATAATCTTATAAATTAGTTTCTTTTTGAAGTAGTAGGCTTGTGCCTACTAATTTTCATTAAACCAAATAAAAAGAGTAGAATTTTAAGATGGAAAGGAAAAAAAGAAAAGAGAAAGAGCTTACAAATGAATTTCATATTAGAAGACAATAATTGCATATGCTTGTTTATATTATCAAATTAACTCTAGATCATGAATGATTTTATTTCCTTGCAAACTCAATTTTTGAAAGTTCCAAGTCCTAAAGTAATTTTGTCTTTCTTAATTGACCGTCCCTTCTTTGAGCAATTTGGTGTTATTTGCAAATTGCCACACAAAACAAAAATATCATTTAAAATTTAGCAAGTAAAATATTAGTTGCACTTTATTACCTTAGTATTAATTTCTGGTAAATATATACTTCATATGATCAGAATTCAGAACAAAACACATTTGTTCCTTTTACACACAGGTCTGATGGAACCAAAGTGCTTGTCAACAACAGGGAGTTAAGGGCTATCAATCCCTTGCTGGTAAAAGCATGAAACTTAATTATTTCTATGTTATTATTTATTTAACAATTAACATTCATTCTACTTATTTTTATCCTGAAATGACTTTGTTATATATATGACAGCTAATTGATTTTTATGAGCAACACCTTCACTATACCCCCGATCCATGAGAGACTACCGAATCGGTATTGCTCCTCCTCGACTCTTGTTTGCTAACATTTGTAGCTAGTCAAGGAATGGTGTCAAAGTTTAGATTTGCTTCTTTTAGTTTAAAGAACTTTTATCGTACCTTTTTTAGTTTAAAAACAAATTAGCATGGTTTATGCTTTGTTGTATGTGATTGTATGAGATAGCAGTTGGTACCGTTCGCTCTTGTTTATCCCTTGACTAACATTTGTAGTCAAGGGATGGTATCAGAGTTTAGAATTGCTTCTTTTAGTTTAAACACCTTTTATCCTATCATTTTTTAGATTAAAAACAAATTAGCATGGTTAATTTAGCCTTTTTGTTATATGTGATTGTATGAGCTAGTGGTTTGGTAGCATTAGCTCTTGTTTTAATTTCTTAAAGAAACTGATGGTTACTGGAGAATTCTAAGTTATTTTAGATGGTGATGATCAGAGATATATATGCTTCTTAAAGAAACATGTGCATGGCCATGTATGTTATGTATGCGCTCAATCATCTGTGCTTAAGAAAATATGGTTACTGTAGAAAAGTAGGTGTTATTCTAAATAATAAGAGTATATGCATGACCAAGTTAGGTATGTTATGTGCACAATAATTTATGTTAGATTCTATAATACATTAATACTAGTATCATGCATATATGGTTATATTAGAAACGTTAATAAAACAAAGCACAAAGATCAATCATTAACTAGATATTCAGACAGATTGGATTATATCCGATCCATCTGTTTATGAATCAAAACTTCTATATGTACATAACTTTTATATATATTTGTAATAAATAATGGATGCAGTTATATATATAGTAGTTTAGTTTTATATGTAATTGTATTCAAAATGTAGGACTATGCATATTCAAATCATACAATGATATAGATGCATCTATTAGAGTTGAGAGACCTCTTTTTGGTTTCAACAACCTATGGGCCTGTGCAGCATATGCATGGAATAGGCTACAATTTATCTCCTGTATTCATACAAAAAAATTTGTATGCATCAAAAGATGAACAATATCAAAATGCCAAAATTTTGCACATTTCTTTTTCTCACATTGGATGCCTATCCCAACAAAATTGAATGGATATTAATACAGTATCTTCTGTTATGTCATTCCACTTCTTTCACTATCACTGCTCATAAGACCCATGCACTAATGTTTTTTAGGGGGACACTTTTGTCAGTAATAATTAGAACATGAGTAGGACAGAATATTGAAGGCAAAGTATAATTTTTCAAATTGAATTTTTCCAATAAATTTTCATATGCACACAATATTTGAGATGACATAAAGTATATTAAATAATGTAAATGTATTACTTATATAGAAAAGATAAAAAAGCGAACAAAGTCTCTATTTTTTGGCACCAGAAAAGTGTTGGTATTGTACTTGGGGAAAGTAATTAATAAAATTGAACAGTATGATATGATAGTCAAAACAAAATTTAAATGACGAAATATATTATAATGTATACTTGGAAAAATCTATAAAATAATGAAGGCATATTAAGGAATAATTTATAGAATAAAAATAAGAATGATTATTATCAATATTAGGAGGTTTTTCTCTTGTTCTAAGTTTTATTCGTTAGGCTTATCTAGCTACTAAACAAAAAGTCTAGAGGATATTAAAAAAAAAAGTTAGTATCAACCATTAATAAATATGAGCAATGAGCAACCCATAATTTCCTAAATATCAATTCTTAAATTATTTATATAACAAATCTATAAGAAAATTGTACCAACAACTTTTGTAAGTGTAAGTTATATGTATCAACTCAAATTTAGGCGAAAAATGATGACTCTTCGAACATAGAGTGAGAGCAAATGCAGGATAGCAATTATAATATTGAGATTTTTTGTGATAATAATCGTATAATTAATAGTGAAGGAGCTAATAAATAATTGCCAAAAAGAACTTTCTAGTAAACTATCGAGTGTCAAACCATAAATAACATGTGGCGTACCTTTACAGTAATGAATTGAAGTGGATGTGTAATTCAAATAAAGGAGAGACATACTATGAAATTAATAAATTAGTAGGAAGAAATAATAAGACCGAATAAAATGAAGAGTGAATGTTCAACTGTTTGTAGGGATTGTCAATGAATATATATAGATTAACGCATTCTTAATTAAATTAGAGGTTTTTTTGTTAATAGTTAGAATTTGAAATTTTTACCCACTTGTTTATTTAAAAAAATACAAATATATATTGGGACTTAAATTATCTGAATTTTTTTAAAAAAATTAAATTAGTCTTAAACTTTTATTTGTATCAAATTGGTCCTTAAACTTTTAAAAAAAAATCAAACCGGTCCTTAAACTTTTTCAAATAAATCAAATCGTCCTTAAACTTTAAATTACACCAAATAAATCTTTAAATTTTTGAAAGAATGTAAGTTCTGATCCATGAGCTTTTCAACAAAAAATTAAATCAATCCCTAAACTTTCATTTGCATCTAGAGGTGTTAGTTTTTTGTTTTACTTAATAATTTAACCTTATCCAACCCAATCTAATTTATTATGACTTTTTTAATTTGAATTAGGTATAAATATAAAAAAATTTATTTGTTTTGGGTTGGTCAAGTTAAATTAAATTCGACCCGATCTGATCTGAATCGAACCCGACCCATTTAAAAAAATAAAATAATACTAGTTCAAATCAACCTAACCCATTTATATCATTATTTACATCATTTTTTCTTATTATTTATAAACATAATTAATTGAAGGTCTGATCAGGTTAAATAAGTTCGACTCATCGGGTCGGACCAAAAATTGATACATTTTAAGTGCAAATGAAAGTTTAGGCAGTAATTTAATTTTTTTTTTAAATTCAGGGATAAAGCTTACATTTTTCAAAAGTTGAAGGACTTATTTGTATAATTTAAAATTTAAGGATGAATTTAATTTTTTTGAAGAAATTTAAGATCCAATTTGATTTTTTTTTAAAAGTTTAATGTTCAATTTGATATAAATAAAAGTTTAAGGATGAATTTAATTTTTTTAAGGAATAAAAGGTAAATTTTCCCATTATTAAAAAAAATTAAGAAAAGAGTGACACGGTGTCGTTTGCTGATAAATCTGTCCGTCTTCAGAGCTCACTTCACCTCACCAGTTCCGTTCCACCCCCAAATCAAAATCAAAATCAAATCGACCAGGTCCTCTGTTCAAATTCCAATTCCTTTACTTCAAGAGAAGAGAGAGAGAGAGAGAGGAGAGCGAGAGAGATGGTAAGCGGAGGCAGAAAGAAAGCGGAGGCGGCGTCTTCCTCCTCCATTTCCGACGAAGCGGCAGCTGGAGAGAACTCACCTCCGGATCCTGATCATCAGCTGGACGAAGAGGTGAAGGTGCAGGAGGAATCTCCTTCGCAAGCAGATGAAGAAGACGAAGGTGAGGAGGAAGGAGAAGGAGAGGAGAAGGAAGGAGTAGAAGAGGAAGAGGTTGATGGAGAAGGAGACGAAGGAGATTCTGAGGAAGAAAAGGAAGGGGAAGGAGAAGAGAATGGCGTGGAAGAAGAGCGGGATGGAGGTGAAGTGGAAGGAGAAACTGCTGGGATGCAGAAGCTAGATGAGGGTTTCTATGAAATCGAGGCCATTCGCAAGAAGCGTTACCGCAAGGGCCAGCTCCAGTACCTCATCAAATGGTACTTTTCTTATTCCACACCAGCTATTTCTTGTCAGTAATAGAAATGGAGGAGAAACTTGTATATTTTGGTTCTCAGTCTTATTGAAAGAACATGTGTTTGCTAATAACTATCTCTATCTAATTGTGTTGAACTTGGGTGGAAATTGAGGAATCTTTATGTGTGATTGAAGTGCTATGGAGCATTTATGTACAGGATACAAATTTCCATGCTGTAAATAGGTGTTGATTCAGTTTGGCAGCTGAGCCAAACTTATTATGGTTAAAGCGCTTTGGTTATTCAATTCTGTTTGGATTAGGTTCATTAGGGACTTCTTTGTTTTTGACCAATTTTTGTGGAAAAATTGAACAAAACTACCTCCCAAAACAAAACTTGCAGTTTCCTAAATCCACACCATCATTCCATATCGTGAATTAATTAGAGGAGATGTAGGACATATTTCAGTTTATGTTGTTTAGCATAAGTCCAATCTGCTAGTAAACTTGTGGTTTCCGAAATTTGCTTATTATGTTGGACTGAGTAAGCACTTTGACGAGTCACTGTGCACTTTACATGGTACAGCATTTTTATGTGCATGATAACTGATACTGTGCAATTATCAGTACATGGCTTGTGATTGTTATATCTGGGTTTCAACCTGAATTGGTTGGATTATTTAACAATGCTTTAGAACTGTCCTATTTTGTTGCATTCCTAGATCAAAGAACTTTTATCTTCCTTGGGGATTGTTTTTTATTTGAGTAACTCATTTGATTGTTTAGGCGGGACTATCCAGAGACCGACAATACATGGGAGCCCTATGACAACATCAAATATTGTGCTGACATGTTAGAAGCCTTTGAGCAGAGGTATTTCTTGCTTTCCTTCTCTCTCCGTAAACTAAACCAGTAACCATTAATACCATTTTTTTTAATTTGTCTATTCAAGTTCTCGGAAGCGCAAGCGCAAGCGCAAGAGTGCACTGCCCAAAAAGAAGCGCTCTGTGCAGGGTGAAGATGGTGGAGAAGGTACAATGACTCAGACAAGAGGAGTAGACAGCTCTCCTATATATCACTCATCCAGCAGAGGAAGAGGAAGGGGTAGGGGCAGAGGACGGGCCCGCACCACACAGAGAGATATTCCTGTTCCCAAGAGAAACCCTAGAAGAAGCATCAATAGTCATGATAAGAAAGAAAAGAACTTCTTGAAAGATAAGAAAGAAAAGGAAAAGCCCCTTAAAGATGAGGCTATGAGAAGTGGGATCCTTGTGTCCTTGCCAGATGTACGCCAGGTTTATTGGACTTAATGTCATTTCTATATATTTTGTCTATAGGACAGTTCTTTCCAACTTTTATATAAAATTAGTCTGGTTTCAGTAACGCCAGGGAATAATTAGAACGAGCCACTTACTCCTACAAATTAAAGTTTCCGTTTCAACTTCAGACTAAAACTAACGTTGAGCCACTAAGCATTTCATTTATTGGCACAGGGAGTTGGGGGAATGAACAAGGAGGGAAGCATGAACTTTGTCATGGCAGACAATGAGAAGGAGAAAATGGAAGCAAGCGCCTACAGCGGCGGTGGCACCTCCATGGCGATTCACCTCCCGAATTGCAAAGCAAATATAGAAGGGCATGGTGAGGCTCCTCCTGTGCTTCTTCCAGTGGGCCCCATGCCTTCTTTTTACTCTCCACCTCAACCTCAGGGCAGCAAAGCAAGCAGCCAAATTACTGGTGCTAAGAAAAGGAAATCGGTAATACTTTATTCTATGAACAAGATTCTTTAGTTCCTTATATTTATTTTAATTTTCAACTGTCGTTCTTATTATTTGTTAATAAATTTTTAATTGCAGGGATGTGTGAGAAGATTTGTGCAGCCTGAAGAGGAAGTGAGGAAGGCAATGGATGTTGAAGTTGTGGATTCGACAGAGGCTATTGTGGCTTCCCCTACTGCTGTCAATACTGCAATTGACAGTACCAATAAAAAAGCTAAAGAGGAAGTTTACATCACAAAGATCCTGAAGCCAGTTCAGCTCTTTGCTTCTTCTTCTCCTGCCACCGACAATATACAGCATGTCTCTATCACTTTCAAGGCTATAAGGTTCCTTCCCTTTAAGTCCCATTAATTCTTTTTTTTCTAATTATCTGAATTATATCATCATCTTTCATGTTTGTATTTGTTCCTATCTACACATTTTAGCATTTTATGCGAATCATTAGCTTGGCGGGGTTGTAAGGAATATTCCATTGATAATAAGCCATATCATCCTTTAATATTTGCTGCAGATATTAATGTATAAGGTTACCAATGAATAGGATTTTATTTCAAAAATATACGAATTAATATGATATTGATTAAACATTAATTCTGCATGCTTGCGGACTTTGGTAACTTAATGATTTCTCACTGGAATTGGTGGCTCTTGTAGTCATGTTTTCCAAAAAATAATGAAAAGAAGGTTTGTGCATGCATGTTCTTTTTGAAATTAACTTGACATGAGGTCAGATCAAGGACAACCTATTTTTGGAGCTGAGACCTTGAATCTTGTCATTTTGAATTGGTACTGGTTTTTTACTGACAAGTCATATGTGTATTGGACTGTCAAGAATCTAGTCAATGAGGCAGGTCTGTTGTTAAGATCTGACCTCAAGGGTTTTATGCGATAAAGCCTTTATGGGCTACATTCTAGCAAAACTGGTAGTGAAAATAGTGTTCTCTTTCAGTTAATAGAATGGGTACCTGGAACCTACTTTTTGCCCAAAAAAAAAGCAATGAATAACTTGTAATGATAAAAGATTTTGCTTCCTTAGAAGGCTATATAATTGACATATTTGAACTCTTGACAGCAATTAATTCATTTAGAACTAATGACCTGACCCTTACTAAACAATTTGGTATTATCTTCAAAGATTACCACAGAAAATGGTCCAGTTAGGATGCAAATACTAAAGTTCAGTTGTTAAGCACATTAAGTTATATATTTGAGTGCATTTTGTTAAAAAAGGAAGTCCACCTTTTATCTTCTGATCCCAACTGCCATAAGAACTAAACTATGTCTGTTCATCTCACACAGGTCTGATGGAACGCAAGTGCTTGTCAACAACAGGGAGTTAAGAGACACCAACCCCTTGCTGGTAAAACACATAAATATCATCTCCTTTATTATTGTTGTTAGCCATTTTTGCACCAACTCTACCTTGGTTAACATGAAATGACTTTCTCATTTGACAGCTAATTGATTTTTACGAGCAACATCTTCGCTACACCCCTGATCCATGAGGAGACGACAAATCAGCATTGCTACCCTTATGCATGTTTTTCTGACATATGTAGTCAAGAAATGATATCAGAGTTGAGATATGCCTCTTTAGTTTAAAGATGCTCTTTATCCTGTAGATTAATTAAAGAATCAATGTTGGTTTATGTCTTGTTATATAGTCCTTGGGAGCTTGTGGTTGATATAGCTTCGAGCTGCTCCTTTTCATAAAGAAAAGATAGATTAGTATAGAGAATTCTGTGTTGTTGTTGCCTTTTTTTTTTTACTTTAATAGTATATGCGCATGGCAAAGTTAGCTCTGTACGTTATGCGCTTAATCATCTCTGTTATTCTCCTCTAGAACTATTAAGAAAACCAATCAGTAACTAGGGATGAAAATGGATTGGATGACGTCCTACTAGAACCTATATCTGATCTAGAGTTTTGCATGTACGGATAATTTTTATGTTGGTGCATATTTTTGGGAAAAAAATTAAATTGAATTATAAAATAAGAAAATATCTCTAGTAATTTGGACAATAAAAAATATTGTATTTTAAGAGTGTGGTTTTTCTTTTGAAGACTATATTTTGGGAGTGCAGTTGTTTGAAGCATTTTGGCTGACGGTATGCTCACCTATTTTTTCTTGTGCTTTAGTCACTTCAATAGATAAAATTATTGATAGACTGTAATTTTAGAATACGGTTTTATTTTCTCTCTTATAAATACGTAATGATAAAATCGTTTAAAAACATATTTTATTCTCTCTTTCTTTTTCTTTTTTTTTTAGAAATTGATAGAGGATCTCTATCCTCTCTCTCTTTCACTATATTTTTTGAAAAAAATACAACTTGAATCTTTAATCTGAAAACATTCTGAACTTCAAAGTTATGTTAAAATTTAGTATTTTGCCAAAAATTTATATTGTTAGTAGAAAAATGTGTAATTATATACAACAATTTATATGTAGGGCAAAATGATATATTTTAGTATTTATGTAGGTAGCTTTATATATTTTGGTTCTGTGGGTGGTAATTACAGCCAACCGTCCAGATTTATTTTTACATTAGACACGAATGTATTATTAGGATTTTTAAAGAGATTAATATATCAAAAACAGCCACAGTGTTACTGTAATTTCACTCATCAGTAAATGAAAAGAATGCATCTCCGACCTCCATCTCTCAACCAAAATCATGATCAATGCTAGGTCAAGCTCAATTGTACCAAGCTAAGACACTTCATACAATCTCATCCTTATCATAGTATTCAAGTAATCCCAATGAAAACGGATCCACCGTCAGTTCTATCTCATGCTCAAACATTGAACAGACTGCAATAATTTTTAATAAAAAAATTAATAAATTCGACAAAAAAATTAACAACAACATTATATAAAATTTTAAATTGAATTACCTGGAGGACGATATCACAAATGTGATGATCATCATCAAACATCCGTAAAAGAACAAAAATCAGCACTTCATCGCATGTTGGTTGCGACGGTTCGGCATCATCACCTCTTCTTTCTCCAACATGACCACCTCCTTGTGTTTTTGCCATCTTTTATCTTTAAAATATTTACACAAAATAATTTTTTTTAGTCATAATTTATAAATATCAAACATAATAATTTTATTTCTAATTAACAATAATATAATTAAAATATGAAAATTTTGCAATACCAAAATGCATGCATGATTAAAATACCAGTACTACTATTACATCAAACATTTCTATTTTTCATCACAATTCAACAAAAATTAAAATTTTGCATTAACTACCATACAAATCGATAAAGAAATATTTTACAATATTAAATCAACCCAATTCGAATTTTTCATCATAATTCAAATAAAAAAATAAATTATTTAGTCATAATTTGTAAATATCAAATATAACAAATTCATTTCTAATTAACAATAATATTAATATCATAACATATGTATAATCAACAAACATTATATCACAATTAAATATATATCATTTGGTATCACAATTTCAACACAAATTTCGCAATACCAAAATACATGTATGATTAAAATATCAATACTATCGTTACATCAAACATTTCTAATTTTTTTTTATCACAATTCAACACAAATTCGCAATTTCATATTAACTACCTTACAAATCGATTAAAAAAAAAATTTAATATTAAATCAAACCAATTTGAATTTTTCATCACAATTCAAATCAAAAAATAAATTATTTTAGTCATAATTTGTAAATATCAAACATAACAAATTCATTTCTAATTGACAATAATATTAATATCATAATATATGTATAATCAACAAACACTATATCACAATTAAATATATATCATTTGGTATCACAATTCAACACAAATTTCGTAATATCAAAATGCATGCATAATTAAAATATCAATACTACCATTGCATCAAATATTTATATTTTTTTATCACAATTCAACACAAATTTACAATTTTGCATTAACTACCATACAAATCGATTAAAAAAATATTGTACAATTCTAATATTAAATCAACCCAATTCGAATTTTTCATCACAATTCAAATAAAAAAAAACTTATTTTAAAATAATAATCCTAAATCTTATCTTACAATAATAACCTTAACATTATTTTCATCATAATTCAATTTCAAAAACTTTATTTTAAAATAACAACCCTAAAATATTTCCAATCACAATCACAATTCAAATTCAAAAATCTTATTTTACAATAGGATTTTTGAATAATAATTTACATCACAATTCAATTTCAAACATCTTATTTTACAATAATAATCCTAAAATAATTTATTTTACTATTTTAACAAAATAAATCTTACAAAAAGTGGCACCGGAGTTGGCGACAGGGTGGCAGTGGAGTCGGCGTCAGCGACAGTGGCAGCGGTTGGGCGGTGACAGCAGTGCCGGCAGTGAAGGGGGGTCAGCTAGGGTGAGGGAGTGAGAAAGGAGAGGATGGAGGGAGGGAGGGAGGTGTACTTGAGAGGGTGGAAAGGAGGTGGTGGCGGCGCTAACGAGGTCATCGACAACGTGGCAAGTGCAACGGCGACGAGAGCGACAAATATGGTTTTAAGGAGAGGAGAGAAAGAGAGAGAGAGAAAGAAGAGGAAAAAAAGAGAAAGATTTCCGAATAACCGCACTCTGAAAACGCCATCTCACTTGAGGACCGTAATCATGGGAGTGCGGCTCTCTTTGAGGAGATCACACTCTCAAAATGCAGCTTTTCTTATTGTGCAAATTAAAAATAATATTTTTTTATTTTATAATTCAATTCAATTTTTTTTCAACATAAAATTCACCAGTTGTAAGATGATTTTTCACCAAGTTATGAGAACGACGAGAGATAAACCCATATGGAAATAAACTGGGATCCATATAGGCCCGAACCGGCCAGGAGTTGCAAATGTTTTAAAGGCCGCAATTGAAATTTGAAATACTATAGCATTGTTCATCATTGTAGCTATTAAATTTAATTCCTACATGGATTTCTACTATTCTGATCGATATCTACAATATTGTGCAACTGGAATTACCCACTGGGTTTCAAAAACATAATAACTGGAATGCGCTTTATGTACAATTTATTTCTATCCTGTTGCCAGTAACAGTACCAGTTTTGTCTTATGATTCAAATGTAGAGTGCTTCACTATTTACCTTCTGCATTACACCAGAAAATCTTCCTTTTATAACACTGATCAAGTAGAATTAAATTACTGTTTACAAGTAAATCAATGTCACAAGGAGAAGTCATCTGATGTCATCATCTGTAAAAGAGGTTAGGGATCCAGATCTCTTCATGCCTTTTCCGACACCTGAAATCACCTTCTCTTGCTTCTTTTGCGGCACCACATAACCTTGTAGCCCATGGGTCCTCCTGTGTGGCTTGGCTGAGATGACCTCGTCAAATGCCTTTTGAATTGCCTCTTTTGCAACTTTATACAACTCATCAGATTTTGAACCCTCTTTGGCGCACCTCATAGCATCAGCACGCAGAGTGTTATATCTTGAGACAGCAAGGTCATATTTGCAATTTTGACCTTTGAGCTCTACAAAACTGGCATCCAACATGAAATCGCTCTTTGCATGCTTTGTCCATCTTTTTAATATGTACTCTCTTGGAAGGTTACGGATACCTTCTACAACAAAAACCTTAAGGGAGTGCCTACACACAATCCCACAAGACTCAAATTTGCGGCATGTGCAGAACACTTCGGTTCCTTCTGACAGAGAAAGTGCCACATCATGGATTTCTTCATTGCTCTCATCATAACTATGCATTAAGCGATACTTTCTGACAAACTGGGTCCCACATTCTTCAGTTAACTTCTCTGCATAGTACCCAAATGACTGCATGAACTCCTGCTGAAACTGCTCAAATACAGCCCTAGAGTAGATTCCGGCAGCCTGCTTCTCTATAGGGGAAGCAGTCTGCAAAGTCGGGTTTTCAAAAAGTGTCATAAAATCTGCCCCATTCTCCCTCTCGTGCCAAATAGCGACAGCTTGTGATAGCTGTTGCACTGCAACCTTCAGCGGAGTCTTCACAGTAAAATACTTCTCAACTACCTTATTGAGAGATTCCGGGACTCTGTACGGACCAGAGACTTCTCCAGTGAAAGTATCCTTGGTGTAAACTGGGACCCATTGTTGTCGTATGTCATAAAGGTAACAAGTATACCCATTATCCTGTAGTCCATATCTCTCAGTTATCATAAGCCATTGTGATTCAAATGCTTCAACTGTTTCAGACCGTTCGATGCAGCTCTTTATCTCTTCTATAAAACTATTATTGTCCATGTTATTTTCACATTTATCTGGCGACAATAGATGGGGCATCTCTTCAGATATGGAGCCTAGTACATGTTCCCTGCAAAATAAGTGGCATGTGTCAGGAAACACCTCAACAGCTGCAGCTGCCATTGGTCGGTTAAGCTCAGTCACAAATGAAAGTGGGGGCCGCTGGCTAGGCATCGCCGAAATCCAATTTCTAAATAGCCACACAAATGACTCCTCTGATTCATCCACGAGTAACCCACACCCAAAAACCACTGGGTGTGCATGATGGTTCAGACCCATGAATAAAACCACAGGAATCAACTCTTTGTCATTCCTGTACCTCGTCTCAAACTGTACTGTGTCCCCAAAATAATGGTACGCCATGCGGGCCTGTGCATCAGCCCAGAAGACATTACTGGTACGGTTAGCCTTCTTGTCAACTTGTACAGCATAGAAAAAGGCTGGGTTTTCCTCTTGAGTCTTTGCAAAGTATTCCAAAAGGGCATCAAAATCACCAGGCCCAAGATTGTTGTACCGGATCTCTTTCGGGAGAGCTGGGTCATGCCCATTGAGCAAGAGACTGCGTGTATCTGCAAAGTTCTTGGCTATGACAAGAATCTCTCCCTGAGAACGCACACATCTGACCTTGCTTGGTGGGGCTCGTGTGAGCTCGTGTGTGTGCTCTAGCACCAATTTGGAGACCATCCACATATCTCCTTCCTTTCTGATTATCTCAAACAACGCCTCACAAGCACCACCTTCCCTTATGCTCGGGTCAGGCACAGGAGATCCAAATCCACTATTGCTATTGTCATTGTCCTTGCCAGAGTGGTACCTGCAATGCACCTAATTTTAAGAACCAATATGTAATTCTAGCTATCTAAGAATTAAAGTGCACAAAAGAAATATTTTGGAAGGCTTGCAATACCGATGCTTGGAGCAAACCAGCTTGAGCATCTTCAAAGTCGCATCATGTAAAGAGCGGCGTGACTGACGGACACGAGCTTCAAACC
Organism: x Bolboschoenoplectus mariqueter; assembly: GCA_037678475.1. Lineage (NCBI taxonomy): Eukaryota > Viridiplantae > Streptophyta > Magnoliopsida > Poales > Cyperaceae > x Bolboschoenoplectus > x Bolboschoenoplectus mariqueter. Next base: position 2,634,490 of record CM075236.1, on the reverse strand, counting down.
CAACCCGGTTGGCATATGTATAATAGAATGTCTTGGCTGCCTCAAGCGAGTCAAACTCCATGCCCACATAAGGGTCAACCTCAGCATCTCCTTCTGTAGCAATGTAATGGACTCGACCCGGCAACCCCACTTCATGGTTATGCTCTTTCACAAGCTTTGTCACAATCCATCTCTCTACTTCTCCTGTACTGGTACCAGTACGACGGCTGACTTCAAGCATAGCCTGGCAACCTTCACGGACAGATGGAGCCCGCCTGCGTGTCTTTCTGCCGGGTGGGGCCTGCTTTTCACGGCTGAAGCCTTCACGTGAACAGACAAAACGAAGCATGATAACTGACTCTGTGCACTTAGACCGGCGTGACCGAGCAATCCGAACAGAGAAACCAACTCGACCCGCATAAGCAATGTAAAAGGTCTTTGCGGCCTCACCGGATTCAAACTCCATGCCAACAAATGGCTCAATGCGCGGATCAAGATCTGTGGGGAATAAGGGATCATATCGCATAGTTACTGGCAATGCCTGTGGCGGTTGTGGGAGGTCAGACGGGTCAATGTGTTGTTTCTGCAGCAGAGCTTGGTGCGTGATCTGGTGAGGAAGGTCAACAACGGGTACATGTGGGGTCACTCCAAGAGTTGCCCAGAAGTTGATGCTCTCATCTTCAAGGTCCACATTGGCCTCCATTAGCGGGTGCTGATGTGCTTGCGGGTGCAAATCCATTAACCTGCCCCCATCAAATGAGAAACCAAGGTTAAGAGTAAAACCTTGCTTCTCATCCCTCTTGTATGACACTAACTAGAACCACAATAATACCAGAATCCAGTCTATAGCAGTCAGTACAGAAGGAGCAATTTCAATATTCTGTGAATTTCTTCAAGCATGTTAACTTGTAATCTGAGGGTACCATTGGTAATATAATAAACAGCATAGTTGAACCAGTTAACACAAGAAACCAAGACAGAAACCAGCTCAATTTGGTAATTCAAGGTCTGATACAGCCTTCTTTTGGGTAAGAAACTAAGAGAGAGAAGGAACTAACCTGGAGGCCTCCATCGCGGAGGGAATGGAGATGATCCTCTACGAAACAGCTTGATAGTCTTCGTCGTCTTCTTCCTCCTCTTCTTCTCTTTCGTCTCCGGCTGAAGAAGGGAGGAAATTGGTGGAGAACTGGATGGAGGAGGTGTGAGTTGGGAGAGACTGAGCAACCCTAATTCTCACCGCATCGCACGGGATCGTGAACCCGGCTTTCTTATCCAGTGCCTTTTATCCGTAACAGCTAATTACTACAAACATCTCCAGTTACTCCAGTACTGGATACCTCCATTATTTTGTCGGGCCCTCATGAATTGGTAAGGCCTTGTGTTAGAATTTTTTTAGCCCAAAATCAACCTTATTATAAATCTGAGATAATGTTACGAAGATATTATTATTAATATTATCGTCAATATTGGTTTTATTATATACTTTAAATGAGTTATTATATATATTAATGACTTTATTTTATATAATAATTTTATTATTTAATATAAATATTACTAATATACATAATAATCGTATTTATGTATCAACTGAAATATCACTAATATGACTAATGTATCGACAATGATATTAATAACCGTATTTTATATGTCAGTTCTCTAATATAATGGAACTATTAACCATCTCCGCCTATCTTCCCCACAAAGCAAAATTCTCAAATTTAAGCTCATTTATCCTTTTTTTTATTCTTCTAAATTCTGGTGCTTAAATAATTACACATCCGGAAGTCAGAAAGCTTTGAAATATATATATATTGATTGGTTTTTATTAGAGCCTTCTAATAGGGGGTTTTCCGGCGAGTTTATCCAGCAACGGTGTTGCATTTCTTTTTAATTTAATACCCTGTTTTATTAACGTGTTCTTTTTTCTTATTCAAAGTTTTCCTTAACGAATTAATTCACATAAATTTCTACATTCATTATTTCATACATGTGAATTTTTATTTTCTACATTCAATACCTGTTGCTTGCTGGGTTTCTGTATGTCAAGAAATAAAAGTACACTAAAGAGAAACAAAATCAAGATTTAAGGCAGAAGAGAACCTAACATTCAAACACTAATAATTTTTTACACGTTATTTACAAGGCGAGGCTTATAGATGGCACCTCAAAAACCTTCTCTAATCTTAAACAAATTTTTAACTAAAAAAACAAATACGGCCCAGAATTGATGATGCATACAACAAACACCCTGATCAAAATCAGATCATAGATCATTTGAAGAAGGCAATCCATTGCCAGGCTTCCTACGGAATGGCCGGCATGCCTTGACACTAAGATCTACCGCTGCCGTGAGTGCCACAAAGACCGCCGCATCCTCAATACAGGTGACGTGTCGCACCGCCAGCTGCACAACCAACGGCATGACTTTAATGTTTGAACCTTGCCACTTCCCTCCTTCCCCTCCTATCCTACAACTCATCACATAACCCCCACCACCTACCACACCCGTACCATCTATGTCTATCATAAATTCACCTCCCCTGTCACATCCTATGCACATCTCCGAGAGGACAACACCAGTTTCATGTCCCTCCAACAGCAGTTTTAAGCGCAAATAAACTGCCTCATGGGACCCACTAGTGTTTTCACGCCAGGCCTCGAGCCGGGCCCAGGGATGCCAGCTAGAGCCCGGTAGGCCGGCTGGGTCTGGTCGAAGGATGAGAAAAGCACCAGGGTTGGACCGACTGACCCTATCTAACCCATTGGAAGGGACAAACGGGGTACACATGAAGGCCGCTGCCACGGCGGATCCAGAGAGATCGTGGATCACCACTTTCCACCCTTTGCGGATATCATGACTACTCTGCAAGATTGCATGCTTCTGTTCAGTTTCCCCGGGGCCCCACAAGTAGCCATTGGTACCATCTGCCTGAGATGCACTATATTTATTTTTCAATACAAAAACACTATTCAGTAACAATACAAAGAACACTTATCAAAATTAAATGAGAAATAACAAAATGAGCAATTACTGAAAGTTAATTCAGACCGGCGGGGGTCGCAGCTGAATCTGCAGCTAAAGATGGGTTGCACGATCTTCCCATGCATTTGCACCACCTGTGGACTCAACACCGTCACATCCTCAAACCGAAATATGTATCGCGGGTCAGGTTCGACCTTAACCCGTAAATGCAGATCTCCATCCACTTTCCCCTTTCTCCCGCCTATACTAAACCATCCATGGTGAACCAACACAGGCTTGCCTCCTGAACTCAACCCTCGTCCCACCTCCAGTCTCAGTGTCCCGATATGATGTTTCCTGTTTGAAGACCCGCAATTAACCAAACCACCCTTGTTTCTCCCAGTATAAACTGTGATTTCTAGATGTGCATCATTTGTAGGTCGAAGGCAACCAGTTGAGCTTGGCAAGCTAAGCTTGGATTCCTCGATGTAGAAAACCACATCAGTGCCAGAGCCATTGTTTTGATGGTCAGGATGTAATTCGGATGAAGAAGATATTAGTGGTATGGAGACTGTCTGTGGAGCAGAACCACAGAGCCGTATCTCACATGTACATGTCGAGTTTATTCTGGTGGATAGTCTGAGACCGAGAGACCCGACTGATACTCTCACAAATGCTTGGGGATCCATTAATGTTCTTGGTCACGGTTATAAATGGATCTCTGCATCTTCTGATGATCCCATGCTTTATGTGTTAAATCTGTTCACAAATATGTAAAAAGCAATTTATTAATATGCAATGCAACTTTAGTTGGGTTTTCAATCATAACAAATAGTTTCTGGATTTGGAATTCCAGTACATAAACTGCAGAATAATTATACATAATTTTAGTGTATTAAGCTATTTTCTTTCCAGTGTCACTTATCTTTGTGAGATAAAAATTGGCATAGAAGCCACCAGCTTCCATAATTTGTCAAAGGAAATAATATTGTTTCCAAAGTTCCAAGCCACTTTAAAATTAACTTTTGCATTTGCAAATTGGATATTATCAGAAAACAAATAAGCCCAAAGGTTACAAAAGGGAATCAAATCTCTGATTTTTTAACTTCCAAGGTATATCAAGTATCTATTAGCATTGGAAAAGGAATGTCTATTAAAAGCAAACACTCAATCAGGCATAGATTCTAGATATTTTATATTAAGAAACGCAAAGAGAAATTGAGAAGATTTAGTATGGATGCAAGAGAAATCAAATAAACCTAACCAAACCAATCAAACTCGACCTGAAAAAAATATGGATTTTGATTTTGATTGTTTTGGTACCTGATCCAGTTTGATTAAACTGACAAACCACTCAGATATAAATTTTACAAAAAGAAAAAAAGAAAAGCCTGGTAAAACCCAACCTCAGCTGTGTACAAGATTTTCGTTGGGAATATTGGCTTTGATATAACTATATCAGCAATATTATTATAGGAATAATGTGTTATCTTGTTACACTGCTAGTCATGGGTTGGATGGTTTTCATAGTGTGATTAATTAGTCATGGATTAAAAATGCTGTACCCCTATTATTATAAATCAAATGGACAACTTTTACACCCTTCCAAAACCATAAACTCTAAATAACATTTGCAAGCACTATAATTCTTTAAAAAAGCTTCAAGCCTCTTCTCGAACTTAACCAAAGTTACTTCTCTTTTCCCAAACCATGACCTTATTTGCTTCAAATACCTTTACTAAGCCTGAGTGGCAATAATTATAAGAAAAAGGACAATCCTTTGTAGTGATAATAGATTTGCTCTCTTAATTAGTAATGCACACATGTACTATTCAAACAAACAAAGGTGACCTCTCCTTTTAAGAAATGAAAAGAGCAGAAAAAGAAAAGAAAAATATTTAGTGCTCAGTGGGCATGGAATGGCAGCGGGGGACGATGCCTAAAACAAAAGGACAAACAAAACTACATGTTAAGCAAATCAATTCCAACTCCTAGCACGGCATTCTTTCCTTTTCCTTTTGCTTCTCTCTCCAAAAGCAAAAGGAAAAAAACAGGGAAGTAAAATAAAATAAGATAAAATAAAAACACTAACCCTCTGTCAAGGTAAGGAAGTGATCCCCACCTTCCTTCCCTTTCTCCCCCTCCCCCCCCCCCCTCCCCCCTTCATTTCTTTACCCTTTACCTCCTCGACATACCACCAAAATTATGAAATTTCTATCAGAGAAAACTTAATGCCGCAGCCGTACCGATCGTCTGCCGAGCGGGCCCGCCGCACCAGCTGTATCGTTTGGACAGCCGCAATCTTCTGTGCCATCCTCGCCACAGCTGTCATCATAGCCGGCCTTGTCGTGTTAATCATCTATCTTATTTACCAACCAAAATCACCATACATAAGAATGGGGACGGCACAACTGCTCCGTCTCGAATACGACCAAGCAGGCACGCTCACTACCGAACTAGAAATCACGATATTTGCCGAGAACGACAACTTAAAAACTGATGCCACATTCTCCGACCTGAATTTAGATCTCCTTTTCCAGACTGTGGAGATTGCGCAACTACAGGCAGCCCCTTTCGTCGTACCGAGGAACAACTCGGTACCGTTGGGGTACGATGTGCAGTCCACACCCATACCACTGGACCCAGCAGGCATGAGTGCGATGGACGCTGCTCTGAAAAGCCAGGAGATACCATTTTACCTGACAGGTCGGGCCAGGACCAAACGGCGGTTAGGTTCGTTGTACTCTTTTGGTCTCTGGACGCAACTGTCATGTCAGATGAAGTTTTTCTGGCCTAATGGGTCGACGGTTAGTATGGAATGCAACTCGAAGCAATAAGCCGGGAATTTATTTCCTTAATTTAGTTGGAATAGGAGTAGATCAATTAGTATGAATAATTGCTACACTCGTATCTCTTTATAGATAAAATTGTTGTAAATTAACACAAATTAGAAAGAGGGTACAAATTCCATTGTTACATTTTTTTCATTTTCTTTATTTATTTATTTATTTATTTTTATTTATTTATTTCTTTCTTTCTTTCTTTATTTCTTTATTTCTAAGAATTGTTCTGATTTTTCTTTTTTCTTTTGTAGTTCAATTTAAGTTTGTACTCAGCCTTTGATTTAAGGATCAACCATAATTTCATGTCTTACATGCTTTCGTTTGCCTTTTTTCTTGCTTCTAATCAGGTTTCAATTCTTAATAAATTAATTACACTAAGAGTTGCACAAAAACAGATTAAGAGATAAAGAAAACATGTTACATACATACCTTATTTTCTCTTTTTTTTGCTTGGATTAGACTTCTTTTGTGCTTTCTTTTGGTCTCCAAATGCTACCAAATTGGAGAAATTATTCCTTTCTTTTTTTTTTCCTTTTATCCCTTCCTTGCTTTACTGCTCCAATTTGACAAGTAACACAAGCTCCGATTTCCGAAAATGAAAATTAAACCACCAAAACGAGAGGAAAAAAACGAAAATGGATGGTGTTTAATCTCGTGAACAAACCTAAATATCTGGGGGAAAAAAGAAAGAAAAGAAAAGAAAAGGCAACAAGAAAGGATTCTTCTTTTTTCTTCTAACTGAAAAGAGATTGAAAGTGGAAAGGATCGATCACGTTCTTCTGTCAAAAAATTTTCTCCGATTAGCTCGTAAAAGAAACAGACTTTAGATTAAAATCTTTAAAAAAAGCGCGGGAAATATAGAAAGCGTATAAAAGGAAGAAGCAAAAGAAGGAACAAAGAAAAAAAAAAGTTCACTCAATGAGAACTAGGAAACGGATAGATACTTATATATACAGCTGTTCTCCATTTTTCTTTATTTATTTATATATTTGCACTTGCACCAAGCATTTCCCTTCCCATTTGCAAATTGCAACTTATCTAAAAACAAGATTATGTTATGGGAATTACAAAAGAGGCCTTCAAAATTTTGAATTTTTGAATGGTACCCCTGCAGAATGTTTTAGATTGGCAAATGACAAAGCCTAAGTAAAGTAAAGTAATTGGTTTTCAAAATATATAACATTTTATAAGAATTTGGAGTACTATTGATGTATGAATCACCCTGCAAGATGTATTGATTGTTACAAGATAAATGTTACCATAAGTATGATATATTTATTAGTCTTATGAGAATAAACTTGGACTTATCACAAAATTTCCATTTACATTATTTCAAAATCTAGCTGAAATAATATTTATATTGAATGATATCTAAATAGACAAATTATTCTTACATACCAAATTCCGCATTGCTTATCTGCATTCAATATTAAATATAAATACTTTTTAAAAATACATGTTTTAAAATTTAAGTTAAAAACTATGTTAAATAGTTTTAAATATCTGGGGTGCAAATAAAGAACATAAATAGGGGAACAATTATTACTCATCTTCTAAATATTGCAGCATATTTAGAATATGTTGATAGCTTGGCAAAAAAAAAAGTTTTAAGTCTTATCTCATGTTAAAATTGTGACAAGTTCAAAAAAAATTGATATAAAAAGTGGGAATATGGCAAAAATTTTAACTTGTGGATTGAAGCAGCATGTGAATTATATTTAAAATATTTTTGATATTTATTTACCTGACTTAAAAAAATATGATGCACTTATGAAGTATTCTATATGATCTGCACTTCAACATAATTTTGCTAATTACAATGGAAGCAAAAATAAAAAGGAAAAAAAAAAAAGAATTTAGTTTTGTCTGAACCTCAGAAGGGACATATCTCAGATTTTAATAAAAATCAAGGTTATTTCTGTAAACATCGCTATGTTTATATACCTGTCAGAAGGTTTAGGCCTTGGGGGGGGGGGGGCATGATAATGATATGAGCTAATAATAATAATAATAACAATAACAACATTATTATTATTATTATATAATTATGAGATAGAATAATATAAGAAGAAAAAGAGAACTAAGCTAGACTTAAGGATAATGCCATAATTGGAGACAGCTGTAAGGAAAGGCAGAGAGATCGCTTTCTGACAGAAAGGAGAGACAGGGAAAGCTTCCTTTCTCTTTCTTTCTTTTCTGAGTTCTAATCCTCTCTCCCCTTTATTTTCTCCGGCTTCTCAGTGGCTAATTTTGTGGGACCTTCCATTCCATTTTTCCACCTAATGTAATGTCAAGCTTTAAATTAGGCCTCACGAGTTTGGTTTGGCTGTGTGCTTTCCATAATAAAAGAGGAGAAAAAAGTTAGGTCAAGTGATTGAAAAAAGAAAAAAAAAAAAAGAGAGCTGATAAGTGAAATATTGTTAATATTGTTATCAATATGAGCTTTATTATATATATTAATCTCTCGTTTGATAAGTGAAATAAAATTAAAACGGAATAAGTATTAAATTACTCTAAAGCATTGATGTTTAATATTAGTGAAATAAATATATGAAGTAGTGGTAGTAAAAAATGTTAAAAGCTATAAAATTTGATGATTTAATTTTACTTCACTTTCATAGATATTTTAACTTATTCTACCTTAAATCACTTCCGTTTGGTGCATTAAAACACCTTAAAATATTTAAATCACTTTTACTTCACTCGTCAAATGGGAGTAAATGAGTTATTATGCATGTTAATGATTTTATTATATAAATTTATTTTGTACAACACTGTCATTATTCAACTTAAATGAGTTATTATTCATATTAATGATATTTAAGTTAAATAATAGAAATATTGTATAAAGTAAAGTCGTTAACATGTATAATGACTTATTTAATGTATATAATAAAGTCTGTATCAACGACGGTATCAATAATGATATCTCCGTAACATTTTCCAAAAAAAAAACAGAAGCACAGATGCACAATTCTATTTCAAGAATAAATTCCAAAGAAGCTTTCACATGAACATGAAATAATGAGGAATATATCCAACTCAATCATGAATTATCTCTTCTTGCTAACATTTTTTATTATTATTTTATAGAATTAGCACAAATAGTAAGTTGGTGACATCTAATTAATGACCAGAATCCATGTGAAATACATGTCACATAGTACCAGTTACACAATGAAATGAACCAGTGTGAAACAAAGAAATTATGGCTCCGGCTTATATATTATCAACAAAGATTAATTATATAAATTGCTTACTTGATTATAGCAAAATATACAAACTACCAAATATTGACTAAACTATTAACAATTGAGTAGGTGTCAGAACTAGTCTTTAGTTGAGTGACAAATACAATGTTATTTATGTGAAAGGTCATTCGTTCGAAATCCGAATAAAAATTATTTATAAATATTTAAATTTAAATGGTTTGATCTTCATCTTTATTTTAAAAAATTAATTGAGTAGGTGCCAGCCTGTCAGGCTTAATAACATATATATCAACTCCAAATGTGACATGAAGTTGATGCAAACCAACCATGTATGCAGTGATCCAAACACTTTCTTAAAATTGAAGGCATTCTTTGACAATGTAAAGTTAGTTTGGATTTAAACTCACAAAAAAGAATCAATAATTTAATCTCAATAATTGTTCGGTTAGTTTTAGAAGACATTTTAATTATTGTTGATTTCAAGCTAATTCATGAGCCATGTATTTACGTTTCAAACTTGCAAAATTTTTTTTTTTGGGGTGCTTGATCTATATGTTGAAAATAAAAGCAAACATTTTTGGTATGTGTATTTTTTTTATTAAAATTTGGGATATAATAAAAAATGAACTCGAAAATACAATTTTAGAACATTAACACGTTTATGAAATTATAAAATAGACGGAAGATAAAACATTATACTTTCATTTTTTAAACCAATTCAAGCAACTTTTAAGATTAAGGTAGAAATTCTCTAATGAGCTTTTTCCTTAGTCATTGTATAATTTTGGTTTGTTGAATTCAAAATAATATTGATTGTGTTAACATTTGAGACAATCAATTACAAAATAAGAAATTTTCAATTAAATACTTGTACACATCAAACTAATTAAAGAGTGCATCAAGATGCACAAAAACCTTCAAGGCATATATATTAAGTTATATTAATTAGGTGTCAAGATGAAGAATAAATGTATAATTAGTGCACATGGAAAAACTTGACTGTCAACAAATAATTTAAAATACAATCAACCATACTTAAAAGTCACAAAACAACATGCTAGAAATAGAATCAGTATCAATCTGACAAATTTTCAAAACTTGAGCTAAAATGGTACGTAAGTCCAGCTATTTTAGAATTTTTTAAGAATTGAACCTAGGAATACAACATTCAACACAAATCCCAGAAATAAATTCCAATTTGCATTATATACCAAGTCAGCAGCGTTAATGTGTGGTTAACAATTTTTTTTAGAGTGATAATTGTATTTTTTTTTTATTTGTACTTGATGTTTATCTGCATCTCGGATGTATTCAAATTTTTTTTCAAAAAATATTTATACTTAATGATAAAAGTGTTTATACATTACTTTCTTAAGATGAAATTTTTTAAAATATATGTTTTAACCTATTCAAAATAGTTTTTAATTTAAATTTTAAAATAAATATTCTCAAAAAGTATTTATATCTTACATTAAAATGCAGATTTTGGATGTAAGACTAATTTTTCTGTTTTTTTTATACAAACATGTGGTTAACTCGCATTATTAATTTATCATGGTGCGAATATAGGAAAGTCTCTAACGGCGTCGTCTTATCAGATCATTAATTTTACATATTTTTTTAAGAAAAAAATGAGATTAAATTTGTCAGCGTTAAATATTTGTAAAAAATTTTCGTTCAAATTTGAATCTATGACTTCCCACACAGAATATATTTTCTTTTTTATTTTATAATTGAAACTATCTACCTTGAAAATTAGGATATGATTCTAAATCATAGACTAAAAAAAATAAATCATGAATCTCCTGTTATTTTCATTTTTTTTCTTTTTGGAATTCATAATTAAATCCAAAGAAAAAATTAATTTAAGTCTATACTGTCTCTGACTCCACCACAAAAGAGCAAATTATTAATCTTGATATTTTTAATTGTAGAAGGAGACTTATTTCAACAAAAAGTTGTTGCTTTTGTTGCATAGGAATTAATACACATACTTTTACTTGTTAGAATACATTAATTACATGCATTCTATGATGCAAATCACATTTTTTTTTAATTCATAACATGTAGTTGACTAAACCACAAATGATTGTCTATTCTTGCTAACATATATAAAGATATAAAGATAAATATAGTTTTTTGATAATTAATATGCACATATATTTGTAACAAAATATATATGCATATTAATCTCTTTAATTAATAGACACGTCTGGTGCAACGAACGAAAACATTAATTATATTAAAATATAATCTATATTTTTTTAACTGGTGCGATGCAATGATGATGACGTCAATGATATTAATTTACAGATTATATATATATCACAATTTTATATGCAATTGAAAGATAAAGGTCACAAAGAGCAATTATTGTAAAAGATATGAGAGTCAATTTTAGTTTATTTTTAAATTTGCAATAAAAAAAAAAGTAAATACTATAAAAATTAGAAATAAAAAAAATTAAAGTGGAAGTCAATTGACCTCCATAATTAACACTTAAATCCATCCACGTGTCATCTTGTTTGCAAGTAATAATTATGTTTGTATAAACAAGTATTTTTTTTAATAAAAAGATGAGAATCAAGCTCTCAAATTTCTACTAGAGAAAAATATTGTTGTAAAAAATGGCCGTCAAGACCGATTAGTCAAAGTAGGTCGACGACTTTTTCATCCACACTCTTTTTTTTTTATGTTTTAATGTTTTATATAAATTAGACTACACAAAATTTAATTTGATATTAGCTTCTACTTAATTAGAAATTGACAAAAATTTTAATGATTTTTTGAATTTGACCGATTAATTTTGCAGAATATGTACTTCATAAGATAAGTGACGAGGAGAAATTATTCTATTATTTTTTTTCCTAATGGAAAAATAGATTTTGAAAGTCTTAAATTTTATGGATATTTAGCATAAGTTAAAATATTTTGAAGGTAATTCTTTTATCACGACTCGCAAGTATAATATTTCTCTTAATTAAATGTCTCGAGAGTTTTTTTTAAAAGTAATTATTTTTTTTTACAAATATAAATGCTTCACAAATATAGATTTTAAAGAGCAATCTTTTTGAGTTTTTTTTGTTATTTCTTACTCGTTTAAATTTTTAAAACCTTTCATCGAATTTAAAAAATTAAAAATAATAAGTAACCAATCATATAATCATATAAATATATAATCATGATCTCCATTTGCAATTGTGCATCTTTTTGCTCATGTCTGAAAATTTTATTCTCTCTCTCTCTCTCTCTCTAAATTACAAAACATTTGTATGAAAACTAATTCATAATATATAATTCATATACTTAAATAAATAAAATTAGCATTTAAGAACAGCATGACATGTTCTATATATATGGAAAAATTCGTGTCATGTAAAAAAAAAAAATTAACAGCCACAAATTATTTGAAGCAACAATTTGGCAAAATTCGTGTCTACTTCGTCCAAATCAAATGTGGATCACATTTTGAATTAAATTAACATGCACCTCTGTAGTTGATTGATTACTCCTAGCTACCATACCACCACAAAATCTGAAATGGAAATTAATAAATGCTACTAATAAATATACACATATAATTATAGAAATATTTTGAATGAACAAAAATGACAAAGGATGCTTATATTTGTTTAATGTTTATTATAATTAGCATTGTATATAGAATATGAGGATATTTCAATATAAATGAAAAAAGAAAAAAACTAGAAATTGAGACATATAGATAGAAAATTTTGACGATTTGACAATATCCTACAAATAAAAAACTTGTAACACTATTTTTATATTGAATTGGGATAATCTAGATATTTGCATTATTTTGACAATCGAAAATGAAATGTGTATCTGTATTCACATCATTTTTACGGATATAGATAATTTATTTATGGATGTAAATAGAATATTTACGGATAATATTCGAATACAAATATGATCGGAACGGAAAAAATATCCGTTCCGTTTACTCTCCTATTTCTTCTGATGACATATATCAATCATACGGATATGTTTTTGTCTTGATTATTTTTTATAATCTGTGAACCGTAAATCTAGTACAGTGACGATGAGCATCGTCTGTTTATGAAAAAATGCAGGTTCAAATTCCGTAAAAGATATTTGAAAAGAAATAAATATCGAGATTAATAAAAAGCCTTATATTTAAAAAAACTTTTCTAGTAATTTACTTCTTTCTTAATTTAATTAATTCATCTATCACTAGTTGAAAGCAGAAGAGAGTACCAATCACACTGGCATTTTTTTTCCTGAAATTTCGTTTAAAAGCGAGATAAATTAAAAATAATTAAAAAATAAAATTATTTTTCATAAAAAAATATGATAATTTTATTTCTTAATTATTTTCATAGGATATGATCCGACAAAAACCGATTACGCTGTCAAAAAAGAAACAACAAAAAGTGGTTGGTTTTCTAATTAATTATTGACAAAATAAGTAGCAAGTACTAACACTATTTTCTTCACATGTGATAACGGTTGGGAAGGCGTGGGGCTCGATATATAATTGAAAAAATTTTGTATAGTTTAAACTTTACAACTTTGTAATCTTTCTGAGAAATTATTCCACCGAAACGACGAGAATTTCGCTTAATTAAATATATTTATCTAGTACTGGTACATAATAATGTGGCATCCGTACCGTGATGATATCTTGATGAATAGAGATGACATGATTTAAATGTTTTGAAATATTTTAATGTAATAGATGAATGTTATTTGAATTAGAATAAAATATAAGTATTTATGGAGATGGAGTAAAATTAAATTATTAGATTTTATAATTTTTAATATTTTTTTATTTTATTTATTTACTTTATTATTTATAAATATTAATGTTTTAGAATTATTTAACATTCATTTTGTTTTAATTTTACTTTACTTGACAAATAAATAGTTAATGTGTTACGTTGAAAAATTGATCATTATTTTATGAGTTCGTATATGTTACTATTTTTGTATGAATTTGGAGAACTTTAATTTGTTTTATCCGTTCGAACTGATTAGAGAGAATGTGCTATAAACTCTGTTAAAATTATTTATTTAATTTTTAAAAAAATAAAGATAGAAATTAAGTCTCGCAACTCGAAATAAAGAATCTTTCATCGGAGATTTTAAAACCTACAATCACTTGTTCATATCATTTTGACTATTAAAAGGTGCAGTTATATTCTGAAAAAAAAAATCTATCATATTTATTTTAGGTCAGATAATCCAAATTTAAAAAAAAAGTAAAGTAAAACAATCCAGATCAAGAATTAAAAACTAAAATGAAGATTTTTTATGGCGAGGATCCTTTAACAACTAACATAATTTACATGACATGTTAACAACCATCCTCACATGAAATAAAAAAGTTTAAAAAGTAAAAAAAATTATAGATATATTGTTAATTTGTGATTTGCTATAAATATCATATATGTTCTTATTAGACTTAGTATATGTATGTATATTTTCATTTATAATGTTTTGTATATTCTTATAGAATTATTGTATATATATTTCTAAATGTCATATTGAACATAAGAATTAGGTTTTTGTATTTGAACTCTTACTTGTCAACTAATTGCTTCCAACAAACCATCACGTACATTTTATTATGAATAATCATATACAAGTTATGTATATATGCATTTAGATCAAATTAAATCAATCTAATTAGAAGAGTGAATTACACAAATAGTTCTTAAACCATCACTCTTTTATCATTTTGATCTTTAAAATTTTAAAAGTATCAATTTAGTTCTTAATGTTACTTAGTTATTATTTTGTTCTTTAAAATTTTAAAGATATTATTTTAATCATTAAAGTGTTACTAGTTTATAATTTGAGCCTTAAGTTTTTTTTATTGATAACACTTTAGTCTTATCATTATTATCGGTAAAAAAAAATGAAGATCGATGTTCGCATGCATAGCATCATATATATTTTATGATACTTATGACAAAATATGTAAATATTATTTTAATTAATTTATGTTGGCATAAATATTAATGTTAATATCATTTACTTGATATTTGATGTCATGAACAATTATATATATCTCTAATTTCATATTATTTGTATTATTTGAAACCATGTACATATGCACTAGGTTTAATACTAAAAAAAGACTGTGTGATTTCAAAGTATCAATTTTTTCAATAATGGTTAAATGTAGTACAAACTAAAAAATTTTAAGGACGAAATAATACTTTCAAAATATTAAAGTTCAAAATGATAATCCAATAATATTTTAAGGATCAAATTAATATATTTTTCAAAATTTTAAGGTAAAATGATAAAAAAAAAAGTGATACTTTAGAGACCATTTGTGTAATTTATTTTAATTTAAAATTACAGAAATGAATTGTTGATAATTCAGTGATTATGAGAAATTAAGTTGTTTCATTTATTTGAGAGAATTTGAAGGACTTATAATGGGACCAAGCCTAATCGTGGACATAAATTAGTTGCAAGTTGCACAAATCTCATCATCATCATCATCATCATCATCATCATCATCATCATCATCATGTGGCCTCATAAATTAGTAAATTAGTTGTGTATAAAATTTCACATAATTTGAATGCTATTTGATATTTTTATCAAAAAGTTGTTAAAATATTATCATATCCGCACAACACAACAAATTGAATACAAAAAATTATCTTAGTAATTTTTTTTTTGTTATGTTATGTTGTAGTTAGTTTCATTGTGTTAAGTAAGAACCAATGTTATTAGTTTATATGAGGCCAAGAAAATACATAAAATAGCTAAGTCCTTTACACAGAATAACTGCCTCCTTCGTTTTCATTAATCAGACATCAGAAATGTCAAAACATAAAATGGAAAAAAAAAAAGATTTTGCTTTGTTTAGTTAGAACAAAAAAGTATTTTATAATTTGTTGTTTACAAGCATGCAATCTAATTGAATATTCGAGCAATGAAGTATTGATCATCATTTCTCCATTATGGTTCTCTTACAATACATTTCTTTTAATCTTGTGATTGATCTTGTCATATATAAAACATTATCTTATTATCTTGTGATATTCAAAAATTGTGGTACCAAAAACTCCCGTGAATTTGACATTGTATTTGAGAATAACTCGCCTCAAAGCAAGCAAATATTTGACTGAAATTTGCTCTTAATTGTACCTATGAAGTTGTGGTACCAAAAGCAAATTTAGCTTGAAAACTATCTTAAATAATGCATCCCTTAAAAGTTCAAACAGGCGTGAATTGCTTTTGCTTGTTTCCTTGTTTGCGTAGAAGATGCATCAAATTTCACACGAAGAAAATTAACTAAAAAAAATATTCTTTCTAATTCGAAGAGAATAAAGTATTATTTGTTTGTATTGTAAGAATGTCAAAAGGTAGGGATGTAAATATGAAAATATTTGTGGGCTTTTAATATTGTGAGGTTTAGGTTGTTTTGTGTCCATTCAGCAATAGACAAGCGTGTGATGAATCAAAATACGAAAATCAATTGTCTCTGCTCATAAAAAAAATGTCCTTTTTTTAATAGTTAAAATATATTTTTTTAATATGAAAGATCTCAAATTTGATATTTTCATTTGACATTCCTTAGAAGTATTTAAAGTTGAGAGATTTAACCACTATTTTCATAAAAAAATATATAATTGGATATACACGAATTGAAAATTACAAATCTATATATTCATCACAAAAAGAAAATTATATATATATTAAAGAAAAAGAAAATCATAAATCTGTTAACTTAAAAATTAAGCAAATATCACATGGCAGCAGAGCTGGAGAGGTGAAGCTGCCAGGTGCCAGCGTGGACTCTGTCAACTAGCAAAAAATAAATTCAAAGTGTGAAATTCTTGGAAATTTGGAATTAAAATTTAAAACTATTGTGATGATTATAAACATTAGGTGTTCCAGGTCAATTGCATGATATATTCCATGTGAATGTGTGTGAGATATTATATTTTATTTGAGCGAATTTCCTAACGCATACGAGGCAAATTTTAAAAAAAAAGAAAACACAATATTTTCAGGAGCCTGTCTTCTATGAGTTGAAAAAGGAAATAAAAAAAGTTTCAATACTTGTAAAACAAATTTCTAAGAATATGTTTTGGATAAATGTAAGTATGTTTATTTGATATTTTAAAAAATATTATTAAAAAATAAAAATAAATTTGTATATCTGTCCTTCATTATTTAAAAAAGGACGTACACAATTTTAAATTAATTTGAAAATTATTTTAATTTTTTATCAAACAATTTTAAAAATTTCAATGGTTGAATTCCAACAACTTTATGATAGATGACCAATTAAACTTTAAATTAACTGACATTATAATTTGAGTGACTAATTACACATCCATTATTTTGATTTTCTAAGTTTAACGTTTCTTTTTTAAATTAGAGTATTCTAACTTTACCCCTTTGTTTTATTTAATTTAAAAAAAAAAGAGTAGACAGCCACTCAGTTTGAGCCAGTAAACGGGTCAAAATGATATTGTTTGACTCCTTAATTATTACTCCCCAGCTAATTATTCGTTAATTTCTCGCTATATTTTGCTTAGATCATCTGCTCAAGTAATTAATTATTATTTAATTAGGAACTCCAATATATCTCCATTCTTTATTGAATCAGTTTCTCTCCGGCCGCCGAAATAAACATGCAACTGACGCGCAAAAATGGAAAATGGATATCTCCTGTTTTTTTAAATGGAGGGTAAGTAAACACTCAGTCTGTTCACATAATTACCGATACTGCCCTTCCCTCTCCATCTCTCTCTCTCGTTCCTTCTCGTCGCAGAAATAACAAAACGACGAGGAAAAACAGCACGGAAGCAAGGTCGAGAGAGAGAGAAGAAGAAAGGGGAATAGGAGAGGATAGAGATCGGCGATGAGTTTCCAAGATCTGGAGGCGGGAAGGATCCCGGTGGCGCAGAGGAAGAGAGGCGGCGGAGGTTCGGCGGGACAGACAGCGTCTCAGGCGGTGGCCGCTGGTATCTTTCAAATCAATACCTCCGTTTCTACTTTTCAGAGGCTGGTTAATTCGCTTGGTACGCCTAAGGACACTCCCGATCTCAGAGAGCGATTGTATGTAATTCTTGTTTATGTATTCAAATCAATACCTTTGTCGCTACTTTGCATTAGGAATGGGGAATTGAAAAGTTTGAGAGAGAAATTGGTATGGTGACGACTATTTTGAGTTAGAAAAATCTTGAATTGAGTAAATTATGTGAAAATTCAGCTGGAAGCTGCTTGGAAAGCTTCGGAGTTCTTTCTGATGAATTTCTGGTACCTGGAACTATGCTAGTAATAAGTATGAACTACAGTTTCATAAAGGGAAAATTCTGCTGGAAACTGTAATCTCACTTCCAGCACTTATGCACAATTTTTACTAAGTACACCAAAAGACAAACCATGTCCATAATAGATAGGGGATTAATCAATCAGCAGGCTCTATTTTGATTTTTCAAAAACTAGATTTGGTCAGAAAAACAGTATTAGAATGAAGAAGTCTAACATTCAACAGAGAATAAGCTGGTACCAGATGTTTGAATGAGAGGCAATTAAAAAGAAGGTGGAATAGAAAAGGTATAATACAGAGGAACATTAAAATGCAGGCACAAGACGAGAGCATATATAACAGATCTGGTAAAAGATACTTCAGAGAAGCTGAAACAGGCAAGCGAGGCAGATCACCACTCCCAAGTCAGCGTGAGTGCTGTGTTAAGCCACCGAATTATTAGATTATATTAACGTTAATAAATTTTCGGTATTTAGTTATATATTGATTGGATATAGGCAAGCAAGAAGATAGCTGATGCCAAGTTAGCAAAGGATTTGCAAGCAGTGTTAAAGGAGTTTCAGAGAGCGCAACGGCTTGCAGTCGAGAGGGAATCTGCATATGCTCCTTTCATCTCTTCTTCTCTGCTTCCATCTAGGTCTCTTTTCTTCCCATTGTTGGAGTGAATTACAAAAATGTCTCCCAAAAGCATCACCTGTTATCAAGATTTGATTTTTGTGAAAGTTCTTCTGATTATCCTTAACATTAATATAAAATACTATTTTAGTACCAGCATCTAATTTCAATCATAAATTGTTGGAAATTGTTCTCAGTGGTAACTACGAAATGTACATAATCTTGACTGAAAAGATGTCTCATCAAAATTGTTTTATGCCAGCATTTAGCGAAGGATTTTTATTTTCCATTTTTTCACTGAATTATGATGCAAGAAAAAAAAGGGTACAAATTCAAGGATTTGGGCATCGAAAATGTTGAACTTTTAAGGACTGGCGTGGAAAGCTGGTGATCTCTTAGGGAGAATTTCTGAAAATTTACGATGTCTTCAGTTTTTTTCTATCTGCTTTCCTAATGATAATTAATATATCCTTCTTTTGTAAAGCTGAATGCCCATTATTTATTTGTGGTTACTTTGCAGTTATAATGCAGGTGAGGTGGAGGCCAGTCCTGATAAATCTTCGGAACAGCAGGCTCTCCTCCAATCTGCAAGGTATTGTTTAGACTCTTCCCTCCCTTTCTCTGTTATTATGAATGGTGGAGCAAGGATAACTAGGTAATAAGTAGCATTATGATGGCAGTACCTTCTTAGTGACTTTTTGGTTTTTGTTCTTTTTTGGTGTAGGCAAGAATTGCTCATTTTGGATAATGAGATAGTGTACAACGAAGCAGTGATAGAGGAGAGGGAACAAGGAATCCAAGAGATACAGCATCAGATTGGTGAAGTCAATGAAATCTTTAAAGATCTTGCAGTTCTTGTTCATGATCAAGGCGCAATAATTGGTATTGCTTTTTCATCTATCTATACATCTTCTTCCATACCCTTATACAGAAGTTACAGGAATCTCTGAGAACAGAAAAATAATAAGATATGTAAAATTGAAATTGCAGATGATATAGACACGCATATAGATAATTCTGTTGCAGCAACTGCACAAGCAAGAGCGCAGCTTGTCAAAGCTGCAAAGACTCAGAAGTCTTCCTCCTCTTTGGTAACCCCTTTCTCCCTCATGTTTTCTTGATAAAGGATCTTTATTTTTGGCAAGCATAGGTGCTAAAATGAGAACCAGAACAAAGAGAATGCCTTGCATGCATTTTATGGCCATAACCTTGCCTGTATAGTAAAATATACCAATCCTGGTCCTGTATAGATCCTGTATGCATTCAACAATAAACCTGGACTAGCCTAAAACAGTACTGAATAAGTTCTGATTATCATTGGAACAATTCATATTATCATTTTATTCAGTGAAGAAAAATTGTCATCATGTTTTGAAAGCTAGAATTATTTATTGTTGCCTTTGAAAATTGCAAGCATCGGATTATCCTCCTAAAACTAAAGAACTCCCAATTATTCTGACATCCCAACTTATCCATTTGCATTATGTGTTGCTTATGAAATTACTATTCTACCTAAAAAATTATTTAAGTTGGTCCAGAAACTTTAGAAAAAGGCAAAGTTGGTTTATGAACTTCTCTGTGTACCAAATCGATCCTTTTACTTTCAAAAAGAAATTAAGTAGGTCCTTGAATTTTTCTCAATGTAACTAAACTAGTTCTTAACTCGATGACGTGCCAACTTAGTTCTTTTAATGAAATTCAAAGACCAACTTAGTACAACTGGAATTCTATGAATCAACTTGGTCTTTTGGGGAAGGTCACTGACTAACTTAGTGTAAATGAAAGTTTGGACTAATTTGGTTCTTTTGAGGAAGCTCAAGGACCAAATATGAAAATTTCCTTTTAAAGTAAGCTAACAACATAACACCTCTATCCAGTATTTACCCTCCACTCCCTCTGCCACAATTATAAGCTGCCCCCACATGCACTGGATATATTGTCTATTAATAATTGGGGAGCATTGTACAAGAGACAACTTTCTACCTTTTAATTTTATTATTGATGTTATATTATCATTGTCATTATAATACTATAATTGTTATTGTTGTTGTTGCTATTTATGTTTTGGGGGGGAGAGGGGGGGTGGGGTGTTTGGCTATTAGGGGAAATATTGTAGGTAAAGATATGTTGGTAAGAATGGTTTAATCTGAATTGAATTTTCAGTTTTTCATTAAGTTCAATAAAAAAGTGATGTTTGGGTCAAATCTATATGTCCAAGTTTTGCACGAGTAGATTGGAGATTTTTGAGCCTTTGATAGCATACATATGACGTGCAGTTTTCGAAGGATTGTAATCTTGACTCCTTCGAACGATATTTGAAATTCTCCCTTATTTCTTTGGAACTGTGAAATATCCTGCTATAATTATACTAAAACTTTCTCGTTTCTGGAGCAACCTATTTGAGATCCTGTGTTTATTGTACTAACATGTAAATTTTAAAAAAATTTAATGTAGATATGCCTGCTGCTGGTAATATTTGGAGTAGTGCTACTCATTGTGATTATCGTCCTTGCTGCATAAAAACAGAATTATTTTCAAGGGCTTTATATGGTTTTCCTCTGAAGAAACCATATATTGAAAACTTGCTGTTTGCCATAAGAAGCTGATTTAAATGTTCATGTATAAATTTGTATGCTTGTTATAAAGAATATCTTAATATGCTATTTATTATTGCCGCTATTATTATTATTATTATTATTATTATTATTTCATTCATGTACCTACTTGTATGAGTCCAAGTATGATACAGAGTTCAGATTTACAGAAATGATGACAAGTTAATTTTGTCTGACCGGAAAAGAATTGGCTCATTGCTAGTGGGGAGGCTTTTTACATTGGTTGTGTAATGTATAATTCTCATTTTCTATCATCCAGTTACTACATGTGCGTAATAACCATTTCTTGACAAGAAGTTAAAAAGTCTTATTTTAGTTGGAGAAGTATAAATCAACATTTAAATAAATTTCACCATTGATTTAGGAAAGTCTGCTATTCTGAGAGACTGATATGACCAAAAAGGGTGTGTAACACGAGTTGGTGAAAGGCTATATAACATTACCATCGCTTAGGTAGCATCTCTATTTCCAAACGGATTCCTTTATCGACCATCGAGTTGGACATACATTGAGTATATTAACAAAAGAAATGACATTACAAACTTCTGCTAGAAAATAAGATTAATATTCAAACGAATTTTCTAAATAAAGAACACATCAACAACAAGAGAGTTTGCTCATGGCATTCTGCTGCTGTTTGACCCCCCCCCCCCCCCCCCCAAAAAAAAAAAAAAAAAAAAAGTACAAACAACAACCAAAGCATCAACATCATTGATTCAGCAATTATAACTTGGACACCATATTCCATTCAAAAGACGGCGCACATACATAGTATAAAAGCCTTTGTAAACCTCTCTATTTCCAGACAGAATCTTTCCATATCAGATTCTGGCAAATGCATAGACATCCCGTTCTCCCCTTTTCCATTTTGCATCCCGATGCAATATGACGCTAAGCTGACGGTTGCTGGCCCTGCATACACCCCCTTTCCCCATCCAAAATTGATTCTTTCCAAGCCGGCTTGGGTCAATTCCGAAACCAAATATGTCCTTCTATCCATGGCAAAATGCGGCCTACCATTGCTCACCAACAGATTCATCACTGATTGCATGTGTCCATCAGACGTAGCCTGAGCTTTGGCTTCCCTCACCAGCTGTACTGCATAGCTTCACGTGCTAGCTCTCCTAAGGCAATGAGAAACTGTGCTAACCCTGCCGTGTCAGCCATGCAATGGCAGTGTTGGATACCAAAGATAAATCCTTCAAATTTAAGACGTTTATCTGTTAAAATAAGCATTTTAAATTAAAATTAGCTAGTGCAAATTAACTCCTTAATTAATTAATTGTTTGATTTATATCGAATCAAATTGCATATATGATATATCATTCTTTTGGTTAATGAATTTTTAAGAGTACTACTAGCTAGGCAAACATAGTGATTTGCACACTTGTATGTACAACAGCGGTCGATTTATGTCATCCCCGACAGGAGTCTCAGGCGCACACAACAGATATTCATGGCACAGTATGGGTGGGCATAATGCATTTGCTGAAAATCCTCAAGCCTAACAGCAGCATCGGCCTCAACAAACACGGTGCCTTCTCCATTGCACTCAACCACAAGCTTTCTACCGGGTGCATCATGGAGTCGACCAGCAAAAGGGTAGTGGTACACGAGGGCCTTCTCTAGCGCAGATTTTATTATCTGCACGGAGTCTTGACCTGACATAAGATGGTTCTTCGGGTAAAAAATCACTCCGGCATTGTATAACTGTAGAGCTTCTTGGTCGTCTATGTCAGAGAGGGGCTTGAACTGATGTGGAGTTGGCATTGCCGGTTTGACGAGCATAGGCTTACTCCGGTGAGTGGCGAAGGTGAGATACGGAGGATTGTCAAGTGCCGTGTCGAGAAGATGGAAACAATTCTCAAATGTTTGTAACAAAAATGAGAATTGATCATTTAGGTTTCTGCGGTGAAGATGGATAAGTACCGACTTATTCATAACGACCATCTGATAAGTTGGATTGAATAGTTGTATTATTGTTTTCATATAATGACATGTTTTTATTCAAAAAACAACGTGTTTATATATTTATTGTTTTGTATATGCTGGTTCTGTTGCATTGACTTTTTAAGTTCCAGATGCTATGAAATGGGTTATGAAGGGGAAAAAAAAATCAAGAGAGCGCGGATTTAATATAACTTGTAGTTGTGTTCTATTTTTTTTTGACAGTAATTTTGTATTCTATTTGCCAGTAACTAGGTAACTTGCTTAGATCAATTAGGCGCCTCAGGATAATAAGGAATTTATTTTATCTTCTAATGACCACCTTGGAATTTGTTGAAATTATTTATCCTCTAAATGAAAATACATAATTATATATTAACTATCAAAATTATATAATTATATACTTTTATTTAACAGATTTTGTAGTTAATAAATAAGGAGGTGGACAATAAAAGAGCTAACTTCTAAATGAACCTTTACAAAATATTAATCACTCCAGTGACAGACAATATATACAAACTTCACTTGTGGTGAAATATTTTCAGTTTGAGAAAGGAATGTTTATGGAATTTACTCCACAAAGAAACTGTTATGACAAAGATAGCAGTAATCTGTGGAAAGTAAGACATTGGAGAAAATCAAACTATTATTAGATCCTCTAATTCACCATATACAGTTTAATATCCTCCAATTCTCACATTCAACAGTTGCCTAATTCATATATATAGCAACAGATCAAGAACAAAACACATTTCTATGTATAGAATAGCTTGTTTTCACAATTGCACAAAGTGTTCAGACCAACTTAATTTGAAGCTGAGAGACCTTATGATAAACTTAGTTATATATATATATATATATATATATATTAATATAGCTCTTGTTCATGTTATTCTCATGTAGCCAAGGTGTGAATTGTATTTTTTCTGGTACCTTATCCAGCTAGGAAAAGAAAGTATGTATCAATTCATGTAGTACAAAAAAGAAGAATTCCTAATATTCTACAATTCCATTAATTAGAGGACAGTCATGCCAAAAACATTTAGGCATGAATTTTGCATGAAGGCACTTTATTATGGTACTATAAATTCTGCACCATTTCAAGTTACATCTATAAATTGGCTTAGAGATATCTCTCTATCTCAATTCTCAACCCTCACCTTCCTCATAGCATGTATATCATTAAGCAGTCTTTTTGAAATGAATCTTCTATTTGTAAATAAGTAACCAACGATTAAATGTGAGAATTGGAGGGAACTAAACTAAAACAATTAATCGGTATGCAATGTTAACTATACATTGCTTATTTTTGTAACAATTTGGTTAGTTTAGTTTCCTCCAATATCTTATATTCAATCATTTGGTAATAATCCATAATAAATAAAACTGGAACTATCATTGTGAAAATGAATGTGAAATTAGTTGGTGCTGAATCCTTGTGAGGTGATCCATTACATTTGGAAGATGGTTCAGTGTCCATTACATTATTTTGAAAAACTAGAAAATTGTGTTTTATGATTTTACTTCAATATTTCCTTTTTTTTTAAGCAAAAAATATTTTCTTAATTTCGCCCTGCTTTCGCTCTTTTTCTTCTTGGGCATTAATTGTTTATTATTATCTTTTTGCATCTTGTACTTCAAACAATTTCTTTCATGAAAGAATTGACCATGAAAATGTTTATATTCTATTTGCTAGTACCTAAGTAACTGCTTTGATATGTTAGAGCACCTTAGAAGTATTAAAATAAGGAAAGTGTGTTATTTCTAGTTACCACCATAGAATTTGTGAACTCTGAATTATGTGGGGGAAAATTAACTGTACCTTTATGTTTTGCTCTGGCTAATTAATTATTATAGCAATATGTTATTTATCTCAGTAATTACTCTTTTATATTTCTTATTATGTAAGCTATGTAAGCTATTTCTCTCAGTACTTATTTTTTTTTCCCTAAATACAAATGCAAATTATGCTTGCTTATCCCTTCTATAAATCTCTCTCTCTCTCTCTCTCTCTCTCTCTCTCTCTGTGAAAATATTTCCTCTTTCCTCTCTTACTATTTCAATTTTGATCCTCTCAATCAAAAAGTTTTACTTCTAATCCATTACTTAACACTCTGACCAGAACAAATCTAACACGAGTTCATTTGAATTTAATAGGAAAGAAAAAAATAGAATTGATTTAAAATTTTCATGATGGACAAAATCATATTTTGTTTGTTCAGCTTTTTTTCTCCTTTTCTCTTTTTTTTTATCTATGTCACTATTTAAAAAAATCATATTTTCTCTAATGAAGCTTTTACATGACATTATTTTAAAGTAATAACCAATAAAAAAATGTAAATTCAATTTTCCTTTGTCATTATTTCTTTTTCTATTTTTTTTTTGTGTGTCATGTAGAAAAAAAACTCAGAATGGCATAGTTTTTGAGAAGCACTAAACAAATAAAAACTCTTTAAAAAAGGCTGGAAGTGAATTAAAAAAGAAAACACAATTTTATCTGATACAGAAATACATATACAAAAAGGAAATTAGCAAAATTGCTTTTATGTTCTGAACAATAAAAAAAATTTCTTAAATTGTGGGAATAATATTGTAGGCCTTACATGATCTATACATAAATTTAAAGGTTAAAGATAATTAATGTAAAGAAAGCTCACTAATCACCATAATTAATGAAGATGATGCCATCTACGTTTTCTACAAGTATGATTTACAAAATTGGATTTACTCTTTTTTTATTTGTTATAACTTTAAAATATCAGTTATTTTTTACATTTACAAAAAAAATTAATTCATCAATTAATTTGTACCCAGTGAAGTACTCAATTATTAAAGATATACTAAAGTGATTAAAGGGATGGTAGGAACATTTCTTATATTTTGTTTAATGATACAGGGGACTTAATGTAAATGTCAATAATGTAGGGGGCTTTGTGAAATCACAGTTAGGAAAAAAAAAGACTATTCGAGAGTATATACACTTGCAAAAATAAAAATAAATAAAGTGGAGAAACATTATTAATTAAGAGAAAAAATTTAAGATAAAAAGATGAAGAAACAGAACTAAGAAAAACAAAAGTTTCAATCAAATGACAACTCAAATTAACCATAAGTCTTTTCTTTATTTTTATTTTTATTTTCTTTTCCCTAAATTTGTAGGTGCCCATTCTACCAGAAGTTTCTGTAGAATTGTTCAATTCCTTTCATTTTTATTAAATCGTCTGGTTATATTATTTTGTATTTGCACCCATATTTTTTTTTTTTGGCATAGTGAAGCAACATAGTTGAAAATGTCACATATATGCCACACTTAAATAACATATTCTCCATGGATACTGGTAGTTCCTGGTGTATATATGCTCAGGCTGTTGAATTGTTATTAGAGATTTAGGGAGAAAATAATACAATACTTTTAATTTAAATTAAATCAGATTTTTTGGGGCTAGAGAATTGGTGCTTTTTTTTGCCTTTAATGTATAAAAGATCAATAATTCTTTAGTTAAGACATTGTCTTGAGATCAACAATTTTCAATTGAAATATGTGGATATAAATTAAGATAATTCCACGTTATATAAATAATTACTTCCCGATATTTGCCCTTCATTTTTGTATTCTTGTTTGCATTACTGAATGATATAAGTATGATTTTTTACGGTCATTTTGACAATTTTGACAATGAAATTTCAAATAAATTGAAAAAAATCTTAAAATAAAAAATATTTGTAAACATATTCTTAAACCTATAAATTGATTGTGTTTCAGATTTTATATAATTTAAGTATTATTTAATAGTCCATCAAATACTATTAAATAACATTTATATATTTTTTAAAACATAATCAATCTATAAGTTTAAAAATATGTTTGTATATTATTTTCTATTTTCAATTTTTTTTTCTAATTTATTGTCAAAATAAAGGTTGTAAAGAAATCCCTCCCCTTTAAAAAAAGCGATAAGTTGATGTTAAATTTCCTCGCGAATAATAGTTGCAATCCTTTCTTAAATGGACAAAACAAATACAGCAAAAGCTTAGAAATAGAATTGATGTTTTAACTCTTTACAGATTGGTCAAACCTTTATATATCTAACAACAAGGCAATTAATACTAATAATGTTACTCATGATTTTTCTATCAATTATTTTAATTTTTGACCATTTGCCCAAGTTTCCAAAAGCATAGAAAAACACCATCCAGTTAAATACTTAATTAACATTAAAAAAAAAAGACTATTCTCAACTTAATAGAAGTCCCAACAATCTTTTTTCTTCCTAAAGAGATGCAAATAAAATAAGTTAAGGTATCTACTTAGAAAAGAACAGCCAAAAAGTACTGAAGAAAGTAACTGAAAAAAAAAAGTAACTCACACTTTCTTTTCTTTTACTCTCAGTCAAAAAGTAGACGAATCTGATTATCTGATGACAGTTATAGCTATGCATTTTTAGCATGACAAGCATTCCTATCTCCATATATCATTTGTATATATAAACCTTCACTATACTAACCAATTAAAGACACCAAACAGTAAATAACAGATCCATTTACCAGTTCCAGCCTTCACCACATCTCCACCTACTTTTCATATGAAAAGTACCAGACATGATCAAGGGTTGAATGTAAGAATTGTAGGGAACCAAACTTAGTGGATGTTATGTTACATTACATTATGTATCTAGAGTTTGGTTTCCTCCAATGTCTTATGTTCCACCACATGGTTATATAATTCGTATATATTTTTCGAGTATTTGAAAGTGAGAATTAGAGGGAACTGAATCCACAGACTGGTACTACAGTTATGTGCCGTGTCTCTGGATTCAGTTTCCTCTAATATCTCACCTTCACTGTCACTCGAGTCGTCAGAATGTTTGTGTTCTTGAAAGTTTAGCAGTTTGAATTTTGCTGAAGGTTGAATGTGAGAATTGGAGTAAACCAAACTAATGGCATGGTGTCAGTTTACTTTCTCATGAGTTTGGTTTTCTCCAATATCTTATATTCTACCTTGTGGTTGTTTGGTTGTGCATGATGTTTTTGGGGAAATTGAAGCTCAGCTAGATGTGATTATTTGAACCAATTTGGTTCTAAATTGCTCCCAAGAATGCCAAGAACGTACACATATCCGTTAACTTCTCTGTTGTTCCCATTTTTTTTTTTTGGAGAATCTTGCACGAGTTAATCTTAGTTACCAACTTAAATTAACCTGCTTTATTATAATCACACTCAAATCCAAAACTTAAATCTTTTGAGT
Source organism: x Bolboschoenoplectus mariqueter (assembly GCA_037678475.1). Lineage (NCBI taxonomy): Eukaryota > Viridiplantae > Streptophyta > Magnoliopsida > Poales > Cyperaceae > x Bolboschoenoplectus > x Bolboschoenoplectus mariqueter. The sequence continues at coordinate 2,605,783 of CM075236.1, read as the reverse complement.
TTGGTTTTAATTAAATTTCAGTCCTATCACACTTAAATCTTTATCATAATCCAACTTATAACAAATACTAGTGTACTAGGGTCAAGACCATCATCATTTCCGGAGACATATTTTCCAATGATAATCTTGCTATTGGGTATATATCATTACCATTTACCAAATACCTGCAATAGCTCAAAATTATTTGCATGCAAACACCACAGAATATTGGTTCAATATCGCTACCCACTGAATTTTGGGGAAACAAAAAGAAGATTTTTATCTCAATCACAAGTGAGAACTTTTATAATTACAAAAGGCTCAGGTCAAACTTCTTGAAAAATTTACACCTATAAGTTCTTTTGTTTGTTTGAAGGATGAAGCAGCAAAAATCTGCTTGTGCTTCCTGGCCATCTGTTCTATATATACAAGCGCTCCTCTTCTTGTGCGGTATCGAGGCTCAGTTAATTGATCGAAAATTGGCAGGAAGCATCCTTTTCTCAAAGTTTGGTTAACAAAGCCTCTAATTCTTTCTTTCTGGCAGCATGCTTCAGCTTCTCCATGGCTACTAGACCCACTTGCCGCACTCTTTCCCTTGATAAGCCAAACCTGTTATTATTATTTGCTCAGTACAGATTATGTATAAGATCTGTTATTTTACTATATTCCGTTATTAAAGTAGAAATGAAGTCTATGCATAAACAGAGAAGTTTCAGCCTATGATTCTTTAACTACATTTATTATTAAATTGGTGGATACCAATAATAATAGCTCCAGGATATTTGCTACATATTGGTACGGTACCAGGGTAGAAACCATGACTGTTGGGGTTTTGATTATTTTGTGTCAAGTAATTGTATCCAAGTCTAATCCTTCATCCAGAGATAATTATCCAAATTTGTGATTATACACTTATGCCTTAAATAAGCTGACTGAAGAAAATGTTCATTTTTTCCAAATTGTATTTGTTAACAGATTTCAATAAACTTTTGGAATTTATTTTCAAGTAACACTCACCCATAACTTTGTTCCTATTCCCTTAACTAGTACTGATATCTTTAGGTTATTTTTTCTGCGGAAAATTAAACCGCATTTTGCATTATTTCAAAAGAACACCCGGTATTTCTCATATTTCCAACAAGACCTTCGAGATACTTGAAAAACAGATGTGATGGGAAGTTACATTCAATATAATATTGACATTTTTGCCACCACAAGTGAAACAATGTTTCTGTTAATAGAAATCAAAATGAAACCAAAAAAGAGGATGTGCATGCTAGATTCAAGTTTACACACTTGCTACAAAGCCATTTGTTGTGGGTCTACAAGGGTAAGTACAGCATAGCTAAGTCATTTCTATATTAACTCGAGTTTTAACAGAAGTGTTAACAACAAAAAAAAGAACACAAGTGTTAGTTGCAAATATGAGAAATGTTGAGTGTTCTAGAAAAATTTGTTTTCAATTAAGGTTCTTAAAGGAAAAAGAAAATTCAAAGAAGTTGGAAAAAAAATATTATTGGTGGAACTGAAATAAAATAAACATACTGTTTGCCAATGTCCACCCAAGTCAAACAGTCGCCTCCTATGCCATGATAATATCTAATAATCTCCCTTTCTCGCTTGTTTAGTGTTGAATTTATCATCTTGTTCACTTCCTCCTACAAAACATTTTCCAAAATTATTTTGTATTTCTTCAACGCAATGGGGAAAAAGGAAAAGTACTACTAGTCATTGAAATTAAGTTTAGAAAGTTATTGCACCTTAATATACCATACTCGAAATGCATCCCATGGATCATTTTCAGGATTCCTGTCTTTAATATACTGTAAATGATGACAGAAACGAACAATTAGAACAACATTATCAAAGGAAAATTTATGAGCACATACATTGTGAAGGAAAATTTCCTTTTCAAAGGAAAGGAAATCTATGAGCACATACATTGTGAAGTGTGTCTCCACCGGGACCGCCAAGTGTCGGGTATGCTTCCCAATCAAGGGAAAACACCTTAGTGCGTGCCTGTTAGTATAATAATATTTTGGGTTTAGTATTATGAATTTAAATTATATAAACATGCTGAAGTAGTGATATCTGGTAAAGGGAAATCATAATTCACATTTAGATACAAAAGGGAAGTGCACCTCTGTAGCATTCCGAACTTTCTTTTCAGACATGTTCAAAGACTCTGCTATTTTCTGAAAAAACAAAATAAAATAAAAATTGATTAATCAATAAAGTGAAATCCTAATTAACCATTAGCAATTCAAATCTGAGTCCAGGCAACAATGCAAACAAACTGGTAAAGAATGCCTAAAGTAAGAGGTCCTTTCCTATACAACTCAACCAAAATTTTCCTCTTTGTAGAAAATACCCATGAATTAAAATTTCAACTTCAACTTCTTGTTCTAGAGAAACATAAACTCTGATAACTTTGCTTCTTTTTGTAATACACAGATAAGTTACAGTGTGTTTGGACTTTGAATCTGAAGTTCTGAACAACAATGATAAATTCAATCGAGCCCTTATAATTTAAAAACTTAATTTATTCTCATTTATCATTTGTCTTTCTTTCTTTCTTCTCTCTTTCATTTTTCTAAGGTTTTGACATAGTGGCTAGTCCAGAAATATGAGGATCCAGTAACATTGTCCAACAAAGATTATGAGAAAGCAAATTTTTCTGACAAAAAGGTAATCCAAGATTAAGATCAAATATTCCTTGGATTGATTAATAACTGTCGATGCAATATTCGTGTTTTTTCAGATATCAAAGTTTGTGGTTATTTTTTTGCACCAAGTAAATTTAGTGGTTATATTTTTCCTAAAAGTCCCTAAAAGAAAAGTAGGACTTACTTCAACCGTTGGGGTAATGCCTTCCTGCTCAAGACTCATCTTTGCATTGTGGATCTTGCCACGGCGTTCATACAAATAAAATGGTACTCTCAGTGTCCCTGAACTCTCTGCCAATGTCCTTGTTATCCCCTGAGAAAATTAGGAAATGATTGTAAATATATTTCATTTAATATTCACAACAAAGTTTACGTGTAATGATTATAACTACAGAGATTAGAACCTGCCGAATCCACCAGTAGACATAAGTAGAAATCTTGAAGCCTTTTGATGGATCATACTTTTCTATCCCTTTTAGCAGTCCTACAAGACCCCCCTGCCATCAATTGCATCACAATAATATATAAATTCAGAATTCCTTATATCATTTTAAAGACAAAAAATTGACTTACATAAAAGCGCTCAACTGTACATAACTCCTCTTATTTATGATATTTGCAAGAAGTCCATCTATTTTGGACACATGCATTTGAGTACTAACCAGAAGTTCGCTTTTTGTTAACAGAATGTATGTTATGTCTCTTAATCCCTCCCAACCCCCCTCCTCACTTGCTTTGCAACTTGTGCGAAATGTGTTTTGCTTACTTTCCTTTAATGCCAAATAATAATTTTTGCAACTTAATGAAGAAAGCAGTTAAGTTTTCATAAGGGAGGAAAAGAAACCTGGATAAGGTCGTCCATGTCAGCACCCATATTATCATACTTCTGCGCAATGGATTTAACCAAACGCACATTGCCCATTGTTAGTTTTTCCTTTGCAAGAGAAGACTCCAGAAGCCTTATTTTCAGCTCGGGACATGATATGTTGAGTGAAAGCGCCAACTGCTTATCTGACGGTTCAATCCCTAGCTTCTCCTTAAGCCTGTATAAAGAATACATTAATGAATGCATAAATATGAACCATTTAATAAGGAGAACTTTGTGCTACAAAATGTGCCAAAAAATTTACCTTTTTCTATGTTTCTCGAGTAAAAGACCATCTTTAATTTTCTTACAGAGATACACCACCTTGTCATGACTCAGCAATCCTTGATTGAAAACGCCCTTCCTCAAGTAACCCCCCTTCATACTTGTGGGTAGTACCTCCGGGCTAACCATATACCGTGTCTCCTTCCCTCTTCCATTTGTTACTTTGTGATATTTTTTCCTTGTACCTGTTCTCCTTTGCCTAGCATTTGTGCCGGAACTAATGACTTCATCTCCTTTCATTTCTGGCTCTTCTTTTACAAACGATTTGACTTTAATCGAGTCATGCCGGTCAAAGTCTAATTGAAGCTTCCACTGCTTCTCAAGAAATGATTTCTGTAGCAATACCATGGCTTCAAGAGAAGTCTCAAGGTCCGGATCATAAATTTGCTCTTCGCTTGTCGAGGTGGTTGGGGTGTGAACATATTCTTTAATTGCTTTTATTGCTTGAATTTGGGTTCTGTTTGATGAATAACTTGGGTTTAGATTAGACGATTTTTGGGCCACTACGGTAAAATTCTTGGATGGTACTGATGGGATTTGAACAGGTACAAGTAAGTGATCAGTGTCAGATGCATAAAAAGTGTTGCTAAGAAGCCTATTTCCCGCACTTAGACTAATAACTGCACCAGTTCTAGCCATCATGTGTGTTGAATTCAATCCTATCACAGAAAAGGAAGAACATAAAATGAAAAATCCAAAGTTAGATGCTTATTTCCAGTTGTACCTGAATAATTGAGGACTATAATAGATGCAACTCTATCACTCTGTACATAAGACCAAACAAGATCATTTCAATTCCAACAATTGGAATCTCACACTAACATGTACACAACAGTTCAGTAACAAGTACCAGAAACAGTAACAGTACCCTCAATAACGGTATCAGCATGTATGTAGTAATAGCAATAACTGTACTGATGCTCCAGTCAATATATATTGTTCTTAAAATAGAATAAAAAGAAAAGAACAAATTACATTAGACATGTGGTAATCAGTTCATGCAACCCATTGAACATTCCAGTACTGGTAATTATGGAAGTGTTTTCTCAGACAACTCAAAATTAGAAAAAAAAAAAATAAGAGAGGAAGATGAAAAAACAAATGGCCATGGCAACTGGATGAGGAAATGCTCGGCTGAAAAAAGGGTTCTAAATTTAAAGTACTAAAAAAATGCAAAAAGGGAAAGAAATGTTACAATCTAATCTTGCATGCAAAGAAGAACAATCGATATAGAATCTTACCAGATTGGAGAAAGAGATTTCAGAAAGAGAAATATAACAAAATCGGAGGAATCTCTCCTCAGTTTTCTCTTCTGTTTATTTTTTCTCAGTGGAAGCTGGAAACTGTTGTTTCAAGTTGAGCTATAACCTTTTTCCCTGCTTTTGATCATTTATCTCTTCAATACAAACTACCAAAGACCCAGACTATAACAGCATTCGATACACCAACAGCAAACCAGACAGTGGGTCCCCTATGTCATACTAATGGAGGGACTTACACGGTCTATACTTGCGGTGGAGAAGATGAGGTGTAGAGGGTAGAGAAGAGAAGAGGATATGGGGAGGAGAGATGGGATTGGTTGGAGGAGATATTACGGAGGAGCCGTGTGGTGAGCAAAAGACCATGTGGGTACACCTTCCCAGTCCCCACATCTCCATCCTTGCTCACCATAAAATCAAAATCCCTTTTTCTTTTTTTTTTTTGGTTTTTGTTTTATTTTCTCTCTTCACTTGTGATGATGGCACGTATGATAATGCAAGCAAATAAAAGACAAGGGTTTTTTTTAACTCACAAGAACAAACTTTTCTTGGCACCGCTCATGCTTATTAATTAATATATTATTACTAGAGCTCTATCTAATAGTGTGTACGAAAGTTCTAGAATCCTTTTTTCTATATATAAGTTGTCGTTATTATTTTTCTGTTCGTACCTTATTTACTTTTCTTTAATAATGAAATAATATTAATTTGAACACCAAAGTTGAATTTTGCTCAATTATTCTCTCCGTCTTGCTACGTGATAGCACCAATGCAATAGTGCTCAAATTGAAAGATATGTGAGTGCTAATCTTCTTAGTAAGCAATTTAGTTTGATTATTTGTGAGAGGTCAATTTGGAACATTGAAATTAAAAAAACAATATTTGAAAGTTTTAGAGTACAATTTTATTTTATTAATTAGTGCTGAGTGAATTTGGTGGCTGTGTTGTCAAGGCAATATCAGATATTAGGGGGCCACACACCTACTTAGGATTAAAATTTTCTTGTCCCAATAGCCCAACAGGGAATGCTATTGTTAAGATCCATAGAAAAAAATGGGCCAACATGTTAGTTTCTGAAATATTGCTCCGGAACCATACTATACAACTGTATAGAAATTTCTATCATCATTTCTATTTATTTGCATGCTTGACGCTCTCTAAAAATACAATATTCACATGAAATGCATCAACTATCATCATCAGTACATAGAGATGAGGCAAAACACAAATAATAGTACATTTCTGACTATAACAAATACATAATCGAAGCTGACCTCTTCGATTTGCAATCAATAGAAATACACAAGTGAGCACATATAATAATAGGCTTTCACTAAATATGACTTGCTTGTTTATTGAGGAATCATTCCATTTAACCAAACAAAGCAGCCATAATTTATAACAGCTTACTTCTATCAAGCACAATAATGAGCGTAATTAGAGCAAACTAAGATTAGAAAGAAATAACACACAAAGTTTTATAAGGAGCTAACTTAGCTGCTGATTTGGAGACAATCACATATACCTTCTCTAATATGGAACAATAATTGATTCAATTAGTTCTTGAAGCGGGGCTAATTCCTTCTTGTCAATCAACCCAAACTCCTGCAAAATTTAATTAGAAGGCAAATCCCATTATTTACTAAATTACCAAAAAATAATATATATATATATATATATATATATATATATAGTCAGATATAAAAGGAAATAGAAAGGGAACAACACATACATAGGTAAAAAGAATGAAATGTTTGAAGCAGGTGTTGAGATGAGCTTCTTCTTTAAGGCTAACGATCTTTTGGAAGTGAGAGTGGTATATGTGTGCATATACTCTGAACAGCCTTTTGAATATTGTTTTCACAACCTCCTTAAAATTTCCAGGAAATGGTGCCCCTACAAAATCAAAAGAATATACAATGAAGTAATTTATCAAAACTTTTCTACGGGAATGCTGTGCCATGTAAATTGCCTATTTTTACTCCGTTCAACAACTTCTAGGAGAAGGCTTCAATGCAGCTAGGCCAATGATATATTCATGAAAACAAACGGTAAATATCAATATACCAATTCTCTGAGGAAAAATTGATTCGTTGTCGAGCTGAGATTCTATCCAGTCCATTAAATATTCTACATATTTTGGGGCAGATACTTCTATAGGCTTCTTTATCTGTACACCATCTGCCCACCTATACTCGTACCTACGCACAGCAACATGCACTTGTAAGTTAAATAAGGTTTCTAAAAATAATGAACAAATCACTTGTTCAAATAAAAATAGGGGAAAAACTTGTATACATATCATAGGAAATGCATACTTGGGACCAGCAGTCATGGTAGGGCAGTTGTCAGGTGTGCAGAATTCAGCAAGAGTACCATAGAGAAGATTTACTTGATTGAAGAAATCAACAGCTGCCGATTTGTACGTTTAGTTTATATTTTGAATAAGACAGTATTACAGCTCCAACAAAAGTAAGAAGCCTTTTTTGTTTATTATTGGACTGAGTTTCAACAAGAACCAGAAGCTATTAAGTATAGAATCAGTTTCATGAGTAATTGTACGACACAAATAATGTCATTTATATCCCAAGGAATGTTCTGAATCAACCTACAATATACTGACAACATCTTATGCAATTCCACTCTTCTGAGAATCAATATTTTCTACCCCAATGAAGAAAAGAAGGATAATTTGGACAACTTATAGAGGGATCAGGAACCAAGGGATATCAATGACATTGTTCCCGATTAAATGTTATACTACAAAATTTTCTTTTTTCTTTATCTGAAGGGGGGATTAGAATTACTATTGACAGCAAGCCATTCATTGATATCTTCTCCAGGAGGCAGTCTGACAGCTTCCCTGAGATTGCCACTCCCTAATGTTGCATCGATGTGCTTTCTTAGCTGTGCTCCCTGTGTTACATTTCATCATAATGTTTCTGTAAGTACTCTTAAAATCCTATGTAATACTCAACCAAAAATGCTATCAGAATAAAAAGTAAATATACAGGGAAGTTTCATATACACTGAGCAAAATCTCAGATTCTCAGTAGTAATCTATTTCCCAGTCAAGCACCAAAAAGGATCTTCAATACCAGTCCTCAATTTCATTCCTAAAAATGCTCAAAATGCCCCCATCATCATTCAATGCTTCCACATAATTTAGAGATGATTGGGAGGCAGTTTGGTTTCAAAAAAACTAATATTGAAGGGCTGCAAGTAATATCCTCAAATGCTTTAAAAGAGTGCATAATAATAATCCTTGTCTGGTTTGCAGTGTACATGACATTCTGATATTTTATAGGGGTGTGCATGAAATTATTCCAAATAAAACTGTCTCTCTGTCTGTGTGTTTTAGAGATAGAGAGAGATAAGCAGACCTTGCTGCCAGATGGAGCACTCTTCTTAGGCCGGAATGTTTTCTGGTTCCTGCCAGGAAAACCGTTTATCAATGACACTTTGTTTCTTCAATAAAACATCTTTAATCAGGTAAAATACTTTCTTTTTCTGGAAATAATTTAGCTAATGATTGGAAAATGGAAATTGGAAATTCTCATTTACTTGAATCTCACTGATTTCTACAAGCAACAGCTTTTGGTCCTTGAAGATCAATAAACAATCTCACCAAAGACTTATTAGAAACCCCATAACAATGTACAATTCAAAAATATAAAGATCATAAGTTGGTACAAGGTCAGGTACAGAACACGTACCGGTACGGATTCAATATCAAATGCCTTGCAGTGGTACAAACCTGCTCAACATACTTTGCGGAGTGGAAATTTACAAAGTTGCCAAAAGAAAAAGGAAAAAAGAAGAAAGGAATCGATCCAATTAAGTTCAGTCCACAGAGATCCCAAATTAGCGGTTTTCATAAACTCGAATTTAGCATCAATAAGTTCAGTTTCTCATAACAAACAATACAAATTGAGCTCTAAAATAGCATCGCCTACTTCAATTCACAGTATCCCCCGCTCGAAAAGGCGCAATTTTCTATCTAACCAGACTACGCAAAGAATCTAAGGAGAGACGAGGAATTAACAAGTATACACGATTAATTCGAGTGAAATCAAATCATTACCTGCCAAGACCAAAGAGGCTCATTGCTGATGCAGATCAAGATCAAGCACTGCTCTCGCTCGCTTCTTACTCGCTTATATATTGGGGATACAATTCTTTCAATTGTTCGTTTAATCGTTTTTCCTTTTTTCGCAATTTCTGTCTTCTCCGATCCCAATTTCCTTTCTATAAACAATGTCAATCATGGGTGGACCAGGTCTATCTGCGCATCGTGAACGGGAGTCAATGGATTATTCCGATTACGGTCTAGTTACCTGCAATAAAACTACGAACCAAGTCCATTTATATAAGTTACTTTCCAATCAAGTTCTTCTCCGAGATGTTTTCTCTGGTCACTACCAAATATTTTTCAAGTTGCAGGTTTGTTAAACTTGCAATAAATGATTTGCTACATATATGTGTGTACAGATTGACTATAGAAAATTATTTTAAAAAGTTGCCTCGTTTCTACGCGGCAGGATGGCAGGTGCATGAGGGCGCCGCAGGTCCTGCGAATAGCTGTACTTGGTTGATGTTTCGATTATCTCCAGTTAAAACGATAAAAAAGACAGACGTAGTTAGATATTAGTATATAATTTAGTACACCTTTCGTCCAGTGTTTCTCTAAAATGGAGGTGATCTGCAACCAAAAGTTATTTCTATTCTCTTCTCACGTGCTTATGCCGAATGGGACATGCCATGAGCTTGTCTTAAAAAAGCAGCTGTGAATAGACCAATTTCGGAATTAATTTTAGTCATATTTGTTTTTCTGAATTATAGTTTAGTCATATCAAATGAAGCTAATTGTATTAAATACATTTCAGACACAAATAAGTGCTTGGAGTGGTAGTTAAGACTGTAGCAGCTTGTGAAAACATAAAAATGGAAAAATGGTACTAGCATTGAACTGACAATTCTAAATCTGTAGATAATACAGTAAATAGTTAAATACTAAGATTTTACATATAAATATATTTGTTAACATGTTAACACCGATCAGGATTTTTCAGGACAATTTGTTAGGGACCACAGTAAAAGTTACTCTTAATTAGATAATACAATAAATTATTCTTGTCTCTCACATTTTGCATCATTCATCTGCACACCAAAAATATTTATACTGAACAGATAATATATTTATATTTAAATTTGTAAATATTTATAGTTAGTATAGAAGATGTTTATCAGTTTTTCTTTCTAAATTATTATAGAAAATTTTAAGTTAAAAACTTTGTTGCACGTATTCAAATACAGCTCGCATAACATTTAATCATAATAATATAAAGTATAAATATTTTTATCATTAGATATAAATATTTTCTGAAAAAATATAAATACATATGAAGTGCAAATAAGGAGTATAGTTAAGGGATATAATTTCACTCCTCTTAGAATTAATGGCATCAGAGAATGTAAAGCCCTTGAGCAAAATTTCCTTTTTACAATGAGATGGAAAGGCTCAAATCAATTCCGCAACATATCCACAAATTTTAATCTGTTAATGAATTTCATTTTTTTTATGAACAGACGAAATTTTCAATGATAGAGTAGCTTGTGAAAATTCAAATAGAAATGAACTTAATTTGCAACCTGTCACGGTGATATTACTATCCATCATACTGATGATGATCAAATTAGTTAATTCCTCCTATACCATTAAAAAATAGCAATTACATAAATGAAACAACCAGGAACAAAATAAAAGTGCATATCAGAGAGTGACCAAGTATAAAGGAAAGAAAAAAATATGATCCTTAATAATTATTTCTCTTGCAAATAAATAAAATTAGTTTTATATAAAATATATATTGTTATGTTAGATATGGAAAGTCTCCTCTCACTTCTTTTTTGAACGTGCCAATCACAACTTATTAGTATCTTAAAATGATTTTATAGAACTCATACGTGAGGATAATACATCTTAAAATATAAATTCAGGCATACAAATAAACACATTTTTATCATTATATTTCTTATCGCAAAAATTTTCTTTGGATATTTTTATTTAATTTTATTTTTAATGCAATATTCTATTTTCAAATCCACACTTATATAAACAGAACTACATACCTAATTAGCACAAATAATGATAAATTCCGTCTCTTTATGAAGAGATATATATTTAAGTTTTGTAAAAAATATTTAAAAATAATAAATGTTGGGACTAACAAATAACAAGAACTTTTATTTTGAAAAAAAATTGAACAGTGTCAATATGTCAGAGGTGTAGTCTATTTCAGAGCGAATTAAGTGCTGCTCGTAGTTGCCTCATCATTTTGTTATTTTGTTGAATTTAATTTGAATGAAATTAATTTTATGATGGACGAGAGAAGCCAAGGTTAATTAATTAATTAATTACCTCATGAGCACATGAGAAAAAGGACGATAATGTGAGACAACATCAATTATATATATATCATTTGTAAATTAAATGTGTTTGCTAAATAAGTAGAAAACACTGCACCACCAGCCTCCTCATCAGGACTTGTTTCTAAAACCAGCCTTGCCTCATTAACAAATCAACAATTTATAAACACACTAGCTACATGTTCCCAGTCTTAAATTTTCTAATCTCTCTCTTTCCCTCTCTCTCTCTCTATCTGTAGGTGTCTGAATTTATTGTTGATGGTTCCTACTTCTATATCAGGAAAAAAAATGGATCCACTGGGTCACACAGTTAGGTGTTTGGAGTAATTTCCAAACTTAACTCTGGTTAGGCAAACAGGTTACCAGTATCTACTATACGTACGCGCGTCTGAGTTCTGACTGTCCCATTTGTCATACAAAGCATGCAGTTCAAGCACAGTAATGTAAGTTTATGTAATTTACATGCATCATATAATTCATCATGAATTTGTTCATTCAATTTTGGTTTGCCTTTAAAACATTTGCTAAGATTATGTTTAAAATTGCACAAATGCAATGAGAAGTTTGCTTTATTCATGTTCTCAGTTTCATATGAAAATGTCTTGCCAGTATACGTCTTCACCTCTTTACTTATGTCAAGGCCGACTCATTTGCTCTGAAGTTCTATGTCGGCATTGTGCGCAGGTCATTTTGTATTGAATTGCATTTCTTTATGTTGGATTTTGTTATATAATGCATGAAAAGAGATGTAGAAGCTGAACTCTGTGACAACATCCACATTTCTTGGTGCATTCATAGGGGGCTCTATGTCGAATGTTTCGCTATCTGAGGTGACTTAATTCAAACAAAATATTTAATGTTTGATAGCTTAATTTAGAGGAAACTAATTAAAATTGAAAACCTAAAATCATGACGTGTACGGTTAATTTAGGTACCCTCCCGGCTCTGAAAATTACAGGTATTCCTTCTTTCCTGATTGTGATGACTTGTCAAAAAAATGCAAGTTCAGTGGCCACATTAAATGACTTGTGATCTAAACTACATTTGAAATAAAGACTGCAGTTTGTACATGTGCTATATTTGTACAAAAAAAGAGCCTTCTCTAAATACTGCTTGTTGCCTGAAAGCTGCTGAGTAGAAGGGAAAAAAAAAACATGGTGAGAAAGAGAAGTCATGAAAAGGAAGATGTGAAGAGAGGGGCATGGACAGCACATGAAGATAAACTCCTTTATGATTATATCATGTCTCATGGTGTCAGCAAATGGCGAAGCTTACCTGTCAAAGCTGGTATGTGTTTCGTTCTATCTTGTACTACATATCAGTGCACAAAAATATCAATTTTCCTAAAAGATGTAAGTCTTTTAAATTAGTACATAGCATGTTATAAGAATTTAAATATATTCAATTATTCAGCCGACATATATACTTCAGCAAGGAGACCATGGATGAACAGATATTATCATGAACTTGTTTTCTGTAATAGGATGCTAACATAATACAATATTTGAGATGCTATAACGCTGTATCTATCTCTTCTGTGTGCATATGTCTTAAATTCAGGGCTGAATCGGTGTGGCAAGAGCTGTAGACTGAGGTGGTTGAATTATCTGCGGCCGGATATAAAGAGAGGCAACATCACAGAGGAAGAAGAGGATTTGATTATCAGGCTGCATAAGCTTCTCGGTAACAGGTACCGTTTCTGGAATTCATTCTCTATCTGCTCTCCAATTCTGAGAACAAAATTTGGTACCAATATAACATTTAATCAATTATCATGACTAAAGTTTTCTATTAGTTCCTTCTAGTTGAATTTCATAATTTTTTATGAACAAATATAAAATTAAAATTGTAAGAAAAATTTTGTTCAGTTTTTTTTTCTTTTTTTTTCTAAAACAGATGGTCCCTAATAGCAGGAAGGATACCGGGACGAACAGATAATGAAATAAAGAATTATTGGAACACCTGTCTCCAGAAAAAGCTCACTGCCAAAAGCTCACCATCTCCTTCTGATACTAACATCAAGTCAAACAATAGCACATCGCCCATTACTAAGCAATCAACAGCGACAAAATACATCGAAGTATGTGATACTGAACAAAGCAGTAATCGTGAAAATGACAGCTCTGGCATTATGACAATGCATCAAGACACTTCGTTTCATCCAATTGGCACTGAATTTAGCAATCTCGGTGCTCTTGAGCTGATGTCGAGTCCTTGTGTCAATGCCGGAAGTTTTTCCTGTGACGAAAGAAGTGATGCCAGAATATATAACAATGGTGAGATGCAAAAAGAAGAGAGCATATATCCATTGTTTGGTGAAAATAATGTGTGGGATCCCTTCTCATTCTGAGATGTCAGATGAAATTGTTCGTTTATGAATTAAATTAGGTACCTAATTAGTTATAAAAAAATTTCATTCAATTTCCTTTTTTTTATCCCGCTAAATTATTTTTTTTTCCTATAATTAAGTTTCTGTAAGTTCTCAATTTTTATGTTTTGTGTTATCAGTAAATTAATATGTTAATTTTCAAAATAAGATTAACTGGCCAGGCCGGTATACTGCACTGACGACTGGCTCAGCATCCGCTTACTCCTTTTTTCTTTCTACTTCTTCTGTTTTCTTTTTATCCTTCATATTAAAAGCATCACAAAAAATCTATATTTTTCCATCTTATTGAAAAAAAAGGAAAGCTCAAGAATTAATTTCCTTCACAATCTTAACAATACATTTCAAATTAATTAAAATAAAATAAGAAAAATCAAAAGCAAATTCATACATACATTGTTGGTACAAAGTATAAATTTATAAAGACATGGTTGTTATTTCATTATTTGAAGTCTTTTCATTAGAATTCTAAGATGGGCCCAATCCCTCTCATGGTTTTTGGTCCCGGCCCGGCCCGGCCCGTACTTCTTTTTCCTTTTAGGGCTTTCCAGGCCCGGATTTGTATTTAGCAACTCAAATAAGGATGCATCTAGTGTTCCTCTCTAGTTCTATATCCCTCTGTCAAGAAAAGATCTAACGGTTGACAACACACTGATGGACACACTTACCCTCATCATCGGACGGTGATTAAAGAGTGATGCTGTGCGGCGATGGAGTAGGATAAGATCCGAGGGTATATAAAACAGCGGGATATGGTTATTCTCTCCTTCGCAGCCGCCATAAACCCTTGTGTAATTTTGTTCGTCTCGATTTCTCAACCTCTCCTGTTTTTCTATGTTTGTTTTGGTGATTGTAGGTCTGATTTCAGCAGGATAAGTTTCTTTCTTCTTTGATCGAAGTAAATCGGGTGCGATTTTACTGATAGTTGCGTTTGATTCGAAAAAAATTGTTCGTAGATCTTACGAATCTCTTTATCGTACAGAGTTCTGATATATATCTGGTATTGGCAATGGTTTCGATCGATTTTGAGCGTTTGTATGTCTTCTCTTTACCTAATCAGATTCCGATTGTATTTCTTTTACATGATAGCACCTGTTAATACGAAGATTCTCACTACTCATATTGGTGAGAATCATAAACAGGTGCGTAGATCAAACGCTGATTTCTTTTCTTTTCTTTCTCTTTGAGAAAGAAAGAAAGGATCTCAGCATCGGCCAGACAACCGTAGGAATAGATCCACAGACGATTGACCTTTCAATGTCTATTGTCTACTGATTCTATCTCACATTACCAGTACCAGTAGCATTAGCATTCCAGCGTGCAATCTATTTCACATGTGCTGTGTTTACATTTTTCAGTATAACTAGAATTGAATTTATCAGGAGAACTTGTTACTGCCACAGTCAAATATGCATCCGTATGGGGCCCACTGGAGATTTATGGATGACATGTGGGCCCGAGGGATGATCCATATAGAAAAGCCGATAGAAGCGGCAGTGGCCAGACACCATGGGATGGTTCCACAGGGAACTGATTACAGTTTCAGTTCTCTACTGATACCATCTCACATCATCTCTGAGTTTCAGAGTTAGTTGTGTCAATTGTAGATTATATACAGGTTCTTTGGAGGTTTGCAAATTTAATTTGAAGTAAAATAAAAAGAATGAGGAAAAAAGCAAAAACCCCTTTATGTTCTGGTAGTCGGAGTTCTAATAACAACCATAGATCTTGGGTCTTGTGATGCTGAAAGGTTCAGTTACCTGGTACAATGTAATGCTGAGACAGAAGAATTGGTACAATCTAAACACTTGGTTCCAATTTGAAATAAAATCAAAGGTACAAGAAAAAAGTAGAAACCCCCTTTGTATTCTGGTAATTGGAATTGTAATAACAACCATAAACCTTGAATCTTGTAAACTACTGTACTGAAAAGGTTTAGTTACTGGTACAATGTAAAGCTGAGACACAAGAATTGGTACAATCTAAACACTTGCTTTCAATTTGAAATAAAATAGAAGGAACAAGAAAAAAGAGTAAAAAACCCCCTTTTATTCTGGTAATTGGAATTGTAATAACAACCATAAACATTGAATCTTATGATCTACTGTACTGAAAGGTTCAGTTACTATTACAATCTATAAGGATAATTAAGGAATGATATTGGTTTCTGCTAGACAAGAATTGGTATGTGATGTTTGTTCTTCAAATTCTCGAACTCATGCTGAGATCAAGAATGTAAAATACTTGGTTTCACTTTGGATTTTACTTTGTTTCTGTTGGTTCTGGTGTCTCAGCTTTATGAATTATGATCTGAAGTCTGTGTAATGGAAATTTGTAACTTGTTGCTATTTAGTTGCAAAGAAAGGATTAATTAGCTGCAATTTACTTTTGTACTCTTGTCCTTGATGATGATTATTAGTTCCTGCTTTAATTTTTGTAACAACAAAATGTAGTATAGATTTTGCACAAATTACTATTAACTATGATATTGTGACATTTTATGAAATTTCTATAGGACCTATATATAAGGGGCTGGGATAATTATTTGACAATGCATATTTTGGCAATCTTGACAATATATTTTTAAATTAATTTTGAAAATCTTGAAAAAATGCAAAAAAATTGTCAAATGTTTTTGGATTTAAGGATTGATTGTGTAACAAATTTGATGTAGTTTATAATATTATTCGATGTTTCATCGAGGACCATTAAGTATAATTTGTTTTAGGTTTTTAATTATTTGATAAATGATAAAATCGCATAAATTTAATTATTTTTTCACGTGCATCATATAAATAGATCATGTTTTAGTGACTGAATTTTAAAAACTAAAATTATATTTTTACCATTATCAAAATAGTCAAGTTAATGCACTGTAAATAAACCCTTCTTTAAGTTTCTCTTTTATATAGGAGCCTTCGTTGGAAAGTCGCCTTGCAGTTGATTTCCATTTCCAGATTGAGTCAAGCAATGAAAAATTACATCTCAAAATTAAAAAAATTATATTTAAATGGTCAGATGATGGACTTAAGGAATAGAAAAATTTATGTCAAAATTTGAAAACGACTGCAATTTGTGTTCATGAGGCCAAGATAGAGACAAGAAAATGACCATTCTGGTGTTTGATATTCTTTTTATCTAATTTCGGTGAAAAGATATTTCTTTTTTCTTCTTTTTTTTGGTTTCTTAGTTGTAGTTTATATAATGTTATAAGCTTTTATTTGTCAGAAAAATATTTGGCGGTTGATAATTCCTAATTGACTTTAACAAAAAAAAAAAACTTAAATAGAGAGAGCAATTTGGTGTGAGAATCTATAAAAAAATCCCTATTTTAGAATTTAAACATGCAATTTTTATTAAAAAATATTATTTTTATAAATAGATCAAAGATCGTTTCTCATGTTAAAATTATGTAAGTAGATACGAAAGAACAAAGAAAAAAATTAATGTGATTTATTTGTGAAATACTAAAATAGTAATACCAAAATAGAGCCTGAAATTTCCCGTATTTTTTTTAACTAAGAAATTCATTATTAAAAATTAAATATATAGGAAAATAGGAATGTAATTTTGATATTTGGGAAGGACGGGGTAGAAATAACCGTCCAATTGTGGAATGGACGGGCCTCAAAGCCACGTCCTTGGAGAAGGCCAACGGATGTAAAATGCCAGTGGACGAGGCTCTGAAGCTCCTCCCAAAGCTTGGGCCGCGGAAAGGAGCCGCGTCCGAACTAGGCTGAACCGTCCTAGCCCGTGACTACGCCCGTGACGCGTCGGAATCCGTGCAGGCCACGGAATCAGTGCAGGCCAGGCCAAGCCAAGACCCGTGAGTGGGGGCGGTGTAAGGAAGCCCGTCCCAGGAGAACCCGTGACTTGGGGCGGTGGGGGATACCCCGTCCCCTAGGCCTTTTTCTCCCCCCACCCCGAAGCCCAGTCACCCTCCTCCCCCACACTCCCTCCCCCACAGCCCACCCTTCTTCCTCCACCAACCATCCTCCTTCCTTCTGCCTCCAAGGTGGCAACACTGTCGGCACCCCGTCGAGCCGCCGTCGATCACTCTCGGCCACCTCTCCGTCTTCCCTCTGACATTACCAGGTAAATTATAATTTAGTAGAAATAATTAAAGTATGATTTATAGAATTTGTGATTTAGTACAAATTAATTTTTTTTGTTGCATAAACAATTAGCAATAAATTTAGTTAAAAAATTAGTAGAAAATAATTTTTTGTGGATCAACGTCATGTTTAGAGAAATAGCTAATTTAATATTTTTATTTAGTTTATGTTGCACATTTAAGAATATTTAGAAAATTATGCATGCTTAATAAATATTTGTAAAATATAAAATAATGAAAGTTCTTAATATTGGAAAAATAGAATTTTCAAAGTTTAGAAATTAATAATATATATTATTATTAATTTCTGAAAATTTCAAAATATAGATAGAATGACAAATCTATTCAATTTTTTTTATTTAGTTCGGGATAGTGGACGGTTAACAGTAACACGTCCCTGAGCTTAATTATTTTGGGACGAAAAAATCCGAACCTGGGACGAGTTGGGCCTGTAAATCAGCTGCATCAGACGGGCCGGCAAATCGCGGCCCAAATCGCGGGGATGGCCAAAACTGCGCTTGGGACGCGCTTTTGGAGTTTGGCCTAGGGACGGGCTTTTGGAGCTGGGCCCAAGGATGCGAAATTGGAGCTTGGCCCAGGGACGCGAAATCTGCCAAAGCACTGGGCCGTGGCTTTGAGGCTCGTCCCAAGGCCGTTGATTTGAGGCCCGTCCACCCATCCACTCAACACTATCGGACGGTTATTTCTACCCCGTCCTTCCCAAATCTCAAAATTACCTTCTTATTTTCCTATATATTTAATTTTGAATAATGATTTTCTTAGTTAAAAAAAATACGTGAAATTTCTGTCATGGTCACGATGGAACTGCCAACGGTTTGTAATATTTTTATTTAATTTTTTTATTAGTGATGTCCAACTGTACTATAGACTTTGCATTTTAGTGACATCCAACTATACTCATGAAGTTATATTTCCATACCAATCCAAGCAAATAAAAATTTGAATGTCCGGTTTTGACCTTTTTCAGACCTATTCTTTTCAATTTTCAAATTGGATATCACAATTTTTAATGACAAATTTAAGAATCAAACAATTTTTTTTATTTGACAGCGTCTAAATAGAATTAGTAAAACATACTAAAATTAATGACGTATAAATTATTTCACACAATTTTTTCTAACATTAAGAATTTTTACGTAATAGGTTGAAAAATTTCATCTTACAATTGTTTAAATAAAGTGGATTTGTCACTAGCAGGATCATAAAAATTTGAAAACTAAAATGGATTGATTGAGTTGAGTAAGTTGAATCGAAAGTTGTATTTTTTTTATTGTAATATCTACATTTAGAGAAAAATACATTTATTATCAAATTTTGAAATATAAATAAAAAGAATGAGTTTGTAGCATTTTGTGTTATAAAATTTTATGTCATTGAAATCCTCCTTAGATGCGTTCCAATATTATTTGTAAATCAATAAGGGAGCCGATATATAGATATCATCATTGATACCGACTTTATTATTCAAATTAAATGAATTATTTTTCATGTTAGTGATTTTATTATACAACTTATTTATACGGTATTTTTATTATTCAACTTAAATGAATTATTATTGACATTAGTTGTATTTGAGTTTAATAATAAGGTACTGTACAAAATAAGTTGTATAATAAAATCACCAACATAAATAATAACCCATTTTATATAAACAATAAAATCAATATCGATAATAATATCAACGATGTTATCTCCCAAAAATTTTCCAATCAATAATATGGTCCGCAAACTATCACCATATTTTTTCACTTTTAGAAAAAAAAAACTCATTTCAAGGTTAGTTCCTATACCTCTCTTGTTTTGCATTATTAAAAAAAAATGTAATATTCTTGTTTTGCCTAACCTATCATATCATCACTCGGTAAGAAAAATAATAAAAACATATATATATTTTTAATATAGTAGGCGAATTGCTAAATATAAATTGAGAATAAAAAATAGGAAGTATATATGTCAGAGTCTTCCAATTTGAAATAATAATTTTTTTTAATGTAGCTGTATTTGAGTTTAATAATAAATTTAGTACAAGGAAATTAAAGAAAAGGCAAAAAGGTTGGTGGAGCTTAGGTGAATAGTGGTTATCAACATTATGTCAGTGTCTTCCAATTTGAAATCATTAAATTAATAAAAGGTTGTTAGTTGTTGGTTGATGTCAATATATTTTTATTCTATGAGTATATTTAGCATGCTCTCAGGATACAGAATTTTTCAGTACTTTTAATTCAAAATTTTATCAAATTAATTTTAAATGAAAATTTCAAGTTTCTTAATAAATTCTTCGTACCAAAATTTTTTATTTTTAGAATTTCTAACTATTTATTTCATATTTTTGAAACTGACATATTTTTATATTCAAAATTCACTATTTTATTATTATTATTATTAGAGTTATCTTAAAAAATCCAAAATAATAGGTAAAAGTTTCTAAAAATAGAAAATTTCAGTATTCTGAAAAATTTTGGTATGAAAAATTTATTTAATAACTTAAATTTTTTATTTGAAATCAATTTAATAGAAAGTCCAGTGTCTCTTAAAGCACGCTAATTTTACTCCTATAATAATATTATTAACTGTTGAAAGAAAATTACAACTGCTAATATATATTACAAACTGGACAGGTGCCAATATATACATTGCAAATATTACTGCGCTATTTGCCTATATTGAGCACAATTATCCGAATATCTAGTGATAATTTTGAGTAATTCTAATATGTATCAAGTTTATAATGTAATTGTGATTAATGCTAATATGTATTCAAGTTTATAATATAATTTTGAGTAATGCTAATATGTATTGAAATTTGTTGATTGGTAAGTTTAACTCTAAAGTATATAGGATTAGCTTCAGATGATAAATTCAAATTGTTGTAATTAATTTATTTTATGAGTAATGCATTCAATCAGTCAAAAGAAATGAATGCAAAGTAACTCAAATTTTTTTTCTTTTTAACCGTTTGACTTTACTGGAAAAAATATAAAAAAAAATTTACATGCAAATGTAATACACTTATAATAGTCGATTTTACGTTTCGATTCGCTGTACGAAATCAATTCGATAGATTTGAAAATTAAGCTTATCAAATACTAATTCTATGAGCTCAACAATTACATACTACAATTGCTCAATAATCTCAATAAAGTTTAGCACATTGAATTCATAAAACATTTTTTGTTATGTATATGGGTCTGATTTCACATTGAAAAGTCCTGAAACCCATTTGGTTAACTGACGGAATTCGAGGCCGCAGACCCTGGATAGGGATGGCAGGGGGCGGTGGCCCCCTACGATATAGACTAGACTCTTCGGACATTATATTTTTAAATTGTACGGTTTACATATTATTTTCTGCTGTATTGTAGAATTAGGGTTTTTGCCCGGTCTATAAATATATCTTTCTGATGTACTCTGTAATAACAACTTGTGAAATTTGTATTGCGGCGGCTGTGAGTTTTCTTTCCCTTGAGGGTTTTACCACGTAAAAATCTGTATATTTATTGTTTATCTTTATCTTTTTTTTTCTTTATGATTATATCATTATTCTCTGTAAAATTCTAATATTTTCTTTTGCAACATTTAATTCACCTAATTAACGCTAGATGCTGGTACCATTTTGCCATCCTGTTTATGAAAAAGACATTTCAATAAGTCTGATCTAGAAAAGTTCAAGAAGGCATGGTCTAGTTGTGAGTGGCACTATTTTATTTAATAGAATAACAGACTATAATTGATTGTTGAACTGTGGTGCTCTTATTATTTTGTTTGAAAGTTTTAGATGATGGTGATGCATGTAACTAACAACAAAAAAAACAAAGGACATAGTAGCTTAAAAAACCACGGACTGCTTCGCCTTTTGTTTCTCTATCTTTTTCTTTGGATATTTATGTCTTTATTTTATTTTTAATTAGACCAAGTTAAAGTGTATTTGTTATTATTATTCGCATATGTTTTTTTTAAACAGATACTTATTGGGAATGAAATTGTCTCGGACTCGTTCACCAATGGAAAGCTGCTAATATGAAAAAAAAATTAGAAAAATATAATTCATATTAATTTTTTCTGAATATTTTATATTTAGTTTGCATAATAGCAGCATCCTTGTTGGTAGATGAACTAATATTGAGTTATTTTTCCCCAAGTAATTAATTGTTAATTAATCAGCATCTTTTCAAACTCCAATTTAATTAAGTAATCTAAAATGCATAGATGATAGATCAAAATTTATACCACAAAATAATTTTGAGTAATAAATGTAAACAGGAAATTAACTATTGACATAATAATTAATGTTACATTATAAGTGACAAAGCCAGGTTGTCCTTTGACAATTAAAGGTTGTGGAACCCATCTGTTGTAAAATTATCTATTTAATTAATAAATAATGACAACCTTTGTTAGCATGGCCATCGTTTATTCGTTTGATTCCTTCTTTTATTTTATTTATTTATTATTAGTAGTATTATCATCTTTTCGAGAAATTATTCTTACACCTCACATTTTACATCTCTTATCCGCACACCAAAAATACTTATAATTAGTATAGAAAATATTTATCATTTTTTCTTTCCTAAATGATTATAGAAAAATTGAAGTTAAAAAATTTTATTACACAAATATAAATACAATTTGCATAACTTTTAATCATAATAATACAAAGTATAAACACTTTTATTATTAGATATAAATACTCTTTGAATAAAATATAAATACATCTAGAGTGTAAATAAAAAGGTACAATTAAAGGGTACAATTATCGCTTCTTTTTTTTTCTATTTTTTTTCCTCTCTCTTCATCAAAGGTCAAACATGGTAGCCAGAGAACATTTAATTCCATCCCTTTATATAAAGGCCAGATACATCATCTCTTATTTCCATTGCATTTTGCATAGTTGAGGAAGAATATAAACTCAAGAGAAAGAAATAGAAATCCAGCTGAGAATTAATGGGCATCCAGGTAATATATACTCTTAATTACTTTGCAATTTTGAAATTAATTTAGGTTTAAAATTGTGCCAAGATGTATAGCTTGCTGCTTGAGTTGATACCTTTAGCACCTCTTGTTTCAAAATAATTTCAAGTTTTTATGAGGCAATTAGTTTGTTGATCTATAAATTAAATTAAGTTTCCCCAATATGAGTTTCTGTTTTCTTTATTGGTGTTACATATACACAGCCAACAAAATCATATCTATATAGTATATATCTTAGTACATCTCATAACCAGTATATTACAACCAAACATTTATATTTCCACATTAGCATATTTGTATGGAAACTAGGATTTACATATGGTTGTAGGATATTAGTTGATTTTTTTTTTTTTGGATTGGGTAGTTAAAAGTTGAAACATTTTGATTATTGGATTAGCTATACTATTTTTTCTTTCAAAAATATATTATATAGTTACTAAAAAAACATTTTAATTATTGGATTTACATATTTTTTTTCTTTCTTTCTATCTGCTAATGTTTGCTCATTCTCATAATCCATATATGCATTGAGATGATTAATTTTCTTTGCTAATTTCAATTTCAATTTCAATTTCAAATTCAGGAAGAATTTGAACAAAGTAAAGAAAGTGTGAGGAAATTGCCAGAAGTACCAAGTGATGAAGACAAATTGATACTCTATGGTCTTTTCAAACAAGCAACAGTGGGGCCCATTAATATCCGTATGTAATTAAATTTCTATTAGCTATTGACAGAAATATTCAACTGAATTAATTAATTAATTAATCAATTAATTTTTCTGCGTTTTTACAAAAAGAAAATTCAATTATTCTTTGATTAAATTTTTTCATATTTTAGTGTTTTTTTTAGGTCTGGTTCCCAATGTTTTCAATAAAATTAAGTGTGACATATGCAAGTATGTAATAAAAAAATTATTTTCACTTAGACCAACCAAAATTCAATATATACTTGTAAAAGAGAGAATGGAAAAAAATGAATTTCATTATATTTCACCCATGTAATCCTATATATCTTTTCTGATAATATAAAAAGTGTTTTTTTTTGGATATTCGGATAATAAATGGGCCTGGTTATCTAAAAATAAAATTAAGTCCGGCCCACCTAATTTTATTTGGGCATTTTTGTATTTTGTTCTCCCTTCTACTGTTCTTACATTACATTTTCAGTACAAACATTTTTTAGGAACTTTAAATTTCATTTATTCTATATATCAAATCTCAAAATTTTCCATTTTTTTAATTTTTAATTTTTAATTTCTTTTTTTGCTTTTGTAGCTCGCCCCAACAGGTTTGATTCAATGGGAAGGTACAAATGGGATGCATGGAAGGCTGTTGAAGGTATCTATCACTTAATTAATCATACATCAACAACAAAAATACTAACAACCATGTTAATAAAAATGATCATGAAAGTAATTATAATAATGATAATGATAATGATGATAACCATGTTAATAAAAATGATCATGAAAGTAATTATAATAATGATAATGATAATGATAATGATGATGATGATGAACATAATAATAATAATAATTAATAAGGTGTGAAATTATGAATAATGCAGAGAAGTCAAAAGAGGAAGCCATGAGCGATTACATCGCTAAGGTGAAGGAACTACATGCCGCCGGCACCACCGCCGTCGCTACCTCTTAAATTATTTCATCCGGCGAATTCAAAAAGGAATCGCTCATTATGTTTCCTCATAAAAAGTATCTTTTTTGTTATTGCTATAATGTTATCTCCTCATATAAGATATTTGCTTTATTGTTGCTATAATGTTTTTTTTTTTCAACAAGAAATTTATTCAGTGTAATTGTAATTTCCATCTGAAATTAAGGAAGTATGAAAAGTATTTATCCAGGTTGAGTGTAGCAATTCACTCCATACAATTTCTGAAGGATTAAGGAATAGCTCCATCTAAAATTTCTAATCTTTTAGCCTTTTTTTATCCTTTTGATAGAAGTTTTGGGTTAAACTTCATAATTCCTTTATCCAAGGGAATAAGCACATGATATTTTAGAAATTGATTTCCATTAAGAACTTGTTTAAACAAAGCGAGGACAAACGATATAATTTTATTGTTTATTTCACGATTTGCAAAAAGAAAAAAGGAACATTTTTAAGGTTCATAGATATGCATGTCAAAATTCTTTAAAACAAATATTCAAAACACAAAAAACGATCCATTTTTTTCAAATAAAAATTAAATTAAATTTCTCAACTTTAAATATTCAATATATTTTATCAAGCTTTAAACATATTATCTATCACAAGAGGACCCGAATATTCGGAATAGGCTGATTTTGTCAACTTCCTGTGAGAGAATTTATTGGATTTGACGAAAAGAAAAGAATTTATTGGATCGTTAAACCTGTTTCGTGTTCGGCCCAAATAGGAGATACATGCATCTTTCTCAGATTTCAGTACTGCACTTCCAAGCTGTCATTGATTCTTTATCGGATCCAATATTTCCTTCCTTCCTGTAGTAATATATGTAACAGGTGTGTATAAAACTGAAGATGGTTAATTTGTTTTATTTTTAGGGTTTTTTGCTGCAATGGTTTTGCAGTCGGAAATGGAAATAATTTGTCAATACGCGTCTTCTACTAGCCTATTTTTTATTTTTTTAATAAAATTTGCATCATGTGTTATTGAATTCATTTGATCAGACTATTTGTTATTTAATCGGGATTAATTAAATTAAAGCTATGTACGAAGTAAAGCATTAATTGACAAGTTTTTGCATAGGATGATTGAAATTACGTTAATTTTTAGTCAAAAAATAAGCATAAAAGAAATGAAAATTTAATCTTATATTTGTTGTTTGCATCTAAGAATTTTGATATCAATGACTGATGTATCACATTTATAAAACATAAATCATCGGATTGAATGACCCCACTTATTTTGACAAACATACATATTTATTAATAATTTTACAAAATTTTTGACAAGCTACATATATTGAATTCATATCCATTCAATTATTTTTTTCCTCCATGACATATTAATACTTAATAGTTAACTGTATGATAAATCACTTTTTGAAAAAAAAGTAAAAACACAAATGTGACATAAATAAGAGAAACAAATAAGGTAGTGTAGTTGTTACTATTCTTTATTATTAATTTATGAAACTTTTATGTATATATTGCACTCTATAAAAATATAACTAACATTTCGGTTTATAAACATTTAACAAATAGTATTTAGATTTCAAAACATACATTTGACAAATTTCTACTTTTGTCGCATGCTTTTAAGTTGAATTCTTTCATCTCATATATAGAATTTTATTTATTTTCTCCAATATGAATTTACATATATTAATTCAAATGTTAAATGCATTCAGTTTTAGATAAGATGTTATCATTTTTTAGTGTGATATTAACATTATTCTTTAAATGTAAAACAAAAAAAAATTCAAACAATAGTGTCAAAAGAAGAAATTGACAACTGAATATAATTTCGTGAAATAGAAATTGATTTCAATTTACAACATCTCGATGTATATTTCATACCTATATCAATCTACTACTCGAATATATGGACAAACTATAAGACTTGCATGATTGTAACATCGAAAATAAATGACAAGTTCAAATATTATTATATACCAAAATAAGGAATAGGTTTTATGTATTTTGAAAGATATTAATTTGACTTTTGTAATTGTAAGTAATTGTAAGGATAAACTTACTCTTCTCATAGTTCAATGGAGCAAACCTCTGTCTATTGACTCGCAACACAGAGAGATACACCGAAGAAAATACATAGACGCTAAGTGCACCGATTTCCTCTATAAAATCTCAACTATGCAAAATCTCCAAGGCGGTCAAAATTGCTGAGGAGGAGAATCAAGAGAAAAAAAAAAGAAAAAGAAACCGAGAGAAGATGGGTCTCCAGGTACTACTACTCGCAATTTAAATCCTTTGAATCAAGGCAAATTTAGCGAATTTTTGCAAAAGACGAGATAATTTTTCCTTCAATTGCATGTTCGCCATTAGATCGAACCAGCTGATATGTTGCTTTTGGCGGAATTTATGAATTTTGAGAGAAAAAAGTGGTAGACTTTGTTCTTGATTTAAAGAGCGGAAATTGTTCTGAAATTTGAAATCATCGGCTCTTTTTTAGCGTGGAAAAGTTATTATATTCTTCTCCGTGTCATCTAAGTTATCGATCTAGTACGAATTTTGTTGATCTGATTCACCTCCTTTTTAGCCTTTCTATCAAACGAATTCCCTTCCATACAGCAATTCTTTGTTGATTTCAATAATTAAGAAAATCACAGGGCTAATATAATATAGTGGTGATTGGACTTCGTCTCTCTACGTTCTACGGAGAGATTTTTAAAAAATAATAAATGTCGGGTTAATAGAAACCCTTATATAAAAAAAGATTTCAATAATTAACAAAACTTGTGAGATGACCTCAATTTTAATTACAGTGCGCATCTTACAAAAAGACTGAATCTTTGTCTTTCCCTTTCTGTTCTAAACTAAAATGGCCCGAAAATTAAGGCTTAAATTGGGATTCTTTAAGTCTATTGCAGCTGGTACTTTTATTTCTGTATATCTTTAACAATTGAAAGTTCCAAATTTAAAACTTAGTCGGGGGATACCTGTCACTAATCTGAATTGAGGTATGATATCTCTGTAGGAAGACTTCGAAGAACATGCTAAATTGGCAAAAACCTTGCCAGATACAACCACAAATGAGAACTTATTGATCCTCTATGGTCTCTACAAGCAAGCCACTGTTGGCCCTGTCAATACCAGTAAGTCTCTTCTTCTTATTATATTAATAGTTTAATACTGATACATATACTCCATGATATGATGTGGTGCCGGTGATCGATTTCTTTGTTCAAGTATTAGATTAGGAGAGAAAAAGTATTAGTACCAAAAAATAAATGTTGTCCTTTTTGGTAACAGAACAGTATCAGCTATGAGTAGTGTATTTGTAGTTGTATTCATTCATCTTTTTATTTATATTTTCTTTTGGGACTATAGTTGGACAAGTTATGATGAATATAATTTATATATTTTTTTCTTGGGGATGTATAGGCCGTCCAGGCATTTTCAACATGAGGGACCGTGCCAAATGGGATGCTTGGAAAGCTGTTGAAGGTACCCCCCCCCCCCCCTTCTCTCTCCTGTCAACAATCTCTTTCTCATTCACGCACACAAACATGAGAATACACACACTGAGATACATAAAAGAATATGTGAAGATAAAGAAGTTGCATAATATATCACTCCATAAGGCTGTACTAAGAGGACTACAATATCATTAATCATTTTGGGTTTTCAGTACAGTACACCATGAGGACCAGTACTGTGCAACAACAGTCTTTTTTCGTTCGCATTTCCAGTGTGATTTGTGCTTCTTTCGAAATCTGTTGACGAACTAGTGCTCTAGAGTTCTAAAATTGTAGAAACATATATATATATATATATATATATGAACTGATTAGAGTTTTTTGTTTGATGCTAAAAAAGCTAAATCAAAGGAGGAGGCGATGAGCGACTACATTACAAAGGTCAAGCAGCTCAAGGAGGAGGCTGATGCCGCTTCCTCTTAAATTCTCTTCTATTTTCTAGAATAATGGGACTCTATTTGGGCTATGATTTATTCAATCGCCTTATCTAAGGTGTGAGCCAAACCCTAGCTCATCAATTATGTGTATTAAGACTATGTCATGATGAGATTGTTGTGTTGTTGCCTTTCCCTATGTGTCAACAAATCCATTTAGTTTCATTCTGTGCACCTTGTTTGTCTTATTGTTGGTTTAGGTTTCTGGTATAAGGTTATGGGTCAAAATTAAACAGGAAACCTCAACAGGGAGGACTTCGGCTCAATGTTAGCATGCAATTTGTATTGTAGAGATTGTATGATGTGGTAGCCGGTGTTTGAAGGGGTTTCAAAATCAGCAACGCTTGCTGTAGCGTGAAATCACTGTCCCTAGAAACCGGTTATGCAAAATGCAAACTGTAACACAGTACTCGTAGGAAATAAATGGTGTGTGCTAAGGGCCTAAATC
Source organism: x Bolboschoenoplectus mariqueter (assembly GCA_037678475.1). Lineage (NCBI taxonomy): Eukaryota > Viridiplantae > Streptophyta > Magnoliopsida > Poales > Cyperaceae > x Bolboschoenoplectus > x Bolboschoenoplectus mariqueter. The sequence goes on along the minus strand of CM075236.1, from coordinate 2,576,766 downwards.
AAAGAGATACTACTCTGGAATCAGTTCAAGTGCCATGGCAAATCACCAATTTACAGCCCTGTTGCCATGAAAAATATCCAATGTTTCATGCTGTCAGGCTTTACCAGTTAAAACCTCTATACTATCAGAAGGCAACGGATTGCAGTTCATACCAGAAACACATCTTTCATCACAAACCTCTCGTCCGACTGCCACGAGCGGGTCCACTGTTCATCAACACACGCTTTTTGAAACATTGAGTTGCTAAAATTTGAGTGTTACAAGTCGATATCTATACAAATATAATTTAATCTGTCAATGGATGGCTAAACTACCAGCAGACCAACATCAGATCCTTGAGATCTTGCAAATTACCTGTTCTGTGAAAATCAGGATGTGTTCGTTGCTCGCTTCCTTCTCTTTCACTCTGTACTTGTTTATTTATTTTAGCAGGAGTACTGCTCACTCCTTGTCATGTGAGCTCCACTTGCTCTTTGGGATTGCGAACATGGTTCCTGACGGCCATGGGTCCCACTGCTAGATATAGATGAATAGGCAAGAAAGCCATAAGCTATCTTTCCTTCTCTCCCCCTCCTCGTTGCAGATTATCTGCATGTAATCTTTGGTTATCTGATTTTGAGAGTAAGTATAGATCGCCATGAAATTGAAATCCCCTTTAGTTCTGATGTGAAGCATTTTTGTTCTAACACTGTCAGGTCAGTGTTAATTGGGGGGTTCTAATCTTCATTTCTCTTGCTAACGCATAAGTATGTTTGTGTAAATATTGTGGTGACAATCAGTCAATGAAACTCAACTGAGAGATCCACTGTTGAGCTTAATGAAATTCACACTTATTTGTATATAGTTAATCAATGCTTAATTGTGTTTGTTTTGAGTTTTGACACTTCATCTATGTGAAATTCTGTAGGCGGCTTTTATTGGTTGGCACCCAGCAAGCCCATTTTATAAAGTATGATCCAAACTTAATAAATGTTGTTAATTATCAGATCTTATAACAAAAATAAAATCAGTCAAGGATCTTACTACAACAGATCTTCCTTTACAATCTACCAAAAAGAGGAAAAAAATGTTAAATGTAATTTGCACACACTATTAAGCAAAATTCTTCAGATTAAAAAGTCTATGTACAGTAAATCAAAATTTAACATGTTCTTTATCCAATTAACTTCACAATATCCATTCCCTATTTGTACGGCCAGAGAAGTTGACATAGAGAACACAAGCAAGAAGAAGTGCCATGCATGTCCACCATATATTCTGATCATCTGAAAACATGGTACATGTTGTTAAGCTTCCTAGCATTATCAAATAACATATTTGCCCCAGTGTTAAACTAAATGGCAAATCTGATCTTCTTTCACCAGCCTCTACATTGTCTAACCGAAAATCCTGCCTTGACTGGTACACTGGCCTTGACCAGTTCGAGTTCCACCCATACTGGTAGCGTCCTCCATTTTGTGACTGGTAAGAGTACATGGTAAAGAAAGATAAAACCAAAACCAGTACCAGGATGCACAATACTTCATGTTGCAAAAGAAAAACCAATAGCAACATGGCAACTGGTACGACCGTGACAACTGCGTCACACATGAAGCCACATAATATTACAACAAGAAAGATGATTATAATTAGCATGAGTGACATAGTTTCTTGCCACTCTTCTGCGCTTTCTTTAACTATAAATAACATTTCATAATATTCCAGCATGCTTTCCCAGTAAATGAACAACCCGAGACATACAACTAGAAGAAAAGGGATCACTGGCGATGGTCCCACCCGATATAGAGCATTTTGAGAATTGTAAGGGTTGGAATACATATCTCTGTAGTTGGAATACATCTCTCTGTCTCTCTTTTTCGAGTAATTAACAGCAGCTGCCAACTGGATCTCTCTCTCTCTCTCTCTGTCTCTCTCACTAGAGAGTAAGGTTTGAGTGAGGCTATATAGCCGTATATAACAGCAAAATATTGAAGTATTCTTTCATGGTTCAGTCTCAAATGGATGCAACTAACTTGGAACTACCCAATCAAATTATTTGGCCGGGAAAAGAAAAGAATTGATGGGCAGTTGAGATTTGGTTTTAGTTTTCTACTAATCCAAGCTATTATGCCACATTTTTGTGCAGTGATACGTACAGCGGGCTGCTGAAATGGAAATTGAAGCAAGTATTCAGTGTGGCCTATGAGGTATATAGTGACCCATTATATATATGGATACACAAACTATATAACGATATTGAATTCAGACTTAGATCACCATGATACTTATCTGAGAATAGAAAATGATATCACTATGTCACTGTAAGCAATGCTTTTAATTTGTCACTATGGTCCTGTTTGAGAGCAAATTGCAATATATCTTATGTTTAATATTGTATGGTTGTTTTGGTAGGGTGAGACTTTTATCTAGAGTGCATTTGAAAAAGGAATTAAAAATTGCTTGAAACATTCTTATAAATAACATGTGCAAAAATATCAGGTGCAAAAGGGACTGTTCTCTCTGAGATGTTGTGTGCTAGTTTTCTCATTGGGCCCACTGGCAGAAGCCCAACTATGTTTTCTCATTTGTGTTGGGTTTAAGCTAATTTTCTTCTCCTTTTTAAAGTTTTACAAATTAATGCAAATACCTAAAGTCCTTTCTGGGCCTATGGTTGAACGCTTCTTTTGTCATCCTTTACAAAAGGTAGTGGTTACTGTACGGTAGAGAACCAAAAAATTGTTCTCAAAACAAACACATATAAAGGATCAAGCCAGGCCCCAATTTATTTAACAATTCCATCTTTCCAAAACATAAAAAAATAATTATAACTTGAGATTCAACATATCTTTATTTCATTTGCAACCTTTATATGACTTTGAACTATCCACAGAGACCCCAAATAAACAAAGCCTAACTTAGATTCTGTTCTTGATCTCTGGTTCTGAGTAGTTGAAATACAGTACAATCAGTAAAACCGATGCCATTGAATAGCACCAGTATACATCATTGTTGCAAAATACCATGCAAAGGAAGATGCAGATTAGCATCGCTAAGTAGCAAATCAACCCTAAACTTAGGCTCAAACTTGAATAAGTATCCATTCCATCACACGAGACGGTATTTCTAGATTGGTATGAAGATCTCAACCAGTTCCAGTTCCAACTGTACAAACCCGTTTTCTTCACTGGATGACTTAATCTGTCATCTCCAAAACTGGTGAAGTTGAAAAACAGCACGATTACTAAAACCAATGCCAAACATATCCAACGGGAACCCTCATCCTCGTAATACATTATGCATATAAAGAGGCATATTAGCATAATTAAATAGCACAATAATCCAGAACTTAACCCAAATCCAAGATTAGACTCATTTCTTTCACATGAGCGTGAGGTGCCTGGATAGTACGAGGGCGGCAATCGGCCCCAACCACCCGATAGGGATTTTTGTGATGGGTAATGGTATATACCTAAGAAAGCTATTACTACTAGCAGTACTAATACAATTGTAATGTCATTCAGAAATGGAAGTGCTATCAATACAATTGCCAGAGGAATTATTATGGCCACTGCATCCGTAATGAAACCGAGTAAGAACATGAGAGCAACAAATGCCACAAAAAATATAATTCGTACATTTGAACCCACACTCTCTTTTACCTCAGAAGCATACTCATGCCACTCGCACAAGGCATCCCAAAATATAACAAGCAGTAGGCCTACTATTACAAGGAAGGGTATCACTGGTGATGGTCCATAACATGACCTCCTTGAAGGATAGCAAGTGTTGTGATACATCTCTCTCTCTCTCTCTCTCTCTCTGTCTCTCTATAGTTAGAGTGAAGAATGGAAGAAAGAGGTGGACTATATAGAAGTCAGAAAAATTATTTTTGCATAGTCAACGAGGTATTACTAAATTTTTAACTACCAAATGTGGCAAAAAGGATATATGAATAGTGGGTTTGGTACACAGTGTAGTTAGCTTTTTTGGTAGTTAAGCTGATTTCACATAAAGTAAGGCCCAATTTTTAGTAAACATTCTAAGCTACAGGCAACTTTAATGTAGTTTACCTCCCATTTTGTCTGGTTGTGCTGAGGAGAGTAACACCGAACTCTCCACTTAATATGAATCTTGAATATTGCTTTATATTGTGTAGGTATAAAGAATATACATGGTGTAAAGCATGTGGGATTACAAAAATGAGTATGTAACAAGATTTGTAGAATATCTGAACCAATAGAAGATGTGATTTTGATGTCAACACGTATACTCTTTTAGATGAAAATTCTCCAAGAAAGAGAATAAGAGAGAGAGTGAGAGTGAGGACGTGCATATCTACTGGAGTCCATAAACAAGAAGGGCTCCGACTCCGGCAATTCCAGCTACCAATGCAACTAAGACAGAGATTGGGGGCAATGTGCCGCCAACTGCTTTTCCTGATTTCACATCATACCGAGCAAACCTCTTCTTTGGTGCATTGCATTGAGGGCACCCGTATGTATCAGGCTGTATTATTTCCACCATAAATTGATCAGTTTAACCAAGTACTGGAAAATTATTCAATTTGGCATTGCTTCTTTATGTTATGTGCTGTTACTTGACTATTTTTTTTTTCATTTTGTTCAATTTGACTAGGGTTGTGATTCTCCTAACATTAAAATAAAATTCAAGTAAATGAAAGTATTTTTAAACCTGTTCGTCAAAAGGTTTTGAAAGGGTGTAGATGTATCCACAATCTAGGCATATGTGGGTCGCTCTTGCCTGTAACAAATTACAAAATTAAAGAAAAAATTCAGCATGCTAGATCTGAGTTCCAACATTGTGCAGTTGTGCTAGCCATCAGGCAGTGCTTCATATCAATTCCTTTTGTTTGCTTTGCACTTAGGCAAAGTCTTTGATGCTAAAATAGTTTTCTGAAGTAGTGTACATGTATGAAAAGAAATATTAGACTAAAATATTATGATTAAAATAAAGAGATTGCCTTTTGAGCTTCAGTTAAAGCACGGCCAAACCGGGGAGGAGCTGGCCTTTTTGGTAGTCTTTTTACATCCACCTCAGCACCCCTGCAAAATGTTTTTTTTTTTTTTGAAAGTAGGAAATTAGATCGTGGTCATTACTAATTTTTAATATGATAGTAATTTTTTCAGGCTAAAACATGCAGTTACTTGTCATTGTCAAATATTGAAAAGTAAATTAAAATGGATTGATTAAGTATCAAAATGTACCTTTATAGTAACAGGGGCTTATTCATAAGGCAATCATCACCAAAAGTCAACAGTTCAAACCCCATAGGGACCAAAAATTACACCGAGTATAAATTATTTATTATTTTGAATAAAACAAAATTAATTGCATACCACTTGAGACCTCCCACAAAAAAAAATGGTAGAGACTTATCTACCTGTTAACTACGAAATAGACAGAGTCGGGTTTGGCTTGAATGGCAGTTTTGGTAAAACCAAGCTTATCAGCAGGCCATAATTCATCTCCAAAGAAGCTGCTTGTGTACAACACTTGGTCTCCTGATCGTAGCCCGGCCTTTGCCGCATTGCCTCCAGAATCAACTGCCTGCTCAATTTATCATCATTTGTCAATAAAGCCATACTGAATCAATAGCATCGATTCAGTCAAACTTAACAATGGTGGAAAATAAGGGTACTCTGACCATGGACAGACAAAAATTCTTGCTTCTGCTATAGCACATAAACATGACAGATGTAAATCCATTATAGATAATTTTGTACCAGCAGACACAAGAACTGTGAGGATTGCTCGCTTTAATAGAAACCTTCCTGATTCCTGATAACTCTTGCTTGCATGTCCTCTTAATTTTAGTGACAGATCAGTTCAAATGGCCTAGTAGTTTCCATAAAAGAATGTTCTATCTTAATTTCCTTATGGTCATATCGTGACGGATCAGCTCAAATTTAGATTGATGCAAGTTTTTGCAAATTCTTATGAGAATTTAGATCAAACTTGAATCTTATTTTGAGAATTAGAAGTTCGTTGTGACCAATGATCAACAATACTTATTTTAGAATTATGTTATCCTAAGAGATTTGTTTGTACATAGCTAAGACACTCATTTATGGTCCACTGAAAGGACAGTCTATAATATTTCAATTCAGGCTATTTTATGTCATGACATTACAAAGTCGCTCTCTTTTATGTTAAAAAGCTGATATAAACAGTTCTTGCTGATGGTATTCCTGATTTAATTAAAAAAAACAAAGTGAGATGAGTTACCAATTTAAAATTCCATTCTAACTATAATTATGGGATCATGTGAAGGTTTCTTCTCCAAATTATCCAAATTGTCTTACTTCCTCACTACTGATTTTGAACTCAATTTGGTGTTATACCAAAAAAATAAAAAATAAAAAAATAAAAGCAAGGCAGAAGGGAGTGAAAGGGAGCTAATTTAATTTGTAACTAAACTTACCGTGATTACAACTCCGCCACCTGATTTCTGGCCCAAAGTAAGACCAAGAGGTTTGTCTACCTCCACCTCAAATGTTTTTGCGGCACCGGCTGTTCTGGCGCTAACTTTCAACGCATGTCTCCTTTTTACAGTGTTCGTTTTGTAGCTTGTGGACATCCATGATCTTCCCTCAGGCAGTGATACCCCATAAAATGCACTCTTCTACACCACATTACAATCAGATACACAAGGCATCCCTGTCAGAAACTAATGCTAATTCCAATTTGGCGAATACCGTTATATTAAAAAATAAAAAAAGGAAAGAGAGATCAAAAGTTTAAGTCTTTCTGACAACTGTAGTGGTACTGCAGGTACCATCTCTACAAATGGTTAAACCATGAAAACTAAATGTTTGTATTTAAAACAAAGCTTAGAACTTAGAAAAGAACTACGCTTTTCTTCCCTTTTCTCTGCTTCTTTATTTCTTGGCTTTTTTTTTCAGAAGTAGAAAAAGAGAGAAGCAAACTTACTGTGGTTGAGGAGACAAAAGCAGATTGAGAAGAAGAGGATGCGTTTGAGAAAGATCTCTTAGAGAGAGAAGAGGAGACAAGTGCAGAGGAGGAGAGAGAAGCAGTCGACATGGCTAAACAACCGAGATGCTGCAACTGCAGTTACAGACTGCTGTCTACAGCATTTGTTGGTAGAAAGCGAGAGAGAGAGAGAGAGAGAGAGAGATTAGATGGGTTTTGGACCTCATTTCTCGCAAGAGAGAACTTGTGGATAGAGAGGTGCCTCGCAAAAAGAAATGGATTTGGTTGGTTGGTTTCCTAGCAATTGTGGAAGAACCATGGCCAGTAATTAACCAGTAATTAACTAGTGAACTCTTTTTTAACTCCAAAGTCTACACAAACGATCCACAAATCATATCATGGAAATTATTAGGAAAATGTCTGGGAGATATCATTATTAATGCTGTTATTGATATGAATTTTATTATTCATATAAAATGAATTATTAATTTATTATTCATATTAATGATCTTATTACGTAACTTATTTTATTTAATATTTTATTATTCAACTCAAATATCATTAATTTGAATAATAAAAGTACTGTTTAAATAAGTTAAATTATAAAATTGCTAATATGAATAACAACTCATTTAAATTGAATAATAAAATCGATATTAACGACGATATTAATGACAATATCTCTATATCAGCTCTCTAATAATCAAATCCTTCTTGAACATCAAATCAGTCTAACACAATTTCAAGTTTCTTGTCCTGAGGCGCTTCATGGTAGTTTTTTTTCTTGAAACACTTTTATTATTATTTTTTAATTATATTTATATTTTCTTTTAAAACATAATTGCAGAGAGTCATAGTCTTATAGACTCCTAGCTGATTCCCATGAGTTCATGAGAAAGTAAGAATTTTTTTTTAAAATAAAAATTTACGTTAGTCCGACAAAAATGAAGCAATTATGTTATAAAGATTTTGAAAGAGAGTATAGCATCCATATTACACAACTATAAAAAAAATTTAATATATAAGTTAAATTATAAGGATTTTGTAAGAGAGTATAGTCTGACAAAAATGAAGGAATGCCATGCTGATAAAGTCGACAACAAATAGTATATCTATATAAGCTTTTAGCGACCCAACAAAAATAAAGTTACATTATTTCAAACTTGCTATAAGATCCATACATACTCTTGAGAAAATTCCAAAGAGAAAATAGGTTAACAGTTGATAGTATTTGGTACAGTTAGAGAGAGAGAAAAAGAGAGATGAGCTTGAGAAGAGGCAGTAAATGAAATAAAAATCAGAAAACAAAAGATATCCATTGGATTATTCAACTCAAAAGGGCATTTTTGTCCTTGTTATTTTAATCAAGGATGAAACATGAATTTTTAATAGAATAGCTATAATTAAGTTTATAGTTTTAATCCAAAGGGAAAATAAGAAATATTTACAAGAGTTGAGTGGTAAATGAGAGATATTGAAGAGTACATGGAGAAATAAGAAAATAAAAGAGAGTTGAGGGATACACAAAAAATTAAGCCAAAAATCTACTCAAAAAAATTAGAAAACCAAACAGGGGACATTATAAAAGACCATTTTCCCTTCTCATTGATTGAGAAACAGAACTTTATTTTGATAATCAGTTTGGAATAAGCAGAAAAACATTTAATGTTTTTATTCGACTACATGCTCACTTAAATCCAGCAGCATAAATACATAAACATAAAACATAATCAGCAAAAATTAAACAATTTAATACAATCCATGAACACCAAGAACACAAACAAATAATACAATCAGCAAGAAGTTATATTATTTAACACACGTCATGCACACCAAGCAAAGAGAAAACCCACTCATTATTATTCAGAATTTTCATTGCCAAATTATCAACATAACAATTGTCATGTGATTCATAAAGATAAATGTTTGGGAGATACCAAAATTGATATCAAAATCAATACCAATTTTATTATTCATATTATATGAGTTATTTTTCATATTAATTATTTTATTGTGCAACTTATTTTTAACAGTATTTTTATTAATCAACTCAAACATCACTAATATGAATAATAACTCACTTAAGTCGAATAACAAAATTAATGTATAAATAAGTTACATAAATAAAATCATTAATATAAATAATAAAGTCGTTAATATGTCCAATATGATACATACAAAAATCTCACTAGATATTTCAAATTTGTAATTAAATATCACATAAAATTCATGTTCCAACAAACATATCATAAAACCTACACTCAATTTCACAAATAATTTCAGTTCCATTCCACCTATGTAACTAGTCGATTGTTTAACAAAATGACGAGTAATAAAGATGAATCTAAATCTTACGCTTTTTTGCTGCAACAGCGATTAGAGTTGATACGTACGTCATGAGCTTCTCAACTTTTCTTCCAAACCATTTTTGAAGGCTATTAAGATTTGTGCAAAGTTTGTAATGTTCTCTTTCATTTCCCTTTTCTTATTACGAATATACTGCACATTGATTGTTCTGTTCGTCTTTGCTGCTGGCAATTTGAGCATACTAGCTGAAAAAATGAATAAATGAAGGAGATTAGTTTTTTTGACGGACGAACTTAATTACTATGTGAAGAAGTAATTAAAATTAAATAGCTCTGATTAATTTAACATGACAACAATTGCAACATCTTAATTATTATGGCTAGGGATCCCTTGACCACTATTATTTTGACAACGAATTTTCAAATAATTATAAAAAAATAGAAAAAATAGAAAAAAAATTTATAAACATATTCTTGAACTTATAGATCGTTTGTGTTTTAAATGTCATATAATTTAAATATTATTTGATACTCCATCAAAAATCATCAAAATTACATGACATTTACAATGGTTCATATTTAACGATCTTTGATGAAATATTAAATGATCTTTAAATTATATGAAAATTAAAATACAATCAATTTATAAGTTGAAAAATATATTTGTCAACTTTTTTCTATTTTTTAGAATTTCTAAAAATTATTTAAAAATTAATTGTCAAGGTTGTCAAGATAATAATAGTTGTCAAATGATTCCCTTCCAATAATTATATGTTGGTAGTTTAGGTAAAATTAATTTAATGTAATAGATTATCAAGAAGGTCTAGCTAACAAGAAGAATGCTCAAGTTTTGGAAGCTCCAAATGAAATACCATGAATAAAATAAAGAAAGAAAAGCTAGATGATGTGCATACTATCAAACGAGTCATAGTGTTGCATCACATATGGCCTCTGCTCGTATGCTATTGCACTGATATAGAAGTGGATGGATGATGCCACATTTCCCCAAATCTTGTGCACAAGTATCCTCTCTTCTTCATCTAGTACCATATATGAATCTCCAATGTATTTGAGATAATCAATGATACCCTCCAAGATTACGACATTCTCATCTTGACCCTTTTTATGAAGAATATACTCATGTTTCCTCATATCTTGGTAATTTTCTAAAGGCACTGAAATGCAAGGATAGGGAAACCTCTTGAGTGAATATATTACTTTAATGAGGAGGGGTATCGATGTCATAAATTTTTAATATCACAAATTTATTTTTTGTTTATATTTCAAAATTTTATATTTAAATTTTGAATTCAAACTGTTAATCTTGATAATTTTCATGAAAGATACATATATGTACATGTAAAATTTCATAATATTTAGAGTTCATTTGATGCTATATCAAGTGGTCGAAATATGAATGTATTAAAATTAATCAATAATACATAATTAATTAGATCCATTCATTTTTTGACCACTTAATCCAACACAAAATAAACTCTAAAAATTATGGAATTTTACATGTAATTTGAAATTTGGATGCAAAATTTTGATATATAAATTAAAAAATAAGTTTATAACTTTTTGTAACATTAAAACTCCCCTCTACTTGTACGGATGAACTCGAGTTATTTTTACTCCGTCGTTTATTATGTACTTCTATTAGTACTACAAAGACTCATTAAATAATAAGCCACTTGATCTGTCATATTTTTCTATATACTTATAAATGAAAAATTTGGAGTACACAATTGATACCATGTTTTTTAGGGTTTCGTAATATAAGCTGCTCCTGAAGCTCACTTCCAACCGGAAAACCTGAAAGTCCAAAGCACAACATTTAGTTTTTCCAATCAAGGATTATGTAATGCTAGGAATTAATAATTAATCTATACACTTTACGAGATAAGAAACACTAATCCTTCATTTTGGTAATTTCTAATTAATCATCTGTTTGTACGTAAAAGCATACTAGCTAAAGCCCCTTCAATTGAATAAAATTCTAGGAGAGGTGCATTCGGATTACAGATACTTGTGTTTACTCAGGCACTCTAACAATAATGGATTTGTAATTGTGAATTCTCCAAATCAGATATATTAATTTACAAAAAACTTTAGTAGAAATAGAAAGGCAAAAGAAAAAAATAATTGATTTGTTCAACTTGATTTACAATGAGGAAATTAAACTTGAAAATCTTACCAAGTTTTAAAAGAGTAAAAGCATGAACAGCTTCCCATCCTAACTGCTTCAATTTCCGAAATACTTTAGCGACATGAAGCTTTGAAGTGACTTCAGAACAAGCGTCAGTCATCGCATCAACGAGGAGAGCAATAGTGAGGCAACGGTCTACATGAACGATATAATCCGGTAAATCCCCATTTGAGACTTCACATTTCTCAGACAATTCTTTTTGAAGTTCAGCTGGTAGTATCTCACCGTCCTCGTCATTTTCATAAATCCCGTACCGAATATTCGTAATTTGTTCTATAAAATGTCTCTCACCAGTTTGCCACCAGTCCACTAAGGATAAGTTCTTCAAAATCCAACCTTTTATTTTTTTTTCAAAATGTCTCTCTATGTCTAGTATAAGTTGGTGAATCTCCTTAATGTAGAGGTTATACAACTCTTCAGAGAAGACATTCATCCCATCTGACAAAGACCAGACAACAAATACAAATCAAATAACTAAAAACTTAATAATACAAAAATTGTTGTAAGAGTTAACCTTAATTTCCAAAAAGATAACTTGTCTTTCAACATAAGCTAGCTATTAATTAATTCATATGATGAACTAACCTCTAGCTCCAATTAAAGGTGATGAAACACTATCCAATGCTTGAACATAAGATCTCTCCTCGTCTTCGAGGGGAGGGCCAAATGCAAACTCAGAATAAGATTGCAAATCTGCTGAAGCCAACTTGAACTTGTGGTTATAGAACATGTAGCTCCTCTCCTTGCTCCCATTAATTATGGGTGTCATCTCATAACTGTTTTTTGTATGCATCAAAGGTGCAAGTGTGAAGACTGCTTAACAAAACATAAACCAATTCATTTTAAGCTTTACTTTGGGCTCTTAATTTATACAATGAACTATGAGATGTATATATCGCTCTGTAATGTTGATAGTTGACTTGTTATGAGCTTATACCATAGGGTCAGTTTGCAAGCTTAACCTCAAAGAGTTTGGATCTCTGAAATGATAAAATCAAAATGTTGACCATGATCAACTTCATAAGTGATCCCTCTACTTTGCGAAATAGTAGACCAGTTTGTTGTATAAACGAACAAGAAGTTCAAGAGCTTGATTTTGTGAATTTATTTTCAACAACTTTTTCTTTGTTTGAAGCTATTTCCACAGTCAAACAAGGGAATTAATTTATGATCTAGTAATAAAAGTAATGTTTTTCATATGAGGTGGTTGCAGATTTGAAATTAAGATGGGGGTAAATTATATATATATGTATAGTAAATTGGTGACTTATTAATATCAGCACTTATGTGGACATATATTTATGCATTGTAACCATTAATATTATCAGCAGATAAGAAGTGGTTCCCTTCTAATATCATATCACTTACCATCTTTAGTATCCATCTCCAACAAGAACTCTGACAAATCCGCCAAATGTTGATTGATTTCCATGATGCCTTCAACATGTTGAAGTGTTAGAAATAGTGAAAGGCTCCCAAAGAAATTATCACCCGTAGCATCTAATACTGTCAATAAAATCAAATGACAAACGAGAGAGATAACTTCAACAAATGCAAAAAAGAAGACAATGCTGGAAAGAAGTAGGGGAAAAACTAATTATCAAATTTTACATTTTTATTGTTATAATGGCACTATTCAACCTTTTTATAAATAAGAAGCATCCGACATTTTTGTCAGACAAATTATGCTAATATTGGATAAAATAAACATAAGAAAAGCAAGAGAGCCCCAAATCTAATACAAATAATAATGAGTCTCATTTTTCTATAAAGAGATGCAGATGTTCGTAAAATTAAAGCATTTAAAAAATAACAAATATTGAGACTAATGAGAATCTTTATTTCAAATGAAAAAAAGAAAGAAAAGTAAGAAAGATGAAAGTCACATGATTGATCACGTGCAGCAGCAAGATGGAAGGTCACAATAGATCTTGTATACTTTTTGATAAGTAGATAGTGTGCAATCTCATTATCTGCTGGAGGATCATATAAACGTTTACGCTCCAACCAGCACAGTTGATCCAATATTTTCTTCAAGCATTGTTTTCGGTCCCTTGTTTTGCTGCAAGCGCTCAAATCAGAACTGAAAGTGCCTATCAATCATTTGTGCAAAATATTTTAGGGAGGCAAAAATATATTTTGCCCCAACTAAGTTTCTTATTCATGTTTCAACTATTATTGATAAATTGAGCTTCTTAAAAAACATGAGCGTATGGACTCATATGCAGTGATAGTGGGTATAGTGGGGGTATTACCGAGAGGCACTGTAGCACTAATATATATAAACTATATACAGAAATTAACATATATAAAAGTTGTGTCTGTTTTGATTAATTGGTCAAGCAATCTTAACATAGGAATACAGAACCATTTAGTACTTTTAATTTAAAAACTCATCAAATCAATTTCAAATGAAAAATCTAAGTTACTCAATAAATTCTTCATGTCAAAATTGTATAGGATACTGAAATTTTCTATTTTTATGGTTTTCTAACTATTTATTTCATATTTTTTGAAAATGACCTACTTTTATATACAACAATTCATTATTTTATTATTATTATTATTAGAGTCATTTAAAAAAATTCGAAATAAACAATTAGAAAATTCCTAAAAATAAAAAATTTCAGCATCTTATAAGATTTTGATATGAAGAATTTATTAAGCAATTTAGATTTTTCGTTTGAAATTAATTTGATAGATTTTTGAGTTAGAAACACCGAGAAGCTCCATACTCCTAAGTGCACGTTAGCTTTAATATATATATATATATATATATATATATTATACACACACATATGTTGAACTAACCAATGAATGAATATATAATTTTGTCAATCGTACCTTTAGCCGGAGCATAGTCTTTGCTTGAAACAACATGAACTACATGTCTCAACGCTTCCTCAAAAAATCTCTCTTCAGTAGCAGTCGGAATCAATGTTCCCTGGCTTAGATTAAGTTTTTGCATAATTTCTGTAATATATGCAATCCGACCTTTCTTCACTTTCTCTTCGTCCATGTCTAAGAAAGTACCTCTCCCTTCCCTTCCAATGAGCTTTTCATCATTCAAAATTCAATTTTACATACAAAAAATGCAAAAAGAAAACAAAATTTTAAAGAACGTACATGGAAAAGTGGCTACAGATTTTCAATTTGATAAGATCGAGAGAAAGAAGCACCACATAGGCGGTGAATATAACAAGTTGATTAGAACATGTCTAATTAGAGACGACATCATGTTAGAGAGTAATTCAAACTCAAGGGGCATTTTGGTCAGAGTTAAGTTTATTTATTATTTTTAAGTGTTGTTTTTTATTTACGGTTGTTAGGCAGATATCTAAGTTTAAGTGAAGGGCCATGAGTAATTTTAGGCGGGAATTGAAAGGGTGGAAGTTATTTTGCTTTATGTTCAGTTCTATATATATGTAATAGTCGATTCTGACTATTTTTTATCTTGTGGACAAGCAAGTTTTATCAGAAAAGCATTCTTGTGTTTACTTGATCATTAATTTAGCAAATTGTGAGAGTTTTAAATCTGAGACTCAATCCAACATTTGGTATCAGAGCAAGGTGAGGATTGAAGGCGGCAACAATGAGTTCCAGTCAAGTGTCAGTGCCTATGTTCAATGGCGACAACTACGATTTCTGGAAAATTAAAATGCAAACTGTCCTGAAATCGCAAGGATTGTGGGAATTGGTGTCAACAGGCACACCAAACCCAAATCCGAACCCTGAGGAGACTACCAAGAAGGACGCCAAAGCAATGATGTTAATTCAGCAAGGAATTGAAGACACCATTTTTCCGAAAATTGCATCATGCAGCAATTCGAAGGAGGCCTGGGATGTACTGCAGACTTCATTCCAAGGGACTGCAAGGGTGATGGCTGTCAAATTGTAAGGATTACGCAGGGAATTTGAAACCTTGCAAATGAAAAAGGATGAAAAGGTAACAAATTTTCTGACAAAGGTGCAAGGCATTGTGAACCAGATGAACATTTATGGTGCATAAGTAACAGACCAGACAGTAGTCTCTAAAGTTCTAAGAAGCCTAAGTTCCAAGTTTGATTATATAATGGCTGCTATAGAAGAATCTAAGGATCTCACTACCTATACCCTAAATGAATTGATGGGATCTCTTCAAAGCCATGAAAACAGGTTGTCAAGAGAGGAGGACAGAACTGAGTTGACTGACAAAGCCTTTTACGCACAAGGTCAGTCATCTAATGTTAGAGGAAGGAGTAGGGGCAGAGGAAGAACAAGCAGCAGTGTAAGAGGGAGAGGAAGAACATCTGGTGGCAGAACCTCTGAGTCATCAGGTTATGAATCAATGGAGGAAAGTGGTAGAAAAGTGAGATGCTATAATTGTAACAAGTATGGACACTACCAGTCGGCATGTCCAGATGAGTCAAAGAAGAATGTGGAGTGTTACTACTGTCACAAATTTGGTCATTACAAATCAGACTGTTTTAAGAGAATAAGAGAAGAGGAGCAAGCAAGATATGCAAAAGGGGAGGAAGGGTATGAAGAAGAAGAGGAAGAGGCCAGGTTGTTCATGGCCTACAATGCATGCCAGAAAAATGTGAGGAATGTTTGGTTCATTGACAGTGGTTGCTCAAACCACATGTCAGGTGTGAGGGAGGACTTTGAGGAGCTTGACGAAACACACAAATTGAAAGTCAAATTGGACGATAACAACTCTCTACAAGTGGAAGGAAAAGGTACAGTGTCTGTGACTACCTCTACAGGTAAAAAGAAACTGAAAGATGTTTATTTCATCCCTAATTTGACCCAGAAACTGCTAAGTGTGGGACAATTGATAAAGAGTGGTTGTTCAGTTGTGTTTAGTCAAGGAAAATGCAAAATTGTAGATGAAAGAACCTCACAAGTGCTGGCAGAAACCCAAATGTCAGAGAATAAATTGTTTCCCTTGCTACTTACTGAAGTTAAAGAAAGAGTCCTGACTGTGCAAACCGAGAACCAAACCAGGCTGTGGCATTGTAGATATGGTCATCTGAATGTGTCAAGCTTAAAGAAGTTGAGCCAGAAAAACATGGTGTTGGGGTTACCTGAGATAGGAGAGCTTGAATTGTGTGAAGGATGTATTTTTGGTAAATAGTCAAGGGCATCGTTTTCAAAAGGTCAAAGCAAAAGGGCAACACAAGTGCTTGAGATAGTTCATGCCGACTTGTGTGGGCCTATGTAGACAACTTCCTTGGGTGGCAACAAATATTTCCTTCTGCTCACTGATGATCACAGCAGGATGAGCTAGATATATTTTTTGCAGAACAAAGCTGAAACCTTTCAGTATTTCAAGAAGTTTAAAGCAGCAGTGGAGAAACAGTCAGGGAAATGTATCAGAGTGTTAAGAACAGATTGTGGTGGAGAATTTCTGTCCAAGGAGTTTAATCAGTTTTGTGATACAGAAGGCATAAATCGGTTTGCTGTTTAAAAGTTGCCAGAAAAATACACAAATTAAATTGCATGAAATTAATGATATAATTTCATGTGATTTTTATACCAAAGATTTGAAATTATGAAATTATGTTCAATTTCATAAAATTATTTCTTGAAATTAAAAAAAAAGATAATTTCATGAAATAATCATACCAAACCCCCTTCAAAAAATATATACACATGTGTGCAAAAAAAAATCTATGCACAAAACCCTAATTATATGAAATCAAGAAACAATTTCATATAATTAAATATGCCAAATCCAAAAATCATGAATTTCATTCATGAAGAATGCCCCAAATATTATCCCTTGGAATTAAAAAAAAAATGATTCTTTGGAATAATCATGCCAAAATATTAATTGTATAAGATTAATATGCCTAATCATATACAATTAATGATTTAAGTGAAATTAATGCCTAATTTCACACCCAAAAATACCAAAAATATTACCTAAAATAACAGAATCATGGAATATATTTTCTGTGATTTTTCAGTAATTTTTCATGGATTTTTGCATGAAAAATAAAATAAAATGGAAAAAGAAATAAAGAAAATACCAAAATCAGAACTGGAGATAGTTCTGGGTGCAATTTGGGGGAAACACAACACTCTGGGTACAAGTTGGGGGTCTCAAACAATTAAGCAAACCTCTGGACCCACCTGTCATACACACAAGGTATCTGTTGGGGTTTGAATCAGCACAGCCCACGTGAACCAACTCACTGACCTTGTGCTTTGGCTCACGTGAACCGCGACCATGAACTCACCCTTAGTTTTTCGCTGAGGGATGAGTCTCATTAAATCTGACAAGCGGACCCCACTCCCTTTGTTTCGCTGCCAATGGACCCCAGCGCCCAGGCGACGCTTCAGCCAGCGAAAGAAAAGAAGGAAAAGAGAAATGAGCGCGGTGCAAGCGCTCTCTCCCTCTGACAGGTTTGAAATCAAAGCACGGCTCACGTGCACCCAACCCAAGCGAGAGAAACCTTTTGAATTTCTCTCTCTCTCCCTCCTTTCTTCCTCCTCGAGCTCCAGAGCTCAATGGAGCTTCGAAAATGGAGTTTGGGTGTATGGTTCGAGTTGGCTTAAACCATTCTAGGGACTTAATCTACACCATAAGGGGAGTTCAATGCCACAAACAGCATTGAAAATAGTAAAGTAAACAGGGAGAAAATCGAAGGAGAAAGTACCTCGACCTTGAAGGTGACAGGGCAATTGGGAGCTCGGGAGGCCAAGCCAACACCTGGAGAAGCTTCAAGATGCTTCCACGACGCTGCCTGAAGTGTCAATTTGGAGTGAAAAGCACTCAATTGACAGGTACACCACTTGGCACTCAAGTCTGATCTGGGGATGGTCAATTGGCACAACTCAGCACTCAAGCAGCCAAATTGACACGTTGGGCACACTCAGTGGCACTTTGGTGACATGTCAAGCGCCAGCAAGGCCAAGGAATATTCGGGATACGCTCACACCCGAAAGGCATGACACACTGACCCAAGGAAGAAGACAAAGCCAACGGCTCCTTCTCTCTCCCCAGGCCTGTGTCAGGGACACATGTAGGCACCTCAATGGAGAGCTCTGAGCGCCAGTTAGCTGGAGGAATCTTCCAAGGACAAGCCTCAGGCCAGCACAGGCCTGGCTGGCTCAATCCTGGCCACTTGATCAAACCAAGGGCTGAGATGATGCCAGCTCAGCCCTGAGGCTTAAACCATGCCCTCTGGGCTATAAATAGACCCCCAGTGAAGAAGAAGAAGAGAGAGAGCAACATAGCCAAAACTCTGCCAAAATCTCAACTCCACCAATTTCCACAAAAAAAAAGAAAGCCAGCTGAGAAGAAACCAAGTCTTGAATAGCTAGGTAAGGGACATAGGAGTCAAGCCTTGAGCTTGGCTCAGTCCCAATTGAGCTCAAGGAGTCAGTCTCACCTTGCTGGGTGAGATGGCTAGCCCCATGGCTGGGGAGGTGCACATGTGCCTCCCTCCTTCCAGAGCCCAATTGGTGGCTGAGCTTGAGTCTCAGGAGCTCACATGGTGAGTTCACCATGAATATTGACAGTATACTCCAACCAATTGGCACATGCCAATCTGGTTTCATGGGGATGGGCACATGCTCATCCCCTCTCTCTCTCAAGCCCTGTGCACATGTGCAGTGGCTATATAAAGCTCATTAATGGCTTTATACAAGCTGTTATGCTGTCAAAATTCCATGGAAAAACAAAATTCCATGTTTTATATGTGTATTGTATTTCAATTTGTTATAATATATGATATTTTGGTGCAAATTGGTTTTATTTTCCTTTTAGTTCTTTCCTTCATGTTCTCTGATGTGCTTAATAGCTCAAGTTCATAATTGAGCAATGGAAAAGCAATAAACATCAATACTGGGTTGAGTCCAGTGAATTCCAGTTTTTGGCCAGCTGAGAGATCAATCCATATCTCTCAGCTTGGTTGTTGATTTCTTATGAAATTTCACAGTCATGTAGATTAGGTTTATATCAACTTACCATAGAAATTTTATAATTTTTGGAATTTTCTGTGAATTGTTATGAATTTTACAATCTCATCTGTCAAAAACTCCAAAAAGGTCAACTTTGGGTCAAACTGAGAAGTTCATTCTTCTTTTGATTCAAAAATCCAAAATTTCTTGATTAATTCACCTTTATGACACCTCATGTGATGTTTTAAAGGATTTAGAATAATTAAACCAGGCTTTAATCCATAGGTTAAGCCAAATTTGATTTTTAATAAAGCTGAAAGGGCATTTCTGTCCAGTCTGCTAAAAATACAATAATCATACTTTCTTTTCACTCAATTAACTTAAAATTTCATGGGCATCTAGAACAAGTCTTAATGCACTCACTCACCAAATTTTACCATTTTTGGGATTTTCTGTGATTTTCTGTGAATTTTTGAAATTGGGTCTGTCAAAATTGAAATTGAGTTGGCTCTGGACCATTACCAGAAAAGTGCAAAAATGAAATTAACTCGTGTTCAAGTGAAATTCATGTGTGAAATTGATATAAAACCTTTCTAAAACATGTAATTGACCCAAATGAATATAATCAAACATGCAATTTGAGAAGAATGTGATGAAATCAAAAGGAAACCAAATTGAAAATAAAACCAGAAATGACCCAATGTGCATAAAGGACAATGCACATCTAAATTGATGAAATTGATCATCCAAACATGTTCAAACATACTAAACGATACTGTTTGGAAGGTTAATTGAAAGAAAATTGCAAAGGAAAGCTATGAAATACCATTTGGTACCAAAGCCCCGAAACCAGTTTGGTACCAAATGGCCAAAGTTGCAAAATTGATGGATTAAACCCAAATTAAACCTCAAAAACTTGTTAAACATGCTCTGGCGATGCCATACGACAAAGAAATCGAGTTAATTTGTCAAAAATAAGCTCAAATTCCTCAAAATTTCATCCCAGCCAATTTTTCAACCGAAACCAAGTGGCTACCCCCATCTCCGGCGATCCAGGCCGTCGTCGCCGCCGAGACCACCACCGATGGACTCCCCACGCTCTGGCGATGCCAGCCATGACTTCTGATCGGAGATCCGACGCCGGCAGGGCCTCGATCAGTGTCGGAGAGGATGAGCACGAATATTGATGCATCTCAAAGTGCGAATCTTGATGAAATTCAAACAGCCCATAGAAGGCTTGATGCGCGCCAGAGATCCAACGGCCCAGTTTAAAAGATGCTTTAAAAACTGAACTTAAGTTCAGATCTTGATGCATGGGCCCAAATCTGACGGCCCATATTAATCTGTTTTGAAAATAAACTTTAAATACCAAATAAAAATGATTTCTCAAGCCCATAAATTATGAAAAATATATCAAAAAATCATGATTTCATTTATGAATATTTTTAAGACTATAAAATGTCAATTTTGATTTTATTTTATATTATAAATAAAAGAAAATTCAAGACATATCATATATGTATAAAATAAATTCAAAATATCAAATAGAATATTTTAAAATAAATGGAAATTATGTCATATGAAAATGCTCAAAACAAATGAATTCTTTTTGATAAAATAAATCAAAATATTCAAAATAGTCAAATTATATTATATTTTGATAAAATAAATAAAGATATTCAAAATAATCAAATGATATTATATTTTGATAAAAATAAATAAAAATACTCAAAATAATCAAATTATGTTATATTTTGATAAAACAAATCAAAATATTCAAAATAGTTAAATTATGTCATGTTTTGGTAAAACAAATAAAAATATTCAAAATAATCACATTATGTTATATTTTGATAAAACAAATCAAAATATTCAAAAATGGTTAAATATGTTAAAACAAATCAAAATATTCAAAAATGATTGAATTATGCTATATTTTGATAAAATAAATAAAAAAAATATTCAAAAATGATTAAAATATGTTATATGTTGATAAAACAAATCAAAATATTCAAAGATAATCAAATCATGTTATATTTTGATAAAAAAAAATAATAAAAATATTCAAAATAATCAAATGATATTATATTTTGATAAAAATAAATAAAAATATTCAAAATAGTCAAATCATGTTATCTTTTGATATAATAAATCAAAATATTAAAGAATGATTGAATTATGTTATATTTTGATAAAATAAATTGGAATATTCAAGATAATCAAAATTATGTTATATTTTGATAAAACAAATCAAAATATTCAAAGATGATTGAATCATGTTATGAAACAAATAAAAAATGTTCAAAATAATTAAACCTTGTTATATTTTGATAAAACAAATCAAAATATTTAAATATGCAAATATACCTAAATATTTGACCAAATATGTCAAAAATACAAATATGTCCAAATATTTGACCAAACATGTCAAACATGCAAATATACCCAAACATTTGACCAAACATGTCAAATATGCAAATATGTCCAAATATTTGACCAAATATGTCAAACATGCAAATAAACCCAAACTTTTGACCAAACATGTTAAATATGCAAATAAACCCTAACATTTGACCAAACATGTCAAATATGCAAATACACCCAAATTTCTGGCCAAACATGCCAAATATACAAATATGTCCAAACCCTTGGTAAAATATTTCAAATATGCAAATATGTCCAAATCTCTGGCCAAATATGCCAAATATGCAGATAAGTCCAAAACTTGGTAAAAACATACCAACATATCAAATCATATCAAATCATGTTTCGGGAACATTAAACTGGCAGTGCGCTTCAGGTTTAATGTACCCCATTTTGGAAATCGAATAAAGAATTATATGTTCCCGATTCTCCAATTTTCCCAGGTTTCGAATTGGCATAGCGCTTCAGATTCGGGATTTGGAAGGTCAATAGACTGTTTAGGACTATACGTCCTTGTCTTTGACATGAACCTTTCTAGAGATCAAACATCTCTGGTTCCTTGAGCATCGAGTTGGCAGTGCGCTTCATATTCGAACTCCGTGAGATCAATAGGATTATACGTCCTCGATCTCCGATTTATGAGAAATTATACGTTTCTCTGACTTTAGATCATACGTCTTTAGTCTTATTATCCAAAGTTATATCTTTGGGTTATTTCAAGCATATATTATAATAAATTGGAAGGAAGAAATAAAGCCACGAATCTGATCCATATATTTTGATTAGTTTAGCCCATTAATCAGAGGTTCCCGAGGCGAGAGCCGGGGTAATTAACGGCGGGGGCTTGCGCCCGTCGGAAAATAAAAGTTCCCACAATCACCTAAAATAATAAGTCCTTGAGCGCACAAACACGCGCAGGGATGTACCTGCACCTTCTTCCCCCGTGAGCGAGGACGCCGATGCCTCGCGCGTGGGCCGTGAAAAAGGGCCGCACAAAATCATGAACTAACAACCCCTTACACTCCAGAGCAGAATGGAGTTTCTGAGAGGAAAAATAGAACTGTGGTAGAATTCGGTAGAAGCATGCTAAAACACAAAGGTTTACCCGACAGATTCTGGGCAGAAGCTGTTGCTACAGCTGTGTATGTGTTGAATGTATCACCAACCAAAGCAGTGGAGGATAAAACACCCTTTGAAGTCTGGCATGGCTTTAAACCGAGTGTGAGTCATCTCAGAATATTTGGGTGTATTGGTTATGCTTTTGTGGAGAGTCACAGGAGATTCAAATTAAATGATAAGTCCATAAAATGCATATTTATCGGATACTGTGGACAGACCAAGGGTTACAAGATGTTTAATCCAGAAACCGAGAAGATAATTGTGAGCAGGAGTGTGCAGTTTGATGAGAAGTCAAGGTGGATATGGGAGAGTGAGAAGAAAGAGTTAACAGAAGGTGAATTAGTCAGAGTTGATGAGGATGATGCAAACAGTGATGCATCAGATGAAAGTCTGGAAGATGATCAGACTGAAAACAGTGCAGAAGCTGAGAATAGTGCGCAGGAAGTGCATAGTCCAGTGGTTGGAAGCTCATTGAGGTGTTATAGCAGAAGAAGAAGCAGAAATTCTGCTCCTGACTCTCAAGGCAGAAAAACTAGAACTCTTGATGATCTTTACAATTCCACTCAAGTTCTTCTAGTGGCTGATCTGGAAAACTTTGAAGAGGCAGTAGAGAAAGAAGGCTGGATGTCAGCTATGAGAGCTGAAATTGATGTGATTGAGAAGAATAAGACTTGGAGTCTTGTAGAGAAGCTTGAGGGTAAGAATGTGATTGGAGTTAAGTGGGTTTACAGAACCAAAATTGGAGCAGATGGAAGTGTTGTGAAACTGAAAGCTAGACTTGTTGTAAAAGGCTACAAGCAACAACAAGGAATAGATTACGAGGAGACTTTTTCACCCGTAGCAAGATTTGAAACCATAAGGATCTTGTTAGCAGTTGCAGCAAAGCTGAAAGTTCAAGTGTTCCAATTCGATGTTAAATCAGCATTTCTGAATGGTGAATTAGCAGAGGAAGTTTTTGTTGAACAGCCGAAAGGGTTCATGGTGAAGGGTTTTGAAAAAAGTGTGAGTGAACCGAGCTTGTTTGTAAAAAGAGGCAAGGAAGGTGACATTCTGACAGTGTGTCTATATGTAGATGATATCATCTATTTTGGGACAAATTCTCAAATGGTTGTTGATTTTAGAAGGAGTATGAAGGGCAAGTTTGAAATGACAGATCCCGGCCTTCTTAAGTATTTCTTGGGGCTGGAAATTGTGCAGACTGAGGATGGTATCTTCTTATCACAAAAGAAGTATGCCAAGGATTTGTTTAAGAAGTTTGACATGCAGAATTGCAATAGTTGCTCTACACCGATGAATGCTAGAGAAAAACTGGTGAAGGATGATAGTTCAGGGGCAGCAGACACATTGAAATTCAGAAGTCTTGTTGGTGGGCTGATATATCTTACGCATTCAAGACCTGATATTAATTTCTCAGTTAGCTTGATCTCTAGGTTCATGCAATCACCATCAAAGCAGCACATGGGTGCAGCCAAGAGAGGATTGAGGTATATATCAGGTACAACCGGTTTAGGTCTCTGGTATAGAGGAACTGAAAATGTTAAATTGGTTGGGTTCAGTTATAGCGATTGGGCGGGCTGTCATGATGAAAGAAGGAGTACTTCTGGGTATTTGTTTGAAATCGAAGGAGCACCTGTGAGTTGGAGCACAAAGAAACAGGTTACTGTGGCTTTATCTACAGCTGAAGCAGAATATGCTGCTGTGAGCTCAGCCGCATGTCAGGCAGTATGGATTAGGAAGATCTTAGCTGATGTCGGATTCGAGCAAGCACAGAGCACATAAATTTTCTGTGATAATACTTCTGCAATTGCCATGACAAGAAATCCAGTGCAGCATGGAAGATGTAAGCACATCGACATTAAAATACACTTTGTCAGAGATCTTGTGGCAGAAAGTGTTGTGGAGCTGAAACATATTGCCACTGAAGAACAAAGAGCATATATACTGACAAAGGCACTTTGCTTGCCAGTATTCGAGCACTTGAAGCAGTTGTTGAGGGTTACAGAGTTTGAATTAAGGGAGGATGTTAGAGAGTAATTCAAACTCAAGGGGCATTTTGGTCAGAGTTAAGTTTATTTGTTATTTTTAAGTGTTGTTTTTTATTTACGGTTGTTAGGCAGATATCTAAGTTTAAGTGAAGGGCCAGGAGTAATTTTAGGCGGGAATTGAAAGGGTGGAAGTTATTTTGCTTTATGCTCAGTTCTATATATATGTAATAATCGATTCTGACTATTTTTTATCTTGTGGACAAGTAAGTTTTATCAGAAAAGTATTCTTGTGTTTACTTGATCATTAATTTAGCAAATTGTGAGAGTTTTAAATCTGAGACTCAATCCAACACATCAGCCTCTATTTTTGGAGGAATTTTCTATATTAGACCACTAAACGCAATACCCATAAGGCCATAATGCACAACTTAGCAGTCCAAACTTAGCCATTCTGTATATTGGAGAATCCCTTTTATTTGAATTTGAACCTCGTGTGGGCCCTAGGGTCCAGGGCCCCATTTATCATCGTCATGGCATGTGCAATTGCGCACAGAAACGACCCAAATAACACAACTACGTCAGATTTTTTCATTAATTATCAACCGAATCCTGCTCCAACTTCAATACAAAACTCTATTTAAACAATCAGTTCATTTGGATCAAACAAAACGAAACACCATTCGCTTAAACTCGGCAGCATAAATACACAAACAGGAAAATAAAATCAGCAAAAGTAAATTAAATGAAGTTCATAAACACCGAACAAACAGACCCATTTTTTATTGCCCAAGAGAACTGGCATGCGATGCTTACACCAGATTGAACTGGAAAATGGTTTCCTTGGCAAGGAAAATAAGCAGAAGAGAGAGATAGATGAGAACCCATTTCTGGGTCACCTCATGGTGCACGTAGTCAAGAATAATCTCCTTGAAAAAACCATACACCTGGTGATATGTAAAGAGTACAACAAGAAATCATTGAACACAGTTCACGCACAAGTTGCATACCAAGCACAATCAAGTTCAAATTTAGAATTCTCAACGATAAAAATGCACTAAAAGTTTCATCTCATACCAACAATCAATCACTGCAACCTCACTTGAAAATACATTCCCTCAAATTTGTTTTTCATCATCATAGTGTTCAAGCCACCCATTTGGTTACCACCAAATTTGCATTCCCTGGTGCCCCACCTGGCCACAGCTCAGCGGCAGTTATCTTCTCAATGTTGTTGAGAATTTTCTTTCGGTCAGAATCTAAAGTTTTACTTCCAATCACCGTTCCTTGATGAAAGTTGTCAAGCAAGGTGTCAGCACTTATAAATCGATCGCCGTACACCTTCAAGATAAGCATGACCTGTTTAAAAATAAGAAATCAGCGTGGAATAAAATTTACATTGACCACCCTAAAAATAAGAAATCAGGTTTGAAGTAGGAAAGTTTGAGGCATCTATAGTAATAATATACAATAATGGAAGAAAAATCCTACAATTCTAGAGAGCCACGTCATCCTTTTTATATTAATCATTGGATGAAATGGTCCAATGTCTGTTATTTGATCTAAATATTTGATATCCAGATCTGAATGCTAGAAGCAACAGAATCAGCGAAAAAACAAAAAGTCGCCTCTCTTTGTTCTTCGCATCCTAAACCCTCAGAAGATGCATCCTCTTCTTCGGAACACACGAAACCCAAAAAAAAATGGAAAAAAAAACACTTCTCCACACCCTGTGAGTGAACAAAAATCATTTAACCTCCCATCTCTAAACTCACCCCTTAAAATCAGTTTGGGTACATTATTGACATCATAGAGTTTATTATTACTTAACATTCTTTGGTGTTGGTCACCAAAAAATCAACTTTGATTAACAAGTGATTTCAGTTTCAACCTTTCAAAGTAATTTTGTTTTCCTGGGTTCATTTTCTAACGAGTTAGCATTTTTATGCTTATTGGTTCCAATTTCACGAAAAAAAAAACTGAAAAGTGTTCAAATTAGACAAGAATGGACAAGGAAAAAATTTATCTGATTGGTACAGTACTGAGATCTGGGGCTGCAATCTAATTCCAAGCTGTACTTCTTATTTTATATTTTGTATGTACGCTTGGTGTCTAAACTTGGGTGCTTTAATATCAGTCGAATGCATTGAAGAAATTGACTGTGCCGATTGATATGTGCAGAAAAATTGACAAGCCCTAAGATATTGAGATTCTCTGGAAACTCTATGAAAATTAGTATTAATGGTCAATTACAATTATAGAATATTTTCAATTACGGGTCACCGGCTAGTTAATTCAGAGATTAAAAAAAAACTTACATTTGCCGGTTTGCGGCAGGCGGAAAAAAAACTTCGCTTCAAGCTGGAATAGCGATCACCATGAGGTTCTTCTAGAGTTAAATCAGAGTCTGGCCGATTATCTTCAGCAAAAGTCTTTGCTCTGATGACTTGATTTTTGTTAATGACCACCTGATATAAACCTCTCACAGCATTTCCTTCATACACAAAATTACAAAGAAAATATAATTAACTAATTGATCCATATCAGTTTAATATAATAATATTATTTTGGTGTGTCCATTTTAAGTGATAGGAAAGTGATTAATTCTAAATAAATGGTGACTTCAGTTTAGCACAAGGGGGTTGATGGCTTAATGCTAAATAAAAGTAAATTTATACATGTAGAAAAACTTACCTGGTATTATGTTATGTGCAAAGAGAGGCAAGTCTTCCGGGTCAGCTCCCGCAACGTAGAGCTGAAAAGCATTCATGAAGGCTTGTTGGTTAAGTTCGGTTCTACCCTCGAATGTCCGCCACAGCAAAACTCTCATGCATGTCCTGTGGTCCTCGCCTAGCTCGGTGTAGCGGCTTTGTTCGAGACGTTGCAATATCATCTGCAGGCTGTTCAAACCATCAGTTGCATCTCAAGCTGTGGATTGTTCATCTAAAAAATATAAAATAACAAAGAAAAAACAAGTGAACCTATATATATACATTTTACTTTCATCGGATTTATAATAATTTCCTTCCACAAGACAAATGCACACAACTGACGAAACTGAATTTTAGAGAATTTTGATCGTAAATCCTTAAGCTCTCTAACTTTGAAGTAGAGCAGCCAGTTCAAGCTTAGAAAGGAAAAAGAAAAAAAGACTAACGATAAAAAAAGGAAATGTCACATTTTTCGCTAGGAAAATCACTCGAATCGAGAAAATATTACCTTTTCTCGGTAGGCCAGGCGACGACGAATAAACCCAAAACCCTAGAATAGAAAATGCCCAAATACGGGGAAGGATAGAAATCTCTGTATATATATATATATATATATATATATATATATATATATATATATATATATACTCTTTTAATCCTGGGGCTGGGGAGAATCGAAGCTCCAGCCCTCTTGGCCCTTGCTCTGAAACCCTTAGATTTTCATTAAGATTCGCGTCATAATTTGATCCAACGGCACGTGTGTGTGTGTATAATATATATATATTTGATTGTTTTAATAATTGTATATACGGCTTTAACCCATCTTAATGCATGGTCCACGTATAATCATTTCTTTTTGATGTGCGGAACCTACCGCTAACAGCTAAAATAAAGGAGCTGTTTGGTCGTAATTAATTAATAAAACACACTCTGTAGTTTGAAGCACGTGTTGCTATACAAGACTCAGAACTCAGATGTGAAATGGTTGTTTGGGCCACTGTGCAATTGGAATTATATTTGTAAACTAAACCGGGACTCAAAAAACTATATATGGGAGGTACCTGTATCAATTAAGGCGGTTATTTATATTCCTTTCACCACCTTTAATGTGTTTGGAGTCTGTGTTTACGACTAAAATTTTCAATATTGACGTGGATATGTAATATTAATGGTGTGAGTAGTTCAATACGTATGTCAATAATCTTAATTTTGAACTATATTTACGTGC
Source organism: x Bolboschoenoplectus mariqueter (assembly GCA_037678475.1). Classification (NCBI taxonomy): domain Eukaryota; kingdom Viridiplantae; phylum Streptophyta; class Magnoliopsida; order Poales; family Cyperaceae; genus x Bolboschoenoplectus; species x Bolboschoenoplectus mariqueter. The sequence continues at coordinate 2,547,967 of CM075236.1, read as the reverse complement.
GTATACCAGACAATAGCGTGAAAAATATTTACTAATTATGCATACAAATATTTTTCATACTAATGTTTGGTTATATAGGTATACGCATGTAAATATAGTTCAAAATTAATATTATTGACGTGCATATTGAACTATCCATACCATTAATATTGTATACCCACGTCAATATTGAAAATTCTAACAGTGGTTTCAGCCATGGCATGAATAGACAGGGTAATTTCTTCTACTGCCCTTTCAATTTCCAGGTCAGCTTTCTCGGAACTAGGTTGCTCCACGTAATCTCCTTCCACAAGGCTTGTGTGACCTTTTTTGTGGAAATTGGCACTTGGAGCATGTTTGGTGTATACTTCGAAGTAGAAAGAAAGAGAATTGCTTGATTGATGCTTACTTCTTCCTTCTGCTGAGTCTAATTATATTTATACCTTAATCTTTATAAATCAGATTACGATGAATAAAGTGCTCATTGATGATTTTAAGTGGTGCACATATATTTACAAAGAGTTAGCTGGTTGACATGGAACTCATAAAATTTAGTTAGTTGAATATAATTGTATTAATTTCCTACAGATATATGCAAACTAAACATCTGTCAAACAATGCTGGATTATTTGTTACACCGATTTGTGTTGGATTTATGAAATTTGAAGGAAAAAGATGATGAACATGAAATTTTTTTATTGATATGTTCTAATTTACAACAAGCACAATGAATGTTTTTTATAGGGGTTATTTTAAAAAGAAAAAAAAGATTGAGTGACTATATTTTTTTAATATGGATGCTCTCTTTTCTTTCTATTTATTGGCCAATGAGAAAAATACCCTTTATGAATCTGAGGCTTATATCCCTAATTATTTTCCTAATTTATTTATTTCTCAACAATTTGTTTGTTTATTTTAAGGGGACTGCTGTTTTAAGCGCTCAAAATACAAAATTAATTCAGCAGAAAATTCGTAAGATTTGGAGGGTAATTAATGCATAGGTGTTAAATAAGAGATCCAATAGTAACAGATACCTTCCTTTTTTCAATTAAATGAGATGCACTATTTCACTTTGAGCCCTTCAATTTTTTTTTAAAAAAAATCGAAGTTTAGAAGGGAGATTTATTATGCGATTAATTAATTATTTATTTTTAAAATGAACAAATTAGTAAAAAATGGTGATATGACAAAATTATTTTGACACAAAATTATTCGGAAATGTAAAGCATGGTGCCTTAAGAATTAATTTTAAATTGTTCTATAGACGGATAACTCATCTTAAAATTCGCATCTACATATATTAGCCGCCCCCACAAATGACAAAATTATTTTAAGTTTTAACATGAATAAAAAATCAATTACTTTGAAAACAAATTTTACAACTTTATTTTCATTTGCAGCTACATTAACTATTTTTGAAATTAGATGCTTTTTAATTTTCCATACTGTTGCTAAAGAATTTTAAAATATAGTTCACGTATAATATCTAACTTTTATATAATTTTTTTTATTTTATAAAAAATATATTCATTTCTGAAGAATTAAATATGTGACTTTATAATATCCCTACTCCCTTTATTAATTAAAGACGTAGTGTCCAGATCATGAAACGGTTCAGATTTTTTGTTAGCCTATCAGATTGATTTTCAATCGTTCGATATATCATTTAGATTAGTTTACGGTATAGATTTGCTTCACTATCTAACGCCCGTCTTTCTACCATGTCTCCTCCCGCATTCTTGCGCTCACTCTGGCGCCGACACTCCGCACTTCCTCTCCGTCGCTCTCACTCTCTCCTTCCCTCTGAGAGCACCAAATGTAGGTTTTTTCTCACACTTTGGTTCGATGCGCAGCCACTAACCCGATGTACTAGGATTGAATGGTACAAGAAAATGATTGATCTGAATCTATGGATTTCGCCAACATCTGTGTCATATCTCTGTTCTTATATTAAGCATGTAGTTCAGGATTCCATATACTGGATGTACACTCCGGGAGGCCCACCGAGAATCTTCTTTATTTGAACTTCATGTGGGCCTTAGGGACCAGGGCCCCATCATCGTCATGGCATGTTATTGCATACAGAAACGACCCAAATGATAGCGATGTCAGATTTTTCATTGTCAACCAAATCCTGCTCGAACTTCAATAGATCAGTCACTCCATAGTCCATGCAGAGTCTCTTTTCCCAGGTGCTTAATGTAGGATCCCTTGAAGCATATTATGGTGCAAGAGAGAATCATAGCTGATTCACACAATTGAGAGTATTAGGAGTTGCGTAGCATACCAACTATAAGGATTTTGTTTAAAAAATAATTGAGCATAGAACCCATATTGGATTACAGAACTATAAAATTTCTAATATGTAAAATGAAAAAATCTACTTAAAAAAAAATTAAGCACTGAACATAATTATGATAAACCATCACATTTTTCATTGACTGGAAAACAAAACTCTATTTAAACAATCAGTTGGATCAAACAAAACAACATCCGATGCTTTTATTCAACTGAATGTTCGCTTAAACCCGGCAGCATAAATACACAAACAGGAAAATAGAATCAGCAAAAGTAAACTAAATGAAGTTCATAAACACCGAACAAACAGATCCACTTTTTATTGCCCAATCTAATCAGCATGCAAGAGAACTGGCATGCGATGCTTACACCAGATTGAACTGGAAAATGGTTTCCTTGGCAAGGAAAATAAGCAGAAGAGAGAGATAGATGAAAACCCATTTCTGGGTCACCTCATGGTGCACGTAGTCAAGAATAATCTCCTTGAAGAAACCATAGACCTGGTGATATGTGAAGAGTACAGCAAGACCGGTGGTGAAGTTCCATTTGGAGGTGGCAAGCAGCACCGGGATTAGAGAGTAGGTCAACCAGATTGACTGCTCATATCTCTTCACTTTTGTGCTTTCATTTGACAAGAGGCTTTTTCTCGGGATCGCCGCTTCCAAGGGGCTAAATGCCATCACTTTCTTTGGTGCTTTCTCCACATCAGATGCCTTATTTGTCTGGATAACAAAATAAAGAATGAATCATTCAAGGGTTTTAAATTTGTGTTCATGTGGAATTTCTTTCTAAATAGGGCTGCTAATTGTTGATCCAACCCAAACCTATCTGACATGGGACCCAATCTGACCTGTTGTACTAATGGATCAGATCCTGATAGAGGTTACATTTCTTGAAATGATCTAACAGTTCAACCTCACCCGATAAGAGCCATATAAGAATAACCCAACAGGTTGATGAGTCAATCCAGGTAAGAGCTTCTCATCTGTAAAACACATACCAAATCCTCCAATATATCTGTCCCAGTTATGATTTATATCCATTTAGGAATAAAAAAATTACTAAAAGGATGATTCTGAATTTCTGATGAGTATTTATTTCTTTCTATATGGGCTACAACAACCTGATCAAACCCAGCACCTGTCCACATTCAGGGAAGCCATTGGTAGGATAGGTCAGGTCCAATTAAATAAACCTGTGATTTCTATTTTAACCAATGCCTAGCATCATTTCATGTCCCTCTTTAAATCAGCTCATTAACTTTAGAACTAGCAACCTCATTTTGTACCAGTTTGCACCAATCACTTGGACCATCAATTTGCCTTGAGAACGAAATTTAATGTTTATCCAAAATTAAAATTTGAAATTGGCAACAATGCTAACGTATCTGTGGACCCAACCTGACTGGATAGGTCAATGGGTTGACCATGGCAACAAGACATGATAGTCATGTTTGATAAAATATGCAAAGCCAACTCAAAATTGATTAGAACCATAACCATCTGTTCTTAAGACTTCTACTGGGTTCTCACATAAAGGAAATTTTAGTAGCAGCCATTTTAGCTGGCAGGTATCATGCTACCAATAGTTACCATGACAACTACCGTTCATACCCTACATAATACACTTCATATACATCTTTTCCCTACTTCAATATGATACAATCATATACATTATAGTTTGGAACTTTGGAGGGATGTGAGCGATTACCCCGCCCCCCCTCCTCCTCCTCCTCCTCCAAAACAAAGCTAACAAGTACTTTCAGCAATGTTCAGCAGATTACAGTATGCCTCTGGCTGTACCAGCCAAGAATGGCATCTGATCAATTTTGGTAAAAGGTCCCCGCCTTTACCTGCCTTTAGCCTTATTTCATACAATGTTGATAAAACAGCAATGTGAAAGTGCGAAATAAATTACTGACCTGCGCATCAATGTTGGACTTAGAAGAAAACCAGCGGGGAATAGTGACTTGCGATGTAGCATAAAAGGGCTTTAATGCACTCAGCCGAAAGGCTTGTTCATGCCCATTGTTCTATCCAGAAATAACAAATGAGAAAATATATATAATGAAACAACACAAGCTTATACTGAGGTTGTTTTTTCATGTATGAATTGTGTAATTATCGTTTCTCTGTGGTAAAACACATGAAAGACAAATATAGACAGATTGCAGAAAGAAGAGCTTTGTAAAGAGGAATATAAATTATCTAGTATCTTCTGATCACCATCTATCTCACAATCGTATTGTAAAAAATTCTATACATATTTAAAGCTCAAATGTTTTTTTAGTGTAATTAAAGGTCGTTTGGGCCGCATTGAAGCCCCAATTCAGTGGCAAAATAAACGAAAAATTAAAAAAAAAAACTAAATAGAAAGCTACGAACTTTTACAGCTATTAGATCAAACAAGCACAGTCTGATCATATATGAGCCTACAATTCGAACGCTTAACCCCGAAATTTGAATGCTTTAATGCACGTTACAGATAACAGTAGACAGAACAAGAGGAAAGCTACGAACAATAGAATCTAGTGGAGCGTCAATTCGGTTAATCAATCAATTTGACAAAAATACCTTGATGTGAGAATCAACGGCGAAGGGCTTGGATCGGGGATCGGAGAGAGAGCGATCGCAGCAAGAAGAGGCAGCTCTCGATGAGGAGGAGGAGGAGATCGACGGGTGGAGGAAACGACCAGCTAATGTTGTGTTCAGAGCTTGCGCCAGCGTTTTGGATCGGCCACCAGCGACGAGACGAGACGCCATTGTTAGAGCTCGGAAAGAAACCCTGCGCTGAGAGAAGAGAGGAGAGGAGAGGAGAGGTGGTATGATGCTATTTTCTCACTCTTGGAGGACGCGTAGATCGAGTGTACGAACACCGGGGAGAATTATTTGTTTTATGGAGCACGATTCCTTTTGTTCCAGGTACAGCCAGTAATTCTCATCACGGAGGAAAATGGAATGTCAGATTCGAAGTGAAGTTCATGTTGCTAGTTGTAAAAGCGCAATATTAGGTTTGTATAACTCGTTACACGAACTGATTCATTGATTATGTATGAGATTCTGGTATTTGGACAAACCCACTGTTTCCAAGAGGATACCATAAACGGATTTGCACAACTAGGTATTTTTCTATTGAAGCTGATACATATATATATTGTCATTTATCGATAAATTGACATCATTTTATATTAAAAAAATATTTTTTTAATTAATAATTTTATTATATAATTTATTTGATATAATATTTTTATTATTCAATTTAAATGAATTATTATTAATATTAATAATATTTAAGTTAAATAATAAAAATATTATATAAAAAAATTACATAATAAAGTTATTAACATCAATAATAATTCATTTAACTTGAATAATAAAATCGGCATCGATAATGATATTAATGATGATATTTTTCTAACAATTTTTTTTATATTATTATATCATAGTTTTTATTTTTTTTTTAAAAGATAGCACTGTTAGGACTAATATCACCAATTTTAAAAATTCTACAATTCTGTATTTGATTATCGGAAGCATGTGTGAGCAACCGTGATGAAACGCATGCTTTTGAGCGGATATGAATTGCATGCATCCAAGACAATTGTTTATTTATCAATCCCATTTTCCAAATTCCAATACAAATATTTTGATTTTAAATTGACAACAAGATATATTATTTTAAATTGACAAATGACAACAAACCAGGCAGAATAAACAAATAAAATATTACAGATTAGTGAGCGTGATCACAACGCGCTCGAATGGAAATCATCTCCAGTTAAACATAACTGGAGGCGAAGAAATACATGCCTCCCCTATAGTGGCTTAACAGGCCAAATGGGGCTAAAAAAGAGAGGTTTGCACCAGGTTAAAGGTACTTTGAACTGAGCACACTCTCTTAATAACACATTATACAATCTTCACTTGTAAAATAGAATTTAGATTTTTATATTTTGTTCATCATCATTTTCATTTTCATTCTTTTTCTCCTATATATTCTACTCGTATTGAAACGATATTTTAATCAGAAATGAGTCGCTTAGGATGGATACTATAAGAGATGCAAAGAAATATATAGAAATTTACTACGACGTTGCTTGCACGTTACATTGATAGATGGAACCGATATGGCATTGATGTATGTATATATGATGAGTTGAGATTGATTGATAATGATTGAACTTAATAATTTTGAAAATATTTTTCAAAATTAAATCACACGAATTAAAAAAGAAAAAAATATATAATTGTGTTGTTTGTTTTATAGATTAGATTGTAGTTGAGAATTTCAAATCAGTTAATAAACGGTGAAATTTTCAACAAATGATATTTCATCACTATTTAAAATGAAGCTCTAACAAAAACTGAATTTACATGCTTTACCATAGTTTTCTATGATAACCAGTTATTATTAGATTAGATCTATGACAGATGAAACTCATAAAATAATTATTAAAAACCCTTCTTATAGTCAATTTACTTTTTGTTGTTTTAATTTAAGTAGTTCTTTTCATATTATTTTAAAATAAGAATAATATTTTAACTTCAATCCCTCATCATTTTTTAATTATAATATATAAGAATGATTTTTATTTTTTTATGAAATTTTGAATAAATAATTGGGTTTTCTTATGGAGTTTCTCAAATATTATCAATACAAAATAGTTAGTACTAGTCACCTCCTGAAAAAAATAATTCTAGATTTTTTTATCAAAATAGAAAACGAAACTAAAACAACAAATAAAAAAAAATCAAACGACGTGTATTAATCAAAATAGCGAAACTTTATAGACAATAGCCTAGAACAGTTTATGTACATAATGTCAATATATATTTCAGTTCATTAATAAACTTGATTTGGTAATTTGTCACTTTCATCTCTTCATGGACTGAATCTGCACCTCTTAATCAGCCAATTCGGCTACTAAGAATGGAACGGGAGGCGTTCTAATACTCATTAGACCGTATTTTGATTTGATGGACAAAATTATCGTAGGATCATCGAATTTGATAATTTGCATGAATTATTAAAATATAAAAGCGAAATTTTTGTACGAATCTTGATGCTATCGGATGATGGTTTTAGCCATCGAATCAAATTTTGTTTTAATAGTCGTTGGAACTCTCCTGCATTCCTTCCGGAATAGAGATGCCAAACAAATCCTATAGTTTAAGTTTGCCAATGCTTTATAATACTATTATAGATTATAGATTAAAAAGAAGAGTGAGTCTTCATTATACCATATTTTTATGGAGAAAAAAATTGAAAAAATATGGACCGCATGATGAAAGAAGGGTAGAATGGGAAATCGAAATATAATTAGCTGTGTTATATTTGATAATAAATCTATTATATTGAAATGAATTAATTGCAATATCCTATTAACCTTTTTAGATGTAATTTGACATTTTAATTCCTTTCCAATCTCTCTCAATTCCCATATCCCCTCTCCCTGATAAGTATTATATTCTATCTCAATTTTATCCCTCTATTTCTCATTTGTTTACCAACAAGTGCTAGTAAGAAAAAAAAAAGATTGACAAAATTATCTTCAATCAACATTTCATTGAATCATTTAAAATTCGATGACTTAGATTGATTAGTTATATATTGATCGGTGGACAAATAATGAAAAATTTATATTAAGTTAATGAAAATATTTTCTCATTAATGTATGTTTTACTATTTAAGTGACTCAATTTTCAATGGACTAAAATAACTGTCACTTCATGTATCATAAAGAATATTCAAATTGCATTAAACTTTGTTGAAAGAAAATTCATATGTCCAACAATATATCTACAAATTATCAAGCTTATTTTAATAATGAATTAATTTAAAAAAAATTGTCAAGATAAAATATCTAAGTTTTGTACATAAATTTGAGCGAACTAAAAGATCCAAATGCATTAATAAAGTAATTATAACATTTGCCCCATTTTAATGCCAATTAATCAGTGAGACCATATATTACTCGAATACCGATGTATTAGTGAAAAAAAAGATTATTGTTGCCTGAAGTGCAAAATTTAATTTAACCATGTATTGAGATTTAGTAAATATTACATCACAATATATTTTTCTTAGCACAAATACATCGCAACGTAAATTTAAATTATTAACAATGGTGTAGAAATATAACCCATCTCAAAATTCATTGAAAAATGTAAATTGTGAAAGTACCTTATGTAGTTATAGAGTTTGATTTCATATTTAATAACCTAGGAATAAGTCATCATCGTTATTTAATAACTCTGAGATTTCTCCAAAATTTGACGTTTCTCTCTGAATAATATTCCTTCTGTGCACTCATTTTTAAACGCACATTTTGCTAGAATTGTGTGTAGGACTCACAGACCAATTATTATCTCCGTAATTTTTGTGTTTCTAAATCTTCATAAATTCATTATCTAATAAAATGTACTTTAATACCCCGCTCACCTCTAACGGTAATTTCTTTAATTAATTTCAACAGTCAAAATTTTCTTTAATATACTGGAGCAAAATTCTAAAAAGAAACCAATAATACTATAATAATAATCAGGTGTCAGGATAACACAAGTCAAAATAGCTTACATTTTTCTCCTTTTTTAGAAAAAGTAGTTTACTTCTTGGAAGTGCGAACAGAACTAAGATAGGTTTCTCTCTAAAAAAAGAACCAAGATAGGTCCTCGTAAGTCGTAACACAAAAGCAATATATAGCAACCAATCACTGACCAGTGGGTCCCGCATAACTAATCTTGGTCGAATCCCGTGGGGCCCCTCCTTTACAGAAAAGCAACATATAGCAACAAATCACTGCCATAGATGAGAGGTCCTCGGACGTCGTACGTGGCACGAAAGCAATATATAACAATTTAATATCTGACCATTGGGTCCCGTATTAATTAATTTTGGTTGTCGAATCCCGTGGGGCCCTCCTTGACACGGACCCTTCAGTCTTTGACAGAAACTACACTGAGAATTTAAGCAGAGAAAAGACCACACAGCAATGCCCATAATCACATTTTAAGTTTCCTACAAAATCTCCAATTAGTAGACGAGCAAAGAGAGAGAGAGAGAGAGAGGTTGTTACAATGGAGAAGAAGAGCAGCACGAAGAGCAGAGTACTGATAGTGGGGGCCACAGGTTACATAGGCCGGAGGATCGCACGAGCCAGCCTGGCAGCCGGGCATCCGACCTCGCTGTTACACCGGCCTGATATGAAGCCTCATGAGATGGAGAAAGTGCAAACATTGCTACAATTCAAGGCCGGCGGGGCCTGCCTCATCGCGGCATCCTTTGACGATCACCAGGGTTTAGTTAAGGCGGTTAGTGAAGCGGATGTGGTGATAAGTGCCTTGAACGGGCCGAGCATGGCGAGTTTACAGTTGAAATTGGTTGATGCGATCAAAGAGGCTGGAAACATTAAGGTATTGATTTGTTAATTTTTTTTTTCAGTTCTATTGTGTGACTGCCTCATCTTGTATGAGTTTTATTTTGGCTTGGCGTGCATAGCAGATATCAATCTATCATAAACTAATTTAAGGAAAACAATAAATAAACATAATTATGACAAAATAACATACATTCGGGTGTTGGAATTAATTTCTATTAACTACAAAATATATGAAATTATATATAATATAAATATATATTGAATAATAGAATGTCGAATATATAATTAAATTCGTTATGAAGTGATCAAATTAAGTCTTATTTATTCGATTTTAACATATGTTATGAGAAGTGAGGTTTTTAATGTATAGAATACGTATTAATAATTTTATAATTTAATGATAGTCTAAATTATATAAAGTTCGGTAATAAAATAATTATGTTATTGGTCTCTGGAGAATACAACTAATAGACAGTTTTCTAATTATAAAATAAATCCGTTAAGAGAGAAATTGGATCTGGTATGGATCCGTTAAGGTATAACCGTTGGTATGCTAACTTTTCAGTTATTAGCATCCATTATATATTTCAGAACCGTCCTCTTTTTCACCGTCTCTCTCCATTATCTTCTAAAGAAATTTCCTTTCAATATTCGGGTTTTCTAGAAAGAGAAGTAAACCGTCGGTTCCGATTCTCTTCATCTCTCCATCGAATAAGAGAAAGATCACCGCGAAGGCTTGAGGAATCCAGTGATCAACGGGATTGTCTCTTCAGAAGACCGACAACATAGATCAAAATAATTTTAATTCAAATCAAAAATTCACTAGAAGATCATGATCAATATTTTAACATTAAATTCTCAACTTTGACAGTTGGATTATTAGATCTAAAATTGCATGACTGATGCACAATATAACATTTACCAAACTAATTTTGCACCGCTTCGTGCCCTCTGAGTTTGGAATGGATCCATCAAGGGGATGGCACATGCAATTGCGCCAGGAAATTTGACATTTATTGCCAAGATGGAGGTGAGAAGAGCCATAGAACAAGCATGCATCCCTTTCACCTATGTATCTGCCAACTGCTATGGGGGTTACTTTGTAGGCAACCTCGCTCAACTCGAGAAAGTCTTCCCTTCCAGAGAAAGTGTCGTTGTATGGTGATGGCAACATCAAAGGTAAACTGTCTGCACCTCAGGTCACTCTCTTTTTATTTTGGCTGATATTTTCCAAAGTTTGCTTGCAATAATTTGAATTAAATTTCAACTTCATGTCGTATGATGCTTTATTATTTTCATTTTCTACAATGGTATAAACTTGATAGCGATATTTTTGGACGAGGATGACATTGCAACATATACAATCAAGACGATAGACGATCCACGCATGTTGAACAAGACTCTGTATATGCGGCCGCCAGAAAACATCCTTTCGCAAAGAGAGGTTGTTGAGGAGTGGGAAAAGCTCATTGGAAAAGAACTCCGCAAAACCACCATTTCAGCTCATGACTTGGTTTAATTCCAGGTACCAGATAATAATCTATCAATATCAGACTTAGCAGTCTGGTTTTGCTATTCTGATCCTCCGTAGCATGATATGTACTGTATTAAGATCTGTACTGCCATCAAAACCTGAGACCTAACAGGAGTTGTGTCTGTATCAGTGTTAAAATAAAACTGTGCCGAACATAATTATTACTTTTTTAACTTGCTATTTTCTTTGCAGTAAAGGAATTTCCCGAGAAAATTTGCATTGGGCACTTTTACCATATATTCTATGAAGGTTGTCTTACGAATTTCGTGATAGGAGAAGGTGCTGAAGAGGCCTCCTTGCTCTATCCTGAGGTTAACTACACCAGAGTCAGAGAATATCTCAAGCGCTACTTATGATGTTGTTCTTTGTTAGTATCATGATCGTTATCGCATTAGAATAGTGATGAAATAAGCAAATTATGATGTGTGATTTGTTTGATAAGTACGTTTTGTTGGAGAAACATGGTTGAATATGTTTGTCATTGTATTCTGTTAAAAAAACGGCATCAAATTCTACGACTCGCGTTAGGTTTAAAATACAGTCCATCATTAATATATGCAACAAGAGAATGCTCGCGCTTTGCAGTGAATTGACGGAATTATTTTTATTAATTTCTTTAGTCATAATAATGACTAATATCAGATAATACTTGCAGAAAAGCAAAGAGTAGATTCAAATGGAGACATAAAAAGCAGCTATCTTCGCCATAGTATTCAGTTACATATAATATTTCTATTTCTATTTCTTCAAATTATCAATCTTTTTTGAAGTCTTAACATTGTTCTATTTTTTGTCCAATTATAAAATTACATGATAATGGGTATGTTGTATTTCCGTATCTAATGGTGATGTGTTTGATTTATTCTATTTTCGTAAGCACTTCTCAGTATCAAAGACATCATGAACTAATACCTGATCAAAGCAAAATTATGCTTAAGACAATAATGCAAGACCAAAAACAAATGAATAAGCAGGGAAAATAATTACAAAAGCAAAAGGGGAATTTCATCTTCTCCAAGAGAATCTGAAGATGCCTTTCTATTGTCACTTTGAGCAACTCAAGAAAAGAAAGCGAACGGTTTAATACTGTTAACAACTTAATTTCATGGAACAAAGAAATTGTTACAAGAGGAAAAAAACAACTATCATACATTTGTTGTTACAAATTTATTCTAGTTAGGCGTAGCACAAATAAATAAATACCAAAGAAAATACAGTGCAGATTTATATATAGTGAGATCCATGGCTGACAAAGAAAAGATACAATTGGGGATATAGTAGGATATTTCATCTTAACTCATTGTTTCTAGAAATATATCGTCAATTTTTTTCCCTTTTTTTAATAACATCAAATCAGCATCTAATTTTGGCTATTAGAGAATTGTAAGCTCATCAACAGACAAAGGTACATTTTGCATATTCAATTCTATGTACAAGATGCAAATAGAAATAGGAGCGGCAATATTTTTTGAGCAGCTATTGCCAGTAATGAAAGCAATAAAAAAGTGGAGGAGTTTATAAAACAAAATGTGTACTTGTATAGGCACCTTCACCTCATCTACAACAACAAAATCTTCTCTGGACTGGAAATCAAAATTTATTTTTGGTCTTGGTGATGCTTTGCGGATATTTCACATAAAGTTATTTTTGTCTACTGACAATTAAAAAGTTTTATTATCAATCAAAATTATATCTCTAGTATTTAGATTATAGTCACACAATTTCATTATGATCATAATTTTCAATTCTCATTTATCTAGAAAAATATTTGAGTTAAGAGTCATTCTTTAAAACTCGTGGGACGTTTAATCGGCGCTTGCCTCGCTCAGTCCCATCCTCAATTACCAGCAGGATTCACAACCAACAAACTAGCCCTTCAGATGAATCTCTATAACAGATGCTTAAATAGCGTTAGCCTTACTTTCCGGAAGACCGAAAAAAGTGCTACTTATTCGGCTGTATTTCTCTACTCCGATAATAAAGTTAAAAAATCCGAACAAAAAGCTCATACTTAATCCGAAAAAAAAATACAGCCTGTCCTCATCCTATCTCACTATTCCTTCACAGGTATAAAGTCTTCTTTGTGACTCAAAAGCCTCGAACTAATAATCAAACCTGTTATCCACCTACTTTTAACACCTATTGCATATACCCATAGAGTACTTTATTCTCCCAGTAAGTACGCTAAGGCAACTATACTTGGTTCTTGGGTCAAACATCATATTTGAAGAACTTCCAAAAGAAATAGGTTATGCTTGCGGGTTAGTGAGGTTTACTGTAAGGTTTTTCGAAGATAGATTTCCACGCATTTATGCCCGTAGGAAGCATAAATGGGCAACAATTGTTCTTCTAACAATATGTATAACTAACTCTCATCTAATCTACTAAACTAATTACAACTTTACTCCTATACATTATCAGTATCGAATAATTATACTTCTCTGTGTTGTAGATCATTCAACATGTATTTGATTTAATATACTAAAATTTACTCTCCCATTTGTTTTAGACCACTCAACACGTACTTAATTTAATATCTAAATTTTTATTTTTAATGCAAGGCAGATGTTTAAATATCTAAATATGTTTTCTCAAATATTATCAATATAAAATAGTTAGTATTTAGTCATCTCTGAAAAAATTACCTCTACAATTTTGGTTTACTCAAAAATTCAAAATAGAACACAAAACTAAAACAACAAATTCAAAAATCAAACGACATATATTAATCAAAAGAGAGTTGATATGCAAATATCATCATTGATACCGTCATCGATATCGACTTTATTATTCATATTAAGAAAATTATTATTCACATTAATGATTTTATAATACAATTTATTTATACATTATTTTTATTATTCAATGTAAATAAGTTATAGTTCATATTAGTAGTATTTAAATTAAATAAAAAAATATTATACAAAATAATTACATAACGAAGTCGCTAACATAAATAATAATTTATTTTATATGAATAATAAAGTCAATATCAATTATAATATCAATTATGATATCTTTCAAACATTTTTCTAATCAAAATAGCGAAACTTTATAGACAATACATTAGCCTAGACTAATTATCACAAAACTATAACTTCCATCGTCAAAAGAATAGTTTAGCTACATACATAATGCCAATGATATATTCCAATTCACTCATAAACTTGATTTGGTAATTTGTCGGTTTCATCTCTTCGTGCCCAGAATCCGCACCCGATAAGCAGCCCAAAGAAACGAAAACAAACAAACACGTTGGGACGATTGTCATTTGTCGCCTTCCTGAGCTGTGGGGTCAATAGTCATAGTCAATGCACACCAACGCTCTCTTGCCTGATCCTGGAGTATTTCACGAACACTATACTCTCTCTATGACCACTGGGACCCATCAAATTTAAATAAGCTCAACTTAGTACATTCGCATAGTGCAGAGACTCGGTGTTCTCGTCTAGTCCAAAGACGCTCCAACCGCACGAGGAAATTTCCAGAGATTTTAATTTTGAGTTCTTTTTTTCGGAAGGTTTTACTTTCCAGCCAATATCATCATACATACATACACTTCTCCCCCCTTTACTCTCTCTCTTTTTCTTATTCAATCCAAGCTGCCCCCTGCTTTTCATTTTCAGTTCGAATCAAGGTGCGGATCTTTGTGTAATTAACCTTATTTTTGTTTTCAATTTCTCAATTTGATTGATTTTTTTAGGCTCTTTTTGTAACTGCGTTGATGCGAGTTGCTTTGATTTGACGGATGCGTTCTTTTATTTTGATAGTAATTCAAAATGTACCATGTAGTCTCGTTCAAAATTGTGGTCTGCGTTGGATCGAGGAGAATTTATTTGAATCCAATTTGAATTTTTGTTAAAATCGTTACTTTGATCTGATAGAAGAGTGAAAATTGTCACCATTGTGGACTAAAAGTAAACGGAGACTCGAAACTGGTTCAAGATTGATACAATTCGGTCAATGCGCGACGAAATTTCAGCGCTTTCTCCAGAAATTGAGGTTTTTGAGATTTTCTAGTTCTCAAGAAAATCTCTCTCTTGCTTGCTCTTCTCTTGTATTTTGGCAAGACTGAATCTTTTAGCAGAAATCTCTCTCTATTTCCAATTTCATTTTTTGTAAAACCCACCTTAATATCATCAAAACAAGAAAACAAAAATGCATCCCAGAATAATCACTAATCAGAAAAGGGAATTTGAAAATATAATATAACAAAGAATCATGAGTAGATGAGCACTGGCATTAGCTGATAAATAACATTTTTTTTCCTTGTCAATGTTCAATGCAGTGGTGCTGAGTCATTTCGGTAAAAGAAAAGAAAAAGGATCAAAAAGAAAAACTGCAAAGATAAATAAACAAGTTGTGATGACGAGTGGGGCCCCTGGCACAAGAGACACACCTGAATCAGAAACAGAAGTTGAGACATCAGTGCATGAAAGCCCATCAGTTGTAAACAGATGCACGTTTTTCAAAGCGTCAAATGCAATGACGCCCAAACTGGAAACAACAGCCTCACCGGTGTTGACCTCTGCCACAAGTATCACTGACCTATTCGACTGTCCAGTCTGCACCAACTCTTTATGTCCTCCCATATATCAGGTTCTCTCTCTCTCAACCTGCCCCCCCCCCCCCCCCCCCCGTCACTCCCGACATGTAGAGATCAGTTTTCTGCATTTATATGTGAATAATTTTAGCAAAAAAGAAAAGTTCCTATTGTATATCATTATGTAAAAAATCATCCATGATTTGCGGATGCTTGCAGAAAGTACCTATAATGAGTGTAAGCCCTAAACTGAAAACATAGGAAATTATAACCTTGCCCTTAATTCAATGATCTAAAATAGACACTGCTTCAATCCATTTTACCTCAAATTAATGGAAATAAGTTTAATTTACTTTTGCATCAGTACGTGCAGAGTGTTTGGTTTTTTGCGAAGAAACCTCTAGAAAACATGAGCATCAACTAGATGTTAGGGAAAAGCAAAAGAAATATCTCTGTTGACGAGATATAAATTTGAGTGAGAAACATTAATTTTCAATTTCTGTGAAAAGGATTAGTAGTGATCAATATTATGTGCCAGCACCCCAATTTGTTATCTGATTAACATCCTAGGTTGATCTGATTCTCCCCTTTTTTGCAGTGCCCAAATGGACATGTCCTGTGCTCAAGCTGCAAGCTAAGGGTGGAAGATCAGTGCCCCACGTGCCGGAGAGAACTAGGCAGCATACGCTGCCTTGCCCTTGAAAAAGTGGCCGAGTTTCTGGAACTGCCATGCCGATACCAGCCTGAGGGCTGTACCATGGTTCTGCCTTACTACCAGAAAATAAAGCACGAGAAGACATGTGAACTAAGGCCATACTATTGTCCTTATGCGGGGTCAGAGTGCCCCACCATGGGAGACATACCTATGTTGGTGGCACATTTGAGAAATGATCACAAGGTTGACATGCATGACGGATGCTCGTTTAATCATCGATATGTGAAGTCGAACCCACATGAAGTGGAGAATGCCACTTGGATGCTCACGGTAAGAACCTTCTTTACTTTTGCCTTTTTTACCTTTTGTATGATTGGTTTTTAGTTCAGTGCCAGTTGTGCACTCTACTAGTCTATCATACTTGGCAGTATCAGAAGTTTACCAATCATATCCATATCTTAAGTTTCAGCTTCTTACTGGATTGAACCATCAAATTGCATGGTTTGCCAAGTTGTAGCAGTTCGTCAATTAGTGTTTCCTGTTTCTCAATGCTGTTTTCTGCTAAATTTTAGAGAGGTGCTAATCTGTTCTTTCTTTTTCTTTCATCATGGTTTGCTTTGACAGGTATTTAATTGTTTTGAGCAACATTTTTGCCTCCACTTTGAGGCCTTTGTTCTTGGAAAAGAACCAGTTTACATGGCATTCTTGAGATTTATGGGAGAAGAGAGTGAGGCAAATAATTTCAGATATACCCTTGAAGTTGGGGGGGATAACAGGAAGATGGTATGGCAAGGAATACCAAGAAGTATTAGGGACAACCATAGAAAGGTTAGGGACAGCTATGATGGCCTCATAATTTACAGGAATGTAGCACTTTCCTTCTCGGGCGGTACCAGTAAAGAACTCAAGCTGCGAGTGACTGGCCGCATCTGGAAAGAGGAGTAAGCAGTTCGGGCAACCCTGACCATACAGAATTTTGTATTTCTTCTGTTTGTTACTTTTTTACCTTTTATTTACTTGTAATTCTATTCGCATAATTTATTTATAGTGTCACAATTTGACACTCACGTTCTCTGGTTCGTTTTCTAATATAAATAAATAGGAGCAATATATTCTCTCGTGTTTGACAAATTGATCATTGTAGTGTCCTATTCATCAATAACCTACTGTCGGCAAAACCCACAAGAAAGGAACGGCATGATGTCCAGCAAATTGATATTTACTCTGCAAGGTTAGCATCAACATTTTGATCAGTAAAAAGAATGTAGCGATACCATATCCATGTTTCAATCTGCATATCTTGTTTCTTTTTTTATCTTTTTTTTTTGTTTTCCTATAACGTTAAGTGTTCGGATTGACATCCAACAAACTGTACTAAATTAACTCTGATTTGAGACCATGATCCGGCTAATGAGTGCAGTTTGCCAACTTCTATTAATTAACAGTAGTATTTCAGCTTCATTAAAAATACATAAATATCCTTAGAAGTAAAAAGGAAATTATACTCTTATTATGATCAATCATAACGTATATTAGTGTACTGCACTAGGAAAACTGCCAGGTTAAGATCAATGTGTGAATTAAAGAAAAGAAGTTAATTATGGATTGTATTTTAAACCTAAAATAAGTTGTACTATTCAATTTCATTTTTCATCAACAGGATACAATGATCAACATATTCAACCATGTTTCTCTGACAGAAAGCAACTTATCAAACATATCACACATCAAAATTTGCTTATTTCATCACTATTCACCTTTTATAATGCAATAACAATCATGATAATAACAAAGATCAATGTCATTAGTAGCGCTTGAGATAGCCCCTGACTCTGGTGTAGTTAACCTCAGGATAGAGCAAGAAGGCCTGTTCAGCACATTCTCCTATCTCAAAGTTTGTAAGACAACCTTCATAGAATATATAGTACAAGTGCCCAATGGCAATTTTCACAGGAAGTTCCTTTTCTGCAAAGAAAATAGCAAGGAAAAATGTAATAATTATGATTAGCACAGTTTAATCTTAACATTGATACAGACGCAAGTACTCCTGTTTAGTCTCTCAGGTTTTGATGGCAATACAGATCTTGATTTAGGTTAGGTACATGGTACACATCATGCTACAGAGGATCAGAATAGCAAAACCAGACTGCTAAGTCTGATTTTGATAGATTATTATGTGGTACCTGGAATTAACCAAGGAAGTCATGAGCTGAAATGGTGGTTTTGCGGAGTTCTGTTCCAATGAGCTTTTCCCACTCTTCGACAACCTCTCTGCGAAAGAATGTTTTCTGGCGGCCACATATACAAAGTCTTGTTCAACATGCGTGGATCGTCTACTGTCTTGATTGTATATGTTGCAACATCATCCTCATCCAAAAATATCGCTATCAAGTTTATACCATTGTAGAAAATGAGAAGTAATACACCACAAAAGCAATAATAATGGAATATTAAACTGTTTGCAACCAAAATAGTAAATTATCAGACAAAATCAAACAGAGAGTAACCAAAAGGTGCAAACAGTTTTACCTTTGACATTGGCGCATTGCCATCACCATATAAGGTGACACTTTCCCTGGAAGGGAATACTTTCTCGAGTTGAGCGAGGTTGCCTACAAAGCATGCCCCATAGCATGCTTACTCTATAGCTCTTCGCACCTCCATCTTGGCAATAAATGACAAATTTCCTGGCGCAATTGCGTGTGCCATCCTTGATGGATCCATTCCAAAGTCAGAAGGCATGAAGTGCTGCAAAATCAGTTTGGTACATGTTTAAAATGTCTTGCATTGGTATGCAATCTTACATCTTATCCAACTGTAAAAACTGAGAATCTGATTCCAAATTTCTGTTCTTTCGTCATAATTTTTTTTATTGTTCCTTAAATTAACTTATAATAGATCGACATCTGCTATTCACACCAAATCTAAATAAATTTCATAAAAGAGGAGGTAGATCAAAGGCAGTCACAGAATAGATGTAGAGAAAAAAAAAATTACATGTACCACAAGTCAGTGTCGTACATGAAAAGGTAAGGTAAGGTAAGGAAAGGAAAGAAGGAAACAAAATTAGCAAATCGAGAATGCCAAAAATTCTGTATCAAGAGCTAAGTTGAAGGGATGTGAGACCTTAACTTCTACAACTATGGGGAAAGAAATGTGCTACTGGTAGCTGAGTAAAAAATAGAGAGCTCAAAACTAACCCAAACAAAAGATCTAAACAAAAAGGAGCCCCACAAACTACAGGAAAGATTATGGGAACTGGACCAGTGTCGTACCAGCCTAAAAGACTTCATATTTACTGGGCAAAACAGTGTAGACTTCATATCCTGTAGACTATTGTGCAGAACAGCAAGTGGTTCTTTTTAGTATCAATTGTACCCCCAATGTTTTTAGTATCAATCGTCACCAACCAGTAGTAGGCATGTGTCAAATAACTTTAAAGCTAAAATCTCAACAATCTTGCTCTCTTATGTGCTTTCTTTCAACTTGATTGTCCCCAACAATATTTTTCAGTTTCTCCTATAATTGTGTAGTTTGGTTCTTTTATTGGAGAGTAAATTCGTCTCTGATTAATCAGCCCAGTTTACCGTATGGTCACTGGGTACTGGTCAATTGGTTTTGTCTTGCTGGATTTGAAAATTTCTCCTTGTTTGGTGGCGATATCAAGTGCACGCAAGGTGTTTGACAAATTGCTCAGGTGAACTTTTACACTTTAAAACGCAACACATACTGACACCACACCAGAAATCAACAGTGACACTTACTATCATACAGAAAGAAAAGAAAAATTAATACCTTAACATTTCCAGCCTCTTTGATCGCATCAACCAACTTCAACTGTAAACTCACCATGCTCGGCCCGTTCAAGGCACTTATCACCACATCCGCTTCACTAACCGCCTTAACAAGAACCTCGTGATCGTCAAAGGATGCCGCGATGAGGCGGGCCCCACCGGCCTTGAATTGTAGCAATATTTGCACTTTCTTCATCTCATGGGGCTTCATGTCAGGCCAGTGTAACAGTGAGGTCGGGTGTCCGGCTGCCAGGCTGGCTCGTGCGATCCTGCGGCCTATGTAACCTGTGGGCCCCACTGTCAGAATCGTTCTCCTCCTCCATTGCAACAACCTCTCTCTGTTTCTCTCTCTCTCCCTCCCTCTGCTCGTCTACCAATTAATGATTAGTTGGGGAAACTAAAATTATGATTATGGACATTACTGTGGGGCCCAGACTCCAGCGGAATGCTTGAATTGTTGAATTCTCACGGAATCTTCATTCCACTCTTAAATTGACCCGCTTAATTTTATATATCAATTAATTGCAATTAATTTCAATTATAGGATGAAAAATACTTATTAATTTAGTAATTTTATTAAATTAGCAAGTTTTGTTAAAAAGTCATATAAATATTTGTAATTCATTTGAAAGTAGTATAAGATATCTCCGCCTTTAAAATTGGTTAAAATCATTTTCTCTGCTAATTAAAAATTATCACGTTAACCGATTAGCAATTGTAGGGATGGATATACTAAAGAGTCTGTCTCAACATCTATCAGGGCCTCATGGGCGGGCCCCACGAGTGATTCTACTACCAAATTAGTTATGTGGGACCCACAGATCAGTAATTCATTATTTTTCTACTTTTTATACAAGGGTTTTCATTAATTCCGACATTTTTTTCAAATATTTTTTATAAAATTTAAACTTACGTTTTCCGTAAAAAGACGAAATCTATAATCACCGACCCGCGGTTCTTGGCTCTGTTCCCACTTCCAAGAAGTAAAAAATCAACCCTTTATAATATTATAGTTTCATTGCTTTCTTTCTAATTTTAGTAAGTCATCAATTCAATTCTGTAAGACGGGTTCAATTTAAATGGAAGGAGGATCAACTGATCAAGTGTTCACAAACCCGTTTCTTTCAAATTAGCATTTCTAATCATTTAAATTTGCCATGTAGAAAGAAGTAGTGCAAGAGAATCTAATCATGTGGTTTTGATAAACTTGAAAGAAGATGAGATTCAAATACTTCAAAATGTTGCATACAGAGACGACAATTAATTTAATACAATGACGCAGTTATTTCTTTTATGATTTTATGTGGTCTGGACGCAAATACAAACTGCGATAGATAACTAAAATAACATGTTTTGTCCTTCCTAATTAAGTACTAATTAGCACAAAAACAATACTTAATTTCTTGTAAAATAACATACATGTTTCAATTAACTACCCTGTTTGAATTATGTCTCTATTATAGCATTGATCAGACTTCTATCTATCACAGTTTGCATTTTATCCCCATTATCTGAATTGCTTTATTATATAACACCTCATGGCGTGATCAATTGTTTTTCCTCACATTAAAAAAGAAAGAATAACACTTGAATTGTTCTTTTGAGGCATTGAATTTTCTTTCTTGTGTCTCATTTTATCCTCATCGCTTGATCAAGAGCATGAGCAGGAAGAAGAATTGATAACACTAATGCTTGGAAAGAGTATTAAAAAAAGGTGCTGGAATTAATTAGTAGGGGAGGTCATTTTGCTGGCCCATAAAATATTTGGTCTAGAATAAATAATTTTTATATGTACTCCTCAAAAATTATCTAATTAGATATTTATTTCTTTAAATTTAAAATTATCCGTAAAAATATTGTCATTTAGGATATTTACTCAAGTTAGTAAAATCCTAAATAAATTAAATATTAAAATTGATTAGAATTATTATATGATAATTATATCATTTCTGTCATTTTGCCTCAATCCTGCATAAGAGAACATTTATCATCCGGTAATAAAGAATTAAATTTGGCATTTTTACAAGCAAATTCAATGGAGCCGAGGTCAAAGATGAAATTAATATCAATGACTTAAAATTAGAACTAAAAATTTTCTAATATTATAAGAAGTATATATATTCAAACTTTCATAAACGATTGAAGGGCATTTTTGTCATATTATAATTTGAAATAGTTTTTTTATTTCAATTTTGTGAAGATATGGCCTATTATGAGTAAATATTCAAGGTTTGATGTTTTCATTAGTAAATATCTAGGATTTTAATATTTTTATGAATAAATATTTAAAATTTAAATTTAGAGGGTAAAATACCTAATTACACAATTTTTAAGTGTATACATCCGATTTTCTTTTTTTTTCTTTTTTTTGGGGATTTGCAAAGGGGATCATGTGGGGCCCAGCTGCATAGGTTGACCAAAAATAATGTGGAGATTTAAAAAATCACTTGTCAGTTGTCACTCACGTATAAATCACATTGACATAACATGAATACAAATTTCATTTTAACAAAATTAAATGTTTACTGTTTACAAGATGAGACAGGATCTATTGAGAATGATAAATTTGAGAATATTTACAATAATTTTTTAAACATGTTTAAAAATTATAATTAGAAAAATATTTAAAGATATATTTTTGAATTTATAAATTAATTATATTTTAAATTTTATATAATTTAAATATTATTTGAAATTTCACTAAAAAATCATTAATTTAGATGACTGGACCGTTGTGAATTTAATGATCGTTGCTGAAATATCAAATGATATATAAATAATATTAAATTTAAAATAGATCACTTTATAAGTTTAAGATTATGTGGATAATTTTTGCTCTATTTTTAAAAATTTTATTCAAATTTATTTGAAAAATAAACATTTAAAAATTATCAAGTTCATCATTTTAATGGATCTCCTTCCATACAAATATTCCTACTGAAAAACAAGTAGAAAAAAAAAATCTTCATCAAACAATTTCCAACTTAGCGTTTCCATCTTTTAAATATGAAAAGCAATTTTCAAATCTATGCATGATATATTTATTGAGGAATATTAAATTGTATATTATAGCATTTTCTTAATAGCATAGTGGAGTGAACAATTTATAATAGTAATTCATAAAATGAGTTAGTTTTAATACTCTTCATTTATGCCATATCATTAATGCTCTCTACATTCTCTATCCTCATTTTAAAAAAGAATATTTGTTTGATATATCCAAGGTTTAATAAAACTCTTAAAATAATATAATTCTTTTATGTTTTTTCGATAAGAATTTATGTACGGCTATTTTTATTGTATATGTTTTTCAACGTTTTAAAAAGATACTTATATTTATCTAAGGTTTACTAAATACAAGATTTTTCTTTTAGAAATTATCTCATTTGAAAAATCAATTTTCTTTCATACATATTTTTTTAGGATAATTAAGCAACTCTATTAAACTAGTATATTGTAATTGTTTAGAATAAATTAGGTTAATTATGTAAGAGATTATGTGATAGTGATAAGGTATCAAGAATTTTTTATGACTTTTTAGATGCTTTCCAAATAGTCATGAAAACTCTTTATGAATCAAACAAATCTTTTTCAAAAAGTAGCTGATACACATATACGATTATTAATATCATTGTTAATATAAGCTTTATATGTTAATGATTTTATTATACAAACTCATTTTGTACAGTACTGTTATTATATAATTTAAATGAATTATTACGCATATTAATGACTTTACTATGCAAATTCATTATGTCTATTATTGTCATTATATAATTTAAATGTATTATTATACATATTAATGATATTTAAAATAAATAATAAAAGTATTGTACATAATAAAATCATTAATATACATAATAACTCATTTAATGTATATAAAAAAATCTATATGAATAACGGTATCAATAATAGTATCTTCATACCATTTTTCTTTTCAGAATTGATATCGAAATCAATATTATGTGAGTCGTGAAGCAATCAAGCGAAGAAAAATATTCATGTTTTTCATTTCATAGCATAAATTCTACTATTGAGAGCAGAAATAGAACTTACAATAAATCAATCATTACTGAACAAATAGAGAATGACAAACTTGAATTGACCCAATTATTAATTAAAACACACACAAAAAAATATAGGATAAAATTGATGTTGGATTTCATAACATTATTGTATATTTTGAAATTAGATGATTTCTAATTTTTCAAATTATTTCTATTTACATATGCATTCTTAAAATATTCACATAACTATATATCTAGTATTTATAAGGCTTTTTATGCTAATATATAACTTTGTGTAGATAAAGTTAATATATATGATTCTCTCTCTCCGTAGCACAATCATAACCATATAATAATGTAAATAAAAAAGGATAAGAAAATTTTGACAGAAAAAAACATATCATATTTTGGTATTAGAGTACTATATATTTTCAAATTATATATATTTTTTTTCAAATGGACTAGTTATTTACCCGGATATTAGCTGTCTCAATTAATGGAATGATTAATTGAAAGCAAAAAATAAGAAGGTATTTAATAAGGGCAAAACCGGCATTAAAAAGGAAAATATTCTCCCCACACTCAATATTGAAAATTTATATTTCTAAAAATATGAAGCCCCTTCCATTTTTTTTAATCACTTGATTTAATAAATCATTAAAAAGAAGATTTTTAAGTGTGTCTAAGTTTTAATTGTGTCAAAATTTGACATGTTTATATACATGTTGAACATTATATTTGTTTTATTCTGAATTCATTATTTCATGAGTTTCTTAAAGTGAGGTTTGTCAAAGTGAAAAATCAAATGCTACTGAAAAAATTTTAAATAATGAAATTAATAGTTTGTGACTCTCGAATATTCAATTGATCAATTAATTTAGCATACTTTTTTTTTATCAAATAAGCTAGCAAATTAAAGTTTGATGCTACATGAGTTCGAGATTTTGTATAAAGTTATTTTTTTTCTTTTTGTCCTTTTTCATCTTCTAGTTTTTAAAATAATCAAGTTATATATGGAGCAAAATTAAAGAGTATATAGATAAGATCGAGATCTCTTGATAACTAATTTTTTTGATAACTGCAACAATGATTTCTCAAAATATGTTATATAATTTTTTTTGAATGGTATGTTATACAAAATTTTAAAATTAGAAAAAAAAATTATTAACATGTTACTCTCGTTATAGATTAATTGTGTATTAATTTTCATATAAGCAAAAAATCATTTGGTGCTCCACCAAATGTTGTTAAATATAAATTATTGTAAATTTCATATTATTCTATGAATAGTAAAATTTTCATAAAATTTTATTATTTTTCATATATATGACATGTACAATGTATAAATTATATTTTATTTATTGGATTTTAAAAAATATAAATTATTTTTACGGTTGTCACGATTGTCAAAATTATTAATTATCGATGAATCCCATCCTATAAATATAAATAATGCTAGTCACCTCTCTTCTATCCTCCATACACAATTGAAGCACAATTTTAAATGCTAAGTTTTTAAACACCCGTTGAATAATAAAAATAACAAGCAACCGAAATTTAGAGAGGGATCGTTGTATTTGTTTAAAAACTGTCCATTTTTTATTTGATGGCATTTGGTGTGATTCAAAGAATTTACATAATCATCCAACCATGAAATATGAATCAATCAAACGAATTATACGAAGTATGTTTTTGGTTAAGACATGCACAAAATAAATTTACAATTCTATCTTCATAAAATTTTAATGTTTATTTCAAAATTACTCTCTTGCATATATATCAAGATTAATGGATACCAAATATGAATTTCATTTTTTTTATGAAAACTTTTAATTTTATATTTTTAACAAAAGTGGATGGATATAGATGGTAATAAATGTTCGTTCATTGAATTAAATGAGGAAGATCCACTAAATCTTATTATATAATATAACATTAATTACTATATCATATTAGTCATATTTTAATCATTATATTTTTGTGGTGGTATAAAACACAATGTGCACCCTTTTTGTAAAATAAATTTAAATTTAAGTAAAATTATTGTAAATAGAATTTTTGTGTGTGTATGTCCATATTTTCCAATGAAAAATGGTAACTCAGTATATATGGGGATGAAAAAAATATTTTTGTTATCAAAATCAAACAGACAAAATTAATATCGGACACACGTGAAAATGTGCTTTAAATGATAAATTTATTTTAAGCCAATTCAAATAGAGAACGGTTATTAGTTCAATTTCTTTTTTTTCTGCGGAACTTATCTCCTGAATTTTGATTT
The DNA here is from genome assembly GCA_037678475.1 of x Bolboschoenoplectus mariqueter. Lineage (NCBI taxonomy): Eukaryota > Viridiplantae > Streptophyta > Magnoliopsida > Poales > Cyperaceae > x Bolboschoenoplectus > x Bolboschoenoplectus mariqueter. The sequence continues at coordinate 2,521,498 of CM075236.1, read as the reverse complement.
GTTATGTACTTTAAATTCATGCTAAAATAAAATTTTGAAAATATTTAGGATATTTAGGAGATGATAAGTACTCTTATTAATTTAACTATCTCGGAGTAACGGATACAGATATTTCAAAAAAAATTTATAAAATCAAAGGCGTTAACTTACGCGCGTCACTTACCTCGCGCGGGAAATAATAAGTACTCTCGTTAATTTAACTACCTCGGAATAACGGATACTAATTCAGTAAACTATACTTGTGCACCTAATTTACTTTGAATAAAATTCAAATATTCCGGCATTTTATTACTTAAATTATAAATTTTGACTCATGTAGAATCAGAAAATACCAAAAGCGAATAAATGAAACATGTAATTCTTTGTTCTTATATCTTTGATAATAATTTAAAAAAAAAACATATTTTCCCAAAATTTCTCAAGCAATTTCTATTTCCTTTAAAAATATATTGTGCATGTTGATGTATCCATCTTTCTTTCTAAATTCTAATATACCAAAAACCACAATCCCCAAATACTGATTTGAAACAAAATTGATATTCGGATTCAAACATTTCAGACCCTTTTTCCCTTGCAAATTTGATTTCCTTTGTTGCATGAATTCGACCCGATATCAAAAGAGAATCCGATAAGTGATAGCACGAGTATAGTATTATATAAACCAAATCAAACCAAGTATTCTAATAATCTTCAAGAAATTCTCTAATTCCTTATTTGTAGACACCAAAGAGAGAATACCAAGTCCTTAAAACCCCAAAAAAATGAATTCTTTTATTAGAAATCTAGAATAGTATGATACCAAGCGAATCTTTATCGTTTCAGTGAGCTTCTCTCAAAAGAAGAGCGTGGAAGAGAGAGAGAAGTTCGAGCTAATTTCCGAAATCCCCAATTTAGGTGTGGAGCGGAGGTATTGTAAGTTCTCTACGCCGACCTTTTCTTTTTTTGTGCTTTTTTTATCTACATTTTATAAGGAAATCGTGTGCCTTGTTTGGTCGTTTTCCGAATCATGGAACTCAATCATCAATGATTTCTTAACAAAAATCGTCAGCTCAATTTTTCCCTTTCTTTCTTTCTTTCTTTCTTTCACCTGATCCTCCGAAAATTCCGAATTGATCGTTTCTGAGGTTAGTAATCTTTGCTATTTTGATCGTCTGATAGCTGATGGTGACCTCCCGAGGATGTCGCCCCTGATTTTATTTTTTGAAGGAAACTAAAGTGAAAGGTCGATCTGAGCTAATTTTCATTTATGTAATCACATGTTTCATGCATTTGAGATGAAATCTGAATTCTTTTTGTATTTGGTTCCTTTTGATTTGACGAAACGATTGATTATGTTGCTAGTAGGTCAGCTCTAAATTATCCCTTCTTAGCAAAGATTACAGTTTTAACCTTAATTAGATGAGAACAAAAGGATGATAAAAAAGGATTGAATATGATTTCTTTTCTTTTCTTTTCTTTTTGTTGTCTGGTGTAGAAACAACAATGAACATAGAATTCAACAGAGAAGAAACAGACCAAAATCTCTACTTGGATCTCGGTCCGTTGCTCCCGAACGAGAGATGGCACCATAATTCCAATCATCCAAGTTACCCATTTTCACAAACTCAACCCACTTTCATGGAAGAGGATTCTTCAGACCCTTTAATAACCAGCATTGATTCTGTACTTGTATCGTCCCCCAATTTAAACACCGATGGAAACCCTAATTCACCATCTCAAATCCTGAATTCAACCCCTTCCATTTCCTCATCGTCCTCAACCGTGGGTTTGATACTGGACCCAGATGACATGGCACCCATTTTGCGAAACCATCACAGAGAGACTGTACGGGCCCCAGATGTTGACCCAAGTCCTCACAGAGATAATCTACCAGGACTCCAAGTTGCGCCAATGATGCTTGTTCCGGTTGGTGATTTGGTGATTAGTGGGTCTCGGGCCGGCCGGGTATTGTCTAGAGAGAGATTGCAGGAATCCCCACAACTCCGTTTCCAGAGACTAATGGAAGTGAACAGGACCAACATGGCTACTGTCATGGGTGCCGGTACTGGTCTGCATCACCCTGACACGAGCCCTGAAATACTAATGAACAACATCCTGGCATTAGAAGCTTCTAGAAGGGAGAGGTTAAAACATGGAAAGGGGAACGGTACAGCCAGTTCAGAGAAGAAAATTGACGAAGGATGCCATTGTGGTGCTAATTTTGAGTGCAATATCTGTTTTGAAACCTCGGTGGAGCCAGTGGTGACACCATGTGGTCACCTGTTTTGTTGGAGGTGCTTGTATAAATGGATCAGCATGCAATTGCTTGGTATTTCTGAGTGCCCTGTTTGTAAGGGGGAGGTAACGGAGAGTAACTTGACCCCGATATATGGGCGTGGAGGGTCCAGTTCTGCGCCTGATCCAGTTCCCGGAGAGGTGATGGAGGAAATACCACCAAGGCCAAGCGGGCGCAGAGCCGATAGCACCAGACAGATGATGAGGCGTGAAAGAGAATTTAGGGGTCGTGGATATGGGTCCCAAGAGGTCGAAAGAGTGAGGATGGATCTGGAAGCAGTGCTTGCCAGGCTGAGACAGATGCCTCGGTCGAATCGTGGTGGTATCAATGATGTTGCCAGTGGTGCAGTTGAGGTCTTTTCCGGGGGTCTGGCTGGGGGGATTGGCCCTGGCTTGGCAGGAGAGGAGGTGATGGAAGGAGGCGGCAGAGGGGAGGGCAGGGGAGAAGGAGACGGACAGGACAGTGAGGCGGGGTCATCAGTTGCTGGAGAGATGCACGTGCGTAGGAGGAGAAGGTATAGGTAGAAAATGCCCTTTTTACTTTTTTTTCCAGCTCCGGGTTAAGTGGTTTGGTCAAAATTGAAGTTGTGCATAAGCAGTGGATATGTGGCAGGAGGGTGGATGTGGAGAAACTGGTAACTGTTTTCATAGTGTTTTAATTTGACATAATTTTATTTATAAAGCTTTGGACTTTTTTTAAAATCTAGAAGTACTGTGTGGAGCAATTCTCATCTTGATCAATAACATTATGTTCTGCAAGTACCAACTACCAACTGTTGATTAAATTAAAAAAAGAAAAATGCTTATGTCTTTCTTTTCTTGTGTACTGTAATGTCGCTGGCAAGTTTTACACCAGGCTAAAGTAGCAGGACCCTGCTATTCGACAAGTAGTCCTTTGGTCTGAATCGAACTGTCTAAATCGGCCAACTTTAGTTAATAAAGGTTTTGATTTTGATCTGATCTGACCATTTTGAACTGATATGAACTATCTGTTGTTTGAAATACCGTGCTGTTTTCCGGATGTAAACAGCAGAAACTTTGGTCGTGACTCGTGACCTTTACAAAATCATTGTGAATTTGTGATATTGTCAAAGCTGTACAAAGTATCAAAAGCATCTTGAACAGAAGTTAAAGTAATCAAACATGTAAGTTATAAGCAATGGTTTAAGTTTTCCCTTAATCAATTCTTTATACTTTATTGAGCGAGGAAGAAGAGATCAGAAGAGAGATTACTTAAAATGTAGCAAATGTAAAAATATTCAATGCTTTACACACAAATCCAATACAGAGTTTCTTGAAGATTCATGCGGCAAGGTTAAACATATTGAGATTAAAAAAGAACACAAATAGTAAAAGCATACCGCAGGGTCAATACTGACAAAAAATAGCATAAACCGGTATAGTAAAATCATAAACAAAAAGTGTGATACAGAGAAGTGATATTTAATCCAATTTGACTCAGGTATCTCAACAGAACATCTCTTCTCCGAAAAATACAAAAAAAAAAATAAGAAGAAAGACAAAGTCAGAGATCTCTTGTATTATTGTATATGAGCTTGAAGAACTACTACAACTGTAGAGTTGTATACTGTAGACATTGCCTGGAACAAGTCCATTCGCAATGCAGGACCCCTGGTACCAGATTTTTTTTCTTTAACTCTCTTCATCATAACAAAACACATCGCGATGGCATTCGTTACCATAGAATACCAGGTTGGCAACAGGGAAAAGCATTTCCACTGTAATTTTTTTACTGACAACCTGTCATATGAATATATCATAATGCGTATATCAGGGTGCTTGTCAAACTTGTACGAATATGTGACAGCCCAGACACATAAATACACATATGATGTGAAGGATTATGCGTAATCTGATCAGAGAAGTTTAAGAAGCTTTGTGCGGGTCTTGACCAGGAGGTAGTCTCGGTGCCTTCCAGTAAATCCGATATGGTTTGCCGGCATGTTGTTTCGTCTTCAATTGCTACCTTTACCATCATGGCATCTTTTCAGGGCTTTCTGATTCATGGCAATTTAATGCTGCTAGTTTAGTTAGTTATTCATTTATCTTTTGTTTTCCTTTCTCTAGAGTTTGGGAAATGGTGGTATTTATCATATATGTAGGTATGACATTGGTCTTATTTGTATAGGAGATTAAAAAAAAATAAGATCAAAGAAATGAATATATTGTTACTTAATTAAGTCCTTTTTAAGACTACGCAAAGCATTGGAAATTTCTGCTGTCTTAATTAGTCTCTGTTAAGAAATATTTTTTGCAATATCGTACTTCTAACTAGAATGAAAGAATATGATATATATAGTAAGTTTATTTTTTTATTTAGTAGGTTCTTTAGTATTAAGGATATATTCAGTTTCCTCTTTAGTTGTTCATCATGAACAACAATTTATTATAAACTAGAGCAACAGCCTTATTTGGTTCTTTTTTCTTGGGCTTTTATTGGACCTAGTTTGATAAATTAAATTAGACCCTTGGAGAGGTGACATGGGCTAGATTTGGGCTTGTTGGTGATGTAATAAAAGGATTAGGTTGTTTTTGGAATGCATTGATACCTTCTCATATATAGCTTGTAAGCTAAATAAAATAACTTTTTTTTGATAAAAGTATCAAAAGTTATCAGCTTTCATTATTTTTCGAAATTCTCAATAAAATAACTAATTATAATATTTTGATGAGGTATATAGCTAATTTTCTCTTTGGAATAACAAGATAAGCAATCCTAGCTTAGTAAACAAATATGGTGCACCAGTTAGTTTAAATTAGAACCTGAGTAGGCCAATTACCCTGCTTATAATTTTGCTCTAAGAATAAATTTAGTAACCTTAGATCAAACAAAATAAAATTGCAAGTAAAGATTCAACAGGAGTTTGCCTATTCATATGTCTAAAAGAACATCCAGAGAAATGATATCTAAATAAACTTTCATTTAAGTTATCTCAAGATTTTTTCTTGTTAAAACATAAAACACAAAAGGAAAAAAAAGAAAAAGAAAAGAAAGAAAAATAGACAAATAGATACTTCCTGTGCATGGTCTTAATAGAATTATCTCAATCAAACACAAATGAATATGGATCCTTTTGCATCTCTGTGAGCTGACATTGAGAGTATCCCTTATATCCAATCAAAAGCCAGCACGAAAACGAACACATACCGCAAACCTTGGAACTATGACATTGTACCAGTAATTCAATGTCCATATCCAGTACCGCTGTGCCGTGTTCCGCCTCAGCACACAAGCGGTTTTCAAGATGCAAAGGCATCTCCACTTGTTTGCCCCAAGCAAAGAGTGTCATGGTGTGACCGTTCCAAGCGCCCAAGCACGAATCTCTGATGTATCCACTCGCAACGCTGAACCCCTGATACCAGATTCCAATAAATCCATCTCTATAACAAAGCGCATCACTAGCCCATCTCAAGTTGTTGCCTTCTTTCCCATATAATGTAAGGTTGAATTCAGGGGAAAATACCGTGTTTGATTCGTTTCGAGGAAGCCCGTCATATGAATCTATTGTCAGGCGCACGTCGGGGTCCTTATGAAGCCCGTTAAGTATGTACGTATATAGACCGCCAAGTATCGCCACCACTATCAACAAGAACATCATCGTATAGAAGAAACGATGTCTGGCCTCCTAGGATTGCTTTCATGTTGAGTTGAAGCACTCAGCTTCTCATGACAGGATCATTGAACTCGCCGTTCGGGCGGTGCGTAGCTGTGGCATCGATAGATCCCTTCACTGCCGCCACATCTCCCTGGTCTTTTGCTTCCATTCTGGCTGAGTACTTATACTTGATTAATTCAGATTATTTATTTCATCACTTCATCTATTTATTAGTTTGTTATTTTCTTTTCTTGGGTGGCAAGTTTTTATAGGGGGGGGGGGGGGGGGGGGGAATAATTGTGAATTTAATCTATCATATGCAGTCTACTAATATGCAATGCTTTGGAACTATCTGATGTCCTAATTTAGTAGATACATATTTTACATTATTAGTTATGTATCCGCATGATGCGGCATATTTGTTGTTTTCATCAAAAATTTTCTATATTTTTAATAACTCAGAATTATTCCTTCAGTGTACTTTACTGCATAAAAATATTTTTTAAAAAAATTATCTACTAGTAGTAAGTGGGTTGAGGATATATATATAATGAAGAAAATTTCATACATGTCTGTGATTTTTAATGATGTACATGCATTGAGTTATAAACAGATAAAAATCTTAAGTGGTGCGAGCAAAACACTAAGCAGATAAAAATCTTAAGCGGTACAAGCAAAACACTAAACAGATAAAAATCTCAAGTAGTGAATATCTAGGAAATATAAAAATTTAAAATGAGTGATAACTGCACACTTTAATTATATTTTTATTTGCATCTCAAATGTATTTATATTTTTCTCAGAAAAAATTCACATTTAATAATAAAATTAGTTATATCTTATGTTACTGGTATTATAAATGTGCAAGTCGTATTTTTACTTATACAATAAAAATTTTAATTTAAATTTTTCTATAAATGATAAATATTTATAAATTTAGATATAAATAAATTAATTATTTAGTATAAATGTTTTAATATATATATAAAAAATGTATAATATGAGACGCAGAAATAATTTCTCAAAATTTAATGAGTTCAGCTTGTAAGTTTTGGAATAATGTCACGCAAGTTTCAATTCAATTTATGGACAATGTCGTTCCCATTTTACCCTCGTTTTTTCTCCTCCATACCTCTCGAATGCACACCAAGTGCTCGACAGTCGCATCAGAGAAAGAGAGAGAGAGAGAGATGCAATCCCTTCTCCGTCTAATAAACACTCGAAGAATCAGCACGGGAAGGAACGGAGCATCTCTTCTCGCTTCTTCATACACCGCTAGAAGCAGCATCCCTCCGAATTCTCTGCCACAATCGGAGTCTCAATTGGACCATTCCATGCCCGATCCGAACCCTCCGTCCACGCCCGAACTTGTAACGAACTCGGTTGCGTGGAGGCTGGAGAAGCTGCCACGTGAGCAATCAGTAGTGGTAGCCTTTCAGAGTTGGATGCGCGATGGATTTGCGGTGCACCGAGGTCACATTTTCCACACCATAAATCGCCTCCGTCGCCGCCATCTATACTCCCGCGCTCTCGAGGTAAATTTGCGCTTTACATAAATTATCTGAAGTTCCATTGTGTTTGTGATTGATTGATTATCTAAACAAGGTTTGGTTTGATTGTAGGTGATGGAATGGGTGATGAGAGAGAGGCCATACAAGGTAAGGGAGCTTGACTACTCCTACCTCCTGGAATTTACCAGTAAATGCCATGGTATTGTTTCTGCTGAGAAATTTTTCCTAACTGTCCCCAAATTGTACCAGAATGAGTTACTCTACAACAACCTAGTTATGTCCTGTTTGGATCAGCGCCGAATTAAGCTCTCTTACGCGTACATGAGAAAAATGAGAGAGCTGTCATTGCCTATATCTCCGTTTGTGTATAACCGTCTGATACTTCTCCATTCGGCACCTAGTCGTAGAAAAACCATACCACACATTCTTACACAAATGAAAGCCGATGGCATCAAACCTCACACCTCCACATTTAACATTCTTCTCAACATACGTGCTACTGACCATGATATAGATGGGTTGTCGAAGGTGTTTGATGAAATGCAAAGGGCTAATGTAGAACCAAATGAGATCACCTATTGCGTCCTAGCTAAAGCCTATGCCATGGCCAGGCTTTATGCTGTTGCAGAAACTTATGTTGAGGACATAGAGAGGTCAAAGATGGGAAATAATTGGTCTACATTGGATATTCTTATCATGTTATATGGCTGTCTTAACAAGATTAGAGAGTTAGATCGGACTTGGAAGTTGGTACAACAGCTACCTCATGTGACACAAAAGAGTTATTTGTTAGCAATAGAGGCCTTCGGAAAAGTACGGTCTGTCTCTAGAACAGAGGAAATTTGGGCCAAATTGAAAACCTCTAGAAAGATAAATCGAACAGATGAGTTCAATTCGATTTTGTCAGTTTATTGCCGGTATGGGATCATAGAAAAGGCAACTGGGATTTACAAGGAGATGGTTGAAAATGGGTGCAAACCGAATGCAATTACTTACCGCCATCTGACACTGGGCTATCTGAAAGCGGGTCTGGTTAAGAATGCAATAAAGACAATTAAAATGGGAGAATGTGAACCTTTGGCCTATAATGTGCGGCAATCAATGCCATGGCTAGAGACTACCTTAATGGTTGTTGAAATGTTTAGTCACTTGGGCAAATTGGAGAATGCAAAGTTGATTTTTGAAGAATTAAAGAAATCTAAATATAGTCAGCACGCATTTGTGTACAATGCACTTTTCAAGGGCTATGTTAATGCGAAGGTTTACGAACCAGATCTTTTGGAGAGGATGATTTTGGATGGGGCGAGGCCTGATGCTGAGAGTTATAGTCTTCTGAAACTAATTGAACAGTTTAAGAAAAGTGATGGAAACGAGGGATAACAGTTTGAACTTCTCTACTAGAGAAAAGGAAGAAATTTTGACCAAAATTTTCTGTTGCTGTGAAGTAATGCAAATATGAAAAGCTCCCATGTACCATCAAATGAAATTCTAAAAATATGATTAAGCATATATTACCAGATTCATCCCTCTCGGTTATGAATTGGGACCCTTATCACACGAACTGAAACACGATTTTACAGGTGAACAAAATTGCCAGAGATGCAAATCCTAGCTTACAGGTCCTACTTCAGCATATTAACCTGCAGCTGGTATTGATACAGCTGGTAACGAGGCAAACTGGCCGGTCCCCCTAGTTCAATGGCAGTTGTTACTGACATGAGCTATTGTGAAGATGCTAAGAGTTCTTTGTTTTATAACAGTTTGCAATCTGCTGATTACAAATGTGTATGGTACTAATTTTAGTTTGGTTCGGACAAGCAGTTCTATTATTCTTTTTTATTAGCTGTGCTCGATTACTAATTTTAAATACTTGTTTCTTTGCTAATAAAGTATCTTGTTATGAACCATAACTTTACCAGGAGACATGAATCAACTATGAGTTCTGGTTACATTTTTAAGTTTAGAAATCTTTCATTCAACCTCATTTAGATATGATGGTTAGAGACATAGATACATCAAAAATACGTCCTTTAATTACTTCAATCAAAACACTAAATATAATGTTTTGCTCGAGGGTAGAACTTTCGGTATCATATGTTGCCGCAACTTCTTTTTTGCATTAATATTTTAATTCAAAATTCAACACCGATGCATTTGAAATGGTGATATTGTTGTGACAAATTAAAATTTATTTGCCACATTTACTTGATTCATTTATTACTGAATCTAGATCCTTTCCAAACGAACTTAGAAAAAAATATTTTTTTTTATGTTGATGAATTACTCAAGAAGAAGAGTAAAAAATAATAGTTTGAATTTCTCTCCAAATTTAAAATTGTAAATACTAATGAAGAGCATGTTAATTGTATGCTAACATACACAAATAAATGATTCAAATGTGCACAAAAATAGGTGATTTCTTTTTCTTCTTGACTGACCAATGTTATTGCCAATCAAGCCGACAGACGCTGCATATTAATTTAAGAGTGCTGGCATGTTAACTTTAGAAAATGTTAGATTGGTGAAATAAAGAAACCCAACACTATATCGGGAAGGGGAAGAATATGCTTGAATTGCGTCTAAATGAAAAACAACAATATCATTCTTAAATAAGTCTTATTCTCGTGCGAGAAACATTCTTAAATTAGCCCCCCTATTTAGTTGGAATACACTTGGAAAGGCACTGAGGTATCCTCTCATCCAATTTTCTCCAAGATCTCCACGATATTTCTTTAGGACTTTGTGGTGGCGGAGATCAAAATAATTCTACAAACCACCACTACTTTAGTGGGGCCCAGAAGCACAAAACAAGAGAGATTGCAGATTAAGCATTGATGATGTTGCTAGCACTTGTGCAAAACGATGTGCTTTGATTACAAATAAATTTTGCCTTGCAATTAGAACCATTTCCTATTCAACTTTGCTATCATAAAAATTCTAACACGTTCAAACTCTCTTACCACAAAAGGGACGATCATAACAAGAGAAACCCCAAAAGTTAAAAAAAGAATAGCATGTCCCAAGCTGTGGTTATATGTTGCGCATTAGATCTGCTATCATAAACTAAAAATAAGCGAATCTAACAAGCTACGATATCAGTAAAATAACCTTTACATAGGGGAAACACCCCACCCTGCCATACAACAACAGGTGCATCAACCCGAATTCAACAGCAAAACATAGATAAAAGAAAAGTAATCGATCACCTAACACAAAATACCACCTCTCAGCCTATGATGATAAGATCATTCTTTAGCTACACCCTAAAAGCCTAATCTAGACCCGTTTTTTGTATTCTCTTTTAATTGGGATGAAGTCACCTAGTTGAGGGCTCAGTTGATTGAGGGTTAGTCATTGCAGGGGAAGAAGTCATGGCCTGGTGGGACCCGTTATCCTGAGCAGGCGAAGGGCCCCACTTTGTATCTGACTCGAGTGGCTCCATAACATGAACTGATCCATCACTCATTCCAAGAGCAATCTGGTTGGGTTCTGATGGGTGCGCAGCCACCACCATCGGGTAAATATTTCCAGAGCTACAAAAAGAGCAAAAAAGATGATTTCTTTGAGAATAACAAGGGACATTTGCAAACATATTTTGTGACTTATGTTAGATGTTTGAATTTTACTTTGACATTGAAGAGGGCATATAGGAGGTAGGAGCAATGCGGCACCGGAGCCTAAGAGTGTCGGCTTCAAAGACGCCAATTGCACCATCACAGAAGCTTGCATACACCAACAGACCATCACACGAGTATATCGCACTCGATACTGGAGCTGGGAGAGCATCTCGTGGAGACCACTGCATTAATTTCATAAATGAATAACACTAGTTGACAACTAGTTTGCTTTGTAAAGGGGAGAGTATTTAAGAGAGAACTGACAGAGCGAAGACAATCTAGCTTGGAGTCATAGATGGAGATCTGCGTCTCATGAACTACCAGAAGATGTGCCTGATCATTGTGGAATTGCACTCTGGTGTCACCAACAAGCGGACCTGATGCACGGTTGGGAGGTGCCTGGATGAACCTCGCCTTTTTCTTCTCCCACCCATCAATGCTCCATACACACAACTGCATCCCATTACCATTTCATATTATTAATACAACACTAAAACCGAGATTTTTACAGTTTAATTTATATTCAGATAATTACCTGGGCATCAGCGCCGGATGAGACAAGTACATTCAAAGACTGAGAGAAAGCTAGGCCAGTGATTTTTTTCTGGTGACCTTTCAGCTTTGTTTTGACCTCATCAACACGCACATTGTAGATTTGAATGGTGGAGTCATCCATCCCAATGGCAATTATGTTATTATCCTGGGGGTGGAAGGCTAGGAATGTAGCAGCTGGTGGTGGCGACATAAATGTTGTCATTACCTGCACGATATGCATTTTTTTAGTTAGTCATAGGTAACTGGCAGTTTAATTAAAGAAGCTAAATTTTGCTATATGCTAAGTTTATACAGACATACCTTGAAGGTCATCATGTTGAACAGAGAAACCTTCCCACCAGAAGCCGACATAACATACGAGTCGTTCTTTGATAGAGCGATGCAAGCCGTTGCTTCTTCAGGGTTGCTGTCAGTGGTATCATTGGTCATAAGGATGCCATTTGATGGTTGCCAGAGCTGTGGGGCCACTGTCGCTGTAGACTGTAACAACCAATCATATGTCAATATACAAACAGCAATGAAAGAGAGAGGGCAACAAAAAGAAAAACGCAAAAGGAGATGATGAATTCAAATAAGCCCAACCTTGCCAGATGGGTTGCGTTCATTACGCTGCCATTTCCATAGCTTGTGAACAGCATTTGAGCCAAGGGCCAATAATGCTACTCCAGAGTTAGTATACAGCAGCCGCACAACCTAGCAACAAAATAGAAATAACAAAAAAGTGGTGTTACAAGAGCACAAGTGAGAAGAAAAGACCGGATAAAGGGAAGTGCAGAATTAAGAAAAACACCTTGCTTGAAGCAGCAGCTGTATCGGGAAGGCGAAGAGCCTTGAGATTAGATGAGTCGCTGATGTCAGCCATTTTCCAGGTTTTGGCCTTGTCAGATTCGTCATTGGCATTTATTCTCGGCTTTACATCCTGTGTTCTGCTGTCCATGGATGCCTGATTCTTTTTTGGGGGCACATGTTAGTGCTGCAGTCTCGACTCAGAACAAAGAAAAAGAAAATGGATTATTGAAAAATCTATCTTACAAGGTTGCTCATAGAGACAGATGGCAAGATACGTTCAGACCGTTCTGCATTAACGGCCACAGGACTAGACACATTTGAAGGACCTCCAAGTGCATTAACTATCTGTGGCTGCATTAAACAAAAAAGAATTTACTCCGTTTAAAATATTTATCTCAGCCTTTTTCAAACAGAAGATTGTTTCTTTTTTTCCACCTTGGTATTAATTTGCTGTGGAGGCGGCCCACGTGACCCCTCAAATGCACGGCTTTCAAGCATACGTAGCAATCTTTGGCCATCAGCATTTGCAAGAATCTTGATACCATTATCGCTTGTTGTGACGGCAAGTAATGATCCTTCCCTGTTGAATCTCAACCTTGGGCTTGCCTGCATTTTCATGTTGAAAAAAACAAATTGTAATTTATAGAAATGCAAATTACCCACGAAGAACAAAGCTTCGGATGAGAACTCACTGGCAAACCACCATCGGCGTCAGTGGTTGTAAGAATGTTAGTGTTATCCATATCCCAGAACTTGATCATGAATTCATCTCCAGCTGCTAGAAAACGGTTTCTGGTGGTGTCAAATTGTACAACACCAAGTGACCTTTTTCTAAAGCCGGAGTAGGTTCTTTTGATGGCACCTTCTGACTCGTTCCACTCCACTAAATGTGATTCCCCCTCCTTGCTTGTTCCACAAGAAAACAGCCTGACAAGTAAAATCAGGCTTCAATATAGATAAAGGACAATAATTAGCAATCAGAAGAGCATTAATTGTTGATCAGTACCTTGATCCATCAGCACTGTATGCCATAGTGGTGCACCAATGGCCTGGTGCATCATAGTCAACCCTCGATCCAAGACAGTCATACAGCCATGCCTTAATTTTCCCATCAATAGCAGTAGAAAAGATAAACTGCAAAATATTATAATATCTATAAGTATTATGATACAAGTACAGTTTACATTGCATATTAGTTGCAAACCACTTTGATTACCTGAATGGATTCCTTATAGTGGGGGCAAACGGAATAAACTGGAGCTTCATGGCCCTCAAATGTATACTGCTTATGCCCTTTTGTCGCATCCCAAACCTACAATCAAATCATGTATTGCCGGTAGGATTCAATATACAATCCTTACTCTTTTCAAAAGGAGCAAACCTTTAAAAACTCGATGATCATCCACAAGAAATCTGGATCACAAAATATATCACATTCAATGGATCATAGCCATCCATCATCTTATTATTACACACAAGTCCCGAGCAACCATCTAACCACTGAACTTCATCCTCTTCGTGCATTAAATCCCCCTCTAAGTCCAAACCCCAACCCTATTTTGTAGTTTAACAATCTCTTTTACATTTCAATACTTTGTGATACAAGGTAATGAATGATGATTTTTCAATTCTAATTACTGATGACCACTGTCTTCTACGTAAAGATTGCATCCTCCCCACTGCAATGCATGGGAAGTTAACTAACTTCTCAAAAAGAATAATATTGCCAGGTGACTTAGCACTATACCTTAATAAGTTTGTCATCACCACATGTAATGATGGAAAGAGTCTTGTTGGGATGAGAGAATGCTATGTCATTCACACCTCCCATGTGGGCATCAATCTACACAAACATGCAAAGCTTAGAAATACAAGCAACAACAAAAGTAAATCAGTTCAGGGGAAAAGGGTACACCTATACCTCCACTTGCTGTCTTAGTTCTCCATTTGGTATGAAAGCATAGATCTGGACAATATGCTTTGAAAAAGCAACACCTACCACAAGAATAAATGTCAAAAGATTGCACTAAGCACAGGATGATGGATCAACGACACATAACGTAATATGAAAGAGGTACTCGAATAAGATGCATGTATTTCCTTTTCTATTTAATTATACCTAGTACTGAACCATCAGGACTCCAGAGGCATCGGTTGACAGATATGGTTGCATCTTTCATCAATGTAGCCTGAAGAGAAGATGTGATAAATGAATCAAGGAGAAGAGAACATAAAACATTGAAAAATTGCAGTACAACAAATTTAGATTGAAGCATAAATAAAAGAACTAACCTGTAAAGGCAGACTGCACGAGCTAATATCCCAGACTTTGAATGTCTTGTGAGCTATCCTCTCTCTAGATCCAACCTCCCAAATCCCTATGTCACCCACATTTGTTCCCACTACATAAAAAGAAAAACAAAGAAGACCTGTAAGAAAAATCATACGAGGAGCAAAAACACATTAGCACAATAGGCAGTTAAAAGGTAAACAGACCTAGAAGAATAGTTTGTTGAACAGGGTGAAAGTCTAGGCTCATGACATTAGATCCCTGATTAAGAGTGCGAACCACATTCTTCGGCAGATCATCTTGTGAGTACATGCTTGATGGTGGATGACTCGCACCGGAGAAAGACACCTACATCATTCATGGACATCAACTTGACATTCATGATTGTCTTGCATGATACAGGGAAAGACATTTGGGATTGTAAAAAAATGGAGATCCAACGTGATTGGTTATGGTGCAGAAACAGTGCCGACATAGACATAACTAAATCACAAAATGACTTCTTGAACTTTTGAAAACACAACAAATTGGTTGGATTACATATCACATATCAACTTCATTTTGGTATGCATCACCAGCTAACAAAATATGCAACCAAAATCTGTCAATTTTTCCATCTTGTGGTGCCTATCAAAACAGTATCAAAATACTATAATTTTTTTAATGCATCTATTTGAGTGTTATACAACACATCCAATCGTAAAATATTAGTTATTTTAAGCACATATAAAAAAATAAGCACCAATTGACACCGAAGACAATCAATTGGCATTCAATCCATCACATAAAAAAATGTTTCTTAAATGAAGTCTCCGTACCTCATCAGGCTGGCCGACACGCATTCTCTTCATAAGGTGCTCAGAATCTGCACTCTGGTAATCCATCCCAGGGGGTACACTTGGTGTCCTTGCATGCTTTAGAAAGGCAGCTGAAGACTCAAAAGAAAAAATACTTCAGGAGATTAAAATAATAAGGCAATTAATTAAATTGAAAAGTAAACCACATGGAGATGCAAAGTATTGTACCGGTGTTTGGAGGTTGAACCAGACCAGGTGGTGCACCTGGTGGGACAGCAGCGTGTGGTAACGACGGGTTAGCATTCGTCATCCATCCTGCTATAGCACTAGGTGAAGGTGAAACCACCGGCTGGAATGGCTGAAATAATTTATCACACAAAATCAATTATTATTTAGTTTAAGGACTATCCTTCTTATGGATAAGAAAGAAGAAAAGGAGGACATACACTATGGGCACCCATAGGAGGGAAAGCGCCAGATTTAGGGATGGGACCCACAAGAGGGCCATTTGTTGGAGGTGGGGCTGGACGGGCCCCATTGGTAGGAGGGGCGGCACATGAGTGATCAGTAAACAGAGTCTTTATGTCAGGATTAGGTCGCGGGTTCTTGCACAGCTGATGCTGCCAATTTAAACTGCAGAATTGTTAAGAAAAGCAAAATCAGAACAACTATTCACGCAACATGCAATGATCCAACTCTTTAAGGAGTTAAAAAAATAATAATATGCAGTTATGGTACCTTTGATTAATCAAGGTGCGCAACCGGGAAGCTTTAAAAGGAGGGAAATTAAGCTTGTCCCGGAACAAGGGGTTCGCCTCTATTAGCTTCTTTAATTCCAAAAGCATTATGTTACGTGCCGACTTTGTGTCACCATATTTTGACAGCTGCTCATTTTGCCTGTTTCAAGTTGACCAGTAAAGATGAGCATACCTCCCTTAGAAACTAACAAAAACGGATTTAATAAAAATAAAAATAGAAGTTAGGAAACAGTGCCTGAAGTTTTCAAGAGTGAGCAGTTGAGTGATTTCCTTGAAGAGTTCCTCATTGAATGAAGCAAACACCTTCAGATCCTTCACTAGTATTTCTACTGCCTTTGACCGATCGTGCCTAAAAAAAATTCCGATTTTTCAAGTTTGGCATTTACCAAAAAATTAGAATGAAAATTTGTTCAGTTATAAAAATCCTCTTCTGACCTATCAAGCGCCTCGAGATACTTCTGTTTTCTTATCTCAAAGAAGATTTTCATGGAATATCTGTTGTCTTCGACCTTAGTGAACCCACCAAGATATTTCTCGACCTCATCCCATTCACCTCCTTGAACAAGGTCTTCAAAGTGTTTCATGTTAAAATAAAACCCCGACTCCTGTTCCAGTCTGTAATAGGAAATTTCAAACAGAAATAAAATGTTCAATATTTCAGAAAAAGGTATGATGAAAAATTTGACAATATAAAGCCTATTTTACTAATTGTGCTCGGTTCATTCATTAACTAAAGCAAATAAGTGCAAAATGAATAGTAAGATTTGGCACACATCCAAGGACATTTTGCTCATAACATAAATGTAGATATTATTATGGAAATTTACTCAATAATTATACTAATGGACATGCATGTAACTTTCCAAGGGAATGTCTTTTTTAAGCAACCACCTAAATATACCCCAACAGAAGGAAAAGAGTTGAAAGGGACATACATAATCAATTAAAATCCATTATGCAATAACTTTCCCACAAGCTCTTTTTTTCACCAAAAAAACCTTCTGGAACTAAATGCACCTGTGAAGAAACCTCCAAAATTGGATAACTAGTACCAACACCCAACTCTATGTACATGCGTATAAACCATCCAAACAAAATTTGGGGGCTTACCCTTTGAGATAAATCTCATTTTCAGCTGATCTGGACAAATACAAAGTTTTCTAAGGGTGCCGGTGCAAAAATGGACAGATTTTTTGTGCACTAAAGCTGACCTTTTCCAGGAGTATTTGCACAAATAGAAGATTCTGAAAGGTCACGATGGCAAAACAAAAAAAGAAAGAAAGGGAGGAAAAAATTCTCTTCCAAATTAAAGCGTAGCACCTGTGTACGGTTTCCTTGAACTTCTCTTCGTCCAGGAACTGGAGTATCAGGAAAACGAGTTCCCTGCTCAGCGAAGACATGCCTCCTATTTGCTCCAGCGCAGCTCTCCTTCTTCTCCAACTAAAGGATTTGTCTTTTCGAAACTACGAAAGAGTAAAAAAGAAAACACTCCTTAGAAAGTTCCTCGCTCAATTTATCCTTTTCTAAATATTTATTCTCTCTATTTTTCTTTTGGGGTTCGGAGAGAGGGTTGCCGGTTGCTCCTTTTATAATTGACACTTTTAGTTTTAAAAGGACGCACTGCTCCTTCCTTGTTTTAGACGACTTAGCTCCAAAATGTTTCCGAAATTACGAAAATGCCCTTCCATAGTCCATACCAAGAAAAAGCCCTAGGAAAGTTGGAGGAGTCTGAAATCTGGCGAAGAGAGCAGAAATCGCAGTTACAGCTCTCCGAGCGAATCTCGAGGTAGCTAGAGATTGGTAAAACAAAAAAGAAATAGACCTCTCTTTCACCAAATCTCGCAAACAAGCACAAGATTCTTAACTTGAGATCTCAAAAAAGAAAAAAATACCCGAAAACAGCAAAGAGAAGTCGAAGACCAGGCTCTTCTCCTTCTCCTCCTTCTCTAGCTCTAGGGTTTTGAGGAAAATCTCCCCCTCTCTCTCTCTCTCTTCCTCTCTTCCAGCCGCCGCGTTAGTTTCTCTCTCTTTTCTCTCTCTCTCTCTCTCTCTCTCTCTCTCTCTCTCTCGCGACTTTTATAGTACCCTCAACTCGCGATATAATCCACCCAACCTTTCTCTCTCTCTCTCTCTCTCTCTCTCTCTCTCTCTCTTTTCTGATAATTCTCTCTCTCACAACCCCTTTTATAGCCTCATGATTTATTTCATTGCTCTCCAGTTACTTAAAACAGAGAGTACTTTTTTGTACGAAATATTTCCTTTTCAGCATAGCAATGAGATTCCCTCCGTTCAAATTAAACTGGAGACGAACTTGGCACTTTTCATTAAAGAGAAACCCTGAGAGATTAGACCGCCTCCCGATGAGACAGTTACCCTCGGTCTTTACATTAACTACATTAATGCCACTAGCAAATCTCGTCGGTGTCTGACCAAGAACATGGAGCCTCAGCGGGGTATTTTCGTAAAACAAGCTAAGCGGGGGTCACGTCGAAGGGTAGAAAGGGAAAGTTCGAGCTGCTGTCGCTTTCGATGTATTAATAGGGGTTAGATCGTCATTTAGTTAGGAAAGAGACGCCTGGGCTATGGCATCTGCTAGTCTCGAGGCAATTTGCGTAGGGGCGTTTTCGTAAATTTTCAGCTTTTCTCCCTTAAACGCCACGTCATCCTTCCTCGTACCTGTTTACAAATGCCAAACACGGCAGATTCTCTGTGTTTTTGTTTGTGAAGTCAAACCTAAAGCACTTCGCATAAACTAATAGAAGTTGCTTTGTGGCCATTGGATCATAGTTCTCACAAAACAAAATCCTCAGTATTTAAGAGAAATTTTGTATATTACTTTCATTATACATTTTTACTATATATGTCAATTGTTAAAATATTTATAATTATTGTACAATGATTGCTGCGCATTAATTTTTTTCAATCTCTCTAGTTTTAAGTGAATATATGAAATATTTTCATGCAATTTAGAAACAAATGTAAATACATGGCTGACCCGATTCATATGCATTATAATTTAAAAATACATACATATGTATGAATAAGAAAAGACTTAGTGTCTTTGTCAATTAAATATGAAATAGACATGCTGTTTTAGAGAATTAGATATGCAATAAAAGTTGACTAGTATAATACATGATATAATTGGATCCATGCAATTGTATCATCTTAAACATGTATCATGGAATCACATTTCACTAAAATTATTATGATAATAATAGTTATAATTATTTTATGTCTGTGTCACAATTAATAAATAGAAAATATACTTATGGAATAGTATTGACTAAAACTTGCCAAAAATGTATAATTAATTAATTTACTCTAATTTTATTATAGCAATATATAATTAAAGTTTGACCCAGTATACAAGAAAAAAATTTGGTTCTAAGATATTTTTCTTATAATTAGGTAACTAATTTTCTTGGAATGTAACCACTCCAAATTAAGAAAAAAATTTAGTTTTTAATATTGATTATTTTGTATAAATTTATAATCACCTTACATATATATACAAAGAAGTATTTATCATGTCCCGAAACATCCTAGTTTGTATATATCTTGACATGACTAAAAAAAAAAAGAGGAAGGGGGTCGTTATTATATCCAGTATTATCTTAGATTTCATTAAAAAAACAAACAAATCTCAAAATTATTTTGTTCTCATACTACAAACTGTTGCACCAATCAATCCACATTGAATCTGCATATATAGTTGTAAGAAACAACTCTTGTATATCTGAGAACAAAATTAAAGGCGCGCCTCATTTTCTTTGCTCTCCTCTTATTTATTACCTACAACTACAAGACCACACCATCAATTCCGGGACCAGCCTGGCGTGCTGTTTCACAAAATCCAGCGTAGGCATATCAAAAAGCTTTATTTATAGCGGTGTTAGAGGTCAATCACTCCCACCAGTCGCTTTCTTCGCTTTCAATTAAGTATAAACAAAACAATTATCGATTGATAAGCTGATCATCGTATTAGATTCCTGATGATAAGTGCGACGACTTATCTGACAACTGGCGATACAGTTTTCTCGTTTTAAAAATGTGTGGTCGGAATAAAGATAATGCGGTCAGAATAGGACTTGGATCTACCCAAACAGGAAACTCCGAATAGAGCCGCTCACGATGTGACACGTATCGAATTGAACCGGTCACGTGAGGTTCGTGTACGCACGTGCGAGCGGGACCGTTCCTACTTTTTTATGGTTTTTCTCGTCCTTTCCTGTCACTGTCCGTAGCATTACGAAACTGGACTTATAATCTTAGTTAATTACATTTTTGCCACCAAGTTGCTGCCCGGTTTATTTGTACTTCTCTCCAGTTGTTGCAAAAATTTAGATTCTTTTTCCATTGGTGGCATCATATTACGAGATCCTAAAATTCATTTTAATTTTTTTATTTATTCCCAAAAACACCCTTTTTAGTAACGCCCTTTATATTGACTTAACATGATATGTATCTATAACAAAAATATAATGATATTATATACGAGAGGTATTAATCATTTCTGAAGTATCTAGTCTGAAGATAAAGTATTTGAGAATTTTTAAGTTAAACCATTCTAATAGTGATAAATAATTTGCCTACCCTTAAAATGAAAATCTCCATTAAAATTAGGCAAAAGTGTCCCTCCGTTTAGTACAAAAATGGAGAGAATTGAACCCAAGAAACAATCAAATGGATGGGGCAGCGAAGACTCAAATCGTGTCGCTGTCAGGGGTAAAAGCGTCCAGCTAAAAAAATTTCCTGTCAATATCCACAGTAGTTAATCTGTATTGCCAATTGCCAAACTGGGTCTCACGCTCAGATTAATTGTTTTCTCTCCAATCAAACCTTTTTTCGGATATTGCTTTCTCCCCCATTCCATACTTTCCAATAGAGACATAATAGGACAGCTAGATAGAGAGGAGATCTGATCCTCTCCAGTACACTTATCAAAGAGAGAGTCTCTTAACAGATGGATGCTACTGGTTCTGGATTTTTTTTTTTTTTAGCTTTTACTGATTCAAACATATATATATGGACCGACCATTTAAATTCAAATTTATCAAAAAATATGATATTCTATGAACAAATTTGTACGCAATTTATTTATTATTATATTTAAATTCAGAGTGTCAAAAACTTTTAAAAAAAATTAGGAGATATTTAGAGTGAATTTACGGAGTAGTTATTCTGGTCCGAGAAGAAAAAAACACAGAGAAAGGACTCAGAAACTGTGCGAATAAAACTCTGCTTTTAAGTGGAGGTCTATCGGTGCGTCCGTATCTAAGAGACCAGCAAAATTCACATGGTATGGACCCAATACCTGTTCTTTCTTCTCTTTTGTATCCTCTCCAGTTCCAACACCACCGGACACTCCATTTGCTGGGATTGGATTCGAGTCTGGATAAGGACTTTTGGCGTTTTTACTTTTACTTTTTACAAAATTACAATTTTTTTTTTTTACTACAGGAAGCATCGTGTGTTTCGCCAAATAATTGCGAATACGGAGATCAAAGCTTGCTTTGTTCTTATTCGTATATACCCGTTTTTTAAATTGCACTTTCAGATCTCTACGAAAGAATAAAAGTCAACTGAAAGAATTAACTTAAAAGAGAGGACAGAAACAAATTTACAAGATTCGATGCCTTTTAAAAATAATAATAAAGCGCCTCAAATGTTACCAAAAATTGCGTAGTAGTAAATTTTTTCTTTTTTGTTAATATCCGAAAAAATATTTTCTAAACAAAGCGAACGACTTAATTATATATCTAGTTCCAACTCACACTTCATTAAAACTTGAAATATAATTGGACAATGATATATGGGTCCTTTTGGTTTCTACTATTATTCAAGTCATGAAAGCAATTCCATGTTTTTCATATTTTATTTGTTGGATCAGATAACAGGAAACCCTATCCTCCTACCCCGGTCCCCCCCCCCCCCCACCTTCCTTGAAAAAAAAAATATATATATATATATATATTTGAACAAACACAATACCTATGTAGTAGGTATAAATTATATGATTCTAATTGTATCAAACCGTGATATTATCAAGATTATGAAGTCAGCGACTGAAACTTCGCCTAAATTCAACTTGTCCGATATAATAACAATTTGAGTGTAAGTAATATTAGGATGAGTGACTTCTTAGAAAGTCCTTAAGTTACGTCCCTTTAAAAAAAATAATTTAAATGTAGCTCTGATTTGTATGATTTATTTTTTATATGACCAAATCAATAGCTAAAAAATTAGATGGTTTTTGTGTTATTTTAGGAGCGCTAAGTTGACAATTAGAGTCCATAAATCTATACTCCACTGAAAGAGTAAAATTTCAAAAAAGTTTCATTTATGTCGTATCATCAAAATCCTCATCCGTCCAATTTTATTTTCTCTCCTTATTTGTTATGATCTTCATATTTTTTTTTTATCATCTCTGATCATTTGAGATAGAATGTTCGGTTGTATTTTTTTGTACGAACTTTCATGGATAATCGTAATGTTTTTCGTATAGAAATAAATTTGTTCCAAATGTGGAGGTGTTATCAATTCATCACATTTTGAATCACTCCGTCTAATATTAGATAAAACTAATAACTAGGAAGGGAACAAATGCATATTTGATTGCATGCACCTAAAATGTTATCTTATCTCAAATAATAAATATATTTAGATATGCCTGTGATGATCCAGGTCATCTTTTTTAATTCACAAAAATTCATACACACTGCTAAATCTCAAAAATTATATATTTTGCCCAAATATTATCTAATTATATTTTTAATGTTCTCCCTCATATTTTTTTTCACACGAAAAAAAACACTACACAAAAGAAAGATATTTTTTATAGCCAAGTTTACAACAGTAAGAATGCACAAACAAAGGAAGAAAAAAAAATATAATTACAGAATTTGATAACTATTAAGAGTTTTTACTATTCAGATGGTGAATACAATTTTTGAAATTTTGGAAAAAAAAAACATATAATATAATTCAACGGTTCACATGTTTTTAAAACGCTATATCCAAAATTCCACATTTTTTCCTTAATCAAACGGTTCACTTTTTTGTAACTTTGCCAATCTAATCATTGCTCAACAAGCAAAAAAAAAAAAAAAATGAAATTTAGTAAAGGTCCAGTACTTTCATTTTCACTGGACAGGATCCAAGCTGTAGTTTGGTGTTGGGTGTTTGAAGCACCACATTGAATCCAGCACTCGGAAACGACAGTGGTACGCTGTTACTGCTTTATCTGTCCAACCTGGATTCCTTCTTTGGATTGGAATCAATTCCCTCTTCCCCTTCTCTCACATTCCAATTTTTTTTTAAGAAATTATTTCAATATTTTATATATATATTTTTTGCATTTTTTATATACACGTTAAAAATATTTATAGTAAAGTAACATTCCAATTTTTTTTAAGAAATTGTTCCAATATTTTATATATATATTTTTATATACATGTTAGAAATATTATAGTAATCGGTTGATTTATTTATATCGGAATTTAAAAATATTTATTATTTTTCTCTTCATTAATGATTATATAAAATTTAAGTTAAAAATTTTATTGTACAAGAAAAATACAGCTTACAGAACTTATAATACTAATAATGTAAGGTGTAAATATTGTTGTCATTGTGTATAAATATTTTTTGAAAAAATATGAACATATCTAGAGTGTAAATAAAGTATGTGATTAAGAGGTACAGTTATCACTTCTTTTTTTTAGAGTTGATATATAGATACCGAATCGATACTGATTTTGTTATTCATATTTAATGAGTTATTATTTATGTTAGCGATTTTATTATATAACTTAACTTATCATGTACAATACTTTTATTATTCAAGTTAACTGAGTTATTATTCAGATTAATAGTATTTGAATTGAATAATAAAATAATATTCTAAATAAGTTATATAATAAAATTATTAATATAAATAACAATTTATTTTATATAAATAATAAAATTTATATGGACAACCATATCAACATAGTATTTCCGATACATTTTCCTTTTTTTTCTATTCGTTAAAAAAAATAATAACACTTTTCTTTGTGAGGTGAATTTTTATTTTTCCGTCATCACGGTGTTTATTAAAGAAACAAATTTAAAAGACACATAATACATATTTGAAAAGATATATTTGAAAGTACAAGGGTTTCTTTCTGACATGCGTGGCCCACAGGTATGTACTTATGTATATAAAGTCGCACTCTGACAACTTAGCTGGCCCCATGTATTGCATTTTATTTCGTGAATTATTCAAAGAACAAACATGATATCTCTACTTTTAATATGGAAATATATATATATATATATGTGTATATCTATAAGGAAGAAGAGACGAAGAAAACGAAACCCTAGCGAGTTGCTCGTGATGATTGCAATTTGTGTCTGATACGGATCTGATACATCGAAATGCGCTTTCTTGAGTTTAGGATAAATATTAAGAGAAATTATCTTCATATTTTTTATTTTTTATTTTTTATTTATATATCAAAAATATTTATATTAAATACATAATTTATTTATATTTAAATTGTAAGTATTTATAATTAGTATATAAAGTATTTATAATTTTTTTTGTTTTAAATGATTATAAAAAATCAAAGTTAAAAATTTAGTTGTATAAATATAAATATAATTTGCATAATTTTTACTTTTAATAATATAATGTATAACAAATAAAAAGTATAATCATCACTTATTAAATATTAAATATTAAAAAGCTTCTAATAAAATGATAGTGACTGATGTTAGAGATGTCAATAAATAAGTTTTAGATAGAGAGATAGAGAGAGAATATGTCAATAAATTAAGTTTTAGATAGAGAGATAGAGAGAGAGAATGAGTTGATTTATTCAAATTATAGCCACCCATCACCTCAGTGGAAGCCAAAATAAGTACAAAAAAAGTAATAAATGATATTGTCAGTTTAACACATCAAAGAAATATTATATTTACCCCTATATATATTGTCATTCTTTGAATAGGCGATTTCCATTTCAACTCATTTTGTCTAAGGTTTTCTGAAAATAAAAATAATTAATTATGCATTATGCAATAATTAAGTATATATATTATAGAATAGTGTAGGCAATATGTGGATGAGTTTAAAATAATACGTATATATATTATACAATATCTGCAATATGTATTATAAAATAGTCAAATGAGTATTATCGAAGGATCTGAAAAATAAATTGGAAAGACTAAAACAATATTTATTGTTAAGATAAAAAATGAGAATTAAATTATTTAATTTTAAATATTTATAAAATTTTCTTCATTTATATTTCAAATTTACAATCTCTCACATAAATCCCAAAAACAACCCTTAACATTTATTAAATACATTCTGATTCGGACAAAAAAATATATTAAAACTGTCAAAAATTAATTGCTACGAGCCATATATTATTGCATAATATGCAAATTTGCATTTCAAGTTATGTGCAAACTTAGAGGAGGATATTTAAGGTAAGTTGAAAATAAATGATTATGGGGCCCACATAACAAGTACGACGCTCTCATTTGTCTAATTACTGTTTTGGTACATGGTAGGTGTCTTGTCCTTTTTTTTTTTTTTTTTTGGTGGGGGCCCCTATTGGGGGGGGGGGGGGGGGGGGGGGGCTCCTATGGTAATTCTAACGTGATTGAAGGGACTTCATTTACAACTAGAAAGAATATTATCAGAAATATATCTTACTAATTAATTGGCTCAGTCTTAATTTTTACTGTCAAAAAAAAAACCCTAGCATTCAATGTTTATAGCAGCATGTTAGAATTCAAAATGTTTAGACGACAAACCTCCGATATATTTTTTATATTTTCTAGAGGGGTGTTATTTTGTATTCTAAACAAAATCTTTTAGTTTTATTCTCATAAGTCATGTCCGTTTTGTTAATTATAGTACCGTTTAGTAGTCTTTATATTTTAAAAATAGATAAAATATGTCAAAATTTCGCTCGACCTATTTATTCATGTGATTTTATATACTTCCTAACTCAATGTCCAACGTAGATATTCATATTTATATCATTAGATGCTCATATCCATGTTAACATATTTTTATAACTATTATTATAAGGTATTTAGCCGAAAATCAATAATCATATATTCATATTTGTACAAAACTAAGTGTTTATAGTTTTGCATAGACATGTTATAATCTTCTATTTAATGTGATGGTTTTCATACTTAGACAAATTGATATATATATTCACACGGTCATGTATTCATACTTATACAAATGAGTGTTTATATTTATATGGACTACTATTTATACTTGTACAAGCTGGCGTTCATATTGATATACACACATGTTCATACTTACACCAACTGATATTTATACTTACATGAATAATTATTTGTACGTACACAATTTATCGCGAATAGATGAAGATTTGTGAAAAACATAAAAAAATAAAAATAAAAATGTTCTATCAAAAAAGAAAATGAGAGTGAGAGAGAATGATGGGGTATCTTATTAGAAGAATAAAGGATGAAAGATCACGCTCTTAAAAAAATAGACGAGGTGGGAGACAAATTTGAAAAAAATCACGCTCTTCAGGATCAAAAGATTTTCTCATATTTTTATTAATTAATGTAAATATATAAGTCATCGTAAATATTTAATTTGGTAAGTAAGTGAATCAATCGGAAGGCTGGATTTTATTTCATCGTCCGATTACACTTTCAATCCGGAATTAATCGGATTTAAATTTTTTTAATCCATAAATATAATTGATTATAGGGATAAACAAGCGCAATTCTAAACTTTTTAGATCAATTAGAGTTCATAAAATTATATAAATTTTGTAAAAGAGTGTGTGCCATTTTTCTTAATTAAGCGTGGAATTTAGGGGAAAAGGCCAAACAAAATAATCCAAGCATGCGATAAATAAGCAAGTTATAATTAGCACGCAATGGAGATTCAATCATATAAATGAAATAAAAAACTTCTATATGTATGTTAGTACCATTCAATTTTTAATTTATACAAATAACAAGCATATTATAACGAAATCAAAACGGTAATATGACCATTATGATCCCCCAGGTGTATTTAGTATGAATTTTAAACAGTACTAATTATCCAAATCATATTGGTCTAATCCTCCTTATTTTATTTTTTTCTCTCGTTTTTTTATTACCTTTTGCAAGAAAGCCTATTTTTTCTTAGTTCAGAAAATTAAGGGGGGAAATTGGAGATGGTTTGGATTTATGGATTGTCCACAAAGTTAGGAATTTTACTGTTATTGTTATTTTGTAATACAGTTGCATGCATGTTATGTTATGCAAATTAAGAAATTTTTTTAATTTAAATAGTTTTGCTAAAATAAGTAAAAAACTCTTTGAAATAATAAAGCAGGAGCAATTGTTGTCCATTTTAATATAAAATTACACTTAAAAAATTTTGTTATTAATTTAGTCGACGAGTACGGACAAAGAAAAAAACTATATTCCCGGTATACTTGGCATATAATAACATGACATTAATGTAAAGAGAATAAATAATTAGCGTGGGGTTCTTTACATAAATAGAAATTTTTTACTTTTTTCACGTTGGCGCATTTCTATTGGGACACGAACGGGGGAGACGTAACAAATCTGGTAATATTTCAGGTCCACACGAAAAAGGCAGTACAATAATGCGAGTTCGAAATGTCCATGAAAGAAACATCTGTGCAAAATCGTAAATATCACCAACTACAGGGGCAAATTCGACAGTCCAGTACTGGCAGACGAATCAATTTGCTGCATCTTAGGCTTTTTGAGAGAATGTCGAAAATGCCCCTACGCGATTATTTTTCGTATTTTCGAAAGCGCTGTAGGGGCAAAAAGGTCAAATCCATTGAACAAGGACCGACGTCCTTTGCGTGAAAAGACTGCACTCTCTCGATTATATCACGAGAAATTATATATTATCGCGATACGAGAAATTGTAAAGCGAGATTCCCTGGACAGCAAGTCGCAAAATGAGGCGATAGGGATTGGAATGTGAAAAGACAGAAAGCAGCGTAGGTGTCAGTCAAAGCTTTTTTTAATGAAACAAAAACGAGCGGAATAGGCGAGATAATTGTCAGAATATCACGATACGATACGATACGATACGAGGTATGGAGAGAGAGAGAGAGAAATTGGGGAAGACCTGGCGATAGGGATGTGTTTAGTGGTCCCGCACTCTTTTCAAGGCACGACGATATTTGTTTTAAAAAAAAAGAAAAAATAAGCCATGATTGTGCTAGTTCCTCTCCATTTTAAAAAAATCATTATAGAAATTTCAATTCTATGTAGAGCCAATTTTACGTATTTCAATTGACCAATTTGAGTTTTGAATGTATTAGTTGACCGTTTTTAATATGTTGAGAAAATTGACAAATATTTTTTTATTTAGAAATTCAAACATTAAATTTATGGTGTCTATGCGATTCATGTATTTATGGTACCGCATATTTGCATATATTATTTGGAAATATTCGATTTAGATGGGAAAAGGACAAAAATTGAGAATATTCTTTCAAACCGCATATATCAAATTCTTTAAGTAATACCTATGCTTATTTTATATGCATAACTAAAATTGATTACTGGAATTTTATAAAGTAACGGGCTTTTTTAAAGTTCACAAAATATTAATCTAATATTTAAATTTGCTTGCTAGAATTTTATTTATTCTCACAAACTTTTTAAGTTCAACTACTTGGTTCTAGCTAGATAACATATATATTAAATTTGTGATCCAAATTATACATAAAATTGTTAATTTTTTAAGCATGAAATTTACATCGTGGTTTTCAAATCATCAAAGTATTAGATATGAAATTTCAAATATATAACCTCTTACACAAAAAAAAAATATATATATATCTTAAATGTAATCCTAGAATTTACATTGTTTATTTCAGATGCCACAATATCTTTTAACTAACTAAGATGAAAAATCAATGTTTTGTCTGCAAAATTTCACAATTATTTTTTAAAATTGTTACTTTACAAAATTAATTTTATAAATAATGTCCAACATCTACTCCTAATCTTCCAAATACGTCCATTAAATTTGTTTTATTGTGCATAATACCAAGCAATAGTCTTTTACATTTCAAAAATAAAGAAAACATGTAAATGCCCACACCTCACATGCAATTTCATGCATTTATAGTGAGCGTCATGCCTATGAGTAATTTGTATATACATAATTATACCCATACTATGAATTGTTTAAATCTATACGGTTAATATTTTACACCTTTAGCATTAGATATTTATATTTATCGTTATGCACACAATACTAACTCATAATTTTTTTTTGTGTAGAAATTCAATAGTAACTTCACCTCTTACGGACTAATTACGAATATAGAAAGATTTTCGGCAAATTAAGAAAGATGGGTGAATTTTCAGAATTTTGTCAAAAATAAAAAAAATTGAACAATGGTGAAAATGTAAAATATGTTAGCTATCACGGAAGATCAAAAGAATATGAAAATATATATGCTCAACGGAAAGGTGAAAAATATATATATTTATAGAGATTAAAAGTACAAAAAAAAGAATGTTAGGTTAAAACGTGTGAAAGACAAATATAAAAGACGGTGTTAAAGATAAAGAGAGAAAGAGAGAGATTTTCCATTGACAAATTATTATACATGAAGTAAAGTTATATAAAAGAGGACAAAGCATATTGCATCATCGTAGTTAAATTTTGAAATAAATACAGAAAACATTGAAAAACCGAAAAGAAATATAATATATTTTTCTCAAATTAAACGAGAGATGAATGTTCCAAATTGAAAAATAAATATAAAAAAATAAAATAAAATAAAATAATAAAAATAAAATAAAATAAAATAAAATAAAATAAAAATATTAAAAATAAAAATAAAAATAAAATAAAAAAACAAAATAATAATGGGGTTACCTCTCCATTAGTTGGGAAATGGAGAAGCGGAGAGTTCGGAAATGGAGAAGCGGAGAGTTCGGAAATGGAGAAATGGAGGGTTTGGAAATGGAGAAATGGAGAGTTTGGAAATGGAGAAATGGAGAAATGGAGAGTTTGGAAATGGAGAAATGGAGAGTTTGGAAATGGAGAAGTGGAGAGGGACAGGAGAGGATTGTGAGGTGTGCAGTCACGTGGTGAGATCTTGTGTTATGGCAAGGCAGAAAAGTTTGGTGGGGGACAGAGCACAAGCACACTGCCTAGTGTGTGCCTACGTTGTCTCCATTCAGAGAGAAATGATGAAAAATCAGGATGCATCCATTCCCCATTCCACATCATTGTATTTGCAAGTAAACCTACACTGTGCTCTGCCTCCGAATGCATGCCTAAATTGCTCACACAGTTATTGTGCTCAGTACTTTGTCAGTGTCTAAATACTCTCATCAGAAAATAACTAAATCTTTTTTTCTTTTTCTTTTTCATACAAGTCACGAGAGGAACACAGTACTGATGAAATCTCAACTTTTGCTATTAGAGTTTTACTTTTAATAATCATATCTAACTTTTGTTTTAACTGTTGTTCAAAAAAGTTTTCATCTAGTACATGTTTTAGTCTTATTTTTATTTTATTTTTGCTTCAAATATCTTGCAACAATTATTTCAAATGCATAGAGTTCAATATTTTTTGAACGGAAGAAATGGTAAACTATGTATAAGACGAAATTAAAATTTTTGTTATGGATGATCTAATTAATCGTTTTTCATATATAAACATTGTAAAAGAACAAACATCTAAATTCATAATTTCATATTGAATAAAGATCAAACTATAGAAAGCTTGATGAGTTTTTCGACCAATATATAAATGATGTGCTCGGTGACGGAGGGAGAAATTTTTTTTAACGGTGTCAACGAGTGCTATTTTTATAAAAATGAAGTATAAAAATTAACTAATTTATTAAATTTGTAAAGTAATTTTATAAATTTTAGCAGAGTCAAATGATCCCATTATCATGAATACAGTTCCGCCACTAAGTGAACTAAAATTTTCAAAATTCTTAAATAACTATTAATTTATCAAATAATAACATATACATATATACATATACATACATACATACATACGTACGTACGTACGTATGTATGTATCTATATATATATAAAGAATCTACATGCATGTGTACAAAACATAAACATCCATTGTCAATGATCATATAATTTTTGTTAGATTTGATACAAAATAGATTAATCATGAGCATGCGTTGAATTTCATATAATATAAATCTAAATTTTTTTATTATAATATATTCGTACATACATCGTATAACGCATAAAGCAGTGCATGCGATAAAATATAGAAAAGTGAGCGCTATTTTTATTGGTTGAGAGATGAATTTGACGCCAAAATTATTTTTCCCTCTTTTAAAAATCACAAACTACGATGCAAGAACTTCCGTGTTAAAAATTTATTGCATACTTTGGAAAAGGCAAGCATTTAATTCTTAGAGGCATTAATTAAAATCATCTGATAGATACAATAAACAACACCAAACTCGTTTTAAATGTCTTTGAATAAATTTATTAAGTAGAAAAAATATGTATGGTCAACTATATATTGGGGGTCAACTAATATGGTATGGTTTATTCAAAGCCATTAATAATTAGGTTTATCAACATCATACTTGTTGTCTATTAAATATTAATTTTATATGTATTATATTTTTATCGCATAGAGTAAAGAGAAATGAAAAAAAAAATGAATAATCATCAAATAAATAATCTGTAAAAAGTGGTATAGATAAATAAAAATTGTGTCCATTTTTTTTGATAAAATGTATATAACATGTCCATAAATAACAAATGTTATTTTATAAGTCGTCTCATTATTTTTAAAATATTAATTACAAATAAAAAAAACACTAATTGAATTATTGCATAAATCTACATCGATGTCATTACATAACAGTGATATGATTGAAAAAAAAAATTATAGAAGACTTTAGCATTTATAATTACACTACAAGGTAATAGATATGAAACATTTTATTTGTATTTTTTCTCAATAAGTTAACAACATTTTTTTTATTATATCTTCAACTAATAACCTAAGAAAAGAAAAATTATATTTGAAACCCATATTTTTATGAAAATTGTTCCATTATAACCTCATAGTTCTAATTTATATGATCGTTATATTAATATTAATTTCCGATATAGTACTTGATCTCTATTTAAAAATTTTCTGACTCCGTACTTATTAGTTGTTACTAAGTTTTAAAGGAATATGTTTTTTTGATAACAAATTTATCTGATAGCCGTAATAATTGACCAGAAGATTAATTATCAAAATCTATATTTGACGCAGCTTGAAAACCCATTAATAAAAATTTAATGGTTCAATTATATTAATCGGTATTGGGTCAATATTAAAACGACTTCTAAATTACACTAAATTATGTACACTACTGATGTAAACTATAATAAAAAAAATCTTAAATTTATTTTTTTTAAATTTACAAAATATTATTAAATTAAAAAATCATTAGCATCCTATTGTTATATTTAAATAATCGTTACCACACATAATTTAAAAATCTAAATTATTTTTTACGATTATCGCGGATGTCAAAGGATCCCACCCTGTTATCATCGGGAGGGGATCCCTTGACGACGGATTTTTAAATAATTTTGAAATAATTTTTAAAAATTCTCAAAAATAGAAAAAAATTGACAAACATATCTTCTAACTCATAGATTGATTATATTTCAAATTTCATATAATTTTAGGAATGATTTGATATTCCATCAAAGACAGTTAAATACGAACCGTTATAAATATCATATAATTCCGACGGTCTCTGATGTAATATCAAATAATACTCAAATTATACGAAATTTAAAACACAATCGATTCAAAAATTAAAAAAAATATATTTATAAATATTTTTTATTTATAAATTATTTAAAATTATTTAAAATCAATTATCAAAGTAACATTCCCATCCTACTATCACATGACTTTACAAAATTTTGTCATTTTGAAAACTCAAAGCGGGAGCAAGCACTGAGTACCTCTCCATTGATTTATTCCAACAGGAGAGAAATCGACAGTTTGTTCTCTCCTTCGTGAGTGCCTGTCAAATCTCAAGGGACCACCTCACCTTTTTTATTTATCAGAACCATTATTATTATGATAGCCAGGTTAAAAAATCTCTGAATTTAATATTCGAAAGGCAGTACGAGACCAAGTTCTCTACTTCCTCTCGCTCTCTCTCTCTCTCTCGCTCTCTCGCTCTCTCGCTCTCTCGCTCTCTCGCGCGCACGAGTTCATAACTTATCGCGAGAAATTGAAATTGAAATTGAAATTGAAATTGGAAATGAAATGAATGTATCGCGATATTTAATGCGAACTGGGGAAGTCGTGGGAAGACTGTGACCGTTGCTTTGTCTGCACTCTATTCGCTGTCTCTCTATGTACCACCACGCCTTGAACTTCGCAAAAGTTTTTTTTTTTTTTTTTTAAATTTTTATCCTCCTCGCTTGATAGATAGTTGAGAATTGTGTATTACGTATTCACTATGGGTCCCCCGGTTGTGCACCCGGTAACGTCACCACCGTTTGTTTTTTTTTTGTTAAGATCAAGTCAGTACGAGTAACGATGAGATGTTACGTTCCGAGTGACTAGGTCTAACTTTCCGTAATATCCCAAAAAATTTTGATAATTTGTTTTGGACTTTTTCATAATTTGAAAACTTTATGGGTTATTTTGCAAAAAAAAAATTGGAAAACGTGGCAATTCAATTTACCCTTGTATGCCACTTGCCACCTTAATATATATATATATATATATATATATATATATATATATATATATATATATATATATATATATATGCAACCCTTTCGAAAATAAAAAAAAAGGAAAAGAAAAGGGAAGAAACCGAAGAGGAAAGGAAAAAGAGAGAGAGAGAAAAGAAAATTTTTAGTGATTAATATCGTTGCGATTTGAATAGGATATTTATTTTTGCGCTGTGATTTGATATAAACATCATCGCAATTTGATTTTCTGAATCTAAATGGTTTTGTATTCGTATAAGGTAATCGGATTTCTCTATAACTCGTATTTACGATTTGATTTGTCAGCGATTATATGAGATAATTAGATTGTGCATGAGATTTGATATTTTCAATGAAAAATGAATTGTGCGTGATATTTGATATTTGTAATGAAAAATGATTTATGCATGAAAATTGATGTATTTTGTGAGAAATGTTGTATGAGATTGATTTGTCATGAAAAAAATCGTTTGTGCATTTAGTTTTGATACGTAGGAGGAGAGAAATAAATATGCTCTGATCAGACAATTTATTGTACGCAAAAGCAAGTGAGAACCTAACATTGGATCTGATTGGTCCAGTTCATCACTTTATTGTAGAATTAAATAATGCAATTGTCATCTTTTTTTTTCTCAAATTAATGCGAGATGTGTTTGGTGCTTAAAGAAATGTTGTGAAAGGGGGGAAAAGAAAAACTGACATTATCCTCATTTGTAGTATAATATAAAGATCAATGTCAATGGCCAAATGCATCTATAATTACATAGTTGTCCCATTTGTTGAATAAATATAGTTCTCAATATATCACTTCCCAGATTATATCAAAGCAACACTTTTTGAGAACAATAATTAAAAATATCATGCTTGATACAATAACATATTTATAATAGTAACAACAGAAATTATTCTTATATCTCAAATTCTGCACCTCTCATACGCACCCTATATTATATATAAATATTTTTTCAAAAATATATATTTCAAAATTAAAATTAAAAATTATGTTGAATAATTCAAAATACTTAAAAATACAAATAAAGTGTACTAATTAATGATAATGCCAGAGACGAACAGGAATTAAACCACAGCAAGATGCTACATTGCTATCAAAGATAAAGTCTTTATTTAATTAATTATTTGTACGGACAATAAGGTACAATGTTTGGTCAGGAAATCATTTGTCATGATATTATAAAACTGGAGTTACTTGAATGAATGGGAATTGGGAAGTGGAAAGATCAGATCAGATCAGATCCTTGCATGGATTTCTCTCTGCTAAATAATACGCTAATATTTTATTTTGATACGGATTTTATTATTCAGAATTATTATTTATATTAATGTCTTTATTATATAATTTATTTTATATAATATTTTTATTATTTAACTTTCGTGTGTTGTTATTCAGATTAGTGATATTTGAGTTGAGTAATAAAAGTATTGTTATAACATAAATTACATAATAAAATCGTTAATATGAATAATAACTCATTTATATAAATAATAATGTCGGTATAAATAATGATATTTGCCAAACATTACTTATATCTTTATGTCATCATCATCATAGGAACCATATTTGTTTTGATCGTAAGTTATATTCAATTCAATGTACATCTGCATGCATACATGCATATGCATATGTTGGTATTTATGAGCAAATAAAAACCGATTAATTTCATTTTAGTACTAATTGTCTAATTGTAAAACTATAATAATTGGCATGTGTGATGTGTACTTGATCCTAGTCAATAATAATAGATTGAGAATAGCGATAATACTTCTTCATATATTATTATCATGTTATTTTGTACATTATTATAGTACTTTCGGATTCTATTACAAGTAAAAATATTAACACAATTAAATAATTAGAAGTACTTTCGTTTCGCATTGTATAAGGCCCACTATATTATATATTGCAATTAGTATATTACTATTAAAATAATGGCAGTGCCAAACGAGGAAATTGTGAAAATAAATAAAGGAAATGAAAATGTTAAAGATCCTTCAATGTATAATAAATAGTGCATTAAATCACAAAGCCCAAATAAATAGATTATTGACCCAATTTATCAAATTTTAGATGGCTACAATACATAATTGAATCAAAACTAAAGCATGAATTTAGAGTGTGAATATCACATAAATTTTTTTTTATAAATGCGAGATAAATATATCGGAATTGAATGCATGCATGCATCCAAAACTAAATCAAAATATGTATATAAAATAAATTGTAAACGTGCGATGTCGTGGATTCATAAGTGTAAATTGTCAAATAAAAAAAATTCAAATAGCATGGCAAAAAGAAAAGATAAAATAAAATCAATTAGATGCACAATTCTATGATTTCTTTATCAATAATGGAGAAGATAAATTAGAAGAGAAGGCACTCCATGAGTTCACCATTTTTTATTTGTAATGTATTTTCATATTTAATTCACAAGACATTTCTACTCTTTTTTAAACACAAACTTTTAATTTCGTGAATATTTTTAAGATAGAGATAATAAAATAAATATGATACATATATTCAATTATTCAATTCAATTATCTAGTATCTAAAGTGTTAACTCACTATAATGATCTCAAATCAAAGAAGTTATAAGCTCAATCCCTCATAGAAACATGTAAAAAAAAAATTAAAAAAAAAATTCTCACTACCTATCGAGAAATTATTTTTACATCTAAATTTCACATCCGAAAAATACTCATGTTTAATATAACTATTATTCATATTTGTTATTAGAAGTGTTTATATCTAGTATATGAAATTTTTATTACCTTTTATTTTCTGAATGATCATATAAAAAATTGAATGTACAAACTATATTAAATAGTTTAAAATACACATTTCAGGTTTTAATTCTATCAATATAAGATATAAATACTTTTATTATTAAATATAAATAGTTTTAAAATAACATATAAATATATCTAACATGCAAATAAAAGAAAAAAAAATTCTGGAATGATACATACATACATTCACCAAA
Organism: x Bolboschoenoplectus mariqueter; assembly: GCA_037678475.1. Taxonomy (NCBI): domain Eukaryota; kingdom Viridiplantae; phylum Streptophyta; class Magnoliopsida; order Poales; family Cyperaceae; genus x Bolboschoenoplectus; species x Bolboschoenoplectus mariqueter. The sequence goes on along the minus strand of CM075236.1, from coordinate 2,484,509 downwards.
AAGAAAAAAAAAATATATACATTCACCAAAGAGTTTACACAAAGAAGTATCGTAAAACATAGACTAACATCTACTGCAAACAATTATATAAGGAAAATATTTGAGAGATACTATTATTAATATCGTCACCTATACTGACTTCATTATTCATATCGATGATTTTATTATACAGTTTATTTTATATAATACTTTATTATTCAACTCAAATATCATTAATCTGAATAATAACTCACTTAAGTTGAATAATAAAAATACCGTACAAATAAGTTGCATAATAAATTCACTAATATAAATAATAACTCATTCAATCTTAATAATAAAATCGATATCGACAATAATATATATATATATCTGCTCTCATTATATAATACTCAATTGACTTTGACTTGTGTGTTACCTTGTGATTAAAAAATTCCTAACCTTGACTATCAACAATCTGTGTATCAGCCTTTTTTTTTTTTTTCATTTTTCTTTAAAAAAATCTTTAGCTATCCGTTAATTCCGTTACCAAAGCCATGTATTAATTTTGAATTGATATTTTCAAGATTTCAATCCGGTTTATGTCCAAACCTAAAACATTTTGAATTTTTGACAGAGATAATACAAGTATGGGGTTTGTGGGCTTGTTCGTTTTGAATGGACTAAATTGGGCCTTATTTATTTTGTATAATTTATAATTCAAACACTATAAAATAATTTGAATTTGAAATCTAACATCATAAATGTCATCATTATATCTATAAAAAAAATAATTTTAGTTTATGTTTTATCATTGATTGGATACTTTGAACTTCTTATGGATTCAAAATTATTTGGGCTATTGATATAAAATCAAATGATATTCAAATTACATAAAATTTGATCAGTACACTCTTATCTATATGTCAAATAACATATATCTAAATTTATTTTGATTTTTAACTTTTGATGGTTTGCCAATATATTGTTAAAATTATCAAACTAAGCTATTTATTGTCAAGTGATTACTCTGCAAACTTATTTATACTTGTAATTTATGGTTAATAGTAATGAATGCAATTTTAGTCATAAGTATAAATGATAATTATACATCTTTTTTGTTTTGCCTTCTTCGCGTCTCCGATCTTACGAAATTAGGTAAAAAAAAAATAAATTTTGATTACAACCGAAATAAATGCTAGATCTAAAGTTGACTAAAATATTGTTTTCAGTATAATTATATATTTCAAACTTTTTTTGGGGAACTGACTGCAATATAATTATACTAAAATATTTAATATGAAATTAGGTAAAACAAAATAGATTTTGATTACAACCGAAATAAATGCTAGATCTAAAGTTGACTAAAATATTATCTTCAGTATAATTAAACATTTAATTGTTATAATTGAGAACTAAATACGTGTGGAAACCTGTTAGTATTGGATCTCGTCTGTAATTATTTTTAAATATTTTGAAGATTAAGATGACTTTATTAACCATTAATTTTTCTAGTTTAATTACAAATTTATGTCTAAATTAATTTAGAAGCAATAATTGTACCCCTCAATCATACTCCTTATTTGCATCTCAAATGTATTTATGTTTCTTTAGAAAGATATTTATATCTAATAACAAAAATGTTTATATCTTATATTATATGCAATTAAAAATTTTGCAATATATATTTTACTTATACAATAAAGTTTTTAACTTGGATTTTTTATATTATTCAGGAATGAAAAAGTGATAAATACTTTTTATACTAACAATAAATATTTATAAATATAGATATAAATAAATTATATATTCAGTATAAAATACTTTTGAGTGCTGAAAAGATATACAAAATATGAAATGCATGAATAATTTCTCGAAAATTAAATAAGGACTAACTAGTGTGCAGTGAAAAATGAATGAAATTTATACATTGGAGATTTATCGGTTAAGTATAGATAATTATAAATTTTACTCTTTAAAAAGTCTAAACACTATTACCATATGAATTTTATATACTCATAATTATTATAATAAAATACATCTATATTATTATCTATATTTGAAACTTAAGTCTAGACATAGACATATATTTGCTCAAGTCTAAATCCGTCTCTTTCCATCAGTGATAAAATAGACGCCAAATTTCTACAGATAAATAAATCCACGCAATTTTTTTTCAGGGAGTCAAATTATTTCTCATTTATTTACAAATTTGGAAATTACAGAAAAAAAAAAATGAATGAACATGGCAGGGAAAACCGTGTGTATACGTTGCTTGCATGAACAAAATTAAATTAAATTAGATTAGATTAAATTCAGGTAATTAATTAAGAGGAATTTTTCTGAATTGAGACTTGATAGAGCTCGTTATCTATCTCACATGTCATTATAAATCTCACGCAAATAGACACGCAAAATTCAAGTCAAACTTTTCTTCTTCTAGGTGGCCTTGACAATGAAATGAAATGCCTTTCTTCATCTCCGTTATTTATTTATTTTTTTCAAAATTTATTTTTGCACATCAAATTATGTAATATATTTTTATCAGCATCTAATATTAAATATAAATATTAAAAAAATATTTTAAATTTTAAATTAAAAATTATATTGAATAATTTATGATATGTGAGATACAAATAAAAATATAAATAACACTCTTTTTTTTTTTTAATTTTCTTTCTTCAGAGCCAAGTTTTAATTAATTACACATATGGTCTGTACATAGGGTCCAGGAATTTGTCAATAGGATAATATTTCAGTATTATTAAATTAAAGTTTGGACGGTTTATATTGATTTTTATTAAACATTTATAACTTAATTTAATAAAACAGTTTACTGTTAAGATTATTAAAATTATTTTTTGTCTAATTAATCAGAACCGCTTGGATTTGTGTGGTTTAATTTATTTTCCTTGTAGATTTTATTTTAATTATTGTAGTTGCTGAGCTGGTCGGTTATGCATGGAACTATCACCGGATAATAATCACTTGTTTCTTTTTTTTTAATATTCTGTTATGCAAAAATTTGGAATTTGTATTTTCTTATATTTACCTAGACTTGTTATTTTTATTCAGATGCAATTTGGATATAATTTTCTCTCTTTTGAAATAATGTCGAGTTATTATGCTAATCAATGTTTTAGAATAACGAGAGCTCTTATTTCAGAAAAAAAAGATACATAGTGTATAAAAAATATGTGAATGTACATGAGGATAGCATATGTTATGTTGATGTATATTCTAAAACTAAGTGAAAACACAAATTAAATAGAGTTTTTTTAGAAAATTTAGTCAAAAATAAAAAAAAATACAATAAAATAATAACATATTTTAAACTTATTAAATGGAAAATTCATATCGCCAATTCTATATGCATAACAAGATGTAAACTAAAAAACAAAAAATGTATTATTGAATATGTGATGCATGCTTTTATGCAGGCAGTCATTATCCAGCAGCATTAATTTAAAACACTTTTGCTAATCTAACAATTTTATAAGAAGAATGGATTGGTATGATTTCGAATTACATAAACAACATTTGCATTATTTTAAATAACATATGATGACATGATTTGAGACTTTTCCCATGTTTCGTTCCATTCTTATCCAAATGCTATAGCACTTTAACGATTCAAATGCATCATATATAAACATACATATACAATGTATTCTTGTGCCTTAATTATATTATATTAGAGTTATTATCCAACGCACCATATTTTGTGAGGAAAAAAACACTAATTAATTTTGATTATCTAATCAAATAAGAGCAAATAGGAAAATGTTGCTTTTTTTTGAATGCCAATTTCTAATTTAATAAGAAAAATATAAATATTCGCTGATAGATATGGGATATAAAAAAATTATCTTTAGAAACCTTAATGAAAACATGCTAACTGCACTCTAATTAAATTTCAATTAAACCAGTATTTATCTCATATTCTTTAGATTTAATCTTCTATAAAGAATAAATCTAGCGTGCTCTTAGAAATACGGAGCCTCTCGGTACTCCTTACTGAAAAATATATCAAATCAACTTCAAACGAAAAATCTAAATTGCTAAATAAATTATTCATATCAAAATCTTATATGATACTGAAATTATACTTTTAGGATTTTCTAACTATTTATTTTGAATTTTTTAAGAAGACTTTAATAATAATAATAATAAAATAATGAATTTTTGTATATAAAAATATGCTATTTAAAAAAATATGAAATAAATAGTTAAAAAAAATCCCAAAAATAGAAAAAAATAGTATCCTATAAAATTTTAATATGAAGAATTTATTGGGTAATTTGAATTTTTTGTTTTAGTCGATTTGATAGATTTTTGAGTTAAAAACATTGAGAAACTTTGTGCTTCTAAGAGTACGCTAGTTTATGTGAAAACAAACTAAACCCACCGTTTTATCTAAACAAAAAAAAAAAACTAAACTTACCGCTAATAACATCTAAATCTAAGCTATCATTCACTGATCATATATATGTACAATGGGAATATTTTTATTTACATCTTAATTAATTCTAAAAAAATTTACACATTAATTATTCTAGATTAGCTGATAATAACATCCATATTTATTCCTAACCTCACAAAATTTATCCATCCTTTTGCACTGATTCAACTTTTACATATTTGGACCATTGAAAAACAAATTAATCAGGCAACGAAAATCTTAGTTGAATTTTCTAATTGCCAGCTATATATAACCTTTCTCATATATAGTTTATCATACATTTTCTTGATCGTTCTTGATTTATTAAAAGTTAGTAATCTTCTAAGTTCAACATAGAAAATGACATGCTGATGCACAATTCATGAATTCTTCTCTAAATCCACACCTAAACACAAATGAAAAAATTGTCTTTGTTCTCTCCGATTTTTGAAAAGTAAGCACGCGAACAAATTACAGTCTAAAACAATATTAGATGTAATCTCTCTCTCTCTCTCTATTAGTAAAAAGTATACATCAACAAAATTAATATTTAAATAATGGATAAAGCAAGAGAAATTTGACCAAATAACAATGTTCAATTCAAACGCCTGACACTAACAAAGGAAAAGACAAACATCTCTTCTTGTTAATGCAAATTGATGGTTTTCACTTTCATGAAAGACCCAAAAAAATATTTTAATAGAATCAATTGGTTATGAATGGCAAACTTAGTACGGTGGTGATGAGTATTGTCTCTCTACGGAGAAATATAAATTTAAATCTTATAAAAGACATTTGAAAAAAATAAATGCCGGGTTAATGAAACTCTTATTTAAAAAAAAAATCAATTGGTTATAACATTTTCAAAATTTTTGGCCTATATTCTCAAATTGGATAATTCCTGCATCTTTGATCACCTGAGACTGAGGCAATTCCAGAAGCACATGCGGGAGGGACAAAATTTTGATCTAAATCTCAAAGAATTTTATGTTACATCAGAAGAGAAAATTTATTAGAAATTATAGAAATTTAAGGTATCAACAAACCAACAAAATAATTTTGAAAAATGAGCAAAATTGAAAAGGTTGCCTTTCTGATATATCTCTGATCAGCTTCTTTAACTTATTCCTCACCAAAGGGACCTGTTGACATGAAAAGGCCCATTGCATCTCCCTCCAATTCTCTAAAACAAGGGAATATATCATCCCATTCATCAATTTCACCTATTATTGGGTCAACACTAATGTTTCCAAATACTTGGTCGAGATCATCACCGTCATTTTTCGGAAACGGGATGACCTTCTCCATGTCGACTCTTCTTTGTTGATCATGTACAAATTCAATTGCTTCAGCAGCAACAGTAGTAGTAGTAGTAACAGTAGGAGCAACAATGTTTATGGCATCAGTGGTACCGGCTTGATCAGTAGGGGTACCAGTGGTATTTAGGCTTTCCTCAGGGGAAGATATTTGATTGGATGGTGGTTTCTTCTTTGAAGAATTGGAGGGTTTTTGCACGGGGCAAGGATGGTTGTGCTCTGATATGTAGGTGACAACGATCGTGTTCGGATCGGCCTGACTCCGTTCGACCTGTTTCTGTGCCGTGCAATTTTTTGAGCCACTGCATTTGTAATATCCCCTGAAATAGCCAAAAGATCATACATGAATATAGAAGGCCGAAACAGTGCTTCTGTCGAGATCTAGGAATTTATCATGTACTGTTGTTTTTGTTGAGATAATAATCTCCTCCTATTCAAATTCAGACTCTCAGATATTCAAGATCCCTACCAACAATTATTTTTCTGTTATATTTGATTTTTGATGCAGTTTCTGTGCAGTAATTAATCAGATACTTTCTTGGGTTTATGTTTGGAGAACTTATATGGATTTCTAATTCTAAAGTTTGAATGAAATATATATAAAAGAAGTATATGGAGATATATATGGAGTGTAGGTACCTTGGATAAGGGGAACCTTTGATTGGCTTTTGGCCATATTTCCTCCAAGACCAAGCATCAGATGGCACTACAAACTCAGTACTCGACGCCTCTTCTGGCACCGGTACTCTTACGATCTTCCGTTCTTCCATTTTCCTACCGTTGTCATTCATCATCCATTCCGAACCAATTAGTTTTTCATCACAAGAAAGAAAAAGAAATAAGATTTGACATGTTTAGATCTGATAATATAGTTTACAGATGCATCTTGGATAAATCTATATCTACATACCTTCTTTTGACCCGCGGAGCAGGAGACGGCTCGTCACCATGAACCAGCTGGTTTATAGAAGCATTTGGTTGGTCATCACCTGGGTTCACAAACGGGTCTCCGAAATCATCGACTGGTGCATAGAAAGAGTCCGGAAAGTTCACCGGATCTATAGTCTGAAGCACGAATGTATTCGTTCGCATCCTTCCGATCGATCTTCCCTTCCTTTTTCGCTTTCTTGTGTGCAAGTTGTAACTAGAGGTTTCAAAGTCTAGCTAGTTGTGATAGAATAGTTAGAGAAAGAGAGGAAAAGAAAGAAAGAAAGAAAGAAAGGCGGTTCAAGTTTTGCTCGTGAATTCTCAACCAAATGATAAAAGCCAATACCTTTATTCTTTTAAAACGAAAAATAAATGAAACTGGTGAATATTATCAGGACTTGATTTGCCTAGGGATGGAGGCTTCAAAAATAATAGATGTGGAGAGTTCTATAGAGGGGGAGGTGGTCCCATGTGATGAGTTACGCCAACAGATCGATTGATCTTGATTAAATATTAATCAATTATGAGATGAGGGTTGGGGGGGGGGGGGGTTGACTTCGTTACACGAGAATTAATGCTCCGTTAATTAACTGTTTGTTTATTAATATTATATTACGTACCTAATTGTTTGTTTTGTTTCGATAAAGCTTTGTCATCACCTAACGGTGATACAACGAATTTGAGAGAGAGAGAGAGAGATAACATATCATATTATATCATGTCATATATCATATATGTAAAGAATTATTTGCTGTCGACATTCATGCATCCTATTAATTAAACCATGTAAGAATAGGTGAGAGATTTGAATTTTTTGCATGGAGGTTCCACATTAAATTCCCTTGGAAAACAACTGCTTGAATTTATCCATTGTGTGATTGTGTCTATATCAGATTGGACAGAATCGATTTGAATAATAATAAATTAAGGATAACTATTGAAGGCATGAATGATAGCGTATGCATATGGACCCATATGTTATGTAAAATAGTTACAAATTTTCAAGCAAAACTAAGATATTGCTGCCCATATAATTATTAAATACGGTTGATAATGTATAATTGTGACAAGGGATGATTTGGGCCTGGTTGGGATTGCTTTTTTTTTTTTTGGGAAAAAAGAAAAGAAAAAAATATCAAATTAGGATATTGTTAAAATTTCAAAAGGAAAAAGATCGAAATCTGAGAGTCCGACCTTTCCTTGGAAAAAAAAAGACTGGATTTTTAGAGTTTTTCTCATTTTTGATTAACTCATAATAAGTGTGCAAAATTAAAAGAGATGGCCCGATATTGAGAATCTGATCTTTTGTTTTGTATGAAATTAAATATTGAAAAAAAATCGATTTGAGAAGAATGGAAAGAGAATGTCAGATTCTCAAAGTACGACCATCTCTTTTAATTCCTATGTGAAGCCTGAGAATCCGACCTTTTTTTTTCAAGTAAAGGTCGGATTCTCAGAGTTTGTCTTTTTGTAATTTTAAAATTTTACAATTTACTTTCCGATATGCAATTTTTTTATTTTTCCAGACAAAAAAACACCCCAAGGTTGTTAAAACAACTCATTTTTTTTTTCAAAATCTACCTAAGCCAAAAGCCATGCTAACACAAAGAAACCATAATAATAAAATATTGCAGTGAAAAAGTTTAAAAATGAAATATAATTTTATAATTATTTTAAACAACCATCATTGTTTAATTCTTTTCTGAAAAAAATCATACCAAAAGATGTTTATTTTTGCAATTTTTGAATAAGGATTTACTGGTACAGTGGTGTCATCCTCTGAACTCACTAATTTCCACCATTGCCTGCTAACCAACCGTTAATACAAAATCTACGAAACTCGTGGACCAATAAGGACACGCCACGTATTTAAACCATGTACAAAATTCTCAACAATGTGTGAATCTAATATATATATATATATACTTTTTTAAACATAGTTCACACATTCTTTTAAAGAAACCCACACATGTGTACATGTATGTCTTCCTTCATCTGTGGGTAATTTCTAGAATAACAACTACGATCCAGAAAAGTAAACCCATTTGAGCGTAATAGAAAGGAAATATTTCCAATTTATAGTTGATTGATAGATAAATAACAACTCTGAAGCTGGTGTTAGGTAAACGAGGACTTCATTGCCATGTGTCTCCTGATTGAAGAATAATAATTAATCGCTTAGATTTCTTCTAGAAAGTCAACCGGTTTTAAGTAAGTACAAGAAAAATATTTGGCAGAGCACCAAAACAAAATTTAAAAATTAATCACATTATTGACGGCAATATCTACACTTTTTTACAACAATATTCCGGGCTGTCAGCATGTATAATTTACGCTTTTATTTTGTTGCATTTTTTTGGTATATTAAAGAGAGTTTTGTTTTAATTTATTTTGTTATTTTCCCCCATTATTTTGGAAGAGAAGAGATTCATGCTGGTTGGTCGTGGTTGCTTTCTGATTGGTACAATATTGGTCTAAGTTTTGACTTGAATTAAATCGTTCGAAGTTTCTTTCAAACCTATATTTCCATGTGCTTTATCACTTGGCAAGAAAGGTGCTTGCTTGAAATCAAACGGGTATAAAGTCAAATTGAATTCGAATCATTTGCTTTAAGCCTAGATCTAACGAATCTCTTGGAGACTTAAATACACACCTATATAAGTAGTATAACACGCAACTTCCATTTTAACCATCTCATTGCACATGCTTTAGTTCTAGGTTCAAGAGTCGAGAGGTGAAATTGGGTTGGATCGGGTACAAATAAAAATATTACCATTGGGCTAACCCGATAACATGCATAAAGGTCCGAAATGGCACCTTGGATGACAAGAAATATAAGAAGGGATGCTTCCTTTGTAATCCGAAAGGGAAAGATAATTGCTCCAAGATTAATCCACCCATAACTCATCATCCACATGCTATATACTGTTTGATTGATGGTAATCATTTGTCCTTTAAACCCCTTCTAGTCTAATAATTGCTTTATTTAATGAACAATAATGACAGCAAGTCTTAGGAGTTGACATCAGATCTGATATGTACAATTACGTTCATAGATATACAAATCTAGAGTTTCTGGTACAAGACCTTTTTTTATTTAAGGGTGAGGATCCCTAACAACCGTTACTTTAACAACTTTGACAACAAATTTTCAAATAATTTAAAAAAATTTTAAAAATAGAAAAAAAATTATAAATATATTCTTTAACTTTTTAGATCGATTGTGTTTTAAATTTTCTATAATTTAAACATTATTTGATACTCATAAAAAAACCATCAAGATGACATGACATTTACAACGGTCCATATTTAACGGTCTTTGATAATATATCAAATGACCCTTAAATTATATAAAATTTAAAACACAATCAATTTATAAGTTAGATAATATGTTTATAAATTTTTTTTCTATTTTTTAGAATTTCTAAAAATTATTTAAAAATTGATTGTCAAGATAATAATTATCAAGGGATCTCCTCCCTTTATCTAATTGCTAAATAATTCTTACAGGGTCGGACCTGGAACCAAATCACTAAACCAACCAGGCTATTTGGTTCAATTAGAGCCTGTAACCCTTCTTTCACATTTTAGTTCTTTACTTTAAGTTCCCTTTTGTCTGAGTCTACTATTTCCTTGCTTGGTTAGGAATTAACATACAGGACATACAAATTGCAATATCAGACTTGATAATTACCATAAAAGTGTGTCCTAAAATTCACTATCTTTTTACCAGACATAGAAAGTAGATACTACAAAGAAGGCAAACCGCAAATAAACAAAATCGCACAAAAGTGCAACATGATAATCTTAACAAAGGGGGAAAAAAAAGACAATAATAGTATTTAGAAGCACCAGTTGGCTGAGAAAACGTATAGAAGCAACACCCAGTCATTCTACCATAGAATCGGCCTTCTCTTGCGCTGTTGCCTTGGATTTTCTTCCTTTCCTTCGAGCTAAAAAAGAAGCAGACTCATATAATCATAAAGTTGAACTAAACGATGTAAAATCCTAAAAAGAACATGCACAAGTACATTCATTCCTTCTTGATGTCGGTCAAGTCAGTACATGAAAGCACAGATATATTTTAATTTTAGATGCTTTCATCCCCAATTCAGTCATATAAACCACACGAAAAAAAAGTAGTTCTAGGAAACAAATAACGAGAAAAATAAGATTGCCTTTGTCTCTTAGACGTTTGATCTGTAGCTTAGAACTCTTCTTAATCTGAAGCTTCAATTGCTTCCCACCATTCGAAGAAGTCTCTGCAAGTATAAGATCATGCAACATAACTAGAAAATTATAATCATCCCCGGACAAAACAAGTTAACAATCTAAAAATGTTCTCAAGTTAACAGTATGGTGACCTAAGCCTTACTATTGAAGCCAGAGTTTAGAAAATATACAGCAGGTTTACCAAATGTACTACTGGAACTACTGGTACAGTAAGACTAGCAGTGAACAGATTCTTGGGTTATCTCTAAGCACATTATAAAACTATGTCCATAATTGATAATCAATTTTGGCTCAGTTGTTACCAAAGCAAAGCCAAAGCCCCGCATACTGACTTGGTTCACACCTAGACCCAACCAGACCAAACCCGACCCTGACCATACCAGAAATATATAATATCTACTTTTCATATGGAGATCAGATAAATGTATGAAACTTTGACCAGTTTGGGATGATAAGACAACAGATTTCATAATAATGTAAGATGGATGAATTTGTAAAATTGAGGCTCGAAGGTAGCCGAATAGGGTCTGGTTAGGAGGAACAGCTTCGATTCATTAACATCAGAAAATAATTCCACAACTGGATAATATACCTTCAGCAGATGCCATCTCAATATCAGCCATGGTTACCAGACCTTTCTCGACCGCGTCCTTTTGCTCCTGTGAGGTAGTAAAACAAGAGATATGAGATAAAGAGAGGGAGAGGTAGTAGAAGAGATAGAGATAGGGGGAGAGAGAGAGGATGCGTAGCTTACACGGCGCAATTTACGGAGGAGCCTCTGCTTGCGCTTGCCAGAGAGAGAGGAGGGATGCTTGCTGAGCTCCTTGAGCTTCTTTGTCTTAGGATCGCCATGGATAGCGCGCTTCCTCTCCTGAGACTTCTCCCTCTTCCATCTCATTACCACGTTGTACTTCGCCATTAGCGCCTCCCCTTCGTGACTCGACCGAAGAGAGAGAGAGAGAGAGAGAGAGAGAGAGAGGAAACCCTAATCGAAGGGTTTTGATCTTTTGTTTCTTTCCAGGTCGGTCGATGCCGAAGGTTTTGAGCGCAATATAGCGTCAGTGTATAAGGACCGTCTGATTAGATGGTCCATCTCAAGATTCGTGCCTACATGTTTGTAGATGTCTGATCTATAGTTCAAAGTTTAAGAGTTCTTTTAGACCGTCCGATTTGTTAAAAGATGAATGTATTAAGTGGGTGTTTGGACACGATTACCCTTCCTGTTAATATAGATTTGATTTGTCAGATTATTGATATTATAGATGTAATATTTAATGAAAATGTTATTTTGTTAAACAATACTAATATTATGTAAAATCATGTTTTCAAGGTTTATATTACAAGTTCATAAAAATATACATACCAATAATAAATATTCGCTACAACGTACGAGTATTATATTAATGGATTGTAAAATCCATAATTTTCGATCAAACATGTTCTTGTTTATACGGCCCATGGACATTTTTTACCCAAAAAAAGTATACACTTACACATGACCCCAAACTTAATTAAATAATGTATAGCAGCCACAATAATGTAGCCCATGAAAATAAGTAACATTTATTGGCAGGAGGAGAGTAATTTACTAATTTAACATTTTAACACTTTATATGATACAGCGGTCAATAAAATCAATGTGTATTTTAGATTTCTTTTAACAAAGCCTGAATTATACATCTATAAGTATTATCATATAAACAAATAACTACTGTATTATTATGAAGTACGCTCTGATATGTCATCTGTGTGGGAAACTATACTAAGTAAAAGTATACCAGTCCTAATATAATTAAGTGTTATAAATAAGATATGACCACACTTTTATTACTTAGTAACAAACATTGATCCTAAACTAGATCTTTAGAAGAATCAGTTTTTGGTTCAGTAAACAAAAACAATTATTTTCATGTGAGAGGTTACAAGTTCAAAATTTGAATGAGTGAATTCTTTATTTAAAAAAATAAGCAATTAATTATATGATTTAGAGAGAGAGAGAGAGATGAGAATCATGAGATAGTGCATGTCTCAATGGAGTAGTGTAAGAGCAGGAGGTGCTTGCTGGTGTCAAGGAGAGGAGGCAGGAAACTGTAATGATTAGAGTAGAAAGTTAATGTTTGGTGGATGCATGAGGTACTACATCAAGAGAAAGAGAAAGAGAGAGAGAAAGAGAAAGCAAGAGATAATTAAACATAATGAATTAGAGAGGATTTACTTTTTAGTTTTCAGTTCTTTTTTAATGACAATGTTATGTAAATTGTTTTTGTTAACAAGAAGAGTTGCTTTTGTTTTGTTTGCATATTATCGTAACGTTATAACATGAAAAAAATTCCCTTAATTTGGCGTTATAGCGCAGTTATAATTACACCATAGTTTGATGCTAAACCCACTATATTGTGCAAATTCATGAAATAGAAATTTCTTATATGATTTTATCAACAGGATTTATCAAATAACCGCCTTTGTCGAAGATTTGACTATAGACTATTTGAGTCTTGATTTGTGTGTCATTTAAAATGTGGTTATATATATATATATATATATATTTTTTTTTTTCATCTGGAATCGTATGGGTTTTAGGATTGCATATGTTCAATTTTGGAGTCAATAAGATTTTATAATTTATCTGATTTTTATGTCATTATTCAATGAAATTTTATTTTATTATACCTTTTCATGTCTTTTGCTTTTTAAAATTATACCAAAAAAATACTTGTTTAATAGTCACTAAAGTTAAAATTAATCTCCTTCCAAGTTGTTAAATTTTGAAAATGTTCCAATAAGTTTGCTAAGTTATTTTAAATTAAAAATATAAAAAATTCTCATTTTTACTCAAAAAAATATAAAAAAATTGAAATATCACTATGTGGTGACTGCATCACTCTAACGAGGCTGTCAGGCTGTACTCTAGAGTTTATGAAAAAAGAAAGAAAAATGTTAAATTTTTTATCCTCAAAATTTAAAGTTAACAAATCTTAAAAAAAAAAATAAATAGAGAATTCATCTTCTCCTACCTCCTTTCACCCCTTTCAATTCAAACTTAGGAGCAGAATTAAACTCTTTTTTTTTTTTCTCTTCTCTTCATTATCTCCTCTAATCCACTCGGAAGCACACTTAAAAGTTTAATGATAACTTGTTTCTTTTTGACTGTGTTTGTGACCTGCCCCAACACCATAATACCTCAACTTTTTTTTAAATTCTTTTGTCTCTCAACTTCTAATGATAATTATAGTTCATGTTTTCAGTCAGTCTGTTACTTTTACATTAATTTAGTGGTAACTGGTAAGTAGGAGCATGCTTGGAATAAATTGATAATATGAAATAACTTAATCAAGATTAAATATCAAGTGACCATGAAATCCTTGATAAATATATTATTTTCAAATGCTTTTATGAATTTCAATATCTACAATTTTAAAATAATAATAGTTCCTTATTTCATATTGTTTGTTGTTTTTTCATGTATAAAAAGTAGATGTATCAATTTTATTTGTTTAAGTAATTATATATTTCAAGGGATATTTGTTAGAAATAAAAAAGAATATGGAAATCTGATATAATTACAATTTTCTATCTGATAAGTGATGATTGTAGAAAAACATTTTTATTAATACAACATAATATAGGGATTCATCAATTAAATAAGTTTGACAATCCAGACAATCTCAATAATAACTTATAATTTTGAAATGTAACAAGTAAAATATAATCTACACTTCATACATATTAAATATATGAAAAATGATGAAACTTGATATAAGTTTCAATGTTCATCAAATGATATATAAATTGCATGATAATAAATACACGACCATTTCATAAAGAAAATAGTTTATAGTTTTTAATTAATTTTTGAAAAAAATTTGGCATAATTTCAAAAATCATTGTCAACAGATCCAACACATAAATATACATCACAAGAATAATTATAGTGTTACAATATTTTTATTCGTAAGTTGTCACCTCTCTTTTCCTTCAAGATTTTAAAATTCAAATTTTAAATGATAAAAATTCAAATTATTTTCTTCTTCATGACGATGTGTTCATACAAACTTCCATAACCTTTTAAGTTCGTTTCATATATAATTAGTACAATATAATGACGAAATTAAGTTAGCTGCAAACTATAGCAGATAGTGTGTTTTTGTTGCTAAAAATTTATGTTTTTTTTAATGAAATGAACTTAAAAGAATAATAAGATATTATGTAGATGTATCTCTCATAAAAATAAATAAGATTAATATTTAGAATTTAGCTATTTGAATTTTACAATTTTATACATCAATCAAAAGTGTGTGCCTGTCATGATCAAAAGTGATGATATATATTTGATACATTTTATAATATATGGAAAAATCTAAGTTTTCATCAACATGAGTTTAATATCAACGATACATTACCGTACAATATATTAAATGCATGAGATTTCATAAATATGATACATAAATGTCCAATAGTACTTAATGTTTCATTTTCTAAGGTTTTATGAATTGATGCAAGATTGTCAACAATTTCAGTATCAAGGAACCATCATAAATAATACATAATTAATATTACTGAAGGAACATACTATGACATTAATGCTGTATAGGATCAACATGTAAAATCTCATCTATTAAAAATGGAGATCAACTAAGATAATTTTTTTTTTGTCAAAATAAGACAAATGTGAAGTACATGATCTTCATTTTTCAATGTATAGTTATTATAAAATAATCAAGGATTCTCTCCTCAATAAATTCGTACAGCAGACAATATATAAGTCAATAACCTAGTTTAAGAATTTTTCTATATAAATAAAAATAATAAAATCCATTTAATGTATATATATATATATATATATATATGTATAGCACCAAATGTATCCCTCTAAATGGTACAAATAAGGTGAGGAAATCAATTGTTGCATCTGAAAAAAAAATAATTTATTTAGCGCGGTACTGGTTCCCAAATATTACACACATCACATAATTAAATTATAAAAATAAAGTTTAAGTTTATGTTTTATGGAGAGACGCATGTTTAAATTTCACAAAAGATATATAAAAAAAGTAGGGGATCTCTTGATAATTATTATCTTGATAATCAATTTTTAAATAATTTTTAAAAATTCTCAAAAATAGAAAAAGTTTGACAAATATATTTTTTTAACTTATAGAGTGATTGTGTTTCAAATTTCATATAATTTAAAAGTTATTTGATATTCTATCAAAGATAAATAAATATATATCATTGTAAATATAATATAATTTTGATGGTCTTTGATGGAATATCAAATAATACTTAAATTGTACGAAATTTGAAACACAATCAATCTATAAGTTAAAAAATATATTTGTCAATTTTTTTCTATTTTTGAAATTTTTTAAAAATTATTTAAAAATTCATTATCAAAATTATTAAATAATAATCGTCGAAAAATCCCATACTTAAAAAATAAAGTTCATACCGACACCATTCTCAGAAAATGAGGGTGGGGGAATAAAGATAAAGGTCACGTGAAACTAAAGGGTGCATCTTGGGTACGCATAGGAAAGCTAGTTGAGGGGGGGAATTAAAGCGCCCATGTCGTGGTTACCTCAACTTCCTGATTTATTTATTTCTTAATTAATATATGAAATCGGAATTAGCATTAACAATCATAACTAATCATTTCTTTCCCAATTTCTCCTCTTTTTCTTTTTTTCTATCTGCAATCCATTCCAATCCGCAACCAATCTCAATTCCCCTCACGTAGAGGAAGGAAGAAAAATACAAGAAAAGCTCGTAACTGCTACCCGCTTTTCGCCATTTCTGAAAATTTCTTCCTATTTGAAACCCCCGCAACCCAAATCGATGAATGTGCGCTCTTTTTGACGAATATCTGGCATTTTTTTGAGGAGAAATTGGAGGTAGTTTCGTGAGTTTAGATCTGATGGGGGTGGATTACTATAATGTCTTAAAAGTGAATCGAAATGCGACAGAGGAGGATCTGAAAAAGGCTTATAGGCGATTAGCAATGAAATGGCATCCAGACAAGAACCCTAAAGAGGATATTAAAATAGCTGAGGCCAAATTCAAGAGGATTTCAGAGGCTTATGAGGTAAAAAAAAGGTTTCATTTGAGTCCATATTATAAGGTTTCAGTATTACTGTCTAAATTTCATGGCTGATGTCAATGGTGCAAGCTTATATGCAGAATATCTCTTAATTTTTCTTTTCCCTTATAGAAAAATTGTGACCTGTCAATGTTATTCAAAATTGGGGTTTGCACTGAACCTAGTTTGCTTTGGAGAAGAAATGCCAAATTTATTGCATTGGCAATTTTTCAAAATCTGTGGCAGCAATGCGGATTTTTTCCACTATGATAAAAATTGAATTTGCAAACTAGACCAATTTTAACAAATGCAGTGCTGCGAATTGTTACTGTACCAAATTTACTGGAGATATCTTATACTTAATCCATGCCTCAACTTAAAGAGTGCATACAATTTTCGTACATTTTTAAGATCCCTTTAAAACCCCATTATTTAATTTGTTCTTCCATCTCGTTAGAGAGATCCTGGTAGTTTCTGCAATAAATACATACGTGATCAATTAGCATACAAGTTCTTATTACAGCGTATAATTTAGTTTTGGTTTTGTTGTGATTGATGTTTGCTAAGAGAAAAATGTAATAATTAGGTTAATAATCCTCAAAAGAACTTTTTCATATTTAGGTGTTGAGCGACCCTCAAAAGAGGGCCATATACGACCAATATGGTGAAGAGGGACTAAAAGGAATGCCCCCGCCTGAATCGCACTCAGGCCCCTCCTCCAATTCTAATGGAACAAATTATCGATATAACCCCCGAAATGCCGAGGACGTGTTCACTGAGTTCTTCAATAGCAACAAGCCATTTGGGTTCGAGTCAATGGGCCGTGCCAAGTCAATGCGGTTCCAAACTGAGGGAGCTGGTACATTTGGTGGATTTGGGGAGGGAAAATTTAGGCCGTACAGTGAAGGGACTACTAGTGCTGGAGGTGGGGCCACGAGTGGTGGGGGGTCCAATGCACAGTTGAAGAAACCGCCACCTGTCGAGACAAAATTGTCCTGCAGTCTTGAGGAGTTGTATTCTGGGTCCCAGAGGAAGATGAAGATCTCTAGGACTGTTGTTAGACCTAATGGGTATCCTCCCTCTCCCTCATCCCGTTTTCTCCCTCCCTCTCTTTCTCTCTCTCTCTCAAGTTCAACCATATGTTATGCATGCATTCATTTATAATTTATTTGTTGAATCGCTTATGTTTACTGCCATTATGCAAATTCTGCTGCTTATCGTATCCTTGGTGTATTTTTTTTTTCAAGTTCTAGGCTTTCAGAACCAAGCTTGCAGATAAGCATTAACAATATACAAGTAATTTGCAGATAGGTCTTTAATCATTTGTGTGCATGGCTTAGTGTTTTTGTCATTTTGTGCCAGAGTCTTTATCATACAAGTACTTACCCCCAAGTTGGTCAATTCTAATAATTTCATATCTCTATCATCCTATCCCCATGCTTATCATGTGTCTATGTAGATTGATAGATGACAGAATAGGATTTATGGATAAGTTTTTTATGGGTCAATGCATGAAAATTTACTTTTTGTAGATTGTAGTAATTTTAATTGTTTATACACATTTTTTTGTGCATATCAACTAGGCAACTAGCAACTGAGTCAGAGATCCTAACAATAGAGGTCAAACCTGGATGGAAGAAGGGGACAAAGATAACATTCCCTGACAAGGGCAATGAACAACCTCAGCAACTCCCTGCCGATCTTGTTTTTGTAATTGATGAAAAACCCCATGACATTTATACCCGGGAGGGCAATGATTTAATAATCCACCAAACAATCCCATTGGTTGATGCGTTGACAGGTACAACTGTCAATCTGAAAACGCTTGATGGACGCGATTTGGTGATTAAATTGACAGATGTGCTCACTCCTGGGTATGAATTGGTCGTTGCGAAGGAGGGTATGCCTGTCGTGAAGGATCATGGTAAGAGAGGTAACTTGAGGATCAAGTTTGATGTGAGCTTTCCCTCTAGGCTTAATTCTGAGCAGAGGGCTAGTATAAGGCGGGTGCTTGGTGGATCCCATTCATAAACCATGTGTTATCAATGTGGATCTGAGATGAGAAAATTGGAAAGTACTTGTGCAGCACTATTTGGTAGTTTCCTTCATCAGATTTGGTACTAATATGAAATGCTTTGTTTTTATTACTTTCTTGGTGATCTCGTTAGGTTTTTGTTGTTCTTGTAATAATTTCTCTTTAATTTCCCTTTTTTTTCTTTTTCTCTTTTGATTGTTGTGCCAGAGTGGATGTTTATTATAACTGATAACATATTGTGAGTAGCGTAATACTTTGTACATTTCAAAATTTTCAGACCTTTAATTTTGTTGTTTACATTTTTCATTCTGTATTCGTCTGATGTTGCAAATATTTTCGTCTGTGTGTGTGTGGCAGATTGATCTAATAATCTCACAATTAATTTCTAAGTTGAAGTGAGACTGATAAATAAAGACCATAAAAAGCTTTTTTATGTTGCTGTATTATGAATTGCTTGGAGCAACAGAGTTTGTTAGACATGTTCTCTCCCTATAGAAAAGAAAGCATATTTCTATAGCACCAAAAAATAACAGAGATAAATGTTTGCCAAAATAGATAACATTGTTGTTGTATAATTACAATGACATAAAGATAATATATATGTTTTTAGTAAAGGTATGTTCTATATTATCACTTACAAGTTTGATAAATAAACAGAATATTACACAAAAGATCTCTGTATCCAAAAGTACAGACCTATTGAAGGGCTGGCAACTGGGAATAAACTAAAAAGAAAAGGCTTCAGAACAAAAAAATGATCTGAAATACTTTTGACTAAAATAGAAACTAGCAAATAACACTAATGTAATATCAAATATTTGTAGAAGTAGGACCCATCGTATCACAGATGTTCAAGATTTAAATAGAAAAAGGGAAAAAGGAATGGATTGGGAGAAGCAATCAGAAGCTGCATGCCTTGTGTTAAATAAAATGAGCAAACTTATTTTTTGTGTTGTTATTCCATTTGCAATTTCCTTTTTTTTTTCTTTAGTTTCCTTTTACACACAAAACTACTTCAATAATAGTATTATCATTTATTCATGTCCTCTGAAGTACATGTAGATCCTCTGGAAAGAAGAAAAGAACAAAACTCAAAGATTGTCGACATAAGAAATGAGAAGTGATACGAGAAAAGAAAATATAAGCCGTACCTGAAGAACCCATATGCTTAAAAGAGATTCAAGAGCAAATAATGCAAATCCTAATATGTAAAAGACCTGTAAGATGGAAAAGAAAGATCATAATGTAACTTAAAAGTATAGAAACATTAAAGATTGAATTGGCTAGTTTTTGGGTAAAGTAAGAACTAAGTAACTTACTCCCACGAGTGCGCTATCTGATAATGTATCGATTGCTGCAAGTATTCCCCTGTTTATACCAAATAACAGCACAAAGGAAAAGAAAAGAAAATAAGATACCAGATAACTCTGCTTTTGTTTGTTGTGTGTGCATGCTTGTGTGTATGAGAGAGAGAGAGAGAGAGAGAGAAAGAGACTAATTACGTTAGCGATTTCCCTTTGAAAACAATAGGAGGAGCAAGTGCCGCAAGAACACAAAAACCAATATGAACCTACATGCACATTAAAAATGAAAAGAGTAAAAGTCAAAGGAGTGAACTATAGTATATATATAAGTCAAAACCATTTACCTATATCATTTGCAATCAAGAAAATTTACCATGTAGAAAAGGAAAAACCAACCAAACTTGAGTGCACTATCCGTTCTGCCAAATTAAAAAACAAGAGAAATGTAGTCATAACTAGTATCAGAAAATGGTGGTTTACTGGTTCTTACACACAGAAGAATAAGTAGAAAGTTGTTATCACCTCATAGCACGGTAGAGAGGCCGGTACCATAGAATATAAGAAAGGGGACAGCCGCTCAATGCATAGATAATTGCCAAGAGAAAAATTGTTATTCCTGCAAGTTGATCAAGTTACAAAACTTTTTATGTGTATAACAGAGATGTGTTATATTTGTGATTTGCCTTTGTAATATTGCTATTGAACAAATAATGAAAAGTACTTGCAAGATACAATTTATTTACACAAGTTCCTGCTTTATCTGTTTATCAACCAGAGCCAATTTCTCGGTTCTCTTTGAAGCCTTTTAAATAAATAAAGAATCCAAAAGTCTTAAATATGCAAATAATAAAAATGAACTTGATAGAGATAGAAATGGGCAGCAAACACTACCTCCACCTTCAGCCAAGCAAACAAGCACTGCTATGATATTAAATCCAAGACATAGAACAAGCCCTAAAATTTTTAGAAAAGGTTAAAAATTGTTTCTGCCATAATAGCTATCTAGTTATATACAAGCTAGATATGTACCGAAAAATGACTTGAATTGAAATACCTAGCCAGCTTGCAAAAGCAAGGTATTGCAGCTTCTGAGCATGAAGTGGTATTTCCTTGGCAATGTCATGATGAATTATTGGAAAAAATGGGGGCCAATTTTTCTCTTCTACCACTACTCCAGCTGCACATGTTTCCATAAACCCTCTAAGAATTAAAATTATGGCTCAAAGTACTTCAATTTTGTTTGAAATTGGGCCAAATACAAGTTCTGTAAGTCATGTAGACAAAGGAAATGCAGTACCTCTTGTCAAAGCATCCTCTCTTATCTTTATATCCTGCAACACAGATGCAGAACCGAAGAAATTTATGAACATAACACATGATGTGTTTGTGTGCGCACACTTGTGTGTGTGTGAGAGAGAGAGAGAGAGAGAGAGACCTTTTCCCTTTTCTTCAATTCTTCTTCCCATTTAGCAAGCTCTTTTTCCTTTTCCCTTGGATCCTATAAATCCAGGTAACAAAAAGCTGCCAATGAGAACAATAAAAAATCTAAATCCATGAAAATAAAGAATGATGGAATATACCAAGGTTTAATTAATTAGCAGATTCCCCTTTGAAATTTTCAAAGTGATAAGGTTGCATATGACTTTGTTAACCATTATCTTGTAATTTTATAGGCTATATAAATTTGAAAAAAGGATCTCAAACACATATATATAATTACATCACATTATCAAGTTTAACAATTGTGTTGCACCAATATACAATACTATTACGTAAATGAAAACTAACTAAATAATGCTTGGTCTGATCAGAATGATGTTAGAACTTTCTATATATATGACTAATTTGGATTATATACGACAGTGCAATTCTGATACCCGCCATGCAACTGTCTGGTCTTGGTCAACATAGCTCGTACCCTTTAAAGCAACCCATTAAATGGGCTGCTATTGTGTCAAAACCTAAAATGTGCAAAATCCAACTGTGTCATAGTGTGTTTATCAATTCAATCCGGTTTCATTTGGTAGGCTATCGTCTCTAGCATACCTCCTAATTAAAGAAATCAATTCAATTCAGTAAAGCAATGCCGTTATGTACTTATGACTGCTACTTAAACCTATGATCATACAATAATAATAAAATAATGGTTACCATGGTGTCTAATGGTATTGTAGCAGTTGCGGCATTCTTTCCTCCAACCCCGTTAGCAGGCGGGACCTTTGAGTCCGGACCCACACCACTCTGTTACGTAAGCATAATCATTTTGTTAGTTTCAACAGAGAAAAAGGCAATTACATTTGAAGTTGAACACATGCTTGCTCTTTCTTGTTTTGGCTTTTTTCCCCCTACCCTATTGATATTAACTTCAGAAACACAACTACACATAACAAAAAATAAAATAATAATAATATAGATAACTGCACCTCTACTTGTATCAATGGGAATCTACTTGTATCAATGGGAATAACTAAGATAAGAAACTAAAACAATCAACTCTTCAACACAGGACATTGCACCTAATGCAGAATTACAGAACTGTTTTTGTCGCTTTATATTAGATACACGAATCAAAATCAATAAACAAGCAACATCCACATTGTTTCCCCTAGCTCAGAGAATTCTGATCAGAATCAACAACGCTATTAATTTCACTTAGCCATTCAATAAATCTTCGATGTGCAAATATCACACACAATTTTGTTCTTATAATTACAAAAAACGAGTAAATCAAAACTAAATACGAACGAAAATGTGAGAGATTACGGCGAAAGGATTGACGTCTTCGTCTGCAAATGGATTAGACTCCATTGGAATAGTAATTTTGTGAGGTTTTAGATCTCCTCTCTCTCTCGCTTTCTCCGTCTCTCTTCCTATGTCGAAACGAGGGAGGCAAAAGAGTCGGAAGGTGAGTTCGGATCGTTGGTTTGGTCAGAACTTTTTAAATCCGACAACATGATTTTTTCTTTGGTTATTTGTGTGGGTTTTATATGGAAGGTACCAGGTTCATTGCAAATTGGATTTATCAAGGATCCGGGAACCCGATAAGGAGTCTAATCCCGGATTTGGGCTTTGGGTTCTTCTACAATTCTGAAATGCATTTTGAACTAAATTATACAATTCTATGTTTTTGCTTTTACTTTTCTTGAATATGCACTTTTCAGACATTCATCTTGATTTAGTCATAAGCTAAAATTTGCAAATAATTATGAATTAGAAATATTCATAATTATCGTGGACATGTCATTTTAAATTAGTTTACATGGGTAATGGTTTTAAAACTTTGTAAATGACCTTAAAACTTTTGAAGCTAACAAAAAGTAGCAGGGCAAAAGTAATGCCAACACATCAGAAAAGATAACTAGATTTTTTTTTTATAATGGAGATATCTAGCAACTGCAATGCTAATTACTGGGTTCATACATTTTTTCTTAAAGGAAAAGCTTCAAACTTTTGCATCAAACAATACAAAAACACAAAAAGAGAACTTTCTATGAGACCCTTCAGCAATATATAATTCCAGATTTGTAAAATTATTAGACACCAACTACAAAAGTTCGGCGCAACTGATTGCAGAGGAAAACATACAACACAACATCAAAATAAGCATATAAACCAAATTAAACATCACATGAGATGTTTTGTCTGCAATTATATGAAATTTTTTCTGAATTGTTTCTCAGTGATGGTGATCTTGAAAGTAACGAAGGCCGCAATATTTGCACACAGCCGGCTCATCTTTATCTAGGCATATGAACTCAATCGGATGACCAAGAGCTGGATTGCTATCTGCAAAATTAAAATATATAAACTACAAGTTCAGATATTGTCATGAATCAGGTATACTTTTATCTAAAACACTCCCGATCATATGCCATGATGCAACAAGAGCACCAGTAAGCACCTGAATCCAGCTGGCGAGCTGGTACTGAACCACTCAATATTTAGTGAAACGACAGACAAAACACAAGAAAGTGAAACCTAATATTTAATAAAAGGCTAACAAGAGAAGTAAGAATATAACTGACCTCCTTCACAAGCAGCAATGCGGCCTTCAACTTTGATAGGTGGAACTTCATTTATCAATTCCATTGGTGATTTCTTGCTTGTATCCTATATAAGATAGAATTTTAAAAACTATGGTACATGTTAAGAAATCTGTTTTCCAATTATTGCAATGAAAACAATGATACTGAATAGAACCAGATGTTTGACATCAGTAGCAAATAATGCCCCCATGTTTTGACACTTGGACTCAATTCATTTGCTTTGTGTAGGAGTAGCATGTTAAATATTGACAACTTTGCCTGAATTTAGTAAGTAAAATTTACTTGAAAAAAGAATTGAATAAAAAAATTAAGCAAAAGGAGTAAATTTCTTTGGTGTGAGATTCTACAGACTTATCTGGTTGATCAACGGAGGGTGAACTAGTATTCTTTGCTTAATCTGAGTTTCATTTTGGTGGTTGATGTTATTTGCAACAAACTCTAAACGTGTGGGAACTAATTGCAAACATGGAAACATTAGGTGTTTTACTACAGTGAACCCAGTCACCAAATTTACGAAAAAAAGCATCCTTTCTTGTTTATTGAAAAATAAACAAATAAGAAAAAGAGCGTATTTGATATTTAGAAATCCCAAATCAAGGACTCACATATGATTATAAACCCAAATCAAGCACACTATTCTCTTTTCTTCTTTAGATCAATTTGTGATAAACTGGGATTTTGTGGGAGCAGTATCATTTACAATCTAAAATACAAAATAAAGAACAAAACAGGAGAAATCAAAACATTATGGAAGTTCAGGAACTAGAATGAACCATCAGAGAATTGCAAGCCTTTTCCAAGCCATGTGGAATATCTTCCTATACAAGTACCAGGGAAGGATGTTGTACGAGTAGAGGAGGCCTTAGAGGAATTGGCCCGGGTTTGGGTATGGTACGTTGAAGGCAGTCTTAATGCTCTTACTGCATCAGTGGTGAGTTGATGGATGATTACTGGATTCTCTTGGTTTCTTTATGTATCTGAACTGGTTACTGATAATGTTTGCTATGCTTTGCTTGCTGCATATGCTGTCATGAATGGAAGATGTACTTCGTGTTTGTCTATGTAGGTATTTAGGGGTAGGAGTATTTTGGAATCCTGCCTAGCTTAGTAAGTTAGTTAGATTGTACTTTTTGGTACTACACAGAGGCGGATTTATATGGAACAAATGGGCGGTCAATTGACCCCCATATTTTTTAAAAAATTGCTAATTTACATTGATTTTTTAACTATAATTTGAAAATTTTTGTTAAAAGTAGCTAATTTGACCCCCATATTTTGTGTTAAATTTTTTAACTTTGACCCCCATACTTACAAAATAATGAAAAACATCAAAATAATAACAATATAATTTTAATTAGTAAATAATTGACCCCCATTTGAAAAGATTCTGCATCTGCCCCTGGTACCACATACTGGTACTGATTACTGTAATGGACTATTCATAGTAAATTAATCAAACTGGTGGACCTGTTGACCCTTTAAATGAAAAAAAAAACCTAAAATGCAGAGCAATTACAACAACTACAACAATCAAAATTCAACCAGAGGCTCTCTACAAAGACAAGATTATCATTGAACAACATAGCAATACACTAGAAAGTCTAGAATCAGCTTCAACGACTTAAACAAAGACATGCTGAAACGCAGTCGATCCCCAAATCTGGTAAATCAGATTAGAAGTGAAACTAATCCCTAACTCAATTCTTAAAACGAGACAACACAAATTCCAAGGAAATGGACTTGAAAAGACAGTAAATAGAGAAGAAAGAGATCTGAGAGAGAGAGAGAGAGAGAGAGAGAGGGACTGTGCGCGTGAGTAGAGATCGGACCTGCATCCATTTGGCGGTGTGCTCGTCGATGACGGAGCCGAGAGCCTTCTCCGTCGAGAGAGAACGAGCTTGTGCGCCTAGACTTAGGGTTTTGACAAGTTGCGGAAGCTTTCTCATCGCCATGGCTCCAAGTTCAGGGAGGATCTAACAAACCAAGAGAGAAAAAATTGTCAAGACAGAGAAACAGAGAAGGTATGGTAGGAACACAGAATTCTATTAAAATCCGGCCCAAAGAAAAACAGCGGACCGTCAAAAGAAATTATAAAGGGGGGTTCAAACCGGGCCGGTCACTTTTATGTCGAATGCATAGCCTAACAGGTGTGCTCCAAAGAGGTTTAATGGGGAGAGAGGGAGAGAAAAGGAGGGGAGAATTATTATTCATTTTTTTTAAAGTTTTAATTTTAAGAGGTTAAGGGAGGTAGATGGAGGTGAATTGAGAGATTTTTTTTTATTGATTTTCTCAACAATTATTCTCTCTTAATTTAAGATGTAAAAGAATTAAGTTTTTCCCTTCTCTTCCTTTTCCCCTCAAAAGCACATAATAACGCACATCAGCACGTTCTGCCCCTTTTTTGTCCGTTAGTGATAAATTGGTATATGTAAAACTGAAAGATAAATAATAACTTGCGTCTTTACATATACATATATTTATTGAACTTAAATCATATATATATATATATACAAAAATGTAACGTAAAATATTCTAGTATACATTAGTAGTGTTTATATGTATCATAAATTCATCAGCATCTAGATAATGTTGAGAGAGATTCGTCGGTGCTAATGACTATATGACTTGAATTGTAGCTCTATTAACTGAAACTATAAATAGACATAAGTGAGTGCGTCACCTAAATCCCATTCTTTTTTTTCTTAAGATTTGTTCTTATTTACAATTTTGAAGCCATGAACCCCCCTATCGGCTAAAATAAATCTCTCTAGTGTGAATGCAGGGGTCATCTTTTGTCAGAAAACCCTGCTGTTGTGTTCTTTCCAAATGTTCCAGATTTGTGTGATTGTGTCCCATGATTTATGTGCGTAATATTTGATGTCTGCATTTCATTATATACATGAAATCTGGACGTCATTACAGAGTTCGTTATATTTTAATTATTGTATGAGGAATACCTAAAATTATCATGTTAATTATAATAATTATGAGGATTGAGAAAGAACCATTTGAACTTTCAATATGCTGGAGTGGATTCTTAAAAATAACCAGTTAGAAAAAAAGAAGATTGTGGGAACAAAAATATAACAGACAATACAGCACAGGTGAAAACCTCAATAGGAATATCACTACAATCTTTGAGAAAACATCCCATGCACAAAAGTTACAAATACAAAAAAAGAAAAAGGAAAAATACTAACTCATAACCCTAATAAACCATATGCCATTTTTAACACTGAGAAAAGAAAATGAGGCAAAAATGATAGGACCGGCTGGGAGGTAGTTTCTTGATTATCGCGTGTTTTTCCTGTCTGTTTCCTTTTTAGCCTGCTGCTCCCTTTCCTGTCGCTTGAATGCATTTTGAACGAAGTGGTAAAGCTTCCACTGAGCAATAACATTCTGCACAAACAATAACATGTAGAGGTGTGGAAAACGAACAAGTCGGGCTGGTCTAATATGGTTCTGGTCATGTAAGGTCTGTGTCTCATGCCATTACTATTGGGTTCAGGCTGGTCATTTGTCTATTACGAGTAATTATTCGGTATTTAGGTGCAATTGGATCACGCTTCAGTTTTGAGACTTTGCCAATTTTACCAGTCTCGAACTGATGACAGAGAGAGAGAGAGAGAGAGAGAGAGTACCATGGAATCCAAATCAATATCAACATTGCTAGATGATGCATCCAAGTCACGGTCATATTTTGCACCCATCTCCACTGCTTTGTTCATATCTTCTACTGACAGTTCTCCCATGTTAGCGGTTAGCATTAATTTCTCCTCTTTGTTCATTTTTCTGTTTTGAACAACTTCAATTAACAACCCATATGTACTCTTCTCTTA
Source organism: x Bolboschoenoplectus mariqueter (assembly GCA_037678475.1). Classification (NCBI taxonomy): domain Eukaryota; kingdom Viridiplantae; phylum Streptophyta; class Magnoliopsida; order Poales; family Cyperaceae; genus x Bolboschoenoplectus; species x Bolboschoenoplectus mariqueter. The sequence goes on along the minus strand of CM075236.1, from coordinate 2,456,334 downwards.
ATCAAATCAAATGCTCGCATCATAAAAGAACAGATATTCTACCTGCATCTCTTCATGACATCTTGCCGAAGCTCCTTGAGTTGCATACTCAGCTTCGTAAGCTTAACAAATATTAACAAAAAATGCAACTATGATATTAGTACCAAGGGTTACCTATCAACCCACCATGTCTCTATCAAAGAATAATTGTTTTGGCCCACAAAGACTATATAATTTCACTCTATGGCATCTAACATTTTTCTTCCTTTGATTTAATAACCGATATTTCTCATATTAGTAATAACACATAATATAATTTCAAGATAATTGCACTGTACTTACAAATTAGATGATAGTGCTTACTCGACCTTAAGATTTGGAATTAATTTTTCATTTCGCGAAGCCCAGATTAAAGAAAAGAAAGTTTAAATGCTGGATATCAAGTTCATGTGAGTTTATTTTAATATATTAATCTAGTGATACAGAGTTTAGGGCAGTTTGGACACTTTTGCAGTTTTGCTTGACACCTTATGACACGTCAGTCATTGACCCCACTAACCCCTCAACATTAACCAAAAAATAACAATGCTTTCACTAGTTGGTTTCATTCAATTCTTCGATCGAGTCATAGCAGCCAAAGTGGAGTTCACTATTGAACTAGCTTTGTGATGGAGGACATAGCTTACGATCATCGGCTGTGATCATTGGAAGAAATGCATGATTCTAGTTTAGGTGGTCACTCAGGAAAACGGTTTTGTGTTATTTGCAAAACACCAGAAAAAATGGCAGTATTGATTGAGTACATGTTAAGCTTGATAGAAGTTTAGTAGGGTGCATATTGGGAAAAAGAAAAGGCTTGAAATGAAATGGTGGAGATTACCTCCTCCTTAGTATCACGGGCCAATTTCTCAATTGCCGCTTCCTGCATTTTATCCTCTTGCTGTCTTCTTTCCTATTTATGCAACTCATGGTTTAAGTAAAAAATAAGGTACTTAGGGTTAACAATTGATTTGAAATAGAATCTGTCTACCTCTTCGGCAACTTTAAGGCTGAGCGGGTACCAGAATTTCTCAAACTCAGAGCTCAATTCCTGGGCCATAGTATGCACATGAGAACCGGGATCATTGTACACCATGGCATTGTTGAAAACCAATCTGACATCAGCACACGCGTCGCTCACATTCTTGTATCTGCTACTCTCTTCCTTTGCCTCCATGCGGTTCAGTATTGTGCCCAAGTCCATCGGTTTTTTTATAACCTAGAGATAACGAGAGCCAAAGAGAGATGGTTTGTATGAAAATTAGAGAGAGAACGAGAGTAGGTATTGAAGGTAAGAGATAGAGGGAGAGAGATTAGAGGAATATGGAATCACCTCATAATAATCGTATAGCTCTAAAGCTTCAACATCAACTGGTTTTAAGAATGGGAAAGCCCGCTTGTGATTCATAATCTGCACATGATAGGAGTATTAGGAGTTGTGATATGTCAACAAGCACAGAATCTGTGGTGCTTAAAGTTCAAATCTCTCTATTGTTTTGATACATGAAAAAACATGATCTAAGCCATTCAATAATACAACCCAAACATCAATTATGCTCACGACACAGATAACTTTCAAGTTCTATTTGCTATTTTCTGGCACTAGGGATGAAAATTTGCTACCGAACATTGTAAAACAAATTTTATGTAGATATAATTTAAGGGGAGATGACACTAAATACATTCAAATATTCACTAGTATGTAATTTATACCATTATCATTTTCAGCAATTAGTTAAAATTACACCATTAAATTATATACATATTCCTTAACAATACCAAAACAGTATATTTCAGAACAATGCTGAACCAAAACTACCTATTCTTAAAAGTCTTCCTGACTAAAATAATTTGACCGTTAAAGTGTGTATTACAATTAGTATGAAGAAAAAATGGAGAGAGTAACAATTGAAAAATTGATAGAAAAGACAATGAGAGAAAAGGGGACTGCCTATTTAATTACCTGGCGAAGAATCTTGCGAAACTGCTTCATTAAATATCGCATCCTCTTGGACGGGATGGATTCGTCATGGGCCCCATCAGTCAGTTCCTCATTATTCTCGTAGTACTGCACCACTGTCTGCACCCTTTTCTCCAACTGCAGTGCAATGTATAAAGAAATTAAAATGAATACAACTAAATTCAAGTATGATTTCAGTGAATTTTATGATTGAAACAAATAATTGAATATTAGATCGCTTGTTCATTAACCAACCCTTTCTAAAGTTTCAAGCAAAGACTTTTCTTTTCTATGTTAGCAGGAAAATACACAAATTCAACGGTACATAAGCAAAAATGTCAAAGATCATCCAAGAATCCAAGATCAAGAAATGCAAGAAACAGGGTATACTTGCCAATTTTAGAATGTGTTTCGGGGATTTGTTTTCAAAGTAATCAGATTTATGGGTTTTATAACCATTTTGGATTCCAATATTGTGATTAGGGGAATGATATTTTTCTTGCCAAAAACAATCTCGTTATGGTTTATTAGGAAAAAAGGAAAGGAAAAACAAGCGTTGAAGGAAAAATCTTCTGATCAAATTATCATATCTCGGAACTAACATGAAATGTTCGAAAACTGTTGAATTGAAAGAATTACTAAACCTGTTGGTACATTTGCAAGACAAGAACTTGTAATCTTTGAAACCCAGTGCAAAAAGAAGCGTTAAAGGAGAAATCGTCTGATCGAACTATCATGGCTTAGAATTAACAAGAAATGCTCTAAAATTGACAGTGCATGTGCAAGAACGCCAAAGATCAGCAAAGAAAAAGAAAAGCAAGAAACAGGACAATGTCAATTTCAGACTGGTTCTCCAGGGTTATGTTATGAGTGAAAAACTGAAAGAATATGCAAGAGAGCAAACAGAGCAAGAGAGAGAGAGAGAGAGAGAGGAGGGAAACAGAGAGAAACCTCATCGGTCTGAGAATCTAATTCATCCGCGCGACGATCTAAAGCCTCGAGATTAGGGTCAAGTTTCCTGTTCGATGATTCTGATGCCATAGCAACCTTTTTGCGATTTCCCCCTTGGTTTTCTTGATTTTCCAATGAAGTATGATGATAGATACTAAGAAGAACTAAGAAGGAAAATATGCAGAGGGTCTGGACAGGAGAAATGAGTTGATTATATATAAAATGGTTCTTGATTTTCTTTTCTGATTTATTTTGTGTATCTTTCTTCAGTTTTTACCTTACCTGAGAAATGATTTTGAAATATTTTTTTATCTTTATATTGGAAAAAACGTTTTTTTAGAAATATGTTTTTATTTGGAAACATTTTTATGAGTAAATATACATCTTTTTTAGGCGAAAAACCTACTATATTTTTATATATTAACTAAATATAAAAAGTCCAGAACTATGAAAAGAAAAGAATATTTACACCGGAAAAAAAACTTCAGCTACCTTCATCTTATGTAATCAACAATGTGACTAAAAGTATAGTTAAGCAATGTAAATATAATATGACGTATTTTTACTGCCTGACATTTTTGCCTCCTCTTGATTACACTTACGGTATAAAATAGGGGTCAAATGTCCTTATTATATATTCATATCATATACTTATATGCGATATTTTTGGTATTATACCGATATTTTTTTAAAAGAAGTTCATACTAAGATCTATATACATGTGAGACTCATTTCACTATTCAATTTAGTAGTAAATTTTAATATTTTGAATGAAAATAACTAATATTATATCAATTTTTGTTGTGATACTTGTTTTTTTTAATAAAAAAATAATATATATTTTTTGTTAAAACGTACTTTTATATTAATCTGAACTTTTCTTTTTCCTCTACACAACATAGCATATCAGACATATAAAAGTTATAAAGACAGAATTTAGAAACAAAAGAAAATGGCAAGAGGGTTGATTCTTGAGAGGAGACGTTCAATTTTTATCAATACTTGAGTTGTGATGGGTTCGTTCGCAGGACAAGCCCAACTATGGCTACTTCCTTCCAGCGTATTTTAGAAAGAAGATTGTGCTTGAATTCGTGAAGGATGGATCATAACCGTCAAAAGAAACCATCAAATAATTTTTACATTTTCGATTTATTGCGATATGAGATGCATTCTCTTCCTTTTTATGAGTTCTGTCAAGTGGAGGTAGTAGTCACATGAAGACCCTCCGAAGCGCAAAACACAACACAAGATCTCAAGATGCATAATGCATTCCCCTTCGACTTTCCATCGACCCCGCTGGATATGATACTTTAAACAACTTCATTTCCATGGCCTCGTGGAGATGTCTCCAAAAAGGTGCGAGGAGTGAGTCAGGACTAATGTACAAGGAGCTTTTTAGAGCAAGATTCAGACTTATTCCTATCAAAAAGAAAATTTTTGGAAAAAGATCTTACTGTAGCAAGTTTCAAACTTCTACCAAAAAGTGTGTGACACCAGCTTTGAGTCCAAAGAGCTTTTTAGAGCACAATTTGACACATCTTTTTGTCTCGCTTTCAAAGAATTGGAGATCTCTTGAAAAACATTTCATTTAAACAGAAAACTGCAAATTCATTTCTTTGTTAGAGTACCACTTCTCAGGTCAGCAATAGCATTAGACTACTGAAAGCTACAATAATAACGTACCAGTCAGCTAAAGCCTGCTATATACAAGTATGGGAAGGGAGAGGGGCAGAGGAGAGGAGCAGAGGAGAGGAGATGAGATAAAAGAATGTTTGTTATTGAAGAGATGAGATAAAATCAAGGGGATTGCTTCTTGACTCGTCTTTTAGCAGACTTGGCGAGCGCCTCACAAATTTCTTTCTTTCTCTTGGAAGCATCATCTCCTTTGGTGGCGCTATTGTTGTTGTTGCTGTTGTTCCTAGCTTGCCGTTCATGTGCTTCTCTCACAAAGAATTTTAATCTCCATAAAGTTAACTCACTCTGCAACAGCCATGTTAAAAGACAAAATTTAAATTATCTGTTTGAGATTTGAAGAGATTGCTCTAAGATGTTCATGGTATTTCCATCCTGACCAGATCTGGCCAAATTTATATCCTTATGATGGGGCTGAGTCAGGACTAATGTACATGGTAACCATGATAACTAGAGCCATAATAAAGCGAGGAAAAAGTTACACAAGTCTCATACACTAATTTAATCCCTCCAAATCCTGCGTCATATGGCCCTGTCAGAAGATTTTTTAATATCAAACATATGATACCTCCAGAATCAAGATGGTACTATAAAAGTCAAATGCTAGAACTAAATCCTGGAGCACTACCAGAACTGACAATTAAATTACATGATTGAGTCAGAATTCTACAGCAGATCATGGCACTATTTTGGAATAAAATTTTGTGGGCTATTTTGGCTCAGATTTGACCAGGGGCAGCAAAGGGCTAGTTTGTAATTATAAATCCCTAAATTTAATTTTCAGGGGTGGCGGGGAATGGAAAGAGAACCTGAGCATCCATATCAAGATCAACTTCCTCAGCTGTGTACTGAAAATTAGGGTTATCTTGAGCGATTATCTCTAGTGCCTTGTTTAAATCTTCAGGAGATAACTTGCTTAGCCACGTGCCAAGTTTCCTTTTCTCTTCTGAGGTCATTTTCCTATATATTTCTCATCGAAGTTACTTTCTTGCAAATTATAATGAGCTACAACAAAATAGTTAGCCATGAAAATTAAAGCTCTACTAAATCAACAACTGCCAACAGACCACGATATCAAATAGAAAGGCACAAGTAATTAATACATAATAAAGAAAAAGTTTGGCCCTAGGTCATAACATCCATCATCTGTGCATTTGCCAGCATGGATAATGCATCAGTTCATATAATAGGCATTCTAGGTAACAGTTTTCGGATCCTTTTATATAAATATTGCAGAGTCATATCTCAGTCTTTAACCATAGCTATAATTTTATTTAGCTGAACCAAACTCCAAGAAATTAAAGAAAAGGAGAAAAACAAATAGAAACTGAATGAATGGAGCACCTGCAACTTTCAATAGCCAATCGGCGAAGATCTTGCAATTGCAAACTCAACTCAGAGAGCTGAAAATTCAGAAACCAAAAGATATGTATAAAAATTAAAGAAGAACACAGGCTTGGCAGTATTGTATTACATTAAATAAGATGCCAAGAGAAAGGGCTTCATTTAAAACCCGCAATATGCTCAAATGTCATGGGGTTAAAAAAGAGAAATATAAACTATGCACAAGATGCCAAGAGAAAAGGCTTTAGGGTTCGGGGTTTAGATTTAGTCATTTAGGTAAAAAAAGCCAAGAAAGCATACTGAAAAACTGCTCTCTTCCCCATTTGCCCCAGAATTTACCCAATCACCCTTGTTGGTTATTTATCTTCACATGGACAGAATTCAAAAAGAGGGACAACAACAGATAAATTCTGAACAAACTTATGGTATTTACCTGGTTTAGAAGAGACACATCACATGGATCTTCTTCCACGGTTAGACATGATATATCAAAAATTTTACCTTGAAAATGAAAACAACTAACAGAAACACAAATCACTACCTCATTATCCGTTTCTCTTGCAATTCTAGAAATAGAAGCCTCCTGAGCCATCATCACATTTGCTGATGCCTGAGCTTCCTCCTCCTTTTGCCTTGTTTCCTGTTCCCAATTTTAACCCAATTTATATGTGCATAGACTTTATTTTTTTTAACTCATTCTTATTTTTCTACTTATTTGCTTATTGTATTTATCTATATATTTCATACCTCCTCAATAACTTTGGGAAGTAATTGGAGCCACTTCTCCTCAAACCTTTCAAGCAAAGTTTTTGCCATCACATGCACATCATTGGTTTCATCATTGTATTGCATTGCATTCTTAAAAACCAACCTCACATCTGCATATATCTCTCTCACATTCTTGTACCTGTTCATTTCATCTTTTCCTTCCATCCTGTTCTGGATAGTGCCTATGTCCATTGGCTTTTTTATTATCTGATAGAGGAACGTAGAGGAACTTAGGGATAGTACTAAAATCCTTGGTAAAACAAATTTTAAAAAATGGCAGGATTAATTTACTTCATAATAGTCGTGAAGGCCAAGACCTTCCACATCCACTGGTTTCATAAATGGCCATGCCCACTTGTGAGTGGTTATCTGCATAGAAGAAAAAATGTATGAAGTTATTTCATCATTTTGTATGTAAACTGGAGGAAAAAGCACTGTAGCCAACAAGTGACGCCAGATGTCCGTGTGATTATGTGAGCTTCTAATTTCTTTTCAAGATTCTATACCACACCAGTTTACAGTGCTTAATTTTTTCATTGAGGTTTAGCAAACACCATATGAACAAGCAGATGCAACAAATGACACCAGATGTCGATGTGTAATTGTGTGAGCTTCTCATTTATTTTTAATTTCAGTAGTACACCCATTTTACAGTGCCTAAATTTTTCATGAGCTTTAGCATAAACACCATACAAATAGGACGTACTTTGTTTAGAAAACACACCATGCTGTCAGGTATATATATGAAATATAAATCGACACAGAGTTCTTTTCATTTTATTGAGAGGATCACCATTACTACTAAAAGTGCTGTTTTAACTATTCCAAAATCAAGATTCTCCGAATTTGGGAAAACAATAAATGTCTCTCTCTGAGCAAGTTTTAAATATGGAAAATTTGCACTGACATTTCAATTTTGTAAACCAGTAGTTGCTTTGCAATAATTGGTTTACGAAGTCAATGCGCTTTTGTGCATGGTTTCTGAGACAAGTTTGACAAATATCCCTCTTGCCATTAGACGTTAATTGCGGTAATGATGAGAAAATCAAAGACACTCAATGTTGATGAACCAAAGACCTCGGTCCAAATTATTGAACAGCCAGATGACAAATATCCCTCTTTGGTTCATCAACATAAGTTTTAAAATGTGCACAAAACATAATGAAATATTTCTTTAAATGTAATGATTGAAAAAGACCTGGCGAAGTATAGTGCCAAATTGGCGCATTAAGTCTTGCATTCTTTTAGAACAAGCAGCTTCCTTGTGTGTCCCTTCAGCCGGTTGCTTGTTATTGCTGGTGCTTGCACTGTTATTCATGCCATTAGTACTGTTGCTGGCCTTGTCCTTGTTTGGAACCAACATTCCCTTTGTATTGATCCCGCATTGTTTCTTTTCATAGAAATTCACCACCTCTATTACCTTCTTCTCCAACTTCTCACACAGCCATAAAAAGATGCTTGTTTCAGTGTGTTTTACAAAAAGAAAAAATAGGCTGAATGAACTAGCTCAAATTAATGTGGAATTATGCATTTATTTCATGTATGTGTACACAAAAATTGCCTTCAACGAACAAACAATTCAAATATTCTGAATATGTTCAATTCTTTTCCCCAATCGAGGATCCAAAATTCAATGAAACACTCATAGTCTCGATCTAACCCAAACAGCCGTCAATTAATCCCTCAGTGGGTAACAGAGCCTTCAAACCTCTATTATCCAATTCTACTTGCGCGTAATGATCTAGCAATAGTTTCCCCTAAAGAAAAAGAAAAGAAAACTAAATAGAAGGAGAAGTGCTACTCTGGACTAAAACAACCCTAGATATAAGAGGTAAGATATCTATAACTGCGCGAAGACACGATCTCTTATTGTAAGTTGTTCCTCAAATTTCTCTTATATATAAGTTAAAGAAAGAAAATCGAAGGTTTCGAAATTACTTCGTCGGCTTTGGAGGCGAGGCCGTCAACCTGAGCATGAAACACCTCCGCCTCCGGCTCCGTCTCCGTCTCCTCCATGTCAGGTGGATGTAGCATCGTCTCCGCCGCGGCTGTCGACGACTCCGCCATGGATAAACCCTTCCTTCAGCCGACTCTCGCTCTCTGAAAGAATTTCTGAAATTTGTGTAGAGATGAAAAATTGATGCTGATGATGCTGATATTAATCTCACTGTAGAGTACGAATATCGACGGACTGGATGGATGGAAAGAGGAACTGAAATGAAAGATATTCTGAGCGTTGGATTCTGATCTGGCACTACGAGACTATAGCTGATGTTAATTGATTAAAAATGTATATAAAAATGATCAAAATTATTTTAAACGTTTTTTAAGTAATTTTAGGCAAAATATCGATCCAAGATCTTTAGTTTATGTCTGAAAACAAATATAAATATTTAAAAAATATAGTTAACAACTTAGGTGCGTGTTTTAATGATATTTCAATCAGAAAATGATGTTAGATTAATTAAAAATTTATATAAATATATTCAAAGGCATTATAAATATATATTTTAATGTAATTTTAAACAAATACATATTTTTTAAATTGATTAAAAATATAAATTAAATTATTAAAATGCATTTAAAATGCACTTAAGTAGAATTTTGAGCATAGAGGGTGTCATATTTGTTTAATTTTGTAAACATGTAGGAGACAATTTGAAATATTCTGTTAATTTTGGTGATTTATAATCGCAATTGAGGTGTTGCTTGATTAAAACATAAACAAAATCATTAAAATGCTTTGTAGTAAATTTTTGTGCGTAAATTATGTCGTATCTGTTTATTTTAGCTCAGAAAAAATTATACACGTTGGAACACACAATTTGAAATAATTATAATTTTACAATTATGTCTAACTTGACCTCTATTTTATTCAATAATTTCTACTTTGATTCCAATACAAAAATGACAAACAAATAACTATCATAAAATTTTCAAACAATAAGTAGTTGACCCTTATTGAAATATTTTCTGTATCGACCCCTAGATAGTATTATTGTAAATGTCAAGGCTAGATATCACAAGCATTTATACTTGATATGAGAAAGAAGTATTTATCATTTTCTTCTTTCCCAAATGATCATATATAAGTTTAAATTAAAATTTTCGTTTAATAAGTAAAAAAAATAATAAATTTTTATTTTTTATTAATACAAATTTATAAATAATTTCCATACTTCTAAAAAACGTAAACCCGTACGTAAGTTAAATAAGGAACGGAGATATTTAAAAAATAAAATTATTTTGAATCCTTCGTAGAAATGGAACCGACAGCCCTAATTTCATTCTCCAAACATCTCTTCTGATTTCTGAATCAGCGCCTTAGCGCGCCATTGTGTCATTTCAGGGAGCTACAATTATCCAATTCCGGAGGATTAGAAAAGCGGCAGTCAAGCCAGACAGTGCTGAGGACCCCCAACCTCAAACTCTATTGGAGGTGCGTGTGTTTGCCTTCTTAGTTCCCTTTGTTTTTTCTTTCCCAGACCGATCAGAACAAAAAAACCGAAGCGAGTCCCCTACTCTTTTACTCCGCGATCCATCATCCATCCAATCCTCTCTCTCTTCTCTCTCGACACTGTCTGATAAGAATTAGGGACAGAAAAGGAAAAAAAAGAAAAATCAAGGGAGTCGACGAATCGGTGGTTGCACTGTACGAGGTTGACTGCGACGCGCGATTAGGGACGACTGTACCAAATCGCGAGCAGTATCTGCCCCATTGCTATCGCGTCTGTGCTCTCCTCTCCTTCCTCTATATTCTGGTATAGTACAACGGGTCGGACACCATCGGCGCGGGTGTGGATGCTCCTCTTCTAGTCCCGAGTCTCCTTCTTATTCGAGGGTGAGCGATACTGAGTCTTTTCTAATTTGTACTGATATCTGGAGTGAGTGAGACATGAATCTAGGAATTGCTTAAGGATTCTATTGTTGTTGTTGTTGTGATGAATTGATACTGTTGTCATGGAGTCCTGAGCAAAAGCCATAAAGAGAGAGGGGCTCAAAAACCCGGTCAAGTTGTTCTTAGTTTCTCATCCACATTTCAGTTTCTTCAGCAGTTATATCACTTGTTTTTGTTCTCTTCTATGCTTCTAATCATGCTTTTTCATTTCAAGTTTTGTTACTGGGTAGGGTTATGTTGTGATCAAATTCCTAATCGAGCAGTTTGCTCATAACATATTTTGTTGCTACTCTGTCGGTCCAATTTGGTGTGCTCATGGTATCGTTTGTCCTTTTCCCTTCTTTTACCTGAATTATGGTTGGTCTAATGGCTTACTTTTGCTTTTGTGTGTGGTAAATTGGTTCAGTGAGAAGTTTACTGGTAATATTTTCACATGAAACATGGCAAGCGTTGTAGAAATCAATCCTTTAGTGGGTTTGAATTGCAAAATGTCGATAAAATTCAGCTTTGAAACCTTGAACATTATCCTTGAGCTATTCTGTACTGACTTTTGTCATGATTTTGAAAAGGGATGTTTACATTGTGGGCTCTTTTTTGTAAATTTTAGCAGAAAAATTCAGAAATGTTTGGTGATTTTGGTTTTATTTGTGGCAAAATAAACTTTGTATGGTTGTGTTATTTGTGAGTTTACATGAGGCTAGGGATTCACAACTTTAACCGAGTTGTGCTGATGTTGTTTAGACAAGCAAGCATACTGTCTACAATTAGACTGATATATTGGTCCATTTACTTGTCATTCTCCCAGTTTCCACAGTGAGCGCTGAACATGCATTTTCTGCTTTGAAGATTATTAAGACAAGATTGCTTAACAAGATGGAATATGATTTTCTTACCAGTAGATTGCTATGATATTACTATTGGTTTTAAGAATTTGAAGAAATGAAGAGCGGATCTCTAGCCTGAATAGTCTAATTTTACTGTCATGTATTCTTTTTAATTTTAGTTAGTTTACAGATATACTGTGGTTCAATATTAATATTTGTCGTCGAATTACAAACAAGACTGTTTGTTTCAAGCTCTAATAATTAAATGGTGGGGTTTTGTGCCAACTATTATTAATGTGATCATGTTATTTTAGTATTGTTTCTTCTTAATGTAAGTAATTAGAATTGATTGACTCCTTAATTTTGGCTCAAGCTCTGCTCTGCTACAATCTTTTTGTAAAACTAGGAAAAGTGGAGACCAATTGATGTGCATGTAGCTGCTTTTAATTTCTTCTTATGAGTAACTTTAGGTTCATTTTGAATATTGTTTTAGTTCAAGCAAACAATGCAGATTGACAATACAAATCTTCTAGAGAAGTGTCAAAGAAGAGAAGTGATAAATGGAGTGATTCAGATAGTGTGATGACTTTTAATTGAATGGACTTAAGTGAATATGCTTTGTTATTAGCTGCAGGAAGAAAATATTGGATGGTAACAGGTTAAAGAACAAGAAGAGAAATGAGTCGGCCAAGCACCCGTAACAAGAACAAGAGGCATCAGCGGCCTGATGACTCTGAGAATTCTTTATCTGAAATCCTAAGGTTTGATATTTTTACTTTCTCATTAGATACTTTTTGCTGCGCCTAGAGTGAGAATAGAATGGAGTTACAGAAGCACCTAAAGACATACCAATATTACATATGACTGATAAGATGGCTTTGTAGTCAGTTAAATTGGATGTGAAATGCCATTTGGTGCTTGCATGTGGAGATGGTTGCTAGGTTGTGTGGAGTTGAGTTCCTTGTTAAAAATATTTGGATTTCTTGATGTTGTATTTCATGCAAATGGGCTGTCTTCCACGCCTTTGAAAAAGTAGCAAGTTTTGCCTAAAGTTAGGGTTTGTAATCCTTGTTAGAAGAAAATCATTAACAATGTAATTCCCTTTTTTTGTTTTAATTTTTCTTAAAATATAGTATCTTGCCTTTTTCAATTTTAGAAATTCTATTGGAAGCTTGATGGGGAACTTTTCCTGTTGTAATTTTGATATTCTAAAACCATTGAAATTTTGAAAGCAACACTTATCATTTAGATAGACTTTAATAATTACCATTTTCTCTTTTATGCTTTGCTTGTGTCTGTATGTCGTTACATATAATATACCAGGAATAATGTATCCACTAATTCAAACAGGCCCAGAGTTTAAAATGATTTCTCAACTTTATGATGTCATATTTTAAAGGTTCAATTCTATGTATACAATGCAGTGAGAGAAATACCACTTATACCCTAATATTAAGAATATCAGATCACATATCCAATGTGCCTCTACCTTCTTTATTTATTTGTCAGATATCACAGTACCCTCCCACTTTGCAACAAAGACAAAAAGGGGTATGTTGAAGGAATTAGGAAAGGAAATGGCATATGCAGTGCCTTCTGTGTTTTCCTGGGGCATGAAAGATATTTTTCATTTTTGCAGTGGGATGAACATGCATGAACCTATTCCATTCATTAAAGCCCTATAATGAACTTTGTTGAATTTTTTCCTTAACAGGAGAATCCATTTGACAGGTGAGATCAGAAAACCTGACATCAACCAGCTATACTCAGTCTGGAAGCCAGTGTGTCAGGGTTGCCGTGTGAACTCGAAAGACAACCCTAATTGTTTCTGTGCTCTAATCCCCCCATCGAACGGCCACAGAAAATCAGGCCTATGGCAAAAAAACCAAGACCTTATTCTCTCTCTTGGCCCCGACCCATGCAGGGACCTCAGATCTTCAGTGGACACTCCAGCTGGTCTAACAAACCTTGGTGCGACCTGTTATGCCAATAGCATACTCCAGTGCCTCTACATGAACACCTCCTTTCGGGTGGGTATTTTCTCACTCGAATCAGAAACACTGAGCCAGGTCCCGGTTTTGGGACAGCTGACAAGGCTATTTGCACAATTGCACTCAAGCGAGATGGGTTTTATTGACTCAGCACCTTTTATTAAGACATTGGAGCTGGATAATGGGGTACAACAGGATAGTCATGAATTTCTGACTCTGTTCCTTTCTCTACTGGAGAGGTCCCTTGGCCATTCTAAGATTCCTACAGCCCGGACTATTGTTCAGGATTTGTTTCGGGGTAGTGTTTCGCATGTGACAAGGTACAACTCACAAATGATGCTCCTGAGTGTTAGTTATTTGCATGAAGGCCACTTATTTTATGTCAAAAGTATTTGCGTTTTTGTTGTGATGAATGTAAGTTGGTGCAAGAGTTTTGACTTCATAAAGTTATTTGTGCCTTATATATGGGTATATGAGTTAAAAAAAGTTCTAGCATTTTTTTCTTCTTCATCATTAAGCTGAGAATGGGCACCAACAAAGATTAACATCCCCTTAGTAAATTTAATATAAAAAATGCATATGTGGATTGGACAGTGCATATTAGAAAGAGTATAACATATGCATGTTGTTATGTTAATGTATATATAGTACGACTATGTTAAACATTTAATATAGTATATTAAGTATATTAAAACAAGTGCAGTTTTCAGATATCTTTTAGTGATTAACCAATTTCACTCTATCTTTTCTTCATTTGCATATTTATGATTTCTTATAGGCATTTTGTTTTACAGATGTTCGAAGTGCGGAAAAGATTCAGAGGCGTCATCTAAAATGGAAGATTTCTATGAGCTTGAGCTGAACATAAAGGACTTGAAAACCTTAGATGAGAGCTTAGACCAATATTTAAGCACAGAAGATCTGCAAGGAGAGAACCAGTATTACTGTGAGTCCTGTCATGCCAGGGTTGATGCGACTCGTTGCATCAAACTTCGTTCTCTACCAACTGTGCTAAATCTCCAACTGAAGCGATATGTTTTCCTTCCAAAGGTAGTTCCTGTGCACTTTTATATGTACCTTCTTTTTATTCCTGTGGTGAAAAGGAACTTAATACTGTTCACTATTTCGGTTGCATCACCAAATGCTCCTTCAGATGAAGTCGACATTTATTTTCCGGTGGTATCTTAAACAGCAGCAAGTTAATTTTAATGTCATTCCAATTTTCTGGTTTTGCTTTTCTTTTCTTGTAGACGACGACCAAGAAAAAGATTACATCATCATTTGGTTTCCCCAAGAGACTTGACATGACAAAGCGGCTAACTGTAGCTGACTCTTCTCCTCTGAGCTCACCATCCCCTTTGACATATGAGCTGTCTGCAATACTCATCCACAAAGGCTCAACAGTAAACTCAGGCCATTATGTGGCCCATATAAAGGACGACTTGACTGGCCAATGGTGGGAGTTTGATGATGAGCATGTCTCCATACTTGGGTCGCACCCATTTGGAGAAATAGAAAATAGCAGTAATGATAAAAACAAGAAAAACACTAAAACAGAGGTTAACTTTCCTTCGAGTAATGGGAAGAGCCACACTGAAGAAAATGGTACGAAAGAAGAGATGTTCTCTTCTACTGATGCATACATGCTCATGTATAAACTCAGTGAAGGTGGTACTGGTTCCAGTGCTTGTACCAATGTGAAACCGAGTTCTTCTCTTCCATGCAATTTCATTGAGGAGATAAAGAAATTGAATGAGTTGTACCAGAAGGGGTGTGAAGAGTACCAGAGAACAAAGGATAAAAAGCTAGCATATGTAACCGAGAGGCGTGAGGAGGTCAGGTCGGTACTGTCGGAGGCACCGGTTGTGGCTGGTGATGATATGTACTTTTGGATCTCTGCTGAGTGGCTTCGTCAGTGGGCTGATACTGTCAACCCTCCGTAAGTCTCTCCCCCTTCTCCTCGCTCTTCCTCTTTTGCTTCTTCTCAGATCAGTTTGGCAACAGTACCTGCGAGGAGGTAAAAAATTCTGACCTGCACCATGAGCCAAAGCTTTTGGTCTTATTCTATCCTCGAGGTCTTAAATTGGTGGAATCTTAAGCATTCCCTTTATTATTCGGGCCAAAAAAAACCCCTTTATTATATTGGTTGGCTTTCGGTACATATTGAATTTTGTTCTTTCAAGACATATATTCTTATTTCTTGATGAAATAAATTGACAGGTGAAATTTAGCCTTTTCATTTGTATAAAACACCGGAGTCTAGCATTTTATTTTTATCTTTTTGGCCACAAAGAAAGAAAACTGAAATGAGCCACTAAATGAGTCAGGTTGAACCCGACTTAGCATGCCGGAGGCAAAAGTGTCTGACCTTTATCTCGTCCATCTCATTGGCTTGGCCATCGGGTATGGGTTAACAATTGGCATACCTTAATTGACCAGCATGCAATCAAGTTTTGAAAATGATGATGCATTAATGTTGGTTATACCTTTCTTTTTTGTAGAGATCTAGACAATAGCTTGATACAATGTGTGCATGGGAAGGTGCCTGTCTCAAAAGTTAACTCTGCAAAGCGCATTTCTGCTATGGCATGGCATTTGTTGCAATCTAAGGTATGTGTTTTGCATTCTTATTTTGAATTATTTTTTGAACACTACTGTCTGCTTATTGGAATAATGTCATTAGTTTTCCTATGAAACAGCTGTAAACATGTATACCCCTGCAATGCTCTTTTTCAGCGTCTTTTGTCCTAATTCAACTTAGAATTTCCTGAATTGTGCTTCTTTTCTTTCTCATTTAGATTGAGGTCAATTTGGAGGAATGAGGGGAATATTTTGTGGTGTTATGTAGCTTTTCAGGCAAATCGGGAAAGGAATTATGTGTATAAGTATGATTACATTCATTTTTTGCAGGTATATGTGACATTCCCTATGCTTCTTAGGAGTATGCACGGTATTTATTCTTTCACAGGGGACATGTGAAATTGCACCTATTATTATATAACATGCCAAATAAAATTGTTCTCTTTCAAATTTAAAGCTTTCTGGTATGATTTTTTATTTTTTTCTCTTTGGTGTAGTATGGAGGGGGGCCTGCATTAAGTAATGAGGATTATTGTGTGGAGTGCTTGAAGGAGGGCGCCCACAGTGCAGTGTCTGCTGATGTGTACCGTGACAAGAAGGCTTCTTTAAAGCAGCTGGCAGAGGATGCCTTAGCTGGCAAATTCCCTGATTCCCCTTCCTACTTTGTTTCCAGGACTTGGTTAGTCTCTCTTTTCCTCTCACTCTTGACCCCATCCCTCTATCTTGCTCCCGCTCTTTGTGACTTCTCTATTCTAAAAAGAACTTGGTTTTGAGATTAATTTTTGTCATGTAAAATAACCTACTTTTAGGCTGACGCACTGGTTAAGGAGAAAAAACACTGAGAAACAATCTGAAAATGAAATTGGACCCACATCATCCCTTACATGTGCTCATGGCAGCCTTTTACCTGAGGTAGCTTCTGGAGCAAAACGGGTTTTGGTACCTGAAGAGTTATGGCTGTTTCTGTATGAGACTCATAGTAGCAACAATGCGGACATGGATGACGTACTGACCTTCCCGACAGATACACAGCCATGTGAAATCTGTACCCAAGAGCTGTCTGAAGTTGCATGTGTGGAAGGCAACCTTCGGTAAAACTTTTATGTTACTGCACCTTATGTTTGGGTAAACTTGTAGCTCATCATAAATATTTAAACTGTAATTAACTTTTTTATGTAATAAAGAAACTTTTAGCTTTCTTTATTTGTGTTGTTGGGTTAATCAGGGTCATGTTCCCGCTGCAACATGTACTACCTTGTTCTGAGTTGAAATATCTAGTGTGATACTTGCTCATTTTGCATTATAATTTGCAGGGCAACCAAGCTGAAGCACAGGCAAAACCATGAGAAATTGATTTCAGGGAAAAGCTTTGTGCTTAACCCTGAGAAGAAGTACAATTTAATCCCTGCTTCATGGCTTGCTAAGTGGAGGTCTTTTGTCACTTGCACTGGGAAGAATATCTCTTCTTCGCCAGAACCTGATAGTCTTGAAATCACCATCGATTCCCTTATGTGTGAGAAGGTACATTGTGTTTTGTTTGCTTGCTTTCCTCTTCCTTTTTCTCTCTTATTGAATTATTTTTATGGTTAATTGGGAGGTAGCTTAAGTTAGTCCTAATCAAGATTTTCAAAATTTGCAAGTTAGACTAAAATTAAAGATCAATGTGTGATTTTGCCTCAAAAAAACCTATTTGCTTTAGTTGTGCAATTATACCTTGACCACGACTCAAAGTTGACCACTAGTTATCTTAATGAATTAATTAATTTCTGGTTTGAATTATAGCATTCAAAATTGATGGATAGACCGCTAGAATTGGTATACAAGCGTGGCGTTATCACTCAGAAAACCTCCTCGGTAAGTATATTTTGTTTTATAGCCATGCTTTATATCTTCCATATCATTCACTTCTTGATAAAACATTTTCTTTTTTTTCTTAATGTTAAAAATTTCAGACTGATGGATTAACAATGATATCGGAGGCAGATTGGGTTTTATTCTGTGAAGAATGGAGAGTACCCAAGTCAAAGGGAATATCTTGCCAAATAGTTTTTACTAGCACTTCTCAAGATAGTAATAACAATAACAACAATATTAACAGAGAAAAAACTTCAATGGGGCCTTGCAAGGATGAACCTATATCTGTTGAGGACATGGATAATACTGATGAGCCCAACAATAATTTAGAGGTTCACAGACCCTACCTTAAGACCCAACCTGAGGTGCACAATTTTTAACCCTACTTTGGGACTCTTTTTTTTTCAATTGTTTAACTGAATACTTCTTTGATTATAAAGAGATCCCAGGAGCAGCATTAGAATATAAAATTTCAATATTATCTTTTGTTGCATTCTTATCCAATACAATAAATTACCTTTTGACTAGGGTAGTCTTTTGACTATGCATCTATCAGGCAATCATTATCTGCTTTGCTAGTGCTTTAAAGTTGTATGATCAGAAAATGCGGAAGACTATATTTTTGGAGTAAACAAATTATGCACAATCTCAATTGAACTTTTGGGCAGGTATGTGAGGTTTGTATTGGAGAAAGGGAGAGCCATGCATTGATGGAAAAGCTGAATTATACTAATGAAAACATAACGGTTGTTTTGGTGCGCGGGAAGGAGGCACCAAAATCAATTCGAGATGGTTCGGCTTCATTTGATCCTGAGCGACGCACCTCCAAGCGTGCCCGCAAGGGCAGTCATGGAAACAATATTGGCCTCACTGTGTCAGGCACCACCTCTGTCTACCAGCTCAAGATGATGATCTGGGAAGCTTTTGGGGTACGTCTTCCATTTATAATACGAATTATATTACCGACTAAGAGGTATTTCCGAAAGATAACCATAATTTCTATTTGCAAAACCCCATTATAAATGGAGAAAGTAGTAATCTAATTGTGTTCTTTTTGTTTCTCAAGTAGAAGTAATTGGGGTTAAGAGTTTTGGATAAATGTGGCAGAATGAAAGGAAAGAATCAAGATATGAACTCAATTTTGAGGAGAGAATGTAGTATGTGAGGTCTAAATGGGTTCAAGATATATTGTGAATATAGACACCCTGTTTTTGATCATTTTAGTTATGGGTGTTTTTTTTTTCTTTTTCTTTTTAATTGTACCACAACTTTATAGGTGCTTTTGTAAATACTTACGTTTGATGTTTTCAGAGAAGAATGTTTTGGTAAGTAAAAGTGAAATAGGTGCATATGAAGCTCCCTTTTGCAATACATTAAATAAGTCAAAGTGAAAATTATATAGGTTGTGAAGGAGAACCAGAAGTTGCACAAGGGGGAGGTGGAGATAGAAGGGGACATGGCTACCCTAGCTGACAAAAATATATTTCCTGGTGACGTGCTTTGGGTTAAGGATTCTGAGATTCATGAGAATCGCGATATTGCAGGTGAATTACTAATACTTTCTTGTATTGACTTTTTGCTGTGATCCCTTCTTTTTGCAGATTACTTCTGCATTTGCATTTGTGTGCATTTATAGTTCTCTGTTGCAAATAAGACCATTTATTTTCTAAAATTTCATCCAACCTCAAGCACTTTTGAATACCTGAGAGACTGATCATTTTGAGATATATTCTACTAGCAACCATCCAATAGTTCAGTGCCATGAAGCTTCTCTCTCCCCCTCTAACCTCAATTGAACTAAGATCAACTAAACCAAAATTTAATGTCAGGTTCCCGATTTACATACTAATGTATTATATGGTTACTATAGGCAGTTCTGTCTGTTATTTTTAATTTCAGCTGTGTGAATGCTGTTATGTTATTCAAAATGCCTAAAAAGATGGTGGATTTTACTGTTGGGTGGTGTATATAAATTTGTAGAGTGTTGTGTAATTTGCAAACCTCATTTTGTTTTGCTTACATCATTAGTATTTTTGTGATCAGATGAAATTGCTGATGGGAAATCAGGGCAACAGGAAGAGGAAGGGTTTCGTGGAACTTTGCTGGCCTCATCTAATGTCACCATGACAAATGGCGATACCTCTCAGTTCTGAGAGTTCTTTTGTGTTTTTGTTTTTCCATCAAAACAATCAGGGGAGACTTAATATGAGGTATGGTGCAGCTTCTTTTGTCCTCTTTCTTTCTTGTTCACCACCATGAGAACCAACCAGGCTAGGCCTCATTGGCTCATTTGGATGGCTTTACATGCACTTATGCTAGTCTGGAAAGCTATTGGGTCATATCTATTTGAGCATCAATAAGTCTTCAAATAGTAATCCTCTGGTGTGTGATGTACATAATAGTTTTTGTCAAAGTTTGTGGTTACATAGACCTGAGTGGATCTTGATTTAGGTCCTAACAATTTTCTCAGTTATTTTTTTCCTGATAACTATGTAATAGGTTCTTTCTTCTTTTGTAATAAACATCAGGTTTTCTTACTTTCTGTTTCAACGCTATCCTAAAGGAGAACTGTACCCAGGCTATGTATGCATTTGCAGTCTGCCCCTTCTGTGCTCAGCATGAAAACTTTGATGCTTCCCGTTGGTTTTGGCTGGTTGTTGTAATTAGTAGCCTACGAAAGATGTGTAATCAGTTATTGGTTCTTCTATGGGGAGAAGGTTTATAGAGATTAGGTATTCCTTTTTGCTGCAACTGCCAAGAGAGTTACTCGTATATTCTTCCCCATTTTGTAGTTATGTGTAATGCTATATTACTACTATTAGATCGGTGTATATCTTAGTTTTGTGTGGCCAATTATAGCAAGTATTCTCGTCATTCTTTTTGTTATTAAGCATCGGGATGGTCCATACAGCTGTGTTGACTGTTGAGGCCCAAAATGTGTGATATATCGGTTGAAAATACGGCGGGATTTCCCATGAACACCTGACCTGCTAATCAGCCTTCACATAGTAGCAACCAATTGGGGTTAATACTAAATTTGCATCCGGTTTGTCGAAGACCGGAAAGGATAGTCCAAATTATATATATATTCTACTATTTTTGACGTCTCATGGAAATAAAGGTTTTCTAACGTGAAATTCAAATTTGACGCACAACTGTATCGGAAGGAGCCAATACCAGATTCAATGCTGTTTTAGTTTTATTCTTGGCTAGTCCTGTCACTTCCAAGTTTAAAGAATAAGGGTGGCTACTCTAGAGAGTCCATTGACAATATAAGCTATACACATACTACAGCCATCATTAAAACACTATGCAAGCGTTTGTCATCTCAACCAAAAAAAAAAACAAGGGCTAAGCTACAAACACCACCATAAAGGAGCGTCCAATACAGAAAGCATCTCACTAGCTAAGTCACCTATGGACTGTTTAAATTATAAATAGTAAGTTATGTACTGCCTGTATTCATTTTAGTCTAATACTAAAATGAATACAAATGATATTAGGAGTCATGTCATCTGATGTATTAGATTGAAAGATGCGTCCAGGCTTTGTTTCAATATTGCTACGCCGCATTTGCATCTCCATTACCCAAATTGCTTGAATTCTCATTTCGTATTTGACCCAATTTTTCCTGCAATATTGAAAACAAAATAACTAAAAGATAATTTTATCCATGTTGATAAGGCATCTAAAGGGTCATGTATATTGTTACAAAATGATCTTAAATCCCCTTCTAAGCAGTTGGTAGTGCCTATACCCCTATCGTATAGTCATCGGTTCAGATACAAGGAAGGCCCTTTTCTACTAAACTCAAAATTTGTGCTTTGTTTTTTCAAAGTACTCTATAGAAAAGAAAAGAAATACAATTAACTGCTTATGTTCCAAACCTAAAACCATCCAGCCCTGATCCTGAAAATCTGTTGGGACAGGCTTCTTCAACTGGAACATAAGCCTTTCCATTTGTAGTTTGGTAACATCTCCAATTGGTCATTTTTATAGGGATAGCCACCAGGTTGTCACTAGTCACTACTATATTGAAGGTCCACTAGAGCAAAGAAAGAAATATCTCAAAAGACTATAGCCCTTTTATTCTCAAGGGCATGGTATGCAAATCAGTCACTTCTGACAGTTATCAGCGCATAGTAGCCCTCTCCACTACTACTATTTCATCCTCCTGGTTAGTAATTCTTTATCAATGCTGAGCTCACAAAATCCTGATGGGGTTAAT
This sequence comes from x Bolboschoenoplectus mariqueter, assembly GCA_037678475.1. Classification (NCBI taxonomy): domain Eukaryota; kingdom Viridiplantae; phylum Streptophyta; class Magnoliopsida; order Poales; family Cyperaceae; genus x Bolboschoenoplectus; species x Bolboschoenoplectus mariqueter. The sequence continues at coordinate 2,434,226 of CM075236.1, read as the reverse complement.
AAATTGGTCGGTGGTAGAAAGAGGACAACACGAAGTAGCTAGTTTTACCAGTTTTGAGCTTTTTGCTGTGCTCTTTTTTTTTTCCTTTGAAAGTATTTAGATCACCTCTTTTCTTATTCACACATGAGAGAGAACAGTATTTAAGGACACCTCAAGTATATGCAATAATGCAAGAAGATGCCCTAGATCATTTTCATGGTTTCCATGAGCATGAAGTTTCCTGTATTCTTATACAATTTTCATGATTTTTGATCACTTTACATGTTATTTGACATTGCGAAGGGCACACTATAATAAAATTGAAACCGGGTTCCCAATTGCATAAGTACCTTTCATTTTACAATCCCATGAAAAATGTGAAGGGAAATTGAAGGGTATTATGTTACATATTCTTGAACAATGTTCGGCTCGGTAAGAAATAGAAATTAGGTAGCCTTTATAAAACCACGTTGTTGTTCAGCAGGTAAAAGGCTACTTCACAATTATTACCAACTGGACTCTTTGAATGAAGCATATCAAAAAAAAAAAATTCAACTTTGATCGGTTCATGAACGAACTTAGATTGTTTCATTACCTTGAGAGCCTTGTTTTGTGCGAGTAATTCTTTTTGTTTCATCTTGACCTTCTCAACCTCCTCTCTTAGACTTGCATTCTCCTCTCTTAAAACCTCTGCTCGTTGTGCAAGTTCCTCACACTCCGCCTTACATATAGAACAAACTATTGTCAAATATAGCTGCAATCGCCTTTGCCAGACAGGGTTAACAATAACCTTTGTGCAAGACCCTCACACTTTCTATTCATTTTTTTTTACAACTGTCCTTAAGCGAAAAGGTACCTGCTTGCGCAATCTGGACCTTCGTGCAGACTCTCTGTTTGACTGCTTTCTCCTTTGCCTCTTTAGCTCCCTCTCATCCTAAAAATCATTTGGATTATTAATCATTCTAAACATAAATAATCCACTTCTCATTTGTCCTCAAAATAACAACAGAACTGTTCGGAGACCTGGATTGGAACGACAGTTGCTGAAGTAGCAGTTGTTGGCAATTTGGCTTGCACGGAAGTGGGAAAAGAACCTGCTGCATGAGTTCCAGACCAATAGTCCAGACCAATGTTTAAGTTAGTTGCAGGTATTGGTACAACTGTCCCTGCCACCTGATTTGCACCATTCTGAATTGCATGTGATCGGCTTCCACTTTTAGAGGTCTCTGAGTTAGAATTTTAATGCAATAAATTAAGTTAACTGCATAACTTTTCCAGTAGGAAGGTACAAAACAGATTTTTATTAGCGTTTGACATGGTCGCAGGTACTTTTTTTCGTTTTACAATATAAAAGTCTATTCAACCTACCTTCATTTGATTCTTGTCTTGCACTAGCTTTTGGTTGTGAATCCTGGAAATGTTCACAGTTGTTATTTTTGAAAGCGTGGTAACAATTATTTCTGGTGGGATTTTACAAAATGGACCCCAAGAGAAGGATAAGCTAACTATCACAAAATACAAGTAGAAAAAAATTGCAAAAATGGGATAAGTTTATGCTGACATTGTCAGAATTTGCATCACTTCCTTCGCTTGAACTCTCACTTCCACTTTCACCACTGCAGTAAAAGGCAAGAAAAAGAGGAAGAAAATAAAAAGTAAATTACTCTTTACCCAAAGCTAAGAGAACTAAGTAGGATCTATGCTAGAAACAACATATTGCTTTCTAGAAAGAAAAGGATATTATTGGAAAGGAACTTGCTAGAATCCTTACTATGTTCCCAAAAAAAAAAAATTTCAAATAAGCATATTCTTTTGACTTAAACAGGCTAGACTCCCAAATAAACAAGGAAAACAGAGTTCATGGCATTAAGACCAGACCGGAAAGTACTATTATTTCTTCTAGTATGTTTTGCCCAACCATGATCTCCCCTCTACCCAAAATGTTGAGATATTGATGCATTTTTGCAAATAGATAAATGTTCAAAACAATAAACCTTTTGATAGTACATTATAAATTTAACTACCTATGGTCAACAACACCATTGCCAGAAGCTCCTGATGCTTTACCTGGTTCATTACTGTTCTTGCCTATTATTTAGCAACAACAACAAGAAAAATAATGATAGAGCTTAATAGTAATAGTAACATTACAGTAAAAATAACAATAAAACTAATAGTAACAGTCTCCCTGTTGAGGAACTAAAATCTATACAACTTACCATCAGCATCAGAACCACCAGGTGCAGCTGCAGCTCCCTGCACACATTTTAAAAGGAAAGTATTAATTATCTTTTGTTCATAGATGGCCTGCATATTATCCTATTTCAAATGCTAGGTTTCTGCTGCAAGCTATAACCCAAATAAATGAAAAAAAGGTTGATATTCTTTTGTCCCAACTTGTAACTTCTAGAAAGGTTGAATGTAACTTACGTTGCCATTTGTGTTTCCGTTGGAAGGAGGCACAAAAGGGCTATAAGGACTTGTTCCCTGTACAAAAAATGACCTTTTACATATGCTGTTGCAGAATGAAGGAAGTTAAAAGTACAGAAAAGAGAGGTGTCTCTGTCTGTGTTTGTATGTACTGTGTACATTTGCGTACCGGTGGCATGGATGGATGGGGGTACATCCCTCCTGGTGGATACATCATATATGGCGGTGGCGTCCCATATGGTGTCATCATAGGCTGGTAAATAAATTTAATAAATCAAATTAGAAAATACATACATAAGAACTTTTGAACAACCTATGTTCACACTTAGAGATTGAATCACGAATAAATTGCTATCAGCACTCAATCAAGCAACCAATTGCAGTGTGATCTTGTTGTCCTTCTAAACAGTAAAAAGATCTATACTTTCGACCTTTTAATTGTGGAAATATTAGTTGTGGGGTTTTATCAACCCCGCAATGAAACTTAGGAAAATTCTTTTATATGCATCTCACAGTTTAAAGAAAAAATTGAAATAATTAATTCTTCTTTATCAAGCCCTATGACATAAGTTATCTTTCTGAAAGACGGATAATGCATATAAATTATAAAAATATAAAATTAGAAGAATTGAAGCAGCACATCCTGATAGATTAACATGAATTGACAATAGTATTGTATAATGAACAAATACAAGAGTTGAAGCAGAACATACCTGAGCACCCCACATGTAAGGCATTGGGGAGTAGGCCTAACAGTGTATGAATTATAGCAAAAGTTAATTTATTCCAAATCAAATAATGAAAAAGATAAATATATACGCAATAACTGATAGAAAAAAAAAGTTCGCTAATTTTTGTATTTTTTGTGAAACCTGGAAGCTCGACCAATCGGGATAGACTGGTGTTGCAGGGGTGGCTGCACTGGTCGCCTGAACAGGAAAAAAGAAACAACTGCAACCTTACTCTCCGGAATTTGGGATTTAAATGTGACCATCAGATAAAATAAGACTTCTTCTTTTTAGTTTGTAAAGGATAAGGACAAGATATTTGTATTGATGTCTTAAACAAGGCCTCAATTCTTGTTACCACCAGTGCTTTCATGAGGAATTTAAGATACAAATGGGCGCAAATTTGGTAGTGCAAAATTGGTAGTCCCGCCATGAAAAAACAACTTACTCATAAAGTCAAACTTCAAATCAAGTCTACATTCTCTTTTCCCCCTTCCTCCCTGGATATTTGTAGGTTCTTAACCGAGAGGTCAAGCTCAGGTTTTAACTTCAACAGATTATAAAAACAACACTCCTCAAGGCCTTATATTTGGTGCTGTATCCTTGCCACAATAAAACTCTGTGCAACAACAAATTAAACCACAGTGGTGATACTTCAACTGTTACCTAAAGGACTGTTTAAGTTCTACTTCTCAATTAAGCTCTAAATCCTTAGGCAAAGGTCCCGAGGATCCCTGTGACATCATCCTTTCCAACTTAGAACTACAAGTACTTAGTTTATTTAGCAATTGAAGCAATTTCTAAGGGCGTGAATGCAATAATCTAAACAGATCGGAAATCCAAAGCAGTTGAAGCTACTTACCTGAGATTGCGATGCCTTGGGGGCCTTATTTCCAGCGTCGCTGCTTCCCATAGGAAGAACCCGATCAGAAACCGATTAAATGAGAACAAATTTCGAAAATAATCGATGGCGACGACGACAGTTTCGAAGAAATCAGTGATGCGAGGGAAGGGTTTTGCTCTACAGCGTTTTCTTTTTTTTCTTTGTTTTGTTTTGTCTGAAGGAACAACAGGATGTAATAGATCGAACCAGTGAGTGAGAAATGAGAGAGGAAGCCGACAAAAGAATCGAGAAGGGAAAGGATGTGGGGTCGCGTTGTCATAGACTAATATCTTGCTAGACCTTGTTCATTCAACCGCTCCAGCCTCAATGCATAATGCATTCTTCAAAATATTTTCAGTTATCACGGGATTTGCACGTGACGGAATGGATAAAAGAAATTTTAATTAAGCTGCCGAGTATTGGATAATAAGACGTTCGATGTAAGAGGGTCGAAATATTTTTTTCATTGTTAAGATTTAAATAACTTAAAATTTATGGACATAGACTTGATTTTTAGGTTTTCGATTCCCATCAAAATAATATTGAATTGTTGTAGTTTTTATTGAGCATATAGAGAAAATTTTATATATCATATTAGCATTATTTTATTATATTGTTATTGAATTGTTATAACTATTTAATTTAAAATTTTCATGATTACTAAAACAATATTGCATTTAGAAAAATGAAATATTAAGGTAATACTGAGATAAAAATTATCTTATTAGATTTATTTTTTTAGATAAAGACAAGAGTCAAATTACTTGAATTTTAAATATTTATAAAAAATCTTTCATTCAAATTTTATTTTTTTGAGGTAAAAATAGAGGTCATATCCCTATTTTCAATTCATTTTAAGTTTTACAAAAAAGAAAAAAAATATCAATTACAATAAATAAAAAAATCCCAAATAATTGAAAAGGTTAACTTGCGTACATGTACTAAGTGAGCTAATTGAAAAAAGAAAAAGAAAAATTCAGTAAAATAGCCAAGATGTTAGTACTGGTAACTGGTTATTGATTACTAACATGCCTCTTCATTTCACAAGACTTGTGAGGCCTTTTACAGGAACATTACCTTTATTATTAAATTATTTACAAATGTTCCTCATAAGATTTAATTTTTACACAATATAAGAATTATTCTTTTATCTTTAGGAGGTCTTGCCTAGTACCTTGATAAAGATAACTGTTTAGAGTCTGTCTAACTATATCATACACTTAGAACATGTTTGATATGAAAATTATTCTAGGTTTGGCGTGGTTCTTGTATGCTCCTTTCATTTAAATTAACTTATCAAGAAAGAATTAAATTGGACTCACATCAGTCATGGTTCTTGCATGCTCAGATTTGGACTTTTAATTCTAGATATAAATAAATTGCGCAGTAAGGAATTCATGGTACAAAACAAAAGTACTTAATATAATGAGTAGTAGATAGAGATCAGTACTTTAATAGCCCACAAATTGATATATACATTCTAAACAGAATCTAACTTCTAAAAACTGAAACCAATCAGCAAGAAAATAGACAGGAGGTATCTCTAAATTTTATTTAAATTCAAAATGAAGGCTCATGGAAAGCTGAAGGAACCGCCGATTTCCCCCTTGACACCTGCCGGCGGATTGATGGCCACAAAAAGCAATGCAAGGGTCACTGACAAAAGCCCTGCCCAGATAAAAACGATGCCTGGAGTTTTGCGTCGCTTCCCTGTGAGCCCTTTCATGAAAGGGTAAAAATGAGCTAACACCCAGCAACTGAGCGCAGTTCCACCGAGTATCTTCCCCCAACTAGGATGCTTCTCATAGATACCATGGCTAATGCCAACGGCTATTGCAAATGCATTTGCTACTATGATGGCAATCGGCAGGATCATGAGCGGAGTCCACTTTATGATGTAAAACTCATAAAACTCGTCATCGTCGTCATCGTTGATGTTTTGTTGGTGGATCAATTTGTTGTGTATTTCTACACCAAAAAATACTCTTAGTAATCCTTGAAACACAGCAGCAAAATCAGAGCTGGTACCTGCAATCATCCATAATTGCTCATTTCTCCACCATTCGTCTGCGCTAATTCCTGACCATTTGATCTCAAGAGCGCTGAGTGCTGATAAAGTGAGCGCGAGGACAAGGAGGTACACCATGAACATGAGATTTATGCTCTGAACTATGAATTGGTTTGTAAAAAGTGAAAGAGCAGGTACAAAGCAATATAATACAAGAAATATGGAGGTGAAAGGATAGATGCTGGCATTTATGTATGCGATGCGTTGGAGGAAGTTCAATCGAGGTCCTGCAAGAAGTGCATTTTTTCCCGAGAAGAAAATCTCGATCGATCCAATTGCCCGTTGAAGAAGCTGCACGCATAAAGAAAGTTGTATTTATTTGTAGTTGTATAGTATAAATATGAAAAAATTTAGAACAATTAATTGAAATTTAATTAATTACCTGGTGCAACTTATCAGTGAGATTTAGAGGTGCAGTGCCCTGGAAGGCGTTGGGTTTGGTCATATGGTACACCGAACGCCAGCCACGTGTATGCATATTGTACCCTGTAATAAGGTCTTGTGCAATTTTGCCGTACACCCAACCGACACCTCGACCCCAGTCCGTCTTTACTTCGTACCAGCATGAAATAACATCCATCGCTTCAACAATTTTGTTTGTGGTTAGCGGCTCATAAAACATGGTCATCAGATTTGATTCTGATCCCTGATCATTGCTTGATTGTTCATCACCAAACGATATACTGTTCAGCTCGGTTTTTCTGATTGAATCACTGAAGCTAAATGAAGTACCAAACATCCTCCGCCATGCCGCACTGTTTGGAAATTCACCAGATGGCCCAAGAAGTTGTTGTCTTTCCATCACTTGATTTTGGACAACGCGTCTTCTGGGTAAGCAAAAACTACAACAAAAGCGGTTCTTTCTGTATCGAGGAGGGTCAAAACCGTATAAGGCAATACGACGGAATATGCATCCAGAGCCAATGCATAGTGGCCCTTGAAGGCCATCTAGGCCCCGCATGTTGATATCAAAGAAAACCTTGTTTCTGCTGTTGTAGCGGTCAGAAGGGTCAACCCCCTCAAACCGATGTGGGAATTGGATGAAAGCCACACGATCACCTCGGTGATCCATCATGAAGCAAACAGCCTCACACAAGGACTTAGAGTTGTAGACATAATGAGCACAGTCTAAATCTAGTACGAAAGTGCCGTTGGTCATGATGGCCGAGGAACGAAGGAGGGCATTCATGGCGCCGGCCTTCTTGTTGTGGTCATAAGCTAGTCGCATCTCACGAGACACGTAAACCAGCATAGGTAACCGCACATCCACTTCACTAAAATTGATTTGAACTCCACTGTAAGTACCATTTGTGGTTCCATTTTGCAACTGATTGCTTGGGGGCCTTATCATCACCTATATATATTTCAATCCAGAGGCATGAAGACTGGTTATGCGAAAAGAAAACAAGACAGAAATTTTGTAGTGAGGTACTGTTCTATGTTCTAATATATGTATACTTTCAATATTTATTGTTTTGTTTCTTCAGAGAGAGAAAAATAAATAAATCTTTCTTTTTCATGAAAAGTGCCTTCAAGCCTTTTTGTTTTATTAACTGTATCATAGAAATGTCATGACAGGACCAACCTGTATGATGCCGGCATGATCCTTTCTGGCATGCTCCTTCGTTGGCTTAATCCATGTCCCAGCCCATTTTGTTTCATCTGCCATCCAGGTTGCTTTTGATTTCTTAATTTGGATTTCCACTTCATTTTCACCTGAATTTAATCGTCGTTCCATACTTATGTTATCCATAAGGGCATTCAGTTTCTTTGACCGTTTCTTAATTGCGGTGGATAGCCCATTGATCCGCACTTTAAATTCGTCGTACTCTCTCTTCACTCGCCTTCTATCTACTACAAAGTCCCGGCGCAACTGAAAACATGTACAATTTGGAGACATTAATTATTAGAGCATTGAACTAAAAACTAAAAGGGATGCCATCTAACAGAGTCGTTTTGTCAAAAAGAAAAAAGAATATATCTTATCTTTGTTTTGTCAAAAGAAATTACCTTATCTTTGTATGGATCTCTCTTTAAATTGAAGTAGCTCTCAGGGTTTCTTGGTTCAATGTTGTGCTTTCTACAAAACGGAACCCATAGTGTTGCGAAGTTTGCTGTCTCTGCCATTGCTTCATATGTCAAAAGTGAGCCGGCATCGTCAGAGAGATAGCATGTCAGCTTCTCAGCAGGGTAATCCGCAGCGAGTACTGAGAGAATACTGTTTGCAACTATTAGCGGCGGCTCCTTTTCTGGGTCAGCTGTGGATACGAATACATCGATACCAGGAAGTTTTGACCTCCCTGTAGGATTTCTCTGAGACTTTGCTTCATACTTTTCCTTTAACACAGCAGGATTAGCCGTTCGATTTACCGGTGATAACTTTGTCAATTGATCAAGCAACCATGTGATCGAGAACCAAACCTCACAGACAACCGAAATACCCCACAACCATACAGCTTCGGTGTTTACATGCACTATTCGCCACAAAATGAATAGAACAACTACAGCTATCCGGAGAAGCACGATCAACCTAGTGAATACAAAGGTATTATTGTTATATAAAAGAAGGAAATTTGTTGACATCTGTACATTGGAAAAAAATGAATCTAAGGAAGCTGTAATTTAGGATATCAAGAGTATGCTACATATACCTCATCCAGTCCAATTTTAGTGAAAACATTATTAGAAGCCATTAAATCCGAAAGTTATCACTTTGTCCTAAGTTCCCAATTAAAATTTATCTTCAATTTTACCATTACCATATGAAACTGCTTAAGGTAAATTTTGAAACTTTTGGGAGACATTAATTAAATTACTCTTCCATTCCTTTGTAGATGTATCAATAGTGTAAAGCCAAATTAAGAGGTGTTTCAGTGTGTTGCTGATAGTATTATAAAGCACAACTCTAAGTCTTATCTGTTTTCTTCTTTTTTTAAATAAAATTCAGAATGTACTCTGAAATCTTACTTTGAACCATTTTTTTTAGTTACATAGGAAAGGAATTAAATTATTTCAGTAATGATAACAACATTCTAAATTAATTAATTTCACTTTGACAAAGTTCAACCATTAAAAACTGTCATCAACGTCATGCTTTAAGAAATGTTCAGAGTCTCTGAATGTTTCAAGATATACAGAGGAATACTTTTGTCTGATTTGCTGCTGATTGTGTCTAACTAGGAATAGTTTCAACGGGTTACATTTTGTATTGTTTTTTGTTTTGTGTTTATCACTTATTTAATTTGAGGTCTCCTCCTCCTATTTAATATTTTTTTTTCTTTCTTTTGCGTTTCTCATTTCACTTCATTCTAGTAATTGTATTATTTATTTTTCAATACCAATCCGTACTGCAAAAAAAATAATAAAATAATAGTTTAATTTTGGTTGGAATGTGCATGCTTGAGATTGCAAGAAATCATAACCTTTGATTGAGTATTGATACGTACAATAGTTCTTTATTTCTGAACCAGCACTTGTAATATCATAATTTCATGATATTATAGAGGGGGAGATCCAACATGTTATTTTGATAAATTTTGTTTCTTAAGACAAAAATAAGGGTCAAATCATTCAAATTTAAATGTCTATAAAAAACCTCTCATCTGAATTTTAAATCTGTAACTTAAGATCATTACTTTTGTTACTGGACCAAAAGCCAGTTCTCTATTTTACTTGATAATAAGTTTTTAAAACAACCATTGTAAAGTGATATTATAGAGGGGGAGATCCAACAGGTTATTTTGACAAATTTTGTTTCTTAAGAAAAAAATGAGGGCCAAATCATTCAAATTTAAATGTCTATAAAAAATCTCTCATCTGAATTTTGAATATGTAACTTTCTATACGAAGATCATTACTTTTGTTACTAGACTAAAAGCCGGTTCTCTATTTTACTTGACAATAAGTTTTTAAAACAACCATTGTAAAGTGATATTATAGAGGGGGAGATCCAACAGGTTATTTTGACAAATTTTGTTTCTTAAGACAAAAATGAGAGTTAAATCATTCAAATTTAAATGTCTATAAAAAAAATCTTTCATTTGAATTTTAAATCTGTAACTTTCTATACGAAGATCATTACTTTTGTTACTGGACCAAAAGCCAGTTCTCTATTTTACTTGACAATAAGTTTTTAAACAACCATTGTAAAGTGATCCCTCTTTATATATATATATGTTCAGATAAATAAAAGCAAGATCAAAACCACAGGATTTATAAAAGATTTTATGCTGATACTGAAACCAGTAGTATGTTAACATCACCTGTATGCGCCCACGACAGTCGCATCAACACTCAATTTGCGAGTTAGCGGCCTATTGGATTTGCCATTGATCCTCACTTCACCAGCTTCGCTAACCCCATCAGTGTTGGTTACAGATGCGTTGCTTGCTCTTGCCTTTTCCCTGACACTGGTCTGCTCGGACCAGACACTCGCATTTCCTATCCCGTAATTCTTTCTGTAACCCCCACGTGAATACAAAGACTCCGAATCTAACTCGGTGCTTACCTCAAAAGCATGTATTGTTGATGGCACCTCAGGTCTAGGATGCCATGCACTTGTTGTCTCTGGAACCTCCTCGAGGTCTTGGAGTTCGTACATTGTGTGGCAGCCTGGGCAAAGACCACCTCCGGTGGGCCTGTTTGCTTCTGTAAAACACGAGTTACAAATCTTGAATCCGCACTCACACGGTTGGTGTGGCGACTGGTTATTGCAACCTGGCATATAGCACAAATTACCAGTTATCTCCGGCCTCTCTTCCACCTTGCGCGGCAAGCCGTGTGCAACTGTGGCCTTTGCGAAACCACCAGTGATCATGGTATTAGCAAGGAGCTCGCCGTTCAGTCTTTGTTGGTCATCGAAAGAGACGGGCTCATTTAATGTTATGCTCGTGTAGTGCGCATCAGGGTTTTCACCGGCAGAGAAGTCTTCGACTTGTATGAACCGCCTGCTAGACAAATCCAGTCGGGCAACATAGCCTGTATGATTGCTGCTGCGTACACTTCTATCATCTACTGTTGTTGCCATGAGTTGCATGAATCTGTCACCTACAACAGTGCTCTGCATGCATCAATTTGATTTCATGTTAACTTGCAAAAGGATTTTCTTCATTTCTTGTAACACTTTGATTTTTTTTTTTTTGGGAGGTAGTTTTTTTTAGGGTTTTGGAATTTCAAACTCTGTTACAGTGAGCAGGGGATGTTGAATTAATAAATCAAGAAACTGTCAGGCATCAGCCTCCTTTTCAAATTAGAAAAAACAATTACAAAAAAAATAAAACACTAACATAAAGGAAAATTTTCATGTATGCATGAACCAAGAAATTGGTATTTGGTCTATTACCAATTTTAACTCAAAAACACTTGAATAAACTACTTACATTCAAAGGGAAGAAGAAAGGCTTGAGGTGCCAGATTGAATGGAATGAAAACTTATATAGTGTTTTAGTGCAACCTCCCAGTACATTGAATTGGAAAGGGTCAGCCTTGAAATTAAATAATAAAGGAAGCAAAAATTAAATAATTTGCACACTATGAGATCAGTTGAGTAAGGGAAGCAACCACACGCAAATTAAAGAGAGACATATTCATGATAGTTAGTTTTAACTAGATTTCAATTTGTATATTATTTGTTCCATTTCAGAATAATGATACAATAGACAGCAGTGTTAAACAGCTGCTTAATTAGGTATTTGGTTAAACAAATGAGAATTAATAAAAGTATAATTTTGTACCTCACAATTGCCTCGACTCAAGTTATTCAGTGTATTAATCAAAGTGTAATTTGAAAAGACACATTTGAACTGTTAATTTTATTCTGTTCATAATATTTGTATTGTTTTTTTATTACATCATTTCTGATATTTGCTCATCTAGGCATAAGTTGAGTTTAATATCACTGGAAATAAGAGTAAAAATTCTAAATATTGGTTCCAATTTATGTTTTGTAATTCATTCATAAATCACCTTTAATAAGGGTTAAGCAAATGAAAAGACAATAAGGGTTAAGCAACTATGTCATACACATTTTCATATAAGGAGTGATAATTATATTTCTTATTTGTATTTTAGATGTGTTTATATTTTTTCAAAAAGTATTTATATCTAATGATAAAAGTATTTATATTTTATATTATTAGAATTAAAAGTTATGCAAATTGTATTTGTACTTATGTAATAAAATTTTTAACTTTAATATTTCTATAATTATCTGAAAAAGAAAAAATAATAAATATTTTCTATACTAATTATAAATATTTATAAATTCAGATATAAATAAATTATTTATTTAATATAATTATTTTTTATTTATAAATAAAAAATGTAAAATATAGAATGAAGGATAATTTCTCTTTCCATGTATATAAGAGTTATAACTAAAAGGAAATTGCTCGAATTGCCAGTCACATCATGTGCTGAAATTCATGACATTTTTTAATTTTATCCCACGTCACTATACAGAGATAGGAGCATTCACTATGACATGAGGGAATTGAGAGGAGTACAAATTCTCTGGATTGGCAGCTCTTGTTGGATAAAAATTTATATATAATTATTATAAAAAATATTATAACAGATAATATTGAAATTTATATAAAATATTTTATATGAGAGATTTTTAATAAATATATAATATAGTATTACAGAGGATCTGAATTTATTGAGGGGTTGAGGGAGCAATTTTTCAAAAATTATGGAAATAAAAAATGTTATGATATCAGGAATTCTATTTGTTGGTGGTAAATTGTAAAAAAGTACACGGACTGGTTGCAAACGGTGAGAAATATATTTAGTGTACTTTGCAAAATTGGTTGAAATGTGGGGGTATAATTTGCTAAACATCCAATATAATTAAATTGTCCAATTATTTTTTGAAGGAGAGAAATTGTCATATTCAAAAGAAATTTTGACAAATTAAAGCACAAATCTTTTTTTTAATAACATGTGGGCCAGCCCAGCAGCTATGTCAATTTATTATTTATCTATCATAATCAGAGTAGGAAGGTCGTTTAACAAGTAACAAGAAAAAGAAATTCAAAAACAAAATATGGAGAAAATAGTAACTGTTAATAGATAGTGGGAAACAACTTATGTTAGAGTTTCCTAAAAGAAACATAGCATAATTGGCCTTTTTTTTTAGAAGGATGATAATTACATATTTTAATTACACTTTTTATTTACGTCTCATATATGTTTATATTTTTTTCCAAAAAATATTTAGATCTAATGATAAAAGTATTTATACTTTATTATTGTTAAGATTAAATGTTATGCAAGCTGTATTTTATTTGTACAATAAAGTTTTTAACTTCAATTTTTTATAATCATTTAGGAATGAAAAAATTATAAGCATATTTTATACTAACTATAGATACTTACAAATTAAGGTATAAATAAATTATCTATTTAGTATAAATACTTTTGATGTGCAGATAAATGATTTTTTTTTTGGGGGGGGGGGGGGGGGGCAAGAATAAGTTTTTTTTTTAAGTATTGGTCATGTCATCGATGATTATTAACATTAAGTGCATCTTCATTTGTAATTTTAAAAATTGAATTTATTTGCCACAAAATAATTTTTTTCCATATCAATTTTAGTACATTTCTGTCTATGCAGTATCAATTTTATTGATGTGACAAAAGAATTAATTTTTAGGATTGACAATTTTGTAATAGCTAATATTGAATCTCTGAAATTAATACTTGTATAGTCATGTATCAAATAACTTGATATTTCAACAGTTTGAATTGCATCAAATGTCTTGATCCATCATAAAAACAATACCTAAATTGCATCAAACTTCATTGTTAGACTATTTTAAATTCATTTACTTTCCCATTGTTATTTAACATTTTTAAAATCCGTTGTCCAGATGATTAATGCCACTTCCTTATCAAACACATCAAAACTAATCATCTGAGTAGTGTAAAAAAATTACAAAAATATAAAAAAATGAAGTCATATTTTGTACATAGTCTGCAGTTTTAATTTAGAATCCAAAGGTATTAAGAAATCACTATGCGATAAATAAATATAATATTTTATAAACTATACTTTTTCCATGCATATCTCTCCTCTTTAATTTCTTTTCATCCTGAATGCATAGACTTGGTTTCTTCTAGAAACTTAGAAATTGTTCAGATTTATGGAACTCTGTCACGGAATTTAATTAATATATAGGATATAAATAACATAGAGCTTCGCTTTACGTTTTAAAGAAAGAAAGGTAATAGGTGTATATAATATTAATATCACTTCTTCAAAATAAAAATAAAGAAAGATACAACATAAAGCAGGGTTTAATGCCTTTTAATCCAAATAACAAATAAATTGCAATTGATGTGACCTGCTTATGCATTATTTTAAACTTCCCAAGCAGAATTTTTTCTAAATTAATCAACAATCATTCAAAGGGAAACATGTGTTTTAATTTTTGTTTATTTTGGTTCATGGGAAACATGTATATTTATCGAGATAATTCCAATACTAAATTACTCTCAACAAGATGATAAAAATGCGCACACCTTGGTGTCTAAATAAGTATTAAAAGAAACCAATCATAATGAATGAATTAAATAATTGGTGAAATAGTTGAAGTTCAAAAATTTTACAAGTACAATAATCTTGACCTTCTCCATAATGTAAAAAAGATATTTCGGAGATCAGCAACATTATCTTTAAATATGGATTACCATCTCAACAAAGAATCTAAAATTTTGGGTATTTGCTGATCATTTCTACTCAAAGAAAGTAAATCAAAATGAGGTAACAACATCTTTGATAAAGAAGGAAATGAAAGGAAAAAAAAGTATATAAATAAACAACTGTATGAGAGCTCATGTTAAGCTGAAGGGACCACCGATTTGTGATCGGAAGTTCGGTGGGGGATCGATGGCTATGATAAGAAGTGCAATTGAGATTGATATAAGTCCTGCCCATATGAAAATAAGTGCCGGCGTTCTGCCTCTCCGCCCCATGAGACCTTTTATGAAAGGTAGATAATGTGACAAGACCCAAAAACTGAGTAAAACACCACCCAGTACCTTTCCCCAGTTCGTATGGCTTCCGTACATTGCACGGCTAACACCGACTGCCATCGCAATCACATTTACCAGCATGATGGTGATCGGGGGGATCATGAGAGGTGTCAATTTCACAAGGTAGAGATCGGCAAATTCCTCCTCCTCGTCATCTGCTGGTAATTCATGTTTGACTGGTAATTTTATCTCTATACCAAAAATGACCTTAAGCATCCCTTGAAAGACAGCAAATAAGTGAGCACTGGTCCCTCCAATCATCCACATTTGCTCGGTTTGCCACCATTCCTTGAGAGTGATACCTGACCACTTAATCTCTAGCAATGCGACGGTGCAGAGAGTCAATGAGAGAACAAGGAGGTATACAAGGAATGGCAGGCTAAGTTTTTGAACTATGAATTGGTTTGTGAAGAGGGAAAGGGCAGGCACCAAGGAATACAAGACCAGAAATATGGATGTAAAAGGATAGATGGCCACATTGTAGTATGCGATGCGTTGGAGAAACTTCATCTTTGGGCCTGAGAAAAGCGCATTGCTGCCTGAAAAGAATATCTCGATGGATCCAGCAGCCCATTGACGAAGCTATGCCAAAAAAGAAAAATGTCAAAAGCTAGCAAAGAACAGTGAAGTAATTTAAAACAAATGTTTTGACCAATTTGTTAACCTGATGTAGTCGATCAGTGAGGTTAATTGGTGTAGTGCCACGGAAGCCATCCGGCTTGGCGCCACAATAGACTGAGTACCATCCACGATTATGCATGTTGTATCCAGTGATAACAGTGTACGAAATTGAGCCATAGATCCATCCAACACTGTGACCCCAATCGGTCTTGTTCTCATACCAACACGACAAAACCTCAATTGCCTCCGCAAGCCTGTTTGCTGTCAGTAATTGCTCGTAGGGAACAACTAGCAGATCCGATCCATGACCACTCATAATAGGTGCATATTCAGAAAGTGGTCGTCCATTTAATTCGGCTTCTCTGATGGAACTAAGGAAAACATTCGAGTTCCCAAATTTCCTTTGCCATGCTGGATCATCTACAACCTCCCCAGATGGCTGAAGAGGTTGTTCGGCTTCACCAACCTCGTGCACAATTACACGTCTTTTAGGGAAGCAACAATCAAAGCAACTTGCCTTATTTTTATGACGAGGAGGGTCAAAGCCATACAAGGAAATGCGACGAAACATGCAGCCGGTGCCTAGGTACTCAGGTCCTTGAATGCCATCTAGGGCACGCATGTTGACATCGAAGAAAACCCTGTTGTGGTTAGCATAACGGTCAGAAGGGTCAACCCCCTCAAAACGATGTGGGAACTGGACAAATGCCACATTGTCAGCACCACGATCCATCATAAAGCACATCGCCTCACGGAAAGCTTGGGAGTTGTAGATATAGTGATCACACTCCAAATCTACAACAAAAGGGCCATTAGATATGACGGCTGAGCAGCGAAGCAGTGCATTCATCGCACCGGCCTTTTTGTTGTGGTCATAGCCTGGGCGCATCTCCCGAGACAAATATATCAGCACTGGCAGTCGCACATCAACTTCAGTGAAATTGAGTTGAACCCCGCAGCCACCATCTGTGCTTCCATGTTGTGGCTCATTGCTTGGGGGCCTGATCATGACCTGTAGTTGGTTTTAAGAAGTTTTCTTAGTTTGGCAAGAATTAGATCCAATTTCTCATTTAATTGGAAAAAAAGAACTTTGTACTTCCTACAAGGAAACAACTAAGACAATTCATGGTGCATCGTTGTACAACTACAATATTTTATTCTTAATCAGATTTTACCATAATATTTGAAAAAAACAATATATCTAGCTAAACCTGTATGATGCCAGCATGGTCACTTCTTGCATGTTCCTTTGTGGCTTTAATCCAAGTTCCAGACCAAGGAGTCTCATCTGCCATCCAAGTCGCCTTTAGTTTCTTTGCCAGGCTTCCCACTTCAACGTCTTCGTTTAGTTGGAGCTGTTGTTGCATGATTGTTTGCTTGAGAGAATTTAATTTGTTTGATCGTTTTTTTATCACTCCAGGTAGTCCATTGATTCGCACTTTGAACTCATCATACTCTCTTTTTACCAATCTACGGTCTCCCACAAAATCAGGTCGCATCTGCACATTCACAAATGTTACTCTTCACATGTACAATCAACAAAAGATATTCAGACGCTAAAGTTTCTTTTAGGCATACTACTAATATATTACCTTGTCTTTGTAGGGATCTCTTTTCAAATTGAAATAACTTTCTGGATTCCTTGGTTCAATGCCATGCTTTCGGCAAAACGGAACCCACAATGTTGCAAAATTCGCTGTCTCTGCCATCATCTCATATGTTAAAAGCGAACCGGCATCATCAGAAAGGTAGCATGTGAGCTTATCGGCAGGATAGTCGGCAGCAAGTACAGAGAGAATTGTATTTGCAGTTACAAGTGGCGGTTCCTTTGATGGGTCGGCAGAATTCACAAACACATCAATGCCGGGGAGCTTGCATATCCCGATTGGATTAAAGTCACTCTTTGATTCAAATTTCTCCTTGAGGACGTAAGTATTGGCCACTCGGTTAATTGGCGATAGTTTTGTAATCTGATCAAGCAACCAAACAGCTGAGAACCAAATCTCACATACTACAGATATAGCCCACAACCAGACAGCGTCATTGTTGATGTGAAGAACTCGCCACATGATGAAGAAGGCAACTGCAGCTATTCGGACAAGCACGAGCAACCTGCCAAGCAGAAATACGAGGTAAGAGTACATCATAAAATATACATAAATATACATGTAACCACATCTGTTTCCATACATTAACAATCTGTTTTAGCTAAGTGAAAGCATGGAATAGAAAACTAATTGATGACTAGCTAGTTAGGAAACCAATATGCTGATGAAATTATGAGTCAGACATTCCCCCGAACACCTCGTGTGTACTAAAGAGGATGCTTCTCTCTCAAAAATCACCAAATAAGATGGGCTTGGGCTTTGTGGGCCGTTTTAAGACCAAGTAAAAGAAGACGTGCCTCAGTGCCTGTTGACTTTCTAAACCCAAGTAATTGGTTCTAAATAACACTGTTACTTATTTCCAACCACCATGTTATCTGACTCTAACAAAATTGCTACAGAGTGGCTAAGTAGAAATGATTTTTTTGGGAAGTAAACCGATTATTTTTACCATATCTGCACATAATACATTAATGTTTCTTTATCTTCAACGAAAGCTCGTGTTTCTTTTTATTTAATTGCATAACTTCTTATCATGGGATAGTGACTTATCTCAATTCATTTCGTACCTTTCTAGAAATTACATGTAAGATTATTTTTCCCAGAATTATCTTTTCTTCATAAAAAAAATCTTTGGGACAATTTGTTCAACTTTCATCAGCCATGTTAATGGGCATGGTTGATCGTCTGACGGAAGACAAAAACCATTGGTGTTTCTTAATTTCTCTCTAAAAAAATAAAAATAATATGTAAATGTTATAGTCATTAATTACCTATAAGCACTTAGGGTTGTCGAAGAGACTTTCGTCTTGCGAGCAAGAGGTCTCCATCTCCTGCCCCCGAGCCGTCCTTCGGGACCATAATGACTCAGAGTGTCGTCATTGCTATCCACAGAAACTGCACGTCCTCTCATATTATTCTGCTTATCTTCCAGCTCGATCCTCGCATTCCCCATCCCACGGTTCCTTTTATACCCACCAATTGAGTAGATCGACTCATTATCAAAGTCCGTAGAATTCCCAATGCTTGGAGCTGGTCTCCGGACTCGCTCATCATTTCGTGCCGTTCTCGGTTCATCTGTGCCCAGAAAGTCGTTGAGGTTGGTGTTCCCATACGGCATCTGGCACCCAGGACAGAGCTTGCCCCGCTCATGATTGATTGCATCAATGAAGCACGGTGCGCAGATTTTTAGTCGGCACTGACATGTATCCTTACTCAAGGCCTTGTTGTTGCAGCCCGGTAGGTGACAGAGGTCTGGGGCACGAGTAGGCCGTTCTTCGACCTTACGTGGCATCCCGTGCGCACGAGTCTTTGTTGCAAAACCACCAGTAAGCATGGTGTTCATGAGGTACAGACCCTCGAGCCGTGCATGATCGTCCAGAGAGACTGGTGCGGGTACTTGTATGCTCACATAGTCGCCATTGGAGTTTGTCGAGTCTTCAACTGGTATGAATTGACCTGACTGTGGGTCCCGTCGGGCAATGTAGCCTGTTGAGTAACTGGATTCACTCCGGGATTCTCCCGGTGATGTCATGAGTCCGATCTAGCTATGCAGCTCCTACATGCATTCCAAGCAAACAGTAATTAACTCACCTCTTCGCAAATATTTTCCTCTTCCAAGCATTCCATTCTTTTACTAATTAAGCGATCTAGCTACCATTACATGTAATTCGATGACATCAAAACTTAAATTGGCATTAGACTGTGATTATTGCATTGCAGAATACTTACAAAATTACTAGAGAAGCTTAGAAAAGAGCCCTTGTTAGACGACCTGAAGAAGTGGCATCGTCAGAATTTGAACTGCTTGACAAAGAGAGGTTGTGATCGCAGGTATATATATATATATATAATAAGGAACTTTCTAATTTCTTTGAGTTCTGATTTGGCACCTTGAATTGGTAATAAGAAACCGTGCAAAGCATGAAAATACTAATGATAATTAACAACGACAGAGGGAATAAAATATCAAAGAGATCATATATAAGTTAGCTTCTCTGTGAATACAACTTTAATTTCATGATGAAATATATTAATTAACCAATGCCAGACAAGCTGGCAAAGGTTAAATTATGGTTGTATTACGCTTGAACAATAGAAAACTAATTTGACTAAATAAATATAAAAACCTGAGGCTGGCTTCTGATCATTCCATAACGCTGTGTTACTTTAGACGTGCAAAGCAGTATAACTAGTTCAGTCTAAAAGTTTGTCATTGTTGTCTTTGCTTCTATTCTTTTATTTTTCTTCTGAAAGAAGGTTCCTAGAAGGCGCAATTAAAGAAGTGTTGAAAGTTTCTACGTACATTCAAAGTAAAACAAGGGAAAAAGGTGGAGGGATACAGTGCAAAAGTTTTAGTGTCAAATTGATATCAATAAAATAAGAACTATTATCTTTTTAGGTTTTAAATGTCAAATTTAATTAAATGAATGTATTATGATATATTATATATACTACACCCATACAAAAATCACATCATGTTAACTCCATTTTACTATTTATCCCGAACTACTAAAATTGACAATCCAAATTTTTGATTTAATCTTCTTTCTGGATGGCTAATAAAATAAAGTCAAACTTATATAATTTTTTTTATATATAATAAAATTGATAACTATTATATTGAATTTCTCCTCTTATGAGAATATGTGATGCCTCTCTACTTAGTCTCCCCATGTAATGGGGTGTTCTTCTATATGCAATACGTTGGTTAGTATGTTTTTTTTTTCAATGGGTAACATTTTGTTTTTCCAAACCCACTTGAAATAATGTTCTCATCTAAATTCCATTTCATGAAGTTTGAGGGAGAAAAAACATCATCTTAGATCATCTTTTTCGCCACAATGATAATTGTCAATATGTTAATTCCCTCTCATAAATTAGCATATTAAAGTAATTAGTAACATCAACGAACTGATTTTGTATTGCTTTAATTGTGCTTAGGCACTCTAACTTTTTATTTTTTTTATTTTTTTCTGTCATCAAATATGTAAAGTCTTTTTTTACTTGTTTTTTTCAATTTTATTATATATATTACATTTTATAAAGAACGTCATTTTAATTTATTTAGTTTTTCTTCTAGTATTTTAAATGACGTTTCCAATATTTTTAATTAATTAATTATTAATCTTCAGGTTATTATTTTATTTTAATTAATTATAAGCATCAATCATAGTAACTCGACATGTTTAGAGATTAGCCAATATCTAATTAATCGAAAAATTGTCAGCTTATATCTTATTTTACAATGAGAAGTTAATTAATCTAATTTACTTCCTATTTTTTCCATGTCTGATGTAAAAGTATAACGGTCAAAATCCAAAAATTAAAATTCAACGTTTTCAACATTAGAAGGAAAATTAGCAATAACATGAAGCTCTTCAAGAAGAAAACTCATATCAGCCACATTTGTTTCTACATTTTCTTCAAAGTTTTCACATTTGTTTCCACATTACTATCAAAAACTCATATCAGCATATTCTTTTAACCATATTCATATATGAGCTCCTACCAATTAATTCGTGAAATCCTCACATTTGTAATATTTTATCTCGCATGACAACCAAACATACCCTAAAATATATATTATATGTTGTATTTAAGCAGCAGTATAGATTAAGAAAACTAAAGTATACAAGACAGAGGACACATGATTATTACACTGATTTGAATTAAGGAATATAATATAAGGAGTAAAGTTAGGTTGAGCGTTCACCAAGCTCGTTGGTAAATTTAACTCAAAAATCTATTGAATCGACTTCAAATGGTAAATCCGAGTTACTCAATAAATTATTAATATCAAAATCTTGTAGGATACTAAAATTTTCTATTTTTAGAATTTTTCTAAGTATTTTTTTCAGATTTTTTTGAAAATGATCTATTCTCATATAAAAATATTTATTATTTTATTATTATATTATAATCATTTTCAAAAATTTGAAAAAAATAATTAGAAAACTTTAAAAATAGAAAATCGGATATCCTACGAGATTTTGATACGAAGAATTTATTAAGCTACTCATATTTATCATTTGAAACAGTTTCGATCATTTTTTTTAATTAAGTTTATCAAAAGGCTTCATAATATAACTATTGAATTTTAATTTGTGATGCTTAGAAATTTGGTTTGTTGGCCAAAAATCTTCCATTTTTTTTACTTAAGTTTTGTTGGCTAAAACAAATTTTATTTTATTAATCCTTTCGTGGTGATCTCAAATTTTATCCAAAATGTAAAACCATATTATTTTCAGAAAAAAAAATAAAAAAATATAACGCTAAAATGTATATTAGGTTGGTGGTGACAAGTTGCCACAATGCTTGAAAATGTTCTCGTGGAAATTGAATCAAAAGAGAAGCGAAAAATAAAAAATGCATTCGGACTAGTTATCACGATATATGCTCTGTGCTACCGACATTTCATACTAAATTTAATAGGAAAAAATAATTAATGCATGTAATCATTTTTGTGAAGCCTTTTTCTTTTCTTTTCTTTCTTTTTGGAGTAAAGCTGTGCCCCCCCCCCCCCCCAAAAAAAAAAAAAAAAAAAAAAAAACCAACTCTAACATATAATATTTGTTATAACATGTAATTGTATATGAAATTTTAAGAACTACAATGTACTTTTGCTTTGAGAACTATCAAATATAATGTATTAAAGGTATTTTGTTTGGGAAAGTATTAGTGCATCTTTTTTTTAGAAAATGATAATCAAGGACAAATCCTCAGATTAAAAACTGAAAATACTATTTCAATTAGTTTAATTAATGAATCCGGTTACTTACAGTTACTGATATGGAGTCAGAAATATTTTTAATATTTTATATATAATAATAAATACTCATTTACAAAGACATTATTAATTAAATCAACGACATTAATTTAAAGGATTTCTTTGGAACAAATTGTTAAAATATTTGTTTCAGTTACATAATCAAGCAAAGATTTCGTCAATGGTGATGACAACCATATATGCTAATGTTTTAAAACAATAACACTTTATAATAATAATACATCTTACATTTTAGGAGCATTGACCAAATAAATATGGCTAATTCTTATTGTAATAAAAAATAGATATATAGGACAAAAAGGAAAACTCAGTCAAATTAACCAAGTTTTTAAAAATAGCAACTAACAATTAATAAAAAAAAATGAGCAATAAAAGAGGTGCCTTGTAAATGGGCATGCACAATGTTCGTAGCCTACATTATTTTTTCAAGTCCTTATATAATTATTTTGTAAGAAATCTTCAAAAAAAAAAAAAGCTATTTCTTAGGAGAATGATACGCGTAATTAAATTGTGGATTGCCACTCATGAGCTTAATATTTCTAATGAAATGAGCTTGATATTTCTAAGTTTAATTGAATCATTGAATGATTCTTTTAACGTACTTTTATTATTATAATTCATATAAAATGCATTATGTGTTTACTTGTCAAAGTCGTTATGTGATAAAAATAAAAATAAATAAATAAATAAACCCGGGACTGTTCTTTAAAACAAAGGAATTAAGAAGCTAATTATATATATAATTACTTGAAGAAATTAACTACCATTAATATAGGCACATGTATATCTCATGTACTGGTCCATTATTGTGCAGACATGAGACTCATACACGCTTTCTATCAAAACCAGTTAGATCTCAAACTATTGAATTTTTCTATTTTGTTTGGTTTTCATAGAGATCATTAACATTAACTGGCTAAACTTTTTTTAATGCTAAATTCAGAATTAACATCAGTTATACTGCTGGTAATGAGCCAGCATGGTAAACAGTGCTCCACATTCAACATTTTTTTAGTTTAAGTGAAACTAGGACCAAAATTCACACTTTTCATGGTCATTGTTTCAGGAAAAAAATATATGATCATATTTATCAGATGACAAAATCTGTATGAAAATAATCTTGTTGTTCATTTTTGTAACAGTGGGTCTATATTCTGTTCTAGCGCACTGGTACATTCTCAGCTGCAACCATTAAGTACATTGATACTGTCATACTGCACATTCTCCAGTAAGAAAAAAGGATTTGTCTTATTTTAATTTTATTAAACCAACAAAAGGAGTTACAACATACTTCATTGAATTATAATTTTGGGTTATAGTTCAATATAAGAAGTTTTTTTCTTGCATTCCATATTTTGCATTCCTTATTTATACATCACAAGTTTATCAGTTTAGGATTTAGGGTTTAAGAGTCAAAGGCAACTAGATGTCTTCAAGTAATTAAGTAAATATTCAGTTCACAAAATCAAATGAATAAAAAGAGTGACAATCAAGAATAATTCTACATAACAGAATGGAACGACTGAAACAGCTATTTGTAAACTTACCTGTTTTAATTCAAGAAATAAACTTGAGCAGTAAAGAATTACAAAGTGCCAAAATATTGAACCAAAAAAAAATTAAAACAATCTACATTTTGATAAGTTTCTACCACTCTTGCTTAACTCCAAATCACAATTAATAAGAAATATTATCTGTTTTTTCTTAAAGAATCAACGACAATGCCTCACGGGAACGAGAATGAGCCGCCAATTTGCCACTTGTTGTTCGACGGCGGGTTGATGCCGACAACAAGCAGAGCAATCGTGACCGAGATAAGCCCCGACCAGATAAAGACGATTGTCGGCGTTCTCCCTTTCCTCCCCATCAATCCTTTCGCAAAGGGGAACATATGAGCCAGCACCCAAAAACTGAAAAATGCTCCACCCAATAATTTGCCCCAGTTCTTTTGTTTCTCGTAGATCACTCTGCTAATTCCGACTGCAATCGCAATTATGTTCACCATCATGATGGTGATTGGTGGGATCATGAGGAAGGTCCATTTTATGACATAGAGATCAGCAAACTCATCCTCCTCGTCTTCGGTCGCTGCCTTTGATGTCAAGGTGAATGAGATCTCTATACCGGCAATCACTTTTAGTATTCCCTGAAAAACGGCAACTAAATGAGCACTTGTGCCACCAATCATCCAGAATTGCTCATTGCGCCACCATTCTTCAAGTGTGATGCCTGACCACCTGATTTCAAGGAGCGCCAACACGCATAGAGTGGCTGTGATGATTAGGAGATAAACGATGAATGGTATGCTTAGGGTTTGGACAATGAATTCGCCTGTGAAGAGGGACAGAGCTGGGATGAAGCAATAGACAATGAGAAAGATGGAGGTGAAAGGATAAATGCCGACATTAAGGTATGCAATGCGTTGTAGGAAGTTTAGCCGAGAGCCCCCAAGAAATGCGTTATTGCGCGAAAAAAATATCTCAACTGATCCTGTGGCCCATCGGAGAACCTACATATGCACACACAAAAAAAAGAACTACTGTCAAAACCAGAGCGCATTGAAATCAAATAAAGGAACAAAGAATAAATATTAGTGGAGTATCTGACTTGGTGCAGTCTATCAGTGAGATTGATTGGTGCAGTGCCACGGAATGCGTCTCTCTTGGTGATGCAATATACTGAGCGCCATCCACGGGTATGCATCTTATAACCAGTAACCACATCCTCTGTAACCGAGCCGTAAACCCATCCAACACTCAGACCCCAATCTGTTTTGTCTTCGTACCAACACGAAATAACACCAATGGCTTCAGCTACCATTTCCTTTGTCAGTGGCTCACGGGGAGCAATTAAAGCTAATGGCTCCCGACCATTCTTAACCGTTGGATGATCAGCAAGTGGACGTCCATTGTATTCAGCAACTAGGATCGAGTCAAGGAAAAAGTTCGAGTTTCCAAACTTTCTAGGCCACATTGACATGCCAGGTAGTTCTTCCGGCCCCCGAAGAGGCTGTTCAGACTCATCTATCTCACGTGATCTTGATCGGCTTCCTGGAAAGCATGAACGGCAACAGCCGCGTGATTTCTTCTGACGAGGTGGGTCAAAACCATACAAGGCAATGCGACGGAACATGCAGCCAGTGCCAACATATTCTGGCCCTTGAAGACCATCGAGTGCACGCATATTGATGTCAAAGAAAACCCTGTTGTGGTTAGAGTAACGGTCAGAAGGATCAATGCCCTCGAAACGCTGAGGGAACTGAATGAAAGCAACACGATCACCACCTCTATCCATCATGAAGCACATAGCCTCACGGAATGCTTGGGAGTTGTATACATAATGATCACAATCCAAATTGAGAATAAAGGGGCCATTGGACATAATAGCCGATGAGCGGACCAGAGCATTCATGGCACCGGCCTTCTTGTTGTGGTCATATCCGGGGCGTTTCTCACGAGATACGTAAACTAGCATGGGCAGTCTGATGTCCACTATACTGAAGTCAAATGGAACCCTATTATCTTCTCTGTTTCCCAATTGTGGTTCGTTATGTGCCGGTTTTATCAAAACCTTCAATCAATTTAGAGGTTTGTTAGTTTACTACGCAACAGTAGTCAAGCCTGATAATTTTTTTCTTATTTTTATGAATTTGGAAAATAATTAAAAGAACCTGCACGATGCCGGCATGGTCGCCCTTTTTATGGTCGGTTGTGGGGTGAATCCATGTCCCAGCCCAGTGAGTCCTATCTGCCATCCAAGTTGCCTTGACAGGCTTAAATAGCTTAGGCATGTCATCATCATCTTCCAAATTCATCCGCCGCTGCCTTGCCTGATCTTCAACTGCGTTGAATGTGTCTGATCTCCTCTTGATTGCATTTGGGAGGCCATTAACCCGCACTTTGAACTCATCATACTCCCTCTTGACCCGCCGCCTGTCTTTCACAAAGTCCGGCCTCACCTAAATTCAAAAGGATTTCTTAATGTGTGATTTAAACTAGGGGAATGCTGAAGTGTAGATATTAAATTAAAATTGATTTCTTAATGTGTGATTCAAAAGGATTTCTTAATGTGTGATTTCTTATGTTATGATCACTAATTGAACATATATGAGCATTGTACCTTGTCTTTAAAGGGATCCTTCTTTAGGTTGAAGTAGCACTCGGGGTTCCTCGGCTCTATGTTGTGCTTTCTACAAAATGGGACCCACTGAGTTGCAAAAACAGCTGCCTCCGCCAACGCCTCGTAGGTCAAAATAGAACCACCGTCATCAGATACATAGCAAGCTAGCTTCTCTACTGGATAGTCGGCAGCAAGGATTGACAGTATGGTATTTGCAGTGACAAGTACCGGTTCTTTATCTGGGTCGGCAGTAGATACAAAGACATCAATACCAGGGAGGTCTGATATGCCCTTGGGGTTCTTGTCACTCTTGGTTTCAAATTTCTCCTTCAAAACAACAAGATTGGTTGCTCGATCGATTGGAGATAGTTTTGGCAACTGGTCAAGTAACCAAGAAATGGCAAACCAAAGCTCACAGACGACAGACATGCCCCATAACCAGACAGCGTCGTGGTTGATGTGGATAACTCGCCAAACGAGGAACAGGACAAGTGCAGCTAGACGAAGAACCACAAACAATCTGAAAGCACAATAAGCAAAATTAAAACAATTTTCACGCAATAATTTTCAATGACATGACCTTCTAAGTAGAAGCTCATAAAAAAAGTTTTCTTCTTGTATGTATGACCTCAAAATTGAAAAGTACAAAATAATAACTATCAGAGTAAACTAAAATTTCTCAAACTACATTTAAATATTACTATTTTTTTAAAAATTCAGTGATTCAATATGAAAGTTGTAATAAAAAGGTTCTAATATCAAGAAGTAGTTGCAAAAATCATGAATATGTATTGAATGACAGCAGAATCATCAGAGAGAGACATATTTACAATTAACAATTTAACATTATATGCATGTAATTAAATTAGCATTTACCTGTATGGGCTCAAAACAGCTGAAGGCATTCCTATTTTGCGACTAAGAGGCCTCCACGTCTTGCCGGTGAGGCGTGTATCTGCACTATAATCGCTAGCACCATCGACACTACCGCCAGCTGGAGGCCCACCTCCATATGTCACTCCCCCATGAAAAGGGCTGTCTGCTGGCACCACACTGGCGTTGCCATAACCGTTGAGGTTCCTCTTAAAACCAGCAGTTGACAAATATGAATCTGCATCCCAATCCACACTGTTTGAATGAGGCTTTGACTTGTTGTCATTATTTGGTGGCATCTCTGTTGCATGGCTCGTCTCCATCCTCCTGGCATGTAACTCTTCGAGATCAGTTATTGGATAGGAGAGCTTGCAACCCGGGCAAACACTGTTTCCATTGGGCCCAGCTGCCTCCTTGAAGCACACAGCACATACTCGGATGTCACACTCACATGTTGGCACATCCAACGCCTTGTTGTTGCAGCCCGGCAGCTGACACATACTTGGAGCAAGAATAGGCCTTTCTTCAACCTTCCGTCGCAATCCGTGTGCACGTGTGCTTGAGGTGTAGCCTCCCGTGACAACAGCACTGGAGAGATATTCACCCTCGAGCCGCTTAATGTCATCCATCGACGCTGGCGAAGTCAATGGGAGGTTTATGTGATCCGACTCAGAGAAATCTTGAACTCTGACGAATTTGCCCGTTGCTGTTCGTCGGGCTGCATAACTCGATGGGTAGCTCCCCTCGCTCCTTGCATCCAAATTCCGATCCATAAGTCTGGGTCTGGTCTACAAATATATTTCAGGATCTGTGAGTTACAAAAACAAGTCTTCAAAGGAAAGGAAAATATAAACCAAATTTGAACATAGTAAATGATAATAATGATGTTGATGTTGGGTTTCTTCACAGGTCACAAGTAGAAAGGAATATATGAGGATCTATACAAAGAGAGGATTAGTGGAATAGCACTAAGATTTATATATGCCCATAGAATTATAAGAGAGAGAACGGTCAATTGTGTAACCAAATCAATAACATGGGGATGTAATTGACTTCAGCACAAGGAACTAATTAGAAAAAAAAACGCTGTTGGGTTGGTTAATTTGGATATTGTAGAAGTAACTTTCACTGAGAAATATTCACAAATGACAGAATAAAAATACTGGTTACCAGAAAGGTTCCAAAGGCATCTACTTCAAAAAAAAATTAAAAAAATAAAAGAACTCTCCTCTTTACAGAAAATCTCAACTTCTGCAAGCATTTAATTCTTTCAGGAAGCAATCTAGCATTGCATGTAGTTATTATTCTTATAAAATCAAAACAAGGTATTGGTGAATGAGATTGCAGAATAATACATACTTACAAATGGTCTTTCGAATTGAAGAAGTGGCATCGTCAGAATTTTAAGTATATTTATAGGCCTGCTGGTCTTCTTTTTAAATATATTCTTTTAATTTTAATATGGTTGGCACATTCAATTGGGAAACTCTCCATGCAGACCTTAAAATATCAACTATAATTGTGATGATGATGATGATGATGATGATGATGATGAATAACAACTGCTATACAATAGCGAAGAGTTTTTTTTCTTTTTTTTTTTGTGTCGAAGTCAACTTCCCGTGAATGCAATATTTCATGATGCAATTCATTTAAGCAATATGGACACGCTGGAAGAGGTCAAAAACGGATGTCTAACAGAAAACTACATGAATATAAACTTAATATCACTAAAAGTATACATGCTCGATGTAAAACAAGGGAACTGTTAATCATTTCCCATGTTTTACATTATTACTGTACATCAAAAATATTTATACTGAATAAATAATTAATTCGGTCTTTTATAACCCTTCATGGAAATTTAGTTAATTCGGTGATTATTTTCTTTAATGTTATAGTTCGGTACGTAGTGGCACAATAATTCCATTATTTCAAAACGTTAAAAAAAAGAAAGAAAGATAATTTATCAAAAGCAGCTAACAACAACATGCATAAGGTTGGTGG
Organism: x Bolboschoenoplectus mariqueter; assembly: GCA_037678475.1. Taxonomy (NCBI): domain Eukaryota; kingdom Viridiplantae; phylum Streptophyta; class Magnoliopsida; order Poales; family Cyperaceae; genus x Bolboschoenoplectus; species x Bolboschoenoplectus mariqueter. Next base: position 2,404,588 of record CM075236.1, on the reverse strand, counting down.
TGACATGTTATCACGACACTTGAATTTGTTCTCGTGGCAAGCGAACTTCATTCGGACTTGTCACCACGATTCTCTTTGCTACTAATTAACACAATAATAAAATGCATGTAATTGTACTGTGGAGTCAAATTGATAAATTTAGTTAGTTTTACATGACCTGCCAAGCATTAATGTCGTGCCTTTTTTCTTTTCTTTTGTTTTTTTTTTCTGAGAGGTTGTGCTATGAACCAAAATCTTTGATGATTATTGTATTTGAATGAATCATAATCATTAATTTTGACTTTATTTTTTTTATAATATATAAATTATGATTCATAATAAAACTAGCATTTTTTTAATCCCTCCGTGTTATTTAGTTTTCTTTTCTCTTTTTGTTCCGGAAAAGTGTTGTTTCATACATTTTTGGATCATCTCGTTTAGTATAAGAAAAGATCTATATCTTAAAATCCGTTGAATCTGTATTTTTTTAGACAGTCGAGTTTAAGGATTTCATTAACAAGTTGCAAAACTGATTATTATTAAAAAAATAAATAAATAAATAAAATTTCTTTACTAAGAATCTAAAGAAGCACTATTCAATACAATATCATGCTATATAATTCAACACAATATATTAAACTACTAATAAGAAACATCATTCATTGGAAATACTATAGATATAAAAATAAATAAATAAATTTATTTTAAGAAAAATAAAAAATAAACAAATTCAACACTCAAAATTATGTTTAATCAAAACATAATTTAGAGCGTTTCCAAAAATCATGGGAAATACAAATTCAATTATGTTATGCTGTTGGTTTGATTTTAAGTGATATGTTTTTCAAAATGCATAAACAATATGTGCTTGGCGAGCTAACTAAAATTCAATCTATATCTTTTTTTTAATAGAAGGGTTTCTGTTAATTCCGATATTTATTCATTTTTAAATATCTTTTGCGGGACTTAAACATATGTTTCTCTGTAAAGAGGTGAAAAAAATAAATTTTAAATTCATTATTTTTTTGGTCTGATAGGTCGGAGCGGACATGTAGGTCAAGTTACACGGGCTGCTCTTACACCCCTAATTATAATTAAATTAAAAATTATTGTTGTGGATATCAAAGTCAGCCATATGGAAAACACTGCAAAATATATGTTTGAATATTCAATTAGCATAATCAACGAAGAAAATATATGGTCGATCATATATATTATTTTAAATAATTATATGGAAGAGAAGAAATGATACTTACTATAAAATTTGCTATCAAAGCAAATAAATTTAAATATATTGAGTAAAGCTAGCGTGTTCCTAGGAGTACGGAGCCCTTCGGTGTTCCTAATTCAAAAAATTATCAAATCGATTTCAAACGAAAAATCTAAGTTACTCAATAAATTCTTCATATTAAAATCTCATAGGATACTGAAATTTTTTATTTTTAGGATTTTCTAATTATTTGTTACGGATTTTTTAAAATGATTCTGATAATAATAATAAAATAATATTTTTTTGCATATAAAAATATGTCATTTTCCAAACTATGAAGTAAATAATTAGAAAATCCTAAAAATAAAAAATTTTGATATCCTATAAGATTTTAATAGAAAGAATTTATTAAACAACTTCAATTTTTTGTTTGAAGTCGATTTGATAGGTCTTTGAGTTAGAAGCACCGAGTGGCTCCGTACTCCTAGGAATACGCTAGTTTTGCTCAAATATATTTATTTTTTCATATTATCCTTAGTTAATTGAATGACTGTAATTACTTCTCGTATAATTTCTTATTAGTACATGATGTAGTGAAGCAAACTTTATATTTGACAACTGTAAATACTTTAGAGAAGAAAAAAAACCTAGAAACACATCCTCAAGTTGAAAATACAAATACTATTTCAATACGTATCAAATTTTTTATAGTCTTAGTTTTTGGTCTAGTGACAAAAACAAATATTCTTCGTATGGAAGTTCGTAGGTTTGAAATTCTGATAGAGAGTATTTTATAAACATTCAAATTTAAATGAATTAATCCTTATTTTTATCTCAAAAAAAAATGTTTCTTGCAGTCTTGATATGGAGTTGGAAGTTCACTATATATAGTTCCAGAGTAATATATTTGTCAAACACATTAACCGTAAATTAGTAGAAAATTATTTCGGTTACATATACTTAATCAAACAATATTAAGTTAATGTATGAGATATGATGACCTTGACAAGTTTTTTTTTTAAATTATACATGAAAATTAAAGCTTGCATTCTAGAAGAATTGAACAAATCAATATTTCCTAAGTTTAATAGGAGGAAAGGAAAAACCCATTCAAACCAAGTTTTTAATAGAACAGAACAAATAAAAAAATTTCAGCACAAGAAACATTTATGAATGGGCATGAATTATGTCATGCATATTTTATAATAGCCTATTTTATTTATAAAAAAGAAGTCTGTCTCTTGGAGAATGAGGTGCTCATAAAATATTTTGTGGATTGCCACTAATGAGCTTGAATTTTCCAACTTAATTAATTATTAAAACAGTTTTAAAAGAGGTATTTCTCCTGTACTTTTGTTAAAAAGAGAGAAGTCAAACAAAAAAAAATCCAATTATGTGATCTGTCAGTTTGTTAATGTATGCAAATTAAATGTTAATATGTGTCGTTATTATGCAATAATTGGTACATTAATGTTCTCCCTCGTCTCCATATTTGAATTTAAGTTGTGTAAGTCGAGTTATTATTATTAGTGGTAATTGAATTGAATTGAGTAATAAAAATTAGAGGTGTGATAATTGTAAATTAATTATGCACACCACAAAATTCTGGATACATATTATGTAGATCGGAGAAAAAATATTCAAAATTTTCAAGACCCGCACTCCTCATTTCATACATATATACAAAACAAAAGTGTTTATACTAATATTTAAATATATTCATACAACATTCAAATGTATTTATACTAACACTCTAATGTGTTTGTACTATTATTCAAATATGTATATACTAACATTGAAATGTATTTATACATGAGATAAAAGCATTTATACTAACATTTAAATGTGTTATGACACAGCAGATCATAGTGTAACAAGCCTTGATACATATTAAACCATATTGTTATGGCATGTAACTATTATTATTAGTGCCGAATTATAAAATACAGAAATGGTGCGCAGAAGATAGGGGATAACAAGAATTTTTCTAAAATTACTTTACATAATAAAATCGTTAACATGAATAATAACTCATTTTACATAAATAATAAAATTGATATCGATAACGATATTAATAATGATATCTCTCAAATATTTTCTTTTTTTTAATATATTCTTCGTACTTTCTCATGCATGCTACTTACACTAGCTATTTTATTATAGCTGATATTCTCTAAATAGAATTATATTAGTGCGAAGGCACTTTTAATTCCACGAACTCGTACAATAATTATGCTTGTTGTTTCCATTATGTTGTTGATCTTTTTTCCTTTGTACCACTTTAATATATGTATGCAAAACTTTTCATGTTATATCATTACTTATTATATGACTATATATAGAAAATGTTTCCAAATCAAATCTTTAATTTAGAGGAGTTCATTATTCGAGTGTTCTTTCTAAATCAATATTTCAAAACAAAGTCTCATTTAACAAAATATGAGGTGATCGTCGTTCTTATGTTTGAAAATATAATTTGTCAGCTTGAATATAATGGACGAAATCTTCATTTTTGATATTTTGATTTCACAAAAACATTCTCGAAAATTGATTGAGTAATTTTGTACGTGTATGCAGTGCTCATGACGACGTAGTTTAAGATCGACTGTTCAAATTTGCTGTTAAAGACTTTTTATATTTAAATTTAAATATTGATATAGAAAAGGATTTGGGACACTATATAATGGAAATTAAATATTTGAGTTTGTGATATTTTGCTTTTTAATTATTAGTCAAATGCTATACGACCAAATTAATATAGCCTGAACAACATTTAATAATTGAAGTTTCACGAATGTTCTTTTAACGAACATCTAGTAGTTTAGGATTTAGGGTTTTAAAATTTTCCTAATATATTGGCAAAAATCAAAGAAATCAATTTGTTTACAAGTGGAAGGAGAATAATGACATGATGTTTAAAAAAATAATCATGGTTTTTTAAAGAACATACGCATCTAATAGAATTCTATATTTTGCTTATGGCTGATATATAAATTAATTATTAATATCATCATCGATATCGATTTTATTATGAGAGATTTAATGCCTATGATCATTGATGTCACGTCAATGATTATAAAATTAAATTTCAAATAATTATTTATTAAACTGTTAAATAACAAAAATAATTAATTAGACATTTTGTATATATCATTCTATACGGATATACAAAAAATTACAAAATTTTTACTTTATTTTGATATGTATCAAGCACTAATAAAAATCAACAGACCAAATTTTATGATTTAATTCACTCATTTGATGACTATCGAAACAAAATTAAAATTAAATATTTTTTTTACATGCATGTTATTGAGATGGATTAAAATATATATAATAATTTATATATATTAATTAAAATATAAATGATAAAATAAATACAATGAACATCAATGATCATAATTATTAAATTCCTTCTTTTTTATTATTTATATTGAATAAATTATTATTCACGTTGAGAAGCAACCAGATCAACAACTACAAGAGGCTCTTTTGGAATTCTAATTCAGGTCAGGAGCGGAAGATTGGATTTGGAGCATCATTGGGCTTCAAATTCTCTTCAATAGATTCAAATTCAGGTGCAATGCTCCGTTCCAGGGGCCTCCGTGAAAACTAACGTACAAAAAAGCTTCAAGTTTGTGCAACATTGGGCTCCAATTGGTAATTATTTTCAAACTTCAACCTTAAACGTTTAATACAGCCCAGCCCAAATTTAGAACTTCGAGTGTAACTGGGTTCCTTTGGTTCATGGTTTGAAGCTCACTCAGCTTGACATCGCATGGCGCGCTCTGCGGAGTCTTTGTGCTGCTCGGTACAGGCGTTGAGAGAGAGCGAGAGAAAGAGAGACGCGAATGGAGTTGAGGGAGAAGAAAAAGACTAGCTAGGGGAGGTATATCCGTCCCCATTGTACCCTTTCTTTAATCATTGCATTAAGAGTGTTATTAAGTTCGCACTCAAGATGTTCGATGAATTATCCATGTGATAATTTAGTCGGGTTCACGGCAACCTAACCATTCCGACATAACATTATTAGTCTGGTTAGCATGTTCTCCATAAAAAATTTGCTAACGATTGTTGTCAGTGTTGTCTGTTAATGTTCGGCCAAATAGTTAGCCTTGGAGTAAAGAAGAAACAAAGGATAAGACGAGTCTTGCACCAAAATATCGATTGGGACACAAATGAATTATATCTGTAAAACAGCAAGAAAAGAACAAACTCAAAAGACAAAAAAAAAAAAGGAAGAAGAAGAAGAAAGGAGCTTTAAGGGAAGCTGAAAGATGCACTGAAATCCGATTGGGCTGCAGTTGATGATGGGTTGATCGACACAGTTAACAAAGCAATCATGATAGCAATAAGCCCCGACCAAATGAACACAATAGTAGGTGTCTTCCCTCTCCTCGCCACAAGATCCTTTGCGAACGGGAATAAATGGACCAAGACCCAGATACTTAAACAGACACCTCTGATTAATTTTCCCCAACTATGTTTCTCACGCAATATTTCTCTTGTTACGGCTACGGAAATTGCAAGTACATTTGCCATCATGATGGTGATTGGCAGGACCATTAGTGTTGTCCACTTGACGACATACAGATCAGCATATTCCTCCTCTTCATTTTTGTTGCCAGATTTTGAAGCCAATGCAAAGGATACATCAATTCCGGCAAACAGCTTTATCATCCCTTGTAAGACAGCAAAAAAATGCACGCTGGTGCCGCCAATCATCCAAAATTGTTCATTGCACCTCCAGTCGTCAAAGCTGATGCCCGACCAGTTCATCTCCATTGCTCCCAATATGCTAAGTGAAACAAAAATCCCAAGCAGGTAGGCGAAGAATGTCACATTGAGGCTTTTCACTATGAATTGGTCAGAGAAGAGCGAGACTGTGGGGATGAAGCAGTAAACTATGAGGAAAATTTATGTGAATGGGTAGGGTCCAATGTTGATGTATGCAATGCGTTGGAGAAAGTTCAATCGTGAACCCGCAAAAATTCCATTATTGCGTGAAAAGAAGATATCGACTGATCCAGTGGCCCACCGGAGTGCCTTATCATAGAAAACAACAATTTCAAAAAACTGAAAAAAAGCATTTACCAGAAGTATGTGCTATTTACTTGGTATTGTTTAGAGATATATCTGAAATGAAAACCTTGTGGAGAGTAATTGTAAGGTTGATTGAGGTGGTGTGACGGAAGGCATCTCGTTTGGAAATGCAATAGATGGAACTCCATCCACGTTTATGCAACTCATACCCAGTGACAATATCTTCTAATCACTGGCCCATAGGCCCAGCCAACTCCTCGAACCCACTTGGTCTTCTCCTCATAACCGCATGATACTACACCAATGGCTTCTCTGACCATATGTTGAGTTAGTGCCTTATATCCAACACCAGATGTGCCTGGTTTGAGCCCGTTCTTTGTTGCTGGCTGGAGAGAAAATGGCCGTGCGAGGTACTCCGCAACCTCAATTGATTCAAGGAACAGGTGTGAGTTGCCGAATTTCTTGAGCCATTTTGACTTGCCTGGTAAATCTGAATTCACCAGAAGTGGCTTCTCATCCTCCGGGCTGTCAACCATGACAGTATGATGCTGATGGAGTGTATTATATTTAGGGGCTCAAAACCATAAAGTGCAATCCTGCGAAACATAGAATTGATGCCGAGATATACTGGACATTGTAATCCATCCAATCCTCGCATGTTGACTTTAAAGAAAAGTCTATTTCGGTTGGAGTAACGGTCCGAAATGCTGACCCCATCAGACCATTGAAGGAATTGGATAAACGCAACATTTTCACCATGTTTATCCATCATGAAGCACATAGCCTCATGAAGGGCTTGTGAGTTATAGACATATTGATCGCAATCCAAGTCAAGGATGAATGGGCCATTAGACATGACTGCCGAGGCACGAAGAAGTGCATTCATGGCACCTGCCTTTTTGTTGTGGTCATAACCCTGGCGCTTCTCACATGACACGTATACTAGCATTGGGATCCGCACATCTACCTTTGTAAAGTCAACTGAAACACCATTGCTTCCTTTCCGGCTTCCAAATTGTGAATGACAGCCTTGTGGCAATGACAGGACCTAAGATAGTTTGCACTACCTCATCAATGGAATTCATGTATCACATCAATAAAATTCCATGTATCACATATTGAAAACTTCATTATTTTTCAGATTCATGTACCTGTACGACACCAGCATGGTCTGATTTTTTGTGGTCCTGTGATGGATGAAGCCAGGTTCCAGCCCAGTGGGTGGCATCTGACATCCAAGTGGCCTTAGAAATTTTCTTTGTCAGTAATTGTAGCACAATATCTTCATCTACCTGATGAAATTGATGCATGGTCTCCACACGTGCATTCGAAGCATTGTTTTTTCGACGGATTAAATTTGGTAGAGCAGTGAGCCGAACCTTGAACATATCATATTCTCTTTTTAACAATCTCCAGTCTCGAATGAAATCTGGTCTCACCTACAATCCACGAAGTGGCTACACTTTAGGTTTTTGTTGGATAACAGGTAATTTCAAATTTGGTTATTTATTTGAGATAATTATAGTAATTTGACTCATGGAAAGTCTCAAAAAAGACCTGTCTATAAAACTTTGTATGCATGAGAAAATTTTTTGTCTTGTATTTATATCTCAGATGATATTAACTAGATTCTAGATATTTACAACAAAAGCTTCAGGATAAGGTTTTTGTTGGATTACTGGGAATTTCAAATTTGGTTATTTATTTGAGATAATTATAGTAATTTAAGGCATGGAAAATCCCAAATCAAAGACCTGTCTATAAAATTTTTTATGTATGATAAAATAGTCCGAAGATTTGAGTTTATTTTTTTCTTTTTATTCTTAAATTTAGTGTTTTTATTTTTTATTTTTTTCATCTTGCAACTATATCTCAGATGATTAACTACATTCCAGATATTTACAACAAAAGGTTCAGGATAAGTGCCCCTTAAAAATATTTATTCACGAGCAAGTCCCTGACAAGCACAATTTTTGTTTGATTTCTATTGTTGTACCTTATCTTGTTAGAACATTATCCGTGATCCTTTAGTGAACTCTAAATTAACATAAAATTATCTTGATCCATGCTGTCGGTCTTCTGGAGAGACACAACCCCGTTGATCACCGGATTCCTTAAGCCTTCGTGGTAATCCTTCTCTTCTCCGATGGAGAGACGAAGAAAATCGGCTCGGCGGTTTTCTTCTCTTTTCAGAAAACCCGAATTTGATTGGAGAGAGGAAATCTGTTGGTTGCCTTATGACGATAATCGAAAAAGGACGGTTCTTGATCCCTTTATAATGGGTGTCAATAACCGAAAGGTTGGCAAACCACTGGTTATGTCTTAGCGGATCCATACCAGATCTAATTTCTCTCTTAACGGGTTTACTTTCAAAATCAGAAAACTGCCTATTAGTTGTATTCTCCAGGGACCAATAACATAATTATATTATTACTAAACTTTATATAATTTAGACCATCACTAAATCATAAAGTTATTAATACGTATTTTACACATTAAGGGCCCCACTTCTCATGACACATATTGAAACCCGATAAATAATACTTAATTTGATCACTTCATAACGGATCTAATTAGATATATGATAGTCTATTATTCAATATATATTTATATTACATATAAGCCCATATAATTTTGTAATTAATAGAAATTAATTCCAACATATCCTTGTAAGGATCTCTTTTTAATCCGAAGTATCCCTCGGGGATTCTCGGTTCGATGCTATGGTTTCTGCAAAATGGAACCCACAACTTAGCAAAATGGGCTGCCTCGGCCAGTGCCTCAAATGTTAAAAGCTCACCACTGTCATCTGAGAGGTAGCAAGCCAACTTCTCAACAGGGTAATCAGCTGCAGGAACAGACAGTATGGTGTTAACAGTTACCACTAGCGGTTCCTGTTCTGGATCCACAGTAGAGACAAAAACATCAATACCAGGAACTTTGGATCTACTGTTGGGAGTCTCCTCAAACCTTTATTTTAGGACACCAATATTTGCCACCCGATTAATTGGCCAGAGCTTTGATAGCTGGTCAAGGAGCCATGTAATGACGAACCATATCTCGCAAATGACCGACATGGCCCTGAGCCAGACTGCATCTCTGTTGACATGATTAATACGCCATATGAGAAAGAGGACAAGTACTGTAATCCGCCCGAGAACAAGCAACCTGGTCAAGAAAAATTGTGAAAAAGTTATTAGAATTGAACGTCAATTCGTGTTGTAATTAGTGTACCATAAACCCTCTACAACGATATATGGTAACTTATGTTAATCAAGAAGAACTTACGACTCAATCTTCTGCTAAAAGTTTAAGCATGAATTCTTACTTAAAAGTACTTGCTCAAAACAAGGGGCACTCGACATTTTTTCCAATTTTAGTAATTCAATATTAAGTCTCTCTGCTAACAATAATGTTTCAATTACAGAATGAATATTCCTTCTTTTAAAGAATGGATGGCCCATCAACTACCAAAAGGCATCATCTAATTTTACTCAAACAAGTGTATACACTCAGTGTTCTGGTCAAGTTTTAGCATAAAAATAGCTTCATCAGTTCAGGGTTAAGGATGTTGTCAGGGATCTTGACCTTCCGGCTGAGCGGCCTCCACGCTTTGGCATCGGCTCTCTCAGTTCCATCTTGTTCATCAGCAACACCACTGCCATGACCATCAGCAATACCTGCACCGGCATTACAGTCACCTGTTCGCCACCGCCATCATGACCACCAAAAGTGCTGCTTCTGGTACTCTCATTTATCATGCTTAGAAGATCGACATGGTTGCCCGCATTGCCCATGGTGCCACGGTGACTCTTCCCCCCAGTCATCACCCAATTCATTATGCTCCATGTCTCACCACCATTGCCGTTTTTAATGGGCCCGTTGGTCGGTGAATGCTCAGGCAATTGTGGAGGACATGATTGTGGTCTTGGTGGCAGGCCCATTCCATGTTTTACTTCCAGCTGTACGGGCGCATGTGCTGGTGTCTGCATCAGGTCCTTGTGCCACCTGGCTTGGTGACCAACCATGGAAAAATGGAAGATGCAGAACCTTTGTCAATTTCTTGGACTGATTATGTTGAGTCAATTAATGAGCACTGTTTATACAAATAAATAACCCAGGAGAAAAGACAATTTTGCACGTATATGACTGAAAATATGATTCCCAAACAACCCATAAATGGGGGCCCCACAACTTAATATAACGAAAGGTTTACCATACTGTAGATGGCACCTCACCTTGTACAACTGTCTAAGGGACACTTGGTACCAGTGCATTTAAGAGTAAAAAGAAAAATTGAGAACAATTAAAAACAAGGAAAAAGAAAAAGAAGTCTTTTGTTATTGCTGTGGAAGGGGAATTAAATTCTAGCTGTTGTGATTTGTGCTGGTTATGTTTGAATTTGTGTAAGGTACCAAGCTGGTACTGCTCTTTAATTACTCATGTTTGTGACTCTCCACTGATAAAATGACTTCGTTGATGCAAATCATACATATGTTATCATGTTATCATGAAAAACCAATCATAAAAATATACTTACAATTCAAAATAACTACAAATAAACATGTCATCAAAAAATCGTGTCCCATCTGATATTGTTTTCTAGGTTCTGCCCGGCTGCCCCTCCCCCTGCCTCATACAAAGAAAATTTTGCTTGGAAAATCTAGGGAAGGAATCTGTTGGGATCTTTAGGACTGATAAGTGATGACCATGATCTATTAGTCAATAACCGAATATAGTCAATTTAGAGATGAATATGTACTGCTAAAGATGCATTAGATTCAAAAAATAAATATGATAAATTATTTTTGTATCCAAAATTTTACACCTCTTATCCACGCTCCAAAAGTATTCATACTTAATATAGTTATTTATATTTTATTTTAAAAATATTTATATCTAATATACAAAGTATTTATTATTTTTCAAAAAAAATGTGAACATTATTGAGACGCAGATAAAGAGTATGGATAAGAAATATAATTATCACTTTCTTTAGTTATGTGCACTATATGAGACGTGACTGTAGGACAGTAGGATTGCCAAAAAAAAAATGGATCTTGAAAAAAAAATGGAGCCAATTAAAAATCAAAATATTTTGACGCAACAGAGAAGCAAAGTATTATTATCTAAATGAAATATTTCTTTAGTGTTAGACTGATGAATTAGATTATTTTTGTATAGGTGGATCTTTTTTTTTTGAATAAAATGGTGGGTTTTATCAAATCTAATCAATCGGTGGGCACTTATAACGACAAAGGATTGATTTATTTCTTTTATTTGAATAAAGTCCATTTAGTGGAGTTTTCTACAATAATTAAGTTGTCAAATTTGTTTTGCAAATTTAGGTTAATTAAAGGCAACTTATGCATTATAATTAAGTATTTTCAATTTCAAATTCTAATAAAAAAATGAATAGCTTGAGATGTACTTGATAAATTATTGAAAATGAAAATCAATATTTTTCACATAATCATGGGGACCATGCACCTCACAATGTTAACTAACTAGAAACTACAAAAGGAAGAGACAAACTTCAGTATATTGAAAACCTCCTTTGAAACCTTCTTTTAAGTTGCTTTATCAAAATGCTAGTGTCTTTTAATTGTTGATATCTTATATATAGACAAAGAGAGATAAAAGAGGCTATTGTCAAAGAGGGGCAATTTCACCATAATTATTCTGACAATTTTGATAATAAAGTTTCAAAAAAATTAAATAAAATTGATAACTAAAAAATTAACTTAATAAGTAGGTTATATAAATAATTTAACAATTAAATTCTATACAATTTAAGTATTGTTGATGATGCATCAAAGATCGTTAATTTTGAACAGTTGAAATTTCAAAACACTTAATGGATAGTGAAACATATATGAAATCTCATCGCATTTTATAAACATAATATATGGATAATATAAATTATGTCTATAATCTTATATTACAAGTTCATTCAAAATAAATAATTATCAATTGATCCCCTCATTGTTAAAATATTAGTATTTTCAGCTGATATACAGGTGGTTCACAAGTTAATTTTTTTAGAACGGTAAATTCAAGCAGCTTATTTTAACCTATGTAACAAAATATTTCTATTTGCTCATATTTTTGAAAAATAGTTCAATATGGTATGTAAACATTGATATTTTTACTATAATATAATCATTTTTCAAAAGCCTCAAACAAAAAGCTAAAACATTCTAAAGATTGTATTTTGATATTATCATACTGAGCTGTTTGAGTTGGCCATTCCAACATTAGAAGAAAGTAAGTTTTAGTCTGTTTAGATTGTTTGTGTATCAACCAAAATCCAAATGATCTCATAATATTCTCTTTTCTTTCTACACACATCTTTATGCATGTGTGTAAAACATTGATACAGTACCCCTTGTCATGTTCTCATTTCATCCATGATCCACCATCTAATTAAATCTGGTCGATGTAGCAATGATTTAGCATTATATTTATTGACAAATATGGTTGCTAACACAATACCATGTTAATATTTAATTAATTTTTAGTCGGTAAGGAAAATTCAGGATAAAATTGTTAGGTCAAATAATTTTTTTGTATTGATCCCAAAATTTTACACAACAATATCAATAAAAAAACATAAAACAATGAATCCTAATCTCCAATTCAACTATGTTTACCACTTATTTTCTCCTTCATTAATATTTTTTATCACTCTTCCTATTTTTTTTCTGCCTTTTTTAATTAAAACATGCCGGCAATTAATGTTTAAGCCTTTTCAAGCAGAACCATTTTTCTTGGCTGAAGACATATGAAAACTTGGAACATTAAATAATTATTTTCTTATGTACAGTTAATAAGGTCTAAATAAATAATTTTATTTCAGAATTTGAAAACCTCCAATTAAAAATATTTTTAACGTTTTGTACTAACATTAATTTTAGGGTACAATCAATGATTTGTGAAATTAATTTGATCAGCCTTTTATATTACTAATTAACAAAGCTTGATTACTACTGATTAATGTTTCATCTATAGGGTAAGTGCGATTAGTGAAGTTATTAACAAGTGTAACTAAGTGCAATAATTAGTGAAGAAGTTATCGATTTAATTAGGAACTAATCAACAAGTACCATGTTTTGTAATGAGCAATTACAGTTGAGAAATAAACAAAATAATTATATTAATTTAAGCCAGAATTAGTTCAATATATATCATGCATTATAATATGGGATGCCCACAACATTTTTTTATTATCATGGCATTATGCGCCTCACAATGTGGCAATAGGGAGGATAGAAAAATTAATATACAGTTGTGACTTGTAAGTTGCATAAAATTAAGTATCTCTTGATCTTATTTATATAAAGTTAGTTATAATAAACCCCTAACTTGTGATTACCATATATATACAAATACTTCTTTTTTTTATCATCCAGCCTATAGTCTTATTAAGTTTCCTTGGTTTCTAGATTCCATTTCATTCAATTTGGAATTTTTTATGTAATTGACAATTGCATGTGTCAAGCTTTCATTAATAATTCAAGTTAAAAATTGTAAGGTCATCTATAATCCTTAAGTATGTGAAGGCACCTTAAGACAAACTTTCTATAAATATTGAAAGAGAAAATAGACTTGTTTTATTGTTAAGATTAAATTGACTGAATCTAGAGAAAATAGACTTGTTTTATTGTTAAGATTAAATTGACTAAAGATTCATTCATAGTATTTTAGAGAGAAGATTCAATCATGCATACCAAATTAGCTTAAAAATCTAATAGCACACATAGGAAACACAAAACAAATTGTACCATCTCAACAAAAAAGAAACAAACAGCTACTAAAACAAATCGGCTCTTCTTTTAACTATTCTCTTCGGCTATGTTGATATGTGCACTAATCCTTCAGTCTTGTCCAAATTCATGCATTGGTACCTCCTCTAGAAGTGGTACCACTATGTATTTCACTTTTTTAATGAAGCTGCTAGATTTCTTGTCATTTTTTCCCCACGGTTTTTGAACAGGTCAAAAGACCTTTCAAGACCTCAATCTTACTTTTTGAAGCTAGGAGAGAAAGATTCTATATTCGTTCTTATTTCTCATCTGTGATGTTAGATCAAAAGAATCTCCATGTTTAAAGATCAATTGCAAAGCCTTGGAAAGTATGTTGTATAAGACATTACTAAGCATCAATTCAAGGGGTGAAAAATCAAATAATATCACATTTTAATTGCATATACCCTAATAAGCCTCCCTCCATGCATGCATGTTCTCTTATACAACTTATACCTTCATTGATAAATCCAGACTCTAATTATTACGAATAACACCTAAAAAGGAAAATGTTAGGCTACATTCCCATCTCTCTAAAGAGAAACTAACTCTATACATCATCTCTAGTTCGTTCCTTGACGCGCCTCTCTGCAACAGGTACGAGAACAGCAGCAGCAGCAGCAACTTCTATAACAACACCCACAATCACAAAGGCACTTTTTTAGAAAGGTACAAGGCCACGTTACGCATCTCCAACTAAGCCACTGGCACGAACAATTTGGTTTTCTACACCGAATCCTGCAACAGCAATTGGCCGTAAAAGTTGTAGTGCTGCTCGTACTGATTTTATTTTTGTTACTGATTTTGCGGACATTATGATTTCTTGGTTTGGAGAAATTCATGGTTTGCTTGATCTTTTTGAGCTGAGTGGCGGTTGTCATGCTCTCCATTTCACGAATGAATTTGTTGACATGGCGGATATAGTCGGGGTACAGTTCCAGATTGCAGTGACCACCTCCTTTGATCCAGAGGGGCTCATATGGATCCTTGGCTCGTTTGTACAACCCATTTCCATGTACCCAATTCACCACATCATCCTCGGTTCCCTATTAACAAAATTGCAGAATATAAACATGCTCATATTCTACTCATGTACTCGTAACTTTTGCGCACATATCAACCAGTGGACAATATTCATAATATCTTTATCCTGATATCATGGTGGTGGTTATTTCTGGTACAGGTCAGATACAGGCCAATAGGTCTAATTATTTTTTCCCTTCTATATGTTATAGGGAGTTATGATGGCATGCACATTGTGCAATTAAAAACATCGACTTGTAACCAACACCCCCCCTCCCAAAAAAAAAATAAAAAATAAAAAAGAACCCTCCCAAAAGAATTTAAGCAAATGGTCTCCAAAAGAATTTTCTATTTCCTGTTTTGGGTCCCAAAAGTAATCAGTCATTTCATTTTTTATTCTAAATATTTTCCTCTGCTCCATTTGGTTCTGTACCATCAGTTTCCGCTAGGGATATCACCAAAATTAACAAGTCGGTGCCTACTACGACTTCAGTTACTTTTTTCTTTTACTCAAATATAATTGAAGAACCAAAATAAAGCATACCAAAATGCTTAGGGACCAAAATGGTAATTTCAAAGGTGAACAAAACAGGAAAAAATGTGCGCCTTGGAGAACCATGTGCTAGCAGTTCAGCAAAGCATACATGTACCCTACGACTTGTGATCCAGACTGATTGGCAGTTAGGATTGGTATCGCTTGGGTAGCTGGTACAAGGTGGTACACTATTTACAGATCTCAAGTGTTGTGTAAGTAATGAAGTAACTTACATGAATGACAAGTACGGGGCATTTCACCTTCTTTATTTTTTTCACGTTCTGCATTGAAAAAGATATATTATCAATATATCATGCTCTGGTAATTACTCAGTTTTTTTTTCTCATTTCAATTATGTAGTCATCTATCATACAAGGCATAGGTTGCTACAGTGGCCTACTACTTGTCATTGGGCTTAAATATTTCGGGCTTTGGATTTGGGCAGTATAGGTTTTGAAGTGCTCCTAGAATAAATTTTCTGCAAGAATTAAAGGAAAAAAAAAGCTTCTCCAGAAACAGTACCACTATCTGGTCAACCCTAATAATAACTCACATAAGTGCAAATTTGTGAATTTTAATTTTAGCCACTAGAAATAGCTAACCTTGTAAATGTCAAACCACAAAGTGAAATTGACATGACAAACAACACGAATGCCCGATAAAATCGCACTATGGAGCACCACGCCACGTAACCTAGGAAGACGTGATGCCAGGTGTAGCGTGGGCCCGCTTCCAACTGATTGACCATATAATATCAAATCTTCTTGGCTCACACCATATTCAGTCTCTAAACACTGGTACACTGCCTCAATATCTGCATATGTGTTTGCCTCACTTGGCTTACCACTAGATGCACCATAGCCTGAATAGTCATATCTGTTTGCAAATTTGAAGAAGAAAAAGAGAACTAGTATTGGTACACAATTTCATATGTGACAAAGAAAAGATTCTTTGCATGGAAATTATTATATGCTAAAAATCAAGCAAGTGCAGTTGCATGTGATGTACATACAAAAGAAAAGAATAAGTAAAGGTGCATCATGCATAAAGATATTACTTGTGGTTGTTGGGGGGCCCTACAAAACTACCAACATGATCCTCATATATGATGGAACCTAAGATACATGTTTCTGTACTAAAAGATTATATTATCTTTCTTAGCTACATCCAAATTTCTGGCTAAGTTTCTGGGGGGTGACATAATTCAAACCCGGATACGACATAAGCTAATGGTGATCCAGCACCTTGACTTGTTTAGTACAAACTTGTGAAAAAAAAATGGAATAGGATCTGAAACAGGTTCTTGTCCCGGCTAATTTCGGTCAAGATCGATCAAAAATTATCGATAAGCCTAGTATCTCATTGTGAATTAATGGTGTGGTTAGCAATTCCTTTTGGTAAATTGAGGTTATCGCTAATCAAACAGCACAAACTTTTTTTCAATCAAGTTTTGTACCTATTAACAATAATTAAAAATGTAAAAGAACAAATAAGCATCAAACTTCCCCAAGGAGAGCTGTAAACAAATTAATAAACCTATTAAAGAGACTTCTCCATCTTTTTTTTCTTTTTCTTTTTTTTTTTAGCATAAACCCCCTAGGAATTAATCCTTCCCTTGAGCTTGCTGTTTCTCCTAAAATATTTTTACAATTTCGTACTATAATAAATTTCAGCATTTATATCCCAACCCCCACCCCCAAAAAAAATAATAAAATAAATGAGGGGACAAAAGGAAAAGTTTACACTTTTGTTCTTTGCATTTCTTAAAATTGGTGATGGAAATAGAAAATACCACTTTGGCCCCCAAATTAGAGAAACAAAAGGGAGATGAAAAATAACAGGAAAAAAAAAAGAAGAACAATAACTAACCCAATCAGATTGATTCTCAAATTGATCTTGAGCTGAACAAAGAGATCATACAACTGCCCCAGATCAGCAGCATTTCCATGCGAATAAAGCACAGTAAGCCTGGCAAGTGGATTTCTCAAGTAGAAAGCCACAATCTTGTTTCCTCTCTTAGTATCAAGCAGCAGTACATCCAGAGAGGGGTCCCGCGGGACCCGAGAAGCGGTGACTCGGCCCGTGGTTTCATCCTTCTTCACCGTATATGTGGCCGGCACCGGAGGGAAGAACGCAAATTTTGCAGCAAGGTTAGAAATGGTACATGGATTATCCGAACAGAGCATTTGGGGTCCCGGTTTTCGCCCAAATTCATAGGTTGGGATGAAATTCTCATAGGGAAAAAAGGCGATTTCAAATTGTCACTACATGCTTGAGTAAAATTTTGTGGGGTTTATTTGGTGTTGTATGGAATGATGGTTGAAAAGCAAGGAAGATTCCGGAGTTGGGAGAGAGAGAGAAGAAGAAGAAGAAGGGGAAAACAAAAGAGAAGAAAGGAGAGATTTGAAAGAGTTTTGGGGCTTTTTGTAGGTCTTAGTATAGAAATGGAGAGGAATTGGCAAGTGATTGTGACAAAAGTTGTGTTCTTTGGATCATATCAGGTTTTAAGGAAGGTTTTAGAGAAGAAGGTAGGTTGATTTTGAGGAGAATGGAGAGTATTATTGGTCCTTTGGACGAGATAGCTGAGGCTTTTTTGTGAGAAACAACAATCTAAGTAAGCCTCTCACTCAAGCATGTAGAGAGAGAGATTGTGTGAGAATCGAGTGAGAAACAACAATCTCCTTTTGAGAATCTCTCTGTGACTTGTGAGGATCGAGTGAGAGAGAGATTGTGTGAGAACTGAAACGCTTTCACTTCAAAAAAGAAAAAAAAAATGAAGTAACGCCTGTACTTAAAGGTTCGAATTTCTGTGTCATTACTTGTATGCTACATTCTGTTTCTTGTGACTGTCAATATAAGAACCGTCATTGGGGCCCAGTGAAACAACTCGCAACACCTAGTTGGGCTTAGTTTGTGCCACAGGATTCGGCTCCGCTTGAAGCAGGTTTTGGTTGTGGGTACTTGTATTGGAATTTGGTCTTTTCCTCTATGTACAGGACGTGTAAGGCGAGAACTCCTACGGAGCCCCAATTTGCACCCAATTATATTCTGATGCTGACACAAAGAAGATATCATTAAATTAAAATTCAGAAGTATTCTATTCTCGACTCTCGATAGCACGGACAGGATCTTCTGTGGCGGAAAAAATTGAGAACGCTGCATTGTATTATATGTTAAGCGATGGCGGCATGTTAACAAAAAATTTTGGCTCCGGTTTAAATAAAATGTGAATTTTATATAATTATTATGATAAAATATGATTGCATGAAATAAATTTGAATGTAGTTCATACATTTTATTATATGATGTAGTAAAATGGTGAGTTTCTACTAGCTTGCAAGCCGGAGGTCAATTTTTTGGACGAGCTAAATTATTTTAGTTACATTATTTATAATTTATTTATCTATTAAAATATGGTATATAAATTTTTAAATCATATAGTAGAAGGTAATTATTTTTCAGTTTTTAATCAATTATAAAAGTAGTATATTTTTTATGGTTATTATGTAACGGACTGTTACTAAAATCATTATTTTTATTTTTATTTTTATTTTTATTTTTATTTTTATTTTTATTTTTATTTTTATTTTTATTTTTATTTTTATTTTTATTCTTATTCTTATTCTTATTCTTATTCTTATTCTTATTCTTATTCTTATTTTTATTTTTATTTTCTTTTTCTTTTTCCTTAAATTTTAGTCTTTTCTTCAATCCTATATGTCTTA
Source organism: x Bolboschoenoplectus mariqueter (assembly GCA_037678475.1). Classification (NCBI taxonomy): domain Eukaryota; kingdom Viridiplantae; phylum Streptophyta; class Magnoliopsida; order Poales; family Cyperaceae; genus x Bolboschoenoplectus; species x Bolboschoenoplectus mariqueter. The sequence continues at coordinate 2,385,268 of CM075236.1, read as the reverse complement.
GACTTTTTTGAATTTTTATTAATAAAACTTATTTATAGTAGACAGTTCATTTACGACCTTACAAAAAAAATAGTAGTTTGAAAAATAACTTGTTTCATGAGGACATCCAAAAAAACTTTAGATATTTATCTCCGAATTGTTTTTTTTTCCCTCTCTTTTTTAACAATATCTAGATTTAAATAAAAAAATATGACGAGCATAATACTTATAATATGATTTATATCAAATTTTAAGCATGCATATAGAAAATTTTAGATCATTTTTTTTATTTTATCAGCGTCATTACGTTAGAAAAGACAACATATAAAATGTATTTTGTATGATATTGCTAGTCTAAATCACTTAAGTTGTCGATATGTTTAAAGTACAATGTATGACGTCTGCATTGAGAATTTGGCTCCTCTTAAATTTTATGAAATTATCGAATCAGATATGTATGCTTTAGATTTTCATTGGTTTAAGAGAAATTATTTTTGCACTTAAAAATGTATATATTTAATACAACTGTTATTTACATTTGTTATCAAAAGTATTTATATCTAATATATAAAGTACTTGTTACTGTACATTTTCTAAATAATATAAAAATTAAAGTTAGAAATCTTGTTGAATAGTTTAAATATATATATATATATATATTTAAAAATTTTAAATTTTACTAATATAAGATATAAATATTTTTTCCCATTAAATATAAATATTTTTTAAAAATATATAAATATATATAAAATACATATAATAAATATAATTATCACTCCTCTATAATAAAAATGATTAAAAAAAGACATTGAAGAACTTGCATATATATATTCATCAGCACGCTAGGTCGACTAAAAATAATTAAATTAACTGCATTTTTAAGTTCCTGCAATACGAGTTGCAGCTACCAGATAATAAACAGTAGAACCCTTTACAATACTTTAATTACCTAATCCCAATATTATGTGCTGCTTTGACTACCGTGACTACTCAAAAGCTAGCTACACATCAACATAATTTCATAGACCAAAGAAGTCATGACTGCACTTATGTTAGCACTTGAGAAAATATACATATAATATATTCAAGGGTCCACGACAGAAAACGCTGAACACTGTTCATCCTTTTTTTGATTTTAATTAGAAAAAGAGAGGGGGGGGGGGGGGGTAGGCTATTCTCCAATGAAGCAATTGCCAAATCTAGTCAATGGTCCCAGTAGCAAATTGAACCTTCACATCTGATCTGACTAATATAATTGGTGGCGAGAATCTGATCTGGACCGTCCGATTGGGAATGGACGGAGGAGATGAGTTCCGGACCAGAGATGAAATCTCATGAGAAGCCAATCCGAGCGAAGAGGAGTTTGGTTTGCCTTTTCGCCAACCTATATAAATCTGCTTTATTTATTTAGTTTCTTACTTTCTCACTTTCTTTTACCTTTTTGCAGAATTTTCTTCTTTTTTTTTGGTGGGCTCCAACGAGTCTTCTTTTCTTTTTTTTTCTTTTTTTTTCCTTTTTTTTTCTTTTTTTTCTTTTTTTTCTTTTTTTTTCTTTTTTTTCTTTTTTTTCTTTTTTTTTCTTTTTTTTCTTTTTTTTCTTTTTTTTTCTTTTTTTTCTTTTTTTTCTTTTTTTTCTTTTTTTTCTTTTTTTTCTTTTTTTTCTTTTTTTTCTTTTTTTTCTTTTTTTTCTTTTTTTTCTTTTTTTTCTTTTTTTATTTTTTTTAAGGTGGATGTTGAGGTCCTGGAGTTTTTTTTTTTTTGAACTAGTTTGTTAGTGAGTTCTAATTTTTTTTCTTACATAATATTATGTCGTATGACGACGTACGGATAGATAAATTTTAAAAAAATTAATTTATTTTACAAAAATATTTTAATGTAATTAAATTAATTATATATATATATATATATGTTGTGAGATGAAAGGTATCATATAAAATCTTTGCCAAAAGATCGTAACACCCAAGATAAAAAAAAAAAGGGAAAAAAAAAAAAGAGGAGATGAAAAGTAAGAAAAGTGTTTTCGTGCCAGAATGAAAATAGAGCAAGTCTGATGAGACTTGATGGGATGGGAATTGTTGCCCGAATTGAAAGAAATCCAAAATGTTTGTCTGCTTTTTAGGATAGATTATAAAGTTATGAAATCCTTTTATTTTATTTAAAGGTGGATACTTTGATCTTAATTTTAAATCTTAAAAATTATGAAAGTTATGTTAAATCACAGGTCATCGGACTATGATAACTCTGGAGTAGCTTAGATATTAATTTTCTCAGCAAGCAATCAGATCAAATAAATGCAACAAATGCTAATCTAAAATAGTGTATTAAGAAAATAGAGGAGTGATATTTATATTTTTTTAACTGAATTTTTTATTTATATCTCATATAGATTTATATATTTTTTTAAAATATTTATATTTAATGATATAAGTATTTTTAGTATGCAGATAAAAAATATAAAATATAGAATATGAAGAATATTAGGAACAGTAGATTTTAGAAAGAACTAATCAACAAAAGGAATGCTTTGCTTACCATGATTCAATCGTAGCCGCTCATCATATCAATGGAATTTTCAAAAATTGAAATTTAATTTTTTTTAGAGATTTGAAGAATTATATTATGATATGAAATAATTTTTTAATTTAGCATCTTCGAATTCGATATATTTATATTTGAGGAGAAGAACATATATATATATATATATATATATATATATATATATATATATATATATTTTAGCTCGTTAATTTATTTAGCTTGAGCTTTGTTAATATTGTAAATATTAATTATATTTTATGTAAATAAATTGCAATCATAAATCAAATATAAAATTTATATTTATGTATAATTAAAAATTAAAATACAAATGAAATTAACACCATGATCGTTATTTTGCTATCAAGGAGCGATCGGATCCCCAACAACTGTATAGATCTGCATCCATGTAAATTTTTAGATTATAAAAAGGGATTGCATTATGTTTATTATTATAAAATTTGAATGAATTACAGTCATTAATCTCTCAGTCTGATTTTTTTCCGTTTATTATACAATTTCTGATTCATAATAGAATTAGTGTAAAATTAAATAATTAATAGATTTGGTCATGCATAAGTTGACCAACGGTGTAGTTGTGTATTTACAAACAAGCATTACTCAAAAATAATAGTTCAAGATCAAACCTATATCTCTAACCAACTAAAAAAAATGAAAAATTATTGTTATTCTCCACCTTCTGTATCTTATGATTTAATATTAATAATAAGTATTACATCATAATAAAGTAAGCTGATATGTATCACAGACTGTAACAAACTGTCATGACTTTGCTGTGTTTATTCTGTACATAGATATATTTAAATATTAGTATAAATATTTTTGTTCGATACATAAATATATTTGAATGTTATTTTTATAAATATATTTAAATAATAATACAAACCTATTAGAGTGTTATATAAACACATTTAAATGTTGTATACGTTTTTATCTCATATATATGTATGAAATGAAGGGTGCAAGTCTTTGATATTTTGAACGTTTCATCTCCGATCTATAAAACCTACTCTCGGAATTTTGAGAATCTGCAATTAGAATCCTATGGGGTGTAAGATTAGAGCTCAAAATTGATATACAATTATCACACCTTTAAAAAAATAATAAAGAGAGTAACTTAGATATCATATTATTCGGAGATTATCTCAGAAGCTCATCTTCATATATACACGTTACATTTAGGGGTGTGTAATTGGTCGGTTCAATTCAAACTGAATTAAATATATACAACCAAAATTGTATTCAGTTTATCAAATTATCAACCGAACCAAACTTATAAAAATATCAACCAAATAAACCAATATCCAAATAAACCGAAATTTTGTTCGTTTCATTCGGTTGAACCAAATTTATATTGGTTAAAGTATGAAGAAAAATATCGATAAATTTCAAATTACTGTAGAAGATATAAATAATTCAAAGAACAAAACAACGGGCAAATAAAAATAACATTAAGCACACAAAACCAAAAATAAAAACGAGATAACAAACATTTTAATTAATTGAACATTTAATCAAGAGCTAATATTTTCTTCAAAAATTACTAACATTCTACACATTAAAAAGTAATAATCATAAATATTTTAAATAAATATTATACACAATCAATGGTATTTTAGTCATTTTATAATTCAACGTTGAATCTTTGCTAGAGCAATCATCATTGATTATATAGTTGAGGAGAGCGAGAGAAGTGACTGTCAAAATTAAAAATTTGAAAACTAACTTATCACGAAATAAAAATTTAAAAACCTCTCATAACATTATCTCTTTTATATTCATCTCACATTTCATCATCCTTTGACATATCATTCATTATCTAAAACTTCTCTTCAACACAACTCAATAGGAACCAACAATTAATTATATGGCACCTAACTTTTGGGCATAAGATCCAATAATCCCTGTGACTAGCATAGAACAAATTTGCTTTCATCAGAGTATAAGTATTTTTTAACCCCAAGATAAATGGTATTTTTTTAAGAAGGAAGTATTATTTGTTAATGATAAATTATAGGCTAGCTAATGACATGACACAATATGTTCCTATCCTATTCCTCTAATTACAACACCAATGTAAGTCAACAACCATTTATTTAGCAACACAACAAGTAGGCATATACTATGTAATTAATAATGAAAATAAAAGAAACTTTGACCTTTTAAAAGTATATCTTAATTTAAATTTTATATTAAATTTAAACTATATCATACTATAAGTCTAGTAGTAAGGTTGAAAACTTGCAACATATTTTAAATACGAAAAACCATTCTTGTAGTCCAAATTTCACATCTCTTATATACACTCCAAAAATATTTATACTTAATACAAATATTATTTATATTTTTTCGAAAGTGTTTATATTTAATTAAAAAGATATTTATTACTTTTTATTTTTTTGAATGATCAATAAAAATTAAAGTTAGAAACTATGTTGAATAGTTTTCAAATATATATTTCAAAATTTATAATCCTACTAATATAATATTAAACATAAATACTTCTCAAAATAATATATAAATACATCTAAGTTGTATATAATTGGTGTAATTATCACTAATTTTTAGATATTTTAATGCTTGAAATTTACTCTATCTACTAAGCTACTTAACTTTAGATCACTTAAAAAAGTTTGTTAAGTTGTTAACACCTTAAAAATATTTGAGAGCACTCAAGCATTAAAGTAGTTGCCACCAAGAGAAGAAAAGATGGAGAATTATTATTGTCTTTGACCTTGGTTCTAGTTTCTTTTTGTTATAAGTTTCCTAATAGGTTAGGTTCTTAAAGATTACTATTATAATTTATATCATTTTTATTATTTCAAAATCATTATAAAAAACTAATTATTATTGTTATATTAATTACTACTATACTAAGATATAATATATCCTTATTTTACTCTCACTATTCAAATAACACTATAATATTATTTAATTTACCAGACCAACCCTAATTGTTTTCACCAGGTCACTTTCACAGGCGTAAAGATCAACTAAAATAAACAGCTGCTGACTGACAATTACCTACTCCAGTTTTGTTTTTCTGTACACAACTGTGCACATCAACAGATCCACAGGAGATCTTGACATGTCTGCTTACTCGCGTCATTCATTCACCACAGCACTAGCAAACAAGACTAGCATCAAATGCAACATGCGGATGGTTAATTGGCTCATTGACTAATCCGTTATTTGCTCTTTAATATATATTTCTTGATTCTCTGTAACATGAGTCTATAGCGCCTTTTGTATGTCACAGTTGAAACTTTACATTCGGATGAGAAGAGCAGATGTTTGCAATCAGACAATTTTGGTGGAAGGAAGGAAAATTTCTTAGGAAATGAAAATTCCTATTTCTCCCATATTTTTCTCTTGTGTTATACAGAAAAAATATTGGATTTGTATGTCTCAATTTTACTAAAAAGAAAGTAAAATCACACCTCAAACGAAGATAAAAGTTTCAAAATTGAGTATCTTATGCCACAACAAATAAAATTGAGGTCATGAATAAACAGTCTAATGCAAGATCCCTGGATGATATTTATAAGTGCTCAAACATAGTAAACTCTTATAAAATACATCCTTATTTAAATGTTTACCGAGTCATAACAAAAATAAAGCAGATAAAATCAATTAAGCTACACAGCAGTGGCCACAGAAGACCCTGACTTATATAAAGACAAAGCAAGACTGAAGGATGCTCACACTCTTCCAAGGTCTCCGTTCAAGTTCAACCATCCAAGCACAAGGGTACAAAGACCAAGATTAAATTGTTGAGTTCAACAAATCAGTTTTAATTGTTAGTCTTAAGTTTTAATCCCAACTGCATCAATTAACGTGAGATTATTCTGAAACATGATGCATGTGGTGGTACAGTAACAGTGGTGCTAAACTAACCGTTACAACCCAATTTGCAAAGAACCCCTCTATTTTTTAAACTATTGTAAAACGACAAGCTTTCCTTGTAATTATGTCTCGTGGTTTGTTGAAAAATGGTATATTATTCTTGATTGTGATATACAAATTGGCAAATGAAGTTAGAGCTGTTCATATTCAAGTTCGCATTTCCTTGGATAAAGTGGGCAATATCACTTCGCTTGATCGAAACGCCGACATCTTATTAAGGATTGTGCAGTGTTAAAGTAAGGAAAGATGGTTTGAATGTATTCATTCAAATTAAGCCTTTGCAGAGATGTGAATCCTTCATGATTAAGTAGTTCATATTTCAAAAAATGTATTTTTTGTTTGACAAATAAAGTAAAATTAGAACATAATAAGTGTTAAATTACTCTAAAATATTGATATTTGATAGTAGTGAAGTAAATATATAAAATAGAGGGAGTAAAAAATGTTAAAAGCTATGAAATTTGATAATTTAATTTTACTTCACCTCTATAGATGTTTTAATTTACTTCAACTTAAATGACCTCCGTTTAATACATTAAAGCGCCTTAAAACACTTATCTGTTTGGCAAGTGAAGTAAAATTAAAACGGAGCAAGTGTTAAATCTAGATGTACTATTAGGATGGATGGGGTCCGAATACTATTATATTTGAATCCGTATCTTAAAAGTGTCCGAGTCCGAATTTCGATCTATTATATTTTCGGGATTTAATTGTTGATTGTTTGCTAAAGAGTTAGTTAGTGTGGTGTTAGATTGAGTATACATGGTTGAATAAAAAAATATTAAAATTAGAGATTGAAGTTTTTTCATTAAGAATTTTGAATTCAAAATAAAGGAGAGAGAAGATTTGGAAAGTAAAATATTGAAGATGTGTTATAATTTATTTTCAAATATATGATATTATTATATTTGTTTCCTAGAAAATGTTGTAAGCGGTCGTCTTTTTATAGTTATTAATCTCTAATTTTATATTAATTAATTATAAATAATTGTTTTAGTATTATAAGGATATTTATATGGATATTGAGATGGGTTCAGTTTGGATTGGATAATTAAATCAAATTCATATCATATCCATTACAATATTGGTTTCGGTTCGAATCTGGATCAAATATTAAATTATTGATTTTGTAATCATATTCATAATTTAACTGGTTATACTTTTTAAACTATATCCAATCTAAATTAATTGGATCCTGATTGGTTTCAGTTCGGATCTGATTTAGTCCAGAATTGATATCGGATAATCGCATAAAAGTAGCACCTCTAGTTGAATCATTCTAAATTATTGATGTTTGATAGTAGTGAAGTAAGTAGATGAAATAATTAAAATAAAATGTGTTAAAGTTATAAAATTTAATGATTTAATTTTACTCCACCTTCAATTATCTTCGTTTGATGCATTAAAGGTTCTTAAATCACTTATTCCGTCCTTACTTCATTTGTCAAATACACCTTTAAATAACTTTTACTTCACTTATCAAACGGAGGGTTATTTTGTAAAGATGTGAAATCCTTCATAATTAGATAATTCACATTTTGAAGATGGAGATTCACATTGTTTGCTTTAGAATTGGTTTTTTGAGAGGTCAATAAATTGTACATCATATCACACCTGTTTTAAGCTTAAAAATGACTATAAGCTATTATTATAAAACATAATGATCAATTTGTTCTCCGTATATCACTAATTTTTTTTCTTTATCCAGATTAGATCACCTAATAACTTTACATTGACAAAAGCTAATGGAGCTTTGTGTGGATATTTTAAACTAGCACAGTTAACTTGTTTTTTTGTTGATATGAGTTACAGTATTTTAATTAACGTGGATGTAATTCTTTAATTTTTGGTGAAAATTTGCTTAAACGGGTTTCAATATATCTTTGAATGTACATCACAACCATTCATTATCATCAACCGAAATATGATATTATTTTGTACAAATCAGCAGAAACACGTCGAGTAATTTGAATTGACTAATTAGATATGAGAAAGCACCAGCATTTATTTCTTTTATATATATTTTTTTAAGAATTGAATATATGTTTCTCTTTATAAAGATAAGATGGATTATCATCTATCTGTACCATGAAAGATGTTCATTGACAAAATTGAATATTTCATCCTGCCCTGACACGTTGCATATATAAAAGAAAAAAAATAATATTGATGTTGCGTAATGGCAAATTTCTAGAAATTCTAAACCGTGCACATCAACTTGGCCTCTGAATTCTGGGGGAATGCCACTGCATCACAGATTCACAGTATCCATGGGTTATTGACCTCTCTCTACTCGGATTCGGATCTTCTCCAATTTTCCAGAAATCATTGTGCTACTTCTAGATAGATCTGAGCCGTTAATTTTGGGTTATATTTATACCATTTGAAGGCCAACTGATCAAAGAGATATTAAATCTTGTTATATACAATCTGGACCATCCAATCTATTTTCAATGATCCATATACATTCAGGGTGGAGCTAAAGTTGGAATTAAGGTGGGGAAAAATTTCAAATTAGGGCATATTTTTGAAATTATTTTTTTAAAATCAGGTATAATTTTTATAATTTTTTTATGTTTGAAATATAGTTTTGAAGACATATTTTTGAAAAATATTTTGTTAATTGAAATATATTTTTATAATTATATTAAAACTAAAGCATATATTTTTTTAAACTTTTTCCATTTAAAATATAATTTTATAGAGTATATTTTAACAAAATTTTCAGTGCCCCCTTTGCCACAGTGGCTCCGCCCTTTATACATTTGCCCATGACAGTTTGGTATGTACTCACGATTGCAGAGGATCCGAGTTATTTCAATTTGGCTGCATGTTGTAATAGAAAAAAGGAGATATTTTTTCTTGATATCATAGAGAAATCATATACATAGCTAACATCAAAGAAAACAGGAGTCCAATTCAAAAGAGAAAGAAAAAGAACAAGTTGAGAGAGAACGGTAACATGGTCTGGTCAGAAGAGAGCTCCATTTATTTGCTCAGCACAATAGGCAGAGGTGCATAGAGAGAGAGGCAGAGGTTTGTAAGGTTTCATAATGCCCCCTCCAATTTGGTGAATAAATGATAGTGGGGGCGCTCTTCCTATTGTACTCTTACAATTTAGTATATAATCACAATCGAAGGTCCATTGAGAAACAAGCCCAAGCCCAATTGAGACAGAGAGAGAGCAGAGGAAGGAAGTGGAGAGAGAGAGAGAGAAGGAGAAGTAAAAAAAAGGAAAAATAAGCGAAAAAAACATGAGGCCTGAGCTTGCTCACGCAGTCTCAGCTCTCTGATTTTCACATATACACTACACTGATAGTCTGATACTCGCACAAAACGCGTGCACACGCTGAGAAGAAGGTAGAGAAATGGCGACACAGCTGTTGGCTCCTCAAGCTACTGTTCCTCGGCGCTCTCTGGGGAAGAAGGCGCTCTCTCTGGTCTCTACTCCTCCTCCTCCTCCTTCTGTGTCCTCTCATCGTTCGTTCAACAGGTTCTCTCTTTTCTCTCTGAGAAAAACCCTAATTGGGGCCAACTGGACCTCAGTGAGGCACGTGATTAAACTGGAATTAAGAATAGAAGTTAATAATGGTTTAATTTCAATAAATAGTTAAATTGGAAGCACTTTTACTTCTATAGGGGAAGAAGAATAAAATGCAGCTACAGCTCACCTGACGCAACGATCGACTCTTCTTCATTTGCAATTGATGTTGATGCTGATGTTAAAACCGAGAAGGTATATTTGTTGATTTCGATACCTTGCATATCAATATATGGAGCATAATTAGGGAAAGTTGCATTTTATTTACATTATTGATTTAATTGTTAAATCAATTTTGATCCTTAATGTCTGACACTTTAATTAGATAGTAGTTTTAGGGGGTAGCGGGTTTGTTGGTTCTGCCATTTGCAAAGCTGCCGTCTCAAGAGGGATCGAAGTCGTCAGCTTAAGCAGGTCGCTTTTCTTTATAAAAATAAACTTCTTTTATTTCGTTTTATCTTGATTTACCATGAGTAAAATTCCACCGCAAGTATATTTTACTGTATATATTGTTATTTGATACGCAGATCAGGAAGGCCTTCTTATACAGGTTCTTGGGTCGAGCAAGTTTCTTGGGTAGCAGGTATGTCGATCTTGTTATTTTTAACTGCACTGGTACATTTGATACACTTATTGCTTATTTTTTTCAATTAAAGTAAAATATGTAATGGAAATTTGTGTATTGCAGGGGATGTGTTCTATGCAAGATGGGATGAAGTTCTGGGTGGGGCCACAGCTGTGGTGTCAACCCTTGGAGGCTTTGGGAATGAGGATCAAATGAAACGTATCAATGGCGAGGCCAATATAATTTCTGTCAATGCTGCTAAAGATTTTGGTACATGTTTTATATTTGTTTGATCTATCAGTCGGTTCCTTTTGGTATATGCTACATTACTTCCCTTCCCATCTGCTTAAAATTGGGAAACAACCCCTGCTCATCTATGGAGGAGAGACCAGGTTGATTTGGTCTTTGTTTTTGGAAAATTTGGGGATGGGAAAAGAGAAGTCTCATGGATATTTCCCATATTTTCTAGGGAATTTGCGATATTTTGAGGTTTCAAATTAGCACAATGTAGTTTCTCTATTTCAATTGGTTTGCTGTTATGGGTTGTGTACAACTTAAATTCCTATCTCCCTAACATCTTATTTTCTGTTGTAGGGATACCAAAATTCATACTGATATCAGTGCACGATTATAACCTACCATCATTCTTACTGAACACTGGATACTTCACTGGCAAGAGGCAAGCTGAATCTGAACTTCTGTCCAAATACCCTGCTTCAGGTATGATTAGACAAAGAAATTAGCACCAAGGATCCTTCTACCATATATCAGTTTGAAGGGTCATGTTATCATATGGATCAAGATTGGAACAGAAGGGTCATGTTTGTAGTACATTACTTATTTTCTGTATTTCTTTTGAACTTTGTGATCAGGTTTGTATATGTTAACTTCTTGAATTCTTGGCACTGAACCAGACTAGTTTTTAAGGAAAATTACCTACCTGGGAACAAAGTGTTTGCTTGTTTCTGACTAAATATGAAAGAAGCCAAGAGAAATGAACCCAAAGAGTACAATCATAGAAAATGCATGATGTATAAAAATCAAATGTTTTAAGATCTGTCACAAGAGCTGGGCTATAACTTGGTCAGGTATACTTGTCTATTAAGCATATAAAAACCAAATGACTGTCTCCTGTAAAAGCTTAATCCCTTGGAGCAATTGTTTGGTTAGCAAGCTGTCTGAACCAGAGTTTCTGAGCTCAAATCCCACAAGGCCTTTATTATAAGATAACTCTCTCCATTGATAATCTTGCATATGGTTTGTGGACAAAACCACCACATGTTTTTTTTCTTTCTTTCTTTTTTTTTGTTGTGTGTGGTTGGTGGTTTTTTTTTTTTTTTTTTTTTGTGTGTGTGTGTGTGGGGGGGGGGGGGGGGGGAGGTAGGGTATAAAATCCAAATGACCATCTACTTCCAACTGCAGCTTGAACTTTTATAATATTTGGTTGGTTAACATTGTTCTGGTCTGGATGTCTTAGACAAATGCTAACCTGCTGAATTTTGAACCTGATTCAACCCAGTCCTATCCTGAACCAACTCCTAGCACAACTAACTGCCAGCTGGTCTGACCTGAACCTAATCAAACCTGGACCCAAGAAATTGATGATCTAAACTTGACTGTCCCTTGAGATAACACCAAAAATTATCTCATTCCAAACCTGATGTTGATCCATTCCTGAAAAGATAACCAAAAACTTCAGCCATGAGTACAGTTAGCCCAACAGAGCAGTCTCAAAACCCGCAAAACTCACGTGAACTGCAAATTGACCTAGACCAGAACTAACCGTCTTCTTACCTGAACTGCCTATTTTTCGCCTCTACTGGCTAATAACATGATATCTCACCTGTATTATTCTGGTACCACCGATTAATATCTCGCTCACAGGTTTATTTATAATTTGACAGGTGTTGTATTAAGACCGGGATTCATATATGGAAAGAGGAAGGTTGATGGATTTGAGATACCGCTTGATATAGTCGGAGAGCCTTTGGAAAGACTATTGGCTGCTACAGAAAGCTTCACCAGGCCTTTGAATTCAATTCCTGGGTCTGACCTCCTCCTGGCCCCACCTGTCAGTGTGGATGATGTGGCATATGCTGTGGTTAATGCAGTTATTGATGATGACTTCTTTGGTGTTTTCACGATTGAGCAAATAAAAGAGGCTGCGGCCAAAGTTAGGTCATGAGTTCTCGCCAAGGGTACATATGTATATTTCTTGTGTAAAAAAGAGAACTACGGATTCTGTTTCTAATTTTTTTTTTCCTATTTGTCTTATGTTGCGTGTAATATGGAATGGAGAATAGATAACTGAATTTTCTATCCATTTTGACTTCGGCTTCAGTCTAACGATAAAAGATCACCAATGTGGCAATAACATTTCAGGATACAAGGGAAGATGATGATCTGATTTTGTGTTTTTTTAATGTTTTTGTAGACTTTTATCTGTTATTTCAGTAAAGTTAAGTGAATCTCTTCCCCATCATGCCTCTGGCACTGCTTTCAGAACTACTCTTTACAATCTGGTTTGAAGTATTAAATGGTTTACTACAATATTTCACTTGCAGGAGCTTACAAATGGAAGCATTAACAAATATGCCTGATTATAACATACAACAAATGTATTGTGGCAAGAACTGGAACCTGGAGTCCTGGAATAACCGTAGTTTGAACCTCTGGGATAAGCAGCGTATCGCAAAAACTCAGATTTGATCCACTCTGCATCTTCAAAAGAAGACGAATGCGATCGTTCATCGTACCATTATCTGAAATGAATACTTCTATGATTTATACTGTCAAAATGCACATGTGATTTGGTTTGTACACCTACCAATCTTAGCCAACTGATCCAATGTGTATTATGCTTCTGAGCTGATCGAAAGGAGATGAATGATGAAAGGAAAAGACAGGAGGAGAGTAATGTGATTATATTGTCATTGTGTGAGACTCTTAAATGACTTACACTTTTCCTTTCCCTCCTATTCTATTTTCCTATCTTTTCTCTCCAAAAATAGGATACTTTTCGCCTAGTTTGTTTGTTTCTTTATATGAATTTTTTAAGTTCTAACGTGTTTGCTTTTATTAGTCTGATTCGAAGGGGGATGGGGCAATTCTAATATCTATCGAATTAAATTTCGATAGATATTATTATTTTGTTCACGAGACGAAAATTTAATGAATGGACGTTGAAACTTGCGTTTCTGAACGAAACAAGGCCAACTCAAATACGGCGTACGAAGCACAATTAGGCCGAGACCAAGAGCAAAATAGGCCTCAGCCCAACTAATTCACACCACGCTAATGGGGGTTTCTCGTTTGTTCTACTCCAACAACAGTCCAGCTTGATCCTACGACGCCCTAGTAACACAGTAACCCACCTCTCTCCGGTTCTCTCTCCCCCCGCTCTCTCTCTCTCTCTCTTCTAAGACAAGCGCACATAGGCACAAGTCGGTGTAGGTTCGCTTTAACTAATTCGCTCTTGGCAGTAGCACAACTTTTCCAAGTAATCAGGGGAAAAGAATCGGACTTTGCGATGATTAAGGGAAGGAGAATTGTGGGGAGAGGGGAGGAAATGAGCGCGCATTATGCATTCAGCCCCTCCGAAGATGAGGTAATTATAAAACAGAGGCTTCTGACGCGCACTACCACCACGCGCGGCGAGCCGCCTCTGAAGAAACTCCAGAAGAGATTTACAGCCTTTGCGACTGAGATTGAGAAGGATTCTGACGGCAATTCCGCAGAGTGTGAGAAATTTTACAAGGCCTTTTTGCAGGAAATTAATACTTTTGAATTGCCCCTTTTGAAGAGTAAAGCAGTGGTGGATGCGAATGTTAGAGAGAAGGAGAGTTTTAATGAGTTGCAAGAGGAAATAAAATCACAGATTTGTCAGGTACATATTTTCTAATCCAAAACTTTTTAAAAATTTTGATATATAAATTGTTTAATTAGTTGATAGTTAGAGACAAATTCAACCAATTATCTTACTGATCATTATTAGCAGTGGAGGTGGAAAACAATCAGCACGTTGGATAAATCCGTAGTGCTCGTTCCAGTTCAGGTTTTATTTGGTGGGTCAATCATGCTGGGGTTTGGTTGGTTTGTAGTTGTCTGGCATTTTAGATTTCTCAAATCCAATTTAGGTCCTCTGAATTTTCAAAATTACAAGTTTGCGGTTGGGTGTAGATGGTTTGGTATGGTTATTAGGTCATGTTGCCAGCCTAAATCAGCAAGTCACCTATACCTGTTATTGCAATACTTGGCATAGGTACGGTGTATCCGTACCAGTCCGTTCACCAAATGTCATGGCTTTTGAACAGCTTTATCTGTTGTCCCTTTTCTCCATAATGGATTTTACTGTACTTGGAATTAGAATCTGGATTGAACCTTAATTCAGTCAGGAGACCTTTAAGCACGCAAAACCCTACTGAAAGAAAGAACCAAAGAAAAGATGCAATAGAAATGCCATCTCCTAATTGAAATGTATGGTAATCCAGAAAGTGTAAATTGCAAAACCCCAATTAAACGGAATAAACAAATGAAATTGTAACAAGACCGAAATCTCCTGTTGGTACCATACTGATATGCATCTAGATATTTTAGGCCAAATCAGATATAGAGGAAATTGTAACAAGACCGAAATCTCCTGTTGGTACCATACTGATATGTATCTAGATATTTTAGGCCAAGTCAGATATAGAGGAACTAAAGAGACAGCTGGAGATGAGCCGGGTGGAGAGGCGGCACAAGGAGGAATGTGAGGCCGTCAGAAAGTTGGTTGCCGCATGGCCCCCACGGTCAGAGACTGAGCGGCTCATCACAGATCTCCAGGCAGAGATTGCAGATCTCGAAGCTGAGGATGCTTCCTGTGTTAAGATGCTTGATTTAAGGCGCAAACAATTCTCTCTTCTTCTCCATGTGGTATGTTATTTCCTATTTGAAAGATTCACAGATATGGGTACCTGGAAGTAGCTTACATACTGTAATATTTGGAAATTATGTGATGAAACACCAAAAGAGCAAATGAAAATTTGGTTATTTATGTCATTACCTATTAATCAACAGCATGCAAAGGTTAGAAAAAGAAAGAAGCATTTGAGAACTCCGTTGGCATAAACTGAATCTTTAATCATGTAAAATTATGGATACCGGAGTTGTTATTTTGTATACTAATCTTTAACTTATTTATCTTACACTGAAGTGGGTAAGCTTGCCGTGTACAGGTTGAAGAGTTGCAAAACACAATAATGGAGGATGATCAGAGGAATTCAGGGGATGATCAGAAATTGAGCTTGGAAGAAAGTGGTGGTGCAGGATCTGATGCTATGGCCTTGGACTAATCCTTTTTTAGTTCATTTTTCCCCCTACTGTTTTCCCTTTCTAAAACTCTAGGAATCTTTTATGCTGTTTGTAGAGTTTGAGATTGCAAGTTCTTTCTAAAAGATTGCTTACAATTATTTGTATCATTTTTTAGCCTGTATGAGATCTTAATTTTAATATACCAGTTTGATAATTTATATTCCCATTGATGGATCAGCCTCGGTTTATTCTACTGTGAAAGATTTTCTTAGCCTTACTAATTTGTTAATTTGTGCTCATGTGAACGGTTTAATTTAGCTGTCTAAATTTCAGAACTAATGTACAACTGAGAATTGCTGCTGCTGTGAATTTTATCAACCTACCAGCATAATCAGCCACCGGTATTCTTTCTTTTTGTTCATGAATTGCTTGTATGTCACGAATCTGCTCTTGAGAGTTGAGAGGTAATGATCAATGTTGTGTGATTTGATTTCTGATTAAATCCAATGTTTTCGTTCTTTGTGGGTACAATTCGTTGTCATCCTGATTGTAATGCCATCTCGTTTTAACTTTTAAGGTTATGTTTGATATGGAAATAACAAAAAGATAAAGATATCATCACCTTTTACAAGTGATAACTTTACGTTTTAGTTATTCTCATTTTATTTTTCTCGTTTTAGTTATTCTCATTTTATTTTTCTCCTAAACATAGCCTAAGACTTTAAGATTATTTATCCAAAAAGCCACGGGAAAAAAAAGTTGCAAGGGAAAAAAAGGGGGGGGGCATTCCGAGAATCGAACTCGGGACCTCTCGCACCCAAAGCGAGAATCATACCACTAGACCAAATGCCCGCAGAAATGATGACGTCGCCCGGACTCGAACCGGAGACCTTCAGTGTGTTAGACTGACGTGATAACCAACTACACCACGACACCTTTGTGATGCTGTGACGCCGTAAACATTAAATAATCCACACACTTATTTGCTCTGTTAGTGTTTATTATTTGGAAGTACAGCCGTATAAATTGGAATATTTTTTGTGGGACCATAGGTGGGTCGTGCAATGATAAGGAGAGAAATAAGAGAATAAAATTGAAAGTGTTTATTTTAACTCTCTATATACAAATACATAACATATATAATATCAGAGTTCTACAGTTCATCTCATAACTCCGTCCTTTTGATACATTTAGTATACATCTAATTTTTTTTTGTGCATCTAAACGATATATTTTGAGCATATGATATTATTGGCTTTTGTGTCATTTTAATGTGTATTAAAGCACAACAGATTAAAAATCAAATTGACGTACATATCATATTGTAAATACAATTATTGGAATGATTAAGGATAAAACCTAGATCTAATTTGTATCAATTTCATGTATCTAATTATTAAGCTGATAAAAAAATACATTTATCGGATCTGTACACATCTTTTTATATGATGTTTTTGAACCAGTGTTGGTAATGGACGAGTAGGATCATGCTTGTGCATTTTAACATTTGTACGATTTAATATATATTGTGAAAGAATTTTATCTTTTTCATCATTATAATTAGATATATATTATGAATTCTAGTTTATTTTATAGTATTTATCTATTTTTTTTATAGAACGTATTGAAAATTATATTATGAAAAATCCGATGAATTTTATAAAATTTAAGTAAAATTTGTATTTATATTTAACTATATTTATATCTATTTAATATTCAATCTATATAAACACTTGTGTTCAAAAAATTAAAGCGGATATGGACATAATTTGACAATTATGCGATATTCCAGCTGATCCAAGGACCATCCCGGACCGGACTGGTTCAGGCGAGCCGCTGGCTTTAACCTAAATTCAACACGAAAGTACACAGAATTCCAAATTACAGGGAACCAAAACATCAACAAATTTCTCCTCTCTCTCTCTCTCTCTCTCAGACTTGTTCTTGCCCCTCTCTTTCCCTCCCTCTCTCTCTCTCTCTTCTCCGCATGAAATCGTAATGGCGCAGGGAAGTAACAGCGCGACGATGATACCTGTGACGGAGCAGTTCTGGTCGCTGGTAGACAAGGCCGATCGCCGCTTCTCTCTTGTCCGCGATCTCCCCATTTTCGGCCGCAACAGGTTATATACTTTTAATGTACTTTGAAATATTTTCTCATCTAAATATCTTTTTAAAACATATCCATTTCCTTGTGTGTATTTTACCCTGTTGGATTTGTTATCTGCTCCAGAAATCTCTGAGTCTCGAAGTATTTCTGCCTGAATAGTTAATAGTGATACACATTAGATAATTAAATTTACTGCGTTTTTTGTTCTTCCTCACTATTGTAGAAAATTATCTGTCCCAGCATTCACCGCTTCTAGGAAAATGCTGTCTGATTTCAAAATTATCAAAATAAAGGATTAATCTGGCTGCTGGAAAAAAATACAGTTTGAAATCTTGATTTCACAATTGACAATCATTAATTGAGAACAACAAATTTTACGCTGTGTGTCTCAACCTTTCTTTTTGGTCATTTTTTATTATACTTGTACCCGAACAGGAATGATTTGGAGTTCCACAAGGCATTCAAGATATATACTCAGCTATGGAAGATGCAGCAGGGGAACCGGCAAAGGCTGGTCGAGGCTGGGATGCGGAGATGGGAAGTCGGTGAGATAGCCTCGAGGATTGCACAGCTCTACTATGGCCAGTATCAGCGCACTTCTGATAATGCTTGTCTTGCTGAGGCTTACGTCTTCTATGAAGCTATTCTTGACCGCGACTACTTTCGTGAGACCTCCTCAAATAGCAGTAAGATTTCGATGTCTGTTTTAATTGAAAAAAAGTAAAATGATTACAATTGCAGTTATCATAGAGTTCAATGGATTGGGTTTGGTTTCATCCCAACCCGACCTGACCTGTCTGGGAATTATTTGTGTATTATTAGGTTGTGTCCTAGGTCCAGATAGGTCCCCTGTCGGGTAGGAATTGAGACATCTGTGCTTTAAACTGCATGTTATTTAAGCATGCCTCATTTTGTTTTGCTTTGGAATAAAACAAAGGAAGAGAGTATGTAACAGAAATCAAATAACATCTGCATCTACATTGAAAATTGATGAAAAGTAAAGAATTGGTTATTTAATTTAATGTACAATAAAAACACATTAAATAAAATAATTCATACATAATGCCATGTTGTGCTGCTTCAGGTGGAGTGGGCCAAGACATGGTGCTGGTAAATAAGCAGTTGAGGTTTCTAGCACGTTTCCTGACAGTATGTCTTGTTATTGGCCGCAGAGAGATGGTCACACGCCTCACCTCCCAGCTCAAAACCCTCCTTGATGACTGCCGCAAGACCTTCCAGGTCTGTTTTTTTCTTCATTAATTTAACTAAAATTGGATGCTTTCTTTTGTCATTAATTCAAGGTATTAGTTGATGCAGGAAGCAGAGTACAGGGAGTGGAAACATGCAATGCAAGAGATTACCAAATTTCTCAAGGCAGATACTCCGTTCATGAACAAAAGGCCCTTGAGGTATAACTTTGCATTTGATACACCCCCTGATTCCCTCCCACCTGTGGGCCCCACTGCTGCTGCTGTCACTAAGAGAAACCTTCTCCTCCGTGATGCCCTCTTAACTAGTCATCACCTTCATGAGGTTTCAATACTCATCTTACTTTATATACTTGCATCACATTACTTATTATTATTAATATTCTTATTATTATTCTTTTTTTCTGGGGAAGGGTTGTGATGGAGCTTTTTAATTCCTGACAACACTGAATAATTTCATATGTCGCTGTAGTGTTACAATCATGTATTAAAATGTTCTTCAAAGCAATTATTTCCCAGTATTTTTCAAATGCCTCCTGCATGTCAGGACAATGAGAGTAAGGAACAAGGATAGTTCAATGATAAAGGGGTATGGTGTTTGCCTATGTAGTGTCAACTGATATTTCTTTTTTTTTTAATCTAAAAAAAAAACTGATATTTCTTTTTTCTTCATGGGATTGATAATAAAATATGCATAATTGTCTTTAAATTATAAATGTTATGAGCAGATCAAGTTCACGGAGCTCACACTGGATACTTTTAGAATGCTTCAGTGTTTGGAGTGGGACCCATGTGGTTCCTTTGCACACCAGATTGGTTCTCACTCTAATCAGAATGACACTGGGCCTCAGAAACCAAATTTGTTACAAGATCTCAAGGACCCTTCGCTGCCACCTAACCCTCATAAAACAATACTGTATCGCCCATCTGCTACCCATTTTCTCACTGTAAGAAATTCTTCAACACCTCTTTTTGTTCTTTCACCTATTGTACATAGTTTGTTCTGGTACTTGACTACTCTAGCATAGCTAGCATAGTAAATATAAATTTTAGAAACAAACTGAGCCAATATTAAGCTTTTCTGACAGAAAGCACATACAAATTTTGTAATTTTTCTTTTCAGGTCCTTGCTACAAAATGTGAAGAACTTCCTGCAGATGGAATCCTCTTGATATATTTATCAGCTGCAGGTTCAGCAAACATTGACCCAACTTTTTAAATTCTAGTGCTGTAGTCATTCGTTTTTTCTTTTTTGGATTAGAAATCCAATTCTCAGACAAAGTATTGTTATAGGGGATGGTGGAGGCACACCTGAGAATTATGAAAAGGTAGCTGGTAGCTTTAAAAATTTGGACATAAGCTCATCTTCAGATGAATCTTACCGCAAGAAAGAGCCTCGACTGTGGCTAGGTTGCCGTGCAAATGAAGGTACACTTCTGTGTTATGTATAAATACGGAGGACAGCAATTATGGTTTTGTACTTGTGCTTTTTGTTCCCTCAGGATTTCTTTATTTTCCTTTCCCATTTGGTAGAATGGTTACTGAAATTAATACCATGTATTGCTGTACGTTTAAGTATTTCAGGTTCAAGCTATGTTTACCCTTGCGATTTGATTCCATTCACGAGAAGATCCCTCTTCCTGATCATTGATAGTTGCAATGCTCATGCTTTCAAGGCAGGTTTGATAGTTTTTTTTTTTTTAATTATTAATTGAATCCTGATATTATTGTCTTTACTATTTTGCAACTGCAAAGAAGTTCTTTGGAAGATTGGTTTGACCAGCATATAGCGGCAATATTAGCGCCAACTACTTTGCATCAAAAATTGTTTTCTGTTGTCCATAAGATAACTAAAGGATAATTGGCTGATAATTTCTATCCAACCTACAATATATAAATATATTCTGTTGATGTAACAGAGTTCCAAATAGGGAGAAAATGTACAGTCCGATGAAGTAGGCTGCATTTTGACAATAATAAGAGTTAAGACAAATAGTGAAATATGTGAAGCTCAGTGTTATGAATTGTATATAGATGTATTTCAATAATTTAGGCTCATCTTTGTGAAATAACTCTCTCAAAGGTGCAAATGACATTTGACAGATGATATTCATCTCTTCCTGAGTGGTACATGTAACTAAAACATAGGCAAAAATTATTAGGTAAAGTGAACTGTGTGTAATTCCTGAGATGTATATGTTTCTGCACTAATTTGGCAACATGATGACGAAGTACATATGTCTGCAGTTAATAAATGGCGAAGAGAAAGGGGAGACGGCTGCCATGCTGCTCTCACCGACCTTTCGATCTCCAGTTACACCTACAACAGGTAGTGGTGTGGACCCAGCACGTCAGCAGAACAATGGCAGTCAATTCACCATGTTTCTTACAGCACCTCTTCAGGCCTTTTGCTTTTTGATTGGAAAAGCTAGCTATGATTTTGATACAGTAATCATCTAGTCTTCAAGCTATGCACATTTTTAAACCGAGATCAGTGCATCATTATGTTGTTTGTTAGGATTGTGAACTTGGTTGAAATAATTGACAGGACAAGTATATGGAGGCTGAGAAGACTCTCTCTCTCTCTTTGGGTGAGTTGGAAGCAACTCTAATTACATCGGCTGGGCTTCATGCAGTTTGGATTGAAGCTTTGCGCGATCCTTTCCTGAGGCGGTTTCTCCTTAGGTAGTATTGTTGCTTATCTTGAAATGGTTGTATATGATGCATGTAAATTGCAACCGGTACGTCTGTAATTTTCATTCACACCTGCAATCTTGCTTTCTTTGTGCAGATTCATATTTTGCAGAGCAGTCCTTGCAATGTTCAAACCAAATAGCCAAAATGATGAGTTTATCCCAACTTGCCTTCCATCTTTGCCTGATTCGATTAACCCAGGAACCCAAATCTGTCAGTCTGCTATAAGGAGATTAGCCATATTCTTCGGTGCAACTGACCAATTTGATCTCTCTGAAATATCTATGCAACCCGTACTAGGTGATGATAATACGTCTTCAGTGGGCGACATACAGGAACCAGTTGAGGAAATATCTTGAGAGATCGTATTTGAGCTCATTTTTGTCAGGTTTCCACTCCAAACTTTCATGTTGAAACTTTATTTGCATGGTGAAGATATAGTTTTACTTTAGTAGGTTATGTCATGGAACAATTATAGCCTAGGTTAATGTATAAAAAAAGCTAATACTCATACCTGTAAGATATTAGAGCAATTCACTCCCAATATAAACAAATTTTATTGTGTTAAGTTTTCTGAATACTTAATATGCTGGGTAACAAAACTACTGCTACAATCACACTTATCTCTTTGATTTATTTCTTGGTTTTGCATATTCTAGGTCTGAAAGAAGTGAGAATCAATTAAAAGTGAGTTTGTGCAGCTCACTTGGTACAAGAAATCCATTGTAATACCATGAGAGGAATGCCCAAGCTGTAGGTAGTAGTCTTATACTAGTTATCGAGTGAGTTTAGTGATAAATACTTACAGAATTTTTGACAATTGAGTGTGATTGTTTCTGCTATTTGTTTTGTATTAATGCAATTGATTTTATTGTGTTTTGGCTTCTGAAGTGTGCTTTGCATTTAACATTTATCAAATAGGGAAAAAAAATATTGCTTTCCTAATTTTTGTGTTTATATGTAACATACTTATCTAGAGAATGGTGGGTTGGTTGAAATGCGTGCACTACTGGGAAAAGAAGGATAAACTAACTTTATATACTGTTGCAATTACTGTATTTTCTGTGCATTGCCTATTGGCAGGGGTGGATAAAGAACTGCTGCAGCACCATATTTCCACTCATTTCTAGCTTTTTTTTTTATTCTCTCTAATCAGTTAACAAAGTGTTAGATAATTTAGTTTATCCATTATATAGGCCTATCTCATTTGCCTTTTACAAACTGAATCCAGTGGATTTGAGGTTGTTTTATTGGTGGACACTAATCTATTTTCATTTACAATTCAAAGAACCTACGTGTTATTTTGAAAGAGAGATATATCTACTGTCTGCCAATCCAAGCTCTGCTTTTGGTTGGTTCTGTTGTGTTGTTGGATCAAATAGCAACTTGTCTACCCATCACACAATCAGATAGGCCGACCATAAGTGTTGGAGCCATTATACAAATTCATGTGGGCTGCTGGCCCTGCCAATACCTCTTTGCTCTATGCTAATACAACGTGTTCTTTGCACTAAAATACCTCTTCTATATAAACTTGGTCGCATCCCTTAACATTTTCATCATCCCAAATCGCAATACCTCTTCTAGCCTCTCAAAGAATGGCCTATTACGTAAAATCAGCATTTATCTTGTTCTTTAGTGTCGCTTTGTGCGATGGAGCTACTGGCAGCGGCAACCGGTTTGTTGAACATGGATTGAGTGCCACTGTGGTTCTTGGCGCCACTAATTCTGAACCTCCTACAGCTAGTAGTACTGGCAATGTTGGTCACTACAGCACAAAAAGTTACAGTAGTGGTTCCAGTGCTGCCTCCAGTGCGGGGGGTGAGCAACATGCTAGTTGCACCTGTGAGAGCAGTGCTGGTAGCAACAATGGTAGCCCCACAGGAGGGACTCAGGGAGCAGATTCTTGGTGGGATCGCTGGGGCGGTAGAGGTGGTGGTAGCGGAAGTGGAAACTATGATGCCGGTTATGGGGATTGGAGGGGCTATGGGAGTTTTGGTGGCAGCAACTCTGGTAGCGGCAGCGGCAGTGGGGGTGGGTATAATCCATGAATGCTCTATTGTTTTTTATTTGATTAGAAAGAATACTTGTGATATACTTAGTGAGGCGACGTGTTTATCTGTTGGGCTTGTTTTCGGGGGTGCTTAGCAAACAACACGTTGTGTACTTAATAATGTTATTAATGTATGGAGAATGCCTTAACAAATATGTACGGAGATGTGTAACGATTACGAAATGTAACGGATATGTTAGGGTAATTCGCTTTATTTTCTATGGTAAATTATCTACTGTGTATACTTCAGCACTGAAAAACCCAAACCAAAATCGGGCCACGTTATATCTGAAATTTGGAATATCTAGAAATATCAGAAGCTTGTAGTTCTGTCAAAGCAAAGAAAGCATAAAAATGTCACTGAATAGAATGCAATATAAGGAGTAATCAGCATGCCCAAAACTGTATCTTAGTAGTTAAAATGTAATAACTAAAAGAAAAAAAATACAATTCAAAGGCACATTTTATACAAACTTTTTCTATCCATGTGCCGAAGAAAAGAAAATTTCAAAATAAATCATCGTCGCTTTTTCGCTTTTTCTACATAATATCTCAATTACTAAGAGCTTTCAAATAACAGAATACTTCCCTACTTGTGCTGAACCAGGCAAATTCAAGGCCATATTGGTACAATCCTCCAACACCTTTTTCAACTCTGCCTTTGCCTTCTTCACTGACGACTCAGTGGGCCCCTCAATAAACAAATACAGCTTCCTCTCACCAGGACCCACTATCTTACCGGGTGGGTAGTACTGACCCCTTGTAGTAATAGCAGCACCCGTCCAGTCTGATATGGGACCCAAGGTATCCTTGTGGGTGATTCTCCATCTTGCATTTTGCGGAAAATCATTTATTTCTAACTCTGCTTCATAATGCTCTGGCAATGCATCTGCTTGAATTTTGGCCAAATTATGTTGCAAATTGATTGCTGCAGCAAGTGCCACAGCTCGAGCAGCAGCCTCACTTGCTGCAGGAGATCCGGCAACAGCTGCTGGGAATGTAGGGGGCAGAGAAACACCACCCGGTAGGGTAACTGGAAGGGGAACACCACCAGCACCTGTCAAAGTAATGGGTAGAGAAACACCACCTGGTAAGGTAAGTGGTACAGAAGCACCAGGTAGGGTAACAGGTATAGAAGCACTGGGCTGAGTAGCTGGTAGAGAGACTGGTGCAGGTAAACTTGCAAGTCCGCCTGTTTTTCTAACTGCCTCATCTTCAGAATCCGAATCTGATTTGTCCTCTTCATACCCATATTCTTTCAATTGGGCTTTTTTAGCGGCCTTTCGGGCATCATCCTCTTCTTCATTAAACTTGAATCCACTTCCCCCATACCCAGTGCCATGCACTGTCTCAGTACCTTGTTTAACCTTCGCCATGAACCTATCAGCCAACATTTTCAAATCACCTGGTACCGCTTGCTCAGATAGTTCCAGAGCCTTTACCAAATCTGGTGCATACCTTTCCTCTTCTTCAGAGATGAATGTCACTGCAAGACCCTTGCGCCCAGCCCGGCCAGTACGGCCCACTCGGTGCACATAATCCTCATAGTGGTTAGGTACATCAAAATTAATGACAAGTTCAAGCTCCTTCACATCCAATCCTCTGGCAGCAACACTAGTGGCTATCAAAAGGTTGCACACATTACTTTTAAAATCAGAGATGGTTGATTCACGATCCGTTTGATCTTTCGCACCATGTAAAGAAAGGCATGGATAACCGTGCTTCAGCAATTCTCTGAATAACGAATCACATTTATCCTGCGAGTGAACAAAAACGAGAATTTTACCCTTCTCATACCACTCTCCAAGCAGCTCCAAGAGCCGCAAAAACCGGTCAGATTCAGGTCGAACCTCTACTAATTGAGTAATGTCCTTGTTAACCACACTCCTACCACCAACTTGTATCTCAACAGGTTTTGTCAGAACCCGTCTGGCGAGTATCTCAACCTGCCGAGGGAAAGTGGCTGAGAACAAGACTGTTTGCCTATCAGGTTGGGTGTTTTGCACTATCCGGCCAATTTGTGGCTCGAAACCCATATCGAACATCCGGTCCGCTTCGTCCATAACCAAATAAGTAACTCTTCTCAAATTAGTAATCTTACCAGAGCTTGTGCACAAAATGTCGATCATTCGACCTGGTGTGCAAACAACAATCTCGGTCCCGCGTTTCAGATCACTGATCTGTTGAGCTACACCAGATCCTCCATAAACTGCTACACAATTGACACCTATAGCCTTTGAGAATTTTTTAATGTCACTGTGTATTTGTTGTACTAGTTCTCTAGTGGGGGCCATCACAAGTGCCACAGGCCCTTCTCCTGGTACAACAGGTGGTTGATCTTTAATGTGCCGAAGCATTGGCAAAACAAAGGCTAGGGTTTTGCCTGACCCTGTTTTCGCAACCCCAATACAATCTCGGCCACTCATTATTACAGGAAGAGCTTGTGTTTGTATTGGCATTGGTTTCTCGAAATTTAGTTTCTTAATTGTGTCTAAAATCTTACTAGTTAGACCTGACTGGACCCAAGTTTTAATGGGTTTTGGCACATCCTTACCATGCACTTTGAGCTCGAGCTCCTTTCTGTAGGCTGTGACTTCATCTGGGGTCATTCTTGTAATTTCCTTTACCTCTATGTAGAATGACTTGCGAAATGATGGGTAGTTAATTTTTGAATGGTCCACAAGTGCCAATTTCTCAGCTTTTGTTTTCTTGACCCGTTTCATGAATTCGTCATCATCTTCATCCTCTAAACCTGCCTCATCATCTTCCACCTCATAATCCGTGTCAGATTCCTCGCCGGGTATGATCCGGCCCATACTTTTACCCTTCTTACTGGATCCATTAGCAAGATTAACACCTTTCAACGGGGCCTTCTTAATCAGTTCAGACCCAGAGCCAGATTCATCCCTTTTTGTTTCTTCTGGAGCTTCCTTCTGCAACTTCTCTACTTCAGGTAAAACCATTGAGTTCATGAAGGCATCTAGAGGATCGATCTCTTCTTCTTCCTCTTTTGTGCTCTCCATTTCTCCATTGGGAACACTATCTCCATTTACTTCATCAATCTCCATTTCAGTTCTCTCTCTATCTTCTTCTTCATCAGATTCACCTTCTAAGGTCCAATTTTTACCGACAACTGCCGGTTCCTCTTTAGTACTCGACCCATCTCTCTCTTGCTGCTCTTTTCGCCTCAGCTCTTGCCACTCCTGCACACGCCTTCGCCTCTTCTCCATTTCATCCTCTAGCTTCTTCTGTTCATCCTGCAACTCATCTTCACGGGATATCGATTTGCTTGAGCCCTCCTCAGAGTCCTTTTTTCGACGTTTATGTTCACGTTCTGCTTCTCTATCCTGACCTCTATCAGCATCCCTTCGTCTCCTTTCTTCATCCCGGTCAGCCTCCCGCCTCCTCTTCTCTCTTTCTCTCTCTTTCTCTTCTTTCCTCCGGGCCCGCTCCTTCTCCTTCTCCCTTTCCCTCTCCCTCTCCTCCCTCTCTCGGTGCTTCCGTTCTTTCTCTTTCTCCCCATACCTCTCGCTCTCCCTTTCATAATGATCATCTCTGTCTTCTCTCTCTCTTACCCTCTTTCCCTTATCCTTTAGTCGATCCTTCTCCTTCTCCTTCTCCTTCTCATACTCTTCTCTTTCACTTTCTTTCTCTTCTCTGTCCCCAGCCTTCCTCTCCTTCTCTCTATCATAGTCATCCTTTTCTCTCTCTTCCCTGTCTCTAGACTTCTTCTCCTTCTCTCTATCATAGTCATTCCGTTCTTTGGCCTTCCTCTCCTTCTCTCTATCGTAGTCATCCCTATCTCTCTCTTCCCGGTCTCGAGCCTTCCTCTCCTTTTCTCTATCATAGTCATCCTTATCTCTAGCCTTCCTCTCCTTTTCTCTATCGTAGTCATCCCTTTCCTTCTCCCCTCGATCTCTAGCCTTCCTCTCCTCTTTATCATACTCATCTCTCTCTCTCTCTCTCCGATCTCTATCCTTATCTTTGCCATAATCGTCTCTATCTCTTTCCTTTTCCCGTTCCTTCGCCTTATCTCTGTCTCTCTCTTCCCTGTCTCTTTCTCGATCCCTATCTCTTAACTTCTCCTTGTGACGATCCTTGTCCGATCTATGTCTCTCTTTCTCCTTCTTCTCCTTCTCTCGGTATTCTTTCTCTCTTTCCCTTTCCCTTTCTCGATCTTTCTCTCGGTCACGTCTGGATCGATCTCTACCATCCTCCGTCGCCATGGCCGAGTGTATGCCAAGCTAAGATGAATATCACAGTTCCGAAACCCTAACACTAGGGGTTCGAATGTCAGGTGAAGATAATGTGGGAGCTCGAGCAGTTAATTTGGAAATTTCGGGGAGGAGGAAAAAACCCTAGAGAAAGGAGAAAGATGACGGACTAGAAAAAGGAGACGACAGCCCGACGCAACTGAGAAGAAAGTAACAAGTCGGCGAAAAAGGTATATTAAGCCCAAATAAGAGATAATGACTCGAAAATAGCCCAAAGTACACTCTCCTCTTGGGCCACCATAGTTTAGAAACCCCTAGTTGATTGGTCTAAGGTAAAACAGTTCTAAGTTCACACCAGGTAATGAGCCAAGCGGGACTGTTTTAATATTCATTGAATTAAATTTCAGTTTAATAGATAAAATGATCGTTCGATGCTATCGGGATTCATACAAATATTTTACTTTCGATGATCCAACGGTTATTTTGCTCATCGGACTAAAATTTGGTCCAATAGGCATTGCAACTCACCCAGTTCCGCTAACGAGGGATGGTGTTGGTTTCTCTTATCAATGTAAAAGCTCCTCAAAAAAAGACAAATCCCAAACTGCTTAGAAGTCCAATTCTATCACGGAGACTGCTGTCTGATAGTAGTATGTTTTAGCTCTCAGTAGAGATCAGAGTTCAAATTCCAGATGGGTTGCTGAACCATTAAAATGGGAAATTAGGAAGGATAATATAGTGCCTACAAGGTTGTAATCACAAAAATGTTTCTGTTTTTCCTTTTTCTTTTTGTCTCCTTGAATCTCTTAAATATAAGTATGCTATAACGACTTCATCATAATGTCGCTATATAACAAATGGTTGTTAAGTCTCCAATAAAGCAACAACTTCCTTAAAAGTAGTCCACAGCTGGTTAATGCTACTTTTGTATTGGCAAGAGTTTTTGACAATATTTTGGAATGGCAAGCTTGGAGACCAATTTCAAGCTGCGATAGTTATACAATTTCAACAACATGCTTGTGAAGGAAAACATTTGACCTCATACATCAATAAAACATTGCGCAGGACATGTTGAAACTAAGTGCAGCACCTGAAAGCAGATTGCACACCTATATTCTCTTTGTTTACCATTTCAACACCACCAGTACAACTAAACCTTCAAATTACAAGAGTTGCCTTTGAGAACACAACAAAAATCGGTCAATAACTAAAACACAGAATGGAAAACCAAAGCCAGCTCACCTAAGATTAAGAGGCCCCTGCACATAACATACTTAGTACAAACTGCACATAACTTACTAGACACAGCTACTAACTAGCATGCTACAAAATGCGCACGAGTAGGAAACTATAATTTGCCACCAGTTTGACAACCCATTTCATGGTCTATCATAAATAAACCGCTACAGAAGATACTTTAAAGAAACCAGCATTTAACTAAAATAAAAATGACCATTTCAGTCGCTCTCGTCTATCCAGTCACCATAGATGCGACTAATCTTATCAGGGCCCCGCCATTTCTGAATGGGCCTCTGTGCCTGGGCCATTGGCCTCTGGCTGACAATGGGCTGGAGCCTCTGAGATGAGACTCCATGATAAACATCAACATGAGGGGCTGAGGTGGAGGATGCCACCGGGGTCTCAGTCAGCGACTTTGCAGAAATGACCCCAGCCTGCTTAGAGTCTGGTGTAGTAGCCTCCTTGCCATCTATATCCACCAAGCCACCTCCATATTTGTGTAGTTCTGCATATATCATATAAAAATTCTGTCATTATGGAAATTTACTAATAAATTGTTTCCCCAGTAAAAAGGAGTATTCAGTTATTTAGAAATCAAAAGGATATTTTCTGAGAGGCCTCTGGGACATTGTGGAATATCACAAAAGATTTTTTTTTTTTATCTACTACATATCATGGCTGTCCTCATGTAGCCTCCAACTAAACCTAACACAGGTAGTCGAATTGTCTAGTTACATCATGCACCTGGCATATATCATCACCAGTTGCTATTGGTACTAACCGGCACTTTACAATGGTACATAACCTTTTTATTCCCATAACTTTTGAACCAAAAGAAAACCAATGCCATACTTAGTCCACATGCTAAGCAAACAATTTTTCCTATTAAATGCTTGAAGTCACCTTTTTCTTGTTCATTAAAGAAAGTTCATGCAATAAACAAATGTCTGTGTCTGTGCCAGTGGGCACAAGCATACTCTGTGTGTGTGTGTGTGTGTGTGTGTGAAGATAGAGAGAAAGAGAGAGAGAGAGACAGCGAGAGAGAGAGCATCTTAATCAACAAGGTGAACTCAACTAAAAACTTCTTAAAAAAAGTGGAGAAAGAAAAAACAAGACTTTTCTAATCAATTTGGCACCTTGTTTAACACTAGCATTTCTATTTCATGATAAAAAGAGTGCTCTTCCCTTAATTGAACCATGAGCTGTCAATGAACAAGCTGCTTTAGTCAAACTGATTAATGTCCATGATAGAAATCTACCAATTGCTACCTAAATGTTTATTCGTTTCAATGTAGAATGAATTTATTTCTCTCCAATATGATACCTAACTAAAATTTCCTAATCTGTGAACTTATTTCCACCTAAAAGCAAAGTATAACTGCCAAGTCTGCCACTAAACAACAAATAAGGAAACTCTCACATAGTAAAATAAAGTACTAGTAACCTCTAATGGAAACTTTACCAGCAGTTGTTCTTAGTCTACCTCCTATTTCTTTAATGGAAAATTAGGAACCTAATTGCTACTATTTGGTCACAGAAGAAACAGTAACTATTATTTTCACATAAGCAGCCGTGATTTCATGTCTATTAGATAAATGCTGGTCTTAAACTAACAGTTAATGAAACCTAAACCATAAGCTACTCCCTCACCTGCACTGCCATGCGCAAAATGACACTTACTCCCAAAAGGGCAGTACCCCGTCATCTCCCACTTGTTGCAGATCCGGGTCTTCCAATTGGACGGCTTCTGACCCGCTGCAGCAGCAGCAGCAGCAGCAGCCTGACCCGTTCCAAACGCAGCAGCACCTCCTCCTCCGCCCACACTTGGCGACAAGCTGATCGCGACACTTTCTCTCGCTTTTGACTGTTCATCATGCAAGAAGGTACAAGAATCTCCATAAGGGCACCCCTCCTCAGTGTAAAACTTCTTACAATGCCTCCCTTTGTAATTCCTCTGACCTTCGCCTCCTACATTGGACGAGGTCAAAATCGGAATACTGTGCTCCTCTCTGGGTGCTTCGAAGGAGCCCTCGTCCTGCCTCTGATTTTGCTCCAATTGCGCCGCAGCTAGGATTTCTTGCCAATTTGGTGGCGGCTTCCGCAATTCCTCCATTCCATGTGCAAAATTGCAATTAGTGATGTAGGGGCAGGTGCCTGCGCGGAATTTACAGCAGAGCTTGGTTTTGAAGAACATTTTCCCGATGGCGCGGGACTTGGAAGTGGAGCTGGGGACTGGATTGGTGTTAGAATTGGAATTGTTGTCAGATCGGGATTTTTTGTTCGGGGGCTGCTCGCTGCCAGCTCGGGACTGGCTAGGGTTAGGGTTTGTGTCGCCGGACCATGAGCGGTAATCGTCCTCTGTGGCCCACATGGGACCCGCATCAGGCACTATCGTGATTGCACTGCTACTATAGTCCATGCTCTGAGAGAGAGAGAGAGAGAGACGGGTTTAGAGAAATTGACTTTGCTAAGCAACGAGATTTTAGATTGTAACTTCAGCTGCAGTTACAAAACAGGGATGCCAGATTTGAGAAATTAAATATGGAGTCTTGTTTAGATAATCTCGGTGCTTAAAGTGGATCAGAGATCAGAGATCAGAGAAAAATCCGTTAGCTAGCTAGGGTTTCTTTTGAGCTAAAAAGGCATGGATATCAAAAGAGAAACGTAAATTGGAAAAAAAACGGGGGAGGATAACTGATAAGGGTGTTTTGGCGTGTATACCTGGGCCGTGTTGGAAGGGACAGGCGGCGATACGAAAGGGATGGGGGGAAGAAGAAAACAACAGGGGGAAAAAGACTACTGAAATAGACGAAGAAAAAATGAAAGCGCTGTAAAAAGAAATTTTTAAAGCGCTTCAATAATACGACTTCACTCAATCCTTTGAAGGATTCAGCGTTGTTCATATTTTGAGCATCTCGGATATTTCATATTTTATTATTTAGGCATTTTTTGTTGATGTTAAAAAAAAGATTTAGATTGTTTCGGATTTGAATTGTTTAGAGTTTCACGTTGGATGAACTTATTACCTGATTATAGTCTAACGATGATGTTGATGATGATATAGATTTTTTTATAATAAAAAATAAAGAAATTTTAAGAAATAAATGAATTAAAACTTCTAATTTATGATGAGTGAAGTGTGTATATATACGAATTTATATAAACAAGTGTTGAATGAATTTAAATGTTTAGATCCAACGACGAAGTTGTATTTGAATAGAGGAATGCGTTAAAAAAAATATTTGCTTCATAATTATTTTTTATTTAACAAAAATATAAATGCAGACTTTTAATACAAAATAATAATAATAAAGCAAAAAGTATTATTACCCCTCACCTTCTGCACACTATAATTCAACGTTAATAATGAGAGTTGCGGATCATAATAATATAGTCTGATATATGACACGGTTCGTAATAGACTATTACGGTCCCTAACACTGTGATATGTTATGCTTATCTCATATATAAATACATTTGAATTTTAGTATAAATATATTTAAATAAATAATACAAACACATTGGAATATTAGTATAAACATATTTAAATGTTAGTATAAATATTTTTATCTCGTATATATACATGAAATGAGGAGCTTGAAATCTTAAAAATTTTAAACGTTCAGTCTGCAATCTACAAAATCTACACTAATCTTGAGAATCTGCGCTCAGAATTTGTGCGACACATGATTGATATGTAAAATTAATGTACAATTATCACACCTCAATAATAAAATCTAGGGATAATTAATGTTTTGTTCTTTAAACTTCTTTGAAACAATCAAGTTAGTTCCTAAATTTTTATTTACACTGAATTCATCTTTGAACTTTTTCAACAAAATCAAATTGACTTTATTAAACTTTTTCAGAAATATCAAATTTATCCTTACACTCTAAATTAGACAAAATAGTTCCTTGACTTTTGAAAAAGTATAGTAAATAAAGAAAAATCCATGAATATACATATCGATGTCAAAAAGTCTCTGTCTCTTTTGACAAAAATAGATCTAGACTTATCAATAAGAATTCATATAGAGAGAAAGATTTATCATTGTAATAAAAAAATACCAATTGAGAAATAAACCACTCATTTAGAGGAAACGCTTCCATATTATGTAGTTATCAATTATTTTCATTCGTTGCATTAATGCCAAATTCTTGATATTTTTCTTTAGAAATTGAACTTGCAAGTATTCAAAGTGTTTATGTGTTACTGGTATGTTTAAATTCTTTAAAATTGGAAAACAAAATCCTGATTTTGTTTAGTTTTCAACATATATTGATCATCTGATTAATCTTCCAATTTTGCGGATCAAAACCTTTCTCAAGAGAATTGAGCTACGTCTTGGACTGGATGAAAGACGGTAGTGATAGAATTGGATTGGTCAACATAATTGAAACAAATAAGTATATTTAAATCATCTATTACTTTCAAGGGTGCAAATTCTTAAATCAATATCTCTTTTGAAAAAGAACTATATTCCAAAAGAATTATAAATTGCGGTTGAAATATAATTACTCAATGATTGTAGAAGGCGTTCAAGCAAAAGCTCCAAGGGAAATGACCACAAAGCTAACAAAATGAAAGAGTAATAATAAACGAAAAGAAAGGGAGACAGAAAAATATAAAAAAAATTGGGGTGAGAGAGGCTCGAACTCTCGACCTCAGGATTACTCAGAAGCTATGAGACCTACGCGCTAGCCAACTGCGCCACCACCCCATATTGATGGAGTTTATAACTCCTTTTAAAATAAAAGGATATATCTAGGCTTGTTTACTATGAGCTCATACTTTAAATTCCCAATGTCTATTCCAGCCCCAGAATTCGAGGCATGAATTAAACGATGCGCTAACCGGTCCATTTGGACTTTTGCTTGCATGATATGCTAAGACTCGAAATTTCCTGTGACAACTGCGACTGATCTCTCTACAAACTTTGAACCATTCTCGGGCTTACATATTCATTTCCCCACGCAATCACTCAACCCAGTGATAGACGGAAAGATGGAAAAGGTATCCATACCAACAAAAGGCCCAAATCTACCTTCATCAAGTTTCCTTCTTGACCAGGCCCATTTTACTTTCCATACCACTTTTTGTTGAAGCATAGAGCGCACACAGAAGCAGAAGATTACTCTTCCCTCGTGCACGTATTTCCGTGTAGCGAGTGATGATTCAAATCACTTAAAACTCTCACATATCACTCGCTACATGGAAGATCACATAGAATAGAGTGCGAGGAACTGAAACGAAAGCAGTGGTGCTTCTGTTTCCACTTGCGTAAGCGGCGTTTTGAAGGGACTGGTGGTGGAGCCGGTGCACCACGTGGCAATTTGCTAGCGGCGACGCGGTCAAAGGACGGATCTGGTATTGGGAAACGGGAGAGTTTGCGAATGGTCGGGTCATGAAAGCGACAGCTTTAGGTTTGAGTTAATCTTACAATTTGACCCTGGAAGCCCACTAAAATCATATAGCCTCAGCAATAGTAATAGCGGACCCCATGTATTTATGCAGTCCAAATTTACGACATTGACGTTCTAATTGTCAAGGAGCAGTTGAACTAATGGAGGGTTTTGTTTGTTTGGTTTAGTTTAAAACATGGTTATAACTTATAATACGACAGTTTGTACTTGCATTATTTGATATCAAGTGTGCCTGTACATGGGGAATTATGAAAGTGTTATATTGCGTCTACACGTATTAGATACATATGTGTTAGCTGGACGTATCGTATTGTATAAATATGTATAAAGATTATTACGTATCATGCAGTGTCGTATTTTTTTTATATTAGTGTTAAAAATGACATTTCTAACGACATGTCACATCTTGGTACGCCGTGTTTATATGTGTTTGGATGTATTTCAATTTTTTTAATTAAATTTCTGTTTTTAATTGTTAAAAATATTTAAAAGTTCAGAAAAAATAAAAAAAATGAGATAAAATAGGAAAAATGGAGGAAATTTTTTTATAATAATATATTTTATAAAATGTGTATGTAACAGCTATTAAAAATATATTATAATAACTATTTTTAAAATTTTATAGATGTATTTAAATGTGCTACGTGTTAACTAGACACTTAAATATGTCGTATCGTACCGTATTATGTACATTTATTATTTAATACAACACTTATAAGAATACGTCAAACACGACACGTCTAAATACTCATGCCGTAATTTGATGTGTCCGGATACATATCATCCATACTGTGTTTACTTATCATATATTTTTATACGTATGCGTATCGGTTCCTGTTGAATAATATAACTACTAGTTGTTATTTACTTAATCCACAGACCACAGACCACAGATCACAGATCACAGACCACAGCAACAATTTAAATTACTGCTTTGGTGTCGTACTTTATGTCTTGCTTTCCCTAAACTGTGACAAATGGTAACAGAGAAAAAACAGGTGGTGAGGCGCAAAAATTCGGGAGATGATTGGGTGAGTGGTGAACAAATTCGGTGGCGGGTGCTGTTGGCAACTGATGAGCACGAATCTCAAAGCATGGGGGGGCTGCCCGGGATTTGCGGGAAGCACTCTTTAGCCCTGACACAATTTCCAATGGACACTTCGTATTCATTCGGAAACATTTCCGTTACCACAGCTATAATTTCATACAGTAGCGGGTCGAAATACAGAAGATATCGGACTCGTTTTACGAATTTTCTACTCGATGAACAGTATATGATTACACATCTTACCTCATGGCCGACATCGCCCACTGTGTCCTGGCAATTTTACTCCCATGCCGCACGTGCAGTACTACAAACACCTCCAATCCGTATAAACTGGACATGAAAACCATGCATAGAGGTGAAGGGATTAGAGGTAATGTGATCTCTATGGTTTGATGAACTGGAGAGGATGATGTGTGCTCTGAAATGCGGGCGGTTCTCCCGGCTGGAGAGGCTCGGTGTTCCATGCCATTGCCGGCTCCTACCACTCGGGTCCGTTAGAAGCTGCTCCGCCTCCTCTAGAATATTTTCTGTAGAATTTCATTACGATTGTATTTCTTTTTTTTTTAACTAGTTGCACATCACCTCTATGCATGATGTGCGTCACTTATACATATAGATTATACGGAGGCGAGGCGAGATAATTACAACGGACAAAATTATGATGGACTGCTTAAAAACTGAATGTAACGATTACTCAATTACGATACTCAACATTCTAGACCAATAATGTAAGAAGACAATTCCGATGCCTTAATTTTCTTTCTCAATAATCTATACTACTTTAATATTTCAAGATCTAAAATCCAAACAATTAATCTGACCCATTAAAAACTTTTTAGTCTGTGATCACATAAATCCAGGAACCTACAAATGAACGAATTTGCTAATTTAATTAGTGAACTATAATTGAAAATTAGTGCATTTAATGCGACCTTTTTATCTTGTAGAAAACAAATTTACAATAATTTTCTTTTTCATATTAATCAATTTGAAGAAATTATTAAACTTATTTTTTAATCAAAGCGAAAATTACGAAAAGAACATATATATTAACTTTTGACATATACAGAAACATTTAAGATGCAATGCACCTCGTTTATTAGTTGTAGAAAGCAGTGTTTTTAGTGTTGTAGCTATGGTACAAACTACTTATATGGTCCAGATACGCTTATGCATTACAAGAACACAACTACAGGAGTATTCAATATCAAACTTTTAGGTTTTTTTTTTTAATTTTTCATCTTGTTAGGCACATAAAATTAATTGAAGAATGACTCTATTATTTAATAATTCCAAGATTATATCGGTATCTTATCGCATTTTCTTATTTTTAACTAAAGTTTTCTAAAAAAACATTATATTTGGTTCGTAAATTTTGAAATTTGTTAGAATAAGACAAACATCGCTATATGCATATCTTATGTATATAGCACTAAGTAGTTGTCAATCAAATGTATATTGAAAATCACATTTTAAAAACATTGATAGAAAATATTAAATTCAAATTTCTTTGAAAAATCTAAATACAGATTAACAGTTAATAAATAATTATTAACTACGGAGTTTACAATTTCTTGTCATACTAACCATGCAAACGTAGCAGTCTCACATGCACAAGGATAGTTTTATCTTTTTTATTTATTTAATCACATATTTATTTGGGATATAATATCACCAAGTGGTCCCTTATTAATTAATGGATACAATTTTTTATTACTAGAGGGTTATTTCTCAAAGTATATAGTTACAATATATATATTTTAATTGGTGGTTGGGGTAGGGGGGGGGGGGGATTGTTTATTTTACTTAGTAATGTTTCTTTCTTTTAATTTCTGTTGTTATATATTTTGCTAATGGATTTCCGAAAAGAGAGAGAAATTGGCAAGCACATAATCCTTGTGCTTTTATTAAAAAAACAAAATAACTATTTTATGATATCATTTGCGGAGAAAGAAAGATGAATTTCTTTGTTGTATATTGTCTGGCATTCTGTTTCATTTTTCTCCTTCTTACTTTCTCATCATAAGACACGTATAGCTCGTTTCAAAAAACAAAAAAACAAAGAATGAGAAAGAAAGATAAATAACTCAAACAAAGAATTGATTCGTTCTATAATTTGTAGTCTTTTATGTCACGGAATCCATGCTTTTTCCTAGTGTAATATGATGCATTTTTGGCATATAGAAGCTAGCTGAGTCATTAATTTATAGTATTTAGGAGGAACATCCATGCTTTTTCCTAGTGTAAGATATATATATATATAATCATTGCTTTTCAAAGGAGGAAGATTTCCAATGCGTTGTTCTCAATATATAGAGCAGTTCATGATGTCTATGATAAGATATATACAAAAGAAACGGAAGAAATATAATAATTAAGAATAACAGCCATACAACAATCAATGTTCTAAAAAAAATTAAGAATAACAGCCATACAACAATTAATGTTCTAATTGGAGCAATCATACATATATGAGATACTTGATATAATCATATATATATATACGGTATATATACTTAATTATTTATGTATCATATTTGACCCAAAATTTCAAGAGGAGGAATCTAATGTCCATAGTTATTCGTGTCATATCAATGACTATGAAATTAAATTTTTAAATAACACAACTAATTAATTGGACATTTTATATATATCATGCTATATAAATACAAAAAAAAATTATACCATTTCAACTTTATTTTAATATGCATCAAGTACTAAGAAAAATCAACGGATCAAATTTTATGATTTAATTCACTTTCTTGATGACTATTGAAACAAATTAAAATTTAATAATTTTTCTATACATGTTATTGAGATATATTAAAATATATCTAACGATTTATATATATTAATTAACACATAAATGATAAAATAGACACTATAAATACCAATAACCGTGGTTATTGGATCCCTCATCAAAACCCCATTGGGTTCATTTTTCTTGTTCCATGGTATCTCTCCTGTAAAAATATCCAAATAAATGAATGATTCCGAATTTGACATTCCATTTCACAAATGGAGTCAAGGTGATTTAACCATTTTAAAACACTTTAATGCATCAAACATAGATGATTTAATGTAAAGTAAGTTTAAGCATCTATGAAGGAGTAAATTTAAATCACCAAATTTCATAGCTTTTAACATTTTTTATTCTCACTACTTCACTTGTCAAAAATGTATGATTAACGCACAACATAATAATAAAGCAAAAATGTTGAATTAATAACTTTTCTGGCACAACATATGCATAATTAATATCAGTTTGCATAATTAATATCAATCTGAAATAATAACGCACACGGCGCAATCCAAATAACAAATTACACAATATAAATAATGGATTGATTGATCGACTACACATATATGGGTACCATTTAAAAAATAGATTTGAATAAGCAATATGGTGAATAATGAATAGTTCCATAACTCCATCCTAGCTATTTAATAATTGACTAGCTGTATATATAGGTTTGTAAGGACACATCCATTCTTATTAAAATGGAGAAGTGCATGGCTTCATTATTTGAAAAAATCTTGCACATGTATTCTAATTAGTTTCTTGTTGGTGCATATTTTCTTAGTTTGAAGACTTGTAAGTTACGTGCATACAATATCAAAATATTTATTGCCTCTTGGTGCATTGACCTTTAAATGTCGCATTCATTCTCTGTATATTAGCAAATTGATACCCCCATTATGCACCAATAAAAAGAAAATGACATTTCTTTTTGTTATATGCCAAATTGATGCTAATTGATCTATAGATACCGATGCAATTGAGTCATAATTAATTGTGATCGATGTTTTGAGACTAAATACCATTAAATAAGATGTCTATATATATTAATATATCATATGAAAG
The DNA here is from genome assembly GCA_037678475.1 of x Bolboschoenoplectus mariqueter. Classification (NCBI taxonomy): domain Eukaryota; kingdom Viridiplantae; phylum Streptophyta; class Magnoliopsida; order Poales; family Cyperaceae; genus x Bolboschoenoplectus; species x Bolboschoenoplectus mariqueter. The sequence goes on along the minus strand of CM075236.1, from coordinate 2,345,578 downwards.
GACTAACTAATTAATCAGCTGCTTCCTGCTGCTATCACACCGGCTCTTTTGTATATATGTTATTTCTTGTACTTGCTCCACAATAGGAGCTCTTTTACAACACCAAGGCATCCATAAACGTAATTAACTATTAAAACATACCAATTCGGATGTGATATATAACAACTTGCAATCCATTAATTGGCGATGATAATTAACATAATATTTGGATGAACTAGAACTTAATTTATGCTCAATCCCTATATATGGTTCATTGTATTTAATATTTCACATATTAATTTCTCTGAAGTTCTATATATTTGGCACAACATTTTTCTACATAATGAACCATGTTGTATAGTATTTTTTTTATTTATAAAATATTAATTATTTTGATTTTTCATAACACATACTATTCGATCATATATATGATCTTGGTGTCTCAGGTGCTTTAATTTATATATATTAATTGCACGTTATTATTCACAGATACTTTACATCATAATTAATCACATGCATCCAAAATATGCATATTCCAATTAATGTTTAATATTCTATTGCGCGCGGTCTATATATTAATTATACCGAAGTGTATAACTGCTTTGTATTTTAGACGACTCTTAATTAATCTGAAATATAGAATGCACATGAAATGATATAATTCTGACTATGTATATATCTAGTGTGGAAAACTAAGCCATTAATCCAACCTATATACTGGTTCAGTACTGATATATATAGTAGCTAGGCGTTCTTGTATATATATATATATATATATATATATATGTATGTATATAATTTCCAGGATGTGAAATGGGAATACTAACTAGTGTTATGTACTCAGATGGCCAATTATTTGAGCCACTTATCAGCTCATATTTAAAATACAACCAATTAACAACTGGCTATTAATTAACTAATAATGTAGTGAACCAGGGGTTAAGGGTTGGGTTAAGGGTTAAGACAAGGGTTAAGTGTATTAAGTGGGGTGCATGTGAGCCTTAAGATGTAGGGTTTGCACTTTGCAGCGCCTGTTACTAGGTCTTGATCCGGTTTGTCGGAGTCGGATCTTATTATATCATTACTGGATCCGTTATGGTAATATATGGCCTAGCTAGGTTTTCCACTTTTCCTTGTTTAATTCGGGTATTAAGTCTCTGACCAAGCTAGAACCAACAAAAATGGCACCATACCAAGGTCAAAAAGTTGCAATATTTTCACGTTATTAGTTTACTAGACTCCTGGGTAGCATGAAGCACAAACTTGTATCGGATCCGGGTCATTTCATGCGGATACGGGGTCAAATGTGAACCCTAATGTCTAATTGTTCTTATCTTTTCTAGCTATTCGCCTATTCCTCACTAATATTTTATGTATTATATCAACCTCAAGGCATCACCAACACTCTCTCTCTAGATCTCTTCTCTCTCTAGCTGTGAAGAAGCTCTCAAACTCTCCCTTTCCTCTACAATCCCATCCTTTCTTTCTTTCCTTTCTCTCTACATCCACCTCTCTTGTGCTCTTTCCTGCTTGCGCTAACTCATCTCCTTATTTATTCCACCACAAATTCTTTTAATATAACCAGCCCTTTTTTCTTTATATTTTTTCCTTTTCCTTTCCCAAACTCACAAGCTCCCACCTTCCAATCCTTTCTTTATTCAATCCCCAAAAAAAATTTAAAATACAAAAAATAAAAAAATAAAAAAAAAAACCACACCTCCACCAATTCAATCCTCATCTTTTAATTATAGTTTTATTTCCTCCATTTACTGTTTGCTAATCATTATTATTTTCCTTAATTTATTACCACCACTACTTCTTGTTCAATATTAATTTTTCCCATATAGAAAAATGGCTGGCTTAGATCTTGGCCCCTCCTCTCACTTCTTCCACCACCAACTCTCTCAAGATGTCAACAATCACCCCACTTCCTCCGGCGATCCTGACCCCTCTTCCGGTGGAGTCCCAGGGAATGAACTCATCGTGCGCCGGCCCCGTGGCAGACCCCCAGGATCTAAGAACAAACCGAAACCACCTGTCATCATCACACGTGAGAGCGCCAACGCTCTCCGGGCCCACATCCTTGAGGTAGCTGCCGGGTGCGATGTGTTTTCAGCCCTGTCGGCTTATGCTAGGCGGCGCCAGCGTGGCGTATGTGTCTTATCAGCTGCTGGATCGGTGACTGACGTCACAATTAGACAGCCAACATCTGCTGCCTCACCTGCTCCGGTGGCAGCGCTACAGGGAAGGTTTGAGATCCTGTCTCTTTCAGGATCTTTCCTGCCTCCACCGGCCCCACCAGGTGCGACTAGTCTGGCAGCCTTCTTAGCAGGAGGACAGGGTCAAGTGGTTGGTGGGGCCATAGCAGGACCTCTGATCGCCGCTGGTCCGGTAGTCATAGTTGCAGCCTCGTTCACTAACGTGGCTTATGAGAGACTGCCACTTGAGGAGGCTGAGGAGGAGGTGCAACCTCCACCTGGCATGGGTCGGAATCCCGAAAATGATAACGAGAACAATGGAAATGCCAATAGCAATGTGCCGTTTGATCAGACCGGGAGCTTGCCGTTCTTCAACATGCCATTAGGGATGATGCCGCAGATGCAGTCGGACGGTCATGGAGGCTCAGCATGGCTGCCAGGTAGGGCCTTCTAGATTGCGCATGCATGGATGGAGAGATCCACTGTATCCAATGCAACTGTTCATGAGGCTTAACTAGAGAGGTTAGGGATTTTTATCATTTGAAGTGTTCTTGTACAAGTCGTTAGTGTCTCTCTCTCTCTCTCTTCTCTCTCTCTTGTTCTCTCTTTCTCTCTCTGTCTCTCTTTCTCTCTTGTTTTTGTTTTTGATCCGTGCATGTGAATTGTGAACTGGGATTTCTATTTGTTTAATTAGTAAGATAAACCTTCATTTGGTGAGTTCAAGTTCTTATTTTAGTGTTTGTATTATTTTATGTTGGTGACAGTACTGTTACTAGTGGGTTTGGGAATTATCACCTTTGTGCCCATTTATTAATTTAACACTAAATGTCTAATCTTATGGTTCTTCACTTGTTCTTTTATTTTTCTTGTGATTTTTTAATTCTTAAGTCAAGAATACACTGTTATATGCTCCTTTTTTTTCTTACTAGGTTTTACCTTTTTCCTTTTTTTTAATTGGCACTTGTAGTTCATTATATGAAATAATTTTGCAAAAATGTATGACGATTAAAATTTCTGTCTTCTATTAGCATATTTGTTCAACTGCTCATATGTTTATGTAGTGAACAGCATGTCAACAATAATTGAACAAGACAATATTGAGAGAAACCCAAGGGACCAATTAGGAATGTTGTGTACTATTGTGTTTCCTTCCTAAGTGAAGCTTAAGAATGATGATTTATATGTCTGAAAATATTGAAAACCATGTAAATTAATACAAAATTGGATTAAAACTAGTTAATTACAAAATGAACTATAGAATTATGATCTTTTTTTAGTACCCAAAAAGAAAAATAGAATGATATTCTGATTAATGCATGTGCGCTGGATCCATATATATAAAACGAACCCAAAAACCGATATATGCATAATGCATGTAAGGAAGTTTTATTTTCTCAGAATATTATTTTTGATCTATAGAGTACTAAACATATTTTCAAAATTTATGCACTCCTATTTGATAATTCGGACATAATTAGATTTTAATATTGTGATCTCTATTAAGATGGTTCTCATTTAAAAATCCTTTAATTTCACTATTTAAAATTGGTTTTGATTAATTTCCTTTTGTTTGCTTTAGTGAGTCAATTTTACTTCAAATGCTATGAGCCTATGAGAAATGAAATTAAATAATGTTAATTAAGCAACCGGATCTAATTGATTTGCTTACAATACTTATTATGGCATGTGTCCCGGGCCATGCCAATGCACTTTCACTGTTCACTAGCTTATTGCACTTGTTTTCATGGTCTTGTCTCCTTGATTTGACTACATATTTCTATTTCCTTGTTCCCATACTCTCTCTCTCTCTCTCTCTCTCTCTCTCTCTCTCTCTCTACACTATGTTGTGTAAAAATATTGCCCTACAGAATTTGATTTTTTGGATGGTGATTCAAAATTTAACCAAGTAGGGTTTTTTAGGCATACCTAGTTAATAGGTAGTTTCTGATCATTCTTGTCACCAATATGCTCCAGTTTTTTTTTTGTCAATTAGAAGATAGTTTTAATGTTAGTGCAATTGATCTTAGTTTTATTTCATGTACTCCCAGCTAGCATAATCATTTAGAGAAACACTGACCAGTAGATACTGCATGAGAAATCTTCAGGAAGTCAATATGTTTGTATAAATTTTATCAATATATATGCCAGAAATAAAGGAGTATGGATTGTGTAATGTACGTGCATACTAAGAAACAGTTAGAAAATATAAGGAACTTCAACAAATCATCAGTAATATATATATTTTTTCTGAGTTTTGTTCAGATGAGTGGAAACCAAAACCTGAAACATAGTTTACAGTAATATATATTTTTATTGAAGAACAGTTTATCAAGTTATTCTCAGTTTTTTACTAAGTTCTAATCTAGCTTGAGTATGATTTGTAGGTAAATTATTTATCTTGCTTATTTTTCATTATTTCATTTTCCAGAACATGTTAATTGATGGAAAAAGTTGTATAATAAAGAGTAAAGACTAAGAGAACTTTTAGGTAATCAATGAGTTTGTCCAAATGACAAGGTCCTCTTAATTTATTTGTATCTGAAATTCTTAATTGAATTAATGAGAAATTTATATTAATAGATACTTTTATAAAGATCATGAACCAAACTGAGAGAACTTCTAGGTAATTAATGCATCTGTCCAAATGACAGGGTCCTCTTAATTTATTTGTATCTTAAATTCTCAATTGGATTAATGTGAAATTTATATTAATGTATACTATTATTAAGATCTTACTTACAAGATTGCCTTTTTTTTTTATTGAAATGCATTTTATTGAAATTCACCAGTTGGAACTCACTAATTGGTACACCATAGTCTAACAATTGTTATCCAAATTACAACTCTTTCATTGATTCGTGTTTTATACATATATATATGGAAGATTTATGCAATTGTAGAATAAGAAGAAACAGTATCCACTTGAATTGAGCACAATATGGAAAATAGGCATAGGATGATTTCTATATATATAGCATTCATTTATACATTCTCCTCCTCCCTAGCCTATAAACTCTTTTTATTGTTTCAATAAAAGATTAAAGTAAGCTTGTCTACTTACTACAATATATAGAAACTAATGGCACTCCTAGGCATATCCATTAATTTTATTTTGGATTTCTTTTCTTTTTCTTTTTGCTTTTATGGAGTAATTAGGTTTAAGGTCTTGCATCCATGAAAGAGATAAAAAGGGAAAACAAAACAAAACATAGACAAACCAATTATGGGTACTGCTATGGGACTATGGATTAAAATGGGACACTGGATAGCTAGAAAGCTAAGGCTTCAGAAACTGTTGCCCTTTCCAATCAATCTATTCACTGAAGAAAACCATTGCATCTTAAACTAGTTTCCAGTACAGCCCTTCTGGTAAACATGAATCTGATTAACTTTTTGAACAACACATGCACAGTTAATGCACAGAGCTTTTGAACCAGATACTGTGGAAACAATAACTAAAATATGGGAAAAATTAGTACAGGCTTAAATAATTTTCTCTGAAGCATTCCTATAAAATCCAATAGAGTTGTAAATGCATGCTATTTTATGTGTAAATGTATGATCATTTGATCATGACCAGGCAGTATATTTCCTATCCATCAGAACTGGAGATAAAGCTAGCGCTAGTTTTAACCTTTCCCAAACTCTGGCAAATTAAAAGCAATGCTTCCAAAGAAGATCGATACTCGATTATTTTTTTTTTCTCTTTTTCACAATCAAGAAATGCCAGTGAGTTGTCAATTGCAAAAATCTTGAGATCTTCTTTTGTTTATTAATTAACCTTTTCTTCAGAGAAAGATCTTTCTTTACTCTTCTTCTTATTTTTATGTTCTGGGGTTCAAATTTTCGATAACTATGATAGACATGCTGGCTTATATAAGTTATAATATAGTTTGTTTTGATTCTTTTTAATTAATCAGTTTCACTTTATAAAATGATTATAGTTAAGCTAATCAAATAAAATTTTCTATACTTGAGATCTATATATGGTGAAGGAATTTGCCCATTGAAGACTCCAGCTAGATTTCTTTTCTTCCTATATATAAAAATAACTCCAGGCAAGCCACCACTGGTTAATTATGATACAAAGTTAAATCAAAGTAAAGCGACCTCTGACATTTGAGAGTTCCATATATAGCTTTTTAAATACCATGCAAAATCGCACTTAATTAGAGAAGGGTGAATTAAGTAGATTAATTTGTAGAATGGATTGCACATTTTGGATCCTCCAAGGTTGGTCATCCTTTCTGTGAAAAGGTCTAGACATTTAAGAGTTTCATTTGTCTTTTCCTCAGTTGGACATTTAAGCTACAATGAAGAAAGAGTTGAACAAATTCAAACCTCAAAAAGATTTCTAGCTATCTTTATGTTTGCTCCTTATTTTTAACCAATTTCTCTAACCAAAATTGCCTATCTTCATGACTCGCTGCCATAGTGATCAGCCAAGAATTTGACTTTAAAAACATGATGACATTTTTACAGAAGTTGTTTTGAATACCATGACAAGACTATACAACAGGGAAGAAAGTTAAGCGCTTCCTTTCGGCCGTGACTACACTATACAACAGGGAAGAAAGTTATAGAAAGAACGGCTCATTGGATGTCTCTTTATGAGCTTCAACTCAAAAGAAAACTGGGCCCTCGTCCCAAAATGTAGATTTTGTTTTCCTTGATTTGGTTTCGGCAACTTGAAAATCATTCAGAGTAGTTGGAATTGAATCAAGGGCCGGAAGGGCCTGGTTAAGTTGATAACTGCAAGAACGGGCCGGTAATAATATTTAGGCCCGGATTAAAGGGCCAGGCCAAACGGGCCCAGAATCCATGGAGACAGGATGGATATGGGCTTAATAATGGCCCATCATGACCCGGCCTGTTGCTATTTTTAATATAGGTTGGATTGTTTGGTGATAACTGATCATGATATGATCTATTAATGGTCTAAGAGGCTAGTTTTAATTAATTAGGCTTGGCGATGAAAAGTTCAGACAAGTCAGTACTCAGTGCAAATCCAGGCCCAGATTATTAATTAAGCACATTGAATTTAGAAACCAATTTAATTATGTCCCAAATGTACTGATTCAGATTGAGAAATGGAGACCAAAATTTTATTTTGAAGGACATTTACAAAGAATTAATAAAATTTTAATGCAAATTTCATCATTTATATCATGATTAATTTGAACATTTTCTATGGTACAAATTCAAACTTGATGCTGGAAAATGATCTCCTTTTCAGTTAACCAAGTTAATTTACTGTCCATTAATTATAACTTTTACTGGTGAAGAAAAATACGGTGGCTTTTAACCTTTAAGTATAAATTTACTGAAATTTGTTTTGAGCAAATGGGAGGCAAAATATAAATAAAATAATGACACGTTGAAACCTTATCAACTTATCATATCTCGTTGATGTATAAACAAAAAACACAAAAATAACGTGGGACCTAATTAGAAAATAGCGACTTGTCATGCTTTGACGGTTTGACCAGACATGACATGAACCACTTAATGTTACTGACAAACTTTTGATTATCTGGCTAATATGCTTGTTACGTGTATTCCCACCTAAAAAGTGAAAGGAAAATAGGTGAAGGGCCCGCCACCAGATGTCCAAAAAATTAAATCTCTGTAGTTGCATTGTTGCAAGCAATTAGCAGCCCCCAGTTATAGACCTTATCCATGGAAGAATAATTAATTAGGTCAAGACCTTGGATCATGAAAATAAAAGAGAAAAAAAAAAGACTCACCATTTCTCTTTAATTCTCCTTTCGGAAATAATATTTTGAAATTAATATGCAAAAAATGTTAAATTGTTGATGTGGCAATTAAATTCAATTTCTATAATTGCATGATGGAAATGCTTTTACCATATAATTGCACCTAAAGCCGTGTTTTTTTTCTTAGAAAATGTTTTGGAGATACAATTATTAATATCATCATCAATATGAACTTAATTATATATATTAAATAAGTTATTATGCATATTAATGACTTTATATTATATAGTATTTCTATTATTTAACTTAAATACTACTAATATGCATAATAACTCATTTAAGCTAAATAATGATAATATTGTACAAAATGAATTTACATAATAAAATCATTAACATACATAATAATTTATTTTAACGCGTATAATAAAATTTGTATCAATTATGATATCAATAACCGTATCTGTGTATTAGTTCCCTTTTTTCTTAGTGCATAACTACATCAATATGATTGAATTAAAGTTTGATTGACACTGTCGTTTTGTTTGAAAGTCAACATTTATCTAGATAGAGAAGCGCATTGTCCTCATGCACTGATATTTGGTGTGTGTATATGTCTCTCTGTTTGGTTTGGTTAATTCCAAGTCTAATCTGTTTAAATTGGTAACTGGATTATAATTCTAATTCCAGTGGAGGTAAACCAAAACTCTCTATCATCAGCAATTTCATCATCTAGTTAGGTGCTGGATTGATGTGGTCCAGTGCTGGTAGGACCTTTACCAGAATACCAGTATAACTTCATATAATACTGAAGTAGAAACCAGAAGGAAAAGATATAGCCATAAAGTACTATAAATAATTATTTATAAAGAAAACATTCATTGAATGTTTAAACCAAAATTGAAAACTGAAATTGGAAGCTTCAGTACAGGCTACAAAGAAGAGATGCAGCCACTGTGGCGATACTAATTTATTATTATTTAATTCCATACATCAAATGTTGAGAATTACTTGATTAGACTGCAAAAGAAAAGTAACTCTACAGCCTATAGGAAAACATCAAAACACATCTCAGCAGTCTGAATTCACAAAAGAAAGAAAGAAAGAAAGAAGCTGGTTTATTCGGCGAGTTGAAGAGAAATTGATTTCTCCTAGAGGAAAAAGTCTCTATACAAATCCAACGGTAGGTACTCATTGTCTCCTCTGGTACAAAAAGAATGGAGCAAAATTTCCAGTGGAAATTTAACTGCTAGTCTTCTGTTCTGTGCTTGGTGATGCCTGTATGATTGTCGTTAAAACCAATTAGTTTGGTACAGATTCTGGTATAACTTAACAAGAACTATTGTGAGAATTACATATTCTTCTAGAATATGTAACACCCCTTGTTTGGTTATCTATTGAAAAATTTCAATGTTGAGTAGTTTTGTAAAAGGATGATCATCTTATGTTGCACTGGTACAGATCAATATGTAGCCAGTACATACACACATTGATTGCAGGGTATTTTAACAAGAATACCAAAACCAATTATATGTTCTAACTTTCTTGAACCGACAAATTTGTACTTATGGTTTGTATATTTTATTCTACTAATAAAATCTATAAGTTTAGAAGGGAAAGTGTGAAAACTGTATACCAACCCCAATAGAAGTAACGAAGTTGCAAACAGCACACTTGACAGATCTGGCTCCGTACTGGTACATGAGCAGCATTTGGCAATTACCACAGTTCACATGTGCCACCTGATTTGCTGAACAATCAGACCAGAATAAAAGGAGAGAGATTAGTTATTTCAGATCAAGCGTAATTAGCTGTGAGGAATTAAATTAAAGGAGGAATACCTTCAAGGGCGAGGTTAACGGTATGACAACAGGAACACTGCACACTCGTCGCTCCGCGTATGTACATTAGGAGAGTGTGGCAGCCTCCACATACCAATTGTGCCATCTCTGTCCCTGTTTTCACACACATAAATACACTGGTAATTAGAATATATATGACACATATGCATTCACTTTGAGATTTACTTTTCACATTTAAATTGGCAGAATGTGTAATGTGTCATAACATTTCTGAGAAGATATGAATCCGAGATATGCTGTTCTTTAGTTTTGTTGGTTTCATGAGAAATGTGTCTCAGGATAATTATTTTTTCTCGACGCATTTTTTTATGTATTTAATGTGATTTAGGTTCTGTTAGATGCACTTGCACAGTACTTATATTGTGTTTACTTTGCCATTTATTTTTCGTTAGCTCCATCATATCTTGTTATTTTTCTATATGAAACCTAAGTAGGTTTTTTGTGTTCTTTTTGTATATTGAAGAAAATTAAATGTTAATTATTCACAAAAATGCTTTTCTTTACTTTCCTTTTTTTTCTATTGTTTGGTCTGGTTAATAGTTTAATTGTCATAATTTAAACATTAATCATTAATACCAATGAAGCTGATTCATCATGAGAATTATTTACCTGGAGGGGGGACGGTAGTGACGGCACTGCACACGGCACAACAAACAGAGGCTGCACCAATTGGATATAGTAGTAGATTTCGGCAACCCGAACAAACTAGTTGGCTTTGTGCTCCTAAATTTAAAAAAAATAAAATCATCACTGACTTTGAACCTTCTTTCAATATATATATATTTTTTTTGGCAAAAACTTAAAACTCCAAAAATATCAAAGAATATATACACACAGTTGTATCTTTTGCATTGGTTTTATTTGCAGAAATCAGGCTAATGAAACAACAAGAACACAATTCAAAAAGCATATGAGGAAAATTGAAGTTATATTTCTCAATTTTTATAAAAAGAGAGATAATATACCGTTTGCTGGTGGAGTAAGAGGAACTGGAGCAGGATATGGAGCTAAAGGAACTGGCATTGCCTTCTAATCTGATTTTTCACTTCAGCTCTTGAAAATTTTGTTTGCTTGCTCAATCTAAATTGGAACCAGGATCTGCCAATTCTTCATAAAACTCTGCACAGGAAATTAAAGGGACGAGAATAATGTAAGAATTCAAAGAAAAAGAAGGGGAAAATAAGATGCTGACAGTTTCATCCTGAAAAAAATAAAAACATACTGATACTCAAAAGTTGATTATATGCAAGTAGCATTTTCACCTCCCTTTTACATGGAAAAACAAAATTTATCATTCAGAATTTAAATTCACACCAAGGTTTTTGTTGGTGAATGCCACAAAATTGGTTTACACTAATAAAAAGAAATCAAAGAGGGTATAGTGTAATCACCTTTTCACATGCTATGCTGGTAAGATTGAGTGCAACCAAGCACTGGTAGATCCAACAAATCAGCTCATTTACAATCAGATTTGCCCATCTAATGCTCCCTCCTCTTTGCTTAGCCTTTTCCTTTTCCTTTTTTTCTGAATAAATTTTGCTTTTCTCTTTCTTTCTTTCTTTCTTTCTTTCTTCCCCTTGAGTTGTTTTCCTTTTCCTCTCCTTTGTCTTTGTCTTGAAGAAAGCAGAGAAAGGAATAGGTTGGGCTCTCAGCCTCAGCTTTGCTTTGTGTATATATAGAAATACCAGGCATTTATTTATAATTTACTCAGCATATATAGACATTTTGGATAGAGCGTTGCTTTAATAGGAAATTACTTGTTACCAAATAAAAACAAGGGTCATTTATTGGTTTGTTTTTTATTTACAAATTACATTATTCAGCTCCTATTATCTGAGGGACATACATATTAAAAACATAATAGTAACAGACACCAGCTGGCTTCTGCTTTTTTGCCCCATTTATGAAGTATTGAGAGAAAACAAAAGGAGTTAATTTTGTATGAGGAGAGGATCGCTTGAAAATAATTATTTTGATAATATTGTTAATGGATTTTTAAAAAAAAATATATGAAATTGATTACTAAAAAATAACTTTATAGGTATGTTATTGAACATATAGATGATTTAATAATCAAATTTATGTAATTTAAATATTATTTGATGATATATCAAGATTGTTAATTTTAGACCGTGAGAAAATTTTAAATCATTGATGTATGATGAAACATGTACGAAATCCCTTCATATATTATAGTCATGGTACATGGATATATAATATAAATCATACATATAACGTTAAGTTTTAAATTTAAGCTTTATTTTTGAAGATTGTCAAAATAAACAATTGTCAAGTGATCTCCATTCATTATGAAGTTTGAATTTATTTTAAATTGTGTTGGTATTTGTTGATTCAGGATTAATTTGACAATTCTAAACAACAATGAAAAATAAACTAATGATTTAGAAATCCGACAATTGAAATGTGATAACTTACTTATGCACATTATAAGCATAACAAATTATAAAATTTAATACAACTTCTCCATTTATGAAATGACTAAAAATTTAAAACTATATTTATCTAACCGTTTATGATGAAATATAAAATGATATTCAAATTATATAAGCTGGTACATAAAAATGAATATACAATTAATCTATAAATCTAACAATATGTCTGTAGTGAACACATCATGACATCATCAACTTTTGCCACATACATGTAAATATTTTTTTTTTTACTTCATGTTGATAAAGAAAAAAGTTACAAATTAACATTACCCGACATTTAACTTCATTATGAATTTTTTAATGGCGCTTAAATATAAGTTTATTCATAGGTCAACAAACTTTCATTTTATAGTCAACTAAATTTAAATTATTTCAATTGTGTTACTTTGTTCTCTATACCCAATAGAACAAGAATATCTTTTTTTTTTTGAAATGGTGATTAACATTTAAAATCTTTTTCTTGGTGAGGTGACAAATTTCAATTACGATGTTTCTTTTTGCAATACATTGATGATGCTTTACGATCTAGTAACAAGTCCGTAATTCGAAAAAAAAAATCGACAAGATAAAAGCTCGTGATTTAGATATAAGACATACATAATTTGAAAATAATTCGTCATTTCATACATACACATAACACATTAAAACATTAATATTTCATAAAATAAATAAATACACAACTTCCATAAGTTTAACAACTGATATAAGAAAAAATATGTTATCATCTGCTCAATTTTTCAAAACATTAAAAGCAATACAAACACATTTTCAAAGTAATAATTCAAGTACTTGATGCAAACAATATTTCAATCCTCACTCCTACACACTAAATTTCTCCGTGCCTCATCTGAAAACAGTATATCAGCACGTGAGCGGCCGGCGTCCTATAAAAAAGCCCGAAGGCATAACTAGAGGTTTTAAGCGCAGCCACGTGTGCGGAAACGAGTGGTCGAGAATGAGCTTCGTACGAGGCAATGGAAATGAAATTAGCAGAGGCCGTGTGTGGGGCCCACCTACAGAAGCAACGCGCGCATCGTCCTCGATTCCCCCCCCCCCACTTGCATCTCCTCCTCTTTCCGTGTCGCTTTTCCCTCCATTACCTCAGCGACTGCTTGCTGTCAGTCCTTTAGTTTTCTTGCTTGCATCTTTGCTCCTCTGCCCTGTGGCGAACACACACAGTAAGAATTGGATTTGATTTATTCTGGTTTTGGGGTTTCTAGATGTATTAGAAATGTAATTAGGATCGAGTCGATTTGATTTATTCTGGTTTTGGGGTTTCTAGATGTATTAGAAATGTAATTAGGATCGAGTCGATTTGATTTATTCTGGTTTTGGGGTTTCTAGATGTATTAGAAATGTAATTAGGATCGAGTCGATTTGATTTATTCTGGTTTTGGGGTTTCTAGATGTATTAGGAATGTAATTAGGATCGAGTCGATTTGAAATTTTTCGGACAATTGGATTTCTATTTATGCCGGGTTGTTATAAATTTTGCAATGATATTTTTCTCGATGAAACTAAATCTGTCAATTTTCATTTCATTTCGGAAAATTGAGAAGTCATGCATCAAAGTACAATTTCAAAAATCAAACACCAACCCATCCAATAGTTTTACAATGATATATATAAAATAGAATAATTAAAAAAAATAAGAGAATGCCTAATAGCATCTTAAGTCCTTCAAAATTTATTTCTTTAGTTGTTTTATCATTTAAAGTAGCACTCCAAAAATAAAAATAATAATTTTCATGAAATATCACGCATCGATTAATAATTTTAATACATGGACTTTTATATATATAGAGTTACTATTAGTGGTTAATTGTAAATGGACTTTTATATACATAATGTTAATTATTAACATCAACATTATAATATGTTTATAACCTATTTCACCAACCACGTATTGAATCCTTTTGTCTTTATTGATGATATCATTTGCTTCCTTATTTGTATGGGTAGGGATACTTTAACGAGTATTATTTTAATAATCTTAATAATAAATTTTTAAAATAATTAAAAAAAATTATAAGTATATTTTTGTAAGTTGGGTATTGATTATATTTCAAAATATATATAATTTAAGTATCAATTGAGATTCCATCAAAGATCATCAAAAATAGATCATTGAAAATTTTCATTCAATTTTAATGATCCTTGATGGAATATCAAATAATACTTAAATTATATGAAATTTAAAATACAATCAATCTATAAATTCAAAAATATATCTATAAACATTTTTTTATTTTTGAGATACTTTTAGAATTATTTAAAATCTATTATAAAAATCATCAAATAAGTACTCATCAAATATTAATGGATCTCCATCCATCCTATTTGTATATGATAAAAAATTTCAATGAGACTTTAAATAGAAACGAAACTGCTTCGAAACCCACCGTTTTTCTTCTAGTCAGATCGAATTCATATTTAATCAATTAATTGGTGCATTGATCCATCTTTTAAATTCAGAAGTATTATTTAATATATGCACGCATACATGAACTCATGTCATGCATCTCTAAGTTCTTTCGTCATAATCAATCCCAATCCAAAAAGAAAAAAAGAGAAAAGAGAAAACAAACACTTGCAATTAATATGCAATAGTTTGTTTGAGGTGGGTCAAAGGAAATTTTATTTTCTGGTTGTGAGAACTGAGAAGCAGAACATTTGAAACGTCAATGGAAAGCTCCATTTTCATGTAAATGGAAAGATCTTGAATTAAATAATGCAGATAGCGAACCGTAAGTTTAATATAGTAATGATAAAATCTCATTTTTTTTATGAAAAAATGTAGATTCAAGTTCCGTAAAAAATATTTAAAATTGATTATATATCAGAGTTAACACAAGCTCTTATATAAAAAATAATAATGCAGATAGCGTTTGAATTAATTAAATAAAGGGCTTTGGACATGTTTCGTCCCATTATATGAAAGTACGAGACCATCAATAATTTCGATTTTTTTTCTTTTCGGATTTGTTTATGTGTGAAAAAAAGAATAAAATCAGAAAAGAAATTGAAAAATTTGCAAACAAAAAAAAAATCAGTTTCTTAGAATCCTACTTTTGAATGCTAAAAGGTTAACATTTTAGTTGGAAAATCAAAGGAAGACTGTTTTCTGAGAGATTGACTTTTATTTTTTCTTATAGAATATTAGCTAACGTGTCTAAAAATAAAAAAAAAAAGATCGAACTAAATACGACATTTCATTTCATCTATTATCAAATATTGCCCTTCTTTTATCCCTAATGTTATTAAATAATGCTAAATAAGCATGCGGAAGGAACTACATAACACATATGCGATATAAGATTGTATATGTGAATTTTGCATGCAGATTGTATTTGTGATTAAATTTTAAGAACTTTGAATCTTATACTATGTATTTTATATAGTGAATATAAGAATGGGAGATGGTGAAATAAAATTTCACTTTTTCAAAAAAATATAGTGAATATAAGAAAAAAGATTAATTGTAAAACAAATTGCAAACTAGTTATGTAACATGTTAGTCACATTTTTTAATCATGCAGAATAAAAAAAATTTAAATGAGTTTTGCTGAATAAAAGTTTGTAATTTCTTGTGATGCAATGACACCTCCAACCATTGCTATTATCTGAAAATTGACAAATAATTGACTCTAAATGTGAAAACATGCGTGCTGAACTCAATTCGGAAAATAATTGACTCTATGTGTGAAAACATTTATTTTATATACATATTTGCACAGCTTAATCACATAAACCCATACTTATTTGTTGATTATAAAACAGAAAATATATTCACTTTACAAACATAGAAATATTCAAACAATGTGGCAAGGAAAGCTCTCATAAAATCCAAAACAAAATCTTTTAAAATCATCCCCACAACTATCTTAATTACTACTTATTTTCTTTCTTTTTTTTTAAAAATAAAAATATCTATCAGTCCCGACATTTATTTATTTTTAAATATTTATTTGTGAGACAGAAAAAAAGCCCTCATAAAATGCAAAACATCTACGTCCAATTCTAATGCTTACAAACATTGTATACATGAGCGTCTATATCACATATATGAAATTACACTATTCTATTTTTTTATAAATATTTAAATTTTGAAAGATTCATCTCATCTTTTTATCAAAAATAAATATATAATAAAAAAATAACTTAATAAAGTGGCATTGATGACCTAATAGTGAACTCATATTCTCTAATTATCTGAGTCCTTAAACGTAGCTTTTACCACTTTTGTACTTAATAGGATAAAGTTTGAATAACTTAGCCGTAATTATCCAATCAGGTCAATTAAATTTAATTAATTAAAAAAAAGCAACATTTCCCTTGGCCACTCGATCAGTGCAAGATAGATATCCATGATATGGTCCAAATAATATTTGATTGAGACTTCCTTGTTTACATTTTGGGCATCTAAAAGACCTCCAAATTAGGTCGTTTTCTCTACATGTGGAGCTATCTGTATTGAAAAATTAGGCATCCTTTTTAATTGGTTTTGAAAATTTTGAATTAACAAGAAGATGCTTACATGCATGAGTCCCTTGACCTTGTAATAATTTTCCTTCTATGATGAAATTAGATAAAAAAAATGGCTTCTAGGAAATGAAAATTGTAAAAAGGATCAAAGTGGGTTCGTTTTCAAGGAAAGGGAAGGTGTAGATCTCCATGGATAACGAGAAAACAATTGTTTCATAAATTTTAAATGGAGCTTGAATGGTTTAATATCTTTCTTGCCAAGTCCATTTTATGACCCCACACAATCCTTGGGTGACCCTACTTGATCTACAGTAAAACTCATCTTCAACACAAAATTCGGATTAGTTGCGGCGGATACTGACGCAGTTAATGGTGTGGCACATCCAGATAGCTAGTGAACTATAAAACTATAAAAGTACCGTGTTGCGTCCAAATGTATCAAACACACATGTGCTAGACACGCATGTGCCAGCTAGACGTGTCTTGCCGTGCAAGTATGTGTAAAGATTAACACGTACCGTATCGTGTTTTTTTACAATAATATTAAGAACGACACTTCTAATGACATGACATATCTTGACACGCCATACCTACACATACTTACACGTGTTTAGATTTGTTTTAATTTTTTAATTATTAAAAAATATTTAAAAATTCGGAAAAAATAGAAAAAATTTCATAGAATGGAGGAATTTTTTTATAATAATATATTTTTAAAATGTGCTTATAACAACTAATAAAAATACATTATAACAACTATTTTTTTTTAATTTCATAGACATATCTAGATGTGTCACGTGCTAACTAAGTACTTAAACGTGTCATGTCGTGCCCAATACGCTTATCGCATAATACGACACTTATAAGGACACGATACGTCTAAGCACGCGTTCCGTGTTTTGACTGAGTATGGACACGTGTCATCCATACCGTGCTCATGTGCCACATGTTTTTATTAATATACTATAGACAACTCATAAGAAATTAATAAAAATCCCTTGCAATTATTCATTTTAAAATAGGAAAATGTTAGGGAGATGTCATTATTGATATCGTTATTAACACCGATTTTATTATTCAATTTTTATGTTAAATGAGTTTTTATGCATGTTAATGAGTTTATTATGTAATTATTTCGTACAATATTTCTTTATTAAACTTAAATATTATTAATTTGAATAATAACTCACTTAAATTAATTAATAAAAATATTATATAAAATAAGTTACATAATGAAATCATTAACATAAATGATAACTTATTTAATATGAATAACAAAATCAATATCGATGACAGTATCAACGATGATATCTACATATCAGCTCCCGTTAAAATAATGAGTCGGCAAGTCTTAGACTCTTAGGTATAAGTAACTCACCACACTATTCGATGATCATCAGATGGCACAAAAAATCCGCCTTTTCTCGTGTTGGTTCTTCTTAGAATGCTGCCGTATCCATGACATCACACTACATATGATACGAGTCTGAATACATGTCCGATGACCGTTCAGTATAACAAACGTGTATAATCTAAAATGGTTTTTTTTTTATCTTTTAACACAGAAAGATGTCTGAAGGAAAAAAAAAAAAGAGAAAAAACAATCCCCATTTTACTCTTTTCGGTAGCCCCTCGGTAGGAAGAAGACGAAAGAATCAAAGAAAGGGAAAGAAAATAAGAAGCACCGAAGTTGGTTAGAGCGAGGGCCGAAGGGACCACCACGACTTTGTCTCAACGCGACGAGAGAGTTTTTTCCCCCGCATTCTTAAATTGGGGCATTTTTATTATGTCCGAGCCCTCTAGAATCCTCTGGAATTCTGACTAACTCTTTTTAATATATTAAAGGGTTGAGGTACATCTGTTCCGCTTACCTATATTTTTATTTTTATTTTTATTTTTATTTTTATTTTTAGGAAAGATATATTTCCTTACTATCAAATCCTCAAACCCTCCAATTTTATTCATCAGTTTAAATTTTCTTTATTTGATATAATTAATTTTTTTAAGTTCAGTCTAATTAATATGAAAATGCTAATATTCTTATATCAAAGTATTAATTAATATGAAAATGCTAATATTCTTATATCAAAGTATTAATATTTTAGTACAAAATTATTAAATATATATATTTTTGAGAAAATATATAATCTCCAAGGTTAATATCCTTCATTTTTGTCCCTTAATCTAGTTAAAGTCTATTTGTTAATAACTAACTCATCATAATATTAATACTTCAATGTATAACTATTAATATTTTAATGTATAACTATTAATACTTCTAAATATAATTGTTGATAAGTATTATTACTAGCATACAAAAAATATTATTACTAAATTGCTATAACTAACTTTCTTATTAGTTAATTTTCTTAAGTTCAACTCAGTCAATACGAAAATATTAATACTTCGATATGAAAGTATTAATACTCTGATATTAATTAAGGAGCTTAATACTTTTTATAGTTCATTTAAATAGGTAGTATAGTGACTTGTTTATATAAACTATAATGACTTTTATGTTCTTTGATTTAGAAGATTGCTAATTTATAGTGATTAAAGAATTTAGTATTTATTATAGTTATTTTGAATAACCGGTATAGTGATTTGTCTATATGAACTGCAATGATATTTATGTTTATCGGTATTAATCCTTTATACTTACAATATAATGATTTCGATAGTTAAAACATTAATAGTTTCTATTATTTATGATTTTATAGTATTTAATTACTTCACTGCTCCATATAGTGATATTTATAACTAAGTATTAAGTCTTTGAATATGTGATATATATTTGATATACATTTGCTTATATAAGATATGAAGATTGACAAGAGTATTTTAGTTTTGTATTACGACTTTATATTTAATGTATTTATATTTTGATAATTAAGTAAGAAGACTTTGTTTAGGAATATTATATTAATTTGGAAAGTTCGAAATATGCATTTTGCACTGTTTAAAAACACATGATGAAGTTAATATTTGATCTTTGTTAATTAAGTATTAAGACTTTCTATTTATTATGTTAATAGATGATCTGATACATTAAGTATTAAAATTTTAGATATTTACTATATAGATTTGTCTAAGGAGGTATTAATACTTTGTGATGGTGAAAGCAGCAGATGATTGATCAACCATTAAGATTCCAAAATTTTTAAGGATGTGAAAATTTTAATACTTATGATTAAACCGGAGAATTTGACTAAAGGATTTTACTTGGGGGATAATTATCATGTTCCATTTTTTTTAGACTAGAGCTTCAATTTAATAAGTGACAAAACATGAGTCAAATAAATAGAAAATTGAAATACAATTGTCTTGGCAATTAAGTCATAATATATCAAATTTGATGAGGAGACTGAATGATAATTTTATAACATATTTTATCATAATTCTTCAAATATTTTAAAAAGATTTAATTAGATCTGAAAATCAAATCTCCGTAGCCCTCTTTGTAATTGTGAAACTCCCTTCCTAAATTCAATCCACTGCTAGAATTCAATTATGAATTCATTATACAAACTATATCTCATTGTCTCATTAAATTGTAATTTTGATAAAATATTGTAACTAGAAATGCATATATACGTCTTTAAATATATGCAATATGTCAAAATACTTCTAGCACTCAAAATAAGTAAACACATACTGCAGTATGTCGACCTCCTCTTAACTATGAACTTTTACACTAAGGTCTCCGGATTTATAAATCCATAAAGAGTATATTTAGGTTTGTTGAAAATAATTAACTTATAATCTCAACAATAACATTTTAAAATATTTTTTTTAAAAACACAAAAAAATTTATATACATATTTTTAAACTTTAGATTGATTATATTTTAAATTTTTTGCAATTTAAGTATCATTTAATTTTCATCAAAAATCATTGAGATTACATAAAATTTACAATTGTCCAAATTTAATGATCTTTGATGGAATATAAAATTACACTTAAGTTGCATAGAACTTAAAACACAATCCACCAGTAAGTTCAAAAATATATCTATAATTTGTTTTCCCTATTTTGATCTATAATACGAGATTACATAAAATAGAGCAATAATATAGAGAGTCTATGATAAGAAGATGAATATTGAATTTATATATGCTACTGTACCCTCCTAGCTAGTACATACTAAATTACATATTTGGTTGGGATGAAATTATATGCCCGGAAGTCATGTGTTTTTTCCTTTAATAAATTTCTGATTGATTTTTAATGCACTAAGCACTACACATTATATCAGTGTGCTACATTCTTATATTATTAAAAATATGTTCACACTTTTTAATTTTAGTTCTATCGTTCTTTTATAACTTAGCAGTTGAGCATACAAAAAGATGTGACATAGTTTATAAAGTAATTATAGTGTTTTGACACTAATGATATCCTAATAATTCTGCATCCATGACATAGATGTGTGATGTGTCATAATTTGCAGATAAATTTTTTGATTAAAACTATAGAGTTCAAATGAAAAAAATATGGAACCCAATTTGCAGGTTTGATCAAAATCAGAGAATTCATATCAGATATAAAAATTATTCCCAACATGACAACTCGTAATCAATCGTTTGGTTCTGACGGCTCATCAGAATTTTTGGCAATAGATGTCAGCATTTTTATGACATCACATGCGAACTAATATCCTAACCATTATATTATTTTCAAAATGAACTACAATTGTCAAAAACAATAAATAAATAAATTGAATATTCTTGATTGCCATGTGATTTTTCAAGCTCTTTTTATGCCAAGCGAACTGTTATTTCATAACGCTTAGCGTAGTAATAGTGCAATCTTATTTTTTTTCTTCAAAAAAAAATCATAAATATACTCCTTCCCGTTCATTTGATAAGTAAATTAAAATTAAAGTAGAACAAATATTAAACAACTTAAAAACATTAGTATTTGATAATAATGAAATGAAATAACGAGAACAAAAAAAAATTAAAAAATTTAACGATTTAACTTTACTCCATCTCATTAAATATTTTAACTTACTCAACTTAAATCATTATCATTTAACTAAATACTTTAAAATATTTAAAATATTGTTACTCCACTCCACTTATCAAATGAGGGGTAAAATGTTTTTTGTTGGCGAGTTGGGGGAAATTGTACATTGACAGCATTGCAGAGGAATGGGAAGCTCCGCACACACCGCAACCACAAAAGGGGATATTCCAACGGGGTCCAGCTTTTTCACCGAGGAGCCTCGGATCTAAAATTACGACCACACGTTAATCTTTCGGGGCCTCGCGGGGGCTCCAATCAGGCAATCGCACTCTCAGATATCGCCAAACACTGCTTTTTATAATTTTATATGTTCAATTATAGGAACCATGACTGTGATTTGCATCCCCCGTCTCCATCTCCCTCCACCTCCCCCTCCGTTAATTGTGACAGCACTCTCTATCTTTCTCTCAGTATGAAATTTTTCTGTGACGGTTTGTCTAAGACGAAATGTACAATGAATCACATACGTTGCATTGGGATGATGGGATGCACAAGAGATTATTCTGTGTGCATATGATGCACTGTGTTGTGGAGTCATTAAAGGCATTCATGGAAAATTTTATGGCTTTATATCTGAGCTATGCCA
Source organism: x Bolboschoenoplectus mariqueter (assembly GCA_037678475.1). Classification (NCBI taxonomy): domain Eukaryota; kingdom Viridiplantae; phylum Streptophyta; class Magnoliopsida; order Poales; family Cyperaceae; genus x Bolboschoenoplectus; species x Bolboschoenoplectus mariqueter. The sequence continues at coordinate 2,323,273 of CM075236.1, read as the reverse complement.
CAGATTAATCATTTGGAGATGTGAAACATTTATTATTGGATGAAGCATTGGACAGATTTCTGAGTGTTGCATTAACTTTAGAAAGGTGCTACTTTGCTAGTTGCTACAGAAAACATCTCAAAAACAAAAGGACCACTGGACCAGAAGGGTACTTGTAAAAAAATAGCACAAATTTTAAAACAATTTACAGAACCAAGTCTTGATTTTTTTTCCCCTCCTGTTGCATGCCACAAAAATGGCACGTAACTGGACAGAGCAAAACCCAGAAACAAAGCACCATTATAGGTCAGTATGTACTGTACAGAACTACAGAATAAGAAATCCAAACATAAAACACATCTTTGATTTTTCATGTGACAACACTATGATAGAAGAATTACCTCTGAATGGATCATAGTCTCTGCCCTTATTTTGCTACCCGTTTTGAATTTTTTGAGGCAGACTTATTTGCTTTAATGGAGGTTTTTTATATTAGAGAATTCTAATTTGCTGAGCATTGGATAAAGACAATTAGCTTCATTCCACACTTATAATTTAGTCTTTTGTAATAAAAATTGAGATCTAAATACCTATAGATCTGAGAAAAAGTACTGCTAAGAGGATTTCTGAAAACCTGGTTCCAGCAGCAAACTACTGTTTCTGGGTCCATGCATTGCAAAAATGGGGGCAGCGACAATACCCTTTACCAACTTTAGCTTGATGTGTAACACCTTTCCCCCCCTTTTTTTCTGGCTATCAACAGCCAGCAACTAACCAGCAAGGCATCTCTCACTATCAAAATAATCAGTGTCTTTTTAGCTAATTATTGCTTCACACAAAACATTCTGTCTTTCAAGTTTCTGAAGTACATATCCACATCACTCTGCACAATTGCTCATTATTATTTTTTTCTGAGTTTTTTTTTTCTTTAGTTTCCTTTTTGCCCCGCACGATGAGAGAGAGAGAGAGAGAGAGAAATTAAAATTGACCCGCACGGATATCTCTATCCAAACGGTCTGCATTCAGTGTGCCAGGAAGCTCTCTAAAATCTTCATTAAATATTGAATATGCACTGAAAAAAAAAGAGCACCGCATCAAACTATTTTAACCGAGCACTATGGTTAGTATTGAGCTTTTTATATGCAAATTCGGAGACCAGACAAACATTTTCTTATTCCAAATTTTTTGTTTTCTTCAGCATTTGTACAGGGCTCTTATCTGGCAACTATGCTGGTACAAAACCAATGCACTGGTAAGAAATAGAGCAGTACATCTCATGTGGAGTTGACAGAGGCAGAACATCATATAGTTCATTGCACATGTGGGTATAGATAAAAAATATAAACGAACATACTGAATAGAGCATACCTAAGTTCACCCTGTTGCCTCCTCCCAAGATTCAAAAGTATGATAAGAAAGCCGGTACCTATTAACTGCAATTAACATAAAAGGGACTATTATATCATCAAACTGGTATTTAATCAAGTTAATTTTAAGTACATTCTATTCTATGAAGATAAAAAAAATATGACTAATAGCACACAGACTGAATTTCTAGTTGATGATATAATTAACCAGCATATAGTAGGCCAGTAAATGTACTGCCATGTACATTCATACACCATTAAAAATAGAACATTGGTAAAGGACAGAGGGTACTTACATATATAGGCCCTAGATCCAACTTCTGTGCGATAGGTGCTAGTAAAAACCAGAGAATGATGCATGTCCATGCCTTCAGGCTAATAGAGAATATTACCATCAGCACTATATCTATCATATCAAAATTGAACACAAAAATTATGCAAATACAAGCAATTTCCTATCTTATAATTTTCTTTTTACTATATGAAATATATCAAAAATGGTTATTATGTACCTGGAAATCTCAATTTGTGGCGTAGAAATGTGAATATTTTCCTTCCCCATGGGCCTGCTGTTTGAGGAACTTCAAATTTCTATAAAATTTAACAAAGTTCAGATGTTTATCATTCTGACTGAAATAACAAAGGCCAACTATGAAGCCAGCCACTATAGTACATCTATTTTTTTAATTCATCCCTCAATGTCTAACAATTGTATGGTAATGTTTCTTGGCAAAACAGCCTCATATATATAGCTTTAATCTGAACTTTTCCTCACCAGAAGAGCATCTTTTGATATAAGCTCCAAAATTCAGGGATGAAATTGAATGTTAGGTAGAACCACATGGACGAAATTAAAAAATTTACCAACCAATTCTTGATCATCATCATCAGAGTCGTCACCATGGAGATGTTTAGCTGGTCGAGTGGGCATGACAGCTGCCATCAAGCAGTCTAACTCCAAAAGAGAGAGATAGATCAATAAACAAACGGTAATAAATAGTTAAACAACCAGAAAAGGGTGAAACAGGGATGTTAACTTAGCTCAAACTGGTAAGATTTTTTTTATATCACTGGAGCATATATAGCAAAAGGTTTATTGTAAGCTTTTATTACTCTAATAAGTTATTCGATCTTATGCATTCTTATACTTGTTTTAAAAGGTTAACACTTTTGGTAATCCTTACTCTTATTTATTTATTTATGATTTTGACAGCTGCTACTGACTTACTGGCCATTGAAATTAGATATATTGACATGAGTATACGAAAAGATACTAAAAACTTTCCATACCACCATGGGACAGCTTAACAGTGGCATCTTCACTGCTAGCACCACTCTTTTTATCATGCAAAGTTTTTCCACGAAGAACCAGCTTTAAACGATCAGACGGTAAATCCCTTGATGATGCTATCCTTCTCTTCAGTTCTCCCACCTGTGTAACATATTGACCAACAACCTAAGATCAAGAACTTCTGTATCTGGTTAAGTCATCTACCACTGGTTATATATATAATGAATAATCACAACTTTGTTGTTGTCATTTAGCTAAGAATTTACGTATTGGCTCCAAATCAACACAATGTTAGGGTAATTGTTAATTTCTGGTGGATTTAAAGTATATCAGTGTGTCCATTCTGACGGGACAAACCAATCTGTCTTCAGAGAGAAACCCAACCTAAACCAAAGATTAGGTTCTCTAATGCTTTAACTAGGCCTTCCAGCGAGATTATATGGAAATTCACCTCAAATACTCCGTTGGCCAGATATTATTATCCAAATTGAGCAGTTCGCTACTTAGGTTTCAGATACATTTTATCAAGAAAGCATTCAAGGCACATACCCTGAGAGAGATAGAGAGAGAGAGAGAGAGAGAGAGAGAGAGAGAGAGACCTTCATGACAGGAGGAAGGGGAAGAGAGGCGGGGCGATGGGGACCAACGAATCGGACGGTCACCACCACTTCTTCTTCCGACGCCATCTGCGACCTCCTCACCTCCTTGCTTTCAAACAAAATTGATCGAGATCAAACGGGGATCGAATTCGTCCCAAATCAGTCCCGACTTGGGAATTGGGATCGAATTGGAAGAACGAACGCAACGAAGAAAACAGAAAGCTGGCTCGTTTCTCCCATTTTATCATCGTAGAAAAAACCCACGGGCTATTAATGGGCCTTCTTTTCGGGTCACGCTGGGAGAATGATTTACAACTTAATTGTATTCATCATAAATGCGTTGATCCAGGCCCACGTGTCATGTGGTGGTAGCCTGATACACTAACAAAGTGTTTCAATTTAGGAACAGGAGGAGGTCAAATGACCTCGAGCAGTTTTAACCGTCGCATCATTAAATTTAATATTTCGTATGATTACTGAAATTTCTGAGAGATATTTTGACGTGAATTTTAATGTTATCGAACGGTTATTTTATTTATCAAATTAAAAATTAATTCAATGGTCATTGAAGTGCTTGGTATACTGAGGAATCATGACATCATGTATTTTTTATTCTAATTTTTAGAGGAATTGATTTAAAGGAAGACAGATAAAAAGGAATGAAAATGATTTTTCCTTGATTATTACAAAAAATAAAAAAAATACTTTATGTGAATGCATGCGGATACAATGGAAAATGATGCATGCGGATATATCACACAGGATGCTGATAATAAATGACAAAAAGTTAATATTCTGTGATTTATGTTGCTATCATAATTTATAGTGATAACCATCATTGCTCTCAGCCGACCACATAGAAAGGATTCTAGTCTATCATAAATTATATAATCTGAATCTTTAACTTATGTAAGCTGAATGCTCAAACGATAAGTATTATTTTGTCTAATCAATTGACGAATCTTTTGCTGTAAAAAGTTTCTAATTTCTACCCACTTTTACTATTAAATTTTCTAATAAAAAAAAGAATTCAATGTCCATAATTATTGGTATTAGGTCGATGTTAATAAAATTAAATTTCAAATAATATTTTTTAAAACTCTTAGATAATAAAATTAATTGATTGGATTTTTTGTATGTATCATGTCATATATATACACACAAAATAATTACATCATTTTAGTCTTAATTCAATATGTATTAAACACTAACAAAATTAACATACCAAATTTTGCGAATTAAATCCCTTCTTTTGATGGCAATCAAAACGAATTTAAAATTTAATAATTTTTTATATGTATGTAATTGAGATGAGTTACAATATATCTAATAATTTATATTTATTAATTTAAGTACAAATCAAGAAATTAGTACACAGGCATAAGTCTTCTATATATGGTGGGATCTATTGAAAACTATTATTTCGATAATTTTGACAACCAATTTTCAAATAATTTCAAAAAAAATTCTTAAAAATAGAAAACAAATTATAAACATATTTTTTAACTTATAGATTGATTGTATTTCAAATTTCATTTAATTTAAATATTATTTGATACTTCATTAAAGACTATCAAAAAATTATATGAAATTTATAACGGTCTATATTTAACGGTTTTTGATGAAATATCAAATGATTCTTAAATTACATAAAATTTGAAACATAATTAATCTACAAATTAAAAAAATATGCTTGTCAATTTTTCTATTTTTAAAGATTTTTAAAAATTATTTAAAAATTAATTTTCAAAATTATCAAGATAATAACTATGAAAAAATCCCTTTTCTATAAACATATGTATCATACGAGTATTGAGTATTACATAGATATTGACATAAGATATAATATGATATCATCGAATATAGATACAGTTATTCATATAAAAAAATGAAGACAACGTACAATCAAAGTTTTTCATTTCCTTGCATTATAAAAAGACAAATTATTCGACGAACTGAATGAGGCCCGTGGAGTAAGTACACTGTTTCTTGTCAAAATAAAGAGTACATTGATGGAACATTATCCGTGATTCTCTAGTAAACTCTAAATTAACATAAAATTACTTTGATTCATGCTGTCGGTCTTCTGGAGAGACACAACTTCGTTGATCACCGGATTCCTTAAGCCTTCGCGGTGATCCTTCTCTTCTCCGATGGAGAGACGAAGAGAATCGATCCGGCGGTTTTCTTCTCTTTTCAGAAAACCCGAATTTGTTTGGAGAGAGGAAATCTGTTGGTTGTCTTATTACGGTAATAGAAAAATGACGGTTCTTGATCCCTTTATAATGAGTGTCAATAACCGAAAGGTTGGCAAACTACCGGTTATGCCTTAGCGGATCCATACAAAATCCAATTTCTCTCTTAACGGGTTTACTTTCAAAATAAAAAAACTGCCTATTAGTTGTATTCTCCAGGGACCAATAACATAATTGTATTATTACTAAACTTTATATAATTTAGACCATCACTAAATCATAAAGTTATTAATACGTATTCTACACATTAAGGGCCCCACTTCTCATGACACATATTAAAACCCGATAAATAATACTTAATTTGATCACTTCATAACGGGTCTAATTAGATATTTGACAGTCTATTATTCAATATATATTTATATTATATATAAGTCCATATAATTTTGTAATTAATAGAAATTAATTTCAACATTGCTTCTTGATAAATAATATGTGTGTCCAACATCTGTCAGACTTTGAGCTGATTTGACTGATCAATAGCTACGGATTACATACATTGAAGAAACACAGAAAAAAGGAACAGGTTTGGCTCATCTCTAATTGTACGGATTCGAAGGATATTGACATGTGGCAATATTTTTAGGGAAAGAGATCTAAAATCCACGTCCTCTGTAATATTTTATAATATTTTATATAATATTTTATATGTAGAGAGTAAAAATTTATTCTATAAATTTTTTTAATTTTATATGAATGTTAATATTATTTGTTATAATATTTATTATAGTATTATGTATAATTTTTACTCATTTTATTATGTAGAGTAATTATTTATTTTAGAGAATATAGATTTAAGAGATCTTAATATGGGTAATATCATACAAATATGGAAAGGGGGTGGATTGATGTGTCAAAGTTGATATTGAATTCTTTAAAACGGGTTATTGTCATGACCAATGAAAAATTCAACCCAATTATGTAAATATTTTTTAATTGAGGTTTATAATTTTTTTCTATTATCAAAGTTTCAAAAATACAGAATGATGGATGCATAAAACTGAAGTGCTCTAGGCTCAAAGCAATAGACCCAAGTTGCATGAATTTTGTTACATGAAGGTTTGTAGTTTGTTATCATTTGAATTTTTATTTCGTCTAGCTTCTTAGTTATGGAAAGATTCTTTTTACCTTTTTTCTATCTAAAGTAACTTTCCTTAGATATGCTAAATCTTTCAGGAGAAAAGATCGGCCATCACTAGAAGCAATTATTTATGTTGGAAAATATAATTAAATTTATGAAGTCAATTAGTTTTAAGCTAGTGAAAAGCAAATAATATAATCTATATATAAATAGAGAATAGTTCCAATGACACAAGTTTTTTGTGTCATAAGATGCAACAAATTATTTTTTTAATTTATATTTTAAAATTTGACACTCAAATTTTGAATCCGAACCGTTGATCTTGTTAATTTTCATGAAAGATGTATGCACATAATTTTTTTTATTTTTAGAGTTCATTTTATACTAGATCAAATGGTCAAAAAATGAATATATTAAAATTAATCAATCATAGTTAAATATATTCATTTATTTTGTGACCATTTGATTTAGTATAAAATGAATTTCAAAAATTACGAATTTTTTGCATGTATACATTTATCATAAAAATTAACAAGATCAATGGTTTGGATTTAAAATTTGAGTGTCAAATTTTGAAATATAAATTAAAAAGAGAGTTTGTGATATCTTGTGGCATTGAACCTTAAACCCTAAACCTTAAAAAGAGAGTTTGTGATATCTTGTGGTATTGAAACTCTCCTCATATAAATAAGGAGAGCACTTGATTATTGTTATTTTTTTTTTGACAATTCTTAATAATGGGTTTTTAAAAAAAATGCAAATAAAGAAATTTAAAAATTAAACATTGAAAATTTTGACAGCTTGTCGCCAGCGGAGTTTTATCAAAACCCCAATATTAGTCTATTCTGGTATGTAAAAGAAAAATATTAGTATCTATGTGAACAAAGACTTGACAAGACTATAATCAATTTTTACATTGCATATGTTCATCAATTTTTGAGAGCATAAAAAAATGGTTTTAAAAATTTTTAAGTATAAATGAAATAAGTAGATCGGAGTGCATGCATTCAGGCTTGAAAATTTATTGTCAAGAGATCCCTCCCTTTCTTAGATCCTTTTTTTCTCCATTTAATTTATTGTTAGCTTTTTATTAAGAAAATATTGACAAGTTTAACCCTCTAAATTGAGAATAAATAATTGTATTGCATGTAAATAAAAAGGAAACTAGTCGATCAAAGATACGCTAAGAACATTCATTTGGATATTCATGCCAATTATATCACGAGATATTTGCACAACCGTATATGTTTTGCTCTCTGAAACTGACTTTCTTTTTTCGAGATAGTAGGTGAATAGCCTATATATTACATAAATTTCATTAAATCAAATCGAAAAAGAGTTGATAAAATTAGAAAGGAGAGAGGAGAGAAAAAAAAGGAAAGAACTAGATGAAATTAAAATACAAACATAGTCATAAAAAGATAAAATAAAATAAAATAAAAAGGAGATTAGTGGCTTCTCTCTCTGGGACTGACTTTCATTGTATTTGTTCTTTCATCTTTCATAATGTTTTTCGTTTATAACTGAATTGCGTTGAGAAACCTTTCATTAAGCAATTTTTTGTTAGAAGATGATATAATTATTATCAGAGGCAATCCCAACTAATTTGATTCAGAAAGGAAAATAAATGTATGTCTTGTATCAAACACCGTGTGGGTTCGGAAAGTAAAGAAAATAAGTGAATGGAGTGATGTAATGCTTTATTTCTTGCTTCTATATTTGTCAAAAAAACAGTGAGTGCTTTCCACATTGTATATTGATTAAAGTTACGAGACCCGTTAGTTAATTGTATTACAGACTTTGAATTACAATTAATTGTATGTTGAAAATTCTTATGCCTAAGATTATAAGCACTGATTTCATTTTTTTTTTCAAGGCTTGTGTATATGTAAACATACGGTATTTGCTTTGTGGATTTGTAAACATGACTAGGTTCGTGGAAATTTCAAATACGCTGAGAATTTTCAGTGTTTTCTAGATAGCTATATGCTATTATTTATTTACAAAGTAGGATGAGAAGCACAAGTCATTGTTTTTATTTAATCATTTTTGTTTTAATGAAGTTTTAACTCCGAGCAGCTGCTATTTTTTAAAATTTTTTTTATATAAGGACTCATGTTAATTCCGATATATATTTTTTGTAAATATCTCTTATAAAATTTGAACCTACATCTCTTCGTAGAGAGACGAAACCTATCACTACTGTATTATTCTTTTAAAATTAATTGTGGCTCAAAAGAATGTAGGATAGTTTGCCTGAGTTTTAGGCATATATGTTTGCGTTGATTATTGCACAACAAAAACAGATAGTTCACTTGCATCAAAGATTTTAGTCAAGTTTAGAGAGAAAGGGTAAATTGGTCAATATGTTTTAATAAAAGGTCAATAATAAATTAAATGGAGGAAAGGGGATACAAGAAATAATATTTAGTTTTGATGGATAAATAGACTACTTTGATGTTTTGATGAGTAAATTAGCTATTTTAAAAGTTTTAATGGGTACATGGGCAATTAATGACATTAACATAATCTTTTTAAATTTTTTAAAATGAAAATATTAGTGTTATCTTTTTTGAACCCGGAATAGATGAAAAAAATGGTTCTTTTTTTTTTGTTTTAATATTTTGCGTCGCTGGGAAAAATATCAAAGACAACCATTTAAAAAGAAAACACAAAGAATCAGATGTCATTTTTTATGATTAATTGGTTCCTTCAATTTGACATGATAAGTTCTCTATTCCTTTGATTCCCCTTTCAGGGACTAAAACAAGAATATGCTTATTACAAGGACTGCCAAAAACATTGGTTCCTTTTCTTTTATTAAATTCTTTTGACATCTGCCAAAAAAGCTTAACAATAATTGTCATGAAATTATCTTTTACGTCTGGGGATTCTCCCACATTTTTAGCATCCCACCACCAATTTAATTTCTGTTAGTAGTGACAATCCCTACTAATTATATTTAAATTTTTGGATAGATATAACCTTTTGCTTGAAAAGAGCCATCTTGCCAGAGGAGGGCACTTATTCTTGAAAAACAATTTTCTCAATATATATCTCAATATATATTCCATAAAATTGTACTTCTGATGAAAAAATTATGAAAATATACTTCAATTTTACTATAATTAGAAAAATATTTCTTAATTCACAATATATTGTAAAATGTCTCCAGAATTATATTTTTAACATAAAAATTTATAAAAACATACTTAATTTTAAAAATAATTATAAAATTATGTTATATTTTAAAATTTGTCTCATTCCAACTCCGACTCTGACTCTGGCCCTGCTTTTGCCTAAATTCTTTGTGAGTGATTTCTTCTCTCTCTGGTAATACTAATTGTCTCTTGTCTTTGGAATCATTTCATTTCAATTATCAAAGATATTTCATCATATCTTGCCTATGAGTCTATGAAGAAGAACAGTTTGTGGCCAAAATATCATCCTTAAAAAGGTATTTGGACTTTGGGGTGTCTCATGTTGGACAAATGAGACACTATTCATTGATCCGAGCACCATCAATTCAATGCTCTTTTCATTAGTCAGACAATCTTTTTAATCTTGCCTGAGAAAACATGTATCAGATATAGACCTTGAAAAGTGACATTTAGCCCTGGCACCGTAGCAACATTTCATTTCATTTCATCTCACGAACTTTATAGTTTGTACATTGGATTTAATTTGATTCTACCTGAGATTTTGGGATTTGAGACTTTCCATTGATGAATAGTTCAATTCCATAGTAGGAAATACGTCTAAAACATAACTTCTTGATCAGTTTGTTCCCCATCACAACTGGTACTGTTCTTTTCTCTGAACTAATGTTGATTCCTTTTCTATTTTTTTCTCTTTAAAAGGCTCTAGATATCATGCTTTCCCTCAAAAAGGTACCGAAAACCAAACATGAGATGGAGATAAGAGGTTGATGCCAGTGGGTAACATACCACTATATATTGTGCCAAATTGGATTTTGTGGATCTGGGTTAGGACGAAAATAGTACGGATAATATCCGATTTTTAAATGTGGATATCCGATATCCGAAATCCGTACGGATACGGATATGGATGATTTTAAATTTTAATTATCCGTATTCAAATAGTAGATATATACTGTATAATTTAATTTATATTGTGAAAAAAATTATGTTGTTCATTATTATAATTAGATATATAGTATGAATTTTAGTATTTTTTTAATGATATTTATATATTTTTTAATAAATAATAGCATCGAAAGAATTATTTTATGATAAATTCGAATGAATTTTATAAAACTTAAGCAAGTTTTAACTTATATCCGACTATATCCGTAGATGTATTCATATTTGTATCTGTTTAATATCCGATTCATATCTATATTCGAGTCTATCCGTATCCGTATTCATATTCGAAAAATTAAAACCAATACGGATATGATTTGACCACTATCCCATCCGTTCTCACTCCTACATTCTCTGTACCACAGGTTTATTTCTTCAGTCCTTTTTCTCAAATTGCTTTTCTCATTTGACCTTGTAAAACTAGTCTGCGTTGCCTTTTCTTTTAGTGGCGATTTGGGACCCAGAAGTAAACCATGCCCCATCACAATTTGATCTTTTATAATTGTCTTCTGTTGGTACTTTTTGGGCTATTTGGTGCCTGGACCACCCAATCACATATTTTTAAATTGTGAGAAGAAAAAAAGAATTATAATAACAAAACATAGTAATAAATAATTCTTGATTGGGTAACTGTTTTATGATGGTGCAGTTTAATCGACTCAGATAAATTATACATACCAGCATGCTGACATATAAGTTAATTGTTTTACATTGGGTCATATATATGCTCAATTATGTGTATATTTTTATTCAAATACTAACATCTACTTCAAAATTGTGTACATCTAGTTTAGTTTAATAAGCAATTATAGGTGTATTTTTGTGTAGGGATGACGTAGGTGGATGGATAAGGGGGGGGGGGGGGGGGGGGGGGGGGGGGGGTTCATGTCATATGGTGATATCTTTATCTTGGACTTGTTATATATGTTGTTGGTTAGTCATATTTATTAACTTGATATCTTTTGATGGGCACTGCGTGTCTACTTACCCAATTGGGCCATGACACATGACACATGCGTTTCAAAGCAAGAGGAGAAGAATAGTTGCTTGTTTTGACAAAGAAAGGACTATACAAGTTTCTGATTTGACATTTCATTTAAATGTGCTCTAATTAATTTCCTATCAAGAAATTTATCATACCGGTAGCGGACCGAATAAAAAAGTTAATTAAAAGGTAGATTAAAAATCAGAGAAAATCAGATATGATTTGGTTGTTTACTAAGAAATGGTAGGTCATGTAGTGGCACAGTAAGACAGGATTGAGACCTGACTGGTATGGTATTAAGATATTGCATTATATATAGTGTGGACCTAATTAATTTTTTTAAGTAGGTCTGTTCAAACAGCATTTTTCTATTTAATTATTTAATTTTGGATAATGTCCATTCAAGGGAGCCTTCATTTGATCAACTTGTATCCTTTTTTCCTTTTCTGAACGTGCCATTCTTTCCTTCAAAACCACACGTTTTTTTTTCTTTCTTTCTTGCTTTCTATAAAGATTCAACTTAGCCCATTTAATAGGAATAATTTCCTTCATCCATAACTGTTCTCATTAAGCAGAGAAACACTTGAGCAGTTGATTTCTTAGACAAGCCCATGAAACAACATAAAGCAAAGCTCTCTGAGGTAGGTCCAGAGTGACTATTTTTTGGTTTTGTTTTTTAAAGAGTCAATTAGTTTACACAGTTCCTATTATCTGTATGTTTACATGACTCTTTCCATACTTATTTTCTGTTCTTGTTTTTTGTTGTTTCTTTTGAACTAAGAAGTCCTTTTGGCCATCAACTGTTATGAAGAAATGGTTGAACATCAGACCAAAGTTGCATGATTTCAGTGAAGATGAGATCGAAACCGACACCGATAGTGATGATGGTATTGTTAAAATCATTCAAGTTCTTTCTTTTTTTCTGATGTTCTGATAAGTTTTTGAGCAAGAAAGTAATTAAGCTCATTTTATTTTCTTTTTCGAAGATGCAAGTGATAGCAGAGAGCTTCCCTTCATTGATTTTGTGAATAGAAATGGTAATTTCTTTCATCATTTTCATTTTCTTTTTTATTCGATCAACTCTTCGTATTTTGTTTTAGTTTGTAGTTTTATAGATGGTTGATCTGAATACAATGCTATTAATCCTTTCTTTTTCTAGGATTTGACTGACCAATTTCAGTTCATATTTCATTTTTGCTCTTACCCAATTTCATAATCCTATTAGGTGTTGAATGGAAAGCTTCTTCAACCAGGCTCCGGAGAAGAAAATCAGAAACTTTGCGAGTTAGTTATATAACTAAAAAGGACATCAGGTTTGCCTCCTTATACATATTTTATGAATTCTGTTAGTCTTTATAAGATTATACCTAAATTTTAGGTATGCTATGGAACGTCCTCTATTGGAATTCCTTCTTTCCATTTTTTTTTTCAAAAGACATTAATGGTTCAGTATACAATTCTATATCCTTTTTATGGTTACATGGTCAATGGAGCTGGTAAGACTTGTTCACTATTAAAGAAAAAAAGTATATAATATGTGTGCAGAGAAGTAGACTAATACACTATTTTGCATAACAGATTTGCCAGAATGAATTTTGCATTACAATGCTATGTTTTTCTAATAAATAATAGGCTGATGATTGGAACGTGGAATGTTGCCGGTAAAAGCCCGTCGGACGGAATTGACCTTAGTGAATGGCTTTGCACAGAAGAACCAGCAGACGTATACATTCTTGGGTGAGTCAATTATTTGCCTCCTGCCAAAAAAAAGTAAATAAAACCAAAGAAAAAAAATCCTTTGTCTTTCAAAAGCCGTCATGTGTAATCTTTGAACCTTCGATAAAAGTAAACAACACATAATTTTCCTTAAAGATCAGTGAAAAAAAGAGGACTGAACAAGACCTACTGGAACTGGTATACAGCCGAGATGCCACCTTATTTTGTGGGTTTGGTACATATAAGCATGGTTGACATTTTGTTACTCTCACTTGTAATTATATCTCCAGATTAGCACATTTATTAGTATTATCGAAGGTACTTATATTTACTTATCTATCCTGCACCGATTTAAAAAAAAAATACAATCACTACACTTCAGGTTCCAAGAAGTGGTCCCATTGAATGCATCGAATGTACTTGGGGCAGAGGATAGAAGGCCAATTCTTAAATGGGAATCTCATATTCGTTCAACTCTCAACAAATCTCACCAATTAAGATCGATTTACAAGAGTTATAGCGCTCCTCCCTCGCCACCTCTTTCCCCTTCATCTTCTAACAACATAGAAACAAGTGCAAAAATTGAGTCCAGATGGAACCTAAATGACTTGTTAGATTGGCCCGAGCACTCACTTGAGAAACCAGTACAACCCACGGTAACTGGTACCAAACTGAGACGGGTCTCAACCAGTGTCAATTTATCACTAAAGGGTGGGTTGAAAAGGGTGTACCATAGCTCTGGAAACCTTGGCATGTTATGGTCTGAGCATGAGGAAACAGTAGATGTGCTCAATTCTATTGACGATCTTTCTGACAAGGTGTCAGATGAGGGGACAAATGTAGTGGAAAAAACAGACAAAGGAGGCAGTGGAAGGAAGGCGAAAAGATCGCGTAGCAAATTTGTGAGGATTGTCAGTAAGCAGATGGTGGGGATATATATTTCGGTTTGGGTTTGTCGAAGGCTGAGGCGACATGTAAATAATCTGGAGGTGGCTCCGGTCGGAGTTGGGCTTATGGGGTATATGGGAAACAAGGTAGCATTTTAATGTCCTAAAAATTGTCCTTAATTAGTGCCCTTGAAAAATGAAATCTCTCTTTATTCCCCAAAAACTTGTTGATCATGCAACAATTGCGGCATCTAAAGAAAGAAAAATTATCCTAAAAAAAAAGATCATTTCCTATTTGTTCAAGATATGCCAAGCTATATTCATTGACACCTCCTTCGCTGATGGCAGTTCAGGAATTTCTTACATTTCAGAGTTATCAATGATTTTTATAATGCCAAAAAAAAAATTTCAAGTTCTCAATTCATGACCAGTACAAAATTTTCATTTTAATTTTTTTTTTCTGAGTAAAAGAAGGGCTCAGGCCCCCTTTTTCGAAACTTCAGATGCTATCGAGTTTCAAGCTTCAAAAAATGTTCATTGACAGTATCCAGAGGAGGCAAGTAGACCATATTGGGGTCAAATGATCTCACTGGATTTTATAAAACCCTTAAACCTCCCTTAATATTATAATAATTTTTATAATACTTTTTGTTATTTTGCTATCTATTTGAACCCATTAAAAATTTCTTTATTTTCTCACCATTATACCCACTAATATTTTCAAACTTAATCCTAGTTCAACTTATTTGTTTTTAAAATGAATTGACTTAATTTTAAATTTAATTATACTAATTGACAATTTGACACCACTAAGATTTGTAGCTCCGCCACTAACAGTATCATATTGATTTAACCTTGTACCTGGAACAGGGCTCGGTATCCGTCAGCATGTCTATCTTCCAGACTCGATTATGTTTTGTTTGCTCTCACCTCACTTCAGGCCACAAGGATGGGGCCCAGCAAAGAAGGAACTCTGATGTGTACGAGATTTTAGAACGTACCCGCTTCTCTTCTGTACTAGATGCAGAACAACCTCAATTGATCCCTTCCCATGAGTAAGTCCTCTTGTTACTATTTCTACGATGCCTATTATTTTTCTTTTCATTTTTTCTATTATATCAAATGCGGAAGACCGCAAATTCCTATATTCATTAATATGTCGATGAGTCAATGACGATCAATTTATGCAAGCATGGTTCCATCACAATGCCCGTTCCAGTTTCAACTGTAATAATGCATCACTGACACAATATTAATAATAATTAACCATATAGCAAAACAATCTGGGTGTTAAATATAATGTCCTGTGGTTTCAATTTGAACAGTCGTATTTTTTGGTTTGGAGATTTGAACTATCGGTTAGAGATGCCGGATTCTCTAGTTAGGGATCTCATTTCAGTGAGACAGTGGGATGAGCTCTTGGACTTTGATCAGGTACATTCCATAATCCATAATATGAATCCATCTGGTCAATTCTAATTATTTGCTAATATGTTAATATAATTAACTAAATGATTTGTAAATGCTACTTACTGATCATGAAAAAGCTAAGGAAAGAACTGAAGAGTGGAAACACATTTGACGGATGGAAGGAGGGGCAAATTAATTTCCCGCCTACATATAAGTTCGAAGTAAACTCCGACACCTATGTCGGCGAGGTTCCAAAGGAAAGTGAAAAAAGGAGGACTCCAGCATGGTACACTCTGTTTCTCTGCATAAATGTAACAAGCACAGCATGGTATGGTACCGGTATAATACCAAACTGGTTTTGATTCTTCATATTTATACGTCTCCATGGTTGGTATTTATAGTAATCCTTGGAATGTGTGCTGATATTTCATTCAACCAGTTTTCATTTCTCAAGTATTTCATTACTATTATCAATAGAGGTGGCAAACGGTCATCTCAGGTCGGGTTTGGGTCGAACCGGATCAGGTTGGGTTAGTTTAACTGAGAAGGATTGTCGGATTATAGGTGGGGTTGGGCCGGGTTGGGTCGGGTTTCAGGTTAGCTAGCGTCACTTTTTTTCTGAATCTCAGATTACCTTGGATCAGGTCAGGTCGGATTTGAGTCATTTTGTCTTTTTAAAATAATCAGGTTAGTCGGGTGTCAGGCGGGTTTGTTGGGTCGGGTCGGGTTTTGTCACCCCTAATTATCAATATATTTGTTATTCTGTTTCTGCTTTGAGAGCTATTATTTATTAATTATGTGTGAATTAATTCAGGTGTGACAGGATACTTTGGTTAGGGAAGGGAATCAGGCAGCTTTCTTATTGGAGCTCCGATTTGAAGCTCTCGGATCATAGACCCGTTAGTGCTCTTTTTTCAGTTGAGGTCGAGGTTCTTGATCAGAGGAAGCTTGAAAGAGTTTTGAATTTCACAATGGCAGGATTCTCTCCTGGCAATTAATTCAATTTTTATAAAAATTTGGAATGGATCCCTTGTATAATAGGACTAAGTTTTGCTGAGGGATATAAAAAAACATATTATATGTTTGAACATAGCGCATCATATAATTAACCCACTATATAACAATTAGTGATTATTACCCTTTTAGATTTCTGATATGATGCAAACCGGGGCTGTATATATATGTACCAATGTTTATAAGCAAGTGATTGTTACACCATTACCTAGATAATTTAAAAAGTAATGTAAATAAATTTCAAGCAGAAATTAGAATTGAATCCAAACTTAAATTTCAAGAAAAATGTTTTATTTGTTTTTAAATTTATGTATATAAAATTGTGACTACAAATTGTTTTAATTTAAATTTTTATTGTTTTCTTCAATACACAAATTTTCTAGGTGAAGTACGAAAATAATCCTAGTTTCATTAACTTTAGAATTCATAACAAAAAATCTATTGCGATGTATATTTCTGATTGTAGGCATGTTGTCAATGTCATAAACTACATATGTATCAAATTTCATCCAATTCAAAAATTATTTGATACTTATTTTGAAATTCGTGTAAATTTTAAATCATTCTATAACGATGGAACTTAAAAAAATTCTAATTATTTATAATACGAATAAATATAAATCAGATTTCAAAATTATAAATTGTTTTTTAATATATTCCAACTCAAATATATAAATAAAAAATGTGCAAACTGCAAACCTATGAAGGTCATACATTGACTACTACGAACACAATAATGTGCTTGCGGAAACCGGAAAGCTCCGGTGTGTTTCACCTTATATCTGTAGCGAATTACATATTACCTTCAAAATGACCCATTAAACATCCGACTAGTTCAAGGACCGACGCAGAGAATCCAGAATTGACAAAACTAGTCACTGGGGGAATCGACCTTCACATTACAGCTTTCTAAATTCTAAATTAGCACACAACTAGCAAGGCCTACGATCCATTGGATAAACTAGGCGCATGGAATGATTTCAATCGCGCCGCGCATCGTCACCTCGTTCTTGTCGACCCGTTGCACCTGTCATTCCGACCCGTTTCTCTCTCTCTCGGCTCTCAGCTTCAAACCTCTCTCAGGTTCTCTTTTTAGTGTTTTAGTTCTTCTCTCCCAGTTGATTGTCTGAATTTGTTATTTGGAGTAAAATAAGTAATGATGGAATCTGTGCGGCGGATGGGGGAATGAAAGAGGGAAGGAAGGAACTATTTTGCTAAGATTAGACAATGAAATATAGGGGGATTGCAAATTCAGTAGCTAGACGATTACAGATTGTGTCGTGACTTGCAAATTTTTCAATAGTGTTGCATCCTCAATTGGTTTTGTAGAAAAACACAGGTTAATTGATCAGTTCAAGAGGCTTCGTTCAATTTCAGCTCAGTCAATCAGAGCAGTAATGGAGCTAAACAGAAGTCTGTACCCGCAAATAGAACCGTACAGTACGGGTTTCTTAAAGGTGTCAGATATCCATACCATATACTGGGAGCAGTCCGGGAAACCCGATGGCCATGTCAGTAAACTTCATTCCTTTTTGTTGCATTTTAAGTACTATGGAACCATTTATATTGTTCTAATTCCAGTATATATTGTTTTCTGGGTTGTATATTCCGTTGGTGTTAGCTTGAGATTTCAGTTATGAATCAGAGTTCAGTGTTTTACTGTTTTGGTACCAAGCCAGTCAGCCATTGTTATGCGTTTATTCACATAAACATCATGCGCAAATAAAAAAGAAGAAGATCAGGATTTTTTTGCTTTTAGATTTTTTTCATTTGTTGTTTTATACCCTTTTGTGATTTCATAAGTGATGTTGGCAGCCTGTTGTGTTTTTGCACGGTGGTCCAGGAGCTGGTACATCACCGGGTAACAGACTGTTCTTTGATCCCACCTTCTACCGTATCATTTTGTTCGATCAGGTGTGCTTCTTTATTTATCACTTCTTCTATTCCTATACTAGATTGTTCAATTCACATGAGATAAAACAAAGACAATGAGTATATTTCTTATCCTGGTACCTTTGATGCTAGATGCCATCCCTATGGTAGTTTCTATATGATTAGTTTCTTAGATATCAATGATTAAAGTCTAATGTAAACTTTGGCCATTATATATTTAGTAGTTTCATGAGCTCTTAATTTGTTCTAAATATTTGTTCCCCAAAAAAATATCACAGAGAGGAGCAGGTAAGAGCACGCCTCATGCATGTTTAGAGGAAAATACAACATGGGACTTGGTGGAGGATATAGAGAAACTTAGGAAGCATCTTGAAATCCCAGAGTGGCAGGTGCTGAACTACTTGACATTTCTTGTTGTGATGTATTCTTCTCTTATGTATTATGGCATTGGTGGAAAATAAATTTAAACTTATATAGGTATTCGGTGGATCTTGGGGAAGCACCTTGGCCCTTGCCTATAGTCAGTCTCACCCTGACAAGGTTACTGATATATTTGATTGCACTTTATTCAAACTTCTCTCTGGATAGGAAAAATGGTATTTTCTTGGATTTTGATTTTTTTTATGCTATATTTTAGGTCACTGGTCTCATTCTTAGAGGCATTTTTATGCTTAGAAAGAAGGAGCTTGACTGGTTCTATCAGGGTGGTGCATCTGCTATCTATCCAGATGGTAATTGTCTTTTAACTGTATTTAATTACTTTCTTCTGATTCAACTACATACATTTAGAAATTTATTCTTTGACGTAAAAATTATGAAATTCAGCATGGGAGATGTTTAGAGATTTCATTCCAGAGGAGGAAAGGGACGATTTCATTGTTGCATATCACAAGAGGCTAACATCTCCTGATGCAAGTGTCCAGGTATTATAGAATTCATCCTTCACACCAATATATTGATTTGCTTTGTTACTTCTCAATTTGTTTTATTAAAATTTTCTGGTACAACTCCTGTAGTTAGCAGCAGCTATAATATGGACAAAGTGGGAGATGATGACAGCACAACTTATACAAAATAAAGACAACATCTTAAGGGGAGAAGATGACAAATTTTCTCTGGTAAGCATCCTCGTTTTGTAATTATCTGTGTATTTGAAGCTTCATTTCTGAGATGTCAGACTCTAACAATACTATAATGATAATCATCATCATCATTATTTTTTGGTTTCAGGCATTTGCAAGAATAGAAAACCATTATTTTTATAATAAGGGTTTTCTACCTACTGATTCTTACCTTTTGGAAAATGTGGATAAGATTCGTCATATCAAAGCTGTTATTGTACAGGTAGTTAATAATTTCTATATGTATTAGCATATGACACTTGTTGTAAAATAACAATTATTGGATTTATTTTCTCTCTTAAATATGTCTCAAGTTGGTGACTTTTGGCAGGGAAGATATGATGTATGTTGCCCGATGATGTCAGCTTGGGATCTTCACAAGGCTTGGCCTGAAGCCGAACTCAATGTATGATTCATATATATTTTTTTTTTTCTGAGTTTTCTTGTTGAGTTAGGTTTTCTTTCAGGTTCCTTAATTTTCTAAATTTTACATGATTGAGCCTTATTATTTGTTATTGGTAAACTATTTTAATGGAGACAAAACTTACCCTTTCTGGTATGGAAAACTTACCCCTATCTTTCTGGGTACAGATAATCCAAGATGCGGGGCACTCAGCCAATGAGGTTGGTACAACTGCTGAGCTAGTGGCAGCCAATGAGAAGTTTAAGCACCTCATACTAAACGGAGGTGCTTGATGCGTTCGCAATTGTGCGCGATTACCAAACTTTGAAGGGTTTGTTGCAATAAAATTCTGGAAACTTGCTCATTGTGGGGGCAATCTGGATATCTGAATGGTTGTGCTTTTCAAGTTTTTGTGTGGTTGTTTGAATTCGATATGTATGCTTGCGTTCTAGAAATATATGATGTATTCTCCCCTTTTTCTTCATTATTTAATTGTTGGTGGTGAGACTAGAAGTAATTATTCATTATTTTGTTACTAGCTAAGGCGCGACATGCATACTCGAAGAATTCAAAGGATATAAAACTAATGACAACACAATAAACCTATCACACAAGTTATGTTTAGATAAAATTCAAACAACGCAAGCTACACAACAAGTCATCACCATTTGAGTTACACAATCAAATTCAACAATGATGTTAATTAACAGACAGTCAGATATTGGTTTAGAAGTAACATACATTCACACTCATCAATCTTCACATTGCATGGCTTTCTTAATTTTATGCAATGTGCATGAGACAAGTGTCGTCACTGCTTCTATCTTCTCTGCTGTTAGGTTTGCTGTATGTGACGGGTTTGCCAGAATTTGGAACCCGACGGTGAGTAGTGACCCTCCTTCCATGCCTCCTTTCTCATCCTTGTTCCGGGTTGTAATCACCACAGGTTTCGTCTCAATTCCATCTGGGAGAATTGCAAAACCAGATGCTAGGACAGGCACGCTGCTTGAATCACATCCGGTCATTACGGATTGCAGGGTGTCCGCTTCGACTTGGGAAAATGCTATCACCGACTCGTATGAATTTGTGCTGCTATCTTGTAAGATGAGTTTGTTGGATTTTTCATTGGATATCGGGGCCTGCAACACGACCAAGACATCACATAAATTACCGTCATTACTATTATTTTTCTGGCAAATTACTTGTTTGGTTAAGAACAACACATGAGTATCAGCTACAACCAATACAAACCAAACTCTATTGACTTGTATATAACAATATTGAACCCGATTTAGTTTCAGTAAAAAAGAAGAACTTACATGAACAGTTGTGCAATTACCGCGATCCTGACCCTTCGCCAAGGTCACAATTGTGTGTGTCAGCCCTCCTGAATGCATGATATCCCACTGAAACAAAAAACACATAATCATCAGCAATAAAAAGTTACCTTAATGTTTCTTTTATAGTTACTCGTATTTGTATGAAATAACATACATCACATCTTCTTGATTCATCTCGCAGAAATTCAAATAAAGTGAGTGGAGAGATGGGAAGAGCAGATGATAAAACGGCGCAGGCAATCAACCCTTGAGGTTCTCCCAGTTCGTTTATGTTTTTACGAGACATGAATCGGATTTCCTCATTTCCCTTCGACAACTTCTGCCATGAGTGGTGGTGGGAACTAGAAACACAACTAAAAAAGCCTGTACTCAGCCTGTGCGCAAGGTTCAACATGCTCTTTCTTCCTGCTAGTGTAGAAATCCCTATCAAAACAAAAAAATAAATAAGTGTACAATCAGAAGCAATCAAGCTTTCAATTTTCTAATAAGCAAATCCTATTTTGTAACAAGGCCTCAAGGCAACATGTTTGCCCTTCAAGACTAACACAGTAACGCTGTTCATAGCCTGAGAGTGTGAAAAAACATCTGTTTTGGCCTACATTTCTTGGAAAGAGGCCCCAATTAAACCTTGTTTGCTAATATTTGTATGGATTCACCATACTACTTTTTTGAAAGTTCGAAGAAATCAAGGCAATTATCACCATTAGAGTCCTTTGTTGGAACATTAGTGGCCATGCAGAAGACAATACGCTCGCACTGCTGTTGAAGAGTAGCCATCCAATGCCTGGCTCCAAATGCTTGGCCACTCAAAACAACTGATCGGTACATGGCTGGAATTGTGCTCTTCTGCCATTCTGTATGCTCTACCCATGTAACCTACAATGTCGTAAAATGCAATTTTATAATTCACATACTCATATAATTGAAATTTAGTCCACCCCCCCCCTCCCCACCACCTCCCCAACAAAACCCTTATTCACATACCTTGCAGTGGCCATTAGCCTTATCCTCTATAATGCAGCCAGAGGGATTCTTCCTGCACTTGACAAGTGAAGCATCGATGCTTTGTTCGATTTTGTCTACTGATACGTCGAGAATTGCCCATTTCTCTGCACTTAGCTTCTTGCAATACCTAATGAAGTACAACTCCCTTGTTGGAACTAGTGGTGTTAGCATTTGGAGCTCTGCAAACATCTAAGTAAAACAATATCCTCAATCAGTAATTTATAATTTTTGTAAACTCTAGTATACATTTTCTGATGTTTTGGATCAGATAAGAGTACCAATTGAGCGCTTCCATCTTTGGTTTTGATGTCACCAGCACAGATCACATCCAGAGCGATGGCCTTGGCAACCATACAAGGGAGCAGTGATTTCCATTGTTTCTGTTCCGGTATATAAAACCTTTGTTAAGCATTAATTTTTGTGGAAAAACAAAATTAACTATTAGTAAATTTCAATAATGAAATAATATCAAGGACCATATAAAATTAAACCCAATCATAATAGTACCGCATCCAAGAAAGATTGCACAAGGTGATTCATTTCAAGGAACACTACTACACTCTCCCTAGATGCCTCAACAGTTTTCCAGAGAGAGCAATCTTTGCGAGTGCCTCCTGCGAATTCACGCAGATATTCATCATAATTTAGTATGTCCCTCCCTGTCTCGATGCTTCGAACCCAGAGAGGTTCTCCAGATGACGCCATTTTTATGAGCTCATCCATGGCTGTTTCAACAACTTCTAAGATTCTAGACTTATCGAGACCGAAAAGTCCCTTATAGCTCTCTAGGGCACCACTAGTCTTGTTGTTCGATCCCATGGAGCATGACGAACTTGGGGAGGCAGTTCCTTCAGCTGCTTTTCCCTGAACGCCTCTCAACTTCTCTAGCTGCAAATTTAGTCAAGAAGATAGTTTGCAGTAATTTGACTCGCAAAAAAATGCCAGTTAATTATTGAACTATTTTACCATCTAGACCAGTCAAAATGTAATTTTTAATGCCAACACGAGAGTTCATCCTTTTGGCGTCCTTCCAAATGAATAGTTAATTTGCATGTAACATTTGTATAGGTGATAGGCCACCAGAAAAATAAAACAAAAATAAAAAAAGATATCAGATAAGCACTGTCTGTTGTATATTCTTCTAAGGCATGAAATCACTATACTACATTATGCAAATTATAATTTAATGGCATTTATCATGCAAACCTCAGCTCTTAAGCTGGCGTTCTCAATCCGCAGCTGCTGCTCTTCTGTGGTAATCTCTCCATCCGTGCTTGTAGTTGCAAGGCCGCAACTGGGGCAACAGGCCTTATTGATTGCCTCCCTCATGGCTCGGTTCTCCTCCCGCAGCTTGTCCAGCTCAGACTTGAGTAGTGAGTTTTCATGCCTCTCTTGAATTGCCTAATGGTGGAATAAATCAGTAGAGTTAATTAAAGGATTAATATATATATTTGGGTAGCACATCTTCCACAAGAAAATTATTTGGGTAAAACATGGTAAATATTATACCTTGATCTGTGTACGGCGATTTTGAAACCAGAACTTGACTTGGCGAGCAGAAAGGCCCAACTGCCTGCTCAGTTCTTGTCTCTGCTTCTCATCAGGATGGGGAGATTCTTTAAACAATCTATTTATGGTGGATTAAAAATAAAATGTATTATCTATCTTGTAACAATCATAAATGCCGTAGGAAAGAAAAGAAATTAAAAGAGTTCTAATATTAAACTGACAATCAAAGATATAATCAAATATTAAATTATAAAAACACGCAAACATTGCAAAATTCATGGACAAAGAAAAATAATGGGCATCCAAAAATGATGGAATTACCATCAAATTATGTTGTGCAAAACATCATTAAGGAACTAAATGTTAATTGCATTAAAATCCAGGCTAAAATCATGAGAAATTTTCTACTTATTTTCTTTTCATCCAAGTTTTAATTTGGGCTGGTTTAAATATAATTGTGTATTCAATGGTCAAGAGATGCAACCCTATTTTTTTTTGGCCTTGCAACACATTGAGATGCTAATAAGTCATCTCAGAAAAAAAAAATTTAAAAACAACCGGTTCATTTCTCACATAATCATTTTAAAACCACATGCTGAAAGACAAAATTTAAATATCATACTTACGCTTCCATGACCCTTATCTGCTCGGTCGTGTGTCTATGATAGCTCTTCCTCCTTTTCTTTTTATTACCTCCATCAGTACAATCCTCGTCACCAGATCCATTGGCCACCTCAGCATCATCAGACTGATCCCTGGGCCCGGTGTTCTCACTGCTTTCCACCGGCTCACCTTCATACATACCACCTCTTGTCCCCTCATCCCCTTCTTCCAGCTCCTCCCTTGGTGTCGGCGCATTTCGGAATACTCCCGCCTTATTTTTGTAAAAGAGTTAATACTAAGTACCATTCAGACCATAAAAAAAATCTAAAACTACTTCCCATTTCATGTGAAGACTAATTGTTTCATTAAAGAAGCCCATATCTATGTTTTAGATTTTTCTAATGAAATCAGAGTAGTATTTATTTCTTAAACTTTGTGCTGGTATACTTTCTGTCAATGTCATCAGATTGCCAGCTCTATGGAGGAAAACCTCGTATCTAAACATATAGTCCATTTTCTCACATCAGGCATATGATGTATGACAGAGTGAACACTGTTTCAAGTCGCCCAATAATAAAAAAATGATATGAAAAAAATGAAAGACCATCGAACGAATTAGCGAAATGAACAATACATTAACATTGAAAGTAAGCAGGCTAGCTTTCACAATAAAATAAGTTATGTACATATACAAAGTGTTTTACAGTATACACATTTGACTTGTATGCTCCAAAATAAAATAAAACAATGATATTCAACTTACAAGAGAGAGAGAGAGAGCCGGAGATGCAAAGAAGTCCTTGGTTTGTGGATTGTTGGTATCCATGACTAAAAGAGAGGGGTTCTGTATCATAAAGAATGACAGAAATACATTAAATATTAGACAAGAAAAATAAAAGAAGAAGGTAGAAACATAGGGGTATGGTGATATAAAGAGGAAAAAACAAGAGAAATTATTCAGAGAAACGGGAGTTAATAGCAAAAGGGCTGTTAGGATTGAATGTTAGTTATGACTCTAGCTAATAGCCCTATATTGCTTGACTGTAGCTATACTAATACTGGTAATGCACATCTAGGAGAAATTTCATTTCGTAATTTGACAGATGCTGTTTCATCGCTCTTCGATTCCTTTCCTGCTCGATAAATCAATATTTTGATGGCTTCTGTACCTTCAGGTCATCTACAGCCATCTCAACTAAAATTTTTAAGCATCAATATTGGAAATAACCCTAATTTAGTGCTGCAAAGATGGTGATGGAGTGTAAAAACAACAATTTGGATTCAAAGAAGTATAAGATCAGAGTTTTTGTTTTCATCAAAAATTAAGGTCTGGTACTTATGATATAGATAAATTTTTTATAATTCAACCTCGGCATCATATAGATTATTCGTCATCCATCAAACATGGAAGTTGATTATTTGGAGTTTACAACCCCCTCTTCCCTGTCAGAAACAAATTTTGGTTTTGACAAATTTATTTCGATTGGATGAATCCCCTAATTAATTATATTGCAGATCACAAACTAGAGTAATAAACCAAATCGTCTAATTAATATTGAAGTAAAGATATATTCAGAGAAACTTTCACAACCCTTCCATGTTTTAAATCTTAGGTTAAAACTAGTCAGGCAATCTAAAATTGCATTTCATATAGCAACATCATGCAATAGCAAAGGCCTTGCCATCATAATTTTATCGATATTGCAAAATAATATATAGAAAATTAGGAGATACCTATTAAACTGCTCTTTTGAACAAACAGTGAGGCGAGTAGACGATTACGAAGAAATAATCTTATGTTCCTATATATTGCTGCAATAGTTAGATCATAGGTGGTTATCACAAGAAATTTTAAGGGAGTTCATCTAATTAAATACGATTATGAGAAATTTGGTAAAGTTGGATATATATGCCTTATAACATGTAGCATTTAACACATGCGACAAAAAGGAAAATATTTGCTAAACTGCCATTCTCACAAGATTAGCACGCATCATCGAAAGCACACTGGAGAAGGTTATCACTTCTGGTGAAAAAGCTTTTAAGAAACTGTCATGCCTTTGTTATCCTTCATTGTTCTCGCTTTCTGGTGGCGATGTCCATTGTCCAGATGGCAACACAACGGCTGTGTTTGGTGGCGAAAAAGGACAAGGCTTGAAAAACTTTCCTCAAAATTCTTAGAAATATAATGAGTACTTCCAGTTTAATTTGTAAACATGTACACGACAAATGTTAATAAATCAAATGTTAAATTAAGACCAAGCTCCACCCCCTGAAGCCTTTTTTTTTTCAGAAATGGAAGCAAAGGAATGAACAAAACATAAGGTTTTGAATAATAATTAAGAGAGTTTATGGCTTCCAATGTACGCAATTTTCCCTAATTGTAATACACGTTACCATAAACAAAAAAAAAGATTAATAATTGTGCATTTATTCAATTACATACCCTGGCAGTAACTATAGATACTTCCAACCTGATCAGGAAGGTTTGAATGGTAGTTGAGTGGAATAAAATCTGGTGAAGAACAAAGGAATAATAATAATTCATGCAGAGTCTGATGATTTTAATGGACATAGTTAAAGGGGCCTCATAATTGTATCAGTCTCCTTGTTTTCTCTGAGTAAATGAGTTCCATGCTTTGCATTATTGTTTATCAGAACAGAGCTTCCAAATTAAGATTGTAATAACAAATACTGCAATGAGATATTATCCATTGGACTCATTTTGAGAGCTCTGTACACAAAGTAGGGCCTTTTTCTTCAAGTCATGGTGGCCCGATACCCACATGTATCTGTTTGCTTTTCTTATTGTTTGCTAGAAAACACCAATATGTAATTTTGGTTGCCTAAGGGCAAAGAATGGTGAGTGGAGATCCTTAACAATTAATTATTTTGATAATAAATTTTTAAATAATTCATAAAAAAATTTTAAAAATAGAATTTTTTTTATAAATATATTCTTTAATTTATAGATCAATTGTGTTTCAAATTTCATATAATTTATATATTATTTGATACTCCATCAAAGACCATCAAAATTACATAACATTTAAAAAAAATCCATATTTAACAGTCTTTGATGGAATATTAAATAACCTTTAAATTATATGAAAATTTG
Organism: x Bolboschoenoplectus mariqueter; assembly: GCA_037678475.1. Classification (NCBI taxonomy): domain Eukaryota; kingdom Viridiplantae; phylum Streptophyta; class Magnoliopsida; order Poales; family Cyperaceae; genus x Bolboschoenoplectus; species x Bolboschoenoplectus mariqueter. The sequence continues at coordinate 2,295,594 of CM075236.1, read as the reverse complement.
AAATATAATCAATCTATAAATTAAAAAATAAGTTTGTCTATTTTATTCTATTTTTGTGAATTTTAAAAAATTATTTTAAAATTATTTAACAAAATTGTCAAAATAATAATTGTCAAGAGATTTAAATCCTACATAGAGTGACCAAGGTTGTAGTGATTAAATTTTAATCCGAACACTTCATTCGATTTTAGCGGACTAGATTGATTATTAATTATAAACAATGATGATGAGCAAATCAAAAAGAGAAAAAAAAAAAACGAATTATGACTATAGTATCATCTCTTCTTCAGTCAATCTCTTACATATCGCAAAACATATTGATGTTTCAGCATTATCTATATGAAAAAATATATATTTTTTGGTGCGTCAACCAGAGCAGTACATCTAAATGAACTTTGTCGATAGCATGTCAGTACACATTTTTGCACGATGACATATATGTTTAACATGGTGGAACCATACTTACAGAGTCAATTGCACATGCAACTTGAGTTGCATTAGCACATCTATAACACATGCAATCAATCGCATAATATTTGAAGTTCTTTTGCATTGTAATTGAAATTATAGACTCAAGAAACTCCAATTTGTTTTGTTTCCCAGCTTTCATTCCATTCTCTCAGAGTATCGTGCATCTGCGCTTTTGTTCCCTCGCATTCTCTGATTGATTGTACGAGAAGTTCAGTACATCAATCCCATACTGCAAATTGGGCAAAAGAAAACACAAATAGAATTGAGTCAGAACTATTAAAAGATTTTCGCCAGTATAAAAGAACTATAACAATTCTACCTCTCACCATTTCTACCATTGCTCCAATAAAGGCAATGCTGGAGATGTTTATCTTTGAAGGGCACAACTGGTAATTCACTAACAATCTATACATAAGGGACCGCAAGCCTAACACAACAGTGATAAACCCCGTCTCTCTGCGAAGAGATTTAGGTTCAAGTTCCACAAAAGACATTTAAAAAAAAATAAATGTCAGGGTTAATGGGAACCCTAATATTTAAAAAAAAAATCTATACATAAGTATGATTATTCTCCCAACCAGTCATTAAGTACTTTGGAAGATTCTACAGATTGGCAAGTTGCCTATTTTGTCCTAATGGGAAATAAATTCTGAGATAAACCGATGAATCTCCTCATTCACTAAAAACAAACCTCTTTTCACTCTTTGCCACAAAACTGAATCCATTTACGAATTTCTCAAAGAAAATTGGTGTATGAAATTCAATACCTTGTTTCTCATCCTTTGGCTCCAGGCATCGTTTCTGATTGGTCGAGGCTCGAGAGTGGGTACACCAGATGAAGGCTGGGGATTCTGTCTGTTATTAATCAATGGCTGTCGAGCTCCATCTCTGTGCCGACCAATTATGTACTCTTCATCATCTTCATCATCATCAAATGGTTGGTTCACTAATCGCACCGCCAGAGCCAGTATGAAAGCTATCGCCTACAATTATTTTATAATCATGTACATAGATTTAATTTAAAACATTAAGGCAATACACATGTTTTATTTCTGGTATGTACCATTGCATCTTAAAAAAATAGTTTTTTAAAAATAGTACCTCCAAAACAACAGCGCCAAGTGTAACCCACTTTGCAATTTTCCAGTGCTTCCTCAAAAAATTATAAATTATTTCAAAATTCCCAGTTTTGTCTGCTGGAATCACCTATGAAGCACATAAGATAAAAATCAATCAGCACCAGGGCTACTGGGAGAATTTATAAATTATAAACAAAATAAATCTACTGAACCAGCAAAAATTGATAAATGCTTACATCTTTCCAGTTGTGGTCCAAGAAGATAAATGCTACAGCAGCGAGCTCAGCAACTATCAACAGTATAATCAAGAAGGAATACTTTTAGTTGATATTAAGGAAAAGTATGCTACAAAGAATATCAACATCTCAAAAGTTGTAGATACAAATTTTTTGTAAACTTTGAGATTGAACCAGTGCACTACTGGTACTGATCCAGTACAGGCTGAGAATTATGTGCCTAAATAACAAACAAATACAACAAGAAAAGAAATGGAGGTGTTTATAGAGGGTAAAAGTAAGGATACAAAAGATAAGCAGCATCCGTTCCTTGTTGCTGCTCCGATGCACCCGCAGCAAGACATAATTAACAGTAGAAACCCAACTCCTATAAAAGCATATATAAACCTGCAGATAATAAAATAAATAAGCAAATGCAATTCTTGTATTAGCGAAAATTTTCTCAGAACTTGATCCAACTATTTGTTAGTATTTTCTAAAAAAATAAATAAATAGAAATAAACTTAAAAGGAATTCTATAAGGAAAATGTTTGGGAGATATCAAAATCGATGCCGAGTTTGTTATTCATATTACATGAGTTACTATTCATATTAACTACTTTATTATATAATTTATTTTTTATAATATTTTTATTATTCAACTCAAATACCACTAATATGAATAATAACTCACTTAAATTGAATAACAAAGCATTGTACAAATAAATTGCATAATAAAATATGAATAATAAATTATTTTATCTGAATAATAAAGTCGGTATGGATGATGGTATCTATATATATCAGCTCTCATTCTATAAATCAGTCAGGTCTAAAGGCCCTAATGGTAAACCATGAATGTTTTTATCATTTTTTTGGAGGTAGTCAAAGTGAAGAGTGTTAATAAATATCATGCTTTTTGGAGGTAGTCAAAGTGGGGAGTGTTAACATTATGACATGGACATGGTCGTTGTATCATAAAACATCCCAAACAAAGATTCATTCTTTCAATTAAAAGAGAGAGGGAGAGAGAGACAGAGAGAGAGATAACACGTACCAAGCTTTCCCAAGCTCCCTGAGGATATCGTTTGATGCGAAAAGAAGCATGGGATGAGGAACTAAACCTAAGCCAGAATTACTGTCAGAAGAAAGCTTAATCCATTCCACGAGAATATAAACTCCGTAGCCAATCATGCCCAATCCGAGTATACCGAGCACGAGATTGAGAAGCTTCAACAAGAAATCGAATAGGGCTCGACAAACCATGGCTGTTCAATTTAAGAGTTGGAACGCCGGATTCAGGATTATGGACAATCAAGCAGAAATTAGAGAAAAAGGAAGCGATTGGGATAGGAATGAGGCGATTGGGGAACCAATACCGATAATTCTTCGTGGGAGAGAAATTGGTATAGAATTTGGTATTGTCTGAGATCTTTAACGATAACGAAGCAAAATTTTCACGAAAAGAAAGAAAATTTTGAAGGAATTGAACAAGAAAAGTAAGAGAAATCAATCAACTGCGGATAATTGGAGAAGAATGGGGAAATCAATCAATTGCGGATAATTGGAGAAGAATGGGGAATGAATGAGAGTAACAGTGCACGAGAGGAAGATGAAGTGGTTTGGCTGGATGGATCCAAGATTGATCTCCTGTTGCACACACCGTGAATTTATTCGTGCGTCGATGTCCTGAAGATGGCCCAGACCAGAAGAATTAACAACGAGCCAGAGCTCAGCTCACTTAGATTTTTCTTTTTCTGTCTTGTTCTTTGTATGAAAGTTCACATAGATAGCCTCTTGAGATCACAGTGTCATACTAAATGTCTAAATCCTATCCCCCAACCCAATGTCAAAACCTGACTCGTCAAAGCCCTCTCTTTAACTTTTATCTCATTCTGTCTACTACTCGTAATTTCCCTCTTTCAAATTGTTCTCTCTTCTTTCTAAAATATCCGATGCTTTCTTTCTTCTTCTCTTTTCTTCGCATAGACCTAGGCTTTTATCTCCCCATGTGGCAGCGCGACGCATTGACGGTGCAGTATTGGACGATCTAGGCGACGCCTCGCGATAAAGGCTAATCAAATTGTTAGTTTGAGTTGGGATTAGATCTAACGATGATTTGAACTATTTCTTTTTTATTAATGTAGGAATGATGCTATGTGTTTTTGAGTTAGACAAGTGAGTTTGATGAGTGATTTTAACACTTTCTGTTTGTTAGATTTTGAGCCTAGTTTTTAGAGGGCATCAGTAAACTAGAAAAAGTAAGAAACTTCGAATTAACATTCTACTTGTAGTGATTTGAATTTTGTGATTATGAAATGGTCAGATCTCTTCATTTGAAATGTCGACTTCTAAAACAGCATGATTTGTCAATTGCAATATCTCTTGATTGATTGGTGAACGTGCTTCCAATTTGTTATCTTAATTTTTTTGTAAATGTACACAGAAATGCAGTGAAAAATGTGCCTTCAATTTATACCTTCTAGTTGTTTGATTGAATGCCAAAGAGAAAGCAAGCATGTAGTAATTAAATGCTTCTTTTGATTTTTATCTTATATTTTTACATAGTCAATTCACTTTCAATGAAAAGTTTGAAAATTAATCTTTTAGCCTGATTACATAAATATGGCTTGTTTTTAGAAATAAGGACCGATAAGGATTCTTTTGAAATTTAGAGACATTTGAGATTTTGTTTAATCCGGAGACTAAGAATGTTTTATGTATTTGCCGAATGTTTGAGACAATGAGCATCTCATGCTCCCAATAACTCCGAGCAGTCAACCGAATAATTGAACAGCTTGATTTTGGGTATGTAGATGAAAGGTGCAAAATGAGGTCGTCAATGATGTAGTTTCATTGAGAAACAAAATATGTGGTTTGTTGCTTTGGAAATTATATTTCTATTCATTTCAATTATTTGCTTAGATATAGCTCTAATTGTATTACATTGTATTGTAATATAGGTCTCCCTACAGAGCACAGTAATGATACTATTGGCAATTCTCGACCAATAGGCAGAGGAAGAGGAAGGGGAATTTACATTTTTTTTTTACTATTTAAGAATATATGTTTATTATATTAAACGATGATCTTGTACATGAAGTATTAAACCTTTTAGTAGTTAATATATAAACTTATTTAATGAGGTGTTTGTACTTGTTATGTTTCTACACATTGAAAAAAATGAAAATTTGTATTTTTCACTGTTTTAAAATATATAGTGAAGTAAATATTTTGTATTTTATTATTTAATTATTAAGACTATCTAGTTATTATATTAAGTGACAATTTTGTATAAGAAATATTAAATCTTTTAATAGTTAGACTTATCTAATGAGATAATAATATTTGTTATGTTTCTATACATTGAAAAATTGATTTTTTTTATTGTTTAAAAATACACAGCGAAGTAAATATTTATACTTTGTTATTCATATATTCAGATTATTTGTTTATTATATTAAGCGACAATCTTGTATATAATATATTAAGTCTTTGAATAGTCTTTGTATATAATATATTAATATATAGTTAATATTCAGATTATCTGTTTATTATATTAGTTAATTTATTGAGGAGCTTTAGAGAATGATTGCTTAATGCTTATATGGACGTTTGTACAAATTTTGATGCGTTGAAAAGAATGAGATATATATTAATTAATATTTCCTATTGTATAGGGTTAAAAAAAACGCTAACATTTTCGTTATGTTTTCTAATACAGTAATACCACGCTTATATGAATTTTGATGCATTAAAAAATGTTAACTTCGTACAAATTGACTTCTAATGCGCCGTAATATAAATGTATAGTTCATCATTTTTTTCTGACTCATCAAAATTCAACGTGTGAATTCTTAAAATTTATGTGATTGGTCCGACAAGCCTCAGTCGACAATCGCTTGAGAGCGAGCGAAATCCTTTCCCATATATAGTTGTTAATTAATTACTTGTTAATTAATATATTATATGATGATGTCTATTTAATTATTTCTTGAAAGAAGACAAGACAGCTGCTTTTGATTTACTGTGCATATATATTTTCCAATTTACTCGTGATGATGAACCAAATCAATCAATTCAAGTTTCTAATAGGTTCTGCATGCGTCTGTCTGTTTGTTTTGATGTAATAATTCTTCTATTTTAATTCCTTGCTTAATTAATTACACAAGCTGCATCTATATATATGGCCTCCATATAAGCAGCTAAATATACACAAGAAGATCTTGGGAGCCTGTCCGAAGGCAATTGGACAGAACTAGTGTCCGAAGTCTTTCCAGACCGCACGATCTAATCTCATCACGATGTTGTTAATTAATACTAACAGAAGTTAACTCAGAGGAAGGAAGGATCGTTTTCTTTTTTTAACATAGCGGAGAAGAGTTAACGTTTGTTAGTATTAATTAACAAAATCATGATGAAATTAGATCGAGCGGTCTGAAAAGGCTTCGGACACTAGTTCTGTCCAAATGCCTTTGGACAGGCTCCCAACCCTTGCAATTAATACTAAAACCTAACTAATAGGTTTCTCAAAATCTGTCACCATGGCAATGTTCTTCCTTCTAATCCTCTCAATTTTTCTTCATTTAATCCTTTCTCTCTTCACCACACTAAAGAAATTTAAGCATGCATTGCCTCCGGGACCTCCTTCGATCTCGCATTTGGGTAACCTCTCCTGGTCCATTCCTTCTTTGTCTTCCTTTGCTCCAGCCCTTCAGCAGTTGCGCAACAAATATGGGCCCATTGTCACCCTACGAACAGGTTCTACCCCTGCCATTTTTATCTCGAGCAGTGATTTGGCTTATCGAACCTTAGTTTTCAAGGGTCAGGCATTTGCATTTCGGCTGCCTCAACTTCGAACATTTTGTTCTCTCTCGGCTGACCGCCACACCTTAAACTTGGCTAGTTATAACCCCCAATGGCAGCTCCTTTGCCATAACATCTCCTCCTTTCTAAATGATGACTACAACATCACATGGCCATTTAATTTCTTGCCAAAAGTATGTCACCGAACCCCTATTACAAAAATACTGTGCCCTAAACCAAAATTTTTTTCCTCCAGTTTTGTATATCCCTTCACAAAACACCCAATCAGCACACTTAAAAAACACAAGCACATAATTACCAGTTTTAGAATATCATGTTTTGCACCATAGCCAGTACCTCGAATTAAACCACTATGTTAGTGCGAGTTGGATATTTGTGAGGTTGGCTTGATTGGCTTCTTGGTTTGCACTAGCAGGGGTGCTGCCCTGGGGTGGTTGTCTATTGGACTGTGCACCCTTTGATATAAATAGATAGAATTATATATTAAGTGTTATCGATATGCTGAAATTAGGAAAAATAAATAATGAACATATCCATCCAGATCTAAGTCGTACCAGTAGATATCGTATCTGGGCGGTACCATGTTTGTTCGGAGTAATTGTTTAAATAACTTGCATAAGGATTTTAACCTAGTTGCACAACAGTGCTATTAATTGTAATGAATTCAATAGTTTCCAATATGCATTTCTATTGTATTCAGTAAACCCATTTCTAAGTTAAAGAGATAGAATAATTATCCATTGTTTTAAAATAGTCTGTTATTTTGTTGATTTGGGTTATTAAATAGTCATTGTCCAAATAAAACTCGAAAAATATTGAAATAAAACCTTGCATTGAAAAGGACAAATCCCCAAATGTAAATTTGGATGTATGTACTTACCAGTAGCGCGGGCATCTGCATCCCAACAAATGCATACAGCTTAAAGAAAGTCTTGTGTTACTGTTGCTTTCCGTGTGCTTAACGCAGCTATGAAGAAAATGGAGCAATTCGGACGAAGAACAGAGTAATATGGACCAGAAACTGCATATAGAGGCTTCGCGACCTTCTCTGCTGGTCGCGGGAACTTTCCTGCAGGTCACAGAGAAAGTCTTGTGACCTAGTGCAGCCAAACCTGTCCCAATCCGAGGGTATGCCCAGCAGCTCAAGGTGCGTCCTAGCGGCACTTTCTTGACGGTTATTTGAATTCCGGCGTGTGTTTTACTCGTTTGGACCCCTAATTTCGCCTAGAGACTTGCCTTTTCGTGGAAAACAAATAGAAAACTATAAAAGGGACTTTGGGAGAAGATTTTGGGGGCGTTCTTTGATAGAGTTTGGACTCCGTCAAGACCTCTCTTTCATTCTTTCTTCGGTTTTCTTTCTTTCTTTCTTCTTTCTTTTATAGATTTCTCCTATCTTATGGCAGAGTATAAACCTTCTCTAAGGCTTAGAATATGTAAACATGATATTTTGGTGTTGTTAAAATAAACTGGAGTTGGTTTTCCTATTTATGAAAACCGGGGTTTAGTTTACTCTTATTTTGTTTTTATTTTAGTCTTTGTAAATATAACCCTATAATTTTTCTCTTTTATATTAATAAAATCACAAAAACAGACAGAACATATATCTTCAAAAGAGGAAAAAAAAATGTTGGTTTTCATAAGAGCATATTCAACGAGATGTTAATAGGCCAAACCCAAACAAAATTTTGAACGATACCTTGCTAGGAGCGCTCATAATGGACTATTTGAGGCCTGGTGCAAAATAGATCTGAGAACAATTGCTTCTTCTCTTTCAAATAAAACACGTACGAGAGTGACCTAATAAAGGCAGCGTTGACCTAAAGCAGGAGTGACGTCGGTTGACACTGGACACGCTAAGGATAGTGGTTCTAAAATAAGCTTGATAATGAAGAATTATAAGCTTGTAATTTCTGATGAGTGCAAACGGAATTGTAAGTTTGTAATGAGCATGTTTCTTTAGATATCCTTATATATAATCATATTCATCAATTTAGTAACTTAAATTGAATGATGAGAATTTATAATACTGATTTCTCTTTAATGTAGATATGGTGTGCTAATTATAATTAAGCAAGGTGTAGTTTATAAATTATCGTGTAATTAGGTCCAGACCTAGGCAAATTTCAAAAATTGCTTTGTGCGTTGATTGTGGTTGGAAGAGAACTCCATTACCCAAAAGTTTTAAAAAATGTAGTGGGTGATCTCGTGAAGAGGGGATGTTGATCTTCTACTACATATACTAAGGATGGATGAATTATCAAAGATTTTTTGAAATTTATTTTGTAAAAATTTTAATATGATTAAATAAATAGCATACCACATTATATGATATAACGCAGTAAAAAAATATAAATTCATGAAAAGATAGACGAGACAGAATGGAAGAAAAAATGATTTCTGATCAAATAATAATCACAAAGGACAAGGAAAGCACGAGCAGAAACTTGTAAGGGGCGAAGGCTGTCTGACCAAATTTTATTTTGGTATGTTTTTCTTTTCAAAAATGGAAAAGAGAAGATAGTGTATCCCATTTTCGCATGTTCTTTGTAGCACATTGATATAGTGTCTTCTATTTTATCCATCTATTTTCTCCATTATTATTGTGTGCGGGTTCCAAACGAACAAAGCTTGTAGGGTTTTTTTTTTTTTTTTGTCAGTGAATATATTTTGTCAGTGAACATAAGAGTAGTAAGGGACATTGACCTTGGGGTACCCAATGTTTTACCATTATTTTTATTCTTCTTGTAGCATGTACCGAGGGGTATATGGTGATAAAAGTGAAGAACAAAGTACTTGTTTGAAATCTATACTAGTAAGTTGCCCCTACTACGCAAGGAGATTATTTTTTAATTGAACTTTAATTTTTTATTTATATTTCGTTATGTTAGGAAAATAGAAAACATGAGGCTGATTTTGATTTTTAATGGAAAATATGTCATATTATCATATAAGGTTCAAATCATTTAAATTAATTCAAATCTAATTAAAATGAATTATAAATGAGAGTTTTTGAAAGAAAAACAAAGAATCCTTATAAACCAATGAATTTAAGAACAAACATGAAAATTTTAAAGCTTACAAGTAAAAAAAATCGATGAAAAATAAATTAAAAAGAAAGAATATATAAAAGAAAATCGTATAGATATTTTTCAAACCTATTAATAAGTTTTGTATCATTTTTAATAGAGTGATCTCAAAATAATAGGAAAAAATTGTTGAAATTAATTTCAAATCATACACAATTTGAATAAGATGTACAAATATTAGGAAAAAAAGAAAATGAATAAAAAAATAAGAATGTTGTTTCCAATTAATTTGTTATGACATAATTATCCCAATTTTTCTAAATTTATCTTATCTTTTCCTTTTTCATGAAATAATTAATACCCCTTTAAATGCAATTAACATTTATGTATGAATGTAGATTAAATTTATATTTTATTCCATAAATATCTCTTCATGTCAATATAAAATACTAATATAAAAAAATACTAAATACTATAAATTACAAATGGTTAAAAATTGATAGATCTGAATTGTAATTAGGGACGTGTAAATTTATAGTAAAGATTTGTGTAAGAATCTATGTTGATGAGTAAAATTAGATGAGTAAATCTCAATCGTTTTAGGATTATGACAATACAATCAATAATTAAAATTAACTCCGAAAATTGATTAATTAATCTGAACCGTTGTAAGATCAGAACAACTACACGTTTAATAAAAGTAGAGATAGAAATATGAGCCATGAAAAATATCAAAGAGATATCATCATTGATATCATCATCGATATTGATTTTATTATTCATGTGAAATGAGTAATTGTTCATGTTAATGACTTTATTATATAACTTATTTTATACAGTATTTTTGTTACTCAACTTAAATACCGATAATCCGAATAATAATCAACTAAGTTGAATAACAAAAATATTATATAAAATAAGTTAAATGATAAAATCATTAACATAAATAATTATTCATTTAATATGAATAATAAAATTAGTACTATAGTATCAATAATGATATGTGTATACATATCAACTCCCATGAAGTAGGGGGTTTGGCACTAATTAAGACCATAGAATTTGCCATGGATTTTAATTTGTTTTCGTATCTTTTTTTTATTCAGACTTAGCGGTGGAGTTTGTAATTTGTTAGATTTAAAAGAACGAACAATTCTACCTTTTTTATCAAGAAAATAAATAAAAATAGAACTGGAACATGTAACTCCAAATCTGAAGAAATTTATAAACGGTTTAGGATGTTAATCTGCCTAAAGATTCAAGAGTATTATTTTGATCTTTAAACTTTTCAATTTGTACTGTATTAATTGGTTCTGAATTTGACCTTCATTGAACATTTTTTATCTTTGTAGCATCAACTTTTTAGCACTAAAACTATTGTAGATGTACTTGTCACATAATACAGACAATCTATGGTATGGAAAGCAAAGATAACCGGAATGAGTACGGATCTTTCTCTGGATCCTCTTTAAAAACAGGCTACCAACTACAGACAATTTGGCTGCAAAGAATTGGCCACACCCCAGTTCATGCGTCTTGTGTGGCCAATCGGGTATAGAATCAGCCAAACACATTTTCATTAATTGTGGGTATGCAATAACGACATGGCAATTCACGACTTCTCAACAAAAACCGAACGCTGATCCGGTTTGCTGCTGGTTAAAAAGCTACGCAAGGGCCAAGGGAAACACGAAAAGTCAAGGTGGACAAATGCTTCGCGGCGGTAGTGTGGAACATACGGAAGGAACGAAAAAGAGAAATCTTCCGAAGGAAGCTTATGCCCCCCAACAGCATTAAGCGGGTTAATAATAAGGGAAATGAATAGGTGGAGGTTCGGCATAGGTTGAAGATATAGCTAATTGCTATTAGTCTCTAATGTACATTTTTTTCTCCTCCCGCTAGCATGGAATCTCTTTTTCTTGGTTAAGTAAAAGATTAAAGTAGGGCTTTACCTATTTACTTCAAAAAAAAATGTAAACATAAATATACTTATCCATGTCATGTGAGTAAAGCTAACGTACTTCTAGAAACATCGAATTCTTTAATGTTTCTAATTTAAAATTCGTCAAATTAGTTTCAAACGATAAATTCAAGTTGCTAAATAAATTATTTATATTAAAATCTTATAGAATACTAAAATTTTCTATTTTTAGTTTTTTTTTTAACTATTTGTTTCATATTTTTGAAAATGATCTATTTTATATGCAAAAATTAATTATTTTATTTTTATTATGAAAGTTATCTTAAAAAATCAGAAAAATAGTTAAAAATCCTAAAAATAGAAAATTTCAGAATCCTACAAGATTTTGATATAAAGAATTTATTGAGCAATTTAAATATTTTGTTTGAAGTTGATTTAATAGATTTTTAAATTAAAGACACCGGAGAGCTTCATACTTTTAGGAACATGCTAACTTTACTCTATTTATCATATATCAATTGAATTAATACTAATATTAATATTTATATCATCATAAATTAATTGAAATTATATTTATATATATTCTTATCATAAATATCATTATGAGTTATGACAAAAATGCAAATGTTGATCTTTATCTAGTTTTCTTTTTTTTCTTTATTGATCAATAGGTGATAATTGTTATCCCGAAAGATACCAACGTGGGGGAGTAAATGGTAGGCTTAACAAAATTCCAAATTTTTGGTAATTCAATCTAGTCTAATAAAGCATTCAATAGATCAGATCGGACCGAATCGGATTATGAAATAAATGCGAATGAGGATCTTTATCAGAATTCCACGATATGTTGTTCCAAAATGAACAAAAAGTAGGTTCTAATCTTGTACACCATGGAATTCATATCAACCTTTCTTCATGGAATTCATATGTGGAACAACACCTAGGAGGCGAAAAGTTGCTAATAATGGATCATTTGAGCTCTTGTCCGTTATAGATCTGAGAATAATGAATTTGTATTCTTTATTGTGCTGCATTATACAACGCAATGTATTGTTCAACTGATCGCATTAAGATTCGTACAAAATAAATTTTAAAAAATTCTTTATAATTCATCCATCATACGATGTGCAGCATAGTATTGTGTAGTAGAAGATTAAGATCGGAGAACAATTGCTTCTTTCCGGTGAATTCATATTTTCTGATTTGTTGCATTGTGTAATGCAATTTATTATCCACTCAATCACGTTAAGATTTATATAAAGTAAATCTAAAAAAAAATTTCTTTATAATCTATCCGTCTGGACACCGTTCAGTACAGTATTATACAGCAGAAGATCAGAAATCCTTTCCAAGGAGGCGTTGACCTATAACATGAGTGAGGTCACTTGACACGCTATTTTTAAAGCTTAACAGAAGAAGTGACCAAGCACACAAATATTTGTAAGATTTTATGATTAATTGATTCTTTTCAAATAAAAATTCAATTGGAGGAATAATAAATTACCAAACAGTTAGCAGTCACTGTCTTTTAGCTCACTAATTTATAAGGTAAATGAAGGAGTTTGTTTAGTTCCCAAGTTTCTGACTCTTCTGTTATGAAAAAATGAAAGAAAAATAATTGAAAAATATCATCATTGATATTATTATTGATATCAATTTTATTATTCATATAAAATAAATTATTATTTATATTAATAATTTTATTTTGTACATAATTTTATCATTCAATTTAAATATTATTAATTTGAATAATAACTCATTTAAATTAAATAATAAAAATACTATACAAATAAGTTACATAATAAAAATACTATTATGAATAACAAATCATTTAATTTGAATAACAAAATTGATATCGATAATAATATCAATTACGGATAACTGTATATCAGCTCCCAAAATGAAAATATGAAAAATATCTTTAAATATCTTTTTCTTCGTAGATTATTTAATTTCTTAATTGTGAAGGAAGAAATATGAAAACACAAACAACAGAGCATAATAGCTCTGCCTATCCAAATCAATTAACATCCGTTACCCAAAAAGAAAACAAAAAAAGAAAAATAAATCTAGCATCCAATATTGAAAGGTCAGAAAGTCAAAGAAACTTCGATTCCCTCTACCTGTCAAACCAAGTAAGTTTTCCAGGTGAGCTTCGTGCACAATTTGTTAAATACACAGGTGACAAGAATTGGTTATATACGTATCAGTGCCTCTTTAGGTGCAAGCATTAAATCTTAAACCAACTCAACTAAAAAGTTAGTAATTTCTAGAGCTAGAGAGGGAAGGAACCAATGACTTGGAAAGTGAGGAACTTCCACGGAACCGCGCCTTTTGTTCTTCTCCTCTGTGATCCCCTCCTCCATTCCTCCTCTGCTTATCTGATTTCTGATTTCTTGTATACTGTCAAGAAATTTTGGTACTGTTGTTATTTCTGTTAGAGTAAGTAGGAAAGAGAGATGGCGACTATGGACGGTTTGATAGGGTTGATGAATCGAATTCAAAGAGCATGTACTGCTCTCGGTGACTTCGGTGGTGGCAACGGTGATGGCGGCGGTTTGCCGACACTTTGGGAATCACTTCCTTCAATAGCTGTTGTCGGAGGCCAGGTACTCTTTTAATTTTTTTTATTATTTTTCTCTTACTGATTTAGGTACTTTATTAAGATGTTAAGGTTAAACCAGAAGGGTTGTTTTGTTTTGAGAAGGTAAACTGGTTTTGAAAACCCCTTATGTAATTAATTGCTCTCAATTTTTTATGTCATGTTTCATACATCTCCTCTGCTTTTTTTTGTTTTGGGGGAGGAGCAGAGAGGTACCAATAGCATGGTAATCAAGGCCAATCATGTCACTAGAACTAATTTGATGGTTATTTGGGGCAAGGACATGGGAAAGGAACCACATAATAGAGGAGGAGATTTGAATTTTTATTATCCCCTGTTATATTGCATATAACACACAATTTGACCAGGTCATTAGGGTTTGGGAATATGGTTACTTCACGAAGAAGTGTTCCCAAATTCTAAATGACAATAATGCCCCTGTTCACACATTTACCAGACTTCTTCTTGTTGTTAAGAGTTATAAAGAATATGGTTGGAATTTGGAAAGAGTAAGAAACATCAGTTTTCTAAGTAATAGATTAGTTCTTACTTTTGCTTTCTTTTGAAATATATCTATGTCAGAGCTCCGGAAAGTCGTCAGTTTTGGAAAGTGTTGTTGGGAGAGATTTCCTCCCCCGTGGTTCAGGTCTGTTCTTTCCTTACAATTTAATCTACAATATCAATATGTTTACTTGCACAGTTTGTATTTAAGGGAAATGATTTTGTTGGTCAGGGTAATTTCTCCATGGCTTATCCACTAATCACATCATGACACGTGTGAATTTTATTTTATCAAACAGATGATTAGTTTAAATTTCTACCAACTGTAAATTATATATAAATTAAAATTTGTACAAGATACACACATATAAACAATCATGCAGGACAACATGATCTCAATGTGGTATTCGGCGAATTCGAGACTATATGATTAGTCATATTTAATCTCATTTCATTTTTTTATTCCACAGGGATTGTAACAAGGAGGCCATTGGTGTTACAGTTGCAGCAGACACCAAAAGGCGAGGCAGACTACGCCGAGTTTCTTCATCTGCCAAGACGAAAATTTACAGACTTTAGTCAGTTTTATCTTCCTTCCTATTTTCTGTCATTGTCATAACATTTCATTTTTAAGGATATATATTTAATATAGTTCTATTTTACAGATCTTGTTAGAAAGGAAATACAAGATGAAACCGATAGAATTACAGGGAAGACAAAGCAGATATCCCCTATTCCAATTCAACTCAGCATTTATTCCCCTAATGGTATGTACTGGATTGTAGTGCCAAGTATTTTTCGTCTCCTTTTTTATTTTCCTCGGACCTTTTTTCTTTTTCTTTTCTTTTTTTTTTGGGTCCTTTGAGCATTGGAGAGTAAATTAAGTTCAAAACCTGAACCACAAGCCCCCAAATTTAAATACTGTAGTTGTAAGAGTTAAGTGCTCTATACCAAAATCTGGTACAAGTATTGACCGGATACGTTAGGTAAATAAATGAATGTAAATACTAAATTAAACATTGTTTTCTTAACAGTTGTGAACTTAACACTCATTGATCTACCCGGGTTGACAAAGGTTGCTGTTGGTATGCATCTTCTCCCCCTTTTTTTGGTTTTATATTTATTATTTATATTAGTTTTAATATTATTTGAAATGTGTACTGAATTTGAATCACTACAGAGGGACAGCCTGATAGTATTGTTGAAGATATTGAAGATATGGTGCGCTCGTATATCGAGAAGGTATTTGTGACTAAGAAAATTTGTAATCAAGAAACCTGTAATTTTTTTTTTGGGAAAATGACAAGGTGAAAAACATTTTTTTTTTGTACAGCCAAATTGCATCATATTGGCTATATCACCAGCAAATCAAGATATCGCTACCTCCGATGCAATCAAGATTGCGAGAGAAGTCGATCCCACAGGTATACCAATCAAAATCTATAACATCTCTTACATAGAACCATAATATGATCTTTAATACATTCTGATAACAATGTTTATATTACGTTTTTCTTTCTTCTGACAGGAGAAAGAACATTTGGTGTATTGACAAAGCTGGATCTCATGGATAAAGGGACAAATGCACTTGATGTAAAAATCTTTCCATTTTCAAATTTCTTTGACCGTGAAACTATTGTGTATATATGTGTGATGATGGATAAATTGTAAGTAGGTCCTGGAAGGAAGGGCATATCGGCTACTACACCCTTGGGTCGGAATTGTTAACAGGTCACAAGCGGATATAAATAGAAATGTGGATATGATGCTTGCAAGGAAGAAGGAAAAGGAATATTTTCAATATAGTCCTGACTACGCGCATCTTGCTAGTCGGATGGGTTCGGAATATCTTGCGAAACTACTTTCTCAGGTAAGAATTGGAAAAAAAAAATTAATATCATGTCAATATCACTTCCTGTCTAACTATGTTTGCATGAACTCTGTATAAGTAAATCCCCCTATAAGTAAATGCCCTTATATATTGGTTATTCTAACATATTTTGTTTTTGCTCCAGCATCTGGAATCAGTCATTAAAGCACAGATTCCAAGCATTACATCTACCATTAATAAAAGTATTGAAGAGCTTGATAAAGAGTTGGATAATCTGGGAAGACCTGTTGCTGTTGATCCAGGGGTATAGTTTTTTCTCATTTTGTTTTCATATTTCATTAACTTCTCTGGTTAATTTTCAATGAAATTCTGTGGGTAATTTCAGGCCAAACTATATACCATCTTGGAACTATGCCGTTTGGTTGATCGTATTTTCAAGGAGCATCTGGATGGAGGGTTAGAATTCTTTTTTTTTTCCTTCTTTTCAAAAGGGCATTTTATTATCCGCGTCCTTGTCAATCACAAAAGATTTAACAAAAATTGCGAACTCTTGTAGGCGACCTGGTGGTGCTAAGATATATGGGGTGTTTGACAAGCAATTTCCAGCTGCATTAAGCAAGTTGCCATTCGATAAGCATCTATCAATACAAAATGTGAAGAGAGTGGTAGCAGAGGCGGATGGTTATCAACCCCACTTGATTGCACCTGAGCAGGGTTACCGTCGTCTTATAGAGTCCGCTTTGTCTTTCTTCCGTGGTCCTGCTGAGAAAACAGTTGATGCTGTAAGGATCTTCTTTACCTTTTACCAAAACATGATGGTTAAGATTTCTTTTTAGTTTTTTTCTTTTTTTCTTTTGTGATACTTGATGCTGTGAGTAGTCTCACATATTTCAGTATGCACTGTATGACTGAATGAGAAGCTGTTTTGACTGTATAATTACAGCATCAGTAAACTACTGTTCTAACAGTTGGACTTGCTCATCAATTGTTTCAATTACATTGCGATCTATGTTTGTATGACCATTAGCACATCCATCTTTGAAATTTTTACAATTGTTGTCCTCCAGGTACACTTCATCTTAAAGGAATTGGTGAGGATGTCTATTGGAGAGTGCCAGGTAACCTTTCTATGAAATTATATATTATCAGTTAAATTGATTTGGTGAAATTGATGTATAACCTGTATTTTTTTATGTTATACCAACAAGGATGACAATCATGGATCTGGTACCATATCAATCTAGTGCAACGCCTTAATGTAATTACAGATTTCAGCTGAAAGCACACTGATTTGCAACCAAAATATACTTAAAAAAGTAGTCAAGGTGGTTTCAATTGGCTTTGTATTATTGCATATTAACTACATATTAAACGAGCTACTTCAAATATTACATAATAGGAGCTGAAAAGGTTCCCGACGTTACAATCTGAGCTGGCAGCTGCGTGTTATGAGGCACTGGAGAGGTACAAGGAGGAGAGCAGGAAGACAACTCTAAGGCTGGTGGACATGGAAGCAACTTATTTGACAGTGGATTTCTTCCGGAAGCTTCCTCAGGATGGTGAGATAAGACCCGGTGGCACTGGCAAAAAAGGAGGCAATGCACTGCCCGAGCCTCAAGCAATGGACCGGTATGGTGAAGGGCATTACAGGTACTGATCAGAATACTTCCATACTTTTTATATTCACTGTTCTTTATCCTTCTCAATGCTGATACCATATCAGTGTTGACTGACACAGTTTGATCCGACTAGACCTATACAAGCTGAAATTAATATCATGCCAACATTTTTCAGAACAATTGCCTCAAATGTGACAGCATACATAGCCATGGTGTCTGACACGCTAAAAGATACAATACCAAAGGCAGTGGTGCACTGTCAAGTCAGAGAAGCCAAGCGATCTCTCTTCAATAATTTCTACAACCGAATCGCCGATAGAGCGGTACAATCTACCTCCCGCTCTTCAGTTTAGATTCTTTCTCAGAGTTATATTTGGACAGTGCGCTAAATAGTCCAGTTCACTTATTTTGTAAAAAGGGGAAAAAAATTAATATTTTATCCAGTTATTCTTTACCAATTCAGTAATAAACTTTTGTTCCTTACAGACTAATGACCTTGGTGAGATGCTGGATGAAGACCCATCACTGATGGGGAGGAGACAAGAATTAGCAAGGAGGCTTGAATTGTACCAGAAAGCTCGTGATGAGATTGATTCTGCTTTTACCCGATGATACATCGCTGATTTTTTTTTTTTTTGCTTTCCTGTTATATTCGTTGTATTTTTCTTTATATCAGTTATTTGTCGTGCATATATATAACACATTTTGTGGTGTTGATTTTCATGGCAAGAGAAAAGGCAGCATTTTACGTGGAGACTAATGGAAATAGATGATTATTCATAACATTTGAGAAAGCATTGTGCTTGCCTTCGCTTCCTTAAATAGACTCTAATTTCTTATGTTCTATAAGACAAGCTCTTCTTTTTCAATTCATGAACGGAGTACCTCAATGGTTACTTTCATATAAAAAAAGAAGAAATTCTTTATTTATCTATGTTGCCACTTTTTTAAAAAATGATATTATGTTTCATATTTAAAAAAAGACAGACTAAAATTGAAGCATTGCATCCGGCAGATCTGACTCAATGTATACATTGCTTTCAACCGTAACTGTTGAAGACATATGTTCAAGAATTGTGTATAGTTTTATTAAAGATTCAAAATCGATATTAGTATCATTCTTTTAATAATGTGAAATGTAAAAAGAAAACAAATTATTTTTTCAAGTTCCCGAATCAGAACATGAAGGAACAGAAACCTGCATTTCACAAAACTTGGAAAACGCAAAGGAATTTTGGGTGGGACCTCGGGTCTCCTTCGAACTCATTCCCATGTTTTAATTTACCATATCTTGTTTGCCTTCAAAAAATTAACAGATCTTTGTCAGAATACGGTATAAAGTACAAACTAGTTGGGTTAAAGATAAGGGACCTTATATATATATATATATAGATACATTTGTTGTTTGTTTCTATCTGAATATAGGCTTTATTATACATATTAAATTAATTATTATACATATTAGTAATTTTATTAAATAAATTTATTTTATACAGTACTGTCATTATTTAATTTAAATTAATTATTATGTATATTAATGATATTTCAGTTAAATAATAAAGTATTATACAAAATAAAATTATTAATATATATTATAACTCATTTATTATGTATAATTAATTTTTTGAACATGATATTAATAATAATATTTTCATAATATTTTTTTAAGATAGTAGTAAAATCTTCTTTCAACTGTTTATACTTTATACTGAGGGTAGACCGGTTTGGACCGCTTTGGCGCATTAACGTATTATCGGGTCGGGTTGAACTTGGTCCAACTTACGACTAACAAGAGGAGAGAGCTAGACCAGTAGGCCAGACCGGTTCCGCCATGGATTACCTCGACGAGTACGACGACACGCGGCCGCGC
This sequence comes from x Bolboschoenoplectus mariqueter, assembly GCA_037678475.1. Classification (NCBI taxonomy): domain Eukaryota; kingdom Viridiplantae; phylum Streptophyta; class Magnoliopsida; order Poales; family Cyperaceae; genus x Bolboschoenoplectus; species x Bolboschoenoplectus mariqueter. The sequence goes on along the minus strand of CM075236.1, from coordinate 2,275,632 downwards.
TACCTTCTTCGCGGCGGCGGCGGCGGTGCCGGTGCCTCCAGCTCGGGCTCTCCCTCCGATTCCTTTGAGGTGTCAAAGACTCATCTCGCCGCCTGCTTCTTCGCTTCCTTCCTCCTCTCTCTCTGTGCGTTCTACGCATTCCAACTCTCTTACGACATCCTTTTCTCTCTCCTTCTCTGGCTCTCGCTTTCTCTCCTTCTTGCTCCATTCGCCCCCTCCTCTGCCACAGGTGGATCCGTTTATGTCGGCGGTGGCCCTGCTTTACCCGAACCAGTCCCTTCAATCCCCAGCGCTGATCCCGGTGATTCATCGAACAACAGCAACCGACGGTCTAGATCCCGTAAGCAGGTTGATAGATCCTCAGTGGAGACTGTCACTGCCAGATCTTCTAATGATCAAAGGTATCTTGAAATTTCATAATTCTGTTTATGGAAAATAAGATTTCATATCTTTTTGAATGCTTCCATAATGCATACTTATATGATGGCAACCTGAGTCGAACATGGAGTTATATTGTACTAACTGACACTGCTGCAACAAAACTGGTTCTGGATCTGATCGGTGTAGCTTGAAAGCAAAATTATACCACCTTGATAGTTTTGACTCAGTTAACGAAATTAGCTGTTAACCAATTTTCCAGAAAATAGCCAAGTGAAGGAATTTCAAAGAAACAGCAACAGGACCTTATGATTCTTAATTGTAATGGTTTCACTTGTTGGTGTTTGCCTGTATATAAATATAAAGAATTTCAAAGAAACAGCAACAGGACCTTATGATTCTCAATTGTAATGGTTTCACTTGTCAGTGTTTACCTGTATATAAATACAATCACTTTTCCCAAATAGTACCAATTGGAGCTTTTAACACTATTGATAACCTTCCACTTGTATTAAAAATGTTTGTGCTCTTCTCTCTTATGGAATATCTATAAAACTGCTATGTTATGGGAAATCAGCTTGGACCAGAAAAGATCAGAACAGAAAGTTCTAGAAGAAAAGAAAAGAGGAGAAGAAGAGAAAAGGGAAAAAGAAGAAGAGAAGGATTGGACAGAGGAGGATCTTGATCTTCTAAGGAAACAGATGACTAAATATCCTGTGGCTGGAGATCCAAATCGGTGGGAGAAGATTGCATCTGCATTTAAAGGGAGACACAGTCTGGAGAGCGTGATTCGTACTGCTAAATCATTGCAGGAGATGAAGGCGAGAGGAGAGAACCCGTTCGAGCAGTTCTTGAAGAAAAGGAAACCTGTGGACCCTCGAGCAGAAGTAGCTGATAGTGAGTTTTTTATTTAGTATTCTGGTACTTATTCATTTCAATAGAATAAAATAGACATGATTGGGATTGAAATCACGTGATGGGAAAATACTACTTGCTGATGAGAATTTATTAGCAAGGTGTTAGTAGAAAAGAGTGTTAAGAGTTCTAGCATCCTAGTCTTGCAGATACTGCTGCTAGTAGTAATGGGCGGATTGGGTCAACTACCTCAAAATGGTTCACGTCAGTTTTGGTTTAGGTTGGTCTGGTTGCAAATTAGACATTCATGTTGGTATATACGATGCAAATTAGATTTCTACTAGTATCAAGTCCTTGTTGCTTTACTTTTGAAACAAAAAAAAAAGAGTAACCCAATAGGGACACCTGTTACTATTTTATAAGAAAGACAAACATCTCATCCTTCAGGTTAACAAAAATTAGCATTATGCCCTCTATTCCTATTTCCGAACCCATGATAAAAAGAATCTAGTTTACCAGCATAATAAAAGATAAAAAGAAGCAATCATAAGCATCCATGTAGTTGCATCTTATATAAATCCAAACCCAATATACCTCTTTTAATAGTACAGACCCCTGGCTCTAAACCCAGAACCATGTGCCACTTGACTTTGAAAGCTGCTTCAAGTTGGTCCAGGTTATGTCAACCTGGCCAGTCCTTCAGGTTGGAATTTTCAGCTCTAGTTACTTCTAGAACAAAGACCGTCAGTTGAACACTAGTGCATCCCATTGTTTACGCTACCATCAATTTCCAGGCTCTTATGGACCACATAATAGGAGTCTTTTTTTTTTTTGTATTCTTTTGGTGGTAATTTTTAATCTTGATCGGCTGCATAAGAACAATGAGATTCAAACTGTACTCTACCTAGCCATCATGGGCCTGTGTAAGGGTGCATGCCAGGGTGTAATCCATACAAAAAATGTGGTAATTGGGAGTGGTATTGTATATGGTTATTCTTTTTTTATTGGTACATAGTATAGGATTGAACAGAGAACTGAGGTGCCTGTTTTGGTTTTCCTAAGGTGAGGTGATGGAGTCAAAAGCTGATTTGAAGGAGGTTTGGAGTTCAGGTGATGATTTGGCGCTGCTTAATGCCTTAAAAGCATTTACAAAGGATGTGTCCATGCGCTGGGAGAAAATAGCGGCAGCAGTACCAGGCAAGTCAAAAGCTGGTTGCATGAGGAGAGTCTCAGAGTTGAAGAAAGATTTCCGTAGCATGAAGGCTTCCGATTCATAGTTACAAATGTTTTTACTTTCTAATTATGAAAATCAATATGATAGTGCTTACAATCCATGTGGGAAATTTGTCAATTTTTTTATGAAAACAAACTAATCCATTGTTCGGGAGAACTGATAGACATAAAAAAGACCATTTTTATGGTCGCACACAATATACAACTTTGTTATGGAATATCTTATTTGAATATTTCTGATTTTTGTTATGGAATAGAATGCTATTGGTAATACCAGCTGATAACTATCAAGATAGAATCAAAAAGTTGATGTTGATATATAGATATCCTCATTGATATCAATTTCATTATCCATGATAAATGAGTTTTGTTTCAAGTTAATGGTTTTATATTCAACTTATTTGTACAATATTTTATTATTCAATTTAAATGAGTTATTATTCAAATTAGTGATATTTAAGATGAATAACAAAGTCATTAACTTAAAGCAAATTTCATTTAACATGAAAAATTGACTTAACACGAATAATAAAGTTGGTGTTTGCGATGGTATTTATGATGATATTTTTTTAAATTTTCCAAAAAAGAAAATAATAGCCCGACTAAATGAAAGAAGAAGAAAAAAAATAACGGCTGGCCCAACAAACTCTAATAAATCAACCGCCCAGAAAGGTTGATTGTTTCCTCAGCAGCCTGTTCCCAATCATCCGATCCCAGTCCCACACGAGAGACCCATCTCCCTCCTAGCCTGTTCATAGCCCAAGTCTCTCCTCCGATCGTAAACCACATCTACCTTTTGAAGCATCAGTGATCAGTAAAAAGAAAACCAAATCTGAAGAATCAATCAGTCAGTCGCAACTCGCAAACAGAAGAGTTAGCTTCTCCGCTTCGCCTCCCTCTTCCGATCAGCGATTTCACGAATTCGCAAATTCTATTTCGCGTTTGAGGGAAGGTGATTTGGTTTCCGATCTCGGGGTAACTCGGACGTAAGGTGAGTCTCTTCCGATTCGAGCGTAGCAACAATAGACTATGGCTTGATATGGTACCAGGTCCTAATTTTATGTAAGGTTATTTCACGAGTAATAGGATAGGAGGAGGGGAGAGAGGGGAGTGGTGGTGGTCTTGACCCTCCAGTGGCCACCAGCTCTCTCCTTCTCTGGTCACAGTATAGCAATTCGACAGTTAGAAAGAGCAATGCTTTTGAATTGGCCAATTGGAACGGTAAAGGTGTTTTTAGGGTTTGTGACTTGGTAAAATGATCAGAATAGCTACCCAGATTCTAGGCTTTCTGATTTGTTTGTAAATTTTATGACATTGCAGGCATGGAATTGGAGCAGTTAGTAACTCAAACAAAGCAATGGATCGGTGAACAGCCGGTTGAACAGATATACATTGCTGTAGCTGTTCTTCTTGTAACTTTTGCCTTTTTCCTCATCCGTAAGTTGTTTGTACCTCTACTATAGGTTTTTAACATGTTTTCCCATTTCTATAGAAAAGCTAAATGTAGACTGAATTGTAATCACGGCACTCAAGAGTCATTTTACTTAATAAAATTCTTAAGTCTAGGAATCTCATAAGAAGATTTTGGATATGATTTTTTGTATAAATATGATTTCACTGATTGTATTGCAGTGTCTTTCTTGAGGACCTCCAAATCAAACACTATAGTTCTTGCTGGCCTCACTGGCAGTGGGAAAACTGTCCTGTTCTACCAGGTAACTTCCAACTTAACGCATAGTAATGTTCTTGTTAAATTTGGATCTGATCCACATTAGATACTTAAGAGTCAATTTATTTTCTCACTTTTGTAGCTTCGTGATGGATCCCCACACCAAGGCACAGTAACTTCAATGGAGCCAAATGACGATACCTTTGTATTGCATTCTGACTCATCTGAGGTAATGTTAATGTCATCTTCTGTTCATATGGTGCTGATATCATAGTGTACTTGATGTGGTACACTCCAATGGTGTACTGTAGCATATGCTGAGCACTTACATAGTTCTTTCTGTGATTTCTTTTTTTCTAAATTCTTTCATGGGAACTTTATCGGGGTGTCTGTATTAAAAGCTTAAATGTATCAAAATATACCCAAATAAACACATGTCGAGCATAAACAAAGAATCATGAGATCCTTTTCAAGGTTGACACTTGAAGGCATAGCCTAGGATTATATTGTGAGTTGTTTTCTATTGGTACTTCTTTGTGACACAGGATAAGCAAAAGAAAAAGGCGGTACCAGTGCGCTTGATAGATGTACCAGGCCATCCAAGGCTGAAGCCAAAGCTTGACGAGTACCTTCCTCAAGCTGCTGGCCTTGTTTTCACTGTTGATGCGCAGGATTTCCTGTACAATTACCAAGCTGCTGCAGAGTAATTTCACCATCTTTCTTTGTCCAAGTTCCACATGTAGTTACCTTAGTTAAGTGTGGGAAGCAATGTACTGTTTTTGTGCCTGTACATTGCAATATCTACCTTGTCCATATGTGGTTCCTTTTGTTGGTTACTGGTCATTTTATACTATTCCTATGTGTATAGGTATTTGTCGGTGTGCTTCTGCATTTGTCAAGCCACTGTCTTGTATTATTTTACTTCTTGTTGTTGTTCTTTATGATTGTGATGGTACATGTTTCCTCCAAAAGCCTTGATCCAAAAATATGAACTAAACAGTAGATAGTCCAATGACAACCCAAAAAAAAAAGGTTTGTCTTATGCTGGACATTTCTAGTCCTTTCTTTGGTGGTAGGAAGGGTTTGAGGTTTTAGGCAGCAATTAAGTTTGAGTTGGCCCCTAAAGGTTACAAAAGTATTGGATTGGTACAGGTGAGGTAACAAAATGCAGTGAAGCTTTTTCTGTTTTACTTTAGCACTTCATGTATTTTCTTTTCTTATTCTTACTGTACTTCTCCAAAGGTACTTGTATGATATATTGACAAAAGCAATTGTCGTGAAGAAGAAGATACCTCTGTTGATACTATGCAACAAGACTGATAAAGTGACAGCACACTCTAAGGAGTTCATTAAGAAGCAGCTTGAGAAGGAAATGTATATTTCTCCTCTCTTTCCTACTTTAGCTCAATATTTCACCCAGCTCTGTTTTTTGTATCTCGGCTCCCATGCTATAAAAGTCATAGCTTCGGTAACTGCTGCACCAGTGATCTAATTCAAGGGTTCAATGTCAGATTTTTTGTTGTTTTGGGTACGGAAAGTAATTTACCCTACTGGTAGAGTCTGGCATTACTTGTGTTTTTCATGTAATAAATTAGTAATACATCGAGTAAAACAAAATAGTAGTAAGATTCTTTTTTTTTCTTATTGTTTAATTTTAGCGATAAGCTGAGGGCATCCAGGAATGCTATATCAACTGCTGATGTCGCCAACGAGGTTGTGCTAGGCACACACGGCACTCCCTTCTCATTTTCACAGTGCCAGAACAAAGTTACTGTGGCTGAGTCATCTGGTCTGACTGGTAACATCTGGCAGGTGGAGCAATTTATCAAAGAGAATGTCAGATGCTGACTTTGGGGTTTGAATTTTTTATGGATTCTAATTGCATCACCAGGAGGGTAGTTCTAACCCAATGGGCTCTTATTTTGAAGAGGGAAAAAAAAAACTAGTTTTGTGTTGGAGCTGTACTTTCGTTGTGCAGAGATTTTTGGACTATCTTGACTTTTTTTTTTTTTTTGTGTGATTGTGATTTGATAATTCCATAGACAGCAGGCCGTTTCGGACTTTCAGTACTTACCTATCTGGACGCACCTGAACATCTTTTAATGTCCGTCTCATTTAGATTAGATTTAAGACCAATGTATCATGCTTCGAACATTATGCTGTTGATAACATTTCATATTTTAATTAAGTCGACCTATCCACCTGATCTCATATGGAGATCTCAATACATATGAGATTAACACTAGTGCTTTAAACAATTAATTGATACATCTAGCACCTAGTTTTCTCCGCTTAAATGATCCGCAAAAGATGTCACTTCGCCTTCATCTTCTATCTTCGCTTAAATTACTTTATTTATCTAAAACGAGTTCGCAATTTGTTAACAGGACGACATGTAACAATCTCTTTAACTCCTATCCTACAAACTTCTCCTTTCAGTTTAAAAAACTGTAAAACAAACATGTTATTTTTCACGTGTTGTGCACAAATCCACCAGCACAATTTGCATAGCAGGAATATCATGCCTGGTTCCCTGCCAACTGGAAGTTTATATTATCGAATCATGTATTTATTCTAATGTTAGCTAGAAGCTATTAAGTACGGAGTATGTTCTAGTTATTTTTGTATAACTTAATTAAAACACAACAAGTAGGTTTTTTACCATTAACATATTCTTGAATTTTTTATAGTCCATCAAATTAAAAAACATTAAAATTTATACAATTTGCAACGGTTTATATTTAACAATTTTTGATGAAATATAAAATATAATATAAATTGCATAAACTTAAAAACACAATCAATCTATAATAAAAAAAATGACTCCGAGGCAGGTTTCTAAAAGAAATTAAACTCAAAAGTAAAAACCAACTTTATTCGTACAATTTCAGCATTTCCAAATTTCGGGGGGCCATTTTTAAAAAGTGACCTCCACCAGAGCGCATTCAGCATTCCAATTGCTTTCCAAATATTTCCTTTATATATACATCGCCTGTCCATCTCTTGTTCCTCTCGCTCCGCTCCATCGACATCAAAATCCTAGAATTTTCTCATCTTTGTGCGACGATCAATGGTTTCTCCTATCTGCTAGCAGGTCCGATCATCTTCCCTTGTCTGTCAGTTTAGCAAGCTTATTGACTTCCTGACCTGTAGTGTTAAATTGAATGCTCAGAGATTGTAATCATTGTTTTATACTCTTATCTTATCTATGTAAACTGTAAAGAAACCATTGCACACAATTAGTGCAAATTAAAGTGCTTATAAGTGATTTGGTACTTCAGTTATGGCGGCACCCATTTATACTAATCAGCATTGCACTTATGACTTATCTAACACGCCCACCACACTTTCAAGGTACACATGGAGAATCGAGTACCAATAAAAAGAAGAAGGAAAAAAAAAGTAGATTGAGCATCTCTTAAGGTCAAAATCAGAGAAAAATTGAAAGCATCAAACATGGGGAATTGACTGAACAACTTTCTGGGCATAAGCCATAGCATAGGTGTAGAAATGAACATCTGCGGCTACAAAATTACTAACATAGCTATTTTTGGTCATGGTATGGGGTCAACTTATTCCATTCACTGAACATGACTTTACTCCTGAGTTTTTTTTTTTTTTTTTGGCATGTATTGCTCGGTGGCTGAATGTTTTCTCATACAGATATCTATGTTTTTTGTGGCATCAGAATCCTAATGGAAACTAATAAAAATCAGACAGTGCTAAGCCAAATCTCACACTTGGAAAGAATCATCAACAGACTGGAGTTAACTGAGCAGTTGTATCCCACTGCTGATCAGGAAAAGTTGTACCAGGAAGCCCTCAGTCATGTAGCACGTTCAAAAGTTCTACGATAGTTCCACCATCTACTATCAGTATTCCATTTCATCCAGACTACATTCTTTATTTATTTGTATTATTATTTTTTTCTGAAAATTCATAAGTACGGTTAACATGAGGTACAGAGAGACAGCCCATCAAGTGCCTAAATTGTACCAGCGTCCTAATAGCATCAGTGAAAAAGAGACCTGAAAGCAATGCTTGGAGAGATCTTGTGGCCTTTTGCTTGATATGAAACGCAAGCGTCTTTATGTACCCCCAACCAATGAATCTGATTAAAACTTCTCCTTCCAAGAGAGGTATGGATTGATTTACATTTTTTTTTCTTCTTTGTCTTTCTTTTTTCTTCTCCATCTTCCTTGATAATTCCTTGACAAAGGTGGGGATATTGTACAGGAGAGACAGGGAGTTGTGTCCATTCAGAAGAAATGGTTTATTTTTCTGTCGACAAGGTTTTTGGTGAAATAATCACCATGGAGGGATGTGTCCGTGGCATATTAAGAACAGTTCTAGAGAACCTACCATTGGATAGACAGACTTTGGAAGACATTTTGTACAGCACAAATGGTTTGGACTCGGCGTTGTGAAGGGAATTTTCTGCAAAATGGGAGCCATCATCAGCTCAGGACTTGCAGGGTTGCATCAATGATCTCCAGCAATGTTCACTCCTTGCGAAGAGCACATTAAATCTTATTTGCACTGCTTCACGAAAGGCTCCTTTTATATATAATGATTTGGTTAAGGCTGCTGCAGATGGGAGCCTTGCGGAGAAATTTGGATGGGAGGCTGTTGTTGTCCCCAATCTGCTTAAATCTAGTAAGCCATTTGAAGTCTAATTTGCCCTCGAATTACCCTGGCGAGAATGTCAGACCTTTTCTGTTTGATGTCTTTCTCAGTTCTAATAATGCATCTTTCCTTGTAGCTTCAGATTGTCCTGTTGGTGGAGAAGCCAAGAGTGGGAAGAATAATTTAGCTTTTAAAGAAAACGAGAACTTGAAAATTATCACCAATATATTGAAAGACTTTGAGCGCATTGTAGGTTCTCATGCATATGCAACACTATTGGATGATGAGAAGGTACAGCTAATTGACAAGATATGGGAGAGTTGCTCCAGATATTCGTTTCTACACCTACACTATGGCTTATGCCCAGAAAAGTGGTTCAATTCTGCATGGTGAAGTGACTCCATGTCGGTCAATGCTTTCAATTTTTCTCTGATTTTTACCTTAAGAGATGCTCACTCTACCTTTTTTTTTTTTTTTTTTGGGGGGGGGGGGGGGGGGGGGGGGGGGGGGGGGCAGTTGGAATGACCAAAGATACAAAGAAGATGAGGAAGAACAATGAAGCATGCGGACTGCTTAAGGGGTTTCATTGGTACTTTAGCATCTGTACGTATCTCGGAAGTGCGGTGGACATGTTAGATGAGTGCATTGAATGCCTGATTGAGAGGGCTAGGGAGCAGCAGCAACATCAACCTTGTATTAATAGCACGCGGAGCCAAACCATGCATTGCTGGTAGGGGTTCCCAGCGAGTACTCGATTGTTTTTCCAAAGGAGGAGGTTGTTCTGGTCATCCATCAAGTGATGATGAGTGAAACTCAGAGAATTATAAAGGAACACTAGCGCTGATGCCCCACAGCTTCGGCTCTATTTATTAGTTTGGTTCTTAACCATGTATTTATAATTAAAGATGTAAAACATGTTTTAGTTTTTATTTGATCATAGTAGGCAACAGCACTAGTTTTTTTTTAATAATTAAGCAGAAGCTTTTTTCTACTCTTAAATTTGTAAATGAAACATAAAAGCCTACTTTTGCTGTATGCTCAGTCAAAATAAAACAGGTAAATTTTGTAATCTAAATAAAACCTAAAGCAATTTTAATGCATTATGTTTCTGTTTAGATAATTCTTCTTTCGTGAACTAAATAATTAGCATAAAATAGTAAAGGAATTATTTTTTAAACTTATTTCAAAGATATGATTAAATATTAAACAGTAAGTAATTTTTTTTTCTAATTTAGAATTGACCCACTGACCAAGTGAAACAATAAAGAAATCATCTTTTGTGTTCTATATTTTTTTTTTTGGCTATTAGGAGCTGCTAACAGTATTCCCAACTACAATCCTCCTAAAATTTTTCCTAATTGTTTTTAACATTTGGAGTAACAAATAGTGGTCTCATGGTTCCAAAAATAAAAAACGCGCATCATTTCATATGCCACCGCCATTTCCCATTCGCATCCCACACGTAGTGCCTCTGTAAATTGGGTATTATATTTTTAAACCTGATATGTATACTATTATAACAAATATTTATACTATTACATGCGATGTTTATACTATTAAATTCCACTATAAGCAAGTGCATTATCCATCATTTCGTCTTTTCCCTTTGAGCAAATCCTTTCTCATGTTTTTCCATCTTTTTGTTTCATAAAATCCTAGAATTTTTATTAATTATTTCTTACCCTTTTAAAAGATTTTAGCGTATCCACTATTAATGTAAATAAAAGAGGGTTATTAGATGAATTTAGTACACTGATATTAACGAATACCTTGCTCAAAAGTATAAGCATCAAGTTAAATTTGTTAACAAAACATCATCTTCCGTTTCCATTAAAATAAAAACATGTCGCAATAGTATAAACATTAATTCAACACAATTGTATCAAATTAGTCTAGATAATTATAAATTTATCTCTTTTATTTTAATTTATACTTTTACCTTTGTGAAATTACTTGATGCTATAATTAGTCTAGATAACTATAAATTAAAAATAAATGATCCAAGAGAGTCGTTAGAAAATCAATACTTATGCAAACACCAACATATGCATAGAACATAATATATATAAGAGCATATCACATTTGTTTATCTAAAAGAAAAAATATGCAACAAAACAAAAGAAACACAATAACAATTGTAATTGTAATATTCCAATATTTTTCAGTGTTTACTAATATTCTTTGAAGTAGTATTTAGATGAATTTATTAAACTTTTAAACAACAAAGCTGAAATTAATTGTAATATTCCAATATCATTAAATAGTTAGTAACCTGCATATGTTGTTCAATACGAATTATGAAAATAAGGAAATTCATTGTAAGTCATATACTTCTATCTGTGAGCGTAAAACTGCCTAAATTGCTTCATAATTTCATTTCTGGAAAAAGTATAAAGATCCCCTACATTTGTATTCAGAGTTTCAAACAGCCTTCATTTTTTAACTAACAAAAACCTCATTGCATTTTTTAACTAACATACATCCCTTCAATGTTTTCGATATAAAACTTGTAAACTCTAAACATGCTCCTTCTTTTATTGAAGAACTTAAAAACATGATCCTTTTCTAATTCAAAGTTTCATAACTCTCTCCTTTTTTTTTTTCAAAAACATTACGAAACAGTCAATTGGAGTGACAGAAATTAATGTCGAACATGAAAAATGGACAGCCTTAAATATGTATCGTACCGTTATGAAATTTTTAAGTAAATTTAGCTAACTATCACTCACTTTAATCAAAAATTTTAGTTATTTAATGGCTTCTTTATTTCTTAAGTAGACAAATATATAAAAAGAAATTGATAATTTTAACAATATGAACCTATATGCATGTACTAAAGCCCAAGTATGGTGTCATAATCAAGCATCTCTAACAATGTCATGTACAAAAATATTGATTTATATGATGCTTAACAATAAATGGTTTATTTTTGAAGCAGCCAAAAGAATCTCATAAATAAATTGTTCATTTATCCTCTTATAGGCTCCAAGTGCTCCCTCCAAGTATTAAACTAATGAGGTGTTCTACCATTATTCATGTCATCTTAAGAAGCGAACAGAGAATTAATTAAGATTCAGATAAAAAAAAACTAAAGAAAATTTTTTTAATCTGCACTAAAAAAATATGTATTCGAAAAAATTAGACAATTAAAAAAATTAAAAAAAATTAAAAAAATTAAAGGAGACTAAAAAGGAGTTACGGAACGGCACTACGAAGATCTCGGGTTACTTTTGACAAAAGGGAGCTTAAATATATGATCTTAATCTTATCCGCACCTTCCCTCTGAAATTAGATTTTCTGCGACCATTTACCTGCTTCAAAGTATGTAGCAGTTTTATCCCTGTTGATCTGTTATTACATAATTTCTTCTTCAAAGTATCTTTCAATGCATACATAATAATAAGTTGAAATAATATATAAAAATATCAATAATTTTAAATAGCAAAAAAATAAAATAAAGAGAAATGATATTTAATTTAATATGACAATACATATTTTATGGTTATTTGCAAAATCCAGAGAATTTTTAGTTAAAATCAATTAGACATCCTTTAATATAAATTATTCTACATTAACTTCAGCTCGAAAAATTAAAGAAAATAAAATAAAAACGAAATAAAAGGCAAGTTAGAAGGAATTGATAATGATGAGAGTTGCAATTTTTCTCTCTCTCTCTCTCTCCTTCTAAATAATGTATCATAATAATATTTTTGGTTTTAAAAAATTTGACAACTTTGTGCTTAATTTTTTAAGAGAAGAGATCTGATTACAACAAAAGTAAATAACACATCTTGAGAAAGGAGAACCTCTCTTTTCTTCTCTTACGCACAAAGTTGTAAGAGAGTTAAATTCGATATGTATGAGAGTAAAAGTAAAAGAGAAGAAGGGAAATGAAGAGACAAGAGGGAGAGAGAGAGAGAATTAGAGTTAGATATGATATATTCAACTTAACGTTGATATGATATAGATTTAGTAACATGATGTGTCACACTAGAGTGTTATAATTTGATTCATTGTATGTATTTACAGCTAATGTTATAATACATTCATTTAAGGCTTTTCATCCAATAAATATTTATATTTTTGCTTGAGTTCAAAACTAAAAATATCTAAATGCATGTTCACAAATAACACATGAGAGCAAGAATTTTTCGTTTGTTTGCGTTCAGACTCATGCTTCAAGTTCACTTTTATTTAAAGATATTTTATCATTACTATATGCTTTTAAATATTATTGTGAAAGTGCGCATTCAAAAAATAAAAAATATATTGCTATTAATTTAAAAATTGAGACAGAGAATAAAATAATTCAAGAGTTGATTTAAAGTCTAAAGTCTAAAGAACAATGATATCATGTGTTTGTTTGAATTTTGAATTAATTTATTCAAGTAAATTGTGAAGAATAAATTTTACATATAGCTTTCTTATAAATAATACATCAATAAGCATATGATTTCTTTGGAGTACAGTACATGAATTTACATGAAAAAATGTGTATTATTTTTAAGTAAATTAAGCAACAAAAGAATTTTACTTATTGATTGTATTCTCTTTTTTTCTTGAGTTTTATATAATGATGGGATATTGATAACAAAAATTAAATATGTTTGATTTTAGCAAAGGACGTAAAAAATTTTTTTTACTAAAAGAGTGAGACACTCTAATTCAATGTCTTTAAAATGATATCACATAATATGAAAAATAATTCGGAAAATATACACATTTTATACATAAATTTCATCAATTTTAAGAATAATCGTATATTAAATAAATAATTCGTGACTCGTTTAATAATTCATCTATCTATTCCTTTCCTTTGTTTACGGCTGAATTCAAATAAATTGCGCATAAGCTCGCGACACACTTTTTATACACAACGTCTATAGATAATCTTGCTCACTGTTCTCCTACGGACTGTCATGGTCTACACTAACACCCACTGATGTTCAAACAATTAATTAATATATCTTGGTATCCATCACATAGTTTCTCCGTCTGTTCGTCTCTTCTACTCTTTCGCTCTCTCTTTCTCGCTCGCTCGCATGATCGCCAAAATGTCACTGACTCTCTCTTCGCCTCCCTCCTCTCTCTTCTCTTCTCTCAAGGTACTTAACTATTCGACTCGACTGGAATGACTTTACACTCTTTTATTACTACTCTTTGCAAAATCACCTTGATTTACCTGAAATTTTCTGGTCATAAATAATGAATAGCTAAATAAATCGAGCCCTGGGCTCGGATCTACCCGATTTGTCTACTTCAGCTGCAAGCGGAGCTTTCCGATATGCTGCGTGGCAGGTAGCAGCGCGTCTTCCATCGATACTGGTATATATTTTCATTTCTTTGTTCTTTTTTGGTAGCTTGGAGGAGATTCTATTTAATTAAGATGTATTCATTTACGTCATTCAGAAAATCATGCCTTGCGATTGAAGTGTATCCTGGTATAATCAGCATGATATTTCTCTAAGATACCTGTATTGTCTATATAATCAGAATTTTATTGTTTTTATTTTGTTTGTAGAACCAAGGACTGAGCTAGATGCAGTTTCCAGCTTCAGTGAGATTGTACCGGATACTGTTATCTTCGATGATTTTGATCGGTACTTCTTCTCATACTTATTTACAGTTTTCTTTTGATCAATGTTGGTAGCCAACGCAACACTTTTTGACTATTTATTTTTTTATGAGATTTTAGGTTCCCCCCTACAGCTGCCACCGTCAGCTCCTCCCTTCTTCTGGGCATTTGTAGCCTTCCTGACACCAAGTTCAAGGTACTAGTTCATAGTTTTATCTACAATGTAGATTACAACTCATCTTCTTTCTTTTTGATGACTGCTGATTAACGCTCACTTGTACAAATGTTTGATATTGTAAAAATAAATTGCTCTTTGATAGAGTGCTATAGAGACAGCATTGGCAGATGGTGAATGCATTGAGCTAGAAAAGCCCAGGGAACGCTTGTCTTGTTTCTCTAACAAGGTTTACTTGTTTTATATTCAGCTATTTTCTACACAAGTAAAACAATAGCATGTTGTTGAAACATTACAAAATAAATGTAAACCTGATCAGTCTGCGGTTTCAGGCTTTGGTGAATGTAGGAGCGGACCTGGCAAAGTTGGTTCCTGGACGCGTCTCAACCGAAATTGATGCTCGTTTGGCCTACGATACTAGAGGAATTATTCACAAGGTATAAATGTGACTCCTGTGTACATATAACAGAACTTGAACCAGGCAACGAAATAACTAACCATGCACACATAACATTATAGCCTTTGAGTGCTGAATATTATGTGACAGGAAGACTACCCCAGCAGAGAACCCTATGAGGCTAAACCATATGTACTGAAAAGGAACTAATTTATTTTAAATTGACTAATTGTTATTACAGGTGCATGAACTACTGAAGCTATATGATGAACTCGATGTCTCAACACAGCGCCTCCTCTTCAAAATCCCTTCTACTTGGCAAGTATGGTCTTTTTGGATCTCTGTTCAAGAATTACAAGTTTCTTCTTTCCGAATTAAGTTATTTCAATGAAACAAACAGACTGGCGTTCAAAAGACCTATACTAGGTGGTGGTGCATTGTTTTCTCTTTTGTTTTCTTTGCCAAAACTGATACTAGTCTCAATGCCCAATGACCCGGTATGTTGCTTGAATCATATCACAAGTCAATTGGTACGGTCTGTAGGTATAATTTCAGGATATTGAGTCATCTCTAGGTATTTAGATATTCATTAAACCTGAACTACAAGCTCAAAAACTAAAGGCCGAACTTTTAGTCCTCCTGCAAAAATAGGGGGTAGCGATGACCATCTTGTTGGTGGCATAATTATTATCATCAGAGTAAACATTGCTTTTATTGATTAAATCATGTGGCTAATAGAAGTTCCTTCTTTTCTATTGTTTAAAGGGTATTGAGGCTTCTAGGCTGCTGGAGTCTGAAGGCATCCAGACACACCTGACCTTTGTTTATAGGTTTTCTTACTGTTACATTATCTTCCTATCTTTACTGTACCAACTTCTCTGATCTTTTAACACGTTGAGAGTGAATTTTATAATACAGTTTTGCACAAGCAGCAGCAGCAGCTCAGGCAGGTGCATCTGTCATCCAGATTTTTGTTGGCCGCATCAGGGTAACTAGCCATTTGAACCAACCCCCCCCCCCCCCCCCCCCCCCCCCCCGCTCTTCTGTTTAGTTAGCTTGGTACCCTTTGTTTTTAGTTTGGTTACCTCCATTCTGTTCATTTAGTTTGAGGAACTTATGTTATTAGTTTAATTTACTATGTTGTAAATTAGACAGAGTAACAATGTCAATCTTTTAGGTTATTGTGAATTCCAGAAAATAGATTTTAAGCAAAGTTGATTCATCCAAAAGCTGTCTGCACAACCCTCGAATTAGATGAGTTGATATGCAGGATTGGGCCCTCATCTAATTCATGCTTTTTTATTCAAGCAAACTTGAAATTAACTTGGCAATTTTGGGGAATTAGGGCTTGGAAGACTAAATTGAAACATGCTAGGGATCATGGTAAAACTGTCATATTGACGATAGTGTTGGGACCTCTTGATAATGGTTATCTTGACAATCTTGATAATTAATTCCCAAATCAAGCTATAAACATTTCTTAAAAAAAAATTCATATTGTTGGCCTTATGGATTGGTTCTGTATCAAATTTCATGCAATTGGAATGCTATTTCATATTTAATCATAGGTCATTAAATGTAGATTGTTGGAAATTTCTTGCATAAATTCCATCATTTTTCATGAGCATGATATAACTGTAGTACAGATTGCATTCCAACGGTCGGGTTTCAAAATTCCAAGTTTCTTTATTATTATTATTAAAATTTCTACCTTAATCCATTGTCGATGGATCCCAACTCTTTAACAGTACGTATCTGTATCCATCACCTTAATTCATGAGTGGCTAAGTAACCATAGAAACATTAGGTGTATCTCTTTCTTGATATTGTGAGAAACATCAAGTATTTTGTTTCCAATTATAATGCATTTGTGCATTTTGAAAAGAAGCTTTTATTTAAGAATATACCATTAGTATAATGGTAACACTGAGTTGATATGCAGGATCGGGCCCGCAACCACTCTGGTGATCCTGAGGTAGAAGCTGCCCTCAAAAGAGGAGAGGATCCTGGCATAGCTCTGGTATGTGAATGCTCGTCTTCTTAACTTCTTAGCCATCATTCTAGGGGCAAATTCTGTGCATGCCTCTACAATACTTCAGAATATTATATATCCCCCTACAAAATGAGTAACATGAAATGCATATATAAAAGAATTCAAATTTCCTTGCTGTGTTTCTTTAGAAAAAAAAGAAGAATTCAAATTTCCTTTCTTTTCTCCCAATATATCTGAAGAATAGTAATGACTATGACCTTAGTTTTGGTATCTTTTTATAAGGGGGTTGTGGTTTGTGAACTGTAAAGTATAGTTAATTACCTTGATTTTAATCTTTTGTAGTGTTTTACTTGATATTCTGATATTTTGTAAGGTAGAGGTACATATAGAGGTAGCAAGCTGCAGCTCTGATCTATTTAGTTCAGGTCCAACAGGATTCAGGCTATTTGGGGTCTCAGTCAAATTTCTGTTCCCAGTCTTTTTTGGGTTTGGGTTATTTCCATTTGAGTTTAGGAATCTTCAGTTTAAGTAACAGTTCCATATTTGGGCTCTCTGGCTCTCTGGCATGTTGACTTTAATTGGTTCTCTGATTTGGTTTGGTCCGTTGCAGGATATGCTTGTTTTCACATTTTTTCAGTTAAAATTGATTTAGAGTGCTCTTTGGCCCTTTTCAGTTGGTCAGGATATCTTTTCAGATTAACAGGTTTAGGTGTTAGTAGTGTTAGGTCTGGGTTGGTTCAGGCTTGGACCAACTGGAATACGTTTTAGTCTTGTTGCAGGTCAGGTCGTAATTTCGTCCTTGACCTCTCAGAAAAATTGGGTGCAATTTTGATTAAGACAGGACAGGCAGCTTTTCAGATTTAATCTCATTTATTTTCCCAGCTCTGGTACACATTTTATGATTTTGTAGGGGTTCATGTGAAGTCCATCCTTCTTGAAAATCCACATGATAACATACTTTTGTTCTTGCTGAACCATAAAATGGGTCTGTAGGTTAAGAAAGCATACAACTACATTCACAAATACAGCCTGAAGACCAAAGTAATGGCTGCAGCTGTTCGCAACAAGCAGGACTTGTTTAGCCTTCTTGGGTATAATTACAACAAAATTTAAATATTTGTCTATTTAGAAAGATGGATGAAGAACGTATTTGATTTTCTTTCTCTCATTTGTTGTCTAAACAGGATTGATTACATTATTGCCCCTCTAAAGATACTCCAATCTATGAAGGATTCAGTGACTTATCCAGATGACAAGTATTCTTTTGTGAGTCAGTTGTCTCCTGATTCAGCCAAGATGTATCAGTTCACTGATGAAGAGGTCTGTATTCCCATTTAAATTATGATATTTTTATTTGAATGATTGCACAAACCTTATTATTAGAAGGGGGCTATTTAGACCTTATTTGACTGATTTAAGTTAGATGTTTGTTAGGTCAGGTATCTAGTATATAATGAACCAATAAAATGAAAATAGAACTGAAATGAAAAGCTTGCCATTCAATTTCAGGTATTCTCAGTATGCATTTAAGTATCAAAATGACAAAAATAAATAAATGTATGTCTTTCCAATGATGATGCAGCTGGTGAAGTGGGACCAGCTGAGTCTGGCTGCAGCTATGGGGCCTGCTGCTGAGGAGCTACTTGCAGCCGGGCTGGAGGGATATTCTGCTCAATCCCATCGCCTTGAAGAGTTCTTCGGAAAGATATGGCCTCCACCTAATGTCTAAAGCCTTTTTGAACTCTCTTCTTGCCTCTTCGGAAATGGAACAATTACTTTTTTGCTTCGTCTCATTTCATTTTTGCATAAAAATAATGAATATTTACTTTGGCTAGACTTTTTTTAATTTTCGTTCATCTTGTTACCTCCATGCATCTCTGTGTTTATTCGGCAATTTGTAGAATTTGTGTGAACAGTTTGGAGCTCGTTGTTTATTCAACAACTTATGCTTTGCCATGTTGGTGTACTACTATGCGTGTCTATCGTCTCTTTAGGTATGAGTTACAGAGTTGATTGGTTCTCTAATATATATTTGTGCAGTCTAAATTGTAGATTTGTAGTCTCTAAATTATCGTCCTTCTTAAGGGCTACCTTGTTCTACAAAACCATTTGTTTCGTTCAATCAGCCTCAACAACTATCGTACCTGTTTAAATCAAGTCTTTCATCATAAGGTGCTGCTCTTCGCAAATCCCAGCATACCCCAGAGCCTCTAAACATTACACCACTGAATCCCCAATCCTTTGCTTGCGGTGCAGTGACAGTACCAATATCAACTAATCGTTGTTTCCAGATTTGGTTGCCGGTTAACATCTCTTCTAATTCGTCGGTACGAGAAGCAAATTGTTGTGCTGTGGTATCTGCTCTGTCATTAATACTTTACGGAAACAACATAATTCCCCAGCCTGATGGGCTTAGCTTCCAAACCAGATAAAAGGAGGCTGAAACTTTCGGTTTGGCCCACACACATGAATCTTCGGTCAGGCATTTTGTGGCCTGCAAGTCTGTCTCAAGCCTCTCTATTATCCATAGGGATCATAGCTATGGTTGCGGAAACAACAATGAAGCTAACCAACGCCGAAAATCATGTATTGCCGTCAATATTGACTTTTTTATTCATATAAAATACATTATTATTCATATTAATAACTTTATTATACAACTTATTATATATAATATTTAATTCAAATATCACTAATCTGAATAATAACTCAGTTAAATTGAATAATGAAAGTGTTTATAAATAAGTTATATAATAAAATTACTGATATAAATAATAACTCATTATATATAATATTTAATTCAAATATCACTAATCTGAATAATAACTCAGTTAAATTGAATAATGAAAGTGTTTATAAATAAGTTATATAATAAAATTACTGATATAAATAATAACTCATTTAATCCGAATAATAAAATAGATATCGATGACAATATCAATGATGGTAGTCGTATATCAACTCGCATGCCAAAAACTCCATATCTTATCATTTGTGTTTTCAGATACCTTTTCTGATTTTGTGATCACCAAATACGTTGGATTAGAATTTTAAGTTTTTAATTTTTAGATAAATCATTGCCGAGTAATCTTACTCAATATTTACTTATTAAAAGCCTGAACCCTAGTGATTCTGTTATTTGTAAAAGACCTACTGACTTGCAAGTATTAAACGCATACCGTGTTAAAATTTTCTTTCCTTGTCGCAAAGGTTAAAATCCGAATGTGCAATAAAATGCATCTGATTGGGGAATTTATTCTTTGTTCGTCTTTTTCTGTAATTGCGGAATGTTTCTTCTAGTTTCCAAGTGCAAAGATGAGTCTCTGCAGGGCTCTCAAAAATGCTAAATCATGCGACATGTCCATCATAGACCGCTCTGTTTTCGTGTTTCCTGTTCATCGTCGCGTAACGCTATCTTTTGCATCTAATTCAAAATTCAGTTACAACCTTATTTGGCATCACTTCCGTTTCAAAAAACAAATTTAAATGCACCTGGACTATATCGGAGAGAGAAGACCCTAGACAATTACTCCGATCATATACCGGATTCCATCCTACTAGGATTATGTAGACCGGGTCTATTCAAAGAAGAATAAAGGTGTCATCTACTCTTCTTAGCAGGCGACTGGCACAGCCTTTACCAAAAACCGCCAAAAGAGATCGGACGGTCAGGATTTCTCTTCTCTTAATCCAACGGTCAGAAACATGAATGATAATAAGAGGAAAGGGATCATTATTATTCTCACCTCATTGATTATTGCCTGAACGGAGTAGATCCTATTAAGGATTTCTTTCCTTAATCGGAGAAATTAGAACCACCTCTCTAGTTGACCACGCTTAAACAACCAGATCAGCATGCCTGGACTTGGAGCACAGTAACTAATGTAGATTATGGGGGAAAAAGAAAAGAACAGAGCGATTATAATGTTCCATTCTCAAAGTGCTATAATTTGTTTCAAAAAATATATCGATATATAGTTTGATGCTTCAAGATAAGAATCTTAATACAATTCACATATTAAGCGTTAAAAATTGTTTTTTTGGTTCTCAATATAAACACAAATATATAAATTTACTATATACACACGATAAAATTTGTTCTAGAGGAAAAAAATTTTGGAAAAGATTTTTCAAAAACATTTGAATTCAAATTTGTTTCTCTTTCAACTCGCTGGGTTATAACGAAATAATTAATTGCAAATCTTCATCATTTGCTTATTTTTATTATTATTTTTATTTCAAGAAAAGAAAATCATTGTTACATTAATTGAAATATACTTAGCTCTAATTATAATATAACTCCTGCTGGCCTGAATTCAATCGTTTGATTTAACTATAACGAGCTCAATTTGTTTGAACGATAATTAGATAGAATCTACAAGTCTACATAGACTATAGAGAATCCAATATCTCAAACAAACTGTCAGGTGTTTATTCTGGTCCACAATAGACCGAGCTCATGAAGGAGCAATCGCGTGATCTCCTTTCCATTTAAAAGGAGTCCGAGAGTCACGACAAAATACACACAGGGAAAGCAAGAAGAAGAAGAAGAATAGAAATCCGAAAACAGAGCATATATAATATAGTGTTTTAGATTAGTATCTCTGTCTTATACCATTAATTAATCGTGCACCTCTACGACTAACATGCGCCCCTCCAGGCTGGTGCCGGCGCCGGCTGTGCTACTGTGCGCCGCCTCTCTCTTCCTTGCGTTTTCATCTCTCTCTTTCTCTCTCTCCTCAAATACCACCGTGTATTACTACTTAGAGATCTATTACAAGGTTCTTAGTCCACTAGGCGTGCCTCAACAGGTGGTCAAGAAGTCTTATTTTTCTCTGTTGTTTTGCATTTGTATATATGAATTAATTCCCGAAAAAGTTTTAGATCATTATTCTCTTTTTTCTTTAAAAAGATCTTGTTGTTTTCTCTGAGAGAAATCTCGAAATGCTGCATTTGTAAATGTTTCGTAGGTTATCTATGTATAAATAATGGTTCTGAGAGGATCGGAACTATCAAAAAATCTCGGAACTTTGTGTGCAGATTGAACTTCATTCTGAGTTTAATGAAATAAGAAAGGCTTTTCACCATCCAGAGCAATTTTTCCCCTTTTTTTGTACTTGTTCATACCTCTTCCATCCATGCTGGAAGGTTCATAGTCTCACAGACGACTTCTCACATTGAGCCAGTTTATTGTGGCGCCAAGATCTAAGCCCCCTCTGAGAGAATATATATTGCACTGAATAATTTGAAATTAAATTCTCATGCTCTGGCATTGCACTTGTTAAATTAACAAAACGCAACTGCTTTTGTAAATTTTTCTCTAGTTTTCTTTTTGTTCTGAATAGATTAAGATTGCTATTGTGTGGTTTGTAGGTAATTACTGTTAATGGCACTATTCCAGGCCCATTAATTAACACCACCACCAACTGGAATTTGGTCATCAATGTATTGAATGGCTTGGATGAGCCACTCTTACTCACCTGGTAATTAATTAAATAATTTCTCCAGCATTTGTCATTTACAATTTTTTAATTTGATATGAAAAACTTATTTTATCTTTTTATCAGATTAATTAGCTTCCAATATTTTTGGTTGAGCACCATTCTTATTTTATGCACATGTAGCTATGCAGAATAAATAGTGCAAAAGCAATCAGGCTTATATTTGTGTTATTAAAAGTTTTAATTTATTTTTTCAATTTGATAGAGAAGAACATTAATTAAGCTTGCTAGCTGTCCGTTCCTCTCAAGGAAAATAAACAAAAAGAATTGCTTGTTGTTATAATGCAAAATTCTGGTAGTTCTGTAGTTATAAATTGAAAAAAGAAGAAGTAAAGTTTAGTTGCCTCCTTGCCGCATGTTCTAATTAATACCTCTAAAAATGTAGGGATGGATTGCAACACAGGAGGAACAGTTGGCAAGATGGAGTGCTTGGCACCAACTGTCCGATACCACCAGGATGGAACTGGACGTACCAGTTCCAGGCCAAGGACCAGATTGGAAGCTTCTTCTACTTCCCTTCTTTGGGTCTCCAACGAGCTGCTGGTGGATTTGGGCCAATCACAGTTAACAACCGCCATACTGTACCAGTGCCATTTGCCCAGCCTGATGGTGATTTCACAATATTTATTGGAGACTGGTATACCAAGAATCACACAGTAAGCGAGATTTTAGTCTTTGTATATGATATGTGTGTCTCTCTTTGTTTGGTATAAGAGAGTTTAAGTAAATTGTTCATCTTTTGTAGGATTTGAGAAGGTTGCTAGATGACGGAGAGGATCTGGGGATACCTGACGGAGTTCTGATTAATGGCAAGGGGTCATACAGACCATATAGCTCTACACTAGTACCAGGGACTTTCGATCATGAAACTATAAATGTTGAACCTGGTGAGATGTTGCACTATTGTTGCTTATGTATATGTACTATTTGTACTCTAGTTATATCAGTATGTTAATTGCATTATCTGGCAGGAATGAAAAGCATTAGTTAGAAATTAAGTTATGGCACCTGAATTAATGTCAAATTTGGGTTTCAGTTTGAATTTGGATTATGGGTTAGTCAGGTTCTGGATTTTGGTTCTTTTGGAATACAACTCTAACGGTTTGGAGTTTTAATTGATCTTCTTAAGGTTGGATTGGGAACTTTTTTTATAGGGATTCGTTTCATGTTTGTTCAGGATAATTCTCGAGCCAGTTCAGGTTCGTTAATATTTAGTCAGATCCATGTCGTTTGGATTAAGGTTGGATCTATGTCAAACTGGATACCAGGTTTCTCAGGCTGCATGGCCTGATTGCACTAACAAAGATTTAATTGTACACAGGAAAGACATACCGGATCCGGGTTCACAACATAGGCACCTCCACAAGTCTGAACTTTCGGATCCAAAGCCACAATTTATTATTAGTGGAAGCTGAAGGCACCTACACAATTCAACAGAACTATACCAGCTTAGACATACATGTGGGCCAGTCATATTCCATTCTAGTCACAATGGATCAAAATGCAAGCACCGACTATTATATAGTAGCCAGTGCGAGATTTGTCAATGAGTCGGCTGAGCCGGATTGGGCTAGGGTTACTGGTGTCGCTCTTTTACATTACTCAAATTCACAAGGGGCTGCATCGGGCCCACTCCCGGACCCTCCAAATGATATTTATTACAGATCCTATTCCATGGACCAAGCTAAAACAATCAAGTAAGTCCTGTATTGTCTTGGTTTATATTTACTATGAAACCCAAATGATATATCTGGATAGTGCTATATATTGGTTTGTGCAATTTTCAGAATGAACACAAGTGCTGGTGCAGCCCGGCCAAACCCTCAGGGCTCATTTCACTACGGTTCAATAAACATAACGCATACATACTTGATAAGAAGCGTACCACTACTTTATATAGATGAAAAGAGGCGTTCAACACTTAATGGAATCTCATACGCACCGCCTGATACTCCTTTGAGACTAGCAGATTTACATGAGTTGAAAGGAGTTTATACACTAGACTTCCCTTCTAGGCCAAAGAATTGGCAGCCCCGACTGGGTAGATCTGCGATTAATGCTTCTTACAAGGGGTTTATTGAGATTGTGTTTCAGAATAATGATACCAGAATTCACACCTACCACTTGGATGGATATGCATTTTTTGTTGTTGGGTATGCTGATCTTGATTCTCTCTTTTTGTTTTTTCATCTTAATCAATATGATCTCTCATCATATATATATCCTGTTTTCTGATGAACATAATTATAATTCTTAGGATGGACTATGGGGAATGGACAAAGAATAGCAGAACTGCATACAATAAATGGGATGCTATTTCTCGATCAACTACTCAGGTTTGAAGCCAAATAGAATTTTCTGATTTTAATTTAGTTGAACCAAATTTAATGGCATGTAGGCTTTGCTGTTCCCTCTCTACATTTTGCAATTTGTATATTATTTTTCATTTTTTTGGTAACAATAGGTCTTTCCGGGAGCATGGACAGCAGTATTAGTGTCTCTAGACAATGTGGGAATCTGGAATCTCCGATCAGAGAATCTCGACAAATGGTATTTAGGCGAAGAGGTTTATGTCAGAGTAGCAGACCCAGGTGGCTATTACAGAACAGAGATAATGGTGCCACATAATGTTTTGTATTGCGGTCTTCTGAGCAAACTGCAACGGTAATTTTTTTTCAATTTTTTCACAAGAGCCTCCAACTTTATATTCGCATCTAAATAAGAACATGTATGATCTCTTGCCAAAACAGTAGTAACAACTGGTATTGACCCTGGTTTCTGAAGTTTAGTTGGTTCCTTGTGGCTGATACTGGTACCTTAATGGTGTTTCAGTACACAACAATAAGCATTATTCAGAATGCCAAACTTGGATTTTAGCAAAATGAACTTGTTCCTTAATATTTTTTTGAATTTTCACTTGTAATGTAAATGGTTATTAATTTTCTTTTCCAGGCCACAAACACCTCATGCAATTCAGTCAAGTACATCGTCCCTGGGAGTACTGATGATCAACTTAGCTATCATGTTTTCACTGGTGATGTTAGCCATTATATAATAATAACGATAATGTTATACCAAAGATAATTATATATCCTAATTAACTTTCCTTGGGATTTGATTGGATTTGTATTTAAACTGGATATTTGGTTTCATGGATGTATACCCTTGCTGGACATGTAATATTATTTTCTTTCTTTTAGTATCCATATATATTTGGAGTTCCAATATATAAAGATGTCACTTTTGGATCACCTTCTCTTTGCTTCATTATAATATTTTTGCATTCCCAAAAATATGGTAAAAACGAAAAGAGCATAAATTATTAATTTATGGATGAAAATATATATGATAGGAATTATTATTATAATTATTACAGGAATCAATTTTCCATAAAGATTGAAAGTTTTCTTGTTCTACTTTTTATGAGATGAAACGCTGTCAAGGAAAGGTCCTAGACGAGTATTTTGCGATACTATTTCCTTATTATGTCACTCTGCTTACATTGTTGGGCTAATAATATAAATTTTATCATATTAATTAATGAGAAGAAATTTAATATCAATAATTATCGGTATCAAATGGTGTCAATTTTATTATTTATACTTAAGGCTATAATTTTACATGGTTAGATGTGTTCTAATATTAATCTTAATAATATGTATATAAAAAAATAATTCTAGCATGCTTCTAACTTTTAGCATATATCCAATTCTTATAGTACATCTTTTTGAAAAATATTATTTAAATTTAAAAAATTTTAATTGTAGATGTATTTCTAGTTACTTAGATGGAACGTGTATCAATTTTGAGTCAATTTAGAATTTAATTTATCATTCATCACAAATTCATTAAAACTCTACTGTTAAAATTTTAAAATTGCTTGATGAAAGATAAAATCTCTTTCAAATTAATCCAAATTTAATACATATTCTATCTAAATAGTTAGAAGCACATCTACAATTTTATTTTTTTATTTAACCAATATTTCTCAAAAATATGTATCATAAGAGTTAAATGTAAGCTAAAAGTTAGATGTGCACTAGGATTATTCTATAAAAAATCATAATAACTTTAACTTCATTTCAATATCCATCAAAAGAGATGATTAAATCGTCAAAATTTAGACTGTTGATTTGAAATAATGTAAAACTTATAAAATTAATTGTGACAATAAAAATATAAAGGAATAAATTTTTCAATCGGTTAAAAGGTTATCAATATATAGTACATTTTCTGAAAGCAATATTTTGCAACTACGGAACCATTTTCAAAACCGACTTCATTCGTACAATTTTTAGCAATTACGGAATTTTAGGGGACTATTTTCCGAAAGTGGCCTCTAAACGGAGCATTCGTCTTTCCCATTTCTCTGCCTATAATTCCTTTTTCTATTTCGCCTCTCCCCTCGGTTCCTCTCGCTCCGCTCCACCATCGACAATCGTAAGTTCTAGATTCAAGAGAAAAGAGAGGAAAAAGCACGAAGCAGAGCAGCTGTTCTCATCTTTGACGGCGATCAATGGTTTCTCCTACCTACTAGAAGGTCAGATCATCTCTCCTTGTTTCTCTTTTCTTTCGGAGATAGGGTTTGTCTCTCTCCTTACCCCCTCCCCCGCCCTTGTTCCTCTCCTACCTCCGTCTCTTCAAATTTCTCTCTCTCTATCGCTGATTTCCTCTCGTGATGCTTGCCCGACGGCGGCCCAAACCCTAATTCTAGATGGCTGAAGTGATGGTTGTCCGAGTATTCGCCCCCTGTACTCTCTCTGTTTTGTTTAGGTTATCTTATATTGGCCTATTTATTGCTTGTCGTACTGCCTCTAGTCCCAACCTCTCTGGGATTACTTGTTTCAGATCAGTGTAAGATGCAATGTTTCAACCCTTTAATTTACAAAACTAACCTACAGTCCGATGTGTTCTTGGATTTCAGTGCTTGTGGTGCACAATTAAGAAGACTCAGGATTCTAAGATTTCTCTTTCCTTCCGCTATGAGTCTTGAGCCATTCAATAGGTATGTACTTTCTATCAATTGCCTGAATTTCCTCTTCATCTTAATTAATGAATAAGGTTTCTATACCAAGCTTTGCTTTATTTGGATTATTTCATGGCAATGCAGATTGGTAAAGCTCGCTGCTCGAGCATTCTACGATGACATCACCATGAAAGGTGATAACCAGCCAAAGACTGGTAGGGGTGACAACCGAGGAATTGCTGTTGTTGTTCTTGATGCTCTCACAAGGTTAGTTAATAGACATTAGTTTGATCTCTTTATTTGATAATGGTATGGCAATTTGTTTGAATTATGGTTTCTAGTTTGCATGCCATTGAGATTTTTGTATGCTCAGGACGCATGACTTTTTGTGCCTTTTTGGCATATTTGTCTGGTAACAGAATGCATTTGGTCCTCTTTAGACTCTAGCTATTTAACAGATTATTGCAATAATATTGACAGATTGTACTTCTAGTAAAGCAATAATGTGAAGCATTAACAAACCAATCCATAAATTAATGTTTATGATTTTGGTGAAGTCAAGAAGTTAAAATTTTTTTGGATACTTATACTTTGCATAAGTTGCTGAAATCATTTTTCATGAAATAGTGAAAAATTAGCATGTATTAGGTTGAGCTATACTAAACAATGTTTGAACTCAGGTGGTAGTCAGATTTAGGCAGGCTCCGAAGACCTTGTCAGTTAATTACCCAATACTTCAACATGACCTGTTTAACACATGATTATATCCTTTTCTTTTAGTTAAAATAGGAGGTTGGAATTCGAACTATCCTATTTTTTTCTTTTTTCTGTTGAGGAATAGATATGAGAAGAAGAAATCCGGTACTTGACCAGAAGTAGATTTTTTTTAACTAATTCATTCACCAACAGGCCAGGCCTAGAAATACTGAGTTCTTACAGGGACAGATTAGCTGTTAACATTAGTCGGTACTGGCCAATGTACTTGGCCTGCTGGTCAAAGACAACTGATCAGTTGGATGGATTTGACCTGATTTTTTTTTTTGAATAAGAAATTTCAACTCGACATGAACCAGACCTGATTCCTCCTGATCTTATGCAAATCCTAGTATTGCTGTTTCCTTTGTTTGTTTGACAGATTTAAAATTTGTTCTACAGGCGTCAATGGGTTAGAGAGGAAGATTTGGCAAAGGCGTTGAGACTGCATTCAAAACAGCTCCGTCGTATTTTGAGATTTTTTGAGGAGGAAAAATTTGTCACTAGAGACCATCGAAAGGAGGTTTGTGGCATCCCTTTGTCATGTTTCCAATACCATCTCTCTTTATGCACGTTACGGTTTGTCTTGTTTAAAGTAAATAGTGTATACTTTTCAATCAAAAGTTTCTTATTTATAAAAAGATGATTGGCCCTATCGTGTTTAGCAAGACGTCTTTTTATGAAAAAATGATTGGTGCAATGTCATGTGTAACACTAAGTTGTTATCCACATCTTTGTATAATATAAAATTGCACTCTCTGTTGCTCATTCTGGAGTCAGTTCCATATTTCATGCAGAGAGTATATATAGTGGAACTCCCTCTTGGAGCCACAAAGCCACCTTTTGATGTGATTTTGGTCCCATTACTTTTAATATCTTGCACATTTGTATTCGTTTATTTTGTTTCCACTTCCAGTCAGCAAAAGGAGCAAAAATATTTAGTGCAGCTGTTGCTGCAGCAACTGGTGAAGGCCATCATACAGGTAAGGAAGGTGATGAGAAGGTCAAGATGCATACTCATTCATACTGCTGTTTGGACTATGCACAGGTAATATCAAATAATTAAGGTTTTATTCTGAAGTTTTATTGTTGATATCTTAAAATTTATAGTTCTTATTTGTTTTTCTTCAACATGAGCAGATCTATGATGTTGTTAGATATCGGATACACAAAATGAAGAAAAAGTTGAAAGATGAATTGGATAGCAGGAACACTGTTCAGACGTATGTCTGTCCTAATTGTGGAAAAAGGTAATAGATAATTGAAAGAATTTTTAAGGGTTTATTTGGTTGCTCATAAAAGCACAAACTTGCTTAAACTTTTACATATGCTGCTGTTATGTTGCATTTGTTATATCTGTTGCCACATGATGGAAATGTTGCTCAATATTACATGTGCTGATTGCAGATACTCCGCTTTTGATGCCCTGCAACTTATTAGTTATACCGATGATATGTTTCACTGTGAAAGATGTGATGGTGAACTTGTTGCGGAGAGTGACAAGCTTGCAGCTGATGAAATGGGAGACGGGGATGACAATCGGAGTCGTCGGCGGGAGAAATTGAAAGATCTTCTTCAGAGGATTGAGGTTTCTCTTTATTGCCTATTTTCCTATTGATATATGCTTTTTGGGATCATTCTTTGGCCTTGGGTAAGGATGGAAAACTCCACCACATGTAGGCAGAGGGGAGTGCTTCCCCAACCCACCCCTCCCAAAAAAATGCTTGGCTTCCAAAATAGTTATGTAATTATGCTCTCAGCCACAAAATATTTTGCAAAATATGCCTCTAAAACTATACTTTTAAACATAAGAAATTACAAAATATGCTTAATTTTCAAAATAATTATGAAATTTTGTCCTGCCGTAAATTTTTACCCTACCATCCATGGCTTGGCTCTGCCCCCGGATAGAAATATTACATATGGAGCTGAGATGATGTTCTCTTACCAATACTGATATTGATAAATCAGTGCAGATATTGCAATTCCTTCAGTTTTTCTTATCATGGTATATTTCTATGAGTTTTAGGAGCTCTTTTTTTTTTCTTTTTAAATTGTGCCAGACCTTGAACTTCATTTATTGGTTGTGGGAGGAACGCATGTGTTGCACCGAGCAACACCAACAATTCTTCTTTTTTTTTTTTTCAAGCAAGCAGCATTTAGTACACATTAGTTTTAGGTGCCTTTTGTGTTCCATGCTTTGGCAGGGTCTTTGTTATACTGATATCACTTGGCCTCTGTCTCTACCTGTTGCTATATCATAATAATTTCGTTTGTTTGAATTTATGTTAATGCAGGATCAATTGAAGCCATTGACCATACAACTGGCAAGGGTAAAAGACTTGCCAGTGCCTGATTTTGGGACACTTCAACAATGGGAGGCTCGAGCAAGTGCAGCTGCCAGGGGGTATGAAATTGATCCTAATGATGCTAATAAATCTTCTCAGGTTCCAGGATATGGTGGCACACCAATGCCTTCTCTTGGGGATACAAAGGTACGCCATGTTCAGTTCCCGATTTTGTTTCTTCTTC
Source organism: x Bolboschoenoplectus mariqueter (assembly GCA_037678475.1). Classification (NCBI taxonomy): domain Eukaryota; kingdom Viridiplantae; phylum Streptophyta; class Magnoliopsida; order Poales; family Cyperaceae; genus x Bolboschoenoplectus; species x Bolboschoenoplectus mariqueter. The sequence goes on along the minus strand of CM075236.1, from coordinate 2,244,979 downwards.
TTCTTCTTTTTTTTTAATTTTAGAAGTTTCTGTTCATGTCATATCCTATACGATGTGTTCAGTACCAAAACTGGTGCTAGCTGGATATAGCTGTTGTGTACTGCATTAGCTACTCGTGTTGCTTCTTCTCTGCTTATATTTATTGGGTTTTCTAATTGGGCATGGCACTTTCTTCTTTTCTGATTTTGGTTTATAACATTCCAGTAGAATTATGGCCATGCAGTATATGAATACAATCTGGTTGTCTGCGTTAGATTATTTCAATTTTTACTAATCTCTTTGTTTGGACATCAGTTGCTATTGAAATTCAAATGATAGGAACCACATGTGCTTTTGGCAACTTAAAAAGTTTCTAATAGACATTTGCAATTTGATAAATCTGTGTATCATTTTTTTGTGGTGTTAACTGTTGTGTTTTGGCAGGTTGAGGTGGATCTAGGTGGTGGTGGAGTGAAAGAGGAGGTACAGACAGAAGGTAAACCTACTAAGGCAAAGGTCCTGCCACCATGGATGATCAAAGAGGGAATGGTTCTTACAAAAGAACAGAGGGGTGAGGCTAGCCATGAGGCAGAGGTAACTCAAGAAGCCACCATCGATGACAAGAAACAAGCAGATTTGAAGGAGGATGACAAGAGCTTAGTGGTCAGTACTCGTAGCTTAACATGTGGTCTATTTCGAACTTCCAATAAAAAGAAACGGAAGAACATATGGTTGAAGTTGCAATGCTACCAGATTAGACTGGCTGGTTTGATACTGTTTAGCTTTAGGTGGACACTGGTCTAATTTCCTAGCCCTTCAGTACTCTTCTGCTTTTGGAAGTTAATGTAACACCCTAGCCATGTATTAGTATGTTGTTATCTATATATAAAGTTGTTGAAGGCTATGAAAAGCTGCTAAACAGTAAACATTTTGTCACTGGAAATTAAGGTTCCTTTGTTTCCTTTATTTGTGATATTAGGACGAGTACACAAAGGCATACTATGCTGCCTACTTCGCACAGCTGCAAGCGGCAGAAGCAGCTAGAAAATCAGAAAAGCAAGAAGATTTTGGGGTGTTTGCATCAGACCAGTTGTTTGGCACTACTGAAACATCAAGTAGCCGGCAAGTGGGAATGAAATCAAAACGAAGTGATGATGACAATGATGACGTCGAGTGGGAAGAAGCTCAACCTACTGGTACAAACCCCCACCTCCGAAGTACCTAAAGTATCTTTATACTAAATAAAAAAAATAACAACTATTTAATGGTGGTCACAGTATTATTAACATCAATAATGATAAATAACTAGTATAAGAAGTTAGAAAAAAATATGATTTTAAGATTCTCTATACCCTTCATGGACCTTTCAATTTGTATACAGAAAAGAATACTTTATCACCATCATATGGATAACCAAAGCACCAAAATATTTGCTGAATGCCCTTGCAATTTACTAATGTGCCTATCTTGGTCTCCAGTCAACAGAACTGTCTGAAGTCAGCATATTTTAGTTCCAAACTTATTTTGCTGCTCGAAGCAGGGGCAGCAAAGTGTCAGAATTGATGTTGTGCCAGGTCAAACTGTTTATATATTGTGACAAAATTGTCTGATCAATGGGGTAATGTTGGAGGCATAAGTAGAGTGTGTTTTTTTTTTGGGGGGGGCGAAGGACATGCTAGCAAAATTGTTTTCAGGGATGTAAAGAAGGATTAAAAGGTCTATGCTGAAAAGGCCTGCTTTCTCTCAATTACATGTACGAGCTAGTGATGGACCTGGGATGCGTTTATATTGATTGCTTTTAGCTATATATCTGTGTAGTTGTGGTGTTTAATTACCCTGTCCAAACTATTGACAGTCAGAAAACGACAACTCATTTATTCTGTTTTGTCTGCCCAGGTGATGCAGGAAATGCAGGTACATCATATAAGCTAGCCGATTTGAATATGGAAGCCAAGGAATCTGAGGAAGAAGAAGATGACGACATCGATTGGGAGGAGGGCTGATAGAGGAGTTGTGCAATGCTATATCCTGTGTGCCTCGACCTGTCTTAAGGTGATTGCTCTGGGTGCATGAATAAAAAAATATGTTCAACAGAAGTTTTCTGGGAAGTGGATTTTCATTGTGTTAATTGCACTTTCATTATTGTTGCTATCATTTGTGACTTGTTGTTGATGGATGAACACTAATTTTGCCTTTTTATAGCTAGAGAAATCTGATCTGGAGCGTAAATATGTGATTTTCTGCTTGGTCCTTCCTTTTAGTGAAGTTAACTTAATAATTCCCATACAAAGCTATTAGTTTTTTGTTTTATTGATTTCTCCTGGCGCCTAAACTTTTAGTTCCAGAAATTTGTTCCCTGGAATACTTAGTTTTGAACTCGCATCTCAAGCATAAAGAGTATGTATCTTAGAAAGTTTTGCTAGAGCTCTAGCTGTAGCTCTCAGGTTAAGATGGTGTTTATCTTTAGCGAAACACTTGAAATTATTAATTTTGTTTTGGCCACCGACTACAATTGCGTTGATTACTATAGCATTCATTACTCTTGAAGCAGACATGGAAGTTTTTTATAACAAGTATTTAAGCAGATCTCTATTGTAACTATGTAGTTTCGTTGTAATTTTTTCATACCATAAATTATATATGATTGAAGAAAGCTAGAAGATACAGTTATTAATGCTATTGCTATGGCTAAAGTTGTTATTCGTTAAAAATAAGCATATTTAATATTTATTCATTGCCATCCGTGGCCAGTTTATACAGGTATAGAAAAATCTATTCTTAAACCGAGTAAACAAAAATTTTGAGAATTTAGCAATTAACTTGATCGCTTCCTCATAAGACTTGATCAGAAACTAGTGTTCAACATACCTCGAATGGACAACACATTCTGTTTTTCAATTATATTGTTATTATCTTTTGCTTTTACGGGGGGACAACAATAAATATGATTATGTACTAACTTGTAGACGCGTCAATAATAACTTTTAGTTTTGATGATAGAAAATGGTCAAATATATACATTAATTTCAATTTTTTTGTACTGTAACTAAAATATAGATGATCAGAAAGAGGAATTGCTTAACAATAGTTTATTTTAATAATCTTGACGATGAATTTCTCAAACAGAAAAACATAATATAAGATAAAAAAAACTAAAAATATATTATCAAACATGCGGATAGTCGAATAATTAAATTCATATAATTTTAATATTATTTGATGATGTATTAAAAACTATTAAGATTTTCAAATTAATTGACGTACTGCAAAATATACATCAAATCTTGTCAAATTTATAATATAAACTTTATTTTAAAAATTGTCAATATCGTCAAGAATTATCCAAGCGATTCACTTCTTTCAAATAGAACTTGTCATATAAAAATACCTATCACGATATACATTCGTTGTTATCCGTTCATACTCGTCTTTAAGACTGGTTGGAAACTTGGAATGGACCACGAACCAAACTGTTATTTAAAACTTTGATATCTATGTTATAAAAAATGATCTCTCTCTTTTCTATTAATATGCCCCGACAGTGTGACATGCTTCTTTAGTCAGCCATGTGGACAGTTTCAAGATGCCAATCCAATGAACCTGGAAGAAACATCGCTATATATATATATGTAATGGTCGGTTCAAGATATGAAGATATACACTCAGCACGCCTTTTGTCAAAATACAGATATCTACCTCACTTCTCTTCTCCTCTCTTCTCTTCTCTTCTCAGAGGCAATGATGTTTCAAAAGCACTGTAAATTTGTAATTCGCTTTTTACATGTACGCTTGGATTGGATGAAATTTGGTTCTGAGAATGTTTACGCTTAGGCAACACTTTATTTAGTATGAGTGTATGACTGACTAGTTCTTAGTTTGAGATCCGAACGATGGATCCCTTTTTCATTGTGAGAAACCCGTAGAACTGGATCCATGTTTTAACTGCACATCTGACATTCAATGAGTTTATATTATAATGTGTCATAAAAAGAAATGAGTTTGTATTGTGTATTATATCATAACTACCACGATAGTCATTGTTATAGTCTTTTATAACTTCGGAATAAGAAGACCTCAATGATATAGATTAAATTCGAAAAAAATTCTTTAAAATAAAAAAAATTTGTAGGCATATTTTTTTACATATAAATTATTTCTATTTGAATTTCATACAATTCAAACATCGCTAAATATTTCATCAAGAATAATTAAAATTACACAATTTAAATATAGTAGTCTTTGATAAAATAATAAATCACACTTAAATTGCATGACATTTCAAATATAATCAATCTATAAATCCGAGAATATATTAATAATTTTTTTAATCCTAAAATATGTTTTTGAAATAGTTTAATTTTTCCTAATAGATATCTAAAAAAACTTAATTTATGAAAAATATCCAATATTAAGATTGTGAAAACAACCATTATCAAGTAAGTAAGTGATCCTTACTCTTATTAAAAAAAATAAATATTATGGCGACATACATTGAACTTACAAATATCCCAAACAAACAACAATAAAATTTAGCAAAAGTTTGGTCTCCCTCCTTTTTCTCCCAAGAACCGCTTGTCGGTACTTGACTGGACCGACCGGATCCCACCACTCACTCACTCACTCACTCACTCACTCACTCACTCACAACAGCTTCCCTTTATTATTATATTTCTACGCAAGTCAAATTCTCCGACTATCACAAATCGACGCATCCCTTGTGCACGCCGCGTGGCACCGTCCCACCTTGGTTTTCATGGCCTGGTCGGTGTACAACGACCCCTCCGACACGGCGCCGGAGTACACGTGTCTTGCATCCTCGATCGCTCCTTCAGGCTTAAGCGTCGTTGGCGACCATTTACCTGTCTAATAATAATTAAGGAAAATGTTACGGAGATATCATTATTGATGTCGTTATTATCATACGAACTTATTTATATATATTAAATGAGTTATTATATATATTAATGATTTTATTATGTATAATTTTTTTATTACTTAACTTAAATATTATTAATATGTATAATAACTCATTTAAGTTGCATAATGATGATAATGTACAAAATCAATTTGTATAATAAAATCATTAATATGTATCATAATTCATTTAAGTTATATAATAATAATAATATTGTATAAAATGAGTTTGCATAATAAAATCATTAATATGTATAATGATTTATTTAATGTATATAATTGAGTCTGTATCGATGACGGTATTAAAAAATATATATGTACATCAGCTCCCAATAATTAATTTGTCTAACATAACAACTTTACTAACTATTATTATTATTAAATCTTATTTCGGAAGGAGGCTTCAGGCTCCGTCCTGCATTTTTTTTTAAATCCCAAACGAACGAACACATATATAAAAACCGTTGCACACTGTCATGTATATGTTTTAATTTTTCTTTTTTTTTGAAATAAGAATTAATTTTAATCTCGATATTTATTTTTTTTCATATATATTTACAGAATTTAAATCTACATCTCTTCGTAAAAAAACGAGACATCACTATCTATATTAGACTTATAATTTTATATATGTTCCACCTATTGTGCACACATGTAATATTGAAAATTTTAGCATTTGTACTTTTTGCGGATAGAGATTAAGAGGTATGTAAATAGCATTTACATTTTTTAGACTTCAATTCAAATTAAAATAAAAATTCAGTTGTCATAAGATTACCATCATCCTTTTTCTCAAAAAAAAAAAAAAGTTGTCAAAAGATTTTATATGAACAGAGAGAGTAATTTTTCAAATGGTTTTTCACAATTTTATTTTATTAATTGAATTAAAAAAATTTATTATAAAATATTTAATTACTAAATGCACGATGGGAGCATTTAACTACTGATTTTTGAACTTTCATGTGAATCATTTTTTTCCGAATTAATTAAGTACATTTATTTAGCTGTTTTCCTCAAAGTGTAGAAATAGACACGTCACAATGTGTGATGTCACGTGTCACCACCATCTTTAAATAACTTAACTTATTTGACTGCGTCAAATTACCCGTTTTGTGGGCTATTCCCTAACACGTGGCACATGGTGGTTTCTTCCCTGATATCATCCCATTTGGCACTTAATTTATATTATTATTATCATTATTGTATAGATAGAAATAGCCCCTGATTATTTTCCCTTTTCACAAAAACACCACCAAGGTTATGTGGTGTGGAATAAAGTTTATAAAAAGAATGTACCTAATTAATTAAGAAAGGGGATCTTGATAACTAATATTTTGATAATCTTAATAATTATTTTTTAAATAATTTCAAAATAAATTTTAAAAATTTTTAACAATAGAAAAAATTTACAAATATATTTTATAATTTATAAATTAATCATGTTTCAATTGTCATATAATTTAAGAATCATTCGATATCTTATTATTTGTATTAAATTTTAGACTGTTGAAAGTTTCATATAATTTTGATTGTTTTTAATAGAGCATCAAATGATATTTAAATTGAATGAAATTTGAAACACGATCAATCTATAATTTCAAAAATATGTCTATAATTTTTTTTCTATATTCAAAATTTATTTTAAAATGATTTAAAAAATGATTTTCAAAGTTGACAAATTATTAATTATCAAGGGTTCCCTCCCATTAATTAATGACATGTATGAACTGTTTTTGTCTGTCAGATTGACAAGGAAGGGTTAATGGATAAACACTTTATTTTTCTTTATTGATAGACCAACAATGTTATTTTTTTTTTTGCAGATATAAAAATGCGAGTCTAAATTACTCAACTTTAAAGGATTTTTCATTCGGATTTCAAATTATAGAGTTATTTTTTTATTTCCACACTTTATTTTTCAATCAATTGCAATATATAGTTTAGGAGCTTCTACAATGATAGAACATTATTTTTGTCTGTTAAATATTGACAATTCTTTTTTTTTTTATCATCCAAGACACTTTAGATCCCTTGTTTCATAAATCATATAGCTTAGAGTGCATTCCGTAGTCCATCACTTTTCCATCACGTTAAATGTTAATAAACATTTTTTTTTTATTTATCAACTGAAGTGTCTTCATAGTTTTTTTTTTTTTTTTGAGATAACGATGAAGTCATTCAACTTTAAATGTTCATAAAAAATTTAATCTGAATTTTGAATAATGCGACCTCCTATATAAAAAAATATTATCTTTATTACTAAATTAAAAGTTAATTCTCAATTGTCTTCATTGTGATTATCTATTAAACTAAACTATTTATTTGTACAATTTATGTAAATTACGTAATATTTTTATTGTTAACATTTATATATTTTTAATTAAAAAAACTAGACAATTACTATTAACAAATAAGGATGCAAAAGTAGTTGACAGTAAAAATGGTGGATATTTAAAAGTGATGATTAGTACAAAATGGTGGATAGTAAAAGTGACAGGCACTTATCATGTGTTGACCTGAGAATAACATGTCATCAAATGTTGGCATAACAACAAGCTACTAATTTAAAATTAATTAACATATCTCAAGTGCTATCTAAAGATGATTAAATGTTAATGCAGAAGAAATTACTGTATTGTTGTACGAAATAATCTAAAGATGTTATTTGTTAACCTATATTAACATCTACTATTTTTTTTTAGTTTTACTATAAAATGGAGAGGGGTCGCTTGATAATGGTTATTTTGATAATATTGATAATGAGATTTCATATTAATTCAAAAAAAAATTTATAGATATATTATTGAACTTATAGATTGATCGTGTGTCAAATTTCATGCAATTTAAATTACATTTGATATTTCATCAAAAACCGTTAAATATAAACCATTACAAATTATATAAATTTTAATGATCTTTAATGGACGATCATATGAAACTCAAATTGTATGCAATTTGAAACACGATCAATCTCTACGTTCAAAAATATATCTACAAATATTTTTCTATTTTTAAAATTTTTTTATATTTATTTAAAAATTTATTGTCAAAATAACCGAATAATCCCCTCCCCTTATGGGATAAATGAGGAGCTAATGTCATCATATCCCCCCCCCCCCCCCCCCCCCCCAAATAAAATTATTTTTAATAATTATATATTTCTCCCCCATCTCCTTTGCAACTTTTAATGCACAATCACCTTCTAAAAACAACCATCATTTAAAATAACAAATGATCAAAATATCAAAAAATCTATATAATTTCATCTTAATAATTTTTTGTTCCTCAAATTTGAAGGCCAAATAGGTACTTGGAAAAAGTTCAAGAAACAAAGATACGATGCATTGAACTAATTATTTTTAGTTATATTTTTACAATAGATATTATACCTTTTTAAAATATATTTTGGGTACAATTTATTGTATTTTAATATAAAACTAGCCAAAAATTTGAACAAATCTTTATTAAATGGAAAAAAAAGTTAGATCTTTTAAATTACTAAAATAACTTTAATAATTGCTGAATTACAGAAATATTTTCATCATTTATGAATGCCAGCTAGTAATATTAATTGAATTTAATGATCAGAGAATTTGTTGCCATAAATTAAAAGTCGAAACAACAACTGTTAGAATTAAAGATTTCTGAGACGATTATCATAATTTAAAGTTTTAGATGACGTGGCTGCATTACCCAAAAATAAAACTTATATTATATCTCGTGCGTTCAGTTAAAAACATTGAGTTATTGATTATCTTGTGATATGAACAAAATCTAAACTTTTTCTAATTTGATTATGTAAGAAGAAAAAAGATAAGACCCAGAGGCAGTTTTTTTTAAAAAGAAAAAGAAAAATAAAGAAACAAGAATTCAGTAAATAAAAACGAAACGGTCGCATTGATTTCATGACCTCCTATTTTGTCTTGTTCAGTGAAATAAATCGGGATAATGCTTATCTTTTCTCATTTAATTACGTTTATTTTATTTCCGTTAAAGCAATACTTTTATGCAAAAAAAAAAATGCAGCATTTCTGGCACAAAATAATAATTCAACCAAAGTGAAAAGGCAGCTTATTTAATTATGCACGTCGTCAATTTTGTTTTGTTTTTATAAGACTCCGCATCCCATTTATACATGCTCCAACAATATTGATTAATTTTGAATTGAATTTTCTACAAATTTTGCACCTCTTCAAAACAATAATAATAATAATAATAAAAAAAAAAGAAGAATTCTTGTGGCCTAAAACTAAAAGATATATGGGGCCCACTCATCAGATCAGATTTGTTTTGGATTATTTCCTCCTCTCTCTCTCTCTCTCTCCAGTCTCCTACCTAGCGCACTTTATCCTCTCTCGATATCTGCTGAGCTGGCCCAATGAAGAGACGCCTATGTGGCGCCTCCTACGTCGGTGTGGTGACTATGGTCACGCTCAGCCGTCCGATGTGGCAAGGTGCGGATTGAAAAGATGTAGTCGGGACTGGGACAGTGTACCTTGTCGACACGCACAGAGCGAGCGAGAGAGAGCGAGAGAGAGAGAGAGAGTGGTGAGTGGGGTTGTTTCTCTAACTTCGAACGTAGCGAAATCAAATAAATTCCAACCACAAACGCAGTGCGCGTCACCCCTATTTCACTCTTCACTCCAACAAACCACTGAATTCGTCTCCATCGCACACACACTATAAGCCCCAGAACAGAACCCCCTCCACTCCCCTGCCTCCTCTCTTATAAGAAACCCCAATTGCTCGAGCTTTAATCAGCTTATCGGATTAGGATTCGTTCGACTCTATATAGAGCGTCTTTAGTTCTGTACTGTTTTGCGCTTTTTGGACAGGGAGAGAGTGTGAGCTTAGGTTCCATGGCTCTAGCAACAAGCTTTTCTTTGCCTACGCATTCGCTCGGAGTGCTGCCTTCGGATCTCCAAAAGAGTAACGCTGTCGCCTCCGTTTTGTTCGCTCCAATCCAGCTCCATTGCAATAAGAGCCACAATAGGCTATGCAAGGTTTGTTTTCTCGGAGCTTTTTTTTCACAATTTTCTGTTTCTCTTTCTCAAATTTTGAAGGTGCCTTGATGAGTTCTTTTCTGTGTAGTGATTGCCATTTCCCTTTTTTAGGAAAAGATTATGCTAACTTGTTTTTTATTATTTCTGTTATTCATCATATTTTTTTTGTTATACAGCCTAGGAGAAGAGCATGTGTCTCTGCCTCTATGTCAGAGCAAGGGGAATACTATGCACAGAGGCCACCGACTCCGCTGCTAGACACCATCAACTACCCAATCCACATGAAGAACCTCTCAATGAAGGTAGATTCTCAATCTTACAAAATTTACTCTTAAAGGTGTTTGATGAAAAGCTTACAAGAGTTATTTACCTCTAGTACAGGAGCTTAAACAGCTGGCAGATGAGCTTCGATCAGATGTAATTTTTCATGTTTCAAAAACCGGAGGCCATCTCGGCTCAAGTCTAGGCGTGGTGGAATTAACCGTGGCTCTCCACTACGTTTTCAATTGCCCTCAAGATAGGATATTGTGGGATGTTGGCCATCAGGTTAGAACTGTTGCTTTATTTATTGATTTATCTTTCCTTCTTGTTCTCATGGATTAAATTTTGCTATCAAATTGATTTCTTAAATTTTACTATATTACCCGAATAAAATGAGCTCAGCATGAATAGATTCTTTGGGCAATTAATTTGCTTGCATTGCATGTGATTTGCCACATGAGGTTAGGTTTAGAACCTCATTATTTTCAGAATTATTAGCTTATTAACAGATTGGACCTTGATAAAGTGAGTTATTGAATATCACTAAAGTTCTTAGAACGAAAAATGCACTAAAGTTCTTAGATTTATTGCATAAAAACTGATATATAATTAAACTATGTACAGTCATATCCACACAAAATCTTGACTGGGAGGAGGGACAAGATGCCTACTCTGAGGCAAACTAATGGCTTGTCGGGATTCACCAAGCGATCTGAGAGTGAATATGACTGCTTTGGCACTGGGCACAGCTCAACCAGTATCTCGGCTGCTCTTGGTAAATGTTTAGCTCTATCTGGATTCTAATTTTTATTATTTAATTTTACTCTTGAATTTTGTGATTCAAATATATTGTTGAATAATCGATGTGTAAGAATAGTTGTTAAATGTATCATCCTCTAGAAGCTAAGTACGCGATTGACTTCCTAAATTGTTTTTAGAACATTTTTATAATTAAGGACTATTAAAATAACTATGTATCAATGAAGTTCAATATGTGATGCTTTTCTTGTAAAGAATTAGGCTTCACCAACCAGCTTTCACTAACAAATGAAAGAGAGCTTACAAGATGCAATGTTTAAATTATTAAAAACGACAAAGAAAGATAATGTACCTTATTCTAAATACAGGTATACTATATCAGCACGCCTCAAGAGTCAACCACTCAATAATTTTATATATCCTAGGTCCTGAAACAAAAGCATCCTGATATGACTATCCACTAAGCTTATATGCACAAACTGCCTCTAAATACTAAATTTTTCCAAAGACCCCCCAAAGAAAGAATAAACAACCACACCCAACAAAAATGCTAAGTGGGTCAAAAAATTGTCATTCTTCCAAAGAAACTCCTTGTAATGTACAATTACCTGTGCAAACACTGTTACTCAAGTTCTACTTTCATGACTCACTGATGTCTTTTTTTTTTCTTTTTTGGATTAAAAAAATGAGCAGGTATGGCAATTGGAAGGGACCTGAAGGAAAAAAAGAACAAGGTAATAGCAGTAATCGGAGATGGTGCCATGACTGCAGGACAAGCATACGAGGCCATGAACAATGCTGGCTATCTAGACTCTGATATGATTGTCATATTAAATGACAACAAACAAGTTTCTCTACCAACTGCCAGCCTTGATGGACCTATCCCACCAGTTGGAGCCCTGAGCAGTGCCCTTAGCAGACTACAGTCTAGCCGACCTTTAAGAGAACTCAGGGAGGTTGCAAAGGTACAAAAGTTATATACTAATAATTTTAGTGTTTACATATTTTCAAGTACTGATAGAACCGAACTAAATCTCGTGCTTGGTATTATTTCAGGGAATGACAAAGCAGATTGGTGGATCAGTGCATGAAATTGCGGCAAAAGTTGATGAGTACGCGAGAGGTATGATAAGTGGGTCCCGCTCAACTCTGTTTGAGGAGCTTGGCCTTTATTACATTGGACCAGTCGATGGGCACAATATGGATGACCTAATAACGATTCTTAACGAAGTCAAGAGCACAAAGATAACTGGCCCAGTGCTCATACATGTGATTACTGAGAAAGGCCGTGGGTATCCATATGCAGAGAGAGCTGCTGATAAATATCATGGTATGCAACTATGCAACTATGCAACTATTAGAAGCACTGTGAAGTGCACAAATTGAAATATTTGAGCCTTCTCCGTTTAATAAATTATAAATAGTTAACAAGTCTTTCAATTGAAAGTATAATTTATGGAGTGCAACATTACATCAATGTAATTTTGGGAAATATGCGGTTCTAAATTAAAGCATGACAAATTTTATATTTATTTTACTTTTTTTTTAATACTATATTAGTTACGGCCTTAGTCCTTCTCTCTCTATCTATATATATCTCTATCCTGGAATATTGACAAACAGTTTAAGTAATATTCTGGTCCTGGTAAAGTATCTGTAAATAAGGTATTTTATTATGATATTATTGCTTTTATCATGTAACAGTTCTCTGAATTTGAAGCCTGGTTTTGCATATTGTAGCCTTCCAAGGACAACAGTTTTACAATCGTACTTCCGCTATATAGCCTATGGTATAATCATTGTAGTGCCGTTTGCATGCAGGTGTCGCAAAATTTGATCCCGCAACTGGAAAGCAATTCAAGTCAAGTGGCAGCACCCAATCCTACACTAACTACTTTGCGCAAGCATTGATAGCGGAGGCAGAGGTTGACAAGGACATAGTTGCAATTCATGCCGCTATGGGAGGTGGCACTGGCCTTAACTACTTCCTTCGCCGGTTCCCTGACCGGTGCTTCGATGTGGGCATTGCTGAGCAACATGCTGTAACTTTTGCAGCTGGCATGGCATGTGAGGGTATCAAACCGTTCTGTGCAATTTACTCGTCCTTCTTACAAAGAGCTTATGATCAAGTATGTCCATTTTCTTTATAAACTGTTCTAGTATTGCTTCTTGTTCATGTATTTGCTGCTAATGTGCAATGTTGAAATTTACTGTTGGCATCATAATTATCTGCCTTCCTTTGCTGTATGATTTTGTCCTCTGTATCATTTCAATGAATTTCTTTTCTGGTTTAGGGTCTTAGATTGATTGAAGTTTTGAGTATAGTAAGCTTTCAGTTGGATGATTACTGCCCATAAGGCTTAAGTGTCAATCTTATATTTCTAGGTGCCGCACTCGTGAATTTGGGGCTCAGAGATTAGGATTCCATGTTATTATCAGGTTTTAATGTTTCATAATAAAATGAACCGTGGAGTTTGTTCCTATTGCATATAGAAATCTTTTGTTAACAAGCATGCAAAATATATTGAACTCCTTTGCCTCATATGTAAACTTGGAAGCTCTTAACTGAGCAAAAATTGGTAAAAAGAATAAAAAAGGACAGGCATTGGTAAAGTTCCTTCCTTTTATTCTAGTAATTCACCAATGATGTTGTGTAAACAACTCAAATGGATAATGATTTGCTTTTGGTTAACCATTACCTGGTGGTTGGTACACAGGTTATACATGACGTGGATCTGCAAAAGTTACCAGTGAGGTTTGCAATGGACCGAGCTGGGCTGGTTGGTGCAGATGGGCCAACTCACTCTGGTTCCTTTGACGTGACATACATGGCGTGTCTCCCCAACATGGTCGTCATGGCACCTTCTGACGAGGCTGAACTATTTCACATGGTAGCAACTGCTGCCGCAATAGATGATAGGCCATCCTGCTTCCGTTACCCTAGAGGAAATGGTATTGGTGTCCCCCTTCCCCCAGGAAATAAAGGTGTCCCACTTGAGGTAATAGGCTTGTAGCTATGCTTTTAGTTTATTAACTCAGAAGTGCTATATTATGTTGAGTCTGTCAAGCACTGGAATCATGGCACAGTGCCTTTCATATTCCCAAAAAGGATCAAAACAGATCAATCATTCTTTCCAGGTTTCCTATTGAATGGGAATCCACTCCTACCTTGAATCGGAAATCCATGTTTTCGGTAAAATTAAATCCGATTCAGTTATCAGGCAAAGCTGTATAGAAACATGAATTATTGTCTTGTTCAATACCAACATCAGCTAATTTCAAATTCCACTTCCTGCAACTCTGGTACAGCCATCAGCACCAGATCGGTTGAGTTGCACCTCACAGCAAGCTGTGTCTCAGGCTGTGTCTGTGCCAGATTCCAGTTGAGCTGGAAAATGCTGTTATGCATTTTAGTTGTTTTACCTTTTTTTGTTGTTGTTTTGTGCTTGTCCAACGCTTGATTAGTGTTATTTAGTTTACTAGTAATTTTGTGCTTAGAAAATCCTTCCTTCTGTCAAGTTCCGTTAGATGCTACTGATGCAACCTTTGCCTAAGATAGACTAAGCACTGCTCCTATGAAAACTTTACATAAAGTTTGCCTCAACATATATGACAATTTAACAGTGTAGTGATTCACAGGTAGGTAAAGGGAGGATACTTTTGGAAGGACAGAGGGTGGCTCTTCTAGGTTATGGATCTGCCGTTCAGAACTGCTTGGCTGCTGCATCTCTCGTGGAGATGCATGGTCTTAAAATTACAGTTGCTGATGCAAGGTTTTGTAAGCCATTGGATCGATCTCTTATCAGGAGCCTTGCCAAGTCTCATGAGGTGCTGATCACAGTTGAAGAGGGCTCAATAGGTGGTTTCGGTTCCCATGTGGCTCAGTTCATGTCTCTTGATGGCCTACTAGATGGCAATATAAAGGTATAAGCTTCATAACTTGCTTTACAATACTCGCTGTAGTAAATTTTACTAGCATGAAATTTTAAATTTTTTTGGCAGCACTTCCAATTATGGTGATATTCTAAATTAAACCTAAAACGTAACTATTGCTAATCTTAGCATCTTGATTTTCTTCTACAGTGGAGACCCTTGGTGCTTCCTGATAGGTACATTGAACATGGCGCACCTGCTGATCAGTTAGCCGAGGCCGGCCTGACAGCATCTCACATTGCTGCAACTGTGTTCAACATAATCGGACAGACAAGGGAGGCTCTTAATATCATGTCATAGTAAATTTAGTGCTGATTTAGCTTGCAGTTCTATTTGCATTGAGGAGATTGTGCTCTGTGGTCTACTCATAATGACCTATATGTACATGTTGTAGAAATGTCATTAGTTCCGGAATCCCTGATGTAGTTCTTGAATTGAAGCTGATTTGTGGAATAATGCTGGTTGTTAACTAATAATAAAATAAAGGCAATTCCTTCAAAGAATGTATTATCGAGAGAGGTGGAAGAATGAATGGGTTAGAGTTGGATGCAAAGGTCTATGGCCAGAACTCTTAACGATTTGAGGATGGCGTGATTAAGTTTGAATTTTAGATTCCGCTTTAAATCTGTTTATTTTTTTGTCCTGTCAGAGTGAACCTAGATCATTGTAAAACCAGCAAAGAAAATCTCCAATGGATAAAATTTAGTCTTTTATAGGGATGTTGATTGGGCTTTCTACACTGTCCTGATCGTCAACCTACTTTTCTCAGTCTAAATTGTCAAAAATGGTGTACAAATTACTGTTATCTTTTTCATTTTTCTGAAGTAGATCGGTGATTCTTTTAGAATCAAACTTTGATAGATCCAAGGATCCGAATAATATTTTTGCACGTGAACAATACAAAAATATAAATCAATTAGTTACTAAAGCTAGTGCCTGGATACACAAAGGCGAAATACGCTTTATTCATTTAAATTATCATATATAATAAATATCAGCTTAGTTTCACTTTCGGCCTAAAACATCTTATTCCACTTTCCTATCTCTCCATTTAGAAAACACATTGCCACTCGCTATCAAGTATGGACCCTACAATAATAATCCAATCAGATCTAAACAATAAGTATCAAATCAAACATGAAACATCACCACCATGGAATTTTCTCATGAATTCTAACCTTTTACCCACCCCCCATCCTCATCAGCTTTCTCCACAGCCTCCCCATCTCTCCGTACACATCCTCCGTCGGTAACTCAAACCGGCAACACGGGCACGTGTTCTTCCTTCCCAACCACCGCAATGCACAGCTCCAGTGAAACCGATGCCCGCATGGCAATTCGCACACATCTCTACCCGCTTCCATCTCTTCCTTACACACAACACACTCGCCACTATCTCCTCGGCTCTCAACTGATGGCAGTGATACCACAGCTGCTGATGATGCAGCCATTTCACCGTCAGATTTTGCGGTGCCACCAGATACAACGTGTAAAAACCTCCTGCACTTGGCAGCAGTGTCGACATAGTGGCTGACGACAGGCCATGAGGTGGATCCAAGACCAGAGGGACTGAGAAGAGAGGTTAGAAGGTGAGTGGTTATGGTTGAATGCCAATTGACAGGCGAAGGAGAAGTATTTGGAGAGTAGGAATCACACATGGCCATGAGGAGAATGGCAGCGTCGAAATCAAGGAGGCGAAGGCGGTGAGAGGGAGAAGGGGAAAGGAGGAGGAGGTTTAGGTAATGGAGGAGGAGGCGAGCGAGTAGGAGCGATTTCTGAGAGAGGGAGAGGGAGTGGAGGCGAGCTAGAGCGAGTGAGAAATGCGAGGGTGAGAGGAGGAGGAAGGCGAGGCGGGAGCGAATGAAGCGGTGGTCTGTGGAGAGAGAGGAGATGAGAGAAGAGAAGGAGCGAGGTGGATGAGAGAGGATCGCTGCCATTAGGTTGTCGGAAGGAGAAAAGGAGGAGGTGGTGGTGGTGAAATGGTGATCCATTGGTTACAGTGGGATGATGGAAAGGGGAGCAGTTAGAGTAGGATTGGCGCGAGTTGGCCTTTTTATGGGAGGATCTAATTCGCTCCTTTCTCTTTTTCAAAAAAGGAGTTTCAGTTCCTATCCACACATGTATTTTTCGCTGCATGATACTATAAGTATCTACACCGTTTGATTTAGATCGGACGATTTGTATCTACTCTTCAGAAAAACCTCATCTTGGGGTTGCTCTGTCGGGACTTATTTATATCGGCTGGTTTTGCATTGACAGGTCTAGATTTGTTTGAGATTATGCGTAAATTTACCGACTAATGGAGAGGATCTATGTCGAATGACCGAGGGGAATGAAAGAGGAATGGAGGATAAATTGTTACTGTTGAGTGCTGTGGCCTTTGAAGTGGATACTGTAGGCATTTTAATATTGAAGGTGTATGGCAAGATGGCTTTTTTGGGAAATTAGATCTGAACCGATTAATCATCTCATAGTAAGATAAAATTATAATCAAATAGAGTCAATTATTTTTAAAGAAATCAGACTACTTTGAACTCAGAAATTATGCATATATATAGGGAGACTAAACAATATAATTATGTTTTATTGGTGGACCTTTACCGAAGAAACTTTCGGGCATATCTAAAACCGTAAAACACGGTGGATTTTTTTAAAAAAAAAATTATTCTTACACCTCATATTTTATATCCCTTATCTGCACATCAAAATTATTTATACTATATAAATAATTTATTTATATCTGAATTTCTAAGTATTTATAGTTAGTATATAAGATATTTTCAGTTTTCTTTTCTAAATAATTATAGAAAAAATTAAGTTAAAAATTTTATTGTACAAGTAAAAATATAGCTTACATAATATTTCTTTTTAATAATATAAAATATAAATATTTTTATTATTAAATATAAATATTTTTTAAAAATATATAAATATATTTGAGGTGCTCATAAGAGGTATAATTAAGGGATACAATTATATGTTCATTTAACTTGCTTTAACTTGTTTTTCCAATACTGTGATTGAAACTCTATGTAGTTATATAGATAGAGTAATATTCAAATTGTTATACATAAACTTAGTAACTTTTTTTCACTAAAAAAATTAGTGAGATTTTTTTAATTAATTTCTAAATCTATAAGACATAAGATATTTTTATTCAAATAATTAATTACAATCATTCGATTATAGTAACATCAACTTTTCATGACATTCTTCTTTCAATTGTCGCTATTAAAGAAAGAGATATCAACAAATATGAAAATTAATTATGAGTTATATTGGTAATTAACATTTTGTTCATCCGGATAAGAAATCAATTTCATAACTCGCTTCCTTGAATCTTAATATGAGTTTATAGAGCTTGTTAGTGATTTTTTCCCTAGTTTTTTTTTTCACTGTATATATAAAACATTTTTTTTTGTCAATTTTCCTTCCAAATAAAGTTCATCAATGAAGTTTGAGAAGACGGATATAATTGTTGAAACTTGAAACAGAAGCAATTATATTCTCCAAAGAAGTTTCTTCTTTTAAACAAAAAAGAATATCTTGCTGTGTTTTATTTCTTAATTTATTACCGCACGTACAGAAATTAATATCATAATAATACGCAGGGAAGTGTCAAGAACCCGTTTAACTTACAAGTAATAAGATAAGAGATACCATGATATTCATTTAACAAAATAATTAGGTTGGAATTGGATAAACAATAAGCAGCCAAAGTGGTCACTGATTTGAGAAGACGCATATAATAAATACACAATCATCGGTACTTGGAGTAGATGGGGATATGTGGCCCACATGTCGGCGTCGTATTTGGAAGTAAGGGACTTTGAAATCGTCGTCTTCCCCATGCATTCTATTCCCTTCATGGGGGTGAATGGTGATCGCATGTGCACTCGTCCCTACTCAGTCACCACTCACCAGCGCCAGATCCCAGGTCTCTCTCTACTCTCTTCCCTAGATGATGATGACTCATGAGTTGTGATGTGTGTTAGCAAGACTCGCAACGTGTTATTTCATCCTCGATCAAGGTGAAATCAGTAGTTTAGTTTTTGTATCAAATTAAAAGTATATATACGTACGGATTATATCGGGTGGGATCTGCTAGCTAGGGTCCATTATATATTATGGATGAGTGTTGAAGGGAATTAAAAATCGGATGCATGCTCGTCAAATCTTTTTTATTTGGATATTTTTCCATCATTAATATATTAAAATTGAATATTTAGTTGTATACCCATCAAAACTTCGTTGCTTTGTGAGATATATACCTTCATAACTTCTTTGATCCTAATCAAATGAACATTAAAGATTCATTACAAATTTAATGGATAAAATTAAATTTCCTAACTATCTCAGTTCGTTTATGCACTGTGTTTCTATATATTGACGTGGAAGGAACTATAAGCAAGGATGCAAAAGATGGATTGGCATGCCACATGCCTATATATGCTGAGATGCTAGAGGCATGGAAGCTCATGGAGATGCTCCAAGCTACTTTCTTCTACTGTTTAGAAATGGAAACTATGAAGCCCCTTAACTTTCAAGTCCGAGTAGTTTTATATTCCTATGTAGGTTATACTTATCCTCACATTCTTGTGTTATAATTTTCATAATGTAATATTTTCTTTAACCTCCATAATAAAAACAGATTCAAAAATCTTGGTCTAAAGTTTTTCTTTTTTCAATAATGTTTACATGTTATCCGTTGTAGCTACAGTAGTGCAGGTGATGTATAATTTTACAATTATAAGCCGCCATATGGCCGCAAAAAATCAGTCAGTGATTTTGACAAGATGATTTTTCTCTATCAGGAACAGTTCTTCGTTTTCATTCCAATGAGAAAACGCCAGTGTCCTTTAAAAGATCCAGCACAGCATGCTTCATGTCGTAATATGTTAATTGAACAGATTGGACACTGAAATGGTGTAAGTTGTCTACTAATCTACTGTGATATAATATAAAAAGGAAAAAAAATTGAGTGTAGTGTGTAGGATGTACAAATTATGGCGCGCACAAACTGTTCAACGAATCATTTTCTCAGCCAAAAAAAAAAAACACACACACGCAACTATTTTGATGGTAGTTTGCACTCGGAACTTCTTCCACTTGTTATTTTCCAAACTAAAATTATTACCAAATGAAAACGCGCGTGGGAGGTATATATATATATATATGTCAGTAACAGAGAGTTCTGTCTTCCAAAAGGCAGTGATAAAGCGGTGAGAGGTCCCTTAAGTGAGGCGCAGGTGAGCGTATCCCACATCCCACAGCGTTTGGCAATTGGCATTTGGCACATCAATAATCGAGAATTGGAGATAGGTATATTATATTGTATAGGCGCCTATATTATGCATGCTGATCAGCAGCGGCTTTTCTGCAGTCAGTGGAGCCAAAGAACCATGTGCTTCCAAGTTCCAACCTGATCTCATGCTGTTAATTAATTGATTAATTCATTCCTTTTTCTCGTCACAGTTGCATGATTTGGAGTCGCTCGCACCTTGATTCTAATTTAAAGCTTGCATGAAGGAGAATCCAGATCACACTCACTCAGAAGGGTGAATTTTATGTCAAGGAAAAAATAAAACAAATTATAAAATAAAAAATATTTTGATAAATTTAGAAAATAAGATAGTCTGAGAGTGTGATTTTTTTTTAAAAGATCGTTTTTTCAAAATATAACCTCTTATGAGAAGACCGTTTTCTCACAATGCGATTTTCTCCGGAAACAAAGGTCAAGAGAAGAGAAAAATTATGGAGGGGAGAGAGAGAAAAGAGTAAAGAAAAAAGAAATATAGTGAATAAAATACGAATAGAGTGTGGCTTTCTCTGTAAAAACCGTAATCTGGAAATAAAAATTTTCTGATTTTCAATTTTCTCCAAAATATTTCCCACAAAAACCACCCCACTCAAAACTCCTGCTGAATTTGGGAAGGTGGAAATACAGTATTATTAATTTATTATGTGAAGTGCTAAAAGTGTGAAATGTCTATGGGCAATGTGGGTGTGAATTTGCAGAAAACCCCTGGTAAAGTTGATAATTATGAAAGCAGTGGTTTGCCATGTTTCATTCGAAAGGCACTTAAGGATATATACATACGTGGACAACGGTACTTTACCTCACAAGTCACATGGAGTGCATAATGTACGTTGCCATTTCTTTATTTTTTTTTCCCCTTCTTCTTGAGAATTTGCTCCATTTTTATATAAGCACGGCCAGTGGCCACCAAGCAATTAACGTGTTTAATTCATGGTCATTGGACGCTTGTGTTTTCGTTTTTTGAATCATTTTTTTTCTTTTTTTTTGTTTGGTTGGATGAGAGTAGAATGTAGAACCACAAGATAGAAGAGTGGAGCTTTATAGAAAAAGGAGGTTACAATTAATCCCTTCAAAAATTTCGGTGATATATCATATATTAAAAAGAGTCTAAGTCCTTATAACTAAGATATGGCAAAAAATAATGAACCAATCCTCATTTTTCCTCAAAATATATACTTCATAATATAACTGAATTTCAAGATTCTTTGATCATGTCATATTATGTTCAATATTAATCGTTCAATCTATTTTTTATCTTGATTGAATGGTTTGTGCATTCTTTATTTTTTTTTCTTCATTTGAAAGTGTGTTTTTTGTATCTATGATATTAATATAATTTTTTTTAAAATGATACAACTTTTTTGTATAAAATTTGTATGCTATTAATTGTGTTGTTCTTAATTATACACAGTATTATTTCTTCGAGAAAAAAATATTTATTTTCAGTTCGTTGCATGTAAATTTGTAGCTAGAAATTATTTTATTTTCAAGAAATAACTCCAATTTTCTAAATTTGTATGTAAAAATCATTAATCACAAAAAAATAGTAGTATTAATAATATTCTGTCAAATGATATGCTATATGACTATTTTGGATACTAGTTAAGTGAGAATTTTCCTAGCAGATAGGACTCAGCTATATAGGTGTCAAGCTCAGGCCTATATGGACACATATTTGGGTATTTCTGGAACTAAAGTAATAGCTAAGCTTATATAAAACCCAGATCATTTTGGGCTAACAATGTACAAGCTTCATATATTTATTTTTGACTAATGAGGTATAAACTTTACTATATTTTATTTTTGACAATCTTTAGAAATAATACTCAAAATATGAAATCCAACATTAGGACATAATCTATATTATTTATATATTATGTTTATAAAATATGATGAGATTTTATGTATGTTCTGTTGTATATTATATGATTTGAAATTTACATAGTATGAAATTAATAGTCTTTGATGCATTTATTAAATTATATGAAATTTAATTGTTAAAATATCTATATGTCTAATAAAATATCTAAAAAAATACTTTTTATTTTTAATTTTATTTAAAAATTTATTGTCAAGATTATCAAAATAATCATTGTCGAGTAATTTCTTCTCATGCATAAGATCATTTTAAAGCACTGATGAAAGATTGAGAGGATTTCTTTATTTTCTTTTTGCCCTTTTAATGAAAACTTAGGAGGTCAAAGTTCAATTATTTAATTATATTAACCAACTAAAATAAAGATATTCCCAACAAGGAAGAAAAAATACAAGAAAAACTCTACATATATTAAAAATAATTTTAGAGAGAAAGGAGCTACTAGAAAAGAAACTTGACACCCAATGGGGTTCCTTCCACTAAATAGGATGTTAAAAAGTAAAAAAATAATGTAGAAGAAAAAGCTCATTGGTTCAAACTGAGATATGTGAATAAGAATAATTATTATCTAGATTAGTGCCTAATGATACCTATATTCTATCTCAAAGACTCAAGATCAAATTCTAACACAAATTTGATAGAAATTTAATAGGTGGAGAGGAAGATGGGCCTCTCAAATTTCAAGGTTATTAATTGGGCTTAATTTTACTTCAAAAATTAATTTGACCTGACTTGTTATAAATGAATGCACTCTTTGCTTATCTAAAAATTTGCTTCCAAGAAAAGAAAAATAAATAAAAAACACAAAAGAAACGCTACAAATTAATAAGTGAAATCACCATGAAAACAAAAGAATGAGAACAACAAATTAATATTGCTGGTCACAGTTCTTCTGACAATGAATTTAGAAGAATAGGGTTTTAATTTTTTATTATTCAGCACTGCGTTGCATAACATACAGATGAATAAATTATAAAAAAATATTTTTTAAATTCATTTTATATAAATTTTAATATGATCCACAAACATCATTTTATATTATATTATGATATAGCGCAGCAAAGATATAAATTCATAGAACAAAATAGATATATATATAATGTGGAGAGTATGGTAGCACATGGTCTGGAAAAGAGAGACAAAAAAAGTTAGTATTGCAGCAGTCAACCAACTAAAATTAGCTGTACGGATAAGCTGCTGGAAGCTGGGGGTTTGCTCTTGACTCCTCTCTCTCTCTCTCTCTCTCTCTCTCTCTCTCTACAATTGAGAACCAACCAATCCATGGTCAACAGCTCACACCGTATAATAACAAGCCTCCAATTTGGACTAACAGATGCAATTACTTTGGCACATTTTCTTACAGTTGGGAGTTGAAATTAAACGAACATATATGCATTGTCTAAATTTTGATACATACATCATGAAATTCATAATTTTTTTAGTAAATTAAACGATTATATGTATGTATGTATGTATGTATGTATGTATGTATGTATGTATGTATGTATGCGAGTTGCAGGAAATTCCAAGAAGAGACCATATTTGGTATTTAAGAGACTAGAGCGTAGTTAGAATTTGTAATTTTTTCTTTCATTTACATATTTCATGAAGATTTCAGAAACAAAAGAAAACAGTGGGGAAAACCATACCTGGCTTTGACCAATGCTGACTTATTAAAGAACTATGGGTCCAGTTCTATACCAGTTCAGATCTGGAGTATATATATCTTAATTAAAGTTATTTATTTATTAAATTGAGAAATTATTTTTATATCTTTACGTTTTTGTATTATTTATCTGCGTATAAAAAATATTCATACTAAATAAATTATAAATATTTATAATTAATATAGAAAATATTTATTATTTTTTCCGAATAATTATAAAAAAATTCAGTTTAAAATTATATTATATCAATAAAAATATAATTTACATAACTTTTAATTCTTAATGGAAATGACCCATGAGGTCATGACTGTGAACGTCACAAACTATCCGGATTAAAAAAAAATTAAATAAATCTCACACGGTTGAAACTCCCACGTGAAACACACCACATGGATGTCACTAGACACTAGCATATACTTTAGTCAAATAAAAAAAAACAAGGGACTAAAATGAAATTTGTAGCTTTGGACTTGACCTTCACGCGCTCTGTATGTTTACACTGTATCACTGTTTCACTGTTCAGAATTTTCTGCTAATAAGTTCTTTTTTAGAAGTGAGCTGAGCTGGCTACGAATAAATAAATAAATGATGGGCAAGCTTTACCAATAACTAATAGAATAAAGAGAAATTATATTTATATCTTGAGTTTTATATTTTTTTTATTTGTATTTTAAAAATATTTATATTTAATATAATTATTATTTATATTTATTATCGAAAGTATTTATATTTAATATATAAAATATTTTTTATTTTTTATTTTTTATTTTTTAATAGTTTAAAATATATGTTGAAAAATATTTATATAAAAATTGAAGTTGAAAAATATACTAAATAGTTTAAAATATATATTTCAAAAATTTTAATACTATCAATATAGATAAGATATAAATATTTTTACTATTAAACATATATATTTTTTTAAAAATATATAAGTACATATAAAATACAAATAATAAATATAATTATCACTCCTCTAAAATAAAATTCAATTAGATGCATGATTACTTAATTTGTTTCAAATTAATTAATATGATACAACAACAAAACATAGGATTTGGAAGCCTCTGTAGTTAGGTTTGGAGGGACCATACGAAATGTATACAGCTAATCAATTAACACCTTTTTTGGACCATATATTTTCTGTCTTAATAAAATAAAACAGCTTGTTTATCTAGAAGGTTATTTAAATATTATGGTGGGGTAATCTAATCTTTTGGGAGTGTGCTGGCATTTGATGATTTTTTTTTTGGGATGGAGTATTAATTATGAAATAATTGCTCTTTCCTTGGTTTCTCACAAACCTCTTAAGAAATTTTTAGCAAAGTTGTAATCTCATCAATGAAATTAGAAAAAAAAAAGAATGAATAAAAAAATATAATTTTGTCATTTTCAACTATATTAATTTTTTTATTGAATTAAAGAATTATAAAATTTATTCTTTATCTTTTGTCTTTTATTTATGTATTTATTTAATTTCTTAATTATTTCAAAAGCTTATTTTCAAAATTATTTAATAAATTCGTTTAGTGGTCTTCAGAATTTATCTTTTTGTAATAATTGATTACTGAATTCCCTCATCAGCCATTGAATTTTTTATTTGTTTGAATTACGTAATTCCATCTAAAATTCTAAATGAAACTTACATGTGTTTATGTGGTTATATGTTTTTTTATTAATAGTATAGATTTAGTTTTTTTTTCATTTATTGTATAACATATTTTTTTGCTGATATGGACGATAATGTTTGTGATTTATTAGTTTCTGAATGAAAAAATAACCAAAGAATTTTATTGGAACAAACCAAAAATTCATTAGCTTGGTAGGAATAATTTAAATTTGAAAAAACAATTTCAAAGAAGCATAAAATATAGTAACTTCTCTAAAATTTTTCAACACCTTTAATTTAAGCCCATCACCATTGAAGCCCCATGTAACAATTTGTAAAACATTTTTCCATATTATTATTTTATTCATACTTTAGCACCATACACTTAAAATCTTAAAAAAATAAATAAGAAAAGGCCACAATCAACCAAGTAAAATTCCATCACCTGAAAATTTCAGGAAAAATTACATCTAGTGTACATATTTTGTTGAAATAAAAATGCTAGTGTGTGCATTGATATGTTGTGGCTATACTCTACCATTCACATAAAATATTTCTTTAATCCATTGCCCATTCAAATAAATTATAAAATTATTTAACAATTCAATGTAAAAAACAAAATGTATGAAAATCATGAACAGGTCTCCAATTAAATGAGTAACAAAACATCCAACAAATTCAGTTAGTCCTCAAATGAGAAATAAATAAAAAAATGAATATAATTGGGTCCCATTTATTTTAGGCGTTTATGAAGAAAAGTGTGGGGCCCACACGTCATACTAGACGAATGAACTACTCGTCTACTCCACGCGTTAAATCGAAATCCGCCAATGGGATGACGAAATGGGAGAATCAAATGGGAAATAAAAAAAAAACGAGGCAGAGAAAAGAAAAGAGCAAATCAAATTGAAATATTCGAACTCAA
Source organism: x Bolboschoenoplectus mariqueter (assembly GCA_037678475.1). Taxonomy (NCBI): domain Eukaryota; kingdom Viridiplantae; phylum Streptophyta; class Magnoliopsida; order Poales; family Cyperaceae; genus x Bolboschoenoplectus; species x Bolboschoenoplectus mariqueter. The sequence continues at coordinate 2,218,733 of CM075236.1, read as the reverse complement.
ATATTATTTTTTGCTTAATTAATTCGCGTCCCATGTAAGGATCCGATTTTTTTTTTATTTAAGAAAATAATATTTAAAATTAAATAAAAAAAAAATCGGATGAGAAATCGCAAATGTAAGAGGGACTGATTTTGAAAATCCGTCCCCCAAACATGTTTTTACTATTTCTTTATAAAAAATATTTTAATGTGAGACGGGATTTTGAAATCTGTCCCTCAATAAAAATATCTTTTTACGATCTATTCGAACTGGTTTAAACGTTTTATACGGATTTTTTTTATCAAAAATTATGCATGTTTGAAACTCGATATACGATTTTATCATTTCTTTATAAAAGAATAATATTTTAATGTAAGACGGGTTTTAAAATACGTCCATTCATAAAATATTTTTTATAAAAAAATATTAAAAATACGTCCGGAGATTTTAAAAACTAACTCCTTCTATTTTTATAATTTTTTCAACCGAGTTTTTATTTATTTAATTTTAAATATTATATTTCTTAAATAAAAAAAAAACGGTGCAGAGACGAGGGAAGCTGAGAAGAACGACAACCCATGTGACATCTCCATTCGTTGGAAAATGGATACGGCTAATTGCTTGTTGTTATTCGAGATAATAGTACTTTTAATTAATTGTGTTGTTTCAATTTAAAATTTAAAGTCTGGTCCAGTTGCTTCAAACAATGATATACTAGTTGAGGTGTAATTGATAAAGTAGTAGCTATTATAACACACAAATAAAATATATAGTTGTCTAATGATTGTTCAGTTGTCACTTAATTTATTTTAATTATTGAAACTTTTTCATTATTTTTATATATTATATCATTTGTGGATGTTCCGTCAATGTCATTCTTTCAAAACATATTGTTACGTCTCGTGTTAATAAATATAATATTTATAAAAAGAGCTAATATATAGATATCGTTATCGATATCGATTTCATTATTCATATTAAATAAATTATTATTCATGTTAACGATTTTATTATGTAATTTATGTGTACAATATTCTTATTGTTTAACTTAAGTGAGTAGTTATTCATATTAGTAATATTTAAATTGAATGATAATAAAATATTATATAAAATAAGTTACATAATAAAGTCATCAACATGAATATTAAAATCAATATCAATGACGGTATCAACGATGGTATCTCCAAAACATTTTCATTTACAAAATACAAGAGTTCTTGTTATGGTTAACTATAGGTTTAAAAAGCAGCGATATGACTGGAGGAGTCCAGTTTTTTACCAAAAGAGAGGAGCTATCAAGTTCAACTTTTTTTATTTTTTTTTGAAGAAAATTATGTACAACTTCCCACCTAACTTTGTTTCTCTCAACATAAATAGAAGCTTGAAAAAATGAAAGGACAATTCTCTTCTCTTCTCTTCTTTCTCTACTTTCCCTTTTGAAAAGGAAAGGAAACTGCCACGCTGTGTGCGAAACAGAGAGAGAGAGAGAGAGAGATACAATACAAACGAAAGCAAATTTCAAACACTGGATAAGAAGGCCAGGCCACAAAATCACCGTCTCTTTCACGTTCCCTTTATTTTCTTCCTTCTCCTTCTCTCCTGTTTGCTCATTCAGAGAGAGAGCGAGAGAGAAGGGGAGGGGGGGGGGACCCCCCAAATTAAAAGGAAAACTGAAATTAAATTCAGAGACGAAAGGAAAGGGAAGGTTTTGTGGCCATGGCGAGGCTGATTCTCGGATTGATGGAGCTGTTCGTCAGCACAATGGTGCACATGCTTTTCGGATTGTACATTTTTAGCACGGCTGTTGCATCCGACTTGTCTCAGGTGGCGACGCATTGTCTCAGGCCTAATATTTTCAATATCACGACGAGAGAAGAGGAAGATAGAAGACGGAGAGTTGTGGTTTTGGATGGATCGCCTGAGTTACCTCCACCGATCGTCTTGGTTCATGGCATTTTTGGATTTGGCAAAGGGGTATGAATGTCATTCCTTTGAATTTGTTTGTCCTAGATGAAATGTTAATATTTACATATGATGAAACCGTTTTAATTTGGTGGCATTATTTGGATATATTGGTAATAGAACTGATTACTGATTCCTAAGCATAGTTTTTGGATAGTATAATAATTTGATTATTATGCAAGGAATTTGACTCTAACTACAGGAGGAAAGGAAAATTGTAGAACAAATTGGTCAATGTAAAAAGTTTGAAAGGGTATATACTCATGAAAAGTAACTTTTCAGGGTTTTGATTGAAAAATTGGCAAGTTGAATGGAAATCAAATAACTTGGTGTTGTTGCCTTTGTAATTATTTGTATGCAGAGGCTTGGGGGGCTTTCATACTTTGCCGGAGCCGAGAACAAGGATGATCGTGTTTTGGTTCCCGACTTGGGGTCACTAACCAGCATTCATGACAGGTAGATTACCTCCCAAATTTGTATTTGGATTTTTTCTTAGTTTTTTTTTTCTTTTGTTTTTGTGCAATTTATTGGGGTTGAAAAGGGGGGAGAGAATAAATTGTCTTGGTTCCTTTTTTTTTTTTTGGTTCCAGACCTTTGCTCTCTGAAAAATAAAAAATTGATTCTAAATCGAAATATAGGGGAAAAAATCATGGCAATTGACCTGGTTTCATGGTTTTCTCCGAGTAACATAAAATAATTTTTGACTTAAAAGGAGGTGAAAAATAGGGAAATTGACCGGCTTTTTGTTCCAGGGCTCGAGAACTGTTCTACTATTTGAAAGGAGGACAGGTTGATTATGGTGAAGAACATAGCAAAGCTTGTGGACATGTTCGATATGGAAAGATTTATGATACCGGTAATTAAATCAAAGTTTCTATTAGTGCTAGTATTTGCCTCAAATCCTTTTTTTTGCTCTTATAATTGAATGTTGTCATGGTGGTTGCACTAGTGAGTTTGATGGCCGAAATTCTGGCCAACTTCATAACACCAGTTATGTGGAGCAAAAAAGAATAGAGAAGTGCAAAAATTAACATTGGTGCAATTGATTATGAGAAAAGGGACAATGAAGATGGAGATTACAATTTTCTCTAATTAGGCTTTTTTTGTACGATTAAAATTCAGGGCATTATCCAGCATGGGATGAGCACCATCCGATTCATTTTGTTGGTCATTCAGCTGGGGTACAAGTTGTTAGAGTGTTACAGCAAATGCTTGCCGATAAGGTACCTATTGGCATTCAATTCTCCTGTCTTCTGTATTTAATTTTAACTTTACCACAAAGAATAAGTAAACCTTTCAAATTCTACCAACCTGTCCTCCTCGCCATTCAAAGTTTGTACCGAGCAATAACTACTCTATATTTGATGCTACAATCTAGGAATTTAGTGGCCATGAAACCTCAGAGGACTGGGTGATGAGTCTAACTTCCCTGTCAGGTGCGCTCAATGGCACTACTAGAACCTACTATGATGGAATGCTGTAAGTATGACTATTTTCTTTTTATCCCCACCGAAATGTACATGATGTTACAAAAAGTTAAGTTTGGTGGTGACTGTTGAAAAGTAAAGTTGGTTCTCATCTATTTCTTGAGTATAGATTTCACGAGTTATCAAGACAAGTATGACAATTTTGATTTTTATCCCCACCCTAATTTACATGCAAATATGCAATTAAATTAATTTGCGAGCTACAAGAAACTGATAGTTGACTTTTAGGCCTGATGACGGGAGAAGCATGAAATCTATTTCGCTGCTCCAGCTGTGCCGAATAGGTGTTATACTGTATGACTGGATCGACATCCCCTGGCTCAAAAACTACTACAACTTTGGTTTCGACCACTTTGAGATGTCCTGGCGAAAGACGGGCATATTGGGTCTAATTGATCTTCTGTTGGGCAACTCCGGCCCATTTGCCTCGGGAGATTGGATACTTCCTGATCTCACACTGCAAGGGTCACTCAAAATGAATTTGAGGTTACGTACATTTCCCAGTACATATTACTTTAGTTACGCAACCAAGAGGACCAGAAAATTTTTTGGGACTACATTGCCCTCGAGCATACTGGGGATTCATCCAATGCTCTTTGTCAGAGTTCTACAGATGTGCCTGTGGCGCCACCCTTCAAATGCACTGTTACCATACAAGGGTTACAGGTGTGTAAAAAACATGGTTTTATTCTGATATTATGCAACCTCCTTCTCATCTTCAAATTTAAACTTTTTTAGTAAATTTCAACAAATAATAACATGTATTGGCAACAGAGATGAGGATTGGGAGGATAATGATGGAGCACTCAACACGATATCCATGACGCACCCTCGAATACCCGTGGAGCACCCAAACCATTTTGTTCTTGATGATTCGGAATGCCATCCTCTGAAACCCGGAATTTGGTTAGTATTCTTGCTGAAATATTATGATCTTGATCAGCTTTTGGTACGAGTATATAGTATTGGTAGGAATTTAATTCTTAGACAGGCTATATTGCTGAAACGGGGTCCATTTTAGTAACACTTATTGGTGGGAGCTGGTGGGGGTCTTTTGTCCAGTAGCACACAACATGTATGTTACGGATTGTTTTGTGAACCAGCTCTAGAGAAATTCTTTTGTTCTAACATCATACTGCTAAAGTTAGACAATCCAGAGGGGCATACAACCTAATTTTAGTGATGGTTTAGCAAGAGTTATTTTCTCCTGTTCTGCTATTTTTAGAAAAATCAAGATTTCTGGTGTTTGGTTGTCATAAAATAATCTTCGCTGCAACTTATCTGTCTGGCATTATTGCCTTGCAAAAATTATACACAGCACAGAGTAGTTGTATGTTATGCATTATGATTGCAGATCGGCATGAACACATTTAAGCAATTTTCAACTAGGTCCAAAATTATATTTTTATTGTATTATGTTACATAGTGGATAGCTCTTGAAGCATCATTTTACTTCCCTAGTTAAATTACAGCAGATCGGCATCTTCACTGACTTTAATTTTTTTTCATTGGTACGATTATGCAGGTATTACAAGATTATGGAAGCAGATCATATATTCTTTATTGTGAATAGAAAAAGAGCTGGAGTACAATTTGATTTATTATATGATGGCATCTTCGAACGGTGCAGAAAACATGTACTTCGAAATATCCACCAACCTATACTTCCCAACCAAGACCAATAGCTGTACCTTTTTTTATCATGAAACATTTCACATATAGAGTGCAATTTTGGAGATTTTTTCTTTGGTTGTTTTAGGCCATAAAAATCATGTTGCCAATTCAAGTTGCACCTTAAAATGCAGCTTGCCCTTGGTACAATTAGAAAATCTAGAACTTCCAAAGCTTTACAAATTCGTTTATTTATCCTTGTTTATACTTTGTGGAAATTAAAAAGGAGTATCAGCAAACGGTCAAAATATTCTGTTGATGTAAAAAATCAGCAGCTGTCATGGCATGAAAAGATGAAACCTCTGGTTGAAATAACAGTAAATGAGAAATGAGTTCATTTCCACCAAAACTGAATTGAATAGAGATGATTTTTAAATGAAGTTGCTTCATTGGAAGCAAAATCTTAAGAACAGATTCAAACATAATCTTCATCAGACAATTGAACTTTAAAGCAAGAATACATTTAAATTTAGTAAAAGCATTGGTTCATTTGCTGCTGTCAGGCATGGACTAACATAGGCAACACTTTCATGCTACAAAGAACCAGTATAAATATATGAATTCTATGGAGCTTTGTTAAGGAATCACAATCAGCCACCACTGAACTGGATAACTATGGTGCCTAAATACAGTCAATTCAAAAGTAATAAAAGAAGAATCAGCACAGAAGTTTTGTTCCCAGCTTTATGAATATATGAAATATAGATTATATTTGTAACCATATTATTCAACAATGGCAAGAACTAATTCTGGTTCAATTTGAAAACTAATTGGCTACCCATTTAGTATTTTGAAAAATTAGCAATTTAACTTTATCTATATTGATGCATGACCTCCCCACATGATAGCGAACACTAACTATTTTAAATTTGAGATCATCCTGATCATTCATCAAATATAGAACGCAAAATTTATGGGATTTTTATATAGTGTTGCAGCTTGAAGCAGCTTTCCAAAAGCATTGAGTTTAGCTGTCACGTTGGCAAAAAAAAAAAGGGTTGGTTATGATAATTTTTCCCTATGTAATTTAAATGGGACAAGTTACCAAAAGGGACCATGTTTGGGCCTAAGCATTATCAATTTGTTACTGGGCCTATTTCTGACGAAAAAAATCCTTTTGTTTTCTTGACAGTTGACACAATGACACTAATAAAGAAAATATTTCTTTCCTTTGAAATCTCAATCTCTGACAATAACTCAATGGCGTTGATCAAACCCTAACCATGCAAACCTCCCTCTCCTCACATGCACCATGAGCGAGCCAAATTGGACCAAACTTCCGACCGACATGTTTAGGTGCATAGGGCACCTCTCGCTCTCTGACGATGACATCACAGATTTTGCACGGCTTCGGGCTGTCTGTCATCCGTGGCGCTCTTCCACCGCTGCAGTGAAGAGCCATGGCGATCTCCTTCCGCCACGTAATTAGATCATGCTTTCGGATCCCAAGTCTTCTCCTCCCGGCACCCCGCTTTGCTTCTTCAACACCTCTACTCACAAGTCCTTTTTGTTCGATCTCGCACCTTTTTGCAATGACTACACCTTGATATGCGCTGTCGATTGTCTCTTCCTCTTGAAGGATAAAACCACTCAAAACCTTGCTCCGTTAAACCCCTTCACGAAGTGTATCACCCAATTGCCTCCATGGACAAAATCAAAAGGAGGGACAGCCGTATTTCCATTAGAGGAGCTACCTTTCGATCTCGCCGGTGTATACATCACTTCATCCGGTATGATCGTGCTCGGTTCCACTATCATGCTTTATATGGTCTGGATTAAGCCAGGTGGTGAAAACTGGGAGTTTGCTGTGTTTGATGTCTTCAATTATAGCAATGCGTTGTTCCATAAAGATCGACTTTACGCTATCAATCCCATCAGAGGGATTGTGCGAATAAATTTGGCAGATGAGATACCTTCTCAACCCCAGATTCAGATTCTTGTTCCAGGACAGTTCCGGATCTGCCACCTCATAAACTGCAATGGACAGATAATTGTCATCGTTGCTCCGATTTATGACGTTGATCAAATCCCTGGGTTGCTTGAGATTTATGAGTTAGATGTCGACGAAGAAAGGATTCGTCGCATAGACAGCATCGGTGAGAATGCTGTATTTATTTCCTGTTACAGGTGCTTCTCAATCTCTTGTAAGAACTCGCGTTCCATTCCAGCAAACTGCATTTACTTCTGTGAGATGTATGGAGATCGAACAGTCCGCTACAACTTGAGCAATCTTAAATTGAAATTTTGGTCATCTAAGCCTTCTCTCGTCAAGCAGCTTGTCAGATACTGTCTACAATCAAACTAGTAAGTTCCTGTAGTGGTCTTCTATTACAAAGCAAAGCAATTGTGAAGCCCTCATTATATATTTTGAATGGGAGCTGAATAACTGATACACACACAGATACGATCGTTGATATCTTCATTGACACGGGCTTTATTATACACGTTAAATGACTTATTATATATATTAATGTCTATATTATACAAACTCATTTTGTACATTATTATTATTATTATGCAACTTAAATGAATTATTATGCATATTAATGATTTTATTATGCAAAATCATTTTGTACAGTACTATCATTATATAATTTAAATGAATTATTATGTATATTAATGATATTTAAGTTAAATAATAAAAGTATTGTACATAATAAATCCATTAATATGCATAATAACTTATTTAATATATATAATAAAGTTCATATTGACGACGGTATCAATAATAATATATCCGTAACATTTTCCATTTTGAATAGGTTTGTGCTTGTTAAGGTTTCTCTGATTTTGAAGGTACTAGCCATCAGTTACACCTGGAATAAATCTTCATACTAAAATTTGGCTGCAATAAGGCATCACTGGTTTGATTTCTATTGTATCATGTTGTCTCCTTGTAACTAAACTTAAAAAATAACCACATTGGCTTGGTAACTACTAAAAAGCACGAGATAAATAAATAAAAAAAATATAAAAATTATATGTAATTTTTGTATGTATGCAACCCTGTAAGGGATCTTAAATGAATCAGAGGGGGCCGACATATAGTGCTGAAGTATAAATTTTTATAACATCTTAATTACATCTTTATTTGAAAATTAAAGAATTATTGGGGACCAAACTAATAGATTTTTAACATATAAATATAATGTATTACAAGTTTTTGGCTCTTTCACAGATGTATTCATTGTAAAATTAGATGGGGTTGTTGCCCACTTTGACCTTCATCAGTAAGAAAGGCTCAAAGGTAGTGTTTTATGAGTTAATTTATTTTAATGATGATATTGTGGTTAATTAACATATTATGTTGTAAGGTGCAGTTTTTTATCTTCTCGCAGATTCTTACATCTTGATAGGAGAGGTGAAGACAATTTGACATCAGGAGCTAGAACTTTTTTACTGTTTCTTATAGGAACCTAAAAAAATATTATGTTTAATATAGAGACTCCATTTGGAGCTTTATTACGAACTATATGTAGTATAATGTGGGGTTTTCTGTTAGTGTTTGTGTATGTGTCGTAGATATAAAATAGAAGTACCTGTTTGTTTAAGCTTGTGGTTTCATAAGCGTCCATTTTAGATTCAGTTATGTAATGTCGTAATGATATAGTAAGAAATTCATTTTGGGCTTATCAAAGGCCTTGTTGAGCAAGTTGTGCAAATTCTTTTGACAACCCACTTGACAAGAGCCCTTATTACAATGGCTCAACTGTAATAATTCTTTTATTAACTTTTTGTAACTCAAAAGCCCTTGTTCCATCCTGACTTTTACTCTTACAAACAAACTTTCAAGCAATTAGAGCATTTTTTTTTTCTTTTACAGAGCTACCAGATATCAAAGAAATCTTGTTCTTTATTTTTCTATTCTAATCGCTAACTTTGGATGGCAACCTATAGATAGATATCCAATACTTATAGCTGAAATTAGAGCATTGAGCACCTAATAATAATACTTTTCTGAGCTTGTAACTTGTTTTCTATTTTTCAAATAAGAAAATTTCATTCCTCAACATTTAAATTCCTTCAGTGCAAAACATATAATATTAGATAAAGAAAGTTCTTCTTCCTCTGTGATATTTAGAGGAACCATTTCACATGTAATAATTGATCTTTAGACTAAAAGGAACTCAACTGCTAAAGAATCCATTTTTGAAAATGCTTCAATCGCCAATCAATTTGTATGACGAAGACACCCCGTTCCGCGTTTCTATTCCCGAAGACTTGGTCAGTCCGGTTCTCTCAGACTATTCACTGTCGAGTTCTTCCGTGGGGACTTCATCCAGACCGTCTTCCTCCAGCAATGAAAGTTCTCACATCAGATCATCCAAACCCGCTACATCCAACAGCCAAATTTCTTCTGCTCAGTTTCCATCCAGACATGCCACACCAACTCGCCAAATTTCTCCTACTGAGTCTCCACGCAGAGCAGCTCCATCAAGCAATCGTCATGCTTCGGGCGAAAGAATCATATGGGGCAACATCCGTCCTGGTGGTTTTGACCCAAAAACAGGTAGCGGGTTCAAATCCTCTCCAAAATCAAGGGTGCTTGGTTTTGGGAACTCTGATTACGGGTACGGGAGCGTCATAAACACAAGAAAAAATGCCATTGAGAAAACAGTGCAGTCTGGGGACAATGCACTCAACAAAGGCCTATACAATGATGCATTGCAGGAATATGACAAGGTGGTACGCGTGAGACCAAATAATGTGAATTGGAGGATTGTTCGGGCTGATACTCTAGCTCGATTGGGTCGGTTCGAGGAGGCTTTGATGGACTACTATGCAGCACACCAGCTCGATCCCGAAAATGGTAGACTACACCATAGAATGTCTCTCTTCCAACTAAGGCAAGTGGCAAAACATAGACTGTTTCTTTGTATTTCTTGGTACCATTTCATTAATTTCTCTCTGTTTCTTGACACCATGTAAAATAGTTGCTTTTAAAATGTCAATAATCTGAGATTTGTGATATAGTGCAGTGTGATGTGCTAGTTGAATTTTGGTACTTACTGTCTCTTTTAGTCACATAGTTGTACAATGATTTGAACTTTATAATTCTAGGTATGAGATCAGTATGTGTGACATATTGACTTGTGGGGACGCTTGATATTGACGTACTTTTAAAAAAATGATTTTTATTACATCTATTGTCAATTTTATACATTTTACAATTTGGATATATTGGATTATTGGAAAGTTTAGTATCTCTGATTTTCTCTTGTGATTTTGTTCATTCTTTTACAATATTCTTTTATCTTTTGGCCTTTTTCTTATTACGATGAAATAAAATGACATTGACATTTTCTTTTGCTTTTCTTTTGACAAATCAGAGTTGCGTGCAACATTCTTTTTGCTTTTCTTGTGAGTTGTTTCCAGATCTCTTAGAAAGGTATTTACACAAATTAAAAGGCATCCTTGTACTCTTTAGGACCAAATTGTTCACTGTTTTATAGTTTTCCTCTGTACTCCTAATTATCAGGTTTTTTAGCTGAGTCGACAATATATATAACGGCTGATTAAATTAAGATTCTGTGCATCTTTTTTTGATGCAATCAATGTTCTCTTCATTCTTCTTTATATGTAATTAATTCTCTTGTAATCATTCTATGCATTTTCAATGATAGGCTTGGAGTTGTTGATATAGCAGAGCGGCACATGATTTGGGCTAGTCCAGAGTGCAAAAGGGACCTATCTGCAAAAATAGAAAAAGTGAAGGGCCACCTGATAAAGGGTGGAAATGCAAGAAAAGATGACAATTGGATGGCTGCTCTGAGAGAAGTCGATGCCATTATCGCAGAAGGAGTGGACTCCTGTCAATCGGTGATTAACTGCCATTCCAAGATCAAATTTGTGTACCAATTTAACATCATATATTCTGGTACAGTTTGGTACTAGTACTATAGAAAAATGTACCAGTTGCTACATACTGCACTCAATGAAATTACCAAAGAAAAAGTTTTTAGATTCAATCCATTCTTATCTTTGTCATTAATTTTTCTATACCAAATATCAAATATGTTTAACGATTGTCAATAAACTGAAATGTTTCAGATCCTAGCATTTAGGGCAGAGATGCTTCTCAGGCTAGATCGCCTTGACCAAGCCGAGGAAACAATCTGTAAAGCTTTGGCGCTTGAGTCAAAGCTGCCAACTTTAGTCAAATTTCTCGGTATGTTACCTGAGGCATACATTTGTGCCGTTCATGCACAAATTGAGATGGCACTAGGAAGGTGAGGCAAACTATATTTTTTTTTATTTATGCTTAATTACCAGTTGTTTATGCCGATACCAGTTTTTTATTAGATGTAGTATGTTTGTATTTTTTGTAATTATATAGTATTTTTTTCTAGGCCTCTAGCTTATTATATATGTTATAACAGTATACATTAGTCGGTTCTATACTAAATCAAAACCAGAGTTTGGTCAGTTCCAAAAAAAAAAAAAAGAAAGCATTATTATTTCACAGGCCTTCATTGTTAGCCTTGCATAAACAATTACCAATGAGACTAAATCTCTTCTACAGGTTTGAGAATGCTGTCTCAGCAGCAGACAAGGCCCACAAATTAGATCAATTTAATGCCGAAGTCTCCGCCATACAGACACATGTGCGAATGACAAGCGTAGCCCGCATTAAGGGAAACAAGAGTTACATAGAGGGGCAATACTTGGAAGCATGTGATGAATACAAGGTTGGGTTAAAATACGCCAGGTCTAACGCATCCTTGCTAAGCAATCTGGCTGCTTGTCACTGGAAATTGGGGAGATGGGAAAAGTGCATTGAAATTTGCAATCAGGTCCTTCAGATTCGGCCTGATAACACCAAGGCTCTCCTCCGGCGTGCCAACTCATATGCCAAGGTGACTAATTGATATGCTTCTGTACTCTAAATAGAGTTGTCAAATATACTCGGATTTACTCCAATAAATAACATAATTCTAGAACAATTGTTGATATTTGAAAAGTTAATATCATCACATTTTTATATGCAAATACTAGCATGCTCTGTGATAGATTGAATATTTCCTCGGAATGTCTACAAAATTTAGTTCGGAAGTTGTTTATTAATTTTTAACATTTTCTAAAATATTGTGTTTGGAACTAGTGGTACTATACCATCTGTCCACTTGTCTTTTTTATTTCAAGAAAAAAATAATAACGATACACACTGCAGACCCGCATAGTTCATATATAATTGTTGAGACTATAATCGTCAGATTCACTGGATCATAAAAATGTGAGGCTGAAAGTGTGATATTCTTTTTTTTTTTGGAAATAGCTTGAGAAATGGGCCGAATGTGCGAGTGACTACGAGGCAGCGGTGAAGATTTTTCCTGGAGATGCCAAACTCACCGAGGCACTGCGCAATGCTCAAGTTGCACTGAAAAAATCACAAGTTGAAAATGTGGCGCGCATGATAACTGGATCAGAAGTCAAAGAGATTACTGCACCAAAGCAATTCCAGGAAGCCATTTCCGTATCAGGTAAGCTCTCGATTGTATCAGGTTGCCATCCTAATACTGGTGCTGATTCAATACCAGTACCACCACTAGCTAGATGTGCTATGTGGGTACAAAAAACCTACTATATACCCCCTGCTATAGGAAGTTGTATTAATAAATGGTTTGATGTAGGTGTCCTAGGAAATTAACAAGCAATTTCTCGAACAATTGAGTTTAAAAGTTTGCCTTTTTTTTTAACTAACAAAAATGTTAACAGGGGATTCAATTGCTTTCTTCCATTACCGAACCAATCATCGGTGTATTGATCTCACTCCTTATGTAGATGCCTTATGCAACACCTATCCATCAGTTAATGTCATAAAGGTACGATTACTACTGATATCATTATCATATCATACATATATATCTTATCAAAAGCAAAGAGACTTGAGGGCATTAAACTAAACTGAAACATAAATTTTTTGTTTAATTTCATTTGGTGGCAGGTGGATATACGCGAGTGCCCCTCAATTGCCGATGCGGAGAATGTGCATCTCGTTCCATCGTTTGTAATCTACAGAAAGGGGTACAAGATGACGGAGATGGTTGGCCCGACAAGGAAGGAACTCGCATCCTGGTTGGAGCACTATATATAGCATCTCAGATCAAATGATGAGAATACTAGGAGGGTTTTCATTGATCTCTGTTCTTTGTTCTTGTTTTCCTTGTTTTTTTTTCTTGATCTTCTTTTTCTCTTCTTTTATATATAGTTAGAACAAGTTAAGAATTTTCATGACAGCTAATTTGAGATTTTTGTTAAGGTTATTACTACATAATTGTGTGCTGGTTATATTAGTTTGTGGATGCATCGAAATGGGTATATACATCAATTATTTGTATCATTGAATTATCATAGAAGAATAAGCAAATTAAATTATGGCTTCTGTTCTGTTCCTTTTTTTTATTTCCTTATTGTTTGAAAAATATATTTGTGTGAGTAGATGGAAGTGTTTACCCTCCATTTTTATTCTTTTACCAAAAGAAAATAAAAAGAAAAAGAAAACAGACTAAAATCTCTTGGTAGATAAATTGGGCTAACCATCTTGGATGTTACCTTCCCAAGCAACATCAACAAAATCAATTTTTTTAATCCATAGGCCCAGTACGTTTTAAGCTTTATAAATAAATCTGCTTTCTTTCAACCGACTCCTTTGATACGAGCAGTTTTGCTATAGATTAATTTTTTTAAGAATAAATGTTATAATCCTCACGTCTCAATCCTTACTCGTTATCCCCAAATATACTTTTTATTTTTGTCCAAGCGTTTTAATTTATCTTTCTATTTAGACAATGCTCTCATCTCTTCACAAGTGGCTCTTCATTTTGAATTTAACCTCTCTGCTCTCTCCATCAATGATGACAACCACTAGAAAATATTTTTGCTTTTCTCCTCCGCACACTCACCATTTTTATACTACTTTGCTCATAAGTCAAGATCTAGTATGTTAGTTTCTTTTCTTTTATTTATGTTTTATTTTTTTTTTTTTGGCTTTCTCTTCTGTGCGTGAACATAACAAAATAGCAAGGTGAATGGAGGCTCTGGCAAGCCATCAAGGTGGTTCGTTTGGTTTTTTCTTGGTGCTGCTGTTACTTTTTCTCTTCTTTTTGCAATGTTGAGATGTTTAATTGCATGTTTCTGGATTAGCCATTCTGAATATGAATCAAGTTAATATCTCATCTTTTTGATGTCATGTAATTGGACTTGTTCATTTGCATAATTTGGTCAGTTTAATGCTTGGATTTTTTTTTTTTTTTGCTTTTTGAAGTTCATGATGTTGGAAAATAATTTTCAAAGTGGAGACGATCAAGGGTTTTTTTTTCATTATTTCAATGAAATTGCTTTTTGTGTGATTTTCAAAGTGATTTTCAATACTTTTTTGTTTGATGTAAATAAGGCATTTCAGAACCGTAAATATCTTGATATCAGGTGTGACGTTGGATTAGTTCACTCCATGACACTTAAAATATATGTATGGTGTTATACTACTGGTAGCTATTAATAAACAATGAAATTAGTACAAATAAAATCATCAATAATTATAAATAATCCAAAATTATATGTTTTAGGTCATTCAAGAAAATGATGCTGCAATAGCTTTTCAAAGTTCAATTAGAATAAATAAGTTTAAAGACATATAAATAGTTAAAAACTAGGCACTGATCACAAATCATGAACATGTTGTTGCAACAAATATTAATAAATGTTTCAATTGGTATAAATAATGCAACTCACAAATATTAATAGCTCAAAATTAGACTTTTACATGTCTTTTAGAATAAGAATATTAACTATTAATAACTAAATGAATGCGTATAAATAGCTTCTTAAAGTCAGCACTATTTAAATATGCTTGTTTTGTAGCTATTAATAACTAGTTTAATTAGTATAAATAGCTCATGTAACAATTATAAACGTTGATGTTTTTCATGCCTTTTCGTTGGAAACTGTTATTACCTTTTTAACTATAAATAGCTTCATGAAAGATATTGATTGACTAGATATGGATAATTAGTTTGTTTAATATAAATAGCTAGCAGAATCTTGAACCAAGAATTGAAATTATCACTATAACACTAGGTTGATCATTTAAAGTCAATGCTTGGGGATTTAGTATGGGGACAAGCTCTTGGAGACCATTATCAGCCCTCAATTTTTAAATGTTCAATAAATTATAATTGTTAATTCTAATTTGATATTTTTCATTTATAATATAAATTTTAATTCATAACAGAAAAAGTAATTAACTTCTGTAAGATTCTCACAAATAGATTGCTGGAAATTGCACCTGCTTAATTATTGCATTTGCTTTCTTATTTTCTACTGAAACAGTCAATGTCATTGGGACCCACCTGCTTAAAAGAAAGAGTTATATTTGATTAGGATTCAGCAAGTATCAATGTATCATTCCTTGCTTATTTTTGCTTATTTTCATTCCTTCTCTATTTTATTTGAATATAACCTTAATATATATATTACGTCAAAAAAAGACTAAAATAATGTTAAAAGTACTTGCAACTAATAATAAGTTGTCATTTGTCAATAATGAAGTTCAAAAAAATTATATTATCTATATCCAATTACTTATGGGAAAATAATTGCAATATTTTTTTTATTTTTTCCATGAAAATGATTAATAATTATCCATCTCTTTAGTTGCATCATACAAATTAATGCACAAAGCCAAAAAAAAATCAATGATTACTGAAATTTTCTAGAAAGAAATTATATGTAGTAATAAAAATCAATAAAATTATTTCAAAAATAAAATTCAATAAAAATATTAAATTAATAACAAGTAGATATTATAAAATGAGTTAAAATCAACAATTATTAAAATAATTTCACCGAAATAGAAGAAAGAAAAGAACCTAAGGCGTTTAATAAAAAAAACATGCATGAGGTGAAGAAGTCCAGAAGTTTGATTTATGTAACAGTAAACCCTTTTTCAAACATTTTACAAAAATATAGGCATAAAAAAAATTATGAAGATCATAGGATTATGAAATGATATTTTACCTTTCTTACCTGTATGGAAGTATTTTTTGTAAGAAAATATTTTTGAAGTATCTTGAACAGTATTGGATTTCCCTACAAAATAATTTGAAATAATAAAAAGAGTTGAGAGTGATTTGAGCTATAATTTAATTTGTAGTTCTTGAAATGTTGTATCTTTCTTCCTGTGCAGACTTGCACACAGTTTCGATTCAAATCAAGTAGAGAAAAAAATTAAAGTACAACAAATGAAATCATATTCATTGTTGTACAAAGCAATTAATTAAGCAAGTACTGATACTTGCCTATTCCCAATCAAGTATGGCTCTTTCTTTTAAGCAATCAGGTCCTAGTATAACAATATAGCATTTATTGTCTCAATAGAAAATGAGAAAGCAAATGGGGTAATTAAGCAAGTGCAATTTCCCATAATAGCATTGATTGCTAATTCACAGACTTGACACATAATTGGCGCTATGCAATTATTATACATCCAATCGACGATTGATTCGGAATATTTATTTGCCTTTTCTGCTTCTTCCTTTTCCTTCCCAAATTTCCTCCAAAACGATTATTAATTTCACACCGAGTAAATACTATCCATAACTGTCATTTCTCAAGAAGCTTGTTGGATATTGTCTAAGATCAAATATCTAAGTTCCTATCATATTTTTATCTTGCAAATTCTTTAAAATGTATTATTTTGGATAGGCTCTATATTCTCATTCTATTGAAAGTCTTTAGTAAATTATATAAGAGCATTCCAACCATTGGAATAGTACGCAACTAGAAAATGATAGTAGAAGAATTTGAAATGTATTGAATTGGATGTAATTAGCCGTATGCAATTAGTAAAAAAGAAAAAGAACATAAAAAGGTTTAATGGTGACTGGCAGTGAAAAGGATTTTTACCATTTGCATTTGATGGTATAAAATTGAAACTTCTTCGATATTTCTTTGCTATGATGACAGCCTACATTCACATATTGCTTTATTTGAACATACTTTTGTCCACGATGAAAATACATTGTTTCTTATTCATTCAAAAGATATTATAATGTTAATTTTTCCTCACTGGGGACGACTTTTGTTGCGCAACATACAGACTAACAAAAGTATTTTGAAATACTATCTGACGATATTTCACTGTATTTGTTTTTTTATCTTTAAGAGATTAATTGTTTTATTTATTTTCTTTTCTTGAACATTTAACTTAATTGTATTTATTTTTCCCTATATTAAAAGTGACACATATCATTGTTGCAGCTTGTAACAAAAATAAAAAAGAGAACTTTATGATTAATAAAATCTGAAACGGAGTGAGCTTTCTATAAGTTTTGTGTCACTTTAACTTTTTCTACACCTTTAAGTCCATATTATTCTAAAAAGGGGAAACTTGGCTTGTATTCTGGTACAAACTGGGTAATTTTTTTTGCAGCCATTGTCCATGTATGGTTCAATAAAAATCCAATTTATCACAAACTATTTGCTTTGGAGTTGTTTAATATCCAGCTATCATATATCATTAATTTGAGTTGCATGGATCAACCTATTACATAGAATGTTCCAAGACTGTTTCTGATAATTTTTGCAGAACCACCTGTTGACAATTTGATATCTGAAGTCTCAAACTGAAGCTATTTTCAGGGATTTCAGGACTCCTGCAGTGAGATAGAGTCGACTTTATTCAGTTTGAAGATTAAATAGGATCAGTACCTGGTGGTATCAGTAGTGTTCAGTGTTGGGTTTTTGGTATCAGAGTTATTGGTTTCTTTCTTCGGGTTTTTTCTTATCATATATGCTAAATTGTTAACTAGTATTATCTGAAATTATTAAAAATATTACTTATTTTGGGGAATGGTTTTGATTAAGCTTGGGTTCTAATATTATCCATCTGAAGTTCAGTTTTATATCAGCTAAGTTTATTCAGTTTTTTACTACAATAATTGATTGAGAGCTAATTCAGTTTTTTTACTAAAATATTTTATTCAATTTGAGAATGTTAAAATGAATAACTAAAATTACTCTAGATCATTTATGATATGATATTTCTTCCTCTGGTTGTTCATTGTTCAACATAGGACAATCCAAACACCAGCATACTGCAATAATTTTTGCATCCTATAAGATTTCCTTTAAATAAACTCCTGATTTATGAAATTACACTCTTATCAGTTCATTTTATTTCTTTTAGGTATTGTTACATAAGTTTGCATGATAAATAGTTCCATTTTTTCTTGTTTAATCCTTAGATCCGAGTAAATTTGAAGTGGAAGGTAATATTTGGATTCTTGAAATATATAGGATAAGTGAAAGCTAGGGAAATATAACGGAGGTGTTCAGGTCAATGTTATTCAATTTATTATTTGAATTTAGCAAAGAAATTTTGGGGCTTTTTTTTTATATTTTAACTTCCGCATTTTTCATGTTCCTTTTTTCCTTATTTTCTCAAGGTCTTGTGACATTAGCAAAATCCAAATCATGGACAATCCACTATAAGTGAAAGTTCAAAGTTTTTCAAATTTTAATATTTTTATACAAAGATAATAATTTATTGAGACACAGTAAATTGGTAAACTAATTGCTTTGCTCATATGTTTGTTTGCGTTTATTGTAATGTAGTTCTATCTTTTATTTTATTATTCTAGCTATGGATTGTAGAGTTGTGGTGTTTTCTGATTGAATGCATAAATTAAAAATTGATTCGCCAAACCAGAACCTCCCAGTTAAAATTATTCAGACTTTAATGGATCATATATGCAGCAAATGCAGCCCATTTTTTTGCTTATGACATGATTTTACCTTTTTTTTTTGGAGATAAATGACATGAATCTTCATTTGTTGGTTGGTTTTTTCCTAATAGTTTACAGATATTAAGCTTTTCATTATTTATTGCTTTGGCATTTGGCATAATTAAGGTTTGTGGGATTATATTTCAAATGATTAATATCCTAAGTTTCCATTGACCATGCTTCAAATGAGAGTTTTGTAAAATTCAAAGTGTCAAATGAGAGTTTTGTAAGTAATAATCAGCTCAGGAAAATTAGGAGTTTCAATTGTGGTTTTCTGTCGGAAAATAATTGAAATGATATATTGTGCTTTTTTTCTTTGTTAAGATTCAAATTTCCAGCCTTGTGATTCGTGACAGTGCTATCTCTTGAAATCATATTTCAGTTTAAGAAACCATTTCAGTAAGTCAATGATTCAGAGGTCATGAATTGCTTCCATTTCTTAAAAAAAAATATTATATCTATTGCTTTCTGGAACTTGTTACCTTGCTTAAATAGAAAACTTTCCACCAGATAATACAGGATTTATGTGATTGCTCCTTTATTCAAGCATTTTCTTTGTTTGTTCATAATTTTTTTGTAGGATAAATAAACCACTAGTGCACGACCCAATAACTGAACCAGTATATTCTGGCCTAAAATTATATTATCAGAAAGCACATGGCGTCTTTTGGAACGAATGGCAATCATGGGTATTACAATATTTATAGAATATTCCTAGAAAAATAAAAATAAAAATATCATTGTCAAAGCCTTGTAGTGCCTATTTTAATTGTGGCAATTCTTGACAGCAAACCAAAAGTTCCTGTTTCAAGTCAAAAACACAACACAGTACTGAACAGATCATTGCAATATCAGAGGATAGATCACAGATTGTGGTTTTGATTTGTTCTCTTTTGTTTGAAAAAGAAAACATGTTTAGACAAGACAGAAAAAGGCTCCAAAAATTAATAGAAAGAGAAAAACAATCCGTGTCTACTGAAAATGCTGTTACAAATTACAATATGTTACTCTAGAGCTGGAACAAAGAATTGCCCAAAAGGGGCCAAGGCACTCCTTTGCAACGGATCCCTTTTCAGAAATTTTCTTCTGGAATCTTCCTTCTTTCCTTTTTTTTTTTTTGTGATAATAACATGCTAACATCCGGGGAATTTTCCATTTAATTTAGAGATGCAGAGAGAGAGAGATAAAAAAAAAACGTCGCGGACGGCCACACTCCTAAATTTTCTAACCCAAATATCGTCTTTCAAAGCATCCAAGTTGACATCCGTGTTGCCTAGATCTGAAAACAAAAACAGTGGTTCAGCTTTCCCATACGCGAGCTATTAACCAATAACATTCCTTTTCCTCGTTGGACACACGCTAGACAACAAAACTCTCCGCCACATGAATTGATCAATCTCTTACGCAGCACGATATCGATATAATAAAATGTCGACATTATGCCTCCTCATGCGTTCCCCAACGGAACCAGTGATTCCTTCATTCGCGCCGTCCCCAGAGATCTCCTCCGTCGATGAATAGAATAAACGAGTGGCACTGGATGCAATGGCTGTTTGCTGTTCGTAATCGGCCAGCGGATACTTTTCACATCTGTCGTCTCTCTGCTGTGTCGAAAGTTTGGTGATGCCACGCTCCGACATCACTGACCCGGTCTGTGTGGTGTTGCTTTGTTTGGACCTGGTCTACATGATCTCATTGTGTGCCCCCACCAAATCCACAATTTTTAAATTGAACTATACAAATTTTATTTATTATATAATTTATTTATATAATATTTTTATTATTTAAATTAGTAGTATTTTAATTGAATAATAAAAATAATATATAAAATAAGTTGTATAATAAAATCGTTAATATAAATAATAACTGATTTAATTTGAATAATTATATCGGTATCGATAATAGTATCAATGACAATATTAGTATATCAATTCTCATTTTTAAATGTTGGTTTGTTCTTTTTTATATTTGTTCGGAAATGTAACTGGACGCAATTACAGATAACTCAACAATATCTTTTAAAAAAATTAATCATAATCTTTGCATTAAGTCAACTTTCCTCTCCTCCTCAAGACCTCAATCTCAAAAGAAAATGAATGAATAAATTAAAGGGAGCTGATATACAGATACACTTATTGATTCCGTCATCGATATGAGCTTAATTATATACATTAAATAAATTATTATGCATATTAATGACTTTATTATGCAAACTCATTTTGTACGATATTATTATTATGCAACTTAAATGAATTATAATGCATATTAATGATTTTATTATGCAGATTTATTTTGTACAATATTATCATACAACTTAAATGAGTTATTATGCATATTAATGATATTTAAGTTAAATAATGGAAATATTATACATAATGTCATTAACATGTATAATAACTCATTGAATGTATATAAATAAGCCCGTATCGATGACGGTATGGCATCTCCATAATATTTTTCTAAATGAAAAGATCACATTGTTCTCAATTCCAATAAAAGAAATTGCTTTTCCACAAGGTCGTATTCATTCTCCCAATAAAGCAAGATCACATTTTGAATTAATTATTATATTCGCTTCCATTAGTGGTACATGGAACTTAATTTACTTGAAAGAAGGAATTGAAAGAGACATAATTATATATTATGTTATAGGCATACTTTATTGATTACACATAATATATTGGAAATTTTGACAACCGGTGATAATTGATGTCAACGAAAACCAAAAATAAAAAGATTAAAATTATGATATATTATCCATCACTTAAAATAGTTTGTTTGTCCAAGTTCAATAAATTGAACTATTAGATGTTCAAATTGCTTGATAGATAATAATTGGATTTTTTTATTGCATACAAAATTAATTGATGCATGGCAACAAAAAAAATTGTAATTTAAATTATTTTGATAATTTTTAATGTTATTAGATAAGTCAAATAAATTTGTTGTCAATATAATGACACGTCTTGTTAATTTTGTATTTATTTTGTGTTCTAAATGCTACCATCCACTGAATAATTGTTTTTTCAGTAACATGAAAACTGAACATAGATGAAAATTATGTTACTAATTATCTCCGATTTATAAAACTATAGGTGTATGATGATTAATAAATTTCTATTTTTATAATTACCCCCACTTTTCAAAATTTGACAATTACATCCTAAAATTTTGTTTTCAGTTAACACCAAAACTTTTGTAAAGATGAAAGATGTGTACATATTGCACCGAGTAGTAAAACATAAAAGCTTCCAATTTAATTCCTATGTTGATATGTTTGATTTATATTTGAAGTTTTGAAATTCAAATGTCAAATCCAAATCATTTATCTTGTTCATTTTTTATGAATGATGCCTACATAAGATTTTATTTTTATAGATTGATCACATGAGATTAAGATGTCAAAAAAATAACACAAAATGCTCATGAAATTCTTACTAATGTAATGGAATATTCTATGCACTACAAAGTTAAAAGAAATGAAACTATCAACTCTTAAATAAAAAGAAAACTTTATTTCTAGTACTTACTTTTTAATATTATACGATAAAGTTTATTTTTTATAGCCTAGGTCTTATCTAGATTTAGTGCATTTAAATCTCACTGAATATTATCTAAATTTTTTGAGATATTATTTTTTAACTATATTTTATAACCATATTACAATATTACTAACAAAAAAAAAAGAAAGGAAATCATTTCAATACTCTAGTAAATCTCTCTCAATTATTCTTGATTCACATCATACAGTCCAAATTTTTAGGAATAATTTCATTATTATTCCTATACAACATCATCTGTCATCCAATCTCTTAATTTATACAAAACGGACTTAAAAAGTTAAAATTTAACTTGATGATTTTTTACAAGTAAATCTACAATTTTTCTTGATAAATTAAGCTCATCAATTTGTTTTTTCTTTTTACCAAGTCGCCAACTACATTCATTTTTTAATACTTAAATTTCATCGACATGGGATGGATAAAACACACACCCAGGCCATAAACTAAGTCAACACCAAATGATAGTTGGCCAATAAAAAAATATTTACATTCTTGAAAAAAATTAAATCAGAAAGCTCATTAAAAAAGTCGGAAAGCTACAATCCAACAAGTCTCCAACGAATTCTTTAGGTTCACGCAGCCAACAGAAACACCGAGTCTAGGCTCCCAACTCTCTGCTCTGTTGGGGCCTGCCTTTCCCGAAAGGGAGGCATCATCGCACTCGCTCGCACCAACAAATCTTTTGTTAATTCATCATCATTTGACAAGAAGCAGCTAATCCCAACCGCCGTCTCTGACCTCCTCTCCTCTCTCTCTCTCTCTCTCTCTCTCTCTCTCTCTCTCTCTCGCTCGCTCGCTCGCTTTCGTTTCCTACTTCCTGGCTACCCACCTGACCTCCACCAAAAGCATCTTTTCCTTCAAGAATAAGAAAAAGAAGTAATAATTGGCGCTTGTTTTGTAGGCTTCCTTCCACCAATCGCCTCCCAACTACTAGGGTTGGGTTCCGTTGGGTTAGGATTAGGGTTTTCTCCAATGGAGGATCCGTCCTTCCCAGTCTCCGACGATCCATCTTCCATCTGGGACTGGGATAACCTCCTCAATTTCCCATTGAATCCTGATGAAATCGCTGAGGAGCCGTTGATTCTTCCCTGGACTGCCGCTGATGCTGACGGCCACCAATCTAGCGATCATCCGCCTCAACCAATCGAAGAAGCAGCTCCGGCGCTATCTCCGCCTCCAGCTCTGGCGGATGAATTGGGTTGCGTAAGGAAAAGGGATCCGAGGCTGATCTGTCCGAACTATTTGGCTGGGAGGGTACCTTGTGCGTGTCCTGAATTGGATGAGAAGGCTGCAGAGGAGGAGGAGGTGGCAGAGATAGTGGCAGGACCTAGGAAACGGGTCAGAAAAAGTGGGTCAGCTTTTCAGATTGAGATCCGGTGCCAGGTGCCAGGGTGTGAGGCGGATATAAAAGAGCTGAAAGGGTACCACCGCCGGCACCGGGTATGCTTGCGTTGTGCCAATGCGACTTATGTCGTGCTCGAAGGGGAACAGAAGCGGTACTGTCAGCAGTGTGGCAAGTGAGTCATTTTTTGTGTTCAATCCTAATGTTTAGTTGCTTCATAGCAATTTACTGTTGCTAGGATGAATTTTGCTTATTGGACATCAGATTAGTTAATGTGTGAATTTCAGAAAGGGTAGGTGGAACGAGGGATCAAAATCGACCAAATGAAAGACATGTCTTGTCCATAGAATTTTATTGACTTTGCTGTTGGTGATGACCATATCGATTTTTGACCAGTTCATGCCCATACTTCAATCTTTGCTATGTAGCTAGAAGTCCATTCTTTCTTTGGTTTGATTGTGATTTTTTGAATTTTTGGATGTCACATTTATAGTTTTATCATATGATAAGACCAAGGTGAAAGTTCATCTAGCAGTCCTCAATTAGCAAATCTAGTTTAATTGTATATCGACATTTTTCAATTTATAAGATATATGGATGTGGATTACATTATGTGAATTTGTTCAAATATGACATTTGGTTCTTGTCTTTTCATATTCTTCTCCATGACATGTATCCTCAAGATTACAAAAGATCTTCCATCATGGATGGATTAATTCAGTTGAGAAGCCACAAAAGAGAGACGCTTCTAATTGCTGGCTACTTGAGCTTGTCTATTACCTTTCTGAACTTGATGCTGGAAATCTGATGAAGAAAATTATATAGTAATATAATATTGTCCTGTAGGTTTCATGTGCTACCAGATTTCGACGAAGGTAAACGTAGTTGTAGAAGAAAATTAGAGAGACACAACAAAAGAAGGCGTAGGAGACCTGACTCTAAAAGTGAGCCTGAGAAAGAAATGGAAGATCAAGTAGATTTTCTGGCTGACTTGACATGTGATAGGCAACCAGCAGGAGGTACAATTATATTTACCATTAAAGAAAAGTGCTTCTTTTGAAATTATACTTGTGTTTGATACAGGACTTTCTAATCATCTTCTCTCAATGTTAACTTGACTTTTCTCTATACATTGTACTCAATGTAGAGACCTCAAATGGTGTGGTCTCTGAAACAGTGTTTAGCAGCAAAAGCTTGGAGAAAGAAACATCAACAGGATCTGACGAGGGCACTGCTTCTCCCAATTGCACCTTACCTAACATGCCGAATGAACAGAACAACAGTGTCATATCCTTCATTGCGAGTGCTGAGGTGTCAGAAGATCAAAAGTTGGATAATACAAAACCTCCGCATTCCTCCTTAGCTTATGATAACAGGAGCACCTATTCATCTCCGGTAGGGCTTGTTTCTATTTGTGATCTTCTTCTTGCACATTGTGTTTCTTATATGCACTACTTCAATCCAGATTTGACTGCTTCTTGACCATTTCGTCCATTTAATTTGTAGTGCCCTACAGGGCGTATATCATTCAAGCTGTACGATTGGAACCCTGCAGAGTTTCCTAGGCGGTTGCGCCACCAAGTATGCATGTCAACTATATTTTACAATCTCCTGTCATCCTTAAATGATAATAAATGACAGGTCTTTCATTTGCAATCAGATATTTGAATGGCTGGCTAGCATGCCTGTTGAACTCGAGGGTTACATTCGGCCTGGATGCACAATCCTGACTCTCTTTATTGCGATGTCGCAGTCTATGTGGGATAAGGTGTGTAAGATATTCTTTAATAATGGACCAATGATGAGAATCTTCACCACTATCTGAAGCATCACTAAGGCTAAACCTGCATACCTTTGTTATTTATACCATGATTATGCGTCAAGATAATTTCACCAATCCATATTTTGGGCGGTTTCAAATGCCTCCATAACACTTTCATTACTTGAATGATTAATAATAAAAAGCTCAAATAACAAAATAAAACTGTCCAATGCTATCTATTCTACAATTCCTTGGTGTGTGAAAATTTGGTGGTATTTCAGCGTCATTTTGATAGGCATTAAGACCATGAAAATTCAATGCTCAGAAATTGTCTGCATTCTGCATTGTCAGTCGAAGCCGAAATGACACAAAATTTTACTTCCATTTGGAGAAAGGGTTATAGATCACCTTTAATGGTCATATCCTAATCTTTTTTAGTTTTGAGTTTTTCTCATTGAGGAAATAAAAGGTGGAGGCATTATGCAGGCATTTAAGGTGGAGACATTTAAACTCACCTATTTATTTCTTTACCTTACCAGATTAGGGTTTGTTCCTATTTGTTTTTGCAAATGGGAAAAAGATAGCTTTGCAGTTCTGTTCTTATATTAAACCAAAACTTCAATCATTCAATCTAGCTATTTCTGCTGAATCTGTCTCAACAGCTATCCAGAGATACTGCTTCTCTTGTTAAAGACTTGGTTAATGCACCTGATAGCGTGTTGGTTGGGAGAGGGACATTCTATATCCAGCTTGACAATACAATTGTTCAAATTTTGAAAGGTTTGTTTCCAAATTTATGAGTTTGTTGTGGTATTATAGAAGCTTACTCCTAGGAATATATCCAGTCAATATCATACTCAATTATGGTTTCTCAAAACCTCATTATATGCTGAACCTTTATTAGCGTCTCTTGTTCAAGGTGAATGTATATTTTGGAAAAATTAAACGAAGCAATAGTTAACATGAGATTCATTATAACGTCAATAGATGGTACTTCATTGATGAACATCAAGATGGAGGTACATGCACCTAGGATTCATTATGTGCATCCGACATATTTTGAAGTAGGGAAACCAATCGAGTTTGTTGTTTGTGGCAGTTACCTCAACCAACCCAAGTTTAGGTAGGACAGCTCATTTAACTCCTTTTTCTTTTTTCTTTTTCTCTTTTTTTTTGTGCACAGGTAATTTCTGAATTGAATCTTTGATAATTTTCAATGTTAAATAGTTATTCATTTTGATAGATCACTGGTGTCGTTCAATGGAAAATATGTGAAGCATAAGTGTAGCCAAGTTGGATATAAATGCGAAGACAGCCAAACTCGTGGAAACAGAGAAGATTATTTCTCCAGTTCAGATCATGAAATGCTGAAGATGAGTATAACCCAAACTGACACCAAAGTTCATGGCCCTGCGTTTATTGAGGTTTACAATACTTACTGTTGTATTTTTTTTTATTTTGAAGATTCAGGTTTTTATCCTTCCATTTATGCAACAAAAATAACTTAATACTTGAAGTTTTAGAAAAGAAGGTTGGTCTGTGAATTTTGGAAATATTAAGACTTATTTTAAACTTTCATCTGCACCAAATCAGTCCTTGAAAATTCAGAAAAGAACTAAACTAGAAATTTTCAAGCTTTTCTCAAAATCTTAAAATTAGTCCTTTTGAGAAGGACTAAGACTCCAGATTCACTGCTATGGAGGTGATGAGAGCTGTGTTCCACACTGCTTGTGGGATGGTTCGGCTGAGAAAAGAAACCCCCTGTAAAATATAAACATTGCAATTTGGACCGTTTGATTTTGAGCAGGCAGCTCACCGAAGTTATAGAAGCGAGATGCCATCACTTTTATGGCAGCTGGTGCAGATTAAGAAAATTATCTTGATTGTTTTGAGACAAGTTCAAGGACTGACTTAGGCCTTTTTGAAGGTTTAGGGACTAATATGGTTTTTGTTGGGAAGTCTAGAAAACCAGTTAAGTGAAATGAAAGTTCAGGACCAATTTTTCTTCATTATCCAAAGTCCAAGGATCAACTTTATTTTTTAGCATAACTTTCAGGAACAAATTTGGTATAGATGAAGTTCAGGTACTAAGTTGGTTTCTTTTGCAAAAGTCAAGGGCCAAAGCCTCATCATTTTTTTAATACTGTTATTAGATGTGTATAACAAAATTTATTGTTTTGTTCATTTTTGCAGGTTGAGAATGCATCAGGGCTATCCAATTTTGTACCTGTACTTTTTGGTAGTAAAAAGATTTGTACCGAGCTAGCGGAAATCCAAGAAAAGGCATTCCGTGCAAGCCCATCTTTTCACAGCCTCATCTGCGAGTACTTTGTTTCAAAACAAAATGCCATCTCTCAACTTCTGTTAGACATCGCATGGTTACAGAGGAAGCCTAGTTTAGATGAATATAAAAATGAGCTGAGCACAGCTAATATTCAGCGGTTGACGTGCTTACTGAGGTTCTTAGTTGCTAATAACTCAGTTAATCTTCTCGAAACAGTGTTGTGCTCTTTGGAGAATTTATTTAGCACTGAGGTGTTGTCTAACTTGGATAAATACAAGCATGATGCTGATGTGGCACAGTTGCTTGATCTGGTGGACCATGCGAAAGAGTTACAACACACAACTAGGCATGCCGTGAAGCCCGATCTAGGCCTGTCAAGATATACATATTCCAATGATGATTTCAGATTGTCAACTGCATGCACAGATCAGGTAAATTGCCATATATTTCAGACTCCGTAGGATATATTATACATAAACTGCATTTAACTAGCAGTTGAGAACATATGATGCACAGTTCCAAATTTGTATATCAGGCATCATTAATTCTGCCAACATGTGGTATTGCAATCTGTTCCTCTGTTTAGCATTTTCGTGCCTAAACAATTATTTGCTGTCCTCTTAAGAAAATGTCCATTTGTTGCTAGTGTACTGAAAATATGAAATCTGTGAATCTGTTTCAGGGGAAAGATGAATACAGAGAAGATGAACAATGTTCATCTAGCACTGCACAAACAGAGGATGAAGGGATTGCACTACTGCAAAGAGAAAATGCACACAGAGAGTGTTGCAATCCACAAGCGGGACGTACTTGGTCTTTTTCTTATCCCGGTGGGCCCACTAGGTCCCGGTTTGCAGCAATTGTTATGGTAGGCATTCTTGTCTGTCTCACTTCATGTATTGTGCTATTTCACCCCCACAAGGGCACTTCATTTGTCGTGCCTGTGAGGCGGTGCATGCACTGGGACTCGGCATCTTAGGCAAGTTAGCTCAAGCTGATAATTTGTTTGTAATTGCTCTTCTTTATGTAATGTTTGTTTATATAGGCATCTGCTGGATCTTAGGTTTTTGAGCAGTTTATTAAGTGGGACTGTATGACTAGGATTTGCGAGATTTTGAAGCAGGATGAATAGTGTTGCTAATAAAATAACAACTAGTATAATTAAAACCCAATTGATGTCGTTGTTGTATAGAAAATTTGATGGTTGGATACTGGCGCTTTGCGAGAGCATTAAGAGATCTCTTTGTTACATAGCATTTCAAGGTGACGCCAAAGTTTATTCCAGTGGATTATTCACTTGCTTTCTTATCATGTTGGATAGATACTGATCATTTTGCTACTGCCTAGAGAAATGTTAGGTTCAGTGAGCATAAAGTCAACCATCTGAGTTCTTCCTTTTTTTCTAAAAATAAATAAAAAAATTGGAAGGAAATGGTCAAGCCACGAGCTCATGTGAGGAAAACCTGAAGGCCAGCTAAGTGATAATCAGTAACCACTGATCTAATCAAAGCCTTAATGCTATTTATGGGAGGTTTTGTTTCTGCTGTGAGCTTTGGTGTGGTCAGCTAAATTGGATGGTTTAAAAAGAACGCAAGGTTTTACTTTTAGGCTTGTCGTCTGGATAGTTACTCTTATTGATTGGACTACATGCCACATTTTGGCATCAGCTACTATGGAACTAATACCATGTCATCATGAATGGGACCTTAACAAGGCCCAATAACAGATAAAGAAACAATAATTTAAGGGGAAGAAGCAATCCAATACAGAGAGCTCTTATGTTTCTTCGAAGGGACGTCTGTTGGAGACTTGGGAGGTCTCTCAGGGAATAATGCTTGTCCACCCCACAATAGTATCCAATTTGTCGATACACTTGTCAAGTTCCCCTTAAGTTACTCGCAACTATCATAGGAGGTTGTCTCAATGCTGTAATCTGTACTGTTTTATATGTTTTTAATGTAAGTTTCCTACTGGCGTAGCAGCAGGAAAATAAAAGAGAATTCTCACAAGACATGCACCTATTTTGCACAGAGACCTCACACCTCAAATCAATTTGAGCTCTATTGAGTAACAAGCTAAGGTGATGTTTCTCCGAGATTCAATTGATCCGCCCTTTTTTATTCCCCTGACAAATAAAATAAATCCAAGTCTCCAACAATAAATTTACTAATTGTTTGAAATATACTATGCACTAAATAATTATTCGCTACATAACAGGTTGTCTGGCGCTTACAAAGAAAGATCAGAGTGAAATGAAAAAAAACAAAAAAAAAATACACACACTGACATACATATTTAATTAAGAAATTAATTATAAACAAGAGAAGAAAGAAAGAAAGAAAGAAAAAAACAAAAGATACGCCGAATGCATGGGTTGAGTGATGAAGGCACATGCATGGCTCCAAATATAAAAACGTGGGGAGAGGTTGCGTGGTGGCTGGTCGGTCGGTGAACCTTCTCTTTATTTATTGTTTTCTCAGGTACGATACTATGCTACACCTTTTTTCTAATTCTAGTTTGTTTATGCACTGTGCAAAACTCAACTAAACTCAACTCTCTATCTCTCTCTCTCTCTATCTCCATTTCTTTTGTCTGTACAGCTAGCTACCTAATTAATTAGACTATCAAATTTTAATCATTTATTGTTTTTTTTTCTCTCCTTCAGCTTGAAGTGGAATAGAATTTTATAAATATTTTGTAGGTGGGTCCTATATATTGTTTTGTTGCACTTAGGAATTTTTTTTTTGAGCTGGAAATCGCCTCCTAGCTAGTATTCATTCATTATAAAAACAGAAGTATATATATATATATATATATATAAACTCACGTTAACCCCAATATTTATTATTTTTTAAATACTTAAAATATACATTAATTTACAAACAGATAGAGTTTAATTATTTATTTTACTGCACTCAGGATAAAATAAAAAGAAGATTCCTTGACCTAGCTAGTCACCTCATATCAATAATCCATATAATAGGAATAGATTCCTTATTCCATTTGATTAATCATCCCTCTCCTCCCCACCAAACAAAACTGAGGTTTTAATTAAAAGGAGACCGTCCATTTGTTTGTTCCCTACCTTAAGATATATATCACCACTTTTGTAATCTTGTTGCTTATATATACACACACACATACACATCTATCTATTTGATTGAAAGCGATAATTAGTATAGTATCGATGGCACGGCAGGATATATGCACCATTGCACCATCATTTTCCATATTCAACATCTCATCAAAACGTGTTAGGTAGTTAGGCAGATCACCACATTGTAAACATTATAGAAAAAAAGAATATATACGTAGAGAATATATATATATATATATATAGAGAGAGAGAGAGAGAGAGTTTGGCTAATATGCTTCCATAGCATTTCGGCTCGAAACGCTTACGGGTCAAATTTCAAAATCTCGTATCCGGAATATCAATTTAAGTAGCTCGATAAATTCTTCATGTCAAAATCTTATAGAATATCAAAATTTACCATTTTTATAGTTTTTAAACTATTTTTAATTATTTTTGAAAAATGATCATTTTTTGACATTCAAATATTAATAATTTTCTATTATTTTTAGAGTCATCTTTAAAAAAATCATTAAAAATAGTTTTAAAATCCTAAAAAGGTAAATTTTGGTATTCTACAAAATTTTGATATGAAAAATCTATTAAGCTACTTAAATCGATATTTCGAATACGAAATTTTGAAATTTAAACCGTAAACATTTCGAATCGAAATGCTTATTAAAATATTCTAACTTTACTCTCTCTCTCTATATATATATATATATAAATATAATGTATTTGTGCAATTGCTGTATATGTTTTGTAGGCACGAAAAAAATTGTTTTATTGGTTGCGTGGATTTGACTCATTGGGACAATAATTATATATATACCCCGGCGTTTGATAAACGAATAAATAATTGCAGAGTAAGTCGGTAACCTTGTTGATAAATTAATTGCAGAGTAAGTCGGTAACTTCGTTTATTTTATCATGAGATATTTTTTATAATAAAAAATCATCGGACGATGCATGTCAGGTGGTAAAACGACATATACAGAAAAGTAGAAAATGACTGATCTGATTTTTTTATTTGACATAAATAGTTTGAGAACAAGTCGACGTAAATTGGCTGCAAATTAACTTTAAAAATTTTTACATTATTTATTGTTAAAAAAAGGCAAAAAATCAACGGTGGAGGGAGCAATCTTTTTCACTTATGTTAACTAGATTAAATTTAAAGAAATTAGTTAGAAAAATTATCTAATCCATCATATTTAATTATAAGATAAATTTATAAATTTTACTAGATCATTTGAATTCATTATTGTCGATGTAATTCCGCCGCTGACAAAAATAATACAAGAACTTCAGATAATTTTTGAAGAAATTTATTATGAAATTCGGTACAAACTCTAAACTCTTAAGAAGGTAACAAACAATGAAAAGGAAAAAAAAGAGAGCAATTTGAATGCATTGGCAAAATGTTTCGCAAATACTATTTGGATGTAATTTATACATTTTGGTTTCAAATATATGCTGGACATAGGGTATTTTCATAACAGAACAAAGCATGATGTTCACAAATAATTTAATTTGACAAAAATCAAATTATCCTCGTGTATTTTTGTCATTGTACATGCTCATAATTAATTTCGCAATTAAATTATATGTTTAATTAGAAGTTTATCAAAAATGATGAATGTGCGATCATTAAAAAATACAATATGTTCAATAAGTGCTTCAATAGATGGATTATTTACCATATGCATAATATTTCATCTCACTTCCAAAGAAATTTTAAATGTTAATATGGCATTTAATGCAATTTCAATTGCAAAAATATGTAGCACTTGCCTTAGCAGTCTTGCTAAATAAAAAATAATTAGTGCAGTTTAAATTTTGTAATTTGATTATATTATAAATTTATAAGTCGATTTGAGAAGGATTTGACTTTTTACAGTCCAAATGACATACAAAATATTGTTAATTTCTAGAAACAAACAAAGAAACCATAATTCACCTAATAATTTGATATAAAGTAAAAAAAAAATGATACTCTTTTCCAGTCATAAAATTTATAAACTCTAAAGAACAATGCATACAGTATGAATCATTAACAAACAGCTATTTTGTTTATCCATTCTAGTAAAATTCTAAAAAATATTAATATTTATTCAAACTTTTTTTTAACGATAGCAATACGCCAATTTTTACCCTCTTAATAGTTTATAAATAAATAAATATTCCTTTGCTGCATAAAAATATTATTATTTAAACATTTATTTAAAAATTACTTTCACCCTAAGCTATCAAACTAGTTTTAAAAAAAAACAAATAAACAAATATTCCTTTGAGCATAAAATTAATATTATTTTTCAGTTCAGGCTTGAGAAACATCAAACATGATAACCCTTCAAAAATTTAAAATTCGTTACACGCCACCGCCAGAAGTCTCCTCCGCATTTTATTATTTTCCCAAAGACAGCCACCACCCCATCCAATACAAAACAAGCAACAAGTGTTACATTTCATAATACATATGATGTGTACACACACTGTACAGATGGGAAGGAGAGAGAGATGGAGAGAGAGAGAGGGGTGTGTGTGTGTGTGTGTGTGTGTGTGTGTGTGTTCGTTCGTTTGTTTTGTATTATTAACGGAGAGAGAGAGAGAGAGAGGAGGAGGAGAGAAGAGGAGAGAAGAGAAGCAGACAAAAGACAATTAAAGAGGAGGCAGAGTGCAAGTGAGGCGTGTGCATTGGAATTGGCGTGGTGTGGTGTGGAGGGAGATAGAGCGAGAGAGAGAGAGAGAGAGAGAGGAGAGGAGAAAAGGAAAACGACAAAATTTACATCGGCCGCCTTTATTTATGCACAGCGCAGAGTGCTCTCTCTGCAGAGCCCAGACCCCCACTTGCTTCTTTTTCTTTTGTCCCTTTTATTATAACGTAGAATCCTCTGAGGTTGTATGGGTATCATTGGATTGTCCAAAGGGGGATCTAACTGTCAGATTCATATCTGATGGTGGATATTGTATATGATGGAGTTTTTCTGAGTCGTTTGATCTGAAATAGACGATAGAGATACATATGAAGAGGTCTGATGATATCTATGCCGATTGGAGAGGAACTGTGCCACGTTACTGCTCTCTTTTTATCAAAAGACAAAAATTAAATATTTGTATGACAGCGGAATGACTGGAGAATAGTCTTGCACAGTAGAAATTCAAAACTAAATTCTGGATTGAACTAAGATTGGAATGGAATTTTAATTGAGGTAAGGAGTGTGTGGCATAGTTTAAGTTATTATTTGGATGATATAAACTCAGTCATAATTTTAATTTTATTGTTTTTGAACAATAGTTTCAAGTAATCAAATAAATTTATCAAAGAAATTAGACAACTCAAACCTTAAATTTGAATCCTAGTCTTCACGATTGAATCAAAAATCAACAAATTTCAGGTGAACCTACCAAGACAAGATAACACAATGGCGCATGAATTTGACCTTTTTAATTTCCATATATTATCAAACAAAATTGAAGTGTAATTCACTTAATTACAGACTGTTTTGTAAAAAAAAAAGAAAATGATAAAAATTAACATAAAAAACATGTGTCGCTTTTGGATGCATATATATTTTGTACATTTGTGGAGCGTTTCTATCAGAATAATTTTTGATAGAATATCAAATTACACTTCAATTATATAAAATTTAAAACACAATCAATCTATAAGTTCAAAAATATTTTTATAATATTTTTATTTTTAAATTAAAAAAAATCATTTAAAATTTCGTTATCAAAACTATGGAGTTGGTAATTATTAAAAATTTCCCCTTGGATAAAATAAAATGTGCATCACCAACATTCTTGATGCATTATGCAACGCAACAAACTATCCAAACTTTTCCATCCAAATACGATCAAAAGAGCCTCAGTAAATTTCATTCGAATAAGTATTAAATGAGGCGATTCATCAAATCATGTAATTTTGTCATCTTCTAGTGGGACCCACCTATACATGGGGCTAAATTGAAGGAACCAATTAACTGAAGGCAAGGCAAGGCAAGAGAGCACTCATGTACCTCAACTTAAAAAAATTGCCATATTTTCTACTCACAATTTGTTTTTATTTATTGTACAGATTGTGGGGTGCCATCCATGCAAATACAAATTTCTTTGTCATTTACTTCCAAAAGACAACCAAAAAAAATCCAAAATAAAACAAAAAAAGTTGTGATTGCAAGGACACATCAAATTTTGCTTGGCGTTAAAATTGCCTCAATTGAACAGGAGAGAAAGTGGCACTATTTATAACTATACCCCCCATAATTTTTTCAAAAAAGAAAAAAACACTTTTTGTCTCGCCAAATTTTGCAGATTTTCTCATCGTTATGATGTATTTGGTGCCTCCATTATTGCCTTTTTCTTGAAAAAAGTCAAAAATGATTTCTTTTTTTTTTAATTTTGGGTGTGTTTAGGTGCTGAGAGTAGTTGCAATTGTATCAATTTTGGAACAGCTGGCAACACAAACAAGAAGTAATTTTGGGTTTGTCTCCCTTCAAAATTGTGCAAACAATCCCACTGTTTAGGTTTTCATTTTTGAAATTTTTTTTGAAATTTTCAGAAATAGAAAAGGGGACCACCTCAAGCTTTCCAACCAGTGCAATTAAATTGGCAGTTGAAAACAATATTATTTTTTTTAATATTATTACCATTCGGTTTGTTTAATTTTTTAACCAAAGCAAAATTGATGAACCAAATATATTTACTACAGTCTACAACAATGTGCCAACGTTGTAAATGTAAAAAAAATAGAACACACACAGTAAAACACACAAAAAATAAGTTGTTTTTTCCTACAATAATTTCTTAATTTTTGTTTCCTCTTTCTTATGGCCTACGGCTACTACCACTGAGATAGATAGATAGATAAATAGATGGAGAGAGTACTTGTACTTTTTTTGTTCTTTTCCTTTTAATTAATTAATAATTTTTCAACGATCCTACTTTACTTTTTTTTTTCAAATTATCGTAGTGACAAGAAACCGTGTCAGAAAGAGCGACACGTTTCGGTCTGTGAGAGAATTACTCTGCCCCTTTGTCAAATTTCAAGTGGTTGATTTGATTGGTTCTGTTCAACCATGAAACGATAATAAATATTCTGTTTATTTTTTTTATCATCATATCATTACCAGTGAGGCAGTAAGTAGCAGGTAGTAACCATCTGGAATTTCAGAGTTGAAGCTCAAGGTGACAAATTCCAGATATCCAGCGCTCAGTGTCCCTCACATGACACCTCAGAGATCTTCTGTGGCCAGATCGTATAATGTAATTGTGTAATTGATCGATTTTTGAAGTGAATAAACGCTGTGTTGGTGATGACTACATGGAAGATTATAGGCGGCATTGTCACAGATAATCGTTAGAATTTCTTGGAGAAGTACTGAGCGTCTGATCTGATGATATATACGATTTTTCTCTGAGATGGACATGACAATCTGCCTAGGAAAACTGGAATTGGTTGTTATTTTCTTTTTCTTTTTCTTTTTGTTTCTATAACAGAGGTTATTTCAATCACTTCACGATAAATATTTTCTCAGTTTCTTCATTAATTTCAATTCAATTTCACATAGTTTCTGTTTTTTTTTAAAAAAATAGTATAAATAATTGCTGATGTGATGTGAAAGAAAAAGAATTCATGGCATGGGATGGGATGGGATGGGATCTATGGCAGGATCCTATGTTTGTTTCCTCTCCATTGCCTTTTCCTTCTCTGGCATAATGTCTGGTTGAACGAATGGAGGAGACACTTATGCGCACACGTGGCAGAACGGGGCTCTTCCACGTCGCCATCGCACAAAATAGATGATAGATGATAGATGCTCTCTCCTTTTTGAGCTCGAAGCAAAGCAATCAAAACGGGGATATCTATCCTCAAAAAAAAAAAAAAAAAAAAAAGAAAGGGGATGTCTGCCTCTGACGCATTGCGTGATTCGGTGAAGTGTGGGCCCCCACTGTTTTAGTTTTTTTTTTTTGTCTCCGAATTTATTTCGATTCGGATCTAACGGTTTAGAATCCGTTTGCTTGTGAGTGGTTGATTTTGTTGGATCCAGCCGACGGTATGGTGTCTCGCATGGCATAGCATGGACCATCTCTTCTGCCGTGCTGGGATTGATTGATGCGATGATGGATCACTCCGAATTTTTCAATGCATTGATTGATTTGTGCGGGATTTCAATTCGTTACAGCTGGAAATAAAATCACTTCAATTTTGAGAGGACGATGTACTGGACTTCTCCATTTCCAATAATGGAGAAGAATTGCATACAGAAGGTTTGGATTTTTTTTTTTTTACAAATAACCATGGCCATAACAACTTATACTAACAATCAATGCATGAAGTTATTTTTACGATTATCACCATGTAAATTTTCTTTTCTTTTAATAAAATCACAGAAAAAGGCAAAACCCATTTCTTCAAAAAAAAAAGTCATTTTTATGATAGCTTAATAGGGATATAAATTTTTTTCGGCCTTTATATATATTTTATTATTTTCTGTCAATATTGTTGCAATTTTTTTACCAAACCACATATTTCATCATAATAAAACAAAATTCGCTCCATCAAAGAGCGAGAAAAAAAAATTCCCTCCCATAAGCCATTTTCTTTTTTGTTCTTTTTCTACTAATTTTTGCAATTTTTTTTGTCGGTCACACATTTTTGCAATAGTAAATAATGAAAATCACTTAGAGGGTTAAAATATTCCTCTTATCCTTTAAAAAAAATCATTATGCTAAAATTTCTTCAAAAATTAGCACATAAAGAAGAAGAAAAAAGTAAAATGATGAAAAAATTCACATCTTTGTTAAATAAAAAAAAAATTCAAAGGCTTTTGTGTTTTTTATTCTTTGGTAGCTGACTGATATGAAAAAAAAATAGCATGCGATAATTAATTCTTTTTATTTACCCGCTATATGTAAAATTGTAAACTAAACAAAATATATATAATTGACAAATTGTTGTTTCCATTTGAGAAAGTGATGGCAATCGGAGACAAGTTAAATCAATTGAAATAATTTTGACACTTGCACAAATTTTAGACCGCAAGTTCCAATGCAAAACCAGGAAAAGAACAGAGGACCAGGAATTGAGCACTACCAAACAAAAAAAAGAAAAGGAAAAAACGCAGAGAGAAAAACAATTTGTCAATTAGGAGAAATAAATCAGACGCGTTTTTAACGAGAAAAAGAAAAAGCCAAAAAGGACGCTAGAAAGTAAGAAAAAGGTCGAAAGTTGCTGAGGTGGACACCTCCTGACCATTCAATGCGATCGATACTTCTCCATTTTAAAAAAATTCTCACCCCTCCGTTCCTCATTTTAGAAGACACTCAACCCTTTAAATGGATATCTCCAGTTGTTTAACTGGAGGGGACACTCTTCCCTAATTAAGGACCTTTTGTTGCCTAGCGCGAGTGCTGGCGTCCGTCTCACGCTGCGATCTTTTGTCCTTTTCTCCGGGTTTTATGTGGCCGTTTCTGTGTTTCTTTTCATATGGTAACAATGGTAATTCACTAAGTTGTGTAGGTAACACGTGCCTTTCAGATGAGGTAGCAAACTCGCAATGTTACACAAAGAGGTGGGGCCAGGGGGGAAAATAGTACCTAACATTGTCACACAGAGGAGGGATAGACTCCGGTACAGAACTGGTACAGTTTGGCGTTACAAAGGAACAAAAGTAGCGTTACATGGGCTTCTATTGTTTGTCATTTACGCTCTGTTTTCTTTCACATTTTTTATTTTCTTTTGTGTTATTATTTCTTCTTCTTTTTTTCCCCCTCTTGTGAGATTTTTCATGACCAGTTTGGAAAGTCAAGATATCTATTTCTAGTTTTCTCCCTTGGCCTGGTTAGAAATTCACAACCTCCTTGTGAAAAAAAGGTTCCTCTTTTTTGTATTTATCTCTGTTTTTGCGTAAAGTTTGAACTAACAAAAA
This sequence comes from x Bolboschoenoplectus mariqueter, assembly GCA_037678475.1. Lineage (NCBI taxonomy): Eukaryota > Viridiplantae > Streptophyta > Magnoliopsida > Poales > Cyperaceae > x Bolboschoenoplectus > x Bolboschoenoplectus mariqueter. The sequence continues at coordinate 2,179,892 of CM075236.1, read as the reverse complement.
AGATACCTCTCTAGAACTTGCACTTTTGACCATTTTCGTGACACCTGATAACAATAAATATACATATATATATATAAAGTAAAATTAAGGTGCTTTTAGAAGTATAGAATCTTTCGATACTAAAAAATGTATTAAATTAAATTTAAATAAAAAATTGAAATTGCTTGATAAATTTTTTTTATTAAAATTTTATAGAATACTGAAATATTTTATTTTTTGAAATTTTTAACTATTTTTTCGAATTTTTTAAGACCATCTTTAATAATAATAATAATAATAATAATAATAATAATAAAATATTAAAATTTTGCATATAAAAATAAATTATTTTTAAAAATATGAAATAAATAATTAAATACTTTAAAAATAGAAAATTTTAATATCCTACAAAATTTTAATACAAAAAGTTTATTCAACGATTTAAATTTATTATTTGTAACCGATCCGACAAATTTTGAGTTAAAAATATCGAAAAAACTAATACTCGTAAAAGCGCGCTAGCTTTGATCTCACGTACACATGTCACCAGAATACTGATGCACAAATTCGTTCTTTTTTTCTCGAACTATGTTTACAGTTTGAGAGTTGTTTTTCTTGATCGGATAACAACAGGATAAGCATGCACACAGCACCGCACAAATACAAAAAACCATCTCATCTGTTTTTTTATTGGTGGGGGCAAGGTACTTGCGCAAGCAAGCAAGCAAGCAATGTTTGTTTTGACGATTTCATGGTGGTGTTTCTGCAAAAAATGTACCTGCATATTTTTTGCTGTGGATTACTCGTTAGCAACAGCCTTTCTTTAAATATGATAAATGGTGTTGGTGAAAATAGTTTACAGGTACGGATGCATTTGGGGATATAGTAACAGGTACTCGCTAGGAATTTATAAATAATTCAGTGTGATTTTAAGATTTATGATTCGGATACCATTGATTGTAGGATTGTTAGTTATTTGAAAATTGTAGTGGGTAAATAAAAAATTGATTTTTTTTTTGTAGTTATATTTTTTTTATATAAAGAAATTTTGTTAATTTCGATATTTATTTATTTTTATATTTTTATTTAATGTCAGTAATTGCTCATTTAAATGTAATGGCGTGATGAGTGACAGAGAAACGAGACACGTGGACTCTAGCTTCTTCTTTTTTTTTTTCTGTTTTAAACAGTGCGGAAATTAATTTTTACTATAAATAATAGAACTGTTAGGTAGAATTAAAGAGATGAAGGATTGAAGCCGGAATAATATAGTTGTTATCTAGTCATAATTAAGAAGAGACGTATCATGCAAAAAATACACAAAAATAAATTAGAGAAGGGAAATGTTTGGGAGATACCATCATTAATATTGTCATTTATATAGATTTTATTATATAACTTATTTTGTACAATATTTTTATTATTCAATTCGAATATCACTAATCTAAACAATATCTCATTCAAATTAAATAATAAAAATTCTATACAAACTAAATTATATAATAAAAAAAACACCAATATGAATAATAACTCATTTAATTTGAACAACAAAAATAATATCGATAACTGTTTCTGTATATCAACTCCCATTAAAAAAACACATGTAGGTATTGATATGAAATCACACCATTGGAAGCACTTGTTTTGTTTAAAAACAAGACAATAATGAAGTTGAACTTTCTATTTAATGGGGCACTAAAAAATAGTCTAATAGGATCTCATCTCATCTCCACCACTTGCAATCTTAGTCGGCACTAAATATTTATATAAAAATCATATCAACCTTTTTCTCTTTTTCTTTTCATCTTTTTCAATTGACTTGCTTAAACTGACGTGTTCAGCACTTGCTTTGTTTAATTTAAACCCAGAGATTTCATTGGTTGGTCCTCTAAAATAATTAATCATGCAACTAGATTTGGATTCCTTCCTCTCTAAAGATACTGAGGTAATTACCAGCTAGCTACCAGCCTACCAGTACTTTGATTATTCGGAAAATATCTCCTCTTTTTATTTTTTTTCATGATTTCATCCATGGTTCAAATATAGTATGTGGCCATGATTTTATTGACCTTTGTTTTACAAGTCGACGAGTATATATATATATATATAGTTATATTCTTTTTCTGATTCTAATTTTTGCCTCATTTCACTAAGCAAAACCAATCATTGAATTTTTCTGTTTTCGTTTTTGGTTTGGTTTGCCAAGTTAGGTACATGTTAACGACATTTCTTAATTTGTCATCTCTACTTCCTCCTCCTTCTTCTTCTTCTTCTTCTTATTCTATATATTGTTTCCTTATGCTGATTGGATGTACCACATGTCAATTAATTAATATAACTATCTCGATTAATTGCTTGATCTAATCGGTTATATAGACTTGTACTCTAGCTACTAATGATAATTGCATGAGGCTTATTGTTTGCGCTTCCATCATTAATTTGTTTGATCCAACGGTTGATAATTTGTTAGTTGATATTGGTCTAGTTAAGTTGGTGTTCCGAGTACAAATTTATTGTTGATATTATATTATATTATATTATATTATATTATATTATATATATATATATATACGGCTAATTCTGTTATGAATCAAAATTTATTTTATAAATGAAAATATCATAATGAAATTAACGATTATGATTTATTAACCACTAAAAAATTTTGATGCATAGCAAAACTGCTCTATATATATTTCTTAGCTCTATCAACTAGAAATTATATTAATTTTAATTTATATACATCAAACTTATTGTAGTACGAGTGATTTTAAAATAAATTGATATAATTATTCGTTTCTCCTTTAAAAATTAATTTCATCTAACTATTTTTTTTTATTTTTTCTGCAAAAAGAATTTTAAATAGCAAGCATATTTATGAGAACCGGAAAACCTTTTTTCCCCCCCAAGAAGTATAGTTATTTTTATTACTATTATTTTCAAATGAGTACCACGTTAATAACAATATTCATTTTTTAAAATATCTTTTTGTGAAAATTAAACGTCTTTGTTTAAAATTCCATAAAGTTTTATATTGATGTATTATATTTTAAATAAAAATAATGTAATTATGCTTTTTTACCCCCATGTTTATTAGTAAATTTTCTAAATTGATCCCCGTACTTTTCTGAAAACAAAAATCAGCAACTTCTAAAATTTTACATTCGCCTCTACATCTCTCTCCATATATTGACAAACTTAATCACAATACGTGTTAGACCTGCGATTTAAAGTCGCATAATCATGATCAGAAAGGAAGAAAAAAAAAGAATTATGTGAATACAAAATTAATTCGTGATTTGGATTGTCCGATTTGGCAAAAACGGGTCCAAAGAGACACAAAAACAAACATGGTTTTCACTGTTCCTAAATAGTAAACTTTTTGTTTATTCTTTCGATGGTAATGCAAACAGCATAACGAAATTGAGTGTTTGATGGTGAAACAGACAATAATGTTTTGTCAGTCACGTTTAAATAATTAAATTATACCAAGCATTTGTATCGGTTATTGGGTCAATTTTGACAGTGAATAATCCAAAATACAATTAATGGGATGACCCTTGACCATGGCTTTTTTTTTCCCTTGTTAATTCATACAAAAAAATCTGGATTTTAATACGTTAATTAATCAATCCGAAAAAAAAAAATTATATACAGTTTCAATGAAGTAGGTAGCCAAAAGTACTTCCTGATAACGGGTCGGATTCGGATTAGCTGAGAGGAGGTGGTATCCGATTCGTTATTCTTCTGAAAAAAAGAAGAAAGAAAAAAAGAGGAGGAGATGCAGGTGTGCAAAGTGCAACCCACTAAAATAAAACTAATCCAAGACAAAAAAAAAAAAAAGTGCCAGAATGCCAAGTGCAAGACCTGAACCAACGAAGCAACGAAGCAACGAGCATTAAAATTCGTTTAAAAAGGAAAACAAACCCAATAAGAAAACAAAAGAAAAAGAAAAATAACAATAAAAAATTATGAGAGGGGAGGAAGGAGGTGCCAGCTTAGTGGCTCCATATGAAATGAAACGACCACGAGCGCGACTTTCTGGTCAAAACACACTATCCATCACCAACTCGTTGCGTAATAATACGTTGTACCTCAAAACTCTCTTGCTATTTTTATTTTATTTTACTTTATTTTCGTCGTCGTTTCTTTGAAAACGAAGTTAATGCTCTCTATTATTATTTATTATTGTTGTTGTTATTGTTATTATATAGTATACAACGCGATGAAAGGATGATAAAAAACCGGTACTTTTGCAGATACGTCCTTTATGTTTGTTCGTTTCTGAGTTAAGTATATCTAGAAGAATGATTGGGTTTTTTTTAAAAGGATGATAAAAAACCGCTAGAAACATGGGTTGGTTCGTTGGGTTTTCTTAAAAGCTGCACATGAAATGAGATGCCAATTTTTTTTTGTAAAAAAGGAGAAATGTGTCTTTTTTTTTCTGATGTTAATTGAAAATGAGAATATATATTTTCTATTTGAAGTCAAATTCTTTTCGTCAACTTCTGAATAGCTATAAAAATAATATTTACTAATATTATGCAAAGAAATTCATCATTTGTATCTATATAGTCCTATAGTTTCATAGAAAATAAATATGTTAAATATAAAAAGGGACAAATCTAGACAGCTTGACGAAAACTTAATAATTATTAATACTACAAGAGTGATTTATCTTTGCAACATAAAATCAATATTCAAATATTTTTGACATAAGTACATGATAGATGCAGGCCATTTCATATTAGCATTGCACCTTCTATGTTGAATATAAATTATACGGTTTGCTCATAAATTATTTTCTTTCGTCCTATTTGGAAGGAGATAATTTTACCTCTTAATTATCCTCAAATTATCTTGATATCAAACAAAGGCAAATATATTGTACTTCATTGGAATTAAATTTCATTAACATATATACATTAAAAATTATTTTCTAAATTTAAGGATTTGGGAACTCATTAGAAGACTAATATGCTTTTTACATAATAACCAACACAACTATCAGTGTTTTAGTGATGATGAAAGATAAAAATAAAAAAAATATTTTTGTAAATAAATAATTTTGAGGGACTTCAAGCAAAAATAACATATAAAAATAAAAATTCTGACAAAAAGAAAAGAAAGAGCAAACAGTAAAATACTAAACACATTTAACCCGGACGGAGGGGAGGAAGGAAAGGAAACAGAGAGGTAGAGAGAGAGAGAGAGTAAAATGCCTAGTGGGGCCCACCTCCACAAGTTTACTTTTTCAGCCGCCCCGATTTGTCGTCTCCTTCGTCTCTCTCTCTCTCTCTCTCTCTCCCCCCTTCTCTTCCCGCATTCCCCCCCCCCTCTCTCTCTCTCTCTCTCTCTGTTCCTTTTCCTTTGACTCATCTCTCCTCGCGTACTCTCTCTTTAACCCCCCTCGCTCCCCACCCGCCTCCTTCCTCTCTCTCGCACTTCTCTCTCTCTCTCTCTCTCTCTCTCTCTCTGTGCAGGAGACTTCGTGCAATACAACTCCAACAAAAAGAAAAACTGACTCAACTGGAACCATTGAGGCAAACAAATTGGAGATCGGTGGGGGGAACAGCGATTGAGTCAGATTTCTCAGCTCGAGTACTCTGCTCATGAAAAAACCGCGATAGATTCGTTCTCTGGTCGACCAACGAATCTCGCGCCCTTCTTCCCCCTTTGATTTCTCATATCCAGCTTTCGCTCTGTGCCCCCGCCCCGCTTCGCCATGGCTGGGAGCAACGAGGTTAACGCCAATGAATGCAAGGTTCTGTTCCTCTCCTTCATCCTGTCTTCTTTTTCTTTTTTGGTTTTGTGCCCCTCCCTCCTCCGCAGGGATTATTCAATTTATGCGCCGTTATTCGTTGTTTGATTTCTGGTGTGATTGTTGCTATTTTTGTGCTGTTTTGAGAGCTGCTGCCTTTTTGAGGGGGTTTTGGGATATATAAAGTTGTGATTTGAGCGTTTCGTGATATCCATCCTTTTTGATTTGATTTAAATTGCACAGTTGATCCCTCTAATTTTGCGATTTCGTCCTTTGTTTTCCCCTTCTAGCTCCCCCTTCATTTCTCTCTCAGCTCCTATTTGCCTCCACCTCCAGGGAAAAAAAGATTAAAAAAAAAAACAGAACCATCCGAATCTCTTTTAAAGGCCCCTCAATATCAACAAATTACATATAGCCAAAATCCATTTGTAATAACGTTCTTTTTTTTTGTTTTGTGTATGATAACAGAGGGCAGTGCCACTAAACACATGGGTGCTGATATCCAACTTCAAAATTGCATACAACATGTTGCGCCGACCTGACGGCACCTTCGATCGAAACCTGGCTGAGTTCCTTGATCGGCGGGTCCCGGCAAATGCATCTCCTGAAAACGGTGTCGCCTCCTTCGACCTCATAATTAACAGGACCACCAACCTCTTGGTTCGCATCTACCGGCCCGTACCCAACCCGGTACCGGAAACATCCTCCATCCCTTCATTCCTCGAAGGCTTATCGGGACCCGCTTCCTTGGAACCGTTTCCCGTCATAATCTTCTTCCATGGTGGCAGCTTCGCACACTCTTCGTCAAACACTACAATATATGATGCTTTGTGCCGGCGGTTTGTGTCCCTCTGTGGGGCAGTAGTGATCTCAGTCAACTACCGGCGGGCCCCAGAGCATAGATACCCGTGTGCTTATGATGATGGCTGGACCGCATTGAAATGGGCATTGACCCAGCCATGGTTGCATAGTGGTGACCCGGCTCGCCTTAGGGTTTTCCTCTCAGGTGACAGCTCGGGTGGCAATATTGCGCACCATGTGGCTGTTCGTGCGGCAGAGTCAGGAATTGATATTGCCGGTAACATTCTGTTAAATGCTATGTTTGGTGGAAATCTACGTACCGAATCAGAGAGACGACTCGATGGGAAGTACTTTGTGACGTTACAAGACCGGGACTGGTACTGGAAGGCATACCTGCCTGGGGGGGCTGATAGGGATCACCCGGCTTGCAACCCTTTTGGGCCAAACGGGGTCCCATTAGACGGTTTACCATTTACTAAGAGTCTTGTTATAGTATCGGGTCTTGATCTGACATCTGACAGACAGGTGGCTTATGCAGATTGGTTGAAAAAATCTGGGCATGAGGTAAAATTGGTGTACCGGGAACAAGCTACGATCGGGTTTTATTTATTGCCTAACACCAACCATTATTATGAAGTAATGGAGGAGATCAAGAGCTTTGTTAGTTCTAACTGCTAGTACATAGAAATCATACAGGAGTCCATACAGAAGAGTGAGAAAAAGGGTGGTAGAGAGAGAGAGAGAGAGGAAGTTATATGCTTGACTTGAACAGTTAGTGGTGTTATAGTTAAGTTTCAGCTTTGCTCAGATTTCATTAGTGAGATGGTTGTCTGGAGAAATCTATCGTGTCGTCTGAAATCAAAGGGGGCAGTTATATTGTATTACACTGATGAAGTACCTTAACACGGTTTTCTTGGTGATTCTGACAAAGAGCTTCTGTGGCCTCCGTTCTGGTGTTGCTTGGGTCGATTCAGATCGGCTGTTTATTTTGTGATGTTTCGGTCAAGACCCATCTAACATGAATGTGAAATGTGTATAGTGTTGATGTGTGGCTAGGGTTAGGTCTTTTAACTTCATGAGGAGAAATTGGGGGAAATCAGTTCATGTTGTTCTGAAATGGAAAATCAAAGATTTGTGTTATACTTTCTTAGGTTTATCAGTATAATAATTATGTCATCCTCTTCCTGATTCGGATCCCTGACTCATTTTTCTCTTTCTTTTCCTGTGTATTATGTACTTTTGGCCTTGCTGATAAAAAAAAAGAATTATACATTGTTGCTAATATAAATTTCACAATGCAATGCTAGTTGAGTGCAAAAAGGAAATTGAAATGGTAACTGTGATGTGTGTTGTCTTCATGTGATCATGATTGTGTGCCTTTCTTTTATTTTGCTTGATTTAGAAACTCTGTACAAACATAACCTGAGAATGAATATGATGCTTTTGTTAACCAGTTTTGCTGTATGAGACACTCAGAAATTATAACTGATATAGTTCCAATCTTAGCTCTACAGTTGTTTATAGAATTTGTTGTTAGCTATATTAATTCTAGAAATTAGAGGCTGAAAGTGGGTCTCACAATACAGTTTTGCTTGCCTCTTTGGCCCCTTTTTGTTTTTTGTTTTTATCCATGATGTATTTGGTTTTACTATTCATGAATAGAAATTGTCTAAGCTATGCTGTTCCAATCCATGTAGGAGGTATGAATCATGATGAACAGAAATTAAAGTTTTATAATCCCTTAAAGAGAAGTAAATATTGTATCTTACTTTTGACAAATTGTGTCACTAGATTTTTTTAGATAAAAATAAGAGTTAAAACTATTTAATTTTAAATATTCATAAAAAAAATTATTCAATTTCGAACATATAACTTTTCATATAAAAAATATTAATTTTATCATGATTCTCAATTGTGCCAATAGAGTTGATACATATCTTTGAAAACATAGCTAGTAGTTCCCAAAATGAAAAGCAATATACAAAAAGCAAAAAAAAAAAAAAACAATAGAGCAAAAGAATTATATTCTGGCTTAAATAAAAGGTGCTAGTTGTATATTGTAACAGGAACCAGCAACACGAGTTGATTGTACAGTAGATGCAACAGAAATTGGAACTCTTCAAAATTTGGTTAAGTGGTATTTTTCTGAGGTGATAAATAATAAATTAATTAACAGAGAAGGCTTAATTCTGAAGAAAAAGGCTACATGAGCTAGAGAGGGATGGATGGATAGAACTTTTCCAATTCATTTTTTTAAAATAAAGACGCAGTCAGTCCACTTCGGGCGCAGCTTAGCTGGAGGGATTTTTGTTCTCATGCGTGTGAATGTGAGAGTTAGAGAGAGAGAGATGCGCATGTTTCTCTCTCTCTCTCTCTCTCTCTCTCTCTCTCCCCCTTCTTTTTTTCCCCCTCTCTATAACTAATCTATGGATGGATGAGCAAAATTACAACATTTCCCTCCAAAGTAAATTTCTAACCAAGAAAGCCCTTCTTCAAAGAATCAAGTTCAATAAAGTTAATTAAAACAATGTGATTTTTTTTTTTATAAAAACAGATGTTTATTCAAAGTTTTTCGCTTACTCTTTTTAGTTAGCTCACAAAAAAAAAAAAAGCAAATCAAATTTACATAGTTTTATGAAATAGTGGAATATCCATTAATTTTGTTCAAATAAATTAGAATATTAACAATTTGTTGTAATATCTACACAATTGGTAGCATATTTGGTCCTACACAACAATATTGAAAATAAAAACCTAAAGCATCATGACATATTGGTAGCATACTCTGATATCACATGCAAAATCATAAAGTATATATATATATATGAGATCATTCTATTTGTTAACGGCATAACGTTCAACATAAAAAATATAATTTCAAATTATAAAAAATATTCATTACGACAAAACGAAGTAAGAAAAGCTAGCAGTATTAAGCAACCACCAAACTTAGCCGAACAAAATCTCTTCTAAACCTAAAAGATAGATCACCGTCATCTTTTAGTTCTAAAATATTCTTAAAGTCTCACGAACGGACCTAAATTAAGAGATCTTTAACATCATAAGATTGTAAAAGTATAAATTTAGAAAAAAAGAAAAGAATATTCATTAGTCCTACATCAAAAAGCAATTAAAGAAATAATCCTTGCATCTACAGTCACAAAGTTATTCATGAACCATCCTAAAAATATAATTTATCATGTCTAGTCCATAAATTCCTCAATATAAACCCTCAAACAAATTCAATAAATTTTCTATATTTAAAAGATATACAACTATCAATTTATCAGAGATTTTTTATGAAGTAACCTATAAAAGTACAATTGTTATAACGAGTTATATAATTCAGTTAAGAATTTGTAAAGATAAATTTGTAAAAAAAGAAAGAATTTTGATGTCCAACAAGGGAAATCTGTAAAGATAAATTTATAAATTTGTAAAGATAAATTAGTAAACATTTTTTTTCCTTCTAACCAATCAAAGAAAGAATTTTGATGTCCAACAAGGGAAATTGGACCTCCCAACACATATCAAAAATTTTATCAGGTTCCATTTCAATATTAATTAATCTTTTTTAGGAGCCTAATCAAATTGAAATATTTTGATCCTAAAATGAGGATTGGAGTATTTGAGAAACGTTTACAAATTAAATCTAATTTATATCAAGATTTTGATAAAGAACTATGACAGCACATATTTAAATTAAAAAATATATATATACTGAGTGCCAAAAGCTTTTCAATGAAAACCAACACTAAGTAAAAAAAATACTTGAAAGGACTAATTTGTAAAACTTAGAAGTGTATGAAATGGACCCCTCAAAGGGATGCTTCAAAAGACACATGAGCTTTGTTCTCTTCTGATGGGGAATCCACCTACTCTTTGGAATTTATGGCGCTCTTTGTTTTCCCTCTGCAACGGGACAAAACAGCCTCTGCGGTATCTCATGCTTCATCCTCTCCATTTATTCGAGTACTGGAGATGTCCCTTATCTTGGGGCTAAATTAAAAACAAAAATAATAAACCATCAAGTAAGTGCGCCTTTGATATCCATCCAATTTTAACACTTGAAAAAAATCTTGCTTGATTAGCGCATTCTTTTAGAAAATATAAACCAAGAACTATACAAAGAGTTGAACAAGTTTTGGCAAGAACTGGAGAAGAACAGTGCCGCTTCCTACATGTTATTAAATTTGAGCCTAATAAGTGCTCTCTCTCTCTCTCTCTCTCTCTCTCTCTCTCTCTCTCTTCTTTTCTTTTGACTTTCTCTCTCTCCATCCTTTGAGTTGATGGATTAGTTTGTCGCGCCGTGAGTATAATAATCACGTTTACACTAATCAAGGTTGCTCTTTTTTGAATGAAATGTTGAACTACTAATCACTACTACTACTCCTACTACTAAATAGTTAATTAATTAATTAATTAAGGCAATTGCTTTTGTCGTTTGTGCTAGACTTTGTTTCTGTCGTTTCTTTAAGTTGGTTTGTTTAGTCGTGGAGGCCAGTTAGGAAAATAGAATAACAAAAATAAAAAAAGTTGAATTCTTCGTGTAGGAAAATTTAAGCTACAACCTATAAACTCCTCTGTTTGTCTGTTTGTGAGATTCTTGAAAACGGAGCAAACTATGAATTGAATATTATTTTAGTGAGTGGTTTTTTGTTTGGTTTGTTTAATTGGAATTTATATAAGCCTTTGACTGGAATTTTTGAAGGCAAATCTTGTCGGCTGAAAATCAATTACTGTAGTTTTAGAGTAAATTTTCATTTTTTTTTTGTTGAGAAAATGGTACAAAGTACACCTGTCTCAAGTTTTAAATTGCTGTATCTATTTTTTTATGGGACCGTTCGGCGATATAAAATAAATGAATTGTACTGAAATTGATGAATTTTTCAAGACAACGTAATTTCAGTTCTACCATAATAATTCCACATGATGTTGAACAACCTCTATATTCAAATTCAAATTCCGTGTCTCAATATCGAATTTCAGTACAACTTAAATTTTTTATATTTTTATTTCTATTTTGTGATACGAATATCAATCCTCGATTTAATATGAAATAATAATAAACAAGACAATAATGAGAAAAAAACCAAATATCTATAATTGAACTTTGGCCACTTCGAAAATGGCTAATTTTGAAATGTGATTTTAATTAATACAAACATAAATTTCGTTGTCATAGAAAAAGTTCAAGGTGGTGGAAATTTGACACATTAATTATCTAAACCTTTTAGGCTTTTAGCTATTGTTTGGTAGAAATTAGTGGAGATTAAAAAAGAAGATGGTGTAATATCAAATGGATATTTATCTACTAATTGTTATCTACTTATCTACATCTATTTTGAATACATGTTAATCAATTTGTCATGATTCACAAATTAAAATATTCCTTATAAATATATTTATATGAATCTACGTGTGTTGCATTCAGGTTTTAAATAATCCGAGTAGAAAATGTATGAAATCTGAGAGATAAGGTAAGCAATGACATCACACTGGAAAAAGAATGAACTATTCAAACTTTTTCTCTTTTGATTAATTAATACATTATCATGAAATTAATTAGTTTGACTGAAGTAAGGCCAAGTATTGTGTTATATTTTATAAAGTATAAAACTTTTGTAATTAATGCCATGATTAATTCTGTGAGTGTATTCCACCATGCATGCTTGCCTTGCCACGTCACCAATTGAAATTGAAAGCATTTATGTTGTCCGGTTGAGATCCGTGAAAATTTTGATAATATTTTTATATCAAGAACAAAAATATTCAAATATAAAAAATTATGAAAATATATATATATATATATATATATATATATATATATATATATATATATATATCGGTTTTATGCCTTTATTGTGCATCACATATTCAAATTTAATGGAATTTATATACGTGGTGTCTATTGATGAATGCTACTGGATATAAAAGTTATAAATTTTAATTAAGTTTTTTGATTAATGATAAATTCACATGAAAAATTATCATTTTTTTTATATGCATGGTATATTTACATGTTTTCTTGTATCAGTTTCATAGATATATGAAAAGAACACTTGCTTGATTTATTTAAATACGAGATTGCTGATTTTTTTATCCATTATACAAATCATATTTCAACTAGCAAAATTATTTTTCAAAATATATCCAATACAATTATACTTTTGATGAAACGATTATAAAAACATATCAATTTCAATATAATTATAAAAACATACACCAAGTCACTAAATATTTTGCAAAATATGATTTCAAAACTATAATTCTAACACAAAAAAATATATTTAATTTTAAAAATAATTATAAAATTATATCCTATCCTGAAATTTTATCGCGTTCTAATTCCGAATCCGACTCTGTCCTTGTTTGCATCCCCTCTAAATCTTTACAAAAAATATGTACCCAAATTTTAACAATATATATAACATAAATTTAGGTACAACATTTCCCCTTCCATCAGCAACTCTAACCTTGTCACGTTAACGGTAACAGAGGATCTGAATCTATGAACAAAATAAATAAAAAGAAATGTCATTTTATTAGGCGTTGTTATATGGATGTATAATATTAGACTAAGATCACATGCGATGTGAAATATGATGGCCCATAAATGATCATGCATGAGCATGAGCCTGGAATTGAATTAATTAAAAGCCAATAACAAACAAATTAAACTGCGTCATCCATCATTCATGCACCAAACACACACACCAATTATTTATTTCGCTTTTGATCGTATGTGGTGCCAATTTCACCACGTAATATATATATATATATATATATAAGCAAAAGAAGAAAAAACCCTAACCAAGATGGCATCTTTTAATTTTGATCCTCTGCTATATAATATTGTATTATACGACGTATAAATAGATGGATTATACGAAATTTGATGCGATCGAATGAATGATATGTTGTACATATATGATATTACGTATCAGAGGATATGAATTCCGTTTGGGGAGATCACTTAATAATAGCATAAACAAAGAAAGAAAAAAATAAATATATAAAAAAAGTGAATAAAGTAATGGACCACCAAGAGAGGTTGGGGGAGAGCATAAAATCAAGCAAATCTCGCTTTTTTCTCCGTTTTGTCGTCTTCAAACCTTTTTGTACAGTTCGAATTTGGAAATTTCGATTTTAAGACTTGTAGCAAGTTGTAACCCTACGGGATCTTCGTGAGCCATTTTGGGTTTGGTTTTGTTTATTTTGATTTTTCAAGGTTTCATGTCTGTGATATGAGGAAAAGAGATTTGAGAAGACAGGTCAAAGATAAATCACTTCACTGGAAAGCCAAAATAACATGTATTTTAGGTTTTGAAATACAAATTTTGGTTAGGTTCAATATTTCTTATTTTTAATATTTTTTTGTGAAATTTAAAAATTTGAGATCAAATATGTGAATCAGAATAATATATAATTGAATACTGTTATAGTTCAGTATCATTTTGGCAGGGAAAAACAGTATTAAATAATCTTGGCTATTTGAATTAGATATCTAATTCAGATTTGGAACGTTCAAAATTGAAAATACTGGCCCATTTGAATAGTTTGGTTTACCTTGGATTTGGAATTTGGATTATATATTATTATTAGTTCGGATTCCAATCTATGGTTTCCAGTTCAAAGTCGTTTTGTTGAAACCTTGTACCAGTCAGGTTTTAGATTGGGAATATATATATATATATTTTTCAAGTTGGGTAGGTTGGATTTGTTTTTATTTGATTGATGTTAGATTTGAGTTGGAATTGTGCTGGAATAATGTTATTCGGAGGAATAATTAAAAAGAGAGCTACTCGGAAGAATAGTTTAGCATAGAGATATAAATGCGCTATCTAGAATAATTTAGAATAGAAATGGAAGTAAGTTATTTGGAAGAGAGGTATAAGAATATTATTCTTGTATTATTATGAAGAGTTGTAATGTTTGTTTGATAAAATATCTTGATATTTCATGGGGAAAAAAGTATGTTTTGTTATTTCACTTTTCTACTCAATTTTTTTTATGAATATTAAATTTACATTAATTATGTTATTTTTCAATGGAGACGGAGTAATTGTATATGTAAAATGAACATGTATGTTTTCTTAGCTCAGATGTTGTGATTTCCAGCACCAATAAGACAATAATGAAATAAATTTGTCAACTTATATTTGAGTAAAAAGTAAGGCATTATTATGATTGAAAACAATTGCCAAACACGGATTTTAGAATTTGGAGTTAACACTAGAATTGGTTAATCCGCTATTTTAGTAAATGACTCAAATAATCGATCATAAATAATAACAATAATATATTATTATTATTATTATTATTATTATTTATTCATTAACAATATCGTTATTATTGTTACATTATTATTATGATTATAAGTCATGAAACGTTGAGTATTATTATTTTTATTATTTATTCATTATCGTTATCACTAGTATTGCTACATCATTATCGTTGTCATCATCATCATTTGTAGCAATTTTCTTAAACCATCATTATCATCATTACAAAAATTCATCATTTCACTATTTCAACCAACATTTTATCAAACAAAATTTTAATTTCTTCCCAAAATAACATTAAAAAAATCATATTTCTAACTCATATCCGAATCAAAAACAACATCCATCCTCCACTGCTCACATAATACCATTACACCATTATTCCTGGATTAATTCCCCAAAGGAATAACACATTGTAATCATTACTAGAACTAAACTAATCTAAACTAAACCTTTACTATTCTTCACTTTCCTTTACAAAACCGTTTAATTAACTATACAGTGTGACAGTACCAGTGTACCAATTAAAGGTACATGTTTGCCTCTAGGTTTCAATTATTGTGTGCTCAGCTCAGCTCCACATTGCCAACCGTACAACGAAGATTTATATATCTTGGTTGTAAGCAACTACAGTTAAGCTATTCACTAGCTGGATACCAAAATTCAATTTTAATTAATTAATTAGTTCTCTTCTCTCCACTTTTGCACCGAACAGAGAATTTAATACAACATAGCATTGCACAAGTTTTACTGTGTCACCTCCCAGTACTCTTTTGTTTTGTTTTTTTTGAATAATAATTTGAAAGCTTACATGTTACGACAGTGTGAATTTGAAACCAACACATTTAGATGTGATTAAAAAGGTACCAACAATGGGATGCGGATTGAATTGATTAAAATTTGTAAAGTAATAACTTTTGATTGCAGAGTTGGAGCTGGTTAGTCTTAATTTCTTTGATAATCTGAAATTTTAAAATATTGACAACATTGTACCAGATACTATAGTGACTTAATTTATATTGACAAAATATCAACGTAGAAATTAATTAGCACATAATATTCTAAACGACTCAGTGCCCCATTTCTAGAAAATAAATGATTAGTTAATTAATTAAGAACTTATGACGTGACATACATCGATAAAAGATGCAGAGATCCCATTCAATTAATGTGCAAATGCAACCACCACCTAAAGAGAAAAAGAAGAAGAAAAACAAAAAATAAAAAGCAAAGGAAGAAAGAAAGAAAGAAAGAAAGAAAAATCTCCTTTAATTGCACGTTTTGCAATTGCAAAAGCATTAACAACAAGCTCCCAAATTGGTGTACTGTTTTGTGGGGCCCGAATTAAATTTGTCGTAAATTCATTCGTTGCAAGTTGCATAAAATTGCTTTAGATTCTTTTATTATGAGGTCAGTTGTTATTCTACTTTGTTAGTACCAAAATGTGAGCTGTGAAGTACGATTTAATTGGTTTTATTGTCGTCTGCATTAAATTTCGTTTTATACGCGCGTGTTAATTTGTGTTTTTTTTTGTCTTTTTTTTTGAATTTTTTGAATGAAGAAATTATTATATCAAAATAAGGCGCGGAGGCATGATTTTAAACTATAAAAGGAAAAACTTTTACTTGATAAGTGTATAAGAAATTAAGCATCCCCAATCATAAATATATTTACAAAATTATGAAGGTCAATTCTTACTTGATAAAAGTATAAGGATCAATCATAAAAATCTTTTTCAAAATTATATAAATAAATTTTACTTCATTTAAGGATAACCATAAAAATATTTTTCAAAATTATGAGGATTAATTTAAAGTATTTATGATATTTTTACTTAAAATACATGTCACATACATAATTATAAAAATTTAGAGAGTGTGTATGATGAGAGCGGTCGGTTATAAATAAAATGAAAGAATTTATTCGGATTTTGCATTTTCTCCTCAACATGAAATTAAAAGGGAAAAATAAAAACTAGAATGGGCCAATTAATGGGCCCAAGTAGCTTTGCTTGAGTGTACAAAATAAGCAAGAATTTGTCACTTTCCACACCATCTCTGGATTTAATATTTATATATCTTTTGATAGTTTTAAGGATTAATTAGGTGCCAAGAATGTTAAAAAATCAAATTATTTTTTGGGACAAGTTCAATTACTTGTTCATATATTTTATTTTGTTAATTTAATTATTATATTCTGGTAAATAAGTGTTCATATATAGACTAATTTAATTTTCTTGAAAAAAAAGAAAATAAAAGAACTCGATGCCAAAAATTAAATTCTGGCAGTGACATATACCAGACATGATCGGCATGCTGAAAACTCTGGTAGATTCTTCCTGCAAGGTTTCACAGTTCTGGCATAATTAATTAATTCACAACTGGACGCCACTGATTTAATTAATTGGCTACTTTCACAGACAAAAAAGAGACCACATTTCAGATATTAATAACAAAATAAATTATAGTCCACCCAGGGACTATAAAATAATTTTTTGGTTCAGTAAAAAAAAATGACCTTATTACCAAAGATTGTGGGCATATATATATATATATATTTTTACCTACTAAAGATATGTATTTTACATTTTGTAGTGCAACAAACTTAGTCAAGAAATAATAATAATTATGTTATGGACACGTATGGTTGTCTTGTCAAAACCAACTTGTTCACGGTGTCATGATAATTATGAATTATCCAATACCATGAATGTGTATAATATTGTTATGATTAGGTGTGAATGATTGTATAATTAATTCTAAAGTACAAACTCTTTGGATTGCAAGTCATAATGTCCACCTTTTGTTTTATTAATCAAAGAAGAAATTTTTACATGTGATTTCTATTCTCTGGGGTCCTTTACACAATTATTTTTTCTATCTATCTCTTTTAATAAATTAAAAATGATTTCTCTGAGCATTAATATGATTTATTGGATTCAAATGTCATCATCCGGATAAGGCAGTTGAAAACTTTGGTTATCTGCTTGTTAACTTGGCACGTGTAAGCAATATTGCCACTGAAAGTTTATCACAAGTCAAGGCACAATAAACCTTTTCTTTTCTCTTTTAGATATAAAAGAGCTGAGATTTTTTAAAAGATAATTATCAATCTAACAAGTGTCAAGAGATGAAAGATCCAATGAAGCGCCTCTTGGCTGGTACAAAGAGACAGATGTCTCCATGGATTTTGGATAACTACCACTGGGATGATTCAATTACTTCTGCTGTTGGAACTTTAAATCTGCCACCACTACTAGTCTACCGGCATAGAGATTTATGTGCAATGGACAAAAAAATTTAAAGGAATTTGAAGCTTGTAAGGAAAAGAAAATGTACCTTCATTGCTGTGAAACCTTTTGACTTTTTTACACCATTTTAACTAAACTTTATGACAACTTGAATGTTTTTTGGATTCCACTGGTATTGGACTCCATATTTAAAATTTGTTATGCATACATACATACATACATATATATATATATATATATATATTTTGCTGACGTGGATAGTGTTAATTATCATCACTCCTTTATTATTTCTTTTTGCCAAAAAAGTGTGAATAACTAGATTGAACCAAATTGCAAATTGAACGGTTTATTGAGGATAAATAAAAGCTCTATCATAGATTTGCGTTGCAAAATTGAAACAAATATTGTATGGCATCATCCTGATAGTTTTTTTTTATATATAAAAATTTCGTTAATTCTAATACTTATTTATTTTTAAATATTTTTTATGAAATTTGAACTTATATCTCTATATAAAAATATAAAATTTATTATTATTGTGCTAAGGATCCTAATAGTAGTACGCCAGTAGATATACACATCTCCTTCATTTTTCAGTTATTGCCTCTGCTATGCTATGCCGATTAAACCCAGTATGCATCCTAACAGTTATTGCCTTCTAGGATCCTAGTAGTAGTACGCCAGTAGATATACGCATCTCCTTCATTTTTCAGTTCATTGTCTCTGCTATGCTATACCGATTACACAAGCCTAGGCCCTAAACTCATATCAATAACCCAATACATATATATATATATAAAACTAGTTTGAGTTTAAATTCATCAAATTTTTTGATGAATTTAACTCAAAAATCTATCGAATCAATTTCAAATAATAAATTTGAATTGCTCAATAAATTCTTTGTATCAAAATCTTGTAGGATACTGAAATTTTCTATTTTCAGAATATTTTAACTATTTTTTTCAGATTTTTTTGTAAATAACCTATTCTCATACAAAAACATTCATTATTTTATTATTATTTTATAATCATTTTTAAAAATCCGAAAAAATAGTTAAAAAAAGTCTAAAAATAGAAAATTTTGATATCCTATTATATTTTAATATGAAGAATTATTAAGCTATTTGGATTTATTGTTTGAAGCTGTTTTGATCATTTTTTGTATTGAGCTCACCAAAAAGCTTGGTGAGCTTAAGCACGCGCTAGTTTTACTATATATATATATATATATAGAGAGAGAGAGAGAGAGTAAAAGCTCACTAACGGAGTTAGTGAACTTAACTTAAAAAACTATTAAAACGACTCCAAACGACAAATTCGAATAGCTCATTCATATCAAAATCTGAATGACAAATCTGAGTTTTTTAACTATTTTTTCGGTTCCAAAATAATAATAAAATAATGAATGCTTATATATTAGAATTAGTCATTTTGAAAAAAAATCCGAAATAAATACTTAAAAAATTATAAAATAGAAAATTTTCGTATTCTACAAAATTTTAATATAAAGAATTTATTGAGCAAATTAAAGTTATCATTTGAAATCAATTTGATAGATTTTTAAATTAAGCTCATCCTAACTTTACTCTATATATTTATATGTACTCTTATCACCTGTGTACAGTTGCACAAGTGGGCCTCAGAGAAGCGCAAAGATTGTTGCACAAAGAAGGAAATGTTTCAAGAGACGGATGATTCCATTACCATTCCTCAAAAATCACCATTTTTGACCCGGCAATACCATTATTTCCTTGCCTGTTTGCACCTTTTTGACAAGTTTTTCCACACATCAGTGACTGTAGAGAGCAATTTCTGACCATATGTGTCTTCTTTAAAAAGCCCTTTATGACAGTTGTGCGGCCCTTTTTTGTGGTCATCAACTGGGCTCCAGGAAAAGAAAAATACTTCCATTTCTGGGATTATTATACAAGATACTTTCACTTCTAGACTTCTAGTTAGTAAGATGCCTTTTGGAATTGGGCAAGACTGCTTCAAACCTGGCTATAAGCCTATTACTCACCTGCAATTAAACAATTGATCCATCCATGCTTTTCTTAGGCGGTGGAAACACCAAGATCGCTTTTCTTTTTGTTTTTTTTTTCTAAACCAGGTTTTAGTTGTGTAACAGGGAAGCCCTTAGTGTTCCTGTTACTGACAGATGAGATCCACACAACATGAAGAGGACCCCCAAAATTGATATAGTTATGGGTCCCATTTGTCAGTGAAGCTGTCACAAGGAAGCTCCCTGTTACACATAACTCAGAACTTCGACTCTTTCTTCTGACTTGATCAGAATTTGGCTGAGAAAATATGCTGTACCGTGTTGAAATTTGAATAACAATGGATGCAAAACAGTATAAGCAGACCATAATTCAGTCTGAAAGAGCAGTATCAAAACAAAACTGTGAAAATAAAAAAAATTTTCTTCTCTCTTATTTCATAATCAAGAAAGAATATACAACTAATAAATATAGTGTGTGCTCAAATTGAGCGAGCAAAATTGTTGACGATTACAAAACTGAAACTAAACAAACAGATAAAAACATTATTAGCCCTGCCTTTTGATTATAAAAACTGAGGCCAGCATTCAATATAACTGAAAAATGAAGCAAGCATTGAACAAATCTTTTAAAGTTTCCAGTGTTCTAATACTACAAATAACTCGGATATCCGTAATTAAAAAGGTATGAAGAACATACCAGATCAGGCCCTCTTTCATGCAGGTTTACTTCTCTTAAATCAGGTCAAAAACTCATGGTTTTACACTGCCAACAAAAAACAAAATTCAGAAAAATTAAAAATACAGAACCACTTCAACAAAAGAAACTATTTACAGCAAAATAACTATTACTACAAAGAAGTCATAACTATACCTCTCTTTATCAAGTATATATATCCATGTATTTTGGCTCGTCTGTTTTTTTTATTATTATTTTTACCACTGTAAGTGTTGGTATACTTCAGCGTTTTTCATTTACAATAACCATTGTTTAAACACCTTTCTGGTTTATTTTTCAGCAGGTTGTGACAAGCAGCACTAAAAATGAGATATTGAATTGCCAAAACATGAGCTTTCTTAAAATAGCACAATTTGCAAACCACACAGCTAGTTGTCATGATAAAATATTAAAGTAGGTCTGGTTAGCTTTACTACTTCATACAACTAAATACTCTCTCTTTTCAATATTAATACGACTTAACTAATATTGAGGCAATGTAACTTAAAAAGTTGAGGTCATGAAGTTACTGCACCTCTAGGAAACTGCACCGAAATCAGTAGGATCTAACATCCTTTTCTTTCAAAACAACCCTAGTACCAATTTACTGCACAACTGCACCTCTAGGAAACTGAAACCCATATTTATACATCAAACCAATAACCATATTCATCTCCAACCTCCTCCCTGCATTAGAAAATCCTTTGTATAGAATCTTAAGAGTATTTCTATCCCGAACTGGCCAATACAAATCCATCTTATCAACTTCAGAACACATCTCCCTTAACCGCCCTAGGCGTGAATAGAATATCATCTTGCACTGGTACAAATCCTTGCACAGACTCCACCCTGCTTTCTCAGCTTGTTTGATGAAAAAATCTAGCCGGTCAACATCACCAAACTTGAAATAGACAGAGAGAATTGTTTTCATAACACTAATTGAGCTTATGACTGTGTTATTTCTGCATGCATTAACAATGAGCCTCTCCATCTCATCTATTGAGCCTTCTTTAGCATAAACCTTAATTAGAAACACTTGAAGATGAGGGAAGTACTCTTCAGCTCTAACTAGTCCAACCAATTCTTCAATCTTTTTGAGACTAGATTGACCTCTGACATTCCCATATGCACAAATCATGGCCCAAATTAATGACCTCTCTCGAGTGTGTACATCCTCCTTTACCAACTTGTACATTTTCTCCATTTTCTTCAGTCTGCCAGCAATAGCATAGCCACGAAGCATCAATAATTGTGTGCTAGCATCAGGCTCCTTCAAAGAACCAAATATTCTCTCCATTTCATCCCACCTTTTGCTTCTCAAATACCCACAAATCAATATGTTGTAGGTTTCAACAGTACGTGCTATGCCAGATGAATCCATAGCATTGAGAACTGACTCCATTTGGTCAACTAATGTGCTGAAGCCATAGAGAGATAAGAGAATGTTATACGATACACTGTCTGGCCCGTATTTTGTTTCCTTCTTTAATTTATCAAACAAACAGATTGTATCGGTGATTTCACCATTGTACATGAATGCAGTCATGAGTGCATTGTAGAGGAAGGGATGACTGGCAGTAGAAATAGACTCATAGAATAATTTTACAGCAAGAGAAAGGTTACGGGCTCGGCCTGCCAGAGCTATGGCTGATGCATACTCCTTAGCTATAAGAGGAGGAGAGTCTGGCAGATTTCTTCTCCAATGAAAAATCTGGAAAACAAATGCTCTTAATTTGGATACAAATTTTTGCACAAATGGTATTTCAGAGCTACTCTTCAACTAGTGGTATATAAAAGTGACATATTCTGCAAAGAAACAGCAACAATTTTTTTGCATTTCCAGATTTATTCCAACCAAGAGGCTATGATCAGGACAACTATACTTTGGCTACTGTTCATCTATCAGATTAAATCTTTCAGTTCGAACCATGCTTCTCACCGATCATAATTTGAAATACAATATAACCAGCAACAATACTAGAATTAGATAAAAACACAAAACCAGCATGAATCACAGAATACCTGAAGAGCGAGCCGTGGTCGAGGTTTAAGCAGGGAGAGCAACTGGACGAAAGGAGAGCCATCAATGGAGGGGCGAACAATCGATCTGGCCGAGTCGGAGTCAAGAATGGACGCCAGAGCAGACAAGGATTCGTCGGCTGAAGAAAGAATCTCCTTCGCAAGAGAAGATACCGTCGACTGAGCGAGCTCCGAAGCGCTGAGCAAACGGCGAGAGATGGAATTGGGAGCGGGGTTGCGAGAGGAGGAGGAAGTGCGAGGGAGAAGGGAATGGGGAGGCTTCGGAGGTGCGTGATCGAGGCTGAGTTCGGCGAGGGAGGAGGAGAGGTAGGGATCGTGGTGGCGATGGTGGCGATGGTGGCGATGGTGGCGAGAGAAAAGGTAGTAGAGTGCACGAGGTCTTGAGAGAGGGGTTCTTGACATGGAGAGGCGAGCAAGCGAAGCCGCCGCCGGACAAACAGATTGATAAATAGATGGGTTTTGTTTTGTTTTGTTTTCGTTACCAGAGACGGCGTTCGGAGCAGCAGCAAGACCTTACCGTGGTTGCCATCCTCTCCCGTTTTGTTCACTGGAGTTGTCCAGAATGCTTTGTCAAGCTCACTTAAATTTTTTTCCCCTTAAATTAAAGTAACTTGATAATTAACTACAAACATTTTTTTATACATACTTAAGAATTTGGCTAATATGCTCTCATAAGTATTTTGATCAAAATATTTACGGATTAAATTTTAAAATTTCGTGTTCAAAACGCCGATCCAAGTAGTTTAATAAATTCTTCATATTAAAATCTTATAGAATACTACAATTTATCATTTTTTAAATTTTCTGTTATTTTTAATGATTTTTGAAAAATAAAATAAAAGAAAATACCAATATTTGAAGGTTAAAAATGGTCATTTTTCAAAAAAATATTAAAAATAGTAAATAAATTATAAAAATGATAAATTTTAGTATTCTACAAGATTTTGATATGAATAATTTATTGAACTACTTGGATCGTTGTTTTGGACATGAAATTTTAAAATTTAATTTGTAAGTATTTTTGCCGAAATATTTATAGAAGCACTGAAGTTGGACTCCATATTTAAATTATCATAATTTTATTTTACAGAGTTAAAATGTTCAGGATAGAAGTATTTGATACGTATGAAATTGGAATGTTAAAAAAATTCCATTTCTTGTATATATCTTGAGACTGCCTCTGGTATATGCATTCTAAAGTGCAGATAAAATGGCAAAAAGCTAACTATCATTCGAATTTTGTAATATTGATATCCACTCTAAATTCTTATATATTAATCATTTCAAATCGGTTTTGTGCTAAGTTTTTCTTATTACAAAAACCTTTATGTATACTCTTCGTTTCTACTATAATCTGATTAACTAAAATGCTGCTAATCGTTTCGGACTTATTTTCGAAATTTGTCATAATCTTAATTATAACAATGAATATTCTATGAATCACAAGCTCCAATCGTGGAATAATTGAAAGTATATTTATTAATAAGACTACAGACTAATACAAAAACATAAGCATTTCAAATGAAATCATAAATTGAAAAATGTGAAGAATGATTATGTACATCTTTTTTTTTTAAGAATTAACAAGAAAATAAATTATACATTATTATTTGATAAAACTATGGCAAGGTAAGAAACTCGAAAAGAGATCTAACACCTAAGATTATCAATGTCTATTGTGTCACCTTCTTAATTTGTGCTTAAATTAATAAATCTAAACTCTCAAATGTATAAATCAACTTACAATGTATATAAAACCATGAAATTTTAATTTTATTTCGGTGGTCATTAATAAAGAAAATTAAATCATAAAAAATAGTCTATTAATTTTGTTAGCGTTCAATGTATGACAAAATAAAATTGAAATAATATAACTTTTAGTATATGCATATAGCATAATTTATACAAAAATGTCCTATCAATTAGCCTCATTATTTAAGAGTTTAAAAAAAATAATCATTTAAGACTTAGTATTTATTGGCATTGATATAATCCCAATAACTATTAACATTAAATCCCTCCTTAAGAAACATGTATTGAGCTTATTGATTTATATTATGATATTTCAACATTATTGATTTATATAAAAATGTCAAGATAAAACTGTTATGTGATTTATACTATTTTTTTATATAAAGATAAGAAATTATGATATTTCAACATTATTTTGATTGACATTTAGATCTTACAAAAAGTATACTATGTGGATAATTTTTGGATGTTGATTTTCTAACTTATTGAGTTATATAAAATAATAGTAAAAAAATTAATATTTTTTACGTGCATAAAAAGAAAAAAATATAAATCAAATCAAATAATTTTATTTTAATATATTGTTTCTAATACTTTTGTTATTAAAAAAATAAAAAATAAAAGCATTTAAACCCCTCAAAATATTAATTTCTCTTTGAAAGCTCAAGGAGAGAAGAAAGTCATCAGTCAGACTGGAGATGGGAAGCGGGAGACGAATATAAATACCATCAAAATTTCTCAGTTTTTCTTCGGAGGAACAAAATTTCTACCTAACCACCAATTTACCCGCGTCAAACAAGATAGGAGAGGTCGACTTGGTTCTCTCTCTGACAGGTAAAATTTATCCTTTTCCGAGATAAAAAGTACCAATTCAAGCTTAGCAAGCTCGAGTTTCGAAGAGAAACCAAGCTGTTTTAACCAGCTTGAAGCTTGTTCTCGTATTCTGAACGGTTGAGATGAGATGTGAGGCGTTGAAATATCATCTCGGAGCTGGTAAATTGGGGAAGATGAACTGGTTTGGAATGAATCCTCTATTCCAGACATACTAAATCAAGCTATTTGTTAAGCTATAATCCGAGTAATTCTTATAATTCATTGTCAATCCTCATCCCCAATTTGACTATGCGGTGTTGAAATTAGTTAACTGTAACTCAATTATCTCCAGCTAGTGACTTTTCAACTTATTTCTTAGTTTCGATCATCATTTTCTGGACAATCATGTACTGAGAATTTCACTGGCATTAGTTGTGCTTGTTCAATTTGGTCTAGACCTATATTAGTAGGCGTTCAGTCAATTTTGCCAATTCCAAGCTTCAGAATTTGACAAATTGGAGGCTTTTACAATTATACTCTAAGATAGATCATACAGAACATGCCTGTGATAAGCCAATTGCTGGGAAAACATTTGCAATGTATACAAAACATGTCGTGATAAGCCAATTGAAAGTTTTGAACAGGTCCCACGAGTTGAAATTGGGGTGAATTGCAAGGGACGAAGATGATTTGAAATTGTTTGTAAGGATAATGGCTACAATTGCTAAGTTGGCGATACAAACTACCATCTGCAAATGCTAACCAGTTGCTGGGATGAAGATGCTTTTACATGTACTGATAATCCATGTATTCGACTTTGCCTGAGATTAAATCTGCTGCATTGATTTTAGTATGTAGGTGCTTTGATGTATGTCACCTCTTTTTTCTAACTGCTGATGCAAATGGGATATAATATAAGCAAGCTGAAAATGGATAATGAAAGAAGCAACCATGGACAAGCTAGCCAGAACCAAGCATCATATATGGATCAAGAAATGTTTCAGCTAGACAATGAGATTTTTCACACAACCACACTCAGATCAAGGCCCAGTGAAGGCCTCCGCAAGGCCACTAGATCCAGGAATAATAATATATCAACATTCAATATGTTGTTTGGGAGAGAAATTAATTCTGGTAAAAGTGGGGGCTTCTCAAAAGCTGATAGATCGTGTGTTCTTGGACGGTGTTTGCCAGTTGATGGACCCCACAGGATCGACAGGCGGAGTACACGTGCATATGTTTCTCGGTTCTCTGATGATGGTTCCCTTTTAGTTACAGCTTTCCAGGTATGCTATGTGGTTTTCTTTTTTGGGATATTTAAGTAAGTACTAAACAATATTTTGTCTATGTGAAAATAGCTCCCAGCACAGCAATTGTTACCTATGTTTTAGAGACATGCAACTACTATGCAAATAAAATCTGGCATTGCTCAGCTCCATTTCTGAGAAGTGAGAACTATACTAGCATCCTATGATTGATGACATAATTATTAGTTATTAAATATTGATAATTTCTTCCCTGACTAAGAATAAGCTTTGGTACTTCTCAGCATATATTTGAGCTAAAATCAAACAAATCAAATTCAAATACTTGGATTGTAAGTTCATGTCAACTTCTTTTGTATAGATTAGATTGGGTTAGTATGAAAACACGTTGCAGGAATTTAGTCAATTTTGCTTGACCTTCCTCAAGTTTCTGGGTAGAAGCATCTACATTTTGGCAAAAAAGATATTGATGTTGATTACTCTGATGAAATGCCAGGGTACTTGCACGAATAAGTAAACTGCTGGGCGATACTCGCAAGAAGACAAAATATATAGATATATGCTTCCTCCACTTCTGTGAAATACAATTAACTTGTGTATGTTTATCTATCAGGGAAGCCATCTTAGAATATATGATGTCGAACAAGATTGGAAAGTGCATAAAGATATACATGCCAGGAGTATGAGATGGACTATTACTGACACTGCATTATCTCCTGATCAACGGTTTCTGGTAAGTGCATATTGCATGATACCATTTTGTTCAATTTTCTGTCAAAAAGTCATCAGGGATAGGTTTGTAGAAAAAATGATGAAGGATGAATGGAACATAAGGAATCAAAGTATACAAACTTGATTCAGAGAAGAAATCATTTAATTCAACCCCAATAGGAGTTATGCAAGGGTCAAATTTATTTGTTTTTCCCAATGACCAGCAATAACCAGAATGTGTCTCAAAAGAGCAGCTTTTTTTCTCTTTTTGCGAGAGAATGATGTGAATTGCTTTCTTTATTGGTAAGTTTAGTAAGTTATGTATAACAAATTGTGTTTGACTATTTTCTTGAATGTAGGTATATTCTAGCATGTCGCCTGTTGTTAATTTTGTTAACATAGGCACAGCAGCATCAGAATCTCATGCTAATATTACTGTATGCACTCTGTTCTCCTATTTGATTTCTTTTATTTAGGGCAATGTCACATATATCCTGCAAAATGTAGAAAGTCCAACTACCCTTCCAAAATAAGGAACTTTGTCCATAATTTGTCAAGGAAGCAGTATGTAAGATATTTTTCATGTAACAAGGGTTATACATGACATTTGATGCTTTGTGGCCAACTGGCCATATACAAAACTTTTTCTTTAATAAATGAATATTCGGCAATAATTAGTTGTTAACAATCTCTTTTAACAGGATATTCATGAGGCATTAGATTTTTCTATGCATGAAGATGTGGTATATGCCTTTGGAATATTCTCTGTCAAGTTTTCATCTGACGGACGAGAGGTTCTCGCAGGTACCAATGACGATTCGATATATGTGTATGATCTCCATGCCAATAAAGTGTCCTTGCGCTTGCAAGCTCATACGGTATGTAGAAGTAAGAGCTAATTGCCTAGAACAAAATACAATTGCTGGTCCCTACTGAATCATCAGTTGTGGCTTCTACGTAAGGAAAATTGACGATCATTTCCTTTTTCTGTGTTGCTGATACGACGTATCTTTTTTCTTTTTTCCCTGCGTTTGTGACACCTGCATTGATGACAGAATGTGTAAAAGCAATCTCTGAGAACTATTGTGACATCGAGTTTTGAAGCGTTGCTGATGCTCAGCACACAGTGTTTGTTAATATGGACTAATTTGTGAAAATTTCAGCTAAATGTATTTTTAAAAGGATCAGTTAGCAAAACAGTGGGAAAATTCTTTTGTTTCTATGAAATAATTAAAGGAAGAAGTACTTTCATAATTCTTAAAATTCTTTTGTGGAGTTTGTTTTGTTAACTACATTTGGGGTAACACAAATTTTAGTACTTTGATCCTGATTGTTGTGTATCTGATTCTTTTGAAAGTAACCTTAAGTCAAAGGATCACATTGACAAAAAAAAAAGCAAGCAAAAGTTTTGCACTGTGTTGGGTACGATGACATTGCATTTTCCTTTTTTAACCTGTTTGTAATTGCTTTTGCTAGTCTGATGTGAACACAGTGGCATTTGCTGATGAGACGAGCCATCTAATATTCTCTGGAAGCGATGATAGTCTTTGCAAGGTAATAATACTGATATATTTGGGCACTCTCTTTTTGAGATATTTACCTGCTACAAAATATTCTATGATAATTTGGTTATTAGGTCTGGGATAGGCGGTGTCTTGACCAAGGACAAGTGGCAGGGGTTTTGACGGGTCATTTGGAAGGCATTACATGCATTGATAGCCGTGGAGATGGCCGCTATTTCATTTCAAATGGAAAAGATCAAACCCTTAAATTATGGGATATTAGAAAAATGTCTTCAAATGCTGATCGGTATGTAATAAGTTCTATTATTGGCAGTAGGATACATTTCATTTACGTTCTCTTTTGGCTGTGCAGAAGGATTTACGGCTTAGTGAGGCATAAAAAAAAATAGCTCGACCTTGCAAAAAACCCAAAATATCATGTGTACCTCTCCAAAGATTAAATTCTTTTGAAGTTGTTCAACCATTAGTTGTGTTTATATATACCATGCTTATATTTTGTTAAATCCATATCATCCTGGTTAGAGTCTGTAAGTGAAGCTTAAATTGAGATAAAAAATTACGGAACATTTGATTTTGTTCTAAAACTGTTGGTTCATTCAAATGTTAATACTTGTCATTTTGTTTAATTGGATAATGAAGTGAGGAAATCATTAGCTTATACTAGAATA
Source organism: x Bolboschoenoplectus mariqueter (assembly GCA_037678475.1). Classification (NCBI taxonomy): domain Eukaryota; kingdom Viridiplantae; phylum Streptophyta; class Magnoliopsida; order Poales; family Cyperaceae; genus x Bolboschoenoplectus; species x Bolboschoenoplectus mariqueter. Next base: position 2,150,330 of record CM075236.1, on the reverse strand, counting down.
GAGGTGGAAAAATAGGACAAGTACAACTTGTCCAAAATCTAGTGCAGACTGCCTTTGTGAGCATTCTTTGGAAGGATCTAAACCAGAGAAGCATATATAATATTTTGTTTTGGAGCGATGGATATGAGATTTATCAGTTTTATGCCATGAGCAAGAAATTATTCCATTCTCAATGCCTGAAAAATCCACCAAGCTAGTAATCAGAAGTCAGAATGATATAAAAGTCCTCAAATAGTGCAGTAGGAGTGTTTTGCTGATGCATTGGCAGTTTTACTTATAGTGCCAACAAATCATTTCCCTTTTTTATTAATACTATAATCAGTATTACATTTCTCTCATCCAGTTCCAGGATTAGACATTCCAGTTGGGATTACAGATACACGTTGTACCCACAACAGGACAAGTTTCAAAGACATCCATATGACCAATCAGTAGCTACTTATAGAGGTCATGCAGTTCTGCGTACACTTATACGCTGCTATTTTTCACCTGAATACAGGTATTGAAAATTTTGGACGCATAATATTTTTTTTATATATCATGAATTTGTATTACTATTGGATTAGTGGAGGGACGGATTGCTATCTTCATTTATTTGCATTTGAATTCTTGTTATATTAATAACTGTTAAATTTTCATCAATTTTGATCAAGAGTATGCATTATTTATTTCTATTTTGATAAAATATTCTTTTTGTTCTTTTAGTGTCCTCTCATTAACTGTACTGGAATTAATAATGCTGGTTTAGGTTCCAATTTCTTTTTCCTGGGTCTTCATAAAATAAACAGTCAGCTATAGTTTTCAATTCAAAAATTCCAAGCAGATCTACAGGGCAATTATGTGAGAAATTACTAAATCAATTCTAGAACTTGGGAGATTTTGATGCTCAATAATCTCTTATGAATAATTTATTGTAGTTTTTGGGAAAAAATTACAAATTTTTCTGGGCCAGAAAAGAAGTAACAGCTCGGGTCTTGATCACAATTTTCATGTATGAAATTTAATAACTTAGCATCCTGAGCTGAGTTATAGTTACTGAGTAGGGTAGGATCTTTTTGCAAAATTTCTTATGTTTAATTTTTTTTTCTGTATTTCTTTTCTCAATTTGTATATTGAAATCTCAAATACCTTCTTTTCTTGATTCAGCACCGGGAAGAGGTACATATATACTGGATCTTACGATAATTGCGTTTATATTTATGATGTGGTATGCACTCTCTCTCTCTCTCTCCACACACATACACACACTGACATACACACAAAACATGATAGGATATGCAAATTTGTTTTGCAATTCAGGTTACAGGATCTCAAGTTGCGAAATTAGTTTGCGGAACAAGTCCATTTGCAGTAAGAGACTGTAGCTGGCATCCTTACTACCCAACCCTCGTCAACTGTTCTTGGGATGGGCTGGTTACCAGGTGGGAATTTGGGGGTAACTCCTACGAAGATGACATGGAAGTTAATTGATTTGGTGCAAGTTGAGTTGCATGTTTTTCAAAGCAACTGAAGCATTCGCTCGGTCGGATCATTGTTGATCAGGATGCTGTCCCTGCATGCATACAGACAGTTCCTTGTATGTTTAGATAATAATCCAGAAAAAAAGTAGAGGTTCTTCTTTTTTCTTTTTGTCGCTTTTCATGTTAAGATTTCCTTGCAATGAATCTGGGTGTTGTTATATGATTACTTGATTAGTGCATCACCTTTGTAAATATGTGTTGGTGTTGTATGTATGAACATATCTATTAAGATTTTAGGATCTTGTTTCTGGTAATGTGCTAAAAGAAGACTCTTTACTATCCATTGCTTTATCTTTTTTTTTCCCCCTAGAAATAATCCAAGTTCTCTCTTTACAGTAAGTACCATACCATACTCTGTGCTCTTCAAGCTTTCCTTTATTCTCCTAAATAATTTATTTTAAAGATTATTGCTGGTCTAATCAGTAACTTTTGACTTAATTAACTTTAGCTGCTTGACTGATTAGCTTTAACCCAAAATTAGATCTTAATGTCTGCATAAATCCAGTGCATTACGTCCAAAAAAAAGTTTTAAGGTAAAATCTACACATTTCATATATTGTTTTGCAAACTAATACAGGGTGTGTTTGGATGGGGACAAGAATAGTGATAATCTGAGTTAGCGATTATTTCGAATCACTATTTTGTATTTGGATTAAAAAATAACTATTCAAAATCTTTAGGTTAGCAAATTACTCTTTATTATTCTACTAATCTAATTAAAAGTTGGATTAACGATTATTTTGAATCGTTAATCATTAACCCCAATAACCCATCCTTTCATCCAAATGCACCCGTAGTAATTAGCATCACTTTGAGGTTTTTGTATTAGTCAATTAATAAATCATTCTTTTTTAATTTTTTTCCTGATTCATGGAATTGTTGTGTGGTTATTTGCTAATGTACTAGATGTTGGAATAAATATAGAAAACTGAAAATTTTGTTTTCATATATTTGTTAACTATCTTTTTCTTCCTTCAATATATTTATATATATTATAATACTAAAATTTTAAGATCATACATCAATATCACGGTTTACTAACCTACCTTTATACAGCCCAATTCATCTCCTTGGTACAGCAATTAATTCATTATTATAAACATATCAACTATGCTTTGCTCTAGTAACTCATGATCCGTTAATACCATCAAGTTGATAATTATCATATGCTGTTAACTCCATTTTGATATTGTCCAATTTATTTACATCTATATGCTGGCGTAATAAATTGAGAATTAATCTGCACTATTACCTGTTAATCATTGATCTATATATAGAAGCCCAAGCCATTCGATAAAGATAAGATAGAAAATTAACAGAGCAAATATTCTTCATTGCCTGAATATTTCTTTTCATATTTCATCAATTATATTCCAAAATATCATTTCAATATATTCCGCTGGATATTATGGAATTATCATTAGTTACTTTTATAATCATATCCTAAGGAATGATAATTCCGAATTATCTTAGTTGCGATTTTAAGTTTTGTATATAGAAGACAAAATACGTTTAAGAACAATAACAATATCATAATCCGGATAATATAACTATAATTATTTATTTGAACTTATTTAATTTATTTCATTTTATTTTGTAGCTATCTGAATTTATAAGAATTAGTTCCAATACTAAATTGCTGGTTAGCTCTAGGGGTGGTTAATTGAGGCAGTTGAATTGGAGACTATTGTTGTATTAATGTATATTTGATATAAGGACTCTCGTTTATCTGATATTTATATTTTTTTAATATTTCTTATAGAATTTAAATCCCTGATGAAAAAAGACGAGACATATCATTACTGTGTTAAACCTACAATTTTTATTGTATTAATTTAATCTTGTTGAATTTTCTTGAAAAAAGAAACAGTAATAATATCATAGAAACAACATGTTGAATAGTCAATACATACATACAACACATTGATTGACAGCTTCCTTTTTGGTAAATGATAACTTGTTAAAATTTTGTTCGTAAAGTGGTCACGAAAATAAATTTTTTCAGCACACCAATCAAAATAGTACAAAAAAATCACAGTCGGACTTGTTTTTTTTTTCCTATCGGTCCCAACTTCTAAAATTTTCATGTGACAGGATTTGGTAGGGAATCATAACCTAAAGAAGGGTCGGTAGAAAACAATCTAGTACAAATTTCAGAATTTTTTTTTGAGAACTGATAGTCAGATTTTATAATTGATATTAAGATGGATATTAATTTTATTATTTAGATTAAATGAGTTATTATTCATATTAATGATTTTATTTATGTAATTTATTTATATAGTACTTTTGTTATTAAATATAAGTGAGTTATTATTCATATTAGTGGTATTTGAGTTAAATAATAAAAATATTATTAAAAATAAATTACATAATAAAGTAGTGAATATAAATAATAAATTCGGTATCGATTTTGATATCTCCTAAACATTTTTTTTTGGTATACGGATCTAGCTAACTTGTGGGGAAAAAAAGATCATTTTCTTGACGAACAAATTTTTTACACATTATCATTTTATAAAAAAAATCTGACATATAGACTTTGCATGTTATTTTTCTCCATTTATTTAAGAAAGTACAAAAACAATTAATATATAGGACAAATTATTAATGTATCATTTACTTTTTCTCGTATTATTTCAGTAGCAAGTGCAAGACAGATTCTGGACCAGTTGGCACGGGTGTTCTCTGAACATTACTAGAATGCAAATAAACCAAAGCATGAATTCACTGGTCTCATTTAAAAGCTCATTAAATAAATGGTGTAAATCCTTAATTATTCACAGCATATGTGCCAGCAAGACCTATGAAGTAGTACAAGATAAATCTTTCATTAAAGGTGGAGTTTTGATGAAGATCCTGATTAATTCTAAGATTTGTGAAATCACAATGTATAAAATGCTATGCATTGTATAGATTGACTCGTATAATGTGCTCAAATCTTACATTTGGAATAAAAAATGACCGATCCAAACCGTTCAATATAATTTTCATATTAAAATCTTATAGAATATCAAATTTTAATTTTTTTTACTATTTTTCGGAAAGAAAAAGTCAATTGATTTGATGATTCTGAGTCATCCAATAACAACGAATTTCTCCTTATTTGAAAAAATAACAAAAAAATTCTAAAAAATATAAAATTTGATATTCTATAAGATTTTGATATATAAATTACATTGAGCAGTTTGATTTGATCATTTTTTGCTACAAATATGAGATTTGACTGTATTATACAGATTCATTCATATAACGCATTATATTTTAATCTGGCTCTATATATAATCCTCCATATAGTACACCATCAAAATCTAATTAATGTTGTACAAAAGAGGAAGTCCGGTCCCAAAAGAATAACAAAGTACCAATATATTTCTCTCAGGCAACCTAAATCCAACCTTCAAAATATTAATTATGATCACAAAAGGAAGAAAAGGGTTATAAATTTCTAATATATTAATTACTATTGAAGCTGGACAGAAACACCACTCTGCTATTCACACATAAAACATAAATAACATTACATATACCAACCAGAACATGTTCTTCTATAAAACATCTTCTTCAAAGATGCTAACATTTCAACCAAAATAAAAAAAAAAGGGAAGAAAAACCATAACTATATCAGCTTATTAATCCATCCTCCTCCATCACTAAATCCTTCAACCCCAACCCCACAAAAAAGAATTTCTTCTACTAACAAAACAAATCAAAGAATAATCCCTTTTCTGATACCTGAATTCATCCCATCTCCAGTGGTACGCACACTGTAAACACACCAGTGAAACAGTGATAAGGCAGCAAAATACAGAGTTTGCTGGCATGTATACAATGTACTTACAGAACAGAGATTTTAGTAATTTCCTGCATTACTCTATTACTCCATACCTCTTTCCGGTCAGAGTGGACCCATCCGGCTTGGCCAAATCATCCTCTCCATTCAGGGCACTGATCCACGGGCCGGGTTTTCTGGGTCCCGGCCTTAAGTGGACATGGTGTACCAACAGGAGGCACCATGCAGTTAAACTGCAAACATAGTGATGCACCGGCCGGTAGAGACACGGCTGATGCGGGTGATATTTGAATGCCCGTCAAGAAATTATGTTGCAAATACAGCACCTGCAACCGGCCTGAACCCATCAGCTCATGTACCAGCCGTGCTGGCACCTCTCCAGTGAACCGGTTGTTGTTCAAGTAGAGCTGACCCACAGATGCCAGCAATGGTGAGACCGGGCCCCACAATCGGTTGAAACTTAAATCCACCAATGGTATCTCCACCTCACTCTCGGGCCCCAAGGTCCCATCAAATAAGTTCCTCTGTAGTTGCAAGGAGTTCAATGGAAAGGTGAAGATGGAGGGAGGAATGGGTCCCTCCAGTTGATTCATGGCAAGGTCTAGGAAGTTGAGCCGGTTTAGCTTCACCAAAACTGAATCGACTTGACCTGACAGTTTGTTTGAGGAAAGAGAGAGGTATTGTAAAGTGGAAGGAAGGTTTGAGACTTGGCTTGTGAGATCATTATGCTTCAAATCAAGACGAAGAAGTGACGATGAATCAGGAAATTGAGGGATTGAACCCGAGAGGAGGTTGTGACAGAGAACCAAATTTGCAAGAGAGGGAAGGTTCGCAATTGATTGCGGTATTGTACCCGTTAACTGGTTAAAACTAAGATCAAGTGTGTGCAGATTAGACAAGGAACTGAGCGAGTCTGGTATAGAACCAGTAAGAAAATTCTTACTCAGTGCCAGAAACCGTAGGTTAGCGAGCGAAGAAATCGAATCAGGTATCGAACCAGTGACTCGACCCGGTACCAGAGACAACTCAGACAGAGCAGAGAGGCGACCTATCGCCGGGTCGAGTCGACCCATCAGACCAGGGGAGCCTGCACGTGGGTCCCCCAATGCCAGAGCTTGCACACGGTCACCAGCACAGAACACACCAGGAAAGCCGCAGGGATCGGCGGTGAAATCCCAGGAAGCGAAGAAATTCGAGCCCGGCATATCATCAAGCGACTTGCGGATCGACTGTAGTGCCAAGAAATCGACCGGGTCCAGAATGGAGAGAGCTGTGAAGAGCTGAGCGAAGAAGAGAGAGGTGGCGAGAACCGTTGCTGCAGTGAGCTCCATTCTCCTTCGTTTTCTGTACAAAGGCATTTGTGTTTTGTGTTTTGTGTTAACAAACGAAAGAGAAAGAGTTATAAAGGAGGACTGACAGAGAGAAATAGAATGGCGTAGGCTTTTTGTGCTGGGTCTCGTGAGAGGTGGGTTGGGAATTTGGAGATAGGCGTGAGAGCTTTTATTGCGTCGAATAGTAAAAGCGATGGATAAAGGAGAAAGAAATCAATGAGGAGGAGGAGGAGGAGGAGGAGGCTTAAGATTGAAGCTTCTCCGTGTTTCTACGTCTTTATTGTTAGTTCTTCTCTCTCTTTTCTTCTCAGATTTGCTGTGATCGGTGGTTTTGGGTTTGATTCAGGGCCTCATCTCATGATGTTAGCTTGGGAAAGAAGGAGAAATGAGGTGGCTGTACTGAGTGTACTCATTTCTTGCTTCTAGTAGCTCTCACTAGCAGAGTAATTACCATTATTTTGCACTTTTTCATATCCACCCTCCAAATTTTCTGATATGCTTGCTCATATTTTTATTATCTTGAAGACCCCCGCTAAAGTTGTTATTTCATTTCCTCAAGTTGTGCGTAGTATTAACTGAGGCAATTAATTATACAAATCTATAACAAAAAAAAAATTTCAGTTGTATATATACATATTGGATGGTTGGAAATAAAAAAGTGGATATTTTAGAGTTTGTTCATAACTCAATTTAATATGCAATATATAAAATAAGAAAGATTGATTTTAGTTCAATTAAATATGTAATTAATGAGAAAAAACGAATTGACTTGGTAATTGGATAGTTGGGATCGTATTTATATGAGGAGTAATACACAAACAAATATGTTAAAAATAACCTTTTTCAGTTAATAGATAATTTTCCGATTGTAATAATTTGTTCTCAACTATTGCCTTTCCAATTAACTTTTGTGCAAAACTTGGAAATAACTTTAATCAATACTGATTCATGAAGGGCTCATATGAAAAATAACCGTTATTATTATAGTGTGTTTGGTTCGGAAGATAAAACGGCTGTCCGAACCTGAGGTTGGGATGACATGTCAAGGGACGGGCTCCGCGTGAGAGACCGGCTGTAAAGGTGAGAAGCACCACTTATGACCGACACCTCATCTTCTGCCGCCACAATGGGGAAGAGAAAAAGGAAACGGTGATGGCTCGACTGCCACGTGGCGGTCACTTAATGTCCCCTGCCTCGTTCTCTGGTTGTCGTTCCCTGGTGTTGGGAGTTGAGCTCTTCCCCTGATCTCTCTAAATATATCTCCAGTTTTAACACTGGACACTTCCATTCATTCGTTGTATTACGCACTCGGATGGAGACCACGTCATCTCCAGTGATTTAAAATGGAGGGATTAACATTTACCTTTTGTAGAAACCGAACTGAACGGATTTATTGCTTTTTTGACCCCAATTTTACTTTTTACCCCAGAAATATAACTTGTTATGATAAACTCCACCTTTGGTCAATGAAGCAGTACTTATCCAAAATTATTTATTACTTCCTTCTTTCAACACTGCTAGCAAATTTGCATTTCTGCTAAGGTTGTCTCCACCATAAAATCAATGGAGGAAAAGCAAATATATAGTCTTTTTTTAGACTTTTATTTGCCATTTCTCACCTAGTAAAAAGACGCATTAGTCAAATCAAGAATATTTTTATACAATAAATGAATCCAATAAATATTTGTTTTTTTTACACAAGAAATACTTTGCAATAAGAACAAAACTATCAGGAATAACAAAAAAAAAAGCATTGTTTGTTTCTCTCAAGACAATAAACAAAAAAGAACACTCACTTGATTTGTCCATTATAGAAACCAAAAAGAAAAAAAAATGGAAAAAAAAAACAGATAATAAGATAACGGATAACTGAATTATTAATTGATCAGTAAACAGCAGTCCAGATTTTTGTGGCCTCACCTTGTCCTTGTTAATCAATTATTTAATTAAAGGTGGGGGGTGTAGTTTTAGTTTTAGTAGGTAAAATATATATTTAAAACAACAACAAACGAACAATAGAAATATAAAATAATGGTTTTGGTGGATTTTTGTTGGAGAAATTGGTGACGTGACAGGACGAGTTGGAGACTGTGGGGCCCAGAAAACAACGGTCGCTTTCTTGTTGCTGATGTTTTTCTTTGTTTCTTCCACGTGGGATGCCAACTAAGCTTTGATCCTTCCAACGTCAGGTCCAAAATGGAAAAAAATTAATGTAAAGAAAAATCAAGAAATTAAATTGGAAAAAATATGTATAATTGTTAGAATGAAAAAATAAATCGGACTTTCAATATCATATTGGATTTCAGTAATATCATAAATATATTTAAATTTCAAAAAATGTAAATTTGGTATGTACTCGTTTGTACATATTTTATATTTATGAATAAAATACCAAATGACGTGGCGCAATATAATTGGTAGACGAACATACTAAACTTGTGACTCGCCGAAATTACTTGGCATGACACTTTATAGAACTTATAAATTAGTTGCCTCTTTTCTTTATTTTCTGTTGAATACACTCGGAATCATTACTTTAACTGTTTAACACAAGTAGTTAATGAGAAAACAGATAAGGACACTAAATAAAATGAAAAATATTAGAAAGATATCACCATTGATATTATCACCTATACCGATTTTATTATTCACGTTAAATTAATTATTATTCATGTTAATGATATTATTATGCTATATTTTGTATAGTATTTTTGTTATTTCACTTAAATATCACTAATATGGATAATAACTCATTTAAGTTGAATAATAAAAATATTATATAAAATAGTTACAAAATAAAGTCATTAATATAAATAATAACTCATTTAACATGAATAACAAAAATGATAACAATAATAATATCAACGATGATATTTATATATCATCTCCCAAATAAAAAATTCAATAAGTAAACTTCCTTATAGTTTTATTCTTAAATCAAGAAATGCAACAGTACCGATAAATGTTCATATTACTTGCACTTTTTAGTGAAAAAAATAAAGCTCATAGAGCTTACTAATTGGAAATTATCATAAAAGATCTTTAATCGCCCATATTAGATGCATTTCTTATACTCATATCGATATATATATTTCTTATATAAAACTCAAAGTTTAAACTATCAAATTTTAAATATTCATAAAAAATATTCTCAATTAAATTTCGAACTTGCGATATTTCATATGATATATATCCAATGTATTTAGTCGGTGACAAACTTATAACACTAAAGACGGAGCTTAGTTCTGAACAATGTGGGTCATGACTCTCTCCTTCTATCCAAAATTTTATACAATAACCATACATTTTCTAAATCAGTTTCTATTCGGACAACGAAATAGTCTCTTCTTAATCAATTTTACGTCATTATTTTTCTTTCTTAATTAAATTAATCTCCTTTTATTTTGAGTTCAAATTCCACTCCATTGTAACACGCTATTAGCATGCCTTGTAATTAATTCTAATAATTCTTGGAAGTGAATTTCTAATAAAAAAAAAGGAAATTCTTGGTCCAACGAGGAGGTCTCTTCTATGCAACTTTGTTTTCTGACTTTCTGGTGCCAAAGTAACTAAACTTGGTACAAGTTGGTTTTCGGGCACCAACAATGTACTCTTTCTCCAACGAAACAAGGATATCTCTGCTGCAGCAAAGACAGAAAATTTTAAGATTGCAAGAAAATAAAAACTTAAGCTATAATCCTCCAATCTCATAGCTCTCTCTCTTTTTTATTTCTTTTTTGTTTTCTTGAGAGTAAGCTTATGGGTTGGTAATATTATGTCGACTACAAAATGTGGAATGGAAAACCTCTGATCATTCTCTATTTAAGTAAAAAAAATATAATTTAGCAAGATATTTTAAAGAATGTGGAATTATTTTCTTATGTAAAAACTGTTTCACTGGCTTCAATTATTTGTGTAAATCACTAAATTACATATTAAAAACTAACAGCTTGATTCATCTAATGAAAGGGAAAATAATAATTTTTTATTCAAAATTTTTAGGAAATTTTATTACACAAAATAAAAGATTACATAATACGGTTGACACATGAGAATTCCATCTAAATAGTTTTGATCCATTAAATTTTTAATGAAACTTAAATAGTGACATGATCGGAATTAAACTATTTATTTGGATATATCAAAAAGTAACTAGTTCTTCCTCATAATTTCTATCACCATGGCTTAGCATGATCTGTAATATCCAAAATCCAAACCAACCAAAAAAACATCAAGGGCTCGAACATGTTGTACCTTTGCATCAATTTTTTATTTAAGAATTATGGGCTGAGGTTACATCAATTCCAGCCCAAGTTATGATTTGTAAGAGGCTGAGTTTTCAACACAATTAAAGATTTTGTGTTTTCTTTTGGACTGGAACAACTTTTAATCTTTTATCTTAAAAAATCAGAGCCTAGGAGGATTTAATATACCACCTTCTGGACTTGCTCAAACCTAAATATTATCTGAAAGTTTTGAACATATAAAGTGATACTAACCGGAATGCAATTTATAATGATTGAAAGATTGAGTGTTTTTGAAATTACATTTTGAATATGGATATCAACGGGAAAGTTTACAATTTTGTTGGTTGTAATAAAGTAGGCACTGTTTCTTTGTTTTTTTTTTCCCTTCCTTTTTTGGTGATACGAAGTAGACAATGTTAAGGTACCACTGGTGCAGAAAGTTCGAATATAGGCTTGACTGGGAGGGATGAGATCCAATAAATTAGAGAGAATTTTTAGTTCTGTTTATGAGTTGATGTAATGGTGTTTTTGTTTTGTTAATGGAAACAATACTGCCTTTTAAATTAAAAAAGAAAGAAAAGAATGGTTGAATGAACAGAAAAAGAGGCCCTAGATGAAAGCAAAATAATACTTTACCATACTAATATGAAAATAAGCCAGACCACTAATATCCTAGATGAAGACTACATAACTCCATATTTACACATAAATATCTCATTCTATTATAAAATTAGCTTATGCCTCACTTAAAAATTAGCAAGGAAGAACCTAACTATATTCTATGACTGAATAACTGGGGAAAAAAGAAGCTTGTAATACAGGCTAACAAGCATCTCCACTTCAGATCAAACATTCTTGAATCGCTTTGCACCGAGACCCTCGGAGATGCTATCCAAACCCAAACCTATTGGTCTTTTTGCCCGAAAACCCATTTCATTGGCGAAATTCAAAGGAGATCTGATGGTTGGACTCGGACACTGCAAAGAAAAACGGGTGGGTTGAAAAGCCTGAAAAGGTGGAGGATTTCGCCATGTAGGCAGTGGTCCTGCAACCATAAGGGTCTGAAGTAATGGGCCCGCATTCATGACAGCCTGCATCAATTTTCCTTTCTCGGGCAACGGCCGCTGTTTTGCCAGTTCATCAATTATAACAGATCCATAATCATAACTAGCAGCAACAGTACCAGTAGTAGCAGCAGTTGTATTATTGGAGGAATCAGCATGATAGAAGGATTCAACTGGAGAGGAAACATAAGAATGGCGGTTGTTGCGGGTTTGGGTGTCAGATAAGCTATCGGATTCAGTCAAACCCGAATTGACAGCACCAGCTTGTTGCGGGTTTTTGGATTGGAGACAGGAGAGGAGTGCGTTGAGTTGTTCTTTTGTTTCATCCCGCTCTTTTCTCGTGAAGTTGAGAAGATTCATTAATTTGTTGATGGCTTCATCTTTCTTTCGTATTTCTTCGGTTGCCGCTGTTTGAAAGTTTTCGAGTTCCCATGTCGCATGCAGTAGCTTCTGTTTTAGTTCTTCTACATTCTGCTTATGAAAAAAAAATTGAAAATCAATGTGAAAAATTAGTTTAACAAAGCTCTATTCAATGAGAAAATGAATTGAGTTGAAAATATGTTGATTATAGTAAGATTAAATCTTTATGGCAAAGGATCATGAGAATTAAATTGAGAAAGTTTCATTTTAAGAAAACTAGCCAGACTATATGACATGGTATGGAAAGTTCCTATTTCTTAAATAAATTAAGTTTGAAGGATATAAAGCAAGAAAAGATGTAGTTCTGCATTTTTTTTTGCTAAAGATATACAATCTTTTTTTAAACATCAAAAATTCAAATAAAGTTATAGATCCACAATATTACATGTAGTAAAAAAAGAAATTTTTTTTAAAAATCATGCTTTTGGTGGTATATCAATCATTGGTGCTGAAATTACTGTCAAAGCTCTGTAACAATCAATAGTTATAAAGTAAACAAGACGGTACACTAAGAATTCAAAAAGATCAAAAGAGACCAAGTAGTTTAAATTCCATGAACCTAACAATCTAAGCATTATTGGTCAACATTTCACACTAACCTACTAGTATAGGTGTGAATGAAAACCTAATAAACTAATAAAGAACCAAATTTTAAGTAAAAGACCGTTCCTCATAGAAACAAATTAATTAATTAAACTCGGCATTATATGAGATGATAAATTTTAATATTCCAACCCACCAGTCTAAATAATAGTCAAATCAAAGGAAAAAAATAGTCTCAAAATCGAATTAAAATACCCAACAAACAGTCGTGACAAGCACAACTGCAGAAACTCCTTGTCGTTTTTATGGAAAAACGAATTTTTACAGTGGTTATAGTTTCTTTCTTTTTTTCTTTCCTATGTATCAACATTTTCTAGTCTTATCAATGCAACTCCCAAAGCAAAGACTACTGTTACTGTTTGCGCCTAACCCAACAGAAAAATTGCAACCCTCCTAACATGAAACAGCAAACGCTATCCAACAATTAATTGACAAGTGGACAAGTTGTTGAACTGGACTTGTCCTTTCCGATCACCGCCCGCGGCGGAGCCACTTGACTACATTTTGAGAAGAATTTCGCTACAGGTACCCGATCAAACACACCACAGGATACCTCCGACTACAGAGATGTACAGGAAGAGATAGATGGATAGACAGAGAGAGAGAGAGAGAGAGAGAACCTGAGGAAATAGATCCTGATGGCGGCCCCAAACAGAGGTAAACCCTTCCATGGGAAATTCTCCATGGCTCCATGGGAGAGACTCGAGCGCCATATCTTTCTCTTCTCTTGATCAGTTTTTAATTTCTCGCTCCTTTATCTCTTAACCTATGTGAGGGGGGTTATATAAATAAAGGTTTGTTTGTGCCGCTCAATGCGAGCAAAAAATGAAATTAAAAAGAGAGGAGGAGGGAAGGAGAGGGAATAGGTTTTGAATAAAAAAAATAATAATTAATGGGGATTTGATTTGAGGAGAGAAAAAGAGTTGTAAAGGGAAATAGCTTAATAGGCCCATAAATGCGTGCCATGTGAGGCCCCTCTCACAATAATGAAATAAGAAACCTGGAACTCTCTCTCTCCGACTTTTGGGGCCCACATTTCTTGTCTTACTTGGCGATCGAAATGGCCACGTCACGACGCGATCGCGTACCGAAGGAGGGTTAATCTCGACCGTCTGATTTTAGATGAGCGAGCGGGGGCCCAGGCATGTGAGAAGCGCCGGATGCGCAGGTGCCAGACATGTTGCTATTTGCACCGAATTGTGAAAGAGACGCCGCTACTAGAGAAAGAGAAAGAGAATATAGATTTTTCTTTTTAGGAAGCTAATTAAGAGGTTTATCCTTATCCCCATTGGGATCATTGAAATTCTCTCTCGGTGCATTTAAAAAAATTAAAAAAAATGAGAATATTTGAACCTTAAACTGGGAAAAAAAAAGGATGATGCTAATCATATATGATGTATTTGATGGAATTTAGTGGAAGATCTAAACATGTTAGAAGAGAAATGGGTTCAAATGTTATGGTTTTAGAGGTTGAGTAATGTTTTTAAGTTTTTAAATTTTAGTAACTTAAAAATGGTATTTTAGATGTCAAATAAAGTTGTTAGACGTGATTTATATCATTTTCTCTATGTTATGTGTAAAATGTTAGAGTATTAAAAGTTTGTAAAATTCAACAATATGGACAAATATGGATATTGATTTTCCAAATTCTCAGGGACAATAAAAAAACCACCAAAATGTTAAAAAGTAATATATATCACATTTAATAATTTCATTTTGTTTTTGAGTTGTAAATTTTTGTGTAAAGAATTTAGAAAGTAGAGGCATAACAAAAAAAAATACAATTTTATTAATTTGAAAACTATTTTTGTTAGTTATATGCATATGGTAGTTGTCAATAATTAAATATTATTGTTAATACATCCGTTTTCATTTCCAATATTTGTGAATAATTGTTATATAATAATAAAAGAACATACATCACTCAAGTATTATATATACGCTATAGCAAAATGCAGTAATTTGTTTAATGTGATGACAAAACTAATATATTTCATGTAAAATATTATAGATTCAAAATTCAAATAAAATATTCTCTATAAATATTCAAAATCGAGTGACTTTGATCTCATTTTTATTTAAAAAAAATGCGGCAATTTCTCCTTGAAAGTAAAACAAAAAAAAAACAAAAAATTAATGTTATAACTAAGAAAGAAATTAACTCAATTACAAGCGATCCGAAATAAAAGTACTCCGCATCAACATTGTTATATCCTGTTATTTATTTAAGCAATCCGCTTAGGGATCAACAAGAAATTAAAAAAAAATGGCGTAAGAACTGCGCAGATGAAAAACTAATTAATAAAAAAAAATGCATCAAATGCACGCATCAAACGGCCCAGAAAAAGACACAGCATTGTGCACTCTATCCCCTAGCCTCGTGCCTAAAGTAGGTTTCTAATATAGAATGTTTTTAGTGATCCTATTTTTTTTGTTTTTTATGTAATAGACAGATATATTTTTTTGAATTTAATGGATGAGGTTTGAGCCAAGTTTACAATTGCACAGTGATGGTAAATTGAACTTGGACATCTCTCGGAACCAAACAAAATTAGTACATTATAGGCCACTAACATAACACAAGTGCCATAAAAAATAAATAATGAATGCCATTATTGACTACTTGAAGGAAAAACTTCATTATTGATTTGTTATGCTTTATATCTGATAGTTGATGAATCAGGTCTTGGATTTCAACATATTTTTTTGTCATGGTTAAGTTGTTTATTTTTATATGTTATTTTCCTAATAATTAACTTGTTATATTATCATGATTAAGTTGTTTGTTTTGAAATAAGGAGTGTTAATTTCAATATGTATTTTTTTAAATATCTTTTTTTTATATAACATACTATACGTCATAAAATAAGCAGTATTTTTTTCCCATTTACGTGGTAATTAAATTCCTACTTGCTAATTAAGTACTAACTTAAACTAGCTAGCACCAGTAAAATTAGAAAAAAATATATTAAGATTATTCACAAGCAACAATTGAAGTGGAATTGATGGAGATAATAGAGTACAAACAGTATCATGATATCTTGACCATATAGTTTTTATTTCTAAAACAAACTATATTTGCTCCACAGAAAATTATCACATGCATGTCGCTTTCCAATTAATTAGTATCATTATCTGTACTGAAATTGCATATAAATTTGTTTTTTTTCTTTTTGTTTAAATCACAAGCCCTTCGTACATAAACACGATAACATATTGTCAAAAGAGAAATTATCTTTACACTACATATTTTACATCCCTTATCTGCATATCAAAAATATTTAATTAGTTTATATCTGAATTTATAAAAATTTATAGTTATTAAAAAAATATTTATTATTTTTTTTCATTCCCAAATGATCATAGAAAAATTAAAGTTAAATTTATTATATAAGTATAAATATTTTTATCATTAGATATAAATATTTTCTTAAAATAATATAAATACATATATGATATAACTAGAGATACAGTTAAAAAAATACAATTATCACAAAAATTGCACAAAATTTAATTTTCTTTCTTGCGCTAGTTTATGTATTTTCACATCAAACATGTGATATGACATGATTGTTGAGAGATGCTCGGAAAAAAAAATCTATTTTCTTTTAGCACTCAACTGTATATTTCTTGTTGCTATTGTCACAAAACCATAAATCTATGCAACTATTATCGTTATCATCATTATTCACTGTTGATTTTTCATACAAGTTATTTACTTATCATTTAACGATTGCAAGTTAGCAACGCCATGAAGCCGTGAAAGAAGAAGAACACAGAGAGAGAGAGAGAGAGAGAGAGAGAGAGAGAGAGAGAGGGAGAGAGAGAGAGAGAGAACCGGTAGCAATAGCATTTGCAAATGACAAAATTACCCCGCAGAAAAAACGAGGATTGGTCGTGCACTAAGGCGACCGTTGCTTCCCGCCATTTCCGAGCTTTAACCCCCATATACTACACAACTGCTTTCAACTGTCAAACCTAATCATGCGCGCTTTCTTTAGGCAACTATATATATGCGTTTTGGAACTTGGACCTACATCTGTGTGTATAATATCTCTATTCTCCGATCAAGTTAATTATCTCTCATTATTGCGATTTACCATCAGTATGCATTGTATGTTCTTTTGTTGCATAAACGACAAGGATGGGATTGCTGTCAAACACGTCATAATTGGATGAAAAATAAAATATAATAATGGTGGAGGGATGGAAATGAACCGTTGTATGTAATATGGACATAATGGAGTTAGAATAGAGATATTATATATTTATATTCCTCTGGGTTTAGAATTGGATCTATTTTCATTTTGAATACGGCGATTAAAATGAGATGCGAAAGTTTATATTTTCCTTTTTAATTTCATTCTTACCTAACAATAGTTTTAGTTTTGTTGTATAAAAATATCGATACTTTCTAGTTTAGCAACTTTTTGCAAAAAAGAGAGGCTATAACAGTGATTACTAATATCGTTTAACCAAAGAAAAAAAAATCATATTTTAAGCAGGAGGAAGCTACATGAGAATTGAGATCATGCATGACAACAACTCTCCATTACAAAAATAAATTTAATAAACATATTATATTTATATTTTTACAAAAATATATATCTAATAATAAAAATATTTATGTCGTATGTTATTAGAATTAAAAATTCTCCAAACTGTATTTTTACATGTAATATAATAAGTATTTTTTATACTAACTATAAATATTTTAAAATATAAATATAAATAAATTATTCAAATATTTTTAATTTGTAGATAAAAAATGTTAAATATAAAATATAAGAATATTTTTTTTTACTATTTTGTTTTTAAAAAAATCGGAAATAATATATTTATAGTCAATCCTATGACATACTCTGACTCCACTCGGGATGCTAAATGCAGCATTAATTTTGATATTATTTATTATAGTTTTGGACTGACCTACTAATGTCAAAGCTCCAAAGAAATTATTAAATTATTATTGTTGCATGTAGTTTTCTATCTTCTCTAAATCTATCGAGAACTAGAATAATTAAAAGAAAAAAAAAGGGATAGCATATTCTATATCTCCGTTTCTCAACTATCTTTTTTTTTTTTTTGTTGTTGTTGGTCGGTGGTCTTATTCTCGATGTATTAGATAGGTGACAGGTACGAGAATGGTACTGAGAGGGTGAGGTAGTTTTTTTTTACGAAAATATCGTGTCGTGTTTGTATATATCGGTCATTTATGTATTAATTAGATGTGTTGTGTCGTGTATATATGAATAAATGTAAGTATATATTATGTCGTATCATTTTTTTTAGTAAATGTATTAAGAATGATATTTGTAATGACATGATATGTATAATCACGTTGTGTTTATATTGTATTTATTTTAAAAATATCCAGATTTTTATTGTTAATAATATTTTCAAAATTTGAAAAAAAGCAAGTAATCAGAGGAATTTAAGAAAGTTTTCATAAAATGGGAGGAAATGTATTTAACATTAAAAATATTAATTTAACATTTCAAGAGAGTTATTATTTCCGTCAAAATATTAAAAAAAAACATGTTTAAATGTGCTTATTTGTACTTACATATATCACATATATGTATAATATTTTGAACGTGCTGTATCATATCATCTAACATAATCATTCTAAAACCATTACACATGAGCATGACATGTATAAGCACACACGTACTTTATCTAAACTATATTTAGACATGTATACACCGTATCATACACACAAACCACGCTATTTTCATCATAATACACTGCCCGACGATATGAGGTTTACGTACAGAAAGATGATTCTAAGAAGTATTTTAGATGGAGTCATGTAGCAATGTAGTAATCAGCGAGAGAATGACGATATTAGCCCTATTTTACAGCAGCGGAAAAGATTGATCTCAACGGACTTAGGCCATAGTTGGTTCTTTTCTCCGTATTCAGAGACGAGTGAATGAATACTCAAAATTGTCAAAATAATCATTATCTATTATAAAATGTGAAAAAAGAATCAATAAAACCATGCAGAAGATATTATAGTTTATGGCTGTTAAATCTTTAAATACTAAACCATTTTAATTTCATTGCTCCGAATCGTCAAATACTCTTCCAAACGATCAAATCCAGCCCTGATCTCATAATTAAAAAAAATATTTTCCCAAAAAATGCCCTCAACCAAACATTTTTTCTTGTACTTAGTATATTCTTCATCACATTAATACTATACATACTTGTTTATATTCTTCATCACATCAATACTATACATACTTGTTTTTCTTGAAGTTTGGGGTTTTTAGCCTTGTAGCGCTTGTGCTCTGAAATTTCTTGCGGCCTGTTATGGCTTAAAAATGGAGCTAGCTAGAAGACATAGATTGGTTCCAAAGCACCATTACCATGCCACGTAAGCCTACTTTAATTTTGGTATTTTGTAAGTAGTTTATGGGACCCAAGAATCTATATTCAGTTGTCATATATCTTCCAAGTCTGCATCTAGTAGTATTTAAAGATCGGTTTGAAATGGATTAGAGCCAAGTATACAATTAAACAATGATATTAAAATAATTTGTTATGTTGGTCCTTAAAATTTTCGAAATGTTATTTCGGTTTTTAGAATTTTTGAAATATCATTTGGGTCCTTGAAATTGCTTACTATCATTATCATTGATAGAAAGATTTGATACATGTGTGTATGAGCATCCATATTAGTACATTACAATGAAAATTATGATGATTTGTATGCAAATGTTATTACTTAATTTATTTATGATGAGAGGTGCATTGGTGCTCGTAATGATTTAATTGGCATACAACACAATGGATATATTACATTAATTGGTATTCATGATATATTAGTATTAGTACAAGATTGGTTATATTCTTGCTACATAAGTTCACTTTGGAAAAATATCCTACTAAATATAATTTCTTTCTACATAATTTTACTTTGAAAATGCCCTGCTAAATAAATCAGAACCCTCAAAGTAATTATTTTTCCTTTCTTTTAACTGAAAATGCCCTCAAAAACCTTTTTTTATTTTTTTTAAAATTAATAATCTACATACATTAAATCAATAAAAAAATTATTTTTTATTTTCATTTGTACTTTTTTTTTGGAAATTCCCCTTTGAAAAACAAAAGAATTATTTTCATTACAAGGATAAGGCATAAGGGTATAGCTGAGAAAAATTAATGATTCTAAATTTCTAATTAGAAAAGTGTTTATATCATGAGGTGGGGTCCAAAAATAATATTAAGGGAAGCACATGGATGGCTATTAGGTGTGCGGCGCTCCACCCCTATGTTTTCTCTTGCTTTTCATTGGTCCACGTGTCCTCCAATGAGAAAAAAACAAAAGAAAAATACACGTGTCAACATCCCTCAGAGATGCATGAACGAACCAACACGGCCCTGGATCAGATTTTCTGTGATCAACCTTTTATTTGTATCATGAATTATTAATGATCATGAGTTGGATACATGATCAAGGTAAACAACAAAAAATTAATACATCATATATTTTGGTCTCTCTCTCTCTCTCTCTCTCTCTCTCTCTCTCTGTTTTTTTTTATAGATTGTTGGTTATAATGTAAAATTTGATTCGTTGCATGAAACTCGTTTGATTGACAAAAAAATACACTATTGCATTTGCCTCAATTCAACCGATTTTTTTTCAATTTAATAAACTAAAAATACAAATATAAATTTATAGGAAAATAATAAAAAGATTTCAAAATATGGGGGGGATTGGTTAATAAATTCCGTCCCAAATCTAACATGCCATTGTTTGCAATCCTAACCCAAAATGTCATAAAGAAGAAAATTAAAATACTGACCTTGATAAGAGCCGGCTCCAAGATCATAGTCCCAAAATAATAAAATAAAATGCTCCATTTAGCCATCGACTGTTCCATTAAAAGTTGTACTTTTATATATTTTTAAACAAAATAATCTTTTGAATTTTTTTTATTGTCACAACTGGGGCTCTTGCTTTGTCCTGTTATTAAATTTATGACGATGGAAACTATATATTTAAAGCTCGTATTCGGTGTGTTGCTAGAGACGATGAAATATTTAATAAAATATGTATATAGAAATGTAAAATTATATTTAGGATTTTGTAAAGTTCTAATATATACCATAAAATTTCTTAAAATTATAAGTCAACTTAATTAATATTGAAATTAAAAAGAATAGTAATTTCATTTAATTATGTTATAATTACCATTTTTAAAATTAGCATATATGAATCAATTAACAACATATCCATTATTTATTAAAGCCAATCATTAATGTTTGTTGCAACATCAAAATCAATTTACTCATTTGATGAATTTAGCATGTCATAATAAATTTGAAAAATTATTATGGATATAAAAAAATTTATATATATACGTGATTTTGAGGATAAATTTATTTAGTATATAAACTAGAAAAATAAATTTATGTAGTTATGAGAAAACTAAGATTGATCTATGATGTAAATTTCAAATCGTTTCAAAATCTGAAAAATAAAATAAAATTGTTCTGTAATTTAAATTTAAATTTTCATTTTCATTTAATTAAAAATTTCAGCATCGTTTAAGTTGTTTTTTTGACTAATGCGATTATAACAAGCAAATGTCAATGGTGTTGTATAGCATTAATTAAAACTAACAAAATTTCAGCATCATTTAGATTGTTTTTAATATTAGTATATTATTTTTTAAGGTGTTAAATGTACATGCAGTATAAATGTTTGAGAATTATAAATAATTATATAGAACAAAAAAATAATACATTATTTTTAATTTACATTTCAAAAGATGAATCAGAATACATACTTTATATTATAATAAAAGAGCATATATGAGATGCTCAGTTATTATAAAAGAGCATATATGAATTGATTTTAGATTTATTTACAGTAGAAAATAGAACATGTTCCTCCACGTTGTGAAGTATTTGTTATTAATTTTTTATTACATATGAAATAGAGTCATTAACTAATTGTGTATAAATACAAACATTTTTTTTGGATGAACAATAATATAAATAATAATTTTGTTGGAATTGCTCTTCGCTACTGTGGATGAATCGTAATCTTCCTGAAGATATCTATAGTATGAATAATATTTTCTCGGATTACTGTAAATAACATTATAAACAATATCTTTTCGAAATAGTAATCTTATCAGATCATTGTTCTTTATTATTGTATATAAATGATATATTTTTTTTCGAGAATTTATATAATTATTATAGAAGACGATTTTGGAAAGCATAAGACCGGAGATGAATTTATATTTTTTATATTTTATTATAGTACCACCAAAGAGTTGATGTGATCTTCTTTACTTTGAGAGGTAAAACGCTATTCTTTTGCTTACTTCATCATCGAAATTAAAAAAATAGGTCAATTCAAAGCTACATATTTGACCCATTGAAGTAAATATAATGCATGTTTTGGAGTCACAGTATCTGTTTTAACGAGCTAGCACTAGGGGTCTATTAATTAAGGAGCTTTAATTAAACTCCGTGTTATTTGTTGTTTTTAAATAGATTTGTTTGAATTTCTAACCACAGTACATTTTTCAACATTTGTAGGCGAATAGATATATATAAGACACTATATTGTTAGGCCGGCTGCTTTGCTTAGAATGCAAATAGTATAGACCTAACATGTCTATAAATGCTTAAAAATGTGTGTGTATGTATATATATATATATATATTATATATAGAGTTTGATTAATATGTTTTCATAAACATTTTGATTCGAAACACTTACAGGTTAAATTTCAAAATCTCATGTCCGAAATATCAATTTAAGTAGCTTAATAAATTATTCATGTCAAAATCTTATAGGATACCAAAATTTATTATTTTTAGAGTTTTTGAACTGTTTTTAATGATTTTTTAAAGATTACCATTTTTTGACATTCAAATATTAATATTTTTCTATTGTTTTTTGGGTCAAATTTAAAAAATCATTAAAAATAGTTTCAAAATCCTGAAATAGTAAATTTCGATATTCTACAAGATTTTAATATGAAGAATTTATTGAGCTACTTAAATCGACATTTCGGACACGAAATTTTAAAATTTGACCCGTAAATATTTCAAGCTGAAATGTTTATTAAAACATATTAACCAAACTCTATATACACAGTGTAATGGTAACTCAAAATTTAGGTTCACATTTATTTATTTATTCTTTTGGGAATTGATGTATAATTGTTGGGATTCACGTCTACTGCCGTGTCGTATATTTTTATGATATATTGATATTATAATTTTCTTAATTTATGACGTTTGAGATTCAAAAAATATAAATAGAAAATATTTTTTACTGTTTAAATTTGAATTATTTAAATTAAGTCGGACAATTAAATTTAATAATAATAAATATATCATAGAAAAACTATAACAACAAATGCTACTTGGCAGTAAGGAAGCACAATACTATTTAACAATTGAAAGTTTCAGACTTCAAATTCAAATTAATTTAGTTTAATAGAATAAATTCAAATAGAGCATTTATTTGAATATTTAAATTTGAAAGATTTAACCTCATTTTTATTTAAAAAAAAAGAAAAACTAAAATGACATAGAGAATGGATAAAACATGAAAGACATTAACAATAGAAATGTGTGGAATTTTTGTGGACTTCTGGTTTTTGACTAACCAAAGACACCCAAAATTTTCTATGAAGAAATATAGTTAAGTTCTATGTATAAAATTCTACTGATTCTGATCCGAAGATGGGTATGAAACTATGAATACTCTACATGGCTACTAATATATACTGCATTTTTTTATATTGACAAACACAATTTAGAGGGAAAAAATGGTTTTTCTCGACAAGCAAATTTTTTTTTTCGGACTTTGTTATATTCTTTTGCACATGGCATGTCTTTGTTACACCTCATTTAATATGAGCTGAAAGGAGCAGATGATGTATTAAGTCCAACTAAAATATGTACCTTCATTCAACCAAAAAAAAAAAAAGAAAAGAAAAGAAGAGAAAACTATAAACCGGTAGACTTGTACCAGTGTTGAAACATGAAACCACAAGAAACATGAAAAATAATCAGATAATATCCTGTTCCTATTACAAGAACATAAGCAAACAGATCAATTTTAAATAAATATATTGTTACAAGTGGGACAATGACATGCACTATGCAATTATATACAGAAGAAAAAACTAATATTATGCAAGAATTGAGAATCAGAAATGGTTGAAAATACAAAAATCTACATTAACTCAAACAGCTTCTGGTAAGAAGCACGTTTATTTGTCTACTCCGATCTTTACATGTTTTACAAACAGGACAATACAAAGAGAGAAAAAAAAATGCATCTTAACACAACCTAAAACTAAATTTTGTGCAAAAAATGGTCCTTCCGCAACTTTCGACTGAGGCCGGGGCCGTTAATTTTGCTTCATCAAGGACACAATACCAACTGTTTAACGATTTTTTCTGCTCTGAATCTGCGCAACATCATCTGTGCTGCCAATTCTAACTCAGGTTCAGTTCAAAAGTTTCGTAACTGCTTTGCGCCTGAATCAGCGAATCCATTATCCAATGGCAATGCAATTCGCCTCTTCATGCACAACTGTGACCCATGCGACGACCCGCCCGCCTGAACCTGCATAGTTGGTGGATTTCGCCACCTTGGCAGCGGGCCCGCTACCATTAGAGTCTGTAGTAGCGGGCCCGCATTCATGACCGCTTGCATCAGCTTTCCTTTTTCTGGTAGCGGTCTCTTCTTTGCTAACTCATCTATCACAACCGACCCGAAATCAAATTTCGTAGCAGCAGCGGTGGTAATATTGGAGGACTCGGCATGATAAAAGGATTCGACCGGAGAGGAGACATGCGAACGGTGACTGATGCGGGTTTGGGTTTCTGATAGGCTATCGGATTCGGTCAAGCCCGAATTGATGGCCGCAGCTTGTTGCGGTTTCTTGCATCGGAGAAATGAGACGAGTGCATTGAGTTGGTCTTTCGCTTCGTCTCGCTCCTTTGTCGTGAGCTTTACTAATTGGATTAGCTTGTTTATGCTTTCTTCTTTTTTCTTCATCTCGTCTTTCGCGGTCGTTCGAAGGGTTTCGAGTTCAAGTGTGGTTTGTAGGAGCTTCTGTTTCAGTTCCTCTGTGCTCTATTCAAATTTACAGAATTGAGTTAGATTTAGATAATTTAATTAACTAACAATTAGAGACAAGGGGAGGTTTATTCCTTATAATTAATGAAAAATTTATCTAAATATCTTAATGCATTCGTATTAATTTACTTATATAGCACACTTATATTAGTTCCTTTCAGTAAATCATTTAACAAGTAAGAAAAAAAAAAACACAACAGAGACTAACCTAAAAGTTATTAGTTGTTTTCCTTTCGTTCTTTTTTCCTAACTTTTGTTTTCTTGATCTCCTTTTACTTTATTTGAAAAGGAAGCACAAACAATCACGCTTCCAGAAAAGTGACAGATGGGCATGTCATATGTGTGTCTATTTCTGTTTCTTTCACTGTTTTCTCAAAAACAGAGACTAGTCAACTAGCTTTGTTGGAGCAAAATTTGAACATAGGATAAATTTCTCTCATGTCTTGTCATGAGAAATCTCTATACAAAATACTGTGCGTATGGTCAAACAAGACACGACGGAGAACCAAACCAACAACAGAGATGAAAAGAAAAAGGAAAAGATCTTGAAAAAGAGAAATAACCTGAGAATAGTGATCGTTGTTACTGTGACTCCAAAAAGAACCAAATCCATCCATGGCGAAGTCTCCTATACCCCATGGCAAGGACTCAAGAGCCATTCTTTCCCTTTCTCTTCTCTTCTATTCGCTTCGCTTCTCTTTTCTTCTCTCTTTGTTTCTCTTTGGTTAGCTAGATGCTTAGAGCAGAGAGGGAAGAGGGAGTATTGCTTTTACAAGAGAGAGCTATATATAATGGGGGCAGGACTCAGGAGAGGTGTCTTAGGTTCTCTCTAATTTCTTTTTAAAAAATTCAATTAATGAGAGAGAAAACGATCGGAATGTTTGAGAAGCCAGTAAATGCTCGCCATTTGGGGGCCTCTGTCTTTTAATTAATCAAATAATTTAGTATAATATTATATTATATGGCAGGAATCTCTCTCTTTTCTGTGGGACCCGGCTATTTTGTCTTTTCAGACGGCTGGTTAGGAGTCGGAAAATTGTTCATTAAAAACAAAGAAAAACAAGAAGAAAAGAGTTGGAGGGAGATTATTTCATGGCTTCTTACTGCGTCGCACCTAGAGGTCCTACACCGTTGGATTGAAAATCGACGGTTATTAGAATATTGCATCAATAAGAGTGCTCTCGCCCTCGGTCGCATGAAATAAGAGGATTAGATTTCCTGCGGCTTGCATGATATGATAAAGAATGTAACGAGTTAGTATCCTAAAAATTGACTCTATTAAAAGATTTCTTTGCACCTTCGTTTCCTTCTCTCTCAAAAAAGGGGGGAAAAAGGAAAGAACAAAGGAAACAGGTACAAAAAAAAAAAAAAAATCTTCTTTTGTGAAAAAATAATGGGTTAATGGATTTACATGAATTCAATGAACTTATATTTCAATCTTTAATAAACCTAACAAACTTTTATTATTTGTAATTATTATGTACATAGTTGTATTTATGTATTTCAATGTTTTTGGTGAAGGCATAAATTTAAATATTTTTATGAAGGCATTAACAAGTAATTTTGGTGAAGGCATAAATTTAAATATTTTTATGAAGGCATTAACAAGTAATTTGGAAACCAAAACATCTAATAATTAATATAGTAAAAAAGACAACTATTATATTTAGACAGTGTTTTCGAAAGTCAATACACTTTACATCATATCAAAGAATTGTCCGCTTAATTTTTATCTATTAGATCATTTTCATCCTCACAATTTCAAAAATTGACTTACTTGTCACATTAATAATTTAATAATTTTATATATATTAATTTCAAAATGATTCTGATAGAGCACCGAATAATGGATCTAACTCCAGTCTAGCCATCCTTTCCCTTTCCATACACTCCCTTCTGAACTAACTCAAATATAACACCAACATCTCAGTTTGAGATAACTACACGATAAAATGCTAAGGTCATCTATCACTCGGCCTATAAATAAGGCCTCTGCGCTCCTAGGGGAGGATTTTTGACAGACTTGACTATTTTTATTAGTTAAGATTTTATTGTACTGAATTGAGACCTATTAGATTTCATTCCTATAATTACTGGTTCACAATGTGAAAATTTCTAATTAGTAAATTTTTTTTTGTAATTGTGAAGATGGAGATGCTAATGTTATTTGCAAATGAGTTACAAATGTTGACATAATATTTTATCAAAACTTATTAATTTAGCAAGATTTCTAAATCTTTCACATCCTTAAATTGCAAGTGCAAGTATTATATTAGAATTAGTAAATCATTTGCAAATGAGATGAAGATATTTTACTTACGGATACTAAACTCTGAATTTATTCAAACCAAATCAGTTAATCATATTTTTTTGTTCAAAAACTAGTGCATTGTTCATGTCCATGTTTGCATCAACAAAATTTATTTCCATAAGATCCAAAGGTACATTCACTTCAATTTAAAATTTGTTCAAATTACCAAAAGGTGTTTATATTAATTATCATTATTTTTTAATAGTAAAATAATTTAGTTGAATAGAGTGCAAAATTCAATAGATCATAGGAGGCAAATAAAATTTAGGTACTAATTTTTATATACTGAACAAAGTATAGTGGTCTTGATCAGAGAACTTTATGGATCCATTATTTTCTGGTGCTCAGACACCAGACCATAATTGATCTCTGATGTACCAAAATAAAAGAAAGGTTTAGACATAGACATGCAAAGTTAGGCTCTGGTTGAAACAAATAAAGGCTGTCTTGCTTCAATGGCAGAATCAGACAAAAAGGCTGAGAGGAAAATACAAAAAAGAAAAGAAAAAAGAAAAAAGAAAAAAAGAAAAGAAGAAGGTTGTTTGTACATTTTATGTTCCCACAAAAACTGGTTGCAAGTGAACAAGAAAAACAACCTCCTATACTAGCCAACATATATTTTTAATTTCATGTTCTTATTTATTCTCTTTCATCATCATCATCATCATCATTATCTTTTAATCCTATGTAATTAATTAATGAAGTCGAGATAATATTCTTGACAGTGCTGTCACATGGCAACATTATCCTTACAGAACAAATGTGAACCGGATAAGTTAATTTGAAAAAGTAAAGGTAATCTCAAAAATTAATTAATTAATTAACTTTGATTATATATATTCACCGATGTATAAAGAGACAGTTGTGTTGAAGTCAAGTTTAATTTCCTACGACGGCCTTTAATTAATTTATATATATAGATATATGTACATATATATACCAACCTAATCATATGCATTCATGTGCGTTCACCCCACACCAATAATTGAAATTCATGTATGAAATCCGATTTTGTAATGTAACAACAATATTTTATTTGACTAACACAACCATGAGGTGCCACGTATAGATAGATGTGAGAGAGGTCGAGACCGTCTTTGTTTTTTTTTCATTAATTATAAATTAATTAGTGATAGGTTAAGTAAGCATTGAGTTTAGGGAATCTATGAAACTTTGTTCATATCGCAGAGGAGATGTATGTACGTATACATGTCAACCAGACAACTACCATTAATCATTCATTAAAATTTTATAAAAGAAGCGCCGTATCTAGCACTATGACAAGGTGCTAACGACAACATTAAAACAGAACCATACAACAACTCGAGAAAATATATAGAACATAAAACTTATTTGGATAATATCATATATATTCTTTAAGTCTTTTTGAATTTTATATTTATCTATAAACTCTTTAATATATTATATATATCTTTTTATATTTTTCAAAATATATTATATTTATCCACAACTCTTTAATATATCATATATCTCCTTAAACTCATCAAAATCTATCATATTTACCCATTTAATTTCTAGAATCAAGTCAAAATTCAAGTCTATACTTTAATATGAAATTTGACCGTTATAATTTTTTAAGTATTTTTTAAAATAATTTTCTTTTAATTTTTTCTTACAAAAATAAATTCTCATTCTCGCCTAATTGTGCTCTTGCTTTGTACATTTTGCTTTATAAATTTTTTTTACGACAAAATGTGCAAAATAAGGGTGCAGTTGGAAAATGATTCAATTCAAAAGAGAATTTTTTTTGTAGGGAATGAGAATTAGTCAGGAAGAAATTTTTTTTACATGGAGAAACTAAAAGAAAATGATCTTAAGAAAAATAAT
Source organism: x Bolboschoenoplectus mariqueter (assembly GCA_037678475.1). Classification (NCBI taxonomy): domain Eukaryota; kingdom Viridiplantae; phylum Streptophyta; class Magnoliopsida; order Poales; family Cyperaceae; genus x Bolboschoenoplectus; species x Bolboschoenoplectus mariqueter. The sequence continues at coordinate 2,121,064 of CM075236.1, read as the reverse complement.
TAAAAATTATTTCGGTCAAATTTCATATTAAAGAACAAACTTGGTGAATTCTTACTTGAGTCTAGAAATTACATGGGTAAATATGATATATTTTGAAGGGTTAAGAAGATATATGACATATTAAAGAGTTGTGGGTAAATATGATAGAAATTGAAGAGCATAATGGAATATATGATATATTAAAAAGTTGATGAGTAAATATGAAATAAAAAAATTGAAAGATATATATAATATTATACCTACTTACTTCATATATACTTATTTGGTACAGATATATTATAAGTAAAAAGGAATGTGCGTGTGAGCTTATATATATTAATTACAAGCTTGAAATTGCACTAGGTAAATATATTTTATAAAAAAAAATTGCACCCAACTTGATTATGTTGGATCTGAAATTAACTTTTTTTCAATTTGATTCGTATAATTTGTTTACATAAATGTTGATAAGTATCAATTTTATATTTTTTTTATAAGGATTTCACATCTTAAATCATATCAATTTCCTTAATTTTAGGATAATTTAGGATGATTTTATATCAAGTTTGAGGTACTGTTATTTTTGTGATTTGTTTTCAAAGTTCTGGAGCAATGAAACATAATTGGAGAAATTTCGGACGCAAACATAATCAAGACGGAGTGCTTGAAACAAAATTGAACTCATATTGTGACTTGCAATGATACCATTGCGGGTCATAATGCTAAGGCTCCAAATACACCTTTTTCAGCCTAGCTTTTCACTGCACCATTATGGGTCGCAATGTTAAGGCTCCAATTACACCCCTTTTGGCCCGCTCTTTCATTGTGCCATTGCGGGTCACGATGCCCCCATTGTGACTCACAATCTTCAGATCAAAAAATGTACCCCCTTCGGCCTCCAAATTGCACATTCATTGTGAGTCGCAATGACCTGATTGCGATTCGAAATTTCTTACCTGTTTTGAGCCTGTAGCGATTTTTCACCTCTACAGGGCCCCGGGCCCTATATATACTAAATGGGCACATTTCTAATCAACCCTAGCCACCCTTAGCCGACCCTGGCCATCTCGAAATTGTCTTGAGAGCGAAGTATGAAGATTTGGGAATGATTTTGAAAAAAGAACTTGGAGAAAAATAAGAGGGAGTCTTAGATTTTCAATTGGTATATTGTATTTCTCTTCTCTTTAAAACTCTTAGTGTGTAATGATGAATACTTTTTTTTTCATCATTTGTGCCCCCTATGAGAGACTAACTTCCTCTCTATGGTCGATGACATATAAAACTTAAAATTTGGTGTATTTCAATTTATTTGGATTGTTGTTTTTTTCTAAATCGTGATTTGCTCTTGTACTAATTATTAGATTTCGAGTATTGTATGAATTTACTAAATTCTCCAATACATGAACCAGAGAATTAGACAGATAACCATAAAACATTTGTTTGAGTCCCGAATCACAAGAGTAAACTTATGTTAGAGGCAAAGTACTAAACGAAAAATCAATAACGTAGAGGGGTATCCTTGATTAAATTCGAGTTTCTTTGTGAGGTACTTAACCGTGAAGCAATAAGTATTTGAGTGCAACCTTGACCAATTGGATCGTTATGACTTTAGGACTTTAGATCGATAAGGTGAAGTACTTAATTGTAAAGTCCGAAGCAGTTTAGAGCATGACATTGACCTATAAAAATGTCTGTTAATACCACTTTAGATTAGATAACTTGTAAATACTTAAACCATTTAAAAACATATATCAAGTGAATTGAATGCACTAGTAGATAAGAAAGCTAAAAATTTTAGAACTTTTGTTGTTGATGCACATTCATTCGACTATTGTTGTTATTTGTTGTGGTTTAATTTTAGTTGTCGAACAAACTCAAAATTGATTGTCTAGCTTAGTGAATTAGAGAGAATCGATACTTCGTGGTTGTCCCTGCAAATTGACACCCTATCTTACTACATGATAAAATTGTGCGTTTGCAACCGAAATTAGAGTAAATTAAAGTATTTTATTAGCTATGGTGGAAACACGTCACATGTTGTATGAGTTATATAGATTAAACCTATTATAATTTTAATTGAAATTTATATGATACATATTTCGACATTTCAGTATTATATTTAACATATTACCAATTAGAACAAAAAAATAGATTCATGCTAAATAAAATAGTAGAAAGATAACTAAATGTTAACAAATAGATAAAAAAAATGTTACCTCATCAATAAATGCTTTAAGTTTCGTTTGACTAAACAACAAGCTTTTACCAAAATTTTGGTATAGTATTAATTAGATAAAAAAATATTAAAGATATAGGTTGCAACAATCAACATATTATTTATATTTTTCCTGATTGGTTGTCTTAGATGAGTAACTATTTAATTACAATCTGTTAATTAATTGGATATTCAAATATTTGAGAACTGTATCATATATTAATTAAATACATGCAGGTCAGATTAAGATATTTTTCCAAAAAGAAAACAATTTCATCTGAATTAATGGGTTAATCAAAGCCTAAATTTGTGCATTCATCTGCATAACAACCTGATAAAATCTAAGTTGTGTTGGATGGGAACGTTTAATTCTTTTTTTCCTTTTACAGCCGTAGAATTTACATAGTTAATGACATTGTTCTACTAGCACATAGTATATATTAGCAATAATAATATTTGTGTGCCATAATTTATATTCTTCTTACAATTAGATTCAAGTTGTCTATATCAAATTATAAGCTCTCTTTTTTTGAAAAAATAAAACTGAAACATGATATGAAGTGTTCTGATTGAGCTGCACAATTCATGCAGCCTGTGACATATCCGCTGCATCACAACTATGAGAATAAATACAAAATTGTGAAAGATTTCCATTTCATCTAAGCAGTTCAACATTTGTTTACATGGACCAACCCATTAATTGTGGAGCTATATATTCATCTATTATATTTATATGTCAAGCTCCTAATTTTTTTTTTTGATGAAATACCGAACTCCTTTCCATATTATCAATTGTAAATTCAATTAATTTGTCACGCACCCATGTTATTGTATTAGCAGTTATAGATCAAACAAATAAATGGTCGATTTCTGTCTGGACTAACAAAAAGTGGTCTTGACATCTGCACTTGCATGAAAAAATTGCAAATTAATGAAATACATTTATTAATTAATAACAAGACAAACGGCGGACAATGCATAATCCCCCCTACAGGCTACAGACTAACAGCGAGTGAGGTGGTGGGACCCACCTGTCGGGTTCCTCTCTCAAATCGTCTAGCGTTTTGTCGTGTTGCGTTCCTTTACATTGCTTGGAGTTGGGGGGGGGGGGGCCGATGGAGCAGCACATGGGCGGTAGGTGCCTTCCCATCTTTCTCCTCTCCTATTGGCCCACGTGTCAGCACAGGTGCAAAAGCGCGTGCGAGATGCACGTGTGACTTCTAATCAGGACAAGGATTGGTCCATGTGGCAATGTCCCAGCGAAGATCTCACATGGCCGACGACTCGATCGACGCAATGCGTGCGGAGAGGTCGCACGTGCCTCTTTATTTCATCTTTATCCTTTGTTATTGTTTACTTGGAGAATGGAGAACGTATTGGAGAACGTATTGATGAAACGTTTCTTTCGTTGCTCTAATTCCTTCCAGCAGAGGAAACTTCCATTAAACTAGCTGCCATGATAGTAAAACTTTGTTAAAGAAGTTATGTTATGATGATGTTTGGATCGAACGGTTCTGAATTTCTGATCGCGTGGTATAACTTCGTCACAGTCACAACGACAGTGAATGAAGAACAATGGCTATGAACGAACTGCACTTGGGAGTTCTCTCTGAGCCTCAAAGTATTAAAATGCGAAAGAGAATTCATTTTTTCAGCGAATATTGTGATCAGAAGGGATAAGCGAAGTGGAGAAGAAACGATTTAGTAAGAATTGAAGAAATGAGAGTCATGTTTTGAATTTCAAAGAAAAAGCAAGATATTTGACAAGAAATCTTTTACGAAAGGCGAGTTTTATTTTTTTATAAAAGCAGACAAAGCTGCCGATTCCTATTTCTTTTCAAGAATCCAATACAAAGTAGCAAAATACCTGACATCAAACTAAATGAGAATCAGAAAATTTGCAAAGAACATCCCAACCCGCCAAAAAAAAAAAATTTCTCATAACATTTTCTATGTCCTACATAGATACAAAATAAATAAATAAAATAAAATAAAAGTGAAGTAAAAGTTAAATTATTTTAAGACATTGATATTTGATAATAATGAAAGTAAAATGAGTTAAAAATTATAAAATTTGACGACTTAATTTACTTTATCTTTATATATGTTTTAACTCACTCCATCTTAAATCATCTTCCTTTAATACATTAAAATATTTTAAAGTACTTACTCTATCTTTATTCCATTTACCAAACACATCATTAGATTTATATTCCCATCAAAATGTTCTACGATCAACCTTGATTTAATAATTGTTCGATTCGGGACTAATAAAAAAAATATTAATTAATTATTTAAGGATAATTTTAATGTACATCTGATTTTTATAATATATCTAATTTTTATGATGCATATTTTTTAAAAATAGTATTCAAATTAAAAAAAAATTGTAGATATATTTTTATTTAGTTAGATTAAACATATCAGATGCTAATCGAGTATTCCATGTCGTCCCCTTGTTAATCATCTTAATTTTGTTAAACAGAAATGACCAAGTAAGTCACTCCTTCAGAGAACCAAACTTAATCCTTATCACGATACACTGATACAATTTTAAGTCATGGTAAAGTCTCTCCTTTAAGAAACAAATATCAGAAAAGTACTCATTATCATATTGTGCGTGTCAACTTTGGGCTAATTTATGATGCATGCTAACCTCTTCCCCTGTGAGGGGGGGGGGGGGGGGATCAAATCTGTGGGGAAAAAATAGAAAAAAGATGGCGCGTCCATTCTAAATTACCAGACTGGTACCTACATGCATCCACTCAACTAAACTAGTACAGGACCAGTGGTGCACTGCTGCAACGTGTAATAATAATAATAGGTGAATTTTATGGTGTGAGAGTAAAACATGATTACTCTAATGTCGTCCTTTTGTTCGACCATAACTCCAAGCACAAGTCATCATCTCTGCAAAGAAAAAAAGGGAAGGGAGAAAAAGGGACCAATCTATGATAGGCTTAATAATCTAAGCTAGTTACAACTTACAAGCTTTTACAAGCTTTTCTCCAATTTATTCGTTACTTTCCACTCGGAAGGACAACGCTTTTCAAATCTTTTACATAATGTGACGCTCTTTGTTCACATGACTTGTCCAGTTTTTTTTTTTGGGTGCAAGCATATGATTGACGGTTTGCATTTGCTTTGGAAGGTTGAATTGAATATTTAAATAAGATCACTTGACACTATTTTAACGATCTTAATAATGAATTCCCAAATAAATAAAAAAAAAATTAAAATTAGATAAAAAGTTTAAAAATATTCTCGAACTTTGTAAATCGATTGTGTTTCAAATTTCATATACTTGTAAGTTTTACATCATATTGTATCAAATATCATTAAAATTACATAAAATTTTTACAATCCAAATTTAATGATTTTCGATAGAATATCAAATAACACTTAAATTACATAAAATTTAAAACACAATTAATCTATAAATTCAAAATTATATCTGTAAACTTTTTCTATTTTTAAATTCTTTTTTTAGAAAATTCATTCTCATCATTATGGAAATAATAATTATAAAGTTCGATTTTTTTTATTTAGAAAAATCAATAATGAAAATTACATAAGTAAACAATGGATATTTATTTCGAAAAATAGGAAGGACGAGTTTTAAAACTCCGTCCATAACCTCCATCGTCCACCATCTTACAGTTTTTTTAGTGGAAAGTAATATTTTAAGATGGATGAGATTTCTTTCCTCATTTAAGCTCTTGAGCTTTTTTCGGCCCATGGACTCGGTAAAGAAATCAGAGTCCGACCTAGTGCTATTATGGATCACAGTATAAAAATCCGTCCATTAATAAAATATTATTCTTTTGTTGAGGCATAGATTTTGAAAATCCGTTCCATAATAAAATATTATTTTTTATAAAAAAATATTAAAAAAATATTATATTTTTAAAAGTTGGATTTCGAAAAATTGGCCCTTCTTTTTCTGATTTTGAAGAATAGACCCATTCACCCTAATAATATTATTATTTTTTGTTAAGAAAAAAGATTCAAAATTGTACAATATTATATTTCAGTTAAAATAAAATTTGAAAAAAAATCAACATAGTTTAAAATATATGATCCAACATAAAATTAAAAAAAATTCAATAATTTTTATATGTACATGGTATGTTATTAATTATTATCTTTTATTAAAAATATTTATTTTTTGAAATTTAATAATTTTGATAATTTCTACATGCCTTATAAAGAATAGTGAAAATTGAAAATAAAAAAAATAATTTCAGATGTATATAAAATAAACTCCCAAAATTTCAGATAATTGTAAATGAAATATCGAGTTTCAAACATGTATAACTTTTGATAGAAAATGCATAGAAAATATTTAATACCAATTCGAAAAACTCGTAAAACAATCTACATTCATTTTAGAGGGAGGCTCTGTAATCATCATTTTCGGGCTCAAAAAATATCGTTCGGCCTTCTAAACTTAGGATTTAATTTTCTGAAATTTTGGGAGTTTTTTTTATATATCGTCTGAAATTATATTTTTTTTATTTTTAATTTTCACTGTTTTTTATAAGCCATACAAAAATTATTAAAATTAGTAAATTTCAAAAATAAATATTTTAATAAAAGATAATAATTGATAATGTATAACATATATATATAAATTATTAAATTTTTTTAATTGTATATTGGATCATATATTTTAAGCTATGTTTATTTTTTTTAACTTTATGAAACTGAAAATTTGAATTTTTTTCTCAACAAAAAAATAAAAATATGATTGAGGTGAATGGGTCTATTCTTTAAAAGCTAAAAAAGGATTGATTTTTCGAAATTCAACTTTTAAAAATATAACACTATTTTAATATTTTTTTATAAAAAATAATATTTTATTATTGGACGAATTTTGAAAATCAATCCTTGAATAAAAGAATAATATTTTATTGAGGGACAAACTTTTGTATTGTGACCCATAAAAGCACTGACTCGGGACTCTGATTTCCATGCCTTGTCAATGGGCTAAAAAAACTCAGGTGCTGGGATGGGAAAAGAAATCTCGTCACATTAAAATATTAATTTTCATTAAAAAATTGTATGGTGGTGGGCCATGGAGGTTATGGATAGAGTTCTAAACCCATCCTTTCTATTTTCCAAACTAAACATTCCATTTTCCTACTTATTTAATTTTTATTATTCATTTTCTGAAATTTAAAAATCGGTTGTAAAGTGATCTCTCGGTCTCTCCTCTTTGATTAATGGTAGCAACAGAAAACCTTGTTTACACACTTGATAGTTCGGAGGCCCAACGGGCTTACAATTCTTTACGTCTTTGCGTTGAACAAAATATTTCCAACCTATCACTAGGTCCATTGCCGATCTTGTCATTAGAGGGTCGGTTTCAACCACGCAAAACTGAGGATATCTATAACAATACTATAAATATTCATGAGAATTTTCTGTAATATATACAGTGCTTAGGAACACTAATCCATCTGAAACGTTCGTTTCCGTTCCTTCTCAAATCGCCTTCCAATGGTTTTAATCATGAGACCTCATGACCTCTGCCTCTCTCGACGCTCTCTCTCCCCTCTTCACTGTCACTTCACTGAAGCGGCGCGGTGTGTCTTCCCTCTTTGCGCTGGCGCTCTGTGCCTGCCACCGCTTCGTTCTTGGCCTTTCCTACAAAAATCCCTTGGTTTCCCTCTCTCCCACGAGTTATGGGCTACAAGTCGAGCAATGAGAGACCGGCATTCTCCTTTTTTTTCTCTCCCCATCCAGTCCCTGGCTCCCGTCTCTTCTTTAATCATCTTTCCCAACTAGAAAAATTTTGCTCTGCCTCTCTCGGACGAGCTATGAGGTCAAGATCAGAGAGATGATAGAGCCATAATCATCCTCAGAGAACAAGTATCGTTGCTGATCAAATGTGTTAGGTAAAGTGATCATTCATTTACGTCTTTTCTGGTTGGGATGTGGGTTATGGTTTTTAATATTTGAGGATAAATTGGTGCATGCCAAATTTTTTTTTTCTGAAAAATTGTATGTTTCAAATTAGCAGTTTTTGGAAATCGGATAATAACTGATGGATGTTAAAAACTAATAAAAGGAAAATGGGAGAGCTGTCACGGTGAAGGAACGATATACTTTGAATTTGGTATATAATAGAGGGACTTTAAGGAATTATTTGCTGAATTATGTTAGAATTGTCGTTTAAAAAAAGTAATATATAAGAGATTGTGTGTGGAAGGTTTTATTTAACTCATGGTTCTATTTATAGATGCATTCATCACTGTTGGCTACAAACTGGGCATGTAAGCTTGCTGTTTTTTTTATTATGGATTTCTGCTATTATTTTTCCAGTTCTTCTCTTTTCATATTTCAGAAATTAATATTTTTGTTTTATTTCTTATTTACCGAATGGTTAGATTCACAAATGATATCACTTACAAAGGCTAAGAACCATATCTTTTGTTGGTTAATATTGTTGCTAGCATTTACAAGCTGATATTGAATGTGCCACATTTTGGTTCTATCAAATGGCACAGTTCAGTCTAATTAAACCTTGCATTGCTTAATTTTTTCAGGAGATTCCCAATTTTAATTGACTCAGCCTCCATAAACTCTAGGGTTGGCATATGCCCCCCCAACAATTGAATAAGAATTTAGGGAAAAGAAAAAAGACAAATGAGACCTTAGAGAAAACTTTACGAATTTGGTCAAATTTGTATTGCTATGAAAAACAGAAGCTGTTCACGGTTGCACTGATATTGTTTTCTGTTGAGGCCAATTTTACTGGAATAAAAGTTCAATAGGCCCTGCAATGTCACATAGTGCTGAGGATACCTCTATTCTCAAATTTAAATTTCCTTTCTCTTATTACATAAACTTTAAGTGCTCTAACTCGTAGTCATCTTAAGGATGCTGACAACTCTGATCCAACTATTGAAGCATGTCTTATGTTACTTTTTAGAGTTTCACTAATTTAAACAAGTCAATAATAATCATGCACTTCCGTGGGTTGAACTTGATAATTAGCTAACGGAACAGTTGGCGTGGTAGGCTCAACGAATATAGAGAATTAGTCTATTAAGATGCTGAAATCTGTTTATTGCTATCTTTGATATACATGGTGCATGGGAATATATCAGTTCTTTTGAATTGTTCTTGAACCATTCTTCAGTTAAGATCGACGCAAGTTCTTGTTATCATTCTTTTCCTTATTAATATTCATTGTATTCAAAGAAACATAATTTATCATATTTAGTCACATAATTTTGCTTCACTTGGAGATTAAAATTAATACAAACAAATATTGTTATCAGAAGCTAATTGAGGATGCAGCAGAGCACGTTCAATTTGTAGCGTAATTTCATTCTGTGAAAATAATAATCTCTACAGGAAATTACTGATGATACACATGCATATATGCATATACTATTACAGGACAAAAAAAAAGATGGTACTATCAACCGCAGGATAATCTCATTTTTCAAGCTCATAGACAAAATTACATTAAACCTGGAACCCTCCAATTGCAGACTTTCCAAATAAAAGGAGAAAGACATGAGGTTGTAAATTACATCAAACCTAACAAATACAAGTAATAATATAAGTTAATTTGTTCAAGAAAGAGATCACCAGGAAAAGGTGCTTTCTCCGTATAAGAATATCTCATTTTCCAGGTCTCTCACCCATTGGCACACTCTGTTGCACACTTTTATTGCCTGAGCCTGCAAAAATATTTGATAGCATTGTAATCAGACATACTTGCAAGTAATTTTGAATTGATTAAACGAAGTTGTTAGGAAAATAACCTTGTCGGCTAGAGGATCAAAGGCAGCATAAAGCTCAAAATCTTGTGTAATCCAGCAAAATAGCACTGAAGATACAATAAGAAAAGAAAATTAACTGTAAAATTTTCAACACAAAATTGTTTCGGAATCAAATATCAGATTTTCTGAGCTCAAAATAAACTACCATAGTCTTGGTCCCTTCTGAACTGGGTCTTGTGTGTACCGGTCCCCTTGTCATGCATTGAAGCATATATTTTTTGGTATTCCCTGTACAATCTGCATATATACAATCATTTAAGGACAAAGTATTACCACCAAAGGAGAAATCAAATAAAGGAAAAAAATTAAAGAAGCTAGATTACCTCTTTTGCTGATTTGGGTTCTTCAAAGGAGCAGAAAAATCTGATGAGACGAACTGGTTGAGGTACACGCTCTTGTACATGAAATGGCAGAGCCCAGCAGACCCACTAATGCTCCTCTGAGGAGATACAGATTCTGTGTTGATTCTTTCAACGGGTAAGCGGGATGGTTCAGAAGGGAGATCTTCGATCCGAAGCCCACTTTCAAGCATGGATCTCTGAATCTCACTCAGCACATTCGACTTTGCAAGTACATTTTGGATTCGGACACTGCACGTATAGAAGGGAAAAACTGTAAATTTGCCACAAAAAAAACATGTTATTTTCTTTTTCACAGGCAAGAAGCTTACCGGCAGTCTTTCAGATGGTAAAATGAATCTGATCTGGTTGTGAGCAATACCAAGTATGTGTCCAGCTGTTACATCAAAAACAGAAGTCAATTTAAAGGATATGTATCTTGTAAAGTGTCAAAATAATCAAGTACACCCCTGCAGAATAAGATTTATCATGTCGGCCCAAAAACAATTTGGGATATCACATATACCCCACAATACAAGAGAGATATCCTGTGTGCTCATCACTACCATGACAATTTGGGGCATTTAAAAGGAAATTAGAATAACTACAATGTTCATGTTCAACTAGACCTCTATTGTTTTGCAGGGGCATATATAATATTTCCATTTTCTAGTATAGAATCAACAAAATTGTTCCCAACTTAAAAACATAACTACAAACTCAAAATAAAAAATTCACTTACATCAAGAAAATGTACATAAGAATACAGGAATGCCATTGGATTGTATCTTGGTAGGCAAATAGGCGAAAAAGATTCAGAAGTCCTTGAAGGTACAGAAATTAATAAATTTGTCAAAATTTGCCATTGTTTAAAAATTAAAATGGTAATTACTATAGTTATTCTGGAGAAAACCATTGTAATTGCACAAACAGATTATTTACCTGAAAGATTCAGAGGACAAGACGAAGTTGGCAAGTAGGAGAATATCATCGGAATGAAGGGATGCCTTTTGTGCTCCCACTAGACCAACAACCTAACACAATCCAATGAAAAAACTAAATACAAGTTGTAAAATGATATATCTTTCTTTTGAACTTTAGGTTTTAGACATACCTTGTGCTTGCACATCAAAATAGCAAAGAGAATTCCCGACTCAGCAACATCTTGCAAAATAGCACTAGCTGCTTGTCTAGTAGGATATGAGAGAGGCAGACATGTGTATGCATGAAGGAATGTTGCTGGATTCCTACAACAATTGTTTTTTCAACTATCATGTTAGCTCTAGCCAAACATACAAAATTTATACCAGACCCTGATAAGCAGAGTAATGATCTTCTTTACATATTGCACCGATTTATAATGTAAGCAGGAATAACAGTAGTAGAGTACCATTTCATCATAAATTCAGTCAAAAACTACCATCTTTTGGATTTCTACAAAATAACATAAGGTTAAATCAGACAAACAAGACAATAACGACACAAAATAACATCCACTGCTTTTCATTTTGCTTGATTCAAGCTCAGTTAGGGTTGCAGGGCAAATATCAAGCACCTGTAGGGCACAAAATGGTCCATGCTTGAGGAATAAACCTAGCACCACAATAAGCTAACATGTATGTGATTATTGCAATTAGTTCAAGAATCTCAGCCATCATATCAGACGTGAGGATTTGCATGCATATAAGGTAGTATTGGTGCAATTGGCAAGAAAAGCCTTAGAATAAGTTCACAGTTACAAACCAGCTAAAGGAGTGAATAAGAGACGAAAAAACTGCATCAGTCCCACCAAGCAAGGGAGCCATGTCAAATTTTGGGTTCTTTTCAAAGCATCTATTAACTGACTTTGTCAAAATTAGCAACACCTGCAACCACATTCACAAGATAAAAATGATGCAGACAAAAAATCAGGATTTTTGAAGACAAATAAACCAAGTTAATTGAATCAAGTCTTTTACCTGGCCGTACAGGAGCTCAAGTTGACCCTTCAATGCTTCCACCGGCTCATCAGTGCAACTAATGCACGCTAAGTATATTGGACCTTTCACAAGAAATACTATCTGCATGTAAAGAACTATTTAAAAAATGTATGATTTAAGATGAAGTTTTGATTTTACAAAATTAGATCTTATCTTAAAAGTCACAATACCTGGTGTTTTCCAGCTCTTACAAATTTGATACTATCGCCGCTACATGATTAAAAGAAAAGGAAAAATTAGACTGCATAAGGGATTTCAGAAAAAATTAAGATCTGCACAAATACAGAAAGGCTCATAAAGTGCACCTATTTTGAACAAAGGAAATGATAGCTTGTAAAGTTGCAGAGAACCCTGCTAGTTTGTGTTCATCCCCATACCTGAAATTGTGACCGGAAACAAAGGCGTAAAATGACAAAGCTAAGTGAATTTTTTTTTAATATTTCGCTTAATTTCTAATTTTCTTCACAAAGAGTCAAAGATGTAAGGAAAAGAAAGATATTGTTACCTAGAATATATAGGTTTACCAGAGTTGCTCAAAATGAAGAAATGCTTCTTCCTCTTTCTCCATGAATCAGAAGCATCATCCTGCATTTGTTTATTTTCAAAAACAAGACAAACACAATCAATTGACACTACAGTAGCATTAGTTATTTCAGAAGTCAAATCCAATTATGTATGAGATCAGGTTCTAACCCTCTTCCTTCAAATTAATGGCCAATACAATGTAGCACGGGTTAATTAAGTATGATCAGCAATCATCAGCAGTGAATTTTGAAAAAAAAACTCAATGAGAGAACTATTCATACAAGTTAGGAGCATTGCAGTACAAAATTCTAAGTTAAGCGCTTGTCAATAATTGTAAATCAATCAAAAACCCATACCTCGTGAAGATGCTTCTTTTCACGACCCCAATCCGCGTCTCTTTCAGTCTCTTCTTCAATCTCTCCACTGGAGGCGACGCTGCTTCCCCTCTCCGCCGCGTACCCACTGCTACTAGGACTGGGTGGGCCATCGCCCCGATTCGTCCACGTCGCAGCACCACCGCCGCCACTGCTACTTCCCAAACCTTCCTCCTCCTCCTCCACAATCTCGATCTCATCACTCGTCGATGTATAGAAATCAGCTGGGAGGGATCCATTGCTGACATGCCTCTGGTGGATGCCTTCTCTGGAAGGTTCCTCTAGCGTCAGCGAGTTGAGGAGCCCTGGGACAGAAGAGTCCGGTTCAAGCGTGGTGCGCTCCACGGGCTCGGAGGTCTCGGCCGGGTTTATGTCCGAGTCGGTCGGAGGTGGATCGTCGGGCTCGGTGGTGTCGGTGCGGTTTTCGTCCGGTTCGGTGGGGAATGGTTCATCCGGTTCGGAAACTTGGTCTAGTTCTTGGACCGGGTCGTCGGGATTGGAATCCATGGCGACTATCGTGAGAGGGGGACGCAGAGAGATTGGACTTTGTAGTATAAAACCTACTACCGGTCGGTCGTTCTCTCCCTTCCTTTTTTTTTTTCCTAAGGCGAGAGTTCTGCGTTTTAGTGGAAAGTGGGATCGACTCTGCTTCTTCCTGGGGTCCATACCTTAAAATCGATGAAACAGATATTTCATTCAATCTGAACAGTTTAATCCATGTTAACTATTAATTCAATCCGAATTATACAATTGTAATAATATAAACAAACATAATTTCGATGAGCGAGAGTACTGTTCTGGATCAATTCCTTATAATTGTGTAAATGTGTTCGGTTGGTCAGATCTCATAGAACATCAATATAATTTATTATAGTTAGATTATAATATTTTCAAATATAACTAATTAATCAAAATAAGTATCATCCATTCTACTTTTTATATTATAAGATCAGATCTTATGATAATTTTATATCATCCATTCTAAATTTTATAGTATATGATCAGATCTTATGAGTTCGATGAATTTTCTAATACTAAATTTATTATAAATCATTAAAAATAAAAAAGTTATAATTGATAAACATATAAAAACAATGATAGATTGGTAAATTTCCCAAGTTGAGATATAGAACTTGATAGTGCTCTAAATAGAGGTAAAATGATATGCAAAGTATCGTGTCCAAAAGAGAAAGTTCTGGACTGTATGCTTGAGAAAAATGGAAGCATAATTTAGTTAATTAAAACTGATTCGGCTTGATTGGGTTTAATCAGTATTAAATACATATTGCAGTAGTGTAGCTTGTAACAGGAATCACATTTTGTGGGCTAGTTAATGGATCTTGACATCGTGTATCTATATGTTAATGTTGTCTCTAAATTCTGGGCAGCACAAATTAGTCGCCTTTAATTAGGCCTAGAAATAAGAATTTTCACTTTATGTACAAGTTTACAAATATAAGTTAAGAGTGTCTTCTCTTGAAATAAAACAGTGTCCTTTAAAAGCGTTAAAATTTTCACAAAGCAGTAGGCAATATATTCTTTATTATTTTATTGCTACTTCTGCGCCACTCACTCAAGTCTTTCTTTGAAAGTTTAGTAAATATTTTCTTACCCAGGGGGCAATTAGTAAAATAAAAGGCTTGTCAGATGAGAATTGTCTGATTATTTCATTGCAGCATAGCCATTCTTCATTGGTGCAAGAATTTATTGAATGCAAATATGTACACATTTGATTCAGCAAATATGTAGGTAGCTTTTGGAGTAAACCAGTCACCATAATCTTTTTGTAACTTGCAATTCTTCAACAAGGACAAAAATGTTATTTGTACTCCTAATTTCCTTATACATATTTATACTTTCCAATTAAGAATTACAGAACAATTCTTCTGCAGTTTGCTTCTGATCAACAAAATTTAATTAGAATTCATCTCTACTGAAGTCTTTTTAAATTGAAACGAAATAAACTCTCATATCCAATTATTTCAATCAGACTCTTTTTTGAAATTACAAAATATCTTATTTCAAAAAAAAATTACAAAATATCACAAAAATCAACTTCTCAAAAAAACTACATGTAAAATATACTTCGATTCATGTAGAGAGTTGGATATCTGGCGAAACGAAACGAACCAGATTTAATTATAGTAAAGATCAAATAACATGTGTCAAGTGAAAATTTCACCAATTTCACATGTACAAAAACAAATCTCACGAAGCATCTCACATCTAATATACAAATGCAATTTGCCCTTACGAACTTACTGGTCTCAACAACAAAAATTAACTAATTAATAACAAAATGCGTTTTCACCAAGAAAGAGTCAAGTTAGAAAGCATACAACAAGTGATATATATTAATAATCCTATCTGCACATTCAGCTTAGTTTTTATCCAAAAATAAAAGATTAAAAAAAAAGGCCATTCATAAAGTTTAACATTCAAAAATTAGATCCAACTTTCCTCCCCCGGTAAAAGATGATCTAGTTTAGGCAATATCCAACAAGAATTCTGAAAAAAAGTGCCGATAATGGGTCTGCCTTCTGAAAAAATTATACGAGCTTGACGTACGTCGAAACGGATAAAACTCCCAACTATGTTTGTTTCTCCAGCAAAATAGATCATGTCTTGTTCTCCTCTGAACTCTTCTGTTGTCTCGATGCAAGGAGGGTCGTACGAAACAAAAAAACATCGGCCACCTAAGCTCCTAGTTTCCTCCCAATTGTGTCCTGAATGGTCTAGTTTGTATACACGAACAGATGTTGCAATACGCTGATCGGTCCATACCCTATAGAGATTGTTGTCTGATTCCACAAGATAATTGATCTTATCATAAGCTTCAAGGGCTTCTGCATTTGGAATGCCATGAACAATCCATGATTCTGTCGTTAGGTCAAAAACACCAAGCCTCCAGTCTTTTGCCATCCGATAGACCTTTCCTTGGTAAAATACTGCATTCCCATCCACAGTACCAAAACTATATTTTTCTAGTTGAAAGTTAGCTCTCGCCATTTCTTGTCTCCACGACAACAAAAGGTGATCTTAACATAGTCTATCATAAATTCTTCAACCAAGACAATACATTGGGAAGATGTAGGCAGGGTTGAGAAGCAGAAACTTTTGAAAAGATATCGTTGTTCAATAGGTGGGAGGTCAATTATAGCTTGGGTGATAGGGTTGTAAAAGAAAATTGATCTATAAGAATGGTCGCATAGTAATAGCCAGCCATGTTTTGCTGACAGGATGAATACTTCATGTGGCAGTCCAAAGGGCACGAGAACATATCTATTTTTTTTCAATTGGATCAAGAATCCTCATCTCAAGAGGGGGCACATCCTTAGCAAAGAGGACTGGCCAACATGGAGCCGTGTTGATTGTTGAACCCCATCCCGGAAGAGCAAGCTTAGCATTTCGACGGTCCAGAAAAGAAATTTTCTTTACTATGGAGAATACAATTTCAGGTAATAGGTCTGACCATGACCGTTCATCATCATTATCATTATTGTCATCCTCAGCATGATAATTGTCATTATTCTCAACATCATCATTGTCGTCATTATTGCCATCCTCAGAATGATAATCATCATCATCATCTTTATTACAATGATCGCCATCTTCTTTTTCTTCTTCATCCTCCTTTTGTAATGTTGCTCCTTTCTTTATTTTCTTATTGCTTCTTCTTTCTTCCTCAATCAATCTTTTCTCCAGAATTACACCTGTACTCATTTTCAATTGTCCTGTGCATAAACAATGTACAATGATGTTAACTGAAAAAAACTTAATATCTATATATATTCTAGAATAACAAAGTAGAAATGATAAATCATACATAAATTATATATGTTTGTTTTAGTGAATTTCGAATGGTCTTTATGAATCAATAATTGTTAGTACATTGTCAAATAATTTTCTCATGAATTTCAAATAACCAAAGTCAATTTTTTTCTTAAAAAAATAAAATATATACCTATCATTCATATAGGTCATTTTATTGAACTTAGTACAATTTGGATATCATTTTGTCAATAATTATGATATGTCAATAAACCTAAACCAAAATCATTAAACATTTTATGACAACTTATAATTAAAGTTTTATAAAATTTGATACACAACAAATTCAAATTGTTAACGAACTATATGCAACTTTTAACTTTGATAGTAATAAATATTTTGCTGGTTGGTACAGTTGTCAAATGATTCTGTCGTCAATATAATTCAAATAGATATAGACATTATCGTTGTTCCTCTAATGTTTCATTGATCATGTAACAGAACAAATGATAATGTAGGTTTATAACATAATGAGATTGAGAATTTAAGTTCAATATCTGAATGGAGAGTTTTATGAACATTTAAAATGGGCATTTAAACTTCTATCTTTATCTCAAAAACAAATGGATAAGACTAGATGAACACACCTGAATTTTACCAAAACGAAGGCAATACAAAGCACAAGGGAGGTTCACCTTATTTTCTAATGTCAATAGCTTCCTCTTCAATTGCGTTGCTAAATGCTAATTGGCTTGCGATGTCCCTTTAATTATAAAGATGTATAAGGAAACTATGAACTTTATATAACAGATTGATAAATTTGTAATTCCAAATATAGAACTTGGCATTGCTTTAGATTGAGGTAAAATGATCTTCGATGTACTATTTCTTGTTTATGTCTAAAAATGAAAGATTTAGGTTCGAAGTTTGATATAGAGATTTCTATAAACGTTTACTGTTGAGAGGCTTGATTTCTATTTTATCTCAAAAAAAATAAAAAAAATGAAAAGTCTGAAAAAAGAAAATAATTTGAGTTAATTAAAACCAATTTGCCTTGATTTGGTTTAATCAATAGACATTATAGTTTAGTGTAGCTTATAATAGATAGGTTTCACCGTATATATATGGGCTACTTCTGATATCCATGTTCTCTAATGTTACCGCAACAAAAGAATTACTGTCTCAATTTGGTCAGGTCAACCTAAAATTTCAATGATCTAAAATTATCGATTTTTAAATTATAATTAAACACTATTTAACATTATATAAATTTTGATTATTATGTTATTATATGTCCAATGATATATGATAAATTTATTTGAGTAAAACTAGCATGAATTTAAACTCACCAACATCCTTCGTGAGTTTAACACAAAAGGAGTTGATAAATATATTATTGTGGATACAGTCGTCGATAGAGACTTAATTATACACATTAAATGAGCTATTATGCATGTTAATAATTTTATTATGTATAATATTATCATTATACAACTTAAATAAATTATTATGCATATTAATGACTTTATTATGCAAACTTATTTATACATTATTGTTATAAAAAACTTAAATGGAATATTATCCATATTAATGATATTTAAGTTAAATAATAGAAATATTATACATAATAAAGTCATTAACCTACATAATAACTCATTTAATATATATAATAAAGTCCGTATTGATGACGGTATCAATAATGATATCTCCATAACATTCTTCTAACTCAAAAATCTATCGAAACGGCTCTAAAAGATAAATCTAAATAGCTTAATAAAAATCTTCGTATCAAAATATAGTAGGATATCCAAATTTTCTATTTTTAGAATTTTCTAACTATTTTTTTTCAGATTTTTTTAAGGTAGTTTTAAAATAATAATAAAATAATGAATGATTTTATATGAGAATAGGAAAATTTAAAAAAAATCTGAACCAGCAGGAAATAGTTTTGATACTCCATCCAAAATATATAATCTCAAACTCAGCTACAAAGGCCTTTATATAACTGCTGGCCTATTTACTACGAGCTGACACTGGTGTCAATTAATATTAATGGTGTAGGTAGTTCAATACGCACTTCAATAATTTTAATTTTGAACTATATTTACGTGCGTATACCAGACAATAGCGTGAAAAATATTTACGTGTTTAATTATACACACAAATGCTTTTTACACTAATGTCTGGTTATATGGGTATACGCACGTAAATATGTTCAAAATTAAGGTTATTGGCGTGTGTATTAAACTATCCATACCATTAATATTATATACCCACATCAATATTGAAAATTATAATAGTGATACAAAAGTTTGAGTCTTGCTATCATAACTAAATTAGTAAATACAATGAGTGCGGATCACTTGAAGGTCCAAATGCTGACGGGGTGGGGGGTGGAAAGAGGGGGAGGGGGGTGGTGATTCAATTAAAAAAAGTCCAGATTATACTACGGATATTAATTGTTGTGAAGTGTTGGATGCTTTAGTTTTTTAAGTCTTATAATTACTTTACAGTCAATTCTTAATTAAATATTGAATTTTTCTTCTAGCTTGTGCACGAGAAACTCGTTATGTCGGAGGCTAATATGTGACATTTCTCTGTCCTTTTTTGTGACAATTAATATAACTTCAGTTTGTTTTGAGGAAATCAGAAAAGGAGTAGAAATATTTAACGCAGTGAAAAGGACGAAACAAATAACAAATGAATGTTAGTATCGTTAATAATTGTCTTGAAATAATAATTCAAGCGTCCCTTTTAGAATCTAGAGTATTGTTGTTTTGTATATTAATTATTTAATTAGCACTTTTCTAATATCATGTATTTATCAAGGTAAAGTTAGATATGGTGTAACTGCCTAACTACATCAGACAATAGTTAATGGATATGAATATACGATTATAAATAATCTTTCTGACTTTCACTCCTTTAAAATTAGTAATCACCAAAAATATAATATTTATCATGAGGTTTTCATTTTACAATGATTTCACATCGACTATTAATTTTCCGTCATAAAATTACAACAAACGATCTCCATCATCTATAAAAAATTACATACAAATTTAAAATTCCTATAAAAGTCAGATGTTTGAAATTATGTTTCGTAAAATCACTGCTATCACAACTCACAATAAAAGTGCTGCAATAAGAGTGCTCTCTAGTTATGATAATAAGAGCATTTTTCATTCTGCTTATAAATAACAAAACTTACAAACATAATTTTAAAAATATAAAACACTTTCTAATTTAATAATGTTCTAAATTAATATTTTTTTAAAATGTCACATCAATATTTATAAGTATTTGAAAACATCTTCATTTTTAGAATTCTATAACATTACTTTTTACCAATTAAAATTTTTTAAATTTACAAATTAACAATTAATTACATAGAAAATTCTAAATTAATAGACAAAAAAATAGTAAATTGATGATATGATAAGACAATTCAAATTCTACAATTGTAGAGATAAATATATTTTGATCTAACGTGATAAAAATGCGCGTTATCTTGCTTCTATCTAGCCAAACAAAGAACATTGCTAGAATATACTGTACTTTTGTTTAAAATCTTCCATATTGCAACCACGAATGACCCATCCTTTAGGAAATTCCATAAACTCATGCCACATCAATCCAATAGACCTGAAAATAATGCACAGAATTATTTCCTTCATTGCTTCTTCAATCTTCATATGTATTGACAATGATTAACTTGCTGACAATGATTGACTTGATGACAATGATTAACTTGACAGATTTAAGATAATAATTCTTTAAAAGTACTCGAAGAAATTCTTACAAATTTTTAAAGGCAAAATTTATTGCAAATCCTTTTAAAAATTAAAAATTATATATTTCTTTCTACAAAATTTTATAATATTATATTTATTCTTTTAAATTATAAAAATTCTCAAGCATAGAAAGAGTAAAAATTAAAAAAATTGACTCACCAATTTAGAGGTACACAATAAGTGGCGAGATGATGAGCAAGGGTAAAGGGACGAATTGAAGGATTTATCCGTTTATGGCCATCATGCAGAGCAACATCCGTCAAGACGAATTCAACATCTCGATGATAATTAATATCGCGTATAATAATGGGATTTCTCTGTATGCCCGTGCAAAAGTAGATGGAATTTCCTTTAATTGAAGGCAAGCCCTTCAAAGAAAGAGCAAGGCTTCGTCCCCTCAAGCCAACAAAGAGAGCAAGGTCTCTGTGGTCAATCAACAGTAGAAGCCATTTAGACTCCAAATCAATGCTGTAAACTTGAAATGTCTGATTCTTAGGTTCGAAGGGTCCATTATTAGTTGCTTTCCTATATATCAGCAACATCCGTTTGTTATATTCAGCAAGATAGTAATAATCATATTTTCCACTGAAGAGGGGCCATGGGCGGATCAGAGATTTGACCAAGTGCTGCTCTAATTCGATACATTGTACCCCATTTATTCGATCTGCAAAGTAGAATCGATCTTCGAAAAACAACATACTATTAGGAGATACCGCAAAGAAATGAAATTTCCAACTTGGCTCTCCGGGTTTAGCAAAGTAGGCAGCATGAAGATGAGGAGAGAATAGCACGACTGTGGGGCAGCTGCCGCTGGAGATGGAAGAAGTAAATAGGTTGATCATAGACGGTATTTCTAAATCGGCCCCATGAACTGTGGGCAAGGGTGGAAGATCAGAGAGATGTCGAGTGAAGGGGTTGAAGAGGCGGACAATACGGGTTGAATTGTCGACTAGCACAAGCAGGCCGTCGGAGTCTGAGAGCACGGAATGGGTATCAAGCTCAACTAGATGGCGGAGGCAGAGCGATCTGCCGGTGGAGAGGTTCAGGAAGCTGCGATCTTTTGTGTGAACATGAGCATCACCATCAGTGAGCATGATCCAGCGACGCGGGCGGAAGCAGGAGTCCAAGCCCCGCGGAGAGGCGGTGCACGACCGCCATTCGCTGCACACGGCGCGGAAGGCCATGTAGTCGACCACGTCGTCGGCTAGGAGAAGTCTAGCAACATCCGCCGCCAGTTCCGGGGGGAGTGATCGGAAAACCTTCTTCATTGCTCGCCGGCTAAGATCAACGAGTGCACGCGACGAGGAACGGGCATGAGGCGCTGCTGAGAGAGATGACCTATTTATTATGGATTGGGAAATCGATCAGGGAATGTCGGCGAAGGAGAGATGTACTAAATACAGGTGCCGATTAGGGATCGTGTCCCCCCCTTGGATGGTCGAATTCGATCCTTTATCACAGGCTCACGACGCCTGTGGTTTGTAGTAAGGCTTTGAAATTTACAAAAGCCCGTTTTTAGGAATAAACGACAAAAGCCCATTCGCTTATGAGAACTAATCTGGTTCGATCTAGCACACTTTTTTATCTGCACAGCGAGATTTTGAAGTTTCTTGACCTTGTTAACCAGTCTCCGATTCCTTATCTAGGTTCATACGTAGAGTGGTTCGACACGGTAACAGAGGTGACAGTAACCCTACTTTTAATAGGAGAAAGTTGCTTTGCTTCTTTTCTTCAATCTCATCTATTCTTATAAGATGCACCCTGCAGACCAATGATCCTTTAGCAGGGTTCTCTTATCAACTTCTCGGGAAGGAAATGCCTAACTGGGTGTCAAAATATAAGATCGGGGAAAACGCACAGTAATTTTATAAATTGGTGGCTCTTAATAGATTATCAAATAGATGTTAAATAGGAATGCATTAATTAGTAGTGCTTTGTGTCAACCTGCATCCCGATCTAGCGGATCAGGTTGTTCGATTAGTCCCCTGCTGGGTCACCATTTTCTCAGTAAAAAAATAACACACAGTTAACTTATACTAGTGTGGACCCCCGTGCTTCGTGGCGGGAATTGTACTCTTTGTAAACTGTTATCTATTGTATTATTGCGTGTTGATCAAATCATGTACTGGCGTTACAATAGAAAAGTTTACAATTTGTGACATTTTAATTGATATGTGATGTCGACAATATAAGAATAAATCAATCAAATGTTTTCCTAATAATTTATTTGAGTAAGACAACATATTTAATCAATCTTCACTCAAGGAGCAAGCAGAAAACCAGAAATAAGTCGGGTCTACAAACCAAATTTTTAGAAAACCATGTACAGTTTATGTAGAAAACTGTCCTTTTTATGAAAAAATTAGTTAACTAATTCGGTTTTACTAATACATCTATCTTTTTCGGTCCAAACATTCAGCTCGATTTTGATAGCACTTCTCCTCAAGAGTTAGTGAGCCTCCTCTCCAATTGTATAATCCGATGATGTAGGATTGTCGCAGAAAAAAAATCCAAAATATGAAGCCAAATTCTTCTTGTTTCTCATTCCCAATATAAAGAGCATACTAAGACTGTTTCTCAATATACAAATTCATAGAAAGATTTTCTTTTTTTCTTTCCATCTGATAGTTCTTGTGTCATTTTTTTAAAATTTGGACATAATAGAAAGACAACGTTTTGTTGTGTTAAAATAATATTAAACTATTTTATTTAATGAAGCACATAAAGCTACATCTCCGCATAATACGATATTGACATTACAATTCTATAAAAAATTGCATTGGGTCTCATTTCAAAATGAAAATAAAAAAAATTTATGCAATTGATATTTATATACATTTTTTAAACATTTCATTATTCTTTTTTGAAAAAACTTAAAGTTAATTAGTATTTATTAAAATTTATTGTTGTATCTAAAAAAAACACCTTCTAAAGAAAGAATTTAAAAGGCAGCAACCGACCATATATTAAATAAAGGGTAAATTTTTTTGGAGGTCACTAAATTTTATCTCAAATTTATTTTTGATCATTCAACTGTCATTTATCCATTTTTAGTCACTAAACTTTAAAAGTTGTTCAAATTTGATTATTCCATTAGTTTTTCCATCCAAATCTAATGAAAAACTTATATTGTTCTATGAATTTTGCATATTTATTAAATTGTGAAAAAAGATTATTGAAAGTCTACATCTTTAAAATGGAGGGTACGTACATAACTTTTCCGTTAAGTTTGGATAAAAAACTAACGCAATGATTAAATTTGGACAACTATCAAAGTGTAGTGATTAAAAACAAATAAATGAAATTAAATGATCAAGAACGGATTTAAAATAAAATTTAGTGATCTCGGAAAAAAAATTACCCATTAGAAAAAATCATGCATTGAATGTTATATATATTCCATCTCACATAGTTAACTTATGTTAAATATAATATTAAAAAAAGTACTTTACTTAATAAAATATTAACAAAAATTAAAATCGGAGAAAGAAAGATAACACTGTTTTTTTTGTTAGTCCCAGATTTTGGTGGAAGCAGTTAAAAAAAAATTTGAAAAAAAAATAACAATGAAATTTAAAACAATAATTAATTTAAGTTGTACATTGTACAAGCCATTTTTCTTCATGGTTCTGCACTATAATAAAAAAAAGTTGGTCACGTACAAAGTTACAACCTTTTGAAATAGGAACCAGAAGCAAAGCACAGAGTTCTTTTGTTTTTAGTAACACCCTCGATCCATAGTTCACTAACGTGTTAAAATCTAAATTATAGAGGGTCTCTTCAATAAATCCTCACAATTAATAATTTATTTATGATAAATGTTATAAAGATATCATTATTAATACCATCATCGATACAGATTTTATTATATATATTAAAGGAGTTATTATGCATGTTAAATGATTTTATTATGTAAAATATTTATATTATTTAACTTAAATATCACTAATATACATAATATATCATTTAAATTGTATAATAATAGTACTATACAATATGAGTTTGCATAATAAAATCATCAATATACATAATAATTCATTTAAGTTCCATAATAACAATATCGTACAAAATGAGTTCGTCTAATAAAATCATTAACATACATAATAACTCATTTAATGTATATAATAAATCTCATATCGACCATGGTATCAACTATTGTATCTGTGTATCAGCTCCGTTTATTTATATTTAATTTTATGAGTGTTTATAGTTAGAATAGAAAATATTTATCATTTTTTCTTTCTTAAAAAAATATAGAAAAATTGAAATTAAAAATTTTATTATACAATTATAAATATAACTTATATAATTTTTTAATACTAATAATATAAAGTATAAACATTTTATCATTAAATATAAATATTTCAAAGATATATAAAAATTCATTTAAAATTAAAATAATAAATATAATTTTAAAAATATAATTATCACATCCTCTGACATTTAACATAATCGGTTGGGTCGTTAACACATGAAAAACTCTCGACGAAACCGACTCTCGCTCAAGTTAAACAAAATTGTGACCCGCTCCTAACCCCCCCATGACCCCAAAAACCAAAACCCTCGAAGACCCATGCAAGCCTCCTTATCCTCTCGTCTCTCACATTCCCTCCGAATCTCTCTTGCTCCTCATCATCGCTAAAACCCACGCTGGATCTGAGTTCGAAGCTTGCTATAGAAAGATCGGTATAAAGCTTACTACATGGAGCTCTCTTTGCGATCTTCTTCTCATCGTTCTCTATAAAAAAAAAGCTTTGTCAACGGTTGGAAAATACATTCAGCACCGGTTATGGAATCGATGCCAATGGAAGCAGGGAGGAGAAGAGTTGTGCGCAACAACTTGGCTAAGAGAGAAACATGATTTAAGAGAGAAAGAGTATAGTCTCTCAATCTTAAGAAAAAGCATCTTCGAGCAGTTATGGAATATTTGGAGGTGTTATATCTTTGTTATATGAAATTTTTGATTTAATTGAAGAATTTGAAGAAAATTCGGAAGAGATGGAAAATCTAGGAATAATGAGTAATAACGAGATGAAATTGAGATAAAATTGTTTTCAGTTTTTACATACCAGACTATTCTAAGCTTCTCGCCTATTTAAATGAAATAAAATTACACAGCAATTAGTAAAAGATAAAAGTAAACAAGGTAGATCTTTGTTCCTGCCTAACGACCTTCTGCAATAGCTTCTAACTAACTCTGTCAATGGAACGCCTTCTCCAGTTCAAGCGTCACCATCATCTCCATTTCAAGTTTACCAATTGGGCTCACATTAATAAAAATTGGACTGCTCAGTACTCGGCCCGTCAATGGCTCGTTGCAGCCCAATTTTCTAGCTCCAGCCTAGCTTGTTGTCCAACGATCGAATTCTTTTTCGGCGTTAAATTCCCTGACGCCAACTCATTTACCCTCAGCTCCATCCCTGACATTGCCCCTCTCTCCAAAACAGGCTTGTCCTCAAGCCTATTCACAGAAAATTACTGACATATGTGCGCCCCTTTTTCGCGGCCCACGCGCGAGGCATCGGCGTCCTCGCTCACGGAGGAAGAAGGTGCAGGTACATCCCTGCGCGTGTTTGTGCGCTCAAGGACTTATTATTTAGGTGATTGTGAGAACTTTTATTTTCCGACGGGCACAAGCCCCCGCCGTTAATTACCCCGGCTCTCGCCTCGGGAACCTCTGATTAATGGGCTAAACTAATCAAAATATATGGATCAGATTTGTGGCTTTATTTCTTCCTTCCAATTTATTATAATACGTGCTTAAAATAACCCAAAGGTATAACTTTGGATAATAAGATTAAAGACGTATGATCTAAAGTCAGAGAAACGTATAATTTCTCATAAATCAGGGATCGAGGACGTATCATCTTATTGATCTCACGGAGTTCGAATATGAAGCGCACTACCAATTCGATACTCAAAGAACCAGAGATGTTTGATCTCTAGAAAGGTTCATGTCAAAGACAAGGACGTATGGTCCTAAACAGTCTATTGACCTTTCAGATCCCGAATCTGAAGCGCTATGCTAATTCGAAATCTGGAAAAATTAGAGAATCGGGAACATATAATTCTTTATTCGATTTGCAAAATGGGGTATATTAAACCTGAAGCGCATTACTAGTTTAATGTTCCCGAAACATGATTTGATATGATTTGGTATGTTGGTATGTTTTTACCAAATTTTGGACTTATCTGCATATTTGGCATATTTGATCAGAGATTTGGACATATTTGCATATTTGGCATATTTGACCGGAGATTTGGACATATTTGCATATTTGCATATTTGACATGTTTGGTCAGAAATTTGAGCATATTTGTATATTTTGACATGTTTGGTCGAATGTTTGGGTTTATTTGCATATTTGACATGTTTGGCCAAACGTTTGGGTTTATTTGCATATTTGATATGTTTGGTCAAATATTTGGACATATTTGTATTGTTGACATATTTGGTTAAATATTTGGGTATATTTACATATTTGACATGTTTGGTCAAAGATTGGGACATATTTGTGTTTTTGACATATTTAGTCAAATATTTGGGTATGTTTGCGTATTTGACATGTTTGGTCAAATATTTGGACATATTTGTATTTTTGACATATTTGGTCAAATATTTGGGTATATTTGCATATTTGACATGTTTGGTCAAATATTTGGACATGTTTGTATTTTTGATATATTTGGTCAAATATTTAGGTATATTTGCATATTTGATATGTTTTGGTCAAATATTGACATATTTGACATCTTTAAATATTTTGATTTGTTTTATCAAAATATAACAAAGTTTAATTATTTTGAACATTTTGATTTGTTTTATGACATGATTCAATCATTTTTGAATATTTTTGATTTGTTTTATCAAAATGTGACATAATTTGATTATTTTGAATATTTCAATTTGTTTTATCAAAATATAATGTAATTTGATTATTTTGAATATTTTTGATTTGTTTTATCAAAATATAACATAATTTGGTCATTTTGAATATTTTGATTTGTTTTATCAAAATATAACATAATTTGGTCACTTTGAATATTTTGATTTGTTTTATCAAGATATGATATAATTTAATTATTTTAGAATATTTTAACTCGTTTTATCAAAATATGACAGTATTTGATTATTTTGAATATTTTGATTTGTTTTATCAAAACATAACATTATTTGATTATTTTGAATGCTTTTATTTATTTTATCAAAATATAACATGATTTGATTATTTTAAATATTTTTTTATTTCTTTTATCAAAATATAACATGATTTGATTGTTTTGAGTATTTTTGATTTGTTTTACCAAAATATAACATGGTTTGATTATTTTTAAATATTGTGATTTGTTTTTATCAAAATATAACATGATTTGATTATTTTTGAATATTTTGATTTGTTTTATCAAAGTATAACATATTTAATCATTTTTGAATATTTTGATTTGTTTTATCAAAATATAACATAATTTGGTTATTTTGAATATTTTGACTTGTTTTATCATAATTTGATTATTTTGAATATTTTGATTTGTTTTATCAAAATATAGCATGATTTGATTATTTAAAATATTTTTGATTTGTTTATGACATATTTTAATTATCCTTGAATATTTTGATTTGTTTTATCAAAATATATATAATTTGATTATTTTGAAAATTGTTGATTTGTTTTATCATAATTTTCACTTATTTTTAAATATCCTATTTGGTATTTTGAATTTATTTTATACATATATCATATATCTTGAATTTTCTTTTATTTATAATATAAAAAAAAGAAAATAAAATAAAATCAAAATTGACATTTTATAGTCTTAAAAATATTCATAAATGAAATCATGATTTTTGATATATTTTTCATAATTTTTGGGTTTGAGAAATCATTTTTATTTGGTGTTTAAAGTTTATTTTCAAAACATATTAATATGGGCCGTCAGATTTGGTCCCATGCATCAAGATCTGAACTTAAGTTCGGTTTTTAAAGCATCTTTTAAACTCGGCCATTGAATCTCTGGTGCGCATCAAGCCTTCTCTGGGGTGTTTGAATTTCATCAAGATTCCCACTTTGAGATGCATCAATACTCGTGCTCATCCTCTCCGACACTGATCTTCGATTCCCTGCCGGCGTCGGATCTCCGATCAGAAGGCATGGCTGGCATCGTCGGAGCGTGGGGAGCCCATCGGTGGTGGTCTCGGCGGCGGCAGCGGCCTGGATCGGCGGAGATGGGGGTAGCCACTAGGTTTCGGTTGAAAAGTTAGTTGGGATGAAATTTTGAGGAATTTGAGCTGATTTTTGACAAATTAACTTGATTTCTTTGTCATATGGCATCGCCAGAGCATGTTTAACCAGTTTTTGAGGTTTAATTTGGGTTTAATCCATCAATTTTGTAACTTTGGCCATTTGGTACCAAACTAGTTTTGGGGCTTTGGTACTAAATGGTATTTCATGGCTTTCCTTTGCAATTTTCTTCCAATTAACCTTCCAAACAGTGTCGTTTAGCATGTTTGAACATGTTTGGATGATCAATTTCATCAATTTAAATGTGCATTGTCTTTTATGCATATTGGGTCATTTCTGGTTTTATTTTCAATTTGGTTTTGTTTTGATTTCATCACATTCTTCTCAAATTGCATGTTTAAGTATGTTTATTTGGGTCAATTACAAGTTTTAGAAGGATTTTATATTAGATTTACATGTGGATTTCATTTGTATGTAAGTTAATTTCATTTTTTCCTTTTCTAGCATTTATTCCAGAATTAACTCAATTCTGATTTTTACAGATCCAATTTCAGAAATTTTCAGAAATTCACAGAAAATACCAAAAATGGTAAAATTTGGTGAATAAATGCATTAAGACTTATTTTATATGCCTATGAAATTTCAAGCTAATTGAGTAATCGAAAAACATGTTTTTTGCATTTTTACCAGACTGGACAGATGTGCCCATCCCCATAAAACCAGATTGGCATGTGCCAATTGGTTGGAGTATACTGTCAAATTCTATGGTGAACTCACCATGTGAGCTCCTGAGACTCATGCCCAGCCACCAATTGAGCTCTGGAAGGAGGGGGGCACATGTGCACCTCCCCAGCCAGAGGCTAGCCATCTCACCCAGCAAGGTAAGACTGGCTCCTTGAGCTCAATTGGGACTGAACCAAGCTCAAGGCTTGGCTCCTCTATCCCTTACCTAGCTATTCAGAGCTTGATCTCTTCTCAGCTAAGCTTTCTTTTTTGTGGAAATTGGGAGGAGTTTTGATTTTGGCAGAGTTTCAGCTATGTTGCTCTCTCCTCTTTTTTTTTCTTCTTCACTGGGGGACTATTTATAGCCCAGAGGGTATGGTTTAAGCCTCAGGGCTGAGCTGGCATCATCCCAGCCCTTGGTTTGATCAAATGGCCAGAATTGAGCCAGCCAGGCTTGTGCTGGCCTGTGGCCTGTCCTTGGAAGATTTCTCCAGCTAACTGGCGCTCAGAGCTCTCCATTGAGGTGCCTACACGTGTCCATGTGCACAGGCCTGGAGAGAGAGAAGGAATCTGCTGATTTTGTCTTCTTCTTAGGCTGGAGCATCATACCTTTCAGGTGAGAGTATATCCAGAACCTTCCTTGGCCTTGCTGGCGCTTGACATGTCACCAAGGTGCCACTGAGTGTGCCCAACGTGTCAATTTGGCTGCTTGAGTGCTGAGTTGTGCCAATTGACCACACCCAGATCAGATTGAAGTGCCAAGTGGTGCACTTGCCAATTGAGTGCTTTTCACCCCAAATTGGCACTTCAGGCAGCGTCGTGGAGGTGTTTCGGAGCTCCCCTAGGTGTTGGCTTGGCCTCTCGAGCTCCCAATTGCTCTGTCACCTTCAAGGTCGAGGTACTTTCTCCTTCGATTTTCTCCTTGTTTACTTTACTATTTTCAATGCTATTTGTAGCATTGAACTCCCCTTAGGATGTAGATTAAGTCCCTAGAATGGTTTAAGCCAACTCGAACCATACACCCGAACTCCATTTTCGAAGCTCCAGTTGAGCTCTGAAGCTCGAGGAGGAAGAAAGGAGGGAGAGAGAGAGAAATTCAAAGGGTTTCCCTCGCTTGGGTTGGGTGCACGTGAACCGTGCTTTGATTTCAAACTTGTCAGGGGGAGAGAGAGCTTGCATCGCGCTCATCTCTCTTTTTCCTTCTTTTATTTCTCTGGCTGAAGCGTTGCCTGGGCGTTGGGGCCCATTGGCAGCGAGCCAAAGGAGAGGGGCCCGGTCGTCAGGTTTAATGAGACACAACCCCAACGAAAAACTGGGGGCTGGGCTGTGGGCTCGGTCTTTGTACACCAAAACGTATTGTCAGTGGTATGGTGCACGTGTACTGGGTCTATTCAACTCACCTTCAACATTTTGTGTGTATGACAGGTGGGCCCCAAGGGTAGAGATTGTGTTTGAGCTCCCCAGATTGTACCCAGAGTGTTGCACATCCCCCAATTCGCACACAGAATTATCTCCAGTTCTGATTTTGGTATTTTCATTATTTCTTTTTTCCATTTTATTTTATTTCTAATGCAAAATTCCATGAAAAATTACTGAAAAATCACAGAAAATATATTCCATGATTCTGTTATTTTGGGTAATATTTTTGGTATTTTTTGGGTGTGAAATTAGACATTAATTTCACTTAAATCATTAATTGTATATGATTAGGCATATTAATCTTATACAATTAATATTTTGGCATGATTATTCCAAAGAATCATTTTTTTTAATTCCAAGGGATAATATTTGGGGCATTTTTCATGAATGAAATTCATGATTTTTTGGATTTGGCATGTTTAATTATATGAAATTGTTTCTTGATTTCATATAATTAGAGTTTTGTGCATAGATTTTTTTTTGCACACATGTGTATATATTTTTTTTTGAAAGGGTGTTTGGCATAATTATTTCATGAAATTATTTTTTAATTTCAAGAAATAATTTTGAGATTTGATAAATCATGAGATTGAACATAATTTCATGATTTAATATTTGACATGGTTATTTCATGAAATTGTTTCTTTAATTTCAAGAAATAATTTTCACATATAGTAAATTATGAAATTGGACATAATTTCATAATTTCAAATTTTTGGTATAAAAATCACATGAAATTATATCATTGATTTCATGCAATTTAATTTGTGTATTTTTTCTGACAACTTTTAAACAGCAAACAACATAATGCCTCATATTCCTCCCAAGTGGCATCTCATCTGACAAATTGGACCATTTCACCAAAACCTCATCTATAGCATGATTTCTCTTCTTGGTCAATCTATGGTCTAAAATTGCTACCAGTTCAATTCTTAACTTCCCTTTAGGACTAGTTAGAGGCAGCTTAGCATTTACCTCAACTGTAGGCCCTACTCTTTTCTTAAGTTCAGACACATGAAATATTGGATGGTTTAAAGATTCTGAAGGTAAATTGAACTGATAGGCCACTTTTCCAATTTTCTCTAGAATTTCAAAAGATTTGAGTTTGTGACTGTTTGACTTCCCTTGCACTATAATTTGTCTATATGGCTACAACTTCAAGTATTCCCAGTCCCCTACACTAAACTTCCTTTCTGACCTTTCTTAATCAACAAATTTCTTCATTCTGGCCTATGCCTTGTGTAACTGCTCCTTCAGAATTTTGATGGCCTTTTGTCTATCCTCTATCATTTCATCTATAGCTTGATTTACTCCTTTTAGTATTGTACCCATGGGTAGCTGAGGAGATGGATAACCATAGAGAGCTTCAAATAGGGTAGTGTGTAAGGTAGTGTAGTAATTGGTGTTGTACCATAATTTAGCTAATAGAATCCACCTAACCCAGTTCTTGGGATGTTGAAAAACCATGCACCTCAAGTATGCTTCAA
Organism: x Bolboschoenoplectus mariqueter; assembly: GCA_037678475.1. Lineage (NCBI taxonomy): Eukaryota > Viridiplantae > Streptophyta > Magnoliopsida > Poales > Cyperaceae > x Bolboschoenoplectus > x Bolboschoenoplectus mariqueter. Next base: position 2,088,421 of record CM075236.1, on the reverse strand, counting down.
TGCACTAGTTCAGTCTTTCTGACTATCCATATGTTTGAGGATGGTAAGCAGTGCTAAAATTGAATTTAACACCCAATCTATTCATGAGATACCTTCGGAAATGATTTGTGTGTTGGGATTTCATATGTAAATTCACGAGGGTCAACATTAAATTTTTTGTCTCTATATGACTCATTACACAAGATAGATCTCATTTACAACAATAACAAACAAACTACACTTAGACATTTCATCAAGCACCTCATGTGCATCAAATAAATAACTAATAACCATATCTATCATCTACACAAGAGGGTGGAGATTTATACCTAAAGAGATTGTCAAATCTCTTGGTAGAGAGAAGTCGGTTTCTCTTCTAACTCTCTTGGAAAAATGACTGTCTTTCCTCTTCGATTTAAAAAACACCTTTCATCCTCTTGATTCACATTGAATCTAAACAACAAAACTAAAAACACCTCTTAGATAGATGAGTGTTAAGTTTGGAGGTAGATCCAACCATATAGATCTTCATAATTTTGGCCGGTAAATCATGAAGTTTGTACACTAAGTTTAACAATACCTTAGCTACCTCAGAGGCCGTAAATGGGTGAGAGAGTATAAGCAAGTGACAATACTTGATAAACTTATCTATAATCACCTTCATCACATTCTTTCCCTCACTCTTGGATAGGCCACAAACAAAGTCCATGGTGATCACCTCCCAGGCTCCTTCTGGTATAAGGATTAGTTCCAATAGCTTAGGAGTTAGTACACGTTCACCTTTGTTCAATTGACAGGAGTCACAATGCTGCACATGTTGTAACACCATTTCTTTTAGCTTAGACTAATAAAATAGCTTCTTCACTCTTTGGTAGGTACCTAGAATACCTGAATGACCTCCAATGCTTAAGTCATAAAGTGTTTGGGACCATTTTGCCCCTCCAATCATCACTATCTCCTATGTAAATTCTGCCTTTCTTTTTTATAACACCACTGTGCATCGTGATATCCTTCTCCAGTTCAATTCCCTTGCTATGTTTATCAAGTATTGTTGAGGCTCATTTATCTCCTTCATAACTTCTTTTAAGCTCTTCCATCCATTGCTGAATCAATTCTGATTATGCACCCTTGTTCTCACTTCCCTTCTTATATGTATCACATAATCTAAGTCTAGCAGTTTGCACAAGCTTTAATTTATGGAAAATAGTATAACTATAATTTGGCCTAGGGTACTGATCTATTTTTATGACATAAGACAATACATGATAAAAAAAATGATGTGATACTTGAAGAACACAGAGCACAGATGACCCAAATCCAGTTAGGTGTTGGTGGGAGGATACTTTAGGTATGATCCCGATCGAGTTAGGAAAATTTTTATCAAGTATTGTGTTCAATCTGAAAAATCAATGTTTGCAACTCTTTTTTTGAGGAATTTGTTAAGAAAACTTTATATCATTATTTTAAAAGATTTTACCACAAAAAGACTAAAGATGAACTATTTAATTTTTTTTGAACGAAGAGTTTAAAATTATATGATGAATTTAAGTTGGCCAAATATAAGGTCTCTATAACATCTAATATTTGTATTGCCGATAAATATAACATATCATATTTTTCTGTTACTGTCTATTGGATCTCCGAAAATATCAACTTCGGTGCATGGGTTTTAAATAAAAAAAATGCTTATTTTACGTGTCTCGCCTTATTCACACAATTCATGTATTTGAGTACGTGTTAAGGGTCCTAGAGGAATCTTATATTCAGGATAAGACTTTTACTATGGCGTTTGATAATGCCGCTAATTGTAATTTTGTCATTCGATTTTTAACCAACACTCTCTAACCCATATTGAACGGTGTATTTTTTCACACAAAATATGTCTGTCATATTCTAAACTTAATTATAAAATATTGCATGGAGGTTGCTCTAATTAAGGCATTGCTCAATAAGTACAAGAATGCCCTTCGATATGTCGATTCAAGCGTCTGCAAAAAGTAATCATTTGCAGAGTTGTGCACTCGTATGGGCATTTCCGCCACTAAGATCTCTTTGGATGTTGACACCCGTTGGAACAGCATATGCTGACTTTTAAGGAAAACATTGCATCTGAGACCAACCTTGGATCATGCGCTAAGTAGGAGTGTTCATGGTTAACAGTACCGACTATGATCAACATAAGTCCCGAGGATGAAACTTTCGACATTCTAGAATTTTAGCATCAAGTCAAGGGCGTGTTCCCCATTTTAACGTCCATGGCTCAAGATATTTTTGCCGTTTTGGTCTTCACAATAGCTTTTGAATCATGTTTCAACACAGCTAATAGAGTTCAGAACAGAGATTATTGGTTATACAGAAAGACTGGTTAGATACAGAAATGAGACTTCAGGATAAGTCTTAGATGCACGCGATTGAGCCAGATGAAATTACTAGCACATCGGGTTCTAATCCAAACGAACCAAGTCAGTAGATGCCAGAACCAGAGGTGACCTAACCCAACGAGGATCAATATCAGTATGGGTTGAATATGTATATGTACAACTATAAAGAATATTGATACTTATACAAGCAAGACTGGTATCATTAAGGAATAAGGTATAAATTTTAATTTTAATATAAATATTTAAATTTAATTTTTTTAAATTATACTAACCTATTTTTAAGTTTTTAACTCTTCCTATATTTCTAATATAGCCGGTCCCAAGCCTTGAAAAAAGGAGGAGAGAAAATTTGAAAAATAAATATATTAAAAATAATTTTTTAAAATAATTTTCAGATTTTTTGAATTTTTTGAATTTTTTACAAATTTTTACAATTTTTTCTAATTTTTTTCCAATAATTTTTTAATATCTTTAGCAACAAATAAATTTGAATTTTATTATTTTTTAAGTTTTTTCCCGAATTTTTTACAATTTTTTCGAATTGTTTTCCTACCAAATATGTTTAACATGCCGGTCAACTTGACATGTGAAGTTTATGACATGTCATGTTTAGTACAACATATCGAATCAATACGACACGTGAAGTACCCCTTATATCTCAAGTAGTACCTCTTCCTCTTTCTTGAGCCTATTTCCTCCACACACAATCAGATTTTAATGACACTGCTATCAGCTTTTAATTCCTTGCTTAACTCAACTTCTTCACACATGGTAACTACTGCCTTTTCCTCTTGCACCTGTGGCCTTACTGCTACTCCCTCCTTATCAAACCCCAACCACTTATTTTTCTAATCAATTCTCATAGGGCTTAGTTGAGAAAGCCAGTCCAGACCCAATATCACATCATACCCTTTAAAAATGCAATAACCTCAATTCACTTGTAAACTCATGTCCTTATATAGAAAAGGTTAGAGCCTCACATTTAGAATCAGTCACCATTCTTTCACCATTAGCCATCATCACAATCATGGGGTTTGTGTCAACAATCAGACATCTTTGCCCCTTCAAAACATTTGGGTAAATGAAGTTGTGGGTGCTTCCACTGTGCACTAAGGCAAACACTAGTATATTACGTATTTGCCTTTTGAATCTCATAGTGGTTACCTGAGGATCAGAGGATGTAGCATGCATGGATATTATAGCCTCTTCAGCTCTAACATCATTAGCTATTTTCAAAATCGAAGAGGAGAATCTCCCATAGCTGAAACAAAGCTAATTTAAATCAAAATTAAACTTCAAAAACTTATCATATATTAAATTAAACTTCAAATTAAACTTCATGCCAATTAGTTTATCTCCTTGATATTTCAAATTAAACTTCAAAAACTTGTTAAACATGTCTTAATGATGCTACAGGCCAAAAGAATCGAATCAATTTGCTTAAAATCAGCTCAAATCCATCAAAATTTTATCTCAGCAAATGTCTCAGCCGAAACCAAGGTGGCTACCCTCATCCCGGCGATCTAGGCCGCCACCAACAACGAGACCACCACCGTCAGACTCTCCATGCTCCGACGATGCCAACCATGCCCGCCGATTAGGAGATCCGACGCCGGCAAGGCTCTGATCAATGTCGGAAAAGGAAAGTGCGAATATTAATGCACCTCAAAGTACGAATCTTGATGAAATTCAAACAGCCCAGCGTAGGCTTGATACGCGCCTTTGATCCGACGACCCAGTTTAAAAGCTGCTTCAAAAGTCGAACTAAAGTCCAGATCTTGATACATGGGCCCAAATCCAGCGGCCCATATTAATCTGTTCTGAAAATAAACTTTAAATATTGAATAAAAATGATTCCTTAAGCCCAAAAATCATGAAAAATATATTAAAAATCATGGTTTCACTTAAACATATTTTTGAGATAATAAAATGTCAATTTTGATTCTATTTTGTTTTAAAGAAAATTTAAAGCATATATCATGCATATTATTTCATACAAATAAATAAATCAACATTTTGTTAAGTAATATGATTTTTGTCAAATGTACAAATATATCCAAATATTTGACCAAATATGTCAAATATATAAATATGTCTAGAAACAATAAAATGTCAATTTTGATTTTATTTTATTTTAAAGAAAATTTAAAGCATATATCATGCATATTATTTCATACAAATAAATAAATCAACATTTTGTTAAGTAATATGATTTTGTCAAATGTACAAGTATACCCAAATATCTGACCAAACATGTCAAATATACAAATATGTTCAAACTTTTGACCAAACATGTCAATATGCAAATATGTCCAAACTTTTGACCAAATATGTTAAATATGCAAATGTGTCCAAATCTTTGACCAAATATGTGAAATATGTAAATATACCCAAATATCTGACCAAACATGTCAAATATGCAAATATGTCCAAATTTTTGACCAAACATGTCAAATTTGCAAATATATCCAAGTCTTTGACCAAACATGTCAAATATGTAAATATGTCCAAATCTTTGACCAAACATGTCAAATAGGCAAATATGTCCAAATCTTTGACAAAATATGTCAAACATGCAAATATATCCAAATCTTTGACCAAATGTGTCAAATGTGCATATGCCCTTGTCTCTAGCGTGAACCTATGTAGATATTAAACATCTCTAATTCTTTGAGTATCGAATTGGCAGTGCGCTTCATGTTCGAACTCTATGAGATCCGTAGGATTATATGTCCTTGATCTCTAATTTATGAGAGATTATACGTTTCTATGACTCTAGATCATATGTCTTTAGTTCAATTATTAAAAAGTTATACGTTCTGGTCACTTCAAATGTACCATTAAGTATGGCATAAAAATAAATAAAAAAAGGAGAAAAGGTTAAATAATCATGTCAATCAACAAATTACTTTTACACAGGTTTTGTCAAAAATAAAATAAGATTGAAGGGAGAAACAAAGCCATGAATCTGATCCATATATCTTGATTGTTTTAGCCCATTAATTAGAGGTTCCTGAGGCGAGAGCCGGGGTAATTAACGGCGGGGCTTGCGCCCTCGGAAAATAAAAGTTCCCACAATCACCTAAATAATAAGTCCATGAACGCACAAATACGCGCAAGGATGTACCTGCACCTTTTTCCCCCGTGAGTGAGGATACCAATGCCTCGCACGTGGTCCGCGAAAAAGGACCGCATAATTTCACTTCAAATCGCATTAAAATACTTGAAAAACACATTTGAGCATGTTTAAGCATATTTTTAATCAATTTGGGCTCATTTCTGATTCAAATATCATCAAATGCACATTTTAAACCACCAATTATATTTATATAATGTTTATGAATTTTTTTTGGAGCGATATTTTCATGTTATGACTTATATTTTTCCCTTCAAATCGCATTAAAATGCTTTAAAAACACATTCGAGCATGTTTTTATGCACATTTTTAACCAATTTGGCCTCATTTCTGATTCAAATATCATCCAAATGCACAAATAAGCCACAAAAAATATTTATTTAATATTTATGAGTGTTTTTGGACCGGTATTTGCATGTTATCACCTATATTTCATTTCAAATTGCATTAAAATGCTTTAAAAACGTATTTGAGCATATTTGTGCACATGTTTAACCAATTTGACCTCATTTTTAATTCAAATATTGTCCAAATGCACAAATAAATCACCAATTATGTTTATATAATTTTTTTGAGTGTTTTTGGAGCAATATTTGCATGTTATGACCAATTTTTCACATGAAATCGCATTAAATGCTTTAAAAACGCATTTGAGAATGTTTATGCGTATTTTTAACCAATTTAGCCTCATTTCTCATTCAAGTATCGTCCAAATGTACAAATAAATCACCTATTATGTTTATATAATGTTTATGAGTGTTTTTTGAGCGATATTTGACAGTCATAACCTATATTTTACTTCAAATCGCATTTAAATGCTTTAAAAACACATTTAAGTGTCTATTTGAGACAGCCGGACTCCTGTGGTGTAACGTCTCATTTCTGAAAGATTCCTTCTGTTTTTTCACAGAATTACATCGCCTATCATAGCCTAACACGTTTATTTGTGTGCTGGCTCTCGAGAATGAGCATCCAAGGCATGGTTTGGTGTCTCTCGGTGGTGATTTTGAGGCTTAACATGTTCTGATTACATTGGAGACTCTCGACACTTGTTTATCGTGCCAACAGGTGTTAAACATGTTACATTTATATGTTTTATGCACCCTTCAACCTTTCACATCTTAATTTTCCCAATTAAGATTTTCCCGATTTATACCCGAATGTGAATAGGTGGTTCCACTCATCCGTCGCTTCTGACATCAAATTGGCACATCACCCGTAATCATGGCACTAATGAGAAGCTACCCAACCAATCAATTTGATATTTTGAGTGGTAATATGTTCTATTGACCGAATGTACCATCGGTTACTCTCTCAAAATTCTCCTTATTCTATAGGTGAAACCCTTTCATTTTTCTTTCTATGGCTTCTCCTTCTCCTCCTTAATCCCTGATAAAAATAAATCGAAATTCAGTGGCCGGAGCTGCTCTCTCGGATTTTCAAATTTCAACTCAATTTGGCGCGTCGGAGAAGAAGGAAGAAGAAGAAAGAAGGAAGAAAGCTCCTACATGTGGGGCCCACTGTCGGAGAGAGAGAGCCCTCCTCTGCCTTTTAAGCATATTTTTAACCAATTTGAACTCATTTCTCATTCAAATATCTTCCAAATGCACAACTAAGTCACAAAAAATGTTTCAAAAAATATTTATTTAATGTTTATGAGTGTTTTTGAATCAGTTTTTGTATTTCACATCAAACCATTAAAATATTTTAAAAACGCATTTGAGCATGTTTGAGCATGTTATTAACCAATTTGGCCTCATTTCTCATTCAAATATCATTCAAATATCATTCAAATGCCTAAATAAACCACCTATTATGTTTATATAATATTTATGAGTGTTTTTTATCAGTATTTGGATGTTATCACCTATATATCACTTCAAATCACATTAAAAAAGTTTAAAAACGCATTTGAGGATGTTTATGCATATTTTTAACCAATTTGACCTCATTTCTCATTCAAATATCGTCCAAATGCACAAATTCCTTAATAGGCGCACCTAGAGCTTGCCATCCTTATCTGGCGCCTATTCCAGCTCACTTCCACAGGAGAGGAAATGGAAGTGCCGCAGCTGGAACTGGAGGGAGGGGCGGATGTACTGGTTGCAACCCCAGAGTTAATTATTGACATTTTAAAGAACAGGAAGTTCAATCTGAAACAAGTTTCATACCTGGTATTGTATGAGGCTGACCTCTTGCTCTCAGTGACTGGTGTGGCCTGGATCCACAAAATTCTCTCTCACCTCCCGTTAAAACATCGTCAGACCCTTGTGTTTACCACTACCTGGCCAAGAGAGGCTAGGGATGTTGCCTCTGTACTCCTCCATGACCCTGTCATGGTTGGTGTTGGTGACGCAACATGTGGTGCTGTCACTAATAGCAGTACAGACATAGATGGTATCCACCTGTTCTGAAAGAATTGGGACCACCAGCAAAGAAGAAACTTTTAGTTCTTGATATAAACGGGATACTAGCTGACATTGTTATGTTAGATTCTAGGTATCCACAACAGAGAGATTTCATGATCAGTGGCAAATCTGGTAATTTTTTTTAATATCTATGGCTGCATATATAATTGGAAATAAGACTAATACATTGACGGAAAATAATGAAATGCTGATATGTTGCTTTTTCTGTCAGTTTTCAAGAGGCCCTTCTGTGCTGATTTTCTGAAATTTTGTTTTGCAAACTTTGAAGTTGGAATTTGGTCATCAAGAAACATGTATGTACTCTGAAAAAAAAATTCTTATTTTCTCCATTTGGATATCTTTGTTTAAACTTTTAAGTTGTTGACTGTTTGCTGTTGCTGCAGGAATAACGTACTAAAAGCTGTTAACCATCTTATTCGAGATTTGAAAAACAAGCTACTAAATTGTTGGGTACACAAAAGAATAAAGAGTCTCCAATTACACATTTTACAAACTTTTTTCCTTCATATATATATATATATATATATATCTATTGTTACTTGATAATCATTTTTTGTTTTCCCTCTAATACTCACATAAATACAGGACCAATCCAAATGCACAACTACAAACTTGAAAAGTAAGGAAAACAAGTACAAGCTTGTGTTTTCCAAGGAATTAAAGAAATTATGGGAAAAGGAAGAACCTAGTTTGCCATGGCAGAAGGGGCAATTAATAAAAACTAATATTCTTCTTTTCGATGATTCTCCTTCCAAGGCTTTGTGCAATCCTGTATGTTACTCTTTTTTATTTTTTCCGAAATAAATTATTTTGGATTTTTGTCCCGTTGGCAGGGATATTAATTGCCCACATATTTCACTTTAATTGTTTGCAATTTATTATTAGTAGTTGATAAGCAGCTGCTGGTAATTTACTGCAGGATGGCTAAATTTAGGTTTAACAAAGATGATGATAATTGGCTAACTGTGCACATATGTTCATGTTAATTTACCCATTTCTGTTAAACACCGAAGTTACGAAAAAATTTTGATCCAGCATGTAACTCTGTTAACTTGGATTTCGTTGGATTCAAGCATAGAATGAAAAATTGTAAAAAAAAGAAAAATAAATCATAGAGGATTTGTAGCTAAAATTGACAGTATATAATAGAATGTTACCTTCCAAACCGTTCGTATGTATAACATTTGCAAAATATCTTAAACTTTGTTTTGGATTTGTTTAATTATTAGGAAATTTGAATTTCTTTCAGTGTGATACGATATGCAAGGAATCTTCATGATGTTTCTACTTATTAGATATTCCATTTTGGTTATTATAACTCCAATACATTGTCTTAATTTCTATTGCAGCTATTCACAGCGATTTTCCCAAATCCTTACAGTTTCAAGAACAAAGAGGACAAATCCTTGGGTTAGTTTGTTATTTCTTTCATATTCTTTCAATTTGCAAAATAGGTACTCTCAGCCAATAATTATATGCCAATGATAACAGCTTATGATAATAAAGACATTTGTTTTAATGTTAATATTCTGAAATCTCAGTATAGTATAAACATATTAATGCTAATTTTCCTAAATCTCAGTATACTTTTATTCAGATAGAATACCAAAAATTAGGATTATGTAGATATGGTCAGAAGGAAGGACTTTATGTTTTTCAGAAGATGTGTTTGTTGCATTTAGTCAATTCTGAAAAATTGAATCCTTGTTACACAACAGGTGTAGAAGGAGACCTGAGGTTGTATTTGGAACAGGTAGCAACAGCTGAGGATGTGCAGTGCTACGTGAAAAATAACCCTTTTGGGCAACCTCACATAACAAAGGCACACCCAGACTGGAAATATTACCTCCCAGCCCTGAAAACTTTGACAAATTAATTAACCCTTGCTTTCAAAATGATATTAAACTGTGCCATGTTTTTTTTTCTGGTTTACTATGTTATAGTTCTGTGTTGTAGTACAGATTTGTGTTTCATGTATAAAGTCTTTAAGATGTTTTGTTTTCTGAAAGAACCTAATGTCGAAAAGTTCTTAGAATATACATTAATTGTGGCACAAATAGTGTTTCAAATGCTTTGTTACTTCTACTACTAAAGTGTTACATTATGTCAAGAAATTAATTTTATTGGGCCCTGGTTGTTAAATATTTGTTTGGTTATTGTTAATTATTATCCATCTTTTGTTTATTTCAGTACTTCATACATTGTAATCCTTAAACATTTTATTTTTTAATATAATTGTTGGTTGGCGTTTCGCTAACTAACCTTCAAAAAAAAGTTATTATCCATCTCAGTTTCATAGTTCTAGTTTCTATCTATGACATGCGATTGGAACAATCGGAGAATTTAAATTGCTGAAAAAGATAACAAAAAGATCCATAAAACGAGGTGATGTTTTAAATTTAAATTGAACTCTCTGAATTATGTGTCATATTGACAACTAAGGCAATAGGGATTTCACATCTAATGAAGTACTTAAACGTGAAGTCAGTAGTTTTAAAATTCTAATTGTTCATCTCAAATTCAAAAACTGCTCGGCCCCTGAAAATTTACACTTGACTGAAATCAAACGATTCAAATTACATCGTCTACCTACTTCACGTGGTGAAGTACTTAAAGGAATACGAACTCCGACAATAGGTGTGGATCCGGAGGTTTTTAATTATTGCCTTTGAACAAAAAGGCCACGAGTACATTAACGACTTAGCAAAAATTAGTTTTTAATTTAATAACTAAAATAATATTTTCAAAAAAAATCATTTTATATCTAAAAGACTAAAACAGTATGTGACATAATCCAAATTTTTATCTAAAAAATGACATTTAGCAAATACAAGGGTTCGTGTCCTCTCCTTTTTCAGCAACTGGAGATGTATTTTTTATGTAGTTGTCTAATTTGAAAATTCTATTGTTCTCTTTAATTATATGGTTTGACTGAGTCTATGTAAATCAACGAAATTTATTTCGGTCCACCACTAGTTTGAAATAATATACAAAAAGGAAGTAGAAACTTTGTCCAGTTATCTGATTGCATGTTGCCCCATTGATAGAATTCAAATTCCAGAGTGTTGCAATGCTGCTAAAGCGCCCAGCATGTGATTGTATAATTACCAGTGAAGCTATCTAAAATGGATGCATGTGATAACACATCATTCATCATATTCGAGTACAATAACAAGAAGATTTTGCAAAAAGGTGCCCTTCATGTGACTGTCTAATGTATGTTTGTCGAAGTTCATGAGTCATTGTTATTTTTTAATTTTTTGATGTTTGCCTAGCTATTTTCTATCCATGAAGAGCTCTATGCATGTTCTCCTGTCTTGTTATTGTTAGCTATATTGTCAGAATATAATATCCAATGGAGTCTCATGTATTTCAATCATGAACCAATACAAGCATATTGTGTTTTGCATGTAGTAATCCTGTACTGGTACCAGCAAGAAATAACTAATATTCATTGGCTGGTTTCCAAACTGTCAGTAAACCAGTCAGGCCCACCTAGCTTCTTGTGCTGATGAGGACTTCAGTGGCAACCTACATTAGTGATCCATCTTTAGATATCAAACTTTTTTTTTTGAAGTAAGAGCTCCCGTTAATTCCGTCATTTGTATTTTTTAAATATTTCATGCGGGATTTGAACATGCCTCTTTTTATAAAGACGAAACCACTATGACTTACAGTTTCTAGATATCAATTCTTCTTTTAATATGATGGATCTCATTATAGGATCAGAGGTGAATTATTACTCTTTGCCTACTCCTTAAAAAACAGAAATTGGTTAATATTTCTCCTCCATCCAAAATATAGTATCTCAAAATCAGCTACAAAGGCCTTCATATATATTAGATACTGGCCTATTTACTTTGAGCCCACACTGTTATTGGTGTCAATTAAAATTCAAAATCACTTTTGGATCCAGTAATATATCTAGCTCTCTGCCCAATGTATTTTACAGAGCTCCTCTCGATTTTAGGTAATAAATATTGTTCTATTGAGAAGGAAAAAATAAACAAATTAAGCAGCAGTTAATACAGGATTTTATTCTGAAAAATCCTCAAAAAAATTTTAAAAAAATACAATCATTTATAAAAGGAGCTGCAACACTAAGGAATCAGTGAAAATTAGGGGGAAAAAAAGAAAAACGCACAGCAATTAAAAAATTGCTGGCTCCTAATAGATTATAAAATAGATGATAGATAGGAATCCATTAATTAGTAGTGCTTTGCATCAACCTGCACCCCAATCAAGTGGTTCAGGTTGCTCGATTATTCTTCTGCCCGTGTACCATTTTCTCAGCATTGGGCTTATCGGCTACTATCGGTCCCTCAACAGCACCGATAACTGATAAGGAGCAAAAAGAAAACATAGTTAACTTATATTTGTTGAATTTAAAATATATACAAAAGATTTCTTTTGATGTTTTTTGGGTCTGTAAGTTTCTTATTTCTATTTCTTTTGTGAAGAGTTGGTTGCCTTTGCCATTTCTTCTCGGAAGCTCTCTAAGCAGCAATTCACTTTGGGATGTTCTTACTTAAATAAATTGTATTTGAGTTTCTGTAAATTTAAATGCAGTGCCTGATTTATTTGTTTAGACATGGTTCTTTTTTTTCAATTAAATAATACATTTGAAGGAAATGTGATTGCGATAGTTCAATACGGACACAAATTAAAAACGCATTTGGTCTGAATATATTAGTATCATGAATTAATTTCCAAAAAGTATATACAAATCATTCCTTATTCATAAAATAAGCTATAAAATTACAAAAATATATAAATAAATAAACAAAATCAGGCCTCTGCTGTGACTCAGGTTAATGAAATTATCCGTAATTGACTGAACATAAGCGACTTCTTTGACCAGAGACAGACAACTCAGTAGACGAGTCAGGATAACTCGCTACGCTACAACTTAGGTCAGGAATGATCAAGACACCAAGCTATTTTCACAACCAGATAGACCTCACCTCTTGCCGTGGAATTAGTTAGTGACACACCCCTCCTTATTGAGGAGCTGGACATTCACAGACCAGCTTGAATATAAACATATAACATCGAGTGAAAACAGGAATACATGAACTACGCACAATCATATTCAATAGTCCTACTTGTGTAAATATCTGAGGTTCAAAATGCATGTACCGTTCCGGGGAGGTAGGCTGACACAATCGGCGCATCTGATAGCACAAACTACGTACCAGCGTCCTTTTCTAGAACAGTCCTCCATGCAAGTGGTGCAATTCGGCAGCTTCAAATCCCTATTAGCTGTCACCATCTCTGTCCCAAACAGGAGCATCGTCAGTGCCATAACCATCGTCACATATGCGCCGTGTGACATCCCCATTTTTGTTTAATTATATGTCGTTTCAATCTGTTTCTTGTAAGTTCCTCTCTTTTTCTCTCTCTTTTTTTTTTGTAGTTTTCTGTTTTGTATTTTGGTTTATTTCCCAGATTCCATATATAGGATGCCAATTTTTAAGGGAATCCATGGAGGAACAGTTGTAGGCATGGATGGATCCAAATATATGGAGCTATTGTGGGGGGGGGGGGGGGGGGGGGGGGGGGGGGCATTGAGCTCGTTTTTCTCATTTTTTTTCTAACAAGAAAAAACGGTTATTTGTGAATTGGAGGATTTTTTTTATGCTTTTAGATGTAATGCACACATCATTATTGGATTGCAGAATTTCTCCACTGCTATAATATTTTGCTAAATATACAATAGTTAAGTTTGACTTTGCAATAGTACAGAGCAGATCATTTTCGGTTTTGACCGTTTAGATTCTCGATCTTATGAGTTTATACTGAGCGTGTATCAGGTCATTCCAAATTTCAGATTATCTAGGTTTTAGTTTACTTGTATTTGGATCGTTTAATTGACCCCCCCCCCCCCCCCCCCCTCCCCAAACCTCCAATCCCCATCTTGTCAGCATTTGATGATCGGATCAGCCCTGTCAAGTGATCCTCACTCATTATATTTACTAATTTAGTTATGTTAGCCGGACTGAAACTTTTGTATAGACATTATCAAACTAGATATGTAGTAATAACCAGTATCAAGCAATTCAAAATTTTGTATCAGCCTTAATATTTCATAATCTAATTTGTAAACTTGCAAACAAGATATCGCCGCATGCATTTGGATAATCTTTTTGGTAAAATGATTGATTAATTACCACCAAAAATCATTAATTATATCTGCACGCTGCACATTACTATGCATCTAAGAACCTATAGTACTCCGGAAAGCGATCCACCGATGATGTTAAAGCCTGTTAGATGGGAGACCTTTGTTCTATATATTTTGTAATATCTATTAGTAGAAGGAACTAATCTGCAAGAATGTAATTATTTTGTATTCACTGGTAATTTCGTGTGTATATATGAGACCATATAGACCAGAAATAAATTGGAGCTTGTTAGGGTAAAATGGAGAGGAGGTAGTCGGGGGAAGGCCCATGATGTTAAAGTGTACTAGATCCAACCAGATTAGTTCTTTATAAGCGAATAGGCTTTTATCGTTTATTATGAAAAACGGGCTTTTATAAATTTCAAAGTCTTACTAATATCCATAGCCCATAGGCCTTAGTTGTGACTTGTGAGCCAGTGATCACGAATCAAAATCGACATCTATATTTAGTACATTCCATCTTGCTCTGTCCCTACTCCCTCGCCGTCATTCCCAAATCTATAACAAGCTATAAATAGGTCACCTCTCTGGGCGCGGTGCCTCTTATCCGTTCCTCGCTGCGTGCACTCCGTTGATCTTAGCCGGCAAGCAATGAAGAAGGTTTGCCGATCACTTCCCCTAGAACTCACCGGCGAATGTCGCTAGACTTCTCCTAGCCAACAACGTGGTCGACTACATGAACTTCCGCGTCGTGTGCAGGGAATGGCGGTCGTGCACCGCCTTTCCACGGAGTTTCGACTCCTGCTTTCGCCCACGTCGCTGGACCATGCTCACTGATGGTGATGCGAATGTTCACACAGCAGATCGCAGCTTCCTCAACCTCTTCACCAGCAGATCTCTCGTCCTCTGCCATCTAATTGAGCTTGATACCCATTCCATATTCTCTCACTCCAATGGCCTGCTTGTGTTAGTTGATAATTTAACCCGTATTGTCGCCTTTTCGACCCCTTCACTCGATGTCGCCTTTTCGGCCTGTTTAATTTTTCCATTTCTAGCAGCAGCTGCCCCACAGTCATGCTATTCTCTCCTCATTTTAATGTTGCCTACTTTGCTAAACCAGGAGAGCCAAATTGGAAATTTCTTTGCTTTAAGGCATCTCCTAATAGTATGTTGTGTTTCAAAGATCGATTCTACTTTGCAGATCGAATAAATGGGATACAGACTATCGAATTAGAGCAGAAGTTTGTCAAACCACTGATCCGTCCACGGTCTTATGTCCATGAACCATTTGATTATTACTATCTTGCTGAATACACAAAGAGATGTTGCTGGTACATAAGGAAGCGACTAAGAATGGAAAGCTTCTCGAACTTAAGGATCAGACATTTAATGTTTTCGAGGTTGATTTGGAGTCTAAAAGCCTTTTTTTATTGATTGACTTTACAGACCTTGTTCTCTTTCTTGGCTTTAGGGGACGAAGACTTGCTCTTTCTTTGAATGGCTTGGCTTCAATTAAAGGTACTTCCATCTACTTTTGTACGGGCATACCCAGAAATCCCATTATTGTATCCAATATTGAAGATGAAGAAGTTGAATCCATCTTGATGGATATTGCTTTGCATGATGGCCATAAACGGATAAGTCGTTCAATTCACCCCTTCACCCTTGCTCATCATCTTGCCACTTATTGTACACCCTTAAATTGGTAAGTCAATTTTTTTTTTAATTTTTACCTTTTTCTTAAATTAAGTTATTTTCTTTGCCCTTTTATAGCTAGACACGTTTTGCCAAATAGACAAAATATTTTCTTAATTTAAAAAGCTTTCCAAGGAATAAATCTTTTTCTTAATTTAATATTTGTTATCTATGTTTCTGAAAGTTATACTTAAACAATAATTTGCAAACAAGTTCCCAAATTTTCATAAATATTCCAAAGTATGATTGCTATAGACATTTGAAATCCTAAACATTTTTTGGACATCTCAATGAACATAGTTAGTTTGGGGCGTCTAATTCCTATCGAAAAAATTCCACTAAAAATAAAATTACTCATCTCAATGAACATAGTTATCATCTTTCTCCCCCATATGTATGCTTTCTTGTTGTCGGCCTACTCTGAAAAACCCATGTACCCATAAGGATATTTTCTTGTTGGTCCTCTGTGGGCCACACTTCCTCAATGTCCAACTCACTGAGGAATACATATATAAACATATATATTCCGTATTTTGTTTTTTGTTTTTTTTTCTCAGTGAGGAATACATATATAAACATAAATCGAGCATATAATCAAATACAAATTGGCAGAAAGCACATAAATGAGGAAAACATAAATCTAGCTATCATCAATCTTGTTAGACAAGTCAATTCTCTAGAAGATTATCCGGTACATATATAAAAATTTAAAAAAAAAAAAAAGGAGGTTCGTAGATTTCATATTTCAAAGAACCAAGAATTTTTCTTCAAAAGGAGAAGTGAGAAGGAAATTTTCTTTTATCATCTCTTGATATATATTCGGATGGAGCTTCAACAATTAAGTGGAGTCTTCACTCGTTGCCTGCTGCTAATAACTGCCATTAATTCAATAAATAAGATTTTGTTATAACGGTATGTTAATTCTAAATAAGATCTCAGTAGTGAAGAATAAAAATATTAGTCTCTTTCTTTATGAGAGCATAATAAAAAAAACTCATTTTCACTTTAAACATCTACAGGTTAATATCATTTTCCATCCGTCTCCAGTTCAATAAAAAATGCACAAAATTCTAGTAACTGGATTGTCTAGTTTCAGGTGATCTTATATGGCTTGGGTTCTCTCAAAGATCATATGGTGGGTCATTTGCATTCTTTAGTTTTTGTATTACTTTGCACATCACTGTATCTATCTGACCCTCCCATATATTCAAGCAGGCTAATAGTGTTATATATAGGATGAATTTTTAATTAAAACCTACACTCTTAACAATTTCTATTATGCATGCCTACGCATTATTTTGGTGCATATTAAAATTATTCAAAATTATTAACTACATTTGCAAAAGTGTAGATTCTTTTATCTTGGGCTTAGCAGGACCACCATAAATCAACAGAAAAATACACTGTATATATGCAGCAAATTGTAGATTTGCGTCACCTTCTCAAGTTTAAAACACAAGGTGAAGAAGGTTTTTTGTTCCATTGATAGCACCACCAACCGTATCCACAACGGCACCAGCACTGTAACGGGTAGCTTGAAGAGCACTTGCCATCCTGACACATGAAAGCCAAGACAAATTGTATCACATTTCCAAAATTCATTGAATTTCTGAATTAAGATTTGAGAGAGGAATTCATTTCCATCAAATTTGTTAATCTAAATAGAATTAATAAAAAAAAATGTGTTATTCTGTAAAAAGGTGTTCTTAAAACAAAATTTAAATTATTGGTGAATCAAGTAGTTGCACTTAATTAATTATTACCATTACTAGGAGGAACACCAGAAATGGTTTCATTCAAGGGGATACACCAGAGACATTTGAAATGCCAAGTATACTCCTTCCATGCTGGATGCAATTGTTGTAGCACTCTGAGCAAGGTAATGCTCTTTTAGGCTGCCTGTCATAACGCACATATTGCACATGAACATGTTCTTCATCATCATCATCAGCCATCAGCCATGGCAACAGGTGCAATTGCAGCTACAAGGAAAGATACGAGAAGAAGAATTGCTAATACCCGAGAAAGCGCCATGGAGATATCTCGTGTATTCTATTCTCCTTCTCTTTTCCTTTTCCTCTCTCTTTTTTTTTATAGTTTGATGAAGAATGGTAGCTTGTGTCTGTTTTTATAGTCTGATATAATTAGTTATTTTTAACCAAAGTTCACCGAAGAAAAAGGGTTGAACATAATTTTTTACAGGTGATTCTTAACTGAACGCAAAAATAGTTCTCTATGAATACTAAGATCAAAAGAAATTGTCATACCTCGACGTGAGATGAGCGTACAAAACGCAAAGGCGGAGGAAGTAGATGGAATGTACATGTTTTTCAGATTTTGCTATGGTGTTTCTCCTTTTTAGCAAATATCGAAACAAATTAACATTAAATGTAATATTAATTATTTTATTTTTTGACAATCAATGTTTCATATTTTATATATAAAAAGCCAAACGGCTATGATGATGGAAAACACCATAAGAAAATTTACATGATTTTCCATATAAATTTTTGTGGTGTTCCTCACCATCGAAGGCGCTACTTTGATTTTTTATATCTAAAATCTGAAATATTAATTGATTGAGAATAGTCAAAATAGTCAATTTACATTTAAATTTAATTTGTTTCCATAGTTACTAAAAAGGAGTGCATCATAGCATAATCCAATTTTATTTTATTAAATTGTACATAATTTTAATTCTACCAACCTCTACACATGTTGATTAATTGCTACACTACTATGGCCGATACATGGGTGAAGCCAAAAAGTTTTCAAATGGGGTCAATTATCGTATTAAATCTTGATGTTATGAAAAAAAAATTGGCCCCCATTTGAAAATTGCTTAAATATATGTCGTAGTTTCTTAAGAAATTTTATATTTGACCCACAAACATTCCATTTGACCCCCATAAATTTAATTCCATATTGTTGTGATGTAATTAGAAAATATAGACTTAACAGAATGATTTTTGCAATATTAATATGTTTTCATTAAATAGTAAGCTTATTAAACAGTTTAATTAGGAAGAACGTTAATCAACATTTTTTTCCAAATGATTCCTATCAACTGCTTTTAGTGAAAATGGATTTAGAAGCTGTTAGTAAAATCCTGACAAATATAAAAAATAATTATTTATCAACGATATTTCTATCCTGACAAGCGGAAGATAGTAAGTCTGTCAAACTGGTCCCATTTGTCAGTTCACCCCCCCCCCCCCCCCCCCACATCCCTTCTCAAGCTCCATTCTCACGGGTCCCACCCGTAAGACCCAATTCTATCAACTTCGCATTGGTACGTCGACGATCAGAATTTCTATGCTTGTGAACTCCGGCTTCATGCAAACCACATTCAAAATGTGGTTTATTGTTGTTTTAGGATAAATCTCTCATTTTCTAATCTGCTTAACAAGAATAAAATGAACGATATGTTGTTTTAGGATAAAAAAATGTTTAGGTAAGTAAATTTAGTTTGGAACGCCATGTTCATTGAATTCAAAATGTACCACATTCGAGCAAAGGTGGAAGCTTTTCTTAAACAAATCATCCTAGTTCAAACTCATTTTAGATATTTTCTTTCATAAAGAAATGCCAAGAAAATTTACACAAAAACTTCCGTCATACTTTTTATTTTCTTGAGAATTTGCTTATATATCTTTATGGATTCCGGAAAATGCCACACCAACTCTTGAGGAAGCTGGTTGTCTTTGATTAAATAAATAGTAGGCGAATTCAATTCGATTTGGATCCTTTTTGTTTTTTTTGTCGTTGTTTGGCAATTTTCTTTTCTTCTTGCAACAACAAGCCCAAATATCAAATTTAGTAATATGAATCATTTTGCCACCCCCAATCATTTTGCCACCCCCCTTGTATTTCCAAGTATATCCGTGTGAGATCTAATAGTATCTATCTGTAACCAGCGAACATTGATCGGATTAATTATCCCTAAATATTTTTTTCGCGGAACTTATCGGGTCTAAAAAGTTTCAGATACTACCTGTTATACCCATTAATGCTAATTGAACCCGATTAATAACACTTGACGCCCAATTAAGTATAAATTATAATGAGATTATTAAAACACCAAGCGATCTCATCTGACATCTCCTCCTTCCTCACTGATCTCCTCCCAAGATCATCAAAATTCATCAATGGAATCTCTGATCATTGGCCCGCCAGTGCTCCGCCACGTCCTGCCCAAGTCCATCCCTTCAACCCATGAAACCACACCAGATCCATTTATCGCCTTACTCGATGCCGGGTTTAGTGTAAAGGCGCCAACCGCCAAACCGATAAGAGGCCTCACTGAGAATGGCTCAGCCACCTTCCTCACTTCTGGCAACCCTTGCATTGACTTCTTCTTCCAGGTGGTCCCCACAACTCCCTCAACCACAGTTGTCAGACTCTTAACCGCCGCATGGAAGCACGACCCATTGACAGCTCTGAAACTCCTCTGCCATCTGAGAGGCGTGCGTGGGACTGGCAAGTCTGACAAGGAGCGGTTCTATGCCAGTGCACTCTGGCTGCACTGCAACCACCCCAAGACTCTAGCTTTCAATGTTGCATCTTTGGCCGAGTTCGGTTACATGAAGGATCTGTTGGAGATATTGTTTCGGCTTTTGCATGGAGATGATATTCGAAAGGAGATGAAGAAAAAAAGAAGGCAGCCTCAGGGTATCAAAAAACGTGCTGGTTCATGTGGGACCCATATCAGAATCTGGAAGCCAAAGCAGGCGCAGGTTTCTCATCTGCCTCAGAAAGCCACACTAGCAGATTACATTGCTGCAGCAGTACTATGATGTCCCGAACTTTTTATAATTTCTATCATACGAGTTAATTTTGTCATAAGAAATCCGTATGTTTCTTTAAATTTTTGTTTTATAATTTTTGTTTACCTTCTATTATTGCATTTTCTATAATGAATGTCACCTTGTATACAGATACAAATTAGACCATATTAGACTTGAATTCAAGATCAGAACTTCCTCTTCTTTAGGTTCAGCTCTCATACAACCCATTCAAGAGTATCAATGAACCACATTTTCCTTAATTTTAATTTATAAGCTTATGAGGCTCGGTGTAATCCAAATGTCATTCATTAAGGAAGTTAATATTCGAAAAATCAAATTTTCTTTTGCAAGATCCTTTGTTTGACAATGCATTAAGCTTCTTGATATAAATTCAGCAATCTTCAATCTTTAATCAAAGTTTAATCATATTTCGATAGTCAAAATTATCAAATCCTTGATTATTCAATTCAATACAAACCTGCTAGGAAGTATCAAAAGCCTAACAGCATTTTTAAGATAATGCTTAACAAATTTCAGAATATTACAGATAAGTGTAAAGAATTCAAGTGTGAAGTCGGAGCCTGCGGGTTCAGATCCAAAACCAGAATCCAAGGAGGAAATTTTCGAAAAGAAGGTATCAAAGCCTAAGAATCTCAAGAAACAGAAGAAGACGATATCTCTGGCAAAGAAGGCCATTTACTGGTACACCAATGACTCAAAATATCGGTTCCTTTATGATCGGGTTGCTGAGTTCTTCGCTGCCATGCTGGCATCTGATGTGAAACAGCTAAATTCTGGAAAGACCCAAAATTTTGGTCTGGCGGCCAAGTGGTGCCCATCTCTTGACAAGTCGCTTGACCACTCGACCCTCCTTTGTGAAGCCATTGCACGCCTCATGTTCCCTCACAACTCTGATCCAGAATACAAATCCATTGCTGAAGAGCGAAAATCTCAGCCGGTGCACTTATTCCACATGAGATAGCTGCACTGGCATACCGAGGCAAGGATGACAAGGTCGCTGAGCTTCAGTGGCAGAGGATGGTCGATGACTTGCTTGTAAAGGGGACACTTAAATTGCATTGCTGTGTGTGATGTGTCAGGTAGTATGAATGGTACCCCCATGGAGGTGTGTGTGGCTCTTGGAGTCCTTGTCTCTGAGCTAAGCGAGGAGCCATGGAAAGGGAAGGTGATCACATTTCATCAAAGCCCGTCAATCCAAATAATTCGTGGCAAGTCACTGGAGGAGAAGATGAGTTTCGTACAAAGAATGGATTGGGGATATAACACCAACTTCCAAGCGGTGTTTGATCAGATACTCGACACGGCGGCGCAAGCTAAGATTAAGCCAGAAGGGATGGTCAAAAAGGTGTTTGTTTTCTCTGACATGGAATTTGACAAGGCTAGACGAGAATATGATCCGCGGTCATACAGAAACAATCAGGAGAAAGTTTCTTGGGAAACAGATTATGATGTAATATGCCAGAAGTTTGCAGCAAGCTGGTACAAGGATGTGGTACAAGACATTGTGTTTTGGAATTTGAGAGATTCGAGGTCAACACCTGTAAAGGCCAACCAAAAAGGAGTGGCCCTTGTAAGCGGATTTTCAAAGAATTTGCCGAAGATCTTTTTGGAAGGGAAATCTGCGCCAACTCCTGAGGAGGTAATGATGGAGGCGATTTTAGGCGCAGAGTATCAGAAGCTGGTCATCTTCGATTAGGAATTGGTTAGATAAATAGATTACGTTACCTTTTGTTTTTGTTTGTTTTTGTTCTGGTTCACTTTGGTATAATAATGAAATTCAAGTCAGTGCTATAATTTTTTAAGTATGACTGCTTGATTAGATCTAGATGTAATATTGATGAAAAAGTCAGAAAAATTGGAGTTAAATACCATGGCTTGCTGCATCAGTTTGGTAACTTTTGTTCTAACAGAAATCGAAATTCATGCTTCTGGTTGTAATAAAATTTAGTTTTTAAATTAGTATATACCCTCTTAAGTCTTTACTAAAAATTAGGCCCATTTTTTCTTTTTTCTTTTTTTGAGAACATATTCTCTTAAGAAATTTTGCAATTTAAATTGAGAACTCCAACAAACAGCTTAACTAAAAGTATTCGAATTAGATTGGTCTTGATTGAACCCATACATAAAACCCAATTCTTTACCTGGAGATCTGTTTACATGCTCCGAAAGAGAAAATGCAAAGCTGCCTTTGAGTTCTTCTAGCATATTAAAAATATTGCAAGACGGGTCTAGAATAAAAAAATATTTTTTCAATTTTTCATTTATGTTGTTGCAAGCATGTATTGACGTATTACTTCGTTTAGTAAAATTATACTTTCAGAATAACTACATATGTATTTTTTTTATCATTTTTCTAAGTACATATTAGCACATGGATACGCACTTATTTTAAACCAAAATTAACTTCATAAAATTTACATATTTTCTGAATGAAATTTACAGAGTAATTGGAGAAACTGGTAATAATAACTTGAATAAATGCATGTTTCTAGGATAATAGGATATCCATTTCATTATACAATAATTTGATATCTTTTCCAACATTGTCCCAATAAAGAAATATAATGTAGATGTCATCTCCATCATTTCAATAGTGTATATAAATATATTTTTTGCAGTCTATATCAATAGTTGAACATAAATTTTAGCAATTATATCCACTGATTTTGTGATGGATTTTCCGAATTTTGCAGGGATACATTTTGAAATTCAAACAATCACTTATTAATAAGAACTTTTTATTTTTAATATAAAACATGAATACACGATGGGAAATTCATATTCAATTCTTCATGCTATATAGAAATATTCAATAAAACAGATGAATGGCAAAAGATGAACCATGAATATCGTTTTGATTATACCAATTCTGAATTTATTGAATATTTCTGCATAGCGTGCCACAATGTTTGTTTATCAGAATTGTTTTCCAACTAAATTATTATAGTTTTGATAAATACCCATCAACAAGATCGACCTAATTGAATGGATTAAGGAATAGTTTTCCTTGAAGCAAATCTGGTTAATTGTTTGACAGATTCTTGGGGTGACTGACTTTAGCAATTTTCTTCTCAATCTTTCAACAAGAAGCCCAAAAACTAATATAGCAATTAATTATTTAGGTGATATATTGCGTATATACTAATTGTGTGTGAACCAATGAGATATGGTAATTTGTGAAGACTAAGAAGGCATCGGTTGCTTATTACATGGTGCTTGACGCTCAAGTTGGTGAGATCTAATAATAACTAACCAGCCACCACTACCGCTAATATATCAGAAGATTATTCTTAAGTTTCTCCGTCGAACTTATCAGGCCTAAAATCCTACCTGTTAAGTGTTATACCCACTAATGCTAAATCAACCCGATTAAGAAGCTTGACCCCCATGCGTCTCATCTTCTCCTCATGCACAGATCTCCTCCAAAACACACTAAACCAAACCCAAGAAACAAGAATATCATAAACACATTTTACCTGGTATCTATGATCCGTCCCTCCTCCCATCCTCATTCTCCGCCAACTGTGCTGTCAACGGAGTTGTCGGATATTGTAACAAGCAAAGATATCCAATTTACACTGAACCCATTAAAGGCCGCACCTCATTCAATTGCCCCACCTATCTCTCAACCGGCAACCCGTATCTCAACTTCTTCTTCCATGTAGTACCAGACACTCCAGCTGAGACAGTTGTGGCCCGGCTTGCAGTTGCATGGAAGCAAGATCCCTTAACAGCACTCAAGCTTGTGGTGCAACCTACGTGGGATCCGTGGGACTGGCAAGTCAGATCATGCGGGATTCTATAACTCAGGTATACGGCTCCATGAAAACCACCCTAAAACCCTAGCCCTCAACCTCCCTTTCTTTGTTGAATTCGGGTATCTAGAGGATTTGTTAGAGATCCTCTATCAGATCCTTAAAGAACCTGATTGCCAGTCAAAGTCAGGCCGGCAATGCCGGTCCATGACTGAATCTGATTCAAAAGAGGGTAAAGAAATGCACCACAAGAGAAAGAGAACAGAGGATGCATGTCAAGCCCTTAGCCGGTACAACTCTGATGACCGGTACCAGTTCCTTAATGACCGTACTGCTGAGCTATTAGCTGCCGACATGAAACACTTGGAATCTGGCGAGATGAAACAGATAGGACTGGCAGCCAAGTGGTGCCCATCTTTGGATTCATCATTTGACCCTGCAACACTTCTTTGTGAGTCGTCATTCAGTTCCCGAGTATGCAACCCTCTCTGTCAAACACTATGCTTACCGTGTACAGTCCCGTCTAGCAAAGAGGTTCTTGCCCCTCTGAGAAAAGAATTGGACTTGCCTGAAGTGCACGTGACTCGGGTAGATGGGAATCCATTGATTACTCCCGTGTCATCTCCTTGGCCATGAGCCAGTACAAAGACATTCTTGAAACATGATGAGGCGAGAGCAAGCGAGTTTCTGGACAAGGCTGGCACCAGAGGAGTTAAAATACCAGTTGGGGTCTTACATCCCCATGAGATTTTGAAAAATGAATACAAAGGAGAGGAGGATGAGCTGGAGGATGTGCAATGGGCAGCACTGGTTGCTGACCTGGCAAAAGGAGGGAAGTTCAAGAGTAGCATTGCCATGTGTAGCAAACAGACAATGTCAGGCAAGGCAACCAAGGTCTCAGCTGCACTCAACCTTTCAATTTCTGAGCTTAGTGAAGACCCCTGGGAAGGGGCAAGTTGTCACTTTAGGCCAAAAGCAAAAATGGCACATTATCAATGGGTCTTCAGTTAAAGATAAGATCAAGTTTGCAAGGTACTCTGAACTTGATGGTTTGGATGTGTCAGGACCCAATATAGTATCAGTTTTTGATGAAATCCTTCGTGTGGCAACTGAGGGAAAGCTACCAGCTGAAAAGATGGTTAAAAGGGTGTTCATTTTCTCCGACAGGCAATTCCAGAGAGATCAGTCAAGTCCTGACGAGATAACAGACTATGAGGTGATTTGCAAAATGTTTGAGGAAAGCGGGTATGGGTCTGTCATGCCAGAGATTGTATTTTGGAATCTGGGCAGTTCGAACTGTACACCAGTTTTGGGAAAGCAAAACGGAGTTGCTCTCTTAAGCGGCTACTCGAAGAATTTGCTCAAGTTATTCTTGGAGATGGATGGGGATATTACACCTGAGGTTGTCATGGATGCGGCTATCTCCGGAGTTGAGTATCAGAACCTCAAGGTCATTGATTAGAGGGTTTAGAAGGGTGAATGTATTGTTTCTGTGGCTTTTTTTGTTTTAGCAGAAATGGATCTTTATGTAAATATCTTTTCTAGAAGGATTAAGAGAAATTGTTTTCTCTTAATCTTTTTTTTTTCTTAAATTAAGTTTTAACTTCGGTGGACCTGAGCACGATCCTGGGTAAAGTGAGATTTATCTACTTATTTATAGTATACAGAAAGAAAAGATGTTAAATCCTTCTTTTCTTTTTGTGGTACAATTTTCAACAGAAATTGTATGTCAAGTTGTAAAAAACAGAGTTCTGTATTGCAGCCCCATTAATTTACAGAATAGACATTATAGCCCATAGATTTAAATAGTTGAATAACTCGTGAGTGCAAGCTATTTGCCGGGGGAAAATAATTTAAGGAATGTAATGTAACCAAAAAAACAATTGGATATAACCTCTATGCAGTACAGATTTTCTTATCTTGCTTCAATTTTGAAGGAGTCGACAACTTCACGCAACTTATCTTTCATCTTTCCCCATCTTCTCTCATTTGCTCCTGTTGTCAATGTGTAAAATTTTCCTACATACAACAAGAGAACAATAATTCAGATTATCAGATCTCTGTAGTCTCCTGAAGAAAACAAAATGCACTTAATCATTATAAAGAGAAAACTGTATGTGATAAATGTGCATGTCATTCATGTTTTGTGAAAATATGATATCTTATGAAAATATCATAAATTATACCAACATGCAACCAGCTTTCCATGAATTAAAATCATAAAGTAAAAGTCAATTATGCAATTTTCAAACAAAAAAAATTAACAAACACGTGGCACCACTAGCATCTCGATATTCCTTCCCATAATCCATACCCAAAAAAAAGAAGTTTATAAAATTTATCAGGACAGAAAATTGAATAGCAAAGATTAATTGGGAGTATTTACCATTTGCAATTGAAACTGCACCAAGTGCATGTCTGGTAAAATTAGGTGCCTGAGCGGTAAACTCAAAAGTGTAATAAGCCTTGCCATCAATATCATGCTACATTCAAATTATAAACAACGCATAAATTGGTCAGAAAAAATTAGTCATGCTTGTTCAAGCAATGTAATATGTTAAACACCACTAATAGACAACTGCTACCAAAATTGGAAAAAGAAGGAAAAAGATAATGAATTTTCAAGACATGCTGTCAAAGTAAATCCTTAATTAATGTCAGTAAGCATAAGACCATCATCCACCAGTAATGGATTTTAAGACCTTGTCTTCCATAAAACTAAGCTTTTATCAATTGAAATGTCTTCAGGATCTAAAGAAATGTAAAAAATCTAACAAAAAGAATAGAAAAGTACCTCTGCTGCCTCGATCAATTTTGTAGTTTGGGATGAAGGTGCCAAAACCTTTTTGACTAGTGTCTCAGCAACCTGGGGTTCATAAAACAAAAAACCAAAATCAGAACAAACTTTTCTGCATGAAATAAAATAAAAGGCTCTAGTAGCAGCTTTCCACATTCTATACACTTCTTCTCTCCATTAACAAGTTAAAGGCTCCTTCATAACAGTGGTCATTTCATGGAATGGAAACAGGACAATCTTCATTTTTAAGAAAGGGATAGGTAGATATTTAATCATTTCATGTAAATTTTGTTATCGGGACCATCTTCAAATAACACTATCAAAAACTAAAAGAAATTCATTTTCTGAATCATCACTAATTTCCCATTTTGGTCAAAAAATAATAAATTCAAGTTTGGTCTGCAAGCATAGCATTCTGATCTATCCAATATTATTACAACTGTTATGATTTTCTAGGAGAATTAAGGGAATCATTGGTATAGAATGATGCATTTTAATAATCAGATTCCCCTTTGTGTCTATAATTTGAAGCTTTAGGGACCCAAACAGGATTCATGAACTGTTTGAATTTCAAACCATTTGGCAATAAGTTCAAAAGAAATGATACAGATCTCCTAAAAAATAAGAAATTGAGAACTAACCACTTGAGGAGAGCCAAGCTCTCTAATGTCCTGCTTGACAGTAGGTATCAAGTTTACACTAACACTTTCCAAAGGTTCAATCACGTCTTTGAACACCTTGTCTTGGCCTTGAACAATAACTTCCTGTTTCATTTTCAGTAATCATCAAAGGGAACTCTGGTCATCTTCACCTCTTCTGCTGATTTTCTTTTAGAAATGTTTTGATGTTGTTCAAATGTTATGTTTTTTTTCGAATTCTATTAAGGGAAAATCCCCCAATTCAGAGGAAGGGGATAGATGTAAAGTTCCTTATATTTTGGCTATTTTGATTTTTTTTCTTACTTTTTTTCTTTCTTATTTCTTTTTAGTTTTTAAAAATTACAAAGATTCTTACTTGCCAGCCAAAAGGGTACAGAAAGGAGTAGCCATCTTTATTGTCGGACACAGGAAGAAATCCTTTCTTTGCCTCTGCCGCAACTATACCATATCAGGGTTGCTTTCAGAAATTTATCTTTATTCTATGGACTTGAATCAAAATTAGAGAAGGTAAGTAATAACAGTTTTGAGGGACACTCACAAGATAGTTGATTATGTTGCAGCATAATCAAATTGGCAGTAATTGCGCCTAATGTCAATATCTGACGCCTACTGAGTTTCTCTACATATGATGAAAATATAATAGGTGCATGCAGATAAGTAATAAGGACATTAGGTAAATGAAATCGGTAAGGTGTGGAAGTTTAATTGGGTCATTTCATGAAAAGTACAGATAATGAGCAAGATTAAAATGGTACATTACAGTTTGCAGCTAAACTGTTTGTGAAAATGTCTGACAGAACAAATATAGGATGTTAGGTGAGCCATTTCAATTCTAAGATATAACTGCAATTCAAAAAGATCTCAAATTACCTTGAGTCTCTGATTTGATAGAATATGCTCTGATTTGCAAGGGAAACTTTCTCTTGTGACAGTGTGCATTGAAGGCCAGCTTAAGGTTTTACCAAAAAAAGTCAAAATTAAATGAAGAAAAAACCAACCAAAGCACTAATAAAGCAATCTAACATTGAAACTGAGTAATCCATAAGAAGAATTTCGTAACAATAACACACCTGATGGTAGGAAGTAGAAGCAGCAGCGGAGCGATTCAAGAGTAACGCGCCATGAACTGGAGAAGAATTCGCTAACCAAGCCATGCTCCTCACTCCTAATAACTAACTGAGAGCTTAATCTCTCTTCTTCTTCTTTTTTCCTTTTCTTTCTCAATTATTATTTATATTTATATTTTTTTATGGTTAAGAGTTGGAGAGGAGATTACGTGGGTATCAAAATGACCTTATCTGTATCTGATCAGCCTTTTCGGCGCCGTTTGGGATATCTCAGTATACAGTACCTTACTGGCTTCAGGGAGACAAACTGGTTTTGGGCCGTAGTTTTTAAAGACCCGACCCGATAAAGGAAATTTGGGCCTCAAAAGGAGTAAAATGAGTTGAAATGATACAAGGTGGTTCTCTTTTTGCCTATTGGACCGATCTGATATTCTTTTCTTTTCTTATTTAAATGTCGAATTAGTAATTAGTAATGTACGTCATGGAAATTTGAGAAATTATTCTTTACATCTCACGTTTCATATTTTTTTATTTGTATATTAAAAATATTTATATTAAATAAATAATTCATTTATATCTGAATTTATAAATATTTATAGTTAGTATAGGAAATATTTATCATTTTTTCTCGATGATTATAGAAAAATTCAAATTAAAAAGTTCGTTATACAAGTAAAAATATAATTTTCATAATTTTTAATCTTAATAATATAAGATATAAATATTTTTATCATTAGATGTAAATATTCTTTAAAAAATATAAATATATATAGAGTGTAGTTAAAAATTGTAATTATCACCCCTCTAAAAATTTTATCATTAATGTACTCAAGAATAAGTTCAATAATAGTGGAGCGGCTAAAAAGTATGAAAGTTCTTTCAACGCTCAAATAAAATAAGAAAATCAATTTTTGATTTAGTGACTAATGAAGCTAGATAATTAATGCGTTTTGTTTGAAAGATTACAAATTCAGAATTCATCAATAATTTTTTGTGGATATTTAAAATTGAAAATTTTAATCTCTATATTTATCTCAAATGGAAAAACAATAAAAGAATAAAGAAGAGGATTAAGTGTGAGCAATTTAAGAACGATACAAAAAATAGAAAGAATATAAAGAAAAATTAAGTGGACAACATTGTTACACAATCAAATCAGACGGGTTTTATCTCTGTTCTTTTTTTGTTAAAAAAAACGTCCTTATAAATTATTGATCGGGCTCATCAAAATATAATCCTTATCCAATCATAAAAATATAATTCCACAGATTATGATAATTTTATGTTTATAAATGATGTATAAACTGATCAGATATATATAAACTCATTTAAATGCACTGCTAATGTATTCTGGTCGAATTTTATATGAAATAAGTGTCATAATTATTTGATTTGACTTAATAAATTTATAATCATGTTGAATATATTGTTGGAAGCACAACTTTTTATTTTGAAAATTTTATATTTATAAACGAGACATAAACCGATCAAAAACTCATTAAAACACACCGTTAATGCATTATTGTTAATTTTTGTGCAGAATAAGTATTATAACTCTTTGATTTGGAATAAATAAATTTATAAACATATTGGATATATTTCTAGGAGCATATATGTTGTGAGTTTTGACAATTTTATGTTCACGAATGAGATATAAATTGATTAAAAACATATGGAAACTCCTTAAAATGCACTATTAACATATTATGGTTGAATTTTTTGCGAAATAAGTGTCATAACTATTCAACAAAAGTAGTTAGAGTTGACCAACAAAAATAGATGATATATGGGTTATTAAAATCTGTCGATTTTTGCACTTATGTACCACCATAACAGTTAGAGTTGACCATGCTCAGCTTACATCTCGGATGATAACTGACATTATTAAAGATAAATTAAATAATAATTTAAAAATATCAGTTAAACTATCCGTGGAACGGTAAAAAAAATATTTTCAAGAGTAAATCCCAAGCATAATAAACTGTGGTGAGTAAAAGAGCTCACCACAGTTATTTAGGTCATAGAATGGTTCTTTTACTCCGATTATTTAATATTATACGTACATCCAATACAAGAACTAAAATAGAGTTATAGTCCTTGTATTTTAAATGATAACATTTTCATTGTTAAAATATCTAAATTCAAAATTTAGAAGAATAAATATTTAATTAAATAATTTTTGGAACATATATATTCAATTTTCCTATTTTTTTTAGTTTTGTGAATAGTTTATGTCTGTCTATGCTCGTTTGCTATGCGCATTGTATTTGACTATTTGGTTTGCCTTATATATTTAAAAAAGATCTGAATTTTTGGATGTGCCAGTATAAAATAGTTGATATAGGTCGAGTTTTCAAGTTTGAACTTGCTTCAATAAAACTGATGAATTTTATCCACTATATAATAAAAAAAAAACATTTAGTGGCACATGACCTTATTTCGTTTTCCCCTTTTTTGACATGCTACGATAAGCATGGACAATTTTAATTTGTATTCTTGTTTGCATGATAAAACAACGGGCAAAAACTGAAATTGGTTAATGTTTAATAAGTTGACAATTACAAAAATTAAAAATATTTATGGTGTCAATAAGAAATTGAAATAATTACATAGATAAATATAGTTTAACATTATTAAATGTAATCGGTTAATTGTTAATTCGACATAAAAGACTATTTTTTTAAATGCAGAATTATGTATGATTTAAAAAACTCTCGTGATGAGAAAGATTTTAATGTCACGTGTATTTTGTATTACAAAATATCATAAATTTATTTTTTAATTTATATTTCAAAATTCAACACTCAAATTTCAAATTATTGATCTTGTTAATTTTCATGATAGAAGTACGTATGCAAAATTTATTTTAGACTGAATCAAACGATTATAAAATGAATGAATCTAATGAAATACGATCGATTAATTTTAATACATTTATTTTTTAAGATTTTTCTCACATAATTATTTTATGAATCAATAGAAAATTACCAAAATCGCTCATCCAAGCGCAGTGACATTGTTGTGCACGCAATAAATTTGAATAAATAATATTATAAGAACAACCTATATATGGTTAGCATACAAAGAATACACGAATCAAATCAAGACTTTTCTTCAAGTGGAGACTCCTTTCCTTGAATAAAACCATTCAAAACGAGAGAAATTTGGTCAAAATTCTCTTTAATTAATCTTGCAATTGACGCCTCGTGCTGTTGACCTTATTTATTCTTTTTCAAAAGGAATGAGAAAATATATAGGAGCATTAGAGCTGATTAAAGAATAATGAATGCGTAATTATTGGAAATATTGTCAAAAGAAATGGAGCAAATATTTCTAAGAAATTTTCTCACGCACGTCATATAATATTAATACGCATTTGATTAATTTAAAAATGCACAATCAAATGTTTTAGAATGTTTATTAATCTATATTGCACAATTTATATTCGTCTATTTTAGTTAAAACACAATAGTTGACAATTATTGTGCGTTTTAACCAATCAAATTTGTCAATTATTAACAACTTTATCGAGCTTTCAAACTTAGTTTTCGAAATTCTTAAAATATACGCATTGTTATTGTAGAATGCACTCTCAAATATTGTAAAATGCATATTTCTTATTTTAAACTTTCACATTAATTGTCTAGGCTATTTTAAAATACACAACGACTATTACATATTGCACATGTGAAATTTATGAAATATTTAACGATTTATATTTTAGAAAGTTTGATAAAATTCATTGAACGAAGACTTAAGCTAATATTTGTACATGCACCAATGCCTAATTTGCTTCTTGAATCAGATAGAGTTCGAAACAATTATACTCCAACCATTCAGGATTTATGAGAACGAAGACATGAGCTAATTTTTAACTAAAAATACATAATTATTAACAATTATAATTGTTATAAAATATAAGTAAATGTATAAAAACGTTAGCAATTATATATTTTCAATTACCAAATAAATAATTATAATTAATAAATAAATAAATAGAAAATTAAATGAACATAACATGGATGAACTACATGTATTTTCCTTCTTCTTTTTTTGAAATCCGTGCTACTACTACATAATTGCATCTCTATATCCCTATAAAGCTTGTCTGAAATGGAGACAATAATAGATAGTACTATCCAATTAAAGCAAATAATTAATATTGATTGCCTGCTCGTGCTATACTTCTAGAATCTAAATTGAAGACCCCGACAAAGAATCTAGACTCTAGGAAAGAGTACCCCTCAAACAAATATTTAACAAAATAGAGGCACTTGAAAATTTTACTATCTTCGGCTCACGGTCTCAAACACAAGTCAGTAAAAAAATAAATTAAAGAAAGAATGTAATTTGATTCTTGTCTGGACGATTCCCAATAGCTATGGCAAACACGATGCGCCTCTTGTTTCGTTATATCTGGCGTGTTTTGTTTATCTTTCGTGAACAATTTTTCACAACTTAATACAACTTTTTATTGTTTTCTTCTTTTTGTTACAATTAGTTTTATTGTTAAGTGGAGGGATCTCAACGCATAATTATACTTTGTTCGGGCTGGCACTGGCAGGCTGCCCGTGATTTGATGTTTCCGTAAATACCCCTTCTAGTATCTCATGACCGTTGCTGTGTGGTCTCCCGGTCAACAGAAAGACAGCGTCAGTACCGATGTACGAAAAAGGAATCGCTGCCCGAAGAATTTATACGTATTGCGCACAAATTGACCAATCATCGAGGATTCGAGAAAGCCACGTGTGATCGTAAAATTTGCGTAATTGAGAGTCGGGGTTGGTGAATTCTTGAAAGCATATCTCCAGCTCACGCCATCCGGACGCGACCTCTGTGGGTCCCACGCAAATGTGAACTACAACGCAGAAAAGGCTCCACACCAACCCCCGTCTCTGAAAATTTCAAATCACGGCCGTACACGCAGCGTATACCAGTTCAACGAGGAATCATCACCGTTTATACTTTTCTACGAAAAGGAGATTGGCGGGCTCATAGAATGGAAACGGCGAAATAGTTGTTTGCTCCTGGAGCACCAAAATCTCCATACTCCATTGATACGCCGTTAGACATGCTCACACACTCACACTTGTAGAAACTCTCAATCTATGCAAAAAGATATATGTAATAATGTAAATAACTTATAATTTATTAATTGTTTTATTCTAAAAAGAATAATCCTAGTCTCTTAGATCATCAAACTTTATCACTCAATGGAATAAATTAATTTCTTCTATAACTATATTATGACTGAAATAAAAAAAAAAGGCATTTTGTTTAATTTTGTAAAGTTATGTAACTTTGTTAATCGTTTGAAATAGCTGTCATTAAAGAAAAAAAATAGAGAATCATTGAAAAAAAGGTCAATGGCTACTACATATTTAAATTAATGAAAAATATCACTCTAATATTCCAATTATCTTTTTGATAATAACATCATGTATTCAATTCAAATAATATTTAATTATTTTTCTCCATTTTGTCAAACGAAATTGATTTCATCTGTATCTTCATTCTTCACTCCTCAGCGATACATTATTGAAAATATAATATTTTCAAGAAAAATCGTAGAGACTGAGCTGGTGCACCTGGCGCAACCAAGAGGAACATTTTAAAAGGTCCTACACTGTCAGGTGGGCCAGGCCAAAAAGCCTCGCCGTCATGATGCATCCTAGTGCGGGAGAAATCGAAAGGA
This sequence comes from x Bolboschoenoplectus mariqueter, assembly GCA_037678475.1. NCBI lineage: Eukaryota > Viridiplantae > Streptophyta > Magnoliopsida > Poales > Cyperaceae > x Bolboschoenoplectus > x Bolboschoenoplectus mariqueter. Next base: position 2,053,896 of record CM075236.1, on the reverse strand, counting down.
CTGCTCTCCAATTTGCCCCTTTGTCTTTCTTTTCCTTACCCTTTTCTCTAGCGCCTTTCCTCTTTTGCCCTCCGCCGTGATCCCCTATCCGGCGACACGCACAAACCCCCCGTCAGCCCGAGCCCGACCCCTCCAATTCTGTCTTCCAAACCCTAGGTTCCGCCCCGACCTAGGGTTTTACACCCCTTTTTCGATACCAGTTGCTAGAAGGAGAGCGGAGGGGCAGAAAGACAGTATAGAAGCGTGATGGCGTCGCGGGGCCTCTTCGGGTGGTCACCGCCTCACGTGCAGCCTCTGACACCGGTGTCAGAAGTGTCAGAACCGCCGGAGTCTCCTTCCCCTTATGTGGACCCTTCGGCGGACGGGGGCACCGGTGGGATGGACGAAGAACCGGGGCCCAGCGGTGCTGATGATGACTTGGACGAGTCTGAACTGCCTCCCGCGGCCGTGCCATTCAAGCAGCTCTTCAGGTGTGCTGATCGTTTCGATTGGCTGCTCATGTTAATAGGAGGGATTGCAGCTGCAGCCCATGGCATGGCACTTGTTGTGTATCTCCATCTCTTTGGAACCACGATCAATCTTCTGAAAGATCTCGATAGAGAGGTTTTATATCATAACACTAAAGAGGTCAGTGTGTTCAAATTTAGTGCTCTTCATAATTTTGTTTGTTTTGTTGGGAAGAAAGAAAATTAAGGTTTGCAACTGCTTTTATTTCCTGGTTTCTTTTTTTCAGGTAAAAGAAAGTAGTCTGATTAAAACAGTTTATTTTCCATTCTGAAAAACAATCTTTGGGTTGTTTTGATTTCCTTTGTTTTATGCTGGACTTTTATTGGAAGGATGTAAATGTCTCCCTTGCTTAATTTACTTTATCTAATTGCACTAAAAGCATAAACAGACTTATAATTTTAAATTCTCTTATCATACTTTCTAATTCTCTGTGCAGCATGCCTTGTATTTCCTATACATAGCTGTTGGGGTCTTCATTGCTGGGTGGATAGGTAAGCTTGCCAACAGATCATTTGCTGTATAATACATTGTATCAATTGCACACGAAAATATCATCTGAGTTTTTTAGCTTTTTAGAGGTATCCTGCTGGATTCTCACTGGAGAGAGGCAAACTGCGGTTATAAGGTCGAAGTATGTTCAAGTTCTGTTAAATCAGGATATGAGCTTTTTTGACACTTATGGCAACAATGGAGATATAGTGAGCCAAGTGCTGAGTGATGTGCTGCTTATTCAGTCCGCTCTTAGTGAGAAAGTGAGTTAATTTTTCTTTTACTTGAAATCTATATTTCCTGGCTGGAGCCAGAAATTGATATCATGGGTGGCTGAATAACAAGTAATACTATGATATGATTTTAGTTTTTTATGATGGGTGCCAAAGAGTACTTGCATCTGAAGAAAATTTTAGGTCGAAAGAAAAAAAATACAATTTTTCAGTTGACGGGGTGTGGCCCCCCTTTGTCTGCCTTTTGCTCCTCCCCTTTATCTTATTTATAAGCATATTACGTAACTTATTCCTGATAGTATGTCTCAATTTGCTCACCAGCATCATTATTTTTCATTATTACAATATGCGAATGCTCTGCTTTTCAGTAGGAATCATCGAGAATGTATGTTTTGTAAGCATCGACAATTTTCCATTTGAACATACGTTCCTGTTTGTAAACCAAACGGAACTAAAACCACATCAATCCAAAGGTGTATCTCGGCTGCTGTCTCCATGGACTGGTTATGAAGCTATGCGAACTAAGACGATATAATTTTGGGACAGTTTACTTAAATTTTGCCTGCATGAAGTTTCTTTTTTGTTGGTTTACTGACCCACAAATTTCAAGTACTAGCTTCAAGTACAAGCTTTTTCTCGTAATAATTACAATTTGGGTAAAGAAATGAGTAATGTTTATGGCTGGACTATCATTCAAAGATTGATGGACTCTGGAATATCTTGTGTGGGCTTTATTGTAAGAAAATCATCTATTGAATTTTTGTTGTAGGTTGCGAATTATATACACAACATGGCAACATTTTTTGGAGGTCTTATAATTGGTCTTGTCAACTGCTGGCAAGTAGCTCTTCTGACGTTAGCCACCGGTCCCTTCATTGTAGCTGCTGGTGGGATATCAAACATATTTCTACATCGACTTGCTGAAAATATCCAAGATGCATATGCTGAGGCTGCTAGTATTGCAGAACAGGTTAAATTCAATATTATTTTCTGTTTGTTCACCTCGCAAATTACAAAATTTCAATTGCAACTGAACAGAACAATTGTTTTACCTTTTGCAAATTATCCAAGATGCATTTTATTGAGGCTGCCATTTGAGGTTTTATTGATAGTCAATCAGACCATACCTATTCCGTGATCTTACTATAATGTTCACCAACAGCTACATGACAAAATAATTATGTTTTATTTTCAACTTGGTAATATTTTGAAAATATGTGGTGTATGTACTTTTGGCACAGGCTATATTATATATCAGAACACACTATGCATTTGTGAACGAGGGTCTTGCAAAGCATTCATATGCGACTTCTCTACAAGCAACACTTCGGTATGGAATCTTGATAAGCCTGGTTCAAGGGCTGGGGCTTGGGTTCACATATGGGCTAGCTATTTGTTCATGTGCCTTGCAACTTTGGGTCGGGAGGTCATTAATCAAGAATGGAAAGGCTAATGGTGGTGAAATTGTAGCTGCGCTGTTTTCAATTATACTGAGTGGCCTGTAAGTAAATTATTTGTGTATTTTTTAATCTTTAAAAATATTTTAAAAGATGTAAAAGTAGTTTTACTTTTGGCCAACATATGTCACTTTGTTTTTGCCTTTTGTTCAAGCCGAGTGAATAACGTTTATTCCAAATTCAAGGGTGACAACATTTGTTAAGGCCAGAGCATGTTATCAGGAGTATTGCAGGAATAACTATTGTTGGATGCTGTTCATTTCTAAGCAGCTAAAACAATTGTCTTTATCCAAAAATAAGTTTTCGAAAATCCAGGAGTAAAGTGATCCTATAGCTTGGAAAATTAAACTCTACAATTGCTATTATTCCATGTTTTCTATTATGTTCTCTGTTCAATAACCTATGCTTTCTCGCTCGCTTTGTTGTAGAGGATTGAACCAAGCTGCTACAAACTTCTACTCCTTTGAGCAAGGTCGGATCGCTGCATATAGGCTTTACGAGATGATAAGCCGATCAACATCAGGTGATAACCAGGGTGGCAAAACCTTAGCCTCAGTACATGGGAATATTGAGTTTAGAAATGTGTATTTTAGTTACCCCTCTCGACCTGAAATACCCATTTTGAGTGGCTTCTTCCTCACCATACCAGCCAGAAAAACCATTGCACTTGTTGGTCGAAATGGTTCTGGCAAGAGCAGCATAATTCCTCTCATGGAGCGCTTCTATGATCCCACTTTAGGTATACAAGTCGTTTCTTGTTCGTCAAAGTTTTATGTTTCTTTGAGCTCAAAAAAGAGATTGTATTTTTTTTCTGGTATGAAAAAAATTGTATTGTTTTCAGGTGAAGTACTCTTGGATGGGGAAAACATAAGGAACTTAAATCTGCAGTGGTTGAGAAGCCAGATAGGACTAGTGACACAAGAACCAGCCTTACTAAGCTTGAGCATACGAGAGAATATCGCTTATGGACGAACCGCCACTGAAGATCAGATTGAAGAGGCAGCCAGAATTGCACATGCACACACCTTCATCACCTCTCTTGAAGGGGGATATAGCACTCAGGTGAACTAAATCTAATCTAGAATACAATTCATTAATGCAGGCGGAACAATAATGCTGATATTTAGTGTCTGTTTAGGTTGGTCGGGCTGGTTTGCCATTGACTGATGAACAAAAGATAAAGATCTCAGTGGCACGGGCTGTTCTATCCAACCCAGCAATCCTCTTGCTTGATGAGGTAACTGGTGGTCTTGATTTTGAGTCTGAGAAGGCTGTGCAAGAAGCACTGGATATTCTCACGTTGGGAAGGTCGACCATTATTATTGCGAGGCGGCTTAGTCTGATAAGAAATGCTGATTTCATAGCAGTCATGGAGGAAGGACAGCTGGTTGAGATGGGTACGCATGAGGAGCTTCTTAATTTGGACGGTCTCTATGCTGAGCTGCTTAGGTGTGAAGAAGCTGCTAAGATTCCTAGGAGGTAACTGAAACCTCTGTTGAGCTATGTTTATCTTATTATTTAATTCATTTTTTTTTCTTTCTTGGCATTCATTAAACCTCTACTAGTTTGTCTATCTGAAAATATGGTATGAGAAGTCTTTCATAAATTACAATGCTGCCTCCCTTTAAATTATTCAGAACCCCAAGTAGGACGTCCAGAGAGAGAAGCGACCTTCCTTCAACAAGCCAGGGTTACCAAGAATCGTCATCTCCGAAGATGGCCAAATCTTCATCTATTCAACAGACCAATGGTCTCCTACCCTTTCGCCATTCTGATGCCAACCACAGCACCACAGCTTCAACCAATAATAACTCATCCCATGAATCGCCAAAGGTCCGGAGCCCCCCTCCAGAGAAAGCCTCTGATGGTGACTTCTCAACTGACCCTTCAATGAAAAGACAAGACAGCTTTGAAATGCGATTGCCTGACCTGCCCAAAATCGACGTTAAACAGCCAGTTAAGCACCAGCCATCTAACGAGTCCGAGCCAGAATCACCAATCTCACCTCTTTTGACCTCTGATCCGGTGAATGAGCGGTCTCACTCAGCAACCTTCAGCCGCCCCTTGGATGATAGCATTGATTTTGACTTTTCAAGGCGATCAAGTGAACAGGGTGCGTTGAAAAATTTGGCACCCCCGTCGTTCTGGCGGTTGGCTGTGCTCAGTTTTGCCGAGTGGATGTATGCTCTTCTCGGAAGCCTAGGGGCAGCCATCTTCGGCTCATTCAATCCCTTGCTTGCTTATATGATTGCACTTATTGTGGCGGCATATTATAAAATAGGCGTGCACGATTGGCACTCTGAAATAAATAAGTGGTGTGCATGTATTACTGCAATGGGGGTAATAACGGTCTTTGCAAACTTCTTGCAGCACTTTTATTTTGGTATAATGGGGGAGAAGATGACAGAACGGATCAGAAGAATGATGTTTTCAGGTATAAACATCTTGCCCACTTTGCTTATAGTTTTATAATTTGTATAAGATGTTTATACATACCCCCTGGTGTAATAGTATCTTTTCTTCATGGAAACAGTCTTAATTTCCTTTTAGGAGGATCCAAAATGGTGTATTGCACATAAGGTTTGTTGTTCTAGTAGAAAATGAATACAATTAAAAATATGTGCTGTGGAAAGTCAAAAGAATAAGAAAGAGACAGAAAAAAGTAAACATGGTCATTCAAACATTCATATATGTGTCAGTTCGAAATAATATAAGACCACGGTGTCACGACTGATCATTTGTGTAAATTATTGTTCTGAAATAAAATGCACTTGTAGCACTTCCTAAAAAGCCTGAGGTGTTGAGAATTTGAAATGTTTTATGTAGCAATCTTAAAGAATGAGATTGGATGGTTTGATGACGAGGATAATAGTGCGGATGCACTATCGATGCGGCTTGCAAATGATGCAACATATGTGCGGGCTTCCTTCAGCAACCGACTCTCTCTATTTGTGCAGGATCTGTCAGCTGTTATAGTGGCCCTTTTAATTGGCATGTTTCTTAATTGGAGAGTGGCTCTTGCTGCACTTGCATCTCTTCCTGTACTCTTTTGTGCTGCCGTTGCCCAGGTCCTTCTGCTTTAATATAATTATTGATTACTGATTAGAAGTTGTATTGACTCTATATTTTTTTCATGTCCATCTTTGACCAAGACTCGTCAGGTTGATCTGTTAGCAGCATATGGTTCAGCTGGTTGTGGGTGACCTGACCCATTGATAATTTTGTTTCAAAATTTTTATGGAAAAAATAGGCTTTAGAGCTTGACTATTATCTTTTTCATCATAAAACTCAGCAGTCCTCTACCATAGTCTTTAAGGAATCCTTCACATGAGCAGTTCATTGCAGGGTTGTTGACCTACTGCCAGTGCAGGCATATTAGGTCTGACATTCTTTTAGTAAAAGTTCGTGACCATACCCAGCACATTTTGGTCCAGCCTGTTGTGGACCCCAACTGACTGATGAAGTTGGGTGTCTCATCATCTCATTGGTGTATGCCTAGAAAGCAAATTAACAGAAATTTACTTAGGTGCAGATGCTTTTTGTTTAATTTTAGTAAGCAAGTAATTTCTTTTTGCAGAAACTGTGGCTTTTGGGGTTTTCTCGAGGCATCCAAGAGATGCACAAGAAGGCATCTTTAGTGCTAGAGGATGCTGTGCGAAACATATACACAGTTGTTGCATTTTGTGCAGGCAACAAAATCATGGATCTCTATTGTTTCCAGCTCCGCCGCATTTATGTGAAAAGCGTGCTGCATGGGTTGATAATAGGATTTGGATTTGGTCTGTCCCAATTCCTCCTTTTCGCCTGTAATGCATTTCTCCTTTGGTTTACAGCGCTATCTGTGTACCATAAACATTTAACTCTAGTAACTGCAATCAAAGAGTACATTGTCTTTTCCTTTGCCACATTTGCCCTTGTCTACCCCTTTGGCCTTGCTCCTTACATACTAAAAAGGAGGAAGTCTTTGATTCCTGTTTTTGAAATAATTGATCGTGCACCAATGATTGACGCTGATGACACCTCCGGCCTTAAACCACCTAATGTGTATGGTAGTGTGGAGTTCAGAAATGTGGATTTCTACTATCCTTCCAGACCTGAGACCTTGGTGTTGAGCAATTTTAGTCTTAAAATAAGTGGTGGTCAGACGGTGGCAGTGGTTGGCGGGTCAGGATCTGGCAAGAGCACAATAATATCTCTAATCGAGCGGTTTTATGACCCGGCATCAGGCCAAATCCTATTGGACGGCCGAGATTTGAAGCTTTTTAATCTCAGGTGGTTGAGGAGCCACATGGGTCTGGTTCAGCAAGAGCCTGTTATCTTTTCGACAACCATACGTGAAAATATAATATATGCGCGTCACAATGCCACTGAGTCTGAGATGAAAGAGGCTGCGAGAATTGCAAATGCACATCAGTTCATAAGTAGCTTACCTCATGGGTATGACACCCATGTTGGTATGCGTGGTGTTGACTTGACACTTGGCCAGAAACAACGCATTGCCATTGCTCGAGTTGTTCTGAAAAATGCACCAATTTTGTTGCTTGATGAGGCCAGCTCTGCAATTGAGTCAGACTCCAGCAAAGTTGTGCAAGAAGCACTTGGCACATTGGTCATGGGGAATAAGACAACTATTTTGATTGCTCATCGAGCTGCTATGATGAAGCAAGTTGATAACATTGTGGTGCTAAATGGAGGTAAAATTGTTGAACAGGGAACCCATGATGCACTCGTGCAATTAAATGGCCTCTATGTCAAGTTGATGCAACCTCATTTCAAGGGTTTTCGTCAGCACCGGTACATGTAGTTTGCTTATTGGGTTTGGTTGGAGTTCCAATTTTTAACCCATCAAGTCCCCCCTATTGATCAGGAGAGAACATTTTAAGTTAGAGACATCTGTTATACTCGGGGATTCCATTCTTTTCAAATTTTGGTTTTATTTGTTTCTTAAATTGTTGTAATATTTTTCTTGGGAGGGGGAGGGGGAGGGGGCTGGTATTATGTGACTATTGAAATTGTTAGGATTAGTTAGGATGTTGATGCAAATGGAAGGGCCTTGCGAGGAAGGCTATTAAGGAGGGTTCTTGTGTAGGTAATCTAATTACCATGTGGAGGTGTTTAGATGAGATTTTGTACATTTTCAAATATTGTTGTAGAGACGAGTAGGTTTGTGAGGGCAAATTGCATTTTGTAAATTATTAGATATAGGATGTGGTGTGAGATGTGGTTTTTGTATATCTAGAATTTGGTGAAATTGTTACTCAACACATGTTGTCTGATCTTTACTTTAATGAGCTTCAGCTTGTTTCCTTTCATTAGATATCCAAGTATCCAACTCCGGACAAAAATCAAAATATTGTTTTACTACTAGGTTAGTTTTGAGTAGTAGGTGTTTGAGGTATTCTGTAATTTTAAATGTGAATAATTATATTGAGATAAGATGTAGAGACAGTATTCTCGGATATTATTATTCTACCAGTCCTGGAAAACTTGGTATCAATCACCTTTTGGTGTAGAATTTATTTGTTGAGCAGCATTATTCCGTATGTTAAAGGGTTCAAAATGTGTTAAAAAGGTTCAGTATTGTGTAAAAATAATCGTTGTTATACTCAAAATTCTTACTGAACAACTAACTTCATTGAAAGCTGAGTTAGAGTTCTTACATCGATCAAAATGAAACAATTAACTTCATTGAAAGCTGAGTTGGAGTTTTTACATTGATCAAAATGCAATCTCAATCTGGTCGCCTTAAATAAAAAATGGCGTTTCATTTTTCTTTTTCTTCCTTTTTTGTCATCCATATAGGTGGGATAACTAAGACAAATCCTTCAAACTCATATATATCTTTGTATTAGAAACACAAAAACATCAGAGCAATATTGAAAACGAAAAAAACATGCATAACGGCATATGAGAGGTAATTTGATCAGATGTTAAATCAAAAAAATTCCTCAGATGAAAGAAAAGTATTCCATTTTGGCTGAGCCCAACAACATTCCCATTTAATGTAGCAGACTATATAACACTAGATAGTGTTTTCTTTAGCACGTGAACAAGTTCAAATGAAAAAGAAAAAAAAAATGAAAACCCAATTCACAATGGTTAACAGAATAAAAACACAAAAACGAAGAAAATAATGTGATATATGTGTATTCCGGTAACTTCCAACTTCTCTCCTAGGCTAATTTTCTTCTTCTACTGCTGCTGCTCCATTAGTTCTGCATATATATTTGAGTTGGTAGGGATGTAAAAAGGTCATATACAGTAAAGAATGTAATTAGGGATGAGTGCTTACATCATACATGAATATAGAAAAATAGAAATCATAAAAAGAAAACAGATAATTGCTTACCTCATCAGTGAAGGCCTCATCCATACTGGGTGTTGCACTTGCGGTTGGTACACAAATTGCCGGTACAAACGTCTTGTGAGATTGTAAACTGCCACATTTGATATGGTTCCGTCGATGTTGTCCCGAAGACTATATGATTCAGTAAAATATATATGGTTTGGCAGGATACCTGACAAGCAACCAACATTAATTGCTACTGAGTTGCCATTACCTAAAAAAAGTGCAGTGTCTCCTATGTCTAAAACACGGTCCCAGGATACAGGGCCATTTGTTATCTGGTATCTGTAGATATAGATGCGACTTGGGCGGTTGTCTCCGTTTGAAAAGCCGTTAACTCGAATAATCATGATCAGATGATACCCACTTGCAACTATGTACATCAACTTCCAAACATTGCTGAGCAGTAATGCATATCCTGAAGCAAGATGTGTGGGCTCTCCAAGTGTCAATTTCTCTAATAAGGGATATGCGTACAAATAAGCCTGAGATGTTAGCACATACAACACTCCCTGGTGTAAAACGATATCCTCACACTGATCGGTAGAAGACCTTTTGTTGGAGTATCCTTGTACTAGGTTCCATTTACTGTCACTTTGTCTCAAATAGGCTATCTTTTCTGACTGGAGAAATGGTAGCCCGACTAGGAAAAAACCCTCAGCATGATCCGGTGATCTACAAACCACTATTTTTTTGAAGTTACGGTCATGTTGGTAGGCAGAGCCCTTTCCAGATAAAACAATTTTCTTGGCAACAGAATTTGCTCCTCAGTTAATGGATTTACCAAGAAGTAATTATAGCTGCGAGGACCTACAAACAGAGCAACAACTAGCCAGCCTTCTCCAGCTCCAAGCCATCGGGTTTGGCCCATGAGGCCTGGTACTGGCACATGGTAACTTCGATTGCTGTGGAGCTCAGCAAAAGAAAAATTAACATTAGTCGCATTCAAGTTCATGGCTCCAAAGATTGAAGGTGGCAGGTAGTCAGGACTGGACAGAAATGTTGGATTTACTGCCTTTATATTAGCCATGTTTTTGCCCCATGCTTTCATTGTCCAGGCACATCGTTGTCGGCTAAATACATCTACATGCTTTAATATTTCTTCAACTACACCACAGGGGATACGGTCCCAAGGTGCCATCAGATGTGGTGGTCGGAGAGGTAACGAAGAAGAGAGATATGTATTCTTTCTTGGAGTCTTGGTAAAAGAATGATTTGGGTTATTTTTCTTGGAGCGTGTACAGTTCTTGGTCAGAGGGAAATGGAGGCTCGCTATCTAGTTTCAGGGAAGAAGAATCAAGAAACAGAAAGAGAGAAGAGAGGGAAAGAGCGGAATTGAATAAACTGATGGGAGCGAGAGCTAACAAGTGCTGCTGTATGCAGTTCGGATGCTATTTAATCTTGCTCCTCCTGTTTGTGGGGCCCGCCTTCCTTGGGTCTTTAGTCTTTACACTTTTAGGACGGAGCGATGTGGTATAGGTCTTTCTGAATTTTACCCTTCAGTGTTTCTACAGTTTTAGTTTTGGGAAAATTTGGATCCTTTATATATATAGCCACTGAAGTGTGTAGTTTTTGCACAAGGTGTCTTTCACGGTCAGCCCGTTACTCATTTAAACTTTTTGTGACGAAATAACTGCACCTCCTTATCTTATCTGTACCCTTATTTACGCTCTAAATATTTAAAGCTAAGAGATACATAATTGGGATGCGAAATTTAAATTTTAAAACATGTATTTTTTGAAAAAATATTTATACTAAATATTGAGTGTAAATAAAAATTACAGAATTTGAAGTATAAATATAATTTCTCTAATTTTTTTATTGCTGGGAACTATGAATTTTGGTGTTTGTACAAAATTTCTGGGCTTACTGTTGTGTGTATTTTGGGTTTAGCGCTCCGTTTACTTATGATGTGTATATTGACTATTGAAGGGCACCCTTGGGCCAACTGCCCAGCAGAGCAATTACAAATTCAAATTTTAGCACAGTATAACTTCATCATTGCCATTTATAAATAAATAAGATACCTCACATTAGCTTGAAATGCTGCTGCTGCGGAGAGAAACAATACTGAGGTTGTAAAAATGGAGCCTCGAAATTGGTCTCCAGGCTCCAGCAATTTGGAAAATTTGAAAATTGGTAAAAACGGAGCATCAAAATTGCAAAGGTTGATCAGCTACCCTAAACATTTGCGAATTGTGCTGGAAATGATTCCCAATTTCTTTTGTCATCTTTTTACTGGGTGTCTAGCAACAGTGGAAACAGTAGTCCAAGTGTGATCAAATCACTCTTAGGTATGTGTTAGATAACTTTGTTATAAGCAATGCGTTCAATTTCAACAGTAGCCCCAGTGAAGTTAACTTTCTTTTTTTTTTTCCTTTTTCTTTGTAGAAATTCTAAAATCAGCTTGAAGATTAGCCTGCCGAAAACAGATGAGCAAACTCCACATTATATATTAAATCATTTTTTTTTACAGAAGCACAGATTATAAATGGAAAAGAGATACTTGTACTACTACAACTCCAGTATCGTGCCCCCTTCCAGGTTAATCATCTAACTTCAGATTTGTTGGTAAATGGAAATTGAAAGTTACTTACTGTTAAATTTGAACTAATACCGATACCCTTTTTTTTTCCAAGATTATAATAGCTCAAATCTGTAATTCACTAACTGTTCAATGACATTAAGTTCTAATCTTAAGGTTGTGTTCTGATTGAAATTATCAATGTTAAGTATTATTGGTCTTTCACACTTGTATACAGAGCAGGGCCCCCCCCCCCCCCCCCCTTCCCAAAATCAGAAATCAAAATTGGGCTCATTATTAAAACTGCAAGCATCTAGATATGCTACAATCAGAAAGCACCACAGCTACAAGACATATATATCTGCATACATGATAAGAACTTGTTTCCAGAAAGATTGACATAACTAATCAGCAAATAAGATTATTGAAGCATCATGATGAACAAGCATTTCTTTTTCAGGCTGCATGATATTTAAAATACTGATTTATATATATACAAAATGGAAAAATAACTTGTGTTAGAGAATTTCAACTAACAAGAGAGTTGAGTTCGGCAATTCCTTAAACATTTCTTATACATCCAAGATCTCACTAGGTTAATCAATCACAATCAGATACCCACAATCAACAATTAATAGTCATATACCGTATTAAATGAAAAATTAGAGACCAAATTAATTATGCATTAAACACCACCAAATATCACGAGAAAGCGGAAAAAATACAAAGACCTTGACCCCAACAACTTGCTTTGGAATAAATAAAAAGGACTACATAACAATGGACAGAAACGACAGAACTCTTACTCTAATCATTTGTTGAGAATTTCCGAAGTACACATTAAACAGAGTGATATTTCCGGACAAAATACAAACTAGTTATTCTTCTTACCAACAAGTCGGTACTGATTGCATGTATATAGAAATCAGGATTTGCCCTCAAATATATGTGTTACTTATAGAATAATTACGGTACTAATTTACTTATAAGTAAAATGAAGAGATAAGCTGAGAGAAACAACTTGCTTTTGAAAAAATAAAGTAAATGAAAGCACTGCACAAGAAATAAACGCATCAATTTTTATTGAAAATATCTATATTGGTAGAATGTCTATTGCAGTCAATAAAGGATTTAAATTTGGTAACTAAGAAAGTAGTTCGAAGGAGAATGGAGGATGGGGTGGGAAGAGACAATAATCAAACCTCTCGGTTTGGAAAGGGAGGGTACATCTCTGGAGATAAATTAGTTATTACCAGTCCAATCACAGTACAGATTGCATCAAGGTTATTGGTAGTGATTAGTATGACAAATAAGACATGGTCAATTAAAGGAAATCAGCAACTTGCATCCCAGTGTGTAGACAACACACGCTGTCATTATAGAACATTGCAATGTTGCATACAGAACACATCAATTAATAAGCATAAAGAACATCAAGTACACATCACTAATATTGCAATTTTAAAGTAAAATTAACAAATATTAAGAACATGTTAGTATAAGAATGGATTTAACAATTTGCAAATTCAAATGGTACCCATATGCAGAACTTAGGTTCTTTTATTTGCTGACGAAGTTTTCCCAATTTTGCAAAATTTACTGAATTACCAAAATTTTGCATAGCTTGCACAACGTGCAGAAATCTGTTTTTATAAAAGTTATTCTAAATGAGGAGCTAGATAATTATTTAATTTTTTTTTAAGTATATTGAAGGGTTTAATCTATGAGTAACAACGAAGAATTGCATGCTATTTTTGAATCTTAATTGCAGGTAAAAGGTTTTGCCAGCTAGAATCCTTCTTTCCTTTTTTTTTTTTTTTTTTTGGGGGGGGGGGGGGGGGGGGGGTAAAACCCCTCCTTGAAAGTAAATTTTGCTATGAGGGGTAGTACTTAGCCTCCGTAATTGGTTGTAAAGTTGATACTTTACCAATATCATATTTAGGGATTCTCCTACATTTGAAAAACCTTAATTCTAAAGATTGGCAGCTTTTAGTAGATAAAATAGAGAAGAAAGAAACTTTAAAGTTGAAAAAGTAAACTTTTATCTCTAGGAGGTAGAATAATATTATTAAATTCTGTTATTTCCTCCATACACCTATACTGGTTATCTTTTTACAAAATTCCAAAAAAAGTTTGAATCAGAATTGATCAACTTCGTAGAAGATTTTTATGATTTGGAGGTAATTCCATTAGAAAAAGCTAGCTTTAGTTTCATGGAAAGTAGTATGTCAAAGAAAAAACCGAGGATTAGGGGTGATTAACCTTGATTTAATCAACCAAGCTTTCTCAGCTAAATGGTTTGTCACATTTCAAGATAATTCTATTCAGGGACAATGGAAAGATATTTTAGTGCATAAATACAACTCCGTAGGAGCCAATCCTTATTCAGCATCATTTTGGAAAGATGTTAATTCTACTATTCCTATTATCACGGTTGGTCTAAATAAGATAGTTAGTAAAGGACATTCAGTTTTATTCTGGCTTGACAGATGGTTATATGAAACCAATCTGACAGCTGTGTACCCTTTGTTGTTTTCAATTGCAACTGATGAAAAAATTACAGTTCAAACCGTGTATGCATCTAAAAGTAGATCGCTTGTTTTTAGAAGACAATTGGTGGATGAGTATTTAGTTGAATGAAATAAATTGCAGTTAGAACTGTAACATTTTTATCTCAACACTTCTCAAAATGATCAACTGGTATGGAGATGGACTTCATCTGGAAAATTTAGAGTGCGTTCTTTATATTTATGGTTAGAATATGGAGGTATCAAAAATTTAGATTTTGAAATTATTTGGCAATCTTCTATGAGCTTGAAAGTTGAGGCTTTCATGTGGTTAGTAAGGAGAAATAAAAATTTTACTAAGGTTAACTTAGTCAAAAGAAGTTGGTTAGGAGATACTAAAGGTGTTTTCTGTGATGTAGAGACAACAGACCATTTGTTTGTGCAATATTCTTTAGTTCGGTGTATATGACAATGGATAACAACTTATAATAATTTTATTTTTGAGGGTGTAGATTTAAATGATTTGTGGACTACAGATTCAGGAATTCCTCTCAAGGATAAAATTACAGTAAAAAATATTAGAAAAAGAGCAGCTGTATGGATCATATGGCTAGAAAGAAACAATAGATATTTCAATAAACATACTGACAAAAATCTCAAATCCCTTGGTATGCAAATCATTAGACTGACAATATTCTGGTGCGCAAATAAAGGTAAAATAAATTTGTTAAAGCTATCATTAATATTACCACAGGATGTGGACAATCTTCCTTCCCAGGTCACAAATATGGAAGAGGTGGAGGAAATGGAGGCACTGGTACTGGCTCCACTCAATGGATCTGGCGCAGAGATTGAAGTACTTTCAGTCTGAGAAGATGATGTTTTGATTCTAATATGTGTTTTGGCTTTGCTCAAATTTTTAGGTTTATAACTCTTGTTTTCCAATAATGATGTTGTTTAGGGAAGATTTAATTTTAGTCGATAGTTAGTTTCTTTGAAGAAGAACAAAAAAGTATATGACTGGTACTAGATGGTTGGTACAGTCATATTGGCTAGTATGTAAACATATATTTCAGTTTCAACGAAACTGGTGAAGTACTCCATTTTTAACAAAAAAAAAAGAGTTATCATCCCAGTTTACCAAAGAAAATCAAGTTATTCAAATTTTAACTGCAAAGATTGGTACCAATTAAGCATTATGTACAAACTATGCCACAATTTAAAAAAGTCAAACAAAATTTAAAAATTTTAAAAAATAAATTGAGTAAAGTTAGAGTGAGCTTAAGTTCATCAAACATTTTTATAAATTTAATTCAAATAATAATCAAAACGGCTTCAAATGATAAATCCTAGTTTAAAAAATTCTTCGAATTAAAATCTTATAGAATACCAAAATTTCTATTTTTAGAATTTTCTAACTATTACTAATAATATTTGGTTGTAGAGAGGAACCTTCTCCTAACAAGAAATTGCTTGAAGAGTCGTCAGACAGATCTTTGGTTCCAACAGAGGATTTGTTTTGAATGAGATAGGTTGAGTCGATGTTATTTGCACACTGAAGTGTTGATGATGGCAAGTCAAGCCTCAATTTTACATATCAAATAAACCTAACATTAGATATATTCTCTTACTACAGATGAAAAATTTTAAATAAAAAAAATACCCTTCTGTACCACAGAAGTAGATGGACCAGCTTTGAGCTTCTAGTGGACCGCCGCATCCAACTTAATTTTAATATAAGTGAGACGAAGCTTTATAGCAGCCTTTGCCTGAAAATACATAATATGACAAGAAGAAGATAACTAGCACAATAGACAACAAATTAAGAATTTAAATACACTATCTGTATATAAAATAATTGAACTAACTGCTGGCTTTATATTGTCTGCTCCATTTGCCAAATATTCTTCCCAGAAATCACGGAGTTGCTGCCAAAGTTTTACAGAATATTCCTCCTGGATTAAAGGTATAAATAAAGATACTTTAATTTGCAACATAGCTACAAAAAGTGTCATTATAGAAGAAGCTAAGTCGGCGTTTGTACCTTTTCCTCGATCTTATATTTTGATACCCAGTTAGACATTTCCTTTCCGGGAACTTGATAAGAGAATCCTGCTAAAGGTTCATTGATCTCCAAGGTGCATCTTATAAGAAAAATAAGAGAGAAGAGATTGAAGAAAAGAAGCAAAGCAACTTTATCCTATTAAAAGTAGGGTTACTCTAGGTATGAACATAGATAAGGAACCGGAGACTGATTAACAAGGTCAAGAAACTTCAAAATCTCGCTCTGTAGCACCTGAATAAATACCCTATTTTATATTATTTGTTGCCGCTTATGAGTTAAATGCTAACAATACAGCGTATATTTAATTGTAGTTCCATTTGAATTGCAATAGTATTTTGTGCAAACATAATGGTAGTTTCGTTTGAATTGTAATTTTGAACAGCTTGATATAACGCAAATGCAGATTTGTTTAATTGTAATTCTGTCAAACATTACATTAAAAATGACAGCACCGAAAGTATTATTAAGTTACTGATATTGAAAAGGCAGGATTTTTCTTGTCAGGACATAACATATTAGATAAGTGTAAAGCTAGTTAAAAAATAAAGTAGAAATGCATAAGTTATCCTTTTTTGTCTCGCACTTTTCTCAGTTATAAAAACATTTCGATTAAGTTCATCCTCTAAATCAGTGTCACATCTCTCACAATGCAGCGAAGGTGAACCGCATCTAGTCAAATACAATGCTTCACTTAACAGATAACTACAGAAAAAAAAAAGCAATTAGAATCCAAAGCCAAGTGCAAATCAAAGGATCCTCAACCACAACCTAAACAACATCATCCAACAGTGACCCAAAATAATTAGAAAAAAGTATTATTTATTGCTCGTGAACTTATCTCCTTATTTTCTGTAAAAAAGATTTTACAGAAAAAAGTACAAGCAAACAAACTTCTGTTTTTACACCCTGCTACAAAAACTTATCTCATTACTTAGCCTAACCCCTGCTAAACTCCCGCAAGCTATATTTACACATTTCATAAACTTCACAAGCATAAATTCTTCATATAATTTTTTATTTATTTCTTAATAAAAGTACCCAAAAAGGTAAATTCTTCAAATAGTTGAATACCTCTTATTACAGAACCCACAGTAACATGTAATTCTTGAAGAGGACTTTAATTGCTCATATGCTTTTTGTAGATCATCTAGAGGTTTCTAAAAAGTAGTACTTTTATGCTCGTGAACCTGCAAAACGAACTGAAAATAGCAACGAAAAGCAAATAATAATAATAATAATAATAAGATCTATAAGCAGAGATTTGAAATAATAAAATAACAACAATAATCTAATTCACCATTCTGATACTAACGAGATAAAAAAACAATCACCTGTAAAAAAAATCCAAACAACAATATATTTTTTCCTTTTCGGTTGAGGATCCATTATTTTAAATTCAAACCTCCTTGTGTAGCCCTTCACCTCCTGTCAGGAATAGAGCTGAGAGTAAATGAGTTGCCGCTAGGGAATTTAGTGCCGAAAAAGAATTCGACCATTGGACAACAAGCTGGGCTGGGAGCTAGAGAATTCGACTGCGACGAGTCGTTGACGGGCCGAGTACTGAGCACTCTAGTTTTTATTAATGTGCGCCCAGTTGGAGAAACACGAACTGGAGACGACGGCGACGCTTAAATTGGAGAAGAAGGCGTTCCATTGACAGAGTTTGTTAGAGCTATTGCAGAAGATCGTTAGGCAGGGAGAGAGAGATCTACCTTGTTTACTTTTATCTTTTATTAATTACCATCTAATTTTACTTTCAGTTAAATAGGCGACAAGCCTAGAATAGTCTGGTGTGTAAAAACTGAAAACAATTTATCGCTATTTCATCTCGTTATTACTCATTATTCCTAGATTTTTCCATTTCTTCCGAATTTTCTTCAAATTCTTCAATCAAATCAAAAATTTAGATATAACAATTGGTATCAGAGTGCGGTCATATCTGGAAAGGGAATTGATTTGCAATTTCGCGAATTAATTCTTGCGAACTCTCATCTCGGATTGTGCAATTGGTATACCTAAAGGTGTTAGCAGCGATAAAGGTATGGAGGAGCTCAGACAGCAACTCCAACAGATATAGGAGAGTGTGAACAAGCCATTTGAGGATGAAGCTGAGAAGGTTCGAATTAGGGAAGCTCAAACTCATGAGGTATTAGTAAGCACCATTATTGATCAGCTTTAGACAGTGAACGAACAAGTAGCTCAGGCCACGCGTCTAGATATGAGAAGTTTAGACAAGAGAGTCTGGGTAAGAGTCCGATGATTGAATCTCCCATAACCATGACACTATCCAATACCAAAACCGATAGAAGATCTGTCAGTACCAATAAAAATGGTGAGGTTGCTATACAAGAACATGAAATGAGCAGAAAATTTCAGCTCCCTCGTTTTGACCGTTTGGGTTTTAAAGGAGACAATCCAATGGAATGGTTGCGCAAGTTCCAGTCCTACTTCGACCTGTATCAAGTCCCAGACACACCAAAACTAGATCGGTAACCTTGCAGTTTTATGATAGGGCGAGTGAATGGTATGACGGGTACTTAGTTGACCATGAACCATCAGATTGGACTGAGTTGGTCAAACTAGTTTTCAAAAGGTTCAAAAGGAGTACTACTGTCGGTGCTCTAGAGGAACTTAAAAAGATGAATCCGTTGGGGGCGGTAGAAGAGTACATGGACCGGTTTGAAAGGGTCAAATCGAGATTGTTATTGGAAATTGTTAGATTTGTGTTCTAAAAGTTATCATTTGTTGATTATTTTTTATATATGTTATATTTATGAATTGAATGTGATTTACATTTTGTTCCATGAGTTTTATATTTATATTTAAAAGTGTTTAAGAAGATGCATTTGGTCTTGAACTGCAGGACTCTAAGTAAATAAATATACAATACTAAAATGTTCACAGGTTTTGCATATTAGCAGGACACTAATATGACATATAAGACTATCGTGTTGATTAAAAGTACGTTGTAGTTCTGCAAACGTTGATAAAAAATTATCATTTAATAACACGAATATATGAAATGCTTCATATATTGAACAGACCTAATAGATGAAACATTATATGGATTGTGTTAGTGTCATTAATGTTTTCATCGTGTCTCTGATTTCAAGATTGAGACATATATTGTTTTCACATGAGGAATGTACAACGTAATTATTATTAAAAGCTACTTGCAAGAAGTGGTGATAAAAAAAATAGTTCTTTATATGTAACTTGTGCAGGAAAATAATATATGTCAATAGCATCATTGCCACTCATTAATAATGAGAAATGATATTTTGGGCCCCTTGATAAAGTAGAATTATAAATGGATCCAATATAACTGAAGTGCAGTTATAATTTTATAATTTGCTTAATAGAGATCAAGAAATGATTATAATACAAAGATGATACAGTCCTACTTTGTATGTTAATCAGAATATCATAAGACAAGAAATGGACACAAGTAATGATAAATGTTACATTACTGTAAGGATCGTGTTTCGTAAAAGGATTACTAAACGTTTATATTATTTGGATAGTTGTAATGTATAGCTAGAATACCGCTTACAGTTTATGAAATTAAATATTTAATTTCATTGCTAACATAATATAGATCCTCAATATAGATCACACCAACTGAACGGGAAACAAGAAATAAATATTATGTCACATGATGTGGCTGACTAGCAGAGAAATAAATATATATTATAATGTGCATATTATGAGAATAATATTCGTTGCACATATCGTAATATGTGAATATTATGAAATATAAATTTATTTCAAGCCCAAGCCCAAGCCCAAAACATATTTTAGCAAATTGAGAAAAGAATAAGCCCAAACAAATATTGATTATGACCATTAAATTCGGATTAGAAAATGGACAGATTTTAAGACAAATTTGAATGAGAATTTGAAGGGGCAAACATCAACCAATCTGGGCATATGATATATGAATTCTGTAGTCCTTCGAATCTAGAATCCAGCGATGAAAGTTTCAAGTCATTTGAAATTCCCTACAGAAAGTTATGATAGTTTTAGTAACAAAAGGTCAGAAATTGATGTGTTGTTTCGAATTCTGTTCATGGTTTAATACGAATTTAAAGAGTCTAATTATTTTTCTTAATGGCTGAAAATAATAGAAAAGATATATTCATCATGCTTTTCTCTCTCTCAAGTAAGTCTAGAGTTTTTCCTCCAAAAATATTTTGCTAAAATATATATCGATTGATTATACAATCGATTAATTGACGGGTAAAAAAGCTAGACGCGGAAGAGAGTTCGCTAGCACGAATTCGACACCGTTCTTATTTCGGATTCAAGGTGAACCTCAGAGGAATCAAGCTACCTTAAAGATCATAGGTATGATATAAAATTCTCTCTTGTAAGAATATATATATGATTACGATATGGATAAATTAGCAATAATAGAACGATCATAGATATTATCGGATTAAATTTTTTTTTTATCCGATTCACATCATTAAATCCTTCAATCAGGTACTTCTCAGCCTCTGATTTTGTGGATGCGTTTGTAAGTGTGCTTAAAGATAAAATTAAACCTTTTGTTAAGGCATTCAAACTTGAAATATTGGAAGATGCATTTGAATATGCATTGCATATGGGGAGTGCTACTGATCAACAGCTGAAAAGACTCGGAACTCCATTTAGAAACTAACACACCACAGTGGTACCTATTCCTAATGTCAACCCAGAAAAAGGAAATCCAGCAGGGGCAACGAGTGTAACGTGCGGAAGGATTGACATTGGATCTCACCGTTCTTGAAAAGAGGAAGACCTTTCTTGGCCACTTCACCGGGCGCTTATGAGCCGATTTCACTAGCTTCAAAGAGTTTTTTTGGACGACGAAATAGTCCTGAGGTGAGTAGGGAGCGAGTGTTTAACTTTTTTCCATCTGGTCTTTTCAGCTTGTATTGTTCTTCTTTCTTATGAACTGAGCGAGTATAGTTCCCGTAAGAGCAGTAAAGCCGATCTTGGTGCTTGAATCAGTCTATGTGTAGAAGAGTTCCACAAAGCGGTAGAATCGGGCTTCATCCTGCTTAAGGCACTATTTGGGATGGAAACCTTTATGAGAGCACTACTTCCAAGAAGTCCCCGCAAGAAGTTCCTTGCCAAGTGCCAGAGAAAACATGGGCTGGAATCCGATTCGTGACAGAAACATTCCACTTCAAGAAGAAGGGATACTGGTATTGAAAGTGAAAGTAGGCATCGATCCCAAAGAATTTAGTGACGCCTTTTGAACCTAAGTGAGGACATAAAGTCTTTTCCAATCTTTTTTATTGGAGACACTGAATAGTGTGGTAAGTGGGAATCAAGAGACTTCACCCAGTATTGGTACAACACTAATTTTCAACCTCATTACAAAGAACACCTTTTAAAACCCGGATATGTACCCGGTATGGTTGACATTGGCTCAATTCCTAGCTCTCATGTGGAGGCTGTGAATCAGTTACTAAAGGAAAGTCAGCCTTCCAAGTAATCAAGGATCTTTTCTTTTGGAAAAAGCTCATGCACGAATGAAACTGAGCCAAGGGAGGGTATGTCATGAAAACGGAAAGGCAGATTTCAAATTTCGGAGCTCCTCTCTGTATATATATATGATATTCCATTCCGTGAATCCAATTTTAGTGAGTGAGTGCGGAGCGCGTAGCAGTCGGCAGGCCGAGAGATGAATCAAATGTATGTGGGTGCTTGGGGTATTTGAAACGAGCAAGTATCCCACAACCTTCGGAAAAAGAAAGATTGGTGTCTGTGAAGCGAGTTTTTGAATGAGGAATCTTGGGGCAGTGAGAGGTAGTTCTCTCTTTTGTCCATTGTATGAGGAATCTTGTAAAAAGCAAGGGCGAAGCATCAATTGTCAGCAACAGCAACAGAAATGTTGTATTTGATCAAAGGAGAGCATTGGGTTGTGTTTTAAGTGTGGGGATAAATATTTCCCTGGCCACCAATGTAAAATCAAGGTGTAGATGTTGTTGGGCCAAGAGGATGTTGGTAATGACATGAATGCAAAAGAAGCATTAGCTGTGATTTTGAAAACATCTGATGATGTTAGAGCTGAAGAGGCTATAGTACCATGCATGTTACATCCTCTGGTCCTCAGGTAAACACTATGAGATTCAAAGGGCAAATAGGTAATATACCAGTGTTTGCCTTAGTGGACAATAGAAGCACCCACAACTTCATTGACCCAAATGTTTTCAAGGGGCAAAGATGTCAGATTGTTGACACAAACCCCATGATTGTGATGGTGGCTAATGATGAAAGAATTGTGACTGATTCTAAATGTGAGGCTCTAACCTTTTCTATACAAGGACATGAGCTTACAAGTGAATTGAGGTTGTTGCATATTAAAGGGTATGATGTGATATTGGGTCTGGACTGGCTTTCTCAACTAGGCCCTATGAGAATTGATTAGAAAAACGAGTGGTTGGAGTTTGATAAGGAGGGAGTAGCAGTAAGGCTATGAGTGCAAGAGGAAAAGGCAGTAGTTACCATGTGTGAAGAAGTTGGGTTGAGCAAGGAATTAAGAGCTGATAGCAGTGTCATGGTAGTTCAAATCTGGTTGTGTGTGGAGGAAAATAGGCTTAAGAAAGAGGAAGAGGTACTACCTGATATAAAAGGTGCTTTCTAAATTTGCTAGTGTTTGAAGCATCCAATACCCCTACCACCACAAAGAGAAATTGATCATAGAATATCTGTTCTGCCAAATTCAGAACTAGTCAACCTTAGATCTAATAGATATTCACATTACCAAAAGATAGAGTTGGAAAAAAATCATAGAGAAACTGCTATAAAACTCAGTCATCAGACCCTCTTCTAGCCCATTTGCTTCACCAGCTCTTCTAGTTAAAAAGAAGGATGGAAGTTGGAGGCTATGCATTGATTATAGGACATTAAACTCCATCAGTCAAAAATAAATACCCAATTCCTGTGATTGATGATCTCCTTGATGAATTACATGGGGCTAAGTACTTTTCCAAAATTGATCTAAAGTCAGGTTACATCAGATCAGCATGCATGAGGAAGATATTGCCAAAATTGTCTTTAGAACCCATGAAGGACATTATGAATACTAAGTCATGCCATTTGGTTTAACCAATTCTCCAGCTACCTTCCAAGCATTGATGAACCAAATTTTCAAACCTTTTTCTTAGGAAGTTTGTTTTGGTATTCTTTGATGAGATTTTGGTGTATAGCCCGGATTTGATAGCCCACACAGATCACCTAGCCCATGTGTTTGAGAAACTGCAAGAGACCAACTCAGTGCTAAAAGATCTAAGTGTGAGTTTAGGGTACAACAAGTTGAATACTTGGGGCATATAATTTCTGAGAATGGAGTCTCAACTAATCCAAAAAAGATAGAAGTGATGAAAGACTGGCCCATACCCAGAAATGTGAGAAAATTAAGGGGGTTTCTTGGACTGACAGGGTATTACAGAAAGTTCATTAAGTTCTATGGACTTATCAGTAAACCTCAGACCAACCTATTGAAAAAAATGCATTCCTGTGGAGTGAGGAAGCCACAACAACATTTGAAGCATTGAAGAAGGCAATGTGCATAATTGGGGAACTAAATATGTGCACACGGCATGGCACAGTTTTTTTCCGCGTGCGTATCATGTCGTGTCAAAAATGGGGGAAGCGTGTCACGACATTGTTAAGACACAATGTGCTTCACGTGTCGTATCGATTAGATATGTCGTATTAAACATGACGTGCCTTAAACGTGTCGTGTCGAATTGACCGGCGTGCTACACGTACTTTAACCGTGTTAAACGTGTTTGGTGGGAAAACAATTCGAAAAAATTATAAAAAATTCGGAAAAAAATCTTAAAAATAATAAAATTCAAATTTACTTGTTGCTAAAGATATTAAAAAAATAATTGCAAATTGCAAAAAATTCAAAAAAATTCAAAAAATCCGAAAATTATTTTAAAAAAATAAAAAATATACTTAAAAAATTATTTTTAAAATATTTATTTTTCAAATTTTCTCTCCTCCTTTTTTTCAGGCTTGGGACCAGCTATATTAGAAATATAATGAGAGTTAAAAACTTAAAAATAGGTTAGTATAATTTAAGAAAATTAAAATCTAAATATTTATATTAAAATTAAAATTTATACCTTATTCCTTAGTGATACTAGTCTTGCTTGTATATGTATCCACATTCTTCGTAGTTGTACATATACGGATTTGACTCATACTGATATTGGTACTCATTGGATTAGGTCACCTCTTGTTCTGGGATCTCCTGACTTGGTTCGCTTAGATTAGAACCTGATGTGCTAGTAATTTCATCTGGTTCAATCGCGTGCATCTAAGACTTATCCTAAGGTCTCCTTTCTGTATCTAACCAGTCCTTCAGTACAACCAGTAATCACATTCTGTTGTCAGTTAAAACTCTATTAACTGTGTTGAAACATGATTCAGAAGCTACTGTGAAGACCGAAACGACAAAAATATCTTGAGCCCTAGACGTTAAAATGAGGAACACGCCCTTGACTTGATGCTAAAATTCTAGAATGTCGAAAGTTTCATCATCGGGAGTTATGTTGGCATAGTCAAACACGGAGGCTACGTGGAGCTGGATCTCTGTGTTGCTTGTACGCGGGGTCGACGATGTAGATGTGTCGGAGTTTCTACGGAGGATAGACTGGACAAGAAATGGTACTCCTTGCTCTTGTTATCGGATTAGATCTAGATATTGATAACACACCCAAAGCCATCTTATGCTGATTGATGGAAAGAAGTAATTATAATTAAAAAATTGTAATTAAACATTAATTAAATATTGAGACAAAAAATATGTACCTCATTGTGACGCCACTCATATATTCTATATACACTTTCACATAAATTGTTGGAGAGTGTTGGTTAAAAGTCGGATGGCAGAATTACAATTAACGGCATTATCGAACGTCACAGCAAAAATCTTATCCCGAATCTAAAATTCCTCCATGATCCCTAATACGTACTCAAATATATGATTCGCGTCGTGCGGATAAGGCGGGACGCGTAAAGTAAGCATTTTTTATTTAAAACCCATACACCGAAGTTGGTATCTTGGGAGATCCAATAGACAGTGACAGAAGAATGTGATATGTTATATTTACTGGCAGTCCAAATATCAGACGTTACAAAGACCTTATATTTGACCGACTTAAATTCATCATATAATTTTGAAATCTTGGTCCAAAAAAAATTAAATAGTTCATCCTTAGTCTTTTTGTGGTAAGATCTTTTAAAATAATGATGTAAATTTTTTTTAACAAATTCCTTAAAAAAAAAGGTTGCAAGTCATTGATAGTGATTTTTCAGATTGGACACAATACTTAATAAAATTTCTCCTAACTCAATCAGGGTCATACCTAAAATACCATCCCCCAACACTTTACTGGATTTTGGTTATCTATGTTCTGTGTTCTTCAGGTATCACAATATAAGAAGAGAAGTGAGAACAAGACTGCTGATGCACTTTCAAGAAGGACAACATCTCATCTAGAAGAAAAACTAGCTCCATAATCAGAATTGATTCAGCAATGGATAGAAGAGCTTAAAAGAAGTTATGAAAGAGATAAATGGGCCTCAACAATACTTGATAAACATAGCAAGGGAATTGAACTGGAGAAGTATATCACAGTGCACTGTGGTGTTATCAGAAAGAAAGGCAGAATTTACATAGGAGATAGTGATGGTTGGAGGGGCGAAATGGTCCAAACACTTCATGACTTAAGCATTGGAGGTCACTCAGGTATTCTAGGTACCTACCAAAGAGTGAAGAAGCTATATTATTGGCCTAAACTAAAAGATATGGTGTTACAATATGTACAGCAATGTGACACCTGTCAACTGAACAAAGATGAACATGTACTAACTCCTAACTTATTGGAACCAATCCTTATACTAGAAGGAGTCTGGGAGGTGATCACCATGGACTTTGTTTGTGGCCTACCCAAGAGTGAGGGAAAGGATGTGATGATGGTGATTATACATAAGTTTATCAAGTATTGTCACTTGCTTACACTCTCTCACCCATTTACAGCCTCTGAGGTAGCTAAGGTATTGTTAAACTCAGTGTATAAGCTTCATGATTTACTAGTCAAAATTATGAAGATCTATGTGGTTGGATCTAACCTCTAAACTTAACACTCATCTATCTAAGAGGTGTTTTTAGTTTGTTATTTAGATTCAAGATGAACCAAGTGGTTGGAAGGTGCTTTTAAAATCGGAGAGGAAAGACGACGATTTTTCCAAGAGAATTAGAAGAGAAACCGACTTCTCTCTACCAAGAGATTTGACAATCTCTTTAGGTATAAATCTCCACCCTCTTATGTAGATGATAGATATGTTTATTAGTTATTTATTTGATGCGCATGAGGTGCTTGATGAAATGTCTAAGTGTAGTTTGCTTGTTATTGTTGTAAAATGAGATCTATCTTGTGTAATGAGTCATATAGAGAAAAAAATTTAATTTTCACTCTCATGAATTTACACATGAAATCCCAACACACAAATCATTTCTGGACTATCATTATACAACATAAATAATATATGTATATTATTGATATTTAAATTAATTAATATAAATATTCTACATAATAAAATCATTTAACATGTACAGTAACTAATTTAATATGTATAATAAAGTCCATATGATGATGGTATTAATAATGATATCTTTATAATATTTATCATAAATAAATTATCAATTGTGCGGATTTATTCAAGAGACCCTCTATAATTTAGATTTTGACACGTTAGTGAACCATTGATCGAGGGTGTTACTAAAAACAGAAGAACTTTGTGCTTTACTTCTGGTTTCTATTTCAAAAGGTTGTAACTTTGTACGCGACCAACTTTTTTTTATTATAGTGCAGACCCATGACGAAAAATGGCTTGTACAATGTAAAAGGAGAAGCTTAAGTTAATTATTATTTTAAATTTCATTGATATTTTTTTTTCAAATTTCTTTTTAACTGCTTCCACCAAAATCTGGGACTAACAAAAAAAAACAGTGTTATCTTTCTTTCTCCAATTTTAATTTTGTTAATATTTATTAAATTTAACGTAACTTTTTAACTTATTATATTTAACATAAGGTAACTATGTGAGATGGAATATATATAACATTCAATCCATGTATGATTTTTTCTAATGGGTAATTTTTTCCCGAGATCACTAAATTTTATTTCAAAATCCGTTCTTGATCATTCAATTTAATTTATTTGTTTTTAAACATTACACTTTGATAGTTTTCCAAATTTGATCACTTCGTTAGTTTTTTATCCAAACTTAACGGAAAAGTTATGTACATACCGTCCATTTTAAAGATGTAGACTTTCATATTAAATTTAAAAAATATGATAAAACAACATATAAATCAATTTTCTCTATTTTTTTCTTTTATAAAAATTTAGAAATTATGAAATTAAAATATGTGTTATTTTTTAAAAACAATAATGTCATTTGGAATATGTACTCTTAGTCTATTTTTTTAATTAATTCAATAAATAAAGCGGTTTATTGTTCTTTTTTATTATTAAATTCTATAAATTGAAATATTTTCAGCAATGAGTATCAAACTTTTAATTAAATAACAATATCTCCAAACAAAATCTGAAATAAAGAAAGAACTTCTCGGCCAAACAAAAAAATGGATAATTTTTTGTTTTGAAATAAAAAATGTTATCATATAACATAAATTAACACAATAATATAAGAAGATGCTATGAGTCATAGGACAATAATAATTTAATAATCTTTCTTGACAATTTAATAAATATGCAAAATTCATATAACAATATAAGTTTTCCATTAGATTTGCATGGAAAAACTAATGAAATAATCAAATTTGAATAACTTTTAAAGTTCAGTGATTAATAATGGATAAATGAAAGTTGAATGATCAAAAATAAATTTGAGAAAAAATTTAGTGAACTCCAGAAAAATTTACCCTTTTTTTAATATATGGTCGGTTGTTGCCTTTTAAATTGTTTCTTTCGAAGGTGTTTTTTTAGATACAACAAATAAATTTTAATAAATACTAATTAACTTTAAGTTTTTTCAAAAAAGGATAATGAAATGTTTAAAAAATGTACATAAATATCAATTGCATAAATTATTTTTATTTTCATTTTGAAATGAAACCCAATGCAATTTTTTATAGAGTTGTAATGTCAATATCATATTATGCGGATATGTAGCTTTATGTGCTTCATTAAATAAAATAGTTTAATATTATTTGAACACAACAAAACGTTGTCTTCCTATTATGTCAAAATTTAAAAAAAAAAAATAACGCAAGAACTATCAGATGGAAAGAACAAAAGAAAATCTTTTTATGAATTTGTATATTGAGAAACAGTCTCAGTATGCTCTTTATATTGGGAATGAGAAATAAGAAGAACTTGACTTCATATTTTGAATTTTTCTTTGCGACAATCATACATCGTCGGATTCAAATTATGTTACATGTCAAAATCTAAATATGTAGGTCATCTCCAATGAACATATATAATTGGAGAGGAGCCTCGCTAACTCTTGAGAAGAAGTGCTATCAAAATCGAACTGAACGTTTGGACCGAAAAAGATAGATGTATTGAGAAAACCGAGTTAGTTAACTATTTTTTTCATAAAAAGGACAGTTTTCTACAAAAACTGTGAATGGTTTTCTAAAAACTCGGTTTATAGACCCAACTTATTTCCGGTTTTACCGATACAACCGGTAAAACCTGATCCGCTAGATCGGGATGCAGGTTGACACAAAGCACTACTAATTAATGCATTCCTATTTATCATCTATTTATTAATCTATTAGGAGCCAGCAATTTATAAAATTACTGTGCGTTTTCCCCGATCTTATATTATGACACCCAGTTAGGCATTTCCTTCCCGAGAAGTTTATAAGAGAACCATGACAAAGGATCATTTGGTCTGCAGGTGCATCTTATAAGAAAATAAGATGGAAGAGATTGAAGAAAAGAAGCAAAGCAACTTTCTCCTATTAAAAGTAGGGTTACTGTCACCTCTTTTACCGTGTCGGACCACACTACGTATGAACCTAGATAAGGAATCGGAGACTGGTTAACAAGGTCAAGAAACTTCAAAATCTCGCTCTGCAGATAAAAAAGTGTGCTAGATCGAACCAGATTAGTTCTCATAAGCGAATGGGCTTTTGTCGTTTATTCCTAAAAACGGGCTTTTGTAAATTTCAAAGCCTTACTACAAACCACAGGCGTCGTGAGCCTGTGATAAAGGATCGAATTCGACCATCCAGGGGGGGGACACGATCCCTAATCGGCACCTACATCTCTCCTTCGCCGACATTCCCTGATCGATTTCCCAATCCATAATAAATAGGTCATCTCTCTCAGCAGCGCCTCATGCCCGTTCCTCGTCGCGTGCACTCGTTGATCTTAGCCGGCGAGCAATGAAGAAGGTTTGCCGATCACTCCCCCCGGAACTGGCGGCGGATGTCGCTAGACTTCTCCTAGCCGACGACGTGGTTGACTACATGGCCTTCCGCGCCGTGTGCAGCGAATGGCGGTCGTGCACCGCCTCTCCGCGGGGCTTGGACTCTTGCTTCCGCCCGCGTCGCTGGATCATGCTCACTGATGGTGATGCTCATGTTCACACAAAAGATCGCAGCTTCCTGAACCTCTCCACCGGCAGATCACTCTGCCTCCGCCATGTAGTTGAGCTTGATACCCATGCCATGCTCTCAGACTCCGACGGCCTGCTTGTGCTAGTTGACAATTCAACCCATATTGTCCGCCTCTTCAACCCCTTCACTCAACATCTCTCTGATCTTCCACCCTTGCCCACAGTTCATGGGGCCGATTTAGAAATACCGTCTATGATCAACCTATTTACTTCTTCCATCTCCAGCGGCAGCTGCCCCACAGTCGTGCTATTCTCTCCTCATCTTCATGCTGCCTACTTTGCTAAACCCGGAGAGCCAAGTTGGAAATTTCATTTCTTTGCGGTATCTCCTAATAGTATGTTGTTTTTCGAAGATCGATTCTACTTTGCAGATCGAATAAATGGGGTACAATGTATCGAATTAGAGCAGCACTTGGTCAAATCTCTGATCCGTCTACCGGCCCTCTTCAGTGGAAAATATGATTATTACTATCTTGCTGAATATAACAAACGGATGTTGCTGATATATAGGAAAGCAACTAATAATGGACCCTTCGAACCTAAGAATCAGACATTTCAAGTTTACAGCATTGATTTGGAGTCTAAATGGCTTTTACTGTTGATTGACCACAGAGACCTTGCTCTCTTTGTTGGCTTGAGGGGACGAAGCCTTGCTCTTTCTTTGAAGGGCTTGCCTTCAATTAAAGGAAATTCCATCTACTTTTGTACGGGCATACAGAGAAATCCCATCATTATACGCGATATTAATTATCATCGAGATGCTGAATTCATCTTGACGGATTTTGCTTTGCATGATGGCCATAAACGGATAAATCCTTCAATTCGTCCCTTTACCCTTGCTCATCATCTCGCCACTTATTGTGTACCCCTAAATTGGTGAGTCAATTTTTTTAATTTTTACTCTTTCTATTCTTGAGAATTTTTATAATTTTAAAAGAATAAATATAATATTATAAAATTTTGTAGAAAGAAATATATAATTTTTAATTTTTAAAAGGATTTGCATGCAATTTTGCCTTTAAAAATTTGTAAGAGTTTCTTTCGAGTACTTGTTATAGAATTATTATCTTAAATCTGTCAAGTTAGTCATTGTCATCAAGTTAATCATTTTCAGCAAGTTAATCATTGTCAATACATATGAAGATTGAAGAAGCAATGAAGGAAATAATTCTGTCCATTATTTTCAGGTCTATTGGATTGATGTGGCATGAGTTTATGGAATTTCCTAAAGGATGGGTCATTCGTGGTTGCAATATGGAAGATTTTAAACAAAAGTACAGTATATTCTAGCAATGTTCTTTGTTTGGCTAGATAGAAGCAAGATAACGCGCATTTTTATCACGTTAGATCAAAATATATTTATCTCTACAATTGTAGAATTTGAATTGTCTTATCATATCATCAATTTAGAATTTTTTTTTGTATATTAATTTAGAATTTTCTTTGTAATTAATTGTTAATTTGTAGATTGAAAAAATTTTAATTGGTAAAAAGTAATGTTATAGAATTCTAAAAATGAAGATGTTTTCAAATACTTATAAATGTTGATGCAATATTTTTAAAAAAAATTATTAATTTAGAAAATTATTAAATTAGAAAGTGTTTTACATTTCTAAAATTATTTTTGTAAGTAGAATGAAAATGTTCTTTTTATCATAACTAAAGTACTCTTATTGCAGCACTTTTATTGTGACTTGTGACAACAGTGATTTTAGGAAACACAATTTCAAACATTTGACACTTCTAGAAATTTTAAATTTGTATATAATTTTTTATAGATGATCGAGATCGTTTGTAGTAATTTTATGACGGAAAATTATAATAGTGGATGTGAATTCATTCTAAAGTGAAAACCTCATGATACATATTATTTTTTTTGTGATTACTAATTTTAAAGGAGTGAAAGTCAGAAAGATTATTTATAATCGTATATTCATATCCATTAACTATTGTCTGATTTACTTAGGCTGTTACACCATATCTAACGTTACCATGATAAATACATGATATTAGAAAAGTGCTAATTAAATAATTAATATACAAAACAACAATACTCTAGATCCTAAAAGGGACGCTTGAATTATTATTTCAAGACAATTATTAATGATACTAACATTCATTTGTTATTTGTTTCGTCTTTTTCACTGCGTTAAATATTTCTACTCCTTTTCTGATTTCCTCAAAACAAACTGAAGTTATATTAATTGTCACAAAAAAGGACAGAAAGGTCACATTTACCAAAAAAAACTAGCTCGATTGACCCCATCAGCTCCATATATCTGGATCCGTCCAAGCCTACAACTGTTCCTCCATGGATCCCCTTAAAAAGAAGCATCCTATATATGGCATCTGGGAAATAAACCAAAACACAAAACAGAAAACTATTTATTTTTATAAGAGAAAAGGAGAGGAACTTACGAGAAACAGATTGAAACGACGTATAACAAAAATGGGGATGTCACACGGTGAATATGTGATGGTGGTCATGGCACTGATGCTCCTGTTCGGGACAGACAAATTGCTTGAAGAGCCAGACAGATCTTTGGTTCCAACAGATGATTAGTTTTGAAGGAGATAGGTTGAGTTGATACTCTTTACACTCTGAAGTGTATTGATGCTGGCAAGTCAAGCCTCAATTTTACATATCAAATAAAGCTAACATTAGTTATTTTCTTGCTTCACATGAAAAATTTTAAATAAAAAAAATGCCCTTCTGTACCACAGATGTAGATGGACCAGCTTTGAACTTCTAGTGGACTGCTGAATCCAAATTAAGTTTGATAAAAGCGAGACGAAGCTCTATAGCTGCCTTTGCCTGAAAATACATAATAGGACAAAAAGAAGATAACTAGTTTTATTCACAATAGACAACAAATTAAGAATTTGAATACACTATCTGTATAGAAAATAATTGAACTAACTGCTGGCTTTAAATTGTCATTTTTCTCTGCCAAATATGCTTTCCAGAAATCATGGAGTTGCTGCCAATGTTTTGCAGAATAGTCCTCCTACATTAAAGGTATAAATGAAGATACTTTACATTTCCAACAGAGTTATAAGAAGTTCCGTGATAGAAGAAGCTAAGTCAGGGTTGTACCTTTTCATCAATCTTGTATTTTCTTGTCCAATTAGGCAGTTCCTTTTTGGGAACTTGAAAAGAGAATCCTGCTAAATGATCCTTGGTCTGCAAGGGGCAAGTCATAAGAATAAATTGAAAAACATAAGAAAAGCAATTTTCTCCTATTGAATTAGAGTTCTTGTCACCTTTTTTACTGTGTCGTCCCACTCTAAGTATGAAACTAGATAAGGAACTGGCAACTCAACTGATCAAGAAACTTCAGCATCTTGATTTGCAGCACCTGATAAATATCCTTTTTATATTCTGTTGCTGATTATGAGCTAAATGCTAAAATAAAGCTAGTAAGCATAAAACTAGTTAAAAATTTACCCTATTTTTTTCCACCTCTATCTCAGCTATAAAAACATTTCATTCAAACACATCCTCTAAAACACCATCACATCTTTCACAATGCAGCGAAGGTGAACCAGATCTAAGCAAATTGTTTGCTTCTGTCGATGGATAACTACAAGAAACATTAATATAAATCAATTGAACCCAAAGCCAACTACAAATCAAAGGACCCTCAACCACACCTAAAACAACATTATCTAACAGTGATCCCAAATAATTTGAAGGAATTGTTTAAAGAAGAAGTAAAAGGAAACAAACTTCTCCTTTTACACCCTGCTAAACTACTACTGTTTACACATTTTATTAACTTCACGAGCATAACATTTTTAAACAGTTACATACCTCTCATCACAGGTTTGACAGTAAAATGCACCTGCTGAAGAGTATTTTTTCTCCTGATTTGCTTCTTCTAGATTGTCTAAACGAATTTGAAAGGAACTTCTTATCTTCTCATAAAGCTGCAAAAAGGAAAGTAAATAGCAACAGATAGCAAAAACAAAGAATATTCATATACAGAGAATTGAGATAATAAAATAACTACAAAAATCTAATTTACAATTATGAAAGTGACAAGATAAAAAATCACCTTCAAAAAATCTAAACAACAATACATCCGGCCTTCTCTGTCGGATGCATCAGGCTCAAGTTCAAACCTCCTTATGCAGCCCTCTTTCTCCAGATGGTCCGTGACTACTCATAGTTTATCTTTTTTAAGGTCGAGAGATTTCGCTATACTATTTTCTTCATGCCATATAGTTCTGTCAATTATGGTATACTGTAATTTTAATAAACATTGAAGAAACTATAGGAGGTTTTCAATTCATTTATAAATGACTGGAAAAATATAAACAAAGAAAGAAAGAAAAACTTAGACCTTTCACACAAAAGTCCAACAACTTGATTAAAAGCCTCAACATTTTCAACATCCTGTGAGATTGTAAGCATTCCCACTATTTCAAGATTCTCCTGTGCATAAGACTTGAATAGTCTGTGAAAAAAATGACGACGACAACAACAAAGTAAGTTGAGAAAAAAATTACACAGGACTGATGACAACAACAACAACAACATTTTATTGGTAAAGCATTGAGATGTGTGTCTTTATTATAAATCTTACATGATAAATTTTTGGATCAAAAGAAGTTGCATCAGCATATCATCGAGTTGTGCCTTCTCTTTTAATGAGAGGTTACCATTATAGGGAATACCGCCTTCACCAAATATGCATTTTCGTAGTTCTGTAATTTGTGAATTTGTTTTTTCAAACTCTATGAGACATTCCTCCTTTAGCAGCTGCAATTTTTTCAAGTGATATGCTATCCTGTTTCTTCTCTCCATCAGATTTTCTCCCTCCATAACCAACTGCAATGTAATTATTAAGTCCTGTATGATGAAGTATCAAACACTGCATATCAATTAAGCAATTAAGGACTAAACAGATTTCTTAAAAGCTATGATTTGTATTAGTAGTTATAAAAGATGACAGCCCTTTTTTATTATTAGCATCAATAGTTAACTGACTTGTAAAAGAAGTAAGTATTTTCTGTTAGATACATTATCAGTTGATTCCAACTCTGGTTTACCAATACTATATCCAGGCAATATTAAGGCATTAATGCATCAAATCAAATGTGATTGAGCTCAAATAAATGTAAGATTAAAAACTAACTTACCTGAACAGACTCTTCTCCTAATAATTCCACGAGCTGTTGTAACTCCTCTTCTTCTTGCGTGAGGGTTTGGAGGATCTTTATCTTCTTCAATCTTGCAACGTGAACTTCCTTTCGATAAACATTGACACACTGTTGTTGTAGTTCATCTCTAATCAACTCCCTAATTTCATTCATTTCTCCCAGTTCAATCCATAATTCCTAAAAATGTTTAAAAATAGATGAAATTTGTCAGTTTGAAATATTTAGTACATGACAAAAATTATAGGTATTGCAGAAATAAAACACAAAATTTCATCAAAATTAAATCATATATGCAAAAAAGAAAGCTATACCTCCAGTTCTTGGATTAAAGAATCACAAGTATCCTCTTTCAAATGAGACTTCATAATTTCTAAGAGAAAAGAGAGACAGACAGAACCAAGAAAATGATTAATAAGCCTCGATTATTCTAAGAAATCAATTTCCCAAGGGATGAGCACTGCAGATCTTGGGTGAACATACCAAGGCTTGATCCAAGCTGGTGCAATATTCAGTTTGCATAAAGAGTTAGGTATTTCCCAGAAATAGATGCCAATTCTTAACCCAATCTAGCAGAGATTGAAAGGAAATGAAAAATAAGAGATATTTTACATATTATGTGGTACCGGAGCTACCAGGGTTCATACCTCTTCCTCTGTTCTTCGAGGTGTCACAAATTAAGAGAATGGAAACAAAAAGAGAAGATAAGACTCAAAGAGAGCTTCTCTCTATAGCCAGCTTCGAATTCGGGTCCGACGCGAGAGACTCGGAGGGAACTTGAGGTGAGAGCAGAGAGGTTAGGGTTTAAGTTTGCGAGGTTCGTCGAGGGTTTAGGTTTCGGTGGTGCATCGAGGGTTTGGCTTTGGGCGGGAAATTGGGGGTTTCGGAGTGGGGCACGATTTGGTTGTGTGCTATCGGGCGACTTCGCACGAATTTTGACGCTTTATTCCCCCCAATTTCGCTAGGATTATGCATTGCACGAACTTTCCACGTGATAGATGAAAATGACCCTGTACCTCTATACTCTCTACTCTATGGACCTGTTGGGCTAAGAGCAGAATAATGGCATAATGGAGAAAAAATAGAATTAAGAATAAATCACTTTTCCAAAGTATTCCTTATTTGTTCGGCAACTATGACTATTGGAATTATAAAAATAAATAAGCTATTAAATATGGACATAATAGGAAATATTTATTGTGATCTTATGGACTTTATTGTTCTACTATAATATGTTGTTTTGCTTGCTGGCACAATTTTCAATTGGATGTAAAATTTAGAATTGTTGATAATAATTAAAAATATATATATATATATATATAATATCGGAATAGAAATTATAACAACAACAATGTTTTTAATCCAATAAAAAAAATTAACAAATTTGATACTGATATTCATAAAAGATGGTAAAAGAAATAAATTAGCATAGCATTGCAAATTTAGTTCTTGGTATCTTTTCTTATTCTCCATTTTGGCACCTCTTCAATTCAACGTTTTAGCACCCATCTTCTCATTTTATTCTAAAATAAGTATCAACTAACTTTTAATCAAATAACTATTATCACAAGACTTTTTGTCAAATAACATTTTTATTTTTCTGAATAGTTAAAAATAAAATTTTATTTTCACTCTTTTAAATATTACTATGCAATTTTTACTATTTTAAGGACAATATTTTAATGTTATTTTTTAATTTGCCAAACGGATCCCGAGAGAATTGACTTATCTAACAAGATTGATGATATACTAGATTTATGTTTTCCACATTTATGTGCTTTCTGTCAATTTGTATTTGATTATATGCTAGATTTTTTATTACATTTGTATTCCTCACTGAGCAAAAAAAAAAGGTAAAATAAGGAATGAATAAACAAGAACCACGGAATGAAAAATGAAAAAAAAAAGTTTGAGAAGATATATTTAAATTATGAAATGTACACATGACAAAAGAAAATTTCTTTTAAGAAGAAGATTTAAAATTTAGGGCTTGAAAAAAAAACAGAATCCGAGTCGACATTCGGATTAATCAAATTAATGGACCTGTTAAATGTGCATTATGGCCTATATAATGAAAGTGTAAAAGATAAATTATGAGATGATCACCATTTGCACCATATATATTCAAAAAAAGGAAAAGAAAAAGAAAAAAAAACTAGACACAACGTCTACTTCTTCTTACGAGCGATATATTTTGTCCATATATGTTCACTTATTGATGTCATAATAGCTCTCGATCTCGACTATCTAGCTATTCTTATCCCTTCTCTCTTGCACAACAAAGACTTGCCCGTCTGGGCTAGTAGACTATCGTTTGAGAGTTATTAGGTGGACGGACTAAAATAGAGAATCAAGCGGATTCAATCCTTAGCTTATATAGAAAATATAGATGGGTTATTGAAATGGTTGTGTTATGTATGTATGTCTATGTTATTTCTCTAATTATAGGTTTATCTATACTAATTCCTATCTAGTGCTTTTATTCTAATCTAAAGTTAATTGTATGCATATCTGATTGATTATTGAAATGGTTGTGTTATGTATGTATATCTTTTATGATACTAATTCCTATCTAGTGCTTTTATGTATGTATATCTTGCTGCATATATATTTTTTTTAGTACTCTTGAGTCTCTAAAGCCCAATTTTCAACGCGATCTTTTATGAGACGTCGATCATCTGAAATTCATATATATATATATGCGCGCGCGCTACTCATAAGCATAATATTACGACTGATTAAAGTTCAAATGAAAATACAACTTACATGTAAATAAAAATTACAGTGATTTTGATTCTGATATTTATTGACCAAATTAGAGAGAGATTAATTACGTAATTTGATGAAGAAATTTAGATAGATGGTGAAGAACATCTGGAAAAGAAAAGGGGAAAGTGGAAATGAGAAACTCCAATCTCCATTGTCTCATGTATACTACACAAAATTATAAAATGAACCAGCGAATATAAAATAATTATATTTTTGCAAATTAGTCCCTGCAAAAACCTCATGATACTTCTTATTTTTTGTGACTACTAATTTTAAAAGAGTGAAAGTCGGAAAGATTATTTATAATCGTATATTCATATTCATTAACTATTGTCTGATCTAATTAGACAGTTACACCAATCTATTGTTACCTTAATAAATACATGATATTAGAAAAGTGCTAATTAAATAATTAATATACAAAACAACAATACTCTAAATTCTAAAATCTAAAAGGGACGCTTTAATTATTATTTCAAGACAATAATTAATGATACTAACATTCATTTGTTATTTGTTTCATCCTTTTCACTACGTTAAATATTTCGATTCCTTTTTTTATTTCCTCAAAACAAACTGAGAGAAATGTCAAATATTAGCCTCCGACATAACGGGTTTCTTGTGTGCAAGCTAGACGAAAAATTCAATATTAATTAAGAATTGACTATAAAAAATAATTATAAGACTTAAAAAACTATAGCATCCAACACTTCACAACAATTAATATCCGTAGTATAATCTCGACTTTTTTTATTAGTTAAAATCTTTTTTTTTAAAAAAAAGGGAAAGCTAATCTTTGTTGGACCATCAGAGTACAAATTTATAATTTAATTAATGAGAAGGAATTCAGTATTCATGATTATTAGTGTCACATCAATGATCATAAAATTTAAATTTAAATAATTATTTATTAAACTCTTAAATAACAAAATTATTTCAATTCTAATTAAAATTAACTATCGCCTGTATAATTTTTTGTTGGACAAATATGGCGTACATGGGTGTATCTAGAATTTTTTTTTTCATTTTAATATTTTTAAACAAACATAATAACAATGATACGGACTTGAATACTTGCATGATTTATATTAATAATTATATTTCTTGTATAATTTCGTGTTCTTTTATTTTAACTAAATAAACTAGCGTGTCAAACAAAGAATTTTTAAAAACAAAGGAGTCCAAAACAAGAGAATTTTAATTTAAAAATTGAGGGCGAGAATTTTAAAAAATGACAAGTAACTTTATTATTTATATTATATGAATTATTATTCACATTAATTATTTTTTTATGTAACTTATTTTTTTACAATATTTTTATTATTGAACTCAAATATCACTAATATGAACAATAACTCACTTAAATTGAATAATAAAAATACTATATAAATAAATTATATAATAAAATCATCAAGATGAATAACAACTCATTTAATCTAAATAATAAATTTGATATCTATTTTGATATCCGCTCCCTAATTTTAAATACAACAATTACGAAAAATAAAAAATAGTGATCAAACCTATTCCTAACAAAAATGACAAGGATAACTTTGTCGCGCAAAATTTCCATCAGAAATTTCAAATTCTGATGAGAGAAACAAAGAAAAAACTGGTATATG
The DNA here is from genome assembly GCA_037678475.1 of x Bolboschoenoplectus mariqueter. NCBI lineage: Eukaryota > Viridiplantae > Streptophyta > Magnoliopsida > Poales > Cyperaceae > x Bolboschoenoplectus > x Bolboschoenoplectus mariqueter. Next base: position 2,014,546 of record CM075236.1, on the reverse strand, counting down.
AGCAATCAACCTAACTTATTCCATCACCCCCATCATATATGCACCCCCCTCTGTTATAAAAAGAAAGAAAGAAAGAAAGAAAAAGAGGGGTTCCTTTACAGACAGAGTCCTCCACGGTTTACATCTCTCTCTCTCTCTCTATTTTCTGATTCCGATTTCTCTCTCTCGCACCAGCTCACCTGGTTGGAAGTTCGCCTTCTCTTCTCTGACAGTTTCGGTAAGTACTAGAAAGTTCTCATCTTTTTTCGATTTTAAAAAAAATAACATTTTGCTACGCCGCTGCTTAAAATGCTGTGCCTTTTTTTTTGCTCAAAAGCAAGTGCTAAAGAAATTCCGAACCATTTCCTGTACCTCTCCTCCCTCAGCAACCAATCTCCGACCGCCGCGTGGCCACATCTGTTCTCCTGCCTCGATCCAATCCATCCTACCACGTTGACTCCCTCCATTCTTTGGTTTCTCGCCTTTCAGGATCGATTTGTGACAGTAGTTGAGCTGCTAAGCTCCGTGCTGGGGGCAATGGCGGAGATTGTTCTGCTCAAATGGAGAGAGAATCGTGTAGCCAAGTGCGCCTTCGCCGTGGTGGGAATCATGAGCACGCTGCTAATCTATGGCATCTGTCAGGTTCAATCCTCAATTTGATTTTGAATCATTTCCATTACATTCGATTTGTGAACGATTAAAATTTAACGGATTCATTGGTTGCTTGATTTGATTTGATTGTTTTCTTTTTATTTCCAGGAAAAGATAATGAGAGTTCCATATGGAATTGAGGAGGAGTACTTTAGATATTCTCTTTTCCTTGTGTTTTGTAATCGTATAATGACATTCATTGCATCTGGCATAGTATTGATAGTAAGTCAAACAACACATGATCCGATAGATTTAGTTCCGTTGATTCATCTGAATGCTGAACTGGTTACATCTTCTTTTTGATATTGTTATTCAGGCGAGTGATAAATCCTTTGATCCAATCGCTCCGGTTTATTCGTATTGCGGTATATCACTGACTAATATACTGACTACTACTTGCCAGTATGAGGTCAATTTTTTTATCCTGTGAGATTTTTTTTGTGTTGTAGATTTTATTCTGGTTTGAACTAAAAGGATAAATATAGTAATAATTGGCCAATTGGGTATTCTTTCAGGCTCTGAAATACGTCAGCTTTCCTGTTCAGACACTTGCAAAATGTGCAAAGATGATTCCTGTTATGGTAACTTTTCCTTAGATAAGAATAGCAAATGAAAACAATTTGATATACATTACATGCTGTTGTGATTTTCCTTTCTTTTTCAGCTATGGAGCACAGTCATAATGCAAAAGAAATATAATGGAAGGGATTATCTACTTGCTGTGCTTGTAACAGTTGGCTGCTTCATTTTCATTCTCTATCCGGTGCTTAATTTCTCCTAGCGCGTCATCTTTTTGTAGGTTGGTAATTTGATTATGTAAATCTAAACTCTTCTAAATGTAGGGATCAGCTGATATAAATCCACAAAAGGGAGGGAGGGAAAGCACAGTATGGGGGGTTTCGCTTATGCTTGGATACCTTGGGTACGCTTTCTGATATGATTTGTCTGTCTTAGATTTTGTATATATTGTCATGTGAAGTTTCTGTTTATAGTATTGCATTTTATTAAAGGTTCGACGGCTTTACAAGCACATTACAAGACAAGCTCTTCAAAGGGTATAGCATGGAAATACAAACACAAATATTCTATACCACTTCTTGTTCATGCCTTCTCAGTCTCTGTGGTAGCTATTTTAATTATAATTTTGTACATCTGCTTTTTACTTATCTAATATATCAAACTTTTATGCATTTTTCATCAAAATTCATTGCCTCACTTTTTACTGCTTTAATAGGGCTTGTATTGCAAGGTCAGCTGCTACCAGCAATTGATTTTATGTTTCGCCACCCTGATTTCTTCTATGATGTTGCTATTCTTTCCAGTGTAAGAAAACTGAAGATCTCAATTTGACCAATACTTGTACAGATCATTCCCAAATGGTATCCTCATGGTTATGTGCATTTTACTCAAAAATGACTTAAAATTGAAGATTTCAATTCAAACGGCACCCACACATCTATACTCAAAGGGACTCAATGTCCAGATTAGCCCCAATTAAGCAGATCTCGACCTCAATCTCTATTTATTGTCAAATTCTACTTTATATTGTACTAATAAGAACAGAAGCCAATCAGAAATAGAAAAAAATAGAAACAATAATATGGCCATTTTTGGTAAAGAGGGAAAATAATACATTTGTGAAGTTCCTAAGTAATAGTAAATATAACGAGTTAATTTATTATCTCAAAGTGCTTGTTATTTGTCCTAAGTTGAACTGATTGTGTAGTTATTTCTACTGGCAGGTGGCAACAGCAAGTCAATTCTTCATTTCCTACACCATTAGAACTTTTGGTGCTCTTACATTTGCCACAGTTATGACAACCAGACAGGTACAATCATTGTAATATCATTATTTTGGTTTGGTTACGGTATATGGGTACTAAGAATAATTGTAACTTCTACATTATTTTCACAGCTTGTGAGCATATTGCTCTCGTGCATCTGGTTTACCCATCCCTTAAGCAGTATCCAGTGGATTGGAGCTGTAAGCATCTATTACTTCCCTTTTTATGCATGAATTCTAACTTTATGAGGTCCATTTTTGCAAATAGAAACTTTGTTTTTATTATGATTGCAAGTAATAGCCATTTTTGTACTTGCATCTTGCTTGCCACATTGTTTCAAAAAACTAGGACAGGGAGCTAAAGCTTAGTGCAGTACAATGAAATTGACAATTTTGCCTCTAACTCTTAGTAGCCCCTTTTTCTTAACTTAAAATCAAAACCTGAGGCAAGAGGCTATCCCTTTTGATCAAAGAAAATTTTGCAACCTGTTAAAAATATTTGCTTAGTGAATGCATAAATTGTTAGGGGTAACTTGGTCATATTTTTCTTTGGCTTACCATCAATAGGAAAGAGCTGAATCTTAATTGCAAACATGTGAATCGGTAAATCTTGATAGAGTTTTTGGAGCAATTTTTGAAAATAACTTCTTTCCTAAACTTAATATTATGAATTGCATTTTTTTGGGTGATCAGGTAATTGTCTTCTCTGCTCTCTACACAAAAAGCTTTTGGAGAAATAAGATCCCACATAAGTCTATTCCGCTTACTCATTTGCAAGGTACTAACACTGCGACTAATGGCTAACTACTTGTTGCACCGAATTTTGAATTAGCTTAAAGGAGTATTGGGATTACAGTGAGTGTTTGGGCAACATGTGCATACTGGCAACACAAATGAAAGAAAAAAAAAACATCATTCCTAGGTTGAATTTTTGACGTTGTTTGTATTTTTTTCCCGGAGTTTATACTCACTGGGTTGAATATTCATTTTTTGTACAATGTTCCTAATCACTTTTGTAACTAGACAGAAATGTGTTGGGTTCTTGCATCTACTTTTTTTTTTCAGCATGACCAATGGATCGTGGGAGAAACATTGAATAGATCCGAATTAGCAATGTAATCATGCTGGGATGGTTGATTAGATCTTGTTTTTTATTTATAAACATAAATTATGTGAAGGCATGGGATTGTTCTTCTAATTTGTTTTCTTATTGTTGACAAGGAAAGTGAGTAATATACAAGTTGTGTGATTTATTTTCAATTGAAGACACCTTATCTTTGTAAAGTACTTGATATAGTAAGACCTTAGACATCCTTGGGAAATATGATTTGATCTATATATGTGTCGTACGATTCAAGTTTTCTCCTGTTTTAGATCTGTGCTCTTCATCTTTATTTTGATATTACTAGCTTTTTATTGTTCTTGGGAGAATTAAGGGGCCGGAAGTGTTTATTCGGTTTTACCAATCAATAAGCAATAAAGCTAAGGTGAGTTTAATTAAGGGTCTGATGAATTTAATTCAAAAATTTATCAAATTGATTTCGAATGATAAATTTAATTTGCTCAATAAGTTCTTTATTTTTAAGAGTTTATAAAATACAAAAAAAAAATAATTTAAGAGTTTTTTAAGTATTTGTTTGAGTTTTTATTAAATGACTTACTCTAATATTCAAATATTTATTTTTTATTATTATTTTAGAACAATTTTAAAAAATCTGAAAAAATAGTTAGAAAATTCTAAAAAAGAAAATTTTCGGTATGATATCATTTCGATAGATTTTTTAGTTAAGCTTATCAAGAATGTTGGTGAATTTAAACTCACCGTAGCTTTACTCTAATTAGAATATTAAAAAGGAAAATGAAAAAGAAGGTATATGTTTATTTTGTACACAGTTGCTTTCGTAAATTAATAGAAGCTGGTATCCCATTTGGGATGCTTTTATCAAAAAAAAGGTATATATTATTATTATTCATGTTGATAGTATATATTAAAAAAATAACAATTTTTCAGATCAATGAGCAAGATAGTCGCAATATTAAAAAAAGACAATAACAAAGTATTAGATAAATAAGTTGAATAATAAAAATTTCGATCTAAGTTATTGAATAATATTAATAATATCGGTGATGATATCTCCTTGATATTTTTCTTTTAAAATAAATTAGTTAATTGGACATTAAAATTAGGATTTTATTTTCTTCAGAAAAAAGATAAATATTTCCCATGTTTAAAGATTTTAATCCACAAAAAATAATTTTTCAGTAAACATGCCCTTTTTCCAACAAAGTTGCTCTTTTTTTAATCTTACCGCTTCTCAACTGCTAGTATTCTGGGTCAGTGGACCACCAAGCTTTCCTAAAAGACCGTTTTTCATGTTTTCAATTTTAGCAAACTAATTTTATCCCAAAAAAAATTGTTACAATCTAATCTAATACAATTTTCTGAAAAAAGAAAATGATCTCTCTCCTCTCTCCTTCCTCCCTTGCCACCTCTCCTCCTCCCCTTTCCCTCTACGTCTCTTTGATCCAATTTCTTGATGAAAAGATAATAATCAAATTATAATTTGATTAAACCGTCTTTTTAAGAACAATGGTGGAGATGCCTCAAGCCCAGTTACAAGAGAATCGCGCATTAAGTTGTGCTTTCGCCATAGCTGGTGTTATGATCACACTTGTCATCTATGGCTTCCTGCAGGTTTCAGAATGGGTTCTTAATTTCCATTTTCAGACCCCATGTTGAGCAAGAAATGAGTATCATCTCTTGGGGTAAAAATGTTAATTAGATTTTGTATGCAATTTAAGTTACTCTCTATATGCAGGAAAAAATCATGGCAGGTGAATACGGAACTGGTGACAACAAGGAAAAGTTCACATTTTCAATATTTCTTGTTTTCTGCAACCGAATCACAACATCCACCGTTTCTGCTGCTGTTTTACTGGTACATCGTTTGTAAGAACTTTTTATAAATTAAAGTTTTCTTTTGAAGTGTAATTTTTTTTTAATTGCTGATATTGTTCTCCTATTATAATTATTAGGCTACTAATAAATCAGTGAATCCGGTAGCACCAATTTACAAATATTGCAGTGTCTCTGTAACTAACATAATTTCAACAACATGTCAATATGAGGTTAGTTCCATCTTCAATTTATGTGATTGTTTCTCCTTTTATTGCTAAAATGTAATTTATGTGAAGCATACCTTTTCAGATAGTAAATTGTTATCTTGAATTTTATTCAGGCTCTCAAGTTTGTCAGTTTTCCAGTTCAGACATTGGCAAAATGTGCAAAAATGATACCCGTCATGGCAAGTTTCTTTAATACAAATTTAACATTAAATATAAGCAGCTCACACGAATTTACTATTCAAAAAGAACTTCACATTAATCATCTTTATCACACCATTTTTTTTAATTTATTGTTAATATCAGGTCTGGGGAACTGTAATAATGCAAAAGAAATATAATGTGAAGGACTACTTATTGGCGGTGTTCGTGACCTTAGGTTGTTCGTTATTTATTCTTAACCAGGTAACTAAATTTTTAATTTACAGCAATGCTAGAACTTGTTATACTTTCTTACTATATTTTGAAAGAAATATGTTGCTATTTGTTATATAATGCAGCCATTGTTAAACACAGAGAAGTCAAGAAGAGAAAGCACAGTGCATGGCGTCTTACTTATGCTTGGTTATCTAGGGTATAATTTCAACACTGAATTATTGATCTTGGAATCTAATTTGATTTGATTTCTGACTTATGTGGTGTGCAAATTCCAGGTTTGATGGGTTCACAAGCACATTTCAAGATAAACTTTTCAAGGGTTATGAAATGGAAATACAGAACCAAATTTTCTTCACAACTACTTGCTCTTGCTTCATCAGTTTATGTTGTAAGTTGTATGAAATATTCATATATGAAGCTTATTTAAATGTTTTGAGTTGAAAATAACATAAAATTCTCCTTCATTGAGTAGGGCTCATCTTCCAAGGAAAGTTGGTCCCAGCCATTGATTTTATGTTTCGCCATCCAGACTGCTTCTTTGATGCTATGGTTCTCTCTTGTGTAAGAATCAACAAGAAATTTTTACAGAAATAAATCCAACAATTTAATTTGTCAATTATTTATTCTTTTCTATTTTACAATGTAGGTAGCTACAGCCAGTCAATTCTTCATTTCCTACACCATAAGACACTTCGGTGCTCTCACATTTGCCATTGTGATGACAACTAAACAGGTGCAACATTATAAAAAGTTTCTGATTACTCAACATGTTTATATGTCTAAACTCTTCATACATACCTTAATTTGTGCCTGACAATGGTATATATATTTTGCTTTCAGCTGGTGAGCATTGTGCTTTCCTGCATATATTTTTCACATCCCCTTGACCTTATGCAATGGCTTGGAGGAGTAAGTATTCATCTTTCCTTTGTTTTCTTTCAAACTCCCCTTTATTTTTCCTGTTTTGCTTTCTGACTGATATTCTGGTATTTTTTACGATCAGGCAATTGTCTTTGGGTCTCTTTATGCAAAGAATTTGTTGAGAAATAAACCAGAAGGACTGCCAATTAATGCTCAGTAAACTGGTACAAGAACGACAGATAAGAGTTGATTGAAGTTTGGAATTTTGAAAAAGATCCAAATTAATTTGCATACAGTGAGCTTCCATTGTCATACAGTGACTCTATTGTTGTAAAGAAAAGGTGCAGATTTGTACCAGTAGCACAGAAAGGTGTAGGAGGTGTAGAAATTTTACTGTAAATACACCGATGAAGATTTTGTGGTGAAATCTATTGGCTTAGTAAAGTCAAAAGGCATGGATATGTTCTAGGCATAGAAATTTTTCTTTTTCCTTTTTTTTTTGCTTTATCTTCTTGATGTTTAGACAAAAATTAATTTGCTTGCACAAGCAAAAGATGCTTCCTGATGTATATTTGATCTTACAATTGTTTACTTTGCCAAAAGATTGAATAACCAAGATTTTATTTTTATAGCTTGCTCGATTGGAGCTAACCATTTCCACGTCCCAACATAACCTCAAACTTCCAGACAACAACTTCTTACCTCATCATCTAAAACATCCATCATAGCAACATTTTAACGGCAGTTCGTAATTGTAGTACTTCAGAGGTTTCCCATCTTGCTCCCATGAAAAGAACCTCCAATTAAAATACAAAAACACTTTAATTATGCCTCGATAGGGAAGAAACCATTACCGATCTCGTTTGCCAACTAGCATACTGAGTCATTGCACCTTCGTCACTGTCTCAAGCTTTTGGTTCAACTGTCAGTCTAGCTATCATTACTTCGTTCAATCAACCACCATTTTCTATGATTCTTCTTCTTCACAGTAATTTTGTCTGTAACACTTCTGGTACCCCCCCCCCCCCCCCCCCCAAATTCATCAACAAAGTTTGTTGCCTGTATATTTAGACGCAATAAACATTAGCACCTTCCTAGTTCTATAAGAATGTAACACAAGAGGTCATATAGCTTGCACAAGTTTCCATTAGTTTGATTATAATATATGAGCACTATGCACTCTTTTATTTCCTAAACAGATTAGCAAACAAAAAAAGGAATGCTTGACACCAGCTCATGCTGTTCATGTCTGTAACAGAAAATCTAAGTTTGTGAGGTGGAGCAAGTTCAAAAAAAGGTTTACAAAACCTGATTGCAGTCCAACAACTTCAGTTAGACCCTCCACAGAATACAACACAATGAATAAAAATGTGTTATTTTACTATTGTAATTAGTAAAGAGTAGCTGGCAATTTTTATATGGAAGACAAGTTCATAATATAAATAATACGAAAACTATTGGAGTGCCAAATTGCTAATAGCAAAATGATGACTTCATTACAAATATTGCCCTGATAAAATAATCATCATAACATTATAAAATACAAACATGGAATTTTCTCTATTCGATTTTTGGCAAATGCAAGATGGGAAATCAAAATAATTCAATACATCTAAATTTTAAGTGACCACAAATTATTCCTCTCTATACATGAAAGACATCCAAAATTGTAAATCATTATGAGATGTGCCAAAATGCTATTATGAGATGGCTTTATATCCCCCCTCATCAAGCTGCTTTGCTAGAGAACTATCACCAGTCTTGACAATTTTACCCCCCTCCTGCATTACCAAAATGACACAATCATTACCCACAGCTTGTCAAATAGGTAACTCTATATATTGATAACTAAGATATATCATCTGTCTCATGAATTCCCACTCAAATTTTATAATTAATTCAAGTGAGCCATTTAACTTTTATTTTGCTCTGAATCAAACCAATCAGTGTCCTTAACCTTCAAAACAAACAACACAAACAGTCTCCTCCATTTTCCCATCCTTCTCAAGTCTCATTCACCACTGTATTATTGATTTAACAAGAAGAAAGAGGGTGTGGGATAATGGAATCAGTAGGAGATAGACATGGAGATCATAGTTTATTATTTTTGCTCGTTGGGTATAAAAGAGACAGCGGGGACCTGCTTGGACAAAAAAAAAATTCCAATAGTTCTCAAGGGAAGGATGTATTGGAGTAGAGTGGCCAAAAAATTCCAATAGTTCTCAAGGGAAGGATGTATTGGAGTAGAGTGGCCAATCGTTGACCTTTTGATGAAAATCGGCCTAGTAGTTATAAGGTGCAAAACACAATTCAAATAATCAAATTAGATAGGCCTACCATTATATGCACATAACTGGGTTGGATTAGTTCCAGGAGGCGCTGATAATGTGTGATCATTAAAACAGAATTGTTTGGTTTTAATAGGCCTTTAACAGCACTGGACACATCTTGAAGTGCATCCACATCCAAGCCGGAGTCGACTTCATCTAAAATCGCCAAATCTGCCTCAAGAACCTGAAAATGTTAATAGAAGAAAGAAAAAAAAAACATAAAACATCAGATGATCATGTGCTTAGAAAATAAAAAGAGGCCTGATTAGTGTCTCAAACCTTTTTAACTAAAAACCAAAGAAATACTACTCAAACTCATGTATTTTTGAGCTAGGTGATTTATCTTTGTGGTAATAAACGCTGTTAGGATAAGAAGCTAGTTGCCACTTATTGACAAGTCCAAATCTCAACACAAAATAACTGGTAATTTCAAGAATCAAAGTGTATAGCTTTCAAATTAGAAATGTAAAAGCCTTACCGCTAGTTGCAAAATTTCATTGCGCTTCTTCTCGCCTCCACTGAAACCTTCATTAACATTTCTATCTAGTAAAACTGGGTCCATTTTCAGTGAAGAGAGCTTTGGACCCAAGTAACCATAGAACTGTCGGAGAATCAAAATAACAAAAAGTAAATGTGAATAATCATGAGTGTTCAACCTAAAGTAAGTAAAAACCTATAAGCTTGACAATTGTAGAAGCAACTGGGGAAAAAAAGAAACATAATATTGGGTAATGTATAGAAGTTAAAACCTATGCTCATTATAAAATAGAAAAAGACAATGTCAGCCAGCCTTTCAAATCAACCCGACAATAATGCTATAGCAAGACCATAAAGGCTTCCAAAACAGGACCATATAAATTCAAATTTCTCTTGTTCAAACTTGATATCGCTCAAAGGGCATTTTAGCAGGGTAAAGTACACCTTTGCAGAAGTTCATTCTTCATTACTACAATGTAATTTGTCCAAAAACAAATGATTACAAGAAAACACTTATGTACCTCAAGTGGTTCCATGGGTTTCAAACCGTTTTTCTCTCGACGTGCATTGAGTGCCATGAGCATGAATTCAAAATTGCTCACACCGGGTATTTCAATGGGTGATTGGAAGCTCATGAAAAGACCAGCATGTGATCTTTCCTCAGGTTCCTTTTCTAACAAATCCTCTCCTTTGAATATGACACTGCCCCCTGTTACTTCATAGTCAGGATGTCCAACAAGAACCTGGTAAAAAAGAATGGTGTTCATAACTTGGACGATATATTGCCTAACTAGGGAAACATATTGGCAGCACCAAATTTTTGATAAAGAGAACAGTGATGTATTTAAATATCAGCTTGTACATACATCTCTAGGAACAAAATTCCTTCATGAGATAAAGAGGACTGGACACAGTTGGAGTGGGTTAGTATAATACCGGTATCAAAATCCTTATTTTGACCAAGCAAAAGACATTGGATGCTTCACTTTTGAGTTTCCATTTTATCAAGGGCAATCCTTCTCATTTGAACGGTTATTGTACCAACATGCAAGACTGGTATTGCTTTGATGGGAGATAACCCGTGCAAAAGGCCACCAAATTCTTATTAATTCAAATTACAGAATCATGCGAAAAGAGGATTTATATTACATAAGAAGCACTATCTGGAAATTTGTTCAAGCTCACTTGTACAGATACTAAACCATCAAATCAATGAAAAAAGCTTAAAAGAGCATTAGATAACACTAGAAGCATGGGTTTAGCAAACCAGTTACCTTAGAGAATGTGCTTTTCCCTGACCCATTCTTCCCCATAATTGCATGGACCTGTTAAATCACGAAATTTACAAAAAAGAAAAGAAAATGAACTAAAACTAAGTACTCTAACAAAACAACTGTAAAGGTTAAATAATCTACACACCTTACTTTTGCCTCTCAATTCAAATTACTCAATTCCAACAAAATAAATCAACTTCAAACGTCTGTCTAACAGTACTACTAGCTCTCCTCTCTCTAGTTTCTAATAAAATTTTCTAATTATTCTATTTGAACCTAACAGGTCATACTGACAAATGATTTCAGTAAAAACACCAAAGAAGAATAAGATACCTCGCCTTCACGGATAGTGAGATCGACGCCATGGAGAAGCTCCTTCCCGCTCTCCTTTACGACAGCCTTGAGGTCCCTTACCTCCAGCAAAACTTTCGGCGTTCCCGCCGCGACGCCACCAGAGGCGCCGGAGTCGACGGCGAGCGTCGCTCTCGGGAAGTTTCGCAATCGTGTTTGGGTCCAAACCCGATTAGCGGGGCGGATTGAAGGAGACGGCGAGACAGTGAGAGATGAAGAGAAGGAAGCGACCGCCATGAGTACTACCTTTCTTTGACCAGAGCTTGTGTTTCTTTGGAGGAGATAATCGCTCAAAACTGGGCTCAAATGCCCCAATTCAATAATGGGTCGGATTTGGGCCTGCTAGATAGCGTGTCTAAAGTCCAATAAGATTCTAAGGGATCTTCTCTTTCGCAAGATAAGTGGTATAGTGGATCTGGACCTGAATTCGGGTCGTCAAAAAGAGAGATCTAAAGGTGGGAATCTATTGATTATTTAATAATTTTAACAATAATTTTTTAAATAATTCCGAAATAATTTTAAAATATTTTAAAAATAAAAAAAATTTATACACATATTTTTGATCTTATAGATTATAGATTATAGATTGATTGTCTTTCAAGTTTAATATAATTTAAATATAATTAATATTTCATTAAATACTATTAAATATAAACTGTAGTAAATATCATAAGTTTTAATAGTTTTTATGAAATATTAGATGATACTTAAATTAAATAAAATTTAAAAAACAATCAATCTAAATTTTAAAAAAAATATACTTTTTTTTATTTTAAGATTTTATTAATTATTTAAAAATTTATTGTTAAAACTATCAAATTTTTAATTATCAGATAATTTCCATCCAATAAAGAAACCTCAAGAGTAATCCCATAAGTCGGGTGGGCTCCATTGTATAAATTGGCGTGATATGATATGTTCGAATAACATTCTTTTTTTTTATTGACCAATCTGACCACGCGACTTGAATTTCAACCATTCCCACTATCACTATGCTTTCTATATTGGCAAATTAGAAGTGTTGGGAGCGGAGACCAGGAGAGAGGGAAGATGGCTTGCTGCATTTCCACTTAACTTGCGTGGATTTCAACTAAAGGTACCCAAAAGTAACTATTTTAATTTACTCTGTCTACACGACTCCTTTCTTCTTCTTTTTTAATTTACAAAAAAAAAAAAGTTACCATCATACGATAGGATATGAATTCTATATTTTTTTTCTATGATATATTTATAAATAAATGATATATGAGATTTATTAAAATATGTAGTCCATCGTTGTATGATCATCTTAATATATTTGTCACTAGTAAAATTCAAAGAATACTATCTTACAACTTCACAATTACAAAGTAAAAAAGGAACCCTTGCCATATTCAAAAGTAACATCCCGTAAGCTGTATAGCATTAAGCATGCCTAGTCGAATCAAAGAGGATTAACACATCCGTTTTTTTCTCCGCAGCTCACAAAAGTACAAAGCTTATAGCCTTATATATTAGCTAGCAGCCGCGTCATCCCCCACCTCACAGCATCAAAGGCCCAAAGCGCCTTCTTGCCCACTCAACATTATTTAATGGCCAGGATCTCTCCACGTCATATCATCCCTTTCAATCCTCATCGACCGAGATGCTTCAGAGGAGACTTTTCAACAGAATAATCCGTAAACAAAGTTGCAAAAATCTATATGCAGGAGGGTACGACCGTCCACGAACAAATATCGTAATTGATAATTAATTAATTAATTATGTAATCAACTTGGAACATAATATCCCGTAGAATTTCTCTTCACTCACTGGTCACTAGTCACTACTCGCCAAGGAATAAGTACAATCCCACCCACTTCTGACTTCTTTTGGGGTGGAAAATATTTACATAGAATCCTTAAAAAACAAGAAAAAAAATACAAAAATATCAGCGCGATACACCACACCATACAACGCCAAGCATTGATTAATTTCGCCAGGCGATAGGCACTGTATCATTAAACAATCCGTAGGAACTCCCGCCATTTCGAAAGCGTCAAAGGGCATTTACGTCATTTCACTCCGACAGAAGAGAACACGTCTGCGTCAAGGTCACCGAGCTCCATCTTCAGATCCAACGGTGCGCAGTAGAGATCCGTCAGATCCAAAGGTGAGAAATCGACACTGAGACCAAGAGCATCCACGTCACCAAAACCGCACCCAAACCCGAACTCCGACAGCATCTCTTCCTCCTCTTTGTAACTGAGAACAGAGACTGGAGAGTCAAAACGAGGGGGCGGATCAGGTTTCGAAACAGGCTTTGGTTTCGGTTCGGGTGGATTTCGGGTTGAGAAATTTGTAATAGCCTTTGAACCCTTTAGAGCAATAGCAGCTCTGTCATAGACAGCTGCAGCCTCTTCGGCTGTGTCGAAGGTACCAAGCCATACCCGCTTTCTCTTTAACGGGTCTCGGATCTCAGCAGCCCACCGGCCCCAGGGGCGTCTTCTCACCCCCCGAAAATTATTCCTTGAACCCGTTAGTTCTCTTATCGATGCCTTCCTTACAGACTTGTGCCTCACCGGTGCACGCACAGGTACAGGTGCCGGTGCAGGAATCTTGATGCTGATCTCATGAACGCGGCGCTTCAGTTGACGGCGATCAAAGGAGTCTTCTTCCTCGCTCGACGAATAATCGGTTGCATCAGGATCAGTGAAGTGGATCCGCACCACCTTACGCGATTTTGTGGTGCCAGAAAAGGATTTACATGAACTGGACATGTGATCTAAGAACTTCGTCTTCGAAGCCCCTTGGCACTGGCTCTGACGTGCGATTTTACGCGATTGCATCGTACCAGAGCTTACTGAACTGTCTCTATAAGTTAACCCGAGGTTCCATGCGGAACTTTCTCAACTTCAGTGTAACAGAAGCTCCCCTTGACTTCTGATTTGGAGGCTAGGGTTTAGGTTCAGTCAAGGGGTCGGATCAATGGCGGGAAAAAAAGGGAGGGAAGAAGGAGAGAGCAGAGAGGAGCAATTGAAAAAGAAAAAACAGAGAGGAAAGTAAAGAGAGCAGAGCAGCTGAGCAGGTAGTGGGAATTTTTAAGGCACGAGATCGCACTTTGTTGATCTTATCCTTTCTTAATTTCCAATAATGCCCTTCGTTGCTCCCTCCAGCTGGCAGTCCTGCTGACGTGTGCTCAGCACTGTGTAATATAAAAAGACTAGATTACCCTTCTTACAGATTGTCGCTAGACATCCAACGGCTCTGATTCGCACCGATCTCTCTATTATTTGGAGGAGCCGTCAAAACAGTGAGGACTGTTCTTCGTCAACTGTGTAACTAACTATACATGTGGACGTCAGCAGAGGTGTCTGGGCTGTTGCCTATGGGCAGGATGGTAAATTCGTATTGCAAGGCCGCCTCGGATGGGCCGTAAGTGGGTCCCAAGTGACCGTGCTATGCGCCATGGTTGCAGGGTTTGGTCGGATGGGGCCCATCAGTCAGCCTTATGAGATGCGGATAGGCCCACTTCCTCTTCCTGCAGACTTTTGACCACGTGGCAGATCAGATTTTCCTTCGTAATCCGGATTCTCTGTGATTAAACGGACTAGTCGCACCGTGAAAGCTATTACTGCCAAAACGAATTTCGAACAAAGTGCTAATATAACTTAGCTAAGATACTTATTAAAAAAGAAAAATGTTACGGAATATTATTATTAATATTATCGATACAAATTTTATTATATATGATAAATAAATTATTATGTATATTAACGATTTTATTTTGTACAATATTTTTATTATTCAACTTAAATACTACTAATATATATAACAAATTTATTTAAATTGAATAATAACAATATTGTACAAAATAAATTTATATAATAAAATCATTAATATATATAATAATTTATTTAAAATATATAATAAAGTTTGTATGGACAACGATATTAATAATTATATATGTATATCCGCTCCCATTTAAAAAAAATTTGCTAGCGTCGATTGCCTAGCATCCACCACAATTTTCTAATTTGATCAGGTAAATATATCTATTTTTTTTGAAAAGATAGTTTATTTAGGATTATAGTTATTTTATATATAGGGGTGACCAAGAATTTGATGATCGTAATATTGCTCGTTCAAATGGTTAAAGCAGGCAATAATAAAATAAGGATGTTCAACTGGTTGAATTTGTTTAGTTTTAACTGAATATAATTTATTTTAGATAACATGATTTGATTTTTTGGTTTGGTTCGATTAAAAATTATGATAGTTCGATTTTCAAGTTATGATTTGATTTTGATAAATAAAAAATCAAACAAATCAAATAAACTGAAATATTAGTAATTATGTCATCTTGTATGTCATATATATTAATTAATATACAAGTTCTAAAGTTAATATTATTATTAATTATAACTTAAAATTTTCATACTAATTTTTTTTAACTGAACTAACCGATTTAGGGTTTTATTCATACGAATCTATTTGTACTTCGGCGGTTCCATTTATTTGGTCAATTTAGTTTATATTATGTAAATCCAATAAAAATTACTTGGACAAATTTATTTCTGTTTGTAGTAACCAACCAATTAGATGCCTCTAATAATAATTAGCAAATAAATACGCTCTACTGTGTTTTGGACTGCTTTTAATATTAGTATATTATTTTTTGAGGTGTTAGATGTACATATAGTGCATTTTATAAAATTTTATTTGCATGATATAAAATATTAACTATTTTTAGAAGCATTGAAATTAATTAGAATATTAATGGTAGCACAAATGTTTGAGAATTATAAATAATTACATACAACGAAAAAATGATTCTAATTTACATTTCAAAAAATGAACCGAAATATATAATTTATATTATAACAAAAGAACATAGGTGAGATGCTCATATATGATATGATAGATATTCATAGTTAATTACATGCGGATCGATTATAGATTCATATATAGTAGAAAATAGAGCGCACTACACTGCGCTGTGAAGAATTTGTCATTAATTTCTTATCACATACAAAATATGATTATTAGCTAATTGCATATGAATGTGAACCGTTTTTTTTTATGAACAGTGACATAAATAGTAATCATTAGTAATCTTGTTGGAATACCATTCCTCGTTACTGTGGATAAACAATAATCTTTCCTAAGGATTTATATAGTGCAAGCAATAATCATGAACAATATCTTCTCAGAATAGTAATCGCAAACAGTATTTTCTTAGATTATTGTGAAAAGTAATCATGAACAATATCTTTTCGGAATCTTCTTGAATTATTGTTTTTCGATATTGTAAATAAACAGTAAACTTTCCTGAGGATTTATATAATTATAGGTGATATGGCATAGTTATTAGTTATGACGCATGATTTATACCGTCCTATTATTATGCACAGATCTTAAACTCTCTCCTTTTATCCAAGTAATTCAAATAATTGTGACTATGAAAATAAATACGGATTTAATTCAAATATAAAAGTAATGAACTTTTTGAATCTTGACTTGCGATTCTTTATACATGCAGTTGCTCTGCCACGTGCCACTCAAAATTAAAAATTAAAATAAAAATAAAGATAAAACTTTAAATACGAATCCAATAATATACGTGGAGGATTTATTTATTAAACAGAAAACATTTTCCAAGTTCCAGCCAATAGTTGTGCTTCTTGAAATTCAGATCTTATTTAATTTACTCCGTCAAAATCTTTCCATGATCACCCCCATATTAAGAATCAACCATTCGTCAACTTTAATGACTATAGATTTTAACTACCATCTCTCACAAGTCACATCAGATTATGACATTATATATCCAGTGCAAATACTTCCTATTATTTTTCTCATTATTTGGGACATTTTTCTCCGGATGATTCGAACCTTGAGAAAGGTTAATATCGTCATTTAACTCAAAAGACGAAAGGATTGGACAGGCCGGGACCACCTCAGCACGCCGCCACAAAAGGCCACTGGCGAGATTCAGTCGCGGGAAGAGAAAGCAACGGCGTTAGATCATGCCACGTGGAGAGATTGCTTGAATGGACGGCTCAGAAACCGTCACGTGGCAGTCTTGTTTTGGGGGATTTGGCGCGAGACTTAACTGAACACAACAGCGAACGGCGATGGCGAGAGGAGAGTGTTTTTAGTTCTCACGCTTTACCTCTCTCCACGTGCTGAGCACGTGCTGAGATTCGGAAGATCTGGACCGTCCATCAGACGGATAATTCATTCCATATGGCCATATGGGTTTCCAACTGCGAGTCTTAATCTAAAGTTATAGTTGCGATAGTAGAAATTTTATTACACACGATCTTTATCATGCGATTCGAACCTAATGTTTATGATTCGTCGCAGCTTTTTAAAGAAAATATTTGAGATTCGTATTGGTCTACGATAGAGTTTAAGTTGTGTATTACAATTTTTATGAGAAAGAAATTGTAGCAGTGGATGTGAATTGTTGACAGTGCCACCTTGCATGACTAAGTACAGTGAACTCAATAAATGCCACGGATCTAAACTGGAGGATTAGATTGGTGGTGGAACCTTGTCTTTTTTGTTCCCTTTAGTTGGAAAAAAAAAAAGGTCCAGGTTAAAGAGACATAAATTCCACTGATTGGATTTGAATTGTTTATGGTGTTATTGTTATCTATTTTTATGTATCAAGGTGTTAAGGTGGGATTGCTCATTGTTTTGTATCACACATCGATAAATTAAATTTCAAAAGATTTTTTTAAATTCTCAAATAATAAAATTAATTGATTAGATAATTTTTTTTACATATCATGTTATATATGTATACATTTAGAGTTGTATCATTTTGATGGCCATTGAACTGAAATCAAAATCACATTAACCCTCCCATGATTAGTGATCATATGACTTAGGATCTCCCTTTATGTACCAATAACCTAAGAATATAGTAAATATGTAAGTTTAATTTGCAGTTCATGGCTTGAGAATGAAATTATTTGTGTAATCTCACTTGAGCTTGACTTAATATAGTTTGATATGTATTTGTATTAAATTATTTAAAATATTCATGCATTAATATAAGAGAAGTGATAATTGCACCTTTTATTTGAAATCAGATGTATTTATATTTCTTTCAGAAAATATTTATTTATAATTATAAACATATTTGTACCTTATATTACTAGAATTAAAAATTATGCAAATTGTATTTTTATTTGTGCAATAAAATATTTTACTAGAATATTTCTATAGTCATCTAGAAAAGAAAAAGTGATAAAAACTTTTTATACTAACTATAAATACTTACAAATTTAGATATAAATAAATTATTTATTTAGTATAAATATTTTTAATATGCTAGCATGATTTGAATTTCATCAAGGTGGTTCATGAGATAACTCTGAATTTATTAAATTGACTTGAAAGGATGAATTAAAAACTTTATATCTACACAAGTGATTCCGTATGCCAAATTTGTAACTTCGTTTTCATAAAGTCGAGCTATAAAAAACAATGAAAAATTAACTCTTTAAATAAACTTTTAAATTTCATATTTATGATTCGTTTGACTTTATATTAAATTAAATTTAAAATTTTAGAAATTCTATATGAAACTTTTTTTTTGAAATAAGAATTCCCATTAGTCCAGGTATTTATTTATTTTCAAATGTCACTTGCAGAATTTAAACTTATATTTTTTCATAAAAAGATAAAATATATCACCATTGTATTAAGTATGTGGTTTTAGTTCAGTGTTGAAGTTGAATATAATAAGTTTTGAGATTGAACTTACAAAAACAAAATTCCTGGTGACAAGTCCTGGGCATTATTATTTCTAATTTGTCAGAATAAAATTCCAACACGTTATCAAATATTCAAGTACTTAATTAGCACAACCAGCAGTCTCCAGGACTAAGAAAAACAATTAAATTAAAATTAGACATTTGTATCCACCCAAGTTTCCAACAAATCAAGCCGTCTTTCAAACATATTTTAATTAGTCACTTTTAATATATGTCTCTTGAATCTTAGAACGAATAAAAGAGAAAGGCAATATACAAAAAGTGCCACTACCAAAGATTGACTTCTTCTGTGAATATAAAATATTTAGTGCTACTCACGTGAATGAATGACAGTGGGGCCCACTGCTATTAATTAGTCACTGGTTAGTACTGAGATTGTAGTTCAGAGTTGAGACAAAATAAATTCTGTTCAAGAGATTCTCGTGCAACTAAAAAGCAGGATTGTTTTTTTTTTTGATATTTTCAAAATAAGGATTTTTCATATTTATTTATTTTTAAATTTTTTTAGGAATTAAAGTGACATTTTTATGTAGAGAAATAAGTCTTATTATTATCTGTATTAGATATACAGTTCATTAAAATCAAGATGTTGATTAGAGATTTTTGCAAATGAATTAGGATCCATTGATAAAATAGAAAAAATAATGATAAATATATTGATTGATTGTATATACTTTTTTTTAAATAATTTCAATATTATTTGATGTTCCATCACATATTGTTAAATATTTTAGCTTTCATGTTTATTTAATGCTGATAAAAATGATATTGATGTGTATAAGGTATAAATTATATTTCACTTGTTGGATTTCAAAATTATACAAGGAGCAGACACCAAAGTATAAAAAAAACAAGGTCTCTATCAATTTTTGAACAAGTCCTTTAATTCAATTTTTTTTCTCTTTGTAAATGAGATTAGTAAAATTGAAGCTGAATTCACAAAATTACAAAAAAAAAAATGTCACTAAAAGAACGTCGAGAGATAAAATCTGGCCGTGAATTAAAATTTTATAACGAAATGTGGCAATATTCAATATTCAACCCATCTAAATTAACAATCCAGCCCAAAAAATTAGCAGAGAAGCCCAAATAAGACTCTGATAAATAAAATAAAAAATAAATGAGCTGAGAGGTCATTGGCATTGAGGTAAAGAGGCTGAGAAGTACACCTAAAAAAAAATATTTAAGAGGCCCATGATCCAAAAAAAAAAAAACAGAGAAGGGAAAACTAGTGATAATGCATATTTTTTAAAGAGGATTAATAATTATATTTCTTATTCGTATTTTTTAATTACATTTTAAATATTTAAATCTATTTAACATAATTTTTAAATTAAAATTTAGAAATATATATTTTTAAAAATTATTTATATTTAATAACGTTAAATTCAGATAAGAGATGTATGTATAATTTAAGATACAATGATACATCTTCTGTTAGATGTCACTGTCAAAAATCAAAGGTTGAGTTCACTCTTGTCGTATTATTTATTAATTAAATATTGTCAAACAAAAGAATTAATAGGCGTACACTGAAAGGCACTTGATGTTGACCATCGACCTTCTTATCCATCTCTAACTAATTAATGAAAAGCTCACCACTTGATATTTATTGGAAAAAATAAATAGAGCTGTCGTGGAAGTCTCTCATTGGTCCTTGTTTTGACTAATTCGCATCTTTCCTATTCACTGGGTCCCACCGCTTCGACCATTCCAGAGCAAAAGACGAGAAACTGGGACCCACCAAATAGGAAAAGATATAGAATTATAGACCATTAACCATTGAAAGATTTTTATCACATGATGATATCTTCTTCCACTTCGGACGACTCAAATAATAACTAACGGCCGCACACAAATAGAAACAAAAGAGCAAAAAGAAAATTAAGAAACGACTTGACCAAACTCAGTTGTCTGGCCTCCACAAAGTGATTCCACAAAATCTCCATGGAAATTCCATCTGCTGTTTGAACAATCTTGGTTGAAAATTATTGATCCCATGTATGTCTGCGTGAACAAACAAACATCATTTTGGCGTAAAGGGGTTCCAAAATATCGCATGTCGATTATAATAGATGATAAGTGGTTTGTAATTTTGTATTGAAACAGAATTGTTTGTTTGGAAGTTAAGTAATTGATGCATATATACTGTAGATGTTAAATTTGGCTTTGTGCAAACAAAGAAGCTCACAAATTTCTGAACATCTTCTTCTTTTCAAAATAATATCATGATCAATGGGTTAATTTAATGGCTAAAATAATATTCTTTATATGAAAAATCGCAGATTTAAAATTTGAATAAAAAAATATTTATAAATATTTAAATTTAAATGATTTTAATTTTCATTTTTATCTGAAAAAAATATCAAGATCAATGGGAGAAACCTCAAAATCACACGAAAGTACTGGTGCAACTTTTTTTCATTAAATTTTGCCAAATAAAAAAAAGGAGGAAACCGAGAAGCCTCAAAAGGAATACAACCCGATTATGCACACAGGAAATTTGAATGGACAAATTACATATTGATTGCAACTCCACTAATTAATCACTGAACCAATAGGCAACCAACTTAATTTGTGATCTTACTTCATACAGAAAGAAAAAGAAATAACTGATTGGATATCAAAAAGAACAAAATAAAACAAGCCATTACAAGCAATGGAGCATCATGATCGATCTTGAACCTTTAGCAGATGCAGTTCATTAAAGCAAAGCGAAGATTATTTGATAATTGATACATATTTAGTAAATTCTGTGAAAGTAAACACATACAAATTTTATACAAATACAAGATCACCGTCCCTTCTGGTTCACGAGCTGCGAGAAAACACCGCTAGGCGTGAGCTTCTCAGAATCTATACTCGCAATACTCCTCCCTCCCATGCTTGTAGTTGTAGTTGTAGTGCTAGTTGATTCCAAAGTAGATTCATCAGTTAGCTCTTTCTTTCCAATGATGACAGCCGGCGTCTCCGATCCGGATGTGGTCCCGCCGAAGGAACTTCTGTTTTCTTCTGCATTTTGTTCCAATTGCAGCACGAATTCTAAATTCCAAAGCACGTCGCCAATGGTTGGTCGGTTAATACCTTGATCGGCTAAACACTTCTCAGCTGTTTCGGCATATTTTTTTAAGCATTGAGGTGCAATTTGGCCTCTCAGGTATGGATCGATGATCTCTTCTAGAATGCCCTTTCTCTGACAAATCAGGGCCCAGTCTGCCAGGCTCACCTGTTCTTTCGGTACATCGGTGCCTATTATCGGTGGCCTTGCACACAATACTTCGAACAAAACCACGCCGAATGAGTACACATCAGATTTTTCAGTCAACTGTTGCCGTCTGAAGTACTCCGGGTCTAGGTACCCGAAGCTCCCCTTGACTACTGTGCTCACGTGCGTGTTGTCCAGTGTTGGTCCCGTTTTTGACAATCCAAAATCTGATACCTTAGCAACCCATTTTTCATCCAAAAGAATATTGGTAGTTTTCACGTCACGATGAATTACAGTATGTTTTGCACCTGTATGAAGGTAGTGCAGCCCCCGAGCCGCACCTATGCAAATTTCAAGCCGCTGCTTCCATGTAAGCGGTGCATTTTTGGTTTTGTAAAGATGCTCCCGGAGTGTCCCATGTGCCATATAGTCGTATACTAATATCATTTCATTTTTCTCTTCGCAATAACCAATAAGGGATACGAGGTGGCGATGACGAAGCTTAGACAACAACTCAATCTCGGTTTGAAATTCGCGGACCCCTTGCCCAGATAACGGGTTGCCCCGCTTAATTGCAACCTTTGTTGATCCATTATCAATTTCACCCCTGTAAACTTTTCCAAATCCTCCAACACCAATAATTAGGGCTTCGTCGAATCCATTCGTTGCTGCTAAAATCTCGTTAAAGGAGAAATATCGGCAAAGATTAGCCGGTAAAGATGTGTTATGGCTACCAGTACCGATACCTGTACTAGTGGTATTTGTCTTACTAGAGAAATTAGATTGAGAATTTGAAATTCCATAGCGAGAGAGTGGAGTCCATACAGTTGCCTCTTCAGACGCCTTATCTTTCTGTTTCTGCCGCTTGTAAATCATAAACAAGTAGATACAGACAATGAACAAGAAGAGCAAAACACCACCGACAACTCCGCCTGCAATGATCTTTCCTTTTGACTCGTTATGTTTGTTGTTAAAAGTCCGACTTGGATCCACTACGTTTTTTGGTGGGGGTATCGGATTCAAACCCGCAAGGTTGTTTTCAACCATTGTGCTCATCTTAAACACCTCGAGACCATTCAATATTGCATCAAAATACTCAGATCCCGTTGAACGATCTGGGTGAAGTGCAACCCACATATCTACTTGACCCGACCCAGCAGTAAGAATTACATAATCCTTGTAAACAGGTTTACCGATTCCACCACTCCAGACAATTACATCAGATTGTTTTTGTGCGGTCTGGTTATTAATGTAAATAAAGAATACCCGCTGGTTCCCCTTTGTCATCGGGTACTGTATCTCACAAAAATGGAGTCTTAGGAGGTAATAGAATCCAGCATCTACCGTTAGGATCCAAGTAAGATTGTATTGCAAATTGATCTGTGGGTTTGGACCCATTGACCGTGCTGTGTCGTACACTTGAACTGGTGCAATATATTGTGGGATAGTTGATGGATATTCTATTGTCACATTTGTGTCATTTTGGAAGGTGACACCAAATGCTGCCCCTTCTATATATCTCGAGTCATCATACCATGAGCGGTACAAACCTGAGTCTTCAGAAATTGATAAAGCCCGGCCGCCAACATTGAGCCGGTACATTGTTTGGAAAGCCATACCAGCTGGGTCATATTGAAATTGAGTATAAGTACCATCTGCCTGATAAGCTGGTGACAGACTGAAAAGATCTGGAGACGACATGATCTCGATTCCATTAACAAATGCATATGCCTTCGGGTGCTTCATAGATGGCGCGAATGTTAAATTTAAAGTACTTGATGTGACATTGATTGAAAACTCCCGAAAAAGGTAGTCCAAGTTCAACACAGTCACAGTTATCCAAGCACTGAAGTTGGAGAGAAGAGTGTAGGGTCCCGCAGTGACAGTGAAATACGAGTCGGATGCAAGGTGGTTTGAATAATTGGAAGGATAGAAATAGAGGCGGAGGAAGTAGCGGTCGGGAGTGAGAGGGAAGGTGTAGGTATAATTTGTGGTGAAGATTCGAGCATTACTGAACAGTGTTTTTGGTACCGACGGGTTCCTGTATGGTGGAGCTGATGTTTGGCTGGCTGTTTGATTAGAAATGTATTTTGTTGTACTGTCTCCAATCCATGTGAGGTTGTTAGCATCATCTGTGCTGGTTTCTGATGTACCACAACTTAACAGTATGTGAGTGGAATTGGAAGTGGAATTGGAAGTGGAATTGGCAGCAAAAACCGGGACGGTGGAATGAAAGAACAAAATGGGAGCAAATATTAAGAGGAGAGAGGCTGCGTAATTCATTTTAGATGAATTGTATTGGAGTATTGTTGTATGAGGTTAATGGTGCAACTGATCCATGAAGGAAAGACTAGGTATTATTTATCTAACTGCAAGATTCGTTTTTGAAAATTCGGAGGGTTGTAGTGTAAATTTTCTCGACTCAGTGAGAGAAATTAAATTACAAACTAGCCGAGGAGAGAACAGGGATTTCTTTGTGGAGTAGAAGAATTATCTGTAATAGTAAAAGCATCAGCAACAAGAAATCAAGAGTAAACATACCAAAACTTGAGGGAAGATGTGAAGCAAGAGATTACCTGAGCAGAGAGAGAGAAGAGAGAGAGAGAGAGAGCTATGGAAAAAGAGCTTCCTCTGTGCCTAGTGCCAAATTTCCATTCATTGTTTTTTTTTTTGTGAATAAATTTCCATTCAATTCGTTGGTTTAGTGATGAGTGATGAGTGGTGAGTGCTATCGTCAGGTCAATCTGGTCATTGATTAAAGTCTAAATTTTTTTGTAAGAAAAAGATGTGATCCAGCCCCCCGCCCCCCCCCCCCCCCCCCCCCCCCCCCCATTTTATTAATGTCCAAAATTCTTAAACAGGAATTCTAGTGGAAAGGGCACCTTTATAGAATTTTCTCTTATTATTTCCTGTACAGATTTCCTGTGAACTTGTAATGTATCCAACTATGTAACGAATTAGTACAGAATAATAAAATATCAAGGTAAATCATCTAACACTGGTAAAGTGTGGATGAAATAAGTCATCCAATCACAGACTTTAACTTTACCGCTCGGATATGGTACAATGTGAAATGAAAGTGTAATTAATTTTCCAAAATTGAAGAAGTCAAAATTTGGAGCGCAAGCGCAATCATCACGGTACCACCACAGAGAAGATAGGATGAGGTGGGGACCACATGTCATTTTCAGTCTAGTTAGTTGACTCCAGAGAAGACTTGAAAAGTGTGCTCCTCTCTGTTCCCCAATCCTCAGGACAAACCTACATCCTCCTATTCTATCTAAGGCGTAAGAGGGGACGCTTGAATTTTCCCATCCGTTGGATGCAATGGGATATTTTTCTTTTATCTATTTTGGATTGTAGTATGTTTGATCTTTTTTGACAAAAAATATGTATATTGGTTTTTTGAAAACTCTTAGGGGTGGTTATCGGACGCTTTGTACTGTTTGTATGAATTCTGTTTCAATCATAGGGTATGAAACTAAGCTTAATCAAAATTAATAAAAAAATATAATATTATTTTCAGTATAATTATATATTTTAATTTTTTTAAATACTAATTATAATATAATTATTATAAAATATCTTAAATTTTCAATATATAAAATTAATTTTAAATTTTTTTAGAGATTTATAACCCCTTAGATCGGTCTCCATTAAACTCCATTCATGAAACATAGCATGGCCTCAAAGATGTATTGGATTTGGTGTAGTATACTATTAGATCCGATTTGGGGTTTGACTTGAATAGTTGAATGGCATAGAATATAATTTTATAAGGCAATGGCTCTGGTTGAAACTAAAAGAATTTATTTTAAGTATAATTATATCAAAATTCATAAATTTTAAATTTTAAAATAAAAGTATAATTATATCAAAATTCATTAATTTTAAATTTATCATGATCTTATAGTGAACTCCTAATTAAAATTAAAATTATCTTGATCTACATCATCTGTCTTTCAGAGAGACACAATTTCGTTGATCACTAGATTCCTTAAGCCTTTGCGGCGATCTTTTTCTTTTCCGATGAAGAAATAGAGAGGATCGGTATAGGCAGTTTTCTTCTCTTCTAAAAAAACCCAAAAATGAGAAAAATTATCTGTTGATTTTTTTGTAGAAAAAATAATGGGGGGGGGGGGGGGGGGGGGAGAACAATTCTGTAATATATAATGAGCATCAACAACTGAAAAGTTGACAAACTAATAGTTACGTCTTAGCGAATTCATATCAGAACCAATTTCTCTCTTATCGAGTTTAATTTCATAATCATAAAATTGTCTATTAATTGTATTCTCCGGGGACCAATAGCATAATTGTATTATTACCAACTTTATATAATTTAGACCATCGTTAAATTATAAAGTTATTAATACATATTTTACACATTAAAGACCTTACTTTTCATAATACATATTGAACTCAGTAAATAATATTTAATTCGATCACTTCATAATGAGTTTAATTATATATTTATATTACATATAAATTCATATATATTATAATTATTTAAAATTAATTTCAACAGGAACGTATCATATCGTCTCCAAGTTGGGTCAGGAGAACTGCAGCTAACCACCAAGTGTAATTAAGTTCTTATCCCTACTTAAGATTTTCTTCTTTTCTTTTGTTCTTTTTTTTATTCTTCTTCTTTTTTATTTAATTTTGGTGTGTAGTGTTTTGGGTGAGTGGTTTCTACGTAAGCATCTTAATAATTGGAATAGGATTTGGTTCAATAAAAAAAATGAAGAAATTATTCATGTATTTTAAATTTTATACTATTATATTCACTCAATATTAGATACAAATATTTTTAAAAAATAAATATTTTAAAATTTAAATAAAAAATTATGTTGTATAATTTAAAATATCTAAAATGCAGATAATAAATATAATTATCATTTTTAAAAAAAATTGAAATGATTGGGTGGATGACTCTTAGTAGACTGCACAATCACAAGTCAACATTCTTTGCAATAAGGATAGTAGGGTCATTAGTTAGTTATGACTTATTTGTCGTAATTTATGGTATTATTATCACAAGTATAATGACAAATTAATACCAAATCAAATTTAAAAGGGTCGTTTACTTTCTAAGTTTGTCCAGATTCCCTTCAATGAATTATGTACAACCTGTGACTAGCCAAGTTTTATTTTTTTAACCCACTGGTATTGATTGAGGACTTAGTAAATTATGAACCGGAAATTGTTTGAAAGGTTAATCTTTGGAGGTATTATCCAATCTAATTACTTTTTACGAATCATGAAGTTACGTTTTGACCAGTTCTTTAAAAAAAAGAAAAGAAAAGAAAATGTGAAATTTCTTTTCTTTCTTAAGACTTTAGTAATGACTAAAAATTTCCTAGAACAGTTTTTTTAATAAGAATAATTTTAACGTATATCTAATTTTTACGATATATTTTTTTGAGAAATATTATTTAGATAGATGTATAATAATTTTGAGTCAATTTAGAATTTAATTACTTATTCATCACAAAATCATTAAAATTCACCTTCAAAATTTTAAATTATTTAATGAAAGATAAAATCTCCTTCAAATTGATCAAATTTGATACATATGCCATTTAAATAATTAGAAATATATCTACAATTTTAATTTTTTTTTAATTTGAATAATATTTCTCAAAAATATATATCATAAAAATTAAATATATATCATAAGAATTAAATATATCATAAAAGTTAAATACACATTAAAATTATTTTTTTAAAAGCTGAGATTCATACAGCAAGGCCAATTTGCTATTCTCAAGTGTTAACAAGAAACTGTGCTCTCATCCGTTAATCTCAACCTTTCATTTTCAGGGCGCGAAATATCTTTTTTCTTATTTTGTGTCTTTCTCTCCAATTCTTGTAACACGTGCGTAATGAAATTAACTAATCTGAAACATATATTTGTGGAGGTCCTTATTTACAAGCATATATTTGTATCTAGCCATCAATTGTCAGATATTCTAAGGAAGAACAAAATTGCATGGCATCTCATATAAGCTCTGCTTTATGAATAAGATAAAGGATCAGAGATGCTGTATATGCTTTATTATCTCTTTTCCAAATGGACCAAAAAAGCAGCACTGCTAAGGATCTCTAATTAACCTCAATTTAAAAAATAAGACAAGAAGATTGGAATCCTATTTTAGGAAGGTCAAAAGTGCACACCTATCCATCACATGAAACATATATACTTGTAATTTCCTTTGCTCATCTTCTTCTTCAAAGCAGATATCCATCTTTTCCTTTGCTCTGATGCAGTGGAGAGGCATCAGAGCAAACTATTTGTAATTATTACAATCAAGCCAATATTTATTTGCCAACTGGTAACTATTTACTACATTTAAATAAGAATCAAACAAGCAAATTCACACAATATCACCGTCCCTTTGGATTCATGATCTGCGAGAAAACAGCACTAGGTGTGAGCCTGTCAGAATCGACACTTGCAATGCTCCTTCCTCCCATGCTCATAGTAGTAGTTGTCGTGCTAGTCGAATCTGTAGTAGGCTCGTCAGATAGTGGTTGCCTTCTATGGGGAACAAATGGAGACTGCTCTCCGGAGGTGGTCCCACCAATCAGACTCCCACTCTCCTCTGCACTTGCTTGCAGCTGCAGAGCAAATTCTAAGCTCCAAAGCACATCTCCCATTGTCGGTCGGTTGATTCCTTGTTCGGCCAAACATTTTTCGGCTGTCTCCGTAAATTTTTTGAAGCATTGAGGTGCAATTTTGCCTCTTAGGTAGGGGTCTATGATCTCTTCTAGCATTCCCTTCCTCAGACAGAAGAGGGCCCACTCCGCCAGGCTCACTTGCTCTTTTGGCAGATTACTAATTATCACTGGCCTTGCGCATAACACCTCGAACAAAACTACGCCGAAGGAGTACACGTCAGATTTTTCGGTCAACTGTTGCCGTTTGAAGTACTCCGGGTCAAGGTACCCGATACTCCCCTTTACAACTGTGCTCACATGGGTTTGGTCCAACGTGGGTCCTGTTTTTGACAGCCCGAAATCTGACATCTTCGCGACCAATTTTTCATCTAGAAGAATGTTGGTTGTTTTCACATCACGGTGGATCACAGTATGCTTGGCCCCTGTATGGAGGTAGTGAAGCCCACGTGCTGCACCTATGCAAATTTCAAGTCTTTGGCTCCATGTAAGAGGTGCATTCTGGGATTTGTAGAGGTGTTGCCGGACTGTCCCCTGGGCCATGTAGTCGTAGACCAATATCATTTCATTTTTCTCTTCACAGTACCCAATAAGAGAGACAAGGTGGCGGTGACGGAGCTTGGACAACAATTCAATCTCTGTTTGGAACTCATGAAACCCTTGCTCAGATAGCGGGTTTGCCCGCTTGATTGCAACCTTAGTTGAGCCGTTATCAATTTCACCCCGGTAAACTTTTCCGAACCCGCCCACACCGAGAACTCGGGCTTCATCGAACCCGTTTGTGGCTGCCAAAATTTCGATGAATGTAAAATGCCGACAGAGATTGGCTGGCAGAGATGAATTGTGGCTGCCAGTACCAGTACCTGTACCAGTTTTATTAGTAGTAGACGAAATGTCAGACTGCGAATCTGAGATACCATAGACAGAGAGTGGGGTCCACACAGTTGCACCATCACTTGTCTTACCCTGTTCAGACTCCTTTTCCTTCTTTTTCTGGCGTTTGCATGCCACAAACAAGAAGACATAAACAATGAAAGAGAAGAGTAAAACACCACAAGGGACTCCAACCGCCAAGCCAATGATTTTTGCGACCTTTTGCCTCGAGGATTCACCGTTCTTGCCATTAGCCTGGGTTGGGTTGATTGTGTTTTGGGCTACCGGGTTCAGACCTGCAAGGTTGTTATCGAACTTGCTCATTTTAAACACCTCGAGACCATTCAATATTGCATCATAGTACTCTGGTTTTGTTGATAGATCCGGGTGTAGTGCAACCCACATATCTATTTGACCCGATCCACCAGTGATAACTACATAATCCACGTAAGTAGGTATACCGATTCCTCCACTCTGTGCAATAACATCAAATTGACTTTGTGCGGTCTGGTTGTTAATGTAAATAAAGAATACCCGCTGGTTCACCTTCGTTATCGGATACTGTATCTCACAAAAATGGAATCTGACGAGGTAGTAGAACTGAGCATCTACCGGCAGGATCCAAGTAAGATTGTATTGCAAATTGATCTTTGGGTTCGGACCCATTGACCGTGCTGTGTCGTACACTTGAACTGGTGCAATATATTGTGGGATGGATGATGGATATTCTATTGTCACATTTGTGTCGTTTCCGAAGGTGACACCGAGTGCTGCCCCTTGTATATAGGTCGAGTCATCATACCATGAGCGGTACAAACCTGAGTCTTCAGATGGGCCTAAAGCCCGGCCGCCAACGTTAAGACGGTACATTGTTTGGAAAGCCATACCTGAATCTACGGGAAACAGGGTATTAGTACCGTCAGCATAGTAAGTTTTTGAATCACTGAAAATATCAGGTGACGACATGATCTCAATGCCGTTTATAAACGCATATGCATTCGGGTGCTTTGTAGAGGGAGCAAAGGTTAAATGTAGAGTGCTTGATGTGACATTGATGGAGAATTCCCGAATGAAGTATGCATAATTCAGTGCATTTGCGACCATTAAGGCACTGAAGTTGGAAAGAAGAGTGTAAGGTCCGGCTGTGGCAGTGAAGAACGAGTCGGCTGCGAGGTGGTTTGAGTAGTTGATGGGATAGAAATAGAGCCGAAGGAAGTAGCGGCCGGGAGAGAGAGGGAAGGTGTAGGTATAATTTGTGGTGAAGATACGGGCAGTAGTGAATGGTATCTTTTGTACCGACGGGTCCTGGTACGTGATGGCCGAACTTTGGCTGGCTTGGTTAGATATGTATTTGGTATCAGTGTCTCCAACCCATGTGCGACCGTTAGTATCTGTGGAATTTCCTGATGCGCCACAGCTTAACAGGATATATGTGGCATTGGAGTTGGCAGCGAAAGCTGGGATTGTGAAATGGAGGGATAAGAGGGGAAGGAATAGTAGGATTAGAGATGAAAACGGACGGTTCATGGTTTGGGGTCTTGTTTTGCGAGATTATCGATGGAATTGGAGCATATATAGGTTGATTTGGAGGGACTAAGAGCTTCTGTTCTAGGTTTACCTCAAATCAGTGTGAAAAAATGGGAGGTTGATGAGAGAAAAGCAAGGTCATAAGTGGAGTCGAAGGGTTTACCAGTATAAATAGAAGCATGATCAATAAATGAAAGAAGTCATTCAAACCAAAACTTGGAAGGAAGAAAAACTGTAGAGAAAAAGGTTACCACCGAGAGATGGAGAGAGAGAGAGAGAGAGAGAGAGAGAGAGAGAGAGAGAGAGAGAGGAAGTAGTTGTTTGAGAATTCTGGTGCCAAGCGCTTAATATCAAGTTACCGTTCGATTGTATTACTAGTTAGACTTGACTCTATATAGACTAATAAAGCTATTGAGCTATATAGCCTATAGCTGAGGCAAACTAGTCAACAAAGACTTGGGTTTGAACACGGCTTTTACTAGGAAGGTGACACATTTGATCTCATTCGCTACTTTTCTCAATTCCAAATGGAGCTTACTGTGGCCATGTTGTGCATCCTATCGTGTAGCAAAAGGATGACTGGATGATAGCATAGCCACTATAGAAGCATAATGTTTCCGCTAGAGATGGAATTCGGCAACGCCAAATTCATAATTACAAGAGACCATGCCACTACGGATATCCTTGGAATGTGAAATTGCATAAAGATATTTCACGTTACAGGTATGGTATGATAGTTTACTGGCATAGAACTTCACCGACATGGCTGCAATAGATATATATTTTCATATATGTTCAGAACTTGGAACAAGTCAACAAGAGGCAAATTCCTGGACGTAAAGGTGGGGACCACATGCCATGATCAGGCTAGTGGGTTCTAACGAGTGGCTCTTGAGGGTCCAGATGGTTTTCATATCTTTCGGAGAGCGAATTCTGCGGAGCGCGTTGCCTAATCCCCACTTGTTAATTGTGATATAGTTTTTTATTAAATTTTTGTGGTAGGTGCTAGTGCTAATGCTTTTCCAGATAAGCATCTGCATTTTACAAGGTTCGGTTCCTTTCCAATTTCACGCAATTCATTCGGTGTTGTTATGGAAAGTTCACAAATTTGACAGTTCATATAATCAGAGAGCTTTTAGTTCATTCAAAATATTTGTGTTATTATTTCCTCTTTCTCAACACCCACGTTAATTTCCTGCATCTCTCTCTTAATTCATTCTCATCTCTAGCATACAACTACACTCCCTTAAAAAAGTTTTTATTCCGTTATTTCCCTTCTCTATTTGTTGTAATTCAGTTCATGGTACAATCAATTCAAAATGTGAGTATATCTCGTTACAAACTCAACCGTAATCCTTTAGTGAATACTTAATTTGAATTAAAATTATCTTGATTCATGTTGTCGGTCTTTTAGAGAAACACAACTCATTGATCACCGGATTCCTTAAGTCTTCACGGTGATTTTTCTCTTATCCGTTAGAGAGATGAAGAGAATCGGCGCTGACAGTTTTCTTCTCTTTTCAGAAAACTTGAATATCGAGAGAAAATTCTGTTAGTTTCTTCTTTAGAAAATTAGGGAGGGCTATATTGAGAGAGAAGACGGTTCTCAAATATATCATGGATACCAATAATCGAAAGGTTGACAAACTAACGATATGCCTTAGCGGATCTATACCAGATCCAATTTCTGTCTTATCGGGTTTACTTCCATAATAAAAAAACTGCCTATTAGTTGTGTTCTCTAGGGACCAATAATATAATTGTATTATTATCAAATTTTATATAATTTAGATCAATACTAAATCATAAAGTTATTAATACGTATTCTACACATTAAAGACCCACTTCTCATGACATATATTGAAACCCGATAAATAATACTTAATTTGATCACTTCATAACGGGTTTAATTAGATATTTGACAATATTATTCAATATACATTTATATTACATATAAGCCCATATATGTTGTAATTAATAGAAATTAATTCCAACACATCTAACAACTCAGCAGAGACAAGTTATTCCAAAATCTAAAAACTAGTCAAATAATTACTGGTGCTATCGTTAGTATTTCTGTCGAAATGTTAACGGTTTAAATTTTAAGTTTTCATGTTCGAAATTTCGATTAAAATAGCTCAATAAATTTTTCATATCAAAATCTTATAGAATACCAAAATTTATCATTTTCAAAGTTTTTTAACTATTTTTGTTCGAATTTTCAAAGATGATTTTATTTAGGTTAAAAATAAATAAAAATAAAAAATATTTGTATGTCAATTAAGGTTATCTTTGAAAATTTGAAAAAAATAATTAAAAAATTCTAAAAATGATAAATTTTGGTATTCCACAAGATTTTGATATGAAGAAATTTATTGAGCTACTTAAATCGAAATTTCGAACATGCAAACTTAAAATTTAAATTATTATTATTTCGGTTGAAATGCTAACGATAAGATATTAGTAAGGGTATATATATATATAGTTACTGGTATAGCTAATATTAGCAAATCCGGAAAACAGTCTCACAATTTCTGCTGCATAGTAATAAGCACCTAGATAGGAGAACAAATCTGGAAAATAGCTATAATAATTATAAGAAACCAAAACTTAATGCTATTGAAAACACTAGATTCTTTTGATGATTGAGTGCTTGTAACTTTCATGATTTTATTCCTGTTTAGAATTTAAAAAAATTAGTTAATATGTCATTCTTTTTGTCATTGACAGAGACACCGCACAATGCAGCTCTGATCCCTTTCTTCCCAATAGCATCTACAACCTACTTCAGAATGCAGACATGCTTTCTGCGGATATGAAATCATGGTGTGTGGTCCGCTCCGCAGTTATGCTCTGTTAATTTTGCATACTAAAATTTATTCAGAATGTAAAATTACTTTAATGGCCTTCTCCGCCTTCAACGTTAAAGCTTCTAATTAAATGTCAGCCGCCTGATTGAATTTATTCTGGCCGTTCAAATTTCTTTTTTCAATGTACTGGAGACTCATGGAATGCCCATTAATAGGATCTCCCAATTTAATTTTATACATTTGTTACCAAAAGAATGAATCGACCGACTATATTTTTTTTTCCCCGTAATGCCCTTATATTTATTCAACTAAAAACCAATGTACTGGAGCATTCTCTTACTTGTTGTAGTAGTATCTAGTATGTATGGATGTGGGGAATATATCAGATTTATAAACTTTCTGATCCAAAGTGCACGGTGTATTTTTGTCAGCTTCATTGAACTTTCTGATTAACACCTAAACCTGGACAGTAAAAACAGAACTCTTCTTTTAGCTCTGTTTTTACTGGTATAAAATTGATTTAGTTGTTTCAATTTTAATATCTACTGATTGGCAAAACAACTTTTACTTCAATCTTAAATGAATTGTGGTACCCGTGCTAATGGTTAATGATACATAAATGAGTTGTGGCATCTCTGCTAATGGTTAAATATTTAGAATCTGTATATGTTGCTTGTAAGAAATAGTAGTTGTTCTGGTCTTGTATTCAATCACCATTTATGTTGCTTCTTCCTTAAAAAAAAAATAAAAATAAGAACTGTAGTTTATTAGAAAAAAAATTTAAGTTAGTTACCTACTGTTTTAGTAAGGAGATGATAAAATGGCAATCAAAAGTTCCTCAGTTTGAAATCAGCTGTTTGTGCACAATTGACATCTATTTCTTCACTTACCTGTTCCATCCTCTTTTTTTTTTTTTTTTGTGTGTGTGGTTCTATATTTATCCTTCACCAAATTTCTCCATTTCATCAGTAAATTATTTTATGGGTTGTAAGTCCACAAACAACAATATTGGATTAGGTCCTGGTACGTGATGGCGGAGCTTTTGCTGGCTTGTTTAGATATGTATTTGGTACCAGTGTTTCCAACCCATGTGAGATTGTTAGTATCTGTGGAATTTCCTGATGTGAGACAGCTTAACAGGATACTGTGACATTGGACATCGCAGTGAAAGTTAGGATTGTGAAATGGAGGGATAAAAGGGGAAGCAATAGTAGGATTAGAGATGAAAATGGACGGTTCATGGTTTGGAGTCTTGTTTTGCAAGATTATTGATGAAATTGGAGCATATATAGGTTGCTTTGGAGAGACTCAGAGCTTCTGTTCTAGGTGTACCTCAAATCAGTGTGAAAAACTGGAAAGTTGATGAGAAAAAAACAAGGTGATAAGTGGAGGAGAAGGGTTTACCAGTATAAATAGAAGCATGATCAATAAGTGAAAGAAGTCATTCAAACCAAAACTTGGAAGGAAGAGGAACTGTAGAGAAAAGGTTACCACACAGAGTAATATCAGGGTATCATTCAATTGTTTTACTAGTTAGGCGTGAGTCTATAGTCTATACAGACTTATAGAGCTATTGAGCTATAGCCTAGAGCTGAGGCAAACTAGTCAACAGAGACATGGGTTTGATTTGAAAAACACAGCTTTTACTAGGAAGGTGAAACATTTGATCTTGTTCACTACTTTCTCAATTCCAAATCGAGCTCACTGTGGCCATGTTTTGCATCCTATCGTGTAGCAAGTTACATGAGGATGAGTGGATGATAGGTACAGAGATTATACAAGCATAATTAATGTTTCCACTAGGCATGTAAATTGGCAATGTTAACTTAACAATTCGAGAGACTGTGCGAATATGGATATCCTTGCAATGTGAAATTGCATTAAGATATTTCATGTTACGGGTAAGATAGTTTATTGGCATCGAAATTTACCAACATGGCTGCAGTAGATATGTTTTCATATATGTTCAGAACTTGGAACGAGTCAACATGAGGCAGATTCTGAGAGGTAAAGGTGGGGACCACATGTCATGATCAGGCTAGTGGATTCTAACGAGTTGCTCTTGAGGCTCCAGACGATTTTCATATCTTTCCAAGATAGAATTGTGCGGAGCGCGTTGCCTAATCCCCACTTATAAACTGTGGTAGGGTTTTTTATGTAATTTTTGTGGTACTGGTAGGTACTAATGCTTTTCCAGATTGGCATCTCCATTTGCAATTCATTTGGTTGTTATGGATAGATCACAAATCTAACAGTTCATATAATCAGAGAGCTTTCCGTTCATTCAAACTATTTCCTTAATTATTTCCTCTTTCTCAACACCCATGTTAATTTCATGCATCTCTCTCTTAATTCATTCTTATCTCTCTCCGTCCTCTAGAATACAATTACACTCCCTTAAAAAAGTTCCTATCCTGTTATTTCTCTTCTCAGTTTGTCGTAATTCAGTACATGCTACAATCAATCCAAAATGTTTGTACAACTCAGCAGAAATAACTTATTCCAAAATCTGAAAACTAGTCAAATAATTACTGGTGCATATATATGTAGTTACTGGTATGGCTGATATCAGAAAATCTGAAAAAACTGTCTCAGAATTTCTGCTGCATGGTAATAAGCACATAGATAGGAGAACATGGAAATAGCTATTGAGAACACTAGATTCTTTTGATAATTGAGTACTTCTAACTTTCATGATTTCGTTCCTGTTTAGAATTTAAAAAAATTAGTTCATGTGTCATTCTTTTTGTCATTGACAGAGACCCCGCAATGCAGGTCTGATCCCTTTCTTCCTAATAGCATCTACAGCCTACTTCAGAATTCAGACACTCTTTCAGCGGATATGAAATCACGGTGGGTGGCCCGCTCCGCAGTTATGCTCCGTTAATTTTACATACTAAAGATTTATGCAGATTGTAAAATTACTTTAATGACCTTCTCCGCCTTCAATGTTAAAGCTTCTAATTAAATGTCTGCCACCTGATTGAATTTATTCTGGCCGTTCAATTTTTATTTTTTCAATGTACTGGAGACTCATGGAATGCCCATTAATAGGATCTCCTAATTTAATTTTACAGATTTGTTACCGGTAGAATGAATCAAGTCGACTGACTATGTTACTATTCCCATAATGGACTTGGTAATCGGATGGTTAAGATCATTTCAAACTTTTATTCAACTAAAAACCATTGTATTGGAGCATTCTCTTATTTGTTATCAGTAGTATCTAGTATGTATGGATGTGAGGAATATGTCAGATATATTAACTTTCTGATCCAAAGTGCACAGTGTATTTCATAAAACAGGAGAAGAGTCGAAACATATTTGCACTTCACTACATATCAAAGACAACCTTTTTTTTTTCTTTTATGAAGTCTAAAGCATCTTTCTTCTAAACTAATAAACTAATAATTTTTGAACAACTTATTATGGATTGAAATATGTCCCAGTTTTATTTTAAAAATTATGGAACTTGTTTATTATAATGAAGCCCCAGTATCTTAGATATCAGAATGGGGAAGCATGTTGAATCCAATTTTCTTTGTTATAGGTAAAGCAGATCAGATGATGATCACTGACCTCATTTTGTTGGAGCATCAAAGAAAAAAATTAATCAACTATGATAACTAAAGAAAATAGAAAGGTAAGGCTCCTAAAGAAAAAAAGAAGAGAAGGAAACAATAATTTAGATGGTGTTCTCTATAACCCAGTAATATACTGAGCCAGAGACCCAAATTATTTTCTGCTTTACAACAGTATAAGTGGGCCAGAACCTGATCCAATATTGTTGTTTTGTGGGCTTACAAAACCCATAAAATAATTTACTGATGAAATGGAGAATTTTGGTGAAGGATAAATATAGAACTACACACAAAAAAAAAGAGGATGAAACAGGTAAGTGAAGAAATAGATGTCAATTGTGCACAAACAG
Organism: x Bolboschoenoplectus mariqueter; assembly: GCA_037678475.1. Lineage (NCBI taxonomy): Eukaryota > Viridiplantae > Streptophyta > Magnoliopsida > Poales > Cyperaceae > x Bolboschoenoplectus > x Bolboschoenoplectus mariqueter. The sequence continues at coordinate 1,976,564 of CM075236.1, read as the reverse complement.
CTGATTTCAAACTGAGGAACTTTTGATTGCCATTCTATCATCTCCTTACTAAAGCAGTAGGTAATTGACTAAATTTTTTTTTAATAAACTACAGTTCCTTAATGTTTTTTTTTTCTTTTTTAAGGAAGAAACAACATTAGTAGTGATTGAATACTGGATGAGAACAACTAGTATTTCTTACCAGTAACATATACACATTTAATCTTTAACCATTAGCAGAGATACCATAATTCATTCTTTAACCATTAGCACAGACAACGCAATTCATTAAGATTGATGTGAAGTATATTTTGCCAATCAGTAGATATTAAAGTTGAAACAACTAATTCAATTTTATACCAGTAAGAGCAGAGCTAAAAGAAGAGCTCTGTTTTTACTGTCCAGGCTTAGGTGTTAATAAAAAAGTTCAATGAAGCTGAGTTCAGTTTGAACTTGAAATATTTATAATTCATGAAATGTATACCATACATTTGGTTCTGTAACCCATACATCAAATTTTTTTTGTGTCTATCAATTTCAAGTATCCACTGTGTTTTCTATCCATTGAACTCTGATTTTGATAAATAAATGGACATCCAGTGAATGAGAACATTGAACTGATCAACTCATCCTCTCTCTATTTTTTTTTGTAAATTTTTTTTTTCAAATTAAGTTATATCTATTCTTCTACATGAACTTGTTCTAATCACCCAACTGAAATACTGACAATTTACTGTATCTCATATATAACATTTCTAGCAAATTCATACATTATCATAGTCCCTCTGAGTTCTGGATCTGCGAGAAAATAGCACCGAGAACGAGCCTGTCAGAACCTAACCTCACCTGGCATCATGAAAAGTACCAACAGAAGCTGATTGAATTGAGTTGTAGCTATCGGTAATGGCACTGTTACTTGTCTCGGCTGAGAGCGAAACAGTAGTATTGTCACTTATCTTTCCCTCTACAGACGCCCTTTCCTTCTTTCTCTGGTTTTTGCATATCAGAAACAAGCAGATGGAGAAAATTAAAAAGAGGATCAAAACACCGCCTCCGATAGCCCCACCTATGATTGCCGCAACATTTTCTTTTGACGCATGATGCATCTTGTCATAAGCCTGGCTTGGGTTAACTGTATTTTCTTCTACCGGTACCGGATTCAGACCCGCAAGGTTGTTTTCACCCATGCTCATCTTAAACACCTCAAGACCGTTCAATATCGCATCATAGTACATAGGATGTGACGAAATATCTGGGTGAAGTTCAATCCACATATCCATTTGACCCGACCCAGTAGTAATAACCACATAATCCTCATAAACAGGTATACCAATTCCGCCACTCTTATTAATTACATCAAATGCTGTCTGTGCAGTCTGGTTATTAATGTAAATATTGAAAATCCGTTGGTTCTGCTTGGTTATTGGGTACTGGATCTCACAAAAATGGAATCTCAGGAGGTAGTAGAACCCTGCATCTACTGTTAGGATCCAAGTGAGGTTGTAGTTCAAGTTGATGCGAGCATTTGGTCCCATTGATCTTGCTGTCTCGTACACTAAATCTGGTGCAATATATCGTGGCACAGTGCTTGGATACTCAATTGTCACATTTGGGTCATTTGAATAAGTGACACCAAAAGCTGCACCAAATATGTAGTTTGAATCGTCGTACCATGAGCGGTACAAACCACCAGAGTCTTCAGAAGGGCCTAAGGATCGGCCGCCTACATTGAGTCGGTACATGGTTTGAAAAGCCATACCGGAGTCATATGGGAACTCAGTTGGCTTACCACCACCAGCCAAGTAAGCTGTCGATAAACTAAAAATATCTGGTGATGACACAATCTCAATACCATTTATAAATGCGTATGCCTTTAGGTGCTTCGCAGATGGCGAGAAGGTTACGTTTAGAGTAGTAGATGTGACATTTATTGAGAACTCCCGAATGAGATACTGATAATTCAACGCCTCCACTGTTAGCAAGGCACTGAAATTTGATAGAAGAGTGTAGGGTCCCGCAGCGACAGTGAAGTATGAGTCGGATGCAAGGTGGTTTGAATAGTTGATGGGGTAGAAGTAGAGTCGAAGGAAGTACCGGCCGGGTGAGAGAGGGAAAGTGTATGTATAGTTTGAGGTGAAGATACGGGCAGCAGTGAATGGTACCTCTGGTACCAACGGGTTCTGGTACGGGATGGTCCAAGTCTCACTGGTTGCCCGAGAAATATATTTTGAATCAGTGTCCCCTACCCAGACGCGGTTGTTGCCAGTGTCTTTAATGGTACCTGATGTGCCACAGCTTAACAAAATGAGTGTGGAATTAGAAGTCGAAACGGTACCGGCAGCCATAGCCGGGTCATTGAAATGGAAGATCCAGAGCGACAGAACGATCAAGATGAGAGAGGAGATGATGTAATTCATGGTTCAGTATGAAAAGAGATTGTAAAAGAGTTTGATCAGTGCCTCAATTCAAGCTGATCAATTACCTTTCTTCAATTGATATACTTGGTGTAGTCAAAGGTGCAATTGTCGTTATTTGATACTGAGTCGAGAATGGCGAAGCACAATAGTGAAGGAACCTAATTCAGGGACAATTATTTTATTTTCCTTTTAAAAGTGACAAAATTGATATTTTGTATAAGAATATTCTTCCTCCGACACTATCGAGTCGTTGATAATGATGTAGAAGTGCTCAACTCTCGTTGTGTTGTATTAGATTCTTTTGTTTTTCTTTTTTTTGAGTGGAGGTAGGACTCAAACTTTTTCTTTAGCGAACTTATCTATATCTTCATTAATTTAATTGAATTTTTTTGGTGCAAATTAATGTGATAAGTATCTAATTTATTCATAAATTAATTCAATTTATAGATAAATATCTATTTTCAGAATTTAATGGAAAAATATCTAGAAAGAACAAAATTGATGGGATCGATATATCTAATTTCACTTTTTTTTTTGTGTGTGTTCATGGAGTTTAGAACCTATAACATTTGAGAGATCATTTTAGTTAGTTATTATTTGAATTATTAAATTATTTGCATGTCGTACTAAAATTTTCATTTAATAATTTAAAGATAAGGGTTTGGCCTTAATTTTTTCTCAAATAAAAAAAAGAAATGATGGGGAGAAAAGACCCCGTTTTATAACAAGTAGGCATTCACGTGCCAATCATACTATTACAATATTAAATTTTATATTAGTAATTTAATTTTATAATTTAAAATTATGACTAGAAGTCTAGAACCATACTTATTTAGAGTTGGTTAATCGCTAAACATCATGTCGAAGAAAACGAGTGCTTGTAATTAGTTGTGATTGACTGATTGTTGATCTTTTTATATGTATCTTCCACCAAAAGAAATTCACAATCTATAGTGTTTTTTTTAATGAACAAAAACTCACATATTATGCGACAGAAAAAAAATTTATCAGCGTTGTAGTTTATCTTTTTGGAAATTGAAGATTTTAATTATTAATGTCACAAAAAATATTGTCATAATATATTATGAAACATAATTGTAAATTAAATAATCGTCCATTATAATTATTGTTTTTAATTTTTCTTAACTTCCAAATTTCTGTTTTTCTCCGGTCTCTCTGTGTAGCCAAGCGTGTGGCAAGTTCAAAGATAGAACAATTGAGCTGAGATAAGCGAAACATAAAGTCCCAATACACATCTAAAATCGAAATATGCAGTAAATTGATCGTTAATTCGTTACTAGAATCAACGAAGGTCCCATATACATTTTGAGTTAACTCACTCATATTGCAAATAACCAGACAGGTTACCAAAATTACATCCTTGACTACACGGAAATGTCAGCACAAAATCTCTTTTCTAAATGGTAAAGCAGCCCCGGATAAGATTCAGAGGAGCACAACTTGGGGGCGAGAAATTTCCAAAAAGAATAAAAGGCGAGGTGGGCCCCACAAGGCCGTAAGTCATAATCAAATCAGTCGTAAGTGGTGTCCAACGAGTTTCCCCTCGGGCTCCAGCTGGGTTCACTGTAAGCCATACTGTTCGTTCGTGACTGGGTCAGTATGACTTGGGAGCCGCAAGTCAAAGCAGTAGCCGCCGCGTTGCTCAGTTTACAATTTCCACTCCTAACGTTCTGTTTTTGTTTTGTTTTGTTTTTTTTTTTTATTTTATGGAAGAGGTGAAATACATTCTTCCAGTAAAGAAGGTTGAGCTTCAAATAAAAAAAAATTAATTTAATTAAAAAATTATGATGTAAAATTAATTAAGAGGGTCATTTTGTGATTTAAATAATAATTGATTTAGAAAATATATTGTTTCTGTATAAAATTTTGAATGAAAAAAAAATAATGATTCACTCTGATCAATACTAACTTCCGCCCCTGCATCCATCAGATTCATTGAACTTGAAAAAAGCTTACATTGTTTAAAGGTATCAAATAGCCAATAACAAAAACCTATTTAAACAACTAAAATTATTATATTTTGTGGGATGTTACAAGATTGAATTTAGATAGAAGATTTTTTTATGAATATTTAAAATTGAGAGACTTAATTAATTCTCAATTTAAATTAAAAAAATATTATATTTTCACCAATATAAATCTTAAAAAAGTACATAAGTCATAAAAAATACCACAAAATAAAAACGAGGTGACAAAACAACAAAACCTCCTAAAAAATTCTAAATAAAGATCTTAATGCCTAATCGATCTCTCTTCTAGATTTATGGGGATGATTAGAATTTAGAAACCACCTCCTCTGTCACCTCACTTATCTGTAAAAAAAAAATCAATCCTCCATGTGGTAATATAATGGATAGTTTAAAATTATTTGTATTATCTTTATATTTACACCAAAAACTAATCAAACTAATAAAAATTGCATATCTGATGATCTAATATTTTTGTCTTTATAGTAAGTAAAATAATTTTATATCTTTCTAATCAAATTGTGGCTTAAATGTCAGTACTAATTTATAATACTTTTGTAATATACATACATATGTGTGTGTGTACAGAGAGAGAGAGAGAGGGATTATGGTGCGTTGCAAAGTAAATCCGTTTTTATTTTGCACTCGTGAGCCGTCGGATCTGTGTTAAGATCCGTGCTGATGGGAGCGCTTGATATCTCTCTCTCTCTCTCACTCTCTCTCTTCTCTTTTCAATTGGCTCTTCATTTAGTGTCTTTAGGCAGCGTAGAGCGTGTGCAATAGGTCAATCTGGACGAAATAGGGGTGTATTGCCTACTGGTACACCGGTACCAGTCAGGTACCTGATTCTCAACTGGTACATGACTCAATTGAGCTACATTAGTCAGTTACAAAGAGTCCTACTCCTTGGTTAAGAATTTTAAGGCGTGTTTGAGTTCACCTTTTGATTTATTGAAACAAGAAAAGTTTAATTTATGGCTTTCTTTTTTGTAATGTGCAGGTCTACTAGAGATTGATCATGATTAGATCCAATACGAGATAGCACAAGGAGCTGCTAAAATTTCTGCATTTCTTGTTATTCCGTTATGAATATCATTACGTGTCATAAGTAGATCATATGTTGGTAGCGGCCAATGAAATTTCTAAGTTAAAATTTACAATCTTCTTGGCAAAGATCCCTTTAAGAAGGATCTGGTTAATCAATATAGCTTGCATGATAACGGAATTTGGAGTTTTGATCATGGAAACTCCAAACTGATGTCAAGTTTAATCTCAATTGTTTACAAAATGAAAGTTAATCAAGCCAGCACACTCTTAGACAATGCATCATGTGAACAAATTGATCTTATGAAGTTTTACTCAAAAAATAGTGTGCATGCCCATAAATTTTGACAAAATATTAGTAAAAAATAGGAAAAAACTACAAACTAGTAACAAAATATACTTGCGAAACCACATCAAATAAATTGAAGATAGTCAATACTGCTGCAACTACACCAAATTTGAAAATAAAAATAACAGTAATTCATCTAAAATTACAAATAAATTGTGCATTGGGTTTACTCTGCGACTCCATCTGTACTCCATTCAAAGTCTTGACTACTGTGACTGCTCATTAGATTTCTTCAAAAATCTGCTCCATGAAATTTTATCAGTTCTAATCAAACAATACGTTTCATTAACATAAAAATATTGTACCAATTGTCTATAAAAAGAACAAATCTCATAATCAATCCACAAAAATTGATTGCAACACAGTCTTGCTATTACCTTTCATAAAGAATTCACAAATTCCAAAAAATGAGAAATTTGCCAATCTGATGTTCGTATATTTCACCAAAAAAAAATGACAAAAATGAGACCCCACAGTCCTCGCAAACTATGCCAATCTAACTTTTGTAAAATTCCAAAAAAAATGAGAAAGTTGCAACTGGATCCATTACTGGAGGCGTTGTTTCTCTCATTTTTTCGCTGATCAAGTGCTCCCGTCAGCACGGATCTTAACAGAGATCCGACGGCTCACGAGTGCAAAGCAAAAAAAACGCATTTACTTTGCCACACACCATACTCCATCTCATATATAAAGTTAAGCGTGAGTTTAACTCAAAAATCTATAAAATCGATTTCAAATAATAAATCTAATTTGTTCAATAAATTTTTATATCAAAATCTTATAAAAAAACAAAAATTTTCTATTTTAGAGTTTTTTATGTATCTATTTCGGATTTTTGTCAAAATGACCAATTCTGATATATAAACATTCATTATTTTCTTATATTTTGAAACCATCTTAAAAAATCCAAAAAAAAAATAGTTAGAAAAACTCTAAAAATGAAAAATTTCGGTATCTTATAAGATTTTAATATTAAGAATTTATTAATCTACTTGGATTTGTCGTTTGGAGCCATTTTGATAGTTTTTTGAATTAAGTTCATCGATTCTCTTAGTAAACTTAAGTTCACGCTAGTTTTACTCCTTATATATATATATATATATATATATATATATAAAAAGAGAGAGAGATAGTAAAACTAGCATACTCTTGGAAGTATGGAGTCATTTCGTATTTCTAATTTAAAAACCTATCAAATTAACTTCAAACAAAAAATTCAACTTACTCAATAAATTATTTATATCAAAATCTCGTAAGATACTGAAAATTTCTATTTTTAGAGTTTTCTAACTATTTTTTTTGGATTTTTTAATATGGCTATAATAATAATAATAAAATAATGAATTTTTATATATAAAAGTAGGTCATTTTAAAAAAATATATGAAACAAATAGTTAAAAAAGCTCCAAAAAATAGAAAAAATTAGTATCTTATAAGATTTTAATATGAAAAATTTATTAAACAAATTGAGATTTTTATTTGAAGTCGATTTGATAGGTTTTTAAGTTAGGAGCATCAAATGGTTCCGTATTTCTAAGAGTGTGTTAGCTTTACTTCATATATATATCCTGATTTCGAAAATTTACCGATTTATTGGGATACATTCAATTGGAAATATTGTGGAGGCAATTAGAAATATAATGGTAATAAGGACATTAGATGATAGAAAATGTGGAGAATGTTTAGAAAGATATAAGAATTGTGTCTGTAAAAAGATTCATATAATTGTAATTGATTGATAAAATAATATAAATATCTCTCTCTTAAATTATTCTACCCTTCTACATTTGTCATCAGATGATATTTTGATCATTTTTTACAGATGTATCCGCAGACTCACATAGACTACGCGTACTATGCCATCTAAAATTAAAAAAAATGTGTACTTTGCTTGCACTGGAAGAGATATATAGAATAATAGCATTTGATGATTATTTCGTAGTACTTCATCAATATTAAATAAAAATTTTCTCCTCTTAAAAGTCATCTAGCATAAATCTTAAAGCTATCAATTATAGTGCATAAAGTCTTTTTCTATTCAATTTCTGCTCACTCCGTTCCGTAGAGTAGTTGATCAATACAAAGAATACAGACTTAGATGTATATATTGTTTGTTTATCTATATATATATGTGGCTGGATAGAGATAATTTGTACACTGTTTGTGCGTCTATACACATGCATCCAATATACAAGTTATTGAGAGTTACAATTTGAGCAAAAATATAATGTATGTATTTTATGGGGATATTTAGAAATATAATGGTGGTAGATAAGGACAGATAATTAGATATTAAATTCCTTTACCCCTCTACATTTGTCATCAGATGATATTTTGATACTTTTTTTACAAATGTATCTACAGACTCGCATAGACTATGCCATCTAAGATTTTAAAAAAAAATCTACACATCTGCTTGCATTGGCAGAGAAATATAGAATAATAGCATATGATGATCAATATATACATACAAAATTATAATTCTAATTGTTTTTTATTATAAGAATCATAAGAAGTATGGGGTCAATCAAAAAAACATATATAAACTTTTGAAATACGGGCTCCTGAACCAAGTATCATTTAAGTAGGCCAAAATCGGACCCAATTAGGCAATTAACCTTGACCCAAATTATGTGATGCTTTCACGGCTTGGTTTACTTGTGCATGGACGCTTGATTTGTTGTTCTTCTCTGAAGCTTACACGTATGAGTTGCACTTGGCGCTTCCTCTCTCTCTCTCTCTCTCTCTCTCTCTCTCTCTCTCTCTCTCCCTCCCTCCCTCTTCTTTTTCTTTAAATTCTCTCTTCAACCTTCAACCACTGTGGTTCATTCAACTTAAATTCTGAAGTTTGTTTATACTTTATACTTGCATGTACCAATGTAGTTGCTTCCTTCTAATTATTTTCAATCCCATTTTCTCGTTTTTTTTCTTAAAGCCTTTTGCAAAAATACTTATTTAAGTTTTACAATTTTGTTACTTTTTTTAATATTTGAAGGGGAAGAGAGCAAAAGGACTTCTTCTGCATGGCTGTTATAAGACGTCTGCTTGATTCGTTAATACCTTGGTACGGGTACATACAAATTCTCTCAGAAACCTCTATTTTCGTTTTTAATGAATAAGATATCTTAGATTTGTTGCAAATAATGCATATCCGGAACTCATATAGCATTCATTATGAAGGGATATCTATATCTTGCTACTTTTTATTGCTAAATTGCAACGGTCTGGATTACTTTCTCAATGGGGGTTCACTGAATAAGATATTAAACAGTTCTCCTTCAATTAGAAATGCATAGTGCATATAGTCTTAACCAACCCGTGCATTAGAGAGATCTGACTGTCAACCCGATTTAAAGAAATCAGCATTAGCAGTACTATGCAATTCTATCACTTAGCAATGGACCCCACAATAGTGGGACCAGGTAAGACCCACTTTGCATAGATTGAGGGGGGCATGCAGAGGGCATTAGTAGGGATATAATATTTATACATTTTCTTAAAAAAAGGACGCAGCTGCTATATACGTGGAGTGAGCATCTGCTACCGTTGTTTTCAATAGCACATTTATTGTCATTGAATCTAAACGGTTCAGATTTAATAATAAAACAATAAGAAGTATTTTTTTTATTTATATTTTAGTGAATTTTATATATTATATATTCATAAAAAATTATAAAACGTTTGTATCATAAAAAAAAATATGACAGTGAATGTAAATTTATGAATATTAATTCTCAACTTTTTCTGGCCCAAAACGACCCATAAAGAAATAGCCCATTTTTAGTGCGACCCATTTAATATTATGTATACAAAACAAAATAATTAAGTGTTAATACTGAAAACGACAAGATCACATCAGCACATTAATTAGTTGTACATGTATTATATATATATAACCAGAATTCGAAAGGTACAATATATATACCAACTTAGGTAAGCAGTACATGGTCAAAATTATAATAATCTGCAACTTGATATATACGACAAGATTGAATGAGTGGGAGAGGAGGGAATAATTATAGGAAAATATTATGGAGATATCATTATTATACCGTTATTGATATTAATTTTATTATATACATTAAACGTTATCGATATGAAGTTTATTATATATATTAAATTGATTATTATGCATATTAATGATTTTATTATGTATAATATTTTTATTATTTAACTTAATTAAATATCATTAATATGCATATTAATTCATTTAAGTTGCATAATGACAATACTGTACAAAATGAGTTTGCATAATAAAGTAATTAATATGCATAATAACTCATTTAATGTATATAATTAAGTTTGTATCAACAACCGTATCCGTATATAACTCTCATAACTAAAATATATTAATATTTCCTCAAAATATCAAGGTCAATTAAAGCTTTCATTTGAAGTCATCATTTAGCCAGCTGATCATTAATATTTATGCATCTCTACTACAGTGTCTCAAATAAAAACTTATGCAAATATTAGTGCAATCATTCATTGTAAATTTTATATATACATGTTGGTGTGATTACTTGTAGCATTTTCTTTTGCATGTATATAAATTGATAATATCCAATATCTATGTACCGATCTGACCCCATAAGGTCCAGAACACTTCCTTTAAAGCAAACCTCATTTCACATCAAAAATTGACACCATACTCCATTTCCTTACTTCACTTAGGAGTCTTTTTAACTTAGCAATCCGAATGGAAAGTGAATTTAGCTTCTACAAGTATTGGATTTCTTCTTGCTTCCAAGCTACGAACCCTAAACATGTCTCCTCCATTTTGTGTATATATTATGAATTTTACCAAGTTCAAAAAATCAGTCGATGCTTAAATTAAAGAACCATGGAAACAACTAAAGTGCTTCCTTTTTTAATTCCAATATTTCTCCTCCTCGCCACCTCCGAAACTGTAATTTGTTTTGACAGAGAGAATGCATGCACGGAGACAAGCTTAGAAAGTTCTACCACGGTGGACGATGTGCAATCTATATCTTGGGATACATTTAATCATTGGTAATTTATGATCTCAGTTCATTTGAGCTCCAAATGTAAATTAAGGGGGTGTTCTATTGACATGCAGAATGTTAATTTATCAGAAACTCAAGAGAATGAAGTCCCATATATACAAACCACCTTATCTATAAAACCCATAGATACATGCATGTACATATCACTATTTGTTGGCTCATCAATAATCTTTATTTTTCATTACAATTTTATTATCATTCTATAGGAAGGGTGACCGCTCGGCAGGTGCGGAAGCTTGGGGGATGGTAAAGAGAAACGGGAACCAATTTGCAGTAAACGGGCGACCATTTTATGTTAACGGGTTCAACACCTATTGGTTGATGCTACTAGCAGTTGATAACTCCACCAGACAAAAGATAAGTGATGTATTTCAACAGGCAGCCTCCGTCGGGCTAACAGTGTGTCGGACATGGGCTTTTAATGACGGAGGTTGGAGAGCCCTCCAAAAATCACCTTCGGTCTATGATGAAGATGTCTTTAAGGTATATATGTAAATAGTAATTAGTACTGATTCATTAATTAAATAACTTTTATATTGCATGTTACTTAAATAATAGGGGTACTTAATTAATTACTATGTGAAAATTAATATTGTAAAGTATGAAACAGAAACATATACAAATAACAATGTTATAGTATAAATTTCTTTTGTTAGTAACCCTATTTAAGATCCCTATGATATAAAACTAGTTTAAATATATACTCCGATCGATCATTTAAGACAAAAATCTGTTGCCTTCAGCAGTGTTAACAGAAAAAGAAGTACAGAAAGGATAACTATAAATTAAGGAGTCTTTATCTTTGAGGACGCACTCAAAAGGATTTGGTGACGAATTGAGAAGACATGCACAGTCAAACTAGTGTAATTTACAGCTTCTAGTTTACTTGACAATAACATTTAGTTTGTGATCCAAATATTAATTATATATTTAAAATTTGATTGGATGTGGTTGGTAGAGAAAGGAAATGTCGGCCAAGTCATCACAAATGGTGCTGTGTTAACTTGATATATGTTTCTTTAGAGCGGAAGTACGAAAGACTAAATGTGTTGACACATATAACATTGTTATTTATATACTCTATTTATTCTTCATAATATATAAACATATGCTCCAATTATCTCCTGGCAATGATACGTGAAGCCTTCACATGCAATTGATACTTAAATAAGATTTTCAGTGTGGTAATTAATCTCATATATATATCCTTCTCATGATTTAGTTAATTAATGGATTTAGCGTCTTATTTGCATCACTAGTAACGAAATGTTAACTGGAGCAGGACGCCCATATTAACAAAAACGTAGTTTCTGGTTGGTCCATTATATTTATACGTGTTGAATTATTTTGAGTTGATTAATCATTTATCCATGTGCACAGTATATTTGAGTGCATCATACTATAATTAATAAAATAAAAGTTAATTTTATATTTTGTAAGCAGATCAGACAGATCAGGAATCTCTAATAAAGTTTTTTTCATTCTTTATCATAGGCTCTGGACTTTGTAGTGAATGAAGCAAGAAAGTACAAAATTAGACTTTTGTTATCTTTGACAAACAACTGGCAATCATATGGTGGGAAAAAGCAATATGTAAAATGGGGTAAAGATGCTGGTCTAAATATAACGTCGGACGATGATTTCTTTACCGATTCAACTGTTAAAAGCTACTTCAAAGCTTATATCAAGGTAAAATTTCATGATCTTCTCAGTATATATATACTACGTTTTTTTCTCCACGTTTCTAGCTATGTTTACGTAATATTGTTCTGAAAATTTAATTACTTGCTATCTAAACTAAGGGAGGATTAACTTGATTATCAAGCAGACTATACTCACAAGAGTGAATACATTCAATAATATTTCCTACAAAGATGACCCAACAATTTTCGGATGGGAGTTAATGAATGAACCGCGATGCGAATCAGACCCGACTGGCAGTGAATTGCAAGTATGTACTTACATTTTCCTTTTGTTGTCTCATATATCAAATGCAGCTTATGTACATAAGTACCAGCAGACTTTCTTCTTGGATAGTTGCTAAAAACGGGGTTTATTAATTAATTAGCTCTTCAAAATTCTGGAAATACCCTAGAGATACATATATAAATCATTTAAAGTACACATCATACACTGTCCCCAGTAGCCGTATGAATCTGAAATGGTGTGGCACTGGCAATGCCCCATGTAAATTTGTTGAAATATATGCTATTCATCAATGAAATCAGAAGCTCTTGCACATGTACGTACCAACTGATTGAGGCCTATAACAACTTCAAATTCAGGGATGGATACAAGAAATGGCAATTTATGTGAAGTCGATTGACCCAGTCCACCTGCTATCAATCGGTACCGAGGGTTTCTATAGTCCCTCATCTGCCGCTCGGTTACCAGTCAACCCGAATTCAGTCGCCGGTGAAGTTGGAACAGATTTCATCAAGAACCATCAAGTGTTGGGCATCGATTTTGCTTCTGTTCACATCTACCCAGATTCTTGGTAAGTCCTTCATTACATATATATTCGAATATTTTGACATCTTTTGAGGTACGAAATATATTCGAATATTTGTTCTAATCTACTTCTTGCATGCATGCATGTACAATTATATATGGTAAGGTTATCCGATCCATCGCCAGAAGCACATATCCAATTTGTGAAGCGATGGATGCAAGCCCACATCGAGGATGCCGAAAACACACTGAACATGCCAGTCGTGTTTGGAGAGTTTGGCGTATCAACAAAGAACGGGAAGTTCAACCAGACTTTCAGAGACACGTTCATAGACACGGTATACAAAACCATTTTGAACTCCACAAGGAGGGGCGGAAGTGCGAGCGGGTGCCTCTTCTGGCAACTATTTCCTGAGGGCACCGAATATATGGATGACGGATATGCCGTCATGTTGAACAAAGATCCGACCACCGCGAGTATTATGTCGGTGCAGTCTAGGCGCATGCAGACTTTCAATTCAAGGTGCAACTGGAATTGCCACTGGATTTGTAAGAAAATGAGTTCAGTAGATGGAAGTTCACGTCATCATGAACTGTAAAGATGTATAAAATGTAGGAAGAAAAAGTAAATAATTTGAAAAAACGAACTACTTTTATCTCTCTGTGTGCTTAACTAGAGAGTAAATTATATAAGCAGATATGATGCTTGATGTAAATATTATTTAATTCCTTTGTCCTTTCTGCTCCTCAATAAAATTTTAATTTGGTATATATTTTGTGCAACATTTAATAGTTAATTTTCCTTCAAATATTCCACTTATTTATTCAGAGAGACGTCTCACCAGTATGATCTAATTTTCTTATATTTAAAACTTTGACATCAATTAAAGTACATGCCAAATATTTTGGAAGGCAGCACTGCTGAGAGTAAAATTTACATCAGAAACTGACATCCTACCTCTACCCTGCTGACGTGGAATTTTCATCACAGGGAAAAGATGGTTATCGCGTTCCCAGCGATGAAATCATGATACGTCACTCAGTATAACCACCTTTTGCTTCTTTGCTTATCCTAAAATTCGTTTATTGGGAAAGAGATCACGTCTCTACAAAGGATGAAAGGATCAATGAAAATATTGGTGCCGTGTGGTAATATCTTCTTAAATTTCTTTAAATTTTTTTAGCCTCTGATCATTTAATCCTTCGGAATATACACTTTTTTGACAGAAATTAAGACTCTCTCTTTTAATTTTCTTTTATACAAAATTTTAATCTTTATTCACGGTACCTTAATAGGCACCTCTATTCCTAAATTAAAATTTTTTAGTATTTTTTTAGTGAATTAAGATAATCGAGTATAAGTTTTTTAATATAAATTAAAATTTAATCTCAACCTTATAACCGAACAGTCCCATTATGTTATGAAACGAGCAGCTGGGTCGGGAGAAGCTCAAAACAAGCTCTATGAACTTTAGAAGGGTCAAATCTTATGTTATACAGGTACGGATATGGATATGGATATCGTATATGATACAATGCAGATATGACGATAAGATAATTTTAAAAAATCCAGGCTATGAATATGACTGTATATAATATACTTTTTATACAGTATAGAAAATGAAATATTATTTTAGATAAATATTTAGAAAGTGTAGTGATTTACTATGAGAATATATAAAGGAAAACGTTAGAGGTAACAAAAGCTGAGTAACAGTGTAGTGGAGTTTAGCTTCGATGGGAGCAGTCCTTACTCGGGTCGAGTTCTTAGAAATTTTAATTAAATTTTCATATGTTTTAAGATTTTAGTAGTAATCACTTATAAAATATTACCGTAATACTAATAATATTATTTTTATAATGTAATTATGTTTGGTGCGTTGAAATTATATTTTTATAATGTAATTATTTTTACAATATTTTTATAATGTAATTATTTTTAGAATTCCAATTATATCCATACTTTGACTAGGTCAACATAACCATGTTTCTCCTTAAATTTTAATTAATCTTGGACCGTTGCTTGCCATCTAATGTCTCGATTATACACCTAGCTTTAAAAGCTAATTGAAGCATTACTATTTGCCACTAAACATGAATCTTTGATCCATTTGGTAACGGAACAAATAAATTTACAATTTATTCCTTAAATATTCTTAAATATATATGCGGTCCCTTTGGTGCTATATATACAACATAATTCACTTTCAATATATACGAGTAAGAAAATGAGAAATAAAAACATACATACACGATCAACAAAATAAAGCAGCATTTTGTTTTAGCAAAATAAAATAACAATTTCCAATCCAATTTCTTTGAGTTATTGTTGCAATCAAATTCGGATTCGCTCATTATGCGAGATGTACCGCATCAATGAAGACATAAATCGAAGTATCTTAGAAAGAAATCGTCACGAGTTCACTGCATCATATGAGACGAATACTTCTCTAAAAATAATACTCATAATTTCACCTGTATGCTTCGATTTTCTATAATTGACGTAGATCAACGGTAATTTGAAGTACTAGTATGAAGATAGTACAATCTACAAGAATTCTTCAAACTACTGTTTATTTTTTCTAAACTCTATTTAATCTTATTTATTGAGGTCTTCAAAAAATTCTTGTTAAAGCTTCTTCATTTTATAAGCTTAATTTTTGTAACACGAGTCACGCCTCTCACTTCAATGTTCTCCTAATTTTGCAGACCTGATTTCAAGATCAGCTGTGGCTGTGATATGTGGCAGCGCGTGTTGCGCCTGCCATGAGTTTTCAAAACCAAATCAAAAATACATTGGAGCCGTATCGGTCCGATACACCACGTGGAGTATCGGAGAATCGGACATGAATCCGTATCGGATACGTATCTGATACTAGTTCAGGAGTATAGTAAATAAATGATATCCAAAGTATCGGGGTAGCATAGGCTAAATCCATCTAATATATAAAGCGATAGTAAAAAAATAATATTAATGTGATAATTACAATTTTAATTACAAAAATATAAAATACTTGTTAATTTAAAATTTTTCTTCGCTTAACAATTTACCTAAAGTTATCATATCAAATTGTAATTAAAATTGTAAAATTACTACATGCAACTGAAGTACGGAGTAGAAATAAAGATAATATGAAATTTATTAAAAAAGTAATTACTAAAGTTATGGATACATCATGCATGTAACGAAAACAATCATCTTTTATCATTTTCAGAAGATATTAGAGGTGCTCAAGGGATTCCCTCCATTAGACAGGCCGAGATAGGCTGAGCCTAATTAGCCCGTGCTAAATTGCTCTAAACTCGCATAAATCCGTTTTTCTTTCTTTTTTCTTTCTAATTACACGGGCTGAAAGTGAGACAGATCTGTTTAGGCAGGTTGTATTTTGCAAAAAGGAATCTGTCAATCTGATCCTTCAAAGTGATGATGTCACATACACGACTGAAGACGAACTTTTCAGATGGGATGGGGGTCCCTCATCCCTGTCCAGATTCAAGGAGACAGCTGGTCTGCAACGATCTAATTAAGGTACCAAATTTGCATGTCTCACGGTAAAAGTAAAAGAGTAAAATACAAAGATGTTTTTATACGAAGGAAAAATATTATGGAGATATCATTATTGATATATATAAATTTATTTATATATATTAAATTAGTTATTATACATATTAATGATTTTATTATATATAATATTTTTATTATTTAACTTAAATATCATTAATATATATAATAACTCATTTAAGTTGTATAATGATAATATTGTATAAAATAAATTTGCATAATAAAACCATTAATATGCATTATGATTCGTTTAAATTATAGAATAATAATATTGTACAAAATGAGTTTACATAATAAAATCATTAATATGCATAATAATTCATTTAATGTGTATAATTAAGCCTATATCGATGACGGTATCAATAAGCGTATTTGTGTATCAGCTCCCTTATTTGAATATCAAATATTTTCTTGTGTTTTTGAATTAAGGTAATATTTTCTTATATGGAAAATAGTTGTAAATATCTTCTTGCATTCAATATTTTTGTTAAAGAAATTGAAATTTTCAAACGTAGATACTTTTTTTTTTGTTCAAAAATTTAAAATAAATCTTTCTTTTATTTAAAAGCTCATAAATACTCCATTGTTTTTTTTTCTTTCAAAACAATAGCAGTTATTTAATTGTAGTAACAGAAATTGATATTGCACATTTGAGAGACTTAACGACCTTTAACTTGTTCTTTCTTTATTTGTGACGTTTTATGCAAAGCTTATGCAAAATAAAATGATTTTGCAGTTTTCAACCAATACAATGTGATGGATAGATATTAGACCAATTTGATGTGATAAGGTATAATATAATAATAGTTTTTTCTTTAATGTAAGATTTAAGTAGTTTTTATTTACCCTGTATTTTTTTCATATAAGTATTTTTTTCATATAAGTGCTCCCGTTAATTCCAGCATTTATTTAATTTTAAAATATCTCTTGCGGAACTTAAACCGGCGTCTTTTCATAAAGAAACGAGATATGTCACCACTCTATTAAACTGTGGTTCTTGAATAAAATACTAAAATACTAATAACAGGGACATTCTTGAATACAAAAGGAGTTGTGTTGGAATTTTAATAAAAGCAACTGGCGATGTTAGAATTTCTAAATTTTTGATGAAAAATTAAATGGAAGGTGGCATTTGCAATTATTCAGAAACTGCAAAGGAAGTTTGTTAAATTTAGAAATGTAAGGAAATATTTGAGGCATGAGTATAAATGTAAGGAAGTTTTTATACTTTATTTAAAATAAAAATTCAACCCCGCATACAAGGAGTGAATAAAAATTGAAAAAAAAAAAGAACCGTTGATCTTGAATTTGACAAATGAAGTTAAAGTTAGATATTAAATTATTGTTGTCAATAATGTTTTCATTTACTATATTAAGTAAGTGAAGTGGTGAGAATAAAAGAAGTAAATTTTTTTTAAAAAAAAATAGTGATTTAAATTTATTCCATATATGAAATTGTTTTAATTATACTTACCAAACGCAAATTAGGTTAACATATATTAAATGGTCATTAAACAATTGTTAATTTAATAATAATATTTTCATTTGCTCAAAATTTTGAATCATTAGGAAAGATTTTCATTTTCAATCATTTTTGTCTGAAGCAGCTTGTTTGGTTGCCATCATCTTTTTGTCACTTGAGCGGCCTCATCATTATGTCTATAGTATGATTCACATGTTATTATTTACTAAAAAGGAGATCACTATGATTATTTTGATAATTTTAATTCAAAAAATATCTTAAAAAAATTATAGATATATTTTTAAATTTATAAATTGATCGTCTTTTAAATTTTATACAATTTAAATAATATTTTATATTTTATAAAAAATATTAAATACGAATCATTATAAATTATATTTAATGGACTATCAAATAAATTTAAATTATATAAAATTTAAAATAAAATCAATCTATCAATTTAAAAATATATCTACAAAATTGTCAAGATCTTTTTCCCCTCCCCTTACTAAACGTCTAAAAATTACTCTTTAGCATTTATTGGTGTATCAGTGTTCCTATTTAGCATTTACTGGTGCATATAAATTTCTTGTTACATGGAGATGTCATCTCTAATTCATCCATTGACAGCAGGAGATGTAGTGTCTATTTTCTCATTCGTTGGTGAGAGAGAGGCTACATGAGAATTTTTGAGGTGACTATTAAGTATTAACTAACCCTCCTCTTTCATTAAAATTAAAGAACATGGTTTTATGAAACAAGGAATCTTTTGCCAAAAGCATATATGAGAAATCTTGTTTCGGTTTCTGAAGTAATTAATTGCCTGCTGGATTTAAACGACTTTGAACTTTGGTGACTCAAAAAAAATTTTGTGATTCTTCTTGATCATTTTTAATTATTTAATTTTTCTTTTTAAATTTACTTCATTAGGCTGGACAAAATTAAACCAAGCGGTCCACTTGTACCCTCAAGACCCAGCTCAAAGTTGCAACAAATCTCATTAATCTCAGGCAAAATTATTATAATAAAGTCAAAAAAGTAGTTTAGATTTCAGATGGGAATTATGACATGACAACATCAAACTTGAATGAATTCAAAATCTCTAGTGCCCCCAAGCAGAAGAAGTCAAATCACCACACCAAAGCATTTGCATCTCCTCCAAAACCACACTACAATCCAAAATCTGTCCATTTCTTCTCCTCTTTCCTTTACCCCACACAAGTTCCCATCTATGGATCACAAACATATTCTTGAACCACCACCTTACATGGGCCCCACGTTTTGTCACAGTTGGTGTAGTTATTTAATGCTACACCATATCTATATATATTTAGTAGATGCATTGATACCTTGGACCTTCGCTTTAACCAAGGCTAAAACCGTACATTCATCTCAGAACCACCTTCTCCTTCTCTTCCCTTTTTTTTCCATTTTTTAAAGGAAGAAAAAGACAACACCTTTTACAAGTAGCCGTTACATTACCTCTCCCACACTTCAAATTCAAAGCTCCCATTACTACCTGTCCCTCTCTCTCTATCTCTCTCTTTCTCTCTCTCTCTCTCTCTCTAATGGCAACTGTAGTTAGAAGACCTCTCCAGCCTAAGAATTTGAACTCTATATCGTCACTAGAAACTCCACTAAAGAAACCAAAAAAGCTCAATCTGAAAACTACGACATCGACAACCCAACCTCTGATCCAAGATAATGTGAGCAAGGAGATCTGTCCATTCGAATCCAGTGTATGCAAAGAAGCTTTGAAGAAGGAGAATCGAAATGATGAGCTGAGAGAAGCATCTTTAGCGGAGGAGCTGGACATTGTGAGAAAAAGGAGGGAGAGGCTCAGAATGGAGAGAGAGCAAACAGAGGAGCTGCTCAAAGAGAGGGATTTGGTACTGGAGATGGCCATGAAAGAGATGGAAAGGAGATCTGAGGAGCAGAACAACATAGAACTGGAGATTTATAAAATAATTTTGCTCAAGGATCTCAGAACTTCATCTATGGTTAGTGATTTTTTTTGATAAAATATATGGTTAGTGATTGATTTCTCATTTTGGTTCTTTAGTTTGAGTAAAACTAGCGTGTTCTTAGGAGCATAGAGTTTTCGGTGTTTTTAACTCAAAAATCTATTAAATCAATTTCAAACGAAAAATTTAAGTTATTCAATAAATTTTTTACATCAAAATCTTACGGGATATCAAAAATTTTTATTTTTAGAATTTTCTAACTGTTTTTTTTATTTTTTTAAATAACTCTAATAATAATAATAAAATAAAATAAATTTTGCATGTAAAAATAAATCATTTTCGAAAATATGAAATAAATAATTAAAAAAACTAAAAAAATAGAAAATATAAAATTTTATAAAATGAATTCGACAAATTTTAAATTATGAAAATGAATCCGATGCTATTAGTATATACTAGATTTACTCTAGTTTGGGGTCTTCAGAAACTCCGATCTAACTTGCGCATTTATTGATTCTTTATTGATTATTTGGAAAATAATAAATGCTTGGCAGAGGGTTTATCCTGTCCAGTCACTGAGAACGAAGGAAGAAGAAAAGAAGACCAGAGAATTGTCAGAGGTAATAAATGTTTGCCATTTGCCAAGGTCATCTTTCTAGCATATGTTAAATATTTTAAAATTTATCAATTCAGACATCGTTTCATGTATTAATTGTTTAGGCATCATCCTTATTTTTACCAGAAATAAAAAGAAAAAGAAAAATATCATCTTTTTTTTTTCTATTTTGTTAATTCCGATATTTATTGTCTTTTAAATGTTTCTTTATGACATTTAAACATGTTTCTCTTTATAGAGATATGACCTATCACTATTGTATTAGACCTGCGATTTTAAAAATATTATCTTTAATATACCAGAGAGAAAAATAATTAGCATGATATAGAAAATACTTTTTCTTGGTCTTGCTAAAATTAATACAAATAATTAAATTATGGTAAATCCAGGGTGTTTCTTCGATTAAATCACTGAGACAGAAAGAAGAAGAGAAGAAAAACAGAGAAGCCCAATCCGAAGCAAGTTCAAATTTTTCTCGATTTTTCTACACGGTACGCTGATAATTTTCCTCACTTTTTTTTTAAAAACATAATAATACCAACAACTAAATAACAAAATATCCTCAATTAATCCAATTTCTAATGGCATTTGCAGGAATCATCCAGTGCTGAGATAAACAATGAAGCTTCTTCTCATGCTCAGGATAAAGGAAAGGCTGCAACTTAATTTCTAAATTGGATTTTGGGTACTCAATTTGTTGCTCTTGTGTTATTATGATTCTTCGCAATTGTTGCTCACAATTTGGTTTAGTTTACTACCAAGAAGAAATTCAAATGTCTTGTTTGAGAGGAGGATTATAGAAGCTTTCCACAGGCCAAGGAAGCCTTATAATTTAAATTTGGGCTCTGTGTTGTGTACTCTGTTATGTAAAGGAGAATTTGAGTTTATAATTTTTCATACCCAATGTGATCAGGTGCAACATATATCTATATATATTTTTGGTTTCTACTTGGTTTTGTCTATATCAGACTATGACTCTGATAATTGAATCCCAAAAAGGAAGAACTTTTATTTATTTAAATAGATTAGATTATCAGAATGCAATCCACTTTATTAATGAAAGAGGATATGTCACCACACCCCTTAGACTTTCAAGTTGTGAGAAACACCCTCTTCAATTTTTAATTTTGATAATTACCCTCAGGTACTTCTAATTTGTGACAATTAACCTTCCAACTGTTAAATCTATTTAATACCGTTAACTTTATAGTAATAAATGACCAAAATATCCTCAAACATACAGAATTTTATCATTAATGATTTTATTTTTTTATTTTTAAATACAAAATGGCAAAATAAATACTCTTGACTTTAAGAAAATAAATAATATTACTAATTAGATCTTATATTGCATTTCATATGACAACTTTCATTTTTTTTTCATGAAATATTATTTTGAAAATATTTTTTTTATTTATTGTAATGTAAAATTAAAGAAAATTTATAAAGACCATTTTGTTTCAATAAAATGAAACAAGTGGTTGCTGCCACTAATTAAAAAAAAGCTAAAGAAAAAATTAAATGAATATTTGTTTATTTTCAAATTACTAAAATATAGCTTCATAATTAATCAAATAACTAAAATGAATGGTAAATACAAGGGTATTTTTGTCATTTATTAATAAAATTTAACAGTGTTAAATGAATTTAACGGTTGGGAAGTTAGTTATCACAAATTGAAAGTTCGAAAGAATAATCATTAAAATTAAAAGTTGAGAGGAGGATTTGTCAAATAAGTTTAGGGATGTGTAGTAGTATTTCCCCTTAATGATTCCTACAATTAAAAAAATCAGAATGCAATCCACACGCGTTTAACTCATAAATATCAGATTTCAATCCAATTAAAAAAATAACAAAATTTAATATTATTCTTTCATTTTTTTTTGTTAATCAAATGATCGGAAATAATAATTTTTTTTAAAAGCGGCAAAATAATGTAAAACTCTTTGCAAAATTATATACAAAGAAGATGCTGTTTCACTCTGATGTTTTATTGAAATAAAGTTGGTATTATGTGAATAAAATTGTATATTATAATCTCATACTACAAAAAACAAACAAAAGAAAAGTTGAACAAACATTTATAACACAACTACATCAAAGTGAAACATTACTGCTACTATATTAAAAACTGATATATAAAAAAAAAGTGGGAATCTCTTGATAACTATTATTTTGATAATTTCAATAATGGATTTTCATATAATTCTAAAAAAATCTTAAAAAATATAAAAAAGTTTAGAAACATAATATTTAACCTATAGATCGATTGTGTTTCAAATTTCATACAATTTAAATATTATTTAATACTTCATTAAAGACCAATAAAATTATATAATATTTATAATTGTCCATATTTAACCGTTTTTGATGGAATATCTAATGATTCTTAAATTATATAAAATTTAAAACATAATCAATCTATTAGTTAAAAAAAATATGTTTATCTATTTTTTTATTTTTGAAAAATTTTAAAAATGATTTTAAAATTAGTTGTTAAAATTATCAAGATAATAGTTATCAAGATATCTCCTCCCATAAAAAAATTACGTTACAAAATGAACATTGCTTACCACAACAATTCGAACTGAAGAACCTTTTAAAATTGAGAAGGTAAACGTTGAAGGTCGTAATTTCATACTTACACCATTGACTATTTCTAAGTAGTTTAGTTTATCTTTCCATTAAATTTCAAGGGTAATCGATAAAAGGCCACGTTTTAGTCAGTCTGAAATTAAATATTATATTTTTTTTCTGTGAAAAGCTATAGAGTTCTATTTAAAAAGAAAATATTCGTATGTATTACTTGAGAATCGCCACGTTGGAATTTCCACTGCCCATAAAACACTAAGTTTTGCAAGTATTAATATCACCGTGGGCCGGATTAGGGCTGCCAATGGATCGGATTCGGATCGAATTCGGATCCGATCTAACGTGATTCACATGCAAATTCATTAAAAATTTGTAAGATCTATATGCGAATTCATATTCAATTAGAATTTAAGGATTCTAATGCGAATTTATATTCATTTCTTAACGGATGTCGGATCAGATTCGGATTATATATCAGATTATTTATTCAAATATTTAAAATAATAAAAATACATGTTTAACATAAATAAATATATACAATTTTATATTATAAAAATATAAATTAATATAATAACTCTAATTTAATTAACTTGCATGACTAAAAAAATATCTTTTCGTAAAACTAATATGATCTACTTATCATAATGAAAATTATTTTAATATAACATGCAATAAATAAATTTTCTTTTTCAAAAACAGATAGAATAGAATATAGGAGAAATTATCGAGATTAATTTAACTAAATTACAATTATCTTTATAAATAATTATAATAATTCAAAATAAATAATTATTATATATATCTTGCAAAAATAATTATAATATCATTTTATTGGATTTGTAGCGGATTCGAATTCGGATTATGTATGATTCAAATATGAATCCAAAAAGTAAAGTGGATCTGTTTTTAAGATCTATATGTGGATCCAATAAACTATTAGGTATATTTTTTAGATCTATATATGGATCCATTCATACGGATTCGGATCGGATTTTCGAATTATGGATATCCATTGACAACCCTAATTGTAGCTTGCGCCAAAAAGGTCTACTTTCTATAATAAAAAAAAGATTAGCAAATATGGAGCTGATACATAAATACGGTTGTTGCAATACGAATTTTATTATATACGTTAAATAAATTATTATGCTTATTAATAACTTTATTATGTAAATTTATTTTATACAGTACTGTTATTATTCAACTTGAATGAGTTATTATGTATATTTGTAATATTTAAATTGAATAATAAAAGTACTGTATAAAATAAAATCGCTAACATACATAATAACTCATTTAACGTATATAATAAAATCTGTATCAATAACGATATTTTCTCCATAATATTTTCATGAAAAATAATATCAAGTTGTAGTTGTATTGTGTGTAAATGAGAGGGAACAGCAATCAGCAGACAGAGTAGAAGAATGCATCTCTTTTTCTTTTTGATGAATTATAATTTATAGTAAGAATGCATATATATCTCATGCCCCTCAATATAAAGAGAGGCGCTGGCTGACAGCTTTTTTATTAGCTGTTGAATAGAAATATTTATTACTTCAACCTACTTTAATAATGGCAAAAAGAGAATCCTTTCAATGTGCCGCTTAAAGAATCCAAAGCTTCTACAAATTGAATCATATAATTAAACAAGCAAAAAAACCCCTTAAAATTAATCATTCTGTTTTTGTCTTTTTATTGAATTATTTTGAAGCCACTAGTATAATTCAAATTACTGGTTCAACTTTACTGTATATTTTTGTTCCGGTATCATTTTTTTAACTAATATAA
Source organism: x Bolboschoenoplectus mariqueter (assembly GCA_037678475.1). Taxonomy (NCBI): domain Eukaryota; kingdom Viridiplantae; phylum Streptophyta; class Magnoliopsida; order Poales; family Cyperaceae; genus x Bolboschoenoplectus; species x Bolboschoenoplectus mariqueter. The sequence continues at coordinate 1,951,322 of CM075236.1, read as the reverse complement.
AATCATTTAAATTAATCTCTAATATAATATTTAAGGACAGCACTTTTTGAATGGGAATCATGCGGACTTCAACCCGGCTAGATAATTTTTCATATTTTATCTCACAAAGGTAATATGAGATAATTAATTTGAATTAATCTCTAGTGGTGAAATTTAAGATTACAACTATCTTTGCTATTTTATTATTCTTTAGGTGACAAATTAACTTTTTCACTTATTTTAATCTCAGTGCATGTTGCTCTTATTAGTGCTTGTTGTTGGGTTTGCAAAGAAAGCCTACTCAACGCAGGATGAAACCACTAACTTAATTAAACATGAATTTGTCTCCAGTGCAGCGTGATTCGATATGAAATGAGTATGTAAAATGGACGCCTACGGTGCGGCCAAATGGAGAGGATTGATCGGAAAATTTAACAAGGCATGATAGTACTGATCCACTTTTAAGTAGATCACAGAATGTCAGAATCCATAATCTTTTCTAGTTGAATAATACAGGAAAGGAGTGCAAGTACCTAACTTCCTCACCAGTGCATATGATCCCTCTAAAATTAGTTAATATAAGACTATAAAAGAGTGTTCTTTGCTTCAATTAATTGTTCATTGTTCGTTGCGTTCTGTTGAGATAGAGATGGAACTGAGCAGGCATTTTCTAGACCTGATACTTGTTCCCTCAACTGTCTGTCTCACAGCTTCATACCATTTGTACCGATGGAAACACAGCAAGAGAAGGTCCATCTCAGCAACTCAGAACGCGAAGGAAAAATGGGTTGAAAACATCTTTAAGGTTAGATGTATAACTTAATTATATCCCTAGAATTATATTGCATGATTCCAGCTGAAGAAGTGATGTACTACCTTAGTCCTTTTGTACCAGAGTAAGATTTGAATTACATCAGAATATATGGTTTCTGAAATACATAATTGATGGTAAATTATTGGTACTCACATCAATGGAAGAAACTTTTGGATATGTAAATTTAGTTTTGAGCCTCGATTCTACGTTTGTATCGATTAAAGAGATTAAGAGACTTTGATTAGGATCTTAAATTATTGTATTACACTGCCAATTGCTTCTTAAATTTTAGCTCAGCAACTGTGCATACTGGTATTTTATTGATTAACATTGCAATATGATACTGAAACCGACTGCACCAATGAACAAATTAACACCAAATCATACTTCTTTGGTGTTTTTAATGTAAATTTAAACGAATTTATTTAAAAATACAAAAACTAAACAGTAAGGAGTAACAGCATTCTAGCAGCTTGGTTTGTTCCATCTACTACATAGTAAATACTACAGCATTTACGGCATCTATTATTTATTTAGAATAAATAAATAAAAGTACCAGCTCCAGTTAAGGTTCAGTACATAATCGAATATATTGATTCATCAGACATGACAAAAGTAAATTCTGTTTTGGAACCACATAGGAGAACAAGAAGAAAGACATGCTCGGAGTACAGAGTTTGCGCAACCCTCTTATGGGTTCTATTCTATCAGCGACAGTCTCCATCCTAATAAATACTGCACTCGCTGCTCTGACAAACAATGCGTACCGCTCGAGATATCTTTCAGAGCACCGAATCTTCGGCTCCCAAGGCGACCGGATCATCCTTGTAAAATTTGCAATGGTCTCCTTCCTCTTGCTTACCAGCTTCTTCTTCAATTCGATAGCAATAGGTTCGATAATTGAGGCAAATTTTTTGATCAATGTGTCTGGTGAGACTTTCAATTATGTGGCCGAGAGATTGCTCAAGAGAGGATGGTTTTTGGGATCGGTAGGGAATCGTGTTCTGTTTTCGGCCGGACCATTTCTGATTTGGCTGTTTGGCCCTGTTCCTCTTGCTTTGTCATCTGCTGTGCTGATTGGCTTCTTCTACTCTGTTGATTTTGATTGTAGTGGGGCCCGGTCGCCCAGAGGCAGTAAAGCTATGTGTAAATAATGGCAAGATGTGGCGTCTGTTTTTACAGCAGATTATGCTTTATGTGTGAATAATTGTGTTTAGTATGAAATTATGAATGAAGTGTATGTATTCTTGACACATCAACCCATTTCATCATCATCATCATCATCAACATGGTAAGAAAGGCGCAAAGTATATTTCGCTATATATCACAAAATGTTACCACCACCACCACCATCATCGTCATCATCATCATGAAAAAGATGACTAAGCATAAAGAAAGCTTCAAATTATCTCATTTTTTAAAATAACCCAACTAAAAAGAAGTACAATACCAAATTTACACAAACAGATGCATTTCGCCCAATCATTCAGAAATGACAAGCACGAAGAAGAAATGTACTAATATCATAAAGATGGTACCCAAAAACTAGAAATTGCAGCATAGATGGAAGTAGACAAAATCTATTCCTAATTTCTGGGCTTGCAAACGATAGTAGCATGCTTGCGGATTTGGTTGCTAAACTGACCGGGCTTCTCAGTGGTGTCGATCTCTTTCTGCCCAGGCGGCGGCAGCATTTCAAAAGCTTGCACCAACCTCCCAAGTGTGATACCTATGATTGGCAATGCCAAAATAATACCAGGGCAGCTGCGCCTACCAACACCAAATGGGATATATCTGCAACATTAGGAGGGCACATTTTTTGTTAGAATATCTTCAGGTTGTTCCAGATAGTACAGCTCAACTGTATCTTAATTCAAAGAATACTATTTGATGGATACTTGGAGTTAATATTTATAGTGTACCTGAAATCATTGCCGTTAGCCTCCACCTTGGCCTCTTCCTCAAGGAAACGGTCAGGGCGGAACTCCTCAGGGTTCTTCCATTTCTTTGGGTCATTGGCGAGGAACCAGGCATTGACAAGGATTTTGCTCTCAGCAGGAATATCAAAGCCTCCGAGCTTAGCATCAGAAAGGTTCATGTGAGGCACAAGGAGAGGAATGGCCATGCGTAGACGCAGTGTCTCCTTGACAATGGCTTGGAGGTACGGAAGCCTTGGTAGGTCTGGTTCAGTCACTGGCACGCCGGGGCCAAGCACAGATTCCATCTCCTTTAGGACCTTCTTCTGGATTTCTGGGTGGTTGACTAGCTCGGCTATGCCCCACTCAATTGACCAGAGTGTTGTCTCGATTGCTGTATATCCAAGAGAAAATTAGAGAAATATTTTATAGTGTTTTAATAAAAAAGCAGTTGTTTTGTTTGATTGATTGAGTACTTGCAGATCATTTCTTGTGTTCCCATAAAGGGCAAATGCTTAAGAGTTCAAAATTTAATTGTAGGCCATGCCCACACAGGTTATTCATTCAAACAAAACCTTTATTCCATACCATCTTCACTAAAACAATTTCCATGTTTAATTTGGTTATCAAGCCTTTAACCAGCATACCAGAATAGTACTGCCGAAGCTCCCCTGTTTTGGGTCACTTTTTTTCACCCGATAAGAAAGAGAAAGAGAAAGAAAACATGCAAATGTTAAAACATTGAGGTCCATGGACAATGGATGCAAACCACCTTTTTCGGTTCGCAGACTTAACTATTCTGTCTTGTGTTGAAGGATTCAGTGAAATTATTTACGAACTAAAAATGATTTGCATGCAATGACTAAAAACATTTTAGTTTTGACAATTTTAAGTTTCTTAGTTTGTTTCTCTCAGTTATAAATTTAAGTTATCAAATAAAACAAAAGTGGAATCTAGGATTGCTACTCTTTGAGTTTTGAGCAATCTCATTCAAGGGAAAACTTTTTTGAGTTTTGAGCAATCTCATTTGGGGAAATAACATATTAAGAGATGCTACAACCCCAATAGGATAAATAGTCTCAGCTGCCAAACTAAAAAAAAGTTCTCAATGGTTTGGGGACTCTAAGCTGCCAAACCTACCAAACTTGCCAACCACTTTTGTATAAAGAGTGTGACAAAATTGATTGTTTTTAGCTGGTTGGAAAAAGATGGATACACAACTTCCCTATATTATTATTGAAAATTGATGTAGAATAATAGGAAAAGTAAGTTCCCTAGTGGAGCAAGTGACCGGCCCTTAATATCGTGTACCTTTCTGTTGTAGTAATTATCAAACTAACTTGTCAAAATTTTAATTTTACATATACTTCCCTATCTTCAGATGCAATTTTCGTGATTTTGTTGTGAACTTCAGATGCATTAATTTTTTAAATATGACAGCTGTAACTGATGTTATCTAAGGATAGTTCCAATGGGAAACAATTTGAACATAGCTATTAAATTCTGGAGACTGAACATATTAATTCAAATATATTAATTATAAGTACAATATAGGACTTCATATGTAGATGGAGATAATTTTACAAATAGAACATGTATTTAACATGTACTCTATCTGAAGAGGGTGACTTCACCCATTGCAGTACCAATGGCAATTTGAGGCTGCAATCTAGGATTTGGTGTGGTGAGTACCAAATAGATTAGCAAAATATATAATAAATGATCTCCCACTTTGTTGTCATGTTACCACATCATGGTGCCTTGGGACCACATTTGTTAGTTTAGACTTTCTCTTTTAATGCAAGAATATCATATGATACTTGTCTCTTTCCTACTATCTTTCTTTCCTGAAAGTCCTCCTAAAACCCAAAAACATCACGAGGAGTTCCCACAGAAAATATCCTGCATACCTCTCAGAAAAGTAGCTCCTGCCCATCTAATTTCTTAATAAGAATGCTAATTACTACTAATTTCACTCAATGTATAGAACCAGTGATGACTGACAGAAATTTTGGCACATTGTCATGGTTGATTTCTAAAGAAATTCAGAAAATTTAGGAGTTAAAAAATTACCAGCAACATTGATGTTTTCAACAATGTAAAGTACATTGTCATGGTTGATTTCTCCTTTTTGCTCAGCCTCAAGAATGTGATCCATGGCACACTTTATTTCTTTCTTCTGATCCATATCTATTCTGCTCAGGTGTTACAATCATTTAGTAAATTATGAATAAAATATCAAATTAGTAAATATTATTGCTTCCAATGTGACATATAATTAATTTTTCCCTATAAAACTTACATCCCTGGTTTCTTATGGTGTTCCCAATTTTTTTTTCGGGTACAGTAACACAAGAACACAAACTAAAATCTTAGACTGGCTTGTTTTTTCTTGCTATTAAGAACTACTAATACCTGGTTGCTACATAAGAAGTAATTTTATTCTATATGAATTTTGAACCTCTAATAGTACATTTTAAGGATATTCACTGTACTCATTTAGCATTATCCTCTTCAGGACCACCCTCATGGATTTAATTGGTCCAGTTTATAATTCTTTGTTTAGATATTTATTTATTTTAGAAAACTTGGTCCAGCGTACTTTAAAGCATGGGAAGAATGGGGAAGTGGAATGGATAAGCTTAAATGATTGCTGGTCATGATTCTTTGAATAAGGCCCATGCGTGCATGCTTGGCCATTTATGTGGCAGTATGACCAAGTAAATGTATTACTTTTTTTTTTCATTATATGACAGTATGACTTGATCATGGGTGGAATTGATGAATAAAAATAATTTAATTATACAAATAATCACTTACTTTCTATCCTTGACAAAATAGTCCTCGAAAACCTTAAGCCGCACATCTTTAAGCTTGTAGCATTGCTTCAAATAGCCACTCATGAATGGACGGAGAACAGGAATGAAATCTCCATAGTTAAAATCAAAGCTCTGAGAAAGCCGGCTTCTCTCAGCATTCAGCACCGTCAGCTGCTTAAATAACGGATCATTGACGCTCTCAAATCTTCTGTTAAACATGATCCTGAACATGTCATTGTACATCATCAATTGCAATCTTTTCCTGATCACAGTTCCTTCCACAGACGATCGGGGATCCTTCTTTACATCCTCAACCACAAGTCTCGCTTCCTCCTCCCACCCTTCACGGTTCTGCTGGACCACCTATTAGAGTAAAACAAATTGTAAATTTATTGTTATTTTTGGTCCTTATTTTTTTAATTATCACGGATTAACAAATAATGGATTAAGGAATCTTTTCTCTTTGAGGAACCGAGACTGAAGAATCTTAACATAATTACAACAATTGACCAATTTATTCTATGTACAGATATGGTAACAGAGAAAAAATGTTTATCAACTCCACCAAAGAGGAGAGTTTGGTTGTTTGGATCAGACTGTAGCTCAAACAATTTTAAGACTCAGCTTGGGGATGCAGAAATTCACACAATTAGAGTTGCTTTGCAATCAAAGGACATCAGAGGACAAAATGGTAAATTATCCGCAATCGAACTTGCATTTCCATTTAAAGCCAGACCAAACAAACTAAAAGTGAATTTCCTTATGCAATCAGAATCCAATTCAAATCACCTTTTTTTTTCTCTCTCTTTTCGGTTTTCCCAAATAACTCCAAATAACCTTTTGTAGCAAGATACAAAAATTACCTTGTTGGTGAAGAAGGGGACGGTCATGATCCGGCGCATCTTGCGCCAGTGATCACCATATACGGTGAACACCATATCCTGTCCCTTGCCAGTGAAGATATCAAGCACCACATTACGGGTACGGGATCCGAACTCCACGCCCTGGGCATGGAGCACATCACGAGCCAGATCGGGCGAGGACACCACGACAAGGTTCCGCACCCCCATTTTAAGCAGGAAAATGTCACCAAATTTCTTCGCCATGGCCATCAGATTCCGGTGGTTCAGATCATCCCCAACCTTCAAATCAATACAAATCAAATGAGCATTTAAGAATAAACAACTGGACCTCAAGATTTCTATCACCATTTCACAGGTATAACTATAAGTCAAGGTTAACTTGGAATTGCGTGAGTTCCTACCTGCAGCCAATTGCCGACGATCGGCATAGCAGCGGGACCTGGTGGCAGCTTGAAGCGCTTGCCAGTGAGCTTAGAGACGACGATAGCGAGCACTATGGCAGCAAAGAGACCCAAAAGGGCCTTCTCAAGTAAAACGAGATCCATTGGAGCTAGGTACCAATGGAAGAAAGAAGAGAAGAAGAGAAGAGAAGAGAAAGGAATAGAGAGAGAGAAGGATGCGGAGAAGTGGTGAGGTGGGTATGTAACTCTGAATTTTTGGGGGGTTATATAGAGGGAAATGATGAGAGATTTGATTAAAGGGACTGGCGGAGTGAGACAAACTTTTTTAGCGAGGCAATAATTTTAAACTTTGTAGAGAAAAAAAAAATTAACTGAATTTTAAATTTTATATGGAATAATTTTGCAAATTTCAATATAAGCTCGTGGAGTCATGTTACTCTGTTGTCAAGTTAGATTCCGTCAGAAAGTGGGATATTGAAATAATTCTGATTATATTAAGAAAATACTTAATATCCTTAATTAGGGTTAATTTGGGGTTAAAACTCACTTAAAATGGTGATCATTTTTTTATCCCTCGTTTGTTTTGGTAGGTACATAACACCGTTTCAGACTTGAATTGATGAGTTGGAGATCGAACGGAGGGAAGAAGGATGGTTAGGTTTGACTTGGTTGGGGTTGCGCACAAAGTTGAACAAAGAGAGGGTCGGTGGTGATCCTTTGTGGCGATCAATATGTGTATGGAGTATGGTCTATCTGTATTATTTGGCTTGGTTCTTCACATATATATTTTATTGATGGTGTAGTTTTGCAAATTAACTTGCTAACATTATTTCATGTATAATTGTAATTTGGAAATTTAAGGTTATAAAACAAATATTGTTGTGAAATATGTTAATGCTATGAAGTGTTTGATTATTTTTATAATTGTAAGAATACACAAATGTATAGATATTTTGTAATATTATTTTTAAATAATGAGTTCTATTAATCTGGACGCTTATTTGTGCTACTTTTGTAATTCACATTTACAATTTAACTTTAATATTTTCTCTTGATTTTTCTAGTCAAAGAAATGCTAAATAGTGTGCATTCTGTAGCGATTGACCCGCCACATAGTATAGCTTACTAGTATTGCCTAAGAAATATCAGTTTCCGAGTGATTGTATTCAATGAGTACATTAACACTTATTTATTTGTGTCTGTTCCATAGATAATTGATAGCGTAGAGGCATTGTTTTTGTACTCTTTGCAACAAAGGAAAACGAAAGCTGTAAATTCGCACAAAATCTAACCAAGAGAGAGTTTGGTTGTTGGGATTATAAATTTTTCATTTTTTTTTTCTTTTGCCCCTTCATCTCTCTCTCATTTATTTTTTTTTTACTTTGTGTTCTTTTACTTTCCATTCTCTAGGCACCGGATTAGGTGAATAGCATCTTTAATCTTTCACATTTATTTTTTCTTTTTAAATTAGAAAGATTTCATGATAAAATTAATGATATCATTTTATTACTTAAATTAATTGAGTTATTATTAATGATTTTATTATACAATTTATTTTGCATAATATTTTATTATTCAATTCAAATATCATCAATCTGAATAATAACTCACTTAAATCAAATAATAAAAAATACTATACAAAATAAATTATATAATAAAATTATTAATATATATAATAATTTATTTAATATAAATAATAAAATTTGTTTATTGGCGATATATATATATATATATATATATATATGAACTCCCATCTTAAAAATTAACCGACTTTATTGTAAAATTAATAAATTATTCATGTGGCGATGCAATAGTTTGAAATTTTCAATCATATCCATCTAAATGACGTAATCGAGAGGATAGAATTTACAAAGATATAGTGCTTTGAATAAAGGATATACTACACCAAAAAGTTTTTGACTAGTAGCTATCGTCGACTCTGTTGAAGGAAAACATTTTGTAATTATTTCTCTAATTGCAGCAATATACAATAATTATTTTTATTTTTTGACAATGGCTTGTCTTAACAACTTTAATAGATATATTAGCTTTTGCTTGTAAATTAGTTGTATTTCAATTTTTTTAAAATTTCAATATTAGTTGATTTTTTTAATCAAATGTCATTAAATATGAACTGGTATAAATCTTATGTTATTTTATGAACAATGAAACTCATATCAAATTTCATCATTTTTCATATATATGATATATAGAAAATAGAAGTTACATTTAGTTGTCTTATTACAAAATTATTCGTCATGTTTGACAAGTGGAGTAGAGATAATTTAAGTATTTTAAGATACTTTAGTATATCAAATAGATATGATTTAAGGTGGAGTAAATTAAATCATTTATGGAGGTGGAGTAAAATTAAATTATTAAATTTCATAGCTTTTCATATTTTTTTACTGTTACTACTTCATCTGCTTATTTCGCTACTATCAAACATCAATGTTTTAGAATAATTTAATACGTTATTCGCTTTAATTTTATTTCACTTATCAAATGGAGGGATTGTTTATTTTTTTATAGTTGTTAGAATTATCAAACTAATCCATTATTAATGGATCCTCATACATATTTTTATTATTTCAATTATTTTAATTTAAAATGTCTACACGAAGGAGATTAATACAATGTGGAGATTAATATGTAACGCCTTTTGGTATAAATTAATAAAATATATGTATGAAAAATATCAAACAATTACATTCAAATCTTTCATTAATAAGTGTGTGCAAAAATTCCCGCACAAAATTATTTGTAGAAAAGAAAAATTCATCAGAAAAGAAAAGACTAGCTGCACCGATATAATGAGTTGCATAAACACATTAAAGTTTTATGTGCAATTAAAAAATTCATGCAGCTTAAAAAAAAAACTCTGATATTTATTTTTAAGAACTCTTTTGTTCTCTCGCCAAAAAAGTAAGAAAGAAACTTTGAAAATTCTGTGAGCACCAAAAAATGCGTCATTGTTTTTAAAAGGAAAGTTTCACTTTCAAAATTTGTCTCCCACATCACTCGCTTGGATTTGTAAAGCATGTGATGTGCAATAAGACTTGAAAATTCAACGCTCTTACTTAAAGATTTTACAAAAAGATTTTACATTAATTCTCTGTAGTACTATGGATGGATGGAGTGCACAAAAATTATATTGTTTATTACAAATTTTGATATTATTCATAAAGTGATTAGGATTAGTTAGACTGTTTACTTCATATGTGGAGTGGAGTAATACAGAAGAGTCGAACTCTTTAATTAAATGGAGTATGAGTTTCAAGTCAATCGAGGAATTGGTAATTTACTCTTTTTATAAACTGCGTATGAATCTAAAGTTGATGAGTTTTTTTTTATGGGAGCTGATTTACAGATATTTTTATTGATATCGATTTTGTTATTTAGATTAAATGAGTTATTATTCATGTTAACGATTTTATTATGCAAATTATTTGTACAATACTTTTATTATTCAAATTAAGTGAGTTATTATTCAGATTAATGATATTTGAGTTGAATATTAATAAAAATACTATATAAAATAAATTGCACAATAAAATCGTTAACATAAATAATAACTCATTTTACATGAATAATAAAATCGGTATTGATGATGATATCTTCCAAATATTTCCTTTTTTTGTTAATAAAGAATTGGTATTTACAGTCAGACGGTAAATTTGCATATTCAAAATATTTTTTTTATTAATTTGCTTAATTTGCTTAATTTGTTTGTTTGGCCATGTGTTCCAAGTATTTGATATGCTACGGAGAGTTATAAAAAATTGAAAGCTTAATATGACTGAATAATGAGTCAATAACCATCAATATATATTATCAAGGAATTAATAATCTAAACTAATTAATATGCATTTATGTCTATGTCATATGAGATCCCTTTGATATCTTTGTAGTATAATATGTATGTATATAATAACTGATACATTTTTCATAATTAAAAAGAAGACATCAAATTTAACTAAATAAAAAATCATTCCGTGATCCAAAAAAAATATTCTGAAAGTTTTAAAGATTAAGCTTTAAAAAAAATTGCATCAAATTAATGAAAATTAATATATAATTGATTATGTTAAAATAGTCTTAAACACTATTTTCACATATCAGATGAGAAAACAATAAATATATTTAAAAATAGGTATACCTTAAATTATCCTAAAATAATGTAAAATTAATAAAACAGGATTGAGTATACTATATTTTCCTAACTTTTTCAGCATGACATGAGACTTAAAGCTCTCAAATTATTTTTGAAATTTATATTTCTAGATAATTTGTTAATTTAAATGTTGAATTAGTTGGAAGACAATCTTCACATATAGTGCGTACCCACTATCTTTCTTAATGGATTAATTAAAAATATTTCCCCTTCATATGTAAATTAGAGTTTCATCAGATATCCAAATATATATGAAGTTAAGTTTTCAGTTCAACCCATTTAGTATATCAAATTATGGAGAAGTCCCTTTGAAAATAAAGTCAAAAACATTATCTTTAGGTCAAATATATACAACAAAAGCCAAAATATGAGAATTTTTGAAGGTCAATTAGAGATTGTCAACCGAAAAATTTATATTAAATAAAATAGTGTTAGAACAACTATCAGGTTTTGTATGTTTTTAAAATAATAATGTGAAGAAAAACCAGAGAGTAATAAACTTTTGCCTATCACTGAGTCCCCATCGATGTATCAATAAAGCAATAAAAAATTAAAAAAAAATGAAAGTTGAAATTCAAAATTTAAATTCTGTATAACAAGAATTATACTCGAGCAATAAATAAAACAACATAACCACTAATTATTGCATTTCGTTGGAAATATCTTTTATTAGTAATATTCAGAGACAGAGTCACCTTATAACAAAAGGGGGCAAGTGATCCCCTGAAAATCTATTTGTAAAAAATATACGTCATAAAATTATACTTTTAATGAAAAAATTAAAACAAATATGCTTCATTTTTAATATAATTATGAAAATATGTTTCAATTTACAAAATATTTTGTAAAAATATGCATTCAAAATTATATTTCTAACATAAAAAATTATAAAAATATATCTAATTTTATAAATAATTTCAAAAAAAATGTTCTATTTAGAAATTTTGCCCCACTCTAACCTCGATCTGGCTCCGTCGTGACAATATCTTCCTTGCAACCTAAACAAAAAAAAATATCTTGGTTAGTGTAAATTATTTTCCAATAACCTACCATTCATATTGTATATTTATACTAACAAGTTGTTAGGATCAACGAATTAATATAATTCCAAACTTTGTTAGGATAGATCAGAAAAATTTCACCATAAAATTTTGTAAATGCACGCTTAGCATGAGTTGTATATAAAGTTGACATGCTACAAGTCAAAATCAGAAGTTGGTGTACGGTCATGATAGCTATGGCTGCTAAACATTATATATGGTAATAATAATTCAGCATTTTTTTTATAAAAAAACCCAGCTTTTGTTGATTTTTTCTGCCTCTTTTTGACAAACAAAAACCTTTTCTACATCACACCCTGTAGTATTCGGAAATTAATTATCATGTGGAGAAAATTGGTTGTTGGATCTGAAGAGAACATATTTTAGGTGAACACAATAAAATTGTGCGCATTAAATTTTGACTTTATTGAATCGAGATTCTTAGACTAATAAAAGGAAAATATTGTACATTTTTTTAAAAATAAAAGTAGGCAGCGCCTGCCAATTTTCATTTTTTTTTTTTGGGAAATCTGGAAGGAAATATTGTATTAATATAAAATTTTTAATTATTATCTGCATATGTACAATATCAAACGGTTAAAGTTTTCCTTTTCTTTTCAATAACTTAATCAAATAGGTAAATTAAAAGCTCAAAATTCATGCATCAAATATACATTACTATTTTTTAAAAAAATAGGGAAAAATTTATAAATTTTTATAATATTTAATTATTTTTTATAGTAGTTCCGTACGTGAAAGCAACATGTTACTCTCTACTGTACCAAGCAGTCCGGTTTAAAAGGGATCTAAGTCAAAAGGGAAAATTAATGGTACCAGCATTTATAAAAGAAAAATAATAATAAGAAAGAAATGGTACAACTACTCCTCTCTTCTCTTCTCTTCTCTCCAAATGGCTTGGTCTATTGGAGCAAATTGACTTTCAACAGCCCCCAAGTTCTGACCTAATTGGTTCTTACTTACCACTCTTTTATGTCATTATATAATTTTTTTATAAGTATGAGAATTTAAATTATTTAATATTAAATATTTATAAAAGAATTTATTTGAATTTTGAATTTGTGATTTTTTATATAAAAAAAATTATTTTTATTATTAAATTAAAAATTGAATTTTTTATTATATAATTTGAAGAGAATGAGAAGAAGACTTTGATGCAATGTTCTTTTTTTTTAAAAAAAAAATATTTAAATTTAAATGATTTAGATTTTTATTTTGTATATCAAAATAAATAAATAATTTGAAGAGAATTTTTACAAAGGAAAAATATATAATTCGAACAGAACGAAGATATGATTTTTATTGTTAAAAAAAATAAGATATGATTTTTACATTCATTTCTTGTTAGAAGCTCTAGTTATATTTATATTCGCTTACGGATAATAACAATATACATGCCTCGTTAAAAAATGACTAGTAAAAACATTAAAAAAAATATAGTTATAGATGCCTTTTTATCAATTAAGTATGAGAACTTTTCATATTCTATCTTTAATTCTATTATCATGAGTAAAGCTAGTGTGTTCTACGTACTCTTAAGAATATAGAACCTCTCCGTGTTCTTAACTAAAAAATTTATTAAATCGATTTCAAACGAAAAATTTAAGTTACTCAATAAATTCTTCATATCAAAATCTTATAGGATACCAAAATTTTTCATTTTTAGGATTTTCTAACTATTTTTTTTAGATTTTTAAGATGATGATGATAATGATAATAATAATAATAATAATAATGATGATGATGATGATGATGATGATCTTTTTGCATATAAAAATATGTCATTTTCAAAAATATGAAATAAATAGTTAAAAAAATCTAAAAATAGAAAATTTTAAATATCCTACAAGATTTTAATATAAAAAATTTATTGAGAAACTTGAATTTGTCATTTGAAGCCAATTCGACAGATTTTGAGTTAGAAACACCGAAAAATATGATGCTTCTAAAAGCACGCTAGCTTTACTCCTATTATCATCACTTAAATCCAATTGTTTCATGATAAATTATTCAAATAAATTAAATTTTTAAGTAATTTACATGAATCATAAAATAAATATATTATTTGAGTCTGTTGGAATTGGTTCAAGACCTCTTCACTATCAAATATTTTCAGATTATTCTATGTTTTTGCAATTAATATTTAGGGTTTACTTTACTTGAAAAAAAATTTATAGAACAGGTCAAAAAAAATATACAAATAAGGAGAATTCTTAATTAGTCATTAAACTGAATCAAACACTTTTGACATAAATTATAATTCTTTGAGTACATATAGCATGTATTAAAAATTAATTTGATTATTCATATATCATCAAATGGATTTCACCAAAAAGTTGGACTCTTTCTTATTTAATTTATTAACTTTTCCAAAGATAACAAATTTGTTAGTTGCATTGACATTTCAATGGAGTTCTTAATTTACTAAGTCCCTTCAATAAGTGAGAAAAGTAGAGGCTGATGATACAACAACTCAGAGATTGCCTGAATATATAAACTATGTCACGGAGAAAACGACATTATAAATAAGGAAATGAGAATACAACATAGGATTTATTTGGGTAGGTAAACCATTGTTTACTTACATTATATAATTCAGCAATCAATCTTCTCATATAAGCAAATTTTGGAGTTAAAGAAAACGGACAAATGAACTGTATGTTCAGCACAGTGATAATATATCTTTTTTTTTTTACAGAGATATACAAGTTTAAATTCCGTAAAAAATATTTGAAAGAAATAAATTGATTTCTTATTATGAGTGTTGATAATTATAACTAAATAATAGTTTGTATTCTGTTATGCGCACTTACACGAGGAAGCTTATTTAATAACAAATTTTGAATTTCTTTAATTAATCATTGAATGAAAAAGGATAATAAGGCAAAAGGTATCAAATTAATATATCGTCTTAAAAAATACTAAGCGCTAAAATCTCAAGAAAAATTATACCAAATAGATTTCCACAAAATATTATAAGAGTTTAATAACTCTCTTCAATTAAGATAATACTCTCTCTGTATAAAAAATCATATGTTTAAAATTCAGATGAAATCTTTTTTATAAAAATTTAAATTTAAATGATTTTGACCCTCGATTTTTCAAACTTTGCTCCAATAAGAGAAACATACACCGGAGAAAAACAGAATTATATTAAAATGGAAACTGTCAAATTGAACATGACATCAAGAAATATGTACAAAAATTTCCATAAATGATCACACGATAGTCAATTCACGCATTTGATTAGATGAACTTCAAGCAATAATGAAGCAACCAATGGAAGCATTAAATTATGCATAATTTTTTTTTTCTAAAATATGAACCACAAAAATTTTGCAAATTATAAAAGAAGAAGATGGTCAAACAAACAAAAATACATGTAATATGATATAATTAAGAAGAAGATGATGGTCAAACAAACAAAAATACATGTAATATGATATAATTAAGGAGATAGAAAAATCTAACTCTCCTTATAAAATATAATTTAGGAAGGGCCACCACTATAATTACGATCATTAATTATTAAATCAAGTGCCAAACAAATTAAAATGAGTAAAATGAGATAAAAAAAAATCACTCTCCGAAGACTTTTTTTTCATCATTCTTTTTATATAGTACCTCTATCGCCATCATTAATTGCCTAAATAACCCTTGAGTTTCAAAAAAGGGTAATTTTGCATACAAAATATGGAATCACCAATACCACATCAATGCAACGATAACTTCTATTAAAAAAAAATGCGACAATATAATATATAAAATAAGTGGTAGGTTCACATGTTGCACTTGGCCTGTCCCATTTCCATAACATATGCAACAACTGCTGACCAAGCATGTGATTTTTTGTTTACATTTTTTTATTAAGAAAGAAAGAGGCTGATAACATTCTCCACCTTCTTTTCCCAGGAGATTTCTCCAGGTACCAAAATGAAAAAATGAGGATGGGGTAGAAGTCAAAAGGAAATAAAAATATTAAATACAGATTCTAGCTTATTTATCATATTTCATAGTCTATGGATGAACACCAAATCTCATTATGACAATACCATTCTAACTTTTAATTGTCAATTTCAATATGAAATTAAGCGAGAATCAGTCTTTGGTCTAGTGATAAAAATAACGTTCTCCGTGTGGAAAATCGTAGGTTTGAAATTTGGATGATGAGTCTTTTATGAACATTTAAATTTGAAAGACTTGACCCTCATTTTTATCTCAAAAAAATAAGAAATTAAGTGGTGAACTGTCTTCAAAACTATGATATTTTTAGAACATTTGAGAAATTTTTGAAAATTTCAATTCTAAATTATAGAATTTCTAGTACTCTATTATAAATCCTTAAGCAAATCATCCAGTAAATGGTAAAAGTAGTTGCAGAGAGAAAAAAAAAAAACAGAGAGATTCAAAACCAACTACCTTGAAGAGATTCAAGGTTTATTCACATTTCAAGTGAGTTGGTTTCCATCAGTAACAATAGATCAATAACAAATTAATTAATTGCTAATTTGCAAAAAAGCCCTTCAACTTCCTTAAACATTCCCATTTTTTAATCCTCACAAGGATTAGCATAATAATACATACAACCATGCAAAAAAGAAAAGTGAAGAATTTGTTGTCATATACAGGACCACTTCTAAATAATAAAATTTCAATATGTACAACCTAACTTCAGACGCTTCCTTACCAAGCACAAGATATTTAATTAATTTGCACATTTTCAATGGAGCAACTTGTGGTTTAATTACGTGAACCATTGGAAATGTTTGGTAGCCTTTTCAAGTTTTTTTTTTTTTGAAAAGTTGCCCTTTCAAGTTTTGATAGGTCACTTGTCATTACTGGTAAGTCCACCAACAATTAAATCATCATGATACTGATAAATAAAATAAATAAATACAACTTTGTTTTAATTTCTTCAGACCTTGCATAAATTAAAGAGAGGCTATAATGGGCCTATTTAAAAAAAAAAGATTACAATAAATGGGGGAACTTCTACTTGATTTATTTGGGCCTATATGATCCATATAGAAAATAAATATTTAAAGCATTTATCCATGGATGATTGGTCTAGGATCTACATTGAACAAACACTAGGTCCAGTATATAAAAATCCCAATTTCTGGACTAATCCATCAAGCCTTATAAGTAGACTTATTAAACATTTAGTAATTTAGCCATGGATGGATTGGAATAGGATCTACATGTTATCAAACACCAGGCACAGTATAAATATCCCAATTTCTAAACCAATCAATAAAGCCTTATAAGTATACTTATTAAAACATTTACCCATGGATGAATTGGTCTAGGATCTAAATGTTAACAAACACCAGGCCCAGAACAAATATTTCAATTTATATGGATTGTCCTGCATTATAAGTAAACTTATGTAATAAATTAAGAGGAGGAATCACTTCACAATGATCATTTTGATAATTTTAAAAATAGGATTTCAAAAAAATTGTATATATATATATTCTTAAATTTATATATTGATGATGTTTTAAATTTCATGTAATTTTAGTTTCATTGGATTGTCCGTTAAAGATCATTAAAATTTATATAATTTGTAAAGGTCCATGTTTAATGATCTTTCATAGATTATAAAATAACAATTGTATTTTTGTTTTCTTTTCATTTTTGGTCTCTTGTTTTGTCTAATTTGGATTTCACGGAATTATTTATAGAAAGAAATTAGAAAGACAACTATGAATTAATGGCATTTTAGTTTTATGGCTTGCTGAACTATAAGCTTAGCATAGTAGTGATAAGCTCCGCCTCTCTATGAAGATATATATGTTTAAATCCCGCAAGAGACATTTAAAAAGAAATAAATGTCGGGGCTAACAGGAGCCTTTATTTAAAAAAAAGATCTATGGCTTGCTAATTACTTTTTAGGGCAATCATGCTTATTAATTAATTATGTTGCCTTACATCATTTATGTATGTTAACCATAAGTTTGAACCATTCACAGATTTGAATGTATAATAAATTCACATTTATTTTAAAATTGTACAAAATTCCTACTTATTTGAAACACATGTCTAAATAAGACTCACATGGTGAAGTAGTTGAACCATTCACAGATTTGAACGTATAATAAATTCACATTTATTTTAAAAATGTACAAAATTCCTATTTATTCGAAACACACGTCTAAATAAGACTCACATGGTGAAGTAAGATTGATGGCAAGTCTAGAAGGAAATTTCTTCAATATGAGCCAAAACAAATTTCCTTTTTTTGTAGGTTACACATGCAAGACTTGAATGGTGGGTTCCATGTTTGTCTTCCATTGATCCATTCAAATGGAATTTCAGAGCAATGATAGATCATGCCTCAGTTCTTGAAATGGAAAAAGAAGAAACTCATCAATGGAAAACTGCTGCTTTGTTGAAATAACAAAATTCAACTTGTTTGTATTTAGTGCTCTCTGATAACAGTCAGTTTTCTGGCATGTTTTTCTCAAAAAAAAAAAGTTTTCTGGCATATTAATTTCAAACAATATCAGGTTCAGTGTACAGAACCAATGAAGCTGATGTTTAATTTGCGGCTTTAAGGTGATCTTTCAATCAAGCCAAAAATCATCAATATCAGATGTCAAATTAACAAAGTGATTTTTTTTCTTTTCATTTCTGAAAATTTCATGGTCATATAATAAACTATTAAATAGATTATAACGATGACTATATATGTGAATGTCAATCTATATTGCCAGAACTATCCTCACTGGCACGCCAATTAGCCTCACAACTCACAATAAATATGCTTTGTTTTTCAAAATAATTAGTAAAATGTGTTCTATATATTTTGAAATTTTGCATGTCTCACTATCATATATGCTGACTCTGCAACCCTAGGTGTGAATCTGTTATAGAAGATAATATCTCATCATGTCAAACACTATGTTTTCTCTTTTTTTTGGTTAAAATAACAAAGGGATGAGATCCCTTGACAATGTAAATATTTTGATAATTTGACAATATATCTCTAAATTAATTTTAAAAATTTTAAAAAAAGAAAAAAATTATGAATTATTGTTGAAATTATGATTGATTGTTTATTAAATTTTATACAATTTTAGTATAATTTGTCTTGCATTAAAAGATCATTAAATAATTTCATGAATCGATTTTTAAAATTAGAAATTATTTTTAATCATTATCAAAATTACCAATTACTGCATTAACAGCATTTTAAGCCCATTTTGCAAATAGCAAGCCCATCATGATCTAAAAAACCAGTCAATAAATACTGACAATCTGTTGCTTTTGTCACATGCTTGAATTTCAAATTTAAATATATATATCAGTTTAACCGGTCTCAGAACAATTTCCGAGCAAATTAACCAGTAGTCAGCTCATGATATATATCTGGAAAGAAAATAAATCAATCAAATTGAAACATTGACCTACAAATTAAATTAGCTCCATAGTGGGAGACAAGAAGAAAATGCAACCAGTGCTTGGCAGTATTACTGACAGCTGGAAGCAAGTCAATTACCTGATAAAGAGGGATTTTATTCTGGCCTATATTAATTTCAAGTCAACTAATGAATAATCATTCAAAACCCACAACAATTTCAAAAGTAACTCATTATTATATTCACATGGAAAAATATTTGTTTGGGAGATACCACGGACGATATCAGTACTCACTTTATTGTTCATATATAAAATGAGTTGTAATTTATGTTAATGATTTAATTAATTATATAATTTATTTTATATAATAATTTTATTATTTAATTAAAATACAATTAACGTGAATAATAACTCACTTAAATTGAATAATAAAAATACTATACAAAATAAGTTACATAATAAAATTATTAATATGAATAATAACTCAATTAATCTGAATAATAAAATTAGTATTGATAATGATATCAATGATAATATTTATATATCTGCTCTCATTCACATATATAACATTGCTTCTATCCTAAGCCCAACCTAATTGAAATGTATTCGCCTTGTTTTGCTATGTTGCTCTTTTGAAAATAAATAAATATCGGAACTAGTTAATAAGCAACAAATACAAAATTAACTATTGTAAGTACATGTAATTCATTAACAAATCAATATTTCAGTTATCAAAAATCAATAACTATGATGATGAAAACTATCACAATAAAATTATACAGAACCGTAGACCTAATATATATGATGATAAGCCTCATTTTTCTACGAAGAGTTTCGAGTTCAAATCTCATAAAAAATATTCATAAAAAAATAAATACTAGTATTAACGAAAGTTCTCATTAAAAAAAAAAAAAAGGAATTACAAGAGAACATTATAACAAGTTCCGTGTTCTATATAGTACATTCCACATCCATAACAACTTCTCAAATTATTCCAACGCAAACACATGATAAATTATGATTTTTCCCTTAATAATTTCTTTTATATGGACTTAAGTTCCTAAATGGATTTAATGTCACTTCCCGTCTTTAATATTTACTTTGCATTACATAATTCACAGTGCACTTCTAGAAAATTCAAAATGTTTTATATTGTTCTTTCATATTTTTTCGAGATAAAATTAGAGTGAAAGTTACTTGATTTTAAATATTTATAAAAAATTCTCTATTCAAATTTCAAAATATTATCTTTATATTGTTATTTCGTATTGGTTATCACTCATCCCCTAGAGTAAAAGGCACCAAAAAAAAAAAATAGCAAATTTGGAAGAACGGTGACTGAAAGATACTATTTTGAATATTTTTTATCAGATGTTTCTATATAATGGTAAAAATCCAAACACCAAAATCATTGATATTTGACAATTATTCCTTAAAAGATAATGAACCTTCATTTTGACCATCCAATCCGGACTAGACATTCTAGAACTAATTGGTGCTTCAAATGTCAAATATTTTATTATCTTCTATGAGAAATGAAACGTTGTAAGTTTAAAATTCATTATTTTAAAAAATATATTTGTAGATATTGACTCTCCTTTTATATTTAAAAATAAATAAATATTTTGGTTTCATATCGTTGCCATCCTAATTTAACCTCAAATAACAATCTTTAAATTTTCAGATGACATAAATAAAGAGTACTTTAATTTTTGTGTTATACATGAAACTAATACTCTATATATGTATACAAAATGATGTATTATTTCAAGTTTTTTTTATATGCGTTAATGCAAATAAAATAAAATAAAAACAAATCATTTCAAAATTTTATGAACTTGGTCCTAGCTCATTCACATGAAGTCCAAATTTTTTCGTGCACATAATATATATTTAAATTTTAAAAAAAGAATATCTTTAGCTAGATTTTTGTTTCATATATAATCTGATTTAAAGTGCTTATATCTGCGTCATTGGAGAAAATATGTTAATACAATTTGACACCTAAAGCATCTAAATCAATGTGAATTTCAATTTCCAATGACAAATGTGAACCTCAGAAATCCGGAACTTGTTAATTTATTTTTATAAGATTAAAGAATGAATAAAATTAACAGATTATCGTGATAAATGCACCAACACCGTTGAATTTTCTACTCTTTAACATTTCCCAAAATGAACTTAAAAACTTAAATCTTTTTTTATGTGAATACAGCTTTTGAAATTTATGATAAAATTTATGATAAAATACATATATTGCTAGGGACTACAAACTTAAACCAGAACGCAAATTTTTGGTAATAAAACCCATGATTTTGAATACTTTTCTAACATGATTGAATCCGACCTGAATCGTCCAAAATATTTTGTTACCTCCAAGGAAGTAAGGCAAAAAAACAGAACTTAAAAATTGAAATCTCCAACAGTTACTTCAATTGCTCTTTGTCAAAATGGAGGCTGTGTGTGTGGCCCACTGAAGAAATTCAGGGCCCACGAATATGACCCATGAATAATTTTCCAACTTATTTCTTGTTTTGTTTTGTTTTGCGTTTTTTTTTTGTGTGGATTTTAGCCGAATTTTTACCAAGTCATAACCCCTCGGTTGTGGTAGTCCCTCAATTGTCTAGAAGGGTGACATGATATATGACAAAAATAAAAATAATAATTATGATTACATAAATTGTGATTATGATATATGACAAAAATAAAAATACTAATTGTAATTACATAAATAAATTTTAGGCCGTGCCTTACACGTGGAAGTGCCCTGGACCAATCTATTATTCAAAATTGTGGAATTTCTCGTAAAAAAAGAAAAGGAACTTGGGGTGCTATCATTCCGGATGGATTTCGGTGTTTCGTTCCGTTTTGACAGACGAAACGGAAGAAAATTGATGCTTCAAAATTGGTGCGTGCCGGGAAAATTATGGCTATTGTTGTTGTTTTTGTTATTGTTTTGTTCTAAAATAATTTTATTGTTTCGGGATTTAATTAATGCTGTTAAAATATGGCCGAAAAATATGTCATGGTTTTTGAATGAAGATCTCATCCATATTTGAAACTATATTAAAATGTTTGGTGATGTTTTGGTTCCTCATTGCTAAATTTGAAGGTAGTTCTTATCAATTTAATTTTAAGAATGTTGTCAGTACTTTATCAATTTAATTGAAGAATGTTGTCAGTAATTATCAATTTAATTTAAGAATGTTAATAGAATGAGAACTTTTTTAAAGTGACGGAGAAGACTTATAAGTTAATTTCTTGTTATTTTAAATGAAAATTATATTTTGAAAATTATTACTAAATTAATGTATATATAAAAAGTAAACCAAAGTTACAAGCATAGTCCATATTACCTCGTACTATGCTTCTTGCCAAAAATAAAAATAAAAAAATCGCCGTCTCATGCACAATCTAATAAATAAGATTCAACAATAGATTCCCTAAAACGCATTTAAAAAATAAATAAATAATAATTTTCTTCTCACGTTGAGAAAACGCAACTAAAATTCTTCGACTTCAGACTTCAACATCTCAACTTGCGACATATACTTTTTTATGTGGGTGGAGATAATTTTGAAAAAAAATTATAAGCATATTCTTTAATTTATAGATCGGTTGTGTTTCAAATTTCATACGATTTAAGTATATTTGATACTTCATCAAAAATCATCAAAATTAAATAATATTTATAACGGCTCATATTTAACGGTCTATAATGAAATATCAAATGATCATTAAATTGTATGAAATTTAAAACACAATTAATCTATAAGTTAAAAAATATATTTGCAAAATTTTGAGTTAAGTTCACCAAAATTATTGGTGAGTTTAAATTCACCATAACTTTACTATATATATATATATATATATATATATACATACACGCGCGCGCGCGCTCTTATCTAATATTAAATATAAAATTGATTAAAAAAGAGAACACCGTTAAATGAAGAATTCTTCTGTCGGATGAGACCAAAAGCCGCGTCCCGAAAGGGAGACAAAATGAAGCCAATTAATTCGGCCCCTCTCCGTTCCATTCCCCATCTATGCGTGGCGACCCTCACACCACGCTCCACGCTCCAACACGCATCTATATTGCTCCATGGTTCCTCTGTATATACACTGACCATATCTGTGTTTTCTCTGACCATCCAATTAATTTCGGGGGTTTTCCACGTGAGATCAGAGATTTTGTATATCACCCTTTTAGATCTTATGGAATTCAATGATTTAGCAATGATGCTATATATATATATATATATATATATATATATATATATATATATGATTTGGCTATAATGTTTCTATAAGCATTTCGACGAAATGCTTACGGATCAAATTTGAAAATATCGCATCTGAAATGACGATTTAAGTAGCTCAATAAATTTTTCATATAAAAATCTTGTACAATACTAAAAATTACCTTTTTTAAAAAATTTATTTGCTATTTTTAATATTTTTGAAAAATGACCCTTTTTGATCTTCAAATATTGGCATTTTTTTATTTTTAGGGTAATCTTTCAAATATCATTAAAATAGTTTAAAAACTCTACAAATGATAAGTTTTGATATTCTAGAAGATTTTTATATGAAGAGCTTATTAAGTTATTTGGATCGATATTTCGGACGCGGAATTTTGAAATTTAATCCGTAAGCATTTTGTACTGAAATGTTTATAGAAGCATATTTGCCAAACTCTATATATATATTAATTACGAGTAAAGTTAGGGTGAGGTAACTCAAAAACCTATTAAATCGATTTTAAACAACAAATTCAAATTGTTCAACAAAATTTTTCATATCAAAATCTTGTAGGATAACGAAATTTTCTATTTTTAGAGTTTTCTAACTTTTTTTGAGATTTTTTAAGATGATTTTAAAATAATAATAAAATAATAAATATTTATATATGATAATAGGTCCTTTTTTTAAAAAATCTAAAATAAATACTTAAAAAAATCTAAAAATAAAAAAATTTGGTATCCTATAAGATTTTATTATAAAAAATTTAATAAGCAATTTTAATTTGTCATTTGAAGTCAATTTGATAGAGTTTTTAGTTAAACTTATTAAAAGACTTGGCGAGCTAAAGCTCACCCTAGTTTTAGAACTTTTTGAGGATGAAAAGTGGATATCTTTCTAATTAATACATAATAATATGAACTGTCGATCAAATGTGACAATACATTTTGGGTGTTTCTAATGTAACGTACATCCAACTTTATGGTATATTCAATTTTTATAGTATATATTATTTGAAAAATATAAATTCAATTAAAAAAATAAAATTTTAGATTTTTTTTTAATTATTTAGATAAAATGTGTTTCAAATTTGAGTCAATTTAAAATTTGAGTTGATCATTCATCATAAAACTATTAAAATTGGAAAATACAATACAAATTAGTCAGAAGTTTTTAAAAAAGATGGGGGCATTAATTCAATATCCTCAAAATATCACTTATTTTAGTATTTGAAGTTCCAAAATGTGTTTCGACCTTCAAGTTTTTAATTTTTGACCAATTTGTCCAACCATTGTGACCTGGATTAAATGAAGATATATGTAAATTAATATCCATATCATTATGATATTTATGTTAGGATGCATGTAAATATATTTTTAATTAATTTATGATGAAATGGGCATTATTACTAGTATTGATTTAATTATTAATATACAACTTCATAGATACTTTCTGTATTATATCATATAATACTTTAAGGATCATTTAAACAATTTACTTTTTATCAAATTACAATTTGAATTTGATAGATCTGTTATTACAATATAATTGCACCAGAGTGCAATATGGGAGACTCGGTGCAAAAAAAAAAAAAAAAACTAAAAAAGAAAAGTGATCTACGAAGTCTACGTCTTCTCTCTCGTGAAAAAAACATATCAAAAAGAAAGAAAGAATAAATAAATAAATAAACTAACGTAGAATTTTCTCAGTTCAAATAGTCCTCCTTCAACTTTCAGGGTCTTCTCTACGACCCCAGAAAGCGACCATTACGATAGAAATTCAAGACCCAGTCCAGCCCCTTTAATACACCATGAACCATTGCTCTCTCTCTTACATAGAACATTGCCCATGCATGACCGCATGACCAATTCATCCTTTATAAATATACCAATTATATTCTGTAATCTATCATAATTTCCTCATCCCATGGATGAAACCCTAAACCACATCTTGAAAGGTTGCAAGCTGGCCAGAGATCTTGAAACCAGCATCAGACAAGTATTCCCCATCAACCCGAACTTCCTCTTAAAATCTTCCGAAGAGATAGTAACGGCATTCAACGCAGCCATGAATTCATTGAATTCTCTGAATTCGTCGCTTCCTGTCAGTTCAAACGTGGTCATTGGTGATGGCGCTAGAGAGGGTAGCTCACACGGTGCAACTAGCTTCTTTCAAGCTCTGAATCTCCTACAGTCGGGTGGGTTCGAGCAACCAAGCATGTTGTTTGATCCTCAACTTGCGCTAGTAGGCCTGGAGATGCCACCTGTCTCAACTGTTGCAACGGCAGGGATGGAGTTCGGCGGTGGGTCGGGGTATGGTAATGTATTTGAAGCAACAAACCCAGAGGTTGGTGCGACCCGTGGACGTGTGCGATTGGCTCCGGAGGATTCATCAGGGTCAGAAAAAGGACCAGCCAGGTCATCAAGTCAAAGATCCACTAGAAGGAGGTAATAGAATATTTTCAAAACTTGCAATTTGAATTCATGGAAACTTTTGTCTTCTTTTCCCACTTGCATTTCCATTTTGTTTCCTGGAAATGTAGACGATTCTTTAACAGTTATATGAGGTGATGAGGAACTTAAATTAATTTGGGCTGGTGTACAAATTATAAAACTTTTGATATGTGAAAATCCAATTCAACTGATCTAATAACATTTTCATGCACATGTAAATAGGAGGGATAACGGCGAAAGAGTTATTCAACGGGTTCCGGCCATCAGAACAGGAAATACTGAGATGCCGCCGGATGACGGATACACATGGAGAAAATACGGCCAAAAAGACATCCTTGGTTGTAGATTCCCTCGGTATGTAAATTACTTTTGTCTCAAGTATCTCAATTACCTAATTAAGCAAACATGCTAACTCACCATGCATGCGTGAACGATCTCAAGATAGATGAAAATACATTTTTAATTGTGCTCCATTGGTGATTCTCATGCTAGCTCAAATTATTTCAGAAGTTATTTTCGATGCACACACAAGAATTACTATGGATGCGAGGCGAAAAAGCAAGTCCAAAGACTAGATGAAGATCCCTATACATATGAAATCGTATATTGCGGTCGACATAGCTGTCTCACCTCCACCACTCCGCTGCTAATCTCTTCCCTTGCGCCCGCAAATACCATTATCAGCTCAGCGGTAGCTCCCATAATGACCACCGCCATTACAAGTACTAGCAACGTTGCTAGTAATCCTCACATAGAATCATCCATGATTGGAACAACAATGGCCGAAATGCAACCTTCCACCTCGATGCATCTAGGCAGTTGGATCACGAGGGATTTGGCAGAAGGTAGGCCAGTGGCTGATATGGCTGATGTGCTCTTTAACTCGGGAAGCAGCAGCAGCAGCAGCATGGATGCCATTTTCTACTCAAAACATGAAAATTGAGAGATGACAAGAACATTTTTAATTCAAATAATTAATTAGCACAAGCTGATGAAGCTCATTCTTTTTCTTTTGTTTTTTTTGGCAAAAGATATTTGAAGAACAAGTAGCAAGAAACTCAAAATTAGAGGAGTTAAATTGATGTGTAATTGTAGGATAGGTAATTTATTATTCATGTTATTCTTTTTCAGCCCATGAAACATGCATGGCTTGACAATAAGTTCCCTTATTGTATGTACAAAAAGGGTGTGTTGATTTCTTAATTAACAGTGTAATTGTAATCTGTAATACTGTATACCTCATGAAATTTAATACTGTCAATTTTGTGAAACTTCGTTAATAATTATTAGTACTTAAATTGTTATATATGTATGTTATTTTTCTGCTGATATATATGGTTCTCCCTTTCAAGAGTAGTTCGTCCATACTGATCATTTACAAATTTTGTTGGTGCATGCATCAATATAAATATTAGATTAGTTATTAATGAGGGTTCCGCCAATGACGCCGCTGAGCCCGGAGGCCGGGTCTTCCGCCCAGGCCGTTCTGACCATCTTCCCCGTTTGATTGGCTTGAACTACAGTTACATCCATTAACTGGAATTTGAAATATTTTCAATGTTTTCACTAACTTAAGAAACAAAAACAGTCAATTTTTTTTTATATAGAAACTTGTTAAAAATTGGACAGTCTATTTTAAAAGTAAAGATAAGTAATTGATACTTACAGTCCATAATAATCAGAAAACTAGTTCCTCATAATCTTTTTTTTTTATAAAGACTCTCACTAATTCTGACATTTATTTCTTTTTAAATTTCTTTTACAAAACTTAAACCTGCGTCATTCCGTAGAAAGGTGAAATTATTTATCACCGTGTTAGACCTGTGGTTCTGATTCCTCATAATTAATTACTGGAACGATGACATATAGCCATAATAAACTAATCATATATGTGCGTCGAGTTTGTCGAACCGGGTTTGGATAGGATCATAGGACCTAGGTGTCAATTCATATCCTTTAATGTGCAATTTAAATTCTCTGTTTGCTTTAAAATTCATATAGATTAATTCCAATTCTTAGTAGGATTATTACAAGAGCAAGATTTTTCATACCAGTATTTAAAGTCTGTACATGTCTTGGTTGCGGCTCTAAAAGTAAGAAAAGGATTCTGGGTTGCTATCTTGGTAACAAAATTCTATTGCTGGTTGATACGGATTTTATATACACGTTAAATGAATTATTATTCATATTAACCGTTTTATTTTATATTTTATTTTTATTATTTAATTTAAATATCACTAATTAATATACATAATAATTAATTTAAGTTGAATAATTATAGTACTGTATAAAATAAATTTATATAAAAAAATCATTGATATATATAATAACTTATTTTAATATATATAATAAAACTCATATCGATGACGGTACTAACAACTATATCAATATATCAATATTCTTTGTTGTATCGCATACAATAACTTATATTTGATCCGTCCAATTGTTTTAAAATTTTTATAAAATAAATTTCAAAAAAATCTCTCCGTAATCCATTCATCATCCATTCGTACATTATGCAGCGCATGAGATCAGTACTCTCACTTAACATATCAAACATTTATAATCGGATATTAGGCCTGAAGCGCTTTAATCATTGCATCCATTTTTTTTTAATTTATGGAAGTACATTAAGGCCCAACTAGGCTTCCAAGATAAAAGCCCTATAAATACAATCAAAATTATAAAACCCATAATTTGGGAAGTATTTTGAATAACAACTAATTTCGTATTTGTGTATTGCAATTGGGTTCGAGTTTTAATCATCTTTTCCAGAATAAGCATTTGACAAAGGGGAAAAAGAAATTAAAGCCTGAAGGTCAAAGTTTTTGTTATTTTTAACTACCATATATTTCATTTTCTTTCTTCTATGTTCTTACTGTGCTTATTTTTTATTTTTTTAAACAAGGGTCTTGTTAACTTGACATTCTTTGAATGATTTTTTTTTTTCAAAAATCGACCATGTGTCTCTTCATAAAATCATTCATTTTTTTTTTCAAAAATTAAATATATATCTCTTCATAAAAAAAAATCTATCATTATTTTTTGCACTTGTAGTTCTATTTCTTGTTTTATGTAACCCTTTTTTTGCACTTGTGGTTCTATCATTCATAATGAACATAATTGGTAGTTAAATTCAAGCGCGTAGTTGAAAAATATTAACTTAAAAAAAACAATAATTTTATAAAAAATGTATAAATTTAAATAAATAAGAGTATCTTATCTCACTTGCAAAGAAATTGTAAATACTTATATATAGCAATTGCAATTTTGACGGTAGGATATGAAACAATTACCAATTTAATATTTTTTCTAAAGTATTCAATTTTAGGATATGAACTGTCTAAGAAATGTAAAATAATATATAAATTGCAAAAAAGAAAAAAGAAAAAAGTATATATTAAAATAATTAATGTCTCAAAAAATTAAAATTAAAATATATTACAAGGACAAAAATAATTTGCAAGTACTTGAATAATGATTGTTGCTGACATAACAAGAAATTTTACTTTTTACAATTGTAAGATGCTTTTAAGTACATAAATTTGAACAATTATTTTGTACTGGGCCAAACTTGTTGCGCCAGCAATATTTTAGGAACTAATAAACAGTTATTAATATTATCATTGATATCAATTTTAAATGAGTTATTATTTATATATATTAATGATTTTATTATATAATTTATTGTATATAATAGTTTTCTTATTCAATTTAAGTGAGTCCATTTGAATTAGTAAAACTTAAATTAAACAATAAAAATAATATAGAAAATAAATTATATAATAAAATTATTATCATGAATATTAATTCATTTAATCTGATTAATAATATATAACGACATCAACTAAAGACAATATCCTTCTAATATTTTTCATTATTTTTTTCAAATCATAACTCACATTTAATGATATATGACCCCACAAAAAGTAAAAGAATAAGAAAAGGACAATGCGTTGATCAGTCTATGTGGATTCAACTGCCACTCATGGCAGCTATTCAATAATGCACTAAAAATATTAATTTATCTCTTGATCTAAGTTCTGAACCGCTAAATTTAGCACAAGAATTTGTGGGATTTTTTTAGGAGGCTCCGTATGTTTCTATTATGTTTTTATTTTTTAATTTGTCAATAATAAAAATTTTAAAATTAAAATATTAAAATAAAATTATTGGGTGTGGTTTATATTATATTCTCCTCAGCACATAAAAAATATTAATATTTTGAATTTCATTTATGAATTGATAAGTTAAAAAATCAACTTCTAGAAATTATATATATTTTTTGTAGGCTCTTGATATTTAATAAAATAATGTTGAAATATCATAATTTTTTATATATACATGAAGAAAGTAATATGATTAGAAGTTTTCAAAAAAATACCTTCATCTTTAAAAATAATTATTCACATTAGTAATTACCAATTACAGGAGAATTGGTAATTATTAAATTATAGATACCGCGTACATATAAGCTCATTTATACGCTGCAGATTTGTTTTATCAATGTAAAAGAAATAATTATATCTTATCTTTGAGAACTTAATTAGAGAGAGAAGTTTATAATTTAGCTGTTGGTGATTTTACAATTCATGAAAGAGGTTAAGCTTTTAAACTTTCTAGCTATGTCACATTATTTATGTTTTTGAAAAAAAAATATTTGTGTTTGAATTTTGTTTAATATGAAGTTTCTTTATAGAAAAGAGTTTCTTATTTTAAATATCTAATTATTTATTCATTAGTTATTTTTTCAAGGTGAAAACCGATGAATATATAACTCTAGTATATGAAATAGTTCTAAAAGATGGTGATTGGAAAAATGTAATAAAAAAAATGATAATTCGAAGACTAATAATCGAGTGCTACTCTGGGTAATAAATATGTTTGAAAATGAAACATAAAAAAATATTGAAAAAAAGTATCATTTCTCTTTCATCTTTCCTCTCTTATGTAATTCCAATATTCATGAAATAGCAAAATAATGTCACATAAGAAATCACAAAACAGGTGTTGTTATCCGAAATAATATTAGGAAAGACGAAAGAAGCTTACACAAACATACAAACATTTAATAATGGCTGCAAATTCAATAGTGTTTTCATGAAAAATAGCAAAATAATGTTATTCTAACACCTACCATATAATAAATGTATTTTAGTAAACCGCGAAACAGCGTTGCCATTCGAAATAGTACCAGAAAATAAAACAAACATTAATTAGTCATGGATGAAACACGTTTCAAATTATTGAAAGCAACTGCAGCTATTTTGCATTTCGTTAATTTTCATCAGGAAATATAACAGTGTTTCATATACAGATACTGTCATTAATAATGATTTTATTATTCATGTTAACAAATGTAATTTATTTTATGTAATACTTTTACTATTTAACTTAAGTGAGTTATTATTCATATCGGTGATATTTAAGTAAAATAATAAAAATATTATATAAAATTAATAATATAATAAAATCATTAATGTGAATGATAATTTATTTAATGTGAATAATAAAATCAATATCGATGACGATGATGATATCAATGATGATATATATCTCTTTATCATTTTCCTTTAACAAAAGAAAAGGAAATATAAAAGCAGATGAGTAGATGAAAGCAGCCACTGATACTTTCCATACCAGAAAAAGCAGATATGTCTCACCATTTTTTTATTAAAACAAAAAACCTAATTTATTACCATTTTTTAAAAAATATATTTATTTCCTATGTTAAACCACATAAATACATAATAAATGACATTCTAAGATTTTTTTTTTTGAAACAAAGGTTTCTGTTAATCTGACATTTATTTATTTTTAAATATCTTTTGAGGAACTTAAACCTGCTTTTCTTTATAGAGATGCGAGACTCATTACCACTGTGCTAGATCTGGTGTTCTAATGACATTATAAGCTACAAAGCTATATATGGAGTCCTTTCACAATTCATAATTCATAAAAGAGGTTAACTTTTAAACTTTCTAGCTACATCATATCATCTATGTTTTCTACTATTAATTTTATTTCTCTCCACAATTACCTTGATCAGATGGTTTATGTATTATTATTCTTTCCTCTCATTTTTAAAAAATAAGTTTGTGTGCCTAAGGTACAATTTACTCTTAAAATAACATAACTCTTTTGTATTCTTTTATATAATTTTCTCTGTGGCTAATTATATTGTTTATTATTATACACGTTTTTAGCATTTTGAAAAAAATATTTATGTTCAAAATTTTTTAATATAGTTTTTTTATAGAAATTTTTTTCTTATTTTAAATATATAATTATTTATTCATTAGCTATTTTTTTCAAGGCGAAACCAATAAACAATCCTAACATACAAATTAATGCTAGAGCCTAGAAGATGGTGATTGGAAGGATACAGTTTGAAAAAATAATTAGGAAAATGATAACTGTCAAAATTATGATCGAGTGCTATTCAGCAATAATGTGTTTGGAAATGAAACATGAATCAGTAATTTCAATATTTCATCAAATGTTTTTAGTATGAGAAATTACAGACTTAAAATTCAAATGAAATTTTTTTATAAATATTTAAATTTGAGTGAGTTATATCTCCACCTTTGTATAAAAGAAAATATTTCATAATATAGCAAAATAATATTATTCTAAATATATGGTATTAGAAAAGACAAAAACAGCTTTCACTATTTCAATTATTTAAAGCAGCAGCAGCAGCTATTTTGCATTTCGTTTTCACCAGTGAATATAACAATATTTCATAAAGGGATATAAATATAAAGGGAGTTCATATACAAATATTATTATTGATAATATTATAATGAATATCGATTTTATTATTTATGTTAATGAATTACTATTTTGTATTTTCTTTAAGTGAGTTATTATTCATATTAGTGATATTTATGTAAAATAATAAAGATATTATATAAATAAATAATATAATAAAATCATTTGTATAATATAATAATAATAATTCATTTAATATAAATAATAAAATTGATATCAATGACGATATCAATAATGATATCTTTTTATCATTTTCCTTTAACAAAAAGTAAAGGAAACATAAAAGCAATCAAGTAGATAAAAGCAGCCGCTGATACTTTCCATACCAGAAAAAGCAGATATATATCATCACTGCTAATAGCAACCACTTGTTCAAAGCAAAGGTTGTTTTCTGTATGTATACTGTGGGATTCTTATTTTCTGCTGTGTTGTACTGTATAATATATCATATTATTCGTCTAATTATATCAAAATTCATATAAAATAACAACCGTCCGTACTTAATATAATGCAGTGCTGCATAATAAAAAATCAAAATAATATATGCATGATCCCCCATCTCTCTCAAATAATTACACGCTAATAAATATATCTTTCTTTCATCATTACTTAAAGCGTCATTAAGCACCATGCACCACTTATGTTTTGTCGTTTTCCTAGTTTCACACACCATGTGACTTAATATGTCACTTGGTTGATTTAATTTGAAAATAATTGTACTTTTTTTTTGGGGGTATTTAATACAACTTCTATTTTTTAAAACGAAATGTATATCAAACTGAAACCTTATCTTTTGATTACAAACACAAGTGGATGTTAAAATATTTGTACCAACTGGGATATACTCGAACGTACAACGTGGTCGTTTCGTGGTTGGACAATTTTTTTATTAATCCTGACATAAAACAGTATAAAATATATCATTTGCGAGAAATCAAATTTGAACGAAAAAGTCAAGAGATTAATTAATTAAACATAAGCCTTTTGGATTGTTGAAAAGCCATGCTCGGAAAAACCTAACAGTACTGAAATCTGCAATCATGTTTAATTTGCTACATCCATAAACCGAGGTACCAGTACTACACATTGTGTTAAAGGAAATAAATTATATAGCTAAAATTAGGGATGTAATTAGGTAACAGCTGTAATTACGTAGTTTATTATTTTTAGATTTTGTCTTCTCTATATCTGTACAAAATTAGTCTTTAAATAAGATATGGAATTTATAATTTGTTTCTCCAGTTTTACTTACCTTACACATTATTCTGGCAAAATATATACTAATCCTAATCAATTTCAAATTAATGATGGGTCACACAAGCAGACAAATTCACATATATATATTAAGCATAGTTTAGTTTGCTGTTAATTGGGCACTTGACAGTAGTTAGGTGTGGTTTTATATATTTTCCTTTCCTTTATCCAAATCTGGAAAATGGTACCAGTATATACATCACTAATTATTTCGTGTTACGTCATAACTCACTAACGAAACCGAAACCAAACTCGCCCTTTACGCAGATCTCAGTTAGGGATATGATAAGCTTTAACCTAATCGCAATCAACAGCTAATAAACAAATGCTTTATGTCAATACCACTACCGAAAGTATGTTGGTCGAATATATACTGAATAATGAAAGAATTTAGCATTGAATTCTGAGTTTGCTGGTAGTGATACAATATTGGCTTGATGGTGTTTGTAGTAGTCGAACAATTAATTGTGGTACCATTAAAACTAATCCACATGATAGACTGAATTTATACAATCTTTCTTTAACCAACCCAGTTAAAAAAAATTAACCAAAAAAAGAATACGTACTGTACATAATCACGTACTTAACCAGCGCTTGAACAATGTCACTGGCTAGATATCGCCAAAAAAAAAATACTTAACCAGAGTACCGCACACTGGTATATACGCATAATACCCTCGACGACAGCATCTACAGAAAAAAAAACTTTTTTATTTCATGGAACTCTTCTACAAAAAAAATCTGGAGTTAATTACAAGCATGATTCTTTTCAGTTTTTATTTAAAAAATTGGCACTGACAGTTGAAAACTAGATATCAATATAATAAAATACTTTCCCTGCAAAAGAAAGCATCTCAGTTCAAACTTCAAACCATATCCATAGGCCAATTTGGCCAAGTCTCAAGAAATATTTTAATGTGGAAAAACGAAGCTGCCTTGAAATTGCCAGCTAACGAGCGATACATAACCATGACGTAGAACCTCAAGCGTCATGCTGATCACCTCAGCACACGTTTTTTTTATGTGTGCAATCAACATATCCAGTTCGTTAGAAAACAGAGACACGATTTGTTCTGTGTTTATTGTTGTAGTTTGAAAACAGAGACATTGCTTCTTTTTCTTTTCTTTTTTTTTCCTTTTTGCTTGATGTCATAAAATCTTGTGAATAGGGTTGCTCTTGTTGTCATATTGGGTTCATTTATTCTAAACGGCATGATTCAAATTGAATCAAGTTAATTTATTTAGAATGATTTTTTAATGTAATTTAAATTTGTATGTTGTAGATTGAATTGTCTGAAAACTTTTCTGAAAACTTTTCTTTTAATGAATGAATAATATGAGAATAAAATGCTGACACAATCTAAGTTAAAGTTACTAATTATTATCATGTTTGTTATTATTTAGTGTACATCTAACAATCTTGTTATTACAAATAAAAATCCATGTTCATTGCATATTCCAATTTAACAAAAAAAAGTTTGGACTTTTATGTTGACATCCACTTAAAGATATTTATGATAAAATTGTATTTGTAGTATATCTAAACGATAATATTAAAAATTGTCCATTTATATTCTAATTATGCATTTAGAATAATTCTTTGAAGACGATACATTACTTATCTTTTTTTTTTCTATTTTATCTAATCGTGAATCCATATTCCGATATTCAAATTCAATAAACAACAAAATTTTAGTAACATCTTTAGGTTAATTTTGTCTAATTATTCCAACACTTAAAAAGGTAGTACAAAACTAAATTTTTATTGGTCTCACCATCTCATTAAGCTATACCTCTTGCTTCATCCTTATGATTCCTCAATATCCGTAAGTGGAGATCTCCAGTTCTTTCAAACCGGAGAGCAATATAAGCCCCTCTCTATTATTTGCTCCCATTGGCCCTGTGCTCTCGTTAAAACCAAACCAGCGAACCTTTTGCCAGAACAAACTACCTCTGACATTTCTTTGATAACTCCCTAGCAAAATTCCAAAAAGCTTCATTGAAAAAACAAAGAAAAAAAAGCATATATTACCAAAAAGCAGTGTGCAAGTAACACGCACGAAAAAGGAGAGTTCATGGCACTTCCAAATTCAAAGAAGAATCTCAACAGTGTTCTCAAGGATCTGCTCAAAGGGCAAGAAACTGCGAATCGGCTGAGTGCCTTGATCATGGGCTCAGAAGAGGGTAAAGTTTTAATGGGGGATATTTTGGATACCTTTACTAGGGTTATCTCTGCTTTAGAAATTGATGAGGCACACAAAGAAGGTGGTTCAGCCGAGTCCGCTGGTCCCAAGAGCAAGATCTCTAACAAAAAGAGGAAGGAAATTGATGGGTCTGATCAGAGTGGCGGCTCGCGGAGAAGGTTCGGGTTTTAGTTTTGTTCTGCTTCTTTTTTCTAGGAAATTACTGGCTTGATTATAATGATATAATGTATGGGTTATAAATTTATAATTATTGACTTCACCTTCTCCTAAATTGTTGTGCAGTGTCCGACAAACATCGAGTAGAGTGATCCGGAATACAATTGAAGATGGTCAAGCGTGGCGAAAGTATGGCCAGAAAGAGATTCTCAATTCCAAAAACCCAAGGTTTGTTTTGCCTAAAAGCATGTATACTTCCTCTTCAATATATTTAGTTACAAAATTTAATCTGTCCTAAACATACAACTGGACTAATTACCTCTGACAAAGTCAACTCTAAGGAGAAAATTAATATGATCTTACTATTAATTAAAAGAGTCCTGCTATTATTCACACAATTAATAACCTGTCAATTTTTTGTATTAATTTTAGGAGCTACTTCAGGTGCACACACAAATTTGACCAGGGCTGTAAGGCTCAGAAACAGGTGCAAAAATCAGAAGAAGATCCCACCATGTTCATTATCACTTACATGGGCAATCACACTTGCAATAATGCATCATCTCTTCCTCAAATCATACAAAACTTCCCCCATGACAATAGTTCTCGCCTAATTAGTTTCAAATCAAACCCTGAAAGTTCCAATAGTTATAATAATCCCGATCAAGCCAACATAGCCACCACATCTGTTCAACCCCTCAAGCAAGACGGTGAAGAAGATGTGCTGAGTAACTTGACCATGGCTGATCTGACAGCTGCTGGTGATTCGGACCCCACGGCACCAACTTCAGAGCAAACAGAGGATCGAGGAGACGTGACATCCAGTCTGACTTATTCAATTGGTGACCTAGACATGCCACTGATGGTGCCCCAATTTAATCTGGATGAGGAGTTGGCTTCACTCTGTGATTATCTTCAGTTTCGTTAATATGGTTAATCTCTAATATGCAGGAGGAACAAATGCTGAAAATTAGATGGGAGAATGTCTGCGTGACTGTTTTGTTGTGTTCGGTTCATATCTGGTATCGTTTCAGAGTACTAATTAATATGATTCAGATCAGTGCTAAGACCCACTTCCATGTCATTTTGGGGTTTCAATCTGAATTGCTCAAGATCAGTGGGAGACCCATTTCCTTGTAGCGTCAGAGTATGCAGAGTATGCATTGTCAATTGGAGATAAAAGCAATGAATGGCGTGTTTGATCAGATAAATATTTCTGGTCTTGAGGAGTTGCCGCAACAAGAGATTCTAGCTTTTGGGGCTTTTTGTTGGTGGGGGGCAATTGTCATGGCTTACTTGCGCATCTTTGTATTCCGAGTTAGTTTTCTTTTTTATATTGTTGAAAGCAGATGTGATGAGCCTTCAAGTTCTTTTCTCGAAATTGAGATTAATGTATCCGTGTCAATAATAAAAAAAATCCTTCAGCTACAAGGAAATTTTAGTTTTAATGTAAAAAACTTTGGAGAGTTAATTTAAAAAATCTCTGGTACAAGTCTGCTGGTACAGTTTGTCTGCTTCATTTTTTTCAATGAAACGGGTGCTTGTCACCTTTTTTTCAAAAGATTAATTTAGTAAAGTCTTGACAAATTGGATAATGTTCGAAGTTGAAATAATTGCTCAATGGTTCTCCCCTGAAATTGAATTCTCTTTACTTGTGGTTTGCATCAACAGAAGCTTCTGTGTGTTTGGTTTTACAGACAATGTAACTAATATATGGCCTCAGAAGAACAAGTTGTTCAACAATAATTCTACACGCGAGTATGTTACTGGTTATTCTTCACTTATTTGCTAGCAATTTTAGCTGTCTTAAATTGTTCTATGATTGAAGTACTTTTTGAACACTTATTGCCCTCATTTTAGTGAAGTTGATATTAATATCTGTAAATATATATATATATATATATATAAAAAGAAACTAATCACAGTTCTCTACTTAATGGCGGAGGCTTCATTTTGTTAAATTTACTTACCTTGCTTAAACATTATATTCTTTTCAAGTGTACTAAAATTGAAAAAAGAAACTACAGAGGAGGGTTTTTTTATGATGCTTAAACAAAAAAAAAGAAAGATTTGAAGAAAAAACATGAATGGTAATAAATGCAGGCTTATTTGAAAAAAATATCCGTCATTTCCTGAATTTTTTTAATATAAAAAATAATAGATCGAATTAAAAATATAAGAAAATGATAAGAGAAATGTGGGATTTAAGCAAGATGAGCTTGGCAAGTCCTTTATCTGAAAACTGACACTATGCTTAAGAATTACATCTCCAGGCTCTTGCACCGTGATTGACAAATGTGGTCCCAAAGAATTTAAAATTTTGGTTCTGAAAGCACACTTGCCAAACACGATCGTAAAGATTCCCTTTAATTTAATTTTTTTTTTCAAACCTTTACACTAATGTAAATGGAATATCTGAGATCACATTTGTCAAACATGATCCTAGGTCCTAAAAGCGCACTTGCTAAGTATAGTCGCAGAGTTTGAAGACGTGAATTCTAGATACGGTCCTAATTTCCTGAGAATGAATTTACCAATCCCATCTTATCTAGATTTCATATTTCCTCTATCATTTTCTTACAATTTTAGTTCGATTTATTATTTTTATATTAAAAAATTGGGAGCTGATACATGAATACTATTGTTGATACCGTCGTCGATACATACTTAATTATACACATTAAATGAGTTATTATGTATATTAATGACTTTATTATACAAACTCATTTTATATAATATTATCGTTAACAACTTAAATAAGTTAAATAATAAAAATATTATATATAATAAAATCATTAATATACATAATACTTTATTTAATGTATATAATAATATATGTATCAACGATAATATTAATAATGACATCTCGATAACATTTTCCTAAAAAATTTGGCGTCATTTCTCTATTTGAAAGGCAAATAGGAAACAAAGAAAGGACAAAAACCCAGGCCTAAAGAGTTCCCACAACTGGGCCTTATGAGGCCCAATTGCAACCCATAATCACCTTCAGAACAACATGGTTATCTTTTTTTTTTTCTCTTTGGTATCAACTCCAACCTGGGTATTATTATCAATTTATCATGTGCAAAAATGGCACTGTCCATACCACTGTACCCACCGTTTCTCTCCTTTACCAGGTGCTCTTCCCGCTTCGGCCGCTGTACGGCCGCCGCGGCCGCCGCTCTGTTCCGAACACTCTCTCCGGCGCCTCCAAACCCCAAGTCTCTACCTCGTCCCCTTCATTCCATGGCCACCACCGCCGCCGATAAATCCTCTCAGTTACAACATCCTCTCCATTTCCCCAGCTCCGCGATTAGAATCCCGAGTGCTGGAGCTAGAACCACTGTTGAATCGGGATCAATCGGTTTGGATCATCCATCTCTCGTGGTGGTTTCCTTCTACCGTTTCGCTGATTTCCCTGACCATGCTTCCATGCGTAAGCCCTTGAAAGACCTCTGCGAGGAACTGGTGAGTAACACACACACACACACACACACACACACACACACACACACACATAAAGTTATATATAAAGTTATGCATTACATCTGTTTAGTTGAGAAAAAATAAGTAAAAAAAATGGAATGTTTAACAGCGTGTTTCAGGAGGAATCATCCTGGCACCAGAGGGGATAAATGGGAGTATATGTGGGACCCGGGAGTCAGTGGAGAGAGTTCTGAGTTTCATCCAGTCTGACGAGCGGCTGAAGGGGCTGAGAATGATAGAGTCACCCGTTACACCCGAGGATGAGGCTATTCACCATGGCCATACCAGTAGTTCTCCTCTTGCAGCTGGCGAGGACGCTCCATTTCGGTGGGACCACGTGCGTGTCAAGTTGAAAAAAGAGGTAATAAGTTCCTGTTATGATTTGTTTTAAAGAAACTTGAACTGTAATATCAGGGGTGGCAGCTGTCCAGCCTAGCATAGGCTCTGACAAGATTTCACTCAAAATTAATTTTAGAATCATGCGATCAGGTAACCGTGCTGGTTGAGTTGGATTTGTTTCGGGTGTAGGTCATTATGGGTGGCTTAATGATGGTTTTAGATCAGTTTGAGATATTTTAGGTTCGTAATACCAAGAAAAGGAATTTGAATTGTTTTTATTTCCAATTTGGCCATTATTGGTCTAGGTTTCAATTTTCTTGACGGGTCAAGTTGATGTTAATTGATAGTTGGACTTCAGTTATGGTATTGTCAGGTTGTCAGCTGATTCCAGTTGTTATTATTTACTTCCATTTTTTTAGGGGATATATAAGGTTCCTATACTAGAAGGAACTTTCAGATTGTATCAGATTTACAATTACTAGCATTGCACATATGTTATTACTTTTTTCAGTCATGCGGCTACATTATTGTTGTTGTATTGAAGTTGTTTTATTCTGTGGCATTGATAGATTGTGTCTTTTGGAGATCCAAAGGTGTTGCCAACAAAAATGGTTGGCAAGTACGTCAAACCAAGAGAATGGAATGAACTGATCAGTGATCCAGAAACTGTAAGTGCAAATTATTATTAACCTTGTGAATATTTTGTATGGGAAGAGTGAATCTAAACATTTCGTCTTTTGACAAGCAGGTGGTGATTGATGTGCGCAACATGTATGAGATCCGCATTGGTAAGTTCAAACGGGCGGTCGACCCATGTACCAATGCATTTCGGGAATTTCCCACTTGGGTTGATGAGCAGTTTGACATGGAAAAATCTGAGGAATCAGAAACTGCTGGCACAGGTGATGGTACCCACACACAATCTGAGATTACAAGACAGAAGAGTTTACCTCGTGTTGCAATGTATTGTACTGGTGGAATTAGGTGTGAGAAGGCCTCCAGCTTTCTCCTGAGCAAAGGTTTCGAAGAGGTAAGAAATACACTTCTGATATTCCGTTCTCTTTTTTAGTGCTTTCATGTAGAAAACCAATAGTTGTTCAGTTGTAGCTGAGCAGTAGTTACAGTACTTCCAGTTGAGATATATGTTGCATTTATTTTGCATGCAAAGAGACATAATTTAATTGTAAAAGACCTGGTATGATAAGATCTGTATATGCAGCTCACACAAACACGCCCAAAAAACGAACAAAAAACAAGTGCTGAAATGTCTATCTTACATGTTGTATACAGGTTTACCATTTGGAGGGAGGCATACTCAAATACCTGGAAGAAATGCCAAAAAGTGAAAGCTTGTGGGAAGGAGAGTGTTTTGTATTTGATAAACGGGTCTCAGTTGATCATGGGCTGGTACCTGGTACCTACAAGCTCTGTTATGGGTGTAAGCAACCTATTAGTGACGAAGACATGAAGGCGCCAGAATGGGAGTATGGGGTTTCATGCCCATATTGTTTTTCAACCAAGTCTGAGGAGGAGAAAGACCGGGCCCGGGCCCGGCAAAGGCAGTTTGAGACTTGGGGTGTTATCGGGGGACCTGATAAGGGTAGAAGGAATCCAAACCCAGTCAAAATTAATGAAGGGAGGAGATTTCGCAACTCTGTCTAGTCTGAAATTTTTTTTTATTTTTTCTTCTGAATTTTATAGAATTTGTTCCGAACCCAAACCAGCAACTATGAGGCCATGAGATTGTAACTTTTTTTGTGCTTGAGGAACTTAAACGATATTATTTTTATAACATTTCTTTGGCACTATGAGGTAAGGATATCTTCAATTCGGCTTGAAAAAGAGGTGTATACTATGGTAGAATACTTTTGACGACAAGATTGATGGTTATTTAATTTTTTTTCTCTTATTTCTTTTTATGAGAATCGCTTGTAGGCTAATAAGTTATACGCCATTCCGTTCTATTTTGTTGAAACCTTTTTCTTGATTTAACGAGATGCACACATTAATATGTTCATTGTTGTGGGTTATATTGGAAATTTGTCGCTTAATATTTATTTCGGGTGTTTGCTGACGCAAGAAAAAACGATTAAACAAAAAGAGACAACCAGGGACCTCTCTAGAGAAATCCAGCAAAAACTGAGAACTTAATAAAGGACCTAATATTCCAATTCCAACAAGAATTGGTATCTCCCCTCCCAAAACATTTGCATTGCCTTTTACTTTCTCAGACTCCAGAGTCTAAAAACACCACAATTTATTTATTTTCCAAGTAATGAAATTCGGAAATGCCTAGTGTGCGACCTGGTGCCTGGCTGTTGAAGTCCCTGCCACCGCACCGTCGGCCTCAAGCTGACGACATCATTGCGGCTGTCGGATGGGGCACTGCTGCTGTCGCTACTGCTATCTGGCTTGTTCAGGTCTTCTCTCTGTCTCTCTATGTTATCAAAAATTGGGAGTGATGATCATCCGAGATATAGAGATATAGAGATTATTATTATTATTATTATTTTGGAACAAAGCCGAAAAGTCGGTTCATTATTTGGATTTTGGAATGAAGTTGTGACGACTTGTGGTATGAAAAAATTGTATTCGGGGAAACCAATATTTTGGACCATTAAATTTGTGTAATTAATAAATTCTCAACTAATATTTTCTTTTCTTTTTCTTTAAAATTTTTATTGTAGCCTTTTGATTGGCTGAAGGAGAAGCTGTTCAACGAACCTGAATCGGAGCCTTGAAATTTCTCTTCAGAATTACATGCAAAGATGGTGTATTGTGTAAATACTGAATAAAGTTAAAAAATAATGTAGTGTGCTGAGGCAAATGAAAAGGGCATTTCTGTCCTGCTTTTGTGATTGTGTCTCCAAAATTATCCTTTTGTTTTGTTAGCGGAATCTGTTTCCGGTTTAGAATGTTAATATTTGCTTTGTTTTATGTCAACAACTTGTGCTGTTTTGTATGATCTCTCTTTCTGTCATAT
Source organism: x Bolboschoenoplectus mariqueter (assembly GCA_037678475.1). Taxonomy (NCBI): domain Eukaryota; kingdom Viridiplantae; phylum Streptophyta; class Magnoliopsida; order Poales; family Cyperaceae; genus x Bolboschoenoplectus; species x Bolboschoenoplectus mariqueter. Next base: position 1,908,039 of record CM075236.1, on the reverse strand, counting down.
TTAAAATCAAGCCTGCCTACATATTTCATCTCTTTTTGTGACATTTTTTCGGTACTAGGCTCTTAATTTCAATTATAGGCGATTGTTGTAGTTAGCCAAATTTTGATAAACATGGGACTACAAATTCGGATCCAGTGGGAGAAAATGTCACCACAAAATTTAGAGCGTGGACGTCATTTGATAGAGAATCAGAATATCCATGAGAGCAAGTTCCCAATTGAGTGTTTTGGGCTTTCTGGTCAGGCGACCAAAACATAAAACATGGGCTAGTGTAAAATTTTAATTTATTGATATTTAGTGAAATATTAAATAAAACTTAAATTGTGTGAAATTTGAAATATAATACAATTAATTTATAAGTTTAAGAATATGTTTATACTCTATATATATATTTTTAAAATTTTTTCAAATTTATTTGAAAATTCATTCTCAAGATTAACAAATTAACCATTGTCAATGGATCTCCATTTCTTTTTCATTTTGACAATCTAATCATTATACATCAAGTGATTTGAAATTTCAATGGTGTGAAGTTAATGATCAACATCATCAAGTAATGCTTAAATTATTTGAAATTTGATTCTTAAGTTATTTATATGTCCAATAACATACATTCTTAAGTTTTTTTTATAATTTTTACTTTTATTTGGATCATTTTAAAAATTCATTGTTAAGATCGATTCATTGTAAATTATTTCTAAATCTTGTTACTGCAAAATAAAGTTACTTTATTTATTAGGTAAAGCAAGAAATTTTGTTTTTTTGAGGGTTAGGTAAAGCAAGATAAAAGGGTTGAAGTAGCATACAAATAATGCCACTGACTTAGAAATAGTTCTTATAAAATATTGGTCCCCTCCCCGCAAAATATATAAAATGCTCAAGCCCATTAAGACCAACAGCTTTAATTACTCTTAGATATTATTGCGTATGTGGAGAGAAAAAGTAAGATGCAATCTCATCCGTTGGCTGTTCAACGACCTAGACTTGAACCATGGTAAAATGTTCAGTACAAAATTGGTAGCAGATGTGAACACGACTTTGTACCAGTATTATATATATTTCTTTATTACAATTTACATGACATATCAGTATCCAAAATTTTCCACCATAGACCCCGTCACTAATTAATTAATTAATTAATTAATTAAAGAATCAAACCAATGTTGCCCCAGCTCTTAGACCAGAATTCCTAGTCTTTCAGGGAATGGGGAGTGTCAGTGTCCATTAAATTAAATTTTGATTTGATGGACAAAATAACTGTTCAATAGCATCAAGATTCGTATAAAATTTGCTCCACGCTTTAATAATCATACGAATTATTAGATTTGATGATCCAACGGTAATTTTACGTATGAAATCAAAATATGATCCGATGGACATTGGAACGCCCCGGTTCCAGTCCCTTCATCAAACTAATTAGTATCTCTACTTCTTACCGAGATGAGTCAGTTACCCATTTACCCATTAAGCCTTCTCCATTAAGCATCCTAACTACCCAGAAATTCCTTTGAGATATGATGCTTCTATATACCAGTAAACATTTTCAAGTTTTAAGAGAGTCTTCTCCACTCTCCCTCTTACTCTTTGTCCTTGTTTTCTAGTTTAAACCCTCTTTATCCTAACCACCCAGGAATTTTCAAGGACAAAGGAAGAAGAAGAAGAAGAAGAAGAACCGTGCATCAGGACTTGTCAATTGCAATTTACCTGTCTCGATTCTTCTTTCCTTCTAATCACGAGGCTGGTGCAAATTATGATTCTGATTCTCGTTTCACCATGCGAGAAACACTTCCTATCAAGAAGTAAGTCTTTTGTCTATTATATATTTCTATACTGGCCTTGTAAGTCTAGTCACTTTGTATGAACGACAACTATGCCGCAATTTATCAAACCAATTTACCTGAAGTGATTGCCTAATGCATTCTTTAACCTCTGTGCTAACAAGAACTAAAAGGAAAATAGTTTCAGTTGATTTGAACTTGAATGTATTTATTACATGGGAAGATACTAACTTTTTCTGCACCAATTCTCAACATGTTCTGCACTGATTTGGTTTATTGAATTCAACTCTCAGGTCAATTTTATCAAACAAACCACTCAACCTCCAGTTGAGATAACTCTGAGAAAGAGAAAATTTCTTGATTTTTCGACTAGGATGGACCTCACTTCAAAAACATCACGATCCCACAAATTCTTCACAAATTGTCCCTGAAAAAAACCAAACAACAATCTTGTGCCGAACACAACTGAGCGAGCTTTTGTGATGGACCCAACACTAGATTACATTAGCAGGTATTTATTGGAAGAAGAAATAGATGAATTAAACATTAGCGCTCATAAAGATGAGGTTGCTCTCCAAGAAATCGAGAAGCCCTTCTACGAAATCCTTGGGCAAAAATACCCACCTTCGCCAAATAAACAGCTGGTAGCTTCTTGCCAATCAGAAGCAGACATTAGCTCCACCTTTTGCCTTTCAAAAGCTCAAGTTCATTCCAATTCAACAAGTAAGAGATCCATGCACGACACACTGGTAGAGGGATTACCAGACATGCCGGAATTCCATAGAGGACTTGAAGAAGGATTGAAGTTCCTTCCAAGTATCAACATGGTTTCTGTAGATACTGCCGGGCTAAAAGAGGAAAATCCAGTAGCGTTCAAGTTGGTTGATCAAAAAGAAAATGTTAGCGCAATTTCTAGTTCCAGGATAAAAAAGAAATCAAATTGGAGGGATTTGGATAATTTAGAGGGGCGAAATGGCAAAATGTCAATGGTATACTATGAAGAGCCCATTACAAATGATGTCTATGACAAAGTGTTGCTTGACCATGGTCATGAGCACATAAAAGAAGAAACTTCGAGTCTACAAGAGATCTTGCAACATGAAGCAATCTCAGGCAGTAAAGAAGAAATCCAAGGAGTCCATACTGAGCTTTGCACGCTACTTATCCGTTGTTCCGAGGCAGTAGCTAGATATGACCAGCATAGAGCTCAGATGCTACTAAAAAGGGTAAGAATGCATTCCTCTCCTAATGGAATAGGAATCCAAAGGCTTGGATCTGTGCTTGCTGATGCACTTGAAGCTCGCTTGGCTGGTGCCGGAAGCGAGTATTATAAAGGGCTTGTTGCTAAACGAGTTAGCACGCCCAATATTTGCTTTCTAAAGGCATACCATTTGTACCTTAAAGCAGCTCCATTCGCCAGGGTGTATTACTGTTTTTCGAACCATAATATTCTTAATGCAGCAAAGAATTGCAGAAAACTGCATGTAATTGATCTAGGGATTAGATTTGGGTTTCAGTGGCCATCTCTGATACAAGCTCTTGCTAAAAGGGAAGGTGGGCCTCCGCAACTTCGAATTACTGGCGTAGAATTTCCCGAGCCGGGTTTTCGTCCTGCTAAACGGGTAGAAAATATGGGACAGAAAATTGAAGAGTATGCTAGAAATTTTAATGTACCTTTTGAGTATAAAGGAATTGCTTTGCAATGGGAATTGATTCGTATTGAGGATCTTAACATCAATGATGATGAGGTCCTTGTCGTCAATAGCATGATTCGTTTCAAGAAAGTAAAAGATGAAATCTTTGAAATCGATAGTCCGAGAGATCGAGTTCTCAAACTCATACGGGATATCAAACCCCAAATTTTCATACAAGGAGAATCATGCAGATCATACAGCCCTTACTTCCTTGTCCGCTTCAAACAGGTCCTGTCAACTTACTCTGTGTTCTTCGATCTACTAGACACGACAATTCCGCGTGGAAATACGCAAAGGCAGCTGCTTGAAAATATCTTCTTTGTACCTGATATCATCAATATTGTTGCATGTGAGGGCTCAGACTGGATAGAGAGACCGGAGACTCTTAAGCAGTGGCAACGAAGGAACCAACGGGCCGGCTTTGAACAATTACCAGTGGATCCAGACATAATGAAAGAATGCAATAATCTGGTGAGAAATGATGTTTATGATAAGCGATATTTTATCGATGAAGATGATAACTGGCTATTGCAAGGTTGGAAGGGAAGGGTACTTACCGGGGTGACGGCATGGAAACCAAAACCTGATTAAGGATGTTAATCTGTTGATATGTTCATGTAACTTTGCTTTCTTTTTTTTTTTTTTTACATTTGTAATGTTGATGCTAAATAAGTTCTTTATTCCCCCAGTAGGATTTTTGGTGTCAAGTTTTATTGATTACTACAAAATATAATAGAATAGTTTATGATATATACATTTTTGGGAAAAAATATATTTTTGTATATGATATAATTGACATATAAATGTTACAGTAAAAGTAAATTCATTTTTAGAATGCATTGATTTGATAACACGGAAATATTGTTTAAAATATTAAAAAAAACCAAATGTATTCTTCATTACTTAAATAGAAAATTTATCAAATTTAAGTTAATTTGAAGTTTAGTTGATCATTTATCTCGAACTTTTTAAATTGAATAAGGCAATAAAAGAGGAAACCAATTGAGATATTACTGTAAACCCAAATCAAGCATACAATAATTTATTACCATAAGTAGTCAATTATTTCTATTTTTATTACATTTTGAATTGTTAAGTAACATGCAACATGATGGACGGTGTTTCAAAATGTAATTAGAAATGGAAACAATTAAGTAGGCAACTATAACATAGCAAATATAAGGGAACATGGAAATTGCCCCAGAAAACGAAAAAAAAATGTGGAAAAAATAAACTATGAAAATTATAAATAAAACAGAAATGTTTTAAAAATAAATAAACAAGAACCACAATATAATAATTTAATTCGGTTCACTAAGATGGAATACGATACAGAGCCTAAAAGTTCTAAATTATTTTATAGAAAGATCAGATGATTCACATATTGATCCAACTTTGACTTCCTTTCTTTTTGAATAATGAAAAATCCATCTACAATTTATTAGTTTTTAATTTAAACTACATTACTCCAAAATATCAAATAAATATAGACACGACCACTCGGCGATAATTGAATATCTAGAAGCTTAAACCTGGGTGGGTCCCAGTTTTCAGTGTCTTATTTCCTGCCAACACCTAGGTATAGAACAGGATTTGAGATTCCAACAATGAGCAGCGCCACAACTAAACGTATTCAGACAAATTGAGAATAGAAATGAGCTTTTATCAAAGAAAAAAAAGAGAATAGAAATGAGCTTTTATCAAAGAAAAAAAAAGAGAATAGAAATGAGCTCTTATTTCTCCTTCCAAATTTCCATGCAACTTCCAACGCGCTATACTATTTTTAATCTTTTTTTTTTCTTCTTTTTTGGTCTTCTTTGACTGCTTAGAAAGGGGTACTAAATCTCGTCTCAGTCATTGTGGAAACTGGAGAACGATTATTATTACTTTTGTCTTTTAGCTTCCAATTCAGAAATTGGAAGTTCTGGACTTCTATTTTGGAGTAAGCAAAAAAGTAGTGAAGGTGACCTCGGAAATTTTCAATTAGGCCCCTTGAGTTTGTGAATTTATTCAGCTGGGATGAACATTCTGTAATATTGGTTTCATTGTGCTCTTTAGTCAATTATTAGCTTGTAATTGAACAGATATTTAGATGAGTGAATCACACATGTTTTTTTTTTTGGAAATATCTCACTCATTGTTTATTTTGATCCATAAGTTTTCAAAACTTTTGTTTTCAATCTTAAAGTTTCTAATTAATTCATAACAAACTGAATCCTACTTTTAACATGCACTGAATGAAGTTAATAAAGAATATATATACACATAATATATATAGCGTACGTGGAGCACTTCAATAACCTTCCTGGTGTTTTTATCTCTAAAATTATTTGTTTTGCTACTTCGATCTGTTTTGCACTTTTGCGTTTTTAGAAGGTATTTGTTTTGCAACTTGTGTTGTCTTTTACGAACTATAAATTAATCTCTTCTATAGATAAAGAATATGTTAATAACAATCAGCTCCTTTTATGTTAGATAGTTGTTGAAAGTACTTAAAACCTCAAAATCTGTCAACCATGGGCTAATTAAGCAGTTAAAAGCTCTTGGGGTATTAAAATTTTCTAATGGACATAAAGGGGAATATAATCAACCATAATGAACTGGGGGTATTTTATCTGGGGGAATTTTATTAAATTGTTATAATCATGTACTAGACATGAAGTAACAAAGAAATTCAGACAAATTTTGACGGAAAAAAGTCAAAAAGAATGAAAATAAAATTAATGCCCGTTAGAATAAGAGTGATATATGTATTTCTTATTTGCACATTAAGTACTTGAAACTAAGGGTTGTAAAATTTAAGTTGTAAAATTTAAAATTTGAAACATATATATTTTTTAAAAGTATTTATATTTAAAATTAAGCGCAGATAAATGATACAAAATTTAAGATATAAAAATAATTTCTCTTAAAATAATATGGATTTGAGTATTCAGTTGAACCAAGTGTTAAAAAGAAAATTCACGTTTGTATTCTTTAAATTATTAATTTGGATTATATAAGAAGGATTAATGACTACGGATTAGGATAAATCCAGTTTTGACCACGTGGCGGTCCCCAGCGCGAATGCAGGTCCCACTACATGATAAAAAAGCTTGAATTTTTTTTGTCTAACCCTAAAAAAAATATAATTAACAACAATATCTCCAATTATAAAAATTTAACAGATCTATATCTATTTTGTAAACGCATACGTTCACTGTTCAATTTAAATACATATGCTTAGGAAAAAAAAAAGCTCAAGAGCGCTTATAATAATAAATAAATCCAACACGCTAACTAATAATTAATAAATCATACCAACAAAATTTTGAGAATACGTATAACAATAAATAAATATATTATAATAGAAAAGAAGAATGCCGCGGTAGTCTTGTGCATAATAGCTATATTTTTCAATGGCTACAATTCTTACATAAATCACGACAATTATGTGCATTGTAACTATGAACGTGAAAATGTAACAATTGTTACGTTATTATGCGTGCTCTGAGTAGTCATAATGGCATATTTTATTGAGATAAAATTATACGTGATTCGGAGTTCTTCTTTTTTCTGATCGTGTTTAAACGCAGCGTTTAACTACTGCGTTCATAAAGGAAAAATCGGCCATCTCAGTTTTTTAGACGTGTGCGTTTAAATTGAACAGTGAACGTGTACGTTTACAAAGTATGTATAGATCTGTTAAATTTTTAAAATTAAGAATATTGTTGTTAATTATATTTTTTAGGGTTAGAAAAAAAATTCAGAAAGCTTGAGGTTTTTATTGAAAAATAGTAGACTATAATTCTGAGGGGACGTCTTCAGATAGAGAACTTCTGTTTGTATTGGGAATAAATATGAGAGAACATGGTATTATTTTATTGAGAAATTATTTTTTTATTTTTTATTTTTTATCTGTAAATTAAAAATATTTATATTAAACCATAAATTTATAAGTATTTATAATTAGTATGGAAAATATTTATTATTTTTTTAAATGATTATAAAAAAATTGAAATTAAAAATTTTATTGTACAAATATAATACTACTTACATAATTTTCAATTTTAATAACATAAAAATATAAATACTTTTATCATTAAATATAAATATATTTTAAAAAAATATTTATACATTTAGAATGTAAATAAAAAATATAATTAAATTAAAATGTGTAAGTACTAATTATTACTATTCTATTTTATTTTTAACTACTACGTGAGCAGAGAAACAATTCCAAGAAGTAAAAGAGACGAGCATTCAACGATAATTAGAATTCGGAGAAGCATTGACCTGCATTCGTGGGTCCCAGTTTCCAGTGACTTCTTGCCAATCCATATCCGATGGAACATGAGTTAGAATTCAACTGTCGAAGTCTCCAGACAAATTGAGAAAAGAGATCTTTCCATCTCTCCTACGAAATTTCCACACCACCTCTATTCCCCACCTTCACCAACCTAGTTAGTTAATTGCTCCCTCTTTTGTGCGTGCGTGTGCGTGCGTGTATGTGTTTTTCTCTTTTTCTTTTTCCTTTCTGGTTTTCTTTTCCTGTTTGGAAAGGGGTAATCATGTCCAAATCATTGTGGAGAAGGCTTTTACTTCTTAATGAGCTTAAAACATCTTATAGGCTTCTATTTAGAAATAGGAAACTCAGGATCAACATAGTACGGTATTTACTATTTAGAGTAAATTCTTAAGTCGATCACTGAAATTTTCAAACAAACCCTTGAGTTTCTGCTGTTCGACTAACACGATATATTTTTTTTTCTTTTTTCTTTTTTTGTTTAATGAAATTGAGTAGTAGACATTTTATTTGCCTAGTACATAATAAAGCAAAAAACTACTGCCCACTGTTTTCCTACTATTAACTCACTAAAAATAATAAGAAAAGGATTACATGGTGAGTATTTACATGATCTGGATTTAGATTACAAGCAATATTATCAAATCCGTACAGTTATGCGGTGAATTGGTGAGTATCGTCTCTGCCCATCATGGCATTGGTTAACTGATATGAGCTTTCTGTATTGGTTTATTTTGTGTTCTTAATGAATCAGCTTGTAATTGAAGAATCGTTCTACTGAGTCAATTACACGAATGGTTTTTAAAATATCACTTGTTTTCATTTTGATCTGCAAAGTTTGAAATGTTCTATTTTCACCCTTAAAAGTTTCGAATTCGTAACAAATTGTTCTCATCTTTAACATCTACTGAACAACTTAATATTTCCATTCATTTAGGAGCAGTTTAGTATTGCAAATAGCGCATATATCATTACATGAGTAATACAAATTGCACAAATTAACTTCCTTTGCTTTTGGCTTTTCTTTCACAATGTGAGCATTTATTCCAATGTATGCAGTTTCTTTTCTCAACTCTCTATATTTACTCACAGTTTGATTAATTTGAATAATTCATTTCTAGGTCAGTTATTCATCGACTCAGTGAGTAAAGCTCTTTCCTGGATGGACGGATCTCATATTAATTTCCCAAGCATTACAGCAAGTCAGAATTCTGATATTACATCAGACCCAACATTGGAATTCATTAGCAGAATCCTGTTGGAAGAAGAAATTGATGAACTAAACATCACTGGATTCAAAGAGGTGCCAGCTCTAAATGACATGGAGAAAACCTTCTATGATATCCTTGGAGAAAAATATCCACCTTCACCAAGAAAACCATTAGATGTAAGCCAACCACAATCAGACTGCAAACCTATTATTTCTGAAGCTCAAGCTAGTTTGAGTTCAACAAGTGAGGGTTTTGTGCAGGACTCAAGTGTTGAAAAAATACTGGCAACAGAATTCGAAAGAGGAGTTGAAGAAGGGAAGAAATTCCTTCCTACTATTAACAAGCAGGCGATTGATTTACAATTACAACCAAGCACGCATTCAACAGGTCCAACAAAGCACAAAGATGATTATTCAGTAGGGTTCAGTGAGCAAGAGAAAGGCGTTGGCTTAATGCCTAGGTCTAAGAGTAAAAAGAACTCGATTGACCCGGGCTTGGGTCCTTTGGAGGGACGAAAAAGCAAAATTTCCATGGTTTATTCTGAGGAACCCATCAGAGATGATATTTACGACAAGGTACTGCTGGACCATGAAGGAGACTATGCAAAAGAACAAATTTCAAACCTACGAGAAAGCATACAAAATGAAGCAAACTCGAGTAGTTACACACGGACCCAAGAGGACCATACTGAGCTTCAGCTTCTCCTCCACCACTGTTCAGAGGCAGTAGCTGTTGATGATCGGCAAAGAGCCAAAAAATTGTTAGAGCGGATAAGAAAGCAATCTGCTCGTAATGGCAACGGTATACAACGGCTTGCATGTGTCCTTGCTGATGGGCTTGAGGCCCGCTTAGCTGGAATTGGGCGTGAGTATTATCGTGGCATTATGGCAAAACGAGTAATTGCGCCCGATTCTTACTTTCTAAAGGCGTACCATCTTTACCTTACAGCAGCCCCCTTTTTCAGAGTTTATTTCTGTTTCGCGAACAATAACATTCTTAAAGAAGCAGAGAATGCCTCAAAACTGCACATTGTTGATCTAGGTATTAATTATGGTTTCCAGTGGCCACCTTTAATCCAATCTCTTGCTAAAAGAAAAGGGGGGCCTCCACATCTTCGAATTACTGGCATAGATTTCCCTCAGTCTGGCTTTCGCCCAGCTAAACGAGTAGAAGAGATAGGTAAAAGATTGGAGAATTATGCTAGAAATTTCAAGGTTCCTTTTGAGTTTCAAGCTGTAGTATCGAAATGGGAATCGATCTCTATTAATGATCTAAATATTAGAGATGATGAAGTGCTTATAGTTAATACCCTTCTTCGCTTCAAAAAAGTAGGGGACGAAACCTTTGACATGGATAGTCCAAGAAATCGAGTTCTCAGTCTTGTCAGGCAGATGAAACCTCGAATTTTCATCCAAGCAATATTTAACGTTTTATTCAGTCCCTACTTCGTTACACGTTTTAAGCAGGTCCTGTCATTTTACAGTGTGATATTTGACCTACTAGACTTGACAATACCACGGGATAATACACAAAGGCAGCTGCCTGAGAGAGTATTTTTTATACCAGATATTATTAACATTGTAGCATGTGAGGGTGTAGATTGGATCGAGAAACCGGAAACCTACAAGCAATGGCACCTTAGGACTTTACGGGCTGGGTTTGAACCATTACCGGTGGATCCACACATACTGAAAGAATGCATTAACAAGAGAAATGGCTATGATAAGAGATTCTTTATTCAAGAGGAGAGTAACTGGTTACTTCAGGGGTGGAAAGGAAGGGTAATTACTGGTCTCTCTACATGGCGACCGAAGCTAGAACAAGATGATAATGAATAATGATAGAAAGAGGAGCACCATTACTCTTTTGATATGTGATAAACTGACAGTAATATTTGATTTCCAAATCTTTGTATTTTTTCTTCATGTTATTATAGATCCAAAGAGAAATTTCTGAACAAGAACTACAAGCATACATAAATTTGTCCAATTTGTAAGTTTTTTAGTTGTACTGATAATCCTAAAATCGATTTATGAACATTCCATGACCTGCAATTTTTTGCATGATTAGCTATTAATGGGTTTTGTATTTCTGGTGTCCTGGATATACACCATTTCTCTCTTACTATAGACTAGACAAGACGGAATCATGTTATCTATAAAAAAGGTGACTGGTGATTTGCTTTCTTTAATAGTAGAAGCAGACTTGAAATCATGTTATCTATAAAATTAAGCAATTTACATGAAATGCAAAAGCAAAATTGAAAGAAGAAGACAGGAAGCAGGGATAAAAGTAATTTTCCACTTCCATAAAATTAAAATCATCCTAAATATCAATCAATGTCATCCAAATTTCTGTTGATTCTCTCTTTCAAAAAAAAAAAAAAGTTTAAGGGCGAGTAACCTATTTGAGAACAAAACGACATAGTTCAGTGATGAGGGCAGCGTATTTTGAATTAGAAGTTTTACAATTCCACTTCTAATACGAAATCATATAGTAAATAAGAGGGTTGCACGAGTAACTGAGCTAGATTGTGTAAGTACAGAAGTTAAGCCTACCACGGCACCATTTAATTCTTTCATTACGGAAGGCATCAGCCTCCATTCTTATAGAGTGCTTAAAGAAAAAGAAAAAAAGGGGATAATGGAGTGCACTCTTTCTGAGTGGGAACCCTGTTAATGTGTTGCAAACGTTTTGATAGAAAGTGGTTATCACAAACAGACTCAGATGTGATGGTGCTCTTTGCTTTGACAAATAGCCATCACCTTGCCTTGGATAGCATATGAAGTTAGTGATACTTGAAATCAATGTTGATGGTTAAGAGAGAATAAAAATGCAGTAAAACTGTTATGTGAGATTCAGGTCAATAGTTCTGGATGGTATAGATCTTTTCAATGAGCCAATTTCTAGGAAATAAAATTAATAACACATGAGGTCGGCTAACATTCTACACAAACATATACAACACACGTTTTCCTCATCTGGCACCCACAATACAAATTTAGGAAAAGAACAAACTCTTAAGGTGGAAAAAACAAAAAGAAGGAAAACCAATGCAAAAAGAATAATAATTATATAGCAACCAATGCACCAAAAAGTAATACAAAATAAACTAAGATTCTGACACGATGCTGTTCAACATGGATGCAATCTTGGCGGTCTTATAATCATCCCTCAGTTGGATAAACCTGAAATAAGATATATGTATTAGCATATAGAGAGAATAATTTGCTCTGTGAGGATAGAAAAGACTAAGCATTTTGTTGAGTAATAAATGTATTATTACATATTATATCTGGCAAAAAAGCATACATGTACTATTTTAAGTATCTGAATTATAAATCAGTATGACAAAAGAGAAGATCATAAAGTACCTCAATGCATCTTTCCTGATGCTTGGGGTTCCTTCAAATAGCGAGGCCAGGCTTTCAGGAGCCACAATAAAGACATTAGCCAAACTGGTAAGATCATACCAAGAGTTAGCCCCAGAATTATCATAATCATCGATATCATTTATATAACATAACACGTTATGTGTATCTTTGCAAAGTTCCAGATATCTCACCACACCCATATAAAACCAAAAGCATCCTTGGAAACATTAACATTATATTAGGTTCCAAGCCCCCAAACATATCTGAAGTGTCCCCTCTTTTCTTCCATTAGTGACAAAAATAAGAGTGCAATTTGAATGTGTGTGAAGAAACTGGGGGTAACTATATTTCACCATGTTTTAGAGAGGCAGATGAGCTCGTTTGGCAGAATATATATATAATAAGTACCGGATTTTTAAGGGTTAGCATAAATCTGTCTATATAAATCAAGAGAAATATTTAACATACATGCCAAGCAATTCAAACTTCTCATCAATAGAGGGAGCATTGAAGCTGCGAACAAACTCGCCATACTCTGTAATGTCACGCTTCAGCCTCAGCCCACCACTACACATCCACAAATTGCAACAACAAAATTAGAGCAAATTCTATGGGAGGACACTTAACTTTATTCTCTATCTCCTTTCGGTCACTCAATTTTATCTGATAATTATTACTGAAATTTAATTTTCGCCCATCATTGGGTCTCTTGTTCCTTTTTTAAATTGAAATTACACACAAATAATAATATATTTCATCAAACAACTGAATCTATTCAACTATAATATGCAAAACCAATTGTTTTGTACTGATAATTTTGGATAAAATATGATTTTGAGCAATTAATATAGGTTTTGAAAATCTCAAAACTTCTCACCAACCAATATAAATCACAAGGAAAAATCAGCCTCAATGTGCAGTTCATAACTAAATGTAAATTTAGAAGTTAATTGTTTGAAAAATTAATTTAAAATCCCTGTGTAATGCCAATTTAATAAGTTTAAGGTTCAGTACCTAAAATTGCATAAATCAAAGATAAGTGAAGAAAAACAGAATACTGGGTTACATTGACTGGCTTAAATTATTATTATATTTTCTTGATATCCTGAGAAAAATTTTCCTAACTATCTAGTATGAATCAGAAGCAACAATCCAACTAGATTTTGAAGGGACAACAAGCAAAAATGTTAATATGGATTTTATGTAAGAATTAGATAACAGTTTATTTTGAACATAACAGGAAAATAAAACATTGAGACTGAACAGTAGGCTACAAAGTGGTGGATAGTTCTGCAGACTTAGAAGATTGCATTTAACAACAGCTAGTTCATTTTCTCTTGCTCTTGCTTTTTCATCAATTTCAGATCCAGGTGCAAACTCAGATTAAGAAAAATTACGCAATGGCTGCAATGGCATTGCAAGCACATAATTTAGATACCTTGGACTGAAAGCAAACTTCTGCCAGTGAGTAAGAAGACCCTTGTGCAATCGATTTCCCTAAAAGATAGAGACTTGTTACGAAATATCCCAAGCTCATAGCTATATCACAATTCTAGGAGGTAACATTACCGACATCTCATTTATTGTCAATCAGATAGGGTATGAGCATTGACATTAAAAAAATATATTTATTTGTACTGTAGGATTAATTGATCAAAAAATCTTGAAGATACATACCAATTCAGTCAGAAAAGATTGCTTGTTAAGACCCTCAAGGGCAGTGAACGCAACCTCCAAAACACGAGAGAGGTATGCCACAACTCTAAGATAACAAAAGAAAATATTAGATAAAAAAAAATTGAGTAGCAATTATACCTTTTAGGCAATAACACAACCAAAAAGAAAACCTGGCACAAGCATTTGTTGCCCGGTGATCAGGAGCAACTCCATCATCTGGCGACCGATAATCAGTGGTTTTCTGCTCTGTAGAGAGCAATCTTTCAACCTAGAATATTCATTGTGTTAGATCCACAACTTTACAGTCCTAGTAGAAGAGGATCATAGGATGGATTTGGGACAACACAACAAGCCAAATTAATCCTATGATCAAGGGCTTCACCTGGATGGTAGAATACAATACCATATATCCCAGGGTCAGCATAAGAAGCAAATCTCACGAGACCACCAGTAGCTCATACCAAAAATTACTGGCTCTGCTACACAAGTACATTTCTCTAAATTTCTCCGCACAAGTTTCCGCCACAACTTCACAACAATACAGAGTCTGAAAGCTCTCGCTCATCGAAGAACAAGATTTTCAATTAGAACAAATCAGTGGGATCCACAAGCCTCACTGATATCATGGTCCCGAATTGCAATCCTTGGTAAGTGTACATATGTATGGTGCTAGATGAGAGAGACAAACCTCAGCCATGACAGTATCAATGCACTGTAAAAGACCCTTATGTGCTGCTCCTTCAACATTAGATATTGCGGTACCCATCTCTTCACAAGCTGCTGCATGAGCACCTTCAACTGGAAGCAAGATCCGTGATATGGTATTCGAAAAATACTGGTCAAATGAAAAATTTTGTTCAGAAAATTTTAACAAGAGTGATTCAGTTTAAAACAAAACTAAGCAATGAAATTCTCCCAGATATTGAGCCAGAGTTTTCTGGTCAGAGCTACACCAAAACATAACTAATCACTAGTCAGCTACAGTACTGGCTTGAGGCTTTCTTTTTTTTTTCTACTTTATTTTACTTCATCTAAAGACGAATGAAGGTTGAATTGGATATATCAAGCATTTATCAAGTCTCAAACTCTCAGTTGCAACTCTGACGGGTAATTAAAGTCGAATTAGGTTAAAAATGAGTGTTGCTTAGGTGAAGAGGTCAAATAGCCAGGTCCCTGCATATATCAGTCAAAGTTGCATTTTGCTGTATTTTTGAGAAATTAAATTGGCATATATGCGTACCTGCTGTAAAATGGCAATGCTATTAGCACATCTCTGCACAGCAATCATGAAAGCCTTGAAGCTGTTCTCCCCAGCAGCTGCTGCAGCTTCAGCCTGAGATAATTACAACATACACTTTCATGATCAAGGAAAAAGGAAGAAATATCACAATCACAGTATAAATGGAAAATAATAAAAGCAAGACTGCATTTATACTTGAGTAGCAGCAGCAGCAGCAACCCTTCGACTAACACTTGTCCCTATGACAAATCGATCCCGCATTGCTGCAGCTTCATTCAAGCTCTCTCTAGCACGCTCAAGCCCTTCGGTCAAGTACTGGCTTACCTGTGATGTTTAGAAAGAAAGAGAGAGAGAGAGAGAGAGAGAGAGAGAGCGGGAGAGTCAGAGGGCGTAGTCGGTTTTGTGAATCATGTTCTTATGGTCTTATTTTATTTATTTTTTAAATGCACTTACTTGGTCCAGCAAACATGTAAATACTGATCTGACATTGGCTGCAAGAGTAGATGGCTGCTGAAAAGTAGCAAGAACACTTAGCACGGTAACCAAAAGATGAAACCACTGCTATTACAGTACCATCAATAAAAGTATAACAGGGACCTGAGAGGAGAACAAGGTACATCTAGATATTGCTTCTTCATTCCATCTGACAAACTCTGTTATCACAGTAACTGAAATCTGTTGTTGTGGAGATGTGGTCAAAGCAGCTGCTTTTGCCCGTGAGATCGTGCCAGTAATCTCAGGTTGCTGTTGCAGGGCTTCTGCACGTAGCTCTTCTACCTGAAAGTAAAAACAATATCAAAACACTACCATCATAAGGCTTTTTTGTTTGGGACAGCTACATGAGAAACTAAGTGCACTGATACATAAACCTACACGGATATGTCATAAAGGATCACTTGACAATCTTGACAATGGGATTTCAAATAAACCAGAAAAAAAATATCTCAAAAATAGCAAAAAAGTTTATAGACATATTCTTGAACTTATAGATTGATTGTGTTTCAAGTTTCATATAATTTCAATAGTCCATCAAAGACCATTTAATCGAGACTGTTGCAAATTGCATAAATTTTAATGGCCATTGATGGATTACCAAATAACACTTAAATTGCATGAAATTTGAAACATAATCAATCTATAAGTTCAAAGACATATATATAAGCTTTATCTATTTTTAAGATATTTTTCGAATTTATTTAAAAACCCATTTTCAAGATTGTCAAATAACCATTATTAACTGATCCCTCCCCGTAAAAAAATGTTTCAGGGTTAAACCTTTATTTGATAAAGCTGCTTCAGTGATGCTTGCTCATATTCAGCATACTCGTCCTTGTGTGCAGTAAAGAGCGACTCTGTGAGTCCTGAGGTACAAAGTAAAATTGTCATCAGAAGTACAGATTTATACATATGCATGCATGCACAAAAAGAGAAAGACAGAGCACCTCAAAAACTATATGTCATCAGTTTATACAAAGTAAAGAATCTATGGATAAAGATGCAAAAGTTGATTTCCAATCATAACTAGATCTTTGATCTTTTTATTTGAAAAAAAAAAGAATTTTTTGAAGCAAAATAGCTCAAGATAATGATTCTAATTTGCTAGAACCGTGAAAATATTCTACATTCAGCTCGGTAGAAACGAAATTCTATCCTGAAGATCATACAAATTAAAATAGAAACGAAGTAACTAGACGAGAGAAATTTGATATAATTGCTCTCTCTTCTTCAGAGGAATCATCTCAAAAGCAGATAATAGATACGTTCAGACAGAAAAGCTGGCATAGATGTTAAGGATCTGATGTATTCTTGATGAGCAAGATCTAATACATCTCAAAAGCAGATATGTCCCTTCATTGAAAGATGATTCGTACAAACAGCCCTGTACTGGTGTAGACCAGCAGGGGCATGGTAGCACTCAGAAAATCATGCACCCAACAACCTAGCATAGATGAAGCACCTTACAAGTGCAGGTGCACTTTTTAAATCGTGGAAATGAGGCGCCTACCTTCAACGTCCAAATCCCCACATCCAACAGATTGCAACTCTTTGGCAAGTTCTTCCGTCTTATCATACGTCACTGCAAGAATTCTTAGATACTGCAGACAGGAAAAAAAAAAGGAGGGGGAGAGAGAGAGAGAGAGAGAGAGATTTTAATTATCTTTTTCAAATGGAACTTGAGATATAATTTATAAAACCAGGACTTACCCATAGAAGGCCATCCTTTCCAATAGGAGGCAAGTTCACTAATGAAGGCTTCACCAAAAGCTTGTCCAGAATCGCCGTTACCCTTTGCTCCAGCACTCTCTAAAATAATAATGTCATGTAAGAACAGTGCACAGAATGCAAGGTTATTTTCCCGGTCAAAGTTCGTAAACCGGATATAATCGGAAGTTTCGAGGAAAGGGTGAATTCAGTCACAATATATGGTTTAAAACTGGTTACAAATTTATTCAAATACATTTTAGCTGAATCATGCCCTAATTTGTAAATTATTTAGCTCACAAAATCATCAAAAAATTCTTTAGTATGGCCTCTACCTTTAAAGATGGCTGATGTGCACCAAGCTTGAACATATGTAAGAATATGCACGATATTTTGTTTGTTTAAGGAGGCGGTACTCTGATATTACAAAAAATAAACATGCAGTGCGATAACATACTAAGCGTAAAATGGTGTACCTGAACAAGGATAGACATGACATCATTCGGCGAAGGGAAAACTGCAGTGATTGTAGCTGCCTCTTTACGTACAGTCCCTGTTAAAAAGCTTTTAAATTTATTAAATCAAGAAAATGGACCGTAGCGTAGCCTGTGGTATCTCACATAATAATGCCCAAAAGGAGACATAAATGACTTCTACTGCGACTTAATGTAACCTCTTATCTACCCTAGGCTGCACTCTTGGTTGCATGTGCTGGCCAGTACATAAGGTGCATTCACTATTCAGATTAGGATTGCCAATGATGCTCTGGCCAAGCCTGTGATACTGAGGTAGACCAGTAAGTTATCAAGTTCCAAGCAAAAAGAAACCAAATATTATATCAGACCTCTTACAACATAGCACACAAGAAAATATCACATATCCTTCCTTTTTACAAATAAGGAATTTCCTTCATACCAGCTATTTCCTTGTACAGAGTTGAGAGACCACGTGCAATGTTGGTTGTTTCAGACTGCATTCCTTTGTCACCAAGTACAACTTGTACATCTTCATTCATCACTTCCACATCTATAAACATTGGCCTTGAGGCCACATAGTGCTGCATTGCACTTGTTCCCCTGTTAAACTAAATATAACATATCCATTAATAAAGATCAAAGGAAGATTTATCTATTACATCTGTATGAATATCCTTCTTGAATTCAACATGACGAATAGGTGAAAGACAAAGGTTTCAGGATCAGTAAACACAGCAAACGAGAAAAGAAGTCTACATAAGCTACAGATCAGTAAGCACACAAAGATGGAACAAGGGAGTTCCAATGCCCATTGGACCAAATTTGGGTCCAATGAACAACCGTTAGATCATCAAATCTGATATTCCGTATGATTTTAAAGCATGGGAGCAAAATTTTTGTGTGAATCTTGATACCATCAAACAATTATTCTGCCCATCGGACCCAAATTTGGTCCAATGGGTGGTGGAACTCCCCTTCTTCCCACAAAGATAGGTACATATCAGATGCAATTTTGCAGCTTCACACATTCTGTTCAAAGAAATTGCATGCATGCAACAAAATACCTGAGATAAAATTTTGGCACACTCTGACATAGTAGATAGCTCTCGTCTTTGTGATGCTGCATCAAACCGAGCTAGCAATCGATTCTCCAATTCTGAAGAATACACAACACAATGCAATTTGATAAATGACACCAATTCAAACAACAGGACCGATTAGGAAATTCTTCATTACAGTAGGTAAGCTATGCAAACCAGTAGAGAAACATGCAGGTAGTAAACAAGACGCAAAGTACAAGGTAGAAAAACAGTTTCTGATGTTGTACCCCATCCCAATTGTTGCACAATGGACCTGTTGTGGTAATCATAGGGCCTGTAAATGAAGAAAAGCCTGGTAGCAATGCGTACAAGCAGGATGGCCCAATATACCACATATAAGAAAAACATATCCCTATTTGTTTCATTCATATATTTATTTATCATTTTTTGTGCCCAATTTGCATAATGGAGTAAATTTGGCTTTTGTTAAGCCACAGCCAGTGAAGAAAAATAACACTAAACCTCTTGAGAAGTGGACAGCTTCAGATTTTAATCATGGTATAATTGACCATTTAGAACCGCCCTACCATGTTAGTGAGACATTGGAGAGCGTGTTTTTCCAAAAGACTAGAATATTATAAATCTTTCATGTTTTTCCCAAAGTCTAGGGTATTAGAAATCTGTCATCAACAAATGTCGTAGAGAAACCAATGGTAGCCCAAAGGGTTGGGACAAATCCTAACAAAGGTGAAGTGGCCAGGTTCAACCACAGAGGGAATTAACAATATGGACTCTTATCCATCATTCTAGAAGGAAAAAGTAACAATAACTGGGATGTTATATGACACTCACCATTACAATAATCTTGCAGATTTGCAACAGCAACTTCTAAACCTCTGCTTGCATTAGCAGCACCCACAACTGATGAAACACCTTGCCTTCCCGCATCCTCTTCAGCAAAGGAACCTATACATGGAAAGGTATATAAAAACTCTGATCTTCTATATAACTGGCTTTTGGTAAATTAAACCCTCACGTTCTTAGAATCAAGTATTGTGATATACAGTAGTGTAAAAGAGAGACGTCTGGGTGAAAAAGTAATAGAAGCAGCAATATAGAGATGATACTCACGTAATTTCTGCGCAATGGAAGCAGCCTCGGCAACACGACCGTCATCAGAAAATAATGGAGAGAGCTCCATAAGATCTCCAGGGGTGCTATTGAACTCCATCAAGTACTACACCAAAAAGAAATTATTTGACATATAGAAATCAACTACAGAATTTTTTTTAAATCAAGGAGATGCACATTTACATACCTTGATAAGCTCAATTGTCTGGCTAGCCATTTCTCTCTGCGATTCTGCACTCTGATAGAGGTGAAAAGAAGTTGAGAAACGTAAAAGCAAAATAGGCAAAGCAAGGATATGGTACCAAATAGCTTTTGCATTTGCTTTATTTATTGTTAGAATAGGTTATATTAACAACTAATTTGTTGGAGAACCACGACAACTAAAACAATGCCCATACAAAACAAAAAAAAGTAGATATTTTCTTCATGATTTATATATGCCATGTATCAAATTTAGTGCAACTTGAAAACCAATTGGTCATCTTTCAAATGATTTGATGAATTACAGTTCAGTTTTAATTGCATTTGATCAATAACCAGATGATTCTCAAATTGCACCATATTTGATACAGCATCTAGCAAATAACAAATAGCATCTAGAATTTTATGTGCTTGATTTTGATGAACTTTGGCATCAGTTGTCACTTGTTAGGTTGTCAAATATGATTGGTTGTCGGTATATATCTTCCTTTGTTTTGTTTATCTTTCTGTTTATTTCATATTTGTATGAACTCATGGCCATATTGTGGGCTCAGATTAAGAAAATATTTCCATCCAAAAGAATAACTATAGAAACCAAATGTCAGAATCCTCGACACAGAAAAAGATGAGAAACTGAGTTCATTACCTGTAAATGGTCCCCAATTTTTGCAGCAGTCTGACCCACACTGGATATACGTGTGTCAAGCCTTGCGAAGCTGTCAAATAAACCATCTACACCTTTTTCTAGCTGTAAACAAAACAATGATTCTATAAACCATAATGTGTTTTGACTAGAGCTAGTTTCCCTGAGTGCTGATGTGTTTGTTCAAGAAAACCCTCGTCATTTGTTCTTATGTTAAATTTAACCCATCCATAAGTCATCACTAACAGCTGTTAAATTTCCCTGAGTGCATTTGTATTTCTGATCTTCAATTTCTGCCACGTAGCTTCTAGTGACAACATGAACATACTCTTATAGATAGGTCATAGAAGGGCCAAAATGGAGAAAAGAAACATATTTTACAGTCGTAGTTGAACCGAAAAAGGCAAGGGTTCATTTCTGGATTTCCCAACTACTCATATTTTTAAACAGACGTGCACTTGGACAACTATCTAATTACTAATTTAATCACATGGTGGAATTTGACCTCGGGACATCCAGCTTCACTATGTGTGAACCAATCAGGCGTTCGAAAAGCTTATAATTTGTTTTTCCTATTTTCCATCAGTTTCTTGCAAGAGAAGCACAACTAAATCATTTAAACAAAAGAAGTTGACAAAATTTCATAATGAACCGACCTCCCCTAGTGTTCTTCGGTGCTTGGTGTCCTGTGCAATGACCTCCTGCTTTACATTCTGTAGCCTTGCATCAATCTTTCATCAAGAAAACAAAAGTCAGAATAAAGAAAAACATGAGCAATTTAAACAGTGTTAGAAAAATTGAGTAAAGCGATGAGTAGTCCTCTAGTATAGAGTACAGCAGCTTGGATATTTGAGGAACTTTTCTTCAGGTGTTTCCTCACTTGAATTGTTTTCTTTCTTTTTTTAATCACTCTATTTGCTCTCCAATGGACTTCAATTAGGTGAAAAAGAAATAATTTGCAAATTCTGAATCTGTTGTCCAATTTTACTCTTCAATACTGTGCTAATGTGACATTTCCCACAACATTTTAAATTCAGGAAGCAAAGGTGAGAATTCTCTTCAAGAAATATAGAAAAGGTGAGAAACAAACCTGGCTTCTGAGATCTACTAACTCCTTACAGGACTGTCTGAACAGAGCCAGCAACTCATCGACAGCTGGAAACAACGGCACGCCGCCAGTACCAGCACCCGGTACGTTGCGCAGATTCCCATTTGGTATCGAATCACCTCCTTCAGGCGAATCCGACTCGTCTTCTTTGAAATCTGGTAAAAGCTCGTTGACTAGTCCACCAAATAGCGCGTCAAAGGAAAAATCTCCCTACAACAATGTCCGCCTTTGAGCAAAACTGAAGAAGAAGAAAAAAAGCGGAGACGACAGAAGAGACTTGAGTTATACCTTGAAGTCCTCCAACTCTAGCGTGAGAGGGAGAGCCGTGTCAACTGAAGCCTTGGAGGAAGGCATGTCGTGGTATCATGTAAGAGCTCGATTCGATCGGAGATGGAGAAGACACAGTTACGATTTACGAACTTCTTTTTTCTTTTTACCAAATTCTTTTAGGCTTCAAATTTTACGAATTAGGAGCGGTTTGGTGATCTGAATCGGAGAGTCGGAGAGGGAGGAAGGAGCGAGGTGAAGCGGTGCGGGTTTCAGACCCGTTTACTCTATTATCCGACCCGGACAGGAACAGACTAGCGTTGTTAATTATTGATTAGAAAAATCAATTTGTAATTTCTTCTAGTGCAGGATTTATTCTTTGTTCACTATAAAACTCATACATGGTTAATTTTTTAAATTTATAGGATTTAAATATTGTTCGAACGAACAAAGAGAAATGAATCTAGTACAATAGTAATAAGTATCGTTTTTTTACGAAAAAATACAGACTCAAATTCCGTAAAAAATATTTAAAAATAAATAAATATCATAATTAATAAAAACTCTTATTAAAAAAGAAAAAAAAAGAGTGAATTTTTACTGGACGAAATTCGAATTATCTTTAGACTGTGATTAATTCTTCAATGAGCATCTACTAATTTGGGCTTTTATGAGCCTATTGTCAATGCTTTTCTTAAATAATAAACATGTTCATCCACTTTATGGACCAATAATTATCAGTGGACTGTGATTAATTCTTTTTTTCGTCTTTTTTACATTCAAATACCAGGCTTTTTTTTCCCTCGGTTCTCGAAAATTGATATTAATATATCATTATTTTTAGATGGGTTGAGACTATTATGATTTATCATTTAGTTCGGGATATTTTGTTTGCAACATGATTTGTCTAAACCAAAAGAGTGTGATTTATATTTTTTTAATTAGTATCAACGTTTAGGTACTAAAATTTTCTGACTAGTACTAGTTTCAGGGACTTTTTTTGCCAAGTTTCATAAAATATATGTATATTAGTTGTTCTTTATTTAAATTTAGTTTGGATAAAGTCTAACAATTCAGGTTATGCTTCTAATTCTAAAGATGCCACTATAACAATAGTGGAGTTGTATTTTGATGACTGGATGTTGAACCTTATGGAGCAAAAAAAAAAATGTTTCTAACTTTCTATAGAAATTAATGATGCAGAATTAAATGTAATATTACAGTTTCTATGTTGGTAAGTTGATTTTGATGTACCATTTTTTAACAAAATAAAGAAAGTAAAATCTTCAAATTTCATTAATGAAATCATGTATCAGCGGAGCGATGTATTTATGAATGAAATTATAGTATTGACATAAAATTAAAAATGAGACTGCAAAGAGAAGAAAAGGAAAAGAAAAATGGAATTATTAAAACCAATAACTATTTTATTTGACAATTTTCTCTCGCTGTGTTTATTATGTCCACATTTCTTTGAGAGAAATACTTCCATATTTTTCTGTCAATTTCACACTTATAATTTTCAAATGTTTCCAATATTTTTCAATGTTAGTATTGGTTAAACATTTTGGTGCATGCATCTGTAGTCATCATGTGATGAGAGTAGTTTTTTATTTTATATTTTGTTTCTTTTTCCAAGCCTTAATAATCACATGTACACCACTTTTTTACTTTTTATTTTATTTTGTTTAATGAAACTTATCAGTTGTTAATAATTAGTTAATCCTAAAAAAAATAATTTTCATTAATTAGATCGTTAGCATCCTGGTATTTTTTTTATTCCAAAAATAATATTAATATCAACGTGTTTTATTATCTCGATTAGGTCTATCTGTACTATCCCTTATCCCTTCCTTCTAATAAAAGAAAATTGAAAAAATTGATTCGAAATCTCTATTTGTCACCAGAGCGAATCTAAATTGTCGGATTTTTTTTTTTTTGATAAAGGTGGATAACTCATCAGTTTCATTAAAACTATTAAAATGTTTGTTAGGTATCTAAGAGTACTGATACCTAAAACCGATAAAGATTCTAATATCACATAAATCTAATCCTAAATAAAAACCATTTAAGCTAACTAATATCAAAATATTAATATCCAGCAATCAACTAGCATACACGTTTATAACAAAATATGAAAGCAAAAGAACATCACAACAAAAAATATTGAAATGTTTAGAAAATCAGAGATCAGATCAACTATTAATCTCTGTGCCAGACCCAGGGATAAGGCCTACCTCTGCCTCCTCCACCTCTTCTACCACCTATAAATTTTGAGAAGGAAGTTCTGTCACATCCTGTGGCAATATAATTGTTAATTTAAAAAATAGATCCTTATCAAAAGTTTTGCACCAAAAGCCAGTTAGGTTGATGATTTACAGTCCTAAAGCCTGAATAGATTTGTCTTTATAATCAGTAAAGCACATTTTATTTCTTTTATTCCACAGTATCCAAAGCACTGTTCTTCTAATCATTTCAATTAAAGGTTTGTCTTTGAGTGGTATACCAGCATGTATGCACCATAAATCTTCCAATGTGGAACCAATAAAATCAAATCTATTAAAATGTACAATCCAATTCCAAATTGTATGTGCCACAGTGTAAGAAACAAAAAGGTAATCAACAGTTTCCGGACAGTTGCAAAACACACAATTAGATTCACCTGACCATCCCATTTTTAACAAAAAATCTTTAATAAGTATATTTTTCCTTTTCACAAGCCATAGAAAAAGTTTTAATTTTGAGGGGTAATTTAGAGTGTCATGTAGTATCAAACTCATGGTTATCAATGCCTCCATAGTCTAACCAATTATAAAAGGATCTAACTGAAAAAATATCAGAACAATGCCATCTCCATATTATACTATCTAATTTGAGGGGCTGCACTGTAAAATTGGCAAGTAAAGTTTGCAATTCTACCCACTCATCTCTATAATGTCATATTTGCTACCTTTTAAAAGTTAAATTTCCATAATTATCTAACAAGGCAACAGCAACTGTAATTTGTTGATTAGTACAAATAGAAAATAGATTAGGAAATAAACAAGCTAAAGAGTTGTCCTTATTCTATCTATCATTCCAAAAACGAATTGTTTTTCCATTGCCTAACATTTTATCTGAACTAGAGGAGATTAAATGATAATCCTGCATTACTCCCCTCTAAAATGGAGAAAAATGAACTGAGTGTATCTTATTTTTATATTTAGATAGTATGATAAGTTTCATTTACTCTGAACAGTAGGATCTTGAAATTTAATAATCCATTTAGCTAATAATGTAGTGTTTATTACTTGTAAATTCAAAACTCATAATCCTCCTTGTTGTTTACTTCTACAAACTATTCTCCATGCAACGAAAGAGATTTTTTTCCTAACTCAACTCCCTCCATACCATAAAAATCTTCTTCTGAGTTGATCTATTTTTTTGTCTGACATTTATAGACAATCTATAAATTGATATCCAATATAAGAGTACTGCTGAAATGACAGCATTTAATAATGTAATTCTATCTCCTAATGATAAAAGCTTGTCCTTCCAACCTTGTAATTTTTTTCCTATTTTTTCGATTAAAAAATTTCATTCATCAAATGTGAGATTCCTCCAATGAAAAGGAACTCCTAAATATTTAATTGGTAAAGTAGCAGTTTTACAACCTAATATGTTTGCTAATTCTAAACCCTCATCATCTGAAATATTAAGTGGTATCATTTCACACTTATTGTAATTTATTTTCATTCCTAACAATCCTCAAAACCAACCAAAATTCATTTAAGTGCTTCAATATATTCTTTTTTAGCTTCTAAAAATAATAAAATATCATCGACAAAATAAAGATTTAATATATCACCTATATTAATAAAATTACCTAACCCTTTTAAGTAACCAGCTTGTTGAGCTTTTGAGAGTATTCTATTTAAAACATCGGATTAATGATGATCTTGAAATCACTTCCGTTATATATTGAGTTTTTAATCATTCGATTTTATAAAGCCAGTTTTGGCAGTTGGCCCATTTAAAAGAGAATAGCTGAACAAATTTTAATTTCTCACAACCAATTTATGAAAAGGAGAAAGAGAATTTACTGGTACCACTTTTTGCCAGTAATCAGATGCGATCCTCTCCTCTCTCATCTACCTCGAGCACACCCCGAATAATTCTTTTCAGAAACGAAGAGTTTTTCAGCTGATTTTTAAAAGATAGCATGTTTTGTATTCTCACAACTACATCAAACTCTTCTCTCTTTGTTTCTGTTTTAACTCTGAACGACATCAAAATCCAAAACCATTAGATCTCACAACTATATCTCCTCTGATTTTTCTTTATTTATGTCTTCAAAACTGATTATTTCGATCACAAAAAGAGAACGCAACAGCAAAGAGGAAGGAAAAAAAATTCAACTATATAAACAGAGGAGAAAAATAAAGCACTCAAAGAGGCAGATAGGTCGTAGTGAAGGATGCCGAGTGTAATTTTTCTTTACTCAAAAAATCAAATACTAATTCCTTTTTACTTAATGAGATAAATTGTCATAAAATGGAGGTCAGTACATGTATAAATTGATGGCTGAATTTATTTTAATCAGTTGATTCGATGTATTTTCTTTTTTTGGAAAGAATATTAGAGATGGGTATCATTTAATAGAGCTATTCATATTCAATATATAAAAAATTAAGTAATTTTGTCATCCCACTGTAACGTGTGTAGGCAGTTCACTAGTTTATATCATAATAAAATAAAAAAGTATCTTTCTCCCAACCTACTACCAAGCTTATATATGTTCCATTTCATGTTATCAAACTCGCCAGCTCCGTTATTGTTTTGTTTTTTATATATATATTTCACATCTAACAAAGAGATTCGACGAGTTAAATATAGGTTAAGTCCCCATAATTTGGCATCCAATTATCCAAATTATCTGCCACAGTTCCTCAAGGACAGAGCATATAATTAAGCAGTTACACAACATAAATTATAAACTAGCTACACGCAGGACCTTACAGAAATTATCTCAGAGAATCCTAACACAACATTTTGGGCATCAATTTCACTGACATTGCTAGTTGATACCAGTATAGTAATTAATGTGTTCAGAAATGAAAAACTAATTCATCATAAGTTATTATTGCATTATAAAACCAAGCAAAAGCATAGTAATAACTAAACCCCAACAACTGGTCTTTTAATTGTAGTTCCAAAAGTAAAAATCTTGAAGAAATTAAGTAATATTTATACACCACACAATTCTAGTAGCACTAATCAATACAAAAATTAAATTCATATTTTAGAATTTATTGTGGTAGCTCAGCTCAGAGCCAAATCATTTAAACAAGCAGCCAACAGGTCATAATGATCTAAGAAATGAAATACTTTAATATGAAATGCGAGGGGAAAAACACTGGAGGCAAAAAAAAAAAATAATAAAGAGGAGTGATCCTTAACTGCATCTCTTATTTAAACCCCAAATATATTTATTCTTCTTTCAAAAATTATTTATATCTAATGATAAAAATATTATCTTGTATACTAAGATTAAAAGTTATGCAATTTGCACTTATACTTGTGCAATAAAAATTTTAACTTGAATTTTTTTTATAATCATATAGGAAATAAAATTGATAAACATTTCTATAATAATTATAAACACTTATAATTCAAATATAAATAAATTATCTATTTAGTATAAATATTTTTAATGTAAAAAAAATTGTAAAATCTGAAAGAATAATATCTCAAAAACAAAATAGTCTAAACAAATGACACACATGATTGGAAGCAAGAGAACCCTGGTGGAAATTTTGGTCTGATTACCTGCAGAAAAAGAAAGTTTCAACTTTTAATTAATTGAAATTTTCATGTGTATTGGTCTTCACATGATTGGTGGAACAACAAAGATAAAATGAAAAAATTTAAACTTTCCCCATCTAAAATGCCTAAAAAGCACAAAAGATGACAAATCAACAACTCTTATTTAAAAACAAGCATATCTACCTAGCATGTGTCTCCGCCAGAGCATTCACCACCAATTATCTAATCACAAATATATTATTTAAATCCTTAATTTAATGTGCCGCATATTTCCACTATGTAATTTATATTCCAAATTTTTTTTTTCACACTTTTCAATTAAAAAAATATTTCATATTTACCGCCTGAAGATAAAAATTCTAGTATGTTCCCCTCAAATCCACATTGTCCAAAACTTATTTTTATATATACCACCTTGTTAAAAAAATTAGCAATGGTTAAATAACACCTAAAATAATTGACTAAAATAATATCTTTCATATAAAAGATCTCAGTTTTAATATCTAAAATCAACTGAGATTTATAAAATAAAGAAAAAATTGAACCCTTCCTCTACTTGAACAGATAAATAGAAGAAAAAAATGTTCCCAACCACTTCATTGGTTAGATGTGTCTCCAATTTTGTAGAATTGAATGATTCAAGATCCAGTTGTACTGCCGACTTCAGAATTCAGATAACATTGTTAAACTCTAACTGGTACCAACTTCTTATTTATGGTATTAAGTTACTTAGAAAAATAATTTAGGCCATCCGACATGAAATATGGGACATAAAACTAAAATAAGATGTCTTTAATAGCACGTTTTGGGATTGAATTTTTGAGAGCAATAATCAAAATGACCAATTATGGACCATCAACAGTTGAAGGATTGCAGTTGCTTTGAATGCTATTATGAATTTATGATTGACCAAGAATGGATCTTAAAAGATATAAAAAGAGAGAAAGTTCCTTTAAAAAATTGGAATTCATTATTAATACCGTTATTATCGATACTGATTGTATTATTCATATAAAATAAATTATTATTCATACTAAAAACTTTATTATACAATTTATTTTATATAATACTTTATTATTCAACTCAAATGCTACTAATTTGAATATTAACTCACTTATGTTGAATAATAAAAATACTATATAAATAAGTTACATAATATGAATAATAATTCATTTAATCTGAATAATAAAATTGATATCGACAACGGTACCGACAATAATATCTGTATATCAGCTCCCTAAAAATTTTTATGAATTTTTATGATGGATTATGCACTGGATGGACACCAAACAAAATAAAGTCTCCTATGTTAGGCATAATAAAGTCAACAAAGAGAGTATTATGATTCCAAATTTTTATTTTGAAATTCAAACGGCTGATTTGAACATTTCAATTCAATTTTGAAGATTGTCGACGACTCCATTTTGTACTTCAATGACCATCAATTAAGCTGTATGTCTCAAATCATACAACCGTAATCAAAATCTCCAAAATATTTTCATTGAGAATACTATAATTTGACAGTATAGTAAAGTCTATTGACCACAAATTAGTTTGATAGTTTTGACAATCATAAAAAATAACTTATATTTTTATAAAATCTAACAAGTAAAATATAATTTATACTTTAAATATGTGAAATATAATTTGGTACTTTCAGGTATGTTATATGGCACACATAAAATTGTCTTGAAGAAGAGAAATATTATTTTTTTTCCATTGTGATATTTTCAGGTTGGCAGAGGATTTTTGGAGAAGGATGTGGGGCTTGCCTCCAATCATGAGGTTTCAACTATGCCAAAAAAATATATTTATAATCCTTTGATCAACCAAAAGTCATAAAAGCATATCTAATTGATA
Organism: x Bolboschoenoplectus mariqueter; assembly: GCA_037678475.1. NCBI lineage: Eukaryota > Viridiplantae > Streptophyta > Magnoliopsida > Poales > Cyperaceae > x Bolboschoenoplectus > x Bolboschoenoplectus mariqueter. The sequence continues at coordinate 1,878,047 of CM075236.1, read as the reverse complement.
AAAAAATCAGATTCACATGATAACCACAAATAAATGTTTGGCACAGAGAAAAGGTACATCACAAGTGATTTATAGATAAATAGGTAATGCATAACGACGACAGCTGAAATTATTTCTATACTGACAAAAACAAAGCTGAAGATATTTTAAAAAAAAAATCCAAGTTAAAGAAAATTGCTATGTTTCTCTCCCTAAAAAGAGGACACATGATGACACCATGAATCTTGTTCAATATTTTGCAAGAGATATATAGACTAATAATCACATAAATGATTTAACGATTTAATCTATGGAATTACAGATTAGTACAGCAGCAAAGTGCATGGGATTTCATATAATTCAATCTAAAAAAAGGAAGGAAAAAAAAAGCAGAGAGACACATATTTAAAACATCTCTCTTCCTATCTGCAATTCATTCGTCATTGAAAATGCCGGTGGTGGTGTTCCATGTGGCGGTGGCGGTGCTCGTCGAGGCCACAGCAGTGCAACACGGGATAACAAGTGACAAAGAGGCACCGTCCAATGCCGCGAATTGCATTTGAAATCATGAAGCAACAACAACATGTCAAAAAAGGATCTTCATGTGGGCTATCAGCATCCCCTTTTCGCTCTTGCGAACGCCTTTTCTGATGCGCCATTTTTGTACCAGGCCTGTTTCAATGTTAGTACCAAAACCATTGCTTAAATGAGTGATGATCGCCTCGAAAGGCAAGAAAGAAAAGGTTCTAGTCTGAATGATAGTAACATTAAAATAGATATGATAAACTGTTCCTCTCTTGTGGAGGAGAGAGTATTGAAGAATTTAAATTTGAATATATATAAATTCAAATAAAGAATTGGTAAAACTCTGAATATCTATAATTTTTTTCTTGATTTCTTTGAACACCCTTAACCTTCTCCTTTTATTTGTAAAGAATAATAAAAGTAAGATCGGTTCTTGAACCCTAATTCCTCCCAACAAGAACAAAAGAAAATTAAATGGAAAGGAAAACGAGAAAGAAAAAGAAAAAGAAAAAGAAAAAGAAAAAGAAAAGAAAACAGAACAAAACAAGAGAAGAAACTACTTGAAAGATGAAATGAGTGAAAAGGGTAGAAGGAATTTCACAATTCACATACCTTTTGAATAAAGAATCCTCTTTTGATGGAATATAAAATAAAGACAGTGAAAATTTAACGAGAACTAAAATCCAAGAAACAAGCAAAAGATTGTATCAGAGACAAAACCTCTATTTTAGCAGTTAGAGAGAGAGAGAGAGAGAGAGAGAGCGAGAGATGAAAAAAAGCGAAAGGCTACTTTTGTGTTAGACACAATTCGAAGGAGCAGATGCTTTTAAAGATTCTCGTAACTGGCTTTCTCGTATTTCTTTTTCATTTTCAGGGGTATTAAATTAAGGGAGAAGTGGGGTGTTACTTGTTAAAGATGCCATGAGAGAGACATCAAATTTTGAGTTGAATTTCTATGTGAAGAGTTATATGGGTGCGTTGTTATCTTACAATTAGTGTGTGTGTGTGTGTGTGTGTGTGTGTGTGTGTGTAGTCTTTGCGAGATAGATGCGTCGCTTGCACGTTCAGGTTTCAAGCCTAGATATGTTCTTAGATCTTCTACGGCCAATAACTATGTAGCTTACACTGTGATGACTTGATTTATAGTGAATTAGACTGAATTCTGAATGGGAGGTTTTGTGTTCCTATAAATTTAAAAATATAACTACAGACATTAGTTTTAATAACATGTACTCCAGTGACACACATAAAATAGTTAATATTTTTGAAAGCATGGAGATTATGATATTTTTAACGATAAAATAAAACTCATTTAAATATTTTTTTAAGCCGGTTGTAGATGAAATTGGACTGTTAAGTTGTGATGTGAATTTCATTTAAATATTTATTTTCAATGAAATATTTGATGCCTTTTGCTCCAAACATTCAAGTTTCTTTTCATTTTCTTAAAACTTTTGAATTCGTAGTGTAGAAGGGAAGTAAAATATTTATTTTATAAGTTTTATATCATAAATAATATATAATAGAAATAAATATAATAAAATAATTTACAATTTTTCATTATATACAGTACAATATGAAACAACTAAATTTCAATGTGACATTTTTTATTTATGAAAGACCTCATATGTAGAATGATGTCAAAATAATGAGACTAATTACTAGAAAAGTTAAAATGAAACTTTATTGAAGAAAATTCACTAGAACTGAACAAAACATGCATGATCTACTTACCATAAAAGTAGATAACAAGGAAATAGGAATTAAAGGCCACTCACTAGGGTGGAGGTATAGACTCCCGACGGAAACGACTTGCCGCAAAATCGACTACTTATACCAGCCACAGAGGTCCTGTTCCCATGTAATCGTGTCACATGCACCTATGTGCAGCGAAGAACACGTGGCAAATAACTTCCTACCGAATACCAACCTTATCGGTTAGGCTCCATCCAACTAATAAATCCCATAGTAAAATCGGAGAGTTCGTTTTGGGTGCCTGTTCGTGCACTTCCCGCCTTTTAATTACAAGTGTAATTCTGAGGAATCTCAGTAAGTACCTGAAATTACTAGTTAGTAATTACTGTCAGCAACTCTGTGTCTCAGTGAAAATGAAATTTCGAATTTTGGTAATAGTGATATTGGATCCTCTTCTAAGTTCTAACATAGATGGCTATAAACAATTAAACATCATCACCTGTCCAGGTCTAGGCATGTGGGCTCAGTAACCAACTGCAACTAGGATGTAAAAAGACAGCCGAGTCTTTTTCTTTAATCTCAAAAGAAAATACATCCCTGGTTCAAATTCTTTGACAAGTCCACTAATCAACAAATTATACATTAAGGTCTTTTGTAATACTTTCTATCTTATGTTTCTCAAAGCTTCTCAAGTAATCTCATAATGGAGACATCATACCTAACAGAGCAGTTTAATAAGAAAGGAAAATAATCAGATAATGAGGAGCTTCGGAATATTTATCAAAAATCAACACAATACAACTGAGAAAATATGTGACAAGGAAAAGAATATCAACACTCATCATGGGATTAAATTGAAACAAGTATCAGACAGCTCTAGTTTGTTAAGAAGAAAGAACAAATAATTCTAAAAAAAAAATGACCTTTTCTGACATGGTTAATCGCATTATCACAAAAGGGTTAATCACAAATCACAAGCAGGTCCCAACGAAAGACATAGCCAGAGGTTTATTCTACACAAGAAACACCAAACCATAGAAAAAGAAAAAATTAAGGAATTCTATGAAAGAGGAGCAACTTTTTCTTTGTTCAGCACAAAGTTGCATGTGGAATACATTGATGCCGCTGCAGCCTTCACTACCTGCTCATGCTCCACTGCCTCCACTTTCTTCAGTTTGCTGAAAGAAACAAAATAGAGAGAACTCCAGGAATTATTGCTATCGACTTCCAAAATGTTCTGGACTCAACTCAAAAGGGCCGTGCTGACCACAACCAGACTAAACCAGAGCAAAAGCTGATGCAACAAAAAACCAATAAACCATAATTTCTGGAAAATGCTGACCTAACATGACTGGACCTGATATGGCCAGACACACTCAACCCTACTTGTCACTAACCAGCCCTGACTGAGAATTTTGAAAGTTTGTGACTTTAACCAAAAACCAAACAAGATTGACCCAAACCTGAAATAACCCAAATAAATATCCTGAAATGACTGAAGTGAACTCATCAACCAATTTCATGCCTTTTTCTTAAATAAAAAACCATTACAACAACACTAGAAATATACCTTAATTCACCAATTGTTCCAAGTACCAAGCCCTCTGATGTCACATATTTTAATCCTTTCTCGCACATCGATTGCATTTGTTGAACTTGAAGCAACCAATTCTCCTGAGAGAAACATTATAGAGATTTAGAACATAATTCTGCTTATTTTATTAGCACATATGCCCAGCAAAACAAGAAGTATCATGTATAATCAATAAGAAAAGAAACAGATACATAAAATCCTGTATAATACATAAGAAAATAAACTGATAAAAAAGAGAGGTAGTCGAGCTACTCCACACAGAATGGAAAAAGGTATATTTAAAGTCTTCATGCTGAGTATGGAGTAAATGAGAAAGGCTCAACTTTTTAGTTCAAATGATATATATGAAACACTAAGTGTAAGGTAAAAAAAACTTTCCTAATTTGTAGTAGCAATACTTACTAGGAATTTTCCCTCATCTTGCAATGCCTTGTCCATCTGCATGAAGAGATACTTCCACTTTTCCACATGGTCCCCCGGGCACACCATTTCAGAAGAATGTGCCACACTTGGGTCATTATTTCGGCTACATGACAATTCGGTTGATATAATGTAAGGCAGCTCGGTGCTTATAACATTTCTGACCCTCTTCTTACTGCGTCTCAATGCTGAATAAATGGAGAAGTTGACAAATAGTAAAAGTTTTGCCAACCAAACAAAAAGATGTTATTTTATAATCGTGAAAAATTAAATACATTTGCAAAACATGAAGCCCCCTTTATGTTGCCTGCATTGCAACAAGGACCATGCATTATTGTAATTGCAAAAGGACCTCTATTTTCTGTGGTTAGTTACCATTAACACTGAATTACATTTAGGATTTCTCATTCTTGATTTATTTCAGGTGCATAAAATTGCATTTGAACAGCTCATTGAATCAACACTACCTCAAGCTTCATTTCCTTTATGAACAAAATTAAAATTTTATCTTGGGAAACAGATACTTATATATCGAATTTGGGTTCTTTTAGTTTCTTCTCCAAGAAAAAACCTGTCTGAATTTGATTTGCACATCTGGAGCTCAAGCTCTCAGTAGTTAGTACCACTTCACTTCTTCAGACTTCCTTTTTTTATTTTTGTTACTAATTTCGTGCCTTTCTTTGCCCAAACTATTTGAAGCATTCTCCATATTTTGTGTGTTCTCGATTATATGATTGTACAGGTTGACAACAACCTTCTCCATATTGTGTATTCACACACAGAGATGTATAGTAGGCCTGAAGTGTAGATTGCTATATTTGAAACTGATAGAAGTAAATGCAGAGAAAGTGTGTGGAGTTGGAGGACAGCCATGGGAGTAACTAGGTTAGAAAGATGATTAAAATATTTGGATTTTGCAGTAATAGAAGCTACCTTTGTTAATTCATTTCAATATGAAAATTAATTCAAGGAGGTAAAAAATAGTGAAGCCACTTCTTGAGTTTCTCCAAAATTAAAGGACTTTTGAACGTTCTAATAATGCAGAGGGTTTTGCACTTTACTCAGAAAAAGTAGAGGCATTCATGCAAATTTGTGAAACATATTGTTTGAACTGTAAGTTACCTGCAAGTCTTCCCTTTATGTCTTGCTGAAGAAGCTCCATCCATTGAGAAGCTGCTGAGGTAGCTGCTCAAGAATAGAAAAAGGCCAAACATTAGAAAGAAAAATTTGGGAACACATCTGTTCATCTCAAAACCCATTATAACAAAATCCAAATAGTAAATACAGAAGCACCAAAAGGAAGCAATATACCTTTTAGAGACAAAGAGGTCACTGCCTCCTGGTTTGACCCACAATCATCAGTGACCCCAGTGAAATGACTTGATGACTGGCCCGGGTCCATAGCCCAGTCAGATGAGAGACTGAGTTTCAGAGCATCACACTCTTCATACCCTTTCATCAACTCTCCATAAGTACTACAAACCCCCATACTATCCTCAACAGATCTACCACTAACATTGCAGATTGGATCTTTCTCTTTGTTTACCTGACTGCTTTCAACCTTCTCAGACCGCACCATTGCCTCTATAATAGAATAAACCTGTTTACTGTTCCTGACATGGTTTATGATTCCCGGGTTCAGACCTGATAACAACCCACTAGGTGCTGCTGCCTTGGCAAAGCGACTGGCTTGTTCGGTTTGCATGTGAACAATTCTTTTCCTTGTTTCTTCTTCAGTTTTCCGTTTGGGCTTCCTGCCACGTGGTTTTGGGGCTATTATTTCTTTTTGGGTGGAAGAAAGAAATCCATTTTCTTTCATCTGGTTCCACAATTTCAGGGGTCCATTTTCCTCTTCTATGGGGCCAGTGGTGCTGCCGCACTCTGATGGGTCAGCAGGTTTGAATAGACCGAGTTTTTTGTAAGGGTAAAAGGGATTGTATTCATCCATGTTTGCATTAAGGTCCAAGTCAAGGCTTCTTTTGGATCTGACATCCTTTTCATGGGGGTCCGGTAAGTTTTCTTTATCATGCAGTTGCAAGGTATCTAAAGAGGTGGCATTGCCTGCTCTGCCAAGGGTTAATAAACAGCTGTCCATTTTAGAGTGAGGAATCCGTCCTTCAGCACAGGGTTGCAGAATAGGATTGGCTTCCCTCTGCTTTGAGAATTCCAACATAGAATAGAGCAGTGCCTGACAATAGACATCAACTTACTTATTAAATGCATGTTTTAATTAAAAAAAAGGTATGTATTAATGCACTAGAACTAGTAAAGATTCACTAATTCCCTCAGAATAAGGGACTTTAGATAGGCAGAGCATCAACCAACAAGTGGAGGGAACATATGAGTCGAAGAATAGATGATTTCAACCAAGAGAAACAAGAAATTTATCAAAGAAATCAAGAACCAATCACCACTTGTTAAGCATTGCAAGAAAAGACCTTGCCACGAAGCTACAAGGATTTCAATTGCTTGACATTCATAGGGACAAAACGACAAACAGTTTGCATGCATACATTTTAACATTCTTTCAGTCAACTATTAAATCCAGAATAGTTAATTCTCCACTCACTGTCAGAGACGGAGCGAGGGGGTAATCAGCAGGGGCCAAGGCCACCCCTATCCTATTATTTGTGAAGTACCCTACTTGAAATTAAGACCTGTACCATATCAAGCCAAAGTGCATCGTTGCTACCATGATTTCAAAAATCTATCGGTAGCCCACAACCACAATATCCGATTATTGGGCGGTTTCCCAAACCGACTGGCCGTGTTTTGGACAAAAAAAAGAAGGAATTAAAAGAGACTACCTTATGTCCCCGAGCTACGCGGATTCTTCCTTCCTTCTAGTTTGTTTGCGACTCAACGATTCTTCAGACTCGATTTTTTTGCCGATTCTCAAGAAGGAGGGTTTAGTTTGTGATCGCAAGAGAGATTTAGGATAGCTTGAAGTAGGTTTGTCTACTCGGAATTCAAAATTGAATCTTGAATTACAGATCCGATCCGTCAATTCATGTAAAAAAAAGAAGCAATGCGAATCAGATCTGTCACCTCGGACAAGAAGCGGCAAGGGAGGTAGCCCGAGAGAGAGAAAGAGAGAGAGATTAGGTTTCTTCTTTGTTTTATCTTTTAGGGTTTCAAACTTCAATTTTAGCGGGGGCACCGGGCACGAGAGAGAAGTGAAAGTTTCAAATGATGGGGAAAAAAGGTTCAGATCAGGATTAATTCTTTCACTGGACTCTGTGCATATTTACTGTATGAACCGCAAATAGACCACTGCTCACTCAGATGATGCAAATGATTCTTTGTCCCGGGGCCCACTGTATCTCGGTGTACACTTAAATACTAAATCTGGTCTGGCGTCCAATGAGATTTGCTCGATGTGATTTATTTCTTAATTTGAATTTATACACGCGCGCGGATCTGCGGAACGCTCCAGCGACGATGACGTCACTCTGCCATTCTCTCTTCTTCTTTTTTTTTTTTTTAGTTTTTTTTGGTTCTTTATCCAATATATTATTATTCCAATGACTAGTGGGGCCTTTTAGTTATTTTCGTATTTTATTTCCCTCTTGTTGTCGTCTGGGAAATATAATATCGCTCCGGAAATTCGTTTGCATATTTTTCAATCAGCCTCCTCCTTTGGCATAGTAATAGAATTTTCATCTCATTTATAAATAATTTATGAATTATGACGTGATATTTGTAATTAAAAGTTTAGGCATGTAGAATATTTGTTAAGTTAGTAAATTTTTTTAAAATATTATATTAGTATTTATAATTGATTTGTAATGATATGAGCATTTTCATCCTTACAATTACAAAAAATTGTGTTTGTTAATAATTAAAAATTGTCATCTGAACAAAATAGCAATGCACAGATTGGAATCATTTTAAAATTAATATGCAAAAGTTTGTTAAATTGATCATGTAACAAATAAATTCAAAAGATGTAAATTGTACGGTTCTATTCTCATGGGATCCAATTAATAAAAAAAATTAAACTAAAACTATATCATTGTTTAAAAGGTGAAGGATTCTTTACAACTATTAACTTGACAATCTTAATAATAAATTTTAAAATAATTTTAAAATAATTTTTAAAATTCTTAAAATTAGAAAAAATTTATAGACATATTTTTTCTAACTTATAGATTGATTGTGTAGACCACTATAAGTTTCATATGATTTTGATTATTTTCTATAGAATATCAAATGTCACTTAAATTATATGAAATTCAAAATAGAATCAGAAATATGTCTATAAACTGTATACGCTTGAGGAAAAATTACTCAAAATTGAGGGACCAGTAGAGCAATTATTTTGGGTAACTCAACATATAAAACCACACCATTGTTTTGTTGTTTCATGGTATGTGGATAAAATTTCATGATAATGTCATGACACTTGAGGAAATCATGATAATGTCATGTTTGAGGAAATCATGATAATGTCATGTTTACATTTTTTTTACAGGGTTACTGTGATACTGTAAATCCACTGATATAAATGCAACTCCGAATATGCTCCTATTTATATATAATATCATGGAATAATAAAAAAATAGAAAAAAATAATTGATTTCTATTTATATATAATTCTAATAATGTTCGGCAAACTCGGAATAATAAAAGAAAGAAATTGAGTCTATTTCAACACTTGAAAATTCATTCTTTCAAAATTCCACTTCTCTCATGGAATAATGAGATGTAATAGAAAGGGATTAAAATCATTCTTTCAAAATCTGACCAAATATTTTGAATCAATTGCTCTGATTGCGACCATAATTTTTGTTTGGCAAATTGAATGCGACTATCAAATAAAATCAGATATAAAAAAACTTAAAAGTTTATTCATAACGCAATACAGAGAGTACATATGACAAGAAAGCATCGCCTTCAATTTCTTGAGCACTTGAATCTTAAAATTTTTACTCTTTCTTGAAAAATATTCCTAGCTAGTTCGTTGGGTTTGCTCAACTTCAATCTGAAATTAACAAAACATTAGAAAGCATCAAAGCAGTAACGCCCGAAAAAATGGCAAAATTTTCTAAAATATTAGGAAAATATGAATAATTACTGTTGCTATTAAAATAATTTATCAACTTTTCTGTCAATGTGTTTATATTAACTATCGAATGTTTTGATTTTTTTAAATAAAACTATATTCATAATCAATAGATTTCCTTCAAATAAAAATATCATAACTTGAATGAATTATAAGATCAATCCTCTCAAAAAACAAAAAAACAAAATACAAGATCAATTCATAGTTTTCTGACTTGGTTAATTTCTTGCATAGAGCAATCGGTATCCATGGAAACCTTGAACGGAAGTTCAACACCGCACTTTTCAGTAGCATCTTCGACGGCATCGGGACTGAGCTCTGAAAAGTGAAAAGCATCCTGCTTGAGGCAAGTGCTTTGTAGAGTCTTTTCGCTCCATAACAGCATGGATGAGAAACCATGCATGCCGCCATTTGTGTAAGAAATATATACAAGAGGCGAGAAAATTTACGACGCCGTCACAATTGATGGCCTTGGCACGGCGATGCGACAGAGAGAGATAGATTAAGGATAGTAAGGTGGTCGTTAAAAGAGAGAAGGAAGAGAAGGCCATTTGTTAATGTGGTGGATTTTCTTTTTTTTCTTCTTTTTTTTAATCTTTACGTTCAAGTATTTTTGAAAGAGTTTATAATTAGCTGTAGTTTTTCTTCTTCTTTTTTTTTTTGTTTTTTTCTCTTGTGTGATTTCATGGGGTAGGTGATGTTTTGGATGAAGTGTTTGGCGCCGCATAAAAAAGTACCGAAAGTAATATTCAAGCACAAAAAAATTTATGAGAATGTAAATGAAATAATGTTAGATGTTATTATTCAATTTTATGTGTTCTTGAGATCACAAATCTAATCAGATTTGATTAAAAACATCATCAAGAACACACAGAAAACACTATAAATACTTTTTGTGCATTATATTTGATGTATATATTTTATTTTTGCACAAATAAATTTAGGAGCAAGTAAAGAACATAAATTAAATTGCGCGTTGCTTTGATTATTTAGGATTGCAAACGTGACAAAATTTGTTTATAAACATCAACATACACACAAAAAGCATCGTCAATGAATATTAGATGAATTTTATGTGTATTATACTATTATTTGATATATAAGTTTTATTTTTGTACAAATAAATTTTAGATAACGGAAAGGAAAGATATATGAAGTTCGTCAATCTTGATAATAATCTTATAATCACAAATGTGGTCAAATTTGATTAATAAACATCAACGGACACAAAATGTGTGCTGAATCTTGATGATCTTCATAATCACAAAATGCACATTAGAAGAATTTCATGTGATGAATTCTAGTATAATTTTGTGTATAATATGTGTCGTATCTGATTGATTTAGTTCGGATAAATTTATAAACATATAAATTACATTATTGAAAATATTTCTGTGAGTTTAGGTGATCTTATTACCACTTATGATGCGTAAATTGATTAAAAATATGTTCAAAATTTTTTAAACACGTTCTAAATGCTCTTCTAGAATTTATGCATAATATATGTGGTACCGGTTTGATTTAGCTTAGATAAATTTAGAAACATATTAAAGACAAAACTTCAGATTTGTCTTATTAACATTATAATCACGAATAGAGATAAATTGATAAAAAGAATGAACACAATAATTAAAACACATTTTAAATACATTATAGTAGAATTTTTATGCAAAATATAGGTCATATCTATTTCATTTAGTCCAAATAGAGAGATATATAAACATGTAAGACATAGAACATAGATAAGTCAATCCATGAGAATGTGGAAGCTAGTTGTTTCAATGTTACATGCTTGTTTTTTGAAAAGCATAGTTGTAAGTCACCTAATTTGTGAGTGAATGTAAGGAGAGGGCAGCAGGAAAAGTCTAATAAGAGCACCAATTTGTTCTAAAATGTGTGTATAAGTGCTTAAAAAGAGGGTCAAGCATGAAAGGAGCACTGAGCACTCCCTTTTGTAAATCCCTATTTGTAACATTTTTATGTGTTTTGATGATGATGTTATAAAAGATTATATATAACTTAATTAAAAACATCAATTTGAAACATTACTCTGAGTTTTGATGACATGACAATCACAAATAATGTGTAAATTGATAAGAAAATATGAATGGAATCATAGAAACTCATTTTCAACACATTCTAATGAAATTTTATACATAATATGTGTCATGTTAGTTTATTTAAATCAAATAGTTTAGTAAACATGATCAAGATCTAATTTTAGATATTTCTGTGAGTTTTGATAACACTATATTTATAAATGATGATGTACCTTGATTAAAAATATGAATATAATAATTACAATACATTTTAAATGCATTCTAGTAGAATTATGTGCATAATATATATAATACCTGATTGATTTAATTCAAATAAAGTTATAATATATATAACACGATTGGAAATATTTTTCTTAGTTGTGGTAATATTACAATAACAAATGATGTGTAATTGATAAATAAAATATATGAAATGAACCATTAAAACACGTTTAAAATGTTATCTAATAAAATTTCATGTGTAATATATGTCATATCACATGTCATATCTGATTGATTTTGTTTGGATATATTCTTAAACATGTAAAACGAACAATTTAAAATATTTTTATGAATTTTAATAATATTACAAAAAACTAAAATATTATGCAAAATAAATTAAATAATAAAATTATTCATCTAAAATAAAACAAAAATTAACAGCAACAATAAAGTCCAACACGGACGACAGTATCTTTTTAACATTTCCATTTTTTTTTTTTGGTGGAAATACACCAGTTGATTTTCTTGCTTTCCAACATGAACTACCTACTTGTTACCAAGTACTAACAATCTCCCACGTGCAACTCATGTGCTCCACAGCTCTCCAGCCTCTCCCGCAGCATCATAGGCGTGAAAGAAAAGAACTACCGTCACCAAGGGACCAGACCACAAAAAATAATAACAATAAATAACACCAATAACAATATAGCAATTAGATTATAATTGAAAGGAAGGCGGTACCGTGTACCGCCGTCACGCCTCTCACCTGCCGCGATGGCCACTGCCAGAACCACTCTTCCCCTCTGCCTTCCCTCTTCCTCTCGACGAACCCGAACCCGAACGGTTCGGTCAGGTTCAATTCCGGTTCGGGCAGCTATCGTCGAGGCCTCCCGACCGGTCCCGGCCGTTCGTGGCGGTCAGGATTACTCGACACAACCTACCGAGCAATCTGGACCGTCCACGTCAGCTCCGGTCCTGGTCTCGCTGGCCTCGAGAAACCGCACGGAGGATATGCAAGCCGAGGCACGCGCCATGACCCGAGCCGCTAATGCCTCTGTCTATACTCCCGAGTTTCTCTCCGCGCGCTATGGTTCTCAGCCTTTCAAGGTTTTGTGTCATGATTATTTTTCTTTCTCCAGTTGGATTAAATTTTTAGCCTTGTTGAAGAACTACGGAAAATTTTGAAAGTTTTGTGCTAATTTGTCAATTAGTAGAGCTCTCTCCGAGTACCCAACTGACAATCTAACTATATCCGCACCATATTATTTGCATTTTTAATTAATTGAAATTTAGCCATGAAAATACTGTTTCTTGAGTACAACTGGAAGATTGAAATTTGTCCATAGTGAAAATATTACATGACTACAACTGGATAATTGCAACCGATCCTTAAAATTCTATTAAAATAATGCAATTGCTTACAAAAGTTAATCCTAGCCCGGGTTTATTTGGTTGAATAAGCACTGTGTGCATGAATTTATATGTATGGTTAGTTGTTTCTTGAGTACACGATGATTCCAAATAAAGTACTTTCCTTTGAACCAGCCTTAATCATGGTTGCCTTCCTATTTTGGAAATGCGTAAACTTCGAGTACTTTTATTGTTTCCTTTAATAACCGAGGACAATAATTTTGGTTATCTACAGATCGTGTCAAGGGCTTTTGAAGTTTTGACTGCACTTGGTTCATTTGGTTTCTTGCTATTCTTGGATCAGCGGAAAGGTGAGATGGATAGAATGAAGCGTGTGCGTGCTATTCAACTGAGGGGAATATTAACCCGACTGGGACCCACATTCGTGAAAATTGGGCAGGGCTTGTCTACCCGACCTGACCTCTGCCCGCCAGAGTATCTTGAGGAATTGTCAGAATTACAGGTTTCAATCTTGAAAACTTTTCTTATGACATATGATTTCATGTAACTTTTTTATTTTGTCTTTGCAAAGATCAAGGAAACTGTCTTTTACATATGGAATAAATCCTCTCAACAAAATTTAAGTCAAAAGTATATTAGGTATTTTGCAATTTGAATAAGATATATAATGATAACAATAACAATATGTCAGTATGTCATGTTTGTAACTTCACCTGACCTTCTGGGTTGCTCCAATATATGGAATATACTGGATTTCATTGCAGATCTGGAAAATAATTGTATTAATCTGTGAACTACCATAGTAATTACATCTATTAATAGTTTATATTTAAATGGCTTTGCTTTTTCACAGGACTCCCTTCCTACATTTCCTGATTCAGAGGCATTTGAGTGCATAGAAAGAGAACTCGGCTTCCCACTCGAATCAATCTACTCTACAATATCCCCTTCGCCTATTGCAGCTGCTAGTCTGGGCCAGGTGTACAAGGCTCGGTTGAAGTACTCAGGCCAGATGGTGGCTGTGAAAGTACAACGGCCTGAAATAGAAGATGCCATTGGGCGTGATTTCTACCTTTTGAGAGGAGTGGGGTCTTTGATAAATAAATATGTTGACTTTATCACCAGTGATGTTGTTGCTTTGATAGATGAATTTGCACGTAGGGTCTTCCAGGAGCTTAATTATGTTCAGGTTTAATTCTCTTTTTTCAATGTCCATATATTACAAATTTTTGTTTGTTCATTATCATCACCTAAATAGCAATACGGATTCGTTTGTCACCTATATATTTATCATGCAACTAAGATGGCACATGGACATGAAATTGTAAATTCTGCTCAAATTGCAACTCTTAGTCTTTTGTATCAGCACTTTACATGTTTAACCTTGGACTTGTTTTTTTCTGTTGGTCTTCATCTTTTACCAAATTTTGTACAGAGTTTCACCAAACTTTACTGAAATTTCAATTCAAAATTTCCTTTGAAGATGTAAACACTGTTCTTTTGGAAAATTTCCTGTAGAAACAGAAAGCATAATGTCAGAAAATAAAAAAGAAAGAACATGCATCTCTTATTTGATTTAATAACACACAGGAAGGCCAAAATGCCAGAAGATTTAGGAAGTTATATGCCGACAAGCAAGATGTGCTAGTGCCAGACATATTCTGGGAATACACGAGTGGAAAGGTTCTGACAATGGAATGGATTGAAGGAGTAAAACTAAATCAACAAGCCGCCATCGAGAAACAAGGCCTCAAGGTGCTAGACCTTGTCAACATTGGCATTCAATGCAGTTTGCGCCAACTTCTAGAATACGGGTAATTATTGATTCGACCGTTTGACTTGGAAGCTTAAGCTGATAGAAAAAATGATGCTTCTATTATTTTTTTTGTTTTCATTTTCTTGGGGAAATGAAACCATATATTCTGTTGTACCTGTAGATCACAGCAACGTTTTTCATGTTTGTGATGAATATCAGATAGTTCCTCTTAATCATGAATGAACTCTACTGGTTACAGTTGTCTGATGGAAAAGGTGGATTCCATCCGACATTGACAATTTCATACTTAAGTCTTGTGCGACCTCTTTCTATTAGCATAGACTGAACTATAAACATGTGAAGTTAGGCTATTGTTGCATCCTAGTTCACAGGACCTGCTTATTGCAAAGAAATTTCATCGAGTTATTATCAAAATTGGAGGCCATTTTTGTTTCTTTCCCTTGAAAAAAAGTTGGTATTAACAGTTGGGATATTTACAAACAGCCCAAAAATATTCATATTAGTTGTGAATATGAATATTATATGATGATTAATGCCATCTAAGCAAAACTTGTTCTGAAAGCTTGAGCTGATAGAGAGAGAAAAAAAATGCAGTTTTCTTATATTATACTTTTAATAGGTATTTTCATGCGGATCCACACCCTGGAAATATCCTGGCCACACCAGAAGGAAAACTTGCATTTTTGGATTTTGGTATGATGAGTGAGACCCCAGAGGAGGCCAGGTTGGCTATAATAGGGCACGTGGTGCACATGGTAAATCGAGATTATGAGGCAATGGCAAGGGATTATTATGCGCTTGATTTTTTGTCGCGTGATGTGGATGTCTCGCCTATTGTGCCTGCTTTAAAGAGCTTCTTTGATGATGCACTGAATTCAACAGTTAGTGAGTTGAATTTCAAGACCATTGTGGATGGATTGGGCAATGTTCTTTATCAATATCCATTTAATGGCAAGTATTTTTTTCCGGCTTCATATTAGTTTGCAGTTGTAAACTTCGTTTTATCTGTTAGATTTGCATTTACATCTTGGAATTCCCCTTTTTGCCAATTCCTTTCCAGTCAGGCGTTATACAACCACCCGGATTTTCTGACCCACCTGCCACCCCCTCCAGCCCCACCTGTACTGGTAGTCTTCATCAATGTACTTGCACCTAGTCACCTACTATTGAAGAGTATAACATTTAAGCCAAAGTTATTAATGGGCTTTTGTATAAAAAATCCAAAATTTTACCTTATTTCACATGTTTTTCTAACTTGTCTTTTCTTTTCATTTCTTGTTGCAGTGCCTGCATATTATGCCTTGATATTGCGGTCCCTTACTGTATTGGAAGGATTAGCTTTATATGCCGACCCGAATTTCAAGGTGCTTGCTGCTTCATATCCATACTTTGCTAAACGTCTACTCACTGATCCCAACCCTTATCTACGAGACGCTCTAATTGAACTCTTGTTCAAGGATGGTAAATTTAGGTACTTACATCAATAGGAGTCTCCTGTACAATTTTTTATTATTGAACTTGAGTGCATGATTCAGTACCATACCAGTCCTTTGTTTGGCTGTAGGAATAGGATGAATTAAGGCAGTTCTTAATCCTATCTCACAAAAGAAATAGTAGATTTTCTGCAGCACACGTGAATTTGTAATTTCTTTATTTTTTTTCATTGTAGTTCAAAATTTCAGTCAAGCTGCAGTTGAAATAGCACAAGCCCCGAATTTTGACCCTAATACCTATGTTTATACTTTTAGGTGGAATAGACTAGAAAACCTTCTAGTGCAAGGCCGAAAGGACCAAGACTTCTCTGCAAAAGAAGCTCTCCAACCAGTTCTGAAACTCTTGCTAGGCCCTGATGGGGAAGAGCTACGCGTACTGGTGATCAAAGAAGCTGTACGTGTGACCGAGGCAATAGCGTTTGGCACAGCTTTTGATGCTTACAAGTCTGCCCCAGACTTTGTCAAACCCATAATCTCCAATGGGAATTTGAATGGCCCGTTCAAACTGAGTGAAGGGGAGAGAAACCAGATGATTGAGCTCAGAGATAGGGTTTTTAGGATTTGGAGCCTGCTGAGGTCATCAGATAATTTTGATCCAAGTATTTTGCAACCAATTTTACAGGTTACTATTTATTAATATCTCTTTTATGGTGCCATATTTGGAAATGTCTGGTTGATCAGCATAAACCTACTGGAAATTATGTTTTGCCAAAAGCAGTCATGTGCATCATGACCTTCATTTAATGAAATATACTCATCTGAATTTAACATGTCTTATTTGATTTATTACATTAAACTACCAAATAATGTACCTTTTGACTTTTTGGAGGGTTTGGTTCTGTCTAATACTACAAATTTGTCAATTCTTTGGAATATCTACAAGAATTATGTTTGTTTCTTGTATACAAGTCACTTAATCAATTAAAATGTTAATCAAGTTCTCATTTATTAATATTGCTCACTAGTTGCTGATTAATTGTCATTGATATGCAGGTTCTTCAAGAGCCAGAGGCTCGAGTTTTGGGTTCACGGGTTGCAGGTGGAATCACACAACGATTTGCCGCCCGTTTACTACAGCAGCTTCTCCGGTCTCCTACTCCTGCCTCTTGACAGTAAAGTTGGCACCTGCTATATACTTGTAAATGTACACTATTTGGCTAGATACACAGCAAATCTTAGCAAATTGTATCATTTGTACATGAGAACATTTATTCATATATAGTGGATAGAAATCCCCCATGATTATACATATCATGCTGTGCTATGTTTTGATCTGCCATGATTTGGGTACCAGCTGGTTGGACCTATTTGCATGCAGTTGTGTTGGCACCATGCCGACAAGGTGAAGATAGCTAACCCTACTCCCAAGTTTAGCACTTTCAGAATTACACAACATTGTGCGTGCAAATCTTGTTAGCATTAGCTGTTACCATATGATTCTCAAGACATCATGCTACCAATATTGCATAACAAAAGAGGTACTTTAGAGAGAGCATGCCAGACAATTTCATTAGCTGCTCTCTGCTATAGTCTGTTTCCTTTTCCTCAATTTTCTTTATATTTCTGATTAACTACCCATACAAACTGACACAAGTTCTATAGCCTATACCGTGCACTCAGCCACAATTAGGCTAGCCTCTAAATCAGATTTCTCTGCTCTACAATTGGTGAAGCTTCTGGCCTTCTCTACCTGAGCCTCCCAATCAATGGTGCAGATAGCATACAACATGAAGCAGGCGCATGATGCCTGGGCAGCCAAAAGTCCCATCAGCAGTCCAACAAAACCCAGCTTGAATGGGAAGGCACACAGCAAGGAGACGGGAAGACCAATAAGGTAAAAAGCGGCAAAATTTATGTGTGCCCCTATTGCGGGTTTTGCACTCCCTCGAAGCACTCCACAACCAACAGTCTGAAGGCTGTTACCTATCTCACAGATGCCAATGATTGGCAAAGCAAGTGCTGTCAAGTGTAAAATACTAGGGTCCTTATTGAACATCTGCCCCCACACATCCTTGACTGATATAGCAAAAATGCAAGACACAATGCCGCAAAAAATCGAGACAATGATGCCAACAGCAGATGCAAGCCTGGCCTGAGTTGGCCGGCCGGCTCCTAGTTCATGACTCACACGTGTGGAGAGGCCCAGGCCAAGAGAGGATGGGAAAACATAGATGAGAGAAGTCATTTGAATCAGAATGCCGAAGGATGCGACACTTGCCTTAGGGTTCACAAGCCAACCACACACAACCATCATCACCTCATACCACCACCATTCGAGGCAAACCCCTATGCAACTTGGGACAGCAAGTCTGATTAGTTGGATCCAACCCTTTAGCCCCGGCACCAAGGAGCCAGTCCACGGCTTCAGGCAGCTTTTAGAAAAGATCATGTACCCAATAAGCCCCAAGTTTATGTTGATGGTGTTCCAAGCACAGGCTAAGGCCATCCCTTTGACCCCTAGGTCCATATAGAAAACTAGAAAGTAGCTAATGGGTATATGTAATACAAGGCCTGCTGTGGCACAAACACTTACTGGCGTAGTAATGTTTTGTGTCCTTAGAAAGATTCTCACCGGATGAAGAAATGCTTGGGCAAAGAGATCAGGGAGGGAGAACAGAATGTACTCCTTTGCCGGCGCGAGGATTTCAGGCTTTTGGTAGAAGAAAAGAAGGATAGGCTCCAAGTATATCCAGAGAAGCGAGATTGGTATAGTAGCAGCAAGCAAGAGCAGGATGGTTTTTTGGACCGTCTGGCAGAGGATGTGCCGTTGACGGGCCCCATACGCCTGGCCGCAAATAGGCTCCATGCCGGCCGAAAGGCCCTTCAGCATGGAATAACCTGTAATGTTGGCAAATGCATTGGCTATTGATCCACCGGCAAGTTGAGCAGTGCCGAGTCGCCCGAGAAATAGCATCGAGACCTGATTCCTAGAGTAGAGGAGGAGACCCGTAACCACGACCGGCCAGACAATCTCGTACAATATGAACAACTCATTGCATACCTGCATTGTTTGATTTTAAAAAAAGTTAATCAACGATGGCAAAGGAAATATGATTAGTTTTCAATAAGGCGCAATTATGTGTGATGTACGGTCAAAAAAGTATAAGAAAGAAAGAATAGATGACAACTCTTCAAGTAAAAGATGCTTTTATGATGTTGTGATGAAATGTAGGTAGGCAGAGGGAAGACTTAATGGTATGCACAAAATACAACGATCTATGATTTCCAATTTCCAACATAGAAGAGCCAATAAATGATCTTGAGAAATATATCTCACTGAAGCTGAGTATATTGGTTCCCCATTTCCCATGAACAATAAATGAAATGGAGAGAGTCAGCTTTTGTAACTTAGTTTGTTTCCCCTCCATTAGAAGCCTGAAATAAAGGATCCAGATCACAATAATTAGCATCTCTGTTTTCTAACTTTTCTCACAGAATAATTGATAAATACATATTGTATATGATAATTTTTTTAATATTAATCTCATTACATAATATCTCGTACTATTTAATTAGCTATTTACTTTTTTAAATATGATAACAACAAATATATAAATTTTTTATTTATTTTATAATATTATATATGTACATGTCATAGTACATGTCATAGTATATTTACTTAGTTTTATTTGAATTAAAATTATATAAATTACTATTTTATTGAGTGATTGCTCATTATCTATCCCCTTTACATGTTTAATGCCATCTAGTACTTAACGAGTAAGACTGATTCTTAACATGTATATAAATATCTCTATCCGACCCATTTGGCCACAGCATTATGCATTGACACCCCTTCTAAAGGGTGCCTTAAACGGTGGCATTAAAACCTTAAAAAGCCTTTAATGTGATGGCATTAAACACCTGCTTAGGATTTGTAACGTCTATGTAGGCTCTTTAAGGATTTTTTTAACAAAAAATCAGCCTGATTCATTCCGATATAAGTATGACCTTAAATGCCATAACCCATAAAGCTAATGGTACAATGAACCTTAAATAAAACATGCACATGGCAATGAACATCATTCTAAAGACGTAATTTATTTATTTGTTGAAGATCTATTTAGAGGAAAAACTCTTAAATAAAATAATTTAAAATTTTAACTTGTCACAAGACTCTACCATTTTGAAATTTTAGGAATATTTTATATATATGGTGATATCAAACATGTATTTAAATGGTTTAATTTAGGTCTTAATTATTACATGAAGAGAAGAGCACTTCGATGTGAGTAACACCAATGTTTATGCATGGTGTGGTGCTTAATTGATCGATTATCCAAATTTTATTCAATTTAATATGTGTGGCTATTATTCCATCTGATATTTCTGTAGCACTCCTTAGTTAGGTAATGAAAGCTGATGGTTTGAGGGAAAATATACAAGCAGAAAAAGATCTTGGATAATGACATCTCCATGATACCATTTAGAACAAAACCTACCAGAAATGGGTAATTTCAAAATAGAAAACCTACCAAAAATGGCACATCCTGTTTATGTTGGCGCCCCTGGTATCCGATCGATGTGTGATTATTTGTAATTTGCACATGCCAAACCTAGTACTATCTAGAATCATCCATCTCTTAATTAATTGTGACAGCAATATCATCATTCACCATAGAAAAAGAAAAAAAAATACTTTGCTTCTCTACTACTTTCCCCAGTGGCAAGACAGAGAGTGTGTACCTTGTCCTTGTATTGTGCGTAGTACATTAGTGCTGCTCATCACAGTGCAAGATTGAATCTTATATACATGAGTCTGATCCTATTGATCATACCAGAAATTAAGTCTTTGCCACAGAAGAACTGAGTACACACATATATATAAACCGTAAGGAATAGCAACGTGCCATCTATTATCACACTTATTTCACATGCACGGTTCTAAATTGGGAGTTACAGAGTTGCGTGCAAAATAGACTGCATGAATGAATGCCTCCCTCTGTAAGTAATTGGCCGAACAAACTGTACGCTGGTTAGTAAATACAAACAGCAACAGCTCTCCTACACTTGATCTAATGTATAACTTACGTTCTGGATCTTTAATTTACGTTTGTTTTTAATTCAAGATACTTGATTGTTCATAGAATACAATCGGAATCGTTCGATCGAGATCAGACGGAGGATGTTAGAATAGAAACTCTTGCTTTGGGATGAATAACATCATCCAATTCCAAGCTAGGTCGCATTACATGAGCAACGGCCAATAGGCCCATCCAGTGATGGCATTGAGGATTGGTATCAGAAAATCTCCAGTCTTGACGGAACTGGAGATGTCCGTCGTCTGTGATTGATTACTTCAAACTTGAGAGAAGTTTCTCCTCTGGACAATCAGAACCGGCCTGGAGAAAAATAAAGAGACCTACGATATGCGCCTGGCGCATGAAGACCGGATGCAACAGTACGGGATTGTGGGGGTAGACACCGAGATTTTCTGAGGACTCGTGAATTATATATGTTTTGTCATATACGATATGAGCTTCAAATAAGTGAAAAATTTAGAAGCAGATTTTATTCTAGTCAATAATTTTTAAATATTGCTAACAATTTGAAATTTATTTTAAAATTGATTTTCAAAAAGTTGTGTACGAGAAAGAAAAATAAATAAAAGATGTTTCAAATATTGTTATAATATATATTCAAAGCTTCTTTTTAATCATTATATACTGTACAAATGTGCATAACGAACAATAGTTTAGATAAGATTTTTACGCGCTTTGAAACTTTATAGTTCATAGATATGACAAATAATATATTTATATTAGAATAAATGTAACGTGCATCATCGACTCCGTTATTAATAGATTGTCAAATGTCACGTAAAAGCTGCTCAAAACTATCTACATTTAATTTTTTTTGTCGCTACTTGTTGGATAATAAAGCTTTTGACATAAGCAACAACTCCGTGTATGAGACGTAAAATTTCATATCGTTTGTAGGAAAGTAAGAATCTAATTTGGTACGTGTTTAACTGAAAAGTTATTTATGAGTTGGCACGCACTTATTGTTTCAGAAAAAATAACAGTAATGCAAGTATTAATTTAGTTTAGTAATAACTGCTTACACACTATGTTTGAAAATAATTAATTCAATTAATATTGTCAATAATTACATTCGCTTTATAAATAATAAATTAAGTTCCATAAAATTAATATAATTTTTTTAATTTATTGTAAAAAAATAATGAAGTCAAGTTTGACAACATGAAAATTGGGTTTGCAAATTATAAAAATATCTTACATCATAATTTTATCTTTTTATTTTTTTTCTTTTGAGTTCGGTAGTTACTATCTAAATACTACTCTCGGAAAATGGTCAAAAAAACTATGACCACATGTAATGGAAATTATTAGCAATTTTTCGTTCCACTCCCTATAACCAAGCAACACGAAAAGACCACGGAATTGGACACAAAGGATCCATTATTTGACAACAATGCACAAACTGGAGTTGTGAGAGAGAACCTCGGTCCAAACCGCGACCAGAGCCAATCCCACGTGAGATGGCCTCTCGAGCTAATTCTCATTACTATCTCCATTTTCACAGAACTGGAGGAGCCAGTGCCCAAGAGACAATCGAATGGCCAAGGTTGAACAATAGCAAAATTGATGAATCCAGTCTAACAACCACTACTGACATCGAATATATTATTACTTACTAATAAATAAATGTCATAACTCTCAACTCTGTAATTGGAAGTCGGATATATAATTTCTCCATTGCGGGTGAACTGGAGAGGGATCTAAACCGCAGGTGCCAGCAATTAACATCTCCACTTCAATCCATGCGTAACAGTAACAGAGATGCATATATGCCTCCAAGCCCATACTTAGTTTAGACAAGGAAACAAGAAACCCTTGTCACACAAGAGATATGGAGCTAAATAGAGGAAAAATATCACAAGGATTTGCATTGCAGTGGTAAATGGTCCAAACCAGGGATCGTGCAATGATTAAACATATATATAATCTATATATATGCTTGTGATATAGGTGTGAAATTTTCCGAAAGTAAAAGAAATAAGATGAGATGAGATGAGAGAACTTACCATCGGTATCTCCCCTTTCATGAATTCACATGCATAAGCAAGATGTTTTAGGCCGGCTCGCTTCGTTTGTTCTTCTCCATTTGCTCGTGAGCTTGCGAGGGGCTTGAGTAGTGGGACTTGATCTTGTTTCATGGTTTGATCCATGGAGAAGGAAGGAAGGAACGGGAGAGAGAGAGAAGAGAGAATTGATAAGCTTTTTGGTGAAAAGGTTGTTGGGTTTGAGGAAGGGGGAAGAGGTGTCTCCGTGTGTTTGTGTGTGGAGAGATATAGAGAAAGGAGGAGGAGAGCGATCAAGAGAGAGAGAGAGGGGGGGGGATGAAGAGTGAAACAGAGAGCAGAGAGAGTGAAACCAGGGGGCTTTGGTTGAGGTTTTATAGGGGTGGTGAAGGTGGGGAATTTTATTGGTAAAACTCTAAAATTACTGTTGCGGGACTAATTACAAAGCAGCAGCACCGCTAAATGAGACGCTGCTGCTTAAGTTTGTAAATACTTCGCCAAATAATAATCAGTTTGTAAATTAATTAAGAGAGGCAAGGGGTGCTTTCAGAATTCATTTCCTCTGAAATTAATTGTATTTTTGTAGCAATGCCTCTCATTTTTTTTAATGAAATGGCCATGGGAAATGTTTTTAAAATGTCTATTTGCTGTCATTAAAATCTATGACAACAAATGTGTTGTAGATTTTAAATGATCTGATTTAATTTAAACAACTCATATTTAGCTATAGGTTTTTATTTTTAGTGAACCCCACATGTCATTGATCCAAAAAAATTATGGCACACTTGTGCCATAGAAAATAGTTTAGAATGAAATATAATTTTATAATTTTTTTTCCAATGACATATATATGTCTATATTTTTTTAGAAAAAAAACCAACAAATTCATATGTTTAAAATGTTTTTGGACCACTTCTCACTTCCGGACTATATAAATGATGCAATTATCACCCCTCCATATTAAAATATCTATTAAATAATTTAAATTTTAACAATTTAAAATTAACTATTTTTGATGTATCATCAAATAATATTCAAATTTTAGAAAATTAAATTGTTAGATAATCCATATGTTTAATAACATACTTATAAATCTACTTCTAACTTTCTATTTATTTGATTTTCTTTTTTTGAAAAATTATTATCTGAATTGTCAAAGTAATCATTATCAGAATTCACGTATGTTGCCATTTTTTTCCTGCCATAAAATTTTGATACATTATCTTGATCATCCCTACACAAATCTAAAAAAATCCCAGCTAAAATGTTATTGTTCCATGCGTGTTCAATCCGACTCAAAAACAGTTGGATCATGTATCATAGAATCATTGTTAAAATGACCATGTAAGTGGATACAAACTCATTATTGTCAAGGATCCCTTCTCTTTGATACTATATGAATAAAAAAAGTGAAGTTAAAACACCTCTAAATTTAATAATAAAGAAAAAAATGCATACCTCCTGCTTGCCACATTTGACCACAGATTTAAAGAAAAAATTGGAAGCTAACGTACATATTCCGTTATTAATATCATAATTAATAACGATTTTATTATTCAAACTAAATGAGTTATTATTTATATTAATAATTTTATTATGCAACTTATTTATACATTACTTTTATTATTCAATTTAAATGAGTTATTATTTATATTAGTGGTATTTGAGCTAAATAATAAAAATACTATAAAAAATAAATTGTATAATAAAGTCGTTAATATGAATAATAACTCATTTTACTTGAACAATAAAGTCGGTATCGATTATGGTATATGATATCATCCAAACATTTTCCAAAAAAAAAAACCTCTGAATTTAAAGTAAAACCCACTACCCCATTTGACCACAGATGCATTGACCCATTTCTTCATCTTCACTACTACTTATTATAAACTAACACTAAACCTGACATGATGACTTGATCATCATAGGTCAGAACTTTTTTTATAAGAAAATTAATTCAAAATTTTTGGCGCGAGAGTCTAACATTATTATTAATTTTTTTTTTGAGAAATAACATTAATTCTATATAAATTAAGCACGTCCTGTTCACCTTGCCTTAGAAAAATGTAGGAATCTTGATTGTTTATAGTCGGCACAGAGCTGCCTACATTTATGATGAGTCACTAACAACAAGCAGTTCCAAGAGTTCTGATCGCTAACAACGCTGCGTGTGGCGGGCAGTACCTGCCACAGAAGATCCATACTGTCATGTTTGAGTTTTCATTTTCAGTGCTGGTCGTTGACCCGACCCGGTACAATGTTCAAATTTTATTGGCCATTTTATTTACTTTAGTTTGACCCAAACACTGTTCAAATTTTATTGGACACAAGAGACCAGCGTCGATTAAGAAGAATTGTTAGCTAAGTAATAGGCATATAAATATATTTTAATTTTGTTTGGATTGGCGTATGACAGCATGATACTGCCTAGTTTTATTGCTTTAATTTTGCTAAACCAGCGGGATCAGAAATCAGTATTAAAAGGCAGCATTAGTATCATACAAGTACAATGCAACTATACGTACGGCTATTCGATCCGGCATGAAAAACGCAGTGTGGGAATTGTATTTAAACAAGTTCATCTTTTGAACGTTTTTTTTTTATTTTTATTTTAGATGTTTCCTTTTGTCCTTGTTAAAACGGACATGAATTACTTTTTAATGTTCCAAATATAAAAATGAATATTATATTAATTTGCAATACACTTCGGTCACATATATATACAAAATGATATATGAGAAATTATTCTTATATTTCATGTTTTACATTCTTTATCTATATATCAAAATTATTTATATTAAATGAATAATTTATTTATATATATTTCAAAGTGTTTATAGTTAGGAGTAAAGTTAGGGCACTTCGTTTCAAAAAAAAAAAAAAAAAAAGCTAGAGCACTCTTAAGAACATCGGACTCTTTAGTGCTTTAAATTCAAAATCTATCCGGGTTCAAATGACAAATCTAAATTACTCAATAAATTATTTATATCAAAATTTTGTAGGATATTAAAATTTTATATTTTTAGAGTTTTCTAACTATTTTTAAATTTTTTTTAAAATGACTTATTCTCATATGCTAACATTCATTATTTTATTATTATTTTAGAATTATTTTCAAAAATCTGAAAAAAAAATAGTTAGAAAACTCTAAAAAAAAAGGAAATTTTGATAAAAAAACTTTGAGTAACTTGAATTTATTATTTGAAACCGATTCGATAATTTTTGAGTTAAAAGTATCAATGGGTCTAGTGCTCTTAAGAGCACCCTAGCCTTACTTTTATAGTTAGTATATAAAATATTTATTACTTTTTCATTCTTAAATGATATAAAAAAAGAGAAATTATTGTTATCTTGTACATAAATACATTTGAATATTAGTATAAATGAGGGCTGCGGGCCATAACAATATAATCTGATACGAGTCATAGCCTGTAACAGATTATCACGACTCGTAACACTGTGGTTTGTTGTGTTTATCTTGTACATAAATACATTTGAATATTAGTATAAATTTATTTGAATAATAGTACATACATATTGGAGTGTTAGTATAAACACATTTGAATGTTGTATAAACATATTTGAATATTAATATAAATACTTTTATCTCGTATATATGCATGAAATGGAGAGTATGAAATCTTAAAAATTTTGAACGTTCCCGTTCCATCTTTGATCTACAAAATCTGCGTCTAGAATTTTGAGAATTTATTTCAAAAATCTTATAGGATACAAAATTGATGTACAATTATTACACCTCATAAAATAATTTAAGTTAAAATAATTTGTTGCATGAGTAAAATTACAATTTGCGAAATTTTTAATTTTAGCAACGTAAGATATAAATATTTTTTTTCATTATATATAAATATTTTTTTAAAAGAAATATAAATATATTTGGGGTGCAGGTACGAGATGTGGTTATGGGATGCAATTATATCTCTTCATAATAAAATGTACTTTTTATTGTGTGTTCATAGTTAAACTAAACTACTAAAGCAGATTTGTCTTCATTCAAAAGAAGAAATGAACTATAAAAAGAATCAATCTTTTAGTGATTAAAACAATAAAACTGAACTACAAAACAGATCATTAATTCTTTGATCTAATCGCTAAGAAATTATCTTCCTATATTGTAGGTTTCAATTTTTGTTTAAACATTTCTTTGTGAATAATTAAAATTAAAAAAAATCAATCTTATCTTGCAAAAATAAATTAAACCTTTGACTTTGCACATTTAATGTCAAATATTATTTTTGAGGTAAGTAGGCAAATTACCTAAAATAAAACAAAAAAAAAAGAGTTACAGCAGGTTAGAATTTACAAATAAAAGTGTAAAGATTAAGCAGAGTTAGCCCATAATTTGATATCCCAAATTGAAGATTCAGTATTTAATTTAGTGGTAAAGGTAATGTTTTTCATATGGGAGGTCGTAGATTTAAAATCTGGATGAAGGGTCGGAACATTTAAATTTGAGCGATTTAATACCGTTTTATCTCAAAAAAATAACATAGAAAAAATTGGAAAGCCAAATTAATAAAAGTTTGTAGGAGTACCGAATACCAAACAAGCTATGGCTATATATATTTATATGGTCTAGCATTATAATAATTTACAAGCGAATAAACCAAAAGGGTAGAAGTAAATTAGGTTTGGGCTAACTAACAGACATCAATCTATCCAGTTGGGATAATCTAAAAAAATTACAGCGGCTGTCAAATTTTAGTTAGGATAGGATTTCTGTGTCTTTTAAGGCGATATCTTCGGCTATCACTCTATATTTTATTATTTTATCACTTTACTATGATAAATGTTAATTGTTTTTTTCTTCTTTTTAAGATAAGATAGGTGTTAATTGTTAAACGAGACAGAATAAGTGTGCTAGAATCCTGGCAAAAATAGGTCAATTATGAATGGTAAGTTGAGATTACTAGATAAGATATGTTAATTAATTTAGGAGAACATGTTCTACAGTCGCTGGGTCAATTAGTTTTGTCAAGTTCTAATAAGTAATTGCTTAGATTTTTGGTTTTGTCATGTTTCAATTGGCTTGTAGTAAAACTAAGTATGTATCTTTGGCCGATAACAAAAATAAAGAATATGAAACTTTTTGTAACATGTGTAATCACTACAGTAGAGATGGCTTTCGGTGCATCGTAAAGTAGAGAGGGTTATTATTTCGACATAAAAATATCATATATTGAGAGCTCGAATGATTGATCTAAGTTGTTCAACACAATCTATCTTATGGAATATCAAATTTTACATTTTTTTTAGATTTTTTTTAACTATTTTCTTGAATTTTCGAAAAATGGCCAAAAAATTAATAACATTTGCTCATCAAATAAAGTTATATTTAAAAATTCCGAAAAAATAGTACAAAAAATTCTAACAATAACAAAATTTGGTATTCTATAAGATTTCAATATGTAAATTAGTTTAGACGAATTTGATCAATCATTCGAACCTTCAGTATATGAGATCTGAAACCGAAGTAATAACCATCATAACTTCGTGATGCACCGTAAATCATCTTCAGTACAATATTATATAAGAAAATGACAACATCAGAAACAATTTCTAAAAAAAGTGTCAAATTAATCTGAAATAGACTTGTAATGAATATAGTTAATAATAAGTTGAAATATTTTCTTAGCTCCTGGAACAATTCATTATAGTTATTTTAAATCATACTTAAAAGTCAGAAACAACAAGAACAGTAAAAAGTCAGTATTAACACAACATAATTCTATTTAGACCATTAAAAAAATGATATGGAAAAAGTCTAAAAAACTGTTTTTTCAAATGTTTTTTAGTATAAAAAATTTTCAGTGATACAACAAAGTGCAAAAATTGAGCGATTGGAAAATATGAAAAAAACTTAGAATTTTTAGTTAACTAAAATTAATTCAGTAATTTTTTTTAACAAACTAAAGAAAATATATGAAGCAATCAAGAAAACAAGCTTGGGCTACATACTATAATTCGGCGAAGGAAAAAAGATACCGTCATCATAATTTATTTTAAAATCTATTTGATAAAACAAACAAATTTTGTATCTGAAAAATAATAAATAAGACCAAATTCAAAAAATCATGGAGTAATTTCTAATATAAAATTCAAAAGTTCAGATTAATGATGAATATATTTTTTCTAAGTGATGCCTTCAAAAGTTAGTCACATTTTTAGGAATTAAAACGAAGGAAGTAAAATATTATGAAGGAACTCACAAGCTTGTTCAACATTGAATTCATTTTACTCGTAACAATTATAAAAATATTATGAGAAAACATTAACTCAATTGGATACTTTTGTAGCAGAAAATATGCACATCCAAATATCTAAATTGACTTATATGAATAAAGTTTTTGCAATTGTTGAAAATTAATGAATTATTCTCATAAAACACATGAAAAATAACTTCTTTTCATTTCTTGAAAAGATAATACATTGCTAACTTTATACTCTTTTGTGTTGTTGGCATGAAAAAAATGTTAATTTCATCCCTTTATATGAAATCTACATAGATCTCAATAACAAATGGTGGGGGGGGGGGGGGGGGTGGTGCATTAATGCACAGAGAGAATGTGTGGTGAGCACTGAATCAACTGAAATGCATGGCAAATACATTTTCTGAGTGCATTAGTTTTATTGCATTGGCACATAGATGGATAGATTTAGAGGTTTTTTATACATAAATCTTAAAATAATTGGATGAATTGATTCTATTGTTGTACACTATATGGTGTCATGCAGTAGAGAATATGAATCTACTATTCTATTGTTGTTTTCAATTCACCTGTTGTTGCTATTATTTTAATTGATTGCACTTTCATTTGCAAAAGTGGTTACAGAAAATCTGACAGAAAAGAAGTCAGCAAAGAAAAAAAATCAGAAAATGATAGAAAGACCGGAAGGAGAGTTCTGTAGGAGTTAGATTTCTGTCGTAGTGTCATGTTAAAGTTTGCATTAATGTACATGTTTCATCAATTTCAGATGTGTAATTTGTGGCGCATGCGTGTGGCTTACATTGATTAATTTTTGTGAGTTACGAGTGTGTATATTAATATCTGCCACACATAATTTGAGCAAACATTTAAACTCTGTTTAGCCCCTGTCCATCTTTTTAAGAAAAGCTGATATTTTCAATTATCTTCTTGGCCTTATCCATCCGGCTTTGGATTTGGATGGATCTTAATATTTCGCTGCATAATATTATAACATACGAACAGATAAATTATAAATTTTTTTTTTGAAATTTACTTTATACGATGATGATATGATCGGATGAATAATACGTGACGCTGTACAGTATAACGCAGTAATGCAACAGAAAATATGAATCCGCCTCGGACATGATCCATCATCCATCCATTCTCTCTCTCCAATTAAGAAATGGGAGTCTTTTTATTTTTATTTCATTATTTAGTTCATGTTCCTATTACCTTTATTTATCATATACAAAGAGCACCTTTCAAATATGGAATTGAGGAATTCTCTCTTCCATTCCTTCTATCTATGCCTGGTTCATTGGACCGGAGAGACAGATGCTGTTATTAGTCCATTTTTAGTATGTCTTCTTTGTTAAAGTTATTTTGTTGCCTTTATCATATATTTGAAAAAAGTTTCAAAGATTAAAATATCACTGTCAGAAATCATAAACCTAGCTATTGCAGATAAAATGATGTTGAAATTTGTCTATTTTCATGAAAAGATGTATGTTCAATTTATACAAAAGATATTCAAAAATAATATTGAAATTAATGAGAGCCTCTAGTTTAGAAAAGAAAAAAAATATAACTATTTGATAAGATTAATGTCAGTCGTCCTGCTAGAAATTAATTAGATGCATTGAAACATTTAGCAATTAATAATATATTCTAAGTTGCAAGAATAAAAAAATTCTCATAAAATTTAACCTCTTTCTAAATAAGTACTATCTTTTTTTTTTATTTTGTCTTCTTGATTCTTCCAAATTAATTTCTGTCAGTTCAAATTAAAAACTCAAATTAAAAACTAAATGACACTTAATAGCAAAAGGTCAACAATATGAGAAATTTTAGGCATGATATCTTTCCAACAAAAAATGAACCTGTGCACTCTAGCTTTAATTATAGCCAACTTAATGATGAAGATTAAAATAAGTGACAAATTAATGAAATGCTGATGAATATGGAAGCAAAAATTAACTTATCTCTACTTTAAAATACAAAAACATTAACACCCACTCACCATCAAATTTATACTTTTCATAAATGTTGTTGAGAATTTGAACTTTTTACTGCTCTCCAATTATCATGTTTTGTCATTTGATTTGCACCAAAAGAATATATATGTGCATGATATTAGTCAAACAACTAAGATTTATCTTTTTTTTTATTAACTGAAAATATCAACATCAGAAATCAAACAATTTTTCATACAATGAACCATAATAAAATGATAAATGATAAAAAAAAAAAAGAAAAGACGAGTTGCGAAATATTATTTTATGATAAAAAAGATGTCACAAAACTTCATAAAAGCGTCGAACGACTAAAATTTATTTCCCTTCTATGCCAAAAATAATAATAGTATAATCTATGCAATAGTCAATAAAACAACAAAAAATGATAAAAAAAAGACAAGTTGCAACATGATATTACAATAAAAAGTACCAAAAAAATCAATTTATAAAATTCTTTAATTCATATGGCGGAATCCGCGTATGAAGTCTTTCCATCAATTCATCCTGAGAGATTTTGAACTCTCACCGATCTCAAATTTTTTTAGAATAGTCATATATTATCTAATCATCAATTTTTAGTTAGATGGCTGTAAATCATTCATTTTATAAGACTAGTTCTTAATTAATTTAGTAAGAAAATAGTCATTAATATGAATTAGAGTAATTATAACGTACATCCAATTTTTATGATACATCAAATTCTTATGCAAAGACAGATCTATGTATAGACAAGTCTAAATCAATGTCTGAGATTATATTTCAAAAAATAGCTGTTAATGTAGCAATTTTTCTTTCAAAACCTGTAGAAATATAGCTTGAATTTCTATTGTGCTTGGACTTAATTGAGATTTTAGATTGAAAGAAGGATATATTTATCTATATGCCCATGTTTGCTTATGATCCTGAATCCGTCCATGCTCTTATGGTATATATTTTTGATAAAATTATAGATATATTCCTAATCATTTAGATTGAACGTATATCAAATTTGAGTCAATAGAATTTGATGGGTCATTCATGACAAATGTCATTAAAACTTCACTATTAAAATTTTTAAATTATCTAATGAAAGACAAAACCTCTTTCAAATTGGTCCAAATTTTGACATACGTTATATCTAAATAATTAGAAATATTTCTACAATTGTAATGTTTTAATTTGAATGATATTTCTCAAAAATATACATCATACATAAGAGTTAGATATAACATAAAAGTTGAATGTATATGAGAGTTATTTTATGAATTATAACAAACTTATAGGCACATTCTTACATTCAATTTTAGAAAATCTTAATAACACAACATAACTACCGATCAAATGAATGTGTATAAGCTCTAGATCGAATTATTCTATGAATATTCTTGACATTCAACATCAAATTAGTTTAATGGAACAATTTCTTACTTTTATATAAACCCTAAAATTTTCTAGTTGGCAATGAATATTTCCTTTTGTTCTATTGGTTCTTTATATATATTGAACAGAGAGTAGCATGGAAGAATTAATAACCTAGTATATATAAATATACTCAAAGCTAGTTAATTAAACATGCACGTGCATCATACATGGGTCAAATCAGTCAGTACCTGCATGTCGTATATATGCAAGTATTATACGCTAGTATGCGTATGCCCAAAATTAATTATTATATAGTACATGTGTGTGTTTTATATATGATATTTATGCATGAATCTGTTTACTTGGAAAATAAGTGCATCTTGGTTATTTAAAATTAACTTGCATGCTCCAATGAGTATGCAGGAGTAATTAAATGTAATTAATTAATTGTTTAGACAGTCGTGTGGCTGTTGTACGTATCACAAACGTATATCACTTAAAATATAATATCATTATTAAATTTGGTATAATATACTCTACAATATATATATATATAGATATATATATATATATAGATATATAGATTGAGTAATTGACCATGGATTAAAGATTTAAAGCCGACATTTTGTAAATAGTAGCAGGAATGCAAAGTGAAATTTTATATCGCACGTGCCGTTGGTTCAAAATCAAATTATTCAAGTAGCCGCTTCAATTGTCGTCCATGATATAACCCAACAATAGATTTACAAAATCAACTTAAAATTTTAGAGCATGGATTTTTTAAGTACCAATAGAGGAATAAGTTAAAAAATAAGTTAATTAACTAAATGAAATTATAATAGAAATTAAGCGCATGTAGTAGAAATAGTATGATTATTACACTTTAGTCAAGTTAGGGCTTCTAGACTTGATACAAGTTTGATACTGTTGCTGTCTGAAATTTTTTATTTTAATGAAATTGGTGAGTAACATGGATACTTTATATATATATATCAGCAGGTTGGCAATTATCATTATTGTATATGAACCTTTTCTTTGTCAAAATGAAGAGAATGCAGGTCACTAACATTTAATTGAGGTGCAAAACACAAATATCATCAGGCAAAGACACTAAAAGCAATGTATTTTTTTTCCCAATAAATAAGCTCTTTGCATGGTGAAGGGACGAAGGAATATTTATCCAATCGACTTAGTTTGAGAATTTTTTTGGGAAAAGAGTAAATGAGGAGAGCAAATTTTGGTCAACAATTTTTGAGACTTTAAAACCAGTGAAATTCTAGAGCGAACCAAACAATATTCTACGCCTACGATAACCTGATCTAAACTTCTCAAGATATATCTAAAATATATCTAAAATATTTGTCTTAAAACTATAATGATAAGATTTGTGAATTATTTTTTTAAGCGTCTTTCTAAGAAAAAAGGTGAATAAAAGATTGTAAAATTATGTTTACAATTAGTTCTGAGTTATGAACAAAAGTTAATTTTCTTCTAAATTATATAAAATCAAAAAAAAATTTCATCATCGAATTATCTTTAAATTTTGACTTAGTCACTATTGTCTTAAAAGGGTTCATTATATAGATTTCTTTTTGCAAAAAGTAGGTATTGAAATAAATCAATGTCATAGAAGCGAACTTTTTTTTTTTCATAAGAAAACAGAGTAATTTGGGGGAAGATACTTTGTTTAACTATGGTACTTTGGTACAATAAAACCAAAAAATTTCTCTCTGTACATCATTGTATAATTCGGAGACACATTTTTTGATGTCTATTATGTGATTTGTTTCATAGAATTTCATGCTTGTTGTTTCCTTTCTTATCTGTTATCTATCTTCCAATACAAATTGTAAACCACATAAAAAAAAAACAACAGTTGAAACAATATTCTCAGTATGAATATTATAAATTTAAAAATTTAATTGGAGGATATCTAATATATATTTAGTTAAAGATTTGACTACACCTTTACTAAAAAATCAAAAAAAAGAAAACAAAATGTCTCATTATAAATCTAAATAAAATGAATTCAAATTTTAGGAATTCACATACACTGTCATAATTAGCTATTGCAGCAAGTTGACATTAAGAATATGAAAAATGAAATCCATATAAAAATATTAAAAAAAATATTAAAAAAAAATATTTTTTATAAATTAAATTTGATATGTTTAAATTGAATTGGAATATTCAAAATTAATGACAACGGACTGCCATTTATCACAGCATTTGCGGACCCCAAATTTTGGGTTCAGTCCGTGCTGGTCAGTTCGGAGACGGCCTAAAGATATTGTGCTGATTTCCTATTGTCTAATTATATATCAACAATTGTGTATCGAGTACCAACATATCTTACGACGAGAATTTGAAACAACTATTTTGCTCAGTGACTCGCCACACAGAAAGAATGATAAAGATTGTTACAAACAACACATACCTCAATCCAGACAGTAGAGAGGAGGTATTTGGTCTCTTTCTTCTTTCCTCCTGCTATCTATTCAATCTAGATCGACACACAGAACACAAGAGAAGAAAACCAAAACCATGGCTGTCAGATCAATCGTCTCTCGAAAAACCCTAGCGCAAACCCTAACTCCTGCTCTCCGCCATTACCGGGGCTTGACCACCTTCACTCTCCCCGACCTCCCGTACGACTATGGCGCACTGGAGCCCGCCATCAGTGGGGACATCATGCGCCTCCACCACCAAAAGCACCACCAGACCTATGTGACAAATTACAATAAGGCCCTCGAGCAACTCGAATCGGCCCTTGCCAAGGGAGACACGCCAGCTGTCGTGCAACTCCAGAGCACTCTCAAGTTCAATGGCGGAGGTTGAATCTTTTTAAGGAACTCTTTCTTTTCTTTTGTTTTTCCTTTTCTCAGAATATAGTCTAGGGTTTAGTTTCTTCAAAGAGGTGCTAAAATAATATGTCAATTTAGATACTTGGACAATAAAAATCTCCTAATCTTGGTTTTGCTTGTCCGGTTAAATTACTCTATGTAAGGTTCTAGTGCATTCTAGTAAATAAGATTGAAAAATTCAAATAAAGAATAAGGACTAATTAATCAATGTACTCTTATTTGACAAGCCCCTATGGTAAACACTAATTAATCAATGTACTCTTTCAGGTCATGTGAACCATTCAATTTTTTGGCAAAACCTCAAGCCAATCAGTGTAAGTATCTATTTGTGATTTCTCTCTTTTACACAGATTCAATTGTTTTTTGTCCTGGAATATATAAAATGCGCGTTAACATTCTCTCTCTCTCTCTCTCTCTCTCTCTCTCTCTCTCTCTCTCTCTTCTTTGTTTTAACAGGAGGGTGGTGGTGATCCGCCTCATGGGACACTCGGTTGGGCGATCGATAAAGACTTTGGTTCATTGGAGGCACTTGTAAAGAAAATTAACTCAGAGGGAGCTGCTTTGCAAGGATCTGGATGGGTGGTGAGTTTTTCCTATAAACTAAGCTAAAAAAATGAAGTATTAAATTTCCTTCAAAAACCCTTGGGGCTTTGAGGCGTTGCAAAGGCATCATAAACTAGTGAAGTTATAGCTTAGACTTTTCTGAGAAATTGAGTATTCAAGTTTAAGAGCTCTGAGGTGTGTTCTTTTATATATAAAGAGATGTTGTCTAAACTTTCTTTGCCAAGAAGAGCTTTAGAATTGAGAATCTCATTAAGCGGTCTTTAAAAATTAGGTTTCATGGTAATGGTTAATACCGTGATTAGTTACTTACATTTTCTGGTTTATTTTTACAGTGGTTGGCACTAGATAAGGAGCAGAAGATACTGAAGGTTAAAACCACTCCTAATCAGGTAAAGCTTTTCATAATTCCAAAATTTGAAATAGGAACTGGAGAATGTCAATGAAATGGAGATTCAGTGCACATATTAGTATACTACAGAAATGTCTCTACAGAATTGAACTTTTTGTTGGCATGTTCTGTATTGTAGAATTTCACATGTTTCGCTTAGATGTAGAATAATTTTCTTTTCAGTGTATGTTCTACTAGAGATTATATGAGCATCCTAAAACTTGAAGGGATCACTTGTAACACCTTGTTTGGATGGAGAGTAGAGGAAGGGAGGGAAGGGGAAGGAAAGAAAATCTCCTAATTAATTTTTGTTTGGTTGGATATTTAATAGGAGGTTAAGGTTAATGGAGATTACTTATTTAACCTTCTTTAACCTCTTAAAGCTTATATTTTGTTAATCTCCAAATTGTAGTAGTAACGGAGGTTAACAAGACTAACCAAACAAGAGAATGTAAAATATAGTAACGTTCCTTCCCATTCCATTCCCTCCCCTTATGCGTTTTACTTCCCTTCCCCTTCCCTTCATGTTATCCAAACAGGGTGTTAGGCTTTGCTCGTGAGTTTGAAGTGGAAGGAAAGAGAAGGGAAGATAATAAGGGGGAGGTGAGTTTTGTTACACCCCAAAATGAGAGGGAACAATTGTTGGAAAAATGAATAGAGGGATTCTTCCTGTTTCCCTCCATTCACCTCCATTCATTTTTTGAAATTAAAACTTGGGAGCAGGGTGAAAGATGATCCTCCTTTCCCTATCCTCCCCCTCCTCTCCATTCACCCTCTGTAGTGGAAGTTAATGCTGGTAATTTTATATTTATCAACTGCTGTATTTCTCTGAAATTCTTTCCTGTTTTTGTAACAGGACCCTCTAGTAACCAAAGGAGCAAACTTGGTACCTTTGCTGGGTATAGATGTGTGGGAGCATGCATACTACCTGCAGGCAAGTTTTCTTCTTAATTAGGCTGTGTATTTGTACCTTTTTTTTCTATTTTGTGTTTTTGTTTTGTCCTTCTGTTGCAAAACAGCCCCAATATGTTACTTCCAGTGCAAGTACTTTACAACATTTTTCATTACTGCAGTTTAGCACCCAACTAGTAGGTTGGTCTAGTTGTATAGGCACCTGATAATCAGAAATTTGCTTGAAACTGAAGCCATAAGCCAAAAGAGTTTATGCTAATATAGTCAGTTTTTATTACCCTGCAAAAGATTTTTCATCTTATTTGCAACCTGTAAGATATATATGTTATTTTCGAAATGCAGTACAAAAATGTCAGACCAGATTACCTCACCAACATCTGGAAGGTCATAAATTGGAAATATGCGGGTGAAGTTTTTGACAAGGAATCTGCTTGATCTTCTAAATCTTATGAGATTATCGAATAAATTCAGCTAAATATGAGATTCTATCAAATAAATTCGGCTACTGCAGCTTATGCTTTGTTTGTAAATTGAGCAATGTACTTGCCATGTTGTGCTGTCAGTTTTATTATGTTTGTCATGGTTATTGTCAGAAGATGTTTTTTGAGGAACAATTTGTTAGTTGGACATGAATTTTCTATTAGTAAGCTGCTTCTGGGTGCTATAACTGACTCAAGATCATTAAGTGAGATTTTACCCTGGTCGTATGGGTAGTATTAAGAATTTGAGATGAGCATAGCCATTTGCCTAGATTTTTTTTAATTGCAAAACCTGTTATTAGTCTACAAATAATAGAACGAATGTTAATCAATGCCTACCATATGTAAGGATCGCAACAGCAAAACTATCATTATAGTGTGCCATCACATCCCTGCGATGAAATGTTTAGAAGATATTTTGCACAAATGTACTAGCAATCAAAACCCATGCAGAAATGAGAATAAAAATAACATCAGTGATTACCTCTAGTATTTACACCCAACGCTGGTGGCTAGTTCTGAATATTCATGTCTGTGCCAAACTAAAGTCTGTAAGAGGCACTAGAATACAAAATTTATCTCTGCTGTATAGAACATCACAACTCTCTCACAGCAAAACCAAAAGTTAAAAAGACGCAGCAATTACATAAATTATATGACTCATCTTTCAAGACTTTCTTGTTGAAAAAAAAAGAAGTAAAGAACACTACATTGACATATTCATGTACTACATGAATATTAATGTGCCGTCACTACCTAACAATTTCTTTCTGACAAGTTAGATTATGAAAATTTTTTAGCAACCTTTTTCTGACAAGTAAAACTTCATTATGAAAATGATCTTACATTGGTTTAAAAAACTAAATGGCCTGAGGTTCTGATTTTCATAGCAAATTTAATACATGAGGCCATAGGGCAGTTGGTCTTGATTGCATTGGATTCGACATGAGAGCGACAAGCAGCATAACCTTCCTGATTAAAACAACAAGAGCATATTTGGTTTGAGAAATAATTATTAAAACGAAAAGAAAATTTTGCAAAAGTTAGAGATATGGCATTAAATTTAGAATCAAGTGCCCACTTTTTGGTGCCACATACATATTACTCACATTTGTTCCTCTAAAATCTAACATCCATTTAGTTTTAATTTCAGCACGAAACAAGAGCCCTTTTTTTCTGACATACAACAGCACAGTTATTGTTAAAAACTCACAGGTTAAGTAATATACACATTGTTTAGGTGAGAATTTTCAGACAGAGGAGGAAAAAAAAGGGTCTCAAGGCATTGATTAGTGTGCTAAGGGGAGAAGAATACTAACTAAATACAGGTAATGTAATATACACAATGTTTAAATAGAATATTCACACAGAAAAGAGGCTAAAAGAAAACGTTACCACTTTTAAGGCATGGATTAGCGTGCTAAGGGGAGGAGAGTTGAGCTTTGCTCTCCTGGCAATCTATAATTTTGATTAGGTTTGCAACTGTCAAAACAAGATTGCAATTCCAGCTGGTCTTAGAATGGACAGAATCTGCCAGGTACAGCAGCATACTTAACCAGTAAATTGGGTTAACAAGACTAAGTAATTATGTTAATAAAGCCCAGATATCTATATGCAACCATAACTACATAACAAAGCCCAAGAAAAAAACACAAATGAACGTAATATCTGAGAACCCCCAGGCGACTGCACCATATGATACAATTACTGTCTGATCCAACTGATACCAAGTTAGGCAGTCCATGTATGACATCGTGACAATTATATTTTTTTCCAAAAATACAATATAAAAGATGGAGATGTGAGATTAAAATGAAATGACCTCATCAACTTTAATATATCCAGGCGGCAATCGAGAGTCACATTCGTCAATCATCAAGTTAAGGAGTTTATCCAAATCATCATTTTTACTGTTAGAGTTTGCCCATCCCCACTCCCTCGCTAACTCCAACATTTCACCTAGAAATTCTGCACT
This sequence comes from x Bolboschoenoplectus mariqueter, assembly GCA_037678475.1. NCBI lineage: Eukaryota > Viridiplantae > Streptophyta > Magnoliopsida > Poales > Cyperaceae > x Bolboschoenoplectus > x Bolboschoenoplectus mariqueter. The sequence continues at coordinate 1,838,069 of CM075236.1, read as the reverse complement.
GTGAAGTGGACCTGTCCATAGGGGACCTGACACCACTACCTGTGAATAAAATCAACAAGGATGATGAAAATTGTAAAATGAATCATTTGTAATTTAATTAGGTTTCTAGCAAATTACACTGGATATTTTTTTCTGCTTTTGTAAATACAAAGTTTTTCTCACATTAGGAGGTGGCACCTTTTTGTGTATAGAATTGCAATTCAATCGGTTCATAAGGTAAGGCAACTCTTTGCAAAAAAGAAATCTAGTCCAGCTTAATTGTGAGGCATACCTTTGTGTTCCCACAAGGGCATGAAATCTGGCCAAGTTCATCCCAACAAAATGTTTGTGAATGTCCACATTTCTTGCAATGACCTATGAATCCATATTGGCTTCCAAAAAAGAAGAAATAATCAAGAAAAAGACTGTCAAGTTAATGATCTTCATCAGGTCTATATCGTACACCATGCATAATACATTTTTTTTTATGGAATGATGCAAATTTGCAATTGAGGTTCAAAATGTTTCATAGGTTTCCATAAAAAAAATTCTAGAACCACAAATGAGGCAAATTTGTAGTACAATTTTGAGACACAAAAGTGTTTAGTTCAAACAAATAATTGGATGAATAATTCCTCACCTGATATCATCATCCTTCCCCTGACCCAGTTGTAGCATTACTCTAAAGATGGGTCCATGGTAGGAATAATATGAGAAAACAGGAGATACGTGAAACCCCAAAGCAGAAGCTTCCCTCATGGCTCCACCTATAAGCATGCGCAAACCAACCTCATTCGAAAATGGCATTGGTCGAACATATGCCCCATATGACGCCAAAGAACTATAAGCAAATCAAGCTCTTATGGTACACCAAACTTATGTTTTCTGGTTTGCTTAGAAAGTAATAATTGCAGGATGCATTGTTTCGATCAAATATAAGAACGGTGCCAATGACTTTTCTATATAATGCATACTTAGTATGTGGCTAATTTTGTAATTCAAAACCTCAAAAGAGAAGACAGGTTAAGTAAATATCCAATAAAGAAAGGGAAGGAATTCGCATTATACCGGGTAGGCCTATGCCCACCTGACGACCTTCCATCTGTTGAGGTGAGATACAATAACCCACCAATCTTGGCAACACAAAGAGCTGACCTCAAAAATGATGAATCACCGCCGAAAGAATCAATATCTACCAAGTCAAAGAACTCTTTCTGGAGATACAACTCGGTAAACAATTTATTTGCATGGAAATGTGTGATCACCCACCTCCTCGCATCTCTACAGCAAATGGGCTAGGATGTTAGATCCTATCTGAACCTACCAGGCACAAGTAATCATGCACAGGTCAAACAACACTATCACACCTGCACAAGATTATTTCTTTTTCCCGTGTGTAAGTACCTAACAGAATGCAATGTTCACACAAAACAACCAATTTTGGATCAAATTCAGATTCCTTAAAATATGGGAAAGACATTGAAATGTAATAACATCACTTCATATATTACAAAAAACTGTTCTAGATACTACATGGTTTTCTATGAAGAAAAAAAAAATTCAAACAGAGGTATGGGGGTCTATTGACCACCATTTTATATTTTTAAAATTTGTGGTACATTGTTGTGTTTTTTAAATTTCCTAGAAAGTTTCCATACACACTCTCTCTCTCTCATTTTGGCCACCAAAATAGATGCTGGAATTTCCATTACCAACTCCACGCCTTGAAAGTTGAAACACCCTAAACATAAAACCTAAGCCAAGCAGGGGCCCCCATTTGGCACTTGAAGTAAAAGTGATTTAAGTGATTTAAAACGCTTTAATGTATTAAATAAAAGTGATTTAAAATAAAATAAGTTAAATCATCTGTGGAGGTGAAGTAAAGTTAAATCATCAAATTTCTTACCTTTTAACATTTTTTCTCTCACTACTTATCTACTTACTTTACTATTATCAAATACTAATGCTTTAGAGTGATTTAATATTTATTCTGTTTTATTTTTATATCATTTGCCAAACTGTTATATCTTGTAAAAGAGCATGAGGTTAACCAGTAGAACTTGATCATGACAAATGACAATGTTACCTGCTGAACCGTGGCGCAGCCGAGGAGAGGTTAGCATGAATTCGAGGTCGACATCCCTCAAAGGCATCATTAGCCCATACAAACTCAGCACCACCTTGCGACAGGTACCTGACAGAGCGTACACCGCAGCCGCACATGGCATCTAGTACTCTGAGGCCTCTCCCGAGACGGCGTTGTGAAATGGAAGCCGAGAGTACGGCGAGGTCCCGAGCGGTGGCGCTCTCCCGGCGGTAGAAGAGGTCACCTGTTGTGAACTCGACGCCTCGCTCGGATTCGCTAGTGGAGGCCGTCAAATGCGCTTCGATTGGGGTTCGAGTTTGGATCTGGCATCGAGGAGGTAATTGAAGGGATTTAGGAAGGGGAGAGAAGGGAAGTTGAGACAGGGTTCGATGTGGCGAGACGAGAAAGAGAGAGGTCATGGCGCGGGAGGTGGAGAGATGTCAGATGATGAGAGATGTGCCTTATAAGTTGTCACGGGTTTCGGGCTTGATTATTGGATTGGGTCTGATTTTATGGACCTTACCACTTTTGATTCGATGCGACCCAACCCGATAAGTTAATGGGTCGGGCTGGATCCTATCTATATTCTATTATCTGAAGTTCTGAACCGATGTAAAATCGCACGGAGAAACGCAAGTTTAAGTCCTGTAAAAGATATGTCTCACCTCTTTAATGATATGTCTAGGATTCTAAACCCTAAATCCTAAATAAAATTCTATCCGATCCTATCTATAATGATATGTCTTATCTCTTTACGGAGAAACGCATGTCCAAGTCCTATAAAAGATATTTAAAAAGAAATAAATGTCGAGATTAACAGAAGCCCTTATATCAAAAAATATATATATATATATATATTTAAAATTAAATAGAAAACTGGACATATTTGATTCTTTAAATCCTATTCGACCTTTTTGTATTTATACATATTTCATTTAAAATTAGAGCTGTTTTCTTCGTCAGCTCTATTATATTGCAACTGAACTAAATCATATGTCACAAAAGAACTAAATGCCAGAGGGGGAGAGAGAGAAACGTTTTAGTTTATTTCCAATGCAATAGAGCTGTTTTTTTTTCTTGTTATATAGTAGTTTGTTTTGCATGTGTCACAAAAATATCCTGAAGTAAAATTTGTAGAAAGTAAGAGAAAAATCGGAAGGTGACCAAGTGAATCACATACAATAAAAGATTTATGATCTAATCCGAATCCAATTCAATCTGAAATTTTGTCATACAACATAAAAAAAAAGATCAAAGTATAAAGTTCATGAGATACAAGTTAAAAAATAAGACGCAAAAAGTAAGTAACAAATATGCAAATTGATTTAAAATGTATATGAATATATTCAGAAGTGTTTTATATACATTCTAATATAATTTGAGATAAAATATAGGTTGTATATCTATAATTTAGTTCTAAAAATACATATAAACATTTGAGTAAAGCTAGGGTGAGCTTAACCTCACCAAAGGATCGAGTTGGTGAGCTTAACTCAAATATTTACCGAATCGAGTTTAAACGATAAATCCAAATTGTTCAATAATTTTTTTCATATTAAAATCTTATACAATTTCGAATTTTTTTATTTTTAAAGTTTTCAAACTATTATTTTCAGATTTTTTTTAAGATGATTCTAAAATAATAATAAAATAATAAATATTTACATATAAAAATCAGCCATTAAAAAAAATCTAAAACAAATACTTACAGAACTCTAAAAATAAAAAAAATTCATATCCAATAATATTTTAATATGAAGAATTTATTGAGCAACTTCGATTTATCGATTGAAGCCGATTCAATAGTTTATTAATTAAGCTCGTCCTAGCTTTATTTTAAACATTTAATAAACAGGTCTGGTGCACAAGAGCATAAGCAATGAGTTGGTTGTATGCTAAAATTTGTCTAATTAATATGACAACCTTGGGAGGTTTATCAACTTCAATTAAATTTAAGAAATGAATATTGGATCAAAGCATCTAAGCAAATATGTTATCCACCTTAAAAGAAAAATAGAGATAATTAATGCAAGTACAAATATGCACATTAACGCTCTTTTCATTTGGGAAAAAAAACAATTATATGACTTGATTGATAATTTGACATAGATCTGTGGCTTTAATTCTAAAAATCAAATTTTTGTGATTATTGAAACAACAAGCATAATAACCTCAAAATCTATGATTTATTAGTTAGATTGGATACATATTAACTGACAAACTTGATCAATAATTGATACACTTGATTAATTGTTGCATATTTTCTTTTTTCTGTCCTTGACAAAAAGAAAAAAAAGAAAACTGGATATGCTCCTTTTATAATAAGGAAAAGAAGTGTTACAATTATTGGGGGCAGTAAATTTAACCAGGTTCATTATTTGTTGATTTGATTTTGGTTGGGAAATTAGTCAATTTATTTTTTGTTGTTTTTTCTATAAAGATGAGGGTTAAGCTACTCAAATTTAAATTTAAATGTCCATAAATGATCTATCATTCAGATTTCGAACATGTGACCTTCTACATAAAGAATATTTTTTTTATTATTAGATCAAAGACTGATTCTCAATTTATTTTTCTTGTTAAAAGTCAGTCCATTATAATTTCCAATCAGAAGCTATCGGATGTTGGCAAAAAATTACATCTATATTAGAAAAAAAAATATGTCTGTATCAACAAAAAAGTTTTAATATCATTAAAAAATCATTACATCTACTAGCTTGTTCCCCCTGAAATAGTAGCTTAAATGAGAAAATAAATCAAAGTTGCAAAATTCAGTAGCCTTGGAAAATAATTTTAAAAAGACAGATATTAGGTCGTTAGTTCGGAGCAAATAGAGAATATATAATAATATATTGAAAGAATACAAATTATATATCTTGTAAATGGTAGGTAAATAGTTGTTTTAAGCCGCTATCTCGTGAACAATAATAATTAGAGGCACAAATGGATCTTTCAATTATTATCCTCAAGTTAGCCAACTTAATAACATAAACAAAACCATAGTTGCATTCATGTAAGCTTTTCCTCCTTTTAATTATGACTCAGAACCAATCACCAATATCAACAATGATAATTACTTTTTTTTTTCAGGAATTTAGATTATATTCAATCTTACAATTGTGATATGTATATATATTTGTTTTGTTACATTAACAGTTTTAATAATTATGCCTTAATCATTTTAAATCATTTCATTCCTGCAGTGCATTCTAATTTCATATTATGAGACGTATTAATATATAATATATTTTTTACATATATTTGTATTTTTTTGTAATCCTGAAATCAACAAACATATTCTGAACTCGTAGATTGATTATAATCATATAATTTAAATATTATTTGATATTCTATTAAAAATTATGAAAATTACATGACATTCAAATGGTCCATATTTAATAATATTTGTTGAAATAGTAATTCACACTTAAATTACATGAATATGCTATAAATTTTTTGTATTTTTAAAAAAATTAAAAAAATATTTAAAAATATTAGAAAATTCGTTGTCAGAATTTTCAAATTAATAGTTATCAAAGAATTCCCACATTAAAAAAATTGCAAATGATTCCTCTTATAAATAAATAAATAGTTATTTTTAGCCGAGCATACATTTTCAAATGAGTATACCTCTGCTACCTATATGGGGAAATTTTTTGTTTAAATACTAGTACATCTATTTATATGATAAAATTCAATTAGTATTCTTGAACTTTTATTAAAAAAAAATACAAATTAAAAAATATTAACATTATAGATGTGTTGTCCATCACTAGAAAATTTTGGATAGTATCCATTAATTCTGATCCACAATAATATTATAATGGTTACATTGTTAAAACTTTGAACTCTTGCCAATGTATTTAAATTCATGAATTGTCTTAATTTTATAATTTGAATAAAATAAAAATTACATATATATATATAGATGTATATATTATAATAGTAATAAAAACGTCACAATCAGCCCCCCCCCCCCCCCCCCCCCCCACCTCTTCCCCCTCCTCCTTTTTATATATTTTTCTAAGCAATGAGCAGCGCTCCGGATTCATTTTCCTTTTCCATTGCATCTTTTTCTTTCCAGCTTCCCACTTTATCATCCAATTTATTCCCACAGAATAATCGGATGTAAACTATTCTTCCCTTTTTAAATGAGTGTATAGTGTACTTATTCCTCCTAAGACTAGAAGGCAATGCATTAGGCATTTCGCATCATCTTCTTTTGATACAGAGAAAGAGAGAGAAAGAGAGAGAAAGAGTGCTATGCTATGATATGATATAATTAAGCTAGCTCTCTCCAAATGGGAAAACACAAATTCAAGCTATCAGACCTGATACCAAACTCATGGTTCTATAAGCTCAAAGACATGAGCAGAGCACCTCACAATCACAATTCCTTCACCACCAACAAGAGAATCCACCACCAAAACCCACCAATTTTTCATGATATCTCAGCTACACCAAAACCTTACCTCCCGAACAGAGCATCTTTCTATTTCTCAACCAAAGAAAGAATTGACAAGTTCCCTGTCAAGAGCAATCCGAAGGCTATCGACATCCATTTTCCATCAGAAACTTCAAAGAAAACCTACCAGAATTCAAGAAAATTACTCCTGCAACCTCCGATTGCCTCCATGCCCAAATCGCCGCCGTATGATCGAGATGTCTACACTGAAGAAGATAACTTGAAGAACTCCGACACTTCGCCGGAATTCGACGGAAACCTAGAGATCAAACTTAGACCAATCAAAACAAAGGGTTCGGAAAGAGATGCTTTCACTGATCAACCGAGCTCGCCGACGATGAGGAGTAGAAGGTTGCGGGTTTATCAGACCCGAAACCCGTTGATGAGAGGGTTTATCGTGGTGAAATCTTCCGTTAATCCATGGATGGATTTCAGAGAGAGTGTAATGGATATGATTGCAGAGAATGGGATTCGAGAGGAGAAGGATTTTGAGGAATTGCTGACGTGTTATCTAGTGCTCAATTCGAGCGAGTATCATGCATTGATTATTGAAGTTTTCAAGAAAATTTGGATTGATGTTGGATATGCTTGATTATTTGTAAATAGATGGATACCATGTAAGTTCTAATTTATTGGCAGGGGAGGCGGCGTTATTTTAATTTGTGCATATGTGTGATGATTGGTGAAACTTGTTCTATATGATTTTTACAAATTTTATATGTTATCATAAGTTTGTTTGTTTTTTTTATTTGGTCTAATTGTAATATGTATTGATCAACATCTTCTCACAAGGGTGCATAATATGATGAAACGATTTATTATTTTAGACAAGCTAAATTAGGTTTCAATTTATTGGACTAAAAAATAGTAATTAATTATGCAATTATTTCCTTCAAAAAGGAACTCCACATATCAAAAGAAAAAAAAAGAAGTAACCAAAAATTAGTCACCGATTGTATGCTCTGTTTCTCCTTTTTTTTATTCTTTAATTTTTTTTCATAATTTGTTTTGTATGTTCTAAGAAATATTTTCATCTGTGAAACAAGTTTAAAATTTTGAAGTAACTAACAGGATTAAATTTATATACAAGGATCATTCAGTTTCTCTAGTTTGCATCAGCTGCTTTGTTTTTATTTCTTTTTTTCAAATACATGAAGCAATGACAACTCTATTTATTCTTAATGTTTTGTATTATTTTGGTTTCTCCTATGTTTTCTATAGCGACCTAAAATACTGAAGCAACCTATATAGGGTTGTTGGAGAAACATCACCAGTACATATTTTTCCTAATTTTTTCAATTATTGGTACTTGTTTGCTTTTCTTACTATTTATTTATTTATTTATAATTATGATATTGTGTTTTTATTCTTCTATCTTTTTTGATGTAAAAAAATTAAGAAAAATAAAAAAGCCATATTCCGTCCGTTCGTGTTAATTTTTTTAATATTTGTGTCGGATTCTATAACGAAAACTCTGAAAATTCATTTTTCTGAACAAGAAAAAAATTATATTTGAAATTTGAAGTATATGTTTAAATTAATGTCCGAATATATATTCAGAATATTCCTAGTACACATTAAATATTTATGATTTTTAAATTTATCATAGATGTGTCATGTGTCCAGCAAGTGCTTTTGAATTTTGATAGCTGAGTACTTTTTTTATTCTACCAAAAAAAAGGACCTTATTGTTATATCCGTAAAATACATATAGAAATTGCAAAAAGTAAGCCCCATATAAAACATTATGGACTAATTTGCAAAAGAAAAATGGAACATCTTTCTTTGTATGTCAGGTGAGACTATGAAAATGTTAACATTAATTACTAACACATGTCAGAATCTAGAAAAGGATGTATGCTGGTAGACACAGTTCAGAAAAAAAGTGAAAATCAGAAGCTCCTTTTTTTTTTGCTTCCAAATTTCTTGTTCAAGTCCCCACCTTGCCATAAATCAAGCATTGAATGTTGTACAAAGTGACAACGCAGTGACAGTCCAAAGTTGCAACAAGGGATGAAGAAACAGAGATTCACAAAGTCAAGATAGACAAATTCTGAAATTGGAGTATAGCCTGTATATATATAAGGGGGTTTCAAAGATGCAAATATACAATTATAGTATTTTACAACTGTGTGGTTGTTGTACAACGACTATATAGGAGATTGTCAGAAAATTTTCTTGATTTGTTTACTTTTATTGTCTATTTATTTGAGATGTAATAATAATTTCAACACGAAAAAATTGTAAATCAATTTTCCATATTGTAGTCTAGTTGATTATTTAGTATTTAGTTTAAAAAGAAGGAAACTCAAGAAAAAAATCTCGAATTGTAGAAAAATATCCGGTGCATTTATACCTACATAGCATGTCATAATCCGAAATTTCGGATAGTGACGAGTTCTAATATTTTGAGGAATCACTTGACAATTAATTAGTTTGATAATTTTGTAATTATAAAAATAAAGAATATGAAATGCAACTAATATTTGAGGAGTCGATATACAAATATTATTATCATTGATACCGTCATTATTATTTAGTTAAATAAATTATTATTCATATTAGTGACTTTATTATTCAAATTATTTTTTATGATATTTATTTTTCAACTTAAATAAGTTATTATTCATGTTAATGAGATTTAAGTTGAATAATAAAATCATTAACCATAATAATAACTCATCATTTAAGCTGCGCTTAATGACAGTACCCATAATTGTATTTTCCTAACATTTTTCATACTTGTAGTATTAATAATTTAGTGATATTGACAATCTTGACTTTATTATGTTGAAATTCTTGACATTTTAATATTGAAAATTCATCTGAAAGTTATTAAAACTGAATTGTTGGAAATATCAAATTGTTTGATACAATATATTAAATTAGAGGAGGGAATTATTGACAATTGTTATCTTAATAGTCTTTATGTATTTTAGATTTATAATCTCTCTCAAGTAAAACTAATGTGAACTTAAACTCATCAAAGGATTAGTGAGTTTAACTCAAAATTTCTTAAATCGGGTTAAATTTTTAAATTCATATTGCTCAATAAATTTTTCATATCTCATAGGATATTGAAATTTTTTATTTTTAGAAATTTCTAATTATTTGTTTCATATTTTTGAAAATGATCAATTTTCATATACAAATATTTTTTATTTTATTATTATTTTTAAAGTCATTTTAAAAATCTAAAAAATAATTAAAAAATTTTAAAAATAAAAAATTTAATATCCGATAAAATTTTGATATAAAAAATTTATGGAGGAAAAAGAAAGCAAAAGGCAAAATCTATTCTGTATATATATAGATATAGCCATTAATTTGATACAACTTTTAACATACTGTACATTGCACAATGATACTGTATTCACAGCCCATCAAATCAAAATGGAAGCACCAACCATTTGTTTCATTGTTTGACATTGGTGGGGAGCATGTCAACATCACAAGTCCTACAAATCTTTGCATAGGACAAACACAGTAACAATCAGTTAGGTTCCTTCCGAATACAAAATATAAGAAATATTCACACACACACACACACACACACATATGACATATACATATATATATAATCTATATGATGAGTATTGAAATCTTCTCATGGACCTACGTAGTGCACGAGTTCAATAGCAAAACCGTATTGCCCGGACCTACTTAATTAGCTTTTATAATTAAAGAGAATACTATGCAAACATGCTATCATGATACATTACAAATGTACAATAAATAACAAAATGTTGATATGCCCCCACCCCCCTACCCCTAATATTAAAACATTTTGTGATAATTATTTCAAAATTTTTGTTCTCGTTTTATGATCATTTCGTACTTTTTGGTTCGAGATTTTTGGAATATAGAAAATTGAAATCCTTCAATGAAATATGTAGGGACTTGACTTCCATAAATTTTTTTTTCCATAAAATAGAATAATTAATAACTTTATTTAAGAGGAAATATTTTTTAAAAATGTCCAATCCCTCTAGTCATTTTGCTGTTTTCTAAAATGTACAAATTTCTTAATTTTGAAAAGCTCGTGGGCTTCTCTGCAAATGTGCTCTAAACATTAACAAGTGACAAGTCCTATTCTTTGCCATTTCATTTTGTTGTTTAATCCTTTTTATTGGTTGCCATTTCATTCTTTCTGATTGTAGAGAAACAACAATACATCGAAAAAGAAAAAATTGTAGTTGAAATCTTGTTCCCGTGTCATTCTACATATCCCTTCTTTGCTTAATTCCATTTCCTTTACTAATTATTTCTGAAACAGAGAAAATGAAATTGAATGAAATTGTATATTTACCTAGTTGGAGTATTATTGAATGTTGTTGGCCATTGATTGAAGAATTGGTCAACTTATTTGTACATTTTTTTTTCATGGTTTCGACTGAATCTTAATTAAAGTAGCTGAATTTTTATATATTTTTTGGCATCTTTCTTTGTAGAGATAGAGATGTGAAATTGTAAAAGGACATATGAAAGGAAATAAAAACTCAAACTAATGGGGACCTTTTTTTAAATAATTTTTTTTTGATTGATTGTTATGATTTTATTTTTGGGTAAAAGATGAGGTCAAGTTCTCAAATTTCATTAAAAAGATCACAAAATGTGATCTATTGGTACAAGGTTACTAGAGATTGTTATGATTTATTAATTAAAGTGTAAATTATACCACACATTTACAAACTTTTCATTTAGATTAAGGGAGCAGGAACAGTGGAAAATTATGAGAAATTGAAGGACCATTATTTGAATTATCAAAGTTTCTGATGTAATCAAGAAAGGGAAAATTTGTATGTGAAAATTTTGTTATTTATTTGAGGAAGGAATCAATGCGAACAGTTTTTATTCTCAAACGATGTAAATTTTTGTTCTTGCTTAAATTTAACAAATACGAACCATTAGATGTACTTTATATCATTTGAATTATATATATATATATGAAAAATCATAGAAATTTAGCTTTATTCTAACAACCATCAAAAGAAAGAATTAAGTAGTTAAATTTTGGATCTTAATTTTGATAGTTCTGAATTATATATATATATGATATTTTGTGTGTGCATAATATATGATATATATGCATAATCTTTTCAGTTAGTTAGTTTTGTCATTTAAAATTTGAATAGTAATTATTTGAGAATTGAAATTTACTTTCTGTGGGTCAACAATTGTCTTGATTTTTCAGACTTATTTTTTAAATATCTTAAAATGTAAAATTGATTATTGCACAATACATCTCGAGTATTATATCAATATACACTTGGCTATTTGCACCAATGAATAATTGCTTATTAAGTTTTTGTTTTTTTGAAAGAAATTAACCAAAAACAGTTGGGGACCTTGGGGTTGTTTAAGGAATGAGAGATTGAGTACTAAGTTAAAATATTCCTAATTTTTCTCTTCCTAAAATATAAAAAAAGATATTATTCTTGGCGTCTAATAGATAAAGTCATATAAACAACTTGCATTCATGTTGCAATTATTCATATGGGGTCCATTTGACAAATCAATTACAAAATATAATAGCGGAATAGTGTGCTAGTCTGCCTAAAGCAACTTATTAAATGTAAAAAAATGAATTGAAATAGCGACATGAATATGCTATTTTACTATTCGACCATATGGTTCGAATAGCAGAATAATACTTTTTCTCGGCACACGGAATAACAAAAAAATCTTATTTTTTTATCAAAAGATATTTTTACTCTTCCGAATAATTTGATAATAACACGCTTTTGTTTACTTTTTTAAATATCATTATTCTATTATTATTCTACTTTTATTATTCTAATGGTACTATTTTAATATTATTCCTTAATTTGCCAAACGAACCCATGAATCATAGAAAAGGTATGATTTCAAACATAAAACTTAACACAGCTGGGAATGAGTCGGAACTAACTTGCATTTTTATTTTTTATTTTTCACTTTTAGCTATTATATTCTTTTTTTGAGTAATCCATTTGTTGTTTCATTTTACTTCCTATTGCAAGTCGTTAGTGTTATTTTTTTATTTTTTTCAAAATATCGTTTTCAAGGTTAATGAATTCTGTCTTTTATTATATATAAATTCGCTACCATACTTAGATTTATTCAGATAAATTTTCAACTTATTATCTATTCTATTTTTTTTAAATAACTGCTCCTATTAATTTTAACATCTATTTCTTTTCATATCTCACAGAAGTTATAAATGCATCTTTCCATTAAAAAAAAAAACAGAACATATCATCATATGTACTTAGATTATTGTTATTTTTATTTGTTGAAACTAAAGCAGTTAACTTTTTCATCTAAAAGCTAGGATTGTTTTAATATCATTATCCATATACTTATTTACACAAGCAAATCATATTAATTTCTTTTAACATGGAAAGCAAAATGAAACCAAACAAACTCATTTCCATCATTTTCCATCTTTCTTTCCTATCAATTCCAAAAAATAGTCCTTGTGAAAGTTCCACAAAACCACTTGATAAACGACCAGGATAAATATACACAAACTGACAACAGCCTTTAATTTGTTTAATCCAAAAAATGAAAAAGAAGCTATTAATTCAATAACAAAATTTTTAAATTGTTCACAAATAATAAATGGCACCTATTTGATCTTACTTTCCCCTTGTTTTTCTGGCACTTTGACAAAGCAAAATAGTTAATTACGTGGTCCCACAAATGTGGCAATTAACATGTTCTCTAACTAATGAGTAATTAGTAATCATACTTTGAACTTTATTATATATTTATCTAGGTCACTTTTGAATAAATTAAGTTGATATCATCAACTACAACTCAATTCCATCCATCTGATTTTCATCATGACTCATAAAATACAAACTCTGAGTTCACACATGTTGCCGTATTTATAATTTTGCAATCAAAATCGCACACAATGAGAACCATCTGATTCAAATTTAGCTAAAATGTTTGAAATTCCCACATGAAAAAGCCATGTTGAGTATGACGTGTCTGATTCAAATTGGATGGATCAAATTGCTTGCTATAATTATAGTGCTACAACAGCTACCAAAACAGATTAAGACGTTTTAGATCAATTTGCATGACCCATAAAATATTATTTGATTTTTTGTTTGCGTAATGATTATGTATGTTACATGGTATCAATTTTTTTTTGGAAAGTATCAACCTTTTAATTCATGTTTAGATGAATTAATTTAAATTATTAGATGTATTTTATATCATCTCAGTTATATATATATATATATAATATAGGACTTTGGATTTTATTAACTCTTATTGATATCGAAATCAAATTGAAATGATGTATGACACATAAAATATATATATATATATATATATATATCTAACCAATTAGTTTTATCATTTTAATAATTTTAAAAAATAATTATTTGAATTATAATTTTATTGACTCCGATTTAACACCAAAATTATTTGACATTACATCCTCTTATTTTTCCCCTCGAGTGCGGAGAAAATTCACTAGAGTTCCTTTAATGATAATCCAACAACTCAAAAAGCAACCAGATGTGATGATTTCATGGGGCCAAATTGCACCCAGATAAAGCTAATCTCTTTTATTTTACATAATTGCATGAGAAAGTGACCGAGAAAGATGGCTTTTCTCTAATTGCACTCCTTTTTGGGTCCTAGTTTGTTGTTTGTTGTTGCTCTCAAGTCTGGACCGCTTTTCTTGCAATTGCATTTTTGAAATTTATTTTATATTTCATATTACATGTCTTTTAATATGTATATTAAAAATATTTATATTAAATAATTAAATTATTTTTATTTGAATTTGAAAGTATTTATAGTTAGTATAAAAAATATTTATCACTTTTTTCCTCAATGATTATAGAAAAATTCAAGTTAAAAATTTTATTATACAAATAGAAATACAGTTTGTAAAATTTATAATATCAGTAATGTAAAGTATAAATATTTTTATTGTTAGATATAAATAATTTCTAAAAAAAATATAAATACATCTGAAGTGTAAGCAAATAATGCGATTAAGGGAGTGTAGTTATCACTCCTTTTGCATTTTTATGTTTTTTTTTCAACTGAAGAAAAAAACAACACAGGTAGTCCTTAATGATTTCCAGTTTTTATTAATCTAGACTCTAGATAATGTTGTTTATATACAACTGGCTGTACACTTTAATTCTAGTTCTTCAAAAATAAAAAAAATCAAAATTCTTGTGCAATAACGGAGCTTGAGCAAAATTATATAAAAGGCTGACATATGATGATAAACATTAGTTTTTCTCCCTAAAGAGAAAAAAAAAGATTTAGAAGGATCAAACTAGAAATTCGCATCCACTATCATAGTTGATAATTCCAACTTATTGTTATTATCTCTATAATAAGTGAGGCTTAATAAAATAAAAATAAAAAAAATACTTGTATAAATTAAATTTGAACCGTTTAAATCAAATCAAACTATTTAAAATTAATGTCATTTCACTGTCACGGTATTTCTATGACAACAAATATAGACCCATCAAACTCATAGATTTTAAGTATAATATAAGTGTTTGATTTCTTATTTACTCATATAAAGTTGCTACAGTTCAAAGAAGGCTGGTTGCTGTTTACTTTGGCCGATACTAAGCTCCGTCCCTGTGAAACAAAGTATCTAGGTTAATGCTTTATTAATGACCCGCTACACAGGCTGGCTACATATGTGCCTTCAGAGACATAGACTCTTACCTGATAATTAAGAGCAGGTCTGTTCTTCTCAATCTTCTGTTGTACAAATTGTGCGGCCCCTTTTCGCGGCCCACGCGCGAGGCATCGGCGTCCTCGCTCACGGGGGAAGAAGGTGCAGGTACATCCCTGCGCGTGTTTGTGCGCTTAAGGACTTATTATTTTAGGTGATTGTGGGAACTTTTATTTTCCGACGGGCGCAAGCCCCCGCCGTTAATTACCCCGGCTCTCGCCTCGGGAACCTCTGATTAATGGGCTAAACTAATCAAAATATATGGATCAGATTCGTGACTTTATTTCTTCCTTCCAATTTATTATAATATATGCTTGAAATAACCCAAAGATATAACTTTGGATAATAAGACTAAAGACGTATGATCTAAAGTCAGAGAAACGTATAATTTCTCATAAATCGGAGATCGAGGACGTATAATCCTATTGATCTCACGGAGTTCGAATATGAAGCGCACTGCCAACTCGATGCTCAAGGAACCAGAGATGTTTGATCTCTAGAAAGGTTCATGTCAAAGACAAGGACGTATAGTCCTAAACAGTCTATTGACCTTCCAAATCCCGAATCTGAAGCGCTATGCCAATTCGAAACCTGGGAAAATTGGAGAATCGGGAACATATAATTCTTTATCGATTTCCAAAATGAGGTACATTAAACCTGAAGCGCACTGCCAGTTTAATGTTCTCGAAACATGATTTGATATGTTGGTATGTTTTTATCAAGTTTTGGAATTATCTGCATATTTGGCATATTTGACCAGAGATTTGGACATATTTGCATATTTGACATATTTTATCAAGAGTTTGGACATATTTGTGTATTTGGCATGTTTGGCCAGAAATTTGGGTGTATTTGCATATTTGACATGTTTGGTCAAATGTTTGGGTTTATTTGGATATTTAACATGTTTGGTCAAAAGTTTGGTCATATTTGCATATTTGACATGTTTGGTCAAATGTTTGGGTTTATTTGCATGTTTGACATGTTTGGTCAAATATTTGGACATGATTGTATTTTTGACATATTTGGTCAAATATTTGGGTATATTTGCATATTTGACATGTTTGGTCAAAGATTGAGTCATATTTGTATTTTTGACATATTTGGTCAAATATTTGGGTATATTTGCATATTTGACATGTTTGGTCAAATATTTGGACATATTTACATCATTACCATATTTAATTAAATATTTGGGTATATTTGCATATTTGACATGTTTTGGTCAAATATTAGACATATTTGACATATTTAAATATTTTTGATTTGTTTTATCAAAGTTTGATCATTTGTTTTATGACATAATTCAATCATTTTTGAATATTTTTGATTTAATTTGATTATTTTGAATATTTCAATTTTTATTTTTATTAAAATATAATGTAATTTGATTATTTTGAATATTTTGATTTGTTTTATCAAAATATAACATGATTTGATTATTTAAAATATTTTTTTTGATTTGTTTATGATGTATTTCAATTATTTTTGAGTGTTTTGATTTGTTTTATCAAAATATACATAATTTGATCATTTTTGAATATTTTTGATTTATTTTATCAAAATATAGCATAATTCAATCATTTTTGAATATTTTGATTTGTTTTAACATATTTAACCATTTTTGAATATTTTGATTTGTTTTATCAAGATATAACATAATGTGATTATTTTGAATATCTTTATTTGTTTTACCAAAACATGACATAATTTAACTATTTTGAATATTTTGATTTGTTTTATCAAAATATAACATAATTTGATTATTTTGAGTATTTTTATTTATTTTTTTTATCAAAATATAATATCATTTGATTATTTTGAATATTTTTATTTATTTTATCAAAATATAATATAATTTGACTATTTTGAGTATTTTGATTCATTTTATTAAAAGAATTCATTTGTTTTGAGTATTTTCATATGACATAATTTCCATTTATTTTAAATATTCTATTTGATATTTTGAATTTATTTTATGCATATATGATATGCCTTGAATTTTCTCTTATTTATAATAAAAAGAAAATAAAAATAAAAATTGGCATTTTATGGCCTTAAAAATATTTATAAATGAAATCAGAATTTTTGATATATTTTTCGTAATTTTTGGGTTTGAGAAATCATTTTTATTTGGTTTTTAAAGTTTATTTTCAAAACAGATTAATATGGGCCGTTGGATTTGGGCTCAGGCATCAAGATCTGAACTTTAGTTCAGTTCTTAAAGCATCTTTTAAACTGGGCCGTTGGATCTCTGGCGCGCATCAAGCCTCCTGTGGGTTGTTTGAATTTCATCAAGATTCGCACTTTGAGGTGCATCAATATTCGTGCTCATCCTCTCCGACACTGATCGAGGCCCTGCCGGCGTCGGATCTCCGATCAGGAGGCATGGCTAGCTTCGCCGGAGCGTGGGGAGTCCATCGGCGGTGGTCTCGGCGGCGGCCTGGATCGCCGGAAATGGGGGTAACCACCTGGTTTCGGTTGGGAAGTTGGCTGAGATGAGATTTTGAGGGATTTGAGCTGATTTTTGACAAATTGACTCGATTTCTTTGTCATATAGCATCGTCAGAACATGTTTATCAAGATTTTGAGGCTTAATTTGAGTTTAATCCATCAATTTTGCAACTTTGCCCATTTGGTACCAAACTGGTTTCGGGGCATTGGTACCAAATGGTATTTCATGGCTTTTCCTTGCAATTTTCTTCCAATTAGCCTTCCAAACAGTGTCGTTTAGCATGTTTGGACATGTTTGGATGATCAATTTCATCAATTTAGATGTGCATTGTCCTTTATGCATATTGGGTCATTTCTGATTTTATTTTCAATTTGGTTTTCTTTTGATTTATATCACATTCTTTTTAAATTGCATGTTTAAGTATGTTTATTTGAGTCAATTACATGTTTTAGAAAGGTTTTGTATCAGTTTTGTATATGAATTTCATTTGTTTGTAAGTTAATTTCACTTTTTTTTTTCTGGCATTTATTCCAGAATTTAACTCAATTCTGATTTTTTTACAGATCCAATTTCAGAAATTCATAGAAAATCACAGAAAATACCAAAAATGGTAAAATTTGGTGAATGAATGCATTAAGACTTATTTTATATGCCTATGAAATTTCAAGCTGATTGAGTAATCAGAAAGCATGTTTTCTTGCATTTTTACCAGACTGGACAGAAATGCCCTTTCAGATCTGTTAAAAATCAAATTTGGCTTAACCTATGGATTAAAGCCTGGTTTAATTATTCTAAATCCTTTAAAACATCACATGAGGTGTCATAAAGGTGAATTAATCAAGAAATTTTGGATTTTGGAATCAAAAGAAGAATGAACTTCTCAGTTTGACCCAAAGTTGACTTTTTTGGAGTTTTTGACAGATGAGATTGTAAAATTCATAACAATATACAGAAAATTCCAAAAATTATAAAATTTATGTGGTAAGTTGATATAAACCTAATCTACATGACTGTGAAATTTCATAAGAAATTAACAACCAGGCTGAGAGATATGGATTGATCTCTCAGCTGGCCAGAAACAGGAATTCACTGGACTCAAACCAGTATTGATGTTTATTGCTTTTCCATTGCTCAATTATGAACTTGAGCTATTAAGCACATCAGAGAACATGAAGGAAAGAACTAAAAGGAAAATAAAACCAATTTGTACCAAAATATCATATATTATAACAAATTGAAATACAATACTCATATAAAACATGGGATTTTGTTTTTCCATGGAATTTTGACAGCATAACAGCTTGTATAAAGCCATTATTGAGCTTTACATAGCTACAGCACATGTGCACAGAGCTTGAGAGAGAAAGGGGATGAATATGTGCCCATCCCCATGAAACCAGATTGGCATGTGCCAATTGGTTAGAGTATACTGTCAAATTCCATGGTGAACTCACCATGTGAGCTCCTGAGACTCAAGCTCAGCCACCAATTGAGCTCTGGAAGGAGGGAGGCACATGTGCACCTCCCCAGCCAGAGGCTAGCCATCTCACCCAGCAAGGTGAGACTGGCTCCTTGAGCTCAATTGGGACTGAGCCAAGCTCAAGGCTTGGCTCTTCTATCCCTTACCTAGCTATTCAGAGCTTGATCTCTTCTCAGCTAAGCTTTCTTTTTGTGGAAATTGCGTGGAGTTTTGATTTTGGCAGAGTTTCAGCTATGTTGCTCTCTCCTCCTTCTTCTTCTTCACTGGGGGTCTATTTATAGCCCAGAGGGCATGGTTTAAGCCTCAGGGCTGAGCTGGCATCATCCCAGCCCTTGGTTTGATCAAGTGGCCAGGATTGAGCCAGCCAGGCCTGTGCTGGCCTGAGGCTTGTCCTTGGAAGATTCCTCCAGCTAACTGGCGCTCAGAGCTCTCCATTGAGGTGCCTACACGTGTCCCTGACACAGGCCTGGGGAGAGAGAAGGAGCCGTTGGCTTTGTCTTCTTCCTTGGGTCAGTGTGTCATGCCTTTCGGGTGTGAGCATATCCCGAATATTCCTTGGCCTTGCTGGCGCTTGACATGTCACCAAGGTGTCACTGAGTGTGCCCAACGTGTCAATTTGGCTGCTTGAGTGCTGAGTTGTGCCAATTGACCACCCCCAGATCAGACTTGAGTGCCAAGTGGTGCACCTGTCAATTGAGTGCTTTTCACTCCAAATTGACACTTCAGGCAGCGTCGTGGAAGCATCTCGGAGCTCCCCCAGGTGTTGGCTTGGCCTCTCGAGCTCCCAATTACCCTGTCACCTTCAAGGTCGAGGTACTTTCTCCTTCGATTTTCTCCTTGTTTACTTTACTATTTTCAATGCTGTTTGTGGCATTGAATTCCCCTTAAGGTGTAGATTAAGTCCCTAAAAATGGTTTAAGGCAACTCGCGTTGTACACCTAGACTCCATTTTCGAAGCTCCACTGAGCTCTGGAGCTCGAGGAGGAAGAAAGGAGGGAGAGAGAGAGAAATTCAAAAGGTTTCTCTCGCTTGGGTTGGGTGCACGTGAACCGTGCTTTAGTTTCGGGCTTGTCAGAGGGAGGGAGTGCTTGCACTGCGCTCACCTTTCTTTCCCTTCTTTTCTTTTCGCTGGCCAAAATAACTCTGGGCGCTGGGCCCCCTTGGCAGTGAGACTGAAGGAGAGGGGCCCAGTCGTCAGGTTTAATGAGACACAGCCCCAGCGAAAAACTGAGGGTTGGGCTGTGGGCTTGGTCCTTGTGCACCAAAACGTATTGTCAGTGGTATGGTGCATGTGTACTGGGTCCACGCAAAGCGCCTTTAACACTTTGTGTGTATGACAGGTGGGTCCCAAGGGCAGAAGTCGTGTTTGAGCTCCCCAGATTGCACCCAGAGTGTTGCACATCCCCCAAATTGCACCCATAACTATCTCCAGTTCTGATTTTTGGTATTTTCTTTATATTTTTTTCATTTTATTTTATTCTTCATGAAAAAATCCATGAAAAATTACTGAAAAATCACAGAAAATATATTCCATGATTCTGTTATTTTGGGTAATATTTTTGGTACTTTTGGGTGTGAAATTAGACATTAATTTCACTTAAATCATTAATTGTATATGATTAGGCATATTAATCTTATACAATTAATATTTTGGCATGATTATCCCAAAGAATCATTTTTTAATTCCAAGGGATAATATTTGGGGCATTTTTCATGAATGAAATTCATGATTTTTGGATTTGACATGTTTAATTATATGAAATTGTTTCTTGATTTCATATAATTAGGGTTTTGTGCATAGATTTTTTTTTTGCACACATGTGTATATATTTTTTGAAGGGGGTTTGGTATGATTATTTCATGAAATTATTTTTTAATTTCAAGAAATAATTTTGGGATTTAATAAATCATGAGATTGGACATAATTTCATGATTTAATATTTGACATGGCTATTTCATGAAATTGTTTCTTTAATTTCAAGAAATAATTTTATGAAATTGAACATAATTTCATAATTTCAAATCTTTGGTATAAAAATCACATGAAATTATATCATTAATTTCATGCAATTTAATTTGTGTATTTTTCTGGCAACTTTTAAACAGCAAACACAAATTCATTGCCTAATCAAGTTTGACCATATAACTATTTTTTGTTCGATTAAGTTCATTGATATAAATTACAGCTCAGACCGTGAAATTTGAAATAAAACATTAGAATTTCCTCTGAAAATGAGATGAGTGTTAAGGTCTTCAAATAGGCATCAATGTTTTGCACTGGATTTCATATCTCCAAAATTGAAGACAATATTGTAATATTTTAGTCAATTGCACTAAATTTTAGTAATTTTCATATTAAAATCTTCTAATACACAGAATTTTATATTTTTAAAAGTTATTTTGGATAGGTGAAAAATCATTATCTTATGATTTATGGACCATTCAATAATAATGATTTTTCATCCGTCCAAAAAAATAGTAAATAATTAAATTTTTAAAAAATACAAAATTCGGACTCCGAATATATTTACATACGGAGATCATACATTGAACGATTTTGATCGGCCGTTTGGATTTCAAAATCCAAAATGTGAGTACAAAACAAAAGACGTTTTGTATTTCATAAAGCCTTCAAAATTGGGCTTGTTGGACAGTAAACCTTTTTCCCCCACCAAATGAACAGGCCTTCAAAGAAATTGTTTGTAGTTGATGTGAAAAAAAACAAAAACAAAGGATCTTTGTTATAGGCTCAACAGTTGATATATGGAAAGAATAATCACTTTTGAACCACCGAAAGGTGGCCATATATCAACTGCTATTGTTGTGAAGTCTTCAGCTGTCACCTAGGCATGGCATCAATTAATCCACTGTCAGCTAAAAGTTGGTGAGTCGTTATCCGCTGTCATAAATTCTATGATACATTAGTTATTATAAAATTTTAAACCATTTCATTTGATTTAAATAGTTCGGATTTGATTTATAGGGTTTTTTTTATTTATATTTTAGTGGGCTCCATATGTCATAGACCCGACAAAAATTATGGCATAAATATGTCATAAAATAAGTATGACAGCGGATATGAATTCAAAAGCTGGTAGCTCTGCATTCAATAGAAAAGATCAATTTTTTTAATGTCATGTAAACTCCTATATGGCTATATGATGAAATACTGAGCATTACTCTTAACTCAATGTAGTACAACTAAGGATGTCAATTGATCGGGTCGGTATTATTTTATTATTTTTTTATTATACCTGATCCAATTTTATTTGTCTTGAGTTGAAATTATTTGATCCGAACAAATCACAAGTCGAATTGATCTGATCCAATCCGTATACATTAATTAATCTTTTAATAACTATCTCTTAATTTTTTATATAACTTAATTTTAATTAATATATAATTAATCATAATTAGTATATAAATATGTCTTAATTAATTCAAAATTTTAAAATTAATCCAAAAAAAATACAATTAAACGGTTCGACCCGACTCGACTCGACTTGAGTTGGGTCAAAGATTCTAGACCCATATTCGATCTATTTTTTCTCGGTTCATTTGAAATCAAATCGAATTCAAATTGAATAGAATTGACCCATCAAGTCATGTCAAAAACTGACAACCTAAATACAACTTTCTTCAAAGCAGAATCATAAAATAGAATATTGAATTTTCTTTTCTGTAGTAAGGTTTCTTCATCTCCAGTAAATCAAGAAAACTTTTGGTATTAGCATGAAGCATGAACTGAATAAATTTTGTGCTAAACCTTAGAGCCCATGCATGTCTGCTAGTACTACTTCAATCCAAATTCTATTAGGCCCAAGTAATAATATGTTCTTCCATTGAACATGAGCTAGGTGTGACAGGTTAATTAATATTCTTATAATATTGTCTCTGAAATTAGATCCGATCCGATATTCCTCTTCCTTCTATTGCACGTTAAACAAGCAAAAATACGGCTAGCATGTAGTGTATAACACGGACAAAGAAACGCGTATCAATAAAGTTTGACTTCATAAACAAACATTCCTCCTTTTTCTTTCTTCTTCTTTTTTTTTTTAATACAATAAGTAAACGTGGTTAGCATGTAAAGGGGGAGATTTAATGTCAACTAATTGGGAAGTTCGTGTTGCCACCATGTATGAAAACCATATTATTTTTAGATTGTTAATTTGGGTACTATTTATATTGCTGGTGTGAAATTAATTTGAACAGACGTTTATGTACGTTGAAAACTAATTAAATTATACTGTATGAATGCTACAAAATTGTGTACTATTTTGATTAGTCAAATTAAACTGACTTAAGTTTTACAATCAATTTAAAATTTGTGTCCTCTTTACAATTAATTTTGACAATCACATGCTAGTTCAAGAGATTACGAACTAATCAGATTTGTCAGACACTTGCGAGTTCAGGAATTTGAAAATAAATCAGATCATATAAATACTAAATTTATATAAACTAATTACTAACTCACATAAAGTAAGTAATATTCATGTTCAATTTTGGTCGGCAAAAAAGCGGTTCTAAATCTCATCGCATTAAATAGTTGCATCTTTTACTTTATGTTATTAATTTTATCAGCTCAGCAGTACTAGTTCACAAATCATAAATCCACAAATGCACATAAATATCTTCTAAAGACTAGATGACAAATTGATAACTTTGATAGCGAAGAAATAACTGAGCTAAAATTTAAGCATGAAAGTAATTAACGTGTAAAAATTCTACTTCAATTCTACTAAATCAATGAATCAATGAAATTAGTACATCTCAAAATCAAGAAAAAGAAAATAAATGAATGAAACTAAGGCATGGTGTGTAACAATGTGACCATGGAAATCAACCAACCTATATATATTTCCTGTATGTATCATATCATATTCACACCTAAACTCAAATCTATAAAAATGTTAACAAAAGCAAGTATCAAAAAACATGTCTATGTACGAATAATAACTCCTCCAAATCATCAGTATCTCAACCATTGAGCTCATTCGTGCCATGACTGGGACCAGACGGCGGTACACGGTTGCCTCTTGGTAGCATGTTAAGCACCAAGGGTCTATACCTATCTGGTAATTTGCCCTTTTGTACTGGCATCTCCATTGTATTTGTAGCAATCTTGATTTTCTCGCTTGGAGGTACTACGTCCTGATCTTTTGCCTCCTTGAGCAATCTTGCCTCGCATGGATGGGTGCAGAGAAGGAAGAGTAAGAGCAATGCAACCATGATGTGAAGTTTGCCTCTTATCGCCATTAGAGAAGAGAGAGGAGCTCAGTAGCAGAGAAAAGAAACGATCTTTTGTTGTCTTTCTGGCTCAAAAAGAAACAGAGAAAAGGATTTTATGAAGGAGAGATCGATAGAGACGGGATGGAGAAACAGAGGGAAGAATTTAGAAGCGTGAGTAGAGAGATAGAGAGAGAGAGAGATGTAGAGAAAAGGATACCTATTGTTTATAAAGGTATGAAGATTGGTTGGATATTACTGGATTTTGAAGGTTGAAGAATTCAAACTTCGCACAAGAGAGAAGGAATCGAGGTGGGATTTAACTACGTTGGAAGCGAAAAATAACGCTGACATGGAAAAATACAAGGAACTTTCTAGTTCTTTTGCCTTCTTTTGACTTGTTCAAAAAGTCTTTGCACCCAGCGTCCTCTACAATTATTCATGGTACAATGTTTTGAAAAAAATCATATAAACTAATTTTTTAAAATTATCTATCCAGTAGATTTCTTAAATTTCTGCTACAAAATTTCTATTAAAATTAAGAGTAAACAATAATTACAAGTCAGTATTCGGATATAATAGGAAATTGTAGAGGAAGCTGGTTCAATCATTTCTCAATTCAACAACAAAAAAAAAAAATCTCAATTAGAGAGTCTATGACAATAGGTCTAATGGATCAAACAAAACAAAGGCAAGTACTAAGTACGCTACCCAAGTCGGTGACTCACCACATAAATGGTAATTGGTAGTAGACACCAGCGACGGAGCCAAAATATTTATAATGAAGGGGTAAAAAAATTATAATTTTTAATATATTAATATTTACTTAATTGAATTAAATAAATATTTGTTATATAAGTCCCAAAAGAAAAAAAAATAAATGCTAAATATTTTTCATAAATCTCTAGAAATACTAAAATAAAATCAAATTTTTATGTAATGTACATAGTGTTTCATCATTTGATAATTATTATCTCATCAAATAATTATATTCTCGATATTATTAACTAAAATATTTTTGATATGACGGATTGCCGTTTTTTAATATTGATTCTATAGAATAACAAATTCTCTTTATCAAAAATGAAAAAAAAATTGCATCAATAAATATTTCAATAAAAAGAGGAAAAATTATTGAGCTATTACATTTGAAATAATTTATTATAAATTATGGGGAAACCCTGTCTCCTCCAACCCCCCCCCACACCCTTCCTCCATGGTTTTTGCCTCAAAGAATCCAACCCTTTTTGAAGTCGGTGTTTTCTGTTGTGCGAGTGAGAGCAGCTCAGCAGCGTGAGCGCGCGCACAAAATATTTCTCGTTTTCAGACGGGTGGGGGCAGTTACTAGGAAATGAAAAGCGACGAAAAAGGTCGTTTAGTTATAAATTAAAAATTGGATTCGGGAAGGAGGAATTTCGGATCGTGTTTAATTCGGCGAACAGGAAACAGCTCACACACATACCGCGTGTGATTGTGTGAAAAGGCACCGCCACTCCTCTGTACTGCGTAGTATCCATGAAACCATGACTCATGACTGCATATCTGATGCTGTAATATTGTTATTATTATTTTTATTTGGAAGTGGGTAACTCTTAGTTAGTTAGTTTACTTTGAATTTTTATTAAATAAAAAATTAAATAAATAAAATAATTTATACGTATTTTATTATTCAATTTTTTTTAATATAAGAGTACAAGTTAATTCCGGAGTTTATTATTCAAGTTAAATGAATTATTATTTATATTAATGGTTTTTATTGTGTATAATATTTTTATTATTAAATTTAAATATAACTAATTTAATTTGAATAATAAAAATATTATATAAAATAAATTATATAATAAAATTAGAGAAAAATTTTCTTTTCCCCGACGTTCATCCCCCAAACGTGTCCCCACGATGTATTCTTTTCGTTTAGAGTTTGTCAAATTAATTATATATCGTTGAAAGTCACAGATCAAGAAAAAAAAAAGAATAGATGAAAGCCCACATAGTGACCCATACGTAAATGTGTCACTTAGAAAAAATATAAAATAAAGTTCATTCGCATGGCTATGTAAACTATGTTCTTATTTTTTATGGTTAAAACTATGTAGCTAAGTGCATAATAAATTTAAATTATTTAGAACAACAAAAAATCTACTATATCACATATAAACAGCATGATGCTATCTATAAAACACCAAGTTGTAAGTTTAAAAATTGACAACATAAATTTAAATATTTAAATGCGACCGTAGTACACATATATACCCTGTCAATAACTATAAACATCTAATTATATAATTTAAACAAAAAAAATGCAAAATTTGGAACTCAACAAATGCAAATTTAAATACGTAATGTAAATTTAGAAATGTGTACAAGATTTTTAATATAAACACCCTTTTTTATTAATAATTCCTATAATCACATATAAATATTTCTTTGATAAAATATAAATACCTCTCTATAATTAAGTATAAATATTCTTTTAATCTTAGGAGGAAGTACGAACACTCTTTTGAAATAAAATATGAATAACTCTTTGACCATGTATCAACACTTTTTTGATATAATATCTTTTGGAGAAAGTATGAACAACACTACTATATAAAAAAGTACGAGCACTCATTTGATTAGATATAAATACTCATCGTTGAAAGTACCGACATCTCTATCACAACTTTAGATACTAATTTAAGATTAAACATTGCTAAAGTTGAATTTGTAAATTAGTATGAAGACGTCTTTCATAAATTATAAATACATCATGCAGGAACTGTGAACACCTCCAGGACTTATATGAACACCATTAAGAGAAAATACAGTGTGACATGTGTATTTAGTTGGATTAGTATAAACACCTCGCTTTATTTAGTATAAATATCTAAAATCTAAGTATTGCTAGTTGAAATCAATGTGTTGATCGATAACTATTAGCATTCCGTCTGAGATATAAACATCATTCTTAGTATAAACACTCAGTTTTTATAATATAAATACCTAACTTAGGAATATAATTACATAAAAATATTTCATGCTATGAGACACATATACACTAGAATTTGTGGCACAGAAGACCCTAAATTGTGCCACAAACTGTTTTTTACTTCTGAGAGAACAAAGAAAAGAGATTAAAAGTGGTCTGTGTAGTCTCCGTTAGTTTTGCACAAGAGAGCATTCCTTTTTTTACCGATTGAAGTGCAGACAGACAGAGTATACATAGCCGAGTCTCTTATAAAAAATACGGAGATGAGTTAGCACACCCCACTTTGAATTTCATCTCTTATAAAAAAACACATACGTCTGATAGGGATCTTGTAGTCGATGAATGTAGTCAATCTCAAGGCTTAGCAAAAAGCAGGAGATTTTTTTGCTATTTACTACGTCTCCTGCTGCTTCCTCCTGCTGTTCACTTTCTTCCCATGAAGGCTTTAATAACAAGATCCCTATCACTATCACTTTCACTTTCACTTTCAGTTTTCCAGATCTCGATTTCAGTGCATCGGCTATGTATGCTCTTATCTTCTCTATAGAAAGAATATACATTGGGGAGTAAAGTACATAGGTTAAGACAATTAATTGTCTATTTTATTCAAGCAAATACATCTCTTTTTTTTACAAATACAACTTTTTTTGATTAATAAGAATAGATACCATTTAGTTTGATGCCATAAATTTTATAATACGAATGCCTTATATGCCTTATAATTTTTCACAAGGATCGTTGGATTAAAACTAGAAAGTTTAAATTAGATAAAATATGATATGACCTGTTTTTAAGTAAAAAGTCCATAAAAGAGGAAATATGTTTAACCGAAAAGTAAGTTGCATATAGCCATGAAATGAAATCACCTATTACATGTTTCCTTTGAGGGGCGTGCTATTTTCTGCATAGGATTTTCGATTTTGAGAGCCGAAAGAAAGCTTATTTCCTTTATATCTCATTTGCCCTTTATTCTTGGTTCTTTATTTCAGCGTAATAAATGCATACATCACAGAATTAAAGAAAGAAATATCTGATCGGATTGTTTGTTGGGTATCCAAGTCAAGATATATGAGTTTTTATAGGGAGTTGATATATAGATGCCAAAATCGATACCGATTTTATTATTTATATTACATGAGTTGTTATTTATATTAACAACTTTATTATATAACATATTTGTACAATACTTTTATTATTCAACTTAAGTGAGTTACTATTTATATTAATGGTATTTGAGTTGAATAATAAAAATACTGTTAAAAATAAGTTACATAATAAAATAGTTAATATGAATAATAAAAATACTGTTAAAAATAAGTTGCATAATAAAGTAGTTAATATGAATAATAAAATCGGTATTGATTTTGGTATCTCCCAAACATTTTCCGTTTTTATAACGGAGAAATTATCCTTATATTCCACATTTTGCACCTCTAATTTGCACATCAAAAATATTAGTATCTTAATTTGTAGTATTTATAATTCGTATAAAAATATTTATTATTATTTTTTCTTTTCTAGATGATTATAAAAAAATGAATCAAAATTTTATTGCAAACAAATATAAATATAACTTGCATAATTTTTAATCCTAATAAAGTATATACACTTTTATTATTAGATGTAAATATTTTCTGAAAAAAAATATAAATACATCTAGCCCTTTGTTTGAGATTGAGATAAAAGAAGAATAAAGTTATCACCTCCTTTCACAAGAAATAACTTCATCCCTGAGTTATTCTCACTTTATTTCACTCTCAAACGAAGCCCTAGGGTACAAATAAGAATATGTAATTAAGGGATATAATTATCACTAGTCTATATAATAATCATGGTTACATGGTTGAAGTCTAAAAAAATCGCATATTACTTCAATTACGTCTCTAATAAAAAAGATATATATTCTAGTATCAAAATATAGATATTTATTTAAGACATAGTACATCCAATTCCATGCCAAAATTTTTGGGGCATACATGACCCCCATCATTTTATAAAATAAATAAACAAACAAAACAAAAAGGAAAAGAACAATACAATTGAACTCCCTGCTGACAATGACTGTGACATAGATCTCTTAATTTAGAGAAAATAATTAACCATTTCTGGTCTTGGCAATTAACACCTTATCACCTTCACTTAAAATTAGGAACCATCCTGTGGGTAATTGGACTTGGAGCTGATGGTGGTATTGGTTTCCTAGGAATAGCAACAGAAAATGCATCATGTATGGTTTTGCCAATTAGCACCTATATCTGATCAACTTTAGTACTCTCCATATTGCTAATTGGTTTCATGATCCCAGGCCTTGCTGTGCATTGCTGAGAAGCAATGAGAAAGATGAGCAAAATGGCTATCAGAATTTCTTGAGGAATTACTTTGATTTGAGATGCCATGATAAATATTGGAGGAGTGATGCTGCGCAAATTTATTATTGCTGATGGTATATTTTTTGGTGCTTGAGTTTTCTTCTGGTGTGACCAATTTATATATAGAGTAGAATTAAGAGAACTTTGGAAGATTTATCTCTTGAATTAAGTGTAGGATTTGTTGCCAGATTTCTTCCTCGGATTTTGCCAAAAAAGATTAAATCTTGCAGAATTATTTGCTTGGGCACAGCCTGGAGGAAAATTTGTTACCTATGTCGGATGATTTTAATTTGCGCACTGAGGGTCATTTCAGATTTTTTTTTATTTTGGGTAATTATGATTCAAATTATTTTAATATGCAATTGCCAAAACTTCACTACTACTATTATTATTATTTATTAATAATAAAATGACTAATATGTTATGGATCAAAATATGTATTAAGGAAAAATATATCAAAATTAACATTTTGATCCATAGCAGAATTGCTCTAATAAAATTATTTTTATACTATATTAGTTGCAAATGGTATGAAAGCTCAAATTAATGGTATAGGGCCTATAATATTTTTTCAAAAGAATTTAAAGATGTTTTATACATAGAACCTTTTTCTATTAATTTAATTATGATAAAAAAAATGAACTCAAGAACTAAATTGTAAAGTAATATTTTCTAAAAAAAAAGGGGTCATATTTCAAGACCAGAAAACTGGGAGGAATATTGGTGAAGGTTTTTTAGAAAATGAACTCTATGTTTTATCTCAAAAATTGAATTTGTGCGCTACCCCGAAGACAAGTGATTTTGAGTTATGGTATAAGAAATTAGGACATCCTTCCGATAAAATTTTAGATAGTTTTTTTTGATGTTTTTTTTTGAAAAATTATATAAGTTATGATATTTGTAAACTTACAAAGCAAATGAGATTTTCTTTTTCTTTATCCTTAAGCAAAAGTGAAGCACCATTTGTTTTGATTTATTTTGATGTATGGGGATCGGCCCCAATTAATTTTTATAATGGATTTAGATTTTGTTATTTTCATAGACGATTTTTCATGTGCCACTTATTTTTATTTACTTAGATCTAAAGATGAATTATTTGATTATTTTCAAAAGTTTATTAATCGTATTGAAAATCAATATGAGACAAAAATCAAGATATTTAGATCGGATAGGGGGACAAAATTTATAGACAATAAATTTACACAATTATTTCAGGTAAAGGAAATCATACATTAAATAACTTGCATTAAAACACTAGGTAAAGGAATATGAATGAAAAATAATAATTCTAAATGATATATGTGGCTATTTCAATGCAAACTAGGTTCACAGCTTTGATAAAAAATCGACTACTGACTTTTGCACGTTTGTAGGCGAAAATCTAGTCACATAAAGAAGTAAAAAAATAAAATGTTATGGTCCATTCAAGTGCTGAAACAAAGTATCAGATCATGACATCAACCGTTAATGAGTTAACTTGAATTAAACAATTTCTAGCGGATATGAGTTTTAAAAAGAACAACCCCATGAAGATGTTTTGTGACAATCAAGTCGCGGGACATATCGCCTCAAATCATGTGTTCCACGAATGAACAAAGTATATAAAGGTTGGTTGTCACTTCATTCAAGAGAAGCTTCAAGCAAAAGAAATCAAAATTCTATTTGTACGGAGTGAAGAACTATTAGCCGATATCTTCATTAAGAGATTTGATTTAAGCTCATTTAATCAGATAATAAATAAATTGGGATTAATTGATATTTATAATTCTAATTTGAGAGGAAGTATTAAGAAATATAATTAAAAGATAAATGAGAGTTTTTGAGCCTCAAAATTTGTAGCACTATCATCACTGACCCAATAAAAATATTATGAAGTAACCAAAAAGGTTACTCAACCTGATATTAAAAAATAGCAATACAACGTTAATAATACCGTTGAAGTACATTTGATATATCTCTATAAATACTGATATGCCAACAGCTATAAAAGATTGAGAATTACAAAATACAAAATACAATTCATCATTTCATCATTTATCTCTTCCTTTCTTCTGTGTCTTTACACAACAACTCGACCTGATACGTAACTAAGAAAATATTTAAAATTGGTTGACACTTGCTAATAATATTTTTTATAGGCTAGCGTCTATGAATCATTATCGACCTGACATTTAATTAATAAGAAAACGGTTGAAACTTGAACAAATTAAATGCTGATACTTTTTTCAAAGTAAAAATTGACATTTAGTTGATAAATGTTTTGCGCATGTCGAAAGAAAAGAAAGACAGTTCAGTTGGTACACAAAGACAAGTCAGCATAAATCATTCTTTCTGTCAGATCAAATTTTATCAAACGAATTTAGACGTTATTTGAAACGTATTGCTAGAGATTTCTTTCCTTCAACCAAAACAGTTGAAGATGATGAATTAAATTTGATAATATTGTGTACAATTGTCCTCATTTTTGATACATCTGCTGCTGATGATATTATTACAATTAGTATTGTTATTGTTGTTGTTGTTCTTCCTCTTATTATTATTATTATTATTATTATTATTATTGTTTGTTGTTGTTGTTATTATTGTTATTAATATTAAAGTTTTGCTAATGTGCTTAATAAAATTTTTATATTAAAATTTTTTGACTACCAATTTTTATTATTTTTAAAATTTTATATTATTTTTAATGATTTTTGAAAGATAATCTTAAAATAATGAAAAATATCAATATTTGTATGTCAAACCGAACCATCTTTTAAAATCACTAAAAGTATTAAAAGGTTCATTCTCCGAGATTGTGCTGCGAAGATTTTATTGAATTACTCAGATTGATGTTTCAGAAAAGAAATTTTAAAATTTAATTCATAAATATTACTTTCAGGTGAAATACATATGAAAGTACATTAGAAGAACTTTTTTTTTTTAAAATAAGGGCTCCCGTTAACTACGGCATTTATTTATTTTCAAATGTCTTTTACTGAATTTAAATCTGTATCTCTTCGTAGAAAAACTTTAATAATAATAATAATAATAATAATAATAATAATAATAATAATAATAATAATAATAATAATAATAATAATAATAATAATAATAATAATAATAATAATAATAATAATAATAATAATAAGATTAAGAATAATAAGAACAACAACAACAACTAGTGACAGAAGCAAGCACAATTGTACATAGCAACTTTTTAAAAAAATAATATACAGTATCTGCTGATGAAACAAAATTTGATAATATATAGCGACTTCCGCTCAGCAAGAGAGAGATCTCCTCAAGAAACGAAAACCATTATTTAAATGCATTCAATTGTGTCCTTTTATATTTATTTATGAGCACAAATGAAAGAATTTTAATTAATGAAAGGACAAGTAAGGTATTAATTACAAGGAAAATTTTCCTCAACTCTGAATAATGGATTTAATTAATTATATATTGCGCATAAAATAAAAATATAACTGCCCCTTAATTAATTTGAAGCAATATTAATTTGTGTCCCTCATCCAATTTCTCTGTCCCTATCCAGAAATTAAATGACAGCACCTACAAAAAATTCTTTTGTCAAAAAAGAAGGCTGTGCAACGACCTTTTTTACTTAAACCAGTCTCCTTTTTTTGTGAACAAGATGATTAATTAGATGATCAAAGCGTGTCACATTTTTCCTCGGAGACTTCTTCAATTTCAGGTCAGGGTCGCTTTCCAATTAATCTACCACCAATTAATTGCTATTTCTTAAATTATTCAGTTCAAGATTTCAAATTCGCTCTAATTCTTGTGCAAAAAGTCTTCGTTGATGGATGATCCATCGGCCTGAATATCACATATTTTGTGGTGTAGCAACATTTTTTAATGAATGATTATCGTTTTTTGTTTAAACTTGAACATATATATTTATATCCACACTAAAATCTCAAAACCAACAAACAACTGTCAGAAATCATACATTTCTCACTAGTTATAATTAACTTAACTATGCAAATTAACAAAATTTATCCTCAAGAAAAATCAATACAAAAAATGCATCATCTTGAATCAAAAAAGTATAGTGTAGTACCTATATATATATACAATCATTGAACTACCTTAGTATATAACTATATATATACTATCTACGTATATGTATAATAAATTTGTCTGTATCTCAACAACAAAATCTTAAAAGAAAGCAGCAAACTAATTAAGACTCGATCGTATCTGTACAAAAAGATGGAATCCTCCAAAGCTTCCTAAAACCTTCAATCAATTCTGGAGCTCGTTTGTACCGCCACTAGGACCAGACGGCGGTGTCGGGGCTCTCGGGAGCATGTTGAGCACCAAGGGGCCAAACTTATCGGCTAATTTATAATGCGGCGGCGATCTATCCGTTCTAGCCGTCTCGGCCATTTCACAAGGTTGAACCTCTTTCGCCTCCTTGAGTGGTCTTGCATTGCATAGCTGTGAGAAGAGAAGAACAAAACAGAGCAAGATGCAAGCACCATAGAGATTTCTTTTGAATGCCATGAGAGAGGAGGGGACAAGGGAAGTGTACTAGGTTATTATTAGTATTATTATAGAGAATTAATGAAGCAACGGATATTCTTTTGGTTTCTTGGAGAAGGAGAAAGAGAAAGAGAGAGAGAGAGAGAGATTTAATGTGGGAAGATTCAGAGATGAGAGGAGGAATGTGATGAGATTGGATTGGAGAGAGAGAGAAGAAGAGGGTTTGTAATTTATAAGAAAAAGTCTTGGGTTGGATTTGGTTTTAGTCAATGCTCAATTAGGTTGAACTATTGAAACTACACACAAAAAGTCACAGCCATGACACCAGGGGCAAAAAAGGAAGCAAAAAATGAGAGAGAAAAAGAAAAAGGGGGAGGAGAGACGCTGTCATGGAAGGAGCATAGAACGTTCACTTGTTTCATCTTCGTTTGACTTGGTATAAATAGGGAAATTAATACAAGTTATTATTGAATCTACAGTTATTTTCCCTACAATTCTGACGAAAACAATGATATTAGCAAGTTAAGTTTGTTACGTGCAAGTAAGAGATGCAAAAATATCTACCTTAGCTCGATGAATAATTTTAATAGTTGAAGTAGAAAAATAGGTTTAGCAATAGTAAACGGCTCTGAAACTTTACTTGGAATGTTCAAAGCGTATGGGATCCCATGTGACGGAATTGAAGTGCAGATCATGTCGCCAGTCATATACCTCTACAGAATGACGAATGGGTCCCACATGTCGGTGACACTGACTTACAAAAACACGATAATTTAGTATTTGCCTACTCCACAGACAAAAAAGGGGGTGTTGATAGGTCGGTGGTGTTTGATGCCGGTGTGAGAGTAGCACACACGAAATCTGGTCTGCTTAATTTAATGCTTTTAGACCTCTAGTTCTCTTCAAAAAAAATTTAATGCTTCTAGCACTATACTTTTTGAATTTTCATGTCTTTTTTATTTGGTTCCAAAAAGGTGTGATCCAGAGTTCAAAATTTTCAACTTAGTTGGTGATTAGTGCTTGTTTCAAAAACAGAGAAATACCAGGAAATAGTGAGTGGGCTCTACTGTGTAGTGGGTAGGATCCATGTCTGCTGTTCAAAATCGTCAAAACAAGGATACAATTTTTTGTCCCTTGATTTAGACCTTAAAATTGAAATTGACTGGAATTTGGGCATGTATATCTATCAATTAAATTCAAAAAGCGAATGAGGAATTTTTTTAATTGTCTTTTATTTAACTTTATTGATATATGTATTTGCGTAAAAAAATTATAATTTGTTTGTGATTCATTATATACAAAATCAAATCCAAAAAAAAAAGAGTTGTCAATTATAATTAATTCGATCCATTCAATATAAAATTTTGACGTGATGGTGTTAAATAAAAATGTAATGGATTACTGCAAGAATAAAATCACATTTTTTTTCAAATAAAAAAAAAGAACTCCGTGATTCTAATTTAAATTATTGAATTAAAACTGATAAATAAATTTATTAAAAAATAATATACTAAATTTTCAAATAAAAAAAAATTACCCTGATTGGTCAAAAATTGAATTAATTCACAAATGTGGGCCATAACGTGGGGCCCACATGGCTATAACTAATCAACCTAAATTTATGGAGCTTTTTCTTCTCTACATGGTATCCGCCGCCCAACTAGCCTACGTGTCTCCAATTGCACGTAATTATGTTGAAAAAGGTAATATTAATATAAAATATCTAATATCAATGATTTTATATGTAAAATTTGTGTTAATAAAATTAAAATTTAAATAATTTTTAGTTTTTAAAATGTCAAATTATTTGAATATATATATATATAGTAAAGTTAGAATATATTTCGGTTCGAAATGTTTACGGGTTAAATTTCAAAATTTTATGTCCGAAATGTCGATCGAAGTAACTCAATAAATTTTTCATATCAAAAATTTTGTAGAATATCAAAATTTACCATTTTTAAGATTTTTGAACTATTTTTAATGAATTTTGAAAGATGAACATAAAAATAATAGAAAATTATTAATATTTGAATGATAAGAAATGGTCATTTTTAAAAAATCATTAAAAATAAATCAAAAACTCTAAAAATGATGAAATTTAGTATTTCTCGTGATTTTGATATAAAATTTTTATTAAGCTATTTAAATTGACATTTCGGATATCTTAAACATTTTAGATCGAAATATTTATGAAATCACCCTCGCTTTACAATATATATAATTTCATATAATTTCATTTTATTTAAATATATATTAAAAACTAATAAAATCAACTGTGCAAATTTTCATCAATTTAATATTCTCTTTTGATAATTATTGAAATGAATTAAAACGTTATGAATTTTTATAAACATATTATTAAAATGATGTATAATATATCTAATAATTTAAATTTAAATATAAAAAAATAATTAATATTATTTAACAGTGATAATTATTAACATTCAACTTTTTCCCATATTTACGTAGAATAGGTGATTGACGTATTCTATAAATGTACAACTTAATTAATCACACTTGACATGAAATTGTGATTATTGGTTGACACTTGAAAATGCGCATTAATCTAGGTGAGTTTTTTTGGGGGATGTGCATGCCAAATAGAGGTTGAGATATTCTCAGAAATAATTCAGAAATAGTATAGTATAATATAATAACAAATTATATAATAGATGTACTCTACGTACCTACTTTGAGCATTTCCGGTACGTCACACGTGCGTGAAGTGTGCAGTAGTAACTTTATAGGCTCTTAAATTGAGAAGAATCAATTTCTTATTCCAATGGAAGTTAAATTACATATATAGTTAGCATGAGGCAATTTATATTTAGAGCACTACTTATTCATAAATTGATTTATTGCCTATGTACAATAACCCAAGTTTTGTCCTGGCCAAAAAATTAGCGTGCCAGACCGAAATTTTAAGTAAAGTTTTTAACTTTCCCTTTTTTTTTTAAAAGAAATTGAGTCATTTTAAAAATAACAGAGTCTATTAATATAAAAATATGAGCTTTGTATAAAAAAAAGAGGTAAATATATCACCCCTCTGGCGCACCCACAAAAACTAAACACTCTCATGTTCCAATAATACCTTGTTTCTGCAAAATAATATCCAACAATTGGTCACAATTAAAAGTGCCAATATTTAGTTATACACACAATCAGCCAAACATATTAATATTTAATACAAAGAAAAATAATTTGGATTATTTCATTCAGTACAAAGTTCACTCTTTTTTCACTCATAAAAGGATGAATCTCTGTACATTTGAAGAATTCACTTTGCACAAATTTTAAGACGAAAAAAGGAAGAATTCTATATTTAGCAAAATTTGGACAATTTCTCTTGACCAACAATAATTAATATCTCTAATACAAAATACAAATCTTATTTGAACATAAAATTTGTCATTTTTATGTTCTTTAAGCTAGAAACATAGCCCATAACTTTTCTCAAGTCAAATTATAAAAATAATCAACAAAAGATATTAATTTGCCTTATTTAACAATATCTCCTATAGTTAAGGCAACTTTCTCATAGCAAATGACATTATCAATCCAGATGCAAAACATCAAAAGAAAGGGTTCATTATTAGATGTGTTTAGCATTTTAGTAGTTTGAAAATAAATGATGAACAAGTTCATTTTCAGATAAAAGGAACACAAAACCTTCAAATTAAAAGATGACCTTTTTCTATCTCATCAGCAATTAATTTGAAAAATTATGAATTCGACTATATCAAATTATTTTCATCCCTAAATTTCATCTCAAATTTAAATCAGTAATTCCTTGGCATATCTGCAATTGATGCTTAAAGTGACAAAATCAACAATTGTAATTGATTTAAATTGAGGTGAAGAAGCTTTTAATATTGAAGATGCCCTACAAAAATAAAAAAAATAAATGAATCATTGCAATTAATATATGCCTTCAACATAAATTAATCTACATATCTGGGAAAAAAAATTTAAATATTAATAAACCAACTAATGTGGAGTATTGTTAAAAATAATTAACAAACGACAGAAAGAGAAATTAATTTTCATCAAATTACAGAAGAAAGAAAATTCAAGTCTTTACACTAGCATGTATGATAACTGACATCAGCAAAACTAACGACATACTTGACTGTTTCTTTTGAATATAGAATCTATTAAACGCTACATATATAATTATCTAGTTAATGTGGAAGAGTGGAAATTGAAAAATCTGAAATGGAAGAATGTATTATGTATAGAGAACAGCAACAGCTAGAACTTAGAAGCCTACACCAATTGCAATTTGGTTAAATATTGAACTTTCTCTTTTGATTTGAAAAATAGTCTTAGATCCAATTGCTTTCATTTAAGACTTTAGACTCAATATTGGTGTGGTTAAAGGAAGCAAGGTGACTTGTGGAGTTGACTCGGAGACAATTTCTAGCTGTGGTTTAATTTCTCAAAGAAAGAAAGATATTTGTGCACTAGTTGAAAGCTACCAACTGAATTAATGTATGTATATATATATATATATATATTGATTTAAGTGGGAACGTATGAAGTCTTGTACCGTTGAAATGGTCTATTCTCAAATCCAATGAAAATCGTTGAACGGTTCTTATTAAACGTGTACCGTTTATTATAATTTTTTAATTTAGATTGGATGGTCTCTGTAAGGATTAACGAATATGATTAAATAAATATCATATTTGTTCATTCTGTTCTGTATGACTTTATTATTTAACATCTTAAGTTTGATCGAGATTTAGAGAGGAGTGATAATTATATTTATTATGTACATCTTATATATATATTTTTTAAATATTTATGCTTAATAATAAAAGTGTTTATAATATTAGTAGGATTAAAAATTTCGAAATATATATTTTAAACTATTTAATATAATTTCTAATTAAATTTTTATATAGTCATTCAAAAAATAAAAAAAAATAATAAATATTTTATATGTTGGATATAAATATTTTCAATAATAAATATAAATAATATTGTATTAAGTATGAATACTTTTAAGATACAAATATGAAGTGTGAAACTTGAGATACAAGAATAATTTCTCAACTAAATATTGTTTTCGGAAAGTAATAGAAGCCGGTATCTCTTTAGTGATGTTTTATTCAAAAAAAAATTCTTAAGTTAAATGTAGAAATAAAATGGTTGCCTGTGAATTGAAGTTTTCCAATAAATCATTTTAATCTAAAAAATAAAAAAAATACTCGATAACATACGCAGCAAAACAAAAGGGGTTATTGCGTTAATTAAGCAAAATGCTTACATATATTAGTGCATATATGAACTTAGGAAGTTTACATATTAAGGGGAATAAGAGAATTAAAAGTCAGGTGATGTGATGCATGCATAGAATTTAGAAAAGAAAACGAAAAAGATATATATATTTTGGCTGTACTCTCTGTCCGGAAGAATCAAAACAGGCCACCATAATCCCCGCTTTGACCCGGCAATAATGTCTACTACAATTAATGTGCATGAATATGCAAGAAACATTTGAAAATAATAATAATAAAATAATAAAAAATAAAGAATAGATAAATAAATAAATAAATAGAGGAGAGGGATTAGTTGACGAGGATTATTTTGACAATATTTATAATGAAATTTTAAATAAATTTTAAAAAATTAAAAAAATTAAAAAACTTTGTAGATATATTGTTAGAATTATAAATTGATCGTATTTCAGACTTTATCTAATTTAAGTATTACTTGATATTTCATCGAGAATAATTAAATCGGACTGTTGTAAATTGTATAAATTTTTATGGCTTTTGATAGACTACTAAAAAGAAAATTCAAATTGTATGAAATTCGAAACACAATTAATCTATAAGTTCAAAAATATTTTTATAAACTTAAAAATTCATTATCAAAATTTGTCAAAATTGCCATTAATTGTAAATGATCCCTTCCCACAAATAAATAATACATGTCATAGACTTGGTTTAGCTTTGTATTGTTTACTTCTATATTAATTGGTTCAAAAAGGAGCTCAGCATGTCTTGCTCAGTACGTCTCCTTAGTTTACTTGTAGCCTTGTTGTGGGATTTGTTGGCTAACGAGAGCAACTACTCCACACTAGCTCCAGCTTATTTTGCTCTTAGACCCACTAAAGTTGCAAGTTCCTGTAATATTCTCTTGATTTACCTAATCAATTGAAGAATTAATAACCTAGCTCTAGCTAGGTTATTAGTAAAAATGTCAAATATCTTCTAGGTGAACTGTCTTGCCTTTAACTGTTGATGTGTAGACAATGACAAAAATCAAAAGAGGGTTATGTCATGAGATGTCTCAAAATATTCAATTTCTGACAAGTATATATATTTTTAAAAACTTAAATTTAACAATCACCACCAAACTATACAATTTATGACATAAGTCTGAGGTTATCAACTTACCATTAATTTCTCAATTTTGAATACAAAATGGCCAGAATAATTTACCTTAAAATGTTTACAATATAGTTTTTAGAAATATTTACAATTATTAGCTTTCTAATTTATAAAAAGTTATTAAAATTTTCTTATACAAAACGTGGGCATATGCCATTTTATATTCATAATATGTTTAATGATTGCAATTTTCAATACAACTTTAAATTAATAATAGATTCTTATTTCAAACAGATGATTATGAAATATAAATGTCTCTAATTTGTAATACAAAGTACCATTTATAAAAGTAAGCGTTTCACATATTGTGAATACGTAATATTGTATTATTGTGCATGCCTACATTTTGTAAAAAAAAAAATTACTACATTTTTACAAAGTAAGAATCTGTAAATCAGAAGTATTTGAAATATTATACTATGAGAGTTTATTCAAAATGAAACATTTTGCAATAAGTTAACATATTAAGGGGTTTAATTGTCACAAATTATATACTTTAATTGGAGGGTGAGTGCCAAAATGAAAAGTTTCGAAGGCTATTTTTCACAAATAAAATTTTTTGATGCCTCTCATTATGTTAATCCCAAATAAAAAGATTAAAATTAAGCTAGATCCTTAAAATAATAAGGAATAATTGAAAATGCTAGAACAAATAAATCTACAATATAATTAATTAATATAAAGTAATGCGAAAATTGTTCAAAAAAAAATTAGGAAATGATAGAGGCATCATGATCTATCAATATTAGAACATAATATATGTCATAGAGAAAGTCTCCAAGGTGATGCATGCAATTAAATTCCTAGTTAATTAATAAATATCCCATTCTGTTCTCCAGCTATAAATCTGACTTTTGTATATATTGCATTGCATGAGATCCACGTACGCGGAATGTTGAAACCAGTTATATATATTTATCCAGATATGCATCAAAATATTAATTAATTAGCTTGCTCAAGGAATGGGACTTTGTTTGTTAATTAGTCGTTGCAAGGAATAAGGTGCATGCTTGACTAGAAAAATATCTACGTTGAAAACATGAAATGCAACCACCGATAGGCGACTAGGAAATATGAAGTATGGAATTTCTGCTTTTATTCCACAACTATTATATTTGGACAATATGGACCCAACAAGCAGTCATAAAAGTACTCAGTAGTTAGTATTAGTTTTATATATTTGGTATTATATATGTATGACTATTCTGCACTAGAAACAAGCATGTTGCATTTCCTTGACAAATGACAAATGAAACTTCCTCTTTGCAGCACCTCACCTGGACCAGCATGTGACCCAAATCAAACCAATACAATAAACTCAACTGTATAATTAATACAGCATGAAAACAAGATTGGACACGGAAATGGAAAACAAACACAAACTATTCGTTTCCTTCTGGTCAAATGTATGTATAATATGATGCAACGAAGTATTAAAAACCAAAAATAAATCAAAGATAACAATTGATAACATTAATAAGCCTACTTACTGGTAGAACTCATGTGGGCCAAGATGTCAAAATGTAAAGGGACTATGATAACCCCAAATTAGGCTACGCAATCCCAAATTAGCCTGTTTGTGAGGGGATCCCCTCCCTTAGTTTCTTTTATACTGTGAGATTCAATTTTGCATCAGCAAACAGGCACCGACACAAAACTTTTTGGTACTTCTCATTTGAAGGCCCATACAATAAGATATACATTCCCTTCATAAATTGAATGTATTTTTGTTTGTTTTCACTATGACTATATTGTAAACATGACTATCCGTAATGTAAGATTATTTTCCTAATTGGTTAACTGGGTATCAATAAACGCGGTTTTATCTGCTAGCTGCCTAATAAAATATATTACCCTGAAGATGCATAATTAGTTTTCCTTTTTTCCTTTCCCTCCAAATGGTGGAACTTGGAAACAGTTTGTTATCAAAATATATATATATATACCCACTTAATTTATTGGAAGTATAAACATTATTCTCAATAGGTACAAAAACTTTTTGGAATGAAGTATAAACATTTTTTACAATAAAATAAAACCATTTTTAATTGGAATGTGCGTACTAAGCATGTAGATAATATGGTGTATGAATAATTTTTCAATTCATTATTTTTATATTGGAAAGGAAGAAATAATGTGACCTTGTTCTCTCGCTGAAGTAAATCCCTAAAGTGAAACTATGGGCGCTTGAATAAATAACTTCTGTTTGGACAGAATAAATTAATCTATCAGCTTTAGACAAAACTATAGAGTTTTTCTCTGCAATTAAAATAGATAATTTAACATTATAGACGTTCTTTCTTTAACAAGCATAAGACTTCTTCTCCACAAAATATAAAATTTAACATTATAAACATTAATTCTTTCCCTTTTTTAATTATTGGTTTCCAAAACTTGTACGTAATTTGCACAAGAGAATTCTATTTTGCTTTCAGCTAATTAAGCCAACTACCATGATCAGCAGCCACGTCCCTCGTCATGGCTCCCACTACTCATGCGCAATCAAATAAAATATACATTTTCTTCAATTCCTTTTAATTAACTCACAAATACAATTAGAATGCCTTCTTATATAACTCATTTAATTTACACCATTATCCTTATATAACATACAGCCAAAAGACCTAAAACACATGACATATTGAGAAAAAAGTTACCAACATGCCCAATAATTCTTCTACCTCTTGTACTTGCAACACTCTCTTCAAGCCATGCAAAAGGCTTCTACGGCTGATCAAGCGGCCCATTTCGATCCGGGCCTTTCGCTTTCGGAACCTTCGCACCGCAATGGATAAAATGAGCCCTAAAAGGCGCCATCGGTCCCGCTTTAGGTCGGTACGTGCCGTATTTTGGCCTCTGATCTCCAAGTCTGAAGATACTGATAAGGTGAGAGAGCTGCCAAGCCTTCCCGAACGGGTCCCGGCACCACTTCCCTCACTGGTTACGCCGTCTTACATGAAGGTGATCGTGAAGATGAGAGGGGAAGAGAGAATGCATGAGGAAGAAAATGCCGGGGTCAACAAGGCGTGTAAGAGTTTCGAGAGTTATTTGATGGAGATGCTTGTGGAGGAGAGGAAGGTAAGGGATTTGATGGATGTTGAAGAGTTGGTTCATTGTTGGGAGAGGCTCAAGTCGCCGGTTTTCATCGAGTTAGTGTGCAGGTTTTATGGTGAACTGTGCAAGGACATGTTGTCCTGTGACGAGGAGCACCGGATTGAGTCGGCTGGCGAAGTCACAATCAGCTTAGGTTTGACACATTGTTAGGCAACTTTGTAATTACAAGTTAAATAAACTTGTGATGTCTTAAAAGTAAATGCATGTTATAAGTTTATCGATCACTTGTATTGAAGAACGAAAAAATTGTATTGAAGAACGGAGGAGAATTGAATGTCTTGGATTTTGTTAATCTTCAGTTATTGGTAATTTGGGGATTAAACAAATTCTATCAATTATTAGGATCTACAGATAATTATTGGTATTTTACTAACTAGAATTGCAAGTACACTACGAATTTTGCTTGGAAAAAATATATATACAATATTATATATACAATATTTACTGCATGCCTTATATCAAAATAGGGAACCAAAAGAAAAATATATAAGTTTAAAGACCGACGACAAAACCATACTTTTGATAGTTTTATTTGTTCTTTATATTTTACCTTTTTCTTGTATGTTCTTTTTCTTTTACTTATAAAAACTCTTGGTGTTTGCCAGAAAACAATTTGAAGAATCTCATGTTTAAGAAAATGAAGGAATGCATGAACTAGGCAACGTTTAATAAAAAAAGCCACCACTTAATTTACTTATTTTTTTTTACAAACATTGGTGCAACGATGACTGCTTAAAAAGTTTCTTACAAAAAGAAAAATATAATAAGGATGAGGATCCTTGATAACTATTTAATTACTTAACAATTTTGACAACAAACTTTTAAATAATATTGAAATAATTTTTCAAAATTCTTAAAATAGGAATATACATTGATTGTGTTTCAATTATCATGCAATTTAAAAGTCATTTGATATTCTATAAAAAACCACTAAATTTAAA
The DNA here is from genome assembly GCA_037678475.1 of x Bolboschoenoplectus mariqueter. NCBI lineage: Eukaryota > Viridiplantae > Streptophyta > Magnoliopsida > Poales > Cyperaceae > x Bolboschoenoplectus > x Bolboschoenoplectus mariqueter. Next base: position 1,793,375 of record CM075236.1, on the reverse strand, counting down.
CCATTAAAAGTTTCGTTTAGTTTGGTTGAAAATCCGCCGTTCAGAAGGTTGTCAAATTAATATTTCTCAAAGGTATCCTATCCCTTTGATAATGCAGAAAAAGAACAATATGTGTGAAATCTGAAACTGAGACTCTAAGTGCCTATGTGTGTACAAAGTACAAACAAAACAAATGAAATCTGCCTTGCTCCAACAGCAAGCCCATACCCAAGCGGCCTAGCGAATGAGTCCAGCAGCCTTAACTTAAAGCATCCTTCTCCAGGCCTCTTTGGTTCATGCTTTTTTCAGTAGCTTCTCAAGGTCAATAATCTAAGTTAATCTTACAGGTCTTGATCGAATTTTTATAAATGATTCATTTCATACTGATATCTTCTTAATTGAGAACTGTGCTTGTCTAATTTAATCTGAATATTTTAGATTTGGCTGTCCAATTTTGATTATGGAAACATTCTATTCGAATTGATCAGCGTAGAAGACATTTCTGATAAGTTATGGTGTTTGGGGTCACAGGAGCTTTGATCTAAGCCATCTCAAAACTCCAATATGAACCGTAGGATTCAAATTGTATGGTCCAAAATGTTTCTGCATCTCCGCTATCCAGTAGTCAAGAAACTAATACAAGCCATACAATGATAGAGAGGTTCAACATTTATGTTTCTTCTTTTCCTTTTCTGAAACGACATTTAGCCCATTAATTACTATGGAGACAATAAAGAGAGGCCTAAATTAATAACGTAAAATGAACTGGAGATTGCTCTTAGTCTAACACACACACACACACACACACACACACACACACACACACACACACACACATTAAATAATTGATTCCCATCTTCGATTTCGCATCTTGTGCCCTGGTCTGGTAGCAATTCCTCAACTCTTCATTTTAGATTAAAATGACATTTCATAACTACCTTTAATTTAAGATAATAGTAAAGAGTAGTAGCTTACACGTTCTTTCAACAGTGATGGTGACTGTATAATTTGAAATCAGATCAAATCAATGACTGAATTGCATGTGCATTAATTGAACAAGCCACACAAGTCTCAATTCAATACATTTGAAAAATATATGCCCCTTTTGATTTCAAGAGAGAGAACACGGATTTATAACAGGAACAGAACTCACCACGTTGGATGTATATATGTGTCAGTGCTATTTATTCAGTGATGATTTGATGATTTGATGGGGGCAGTTAAACTACTTAGACCGATATATTAATTATTATATTTGTGATGAGGGGGACTTTCAGGTTTTGTTCATTTAATGCATACATGTTGGGCTAAATTAGATGGAATTTGATTGGAACCCCTGCAAAGGACAAGCCGATGTGGGACCCACCACATGCCACTTCTGGTTCACCTACAGGCTACAGATTTTCCTAACCTATCATAATGGTTAGAATTGTTTAACAAAAATGATTGTAAGAATAATTAACATTCTTATCTTTTTTGTGATTATTTGAACTTTTGTCTGTTTTAAAAGTTGGAAATTCTGGTTTCATAATTATGATATCAATTCAAAGATTTTCTTTTAGATAAAGATAAAATTAAATTATTAAATTTTAAATATTTATAAAGAACAAACTAAAACCCAATTCCTTACTTTTTTTTTTCTTTTTAATTCTTTTTTATTCTTTTTGTCTGTTTTAAGTACCAATTATGCATCTCAAGGACACTGAATTTTCAAAAAATGCCCATTTCAATTGCGGTAAGTACAGAGAATTTGAGTTTTCAAACTCAAATTGACCATATTAATTAATAGAGGCAAAATTATGTTGGAGTAATTTTAAATTACGAAAGACCATGCTTAAGTTTGTACAAAATATTTTATTTATTTAACATCTACTGTATGTTTTGTCTCATTTTTCATGTTTTTCATGTTTTGCCACTCAGTCTTTTGAACATTTAACCCATGTTTTCATGTATAAGATAAAAGGAAAAAAAAGATTTATGAGGTGACCCGGGCACATTCTAAAAACAAAAGGAGAAAAAAAAGCCCTGTTTTTAGCTACTTGGTACGTACAGCCAGAATGACAGATTGACAATTGGCTTTTAGACTTTTGAGATTCAAATTTGATAGATGGCAGGCATTTTCTTTTTTTTGTTTTTTTTTTGCTTTGAGTGAAACTGAAGAGGAGTTTATATCATCTGTTTTGTATTATAAAACATATTATATTATTTAATCAATTATGTTAAAATTTGTATAAAATAAATTAAATATTTTTTTATAATTTATCCGTTCATATATCTACAACGTATTACTGTACAATAGAAAATCTCCACCACTAATGAGAAGATCTTAACCTTATGACAGTTACATATTATAAAATTATTAATTATGAAATGAAAAAATGAAAAAAAAAATGAAAAAATGAAATTTATATTTTCAATTCATATTTCTAAAAATAAAAAAAATGAAAAAACCATTCATGTTTCTTACTTTTTTAAATGAAAAAATGAAACTTTTTATCTTAATTTGAATTATTGAATTAAAATAAACGAACTCGATCGATTCGATTTATAGTAATATTAGAAAGCCTTCTTTAGATAAATATAATTCATTCATTTTAATCTAACGGTCCAAATTAAAATACTAAAATTATACTTTCTCATTTGAAAAACATAGATGATTAAGATTAATTCCATTCTGCCTGATCCCATCCTATCTCCTACTCTGATAGAATCAGAGCTAAGAATTTACTAGCTATGAAATTCATTTAACATGCTAAATTTTCTAAAAACAATTAACTTTTTGACTAATTAAAATCATTCTAAAACACAAAACAAGCACCAGAAAACCAGTCAAGTGACTCAACTCATGTCAGTTAAACACAGGAGTAACAGTACCAGAAGGTTGCTCTGTCAATTTTTCCAGATGAATCCAAAGCTTTTTTGCATGGTAATGTGACAGTGACAGAGCTGGTATTTGTTAGCTGCTAGGTGTCATCTCTCTCTCTCTCTCTCTCTATCCATCTATGCTCCTTACAAGTCCCATTGGATGTCTGGAACTAATTACCAATCCTAGAGAGAGGAGAAGAACAAAAGAAAACCCCTTGTAGGAAATTTGCTACAATATGCAAAGGCAAGAGGAGATGATTCAGAGATAAAATCCGGAAAAGGGAAAAGGATTGTGGGATTATTTCTAGTTTGGCTCATTCAAAGTATAGAGGAAACTAATTAAAGCAGAGATGGGTTTGAGTCTGTTGCATGATGCATTGTTGATGAAGATGTTCATCCTTTGTGGAATTTCTTTCTGCTTGTTTGTTGATTTCGCCAATGCCTCTTCAGGTCATACAATTCTTCTCTGCTTGTTTTGTTTATATATGTACTACTTTTTCTGATACTCAAATTCAACGATTCAATGCGTTCCCATGCTCTTTGCAATTTGTTTTGATTCGTTCGTCTCGTGATAAATTTTGCCTTTCATACTTGAAATTAATTAAAACCTTAGTTGAACTAAAAATTCACTGCCGGACAGTTTAGGACTTCAACTTTAGAACCTTCAATTAATTTTTATACAGCATAGTTGTTCAGTATGGTTCTTGCATTTAATTCACAGAAACAAATAGAGTTATTGCTTCTTTTTTTTCCTCCATAATTTTATGTAAAGCAAATAAACATGATTTAGCTCTTATCTTTATTTTGCCCTATCTTGCAGAACCCAGAGATTTTACATTAAAGCACTGTGCACAGGTACTAAATCATCAATCATACCAGTAGATAATTATTAGTTAATTAGCTGTCGTTTCTTCAAGATTTTCTCTTTTACTAAATTTAATTAGTCTACTCTCAAGTGAAGCCAGTATAAGTATAGTGCAAGAAGCAATGTAGATCGTTCTATCTGCTTAATTGGAAATGACCGTATTGCCCTTTTTGTTAAGCAACCTGACTATCATTTGTCAGTCAATACAATAATCTGAACATTGACATTATCATTTTTACTATCATTTGTCAGTCAATACAATAATCTGAATATTGACATTATCATTTTTGTTCTTCACAGGCTTAATTTTCAAAATTTCGCCCATAAGAATTTCCTTATTTATTTCATATTGGGCCCATAAGAGTTGATTGAAGTACATAAACCATAGTACAGGTAAATTAACCCCTTGAAAATGCATACAGTTGGAGATGAAGAGATTAAGCAGGGGAAACATGCCAACAACCCGAAAAATGCTTGTCGGGCCAGGTTCGTATCCTCCGAGATGCACGACAAAATGCGGCAATTGTTTGCCATGTCAGCCAGTTCGTGTACCAGTCCCACCAGGTTCGAGTGTAATCATGGAATACTATCCTGAGGCATGGCGATGCAAGTGTAGAGATCATCTCTATATGCCCTGACAGTAAACAGTAATGTTCAATATAGATCCAGAGAACCATAATTAGAATTCTCTTTTGCTTTGTTCTTGTGTTGCCTGTGTACAGAAATTAACAATCAATTAATGATTGTGGTTACCAGGTAAGAGATAAAAAGGTGTAATCAACACTACAAATTGCAATTTGTAATCAATTGAAATAGCTGATTTAATTGGTTCAAGTTCTTTGTAGTGGAAGTCTAGATAAGATCAAACCAGATCATTAATATCCTCTTAGCTTTAACAGTGTATCAGTCTTAAAAATCAATAACGTTTCCTAAGGTAATGTTTAAAAAATGGAACCAAATATGGTTTAAGTGGATGTACCACTTGCTGATATTAGCAGATGATTGCTCGCCTCAGGAGTGCACCATGCATCGATATCTTATTCGATGTGCTGTAACATTTTTTTTCTTCTTCTTAACTGAATACTAAAATTTGATGGGTTCAAGAAAAAACTAAAAGATTCATTCCACTAATAGAAGCTACTATTTGTTGCAAATTACAAATTATAGATTGCATTAAGCAAATCCGTCGTTGGTTACTTTATGTATGATTGGCTTGGCTATATATATATATATATATATATATTATATCTGTTCTGGAATCATGCCTGGCAAGGTCTCATACAGTAATTGTAATAAGTTAATGGCATTTTTGTTACCAGAACTTTATTCTATTGCTACTAATCATGTACTTCAGATACCAAACATACTGTAATCACTGACAAAAAATAGAACTTTTAAATAATGCATCAGTTCAGACAGTTTCTAACATTACAAATAATTGCAAATCTGGATCCAAGAAAGAAAAAATGATTCCTAGATATGTTAATTAAATAATGGGAAGCCTAGTCTAAAAAGTTGAAATTGGGACAAAAAAGAAGGGCTTCCACTCTCTTTTTGAAGGAAAGTTATGGGTGAAATTAATTGTAAGAGCTGACAGCACCTACAAAATATAAAACCGTTGTGAAAGTGAGTTCCAAGAACAATAAAAAAATATATGGTATGGTGTAATAACATTAAAGGATAATACCTCGGGACTGCTCTAAATTTTTGATTTGTGATAAGTCGGTTCTCAAAATTTTTATTTGAACAAACATCCCTCCGAACTATATAATTTATGACAAATAGCCTTCAACTATTAATTTGTTATCTAATACTTAATTATAAATTATGAAATAATCAAAATATCCTTCTATATTTATGATATAAGTAGCCAACTTATCACAAGATAAAAATTTAGGAGGCTTCTAAGGTATTACCTCTAACATTAAAGCAATTTCGACCTTTAAGATCAATATTAGGAAGCATATGTAGTTTATATCATGCTTTCCAAAGATTGCTTCAGTAAAGATTTACTTCTTTGCTGTCTCTTTTTGTTCATGATATATGAGTAGGAAGCTTTCTCTATTGTGTGAGATAATTCATAAGAAATTTTTTTAATATGAAGTCATGATAATATATAAAGTTGTCATGAGGGATTGGAATAGTCTCCTAATGCTTCTATTTCCAAAAGGGCATAAGTGTTAATAAATCAATGTGACAAAATGAAAGCGTTGTTTTCTTACCGATATATATATATATATATATATATATATATATATATATATATCAATATATATATACCTACATGTTGAGATCAAGATCCCAGACCCAATTGTAGAAATATCAGAATGAAAATATTTAGCGTCAATTTTCTTATTGTTCACTCATTTGTCTAAAATTTATTTGTTGACGTTAATTATATATCTGTTAACTAAAAATATATTATTGTTAACTAATAAAGTTTAATCGTTATATATATATATATGTTTCTGTATATAAAATAATTAAACTTTATTAATTAATAATAATATATTTTTAATTAATAATAATATATTTTTAATTAATATATATATAATTAACGTTAATAAATAAATAATAGATAGTAATGAGATGGACTCCTCTCAAAACTCATATGAAAATTAAATTTCAACTGGCAATGCGACTGTATCTGTACCAGTGCAGAATATTTTTAAATTAGAATACACAAAAACACTAACAGAAAAGAGTTGCATATGCTGATCAGTGACCAATTATTGTAGGAACGAATATTCTCCATGCTCATTGGAAAAGCCTATAACGACCAACTATCAATAATTTTTTTTGTTATAGGGGAAGAAACTAAGCAAGAGTGCCACTTTATTTATTTTTTGTGATTTCTCTAACACTAAATCTTAGTAGGTCCCTCTTTAATCGCATTTTGGTTCTTCCCAAATTGCACAAATTTAAAGCAAGAGCATTAGTTAGATGAATCATTTAACTTAATTTGGATGATTTTAGATTGCATATTGTTGAAATTTTTTGAAATTGAGGAATAGGTTCGGCTTAAACTATAGTTTATTTTCATTCAGAGATTCTCTACAGACTTGTTTGATGAAAGAGAAAATTTTAAAACTATTTGACGTGAAAGTAACCGTTTCGATCAAATTATTTTCTGCTACGATATATCTAGAACTTGATCTCTCTCAATTTAATAGCATACATATAATTCCCTATTTAATACTCTTTGTTCTAAATTATATAATATATATACGAATCAATGGATTGGATGATGCACCACTATTCCCGACAAGTAAAGATAAATTATGCAGAAATAAATTTAAAAGTTATATATCCTGACTCGGTGCGAGATCATGGAGGATTGATTTTGATTCCTTTGCTAGTATTGGTTATTTTTTTTTATATATTCTTGTTGAAGAAATAAAGCCCTTGGCTGAATAATGTTACAACATCCAAAAATTGCTAAATATATAATTAACCACTTTTGAATTGATCTTTACATTAGTGTTTTTTATTTATTTATTTGTTCAAAGGAAAATGTTTGAGATATACCATCATTGATATCATAATTGATACAGATTTTATTATAAAACGAATTATTATTCATGTTAACGACTTTATTATACAATTTATTTGTAAAGTACATTTTATTCAATTCAAATACCACTCATTTGAATAATAACTTGCTTAAATTGAATAATAAAAGTACTGTACAAATAAATTACATAATTAAACCATCAACGTGAATAATAACTCATTTAATATGATTAATAAAGTCGGTATTGATGATGATATTAACGATGATATCTGTATATCAACTCCTTTTTCAAATTGATCCTATCAATATAGTATAGTATGAATTTGATTTTATGTCCTCATTATGTTAATTATGTTAATTAGCACGTTGACTTGATAGTGGGATGCTAAAACGATTGTTATGATATGATTCCTCAAGAACAATTTTGTGCTAATTTCGTCTATCAGCAAAAGAGCATCCTGTGTGCATATGAGAAACACGCACAAAAGAAAAAAAAATATGCCACCTAAAATCAATAGAAAAAGTCATGAACATCAATCCTTGTCTACATATCAATTATTAACAGACAAGTGTGACATATTAAAATATTAGGTATTAAATTTAGATTTATTTTTGTAAGTACCAAATATCAGCAAACAATAGATAGTCCCTGTAAATTATCAACTATATAATAATAGAGGGCCAACCAAGTTTATGCAAAATGTGAACCATATACTAAAATCTAAGTTGGACAAATTCCTGCCCAGTTCAGTCCAAAAAAAAAAATGTCATCTGAAGATAATAATTAAGATGCTAGAAAATTAGTGGTTGTTGTATAGTAGGTGGAATTAAGATAGTTACTATTACAGACTTATGTGACATGTGGTTTCTCAATTTAATAACATTATCATTTAATTAATAAATTTATTATTTAGTTTATATGATTAATATGGTTCAATAATAACAGTTACAATAATAATGAAGATAACATCTCAAAATTTCCCAAATTAAATGCTGAAAAACAAACAAAAATAATTATGATTCAAAAAATTATTGGATCAATGCAAAGACAAACCACTTATAATTCAAAAAATTTCAATCCTTTCTTTGTCAATTTTCACACCCACAAAACAAGCAGTCAATAACTAAAAGCATGAAGCATAATTTCCACAAATTGTAGAGACAAAGAAGCAAAGCAAAGTCTATATCCATTTGTACTTTCTCTACCTATCATTTTTTTTTCTCCTCTTTTTTTCTTTATAATAATTCATTTCCTTTTCCTCATGTCCTTCTCTCCTCCTATAAACCTACCACAAGTGACAAATAAAGTCCCCACCTTGAATTTCATAGACAAGCTCACACACACATGTTTTTATTAAATTTGACTTTTCAACAACTTTGATTGGGACTAGCATACTATGCAATTTAGGATATTAACCTTTCATGTATATTTTCAGTATCCTAAACTATAAAATCTGTTGGTAGAGAATATTGAATGAATTTACAAGAAGGAAAAGAAAAAGAGAAGAGAAGAAAAGAAACTAAATTCTCAGACAACCATAGCATCTTTTTCTTGCTTGAGTCCATTATCACTTGTACCAGGGTTGGTACCATTGCTGGTCTCTACTCCAACCCCTTTCTCTTTCTTAATCCAAAGCCAAGAGGCATGAGCCCAATCCCATAAATGTAGAACAATGTAAGTCCCGATTCCGCCAATTAAACCGTATGCTATTGAGTAAGTTAGCGGCATCCCAATTAGTGTGATAAATGCTGGTATTGCCTGTCTCATGTCATGCCAATCAATCTCAAGTACTGATTTCATCATTAAAACTCCAACCAGTACCAGAGGTGGCCCCACTGCCCAGGCCGGAATTGATGCGAGCAGTGGTGTGAAGAAAAATGATAATAAAAAGTAGGCTGAGACGGTCAAGGCAGTCAGGCCGGTACGGCCACCTTCGCGGATGCCAGTTGAGGATTCGATGAAGGCAGTAACAGGAGAGGTACCTGTCAAATACAAAACAATAAAATCAATATTAACCTCATTATGCAATTAAATACAAAATGAATCTGAAATTGCCTTGTACAAGACTCATATTAAGACAATATATTTTTTTTATCTCCTAGGGTTTTTTCACATGCTGTGCTGTTGCCTATATAATGTAGACACCTCAATTTGAATAACAAAACAATAAGATAACAAAATAAATATAATAAAATCATACCTAGGAGGGATCCAATGACAATTGATGTAGCATCCGACATGAATGCAAAGTACTGACCCTCAAAATCCCCATTGTTGTCTATGAAGCCGGCGAAACGTGCCATGGAGTAAAGTGTACCAGTTGTATCAAGAATATCTACATAAAGGAAAGTCACAAGAGCTTCCCAGAAATACCCTTGTCCTATGCCATCGAAGCTTAGTGCTCCGGCAGTGCTTTCAATTTTGTGCACGTCCACGACTTTCTTGAAGTATCTGTTTGAGGCAAACCAGAATTTGATAAAGGAAGTATATCTGGTATCTATGAAACCCAAATTTGAGAAAATTCTGAACTAATAATGTCAATGAGATGGAATTGTGTACCAAACTCCAGTATCAGCAATTCAAAAGAAAGAAAAAGGATAATCTAATAGATTGCCTATGTCAAGAAGAAAGAATGGAAAATGACACCTTTACATTTGTGTCCTAATGTTTTGTATGATTGATCTTTTGTACCAGTACTCAGAAATTTAGTGCTTTTATTTGTTTATTGTACCTGAAATTTTCATCTCCAGTAGCTGTGTGAGGGAAGGCAGTGACTTCCGTATTGCGAAACCACGACACGGCTGTGACAAACACAATCCCATAAATCATGGCACCTTTAATTCCCTTTATTAAACAATAGGCAATGATGACAAAACCAACGAATGCGAGCCAGAATGTTGCGCTTTCCATCTTTCCTCCGACACACATTATACCACCTGATGCTGACCCACCAGGCATGAGTGTAATAGTTCCATTGTCAAACGTCTCAACTGGTGCCACTGCCACACGGTTGGCCGTCGGGCATGCACCGAGTGTGAGTAGTGTGGATGAGCTGAAACCCACCAAGCCGACCCCTTGGTTGTTTTGTAGACCGATGAAGGCTAGAAAGAGACCAATACCTATCATATCACATTATAAATGTCAAATTTATACTAAATTTGTATTAAAATCACTAATCACTTTCATGAAAATAGAGGTCCAAATGTGGACACAAATATTGGGCATCTGATTTAGTCTTTAGAGTTCTATTAAATTATTAGACAAAATAAAGATGGCCTAAGTGTACATTTATGTTACGGTACATCCAGTTAATGTTTGTAGTACTATTTGCCGTTATTAAAACTGTCCAAATGGAAAAACTAAAGGTGCACATTTGTTATTTGTCATTTCAATATGGTTTATGTCAATCTAGGTCTAGTTCAGAATTTGTTTAATCATCCATTAAAAAACTATAAAAACCTCAATAATTGAAAGTTCCAAGTTGTATTGAAAGCTCCATGACATTCAAATTGACCCATAATTAATATAGTCCCAATTTATGGATGGAGTATATATACATGTGGGCATTTTAAATTTTTAGTTTGAACATTATTATCAAAGATATGGAAATTAAGGGTGTAAATTTTGATGGACATTAAAATTACCCAAAAAAAAAGGAATGTTGTGATCATAAAGTGTGTGAATTTATGTGATGTTTTTATTCCAATTAATTCTTATTTGAATGAAAATTGTTTGGTGCTTGACATATATAAACATCATACAAAAGATTTTTGTGACATATTCTAAATTCAAAAGAGCAAATTGAATACTTGGAAAAGGAATAATTCATACCAGCTGAAGAAGCTATACGCACAGGTTTCGGTACCATCTTTGCCATCTTCGACCGAAACCCAAGTATGGATATGAGAAGAAATATGAGCCCCTCAATAAACACGGCTGCTAGTGCAGTTTTGTACTTCAAGCCACCCGAACCGTGAAAGCCAACAACCGAATATGCAAAGTACGCGTTGGTTCCCATACCGGGCGCGAGTGCAAGCGGTAAGTTTGCAAACATACCCATAATAAAGCACCCGATAAGAGATGAGACGGCAGTGGCAACAATCAGGTCCCTGCGCACCTGGTCCAGACACTGTGAATAGCCGGCATCTACAGGAGGAAACTTGCATGATTCTGAAGGGTTGATGCAATCGTTGATTGTACAAGTCGCACCAGAATCCGAGAGAATGGAGGCATTGACAGCTAGGATGTATGCCATGGTGAGAAAGGTAGCAGTGCCGGCTCGAAGCTCGGTGGTGAAATTACTGCCCCTTTCTGCTAGTTTGAAGTACTTACCGACCAGGGACCGGTTCACGGCTATGTTTAGCCGACCCAGCCTGCTGTGTGGTCTCTGTTCCCCTCTTCCTGTCTCTACCTCCATTGATGGATGTCGCTCTCTGTTTTCTCTTTTCTTTCTCAGAGGAAAACAGAGACAAGGAGTACAGCAAGAGAGAGAGAAAGAGAGAGAGAGAGAGAGAGAGAGAAGCGGGGAATAAAATAGAGAGAGATTCCGAGAGGTGAGGTATGATTTGGGATCTTAAGCGAGTGACGATTTCATGGGTCAAACGAGAAAAGCAAGAAGGGATTTCTATCGTTCTAACCCAAAAGTCAAATTATTCAGTATTGTTTCGGGCTGGGATTCGGGTTCAAATTGGACTTAAAATTTGAATTTTCAAATAGATATTTTTGATTGGTCGTTGTCTGTCTCTGTCTTCTTTGTACATTTCTCTGTTCGCGCCGTAGGAGTGCTGATCTGGCGCCCGACTGTGAGGTGCAGTCACCCCCCGGTCAGATTAAACGAAGTTCACTCGCTCCTTTTCAAGGTAACGGGTTTCAGATGGTTGGGTGTTTGTACCTGATTCACTAATTAATTATTGCTATTAATTATTTGCACTTTTGGATAGTATGAGTTGAAAAGGATGAGTCAAGGAAAAGAGAATGAATTGGAAGAAAATATAATTTTTTTTTGTTGTTCTTAGTCAGGAGCAGATTCAGAATTATAAGCGAGTTTAGACATATAAATGAATATATCTTTTTTTCAATTTAAAATTTTAATTAAGTCCTGACACAATAGAAATTCAGATTATATTTTTATAGGTCTTAAAAAAATTACTACATTAACAAATACTTTTGAAATATAAACTCAGATACTGACCTGAACTACTCATACATAGATCCGCCACCCCCTGATTCTTAGTTCAATATGTTGAAACTCAATTTGAGAAGTAACAAATATAGCATTAAAAAATTTATTTTGTTAATTTTACCCTCTTATTAAATATATATAATCAAAACATGTCTAAACATAATCATACATGATTTGTCATATGCATATCACATCATCACGTCATAGAACCCCACATGTAGCCAATTTTGAAAGAAATTTCTTATTTTCCTATTAGTTAAAGTAGAACTATTAATCATGTTCATATTGAATCTCTAAAAATCAAGTTCACATCTTCATGAATATATAAAATCTAGTGGTGTAAAATGAATCCACAAATGTCCATTTCACTTTGAACCGCCAGGTATATATACTAATAAATTACATTTATATAAGAATTATGATAACAGACAACATAATTGCAGAAGAAAATAAGAATGAAATTTGGTGCAATTTAAGAATTATTTTATCATCCATCATGAATCAATAAAACCAAACTATGAATTATTCAAATTACACAATGCATGACATATTAATTTCAAATTTCTACAAATTCAAAACACAAAATTGTTATATTGCAGAAAACATATGCATAATTTTGTGTGTTTTTATTTTGATACTCATTTTCTCAATTATTAGTAATTTACTATTTCGGTTGTCAAAAAGTTTATGGTTGTCCATAAGTTTATCATCAATATAAGACATTATATTATTGTTTACCTACAAAAATATCCATTTAAGTTTTGTTTGAAAATCTCTTAGCTTCTTTTTCTTTTTTCCTTTTCACTTGATCTTTTGCATATTACTTGTTTTGGTAATAGGTCAATTGCACGGATTTTGACTATAAAATTGTGAACTACAAACTAGTTGCAGGATTTAAATAAATGCACAGCAGAATTATTAGAGACAATTCATAATAATTTTGTATTATAAAAACAAATTTAGAAATGCGGGTTGAGGATTCTCTGTTCTGCGAACTTATGTTGCAGTCCATGCAACGAATTATTTTGTTTTCTAGCCGCGAAATTATTTAAGAGTTTTGTCTTTTATCAATAAATATTTCAAGTTTCATATGTAAAAATTTAACGTCTATGATAATCAAGAAAACTATAAAAAATTTAAAAGTATAAATACATAACAAGACCGTTAATTTATATCATTAATTTATTTATGAATAATCTTCAAAGATATTTCTAATATACCTAATTTTTACAGTACATCTAACTCTTATACATAATATATATTTTCAAAAAATATCATTCAAACTAAAAATAATAAAAAAACTAAAGAACAAAAGTGGAGGAGGGAAAATGAATATGGAAAATTGGCAATCACTTTGTTAGAAAGGATCAATAATTTCTGATGTTTATTATTTTTGACTTTTTTTGTATTTGAACTTGTTTCTCTGCCTTCCTTGCCAAGTTCCAGCCTAGCTGGTAGCTTTAATTAGCCAACGACTGCCATTAGAGATGGATGATGATGATGATGATGATGCTTGTGTATTAAAAATGATTGTAGAGAAATATTTTGAGAACATATTTAATTGGTGTCTAGAATGAGGATAAAGAGGAAACTAACTTCTATCACTAATTCTCACATAGAGTATGAGATATTTTCTTTCTTTATTTTATTCCACATTCAAATATGAGATGGGTACTTTTTCAGCTAATATTACTAATATTTCTAAAAATTAACCTTATAGAAACGATACATTTATAGTCAGTTTTGAAGTATTTAATTAAATTACACAAACTGAAATATTTAAATTTAAAGAATATTGTGTGGGATAGTCAACTCAGAAATCAGCATCAAAATATCGCTTTCTAAATATCGTAACAAAATCATATTCTATGAATTTCAATTCTTTTCTTTAGACAAAAAAGCCAGTACGTAGTAAACTCCTTTTAATATTTTATTAACATATCTAGCTCCAAACCTATTGATTTACCAGTTTATTTACAGTCGCAATCTTCTGGAAGAACAGCGATGTAACTGATTAATACTCTGTTATTATTCAAAGGTAATTGGAGGAATTAATTAACACTTTCATTAATTATACCAACAAATTTCTAATCTTTAATTATTATGGATGCTTAACCGTGTGTATAATTACACCATCGCGTGCAAGATTAATAAATATGAACTGATTTTTTATTTATTTTGTATACAAATGGCTTATTATGTTTACGTTTTTGAATTTCTATATGACACTTGATTAAGTTCTCTTTTCCATATTTCTGTATGACACCAGATTAAGTTTTCATTTTTATATATATAGAAGAAAACAAAAAAATATGACCATGGCACAATTTGTTTTACTTATTAAGAAAAGTGGAATTTTAGTTAAAGAAAATAGAATAACTGTTTTAATGTGTTGAATCTAATTTGGTCAACTGTTTTACTTTTTAGAATTTTTTTAAATTAACTAATTAAGTATGTATCTCTTCATAGAATGTCGATGTTCATTGCTCTTTATACTAGATGCATGGTTTAAATGCAAGAGATATTTCATTCGGTATATGAATTTCATATTCAATTATCACGATATTAACGATCACACAATGTTTTCAATCTTTACAACTCTGCATGAGAGATTGTAAATTTAAAATTCGGATTAAGAGGATTCTTTATAGATATTTAAAGTTGAAAGACTTGACTCCATCTTCATCAAGATAAAAAAAAAGAAAATTTTCTTTATATGTTGTATTTGTATATTAAATTAGTATAAATTAAATATTAATTGATTAGTCATCAAACACTTTAAAAGATAATGAGTTAGTCATACCGTTTTGTGATTGGAAACCACATAATTCTGAAAATTAGATATATTTTGATACACATCTTATCTAAATTATAAAAAATAAATCAACAATTTATTTTATTTATTTATTTTGATAATATTTTTCAATTATGATTGTTGTCAAATAAACATATTTATCACTTATCGATATCCATTTTATAGTTATGTAGTAAGAACATAAGTCATTTCTATGGCACAGGAAATTCAATCACTCTCAATTATGTGTATATATTGCTCTTATTAGACAAGAAAAGAAAGTATCAAACAAAAGGAATTAAGGAAAACATTTACTTCAATCGCTTGTGTAGAAATTAGAGGCGCTTAGTAGTTTCAATGACAAAAATTTAATCCAATTGCATTCATGTCAGCATCTTTTTTTCAGAAGAGTAAATAATTCATATTTTCTGCTTTCAACTTCAAGTGAGAATGCTATATTTCGGATGGTGGTTTTATTTTTATATATTCATTGACTCGGAACAGCTGAGAGTGACCCAAATAGTAATTATTTAATATATTGAAGCGAATTCAAGTTGCCTTAATTGTCAAATTGGTCATGGATTGCTTTCTGATTGTAGAAACTTAATTGTCAAATTGTTCAAAGGACAATTTTTCTTTCTTAATTTCTCTTATATATTATTGAACATGTGTAACTTGCTACATTCATGATGGCTTTTCCCCAGGATAGGTAGCTTAATTTCATCAAATAAAAGAAGGGTTCAGGAAGAAATATCATTTTCACAAGTCAACTATTTTGTTCAATTTTATGAATTTAAAGAACTTACAAGACAGCTTTTATATTGATATTGATTGCTCCATGTAGTCAATTGCAACTAATGAATCTCGAACAAATACTTTTTATATTGTATTATTTATGTCATTATTTTATTTTTGGAGGAAGATAACTACTTTACATTCTATTGAGCACTCAATTGAAGTGTGAATTTTTAGTAGTAGCTTATTGGTGATCCAAAATTAGATAGTGATTGGGCTACATAGCAAAAAAGAAGTAAGAAACATTCGTTAGAGAAAAAAAAACCATCTTTTCTGTCAGGCCAATTGGGCCAATTTGAAAAACAGCCTTAAATGTTCTTACCTTTTCTATGGTACACTCACCTAATTTCATGTTAGTCTTTGATTTCTGCAAGGCCAGGTATTTGATGCAGACTTGTTGTAGCTTTTACATGTTGCTTTTTCATTATTTACCAAAGTATAATAAATTAACTAATAATCTAGCACTACAACTAAGTATCTTCAATATAAGAAACTAAAGCATAAACAACCAAAATGTTTTAAAAAATACATGATTAATAAACAGTAGACATATAGATATACAGATATCTTTGTCATTGGTTGCCACTGTCATTATCGTCGGAGTGCATTTACAGTGCTGTGAAATTTGTTACCAAAGAACAGCGAGACGGTCAAGCTCCAGGAAGCAAAAATCAAAATCTGAAGAATTGTGCCAGCATAAGAAGATGTTCATCATTGTCAGAAATTTTAATTGTTCGACAAACTATAATACTGCAAAATGGTCAACATGCTATAATCCTGCAAAATTCCGGGACCGCAGAACACCCCCTAACACAGGATGAAGTACCAAACATACATCACTCAACATTACGGACCAAAAAAGAAAGAGAAACAGACTATGATTGCTATACTACAAGAGTTCACAAATACAATTTTCTATTTACAAATTACAATACACAAACCAACATAACAAAAAATTTGATATATAACTTAATTACATTTTCTTGGTTTTTGATTTACATAATGGTAACAAAATTATATCGCCAGAAGTAAATACAAGGTAATAACCAGTTTAAAAGAAACAATCGATCCCTACTTGTCTATACAATATAATCAATGGTACAAATAGCACAATGTATCTCACAAAGGGATTTAAGCAGAAGCTGTAACAGCGTCTGGCAAGAAATTTTGCTTGCTGGTTTTGCACGCATGAATGATGGTGCACACATCCTTTGTTTCCAGTAACTTCTCTAGTTTCGCCAGAATCAAAGGACTATACTGAAGTACCAATCTCTTACACTGAGTGGAAATAGCATATGTGAGAGAGAACTTATTTAGCGAATCGAAACTTTTGAACTTTTCAAAAAAGTTTGAAAACTTACCTTGTTTACAAAATTTTCAGCCTTGTTGCATCCTTGCAGAAGTATTTCAATAATTTCAAACTGCCGATATACGATAGCAAGCTTAAGTGTATTATCAACAAAAAAAAATAACAATAAATTGAACAGTAAATCCTAAAGAAAAACCTGAGTGTCTGGATCTTTGAGCTTTATGGTGAGTTGTTCAATAACCTCCTCGCATTTCGAGCAAGTATCCTCTTTAAATTGCTCGATCTTTTTATGAATATTAGTAGCCTCTGATACCTCCTCAGATATGCAGAAATGTATTTTTTCACAAAATTTCTCTGGGCTTATTTTCTCTATCTCAGCAAACAATAGAGGGGAATAATAATCCACCAGTACATCACACTGCCATGACAATATAACATTATAACTTAAATAAAAATTAGTCTTAAACTAATGAATTCCCATACATTTTTAGATGGAAATCGTTTGTTTATTAAGGCTCATTGCATCCTAAAGCACAAGTAAATTACAGGAGAAAAGATGGAAATTTCAGCATGTACATAAACCTATCAGACCGGTACGGCAAGGTAATGGTTTTGGATCATTGTCATGAGTTATGTGGCATATTTTATATTTAATGTTTCAACTGTTGAGCATTTAAAGAGCTTCATCTAAGATATGCCCTTAATAAACAAGTACTGACAGAAAATTTCCCAAATACCTCCTCCTCAAAGTTATCTAATTTTGCACAATCCTGATGAAGAAATGCGGTAATCTCAGTTTCAGTTTGATTTTTCTCAAGATATGATAGCGCATCTGTTGCAAATTTTTCACAAATCTGGCACCACTGCAAGCTTCTTTTTCTTTCCACCAGCATGTTTTCCTTCTTAATCAGCTTGTAATTATCACCTATAATGGAAATAACACATAATTGTTTTACTCATTTACATTCATTAGATATGCATAGGTAAAGGAGAAATGTAGACTATTAATATGAAACCTTTTACAGAGCTAAAGCTTTGTTTGGCATCTCCTTTGCATAATTTAACTTTATCACAGAAATCATCCGGGTCCATGTTCTCGACTTCCTTGAGCAGAAGAGGTACGTAACGATCGACCAATGTAGTACACTGGAACAGAAACCAAGAAAGAAAATTAACATACCGACAAATGACAGGTATGACCTTATCACTCCTTGGTACCAGTAAGCATACCTGCTGTTTAAGGTAATCTACTTTGGAGCAAACAAGGTGAAGAGCACTTATAATCTCAGTTTGCGTCTCATTTCTGGAAAGATAGTCTAAAGCTTCTGATGCATATTCTTCACATAATTGACAGAATTGTGAGCTTTCCACAGTTCCTAATTGTACAATGATTTCTTCTGTTGGCTGTGATACTTCAGTGGAACAAACAAAAAAGGAAATCCAAATGTATATATTAACCACAAATGAATTGTGAGCTTTTCACAGTAACAATGTGCATGGACATCTATTTAACATGGTTCTCAGTCAAATTCTATCATTAATACTGTTTAAAGATTTGAGAGAACATACTTTCAGCATGTACCACTAAACAACATACTAGTACTGATCATTGACAATTACTATGAAATAATTCCTTCTTGAAGCAACCAGTAGTATTGTCAATTGTAGCTGAGTTTTCAGTCACATAAATGCAACATCAACGAAAAACAATGATTTGATACTTCAGAAATTGTTTTATCATGTCAATTAAATTAACTTATTCTTAAATTTACGGGTGAATTTGTTCAACAGCCAAAAATTCTTCATTTATCAACCAACACTTGTAAAAGAACATATCTAGTTTGAATCAGTGATGCAAAATTGGATTTAAATTCGACGGCTAATTGTCGAACTCAATACTAATTGAACTCAAGAAAGGTTCCTGGGTGTTGATTTGGGTTTGGCAGTCGCAAATTCAGGTACATGTCAGTCTAATTGCAAACCAAGAATTCATGCTGGTATTGATCTAGAAAAGAATACTTACCCATAGTTTGTGAAGACAGCATAGTTCTAGCATTTGTCAGCACAAAGCAGAAAACCAGTGCCGAAAAGAACAACATTTTCTTGTATGAAGCCATTTAACCTATACACAAATTACAGAATAACTAATTGCACTATAAAAAGGTAAATCAAACCAGAGGAGATCATTCAAATAGATTATAAACCCAAAAGAAACATAATTTCTAAAGAAAGAGAACTTCTTTCTACTAATCTTGTGGCAGACAAACCAAGCAAATAATCTCCTGATTAATTACAAATTCACAAACAAAAATTGGAGATGGAGATGACAAACAGAACTTACATAGGATACAGGTTATACAAGAAAACACCTCCTTTACTTCTTCCTCTCTCTTCAATCAATCGACTACTCGACAGAAAGAGAAAGAAATTAAGAGTGGACTCTTTACAGGAAAGAGATAAGAGTTGAAGAAAAAAAAGAGGAGGAGACATTGATTCAAACGCAAAACAAAACAAGACTTGGCTTGCGTGATTTCTTTTTCTCAATAACTAATTAATAATTAATCAGGTCACTTTCGTATGGCCAACCTGTGGAAGAGATTAAATGAATAATAGCATGATTACGATACCATCTCTCTGATAAGATTGGAAATTTGGAATGCGTCCCTTTTGCGTGGCGTGCAGTTCTGTTATAATCATCCCAACGTGTTGGTTACGAGCACACTCCTCCTCTCCAACCAACTGAGTCGTATACTCGTATCAAGGAATTGTTTTCTATCGGATTCGGAACTGGAAGTGTAAAACAACAAAGCGAAAAAAAATTGTTCGTCGACAGCAGGGTTCGAACCTGCGCGGGCGAAGCCCAACAGATTTCAAGTCTGTCTCCTTAACCACTCGGACATATCGACTCTTTCGTTCTCTTTGCAGAAATTAAATATAAGGTATAATTATAACTATAAATACTAGTGAGCTAATAACTGTAGCATAGAGGCCCACTTATTATGGGCTATTAATTATATTGGGCTGTAAATTTAAGGCAGAAATAAATTTGAATTAATGAAAGTTTAGGAATCAGGACCATTTTCTCACCAAGGCAACTAGTATTTAGCTAAAATAGCTATTGCATGCAGTCCCTTTCTCTGCCTAATTCTTTCATGTGCTATTTGTGCACTTTTTAAATGATTAGCTTTCCTTTGTGCTGTTCATATTTTTCAGTAATTGATGTTGTCGGTATCTTGTACTCTTTTTGTTGATTGCAATAATAAAAAATAAGTGCAAGACATAATGACTTTTTTAAGCAGTGATATATGTATGCATGTAACTGTTTTTGACAAAAAAAGGCTGATGCTGAGACTGAGTCTTTATGTTGCATGACATATTTTAATCAGATTAAAGTGGCATGCAAGCACTTGTTCAACTAATCATGGCCTTGAGAAAATTACATGATTTTGGTTCAAGGATTTGTCGCTTGTAACTAACAGAAACTAGATATATGTCGTTGGATGTGATGTGACTACCAAACAGATTTTATGCCTTCTTTTCTTTTTTTATGAAAAAAAGAAAAATTGATGTGAATCTGTAACCAAAATTTGGAGTTTTATATTTAACCTAGGTCACCCAACTCACAAAAAAGTCTATGATCTACAAACAATGCACATGCTTGGTTTATCCTTTAGTTAGCTTAGTCAACCATACATGCACCCTCTTTGCTTCAATGGCTTGTTATATATGTTCTTTCTCATGGAGACTAATAAACCAAGAGAGTACACATGGCTTTTGTGTAACATGAATAGTTTCCATACTAAGCAATGCATGTACGCCTCTTTCAAATCTTGCTTGATGAATCTTGGAAATTTCCACACTTGTTGAAATGTGAATATATGATCTATTGATCCTTTGGTTGGTTTCATTAAGCGTACATAGACGAATTGGTACATACCGGTATCGATCGGTCTGTATTCTATACTAATACTAAGTCATGGTAATTGATTAGCATTCGTCTGAAATATATATACAATATATTTTTATGAGTCGTTTTGCTATGAATCAAATTTTTAACGAAAATGTATTAGAAACAATTGCAATTGTTGATTTTTTTTATCAATAATAGTACGATTCAAGTTGATTTTGATCCATAGTAGAATTGATTTACTTGAATATTATTTGATTGACTAATAGCAATATGAAAAAAAATTAAATATTTAGTATCTACTTTTTTTCTTTTTGTAAACAACAAAACATATTGGAATGTAACAACTAACAAATAAGAGTTAGACAACATGAGGTCCGCCGGGCCCAATTTATGTTATCCCCATTGATTTCAAATATTAAATGGACTTTAATGCATTAACAGTATTTATATTCAATCATCTGATTAAAAAAAATCTGAACAATTCAATAACATGTCCATGTACTTGAGCATCATCCAATTAATTTAATACAGAAATACTGGTATTTCACTAGTGATTCCACATGTTGTTATTTGTTAATTACTTAGAGGTAATACTCCTAAGTTCAATGCAGTAAAACCTGAGTTTAGGTCAACTAACACACACACACACACACACACACACACAAAATAAAAAAAGAAAGAAAAATAATTTAGCACTCTTTGTTAATTAGCTGCATAATCAATGTGGATCTTGGGAGAAGCAAAGCAATTCTTGGATTTAGAAAAGAAAGCAATTAAATTAATTAAGTTGCTGTCCTAGTCGTTGGTTTTGCAATGCATGTTGTAGTCAATTATCTGTTAGAACAGAATTCTATGGCTCCTCTAGCAGAAGGATCTAATGTTTGAACAATGCTGGCTTCTCTTCAGATACCATATATATTATTTTCATTTTTTTTTTATATATCACACACTTTACAAGTTGATCTCACAAGTTATATTTTAGTTCTACCAACTATTAAATCGAAACAATAACACCCGCCTTATTAGTATAAACAAAATCAACGGTTTGAATTCAACATGTAAATATCAATTTTGAAATATAAATAAAAAAAATTGTGATATTTTATAAAATTAAAAATTTATAATATTAGAACTCTCATCTTTAAATAATTCACACATATTACGAATCATTGACGAAATAAGATTCAGCTAGAGCTAACTTAGCTAAATTTTCAATTGCCTATTACCATTGATATTCTTTATTCTATTACTAATAGATGTCGGATTATGAATGAACTAAAGAGAAGCAATTAATTCCTTAAAAAAAGATAATGGAAAAAAGGGATGCGAGAGCCCCTTTTTTTTGCATTTTTAATTGAAAAAATAAAGAATTAAGGGTTCCAAAGGGGTTTATATTGGTGATGCCAATCAGTTCCCTTTGGAAATGCTATCCGTCTTCCATGTGGTTCCGGCTCCCCTGGTCCTGTCATTATCAATTCAAATAAATGGTAGAATCAGAAAATAAATTGATTGTAATTATTGTATAAATAATTACGGATGTTACTGTGACAATAAATGCTAGTATGTTTAGCAACAACCTAGATCTGATATCCAACTGTCAAAAACATTAAAAAAATTAAAGAAAAAAAACCAAAATAGCAAGGGATTTTAACAAAAAAAGAAAAAGAAAAGAAAAATGTGAGAAATGATAGCCCCCACCAAAACATGGCTCCAGAACCTCATCACGTGCCTCATCACGTGCTTCCCTGGACCGTCAGATTTTGAACCACTTATTCTAATGGTGATATTTCAAGGCTTTCAAAAAGAGCATAAGATTCATACCTCTGATTGAGCTATAGAAATGAAAGACTGAATTGAAGCAGAGAAAAGAAATAAAAGTGGTAAAATACATTAAATAATTGAGCAAAAGCAGCTCTAAAATTAAAATTGAATGACCTCATGTGGAATTAAGCTTTATAATATTGAACTTTTATAACTCGTCACAAAATCACAATAACAGACCAACAAATTTACAATTTAGCTTTCCATTTAACCCGTCATAATGGAAATAAATTAATAATGGATGAACATTTTTCCCTTCAAAATATTTTGCTGCATAGTAAGTATACTGTTACATAGTTTTATATATAGAGACAGAAAGAGGCTGCAATTTTTTTAAAATTTTGAAAATTAATTATATTTTTTTAAGATTCAAAGAATTGTATTATGATTATATAATAAATTTATCAGTTCAGCCTCCTTCATATATATTTATATTTCTTGCCTTCCTTCCTCTTTATTAATTAAGCACAACCTATATCACAGTGTATTTACCTAACATTATACCTATATTAATGATTTTTAAATAAATTCATAACTTTATTTGAACAAGTTAAGAAATTAGTCCTCAATTACCCACATAACCATCTCTCAATAAAAAATTTGTTAGTTTCTTAGGATTTTGTGATATAAAGACTAACACAAATTTCAAAAATTCTCTAATGCACCAAAATATCTACTCATGCAGTGAGAATCAAACTAAATGTGTAATACAAATCAGTTTATATATTTATTTTGTTAGAGAATAGTGCTCTATGTGGACGTGGTTGCCTGTCTCTACAGTCGAGGCCTCAAAGTAGAAGCCCTCCGTCGGTATCTATCAGAAAGCTGCTAGCGTCGATGAACTCCTTGCTAGCAGAGGTTAAGTTGACAACACTTAACACTCGTAACTATTTCAAACGGTGAAGCGACAGAGTTTCGACGCGAAAAAGCGATGTTTGAAACTCTAAGTGCGCACCCCCTTTTAGAGGGTGCTAGGAGAGGGTCTGCCATGCCTCATCCCACTCAAAACGTGGTTGAGCATGGGCATGGGTTGGTTCCCGCATTTGGAACCATGTCTGGTAACTGACCCAACATATAACTGCTCTCATAACCAATCTGTTGCGGCCCATAACACCTCATATTATAGCTCGTAGTACTGTATTGCACACCGCAACAACGCTCCATGTCACCCCGTGATAGCAGCACGTGTTACAACTCGCAACACCTAGTGCTGCAACCCGTGATGCCTTGCTGCGACACGTAACACATCCTGCTATGACCCATAACAGCTCCGTTTGAAGTTTAATTTAGAGATCGATGTTTATCCCATAAAAATCGGGTTAAGTTCGTCATCCCATGACATTGCTCAATCATCACATGCTTGGTCTAACTCACAATCTTTTAGTGTGACTCAACGAGGATCTATGTCATTTGACAATAGAGTTAAAACAATTATAACCTATAAGATATGAGCGGCACTTAGTAATGTATAACACACCTACTCAAATGACATAGATGATATATATTATATGCTATCACGATTCTCAAACAACATTTATTTTATGTCAATTTATGTCACATGATATCCCTAATGAATCCAATGTAATCTTGTGTCATCCTTACAGATTTATCGTACTCTTGATTTTCAAAATTACATTAGTAATAATGACTAACACTAATTATCTCTACACAATCACTAAATCATTTCATCAAGTTGCAAATGAATATCATCACTCACATAATGATATATGTGAGGGATACTAGTATTCTTGATTAACATATTCTCGCCGCACAAGAGATACATACTGAGATAAAATCTATATGGTTAACAATTACGGACAACGTTAAATAATACTCATAAGTACATATTCGTCATATGAGAAATATACTATTTCATCCTTTAGAATTAAGACACACATGAGACATCAATGATACTAACACAATTATGATGTCTCATCATGAGATCAAGTCCAATATCATATTCTCCAATATATATTTGTGTAATTAAGCCGCTAACAATTATCATATGACTTGTGAAATATAATCATTACATTAATCCACATACGAACTGATATTATCCAATTAATATTCCTTTCTAAGTGACAAATTAAAAATATTTTAGAATAATTTTTATGTTATATTATTATGTTTTATATTTTTAGATCCTCAACCTAAAAGGTAAATAAATAAAAATAACTCAAAAAATAAAAAAAAAATATATATATCACATAAATAAATTATTCGAATTACGTATTTAGCTTTTACATTGCTACACTAAAAGAATCATTTTTTTTTCATGCAGATTCTTTTTGCTTTCTTTTTTAGTTTGCACTTGTCATGTCATGTACATAGTAGGCTCAAGTTTTTATTTTCAAATTAATTGATCAATTAATTCAAGTCTCTAGATTGATCTCACACATTGAACTCTTGTTAAAAGTACATACAAAAAAAAATTACCATTTTATATATTTTTTTACTTTTTTAGTAACAGAGGAAATTCATAAATTCTAAAAAAAATACATTGTTTAATAGCGACAAATTTATGCCAATCTAAAAAATTTTAGAATTTTATCCTGTAAAATTTTAATAATTTAAAACTAAAACACTGACTAATGCATTGTTTCTAAGTACATCAGTCTCCATTTTTGTATATTTTTCTCACAAAAGGTTTTTATTGATAGCAATGGTAATTCAAGCTCCGAATGTTTGTTTCGTTTTATTTATGGTTAATTATTAGAGCTGCAGTAAATATGCACAGTACTTTTAACGAAAAGTTATTCAATTTGGTCCTTCATTTCATTATTATATATATTTATATCATCAGGTATCATGCCCCATGCATATAACAACTTCTAACCTATCAATAAATTAAGAACATGGGTGAACAGAAAAGTAATTAATAAAGAACTTGTATATATTTACCTTTTTCTTCTAGTTATTCTTGACGAATTTTTTTTTTTCTGAATTAGGTCTTGAGCATTTGAGTCTTATGTAATGGGTTACTTTCTCGTGTACCCATTTGAGCTTTTAAAATTATCAATTTCTTCATCAAAATATCAAAATATTTTATCGCTATATTTTTTGTAACCTACCATAGACTTGATACTAAAAATTTAATTGACCATTTTTACCCTCATGAAATGGAGATATCCATTTGATAATGTAATAATACAAATTAAATAAGTATAAAAGAGGAAAAAGTACTGCATCTTTGAAATTCATTATATCATTATATAATTAAACACAAAAAAAGAAAAGAAAATTACAACTTTCAGATTTCATAATATTAATTGCTTTTATCCGTTTTTTTATTTTTCTTTTGTCTTAGGCAACTTTTTTGAGTAAATTATAAGTTGTTATATATATGTATATTGATGATTTTATGTAAACAATGGTAACAGGTGCATATGTATTCAAATTTTAACAAGTGAAACGTTTCAAAAATCTTAATTTTATTTTGTTATATATTAAAAGGTTTCAGGTCCAATATTATTTTAAATGGATTCATCTAGTAATCCAGTGACTTAATTGTATTTTAAATGAACACTTTGAAAATTGTATTTTTTTCTCAAAAAAACAAATGTTAGTAATGAAGTCCAACAATTCCAGTTCTTATTAAATTAAGTGTTCATTCTTGTTTTGGACTGTAAGAGAATAAAATGAAAATAAATGAAATGGCTCTTATTAAATTTCTAGTACAAAACGTCAAAATCTATGGTAGATTAAACCAATAAAGCTGGTAGAGGAAATGATATTAAGTTTTTATTATCAAGGCCTTTAATTTAGAACCATTAATATCAAATCACTTGATGTATCATAAAATATATGCCGGAATCTCATTATATTTTGTAACTATGATGAGTGGATAACAAAAACTATGTTTATTATTATTGAATTTTAAATTTAAACTTTATTTTTTAAGATTGTCAACTGATTCCCTCTTATACGATTTGACAATCGTATTATGTTTAACCATCCAATAATTGAACAAAAATGGATATATAACTTTGAATAATTGAATAATTTAATGAGAAATATGCAATAGTCATATTCCCACAATAATTTGGACCTTTATTATAAACAATTTGTGTACATGTATATTTAAAAGAGAACTGTGTCAATATTTTTTTTAAAAATAATAATTTTTACGTTCATTTTGACGGTCAATAACTTAATTTTGTTACTGACTTAATTAGCAATTCCTAATCCTGTTCGATAAAGCTAGAATCTCGTACTTGTGCAAAATCTTTTTCCAATAACCATCCTACTAATTTGGTTCACGTTCTTAATCCAATATCCAATATGAACTCATCGAACCAAGTAATGATATGCGGGTCCCACGTATTCGTAGAGTACATTATTTGAGATGAGCAGTTGAATATACTACATATATACATACATACATATATATATAATATATATATATATGTATATATATATATATATATGTATTATTGGCTTCATGTCTACCTATATATAATCATTAGTTCATATTAACAAACTTTCGTACGAAAAGTAATGGCCCTTTGCTTGCTCATGATCATCATCATCTTTTTAATTTGCATCTTTAGTCATATTTAGGGTTTTTAATGTACAAAGTTATTAGCTTGATTAGGAGTGTAATACAAGGTTTGTATAAGCATGCATGCACGCATCATGCACCGCCCCACCTTTTAGCAACTACCTCTCTACGTGTATATATATATATGTATATGTATATATATTTATGTGCTTTATTAGTAGGTTTTGTGATTCTACGCTCTCGCATATTAATTAATTTAGATATAATTTTTCTTTGAGAAATTATTCTTACGTCTCATATTTTGCAACTCTTATCTGCATACAAAAATATTTATACTAAATATATAATTTATTTATTTTTGAATTTGTAAGTATTTATAATGGGTATAGAAAGTGTTTATCATTTTTTCTTTTCTAGATGATTATAGAAAAAATGAAGTTATAAATTTTGTGCATAAGTATAAATACAACTTGTATAACTTTTAATCATAATAATATAAAGTATAAACACTTTTATTATTAGATATACATATTTTTTAAAAGAACTATAAATATATTTAGAGTGCAAATAAAAAATGTGGTTAAAGAGTGCAATTATCACTTTTCGTTTTCTTTTAATAAATAATAGGACGATATCTTTTTTTTTTAATAAATTACTTCTAAGTGGTACTAGATTTTGAGTAGTGGTTGAGGAAAGAGGGGCCAAAGGAGGCATTGCACATTTCCTATTAATTTTATCATTTATGTTGAAAAAATATCATTATTGATACTATTATTAATATTGAACTTATAATTTATGTTAATTAAGTTTAGTTACATATTGATGACTTTATTATTCAATTTATTTTGTACAATCTTTTTTTAATTTCTCTTAAATACTGCTAAAATAAATAATAACTAATTTAAGTTAAATAATATAGTATTATATAAATAAGTTGAACTACAAAGTTATTAATCTGAAATAAAACTCAATTAATATAAATAATAAACTCGATATTATCACAATATTTACATACTAATCACCCATTTAAAATATTCTATTTCCTTTATTTAATTAATGCAACATTGGTGGAATCATTTGTCTCTCATCAACCAAAACAAAATTAAGGTTACAAAAATAAATATGAAAATAATAATGAGATAAGAACTCTGGTAAATGGTAATTCATCCACCTACATACCATGATCCAAATATTCCAAAAAAATTAGAAGCGCAACCACCTTATGACAAAATTGACTCTAAGATCGAAATTTCATATTGTAACATAGTATAATAAATCGTTCTTAAACCATACTATTTTAGATAAAAATAAAAATTGAAGTCACTAAATTTTAAATGTTGCTAAAGAATTTTTATTCAGATTTCGAATTTATGATATTTTACATAAAAATATTATCTTTATTATTAAATTAAAGGATATCATAAAAAAAATTTGAAAAAAAAAAGTTCAATTTCTTAGAAACCTGGCGTTTGATTTGATTGTCCAGTGAAAATGTCAATTTCTCAAATTTTGACAATTTGGCTATCAAAACTCGAATTCTGAAAAATTGATCTTTCTCATTTTTACAAATGTTGCAATTTCATTTTTTATTTTACAATTTTTTTTCGTTTTTCTGACATAATTTTTTTTTTGTAAAAGGAACATATTATTTGGGCAGAAAGTAACTTCCACAAAATTAAAAAGGAGAATCAAGACATTGAAAATTTTTTATTCATATTTTATTTTAATATTATTTATTATTTTCCTTTCGAATATTTTTTTATTTGAAATTAGATGCAAAAAACAGCTAGACACGCGCCCATTAATTATTACACATGATATGCATATATAATTATTTTTTTCTAACTTAATTAATTAATTTATTTTGGATTTGTAGTTGGAATTGCATGTATTCGTCTCCAATAGACCAATTTATACGCTGCCACTGATGCATTGCTATCAATCGATCTGTCATAATTCACCAATAAATTAATTAAATGTGGTTAAGGGAGCAAAGATATATATCCAAAAAGCAGAGCAGTCACATCTTATTGTAGATACTTAATTATTAACCACTAAATCAAAATGTGATGCTTATTGGAAAAGTAAATAAAGTGTAGTTGTTAGTTTCGTATGCATAAATTTTTATATCCTTTAAAGCTTTGTGTCATTGTTATTTGTTAGAATCGTTTAATTAAGAATTAATCATGTTCATAATTAATCCGACGGCGCAAATCATCTCTCCTTCGTTCTCAGAAATTTCGACGGCAGTCTATCTGTAAGAGAATGTGTAACGGGTCTTTTTCACACGCTAATGGGTCTAAAAATAAAGGAACAGCATCAGCTTCGTTCGGAAATGTTACAGCGGATCGTTCGAAAGAAAACCGTCGCGTAGCACATGGTAGGACCTACAGGCTACAGCCACGTGTCGTCAACAGAAGCGGAGGACAGATTTGCAGCCGTCTGATCTTAACTTCCATGAGAACTAAAATGCACTCACACCGTTCGATTCGTTCAGTGTAATTTTTTTTGATAAGCTCATTTTGTTTTTCAGAATGTTTCAGAAGTCTGTGTTGCAGAACCTATGGCGGTTTGTGTGGCATCACTGTGCTGAGACGGACTCTAACCACATGGAGCTGACCCGCGATGGGATTCTGACTACGACTTGCCATAGAAAACCAAGAACAAACGACGCATTTTTCGCGTGAAGGGGCCCGCATGACTCGCCTAAGCACCAGTAGGAAGTACTGTGTTGCAGTGAGCGTGGTGATCCAAGTTTTTCTATGGATCTGGTCGTGTTGTCGTTTGTGCCAGTTGCATGTTATTTTTATCAAAAGCTCATCTGTCAGATCCTGATCACGCGGTTCAGACTGATCTTGATCAAAGTGTAAAAAAAGTCGTCGAAAAAGTACCTTAATGAATCGTTAATTGTCAATATAACTGCCAAAAAATGATAAAATTTCTATGCCGTACTTTATTATATGCGATTAAATAGGTATAGGTATGGAAGATAGCGTAATCGGCTGTTAAAATGTTGAAGAATTACCAACAACCAATGACTTTATTAGTTTTGTCAAATTATTTAACCATAAAAATAATCATGTGACTTTGAAGAATATAGTTGATTTTGTTGACAAAAAATTATAGATGGAAGACTCCTAGCGTGAGTGATGATCCTAGCTAGTTTAATTTATTCGGAACCAACATGTTATCAGTTAATTGTTATATAACTTAAAAAGAGTAAAGTTAAGGTGTTTTTAAGAGCATTAAGTATGTTGATGTTCTTAACTCAAAATTTATCAAATTAGTTTCAACGACAAATCAAAATTGCTCAGTAAATTGTTTACATCAAAATCTTGAAGGATATCAAATTTTTTATTTTTATTTTTAGAATTTTCTGGATATTTTTTTCAGATTTTTAAAAATAATTTTAAAATAATAATAAAATAATGAATACTTGTACGTGATAATAGTCAATTTTAAAAAATCTAATATAAGGAATTTGATGTAGTTTGATGAGTACTCTAAGTAGCTAGCTATAGTGGCACCATAGTAGATCTATAGCATTTTATCTTAAAACTATCTATGCCAAATAAAAACGACTATTATATACCACTACCATATATTAAAAGTAGCTTCATATTTGATACTTATTTGAGAAAACTAATTATCAAATAAAATAGTATGAAATTCAAGTTATGTTTTATTGACAATAAGTTCACTATACTTAATGTGCAATCTGGAAATTTTAAATAATACAATATAGGTATGTATCAAACATTATTTAAAATTCAAAACATGAAACTTATCTTAATCTGGTAAATATCGCTAGGTTTATATTGGCAATAGTAGCTATTCGTCTTTAGCTTTCTCACAATCGTATTTTGTGACAAAAAAAATGTTTTTTGTGGCTTTTAATTTAAATTTTTATTTACTGTTAGAAATTATACTGAGGTAATATAAAAGATAATATTTATTTAGATAAAAAATCATAATGTAGTAATGTATCATAATTTTTATGATAGTTGTTGCGCCATAGTTTCTTTAGATATCCTCACAACAAAAAAGAAATCATTATTGAGAATCTATCTTTGATTTAGTAATAAAAATGATGTTTTTTGTGTGGGATGTCGCAGATTCGAGATTTGAATGAAAGATTATTTATAAACATTTAAAATTGAGTGATTTTAACCATTATCATCTCAAATAAAAATAATACTGAGGAGTACCAGTTTTATTATATGCAATGAATATTTTATTATTAGAAGGACGAAAAACTTATTGATTTGTCAAAGAAGACAATTCAGATAAGTTAACAAACTACTTAGAGATACATACTAGTTATTTATTGTATAATATGATATGACTCTCGGCCGGTACATATAAATGTAATTAATATCTACATGTAGTTGTAATGTAACTCTTATACACGACATTATCAATTAAGTAGGAGTGTAAGACTGTTCACCAGATTTCGTCCTAAGAATAAAAAAAATATGTTGGAAAAAAAAGTTGAATTTGTTTCATTGATAAAAAAAAGCTGTATATATGATTTTATTTTTTTCAGTGCGATATGAAAAATTATCTAAAATATTATTGACGCAGTTTTGTATATCAAAATTTCCCTTTGTTTGCTCATAAAAAAAAGAACATTTTGAAAACATGTTTAACTTGATTTAAAAATTGAAACTGAGCATGCACATATACTTTTTTTGAAAAAATAAAAATCATGTTATACTGAGGTTTGGCGATTAATAAATTTTACATGATTTGATACATAAAATTATTAATGAAATTATAACTAAATTGTACACGGATTCCATCATAGACATGTGAATTTTTTATGATATTTTTTGTTGCACTAAAATATATCAACTTATTTTCTGGAGCAATTCATAATAGTTTGAAATTATTCAGCTCCTTAAGTAATAAGTTTGATCTTTTAATTTCGTTACAACATAAATTCAACACCAACCAAACATGCAAGAAGCTAGGCCATATATATTCCTATATATGAAAACTGTTAATTAATTAACAATCAACCAAACTAGCTAGGACAGTTCAGCATTAAAATGAAATTCAATATATTTCCCTAAACACTAAAAAAAATGTTGTACTTGTTCAAAAGGTGGTCTTGCTAAATGCTCTCATAAGCAGTCACACCTAATTAAGTGACACACACCTCCTCAATTCTACTTCTGAGCAAATGGAACTGATCTCTTTTGGATCTATTGTTGCTTTCTCAATGCAATTAAGACATGATCTGGCCTTTTCTTTTGTTGTTTTGCTTTTTATTTGTATTTTTATCTATGGTGATGACCTTTTGGCAAGCAAGGCAAGTAATTAATTTTGGAAGAAGTGAATAATCATTATATAATTAACTATATTTCGTATAATGCAAAGAGTTAGTCTGTCTCATATGCAAATTGAGTTTTGCAAACATCAATTTTCATTCCCAGTTAGTGGCAGTCATTATCCTTCATCTTTTGTGGTTCAGTAATTAATTAACTTCCTATGCATTTATGTATTTTAATTTACAATTTAGACTAGACATGTATATACTTTCTCAATCATAATTTAATTAATGTAAATTTTTTATGATATTGTAAATTTTATAAAAAAAATAAGTAGAATAACCAATTAATGATTTATTTTCACAAATAATTAATGATTTATTTTCACAAATAGAAAGAAAGAATGATAAAAAGATATCATGACAAATAATTAATCCATTACCAATTTTTTCAGGAATTTCATAATCAGATTGGATACTGTACCATCTAATTTTAGAACCCAATGCACCATAAATGTTATTAAATCTTTTAATAATTACTTATAAAATATCTCTCTCTATTACATCCCAACTCCGGCCGCGCAAATCAAGATCACCTCATTTTCAGGCTTACTTAAAACCCACTACCCAAATTAATTATTAATTAATTTACCCACAAAATCTCTTGACCTCATCTCATCAAAACCCTAATAGGATATAGAGAAAAATTAAAAAAAGCAAAACTAATAAAACTAATTAAATTAGAACTAAACTGACCGCCTTGTTTTGCTCCATTTATAAAAACCTTGGGGACCCCCAAATTATTTTCTTTACTGCTTTATCCCTTCCAACTCCCTCCCTCTACAAGATCTCTCACTAATCTTCTTTCTCTTAATCCACACAAACTCTCTCTCTCTCTCTCTCTCTCTCACACACACACACACACACACACACACACACACACACACACACACACACACACAACAAAAGCCTCTTTTAATTCTCCTCTTCATTGTATCTCTCTCTCCCAAGTGCTCCTTTCAAAAATGCCACCTACAAACGCAGAGAACAAGTCTCTTCCTATAAGCAAAGAGGATAAATTCTACTCAAGGCTTCTCACAAAGGAGAGCTCCGTTGCGAACCCTTCGTTTAGGGTTTACTACGGCCGTGCATCTGGCGCTGTGCCGTTCCTCTGGGAGTCGCAACCGGGTACCCCTAAGAATCCAATCTACGACAAAACACTACCTCCATTGACGCCTCCTCCTTCATACTTCTCCAACTTGAAATCTAACAAGACCCCTAAAAGGTCCAGAAGCAAGCCAAATCTAATCACCACTATACTGCCGAAACTCTCTCTCAAGAAAAGCCAAAGCCATTCTTCGATCTCCACTGCTTCTTCTTCATCGACTTCATCCACATCATCGAATCCTTCTTCCTCTCCAGCTTCGGTAGTGGGCCCACAATGCAGGCGTGCTAGACTGTCGAGTCCACGCTCTTCATTTTCATCGAGAGGGTAAATATGTTTCCTAAAATTTATGTATATTAATTATATTAAGGTGCAATGTTTAAGGTTTGTGTGCTCTGTATCATTTTCTTTATCTGTGTGAAGCAAGATGCTAGAGATGAACATCACCATTTTTCATATGGAGACCCAATTTTTCATTTTTCTGCATGTCAGAAAGTGACTATAGTTGTACTCTTTTTATTCGTTTTTCCAAATTTACGGATTAAATCTACACCATTTTTTAAATTAACTTCATTTTGTATTGTTAAGCCTATTGGCCTATACTACGTCGACAAGTTGTTCTCTCTCTAATATGGAATAATATTGTCTTTAATATTTGTCACTTCTTATTTATTTTTTCAACTTAAGTGTTGCAACCATAGTGAAAGATTTGTATCATGTTACTTTTAGTAAATTATAGATTCTACAATCAATTCCATTTGTGTGATATTCATTTATTTTTTTGTGGGGTTATAGGGATGACTATGATTCAGATGATGGTTCGCCGACCTCAATTCTATGCTTTGGTGGTCGGCATGGCCCGGCTGGCAGAACCAAGGGTTACAACTCAGTTGTGGTAATGAAGAATGCTCTTCTGGCTATAGTAGGCCATGGATCTGGCCATGGCGACTGAGGTACTTGAAGGTTATTTCTAATTAGTTGGAGGGTCTGAGTGAAAAGTTATTATGTGTATGTCTTAATTTGCTTTTTTCTTGGCATGTAGAAATACAAAACATTCATCTGGGATAGCATGCCTTGTTCTACCACAGATGAATTATTTAAGGGCTTGAGGCATGGTTGGTTGTAGTAGCTCATAATTTGTTTCATATAGCGATGTTTCTTTTGAAAAACAATAATTAATGTGCCTAAATCACATTTAAGATTGTACCAACTGGTGTCACACTTGCTACTCTCTCCTTTCTTTACTCTTGCTTTTCCTTTTGAAATAGATGCTTTCTTTTTCTTTCTTGTCTTTTTCTTTTTTACTCCACTGTTGGAGAAGTGAGATTATGATGGCATCTTTTTTTGTTGGATGTTATATGATAGCTAAGTCATATATTTTGAGTAGTCTGTTAGACCGGACAAATAATTAGATTGCTCTTCCATTATTTTTATTTTTCCTTTCGGAAAATAATCGTTGCATAGCCACTTGATTCTCTAAGATAATTGCAATATGCAGAAAAAAATGCAAAATACTTTTATCATATGCAATCAATGACGGAGCTTGAATGAAATTAATGAGGGATTAAAATATTATCTTTAATGTAATTATATGTTTTAAATTATTTTGAGAGGACTAACTGCAGTATAATTATAATAAAATATCTTAAATCTTTAGCACATATAATTAATTTTTTAAAATTTTAGGAGGCCTGTAGCACCTTCCGCTCCTGTATTTAATGATGTCAAGTAAAAGAATTATGTTTGAACATCTTCACTGAGTTTATATAACAATTTAGATCTACTTAAATTACTCCGACCGAATTGAAAATGCCAAAAACTTAATTTCCTATCTAAATTAATTAGAAAATAAATAAAATAATTAATTATGAAATATATATGAGGCAACTTCCTTGTGGGTATTTAATTTGATTGGGACACTCTTGTCCCAACATTATTTTGAGCGTTGTGTATTCTTACATGTGAGGAGGCATCAAGATAGAGAAACAGAAGGAAGGTGATTGTTGCCACGCATTGATTGTACTATTAAGGACCAGTTAATTAATGCATTCCCATTCCTCTTGTCTGTCATTTATAATTGTTAATTGTTTTTTGGTTGTAGTATGCCTTGTTTATTTGCTGTATATATTAACAAATTTCCAGACTTAATTAATTTGTGTTGGAATTATTACTTTTTTTTTCCAAATCAAGTCAAACTGCCGAAGAGCATCCCATGATAAAAAAATTAAAAAAAATTAACGAGAAGATGCTTTCTAATTAGATAATTATTTCATGGCGAGAAATGTGACATAGTTAATTAATTAATTGGAAGTTGACTTATATACGTCCGAATCTAATTTTCATAGTCAAATTTTGCATTAACAGATCACTATATATGTATGAGATTCTCAATTGATTTGCTTTGTATTTTATATAGTTCATTATTTACTTGATACTGTTTAAACTAAGCTGCAAAGTCTAACTTGGATTCCCCACAGACCACAGTATCACTGGACTGTTAATTTAAAATATCAAAAGTCAAAATGTTTACCTTGTAGGAATCCTAGATATAAGTAAACTAAATACTACTTGCAAACTAAGTTGAAACTAAGTTCAAACTTAAATATTTTAGGTAACACATATTGTGTATAATATTTAGCATCAAATTTAAATTTAATTATGCAACTTGGTTCAACCAAGTTGTATAATTAAGTTCAATTTTGATCAATATTACACATAACATGTTTTAGCTAAACTCCTACAATGTAAAAAATATATGACTTAGCTATCACATAAACATAATATACATAATAAACTTGGTTGGCAGAGATAAACCTTTTCTCATTTCTTTTCCTTTTTTCTCAAAGTATGAACCAATGACTCTAATTATGATTATCACTTTTATTAATCCATTCGTACTAAACAATGAGTTTGTCTCTGAAATCATTAACGCTTGTCATGATACAAATATATCAATCCACATAGTATAATAATTGCAGAGCCACCACTTGCAGAGCATAATCTATCGTAGACGGAGCCCAAGTCCCACCCGGTTTTATGAGGCTGTTTATGAGGCTGTTTATTTCACATGCATGACTGATTTTATAAATAGGCAGCACCATTGATGGATATATCATATCATGGGGCGTGCAACATGCAAGAGAGCACTGGTACATTTGCGTAATTGCATGCCACATGGGTACACCACAAGATCTGCTACTATCTTACCTAACTTGGTCTATTGACACCGTACTTTGTCAGATGTTTTAATTTCAATCTATATATATATATATATATATATATATATATATATATATATATATATATATATAGAGAGAGAGAGAGAGAAAGAGAGAGAGAGAGAGAGATTAAAAATAAGATATGAGTCAAGCCCCTAACTTATAACTTATTGAAAATATATAATATTTAAGAGTAAAAAGTAAAGAAAATCAAGATACCAGTTTAAATTAAATTATGAGTTAAATTCAATCGTGTTCATGTAAAAATCTATTAAATTATTGAGTTCGATCAGCCTAATTCAAACTCGAATCATGTTTAAATTCGATATGAGTTCAATTGTTAGTTTATTTAATTTATTCTGCTAAAAAAATCAAAGCATGAAATAAAATATTTTTAGATAAAATTTATTTAATTACAACTTTTTTGTTGATTTGTAATAAAATTTCAATTATATTTAAATAAAAAGTAAGCATCTCATGGTACATAACAGCCAGATACTTATAATTCTTTTTTTAAAAAAAATAATTACATGTCAACCTATTGCTAGTCAAACAAAACTTGTCTAAAATTTGGATGTTACTGCACATGCCTTGAGAAGACATTGTTACTCAAAGGTACTGGTATTGCTGAAACTGGTTTAATTTACCCATTTGACCATTTATCATCATATCGTATTTGTATTCAATAAGACGGGTAATGATAAAATTTTTTCATTAATTAGCTTTTCGTGTCGGGTATAAATAAAATAAATTTTGTTAGATATATAATTTGGTGAGAGTATGGATAAGAGTTATTTCATATCCGTTACCTTATATGATAATTGATAAATACAAAATCATATATTGTTATTATTATTCAATATAAATTAGATTATTATTATGAGATTAATTTATTCATTTTATATAGTTTTTATGTAATTTATGGTGAGATTGATTTATGTAATATTTTATATAAT
Source organism: x Bolboschoenoplectus mariqueter (assembly GCA_037678475.1). Lineage (NCBI taxonomy): Eukaryota > Viridiplantae > Streptophyta > Magnoliopsida > Poales > Cyperaceae > x Bolboschoenoplectus > x Bolboschoenoplectus mariqueter. Next base: position 1,755,228 of record CM075236.1, on the reverse strand, counting down.
TTCATTAAATTAGTAACTTATATTTTTTCTAAAAATATATAATGCGATTGATAATTATATTTTTTTATATTTTAATGTAAATAATGTGTTTGATGCAATATATTTAATTGTTTTCTACATCTTGTGATTAAATTATATACATTATTAATTTAGTCAGTAATTATCTATTATTCATTTGATATTTGTTAATCTAATAAGTATTGATAGAGTACATATAAGAGCAATTATAGTTGAAAATGTTATAGAGCAATTAAAGTAGATATAAGAGCAATCATACCGTATTCATTGATGCTCCTATATATCAAAGGGTGGCTAAAACTTTTAAATTAAGAATGTTCAATATGTAACTAAAAAATTAATTAATACTTGCTATAATTTCACTTGGGCGTTTCATTACACAAATTATAATGAGAAAATTATTAGTAATTAAAATTATATATAGTTTTTTAAAATCTAGATATTCAATTGAATATCCAACCGTCTTACTCGATCAGCATATACACCTAACTCATTCTCTTTTTTTTATGAGATAAAGATAAAGGTTCAAATCATCCAACTTTAAATATTTATAATGGAACTAGCTTGTTTTTTGACATCCATTTTATTTTGGAATTAAACCGCATGATTTCTGTTTTCTTTATAGTTTAGACTGTCCAAGCCAATGTACATGTTGAAGTCAAGTTTATGATAATGTCAGTGAAATATAGTCTGAAATGAAAAATCAATGTGCAGTCAAATATCAAATAATAGCAAAAAAGAAGGGGGGGGGGGGGGGGTTGTGGTACTATTATTGAGAGCGGATCCCATAAGGAAAACATCTGGAGACCTCCTTTTTGGAAAGCAAGGAAACACATATTTGTCGGTCGTGTGTGTATATACTGGGGCAGGCTTAATAGGAAGAACTAGCAAATTAACAGTACTAACTTGTACTTCATTACGGTTTTACTTTATATAAAGAACAATTATGTGTCAAAAACATCGCTTTCTTTTCAATTGCACTCTCTCAGAAACTTCCATATTCTTGGTGTTGGCCATCATAAATTGTCAATTAAGTCCCTTTGTATGTGCACAAGTTAAATTTCTATGTTTTTTTTTGTGATAAGAGTTTTCGTTAGTCTCGATATTTATTATTTTTTAAATATTTTTTGTGAGACTTAAATCAATGTCTCTTTACGAAGAAATGAGGTATATCACCATCTTCATTATATCTACAGTTCACGAAAACCTTTAGTCAGTGGTGTATATGCTGGGACAAGCTTAATAGGAAAAAAAAAATAGCAAATTAACTTGTATGTTAGTGTAGTTTTACTTTATATAAAGAACAATTATGTGCCAAAAACATCACATTATTCTTTTCAAATGCACTCTCTCAGTAACTTTCATTCTTGGAATTGACCATCATAAATTGTCAATTAATTCAGTCCCTATATATCTTCACATGTTAAGTTTCTTTGTTAGTGACTTGCCAGTTGCTACATTTCGTGTCAGTATGCAAAGAAACCACAGTCAAAGAGATCTAGAAACATTCAACTTGTTACAACTGAAAGCGAAATGTGGTAGCTAGCTCTGTTCTTATTAAAAAGAACTCAATTAATAGAAGCAATATGCATAAATAAAAGAGAGATTCTAGACCGACAACGAAATTGACAGGATAAATAATATAACAGGCCACATATATTGAAAACCTAGCTTTAGTGGGCCAAGACACCGACTTTACATATCCTGTTATTAGACTGGGCTCATTTATTGAGCCTGTAAGTTGGTTAAACTTGAACCTCCATTTCTCATTTTCATCTCTTCTCCATTGATACGTCGACTGGAGAGAGATCGAATTTTGTTTCATGACAAATGTAATGTAAATGGATATCTCAAGTAATTGTGCCAAATGGAGAGAATGAACAAACATATTTAGTTTCATGCTTTTCTCGTCTTACCATTAACCAAGGCTGTCATTAGCTTGAATAATTGACTTATTAATTACTTTATTATTCGATTTATCCCTTAAAAAATGTTTTAGTTCCCTTTATCTCTATGAAGTGCCCCTCTGAAAATGGATCATTGTTAATTCAATACGGATTTAGGATATGCATCAAAATTGTAAATTGATAATTCTAAGATAATTTAAATATCTTTTTTGAATTGGTGAAATTAAGATGAGCTTGAATGACAAACAAATGTCAAATAATTCTAGAACAAGTAATAGCACATTTGCATTGATAATAATTTTGAGTAAATCGAGCATAATGCTAAGCTCTATAGTTGTTTACTATATTCAATATTACTTTTCTACTAATACTTCATGTCTTTTTCCAAGTATTATCAATAATGAGATTAGCTGATTTAATGACTAAAATAATGCTCTATGTGTGTGAAAGATTACAGGTTTCTAATTCGGTTGAAAAATTCATTATGAATATCCAATATTAACAAATTTGGCCCATATATTAAAAAAACACTCTTATAAAAACCGGAATCAATATGCGATAGATACTTGCGAGCAAAATTAAGCAAATAGATATATAATTAAACATTGTACACTTGACACATAAGAACAAGGCAAATACTTTGCTTGTTAATTAATAATGGTACTTAAATATTAAAGCAAGTGTTAATGAACTACACAAGCGTCTAAGTGGGGCCCAATTGTTTGAAGAAAAATCTCTTGATGCCTTTTGGTTGATTCCATTTTAATGTACATTCATCGTTGTGTTTCATGCCAATATAAATATATATATATATATATATATATGCATGGCAACTTATTTAATATATAGGTTGGTAAAACATTGTATAAATGCTGACATCTCACCTAATTTTATGCTGATGTAAAATCAAAAGATGCACAGTTCAAGAGAAAAAAACAAATATTTTGTGAGGTTTTTGCAAATAATTGACCAATGTCTTATTAATGTACATACAAAAAATTTTATTTTTAATTGTGTTGTATTATGTAGCATAATATATTATCCGTCTATTTATATTAAAATTTATGTAAAATAAATTTAAAAAAATCTGTAATTCATCTATCTAAAGGTATACTGCGTAATATTACGGAGCAGAAAATCATAACCCAATTGTGCATGCTCAAAAAAATTGTACGGCGTGATGTTGAAGAGGATTTTTGGATGCTTTATGATATCATATAACAATCTACCTCTTGCATCATATTTTAAATTTCAGAATCCAAACAACTAACGCAAATTTAATCAAATCTTATTTTAATACTAAAAAAACAAAAGACTACACTTGTTTGACGGACCGGATACTACAAAGAGATCAATTGCTACACGCCCAATTACTTGAATTAAAGGACAATTTGATGCTTTTTAGAAATATGTACAATTGTTCATGTATATATATAGTAAATTATTCACAAACTTTTTATTTTGGCAATTCTAATGGTCATCCATATTTTTATGTATATCATGCCTTGACATACGTTTTATGAATAAAATTAAACTTAGAGTAATATAATAACTTCTCTTTTATTACTCAATAAAGGGTAATTAATTACTTTACCTTATTAGATGACTAAAAAAGTAATTGGCATTGAATGTTGAGATCTTAAGATCAAATGTTGAGATTCAATTTTCTTTATATAAAAAACTAAAATTTATCAACTATTAGAATTTTTTTCTTTGAAAAATCAACAACTATTATTATATATGGATGTATGTTAATACATGATGTACATAGAAACTTCAATTATCCTTGTTATTAATATGCTTAAGATCAGTAACAAAATTATTTATCAAGTTGAAAAAAATATAATTTATCATATTTGTATTTTATAATTAAATTTAAATTTGGTCAATGCCAACCTGAAACTCAACTCTTTATTTTCCATTATTAATTAATTAGAAACATATCTCCAAAAATTATATATCTTGAAGTAACAGCAAAGTAAAAGACAAAGTCACCTTCGGTTACTTTTTCAAAATAAATCAATCAAAACATAATTAGAAGAAAGGGTCGTTATGAAAATAACTTACTATATAATTCATGGTTATCCATTTCCGAACTTCAAACAAAAACTAAACTGTTTGAGTAATCTAATACTTTGAGAGGAAGGAAACAATGACAATTGACAACTGATAAATAATTGTAAAACATATAAAAATATAGTAAATAGAAACTTATGAATATGTTTTAGTTTTGCCACGTATTATGAATATGTTCTGAAAATAACGTACTTTATTTTTTTTTAAAAATATGAATATGTTGTAGTTTTGATAAATAGTGTATCAAATTTAGTACAATTTAAAATTGTTTTATTATTGCTAATTTTGTGCCGAAGAAACTAAGTCCCTAATTCAATATTTTTTTATGAGCAGTTCTGTTACGAATCAAAATTCTTATCAGTTAATGAATCATAATTGTTAATTTTAGTCTGATATTTTCATCTATAATTTAAATTCTGATTCATAGTTGAATTAGCTTTTTTTTTTTTTATGATAATTGTTTAATCACTTGTAATGATGATTAGAAACAAGAACTTATTCCATTACAACCTATCCCTTCTTTTATTTCATTTCATTGAGGCAAGCCCTTTTTCCAATTGAGTTTTGAAACAAAATAATGAAACTATTGTACAAGATTTCTTTAAATAAAAGAAAATGAAAGTGCTACAACAACACTGGTCCATGGTGATGGCATTTGATTGAGACCTCAAATATATCATTTTTTGTCAAAACAAGCTAACACAGGCACACATTTTTAAAGCAAAGAAACATATGCATACGATAACAAAACATTCAATATATATGCAATCAATGATTGGTTTTGTATTTATTTAATCTTCTTTCAGGCTTTCAGCACTGTGTGGCTTGGCTCCACTAACCTCACAAAAGCTTAAAAAGACAACAATAAAAAGAAACAAACTATTCCTTCTCTTTTATTGGCTGTTGCTATCTCTATTTACATTGTCGGCGGGGTTAATTTGTTTAGTAATTTTACATTTGGCAAGGATTTAAAAAAGAAGTATATTTGAGGAATGATGAAATATTGTATTTGTAATGTTCCATTGTAATTACAATTTTTGTATTAATTATTAAAAAAATTCAAAATTTAGTTCTATGAAATGTATGTAAAGTGATGATTTTAATTTTTCGAAAGTAATATATTCATATGAAAAATCGCCGACCTTTTTACGTACGAGCAGCTTGTTTTGCGTAATTCTTGCAAAAAACACAAAAATATACATCATTTTAAGAATTTTTTAACACCTTAAACACAACAATTTCATTCTTTCTAAACGAAAAAAGAAGCATCAAGCAGATGATTGGTTCAATTTGAATAAATGAGAAGAGAAAAAACACAGTCAGAGAGAGAATTAAATATATAATTGAAGCCTATAAAATAAATATATGTGCCATGTTTATTACAGAAGCCCATAAAACAAACTACTGTGTTAGAACTAAAACTTGAAAGCCATTCAAGGAAAAACTTGTACAGAAAAGTAGACTCAGGCCCAGTAATTATGGTGTCTAATTAATTATTTATAGCATTTACAATTTTAATTTTAGAGATGTGAAATGTTTTTCTAGTTTATTAAGTCTTTTTAAAATATATATCATTATTTGTAATTTATTTAAAAGTTATATGAGAGCGTCTCAATTTTTGAAATTGTATAAAGTTGTTTTTTTTTATCAATTGAAAAGTGTCATGTAAGTAAATTCACAATTATAAGAACATAAATATTCTAAAATTAATACTTAGAAAATTATTAAATTTGATAATGTGTAAATAAATTTATTTATGTAGTCGCACGGATAAAGATGCTCTTACATGCGGTGCTGATTTTAAACTTTTTTTGGTTTGCCACAAAAGAAAATGAATCAAATTTGGTCAACACCACGATCCCCTGTAGAGAAGAGGCCACAGACGATCCTTGTAGAATTATAAAGAACAAGGAGGCGAGTTCGTAGGCACCAAAGACGGGTCAAACAAGAATAAGCTTGACCAATTAGGCTATATCTTATCTGCTACGCTTACATCTCTAATCAATCAAACTTTCTTCATTAATCAACTAAGATCAAGGTACAGGCTAAACAATTCAAAATGAGAGCTGTGAAAAGAAAAAAGACAAAAAAAAACACTATTGATATTTTGAAGAAAACATGTGTCATGGTCCATGAAGGTCCTTTTTGTAAATATACAATTTGAAAGATTGAATTGTAGGGTAGGGAAGGAAGTTAGAATTAAGCACTTACTTTTTGCATAGTTTTGACATACATGGTAAACATACATGCTTTCTGTATTCTTTTAGACTAATCCTATGAAACACAAATATTACAAAATTGCAAGAAGTTTGAAATTAGATTACAAGTTAAGAAAATAATTGTAATTATATGACTGGTCAACGGGATGACAGTATGAATTAAGTAATTCAAACCTAACAGAACAACCTACTGTTATAAATATTTTGCACTTAGAAATTTGATATCTTAAAGGAAACTTGAAACATTTATTTATTTATTTTTCAAGAATCACTAGAAACAGCTTAGAGAATGGTTTTAGCCTTTTAGGGTTCCCTTTGGAAGGACCACATGCATTCTTACGTAAGCATGACAAAAACCAAAAACACATTATTCTTCAATTAGGCTTAAAAATTAAAATTTGGGCCTAGAATAATGCGTTTGGGCCATTTAATAATTGTTTGATTACTAGGCTACTCTCAGCAAATTTTGTCAATTAATACAAAATTTCTTGCTCAATTGCCCAGAAAAAAGTACAAGCAAATGAACCTTGAAGAAAAGGAAAATGAATAAAAACATGAGAATTGTTTCCATTGTTAAACTTGAAAATTTATTAGCACAAGTTATATAGATGACGAATTATACTGACAAATGGGATGTATGTGGGGCCCACCGTCGATTTTTCAATCTCTAGAATGTTCCTAGCACCAAAAAAAAAAAAGAGAGAGAGAAAAAAACAAAAATAAGGAAAGAGAAAGCAAACAGACGCACGTATTGGATTTATGTTTGGCACGTACTATGTATGTATAATCCTAAATTTACAAACAAGGAAAAGAATGAGGAAAATGGATAGGTAATGCTTGACCTTTCTGCTTTCAATATATATCTATTTGTTGTCTAGATTTATTAATCAAATTAATTAAATGGCTTAAATCATTCTCTTTCCCAAATATTAAAATAAGTCAACACCTCACATGAGCATGCAGTGCAATAGTTGGCACCCCCCCCCCCCCCCCCCCCCCCGCCTTCTCCTCTCTCTCTCTCTCTCTCTCTCTCTCTCTATCTCCCTCGTTCTGTCTCTCTCTTCCTCACAGGAGCATGCCTGAATGTCCACGGTAAGGTAAGAAAAAGGAGGTGCACCTTAGAAAAAAAAAAGTACGAATTTTGTACATAGAAATAATCTCGTTTTTACTCAAAGAGTTCAATTTTCTTTCCTTCTCTAAATCTACTACCTTGCCAAGTCTTATCTCCTTTCTCTCTTTTCATGGATTCCTTCAAGTAGATCGAAAAACTTGAATTATATTTGTATAAATTTGCCTTCTTTTTTCTTTTTAAAAATTATCCTCTAACTAGGTCTATATACATCTTTTTTCGTTTTGTTTATTTAGTAGGGAGAGATATGAAGATGAAGTAGGAAAGAGGATCAAGAGAGAATCAGATGCGCCAGATCATGCCATGTCGCGTCGTCAGATACTGGGTCCAGCCGGTTCGTTGAATTCCATAACACCATGTGCAGCGTGCAAGCTTTTAAGGCGACGATGCGCTCAAGAATGCCCCTTTTCTCCTTATTTTTCTCCTCATGAGCCCCAAAAATTCGCAGCTGTACATAAGGTCTTTGGTGCAAGTAATGTCTCCAAGTTGTTACTGGTAATGACTACGTAGATAATATAATACAATCATAATTTTCTATTTTCTTTTAGGAAATTATATTTCTGGAAACCCTAGAAATTACTGTACTGGTACTCTCTGATAATATGCAAACTTGTTACTTATAGATATAAAAGACTCTAACCCTAGTATTAATTTGGTTCCCTTTAATTTGTACCATTTTTATTTGAGAGCGGTGCATGAGGCAGGATTAAGTCCTGTTGTCATCTGAAATATTTATTTGTTACTCAACCATTTTTGTCCGCGACCGGAAGGATCTTGATTCGAAGTTTCAAACTAAATTAAGTCTATTTACAGTACCGAAAAGTGCATGAAATTTCATGTTCTTTTTTCTCAATGTGAAATTTACTGTTGATTAACTTATTTTGTCTCCCAACACAAAATCCATGAATTGATTACTTAGAAACTAGGAAAATCTATCATTTGTCATATAAACTGCTTGAATAATTTTCATAATTATAGGAAGTACCAGAAAGCCAAAGAGCAGATGCAGCGAATAGTCTCATCTATGAGGCCAATGTCAGGTTGCGAGACCCAGTCTATGGTTGCATGGGTGCAATTGCTGCCTTGCAACAACAAGTCCAAGCTTTAGAGGCTGAACTGACAGCCGTTAAAGCTGAGATCTTGAAGTACAAGTTTCGATCGGTCACAAATTCTTCCGTGCTTCCTACAACTAATGCAACTGCACTTCTTTCTCCAGCTGGACGTACCGATGTCTCTGTTGCTTCTGTACTGACAATCACTACTGTTCCGTCTGCTTCTGCTTCCATTGCACCAGCATCTTCGTCTTCATCCATGTATGCCGGTGCGGGCTCTAGTTCTACCGACTACAGCTCAATTACGAACGAGAACAATGTTTCTTACTTTAGTTGAGTGCTCGATCTTTTGATGTTTAATTTGTTTAGTATATGTATGTCATAAACCATAATGTTAACTTTCTAGAAATGAGAATGGAGGAGAAGGATGAGAAAATTTTTGTTGGGTAATTCTATTTCTGGTGTTAATTTTTGAATGGATTTATTAGATTTCGTCAATTTTAGGATAATCTTCAAATTCAAGCTTATCTGGTGATCTTGTGTGTTACTATGCTGCTCAACAAATTACATTTTCAAATTAGCTTTTACACCCATGGAAAAAATAGTTTCCTAAAATTTCTGTTAAACTAATTAATATATATTACACAAGCTGTACCAATCTTAAAAAAGGAATTTTCATGGGTAAATAGGGATTGGTTGCACGTGCAATTAATTAATTAGTCTGGCTACACTAAAAATCTAGGCTTCATATATTTCTCTCAATGTTTTTCTGTGCATTTTGGATCTCAAGTTTCTAAGCATTTATTATGATGCCCTTCTCCTCGGGGACAAAAAGTATAACCTGATTAATTATTTGATTATCCCTATGTACCTTTCAACACTGGGATCACAATCAAATTATTGTTAATCGATATTCGCAAATGGTATCGATCAGCTGGTACGTGTCTGGTGAATGCATGTTGATGTGATTGATAATAATTCATGCTGATTATTTATTCAAACCGCTCAATATGTATGTGGGAGAAATAATTAATCAGTATATGATCGTCAATTGCATCATCCAATGTGTTAATCTTCAATAATATTTCTTCAGACTAGACAATTCTTACTATTTAATTTTAAGAAATTCGAGTACTGATCAAAACCGCTCGATTAAATCAGTGCATAATAGTAAAATATTATCAGTACTGTTTTGCTAACAGCAATTAAATTAAGACTATTCAAAGTAAGAACTATTTTCCTCCATTTCCTCCTGTACCAGCTGTTCTCATAGATAGTGTACACCCCAATCTTGAGCCTTCTAATATATAACTTTGCTAATTTTTCTTTACAAAACGAGCTTGATATTAAATTTTATGTTTGTACGATAACTATACATAGGCTTCAATTCAACAGGCCCGTTAAGCAATTTTACTGGCCTCATCAATTGAAGTAGCATGAAGCAATTCTCTAGGCCTAAGTAATATAATTTGGGCCACACAAACTTTTAACTCATGTTGGTTAAGCCTTGTTGTCTTTCAATTAAAAAAGAATTCAATTACTATACTCACAGAAAGCAAATCAACAGAGTTAATTATCAAAATCACTGATATAGTATAAGTAGCAACCTCAAAGCAATCAATTTCCAATCTCATACTATGTATAATATAACCCAGGCCTAAAACAAGAAAAGCTACAGATAATTAAGTACTATATGAGAGAAATAACAACCACACTGCATGCATTTCAAATAAAAAAAGATAAAAATAGCACAACCATACTGAGCTTGAATTAAAGCCCACCAAGAATTATTTAGTTCTTTGACAAAATGAGAATTGATTAAGACTTAAGAATAAGTGCTAATCTAGGTTAATTGACCACCCTGCAGTTCTTCCTAATCTCACCTTGCGACCCGGTAAGTGGACTAATATCTCCCATCTTGATCATGGCTGCTGCGAAATCTGTCCTAAATTGACTCGGGTTTGTGCTGTAAGTCTGGACCTGTGAGTCGGTCGACCCGTTGTTGTACAGCTCTTGATCGGAATGCAGAAGGCCTTTTTGGTTTATGAGGTTCTTGTAGTAATAGTTGTCGAAAGTGTATGGTGTTTGGAGATCCAACGGTGCAAGGTTGTCGTCGCCCGAGCCAGATGTCACTGGGCAGTTGGATTGAGTTGACTGTGCAAAGGAGGTGTCTATGTTGGTGTCATTGTATATGTGGGACCGGAAGGAGGTGCACCGTGCATCACCAATTGTATGCGCTCCTGTAGTGATGACAATTTGGTTAATTTGTGTGACCACATTACAGTTAACATCATGTGTGCTTGTAATTAATGAAATTAATTGAAATAATGTAAAATGCTGTGCTTTAAATGCACAAAAGAATATTTTTTTTGTTTGTCGGTAATTTCTGGCTTGTCCTTCTGCCCACCTCATAGTTGGTAACTTAAAAATGTGCTGTAGGTCCTATACTAAATTTATACGTACCACTTCAGCTTATTACTTATACCGCTTTGTTGCATGAAATTTGGAAGTGCTAGATATCTAAAGACGATCTGCTTTCAGGATATAATTTTTGTGTCGTACCAGCTTTATATTATCTTAATACCCATCAGGATTTGTGTCATACCAGCTTTATTCATCCCCAGTATACTTGTTCTATAATACAAGTTTACCAGTTTCTAGAAAATGATATCATTTTACTATTATATTGTTGAAAAATATTATGTTTAGTACCAGAAAGTGTGACCATGTCAGTTGTGCTGAGACCCTGAGCAGAGAACTTTGAGATGAGATCTTCGAGGTTCGATGAGGGTGCAGGGATGTTGTTATTAGCACCAGACAGGCTAGCTGTCGTGGCATCCCTCCGTCCCAATTTCACATTCCACCTGGGCCCACCTAGCTGCAAGTTTGAAGTTTCAAACCGACTTTTTTAGTATCTAATTGTAACTGCAACATTACAAATACCTACAGATGTAATAATTGAAAGATGCTGCTTGTTAAAGACCGAATTTTAATTGGAACTTGCAAAACATTTTTTTTAACTGTGCAAAAGTTGTTGCAGATTATCATTGCTAAAATTTTTAAAAAGCTTCCTTATCTTCAAATGGCAAAAATATAAAGGGGATTAAAGCATACTGTTTTCTCTGCATGCAGAGCATTTTAGTAACTGAGAACAGCTCTGATTGGGTTTTTTAGTTTAAGAAAACAGATTCAGTTTCACTGGCATTATTCAGTTTCACTTGACAGTTCTGCTTTATTATATCATCTCATTATTTTTCAATTTGAACTATGCCTGTCGTAGGGATTCAATTATAACCAGAAATGAAATTAAACGTGCTTCATACTTACTATGACCACAGAATCTAGTGCGGCAATGGCAAGAATGTCAGCACATGAGACGACGCCTGGGCAAGCCGTCTCGACTGCAGTCTTTATATCATCTATCACATCAAATCCCCTCGTTGAGTCCTTATTAGGACTTGCATTCTTCTCTCCCGTAAAGTTTGTGGTGTCGTCTAGTAACAACGATCCATCACACCCCTATATGCAAACACCAAGAATTAATTATGAAGAAAATATTCTCACAAGAAACTGTATTAATCGGTCAATACAGAGAAAGTAACTAAATTATATCAATGACGAGTTGATTACATTAACGAAGCAGTCATGGAAGAAGAGGCGAAGGATGGAGGCTCCCATTCGCTTCTCTTTTGATATAGCTGATTGTACTACGGGTTTTACGGTCGAGAAGAGCGTTGGACATGACGAAGAGTAGTAGTTTGTCGAGAGTTGTGCGGCAGCGCAACCAACAAATAGAATGAAGGCTAGAGGGAAAAATGTCAGAGTAGAAATTGAAGCCATTTTTGTTAGCTCAAAGTATGTATGAGATCATAGAAGGTGCTTGGAGGCTTATATAGAGGTTCCCTTCATGCCATTTCGGCCGAATAGACCGAAATTTCAGCGATATGTGCTGTCTACATTTTATTTGGATGTCTCTCACATTTGTTAGCCTCCTTTTCTCCTTTCTCTGCTTTCTCGTTTTGGTAAAGAGAAAATAGCGGAAGGGCACAACTGTTGTATTAACTGAAAAGTCCCTACATTATTTAGTATTTAGGTGTTTTCAGGCAAATTCATAAAAATGGTATATCCAATTATTATGATACATGCTTTTGAAAAAATATTATTTAAATTAAAAAAATTAAAATTGGTGGGTATGATATCTACTATATTCCATCAATTTAAAAAAGATTTAGCCCTCCATCAATCAATTTAAAATTTATAATGATAGAGTTTTAATAATTTTATAATGAATGACCAATTAAATTTTAAATTGACTCATATTAATGCACGTTCTATCTAAATAATTAGAAATATATCTAAAATTTATTTTTTTAATTTAAATGTTGTTTTTTAAATATATGTACTGTAAAACTTGAAGGTACCATGAAAATCGAATGTATGCTATAATTATTCTTTTATTTGAAAATTTCAAAGACATTCACAATGCTGCTACTAGAAATAGTGTGTGAGATAGAGGTGAAAAGCGCATTGCACAACAAATGAAATAAGTACTTTATATATCAAAACACTCACAAATCATAAAGTTGCTATTAGAAACAGTATGTGAGATAAAAGAGGGAAAAAGCGCATTGCACAACATAGTCATTGAGGATATCTCTCTCTAAATCAATTTCACTTGTTAGAAGTAACATTTTGGACTATATTATAGATTCACAAAGAATATAAGGGTGTTTTTTGGTTGAGAAGGGATTCAATGTCCATGGTCATTGATGTTATATTAATGATTATAAAATTAAATTTTAAATAACTATTTGTTAAACTCTTAAATAACAAAATTAATTAATTAAATATTTTATATATATCATACTATATAGATATACAAAAAATTATATCATTTTAACTTTATTTTGATATGCATCAAGCACTAACAAAAATCAACAGACCAAATTTTGTGATTTAATTCACTCTCTTGATGAATACCGAAACAAAGTTAAAATTCAATAATTTTTTTATATGCATATTATTGAGATGAATTAGAATATATCTAACAGTTTACATATGTTAATTAAAATAAAAATAATAAAATAGATACCATAAACACCAATGATCGTGATTATTGGATCCCTCCTATTTTTAGTTTCCCAATCATTCGGGGTCCTTTTTGCAAAACGAACAATGGAACATTCTAATAATATATTTAGTGAAATTCTGGTAAGAAGCTTTCATCCTTTTGGCTTCTGATGGAATCCATATGATACCAGAGTTTGGTATTGACATCAAGTGATCTATCCAGCTGGTGTCTAACTAATTTACACTTTGTGAAAATGGGACTAAAAGCCCTTTGTTGCATGTATGGTTTGATTGGAAATCAAGAAAAATGATGTGAATCCACATTGATACCTTTGAAATGTGTTGGAGTGTTAGTGCACTGTAGAAGAAAAGATATAAAGCGCGTTAAGCAATTGAGGTTTTGTCAAAAGCACCTAGAAGAAATTAAATGTCATCTCGCCTTAATGGGCTAGTCAAAAAAGGGTAAGAGGTAAGTAGAAATGATAACTTCATAATTCAACAAATTTGGCTCCATATATAAATTTATATTTGAAGGTTAGATCTCAATCTTTTGCATAAAAAAAAATTGGCATCATTGAGGAGTTTTTATTTTCTGCTACGCAGTACGAACTGCACAATATATGAACAAGTGAATTATATAAGATTTTTTTTGAAATTTATTTTACAAAAATCTTGATGTAATTAGATGGACAATATATTATATTGTACAGTACAGTCTAATAATAAAAGATATGAATCTCTATTGAGACAGTAATTTACTAACTATATATGACATGTGGTAAATTAAATTAATATATTGGAGCAAAGAAGGACAGTATAAATGATGCAATTTATTTCTTCCAAGTATTAACACGTTGCCAAGGTAAGTAAGTACTGTTACAGTGAAAATTCAGGATTTTTGCAGTGTTTTTCTTGTGTAACCTATTTTAACTCAAAATAAAATGTACCTCCAATTTTTTTTTTATGTAAGTAGGTCGAGCTTAAATTAAATTTTTGTAAACCAATAAAAAAAGAGTTTTACAAGATATGAATTTATAATATTATAATCATATCAAGGACAGTTTGCACAAATCTATAACACTTTTTGCAAAATGCAATATTAAGCAAATTAATACCACAAAGGCATTGAAACACTGTGTACTAATTTGTGTCCCAGCAAAACATATACGACTGTTGCCATTTAAAGCTTTTAACTGCTGCCTTTAATTGACTGTTAACATTTAAAGCTTTTAACTACTGCCTTTAATTGACTGTTAACATTTAAAGCTTTTACACCACTGTCAAATATTAGTTTGTGACTTGACAGCTTCTTTTTTTGTTTAACATAAAAAATGACAATAGAGTTTGATTAAATGAAATATATACCAACCAAAAAGAATACACAACTAGTTCCAGAATGTATACATATTTTGAAAGTCCGGCCCCACTATTAAAATCTGAAAGTATAATCCACTGAAAATGACAAAATTAGCAGCTTAAAACATGTAATTGGTGATTCTAATGGACAGTTTTTACTAACTCTGACTTCATTTCTAAAACCTTGATCTTTTTTATTTTCATATTTTTCAAAGTTCAATTTTCAAATAACTTTTTTTGCAACAAATGGATTCTCCATAAATGGAAGGAGAAAGCCAGGTGGGAGAGAAGATTTGGATGCTAAATTTTATTATAACTTTTTTTGTGAATATTTTTTTTTGAGATAAAGATGAGAATGTAAGTTATTCTAATTTTAAATATTCACAAATAATTATCTATTCGAATTTCGAACCTACGACTTCTTATACAACGAACATTGTTTTTGTTGCTAAACCAATTTTTTTCAATTGATCTTATTTTAAATTAAAAAAAATCATGTTCTATCATAGTTGTTATCTACGTCATTGATTAATATCAACTTGAGCTTTCCAGAAGTCAAGATTTGAGTACAACTGAATCTTAAATTCCACTTGCTTTGTGTGGTATTTTGGTCAAAAATAATGCAAATAATTTTTATTTTGAAAGCGAAAGTAATGCAATAATTAGGCATGATAGTGTTGGAAAGTTGCTAATAGATAGATTGAATTCAGCAGCCTAAACTAGTGATAATTACCAGAGCATACAATTGGACAAATTAATAACCTAGTCTCTCTTACCATGTTGTTTCTTTATTTTTCTTCATTTGATTATCCATCAGCCACCTGTATTATGATTTGTTATATCAAGGTTTTATCATATATTAATTGCATTGCATGCGACTGTCACTATTCTTTATCAAACAGCTTTTGTTTTCACCACCTCCATTTTCTTTTCAAAGCAATTCTATTGAAATGGACATGTTGTCCCCCCCCCCCCCCCCCCCCCCCTTAATTAATTTCAAGTTTAGATAATTTGTTGATGGTACCATCAGATCTTATTTACTTCTCGTGGTACGTACCTTTCACAATTATTCTAGTCCTACCATTAATTCAGTTTTAGCTTACGCCTAGTGGTTGCAATTAAACAAGTCAAATCAGGTTCAGATTGAGTCATGTATAAATTAATTTCGGATGGATCAGATCATGGACTTCCCATCATTCAGGACTTCAGTTTAGACTGAGTCAGATCGGATTTCAGATCATCCGGCTTAAGATTATGTCAAGTCTTAGTTGGTCGTGTCGAGTTGAGTTCTCATCAGTTTGACTTTTAAAAAAAAGAAAATAGGTCAAGTTGGATTTGGTTCTGTTCAGATCGGACAGATCCTTTGGGTCAGATCAGATTTATCATATGTATTTACGCTTGTCTATGTTATATTTTTGTTCTGTGATTCCTTTTGCTGTGACAATTGATTAAATTGGTCTAAGAAAATAATTGACATACCTAGATCTTGTTGAAGACGATGATATCAAGTGAAGTGAAAATATATGTAGAATAACTAGACATTGAAGAAGAGGGAGAATATGCAATTGGTACCAGTTTGATGGGTACACTTCAAGTTATTTTGACATGTTGATTGTATGAATAAATTATGCAAACTTCAAATGCATGGGTTTTTATTTGATTTCTCTATGTTGTATTAATGTTTAAGGAGTATCAATTAATATATGGTAATATAAATATTATACGTCTGAGTGTTTTTTTTTCCTTTTTGAGTCAATTCAGAATGTTTGTTTGTGGTGTCAAAACAAACTATATATTTTTTTCGTCAAATTTGTTCGATAATATGAATATTATTTGTTTGAATGTTTTTCATTTTTAATTTTTAAAGTAAGTTTAGGATGTTTGTTTCTAGTGTCAGAGCAGACTGTTTTTCTTTTTCTCATCAAATTTGTTTCTTCAAAATTTACTAATTCTCAGTTTACTAATTGGGCCAGACCTACTTTTGAATCACACTGATCAGGATTTAGAATTTTTTTATCTGACCAAACTAAAATTGGGCTGAAATTGTATCCCGCCCATTTAAAATTGGGCTGGATTGTGGGGTTTTTCATCACAAAAAAAATATGTACATGCTACTCCAAATACAGTTTTAATTTGTACTGTCCTATTTGTCCAGCAAGTCCTTTTTGGTAGAACTCAACACTACCACTTTGCGCCTTACATGCACAAAATGTGATTAAAAATGTCATAAAGAGAAGGCACAGAAATCAACAAAATGAAACAAAATTAAAGTTTCGTATAATAAACAGAATATGAGCGATACTAATTCAGAGTGAAAAGCCACATAGGCCAGTTCCCAAAAGCCTTAGTGTCAAATAAGTTGCAACGCTGATAAGTTTATTTACAAAATCTCAATTTTAGATCTTATCCCCTAAATAATCATCATTTGCTTTTGCATCCATGACCTTACCTTCCATCTGGATTCCTCTTTTCTCCACCACCCCCTCCACCACCTCTCTCTTGTACTTGTACCGTCTCGCAATCCCGACAAACACAGCAAAATTCAGTACCAAAAGAACTATGAGGAAAGCGTAGTAATAGTCCAAACGGGAGTCGTTTAGGTTGTTCCCGATCCAGCTCTTCCGGCCGCCACGTCTCGTTGTTGTGTCAACTGCAGTTACAAGAAGGCTATTCATAAAATTACCGACCCCAATCCCGCTAGTGAAGAATGTTGTTCCAAGGCTTTGCATCCCCTCAGGAGATTGCTCGTAGAAGAATTCGAGCAAACCAATTGTGATGAATACCTCGCCGATGCCCAGAAGAACATATTGCGGTAGTAGCCAGAAGATGCTCATTGGGACTGTTTGTTTGATACCTTCAATTCCATACCTGCTGACAATGTTATTTTTTTTAATAAAAATTATAGTTTGTTAAATAAACCAGTAGTTCATAGGCCACATTACTGAAATTACCTTTTGATGACACCCATCCTTTTGCGCTCCACAAAATAGGCCATGGTCATGACGAGAACCATAGAGACGAATCCAATGCCAAGTCTCTGTAAAAGTGTGATACCTCTCATCTTACCAGTACGGCGTCTCATTACTGGTACAAACAACTTATCATAAATAGGGATTGATATCAGTGTTGAGATGACAATGAAGCTGCTAAGCGATGCAGCTGGGACCTTGAAATTGTGCCCGAGGGACCGGTCTAGTGTGGTGCCTTGCTTGACGAAGAAGGTATTAATTTGTGCAAAAATGGTTGCAGGTACAAGGGTTGTGAGCCATATTAGAAACATAGCACAAAATAATTTGGTTGCTTCTACTTGAGTTACTGTACATGGATTTTTGCTCTCTTTTAGTGCTGCCTTATCAAGAAATCTACAAATTAATTAATTCCAAGAGAAATTGTTAGTACATGCACTTATGTTATAATCTTTTTTATCTGAGAAAAAATCTTCTTAGTTTTTACTACTCAGAGTACAGGTAATGTTAGCACTGACATAAGATTTTTACAAATGTTACTTCATTGATTATTTCTAGAATTATTTTTCCCTGTCAAA
Source organism: x Bolboschoenoplectus mariqueter (assembly GCA_037678475.1). Lineage (NCBI taxonomy): Eukaryota > Viridiplantae > Streptophyta > Magnoliopsida > Poales > Cyperaceae > x Bolboschoenoplectus > x Bolboschoenoplectus mariqueter. Next base: position 1,736,857 of record CM075236.1, on the reverse strand, counting down.
ATGTTCCATAATTAATCCAAGAAAATGGAAACTTCATAATCATTGATAATTACTATTACAACTCTGATTCATCATCATCATTGTTATTATTTTCAGCATTCTGTGTTTTCTGTCAAGCAAAAATGTGCACTATGATACAGAAATATGTTATACCGAAATACTTCTAGCTAGTGCAAGCAATTGCAAACTTACTTGAAAGAAGAGGTGTGATGTAGTTGCCGCTTAGAAGAACTCAAATACTCTTGCGGTTCAAGCTCAAACAGCACACTTGAATCCGAGACATTGTGCTGCCAGTTCTCAAAAGCCACCTTTAGTACCCTAAAAATCTCTTTCATTGGACTCTCTGCCTTCTTCACCTTATTCCGATAAAAAGGCGTACCCACATAAAACAAAAGCAACGAAAACATCAACCCAACCGTCGGGATTCCATATCCTAAACCCCACCCAACATTCTCTTGCAAATACACGAGACAAAGTGTCGCCATCAATCCACCGATAAAGGAACTAAACACCCACCAATTGAAGAATGATGTCTTAAGCTTGCGCTCATATGGATCGAAGTCGTCGAATTGGTCCGCACCGAAGGTGGAGATGTTGGGTTTGGTGCCGCCGGCACCAATTGCCATGATGTAGAGTGATGCATAAAAAAAGGCAATCTCTGATGACGATGCCGGGCAGGGGTTTCCGCTGCCCGCATTACATTTTGGATGGAAAGGTTTGAATCTGACTGCAGCAGTCAAAAGAACCATCCCCTGTAAAAGAAGTTACCATAACAAATGTTTTAATAAAATTGTTCTAGTTTAGTAAGTTCACATTTTTTTGGGGGTCTTTGTATGGCCCGTGGGCCCAGATTCTCTGTTTTAACAATACATGAACCAGAGGCTATAAGAAGCCACTGAGGAATGAGAAAGAACTTATTGGTTTTCATTATTGATGGGACCTGCTTTGACTGCCAGGTATTATTTGATTGTCAGTGACCTGAGAAAAGTCATTTGTTGTGAAATGTGAAAGAGTTACTTTGTAACAAGAAGAGCTTAATTCAAAGAGAAAATTCTTGTTATATTGTCAAAAATTAGATGCATATCTAAATCAGTATTCTTGTCATACAAAATCAATACTAATTGAGGTTCTTTGAAGGAGTACACCCTTTTTATAATATTCATATTAATATATATCAATTTCTATCGTAGAATCCTATAATGAATAGTACCGTTTAATTTTACCTTAAGTTGAATAAAAGCATGGCACATTTTGTACTAAAGAATGAGGCAAAATAAAAAGAAGAGGAAGAAATATATTGAAATAAATGGACGATCTGTATCAATGGCCCTGCTTAAACTTGTCCTTTTGAAAATTTTTGGGCACATTTGGAATGAAACACGTCTAATTGGTTGTGACTTAAATAATAGGAGAATGAACTGGAGAACCTTTTGGGCATATTTGAAATCGGGAAGATGTAATAAAATATATCAAAATATTCACGTCTGGGGAATATGCTTTTGAAGTTGCTGATATAGTATTTTTTTTAATAATTGAGGAATAATTTTTAAAGTTATTGATATATTTTTTTTCTATAACAATTGTAAGGATGAAGATATTATTAAAGGAATATCCATTTGCAGTTAGTTATTTACACTTGAAAAAGTAAAAAGAAACTGATGTTCATGCACCAGTGAATATCATCTATTCCACCTAGTCAAAGATCTAGGCTTTCTTGGCTTTTACTTTATAAAGCCATGTTGCATTTGGAATCAATTCATCATAGGTTGGTTCTAAATATATGGCTAAAATTGAACCTGGTTCTCTTCTATCTGTTGGCTATATATAAATATATGTATTGAACCTATCAAAGTTCCTCTACTGATAATGGAGGCAGTTTATCAATTACAACTGTTCTCTAGCTTCTGTCAACATCTTTATTTGATGTTTATCTTAGAAAAATGTGTTGTTACTTGAATTTGCACAAGTTAAAAAATATGTTGGTTATTATCCAAGAAATTGCATTATCAGATGTTGAAAATTTCAATATTTTATTTTTGCATGGTTTATTATGAAATATTATATTTGTAATGTGTTACCACATGAAATACTTCTTGTATTTGGATTAATTTTAAGACAACTATATATATGGAAATTTTAACAGCAAGGGATGCAATACTGTTAGATTCATAACGGGTATGGTTGTGATAACTGGTTTTGATCTATTAGCGAACTGAATGTCATTAGTGTAAGAGGTTATATGTTTAAAACTAAATTGAAACAATATTATAAATATCTAAAATTGAGTAACATACCATCATTCTTTTTGTAAAAATAAAAATAAAATATATGGATGTTTAAAAAAAATTTTGGGCTTATATGTACTATATGAATTGACTGCCTTACCAAACAAGATACAAACATTAATTTCTTGAAACTAGTCCATTTATCCTCTGATGTAATTTATTAATTTATTATTTGCCTCTTTTCAGTCCATAACGCATTGATTGAAATTCCCATTACAATATCCAAACTTTTCTTGTATTGGAAAAAAGTATTTTTTGATTTGTGTAATGGACTATTCCAAGGAATCTACCATATATATGCACCCACACTACCTTGGTCGTTTTCTTTATATTTTATAGAGTATTCTTAACTTCATTCTTTACATGCACCATAAATGTGTATTTTTCCAAAAAAATGTTTTTACTTGATTATGCAATTATTCATGACTTGAAGACTTTGTTTTTTTATGACAAATTGTTCAACATAAACATAAATACTTGCAAATTTAGATATGATCAACTTAAATAATTTCTCTTTTTTGCCTTTTTGAAAATCATACTAATTTGATGTTTCTCAAGCCCAATAATTATCACAAAATTAATTATTTGCCGTATTTTTTACCTGAGAAACACTTTTGTATCTTCTTTTTGATAAAAAAAATAAAAAGAACTTTACACTCCCAAGTAACGGTTGTGACGATATTAAATGCTACCAACTTCAATTTGAACTAATATTTCGGTCCGGCTGTAAATGCAATTCAAATAAAGTTACTATAGAATACTCCCTCTGAAAAACTATATTGTTGAAACATATAAGCCAGCTGTTTCCTTGATTCTTTCAAAAAAGCAAAAAAATAACTATTTATGTTTGAATTAATGTTGAATTAATAAGTCATCAGTACCAGCAAATAATCTTACCAGGACATAAATCAGAGAAGAAATGGTGAAAGTCCAGAACCGGCCGAGGTACGTATCGGCAATATATGCCCCGATGATCGGAGTCATCCAGACAGAACCCGACCAATTATTTACGTTCCGCACAGAGGAGACTGTTTCTTCATGCAGCTGTGTTGTCAAATACACCACCAAGTTAGCGGCCACACCATAGAACGCCATTCTTTCAAATGCCTCATACCCTGTCTCAAACAAATTATAACAACATTAAATTAAATAAACAAGCAAGGATTTACCAAAAAAAGAAGCTGTTTATGTAAGGTAAAGTGTAATTAAGAAATTTGTAAGTGTACATGCTTGAAAAATAAACTTACCAACTAAGAATCCGCAAGCTTTCCATCTCCCAGTCCGGGAAGCAACCACCGGGCGGCCCCGTAGATCAACCGAGCCATCTTGGGTATAACCTTTGTTGTCCATGGGAAATTAATTTATTTCAGATGGCTTAAAGGAAATTAAATTGCTTGATAGGAAGACATATAGGAATGAATGGCTCCTTTGTTTGTGTGTGCACAAAGATGGTTGGGGAAGAGAGAACTAGTTGTATGTAGAGGAGGAGAAAGATGGAACTCAAAAGAAATTTGTGAGAACAACTACCACAGTACTCAAAATGAACTGATCCTTGCATTAAATAGGCGAGGTGGGGATACACACTTTTTTTTTTGAGTAACTTTTTGGTAAAAACAATTAATATGCACTTGTTCATGTACTTGGCAATTATTGGAGTAAAATAATTCTTTGGTGGGTGCCAAATTGCTACTGCCAGGATCTCTTGTTATTCTGGAATCGAATTGCATACTCTGTTTTTTAAATTTGGAATTTTGGGTCGATCTAATCTAAAACGAAATCATCAAATCCACATTCTGACTTTAAAAGTAGGATTACCTTTCTGAGAGCTGATATATAGATATTATTATTAATATCGTCATCGATACCGATTATGTTATTGAAATTAAATGAGTTATTATTCATACTAATAATTTTATTATATAACTTATTTGTACAATACTTTTATTATTCAACTTAAGTGAATTATTCAGACTAATGATATTTAAGCTGAATAATAAAAATACTATATAAAATAAGTTACATAATAAAGTTATTAACATGAATAATAACTCATTTTACATTAATAATAAAATCAATATTGATAACGGTATCAATGATAGTATCTTCCAAACATTTCCCTATTATTATTTAGTGACCTTGGCAAGTTGAACTGATACATTCATTTTATATTGGATGATCCGAATGGAAACAGGATCTACAATCCGATAAGGGGATACCAACAGAGATGGAAGCAGTGTGAGTTACCCAAATGGCAATTCTGTGATATTTATTTTGTTTTGACGGTTCAGATCAATTTTCAATGAGCTACTCGCATTAGTTTATTCCATGAATTACAAATTAAAAGGGTGAACCGTATTTGTATTGTTAATTATATATAAGGTCGTACCTCGGACTTCGCTCTGGAAAGAACATATATATTTGAGAATAAATTAATCTTTTACAATGATATATGGTTTCCATAAAAATCTCACAATCAAGAAAATTTGGACATAAATAAATAATTTGGTCAAAACTTTAAAATCATACATAATGAAAAAAATAACAATTAACTGCATGAATATTACTATAGAAAAACAAACATATGTTCTCTTTCAAATGAAGAGAGAGAGCATGGAAACAAATATATGTTTATTTATCATAATAGTTAAAAGAATATAATAGAATCAAAAGAATTAGTGTGTTAATGATGTGATATATTAACTTGTTAATAATAATTGCAAGATGGGGGCCTTGAAAAAAGAATAATTAACTATCAATCATCCACATTCGGTAATATATATTATTTAATCAGTATATCCTTATTATTTAATAATTCATTTATTATTCAAATTAAATGAATTATTATTCATGTTAGTAACTTTATTATGTAATTTATTTAAACAGTATTTATATTATTCAACTTAAATTAGTTATTATTCAGATTAGTAGTATTTGAATTGAATAATAAAATACTGTATAAAGTAGGTTACATTATAAAATTGCTCATATAAATAATATCTCATTTAATCTGAATTATAATGTCAGTATGGATGACAATATCAATAATATTATCTCTCAAATATTTTCCTTCAAAAATTATATTTTTTAGGGATAGTTGAAAGAAAAAAGCAAGGGAAAGCCTGGACAGCTTTAAATGAGCTTAATGCAAGCACAATTCCATTTCCTGAGGACAGATATCATGTGTGATTAATTTAAAAATTATAATTAAACTTTCAGTGGAATTAATCTACAATTTTTTTTTGAAATAAGATAGGGGTCTACGCCCCTAATTTATACTTTATTGAAATGCAAAGTCAAACTAGTACAAAAAGATGGTTCAATGATTATTGAACCATGAAAAGAAAAAATTACAATTCTGCTAAAAGATGACTCAATAATCTACAACTTGTCTAAAACCTAATAAAATTTTATTCCGTGACTTTATTAATTTAATATATTTGTTTCTTTTTTTTAAAAAAAAAATTAGTGAGAACTTTTCACCTCCCTTATATGCGTCAATGGCATGATGACAATTTGAACACATGATTTCTGGAAAGCCATTACAGTTGAAGTTTAACACTATATCGTCTTTTTTTTCTTTTTCTTTTTTTGTGATACAAGGCTTGATTGTCATTTCAAGGAAACAAATTCTAGGTTCGTAGTTCACATATTTAGAGTAAAGTTAGCGTAAGTTTAAGTTCATTAAAGGGATTGATGAGATTAATTCAAAAATTTATCGAATCGACTTAAATTTTCAAATCCAAATTGCTCAATAAATTCTTTATATTAAAATCTCACAAGATACTAAAATTTTCTATTTTTAGAGTTTTATAATTATTTGTTTAAGATTTTTTAAAATTATTCTAAAATAATAATAAAATAATGAATATTTGAATATTAGAATAGGTCATTTCAAAAAAATTCAAAACAAATATTTAAAAAATCTCGAAAAATAGAAATCTTATAAGATTTTGATATAAAAAATTTATTAAGCAAATTAAATTTATTATTTAAAGTTGATTTAATAGATTTTTGAATTAAATTCACTAAAAATGTTAATAAGCTTAAACTCACAGTAAATTTACTCCACATATCTATACTAGACTGAGTCCATTTTTGGGCTTACCAGTATGGATTAGAAGTTAAAGACTAGTAATCAGAATTGGGCCAAACTGCAATTTGTATAATTTGTATAATTATGAAAGGATTATATCTCCAAATTCAATACATGTACTGTGTCTCAAGTTTCCACATTGTATATTTAAATTGTAAAATCGCATCTTTACAACTTCTCCCCTACATAGTTATCATTTGGATGTGCATCCATGGTTTTCTCTTCCATTTCCATTACCCTGTTCTCTGCCACACCCTCTACCACTTCATTCTTGTACTTGTACCGTCTCGCAATCCAGATAAACACACCCCAATTCACTGACGAAAGAACTACCAGGAAAGCATAGTAATAGTCCAAATGTGAGTCGTTTAGGTTGGCACCGATCCAGCTCTTGCCGCCATCACGTCTAGTTATCTTGTCAATTGCAGTGACAAGAAGGCTGTTCATAAAATTCCCGACACCAATCCCGCTGGTGAAGAAAGTCGTGCCGAGGCTCTGCATGCCCTCGGGAGATTGTTCGTAGAAGAACTCAAGTAGGCCTATTGCGGTGAATACATCACCTACGCCTAATAGCACATATTGCGGTAGTAGCCAAAAGATGCTCATTGGGATCGTTTCTTTGGCACCTTCTATTCCATACCTGTTGACATTTTTTTTGGGTTAATAGATATTGTAGTAACATTTGAATCAAATAAAGTTTCTTAACTTTCTATCAGATCAGTAATTTGTAGGTTAGATTGCCAAAATTACCTTGCAATGGCATGCATCCTTTTGCGCTCCACAAAGTATGCAACAATCATGACAAAAATTACAGAGCAGAACCCAATGCCAAGTCTCTGAAGAAGTGTGATACCTCTTGGGTTACCAGTACGGCGTCTCATGAATGGAACGAAGTACTTGTCATAAATGGGTACTGATAAAAGCATGGAGATGGTAATGAAGCTTCCCAACGATGCTGCCGGTATTTGGAAACTGTTCCCAATAGTCCGGTCTAGAGTGGTACCTTGCTTGACGAAAAGGGTATTGACTTGTGCAAAAATAGTGGTGGGGACAAGGGTTGTCAGCCAAACTAGAAACATCCCAAAAAATAACTTTGTCGTCTCGACTTCAGTTACTGTGCAAGGGCTTGTGCTCTCTTTTAGCGCTGCCTTATCCAGAAATCTACAGTTGCAAATTGATATATGTTAATACATGTACACACACTTACTTTCTGAAATCAGTTGGATGAGATTTTAATTTTGTGGAACTTTCTGTTATTTCATCATGTATATATTCTCTTCAGCTGTAAATTTTCTTTGCCATGCCAATCTTTCAGTTTAGTTAGGGGTTGCCTCATTAGCACATAATTTCATATTGTTCTTCGGACTCAATGAATATTTTTCTTAATTTTTTTGAGGATCAAATATTCTGTAATTTCTCCCTGGTAACATATCTTGTCAGATTTCTATGCTTTGACATGCAATTGAAGTAATAGTTTATGTTAAAAAAATTAACGTTACATAGCATCATAAGTGGAATCTTACTTGAAAGAGGAAGAGTGGTGCAGCTGCCGCTTGGCAGTCCTCAAATACTGTTGCCGCTCGAGCTCATATAGTACCTTCGAGTCATCAGAGACCTCGTATTGACGGTTCTCAAGAGCCGTCACAATTACCTTGCATATCTCTTTTGTCGGACTCTCTGCCTTCTTAACCTTATGCCGATAAAAAGGAGTGCCGATATAAAACAAAAGCAACGACAACATTAACCCTGCCGTTGGGATTCCATATCCTAATCCCCATCCTACATTCTCTTGCACATATACAAGACCAAGTGTTGCCATCAATCCGCCGATAAAGGAGCTAAACATCCACCAATTGAAAAACGATGTTTTGAGCTTACGCTCATATGGATCAAAATCATCAAATTGGTCTGCGCCGAAGGTGGAAATGTTGGGCTTGGTACCGCCGGCACCGATGGCCATGATATAGAGTGCTGTGTAGAAGAAGGCAATCTCTTTTGATGATGTTGGGCAAAGCGATCCATTGCTAGCAGTGCATTTTGGATGGAATGGCTTGAAGGAAACTGCTGCTGTCAGTAAGATCATGCCCTGTTAAATGAAATAAAAGATTTGAGATATTGCTTTAAAAAACATATGCAAAAACTGAAATTGAAGAGCGGTTGTTTTGTTAATGGTTATTTGAACTTGATGAAATTTTTTAATACATGACCATATATAGGCGGTTCTTGCTATATCAGCGAAGATTACATAAATCATTAATTATAGTTAATGTTAATTAAACATGTTCTAAACTTCTAATAGTATATTTTCCTAAGATATTGCCTTTGATATGGAAGATCGTAGATTATTCAAGATAATTTGAGGGCTTTGAGCCACATCTCATTGTACTTTAAAGTAAATTAATAATAATTATAATGTAATACTATTCATTATCACTTCAAGTTTGAACTCAGAAAATTTTGTTTACTTTTTCCGAAGCAAATGCTTGGTATATCAGAAAAAAGAATAAAGAAGCAAATAATTGAAAAGAAAAAATAACGATAATCAAACACACTATTTCGTCGTGTTTTTTATTTGTCTGATGTGATCGAAAGGAATAATGTGATACGACAAATTTTAGCAGAATAGGTGCTGACTTACTGGCATTTTGCTGTTGACATCAACCAGCTAGTAGTGAGAAGCAAGGTTTGCTTCCACCATTACTTAGCTTTTTTTTTTTTCAATTTGGTTTTTAGGATTATTGTTGCCTAACTCTGCAGTGTGATTATTGTATTTTTCTGTATAACATTCCTTAATTTTGATTTCTTTTGTTGATTCTATTTTTGTTTACTTTACATCTTTCAAAAAAGAAAAACTTTAGGAGGCTCTCTAATTGGGTACCAAAGAAGAAAGAAAGAAAACAGGAATATCAGATGGGGTCAATTATTGCCACTTAAAACTAGGTTGATGTTGATTTTGCAGAAAAAAAGAAAAGTACAACTAAAAGAACATTTAGATATCTCACTGTACATCTAAATTGATATTGATCATGCATATATAATGTATTGTCCATTGTAACACCATGTCAACCTTTTTGCTTTTGTTTGCCATTGGAATATGTTCATGAAAAGTACGATGTGAATGTATGCCCCCAATTTGAGATTGGTTCTCTTGTAGTATTATTCACTCAGCGTTGGACCAGAGAATATATCTTCTTCTAACATTGAACGATGATGGACGTTTCATGATTTTTCCTCTCAGACATCGTGATCTGTCGAGTTTTTTATCGGTCAAGGATAACTATATATGTATTAGGTTGAAGGTTTCGAACTTTAATTTCATTGTTTGTTTGGTGAGATAAATTTTTGTATAACATGAAACAAACAATGTATTTATTTATTTTTAACTAATTAATGGTATAATAAAATCAATTCAAGTTTTCTTTTGCACCTTTTTGTAACCAGAGATAACCTTTGTGACGGTTAGTTGCGTGGCATCTTCTGCTGTTACTCTGATTACAACAGAGGCATCATTGTTCCATCTTGACAAAATCATACAACAGTTCAGATCATATAATAACGTCACCGCAATTATTGATGAATTTTTCATTAAAATAGGATGATCCAAATTGAACTACGGCACTCAAAATTGTCACAAAATTTAATGGCCATAAGCCGGCAACGATACAAGAGTATTAATTTTCCATATAATGACCGCCGGGTCGTCATCTCTGGGTACCGAGTTAATCATGTCGCATTAAATGCTTGGAAGTCGTGATTGGCAGTGCCTCATCAAAACACGAACTATCGATACCGGGTTACAAACAAATGAGATATTTCCTACACGAAGGATTTCGATTGGGATCTGTTCCGCCTGTGACACTGTCCACATATGCCAGCTTAGGCATAGAGAAGTACTACATCTTGTCTATAAAGGGTAGCAATCATTGATTTGTTCTAACTAGTCCTTTTCTATGCTTTAATGTAATGGAGGAGAGAATGTAATTGCAGTTGCCTTTTCAACATCGTAACCCCCCCCCCCCCCCCTCTTAAATAGGAAAACATATATAAGTGGATTTTCATTTGTGGACGCAACTGTACTCTTTAGGAATCCACTAGGAAAACAAATTATTGCATTTTCTTAGATTTTTCTATCTGGAGATAATTTGTTTTGGCATATATGGAAAACGTATTCACTACTGCAACATTTGTTATCTCATGTGTAACTTAAAAAATAGATGGATTATATGAACTTTTTTTGTTTTTCAAAGATGTTATGGATCAGAAAATTTAGCGCAGTGTCGTAAAAATATAAAATGTTCATACCAGTACATAGATGAGAGAAGAAATGGTGAAAGTCCAGAACCGGCCAAGGTATGTATCAGCGATATAAGCTCCAATAATGGGAGTCATCCAGACTGAACCGGACCAATTGTTCACATTTCGGACCGATGAGACTGTCTCCTCATGCAGCTCTGTCGTCAAATACACCACCAAGTTTGCAGCCACCCCATAAAACGCCATTCTTTCAAACGCCTCGTATCCTGACTCAAACAAATAATAGAAAATTTTAGAAAAAGTAAATGAGCAAGAGTAAAAGAAGTTGGTGACACAGAAGATCAAAAGATTAAAAAGAAGGGATCATTTAAGACATAAATTTGTAATATATGCGTAATTAAAACCTCAGGAAAAATAAAAGAAGAATGTTCTTTTATATTAATTACATAGTATTTTACACCATCATGATAAAATAAAAATTTACAAAACAAAAGTGATTTTTTTTAAGAAACATATAAGAACAATTCATGTATTAATGTAATTCTCACTGTGAATTTCAGTACCTCTTAAAAAGTTGGTGACAATTAATTAATTGTCACATGCTAAACTTGGGTTCATGGAAGTAAAGAAATACAAAACAAAGGAAGAAATTGAAAACACCACAGCTTGATATATATTTACCAACTAAGAATCCACATGCTTTCCATCTCCCTGTTTCGGCAGCAACAACGGGGCGGCCCCGTAGATCAACCGAGCCATCTTGGGTACATCCTCTGTTTTCCATGAGAAAACAAGTTATGGTTGTTCAAACGGTGCTCACTAGTTAAGTAGAAGAAAAGGTAATAGCTCTTCAATTGTTTATTTTCTCCTTGATGATTGGTTGGAAGAATTTGGAAGAGACGAAACCTAGATGATGATGAGTCTAGGTGAAGAGAAGATAGGAAACGGGAGAATGTTTCCAACCAACAACTACTGCCATATTGGCTGGTTCCTTTCGCATTTAAATAGGCCAAAGGTGGAGCCAATTCTTTTAAAAAATTATAACAATTTATACTTGGTTTAAAAAATTTTAGAAGACTATGTCTGAAGATATGTCTTCAGTTAGGATGGACACGCTTCAAATTAAAATTAGGACACACACAAGTCTAGCATGTGTCCGACACGGACATATATATGCAGTCACAATCAATGGTAGTGGTGGTCACGATCAACCATATGACACGTTCCAGACACACTATTGGTACAAGTGAGATACGTTTCACAAAAAAATAATGCTAGTATGACTCATACTTGATTTTTTTCGTCCAGAACCACAAAAGATCGATGAAGGTACATGTTATAGGTTGAGCCATCAAAATCTAACACGAATTAAACCTATATTGCACAATCTAAATAGTGTTGCAAAATCTAACATGAACCGCAGGTTTAACACAATGGTGATGGGTCTCGTTTTTTTACGGAGAGACGTAAGTTTAAGTCTCGCAAAAGATATTTGAAAAAAATAAATGTCGAAATTAACAAGAGCCCTTATATAAAAAAATAGTGTTGCAATGTAGAGTCTTAATTTTTTTTTTATAGCATATGTTCCACATAAGAACATTTTTACTACAATTTTATCTATGTGAAACATAATAAAATAAAAAAATTTCTTAGGTGGAATTATCCTATAAAAAAAACTCTAAAATATATACATAGAAACACTTTTAATTCAAAATTAAAATTATAAATTTTGTTTGTAAAATTAATATTTTCAACTTCAATACATAAGTCTTATAAGTTTAAAGAAATATCAAACACATTTTTATGATTTATCGTATTATATTTTTTTAAATAAGATAGAGGTCTAAGCCCCTAACTTATACTGATTTATCATATTAATTATTGTTATTTTAAATATTTTTCTTATTAAAAGATTTTATATTAAAATGCGTCTTCTCATAAAGCTAGCGTGCTCCTAAAAGCACGAAACTTCTCAGTACTCTTAATTCAAAAATCTATCAAATTGATTTCAAATTAAAAATCCAAATTATTCAATAAATTTTTTATATCAAAAATCTTATCGTATATATATATTTGTGCTCTCTTTAAAAAAGATCCCCTCATATTAGCTTTTCTCATATAAATGCTACATAGTACATGGTCATTCTCTGTAACCATCTGGAGTGATGTTTTGGCTTCATCTATCCAACAACTACTCACACTGTCATATGCGATTACCCATTAACTGCATCCATGCATTCAAAGATTTTAATTAGACATGAACTTGTAAAATGTTTTAGCACCAAGTATATATCTGTACATGTTTATTTTAAGAAGGCGTACATAGACTGGCCCAATTTGAGTAGATACAACTTTGAATGCCTTAATTGCTAACCATGTGTTGATGTACTTGACACAAATTATTAGTTAGGATCGCTAGTAAAAAATTCCTGTGGACCAGCTTTGGATAATTCAGTTTTAATTAGATGGTTGAAATTAATTTGATTCTAAAAGCAACTCCAAGTAATTATATATTCCCTAGATTGCACTTCAATTTATAGCTAGGTTTTTTTTTTCCACACATGAGAGATGATGTGTCAATATCAACATTAATACTGCGGTAGAGTTGATCTGGTCAACTATTTTCGAATATAATAGAGACGCTACAAACACTTGAAAGCAAGCAAGATATATATGCCAAATTAAATAATAAGAACTTATTTTTTTCTTCCTATTTTCTATCATCATACTCCATGAAATTTGGAATCAAATCTTCTGCCCATTTGTGGATAGGATTTTTCTACCCATCCTGAAATGTATAGCCAATCTCTGATTGACACATGGCATCCAATCTTAATTTGATTAATGAGCGTCAATGGTGTTAATTTTTTTTCAGCTGTAAATTACAACTTCCCATTAACAGAGACGTGTTTCAATTGATTATGGAGTGGAAATAAAATGCACATTAGACTTGCTATTTAATAAAATGTTAACAGTAGATCTAATTAATTAAAAAAAGCATCATTGAGAGAAGATAAAAAAAAAGTAAGGTATATATATGATTTATTAATTTTAAAAGAAATTAATTTGAGATATCTAGAGTTGCAACTGGAAAATTTTGTGATTCTCTATTTTTATCTTTCACAGGTATTGAGAAGGGAAAACAAAATTTGTTCGCTTTAGGAATATATTTGAGAGATATCATTATTAATATGCAATCAATACTATTTTATTATTCATGTAAAATGAGCTATTATTTATGTTAACGATTTTATTATACAAATATTTTATTCATATAAAAATATAATATAAAATAAGTTATATAATAAAATCATTAACATAAATAATACCTCATTTAATCTGAATTAAAAAATTGATATCAATGATGATATTAATAATAGTATTTTTATATCAGCTTCTTTTGTTTTATTAATTCTGAAAAGAAAGGTCAACAAATAGAGGAAAGAATGATTGTAATCCATTCCAATAATAAATTAATTTATTAAACAGATATCTGTTGTTGATTTACAGCTGAGAAAATTAATATCATTAGAGCCCATTAATTAGATTAGGGGTGGATGCCACGTGTCAAATAGAAATTAGCTACACTTTAAAATGGGTATTCGATTCCGTGAAATTTGATATAGTGCTTACTTTTTTTGGCAGATTTTCTTCTCTCTTTTCTTTGTTTCTATCAGTTATTCCGCTCTTTTCCATTTTTAAGCAAGTTCTTTTCTTTTCTGCATTAATTGACAAAACTTTAAAATCTTACCGTTTGTATCCTATGAGATGTATAAAAGCATTTAAATGCATCATTACAGTTTACATCGTAAGATTTATTTGTCTATGGTTTCTGCTTTATTGGTCGGTAGATACACTGTTATTTTTTTTTTTGATAAAAAATGGGGTCTAGAACCTAAATTTCATGTAGATATACACTGTTATTATATATAAAGTTGACTTTGAGAAATTCATACTTGAATATATACCTCAGCACATCTATGATTTTGTAGTTGCATTTTAAAAAGAATCTTTTGTTTGATTTCCAAGAGGCATTTGTGGAGACTCCAACTCCAGACCTATATATGACTCTTCATGAAAAGGTTTCAAGAACTGGTCAAAACCGACGGATTCGTATTCTTTGTTATGATGTATCGTATATCGTAACGTATTATTCGTCCGATTATATTGAAATTTATGTAATGTAAATCTCAAAAAAAAACCTATAATCCATTCGACCATATATTATATAGCACAGTACTATACAGCAGAAAATCAGGATCATAAACTGACACCGAATTGGCATCCAGTGAAGTACTGCACGTACAGTGGGCAAAAATCCTCCCCTGAAAAGCATCCTATGCGGATCTCGACACTGCCCGTTACAATAATAATGTATAATTTATACCCAATTCATTATATAGAATATGAACCCACCGACACTGAGCCTTCAAGTAAGCGTTTTGTCAATTAAAGATTGATTGAGAAGCTATAAGCAAGGACAGAGATAAGATGCTTTGTTTTTATTCTCAATTTCTTTTAGTTTTGGAGGGATTATTTTACAATGGTTATTTTTTATAAATTTGACGATTGATATTTAAATATTCGAATAAAATTTAAAAATTTAAAAATCTCATTACGGATGTGATATGTGAATAATAAAGATGATGCCTTTAATGTTAGATTTTAAATTTAGTTTTTTTTTAAAAAACAATTAAGATTGTCAAAATAAAGTTAGGGATTCTCTCCTTTTATTTGAAAAAAATTGTCTCATATGTTTTAGGCTCATAATTACAATATAAAAAAAAACATGATTAAAAATATTTTTCTTAAGAGTATATGGTGATAGAAAATTAACCACGATTTTCTAGTGAACCTCTAATTTAAATTAAAATCATCTTGATTTATGTTATCAGTCTTTCAGAGAGTCACAACATCGTTGATCACCGGATTCTTTTAAGTTTCACGGTGATCTTCCCCTTATCCGATGGAGAGATAGAGAGGATCGGTGCAGACAGTTTTCTTCTATTTTCAAAACCCTAAAGAGAATTTCTCTGTTGGTTTCTTGTATATAAAATGGAGAGAAAGAGTGGGTGATTTTAATTAAGGTATTTTTTGTTATATCTGGTATATATTTTGATGAGTACAAATTTTTTTCTTGTTTTAGTTGTATTATAGATTGTGTAGTTGTACTTTAAAAATTAATATCTTTCTTGGCATACCATGCATGATAGTTGGTACAATTCTTCTTCACATGCCCTTCAGATTCACAAAAGAAATAGCCCTTCTTCTTTTCCTTATTCGGCTCCAACCCAGTAACCAATTTCTTATACCTAAAGTGCTTCTTCTGTGAACTTGTAGTTGTAATATCTGAATTGGTCTTACGTTTCTGTTCTCCTTTTTCCTTAAATATAGAAGCAATATTTGTGCTTTCTCTTTTGTCCGACTTCAATCATTCTTTCTCCTAAACACAGTGCGAGTTGAGTTTATTAACTGTCTATGATTCCTTCTGATAGTTGTAACTCATCTTGAACTGTACAAATGAGGCAAGAAGGGCGTTAAGAGTCAAATAGACTAGCATATCATCCGATATATCTACCGTATGCCCCTTCAATTTTGAGGTGGTATACATCAATTGAAGAATGTGCTCCCTTACATTGCTCTTGTCATTATATTTCATTGTGCAGAGTTTATTTAATAGAATGTCTATTTCAGCCTTCTCGTTCCTAACAAACATCTGCTCAATTTCTTTATGATAGTTTTTAGCAAGAGTGAAATCATAAATCGGTTCCCTAAAACTTTCAAGAATAGTTTTCTGCATGACCCGGAGATACAAACGATTTGATCTCATCCACTGTGCATGTGCATTTTGTTCTTTTTCAAAACTATTTTCATTGGGCATACGTGATTTGACCCTTTAACACTATGTCCAAGTCAAGGCATCCAAGAATAATTTTTAGAATATCTTTTCAATCATTGTAATTAAAACTCATCAGCATCAAAATGTTATTGATGCTGGCCGTAAGATCAATAATTTTTGCTGAAAAATATTTGCAAAAGAACGAATTAAAAGTCTGAATTATAATAAAAAATCAAAATAAGGCATATTCCATCAACAAAGTATTCTTGAACAATAAATGCTCTTTGGAGTCAATTATTATTCTAAAACAAATAGGTATAGTAATAAAATATAACAATCCATTTGATGTCAATTAGTCAACCTTCTTTTGGGCCGATTAACTAATTACACCCAAAACTTAATGACTATTACACATTCATTACCACAAGTATACACATACAATATTTGATTATTGTTTTTCTTTGGGCCAGTCCAATAGCCAAACATTATACGTACATCTTTTATGTATAAAATTTTATAATATCATAATACGTCCTTCGAACTATAGAAAGCTCGGACTATAGAGCATAGGACGAGGGCATACTGCATTTTCCCTCTGGGGGGTTTGGGGGACATATAGGCTTAAAAAGCTCCTCATTGAAGACTAAGTAAAGTGCAGAAATCAAGATAATCTGTTTTTCTGTAAATCACTCATCATATCTGTGTATCGGTTTCGAGTCAAATAGGAAAAACGTCAATGTAACGCACCCTCTGGAAAGTGCCTACACCTAATGGCTGAAGCCGCTCTTCCCATTTACTCGCTGACCCATCATGCAAAAGGTACACCGTTAGAGTGTGTGCACCCGCGCTCTGCTCCTTCGACTGATTGTTCGCATCGGATGTAGTTCCTCTTTCATGCATTTTCACCTATTCAATTTGACGGGAGACTGATATATAACACTTTATGATTGAAGAAGCAAAGACTAATAAGATAGGTGTTTATACGCCTTGAAATGTAACACCTATTTAACCAGTATCAACACTGATAAAGCTCACAGAATAGGCTTTCGGAACACTCATCGGTAGGAAAGACTTCTTGAGTATTGGCAAATGATCAGCGTTAGTATGAAAGCTTACTTTGATAAGTTGATATCTTTATCAATTATTTTTCAAAATATATCTTAATCCGAAGCCTTCATAGCGATTTGATATTATCCGAATAAAAACATATCAAAATTTGGCTTAATCGATTTAACCATGATCGGCTTATGAAAGACAGAAAATAATACAAAACAATAAATAATATGAAACCAAATGATAAGTGAGATAGTATAATCCAAGACACGATAGTCTCTATTGTAATAATCCACTTGACAATAGCCATCATCCATCCTTCATGTAATTTTTTTTATTCTAACCAAATTACTACTCTAATAGTAATAAATGAAAATTACAATAAGGTCTTAAGGATAATAGCTCGCAAACCATATCAATGATACACATAAGCGACATGCAAAATACTTTTAATTATAAAATTAATTAATTCACGGGGCACCTTAGACCGTATTTACACACATCATTCATACATTCATTATAATATTTCACACAAGGCAATATGGTCATATTATTTCATATTTCATATATGTAAAAAAGAGTTAGACACATAATACAAAATAAACTTTCTAACAGCGACGATCCCGCTATTAGGATTTTTCATAATACCATATTTATTGGCTTAACTTAATAACCAACAAATAACTGTTCTGTTGTGGTTCGAAAATAATTGCAACGAAATACAGATCAGAAATTTGTACTTTCAACTCGAATCAGAAATCTTCTCAACTGATCAGAAATAGTTCGGAAATGAATTTGTTGGTCAATTAATTTCTGAAATCTTCTACTATAAAGAAAAGTAGAACATAATGTTGTGTTCTGGTACAGTCACGTTATCCTTTTAACAAGAGTTTTTTTATCTAAGGATTTTGACGATCTGGATAAGATCGTTTGATGTTTTTTCAGCAAAAGTTATCCTCGATAGATGCCTTTTATCAGAGTTATGATTTGAAGATTTTTCCTTCATCGACTTTCTATTTCGTTGTATAAACGCCTCTATTGCTATTGCGAATTTACCCCTCATCACACGTCCTCTCACTTTCAACTCCTCTTTTTCCATTGGCTCTTTGAATTCCTCTGTCTCTTTTCTTTCTCTTTGAGCCTCTCACTCAATCGCTTCTATAAGTTTGTCGGAAAGGTTGCCGTTTTCTTCGTGATTCTTCCGTCACATTATTTCAGTCTCAGTGCAGGTAGTACCTTTTTCTTCCTCTCTCTCTCTCTATGATTATAAATTGTCCCTCTTCTAACAAATAGTGGGGTCAAGATTGACAAAATTGAGGATTTCATACCCAATTTTTTTAAATGAAGAAGAGAAATCAAGTCGATGCGTTCTAATTTGAGATATTGAGATGATTTGCAACATTTTTGGGAGAAACCTTTGAGAAGAGCGTTTGGCAGAAGAAAGCTGTTGCTAATTACTTACTTTGTATTAATTATTTCAGGTGGACTCGGTGCATGAACCTTTTTACCTCTAAACATCAATACACTACTTGGTTTATGATACCCCCAGGATAGCCATTTATTAGAAAATTTGAATTACAATTTTTTCTTTGCATTATGTACTTATGTCAATTATTGTGCATAACAAACTTTTTGCTTCAATTGTATTATATTAGTATATATTGATTGAGTAAAATATTTTTTCTTCATATAATTTCAACAAATAATTTTATTTATATTTTCTACTTTATAAGCACAAAATTCTTACCGATTCCAATTCTAATTTTATTATAATTATTTATTATAATTGTTCAATATTTATGATTTTATGTTTGTTTCTTCTTGTGCATCTTTTTTATTTGTAATCCTACATAGTTGCGTCATGATTTCAAGAACTGATTGATTGTGAGGGATAAGCCAAGGGGCTTACTAGCGAATAAACTCTTGGTGATTGTTTACTACATTCAAAATCTTTCCATCCTAATGAGAGGTAATTTCTAATTATAAAAAAAATATTTTTTGAATTTTCTTTTATTTCTGGGGAAGGTTTAAAGTGGACAGTTTGACTATGATAAAATAATTTCTGATAAATTCAAAAATAATAATATTTTTTTGTGACAACTCTATGCATTTATACTTCGTTTGATTTTATATATGAAAAGGATCTTAAAATAATAAAATTATTTGTAAGAAAATCAAACCTGAAATCTCAATACATTGATTTCTGTCTAATAGTTGAATATTATATTTAATGAAAAATTCAAAAATTATCATTTCATTTGATTTAAGATGAGGATTTAGATTGACATATGTTTCCAGATTTCATAAGTCGTGATAATAGTTGTTCTATATATATATTTGGTCCAATATGAAATCTTCAGTTTTTTTTTTTTTTGCCAAAAATGAATTACCTCACTTTGATCTAATAGGTGCCAAATTTTAGCAATCAAAGAAACTAATCAAGGAGGGTGAGGATTGGAGGGGAGAGGAGGATTAATAAAGAGATGCAAAATTTGAGTCTTTTCTGTAGTTATACATGTCCGATAATAGTAATGTCCGCTAACAATACAAATCATGTTGCATATGTTAGTTAATTTGTCGAGTTGCTTTGTTTAGCAAGATGAGAATTTTGGGGATTAAAAAAACTTTAATTAATTTATTATTTTAACTATAATCACTGATCTTCCTTCTCATATTTGCTAGATTCATCTGCAGATTCTCCTAAGTATATTTTATCCTTGATAAGTAAATGTCGCTACACTCCCCTAGCAAGGTACATGGTTATAACTTTTTTTTTTGTTACTTCACTAGAATTGATTGAGTATTCAATAAAAAAATGTAAGAGATATTGAAGTATTTACAGTTATGGTCAACTCTCACATGTTGCAAACTGAAGAAACTTGTATATATATTTTTCATATTATTCTCTTTATGTAAGGTTTACATAAATTTCCATTGAAATATATTAATACTTCTTAAAACAATTTTTTGTAGCACTTGGTAGAATATAAAGTAAATATTATTATGTGAAGATATCTTTTAAAAATTCGTATAGATCCTTATCTTTATATTTCATTTGCAATTTTCTTTTGCCTTGTGTAGAACCATATAGGAGTACCCCCAACTTGAATTTTTTGAAATTTTGTTTGCTTAATAGAACTAATGAGCTGCTCAATATGAGCTTTCCTGACAATATTTACATTAATAATTTTGCACCAACATTTAAAGTAGAACATTTAAAAATCTGAAATCAGATACACTGCTTATCTATTCAATTGTACATGATTTTTCTAATTGTTAGAAATGGAAGAAAATATAGCTGAATATGTTGCTTTTGTGCAACACAATATAATGTTGCGAAATAAATGATTCATTACTCTAAGATTTAGAGGTGTTGTTCTTTTGTTATTTAAATGATATTTATGCTTCCCATTTTATTTCTATAAATGCTACTATATTTCTTAATTTTTGCTTTTTTTAGGACAAACTTGATGGTTCAGCGATGAAATGAATCTGTGACAAGCTGTCATCATTGTCTTTTTTTTTTATTAGTATCTTCAAAATGTAATACATTTATGTAAGTTATAAGTAGAATTTGCATATTATTGTATATAATAGTATCAAAAGTTAAAAGTTTAGTAAAGCAGTTACAACCAGCATATGTATTATCAAGCTATTTATGTTTGAAGTAAATGCTTTATGATAGGAGTAAGTATATTTTATAAAATAATCTTTGAAGGTAATCCCGTGCTACAAAGCTAGTTTATATCAATTTCTGAATTCAACATAATTTTCAAACTTGATTTCAATTTTGAAATTTAGAATTTAAACCTTAACTTAATAATAAACAGAGAACTAAATTCTCAAATTGAATTACCAATTAATTGTCAAATTTGATTTTCAAAACCAATTTGTAAAACTTTATTTTGATTTCTGAAACCAAAATTCTAATTAGCAGATCTATAGATTTCCGAACTATATGAAAACATATTTGATTAAGCAATTTGATTTAAACCAACAGATCAAATTAAAAAAGGATCTTATACAGGTCAAATCATTTAAAACCAGAAATAGATCATATTACTAAGAAATTTAAATGAGCACAAATTTATGAAAAATTTCCGAACCAAAATCAGAATTTTAATGGTTCAACTAGAGTAGGCTCTAATACCAATTGATAGAAAATTAATCACGATTCTCTAGTGAACCCCTAATTTAAATTAAAATTATCTTGATCTGTGTTATCAGTCTTTTAGAAAGACACTACCCCGTTGATCACCGGAATTCGTAAGCCTTCACGGTGATCTTTTCTTTATCCGATGGAGAGAGAGAGGATCGATGCAGATAATTTTCTTCTCTTTTCAAAACCCAAAAGAGAATTTCTATGTTGGTTTCTTCTATATAAAATGGAGAGAAAGAGTGAGTGATTTTTATGGAGACTCTGTCTCCAAATATATAATGGGCGTCAATAACTGAAAGGTCGGCAAACCAACAGTTATGCCTTAGCAGATCCATACCAGATCCAATTTCTCTCTTATCGGGTTTACTTTCATAATCAGAAAACTGTCTATTAGTTGTGTTCTCTAGGGACCAATTGCATAATTATATTATTATCAAACTTTATATAATTTAGACATTTTTAAATTATAAAGTCATTAATATGTATTCTATATATTAAAGACCTCACTTCTCATAATACATATTGAATCCGATAAATAATTCTTAATTTGATCACTTCATAACGGGTCTAATTAGATATTTGACAGTTTATTATTCAATTTATATTTATATTATATATGAGCCCATATATGATGTAATTAGTAGGAATTAATTCCAACATATGGCTCATAATTAATTAAAGGTGTCCATACTCTTAATTTTTTTTAATATGAAAATATTTTAATTGTGGATGCTATATTGTCAAATAATCAGCGTGTCGCTGCATCCTACTATTCATTTATTGCAGGAGTATGTTTATCGGAATCTAAGAAAGAAAGTTTAAATTCATGTTAAACATGACCCATCCAACATGCCGTAGGAACTACATGAATCAACCGCAGGAGTGTCCCCTTTCAGAATGATTTTTTATTATTTTATATGTAACTAACTGAGCAGTAATTAAGTTGATCAATTATACCCAATAGTTTCTTGATGATTAGGTTAGATTATCCTCATAGTTAGCACAACTTATGTTATGTACACAAAATTTGTTGAAATTTAAATTTAGGAAGCTCAAAATTTCATAAATTTGATCAAAATCTCCATTTGATTAAATAGTTACGTTATATTTTGTATCACCATTTGTTTCAATCATTTAGATATGTTGAACCCATTTATAATATTGACAATAATGATAAAAAATTAAAATAAAAATTCTAATATTCTAAGTTAATAGTATGATTTTTAAATAATTATTAGGTTCATAAAAGAACGTGAATTGATACATACATTTTCAGTTTAGAAAATATTTGTCTACTCTATGTAATTTAAATTTAATTACTTCTAATGTGTTGTCAAATAATTAATAGTGAAATATATAATAAGAACTATATAAATAACAATGAATCCGTCAATTTAATTTTCTTTTGTCTCGGTGCATGCGTTGCAGAATTAATTTAAAAAAATATCATCAAGACCACCAAAAATTTTATTGCCAAGAAAACACATTCTTTATAAATTATAAAAAAATAAGCTCTTTATTCAAAGACGTAACAAGGTGCATATATTTAGTGTGACCAAGGTGGATCGTCCCTTCCCTCCCTCTCCCATCTTAATTTAGTTTGCAATGTATGATGCATCAATGAGGATATTATTCTTATTCAACTACCTCATTTCAAAATCTACATATGAGGATATCATTTTTATTCAACTACCTCATTTCAAAATCTATATATGAGGATATCATTCTTATTCAACTACCTCATTTCAAAATCTACATATGGACCCCTCAACTACATCCAATATTAACATTGATTGCGGTTTACAAAATATATAAGTTCAATTTCTACAGAAAACATATAAATAAAATATGAAATTAACGAAAGCTCTTACTTCAAAAGAAAAAAATATTGAATATAGTTGACTAAGTCCCTTTACAACAACGTCAATATCATTTATTGTGCAATCAAATTTCGAAGTAGACAACAAAAAAAATTAAATATTTGAATCAAAAGGAAGGCATTTATCTAATACAACTTTGTTAAGACAATATAATCATGATGGGACAACTAAAATTGTATTAATATGATTCAAGAGATAGGCTAGCATATAAATGTTTGCATATTTGACCGGAATACAAATAGCTCAAACTATATTTTTGCATATACGAAATCTAAATTTAAAATTAAATTTCTCAATAAATTTTACATATAAAATAAAAAAATTTATACACCAAATTGGCCCCTCTTTGAAAAATCTGAAAAAATAGTTAAAAATGTTAAAAATAATAAAATTGATATCTTATAAAATTTTGATATGTAGAATATATTGAGCAATTTGAATTTAAATTTTGAATATGAGAACTTATATTTCAACTAATATGCAAACATTTGTAAGCTAAATTAATTAAAATATTTGATAGTGACATGAATTGACATGAATTGACACGAATTGACGATTCAAATCTTATATTAAAATCTAGTATGTGGTCCTATGAATTGACGATTCAAGAAGAAGCATTCAATTAGAAAGAATTTGGAGTACAGGATCTATGAACAAACAGGAAAATATTCCAAGGAATTTGTTTCAAGATTTTTCCTTGAATTTGGAATTTTGAAGGGGGCTCCGATGTAAGGAATAGTGACTTTGTTCAATGACTTAATTAAAAAGGAAAAGGCCATTCGAATTTGTGCAACAATGGCTTCCCCTCAAGAAAAAAGAATACTGACTTAATTTATTTCAAATTTTCAATGACTCAGAGGCTAATTATGTAGCCATCCCTGTCTAATTATGTATCACCTTTTCTATGCAACAAATGACGCGATTTATAACGACTCATTGCTCAGTGATTCGTGACATAATAGGTCACAACGAACAGTGTGCTAAAAAGAAAAGTGGATTCCCCAAATTTATCAGTGGTGGCACAAAAATAGCGATTTTATCCAAGT
This sequence comes from x Bolboschoenoplectus mariqueter, assembly GCA_037678475.1. Lineage (NCBI taxonomy): Eukaryota > Viridiplantae > Streptophyta > Magnoliopsida > Poales > Cyperaceae > x Bolboschoenoplectus > x Bolboschoenoplectus mariqueter. Next base: position 1,712,248 of record CM075236.1, on the reverse strand, counting down.
CAATCACTGTACATGAGCACTCATCTGGATGTGCGGCTGAGATTGAATCTCATACAAAGTGCACCCCAGCATGGACCGCATGATCGATCGAATATAGATACATCCTTTTGGTAATTGGTAGGTTTGGGTCAGAAGGTGATGTATGTGATGTCTATTCATGTAATAATTCATATCATTCCGTACTATGTATGATAACTTTCGTCCACTTTGATGCATGAATGTGTGTGTGTATATATATATTTTCTTTTTCATTATAAAAAAAAGGAAACACAAAAGCTACTTGATGCTGTTGACCAAAAATTTTGGGTGCGCTGTCAACGTTTAAATACATTGTTTTAATGCACGAGTTGTGAATTATATGAAATTATTTGTTATCCTCGTGACTTTATCATCTTAGGACCAGGCAAAGATGGGACATGGCATTTCAACAAAATCCAATTAATTTTTCTAATCGGATCCTGAAAAGATCTGAAGTTGAATCCACCAAATAAAAATTTCAAATAGTCCAAATCAATGAGACATCATGATTCCAACATACATCCGTGTAGAATGTTGCTTTTTTTTTTTAATTCAGATTTTATCCGCATGTTATTTCCGTTTGAAGCAATAAAATACATGGGTTAGAACTTATAATTTAATGCAAGTAATCACTTGACAATGATTATTTTGACATTCTTGATAACAGAATTTTAAATAAATTCTAAAAAATCTTAAAAATAAAAAATACAAACATATTTTTTAACTTATTGATTGATTGTATTTCAACTTTTATACAATTTAATTATCATTTCATAGTCCATTGCAGGATATTTAACTGGGACCATTGGAAATTACATAAATTATAATGATTTTTTATGAATTACTAAATGACACTTAAATTTGTATAAAATTTAAAATATATATAGTTAACCACTACGTAGTGTATAAGTAGTATGCTAATGCATATGCGATAAAATATGAGAACTTAAGGACTAAGTAAATTTTCTTAGAAAATTTTGGTCAAAAATAAAAATACAACAATATATTAGTATAATTTCAAATTACTAAACCATAAATGTCATATCACTAATTTTATATATCTAACAAGATGAAATTAAATCATCAATTTTTTGAAGTCATTAGATCGATTACACCCAAAGTCACCTCCTGACAAATTTGGTATTCAGAAATTATGTTGACGGTAAAAATTTGTGAATTTATCTAATCTATTCTCTATGAAAAAGAAATTGAATATTAAGATTTCTTAATCATGCTACGTTACATCCAATGTTCAATATAGGGCCATTCAATTTACTTCTCTCTTTTTATTTATCTTATCATCAAAATAACTATTGTCAAAATAATCCGTATAATTTGAAATAACAACGATAATTTTTTCAAGATAACGTGAAGGGTCATTAATTTGATATTTAGATGGGGATTAATTGACAACGGTTAAGTTGACAATTTTAACAATGATTTTTCAAATAAATTAAAAAAAATCTTAAAAATAAAAAATAATTTTATAGACATATCTTCAATTTCTGAATTGATTGTATTTCAAATTTTATGATTTTATGCAATTTAAATGTAATTTGAAATTCTATTAGAAACAATCAAAATTATATTAAATTTACAAAGGTCTAAATTTAATGATCTTCAATAGAATATCAAATATTCTTTAAATTATATGAAAATCGAAACACAATCAATCTATAACTTAAAAAATATGTCCATAATTTTTTTCTATTTTTTAAGAATTTTTAGAAATTATTTCAAAATTATTTGAAAATGTGATGTCAAAGTTGACAAGATATTATATAGTTCTTTTTGAAAATAAAATAGGGGTGTAAGCCCCTAACTTATACATTATTGAAATGCAAAGTCATGCAATTACAAAAGAGAATAAAAAACAAAAGAAAAAACAAACTTACGGTTCTGCTAAAATATGAGTAATTACAATAGAAATTCATGCAACGTTATCTTTAAAGATTCCTCTGCATCTCTCTCCAGAAGATAAAAATTACAACCTTGATGCTCTTCTATAAGCAAGTGAAAATGTCTTGTTTACAATCACACGTAAAGGATTTTCATTAATCATCTCATACCATTTTTTTTGTTTGAGAGAATGATAACTCGTAAGCTAAGAGAGTAGATGAATCTCTTGGTGTAGTAATGAATCTTGCCATTGTTGTGCTTCAATGGTAAGATTTGGTCTCATATGAGAGTACCAAGCATCACTTTGTAGTGATGAGAATTGATAAAGTGAGGAAGAATAAAAATTGATATATCTGAGCTTTAAAATATCGTTTCTCCAATTATGCTGTCAAAATAATGCTGATTGACCGTCACCAACGTAAAAGGTAGTGGCGTTTTGGTAAGCAACGGGTAATTGGTTAAGCTTTTTGAAAAAAGAGGTAGTAAATGTAGAATTTTTCACTAGTAATTGATGTACCAGTTATTTGTAGAGTTTGCTTCCATAGAAAATTTATTAGGTGAAGCCATTGCATGCCATGCAGAACAATTTCATTTAGAACGAGATGTTAACAATATTTAGATCTTGGACGCTCTCAGTCCTCTGAGATTTTTTGGTTTCCATATCAGTTCCTATTTCACAAGATAAGAACTTATTCCCTGTCTGAGCTGAACCATGTCAAAAGAAAGCTCCATGGATCTTTTCCGTTTCATTTACTACCCAAGAAAGTAATTAACATGAAAGCGGACATAACATAAACTGGCAAAACAGATAGTGTAGAATCGATCAGCAACGACATCGACCTACTTGCTATAGAAAAGCATTCCAACTTGCAATCCTGAAAGCTTTCTTGACGTGTTGTTATTGAGTGGTAGATAATAGATTGGACCTCCAATTGACGTGGACTGGCGTGCATCGAAAGAGATATTGGATAGTTGGGAAAGACTTAAGATTAACAGGGAATTTGCTTGCGTTCATACTCCGAGAGAATGTAACAGTGAAGCAGATAGGCTAGCAAAGTTAGGTATTGAGAGGATGGGAATATAAGGGATTTACATACTCCCTTGGGAGTCCATATCGAGTGGATAGCTACTTCAAAGGATGAAATGTGTAGAAATTACATGTTGTTATCGTAACATATATTATAATAGATAACATTGAGATTTGTCAGAGAAATTTTGTAAGGGGTTGTCTAATATATATGATAAAGTATTTTAGAGAATGTGAATTCATATTTTAAGTTGGTGTAATAGGACCTACGGACATGAAATGACAAAAAAAAATGAGTGGTAGATAATCTACCTTAGAAAGCTTCTTATAGTGCAACATGTTAATAAATGATCAAGCATTAACAAGTTAACAAATTAATAGTTGTCGCCGCTTCAGAACTATAAATATGAGCACTACTGTAGCCTTCAAAGATTATCGGAGGAATTCGTCTAATCTAAATTTGATAGTAATAATATGTCACCATTAAAGAAGAACAAAAGACTATATATACGGTTTGGTATTAACGATATATAAAACAATTCAAGAAGCAAATATTTGAATATAAATTCCGTACAAGTTTTTAGAATTAAATATACATCTCAACTAAAGTTGGGCACAGCCACACAGAATTTCTGTTCGATTGTTTTAGAGCAGCTAATTGCATATACCATCAATATATTAATTTTTAAAAATTCAATTCCAATAGAACCAACAATTTAATAATGCAATCTCTAAAAAATTCACAATAGGACCAAAATTTACAATTCCAATCAAAATACTAAACACTGAATTGTTTTTGTTTTCTTGAATCTCGCAGCGCTAACTATTTAATGATAAATACCACTGAAAATAAATGATGAGTTGAAATTATAAACAAACAATTAGTGCTTCAATATCAGAAATTTTTTAATAAAAATTTATTTCAGAATTAAACCTCCAAAGAAAATCAAACATCAAATATTAAGAACAGGAAGAATGGACCTAATTTTCCTCAATACTGATAACTTTTTCTAACATAGACAACAAAAAAGAATAATTCACCATATTGCCCAATTGATTGCATGCCAAATTGCCCAGTTATATATCCTTGCTTCTGATGCCCATTTGATCAAATCCCTTATGTATTGATTCCAATCCCTCTTGAGATAATTAAAGTACAAGATTCCAATCCCTCTTGAGATAATTAAAGTACAAGATTCCAATCCCTCTTGAGATAATTAAAGTACAAGATTCCAATCCCTCTTGAGATAATTAAAGTACAAGAATAATTCACCATACTATCGTTATCAAAATTTCCAACCTAAAAAAAAAGAATCTATTTATGATCTGAAGGGAATAAATATAGAAGGAAATGGATTTCTAATTGACAACGACTTATTTCAATAATTCTAACAATATTTAAAAAAATTCATATAAAGATTAAAATAAGAAAATTGATTTATATTTAGGATGTCGTATATATAGATAAAGTATCAGTCAATTTTTATGTAAGAGAGATCATTTAGTAATGCATTAAGAACAATTAATTTGAATTGTTACAAAAATCAAATCACTTGGCAAATCAAAAGATATACAAAACTCATTTTTTTTGAAATAAAAATAAGAGTCAAAATCACTCGATTTGAAATATCCGTAAAAGCTCCTCTATAACCTCTTATATGAAAACTATTATTTAAAAACTGATTCTCCATTTTTTTTTGAAATGAAGCGGAGTTTTGTTACAGCTAAAAAAAAATTACATATTTGACTATATATATCATTCCTTACTCCTTGGAGTTTGGTGACTTGTGTCTGGTCATATTAGTAGATACCAACACGTTCTTATTGGACCGTATAAGAACAACTAGCTACTCCAATTTGGTACAAGTATATATTCTCCACATGATCCACATCTTTAATTCTTTTATTTGATCTTATCAGATCCTCGTATTTGAGTGCAACGACAATATAATGATTAGATCCTCGATGTTTGGATAAGGACATCCAAATTCTAAGTGTGTGTATATATATGTATATATATATATTATTTTTTGGAATATTTAAAGACCAAACGTGAATCACGCTCGCTCAAAATTAATTGATCCGATTTGGTAGAAATCCAAAATAGATTTGCACTAACGTGTCTAAATTAATTGTCATAGGAAAAATATTTAGTCGAATTATATAAGTTGAATTCATTTACGTTGTCATTATCTCAATAATAAATGATACTTGAAAAAATAGAAAAATATTCTTTATAAATTTAATTTGATTCGTCTTAAATTTAATTGAATTGTTATGATTCTATAATAGTTGGCTGTCATAAATTTATAACAATAAAAAACACGATTCTCTCGTGAGCTTATGATGATATCGTATTTATTTATTAGTTGACTGACTTCATATATTCCTTTTTACAAAAATAACCTTTCAAGCTTTTCTTTTTTGACAAGATCCTTTTCTATTCTCTCTCTACCTTCTTTTTATTTTTTGATGAAACATTTTTATTTTCTTCTTTTTTGACAAATTTTTATTTATTTCTATTTTTAACATGTTTTTCTTTCTATTTTCTTTTTGTCATGACTAACCATGCACATACAAATATCTATAAGTACCGATCGGTGCAAGTATGAATACTTGTGTGTATCAATATAAACATTAATTTATGCAAATATAAACACTAGCCTATACAAAAATATGAACACAAATATATAAATATAAACACTAGTTTGTGTAAGTATGAACACTTGTTTGCGTAAGTATCAATATATGATTGTGCCAATACACACATCAAGTTGTTCAGGTATGAAAATCGTTACATCAAATAAATAAGTATAACGTATTTGTACAAGTATAAACAAAAATTTTTAAGTATAAGCATCAATCTATATAAACTATAAGCACTTAGTTTTGCACAAATATATATGAATATATTAATATTGATTTTCAATTAAGTACCTTGTAGTATAGATTTAAGCACCTATTATCATATATATAAATACTAATGATACAAGTATGAACAACTAGACATTTTATCCATTTTGACAACGAGTGGAGCAAAAATTTTGACGCATTTTTGATGCGTTTTATCTATTTTTAGCATGTACAAGATCATTAATTGTTACTATAGTTAGTAAAATAGTTAGGGGACAAAAATTGTGTATTTTATTTGGAAGTACAATTAACAGATATTTATTTATTTATTTCCATATTATCTTAATAAATTAAATATCCAATATTTTATAATAATTATTTTTCAGGTGAGATATTTTATATAAAGTATGTACGAGGTTGGTGCCATCTAACATGGGTCGAAGCTATAACCTAGATTTATAGTGTTTAACTTATCAGTATTTTTAACATATATCGAATATTTATAAAATATTCAATTTTCATGATATATATATTTGAAAAATATTTTTAAATTAATAAATTGAAATTTCTTTTTTTTTCGAAAACTATGTTTCAATATTACTTCAATAGACATGTGTCAATTAGTTTGATCAATTTAAAACATATTTAACCTTTTATTTAAATAATTAAATTTTCTTATTCATGTTAATTAAATTACGCCTTTAATTTATATTTTTTTAATTAGACGTTATATGTTATTTCATCAAAATTTAATTCGGATGTTCTTGAATTTAAATATATCTGATCCATTTAGTCATTAGATAGATTCAATACGAACAAAATAAGATGGGTTACAAAAGAGGAGGGATCCAATCCCAATGATTTTGTATATCAAATCATGTCAAGGAAAATTTAAAATTCAAATAACTTTTTATTTATTTTTTTAAAAAACAAAACTAATTGATAAGATATGTTATATATTTCATATACTACATGTATACAAAGTTTCACTTTATTTCAACTTTATTTGAGTATACTTTAAGAGCTAATAAAAATCAACGGCTCAATTTTTAACGGTTTAATCCTCTCTCTTAATGGTTATCAAAATGAAATTAAAATTTTATGATTTTTTATATATTATTGAAATGATATAGAACACATCTAACGGTATAAATTTATAAATTTAAGTATAGATAATAAAGTTGGTACCATTAACACCGATAATTATTGACATTAGATCTCTTCTCTAAACAAAAGGGCCGGATAGAAAATTGATACCCCGCCCATTAATTAATATTATATTTAGTTGGATAGGTTTATTCAGATGTCATTTGTCAAATAGTCCATAAACATATGATTTTAATGGAGACAAAAAGTATTCACATTTTATATTTTTATCATAAAAATAAAAATCACAATCATTTAATTTTAAATATTTATAAAATATTTTTTATCCCAATTTTAAAACTATAATATATATATCTCATAAAAAAATATTATTAATTTTTTTCACTAAACAAAAAATTAATTCTATTCCATCTTAATTTTATTCCTATACGTCACTCTATTTGACAGCAACCACCATTATAAGTCTAATTGAACCCATATGTGACCTACATATCCAGGCAGTCCAGCTTTTATGCACTCACGATCAATACAAACAAGTTTCTGTGTGAGACTGACGCCAATAAAATCGGCAGTGGTCGAACTTAGAAGGTCTTTTTTCTGAGTAAAGGTGATGATCTCAATTCTCAATAATAAAGTGGTGGCTAATACTGTATTTTGGAGTAATTAGCTTTTGAGCCAATAAGATTATAATTTATGTCTATTGTGTAGTTAATTATGTTTTCTTTTTTCTTTTATTTTACGGTTATTTGCTTCATTTTCTTCTTTTTTCTTCTTCTATTAAAATCTCGTATTTTGTTTAATCTTCTAAGGAAATATTTATGTATTCATTGTCTTTGTAGCACACTGTAAGGATAAAAACTTTCAAATTATATAAAGTGGCAAACATAATTTTCCAACAGTGGTCGAACTTAGGAGGTCTTTTTCTCAGTGCAAGTGACGATCTCAATGGAGTAGTAGCGTTGGCTAATACTGTATTTGGATGAATTAGGTTTTCAGCAAATGAGATTATAATTATAGGGACGAATCTAGAAAGTATGGGATCAATTATAAACTTTTTTCTTTAGAGTATTTGTAAGAATATTACTTTAAAATACATATAAATATGCATGAAATATAAATAATTTTGGAAATAAATGGGGGTCAATAATGTACATCTGCCACTGATTATAAATTGAATTATGTAGTTAATTATGTTTTCAACTTTCTTTTGTTTGCTATTCCGGTTGTTTGTTTCATTTTCTTCTTCTTCTTCTTTCTCTAAAATCTCGTCTTTTGTTTAATCTTGTAAGGAAATATTTATTCATTTATTGTAGCATGATGGAATTAAGGATAAAAACTTCAAACTATCTTCAGTTGCAACATTAATTTTAAACATGTAACTACCATACGATGAATAATTTTGTAATCAGGTATGCGCGACATGCATGGTTATCAAATTGCATTATAATTTTTCCCAATGAAAAATAAGAGAAAAAAAAAAGATTTGAAGTATATTTCACCATACATCAATTTATTTGAAATTTTTAATGACACTGGATGCATCATTAAATTGCATAAAATTTCAATTATTCAGCGGTTGAAAATACTTGTGTGCACTTTTGTAGGAACGATAAAGAATTAATAGTAGTGTCACATCTCAACCCTGCAATTAATCAAGAGGTGAACTGTGAGTAATAATTATTCTGTTAATTCCGATTCTCTCTAATAAGATGATCTATGGATTTTTAAAACTTATTATTTAGTTAAAAAGAATACAAGCAATAATAATTTATGCACATATTTTTATTCTCAAGATGTTTGAAAGATCATTAATTCTAACGTCCACTTTATGTTTTGTCTTCGTTAATTACATTAAAAAAAATGGTACATGCTATGTTCTCAAATCCTTAAATAACCTCTTTATTTGATATATATATAAGTATTTGGATATATTAAATTGAACACTAAATTGTTCGTGAAAGTGCAATTAATTAATGGGGAGGAATAACTTGACAGTGTTTTTTTTTATGAGGAGAGATCCAATATTTATGGTCATTGATGTCACATTAATGATTATAAAATTAAATTTTAAATACTATTTATTAAATTCTTAAAAAATAAAATTAATTAATTAGATATTTTGTATATATCATGCTATATATAGGTACACAAAAAATTACATTATTTCAACTTTATTTTGAAATCAACTTTATTTTGAAATTAATTAATTAGATATGCATCAAACACTAATAAAAATTAACGGATCAAATTTTGTGATTTAATTCACTCTCTTGATGACTACCGAAACAAAGTTAAAATTCAATATTTTTTTATATACATGTTATTGAGATGAAGTAGAATACATCTAACAGTTTAAATATATTAGTTAAAATATAAATAATAAAGTAAACACCATAAGTATCAATCACCATGATTATTGGATCCCTCATCTTTTTTAATAATTTTAATAATGGACCTTCAAATAAATTCGAAAAAAATTTAAAAATAAAAAAACATTATAGATATATTCTTAAACTAATAGATTGATTGTGTTTTAAATTTTATACAATTTAAATTTAATTTGGTGTCCATCAAAAATCATTAAAATTTATGAAATTTATAACGGTCTATATTTAACGGTTTTTGAACCATCAAATTACATTTAATTTATATAAAATTCGAAACACTATCGATTCATAAATTCAAAAATATATCGAGAATTTTTTCCTATTTTTAATATTTTTTTCAAATTTATTTAAATTTTTATTGTCAAAATTGTTAAAAATAACTACTCTCTCCTCTTAATTAAGTGCATAATGATTAATTGCTTGATGATCACACCTTTGCCGCCAAGATCAAACCACTTTTGGACACCTAATCCTAAAAACACGACATTAAAGTACTTGACTGGCGCATTCAACAGAGAATACCAGTGGCAAGCTGCTGCTATGTCAAATATTTTTCTTTTCCAATGCAACAACGGATTGCATTACTCCTCAACCCCCAATACCAATATATCCTTCATGATTCATGATTGACTTATGGAGTACCAAAAAGTGAAATTATCAGCACTCGCATACATACGATATAGGTGCGCGCACACTTTATGAGGAAGTAGTGTTTAAGCCACATTTCCTTCTGCCAATTACACCGATGCTTCCTTTTTGTTTCCTTTCTTTTTTTTGGGTTGGTGGGTTTATATCTCATTGGAGATTGAAAACGCTTGACGACAATCGTATACCTTGACATTTTTCATGGATAGGAGTCATACCATCTCCATTTGCTTCTTACTCATGATAAGTGGATCGTATGTAAAGAAATCTTTTTTTTTTCAATTTTAGATTTTTAAATGAATAATAATAATATTTTTTGTTTTAAGTGTTTGATGATTATATATCTATTTTTTTAATAATACACGTGTTCATGATGAGAATTTACGTATATGTACACGTTCTTTTGCACATTTAATATCATTAAATTCGAAACTGAAAGATTCATAAAAAAAACATACAGAAGCATGAATTTTGAATCTTGTGTGTTCACGCACTATCTGAATGTAAGGAGTCTAAATTTAGAAAAAAAAATAAAAATATCTTTGTTCACATGTTTTTTTATGAATGTATATATTCACAATCATTCAATTTCGAACTTAATTAAATAATAATGAACATACTTGATAGATGAAAAGTCATGAATATATGTATTTAGATATTATTATGAATGCTTATGTTTATTAGAAAATAGATATAGAGTTGTCAAATATTTAAAATTAAAAGTATTGTTTAATTATTGTTGATTTAAAAAATTGGCATAGACAAAAAAAAAGTACCATTTATAATGTATTACCAAAAGTATTTGAGATGTGGACAACTAGATCATGGCACAGTTTGCACATATTTGAGCATGACTCAAACACAACATATATATTTGTACGTGTCGTACTCATATGTCACATACTGTGCTGAATGATCGATGCATTAAGCATGAAATGACAGGATATGACCAAGTGCCAAGCACATATAAGGCATATGTAGACACTTGAAATATTTATTCAATTTATCTTAAAAACTTTTTTATGTTTTTGGACTATTACAAAATTTAAAAAGAATTTTATATTTAATTTCAAAGAATTGTTCACAATTTCTTGAATATTTTTTTAAAATTTTTTTTTCCAATTTTCCTCAATATCTTTTTTCAATTTTATTTGATTTAATCACTCAAATTCTGAATTTTAAGGAAAAAAACAGAAAAATACATCTAGGCACGTGCAACTTATATGTGAAGAAAAATTTACAACAGGACAAAATATGTGGGTGCCTAGCAGGTATAGATATAATACGATTCTTTCATAATTCACTAGTTATATGTCATATTGGCAGCCAGTTTTATTAAAATTAAATTTGAACCATTTATTTTGGTTTTACTTTATGATTAAACTTGAAAACTTATATGAACTAATTGGTTGTATCTCCCAAAAAAAATAAGAAGAAGAAGAATAATTAGCCAATTAAGAGACTCATATTAAATTAAAATTGATCAAATTAATTGCTCTTCTAGATTACTGAGCTATTTTATTAATTTATGGAGAAAATTGATTATTTTAAAAGTTTTGATGGATATGTAAGAAATTAACCCAAAAATAACATGATGTAATAGATAAATTATAATATTAATAACACCAAACACAAAAAAAGTTGTATCTAGCGAGTTAATACAATATTCTTTGTATGAAAGATCGACGTGAAAAAATAAATAGGTAATAAATAAATGGGACTTTAAACATAAAATATGAATCCTTTAATTAAATAAAAAAAATCGCACCAAACGCAAAAATAATCACTTGGCTAGGATACATCACATGCATGTACCAAAGTTGAAAAATCTATAAATTATATGAATTAACTAAGTATAGTGAAAAAAAAAAGTTAAATGTCTTTAAAGCGTAAAGTCAACTCTCCAACAATAATCCTCAAAGAAAAGCTGTTTAGAGTATGTTGGAGGAACCAAATATTGAAGGAAATACAATGCTTATAATTGAGAGGTATCTGGTGGCACAATCTAATCCAAATCCACTTGCTAACTTTTTAACCATATCCAATATTTAAAGAAGCTTCTTTGTTGACAATTAGACAAGAAACTTTGTTATCCTGCTTTTATCAACTTAGACATGAGAAAACGGCCACAACCAGTAGTTTAAAATGTGCTCCTAATTATTAGATCTCCTGGTGGTAGATGAAGTATATTACATATTCAAGACATCATCTCATATATGACACTACAAATATTCCAATAATTTAAAGCAAGTGGAATTGAGGCTATGTATTGATGGTAAAATTATTTGAGTATCATACTTACTGGTCTGCACCCTTTAATTAGAAATTCTCCAACTGCATTTCATCACAACTTTGGAGAAAAAAAACTTAAAAGATTGAATAGAAAGATGTGTATCTTTAGTGTGTATTATACAATAACAAAATGTGTATTTAGTTTCTTTAAAAAAGTTGAAGAAACTAAATAGTAACAACACTAATTCTGTTAACACTCTATATATGCTATTACTTAATTGTCATGACGTAAATAGTAGCTTTTGCTGTACGCATATCTGCTACAAATTAAATAAGCTCCATTACCAGACGACATATTAAAAGTGCATTAATTCAACGGCTCTTTAAAAACATGATCGTGAATAATTGGGCCAAATGGGCTGAGATAATGAGAGTTGAACCTAAAGAAGGGCTGTGGCTATGAAACAAAGATTGATTTATGTTCAAAATTTAGCTCCAGTTAGAAGTTGTGAAAAATAAAACAAGGTTGGGCTCTCCCTTATCTGAAAATAAATGGATAAATAAATAAATACATTGCTCGCTGATCAATGTCAGACTTTGATCCCTTTCTTCGACAAATTGCTTACAAGTGTAATATATATGGTCAAAAGGATGACAAAAGTTTTGATGAAGGTCGGCTCAGTTTATATCTGAATTATATATTGCAGCTTGTAACAAGGTCAATTTAATTAGAACATAGTGGATGTAATTTATTAGTGCTTAGCTCTGGTATAATCTTAATCTTAGCAAAATCTGTTGCCATACGTTTTTATGTCGCATCCGCTGCCATTGATTCTAAACAGTCCAATTTGATTTAAAAGGTCCAAATTTAGCTATAAGTGATTTGTTTATTTATATTTTAATTTATTGAACCCGACTAATCATAGAAACATAAAAACTATGACAATGGATGTGCCATAGAAAATTGTGGCAGCTGTGGGAATTCATATAAGGTTGGTGTTTGAAGGAACAGTACCAGTGGTTTAATTACAACTGCTGATTTTTTTTTATTCACTCAGTTAACCTATTCTGGTATCTAACTGGTACGGACAATTGATAACACGTGAATATTTTTATATGTTTAGTAAACTTACCCAAGATCAGATTAGACCTTCTACCTAATTTTCCATATATGATAGGCAATTAGACATAGTAGAGAACTTTAGACAAGTATAATTAGGCATAGGTCAACCATATGTTTTTATTTTTTTTTGTTAGTTATGTATGTTTACTAACTGCAACCTGCAACCATACTGACTCAGCTTGACTTTCTTATACTTGCTACAAGATTCCCTCAACCAAATTGTATGAAAACAACAGGATCACTTAGCAAAAGTCAAAGACTAATGATTTTAATTAAGAAACTTTCCTAACTTTTACCAAATAATGTTAATTAAATTGATGATAAAGAGAAGATAAAAAACCCTGAGCTCAATCTATATAAACCCTTATGAAGGCACATTATTTCATCAAGAGTCCAACTCTTTTTGAAATAAGCAAGATATATAGACATGGCTAGGTTCAGTTCTCTTTTTGCATGCTTTGTGGTTATTCTGGCTTTAACTGGTCTTGCAAAAGCTCAGCTTAAACCATACTATTATGAAAAAATCTGTCCAAAAGCACTACCTACAATTCAAAAAATAGTCTATGAGGCGGTCTCACAGGAGCCTCGCATGGGTGGATCACTTCTTCGTCTCCATTTCCATGATTGTTTCGTTAATGTAAGTTTACCATATATCTTTACAAATTATTCGATAAACATTTCTAGTCAAATTAGCCTGAACTAGTTAACACTGAGAATTTTCTTTTATTCGTTTGCCTGAAGGGATGTGATGGCTCAGTTTTATTGGATGACACGCCAACTTTCACCGGGGAGAAGAATGCGGCTCCAAACCAAAACTCATTGCGGGGTTTCGAAGTGGTGGATAGGATCAAAGATGCCTTGAACTCAGAATGCAAAGATAATGTTGTATCCTGCGCTGATATCTTAGCTGTAGCAGCTCGCGACTCAGTTGTAGCTGTAAATCCTTATTACCTACCGCCTTTTTCTTAATACAATTAAATATGTTAATTCTGCAAAATTACTTATAATGTATAACAACACTATAAGGAAATCTCTGACCTCTGTTTCTTACAGTTGGGTGGTCCTTCATATAAGGTGCTTCTCGGCCGGCGTGATGCACGAACAGCAAGTCAAGCAGCTGCCAATAACAGCATCCCTGCACCAACTTTCAATTTCACACAACTCCTCTCCAATTTCCAATCCCACGGTCTCGCATTACGTGATTTAGTAGTTCTTTCTGGTGGCCATACATTAGGCTTCTCTCGTTGCACCAACTTCAGGGCGCGCCTCTACAATGAGACCTCCACTCTAGAAACAAGCCTCGCTGCTTCGCTCAAACCAAATTGCCCCATAAATGATGGTGACAATAACCTCTCGCCACTCGATCCAGCATCGCCTCTTAGTTTCGACACTGATTATTTTGAGGGCCTGATTCAGAAAAAAGGATTGCTTCACTCAGATCAAGAGTTGTTCAAAGGGGATGGAAGTGGGGCTGATGCACTTGTGAAGTACTATAGCAGTAATCCTGTTGCTTTCTGGCACGATTTTGGTTCGTCGATGATCAAGATGGGTAAATTGGGTCCTCTTACGGGTACGCAAGGCGAGATCCGCAAGAACTGCCGGAAGATGAATTGATTGCAGATTGATCAAGTCCTAAGAAGTTAATTTCATTTCATGTTATTGTCGTTGGATTCCATTTGCCTTTATTCTTTGTCTACTAGGGTCAAATGTTTTACTTGTGGATTTTGGGTTGAATAATTTGGTCCATGGTGTGAAATTAAATGATTTGTTTTCGATTGTAAATGAAGGTTCCGATTGAGCTATGTATTTTCTCATTTTAAATTATTCAAATTTAAATAATTTGGTCTTTATTCTTTGTTTTCCGAGCGATTTATTTTTCCTCTTCAATTACAATAGGTACCCTTGAAACTAGCCCAAAACTTATGCTAGTGCAATTTACAATTGCTTCTCAGAATTTGCAAAATCATAGAGGTCCTTTTTTAACATGTAGAGAAACGAAATTTTTATCAAGTGAACTACAATAACAGAAGGAATATTTGTTAGCCTTACATAAACTAATGCAGCAATTGATGCGAAAGCATTAAAGCAACTTCTGTTGGAGATTTTCAAAATAATTTTTTTTTTCAAAATTGGGTGTATTTTATTTTGGAAAATGAATGATGAATTTGGGACTTGCTTAGTTGTCTTTTGTATGTTATATGAAAGGCTACAATGTTTCTTTCATAGAAAATATTAATCAATGGAAGCCTCCATTTCTGTTTTGAATGGAGAATAGAGCAAAGAAAAAAATTCAAATTGAAACTGTATATGTCGACATGAATATTGTTTCACATTTGTTCAATGCCAGTTAAGCTTATCGATTAAGCTTGTACAATGCCAACTAAACTTATCAATTAAATAAGCTTGCTGTGCAAGGTTATCAAACTCGTACCGACTATTCATGTCGGTTTTTGAAGGCTATAAAAAAAATCTTGTGTGCATTGATTCAAGGGGATCATATTCCATTTAAGATTTCAGGATTTCTGAAATCAAATTATACAAGTCTTTTCATTTCTCGTTAATTTTCTATCAGATTTATTTGTCACAAATTTTCATTTCTTGTTAATTTTCTATCAAATTCACTTGCCACAAATTATTGCAGAAATTTATGCAGAAAGTATTCAATAATTTTGTCAAATCTTTAGTATTATCCGAATTTGATTTCATTTGTATAGACGCTATCAAACAGGCTTCAGTATCGTAAGAGGCTATTCGTTATACCTATTGCACATCAGACGATTAAGTCTCAAAGAAAATGACATTATAACACGCATTTGAAGGCATCAATTTTTTTTTATAAAAGTTCATCTCTCCACCAACACCAACTTCTACATATAAATATACTCTATTCCTGAAAATCGTATCATAACATAACTAATAATAAGGCATTAGCCAACCAATCATTCGGAAACTTACAACCTTTTTTTTTAGCAAAATTAAATTCTGATATCAAATGCACCAAGAAAAGAACAAATTTGTTAGGTTAGGTTAGCTACTGAAATTTCATAATTTTTTAAACACCAAATAGCTTCAATACTTTGGAAAAGATTTACAATTTAGATAATCTGTCACTAAAAGAATCATCAACATGATTATTTGAAATTACTTCAAAGAAAAATGCCTCATTTGAAAATCACAATAATACATGGTGCTAAAGGATATAGTATAAGAGAATGAAGGACAGTTAAGAACCTATGTACTCCACTGGAAACAAGAGATTGGTAATACATTCCTAATAGTATAAAACTCATCTAAGCAGTAAAACAGAAAATTGTAGAAACTATTGTTCAAAACAGAATTGCCCTATATCTCACCCTATATATTTAAGTAAAGAAACCTTTTTGCTATATATATGGCTTGTGTTAATTGCTATATTATATGTTTCAAGGTATAGTATTTATACTGTTGCTTGAGACTTGGGCATCTCTACTCGAGCTCTCTTTCAGACACTTCTTCTTCAACAAGCTCAAATGCATCAATTTCAGCAAAGTATGCTCTCTGTTTCTCAATGTAATCCAGAGGTGCAAAAGATTTCCAGATTGGCTCCTGATTATTTAAACACAAAATAATATCAACATGAAGCAGAGCTAATTGCTCAAAAGCACCATTTGGTTGGAGGAATACAAACTTGTGTATATTTAGAAAGCACTAAGTATCATACGCCCCTCTTAAAGCACTATAAACATCACTTTATATTCCCGCTCTCAAGTTTCCATAATGAATAGAATGATCTGTGTTTGTCTTCCCCACTGTAAATGTGATAAAGGGGGTAGTCTGGCCATTTATCAAAATAAACTGGAAAGAAGTATATGTGATATCTCACAATTGTTGGAGTTTATGCTACTTCTTGATATTTTTCCTGGAGTAATGCATGAGGTTTTACCTTTGGAGAAATATTAGGCATATTATGCATATTATGACATTTGTATGGAAAAATAAGGTGTATAGTAAAATTTGAAAACCTGAACTCTTTTCTTACTTCTGCTCTTATTAGTCAAACAAAGTGTTTGTTTGCTGTGTACTGAAAACTAGTTTATATTTGTTTTAGTTCTTTTGCAAAAGTTTAAAATTTTGGCTTTATTTATCATATAAAAAGAAATATACTGTTGTACCTTTTTTACATTTCTTGGAGCCAAAGCAGGGTTTCGGTCATGTCCACTTGCCTTTTGGGTCTTCTTCCTATACAACATTTAAGATGTTTTACATATAGGCTTAAAAATATATCTAGATAGAGAGCTGATTTAATATCTTATTGTTTCTAGAGCGCGTACTGACCTCTTGATCTGTTTGAGCTTCCCAATTACTTTAGTGAAGTACACATACTCAGCCATGGCAGCTTTTCCTTTTCCTTTTCCTTTTCTTCTATCTGATTGTGAACATACACAAAATGAGAAGAATTCTAAATTATGTTACCATTTCAACTATTTTTCATTCAGTTACAAAGAGGTTGATGTACTGAAAATGGGGCTAGTATGCGCTAAGTACCATTGATTGAAAAGAGGACCTCAGATGCATTAAGAATCCTGTGATGTAATTTGAGACCAAGATTCTGATTGAATTCAAATCAAAAAAACTATAGACAATGTAATAATAAGCCGATAATCACATCAACAGTTACATCAATTTGCAAAGGGAACTGGGTATATATGAGGAGCAATTTCAGGAGCTTACAGCTGAAATTTAGTTCATTAAGTTCTAATTCAACTCATTCCCTAATGGAATAACCCCTATCAAAGGTACAATATACTCAATTTCAAATCAATAGATCACTGAAACAGATCAAAGCACATGAGATACTCTCGAATCAACTAAACTCTTCACAAATCTCACATCTAACATATCAATGTCTCCAATCACTCGCATAATTAACAAGCATGCACAATAACAATATACTAAACCACACCATAACAAGATTAGTCGTATTCACGAAATGCAATCTAAATTTCACCTTGGGATTCAACAACGTCGCCATGGATCTGAGGTAGGCTCGATCCGATGCTCGAACAAGGTCTCACTGAGGAAGAGGAGATCGTGAGAATATTGGTGAGGTCTGATAGAGGCCTAGTGGATTGCTGGTGGGGTGCCATGAGAGAAACCTGAAAGCTGCTTTCTTCTTTCGGAATATTAAGATCGGTTAGTATTTCTATTTGTGGATTTTTGGTTTTGATTTCAGAAGCTTCCTTCGGAAGATATCATGTGAGGAGGGAAAAAAAAAGGGGGCTAATTGGCGCCAGTGAGCATGGTCTCTTAGATATATTTCTATCCCTACACTCGGTTCAAAGTCGTACCAGAAAGACATTCATTATGTAAGTGGGGCTTTGGTCTACCAAATGGTACCGTAGTCCGGGTCTTTTGACAGATCAGGAGCGACGCGCGTAAGGAATAGTTTTTTTTCTATTCCGATTTTTTGGATAATAATAGTATTTTTAATTTAAATGTTTTGAAATTTTATATTTATTTTATGAATAATATTTATAATAATATTTAAATCTAAGTATTTATTACTTTTTATCGATCAAATATATTTATTTTTTTTAAGTTGAAGACTGAATGTTTTTGAACAAATGTGTTCATAGATAATAAACAAAAACAATAATTCAACGTTTAAGTTCATACATTCAAATAACGTTTTTATGGAAAAATGTAGGTTTAAAGTTCTGTAAAAAATATTTTGAAAAAAAAATAAATATTGAAACTAACGGGAATTTTTATTTAAAAATAAATAAATAACATTTGAACGTATGAAGATTAAAATTAATGTTTTTATATGCTTTTTATGAGTGTATGCATTCAAAATCTTTTAATTTCACCTTAATAATATAGAACGTGACAGTATAACGTGAATGAATACGTTAAATCTTCCGTTGTTAAATGATTAATACAGAGAATATTAGTATATCATCGTTATTTAGTTAAAAAAGTTGGCTCAGACAAATACTAATTTCCGCATTACTCGATTATTGGCGTGGTTTTGTCGCACAAGGAGAAAGAAAAAAGAGACAAATCACATGCGAGAAAAGGCTTCATGGCCCATACGAATTATCTGAGCCCATTGGATTTTGAATTGATTGCTCGGTCCATTGACCAATAAAAGAAATATAAGTCAATAAATCTCAATGTAATCTTCCATGTGTGGTGTTTGCAAGGAGTCAAATCACTCAACTGTATAACATACCAACAAAAAATTGACCAATAATCCAGTAGAAAATAAGAACAGAGAGGGAACTGTGACGAAGTCTAACACTATTGTCATTCGGCATGATGTCAAAGATCTGTCAAGTAGCATATATGGTTCCAAAATTTTGATCCTTTAATTTGGAGTTTGGATAAGACTTCACTGTACCTGTACCAAGTACCAACTGTTCATGCATAACAATACACAAGCCGGTTTGCTCTCAAGTTTTTATACATATACTCGAAATTAACCAGTTAATAACCTCAGTACCATAACAAAAGGGGAGAATTAATTAATTCAGAGAAAAATATGAAGCTTGCGCTCCTATATATACTAGTTAAATAGAAAATTAACTAATGGTACATGCATAAAATTAAACTAATTAATTAGTCTTCGTCACAATTCCTGATGGCTTGAAGCACTGCTTCTTTCACTACATATGCATTGAGGCCTCCATTCTGCATAAAAAAATAAAAAAATAATAAAGCATTATGTACTTAATTACATATCATTTGTTTGAATTAAGAATCATTGTACATTACAAAAAATAATTATAGTTGATGCACCTTACAATTATATTGAATAACTTTTGACTTTCAGCAAGTGCAAAGCATGTATAGGTTAATTATACATACTCATTACATTCATATTTAAACTCAGTACATTACAATTGGTAATTTCATTCTTTTAAAACAATTGATTATTCATCCTTGATATAACTCTTCAACTGATTATCTCATGGCAAGTTCAAATGTTACAGAAAATTGCATTCTGCAATTATGATTTTTCACAATCAAACAATAAACTTTGATTTTCATTGTCATTGTGAAATGTAATATTCGGTCTTTTAACTGCTCAATTGCAAGATGTTTTGATTAAGACTATCATCTAATTTGGTTCCTTAATTTTTTTTCAAAAACAGGGCAATGGTGATAAGATGATCTGGTTATAATTAAGATGTAACACTTGTACTAAAGAAAGAGTTTAAAAAATAATCTGAAGTCATTATAATGGTAGGTTAAGAATTCTTTATCATATACAACAACATATAACAAAATCACAATTTTGACTGTTTGTACCTAATGAGAAGTTAGCAATATATAAACAAGGATATGATCTGGTATGAAATATAGGTTCATTCTTACCTCTCCTCCGAATGCCTCTAGACAAAACGAGTCGGCGCACGAAGCACTTGCTTCCATGACACTAAGACCTAATTCTTCAAAAGCTTCAAGAATTGAAACAAGTAAACCGGGATTCGTCTTGTCCAAGAATACATTGATCAGAAACCCATTTTCTAGAGTTTCAACGGTGACCTGTCAGAATTTATGGAAGATACATAATTAATATATCGATCTAACTAATAATGTGGATATTGCACATATAGGTACATATTTAAAAAGGAAGTCTCTGCAAAATGCATCTCTCAATCATACTGTACATGTAGATTACACACAACGAGTTGATTGATCTCTCAATTTAGAAAAGCAAAATCGCAAACCTATCGATCATGTATTACAAGTCAGATTCTTAATACATATTATGGAAAGCTATATATGGAGCTGATATATACGTACCAGTGGTGATTGATTATCTGGTATGATACTTTGACTGGCAGCTAGCTCACGGTTCAGTTTTATGACTTTTTGTTTCAACTCTCTAATGTACCTCGAGGCATCTAACACGATTGATGGATCATTCAACTGCTACAAACAAGAACAATGCCACAGATTAGAAATATACTTTGTAATAATAAACTGTGAACAGAAATTAATTAATTAACAACATAGATTTGATAAAATGATTGCAACAATAGTAAAAACAATGTCAAATTAGGAGAAAGAACATAAATTTTATATGTATGTGAAGATACAGATTTAAAAAATGACCGGATAATAAGAAAAAATGCCAAAATACAGCAGGTTTCTTCAAACTGGTATTATACGATAGAACGACACATTGGGTCAAAAAAAGGCAAATTATTATTAATTTTTTTGTCGAAAATAAGATAGGATCAAGCGCCTAACTTCTATTTGAAAAAATAAGAAAATACTACAGGAAACAAACATAAAAGTAATGGCAGCAGATTGATGATCCTACTTTTAGCAACCAAAATTAAGATCAGAAAGGGACTATTAATTAAAGAATTATGAGAAATACGAACCGCATTTGACTTAGTAAGCGATCGGAGCAATTGTAATTTCTCATGTAGCCCGGCCTTGATCTTTTTCTCCCTTGATACCATCTCTCTCTCTCTCTCTCTCTCTCTCTCTCTCTCTCTCTCTCTACCCCTTTTAAAACAAAGGCAGGAGATGTCTTTGAACTCTCTCTCTCCCCTTCTCCCCCCTTCTCTCACTCTGCCTCAGACACAAACACACTCTCAACATATATGAGGTAACTTTGGTGTGTGATGGAGGGTATTTATAGAGGAGGAAACAAAAGGGAAGAATCTCTCAATCCTTTTTAGCTTATCCAAATATTTGTGTTGGTTCTCTCTGTATTAAATGAAGCAGTTAGTCTCTATAGGCAAAAAGTATGTTGGCACTAGATAAAACTTTAGTTACTGTTTTTGGGCTTGTTTTTTTTTTTTTAAGTTCATTTATTTTGAGCTCCTTTTGATAAAAATATCGCCACGGAAGTGATTCCAAATGTAGGCATAGGTAATTTTAAACTTTGCACGTGCTTCTCTTTCCAACTAAATTAAACTTGGCCAACCCAACAATGCTTATGGTAGAAAAAAAATTTCAGGGAGCAATATTATTTTTATGAATAATTCTGTCATGAATCAATAAATTTTGACCGTTAATTTTAATAGGATCATCTTTTTATTTAGAGTACAAATTCTGATGTACGGTAGAATTAGCCTATTTTTATTTATCAATTGATGTGGCCAAATCACCGATTTCTATTATGTAAGAAGTACATATTTTTTTTCTTTGGGGACATATAGTATTTTAACATTAAAATCATTAAAAATGAGGTTCATGAGCTACCAAGCTATGTGGACAAATTCAAACGGTACATTGAAATTTTAGCCTCTCAAATCTTGTCACATCAATTTTAATATAATTAAAAAATTAAGAACGTATGTAAGTCAAGTTATATTAATGAGTCAATTGTCTCGGTTTGTGATTTAGTTTTGAAATTGGAAGTGGCCATTTGGTGGCATCTGATAAGTAATAATATCACATGACAGCGATACCAAAATAATTTATCATCTCTTTATTTTGTGGCGTCCAATACATACATAGCTAGCCAGACGCTCAGACGGTGTGTTTTGGTTTTTGTTGCCATTCATTAACTTGCGCTAACTTACAACACAACAATTCTTGTATATCTTCACGCAGTGAAAAGCTTAGGCAGCTAGTGGAGAGGATTGAGGTCTAAACAACAAAATGGCTTTAATTTTTTTTAAGTAGACAAAATTTCATATATCCCCTTCAAAAACTTCAATATTATATATTTTCCTGTCAAAAATTTATAGTATCATATTTATCTTTCAAATTATAGAAATTCTCAAAATTTTCCCAATTGAGTAATCTCTCCGTTAAAACTAACGTCACTTCCATTTATTTTCTTTTAGTCGCTATAGTAATATAATAACACATAAAAGAGTACTACAATAAGAATTGAGAAAAAAATTCGTACATTATATAAATTACATTAACAACCTCTAGAAAACTACAAAACTATAACAAAAGTATTTGAACTAAGCATGATTCTTCTAATGCTGCAAAAGCTACCTCGGCACCAATATTTCAATAAATTTTCTTCAATGTCTTGCTAATTACTGGTATCTCTTTATGATTTTGAGTAGCAAATAGCTAGAGATAATTTGATAATAAGGCAGCTTTTGTAACATTATAAGAATCATGCTTAGTTCAAATTTATTTTGATATATTTTTATAAATTTTTAAAATTATATGGACAGAAATGTAATTTAAGAATCATGCTTAGTTTTTATGTGTTACTTACTATACGGATAAAAAGAAAATTAATCAAAGTGGAGTTAGTTTTAATGGAGAGGTTATTAAATTGGACAAATTTGATAATTGTTATAATTTTGTAGAGTAAATGTGATATTACAAACTTTTGAGAGGGAAATACATAATATTTATATTTAGGGGGATTTTTTTCCTCTTCTTGCTTCATTTTTGCTTTCTAATTTGAAAATGTTACTATTTTGTAAAACATTTATTGCAATGTAAATTTTCTACTAGTATTCGACAGCCGACCTTTAAACAAAAATTTGATCAAATTTTTAAAGACAAAGAGTATTGTCAAAATACGATATAATATAGACAAAAAGAGTTGATGCTATATCAAATCATGGCATACTCCGAAAAATTTATATATTAATATCAACCAATAATTTTCCACCAGAAAGAGTTTTTGTATCCTTTCTCTTAACATATTTTCTTTATGAAGGACCACCATTTTAATCTAGTGATAAAAATAATACTTTTTATATAGAAGATTACATATTTAAATTCGGATATAAGATTTATTTTTAAAACATCCATCTTTATATATATATATATATATTCTTTATGCAACTTACAAGTAAATTAAATTGATACGTTGACACAAAATATATACATTTTGAGGATAACATATGTAAAATATCACCATCAAACAAAAAGACGCATGCATGCATGGAGGAGAGATATATAGCTAAGCTCCAGCGTGGCGCCCAATATCGCAGCAACGTCATAACGGTCACAAGACCACAATTTATATGGCCAAAATATGCCACACGAAAATTCCATCTTGTGACCTCTTTGGCTTTGGCACCTCTCTCTCTCTCTCTCTCTCTCTCTCTCTCTCTCTCTCTCTCTCTCTCTCTCAATCTCTCTCTCTCTCTCTCTCTCTCTCTCTCTCTCTCAACACACCCCCTCTCCCGCTACATACAGACTTCTTGTGAGAGGCTGGCGAGCTACAATGTAGGCACTTTCTGGTCTTTTGCTTTGTCTATACCTTATCGATTCCTTCATCCAATCATATCTTGCCACTTGAGCTGTCTCACATGGACGCATGCACACGATCGATCGATAGAGATTAATAATTAACATTTAACATGTATATGCATGGATTATGACCAATTAGTTCTTTCCCCCGAACCTATCGATTTCAATAACCTTTTTTTTTTCCCAAAAGTAAACAACATGCATGAGGGGTGATGACAATGATTTGGCTACTTATGAAGAGGAAATCAAAGGCGAATGCAAAGAAGTTTTTTTTTTTTTTATTGAAGTCAATTAATTACTAATTAGATATTGTATGATGATGAATTTAATTTTACTTATCATTTGATAAGTATGAACATAATTAAAATGAAAAACGTTTAGCATAAAAAATATATTGTTACAATTATATTAATTATGTTATGTTATGTTATGTTAATTTAATGTTAAATTACATTGCATGGCATTTTATTATATCATATAATATCATATCATATTATATTATATTATATTATATTATATTATATTATATTATATTATATTATATTATATATATATTGGGTGAGTCTCCAGGACACTAAAAAAAACCAAAATACAATGTACCGAAGCAAATTTCGTATATATATATATATTTATTAGACTATCAAAACAAATTGTTAAATTTAAGAAAATATATATTGAATCGGCATGAGCCATATTGTATCCGAGTAACTCCGTTGACTAAAAATGATCATGAAAATTAGTTAAATCATAATATTAAGCTGATCAATGATCATATATATAACTAAATTGAAGCTATAGAGTTTGTTAGAACTTTGACAAAGTTAGCACGAGCATCACCAGAGTACTTAGTTGGTGCTTGGTCAGAGTACTTAGTTGGTGCTTATTTGAAGTATGGACCGGTAAAAAAAAATATTAATAGTAACAATAATATTTATTTATTTTTTTAGATAATGACGAGGGTCTAAATTATTCAGTTTTAAATATTAATAAAAAACTTCTCATTTAGATTTCAAACATGTGATCTCTCACACTGAAAATATTATTTTTGTAACTGTATCAAAGACTGATCCTTAATAATAATATTGTTTTGACGTATGTATTGTTTTCTTCAAAAACAACATATGACTACTTTGTCTACTATCAATCTATCATTTGACATATATATGAAGCTTCCACTCATAGTCATAATTTCCTTTGCTAACTAAAACTCTCAATTTTTTGCTTAACCAATAACCATCATCATTTTGATCTCATTAATCCTTCTACCAAAAGGACAAATTGAAGGCAGTACTTCCCATACCTAATCTGGCACGCATATTAACAATTTTTTTTTGATGGCATCCATACTTACAAAATTGAGATGCAAATAGACAATCAAAACTTCCCTGCCTTTGTTCTCACCTTATTCCTCTCTGTTACTTTCTATTTAAAACTTCACGAGATATTTTTCCCTCTCTTTCTTTGGATGCCTCATGGTCATCTCCTCTCCAGTAATCCCATAAGTTATTCAAATATCATTGTTGATATACAAATATAATTGTTGATACCGTCATCGATACGTACCGATTTTATTATTTAAATTAAATAAATTATTATTTATATTAACGATTTTATTACACAATTTATTTATATGGTATCTTTATTATTCAACTTATGTGAGCTATTATTTATATTAGTGGTATTTAAGTTGAATAATAAAAATACTGTATAAAATGAATTACATAATAAGGTTGATAATGTAAATAATAACTAATTTTATATGCATAATAAAATCGATATCAATAATAATATCAACGATGGTATCTTCCAAACATTTTCCATCCCATAATTAGTTTCCCTATATAAACGCTGCATGGAAATGGAAGTATCCAGTAGTACTAAATGGAGAGCACGCATAATCAGCAGCGAAACCTCAGCAACGTCCAACAAAATGGCAAGCTTCTTTGTCTTCACTTTACATATTTAATTTGCATCGTACCTATTGGCTCAAAACGAATTGCATGTGAATGTACTTGCCAAAGAGCCAACCTCACGTGACCTTTGGTGTTATACCCCTGTCTACGATGTGTGTTAGAGCTGCCACAACATATACGATAACGATGCATGTATCTATAATATTTTAATATAATATGCATCTATATGATATAATGAGTTGAGAATCAATCTTTAGTTTATCGACAGAATTATTGTCTTTCGTATAAGAAGTCATAGTTCTAAATTTGATATGGAACTTTTTTGGTAAATATTTTAAATTAGATGTCTTAATTTTGATCCTTTTTAAAAAAAAAAGGATATGTATAGTATAACGAACCGATATTAATTGGATCAATCATAGCAAATAATTAAAGAATAACTTCTTTGGTTTCTAAAATGATCAGTAATTTAAATTAGCAAATGCATTAAAAAATTGAGGAACTTCAATAAATAAATAAAGGACCATACTTTAAAAATTCCGCAATGTTTTCTTGACTGGATTTTCAAAATCCAATCAATGTTCTGATCTTAGCATTTAATTACCTCCATCGATAATCTTCTGGCTAATTAACTCCTTAATCCGGTCATAGTTAGCCAAACTATGATTGGACATCTATAGCACAATCTTTTATTATATTTTAATTAATTTTTTTTGAGTTAATTCTACTAACTAATTAATTCAGTTAATGAAACAGAAAATTTATCGACAACTGAGCCTATCATTTTATAATTGATTGGGTTTATCTACTCATTTATCTAGAAAGCAATGTTACATAATCCACACTGACAAACAGATTACACAAGATCATCTTGTTTCAAAATGAAGATAAAATAAGAAAATAATCACACCATGCATGCATCACAGTCGTCCAGCATGCAGCAAATAGGTATGCAAACGCAAGTTAACAGCCCAACTCTTGTAATTTAGGAAAATAGACAACAATATAAATTGTAAGTTTGGCTACATACAAATAGTGATACTCAACTCGTAACCAATATATCCAAAATTTCAATAAAATTTATTTTCTCATATCCTCAAATTCTAATGAAGTTTAATTCTCCATCATTTAGAGGACTTGCTTTTTGAATGCTAATTATGTGACCCAAATGTCAATTTAATGAAGTGAAACAAATCTGAACTGTTTAAAATCACCGACAACGAATGCATCATAACTTTTTGTTTTAATTAAACATTATGCATATTTTAATAGGAGCTGATATACAGATATTGCTATCATCTATGACATTATCAATGATAGTATCTCCTAACTTTTTGTTAATTACAATTTAATTATATTTTAGATGTATTGATGTTTTTTATGAAAATAAGGGTCAAAGCCCCTATTATTATTTAGATGTATTGTTGTTACTATGTTAAATATAAAAATATTAGATTTATAATGAGTTCAATTAAAATTGTAGCTTTATGTAAACTATAAACCTATATATTCATAGACAATTAGATGGGTTCAGAAGCGGATTCAAGTATAGACAAGTCCAGGCCAGTGCCTGCATTTTTACTTCAAAAATGATTATTAATGTAGTGATTTTTTTTAGGTTTACAAAATTATAGTAAAAATATTCATTCTATCTAAGCTTAATTGAAAAATTAGATCTATTTTATGTCTAATTATTAGTGTGTTTAGACTGACTTGACATTCTAAATCCGTCCTTGGATGGGTTAGATGAGTTTATTAGTAGGTTAATTTGAAAAAAAAAAAAGTAACCCGATAAAATTAGATTGGTTGATCACAACTGTCAATTTGGTTATTGTATATCCAGAATAACAACAATAACATGTGGTGAATGTTGTTTGTTCTTTCATTTTTATCTTGATACGTGATTGTAGTTGATGCATAAGTGGTGAAGATTTTTTGTGCTAATATATGGATCGGTTATCAACTAATATCCATCTTTATTAAAAATAGGGATAATATTTTGAAAGTCCTCTAAACTTTTTAACTTATAATAATAAGTTAACCCCCCAAACTTCTAGTTTGAATAAACATCTTTCCGAACTATGCTACTTTTGAAGAACGACTATTAATTTGCTATCTGATATTCAATTATAAATTATAGAATGATCAAAATATCTTTGTATGTCTATAGTATAATATTTAAAATATTTATATTACATGAATTTTTAATTTCCAAATATAAATAATTAAAATAGATAAAAAAAATATTTTTTATTTCAGTTAGTAATATTTAAATTGAATAATAAAAAGACTATATAAAATAAATTGTCTCAATAACATAAATAATTAAAAACTCATTTAACTTGAATAATAAAGTTGACATCAATAACAGTATCTCCTTAACAATTCCCTTAATTTTATTTGTTGTTACAGTTATTGTCGTTAATAAAGTACTTAGCTGCTAAATATAGCAGCCTCTCACAATACCAGTACATATACATTAAAAACGGCGAAAAGCAAGCAGTCCAAGACAAATACATAGAAACTTCAATTATGCTAAAATGGTTTATCTAATTATTATATATGTGCATGACACTTGTTAGTTGTTTACATACATACATACATATATATATATATATATATAACAAATTAAAAGGGAATATTGGAGAGCTTGAAGAAGGAAGGAGTATAGAACAAGAGGAAGTCACGAGAGGAGAGGCCAAACGTACATGCAGCCAAAGATAGGCAATGCAATCTGCTTATTTCCAGTCGTTCTCTGTGGCAAATACAAATACCTCCACAAAACATGGAATCAACACACTCAGACCTATACAACTCAGCACAACATTTTTTCAATTCCAATCATGTATGTATATATATTTATATAATATACATACTTGCTCATGCATGCCAGAGCCACTAAACTATGTAGTAACAAGCTTTCTATGTAGGTTGTTTTTGTTTGAAATTTTGAGGTGAGGGAGAGAGGGGGGGGGGGGGGGGGGGGGGGTCCCCAGCTAGTTATATTCTTGGCAACTGATCAACTTGTGTGTTTACAAATTGCAAGTAGAAGTGGAAATGTGAAGAGTTTTGGACTGGTTGAAAAGGTCAACATCATTGGTTTACATTCTAATTATAGGCGTCTAATTAATACTGTATCTGATACTGACTAAAAAGGATGTTTGACTGGCACACAGGAGATCTCTCCTGGCGAGCCACAGAAGATCAGTGCTGATGCGATGCTGTTCTCCCAGAAAATAGGGAATCTTTTTTATGCATTAATTAATTTTCATGCATTGGATCTTCAGGGCTCCTATGTAAATAGAAAAAATATTGTGGGCCTACAAGGATAAATTAAAACAATTTGCGAGTTGCTATCAACAGCCACGCATCCAATTCATCAACTTACTTGATTGTTCATTTGAAAAATATATATGTCACGATCAAATTCATTAATTTATTCTAACATGTGAATCTGACGGCTTTAATTTATTAGCACCAATCTTTTCTTGGTCCTACGTACATTGTTCTCTCTGATTTTGATACAATTATTACAATTTATATACATGGGACAATCCAACCCAGAGAAAAGTTGGATGAATCAATTAAGAGTTTGTTTAATTATTTTTTTCATCAACAATTATTTTAGTTTTTCCAAGGTTGAATTTGAAAAACTTTTTCATGGATAACATTTCTTGATTAGAGAACAAATAATAATTGGCATATTTGCAACTTGTATCTTTAAAATTTTGACTACTTTGATGCACTAAATGTTCAAAGAAAAATGTTATGTAGTAGTTATATTCAAGCCCTCAATCCAAGTATCCCCACACATTTTGACCAGCATTTCAAAACAACAAAAACTTGTATATTTTAATTCAAATGAGTACCCATTTCGATTTGAGTTAGGATAATATATTCATTTCATTTCAAATATTCATTTTACGGTGGCTTAAAAGAGGTGTTTGAAAGTACTAGATAAATGATTGATTGTTTATCCTGGTTCAGGCGAGTGTGCATATAATGAACTTTTGTGATTGTGTCTCTAAATTGAAAACAATAGAAACTGCTGTTTAAACTGAAATTCTCAAGTATTCATTTTGATTGAAATGAATGAGCATTCTATAAAAATTTCTACATTTTGCTGAGACTACATGAAAAGTGTTGAGAAAGGCAAGTCTCAATATCACAAACATTAAATGTAGATACCATAAAATAAATATACACTAAAACTGCCCTATATGTAGCTTGCCACACTAGTAATAATTTTAATATCGGTCAAATTTTAAGGACAATATAGATAATTAGATAGGCAATCCATTAATGATAAAATTATTTGAAAATAAATTTGTATATGGACATTTAATGAAATCTTAATGTCGTTTGACAATGTATGAAGGGTCATTAATTAAATTTAGATCTTTGAAATATATAATCATTCAATTAATGGTAAGCATGCACTTCCATGAATTTTTATAAGCGTGTGGTACGAATTAGATCATGTTTCTGAGGCGAGGGAATTTTTTTTAGCTTTTTTTTTCGGAAATAGTGAAAATTGTATAGTAAATTTTATCAATGGATGCTCGGTTTTCATTATATTTATTTACACAACATATTGACAAATTAAGATTCCATGTATATATTTTGTGAAATAAAGATGAGGATCAAAATCGCTCAACTTTAAATATTCATAAATGACCAAATTAAGGTTGGTTCTTAGATTCTATATATTTTGTTTTTATTGCTTTAGATTTAGATTTTAGGTTTTTAGTCATTAATTGAGTTCCGTGCCCTTCAACTATTGACTGAAAACAGAAAAAAAGAGAGTACAAAACAAAAGTTTGAAATAAAAAAAAGGAAGGGAAAATTAAATGAAGGGATTTGATAGAAAAACACCACACAGGAGCTTTCAAATCCTTGACATGTCTTGATTCGTGAAGCATCCAAGAGGGAGTATAGTTCTCCAATCTCCATCTAGCTGCTGCCATATATCTTTTCAGTATAAGCGAATAAAATAGGAATGTAGCCAAACAAATAAAATGCCAAGAATTGTTAGCTGGCCAGGTATTGATATGTTCACCTTGTGAATCATCTTTTGGCTTGTATTCTCCCACCTCCTTTTGTTTTTCTTTCTTTTATTCTATGGATGTCAATTTTAAGTGGCGCATGTGAAAGGAAAGGATCCATTTAAATTTCAAAATAATTCTATTATTTATTTTTTTGTTATTGAAAAAATGTAAGAGCATGTATGAGCATCCAAAAGGAATGCAACCTTTAATCGCCCTTTGAACCCAAAGAAAATTGTACTTTACAAATAAAATAATTGAACAACAAAAACAAAATAAAATAGGAACATCTATGTATATACGCCTAATTAATTAATCCATCATATATATGAGATTAAATAATTATAATTAGTTTGTACCGGCAGAAAACGATACTTTACAAATTAAATAAGCTAATTGCAAAAAGAAGAAAAAGAAAAGATAATTAATAGGGCCACATATATAATATAGGCTAATTATGGGTGTAATATAATGGCAACATGACAGTAGCTACTTGCACTGTTGTACACTATATGCCTCACTACTGTACAACAACGTAATAATAAGACAAGGACTTTGCAGAGCAGATATCGGTCAGAGATGAAAATGTGCATGTCAGCATGTATGTATGTATGGCACTAAGCTCCAACCAAACTGCACAAATATATATGATAAATCTGATGGTAAAAGCACTTGTTCATGGTTTCATGCATGCACATCGTATGACAATTAATTCTGTGGAAAAAACAAAACAAAAAGAAAAGAAAACAAGGCCTTGTTATTCAACAAAAGCAAGATGCTGATACAGGTCTTTGGGCCTTCATAAGTTATACTATTCACAAGTGAAATATAGGCCTCTAAAACTAAGTTATTACTTAGTTTTAGAACATGTTTGGAATTCAGTTCATATGTTAACTTATATGTTTTATACAGTTAGTGTTACAGTGGACCTGATACCAGCCCACTGTCAGAGTTGTCAGAGTTGTATCAGCAGATCCCAGCCCACATTATACATGTATTTGAAAAAAGGATCTTTGACATTATAGTGTTATCCGACCTTAGACATATAATGCATGCTAATGTTATCAGATGTTTTCCTACTGGTAACCATTTAGTCTCCTTATTTGCTTGTTTGGGGTATTAATTCTTTGGTGACTACTCCGAATGCATGTCCTGCAAAGTAAGGGTTCCTTATTTTACTGGAGGGAACTAATTACCCTTCAATCAAAGAAGTTTGTAAAGCAGAATGGATGTATTTCTTTGAAGCAAGCAAAACCTGATCCGATACAACTTTTCTCAAAATTCAAGACTAAAAGCCTAAAACTTCCCAAATACAAAAGAAGTTACTTGAGATTCAGAAATTATCATAATTGAGACGACAGACATCCTAGAGTCAGAATCATGCCTGAAATGCAAACTAAATCAGTAAATCACATAATCTGAAATGTTGAATGACTGAATTCTGAAAGCTTTGTTTTGTTCATAGCTGAAGAAATATAACCAAAAAATTTTGCTATTGAATATTTTCATAGCTTTGTTTTGTTCATAGATTTATCTGAATTCTGAAATCAGGCCTATTTATAAGTGTCACTGAAACAGACTAATCAGAATATATTCTTATACAATTAATGCAGGACACGTCCATGCAGTAGTGCAAACTGTAAGATGTAGGCCATTCTTCAATCAACACTGACGAGCATTGCCCCGGTAAGATGCAGGGTTGCTTGTGTTCATCTATGGCTGGCTTTTTTTGTAAAGAATTTTGACTGGTACAGGACCAGGACACTACTGTTTCCTCGACACAGGATCCCAGCTCGAGCCGGTCATACATGAACACTGTTTAACCAACTGCATCACTGTATGACACAGTCATCAAAAAAGTAGTAGCACAAAATGAGAGCCTAGTACAAAACATAATAACCAATGAGCGGAACAAATTGGAAGCCAACTGACACGGATGACAGAACTTAAGTGGACCCGCATCTAAACTGAATGACAACCTGAAGAAATTAGCAAAGATTCAATATAGACCAAATTTTAGTTGGACTTCAAATGCTGTGAAATAAAGTTACAACCAAAATCCGAGCCAACCGCAAATTAATGTTCGCTCATTTGCTGCCTCTAGAAGTATGTAACTTGCATTCTAAAGGATCATAAGTACATGAAATAATAGTGGGAGAGTTGTATACTGATTAATCTGTAAATTTTGTTCTTTTGCTAAAAGTAGTTGCTCATCCACCTCAGATTTTGTGTGAAGCTAGCAACTAATATTATAATTTAAAGGAAAACGCATGAAGCTTACTCGGTGGAGAATCACGATAACCTAGCTAGAATATTGAAATTTTGGAACTTCTCTCACCAGAAAAAATAGAATAAAGAAAAAAAAAAACAAAGAAAGAAAGAAAGGAACGAAGAAAAGACGTCAAATTTATAGATAGCTTAACTAGTTAATTATGATTAAGGTGCATATATCGATCGTCATCAGGTCAGAATAGAACAAAATAAAATTATAAACCTTCATATAAATTCTATTAAAAAGCAATCCTTCATACAATATAGATCTGAGGGAAATTATTGAGGTTACAATATCTCCCAACATTCCCATAATTATACACTACATACATTCACTAATCAATGAAAGAGAATTAAAAAGATCTATGCAAATAATACTGAAATAAAACAAAATTTAACCCAAAAATTTAGGTCACTTGTACACACATATATGCTGAAAGCCTGAAATCTGATCAATTACTGTCTCCCAAAAGAAGCAACAATTTAATTATTCTACCTTCCAGGTCTGAACTCCAAGAAGGGACCAGATCCAAATCTACGCAGAGACAAACCATTAGACGAGATTCCAACAGTGAGAAGAGACATGATGAACTCCATGGAAATCATCGCTATCTCATGAAATCGGCTGATGCTTTTTCTCATGACAACACCTAGAACTATAGAGATCACATAATCGCATGTAACCATCTCTCCCTTCTCCCCTCCCTTCTCTCTCTCTCTCTCAGAGAAAGGTTGGAGAGCATGCCAAACAACACTCTCTCTCTCTCTCTCTCTCTCTCTCTCTTCAACCACTGGACTCTCTTTTTCCTGTAGCTCTCACATGGTTGTCTCTCTTTCTAGCGAGGTTTGTGGGTGCAATTAATGGGCCTAGCTAGCGATAGTATGATAAAAATATTTTGGTTCTCTTTAACCAGGACAGTATTCGCTAGCTCGGAAAAAGCGTGTGGGAAAATGAATATATATATATACACACACACAAATTATAAGTGATTTACAAAATATTTGTTGAATTATATATATATATATATATATATATATATATATATATCTTGTCCCTCCATTTTATATCGGATGAACTGAACGAATTGCAAGAAGTCTATTTCTGTCAGTGGAGATTTTAGAATGAGGAGGGTTAAAAGGTCTTTATTTTTTTGTTTTTATCATATCTCTATTTTTTTATCTTCTAATAATTCTAATTTTAAATTTAAAATGTTAAAATAAAACTGTTACATATGATTTATATCATTTTCTCTATGTACATATAAAAAATTACGACATTTTAATATCATTTTATTTAACATCAAGAGCCTATAAAAAATACATTAATGTGAATAATTTTTGGACGTTAATTTTTTAACTTATTGACTCATATAAAATAAAAATCAAATATTAATAATTTTTATATAAATAAAGAAAATATAATATATATCACATCTAACGATTTTATTTTAACATTTTTATTTCAAAATTTTTATTATTAATAAATTAAAAATATAGATGAAACATTTGAATCCTCCTCCACATTTACCAACAACCAATGCTTTTTAAGATTTTGATAAGTGCGATATGTCTGTACAGTCACTGTACTTTTATGGCAACATTACATACGAAGGTGCCAACTGGCCTAGCTTGTTGTTTGTTTTAGCTCAATCATAACCTATCCAACAATAATGTTTTATTAATAATATGTAGCTACTTTTTTTCAAAAAATAATATGTAGCTACTAACAAAAATGGAAAAAAGAATTATTAAAATCATGTTCAGTTTAGTAATAAGATATTGTTTTGTGTGTAGTGACAGTAGTTTGTAGGTAGGTCTTAAATTAAGTTTTTATGCACTGAAGTTGAATTCAAGAATTTTAACTCTCCTCTCATCTTAAAATAATTAAAAAATGCTAGCCAAAGCTAACAACTATATATGGTTGAACAGTACTTTCCATAGTTATGTTTATATTTAAACTTTTAATGGCTATATATATGGCATAATCAGATCTTTAAACCTGAAGAATTCAAGTGTTTACACATGTAGATGTTGAAATAATTGTATATATGAGCGTATTTATAAAAGTTATTGATATATAATAAACGTACTTTTTGAACATTAATTACAAATATAAAACTTTTAGTTGCAAATATAATATATCTCTTAAGTAAAGAAAGAAAAATTAAAGAAGTGCAGAGAGAAATTTTATTAAAGAAGGACAGAATAGCAGGAAGAAAAAAGTATTTTAAAAAGAGTAAGGTAGAAGAGCATCGGAGACAAGGAAAAATGAAAGAACATTAGGTGAAGCTGCATTTCAGCCATAAGAAATAATTCTTTAAAAAAATAAAAAACACTCACTGAATTGAATGTCATCTTATTTTTTGGATCCAATCGATGTAGGCATAGCTGGGAAAAGAAAAGATACTCGGAATTAAGAGAAAAAACATCCATTTTTCTAGTGACTGGAGATCAGATACAAGTTGTGTGATCAAGGGGTCCCACGAATGAGGACATGATGTGCTAATTGCAATGCCATGAATATGATTTTTTAAAAGGGTTTGTATGATGCTAGCATGAGAATGTCGACACATATGTAGTTGGGTCTTTGTGAAAAGTGAAAAGAGAAAACTTCTAGTTATATTTTATGCGAGATAGTTGTATTAATTAATTGGTATTTTATTTGTTGTGATTTATAAGTTAATTAATATATAGTAGTAGTACTATTTATATTTTAATATATATAAGAAATTAAAACTTCAAGTTCAAAAAGGTCTCTAAACATTGTAAACAAATCAAATTAGTATTTGAATTTGTACTTGTATCAAATTAGTTCTTGAATTTTTTTAAACAAGAAAAAGAAAGTTTAGTCAGTCATTGAAATTCTCTCAAATTAATCAAATTATTGCTTCTATTTTTTCTGAAATATGGAAGTCCAATTTGATGCAATTAGAAGTTTAGAGGCTAACCATGTCATCTTTTCAAAATTGAAAGACCAACTTGAATTTTTTAACAAAAAAGTTCAACTACTAAATTGCTGTACATGAACGTCTTTTGGAACTGAATTAGTTACTTTAATTAGAAAAGTTCAAGAATCGATATATGATTTTTTTTCCTAAATATATAAAGTATCAATGTATATTGGTTAATAATAATATAATATATATACTGATTTTGATTTAATGTTTTTGAATTAGCATAATATATTCTTTCCATGTATGTGTATGATAATGAGAAATTTCTATAAAATATATTTTTTTTCCACATAGACTTTTCCCTGTACATGGAACAAATTGGTCTCCAGATTTTGGTTTCTTCATAGGACCAAAAAACCATGGGAGAAATTAGTTCCGGATTTTTTTAATATCATGTATCTCATTATAAACTGAAATTAATTATTGAATTGGTTTAAATAATAAAAAAGCACTTAATTCTTCCTTGACACATTAGTCTAAACAAAGACACAAGAGGAACACTGGAAATCTGGAACAATGAAAAAATGAGATCATACACAAGCTTTATTACAACTTGAGCTCTTTTCAATGATGAATTGTAAATTTGATTTTAAAATTTGCTGAGAGGCCCAAAATCTATGTTGAATTGAAGCCTTTTCACTGGTCGGACCAATCCTGTACCAGTACAAATTTGGGCTGAGGTTCGTTATTTCATTTGTTATGTTGAAAGGAAATTTATTTAATCAGGACAGTCCATTAAATAATTATCAAAATGAAAATATAAAAATTATATATTTTTTTAGTTTAAGATAGGTTTCAGATTATATTTGATGTAATTTAAAAACAACTAGTCATTTATTAGCCGATTTGAAATACTATCATTATTTTGTTCCCTTGGATTGTGTAGTAATTTATTATGAGATACTTGATGAATATTAAAAAATAATTATCTATCAAAAACAATAGATTCAAAAACTATTTTTGTCAATTAGATTTCTATATTGTATGATAATAATATCTCTGTTTCAAAATTTGTTTTCTTGGAAGATGTTCGACAACCTTCAATATGTATCATATAATATATTTTCACCCCTATTCTTTGTAGTAGTGTAAGTCTAAGTCAATGAACCCCACCGATCCGACTCAAAAAATTGTGAATTTAAAATTTGAGTAGATATGACTTAGATTTTAATTAACTTGTCAAATAAATTTTGAATACAAATTTGGTGGAATAAAACTTGATCAACCGTTGTGCATTATTCTCTTGAAAAATTATATTCATATACAACTATATATAATAGCAATATTATTATGAAATTATGTAGTATCTTGTTAATTTTAATATTTACACTAAGTTTCTCCATGTTACTATCAATCAACGTATGTATTATGTAATATTTTGTATTTATACTTTTTTTCCTTTCATAATTTATTGTTACTTGTGCTCTCATGGTCACAGAGCACATATATTGAATGATATTTATCTAGAAAAAGGGCAAAGGAAAGTTGAATACGAGAAGCACTTAGTGAAGGTGAAAAGGTAGAAACTAAAGCTCTTGCACTGTTCCACTCTTAGATCAATTCAGCTTGACTTTTTCTGAGAAAAGAAAATTTCCAACACCCCAAAAGAACAATCAGAAAACAACCAAACTAATAGGAAATGGTTGAGATTTATAACAAAGATAAACTTGACATTAATTGGACTTGAAGCTCACAACAAAGATGACAGCCACATTACATCGATCAACAACGTATATAGAATACATATATTTAGTGAAGGTAATTGGTGAGCACAGTGCGAAAACAACTGTCAGAACTCAGAACTCAGACAAGACTAGTGGAACAAAAGTGGATTGATGTGTGATGGGGAACTACGTGTGGTGACTTTCAGTACTGGCACATTGGCTGAGAATCAGCTAATATTTTTCTTCGTATGAGAGGTAGATTCCAAACCTAATAAAAATTCTTTATAAATATTTGAATTAGACAAATTTTTATTTTTATCTCAAATTCTTAATACTGATGCATTTGTTGGAGAAATGGAGATTAATGGAAAGATGTAAGTATTTTGATTTGCATCATGTTTATACCTTAATTATATGGGTTTTTTTTCCTAAAATGTTTGTTGAGTTGATGATTAATTATCTTGCATCAAATCATTTTATATAAATAATAAAATCGGTATAGATTACAATAACAATGATGATATCTCCCAAATATTTTCCTTGATAGTTTTCCTTTTTGACAGATATGTTGTATTAGTAAATAATTAATTAGCTAATTAGCTTTGACACAAGATTAGTTGCTTCTAATATATAATAATGGTAAATATGACAATGTGACAATATATATATATATAGAGGGAGGTCGTTTAACAATGCTTTATCTTGATAATTTTGATAATCTTCAAAAATAAAATAAAATTTGAATTTCAACATTATAGGCACTATCCATATTATCCATAAATCATGTCTATAAAAGATGATAAAATGTGATGTATATTTTATTGTAAATCAAATGATTTGAAATTTTAATAATATGAAATTAATGATCCTAAATATTTTAACAAATAATATTTAAATTATATGAAATTTGATCATTAGACTATCGATATAACCAACATCATACTTACAAATTTTACTTTACAATTTTAATTTTATTTATTTTCTAAAATATATTGTCAAGTGATCCCTCCTCCTATATATAATACATAATACATATATAAATTAAATTCAATATAAAAGTGTTATCTTTAGGACTGTCATGGAGAGGGGAACATAGCCTTCGGCCTGAGTGACGTTGGGCCCACGTTAAGTGTCCAAAGAGAAAGAAAATAATTAATTTAGGGATGATGGATCTGAAGGAAAAATCAAATTGGATGCAGAATTGATTTTTTTTTTATATAAGGGTTCGTTAATTTCAGTATTTTTTTAATGTACAATTAAATTTATCATTTTATTTGAATTTTGAACTTATCTATTTGGATATGTTACCTTATCTCGGTATCTACTAATTACTTCCGATATTCTAGCCACGGCCTTTAAAAATTCTTGTGTGTAGACAAAAATAAAATGTTTTATTTAAAAAATAAATAAAGATATGATCTTGTTTGCAAATTAATGGGGTATATCAGCTATATGCTTATTTTTTGAAGTTTAGTCATTGATTTAACTTATTTGATAATAGATATGATTAAT
Source organism: x Bolboschoenoplectus mariqueter (assembly GCA_037678475.1). Taxonomy (NCBI): domain Eukaryota; kingdom Viridiplantae; phylum Streptophyta; class Magnoliopsida; order Poales; family Cyperaceae; genus x Bolboschoenoplectus; species x Bolboschoenoplectus mariqueter. The sequence continues at coordinate 1,672,417 of CM075236.1, read as the reverse complement.
CTGACTGTCAACTTCCTATAAATTAAATATTATTTATAATGTGTCATTGATAAATTCAAACCGTTGAACTTGTTTCGAAACATATCATGTCAATGCGATTGCAAATTGATTAGAATTTTAATTTAACTTCAAAAAAATTTCAAACGTCGTTGAATGAGCTACTTCTGTATACAAATTTGACTGCTAATACTACAAATTTTGAAAGTTTTCATTTGACGTGCAATTTTTGTCGTGTTAATTAATTATGATATTCCACCATATTCCTATAAAAAATTAGAAAAATACGCGCACTCCGCTGTGCTTATAATATTATTATATAACAATTTATAAGAAATAAAATTTTGAACTACAAAATAATCATGACCGAATCCAAGAGAATATTTTAAGAATAAAAATAGTAACATTTGAACCTAAATTAAGTGCTAAATTTCTTTCATTGGAATTGATAAATTATGAAGAAATATCATCTTAACTTTGATAACTTCTCATTTAAAACAAAATTCAATATGAAAAGACAGTTTGTCCATGGCGGAACTCCAAATTCACATCTGTGCCATACTTTTTCTATGATAAGATATTGTCATAGTTAAATTTGAGTCACTGACAAGTGAGACTCAATAAATTATAAAATGTTATTTATATTTAAATCTGGACCGTTAAAATTAAATCGAACGATTTAAAAACTAAAACAGTGAGACTGCGACAGTTTTTAATAGTAGCAGATCCAAACTCACTCCGAACTCCAACACAATATGATAGAGACACATAAAATAGTAGAAAATATTTAAAAATAAAAATAATTCACTGAGTTACTTGGGAAAACAAAAGCATTCAACTATTTGCTACTATACTTTGTAGAACCCCTTTGAACCTTTGTTCTAATCTTATACCAAGACTACATAGAAGGACCAAAAAGTAATAATAATTAATGACATTATTGAGGTTTACAATTAAAGCAATTCACATATTATAATCGGATGAATTAATAAACTACACATCAACTTAAAAAATAAAAATAACTAAGAGTTTGCAGAAGAGATTTTGATCCTAAGAACAATATTATTCGGCTATTTGCCATATATTTTTTGATAAGAGACAATGATGAATATTGCTAATTAATGCGACTATCATTGCACTAATGGAATAAGAGAAATTAATGCAAATTTCATTACCATAGTGGCAGTGAGAGATAGGATTAGTATAATATTTTTCATTTATTGTTAATAAAAAAAATATGAAAATATAAAAATATTTCTAACAAACATACCAAGATAAATATGGAGGCATTTGCCGATTATGATCTTTGTTTAACTCTTGCGATATAGTCTCATTTTATCAAAACTCCTGTTGTCTTTACCATATGAAATATAAAGAAACACTCATGAATTTTCTATGCATGGTCTAGCTTTTCATTCATACGTGAATTAAACTAACGGAGGTTATGATATAACGATAGCTAGCTACAACAGAAAAAAAATTACAAATATACATCATCCATGTAGTGCCTGCAGAGTACAGCTTACACAATAAACTAAAACTTCTAATTAACTACGTCCCCGTTTGATAAGTGAAGTAAAAATAATTTAAGTATTTTAAAGCGCTTTAATGTATCAAACAGAGGTGATTTAAAGTGGAGTAAATTAAAACATCTATGGAGATAGAGTAAAATTAAATCACTAATTTTATAATTTTTAACATTTTTTACTCTTATTACTTCATCTACTTATTTCACTATTATCAAACAGTAATACTTTAAAGTGATTTAATATTTATTCCTGTTTAATTTTATTTTACTTGCTAAACGGAGGAACACACACGAGAAAATAATTGAAGCAGGTGAAAGATCGCATCCTTTCAGAAGATTACGTATGAAACTTGCTGCATCACTACCAATTCCAGAAAATCAAATTTATATATAAAGAAAATGATTTCCATTGTACCAGCCAAATCATGTGATATACATTATTTGTATATAAACATCAATTCCCTTTGGTCAGCTGCTCCTATCATACATGATTGTGTATTAAATATGTGCATATGAGTTGATAAAAGAGAAAAATATAAGATACATTTAATATGAGACAGTTTCAAATTTAAATCCTGAACAGCGACAACTCCAATTTGATATCTTGATGTAGAACAATTAAAACCGAAAAAAAATAAGGAATCACAATTCATAGTACATACTTAAAAAAAATACCTCTCCTTCTCCGTTTAGAAAAAATCTGGCATAAAAGTTTATGACGTTCTGAGAGCCAAAATTGAGATCAACACACTATGAAGTTGGAAAATCACAGAAGTCGACTACATAAGCAATCAACTGTTGTCAGATAAAATTAATATTCCAGAGATGTCAATATAAATTTTTTTTCTAAAATCTGATCATTTATATTCTCCCAAATCACATAATTAATCATCAATTGATTTCACTATACTTCTGCACTTGGCGACTTATGGGAGAGGTATTCGAGGGAAGGATCAAGTCTGCCACCATCTCTGCATCAATGACAGAAGAAAATCAATGATTGACTTCAACACAATAGCAACACTACACAGACTGAGATAAAGAAAGAGAAGGAAGAATAAAGAGGAACTTACACACGTAACCGCGAGATCGAGATGAAGATAACGATCAAGGCTAGGGTACATTTAAGCACAGAGAAGAGGGGACATCATCCACCCAAGAGGGGTCTCGAAATATAGAGCTTCGAGTTTTGTGTGCAAGCCGAAACAGAAGACTTGGTCGGAGATGTTGGATATGCATCGGAGCCGGTTAAATTTTCTCTTCTCGCTCTTCTTGGGTGGCGTGTTGGGGAATTTGCGTAAAAATGGAGAGAGAGCGAGAGAGAGATGGGAGCATGCATGGGGGTCCGACAAAAGAAAGAAACTTGAGGAAGGAGATGAGAAATTATCCAAGGGTCCATAATCGTTTGAAGGTAAACGAAGCGCTCAGATTGTTTCACTATTGTCTATACTATGCCTACCAAGATTATAGATGAGTTCGCATCGGACGGTTCGCAAGAAAAGAAGAAAAGTGAACGGTCAGGATGAGTTACTAGTCCTTAGCACTATGGATCTACAGTGATATTCTTGACGATTTATATTATTATAAATCATAGATTATTATAGATCATAAATTACTCATCTTTGAGAAAAAAAGATCACTTAGACTTGCTTTCTTGCATTACTTCTACAATTAAAACAACAATATCCAGCAAATAGCTTAGTAGCTCTAATGATAATTAATTAGAATGATTTCTAAGAGATTTACTACTAAAATTTGAAAAAGGGTACAACAACAAATTGGTGGGTCTGTAGAGATTTTTCGAAAAAAAAAAAGAGGTTCAACAACATTTTGTTAAATATGTGAGTGTGTCCACATATTAATTGACGCTTGAAAATAAAAATATTTTTTCATGAAACTAAATATCATTGACTCACAGTAAATAAAATAATTTGGCTCATATCTAAGTTCAGAGGAAAGAGAAAAAATTTAATTTATTACCCCATACATTAAATGAATGAATACTCACCATTTTATTCTTTGAATGGATTAAAATTCAAAGGATTTATAATATTACTATGGTTCAAATTTTCATGTGCACAGTTCAAACCTCTCTGAACTGTATCTTTACTCAAAAAAATAAATAAATAACAGTACCCAAACAAGCCGAATTATGACAGGGATCAAACTTTTCACTTATGTACATAATACGGATGTTACTATCAGATAGAGCACACAATTCCATCATTTATAAAACTTTCAGGATTTTTTATTGATAAATAAATTGCTAATTATCCTGATCCAAATTAATTAACGCTGCATGTGAATTGTGATTATGGGTTCTCATATATTAAAAAAAATCACGTCTACTAGAATAATGCAATAGACTATTAATTAAAATTCATATGATTTTTGCACAAATTGCCAATGCAAATTTAATCGATAAAAGGAGTTAAGAATCTAGATTATTCAAACATTCTTTCCTAACAATTGTTCTCTGTTATCCGATCTTCATTGAGATTCTACGCATGGTATCAATTAAACGATTAAGATTGGTTTTATTTTTTAGTCAAAAATATCAAAAATAAAAATTAAGCGGGCTTCCATGTAACAAAAAATGATAGACTGATAAATGATTAAAAAGAAAAGTAAATTACAATATTCTTTGGTGATGGAAAATATCCCAAAAAATTTGATGTATGAATTTCATTCAATCATCGGGTGGATCCATGCATTAACTCATGCCATCATGAGAGGGTCCGGTCTCTTCGACTTTGCAAACTTTGTCATAACTTTTTCTAGAAACAAGAATCTTTTGAAAATTTTCAATATAAGAAATTTAATAAATAAAATTAAAAATATGGAAAAATGTAGGAAAATTTTTGAAATGTAGGCAAAACGGAATTGGGAGGTCCGTTCCTAGAAAACTCAAACCGTGCCTATCAAGTCCGTTTCTAGTCTGAGACCGGGCTAACTAACCACAGTCTCAGAGATGCATTTTGACCGGATTTGAATGTGTTTTGATCACCTCTAAAACCGTGTCTCCTAAGTCCACTCTCAGACCTTGGAACCGGACTTGATACTCCTGTTTCTAGACTTCTCCCCCAAAACCCTTCCCCCAAACCCTTCCCTCTAGCCACACCCAAGCCAAAGAAAAAAGAAAAAACTGCCTCCACCATCGCCTCATCTCTACCCGACAACCCCACACTGAACCTTGCGACAGAGCCAAGAGAGACCACACTATACGACGCAGGTTCTAAGTCCGGTTTGACAGCCTTCAAAAGATAATTTTTTTTTTCGAAATGGTCGATTGTTAGGAAAAATTTGTTAATATTAGATTAAAAGTTGTAGTTTAAATGAAGAAAATATGTTAGAAATTTTGTTAGTAATTGATTTGAATTTATTTGTGACATGTTTTGTTAAAAGTTAATAATATTTTGTAAAATTAGTTAAAATGTTATAAATATATTCATTTAATTTATGTGAAATTTAGAATTTTTTATTTAGCAATGATATTTTAGAAATTTTCATTCTTTTCGGGTTGATGAGAATTTGGGCGAAAATTGAGTTTATTTGTCCGGTTGTCCAACTTTTCCTTTTCCACCTGTTGAAAAGGGGGGTCGTTTGTTTCTCCAACTTTTCCTTTTCCACCTGTTGATCTGTATATATACCATGGAAAACAAAGTACACGTGGCAGATTATTAATTATTAGACAATAAGAATTTTAAATTGGCATCCTTGCATAGAGAATCCGCTCAAATTTTTGCCAAGTGCAACTTCCCATAAGCAAGCAAGAAAGAGATCAGCAACAATGGCGGATGGTAAAGATCTCCACAAAAAATGCGCTCATGCACTCGTCCTGCCTTAGCCATCCCAAGGCTACATCAATCCAAAGCTCCAATTCGCCAAGCGGCTGGCCGACCATGGCCTCCGACATTAGCTCTCACGCCATCCGTTCTTGGCTCCACCAAACCAGAGACTGGTCTGGTTCACGTCGCAACAATTCCTGACAGCTTTGATGAAAGCCATCAGCGAGCCGGTTCGATCTCGGACTACTCGAATCAGCTCGAGTCAAAGGTGAATGAGAATCAAAGGTTGCGCTGTCAAACGCCGCACGCTGTTTTGTTCTTGTTCTCCAATTAATATCCCCACAACCTACAGGCGAGATCGAGTCCAGTTCCTCCATGGCCTCAGATAGAATTTGTATTTTTTACTGCGTTATATCGAACAATATAATATATTATCTGTCCAATTATATTAAAATTCGTATATTATAAATTTAAAAAAAAAATTTATAAAAAATTATTCGATCGCATTAAAATTCGTCTGATCATATTTGATCGTTGCTCAACACAATGCTGCACAATAGAAAATAAAAATCCGGATAAAATAATAGATTAATAGCCTCGCCATATATGAGTCCAAAAATAAAGACATTTTAACTCCTAAAACATTGTTGGCGATAAATACAATTTGCATGATATTGTTGACCCAATTAATATGAAATACTAACTTAATCAAGTCATAATTCTTACCTGACCGACGCAATTAACCTAACTCGCAAATCATACCGACAGCGACATGAGCTCGATTGATCGTCAGCTTGGAAATAATCTGAATCTTGTTGATTCGTGACATGAAGTAATTTAATAATTAGATTAATGTCTGTGGCGTCGTGCAAATCAGGTTGAACTAGATTGACGATCTATCAGAAATAAATTTGCACCCGAATTTGACCGAAACTCAAAATGATTTAAACGATAAATAATTCGAATCCGACAAGGCTCAAAGATTATATATTCCCACCAACTCTCGTTATTATTGGTTCAAACAGGATATTAATTAGACTCGGATCATGTGCCCACTGAAAAGCAAGTAAAATCAAATAATCAATGCCACTGTCTTTTAAAATCAAAGGAATAGATCTTATATAGGACAATCACCAAATTTTCCCTTTTTTTTCCTTTTCTTTGGTTTTCATTTCTTTTATATTTTAAACTTTTATAACTTCACATTATTGGTGTCTGTTCACTCAAAAAGTTACAAAAGTTTACTTAACAAACATCGAAAATAGTATCTTAGATTACATTCTAATTGTATGAAATTTGATATATTTTTTTAAGATAAAGATAAGATCATTTAATTTTAAATATTTATGAAAATCTCTAATCGAATTTGAAATCTACAACTTCATACACATAAATAACATAAATAGTACTGTCTTAACTAGTTAAAAATTGGTTCTTAAAAAGATGCTTCTCCGTCGCATGTTTTTTACATAGCTAATCTATGTCACCAACAAATTGTCTTTTTTCTTTTAAAATTGTTTTTAAATTGATTTTAAAAGAAAAGTTATTATCATGATTGTCAAATTAATCATTATCAATAAACACTAACTCATATATATATTAAATAAGATCGAAATATATACTTGCATAACTATATATTGCATGCCAAATTTTGTATTTTAAATGTTGATTATTGAGAAAATGGTGATGAAACTCCACCATTAATTAGTAGTTGAGGAGCAAATATCATCTATTAATGTTGTGATTAATTGTGATGGTTTTCAACTGCAGACAAATCAACCAAGTGGGAGTCGCCCAAAATGCGTAGAGGTCCAGAAAAATTGGACTGATTCTGCAATCAATTGTACTATTATTGTATATATATAACATTCTAAAACAAACTAATTAATTAACCATACATTCTGATATGATATAGTATATAGTACAATTGTGGGTTTTTTCCCATTGAAAACGACAAGTTGTACTGGCTGCCTCACTTGCCTATAAATGCTACCCACCAGAAATTGGGCAAATATACTATCAAGGAGACACTAGCATTGCTGCTTCAAAGTCCAAACTTATAGAAAGCTCTCTCATGGCAACGAAATTGGCATCAGAAAATTTAAAAATGGATGAAGAGAAAGCAGATCAGAAGCCACCAAACAAGCAAGGTGGCTGGATCACTTTCCCTTTCCTCTCAGGTCTTCTCTCTTGCATCCCCCTTTTTTCCCCTCATTTATACTAGTCAAAAGGATACTGTTAAATATACCAGCATTGTGGCTTCATTACTGGGAAATATACCAGTAGGTGGCAATTGCCAGTAAGATAAATTTCCCGGGTTTTATGTTTTTCCCATGATATTTCATGACAGTATGTTCTGAAACTATGTTCAATAGTACTATATATACAACGCTTATGACAAAAACTAGATAGTTTGCAACACGTTGCCTTCATTGTAACAGTTCTTTTTTTTTTTTGGTTTTTTTCTGTCGAAGGGAGTATTCTCGGAGTGGGATTGGCAATGAACGGCGCGATGAGCAACTTCCTGGTGTACTTGATACAAAAATACAATGTCAGGAGCATCGATGCGGCGCAGATAACAAACATTATAAGCGGGTCTTTGAGTTTGGCTCCGGTTGCTGGTGCCATTGTTGCTGACGCCTTCTTCGGGTGCTATTCTGTCATTGCCGTCTCTTCAGCAATCCAATTGTTGGTATGTGTGTGTTCTGATTCACAAATTAATGCAAAGAATGTTGGTAAATTATCCTTAGGTGTGATTTCTCCAGATACTTTTGAAGAATATTCATCCTGATCAGAAGAAATTAGAATACGTATATATTGTTTTTCATTTCTAATTATTAGAAATTTTAATGAAGGGAGCTGATATACATATATCATAATCAATACCGAGCATTTTATTCATATTAATGAGTTATTATTTATATTAATGATTTTATTATGTAATTTATTTATACATTATTTTTATTATTTAATTTAAATGAATTATTATTCATATTATCAAAAATAAATTATATAAAAAAATAATTAATGCAAATAATAAAATTAATATCAATTTTAATATCTTCCAAAACATTTTCCTTAATGAAAATGAAAAGAATACATTGTTTTAATTAACATATGCAAGGTGAATCATTAATCAAACAAGCACTGGCTAGGTAGTAATTACCAGTAAATGAAATTATCCTGTTTAACCGCATACGTGTTGGTTAGGCAATAACTAGAAAAAGGAAACAACCCTATTCAAGCACGAATAGTACAATGTCACCTCAATTAGTTTGATGTTAGTGGAGAGTAGTTGATTCTCTTGCTGTGTTACATCGAATGTAGATGACCTCTCTTAGACAAAAAAAAAGTCGCTTTTCTTGCTTTATTGTCTTCTCTTTTTCATAGAGAAATATGATAATTAAATTCTTCAGATTTAAATATTTATAAAAAAATTTATTTGAGTTTCGAACTTTCTTTCTTTATTGTTTCGGGACAAAAAAACCAAAAAGATTTGGTTATCAGTATAACAAACTGTTCTTTCATATACAAACAATTCTTAACCAAAAAATGGTTCTCTCTTCTGCTATTCTGTATTTCGGTCTCAGTACTCGATGACGAACGCATACCATGGATTGTAAGATTTGTGAATGATTAATATTTAGCTAGTAAAATCAAGATTGACGCTTGTTCTATACACAGATCGATATGCTTCGTTTTCTCGATTCGTCAACGAGTCTAAAACGAGCGTCGTTCTAAATGATTGTTAGCGCTCCTCTAATTCTTCTTAATATAACGCTTTCAATTATAAGAAAGTTGCTAGCTAAAGTTTCGTTATATGTTGACTACAATTATTGAACTAAGCTCAATATATGATTTTTTTTCTTTTTAGAAACATCCCATGAGAGCGATGCTCCTAGTAGTAGTTAGCCTTTAACGTCAATCATCCATTGGTATATTAAAAATGTGCTAATGACATTAATTGACAACACGAGTTTTTTAAGCCTAGTTAAAGACCATGTGTCATATTCTAAAGTTCTAGTAGATAATAATAAAAAGTTTCCTTCGGATTAATTAATTCTAAATAGTTAATTTTGAATGAGACGTCATTTACTCATTTTAGTTCCCATCATCTTTGTCATTAATTTGATGTTTCAATATTTATTGAAGTGATGGATTCAGCCATCAGTATCAATTTATTATTTAGCGTCTAAAATGAAATAATGAATAAAAAAAATGCAAGATCCTATTTTAGTTAATTTCATGACAATAATCACTAATCACCAAATTTATTTGATCCAAACAGTCACTTGTCCTCTTCACCCTGACCGCGGCATTCAAATCGCTCCGACCAACGCCATGTGATATTCCCGGAACAGACTCGTGTCAGGTGGCATCGAAAGGCCAACTCACCGTTCTATACAGTGCAGTAGCGCTCCTAGCCATCGCCACGGGAGGGACGCGGTTCAACCAGGCCACGATGGGCGCGAACCAATTTGACCGGGTGCAGGACCAGGCAGTATACTTCAACTGGTTCTTTATTTTCATGTACTCCTCCGCTATTGCCGGTTCCACCGCCATTGTTTATATCCAAGACAGCATCAGCTGGGTCTTGGGTTTCGCTCTCAGCACGGGGGCTAGTGCAGTAAGTTTGGTTTTTCTACTGCTCGGTACGAAGTATTACCGCCGGCCGGCACCCCAAGGGAGCCCGTTCACCGGCCTGGCTCGGGTGGTTGTGGCAACAATAAGGAAATGGAAGGTGAAGTTGGAGTCACAAGTGACCCCTAGTTATTTTCATGAAAATGATGATGAGCTGGCATCTCCAAGCCCAAGCTTCAGGTATGTGTTATTATCTTGTTATTATGTCACAACCATACTTTTTTTATGTCCTTATTGGGTTTCCTAAACTTTTCAAGGCAACTAATTACTGTTATTATTTATCAAGTAAGAACACTCATTTATAATGTTATACTTATGGGCTTATTTAATTAGAGGGGTATAATATTATGTTACTATTTGATGCAATTAATTGAGTTATTTATTAACAGACATATAAAAATTCTTTTAATTAATTTTCTCGCTAAATTAAGAATCACCTCTAATAGAATTAGTTAATTAAGACACTATTCTTTATGTGAGAATCTTCATGATCAAAATCTGGTACATATTATCGAAGTGATAAGAGGACTTTAATCCAAAATTTTCATACCTTAGAAAGGAAAAATATAAATATATACATTCTCCCTAAATTCCACATTGGTTTCATTGGCCATGGAGAGAAACCAATTAACAGCTCGCTAATTTTTCTGTTTTTTATTTTCAAAATTTCTTCCCAACTATATCTCCAATATTCCACACGTCAACAACTCACATCAAAATATTTTCTTCAAGAAAGTTGAAATCATCTTAATTAATATGATATCACCAAATACAGATGAGCCTAATTAAATTTTAAATTTATATTATACAATTTGGTAATGTTGTTGATTGATCTGCCAACTGCACCGCTAATTTTCGGAATTTAATTTAATCCTTGCTCTCCATCTTATGGAACTGGAGAGGACCATTTTCTCCAGTCAATAAATTTTCCTTGTTACTTAAAAAGTAAAAAGCACTCCTTTCAAACTCAAATTTATCATCAAAACAAAAAAGAAAAGGTGCCAACTTTATTCTATCTCAATTCAATAGCAATTTTATAGGCATATGTATAGCATAAAGTTTATGAAACTAAATTATGTAATAGAACATTATTAACTTGAGATAAAAACAGAATCAAATTATTTAACTTTACTATTCACAAAAATTTTATATTCAAATTTCTAATTTTTTTATATAGTGAATATTATTCAAAACTAATTCTTGTAATAGTACACTATTCTTGCGAGTAGAAGCTTCTGTTACATTTCGTATTAGTTAGATCTTTTGTTGAAATGGAGCAGGTGTGCTTGCTGATTTTGTTTGTCGCTATTATATATATTGCTCATGATCAGAATTGATAATGCGAGCTGAGAAGGAAAAGATATTCCATTGATATTTATACCTTTTGAACTTAGTTATCATTTTCAATTATTGGAAAAGAATAATTTGAGTTGTTACATGCTCTGGACCCTCTCAACATTGCTTTTTTTTTAACAGCTTATGATTGAGATCAGCAAGTATAATTTTATATAAATTGGTGAAAAAAAATCAATTCTATATATTTACATAATAATTTTATAAATTTTGGTGGAGTCATTTGAACTCACTTTCTTTTGTTCGACTCCGCCACTGATTCTGATACACTTTTTTTTTGAAAAATATAATTGCACAACTGAATTGTGTATTTTATATGTACTCTAAAAATATTAATATTTCTTTAATAAGTTTTTTGTATAAGATGAAATAATAATATTTACATATTTCAAATAACAGATATAAATGTTCTTGTAATAGATTTTATGAAATACAATCTGAATTTTTCACCAATCTAATATTTTTTATAACTTGTTACATAAATATTTATAACTACTATATATACATAAAAGATATAAATATTTTTATCATCAAATATATGTATTTTCTAAAAAATATAAAAATACATTGTGATCTAGATTATACAATGGTGTAGGAACTAGATTTCTATGGAAAAACTAATGGTGATTCATATTTGTACATCCGACAAAAAATCGATTCAGATCCGTGTCAAGGTTGGATCGGAGTTGGATTGGATGGGTTCTTGATCGGACCATATTTTACCAACTCAATGTGTGACTAATTAATTACTCCTAATTCAATACAATTAATCATGTTTTTCTTTGTATATATATATATATATAAAGGTTTATATTAATCACAGTATTTGTTTTTTTAAAATATTTTGTACGAAATTTGAACTAATGATACTGTCAAAGGAGATATTGTCACATTGATTGTGCCTGTCTTAATCAAAAAAGAATTTGTGTCGTTAAAGTGTGTAGGATTGTATCGCTTTTATCATAATAGAAAATTAAAAAAAAAGGAACCAAGGAGAAGAAGATAGAATAGTATCGGTTTTGAAATATAATGATGATCTTATGCACAGGAAAGATCAGTCGTGGTTATACATAATTTCAAATATTTTTTTAAAATAGAAATGAACGTTAAAATTATTTAATTTTAAATATTTATAAAAAAATTAGTTATTGAAATTTTGAAACAAACAAAAAAGTTAATACTCGGTGAATTAAAGAAAAATCAACTCAATATATTATTTATAGAATAACTAGAAATATTTTTTAGAGTTTAAAAAATTACTTATTAGAAAGATTTTTAATTTTTTATATTAAGATAAATACTGTCAAAAAAACACAACATAAAAAATACAAAATAATTTGATAGATGATCACAAAATATAGTAATTAATTTCCTACACCTAATTAAGTATATGTTGTGTTCAAAAACTTAACAAAACAAATTCTAATTCTAGACAATTTTATTGCAAGCGTACGATCTTATAATATAATACTACTGATTATCGAACCACAGGTGGAAATACAAAAATACTGACTTATCAATTATTAGTAATATAGACCAACCTTATCAATTATTAGTAATTTAGATCAACCGAACCGAAATAATTTTTAAAATTTATTTTAAATTTTTTTAAAAATTTATTTTTAAAATTATCAAATTATTAGTTCGTCATGATATTCATCCTCCCTTTCGTTCAAAAGCGCAAAAAAAAAGGTACATGCATTGATGGCATTACTGTTTTGCCACGTGAAGATATATAAAACATAATATAAAATCAATAAATAATAAATAAAATTCGGGGCTGCTATTTGAAACTTGAAAGAACAATCAAAACCAGCTTTCTCTATAAACAAAATTTAAAAAAAAAAGACGATTATCCAGCATTTATCAAAAGTAATGAAAGTCGATTCCACTTTTGAATACTTTTATCCAAAAAAAAAAGGTTTATAACAAACCTAAAAGTTGGCTCTCTTAATTTTTAATTCCTCATGTGTGTCAAGGGAAAAAGTTCAAAGCCGCAATTGATCCAGCATTTCTAAATCAGAATTTTGTTTAAATTTTTCTAGGAAAATGAATTTAAAAATTTACATTTCTTGAATAAAAAAGTTCCGCACTTTCTGAATGCCAGAATTTTTATATCTAAATAAAGACTTTGATAACTAGAAAGTGAGAAAAGCACAGATTTTGAAATTTGAATGGCACATTGGCACTTGTCATCAATAAAAATATAATAAATGCTAACTATTGACGGCATCTATAAAAAAAAATTTATGGATTTAACTTTTTCTTCTTTAATTACTTTTTTCTCCTGCCACAGTTCATAAACGCTGGCAATTGTCATCATCCTATTTTAATATTAAAATGTGACAGAAATTTGCTCATAGCTCCATAATTACAGTGTATAGCAGCACTCAAAATAAGCTGAATTACAATGTTTTTTTGTTCATAACTCTTATTTATTTATTTATTTATTTATTTATTTATTTTTATTCAATAAGCTATTGTATCCATTTATCAAATCTATAAATCTGTCAGTACTTTGAATAACAGAAGGAAAGAAGGAACATGAGCTTATATTAACTAGCTATTTTATTCAATCAACAGCTTATTCAACCGTGCTGCACTGATCACCGAAGGCGACACCAACCCGGATGGCTCAAACGCCAAACCATGGAAACTATGCACCGTGCGAGAAGTCGAGGATTTCAAGACCGTCGTTCGTATCTTTCCATTATGGACCTCTTCTATCTTTGTCAGCGTCTCCATTGGCTGTCAGATTAATCTCTCGGTTCTACAGGCCTTGACAATGGACCTCTCCGTTGGGCCGCATTTCTCCATCCCAGCCGGCTCAATGTCCGTCCCGTCATTTGTTGCCTTTGTCATATCCCTCACTTTCCTTGACCGAGTTTTGTTTCCAATTTGGCACTGGCTCACTCGCCACATCCCAACCCCTCTACAGCGCATCGGCCTTGGACAAATCATCAATGTGGTGAGCATGATGGCATCAGCATTGGTTGAGAGGAGGCGGGCTGCTGTTATCAGTAGACATCAAGCAGAGAATCATCCAGGCTGGATCGTTCCCATGTCGGCACTCTGGCTTGTAGTGCCCCTGGCATTGGCTGGGGGCGCAGAGGCGTTACACTTCCCCGGTCAGGTGGGGTTCTACTATCAGGAATTCCCAAAGGCACTAAAGAACACCTCCACTGGTACGGTGGCGGTGGTCATCGCCCTTGGTTTTTACCTTAGCACAGCATTCCTTGGCGTGGTTCGCAATGTGACAACATGGCTTCCGGATGATTTAAACAGATCCAGGTTGGAGAATGTATACTGGATGATTACTATTCTTGCCACAATCAATTTTGGGTTTTATTTCATATGCGCAAAGTTCTACAAATACCAGAATGCTGATGGCACTGAGAAAGTTTCTGCGAGTGAGATATCTGCTAGTTAGAGCGTGGATTGTAGTAGAATGTACCGTTTATGGCTGTCTATATAATGGTATCACTTCTCTGATAGCAAATTTCTGTCTCCAGCATTATTTTCCTTGCTTCGTTCTTTTTTCTGTCCGAAAGTCGTACTTCCGGTGTTGAAGTCTCAGAAACTAGTTTCGACGCCTCGCGATGCTTCAGCACATTTAGTTTTTCATTTTGATTCATTTATGTTTTTGTATGTATGTTTGAATTTTAAGATAGTATAGTTTCATTGGTGATCGTGATGTTATTATATATTTTTCAATAGCTAGGGGTTGAGCTTTGTGGCATTTAGATGTGATAATTAAAGAAGTAATTATCTGGAGAAATAGTAAAATGATAATACATACTGTTGACGGTGTGATCACAGTGATAGATAATAAATAGTTTACATAAATATAGAACGTATAGATAAAGGGGAGAGATCACTTGACAATGGTTATTCTGACAATCATAACAATAAAAATTCAAATAAATTTGACAAAAATTTTAAAAAGAAGAAAAAACTTTATAAACATCTCCTTTAACTTATAGATTCATCGTGTTTCAAATTTCATATAATTTAAGTTATATTTGATAATTCATCAAAAACCGTAAATATGAACCATTATATATTATATAAATTTTAATGTCTTCCGATGGACCATCAAATAAAATTCAAATGACATTGAAATTTAAAACATGATTAATCTATAAGTTCAAAAAGATATCTCTAAACTTTTTTATTTTTAAGATTTTTTTTCGAATTTATTTGAAATCTCATTATTAAAATTGTTAAAATAACTATTGTGACAAGTGGGGATTCTCATAGATAAAAGTCTGACAAATATATGCAAGAAAAAAATTGTAACAAATAATTTTTTCCCAACATTTGAAAAATTATGCCAATGTCTTTATTTCTATTATACTTGAAGCAAATATTATAACAAACGCTAAAACTTTTACTCAAAAATGAACTCCTGTACTCTTTAGTATTTGTAGCAAAATTCAGAAAACACATTCCTATAGCAATAAATACGTTACATAACATTTTTTAGGCTTACCCTATTCGGCTGTAATGCAAGATATGTGAAAAACAATTGTGTGCTTATCCTGCTGGGCTGTGCCAGCGATGTTTAAAACAAAAAAATCAAAAAAAGGAACAGATCACACATTGCAGCACTGAAAGAACACAGGATGCAACAAACGCATTATGTACTGATTAACGCCCTCAACACAGTAATACAGAATAGAATGTGCGCAAAAGATCAAAAGAGAAAAAATGCATTCACACTAAAGGGCCATTGGGATTGTCTGTGCTCATGTTCTAAGAAATGTAGCAACTGAAATGTAGCACCAGTAGAGCAGAGGACACAACAAATCCCAGAAAAAGTAGTGTAAAAAGGCACAACCAATAAGAATTCGCTATAATTCATAGAAAATCGGACAAAAATCGAAAAGCTAGCTCCTGAGGGTACTGCAGATTATATACAGAGACAATTAGAAGGGCACAGAACTAAGGCGATAAAAAGAAGAAGAAAAATGTGCCTCTCATCAACAGGCAGAACCATAATTATTGATTCACATGCAAAGACCATGCTCCGGATCATTATTTACACATGACATGTTGTCTTAGAATGGCTAAGTATGCCTACCATCAATTCAATCATAACAAACAATCAAAAGAAATAATATAATTTACACAGAAAAAACAAGAACAACTAAAAGAACAAAACAAAAACCTTAAAAGAGACTTCAAATTTATTTCCTTCCACTATTCATAGAGTAACGAGGTGATCCAGTTGAAGCAGACACCCCACCAGTTGTTCTCACAGTCCCATCAGCATTTCGAAAATCCACAAGGTCACCGAAGAACGTATTTGAAGAGACATAAGATGGTCTTGGTTGGGCTCCTGGTATGTTTGGTCTCGATTCAACTGAACCAAATTGTTGCGTTGGTCTCATACCATGTGATGGTGAGTTAACTGGGTACTGTACTCCAGGAGCCGGTGCAGGAACGGACTCCACATCGGCTGGAGTATCAATTTCCCATGGCGGCGGTGGATAGGAAGTCGGCACAGCACTCTCTTGAGGCTGCGGCTGCGCCTGAGGGGGAACCCAGGGCATGGCATAGCTATTTCCTTGGTTTACCGGGGAGGTAATTGGAGAAGAGGTTTTATTTAAGGACTCTTGAGGCTGAGGCAAGACCCAGGGTACAGCATAACTGTTTACTGGGGAAGTTATAGGAGAAGGATTTTGATTTGAAGTGGAAAAAGGGGTCATGGTTGGGGTTGTAGGGGCGAGAGGGGAGGAGGATTGAGGAGCAAGGGAAAGGCTAAGGAGGTTCATAATATCATCATCTTTGCTCGAGGTTTTCAAAGGACCTGGTGGGTCAGGGAGAGATAAGGAATTGCTAGGAACAGAGGTGGATGGTTCAGAGATGGTACTTGTCGAGGGTTGAGAAATGGTGGATGATTCTGTGATCACTGACTTCATTTTTGACTTCCTGTTAAAAAAAAATTAAAAAAGAAAGAACCCAAGGAGCATTAAAAATTAGTAAATACAGAACGGATACTGTGTAAAATTTATTTGACAAAAAGTACTTTCAGTTAAGGTACCTCAAACCAGCATATATAGGCAGGTACTAACCTAAATGGTACTTATAGAGTTATGTACCCAAGAAACAGGTATTACCCTGCAATGTCAAATAGATAAGTTTTACAATTTTTTTTCCAGACTCGGTGTTAAAATTTCACATAAGCCTTGATCTCAGCCTTAAGTGCGTCTAAACACCGCAAAAAACGGAATGGAGATCTCATGTGCATCTCACCAACAAAAACCGATCAAAGTAATGGTGGTGCTGGTCCAGACTAGAATGGCTATGAGATAGTGTTCGTTATTATGGTAGCATACCTGCGAGCAAGCTGAGCAAACTCGTCATCCTCCTCTTCCCCCTCTTCAACAGCCACAACATTTGTCACTTGTGAAGTAGACGCAACAGCAACAGGAGTTGTCAGGACCTGAGATGGCGGTGGGCCCTCCTTTTCTATCGGCAAAGGCGGAGCAGACCCTGAGGCTATAGCGTCATGCTTTGCTAGCAAGCTTTGCATCTTGTCATTCAATTGGAGACTCTCTTCCAGTAGCTTCTCATCGCTGAAATGAAAAAAGTAAAAAAAATTAATTAAATTTAAATTTAAGAAAAGAGGTACAAAATAAAAGCCATGGCAGCATCTACCTTGTAGAATTTATGCAGGCCATGAGTTTCTTTTCATTCAAGCGACATTGGCTAACAAGATCTGAGATCACCTCATCTTTCACAGCCTAAAAGTAGCAGAAAGAGAATTATATATGTTGTTCACAGACCTTTCAGTGTATAGTACAGACTTTAGATAGAACTACCTATTCTAGAATTGAAAATGCATTTATACCTCACGATCAGTAGGATTAACAGCTCTAAGCATCTCATTTAGCAGCTCCATCACACTACGCATACTATCCAAGTCTGCTAGGCTGGACACATGGCAGTATAGCAACAGGAGTTTAGCCCAAAGAAAGGAAAAACTAAGTACAAACGATTGTATCAAAGAGGAATGTACCTTAAATTGGCCATCTCTGAAGCCATTGCCTCATCAAGTCTTAAAGAAGCACTAGCAGGCATTCCATAAGATGGGTGGGGAGTATTAAGTGGCATGCCATAAAATGGCTGCGGCCCATAACCTGTTAACCGGGTCCCATCACCTGATTGTGGCATCCCATAACCCGATTGTGGCATCCCATAACCAACGCGGGGTGACCCATAACTCGGCTGCACCAGCCCGTAACTCGGTTGTTGACTAGAAGGTATAGCATACAGAGTTTGAGGAGGCCTTAGTACTGGAAATTGTGATGGCAAATGTTGAGTCACAGGAGGATCCATTGCAGTAGGATGTGTTGCAGGAGGAGTAATTATTGGAGCATCATCATGTGTCCGCTCCGGGAAAATCACACCATTAGCCTATAAATTTAGCATTGCATTTATTAGGATGATAGCTTAAGTTTGATACTGCAATTGGATAAACATGAGCAAAATTAATAAAGATAATTTTTCTCAAGCGTCCTCAGAACACTATGCATGCCCATGCAAAAAAGTGAAGTATACTGATACTGGTAATATACTGATACCTTTTAGGCCTTTAGCTTGCTATTTCTATGTTTCATGTTGAAATATATTTCTCTTTTTTTCTTTTTTGTGAGTAAGATGTTCAGATATTTTCTCATGTGTGTACAACAAACTTTCCCAACTAATTAAATTACAATGGAACAATAGTTTACATAAGTACCTTTAATTCAGAATAGGCCCAATAATATTGCGGATACTTCCCTGTAGCTCCACCGAAGGCCTCTTGCCATGAGTCAATAAGCACCAAAATTTTATCTCTTACTTGAATGTCAGACTTTTTCTTGACAATTTTGACCATTTCGTTGAGAATTTCACGCTCATGCACTTGTTGATGTACATAATCTCCGCAGTTCTTCATTAATGTCTCTAACAGCTATTAATCAGAAAAAAAGTTGTGTTTATTATGATTAACAGTATCATTATTGGATATTCAAGTCAAATTAGTGATCATTTGAATTCGAACACATACCGTTAAAGTAAGAAATTGAACCTTCGAACTCTTGTGGTGTAGTCGTTTCTTTATTGCTTTGATCACATCTTTAGCTTGCCTGATTAATCACAAAAGTTTCAGCACTAGATTTTTTTTAACCCGAAACACGCTGATATAAACAAAATTGATATAACACAAAAATACATAAATTACAAACACAGCTAAATAAACAAACAACAAATCAGTCCAAAATAGCCCCAGAAGTTCACCAAAACCCAACAAAATACAACCTAATTTCAAGATAGATAAGTCAATTGGATTACCATGTACAAAATAAAACATTGTACCAAGTAAGCAAGTCAATTGAAGCACTCAAGTTCTTCGAGCATTTTTTTTCTTTTTTCCCATTATTTTCTCCTATTTTTCTTTCCAAGGACAAAATAGAGCGGCAACTTTATGCCTATAATCACTTGATAATTCAAATTTAGACTTCAAAATCAACAACTTTACACGAGATAAAAAAAAATCAAGTAAAAGAGTACCCGTAATCGGAATTGACAGAATCGCAGATGTCCATGTTGAGAGCCCAATCAGGCGAGAGCAAGAGGTCGCTCGTCGCCTTCTCCACCTTCACCGTCGCTGACGCCATCTCCGCTATCTCCTTATCGCGAGAAGGAAAAAGAATCTGAAGAGAGATTGAGAGGAAAATTTTGAAAAGGGAACAAGAAGAAAGAAGAGAAGAAGGGGAGAAGAGGAGAAGAATACAAAAGTTGTTTTCTTTTATCGATTTGCTTCTTTTGGGCTCTGCTGCTGTTCTCCTTTTCTCTTTTTCTCTTTTTTTTCAATTTTTCTATTCCTGTTTTGCTTCAGCGTGTTATCGCATTTTTTATTCCAATTTTTCTGTGGCCATGCACGATATAGGTGAGCGTGTTTCGGGTCATGATCAGGACACCTCAATGATGTGATGAATGCATACATGATGTCTACGTCACTTGTGGGACCCATTACAGACTTGCAATGTGCTGCCACACGGTAGTGCGCAATCGGCCAGATAGAGAAATAACAGTGGACATGGATTGGGTATCTATCTTTGCGAGAAGTCCCAATATTGCATAGATAGCCCTGACATTTCGTATATTCTCAAACTATCAAGGAGAAGTATTACCAAAGAATTAATGCTCTTTCCAAGACCATTAAGTCTAAAAAAAACCAACATTTAGTATTATAGAACCTACTACACTACTTAATTTTTTTTTTGGTTCTAACAATGGCTTAGATAATAATTAAGCTACGTACGTCATGTCAAAGCGTACTTAATTCCTAGGTCAGAACCGTCCAAGGAAAGTAGGCGAGTATTTTCTATAATTTTTATTATAAGTATAATTCTTTCTAACCAAAATGTTGAACTTTATAACATAAGAGGCTGCTACATGGTGATTACAATATACAAAGTCGGTATTTTTTTATTATTATTATTTTTTTGGTTAGACAAGTTATTTATTTCACTTTATTACAATATTTCACTTTTGGGCAAATTTATTTCACTTTTTTTTAAATATCTGTGAATGAAATTCGGACTTTATTTCACAAATTTATTACTAGTCTTCTCCAAATCAAGCTCATAAATATAATGCTATTACGTATGTTTTTCTTTCCTGGTTGAGATTATCACAACTTATTTCGAATGAATATTTCTATTTTGACTATCTTTATAAATAATATTAGCTTCTGTTATGATTCATGAACATGGCTTGTATGTACAATATTTCCAAATTTTTTAAGACCATTTTCTATAAAATAAAAGACATAAAAACTAATTCATCACTTGTCTAAATTGGAAATATTAGTGCGTTCAATTTTTGTACTCTTAATATTGTACAAATTAAATGATCTTGAAATTTACTACTTCCACAAGCAGTTGCATCAATCCTACTTTAGAATAAAGCCAACAATTGAAATTGTTGTCTTAAGTTTTAGATTTTGAAAGATTAACACAACACGTTGAGATAATTTTGTAAACAGTGATTGAAATGGGAAATATTGTAATCAAAGTAAACTAAAAAAAAACATATATATGCAAAGCATTGCATATGGATAAGATATAACTGCAGAAATATGTATTATTTCTAAAAATGTAACTGGGACCAAAGACAAGGCCAACGGTTCTTTTCCTTTTTGTTGGATCACTACTTATTTGGTCAATAATTTATTTTTGTATTGTAATCATCTAAAGATAAGAATTAGTTAGAAAGATATTGTGTATAGTTCTAGTTTTCTATCCAACATAAATTTATCATGAAGCAAGGATTTGGTTTTGATAAGTAAAATTTTATAAATGTGAACAACTACGCTATATATAAAGATAGGGAGCTGATATACAGATACGTTTATTGATACCGTCATCGATACGGATTTAATTATACATATTAAATGAGTTATTATACATATTAATGATTTTATTATGCAAATTTATTTTGTATAACATTATTATTATGCAACTTAAATGAATTATAATGCATATTAATGATTTTATTATGCAAATTTATTTTGTACAGTATTGTTATTATACAACTTAAATGAGTTATTATACATATTAATGACATTTAAGTTAAATAATAAAAATATTATACATAATAAAGTCATTAACATGCATAATAACTCATTTAATGTATATAAATAAGTCCGTATGATGACGGTATCAATAATGATATTTCTATAATATTTTTCATAAAGGTACTCCAAAACTAATAATCTATAGTGCATTGGTAACAAGTTTGCAAATTAAGGTCACTTGAGTCAATCCTAGCTATAAATTACTTTACATCTAACTTCCTTCCCCTTATGGCCATGCTCACAAATATATGATATTTCATATACTAAAAAAAATGTAACGTGTCCATTAACCACAATTTTGCATTAGAAGTTTAGAACGTAGCACTTTGACACTTGTTAATAGATTTATTTGACAGTTTTTTAGGTCAATTTTTATAAGATTAGAGATTTGGGGATAATTAATTATTAGTATATTTGAACATATAAATAGTATATCGGTTAAATTTTATGTATTTTGAAAAAAATTCAATAATTAATGCATCAAAGGTCCTTAATTTTAAATTATTATTTAGGTTAAAATGTTTGACTAATAGTAAAATATTCACAAATCACATTAGTTTTATAGACATTATTAATATATGGACATTATAAATTATGTTTACAATGGTAAATTCTTAAATTAAACAACTTAACTTTATTTGTAGGGGTTAGTGACATTGCTAAGTTAAATAGTTTTTATTATCTTAAATCTAATAAAAATAGTGATAGATTTTATCACTTTAAAAAAAATTGAAGAATAATTTTTACAAAAAATATTTCAAAAGAAATTGAAGATGCAGTTTATGGAATCTTTTTGGAAAAATCGTTTCGCTAAAGCAATACGTTTGCGTGAAAAAAAAATGAAAGATTTGAAACCGACCAAATAATTTAGATTGGATTTTACAAACAAAAAGAATCTAAATTCTTTCGTTGACTAAGAAAACAAATCAGGATGTGAATGGCGCATGTCATTTGATTCCCTGTCTTGTCTTGCAAATAGACACCTTTTTTCCGAGAGCGTACATCACATTTTGAGATAATTAGATGCACTTGTACAAAATTTTCCAGAAATTCTGTGATGATGGGGACCGCATGCTTCATCATTTTGTCTATATTCATCACCATTATTTCGTATTTCAATTCAACCTTTTTTTTCTGGGGATGTATTATTGTGTGTAAATCCAGAAAAAGGCTATGATTGGGCATCGGTGATTAGACTAGAATATTTGTTTATTTTTTATTTTTTTTTAGTAAAGATTAGAATATTTAAAATTGAAGTTAAATATTTTTCTTTTCTAAATTATTATAAAAAATAAAAATAAAAAAATTTATAGAATAAATATAAATATAATTTACATAAATTTTAATTTTAATAATATAAAATATAAATATTTTTTAAAAAAACATAAATATATTTACAATATAAATAAATAATACAATACAATTAACGATGCAACTATCACTCCTCTAATAAAATAATAAAGGTCAGTCCAAATTATCACGGAATTGCAAGACAATACAAACATACATACTGCAACAGTGCTGAGCCACCAAATTCTCTGTCTTGACATATGGAATTCAATTTTGGAGTTGACCTCAATTAATTCAAGTGCTTGCAGATAACCACCTACCTTTGAAAAGCTACGTAACAAAATTCTACAATTTAAAATGACAAAATAAGACTATATATCTTAACCTCCTGACAGTGACACTGACACTGTACACAGTTTTGAGAAAACTTGTGCGCATTTTATTGATCTTTACCTCGGATAATAGCACCATTTACAATTGATCCCTTGCCATATGTAATGAATTTTTATTTTATGAAAAGAAATAGTGTGATGTTTAAACCCTAAATTTGGTAATTCAGTAGGTCAGGGGTTCTTATTTTGTGATATCTTTTCATAATTTCGAAATTCCTTTTTCTATTTAACCCAAAAAAAATACATTCCGTTGATTAAGGTCAAAAAAGATCTTGAAAGACCACCATTAATTTAGGAGTGCTTTGTGCATTGGTTTTTTGTGTCTATTTTAGTAGTCAAGCTGCATGTGAAAGTTGTAAATTCGGAATTGAATAATAATATTTGAACTTCAATTCATTCTCAAAATTACTCTATCAGACCAAGAAGCTAAAAAATTAGTTGAAAATGTGATACAATTATTTAACAAAAACAGAAATGGATATACCTGTTTAATGAAAACAGCTGTTGAAATCTTCTAATCTATATTGAGATTCTATTTTGAGAAATCCAGTTAAACTAAATCTAATAAATAAGAGGTTTCAGGCCCAGTTTCACAACCAAACTATGTCATACCTGGTCCAGCCCCATTACATTCCCAAAGTGCTAGTTGTTGTGATATTTTATATTGAATTATTCACCATGGATATAAATTTGGTCACCAGTGTTAGAAATGGCCTTACTGGTACCCCCATTAACCAGTACACAAACCATATTCTTTTGACCTGACAACAATTCAAACTTGTTTCCTTAATTAGAGAGTTAATTAATCCAATAATTATGATCTTTTTGCAATGAAGAATTTCGTTCTAATAAACCTCATTTGGTGTAGTGCTATTCGAAACTAATTAACCTTTCTGTTTACTGGTAAAAGCTCAATTTGACCAATAGTTCGTGCTCTTTTTCATAACTAGCTCAGTATTTGTTCATGATTTCTTTGCTTGAATTTACAAAGAATTGACGTGTTGTATTCCTTTGAGTTTACTCCTTAATTTGTACTGCAAATACTACAGGGCTCAATTTTTATCGCTACAAATTTTAATAGAAGTTTTAGCTATTAATCGTGGGGGTGCTGATACAGTGCCCGCGGTTTCGCCCCTCCACTTACCCCACTTTCAATGCACATGGGCCCCGCACAGTCAAGCTTATAGGAGGTCTTTTTTGTCAGTGATTGTGGGGGCAATTGGAGGACTTTGATCTTGAGGCAGAATATATTTTTCCTAATCGTGGATCGTTTAAAAATACAGTTGGTTTCTGGTACTGATTTTTTGTTTGAGAGATATAAGATCAACTTCTTGTAGATCAGTTTTTCTGGTAATATTATTTCGTACCGGAAGCTGCAGATAGGTTTCCATGCTGATCTCGGGTTCTCGACTGTTTAATTTGATCAAACGGTCCAGATCATGTTAAATTTAATTCTTTCACATTGACCATCAGGTCTACTATTCTCCTTCGACATTTCTACTTGCGTAGGAGGCAAATTAAGTAGCAAACTCTCAACTGATCTTTCTTTTCTCCGATTTGAATACATTGAAATTATTGTTTTAAGTTTGGAATGTAGATAAAAGAATGTCGTTATCATTAATTTCTTTATTCTTTTTGTTTTCAGAGGCGAGGGAATTTCCGACGTAGACTGAAGCATTATCTATTTAAAATTTGGGCCAAATCCATACCGTTGACAAGGTACTCGTCAACAACTTAATAGCTAAGAATATCCTTAATTATATATTATGGGACAATCACTGTTAAGATAAGCAAATTAATTAACTAGAAAGATGCCCCAAATGAAGTCTAATTTATTTATAATTTTATTATTAGTTTGATTTTGACGTGTAATTATTTAAATGCATATGATAACTTAAACAGTTAATCCTATTCTTAACTATGGAATGATAATGTTAATTAGGATGAGCAAACTTAAATTTCCCAAAATTAATAATTAGGATGAGCTAATTTAACTAGTGAAGTTTGGCTTGTCTTATAAATTTTTTTTGCTGGACAAGTGTCTCCTTGTTATTCTCTCACTTTTTTTCTCTGAATTGTGACATATGGCTCAAGTAAGTTGGATCTCATATGCAAATATATAAATATATAAACCCATAAACACATAAAGCTAACACCTCTTTTTATTGGTTGACTTCAATTTGTTGGAGTTTCTCAGACCATTGGCCGGCCACGGCAAATTGGCATATATATTTGCAAAAGCGAAGAGAAAATTAACTATAGTTTTGTCAAAAGTTGAAATCAAACATGATAATATAATATGGAAAATCACGATACTAATTATTGGTTTTCAAAGTGATTGAACTATATTCATTAAGTCCGGATGTCATATCATGACAAAAGCCACATGAAGAGATGCAGCTTTGGATTAGATGCAGCTTTGTCAAAAGCCTTCTGCTGTCCCGTTCTGCGACTCTGTTTTTATTTGAATCAGTGACTCCTTCCCTCTGAAATTAATTCATACTGTTTCTAGAAAAATGACGCTCAAAGAGGAGAAGGCAGGTATTAGATAAGAAATGGACAGCTCCATTGTTGTACAAGCCGGAGACAATCTTGCTGGCATGAGACAGCCTCTCCAGAAATACCAGTACACAGGATGATGCTGCTGTATTGATGTGCTGGCGCATCTGTAATGACTAACCATTCTTAGCAACTATAGTTTAGATATTAAAAATATGCTTTAACTCTAGTTTAGCCTGTTGCTTAATTTTGATTTAAATACAATTGTATCTCTCTCTTGTAACTAATAAGAAATTCAATACTTTAGCATATACTCTTCTTCCCTGTTTGAAAACTCAACTTTTCAACGGGAACAACAATTCGTCCATATATTTTACGAAGAAAAACTTGAAGACTTGAGACTTCAATGGGTAAACAAAAGAAAAAGAATTCATACAGGAAGTTGCATTAACATCAGGTCATCAATGTCGAGAAACTGGCTAGAGCTCATTCTGTCAAGCTAATGTCATCACATTATAATATAATTGGGCAATACCTATATAATATAAAGATCTTGATGTCTGACTCGTGTTATTTAATTATATTCAAATAACCTATTATTATTACTATACGCTAATTCTCTCAAGCAATGTCCTTCTAATTTCCTCTACTCCAATGATATTTGTACCGGTATCTTTGTACAAACTTGTGCATGAGCGGCTTAGGGTATCAACTCCTTAAAAGAGAAAACCACAAAAACATTTCACAGATAAAAATGAATGCACTACTGAAACGTCTTGATGAAGCATCGAATGACGGAGATATTAACAAACTCAAGCAGCTTCTTGAGGAGGATCCATTACTGTTGGATAGAGTGTTGACAGAGGTAAGGGATAACCCTCTCCACATAGCAGCCTTACATGGTCATGTTGAATTCACAAGCGAGGTCCTTCGGTTGAAACCAGAACTAGCAACCAAGCTCAACAGGGAAGGCCGATCGCCGCTGCATTTGGCAGCAGCAAGGGGTCATCTCCAAGTAGCAGAGATCCTTGTAGATAAGGTCCTTTCATATATTTTTTGTGCTTTTCCAATTCCACTCAAGATTCTTTATGTAATATTTATCCATTTTTAGCTACATAATATAGTAAAACAAAGCACATACATTATGTTTTACCATCGTTTCAGATAGAGAGACAAGCCGACTCATATAACTACTGTTATCAGACAGAAATCAAATAATATTATGTACTAATTTTGCTGGAAATCAAATTTCATATTGTTTAGACTTTTTTATTTTTTATTTTTTTTCCAGATTGAAAGAAATTAAACAATGTTGTGGAACAATCAAAAATTTTAAAATCAATAGTTCTGCTCCTATAAAAAAAATTTCAAAAATATAAAATTTTGTTCTAATAAGATTTTAATTTTGAGATTACGTCGAACTACTGAGATAGCCCGAACAAAATACTAAAACAAAAAATTAGAATTATAGCACTGACCAATTGGTGCTACATATGCATACACATACTGAGTCCGGCTATGGTTCTTTCGTAAACAGTTCGGCGAAATGCTTACGGATCAAATTTCAAAATCTCATATTCAAAATGATGATCCAAGCTACATATATATACTTATATATAATTATTCCATCTCATGTAATTTTATATGGTACTTTTGAAATACTAAAATACAAATAAATCTCAGGTTGGCAATGACATCTGTCTCATCCGCGAGAGCAACCTTGGTTATATGCCAGTTCATATTGCAACAACTAATGGCAAACATGAAGTCATCAAAATGCTTGTTGAAAGATGCAAAGAGACGCAGGAAAAGGCTACAAACAAAATGGAAACCCTCCTCCATTTGGCGGTAATGGCTAACTGCTTAGACTCCATCCGGTACTTGATTGATCAGGGTATCAACCTCAACAAAAAGGATGAAAATGGAAATACATGTTTGCACCTAGCTGTCGCAAAGAGTAACCATCAAGTATGTACTGAAAAATTTCCTTTACTTTTATATACATTGAACTTTGATAAATCAAGATAAATGCTTTAATAAAGTCGTAGGTTCGAAATCCGAATAGAGATTCTTTATGAACATTTAAAATTTGATAATTTAGATTTTTATCTTTATCTAAAAAAAAAACTCTAGTAAAGTAAACATTTCCTTTTTTCTTATTTAAACAACATGATGGGTATTTAACATGATTTTCAGGTGATAACATATTTATTGGAACAAGAAGGCATTGAAATTAACTCGACAAATGCAATGGGCCTAACTCCACTCGATGTACTATTGGTATCCTCATTGTGTTCTTCTGTTGACATTTCTCTTATCAATACGTTAAGACGAGCAAGAGCAATGGAATCCACAGAACTAGGGGATCTCGAATCCAACATGAAAAATTCTGTTGTGGCGGGTATTTCCACGCCAAGCAACTGGAGGTTGTCCAAAGGGAATCAAAATAGGGCAAGAGAAAAACAGAGTGACGCTCAAACATTATTAATCGTAGCGACGTTGGTGGCGACTATGACCTTTCAAGCAATCTCAAATCCTCCAGGAGGTTTTATCCAGCTTCCATTTGAAAAAAGTGATGCCAGTAACCAAACTTGGTATGGGAACTGGAAGAACCAGACATTTCCTGCAGGAAGACCAGTTCTTCTCTGGCAACTCAACTCTTTTTTCATTCTGGACTCTTTAGCACTATTTTCATCAATAAGTGTTATTCTATGGTTGTTAATTGCAGTACCTAAAAAGAAGATTGTGATGAAGTTCTTGGTTGTTGTTGTGTGGTTTGCGGCGTTTTGTGCAGCACTCGCATTCGGTTCTGCCTTTTTTGCTATTTATGTCCCCATTTATGGTGTCCGGCCAGAATATATTTTCATTAATTTTAAAGATTATTTAGGAAGAGTTAAGTGGGTGTTGAGTTTGCTCCTAGCATCGTTTTTTGTCTTTGTCATTGCGGGCTTATGGGAAACAGTTATAGTAATTAGGTTCTTATGGCGGAAAATCGGATTCAAAATAAAGCTACCAAATTGGATTCCAAGAGTCCATTGGCCTAAAGGAAGCAAGTGGTTAACAAGGATCATTTGTTTCGTTTCAATGGTATGTGTTTTATTTGTTTTCTATTATGCAATCTCCGTAATATATAGTTTGATTGGTTTTGCATTAAAAGACCAGCTAAACGCATGATAATTAGATACATGTAATATGTTGTCTTTATCTTATATAAGGTGTTCATTTGTATTTATAATATGTGGTGTGGTGTGGTGTGGTGTGGTGTGGTGCGATGTGGTGTGCTATATGGAATAACCAATCATGAGGATTTTTTTTCTTTTTGTTATGTTGTGCAAACAATGAGGTTGTATATGTATTATTATATATTATGTAATTTGAGAGTTTTTTAAGTATCACTATATATTTGATCTTCTAATGAGCTGATCTGTGAGTTTTTGACAATAAACATTTACTAATTATTGTCAAAAATGTTGAATCCATAGCCCAAATTCAATAGCATTATTGTAGCCGTCTTATCGATGCCCAAACAATACACAAATTAGAAAGAGAAAATATCTTTATAGTAGTGAAATCAAATCGGACGATTCGGATCATCTTTGCCACTTTACATAATAAAACACTCCACATCACTTACTTTTTTTATCATGGATTTTGAACTCGGTGGATTTCTGCTAGATACCATGGCCGTGATGGTGCCGTACTATAGCCTATTACTGATTTATCCAATTGTGAAATATAGGCCCAATTAACCCGGATAGTTCTGCATGATTTGTGCAATCAATATCCATCTCCACCTTTAGCATTAATCAACCTCGCAAAACAAATGGTTGAGAAAATGAGAGGATGGTATTGGTATCCCATCTGCTGTTAAAGAGTTGGCCACTTTGCAAAACAGTTCGTTTCTAGTTACTATTTTTCGCTTTTTTTTAAGATATGGAATTCACTTTTTTTTTAAGGATATTTTTTTTTGTTGATCAGCTGTTCTGGCACTATCTGTTCTTACGAATCTAGAACAGCAGATAGGATTCAATATTAGTCCCTGACCGTCCGATTTTCTATCAAACAATCCAGAGCAATCTTTTTTATTAGAACTTATTCTAACAGCTTATGTACTTTCTTATTATTTTAATTTGATGTTAAACTAATCCAACTTTAAGAAAATTTTTGAAGCCTCAACATAGAGTCAGTAACCATAAGACCACCTATTTTGACTTCTCCCTCACCAAAACAAAAAGGGAAAAATTAATTTTGACACCGCCACGTAAGACCGAGACCTTTCTACTTGCGCAGGAAGCAAAGTAAAGCAAAAGCAAATCCCCACAGAATTGTTCTTCTTTTCTCCGATTCGAATCTCCAACAAGTTGTCCACCAAAGACTAATGAGGTGGTCGGGCCATGGCATCGTCGTATCCTGTAATACCAGCACCTTGGGAGATCCCAGTCGACTACAAAATTACCAAATCGCCCTTCCCCTTTTCCCCTCGCCATCTCACCGTCTACGATTCGATCGGATCTCTCGCCTATCGAGTGATTGATGGCGGATCTTCTTCCACGTCACCAGGTCGACGTGTCATGACTCTATTCGACTCCTCCGGTGCTCCGCTGGTTACTGTCGTCCATGAGGAAGTATAGCTTAGTTTTCTCCCTTTTGTTCTCTGAGTTTGTGTTGATTGCTATATATTTTCGTTTGGAATCGGAACCGTTTGAGTTCTTCTTTTGCAAAATGATATAGAAATCTTTTGAAGTACACCATGATCTCTTTACTTTTACATTACATAGTAATTGAAAGCGAAAGAAGAAATTTTACATAATAATTGAACATAATGTAGCTAATGATTAACCTACGGAAGAGTAAAATGTCAGAGAAAGTCTTTAAAAAGTTAAAAAAAGAGGGAAGAAATTGGTAATTTTCACAGTCAGCACATATTCTTTTTCTTTATTACTTGTTGATTTTTGATTGATTGCTCTATGTAGGATGAGTGGAAAGCCTTCAGAGGGATTGCAAATGAATGCAAAGATGTGATTTTCACAGCACAGAGTCTATCTGATTCAAGATTTAATACAGTGATGGATGTATTCTTGCCAGAAAGAAATCTTGATGATTCGAAACCGAGCTTCAGGCTGACTGGTAACCCATTTGGCAGATACTGTACCATCACTAAGGAGGATACTGTTGTTGCACAGGTAAATTGATGTCGACATAGGAAATTCATAAGCTGGTTCTTATTGATACTTTACTGATACTTGTTCATTTAAAATTTGGTCAAAACATAAATTATGAATTACAAGACTTAGTTAATTAACAATGATCATTAGGTTGAAAGAAACAAAGTAAATTAATATAGAACATTGCTGGTAGACTGGCCTGTGGTTATACCATACTGGTACAGAATTGAACCATAAGGTACCAAACTAAAAGTTTGCTCCCTTTGTGATTTTCATACTTGAAGAAAACCAAATGATATAGTGAGGATAAAGAACTAAAATAAAAAATCTTTAGTCTACATGATTGATTCTTTTTCTTTTATTTCTTTTGCAGACTAATTTGCTGTATAAGTTGAAGAAGAGAATTTATTCACGGCGGAAGTTTCGATTAACAGTGTATCCAAGAAATGACCATGTTCTTATTTTAGCCATGCTCATAACCTTTTTTGGGAAGAGCTGATCTGACATATAATTAGTTTCTGTATAGTTTTCCAGCTGACTAGTATTCTTGTGTTTGGTGGAAATTTTTGCCACCTTCATTCTCCCAATTTTCAGCGTACTCAAATCATGTGCCATTACACTGAAAATTTCTTAATATTTTCCAGAAAAAGGTGGTTTTACTATTGTTGCTTATATTTGTCTGCAAATAGTGTAACTGTTTTAAGTCGCAATAATTGAAAACAGAAAGCCAAAGAACTACCAGGCTTATTATTTTCTTGACCATAGTATCTCTGCTAGCATCATCATACTGTGGATTAAAGTTGCTTACATTTATATTACAGATTCATATTGCTGTGTGATACTTATTTATGTTATGACTTGTAAATAAATGCTTTTATGATTACGACTTGGGGTTTCTTGAAGTACATCTGTCAAATAGTTGGACGCTAAAGATAAACTTGAGAAACTAAAATGAAACAGATATGAACTGATTTCGGCCTAGCTGGTACCAGTACTCTACCGGCACACATGTACCAGACTGAAGTGATATGGTATGAAAACATGGTCTGCTATAGAATTAACTGGGATAAGGTACAAAGGTCCAGGGACCACAAAGCCAAATGGATATAAAATACGAATTTGGACCAGCATATGGAGGTATCTGCTTCAAAATGCAACTTCATACTTGAAAAGCATGAGTGAACTGTGTCAACTTTTCACATCAAAGTTAGGTTTTCTTCCACTCCATGAATTACTTACTGGGGCCATGCTTCCCTTGATGGGGAAAAAGTTCTTTGAAAAGGGAAATTTATTCTTGAAGTCTATACAAATTTTGCCTAGTGTCTGGTGAACTTCATACTGCTGCTATTTTAAAGTTACCAGTAAACATCCATCAAGGCCAATTTGGGTATCTTAAGGGGCCATCTGGTTACAGCTATGGTTTATAGAAATATGATAATTCCAGGAATCATATATCATTTATAACATTTACTGGACTAAGTATTTTCCGTGGAAGAGATTGGTGTACATATGAAAGTGTGCGAGTGTTTTTTTTTTTTTTAATATGCTCTTCCATAGATATTTTAAAATTATTAAAAAAATTTGGAGAATCTATGCTTCTTTTGCACAAGACCAGAATCTACATCATCTTTTGGTTCTATTCTGTCTTTTATTTTGATATATGAATTTATGATTAAGACTAAGATTTCTAAGCTTTTATTACTAATCAACTTTAAATAAACCGTATGTTGGAGTGGACACAAGTTTGAATCCCTTTCTTCTTGTTCTTACACGTCTCACTCGAGGAACTAAAATGGAAACAAAAATCAACTAATTTCAGTCTAACCAGTGCATGCACTGTACCAGTTGGTACACACATACACCAGACTGAAGTGATATGGCACAAAAACATGGAATGCTAATCCTGGTTAATGCAAAAGAGCACCATATGGTATATAATTAAGTAGGAGGTACAAAGATCGATCAAGAGACCTCTGAAAAATCAAATTGTTATACAATACAAATTTGGACAAGCATAGGGATGATTCTGCTTCAAAATTCAACTTCAAACTTAAAAGAACGAGTAGATTTTGTCAACTTTTCCAGTCAAACTTGGTTTCTTTTTTTTTGCCACTACATGAAGTATCCTTCTTGGAGGCAAACTTCCCTTCTTGAGAAAATATTCTTTGAAAGAGAAACTTTTTCTTGAAATCTATACAAATTTTGCCATGTGTCTGGTGAACTTTATACAGCTGCTGTTTTCAAAGTTACCGATAAGCATCAATCAAGGCCAATTTAGGTATTTTAAGGCAGCAATGCTTCTGAAAAGATCCAAGGGGCCATCTGGTTGAACTTATGGTTGATAGAAGTTTGATTTTTCCTGGATTCATTTATCATCCATAACATTTACTTCAATGTGTATATCATGCGGAAGAGGTCCTATTGTACATACTTGTAAAGTTGTATGTGTTTTTTTTAATATGCTCCTCCATAGATAATGTAAAGTTAAATCGCTGATAATCTATGCTTTCTTCGAAATACCCCGCTACTTTTATCATGTCCTTAATTTTGATATAGCTACCCTCTTTCGTGTGTGGCAAGCTGAGTTAGAGAGTTTTCCTATCCTGATTTTGTCAAATAATAAAGGGTACACAGATACTACAAAATTGGACTGAAGAAGTATAATTAGACTTGCTCAAGGAACTGAGGAGAGAACAAATGGAAGGAAGATGTTACAAAATTGGACTGAAGAAGTACAATTAGAAGTTTGGTGCATTAATAACAATTCTCACTGGTATTAGTTATCAACTCTTTCGGGTTTGATTTGCTTATTTGATTAGCTGACTAGATCATGAATTGAGTGGAATATCGGCGCCTCTATTGTTCCTACAAATATTTCTTCTTTGATAAATTATATCTTCTTCATAGGATATGCAATTATATATATATATATATATACTCGCATTGATAGAGCAAAGCTAGCTAGATGCGGGTACCCCTTTGCAGTAATGACTTTTTAAGTTATTATCTTTTACTGAGCAATTAAGGAACAAAAAAGAAAATCATTTAATGTAGGCATTGCGGTCCCGAGTTTCGTATGAAACCCACTTTTGCCTCAGTAAGAACATATATTGCCGGTGAATAGACCCCCGGTTGTTCCTCAGAAGCACAGTTACAAAATTATAAACCAAAAGAAAAAAAACTTTAAAGAATTTAAAATAAAAAGGATTAAATTTTGGCTGATCAGTACCGGTACATACCACTCCAGCTCAGATAAAATTAGAAGATACAGGGATCACTTGAAAGTCAAAAATATATAATACAAGTTTGAAAAGGCAGTGCAGATGGTTAAATTAAATTCCATGGTCAATTGAAAGTAGCATCCACAAATCATGTCACTTTTCCATCTATTCCATTTTACTTTTATTACATCCAGCCTCCTCCTTGGAAGCAATCTTTTCTTGAGGGAAAAATTTTAATGAAAGTGAAATTTATTCCTTTTGTAAGTCTACAAATTCTGCGGCATGTCTTGTTTGATTAAGAATATGCGTTGTTTTCAAATGTTAGCTAGATAAGTACATAGTCATTATGGCATCAGGCCAAGTTGTGTACTTCTGAGGGGAAAAAAATGGTTTGTGCGAAGATTCTCATGGATTTTTCTATCAACTTCATGGAAATTAAGTCAATTAAAATTGTATAAAGGTGTGACTTTTATTATTCCACATGTTAATTTCTTTGTACTGTAGGAACTTTGTAACCATGATCCACATTGAAATGTCAGGTTCATTTGTTTCTGTTTTACCTTTCCTCTTGAAAAATTCCTAAATGCTTAAGATTTTAAGTCTCTTTTTCCATTTCTTTGTAGATTGCCATACACCATTTTCCTAATAAGTTTGTGAAATTGAGATTGGATTCGCTATTAAATGCGTTAAATTCCTAATTAGGTACAACAGCTCAGACAAAATAGGATCGTAAGAATGAGGTTTGAGACCATATCTATAAACTTCAGAGTTACTCATCCTCTTGCCTGGACATTCTTATATTACAAATATTAACAAAAAAGTTTAAAAAATAAACAAATAGTTCAAGAGAAATTTTTCAGGTATTATGATTGTACTCATAGACCAGCCATTTTATAGGTAAATAAAAGTGATTGGTTTTTAACATTTTGTAATTTAAATTGAACTCAACACTTGTATGATGTCAAGGATATTTTCGGCTCATTTTTTTGTAATACAAGTTTGAATTTGATTGAATGACCCAAATGTATAAATGCTTATGACTAACAATGTTCTAAATACTATAAATTGATAAGGTATCTGATACTGGTTGCAAGAAAAGAGCAGCAGCTATCTAAAGGAGAAAAGAATTAGTATGTAATCAAGTTTGTGGTTTGTCAATTAATATAGGAAGCTACATTAACATCAAATTATAGTTGTCTCAAACAAATGTGATGTCAGATAAATTGCTTTTGCTGGCATTTTTTCTTGTTGCATGCTAATTCTATTTATTCAATGGTAGCATCATATAATCGAATAATTAAGGATCATGTGTACATTTATGATTGAAATACTTCTAGCTCAACCAATGCCCCCAACTCCAACCCAACCCAACCCAACCCAACCTAAAAATAAAAATAAAAATAATAATAATTGAAAAAACTATATCTTTTGTGTATCAGCAATATGAGTAAAATTAACTATAAACAGCATACCAGTATAGCTCTGAAGAAACTGTTTCTGTTAGGAAATATCAGTCCAATTTATTACATACAAAAAAGCAAATCCACCTCTACTCAAAATTTCACAAGTAATAATAGGAAGCAAACTCATTTCTAAGTATAATTAAATTGGCACCATATATCTCAGATTCATATAAGCTTCTCTCATATCACATCAGTTTAAAGTCAAATAAACAACAAATCGAGTAGAAATAACTCCTTAGTTCATCTCAAGAATCAGCTTTTGATCTAGTGACAAAAACAATGCTCTTCATATGAGAGATCGCGGGTTTAAAATCCGGATGAAAGTCATTTAAAAATATTTAAATTTAAGTGACTTAACCTTCATTTTATCTCAAAAAAAAAAACCCTTAGTTCATCCCTTTGTGTCGGTATGATATCTCAATCCTACCAACAAGTTGCTGGTTTCTTAGGGAGATCCAAGAAGAAGAAAAACCATGGGCTAGGTCAGTTCAGTATGCATATATATCTATATATGACAATATATACCAATAATGTTTTGTTTTACATATTTGAAAAAGTTTGACATGGTTACCTTGTCCGGATGCAAAGATTAGTGCTCATCCATTAAAAAGATGGGGTTATGCTGGGTGGAGAAGAGGGGCACATGAAGAACCATCACATCCATCCATGCATCCATTCATTTATCCATCCTTCAAGTATTGTACATGATGCATACATACATGATACATCCATATACAAAAGCCTACTATTTGCGAAGAAAGAATTAGCAATGGAATGCATGGAGGAGATAGTAATGCACGTGCCCTGCTTCTCCACCTTGCAAACCACACCTCACCTAACCCATCTCTTTTTCTCTCTCTCTTTCCCTATCTGATCACAATATTCCGAGCGAGGTTTAGTTTTTGGTTTGAAGAGTCTCCAGTTCTAATTTTCTATATATGT
This sequence comes from x Bolboschoenoplectus mariqueter, assembly GCA_037678475.1. Taxonomy (NCBI): domain Eukaryota; kingdom Viridiplantae; phylum Streptophyta; class Magnoliopsida; order Poales; family Cyperaceae; genus x Bolboschoenoplectus; species x Bolboschoenoplectus mariqueter. The sequence continues at coordinate 1,635,508 of CM075236.1, read as the reverse complement.
ATGTGCATATATATATATACATACATACATAAACTGGTGCCTCTTTGACATCCATGGTAATTCAAGGAAACAAATTGCCTTGTGACCCCTTCATTTTTTTTCCTATTGCAGAAATCAATTCCTACTGTATGCCATGGATCGCCACGCTTTTCCTATGAGAGCTAATATCCTGAAATCATAAATCTCGATTTTATTATTCATATTAAATGAGTTATTATTCATATTAATAATTTTATTATACAATTTATTTTTATGATATTTTTGTTTTTTAACTTAAATGAATTATTATTCATATTAGTAGATTTGAGTTGAATAATAAAAATACTATAAAAAACAAATTGCATAATAAAATCGTTAATATGAAAAAAAAACTCATTTTACATCAATAATAAAATCGGTATTAATTATGTTATCAATAATTGTATCTCTCAAACATTTTACTTTTCCTATCAGTATATAGATGGTATACAAATAGGGTAGTTGTACTGTACATGCATCACCGGATATTTTTGGTAATATTATTCAAATAAAAAGTGAAATTGTATATGTACCTTGTATTATCCGAATTGTAGAACATGTACCAAATTTTAACCAAATTAATCTTTGGCACATGTGATTTTAATTTTCAACAGTAGAATTCCACTGGCTTTTTTCTGCTAGATACACTTGAGCATAAACTAGAACAATCTCTCGGTTATTAATTTGCTTAGGTTGAACGGTTGTAGTATTTAATGACCGCCATAAAAGCATGTTGTGAGGCATATTAATTACTCCCATACTAAACCCATACAAGAATTCCATCAGTGAGATCTGACTTCTCATTCTCTCTAATTGTCCATAAATTTCTTGCTGAACAATTATATATAAAAGTTTAAAATATAACATATTGTATATGTAATGTTCCAAATTTCGAGTTTGGGATTAAAAATTATTGAATCCGAGCTCAATATAATTTATATATTAAATTCTTATAGAATATCAAATTTTACATTTTTTAGAATTTTTTGTACTATTTTCTTAGATGGGAATAAAATCAATTGACTTGATGATTTTTTATCATCCAATAACAATGATTTTCTCCCCATTCAAAAAAAAAAAAGAAGAAGTTATAATTAACATATTAAAGTGTGCTTCATCTTTATGTATAAAACAAAAAACATTATCAATGTCTTTTCATGTTTGGTAAAAAAAAATTATTAAAATAGCAAATTTGAGTATCATAATACGAAAAAGAAAAACTCAAAGCATAAATTAGTAAAATGAATATTATGTGATGTGAATGGGTCTAGCCGGCAGTTTTCTTTTAAATATTACCTCCCAAAAAAGTATAAACATTTATAACACATGCAAATATTCAAGCAGATCCACAAATTAATTACTAGAATTCAATTAGATAATATTACAGGAGATCCGTTAAGCTACTTTTGTCAATTGGTCCAGCTCTCGCTGTCCGATCGATCTAGCGACATCACCGGGAAACTAATGAAGAGAGTGATGAAAGGGGGGGGGGGGGGTCTGGTGTTGGTTTGGGAGACGGCAACTCTGATAAACACCTACAGGATTTCTCAGCTATTCCATGCATCGGGTACAACGGTGTTATGATCATTCCATCAATGCAAATTGCAAAGCATTATTGCCGGAAATTATTAGTACGGTCGTTTCTCTCCATTTTACCATTCTTACTTGGGAGGGGAGGAGTTTGATATATGAATGTCGTCATTAATATTTTGATTGATATTGATTTTGTTATTTTTATTAACGATTTTATTGAATAATTTATTTTGTGTAGTATTTTTATTATTTGACTTAAATGCGTTATTATTCAGATTAGTAATATTTGAGTTGAATAATAAAAATACTGTACAAAATAAATTATATAATAAAATCGTTAATATAAATAATAACTCATTTTACATCAATAATAAAATCGGTATCAATCATAATATTAATAATAATATTTCCTAAGCATTTCCCTTCTTGATTTCATATGTACGTAGTAGTAGAACCAACCAACCATATTTTTGTCATTTGTAAAGATCATCACGTGTGTGATTTAAATCTTAAATGAATTTACTTTGGAAAATTACTGAAAAAAATAAAAAAAAAATAGCATTGCATGCCTACTTTTGCAGGCAAAAATCAATTCCCTTACAATAAATTAAATGCCCTTAAATTCCTATAACTATATTTTGAGTGGTAGGGAATAATGCAGCAAGTGACAATTAAACGACAAAATCTTTCCAAATTAATAGGAGAAAGCACTATAATTTTGTGGGACCACAGCAATGCTGGCAAAATATGTATATGGGTCCCAGTTTGTTGTTATTAAAATTTATAAACTATTTGCTGTTATAAATTTTAAACGGTCCGATTTGATTTAAATTGTTCATATTTCACTATAAAAGGATATTTTTTTTATTAGTGGGCTTCACGTGTCATAGATCAAAAAAATTATGGAATACTTATATCATAGAAAAAAAAAAATATGACAACAGATGTGAATCCATATACATATATGCAACCGTGGTTCTATGAAAGAACTATATATAATCATGCATGTAACATGTTGACATGTAGTTATCATGTATATTGAATCCTATATGGAGAGAGAGAATAAGATCCATTGTGGTCCAATTTTATCTATATTAGATTGATCTCTCATTTTTTTTATTAAATCCCCTTAATTAATTATTAGGACATACCATTGCGAGTCAATTGAAAATTTTGGGTCTCCATCTTCCTCTGTCATAATCTTCTTTTCAATTAATTTGAGCATATATATTTCAAGTAAAATAAGAATTTTGGTTTACATATCCTCCCTTGGTCATAGCTAGTGTTCTTATTGGAAAGAAACGCATTAAAACTTTCAAAATAGCTTTTGCAGCTATGTAGAGCACTTATCTCAAAGGTCAAAACATTATCAGAAATCATATAGAAAATTAATGTAATTTTTTTTAATAATTTTTTTAAAATAAAAATAAAAATTAAATCATTTAACTTTAAATATCTATAAAAATCTTTTGATTAGATTTCGACATGTGATTAAAAAATTAGTCTTGTTGATAGTAATATATAATTTGTGCTAAAATAAAAAATATTCTCGTCTATCTTTTTGTTAAAGGTTTCTTGACATATGTTAAGATGCTTTGACACGCGTCCTTTCCATCGATGATCACAATTTGAAAGCGACTATCGATGTAACATTTTTTTCTTTTCCAAAATAGATAGTCATAGTATTGTGTGTTATATAACTCATGAATTATTGGATAAATGTTTAGGAATTCTTATAAAAGAGCACTAACATAATTGATAAGTGATTCTACTTCAAAACTTAAGAATGAGTAAAAGAGAATTTATAGTGTCTTAAGATTTTACAAGGGTAATAGTGAAATTTTTTTCCTTCAAATCTTACGATATAAAAAGTCTCCTTAATTCCTTCTTTTTATTTTTCTTCAGAATAATGGCAGTTTTAGTGGGATAATCTTTTCAACAAAGCAATCAGAGATACCTTTGACAGATGTTAACAATAGAGCTGCTGTGTTTTATTGAATATATAAAGGAGATATGGTGTTTGATTTTGGAATAATTAAAATAAGTTCTGGGACTCAGTGGAGTATAATTTGCATCAGCATATAATCTTGAAATCAGAAACAAACAAATTCGCTTCGTCTCCATAGAAAAAGGTTATTTGAATTGAGCGAAACATTTCCATTTATAGAGCATCTTAGGAGGAGGAGAAACTTTATTTCATTTCAAAAAAGAATAGACTAGACTTTAATGTAAAGCATGCTTAAAAAGATGTATTTTCATGATCTCTAGCTAGGTGAGAGCAAATCTTTGTCTTTAATTTTGGGATGACTAGATTTCCAACGAGAGAAAATCTTTATTTCCCCATCCCTAGGTGAGAGCAAATCTTTATTCAACAGGAGCTCATGGTTATATTAAAGGAAAAAGAAAAATCTTTGGTGTGCAGATGGTTCGTGCACAAAATTAAAGAGATTTTTTTTTTACAGTTAATATGAATTACAAATCTTGCACAATGGTGCTGTAAATACAGTCAGCAGAAATGCAGATTGGACTTATTAAGAGCACAAAAATTTGGAATTCCAGTACTAATTTTAAGCGAATTTCAATACTTTTGATAAGTTGTCTATGCATATGAATCTGTTTGTGTACTAAAAATTCTTAGTATAAATAGCAATTTGCTTTTTCTGTTTTTTTTTTTTTGGTTGGGAAGTTCAATGATTATATGACATTAACATTGATTTTTCAGTTTAAGTATAATAAAATTGAAAAAATAAAATGTTATTACTGATATAACTCTTTAAATGAAAATTGAATGCAGTTGGTATAAACACCTACTATACTGTCTATACATATGTTTTGACAATTATTATCTTGATGATTTTGACAACTAATTTTTAAATAATTTAGAAATAAATTTTAGAAATTCTCAAAAATAGAAAAGTTGACGAAGTTATTTTTCGCATTTTATGCTGTGAATTGATGTATTTCTTTGTATTGATGTTGTGCAAATGCAATTAATAGAAGATATAAACATCTAATTATAAAATCTAAACACCGGATTGTAAAAATATAGAGACCAGGTCCTTTCAACTGTGCAAATACAATGAATAGAAGAATAGAGCTTGGCCGAACTTTCCATTTATGGCTGTATTTAACTTCTTGACTTACTATATTTAGTAAGATTAGTTAGGGAGACGGGGGGGGGGGGGGGGGGGGGGGGGGGGTGTTACTTGGGGTTTCTATTAGCATGACCCTTCCAATAACACCAATATATCATCATTGTGTCAAGTTATTTTATCTCAAGAAAAAAGGAAACCTAGTTATTTTTGTTCGGAAATTCAAATTCTTGATATACATATTTGAACTTCTTTTTTTTTTTCTAAATCATGGAATATCAAAAATTGAAAAAAAGGAAAATTTAATTTTCTCTAGAAGTCATACTTGATAAAGGAACCACTAAATAATTTCAAAGTGTGAACAAGGTTTTGCTTTTGCTGTTTAAATGTTAATATAATAAATCGTAAGCTTAGCATAAATGATGATAGACATAGATTTCATCTCTCTACGAAAAAACGCAAATTCAAATACCGCAAAAGACATTTGAAAAATAATAATGTTGGGATTAACATAAATTCTTATTTAAAAAAAATAGTAATGTAATAATAATGTCCTAGTCCTGGCACATTAATTCTTAAAAAAAATAAAATAATGCTCCAAAAGGAAAAGGCATATGTATAAAAAAAAAAATGCTTACAAGACTTATGTACTTAACAACCAACTGTACACAATAAACTGCAAAAGTCTCTTAAATGATGGAGAATACATTATAATTTCATTTTTTTTGTTTCAAATATCAATTTTTAAGATATTAAATGAACGTATAATAAAAGATAGACGGACACTAACCCATTAAATAAAAACAAAAACAATTACAAGAAAGATAATTCATGCTTGCATCTATCTTTTTTGAATTGTTCAAAATTTAAAAAGGAAATGTATCAAGTTTATGCCAATTTGAAAGTCACTCAACTTTGAGTCAAGCAATTAACATTTTTTTTAAAGTTTTTGACTTTTAATGGGGTGTTTTGATATATGACAAAATAATTTTTAAGTTGACTGAAATTTACTACTAGTTGTATTTAAAATGACCAATAACATATATGTTAATCCTTCAAGTCTGAACAATACCATAAAAAGTGAGCATACACGATTGCTAATTTGCTGTCATGATAAATAACAGCCATACTCAAAGTCTCGAACAAAGACTATATTTTTCAAAAGCTAAACACACAATTCACAAAAAGCTATTTTTTTTTCAAAAGAAACACGCTGTGAAATCTTGAAAACTTTTATTACGACCTTTAAGCTTGATTTTCTTTGGAATTTCCTTCAGAGGCATCTCTGAGGTAGCTGACAAAAAGAAATTTGCCAATAAAACTTTCCGATTCTCATGTTTTTTTCTTTTTTTTTTTCTACTTTTTAAGTGATTTGAGTGGCCAAATGAAATAGCTAGGTGATGTGTTGATGATGAATTGATGATAGTGATTGCATGTATATCATGAATTGATGCTGGATTGTTGGTTTGGTTTAAAGCATACATGCAATCATTAGGGACAAGATTTAAAAAGGATCGAATATATGTAGGGGTCGGGTCTATGATTTCTCTTTTTGGAATGGTGGGTTTGTGATAAATTCCAATGCCTATGGTGAGGTCCTCAGGACGTTCCAAAAGATTTGGCCCCAATTCTTTGAAAATGAAAGGAAATTCCCATCAATCAGTGTAGTACATACATACATACATATATATATATATAGGTGTATATACATGTGTATATATGTATGTATATATATATATATTTTTGTTGTTCTTCTTCTTGGAATTCATATGTTCTGTTTGTATCGTACTGCACTGTCTGATACAATCTGACATTAAGATTTATATAAAATAAAATTTTAAAAAGTACGGTGGATATTCATTAGATTAATGTTGCTTGTTTATTAATTTAGACGCCGTCTAAAAATTGAAAGAATGCTTGAAAATTTACCAAAATGCAACAACGCAAAGAAAGAGAGTATGAATAAAAAAAAAAATTATGGTTTCCGATAACAGTCCAGAAGTTTAATTAATTTAGGCCATGTCCAATTTATGAAACCAATTCTTTCTCTTGGGTTACTTCGTTAGGCCCAATTTATTTCAGTTTGAGAAGTCCAAACCAAACGGGCCCATTATTCTGTTGCTAATTGGTGTGGAGGTGTTCTGAGTAGTGGGACCTCTCAGAAAAGGAACTAGTCACTTCACAAAGCGCTTCAGACAGATTGATACAGAGGAACCGGTCTGACTTTTCCTGTCTCCGGTGTACACGTAGCCACCTCTCCCCAGAGACAGAGACGGAGACAGAGAGAGAGAGAGAGAGAGGGCTTTCTCTATTCTCTCAAATTGCGAAGCAATTTCTTCTTCGATTCCTCTTTTTGTAAATTCACTCTATATTTTCTTTTCTGTGTGCTCTTGTGAATTCGCCTCAGGATGGTCGCGAAGCCTTCCAATAATCTCTCCTTCAAGCTCGTGCTACTAGGCGATGGTTAGCTTTTATGTATAATAATTGAATTAATTCTCAGTTTCGTTTTGTTGAATTAACTCTTGCGACCAATCCAAACTGGTTGTTTTCTTCTCCCTTTCAATTTTGTTTGAGTTCAACTTTAGTTTATGCTAATTTGGCTGGCAAATTTAGCCAGCTTGATTGCAAATCAAACTGCAATACAACCAAATTAAGACTGGATCCACCCCAAATTGCAATCTTGAGCCTCAAATTAACACAACAGTGTTCTCCACTAAGTAAAATTGTCCTCCTTTTGACCAAAAAGGTAGACAAAGGGGGTTTAATTTTGATCAATTAGTGTCAAACCTACCAGTCTACCAGTAAGAACTGATTAACTGGTGGTTGGATCAAAATGTTTCAGGAAGAGTAGGGAAAACATCACTAGTGGTACGGTATGTAAATAACGTTTTCTCAGAGAAGCAAGAGGCTACAATACAAGCTTCCTATTTGACAAAGAGATTGGTAATTGAAGGTGTGCCTGTTACATTGTCTATATGGGTGCGTCACCATCTCATTTTTTTTTAACTCTTTATTAAAACCAGTTTTTCTTTAGTAGTTTTTAGGGTTAAATTTTCTATTCAATGGGTCCATTGAGGCCTAAAGAATGACCTGAGAAACATTTACCAAATTTCCCAATTGTCTTATTAGTCCTCCATTTATCTTAATTAAGCCTCAATCAACGTATGTACCAAATCTTCCAATTGTCCTGTTAGCCCTGATTTCTCTTACTTAAGCCTAAATTGACCTCTCTATATGCAATTAAGCTTCACCTTGTACTGTATTGTGCAATGGATCATCAAAGAGATCAAAGAACGAGTGAAAAAAAAAATTGGATTCTAAGTTTGTATATCTTCAACATCTACTGGCATGCATCTATTTATAGTGGTACTATATCTGAATTTGTCCCATGTTTGAAGGCACTATAGAAATTCTTGCTCCTAAGTCCTAACTGACTTTGAATCAAGTTTTCAATCTAAATTTCGGTGAATCATAGGATACAGCCGGACAGGAAAGATTTCATGCATTGGGACCCATATATTACCGGGATGCTGATGGTACTCGAATTCATAATATTTCTTTTTACGGCTAATATGTTGTAATTGCAAACATTTTAATTACAATTAATTTATTGTTAATGTTCTCTGGAAACCAAGCAGCTGCTCTACTTGTATATGATATAACAAGCAGTGAAACATTTGATCGGGTCACTAAATGGGTTAAAGAGCTCCAGCAAATGGCACCCGGAGATATCACCATGACTATCGCAGCCAATAAAAGTGATTTAGTTAGATCAAATAAGATCAACATTCAAGAGGCTGAGAGGTAGTTTACTACAAATTTCATTTTGCTAGTAAGTTAGTAATACAGAAAATGATTGAGTTGCATAAGTGCAGTTATGCAACAAGTATTGGAGCAAGATTATTCGTGACATCTGCAAAAACTGGTATTGGAATTGATGATATGTTCTTTGATATAGTCAAACGTAAGTTCACAACTCAAGAACCTATAAGTTTTGAGCTATTAAAATTTTGGCACAATTTATGTTTTTATTTACTAATTTGCCACTCTCATCCAGGGTTAATGGACAAAAGAAGAGAAAGTACAGAAGGTTTATTAACAGCCCCTCCAAAAAGGGGATTAGTTATTATAGATGATGAACCTGAGAAAGAGCCTCCACCAAGGTGTTGCTCATGAAATTAGCATAGGAATATGAAGTTCTCTTTATTTTTTTCCTTTTATGATTGGTATTATACTGAGTAGTAAACATGTACCAAACTGACGGGACTATCTTGCAAAGTTGAAATGTCAAGGTTTTGCTTTTTTTTTTTTATCAGGTTATTCTTTTCCATGTAATGTAATTAGTCTTGAAAATATGGCAATGGCTCTCTTATTGTGCAACATTCATAGCTTTTTTGTCAATTTTAAATTTAATAATATAATTTCAATTGTTTATATTGAGTCTGCAGCAGAGGCTTGTTAGACATTTTGTTTGGTTACATCTTTTCTTATTTCATTAATTTATCATTGTTTCTTTTTTGAGGAAATTAAATTGTAGTTCTTAATTTGGTTGAATTCACATGTACCTTAGAAAAAGAATCATGTATAGAAGTGTGATATAATACTAGCAGCTGGAATGCTGGATGGCCAAAATGTAATGGCAGCCATTTCAGATTCTGTGTGAGGTATTAATTGCAGTTTTGCATGAATGTTGAATGCACATCTCCAAAGCAATTTTATACTGGTACAAATCCAGGGAAGAGAAGCATCCAGCCAAAATTGCTGTCTAAGCCCTTGAATTTTCAGAATATGCAAGTTTGTGTAGGAATGGACTTTTTTTCTTTTTATTGCAAACTATGAAATATTGTAGGTAATCTTAAAGTCCAAATTTCTTTGCTACTGGAATATGCAAGTTTCTTGTTTTGTGGTAAATCATGGCATTTTTTTCTGTGTCTTGAAATTACAATGAACGTCATTCTGATTATGTTTGTAATAACGGTACAGGTTCATGTTTTGTTGGATATATTTGTGAGAGATTATCTCAAAACATATTTTTGCAAACATGTAGTTTCTCAAAATACCACGCAAACCATTACATAAAAATTCGTACTAACTATTAACTATTAACTACATGGTGCATGAAGAAAACATAATGTATATATTGCCAGATTACTTGGATTGTGAAATTTTCATTCAGAAAAAAAATACATTCTTACATATTTTACAATTGCACGAACTATTTTAGAAAAGAGAAATTATCTTTATAACTTAAGTTTTACTTATCTCAACCAAATGTTAAGTATAAACTTTTTCAAAAATATATACTTTAAAATTTAAATTTTGCATCCTAAATTTTGCACTCCTTAGCTTCAAATATCTATGGTGCAAATAAGGGGTGCGGATAAGAGGTATAGTTATCACTCTTCTTTAAAAAAATATGTAAAATTAATATATTTTAAAATTTTCCGAAGAGTGGTGTTCTTTGTTTCTTTATAATATTCATTACTTTAATTAAGTCTTTATTTTTTATCCTTTACTTTAAACATCTTTATAAAAAAATCGCACTTATTAAATTAATCTAAGAGTACTGCTTCATCATCATTAGATAGAAGTAGAACGCTATAAAATTGTTCTGGATCTTCTAAGATTAAAAACTATTGCCACAAAATAAGAAAATAAGATGGATCAGCCCAACCATTTTTAATTTCCAGAACAAAAGAAATAAACGGCCCAATTCCCTCGTCGGCTCGCCGCCTTGTTGTCGGAGAGCTCGCTTGTGGGCCCCACTTCTTCTCTGTTTGATCAGTCTATGCTCGTCTCCGTCATCTCTCTCTCTCTTTTCTGTATTTCGGACAGCTTTCCTCCCTCCTCCCTCGACCTTTCTAGGGTTTTACGCTTCCAATTGAAAAAGAGCGAAATTTAAATCTCCTTACCATGGGGAAGCAAAAGGGCGATGCGGCGCGCAGCAAGAACCGAGCTTCTAGCAGCAGGTTTAATGCTTTGCTTCGATCGTTGAACTACCTGCACATTTGTTTCCTTGTATCCCTTTCTCACTTTCTGATTTTGTTTTTTTTTTCCCAAAAATTTTGTATCAGTATGGCTTCATCGCTAGTGCCTACTGGTGGTCCGATCGTAGGCTTCGGAGGATATCTAGGAAGCTCCAAAATCGAACCCTCTGTTTCTTCTACTTCAGCTGAAGAATCTCTGCCATTTTCGGTAGTTTTATTCTCCTCCTGCGTTTGATTCTGACGTATTGTAATTAATCATGTCATTAATTGTCATAATGGAGAATAGATGGAAAGTTTACCTTTGGTTTTAGACTTTTACAAGCTGGCAGGAAATGAGGCCTGGAGCTGTTTATAGCGTAAATGCTGATGGAAACAAATTAGATGAGCCTTAATGCATGTACTAGTGCCTACTTTTGTGAGGTCTTAATACCAATTAATCATTACCACTGATTCAGCGATGTTTTAGGAAAAAAAAATATCAATTTGTATTTTGCATTGAACATTAAGTATTTTAGTTATGAAGTGAGAATTGCCTTTTAGTTATATATTAACCTATGTTAGCTGCACCATATGTTGTAAGTAGTGTGGAATATATAGTACTAATGGTATCTTATTTCATACATCAGAGATTGCTACAGAAATTGTTGGAACACTCAATTTGTGGAAGTTCTCATGCTTCACTTTTGTTTTGGTTTCACATTTTTAGGATATAGACAATGAGGTAACACAACATATAAAGAGGCTTGGTCGTAAAGATTCTACAACAAAAGTAAAGATCTTACTTCTAATATACTCTTTAATTCTGATTCATGATTATTTCAATCATTTACTCGACAACCTTGTTTTATCGTGAGATATTTTATGTTTTTCATCAACCAGCTGAAAGCACTGGCATCTCTGACTCAGCTTTTCAAGGAAAAGCCAGGGGAAGAAATCACACAAATTACTCCACTATGGGTAAGATTCTTGATGAAGCTGAAAATTAATGCAAATGTTTGTTTCTCCTTCTTTTCTTACTTAGCCTTTTGTGGTGAACTTTTCATAGGCATTTGAGTATAAAAGACTCTTGCTTGACTACAATAGGGAGGTTCGTCGGGCAACCCATGAAACCATGTCTGCCCTTGTAACTTCTGTCAGGTTTCTGCTAGTCTTTCTTATTATTTTGTATATGAGGAGGGATTAAATGTCCATGGTCATTGGCATCGTTCATAGATTAACAAATGTAAATTGTTAAATATATTCTAAATCATCTCAATTATATGCATATAAAAAGTTAATGGATCCTGACTTCATTTCGATAGCCATTAAGTGAGGGAATTAAATCGCCAAAATGTGGTCTTTTGATTTTGTTGGCTCTTGATGCATATTGACATGAAATTGAAATGATGTAATTGTTTGTGTATACATATAGCATGATATGTGCAAAATATCCAACCAATTAGTTTTGTTATTTAAGAGTTTAAGATACAGATGAGATTTAATTTTATTGGCACCAATGTGGTACCAATGATCATAGGCACTGGAACCCTCCTCATTGTACACATACTGTCTATAAATGTTAAAAGTAATTTAATAGCAATGTTTGCTTTATTTAGGAGGGGATTAGCACCACATTTAAAATCATTGATGGGTCCATGGTGGTTTTCACAGTTTGATCCTGCTCCTGAGGTTTCACAAGCTGCTCGACTTTCTTTTGAGGTCTTTCCTATATACCTTATACCAATGCACATGCTCTTAAGGGCATTCTAGCCATTTCTTAAGATTTTTATTTCAGCTTCCAAATTGTGTGGTGATCTGCTGATATTTTTGTGGCATTTATTGGCATTTTCAAAGCTGAAGGGCCACTTGGTCATTTACAGTTGTTGTCTGTGACTGTATGTAGTGATCCTTCTTAATCCTTGATATGACAGGCAGCATTTCCACAATCTGAGAAAAGGTTGGATGCATTGATGCTCTGTGGAAAGGAGATTTTTCTATACCTTGACGAGAATTTAAATCTTACTCCTCAAGCTCTGTCTGACAAGGCAATACCTACAGATGAACTAGAAGACATGCATCAGCGTGTATGATTTTATTGTTTCTTATGTCACAAATATAGTCAGTATGTTAATCAATTATGTTAGGCAACTTATCTAAATTGTTAATGTTTTTTTTCTGTTCACAGACAATTTCCTCTTCATTGCTAGCGATAGCCACACTGATAGATATATTATTAGGTATAAAACTACAAAAGAATATTGAAAACGTCAAGGATGAAGAACAGAAAGGACTCTCTAAAGTTAAAGCTGCAACCGTATCATCAGCTGAAACCCTATTTTCCTCGCACAAACTTTTTCTAGATTTTTTTAAGTCTAAAGCACCAGCCATAAGGTCTGCCGCTTATTCCCTCCTGACGAGTTACATGAGGCACATACCCACTGTATTTAATGAAGGAAACATGAAGATGGTGTCTCCTGCCATACTTGGTTCATTTCAAGAGAAGGATCCATATTGCCACCCATCCATGTGGGAGATGGTTATTATTTTCTCTGAGAAGTTTCAAGAAGGTTGGTCTAGTTGTAATGTAGAGAAGGCTGTTTTAGCCCGTCTATGGAGCTTCTTGCGAAATGGTTGTTATGGGTCACAGGAGATTTCGTACCCAGCTCTGGTGAAGTTCTTTGATTCTATACCTGTTAAAGCAGTCAACGTGGAGAAGTTTGTTTTGGATTTTTTAAGAAACTTTTGGGCTGGAAGGAATCCATCAAGGTCTTCAGCTCAGGAGAGAAGTATATTTTTCGATTCCTATAAACAATGCCTTCTTTCTGTGCTGCACAATGATTCGAGGTAATACATAGTACAAATAAGGAAGTCCTTCTTTTGTTTTTAGGAATTCCAGGCTTTGCCCTTCAGAAATACAATTTATTTATTCCCTTACAAAAGAAGCATTTGCTCGTGTCAAACATGGGAAATATCACCTTAAGCTCCTCCCAACATCTCTTCACAAGTGCTGAATCCCCCTATCTTCATTTCCACTTATGTACAAATGAAAAATTGAGGAAGCACAGTTAGTTCGGACATCAAAGTAAGTGGACAATGGAGAGCAGAAAGGCTACTTTTTGGGTTTTGTCGCAGTGTGCATAACTATTTACATTTTTATGTTTCAGAAAGGTAAATGATATTTTGTACTAGAGGCTTGTTCATGTTTCTTTCTTACTTTTCCTTGTCAATTCTTAATTTTTTCCGTCTCTTTCAGATACTCCACAGAAGGAACCTCGAGCAACCTTCCTGCCAAAATTTTAGATGAAATTCTCCTAAAGCTCCTTTTGCATGATTACCTTCTCTTGGATGATACTTCATTAGATAAGAAGCCAGAGCAAACTTCAAAAGCTTTAGATGATTATTTCAAAAGGCTGGATAAAGGCATTATTGAAATACTGTCAGATCTCTTTGATCTGGCAGATCAAAGCTTGTTCAATGCCTTCTGCTCATCTTTTGTGAGAGATTGTGTGGGAATAATCCAAGAATGGGACAACTCCAAAATATTTAACATGCGCATGGAGCAGATTTCTAAATTCTTTGTTTTGCTTGATGTGCTTGTGTTGCACAAGGGAAAATCCTGGCCGTTGGACTATCTGGTGAGGCCATTAGTTAAAGATGTTTTCCCTGTAATCAGATCATCAGTAAGTTCTATTCAGATCATTTCTCAATCATCATTTGTTTGGAGTACACATACTTGGTCTGATCTCGTTTTTTTCCCCTATATTTTACCGTCTCCTTCTGTGCTTATGGGGGTCATATGATGTACTTGGTGTTTAGATGAGGATGTAAATAAGATGCTAAAAAAAGTTCACATACCAACATAGGCTAATTGTTATTTATTTTGTAGAATATGGATGATTTCTGACCTGCAGTTTGAAACAACTTTCTGGCTTTCTAAGATCAAATGATAACAATTGATTTGCTTTTCTACAGAACAATGCTTGTCTTGTCGGCCTTCTATCCACCTTAGCTGAGACTTATGGGCCAGTAGAGTTATTTTCAGAGCTTTCTGACAAATCTGCCAAAGGTGATGAACAAGAGAACCTGAAAGTCTTTCTTCAGGCATTCAAGGATGATCTTGTCCCTTGGTGTTTGGACAATAATACCCTCACTTCTGGTGCAAAACTTGATTTTCTGATTAACTTAATGCAAGATGAGTGTTTCTCTGAGCAGTGGTGTTCAATCCTCATTTTCTTGACTGAAGATCAAAGTTCAGTCAACATTGACAAATTGGAAGTGCTTGCTCTTCTTTTGGAGAAAATAGGGTGCAATATTGGAAAATTGAAAAGAAAGGGATCTCTCCCTGAGCACTGGCATCATAACTTGTTGGATTCTGCCACGGTTGCAGTTGCAACAGGTTCTTCCTCTGGAGCTTTAGAAGCTAGCTTCCTGTGGTATGCAATATTTTTTTTCAGATTGTTCAGGTGTAGTAATTTTGTTACGTAAAGATCTGTTCCAGTGAGTTCAATATATGGTTCCAAACCTGAAACTTACCTTTATTTTATCTTTCTTATTTCTTGGAGGAACTCTAGCAATATATTTGCTCCAATATCCTTATGTCTTCCTGGTATTTAATTTCTTGAACTCAAGTTTGTGAGAAATTGGCCTATTTCCATAAGCAACTGTATTTAAATTTCAGTTATCTGCTTGTCTGTTAAGAAAAGTTATTTGCTCTTACAAGTCATTGTGGATGGTCTATTTAGTAGGTAAAACCTATAAATATTCTGATTTATTTAATCACTTTATTTGATGTGAACTATCTTTTATTGTGTTATTATGTTAAATCGTATTACTCTTACAAAGAACTATTCCCCTTGCAGTACTGCACTCGGAGGCTCAGTCAAAACCGACCAAGCATGTTTCCTATCAAAAGAAGCATTGAAGAACATTCTAGATGGAATTTTGACAAAATTTGTGTACCCGCTAGCCATTTCACGTCTTGACTGGGCACGGTTTTTTTACTTCCAGCTCATGTCCTTGGCAGATGGCAATTACCAAACACCAAACATTCCCAAGGGCTCGTATGAAGCTGCTTGTTTTGCTTTCGAGGTTATCAAGAGAAGCTTACATTGTTTCACCTCACTGACTGAGGAAAAAACACTGATAGCTTCTATTTTGGCTACCTTGGTTTCTCACAGTTGGGAATATAGCATGCATGGAGATAACACTGCCATTGATTTGCCATCTGAATTCAACCTTGGAAAAATGGTACATGGTTTTCTCCAAGGTGTTGGAACAGGATTTTGGGCTGAGCTGGACCCATCTGTTCGGGCTGCTGTGGGGACTATCCTGGTTAAGGTTATTAGATTTGTGGTTTTCAACACAACCCAACCAATTACTGAGGAAATGCTGGATTTATATGCGCAATGGGTGATGGATTTGGCTTCAACTCTGTGTCAAAATGACACTGAATTGCAGGGCCTCCTGGATCAGTTACTGTCAGAAGAAAAATCTTTGTCCTCTTGGCCTATTTGGGTTGGGCCAGATAATGAAGGAGAATCAACATCTTGTGTAATAATCGATCAAGCTAGCATCAAAGATATTCCTGTAAGTGACTAACTTTGTTGTACAACAATTGCTAACCTTGATTATGTTCACAACCGTGATTACTGTCCTCTATTTATTGATTTATCTATTTTTGTGCTAAGTTCGTATTTAATGGATGCGCTGGTTCATAAAAATAATTTTTAACATATCTGTCAGCATAAACCTCAGAATATTATCAATGGCTCTAGAAGCCAAGACATGCCATTGCATATTCTTGAAATATATAGTAAATATTTATGTTAGGTTACTGCTACAAGACCTTAAAGTTACTATCTTGCCTGTTTAATCCCCATTTCAGTTATTCTTAATACTAGTTGAATACTGTATTCACCCATTCAATTCCTTACATTAACAAGATGGAACTCTGTTTTTTTTTCTGTATTTGATGCAGAGAACCCACCAAAATTTTGTTGCCTTTGTCGATAAGCTCATTTCATGCCTTGGTTTTAGCAAGGTGATTGTTGGTGAAATTCCCAAATCTTCTGCTTCCTCTCTCTCCAGAGAATGGCTTGCCACTGAGATACTATGCACATGGAAATGGCAAGGTGGTAGTGCTCAACATTCATTCTTACCTTCTCTGATTGAATACACCAAAGAGGAAAGTTCCTTGCTAGCCTCCATAGCCAAAATATTGCTTGAAGGTGCAGTTTTATATAGATATGGGTTCAATAACAGCTTCTGGATCCTCTTCAACTCTTGGTTTCTCTCAGATCAAGAAGTCAATAAGATTCAGGAGCCCTTCTTGCGTGCATTGGTAACTGTTCTCCTAGTTTTAAGTGCAAAGGATAATATCCATAGGAAAAGAGATGTATCTGTGTTTTTCAAATCTGTGAAGGACATAATTATCGATGCAACAAGCATAAATCGGGCTCGCCTGAGGGCACTTCCTTATGTCATGGGTGCTATAATTCAACCTCTATGTGAAAAGTTGGATTCTGACCATGGAAATAATAATGTAATTGATGGAAGTTTATTGGGTTGGCTTCAAACATGTATATCTTCTCTGTCAGACCAATCTTCGAAAGAAGGTAAATTAATGTTGAATCCTTTCATTATAGGCTTAAGAGTAGCAAGTTATTGGTTAGGCAAAAAATAAACCCATCCATACCAAATAACTCTATTCTTTTTATCATTTGCTTGCATGACCACTAACTTTATGTGATATCGTAATGTGACCTTGTAGAATTTAAATTTTCCCTTCTTTGGGGATCTTTTGTTTACACTTTTGTTCCATTGCAGATTTTGAAGATTGGATCCAAGTTGTTCTCTCTTGTTACCCGCTGACTATTGTGGAAGGAAATGGTACATTCAGAGTTAAAATGGGAAGAGAGGTTGGCCATGAAGAGAAATCTCTGTTGGTTAGTTTGTTTCGGAAGTACCAAAGAAGTGGGAGCAGGATTGTCTCATCAAATCTGATGCAAATAATAGAATCAAAACTAACTGCAGTTATAGTTGCTTATTGCTGGCTTGAGATCGAAGAAAATGACTGGAGGGTTGTGTTTAATCGCCTAAACAAATGGATTGAGTCTTGTGTTTTACTAATGGAGGAAACGGCTGAAAGTGTCGACAACTCGGAGACAAATTTGGAAAAACTCAAAACAATAATTCAGAGTTTAGATTGGCTAACTATAGAGACTACAAGTGTTGCTTTGACAATCCTTTGTGTGATTTCCGAAAACAATGAGATACAAGAAAAATGGGAAAATGAGATGAAAAACCGAATGATGGAAAATATTTTGAGGCTATTTCTCTCTACTGGATCCATGGAATCAGTTGCTAAATCATTAAGTGAAGAGGCATCGGAAATTGTGGCCTCGGGCCGGTTTTCTTATTTGCAGTTTTGGGGTCTCGTGGCTTCATTTGTAAACAACTCAGGTCTGGAGGTTAGAAAATCAGCTGTTGATGCAATGGATTTGTGGGGGCTTAGCAAGGGTTCCGTTGATGCATTGTACGCCCTTCTTTTCTCATCCCAGCCGATACATTATTTGCAGCTTGCAGCCTACAATTTGCTCGTGTCAGAACCTGTGTGTCAGGTTTCAATTGTTAAAGGAAGTGTCGACCATTCAGATTTGGATGGGGATTTGTGTTTAAGAGATGAGATCCACACTTTGATCCAAATGTCAACTGATGAACTGTTAGAGATGGATTTGTTGGAACAAAAAAGGGTAAGAGATTGAATTAATTACCTTTACTACAACCAAAATATTTCCTTTTTGACTGATTCAAACTTCACTGGTTTCTTTAGCTACTTGCTGATTTATCTAGAAAGTTTTTACTTGCTGATTTCTACCTTTTAGTGAGTAGTTATTTACCTTCTGGAAAAGCTTTAACTTGGTTTCCATCTGAAAGGCAACGATTTTCTTTTATTCTCTGCTTTGTTTTTTGAAAACATTTCTTTCTCGTCTAGAAAACATCACTTTTGCTGAAAATGAGAACCTAAAAGTTTTTCACCATTATTTCATTTCATTTTTAATTATGCTTTTTTGTATTGGTTACTGAAATTTTCACTATCCTCTTTATCAGGTGAAAGTGTTCATTGCTTGGGGTTTATTACTAACTCACCTGCAATACCTGCCAGCTTCTGCCCAGATAAGGGAAAAAATAGTTCAGTTCATACAAGACAATATTAACCCTGAGATACTGGTATGCCTATTTCAACACATACCTTTAAGCGTCACCTCCAGCACAAAAAGGAAGGACAAAGATATCGCTAATCTTTTGCCAGAGGCTTCCAATGCGGCCAGTGCATCTAAGCTTGCTATAGTGAACTGCTCTATGTCATTATTCGTGGAATCGCTCTGGCCGATAGGCACAGAGCAGATGACATCTCTTGCGGGAGGTTTATATGGAATGATGGTGCGACTTCTGCCATCATACGTTCATGGCTGGTTTACTAGCCTGAGAAATCGATCTCTTTCGATGGCTATTGAGTCCTATACTAAGACCTGGTGTAGCCCTTCTCTAGTTTCAGATGAATTGTCGCAGGTATCCAGATTTTATCTAGGAAATTTCTGATACATTCTAACATACCTTGACATTACTTATGTCCCCCGTGTTTTTCAAGATTTAGCAGAAGACTTAACTTGCTAATGTCCCCTGCATTATAATGGATGTTCCTGAAAGTACCCGTGAAGTTGTTAGTCTTTTTGGTTACAGGGACTTCATATTAGAATTGTTAGTTATGTTTTTGAATAGCTCATAACTGTCGTATCAGCGCTTCAGAATATTGCATAACTGAATATATAGATATCATGTAAAAGTTCTTATGTTAATTATCCTTATTATAAACTTTTAGTTACCACATCAGTCACTTAAAGGATTAAAGGTATGTTTCTTACAAAAAATATTCTCAGATTTGTAATAGTCTTGCTGAAATGCTGCTAATTTACGGGGTTTCTTGCAGTTCCAGATCACTAGGAACTTCCTATAATTTCTGATATTTACTGGTAGAAAACAATACCGGTGGAGGAGACTGCCATCGTTACAACAACGAATATTTCTTCTGTCTTTCTAACATTTCACATGCCAAACAATACAGGTGAAGGACACTGTAATTGCTGATGAGAACTTCTCAGTTAGTGTAAGCCGATCTGCAAATGAAATAGTTGCAACATACAAAAAGGAGGAAACAGGTATGGATCTTGTGATTCGTCTCCCTGCCTCATACCCATTACGCCATGCTGATGTGGAGTGCGCAAGAAGTCTGGGGATTAGCGAAGTAAAGAAGCGGAAGTGGTTGCTATCTTTGACAGCATTTATCCGAAATCAGGTTATTCTTTCAATCCATTTGATCACTTACGCATATGATATGGCTCCTAGGTTCCCCTAGTATCTTTTTTTTTTTTTGTTTTTCAAGTTGAGCCAAGTATTTGACTGTAATTGCAAGTAAGACATGTTTTCAACCATTTGCAAATGGCAACAGACTAAGGTTTAAGATGGGCACGTCTTCTAAATAAACAATTTTCATGATTCAAGTTTTATCAATTATGAATATTATACCAAACGGTTAATACACATAACATATCAATCGTATCATTGTAAATTATTTTACTGTATTTTATTAACTCGTGTCGGAATAACTTAATATTAATATATGATCTTAAATAATTAGTAGAAGAGAGTCCAAATACACACAACATAAATTTATTGGGGCCTTAAGTGCAAAAATCTTGTTCTAAAACCTTGTTCTTGTTAGAGTGGTTTCTAATTATTTTTTTTCATTTTTGCTGTAGAATGGGGCAATAGCAGAAGCAATACGCATATGGAAAACCAATTTCGACAAGGAATTTGAAGGGGTTGAGGAGTGTCCGATTTGCTACAGCATTATCCACACGACCAATCATAGTCTTCCTAGATTGGCGTGCAAGACATGTAAGCACAAGTTCCACTCAGCATGCTTGTACAAGTGGTTTTCTACTTCGCACAAGTCGACTTGCCCCTTGTGCCAGACGCCTTTCTAGATGCCTCCATCGTTTGTTTACAACTACAATTATTTTGTTCTGAGAGTTCTGGTCAGGTTTGTTTAGCAGAGGTTCTATGTTACATATGTAATTAACGAAAATCTTGTAATATTGAGGAATTTGTACGGCATTACTACCAACGTGTATGTGTATAATGCTTGTTAGTGTATCAAAATCTGTTTTATGGGTATCTTGACGCACGGGTTTTTCTGCTCATCCGATTACACGTATTTCTTTTGCAAAAAGTTAATTAAGTGTGGATTATTCCATAAATGTTTAAAATACATTTTCTTTAATAATATTTGTTATATGCAGATACATTATGTGCTTATATTCACCCAATAAATCTAATCAGAATTCCGTCCAGCGCTTTTGGTTAGAACTAGCTTTGTAACCCGTGCAATGCACGGGATTATCTTCAAAGATTATTTTATAAAATATACTACTTTAATAAAGCATTTTCTTCAAACATAAAAAAAGCTCGATAATATATATTGCTGGTTGTAACCGTTTTACTAAACTTTTAACTTTTGATGTTTTTTAATTTTTGATGCTATTATATACAACAATACGCAAATTCTACTCATAAACTTATATAAATATATTACATTTTGAAGATACTAAGACAATGATGATAGCTTGCCACAGATTCATTTCATCGCTGAATCATCAAGTTTGTTCTAAAAAAAGGCAGAAATTAAGAAACATAATATGCATTTATAGAAATGAAATGGAAAGCACAAATATCATTTAAATAACAAAAGAACACCACCTCTAAATCTTAAGAGTAATGAACCATTTATTTCGCAACATTGTATTGTGTTGCACGAAGGCAACATATTGAGTTATTTTTTCTTCCATTTCTAACAATTAGGAAAGTCATGTATAATTGAATAGACAAACAGTGTATCTGATTTCAGATTTTAAAATGTTCTACTTCAAATGTTGGTGTAAAATTATTAATATAAATGTTGTAGGAAAGCTCATATTGAGCAGTTCATTAGTTCAATTAAGCAAACAAAATTTCAAGTTGGGAGTTCTCCTATATGGTTCTACACTTTGCAAAAGGAAATTGCAAATGAAATACAAAGATAAGGATCTATACAAATTCAAAATATATTTTCACATAATAATATTTACTTTATATTCTACTAAGTGCTGCAGACAATTATTTTTAAGAAGTATTAATATCTTCCAGTGAAAATTTATGTAAACCCTGCATGAAGAGAATAATATGAAAAATATGTATGCAAGTTTTTTTAGTTTGCAACATGTGAAAGTTGACCATAACTGTGAATACTTCAATATCTCTTACATTTTTTTTATTGAATACTTCAATCAATTCTAGTGAAGTAACAAAAAAAAAAAATTTATAACCATATACCTTGCTAGGGGAGTGTAGCGATATTTGCTCATCAATGATACAATATACTTAGGAGAATTTGCAGATGAATCTAACAAATATCAGAAGGAAGATCAGTGATCATAGCTAAAATATTAAATTAATTAAAATTTTTTTAATCCCCAAAATTCTCACCTTGCTAAATAAAGCAACTCAACAAATTTACTAACATATGTAACATGATTTGTATTGTTAGTGGGCATTACTATTGTCGGATATGTATAACTACATAGGAAACTCAAATTTTGCATCTCTTCATTAATCCTCCTCTCCCCTCCAATCCTCACCCTCCTTGATTAGTTTCTTCGATTTCTAAAATTTGACACCTATTAGATCAAAGTGAGGTAATTCATTTTTGGCAAAAAAAAAAAAACTGAAGATTTCATATTGGAGCAAAAATATATAGAGAGAGAGACTATTATCGTGACTTCTGAAATCTGAAAACATATGTTAATCTAAATCCTTATCTTAAATCAAATGAAATGAGAATTTTTGAATCTTTCATTAAATATAATATTCAACTATTAAACAAATCAATGTATTGAGGTTTCAGGTTTGATTTTCTTGCAAATAATTTTATTATTTTAAGATCCTTTTCATGTATACAAATCAAACAAAGTAAAAATTGGAGCAAATATTCAATAAATGCATTGAGTTGCCACAAAAAAAAAACATTACTGTTTTTGAATCTATTAGAAATTATTTTATCATACTCAAACTGTCCACTTTAAACCTTCCTCAGAAATAAAAGAAAATTCAAAAAATATTTTTTTATAATTAGAAATTACCTCTCAATAGGATAGAAAGATTTTGTATGTCGTAAGCAATCACCAAGATTTTGTATGTCATTAGCTTATCCATCATAATCAACCAGTTCTTGAAATCATGACACAACTATGTAGGATTACAAATAAGAAATTTAGATGCGCAAGAAGAAACAAACATAAAATCATAAATATTGAATAATTATAATAAATAATTATAATAAAATTAGAATTGGAATCGGTAAGATTTTTGTGCTTATAAAGTAGAAAATATAATAAATAAAATTATTTTTTGAAATTATGAGAAGAAAAAATATTTTACTCAATCAATAGACTAATACAATACAATTGAAGCAAAAAGTTTGTTATGCACAATAATTGACATAAGTACATAATACAAAGAAAAAATTGTAATTCAGATTTTCTAATAAATGGCTATCCTGGGGGTATCATAAACCAAGTAGTGCATTGATGTTTAGAGGTAAAAGGGTTCATGTACCGAGTCCATCTGAAATAATTAATACAAAGTAAGTAATTAGCACAGTGGCTTTCTTCTCCCAAATGCTTTCCTCGAAGGTATCTCCTAAAAATGCTGCAAATCATCTCAATCTCTCAAATTACAAGGTGTCCACTTGATCTCTCTTTTCATTTACAAAAAATGGGTATGAAATCCTCAATTGTGTCAATGTTGACCCCACTATTTGTTAGGAGAGGGACAATTTATAATCAGAGAGAGAGAGAGAGAGTACTACCTGCAGTGAGACTGAAATAATGCGATGGAGGAATCACGAAGAGAATGACAACCTTTCTGACGAACTTGCAGAAGCGATAGAATGAGAGGCTCAAAGAGGGAGAAAAGACTCAGAGGAATTGAGAGAGGCAATGGAAAAAGAGGAGACGAGAGTGAGAGGGCGTGTGAAGAGGCCCAAATCCGCAATAGCAGGAGAGGCGTTTATACAAAGAAATGGAAAGTCGGTGAAGGAGAAATCTTCAAATCAGAACTCTGATAAAAGACATCTATTGGGGATAACTTTTGCTGAAAAAAAGTATCAAACGTTCTTATCCAGACCGTCCAAATCCTTAAATCAAACGGCTCTTGTTAAGAGGATGACGTGGCTACACCAGAACACAACATTTTGTTCTACTTTTCTTTATAGTAGAAGATAACTTCGTTCTAATTATAGAGTAAAACTAGCGTGCTCTTAAGAGTACGAAGCTTTTCGGTGTTTTTATTTAAAAAATCTATGAAATAAATTTTAAACGAAAAAGTCAAGTTGCTCAATAAATTTTTTATATTAAAATTTTATAGGATACTAAATTTTTTTATTTTTAGGGTTTTTTAAATATTTATTTCATAATTTTGAAAATGGCTTATTTTTGTATACAAAAATTCATTATTTTTATATTGTTATTAGAGTTATCTTAAAAAATCGAAACAAATAGTTAGAAAATTTTAAAAATAAAAAAATTTCTATATTTTATGAGATTTTAATATGAAAAATTTATTGAGCAATTTAAATCTTTTGTTTGGAGTCAATTTAATAGGCTTTTCAATTAGGAGCAATGAGGGGTTATGTGCTCATAGGAGCATGCTAGATTTACTTCTATTTGTGAATGATTTGTAAATTTTGATATGATATTTTTAATTTTAATTTTAGAGATGTGAACTATTTATTGATTTATTAAGTTAAAAAAGTTGTCTAAAAATTTCATATATTCTTTTGCAATTTCTCTATAAAACAGCTTGACCGTATATATCATTGCAATTGTAGAAGATTATCTTCTTTATTAATGAAAAATTGGTATGTCAGCAATTAGAATATGTATGCAATCATAAATTGTATAGATGAAAGGATTTTAAAATTAATATATAAAAAATTGTTAAATGAATGATGTGATGAATAAATTCAATTTCTACGATTGTAAGGATGTACATGCTTTTTATTTGACACAATTGTTCGACATTAAATAAGTTGTGCAATTAATTGCTATGATATATTTTTTGTATTGTTGAAATTTTGTAGTAAAGGATATTGATTATCAATTTATCATCCACGATATCTTGTCTCACATGTGATAGATTCTTATTTGTACTTTAAAAATCATAGATGGTTTACTCTTTGAAATTAATTTTGTATTTGACGAAATTTTTAAATGATCAGAATCATTTTACTTTTGAATTAAGACATCTTTGTCCAATTTTTGCTTAATGAGTTTGGATCTGTAACTTCATTTCTTTTCAGGCCTGCATATTAAATTACTATAGAAAGAAAAGTTACTTAGGTTTATATTATTAATGACAAGATTCCTTTTTACTTTCTAAAAGAAATTTAAAGGTTTATTCTCAATCAAGATCAAAGAAGCGGGTTTTTTTTTTGTGTCTAGCCCTGAAAATTAAACATTTGATAATATTATCCTTGTTTCATAAAATTTGACAAATATATGCCTATATTGTAAATGCTGCATTCACAATTCAAACTGAACACACACGGTCAGATCGGAGAGAAAGAACTCAGAGAAATCGCTCAGAGAGGAGATGGTCGAAGAAGAAGGGATTCTCGAATAGAGCGGTTTGAAGACTGGTGCGCCGATAGCTGAACGTGAATGCCAGTGCGTCGGTGGCTGGACATGTGCCTAGACATGCGACTGGACGTGAACGCCGGTGTCCCGATGGCTGGACGTGGCGGCTGTACATAAACGCAGGTGCATCGGCGGTTGGACGCAGCAGCTGGACGTGAACACTGGTGCACTCACATCTGGACCTGGCGGCTGGCTGGTGATCGGAGCGAAAGAGAAGAACGGATCTGAAAATCATGAGTGGAGAGAGAGGGTTATCGAAAAAGCAACAATGAACGCTTGCGTTCAAGAACGAAGCATAGTTCTGTCAATTATTTCAAAAAAGGGGTATAGTGTGAATTGTTCTTTTTCAGGTTTAGACGCAAAAAAAATTCAAGAAAGGGTGGCCTTCTGAAGATAATTGTGCTTTGTGCAGGGAACGATTACTGAAATTTTCTACTCATTTATTCTCCCTATGCCTCTGTCACGAGCTCTATGGACTTCAGTGACGAATCTACCAGTTCAGCAGTCCCATTCCTTGCTTTCAAAGATGCCATCTGCCATTCCAAACAACTGCTCTATGCTGCACTGCTGTGGACAATATGAAAAGAAAGGAACACACGTATATTCCAAACAACTGCTCTGTGCTTGCGTCTGAGGCTTCTGCATTAGCGCAATTATGGGACGGTCACTGCCGATAGTAGCAGGCGCTTTGCCTCCTGCTACAAAAAAAGTATGATGAAGGCTATATCCAATGCTCAAAAAGCCTGTAGTGGGGGAGATCTAATATGTATGGAATTAGATTTGTTTTGATGGATAATCTTTATTAAATCCATAAAATTTGGATGCTGATTGCGATATTATTAAATAGTATTAATATCGTTATGTATTTTATTATTCAGATTAACTAAATTTTTATTCATGTTAACGACACAAATTTAGCCAAGATGGCTGAATATTAGCCTGCTGTGCATCTTTGGTTTCCTGTCAGTGACTCGCCACACGGAGTGGCGCATCCAAAGTCTATAAAACTTCTGGGGTCCACTGGTTACACGTAGGTCAGCGAAACCTTAACACAAAAAAATTAGTTGTTCATAAAATAATTAAAAATGGTGATCACGTGTCCCCGTCGTGTGGGCAGGTTAGCGACTCGTGCAAATGGGAAGTTCTGGGTTCACTCCTCTCCGTTTTACGATGAACTATTACTATCAGTTTCGATTTGAACTGTCCGATCTGAAATGAACGGTTCAGATCTTACAGGACTAACAGTGGTATTCTTACAACTGGAGAGGATATCCATCTGGAAGTTACGACCTAGTCTCCAAATTTGAAGCGTTTGGCATGAAAGAAGAAATGGGAAGAAATAGAAATTCAACGGAGGTAAACAAAACTGAATAAGAGAGAGCGCGTAAAGAAGAATCGGAGGTCTAAACCTCTGGAAGCTCCGTCTCATGTTTGTTTCGTTTTGTTTTCCTTCGGAATCCACGACTCTAGTTTCGTCGACTAGACTTGGAATTTGGAAAAACAGTAGGAGAAAAGGTACTTTATCTTTCTTTTTAGTGCCTTTTTTCTCTCCTTTGTTTTTCCTAGTAAAACAGACCTTCCCCTTTCTGTTCAAGGTATGTTTATATTTTACCCTACCAAACCAATTGGTGCATACTGATACTGGTTCCTCATTCTATTTACTTCCTTTCTACATGAGATCATATGGTTTAGTTTATCTCTTGTTCTTCCTGTCAAGATACTGTGAATTTGTGGTAGAATTATGGTTATGTTAAGCCCTTAATTTAATGTTTGTCTGAAATACTGACTAGAGGCTGTGATTGAGATTAGTTAGCAGATAATTGTGTTTCAAGATCTTCCAATTTCATCTTTACTTGCATGATATTTGTTTCTTTTTTCTTGTGACAGAATTTGTTTTATAAATAAATTGTTCTTATGGTTATATCTTAAGAAAGTTCTTGTATGATGTTTTGAAGGAAAAATTGTAGGTGTTAATTGAGCATTTGCTGGAACAATAATCACACGGTAGGCCCGAAATTATCTTTAATCAAAGTTTGGCGAGCACAATGTTCTCAAAAGATGGTGCAAAATTCACTTCTGAGATTCAAGAAATGGAGCCAGCAACAAGCACAAGTAACTACATCTCAGATGACCATCTTGCCCTTTATATAAGTACATCTCAAAGAGGGCTTTTACAAGAGACTAATCACAAGAAACCCAAATATAAATCAGTGGACCGCACAATTCATCCCGAAACTGAATCAGCTTCCCCGAACTTTCAAATTCCCTCTAGACCTTCGCGGATACCTTTCATCAAGAAAATAGACTGGAGCTCTTTATGGAAGAAATCAAAAGAGTGGATTAAGGAACCTCTAAACATGGTACTTTTTCTATGGATATTATGTGTCGGCGTCTCTGGTGCGATTCTCTTCATGGTCATGACAGGTATGTTAAACAACGCCTTGCCGAAAAAATCACAAAGAGACACATGGTTTGAGGTCAACAACCAAATAATAAATGCCTTGTTCACACTCATGTGCTTGTACCAGCACCCTAAACGTTTCCACCACCTGGCAATGCTGGTACGTTGGCGGGCCGATGACATACTAAGATTAAGAGACATATATTGCAAAAATGGTACGTGCAAGCCGAATGAGAGGAGGCACATGGCTGTTGTGATAGCACTGTTGCATGTTAATTGTTTTGCCCAATATGCCCTTTGTGGTCTTAATTTGGGTTTTCCAAGGTCGAAGAGGCCGGCTATTGGGGTTGGTTTGTGTCTTGTGATTGCAATCTGTGCACCGGCTTTTGCGAGTCTCTATGGAATTTTGAGCCCTCTTGGGAAAGAGTATGAGACTGACATGGAGGCCCAAGGACCGAGCAGTGGGCTCAACCCAACTCAACTACAACCAAAATCTTTTGAAAAGAGGTATCATTCTTTCTACAGATTATACATTGAAACTGTTTGTGTTAAGGAGCATTTTCACAATTTCACTCCTAATCCTGTAAAATCAGAAATATTATGGATACCCGTGCTAAATGATAAATATAAGATAGGAACCTAATAGACGGCTCTATCATCTATACCCCTTTGAAACATGAAGATATAATTCTGTACTCTCCCTTTCTCATTTACTTTGATAGATTTCCAAAGTGCCCCTCTATCCTCGATATTTATCTGTGAGCGAGGAAGACAACTAATGATTTGGGGTTGTTGGAATCAGGAGAGAAGAGTTAGGTCTAATATATCTTCCATGCTTAGCTACTTCAAAAGGAAAATAAAAAAGAGAGAAGAAAATAATACATTCCATGTTTATGAGATGTTTTAATGTTTATTATCTGATGTTTATTCGGGCATACATGGCATCATTCCTTTCTTATGCAAGTATGGTCTCCTGTCTAAATTCCTACACCTACATAATCTATTTAGTTTAAGGTACTAAGTGAAAAGAGTTTAGGGGATTCCAGCAAATGCAACGCAGAAAACAATTTTAAACTATTCCATACAGTTACAGGATCATGACAATCTGAGGGCTCTGTCATAATTCTAAAAATTAAGGCTTTGAGCTAAAACGAAAATAGCCCTCGGAGGATTTTTGTCAGACAGATGACCCTCAGGAGTCAGGACTATTTCCATTCTATTACTTTATTCCTTATATAACTTAATAGGTGGAAAGGCCTAAAAATAGCATGGTATATTACGCTAATATTTCATGGGACAATTTATAGCTGGTATCAACACTTCTTTCGGGATCTTCCTCATTTGTTTCTTTCTTTTGCTGTAGTTTGGTATTTCTAGATGTGTTTGGGCTCATTTCTGTATTTGACCTTCTTATATCCATCTTACTACTAATTCCAATCATTATTTCAGATCATGTAAAGCCTCAAATTTTTCATTTTCATTTTGTTTTTCTTGCTCTAAATAGGTATTCTTTCATGTCAAAAGAGAGCACCCGTGTAGCAGAGCCGAACCCAGAATGGAACGGAGGGCTATTTGACTTGTGGGATGACATATCCTTAGCTTACCTATCAATTTTCTGTACCTGTTGCGTTTTTGGATGGAACATGGATCGCCTTGGTTTCGGCAACATGTATGTTCACATTTTCACCTTCCTCCTCTTCTGCCTCGCTCCGTTTTTCATTTTCAACCTCGCTGCAGTAAATATAGATGCTGAGTCTGTACGAACTGCTTTGGGGCTTACTGGCTTTGTATTGTGCATCTTTGGTTTGTTATATGGTGGTTTCTGGCGGATACAAATGAGAAAGAGGTTTAATTTACCTGGCAGTAGATTTTGTTTTGGTAAAGAGGATTTGACTGACTGTTTCCAGTGGCTGTGCTGCTGTTACTGTTCTTTGGCACAAGAGGTGAGGACTGGTGATTTCTATGATGTGGTAGAAGACAAGTTATATTACAAGGAGATGGATAGTGTGACTGGAAGTGGGCCCAGTACCAATCAGGCAGGTGCAATGGAGGAGAGTTCGATGCGCCCACTTAGGTTTTCAGGTGCGTTTGTGCCAGGATGGCAATCATCAGAGAGGGGTTCACAAAGAGAGACAACTAGTGCAACTGAACCGCCTTTTGTGACAGTAATGCAGAAATGAAAATTGATGTAGTGACATTAGGTTTTATTCTGAGATATTTTTTGGATAATTATCATACATATTTATACAATAATTAGCACAAACATGGCTGTTAACAGGCAGATATTCTGGTCTAGACCCGCAAAAATGGGAAGTATCAATTTTTTCTACTGATTGAAAAGGGAACCTCTGTGCACTAAGTTCAAAATCTCCGAAGTATGACAGAAATACCCACAAGACAAGTAAAATTTCATCTCTACCCTTAAAGATACTTGGTTATGGAACTTCCTTTAGTCGAGTGCAATATTTGAAATTTGGAAATAACCTGAGATCATTATAAAAAAGGTATTTTCACTGTAATGAAATAATTATATAAAATTATTTTCCCTCAGAAGCCCCTGAGCAAATGAAAAATTATAATTTGAAGAGAGAGATTCAAAGGCAGGACATTGGTATAGGGGAGCCAAAATTCGAAACAGACTGCAAGTTTAGTTAAAAAAGACAGAAAGAAAACATAATGTAAATTAGAGAAGTTATTTTTGGAAATTAGTATATTTGTTGTTTGAATTATACAGAATATACAAAATATTCTCATGAAGGGGAACAGGAGGAGGAGGAAGAGGGGGGGGGGGGGGGGGGTGAGGTGAAAGAACATAGGACTTTGTTTAAAATTGGAACAAGATGGGTAATGTTTTGTACCATAATAGTGTGCGGCACTGCATGCAATTAAATGTACACAAACAGTTCTGTCAATGGTTTTATAAGAACTTTTAGTAGATTTGAGATTTTGTAGGGTACTCAATACGCTGCAGCATGTTCCTAAAATTGAGGTATACCTACTGATAAGTATATAAAGAGTTGTGTTTTTTCAAGTATACGTATGAGCTTGAAGGGCATCAAATTTCATATGTTTTGTTTCATAATACAAATAAAAAAAGAACAAGAAAATTTAGCCACCTCATTTTAAAGTATAAATGTATTATTCATTACCTAACAAACTTTGGCTAGACATGGACCAAAAGGATAGTGCTTGATGTCAGGTTGTGAGCCTAGTGATCTAGAAAAGGTATCTTTTCCTACTTAAAACCAAAGGTCACAATTGTAATTTATCGATCGGAATTTCTCAATCCACCTGATTATCAACTGATAATGTCACACTGCTGTATTGTTGCTTTCAGGAAGTGATTTTTCCATATTGAATTTGATTTCTACAAGAATACAGAATGAAGTTTACCAGTCCAGTATGCTTAGACCATACTGTCACTACTGGTATTCTGATACCAGCTGGACTGGTACAACGGGCTACTTTCGGGAACTAATTTCTACCATTAGTCAAGATGACTTA
Organism: x Bolboschoenoplectus mariqueter; assembly: GCA_037678475.1. Classification (NCBI taxonomy): domain Eukaryota; kingdom Viridiplantae; phylum Streptophyta; class Magnoliopsida; order Poales; family Cyperaceae; genus x Bolboschoenoplectus; species x Bolboschoenoplectus mariqueter. The sequence continues at coordinate 1,604,202 of CM075236.1, read as the reverse complement.
AAATTAGCTATGACTTGCACTTTGGACAATAGATAGGTGAAGTCATATCAGTACCAATCTTTGTCCAACTTTTCAGGGAAGTTGTGTTTATTTTTTTCTTTCACTGTTTGTGTTTCTTAATATCTGGATGTATTACTCAGCTCCACTAATGACTATGCATACTCTATTTAATCATACCAAAATTAATGTAGTGGCATAGCATGACTGGTATGATATAATCTGGCCCTTTTTCATGTTTAACAGGATAATTAACATAGTGGTGTAGCTAGTCACCTCAATGTCTTTGTTTGATTTATTTGATCTATGTTAATTAGATCATCTCTAATTTTGATTCTGAGAAGCAAGCGCTTTTTTCTATATACTTATTAACTTTCTTCCGATGATTTTGCTACAATAAATCAAAAGGATACATACAATAAAAAATAACAAAACACAAAGATATGGATCAAAGTATTTCTGTTCAGTCCATCTTTTTTTTTTATTATTGTTGTTTTGGATTACTACCCCAACACTCAAAGGTTATAGAAGAAATGACATCACATCAATGAAAAGATCTTGTTGTTTGTTTAATACCTAAATAAAAACTAACACCGATATGATATATCAATTAGTGGGGCTGATGTAGAACCAGCTAATTTTTTAAAAGCTAGCACGCCTCTTCCCATTTTTTTTAGTGCTATTTCTGTATTCAAAGATTTCTCTACGTTTTTTCCATGTTAGTTGCCTAATTCTCTAAGCCCTTTTTATGGGGCAATTTTATGAAATACCTCTTCCTTTTTAAAATTTCAGTCAAAATACCCATCCTCTAAAATTTTTGTAAAATTGTCTTTGTGGGATTCAAATTTACTCTATCTTAACCTCCTTTCCCTTCTCTCCTATTACTTTCTCTATTATTTTCATTTTTTTTTACAAAACTAACATAATGAATGAATTGTTGTTGAGATGAAGAGTATCTTGATGTTATTCTCATTTTGTGATTAGATGAAGTAAATAGGAGGAAAGGGCAAAAGAGAGAGGAATAAATTAAATTGGATTCCACAGGGACAATTTGACAAGAAATTTAGAATAAAGGCATTTTGCCTAAAGAGTATTTAAATAAAATTGCCCCTTCTCTTATTACTAGTTACGACAAGAGAAAGCCTGAAACTTCCATTTTAATCAGAAAAAAATGACTTTGCTTATTGAGAAATTGAACTAAAGGTTAAACTAAAAATAATTTGGAACATATCAATGCAATGTTAGAAGTGAGAACATTTGGTCTGCTTTCCTTGAGAGAAAAAAAAATTTGACGGTTAATAATTTAATCAGAGAGTTCTGCATTCCGATCCAGATTTATCGCTTGTGCAAAATATTTAATTTTATTTTTATTTTTGAGGTTGAATTTTTAACTTTAAATATCTAATAAAGAATCTCTCATTCAATTTTCAAACTTGATTCTCCTCGTCCAAGATTATATAAAAAAAATTGTTAATAATTTAACAATTTTTTTAATGAAGAAAATTCGTTAACTTATGTCACAGCAGTTAATGTTGGGTTATAATTTGCTAAAGATGCACGTTGATTTAACTTTTTACATGATTGAAAATTTGAAATCAATGAAACAAATTCAGATTTTCAGGCAATTGTGTCTGGCCTATTGTTTGCAGTATGAAGAGAGAGGTGCAACATATCTTCAATCAAAGAGGAAGAATTTGAAACGCTTTGCTATGTGCTAAAGTGGTATTTATGATTGTAGATTGGAAAGTTGCTATGTTTTAATTTTGTGATATTTTTTAGTATTTTATTTTTTTATTTATTTATGTTTTCATGGGCATATTGATCTAACTCTTTCTTCTCTATCTTCAAATTTTTCAATAAAATTACCCAAGTATATATAAATTAATTTGAGCATACTTCATTTCATAAAAAGAAATGTAAATGCAAAATCATGATATATTCAAGTGTAGAAAACCTTTTTTTATTTTTCCATGAAATTAATTCCACCCCACGTTCAAAATTAAATGTCTCATTCTTTTTATCAACTAAAGAAAATTTTAAATGCTAAGAGACAAATGATATACACTAAAACTATATTTCACAAAAAAAATTATAAAAACATGCTTACTTTGAAAATAATTATAAAAACATGTTTTGTCCTAAATTTTTATTCCACCTTAATTATTTCACAGCCTAACTTCGCCACAAAAGATGGAGAAGGGAAGAACCCTCAAAACTTATAAAGTGATGCATTAGAAAGATACAAGTATATATCTAAAGTTAGAAGATATGCATAAAAAAAAAAACATTAGTGAACTATTCCACCAAGACTATGAAATTGCATTGAAAAAGTCAAAAAGCATTAGGACCATTTTTTTTTTTTTTGAATGGAGAGCATTAGGAAATTTTTAAAGGGTGCATGGTGTAGTGCTGCTTGTTTAAAAATTTTGATCAAATTCTATCACTACAAATAATGATAAGTGAGGAACATAATATATACAGATCCCAAAACATGATTATTTGGAATGTGCAATAAAGTTTATTAAACCAAGAATTCTGTGTCTAAAAAAAATCAGAATTTGTTTATAGTCAATTAAGTCTTGACTAGCAAATAGTAAAGTACTGCAAATTAGATAAATTAATCACATTGATAATTAGCCAACAAGCACAAAACATATTGTGTTTATATTCTTGGAATTTTTTTATAATTTAAAATGTAACCATCAAAATTTTTAATGTTGGATATATATATTCTATCCAAATTAAACTTCATCAATTATATATGATTATATACAAACTAAAACAAATTTAGTTCATAACGACCATTTGAATAAATTATATAATTGCATGCTGACTGCCCATTCACTCTCCATGAATCTTTTGATGACATTGCATAGTTATCCAAAGATATCATAAATAAACAAATAAGTCCACAAATCTTCACAAAAACAAAAAAAAACAAAAGCCCAATGATAGTAACAAAACTGTTCATAAATTAATGTGTGTGTGTTGTGGCAGTGTAAAGCCGCTTCTTTGTAAAAAGACACTTTGCTTTGTTGACCATAGCTTCCCTCAAAGGACAAGTTTGTTTGACATGAGAAATTCATCAATATATATAGTATCTCAAATGACTATTACTTCAATATATATATAGAGAACTAGCAGATTTTTTTTTATATAAGAAAATTAATATTTAAAATTAAATTAATAAGAAAATCGGATGAGAAATCACAAATATAGGAGGGACGGATTTTCAAAATCCGTCCCCAAATATATTTTTAATTTTTCTTTATAAAAAATAATATTTTAATATGAGACGGAATTTTAAAACTCCGTCCCTCAATAAAATATATTTTTTTTATTTAAGGCCGGATTTTCAAAAAATAAAATATTAATTTTTACAAAAAAATTCTAAATCGCGTATCGAGTTTCAAACAGACATAACTTTTGATAGGAAAGTCTGTAGAAAACGTTTAATATCAATTCGGAAAACTCGTAAAATAATCTATCCGAATTGATATTAAACGTTTTCTACGGACTTTCCTATAAAAAGTTATGTCTGTTTGAAACTTGATACGCGATTTTAGAATTGTTTTATGAGAATTAATATTTTATTGGGGGACGGATTTTCAAAATCCGTTCCTCAATAAAAAAAATATATTTAATTGAGGAACGGATTTTAAAACCCCGTCCCTCAATAAAATATATTTTTTATTGAGGGACGGATTTTAAAATTTCGTCTCATATTAAAATATTATTTTTTATAAAGAAATATTAAAAGTACATTTGGGGACGGATTTTCGAAATCCGTACCTCGTATATTTGTGATTTATCATCCGATTTTCTTATTAATTTAATTTTAAATATTAGTTTTCTTAAATAAGAAAAAACGGGAGAACTAGCTAGTTTAATATTCTAAAACATTCTTTTTTTTAAATATATATATATATTGTAAAACATCATCAAGGGGCCTTCTAGTAGGTATTCTTATTATTTGCCATTGTTGTACTATCATTCTCTAATAGGAATGAATTTGTAAAAGGGGAAATTAAGAAAAAAAAAGAATTCTGAGTTGAGGGAATCAATTTTCATTATTGAAAGTGAAAGTGAACATGAGATAAAAAAAAATAAAAAAAATTGACGACGTTGATTTGGTGCCACGAAATTATACGAAATATGTAGGTATTTTCCGAAAATAAAATAGTCGGAGTAAAAAAATGTTGCATGAGCTGAATATATATAGCAAGTGTGCTTCCTCCTTTTTTGCAATCTCGATTGGTTTTTTGAATTTTTAAAATAATCTCGTTTCGCAGCGACCATATCATCATGAATAGAGTTTAGTGTATTCTTGATAATTAGATAAATTTGTTAGATCTTTTTGTAAATCTTTATCGGCGAATTTGCACTAATTGATATTCATGGGATAAACGAAAGAAATCATTTGGTCAGGAGACAAACCAATAATCTATACTCCATAAAAGTAATTCAATTTTAGAATTTTTTAGTCATGTCATATCATATTCAATATTAATTATTTGATTTGTTTATTTATTTTTATTAAACGGTTCATATATGTTTCCTTCTGTCTTTTCATTTAGAAGTATGTCTGTTATGCCTAAGTTATTATATAACTTTTTTAAAATGTTATAATTCTTTTGTATTTTTATGAGAAAATTTTATATAATTAATTATGTTGTTTTTAATTTATATATAATATTATTTTTGAGAAAAAACATTTATTCTTTAAGTTTGTTGTATGTAAATTTGTGGTTAGAAATTATTTTATTTCAAAGTTTTATATTTTCTTCAGTAAAACTTGTTGGGATGAAGCTCCGAAATAACTTTGATAAAAAAAAGGTGAAGAAAAGAGAAAGAGGAAAGCTAAGTGGAGGAATAAAGTAGTTAATCTACACAAATATTCAAATATTAGTGATAAAGTAAAAAAAAGGTGTGATAATTGCACATTAATTTTGTACCTCACAAGATTTTAGATTTATAAGATTTTGAGAGCATATTATGTAGATCGGAGATAAAATGTTCAAAATATTCAAGACTCGCACTCCTTATTCAATGTATATATACAAGATAAAAGTATTTATAATAACATTCAAATATGTTTATACGACATTCAATATGTTTATACTAACACTCCAATATATTTGTACTATTATTTAAATATATTTATACTAACATTTAAATGTATTTATACATGAGATAAAAAATATTTATACTAATATTTAAATGTATTTATGTACAGAATAAATACAATAGACCACAGTATTACGGGCCGTAACAGATTGTCATGGGTACCATATCACTTTGTTATAGTCCGTAACTTTCATTATTAGCATTGAATCATAGAATATAGAAGGTGGGGATAACAATAATTTCTCAAATAAAAATTTATATCAATTTGATTAGCATGATTACATCATATAACGGAGAAATGTAATAAAGATGCTTAAATTTGGAGGGAGATATGTTCCATATTAAAACTTTGATGGAAATTTTATAATTACAAAACTTTCCATGGACACACATTCAAGTTGGCAATCTAAATTTGGGGATTAGGTTTTCTATTTCTTCAATCTTCATTATTAAAAATAATTCCAGCACTAGATTTCAAAAAAAAAATAATGTTTTTTACCTTTTAAATACAAAGTCAAAAGGCAAAAGAAAAGATGGTAAAAGTGACTCAAATATATAAAAAGCAGTGGATAACAGTTGCCATAATTGCCACCTTTCCTTTGTCTTTGCCGGAAAATATCAAGTAAGTGCCTACAAAAACTCAAAATATTATATATGGCTCTCACAAATAAGAGATATTAATTGAGAAATGTTTGGAAGATATTATTATTGATACCATTATCAATACGGATTTTATTATTTATGTAAAATGAGTTATTATTCATGTTAACGATTTTATTATACAATTTATTTTTACAGTACTTTATTATTCAACTCAAATATTACTAATATGAATAATAATCTAATTAAGTTGAATAATAAAAATATTGTATAAGTAAGTTGCATAATAAAGTCGCTAACATAAATAATAATTCATTTAATATGAATAACAAAATCGATATCAATGATAATATATATATATATATATATATATATATATATATATATATATATATATATGAGCTTTCATATCAATTTATCATCATATACTCTCAAAGACACATCCTGTAAATGAAAAAATATCACATGAAATATTTATATTCAAAACATAAGTTATTCATATCTGAATTTATAAGTATTAATACTTAGTATATAAATTAGATAAAAATTACTTTATTAAGTAAAAATATTTTTAAAAAAAATATAAACACATTCGTCATACACACAGGAGATGCAATTATCACAATTTAAAAATACATCCAACTTGAAAGCAGCATAATTGCGTAGTATCAAAATCCCATGATTCTTTTTATATATTTTTTTAAAAGAGTATTAAAATCCCTTACATGAAAAGTATGTTTGCTAGCTGCGTAGCATGGAGATTCAATAAATTGCCCTCAAAATGAAAATTATGTCTGCTAGCTAGAATGGAAAACTAATAAACTCTCATGTGGATGTCAAAAAAAAAGAAATATAAAAATAAATCCTCGTGTCACCTGCTAATTACTCAAAAGCGCCACGTGTCCCTTCTGCATGAAGCTGGGAGATTTAAATTGCACAATTGAAATGTTATGTAAAAAAATCTAGAAGATGTATTTGAGTCTAAATTAAAAAATATTTTTTAGTAATTAAATTAAAATATTTAAATATAAATCCAAACATTTAAGAGATATAGAAACTTGATTGTCAATTTAGAAAACTTCTTGTTAATGTCAACTTAAAAAAATTGAAGTGCCATAGATGAAAAAAAATATATATGTACAGAATAATCCACTCCATATATATATATATATATATTTTGTAATCTCAGTTTACTCAATTTGAAACTTGGTGACCAAAATCATTTTCATTGTCATAGTGTTTGTAGAAGGTTCCTGACCAGCCTTCCCTATAAATACAAACCAAACTATCCCACATTTTGATTCATTCCTTAATACCTTCCATTAACAACACACCTTTTCATTTCAAGGAGCAAATAAAACCCTACTCAATCTGCCTCTTCTCTTCTTCAATTATAACCATCTCAAATCCAGAACTGGCTAACCAACAAAATCAATCCGAAAGAGTCACCATTGAAGAGGAGAACCGCAACAAACTACTCGTCATAAAGCTCTACAATGCCTTGAACAACCGGGATGTAGACACGGTGCACCGGCTCCTCACGCCTGACCTCGAGTGGTGGTTCCATGGCCCGCCACATCACCAACACATGATGAGCCTTCTAACTGGCACCTCACCAGATGATTCGTTCCTTTTCGTACCCCGTTCGATCTGTGTTTTCGGATCAGTTGTGCTTGTGGAAGGCACCGACCTGACCGGCTCGGCCTACTGGATCCACGCATGGACTGTGGGGCCGAACAGGGTCATAATGCAAGTGAGAGAGTATTTTAACACATCTCTCACTGTGACTAGAGTAGGAGACGGAACAAAAGGGTCGAGCCAGAGGTCGAGTCCGGTGTGGCGGAGTCGGCTGCCCGATGAGGCGAGCAAATCGCTTCCGGGACTGGTTCTTGCCATTTGAAATTGGACCTGATATTGCAAACGCAATAATGTACCTAACATGTACTCTATATGAACTTATAATAATAATTAGGAAGATGGAACCAGTGTGCCTTCTCTATTGAATAAGAAACAAAAAAAAACCCTAATTAATTGTTATTGTGAGGTAAAAGTTAAGCTAATGGAAAAGTATTGCAGTTATATATCATTATTCACTCATCATATATAGATCCATCTTGAAATTACTGGTGCATAAGAACAACTCTATGAAATTAATTAATTAATGAAGAGATTCATGTCATTAAGGAACGACAATTAATTGGGAGATTTGTGTGTGATTCATATTCGTGAAAAGTATTATCTGTATTCACCAGTAGTGTCTTTAATTTTAATCTCCACTGGGAAGAGATGATGTTTCAGTACTTCCCTAGGATTAATTTGGTGTTTTTTTAAAAACAGATCAGAATTAAGTCAATCAAGACTTCTCTTTTAGACTATATGTACACAACCAAGTTGCTGGATCATGAATAATGTACACTTTAAGTGGACCCAAAATTAAAGAAGTGGCACAAGCCTTTAACCATTTGGAAAAAAAAACTTAAAATTATTAAAATTGATTGACCTAAAAATGACCTAAAATTAATGGTATGCTCGGCTCTTTTGCCATGGTAAATTAAATTAATTTATTTTTACTATTCTTCACGAGATTATTTCTGTCGGATTGTTATCATTTATCAAGCATCGATCAAACCTGCACTAGGTCTTGCTTTTAAAATTCAATCATGCATGCAACATTGACATATTAACTTCCACTAATAGGAAATTTCATGCATATATGTATGTACCAGTTCATCATTTCCCCAGGTAATACACTTTGTTTGAACTTTAATTGCACGTCTCATGCACACAAGAGGTGTAACCATCATTTGACTCATCACACTTTAATTAATTAAGTGATTACTTTTGGTTCGGCCACTGTCCATGGATCATATTTGATTTTATCACAATATAGTTTAAAAATAAGAATCAGTCTTTGGTCTACTAATAAAGATAATATTTTTTCGTATGAGAGTTCGCATGTTCGAAATTCAGATGAAGTTTTTTTTTATGGATATTTAAATTTGAGTAGCTTGATCTGATCTTTATCTAAAAAAAAGATAGTTTAAAGATAGAAAGCAAGTGTGATTGCATAAAAATCATAAAATATCCTGTACAAGTAAAAAATATCAAAAAAGATGTATGATCACAATACATGTAAAGCATGAATAAATTAAGGGTGGGGATCATTGACAACTATTATTTTGACAACCTTAACAATGGATTTTTAAATAATTTCAAAAAAAATTTATAAATATATTCTTTTACTTATAGATCGATTGTGTTTTAAATTTCATATAATTTAAATATTATTTGATACTCTATTAAAGACTATCAAAATTACATAACATTTACAATGATCTATATATAACGATCTTTGATGAAATATTAAATAACCCTTAAATTAAATAAAATTTGAAACAAAATCGATCTATGAATTAAAAAATATGTTTGTCAACTTTTTTTTAATTTCTAAAAATTATTTAAAAATTGATTGTCAAGATTGATAAGATAATAGTTGTCAGAATCGCCTCCCTAAATTAAATACCTCAACATTTTTTTCCTGTTGGCCTGCGCATTGACAAATTCAGTGATTCATAAAAATAGACATTATAAATATTTTTTAATGTCTTCTTTGTTACTCATTTACAAAATGATAAAAATTCTGTAAATCCAAATATAAAGGTAATATAGATTGAATCCCCGTTTCTAGCTAGACCTGAATTCAAATTAATCTATTGCTATATTTTTCTGATCAAATTCAGATACATAATATTTAACTTTAGAAGAAAAAAAAGGAGCACCTAGATATGACAAAGATATCAATCTTGAATGCAACACATTACCTAGCGAAGCAGAAAATAAAAAAAACTCTAATAATTCCACATTTTGTTTATCATTTCTACTGAGAGTTGAGACCAATCCGGCGATTCCCTTTCAGAAAACTTCGTTGAGCCTTCTCTTCTTGTCCTGGAAGCTGGGACCAGCACATGCGAGATCCACTCATCTTTGCCATTATTTTCCTTGCATTGTTGGTCCCTGGTTTTTTGTCTTTGTGTGGCTAATAATTTGAGATGTCAGCATGCAAGCGAGGATGGGAATGGAATCATGGATGTATTTGATAATTTGAAACCTGTAATATATACCGAAATGTGTAGTGTAACGTACTGAGAATGTAATACGACTGCATTGTAAACAAAATATATATATATATAATAATGAACTTAACTCAAAAAACTATTGAAACGATTCAAAATGATAAATCTGAATAGCTAAATAAATTTTTCATATCAAAATCTTGTAGGATACTGAAATTTTCCATTTTTGGAGTTTTCTAACTATTTTTTTTATTTTTTTAAGATGATTTCAAAATAATAATAAAATAATTAATATTTATATATTAGAATTTGTCATTTTAAAAAAAATCTGAAAAAGAACAGTTAGAAAACTTCAAAAGTGAAAAACTTCGGTATCCTACAAGATTTTGATACGAAAAATTTATTAAACTATTCAGATTTGTCATTTTGAACCATTTCGATAGTTTTTTTGAGTTAAGTTCACCAATAATCTTGATAAACTTAAACTCACCATAATTTTACTATATATATATATATATATATATTCTAAAAGTAGAAGGCACCTACAAATAATTGAAAAATTATTTAAATATCTAACAATCTACTAGGCCTATTACTGAGCCTTATAGTCTCTTAAAACCGGACCACCATGTACATAACCTGATTAATATGAAGGCCTCTGTTCGTGCGCACTACATATGTTTTTTTTCAATGGAAAAGAAGAGTAGGAGAATTCGGTTTAGAGTTCCTCGGTCAGGTCCGTGCATGCGCATATTTCTTTTTTTTTTTTTTTTTGTCCTCCCTTTTTCTTTAGGTTGGGGGTTTTTTCGGCAAGGGATGGTTTTCCAGGATATGAAAAATACTGAATTATAAGAGACTGTTCTATCTCTGAATTGTGAATTTACAAGACCAGATTACACATCAAAAGTCAAAAATGCCATCCGTTAGACCGCCAAAAGTTCCTCGAATTTTCGAGTGCACGGACATCTTTAACCTTCAGAAACAATTTGTACGCTGTCTTGACTTTATTCATGTCCAGTAGCTTGTTATTCAATTTGCTGTAAACCACCCTATCGAGGCAAAATCCCTTTCTAAGTGATTCCTCTACCACTGATACTGCAATATCGACCTTCCCCACATTACAAAGCCCGTTAACAATAAACCCGTAAACCTCTTTGTCGGAATCATAACCACTCTCCTGCATCTCTTCCCAAATCCTCAACACCGTATTGCTTTTACCGAATCTAGAAAGCCTCATTAGTAGAAGTTTGTATGCTTTAGAAGAGATAACACACCCGGCTTTCTTGCTCTTTTTGTAAATAAGCATAGCTGCGTGAGGAGGTCCAAACTTGCACAGCGGCTCAAGAAAAGAAGTGATCATGCCAGTTGTAGGCAAAATTCCTCTATTAAGCATTTCATCAAACACCTCTAGTGCATCTGCTACCCTCCTAGCCTTTAAGAAAGACCTAATCAGTCTGTTATATGTATCAATGTCAGGCGAACAGTCATTTCTCAACATGTCTTTGTAATACTCACTGCACTTCTCCCAATCCCCAATTGAAATGAAGTTTGAAATCAGAGCATTGTAAACCATGGTAGTTCTTGCAAACCCATTTGCCTCCAATTCTTCAAAAACCTTAACAGAATCATCCATCTGCCGGGCTCTACCTAAGGCCTCAATTAAATGGCAATATGTAACATTGTCAGGTTTGAATCCATCATTAACCATCATGCCCATACAACTCTCCACCTTATCTACCATTCCATATTTAGCCCATCCTCCGATAATCACGTTATAAGTACATTCATCGAATTCAATTGTACCTCTCATGGAATTGAAAGTTGTGTATGCAAGACCAACATGCGACCTATTACATAAGCATTTTAGAAGCACATTAAGGGAATCAGAATCACACCTTGATCCAATTTCTTCCAATCTTCGAAACAAATCGACCGCTTTAGAAACCTTTCGATCAGCAACAAAACTATCAATCAATATCTCCACAGTTCTCAAATCAGGCCTTAATCCATCTATCCTCATCCTCTCCAAAATCGGATTAAAAGATGAGAAGAATTTCCTTCTACCAAGTGCTCTAAGCATGATATTACACAAATCGACATCAATTTTGACGTTTGGCTGCTTGATTGACCAATCAAAGAAGGACACCATCGACTCACCACTGAGGTTACCGTTATTGATCACATCAGCGAAGATCTCCGCCGTCAGATCAACTCCGGTGCACGAAAGAGCTGATTCGACAGCTGATCTGCCTCCAAGCTTCTGAAGGAACACTCCACGCAGTTGATCCTCAGGCGAGAGTAGGCGACTGGTCAATGGTTTTGTCGGAGGCGTGGTTTGAACGGGCTTGATTTGAGAGAAAGGGATGGGGCTAACGGGCTTACTAGTACTCGGCAGGAGATCCGATAGCTGTTGAAGGATGGATTGTTCGTCGAGTGAGGTGGAGAGAAGGCGGACATAGAAGGAAGGGTAAATAGGTAAATTCACGCATCGGAGAATTCGAGTCGCCATTGCGCGTTTGCGACTTGCTAGTGAAGGGATTACACAGAGAAAAAGTGGCCGCTAGCAGATGGAGGGTAAATTGGTAACTTCGCTGCTCCTCGTGGATATTGGTCCGTGCAGTCGGCCCATTCAGCATGCGCACTTTTGAGGAGGATATCATTATCATTTATCACGCAAACAGCGAAGCCCGATCACAACTTTCTCATTTTCTTTCCACGTAAGGAAAAGACACTGACACATGGGCCCCACCGAGATCTCTTTCCACCATACTCCCATATCCCGAGAAAAAAAAAATATTCTCCTCAGAGACCCCCTGGCTTCTTACATAATTTCCTTTTAGCGTAGAAAACGATTTGGAGAATTAAAACACCCCCTCCTCTTTCTTTTTTTTTTTTTCTTTTATGGGCAAAACCCTTGCTCTCACTTCCACAATCGAATACTACGCCCGCCTCGCCACCGCTAAGATTCGCTCCTGGACCCGGTTCGCCCGACCCGTTTGTTTCCTCAGACCCCGTGGAGAATCCGCCTCCAATTCGGTATCTGTGCCGAGTAGCTCCAGAGAAGGAAGCGTGATGGAGCGCAGAGAAGTGAACGAGCAGGAGGTTCGGGTCCCACTGTCAGAGGTCGTCGCGGATTGCGTGAGGCGGTGGTTCAACGAAGCGCTCAAGGAGGCGAGAGCAGGTGACACCGCTATGCAGGTTCTGGTGGGGCAGATGTACCACAGCGGCTATGGCGTGCCCAAAAACGACCAAAAGGTAGAGTTATATGATTCATCTTGAATTGATTATCGGTGGATTTTAGGGAGGTTATTTTGATTCTTGATTTGCGTTAATGAATTAGTGGAGGGGAGAGATCGATGTAGTTCCAGGAGGTTGATCGTGCAAATTTTTAGTCTTATAATTACAAGTGCTTTCACATCTTGATGTGGACATCTATATGGAAATTGAAAATACTGATAGTGTGCCTGGTTTTGTGCAATAATTGTGAAGTTCAATACTTATCATTCACATAACTAAACTTTTTGAATCTGGATAGTTTTGCTATGTTTGAGGGGTAGCAAATTCTGATTTTACAGGCTAAATTACAGTTTGTGTTTTTGGCGAAGATCAGTTGAATGAAGTATATGTTTGTATTTGGGTCAATGGACAACTAACTTGATTTGTAGTGGCAAAGTTGAATAATGCAGTTATAATCATATATTTTAAGACTTCTGTCTTGATATAATGCACGTTCGTGTTAGGCGAGGGCATGGATTGAAAAAGCGTCTCGCTATAGATCATCGGTTTGGAAGGTCAGCGACAAAAGACCAGGTATGTTTTCAGTGTACCGCTAATTAGTGAATTGGTGTGAACTAATTTAGCTTTTCTGTTCTGCATCTAATACCTGTGTTGCCACCTCATCTATCAACTAATTCAGTGTTTCTTTTGGTTTCGCCATCAAGCTATGTAGACATATCATTTGTATAACTATTTTTGTGCATCTCTCTCTGAATGGTTGTACTGTCTAATATCTGTGTTATACTTCATTTTTAGGGAAATTATCTGCATTAAGTTTCTTTCTAGTTCTTTTTTGAGTTGATATTTTTCTGAGTTTTAGACCAAATGCATTTTCAGGATATAATGCAAGCGACTCTGATACTGATGAGGAGAAAGCTAAGAAATAACCAATTGATGGTAATGAGTTAATTTTTTCTTCGTTTTTTTTTTTTGAACAAACATTTGCATTAACAACTCATGAGGAATTGATCTTCTTTTTGGTGCATCTAAAGCCAATATTTGTGTCACTATATGGCCTAACATTCAGCTAAGTATGGTGGTGCATGTAATTTTTAGGGGAAATTCAGGTCTTGGTTGTTGAACTTTCTCCAAAAGAACAAACTGGTCCCAGGACTCCCATTTGCACCAAATACTTTCAAAAAGGAGCGCAGGTATGGGTTCCAGAAGTTCAATTGACTGGCAATGTTATTCTCTAGTATGCCACATCAGCTTGCTCTATGAACCTTCTCTGTGGCTGAAGTTGAAGTAGAAATCATTGGGTTCCTTTGAGAAGGATGGGAGCAAATGTTACTTGGTTTATTAGCTTATAGAGGGCTGAGTTTGGTGTGGTGTGCTGATGTGGCAACCCAAATCAACTTTAGTGAAAGTGTTTATTAGTAGACTGACTGGCAACCCAAAAAAAATTTTTTTTTTGGGGGTAATAATTTGGTTCTTTTGGATAAATTCAAGATCTAATAACTGAACCTTCCCTAAATTCTGAGTATTGATAACTTTGCACTTGAGTTCTTAGTTCTTTCTTCGTTGGTGTGAAATATTACTAAATCAAAGAAAACTTAGTTTGATGTTGAATTAAGTTTGTATGAGCTCGATACACAGTTGTGTACTACTTTATAATGACTTGAATGTTATTTGCAAATATCACCCATTAGGCAGTGTTAAAATTGCCAAAAGGTGAAATATTGGGGCACTATCTACAATGGGATGTTCTTTGCAAAGAATCTTTATTTTCTGTTTCTCTCGTTGAGTTTATTCGTCTTAACCTATTATATTCTGAAACACTTTCCTCTTGCAGTGTCTTCTGGGACAAACAGCTAATTCATCTAGTAAAAGAATGAAGCGGATCCTTTTAAAACAAAAACCATTGTGTATTTTACCGATATTTTGTATGGATTATTCAAATGTGTTGGCATTTTCATGTTAGCTCATCCTTCATGTTTTCATCTGGTCTCCGTGCTGTTTGTTCACATAGGAAATTTTGTCATCCAATTTGATGATTTTGTAGGTACTTATTTGCAGTATTTTATATTTACCTTTTGTCCGTGTATTTCTTTTTTTTTTTTCCAAAAGTCCTGCAATGGTACTCCTGCCCCTAAGGTTTTAAGTTTGTCTAGAATTCTTTTATATTTGTGAAACCAAATATTATACAATACAAATGAACAAATTTCCTGAGTAGCTTAAATATCCTCACCTGAAAATAGTAAAACGGATCGGACCGGTAAACCAGCTAAGCCTTAAAGACCTTTTTACCTAATTTGGTGTGAAAACCTAAGTGCAGTAATTTAATTTGGTTATCAAATGATCAGACTCAAATTCTATTCAGTCTTTTGAAGCTGGTTATTTTTGCTCTGAAGTTGAGACGAATGTCGTTTAACTGTTGGACCAAGCAACCGTATTTATTATGCCAATTTTCCTTCTTTCCTTTTCCATGAATTATAAGAGTGATAAGAACATTTTTGTTTTCTTTCTTTTTGGTCTTCTTGTTGCTTTGCTCGTGTACTTGTGTTCCTGCTTTTCAGTACGCCTCTCCCACCACCATGTTTGGACGGTAATGAAGTTTTCTTATGGAACAAAGAATGTAATGCTTCTTATTTATGGGAGGTGGCTATGTTCATTTACTTCCATTCATCTTAAAATGAAGATTTGGAATGACAAATAAAATTTTTAAAAGCATAACCTAACTAAAGCTTTTTTTAGAAACTAAGAATGTTATGCTTCCTTTTATGAGAAGTGGCAATAATGAAGATTTAAGAATGACATGAAATTTAAAGCATCAACCCAACTGAAAGCAAAATAAGACTAAAACACAGCCAAATATCCAGCTAAAGAAGTCACAATTTGAAGTGTCTATGCGTAATGAATATGCTATATTTTCTGCCACACTGAAAACAGCCAGATACAATTTAAGACATCAAGATCTAACATACAAAAGCACATAAACGAGTTACATAGAGCTCATATTCATTTATTGGTATAGCGCTCTTATAATTTCCAATGGTGCAGATGCCCAAAATAAAATCTATCTACATTAAAATTAAACCATTTCCTTCCATTATGCCACAAAACGAGAGTCCAAATGACAGAGGCAAACCCCACACTAAAACCTAATCCGATAGAAATGGAAAGCCCGGTCAAATCAATTGAAGACTTGGAGGGTGAAACCTTGAATTCACGATCCGGTCGACCTATTACACATTTAACCGATAAAGGAGTACCACACAATTTGGGATTCCCCAAGTATGAATTGTTTAAGAAGGTTAAAAACTGATTCGCTTGTGGTACTTCGCCAACCAAGTTGTTATAAGAGAGATTGAGTACAGACAGAAAAGTGAGAGCGGTGAGCTCTTGAGGGATGTGTCCAGACAGCTTGTTGAAGGACAGGTCCAGTGATTCGAGTTGCTTTAAATTAGCAAACATGGATGGAATTGGACCGATCAAGCCATTATGCGACAGGTTGAGCGTATCGAGGAACTTGAGTTGGCCTATCTCTTCGGGTATCTCACCCCAAAATCCATTGTTCGACAAGTCAAGGGAACTGAATATGTCAAGTGAATTTTCCAGCTCAACATCCAATCCTCTAAATGTGACCGTAACTGAATTCTGATAAAATCCTGTACTTTTCAAATATTCATAACTGACAGTTTGAGTACTGGTACTTGGACTAGCTTTCATGGCCTTCAAATCTTTAAAAAACTCTTTAGGTAAAGGGCCACTGAAGGAATTTGAAGAAATATCCAAGATTTTTAACATTGGAAAGAAGGAACCTCCTGAAAATTGGTTGGTTTTTCTATTTGAAATAGAACCAAAAAACTTGTTTGATCTTAAAACAAGAATTTTCAAGTTCTCCAAATTTTGTAGCCAATAGGGAAACACATCCACTATTAGATTTTTCCCGAGGTCCAACACCTCTAGAGCATTGCAGTTCACCATTGATCGAGGCAGACTTCCATTTATTCTATTTCCACTCAAATTTATTGTTCTAAATTCACACCCCTGACTGATATCTTGTGGCAATGACCCACACAATTTGTTATCTTTCAGGTTAAGTACTGCAAGAGAATTAGCACCTTCTAAAAGGCAATGTGGCACTCTTCCAGTTAAATTATTGTATGAGAGATCAAGCACTTGTAAATTGGTTGCATTACAAATGGAAAGGGGAATCTCTCCTTTGAGGCTGTTGTTAGAGAGAGAAAGATATGTGAGGTATGTGAGATTGAAACCGAAATCTGAAGGCAAGACAAAGAAGTAGTTAAATGATAAATCCACGACTATGACAAGCGGAGGGAGGAAAGGTACTGGTCCTGTTATTATGTTGGAATGGACATCAAGAAACATCAAATATTCGAGAGAAAGAAAAGGTTTATCCCCCTCTATCCCAGTTAAGAGATTATGAGATAAATTGAGAAGAACAATTCCTTCATTATTCCATAACCAATTTGGTACAGCACCATCGATTTTATTGTTTGAGAGATCCAATTCAAACAAATCTATTCCATAACTCAGGAAAGAAGGAAACTTTGTTAAGTTACACGACACTAGTTTTAAAGTTCTTATATTGGGAAAGGAAGCATAGAATGACTTGTTGTGGCTACCGCCTAGTGTAACTGACAGCTTATTATTTGAGAGATCCAAATATTCCAAGTACATACTGTGCTTGATGATGTCTAAATCCAGTGTACCAACAAAGTTATTTGATGCCAGAATTAACATAGTTAGTTGTGGGAGTTTGAATATGAAAATTGGCAACTTGCCTTGAAGATTATTGGCACCAAGGTCGATAAGTTTTAAAATCAGTGATCCATTTGAGAACTCTGATAGAATTCCAGAGAATTTATTTGTTGATAGATACAATTCCTGCAAAGAAGGGTGAGAAAACATAGACATGGGTATTCTACCTGAGAGAGAGTTGTTCCGTAGATCAATGATTCTCAAGCTAGTTAGACTTATAAAATTCTGAGATGGTATTGATCCAGTGAAATAATTAGAGGCCAAGTTCAACTCTAAAATGCTATGCAAGTTAAAAAAGGGACAGATGTCACCTGTAAATCCATTCTCCGAAAAGTCCAAATAAGCAAGTTTTGAAAGGTTTGCTATTGAAGCTGGAACATCTCCATAGAAATCAGAGGATGAAAGATCCAATCTTGATAAATGTTGTAGATTTCCAATTGAATTTGGTATTCGACCAGAAAATTTTGTGTTGGAAAGATCCAGGTGTTGCAAAGAGCTTGCCTCTTTGAATTCTGGCAATTGGCCAGACAGTAACAGATTCCCCGATAAATAAAGCACAGTGAGATTTGTAAGGTGGAATATATCTTCAGGGAAGTGTCCCCATAACTCACAAGAATCCAATGAGAGCACAGATAAAGATGAAAAGTTTGCAAAGAATTTCGGAACAGCAGAATTTATGTTATTGAGATCCAACTGCACCACCTTGATTTGGCTTAACTCAATGAGCGAAGAATCTATTGGACCAGCTAAAGAACAATCTTGCATGCTCAGCTCTTGAAGCGTGGGGCCTACCTGGGAAATTGCCCTACCCCACTCCGATCCGCCGGATGAAATATTAACCCTGTCAAGTCGAAGAACTTGGAGCTTGGTAAGGTTAATGAGTAATGGTCTTAGGCCTGGCTCATGGAGATACAAGGGTTTGGATTGTAAAATTATGTTGGATGACAAATCAAGTGAGATGAGGTTTTTAAGGGAAGATATTCCGACAGGGACCTGACCAGCAAAACCAGAATTGGATAAATTGAGATGGGTCAAATTAGCAAGTTGCTCGAACCCGGTCTGTGGAAGAGGCATATCATCAAACAGGTTGTAAGCGAGGTTGAGATGCTGAAGAGAGGTAAGATTGAACAAAGCCGGGTTGATCTTACCTGAGATTGAATGGTTGGATAGATCAAGTGTGATCACTTGACCTGTAAGCAAGTCACAAGTAACCCCTTTCCACGTGCAACAATCCGTGCTTGCATTCCATGATTCGAGTTCGGTTGTGTAGAAACCATGCTTGAGTTGGATCAATGCATGGCTCTGGTCGGAAAGGCACTGGGCATGTGTTAAAATGGAAAGTTTGGTGGAGAAGGAGAAGAGAACGAGAGAAAAGGAAAGAAGCAGGTGGAGAGTCATTACATCTGAGGAAAAGATTAATTGGAAAATGATTTGTGAGAGGAGGAGAATTGAGAAGCCTCATTATAAAGACCGCGCAAATGGAGCATTTGGTCTTGAAATGTTAGAAAAGTGTGTGAAAGGGAGTAATGGACTTGAAACTTTGACTGCTTGTACGACTTAAGTATCGACTACTGTTCTTGATCTCCAATCGTGTTTGACTGTGTGACGAGAGAGAGAACCAAATAAAGAACAGAGAGAGAGAGAGAGAGAGAGAGAGAGCACTAGTGTGTGAGCATGATCATAAAAGTGACTTTTAAAAAAAAAGAAAATGATCATGAAAGTGTATTAGTGCCTAGTGGTCTTTGCTTCAAAGTTTGGTGAGAGAGTAAGTAAATTGTTAGAAGTGTGTGTTGTTATTAGGTTAGTATGAATATATTTAAATATGTACTAGCATAATACGTCAAGTGTCAAACACTTTATATGTATCGTGTATGATAAATTTGAAAAATATAAATCATTCAACAAACCAATACGTATATATAAGAATACGTCAGGTATTAATAAGGTGTGTTGAATGTGTTCAAATACGATATATCAGAATGTATGAACATTTTTTTTTTTGCTGAAAAAATATAAAATTCGAATTAAATGGCTAAAAATCAGAAGAAAAAAAATCAAGAAAACTTTATAAAATTGGGAACAATCGGAAAATTCAAGAATATATTTATTTTGAATAAAAATACCTTTAAGTATAAACGGTTGAATCTCGATCAACAACCAACTTTTAGCTCAAAAATAACATAATATGTGGGCCAAAAAACCACAATATGTGGCATTCCCTCTAGACCAATAGGGTGATGCCACACGTCAGCCCTCAAATCCCCCCCGCCCCCCCCCCCCCACACACACACACACACACAGAGTGCCCTCTTGGCTGCACCACTTCAAATTAAAATGTACAAGCAAGTGCCTCTCGGCTGCCCAGTGCTTGCCATATATGTTCCTCATGCAAGCTCTTGCTGTATATAACATGTTGAAAATAGTGTAAAATCTTAAATATATACATCTAATGATACTTTACACGAACACATAGATACGTTATATGTTATAACACATCACATGTAAAACACGTGTTTGTGCACGTATTTTCTCATGTGATGACAAGTCAAGTATATCCAGTAATTCACTAGTGAGAAAATGAGTTTCGGAAAATAAAATAAAGAATATAAAAGAGAAATCTTATTTTCCCCTGGTATGATTTTAAGTCATTATGTTTTTTTTTCAAATTAACAAAAATAGTGTTATCATGATTATTGAGTTGTTAACAATTTTTGTCCATCCCAGACATGCGACTTCGGTGCTGTAGGAGCAACTCTTTTTAAAAAAAATGTTAGAAAGATATCATCATTGATATCGTTATTAATATTAATTTATTATTCATGTTAAATGAATTATTATTTATATAATATTATTATGCAATTTATTTTATATATTATTTTTATTATCCGACTTCAATATCATTAATGTGAATAATGACTTATTTGAGTTAAATATAAAAATACCGTACAAAATAAATTGCATAACAAAATCATTAATATAAAATTGCATAACAAAATCGTTAATATAAAATGATAACTTATTTAACATGAATAACAAAATCGATATCAATAATAGTATTTGTATATTAGCTCCTTTATATTTTATGTAAATCGTATTTTAAAAGTTGAATTTCTAAAAATTACCATTACTTTTCACCATGATAAAAAAAATGTCAATGATCCTAACCGAAAAGAATTACTATTGCAATGCTCATTAATTCTAATTAATTAAATTATTCCGATCTCAAGCTCGTAAGTGTCAGCTTGAAACAAAGTCAAGCAAAACTCACAAAGCTTGAATTCATCTTTCATAGTCCATTTCGACACCTCAAATGAACCAACACCAAAAAACCAAAATTTAGCTCAAGAACAAAAATAAATGAGCAAATAAATGCTAAGCATGCACGTGGTTAATTTCTAAATTATCAATATGAAGACCACAATGCGGGGCCCACTGTCCATGTAAAATGTAGAGATTAGAGAATAAAAATGTAGAAAATGAAGTAGATCTTTCTCAAGCGAATCTGAAATTTTTTTTTTTTTGGATAATAATTTGCAAGTGCTTATGAAGTGGTGTCTATTTTAAGATGGTTGGTTAACTACGTTAGAAGACTTCCATTACTATTTATTATCTTAAGGTAAATTTAGATATATTCCCATTCAAACCTTGCAAATTAGAAAGTTATCCATAAAAAACTTGAAATTGAGATATTTACCAATAAAAAAATCTAATTCATGTGTTAATATATCCATCAAATGCTTTTTTTGTTAAATAATTGGACATTAAAAGTTTTATTTAAAGTTATTTAGACCAAAATACTCTTTTGCAATTATAAAAGATTATTTTTTATTAATTATCACGTCAGCAAATTAACAACTGTAGAAATAAAAAATTATAAAATTAATATATAAAAGATTGTTAAATTGATGATATGACAAATAAATTTAATTTTTACAAATACAAGAATGAAGATGCTCTCAGTTATTGAAAATTACATTTGTAAAGCTAGACTATCAATCTTTTTACAGCATTTAATCATTGCGCTAAAAAACCATAAGTTGTGATGCAAAATCAAAATTTTAATAGCTGCAAACCATAATCTTATAGACATAAAATTCAAACAAAAAAAAAAGAAAAACATTAAAAAATAAAAAAAAAAAACAAAAATATATTATATATATCCGAATGATAAAAGTGGCAAATCAAAGTACTTGCTATGAAATGGATCCGATCCAATAAGAGAGGCTTTGACTATAAGTTGGGCCGGGCCCAGTAATGAGCTTACGTACAGAATCTTAGTTAAAGAAGCGGTTCGATTGTGTCCGTATTTAATTTCACACGTAGGCTTGGTGGGCCCCACTGACATCTTGGTTCCATTTCTTTAAACCAAATTTAATAACTTGTACCAAACTGGATCCATGCATGATGCCTCATGCTGTTTCTCTTCCCTGGTTTTCAACTCTCCGAGAGTTTATTATCATCAGGCGATGACCAGGTCTCAAATCTCAAGCCATGTAAATTAATCATATCTCTCTGTATTGTATTCTCCACGCAAAATGGATTGGAGGAGACCTGAACTTGTTTAATAATTCACTGAGCACATCGGATTGTGAGTGAGGAGAAATTAATCTATTTGCTCCGTTTTAGGAGGGGGAGAGAGAGAGAAAGGAGAGGAGAGGAGTGTTGTGTTATTTTTTATGTAAAATGGAGGAGGCAATAAGAGAATCTCTGCTACCAGATTGTCGTCAGCATGAAATCGACCTGTCGTTGATCAGACGGATGTATGCGGGTCACTTCCTTGCCAGATGGGGTGCAAGGTATTATTTGTAATTTTGCTCTAAATTGGGTTTTAGATTTTCCAATTTATTTCCTTAGTTTCTGCAACTTAGATGGAAAGGTTAATTGAAGCACCTGATGGATAAAATCGAAAATAACTCATCGTAGCGGAAAACAAACAAAAAATTAAATCAAAAACTCGAACACCTACGAAAAAACCCAAAACAAATCCTGAGCAGTTTATGTGTGTTTTTATGTTAGTTACACAGTTGGATATTTCTGTGTTTGCAGGATGTGGGAGTTTGCGGTTGCACTTTACATGATAAACATTTGGCCGGACTCTTTACTTTTCACGGCAATATACGGTGTGGTTGAGTCGGCCTCTACCGCAATATTCGGTCCCTTGGTTGGGTCATTGGTCGATAGATTAACATATCTTCAGGTGAATTCTCTATTAGTGCCTAACTAGCAAATGAAATTTGTTATGATAGCAGTTTGTCTAGACACCATCGAGAGATATACAACATTTTACTGGTACAGACAAAGATGTGCCTTTAATTATGCATCTAAGCCATATGATCAACATAATTGTAGCATGTTAATTCTAGACAGAGAGTCTTTTGTGAATTTAATACTAGGTGGGAGATATAATAACCTTAAAAAATTAACAGTCCGAAAATATTAAAAGTGGATTCGTATCAGTAACGAGTTTTCCGGTCTTCTACATGCTAAATCTCTTACCCTATCCATATATAATTATTAATTAGGCAGATAATAATCCAAAATTCCTAAAGATGTGGCAGAACACGAAATATATACTAATTTGAACTCAAATAATTTGATTCTCCAAAGTTGAAAATTCAATAAATATATATTTATCTATTGATAATCTGTGTATGAACTTATTGATAATTTGCAAATGTTTTTTCTACAAATAGGTTCTTCGGCTTTGGCTTTTAACCCGAAGTATATCTTTTGTGGTTGCTGGTGGTTCAGTATCTGCTCTACTAGTTTATTCTGGCTTGAAGTCGACAGATTTTCTAATATTTATGGTATTAGTTGTGGTGACAAATTTATCTGGAGCTCTTGGAGTTCTCTCAACACTTGCCGGAACCATTTTAATTGAAAGAGAATGGTAATTTTTAATTCCTATTGCTAGTACATTTGGTTCGTTATGTTATTTCATTCCTTTGTGGGTGTTTCCTTTAATTTCCTGATTGGTCTAATGGAAATATGTTTTGAAGAAACAATAGTTCTGGCATGTTTTAATGTTTCTCTTGCTCAAAATTACAAGCTCGGAAATTCTAATTTTACGCCTACATATTTTTTACAGGGTGGTGGTTATGTCTGATGGTCAACCTCCTGATCTATTGACAAAAATGAACTCTGTGATTAGAAGGATTGATCTAACATGCAAACTTCTAGCCCCGGTTTTCACTGGTTTTGTCATCAGCTTCATCTCTTTACGAGCCTCGGCAATTATCTTCTCTGTGTGGAACATAGTTTCTGTCTTCATAGAATATTGGTTTCTTGCTTCTGTATACAATGGTATACCTTCTCTCAGCGAAAGCGACCAGAGAAGAAATGCAAGAGTCGGTGGTGGCAACATTGCCGAGAGTTCATCTATCTTAGAGGAGAATGAGAGTTCAGTTGGTGAGGAGACTGACCATTGGAGGATACAAGCGATGGAGAGGCTGTCGGTGATTCCTTGTTTCAATTCTTGGATTGTGTATCTCAAGCAAGCGGTGGCTCTTCCTGGAATTGCTCTGGCTTTCCTCTACTTCACAGTTTTAAGGTGAGTTTTTCAGCAAAATTCACAATTAAATGAGGCAAAATTTGTAAAATTGAGGCTGAACAGAACAAATTAGGGTATCATTAGATCATATTTAAGTCGGTACTGGAGCTAATCTTGAAGCTTTCTAACTCTTTTAACAGCTTTGGGACATTAATGACCGCAACTTTAGATTGGAAAGGCATCCCAGCATATGTCATTAGTATAGCACGAGGCGTTAGTGCACTTGTTGGTATTGGGGCAACCGTGTTGTACCCGGCTGTGCATTCACGCATTTTGACACTTCGTACCGGACTATGGTCCATCTGGATGCAGGTAAAAAAATCAATGAATGATAATAATTACATGGTTTCAAACTTCTAATCAAGAGCTAGTAATTAACAAACTTTGATTCTTTCCTGTACATTGTTTCTTTCTTTACTTCTGGTACAGTGGTCCTGTTTGTTGATTTGTGTGGCTTCAATTTGGGTTGGCGGCCGTATTACTTCGGCATGGATATTAATGGGGGGAGTTGCGGCATCGCGTCTCGGTTTATGGATGTTTGATTTGGCTGTTATGCAACTCATGCAGGTATTGTACCAATTCTTTTCGACTCTTGAATCCTGGTAAAATAACAAGTATATCTACTCATAACCCAAGTTTTCCAGGATCATGTACCGGAATCCGATCGGTGCATTGTCGGTGGGGTCCAGAACTCACTGCAGTCCATGTTTGACTTGCTAACATACATCATGGGTATAATAATTTCAGACCCAAAGGTAATTGCTTTCATCATCTTCTGATTGTAATTTACATTAATTTGGCATTCTCAGCATTAAAAAAACCTTCTCTGACTTAAAATTTTGTACTGATTTTCTTCCTTAATTTTATTTTGACATGCAGGATTTTGGTCAATTGATTATCCTGTCATTTTTCTTGGTGACAACAGCAGCGTTAATGTACACATTCCATGTGTACAGGATCAGGAAGCACCTATTCCATTTTGACAAACTATTTTCCAAGATCCATTGGTAGGGGTTTCATGTTACCCCCTCCTTTTGTTTTCTTTTGGATTTAATGTAGAAGATTCAAGTAGCAATAAGAGAATTTTTATTTTACCTATCCCTATTTAAGAAATCATTAATATTAATATCCCCATTTTAATAAATTTAATAACAATATACCTACTTTACAAATGCATGCGTCTATTATTTAGTTAGAAATTCATAATAATATATAAACGCATGCGTTTAAACTGTAAGAATTTTGTGTTGTTTAACCGCATGTATTTACTGTAGCAAACTCTCATGCAATATGTGTATACTCGGTCCTCCTTCTATTCCTTAACGCAACTAACTCGAGTTGCTACAGTAAATGCATGTGTTTTACTACAGAAAATGCATGCGACTAAACAATGAATATAATTCACAACTTAGACGCATGCGTTTAAGAAGTTTTGCTCGATATATCTAGCCACATGCGTTTATATATTATTTTTAATATTCAACTTGGTAATAAACGCATGCGTTAGAATTGAACTGCAAACACATGCGTTTATAAGTAAATATATTATTGTTAAATTTATTAAAATGGTATATTGATTTTAATACTTTTTTAAATAGGGACAGACAAAAAAAATTCGCAATAAGATATATGTAATATCAATTATTTTTTATTAAATGGAGAAGCTACTTGTCTCATCTATATTTGTTCTCACGTAAATTTCATTAAGTCTTGGATGTCTTCCTAACCCCTAATACCTGAATTCACGTCAGCTATAATATTTTTCCTAACTGTTATTGAGTCTGATAGAGGGAATCTAAAAATTAATTGTTAAAAAATTATTTATAAATTAAAATTTAGACCGTTGTGATTATATGATAGCGAAGTATTACTAAATAATAGGTTATAATATTTGTTTTAAGATTGATTTTCTTTTAATTTTCTCTTTTTCTCTAATATTTATTTCATCGGGCTTAAATAAACTTGTTTATATTTGATACTTTTGAGATAATTCCTTATTTGTCATTGATGTTGCAGATGGCTTGCCATATAAAGGATAGGAATGTTTGCAATACAGCCCATAACATTCCAGGAATTGCAAAATAAAGCCCATACTTTCTTTCTGAAGTTTGTTTTGTTTTCTAAACAAATTTACAAATTATGTAGTTGTACATATTGATCTTGATGTTGAGGTAATATAAAATCGAACTGCTGAAGAAAATTTACTCACTGCTAGAATTTTCAATATTGACATTATGTATACAAATGCTTTCCACACTATTGTCTGGTTATATTGATATACACACGCAAATGCAGTTCAAAATTCAGGTTATTAGTGTGCGTATTGAACTACCCACGCCATTAATATTGCATACCCACGTCAATATTGAAGATTCTAGTAGTGACTTTAAGTTTTAGATTTTTGAAATACATATGTAGAAATAAATAGATGACTACGTGCCAATCATTGTGCTGCTTCGGCATATTCATTGAATTATTCTGTAATTATATTTTTTTTCTTGTACAAATAGAGAGTTAAAATATCTTATATATTATGCAAAAATCAGCAACGGTCTCAACTTAATAAATGCTATTCCTTATATATTTAAGAACTAAAAACGAAAAATAGAATCAACAATATGCAAAATGAAGCAAACAATATCAAATGATGATATTCTTTAAAGATATTTAGTTGAAATAAAAAACAACAATATATGTATTCATATAATATTAAATAGTTGGAAATATATATTGTTAATATAGAAATTTTAAATCTGTAATGGAACAAAAAAAAACATATACAATGCTTGTGCCTTTTATGGTCATGCTTGTATATGGATAAATTGTGTTATGTGGGTTGTTTGTGTGCGTACGCCCACATGAGACGGCTATAGCGTAGAAGGTAATGACGTGAGAATACAATATTCGTGTCTAACTTCATTTCATACAAAAAGAAAAAAAAAAATGGAAGCTATTCTTCAATCTGTTTACTTGAAAAGTAAATTTATTTTGGGTCATTCTAATGGCACAAATATTTTTGTGAGAACAAATAATGAATTAACTTATACATGATGCACATGTCTATTGATATTTTTAATCAATTTTTGAAAACATTTTGAATTATAAAATCACCAAAAATTGATAGCTCTTTTTCAAATAATTGTCAAATACATGCTGAATTGATTTATTTGTATTAATTCTTAGTAATACATGGACTTCTTTTGCAATCTAATACTGCTAGAATGTATTAATAGTGCATTGCATACTAACTTTATCGATATTTTTGTCAGCTTGCCCCATATAGTAATTATTCTCCATATGTTCAAACCATAAAATAGAAGAGTAAATTTATTTCTACCAACTTTTTTGGGACGTCTAATTTTGTGTAATATATACTTTAACCATACATTTATAAATCTATTATTTGTTAATAAGTTACAGGCCTAGCAGCTAGCACAAATGATGATAAATCTCTCATCTCTCTATGAAATATATATATATTCAAATCTCATAAAAAAATATTTAAAAATAAATAAATATTAAAGTTAACGATAATTCTTATTTCAAAATGAAAAAAATTATGGGCAAATGTCCACATGTACCGAAACATTTCTTATTGAAAAATAATACCTAATTATTAGAAATTGCTGAGGCTTTTGAGTAGTTGAGTTGGTGGACGAGTGCCCCACCAAATCAAAGTTGTTATTGCACGTTAATTATCATCGAATTGAGTTGCGTCTGAATTTTGAACAAAATTTAAAGTATATGGGGATATCTCAACTACCAATGACCAAAATTAGGTGCCACCTTATGAGAGGTACCATGGCAAGCAAGCCTTCTCGAACTATTTGTAATGCGACATGCTTGTTGTTACTTGTCTATGTTAATTTACATTGTAAATTTACTTCTTTTGATGTGTCTATATATTGTTTTGGGTAATTGTTAGAAAGTAAAATACGGTATAAAAATATCGCAGTGAAAGTATTTTCTTTGATCTAATTGTTCTAATCATATTTGATAAGTTTAAGCTCTTTTATAACGCCTCTCATATCATAAACCTTTAAATATTTGTTAGATGGAGATATATTACGAAATTAATCAAGTTTATCTCTCTGTTTCATAACCCAAGAGCCTTAATCTTGAGCATCTCGTGCAGGAACCATCCTTTTTCACTTCCAACATAAAAGAAAAAAACAATCATGGTGTTTTTCTCTCACTGTAAGTCTATCTAGAGAGTATCTAAAATAATTTTTTTATTAAACACATTTAGAGAGATGTCAAAAGATCAAATATATACAACATCAGATGAAAAGAAGCATTCAAAGAGTGAATACTCACATCATGTATGTGTCTTCACGCCAAAAATCCAACAGTAATTAATGGTGTTAACAGAAACATCATGTCAAAAATTAGTTGTTATTTCAAACGAAAATGCATTGCTGTGTCTGATTATTGAATGTTATCTTCTAAAAAAATGTACACAAATCCATGTATTAAAATAGCATCCATCTCTTCATCAATGCCATCCTCTACTTGATCTTGCAATAATTCCACATCTCCTGTAGCATGTACCGTCGTTTTCAATGTAAACCTAATTCATAAATTAATGTACCAATAATAGAATATCATAACACCTAATAATGATTTTGATGACCTAGGATTCTTTTAATTAATCAAACAAACCTTAATTTCTTTCTAACCATACTGATCACAAAACAACTATTTAAACACTATTTCAATTAATGTTTTTCTTTCGGTCACCTAAAGTTCAAAATAACCAATCAAAATTCTCTAACATTATAAACGACTCATTATAATAATATACAGTTAACCAATGCCAAATTGGTTATACATATGAATATTGAACAAAAAGATTATCTATATTTTCTTGGCAGTCACAAAAAAACACATTTTGTATCACATTACCATTTTGTTTTTAATGACTAACCAAACAAATGCTCCGATTTTTTTAAAGGAACTTTGCATTTCCAAATTTTTCCCATGTGTATTAATTTTTACACCCCCAAAATTTAAACATTTATTCAATGATTTAATTGAAAAGTCCTCATTAGACTCCCATCTTCATATTATTTTATCAATATTACTAGAAAGAAAGCCTTTTTTTTTTAAACAATATATGATACAAAATTTTGTCATTCTTGTGTCAAAATGCTTTGTATAGACCTAAAAAAACTTCAAAAAAATATTAATACCTTGTAAACATGATCACTTTTTTTTTTGGAGCGTAGGAGAGGCCATCAAATCATCACCCAATTTTAATTAACTAAAAGCAAAACGAGGTTGTAATAATAATAATATAATACTAAAAAGACTGAATGGACCTAAGAAATTGTATAGGATCAACTAATTTATTATTTATGGTTTTGACTTGCAAGAAATGGTTGAAGGATTTTTTGTCCGGGAGTCATAGTCAACTCTTATGGAAGTTTTACTCTGTCACTCACACATTTTTGTCATTCTAGAATTAATCATTTTAGACTCAAAATTTCACAAAAATATCAATCATATAAACTGAGTAATTTCTTCAAGTGCTGACAAAAATATATAGCCTGCGAAAGTTTTGAAATTTCAAATTAATGTAATCAAATTTTTCATGAAATAAATCATATTTATATATATTTTTTGGCATGAATTTTGAGTATAAAAAGTAGATATGTTAATAGTGTCTCAGTTCAATGAAAATAATTTAACTAATGTTGACAACCCTTTATAAATAAATTGAAATTCTGAAATCCAATAACCGTGATTTGAAGAATGTCCATATTTAACATTTAGTTGAAAGAATAATGAATTACATTCAAATTATATAAATTAGATTACATACACAATCAATTTACAAAGCTAATAATATTTTAACAATCTTTTAGAAATTATTTTCACTTCATTAAGTATTATCAAAATTATTAATTTAATTTGTTGTCTATTATCTGAAAAGCACTTGAAAAATAATATTAATAGTTGAAAGTCTTCAATCAAATTCCTGGGAAAATAAAAAAGAGAAGTGTGATCTTGTGACCTCTGGATATATTAATCCATTATTTGATTTGCAAAATCTTGAAAAAAGATCTTAAATATGAACAAAAAAACAACAAAATATTTGTGGCACGCCACAAGATTCACTATGTCATCAATGATTTAAATTGCAGAAGGGATAATGTTATTGGAGGTCTCTAAATTAATTTTCATCCAATGGCAAATTGATATCTGAATTTTTAATTCTAACAATCACCTTCCAAATTATGCAATTAGTGATAATTATCCCCCTCCCTTCCTCCGCCTCTCTAGTACTTAAGTTACTATATAATTTTCACTTTTAAGTATACAGTTATATTAATAGCCTTGGTTGTGTATTGTATCATATTTGAAATATTTATGATTTATGACATTTCTATTTACAAAAAGTTATTTTAAGAAAATTTTAGTAGTTGATCAAATATATAAAATACTAAAATGTTTATTATTTAAATTTTGTATTTATAATTTGTATGCTTTATTTTATTTTTGTAAGAAAGATATATTTCATAAATTCAAATGAATAAAACTATTTTCATTTATACCAAAAAATTAGCAAATATGAAAGTAAGAAATTATTATTATTTTAAAATTAATATTAACAATTGCAACGTACGTACGTAAACTAAAATAAACTTATTGAGGATGTTCTTATAATTTTATTCTTAAAGCTGAAAACTATATAATAAATTAAAATTATACGATTTGAGAGAAAGATAATTCTTAAAACAAAAAAAATTCAAAGATCAACTTACTTTTTTTTTTAAAAAAAAAAAAGGGTCCAGACCCACCGATTGGAAGGCTGAAGGCTGCACACCCCGCCAAATTGAAACTGAAATCGAAATCGAAATCGTTGACATTTTTAATTCCAGAAAGGTTTAACATTTTAATGCCATAACTACCATATGCAAGTTGACGATAAATGAGAGATGACGAGAAAAGGGTGATAAGAAATGAAATCCGAAAAAAACAAATATATATATCACCATAACTCGGTGTTTGTCGCGTTGCTTGTCTCCTACCTTGCAACGCAAGGCATTGAAAGGATTGGAGCCGAGGGATAGGGAAAAGACAAAAGCACCCTTCGAAGTTGGAAGCTTCTACACGACTGTTTCTATATTATAAGTGATCCTTCTCAATTCTCATCCGAGGGGATCTGATCCGAACCAAAACGAAAACAATGGATGTGTCGTGTCATCTCCTGGTTAGGATTTTCTGAGACGCTATCCCTGCTATATAGACTGTTACGAATGATCTGCTCGTCCTCAATGGACGTAAACTCCGTCGTGAAGGAGGGTGGGACCTGCTGTCAGTGACTTGTGACAAAATTAAATGATTTGATTCGTCATCGTCACGGTACTGTTCATGGCGGAGGAATGAGGTAAGATCGAACGTCACATCGTCTTAGCAAATGGACGCCGATAATTACGCACACTTAAGCTACTAAGTCACTCCCAATTTGCACCACAAGAGTAAATAAATAATTGGAAATAGAGGGTACTTTATTTTTTTTTACTATGTTTGGAGAATCTTTTTTATATATTAGCATTATAACGCGCTATAATTTTAATTTTAATTTTTAAGTTGTATATGATGTTTTTCCTCAGTTTCAAGATATATAGGATGAAGATACATTGACAATATTTAATTTGATAATTTTGATGATTGTTTTTTAATTAAATTAAAAAAAAAATAGAAAAAATATTTATTTACTTATTTTTGAACTTGCAGATTGATTGTGTTTCAAATTTCATATAATGTAACTATATTTGATATTCAATTGAAGACCATTATTTTTGGACCATTGTAAATTTAAGGAATTTATAGTTTTTGATGAAATATCAACTGTTACTTAAATTATAAAATTTAAAATACAATATATTTATATTATTTTTCTATTTTATGATTTTTTTTTAATCTATTTGTAAAATTATTGTCAAGATTATTAGGTTAATTAAGCATTGTAAATGAATTCTTACCCAAATATATTACAAGCAACACTTATAGTGTTTAAAAAAAATTAATTCACTTTCACAACTTGCATCCCTTGTCTGGATATTAGTGGAATGTTACAATTCTCTCACAATTATCATGTGTTTAAATTAAATGAAATGATTTGTTACCATACCATCAATAGTTAATATATGATTTAGTACTATATAAGAATGACATCAAATTACCACTAAATCATTAAAGTATGGAATCCAGTAGACCAAAGGAGATTAGCTAATGGAAAAAGAGAATTTTTTTTATCAACTTATTCTATTGAAAGCTACTACAATTTTGGAGATATATCAAGTGGTTCAATCATCTCTTTTTCAACTTACTTGCTATCAAAAGTTCGTTGCAACTATTTATTAAATAATATAAAAATATATAGATGTGATCTTGAAACCTAATTTGAGATGCTTAAAATGAACAAAATTATTAGTTGATGCTATCAAGTGGTGCTCCATGACTGCATAAATAGTGTCTTTTAAATTATTGAATTGATAAATGAAAATAATGGATCAAGCCATTCAATATGCTAACCAAAAACCGAAATTATAGATCAATTAATTAATTAATAAATAATACATAATTTATGAAATTATTGTTGAAATGGACAACACAATTATTTTTTCTACACCTTAGTCCATAAATGAAACCAAAAAAAAAACATGTGAACATACTTCATAACAAATGAATCTTTTCTAACTTATATATATGACCATTAACTTATAGACACAAAATATTTGTAAAAATCAGTCCTGCAATATCCAATATCCTTTCAATATTTAAATCTTTATATTTTTGAGGCACCATGTAAATTCTTTATATTTGCTCCTTTTATTTTTCCCTCTTTTATTTCCAAGGTGCAAATTGGGGTTCAAACTAGTGGGTACGCGTAGCTTGTTCTCTCCTCCCGCGCAGCAATCAGCCGCCCTGACGCCTTCCCACAAGTCAAGCACGAGGTTTGAATAATCCTCACCAAAACTTCCACGATCTTCTGTGTCTGAATTGACAATACCATTGGTGCTGCATCAGGATTCGGGAGCGTAGTTTCTCCAAAATGTCAGAGATATTCCAACAAAATCAAACATCTGGCGCGCCACAGAAAGAATTAAACTCGTAGCATCTATCACTTGGCCACTTGTCCGAGCTAACAATAACATTAGTCCTTGCCCCACCTCCATTACTAACTCTTTTTCTTTCTCTAAAGTC
Source organism: x Bolboschoenoplectus mariqueter (assembly GCA_037678475.1). NCBI lineage: Eukaryota > Viridiplantae > Streptophyta > Magnoliopsida > Poales > Cyperaceae > x Bolboschoenoplectus > x Bolboschoenoplectus mariqueter. Next base: position 1,570,638 of record CM075236.1, on the reverse strand, counting down.
TAAACTAAACATCAATATTTCCATTTTTCACACCTCAATCCAAATCTCTCTCTCTCTCTTTCTTCTCTAATGGCCTCTTCGACAGAGAGCACAGAGGAAAACCGACAACCAAACTTCTCCTTCTCCTCCTCCCCTTTCGCAGTGTCATTCTCCGAGCTCCTCGCCGGAGTCGCCTCAGAGCACGCTCAACCCGACAGCCAACCGAAATCTCTGCTCAGTAGGCGAGCCGGCGTGCCGAAATTCAAGTCCATCTCTCCTCCTTCTCTGCCTCTCTCTCCTTCTCCTTTCTCTCCTTCTTCCTTCTTCGCCATCCCGGCTGGCCTCACACCAACCGACTTGTTAGACTCCCCTGTTCTGCTCTCTTCTTCTCATGTAAGTTTTAATTATCCCCTCTTTATTGATTTCTTTCAGTTTTGATTTTGATTTTGTTACAATTATAGGTTTTTGTACTTCATCTACTGCAGTTAGAATAACTTATCATGTGTGAATTGTGACAATTGATAACTTATTAAGAAATCATTTTATCATAATATATATTTTCACAGATACTGCCATCTCCAACAACTGGTGCTTTTCCAGGGAAGGCTCTCAACTTGAGAGAGAGTTCTAATAATTCTATACAAGGATTGAAAGAGGAAAACAGACCCTCCTCTGATTTCTCATTCCAAGACAACACCAAGCCCCAATTCTACCAAGTAATTGCTTCTATCACTTAAATGTTCTTTTGTTATTGAATTTAACCTATCATTTAATATCTTTAATTTTATATCAATTAATATAATATTATTTTGTTGCGGATCATAATTTAAGCAATTGTCTCTGTATTAACTAATGCAGCAAGAAGAACCTGTAAACAACAACAACTCCACTGAGATTTCAGCCGAACAAAAATCAAACTCGATCCAAACCAACAATCAAGAATCAAATGGCGAGATAAAAGAACAGAATAAATCGGAAGACGGATACAATTGGAGAAAATATGGGCAGAAGCATGTGAAGGGAAGTGAGAATCCGAGGAGTTACTACAAGTGCACTTACCAGAACTGCCTGACAAAGAAAAAGGTCGAAAGAAACCTACAAGGCGAGATCACTAAAATAGTATACAAAGGAAGCCACAATCATCCATTGCCAGTGGCTACAAGAAGGAACTCTCATTTGATATCCCAACCTTCATTAAATGAATCAAAACCACTCGATTCGGTTGGAACGCCCGAGAATTCATCAGTAACTTTCGGAGATGATGATGCTGACATGAGCTCTCAGAGGAATACTACATGTGAGGACGAACTTGATGAGGAACCAGATGCGAAACGCTGGTAATCTTTTTTTAATTATATTATTAGCATCTAGAAATGCATAAGAACCTTATATATATATTGCGTTTTTTTTTTAATGAGTACCTTTTAAGGCGAACTAAACAGATCAGTTATAATAGTTCCAGTTACCAATTAACCAGCTTCAACTGCTGGTTCTTTTCTATAGGTATTTTGGTTAGAGATTACTGTCTGGTAGAAAAAATGTTACAATTGAATGATTAATAGGTACCGTATATACCAGCAACTAATCCAGTTCTGCTGTCTTTGTTCTTGTTCTTGGTTTTTTTTATTTTTTTTTATTTTCTCTTGTGGGGCATGATTATCAGTGTCTAATTAAGATGAGTAGAGACTTATTAAATTGCATTTACAATTGCTATGACATCAGGAAAGAAGAAGGTGACAACGAAGAAAGCTCTATTTCAGGGAGACAATCAGTGAAGGAGCCGAGAGTGGTGGTTCAAACATTGAGCGAGATTGATATACTCGACGATGGTTACCGGTGGAGAAAATATGGACAGAAAGTTGTAAAAGGCAATCCTAACCCAAGGTAAATGCTTATTTAATATGTTCATGAACTTTTTAAGTTTGTAAAATTTCATGAGGTGAATCCTATTATTTTTTCTGATACATGGCAAATACTTTTGAGGTATAACTCAATTATTGTTAATCATGAACTCCGATAAGTGACAATATTTCTTCATTTACCATTTGTTGAGGCCTTATTAATTTTTTTTTCTTAGGTTGCTTTAGAGCATTTCTTCTCTGTTGCTTTGTGTTTGTTCATTTTCTTGACATGCTTTTTGCTTAGAAGAAAAGTTTTCTGGTTTTTATTACTGGTAAAGTGGTCATGTTTGGTCAGAAGTTCCAGTTTGGCCCTTAAAAAAATAACATAATAGACTACTAATTTATTTCCATGAAATAGGGAGGAAAACTAATGCTCAAGAAAATAGTAAAATAATATGTAATATTTTGAGTTAGCACTAATCTTGTCCCTGTTTTGCAACTCAGGAGCTACTACAAGTGCACAACCCCCGGGTGTCCCGTTAGAAAGCATGTCGAAAGGTCATCACAAGATCCGAGGGCTGTGATCACTACATACGAAGGGAAACACAATCACGACATCCCTACGACTCGTGGTAATGGGTCGGCCAACAACATAAACAGACTTCTTCCGAACAATCTAAACAACAACATGGCTATCAGATCAGCTGCTATGAGCAGTTTCAATAATCACCTCGTGACCGACCCGATTTTCGGTGCCAGAATAAATGCACAAAAGAACGAAGCACCTATTACACTGGAGATGTTGCAGGGTCCGGCAATTTATTTTCCGAGCTATGATACTTCCATGAACGCGAGTTACATGAACCAGAATAATGCTGGACGAGCTAAAGATGAACCTAGAGAAGACATGCGCATGGATCATTTCCTTGGTTGATGGATCATATAAGTGTGTTAGTTGGAGACTGATTGTATCTATATTTATGTAGAAAGCAGGGGTTTCTTTGTATCTTTTCCTTCTTTTTTATTATTTTTGTTAAAATACTAGGTTTAATTTGTAGTGAATATATACGAGCACGAGAATACATAGTTGTAATTTGTTCGTTTATTTGTCATGGCATGACGACGTTAGAAATACAGGTATTTTTGTTACCAATTTTATATAGTGTAGAAAATAGAAGATATATAGTCACGAAACTTTTGTTACTTTTACCATAGCAGAATCGGACAAAAGGTATTTCAAATTCCAAAGTGCAATATTCTGAGTGTAGTTGTGATTACAAGACCTCAAACCTTCTTAAGCACTTCTACATAAACATGAGAAGAGCCTGTCTTGGTGAAAAATAGAAGAGCATTTTAACAATTCCTTTTTTTTATTCAATTAACTTTAGAGCAGCTTCTAGGATGAAGTAACTTTGATGAAATAAATGATCCATTTAATTCACCTTACCATACCAGGTGAAATAAGGCTTAATGCAGAGGAGGAAGGCAGAGGAAAAGACAATCAAATTTGTTTAAGTTGTTTTACTTGTTTCACAACATTAAAATTTTAAAGTACAGAAAAAAAAAGAGGAGAAAAAATGTTTTACACAAACTTGATCAAATTTATACCTCCAAATTAAGGTGTAAAATTTTATCTTCCTCACACTTATTCTCTCCCCCCTTCTTCCCCCTTCCTCCTCATTTGTAGAGCACAGTACAAGCAGTTGACTGGCACTCTCTACTTTAACCAAAGAGTATAAATTTCCTTTTGGCAATTTTGGCAATTTTGGAGATTTAACTATAAATTAACACCTGTAATCATCCAAAGCAAAATATAAAACACAGTAAAAACACACACAGGCGCACAGACAGCAATTACCAGTTTTCCTAATCTGTTATTTATTTTGAAATTTTACAAAAATTTACATGTTCCCAACACAATTCCATCTACCATCCTCTCAAGCAGAAATAACAAAAAGAGCAAATTACATGTAATTAAGAAAATAGCAAATTAGAAACTACACTGAAAGGGGGATTTTCTTTTCTCTCTCTTCACTTAGGCTGATGGATCGTCCTTGGGCTAATTCTATGGCCCACAAATTTCGGCGCTTTCTCGACATATCTCGGCACCTCTGCCAAGCCGCGCGATTGCCTCCATTTCTCCAGTCCCCACAGCACCAGCTCCTCTCCAGTCTTATCCTTCCTTTCCTTGCTCTCATTCTCCTCTTCTACATCCAAACCAAAACAAAAAGAACTTAAAATTTACAAAAATGTGAAAAAATCAAAGAAAAATTGAATCAGGAGATGAAGATTGAAGAAGGCGCTCACCGTGCGAAGGGTAGAACAGCGAATCGACATCGTCAGGAAGGGTAGGATCGTAATTTTCCACAAGTTCAGGGTCGAGGAAACACTCACGAAACCAGTAGTCGCGAAACCAGGGCGTGGTCTCTATCAGCTGCCACCACTCCAGCGAGTAATCCTCGACGGCGCGGTACGCGACCGGTACGAACGGCGCGGCGTACGGATTCAGACCAGACACTCTCCTCCCAGAAATTACCTCCATTGCCACTGGATCTGTACCTGATGATATTTTGGATTGGGGATTTGACAAATAGCTTAGAACGGTGATGCTTATCTATAGAATTGGAAGTTATGAGAATGCCCTTGGGTTACCATAGAATTGACGAAGAGAGTCCGTGGTTGAAAGCCAATTATTTGGGGACTGAATAGGGGTAATTTCGTAATGTAAAAAATGAGTCAGTGTTGTGCTTATCCGGTTGGGAGGGGTGACAGCAAATGGTTTTTTATGATGCAATTCCTGATAAGAGTCGGCCCCTAGGAAAAGGAAAAGGGCGGATATTTTAAGAAAAAGATAAAGTGCTTGTGGTTGTGGGTCCCATTTCAATCAATTCGTTGGAAAAAGTGCATGTGAAAACCATTTCAATATCAACACTTTTTTCACTTTTATTGTCGTAAGAAAAATGTTTTATGATGGTAAAATGGGTTACGTAATGTCATCTGGGCTGTCAATTTACTGGGCCAAAGCCCAGATTTGATGGTGCCTATCTTTGTTACTACTTATTTTCTTCTTATCAGGATAAAATAAAAAAACAACTGTATATTGATAATAAATCTCACTCTCACTCCGTGAGATAAATTTAAATCTCATATAAAATATTTAAAAATAAATAAATATCAATATTAACGAGTAATCACAATAGCTTAACTAATTACCAAATATCTTCACTAGATGTACAATTTCCTCTCAATCAAACCGTAGAGCACGAAACTAAATCCCAAACAAAAAAAAATCAGTATCATACAATGATAAAATGAAATAATAATTGATTAAGGGAAACAAACAAACATGCATGACTCATATATACGGCTGTTTGCACAGCTTAAATCCAGATATTAGGGATGACAAGGCAAGCGCAACAAATGCAAAGAACGCCATGCTTATAGAGGCGGCAGACGAGTCGGTAAATATGTTGTCTACTCCCTCTCGCATCCGATTTGTGATTGGAATCGCGGCCGACAGTGCAGACATGAGCAGGTACGCCGTCACCTGAGAAAAGCGATATGTTTTTATTCGTTACTTTGATGTTGGTCAGAAGATGTCATATTTAAATCCTTACTTTAAACAAGATGTCATGTTTAAATCCTTACTTTAAACAAGATGTCATGTTTAAATCCTTACTTTAAACAAATATAAATAACTAGCATGTATTACATGGTTGTGCCAAACCTCTTTCTATGACTATACTTCCAAGTATTGAATCAAGTAATAATTTTCAATTTAATTAAGGCACAAAAGGGGCATTCACACTATTAGAAATACTTTGCTTATTGCTCTTGTAACTAATAGTTTGAATCGCAAGGATCGATATGCAAGATACTAAAAGCAAATATGACCTGATCACCGGCGAAGTCGACAATTCCACCATAACGAGCTGGAATTGGGTCAGTGCCACCACTGAGACGGTGCACATGCCTTATCACTTGTGCCATCGAGTAAAGAAATGCCAATACTCCAATTGCAACTATATACCTACAAATTAAATTACTTTTACATATGAATTACAAGAAATCACAAGTGATATAAAAAGAAAATGTACCAGAATGAGAGCTCAATTGATTTGAATGTGCATTCAGTGATTTCATTTATCTAATCAACAATAAACTCACCTATACTCTTCGTATTTGCCAAATTCCTTCCAATCACCATGCTTATTGGAAGCCATGACCAGGAACGATATCACAGACAAGAGCCACGCGGCAACTCGGAGCAACAGTGCCGCCTTGTCTAACAAATCCTCCCTTCTCCACCGCCTCACAACGGCTGTCACCGCCGCCTCTCCGCTGCCTTTGCCAGTGGCACTGATCGTCGGCGCGGCGCCTGATCCTTTTTCTAGGTCAGGTGGAGGTGACGACTCAGGTAGTGTTTCTGGCATGGGGTTGTCAGAAACTGCAGCCACGCGAACCGAATTGAAAAGGGCAAGGACAACAACTAATTTGAAATCGAGTAGAAGAGAATTGGTGGTGATTGGCGCGCGGGAATAACGAGAAATTAAGGGAAATTTTTTATTTCCGATGGATTTGGCGAATCGTTCGGAAGACGAGTGAAGGAATGAATGAAGAATGGGCTTTAGTGTATTTTGGTTACACCTGGAGCGTATTTTCAGGAGCTTAGTACTGCTTTCTTTAGCTAAAATGATGCTTAGTTTAGTTCGAGAATAGATTTGATGGTGTATATCTTAAATGGTAATCCAGGACTATTCTAAACTTTTCGATAATGGAATCGAGTACCGAACGCGCCAAACTGTTTTTGCGCACTCCAGAAAACCCCAGACCATGACATATTGTTAGAATGACATGTGGGACCCGCAGAAGGGGATGTGAATTTCGTCGGTGATGAGGTGGTGGCCCATGTGCAGTAAGTACAATGTTGTAGTGGTTGTGGCGTCCACGTCACCGAGCTGGCTTGAGGAAGGTTGTGCTATGAAAAACAAACAGAAAGATTTTGTATTTTTTTTTTCACCATGAATGATATTGTTTGATCCGATGTAAGTATTTATATTCTGTTACTTTAATCACATTCCTTATTATTATACTTGGTACAATTTGTTCCATCTGTTATTGTTTTCAATATTGAAGTTCCCTCGGCAGACACTAACGAAAAAGAAAATATATCCTAAATTTACTTGTTACATACAAATTATCTCAATTATTTCAAACATTGCATGAGAGGCCTATGCATCAAAAACCAACAGGTATTTGATGTGTGGCACTATTTCTCTATTATGAATATGATATGTAGTTAAAACTAAAGGTGCCATTCACATCGTCATGAGTAATTGAGACAAAAACCAATTGATTGAGTTGTACTAGGTCAACTCATAGCAACTACTGGTAACTGGTGCTAACCAGGTTGCATGCATGATGATACTGGTACGGATGGTATAAATCTATGTATGGTGCATATCTATATACGTAAAGGTTTAAGCCTAGCAGAAGTATATAAATCTGAGAAATATTAGGAGGCTAGCATGGGTATGTATGAAGGTTATTAATTAATGGGATGCAAGAAAACTTGAAGTGTCTTACAAGAGAAAGTTCCTTAGGAGATGGTTGTCATATTTGAACATTTTCTCAGAAGGAATATCATAATTATTTTTCATTTTTCATCTCTAAGTACTTTTATGTTTGATCAACTTTCTAAAACAAAAATTAATTAATAAACCAATGTGCATTTTACAACAGCCAAACAATCTTTCAAGTCACCTTCAGTTTAATGTAGGCAATGACCTACTTATATAAAAAGATAAAATATTAAAAAAGATTATTTTAAAGTTTAAGCCAAAGTAAGTAAAAATGTATTATGTAATGGTTAAGTGGTATTGCGCTATTAGCTAAAGTACTCATTCTAATTAAGAAATCAATCACAAATTTTACGAAATATATTTGAATTAAGTGAAAGATTCATTTTTATTTCTTAAAACTTCAGAATGATGACATATTTATATACATAATGCAAAAAAAAATCACCAATTACATTTGTATTATAGTCAGATTATAAAATTTAATCTTGAAGAATTTATTTTCGAATCTCTAACTTGTCACTTGTCATGGAAGTCCATTAATTTATGATTTATCTTTTAAGCACTATAATCTACTTTCACTACCCATGGGTTGCATAGTAGGTATTTTATAATTGAGGAATCTGTTTTAATCGTTTTTTTTTCCTTATAAAAAGATGAGAATCAACTTTCAAATTTCATATTTAATCACTTTTATTCTAATGATAATTTTTTTTTACTGAGCTGTGTGGTGTATTATGACAAATATTCTTGCATCGTTTGATGTCAGTCGAACAAACTGTGCACAGCTAAGAAGATTAAAAAAAAAACACAGAGAGAGAGAGATCCTTGGCAGCCTCTATCAAGCTTTCAAAAAAAATAAAAGAGAGAGAAGGTTTTAGAAAAAGAATAACTCTGACAAACAATATTTTTTTATGTACATTTAATTCTTATTATATATATTTTATAAAATACTATTCAAATTATTAAATTAAATTATAGATTTTTTTTTCTGAATTATTTAGATAAGGCGTGCATTGAATTTGGATTAATTTGAAATAGATTTGGTCATCCATTAAATATTTATTTTTTTTAACAATGGAGTTTTAGTGGCTTTCTGATTAATGACCAATCAAATACTAAATCGACTCAAATTTAATACATCCCTTTTAGACATTAAGAACACATTTAGTTTTTTTTTAAATAATTTGTTTTTTTTAATATGTATCGAAAAAATAGAATAAACCATCAAAATTGAATATATGTTAGAATTATTCAAAAGAGAGGATTATCACTAAAAACTTAAAGGAAGCCAAACTGATAATTTTTTGATATATTATACTAAATATTTGATTTTTTTAATTACACATATACAGTTATCCACTTTGACCAACAGTAAGTTACCACCTAGTTGCATCCATTAACGATGATTATATTTATATTTGAACAATTAATCTGCATAAAATTTCAATCTAAATTAAGGGCTTCAAATTTTTGGGCTTTAAAATGTACCTATGACAGTCATGGATCATGTCTTCCTCAATTTTGGGCCTAAATTGTTGTCAAAAAATTGTATTGGACTAGTAGAATTTTTTACGCCTCTTTTAAAATAAAAGTTGAAATCCAAATTTCTTCCTAAAAAAAACGAGTTAAGCTGATATTTTTTTATTTTTTTTAAAATAAAAATTCCGTTAGTCTCAATATTTATTTATTTTTAAATATTTTTTACGAGATTTAAACATGCGTCTCTCATAAATAAATAAAGTGTATGACTACTGTATTAGGATTGCGGTTCAGTTAAGCTGATATTTTTTAAGTCAATTTTCCTAGGCAAGTTAGATTTCTAGCTGAAATTGTTTCCTTTTTTTCTTTTTTTTTAGACACAGAACTCCTTTTTGGTTACACATCAATTCCAATTTTTTTTAATTTGGTTTCAATGAAGGAAAACCCCCAAAATCTTCTCTTGAGGATCATAAACCATATTAAGTTGTCAGAATAATATCTTGTTATTTATTAACCAGTCAATTGTTTAATTTCTTACTCTAACAACTAACTCTGATCGAGGTTGATCTTATTGAATTTGAATATCTTACTAATCTAACAAAGTTGAAATAAATCAACAGTTTCCCATTTGTTTTTATCTTAATGCACGTATGGTGTACCTTGTTTACAGGGCAATCATTTGAGAAAAAAATATCATATGTTTATTTATTTATAGATCCCAGAATTCTATACCATTTTATTCATTAGCTTCTTAGCTGTCTCTGTAATAAACAAATTTCTATAACTAGTAGTTGTTATTGGATCCGTTTCACCTTATATAGAGAAAATAAATCCAAGAATAATTTTATTAATAAGGTACAGAGAATAATTCTACTTTTTTTTTCAAAATAATGTAGCCAATATTTCTTAAAGAGGTGTGATAACTGCACTTCTTATCTATATCTCAGATGTGTTTATATTTTTTCAGAAAATATTTGTATCTAATAATAAAAGTATTTATACCTTATATTATTATCATTAAAAATTATACAAGTTGTATTTTTACTTAAGCAATAATGTTTTTAACTTGATTTTTTTCTATAATCATTTAAGAAAGAAAAATTAATAAATATTTTCTATACTAACTATAAACACTTATAAATTTAGATATAAATAAATTATTTATTTTGTACAAATACTTTTGTTGTGCAGATAAAAAATACAAAACGTGAGGTACAAGAATAATTTATCTTTCTTAAATTATCTGATAATTAATTGAATAGTACAATACCATAAGTACAATTAGTATTTGGATTGGTGTACTTCTAGTTACATAATATCAGTTCGGGTAACAAACCTATTAATATCCACAACCCGTTACAAGAATTTTAGTCAATAGTCCAAACAAATTTTCTAATAAAGAATTGTAACATTAGCTGTACGGGAATTAATTACTGGTCTCAGAATATGCAACGAATATGGCCAAATTCACGGGGGAAATATATAAAATTTGAACCAACTAATATAGTCTAAATATCACATTATTAGCTTGCACAGATGTCCAAATGGTAATCAAGTATTTGTGTTTTTATTCCACCAAATTTATGCTTTAATTGAGAAAAGTTTAGAGTTTAATTACACCAATTAATTTATCATCCCTTAAATTATTTTAAAGCAAAAAAAGAAAGAAAGAAATCATTGTAGAGGAGATGTTATTGATCAAGTCTGAGAAATATCCCAGCAAAAATTCAAAAAATCTTTAATTTGCCTTTTTGGTTTCTTTTATTCTTCGTTGGGGCCTTCTATATGCAATTATAATTGCTATCCGAATTTTATCAAAAAATATTTATCAAAATAATTACTATACCAAAAAATAGTTCAACCAAGAAAGGTTCAAACTATAAGGTACCAAAATTGGTACTGTACTACCTTATACCTGGATTGAGATAATAATTCTTAGAACAGACAAAATTTTCATATCTTTGTCCTATTTCCTATATATATATATATATACAACATTTAATCTTAATAAAACAGTGAAATTGTTACACCCCAAGTTACACAACACACTAACATTCCACAATAAACAAAGCATATAACAACCATTACAAACTCAAAATATGAATATATATATAAGCTTAGATCAGCACCTTCAACTCCAGTTCAAAAAACATTTCACAAGTATATACCATACATTATACATAAAAGGAAAAAAGGAAAACAGAAACAAGAAAAATCCAACAAACTAAGATCAAATTCACAACCAGCAAACCATGAAAAAACTAGGAATTAATCAGCGCACGACGGCTCAAAGATCTTCGCTTATACACTCGAGATTCGGTTTCCAGTCCGACAAACGGCTACTCATCCTTCGGTGGTGGCCCACGTTACCATCCCTCTCTAAATCAACACTTGCACTCTCCCCCTTCGCGGTTCCTGCCATGACCGTGCCATGTTTCCTCATCCTCTTAGTTTGCTTCGCGTTCTTTTCCGATGCTGACTTGCTCGGTACCAAGAAGTATATATGGCCGCGCTTCAACTCAGTGTCCGGCGAGAGTATGGCAATCCAACGGGACACGCCTTGTTCCGCGGACGGTTTAGTCAAGATGTAGTTCGGATGGATGGTTAGGATTTGACGGACGGTGATCGGGGCGCTGTACTCCTCGATCTGGCCATTTAAATGGACGACTCGGATTAGATCGAACGCACCGAAGGGGAGGACACATGCCACAAAGCATCTAAGGCTGTTGCCCATCCCCTACCTAGCCTGTGATCTCTCCTCTCTCTCTCTCTCTCTCTCTCTCTCTCTCTCTCTCTCTCCCTCCCTCCCTCCCTCCCTCTCTCTGATCTATCTTTCTCTTTGTATATATATTAATATGTGATAAAAGGGAATAATACTAAATAGAGTGATGATGTGGTGAGGTGTTTATATATGGAGGTGTGGTCATTGACTGCTAGTGCTCACAGCTTGATTACGCTGTGGGACTCGGTTTTAGTGGTTCGAGTGGGGAAATACAATATTTGTTTTTTTTAAGGATTATTTAATGAAGAGTGCTAACTGAGTTAGTTGGAGCCTAGTTTGGAGAGGTAGCAGTTGATCAAGGGAATTGAAGGGAAAAAATTTTAGTAAGAAGTTTTAGCTTAAATGTAACAAATGATTGAGTAAATATTTGAATTTGTAACGGCACTGGGCATTTTTTGTTAGTGAGATTTTAATTTAAGCTAGAACATTGATCTATGAATTTATTTTTTTATTTACAAATGTACCAAGTCTTTCAATTTTAATTTCCATAAGAATTTTCTCAGTGATCAGTTAGTCGGATAAAGAAGGATCAAGTCTTTCAATTTCTGTTTTCATAAAATATTTCAGTCTTAAATTTTCAATTTTAGATAAAGATAAATCAAGTCTTTTATTAATTTATGTCATTATTTTTTTTTTAAATCTTCATGTACAGCGTGAAGTTAAAACATGCTTTTGGTACTGATATACCATGTTGCGGTACCACGCAGATGTATTCAGATATTTCTAATATTTGCAGTTTCTATAAATTTTAATTTAGTGGAATTGAAACTCATAAAAAAATTAGTGGTATTTTTCTATGATAAGATTCAATACCACAAATTTGTGGTAGTACAAAATGCCACAAACTTATTTTTATTTATATTTCAAAATTTAGAATTCAAATATTGAATTAAAATCATTGATCACGTTCATTTTCAAGAGAGATGTATATATGCACATAAAGTTTTATGATTTTTAAATTTCAAATCATACTAGATAAAATATCAAAAAATGAATGTATTAAAATTAATCAATCATAGTTAATAAGATTTCTTCGTTTTTTTATCACTTGATTTAGTATACAATAAAAATCACAAAATTTTCCATGCATTCATATCTCATGAAAATGAGTAAGATCGACAATTCGGGTTTGTGAGAACTAACATTTGATCTAGTGGTAAAGATAATATTTTTCATGTAGGAATTGCAAGTTAGAAATCCGGATATGGATTCTTTATGAACATTTAAATTCGAGTGACTTAACCCTCATCTTTATCTCAAAAAAAATTTTGGTTTGTTATTTAGATTTAAAATTCATAAATTTAAAAAACAAATTTAAGACATTTTGTAACACCACAACCTTATGAAATTAAAATTCTCCTCTTATTTTTATATATACAACTAACATGAAAGTAGATAAGTTGATCTTTGACAAAGTTGGAATTGCAAACACGGAGTAGAGATCATTCTCATATCATTCAACGTGTGTTCGATAAATATGACATGATCAATTATATCCGGTTGCAGGTGGCATTTTTGTCGTTAATTAAAAGAAAATCTATCTGGTGATTGGAATATTTCTTCTTCCAATAACCATTTACATACAAAAGATATTCCACTCATTCCATTTCATTGGAACAAAAAGGGGGACCTAGCTAGTTGCAAAATTATTAGGATCTAGATGCATGTAATATTTCTCTCTATATCATCATTACACTCTAATTAATCATCTTCCACACAAGTTCAGAATTTATTCCACTCATTCGCACTCTCTTTTACTGCATTTTAACATTTTGAAGAGTGCCAAAAAATATTAAAGAAGCAAAACAAAGAAGAAGAAATATATGCAAAAATGTAATAGGTAGTCTATCAAGTGTGGTAAAATTAATTGGAAAGCCTATTAACTATACAGCAATTGGTTAAACTAATTCTTCAGTTCTGTCAATATTTAATTGAGGGACAAATAAATTTCAAGATGCATCAAAGTTATAAATATATAAAGGAGGTTGCGTTTTTAAACTTTTTAACGATGCCATATCATCCATATCTTCAATCATCATGATTATTATGCTACCTTTCTCAATTATTTTGATAAAAAAACTCATGTTTTTACATGCTTCTTTTCTCATGTAAAGAAGAATATGATGTGTCCGAATTACAAGAAAAATACTTAAAAGTAATACAAATATTTTTTTTTCTCTGCAGGAATTGTTGTGCTACTTATTATTATATATGTTTGTTAAAAGATATAAGATTTATTTGTATTCAACTTTGTGAAATGTAAGATGTTTTATATAAGTTTTCTTAGCCTAACAATGAACTTCTTTGTTCAAATTAAGAGATATTCTCTTTTTCAGAACGAAATCCTGAAAATAATTCAAATTTAATATATAACCTACAAAACTTTACTCAGAGGACATATTCATGATGTTACTTTTTTTATTCTTCACAATTATTTTTCCAATTGCCAAGTTGTTCATATCATTTTTTATATCCACCGACCTAAAGATCAAAACAAATGTTCCATTAGTTTTTGTCGTAGCTTCTTTGAATTAGCGGACTTAATACTTGCTTGCCTTCCTTCCACCAAAGTAGGTGAAATATGCAAAGTTGCTTCTTTGAATTAATTAGTTCATCCAATTTATGTACAAATGTTAATCCAACAAGTAGTATCACATTGGATAGAACTCTTTAAATGGGAACTTTTAACTCTTTATTTATTTCTTTCTTTCTTTTCCTTTTTTTTATGGAAGAGAAGGGATCAAGTTACTTCCTTTCACATAAATTCTCACAAATGCTAGATTTAAAACTTGCAATTGCTTATACAGAAATCATTGTGATAGCCACTAAATTAGATTTAAGTTTCAAAATTAAAAATCCTACGTACTGTAAAATTCCGTATGAAGAGTGTTACGATTTAAAAGAGATTATATCAGAATACACGATATAACCTCTTTAAAAATATACATGTTCGTAGCTAGATGTCATCAATTACTTTAAGAAATTATTCCGTAATGTATATGGAAATTTATTTCTTGAAAAATTATAACCAATAAAGATATAAAGCCCTTCTATATTGAAAGTTGCAAGTTCAAAACTTAATTGAAAAATCTCTTGTAGATACTAAAAATTAAAAATCTTGATCCCTTCTTTATCACCAAAAAAAAAGAACAAAATATATAGAGCTAACCAGTTCCTTACAATTCATAAGCATGCAAGATTTTAATTATTCAAACTTTGTATACTTATTCATAATGTATTTGTATCCCTTACTTCTTAAAAAGAATGACTCTATTATTTTAATCTAAATTGTTGTATTAAAAAGAACTGATTGGATCGATCCAATTTAGAACTTAAGAGGTCATTTTGGATAACTTTTTTATCGGTTCATTTTAATTTTACTAATTGAATCCAAATAATAAAACTCTATTTTTCTATTTGAATAAGTAGGTAATACCAATCCAACTCATGGATTCTACATATATAACATTTGCAGCTAGGCAAACACCTATTACCCCTATATACAGTAGTATAGTTTTTCTAGTACAAAGTAGTTTGATGCAAAGCATTTTGATTAGTTGTTTATAGTCCAGGATCGATGAGTTTTATCTGCCACTAAACAGCACTAATAAGACATAAAGCCATACTAATTATTTATTTACATATAAGCCCAGCTAATTATTTATGACACATCCAGCTGCGTTTGCTATATATATCTATAAGCGGCTCAATTATTGTGTTTCATGAGGTTTGAATAAAACTGGAATTATAATTGCTTTCTCGCATTCGGCGAAAGAGAAAGAGAAAGAGAAAGATTGATTAATTATTTCAATAATTAATTAATTAACATGACAGATGTGTTTTACTACTCGTGTGGGCTGTACCATGACTCCATGAGGTGCTTAGATTAGATTAGATTAGATTAGATTAGAATAGAATAGATAGGTCAAAAAGACACATATAGAGAGGCTGGATTAATTAGTGTTGAACTTAAACAAATTAAGAGAGATTATATATAATTTGTGCTTAATGATGATGAATGATTGCAGAGCTTTGTCTTTATGGAAGTGGTTAGATTGGGATGCGTGCATATAATCCGTTGGAGAACGTGGCTTGCAACTTGCAAATATGTCTCATGTCTACCCCCCCCCCCCCCCTCCAAAACCCCAAATTTAATGTAGGGGAAATATATTTCTTGTGTCTATATATCTACAACTTGGCGATATATATAGATTATAGAGTATTATGTTATGTTATGTTAGGTTATGTTATTGAGTAGGAATTGACAAAAAAAAAACATTGTTATATTAAATAAACCATACAGTAATATTGCATGGTAAACTCAAGTAGTAAGCCTCTCTTTGGGCTGCTCCCTCTTCATTAATTCTTCTTCTGCTATTATTATTATTATTATCATCAGATATCAGATTAGTAAATGTGACAAGTACTTCAATGTAGAGAGACAGTGTATTAATTAGGCTGAATTTGCTCTTTTAATTTAGGCTTACATTTCATGTGCATCACTGCACTGGGCCTCAGTTTCTACTCTTTTTTTGGTCTCTCTTTTGTAAATTAAATTTCTCACTCGTGTAGGCCCAAAACAATAACATGAGCACCTCTTACAGCTTATCACCAAGGCTGTGCTTTAGAAATTAAATTGACATGAGAAATTCCCCATCTATCCTTCAAAAACTTGTATTTTTTCAGACATGTTTCAATGCTACTTTGGTTGTAAAAGATAATTACACTGTGGTTTTACAATTAATCTCTGCTTAATTGCTTGTGACAGCAAGTCTCTGATCAGAAAGATTCCTTCAATCAATGGCAAACCTGACACCGTCATCTATTTTTATATAATTTAGGGTTTGTCTAGACTATATTCTTGCAATCATAACACTCATCGAGTTGAAAAACTATCCTTCTAAATTGTAGTTATTTGTTCTTTTACTGGTAAGAAAAATAAGCCAATAACCATACTTTTTATATATCTGATACTAAAATTATTTATATCTTATATTATTGAAAAAAAATGTTTTAAAGTTATATTTTATTTATTAGACAAAGTATATAACTCAAAATTTCCTTCTGATCATTTAGAAAAAAAAAACTGGTGAACACTTTTACACTACATATAAATATTTGTCAATTCAAATATAAACAATTTACATATTAAGTATAGCATATTAGGATATGTACGTAAAGACCGCATGATATAAAAAGCAAAAAAAAAAAAAACAAAGTTATATAGAAAGATACTTTTATATAAGAATCTTAGCATGGTGCACACTATTTAAAAGGTTATGATTGTTGGTGTTGTCAGCATCCAAAGAACTATTGATTTTGTTGATCATATTTTCAACACCTAGTATCCTTTTCTCAATTGGGCATTCAGAGAAAACACTAAAAGCTATGATTATATAAAATTAGTACAAAACTTCTCAACAGTACAATTTATATCTTAATTAGATGTTCAGATAATTTTTTGTAATTTTCTTAAATTAACCAACTCCTCTGTAATGTAATTATACTATAGAAGAAATTGTAGAGAACTCGACCAAATTCAAAACCTATATAAAATTCTTTAAACATGTAATCGAGAATAAAATTATGTTGGAAAAATATTCTTTATTTTTATAAAATCTAAAGTTTGATCAAGACATTAAATAAAATAAAATTTGGTTATCTGGAATTGCGAGATGTGGACCTAAACCGTCTTCTCGTCTTATCATACAGAAACTATCGAGCGAGAATGATCATAGGGATTTCTCTACCTGTAGATGCAACCGTGATAGAGATTGATGTAATATCTTTCAACAAGAATAACAAAATATTTATTTTAAAAGAAAATTCTTTGTGGGGAAAATAGAATTTGATTAGATGAATATATGAGCTATTGGTTGAGAATAGCAGAGCTTTGATAAAACAGAGAAAGAGTAAGGCTTTTATTTTGTGTATTTCCTGTGGATCTTTTCATTCTTCAGATCCTCAAATTTGTGGGGTAAAAAACATAACATTTTAAATTTTTCATTGATTTACATCATCAATATATACAAAGCACTCCTCTCAAGAAAATTAATGTATTTATGGCTATTGAACAAGTCAAAGCACTATTAACAAACTTGAAGTGTAATATATTGTCTAGAAAACAGTAATCATGATGATTAAGATCAAATGGATAACTGATATTAGTAATTAAGTAAAGCTATAATATTGAATAATTGAATATCAAATCATTGATCAACTAGAAAATTGTGCATCATCAAGTATACTGAATTCCAATGGTCCATAAATCATCTAACCAAATGATTAATAAATAAATAAATTTATTGTAATAAAATTTTGAGTTATAAAAACTATTTTCTAACAAATTATATATTGTCTTTCTGTTTGATAAGTGAAGTAAAATTAAAGTGAAATAACTGTTAAATCACACTCAAATATTAGTGTTTGATAGTAATAAAATAAACATATGATATAATAAGAGTAAAAAATTTACTCTACCATCATAAATATTTTAACTTAAAGTTACATTTACTTTACTTATGAGAAGGAAAATAAAAGGTCAAAAAACTTCCAAAATACATAAAAATAATAAAAGTTCGATTGGAAAGAAATATTATAGTACGTTGGTGAAAACTTTGTGGAACCTAGTGAGTCTATAATCGAAACTGTCCATTCTGTTAGCTAAAACTTGTTTTTTTCTAATTTTTTTATGCTAAGAAATAAGATCCTTATAATTAATAATTTGGTGGCAAAAGGCTGAATTATGACAAATATATGTATTTTTTGCAGAGCGCATGAGAAAACAGTGCAATACATATTTGCAAACTATACATACACAACATCAATCAGACGGTAAAGTTTAAATTCCTATCAAATGTATCATTTTATCAATATTTTCAGACATGTGATTTTACTCAAGCAATACTACAAACAAAAAAAAAGAAGATAAAAAAACTACAAATTGTTTTTTATTTTGTTGTTTGGAGAGAAAGATGTCGTAGAATCTTTCAACAAAAAATCAAATATATGCAGCTCCTGACCTTTGAAATTGTAAATGAATACAAAATTTAGTTTGAAATAGATCTTACATAATAGCACATATAAATAGAATAACCAACAAATTTTCTTTCGTTTTTCCTTTTCTTATGTTTTCATTTCTTTTTACATTTTAAATTTTTATAATTTAACATCACTAATGTCTGTTTAATGAAATTTAAAAGCATGACCTCTATCTTTCTCCTCAAAAAAAAAATTATTTTTTTTCAACATTCTCCTTTAATTTTCTGAATATAACAAAAGTTCGTTTCCATACTTCTTATAATTTCTCCGTCGCTGAAAACAAATCGGAAACAAAATAAACTACTATGGATGAAGCGCATGTAAACCTCAACGTCGCAGTAAAGGTACACTGGTACTGATATTGGTACTGGTAATAGTGGCAAAAACAAAAAAGAAAAAGGTGTGTGAGTGGGAAACCGAAACAGTGAAAGGTCACACAATACATAAAATAAATAAACAAATGGTAGAAAAGACAAGAGATGTGGCAAAGTGAGCGAAATTTGCGGGTTGGTGAGGGGGGGGGGGGGGGGGGGGGGGGGGTTACCATGAAGGGAATCTCCTCTCTCTTATCTCCTTGCTTGAACCTAATCCTATGTTCCTATGCAATGAAATGAAATTATTATCAATTGTTGCTCTAAAAAAAAATGAGTTCAGACGCAACCCCTTCGAAGACTGTATAGCACGCATTCCTCATTATTGCATTGCACCTCCTTCCCTTCGGATATTCTGTGACGGGTACCGTATCATGAAGTGGGTGGTGAGTCGTCTGCCATCTGATTACACGGTGAGTTGAGACGTTATCGGAGATCTCTACTGTTTATGGTTAAATGGGTAGCTTGAGGACAATTGATGTAAATAATTATTATATTTGAGAAAGTAAAAGTTACAAATATATTTTATATAGTTTGAATATGTTGTGTATAACTATAGTTTAAATGGATAACAATTTGAAAATTAATAATTCAATTTTATCAGAATTTGATGGATGACTTGAACAATTTTGCATGTTGAATCAGATTTTGGTCATAGCAGAATTAGCCATAAAAAAGAGCAAATGTTTACTTTAGAAAATATTTCAACAATTTAGAAAATTTGGATCACCCCTCAGTTTTGATAAAATGGAAAGACGTCAAATTTGTTTCAGATGTTTGTTTTTCCGGACCAAATAATGCAGATTGCAGAAGCATATACAAATATATATATATATATATATATATAAATATTATACTATACTACTTTCACTCAATCGGCTTCCACCTTTAATTTAAATTTCAGACTTCTTCCCCAACCTTAATATAAAAATCCACTTGTCAAGAATAATAAATAAGCATGCATAAGTTTCTACCTTTTTTGAACATGTCTTTACAGTAATTCAAAGTTAAAGGATCTGCATGTAGATAAATGATTGCACTGAATAAAAAGTACACGTGGTTAAAAAAAAAAGAGAGATTTTGAGTTGCTATGTATGTGGATGTGGATGTGCCAGGATGCTACATTATTACTCCCATCTACGAGTCAAAATATGTAAAAGTATTAAAAAAGACGTCTCTGATATCACATGTGTTCATGTGGGATCGATATCAAGTGCATATCTTATACGGACATGATATGCTGCGTAGAATGTCATGATAACATATGAACTCATTTGATAAATTAAAATATATTTTCTAGAATACTGGGATTCATATAGTAATTATAACAGTGAATTTGGATAAGAATTAGGATAATGTTATCCAAAGGAGTCGAAAATATTATTTGACAAAATATTACTTAAAATAGGAAAAGTTGAATTGTATTAGTAATTAATTATAACAATACCAATATAATAATGATGATGATAATTTATTATTATTATTATTTAAATAATTATTATGACAACGATAATGAATAAACATTATCAACAATAATAACAACTCCACCCTTTTAATTCATTATTCAACTCATTGATTAGAATAACATATTAAAATATCTTTACGTTGTTCCCAACTAGTGAATTAAAAATAACACGCCGTGTTAAGATATAGCATGACATGGCACGCGTCAAAGGTGGCACGGTACGGCGTGTCCGCACGTGTCGTGTTATGCGTATTGCGTGCCGTGCCGTGTCTGGCTTTACTCACTGTAGACACGGCACGGCACGCACGGATAAGAGAGGCGACACGGCACGACATGACACGGGACACACATAAGCACAGTACGGGAATACGTGTAGGCACGGATAGGCATGGTTAGACACGGTATGGGTAGGCACGTTTAGTACGGATAGACATAGTATGCATGGATTGTAGACTGTGGGATGTTGATCGAACGGTTGATTTTGTAATTTATTGACGGAATTTAAAAAAAATTTAAAATAATTTTTGAATTTTTAAAAAATATTTTTCAGATTTTTATTTTTTAGCAGTAAATAAATTTAAAATTTTTGAATTTTTTATATTTTTTAAGATTTTTCTGAATTTTTTACAATTTTTTCCGATTTTTTACAATACGACACGTACGCCAAAAAAAAAAAATCTTCCGTTTCATACCGTACTGTACCGTATTGCAGTACGTCGTATTTTGACACTGCACGATACGGCACGTACGAATTTTCGAACCCTATTCCCAACTCTCCCATCTTTATTTAGTACATTTCTCTAACCAAATTAACGTATTCTTCCGCTAGTACTTGGCATTGTGACTGTTAACAAAGCAGAGACAGACACCCCTCTCCATCCATGACTAGCTACATCAGAGAGCCAAAATATATTTATTACTAGTACTTCGCATTGTGACCGTTCAATAGTTTTGAGGTCATAAAGGTACGTGATAACGTGAGGCTACACTCTGTCAGACGTTGACGATTTAGAGAGTTCAGACTATGCTTCGTTTGAGAGATTGGAGTAAAGTTAAAATAAAATAAATATTAAATTATTTTAAAATATTGATGTTCGATAATAATGAATTAAATAAATAAAGTAGTAAGAGTATAAAATATTAAAAATTAATGAAATTTGATAATTTAATTTTGTTTTACTCTATAAATATTTTAATTTATGTTATTTTAAATCATTTTTATTTAATACGTTAAATTTTCTTAAAACACTTAAATCATCTCACTCTAGTTGTCAAACAAAAGGTCAGTGATCAAAGAGTTGTAAATTTATCAGAAATTTCAAACATAATTTCTATTTTCTTGATATAATTTTCTTACCAGCAATATTAGTTTACTTATTTAAAAAAATCTTACGTAATTACAATTTTAAAGATGAAAAATATTTGCTAGCAATTTTTTTAAAAACATCACACTAATATTTATAATTCATTTATAAATGATACAAGAGTATTGAGTAAAGCTAAGATTAGCTTAAACTCACCAAATTTTTTGGTGAATTTAATTTAAAACCCGTCAAATCGATTGATAAATCCGAGTTGCTAAATAAATTATTCACATCAAAATATTATAGAATACCGAAATTTTCTATTTTTAAAATTTTCTAACTACTTTTTTCATGTTTTTTTGGGAAATAGTCTATTCTCATATAAAAATATTTATTATTTTTTTATTATTTTAGAATTATTTTCAAATATTCGAAAAAAAATAAAAAAATTCTAAAAAAAGAAACTTTGGTATCACATGAGATTTTAATATGAATAATTTATTGAGCTATTCAGATTTATAATTTAAAATCAATTCATTAAATTTTTGAATTAATGTCACGTTACTTTTACTTGGAGAGTATATGTGAAAGCACATAAAATTTGTTTTTTAATTAATTAAAATTTATCATGTCAATAAACTAATAATAATAAAAGTGAACACATTATAAAACTAATATATAAAAAAATATTAAATTATTAATATAATAATAAATAATTACATGAATGAAAAAGGGTCTCACAACTTACAACCAGCACTACTGATAGTCGCTAACTCGCTATTCTTGCCATATTATTCAATTTTTCAGGACTTGGGGACAGTTACCCGTGAACCCACTGCCTTGCTTCGTGCTGTTTGCTCATTTAACAATTACTATTACATTCCTGCTTCTTCTTTTTTCTAGAAAAAGAAAAAGAAATTCTTTTGTCTCCGTTTTATCTTTTTTCTGTTTCCGACTTTCTATTTGCGTAGCTTTATTAGGACATGACCATCGACCAGCTTCCCTTTTATTTCATTCAATGATCCCTCAAAAATTCAAAAGAGCAGGTTGATGTGGGTCCCACATAAGGAACAGTGCCGTACAAAACACGCGACACCCATGGCCTGCAATTACAAGGCCGCTCCAATTTTACCAATCACATGATCAGGATGATATATATATATATATTTATATATTCCAATGAAAAAACAAGGTGAAGATCATAATGGAATCAGTACTTAAGAACAAGAAATTAACATAATAATCCCACTAATGGATCAAAGATTGAGTTAATTTTGTTTGGTTCGTATCAACATCAGAGCACAAGGTGACAATATATTCGAATATCGATCAGACTTTGGTAGTTTGAACAATCACATGCAGATATTCACCTTTTTTCCTCCATGACACTAGAAGAGGATAAATTTTCAAATTTAAATCTTTGCAAGAGCCAAAAAGCACAGAACCTCCCAAAATCACAACAATCCAAGCCTCCTCCATGCAAATATACCACCCCCCCCCCCCCACCCCCCACAAAACATTCTAAACTTATCCAAAAAAAAGGTATTTATATATTATGCCAAACTTATCCCAACTAAATATCACATTATCACACATCATTAACTCCAGCGTTGCCACCCTTCTAAAATTAATTTAATGCATTAGACCAGCGCACCACCCAAACACTGAGAACAATTACATAACCAAACTGCGCAGTGAGTTGCTACACAATTCATGATACCCCACAAAGTTTAAATAGAGGGTTTGCGAACAAAGTATCGGTAGGCGGCAACCTTGCGCTTGCGAGAGGCGGAGTTGTCAATGGAGAGAACCATTTTGCCGGTTTCACGTGCGGTGAAGGTGTTGTGAATCGGCTCATCAGATGTGGCTGGGATTTTACGTGGCTTCTCCACTGATAATGTGTAGCTTTCCTCTGATAACGGCACGTACTCGGCACCATACTCCAGGTCCCATCCGCCTACTACCAGGTCCCATGTTATCGTCGCTCCAGCCTTCAAAATTAAAATTTTCACATTTTGCTCAGGCAAACACTTAATTTTCAAATATGCATCCAATTAGAGGGTAAAAAAAAGATATTCCCAGAATTACAAATACAAGTATTTGGTTCAGATTTTGAAGATGATGTGCGTTTCAAAATTTTTATCCTTTTCTCTTTATAAATGAATGCCCGCTAATCCATC
Source organism: x Bolboschoenoplectus mariqueter (assembly GCA_037678475.1). Classification (NCBI taxonomy): domain Eukaryota; kingdom Viridiplantae; phylum Streptophyta; class Magnoliopsida; order Poales; family Cyperaceae; genus x Bolboschoenoplectus; species x Bolboschoenoplectus mariqueter. The sequence goes on along the minus strand of CM075236.1, from coordinate 1,546,614 downwards.
CTATAATAAATGAGAAACAAGGTCACATCAGGGCATCCAATAATTAAACATAAACATCACGGACAAGATTCCCTGGCCTGCTAGCCAAACCAAACAACTAACAAGTTTCATAGGACTAGTAAGTTCACAGCCTAGTTCTTGTCTATGGTTTAAATTTAATCAATTGAAATGTTTCCAGCGCAAAAGAAGAAACAAGCAAAAGCACAGGAAAAGAAGAAACCCATCAGTGATAGAACAGCGTCAGAGAGCAAGGCGCTTTTCATGTGGGCCCGGCCCCTTCCCCATGTGCTAACCCAAAAGACGCTAGATTTTCGAGCCCGATTAATGGATAATTGACGTGACACTCAAATTTAAAAAAAAGGGGTTTTAATAGATAAATTAGAGAGTGATCAACTAATTAATAATTATTAAGGTTCTTTCACTGGAAACTAATCAAGGATTAGTTACTACCTCAATGCCATCAATTTCAAGGAAAACCTTCTCAGCTCCTTTGATGGTGAACTCCGACGCGGGCTTCGGTGGCCCGTTTTCGAGGTCTCCGGGTCGGCTAAGGCCCCCGTACTGCACCGGCACAAACTCCGGCCTTATAAACCTACCATCCAGTTTGAAATCATGCAACAAAACAATAATTGGTATGAGCATTTCATCAGGAGTAATGAAACCAAATCAATGAAGAAATAGATAGCAAAGTCTTATTGAGTAGTGAGTGATATCTACTTGTAGAGTGTCTCTGCCACATTGCCTTCTCTTGCAATGACAAATTTGCTCTTCGTGCGCTCCGTCAGAAACGGGACGATCATGGCGTAAAACACGCTGAAATACCATGGCACATTCACAAATACCTGTAAAATTAAGAAATGATAATTGAGTACATAATTATTGTAAGCAGATTAATAGGAAATTAAGAGACATTTGGAAGAAAATATAGCGACCTTTCTAGCAACCATTTCGGGATAATTATCCTGGAAAAGGCTCAAAATCTGCTTGGAAGCCGATCGAAGCTCCCGTTTCGGCATGTCTTTCAAATCAGTGACCTGAATAATAGAATTGACGCCGCCGGGTCGAAACTGGAGCATCTTGACACCTCGCTCCATGACCTGAACTCGCCACCTCAGAAACCTCTCCATCTTCTCTCCGTCTCCGAAGACCCTCTCGTACATGCATTTGTCTTTGAACACACCGTATGCATTGTAGCACACCGGGTGGCCGGCACGGTCCCACCCGTGCATGTAAGCAACCACTCCTTCGAGCTCCTTGAACCCTAGTTCCTCGTCAACGACCGAATCGGCCCCGAAATCAGCACGCCAGGTGGCACATCTGGTTATCATCTGGTTAGCGTCGCGTACATTGAAGTCGCGGGCCCGCAGGAACTTGAGGAGCACCACGTCAGCGCGCTCATCGGTGGTGTCGGATGGGGTCAGGGGGATGCCCCACATTGAAAGGGGCTTCTCAGAGGAGTGTGAGGAGAGGAGCGATTTGAAGTCTTGGAGCGATTTCGCCTCGGCTGGTTTGAGAGAGGAGAGGTGGTAGGTGTCTTCTTTGAAGGAGTTGGAGCGGCCGAGAGTGGTGGTGGCGGCGTCCATGAGAGACGCCATGAGGCTACGCTTGGTGGAGGGTTTGGTACCGGGTAGAGGAGATGGCGAAGCTTCCATTTTGTTTATGTTTTTTTTCTACGAGTTTTGTAGCTTGTTTTGGTTTGGTTTGTTTTGATTTTTGGGGAGAGAGGGAAAAAGAGAGAAGGGAGGGTCAAAGAGAGATAAAGAGAGATTAGGGGTTTTGGGGATTCGGAGGTATAAATGTTTGTGTTTTTTTCTGGCGGAGGAAGAAAAAATGGCGCATTTGGGTTTGAATGCGAGAAGGTTACGGTCACTGTTTTTTCGTACCGAGAGTATACATAAAGTGAGTGACTTGGTGTCATCCTAACAACCAACATTTCTATTTATATTTTTTCTTTTCAGGGGTGATACAGCGATTAAGGAAATGCATTCATGATATTATGATACTGTCACAGCGATCAAGAGCCGTATGAAAACTCAGAAAATGGTCTGTGAGGCCAATAATTTAATTCATGTGTTTTCTGTTTGTTAATGTCGTTTTTAGTACAAAACAAATTAAATATTTCTTTGATTATTCGGATAATAACTGTGTGTCACATTTTGTATTGTAGGAAGAAATGAGTATGTAGTGCTTGAAGTAGGATAGAAAGAAAAAGAGTCAGGCAGTTAAATCTGTTATGAATATGTTTTGTTTCTTTTAAAAAAATCCTCTTATTATTTTCTTAAATAATTGGGTGACTCTATTATATAAATAACATTATTTTGTTCCTGCACAGAATTAGTATAAAAACGTAGAAAACATGGTGTACCAATTAAAAAAAAGGCCAATTAAATTTACTGCGGTGAGAAGGAAGATAGCATTATGATGGTGGCGTGTGGGAGGAGGCAAAAATTCAATAAACGAGTTAATTTTTCCTTAACCAGAGCGTGCACTAGGTAAATCATAATATGTGAGACTCATTAATTATAGTATCAACTGTAACGGGTCAATATAAATTCTTACTCCGACTCGCTACGCTACTATTGGAAAGGAAACGTCGCAAGATTTTAAGGTCTGACAGTCTGAGAGGGAGCAGGCAGTCCGTGCTGTGACGCTGCGACGCATAGTACCACCACCAGCGCTGCTACAACATACCCGATGCGTACCCAAAGTGACCGTGCAAATACTAAAATGGTCGCGTCAGGCACGTCTCACCACGTTGTTATTGATTCTCGTGCAATTAACTCCGAGAAAAAGAAGTTACGTCGTTCAAACTTCAAACAATCATCAAACACCCCATAATTTTTGTTACGTACCTCTTTTGTATTTAGTAGAAATTTCAGTTCGGATTGTGCTCAAAACCTACTACAGCATGGTTATAAACTTATGATAAACTTCTAAACGGTACCTCCGTTTGACAAGCAGAAGAGAGTAATTTAAATATTTTAAAATATTTTAATATATTTATTAAACGAATATAATTTAAAATGAAATAAAGTCAAGTCATTAATTTTTAATATTTTTATCATTACTGTTTCATTTACTTATATCAAATATCAATATTTTAGAGTGATTTAATACTATTTCATTTTAATTTTACTTTACTTATTAAATAACTAGTACAATTCTAAATCTAACATAGTGATTATAGACATCATCTCTCTATAGAGAGACACAAGTTCAAATTCTTAAAAAAATATTTTAAAAAATAAATATTGAGACTAAAGAAATCCTTATTTTCAAGAAAGCTTCTAAACTATCGCATAAATCATGTGCAAAGAAATTTTCGTAAGTTCTTAAAATAATATGCAAAAATAAGTTTATCTAATTTACAGATGAGGAAGGACCACTTTACAGTGATTATTTTGAAAATTTTGTTAATAAATTTAAAAATCAAATAAAATTAAACTAAAAAATAAATCAAAATAATGTAAGGAAGATATCTTAACAATCAATCATATTTAATATAATTTAATTATTATTTGATAATATATTAATGACGGTTAATTTTAGACATTGAAATTTTTTAAGCCACTAAATGTATAATAAAACTATAAAATACACAACAGATCTCATCATGTTTGATAGATAGAATATATAGATAATATAACCAATAAAAAAATAGCATTAATTTTCAATTTAAAAAATATTTTTTAAAAAATTAAAATGAAATGCGTCAAGTGATCCCACACTATTATCTCAACAAGTCGGTCAATTATTTGCTCCTGGCCCAATAAAGTGCATTAGTCAATTTGGATTGTTTCTAACAAGCTGCCATAAGAGAAGCTTATCACACATTCAACAACAAACATAGGGATGATGTGTCAATGGGGACCACGGGGTGTTCTATTTTGTGTAAACATAACATAATTAATTAATTATTAGACATCTACGAGGTCAGTAAAAAAATTATTAGTAAAATTTCGTACCAGTCTACGGTCTGCACCATGTACCCCGTTTGGCTGTACAGTAATTATATTGTTTTTGATGTTGTATTTGTCGGTTTCAATTTGTTGCCTCTCTAAAACCTGCCATAAAAAAAGAAATCAAAACACCTGCTACTGTTGCCAAATTTACTGTCAGGATACATTAAACCTGAACTAAATCCTCCTGAATAAAATCATAAAAATCATACATTCGCGCAACGCTTTTTTCATGAAAATGGAAAATTAGCAAGGAAATAAAAACATGTACAAATACAAGTGCTACGAGTGATGCTGAATAAAGAAGGTGCAAAGATCCGACGGTGGTAAATTCTCCGTTAGTTGGGGCCAAGTTGGGGTGGGATGCTGTAAGCCGTACACGTGGCAGAAGATGGTCTACATTATCAGGCGATGATCACGACTTGTGTTTGGGTGGGTTTTCGGTTTGGTCCAGCTCACAGTAAAAAGAGACTGTGCGCATAAGAGCAACTATGCGACAGAGTTTTCGAGTAAAACAAAGAACTACGCGACGTTTTTAAAAGGTTAAAGAGCCAATTAAGTATGAACATTTGTTTTTATTATCTCCGTTTTCGGAAAACACTGGAGATGTGCCGTGGTGTAGATGTCTGTCGGAAGTAGGAACTCTAAAAGAATGGTAATATACCATAGAGTTTTGGTAGATCAATTGATATGAATTTGAGAAAATGATGTATTATTTTATGAAGTATATTACTCTTTAAAATGTTCTAAGTTAAATTTTTATTTATGAAATTTATTGTCACAGTATCACATTTTGAGCAGAAGAAATCCCTCTTTATTTAGATTGGTATTTGCTTTCATTTTAACTTTAATACTGACTGCTTGTTATTTTTTTTCCTTCTTCTTTTATGTTTCTTTCCATTATTTTTCAGTAGGTAAGATTTTAATATTGTATTTTCTGTTTAGATACTTCTAAGAATGGAGACAAATAATTTGACAGTATAACTAGAGTTCTTGAAAATACTTTAAAAGTTATGTTTCTGCCATGGTATAATCGAAATTATTCAGCTAAAAAAATGAATTCTAGAACCACCTCTGCTGAATTATGTTCTAACGAAACATACTGAATTATGTTCTAATGAAATCTATTAACATGATATTTTACTTCAATTAGAGTACCAATGGACAATATTAATATTACAAAATACATTTATCTCATCATTTATAATTTTACTTCTTAAACTAAAAAAATATCTTTTTTTGATAGTATTGTTGGAATTTAGAGATGAATAATAAGCCTAATCAATTACAAGCTTCGGAATCGATTGAGTGTCGAACATAAGGCCTTAAGAGATGAATAATAAGTCTTCCGCTGTATTTATTTTATATTTCTGCATAAATTATATTTCTATATAAATAAATTTAGAGATAACATAAATACCGATGACTAAACCAAAAGAATCAACAAGTATTACTTCAGAAAATTAAAAAAAATCTCAATATACATATAATATTTTTAATTGTTCTTCATTTGAATATGACTTGGCATTGACATGACATTGCATTTAGGTTAGAGATTAAAAAAAGACAGGATCTATGTGTTACATTTGCATAAATGGAGACCTTTTTCATGTGCAAAAAAGCATTCCAGACGGCGTATGGGTCCCCTGCTCCACTACCATTTTTCCTTCCCTTGCGCTGTCTCTTCCACCTTGAGAAATGCTTCAAAGCCATTGATTTTACCCCTGTTAAATTGGCGTATTAATCCAATTAAGTGAAAGAGAATAATGGTGTTAATTAAAGAAGGTTTAATTTGAAGTCAAAAGTTACAATTAAAGAGTTACTCAAGTAATGCATTTGTTTATGTATGAAAAAATAATTAAAATACAAAATGTAACACATATATCACACAAAAAAAGGAACTCCCAAGTCCAAATGAGTGCGTGTTAACCTTCTATTTTTCATATTTTCTTTTATGTTTTCGTCAAAATTTTCAATAATTTGGCAAAAAAATTAAAGCGTCTAAGGTCACAAATTCACAACTAAAAGTGCATATATTGAGAATAAAGTCTAATTTAGTAACTAATGCATACAAAAAAAAATTACGTATGTTATCAGTATGAAGGTTGGATAAATCATACATGAATATGTAATGTGTCCATCGACTCACTTAATTTCAAATAGTGATGGTAATATTGTGGTTTTTTGAGTGTCGTAGGCCAAAATATTATAGTATCTCAGATTTCCAGGGGGGAATAATAAAGGTCATAATTTGGTGCATGTAACTTTAAAAATGTATCAAATTATTAACTAGTTTTGATTTTGGCACTTAAAAATTAAGTTCCTTTCCCGCGTTGTACAATTTGCGTATACATATAATAAGTTGCAGCTGATGCTTTATATATTACACAGAAATGTTTGCAAGGAGGTTGCTATTATGACGCAAAAAAATGTGCATGTACCTCGCCAAATAGCAATTTCCTTGCATGATTGATTTGCATCAATGTCTTCTCACATGCATAAATAAATTTGAATATTTGCATCCAAACCCAAAAACTCCCAAATTTGTCCAGCCTTGCACAGGCCACGGCCCGATGTTTAGGCCGACCTACACAATTTGGAAACTTATCTGGGTCCCATTGCATTAAATTTTTCACAGTATGTTTTGAAGCTTTTGTGACAGAACTGGTACAGGGTTTGAAATGCAAAAGTGGTCCAATAAATAAAACAGAGGAACTCTGTTCACGAGAGAGAAAAGAGAGAGCTTGCTTTGGTACTCTTTAATTTGTAAAGAACAATCAGTTTTTTTTAAAAGAAATTATTCTTATACTCTATATTTTATGACTCTTATTTATATATTATAAATATTTATATTAAATAAATAAATAATTTATATTTAAATTTATAAATATTTATAGTTAGTATATAAATGTTTAACACTTTTTTATTCTTCAGTATACGATAAATTTTAAATTAAAATTTTTATTTCACAAACAAAAATAAAATTTACAAAATTTTTAATTATAATAATATAAAGTATAAATATTTTTATTATCAGATATAAAATATTTTTTGAAAAAACTATAAACATATTTAAAATATAAATAAAAAAATATAATTAAGGTACAATTATCATTTTTTTTAAATTCCAAAAGAAAAGACAATTTAGAGCACTCTGCCAATTTCTCAAAAAGAAAGACAATTTAGAGTACGGTTAAGCACAGAGCATCTTTGCTAAATAAAAAAAAGGAAGAAGACATGAACCCAAAGCTTCTTTATTTTGTTTGGTGATCATCATTATTTTGGGGTACAAGTTTCAACAATCTCTCCTGTACATCTTTTTTTATTTTTTCCACTATGTTTAGCTGAAAACCACACGATTATTACTTTGGAATTTGGATATTTATTTATATAGTGTCATTATTTTGAAAGGTAGATTGGTGCATAATCCCAAAGCCCTTTTGTTTGACAGGTCACCCTTTAAATCCACTTTATTACTTAATTAATTTCTAAGAGGAAATTAATTAATTAGCTTTTGTTTCCTTTTGTTTTGTTTTTTGAACTCCAGCAAAACCAATGGTATGTGAATGATGAGCAAGTATATTTTCTAATATTAACAAAAGCACGTGAGTACGGCATGGATGACATATTTCCAAACATAGTTAAAATACGGTACGCGTGTTTAGACGTGTCGTGTTCTTATAAGTGTCATGTTATATGATAAATGCACTGAGCACGACATGTTCAAGTGCCTAGGTGTCACGTGACATCTATGAAATTTTGAAAAATAATTATTATAATATATTTTTAATAGTTGTTATAAGCACATTTTAAAAAAATATATTTTATTATAAAAAATTTCCTCCATTTTTTCTGATTTTTTTTAATTTTTTCCCAAAATTTTAAATATTTTTTAACAATTAAAAACAGAAATTTAATTAAAAATTAAAATACGTCCAAACATGTATAGGCATAATGTGCCAAGACGTGCCGTGTCGTTAGAAGTGTCGTTCTTAACATTAATATAAAAAATACACTGTACGACACGATACGTGTTAACTTTTACATGTGCTTACACGACACAACATGTATGGCTGGCACGTATAGACATGACATGACACTTTCATAGTCCCCTATCTACAAATAGATCATAAGAAGACTTGGCAAATTGAGCAGGTTGAATTGTGTTTGGGTCGGGTAAAGTCAAATACGGATATTTTTCAGATTTATGTAAATATTGGACTCAGATTATTTCAGATTGATTAATTTCGGATTTAATGTACTTACGAGTTGTATTCACTATATCATTCAGATTGAGCGGGTTCATATTTTATCGAATTTTGGGCCAATCTGGGCACGGGTTGACTCTGGTGTTGGATTCTTTTTGGTTTGGATCACCGTGGATTACAAATAATTAAGTTCGGGGGCAGATTGTGTTTGGATCATATTAATTATTTAATTGATTTATTTGGACTTTGATCACTTTTTGATTCAGATTACTTCAGATCAAATCTTTTTATAAATTGCAAGTGTTTGTGTTTAAATTATTTTTATTTAGGAGTTTCAGACTAATATGGGGTTCTATCCGATTAGACAAAGCTGAATAAATACTTAAAATAAATATATCATATGAATATCATAAGTTGATTATATTTAATAAACAAATCTATAAACATTTTTATTAAATTCAAAATAACTTAAATGCTTTTTAAGAATAGAGACTTATCACTATTAGAATAAAAAAAAATAAGACAATGAGTTTAAAATACCATACTCTAGTAATTAATCTAAGAAAGTAACCACTTTATTTGGATGTGACTTGAAATTATGAAATATTTATTTAAAAAATACGATAATGAAATAAAAGAAAAAACAAATGAACATTATCGCACAGTGATATAATATTAACAAAATTCATCAATAGAAAATGTTGACATAAAATCTTGTTAACTACTAATACCTTAGAACATATACAAAGAATTATATGAATTAAATATGAATAAAATATCATATGTCGGATATAAGTATTTTTCAGTTCGAGCCGATTCAGATTCGGATAATTGTCGGTTTGGGTACCACATAGTTTTAGATGGCCTCAGATTCAATTTTTTTTTTTGGATAACAAGTCATTCCAATTCAGATAATTTATATTCAGATACTTATTTTTTTGTGGGTTTATATAGATTTTGGATCTTTTGGATTCAGTTAATCACGGATTTAAATCATTTCATTTCTTAATTTTAGTAGATTTGAGTCGGATTTATCGGATGAACTGTTTTGATCGGATCAACTTTTAACCGATCTAATCATACATCTTGAAGGCTGTTTCTTTTTTCTTTTTCCAATTAGAAGTACAACTGAAACAAACAAATCAATCATGAAGAGAATAACACGCCTTGTCTTTTCTTCATGTATATCTCTAATTATAAATAATTATGTTATCTATCTCATCATTATCTTTTGAAAAAAAAACTAGAACGGTTCTTCGAACTTTGCTCCGCAAAAAAAATATTTATTGAAAAAAATAAAATTGTAAAGGAATATATTTTGTAAAATAATATTATATTTAACAAATAATTTTTTTAAAGACTAAATATGTATAATGATAATAATATAACTAATCAAGTGATATTTCATATAGAGGAATACAAAAAATTAGTTTCACTTAAAAGTTAAATTGGCTCTTAGATATATCAAATATTTTTTTTTAATGAATAAAGATGTGTAAAACACTTGAGTCGTCTGACCAATATAAATAAAGAAGGAAAAACAAATCGAACAGATAATAGAAATGCTGGTGTGATATATTTAAAAAACTTGGAGATTTAACCTTCTTTATGTATTAAGAATTAGTTTATTATTATGCTTAAATTGAAACTGGACGAGAACTCTATTTCAAGTTACATATGACTTCATTTTTTTATCTAAAAAAATAAATCATTCCTTAAACATAGATGAAAACCACAATTTACATGATCAGAAACAATAACTGAAAATTATCACATTTTCAGTGACATATTCATATACACCCTACAAATGCATGCCTCAATCACATAAATAACATATGCAAAACCACTTGAAATCACCAATATATACTAAGCACTCAATTCCTCTAGCAAACCGGCAAGTCGGCCGGTGGCGGCTCAATGGTTTCCAACTCACCAAAACCATTTTCTGTAATAAATGCCATTGCAAGGCCCCACACGAGATGCGTGTCGATATGGCAATGCATGAGCCACACACCAGGGTTGTTTGCCACAAATCGAATCACTGCCCATCCACGAACCGGGACACCGATTGTGTTCCTCAGAGGCGGGTCAACAAGATTGAACTTAGATGCATCCCTGCTCGGATCGAAATTTCCTGAGCCGGTTGCTAGCACGTAGAATTCGTGCCCGTGCAAGTGCATGGGGTGCTCCTCTCCTGCAAAAATGTTTGTGCCTTGCAACACCATCTCCACCACAGTGCCAAATTTCAGCCGAAATAATTTTGTGCCTTTCACAGGCGATTGAAGGGAGCGGCTGATGACGTTCCCGGTGTAGTCAAACTGAATTGGAGGGTATGGCGGAAAGTCGGCAGTAAACACACCCGGTATGTTGAAGTGGTGAGCTTGGAGGAGAGAGAAGGTTTTTGGTAGAACAAAGGAAATATTGTTCATGCTAGCAGCGATCCGGGTGTTGTTGGGCCCACCGCAACTGATGCTAGGAGGGCAGAAGTAGAGGCCCAGGCCAACGGTGAAGAAGAGGCGCTCAGTTACCGGGCCGGGGAGTGCAACCGGGCCTGGACTTTTTATTCCAGCGGTGAAGAAGGCAACGGCCCGTGAGTCATTGAATGCCGGGAGAGGAGGAAGTAGAGGAGGTGGAAGCGGGTTGTGTTTGCCATTGTTATTTTTATTACGTTTACCTGGAATAGCAAACTTTGTGGATTGTATATCAGATGGATGATTTTCATTGTGGTTGTCATTGTTATTTTCGTTGGAGGAGGAGGAAGTTGGTATGGTGGTCGAAGGAATAGGGGAATTTGCTGTACCAGTTGTACCAGTGGTGGCTATAGTGCTCACATCAATTTTTGCATCAGGGGAAGGTGCGACAGCTTCAGTACTACTAGCATCAACATTGGCATCGGTGCCTATCGTAGAGGCAGCAGTAGGATGTGAGTACTCGATGATGGCAGTGGTTGTGGTGTTATCAAAAGGAACATTAGGTGCCGCAGAATATGCATGTGCGGCAATGTAGAAGCGTGACCCAATGGGGTAATGTACTGGTGCTGAGATAAGCACATCAGTTGTCTGGCCGGGCCCGAGTAGGAGAAACGGGGTCATGAAGGGCTTGGTGTAGGCGGCATCTGCAGCAACAACCGTCATAGTATGGCCAGCAACGGATATGAAGTGCTCGTTATTCATGGCAGCATTGATGACACGAAGCAGAACAGTTTCACCGGGTGATACCGGGAACAGTGTCGTCTCTGAAATATGAAAGTGTTTGAAAGTTTAATTACTTTTGATACAAGTTTAATTTGACTTAATCATATTGCTGTATGTTGAATTGTAAATATATGCAAATATGTTTCTCAAATTTAGTGAGGTTCAATCCACCTGGGCTAGAGCACTTGTACAAATCGCCAGGCTGTCCGTTGATGGTGAATGCATCAGATATGTTTGGTGCGGCTCCGGTTTTTTGCGCTTGTCTTATCACACTAATTGGATCTCTCTTCCACCATTCCCCTATATCACAACCACACCATATATAAAAACTAGAACAGCATGTCAATCTTAAGGTCAAGTTTACTTGACAAGAGAAAAATAAATGTACCAATCAAGACCGGGAACTCTCGGTGAGGTTTCGGGAAAGGATAAGAGGTGCCCAATTTCGGGTAGATGATGAGGGCCCCATGGACAGTGGCCCGGAGCCAGGAGCTGTGTGCATGCCACCAAAGTGTGCCCTCCTGGCCTTCAATCGTGAAACGGTACGTGTAGCTTTGTCCAGGTCGGATCGGGCATTGAGTCACGAACTCCGGCCCGTCAGCCCACGCAGTTCTCAACTGTCTGATTCCATGCCTGCATCACCAGATGAAAAGTTCAGAGATATGACATTGAAAACATTTGTCAGAAAATACTCAGAGAAAATAACTACTCCTTAATAATTAACGTAATGCATGTAATTAAAGGTTAAATTGGTACCAGTGTAGAGTGGCGTCATATGGGGATCGGTTGATGGCCTTGATAATCATGGTATCACCATTTCTGGCCTCCAAAGTGGGCCCAGGGAACATCCCATTTACCGTTATTCTCATGTGAGTTTTGCACAGCCTCTTCACTGGTGTTGCTTCAATCTGTTGCAAATATCATGGTCCAATCAATTGAGGTGTGCATGCACCAAGTTTAGCGGAATTTTTTTTTTATTTTATCAATTTTTGAAACTTTTCTTTTTGGATGAAATATTTTTAGCCACATTTTTTTTGAAAAAAAAGAAGGCACTTTTCTTCAAATACCAAATGTACGGGCCGAATATTTGTAATTATTCAGTTGACTAAGTAATGATAATGAAAATGTATTTTGTATAAACTAAGTACTAGTTGCACAAAATCTCTCTCTTTATCTAAACTAATACATGAAGAAAACAAGCCCCATAATTACCTAAAACATGTAACATTTAAAAAAGAAGAAGAGGATATTAATATGCAAAATAAAATGAAACTACATTTATAAGAATGAGCACTTACAACAAACTCATGATAGTGCACTTCAGCATGAATGCATGTGAATAAAACAGAGAGCCCAAGGAAAGTAGCTAACAACAAATTCATCTCTTTTGTATCCTCTCAATACCTATACAAATTCTAATTCCTATTGCTTGACCACTAATGAAAATGATTTGATGATGGAAGATAACACCTGAGATTGAATCATTTATAGGGAGTTGAATTGTAATGGGGTCGTTCACTTGTTGGAAGGTTTTGAATATATTAATTAATCACAACATATTAGGTTTTGAATTATTGACATGGCTGCTCCTTATTTTCTATTTTGTTGGCCATCTATCTGGTACACTTTTTTGGTTCAATGATCTCCTTATGCTGGAGTTGTTGCACCGAAATTGTGTCAAGCTCAAAGTTTAAAATAAGGCTAGACAAAATAGGTGTTTAAAGTATGACTTAAAAAAAGGGGAGAATGCTTAAGTGGTTAAACTGATTTTACTTTGGCATATGAAATTGCATTGTTTTGCACTTAAATATTAGAACTATTTTTTTATCTTTTTAAAGTCCTTATCATTTCCATCATTATCAGTACGAATTTTTAATTGATTGGATCGGTAGTAGGGTTGATGATAGTGATATATATCGCTTTGTCGGAGAATATGTAAATCAAAATCCCACAGAAATTAATTAAATTGTAGCTTTTAATTTGAAGAGTGTGCGAGATTCAGTATTTGGAGTTTGCTCTAATAATAAAAATAATATTTTTTATATAGAAGGTCGTAAGTTTAAAATTTAGATGAAATTTTTTTCATAAATATTTAAAATCGAGTGATTTTAATCCTCATTTTATTTCAAAAAAAATAAAAAATTAAAGAGAGTACGCACCTTGCAAACTTGTACTTAAAAGAGAACTATGGATGACATATATGATATTTTCTTCATTTCTCCCTATATAACGATAATCATGTCAAATAAAATTGAACAAGTTATTACTTTTCTCCGTATAAAAAAATTGTAGTTCCAAGATCTACTACATTACACTAGATATCATTCCATGGACTTTAGTTTTATATTCAAAAAGTTCCACTTTCATGAAGAAGTCAAGACTAAAATACTCGTATACCTTTTCTCAACAACAACAACAAAAAAAAAATTACTCGTTTACCATGATGACATATATGCAAATATTCTAAATGTTGTTATGAGGGGTAGTCAAGGCTCATGTTTGAGCAGTTGAGCTAGTATTACCTATAGATCATAACGAACATAGACCTCTTAAGAACTGAGATATCAGGTCAAATAGTTGTTATTTTACAAAGAAAGATTTGATTAGAGTAGTTGACGAGCTTTTTGACCAAGTTAACAATTCCACTACGCTAACAACACAATATAACATACAAAAATAAATAAAGAATGCCTTCGACTGAATAACATGGTCATACTTTCGGTTTAGTTTTTCTGTGGCATTGCAGGTATAGTTTCTATGTGGCTTCGTCTTTCTGTGCGGGCCCATTTTATGACAGTATGAATTTCTTTTGTTTGTATGTTATCTATTTGATTGCTAATTGGAGTCGGTAGATAAACCTTCATATATACTATATTCGGAGACTATACAAAATTGAACGCGAAATTCAATTAGCTAGAACAATTAATCATCCAATTATTTTTCAAAAAATGTCTAATCATGTGTAACACATTGCAGGGACCATTAGTTGATCTGGATTAATTCTAAAATGTTCAGCATAACAAAATATATCACTAGTAAATTTTAGAAGGACGTGTTATCATCATATACATTTTATTCTGAAATAGATAGATAATTTATTTTTTATGTTAATTATAAATATTTATTGACACGCATATACAAAACACATGAACATTAATTTTTTTTGCAAAAAAATATTTAATCGACCATATAACAATTAATTGTTTGACAGTGATCTTTTATGTCAACCAAGTGCAAACCACTTTTAACAATATCGATCTGTGAAAAAACAATGATTATTTTTTATGTAGGAAGGCGTCTCTCATTTTTTTTGCCTTCACTCTCTTCAATTTAAGTTCCCATAAATATGGACAATTTCCATACAGTTTTTCATGCTCTTGGTTTCCTCCAAAATGACATTCGAAAGCTATTTTTTTTATGTGCACAGAAAAAGAAATAGCATAAAACATCTAGTAGCATTATTTTAATGTCAGTATTTTCGACTTCATTTTACTAACTTTATTTTATTAAGTCTTTGAAAAATAAAAGCACAATAGAAATCAAATACAATGAAAGGAAAACATATTATCAAGTTCAAATAGAAGTGGACTTCGCCATATTTGATTACACGAACTCCGGTTGTATCAGTGGCAGTGCACCAGTGACACTTGGAATCTGTCACGAAATTTGTGTGACACATTCTAATTAAAACATTCATCAAAAGTTAAATCTGTCAAGAAATTTATTGACAGCAAACTTTTTCTTATGCATGAATAAATGCTCTAGTCATTCATAATCTTTTTCCTGTTTTAAGACGGTCAACAAATTAATCAACAGGTAAAAAATTCCTAATTTAAGGCTTCCAATAGAATAAAAAAAATGCAAACAGCTGAAATGTTATGAAGCACTCAAAAAATGGGAAAACAATAGCAAACTAGAATCACACTAAAAAGACTACCCAACATGTCAAATGGAGATATATTTCATTCAACTAGGGGCCAAGCTGCTAAAACAAGACAAAAATTTTGCAAGGAAAAAAATTTGAAAGCAAAGTAAGCAAAACAAAATTGACCTACTAAAGTTTAAATTCCATGAAAGGTTAGGAGAACCAAACATGCAAGCTCAAAATCCATGAAGTACAAAGCATAATGAAAATTTTTCTTTAAATCCTTCTCTTCCCAAGTTCAAATTTATTGTTTCAAGGACTCCAACACCCTCAACTTGGAGTCACAAATCTGACTGAAGTCGGTCAACAATCTGCGCTGAGCCCGCACTACGTTTCTCAAAACAAAGGTAGGATTCCATGATTTAACCAAGCCATAAATCCCGTCCCCCACCTCAGACTTTTCGACCACCCCTAAACTCTCCTTGAAAACATTTAAGAGTTTGCCGGGACCCACTGAATTGTCATCGATTGTTAGATGAGACATCAAGACATCCAAATCATGATCCTCAGACTTGTTAAGTTGATCTGAGATCCATTTGTGAACTTCGCTGATCACATCACTTACGCAATTGATGGAAGCTTGTATAGCCTTCAACAATGGTATGTTTATGTTTTGTTTGTCAGTTGAGCCACTTTTCTTCTTCTTTTTCCCAAGAGGAGTGACTGATTTAATGAAGGATTGGATAATCAAAATATGCCAAGAAAGGGACTCAGTCACAAGTTGCACAAGAACTAGGACTTCATTTCCAGTTGAAGTTAATGCGGGCCCCATGCTGCTTAGTTTCTCTCTGACACATGTCGTTATCAGCTTGTCCACGACTTCCCATGAAATTCTTTTCTGGCCAGCCTTTTCAGTATGGCTCAGACTGGAGTTCCATGCATTAACAAATATAGCAAAACTAATGCAACTGACTATATCAGGGTACTCCTGCCAATTAACAAAAGGAAAATGCATATGTTTAGAAAATGTAAAGCTATATCTCTTCATAAAGGCATGTTTTCAATGTCTGTACCAGACTAATGTTCTCATACAAAATCTTAAAAGACAATTCAATATGGCACCCCACCAAGTCAAATTGGCACAATAGTAACTGTACCAATGCCAGAGCTGACAAGATACAGTACCACTACTTAAAAGCAACAGCTTTGTGTCAACCCATCAAGACTGATAATCCACTAAAATAGTTTTAAAGAAGAAACTACAGAGATATATCACCAGAACAAAATGCACATTCCTCTGTGTGTATGTGTGTGTGAGAGAGAGCAAGAGCAGCTGCTGTCAAGTTTTCGAAAAGAGAGAGAGAGAGAGAGAGAGACCTTAAAAGACTTGTCTGCAGTAGAAATTGAAAGGATGGCATCAATTGCATCATTGAAGGAAAAACCAATGCTCCTTGCATATCTCTCAAGCAAGGATCCCAACTCATCAGCAATGGTAGCACTAGATCCACCCCCATTGGTTGTTTCTGCGTTCTCCTTTCGAGTGGGTGAGGCAGCTCGCATAGATAAATAGACAATTCGAGGCAGAAGAGATGTTCTCTCGAACTCAAATTTATCAGGGCCCGCATTTTCATTAGTTCTGTGCATGCACTGCACATGAATGAAAAAATATAAAATGTGTTTAGAGTGACTGCATAAAATTTCATTTTCTTTTCCAAAAGGTTTTTTTAGGTAGATAAAGTTCAAAAAAGAAAAAAAAAATTCAGATAGAATAAATGAGAGAACTTCAAACAAAAAAATTTTCAGATATATTGATGTAATAATAGAAGATTTAAGTTATGAGGGCATACTGGCTTGGGACCAAAACATGCAATAGCAGATTCTTCATCAAATGGCACTGCAGAACATATAAATTATTAAACAAGCATAGAGTAGCGATCCAATCACACTTCAATAAAAAGAATCTCTGCAGCTTGTATGAGATGAAAGATATCTTACTGGAGAGATA
Source organism: x Bolboschoenoplectus mariqueter (assembly GCA_037678475.1). NCBI lineage: Eukaryota > Viridiplantae > Streptophyta > Magnoliopsida > Poales > Cyperaceae > x Bolboschoenoplectus > x Bolboschoenoplectus mariqueter. The sequence goes on along the minus strand of CM075236.1, from coordinate 1,529,383 downwards.
GTTGATGGTGGTTTTAGGGGACCACCATGGCCTTGTCTGGCTATCTATATTACATATTACTTTTTCAACTCTATCCGGCTGTGCTAGCTCAAGGGGTTTTAAGCCGTAGTTTGCCCCCTCCAGAACTTTCTACAAAAGAGAGAAGGATATACCTCAGTTACACTATCAAAACCTAAATATAAAGATATATGGGGTGATGAGAATGGAGGAAAGTTGCAAAGAAAACTCACCTCTAATTCATCAAGGCTACTGGCCTTCATTTTCAAATCAAGGATGAAAGAATCAAGCTTGGATATTAGATACTGGCTCGAGTTGCTCAACTTCATATGAAATGCTACAAACTCAATTGCCTGAAGTATAGCATAAAAGTCTGACCATCATAAAAGTGTGTGCCAAAAGTAATTAGGAAAAATATTAGTTGCACTACATACCCTTGAGTAGTTCCGGTGGCGGTATGCCAGGCAAGTAAGATCACCAGAATCACGCGAGTGGTCTTCCGCAAATTTGAGATACTCTTTCAGGAGATCAGATGTTTCATGAAAATGGGGAGATATCAGCATCTGAGGTAAGATGTGGTGTGAGATGGTCTCCAGCAGGATATTTTTCACATCCAAGGTAAGATACCTATATTTATTTCAATTTAGTTCTCAGACTTCGTAATATTGCAAACTAAATTCAAAAAAAAATTCAGGTCCTGATTCCTGACTATTCTATATGACCAAGTCGGTCCCTGAACAAAATTGTTCTTAATTAAAAGGACCAGTTTCAAATAAAAATTCAGAAACATTTGTACTTTGATGTAGTTTAAGGACTAAAACAGTAGTTCCTCTCAAATTAATTATAAAATAAAGAAATAATAAAATCGAGAGAGCATACCAATCACATGCCAAAGGAAGAACCTCAAGGAATGAGTAGAGATGAACTAAAAGAACCTTAAGCAGATTGACATGCCTGTTAAGCAAGATATACAATTTTAGCCCAAGTAGCTGAATTGACAAGCTAAAGACATGAATCAAAGAAATCAAGAACACAAATCATAGATAAGTGATTATTTAACTAATTTTTAGACTGAAGTACCCTGAAATACAAAAATATAATTTTGCAATTTATTTCATAGTTCTGAAGGAACTAAAAACAAGATAGATTTCAGTTTTATATTTGTTTCCTTGCAAAAACAAGTTCATTGAAAATTCAACAATCAAAAGATAAAAAAAGGACACAAGCTAAATCAATATATATAACTTAAAGAAGTAAAAAATAGTTAATCTTACCTACGAACATGGAGACCAAACTCCAAAACTAATATTGCCTCCAACAAGTACCCCAATTTCTTAGTACGCCAAAATAGCTGTTTTCAAATTAACCAACAAAACCAGCTGAAAGATCAGATTATTGAAGAAAAAAAAATGCAGTGACTTTTGTCGTTGAAAACCAAAATTTTTCTACCTATCCTTCCAGAAGAAACATTTAACTCTGTTATGAATTAAAAAAATGATTAAACTAATACATCTAGTTTACATACCAAAACCAGAGTATTGGTTGCCATAAATAGAAGCTCTTCGCCAAGCATACTTTCTTGTTGTTCAAGATTTTTAGAAAGGTGGAGGTTTTTGCAAAACAACTCCATCTTTTTCAAAGCAGTACTCTCAAGATCTGAAATTAAAATAAATCACTATAATGGAATTTAACTTAATATTTAATAGTGTTCCATAGGAGAAGATCAAGAGATAAAATGTACCTTGGATTGATTTTTTCCACATGGAGCTACAGATTTCTTGGATTCTGAAAACTGTTACAGTGCAGCCAAGCATATGTGCTTCTGAATAAACAGCAAATTTTTTGGATATCTTATCCAATAACTCTGCTTTCTCTTCTTCATTTAGTTCATGGAGGTATTTCTCTACATCTGTGGCAAAACAAGGGTAGTGCCCAAACCTACAAAAATTTGCAATACAAAACATGAAAATAAATTGGTGGCCAGGCTTGAAGATATGTAGGATAGAAAGGAAACTATTAGGGTTTCACTACAAACCTCTCAAAATAATTAATCAGTGCCTCCACAACCTTGCTATTGTTACAATCTCCATTCAGGCTACGCCTTCTCTCAATCTCAATAGCTGCCAAGTAGGGACCTCTAGTACAATTTTTAACAGCATCCTTTTGTAATTCCTCCACAAAGGATAATGCAGTTGAGAGGCGAATATCAAACTGAAAATTATTAAAAATTAGCAAATTTTGAGGATGATCACAATTTGCCAGAGACCCCACCCAGAAGGGTATGATCTCCAAATTAGTACGATCAAATCGGTGATCCAGCAAGAGGTGGCTTTTTCATAGAGAATTATGTTGGATTTGGGATCTCAAGATATCTGGTTTGTTGAGAAAGAAAATTGGAAGTTGACAGGACTTGGGAAGCAACATCCCATCCTGGTCAGGAAGAAAAGAAATCATTGAGAATTTTATGAAATAAGAAAAGAATAAAATTGTTGGCAGCTCATGATATTTTTTGGTGATAGCTGTATTAAGAGACTTTAGGGCCCAATAATTTTTCGTTCTGGTAGTTTAAGATTCAATGTTACATCACTATGCTGCTAAGCACGTGTGTGTGCAAATCAAACATTCTGATAGTCAACTTCTCAATTGATTGCCACACAAAATTTGCACAGAAAATGCTCTTTAAGTGTTGAAAGCAAGATCTGTTCAGATGGCTACAAAACATTAAATTCCTTTGTACAAAAAACCCATTCAAATTATGTGCAAGCATGTCCCAAGATGCCATGCTTCCTATAATTGCATTTTGTTCGAACCGAGTCCATCCAGATCTAACTACCCAGAGAATTCCTAGTTCCATATGAGTAGTGTACTGTGTTCCAGTTCCCATTTGACATACCATACTATTCCCTGGTAATCCTGATTGCAAATAGTAAACTAATTGCATAATTGCAAATTATATAACAGGAAGAAATCAAGTACCTCTTCCTGAGTCAGCTTAGACTTGCTTAATGAAATGCATTCAGTACAAGAACCGCCGGTTGCATGTCGAGACCAATCAACATCTTCCTCCAGTAATAAGCATAGGTACTGGAGAAATATCTCCCAGTCATCAGGTCTGCCCAGAAAAAGAATGAGGGAAAAAATGACATGATTTCATCAAATACTACAATGTGAACAATTAGAACATCACAAGAGTTAATTTGACATACTCCTATAAAGTAAAAATAGTATTTAATCCCTGCAAAAATGAGAACTATCATGTAAAAGGCAATTGCCAATGTCACTACCCTACAAAACATGAAAAGTGTGTATGGAGTTTTGCTATATCAAGATGTTCAAACTATACCCATCTAATCTTATCACTAAGCAAATCACAATATTTGGATATTTTGTGGAAACATATCTTCCATGCTTAACAAGTGCGCAAGGTATCTGTTTAGAGGGGTTCACATGACATTAAGTTTTATTGTTTTACAGGACACACTTAAATCGATCTTTTTAAAACATTAAGTGCATATAAAGCAAGTACCTCATTTCAAGGATTTTCTGGAAGATCTCAGAAGCAGCAGCATAGTTACATGCTTGACCAAGAAGCCTGCCCTGTCAGCTTGAAGTTAAATGACTATTATTACATGTAGAAGCAAGACAACATACTAAAGGAGACCAAAATATAGGATCTTGCATGTATCATTTTTTTTTATTGCATTTGCAAATAACAGAAGACATTTCTCTTACTTGGAACAAAGCACCTGGTATTTTTCAAGTACTACCAAAGGACACCCATAAAGCAAGATCTTGTGGGTAAATTCTATAACAGATATTAACACATTTGCCCCCAAGATATCCTTCTTTTGCTCTATGCAATACACTAAAGCAGATGACAGCAACTGCTTGGTTTCAAGTACATAAAAAATGTCATGAATAGATGACTTCAGGTCTATATCAGATCACGGAGTCAATTTTTTTTTCTCAACATATCCATAATTATATTGGCTGTTAGCCTGTTATAAGCCTAATATATAAAGCAGTGGTGATTCATTGCAAAATGAGAAATATAAGGTGTTGTTTGCAAATACCATACCAAAAATATTCAAATTGATAACAAAACAATAAGTGGGAGGGATAGTACCTTCATGCGTAGTTTGTCTTCTTCCCTTAAAATAAGGGATCCCAAATCCCCAGAAATCACTTCAAATGCCGCATCAAATTTCTTTTGTTGTTCCAAAATTGAAATATACATGGTAAGAGCTGCTCACATGAGTTATTTTTTTTAGCATTATGCAAGAGCAACTAAGGAATTCACCACAAACAGTAGATAGAAATAATGACATAAAATCTGACCTTCTGGCTCATGCAAGCTGCTTTTACTAATGTGCTTCTTGATTAAGGCCTCTGCCAGTGGCAGTAATTTCTCACCTCCACTACTGTAGTTTACCTATTCCAATAAAGAAAAATAACCCTTTACCATAGAGAGACATGATAGTCAAGTTGCTTAGTAAATGAGTCATACACAATAGATTGCATAACATTGAGACTAAATTGGTCACAGATCCAGATAATATGTTAAATTCATTTTTTTTGCATATATTGTGGGCTGACACAAATGCTAGTACAGAGTACCTGTAACTGGATGCTACAAACTGCCCACATCAAGAACCTCTCTTCACCTACAGCTTTGTACATTTTAATAGCTGTCTGCCAAAAGGGGCCCACAACAGCACATGAACAAAACATCGTCAGAATATTTGCAAAATAAGGCAAAGCAGGCCAGTTTAACTTGAAATAAGAAACCAAACCTGTTGTTGTTTAACATAAGAGTACTCACGGACATAGCAGTTGAACAAACCCATCATAATCTCCAAATTGTTTATGTACTTGTTACATGCATGCTCATAACAAGAGGTTGCAAGATCCACTGTTACAAAATTCCACCATTAACCTTGCAGCTAAGTAAGTGACATATCATTTTTTTTCCTATTAGAAAAAAAATAAAGAAAAAAAGACAGCATAAAGATATAAGGCCGTACATCTGTTAAGCCTTTGCAATACAATTTGTAGAGTGCTGAGAGTAAGATCATCAAGAAAGGGTCCACTATCAGAATGTAGCAACTCCTTTGCGTCTAAGCACGTATTCAATGCCTCCTCTCCTTTTCCCATTCTTTCCAGTACGACGGCTTTTAGTGCCTGTTTGAAACAATGCAAGATCAAATCTGCATCATGACCAACACAGACTACTCCAAGATTATCATTAATTCAGTCCCAATTGAGGAATTGACATGATGTTTCGATCAAATTAGTCGATGAAACTGAAACAGAGTCGTAACCTGTTAGTACTGGAACCGTGGCTACCGAAATCTTCAACCAGAATCTAAATCTTGAGCTGGTATCAATAAGAACTGATCAAAAGAAATTGAAATAACAAAACTTACAAGAGCATAAGGCGACTTGGGATACTTCTGGAGGAGAGCAGCAGAGAGCTTGAGCGCCGCCTTGTACTGGCGCGAGTCAACGGCGTCCCATATCGGCCGGACACGCCGCTCTGGTATGCCTCCAGCCAACCCGAACTTCGACGCCATTTCTTCAGGATTCGCGCTAGGGTTTCTTTTTGAAAGAAAATAGGGTTTTGGGAGAGGCGAGCTATGACTTGTGCAAGAAAAGAGTGGAGGAAAAGAGAAAAAGAAAGAGAGACTGAGAAAGTGATTGTGCAGGGTTTTATCGTTCAGACTAGAGACCGGAGGCGCACGTTAGCGTGTGCTTGATTCGCTTGATGACCTGCTCTGGTAACGGATTATAATAAAAATTTCAATAAGTGAAATTATTATCGGATTATAATAAAAATTTGATGATTTATATAATTATTAAAGTACGGAACAAAATTTTATATGAATTTTAATATTATCGAACGGGTATTTTATTTATCAAATTAAATTTTAGTTTAATATCCGTTGAAATCCTCCCTTTTCATTGGGATTACCTAGCATTCTATTATTTTAGAGAGCTGATATATAGATCATGCCATTGATATCATCGTCGATATCGATTTTATTATTAAATTATTATTCATGTTAGTAATTTTATTATATAAGTTATTTGTACAATACTTTTATTATTCAATTTATGTGAGTTATTATTCAGATTAGTGCTATTTGAGTTGAATAATAAAGTACAATACAATATAAATTACACAATTAAATCGTTAACATGAATAATAAAATCGGTATTAATAATGATATCAACGATAGTATCTCCTAACCATTTTCCATTATTTTAATTTTAATTTAGATCATTAAATTAAAACAGACAAATCAGATTTATTTAAAAAAATAATTCTAATTTGAATCGATCTGATATATTTTTTTTTAATTTTAATGTCTCGGATTAGAATTTGGGTTGGATTATGTCACAAATCCGATACAAAATCGAGTTATAACCGTGTGATTTAAGAAAATGTTATTGAATATCACGCATAATGCAGCTTCAAAAGCTTTTAGAGGAAAATGTCTAATATCAGAAGTTTTGATGGACATATAAATAAATTTCTCTAAATTTAAATAGGTGTTAATGTCCAAGTTCTCTTAATGCATAATGCAGTTTCACAACATCAACATTGATTACAAAATTAAAAATCAAAAAAAGTGTTTTCTTAGAAGTCTGAGCAAGAGTTCAAGCTAGGCAAAAACTGACTCTGACATAATACACAGGTTATTTTCTAAAAACGAAAGAAGAAAAAAAATTAGACAATAATTATGACGAAGCTAGAAATTGTAGGATAATAATTATTATGAGTACAGCTTTTAGATTCTTCGAGGCAATTTGGTGATATTTTATTTCAGTGCTTTGTCCGATAGTAGTATTATTTTGCACGAAAATTTGTTGTCAAAATACACTTAATTTATTTTGGAAGCGTTATAGAAAAGCACTCTTTCCCTATTTAAAAAAAAAAGATTATAGTATTGCTATTTCATTTTTTAGTTGTCAAACAGTAACTATTATTCCCTGTAGCGTTATTTTATCAGTCTTTAATTCTTTATTATATCATTACATTATAGTGTTTCAACTACAATTTCAAGAATAATATTCCGTAAAATCTTAATAGATCTTGTGTTTCCATGCTATATCAATGAATAGGAAATTATGCAGGATAAGATTCATATTTGTTGTTGTTGTTGTTGTTGTTGTTGTTGTTATTATTATTATTATTATTATTATTATTATTATTATTATTATTATTATATTTTAAATAAAAATAAACATTTTTCTTTATTAAGATTATTTTAAATTACAAAATTGTATTATACATCACAAAAAGCAGTGATTAAAAAAAAATACTTTTTGTTGGTTTCCTTATATTTTTTTGTGTAAAAAATATAAATTCCCACCACATCTCTTTCATGGGGAAAAAAAATCAAGTTGGAGCTAATGATATTTTTCCCATCAAAATGGGAAGAAACGTAACACCCAATGGGATTCTATTTCATTTCCCATTTACACCAAAATGGTCTCACGAACAAAAGCTTGGGATTGAAATCCCAATTGTGCAAACAATCTCTTGATTTCTCACACCGCTCGGATTGCAAACGAACAGGCTCTAAGACTGTAAGAGATTCTTGAAAATTCTTGATAGATCTTGAAAATCCCTTTGAAGTAAACTGGGCTACGCAGCCTACCTACTCGTAACTAAAATTGCATAGCCATTTGTAGAGCATAAGACTACAGAGATTTCCTTTGTTTTGAAGGCGTGTAGAATTTTCTTTGGTTTTACTTTTACCTTATGTTCAGAAACTTAATGCTTTTTAAGGGGGTTGGGAATTGAAGGCAATACAAAAGTGACAAATCAATTACCCTTCTTAAATTTATGGCCTGAAAGCTACTCATTATAAAACCAGTAATTTGAGGAGATGTTGTCTCAATCTCTCAATCATCGCTTGTGATCACGGCGTAGTAATGCAGATGGTAATATTTTTGTCTCAAATTAATGGTTTGTTTGTTATCAACAAGCTTTCAAGCCGATAGTACTGACAAATATGAGCTGCGTATATGTAGATGGAGGTACATGATTTTCAATTGCTCATGGATTACTGATTAAGCAGCACAATTAAAATCCAACAACATGAAACAGTGCATCTCCCAAAACAATATATCTAAAGGTAGGAAAGATACGGAATGAAAATTGAAACAAGTTAAAAAGTCAATTTTACATTTGGGATTATTAAATTAGAACTATTTTTTTAAAAAATAATAATAAATCTTTTTCAAAATTAGAAACAAGCATCTACAAGATTAAAGCATAGATTCAAGGAACCCAATAAAGGTAAGAACACATGCACCATTATGGAATTGTTCATTAAATCGAAGGTTGCTCATATATTTCTTTCCATTCGCACTAAGTTACAGTGTACAGACAAGTATAAATAGAGAAAAAACCAACTAATTTGACTTTTTTTTTTCTTTTTACATCTTGCTCTAATCACTGCTCACTGCTCACTGCTCTCTCTCTCTCTCTCTCTCTCTTGAATATCCATGCATTTCCTCTGCCACTGTCTCCCACACACTCCCTATTTTGTCGTAATAGCCAACCTGTTACCAATGGAAACATCTCATCATATATAAATCATTGAAAAACTGGACATTTTAAATTTCATAAGGTGGCAAAAAAAATACCTGACTTATAACAAATCCTTTAAGCATGCTAAGAAAGTCATCATGCCTCTGACGATCCAGTCTCTCTAGCTCACTTCGGTTATTATCCTGAAGCAATGTCAAACATGAATAAAAATTACACCCAGGATATCAGTTGATAAAGCAATAATAGACCGATTCACTTTCATACTCCTCTTTTCCAGTCATTTTAACTTAGCCAGGAAATATTTCTCTCTTTTGCTGGTATTTCTTCTTCCTCTTGCGCACAATGGCAACAGTGGAGGTCTCTGAACTAGCTATTAAACCTGAAAACCTTTTTGGCTCTTTCACAACTACCACCAAAAGAAAAGGTGCATACCAAATAGTTATGAGAGATTTCTTGTTTAGCACAATTTAAAAAATGTTGCCTGATATTTGTTTTCATAGCTTGCTGACAAAACCCGTTGGTTTTCAAAATTTGGTATTACTAGCAAATAAATGTTGCCTGATATTGTAAGTATGAAGAAAAAATGTTGGCGTAAATTGCAATTTTTCTTTCAATGCAATTTGGAAAAATGAAGTGCTCTTTCCTGATATTTTAGCATGCATTTAATTGAAATGGCATAGTAGCATCAAATAACAAACACATAGTAATCAACATGACATGCATACAGCACTTGATTATTACCTTAATTCTCTCATACTCTCTGACAGCACAGCACTTGGCACCCTCGGTGACTCTTATTGTTTCCTTCAGCTCTTCGATCCTGCGTAGCCTCGACCTATCACCACCAAATATTTTTGAAGCTGCAGCTTCAAGCCTCTCAACCCTTGAATTCAGTGATGACAGATCTGACATCAGCGTTTGTACAGTTAGCAAAGCACTCGACCTGTCAGAGAATGCAGTGTGAACTGATAGCATTATTCCTAAATGTTCATGTAGAGTATCCTGCCAATATAAAAACATCATTAGATTTGTTAGAGTTATCATATGCTTAAAAATTTACTGTTAGCTTATATCTGCATAATATCTGTTTGAACTTTATTTCCAAAACTCCAATAATAGAGTAAGTATATAGCCTTCATTTATGCATTAGCAGGGTAATGTTTCATTACCACCTGACTTCAAGTACAATCTAATTTGACACATTTGCAAATAACACCCAACTTCTCTCTTATTGGCAGCTAACAGTACATCATCAGGATTATTTGCTGAAAGTTGTGTATTATTTTCAAAACTTTACAAAAGCTATTGTGCTAGGGAAAAGATCTGAGCAAATTCAAAATTTTGGAGTGCTTATAAAGAGCCATGCGAATAAAAGAAAATGAATAAACCATACTGAAAGCCTCATAATTAACAAATAAAGCCACATTATAGGTGAAAATTTTCTCACAAGATGTTTAACAGTTTGGGCATTTAACTCGCGGTAGAGTCTGCTAGCTTTAACGGCAGCTGTGGCCAACTTTTTCATATCAGCAGCTCTCGTTCTCTGTGTATCAAATGTTGCCTCATCAGTCTCAAATTTTGTTAACTTTATGAATGCTAATCCCAATTCTCCCATTGTTTCTCCAATGTCCTGTTGAGCTTTAACAAGTGTCTCTGCCTGAAATTAAAAGAAATGATGTACATACATGAGAAACCATAACGTAGCTTAGTTTATACCGAGTATGTTCTACATTCACATGCATCCACCATCTTTATTCTTGTGAATTTGAGTTGAGCTGGGTCCCTCTCCAATCGGTTACCAACTTGCCATTATCATGGGAAGAACTTTTTAACATTATTCATTTTTTTAGTATTAGATATTCCAATCTACAATAACACAACTTTGCATGGAATTACAGCATATTTAAACCCTTTCTGTAACAACAGATAAGTACATAAATGATATGTTCTTTAATGCTTAAAAGCATATTTCATGCTGCTTACGAGTCAAATAGCTATCTAAAAATTGCGAGGATTAATAAGCAAAACCATACATACATGCTGGGAAGATGTTGTAAGCTGTGACTCCAGATCTTGCATTTTATCTTTTGCCTCCAAGAACTCTCTATCCTCCTCCACAACTGCCGGTCGAGCCCCAACCCACTCATTTGTCACTGTTTGCTTCAACTCCTTAAAAATCCTCAACAAATCTCTCCCACCCTTGGCTGGCTGTACCACCTCCTCAGGCCCTGTCACATCAGCACCTGCAAGCTGCCTTGGCAACCGCACAGCCCCATCCAGCATGCGCGAAGCCACATCAGTACTGGTTGGAAGTGGAAGCCTTCCTTCAGCCTGAAGGAATACTCTCAGCTCGTCAGATTTGCCAATCACAGGATGGGCTGCAAGGTGGCGCAGATAGCGTTCTAAGGCAACTCTGCGCTGCTCAATAAAGTCTGCACTCTTCATGACCTGCAGTATGAGAATGCCATATTATGCAAACCTACATGTTGATATTTGCTTCTTAGATAAAATTTTCATAATTATATCAAGGAGTACTGTTGTCTCTGCCCTGCTGGCACCACAAACATGGATGAAAAATAAGTATAAATAACCAATGCTTTACCCACCATATTCATATTCGGCTGGAAAAGAATGTTAAAAATGATAGGATCTTGGGACTTGCTCATGGAATTCTCAAATTTGGTGAGTTTCAATCCCTGGCTAACTTTGGGCCAATATGATTTGGGCTAAGACCTAAGCTGATAATCCAAAATAACAGAAAGATCACCCAAAGCTACTAGGACAGAGCTGAAACCAAAGGTAAGAAGCCATACATAACAAGCACTTAAAAATCTATCAGTTGAGGCTAGGATTCTATTAGCTAACAACCTGCTTAAAACAACCAATACAGAAATAAACTGAGAAGCAATACGGATTGCTAGAAGTCTAAAACTAAGTTCTGATAGAGAAACTACATGATTTTTGGCTCACGGGTTATTGCAGAGATTCTGATGCATGCAATAAAATAAAAAGAAATACTTGCATATTCTCATCTTCCAAGTGATAACTAAGATAAATATACTCTGTACTGCTACAAAAGTACAAATCAATCCACCATTCCTTCCCAAAGATTTTTTTTTTTTTTGATGTAGCAGGCAAAATGCCTTCCCAAATTCAGTTACTTGTTACTCTATCTCTCCTCCCTAGTTACTTGGTAGTCATGATCCACAATTTATCTAGCCAATGGTGCAGAGCTAGTAGAGCTACCGAAACCTCAGAAAGGGAACTAAACAATAAGCATAGAAATTCCCATGCTACCAATCCAATTGACGCTTCTAACAGGTTCTAATTGTCAGAATACTAACCCGGCCTTCAACGACACCCTTGTCAGGCCTGACGGGAACGAATAGACCTCTGTGTGACTCTGCCAGACGGTCCGCAAGTGTCACGAAATCTCTAAATCTGCGCCTGACTCTAGTATCAGTGCCATCTCTAGCACGACTAGTGATAAGATAGGTGAAGTAGCCTCCACTTCCTGATCCGGTCTCTGGTTCCTGTACTGGATCTGAGACGGTGATGCGAAGGTAATTAGATGTGGAACTGGAGGGTGAAGGGGAGCCGGATCCATCGGAGGGGTTGAAAGGGGTAAATACCACGTCGGAGTAGGAAGGCGGGTCAACAAAGGAGGAGGAAGGGGAGAGAGCAAAAGTGGGGGGAACTGGAGGGGAGAGTAGGGGATCTCTGGGGATCTCTTGCGAGGCGGAGATGGCTGAATGGTAGTCCGATGCGGCGGTGGTGGCGACGGAGGAGGCTAGGGTTAGGGTTTCCATAGATTCTTCTTCCGGACCCATCATGGTTGAGTTGGCGATTTGTGGATCAATTATTGAATAGCATAATATAATTAAGTCAGAGATGAATAAAGAGAGAGAAAGTTACGGCGAGTAGAAGGAAGATGGAGAGTGGGAAGTGGTGAGGGGAAAGCCTTGGAGGAAGCGAAGCGAAGAAGAAGAAAGGGGAAGGAGATTATTCGTTGCACTCGGTGTTTGTTCGGTGTAAGGAGAGGAATCTCTGACAATCAGGGACCCATCTTGTCGGATAACTGGGATCGTTTGCACCGGGAGATATTGTGGGGTTACCGGATTGAGTTCGTACCGCGGTTGTTATTCTTACCCATATTACACGGCACGTGTATAGTCTCAACCGTTGGATTTAAAACGAACGTTGGATGGATTGATTGCATTGTTCACGGATACATTTACATTATTATGGAGAAGTTTGTTTGATATAATTTTGACAATAAATTTAAAAGTGATCAAATGAAATTGAAAATTAAAAGAGAAAATTATAGTCATTTTATAAGATATATTAATAATCTAACAATTAAGTATCATAGAATTTATTGGTTGATGATATATTAAGGATTTTAATATCGGACTATTAAATTTTCAAACTGCTAATATTATAAAAATATATGCTAAATCTCATCATAATTTATAGACATGATATATATAATATAAATCATAACTATAAATAAAAGCATTATCATATAAATATAATCTCCCTTTTTTTATAACATTAATGAAACATTAGCATCTAATCTCCCTTTCTCATGTTCATTTCAATAACATGAAAAACACATACTCAATAAAAAAGTTATTTTAAGATATCATGTTTCGTATTGCACTGTGAGTCTGTGATACAAACTATTACACGTCACAGGAAAACTGTATCAGTAAAATACTTTTCGAAGAGAAACAAAATATATATGTCCATTTTCAATTGTAACCTCTTTTATATACGTTGCAGGCGAAAATCTGCAAGTGCAAAAAAAAAAAAAAAAAAAAGGAAATGTGCATGCAATGAAGAAGCTCAAAAACTAAAAATACAAATACAAAATCGGAAATGCTTCGCTCTTTTTTACTGGCTTATTGGGTTTGGCTTAGGCCATATGGGTTTCAAACATACCTCCTGTTAACGGATCCGAAATCCGACCCGACTTTAATAAATTCGAATTAGTTCATAACTATAACAAGTTACCACACACACGTACCGCGTTAATGCAAGAAAAAGCAAACAGTTGATTCATGCCAAGATCTTGGCTTTTTAATAGTTGTTTGTGCCGCTAAGCAAGTGGAAACATAAAGGGCACATCATGCCAAGATCTCGAGTTCTAGGATTTGAAATAAAAGGTGAAAACAACGTGCACTAGAAAACAAAGTAATTGCACAAGTAATCTATCAAACTAGCTACATTATTTCAAGAGGGAGAAATAATTATAAACGAATAAAAGAATACATCATCAGCTGCTAAACCAGATTCAGATCCAATACCAGATCAAAAACCAAAAGAAATCTTACAAAATTCAGGCAAAACATGATTCTTGTCATATATCAGCATTAGCTAGCTATATTCTTCCTTCTACACCAACATGTAATCATCAAATTCATCATTAAATCGAACCAACTTAAAAAAAGCATTCAACTCATATGCTTCAAAGGCATGGATTACAATTTTGAAAACCTAACAGCACCAAATCTGAGGCCTCACACATGTGAAGCAGGATTCGCTGTGGCAGAAGCCGCTGCGGCACCGAGGAAGGAGAGCAATCCGCCAGCGGGGCCACCACTTCCCGCTACAGATCCGGCGGCGACCTCCTGCTCGTCGAGAAACAGATCCTCAGGCACTCGAAGGGCACCGTGCACACAGACTATCGCCAATCCGACCAGTAAAGACTGTATAATAAGAGATGCAAGGGATGTGAAGAAGAGGAGGAAGAAGGAGAAGCCGGAGAGGATGACGAGGATTTCCCGGCTTGAGAACTGGCGACCGAGGAGGGTCAGTGGGGAAGAATCAGCGGAGCGTGAGAGGTAGAGGAAGATCCAGGCGGAGAGGAGAGAGAGGAGGAGGACGAGGGAGAAGGGGTGGGAGAGAAGGGAGAGGGAAAGGCTGAAGAGGAGGAGGAGGGAGTAGTTGAGGCGGAAGTAGGAGAGGTTACGGCGGAGACGGTGGATGGCGGAGGGGAGGGAGTCGGGGCGGGGGGAGAAGGCGGAGGGATCGAGGAGCTCCGGCCAGGGGCGGGCGAGGGCGAGGGAGCGGCGGAGGGAGGAGCTCAGGCGGGAGACCAGCAGGGTAAACGGGGAGGAAGAGGGAGAAGAAGAGGCGGCGGAGGACGGGGTGGAGATCGGGAGGATTGGAGGAGGAGAGGTGGCGGTGGTGGCCATGGAGAGAGCGTGTGGAGAACTGAACTGGAGGTAATAGCGAGAAAGAGAGAGAGAGACAGAGAGAGACAGAGAGGTACACTGAGAGGTGCACTTGTCAGTTGTTAAATCAGTCGGTGCTGTAGCGTAGTGTGAGGAAAGAAAGGCTAATTGTATTTTGGGAGGATGAGGGTTCGGCTGCTCGTCGGATCTAAAACTGATCCGATAAGTTTACAAGCCGTCGGATTACTAGATTAAAACCCGTTAGTCGATTGAATTAACCCATTAGTTAATCAGACAGATGGGAAGATCGCTGCACCAATGTTGGTCCAAATGGCATCTGATGCTCTCTATTTTAATTTGTTATATTGCTACAAAATTAAACGTTTTTTAGGACTGTTATTGCTAATCTTGCCTTATATAACGAATTGATTTTCCTTTTCAAAGTATATAGCCTTATATAACAAAGTGATTTTCCTTTTCAAGTTTTATAGCTACTTCCATATTTTGCTAAAATAATTTAGGAAATCAGATCCAAGTAGATATGGCATCGGCGAAATATAAGAATTTATGGATGCAAAATCACTTTTGTTTATTTTGATTAGCGCGAGATTTTGAGATCGGTCCTTTTATATTGCCATAAAAGCGAATCCGAGATTAGCACTTACATATTCAAGAAAAAAATGGGGTGCTTATTCAGCTTTTTAATTTACATAAAAATCATCCACATTTTTGTGATATTATAGACATTCTCAATCAATATGTTTACACAAACTAGTAATTTTGGCAAAATCTTAATGGATTGAATAAACAAATTGAGGTATTTTCTTTATTTGAATCCAACATATTAAACAAGGATTATTAAATTAACGAGCCTAACTGCCCCGTTAAAACGATTACAGAAAATTACCTATGCTATTTTATAAAAATCTTCGGGCACTAGTGTAAAGTACGTAATTATCTCAGCGACAACAAAACAAACAAGATATACAACATTCCAACATCGAATTTGCACTAAAAGATCAAACTTATTTTTGCACAGAAAAATACGTTAAACAGCAAAAGATCTAGTTCGCAGTTTTAGTGATCAATAAGACAAGAAGCAAGAATGCATAATTTCTAGCTGATGTCAATCTGAATCAAACTTCTCTTTTTTAAATCATCTCAATGCTCCAGCTATATATTATATAAATGAAAACTTTTATGGTGGAAAAACTGTTGAAATTTACCCGTAGTTGCTATTTTTGGTCTGAATATGGAGAAAGTTTCTCCATATTCAAGAAAACTTTGGATGCAGTAAATTAATACATAGCCAAACTAGTTGTAATTGGTTAATTAAACATTGCCAATAACATTGTTCCGTAATATGGAGAAAGTTTTGTAGTAGAGAAATTCGTATACTTAAAAATCTCAATCATAACAACCATAATACCACTGAGCTTGTTATTATTAACTTGGTTTCATAGTTTAACAGCATAAACTACTTGAGCAATAAGAACTCAACTTATTTACCATTGCCAAATGAGAAAATCACTCAGATTGACCAATGATAATGATGCATTCCAACAAAGGGGGGGCGGCGGAGATTAATCTAGAAAGTAGATCCATTCCAACCGAAGTTAGAACCCTGCATTAGTGCATTATAACCATTAGTCTCAGATTATACAACAACCATAGAAAAGTACATAGGAAAATACAAAATATTTCAGAACATTCTTTTGCTGGAATCTAAACAAAGGCATAATTTTGCATCTTTTCTTTTTTTGCATGCAAGACTAACGAGCACACACACATTCAAAATTGTACAGTACCAGATCCCAGTGTTGGGAGCATTAGATCCAGCTTCTCTCAAATTGGCCAGTTCATTGGATCATTCTGATGTCTGTTTATAGCTAAAATTGCATCTAGTTCATAGTTCTCCTGGTTTGAGAATATCTAGACTATCTCATTTCAGACAGAGAAAGGGATATATTTCCCATTTCTCAATATACACTCAAATCTTAGGAAAACTGAGATCAAGTATGTATCAAGTGGTCAGGATAATCATTGGATAATCCATTAACTGAGGCTTCCTTATGTCCAGAGTCGACTTGATTATATCAATCTAAAATCACACTAACACAGAATTCTGATATCTACCAAGCTATATACAAACTATATGCAAGTAACAAGACTGATTCTTGCCTTGGTGTCATAAAACTTGAGAAAGAACCGTGACTTGGGAACAGCAAGCTTGGACTCGAGAACAGCAGAAATGCTGCCACTCAGCTTCTTGTTAACATCGGGGCTGAGGCCACCAATGGAGACGAGCTCGCCATATGCTGCCGGCTGCTCAGTCCCACCAAATGACATCGGCACTGACCCCTTCAGCACGACCATCACGTACTGTTATTAATAGGAACACATACAAAGTAATGAGAATAAGGAAGGATACAGAACAATCCAGAGCTAAATTTAACAAACTTTGCAAAAACTGAAGGGAAACAAATTGCAAAGGAGATTGTTCTTTTAGTGTAATAAAATAGTTCAATCCTACCATTGTTAACAATAACTACGCTTTTAACCCCAGTAGTAGTTGATTTTAACACTAAGATGCTTATAATCAATGTTAAAATCCACAAATAAAAAGGGAACTTGGTAAACCCGTAAACGAAGTTTTGTACCAGAAGCAATCCTAAATTCACAGTAAAAGTTTACCTATATTTAATGACTAGCCTCACACTTTAAGGTCATACTAGACAGAATACAACTTATAACTTAAAAGCCAAAAGGGGGAAAATATGAAGTAGGGTTTTATGGTCAGACCAGCAAAAGTGACCAAATAGTAAATCATCTAATTGGAGTTGAAATTGAAGCTCCAATTGACACAAATGAACTAATAAATCAACCTAAAATAGCCACAAAAACGAAGCTAGATCACTGACTAGCTCACATGCTTAGGTCATACCAGACATAATACAAATTATAATTGAAGACCAAAGGAGGAGGAATATAAAGTAGGGTTTTAGTGTCAGACCAACACAAAATTAACATATCTGTACAGGATTCAAAGAGTATTGCACTAAAAAATCTAATCTGAGTTGATACGAAATAGACTAATAAAGATTAAACAGGAAAGAGATCGAGAGAGAGAGGAGAAAGGGAACGGACAGCCTCGGGCTTGCCGATGAGACTCGCGACGGTCTTTGACAACTCCGACAGGATAGATGACGTGTCAACGCCATCCAGGCTCGCATTCGTCGAGAGGTTGAGGCAAGGCATTTTCTCTCCCTTCTCTCTCTCTCTCTCTCTCTCTCTCTATCTCTCACAATCTGGTTTGTGGTTTTCTTTCGCTCCTACCACGGAATGAAAAGAACAAAGAATTTAGAACTTATAAATAAAAAGTAGAGATATTAAGAATTTTAAATTTTCGAAATATCACACAATAGAGATCTATATCTAATCTTCATTCGTTTTATATTTCATGATTAAAATTATTATTTTCACAACTCAACATAATTTAATATGATATTTTGATAATATGATAAATTAAAGGTTCCAGCTTATTTGTCTTTAAATGTTAGATATTCATCAATTTTTAAAAGCGATAATGATGTTTTAAGAGTTCAACCAATGTTACATGATATTAAAAAATTAATGTTCTTATATTTAAAAATATGTTTTTTCTAAATATGTATTTTTCAAACTAAATTAAAAAAATAGTTTTTTTCATATATTAGTGTGTTTTAATATAAAAGACTGGTGGGCAATAATCTCGTTAAATATCCATGATTAAATTGCATATGTTTTGCCTTATTTAACTTATTTGTATTATGATATAGGCAATTAACAAAACTTGTTATTGAAACGCACATATTATTTTAATCACGCTCGAAACATGCTAGTGTTTTTTAAGGTAAGTTGTCAAGAATACAACTCTGAAGTTACATTCAAGATACATTCTTTTATCAACGATGAAGCATACACATGTTTAAGAGCAGTGTTTAGCACTGCATTTATAAACACAAGCCTCATAACCTCCTTTTTATTTGTTTTCGTTTTGGAGCATTTATTTTATCTTTCTAAGAACAAACTAACGTGTTAGACGTAAAATTTATGTCTTCAATTAGGAACTAATTGGGGATCTCATAAACCGTGACATATTAATACATAAAAACAGCGAAAGATCCCAGACCATGTTTATACTTTCTGACAATTGATGGGGAGTTTCTCAAGTAAAAGAACTACTACATAAATTTGATTCTCTTGTCTGAAAGCATCAAATGAATAAAACAATGGTGTCATCAAGAGAGTTGTCTGAAACTGAGAACGAAATATGCTGACATCTCAGTCGAAGCAATTACTTACAACAGACAAGAAGTTGTGTTGAACTGAGAAAAAGATATGCTCACATCGCAGTCACAGAATTATTCACACCAGAAGAAACGAAACGGTATTCAAGCTTGTACACTACAATGATTTATAATAATTTGACTGAAAATTGATGATTTCAATTGTTACAAAGATTCGAAAAAACTATATTTCAAAGGGAATCCACTGATGATACACTCAAATATTGTTCTTATATCAAGTATTTTCACACACAACGGGAACTCCAAATAGCAAAAAAGAGATTCTGAGCAAGCATGAAGCATGAATTAACGCTTTTAGGTTTTACACACGACTTAAAATTGGCCAAAACTTTTCATAATTACACTGCCATTTACAAAATTTAGTCAGAACCAGAAAGTTAGCTACTACTATACAATAAAACTCCCAACTAAGATCCAATAGGGAAAAAAAAATGCAAACAAGAGATTTTTGTCCACTCATAAAATTCATCTCATGTCCGACACTACAACCACCAGTTCTAACCAAACCAACTTGGCGGTCCATCTACATTAAGCATTCTATCCAATTCATCAAAACTATCATAGCCCATATCAAGGTTGAAGTACTGAGCGCCTGAAGTGAAATCGGCCAGCCCAATACCAGCATTCTGCAGACCTTCATTCCTCGGATCCTCATCCATCATCTTCAACATCTCCTTGACATCAAATAGATCATGCTCTGCCAGCATCTCTATTGGTTCAAGCTGACCAAATGAATCTTCTTCGAGACGCCAACCTTGTGGTTCCTCTTTGGGTGCATCCAGTTTGAGCAACTCCTGTTTCGCCCCATCAGCTTTAGGTGTTAGTGTTGCTACCTCCAAATCACCCCTTGCTTGGCCACCTCCACTAATTTCATCAGAGTGGTTTGTGGTAGTTGTGGTGGATTGGCAAGATGTGGAAGGCCCAAGAGAATGATCAGTGAAGTTCAGACGAGCTACTGGACCATACATTGCTCTGGCAGCCTCATCATAGGCTTGTGCAGCTTGCTCGGCCGTGGGGAAAGTACCGAGCCAGAGGCGGTTTCCCCTGTTGGGTTCACGGATCTCAGCGACCCATTTGCCCCAGACACGTTGCCTGACGCCCCTGTATTTGCATTGTGAATTCTCAGGCCCGCCTTTGCCCCGCATACAACCCTTCTTGGATCCTTTAGCGGGCGCCTTTCGGGTCAGTCTGGTGCTGTCTGCAACCGACTCCAGTTGCTGGTTCTGTTTCTTCCACTTCTGTAGCGTTTCAGCAACTGAGTCTGGTCCTGTGCGAGATCTACGCTGTTTCTTTTTGCCAGCACTGAAAAATCAGAAACACAGGTCAGTAAATTTGGCACTTTTATTCTGCAATTATCATCCTATGTTATTATCCCAAAGAATAAAACACGCTCCGACAAAAAAAATATTTTGGTCTATCTACTTGGCAACTAGCACACTATGTTATCATCTACATGGATAATAAGAAACTTGAACAAATCAGAGAATGAAAAGATGCATACAAAAGGAAAAGCAAAATCAATCAGAAATCCAAACACTCCAGTCTCTTGACTCAGAAATAGAAAACCAGAATCCACACAGATTTTTGTCAAGCTACAAACAAAAACAGACTACATACATACTAAATTAAATTTCTCCTAAACATAAACAACTGGTTTAGGGCAGCAGCAGTAACAATTCTTCAAGACATATACTAGTAAAATCACAGTTGTGTGTAACAATTCCCCAAAACCTGAACAATCTTTTCATCCCAATCTAGGGTTTAACATTTTAATAATTCTTTTAGAAATATACCAGGACTGGAACAAAGCTAGGTTGTGCACACATGTATGGAGCAACAGTAACACCAGTAAAACCACAGTCGGATGCAAAGCTACATTGTATGCATGTATGAAGCAACCATGACACCAGTAAAATCATGGTTGCACACATGCATGGAGCAACAGTAACACCATTTAAACCTGGTTGGAACTGGCAGACATGGGTAAAGGAGCCTGAATTGGGGTTATTATCAATCATTCACCAACTACATCCAACAAAAGACAACTGGAGATGAACCAAAAGCTTGTAATGAAATTAAGAGAATTAAGTCCCAATTGAATCACACAACAATCGAATTTCGTGATGAAATCAAGAGAATAGTCGCCATTATATCACATATATAAAACGCCTAAATTACGAACTTACTCCTCAGATATTGTTCAAAATTCACCTATTTGTGTCAAATTCAAATAATAAGTAGAAAACTCGACCAATTTTTCTAATTTATACCACCGCTAAGATCTTCCCTCTTTCAGCTCCACAAACTTTTTCTAGGGTTTTAGCGAAATCATATCACAGATTTGAGAAACTCTTTTACAAATACCTAAGATTTCAATATAGATACACCATACGCCTGCTCTAGGGTTTTGGAGAAATCATATCAGAATGCAAAACTGACAGCAGAAAGACTAGTGATTGAATCAATCGATTTATTTTAATCAGAACAAGAGTCTCACCTGTCGAACATCTCGCTTGTTCGCTTGTCTGCCATCGTATCCTTCTCCAATTTTGTGTTCTTCTGGGATTTGAAATCGCTCGTCGTTGGAATTTCTGAAAAATCGATCGTCGGAATCAGTATTCTCGACTAGGTTTGTATCGGCTCTAGGGTTGCGCTCTCTCTCAATTTGTGTCGGAAGGGAAGAGTAGAAGTCTCGAACCTCTATTTATAGGCTTTTACTCGATATGACCCCCTCTGGGTTTCCCGTGACAAAACAATGTGACCCCTTGTGCGTTAACTACTGATACAATTCTCCACGGTCTGTTATGACTATAGTTTCAAAAAATTTTGCTCGTGGGACCCATACAGGAACTTGTTACAGAGACTCTGGTATAGAACTCGTAACAGAAGATCGGACTATCGAGATATTTCCTTACTAGAAAATATCAGTTTCCTAGTTAAGGTCATCGGCGACGTAATCTTCGAGATTGTTCGGGCAAGTGGGTCGAAATTCCTTCGCCACGAATCCGTTGCCAAATATGGAAGTGCGACACGTGGACTGATATCTGGAAGTCAAGATTCGTGCAACTACGGACAGAGAGAGAATATATTTTGTTATCATCCCAAACCCAAACCCAAACCTATATTCTCTACTTCAATTTTTAAATCGCTCTCAGTGTTCTTTAATTTTATCAGATGTATCCGAAGATTAATTGGATCAATCGAATGTTGACCAGAAATAGGAAGTTGCGCATGGTATGATGACGCGGTTTGGGGATCCAAATTTTATAGTGAAATAATCAACATTTTATAAATTATCAAAGACTAAATGACCTAATTCAACGGCCTTATCTAATTCCATGGAACTTTACATTCTCATACATATTAGAACTATATATATGTGTGTGCTTAATACACCCGATATGATTAGTAGTTTCTATAGTTATTATTATTATATATAAAAGGAAAATATTTGGAAAATATAATCATTGATATCATAATCGATATTGACTTTATTATTCATATAAAATGAGTTATTATTCATATTAATGATTTCATTATACAACTTATTTTTTATAATATTTTTATTATTCAACTCAAATACCACTGATATAAATAATAACTCACTTAAATTAAATAATAAAAATACCGTACAAATAAATTACATAATAAAATCGTTAATATAAATAATAATTTATTTAATTTAAATAATAAAATCGGCATTAATTATGTATTTATATAATAAAATCGGTAATAATTTATAACAAATAAATTACAACCATAAAATTTTCATGTTCGTAACGCATGATGTTGACTCCGAACCAGACTGGAATTTCATTTGCATTTTACTTGGAAGAATATTTCTTTCTATTTTATAACTAAATAAGAATGGCTTATTTTGGGTATTTAGTGTAGCATTCGGTCAGAGGGATAAAAGTCAAAAACTAACAGGACAAGCATTATTTAATTTCTTCATGTATGCACACATGCATTGAATAAAAATTTTAATATATATGTAAATCATATGATTTTCAGCAATTATCATTTTGGTGGCTAAATCTTAAGAAAAAAATCCAAAGGGTTTTGTCCAAATTGGTGCAAAATGGTTGCAATATTTTATTTTTGTTTGATCGTTCTGCATCAAGATACAAAAATAATGAATTAAAATGTGTCAATTTTTGAAGGCTATTGATATCTTAGAAATTCTGACTTATAGAAACTACAAAAAATAATTGTTTAAAGATTTTATTTCCAATATTTTAAAATATATATTTTTTACAAAATATTTATATTAAATATTGGATGCAGATAAAGGATACAAAACTTAAAATGTAACAATAATTTCTCTTTCAAATATATTATAATTTGTTTAGCAATCAAGCATTTCTCATATTTGATTTGTACATTTTTTTTTTGGTGCTCCATCCGTTTCCCTTACTACTTGATTTGCTTAATGCTTTGATTCTTTGGAATATAATTTTCCATTATATTAGATTCATGGGTTGCAGCTCATTTTCATTTTTCACTGGACATGACATTTATGCAGCCCAAGCCCATTTACTATAAATTAGGCGTTATTCATTAATTGCACCAATAATTCTAATTGGCCCGTTTCTTTCTTCAGTTATGAATTTATGATTACACATTCATTTTTTACCTTTGCTCTATTAAGTGTCTTAATTTAATTCTATGGACTAAACATTTCCTATTAGAAAAAAAGTTAAGACAAAGCAATAAATACCAATCACCACACGAGTTGCTACATAGAATTTAAAATCATTGAATTTATCTGGCAAAATCTTTTCAATTAATTAGTAAGAAACTCCTACATTGTATTTTATTTAAAAAAAATCCTCCTGTTTAAAGCCTATGCTGGAGGGACATTCATTCTCTTGTAGAGTAACAAAAAATGGCATCAAACTCCATCATTGTTAAAACCATTGAAGCAACCCGTGTGGCACCGGCATGAAAATCGGCCCCGGGCTTAGCTCCCGGTTGCATCTCCATTTGGCTGGTTAGTCGCAGGGCCGGTTGACCGGCTCTTCTTTTACCAGTATCCACATTCTTCCTCTTATTTCCTATCCTCTTGCTGGCAGTTTACATCGCACAGCTGGCACCGATGACGGGTTTGAGATATACTGTTCAGATGATGATTCTATTTCGTTTACTGTGGTGGAGTGCGATGCTCGATTTGATGAACTCTCTGTGGAACATGCACGCAAGGCTTCGCATCTCCAGTGTCTAGTTCCACAACTAGAAAAAACAAATGGAGTTCAATCTCTATTTGCAATTCAGGTAACTGTATTTCCTAAACAAGGTGTAGCTATCGGGATGACCGTGCACCATACGGTATGTGATGGGACAAGTTCCATGCAATTCATGCATGATTCGGCGTTGTTCTAAAGCCTTGATTGCTCCACAAGGTCCTATCATTGACAGGACCTTAATACCGGATCCATCCGGCTTGTACTCTTTGTTCTACAAAGATTTTACGGATTACCTTAAAAGTTCACCTGATGGTACTGTGGTACCCTCTACGGTTGCTGATGATATCATACTAGCCACATTCAAGCTTAACCCGGGACAAATTCAAAATCTCAAACGACTTGCATTGTCCAAGGCCGTGGAAAGAAACATCTCTTTCCATTGCTCAACAATTGTTGTTGCTTTTGCCTATACCTGGGTTTGCTTCGTTCGAACAAAGGACATTGACAGCAAGAAATCCAGCATTGCATTTAGTGCTGATTTTAGATATAGATTACAGCCACCGATCCCAAAAGAGTACTTTGGAAACTGTGTCAGATCTTGTGATGCCATTCTCTATACCTCTGACCTCATTAAAGAGGTAGGGTTTGCTTCGGCTGCCGAGGCAATTGGAAAGGACATCAAGAGAATGAGTCGTGATGTTATAAAAGGGGCTGAAAATTGGCCCAAAGGTTCTTTCGCTCTCCGGGAGGGTACTTCTATGTTACAGTGGCCGGGTTGCCAAAATTTAGGGTTTATGAGGTGGATTTTGGGTTTGGGAGGCCGGTGAAGGTTGATATCTTTTCGGTTGCTAAAACAGGCACGCTGGCTGTAGCAGAAAGCAGAGAAGATCAAGGAGGACTTGAGATTACATTGGGTCTTTCAAAGGCAGAGATGGACCGCTTCGAGGAGTATTTCTTTGGTGGTTTAAAGCTTCTTTAAATTATGATCTGTAGGTCTGCAGAATAAAAGATTGTGAACATAAATTGGAACCTTGTACTAGTTTATGTGTGTTTGGTGTGAATGATGATGTAATGTATCTCAGATTATCATCAGTCTGGACACAAAAATTGTGTCCGTTGCATTCAAGCAAGTTAAATTGTATTGTGACAATTTCGATTTGGATCCATGATCTGCTGCGCAGAATGGTAAAATCAGATTGAACTCGGTTAACTTATG
The DNA here is from genome assembly GCA_037678475.1 of x Bolboschoenoplectus mariqueter. Lineage (NCBI taxonomy): Eukaryota > Viridiplantae > Streptophyta > Magnoliopsida > Poales > Cyperaceae > x Bolboschoenoplectus > x Bolboschoenoplectus mariqueter. The sequence goes on along the minus strand of CM075236.1, from coordinate 1,503,893 downwards.
GTAAATCAAGGTCATGTTGCAAAGATGTTGTGGATTCAAAACTGCAAACGCCTGTTGCAAACTGATACTGCATCCATGTGTATGTTTCGACCTTGTTGCCTTTGGCATAATAAAAGTTTCAGATTTGTCAGTACTACCAGTTTTCTGCTTAAAGTACTGGCAAAGGGATAGTTAAAATTTTTTTTTTGAAAATTATAATAAATTGTGAAATATATGAATGTATGCTCTTACTTACGTGATCATGTACTGCATATGTGATCGCATTTTAAAACACCGAGTAACAAAGAAATCAATTACTTTCACTAATCCATGTTTATGAAGATGTCATATGATTGATTTCATAAGTTTTTTTTTTCTGTTTATCAAGATGGTTTGATCCTAACCTCTGAGCTTCTGGCAAAAATGAGAAAAGAAAAAGAATGTACAGTCCGGGAAGAGAGAAAGTTAGCTAGTTAAAATTCATAACACATTTTCAATTCTTTCTGGTGAATTTTTGTTTCAAAGAATGGAGAGGATCTTGTGTTTATGACTGCATTGTTTACTTATTTACACATTTACAGCCTAGTAGTTGCAATAATTGTGTGAATTTATTATCAACTAGATTTTCTATAGGACATAGGAACATTAAATTTAGTCACTTTTGTTCTTCATTGGAATTTAGATTTGAGAAAACATTGGTATTTTAGGGACAAAACTGAGAGCCCCAATCTGTCAGCTACGGTACCAGAATTCTGACCTTCCAAGAGGATCAGGTACAATTTTTATTTGTTTATTTTTTTTCATACAAATCAATACAATAGGCACTAAATTGCCTTCTCTCAGTACCAGATGTTAAATATACATAAGAGCTGAACTAAAATCAAAACAATCTACAAAATTTGAGGGCTTGACCTCATCTTTCCATCAAAAAAGAAAAAAGAAAATCTGAAATCACCTTCTTTTGATGATTCTACTTATTTAGAAAACATGTAGTAATTGCCTGCTCACCAAATGGCCACAAAAAGAAAAAAAAGAAAGAAAGAAAGATTTATTGGGCTTATCATATATAAGGGTCCAAAATCTGAGTTTTGATGAAATTTGAGATCTTAGAAAGGGCCTAAATTGAGAATTCAGTCCCCTTGCCATTTTTGTGAACTAAAATGTACACTGGTAATTTTGAAAAAATAGGTTCACACACAATATGAATTCAAATTGTCTAAACTTTTAAATTTTTTATTTTATTTTTCAGAATACTAAATATAAAAGGTAAATATTTTACAGTATTTCAGTTCTTGAAAAAGCCCTTTATTAATGGTATATTACAAAATATTGGCGTCTATTATGTCATACATAAGAGCATATCTATAAATTTCTCTTGGAATATCAATTAAACATTTCTTTCTGATCATTATAACTATCTTTTACTTATCATGTTGTAATACCATGGTTTGTAGTGAAGAATTTCAGTGAAAGTTTTAAAAGTGAATTGCATTTATATACATAAAGAAAAACATTTCTTAAACCTAATAGCAAAATCCATAAAAAATAAGGGTTTTTTTTTAAAAAAAAAAGGAGTTAAATTCACACTGTTTTTACTTATACAACTTCACACTATTATCCTGACCTAGCCATATCCTCTAGAATAGCTTGCATATGCATATATATTTTTGGATAAATTAATCAAAGATAGATTGGTATGTGGTCCCTCTTACGTGTCGCCTTAATTAGGACAATATCATACATTAAAAGTGAAATAGTGAATGATGTAATGCCATTTTATGTTTGTAGAGAAAAATAGAAGGTTCACAAATAAATGATGTTGTATCCTAGAAAGCATGACATGGGTCATACATTTTGAATTATTTCTGCACATTACAAAATATTGATTCCAAGCAATATATACTATTTGAATCCAATTTGATAATAGAATTTTGAATAATACATCTAAAATATTGTTTATGCAAGTAATGCTATTAATTGGATCATATAATATTGGAGAAAACCAATGTAGTGGTTGAATCAGAAAATATTTCCAACAACTGGTAAAGTTATTTGTGATTCTTTTTTATACTATTACATTGAAAATTTTGAATACTAACTTAGGTGCAAAATGTGTTTCAATAATCTTGCATGAATATAGAAGAGATTCAAGATTTTTCTTAGAATACAAGAGAACAATAAAGCACAATGTAATTGTTGACACATCAATATCTATCAATTGAATTTTTATCTTTCTTAATTCATCTAGAGAGTATGTTGTGCAATGTAAAATTTGCATCTTTTAAATTCAATATTTGAGAAAACTTCTTTTTCCAAGAAAATAGTTTTAGAGATAATAACAATTGATTATTTTTTTCGCTATTTAAATAAAATATTTTTTAACCGTTAAGCACTAGAACAGTTAAATAAAATATTTAAATAAGAATCGATTTCTCACATACCAAATAGCTTAGTTAATTTCTTTAATCCATGTTATTTTATATGTGACTCTTCACTTATACATGTATTAACTTTCCTATCTCATGATTGTATCAACTATCATTTTAGAGGAACTTATATTAACTATGGCTTAAGACAAACTTAGACATAAATATAGTCCCAATCTAAATTTTGCTCTAAATTTAGATGGTATAAACCTTCCTATGAATAATGCACACAATCTCTGCCTTTTTGCTTCATTTTTCATTTTTTTTTCCTGAAAATCTCTGAGCAAAATGGCTTCAATGTAAGCAGAAATGCTTTATTTTTGCGCATTCTCGAAAACAATAAATAAATAAAAAATGCAAATCCTCTTTTTTTTTTCAGAAGGGATCTAATGTTCATAATCAGTGGTGTCTATGGGATCTATTTTTATATTTATTATTTAATTAATTTTTTTTGATTGAATGCTTTAATTAATATATAAATCATTAGATATATTTTAATTTATCTCAATAACATGCATATAAATAATTATTGAATGTTAAGTTTATTTAGGTAGTCATCAAGAGAGCAAATTAAATCATAAAATTTGACCCATCGATTTTTGTTAATGTTTGATGCATAACAAAATAAAGCTAAAATAGTATAATTTTTTTGTATACTTTTATAGTATGATATATATAAAATATTTAATTAATTAGTTTTACTATTTAAAAATTTAATAAATAATTATTTAAAATTTAATTGCATAATTATTGATATATTATTAGTGACTATGATCATTGGTTTTTTTTTGTGTAATGATACTAATTTTCTTTTCTCGGCTTCCATCCTGATCGTCACGATCAGTTGTCACGTAACTAGCATCAGTGTACACTGTACACTGTAGGAGTATATAATATTATAATTTCATAAAAAAAGAGGTAGAGAGAGAATTTGCGCCGATTTTTTTTTAAGAAAAATAATATTCAAAATTAAATAAATGAAAAAAATATGAAAATTTTTAAATATAAAAAAGACGGATTTTTATACTTTTATAATTTTTTAATAAAAATAGTATTTTATAGTGGGACCAATTTTCTTCAATAAAAAATATTTTTTTATTAAGGGACGGATTTTGAAAATTCGTCCCTAAAGCAAAGGGAACGATTTTCAAAATTTGCTCCTTAATAAATATTATTTTTTATAAGGGATAAATTTTGAAAATCCATCCCTCAAGCAAATGGACAGATTTTGAAAATCCGTCTAATAATAAAATATTATTTTTTATTAAAAATTCTAAAAGTACGTTCAGAAACAGATTTTTAAAATCCGACCACCCTATATTAAAAATTTTAATCCCATTTTTTATTTATTTAATTTTAATATTATCTTTCTTAAGTAAAAAAATTCGGAAATTTGCGGCCTATCTTTTATTTTTCGGTTTTGGCTTTAGTTTTGTAGTATACCTGTCTCATAAAATTTGGGTTCAATTTAATTAAGAGACATTAAAGATCTACCTGAAAAAAACAGAAATTTATTTATCTAAAATATAGGTTTGTTTTCTCCATCTCCATTTTCTCGCCTCGCTCAAAGAACATGCCAGAATCCAGATCTCTTGAATTTGTTGTATTTTAAAAAGATGGTTCTTCAATCTGTGAAACAAACAAACAAAAAAATATGATTATTTTTTTTTTTTACTTTTTCACATGAATTTCACAGAGGTGTGTTCTGTGCTGAATTTAACAGAATCTGAAAGGCACCAATTATTCCTTATTTCTCATATGTTTATATAATAAGTTTTATTATATTATTTAGGATCTGTTCAAACAATAATATATGAAAATTGGTTACATTGATGCCACTTAGATCTCAAAGTCTTTGCTAGATGTGAAGCCCATTTATTTCTGACCAATAAAATTTTGCTTTGAAATTGATGTCTTGCCACGTTCAGGTGCAAAATGCAAATTTTTTAATGCTTTCGTTATATGTCATTTTTGATATTTGCAACTTGGAAATTTGGAGTATAATAGGAAGATATTTCCAACAACTTTGGATTTTGTTGAGAGATCATCCATTACCAGTTGGATGCACAAATTGGTTTATAGTACATATCCTTTGCATTACAATTTAATTGGTTATTTATTTTATTTTTTGCTCAATCCGTGCATGCATTAACATATGAAAATTGTTGTATAAATATTGTGATTGATATTGATTTTATTATTTAAATTAAATGAAGTATTATTAATGTAATTTATTTTGTGTAATACTTTTATTATTTAATTTAAATATTAGTTGAATAATAAAAATACTGTATAAAATAAATTACATAATAAAAATATTAATATGAATTATAATTTATTTAATATAAATAATAAAATCAGTATCAATAATGATATATGTATATCAGTTCTCTTAACATATATCTAACTTGTTAAGGTGGAATTATATTGTTTTTGCACAAGTATTTCCATTTTTTTTTCCATTTTGGCTATTTACATAGAAAGTACAAGAAAGCTGACAATTTCGGATAAAATAATATTTTCATTTTCTAAAAGTTTTACCATATTTTTATAAAAGTTGCATTTTCATTTATTATTATTTTTTGCATAATCAGTCGTTGCTTTCCCCCTATTGTCCAACTTGTACTAGTTGATTGGTGGAAGGACATAATAATTTCCAACTCAAGCTCAAAAAAAAATTGTAGCACAAAATATGGAAAATGAAATAAATCAATAAAATGTCACATTAGAGAATAATATGTATATCTGATATTTGAAGTGTTTTTTTTCTTTTTAAAATCTAAAATAAATTGTATATTATTTATTTTGTAAATGAAAATATTAATTTTATAATTTTCTCTTATTTTGTTACTTGGTTGCTCAAAAAATATTATTGTTTTTATAAATCCAATTTTCAAAGTCATATTCTTTCAGAGATCCACAAATTATAAGCCATGTGAAGAACTAGTTTTGAAATATTTATTTATTTAGCTGTCAAAAATTATTCAACTTGAATCTTTTATTTTTCTTGATTAAATTAGATGGGTCAATTTCTCTTTTGAAACAACGGATTAAACCATTGTGCGCATTAATGGTTCAAAATTAAGGGGATAGTTATTTAATTCCAATAGATTAAATACAAAAAAGTTTACTAACACAAAGTACAATATTAATGTTGATTGATAAAATAATATAGGTGATTTTTCATCCCAAGTTAACAATGTTTTACCTTCAATTAATGGTAAAAGCTCAGAATTAACTGTACACGCAAATCAAATCATCTCAAACAAATATAAATTGCCCTTTTTAAAGAAATAAATAAGTATCCATTTTTTTTTGATAAATGTATCCAAAGAGATATCAACTTTCATTTCTTTATGAAAGTAAAAAAAAAATACATAAAAACAACTAAAATATGCAAAATCTATACCTCAACTAAACAAATATCAAACAAAAAAATAAAAATAAAAACATACAATTCAAATACCAAATTAATCTATGCCATGCTTAAAAAATAATCCCAAAAATTCAATTACCAAATTTCCAAGGTACCCACATATTACAAATTAATTAAATAACTCATAATTCATAACAGTATAAAATCCCACTAATCCTTGTACAGTTTCCCCAACTCACTCATTTACAAACTCTTACCGACAACAACTTGCACAATTTGATTTAAATTTTCATCATTATTTATTTCCATTTGAAAAATTTCTAAAAAATGTCCCCACTTTTCCTTTACACTCTCACCAATTGTAGCCTAAATTACACAGACCCTTCTTCAAACATTATTTTTATTCAAAAAGCAAAAAAGAAAATTTGAAGCAAACCCTAAATTTCCCCTCTTATATAATCCAACCATTCTTATATATTTCTTCCCCCTTTCAAAGTTCCTCAAACTCTCTTAAAAAAAAAAAAAATGCCATCTCTTCCTCTGTCAAAGCCTTCGCCTTCCTCGATCCGCCTCGCACCGGCTCAATGCACTGCACACAAAGCTTCCATCCCACCGGAAGTGTCACGGCACCATGAGCACTGCACCTCCGCCAACCAATGCTGCTCAGTCATCATCCAGCCGGTCTCTGCTCCTGTCTCTGCCGTCTGGTCTGTGCTTCGCCGCTTCGACAGACCTCAGTCTTATAAGCGCTTCATCAAATCCTGCCACGTCATCAGGGGCTCAGGTGGCGTCGGCACTCTCCGTGAAGTTCATGTCATATCCGGTCTCCCTGCCTCATCCAGCCATGAAAGGCTTGAAGTTCTTGATGAAGAGAAACATGTGTTGAGTTTTAGAGTGGTAGGAGGCGAGCACCGGTTGAAGAATTACAAGTCAGTGACGACTGTGCACAAGCAGGTGGATGGAACGACAGCCGTTGTCGAGTCGTACGTCGTCGATGTGCCGCCGGGGAATACGAAGGAGGATACTAAGATTTTTGTGGACACAATTGTGAAGTGCAATTTACAGTCTCTTGCGCGCATCGCCGCCGGAGAAGTTTATCGGAAAGGGACCGGGATGGCAGGGATGTAATTTTGGGGGATGGATAAGGATGGTTTGTTTATTTTTATTATTTATTTTTTTTATTTTTTGTCATCCAAGTTGCCAACTTGCCATGGCTGCTGTTGGGGTTCCATACTTTTCTTTTTTTTTTTTTTGATTTTTCTGAAATGGTTGTGGACCCGGTCTTGCATTTAGACTTTGACCAGCGTAGAAGCAGTCGCTGCTGATGGTTTTGGTAATAAATGCAAGACCAAGTGCAACCATTGTCTTTTGCGTAGTTAGAACTAATTTTTCTTATTTCTTTTCTATATGACATTAGAAAGAGGTTAATTTATGTAAATAGTTGACAAAATGTACTGTTTTACTGTATGAGTGTATTGTCTAGGTTTGTGTTCTCTCTTTGTAAGCTTCTCTGTATATTATAATATAGTTTTTTTATATAAATACTTCCATTAATCTCGACATTTATTTATTTTTAAATATTTTTCATAAAATTTGAACTGTATCTTTCATAAAAGACAAAATATATCATTATTATACTAAGCCTACGCTTCTATATTACAATACAGTAAAAGCTTGAAAAGCAAACACTATTTTAGTGAGAAAAAAAATAAAAAATTTCAATGTCATTGAAGTACATTTGAGCAATTTTTTTTTGTAGGAATAATTAACAGAGGAGCTAATAAACTAATCATATCATGTATTCATATGTAAATAGGTGATTCAATTTGAAGTTTGTCTCACAAATTATTTTTTTTGAAATAAAAACGAGAGTTTAAACTATCTAATTTTAAATGTCGATAAAGAATCTCTCAATCCGTTTTTGCAACATACGACCTCCTAGTTGAATAGTTTATTTTCCCCACTTGACTAAAGGCCGGTTCTCCTCACAAATTAAATTTTAGTTTTATTTTTCTTCATCCATCAACACTTAACTGAAAATTTGAGTAATCAATCTTTACCATTTAATCTAACAAGTGTAAGTAGAGAATGTTCCTTTATTTCTAAGCTATTTCTTAATTTTAGTAAGAAAATATTCGCTGATAAATATGAATTATGATAAATTACTCTTATATTCATGCTATTTAATTTTGAACATCAATATCTTAGCCAATAATTAACCATCTGATGAAATTGATAAGAAAATCCGATAAAATGAGGTGGTGGCAATGGAGTGAAACGATCAGAACCGTTGATCTGAATCATTCAATTTCGATCACGAACAGATTTACATGGCATAAAGAGCTTTTGAATTTGTATAAACGATTGTGATTTTTAGGACATTGATTTTTCTCGTGTGATATTTCATCGGATGTGAAGTCGATGGCATGGTGGGGATGAAGTAGTTGTAAGCCAAATAAATGGATAAAATTGAGACAAATGTACTTATCATTAGTCGATTTGACAACTTATATATTGGATAAACATAATTAGGATAGAGATATTTTGACAACTATTTAATTTGACAATTTTAATAATAATTTTTTTAAATAATATCGGCAAAAATCTTTAAAGTAGAAAAAAATTTACAATTATGTTGTTGAACTTATGGATCGATTATGTTTGAAATTTTATGCAATTTAGATGTTATTAAATATTTCATCAAAGATTGTCAAAATTATATAACATTTACAACGGTTTATATTCAATGATATTTGATGAAATATTAAATGACATTTAAATTGCATGAAATTTCAGAGACAATCAATTTATAAGTTCAAACATATATTTATAATTTTTTTCTATTTTTAAATTTTTTTAAAAATTATGCTGAGACTCATTATCAAAATTATCAAATTAGTATTTATCAATAGATTTCCTCCCACATAATTATAATATAATCATAACTATAATTTATAATGAACTGCACTGAAGAAGAGTGTCTACTTTTATGCCATTGATAGCTTTGAATTTTTCTTGGCTCCAATTCAAATATATATATATATATATATATGTATATTTTTTTTCTCAATAATTTCTGAGAGCTCCTATATTTGGATAATGATGATTGATGAAGTATACGTATTTTTTCTTCTGACATTGCAAATTGGTGATGGTCCAGTGCTCCAATACAGTATCAGTATGGCGTTGTTTCACTGTTATTCAGATAACATGGTACCGACGTACCGATGTACCGATGTACCGATGTGACATTTAAATTGATGATGGGTGTCAAATTGTCAAGTTGTCTGTTAGATGGATTCCCTATTCTCCTTGAAGGACAATCAGCTCATGCTTACAGGATTTTTTGGCGCGAGATTCAATCTGATTGGTCGAGATTTGCTTCCATGTGCTAGCGAAAAAGTAGCGGATCGTGCCTATTTTTTTCTATTCTTGTGTCTTTACATTTCGGCCCTCTTTACTTTTCAAAATTACGAAGTGTTAAAATGGACTATTTTTCTAATATTGCGATTAATACATACTTTGTTGCAAAAGTGCTTGACAATATTTCGATAAATGTTTTGTGATTTGACAATAAAATGGGGGTGGTATAGCCATTTCTTTTTTTAAAAAAATGATTGCAATGAGAAAAATCAAAATGGAACGATCTACGAGGGAAAAAAGGGAAAGGAAATTGCTTTTATTAATTTGTGATATGCAAATTCAGATTTAGTAACCTCCATGACAATGATCTCAAGGTTTGAATATAATCATCATCATCATCATCATCATTATTTATTTATTTATTTTATTATTATTATTATTCAACACCTTCCAAAACGAATAAATGAATTAAAAAACTTTTATCCAATAATCATGAATTGTTCACGAATTTTGTGAGTAATCCCTAGTACATGGAATGTACAATTCTTTTTTATTGTTTTCTACAATATATAAGCATTTTGAAATGTATATATGCGTTATAATAAAAAAAACAATCTATACAAATGTTATCGGTAATAAAAATTTTAGATCTCCTTACTATTTAGAAATTCTAAATTTGATACCATGCTCGTCAGTAACTCAAAGCATGAAATCTTTATCACAAAAAAAAAAAAAGCATGGCATCTCCTAGCTTACTGAAAAGAAAGAACTAATTATATAGTCTATTTACTAGATCAAATTATATAAAGTGACAAGTGAACAATTTCTACGATCTATTAAAACAGTAATAACACCTTCTTATCACCGAAAAAAAACACTTCTTAAGGAAACGACTAATAGCATCTCAAGTCAAATTTTTCAGAAAATTCTCCTAATTAATTTTTTAAGAAAGTTTATTTTATACTTAGATGTATATATAAATAAATTGGGTCTTTATATCTCGGGTTCATGTATTTATATGTAGAACTCTAGTTTTTATATACATCGGCAAAAAAAAGCAAGAGAGAGAAAGAGAATCTCGAAAAATAAAAAATGCATGAGAGAAAAAGTTAAAAACATTGACATAATAGAGAGGAGGGAAAGAGAAAACAAGAGTCTTGAGAAAACAAAAAATATTCGAGAGAAAAGAAAAAAAGAAAGTCTCGTAAAATAAAAATACGTGAGGGACAAATCATATATGTTACTCATATATTTATATAAATGAATCGGATTTTTATACAATTAAATAGTGAAATTAATTTGAAGATATAAACTTTTAAAAATGAAAATGACAAAAATCACGTAAACCAAATAAAAACAAAAACACACGAGGAATATAAAATATTTTCTCTAAATTTAAATCAATTATTGTTTGTTTGCTCCTTACAAGTTGCTCCTTAGAGTGCAACAAGCACAACTTGCCTCGCTTTTATCCAAAATAGACAAGTACGTATACCTAAAATTAAACATAATTTCATGAAAGTAACCCAAGTTAATCATCTATTTTATTTGCTTCAATGTACAAGCTTACAGTCTTTTTAATAATTTTTTTATTTAAACTAAGGGATGTTAATAATCGTTCGGCTCAATTTTATCTCAGTCTTTTCTTTCAATTGAGAATTAGCATGTGCACAAATTGCATAAATCTATAATCCATAAAGAGGATTAAATTTCAAACATTTTTCACCCATATCACATCATCAACATTCTTATCCATTTGCCTATATTTTTTTATGCTTTCTCTCTTCATGTAAGGGAGAACAAATGCATGTTTATTTATAAGAACTTTGCATGCAGTTAATTATTTTGTTTTTTATTATACAAATTTAGAGTTTCAAAACAATATTTATTTATGACAAAATTTTATTTAATTGTAAGTTTTTTTTATTAATTATCATTATAAAAACTAAAATTATTTTGAAATTAACATTATTTTTTCGGACCGAAACCCACAATCCTAATTATTAAAAAAATGTATAAATCCAATTCAAATTTTTTTATTAGGGCTCGCAACTTTTCTTAAAAGGAAATGGTTACAAATTTGGTAGGCAAACCAAGAGCTAACACTCTTGGAATAATAAAAGTAAAATAGTAATAGAATAATATTATTAAAATAATATCTAATAATAATAATAATAAGTCAATAATAAATAAATAAATAGATAAAAAAAATAAATATAACAATAGTTGAAATTGTTTGGTAATTGTTTTGATGTTTTCAGTCAGAATGACACTCAATTTTACTATTCCAACAGTGGTTGTTAAACAAGCACTTAAAATTTGGTTGCAACAACGCTTGAATAGGAGATAACAACGCTTGAATTGTTCGTACCAGAGCAATAATGTAAAGCGTACGACTGATGAGTACAAAATATGCAAATAATATATCATGAAATGCTACTATGCTATATAGGTTAGATTCGAAATCCAATTAGCTTATTCTAAGACGATGAATTTCTTTGTAAACAGATCATTTTGCAGAAATTGTCTGTACTTCAAAATTTTTGTTTAAAGTTACTTCAACAATAGAGACAATTCTAAATAATAAATTACCCACTTGAGTTCTGACAGTACAAATCAAAATCCATATTCACTGTCATTGAGTTCTGACAGTATAAATCCAGTCCATATTTACTGTCATTACCAAATCATGATAACTCAGTATCGTAAAATTATAATGGTTTAGATTTTGATTTATAAAAAAAAATTATTAATTTGTGAGTTTCACTTATTACTTACTTAATAGTAATAATAAGTTGTCGTAGAAAATTGGTACAAATTAGTGGGCCAAAAACCCAAAACAACCCCCAAAATTTCCTTCTTTTTTTGACAAAAAATGAGGTTCAAAATATGATGAGGTTGATTTTAGAAAGAGCAAGTGGGATGAGGTGCAAGTTGAATTGCAATGCACGCTTTCTCATGACTTGCTTAGAATCAAACTGTGATTGGCTGGAGATGCAACTTGCAACTCAACTTGCAGCTTGGCTTGAAAAGTAGTGCGACCTAGTTGAGGGGTTGTTTCTTCTCTTTTTCTTTCCATCAGAATTTTTAAAATCAGAAAGAAAAATTGCCTTGTTGGCTTGATGTTGTTTGTCTCTTCTTTCCTATTTATTATAAATTTATTGTATCTGCTCCCTTTCCGTACTACCAACGGTTCTTTTCATTTCGGCTCTTCTTCACCAGAATAGACTTCATAATTACACATGACATTACAAGATGAAGTAAGATAATATTTTTTCTTCAAAAAGTCAGAAAAGGAAAAAAAAAAAAAAGACGATGACAACTTGACACAACCGCATTGCATTTTGAAAATAAATATGTAGGTTCTGTAATCGGAGATAATTCGGAAATAAAATATGTAGGTTCTGTAATCGGAGTTATTTTAATTTTAAATAAGGGTGTAGTGTAAAAAATAATCCCTTTTCTTATTAATCAATTAAAAATGATCACTCATTGATAATTATTATTTTGTTTTCTTTGTATGATACAGAAAATGTTAGGGGAATCCATAGATAATGTTCACACCCAAAAGAAACAGATTTTGTTATTTTCTTAATTGCTATTTTACTGTCTCATTTTCTGTTATTCTGTGTTACAGACTGAACTATGTATACTAGGACTATTTTTTAGGGTTTGTCCCGAAATAATATCGAAAAAATTTATATATTCTTTTAAAAAAAACAAATTTATATGTGAAAAGTAAAAATAAAAAAATATTTTTTTTGAAAAGATTTTATATATATATATATATAATTAAAAATAATACAATTAATTACATTAAAAATCTCTACATTATAACACAAAATAATCATAACATTTCAAAAAATTATATAACATCTTAGGCACAATGAATATATTTTTAATGAATAAAGAAAATAGAGAATATATGCACCATTCTATCTTGACGAAGAAATAGATCAAAAAAATAATATTGATCGTGAGATAACATAATTAAAATTTTTTAAAACTCGTGAATTTTAGTATAGATATGTTAGATAGTTTTCCCTAGGCCCAACTATAATCCCAAATTGGCCATCATTGAGATAAGAGTTCAGCTAAAAATCTATTGACGGGATCTGTATACAATATATGGAACTATATTGGACTCGCATGATATGGACCACCAGTAAAAATTTGCTCTCCGCTGTCATGTATTTTTATATATATTTTTTATTTATATGAATATTTTTAACGTATATTTAAATTTTATAATACAGTCAATATTTATGATATATATATATATATATATATATATATATATATAATCGCAAAATTTTATTCAAATTAAAAGTTAAAATTATAAATATGTTCTTAATTATTTGGATAGCGAGGAATCGAATTTAAGTTAATTTGAAATTCCTGTAACATTCCATCAAATAATATAAAATTTTTAATTGTAGGGTTTTAATGATTTTTTAATGTGAATAATATTTCTCATATATATATATATATATATATATGTTAACTTTTCAGAATAAAAACTAAAAAAAATAACAACAAAAGTAAAAAGAAAGATGAAAAAAATGCACAATATTTAATTTTCAAGAGCGTTCTAATTAGTTAGGAGAATTAAGTAGATGTTAAATAACGGAAACAATCATACTCATAAGTTCGAAAGAGAAGAACACGATGTACTTTTATATTTTTATAGAGACATAACAGAGAAAAAAATATTTCTAACAAAATGCAATAATAACTCAATTAAAAAAAATGAGATGGTACAAAGGTTTTAATAAAAAAATAATAATGATATCCTTCTTCTTAAGGAGCCCGAGATGGCCGTGATAATATATTAGTCAACACACATTAAAAAAATATTGAAAAAAATAATATAAAAAACTTAATAAATGAGTGTTTCGTCCAGAAAAATTTAAAAGAATAGTCGAAATAACCGAGGTGTAGATTTAGCACAATGGTAATAGATCTCGCCTTTTTACGAAGATGTGTAAATTTTAAGTCCTGCAAAATACATTTGAAAAGAAATAAATAATAGGATTAACGGGAACCCTTATATAAAAAAAATGTTAAAATAATTGTAAAAAAAATTGTTTGAACAACTGTAGAAGCTACAGTATCCAAACGATTCCCAGTATTTATATTATTGTACTACATATAATTATAAAAAAAATATTGTTCAAATAATTGCAGAAATTACAGTGTCCGAACGATCCCTTACATTTATACAAACAAACAAACATCTATAAAATAAAAAAAAATGTTCATTCAACTTAGAAAATACAGTTTTATATTATTGTACTACAAATAATTATGAAAAAAATATTGTTCAAATAACTGTAGAAATTACAGTGTCCGAACTATCTCTCAATATTTGTACAAACAAACAAATATCCGTAAAGAAAAAAATTATACTGTTCATTCAACTGTAAAAACTACAGTGTTTTCGAATTTCCCAACAATTATATTATTATAGATTTGTATTGATGGTTTAAATAAATTAAGTACAGAAATTTTTTTTACCAGCATGTATGTTGTGCGTTTATTATGGATCTTTTTGTAATGCACCCGAAATTTAATTGGGTTTTTCACATGTATCTGTATCACTAGCTGTTTGTTAATGCAATTTTTCTTCTTGAATTTTGTTCTCCTGTGTGTCTGATCAACAATTATGATTCACATTTTGATATTACTGCATGCATTGATATCCATCTCTGAATCTCTGTGCATCTCTGCTTCTCTAAGATGAGAGTATTAATTAGATGATTTAAACCAAAATATCGCATATATCATATAGATAAATATATAGCTATAGTTTTCTTGAGTAAACCTTGGGACTTATTTCATAGAAAAATTGATAAAAGTTCAATCGGAAAACTTTTAAGAGATACTGTCAAATTCAAAAACAATCACCTGGATCAGCGTATGCGTCTGTATCATTTTTTGTTAATTTACAAAAGAAAAAAAAACTGAACTATGGGAAGGATTGGTGCCTTCTTATTGATTTTGAAAACACAATCCACCTCATACTAATACTAATCTAATCAATTTTGCTCTAATTAAATACTCATTATGTTTCGATGTCTGTAACTACCATGTTGAAGCACTGAAAAATTAAATCATGCCCGCATGCACCGAAAAGTTTACACAGTTAGATTCACATAATTATTTTTCCTGTTATGCACTGATTCCTGATCCTCTCCAATTTTGTATACTTCACAAATTTTATACAAATCTCAACTGTCGATTCTAAATAAGCGGTGTTGGATTCAATTTCAATATATCAGCATATATGTGATATAATTATATGTTAAATTATAGATTGTCACATAATTAAATTGATATCTCAATTAAAGTGTTCAAATTAAGTATATTATGAGGATAAAGATATGTGTCATGAGAAATAAGTTCTTTAATGTGTAGAATGCGTATTAGTAATTCTATAATTTAGTGATGAGCTAAATTATATAAAATTATAAATTAATATTATTAAGCTATTGACCCCCGGAGAACACAACTAATTGGTAATCTTCAATTCTGACTTAAACGTTATAACGATTAAATAATCATTGTAACGGTCATGAATAAATCCGAAAAAGAGAAATAAGGAAATATAGCGTTTTTAGATCGGAGACAAACATTGTGTAAAAATTGTATAAATCGTTGTAATATTTATACTATAAAATTCAACGGTTGAGAAAAAAAAAGGTTTAAGGTGAAATCGTTGTAATGGTTATCATAATCATTGTAACGATATAGCGTCGTTTCAGTTATTAAATGACAGTCTTTAAGAGGAAAAGAGAATCTTCAAATGTAGATCTGAGTTTCTAGTTTGTCTCTCTCGCTTCTCCCTCCATCTTTCTCTTCGGAACATATTCTCTAAGGGTTTGAATTTAGATAAGAGTGAGAAGGATATTATTAGGCCATTTTCTTGAGGAAGGTTGCTGAAAAGCCAGAAGAACTTTCGGTGATTAAACGGAATTGTGTCTTTTTTGAAAGATTAAGACAATGAAATCAGGTAATTTATAAATGAAATTATAAAACCATTAGAATAATTTTGAGATTAAGAATTTAATTTGAAATTTAATTTGAATTACAAATTCTATCAAGCGGGTCGCATTTCCAACATCATACATACTGCTTAGGAGAAAAAAAAGAAATCAAGGCCGACAAAGATTTATTTAATGATCTTTCCATGTTGGCCCTTATAAATTTCATCAATACAATTTATACTCTTATGAAACTAAATTTATTAAAAATAGAGATATTATTGTTATCTCTTATTTTCTGCACTCTACTTTTACATTCCATGATTCAACCACTAATAATGAGTATTGCAGTCTAATATGTATTACAATCCATAACAAATTATTATAATCCGTAACAAATTATTACGGCCCGTAATATTGTGATCTAGTATGTTTATCATATATATAAATACATTTAAAATGTTAGTATAAATATTTTTGAATAATAGTATAAACACATTTGAATAATAATATAAATATATTGGAGTGTTAGTATAAATATATTGGAGTATTAGTATAAATGTATTTAAATGTTAATATAAATATTTTAATCTCGTTTATATGCATGAATGAGAATAGCGAAATCTTAGAAAATTTGAATGTTTCATATCGGATCTAGAGATCCGCATTCAAAATATTATGGAATGCAAAATTGAAGTGCATAATTTAGATACAATTACCAAATCTCTTAAACATGTACTCACTAAAACAACAGTAAAATTTTACAATAATAATAATAATGTTGTAACACATTCTATTCGGTAACTTAAAAAAAAAACATATAATTACTACCGAATAACTAAATAAATAGATGGGCCCAGGTTGCATAGACAGGCCGAAACAACTCTGGCCCAGTAAAGTAACAATTGATAGTACATGTTACATGTACATGCTTCTGTAATCTATTATTAGTTGAAAAATAGGAATGCATATCTTCTCTCTCTTTCTATTTCTATTTAAATTTGCCAATTTGGACATCTATTTTATTCCAAACCTGAGTACAAAAGGGAAGCAATTTTTCCTTGCATTACTAAAATCAAAACAGCTCTCCCGTCCGTCCATCTTCAAGCTCTCTCCCCCACGAACTCAAAATTGTTGAAGTCATCAAATAAGCCTCCTCTTGGCGCAATTCCAGATCCCATCTGGACCTATGGCACTGCAGCAGACTCCCTACCCAGAAAAAGAGAACTTCTCAGATACATATCAATCAGAGGAGTCTGATTGGTCAGATCTCCCTTCCGACCTGATTTCTCTCATCTCCCGCAAACTCACTGACATCTGCGATTTCGCGCGCTTTCATCGTGCGCTTTCGCGGCGTTTGCAAGAGCTGGGGGTCTGCCGTTCGGATCTCTGACCTCGCTCCACAGCTGCCTTGGATCATAGACAATTACAAAGCAGCCGTGGGATCAGCATATAATTACATGCTTGGTTATAATTGGAAAAATTGTGACTGTTATCTCTTCAATCCACTGACAAAGGAAGAGCTTTCGCTCCCACGAGCGAAGGTTTCGTCCCCAGGTTGTGTACCATCTGGTCTATACCCTGATCAGAGCTTGAGGTACATCGGTATCTCTTACCTTCCTGGAAAAACCCTTCACCCACTTATTTTTCTGCCGACCTGGTGATCTCGAGTGGACTCATGTATATGGCGATGGATTTCCGTATTGAGTTTCTAGAGAAATAGATGAATTTCTGAATATGGGCTTTGCCTTCTAGGATGGCATGTGCTACGCCACTGATAGAGAAACAGGGTCCACAGAGGTCATTAATCTTGCAACCGAGACTATGATATATGTTGTACCACAGCCAGAACCACGCTTAATAGGTCTTTTCCTCTATTTGGTTGTGTCCTTTGGAGATATTCTGAGAGTATGCCAGTATAACAAGTATTCAACCAAAGACGAAGAACCCTGTTACTTTGTCATATATCGATTGGAACTTGGTAATAGAGATGGGAAGGTGAACAATGTGCGTTGGATCAAGATTGACATCATCGGTGATAAATTCCTCTTTCTGCATGAAAACAATGGATGTGCTCTTACAGCTGATGATTTCCCTGGGTTTGTAGGAAATTGCATCTACTTCACAAAGCCACTGTTCAAAGATTTAACTTTTGAACTCTTTAGGTACGACATTAAGTTAGGTGAAATTGAAGTGCCTCATGTACCGATGAAGTTGGGCCGTAATTGGTTTTTGCCCGGTCTATGCTCACAATTAATAAATTAACAACTATAAGCAAAATATGGTTCCAATATTGGTCATTTATTATTATTATTTTTTTAAAAGTTTTGACCTTTCGTTGCTACATATTTTCTGCTCTTTACTGTTTGAAATTATTACTTTCTGATCTGTATTATATTTCTGCTCTGCCCTCTGAAATTATCACTTTTGAACTTCTCACTGATAGTCTGAGACTTTCTGACGACATGGGTGGAAGATATTGTCTGGTACATGCCGTTATCAGCACACAGGAATAGCTCCTGCATGACCAAATTTGACCGTAAGGGTACCAGAAGGAAGAAACAAACTTGTCAAATTTGTATAATTATATTAGCTCACAAGCAGTACCATCCCTCATTGTCTTTGCTACCTTACTTTACCAGGCATGATCTGACAGGCCGCTGTAATAAGCCCTCTCTTCTGGTAGTATATCAGACATAAGACCTGACATGTCTTAATTGTGGGATGTCACACAAGTTAGATCTAATTGACTGACAAGCACAGACATGCCAAGAAATTCAAACGGTACAAGCTGGAGAAGTACTGCACTCGTGCACACTCCAGTGAATTTTACAGTGCATGCATGCCAATGGTTTGCACCGGTGATGCTTAGCATCATAACACTTGTAACCAACAACATAACACGATTACAAGTATATACATACATGCCCAAACAGTCTGCAATGTTGTTAATCCGCCAAGTGAGTCGTGCAGCGCATTATGATACAACACTCCGAAATCTGCATCTCTATCTGAGGGGTGGTTCTGCAAAACTCAGTTCAAAAAAAAAAAAAAATGCGTCAATGTGAAAGATCTCTATTTTACTGATGAATTAAGCCTGGATATAAGTGGAGATGGCATCAGTCAATTCATAAAATGGATGTATTTCCGTGCTATATAAGGAAGTTATACCGACTTGGACAGCAAAAGGGGACGCAAATTTTATTACTTTATTCGACCTTTTTCAACTGTACAGTGCATTCAACAATTGCAGCTTTGGAATATGCCCATTATGCCCATATCAGTAATACAACTAATATTATGTAATACCCCAGGTTATTTAAAAAATAAAAACGAACATAACATGATCATAAATATTAATAGTTTAATTAGTTCATATCATTTGTTAAATAAAAACACAAAATATCACAAATGAAATAGCTCACAAAGGCAACAAGAGTCCTATTCATTTGTTATGATAAAAAAAAAAAAATCTTCAGCTCAGTACATAAATAGGAATTTGTCTTCAAAACTCGCCATTAAGCCTACAAAATTTGAACCAAAATAAGTTAAATAAATTAGCCAATCATCTTTACTTGAAAGTTAGATTGCAAAGTCAAATTGAGCAAACAAAGTCAGAATGTCAAGTCAATTGGATACCAGATTACCAGAACCCTATCTCATTTAGCAAGCTCAATCATTTATCTTATAACAAAGTTAGATTATAATTTATAATCATATTTATTTATATGAAACTCAAATTACAGGTCTTGTGCCTGGTATACTACCAGAAGAGAGGGCTTATTACCGCAGCCTGTCTGGGCATGCCTGGTAAAGTAAGGTAGCAAAGACTTCGAGGGATGATACCGGTTGTAAGCTAATACAGATTTGGTAAAGAGTATGTTTCTTCCTTCCGTTATCCTTTCTTCTATTTGAATTCGGTAAAGAGTCTGGAATTTGGTTATACAGGAGAATGCACCAGACTATCTTTTTTGAGAGGCTAATGTACCAGACTATCACAATGTCTCAGTGAAAAGTGCTAAAGTAATAATTTTAGGGTTCAGGAATTGCAATTCCAATCATACAGCTGCAACCATTAAATGTTGTTCCACCTTATAAAAAGTCCCCCAAATTCAATACATCAGAAATATTATAGTAGAAATTGAACAAAGAAAATTCCATATATCAGAAATTAAATGCTGTTATCAATAACTCCAATCGTTGCCTGCTTCTCTGTCCAAACTATAAACAACCATAATCAAAACACGGAAGTCGAATGTCCATCTCGAGTTACCTTAATTGCACAAATAATTCAAGAGCAAAACCAATTGATCTCATAAAAAGGCTGAGAAGGAGCTCAACCACCTTAGAAAAGCAGAGAAAGTGAGAAGCAACATGTAGCGTCATCACAATGCACTGAGGCCATAAAGGAGAGCCGATTGTAGGACCTGGTCTAGTTCAAATAAAAAAGAGAAGACATGAGGAATTTAACAGGACGTATAAATTTTACCAAGTTAACTAAGGCAAATAAAGAAGATAGCTAAAAGTTAAGTGGTAACAAAAATCAACTAGATTTGAAGGACATAAAAAAATGAGGAGGGATTCAATGTCTATGGTCATTGATGTCTATTTTAATATTTATACTTTAATTAATATATATAAACTGTTAGATATATTATAATCCATCTCAATAACATGCATACGAAAAAGTATTGAATTTTAATTTTACTTAGATAGTTATCAAGAGAGCGAATTAAATTATAAAATTTGGTCCGTCGATTTTTATTAGTGCTTGATGTATATCAAGATAAAGTTGTAATAGTGTAATTTTTGTGTACATATATAGTATGATATATTCAAAATGTCCAATTAATTAGTTTTATTATTTAAAAATTTAATAAATAGTTATTTGAAATTAAATTTTATGATTATTGATGAAATACCACTGACCATGAGATCCTTCTTCGAAAAAAATAACCCTAATTAAAAAGTTAAGTGGTACCTATATTTGAAGGACATAAAAACATTAACCCTAATTAAAAAGCAAATCCCTTATAAGATCATCATTACTTTCCATTTTGTTGACGAATTTTTGTCTCACAAAATGAAGATAATCTTGTGTTTATTAATTGCTTTATTTACTTGGAAAATTTCAGCATTGGTAATTGTACGAATAACTAAAAGTTTGTAAACATATTCTACAAATAATAACAATGGTATTTTAAAAGATTTTCATACACAAATATTCTTAAGCTACTTAGATCAACATATTGGATATGAAATTTTTAAAATTTGATTTGTTAATATATCAACAAAAAAATACAAGCGGAAAAATGTAATTTTTTTTATTTCTTTTGAATTTATTTAAAAGACCATTCTCAACGGATCCCTACCCAAAAAAAATAAAAATTATGTTACTACTACAACGCTGGTTTAAAATAATACCCACGAAGAACTATTGCTGCCAATTTCATATAGTGCGAACAATTTATCAATCTATTATAGTAATATATTAGAGACATCACCAATTGCTCATGTTAATTTCGTCATAGTCATTTCCTCATAAGGATTTTTTTCATTATATCAGATGAAGGCTTGTGGTGCTAAAATTAATCGTAAGATAAGAGATTAGATTCATCATACCTCGCGTCCGAGAGCATGGAGTCTTTATTTTTTTTTTAATCTAGTTTTTTGAAAAGGCCAACTTTATTATTTAAACTTTTAAAAATTGAACAAGACTGTTTTTAATTTTTAAACTTATGTATTGAATAGTATGACTGGATTAAATCTATAAATTTAGACAGTTGAAAAAAATACTAATTTTTTTTATTTTTATAAAACTACATGCGTCTTGATAATCACTATCAAGCTTATAAAAAAAAGCGTCTCAACTAATCACACAGAATTTAAGCTAATTATCTGATTCAGCTGTTATTTGTTTATCGGGTTCAGGGTTTAGCTCTGATAGCCTTTTTTTGAGCAAGCCCCTCTCCTTTCACTGAAACAGCGGGCCCACTTGTAAGCCCTTCTTCTTTTCTAACTTCTTTAACCGTCTGGGTCCCACCCTTCAACGGCCTCTCATGAAATAATATAAGGCAGAGTTTCATGTATATCCCACTAAAAATTCGAAATTACATATTTCTCCCTCTAAATTTCATAATATTATATTTATCCTTCGAAATTATTAAAACTCACATGTTTACCCAACAAAATTTTATAATATATCAAACATATCCAAATACTCCAAATAACCTCATTAGAAATCATATAAAACTAACTCTAAGATCTTAATATATATTCTATGACAACTATATTTTTAACTTTTCATTCATGTTGTCCCAATGATAATTTTTCAAGCATTAGAATATATTTCACCTCCGATTTATTTTTTTGTTTACTTGAGAACTCAATTTCAATTAAAAAAATTGAAATCTTTGATAATTGGTAATCATGCTCTACCATTGCATTGTAGTATATTTACTGAGTAGTGAGTATGCATTTTCAAAAAGTTTTATTTATTATTTTCAATAAGAATAAAATGAGAATTTATAGTATGGAGTTACCTTTAATGAAAAAGATGAACTACTAATCTAGTACGGTGGTGATAGAACTCTTCTCTCTTATGGAGAGACACGGGTTCAAATCTCGTAAGAGATATTTGAAAATGAATAAATGTCGGGGCTAACGAGAACCCTTCTATCAAAAAAAAAGTTTAATGAAAAAGATAATATATTGGGTAAATTAAATATGAGAATTTTAATAATTTAGAAGGGTAAATATGATATTATGAATTTTAAAGGTGGAAATGTATAATTTTGAAGTTTTATAAGGATATATATGAAATTCAGCCAAAATTTAATTCGGCTCGGCGGGCGGAGCGCGCACAGCTAGTAGATATCACAGATGTTACATTCGTTGTCAAATGAAATGAAGTTTTGATGCTCTTTTCCAATTTCTCTCTCTTCATTTTTCCATTTAAGAACAAGAATTCAAAGAAACAAAAGGTAAGCTTCGAATTGAAGCAGAAATCAGCAAGATTAGGTGATTTTACCTTGTAGTGCACTTGTGTGCCCCTCCTCCGCCATCCTTCCTCTCTCTTTTGATCTTCTCTGCGCTCTTCCCTGCTCAGAGAGTCAAAAACCCTATATCTGCGCAGAGCCTAGAGAGGTCTCTGTGAAATTGGCGTGCTGAGAGATCTGATTGTTCTAGTCTCTTTCCAGCTGTGACTTAGATCGATAGCGGCTTCCCTGACAGCAGGTCATAACATCTCGTCTCCTCTATTTCAATTTGAAATCCGAAGAACGTAGGGTTAGGATTTTGAATGGCAATAACAGATAGTTAAGTTGCTGGAGTATCTTCCGTCGTTTAACATTGATTCTGATGTCCCCTTATCAGAATATACCATTTGATTTGAAAAAAATCCAAATCATCTCTTCTGAATAATTTTGAACTTTTCATGTATTGTTTTTTTGTTTTTCGTTTTTGTCAGATTGATTCAACTCTTAATCTCTGATATTTCTTAACTGGTGTCCATGATGTGAACCATCAATTGTTAATGTTAATAATTTACATAAAAACAATAGTATCTGGAACTACTTATTTTGTTCAGTACTCTTACATTCTCAATTCCTCACAACATACTGTCGGTAGTTTGTAATTCATGCACGTGGTTCTTAAAATGTGGCACTACACCAGCCTGCTTGTTAATTTCTTATATTTCTCAACTGCTATGTACCAAGATTTGAGACCTCAATTGTTCATGTTAACAATTTGTACTAGAACCATAGAATCTGGACCTACTTGTTTTGTGCAAGGCTAACCGTTCTGTAACATGCTCATTGATAGTTTGTAATTCATATAGAAATTTTGTTTATCTAACTTTTTGTAGAGCAAGCAAGAGCTAACACGATAGCCCTATCAAAAGGGTCCTGAGCCAAGTGAGTTCAATGACTTATCTGTTTAGTTTTGTGTCTAATCATTCCAGCTCCTATGGACATAATCAGAACTGATTAGATCAAATTTGTTCTTACCGGCAATGCTGTCAAAAGGGTCTTGTGCTGTAGACATATAAAGTGAATTATCCATAGAGTTTGAAATATGGGTGGGGATCCATTGACAATGGTTGACAATCTTGGCAATGTTTTTTCAAATAAATTAAAAAAAAATTCTTAGAAAAAATATAAAATATTTATAGACATATTCTCGAATATATAGATTGATTGTATATCAAATATCATGCAATTTAAGCGTCATTTGATATTCCATAAAAGACCATTAATATTACATGAAGGAAGCTTTTCTTTGGAATAAGACTAACAAACTTGCACAGTTTGCGGTAGTGATTTTCAATTGGACTGTTTACTGTATAGTTTAAGTAAAACCTGGTTAAGTTCACTAAAATTATTATTTTCAGGTTATTACTAATAAATGGAGTCTAATGAGCAAGCTGTGCCAGCAAGGGCCGATAGTAATAATAAAACTATCGCAAAGTTCATTGAGGAAATCATCTTCTTGCTGAAGGAGGGAAAGCATGAGGAAGCATTATCTCACAACGAGGAAGCAGTTGCACAATTTGGCAGAGAGCCAATTCTGGTTCGTGCAGAAGCTGAAATTACGTTGGCGCGGAGTATTGCAGAACAAGACGTGCAATTGAAGAGGGACTACCTTGATGAAGCCATGGTGGCAGCGGCTAGCGCAATAGATTTGCTGCCAGGTGCAGTTGAATTCGCATACTTTTTGGCCAAGTTACTAGCTTCTAATAAATTGTACAAACGAGCAGTTGCTGAGTGTGAAAAGGTCCTCACAGTAACGGATTGTGTTGATCCTTATTGCAACATATCATTGGATTGGGAAGGTAAACAGATGGAATCAACGAGTGAAGCTCGCATAGGGAAGGTATGGTACTGTAAACTTTTTTAGTTCTTTTTATAAAAAAAAGAACATTCTAAAAAGATATCTGCTTGCATCTCTTACAAAATTGGAACAAAAATACACATCAAAGCGAACATCCTGACCTAATACGAGAACCTAAATCCAGAAGAGTAAAACACAACCTTGTCCTAGTGGCTCACCTAACCAAAGTGTCAGACATAATGAATACGAAAGCTAAAACATACGGACGAGCACATCAGTAACCCATTCTCTGAGGACTACACTCTTACAAAATTTGATCACATTTATGAATTTGAACATTTTAGTTTTGAACCTTTTATGTCCTTCTGAGTGACTCTTACCTTATTTGCAATTTGTATATGCCATGTTGTTGACCTCTTTAGGTTTGTGCACCAGATTGAAGTTTTTGAGTTGGTCATCAGTTGACGAATCATCAAATCCCAATCAGATTCTCCTAGTTCTGAATCTCTCTCTTTTGTGTGTTACTAATTGGAAATTTCTTGTTTCTTTTTCAATAGATTATGCAAGGGATAACTCGTCTCATGAAAAAGTGCAAAGTAGATTTCCTTCATGATTTTTTCCTCTCAACCAAAGTTTCTGCGGGTGTCAAAATTCGTTTAGAACCTCTAATGAATCCTCTCCAGTCCCTCCCAAGTCCAATACCGGATTGTATTTTTTGGTACTGGGCCTCACTACATATTCTCGATAGATTGGAGTACAAGGCATTCCGTGTGTTTGACATCTTTGCAGAATTCAATGATGGGTCACACTGGTCACATGTGTTGCTATTATTAGACCTGATCTATAAATATTGCCTATGCGGAAAATGGGATGTTTGTTTATGCGGCTTTTGCCGCAGAACCTTTTCTAATAGTGAAGGTTACAAGGAGCATATAATAAATGATCACTTCTGTGCTATCAATGAGTATTGTCACGACAATTTACCAATTTGGGCACAGAAATCTATGGAAAAAATCTGGGGAATGAACCGACTTGTAGGTGATGAGTGGGACAACATTGATATCAAAGGTGCGAAGGGTTTCCTTTCTGATATCTTTGAGTTAAGTGTTGAAGATGATAGTTTTTTGGAGTGGCTATATGGGGGTTCATCATCTGCAGAGGGGATAATCAACTGGGAAAAGAAAATTGTTGAATTGGAAAAGTGTAGTGAAGGATTGATGAAAAAAATTGGGGAAAAGGTAAAGGATGTGAAAGAAGCATGTAATCTCTTGCTTCCAGATCAGAAAGAGGTCCACATATCGGTATTCTACTTTCCTTTTTTTGTGTTTTCTGTATGCAGTAATTCAGTTAATTTATTTCTCATGTTATATTTATTTTATTTTATGTAGGAATTGAAGTTGGAGAGGATATTAATGGAAGCATTAGTAGATATCAGAGACCATCTGGAACAGATGAATTCATATTGCCATGTGGATAGTCAACTTTTTGTCGAGCCATTCATTAAATATTTCTTAAAGGTAACTTAAGTTTTCAAGCAACAACTAGTGTTTCCTTCTGTTTATCTTTCCATGCTTGCAACTTAAAAATATTTGATTCTTGTATGATAGATTCGTTTGGAGGTAGCTAAATATGCATCAGAAGGTATTGATTTTCTATGATTATTTTTCATTATTGGCCATGTCAGTCCCTATCTTGCTTTTAGCCAAACAGTTACTAAAAGTTGTTGTGCAATTCTAGCTGACACCGATGCTTCTTCAAGACCTTCAAAGGATCAGGTCTATCTTGATGCGGTGATTGGAAAAAGGATCAGGCTCTTTGAGGCAATTAGGATGGAGCAAGTCATCGAAAGAGGAAAATTTGAGGGTGAACCTATCCAGTAATATATTCTTTTAGTTTGTTTTTCTTCTCTATTTTCTTTTTCTGAACTTGTAGGATAGTCCTTGATTTGAGATGTTCTTTTTTCTTCAAGAAAGATTTCAGATGATTTCTATTTATTGAAATTGTTGATCGAGTATGATCTAATTTTGCTGGGTGACCTTGCCTGGTGGAACAGTAAAAGAGGCTAAAAGGTGGATTACTTCTCCAATGGATTTAGTATTGGAGAAATCCAACAGTTTACCTTCAAATGCCATAATAGCTCAGGTTACTTACTACTTTGCTGGACCCTCTGTGTAACAAGTTGGGGTTGAGTTGAGAGGATAAAGTCACTGAAGTGTTCTTTTTTTCAATTTACCATTTGAAAATTTTTATTTAAGGTGAATGGCACTCTTTGGGATATGTCTCGGCCACTTGAGGGGGATTGTGAACTTAGGTGTTTCACGTTTGAGGATAATGAAGGTCGCAGCACCTTTTGGTATTCCAGTGCTCACATCCTTGGCCAGGTATTTTGTGCTGAAAAGCGCTGGTATCTTAAATTGTATCTAACTATGTGAGCTCAGTGCCTTGCCTTCTAGTGGAGGAGGCATGAGAAAATAACTAAAATTTGGTGTTCTACTGTGTGAGATATTGGTTACTGTCATTCTGTAGGTTTCTAATTTCTAATTTGCTCACATGGTTTCTTGGGTGGTTTGATTTCTTGGTTTGAATTGTACCTTTGACCCTTTTTGTGAAAGCGATTGTCCTTTTTTTTTCTGCTTGTATTGAATATGTGGTGTGCAGCAGTCATTGGTGCATATAAGGTTTTTTTGTGAATTGTTTTTGGAGCAGATCAAGGTGTTTGATGAATTACCACATAGACATCTTTGTCTAAAGTAACCCAACAATTAAGAGCTTGTACTAGCTTGACAGTAGTACTTTTTTATTTGCTTCGGAAACAGTCTCTGGAAATGGAATATGGATGCCAGCTGTGTAGCGGGTCATGCACCACAAATGGGAAGGTGAGTATTCGTTGCTATCTGATACTCCGATTAGCTCTGTTATGCTTTATTATTGATGTCTATGCCTTCGTAATGTTCTATCTTTTGTAGGGGTTCTACTATGATGCATTCTACAATGATCTGACGTTGAGTGTCGACCACCTGAAATGCATACAAGCACAAGCAGAGACAATTGTTTCCGTATGTTATATGATAACGACTAATGGCATTTTATATGTACTTGTTATGGTTATTTACTTCTCTACACTGTACTCGTGGATGTAGGAGAAACAACGTTTTGAACGCATTGTAGTCTGCAGAAAACAAGCACTTGAAATATTTGCAGACAACCATTTCAAGGTAAAGAACTTGTAACTTTCTGATTATGCACCTTTTAAATTTAAAATTCAATTAGTTAATTTTTCGTTCAAGGGCTGCACCATAGTTAACTTTCTGATTGCTCCCTAGTTTCTATTATGTAGTCCAAGAGCTGTAATGTTTAATACCCCATGCAGGTGGAACTAATCAATGCTCTGCCTGAGGACGAGTTGATTACGGTTTATAGGTGTGGCCTTTTGGTCGATCTTTGTCAAGGGCCACATATTCCTGACACAGCCTTTGTGAGAGCCTTTGCATGCTTGAAGGTGATGTGCGCTGTCTCGGATTTGTTTTCCTTTTCTTTCTGTTCAATGGCTTACAATTCTTGTTGTAATTTAAGTACAGTGAAGTGGTACAACCTAGGACTTCTGTGCTAGTGGTTCAAAAGCATTAGATAAGTCATGTCTTGTGTGTTTATACCTGTATATAAACAAAGGGTTTCCAGAAATTTGTCAGACATACAAGCAGGAAGACTTGTTACCTGTGTCTCTCATGTTAAATAATCTTAAACCCCTTATTCAACAAGATCTGAGAGGACCGTAATCGCTAAAAAACAATGACTTGGGTATTTGTTTCTGCACAAGTTGAGAAATAATTTATTACTGTGCAGAAATCTGGCTGTTATTGGAGGGGAGATGGAGATCATGAGAGATTGCAAAGAGTTTATGGAATTTCATTTCCTGATGCAAAGAGCCTCGAGGTAAACCATACTTGTACCTGACGACCGTGTCAAGATGAGTTAGTTGCTTATAAACTGATAGTTATTCTGTTTTCTTACGAAGCAGCTTTACATTTTGCTTTTTGTTTGATACTTAAATGTATTTTGCATGCATATCAGGAATTCATGGAAGAAGCAGAGCTATGACCACATGATACTAGGTGTTAGCCCACAAAAGGACTGTTGCTCTTTTTTATTTTTGTTATAGAGTTCTGTTACAGAGTTTGTAAATTGGAGATAGGAAACTATACAAGTGTTGCATTACAGAATAGCGCATATAAAGGTCACGTGCCGTAAAAATCTTGCAAGTCTTTGAAAGAATTGACTTTGCACAGTTAATTTCATGGTATCAGAGCTGAGCTTCTTTGTCTACTCATCTCAGCCCCTTTACCCAGGTCAACTTGTTCTTATCGTTGTCTAGTCATGTCTCTCACACTTGAGCTTCTTTGTCGATCCCTCTTCTCAATTAAAGCAACAAGAATGAACAGACTCCATAGAGTGATCCCTCTCCATCAACTATTCTAATTCCAGGTAGCATAATATAAAGGGGCTAGTTCCAATTAAGTTGTGTGAGACCAATTAATTGATCTTAAAAAAAAGTCATTTTTAACCATATTACGTAATTATAATGTGCAAGGACATGTAGATGGATCTGATGATATCCCTTCTCCATCCACATTAGTCAAAGGCAAAAAAAAGAAACTACCAATCGTGAGTTTAATAAATGAGTTACCCTTAGGCTGGAATTTGGTCTTGCCAGAGCCGCTCCTGTGTGCTGATAACAGCATATACCATCACAAAGCCTCAGTGAAAAGTTTCAAAGTAATAATTTCAGCGGACAGAGCAGAAATATAGCACATCATAAAGTAATAATTTCAAACAGTAAAGAGCAAATAACATCAAAACTTTCAAAAAAAAAAAATGAATTGGGACCATAGTTTGCTCATGATTGGTAATTGCTGAATTGTGAGCATAGACTTGGCAAAAACCAATTACGGCCCAACTTCATTGGTGCATGAAGTTCTTCAATTTTGCGCGCTTTAATGTCGTACCTATAGAGTTCAAAGCTATTATCTTTGGACAATGGTTTTGTGAAGTAGATGCAGTTTCCTACAAACCCAGGGAAATCATCAGCTCTAAAAGCACATCCGTGGTTTTCATGCAGGAAAAGGAATTGATCACTGATGCTGTCAATCTTGATCCAACGCGCATTCTTCACCTTCCCATCTCTATTACCAAGTTCCAATTGATATATGACAAAATAACAGGGTTCTTTGGTTGAATACTTGTTATACTGGCATACTCTCAGAATATCTCCAAAGGACACAACCAAATAGAGGAAAAGACCTATTAAGCGTGGTTCTGGCTGTGGTACAACATATATCATAGTCTCAGTTGCAAGATTAATGACCTTTGTGGACCCTGTTTCTCTATCAGTGGCGTAGAACATGCCATCGTAGAAGGTAAAGCCTCTACTAAAAAATTCGCCTATTATTCTAGAAGCTCGACTCCGAAATCGATAGCCACGTATATGAGTCCACTCGAGATCACCAGGTTGGCAGTAAAATAAATGGGTGGAGGGTATACTAGGAGAGTAAGAGATACAAACGCATCTCAAGCTCTGATCAGGGTATAAACCAGATGGTACACAACCTGGGGACGAAAACTTCGCTTGTGGGAGGCAAAGCTCTTCCTTTGTCAGTGGATTGAAGAGATAACAGTCACGATTTTTACAATTATAACCAAGCATGTAATTATATGCCGATCCCACGGCTGCTTTGTCAGAGGACTGTGGGAAATTGATGGTATGGATTTTACCAGTAAGGAGAGAGTAGAAACGCAGGTATCCTTTATCAAATCGTTCATAATTGTCTATGATCCAAGGCAGTTGTGGAGCGAGGTCAGAGATCCGAACGGAAGACAGCCAGCTCTTGCAAACGACGCGAAAGCGCACGAAATCACAGATGTCAGTGAGTTTTCGGGAGATGAGGCAAATCAGGTCGGGAGGGAGATCTGACCAATCAGACTGCTCTGATCGATCTGTATCTGAGAAGTTCTCTTTCTCTGGATAGGGAGTCTGTTGCAGCGCCATTGGTGCAGATGGGATCTGGAATTGCGCCGAGAGGAGGCTTATTTGATGACTTCAACAATTTTGCGTTTGTTGTTGGAGGAGGAGAGAGCTGTGCTTCCCATTTGGACCCAGGTTCGGAATAAAATAGATGTCCAAATTTAAATAAAAATAGAAAGGATTAATGTAGATTCCTATTTTTCAATGAATGGTACGTTGACTGGCGTTCATAGTTTTAAATTAGATATACATACTATAACAATGTATATTTATACTATCGTAGTTATTTTTGTGTTTATATTATTAAACATAAATAATAATAATCGTGATATTATTATCATCATTATATTTTTGTTAATAAACTTACTATAATAGTTAAATGCTATATTTTTAAACTATATATTTATAGTATTAAAACAGATTTTTACAACAATCCGTAAATATCTTAGACAATAATTACATATCTAGGAGAACCCCTAAAATTAGAAATTGATAATGAATTTCAAGATTCTATTAAAAAATGTGACAGAGATTCATAAAGCATCTGATATAGGCAAATAGCAATATTGGAAGAGATGACCTTATTTGACTCACATTTTCTGATATTTTTTATTATTTTACGCTCATCTTTCAAAAATAAGTAAAAGTTTATAAACATGTTTTAGAAATAATAACAATTGGTAATTTGAAAGATTTCCATATACATATTTTATCGAGTTACTTAGATTAACTTCTCATATATGAAATTTTAAAATTTGACCGTTAATATATCAGTAAAAATTACAAGTGGAAACATATAATTTTCTTTTAAATTTCTTCGAATTTATTTAAAAAATGATTCTTAATGGATCCCTGTCCATAATTTTTATGTTACTACTTCTACGCAAAAAAGAATACTCATGAAGAACTGTTGCTGCCAATTTCATAAAGTGGGAACAATATTATCAATCAGTTATAGTAAAAAAATTAAAGATGGAACATATTGACTTTCGATGGTCTGACATAAATTTGGAAAATTTTCAGTATTCACCGAAATCTAGCACGTTTGCAATGAAGTTGTATCAATTGTATTTGTATAACCAATTTACGGAAATACTACGACTTCTAGTGACCAAAAAAATAGATGGCAAAAAAAATGGTGTAAATTCGAGACTAGAATACAGGAATACAACATGCCAGCGCCAGCCTTCACCAATTAGACGGGGCGTTTCAATGTCCATTGATTAAATTTGAGTTCGACAAACAAAATGATTACTGAATCATCAAATTTAATGTTCTACATAATTATTAAAAGAAATTTTTATGTAAATCTTAATATCATCGAATAATTATTTGATCCATTAGAGGCAAATTTAATCCAACCATTAGACGCAAATTTAATCCAATGTGTTAAAATTCATTTACTTCTTTCGCCAAATTAACACGTATAAATGCCAACCTGTTTTCATTTAATTTTTAATTTTCTATGCAGTTTTCCTTGATCATATAAATGCCAACCTGTGCCCAGCATTGGTTTCATTTAATTTTTATTTTCTATTCAGTTTTCCTTAATCATATAAATGCCAACCTGCGCCCATAATACTGTACCGTGCAATTGGCATTAGATATACATGCAGGTGAAATTTAAATGATATATGGAAGATTGGAAGATCTATTACATGTTAGTATACAGAAAGAAAAAATTACATTATTAAATGCTGGAGGGTCATGTCTGTTTTTGCCAACCAAACTGTCATTTTTTTAGAATATGTCAAATAACACTAAGTGCTTTTAGAACAATATTTAGCGTCGTTTTTCAAAAGAAAATGACAGCAATTTGAGAACATGATTAAAAAAAAAATGATGCCCCACATCCAGCAGATACTTCATTAACAAAGAAACATAAAACAAAAGCTTCTACACATCCATCAAAAGCCGCATTCTCTCCAGAATAACACAAGTTCTGACCTCACTATTTAATTAAAATGCCGAAAAGGTGAAGAAGTTGAATAAAAAAAGTACGCCTACGCACTCTCGGTGACAGGGTACTCAAACACAACATCTTTCCCACAAAGCTTGCGGTAGACCCCGCTAAAGGTCTCCAGCTTGTACTCGGTGTTGTTGCGCTCCTTTGGGTCCAAAAATATCTGCACAATCCATGACAAGAGAGTGATAAGAGACAGTTGCTTAGAACAAATATATATAAAAAGGTTAACCCTGCTTGCTCAACGCACCAGGTTCAAGTTTCGTCAAACTTTCTACTAATACATCGAGGAAATCAATTTTCTCCCCAACCATACAAGTAAATTTCATTTGGTACCGGTTACATGTTAATTGTAATCCATGGTTAAGTTGGACAGATGATGCATGAAGCAATTGTCAACCCAGGAATATAAAAAACTAATTAAGCAAACAAAATAATTGAACAAAAAACATTATAGGGGTGCATACCTTGATGATCTTCGAGCCATCAAGACGATACCTAACGCGCTTGCCAACAATCTCAGCTGGGTAAACCACATCCTCCAAAATGCCATCATGCACTGCTGTCAAAGTACGGGTCCGGGGCCTAATCACAGCAGATCCCTTCTTCGGTGGCCTCACTATCCTCCTTGTCGTCACCACAACCACATCCTATCACACAAAATCAAACAGTTAAATGACACAAAGGCCACTACTGACTCACTGCATATGAGAACATAAAGACAGTTTTAGCTATTTTTATCCCATTGACCTCATATTGGGTCTGATAAATGTATTTTCACATGAGCATAATTCCCTCCCTTTCTAACTGATTTTACATACACTAGCTGTCTCATTTTTCTGAAATACACAAAAAAATTGAAATATACAATGGTTTTCTGAAACATAACAGGATTGGCAAATTTATCCAAGAAACAAACAATTGTATAGTCAAACCACATGCTGGTGGACTGTTACCTGTCAGTTCAGCATCTAGGTCCTTTTTGCAGATAAAATATTTTTTCATAAAGATAAATAAGAGAGCTTCTTTTCTTTTTTTCTTTTTTTTTGTGTAAAAACCCAACTAACCTTGCCGCTAAACTTCTTCTCGAGCTCCCTAACGAGCCTCACATGAATTTTCTTGAAGCCCTTGCGTAGCCGGTATGGCACATGAATAACAACGGCTTTTCTATTGCCAGAAATATCCACCTGACTGTATAATTAATAGAAACTTATAATGATTAATTGCTAATAAAAGGTAAATCACCATAGTCATAACATAAATTGTCAATTTTTACACAGCAGAGTTGATGTAGAGGTCCTTGAGATCACTCTTCAGCTCCTGATTACTGTTCTCCAAATCAAACAAAGCCTGAAAAAGATAATAAAATTAGACTAAAATTCCACATAAAACAGTGAATTACAAAACCTGTACATAGAACATCATGTGTTACCCAATTTGGTCCTGGAGGTAAAAAAAGAGTTCCTAGTTGTAGTCATTATTTGGAATGGAATGCGTCACAAACTCACAATCAAAGTATATCCAAATGTCATTTACATCCAAAATAGGATAAATTTTACATAAGAAGATGAGAATTGCCCTTTTTAACAACTTAATTATCATTTCTCAGGTAGTACCAAAAATTACCCTTTTTACTTTTTTCCTTCTATGCTGAGATGAAGGACCAAATGGTACACATCATAATGTTTGGACGCTAATATAGAAATCAAAGTCTATACAACAACTCAGCGAACATGTGGGAACTTTTGACACAAAATATGCATATAAATTACTCTAATTCATATTAAAGAAATTTCAAAAACAGACCTGAGCAACTGAGTCTTCAAACTCACTTGGCTCAAGGCCCTTGTCCTTGTGGATTTTCTGCCTTGCAGTATACATCTTGGGTATTAGATGCAAGTTACTCTACAGCTCAAAATGTAAGTTTGTATAAGAAATAGGCACAATATTCATATCAAAAGTATCTGATATACAGAATATATATACTGTTATGAAAATGAAAAAAAATGTAACAAAGACCACATTCGTTCTGATTCTACAGTTCTCATCTAAATACCAACATACACAACTGAGGTTTCATATTTTGGCACCAGAAAATGGCTTTACATAATTGCACTAGAATCCAAGGGTAAGAGATTCTTTTTGGCATGAATAGTATGTTAGCTGGATCTTTACATCTGAGCTAGGTCTATTGAGCTACATAAGAAATCTGATAGAACTTCTAGCACCAATAATAGAATAGAAATTTTTCACATGCTTGCTGGTACCAGTAGAAATTTCAGGTACCATGTAGGCCTGGTACCGGACACAAGTCCCAGATAATGGTAATTCCTGCAAAATGGGGTTTCCGATAACTAACTTCTACAAGAAAATCCATTTCGTTCATATAACCCTTCATCTGTAATCCACTAATCCTTAACTAAACACGCCACATCTAAAATCCTAAATCATCGTCTAACCAGAACATGCGTTCCAAATTCGTGCGAATTGATTCAACAAAAACAAACACGCAACGAGAGGAACAATGATAGTTCCACATTGTACTAATCTTAGATCCGACAAAACTAAACTAGCGAAATAGAATAGTACCTCAGAGATTAGAGAACGACGATTAGTCCGGATTTGAGAGAGAAGAGGAACTCGCAGAAAATTGGCGGCTTAGGTTCTATACGAAGGTTTTATTCGTTCATAGCTAGGGTTTCTCGGTAGGATTTTTCGGGTTTGGGCTTTTTTGTAAATGGATAAATATATCTTTTCGGGCCGAGAAGTTATCGAACTACAAGATCCGAACTCCGTTTTGGGCCGTTAGTGATAAAACGGCTCCCGTATTTGAAAATGGTGTGATAAATTTCAAGATAGAAGTGTTGCGATTATAGTTTCTGGAAATATTAACAGCTATCAACAACCTTGAAAAATATTTTATTATTGTTATTGTTAACATTGACCTTCAAAGGCATTTCTAAAGATAAAGTTGTTCTTGTTTCAAAAAAAAAAAGTAATAATTGCATCTTTTAATTGTATCATTTATCTACACTATATTTATATTTATTTCAAAAAATATTTATATTTAATGATAAAAATATTTACACTTTGCATTACTAAGATTACAAGTTATACAAGTTGTATTTTTATTTATATAATAAAGTTTTTAACTTAAATTTTTTCATAATCATCTAGAAAAGAAAAAATAATACATATTTTTTATACTAACTATAAACATTTATAAATTCAGATATAAATAAATTATCTATTTAGTATAAAAAATACTTTTGATACGTAAATAAGGGATATAAAACGTAAGGTGTAAGAATAATTTTTCTATTTATAATATTGAAAATAATGAGGGCTATATCTGAAAAGTGTCCACCCAAGCCTGTAGCCTCTCCATTAGAAAATACACGAACGGGGGGGGCTGTCTTTGCCGCTGCTCCTCTCTCTCAATTGAGGAAAGCGACATTTTAGATCAAATTGAAGTCGGAGACAGAGAGAGGATGGATCAGGTATTGAACAAGGTTGGGAGCTACTGGTTCGGCCAGAAAGCGTCCAAGGAGATCGATTCAATCGGAGATGACCTCAATGTGAGCTCAATTTTGATTTCTTTTTTCCTTCGATTCCCATAATTCCTAGAATTTACTTGAAAATATTCCCCCTTTCCATTTGCATTGCAAGCTTGTGCTTGTATAGTTCTCACCTTGCTACAATTTGGAGTTGGAATCGTCTGGTATAGACATGTTACAAAATACCCAGGGTGCAGTTTGGTTTGTTTTGATTTTAAATTCAAGGATGATTCATATACAAAAGTTCAAAACTTTGTAGAGAGACCTCAGTAAAGTAGTGAGTTTAGGCAATTTGCTCAATGTGTCCGCCCTTCCGATAGTCACTGGGCACCTTTGGTAATTTGTTATTGTATTATAAAAATACAAGGCATAATCACAGTCTATGTTTTGATGTATTACTTTATTCTCCAGTTCTCTTTTGTTGCATTGTTTCACTGTAATTCTTATTCCTTTTATGATTCTTTGGTATTACTCAGGACATCCGATGTTTCAATTGGTTGCCTCTTTTTTCCTCGAGAAATTTTACCTTCTTCTGACTAATGTGGTTGACTTTTTTAGCACACATAAATCGTTAAGCTCGAGTGTTATTGAAATCACTGTTGTTGTTAAAAAGATTGCAATGTGTTTTTGGGCGTCTTATTTCTAGCATGGTGTTTTCATTGTTTATCATACTCACAAAAATGTATCTCTAATTATGTTTCAGTCGATCTCTAGCAGCATTGGTGGAGGAGCTAAATGGTTGGTCAACAAAGTAAAAGGTGGAATTTCCCTTCTATTTTATTATTTCTATTCTTAGCTTTTGAAATAGGAGCATAGCCTTTTCCTTACTTTTTAAAAAAAAAAGAAATAGGAGCATAGCAAGTTAAAACCACACCTTCCTGTTTATCTTAATAAGGTAGGCTTAATCTGAACTAGAATAGGCAAATGGAATTGAAATCAAATGCACATGAAAAAAAAAGGTCGGCACACTCACACAAAGAATATTAGCAAAAATTGAAAGAGTGAAAGATTAAATGGAATCTCTCTTTTGGTTGTCATATATTGACCACTTCTGCCGTGATTTCCTGACATCAATAATCAAACAATTAATGTTGTTTTACTTTGTAAAATTGCAAACTTGGTAAGCAGCAAAAAAATTAATGTTATTGTGTTGGAGCATACACCTTCCAACTTAGAATCCAACATCAATTTTTCAACTCGAGCTGATACCCTAAATCTTATACTGTTTGCTAAACATTGACACTCGTGCTCCATTGCTAAATTACATCCGCTAAACCCACTATAATACAACTTTTTCAGGAAAGATGCAAAAACCCCTCCCAGATCTACTTAAAGAATATGACATGCCGGCCGGCCTCTTCCCGAAGGACGCGACAAACTATGAGTTCAACGAAGAAACAGGCAAACTAACTGTTTACATTCCCTCCATTTGTGAGGTCGGCTACAAGGATTCCTCAGTTCTCAGGTTCTCCACCACAGTTATTGGCTACCTAGAGAAGGGGAAGTTCGCTGATATAGAAGGTATGAAAACCAAGACTTTGATCTGGGGGAAGGTTACTGCTGTCAAAACTGAGGGATCGAAACTTAGTTTTGTGACTAGTGTGAAAAAGACTGCAAGGAGCCGGGATGCATATGAGGTGCTTAGAGATGGTATCAGCGTGGACAAGTTCTAGGCATGTGAGTGAGGATATGGGATGTACCTGGAGAAATATTGTGTTGATCTTTGTAATTGTAATCAGCTGTATTTGTGGTATCTGACATTGGTGTTGATTATGCAAATGTTGGATTGAGGTATACATATATAATTATTGTACGGTGTTAGGATGCTTAATCTCTTTCTTGTTTCAAAAGTGTCTGAGAAGAGAATTTATATGTCATCTATTGTACTCTAGTAAAACAATTGTTGAGGTCATATTGTATCACTATGAACCGTACTGCATGCATATCTGAATTGTATGAGCTTTTTAACTATCATTGAAAAAAATATGATACCACCAGATCCAAATCAGATTGTCTACTGCCTTTCTTAATGCAATTGTTCAGCTCTGTCTTGTAAATTATCTTTCTTTACTTCTATTTAGCAAGCGACTGAGCCAGATCAGTTGGACATTTTCTTGATATATGTTGGTTAACAGATAAGTTTTATGGCTTCTATGCCCTTAAAAACTTCATTTGGGAGTGAGATAAATTGAGTATAGTTAGAGGATAAAATTATCTTTTATGAGAGTTGATAATAATTTTATCTTTCAGTTATCTTCATATCAAACAAGGCTTTTGGGTTCAATATTAACGGGTCATTTCCCTTATAGCCTGTCGCAAAACGGAATTCCACAAGTACAGAAATTTATGAGCTTGGAATTACAAAAATTAATTTGTAAAAGTTCATAAGCACACAACATGCAAAAATGTATACCACATTATTGGAAAGAACTATGTGATTCTACTATAGGAACAGGCGCGGACAGTACTACAAAAATGGTTTTGACTTTTTGAGAAAGAAAAAAGGTATGTGGATAAAAATGTCAGTTGCATCAAAGTTTTTCATTCTTGTCAAGAAAATGAGGGATTTTGTGCAAAATTAGATAAAATGACATACAAGAAGGTTTCACCGAACACATAATATTTTTCAGCTGGCCTGAAAATAGCTATGCATTCTTATGGGAATATGTATACAAAACAGAACCTTACTCTGTTCAATTTTAACTTTAAAACTTACATGGTAATAGTGGTTGAAGGTTCTTGGAGTAAATTTGAAAACAAATGCAACATTACCAGTAACACCTCACAAGCATTAGATTACATATTAAACTTCAAATACATGACCTACACTTTGTTTTTGCAAAGACATGCAAGAACACAGGTTCACACATCAATCCATCATGTTGATATTTACTGGGAATTTTCTTTACTAGAACACAATTCATAATCCATTTTCCAATGCAGTTTGCAAGTGCTGAGTTTTAACTTCAACTGAATGAGATACACCTATCAATAGAAATAAAGCAAACAGAACAAATGCCAAAATATTTTATATCAATAACAAGTTCATTCCACAGAGAGTAATCAACACCAAATATGTACTACCTCAACCTCAATCTAAATCAATTAGATAGAAATAACATCTGCTGAACCAACTCAGATCGTACAAGAAAAGTGTCAAATTCATTCAAACAACACCTCGATTTGCATTCAGCTAGAAGAACCAGCAGCAGTCTGCGCTCTAATCTGACGGATCCGATCAGCCAATTGCTCCTCTGACACCCGATCCATCCATGCTGGCGGCGTGCCTCTAAACTCGATCCCTCTCATCAAATTCATAATTCTCTCACTCGCCTCCTGTGACAGTGGTGCACTTCTCCTCTGCTCATCTTCTCTAAATGCTCTTGAAATTGACGCCTCACTTTCCCTTACAACATCATCTTCTCTCTCTTCTTCTTCATCAGAGTTTAGATCGAGAGAAGAGATGCCGTTTCCATTGGCTTCGGATAGATTGAGGTACGTGGAGCTAGGGGCGAGATCATCGGACTCGGATTCGGATTCTGAGAAGGATCCGTTATCAGCCGATATAGGGTGATAGTAGTCGTTACCGGATTCGGCCGCGGCCGTCGCAAAATCGGATTCTATATCGGAGTCCTCGCCTCCGACGCTATCATCTGTGGAAGTAGAGTAACCAGCGGGGCATTCTCGTTAACAAATAGTACAAGAGGAGAGAAACAAAGAGACGATCTTTTGATTGAATGAATTTGTTACCTTGGAGAGGACCATTGGAAGAGATGGACATGGTGAGAGGTGAGAGCGTTGATCGGAGATCGCCGATGAAGAACAGATGAGAGGAGAAAGGAAGTAGGAGGGTGTTATTGTCACATTTGCTTAAATCAATGGGCTTTAATGTAAGATCCGAGTAAATTTGCTTTGGCCCAACCCGATTTTAATTTCGACGAAAATGTACATCTGAGATGATAAAGAACGACTTTTTTTTTCTTTTGTTATTGTTGTAGATCATACCATTTGTAAGTAAATCTTTTGGTATGAGCAATAGTCCTTAGTTCAATCGCTTGGGCCCCACCCAATTTGTTTTTTTATTCAAAATTAAATAAATGAAATATAAAAAAATTAAAATTAAATAAATATAATATAAAACCGTAAGTCTAACACAATGATAAATGATGATAAAATCTCATCTCTATACAAAAAATGCAGGTTCAACTACTGTAAAAAATATTTAAAAATGAATAAATACCGATTCTAACAAGAACCCTTATATAAAAAAAATAAAAAAATGCAATATAAAATAAATCAGAACAACGTGTTTTTTTTTTGCTTCTTTAAATGAAGAGCGAACTACATAATAATCACGTTTTACCAAATTTTATTCAATAGAAACATCTACAAGGATGTAGTCCCCATTAGCAGCAGAAATAAATAGAAAAGCCCCCAATTCTACCCAGTAATTAACATCAAATCAGACATTTAAAACATAAGCGGCACATTCCTTGATTTCCTGACAACTCCCATCATTGGCAAAAGGTTGGATAACAAATTTGATCATGGAAACTTCATTTGGTACAGCTAAATCTGACACATAAAATGCTTGAACTCTGGCAAATCCAACATAGCTCGTGCCGAACCCTAACTTCTCAACATAGATGTTATACTTGGTAAACATACTAGTTCTATCTTCATTCTCATCAAGCAACCAGATTATTTTAATGCTTACAGTTTTGGTCCCAGCTTGAGGCAGAGACCACGACACATCCTGTCCTTCGACTTTCCAATCTTTTGCAGAAGGGAATTGTACGCCTTTTGTGGTAGAAATTCTTAAATGACCCAGTGAAGTAGAGTACATCCCTGCACCATTCTTCAAAGTGCTAACTAAATATATACCAGTTAATGTCTGACCACTGGAGTTGATGGTGGCTGTATAAGGGACCCACTTGACATCAGTATCAGAAGAAGCATTTGCATTTATTTTGTTAGACTTGACGATAATACCGTAGACAAATTTTGAACGATTTGCAAGAAAGGGGACTTCATCATCTGTAATAAGAGCATACACTACTGCCTTTGTTGCCACTGATAATTCAAGGCATATCCCAAGAGCAGATTCTCCTTCAAATTTTACCTATAGAAAAAAAGCACAAATAAATGAAGAAAAAGTAAAACAAAAGTTTCTGTCATGGAAAACAAATGCATTGAACGAAGATTATGTGATGTATCATGCATTACCCATCTTGGTTGTAAGGTTTCAGAATTCCTATTTGGTCCCTGAAAATTATAATTTGTATCATATTGCACCCAACTTTCACCAAGGGAACATGCTACATACATTGTAAAAACTGATAATAGGAACCCAAATGGTATGAGTTTGGATGTTCATGGTTAAAGTAGGCTTAAGGAATGGTACTTACAGAATAAGAAATGTACAGAGATTGATCTCTTAAAGGAACATTTCCACTGAAAAGCTGGGTTGAGAAAGATGAACCAAGCTGCAGATTTCCTTTAATCATGATGCTTCCTCCTCCACTAAAAGGTACATCCTTAAAACTACAATAAAATGGGTGGAAATAAAATTAACATACTTATTAGGTGACTAAGGAAATAAAACAAATGCACAAAACTTACTTGATAGAAGCCTGCATGGTGTTCTCATCCTCCAGAGCAATCAGGAAAGACTATGACCAGGAAAAAGTAATTATAAAAAAAAACAGGAAGAGGCGATTACACAGAACAAACTTCTAATCTTTTGTAGAACCTGTAAACTGAGAAGGATAAATTGAAAAAGAAAAAGATTGACATACCTGAAAACCTTGAGCAGAAATGTTATTCCAAGGATTATTATTTACTTGCGAGCCCTCAACAGATATATAATAACCATGACCCTAAGTTTTATTTGAAGATAAAAAATTCTTAATCAACTTTAATCTTTATAGGCAGGAGAGAGAGAGAGAGAAGGGGGGGGGGGGGGAGACCTGATCAAAATTTGAGTAGAAAGGTAATTGTTTTGGGTAGTTCTGAAGGACTCCCCATGATTTCTCAACAAGGCCCCACCACCTGTGCAAGTCATGAAACTAACCTAGCTCAGATTCTTCTCAACAAACAGAACTAAAAAAAAAAAACAATAGAAGAACTCAAACCTTGCTCCAAGCTTAGTGATCCAACAATTTCATACGGTTATTTTAACATAAAAGAAACTGAATGAAATACCACTGTACTAGGCATGGGTGGTACACTAAAACAACAGCTACATTACCGGTTTTGTGCAGTCTGAAAATCAGGTTCTTGTTCAGTCTCATAAACCCATCCTGGGGCAAATATGGCAGCTGAAACACTTTCTTTCTTCAGCAAATCAAGTGCCACATTTGTCTGTAAATTCAATAACAATTACAATAATAATATTAATAACAGTAATTAATAAAAATAAATAAATAACTAAAAAGGAAATGAAACAAACTAATGGGAGTTCTGATATCTACATACCTTCCATTGACCACCACCATAGGTATTCCTGCCAAAAACATCAATTCCCATGTACACATCATATTTTCTCTCACCAGCTGCTTTAATTGAATTTTTTGGGCTCTCTTCCTACAATCATAAGATACAAATTTTCTCACAATAATTCAGACAAATTAAGCTGCTTAGAGAGAACAAGAGTCCATAAGGATTCTAAGAAGATAATTCACTGACCTCCCAAGTGTAATTGACAAAAATACCATCACAAAGATCGAAAAAAGGTTTGTTCTTATCATTCAGCTGATTTTGCCACTGAAGCTTTCCTTCTATAGTTGTGCCATCATACCTGTATATTGCAGTTATGCAGAACACTTATTCTGATTGAGTAAAATGATTAGAAGGCTAGAGAAGAAAAACAAAATTAATTGAGAAAAATACCAGATAACCAAAGAGCCAGGAACAGATGAGTGCATAATCTTCGTTAAATGATTGACAAATTCTTTCAGATTACCGACCAGAGCAATATCCAGCGTAACCTCAATATTGATCTGAAAAGAGATTTCAGCATTGCACATCATCACATGTGGCCAAGTTTTTAGGAGGAGAAAAAGGAAGCTATTGCCTTCAGGACCAATCCTGACTGAACAATATCTGGTTATTTTCAGAAGAAACAACCCAACAATGCAGTTTTTTTTCCTTTTAGAATTTCATTTGGATTTTACTGTTCCTGCTTCTTGTTTTAAAGTAAATGACACAAATAGTCCTTAAAAACAGTTTCTGTTCCAAACCAATTTTGGGTTTTAAAAAAGGACAGAACTCCTAATCAATGCTTACATGACGAGTCAACATTTTTTTTTTAACAAAAGTGGCTTCAAAGAGCCAACAATTTCCATTACAAGGCGAGTCATATTTTTAATAAGATACATCATCTCATGATTGACCCGCATTATTTTTTGTAAGATACTGTTCGTGAGGAGACGGTAAAATTCAGAACTCTAGGGCATTAAATAGGTACTTGAAACTTTATAAAAAGAATGGGAATCCATGCCACATAAAAACTTTGTATAGTTCGATACCCATGTTCTAAAGATACTTGCCAAATTGTTTGCTGACTCCATCCCCTATTTGTTAACACTTCCATCCAAGAATAATCGTTGACGGATACTTAATTTCTCTATTTATTAGTTTTGGAAACAAGAATGACAGAACTTACTAGCCAACCATCAAAACCCAAGACCGTGGCCAACTCTGCCAACCTCTCGGCATACATCTGAGCAGAGTCCTTAGTCGCAAGAAGTCTCTTACATACTTCTGTACCTTCCTCCCATTCTGTGATAAAGGTCCCGAGAACCTTTTTGTACATTAAGTGACAAAAGTTCAGATATACTTAGCTATTAGTTAGATGACATGATGTATCCAAACAGAAAACAAATTGAATCGGTAATAGGTGCTATCCTGCAAAATATTGGCTGCACAATTTCAAACAAATGGTCCTAATCTACCGTGGGGCTCTCCGGTTGTATATACATATATGCAACTGGAGAGGAACCTGACCACCATTCCATCTGGGGCTGTAAGCATTTTCCAGTTTTCCTATTTACCTTTTCATTACAAGTAGGAGCAAATATCTTTATTACGTACCACTAATTAAAAATGGGTAAAAACAAAAAAGATCAAATATCACAGCAGAACCTTGGAGCAAATATGAAATTAAACCTTGACGCCATGTGTATGCGCAGCATTGGTCCAGCACGGAGGTGGCAAGGTAACCAA
This sequence comes from x Bolboschoenoplectus mariqueter, assembly GCA_037678475.1. Taxonomy (NCBI): domain Eukaryota; kingdom Viridiplantae; phylum Streptophyta; class Magnoliopsida; order Poales; family Cyperaceae; genus x Bolboschoenoplectus; species x Bolboschoenoplectus mariqueter. Next base: position 1,459,169 of record CM075236.1, on the reverse strand, counting down.
ATAATGCGAAAAGTACACAAAAACATCCATCAAATGCCAATGCCATATGGCAAATGCCTCCTCATTATTCCCGCCTTGCACCCATAAATCATCAGTGTAACCTCCTTTCATGTCATGGCACACAAGCATCCTCGGCCGAGACGGGAGATCCATCGAATCAGAAGGCAGTTTAACCGAGGCGACATTGAATGGCAAATGGAAGGAATTGAAGTAAGCTCTGGATTCTAGGGTTTCGAGGTCGGTTATCGGGTAGGATATGGGGGTAGCGGGTTGAGTAGGATCGAAGGGGGCCTCCCATGGACGACGATCAGAGGTGGACGCGGTTAGGCATTGGATGAGAGACTTGACGAAATTGATCGGGGTTTTAATCAGGGATTTGATCCATCTGTGCGAGATAACCATGATTCGGGTTTGTAAAACAAGAACAAGGTATTGAATTGAATTTGTGGTTAGCTAGCTGCTCATCGACTTCTCCGACGACTTGGGGGGGATGGTGGCAGTGTTGTTAGTTACTTGAGAGAGTGGTGATGCGAAGTGATCGACGAGCGAGCAGAGCCGGATGGAGTTGAGAATCAATTCTCTCGCACCAAGCAAGGCATCAGTGCAGTGACGAAATATCTTAAGAAACCCCCACTTGATCCCTCTATTTTTCAAAACTCTTCTGGACATATAATTTTGGGAGGGAATATTTGACGACTATTATTTTGATAATTTTGATAATTAGATAATTTTAAAATAAATTTTAGAAAATTGTAAAAATAGAAGAAAGTCGAGAAATATATCTCTTAGTTTATAAATTGATTGTGTTTTAAATTTCATGTAATTTAAGAATTATTTGATATTTCATCAAAGACCGTTTAGTATGGACTGTTATAAATTTCATGTAATTTTGATGGTGTTTGATAAAGTATTAAATAATACTTAAATTGTATGAAATTTGAAATACTATCAATTTATAAATTCAGCCTTACAAACTTATTTAAAAATTGTAATTTAAATAATACTTAAATTGTAATTTATATTTTTAAATTTTGTTGAAATGATTTAAAAATTAATTGTCAAAGTTATCTAAATAATAATTATCAAGAATCCCCGCGCTATAACTTTTTCAACAAACAAAAATTAATAATGATGTGTATATATCACTTCTCATCGTCCAAAATGTTACTTCAACCTTACAAACATCGACCAAAATTACAAAAGAAAAAAACATCCATGAATTCACATACGTTGTCATGTTATTTTTCATAGAAATTATGACATGCAATTTAAATTGTCTATTATAAATCTACATGAATTTCAAAAATGTCCTCTAAAAATCATAACGAGTCATATACGTTAGATCCAAATAAAACGATCGATGTTACATATTATAAAATTTTTATCATCACAACTATGATAATAAATTGGGATTAAAAGTGGTAGGCATGGCTTAAACAAGGACATGACGAAACTATCTTGTCATTTTATATTTAATTGTATTTTTTTTCCAAAATGTTGTGAACTTTTCTTTTATAATTTGTTATATAATTTTAAGATAACACTAAAAAAATTTTAAAAGATTGAAAATTTTAATTTATTAACAAATTATTTTGAATAAATTATTAATAGATATTTATTTACAAAAAATTGTATAGAATACTAAAATATTTAGAAAAAGCAGAATAAGGACAGCTCAGTAATTTAAGATCTTATACACACAGTTTGAGTTCTTCGAAAAATAAATAAAATAATTATTATAACATAAACCAGTTCTCCATCTTTTACCAAAAATTAGAAGAAACGTGGGAATAAATTTTGGGCTGTGATAGCTTAGCCACGTTTTGCATCGAAGAAATATTGGGCTATATTTCCAAATGGATTTATTTTGTAAAGAATTAACGGTTCATATTTAGCAAAAATAATGGGCCATATTTTCTGCAATATTTTTGGTTAAATTTTAGATGCGACGAATATTAGATGAGTATTATTTTTTTTTAAAGGGTGAGAATTGATAATGGTTAGTTTGATAATTTTGATAATAGATTTTATAAAAATTTATAAAAAAAATTTAGAAATAGAACGATATTTATAGAGATATTTTTAAATTTATAACTTAATTATCCACTCGTAATATTTAATACCATATTTCTCTTTTATCATTCTTCTTTTTTTTGTGTTCACCAATTCACACACAAACCAAAATACTCTGCAAAAAAGCCTTGGAAATTTAGTACTCAAAACTCTTTTTAAAAAAAAAGAGAGAAATTTTTGTAGTCAAATATTAGGTGTATACCCTCTGGAGCCCTCAAAACATGGATCATGTTTAATTTGTTTGGTTTCAATTTAATCATTTAATCATTTAATCACTGGTACATTTTTGTTGGCATTTTTCTTTCTTCCTGAAATAGCAGTTGAAAAGAGGTTGAACTAGCCTTGTCTAAGTACAATTAACTGACACAATTCTTTGAATCTAACTATTTGCATTAATCTCATGTCTGATCTGTGTTTTGTGTTTTGTGTTTTGATTGGACCAAGTAATAACGGGTCGGGTACAGTTGCAATTTGTGATAATTTAAGTGTTACTGCTCAAATTTAACGGTTCTATTATGTAATTTATTTTGTATAGTATTTTGTCATTCAATTTAAATAAATTGGTATTCATAATAGTGGTAATTAAATTGAATATATAAAAATTTTGTACAAAATAAGTTACGGAATAAAATTAGTAACAATAGGTATTTTCTATGGTCTAATTGCCTCAGAAAAAAAAATAGTATAGTTAGGTATTTTTTTATATAACAAAAGGTACATGCCTTTGTTTTTAATTTAATTCAGCTGTACCAAATCGGATTTCGTGTGACACGTGTTACTCCATACACGTGCAAAACAGCTTTTTAGGTTTAAAATACACGATCTGAAAATTCTAAATTGATAATCTGTTGATCAAATTGCAATCAATTTGAGATACAAACAAATTAAGCTGTTCTTGGTTGTCTGTCTGACTGACAGCAAGTACTATCAAAGTCTACTGTCAGAATCCTGAGAGGCAAACATCTGAAAAATATCAGAAAAATATTTAGGTAATATTAAATTTTTTACTGATTTTATTATTCATATTAATTATTTTATTATATAATTTATTTTTTATAATATTTTTATTATTCAATTTAAATATCATTAATATGAATAATAATTCGTTTGAATAACAAAAGTACTTTATAAATAAATTATATATAATAAAATTATTAATATGAATAATAACCGATTTAATCAAAATAATAAAGTCAGTATCGATTATGATATCAGTTTTGATATCTGTATATCAGCTAAAAAAAATAGAAATAGGAAGTGCCAGAGCATGCAAGAACAATCTACCAAAAAGTATATATTTTCAATTAATTAATTTCATCATTTAATAATCTGACAGAACCGACCTCCATTTTATCAATTTACTGAGAATCTTACAGAGAAGAGAAATTGCATGCTTAAAATATCTTGATAAAATTATCTACAGTCAGTATCCCTGTCATTCCAGAAGAGAAAATTGCATATATTTTTTTCCTTGCAAAATCAAACTCAAATGTGTTTTAAACCATCTAGATCTTATGTGCATAGAATTTAAGTGGGCTCAACATTTAACTTTGGTATTGTTTTATCTAAGTCAAGTGTTTTGACAATTATTTTTTATTCACAATGATGTTCTAAAACAAATTTCTTATAAAGAATATTTCTAGTGTACATGTAATTTTATGACCTATATATTTGAAAATATCATTTGAATTAAAAAAATAAAATTGTACATATTTTCTCTATTATTTAGATAATAGATATAACAAATTTGATCCAATTTTAAAAATATTTAGTCTTCCATCAAACAAAATTTTTAATGATACAGTGTTAATGACAAATAATCAATCTAAATAATTAAAAAAATCTCTATAATATTAATTTAATTTGAATAGCATTTTTAAACATATGTACGATAAAAATTAAATTAAATGTATCATAAAAATTGAATATATACTGTACACACCCATTTGTTTATATACAAGTAGGATGCAATGGCAATGAAATTTACAATTTCAACTCTTATTAAATTAACACACCATTTCAAAGAAAAAATATTGTTAATAACACATCATCAAATTCTTCTTCTTGTTTTTTTTTCTCTTTTGATTGGCATGGTGAAGTTTGACCAGGGCAATGAATATGGAATCTTCTTGTCAGAATTAAACACTGTTTATTTGTCCTGTATAACAAATAAATAATTTGTCTTTTAATTAATAACCTTTAATGTCTTGTTTAATTAATTAATATTAATAATTACATAAAAGGACAAGTACATGGAAGGTCCTGAATGATCAATGAATCAATTAACCCAATTTTTTTTTATAAATAAAGACATGTTAATTAATGTGGGCCTATATATCCCTGCACTTTATCATTATTATAAAATAGTGCAATCATCTGTTGGTGTTATTTATCCTGTTGGTGCCTCATGCATGGTTAATTAGTTAAAAAATTATACAGATTATTGAGGAGATAAATTTGTAATTTGTAATTTTTAAGTTATAATTTAACTGATTATAGGTTAACTTTGAATTGGTTAAAGCACACTAAATTTTTGCAACACTAAAATTTTACTATATCTTAATGTTTGAATATTGAATTTCATCACATGAATTCAATTTTTTTTTATATAAGGGTTTCCGTTAACCGACATTTATTTATTTTCAAATATTTTTGGCAGGACTTGAACTTGCTTTTTCTTTAGAGAGACGAGACATATCATTACTATACTAAATCTGCTGTTCAAATTCAAAATTAATAATTTAGATTTTGATCATTGTGTATTTGTGTAATTACACATAATAACAGAGCATAAGAACTACAGCCGAATGCCTAGAGCCGTTTTATTTTATTGTACTTACAAAAAACAAATAGATAACACCACCGACCCATTTGGAGATTGGAACAAAAATTAAAAGGACAGTTTATTTATCTTAGAAGCAATACATAATCCCTCGTTTACCCTATCAATTTTTTTTTTTACTTTTAATTACCTCTCTAATAGTTAACAATCCCCATGCAATATCTGGTCCATAATAATTAGTAGATTAGATTAATCATCCATGTCACGAGAGACACAATAATTAAGCACATCACATTTTGATTGTAGATCTTAGTAATTAACCAACTATATATTGTGTAGCACTTCTTTTAAAGCAAATCAACATGCCAGAAATTCAAGTCATGGAAACATTTCAACAGAGAGAGAGAGTAACTCGGCGCATGTCAAGCTAATAAGTAATAAGCTTGGCACACACACACACACATATTTATATATATATATTCATTAATCACTTGTAGCACCAATTTTTTTTATAACAAATAAGAGTTTGTTAATAATGGTGCTAAATGTTAAGTAAATTATGGTGTTAATATCTCCTCTGGTTAAAAGCTTTGAGTTGTTCTATACCAAAAGGAAAATAGAGAACAAAATAAAATGCAGTTACATATAATGCATGAGAAATAAGAAATTGAAAAATACTATACAACAGAAACTAAATTAAGGCAACATGCTTTTGAAATTAACATCCGATTGATATTCTAAAAACCTACTCATCATCACTTCTACACTACAAAACAGACAGAGCATAGTAAAACTAAACCTAAACCTAAAACTCTAATAAATTAAAAAAAGAGAAGAAGTGATCAAAAGAGTACACATACACACACATCCTGCCTCAAAAAGCTAAAATTTATTAATTAATTAATTAATTTATGTCCAAAGAGACTCTCTCTTGAGAGGCTCTTGACCTACATTATTGCTAGGAGATGATGCAAAGCTCATCAGTTGTGGCATCCCTCCCATCAAATTATTTTGCATCAGATAAGATCTCTCGGCTTCTGACACTGTGATCTGCTGCGGCTCCGGCATCTGCGGCTCTTGCTGCATCTGAATGCACAGTATCTCCGCTTGCGCCACCGCGAGTTGCATCTGGAGTTGTGATACCTGGTTTTGTAGAAAAGAAATGGCCCCTACGCATCCATAAACCGGGTCCCGCATTCTGGCATTTGCTTCGTAAACCAGGCTGCTGACGGCATCGGCTCGTTGTTGAACGGGTAGTTCCTATAGGCATTTTGAATTTAAACCATTAGTTAATTACTAGATGAATTCCCTTACATTTCTCAAAGATGATGTTTCACACCATTATGTCATTTAGGTACTTGATCATGCATTTGTGCAAAACTTTCTATATGTGAAATGGAAATAAGACTTTTTGGTTGATAATTTGGTATGGAAGGAATTGAATAAACAAAGAAAAAATAGTTATGAAAGCACACTGGTACTAGTGAAAACCAATCTAAAAGTGACATTCTTATTTGAAAAGGGTTACAATTGGAACAGAACTCTGCATGGAAGAGGTCTCAGATGTAAATACAAAACAGACAAGGAAATATTGATATGAACCTGGAGCATCTTGCTGACATTGCTCGCGCCAAAAACCTTGTGTACAATTGCGAACTTGTGCGGATCGTCGGAAGGGAAGAACGGGGCAAAGATGCAATCTTTCGTGCACCTTCTCCTGAGAAGTTTACACGAGGCACATGGCGAAGTGCCCCCCATGATCGATGATAGATAGCTAGATAGTGTTGCTGATTAATAAGGAGAAGAAGAGAAGACAGGAATAGAAGTATCCTTGAATCTTTTTCTTTTTTTCTTTTGTTTTGGTTTTGAGTTTTAATCTTACTTCACTAGGAGAAGATGGGGTTGAAATGAGGCTTATGTGGCCTATTTATAGCAAGAAGTTGTGATGTCGGAATTGTATATGATATATATATAAATAATGCAAGAGCCTTGTTTGTATTCTCCAACTTGTGGAAATAATTTGTTTGGAAAAGACAGCAAGTCAACTGTGCATAAATGCATGATGATTCATCAGACAACCCCATTTATATAATATACAATAGTTCAAAATGCATAATTCACTTTTTGGAATTATCATACAGGTTATATAATTGCTCAAAATGATAATTCGTTTAAGTAACTTTTTTTTTACGAATTCTTTTTTTTTCAAAATAAAAATGCTAGCGTATGTATATTTGAAAATATTTAGAATATCTAAAAATTAAGCTGTCCAGTAATCAATCAATTCCTTAATTTTTGTTAATGTCTCAAATATTGTTATAGACTTTTAAAGAATGGTATTGATTATTTTCTCAAAAAAAATAACAAAAGTCATCTGTTATATATTGTCGTATTCTACTTCTATATTGACTTTTTTAGCATGAGATAAGAATTAAAACTCTCAAATCATCTCTAGTGCGAATACTGAATTTCGAATATACAACCTATTATATAAAAAAATAATGTCTTAATTAATTGTGGTAGACATGGTTCTTAATTTCACGTAGAATGATACATATTGTACTTTTTTTTCATGTATATGTATATCATTCATGTGGTTCCTTTATGCAAAAAATGCATACAGTACTTACAACATTATATCCTGTTAGTTCTAGTATTTATTTATTTTAAAATATTTTTTATAGAATTTGAACCTACATCTTTACATAAAGATACGAAACATAACACTATTGTACTAGATCTGTAGTTCTAATTGACAATATTATTAATTATTTGAGAGCAAGCAGATGACTACTAGTGGAGGCAACATAAAGCCCTTGTCCTTGAATTAATTAGCAAAATGCTGCTTAGTTTTTTAAAAGATACCTAATTACTAAACTTGCACTGACATTACAAAACCGTAGTTACCAAGAGAGAGCACAAAACAACAGTAAAATATATACCCAAGATAAAAGAGAGACTAAAAAGAAAAAGGAATCTTAGTTCCAACTCAACCAATATGAGTCATCAATCAATTAATTATGGTGCATGCAACTAAATGTTAGAAATTGGGAATATGCTACAGTGTGCGTGTGTCGTCAGGCATCATGTGTCCATCCCATGTGACAACTCGTGCGCTCTACGCACACACAGTCTAAATGCACACGCTATATATGTATTATCACTGAAGAGAGACTGAGGAGCTTGAAATATATATACTGAGAATGCTTAAAATATATATAGACTGATGAGCTTACATTACTGAATAGAGACTGATAGCATTATCTCTGCAATTGCTAATTTAATTAAGCAATTTTTTTATATATTAATTTTAAAAATGTCTTCATCTTGTTGTTGATAATTTGTTTATATAATAATTTTTAATTAGTAAAGAAAATAATCTTATACAATTTCAGGGATGGATATGTTATCATATCACTTGCAAATGAATTTTAAATTTGACGTGATATTTTAACAAGACTTTCTAATTTAACAATCTTGTTAAATTAACAACTGTTTTTCATTTCTTAAATTACAATTGCAATTGCTATATAGAATTTAGCAAGTCATATCCAAGTGAGATGAAAAGCTTAAAATATATATATAACATTATATTGTGAATGCTTTCCATGCATGAGATTCCTACTTTAATTTTTATACAACCATAGATCTAATTTCACATTTCTCGACTGTCTGTTTGTTCGTTTTTTCTAATATACATAAGCAAGTACAGTACTATGTATATTAGTAATTTGAGTGTGTACACACAGCATGAGACTTGGTGCTACATGCAGTGGGAATCATCCAGAATTTTTTGTTAATTAATTTCTTAGATCTTATTTAGTTAATAAAAAATTTGCTTAGACCTTAATTAGCTATTAGCCATGCTGGCTTTCCATAAGTCAAATCTGACTGGCCACTTCACGTACTATAATTAATTATGATGTTATAATATATAATAATTTTTCCTTTTTTAATTTGCTATTCATGCCCGAGTCAATTTTGTGTCCTTCCTTTGCATAAACAACTGATGATCAATGCTTTTTCTTAGTGATATCTCCATTAATTGAAACCTAATTCTCTCTTTAGAGATTCTGTCACCGTTTTTTACTTTGAGGATCGTTGTGGGTTGCTTCAAATCATGGCAGCCAGGAGTAATACAGCTATATACGCGTTTGACAAACCATGGTGTTAGAATCTCACAGATATGAATTATATATAAGTTGGAAATTATCAGTACTCTTAACCAAGTTTGCAATTTCTGATCGTGTACCGTACAAGGCTGATACATGTACCTGTCCAGAATGAAATGGTACCAGCTACCAGTAAGCTAGGAGCATATATGATATATCTGCTTGTTTAAATTGTTACTGGTAAGTATGACTTGTGCCTCTGATACTGATATGTAAAAAACAATGCACCCCTAATTCAATTCCTAGCAAAATATAAATAGATATCAGAAGTGCACCTAGTTAATTTTAAGAGTTGTTTTTCTCCAGAAGCAATAATCTTCCACTCATTTCTTCTAACTAAAGTCAAATTGAGAATAGACATTGGTATCAAACCAGTACAGACCTAACAAGAGCTAGCATTTAATGAGCAAATAATGTGTGTGTACAAGCAGATTCCTTTTCCTAATTCTTTTGTTTAATATATCTCTCATGCATGTGAAGTGCACGAGATTTAAGAGTATAATCGAAGTGAAAACCTAAAAAGACAATGCCACTTGCTTTTTCTAACGACATTTAATTTCACACTAATATAATTAATTGTATATTTTTTATTCTAAGATAATGCATCTTAATTAATTAGCAATGCAACAGTGTTGGAAGATTTAATTAATAAGGACTGAGTTATATATTGACTACTATTCACGCAAGATATGTAGCCTCATAGTCATTGGCTCTTTTGTCTTTTAGAGAATATTGCTATAGGAACCTTTTTGTGTACAAACTTGTGGTCTTAATATAAAGATAGGGATTTTTTTTTTTAGGTGTCCATGATAACAAAATTAATTATGGGATAATTTTGAAAATATTTTTTTTCAAATTAGTGCAAACATATTTGAAACAAAAAGTTAAGAATTCTTGGTACTAACCGGTTGTTATTAACAAACTTAAATGTAAAGTGTGAATGATGTTCTAAATTTAGTGTGGTGAACACAGACAAAATTACCTTACAAACTTACATGCAAGGTAATGATATTGTGGTGTTGCATTTTTTTTTTGACAATAACAATATAACAATGAAGAATTTAAAATTAATTGCAAGAGAAAATGTGAATCAATATTTTGTGTTACACACGCCCTCACAATTAATGAGCAAGCCTGAAAACAAATGTACCAAGGAAGATAATAGTTAGTAACCCTCAAACAAGTGAAAGTGATACAGGTAACAAAACAAACTCGCTATATATATATCTGAAAATGAAAATGTAAATATTTTTATAAAATAAAAGTTGCACAAAAAATATATTAAGTTCCTTTTTCTCAACCATCGTAACTAACATACCCCCCCCCCCCCCCCCCCCAAATCATTAATTTGATAAGCACCACAATTTATAGTTTATATTGATATTTATAGGTGAAGTAAAGTTAAAAAACAAAAATTCTATAATAGTAGTATTTTATTTCTTATTACTAGCTAACATAATAAAACAGAATATTTAGTATTTTCATTCAATACTACTTATTTGCCTACTTTATTATTATGTTTGACTTTTTAAATTAATTTAATATTTACTTCATTTCAATTTTACTGTATTCCTAAGAAATGCAAGAATAACATAGAATTATTAAATTTAGTTCTACAATTATAAAAAAAATTAAGAATAAATTTAGTTCTACATCCAATTGAGTGTTATAAGTAACTGTCGTTATGAACTACAGACTTAGTACAATGATGATATGTCTCGTCTTTTTACAAAAAGACGTAGGTTTAAATTCCATAAAAAATATTTATAAAAAAATAAATATCGAAATTAACAAAAGCTCTTATTAAAAAAAAAAGTAACTGTTGGTGTTTGATATGTAATTGAGAGCAGCAACATTGGCATGTTGACCGAGTCCTAAGCTGATTCCCTCCTATTAATCTCCAACTCTCACTTAATACAGGATATATAATAGAATGGGGACATGAGCTAGCTAATTAATGAGGCTGTTTTTCTGTTCTGTAAAAAAAATTAATTAAACCAAACCCTAATTAACCTAGCTATAAACTTTATAGAGAGAGAGAGAGAGAGAGAGAGAGAGAGAGAGAGAGAGAGAGAGAACTCGATATCATCATGCATGTAATGCAAGTGAATGTTTGTTTGCCAGACATTCACGTGGGCACTACGCTTCCTATATTTCTCTCTCTCCCTCTCTTCCTCTGTTTTGATTTTTGAAACCAAGGTGACATTTTCAAAAAGTTAAAATAAAAGAAAGCAAGTTGATAAGTGTGGGGTTTTCGGTGGCAAGATTCTGTTGTAGTACGTGCTTGTTTAGTTGTTACCAGTCAATATTTGTGATAGATGATTTGGATTGTTTTTAAAAGTAAGTAACTTTGCAAAATAATAATAATAATAATAATAATAAGAATAAGAAGAAGAAGAAGAAATAAGAAAAGATGACTGGATGAGACAATAAAATCTTATTAATTTGTTAGTTTTTATAACATATTAAAGGATCAAGATGAGAGTCTAACTGCTTCTATAATTCTAATGACACCACAACGATAACATAAAATTTGATCTGTCTAATTCAAGTTGAATGTGCATAATACATGTGAGTAAGAGTATTTTTAGAATTCATGCAAAATTTAAAATAAATGGTCAATATGATAAGATTGTAACTGCAATAGTTAACGCAAATTCGATCCGAGATGTAGTACAACACCTTACTACTATCATACAGAAAAATTTTATTTTTAAAATATTTTTCATTACATCATGTAGAAAATATAATTTAGTACAAGATTGTGCAACTGAAGTAACCTTAAAAAAAATATTTACATTAATCCTTCTCCCTTGCAAAATAAAGAGAAATTTTATCAAACTCAATGACACAATGAACTTGTCATATTGTGACCCCAACCATAAATAAATATATAGCAAACCTTCTTCCTATGTTCCACTGATAACTTTAACAATTAACAAATCAAGAAAAATTAAAATGAAAAAAATAAATTAAGAAATGACGATTAGAAAAAAAAATATATATATATATACAAGCTATACCTTGCCTAGGGTTTGATTAACAAGTCAGCAAAGAGAATCAAATAGAAGGGTCTATTAATTACATTCTGACACCAAATTTTAAATCATGAACATTTTATAAAATCAAGGACGTCAGGGAAGAGCTACAAACAAAAAATAAAATAAAATAAAAAATTGCATTGGTTGAAACCGCAAGTTTCCGCTACCAAATTCCTATGCCCAACCCATAAATCTTGATTCCATGTAACATAAACACAATGTCAGAGTGTGTGGTATGTTCCTGACAAATGGACTAAAGGAGAAAAAACCCAGAAATTGAGACGACTGAAATATAAATAGGAGCAATAAATGTACTTTTACACACTTGGGCTCTGTATAATTAGTCACAGGGGAAAATTTAGACTCCATCACTGATCCATCATGCAATGCATTTAAGCTGCCCACATGACACGCTTCTTCTCTATTTCTTTTCTCACTATTTTTTTTATGTCTTGGGTTGACTAAAACAACAAAAGTACAGAAAGGAATTTTAATTTTACTTATTAGTCCCTGAATTTTCCTGTTATTACTGTGTTAGAATTTTAAATATGAAGGGCACATGTTAGCAAAGAGTTAGCTCTTTTTTTTCCATAAATTTCAGCAAGGATTGTATATTTTTTTTAGTCAACTATACCAAAACATAATTTCAAAAATAGAAATGGAGAAAAAAGAAGTTTATTTTATCATTTATTTATTACGTACATAATATAATATGACGGAAAAATATTATACAAGCATAATGTATATCTTGCTTGTATAACAATAGGGTCTGATTTGAAAATTTTTATTTGCAAGGACTAACATGAAACCCTACATGTAAAAATAACAAATCATATGTTTGCTTCCAATGCCTGTCCATGGAAACGTAGCTCAAAACACGAGAAAAGGTGAGAGAGAGAGAGAGAAAGAGAGAAGAGAGAGAAAGAGAGAAGAGAGAGAAGAGAGAGAGAGATTGTAATTTGAAAATTACAACTAAAAAAACAGACATCTTTGCGCTTGCTTAGAGATGGAAAAACATCATACAATCTCCAATGCAGCATTAAATGCATACATGCATGGGTCGTTGAGATAAGTAGATTCCTTTTGGATTGCAAACAATTTAAATTTAAAATAGGATTTATTGATTTATTTATTGATTTATTGATTTATTTATTTATTCAATTTTCAATTCCAAAACAGAGGTTTGACGTTGGCTTTGTCTCTTTCATGTTTTTCCTCATTTTTTTTTCATATTATATTTTTTGTAGGTAGAAATTATTGGTATGGTATCTCATAGATGTTAATTGTAGTACTTGTTTGTGACAAAAGAACCGATTATATAAAATGAAAAAATGTATATATGTTGTATCAAATTAGCTTATCATGGCAAGCAAAAAAAAAGATTCCAACAGTGGAATTTTACTGGCTCCTTTTTTCGTAAAAAAACATATTTTCTTGTCATAATAAAGTACTTAAAAAATATTTATAAGCTCAATCTCACATTTTAACAGGTACAATTTTGTGGTAAGCATGCTCAATGACATGTAATGTCAGAAATATTTGTGGAATTCTAATATTTCAGAACAACGGATCTAGCACAGATAATGATAGACCTTACATCTTTACAGAGAGATACATATTCAATTTTTGTAAAAAACATTTGAAAAATTAGAATTACTGAAATTAATGGCAACTTTTTTTTTAAAAAAAAACTCATGATATTCCAAACCAAAAAAAAAATAGATGGGTATAATGGTCCAAGAAATATTACCTGCATTGAAACATGATATCATTGGTTGTTCTCTGGTCAAGGTTAGAGGAATCAGAGATGAAAAGAATAAAAAAAAAAAAAAGGGGTACCAAGTCAAGAGGAAACTTTTTGTGTACAACTTGAAAAGGTTAGAAAAGGGAAGGAAAAATAAAAAGAAAAAGAAAAAAAACGCTTCCTTGTCAATTTACTTGACGAATTGATTAACCCTAAAAAATAAAAATAAAAATAAAAATAAAACATTTTCTTATAAACAAAAGTAAACTTAAAAAACCATAAATTGGATGTCAATTACATATGGGTAAGAATTGTATATTTAACATAATAATAATAGATCTTTCGTCCCTCTACAAAAAAAAAAGTTTAAATCTCATAAAAAATATTTAAAAATAAATAAATATAAGAGCTAACTAAAAATAAAAATTCTTCACATATTTCTAGTTATAGGCCTTCGAGCTGATCAATCTCATTTTACATTTAATCTCATAATTGGGTTTGTAAGATCATGGGCCGGGAACATAAACTTAGTAATTAAATCTATATGGATCCAATCAAGAGTTGATTAACTTAATTTGGGGAAATTTTTTTTTCCTAAAGCCAGTGTAGTTTAGTGACAGTGTGATTAAATTTGTTTAAGCTAGTCCCGTGTCTATATGTAATTTTATACTAATTCTAAAAAATATTAAATATTTCATAGATAAATTTGTAAAATTTAGTGAGATTATTTGCATTCAGAAATTAATATGTAGCTTCGTCACTGAGTGTCTGTAATTTTTTTTAATTTGAAATTAATATATCAGATTCTTTTTTGTTTTTTTGAAAAGTTTCGCAGAAGTTGCGAAGTCGTGAGAGAGTATCAAACGAACTCTTAACATTAAGATAAACAACAACTCTAAGATTTTCTTTCTAATCAACTACATTACCATGACATTTCTCTCTCTCTCAGCTCAAAATCTTATTTGAAAAGCATTACAGCCAAATTATAAAAAGTGACTTGAACAAAACATTTCACTAACAGAATGTATGTTATAAAATATTTTCATAAAAAAAATCCAACTACTAAAATTTACCAGTTGTTCCAGGAACAGGAATAGGAGAGAAAATGTATATATACAGAAAGCAGTTCCGCGAGAACAACAGACTCAAAGACGCGACTAGAATAAAAAAAAGAAAAAAAAAAGGGGGGGAAATAATCTCCACGGCAGGAAAAATGTTAACAACGCCCACCGTGGGGCTCGAACCCACGACCACAAGGTTAAGAGCCTTGCGCTCTACCAACTGAGCTAGACGGGCTTTGTTGCTCATCTGATCCTTCATAATTACTTGTATCAGATCTCTGTTGTGAGCCTTCATCTTTAGTAGTGTCTGAGTTGATGATACCCCACATCACTTGAATGTCATTGTATCCCTTCCATCTCTCTATTTCTTTGCAAAGAACTACATATCCTTCCATTCTACCTGACAACATGCTTCAAGTTTGGAGTACAAACTAGGAGGTGTAATGTAATTCTTATATATTTCCATCATGATGAATAGTATAAGTGATGCGTAATGAATGCATGTTCAAGATTTCATTGTTGATTCTATTTATTTAAATCTGAGGGGGAGCTTATGATTAAAAACCCTGCTCTTGTCAATCAATGTTAATTAAAGCGTTGTTAGAATGACAAAAATGCTCAAAAGAATTACTTAATCTCTC
Source organism: x Bolboschoenoplectus mariqueter (assembly GCA_037678475.1). Taxonomy (NCBI): domain Eukaryota; kingdom Viridiplantae; phylum Streptophyta; class Magnoliopsida; order Poales; family Cyperaceae; genus x Bolboschoenoplectus; species x Bolboschoenoplectus mariqueter. The sequence continues at coordinate 1,443,655 of CM075236.1, read as the reverse complement.
CCCATAAATGAAATCAATTCAAATCAAAGATCTTTGTAAGAAAAGAAAAAAAGAAACAAAAAAGAAAAGAAAAAAGAAAAAAGAAAAACACACCTCCTTTTCTTCTCTTCTTGTGCTGAAGTATAGAAGATATTCTATTCATGGCGCGCTTTGTTAGGATGAGAATGTTTTCTCTCAGGAGCAATAGAAGGCTCTCCTTTTTGCACTCAGCTTTCATCTTCTTTACTTTTTTTATTATTAATTTCAAGTTCAAGCTGCTTATATATACACACACACACAAATAAATAAGCATTCTAAGGGCAATTTTGGTATTTTACTTAATATATAAATAGGAGGTAAACCTGTCGACAAATTTAAAGTTATACAACCGACATATAAAAAAAAGAATGCAAAAGGACAAAAGTAATTGTGAGAGTGACATATGACAATGGTTATCATGAGATTGCTTTTATTTGTTTCTTTTTAAGAATTTATCATTATCATGATCATAATCAAGTATATATTGCAATTGGAACAGCAAAGTTATACATAAATTAATTGTCAAATGAGAAATAAAAGGTACAACTTGTAATGTAAAAAGGATGTTTTTTTTTTTCTTTTTTTTTTCAGCTATAATTTTTTCTTCTTCTTATACTTTTGCCACCTGTTAGAGGCTAATTTTAAAAAAAATTGATGGTTAGAATTCTAAAGTAAAAATCTGATTGGCCCCAAACTTGAACAATAAATAAAGTAATCTGATATTACCTAAATCTACTAACCTAGGCACCAAGCACCTCAAGTGTTGTTGTGGTGGTAGTATTGTTGGAATATTTTCTAATTTTATTTTATTAAGGGATTTAAATAATTAACCCATAATTAACATCCTTGTTCTATCTTCTTTTTTTCAATTAACCCATAATTAACATGTTATAAAATATTAAATTTACATTTTTATCCTTTCCTCAAAATTGGATATATTAATTTATTTTATTACCACGCAGCACAAAAAAAAATACATGGTAAACCGTTTTTTTTTAGTAAACCATTTTTTTTTAATAAACCACATCTCTTCCTCTTTCTTGATTCCTAGTAAACCATTTTTTTTTAAAAAAAATACATGGTAAACCACTAGTATCCATTAATTCTTAGTGCAAAAAAAGAAGTATCAAGGAAGAAGGAAAACAAGAGTACCATGCATCAATGTTGTTTCGTATTGAAAAATAATAAAGTAAACATCTTCATTTTGAAGAAATGATAAAGAATATAAATCTAATGTTCATGACAAGTTAATTTTGTATTAAATAAAAAATATTTTGTTTTAATGTGATATAAAATATTTTACAAGTTTTGACGAAGACACTAAAAAACACAGAAGGATCACTCAATTAATCTTACATGATGCATCGTATAAGGGGTTCTTTCTATTGCCTTCACTAGTAATTATGGATTGTTGAACCGCAGATTTAGTACAAATGGTGATGTGCCTTACATTTTTTTTTATGGTGAGATGCAAGTTTAAATATCACAAAAAATATCTAAAAAAATAAATGTCAAAATTAACGAGAGTCCTTATTTAAAAATTAATTATGAATTGCAATATATTTTATCAATTGAAGCTACAACAAAATATCATATCATATAATGACATCATGACATGCATGAAACACGCAGTCACACCTCCCTCCAATTATTGTACAATACTTTTTGAAAATTAAATGTGCATATGTTTTTATGCGTATTACGAAAATGTGCATATATTTTTTGCGGGATCATTTTCAAGATTCAATATTTTATTTTTCTATTTGGACCCAAAATGTTACAAAGTTCATTTATTTCTAGAATATGATACAAATTATTTCATTTTGTATGTACATCAAGATGAAGTAATCTTCTATTTTAACTTTTATTTCTTTAGTTTTTGAGGATAATTAATGAGTTCAATATTAATTATCATGATATATGAGTTCAACATTAAATACCTTTCGAAATTATGTGACTATTGTATTTTCTTTTAATTAATTGCGCACTTAAAATACTAATAAAGAATAAGTTTCAAGATCATGATGATGTTGTACTTCTTTTTTTTTTTCAAATTGACCCCTGTTATCTATTAAATTTACATCTATGGCAGAAAATAGATAGAAATTAACTCCATCTTATTTTACACGATAAGAACCAATACCCTTCCATCTTTACACTTAAGGTCTTTATAGTTTTGTCAATATTATATTGTCACATTTCACATTGAGTTAATGAGTATGTATGTTTTTTTTTTTTTGACAATTAAGACGTGTAAAGAATATATTATATATATGAACTGTCTAAAATAATTATATATTCAAATATAATAATTTTAATATATAAAAAAACATATTTAAAATGAGGGATCACTTAAAAGTTGCATGTTTTGAACAAAAATATTCCTTCTTAATATATAAAAGACATATTTAAACTCTTTAACAATAAATTTTAAGAGGAGAGAACACTTAACAATGGATATTTTAACAATCTTGAGAATGTTTTTTTAATCATTTACGGATGTTGTAATAATTTAATTAGCATTATGGTAAGGTTACAAAAAAAATGAATGGTTTGATATGTCACATGCTTTTAAAGGAATTTTATAAATATTCTTTGTCTTTTCCCCTTCTATTTTCATTCCCTCTTATAGCCTTATATATATTTTGGTATATATAATATGATAAGGCAACATAGTAAAAGTACTTGGCTTTGTTCTAACTTTCATGTGAATAATGAGTTCTTAGGTAACATCATATCTAGATAATAATTTGTGTATTACCACATATAAGGAGTTACATGGGGTCCAATTTGTAATTTTCTGGTTTAAATTCCAACTTACTAAGTCCTCACAATTTTCCACACAATAAATAATCAGACTACCATTTTTAATTTAGGTATTTTTTGTTATATCTGATATATATTTTGATGAGTACAAATTTTTTGTTTGTTTTTGTTGTATTATGACCACCATTTTTAATTAAAGTGTTTTTTGTTATATCTGGTATATATTTTGATGAGTACAAATTTTTTGTTTATTTTTGTTGTATTATAGGTCAAAAATAATATTTTTAAATATGGCCGTATGGACCGCATATGTGTATATACAGAATGAAAATTCGCATATGCAATGACTTAAACTCTCGCATATGCGGTATGCATGAAGAAATTCGCATTTAAAAACATGAATCAAAAGACAACTGTTCAAGCAAACTGCTTGGGTTAAGGCCCATTTGAATAAGCCTATGCAAAAATATACCTTCTTTTACAAACATATGCTAGCTAGTCTCGGCCCATGACAAGACCCATTGCCTTTATTGAAGAAATTACTTTAGTTGAAGTAGGCCGAGTCCAGCCTCAATTTGTAAACCCATCTCACCATCCCCTTCCCCAAGTAAAAGGAAATAGATGAAAATGGAAATAAAAAAGTAATAATAAACGAAAAGAGAGAGAGAGAGAGAGACTGGAAAGAAGAAGAGAAAGGCGAGCGCTCGATAGTTGGAAGCTTGCGACAGTCGCTTGAAAACGGCGCCAACTGTTTTCTTCATTCCTGATTTATAAGAACAGAGATCAGCGAATGCGATTTGCTTTTTGAAGGATTGAAGGTGAGGAACCTCTCCATCTCCATGGCTTCTTCGGATTCGAGCATGGATGCGGCTTCGGATTCGCAAAAAGATTCCATTAAAGAGGTGGGGAAGAAAGAAAATGTAGTGGAACCGCTAAGGCTTCCGTCTGTAGAGGAGATCAGAGGCCAGGATATCTGGAACAATTGCGCGGTGCGGAGTGTCGTCAGTGGTGTTATGGGTTTGTGCTTTGATTCTCTCAATTTATTTGAAGTCATGCTTAACTTGTTATAGTATAGTTTCATTTTGTGAGCAAAGTTAGGGTTTCCATTTGTTGGGTAGGTTAGAGGAAAGGAAGAAGGATGAGGCTCATTGACAATTTTGACATTATTTCTTAGGGCGCTGATATACTGATATCATAATTGATATTAATTTTGTTATTCAGATTAAATGAGTTATTATTCAGTATATTAATGATTTTATTATGCAACTTATTTGTACAGTATTTTTGTTATTCAGCTTAAGTGAGTTATTATTCATATTAATGGTATTTGAGTTGAAATATACAAATACTATAAGTTGTATAATGAGATCATTAATATGAATAATAACTTATTTTACATGAATAATAAACTCGGTATCAATTACGGTATCAATGATGATATCTTCCAAATATTTTCCTATGTCTTAAACCAATCCCTCAATGCTTAAAAAGGAAGAGTATCATTTGGTAAATGCATGAAGAATGCTTTACATTAAGACTATTAAAAAGTTTAAATTGTTCTATCAATGTAATAACATGCACAAAATCTTATCATCCTTTTTGTATATTGAATTATGAAGTTTATTTATGATGACTTTTCTGAAGATTGTGAAGTTATTCGTCTGTCCATTGATGCCAACCATAAGAAGAAGTGCAAATTACTAAAAAGACTATTAGTGTGAAATTTGAACTTGAATTAAGCAAATTTCTATACTTTTGAATTTTGAGCTGCTTATGTAGTAGGCAAGTGGCCAATGTAGACAGCATTTTTGTTTTGGTGTAAAATAATTCAATTCAAAATCCTAATTACTGCATATTGCTTTTGCACCAATTAAGACTTTATTTGAGATTACAATCCCTAATCTACTGCTATACTCATAAATTTTAGCTCTCATCCTTGACACAAAAAGAAAAAGAGCCCTTGCAACCATATTTTGTTAGATATTTCTGCTGAGAGTGTAAATAGAAGAAGTGAACATGCATTATATTTCTTAAACTTGCTTTGTTTTCAGGGGATTTTACATAAATCCTGCAAAAGTCCATCATGTATCTCAGTTATAGGAGTAGAAATATCATGCATCCCCTAGCAAACATAGAGATACAAACATTCGGAGATACAAATATACATGTTTCTTTTGATTTTTCTTTAAAAATGCATTTTGGGAGTCTAATTATGCAGGAGTACGCATGATATGTTTGAATATTTATGTAGGGGGCATACAAGAAATTGTACCATCCTTTCATTTTATCATTTAAATTTGAGAAGTGTGAGCTGATAAAATGTCTTTTATTTTATTGTTTATTTGAATATTTTTAGGTGGTGGGCTGGGCCTCGCAATGGGCTTATTTCTCGGGGCATTGGATAACCCACCAATGGAAATGACCGGAAAGCAACAGTTGATATTCCAGGCAAAACAAATGGGCAGAAGAAGTGTTAGTTCTGCTAAGGCTTTTGCTGTTATGGGACTTATATTCTCTGCTGTCGAGTGTGTAGCCGAAAAGGTAAATTATAGAGGGAAGGGGAGAATAAATTTGAATTTATCTGCTGTGCAGTGCGCAAAAGTTCTGTTACAGCTGTAGTAAACTTACAAAACACTACAAGCAGAGTGCAAAACCCTGAAAACCCTAAAACCCCTATTTGAGATTGTTAAAAATAAAAAATAAAGACAACCGGAAGCAAATTTATTAGTAAACCTGCTGTTATTGTACTAGAACTGGCTTTATGGTACGAAAGCTTGCCTTTTCTTTTCTTTTCCTCCTGTTGTCTAATTATAGTTGTGTTCTATTCCTTTTGGGAGTTTAGGCACGAGCAAAACATGACATGACAAACACGGTGGTAGCTGGATGTGCTACAGGAGGTGCATTATCTGCAAAAGGTATATTTTTCTATCATAAATTTCAAACTATGTAGTATTGTTCAAGTGAACAGTGCTTGCGCATTTTGGTGAAAGTACAACTCCCAAATTGAAACAGAAGTAAATCTGATATTAAAAAGAAATCAGTATTCCAGTTTGTAGGACTCGATGCCTATCTCGTAGTGGTACGTGACAGTATTTTTTGTTACAAACTGTATAGTAGTACTGTTCGAGTGAAAGATTCTTATGCATTTTATTGAACTAGAAATTTCAAATTGAACATTAGTCAAACTAATTGAATTTAGTATTCTGGTTTGTGAGACCACATCCTGATTACATAGCTGTAACATTATTACACTGAATTTGGATACATAATTGGGAATTTGGGATTTTGATTGGTTTGTGCCAGAAAGTGAAGTAGGCAATGATGTTAGATCAATCCTAATTATTTGTTTAGCGTTCCTCTGTTAATTTTTTATTTTTGTTTTCAGCTGGACCAAGAGGAGCATGTGTCGGATGTGCTGGTTTTGCAGCATTCTCCGTTGTGATTGAGAAGTTCCTTGATAGGCATGACTGAGCTATTCGAATTTGAAATTTTGAGCTAAAAAGAACAAAGTAATATTTTTTTCAAAAAAAAAAGAGAAAAATTCTAATCTACAGAAATTTCATCTGTCCATCCAAATCTTTTTTTGAATATTATTGTTAAATTTATTTGGGCTTTAGGGTTTGGCCCAACAATTTCTCAACACCTTTTAGTTTATTTAGGCCATATTTGAGGTTTATTTTAGTGCTAAGAAGGTTTAAACTTTAAAGCAAGTGAATGCTTCATTGCAATAAAATGCAAATTTATAAGGCAAATGTAATCCATTGTGCTTTTGTTTTTCTATTTTTTTTCCCCTATGAATGCCATTGCCTCTTTTAAATGATGCTGATAGTCCATCAGTAGCTTCATGTATAATTTTTCTTGGGCTTACAACCAAGCTGGGCCAAAAGTTATGATATTATCAAGCTATTTTTGTGTATTTTTGTTCATATATGATTTTGCCTTGAGGTATTTTATATGTTTTCTTTATCTAATATATTCAAAGATCTCAAATTTCTGAAGTTTATTCTTTTTGGAATATAGTGATTTGGCATTTGCCACCTCTAAAGAACACTTTGTGTGTCACATCAAATCTTGTCAGAAATATATAATACAGAGCTTTAGCTAGTTGCATGTATTTATCATATCAAGAATTTTGATTCCCTCTTAATTAATTTCTAAGTGTTATATGTGGATTCGTCATCACATCTTTTTTTTATGTTTTCGTCATTGCACCTTTTTTTTTTTCATTTTTCCTAAAGGTGATTAGCTGGATAATGGAGAATAATAATTACACCAGTATGGTTTGCCAAGTGTAACATTTGACGAAGAATCGATCCAACTTTAAATCTTCGTTATATTTTTTGTAAGATATAAAGTCAAACTTGCAAAAAATAGAATTATGACAGGGGATTCTCTCTATTTAAGTTATATCATAGTGATGCTTCATTTAGGTTGCAATAAAAATTCCAGCTGAATTCGACCAGGCTTCCCCCAAAAAAATAAAAATTTGAATCATTTAAATTAAACTGTACCCCCAAACCCAAGAACAAAACCCCTTGGTCAACATGTCTAAATATTTCTACTTTCTATCCAAATTTGAATATTTAAATTAGACTTTATCAAAATAAAAAAAAATACGAATTTAGCACACATGGGTTGGAAACATTAAGTACAGATTATATTTGTAAAAGCTCTTTTTTAGTACATGTAATTTATGTGGGACCTATATGTCAGTGTCACAAGCTCATTTTAGCGGCTTTACACAGCCACACGGAATCCAAACCCCTTTAAATTTAACTTTGTTAAGATCTTGTCTTGTTTTTTTTTTTTTGAATAAAACCAAGGACACACTCATTACAATTAAAGCTACGAAAATTAATAAGTCATAACTAATATGTCTCTTACATAATAATAATATAAAGACAAACACGAGAATCCAAATATTCTTGGTCCAAGGCATCTTTACCTTTTTTCACTACTAAAAGAAATATTAATTAGATTCAAGGAAGAAAATTAATTATGGGTGCTTCAAATTTAAGGCATTTATAAACTTGCTCACTTCACCATCTGACCTAATTAAGGTACGAACGGTTTTTATTTTATTTTATTATTTTTTATTTTTGTGATGAAAAAGATTAGACTGGTACGAACTGTTTTAGTCTTTTAGGTAGCACCTGCTACGTCATATACTATTTATATTTGAATCTGATTTATTAAAAATATATATATATATATATATTACATGGTTAAAATAACCAAAGGCATCCCATAAAAGAAAAAAAAAATGCTGATTAAATAGTGTAAAATATAATTGTCTTCGTTGACTTCAGTATATATGCACATTAATTTCATTGTGTCATTTCTTACAAAGCATAACTTGATTATATCTGAAACAAATTCATGCAAATTTTTTATTGGTATTTTCAAAGTGTTTATATTTAACACACAACTTGATTATATCTGAATTTATAATTATGTATATCTAGCATGCTAAATGTTTATCATTCTTAATGACTAAAATAAAGTTCAAGTGAAACGCTTTGTGGAATAAAGTAAACCATCTTTTTAGTCTATTAGTTAAAGTAACATTGTTTTTTTTATAGGAAGTCACATGATTGACATTTGATTGAAGATCTCTCATGAATATTTAATGTCAGGAGGCTTGATTTATAATTTTATTTAAAAAAATATATTTTTTCTGAATAAATAAATAATATAAATTTATGGTTTTATTCATAAAGATATAACTTTTAAGAATTTTATCATCAAATATAAATATTTTTTTATAAAAAAATAAAACACTTTTAAAATGCATGGTAATAGTACAAATAATAGATACAGTTATAACTCTATTGATTATTAATTGTTAACAAATTAAATGAAGGCAGAAGTAAAATTTATTGCGACTCATTAATTGTATATGCCTGTAATTAGTTTTTCAAAATCATGAATATTTTAGGTCAATGATTAAAGCAAACGGTGACATTTCTCCTCCATTTATATCAATTGTAATTAATTATATATGCGCGTCGCAATCATACAAGTTGTATAATTGCACACCAATATATATTGCCATCATGGTTTATTTTTTTTAAAATTATAAACGTAGCTTTCGATTTGATCTTACCATCTACTAGTATAATTCTATAGTGAATGTACGTCACAGACACAAAACTTAATTTTTATGTTGTATATATATATATATAGTGCCAATCATTGTTGTTGAGTGCTTTTATATATACCATATATATACAAGTTCTATAATGGGTTATTTTATTTATAGCATTAAATGTTATGTAAGTTCTAGTTTAACAGCATTGTTTTGCATGTGCATATTCGCACACGTGTATTTAATGAATTGTCAGGTAATTTTTGTTAGGAGAGGGATCCTTCCACAATGATTATTTTAATAATTTTGAAGATTTTATATAAATTCGAAAAAATAGAAAAAAAAAATTTATAGATATATTCTTGAATTTATAGATTGATTGTATTTTAAATTTCATACAATTTCAATTATGTTTGATATTTTATTAATGACTGTTAAATATGAATTGTTATAAATTACATAAATATTAATGACATTTGATGGACCAACATATGAAGTTCAAATTATATGTAATTTGAAATACAATCAATCTATAAGTTTAAAAATATATCTATAAATTTTTTTTTCTATTTATAAGATTTTTTTTTAATTTGTTTGAAAATCCATTGTCAAGATTGTCAAGTGGTCACTCCCCTTACTGTTATATGTTAATAATAGATTTGTTAAACGATCTTAAATTATTTCAGAAAATAAAACAAATAACACTTTCTTCATCCTAGGCTCCATTGATCAATGTGAATATTTTTCTTAATCAAATATAAATTAATACGACATTTATTTTATAGCTAGAAATGAAAATTAGCCATTTTCAAAACTCAAGGACCCAATTTGGAAAAAATAATTGTAAATGGGTAAGAACCGACAAAAGGTAAAAAAAAAAAAAAGGATGGTAACATTTTAATTTGTGTTTTGGTATTGGAATTGATTGAGATCTAAAAAGCATGAAGATATTCCTTTAGTTTGCACTACTCTGACGCAAGCTATAATATTCTGCATAAAAAAAGTGAAACTACAATATCTCTTTTCATATCTTCTAGGAACAAAATAAAATTATTTTTTACATTATTACGTAAAAATATTATAAAGAAAAATATTTGAGAGGTATTATCATTGATATTTTAATGGATATCGATTTTATTATTTATGTAAAATAAATTATTATTATTCATATTAATGATTTTATTATGTAATTTGTTTTCAAAGGTACTTTTATGATTCGACTCAAGTACCACTAATATGAATAATAGCACAGTTAAGTTGAATAATAAAAAAACTGTACAAATAAGTTGCATAATAAAGTCGTCAATATGAATAATAACTCATTTAATCTGAATAACAAAATCGATATCAATTATGATATTAATGACGGTATTTGTATATCAGCTCTCTATTATAAAAGTCTTACATCTTCTTTTTAGTGATAAGGATATAATTTAAGACATAATTTAAAACATAATTCACTCATCCGGATAAGTATCTTCCAGTTCTATTATTTTCTATCGCAGAGATTTTATTTTTAATATTTAAATTAAAATATTTTATTTATTTTATTATATTCTTAATCACAATAGATATTTTTCATACTCATTTTTTGACAGTTCATTAATAGGCATAAGCATTTTCAAAATTTTAGAACTTCAGATATCAATGTTATCCATTTAAAAAAACGAAGGATAGACAAATTAATAAATATAATCAAGATTTTCCACCGTTAATGAATTGCATTTTAAACATAGATTAATTAAATTATGAAACTTAGTTGGTGAGGAGTCTCAAATCCTCCCCAATATTTATTTTACACATTTATTCTCAGAGTTATGATCATAGTGTCAATCTCCACAACAAATGGGAAAATTATATTTCGGTTGTCGAGTGTTAAATTTTTTTTTCCGAAAAACTAAGGCCGTGCTTCAGAGAATTCATAAATTATTTTGCTAGATTTGAGGGTTGTAATTTTAAACTGTTCAAAGGAAAAAAAAAATTATCTTGTATAAGTTTTCAAAAAGTTAAATTAAATAAATTGTTTTGCTAGATAATGGTAGTTGGTAAAGTTATCAATTACTAACAATAAACAGTTGTTAATCAGTGTATTTTGGACAGTACCTGTCAAAATCTTGAAATTTTAAATTTGTACTAAATCAAATAATTATCAAATTTTTGATGTAGTTGGTGTTATATAGAATAGTAATAAATTATGCTTAATTATGGAGAGCTCTTGAGTAAAACTCACCTGTTAATAATATTGACGAAATACTTATTTTCTAAACTCATGTAAAATTGGCTCATGTTAATATATTTCCTCAAATTTGTATTAAAAAAATCGGCCTTAACTGCCATTATTTTTTTGTACTTCAATTGAAAAAATATTCAAGAGCGGATATTGTCATCTGACATGACAAAAATCAGTGCTTAATTATATTTCTGATGTCAGATGCTTAGAAATGCACAAATTTGGAAAAATAATTTTTTTTATTTCTCTTTATATAATGGTTACTGAGATTAAGTCAAAATTTGAGTCATAGTAACAAATTCGGGATATAAAATTTATGATTCGAGTATAATATACATGCATAATTTCAGCTTTAGGTAATTCATTCTTCTATAATACAACTAGTCGCATGATATTTCATATATAGTAATATAAAAAGGGGTGAACTTATTTAAACGTTATATTAAGTATATTGTAGATGTATCAAACAAATTTCTTTAAATGAAAAAAATATGCGTAACAAAATAATCATTCAATTAATATAAATAAAATAGAGAAATAAATCGAATAATCAATAAAATAGATGATGTTTTTAAAATCTTGAAACTCAACCACCTTCGTATAAATATTAGCGCTCAGTATTGGTCATTAAATTAGACAAAACTTGGTTGCAAATAAAATAACCCAATAATAATTCTCCTTATGGTCAATCATTGAGTTAGAGAGAATAAATAAACAAAAATATTTAGCGTCTACTTTTTTATTATCTATCCATCTATTCATCCCTTATTTAATTACGTCAATTATATATTTATTAATTAAAAATATATTATTATTAACTAATAAAATTTAATCATTCTATATACAAAAAATATATAATTTATATACATTTTATACATAAAATAATTAAATTTTATTAGTTGACGATAATATATTTATAATTAATAAATATATAATTAAAATTAATAAATAATAAAAAGATATACTTCTGTCAACCCTCTATAAATAGATTACTGATAGAGGTGATAGGTGATATGATGAATCAGTTGGTAGTTCGGAGATTATAAATGTGACTAGATCTTCTGTGCCACTACCCGTGTGGCCTCAATTATATATGAGTATATACGAGCAAAGGTTAATTGTTCTTGCAATCTTGCCCCTTGATTATTTTTAATTTGATTTTAAATTCCTATTAGGAAACACTATATAATATAACATGCTACCACCAAATTGCAACACGTGCAATTAATCACGTACAAATTAAGTCTTATTTCACATATACAGTCAATGAAATATTTCTCACGTTTAATGTGTTGCTTGGCATAAACATAAGTTATGTATATAAGAAAATTTTGACATTTTTATATGAATACAGAAATTGGGTCAAAAAAGCAAATTACACTTTTGACATATCTTTTTCTCCTTTTGGAAATTAAGCAAAAATTTTGGACAGTGCTCCTACCAAGACCATTAGTCCATTACAAAACATTCATTCCTAACAACAATCATAAATTCTGTGATAAGTCATATTCTATTCTGGTGACTCCTCTACAATTAATTAAATTAAAAGCTATATATATTTATATGTTCATTACTTGTTGTGTTCTATCTCTTTCATGTAATTAAAGAAACCATCAAATTCAAAAGCATGTATTGATATATACATGTCCTGATGAGATCACTGAAGCAACCTTTCTTTGGTGGTTTGGTTTGAGGTACTGGTACTGGTACTGTTTCTGTACTGTGCGTTGTTAGAAATGTCTTCATCTTTGATTTTCTAATTAGAGGGAAGCTTTGGAATATGATTGATTTAGCACAAATTTTGAGATGAATTGTTGAATTTAGATTACGTGTGAAAATAATTCATAGAGTCGTATTAAGTATTTAAATTAATTAATAAAGTTATCTATTTCCATTTTCTGACATGAATGAAACATGCATATGCAAGAAGATGACATGTTTGGTAGAGGCAAAAGGCGCCTCAAGTGCTTGAGTTTGGTCGGATCAATTAAGATTGACAATTAAAAATTGTTATGTTTTGGATCATGTTTAAATTTTAAATGGGTTCATTTGGATAAGTTTTTGGTTTGAATTAAAATTGTTGTTTCTGAAGTGTTATTAGTCAAAATGAATCAAATTCAAGACGGATTGATGAGAATTATCGAGTTACAAATTGGGTGAGATCAAATTGAGTCAGATTTTGAATCTTTCAATTTTAAAACATATTCATACGTCTAGTCGCTAACTGATTTCAAGTCAAATTAAGTCAGATTCAGATCAATATAACTTTCAAAAGAAAATTATACTAAACTATATTTGAATCGAGTTAAATTGAAGGGATCTTTTGAATCGGATAAGATTTTACATTTTTAAATAGAGAAAATGAAATAGTAAATTGGACTTTCTATAAATTTAGTTGTTAATGTATGAAATTGATGATCTCCGTAATTAGAATGGATTAGACTTCACCATGGAAGATATTATAAAAGAGCTTTAGATTTTATGTTTGGATTAAACGAAAAACTCTCATTGCTATATTTATATCTATGTTAAGCAATTCAATGCAAATAAAAATCCAAAAATCAACTTATTTTTTTCAAAAAAAAATAGAGACTAAAACATAAATCTATCCTTCCTTATTTGAAATCTTTTTATTCATGTCTAAACTCTTTGTCGATTTTGACATATTTATTTATCACTTTCTTCATTAAATATTTCTATTTTGTATCTCATCTTTTCTTACACAGTCCTTTGTTTAAACCCTTTTGGGATCAAACCATCTAGAGACATCCTCAAGGATCTTTAATACTTCTCACCTCAATTTGAAACTACTGACAAGTGTGTTTGTAATTACCAACTCATGATATGTACTTTTGGATTACTCTCTCTATTCACTATGCTATTTATTATATAATCTATATAAGTTTTGGATGTGTATTTCTACTAATATGGAGCACTTGTTTAGAAGACATGCTTCTCACAGATATTTCTATTTTGATACTCTCCGCTAGCAGTATAATTCTGGCATATTCTAACCTGACTTTATATGATAATTTTCCACAAGTAATGAAAACAGATGGCTTCTCTTTTGAATACTATTTTCAGAAAACATAAATAGATGAGGATTTGATGTTGGTCGCCTCTGCTATTTGTCACTTTTTCTTTCACCATGAATGTGAGCAATGTACGTGTCAGTCAGTTAGACGGCCGCATGAGCAGTCAGTATCTAAAAGAGAAAAAGAAAAAGAAACAAACAGAGACAACTTAGGTCATGGAAGTCACTGAGATTGATTGCTTCTAATTTTCTTCTCATTTTTTGGGTTTCGTTCAAACTCTCTCTCAACGGACTAGGAATCAGGTCGAATCCAATCACATCAAAAACCCTAAAATATATATGATATGATATGATAGATTGGTAAAATCTAGAGAAGTCTTTAATTGGCCTTCTTATCTCAGGAGGTGCAATCATGTTTTAAGATTTGTTTAGAATTAAAATGCAATGGCTCAAAGTACTATATTTTTTTTCTCACAGAAAAATGACTTAAATAATGTTGTCGAGAGTGCTATATGGCGATTCGTATTTTAGTATATAGATTGAAAAATCAACTACATCGTACCATAATAACACAATATATTTTTTTTTAAATTCAATTGCATCGTACCATATATTCCTTCATTTTTATGATCTCTATATTTTAAATTATTACTCCCCAAAAATATGGCGATCAGGAAAAACTTTGAAGTCCTAATTTTTTTTTCATTTTATATCAAATCAATCTTTGACTTAAAACATTTGATCGACCTTGACTCGATTTGAGATGTGATTCGATTCGATCTGATTCCTAGACCATAAGTTCGGATTTAGGCTCATTCAGAATTAGCAACCCTATTTATATTTCCCAATTAGGATAACTAACTTGAAATTAAATATAATCTGATTATGTGATACACTTACTTCTAGTAACCGATGATTTATATATGGGGAGGGATTATTTGCCGGTTGATTATGATTATTTCGATGATTTTGATAATAGGTTTTTAAATAAATTTTAAAAAAATATTTAAAAAATAAAAAAAATTATAGACATATTTTTTAATTTATAGATTGATTTTGTTTAAATTTCATACAAATTGAATTTTATTTGGTAATTCATGAAAGATTATTAAAATTTATGTAATTTATAACGGTTCATATTTAACGGTTTTTGATGAAATAATAAATTTACTTTAAATTGCATGCATGAAATTTAAAACATAATCAATCCATAAATTCAATACAATATTTTGTAATTTATATATCAAGATTGTCAAAATATTCATTGTCAAGTGGTTCGTTCCCTCTATATTTTATGTCTACCACTGTGATAACTTGTTTCTTACTATTGCTTTTCTTTCAGCCGCTTTTTATTTATCCAATATGGAAGGAAATTTTATTAAAACATTTAGGCCTAGAAAAGATTTAGATGAAAGTTTAGTTACTTAGCTTTGTTTTGTTTCTGAAAAAAAAAAGGAAAAGATATATTGCATTTTTTTTATGTATAACAAACTATTTTATTAAAATTTTAAAATTGGAGAGGGAACTCAACATCATCCATGTAGACTTCTTAACAAGGAATATAATAGGTATATTTCTAGTTTTCACCCTCCAAATTCTCTTCACTGATTAGGACGACATTAAAAAATAGTATATTAATTTTCTTGTTCCTTAATAAAATTCTTAGTTCTTGAACCAGTGAGAATGTGAAGTGGAGTTTAACACCTCAATGGAGAGAGTCCATATTCTCTGAAGTTGACAACAACTTCACAACATGAAGTGGACAGAAAAATGTGTACACACTGTAACGATCATTGTAGTAGGTAGTGTTAAGATTCGCGCATGATATTTTGGATGGGTCATATTTTGTGGGGCCGTTACTTCACCTTGTAAAGTAACACAAAGGATATAAATTATAGCGGAGGATGGTAAGCAAGTATTACATTGAAATACAAGTAAAAAGTCACACATATGCAACAGTAAATAAAATGTCTTAATCTACATATACAGTGACCCCAAATCTTTCAGAAGTTACTATACTGAGCATGTTGTTATCATGATACAATGTTGAAAATTATACAAGACAGTGACTTGGGTTGTTTTGATCAATTTTAAAACCAATAAAGGTGGAAATTTGTGATAGATTATTTAGAAAAAAAAAAGGTTCATGTGTCAGTCACTAATATCTCATATTCAAATTAGTTGGCTAATTAAAAGATTGTTATTTTATGTTATTTGGTGGACAATGTCTGCCATAAGGTCTAAACAAGAAGATTTATGAAATGATACATGTATTTAATAGTGTGTTGGAAGTTTGCACACATCAAACCAAACAAAACAAAAGTTGATTAACGATTAAGAATGAGGCAAGGGTTTTCATATATGTCATTTTCTATCAGATCACATGGATAGATTAAACTTTTGACAAGGACACAAAGATAGATAAAATTAGATTCCTCCACAAGACCCTGGTGTAGAGATGCAATTTGTATACTGTAAATAGTTATTAGTAAGCGAACTACATGGTCCTAGCATTTAATGTACACCGTGTCCAGGTAATTGGTATAAAGAAAGAGGAGTCCTGATCATTACGGTGTTATACGGAGTAACTCTATGGCAATCGGTGTGGCCAGTTTCTATTTGATTAATGAAATTTTTTTTTTTGAAAAAAAAAGACTTATGTTAGTCTCAGTATTTATATTTTTTTAATTTTTTTACGGAACTCGAACTAACGTCTCTCTGTAGAAAAAAATAAGTTCTATTACTATTTGGATTAGGCCTACGATTCTAATTAGTGGAATGTTAATTATGTGGATTTGAATCACCATGCGATAATTGTTATTTGCTTATGCTGATTATTTATCAAATTGATTGTTAGAGAGATGATTTGACTCCACTACCAACTTTATTGTATTAGGTGTAAAGCGTAAACTCTAATTCTCTTAATTGTGAAATTTAGTGCGAATCATATATAAATTTTGATAAGTGCAAATATTATTAAAATTCAAATTTGTACGGAGTGCATGCGTATGAATGGAGATATAAGATGATATGATGTGACTTAACAGATGGACTAGTTTAGAATAAAATTGCCTCTAAGAGGTTTTCAATGCCACAAACTCATTTTTTTTATTAATTTTTTAAAATTGTAAATTAAAATATCAAATTTAAACTATTGATGTTATTCATTTTCATAAGAGATGCACTCAAATTTAAACTATTGATGTTATTCATTTTCATAAGAGATGCACTCATATAAAATTTTATAAATTTTTTTAGTTTATATTATGTTTGACCAATGTCAAATGATGAAAGTATTAAAATTAGTCAATCAATTAACTAAATTTATTCTTTTTTTTACCACATACATACACCTCTCACAAAAATAATAAGATCAATGGTATGCATTTGACATTTGGATTTCAAAATTTGAAATAAAAATAAATAATTAAAAATGTAAACTTATAGAATTTTGTGACACCAAAAACTATGACATTAAAAACTTTCTCAATTATAATATAGCTAAGGTATTTGGAACTATAAAACATAACTAAAAATAAACTAACATTAAATTTTACGAATTGAAGACTTGAATTGTATAATTGAAGTCAAAAGCTAGAGTTACTATTATTTTTTTTAAGCAAATTTGACCCCATTATTTTTTAATTTAACATTAACAAACTATAGATGATTGTTTTATGAATTTATATTCAAATTAAAATTTCCAAATGTATCTGATGTTTTCACTTGCAGTTTATCTACTAGAAGAAAAAAATTAATGGACATCAAATTTCAACAAGCTTTCAACATTTCTTTATTAATATTATAATGTGATAATAAAAAATCAGACGTCATATAATTCTGAAAACATGCTGTAATGATATTTTTCTCTTGCATATAATCATATAATAATTATACAAATAAAAAAACCACGTCTAGAGTATTATGAGCTACGATATTATTCTTCACTTAAAAAAGAGTACCCAATAGCCATCAAAGAATAAAGCAACACATAAAGGTACAAAATCCAATTCGCATCAGATCACAATGGATCTAGAAGGCTGCTGTTGTTCTCTCTGCTAACATGCGCTGACGTCACCATATTCGGTGAAATGCAAGAAAATATAAACGTAAGAAATTATTGAGACACCCCAAATTTGCACAATAAATATATCTATCAGCTTAATTAAAATTGAAAGCCTATATAAAAAATCATCTTTTGTGAAATAAAGTTAGATGCATTATTTGATTTACCACTTATATTTTGACGATTTAATTTCTACAATAAGAACAGAAACAGATGTTATTGCATGCTACTATGTAAAGGCAGTTTTGTTTTTCAAGTGTTAAAATTCTATCATTCATGTGTCGTCCTGATTTGCATTATATAAATTATTTTGTTATGGTTTATGAATGCACTCAAATGTTAGATGGTGGGAAAAAAAACTTTTAATTTTAATATTTCTCATGTTGATTTTACTTCATGCATGCAGAAATAGTTAGTAAGGTTAATTAACTAGCATTTGAATTTGAAAAATTATTCTTGTATCCTACATTTTGCATTCTTCATTTACATATCAGAAATATTTGTACTAAATAGATAATTTATTTATATTTAAATTTATAAGTATTTATAGTTAGTCTATAAAGTATTTATCATTTTTTTCTTTTATTGATGATTATAGAAAACTTGAAGTTTAAATTTTATTGTACAAATATAAATATAACTTGTATAACTTTTAATCCTAATAATGTAAGTTATAAACACTTTCTGAAAAAAAAACATAAATATTTTTTGAAAGAAATATATATATATATATATATATATCTAAAATATAAATAAGGAATCTAATTAAGAAATATAAGTACCACTCATCTTTTATCTTTACCTGTACTAATAGGAAATTAATTAATCTTGTGCATTTTAAATTTCATCTGAAAAGGAAGTTAATTTGAAAAGGGTTGTAGAAGCTCCAAGAAAAAGAAAAACAAGGGGCCTGAACCAGGACATATATATGTATTCTGAGCTGAGGAAGAAGAATAATTAAGACATGGATGTACGGAGAGGCATCAAAAGAGGAATTGTTGTCGGAGCTCTTTTAAGGATGGAGCCATGGAGGGAGGGGATACTGTTTAACGAGAGAGAGAGAGAGAGAGAGAGAGAGAGAGAGAACACACACCAATTCAATTTTTGAAGATTTTGTTTGTTTACTAATTATCGCTGATATATCATCAGTTAAGTATGAACAGTTGAGGAGTTAATAAATAGAAGGATGTTAGGAAGATATTGTTATTGATATAATTTCCGATGACGACTTTGTTATTAGCGTTAAAATGAGTTGTTATTTTTGTTAATGACTTTATCATGCGACTTAATTTGTATAATATTTATATTATTCAAATTAAATATTATTAATTTGAATAACAACTCGCTTAAATTGAATTATAAAAATATTATATAAAATAAATTATATAATAAAATCATTAACAGAAATAATAATTCAGAATAGCAAAGTCAATATCAATAATAGTATCAATAATAATATTCATATATCAGCTCTCAAATAGAAAATTGTATGATGATCTCCCTACCATTTTCCATGCATAAATACACACTCAAACACACGGTTGACACTGACCGAATACATGTACTGATATATTTTTATTATTTTTGTTCGAAGTTTTTGTCCGTTGAAAAAATTAAACTTGATTAAAATGGTGTCAAAGTAGCAGCCACGCCTAGAATTAAGTCAATAAATAAGACATAAAAACACGTGACACCTCATCAAAGTTAATTAATATGTCATCCTAGTTGTTAGTCTATTTCATGAAGAAAAGAGAAACAAAAGCTGTCTCATCTCTAAAAAGTTTTATATATTGAAAAGAAAAGTAGAAGCAATTAGATGAAAAGAAATATAGAGAAGATGACAGTACTGCACTCAAATTGTGCAAGGCAAAAAAAAAATTAAACAAAATAAAAAAGAAGATGATAACACACACAAACATATATAGATCTTGATGGTTTTTTATTGTTCGGTAAAAAGAGAGTAAGTTGTAATCATACGATATTTGTACAATGATTTGTCAGGTTTATACACACACACACACACACACACACACACATATGTTTAACTTTACTTCTTTTGTAGAAATATGATTTGACTTGAAACAACCGTTTGCTTTATCTAAGTCTTGGACCAAATTAAGAGAGGGATTAGTATAATTAATTAATGTATGTATATGCAAAATAATTATATAAAAAGAAGAAGCTAGCTAAATGAAAACTGAAATGAACTATTACTTAGTAATCAAGTTGGAATTAGATAACATTTGAATCAAACATAAACAGAATGTTGATATATATAATAAGCTAACAAACCAATAAGAAAAATGAAATGAATATGTTTGATAGCTGAAGAAGATACTTAGTGTACACAACTAACCATCCAAGATATCTTTTTTCATTTTGAATAATTAATTAAATTAAATACTCGTAACAATTAATTAGAAAGAACGGTTAGAACGCAATGCACATATATAATATATCCTCTATCCATGCATGCGTAAGGTCTGAACGCAACCAATTCTTGGAATTTCAAGCATGAAAAAAAACTAAAAATGAAAGAATAAATAAAGATCTTATTGTGATATATTAACATTATTAATCATTGATCGTCGGGAATTAATTTCAAGTTAATGTTCCCCACTAATCTTTTTACAATTAATTATAATTATCCTAATTAACCTTTCCAAATTGCCCCGCCTTTTCTACTCACCCCCACCAAAAAATCACGGTAGAAAAAAAATCTAATCAAAGTTAAACAAGATCAGAATTTAAAAAAAAATTGAGATATAATTCAATTCTACACTTATCATGATCCACCTGATGCCGATCCGGCCTTGCCCTTAGCCTCCCTACTAACACTCGGTGCAGTCGGTGCTCCGCTTGCACTCGTTGCACCAGCACCAGCAGCACCACTACTAGTGCCGGTACCAGTGGTGGCGGTTGTAGCCGTAGCACTTGCAGAAGCCGTAGCCCCAGAGGAACCCTTTGCTTCCTCTTGAGCCGCTCCATCCGAGGGCTCGGCTTCTTCTGGCGGAGCAGAAGCCGTCCCAGAAGAAGAGCCAGGAGCCGGACCGGATGGGGTCCGCTTTCGCTTCTTTTTCTCAGATGGGATCCCTCGTGCCTTCGCCTGAGACTCCCGAACCTCCCTTAGGTACATCCTGACCGCACGTGCAGCGAACGGATTTGACTCGGGTCGGCCCCCGCTCTCTTCATAAGCCGCTCTGAGCCTTCCGATGAGAGCATCAAGCGATCCCCACGCTTGCTTTAGCGGACAGGCACATGGCTCGGGTGGGTTTGGTTTCCCGAAGTGGGGGCATGAATCGATATGTACCTTAGTCTTGCCGAATTGATCCAAGTATCTCAAGAACTCTATCACATGTGCGCCGCTGCACCGCTGGATCGTGAGGGGCGGCTTGTGGTTTCTTAGATATTGGAGGAAGGTGTTCCAGTCGCGGCGCTTCTGCGACTCATACCGGCTCAGTGGCTGAGGCGGCTGTTGGGGCAGTGGTTGGGGACCTTGTGGAGGTGGTGCGGAGGAAGAGGATGACGGTGCCTCGGCCCCACCAGCAGAGCGGGTAGAGGCACTGGCGCCAGAAGCTGAGACGGAACCAGTGCCGCCGCCGGTATCTGGAGGAGGTTCCATGTATGAACCCCCTCTCTACTCACTCTTATTTGTACTCTGTGTGTTTGTGTGTCGGTGTTGATCAGAGAGAGAGGAGGAGGGGGGCGGTTGAGGAGATGTATTGCAAGTGAGAAGAGAGAGAGAGAGAGAGAGAGAGAGAGAGAGAGAGAGAGAGAGAAGGGGCTGGAGGAGGGGTCGATTCTTGTCCTGCACCAAAGCGAATATTGGGAAGGTTTTTTTTTTTAGTGTAGCTTGGTGTTGTTTACATTCCTGTTTGTTTTATGCTTCTAGCTTCTGTACTAATTTCTTAGTTTTTCTGCTCTATTTTCCTTTTTAATTACTTTTGCTATGGGCACAACGCTGAAAAACATCTAACTATCTGAGCAAGCAAGTTCAGTTGCTCACACAATATTTATCATGAGTAACAGATAAAAAAGCTAGAGACAAAATTATTATGTTCGTCTTTATTATATATTTATTTTTATAGTATATATTTGAAAAAATACTATTCAAATTAAAGTTCGCAATTATTTGGATAAGAATTATGCAGATAGAGTATGTTAAATATGAGTCGATTTAAAAAGATGTGTAATCTTTCATAAAATAAGTTAAATTTTATGGAGGAGTCTTGTTAGGTTTATGATAAAAGAACATTCTAATCAATACAAATTTAATTCACAACCTTTTCTAAATAATTAAGACACAAAATTTTTATTTTTCACTCAAATAATATTCTTATAATATATGTAATATAAGAATTGGATGTACTATGAAATTTGGATCTACGTTAAAAAATATTCGATTGTAATATAAACCAAATGTCGTATTCTCCGTATTTAGATAATATACATATTTAAATACTAAACAATATAAAACATTAAAAATGAAAGAATCAAATATAAAGTTTAAAATATAATTAATGTAAATTATATATATATATATATGAAGAGCAAGGTTAGTATGAGCTTAAACTCACAGGACTTTCATGAGTTTAACTTGGATGTCGCCAAACTAGCTTCAAACAACGAATGTGAAGCAATTCTTCGTATACTTTACATGTCAAATATTTTTATTTCAACTTTTTTGGAACTCATTTGCATTTAGTTAAATAATTAAAAATTGTTAACAAATCAAAGCAACAAAATAATTAATTAACTTTCACTATTTTTTATTTTGTACAAATGATTTCAAAAAAATGGAGTGCAAATATATATATACCGGCCTCATGAAGGTGAATACATAAAGTTCACAATTCCTCTGAGTTTAAACTTGTACTATTTTAAAAAATGAGAAAAATATTGTGTTGAAATCATTACTCATATAAAGAAATTATTGTATTTAATATTATCTTGCAAACAATAGTTTATTAATTCTTTAACTGAATTAAGTGTTTATCAAGATGTAATATAATACCATACCAAATAAACTTTAGTATATGCATTATATAAATTGTTATTATCATTGTTACCAACCCAAAATATGTTTATAAACATCTCAATTTATGTACAGTTAAGTGCAATCCCTCTAAAGAAATCTAAATTTACTCCAAAATATATCTTCATATTTTTCATAAACATGATATAAATAATGTAGCAACCAAAGAAAAGTTTCCTATGCAGAAACATGGGTAAACAAAGCAATACACATTTTATATTGTTAGCACGTACATTACCTAACTAGCTATTTAATTTCTTTGCACTTGAAACCGCATCCATTAATTGTACGTTAGTTGGAGATAAATATATATCTCCAGAATTGAATTTGGTGAGGCGCCACTTCCAAATGGAAGAACAAAATTAGGGTTTTTTTTTTTTTGGGGGGGGGGGGGGGGTGGTATGATGGAATTATGAATTATCCATGCAGTAAAGTTTTTCATTATTTTGTGTAATAAGCAATTAAATTGTCACTTGCAGCTTGAACAGTGCAGTTAATTAATATTGATTGCATTTAATTCAGGTGGTGTACTATTTGAAAATGCTTAATAAGGAAATATATATATAGTCATTATCAAATTTTACATAGCCATCAAACGGTCCACATTGTATTTCCACCTGAACCCACCAAAATATTCCTTGCCTCCAGGCTTGACAGATGATTTGACAAAATAATTTCTTCTTGTTTTCAAATATTCGTTTCTATCTATTTTCAAATTTTTGTCTCCTTCAGAAAATAATTTCTTCTTGTTGACTGGCCTGTGAATAAGTAAATTAGTAATTAATCCATCTTTTTTTTCTCCATCTTAAATCAGATAAAAACCAGCTAAATACAGCACCGTTGATTCCATTAAATTATCAAACATTATATATATATTTATTTTTTTAATTAATATAGTTGGTGTGCCTTCGGTCATTAATTAAATTAGTTTGAACTTTGAAGTATCAAGTACAATAAACAATTTTAATGCAATGGAGACCTCCATTGCTTGAGAACTGGAGAGGAAATAAATTGTGAATCCATTTGTTTGAGGTGTTTGGTGCATAAATTGGGCCAGGCCCAATCTTATAATACACTGCTACTTGATGGCTTCTTTTAGCAGATTAGTCCTTTATTTTTTTCTTATTTTATAATTTTCACTGTCATTTCTAATGTTCAGCTAAAAAAGTGATTTCAATTTTAAAATATGTATGATAAATATTCTCCTTGTTTGATGATCTACAATGGCTATCATTCATATATATAGTTTAATTTTTTCTCACTAAGCTTTCTGCTTCTATTCCAAAAAAAAAAAGGAAAAAAAAACAAAGAAAAAAATATATATGACTACAAGTGGAAGTTTGATGGGCCCACACTGTTTGAAGAAATATGACTATTAGGTTTCAGTAAATTCTTCATATTTTGGGTCTTTTGTGATGTAGAAATTCGAAATTTATGTTGACAAAAAAATAATACAACCTATATTGTCTACCAAAAGTTGTAACATATCAAGGTACAAAAGACAACAAAAAGTTCTCACCAAAAAGAAGATCGTACATCAAATTAAGTTTCATTATTGATCTAATTTTAGTAGAACAGTAATTTAGATTGATAGCTATTTGGTGTGTGTGTGTGTGTGTGTTGGGGGGGGGGGGGGGGGGGGGGAGGCATCTTTATAGGCAAATAGGCTTCACGGGCTTGAGCACTAAACCGCAAAAATATAATTATTAAATTTTTAGGGGGTCAGCATGATTAAAAACCCACTAAGAATTGCTTAAAGGTCCAAATGATGGTTACGTTGTACGATTTAATGCTTTATTTATTTTTGAATTAAGAAATTTCAAGTTGGTTTGCCTTCATAGTTGGGTTTTGTTGTTTTTTCATTTCTCCTTTTTTTGTCTCATAATTCAGGGAAAGAATCCTATGAGAGACATTTTCTTATTGTTGTCGGATCTTTATTGTTTAAAAAATCAGATCCAATTAATTTATTGAATCCAAATTCACTCAATTATGTCGTCATGACACGTCAGCATGTTGTACTTTTCTTTTAGGGATCAATTTTCAGTGCTAAATATTTTGATGATAAATTGGCATTAGCAAAATTTTATTTAAATTATCACATTTTTAATTTTTTTAAATAATAAAATTAATTAAGTTGTTAATATTCATGTCTTATATAGGCTCGCAAATTTTTGTATTTGACTTTTATTTTGTTATGCATCTATAGTTAATAAAATCAACGTCTCAAATTTGTCAAATTTTTTTCATCTCTTGATGGATGTAGAAATAAAGTAAAAAAATTAACTTTTACTAGCATATAATTGAGATGTCATAAAAAATACGACAGTTTAAATTTATCAATATAAATAAGAATTAAAAAAATGTACATTTGACATACAAAAATCATGATTCATTTTAGCATTATAAAATCCAAACTTTCATCTTTTCTTTTCAGTGGTGGATCCGTTTTTCTACCAAAAAAATCTTAAAAAAAGAAAAAAAAAACTCACTGATTGAAATTATGTGTGATTAGCTGACAATTTTGTTTGATCCAATATCTTTGAAAATCTACGTAGACCACATTTCCTGATTTTTTGTTAATTTAAAAATCCAGTAAAAGTGCTTGGCCCCACCACCAAAGGATTCCTTCAATCATTCAAGAGAGAAGAAAATAAAAAGATTAGCATATCTAATTCGCAATAACGAGGTTATCAGGAGACTAATTACTATTTGTATATTATAATATTTGTCAAGTTGGTACTAGGATAACATAACATTTCCTTTGCTACAATAAAAATGATGTACCTTATATATTCTACAATACCAAAATCAACAAGAAAAAAATAGTTTCTCCACTCAATTATGTCGGATTGATTGACATCACTTGCTCCGTTTTTATTTTTTTAAGATTCTTTTCTTTTGTGTTACGATTTAAATTTCTTAATTTAATTTTTTTTTCATTTTTTTTGTATTATTTTTTTAAAATTGAAATTTACACAACTAAATTTCAATGAATTTGTAATAACCTTTTAAAGGCTACTACTAGAGAAAAAAAATTAATTAACTAATTAATAAAGTAATTTAAGACAACTGGACGAGTCCAGTAGTATGGTAATGGAGACAAATCTCTGTTGGTTGAGCATGATAACATTTAAAAAGTTATTAAAATTAAATCACTCTTTTGACAATCCAGATGACGTCAGACGATGAAATGATTTGAAGTGCCACCGTTTCATGATCCGTTGTTCTTCTGTTCACACATAGAAACCTAAATCACTTTACTGTTTGGATCCCCTGCGGCGTATGCAAATATAACCTTCCCTGTGGATTGTGGTGAGGTAGATAGTATAGTGAGGAGTTTTATGTTTGGAAAGAATTTGAAGATGTTTTGAAACTCGTATTTGGGTGCGATATAGATTTATGAGCAGTTTTATTACGGATCAATTTTCAGTACCGTTGATTTTAGTCTGTTTTTTTTGTTTATAATATAAATTATGATCTATAACGGAATTAGTTTAAATATATTTCGGAAAATGAATTATAATACAAATAATATACCAATCTATTGATACTTGTATAATAAGAAAATGTCTTACAAATTTCATTAAATAATTAATATGAGATAAATACCATGTTCCTCAAATTAAAAAATAATTTGATGACATGTCAAAAAAATTGATTTTGTTAATATAATATTATGTGAAAACATATCAGATACATTAGAAATTATACGAGTTTTCCTCCATTTTTATTCTTTTATGGATAATTATGCTAAAGAAAATAAAATTTCATGACCGATTTATAACAACTAACAGAAAAATTATTAGAAAAAATAAATTATTTGCAAAAATATCACGAAAAAAATATATTTCTTGAACATAATTTGATAATTGGCGACTTTATAAGAATATAATCCAAATAGCATGAGAAGACAAAAAAAAAAAAAAGGAAGATCCAATTGATCTCACACAAAGTAAGACGCACCAAAGAAACCCCATTATACTACATTTGAACTGACTCGCTACAAACTAGTACAGATTTCACATGCCACAGACAAGTACCACAAGAGGTTTGATTGAGAGACGAGTTTGGTTTAAGCGAAAGTCCCAAGCGTACACGCAACAACTGTAGGATGGGCTGAGTGCAACCTCTTTGTTTTAACACAAAATTTCCCCTCTTTTTTTTTTTATCTTCAAATCAATTGAATGTATTTGTACGAAATAACCAATTAATGTTGACTCAATTTAATTAAATTAGCCTCTTGATTTTAACTTTTATGAGCCCATTAAGCGAATTATTACCGTATTGAACTTAGCAGGATGCGGTAATATTAGTAGAATGAGATCTCTTAATGATTTTGACAACGAATTTTTAAATAATTTTTTTAAAAAATTTTAAATAGAAAAATTTATAAATATATTTTTTAACTTATAGATCGATTGTGTTTTAAATTTCATATAATTTAAATATTTTTTGATATTTCATCAAAGAACATCGAAATTATATAATATTTACAATAGTCTATATTTAACAATCTTTAAAGAAATATCAAATGACCCTTTAAATAACATAAAATTTAAAACACGATCAATCAATAAGTTAAAAAAATATTTGTCAATTTTTTATTTTTAAAAATTAGTTATCAAAAGATCCCTTCATATTAATATGAGACTAATTCTGCTATAAATCAAATTCTATATTATAGACGAAAAAATTAAATTAAAATTAACTATCCTAATTCATTAATTATTAAAAATTTTGATCGGTAACATACTACTCTTAATATTAAAATTCCTCTAATCATGATTTGAAATGATTACTCAATTAGTTGATTATATTATATATCTCAGCCCAAGTATATATATATATATATATTAATAGGATGTAGGACACCTTTACTTCTACCATTGCCCCATTGCATTTAATGACTAAAATTAGGGTTTCATGTCGGTGGATACTGTTTAATTATTTCTTTTTTTTTTCTCTCTCTCTTTTTCTGACGAATTAAAGAGCTGCCACATCATCCCTAGAAATTCAAGTGTTTTTGATGCTCGTATCATATCCATGCCATGATGCCAATCATTCAACCAGCTCCACCTCAGATGTAAATGTGTAATGCATTTATTCCATCACCATTCTCAGGTTATATATAACTATTCTATTTTTTTTCTTTTTTCTTTTTGTTAATTTTCCAATGGGCTATAATTATCATATTTTCATATATGGACCCATATATTGTTCGTTGTGTCGTGTCTGTACGTGTCGGACATTTGAATATTGAGTAAACATGCTAGATGGAATGAGACTCGAGTTAGAATGAGAAAATACGACAGAATTTTTATAATTATTTTTAAAATTAAATATTTGTTATAATTTTTATGTCAGAAGTATAGTTTTAAAAATATATTTTACAAAATATTCCAAAATTCAAACATAATATCCTCTTTTATTTAAAAATTCAAAACAAATCTCTTTTATTGAATAGTTCATAAACACTCCATTCTTTTTCTTTTAAAAAAACATTAACGGTCAATCAAATGGAATATCAAAAATTGATATTGGACATGTACACTAACGACCTTTAAGTTGTACCTTTCTTCGTTTATGATGTATTATTTTTTAAAACTTATGCAAAATAAAATTATTTTGAGGTTTTGAAGAAATACAATGTGATAGTCGGATATTAGACCGATTTAATGTGATGAGGTACAATATAATAATAGTTTTATTAGTTATGTAAGAGTTAAAAAGATATTCATTTATGCTATTTAAATAGTGAAACATTAATAATGGGGCTATTTTTAAGTAAAAAAGTAATTATGTTTGAATTTTTTTATTTTTTTTAAATAAAGAATTTAAATGGAAGGCCTATTTGTAATTAATTAGAAAACGCAAGAAAAAAAATTGTTCAAATTTTGAGTTTGTTTAATTTGAAAATGCTACGGAATGTTTGAAACAAGAGTAGAAATGTAGGGATCTTTATAATTTACGCTTTTTTACTTTTCAAAGTGTAAAATCCCAACGAGATTCTATATATTATATTATATTATATCCACGAGAACAATTGACTCGGCATAATTGATGATTATATATTTTTAAATTGTTTTTTTTTGTATATATATTCGATCAATCGCCTATTGTTTTGGAACTTTCAATTTGACATTTTCGCAACAATTAATGAACGAGCTTAAAACTAGCCTCCCTCGATCTCCAAAAATAATAATAATAATAATAATAATAATAATAATAATAATAATAATAATAATAATAATAATAATAATAATAATAAACATCTTAATTTTCCATGCCTCAATTTTCTTGTATCACCAGATGCATAAGATACAGATAATGTAAAAATCTTCAAAAACAACATGGTACGTGTGGATTGCATTGGTATGTAACTGTGGGATGGCATTATGGCATCAACCACTTGACCACCTAAAATTCCAACTTGATTGAGAGAGGAGAGAATTCAGAATTTCAATACAAGTTGAGTTTCTCTGCCATTCCCCCACACCCCTGTCAGGATGGGTCCTTGCTGATTTGCTGTCATGGAAAAATAATCCTCATTCTTACTCAAATTCTAAGAATTAATCCATTCAATTTTAAGTTTCTTCCTATGATGGTATTTTGTAGTCATTGCTAATTAGTGATGTGCAATCCACCTGTTGTTGATTCGGGAAAATTGTGGAATGATTTATGCTTCATTTGGAAGGAAATGTTGAATGATGTAATGCTTCATTTGGAAGAAAAAATAAGTATTATTGTTATTATGATCCCATGAAAAGGAAAATGAGATTGTCAATCAAAAGGCCCATAAAATAATGAAAACCTTAAGAAGTAATATGGGCCAAGAGGCTTCGATGAAGAAATCATGAAATGGATTTATTTCGATTCCTTGCTTCATGAAGTCAAGAACAATAATATTAGTGCAATCAGGTGGAGAATATTTTTCTAGAATTAATAATAGCTCTTTCTACCAAAAGGGTCTTAGGAAAAGTCTAACAGGTAATTTTGGAAATCATATTAACAACGAACTATTGCCTTATGGTCAAATTGTAATGGCAACTAATTAAAACTGTGAATTTTATCAAATCATAAACAAACCACACAAACAAGAATTATTCTACATTGCAGTTCTGAAAAAATATTAATCAGCATAGTCTAATAGAAATTTTCTGTTCGAAATTAGTACAAGATAAGATAAATTTGTCGATATGAGTAGCGTAAAGGAATGTTTTGATCAAATAGATATAGAACAGATCAGATTCGAGACGATCTTGAAACCAAAATGAATTCAATGGCCACGGTTATTATCATCAGCACCTTCGTCAAAAAAACCTGACGATCCAACCCGAAAATCAAGTTGCTTCTGATGTTTTGACCTCCGCCTCTCATCAAAATCCTCCCATCCTTCAATCTGTAATTAAAGGAGAACACTGGGTTCTAAAGGAATATGCTTTTTAAAACCTATTAACCATCATAAGTTCATAACCATATGCCCATATTTGATATAGAAGTCTAATACTTGGTGTTGATTAGGTGAATTATTTAACTCAAATGCCGCTAAACTAATTCAGGCACATAACCCTTGTGTTCATTTAAATCAATAATCGTCAAAGTGAAGGAAAAAGATGAGATATGTTTCCTTGAATCAAATTAAGAAATGGAAAGCAAATCAAACTAATATGAAAAAAAATGCTAATATTGCTAGTACCTGACGAAGGACATCATTAGTGATCTCAGTGCCATGGAGGTCGAGTATAGAAAGTTGTTGGCATCCCTTAAATAAAGTTGGTGGTAGAGTCCTAACACCATTGTTCTTCAGATACAAAGCCTGCATAATATCGAACAGATTCAACTTACAATATAAAAAATCAATAATATCTTGCTTTCTTTTATTTTTTTTTTCACTTTCTTCTTTATGTTGGTCTGCCCTATAAGGTAGAAAAACAGACCTTCAAGTTGTAGAGACTCCCTAGGGTTTCTGGCAACTCAGTCAAAAGATTACATGATAGATCAATCTATAAACAACAGAAAAGATTTAAACTACACAAGGAAAGCTTAGCATATTATATAGATAACTATTTCGAAAAGGTGGAGAAAGGTGAGAGGTACCTCAATAAGAGTTTTACAATTTCCTATTGACAAAGGTAATGAAGATATCCTGCCAAAAGAATGTTATATAATAAAATTAAATCAGCTTCCAGGTTAACCAAACAATTATTTGTCGTAAAACTTTTCATCATCAATGCAAGATAAGGAATGGAAAAATGCTTTACAAATAGTACACCTATTATTGCTTGCTTTGAGGACTTCAAGCTGTGTAAGAGATCCTATTTCAGCTGGTAAACTAGTCAATTTATTGTATGCAAGATGAAGTTGGCGCAGAGAAGTCAATGAGCCCAATGCAGAGGGCAATGTGGTCAATCTACAAAAAGAGAGAGGAGAGATATTATACATTGAATATAAAAAATAAGATTAGACTTCACCAAGATAATTAAATTGTGATCCGAATAATACTTTCGCTATTTAATAAAATATACTGTGTATCTTGGGGCTAGTAAACAATGAAAATACAAAGATGAATTTTACAAACTGAATGATACAGGTTACCTATTATTGTTTAGAGATAAGAATGACAATAACTTCAGTGATAGCAAGCCTTCCCAACATATGCTGTCCTCTGATAAATCATTTCCATTCAAGAGCATTTTCTTCACAATCAATCAAAAATAAAAAATAATAATTAAGAACAGTAATAAGATCTAGAGGGGGCAAAACTCCAGTACAGTACCAAGCTGTAAAATCCTGCATTTGGTTTTTCGGTAAAGTCAAGTACCTTCAAAGAAAAAGGGCATAAATGACAACCAATTTTGCATCAATTCAACTTATAGAGCAAGTATAACAGTCCTACTGGCAACAAGGCTCACTACATAAATAAGAACATATTATACAGAAAAAATTATTATTTCATCATACATTTATCGACTTCAGATCTCTTATTTTCAATGGAATTCGTTGAATAAAGTTGGTGCCGAGATCCAATACGCGAATTGAGGAGCCACAATCCCACACTTCATCAGGCACTTCCTATTGAATATCAATTATACTGTAGCATTACTTACAACACAATTGGTGATAATAATTTGTACCCAAATTATCCGTCAAAATAGCATGTGCAAAATTTAAATAAAGATATCACAATTATCTATGTGAAGAATGTTGCAAAAATATGATAAAATATACTGGACTTTAGCTTGTACCTTCAATTGGCACTCTGACAGAGCCACTACACCTGTGATTTTCCACCTCTCTGCTCGGGTTTTCTCAATTCTTGTCTCAGTCTTGTGAAGTTGAGAATCTCTGCTATTTGCAATTATTCTTCTCGTGTTAGATTGGGAAGAAGAAGCAGTTGGTTTTGTAATCGGGCCATCCTGTTCAAATTTTGCATATCACCACAATTTAATCCTCAATGATACATAACTGACATCTTACATATAAAATCCAAGCAGAAATTTATTAAGATAAGATACATTATGCAACAATTAGACTAGAAAAATTACTCCTTGATGAAGACCCTGAGAAGCAACAAGCATGATCTTAGATCCATTCGTGATCTGATACGACCTCAGTGTGGCAGGATCCTCTAACACCTTCCCTGTAGCATCAATCAACCTCTCAATAATAATCAATATAACTATTTCTACTAATCAAATTCAAACAGAACAAATTATAAGCGATGCACAGAACATAAGCACCTCACCTTTAAATATGAGCTTCTGGCCACGAGGAAGAACATTCGTGAGAGACTGGAGAAGAGACTTGAGCTCGCGTACCGCCGCCTCGATCGGTACCGTTACCGGTATCGTACGACCGCTGAACTTGACTTGTACCGTTATGGCACTGGTACTGCCACTGTTATCGGATCCTGACGCTGGATCCGCTCTCTCTCCACCTTCGCTGTTTCTCTCCATCTTCCTCTCGATCGATTCCAATCGCTACGATCTTCTCTCACAACCTGTGCGGATTCGGGTGTATGGTGTTCTCGCCTAGCGGATCGGGTTTGTTTCGGCCCAATAAGAGAGTTCGGACCAGGCCTGATTGAGTACAGAAAGCTTGGTTAGGATCAACTGGCCTGATAATTAAAGCAGGCCTGTCGGATCCAAAGATATGACTCCAAAATCCAAATGCACATGCAGGTCCGATTGGAGATTCGGTATCTCAGCCGTCCATGTAAGCAACGGTTCTGATCTTCTTGAAAAGGGAACTAATTGTAAGGTCTCTTACCGAAGTCTCACATTAAATTGTCACCCTTGTTATTAAATTTTTTTTATTTGTTATATTAATTTGATAATTTATTTATTTATACTAATTGAATCACTTCATTAAAATTAAATTAATGGAAAAGGACTTGGTGCCCGGAACTCATTAAAATTTGTTAATATTTTTTCTTTGTTCTTTGTAATTTTGAAATCTTATTTTTATACTAATTAGAGACCACTTTATCAAAAATAAAATTGATGATGTGATGGCATTATAATGTTGTTGATATGGAGTTGTGGACAGTATTTTTCTAATATGGACAATTTTTTATTACTTGTGTACATTTTTTGTTGATATGATTATAACTTGTTTCTCATATTGGTATTGTCCTTTTTTGGAAATAAGGGTTTTTATTAATTTCAAATAAAATTAATATTTTTATTTAGAATTTAAATTTAAATTTATGTTAAATTTAAATTCTAAATAAAAAATATGTTCTCATGAGATGACAATAGTGTTTCATTAACTTCTACTTTGTAGATGAAAAATCAATAGAATAATTAAAATATATTTCAAATTTAGCAGCTTCAATTGGATAAATTATTGATAATTTATACCATAGAAAGTTTAGGAAATATTTACCCTCCAAAATTGAATTCAAATTTTTGGTCTTAGACCTTATCCAACATATCTACATTCATGCACTCAAAGATTTCCTTACTTAAGAATGCAATTATGAAAATAAAATGCTTCGTAAAAAATACTCAATTGATTCGTTGTATTTGCATGTAACTTACAAGGGAAAAAAATTGAGCTCATAAATTTTAAATTGCCCAGTCTTATCCAGTTTTCCCCATATAATTAGAAAAATGTACAAACAGGTTTGTGCAATGGATTTTACTTATAACTTTCTAATTTATAATATTTTTAATAATTTGCGTTGAAATAAATGTATTTTATGATTTTATCCTAGATTACTACTGCAGCACAGCAACAAATATATTTTAATTTCAATATTTACTCATCTAAATATAACATGTGTCACGTAATTGATTTTTTTTTTCTTTTTCATTATTCTATTAGATGCCAAGGTTCATTATATTTTTCATATTTTATTATGTTGGTCATCTTTTAAACTTATATTTTATAGAATCGACAATTCTAGAGAACCTTTGTTTACAAATATTAAAAAAATTAACAACGAAAAAAATTCTCGAAACCTTTGTCAAACACAAAAAATTTCTATACTACAAAAGTTACACGTACCTAATTTTACAATTTGTGATCTTTTTCTGATAAATTTATGTAGGTTTGTCGATATTTTTTTAATGGAAGAATTTATAGATAAATTTGTTGCAGAATGTCCTGTAAAAGCCATAGATCATCGAAGAGAAATTTCTATACACTTAGTTTAAATATAAAAACATTTTAAAAGAAAAAAAATTCATAATACCAAAAATAGAGAACACTAATTTTGCGTGTTTTTCAAAAGTTGAGGCTTTCTTTCTTTTTGAAAAACAAAAAGTAGGTCATTAAACCCGTTTTTTTTATTTAAAAAACTAATATTTAAAATTAAATAAATAAGAAAATCGGATGGAAATTATAAATATAGAAGGGACGGATTTTCAAAATTCGTTCCTAAAAGTACGGAATATCGTTTTAACATTTTTTATAAAAAATAATATTTTATTAAATGTCAAGATTTTGAAAATCCGTCTTTCAATAAAATAATAATATTTATTGAGAGATGAATTTTCAAAATCAGTCCTTAATATAATATTATTTTTTATAAAAAAAAACTAAAACAGTGTTTTGTACGTTTGGAGACGGATTTTAAAAATCCGTCCCTCTTATATTTATAATTTTTCATCTGATTTTCTTATTTATTTAATTTTGAATATTAATTTTCTTAAATAAAAAAATCGCATTAAGCCATTGATGAGAGTCTTGTTTAATTTTTTTTAACATATGTACACTTCATTTTTCTTTACAATGTCATAGCAACATGAAACAAAAAGAATTTTATTGGAAAAAATAAAATGTTTTGATTAAATGATAATTATTTTTATCATTTTGGTAGCATTAAATTTCAAGCCTTGTGAATATTAAAAAAAGATCGTATACACGTAATCCGTCTCTCTCGAACCTTATTTGATAAAACAACCAAATCTTCGTCTTAAATAAGTGAATCGAAACTCCGTTCTGTAACGCATGCATTAATTTTTAACTTTTTAATTTACGAGATTCGAAAAAAATGACATACATATAATTTTTTAAATTATGCCTATGAAAAAATTCTCATATTTATAGATATTAAAACAAAAAGTTACTTAAAAAATATCACAAAATATATTTTATATTGGACTTATTTTACTCATAATGTTTGGAGAAACATTATAAAAAAATTAACTCAATCTAGGAGATAATATATCCATCCAAGTATCTAAAATTCTAAATAAAATTTTACGAGTAAAATAATTTACAAATCTGAAAATTCATAGGGTATCAATTTCTCAACAAAAAAAAAACATTGAAAACAAATCTCCATAATTTAAATAGTTTTCTCTTTAACTAAACAGCCTAAGTAACCCTAGATTCTGTTTGCCTTTTCCACAAAAATAATACTTTTTTAACCAATGGCGCTTCCTCTAGAAAAATTGCTCTGCACACAGCTTTTCTTCCTTTCCAAATCTTTTTACCTTTCCCTACCCGCCACCGTTACCAAAAAAAAAAAACTACAAACAAAACCTCTCCTTATAAAAGCTCTCTTCTCATTTCTTCACCTCTTCATAAAACCCCCGTTTCTCTAAATTTAGCCTCACCTTGCAACAAATCTCCTTTCAATCTTTCCGCAATTCCCCGCTTTGCCTCACCTCTCCCCTTTCAAAGATCAAGCAATTAAACCAGAATTAAAGCAACGATCATCCCCAATTTCACCTCTCGTTTCTCCATGTGGCTTCCATGGGGTAATAACCGGAGAAACAACGCCGGTGTCGGCGGGACCCACCTCTCCCGTCGCCTCTCCGCCACCTCTCTCAAAGACCTCGACTATCTCCTCCCTCCCAGCCCCGTCTCCACCTCTGCCTCTCGAACTGTAGCCGATCCTAATCCTACCACCACCTCCTCCTACCCTGAATCTCCAGTTATCCATCGTACCTTCTCTCTCCGATCGTCTCGCCGTGATTCGTTTGATATCTCCAATTACGACGCCGATCAAAATCTACCCAAGCAGGTAATCGTCTACTCCACCTCCTTTCGAGCCGTTCGAAAGACCTTCGATGATTGTCGCGCCGTGTTGACGATCCTTCGTGGCCTTCGCATCTTCTTCGACGAGCGTGATGTCTCCATGGACTCGAGATACCTCGCCGAGCTGAAGATGCTAGTTGGAAAGAACAAGGCGTCGTTGCCTCAGGTTTTCATAGACGGGAGGAGGATAGGCGGCGCAGAGGAGGTGAGAAAGCTGCATGAGAGCAGCGAGCTGAGGAGGATTTTGGAAGGAGCTCCCATGGCGGGTAGTGGCACGTGCAGAGCGTGTGGCGGTGCGAGATTCGTGGTGTGTGGCACGTGCGAGGGAAGCCGTAAGTTTTACAGTGAAAAAATGGGGAAGTTTCGCACGTGCGCCATGTGCAATGAGAATGGGCTCGTGAGGTGTAGGATGTGTGTCAAGACCGTTTGATCTCCATCAGACGGTCGTAAATTGGGATGGTGCTTTTTGTGTGTGTATATTAGGATTCGAGAAAGATCGGGAAGAACTGGGCATGGCCGCGAGGGAACGGGGCGGTCTTGTTTTATATCTCTCCCTTTTTATTTTATTTTTAATTTTGTACTCGCCTTGATGTTGTTTTGTGACTTCAAAGGTGGTGACATAGAATCTAGATATAATTTTATGTTACTTTTGAAAACTCCATACCTTTTTTTTTGTCATGTTGTTATTATATTATCTGTTGATTTATTTTGGACATTCGTCATGGCGTCATATGCAAAAACAATTTTTGGAATACGACGTCATCGTGATAAAACCAGGGCTGATGATGCTAATCGCATTTTAGAACTTATTTTTGAATAACAAGTGTTTTTGCGGATTTGACTATATTAAAAATCTCATGTATATGACATCACATTTTCTCTAAAGAAATTGAAATTGGTGGATATTAATTGTTAAAATAAAAAATCACATGTTTTGCAAAAAGCCAAGAAATAAGTTCTTTAGACAATCAGGCGAGAAACATGGAGATTGTATCAAATATCTGACAAAAACATTAAAAAGATGTCACCTTCATGGCTGCACTAGTTGCACATAAAATTTATAACCGTTCGATAACTTCAAGATTTACAATGAAATAAAGATGCCACCTTCATGGCTGCACTAGTTGCACATAAAATTTATAACCGTTTGATAATTTTAAGATTTACAATGAAATTTCTCTCAGTTGCTTCAATAAACATATAAAATATTAAATTTAACGATCAGATGGTTAAAATAGCTCATCGGATTAAATTTGATTTAATGTCCATTGGACCTTTGTTCTTGAAATTAAATTTGTGAAATTTGTTTCTTTATTTTTTATTTAGTGTTAATGATAATACTTATGGACCTAGTATGGACCTGGACTAAAAAAATGATAATCTATCTGAATTTTTATAACCAAAATAAGCCAATTTCCAAAAAAAAAAAACCTTTCTTTTCTTTGAAGTGAAACTAGTAATAAGAGCCAAATTCAAGTATCCTACCAACCAATTTTTGACCTTTCTGCAATCTAATTTGCAATTAATTCCTTTTCCATACATTGGTTTTCTCACTCGCCTAACATATTTTGTAAAATCCATAGCTCCATATATAAATGGTTCTTACATAATATCATAAATCACTCTCACGAATTGTTTTCTAAAAAAAAACCCCGCAAAAATCTAACCAATAATGTTACTACATCTTTCATCTTTGCGAGTTCACTGGTATGCTACTGGTATGCTACTGCTACAACACAAAGAGCGTTGTTATCGAACCGTAAATCTAATACAGATAATAATATATTTTATCTCTTTATAAAGAGACACATATTTAAATTTCAAAATAAAAAAGAGTGTTGTTATCAACTCATTATACAGGGTCCCGTAGCAAATGAGTCTGTATATGCTACCATTATAATAATATGATAACTCACCGTCATAAAATCACAACGATTCAGATTTTAGTTTATAAAGAATTTTAATAATTGATTTATGAGTTATATTTATCATTAACTCAATTACAACGAATTTCACGGAAGCTAATATAAAAATATAGGCCACCAGGGCCGTGTGACCCATGTACGAAAAGCCTACATAAGGCCCAATATGTATTTGGTTTTCTATTTTCTTCCCATCACGATGCTTCTTCCAAATTATCATCACATCAATGCCTCTTTTCCTTGATTTATGAATTCTAACCATAGATTTGAAAGGTACGTACGTGTCTACCCACCAACTGTGCAAGAAGAAACCGTTTATGATCGGTGGGCCCCACAACGCCATGTGCTTCGGAGACGACACGTGGGCCCCACACGAGCGAGGTCTCCCGTCCCGTCTCCTATTTTGTCGTTTATTGCGTCGTCTCCGTCAAGAGGGAAAATTGA
The DNA here is from genome assembly GCA_037678475.1 of x Bolboschoenoplectus mariqueter. Taxonomy (NCBI): domain Eukaryota; kingdom Viridiplantae; phylum Streptophyta; class Magnoliopsida; order Poales; family Cyperaceae; genus x Bolboschoenoplectus; species x Bolboschoenoplectus mariqueter. Next base: position 1,404,561 of record CM075236.1, on the reverse strand, counting down.
CGGAAAGAAAGAAATCGGGCTGTCTCAATCCTTCCATTCAATCAAATCCTGTTCTTGTCCTTTTTCTTTTTTGTGAATTTAGCCCCAAACCCAAGGAATGTATTTCCTCTGATTTCAAATTTTTTAGTGTGAGAAATTTTGAATGTTGTCATTATTTCTTACTATTTTTTGTTTAGTAATTAGTATTTTTTTAATATAAAACCTTTAGTTAATTTTAATATTTATTTTTTTAAAAAAATTTTGTGAGATATATATTTATATTTTTTTACAGTGAGACAAGACATATCACTATAGCTCTGAGTTCTTAGTAATTAGTATCTATTAACTTAATTATGGCATGACAGAGATTTTGGTTTACCGACAGAGATTTTGATAAACCAATTTTTTTTTTCCTTTTTTCCACCTTGTTTATTGAATTTTTATAGGACTAACTATAGTCTATTAATGAATTGATTATAATAAATAAATGCTATGACGCGTGTAGTGTGTAGCAAGTCCCCAGAGGGGAGGGGGACCATAGAATGTTGTACCAAATTATTTTTAATTTTTGGCAAACCAAACTCCACAAACATATAAAGCCAAAGACTAAATAACATAATTAGAGTAAACAATATTATTTTCTCTTTTTTTGGATAGATGCCACATAGATAGCCACACTTAGTATTGCCACTGAAGTCTCATGTCTCCTTTTTTAGTTTCTATTTCCTCTCAAGAAAAACAAAGAAAAAGAAGAAAAGCCCATTTGATCTTTCTCCGTACTTTACGAGTTTCTCATAACACGGCCCAGACATCAAAATATTAACCGTCTGATTTCATTCAACGGCTATGATCAAATTATTTTGAATGACGACGTGAGAGCTCCTTGAAGGAATGTTAAATCTCGTCCGTCTATTTTGTATTGAACGGTCCTGATTGAATAACAGGGTTTTCTATTCCACCTCTAGTAGCAGCTGAGAGGGACCCATTACAGTTGACGTTGCTCTATCACACTTTACTCAAATCAGCAACATTTCATCTCTCTCAACCCCTCTCTCTCTCTCTCTCTCTGTCACTCACTCAAGAGAGTGACTCATAAGCTGAAGAACCAACAACACATCAAATCTCACACCAGCATTCATTACGAATTCTCTTCATAAGGATCTCATCCAAATAAAGACCTCAGTTTTAATGAAGTCTTCGCCACACTTCCTCCTAATCTCCTCTCCCTTTGCGAACGCGTTAGCACTTGGCACCGATTTCTAGGCGTCGCTTTAGTCGACCTCACTGTTAATTTCTCTACAATTCGCTTCGTTTTTGTTTTCTTTCGTTCGTTTGATTGTTCTTGAGATTTAGCATGGATTGGCCTCTAGCGGCGCTCGTTTTCTTCCTTATATTTTGCTCGCACAATGTCAAAGGTTAGTTCTTTGGGCAAGAATCGCAAGGGTTTTAGATTTTTGAAGTCTCAAGTTTGTATCTTTTTTTCTACTAATCCTAACTATTTCTCCTTCTTCTTCTTTGTTTCTTTCAGGAATTGATATCTTTGTATCTAAGGAGAGCGGCGAGTTGGATCAGTAAGCATTTATTTATCTCTTTGCTTTCATTCTGTTAAAAATTGTAGCTTTTGGGGCTTAAAATGCTGTAATCATACTTAAAGTGTTCTTCAAAAATTTCAATCTTGATTCTTTTTTCTATTTCAAGTATTTTTAGTAAATTATTACTGGATGGTGTGATTCTTACCTTGTCTTTTCTAACACTGCATTTGCAAAGTTGTGCTACTCTAGAAAAAAACATTCATAACAGATTATAATAGCAAAAAACCTTATAGATGTTCTTTCTAGTTCTTTGGTTATTCAAGAATTAAAAAAAATTAAAAAGAACTTCTTAATGATCCCCCCCCCCCCAAAAAAAAAAACAAAAAATAGCCAAAAAAGATAAATAATAAGGATTTATTATGGTATGATTATGATTTATAAAGCACTCTACTGATTTCTCCAATTAGAGGCTGTTACAGGTTTTCAGTATCCGAAACTGTTGATGTCTACTGTTAAATGTTATGGAAGCATATTTTGTGTAAATTTAACAAAAACAGAAGAAATTTAACCAGGAATAAATTTAAGAAGGATGCTGATTTTAAGAGTAAGAAAATTAAATCATTATTTCAGTTCTTTTGCAAAGTTCTTGCCACCTCATAAAGCCCTAACTCAACCAAAATGACCGTGGACTTGTATTGAATCAAGTAAGTACAGCTGCACACATACTGGCTGTACTGGCCTGACCAGCACAATACCAAATTTTGTTCTCACTTATTTTATCTCTCCATGTAGATGGACTGAAGCCTTAAATGTGCGGAAGCTGTTACAATCTGACAATGAAAAAAGCCATGCGAAGGCTGTCATCTCTCCTGCACCGGCACCTCATAGGCACCGCCGCGGCAAACATCACAATTCCACTACCGTGAACCCACACATTACACCTCAAGCACCTTCTTCTCTACCACTACCAATGCCACCGGTACAAAACAATGGTCTTCAACCCGAACATAAACATGCGCACCATACCGTACCAGTTCATTCATCTCAGTCTGTAAAACCACATTCAGCTGAAGCAACCTCGAAAGGGAAGCATATTAGATCCTGGCCTGTTTATGCTCCAGTCATTGGAGGAGTGTCTCTTCTCCTTGCTATCTCAGTTGTATTATTTGTTTGCATTCGCACGAAGAAGGTTGTGGCTGTCAGGCCTTGGGCCACAGGTCTCAGTGGCCAATTACAGAAAGCATTTGTTAAAGGTAAATCCCATTTAATTGAATTACTTGTAATTTTGGGTGCATGGGAATATGACAAGTTTTGGCATCTGTAAGGTTTAACCATAGCTTACATGGATATCACTAGCAATGTTAACTGACATCTCAGGTATACGTGTCTATTAGATGTGGCAAAACTTGACTGAAACCGAACTTCCCTCTGAAATATGATAAGTCAAACATCCCAATTTACCTGACTGAAACACAATAGATCAAACTGAGCTGGCTAAAAGAAACACAAATGCAAAAATGTACTTAACCTGTTCAGATGGTATCTGAATCCAACATGACCCGCTCAATTGCCACCTTTGTTGCATCGATATCATCATGATATAACTGAAATAGCATTTCGAACATGTTCATTTGAAGATTTCATTTCTTCCTGATAGAATACTCAAAAATCTATTCCTCTCTGATCTTTTTTTTTTTTTTTTGTTATGACCTGACATCCTTATAAAGGGGTGCCGGCACTTAAACGAGCTGAGGTGGAGGTCGCATGTGAATATTTCAGTAACATTATTGGTGCATTTGGCTCAAAATGTATTATGTACAAAGGGACGTTATCAAGTGGGGTTGAAATTGCTGTCGTTTCTAGCTTGGTCAAATCTTCCAAGGATTGGTCAAAGAATTGTGAATCCGAATTCAGAAAGAAGGTTTGCTTTTGTAATATTTTCATTTTGTAAGCAAACTTCCATAGATGACCTTAAATAATATTGAGAAAATTGGTGTACTTTTACCATTTACCAACATTATCTCGAACCATATGAGAATTTCATATCTGCTCTAAAAAGTGTATGTTGGAAGTGACATAGCACTCACAATTCAATCCTATAGGATTCCAAATTTTACATTTTACAGAATCTAAATTGCACCTTTTTTATTAAGGAAAAAGGAAAAAATTATGAAAATATCCCTTTGGGCAGTGCTACATGTTGCTTCATTTTTTATATAAATTTGTGTGTAATTGATCTCAGTAAAAAGAAAAAAAAGGCATTTCATCTCTTCTTTTTGTGTATTTTTTCCAGATAACAAACTTGTCAAGAGTAAACCACAAGAATTTTGTAAACTTGCTGGGTTATAGCGAAGAAATGCAGCCATTTACAAGGATGATGGTTTTTGAATATGCTCCTAATGGGACTCTCTATGAGCATCTTCACTGTACGTATCTTGTTTGAAATTTAGCTAACCTTTATAAAAGTTGCACAAGCATGTGATACCGTATTAATTCCCGATACAACAGCACCATCTCTCTTAACCTTCTGAATTAAATTTAGGCCAAAGCTTCCTATACTACTTGCTATCAAGCCTTGGTTAAATCTTTACTGCTTCTACAGCTGTGGTATGATGATAATTTGATTGTAGTCATGTGTTTCTTCTAATTATGTTACTCGTGATATATGTTTGCCATAGATAAAGAGGCCGAGCATTTGAACTGGGGAACAAGATTGAGAATAGCCGTGGGGATAGCTTACTGCCTAGATCACATGCATCAGCTGGACCCACCTGTCATTCTCACAAACCTTGATTCATCCACTATCTACTTAACTGATGATTTTGCTGCTAAAGTCTCAGATCTTGTTCTTTGCAACAATTCTAAAGAGATGAATGCAGCACCCGATCAAGAGACTATTGTTTACATGTATGGCATTATCTTATTAGAATTGATATCTGGTAAGATCCCATTCTCTGACGAGTGGACTCAGCTCGAGAACTGTGCTTCTCTGAAAGATACGGTTGATCCAAGCCTTAAATCATTTGACGAGAATGTCTTAAGTGCATTGTTTGAGGTGGCTAAAAACTGTGTTGATTGGGACCCGAAAAGCAGGCCAACAATGGGAGAAGTTGCAAGAAGACTGAGGGAAATTACAGAAATGCCTCCAGATGGGGCTACGCCAAAAATATCGCCACTGTGGTGGGCTGAGCTAGAAATAATGTCACCAGAGGAAACCTAAAAAAATAGTTGGTTCGGTTTGCGAGTGCGTGTTGTTTGGTTTGTTGGTTTCTTTGAAAACTTCTCCATGTAAATTATTAGTGTGAAGTTCATTCTTGGATCTGCATGCAACTTCTTGTTGCAGATCAGGTTGAATTTGAGTTTACTAAATTTTTTGTAAAAAAAATAGTACTTATGATCTAATGGTTGATTTAGATTGAGGTTTAATGGTTTGGATTTGCTGTATGGTTGTTGGGTTTTTTTGTTTGCCCATGCCAAAGGGCAAAGAGCATGGAATTTAGTATTTACAATGTGTTCAAGCAAAGTATGGAATGCTGGAGTTTCATGTTTGTATTGGATGAGAACAGTTGTTAATCCGGATTAGCAATTATTTTAAATTGTTATTTCAAATTTAAATGGGTAGATAGCTATTTCAAATCATCGGAACAATACAGTATGAATTTTATTCTCTCTCTTTTCTTTACTCAATTACTGCACTTGGCTGCCTGTTGCCAGGACCATTGTATTCCAGTCATACCAGTGCATACAAATCACGTCATTTTATATTTGACAAGTACGAAAAAAAAAAAATACAATGAACGTGCTAACAGTACTCATCAAATTAATAAGCTACCCGTCTTACACGCTCGTTTAAAATTGAATGTGATCTTGACCCAACATTAATGGTCTCAGCAATGCCATGTTTGCTGTCTTTCCAGCGACCAGTCTCAAATCTAAAACAAGTAGGTGGAAGATGGAAGTATAATTATTAGAGCCTGTACCAATAACTGCGCCTTAATCCTTAGTAAGTAAATGAGATCATTTTTATAGTAAGCATGGAATAAAAGGAAAAGTGCTTGGCCAAATTTCAATTTGTAGAAAGCGTTCGATGGCTAATAATCAAGTAAGATATAAATTTTTGGATACTTCTTTTTAAGGTGAAATTGTTGAGCATTATCTATCCAGCCACTTGCAAGGTAGACTTCACTTGACTATAAAAGCAGTAAGCACAGTGTGTGAATTTATTCTCTGTGTACCCTATTTTTTTTGAAAAAGTGAAAATTTATTTCACCATCTCTTATTTCATTGTAGGAGATTCAAACTGTACAAGTAAAATAATAAGGAAATGAAAAAAAAACCAAAACTAGTATGATACAATCGGGAGTCCGTATTTGCTGTCATTAAAAACTATGACAACGAAGTCGTTATAGTTTTTAAATCGTCTGATTTGATTTGAACGGTTCAGATTTAGATATAAAGATATCTTTTTATTTAGTAAATTTCATTTATCAGTAATTCAAATTTAGTCATGATAAAATTTTACTATAGAAAAAATATGACAGCGAATGTGAATTCTACAATTAGGATAATAAGAAGTTCAGAACTTCCCTTGGCACCCATTTTATGGGTTTTATTTTATGGTCTATCAAGTCTTCTTGAGTCTTGCTGATGCTCCCAGCACATGACGGAGCTAGCAATAAGAAATTGGGATCAATGTTCCCCATTTTTTATTTAATTTTGTATGTATTTATAGTATTTTTGATGTTATATTTGTGTTTTTTTTAGAAAAAAATTAATATTTGAACTCCATAAAAATATGAAAATTATTATATTGTTGAACCCACATAATTACAATCTATTGATTTTGATGTGATTATTCTATTGATATCAGTAATTGATATGATAAACGTCGGACCCCCATTCAAAAAGTTTTTTGGCTCCGTCCATGCCCCAACATATTTTCAGACTTTCAGTCAATTTATTATAAGAGCTAATAAATTATTTTATTCATTCATAAATATAAATATTAATAATAAATATTTTTTTTCAGTACAAAAAAATTCTTATTATTTTATTTCAGAAAAAAAACATAATAGTATAGATAACCATCAATAAACAACTTGTTGAATTGAAACGATTCTTTTTTTTTTAATTAAGAACTTGTAGAAATAATTAAGTTACCAGTTAGATTTAGACTCCCTATCTTCACTTTTATTTTTCTTATAGAGTATGCTATACTAAACCTACCAGATGTATGGGTGTTAAATTACACCAATCTCTAAAAGAGTTCAACACATGAATCGTTCCTTTTTCTCTGATTACCATTATCTTCACCAATGAGTGTCAAATTTGTGAGTGCTTTTTGTAAATTAAATACTGAAATCACTTTAGAACTGTTGTTACGCGCCTTTCTTGAAAGATTTTCTTAAACAAATCAACACCAACTACTCAGTTATTCTCACTAGCGACTTGTTCTTCTCTATAGCAACCAACCAACAGCTCCTTATCTCGTTTGGATAGAAGGGTGGGTTAGTGAGGTTATTAACGAACTCAATGATTTAAAATAGTCGCTAACTCAATTTTTTGTTGGGTTAGTAAAATAATAAAAGTTAACCTGCTAACTTACGGATTTCATATAAACTATCTTTTTATCCAAACATGAAATAGCGATTAAGAGTAATCACTAACTCGGGTTAGCACTATTCTCACCTCCATCCAAACGCACATAATGAATAGAAAAGGACTGGTGATGTGTGAGAGCATGAGGAGATGGTACAGCATGAGCAGGGATGAACGGTTTGGAGACGGGCGCTATCGGCCTATCGCCTTTCATGTTCTTTTCTTTATTTTGACATCTGTGTGCAGGTTCAAAGCATCCTTTGAAACCAAATCTCTGCCATTCGATAAAGAATGATGTGACTGCATAATATTCTAATTTGTTTTGCCAAGAAATTTTTTTGTATAATACTATTGAAATCTGATAAATGGAAACATGGAACTCGTATATTTCAGAAGAGTTCATGAAATGAACAAAAGTTACATTATATTAAGAAGAAAAACAGTGAAATTAGGCAATATGATAACCTTGTTTTAAGTGATTAACTGATTATATATAAAAATAAAATGGTCCCTACAGAGATGCTCCGAGATTCCAAGTGCAAAAGAAACTCAGCATCCATTTCTGATACTAGTTGTACAATTATAATTGCAGAACAAAACTAAAGTAGAAAGAAACCACCATTAAAGCAAGTGAACTTTGTGACAAAACAGCTAGATAAGGTACCCTTGTTATAAAAGGAATAATGGATTAACAAGACTCGTCCGCAACCATTTTTCTTACAATGGTTACTCAGTGCCAACAACCAACACATACTGTCCAATCCAGCACCACAGTGCTCGTTTCATGGCTATGACATAACAACTCGACAAACTACCCTTTTTGAATTCTTTCCATGATCTAGAAGATCATAAATTAAAACAAAACACTAATAAAAATGAAAAAAAAAATAGGGAACCCAACCTCTATGACCGCAAGACATGTTGGATCAACCCCTGAGCCCACCCAGCAGTCTCCTTCAATGTATCGTCATCGGACTGAAGGCATTCAAGCAACAAATCATTATAGAAAGATGAATCTGCCAGGAATGACTTTATGTTACTTCCCAGTGCATCTGCAAGATCTCCCAATGCTGCAACCGCTGCTTTAGTCACCAAATCATCACTAAAAGGAAAGAAAAATGCAATATTGATCTGTTAGCATGCTTTTTTCCTAGTAATTCTAAATTTCAAGCTTCTTTTGGATAACAAAAATAAGAACTTCTAACAAAACAAAGCCTGATTACTTCTACATTCATGGTAATGAGTGGTAAAGCTCCAAAACAATAGATTTCAATATAAGCGAAATTCTCGTGTTCCCCACAAAATATCTAACAAGACATACCTGCTATTGTCTCTAAACACTGCTTCAATAAATTGCACAAGAGAGCCTGCATAGGGTAGCATGATTTCAGGCTTGGAATTCTTGAACCCCTGAAGCATACCCGAATATGCCTCGAAAATGCCCCTCCTCAGCTGGTTTATGTACTCCACCATGTCATCATCGCTCATATCTAGGTGCATGCACATCTCAGATGCACTCTGCATCATGGGGGCTGCATATGGAAGATATTTATCAAATTTCTCCCCAATTGCAAGTGCTATATCCCCAAAGCACGAGAAAATCGGTGGCTTCACTGAGCGGTTGAGCATTGCATTTGACAAGTCCTTCAACAGAACAGTCATTATACCATCACAATAGGGGAGGATTTTGTCATCTAGTGCACGGCATATGTCACCTACAACTCCAACAGAGATGGAACAGACCTGGTACTCCTCGAAATTTGTTAGCCCCATTTCAAGGAATCTGTAGAACTCGGGCATATATTTTGCAAAATCAGCACCAGTGACATATGCAAGCGCTCCAATGGCCAACATAGCTTCCTCGTGCACAGTTGAGCTACGACAACTGAACACTCGCAGAAACACCATCATCATCTGATCGGCTGCTTGTAGAATTACTGATTTGCCCTCTGAACCCCCCAGCTTTTGAATAATCACCTGAAGGACCCCACAGAGTAATGCCTGGAGGTCACTCTGTTTCTCTCTGTCATCTGACGAAACAACTTGTAGCTCCACAGTCTGTATCACCCGCCTTATTATCTCCTGCAACAGTTGTGCAGTGGTGTTGAGCGTGTCTAGTGCATAGCTGCACCTGACAATTTCATTCAGGGTTTCGTAAGCAGAGGCCCTCAGGCGGACATTGCTGACATCATTACGGTCAGCTGTGGACAGCAGTGCAGCAATCATGTTTTCATAGTAAGGCGTGAGCGCCTTTGAGGTAGGGCCTGCATCCTCATATCCTTGTGCAAGAAAATAAAGGGCCCCACACACTTTCTCAGCCACATTGGGTGCGTCTCGGATGCTCTCTAGCAGCACTGTCATGATACCAGGGAGATTTTTCTCATTTATTACAGGATCACCACTGGCAGGGCGGTGCACTAGCTCAAATACACGGCCAAGGGTCCAAGCAGTTGTATCCCTGACATGGCTACTCTGATCTTTCATAGCACTTAGCAAAAACTCGAATCCACTTCGTGCAAGGGGTGAGAGCTTCTCAACTGAGGGGCCCTCTAAAATCGACCCAAAAGCAAATGTTGCAGCCTCACGACTGCGCCAGTCTGCCTTGGTGATGTTCCTCTCTACGAATGGCATGACAAGCGGGACCACCTTATCACCAACAGTCTTGGACACCAGTCCAAGACAGGTCCCGCCAGCCATTGAAAGATTCCACACAGTATCATCCTGATCTTGATCCTCTTCTTGCTTTAACAGAGTCTCTAGAAGCATTGGAACAAGTGATTCGAGGGCCTTATCTACAAAATGGAAATGCAAGAGAGGTGAGTTGAGCTCATCTAAGGCAACACAATCATCCTGCCTCTCCATCTCCTCCTCAGCAAGCGTGCTCCAGAACTCGATCGCTTGCAATGCAACTGATTCTTCATCCCCTCTAACTGCATCAGCTGTGAGATTAAATAAGGTCTCAATGTACGGCTCGAGGTAGTCATAATAGATGGAGGCAATGGCAACAAGACACTCAAAAGCCGCTTGTCTTATCTCAGCTGATTCTTTCGAAACTGCAGTCTCGCATACAACCTTCATGATAAAATTTCTCTCAACTTGGTTTTCAAAATTTGTCTGTGCAAAATCTAGGGCATTGTAGAGAGCTCTGATAGCTGCCAAGCGCACATCAGAGTTGGGTTCAGCTGATGTCATGCCCTGTACTACCGCTGTCAGAACAGCATTGACTTGGTCTTGCTCAAGGTCTTGTGGGGCTACCTCCTCGCAAACATACCCTAAAGTCTCCAAAGTAGCCTGTTTGAGGAAACCAGGTGCAAACGCCTGGGTCACATTGCCTAACAGCTTCCCTATCAGGTCTTGCCATTCCTTCCTTGGAATTTCAATGGATGCGACCTTGGCAATGACTTGAGAAGATGTGTGTCGAGCCTCAGCCACAGAAGACCCAAGGGTTCTTAACAAGGATTCTTTGATCTGAAATTTTATGCTTGGGTCCACGCTGACCCATTGCTGGTTCAGGTACTCTTTACGTGCTGAGTCTTTGGCATCTAGCGAGTTTTTTAGTATGATGCCAGCAAGGCGACGCGACTCGGGGGGTTTTTGGTCATTTGATAGCTCAGTTGAAAGGGAGAGGAGGAACTGAGGAAGGTTCTGCTCTTGGAACTGCTTCAGGTTCGCCTCAGCAATTGTGCGAGTTTGGCTATCTGGTGATTGTGCAGCCAGAAGAGCTTGAGTAATTTCCATTGCCATTTTTAAACTGCAATAGTTGTGGGTTAATGTGAGACTAAATCACAACATGGAAGAAAAAGTATAAAAAGGAACTTAAATTGGCAACAAGTACTCATCAATTGAACTGCTAAACCAAAATTTAAGCATCTCACAGTATTTTTATCTAATGATTTTGGCAAAATACATTTATCACAGTAATCTACTACATCTCGATTAAAATTATTTAATCAAGTCGAACACTTGAATGAGCAATAAAGATTAATTAATAAGAATTAAAAACTAAAAGGCTCATTCGGATGAAATTACAACATATCCTGAAAATCCGGATCAACTAACTATGAAGACAAAGAGATCAGATTAAAGAAAATATATACACCAATCTACACCAATCGAATAGCTTTACCTATCGTGTCAAACACACTAGAGCAACAAATGTCAAATCTCAATTTTAGGTACAAATTCCAAATAACAACAGAATAGACAGAGTATGCACCTTTAAAAACCTCTACGCACTAAGGTTGATAAGAAAATTAAGATAGAGGGGGGAAACCAAAAGTCAAATGGGGGTACATCAGTCAAAATGACCTATTATCATAACCTACTCCAGTAGTTGAGTCAGAAATTTTAGGTTTTTTTACTTCAATAGCACTCGGTTTCCAGTAACTAGTAAGGCTGTTGTTAAGATTACCTATCAATTTAAATAACAATGCCATGCTTAAGCATAAACCCTAGGTAATGAATGAGGATGCAATAGGGTAACTGGAAGAGAAAAACAACTACAACTAGAAGAAGAACCTGTTCAAGCACGAAATATAAACCTAACATTCTAACATTTAAGCAGATTACAAATTGAAAGGATATACATTTCCAACCAACAGAACACCGTCGAGTGTCGAGACCTAGAGGTGATAACCAAAAGAGATACCTGAAGATCGGCTCCAGAAAACGATAGGTGCTCCTTTCAACAATCGAACGCGAGAGATTAGTTGTTGGATTGATTGCTCGTGGAGAGGGCGAGAGGGGATTTCAAATTTTTTTCGAGGGTTTTCGAATGGGAAGGAGAAGCGGGAGGGGCGTCGTGCACAGAGAAGAGAGGAGAGAGAGAAACCCTAAACATTTTTTTGAAAAGCATCTGACGCACGTGAGATGCAACTTGCTACAGAGGCTACAATTCTGACATGTTGCAGCGGAAATCGAACGGTTATTATTGTGTCAAGATCACCGTCTGTCTTGGATCAAATCTTTCTTATTCAAATCGGACGGTTTTAAGAGAGTACAATGAAATATTCATGTTGTAGGGGATCAAAGACAGCTACTGATGGGGATCGAGTGGATAGTGTGGAAATGGACTGTTGAGTTTCCCAAATGGGCCAATATTTTATTCTTGTGGGCCTCAAGCGGCCGTAAAATTGTGAGAGTTTAGATTCTCGACGGATTGTACAGATGCATTAATCCGTGTGGCGAATCATAGAATACAAAAATTATGTAAAAGAAAAGTATCACCACACGGAAACACATTGAGATTCCGACACAGAAGATCAGATAAGTGGAGAGGAGTTGAGAGGATTAGCTTGAAATAGAGAAAAAAATAATGAAGAAAAAGATTGGATAAAAGAATTTCTCCAATCATTCATGACTTATTTATTGGATCAATTATGTACCTTATCACCATAGAAAGATGAAACAAAGATCTTCAATTATAACACGCAGACGAATAAAAATAAAAGAGGACCCTGTTATAACAATAAAAAAATAATGGCTAATAATTTTTTTTCCAATTAGTTCCATTGATATTATCCAAAGAGGGGGACTACTTGATAATTATTTATTTGAATAATTATAACTGTCTTTAAAACAAAGCTTATTTTGAAATCCAATATTATAGGTATGAATTATATCATTTATATATCATGTCAATAAAATATAATAAGATTTAGTATATATTTCACAATATATATCTACTGAACTGAAATTTAAATAATCCGAAATTAATGACTTTTAATGCATTTTCAAAAAATATTTAAATTATATAAAATATGAATGTTAGACCACTTTCATCCAATAACATTCCTATAAAATTATTTTTCAATATACAAATTTATTTGAATTTTTAAAAGAAAATTTCTTGTTAAGATTGTCAAGTATTCTCTTCTCCTAATGAAGATGGAAGCTCATCTAAAACAACAATATTTTTTAAAAAAGGAATGGAAAATTATTATTACTACAGTTATTTTTTAAGCTTTAATCCGAAAAAAATTATTTGAATGAAAATAAAGTTAACTTTTTAAATAATTAACTCGTATAAAAAAAGATCATGTATTCAGCAAATTTTAAACACAACTGAATATCTTTGCCTAAATGATAAAATTATAACTAATGAAAAATAAAATGATAAAACTTATGAAAATTTTCCTACGTGAAAACAAAAAAATAATTGTATTATTTTGAAGACACGATGGAGATATTAAAAAATGAAATCATTTAAATCCTCCTTTATTTGTTTTATTTCAAAAGATAAATATTTGAATATATAACCCATATTTTAAAAACTAATCTATTGTCAAATGTATATCCATGTTATAATTACATCATGAATATTAGATCTTGTGAAATTGTTTTTGAATTTTCGATTGCTCTGATTAGGTCATGAATCTCTCTTTTTCTTTTATTTTCATTGAAAATTTTCCCTAATTAGCAGACACGCTTGCATTTAGTGACGGAGGTAGAAAAAATATTGAGCGGTGTTAATAGATTTTGTAAATAATATTGATTACATTTATATATTTATAAGATTACTTTATTAAATTTAGTGGGGCCATTTGATCCCAAATATTATAACGTGGCTCAACCACTGCTTGCATCTTGTTAGTACTAAAATTATATTATATTTGATCTAAATGGTGAGATGATTTATGTTTTTTTGTTATGATTATGATTTTTTGTAAAATGTTAGTGGAACTAGTTAATTATTGATTCAGTGTCTATGAAATCTGTGAAGCATGTTAAAAATAGGCATAATCTTATAATTATTTTGAATTATTTATTATTTGGTGTTTCAAAAAAATAATTTAATCAAGCATATATTCATAATTTTTTGTTAACCCTACTACATTGTGAGTCTATGGTATTTGTTACCGTCTACATATATGGAGTAGACACTAAACGTATTTTTTTTTTCCTAGTAATGGAATTGAATTCCATCAAAATTTTGATTCCAGTGACAATGACAATAATCTTCATATAGAAGGTCATAACTTGAGAATCCAAATGAAGAATTTTTCATGAATATTTAAAGTTGAGTGATTTTGACTTTCATTTTTATCTAAAAAAATCCATCAAAACCATCCGTTTTATTGGTTTCAAAAACCAACGAAACCAGGCAATATTAGCGATATAAATAAATCAGATAGTTACGGATAATCGTCAAATCGTATCCTTTTTATTTTCTAATTTTCAGATACCGATTTGGATATAGATAGTCTCAGGTACGAATATGGATCAAATATTAAATAAATACGAATATAGATTAAATATTAAACGAATATGTATACAAATATGGATATATTTTGGACATTAAATAATAATATCACACATATCATTAAAAAATAATCACATGATATTTTTCATGATAAAGTCACTAGTTAGAAAAATTAAATATTAATTACAAAAATTAACAACTAGTTATCATTATATTATTAATTAAATTGTATCAGGAAATTACAAAAAAAATAAAAATATGAGCCCAAATTAGATCTAAAATTAATTAGATTTGTAATCTACATCAAAAACTCAACTGAAAGACACATAATGAGTTTTTTAAACAGATATCCGAATTTCAAAAAAATTCGGTTCCAAATAATTATTCAAATCCGTATCTATATTTGATTTCAAATTGAAAATCGTATCCGTATCTATAAAAAGATTATCCGCATCCGATAATATCCTTATCCGAATATCCAATTTTATTATTTTTTCAAATATAAATTTAAATAAAATCGTATAATATCCAATCCGTTTACATCCTTCAGGCGATATACACCCATAGTTTAGATAATTGAATAAGCAGAATTCCTTCTAGACTAATTTTGAATTTCGGAAAAAATTAAATGTCGTAGCCGATGCAATTTTATTGTAGCCGTTACGATTTTGCTCGACTGAATGAGCATTTACCACAAAAATTTGTACACTCTGCAAGTGTGAAAAGAAAAGATACAAATCTACTGGAATCCGAGCACAATCTGAACCGTTGGATATAAAACGTGCGTGTCATGCCGTGTCATATTAATATACGGCGTGTCACAGTACGGTACGATTAGATCACGGCATGCTTCGTGTCGATTCAATACGTCATGCTAAATATGACATATATTAACCGTGCCGTATCAAGTCGAAACGCCATGCTATACATGTCTTAATCGGTGCTAAACGTGTTTGGTGGGAAAAAAATTCGAAAAAATCGGAAAAAATTGTAAAAAATTTGGAAAAATCTTAAAAAAAAATAAAAAATTCAAAAAAAATTCAATTTATTTGCTACTAAAAAAAGCAAACAAATAATTGGAAAAAAATTATAAAAACTTTTGTAAAAATTGAAAAAAAATATAAAAATCCGATTTTTTTTGAAAAATCTGAAAAACATTTTTAAAGAATTAAAAAATTATTTTAAAAAAATTAAAAAAATTACTTTTAAAATATTTTATTTTTCAAATTTCTCCTCCGAAATTATTTTCTTATTTTAAATTGAACTGTATTTACTTGGGTATATTATTTTTAGGATGTTTAACATTGCTAAGGAGATGAAGGTACTGCGGGGTACCCAAATTGGGGACAAATATCATATTAGCCTATTTTTTAGTCCTCATTATAAAATCTCGCCAATAATTTATAAAATCAACCGTCCAATCAACATCGGCCTACAATCCGTGCATACCATGTCTATCCGTGCTAAACGTGCCTATCCGTGCCTAACCGTGACTATTCGTACCAAATGTGCCTACACGTGCCTACGCGTATCTACGCATGTTCTTGTTCCGTGTCATGTCGCCCTTTATCTGTGCGTGTTGTGTTGTGTCTACAGTGACGAAAACTGAAACGGCACGACGCACGACACGTATAACACGGGACGTGTTGACATGCCGTGCCGTACCGTATTTTGACACGGCGTATTGTTTTTAATTCCCTAAATACGGCAATACACTTTGTAGAAGTTTCCTTGGTGCATTTCCCTTAACCTAATGGTCATTTATTGCAGTACAAAATGAATAAACCCCTAAAAAAAAATTAGATAATTACATTGATATATTAGCTGGTATCCATTGTGCTGATATCTCCGATGTCTTTCCTCCTCTATATAATGTTCCTCGGTGTCTTCTCATATTCAATCAAAATAAGAAGAAAATAAAGAGGAAGATGAAATAATTCCTTCCCCTTTTCCCACAAATTTTATAAAATCTAGCCATGGCTATAGTTGGTTGATGCAGAAAGAGAGAAGGATTGAAGAAAATTGGAGAGGGGGACAAGTGTGGAAGATATACCTAGCTAGTATATCACGAACTTAATTTGAAATTTGGAGAAAGAAATTAATGAAAATGAAATTAAGTAGAAATAAAAGGGAAAAAAATGAAATAATGAGTAAAATTGATAAAATAAGAGTTCTCACAAAATTGTTCTAATCTTATAATTTGGCAGCTGGCCTTCTTATCACTACTAAAAGACGAGATAACAATAAAACAAATTTATAAAAGATAAAAAGAATCCAGAGCTTGAGCAGGGAATAACTCTTCAGAACAATTTCTAGCTGTGATTTGACTCTTCTCCAGTCTAATCCTCTCTATTTCATCCCTTAATCGAATTAACAATCAGGATCCACTTTTTAACTTTTTAGTGTCTTCTTCTATTTGGGCCGTTTCTCTTGCCTCATCCTCACTCCAGCTAAGCTCATTTTTATTTATTTCTGTCTCTTGCATTTTAATGGGCCGTGAATTGAAGCCCATCTTTCTTTTTTTTTACTTCTTGCTCTTTGACTGAGTCAAAGCTTGCTATAGCTACCATGTAATTGAATTCTGTAGCTGACATAGTACGGAATTTATTTTTTTTTCTTTTAGTTCTCTTTTGAATGAAATTACAATTTTTTATAGGAGTAATTATGTTTTTTTTATTTGGTTTAACATAGATTAGATTGTACGGTCCAAGTTGGGTTGAAAATTAAATTCACTACGTTGAATCTCTTATGAAGTATTTCAATCAAGTTTTATATGTTGAACATATTTCTTTATAGTATATAGTGAAGAACAAAAAAATAAATGTTGTAAGTGATGCTGACAAATAATGGATATTTCAAAATCTGACGCACACATTAAAAAGAAAAAAAAAGAAAGAAAGAAAATATAACTAAAAGATGATCAAACAAAAAAAAAATTAGAATAGATATGGAGTGTCACAAGTCATGTGCAGAAGGAAAATAAATTCAATTAACGTGCAATTTTTTTTTGCATAATTAAAACAATCATTTTGTCCTTGAAAAAGGAAATATATGTTATCAATTGTTGAATTGTAAAACACAAGCAATGTTTTAGTTAAATTATATTCTACCGCCGATACCGCAAACAATGATTGCGTGATATGTTTAAATATCTTTGCAATTACTTTAGAGCTCATGACTAATGTGTAGGAAGATTTTGTCAAATTAACATTTTTATTGATTGGGATATCTTTTTCTTACTAAATTCTCAAAGTTCATCATAATTTTCTTTTTGAAACTTATCATCATTCTTCTGAAACATTTATGGTATATAAGACTAGTACTTCTGATGGTCAAAAGTAGAGGTGAAAAGATATTGAGATGGAAAATAGATTTGTATGGTATTTTTTGTTTTGCAGAAAATATATGGTAGAATGTATAGCTGGTGTATACATCAAATAGTTCGCAATGTCACTCCAAAGTAAGAAAGAGATGAATATCTATATTTAATATCTATATCACATTTAGTTTGTATTTATTCAATTTTTTTTTCTAAATATGTGTAATTTGAAAATTTTAGTTCGAAACTAACCATATATATGACAAGCATATATATATCAAAAATACAAAAGAAGAAAATGAAAGAGATTGGTCTAGGTATGACTCAAGCACAGAAATTAGTCGACAATGGACCTAACTAGTTCGGTATGAAGTTTGAAACTAAGTTCCTTTTTACATGCCAGTTTTGTTCAAGCTAGCCTTAAGCTTGAAGCTAATTTTGGCCCTTCCATTGAGAGATGATCTATACACCATTTGAACTTATCGCAAAACTGTTACGTAATTTTGTCACGCGGCATTTTGTTGTTGTTTCAAAGTTCAAATGTTTTGTTGTTCTTTCTCTTTGAAGGAAGTGAGTTTAGAAAGTGTACATGACTCAGTCTCAGATTTCAGTACCGTACTGGTTAGTTCCTTTGTCGTTCTGTATTAGCCATCATCAATCCTTCTTTTTCTTTTATTATTTTTGCTTCTTATAAAAAAGTTAGTTCCATTAAAACAACAATTAAAGTTTTTGAGATAAATAGACATCATTGACATGCCAAAAACCAAAACAAAGAATAAGCAAGAGTTAAAAAAAAAATGTAAGACAAGCATTGATTATTTCATCTTAAGATAAACTCAGTAGAGTTAAGAGTATGCTTAGGAGAGATTTTCCGATCTATGTTCTAAATCAAATGCAAGTGCTTATATATATACCTATGGGATGAACGTGCAGTCTCAAATCTCAACTTTACATGATGCTCCTACCCCAATAGGGAAGATTATCATTTGAGCTGATGTATCAGGTTTAGCTAGAATTTGTGATGGCTACATATTGAGGAGAGCTGGAAAGAAAAGGAAACCGAGACGGAACCCAGAAATAGTTTTTGCATAAGAGGTGATTGTATTTGTTCTCTCTACTTTTAGTTATTATATATACATCAAATTTAGTTTATGGGAAGCTACTACAAAACTAGAAAAGGGGAGTTTGATTGCAGGCATGATGAATTGAAGATCCACCAAAATGGTATTTTTCTTGATTGCAAATATTTTTATATCAAGTTTCTCTCATATGTAGGTACAAATATACATATTACTTTTACATGCCATACCGGTCTACACTGGAGCTGGGCAATTCTGGTCCTTGGACTCAAAGATGATAGTGCTATCAATTTGAAATTTTGAACTTATTTAGCAACCAACAATTTGTAATGATTCTTTCAACAAAGAGCGAGTTCAGGAATTGTTGTCTCAGATTCTGGTACCTGATAATTTTTCTCACTATGTGATATTTTGGCTTCTCATCGTGTCAAGAACCTTCGGCTGTACCATCCTTGGCGATATTAGACATTTTTGGTATACAAGCAGAGGTCAGAAGAGGACAACAAAAGCTTCGATTGTACCAGCTTCGTTTGGGCATTATATCTACTGAGTTTTATGTATGGAGATGATTTGGTTTTTTTCTTTTTTCTTTTTGAGATCTGTCTGAAGATTACTAAACTTCAGCTTCTAAAGAGTATGTCTGGGAGAATGTTTCCATCCATATTTCTGAATTAAATGCTAGTTTAAGATTTTTCTTTTTCAGGTAGTTGCTCCAATCTCCATTAAAACTTCTTAGTAGTCAATATCTTCATCAAAATACTAAAATAATCTATTTTACCATCAAAATAATACATTATTTCTTTTATCTTTTTTTCTCATTGTTTCTGTTATGAGCCTTTTATCAAAAATAGAATTAATTCGTATGTCCTTTTTACTCATCGAATTTTGGAACCACATAAAAAAAATAGAAAACAATTTAACCATCGTTGTACAGAACTGCATTGCTTTGGTATGGTAAGGGCAAACTAGCATAGTTTATATCAACTCATTATCAGTTGTTATCAATGCTTTAGAGCAGAGAAATTAAAATTTTAGTATACCAAATGAGGAGGATATAGATCACAGAACATAGAAGGATACTGCTTAACGGCTCAGACCAGAAGTTATACCAGGGAATATGTAGCATAGAAATCCAACTTCTCTTTCTTGATCACTTGTAAAATGGAGACTGCTACTTCTGAATCTTAACCTAAATTGGGCAACAACACTTGAAAGAAATAATAAAGAAGATAATAGTGGGGTTTCCAGGAGAACTTATTTTTATTATCAAAATAATTACACAGCTTTAACCAGGCCAGTTCAAACAACAAAGCATATTATAAGATATTCCAGTTCCCAAAATTTGTTATATCCGATATACACCTGTAACATCTTCATATCTAACTAATCTTTGAAAATATACAATGAAAATTTCAATCCTACTAAAAATCTTCAGAGCATCTTTATGACCCACAGCTTATACTTTGGCATGTACAAATACACAACACATGGTCCAACCAGATCCATGTCAGACAACTTCTTGCAAACCCTAATATAAGGTTCAATATCGCCTGTTTCTAGCATAATTTTCCTCAGACCCTGCACAACTGCAGCCCGGTCCAAATACTCAGGCAAAAGCCCAGAATCAAGCATCTGTACCAGGATATCTGATGCATCCAGATAAAGCCCACCTTTCATGTAACCTCTTAATAGCCAAGAAAGTGTTTTTTTCCTGCTAATCGGGCTAATAGACTCAACCCCGATTAGCAACCTACGAACGGCGCTTGTCTCATTTTGAGATGCGCAGATTGCCAAGACAATGTCAAAAATCTGTCTATCAGGTTCTTTTCCTGATAACTTCATTTGCCAGAGCTGGCGCTCAGCCTCCAACCCACGACCAGCACATGTGTAAAGAGAAAGTAGCCTTTCATGGACCAAACCAGGAATATTATCATTTTTTCCTTCTAGTAAAGCCCATTGCGACAGCATCTTTGCTTTTGAAATTAGGCTAGACTGGTACTGCTCAATAGTGAAGAGGGTGTGGGTATCAAGTTCAGCTACCTGACCCGATTTGATGAAGCTGTTCAATTTACGTATGTTTTTGGAGAACTCCTTTTGTTCTTTGACTAATGCAGTCAAACCGATTAGATAGCTGTAAACTTCAGGTTTTAAACCGGTTTCCTTGAACTCAATAACCAGCTTGACAGCATCCACATAATCTCCATCCACCTATTATACATAAATAATTACCTGAATTAAGAAAACTACACCGCAGTAAAGATATTTTAAATATCCGTTGGCCTTTTCTAATTTACTAGAGGTGCTACACTATATAGGTTACTCGATGCCTGGTCAGAATTTGAACCAGACCTGGACCTACCAGAAAACAGTCAGCGTATGGGTACAAAAGTTCTGGCAAATAAGGCAACTGCAACTGATAATATTAGTAAAAGAAAATGATGAAATCTTAAAAAGATATTAATTGGTAAACTTAAACTTCATAAAAAAAGATAGTTTCATTCAAATAATGAGGGAATATGCTGAGCATAATTTCCAAAATAAAATTCATACTATCCTATGTTCTCTTTGAATCACAATTTGCCAAAATCAGCTTTTAGAACTCTCTCCCTCTCTCCCTCCCTAAAGTTGGTATTGCAAGAAACTCCTCATGCAGGGCATACTCGGGTAACTCCTGATGACATATTTCTAATAAGAAATATCAAAAAATGTATTCTATTTTGGCTGAGAGCATGGTCTAGACTTTGTCAAATCATGAACAGAAGCATAGAACAATATGGGATAGTGAATTAACCATAACAAGTCAAATAACGTGCCAGCCCAACATTCAGTTCTATCCATCCAAGACCAAACCCGGTAAAAATAATCTTATATAGGGTTTTAATTTGGAACTCAAAAACTTTTATGGTTGGTTGCTATGTCAGTCCTAGCCTCACAAGATTTAACTCGGTAAAGAGGTAAAGTGGTCATTAAATTCTCAAGAAGTGATAATGTCAAATCATTTTTTCTAATGTACATAGTAAAGACTAATCAGACAGTTATATAGCCTATTTCAATTGTTCAATCATTTTAACTTGTCTACTTGATACGGTTCAAGGACTTAATGACTCCTATGTTAATTGAGTTCCATCATCTATGCATCTAATTAAATAAACTAAGTGGCTAGAAATAAAAGGAAAAAATGTTACCATCATTTTCCACGCGAGATATCCAACGGGCCCACCCTTCTCTCCCTCCCGATTTCCATCTCCAATCTTGTAGCCACCCACTCCACCCCGCCTCATGACTTCCTTCACAAACTCAACTGCCATATCTTTCCTTCCCCTCTCCCAATACAGACTCACCACTTTCTCCACCAAGCTAAACCCTGGTTCAACGCCCACACACTCCATCTCTCCGATCAATGCTACCACGTCAACAACCCCACAATTGGTGTCTATTAGCCGTTCGATCCATCCACAAGCAATAGAGACCATCAATTCCATGGTCTCTCCATCCACACGATTCTCCTTCCTCAGCCAATCAAACACCTCCAGTGCACAGTACGAGTCCCTCCCCTCCTGCGCAAAGTAAACTAGCACCAACTGAAGCTCGCGCGATGACAATCGTTCGATCATGTCAGTGAGTACATCTGACGGGTCACGGGTCATACTCTCCAGCTCTTCAATCGCTTCATAAAAACCCTCCCCCATCTCTTCCTCTTTGTATGGAGCGATAATCGGGTCGAATCGGACCGATTTAGGGGGGTTGAGGCGGAGTTGCTTAAACTTAGGGTTTTGAAGGTAGGAGACGGAAGCATGGACGCTTATGTGGCATGGCGAGAGGGTTATCAGGCGGAGGTGGCGGTGGCATCGGAGGGAAGAATGGATTGGCGGAGAAAGAGCCATGGCAAGGACTTTGGATTATGTAAATTCAAGAATCAGCCATGATCAAAGGGTTTAAGATAAGAAGCCAGTAACACGACTTCAATCTGTTTATTCAATTCTCAATTTTGGATAGGATTGATCCCGTTTTATTCTATTTTATTTGGATGAGGGAGCATGGATTATTTGGATTGTGGAAAAAATTTTGGTCTTAAACCTTTTTTTTCTTTTTTGTTTTTTTTTTGTTCGGGGGTTGCTGTCTGAGCGGTGGAGGGGAGAGAGAGAGGAGACGTGTCCGAAGAAACAACAGAGAGACGTTTAAAGAAAAAAACAAAGAAACAAACAGAGATGGGGGTTAAAGGAAGCACCATATTTTGGTCCGATGGGAAAAATCACCGTTGGATCATAAAATCTGATAATTCGCACGATTATTAAAGCGTAGAGCGAAACTTTTGTGCGAATCTTAATTCCATCGAACGGTTTTTTCCATCGGATCAAAATTTGATCCAATGGGCGTCGGAACTCCCCCCGTTTCCGGAAAGGGAATTAATTAAAAGGAAAGTGTAGTGTGTGGTGAACTGTGGTTGGTGGATGGTGTGGGCCGGGGACGGTTTGGGGCCCAGAGCATTGTATGCATCATTGTATCAAGCAGAGGAGTCCAACGTCCAATGGATAAGAATTTGGTCCAACGAATCAAAAAACCGTCAGATGACATTATGATTCCCACAAAAGTTTCGGTCCACGCATTAATAATCATACAAGTTGTCAGATTTGATGATCCAACGATGATTTCTCTCATCGTTCGATGCCGCCCGTTCCATCATTGTATCACGCGATTGTTATTTATAAGTGTTTTTTGGGCTTAAAGAATGGAGGCCCAAAGAAGGAAGGAACTTCGATAAAATGGGCTCGGTTGCTTCTCCTTTTATGATTTTTTTTTTTATTTTTTCCCAATTTTTTTACGCACAGGTACCAATGCTGAGTTTGATTTGAACCGCATTTCGCGAAGCTCTGAGAACTGAGAAGAGAGAGAGAGAGATGGGGCGAACGCCGAGACCGATGGTACAGGATGATTATGAGGTAATATTCTTTTAATTTTCCTTATTTGTTCGTATCTTCGTTTCGTTGATTCGTTCTTAGTGAAATTGTAGATTTTAGTTTGACGAATGAACAATTAATTGAGATTGGGGGGTTATCACACCTAAGCTATTCTGATCTCGCTGATTGTGAAAGGAACTGAAATATTCTTTTTTGATTTAGCAAATTGGGACTGTTTTCAGAGTATTATGTAATTTCAGAGAAGCATGACACGCAGAATATGTCCTACTGACTTCTGATTATACAAATTTCCTTGAATTTTTTGTACAATTGTCAATTTTGAAATAAGTGTATCAGTTTTCAAACTTCTATATAGACAGATCAGAAGAAACAAGCAGCTGCTGACGTGCTGACGCACTATTCGCAATTCGCAATGGTGTGCATTGGAGAAGGTGTCAGACCGGTTGATCTGAGGTTACACCTCATGAAGGTACTTTTGTAATTTGTTGATAAATTGATACAAAGTTGCTTTATTTTATTTAATTGAAGGAGTCAGAAGTGAAGGATAATACTGTACTGGGCAATATCATGTATTGGTACCAGTTAGTGGAGGCTGTACTGTACACATATAGGCTCTTGTACCAGTTGTGTCACAGTAGGAGTTAAGACCCTGGATTGAATAATTTCTATATGTATGGCCCAATTGA
The DNA here is from genome assembly GCA_037678475.1 of x Bolboschoenoplectus mariqueter. NCBI lineage: Eukaryota > Viridiplantae > Streptophyta > Magnoliopsida > Poales > Cyperaceae > x Bolboschoenoplectus > x Bolboschoenoplectus mariqueter. The sequence goes on along the minus strand of CM075236.1, from coordinate 1,380,248 downwards.
GTTCTATTTTTGCAAAATTTCAATTGAATAAAAACACAATTAAAGATTGCAAAATGGCTCTCTGAAGGTAGTGATAGTAATTAGGCAACATAATTCTTGTTTAATGGATAGAGATCTGCTAAAATAGTATGAATGGAAGAAAAAAATTGTTACTGTTAGAAACTAAGTCAAAAAAAGTTATACTAAATCAGATGTATGAGTTATACCGATAAAAAGCATATAGAAAACTATGAAAGATAGCAGCGCCACAAGGTTAGTGGTAAACAGATCGAGGTATATAGTGGCTCATTCCTGATGTTTAGTTCTTTAGTATTTTGTCATTTTGCTATCTATTTTTTTTTTCATTTTCAGTGTTTTCCAATGACATCCAACCTAAGTAATTATATTCCAATAACCATTTTCTACTAGGTTATACAAGGTATCTTTATTTTTTGAGTTGACAAATATTTTTTTTTCAGGAAATTTCTGGGTTGCCGACAGCTTTAAAGAAAGAGCCGGTGCCTGTAGCTGCATCATCAGATTCAGCTGGAGAACCATCGTCCTCTGGCTCAAGTAAAGGGGAGAGAACCTGAATTGCTATTAGCATAAAGTTTGAAAATATCAGTACTCAATAATGTAAATTCCAACGGTGCATTTGTTTGTTTTGGGAAACAATCCAATTTCAGTGTGGTTTACAACTGGTATAAATAGGAAATTAGAAAACTGCATAGGACTTGTTGGTCATGGCAGTTGCTTAAATAATGCCTAACATCATTCATGCTACCAAGCACCAAATTGCAATCTACACTGTACTGGTAAAGGACAGAATAAATTGCTCAAAACATCAAACATCAACTGTGGTTCCCAATTATTCTATTTGATTGTTTTAATTTATTTCATTCTGTATCAATTACAAAGAGCTGGTTTTGTACTAGTATTTATGTCCGATTATTTTACCGATAAGGTACTCTCGATACATGCAATATACAACTGAGAGTAAAGGTGAGAAGTTTAGTTTTCATCAAAGTTTTAAACTACTCGCGATATATGCAATATGCAAAAGATTATAATATTTGTATTTCGATTGAAATGCAAATGACACAAACCATACTTTATAGTACGAACACTTGTATTTTGATAGAAATACAAATGGATAACAATTTTACTATTTTATAATTTTTTTCACTATACAAATGACACAAATCATAGTTTTTTGTGTTCAAAGGTTGATCCAAATCGATCAATATAATTCAGATATCAGACCATTTTGGATAACAATTTTACCGAACTTTTTACTATATTTTTGAAGATTTAAATAACTGTCTCATTTTCTTTTAAATAAGAATTCTCATTAATTCTAACATCTATTTCTCTTTTGGAAAATTGTTCTATATTGATATATAATTTTTTAAACGTGTAACAAAAGGCTGCTTCTTGAATTTTCTACGCCCTCCCTTATTTTGATCCAAATTAAAAACCCGTTAACTAATAAAGCCCAAATCGATTACTCCCCATAAACTGTTAAAAACTCTGCTGGCGATGTTTCTTCTTTATTTTTTAGCCCGTTGGCCTAATTGGAAGAATTATCTATCTTTCAAGATCCAAACATACAAGAAAAATCATTTCAAAATTTTCACAGAAAGGAACTGAAGAAACTAGTATCTCACTTAATATCTCAAGAAAGGAAGTCTCACTAGTAGAATCTCTCTTGCGAAAATGTCGACCTCCAACGATGGCAGTCTAACGCCTCGATCGCAGGTGAAGCAAACTACTCTCTTCTCTCTCTCTCTCTCTCGGTTTCTTTATCAATTTACCTCTCGAAATGCCACCTAGCTAATTTCGACAACCACAGCACGCATCGAACTGCTTCGACGACCTTCTAGACAGTATAATCGCTGACGTGTCGTCGGAGTGTCATCGGATCGCTCGTCTGGGATTGGATCGGAGTCTCGAGGCGGAGGAGGAGGAGCTGCGTCTCTCTCAGCTGTCGGACTCGGCACGTGGCGCTGCCGGAGCTGAGGGGAGTAGCAAGCACGGGGTGGATATATTCGGACAGTCTCATCCAGCTGTTGCCAGTGACATTTTCGAGTGCATGAATTGCGGCCGTCCGATCGTTGCCGGACGGTTTGCTCCTCATCTAGAGAAGTGCATGGGGAAGGTATCTTTTTCCATTCTTCTTAACCTCTTAATCAGAGTAATCAATTAAGTACTCTAATTATCTTCTCCATTCTTCTTAATTGTAGTAATTGTTTTAAGTATTCTAATTATCTTTTCACAATGCTACCTTATATCTATACTATTATGATGTGAACTCTTTGTATCCATATGTAATGAAAACCTTCTCAATGCCAATCGGCAAGCCTATCTGGTCTCCTGATTTACATGAATCTAATATAGATGATTTGTTTGGTTTTATCGAAGCTTATGTGATATGTCCTTAATAACCTTAATCAGAGTAATCAATAGTACTATTGAGTGCTATCAGCAGATAGAGTAAGACTGTAGCACCTGTACCAGCAGTAAGCTAGTTTGTACCACTGGTAGAGTTTCCCTGACCAGTGTGTGTGTACTGTACCGGGCACTTTTATAAAATACTCATTTTTTCAAAGTTTCAACAAATTACCGTTCCTTCAAAATATTTGCCACGTTGCCCTTGTGAGACTCAATTCTATTCCCAACCTCCTCTTTTATTTACTGTCTTCTTACATGCTTACACCAAAAGCTCTAATATAAAGAGGGAGAATGCCCTGCTTAAAAGTGCTACTCTGTAAAATGAAAAACAACATCTCAACATTATGTGCTTCATGCTTCTTTTCTATATGAATCACCCAATGTTACATTCTTTACTCTTTTTTTATTCATGAAAGTTAGCTATTTAAGGAAATACAAGAGCTACCAATCGAGTAAAATCATCACATAGTCTAAGCAAAATCTTTGAGGAAAAAACAGTGGATAATGATTAGTTAAATTTTTTTAATTATTATAACTGTTATTATACTTTTAGGTTTTGTATCTACTGAGATATTCAACCCCGTTTCCATGTATATATCACTGTTTTTCAATCTGACATGGGTAGTGTTCAAGTACTAATGTACCAACCAAGTTTGGTCAAGCAGCCAAATTAGCTTGATGCGTTAATTGTAATAATCACAAGTATATACCTCCTTTTGTTTAACAGTTCGTCCATGTCTCTGGAAATTCTAGATTTTGTACAAAAAATTGTAAAATCTAGAAATGTTAATTTTCACCTGAAAAAATACATCTTTAAAGAACAGAACTTCAATGGAACTTCAATTTAACCAAAGTTTGTCAGTAATTCAGTATTATACAATGGCCATGCGTTTAAGCTTTGGTGTTTGCAATACTGTGATTTTGGAGAAAAAACTAGAGATTAGACAGAGCTGCAATGTGAGAAATTACTTGTATAAATTTTTCTCCTAATCTGACCTATGATGATGCATACTCTCTCCTTCTTTCTTCTGGTAGGCTGGTGCTTCCATCTTCTCGCATTTGCTATTCAAAAAGGACATTTCATACTTCTTTTTGCTCATTCACTTTGACAAAAGTGGTTTAGTTTTCAAATTTATAACTGCTTGGCTGCTTGCATGGGTAATGAGAGGAGGGATGTTGGTTTTACAATTTTGGGTCTGCAAGGACAATTTGGCAAAATATTTCGAAGCAAGAATATATTTTTGAACTTCTGAAAAATAAGGGCATTTTGTAAAATTGCCCGTACTTTACCAGTACTATTAGAGATGGGTGAAAAGTGTTCCCGCGGTGGTCTAATATATAGAACAACTGATTTGCACTTTGGCGAAATAAATTAACTCCATAAAGATGTGAATTTACATAAAAAAGAAATTTGGGCACGAAGTCATTGTATCTTATGCCTGCTATTGTAATACCATGCTGGTACCTGACTGGTCTGGTTTCACCAACCATCTTGATTTCTTGATTTGAAATGTAGCCTGTTACTGACTTGTAGGGAAGGAATGCACGCAGTAAGGCAACTAGAAGCAGTACAGTTACAAGAAGCAGACATTCGCGTGGTAGTCCAGTTTCTGTTTATGCCCCTTACTCGACCAGTGGGCAGAGAGCCCCAAATGGTACCGTCAGTGGCGTCAGTGAGGATCCTTCAGAGTATAATATTGAGGAACAATAAGGCACTCTTTATCATGTAAATGTGATCCTGAGTAGTTACAGATTATGCTCTTGTTATATTAGTTACAGGTTCTGATACTCTTGTTCTGTTAGTGAAGTCATTTGTATAGTATCAGTTTTGTCGTTATTTGCTCCCGGTATTTTCCATAATTTCTTGTAGGCTGAATTTTCTTGACTTGCTTATTGTAAGATAAAGTGTTGTCGTTCTTTGTACAATTGGATTCTTGAGCTTATTGTAAAATTGTTCCTGGTATTTCAAATAAGAGTAGCTATACCTATATCTAAATTACTACTAACCAGAGCAGTTGTTTCAAGTTCATAAACCAAACAACCTGATTTTAATCCGAAATTAGTGCGCCAACTAATTATGGATAGGGATCGTTGTACATTTTGGATTTTCTACCTGCTGAAACGGGTCCCTTAAGGGTAAATGTAAAAAATGTTCTCATGAAAAAAGAGCTATTTTGGGCCTGATAATTTCCTTGTGGAATGTATAATTATGGATTGTTAACTAATCAGACAATAATTCAATAAGAATTAGCTACCAGAAAAGTGATGTGTAATTACTGACAGATACACATTTTGTGAAGGGATTGCTTATTGATTTTATAACTAATAGAGTGTATAAAATTTGAAGTAAACGGTTGTTTATCTTTCTTTTGTTCATTTATTCAAGCAATCCAAGTCTTGCCAGTCTCAACTCTTGTTGTAACACTTCTACAAGTATGTACGGATACAAAAGCAAAAGTTTTTAAATGCCATCAGATAAAAGAACTAATGTGATTGGCTTCTCACAAATAACCTAATTTATGTCCTTTATATATTAATTAATATATTTGTACTAAAGCAAACATGCATATATATAAAATATTATGCACTTTTTAAAAAAAAAATGTATTTACAATGTGTTATGTGTGTCAATTGACAGTTATAATCCATTTAATTTGCATCTACGATCCTAAAATCACCAAAACTCGTGGATAATCTTGAACTTCGGTTGTTTTTATATTGAGGCATTAATTTGTGTAAATTAAATAGATACATCAAATATTATGTATACAATTCTTGAAAAATGCATTTACAATACTTTGTACTTGTCCAATGACATTAATTAATCAATTTTGATTGCATTTACGATTCTAAAATCACTGAAATTCACAAATCATTTTTATAAAGTTTAATGCTCATTCAATACAACAAGTTCAATGCCTCCGCCTCCAGCCTCCTCTTCATTAGAGATATCCTTCTAATAGAAACTTCTCATCATTTAATCTTCTATTAAATATTGAAATGACTAATTTAATTGCCCTTTCTTTAATATAGAGATATCCTTCTAATAGAAACAAAGATATGATGTAAATAGTAAGACTTCTATTTGTTAGAGACATTTTTTGAATGAGAGCTGATACACAGATACAGTTATTGATACTGTCATCAATACAACATTTATTATACACATTAAATGAGTTATTATATATGTTAATGATTTTATTACGTAAATTCATTTTGTACGGTACTGTCATTATGCTACTTAAATGAGTTATTATACATATTAATGACTTTATTATGTAAACTTATTTTGTACAATATTATCATTATGTAATTTAAATAAGTTATTATGCATATTATTAAGTTAAATAATAAAAATATTATACATAAAAAAATCATTAATATGCATAATAACTCATTTAATGTGTATAATAAAATCCGTATTGATAACGGTATCAATAATGATATATCTTCATAACATTTTCCTTTTTGAATATTGTTTTTAAGAACGGAAACTCGGGTAATAGGATAAAATAAGGATTTTGTTCTTGCTTCTAACAAGGATTGGCTTGGAAACAGGATGCAAGTACTGGGGCTTTATTTTGCACTAAATGAAACTTCTCGTCTTCATTATAAGAGTAAAGTAATGCAATCGATAAGCACTTCACACTCAGAAAAAAAATCTAATCAAGCAGCAAATTATATGTAGAACTGGTAAAGGATCATGAGCCAAACATCTTTCCAAACTTTTAAGCTCTCAAATCCTGTAGCCTGACCACTAGTTCAGTATTCGTTTAAAAGTCCAGATCGAATTTTATTATTGGATCATGATTTAAGTTGGTTTAAAAGTAGGATATATATTTATATATAACTTCTGTAATGTGTTCCTGTGCTCTTCATCCAATATTCACCAATATGTGCGCCTCAATGTGGAGATATCTTGGAGTTGATTGAAGGAAACACAATTTGTTTCGTTATAAATTATAAGTTTGAGAATATTTGATAAATTGACATTAACCATTGGGTAAATTATATGAAACTATACGTACATTTTTCTCATTTACCTACCTCGGCTTTATTTGTTGATTCATCTGTTTGCTGGTCAGAAACTACGCTGTATATAATACAGAAATAAATTAGAAAAATGAAAGTCTGATTCTGATCCTGGTCGAACAGATATCGTACATGTTTTATGTTTCCGAGTTCCCATAACTCGTACCAGCATGCGCTTCTGATTTCTGATCCCAGTTAAAAAAAAAAAAGAAAAAAGAAAAGGCGCCAATAATTGAATCTTCTACATTGATCTTCTCGAAATGTGACGGTTCACTGAAACATGGAGCCCACAGGACTCCAGTTATTGATACTGGACGACGAAGCATTGGTGACGAGCGACTGACACATGGGGTCCACGCTGACTATTGTAGTTATATCATGCTAGACATGTGCAAATAGATCGTTACATGGTATACCGTACGAGTTTTGACCACAGAAGAACATCGATTTGAGAAGGCGGCTCCTACTAGTGGTGGTGGGGTGGTGTGGCCTTCACAGATTCCAAGCAACAGAGAGGTCAAACTTATTATGATGATGATACCTCTCTATCCAACACTTTTGCTTGCTTGCTTCCCCTATCCCTTACTATCCCTCTTTATGTTTGGATTCTCTACAAATTGTATGGAATAATGGAAGCAATCAGTTTGTTAAAAAGGGTGAAATTTGTGTCTCAAGAGCTTCTCCATCTTAGTTATTATAAAGATTGAATTTTGTTTATTATATTATTAATTTAATGTTTTTTATATATGAAGTTGTTAATTGGTAAAATGATAATTTCTGATTAGTAAAGAAAAAAAAATCTTTTGCAATAATAAAGATGAAGATGAGTCATGTCACTTATAGATGAATTGTAACTGATGATGTGATATTTTGAAAAAAAACTTGCTGATTTATAAATAGTAATAAATTAGTGTTGAATTTGCAATTGCAAGTAAATAGTCAAAATTAAAAAGTCATTTGTTAGTGGGATGGAGATGCACTTACTCATCCTTTTTTTATTGAGGAACTTAGTTAATGAGTTCCAATAGAAAATTATGACTATATATACTAGATTTTAATAAACTAAATCATGATAAAAATGGTTAATTTATATTAGAAAATTAAAAGTCAAGACATGTTATTTATTTTTTAAATAGCATATATACCAAGTCTGGATTGATTTGAAAGTCCTTTAAGTCTTTTGTCAAACCATTTAAAAATTTTAACAACATAATTTTAATGGTTTTTTTATGGATAATCAATCAAAATTTAAAGTGACTTAAATTTAATACACATTCTATCTAAATAATTGATAATATATATTTTTTAATTTGACAACATTTTTCAATATGTCAAATGAATATAATATAAAAACATATATCTACATTAGAATTAACCAAACAATATTTAAAGCTTGCAATTGGAGAACTATAACTCTTGTTTAATATTTGGATCTCTAATTATATGTACTTAAATTATTATTACGAACTATAGTATATGATCATAGTAATAAAAAAGTTATTGCATGAACTTATAAATTTTGTTAAGTGTACAACATAATTACCTTGTATGCCAGTATAGGTCTAAACATATTCCTCTTTTTCGATCTTCTTGTCACTAAAATTAAATTATTTTCCAGGATTCACTTTGAAAAAGAAAAAAACAGAAGTCAGATATATCACAAACCATTTGTCTTCAAAACGACGGTTCAGAAGAAATAGAGGACAAATCATTCAAGATTTTGACGATCCAGATCTAGTTGTAGCCCCATATCGTTCATATATGATTGGAGAGGATCACAAACCACACCATCAAAAGAGGAAAAAGACACCATCTAAGATCAGGCTAATTTAATGGCACCATGGGCCAAGGCAGCGCACGCTAAACGAAGGAATTGCGGCGAATGACATTGGCAAGTTTGCGTTGCGTAAAGTCCCAATGTATGTTTATCTAATCCACAGATATAAAATAGAGAGCTTATATATGTGTATATATATATACTTCATGAAGAGAATTTCCAGAAATTAAATTGAATAATAGACAAGCATAGGCTGATCAAAGCAGTTGTCGTGAAAACGGATTCTCTACCTACAAAAACAGTGGAACAATTAAGAAGAACGATTCACAGAGAGTGGTTTCGGAAAGCAAAGAAGCAATCTCAGTAGTGTCGTTTATAACTAGCTTTATTAAGTAACGTTTCCGTCTCTTGAAGAGTGAAGAATAGAAATAGTTAGAAGCAAGAGAAATTAGTTTCTCGAAAAGAATATGCGTAGCTTGGAATTGAGAAATCTCAAAGTAGATATCAAGCTCCCTTCCCTTATTTATTAGTCGGATCTGCTGCCGATATCTTTTTTAAAGGGAATCTATTTTCCAGTGGATTGGCTAGTTTGCGTTGCGTAAAGTCCCAATGTATGTTTATCTAATCCACAAATATAAAATAGAAAGCTTATATATATATATATGTGTATATATATATTGATATCGATTTTACGGATTAAATGAGTTATTATTTATATTAACGATTTTATTGTGTAACTTATTTATACAGTATTATTAAATTAAATAAATTATTATTTAAATTAATGATATTTGAGTTAAATAATAAAAATACTGAAAAATAAATTGCATAATAAAAATCGTTAATATGGATAATAATTTATTTCATAAAGATAATAAAGGTGATATAAATAATAGTATTGATAATAGTATCTCTCAAATATTTTCTTATAAAATATAAAAAAAATCAACGGAAATAAATAATTAATTATTTAATGGCTCCTCCCAAGCAGCAGAAGCATCCCCTGTTTGACAGTGTCTCTTTCATCCATGACAAGCCTCGCTACTTCCCCATGCACATTCATTGCTCAAGTCATGATCAGTACCATATCTATCTACGCATACACATCCATCATCCATCATGCATCGTCCATCATCCATCATCCATCATCCATCCATGGTATGAGTTATATATAAATTATTTCAACGTTCCAGAAGAAACCAAACCAAGGTGGATTTCCTGCTGTGTTATTTTACTGATAAAGGTCTCTTGGAATTTGTATCAGAGACCAGTACAACGACAGAGAGAACGCTCGCATAGTCGCATGCATGAGATGAGAGGCTGGCTACCTTAATAATTATTAGATGATGACTGTAAATAAGTAGTCTCCATGCATAGTGAAATTAAATTGACAGTTGAGAAGTAGAATTGACACAACATTGTTGGGATTTTTTGTAATATAGAGGGGGCTACTGTCCCCCAAACTACAACAAGTAGGTTTTTAAGTAGTATTAATGTTATATCTGAATTATTTGATTCCGACAATACTTCAGATTATTTTTTAGTTTTATGAATTATACATATTTATTCCGTATTATTTATAATTCTTTATTTATTTTTTTTTTGCAAATATCAATGTTTTGGTAAATTTTTTATTTACGAAACAGCAAACTATTTTTAAATTATATTTGTGTTGTACCCCAATCAAGAATTTTGAATATCACAAAATTATTCTCTGAATTTCGAACTTGTCACTGTATTCCAAACTCCCTCCGTTTATTTTGCTAGAGCATATGTAGTAAAAAGTTTGCAAAATATTCATTTCCAATACCTTTTCAAATTAAAAGATAAACATCTGAAATTTTCCAAATTATACATGATAAGTTTTTTACAAATTATTTCATATATTATATACACAATTTGTTTTCTTTCTTAAAATTTCCTAATTGATATATTTTTATGCATATAAGAAAGTAGACTATTTCTGAATTAAACTCGTATTATGTTCGAATCACAAACTTTAAACCTCATCAAATTATTCTCAAAATCTAAATTTGTCACTATGTGCTAGAGTCATATTCTAAAGATTGTATTTTTTTTTGGAAGTGTTACAATTCTACATAAATCATAAAAATTAAGTTCGGAAAAGAATTTAATTTCAAGAGATACAACATAAAAATTGTGTTTCGTGCAATAATATATTTCATTTGATGCCACATCATAGATTATTATATTTTAGAAGTTTCATATTAATTATTCCATCTAATTTTATCTACTTTCTATACAGGTTTTGATATGGTGTTTCCCATGTAATTTTTTTACGGTTTTTTCTCCAACGTAGTCTTTTGATTTTTCATATCTAAAATGAAATTTGGAACACTGATTAATAAAAGATAAAATAAATTGCATTCAATTTCCATATTCGTCATAAAAAGAACAGCACCATCAAAATTTAACACATATATTTACATTTAACAATTAGCTAAATTCCAATACTAAATTACTTTGTATACAAGAATGCAATTACGTGATTGTTTTTTTTTTTTTGACAAACTACATGACTGTGTTTAAACACAAACTATTTAAGAATTTAAACATTTAAATTAGAATTTACCAGATTTGTCTGAATAATTTATATTGAAATTAGTAAGATTAAAAGTACTATTTATGACAACTTTGAACACTTAAACTAGAAAGAAAACTTACCAGATGATTTAACTGAATAATTTATCTTGGAATTGTTAAGATCTACACATTTGTGAAACTACATATTTTTTTATGACATCATGAGATTGTCAGATTTTGCATGCAGCTAGAGCCCTTCTATTTTCCCAATCTGAATTCTCAACAAACAAGCAAATGAGGCCAAACAAACAAGAAAGAAGCATCCAAAACTGGCGCTGATCCATGATCGGTATCTGTGCTAGCTGCTGTTGCATCTTAATTTGGTTCCTTTCATCCGTGCCATGAACGCTGGCTTGAGGTTTCCCACATAACAATCCTAATATTACTGCATTACTATTAACCCAACGGGTTGGAATTTAAAACAAAAATAAAGAATTTCGTTAACCTGATATTTATTAATTTTTAATTTTTTTTATAAAATTTAAACATGCGTCTCTCTTCGTAAAAGAATAAGATTCATCGTCATTTGTACTAAGCTTAATTCACCAGATTGTTGGATCTATCAATCACTTTCATAGCTATACTTTTCTAAATAGAACTACAGTGATTGGATCCTCTGCAATGTATTATAATTTACTGGGTTTAATTTCTTGGCACAAGTGGAATATTAGGAGATATTTCCGGGGTTTTTTTTTTACTGTCATACTAACGGTAGTTTGGTTTTAGTTGTAATGAAAATATTTTTGACATTTAGTTGTCACGTAAATTCAATATGAAAATGAAATTAAAAAAAAAGATATAGTCTATAATTATAATGATAATAATAGTACACAAAAGATGTTAAGTATTCAAGCTTTCTAGCTATGTCATGATATGATCTCAATAGTTAATTTTGTTTCTCTTTAATAATTTGTCTTGATAAAATGGTGCATATGCCATTTTTTTCTCCTTATTTATACAATATATGAGTGTGATACATGAAATTAAAGTTGTTCCTTCTTCTTCTTCTTCCTTTTCTTTTTTTTTTTTTTTACTTTTTGCTTTTAGGATGAATATTGTTTTAAAAATGATCAATTGGCTATTCTTATACTCCACCTCTCCCATCGTTACTAAATTTCTCTGGGGAGATATGTACGGTTTTGTACAATTAGGTTTTTTTAATGTATTCGTCTCTCCGTGATAATATATATTTTTTTTCAGAATGAGCTATGCCAATTGTATTAATTGATTATGACTATTTGAAATATATACCATTAAATTAAGCAAGAGAAAGTTTGTTGCATTTTACAGGGAGTAAATTCATAGTATACGATTGAATATAATGGGCTATAGTTTGTTCTTGATTTGTACTTTAATTCTTAAAGTATATGCTCATTTTGTAAGAAGGACACAACAAGATTATCTTTGCACCTGAAACATACCAAATTAATTTATGAGTGTATATTATGACAGCGCACACACACATATATAGCTCAAGTTATTAGTTGATTTTCTCTATCAATTTGATTAAATTTCCATTTATAATATCAGTTATATAGTGTACATATAATATAATCTAAAGTTATCATTTAGTTTCCAATCTTTGCATGTAATTTTTCACAATAAGTAAAGCAACCTTTTATATATGATGATTTTTCGAGATAAAAATAACAAATTGGAATATTTAAATTTTTGGCCGTCATTTGAATTCTTACTCTGACTCTTTATACAGACGAGTAAAAAAGAATAAAATGAAAATTAGTGTTCTCAATTTGTGCGCGCTGTGTACACGGCAAGGCACGGATATTTTTTTTCATTTTTTTCGCATGTGTGTCATGCCGTGTAAAAAATTGAAGAAGTGTGGCATGACACGGTTAAAGTACGGCGTGCTATACGTGCCATGTTAATTTGACACGTCATGTTAAATGTGACATGCTTTAACCGTACTGTGTCGACTTGACACGGCGTGTGTTAACCGTGTAAAATGTGTTTGACGGAAATTTTTTTTTTGAAAAAATAGTAAAAAATTATAAAAAATTTGGAAAAAATCTAAAAAAAACGATTTTTTTAACAAATATTCTTCAACTTATTTATTGTTAAAAAATTCAAAAAACACTTGGAAAAAAATAGGAAAAGAATGTAAAAAATTCAAAAAATCATGCTTATTAGTGTCTATCCGTGTCGTGCCGTGTCGTATATGTATCTATTTGTGTCTAATCATGTCTATTCGTGCCTAACGTGCTTACCTATGTCTGTTTCCGTGCTGTGCCTATGCATGTCTCATGCCGTGTCGTACTGTGTTGACCCCCTTAACCATGCATGTCGTGCCTTGCCTTTAATCACGAAACCCAATACGGTACGGATAACGGCATGACACGCGACACGCATAATACGGCAGGTGATGATACGTCGTGTCGTACCACGTCACCTCCGACACATGTCATATCTTGACACGTTGTGCAAAATTTAGAACTCTAATAAGAATAAAGCAAAAATGTTTTAGACCCTTCAAAAAGTAGATCTCATGTACAAAAAGTGATAAATCTTGCTTTAAAGTCGATTAGATATATAGTTTTTTAGGCCCCGGACGTCAAAATTTTTGAAACACACTTTAATGACAATTAAACATCAATTAAATTCTAAGTAGCATTGATCCGGTCATTATATGCTGCAACATTTTCTTGAACAAAAAGCACAAGCAAAAGACTCAAATGTTTCTACTATGACCGAGAACATTTAAAGATAATTACTAATAACCGATTCAGATTTTTTTTAATTGAGGATCAAAGTCATCCAATTTTAAATTTTAAATGTGTGTGGATATTTTTTCATTCAAAATTTAAATCTGTGACCTCGACCAATTTAAATTAAAAAAATAAAGCTAGAGATATATCTAAACCTGAAAATTATTGGAGCATCTATATCACTGTAATTGCAAAAATTGACTCAATTTGTTACATCAACAATTTAGAATTTTTTTAACATATTAATTTTAAATAATTCCATTTCTATAATTTTTAATTTGTAGACATGATAATTTCTAATTAATAAAGAGAAAAATCATTTGCAATAGTTGGAATAGAGATGCTCATATCACATGCAAAAATTTATGTCATTTTAGAAAAACTTATTAATTTAGCATGATTGCCAAATTAACAGGTAATTTTTACATCTTTGGAATTCAAATTATAAGTGTCATATAAAAATTAACAAATAATTTGAAAGTGGGATGAAGATGCCCTAAAAATCTAAAATCTACCAACAATAACTTGACAACTTTCACAACACATTAGAAATCAAGTTTAAAGAACTAGCTTAATAATTAATATAAACATGTTATTTGTGTTATAGATCGGTTATGTATCGATTTTTATACAATGTGAGTTTCATTTATCATTTTATCCAATATAATTTTACATTTCAAACCCTTTAATGAACGATAAAAATTGTATTGAAATTACCCATTTTTTGTATATACGAAGTTATCTATTTTTCATATATATGATTTAGGTAACATATAGATTGTATTTTACTTATTGGATATCCAAATTACAAGTAACTTTTTATGATTGTAAATGTTTAATTCGAACACAAATAAGAGCTTATAATTCAGAAATTTAAATTTTCTATTCGAAAATTTCATGATAAAATTCCCTTTGGAGATATACATAATACATAAATACGAATTGGATTATATGGTTTACTAATTATTAGTTCATATTTTTCACCTTATAAACTAATAAAAGTACCAATTTCTAAAGAGATTCTACCAGGAGTAAAGTAACTTCGAGTTTGATGTCAACAAAAAATCTCACTATTCAATTTTCCACATATATATATTTGACCACCGCCTTTCTTCCCCACACATCACGCACCCCTCCATTCCTACTTTCTCTTTTCCAATAACTCTCTCTCTCTCTCTCTATCTCTCTCCATGACCGACCCAAATCAGCATTTCCAAAACAGCCCTAATTCAGAACAGTACCACTCCATTCCCTTCCCCTTCAGTACTTCACCAAACCCTCCTACAACTTCACCTCCACTTTCAGCAACTCCACCTCCCGCATCTCCACCTGCGGAGCAACCACCTAAGAGGAAAGGAAAAGGAAAGGGAGGTCCGGATAACAGCAAGTACAAGTACCGCGGCGTCCGTCAGAGAAGCTGGGGCAAGTGGGTTGCCGAGATTCGTGAACCCCGTAAGCGCACAAGAAAATGGCTCGGCACCTTTACCACTGCCGAGGATGCCGCTCGTGCATACGACCGTGCGGCGCTCGTTCTTTATGGGCCACGGGCCCACCTCAACCTCCAACCCTCCTCCCCTTTTTCTAATTCCTCCTCTTCTAATTCCCCTTCTAGTTCTTCAAATTCATCTTCCAATTCCACTTCAAGTTCCACCACTACGCTTCGACCTTTGCTCCCGCGCCCGTCGTCTTTTCACTATGCTCCTTACCCAACATTCTACTATCCTAACCCTAGATCGGTATTAGCCATGAATACCAGTTCTGTTTATGCCGCCGGTGCTAGCGGTTCCAACGATGCCATGTATACAAGCAATCCCCTATATAACCAGAGTCAGGTGGCAACAATGGAGCCTAAAATTTCGGATGATGTCAGTATACTTGCTGGATCGGTGAGTTCAAGCTTGTCAATATCGTGTCCAGCAATGGAAGCAGCGCCGCTGGGGGAGGCTGTAGGCCCAGTTGCAGTGTCACAGGCCGAAACTACAGTGGCGGCGGGAGCATCACCTATATGGGGTTATGATGATTATGCGGCAGCAGCATCGTCTATGTGGGATGATGCAGATACATTTCTATTTGATCTATGAAATATGATTTTAATTTTTAAGATGTTAGGGTTAGGGTTAGGGTTTCGTCCGGTAGACAGTACTGCTTTCAATCGCAAGTTCTATGAACTTAGAGACTTTTGGCTCTTTATTAATTGGTTTATTTTTTTGGCTACTAGATCTGTAGTGCTTTGATTGTTAGATTTTTAATAATTTGCTTTTTAGTATTAATTTAGATATTAACAAGCTAATGTTCCTAATTTAATTTTTCCTACATATATTTTGCATGGTGTAAGTTCTTTCTGCCATTCATGCACGCATCATTTGAAATTGAATTGAGGTATTGGTTAGTTATGTCTGGCACTAATAATTATGAATTTCTTCATTAAATAAACATTAATACTTGTGAATGCATGCATGACGCTTCAATTAAGATGAGTTTCTTTTCCCATACTTTATTCAATTCTTTTCACAACTAAGAAATTCCTTTTCTATCAATTCTTTTCTTAACTATGAAATTCCTTTTCTATGCCAAAATTTGATGTTCATTTTCAGTATTAACTAGAAATGTACCCTCGCGCTTCGAAGCGAGGATGAAACTGTAATCGTACCATTATTTATGATAATATCTTTAAATATCCATTGCTTTTTTTCTTGCATATAACACTTGAAAATGATTTTTATGCACAAAACACGAAAAATAATATTATATAACAAATTTGAAGATATATAATAAAGTTATTGTTATTTTTCACATTCTACACTTTATGATTTAATACTAATAATAAGTGTTACGGACTATAATAATATGATCTGATATGTGTTACAAATTATAATAAAACTATTACAGGCTGTAACAGATTGTCATGTGTTGTGACAAACTGTTACGGCCGATAAAACAATAGTTTATTGTGCCTATCTAATACATACATGCATTTGAATGTTAGTTTAAATACTTTTATTTTATATATAAACACATTTGAATGTTTGTATAAAGAGAAGAGTTTAAATGTCACAAATTTTTTGTGACACAAAATGCCACAAATTCTCTTTTTAATTTATATTTTAAATTTTGACATCCAAATCGTTGATCTTGTTTATTTTCATGAGTGATGTATGTTATAAAATTTCATAATTTTTTGAGTTAATTTTATACTAGATCAAATGATTAAAAAACGAATGAAGCTTGTTAACTATGATTGATTAATTTTTTAATACATTCATTTTATGATCAATTGATCTAGTATAAAATAAACTCAAAAAATTATGAAATTTTGTACTCTACATCTCATGAAAATAAATAAGATCAACGGTTTGAATTTTATTTTGGATATCAAAATTTAAAATATAAATTAAAAAGAGAGTTCGTGGCATTTTGTGGCGTTGAAATCCTCCTCTTGTATAAATATATTTAAATAATAGTAAAAATATATTTGAGTGTTGGTATAAATATATTTGAATGTTGTATAAATATATTTGAATGTTAGGATAAATACTTTTATTTCGTATATATGCATGGAATGAGATGTACGAGTTTTGAAAATTTTGAACGTTCTATTTCCAATCTACATAATCTACATCAAGAATTTTGAGAATCATAATCCAAAATTTGATGAGATACAAAATTAGTATGCAATTATTACTCTATAATAAAATTAAGTTTAAAGTACCTAAGCGCTAAGAATGATGAGGTCTCTTGCAGATTTCAACATAGTTCTTTATACATTTGTTTCAACCATTTGATCAATCCGTTCTAGTTGAAATAATCAAGTACTTGCGTTTCTAGTTGAAGTAAACCTTGCAATGCTGAGCCTGGAGCAATCTGAACAGAGTACTATGTTCCTCTGCGCTATAAAGCAAATGGAATGGGCTGGATCAATCCGTTCCAATCCTAGTGCTAATCCAGTGGTCCAAACGTAGTAAATTTAAAAAATAAAATGCGCTCCGTTGGGTTATAAAAAATTTATCATCAACTTTATGAAATATGATTATCAACTAATTACATAAAAAATACGAACATAGCACTATGAATAAACAGTAATGTGGATAATATTTTCGGAAATTATTACTCGCTATTGTAAATAAACAATACTCTTCTTAAGTATTTATATTATTATTACAGATATTATCACATAGGCCTAGAATTGTGCCCTACCATTGCACATGCCATCTTTAATGTTGTTGTACTACAGATATTTGATCCTCTGATCAATGAATCGATACGCAGATCTAGATGTAAATCAAAGGCTGAGGTCGACATAGCACCTCTCCCGCTTCGGGTGCTTACCAATGTTTTAGTAGATATAGA
This sequence comes from x Bolboschoenoplectus mariqueter, assembly GCA_037678475.1. Taxonomy (NCBI): domain Eukaryota; kingdom Viridiplantae; phylum Streptophyta; class Magnoliopsida; order Poales; family Cyperaceae; genus x Bolboschoenoplectus; species x Bolboschoenoplectus mariqueter. The sequence goes on along the minus strand of CM075236.1, from coordinate 1,362,335 downwards.
TTTGTGTTGACTGTTCCTTGTGTGGCTTTTTTCATTGTTGCATTTTGATATCTTTCTTTTTTTCTCATTTTCTCTGTCATTTTTGTACTTCTTATGTAGGATGTAATAATTAATTCCATCAGAAAATCTGGTTCATTAATTTGTGGTGGCAGGAAAACATGCATTTACTCATGGATCATTGGACAATAGAATGTCACAGCCTAATTAATTAGTAAGTGAAACAATATGGAAACTTATGTTTCTAAGTAATTTAATGTTTCGAATTCGACATCTAATTAATAATTTATCTTCATTTGACCTTAAACATGCCAATATTTACTGATGGTACGTATTGTGTGCATGTGAACTCCAATACTACCGGCTAGCATGCATTGATTAATTGGAGATTTAATTTCTCTCTTGACCTTCTAATTAATTAATCCACAATTTCTTTACATTCTTAAAACTTTCTTATGCTCTTTTCCTCTATTTGAAAGAAGATACGAGACATATTAATTGTGACAATCTGATTTAAATGTTTCATTCTAGTTGACAAAGCTTAGGCAGTAACAAGTGCTCTGAAGTCCCAACTCATCGAGGAGAGCTACCTTTAATTGATGCTTATTGTTGACTGATTCCTTTATTTTAAAATTTTTAATATATATTTATGATAGTTTTCAGATACTTGTTGGGATATTTTTGTTATTTTGTACTGAAATTAATAATGAATTTTATTGGAATCTGATGTGTGCATTTACTTATTGAGCTCTTTTCCGGAGCTCCTATATTGTAAGTTACTTGTTTTATGTTGTAAATTTCCTTGTCTTTTGGCGTTCTGGAATAGGAATATCAGGTTCATAAGTATATTTTAATTTAGCAATCTGATTGAATATTACTTTAAGAATGTTCATAGCGTGCATTAAACTTTTCATGTACATCCAATTTGAATATATATTATATGGTTAAAATTTAAACACGAGAGATTCAAAACTTTTCCTTATTTATTCAAAAATGAATAATTGATCGGAGCCATAGTCATAACTGTAGCTGTAATTCGTATGACAGACAGAAACCCTCCTTTTTTCGTAACTATATAAGATCTGTACACCTTAATTAATTAGTTATTACTACCTCTAGAATATATATAGATCTTTTGTTTCGTATTTGTTCTAGTAGAAGTACAAATTAATTTTGAACATAATTTTCATACAAATCATGAAATCAAATAACAATAACAGAACTTCTATAGCAATGCAAATAGAGAAATCAATCGTATAGTAATAATCACACCACAGGCTAATCAAACTTTCCGTATAAATGACAATATGATAAATCATAGATGTAGATTAATAGTAGACATTGTGATGAAAATTTTCCATATAAAAAAAATATTCAAATTGATACTAGTGCTAGGAATGAATTTTTTATCCTTTAAAGATCAACACTTATTATTTAGGATGTACAATAAAATCAGATGTACTCAAAATGTTGGATGTGTACTAGAAACACCCTTAATTTAAAGGAGGTTTTCAAATGTGATTAATATAGCACTAATATAATTTAATATTCTTCGTGCCATTGCCATTATTGTTACTATAATTATTTTTTATCAGAAAAGGAAGGTAGTATGATTAAAGGAGGTTTTCAAATGTGATTAACAAAAATTTTTAGTCTAATTTCTTTGTCTATAATACAAATACAATCACATTTGATATACCTTCTTTAATCTTACATTTCATAATTAGTCTTGCGTTTTAGAATTCAACATGCATTCATATTGATTCAAGGTGTACTTCGGATAGGATGCGCGCATCGCTATAATTCAGGCTACAGTTCTAAATTTGAGGTTGTATTCATACAATTTAATTAGGTTGGATTGTTAGCTAGGATTTAGGTAGAATTGATCTGATCTAGCCAGTTTGTATCATCGATAATCGACGAATTAGTTTTTATTTTTTCATATGGTTCGACAATCCGTAATACTATGCAATAAGATCTTGCATTTGTGACCAAACTATATGTGGAATTTGGAGGCATAGACGTCTAGTTGCATTTTGAAATCAGAGTGTATAATGACAATTTTGTATTTTGATTGTCTACTCCATATTCCACATTCTACACTCCACACAACAGATCGAGTTGCTCTTTGCGCCTATCCCCTGAGTTTTACTAAAAGTCTAAAATTAAAAACCCCAATGATATCAAGGATATTGGCATTAACATCCCCAACATAGCGCAACGGTCATGCGTGTTTGCGTGCGTGCGTGCGTGTGTGTGTGTACTATATATAGGAACTTTGCTGGAACGAATTCAAAAGGATTTGGCAAACTGCAAACCATTTTGGGGGCACAAGTGATGCAGTCAATATTTTCATTTCTTTATTTATGGGGATATCAGGAAGATTTTATCATGAGTTTTCTTTTTCTAACAAGCCTGTGTAGCTAGGCTCTCCACTATATACCTTTTTCAACTTTTTTGTGTAATTAAAGGAAGGAAAAATGTTGAATTCCCCAAGTTTTATTTAAGACAAAATCCCATAAATAATTTGCAATCTAGCACATTCATTGTTGGGGCCCAATGTCAGAAATATAGTGACAATTGTATCTCTCTCAATAAGAAGCTGACATAGATCCTCTCTCTTTGGGCCTCCTCCAATTCAATTCTCCAAAAGGAAGAATTCTTTTCATTTTGAATAATATCCAAACGAGAAAAATGGCTTCTATGGAAATGAAACTATTTTTAAAGGAAAATTGCGTTCAACTTAACAAACTTTTTCATCACTAATTCTGCTAATTGATGAATTAATACGTATTTGACAGGTTGAATTTCACAAATACATGCCTTTCTTTTGATGTAAGTGGCATTATTTATTTCCATATCGACACAGAAATTTTAAGTACTTATCCAGTAGTTAGTAACGTAAAAGAAAGAAACAAAGAAAAGAAAAAAAAAGGGAGTAATATCACGGAAGGCTCTCAAACATTTAATTTGTGAAAAGTTAGCACTCAGACTTTTAATTTAAACTATCATCTTCACGAACTAAAAACTTCTGTTACTTGGTCATATGCACTACTTTTAAAGTGGGACACCACCTGATATAGATGTATTTGTTCCCTTCTCATCTTCAAGTCTACATTCAAACCATCTTATATTCAATAATTCAAATAAACTTTGAAGTTAGATAGAAAGAATAAATGCCCATAATAGCGTCGGCATGAAGGAATATCATCTTGGGAACTCCATATCTTCATTAAATTGTGTGACCTTGTATTGGCGAGGCATATAAGTAGGTTGGTTTATTTTTTTTTAGGTAAAGGTCGATTTTTTTTTAAAATGAGGAGAAATTAATCTTCAAATCAATTTCATGAATCACTTGACAATTTGACATAATATTAGAGGACATGATTGTTTTAATACATTGCCTTTTTGGTGCCAAATCAAACATACTGTTGTAGTCTTAAAGAATTTGTTTGGCAAATTAAGAAATAACATTATTTAAATAGTAAAAGTGGAATAGTGATAAAATATTGCTATTGTGCACTATTTAAAATCTGAAAATGTTGTTTGATAAAATATTAGTTATAACAGTGAAAAACTGAATTGTACGATACTAATATTATAATAACAATAATAACAATAACCATGATGATGATTTATATTATCATTAACAACAACAATGATTATTATAGTGATATTAGTGATAATAATGATGACTATATGACATAAATAATGATAGTATAGATCAAGCAACATCAACTAGTTATTATGCACACCATTAGTCTATTACTCAACACGTCTGCTATAATAGCGTATTAGCATATTCTATCATTTTTCTAAATCTTTAATATGCGTTTGACAATAATTTTCAATCAAAATAGTGTGCTTTATATATAAGTTGCTATATTAATTTCAAAGGTAATCAAACTAGTTCTTTGAGAATTAGTCGATTAATTAATGCATCTTTAATGTTTGTTTAATTTAGTTTCAGTAAAACAACAAAAAAGAAAACAAATGTTGATTTAGGAAGGAATATGATATATGATGGAAGTGATTTTGCTGTTAATATTTTCCGTTAAAAAGCAAGATAGCTCTTAATAATTAAATACGAATTTTGATGAGTTTAAATATATGGCTGAGATCATACTTGAGCAAATAAATAGTTTCCTACTTGAAATGCTGTTCATGTTGTATTTTTTCCTAAAAAATATTTTAATTAAGAGAAATTATCCTTACACCTATATTTTGCACCCCTTATTTGCACACAAAAAATATTTACATTAAATGATAATTTGTTTATATCTCAATTTATAAGTGTTTATAGTTAGTATAGGAAGTGTTTATTATTTTTTTTCTTTTCTAAATGATTATAAAAAAATTGAAATTAAAAATTTTGTTACATAAGAAATACAACTTGCATAAATTTTAACCTTAATAATATAAGATATAAATACTTTTATCATTAGATACAAATATTTTCTGAAAAAAACAGAAATATATCTAGATGCAAATAAGGGGTGTAATTATCACTCCTCTATTTTTAATTTCATAACTTTGATAATTCCTCCGGACACTTAACACAATTTATTAATTAATCAAAAGGTAAACTTATCTGTCACTCTTTTCCGAAGCAAAATTCAAAACCGTTGATTTGAGGTTAATGTTTATGATTTGTTTATTGGAGATGCACCTATCATTCTATCTATTCAAAAGGATAATTAATTACATCTGTAATGGAATTAGCAAGGAAAATTCGGTGGGGCCAGGAGATAAAACCACAGTCAACTTGGCAACAATTAGAGAATAGCTTGGATGGAAAATCACTGCTGGATGGAAACTACAGTCCACTTTCTTTTCTTGCTTTCAAATTCCCAGAGAAATAAAGAAAAGAAATAAACAATTTACTTTGCAATTTATGTAAAATACTTCATTATATTTGGTGGAGGAATTTGATGCATGACTTTACTTCTTTTAGAATAAACACATTCCAAGTCGTGACCGTGTAATCGGAGAGGAGACCAGATAATTGCTTAGAATGCTTGCGATGTCAACTTTGTTCCTTGGTCTGACAAAACTAAATAATTTCTTACAATGATTTTCACATAACATTCAAACAATCATTTTTTGCACTTATATATTCATGTGACCATATATAATTTTAGAGCTTGTTAGATATTAATGTTACCAAACATACGATTCAACCATTCATAAAAATTATTAATTTAGAGTTTTAAATTAGTACAATTTTGAAAAGAAATATTCTTGGTTATGTAATCAAATAGATATAATTAAATCTTAATTCTAAAAAAGCTCCATCTATAATTCTCTCTCAATAGCACGCCTTCACTCCCTTAGACGCCTTGTGTACTTTATAGCAATTTTATGTTTGATAACCATTAAAAATATTTATATCGATGATATATAAGCAAAATTAATGTACTTCTTATATTAATAATATTTTTTTGTGTTCTATATATTTGTTGTTCTTCTGATAAAAAGTTTTTTTTAGTGTTCCATTTATGTATTATTTATTCTATTTAAATTATGCTAGTTTTTTTTCCAGAAAAATAATTTCATCTGATATACATATATACCCACTAGCTAACAGCCTAAATGTTTGAAATTTGAAAAATTTAATAAAACAAAATGTACCGCATAATCTTTGGTTTTATTCGGTTCTTAGTTCTTACTTCACTGCGTAAAAAGTTAGATCTTTCAACGACGAATTTTCTTCCATTTACGTACTACACTTGGTGCATGAATTCTTGGTACCATTTTTTTAAATTTTACGTAGTCTTGAATTACGGCTTGTTCCTTTCATACCTACGTTCGGTGTGCAGGAATCTAGTCTAATAAAGTAACGTAAAAGGTAACTAACACCTAACGAAATACCGTACCAAATTTCTCTCTCTCTTTTAATGCAATTATTACGCAATACCCATACCACAGCGTCTTTTGATCTTCTGCTGCATAGTAATGTGTTTTATAACGTACAGACGAATAATTAGAGGAGATTTTTTTTTTGAGATTTATTTCGCACGAATCTTAATGCAATCAGACGGATAATGTATTGTATTATATGATATAGCGTTAATTAAGGATACGAATCGTGCCACACCAAATCTCTCTCCAAAAAGTCTTGCTAATTTGGCGTATGGCCAAAAACCTCCCCATCACCTCAACTCACGGCAAGTCTCTTTCCATACATTTCCAAATTCTAAATACCAAACGCGCTTTTTTGTTTCTAGCTATTCTCCACCTTCCTTTGTTTATTTTGTTTCACCTCTTCCTTCCATCTCACGCTTCCTTAGTTCTTGTTTTGGTTTCTAGAAAGAAAGAAAAAAAGAAGAAAAGAAAAGGAACTCGCTTTATCTGACTGTTTGTTTGGCGCGGCACCACCACCGCCTCCTATGGCCTCTTTCTCCTCCTTTGAATCCAGCTTCATCTCACTTGATCTCCTCTCCATTACCTCACAATGATGCCTCTCCATCTCTCTCTTGCCTTAATCCTCCTACTTCTGTTCTCCTTCTTCCGTGAATTTGCCTCTTTGGCACAAAGGCAATGCCTTCCTGACCAGAGTAACGCATTGCTCCAGCTCAAGCATGGATTCAGGACTGGAAAGCTCCAGTCTTGGAATTCGACCACGGATTGCTGCACATGGGAAGGCGTCAGATGTGATCCAGCTACCGGCCGGGTCAATGCATTGGAGCTGAGCAACCGGTCCATCTCGGGTCGGGTCGACCCGGCCTTGTTTAATCTCACTTCACTTCAGAATCTCAGCCTCGCCTACAACTCGTTCGACAGTATTACCCTTCCGGAAACTGGGTTTGAGCAGCTCTCTAATCTTATCCATCTAAATTTATCCAATTCAGGGTTCATTGGTCAAATCCCACCTGGTATATCTCAACTTACAAATCTTGTATTACTTGACCTTTCAACTTTCTACCTTGATGTAGAATCCAATTCTTTGTATCTTAGAGAACCAAGCATCAAGACCTTACTAGGCAATCTTACAAAGCTCCAAGTTCTTTACTTGGATGGGGTTAACATTTCATCGAATGGATCAGAGTGGGGCACGGCGGTCTCTCAGCTAGGTCCCACACTTCAGTTCCTGAGCTTGTCAGGTTGTTCTCTAACGGGTCCATTTGATCAGTCTCTAAGTCAGTTGAGACAAATTTCATACCTCAGACTTGATGCGAATAGCTTGAATTCTCCTGTCCCGGAATTCGTTGCAAATTTCTCATATTTATCAGTGCTTCGGTTGAGTTCATGTTTGATTAATGGCAAATTCCCAGAGAGAATACTCCAGCTGAAAAATCTAAAAGAGATTGATTTGTCAGATAATCTAATGCTGTCAGGTCAATTGCCAGAGTTTGAAAAGGATAGTTCTTTACAAAAGTTGATCCTTTCAGCCACAAACTTCTCTGGTCAGATACCAGATTCAATAGGCAACCTTCAGAATCTGTCAACCTTCCTGATTGATTACTGTAACTTCCATGGAGAAATCACCACTAATTTGCAAAATCTTGTGAGGCTCTCTCAGTTAGATATTTCGGGGAACAGGTTCACTGGCGAGATACCTAAATTTCACAATTTGACAAGGATTTCAAAATATATTTTGAATAGTAATAATTTCACTGGATCAATACCAAATGCCAGTTACGCCAGTCTAGTTTATCTTTCAAATATTGATTTGAGGAACAACTCCCTCACTGGTACAATACCGATATCTTTGTTCTCTCTCCCATCTCTTCAAACCTTGTTTCTCTCACAAAATCAATTATCGGGAATCCTCCCGGAGTTCTCCAAAGGGTCACCTGTTTTACAAACTATTGATATAAGTTCAAACAACCTTCAAGGACCATTACCGAGTTCCATCTTCAAGCTCTCTCAGCTAAATGTGTTAAACCTCGCATCAAACAACTTTACTGGTACACTGGATCTGGGTTTTCTCTGGTATCTAAAGAATCTCACTAATTTTGATTTGTCGAACAATATGCTGTCAGCAACTGACGGTTTCATTGGCAATAAATCTTGGTATACCTCATTTCCGAACATCAAGACGCTAAAGCTGGTATCTTGCAATCTGACAGAGTTCCCTTCTTTTATCAGGTACCAAACTGGGATAAGCTATTTGGACCTTTCAAATAATAAAATTGGCAGTACTATACCCAACTGGGTACAGAAAATTGGCAATCAAACTTTTCTCGCCCTCAATCTCTCTCATAATCACTTTACTGGGTTAGAAGTGGATACTCTTTTTCACTCTTTAGATACTTTACAAATTCTTGATCTTCATTCTAACATGCTTAACGGGTCAATACCACTTCCTCCTCCCAACATCATAGTATTAGATTTGTCTAACAACCTTTTCTCTTTTCTTCCTCCTAACTTCACCTCTTACCTAGGGTTCACATTGTACCTTTCCCTCTCAAACAATAGCCTAGTAGGGCCAATACCTGGGTCGATTTGCAATGCAAGCTATCTGCAGGTGCTGGATCTATCGTACAACAACTTCACTGGCGAGTTACCGCATTGCCTTCTAAAAGGTACCAGCACACTTGCTGTGCTCAACCTAAAAAATAACAAATTGAGTGGTTGGTTGCCTCAATCTATAAACGAAGAGTGCGGGTTTAGAACTATAAATCTAAACAGGAATAATATAAGTGGAACATTGCCTCAGTCTCTGACGAATTGCACATCTCTAGAGGTTTTAGACCTTGGAAATAATGAAATACATGGTATGTTCCCCTACTGGCTTGGAGAGCTCAAAAAATTGAGAGTTCTTGTCTTGAGATCAAATAAATTTTACGGACCAGTTTCAGAACAAGGATCACAATCGGGAACAAATGATTCTGCCTTCTCAATGTTGCAAATTTTCGACCTCTCTTCAAATTCTTTCAACGGGACTTTATCAAAGGAATGTTTTCAAACCTTGAATTCAATGATGATTAATTCAAAAATCAGTACCAGTCTGATAGATGGTGTCGAGTACTTGGGTTTCGGGGATTCGAATCATGGGGAAAGCTATTACCGGAACTCGGTGACAGTGACTTTCAAGGGCTTGGAGGTAACTCTGGTTAGTACACTTGCAATATTCACCTCCCTCGATTTTTCAGGAAACAATTTTCAAGGTGAAATACCACACGAAATTGGAGAACTCAAGAACCTTGTTTTGCTCAACATGTCCCATAACACATTTACCGGGAAAATCCCTCCTCAAATAGGTGACTTGAAGCAGCTGGAGTCGCTGGATCTAAGTACGAATGAACTCACTGGTAACATACCTGAAGAGCTTACCTCGCTCACCTTTCTTTCTTCACTGAATCTTTCTTACAACCGTTTGTCTGGGAAAATACCACAGAGTTCTCAGTTCTTAACGTTTTCAAACGATTCTTACCTGTATAACACCGGTCTCTGTGGTGAACCTTTGACAGTGCAATGTGGGGTATCTCTGCCAGAGTTTCCAGTTTCTGTTGCCAAATTCTCAATCAATCTCAATTGGCAGTTCATTTTTACCGGACTCGGCTTTGGTGTGGGTTTAGCTGTTCTGCTTGGGCCTTTAATGGCGTGGAATAATTGGAGACGGCAGTTTAACAAGCGTGTAGATTGTTTGCTTCAAACTGTTATGCCGTTGTGCATTTGTAACAGTTGTATTTATAAACGGGTCGGGTCAGATGATGAAGAGGATGGACCTATTATATTGGATGAAGAAGATGAGGAGGAAGAGAAACCGAAATTTTGTTTATTCTGTACCAAGTTAGAGATTATTGGAGAAAAAGTTATTATACATCATGTAGAGTGCTCTTGTCATGTATAGACTTTGTTTAGTGTTGAGATTTTGTCTGTAGTCTGTACATAGCATATATACTTACATAATCATAGATGGGAATAATACAATCTTTTGTCAAGTCATAAATGCGATGTCCTCTAGTTTGATTTCATGAATAGTATCCTAGAATTTACTTTGCACAGGAATCCTTCTACTATAGAATTGTTTTTTCATTGTTTTTAATTTTTCTTTTGAAGAGCTAGTGCATTTATTGTCGACTTGAAGTGAAATACGATTTGTGTTCGTTTCATTAAAATTTAAGTTTATGCAGATTCAGTACGCAACGAAAAGGGTACTGACAAGAAACCATTTTGTTTGTAACTTGGTGATTAGGTAGATTACTGATTCTGCTAAATGCTGTGCAGTGACTGTGCATTAAAATTTCATCTGTTGCCTTTACCAGTTTCACATGACTTCTGAATTTGTTATATTGGATCTTTTCTTGCAGTTTCGCAGAACAAACTTTGTTTTTGATTTATTTTTTATTTTTCCAAATTCTGTTATTAGTTCTTCTTTAATTTTGTTGGCACGAAAAATGTAGTTAGGTAATGTAACTTTCTGGCAAACCTTTTAATTCTTTCCATTCTTTTTATACTTATATGTGAAGTGGCATTGCGTTATATTTGAATAAACAAACTAACCAAATATCAAGTTTTATTTTCTTTTTCTTCAGCAAGCTGAAACTGGTACCAGCAGCATGCTTCTGCGCACCAATTCTATCAAGGCAAAGGTCTGGTAACCACATTACTTACCTCAAAAATAAGTTTGAATTCAATGCAGCGGTTTTAGTTTATTTTTCAATGATCTTGATCATATTTTTCAGGGTTTTCCAGTTTACCACGTTCTCCCCTAAGGAAAGGAATTCTAATCTTCTACTGCACAGTGTACAGACGAATAAATTATAGGGGACTTTTTTTATATTTGCTTCACACGAGAATTGATACGATCGAATGAATATCACGCCGTGCTATACGATACAACACAGTAGAGGATATGTATGAATTGTAAGGAAAGAAGCCTTGTTCAAAAGCCTTTTTGCTGGCAAAATTGGAGCGGTATTCAGTTATTGTGACTTGGTGATTAGGTACGTAGATTATGGAATCCTATTGCAACAGTACACTCAATGGTCCAAGTTTATTGTTTGCAATTAATATTGTTGTTGGATGGCAGTGCAAAACAGGATTTCATATCACTTGGATCTGTAAAGAAGGAAATAAAGTGACAATTTCTCTATTAATTAATGTTGTATAAGTTGGATTTGGTATCTGCTCAACTACATCTTACTTCCTGATTTTCCCTTTTTTTTCTGATTTGAAAATCATGCTTATTTGTTACTGTCTTTTTCTTCTTCTTTATTTTCCCATATTTTTGAAATATTATTCAAAAACAACTCGGTGCAATGTCATGTTTTTTTTCTTTTAAAGATTGAAAATTTTTAAACAGAGAAAAAAATAAAAAAAAGATGCAGCTGTTATCACAAGATGTGTAGGGTACGAGCAAAATTTATTTTTTATTTTAATTCTTTCATTATATCTAAAGCTTGAAATAATTAATTTTATCCGAAACAATAAAAATTTAGATGACTGAAGATAATATCTTTTCATTTGCAGAAGTTGGCCACCTTTTGAAATATTTATTGAAGAATTTGAATTTGCATTTTTTTAATGTAATTCGTATTTTATTGTTAAAGTATTGTTAGTGATTGCAAATAACAATTTTTATTTATTTTATTAATATGTTTGTAAATCTGTAATTTTTGAATTAAAATGATATTTCATAATATCTAACTCAAATAATATTCGCTACAACACGCAAGTACAAAATTATTTATTTTTAAGAAAAATATTTGGAAGATAGCATCATTGATATCGTTATCAATACAGACTTTATTATTCATATAAAATAAATTATTATTCATGTTAACAATTTTATTAAGTAATTTAGTTTTTATAATATTTTTATTATTCAAACCTCAGACACCACTAATCTAAATAATAATTTGTTCGAAATGAATAATAAAAAATATTATACAAGTAAGTTATATAATAAAATCGTTAACATGAATAATCATTTATTTTATCTAAATAATATTAATCATGGTATCCGTCAACTCTCTATCTTTAATTACTGGAAAAAGAAAAACTGTCGTTACTGTTAGTGGGTTAGTCATGCCAATTGAACGCGGACGATCCGATCCGATCCGAAAATAGAGCGCCAAAAATAAAATATCGACACCACATAATTTCCGCTTCCGGGAAAATTAAAAAAAATAATCTGCTCGTTTATGAAAAGACAATAATATCCTGTCGTTTCTCGCAATCGCATTTTCCTCGACTTCCATAAAAAAATACGACCCTTTCTTCTCCCAGAAAACCAAAAGGGTTCAGGGTTTAAGCGTTTTTCTTCAGATCCTCGATCAAACCCTTCCCTTTCGAAAAGAGGTTCCCGTTTCTTCGATGACCTAGTGCTTGATCTCTCTCTCTCTCTCTCTCTCTCTCTCTCTCTCTCTCTCTCTCTGCTCTCCAATGGGCGGTAGAGGTTCGCGATCAAGACGAGGCCGTACGGACCCGTTAGGGGATTTGCTGGACAGTCTAAAGCAAAACCCTATCCCAGGCTTGTTTTCCTCTTCTTCTATAGACAACAGCGTAATATGTTGCTCTCGAGCGATTTTCTGTTTTGTACTTTCCTTTCTCCAAATCACGGCTTGATTAGATCTCCTGATTTGATTTTGCTTTTGCTGTTACTGTTTTTTGTGTGATCTAATTTAACCAAATGGAGATTACTGCTGTTTTTTTTTCCTGGTTTTATGCTAAACTGAGTGATAGGCGTGATGGTAAATGGGAGATTTTCATGATGTTGTTATGAGGTAGAAATGCAATTTTAGGAACTTTTTCTCCATTACTAGGTTTTGAAAATTTAGCTACTTACCCGTATTAAATTTTGTACTTGGAAAGTAAATACATAATTTAGGGGCTTTAGATCTGATTCCTTTGTTTTGAAGCATGAACAGGGTGAGGTCTGGATGCCTAGTTTTATGGGAGTTTTTGGTTTAATGGAGTAATTTTCAGAGTGCATTTGGAGGATGCAAATAAAAGACAAATTTATTATTGGAAAAAACATGTAGAAGCTTAAGATGTTTATTTCATTTTTCTAGGTGGTATTGCATGATTGGTGGCTCGTTAGACCAGATGTGGAAGGTGAATCGAAAAGGCTGGCTGTCGCTGGCTACATTGCAAAGTACTCTCTCTTTACCAAAATTTAGATGTGTTTTGCTTGGGTACAATTGATTGAGTTCAAAATGGGTACATTGTTCTGAAGGTTCAATTTTATTTCATCTGCTCCACCCAAAATCTCAAGAAGGTCATATACCCCAGTAAATTGACGAGTTCTATGTCCCTGCAAATTGCAAAAAATTTAGCATTAAAATTATTGGGTATCCCTTTAGTACATTTCGTTGCAAGTTATCCAGAACACTCCATTGTCAATATTTATTTCTAAAGTGAGAAGAATATAAGGATTTCTTTTTGTTTCTATTTTGGAAAATGGGGGATTGATGATAAACAAGACCTCTCTCTTTCTACAGGTTATTGATTTTCCGAGGTTTTTAGGTGCATGCATGGAACTTTCCTTTGTTTAAAATATGGAATTTCAGTAATTTGCTTGCTGGCATATCAACAAGGAACTAAAATAGAAATGATCAAAATAAATGGAAGTTTCTTTGATGCCAGAAAAGATACACACTGAGCATTCATAAGGAAACCTCCAGTGTTGGTTGGCAATCCCGTAATGTTTTGTCCTGTCATCTTCCTTTCTATTTACACTCTTGTTTTTGTTTTTGTCCTGAAATAAATATAGTTAATCAGAAAAGAAGCTAAGAAATACATTATCATTAAGTTTATGCATTCTCTTCAAAGGATCTTTCTTTTAAAAGATGTTTGATGATCTTGCTATGCTGTCACTCACTCTCTCTTTCTCTTCCCACAAGACTGGCAGTAGAGTGAAAACAAGATCTTCTAGGCAGACGATTGATCCCAAATTTTTTTATTCTTGGATTGATATCTTTGATTTTTGAATAAAGTGTAATTCCATGATACATATTTGGTTTAACACTAGATTCCTATGTGAAATGTATCAAAGTAAGATTAATAGCAGGCTTTTTTGGTTCTAGAAAGTTTGAACATAAGTCCCAAGCCATTATCAAGGTTCGAGCTACTAGATGGTCCTCTTAATCATTGTGAAAAGGAGCAAAAACATAACATCACCTCTATTTCTTATCAGTTTTAAAACTTAGTCCGTCTGATTGGTGCATTCAATTAGAGCAGTGAATCAAAGGTTTATATTATGCCCAGAACAATCATTAACTATATTTTAGTTTTGATGTACATATTTGAACGTATTCTTATTTTTGGCTTTGTCTTGGACAGGAAAGAGAGTGAGATCCCCTTCACCTCTTCCCCAATTGTAAAACGTCATGACACCTTCACTTTAGAAGCTGCTGATGGTGTAACAGTGAAGGTTGAGGGAATGATTAATCGGACTAACACACAAAACAGTGGCTTCTCTCATGAGGTCTGTTAACTTGTTGCTTTGTAGTCATACATAGTCTATACAGAGTTGTGCTAATATGCCCATTGTTTTGTGCTGTTGCAGAAAGCACTTAATTATTTCCATTTTTACTGGAATTCAAAATTGAGATGCTTGGTAGTAAGACTCAACTAAAGCACTTAATTATTTCCATTTTTACTCAACTTTTGGATGGATAGGAGAATGTTATGTTTCTATACGTTGACATCAACCAGAAAACATTTCCACATAAGGTCTCGAAAATTGTACTATGGGCTACAATCCACTTATGTTTAGTCGGGGTTGAAAATGGCGGGGGCTTACACCATTCTTTTGTTAAAGTAACTTTGATAGTTAAGCTTAGTTTGCATGAAAACCAAAATTGGCAGTTGCAAGAACTTGAACTTCTGTCTCTTGAAAGTGGTAAAATTTTAGTGAAAAGGTTACTTCATCTTGAGGTCTTGCAGATAACATGTTATGCTGATATTCATTTGGTGCCAAGCACAGCCTAGTTGCTAATCTTCTGTGTTGGGCACTGTTTGGTGTTATTTTGCTAGAGATTTACCTTTTTGTTTAATTTGTAAATAACTATATAAAACAGCGGATGAAATTATTAGTCACATTTTATAGAAGTGATCTTTATGTTATTGGTTGCTGTACAATTACATATACTTATATAAATTGAACGATTCTTGTGCTAGGTTGGTCTGGATGTGACTGACCCAACTTGCAATCTGAACTGGCTAAAATTGCAACCCTTTAAGTTGTCATTGAAGTCGATTTTTTTCTTTTATTTGTTCTATGTTTTTTTCTCTGAAGGTGTGCCAACTCTTTAATGTGGGGTTTCCTTTTTTTTGGGAGCGATATATTGACTCCTATGTGGACGGTACATCAACCCCTGGTACAAACACTTCTCAGATTCTTGAACAATTTGTGACTAGTGCAAGAGATATCTTGAACCTAAATTGGGAAGCTGCTGACCATATTGGCATTAATGATAGAACTTTGGGAGACTCTCCTGGAAGCAGCACCAAGGAGTTTGAACTGGTATGTGCAGGATTTTCCCTTGTCTGGTAACATCTGGTTCTGATAGGCTCTAAATTAATATATCTTATTGAACTTGGAGCGCTTATATAAAACCCATGTAGCTGAGCTGTAATTGTTGAATAACCAGCTGTTATGCATTCTAGAAGGTACTGCGATGCAAATAAAATGTTCATTTTGTTTCTTACAATGCTGTAGGCACATGAAGGTAACCCAAGTTCAAGTGATAATAACAAGCAAGCTGAAGCAATTGTCCTTGAAAAAGAGGACATTGCAGAACTTGAAAAAGAGGACACTACAATAAAAAATGTATCAGATGCACCTCGACATGGTAGATCAAAGGTGGCAGTTGATAACCTGTTTTATTTTTTTTAATACTACTCTTGATTAGGCCTGTGTTATTACAATCAAAGGTAACTATGTCGGTTTTCATTTATACTAGTCAGTTCATGTTCTGGTGGTTATTTGTTTGTTTCTAGTGGCCACACTGTCAGGTTTTGATTTCTTTCACCTAACATAATTTTAGGATTCCTAGTCTTCTCCTTGTATACCCTGACAGAAAAACATATCAGCTGTGCTTCTCATTTGCCACTAAAATTTCTTCATTAAATACTGAATAAGCCTTCTTCTCAATGTGTGGAGAGAGAAATTTAAGATTGTATTTTTGATGCGTATGGGAAAAATGAGGGGTACAAAATATGTTTTCTTATTTTGTGGAGGTAGACATGATATTTCTTATGTCATCGTATTTTTGAAGTAACAGTTGTGCTTCCCATTTTTTTCCTGATTGTCATTACTTCATTAAATTCAAAATTTGGTTGACTGGTACAATTTTCATTCTTTAATCAATGTTTAGATGTCTAACGAGAACCAGACTGATGATAAGGAGCTCAGTACAAAGGACACTACACCCCATTCAGGAAGCGACTCCAGAGACAAAGAACTACCCGTTGCTGACATTGAGGTATGGAGAAGAAGATTCAAATTAATTGTTTTTACAAGACAGATTTTTGACAAATTGAATGGATACGTCTTGGATAAACAAGGCTGGTCCTCTGTTTGTCATTTCTTTTTTTATTTGACATCTTTGGTGATGCTATATGGTTTGTGTTTATATGGATTCTCATTCGTTGGACTGGAATTGTATTATGATCAAATTCAGGATGTTTAGGAATGATCTGTCTTTCAGCTTGTATCAGAGACTGAATAAAATTGAAATTGCTAGAACTATTATGTGCTTTTCAGCTTTGCACCTAACCAAAAATCAAGTGCAATGAATTAATTGGCACTCAAGTAATGTAGATTAGAGTTTTGCTGTTTTGTTGTTGATTTTGCTTGGTTTGTGCATGAACAAAAACTATTCTCCTAGTGAGGTTATTTTTGAAATTTTGTAATTGATAACAAAATAGTCCAGATTGAAATATCGTACAATTACCAATAGTACAATTAGTTGTACAATCACTTGCACAAAAAAGTAATATTATTGCTGTAAACTTATTCTGTTAATCTGAATCTGATTTCTTCAGTTTTGTTTACAGCTTTGGAAGGAACCATAGTACCAAATTGCCGCTGCCACAAATTCTCTTCCACATAATCTTTTTAAGATCCTAAGCTAGATGAGTCTGACCTGTTGATCTTGTTCTGCTTCACAAGAGATTTGTTCCGTAATAAAGTTTCTAAAAGTTTTCAGTTTGGTTTTACCAGACCATTCGACCAAAAAGTGAACTTAGTAACTTGGTTACAAGGGTGAAGGTTTAGCTTCTTGGTTTTTAACCCTCTTGATCTTTTAGAAAATAAACTAAATTCACAAATTTTGGATGAGCATGCATCTCTCATGAGGCAGAGCAAGATCAAATGATAGATTCATTGTTTGGGCTATTTGCAAATCTGAGTGTAGAAGAGAAAGTTGTGGCAACATAAACCTTTGGTAGTGAAACTTCTATATTTTTTTGTATTGAGCTCTGTAATTTGATTAGTTCAGAAGTCAAAGATATATTTTATTCTCAATCATCCAAACTGATCCGGAAACTAAAATTAACTGATAACTATTTTGCACCCAAATTTAGAAGAAAGAGAAAGCTGAAGAGTTTTGACCTAAAATAAATTGGTTTGGTTCACACTGGAAGTAGTCAAAGTGAATGAACACCCATTATGTATTCTCAGTACCAACACTATAGCGACAAGTCCTTGAAGCCAGTATAATGTGCATTGAATTGTTTATATTTCTCTTCCAATAACATATTAGCATGAAGAGTTCGCAACCCCAGAGAAAGATGACACCTTGAGTGATGCAAAGTTACCAACAGCAGGGAAGAGAGAGAATGCAGTCGCAGGATCAAAGGTTCTCAACTAACCTTTGTTTGTGGAAATTTCCTTTCCCTTTCTTTTTACTGAATAGATTGTATTTGATGAAGTCTGGGGCTTCTTTTGGTTAAACTCTCTTTCTCCCATCCTACAATCATGTGTAGGTGCCTGCTACAAGCCCGACTAGTCCTAAGGGGTCCAGTAAGAAGGACCATGTGCCGCAATCCACTGCTAAGAAAAGAGGTCGACCCCGTAGTAAGATGCAGGTATTAAACCTTTCATTTGATATATTATTTGATCTAATATACTCTTACAAGCATGGAGGTGTGAATCCTTTTTTTGTTCTCAAAATATGATATAAAAGGTGCACAGTGCCGCAATATCTTCTCCCTCATCTGAGTCAAATATCCGCAGGACCCGATCAGGTATTTCTTATCTTCATTCTGGGTTTGTATGTTGGGTTGTTTTGGACCCAAGAAAAATAACAAATTTGATTTGAAGCTGGTGTTGTTCATTTTAGATCAGTTAATGGCAATATTCTTAAATTTGGGCTAAGATCTGGTTCAAGTTTAAGGTTTTTGGATTTTGGATCTTCCTGGTTCAATTGGAATTGGGTGGGTTTAGGTAGAGCTCGTCAATAAATGCATGTTAAAGTCTTATAGAGTGGGTAAATGCATCTCAGATCTTGGTTACCAGCATTTTCTAGGCTGGCATAGGAGTGTGCATGTCGGTAGCAAAGCCATTATGGTTTAATAAGTTAATAAGCAAAAGTTATATATATCTCACTACTTTTCCTTTATTTTGTGATGTTCTTGTTTTGTTTGAAAATTAGGTCGCACAATTATCCCGGCTATTGATAAGGGCTCCCAAGTAGTAGTCTATGATCAGGTTTGTCTATGGCTTGAAACTCGGATGTAGCAAATCTATAAATAAAATCCATTAACATATGCATTTTGAAACTTTTATTTATAATTTTTCTGTAGAATGGCAATTTTGCTGGCATAACTACATCAAGCTCAGTTTCAAAAGGTCTCTTGATGCTTGTATTTATATATTCTTTACTAAGTTTCAACCCAGCCCTTGGAAAATTTTTGTTCTCATTCTGTGCCCTGATCCTCTGAACTATTTGTTGTGTGTACTAATAAAAAAATAAATAGAATCTTGGTCCTTCATGAATAAGGGAAAAAGGTCAGGTAATGTTGAAGTAAAATACTGAATGATATTGTATAAATATTTTTATGCAATGTTTTGCACTTCCATTTATGTTCTTATTTCTCTAATTGCTGATGAAGATTATGTTTTTTATCAGGAAGCACATCAAAGCCGAGAAGGAAGAAAAGGAGGATTTGAAAGAACAAAAGAATGCTTCAGAAAAATGTGTTTCGTTATGGTGTTATGGTGTTATAGCTGTATGTGAATATACTAGTATTTATGTGAATCTAGTAGTCTATCATTCCTTGCTACGCTTAAGAGTTCATGGATTACTATATTCTGTCATTGTTCTCTACATCACTATCGGCATTGATTCTAGTTTAACTCTACTTCAATATGTATCGAGAGATCCAAACATTATCAGACCAAAATTATTTAATTATTTAATGCCTTCGAGATCTAAAAATGAGGTAAAAAGTAATATTACATTTACATGCATGTAATTGAAATCATATGAAATTGGGATGGCATCAAACACTGATGGTATAAAGTAATTTCATGTATAATAAAGAATAGGTGCGACATTACTTCTATATGAGGTCCCCCCGAAGTTTTTTTTGTTTTGCTTGACTGCTTGCTAAAACGTAACAATGTTTTCAAAATGGCATCAGCAAGAAGCTTTTTTAGGAAAAGTTCATCTAAGGAGGAACATTTATAGGCGGAGAGAATTTCTTGTTTCAGAAAAAGAATTAAGATTTGTGGCTGCTGGGATTCGAGCCCAGGTCTCTACGGCCACAACGTAGAATTCTAACCACTAAACTACAGCCACTTTGTCGTCAGAATGACGCACTAAACCTTTATAGGGAAATTAATCGATTATTCATCTCCACAATAAATTGGCCTCCCTGGTCTCAACTTATTCGAAGATTAGAAACTATCAGAGCAATACTCAAACTAGCTGATTCTCATCAGACGTATCCCAGCTCTTTGGCTACATCCAGATACATATCTGCACGAATCTCTACGTGGAAAAACGGCTTGTCCTCGTATAATTCATGGAGATTTAAAGAAAATTCTTAAAGGATTCTAGAAAGTGAAAAGTTAAAAATATATCAATGTTGCATTGTCGCTGTCATTTTCAAGAATAGACATCCGACCCCACCATTTTAAGAATATATTGATGTCACCGTCATTCACGGTTGCCGAAGAATTCAATCAGAATTTTCTTTTAGCTCCATGTATGAACTGAGGAAAAAAGAAATATGACAGCCAATTGCTTTACAAGCATGTAAGGAACACCCGACAGTATACAAATTAAAATTGATGACTGGTTAACTGATTAGATGATGATACAAAATAGAATCCCAATTCGAAATTTGATCAAACGGGGCTGCACGCTGCCAAATATTTGCTTATTTTTTCAGGCAAAATGAACGAACGGTGCATTCTTTATTCAATGAGTATCCGCTCAGTCAACTAGTGATATTAACTTGTTAAATTAGTTAAAAGGAAAATGTTATGGAGATATCATTATTGATATTGTCGTCGATATATATTTTATTATATACATTAAATGAGTTATTATGTATATTATTATATATAATATTACTATTATTTAACTTAAATACCATTAATATGTATAATAACTTATTCAAGTTATATAATATCAGTACTGTACAAAATGATTTTGCATAATAAACATAATAATTTATTTTTAAGTTATATAATAATGATACTGTATAAAATGAATTTGTATAATAAATCATTAATATACATAGTAACTTTTTTAATGTCTATAATTAAATCTGTATCGATGTCAATATCAACAACAATAATTGTATATCAGCTCTCTTAGTTTAAATCATGAACTAACGGTTGTGATGTCTCCTACCATGGGTGCTCAGAATAAAACCGTAGGAGCTTAGATGGCTTTAATTTTGGATTGACGTGTGTGTGTGCGCTTTTTTTTTTTTTTTGTGTGTGTGTGTGGGGGAGGGGGGGGGGGGGGGGGGGGGGGGGTTGTGCTGGGGAAAAACATATAAAAAGAAGATTGAGAGTCGTTTACTTTCAATTTTGTCAAACAAACATCAAATTTGACAAAATTAATGATAATCATTATGAATACATGTTCTTGGTACTGCCATTGTGAAAAATAAAAAAAATGAAGGACAGTTTAGCAGAGATAATGGAACGCAATAGTTTAGTGAGTTCAAGGAAATTTTTATAATTAAGATGAAAGAAGAATTAATGGTATCTCACAAAGATGGGACTCTTATTGAAGAATTAGTAAATAACAGAACATCCATCCCAACAATGGAGGTAAATAGTTTATATTAAACCATAAGATAATTAGTATGCACCTAAGATCTACTTGATGAACTCTGATATTGATTATTTGCATCTGGTGTTTCCACGAGGAAAATAGACTAAATTGAGCGAAGGCATATTTCAAAAGGGTTATCTAGATTACAACATTACACAAACAAAGCGGTGTTAGATAAGCAAGGAAAATAAATTAAAAAAAAAACACCACACAAAAAGTAAACAAATTGCTAGCCGAGGATGCCTCACAAAAAATAGTAGCATCAGCCTCGGGGCAACAGGTTTGAGTGCAAAATTGCATTGTAAAATTACACAAAAAGGAAAAAAAGGGGGGATGGGGGTGGTGAGGGGAGGAGAATTTGGTTATGATATTTTACGGCACCTACTTCTAAATGCCCCTTCGGAAGCTTATCTGAAAACAAACCAAAGAATGATACTGAGAACCAAATGTTGAATAACAAACACTGGTATTAACAAAAATGGGGAAAGATATACCTTGAATTGTTGTTTCACTTGATGAGGATGATGGGAAGAAGAGGGGAAATGAATTAAAAAATAAATAATACAACCGGCAGCCCTCCTGTACATAGAGATTTAGTAGCTGCAACTACCCCCACACAAAAGGTGCTAATATAATTAAGATTCTCTCGCATCCCCTTCTTAGAGTAGAAACTGAGAATTCACAACATCTAACCTATCTAAAGAAACCATTTTTAACTTTCAAAATTCTTTTGGGGAATTTACTGAGCACTGTCGATACCAAGATCAGTTGCGAGTTGGAGTATTCCGCGCATCTGAAGGTATGGATTCTCCAAGAGCTTTTCGTTATTGCTCTGATCACCAAAATAAGATTAAGTATTAATAAAGGGTGATGTCAATTTGAGTTCCTTTTGACTTGGATTGAACTAAGAAAAGTTGAGTTTATTGCTAGTAACTACATCATAATAGGAAACAATTGTACAAGTTGGGGCAATTGGGGTACCAACTGGGCTGGTAGTGTAAGAATCAGACAAGATGCAGGTATATACCACAAAAAGGAGTTCTCTTTTTTTTTTTTGTTTAATTAAAAGATGTCAGAGATAACCTGTTGCGCTCTATAAATAAGACTTTGGAGCATGCGCTGGTATGCATCAGGCTCCTCTGTCATCATTCTCTGTGAGTTCAATTTTGCAGAATAATAAGCTATCATCGACAGTAGTGTGGTAGTGAATTAAATTGTCATCAATAAACTTATTGTTTAATTGTGCAGTAGAAACCCACCTTCAACAGAAAATTTGCTGAATAATATGCTACCCTCGAATCCATGTCTTCTAGAAGACCACTTTAAGACACCAAAACATATAAATTAGTACACAGCACATAAAATTCCACATTAACACAATTGTAAAAGGCATTCAAGTATTATAATATACAAGCACATCACATTGATGTCAAAATATGGCCAACTATCCTCAATTCCCATTGCTAATCTCAAATAAACTATCAGAGGACTTTTACAAGCACATAAATGGGATCATGACTTTTTTATTTTCTATTTTCTTTCATTAACAAATATAGATGCAAGTTATAGTTACCTGAAAAATTCATTTCCATCAACTTCAGAAAATGCCACTGGATCAGAGGTGCATTTACCAATCAGAAGCAACAACAGAGCTGCACGAATGTCTGATGTTGATCCTGGCAGATAGCCCCTGCCGGTGCTACCAACTGCCACACCAAGGGCAATATCATCAGTTGCTGCACCTGCAAGCTGGATCAGTGGCCAGTAGAAGAGGGAGGCTGGAACCCGCCTCACCAAATGCATCGGACCAATAGCACTGCCCCTTAGAAGCAAAGCAGCCACTGATGTTGTCTGACAGTTCATGACATTCAAGTCAGGGTTCTCAGGAATTAAGGTTTTGGTGTTGTTTCGACTGTCAAGTCTTTCCAGAATGTGAGGTTCAGTCTCAGGCTGTTCAACTGATGGCGTGTTATTGGTTGGAGGAAGATTTAGGCATAATTGAGAGAAAAGCACGTCGCACATCTGCTCAAATTTTATGATTCGAATAAGGACAACAGATAGAGGGAGGTTTGGACTCTACAATACACACAAGTTCGGTACTGGTTGGAGTAAAATTATGTTATGACCCTCTATATTTCTCTATGTTATGACCCTCTGATATTTCTCTCCTTTATATTTTAATTTATTATATTTTACTGAGCAAAGTTGGAGGGTAAGGGTGTAAAAGTGAGGTTGGGATATAACCAAGGATTTAAACAGCCAAGGTTCTAGCGAAACCTTAGCAGAAGTGTAGTAACAACGCAGCAAAAGAACATCAAGAAAAAAAATATATATATGATACCTTCAAAATGTTAATATGATCAGTCTCATTGTTTTGTTCAACAAGAGAAAGAGCACTGCTCATTATATCTACCAGTGCAGCTGCCTTTTCCTGTCGACCTTTACCTCTGCTATTTTCTCTTTGATCCAGTAACAACTGCACTCTCATCAGAAACATCTCTAGTACAAACAGATATCCCCATCTTATGAAGTTATGCTTTGATTTGAGGAGCCCACACAGGACAGAAACCGATAATGGAACTGCTGCACAAGCTGCCATGTCTTGACTTCCTGCATCAGAGATCTGCTGTTGGAGTTGGTGTATGTTCGACCAGATGCCACCACTTTGGTTGTCGGTACAGATTTCACAAACAAGTAGATCCACAAGCCAGATGTAGCCATGGTGACGACATGCTGAGGTGTCAGCATGAAGAAGAGAGTGTAGTGTGGTCCATGCCAGGCTGGCCTTGAGGGTAATTTCAGGATTATGAGATCCCTCCTTAATGCTTTTCACATATCTGTAGGTCTTCGTCAATTGTACCATATATATGAACTCATGGTCAATACCAGAAAAAGATCTGACGGTGGCTTCAACTTTGTTTATTATCTTCTCCAGTAGCTGCAGTTTAAATATAAAATAATGATGATACTGATGTCAATACGATCATGATTACGCTTTACTATAATCACCAGGTAGTTCTTACATGTCAGTCATTTTTCAAGCCACAAAAGGCGGGAACATAACTAAACAGAAGTTAAAATAAAAAAATAAAAAATAGCAGGTGTAAGAAAGAACGCACCAAGCTAAGGTGCTTATTGTCAACAGAATGTGAGATGGCCCTGGAGATGGAGCTCTGCAAAATGTCACCAATACCCTCCACCCCATACTTAGCTGTCACATAAAAAGCCTCCGGGGCATGATCTCCTACCATAAACAGAGAAACTAGGGGTTTTATATCCTCATATGTGTAAGTTGATACACCCCTTGCCATGCAGAACTGATTTATCTGGTGCACCGCATAGTCAAGTAGAACCATGAATAGGTCACGCTTCTCTTCCTTTGATTCAGCCCGTGAATACTAAATATTGAATACATCACCATTAGGAATCCAGAGTTAGCATGCTTATGTACATGTAAAAATAAACAATATGACTCACCTCAAAGCAAATATAGTCGATTCCACCAAGGAGATCAATTTGTTCTATAAGAAACGTCGGTGCACCATCAGTAGGAGATAGTTGGTACAGCATGTTTGTCAACATGCATATAAGCTTGCAGCGTACCACCATTGCCCAAGAATGCTCTCTGCTTATCTCTAACAGAGTTTTTATAACCTGTTCAATATAACCAAAAGAAAAATTAACAAATGAACAAATCACAGGAGTATGAATAAAGCCTAAAATAACATTAACACTCACCCTAATGTCAAGGCCTTCTAGTCTTTTCCTAATGATGTTTCCTCTATCACAAACAAAGTAGAAGAGACAGCTAAGAGCTGATGCCCATACGATTTCTTCCCTTTCTTCCATCTACAATTGATATGTTAAAAAATAAGTGCTTCCATACAAGAATGCTACTGCAAGAGTAACAAAAAATAACAGTCAAGATTTTTCATCAAAAACGCCTCGAATTATCCCATATTCCATCTACAATTGATATTTATAAAAGAGTCCTGAAACTCAAAATCACCACTTTGCCCTTGATTCTCTGACAATCACAAGGATATTTTGTATAAACAAAATTTTGAACCAATAAAAAATTACAAGCATCATTCCAATCGGAAAGTATTAATTCAACGAGTTTGCCCTTGATTCTCTAGTAATCACAAGGATATGTTGTTTAAACAAAAATTTGAAACATTAAAAAAACACAAGCACCATTCCAATCAAAAAGTATCAATTCAACCACTTTCTTTGCCATATGTTCCCTTCTGTCCCCAGTTGTAGCATTCACAAAATGTAAAATTTGTATGTGATGCCCCTTCAGTCAAAGTTTCATAGAGTTAACTTAGTGCCAGAAAAGACCTCTCTAGAGTCAAAAGGAAATAGCTTGTCCATCTCAAAATGGGTGATTTTTGCAGAATCGAAAAAAAAGCTTTTCTTTCTTTTTTTTTCTTCAAAATATAGAATAGAAAGCGAATGCCATTAGCAAATTTTTGCATGAAAATCCACCTGAGTAAAGAATAAAGGACTAGTAGGTATTATAAACCTGAACAAGGAGGAGGAGGATCTCAAACAGAACAGCCAAAAGCCACGACTCAAAATTTTCTATGGCAGCACTCTTGGTTGGATGGTTCTCCAAAGAGCTGTTTTGTTCTTCATTCTTGGAATAAGAACCTTGTGGCAATTCATCGTTTTCTATAATAGGGGTATTGTCTTCTGACAACATAGGCTCCAGAAGATGTGCGTGCACACCCAGGTTGAGAATTAAATCAAAAGCTCGCGTTTTTGATAAGGCCTTTTGAGAGCTTAGAATGCCCTGAACCAAAAGGAGGCATGATTACTGAACTTGAAAAATATAACCAAAAGTAAACTACTGAAGTGGCCCTGGTATCTATGATTGATGTTGTGGTATCTAAAGAGCTGAAATCCCCATTTTGTATTTCAAATATTTGCATCTGTACGATTGTCATCACCACATCTTTATATAAAAGTGGACATCATGTGTAATAGATCTGATGATATGGAAAAGTTATTTTAATAAAATAGAGACCCCTCACAGTGCTCAATAAGATTTCATGAAGGTTCTAACTTAAAAACTTAGGACCAGAATGGTATTAGTACTAGAATTATTAATACTTCAATGATGCTTGGCCTAATTTACTTTAAAACTATACTTTAACATGTGATTGAAGACTACCTCTAGCATGTAAAGAGTCAAAGGGCCAGCTGTCTCTGGGTCCATCATGTACCTGCAAAAAGAATTTACCAAGAATTATGGTAACTCGGTACTGAACTAATGTTGGCTAGTACAATTTTTTGCAATAACATGGTAATGCAAAATCAAAATAAGCCAGCATCTACCGTTCACTAACACAATAACCACCTACCTGTTAAAACCAAGGTTAAAAAATGACTAAATTACCTTGATATTCTCAACTACACAAAATCACTCCATAACCAGATCCTGAAAACTTAAAAATGCAACCCTACATTCAAGTATTTGAAATTAAGAGCTTTTTGGTTGTCACATGCAAATAGTGTCAAACACTGGGGATCATTTGCCAAAAAGTACTGCCAGAGCATACATATCAATGATGAGCTTGATGATGACACTGAAAGCAACGTCAGCAGACGGCTGCCGGTTTTGGCTGCTCAGTCTTGATGGAGCATTTAGTTGGTTCCCATTAGGTATGGACGAAGCATTGCATACTTCTGTTATTACCTCACTTATTTCTGCTGGGTTTAACTTCAATGGTTGCTGTTCACTGCTCAAAAAACACAGATAGATAAGAGGAAAGAGGATGGCCTGATCTCATGCATGGAATACTAAGAGTACACATGTTAGCTTTTCAACCTATGCTTATTCGGACTTTTCATTGGATAAGGGTCATACATGCTCAAATTATGATTCAATATATCGATCGAAGATGGTGGTGTAAGGTATCAAAGAATGCATTGTTAAAACAGTACCTCTTGCTTTC
Source organism: x Bolboschoenoplectus mariqueter (assembly GCA_037678475.1). NCBI lineage: Eukaryota > Viridiplantae > Streptophyta > Magnoliopsida > Poales > Cyperaceae > x Bolboschoenoplectus > x Bolboschoenoplectus mariqueter. The sequence goes on along the minus strand of CM075236.1, from coordinate 1,335,178 downwards.
TTTTCTATTTTCCCCCCTTTTCTCCCCCCAAAATACCAGTCCGGTTAGTATGCCATGATAATATTATAGATGTATGACTTATTTGCATTTGGTTTTTGCTTTTACAATTGAAGTTTGTTATCAGCGACTCTCTATAAACATTCTTCACATTGTCAGTACAAATATTATACATTGCTGAAGTGAAGCAGCTCTCTGTTTCATTACCTGATAATGAAACCATCTAGCAACCTGTTTAACAGTTTCTACTATTTATATTATCTTCTTGGGACCTCACACTCATTGTTAATACCATGCAAATATGTTTACATACCTATAGTGTCTATACTGAAAAAGGGGCTTTGCTCGGGGCTGAAAGGCACTAGATGGTATATTCGACCTGGAACAAAAAAAAATACAGCAAAATAAAAACAATGAAGATAGAAATCATCAACAAAGAGAAAAAGGAGAAGAAAGGAACAATACCAAATTTCATTGGGTCCCACTTTCATGCGTTTTGAGGCAGTTATTGCTTTCAGATGGCTACGAGATGATGCAAAATCAGTAGACAGGGTGGTGGCTTGTGATGGTTGCAAGGAATTTATGTCTAGCAAATCCTGAACAGCTGGGTCTCTCCAATGCTGGCTGTTCCTAGTCCCATCCAAGCCTCCTAGAAAAATTGCTGCCGCACCAACTTCAGGGGCTCGGTACATGCAAAAGTCTCGGTGCCTCTCAGCATCCGCACTGGGTTACAAAGGAATGCATATGTACATAATTACGCCAGCAAAATGGATGTATCATGAATATCCAAAGCTAAGATTGATTTTTTGCTTATAGATTTTGAGTACACCCTTAATTATGTCATGTCCAACACAGTTTTGTATGACTTGATACCATTTTATTATTTTTTTTGGTTTATAGAACTGCAAGTAGTAAACATCAAAGGCGGATTAGGAAACTCTTTAACCAAATGCAAAGCATCAGAAGATACCATTCTTTTATTGTAGATGTTGCTTCTTGTAGATCCAGATGCCACCTCCATTTCAAAATATCAAAAAGAATATATTTACTATCATCTTCTGTACCGACAATATCAGTTGATGGACCCTTCGAATTAGAATGTCTCAAAATCTGCTTCAACTCAATACTATCCTGACCTGTCCCCGCTTCCGATTTCAATTTTAAACTAAATGACCTACTACTTGGAATAGAAGAAAGAGGTGGCTTATTAAACGGTTGTCTCGGTGGAACACTGAGGCCCATAGGCTGGAAGGACAACTTAGGAATGTGCTTTGCCACCAGGGACCTGACATAAGTTATTGACTTGACAAGGGATGGATTTGTAAAATTGGAAGCTGATGGGGTTGAAATTAAAGAGTTAGATTGGAGTCGGTTTCCTGTCGGTTCACATTTTGAAAGGGAATTTGCACAGAACAACTCAATCTGTCTAAGAGTTTGTACTCTTGGTATGTACCTGTTAGCCAAAAATTATAATTAATATGCATTCAAAAATATGGAGAGTATTTGTGAAGAAGCAAATATATATAAAAGGAGAAAGGCAACTATTGAAGCTTACTTTGCAAGATAGCGCTTTAGCAGTGCAATACACCTGGGAACTACGGCTGGGCTGTTTTTGGAAAAAAAAATCATGTTATGATGGAAAAAATATAAATCACAGAATTATTGTTAATCTGTATGCCTAAAGACATCAGCCTGATTGACAATGAACCTGAAAAATCATGAATAACTGGTATCACTTTATTCATTAGGTCTAAATTCACATGGTTAATTGCTTGATGAGAATCCAGAAATTTAAGAAAAGTAGAAGTGAATAAAAGAAAAGAACCAGCTAAAAAAGCAACTAATCATTTAAGGTCAATGCATTGTTTAGTTATTCATATATAAAATTTCTCATGTTAGCACATGTAGCACAGAAACCCTGATTCTGTATATGTATATTAAAATTGCTTAAAGGAAACTCGATGAAAATGAATTGAAATGAGAAGTACGGCTCAATAAGCAAACCAGAAGTCTTGGGTAGTTTTAGGTTATCAAATTTCTTTCTTTGGTATATTTAGGAAGAGAAAGCTTTAAAAAATATCAGGAACTTTAAATTTAAGCAAACCTTCTATCTCTCTCAGCAATTGCATATTCTACAAGCATACTATAAGCCATGTCAACGGTAGCTGGGCTAGCTACATAATCCTGCATTAAGTTTATAATATTAGTATCTACAAGAACAATGCAGAGAACGAAAAAAAAAGAAAAAAGAAAAAAACTATATTGCCATAAACAATAGCAGTAAAATAACATTCTAACAGTCTGTTCTCAGGGACAGATATACATTTCAATGCAGAGCACAACATAAACTATATTGCCACAAACAGTAGCAGTTTAACAGTCTAAGAGCCTGTTCTCAGTGAAGGATGTACATTCCAATGCAGAGAACAGCATGACTATATTGCCACAAACAATAGCAGTAAAATAGCATTCTAACAGTCTGTTCACAGCATACATTTCAATGCAAAAGAACAACATAACTACATAGCCACAAACAATCGCAGTAAAATAGCATTCTAACAGTCTGTTCTCAGCAATAGACATACAAAACAGATAGCAATTTTTGTCAAGAACCCTTAGCAGTCAGCTAATAGCCATACTAGCTCAAAATAGTGGTCAGATAATTCAGGAGTCCATATCTGCTGCCAATAAAGTGATAGGGGAAATTTCATGGTATGTGATCTTGACTGTCCAACGGATCTAATGCACAAAGTATTATGTGGCTTTTAGGGGGCTTTTTAAGATCGTGCAAGACTCGATCGATGGTCCAGATCACATGCCATACTTTCATGGCAGAGAAATAAGGTAGTGGATGTGAATTTGTTAATTCAGACTCAATAGATAATGTCATGATGTGGGACCTATAACAACATGTCACAATAAAAGTACAGAATGATATATTTATCAGATGAACCTACTTTTTAGCTAGTTGTTGCATTTAAAACCCTCATAACAAAGCATGCCCACATTTACAGGCAAAAAGTGTTTTGATAATTGCTTTCCATTGGATTTGGGACAACGGTCACAGAACCTAGTGGTAATTTAATAGTTATGTTAGCTCAAAAAAAAAAAGTGATCAGATAAATTAGACACAAATGATATTATCATGTCGGGTCTCTGATAAAGTATCACCCCACAAGTAAAAGTGAAGGATCCATCACAAAAACATATATCTTAGCTAGCTATAGCATTTAAAACCCCATTGCAAAGCATGTTAATCATTTGCAGCGCATAGTTAGAGTAATGAATGACATGATGATGTGAGATCAAAAGAAAAAGATTAATGTAAATAGCCGTAACACTAGAAAATGAATCCACTCAAAAAGAATATTTAAAATGTTGACATAGATGCCACATGTCATGCATAGCTTGGTGGCATTGAAGATGTTAAAATATTCAAGGTTCAATACTAGCTGGAATTTAAGGACGATTTGTTGGTCTTTCTGTAAGAGAATAAATACATATTTTTTTTAAAATTTACGAGACTTTTGGAATCAATTACTCTTGAATAGCCAATTTAGTTTCTCTTCAATGATTGACTAATTTGGAAAAAAAATGGCATCAAATAGCAGTGTAGCTTTTAACTCTCTGGCATCATAAAATTAGGACATACTATCTATTTCTTTGTGTGTGAGTGTGTCTGTGTGGTCTGTAGTGTTCACAACTAAGCAAAAGGTAACGGGCTGTGTTTTCCTCGATAATTTCATGGTCCTTCCGAAGTCACCCATAACTGTAGTGGATGAACAGTAAGATAACAAAAGAAAAGGTCTAGCTCAGTAGTCTTAAGCTTGGAGAATTGCATGGTTCAAGTTGATCAACTACATCTTCAAGTGAGAAATTACTCCATTTACCAAACAGTAAATAAACTTCTCAAAGTATTCTACTCTAATCTATTAGCACAAGTTCTTACGGGGAGCAATTAGTTCAATACTCCGGCGCATGTTTTATCACATGAAACAGATACAGAAATCGGCCCTCTGTTATCCGTTACTGCACTAACGACAGGCAAAGCGCAAAAGAATCCAGCGTGGAACTCACCCGAAGTGTTCTAGAAGCTTCAACAGCAATGGAGGAGGAGCTGGCACCGGAGCTCCCATGGAGATGGGAAGCGGGAGGTGACAAGCAATCCGCGACCGCCCGCCGTAGTGGCTCCGGTGGTTTTCTTGACCCGGCGGTCGCCGGCGATCTCAAAGCCCTGGGTTGTCCAGCCACCAGTCCGTACAGTCTCGTCGTCGCCACACCTCCCCTTGCAGGACTGAAGCTCAGCCCGCGCCTATGTAAGGTCTCCTCCAATGGCATATTTTTGTCTCTCTATTTCCCACTGGCATGTAATCAGTGCTTCTCTCTGCTCCGTCTTCTCGGGGTCTCCTCTCGTTTACGCATCGCTTCTACAGAGAACAACTCCTGTTCACATTGTCAAGCATCCCTTCTCTCTCTTGTTCCTTCCACTCCTGCGCGTCTTTATCAATGGAAAAAGAAGAGAGAGAAAAGAGAAGGATCGTGGATTTGGGAGATTTGTAAGAACAGTCCTGAGAGAGAGAGAAAGGGCTTTTTTCGAATCCTACATCTTTAATTAATAGGTGAATGAGCTCAAGGTATTACACGAAAATAGAACCTTGGATTCTGATTGGCTGGGTCCTTCGAATTGGGGCCATTCGGCTGGAAGTACGGATCTGAGAGTAGAATTATTAGGTGGAAACAATAAATGGGAATTTGTTAAGAGGATTATAGCTGGCATTGCTAACTGGGACCCACGGCTTCGATATTTCTTTCTTATTTACGAACTAATCCAGAGCTAAAAGGATATAAAAGCGACAAACAGCGTACAACACCGGGTGCATGTTATTTTGTACGGAGAATCACTATTGGGTTTGTAGTTTGTACTGTGATGTATATATCGGACCCATTACCAGACTCCGCTTGGAAATATGAGCCCAAGCCCGATAAGGATAACTGGATTAATTTGGATTAGGATGCCAACCAGATTGAAATAATATATTTCAAACTTTGTGTACGAGGGATTGACAGGCTTGCTTTCATGGGCCTTTGTTTTTTTCCCCTTCTTTTTGGAATTCCATTAATAGAAACTCTTTTTTTTAACTGCTACTGATTCTGATCCTATCAATGTAGGTTCTTCTTCTTTCTCCTTCCATTGATTTTTCTTTATCTGTGCTTTGTTTGTAAACCTTCTCTTTCTGAATATAAAATGTTAGTTGGTCATTTGCCTTTTAACTACAATTCGCGACCAACAAAATGTTTTAAAAAAGAAAACATTGAGACCTCCAGCTGATTTACCTTTGGTTACTCTGGAAAGAAGAAGAATTTGTTTGCATAAACATATTAAAGCATGAACCCAACATGAGCAATGTTTTGGAGCCCGTGATGTTCTGGTATTGTTTGACTCCGATTAATTTATCAATTAATGTACGATCTTCTTGGCCTATGATGTCACAAATAATGAGACAGCCCCGGTTTCAGAGGGGTACTTTTCGGAAGCAAATATGGGGTTCTCTTTAAATTCTGGGGTTTAAATGAACCCTCAGTAGGCAACACATGGGCGCACACTTGCTAAAAAACAAAAGAGAAATATGAGAAATAAATTAGCAAATCATATCATGTGCCAGTTTTGCCTTGCGCCTATAAAAGCCCCAGCACAATTGACCTCCAATTCAAGGTTCTCACACTAATTCACTGTTCACCATTCTTGGTTCCAAGGTTCAAGGATCCACCAAAAAATAAATAAAATAGTCATAAGCCTTGTAAGCCCGGTTGTACCGGTGATCGATGGTGCTGGGAGAGAGCGGGGAGATACGAAAGGGGCCGTGGACAGAGCAGGAGGACCTGCAACTGGTATGGTTCGTGCGCCTCCTCGGAGAACGCCGTTGGGATTTCCTTGCAAAGGTGTCAGGTTTGAATGGTGGTGGGTGAACGGAAGAGAATCGTATATAGCCTTTTGCTTCTTCAAACCGCTATATACGATTCTTGAATTTAGCTCTTTTTAAGTTCTGATTTAACAGTTTGTGTTTTTTTTGTTGTGGTGTTTTGTGTTTGTGCTGCAGGTCTGAATAGGACCGGCAAGAGCTGTAGGCTTCGTTGGGTCAACTACCTTCATCCCGGTCTGAAGCACGGTCGTATGACTCCCGAGGAAGAGCAACTCGTGCTCGACCTACATGAAAAATATGGAAACAGGTTTAATCCAATTGCATATCTTTTCAATTGTATTTTGTTTTATTTTGGTAATTGCATCACCTTCAGCACATGTATATTTATAATTTGGTAATATGTTGATTTGAATGATGCCGATAGGTGGGCGAAAATTGCGAGCAAGCTCCCGGGACGTACCGACAATGAAATAAAGAACTATTGGAGAACCCACATGAGGAAGAAGGCACAAGAGGAGAAAGGATCCTCTTCGTCTCCTTCCTCCTCTTCAATGTCGCACAACAACGAAACACAATCAGAGTCAACCGGACTAACCGATGTCGAGGAGACCACCAACGGATATTCCAACGACCAATTATGGCAGGTGGAGATGGCGAGCAAATTGGGTTTCGAAGAGTACAATGAACTCGGTTGTTATAATAACAGCATGCCGGCGATGAATTCGATGCCTTCTCCGGTGTGGGAGTACAACCCGGAACCACTGTGGATGATGGATGATCATGTTGAATTTAAACAGGAATACTAGCTAATTCTGCTTTGCTGAGTAATTTGGAAGCTATATGATATGATTTGACAGGATGAAATTCAAGAACATTAATTAGTTAGTTTCTTAATGTAAAATTTCTCTCTTATCATGGTGACTATTGTTCAATTAAATGTAGGACCGGAGAATTAGAAAAGATGTATTATGTTGTCATTGTTTCTTCCTCATTACTAAGGAAAAAAAATCCTTGGATTAATTAATTAGTTTGATTGTTCTTCTTATTCCTGAAATTCTCCATTTAAATGTAATTATGTGAATCAAAATTTAATTCTTTTTTTTTTCAAATTAGCACGTAATTCACAATTTGAGAGAACTTCCACGTTGTTTGACTCAGTGTTTTTTTTTTCTTTTCTGGTAAAATCCAAATTAATTTCATATATAATAATATATTGACCACTTGGCTCTCTTTTTTCAAAGTAATCAATGTGCAAATTAGGAGAGAGCTTAACAAGATAATATATGTAATTGCCAACATGTTAAACAACTTAATTACTTCCCAACTGCACTCTCCACTGTCTGCATGTCTTCCTGCTCCTATCTAGCTAACCCCACATTCCACAAATAATTACATTGTAACTCCAATAATAATGGGTAATATATACTAATCAATAAAATAAAACTGAAATTTAATTAACCAAATAATAACAAGAAATACTTACTTTTGACTGTTCAGTTTCCGATTTGAGGAAAGAAAAAAAAAGGGTTTTTTATATATAATATCCTCATCTACTCCTATATATATTTTAGTTATTTAATTGATGGAGGATCTGTTGGAGAACAACCATGCTGTTACCATAAAAAAAAAAATCATGGCGCCAATGTGACATTATTGGTTCATAGAGAACTTCTTGTGATCCAAATCAGACTGACAGATGGTTTCAGATCAGATTAAATAAAATAAAAAATCACTTTCTAAAAATTGAAGTATGATCTGAACCGTTTGATTTTAATCCAAGGATCTGTATAAATATGGACCCACAATTTTAGTGTTGGGATGGAAGAGACAGCTCTAGCTAACTAATTGATAGTAATAATAAAGAGAAGATGTAAGACATTTATATATAGCAAATTAATTAATTGAATTTGTCTTTTGGAATGAATGATGTACCAATCCTATTTGGTAGCCTAGTTTAATTATCTTTCTCTGTACTACTACTGCTTCTTCTTCTTCTTCTTTTTTTTTCTTTTTTGTCTATTAGAGTGTATCTTTTTTGTTATTGATAGATTGTATCTTTATTGAATTGGTGCTTGGTTAAATTCTATCTTTTTGGAAAACAAGGAGAGTGTGAATTGACCACATGGTTAGAAAAAAAAAAATGGTAAGTCAATTCACCACATTGTTTTACAAAATACATGCACATAGATCTGCCCATTGCTTTACTTTTATTAAAGGTTATCTTTTGCTATTACAAACTTATTTTAATTAATTTTGGCTGTTTTTTAATTATTTTTTTTTGTTTTTTGTGTCATCATTCACATAAGCTTGAAAACTGAAAAGGCGTACGGATCGAACAAAATAATTACTTATTCTCATTTCATAGATATGGATAAGGATAGATTTAAATAAAGATAAGATTAGATATTAAATAAATATGAATACAAATATACGTACAAGAATATGATTTGAGTATTGATGAAATTTGCACAATCTCATACAATGCATGAAAATTTCATGGTAAAGTATTTTTTTTTTTGAACCAATGTCCATAAACAAATATAAATACTAGGAAAATGTATAATCCATATTATATATAACTAGTGAACAATATAATTTTTTATAATAAGTTTTTTAGTTACGAATTTTATTTTACTTAATGGATATCCAAAATTTTAAATAAATGCATATTTGGATAATTATTCATATTCATATGCACTTCTAAAACTAAATCATATATTTATTTAAATTTGCAAAAACCTCACATGTATTTGTATCTACAAGTAATCTATATTTGATATCTGAATATTTATATCCACAAAGATGACAATACAGACCCAAATAAAATAATTTCATACAAAATATAATCCCACAGAAATGGATAGTAAATTAATAATTTAATGAAAAAGAAATATATATAACTTCTTTCTATTGCTCTTGGCAATAAAACCCAACCTGTCTTCTAGTCAAAATGAATTAATGAATAATAAGAAAAATAATACAACTTCGCCAAAAGGGCTTCCATTTGCCTTTTACTTGCTATTTATTATATATATATATATATATTTTTTTAGAAGTAGATATTTATTGAATATTAAAAAGTCTGTACGTCTATGCAATGCTGAGAATTTCCAAATGGAAAAAAATGTGAGAGATATTATCATTATAAATACTGATTTTATTATTCATATTAATTATTTCATTATACAATTTATTTTATATAATATTTTATTATTCAACTCAAATATCATTAATCTGAATAATAATACACTTAAGTTATATAATAAAAATACTATACAAAATAAATTACATAATAAAACCATCAGTATGTATAACAAATCATTTTATCTGAATAAAAAAAATCGATATTGATGACGATAGCAATGACGATATCTATATATCAGCTCTCTTTCCAAATGCCTAACCATATGGACTTAATCATGATTAAGATAGCATTATCTTTTGATTATTTAATTAATCATAGTGCTTCATGAGAGGAACCACGAGGAGGGGACCATGGAGGCTCATGACGACAAAACACACTTAAGAGATAAAGTAAAGAAAAGAAAAGAAAGAGGAAATAGGGATTATGTTTAAACCAATTAATTGAATTGGTTGTCATTATTTGATTCCAAAAAAAAGTTTATAAGCTGATAATAAGAACATTTTTTCCATATAACAAGAACTAATTATATGATAATTAATTGATAAAAGTTGAACTAGTTGCCCTAATACTATGTTAATTGATCCAATATTAAAAGAGAAAACATCACTTAATAATGATTTTTTTTCCAAAAAACTTATAATAAAATTGAAAATTAAAAAGTAAATTTATGAATGTATTATCACGTACATAAATAGCATAACAACTAAGTTTCATACAATTTAAGTTTGTTTGATGAAGCATCAAGATCCATTAATCTCAAATCATTGATATTTATAGTCACTTGATATACAATAAAACAAATATCAAATTTCAATATTTTTTTATAAACATAATATATAAATAATATGAATCATACTTATAATAATAAATTAAAATTTCGAATTTTAAACTATATTTTTCAATATTATCAAACTTGTCAAAATAAAGTATTATCAAGTGATCCTCTTCTTACTTAAAAAAAAAACTAAAATTTTATGGAGAAACAGATTTAGTAGGTCACACTCAGAAAGAGACTTCTTGTAGCTATTTTTTATGCACTAGAGGTTAAGGCCTTGGGGGCTTCAAAATTGTGTCGGTTTGTCTTGAATAGGAAGTCATTGTCTCAACATAAAACTTTTCATGTTGCTTAATTCTCACCAAATTTTTTAAAAGGATAAAATTTATACTATGTTTCAACCTTTTAAACGTATTTTCAAATCCTTTGATGTTGGTTTTTTTTTAAATGGATTTAAAATGGTTAAATTTTATTTTATTTTAGTTCGAAAGCGATTAAATATCGTGAAATTTGAGCGGCGAATTTTACGTATTTGGAGCAATTTGAATGGAATTGATTGATGATTTATGATTAAAAAATAATAATTTATTTTATTACGTTCAACTCTTTAAATTTTTTTTTGTTTTCGTTTAATTTTTGTGATTTCATAATGTTATGGTATTAAATACTTGAAGTACTTAATAATATAATAAGTGTTAATTTTACTTAATCTTCATTATTGTTTTAATTATTAAATATAAAAATGTATCACTTGATATCTGCAAATGCAAAAAAAAAATCTTAAAAAATGTACATATTAAGACTTAACGATCATTTAATTATATTTAAACATTAAACTATTAAATATTCACCTGATAGTTAAAACTCATTAAACATTTTTAAAAAACTTAATTCTCACAGTATAAAGTTGGTACCATCAATATATTAAAATGTTGGTTTAATAAAATAGACAATGATGATGATGATGATGATGATGATAAATTGAAAAGAATCACTACAAATCTACAATGCTCTAGTGCGATGACAGAGCTAACATGGCATATACATCTGAGTTACTCAATTTCTGAAGAAATGACCCCTTGGTCCACAATTATATAAAGCAAGAAAAGAAAAGAGAAGAGAAGAGAAAAGTCACAGCTCAGGAGGAGGTGTTGATGTGGAGGGACTGTGCCCCCATGATTTCCAGCCCTTTTGGGTGGGGTTGAATTGAGAATTGAGAATTGAGAAATGACAAATCAAAATCTAATTCCAATTATCAATTGAAGATCCACTATGATTTGGGAACCAATTATTGTTGGCTCGCTACCATTGGTCAAGACCGTATATTTCGTTTATATTATTATATATGCGTGTGTATGTATATGTATATATATATATATATATATATATATTTTGTTCATTTGTAAAGGCTTCCTAGTGTACATGACATTCATCACAAGAATAATGCCAACCGTGTGATTTTTTTTAATGCAGTCATAATTAATTTCAAACATTAGTTATTATAAAGAAGAGCTAAATTTCTAGAAATGAAACGATATGATCATAATTAAAATAGTTTTTGAATTAAGGACAAAATAGCCAGTTCCAGCGGCCAATGAGGATGCATAATCCATCCTTTATTTTTTATTGTTTTTAAGCAAGAGCGCTCTCATGCTTATTGGATTAAATTTGAATTTGATGTGTAAAATAACTATTTGATGACATCAAATTTGATCTGATAGACATAATAATTATTTGATAATATCAAAATTCGTGCTAAATTTCACTCCGAAACTTTAATATGTGTGCACAATACGAGATTTGATGATCTGATTACAAAGAATTTCACTCCGAAATTTTAATATTTATGCACAATACGAGATTTGATGATCCGACTATAAAGAATACCTATCGGATTCAAAATTTGATTCAATGGATATCGTACCGACCCCATTCCTATTTTTTAATGTATAACAAGGTATGAGTTTTATTTATTTTTTTAGCGTGAAATTAGATGATTAAAGTTTTCAAGTCATGCACAATAATGGCATGCATGCATCAGCTAATTATCTCAGATATGATTCTGATATGGTACGAGATTCTTATGTACTTTTTCCCCCTTTCCTCCGAAAAGAGCGGTATCATTATATACACTACCGATTCCATAAAATTGAGAAATCATTAAATAAATATTTGTTTCGATACCAGTTCATGTGACCAAAAGACAAAGTCCAAGCCGATCAGTACCAAGTTGATACAATACAGCCTAGACTTCTGCTTGGTAGTTGGTACCGGTACCAAATGCATTTTTCATGGATTAAGTTTGTTATTTTTATAATAATTAGATTTATAGAATAATCAAGTCTTTAGTCCGGTCACAAAAGATAATGTTTTTTTTTTAATGTAGAAGGTTGTATATTTAAATTTCAGATAGATGATTTTTTATAGATATTTAATTTGAATGACTTGACTTTCATCTTTATCTAAAAATAATAATTAGATTTATAAATACGAGCATCTAATTATAATTGAGGAAGAAAAAATGTTGAAATTCCTTAATACTTGAGAATGGGCCATTTTTTACTTTTGCAAGATAGATAAAAATTTAGTCAGTCAACTTTAAATATTTATGAGATATTCTCTGATCAAATTTGAACCTATAATTTTTCACATGGAGAATATCATTTAATTGAGTCAATTTCTTGAATTTTTTTCAGTTAATAAAATTCCTTGTAGGTAAAATGCTTACTCTTCAAAAAAAAAAAGATTGTATCACTTTCAATATATAATTGTTTTTCGAGTTGGCGATAGAATAAATTTATTCAAATATAAATATTTATAAAAAATCTTTCAATTAAGTTTTAAATTTACGACTTCTTATGTGAAAACAGTTTGGATATCTTTGTTTACACAACTACACCACACCATGTATGTGAGGAGCATGGAAACATCCATTAATGAATTCAAAATATCAAGACTTAATTGTACTTTCTTCAACTATATTAATTACTCATAAATTAATTAATATGACATTGAGCTGTACAAAAATATTACAAATTTATGTGAACCAACTTAACCCAAGTAATGGTGAAGAACCACTCATAGTGATTTAAATTCTCAGAAGCACAAGAGACAAGCACATAATTGTCATATACTAGTCATAAACTTATATATGGCGTTACGTTAACTATTAAAACAGGTTAATTAAACACCAAATTGCCATTAATTATGCGCCGACTAAGGATTATTATACTTGCTTATTTATGAATAATGATACTTATCCATGCTGATCTCGGTGTTGCTTTTCATGCTCTGGTTGGTTGGTAGTTGAATCTATATATAGAGATGATGTACAGAACTCTTGTTATTTGTTAAAAAATTGAAAAGGATCAAAGAGGGAGAGACACATGGTGGTCCAGGAATGGCCACATCAGCTGAAACGGTACCCATTTTCAGCACTGTACCAGTTCTTTTTGCAAGATTAAAACCCAATATCCTTTACAAATTATGATTTAATTACCTTTTAACTGTTCATATTATCTCCTTTCTTTTACATTTTATAAGATTTTTTTAGTCAAAAACATCAGTAATGGCTAACTTTGAGGGGAATTTTGGTACCGTACTACCGTCCAGTTTTGACTGGAATTGAACCGGTACTGGAATTCGGGTATGACCAGTCTAATTTTGTGGTCCTCAAACTCCAAGAGAAGTGGTCAAATTGCATGAATTAAACTGGTATCAACTATCAATAATATGACATCTACTGATGATGCTATATATCCTATACACAAGTTGATCTTGACCCCGTAATTTCAACTAAGTCATAGATAAATAAATAACGATTATCTATTTATTACTGATTGCCCAATTGACAATTATGTGTTTAGACAGATTTTGAGAAGATTTTGTCCCAAATATAAATGTTATTTTTTCTTTGAGAAAAATAAGGGTCAATGCACATAGAAAAATTAATCACGATACTGACAATTCATTCTTTTGAATAAAAACTGAATGAGAGGATATTTTTGCATGAATTTATGCAAAAAGAAATTTAAGAGCAGTAAAATTACAATCAATCTAAAATCAGATTTTAGCACCGATCCAATCCAAGCATGATCAAAAAAACCAACCTCAGTTAATCTAACCCGGTAACAATCCATCAAGACAATAGACTCAATCTGTTGGAATTTGGAGTATAAAACCGAGTGGTGACATGTTTCAAGATAAACAATCATTCCCAAGTGATTTGGATCAATGTGAGTGAGTTGGATTGATACGGATCATTTCCGTGTGATTTGAATCAATGCCGAGTGAAGCAAAGAGAATCTGATTTCAACATGAGACGCTAAATTGCTTCGGAGAATTGAGTTCTGGAACCGAGAACTTGCGCTATCTCTCAGTGACAATCTCCACTCAGCGAATTCTCCGACAATTCAACAAAAAGGATTTGTGTAAACACTTCGTGAAGCGTCAATCTTAAAGAAACGGATTCCATTCCAGTATGAGTTTAATCTCAATTTCTTAAAACTAAAAATAAAATGAATAACCCCCCCCCCCCCCCCCCAAAAAAAAAAAAGTAAATAAATAAAATCAGCTGACCGCCTACTGGAACTGAAACAAGAATGACCCAAAATCTGGATCTCAATTCAGCAGACCCAGCTATGTTTTCGGAGCATTTCAATAGATCCAGAATCTTTTTCATCCCAGACATGAACTTAGTGGATCACGATGATATGGATCACTTCAATAAATACAAGTTTTATTTCATGCCAGAAATGAGCTTACTGGTTCACTATGAGTCTATGATAATGAAAGTGCTTCTGAGTAAATTCTGTTGCCTGACACAATCCCAATTTGCCACTGGTAAAGTACCATTGTACCAACAATGGATCTGTCCCAGTACGATATTAAAATCCAAGTTTTGATTGGCCAATGCTCCCAAATTTTGTCTATTCAGATCTCAATTGGATAAGAAAAGGTACTCCTTCACTCTACAAAAGGTCACAAAAGAGAATGGAGGCCACTGTACTCTCCTCTCTGATACAAAAGTGTAACAGATCCAATAACAACAACTGTTGCAGTGGTCCCAGAAAAGAGCTAGATTAATTAATATTCATCATTTTATTTGTTGGAGAAAAAAGGACATATCTCAATATATATACACACACAGACCTCAAAGAAACTGTAAAGTAATAGTTAAACATGAGCTGATAAAACAAATACTTGGTTTGAAGTATAATACTTCCTAAGTATAGCACCTTTCACCTACTCAATTGACTTCATTCGGGCCGAAAGCTCGATGACATCACTAACAAGGGTAACCTTCTAAGAGTTTGCAAATGACAAGAACCAAAAAACTAAGCTTGATTAAAAAAGAATTATCCAGATTTAGATATCGTTAAACTAATACCGGCCTACACAGTGCAGAATGGTCCCCGGCTAGATTAGCATATTAGCAGAAAGAGGTAATTAATTAAACTTATCTTCTTGTTAAGTATGCAATATAGAAAACTTGATAGGCTGATGACATAGCTGGCCCTTGTATTTTACCTTGTTTCTCATTGCCTCATTTAGAATTAAATTTGTGCTTGTGGATAATGTAAACAATTAGCAACTAGCAAGTGCTTTTCGCCTTTTTGAGGGAATTATGAGCATCTTATTCTGAGCTAGCTAGGTTCTTTATGAAAGTTACAAAACCAGTAATTTGCCATCAAAAGAGCAAATTTAAATGCTTACAAACTTGTCAATCATTGATGGATCTACTGCTCAAATGACTTAATTCTGAGGTACTAGCTAACTGACAAGGTATCAGTACCAGTTGGTACAATTTGTTAGTAGCTAGCGCTTGATGCATCAATTAGTAGGAACTATTCTTTAATTGGATGGCGGCTGTTTGATTTACAATTAATTGACGCAAGACTGGAACTGTTGATCTGTTAATTAAATTTGTTAAATTCTAAAAGGAGAGCTTAGATGTTATGATTATTGGTATCATGTCGGTGTCGATAAAATCCAATCTCAAATGAGTAATTTTTTTTAACTCTTAAATAACAAAACTAATTGATTGGATATTTTGTATACATCATGTTATTTCAATTTTATTTCAAAATGCATCAATTACTAACAAAATTAATAGACCAAATTTTATGATTTAACCCCTCTCTTAATAACTATTAGAATGAAGCTAACACCTGATAATTTTTTATATGTATGTAATTAAAATAATTTAGAATATATGTAACAGTTAATATGTGTTAATTCAAATAGAAATAAACAAGTTGACATGATGGACACCAATAAATATGGACATTGAATCTATCATCAAATTCTAATCATGTAAAATAATGTAAACATAAAATTATGAAAATATAAAAGCTGACATTATTTTTTTTTTGAGAAAATAAAATCAGGCATTATTAATTACGCAGTGAGAATTCAATTGAATGAGAGCAGATGTTACTAAAATTATCTCCATTACAATTAATGTTAATATATATATATATATATATATATATTAACATTAATATATATATATATTCTACGACACCAGAAACTTAAAAAGGCATTAAGAGAAATAACATGCAAAATTGATTTTGGGCACTTAAAGTTGTTCTCATAATTAGGCAGAATATGCATTTCTGAGACATACAAGCAATTACTTAATTAGACAGTGCGTTAATTAATTCCATTAACTATGAAGCGCCTATATGTGTCTTGAGCTGCTGCGTCACTGATAGTGGCGTCTCTCTCTGAAAAAGAAAAAAAGTGCATTGAAAAAAAAAAGGTATATCTCTTGCTGTCTCCAATTTTCATAAAATGTAAAGTAGCAAAATAGTAGTATTGCATATTTGCATGCTTGAATAAAAAGGCGGTTTTTAGTGGCCTCATTGAAGCATCTTTAAACAGGAATCGACAAGAAGAAATAATATCACATATTTACAAATGATTTAGTAGATAAAATGATAGCTAATTAAAATGGTTTCCAAAAAATCATGAATCTAAATCATCATTGACACAACAAAAAAAGAGAGAAGAATCCGAACTCTATCTTCATTCAAAAAAAGAAAGTATTGCATGTTTGAATAAAAGACGGTCCTTAATGACCTCTGTAAGCATCCTTAAACAGCGATTGACAAAAAGAAATAGTATTACATGTTTGCAAATGATTTAGTAGATGAAGTGGTAATTAATTATGATGTTTTTTAAAAAATCATGAATCTAAATCTTCATTGGCACAAAAAAGGAGAGAGAGATTTGAACTCTACCTTCACTCAATAAAAGAAAAATGAAAGTATTGCGTGTTTGAATAAAAGATGGTCCTTAGTGATCTCTTTAAGTATCCTTAAACTGTGACCAAGGAGAAGAAATAATATTGCATGTTTGTAAATGGTTTGATAGATGAAGTGGTAGCAAATTATAATGGTCTCTAAAAAAAATATGAATTTAAACTTCCACTGGCAAAAAAAAAAAGAAAAGGATCTGAAATCTATCTTCATTAAAAAAAAAATAGTATTGCATGCTTGAATAAAAGACGTCCTCAGTGACCTCTTTAAGCATCCTTAAACAGCGACTGATGAGAAAAAATCATAGTATCTCTTGTAATTGGTAAGCATCTGTACAACAAAAAAATTGCAAATGGAAGAATACTGGCATTTTTTTTAGTTCAGTGTGTAGCCACTACTGATAGAATTATTAAACTCAATTCTTCCATTCATGTTAAAACTATGTCATTTAAAATCTTAATTCTTAATAATTTTTTTCAGAATTACATTAAAATTTTGTCAAAATAATATTTATAGTTATCTCAAAAAAATTATATCATAATAATATTTATAGTTTAATATTTCATAGACACAACAACATACTTATATATATAGGTAAATATCATGTGGCACTTGAATTTTGCTTTTGGCTAATCTGCAACTTCATGCATTTTTCTTCCAGTGTGCTTGTTTTTAAACTATTGCATTAGCTTTTCCTGTAGATTCACAATGACATGCACTTTTTCTTCCAGAAAGCATCCCTTACTGTTAATTACCTTTTTCTTTTCCAAAAAAAAATATATAGCAAAACCATTTTTTTTTACCTATAAAAGGTTTTGAAAAGTTTTCTAGAAGTAAGAAGTGCTCCAAATTACTTTTATAAGAACTACACATTTTTGTTCAATTTTTTATGTAGAAATAAATATGTTTTTATTCATTTATTTATTTTAGATCAAAGTGAAGTCAAATTTCTTAATTTTTTTTGAGATAAAGATGAGAGTCAAAACCACTTAATTTTAAATGTTTATAAAAGACTCTTCATGCAGATTTCGAACATACGACATCTGAATTTTCAATTTTAAATATCTATAATAATGATTTTTTTAGTCGAATTCAAATTTGCAACTATACACACAAAAAATATTAACTATTAAGTACACATTTTGTTTTGTTTTGAAGACAAGTTCTTCTCCAACAAAACTTTTGATTCGTTCATATTATTGTGGACTAAAATTATATTGTAAACATAAAGTACACATATAATTGGCCGAAAGTGACCGTTTTAAATTAAAATGATGACTGTTTTGATATCATCTACGTCAAATATTTCCTGATTAATTATTAAACCTTGATCATATAAACCACATATATTTATTAATTATTACAAGTTGAGGCGCTCCCGTGAATACAAACACGGATTGCAACATAAAAAATGCAGACTAAATAATTTTTTTCAATTGAGTAAATTACACATAAACCCTTAAAGTTTCATTAAATTGTAATTCTCACTGTCCACCTTAATTCAAAGAAAGAAGGGAAGATTAAATTAAATCTTGCTTGTGCACATATATAGATTGTAAGCTCCAGCTTTTCACCTTTTGTTATATCTCCAAAACAGGATTCTGAGGAAAATGAAATACACCAATTAAATTTAAATATATAAAATAAAATCAGGCTAGATACCATATAATAGGACTGGCATTAATTAAGGAGTCAAGTTTTGTAATCAAAGGAAGACATAAAATCATTAATTAATTTATATACATAAATGTGCAATGCATTATGCATATATACTAGCTAAAAAAATATGATTTCTTTTTGGTAAAAGTAAAACAAAAAAAAAAATTTCACACTAAGTAAGTGACTTAGTGGCGATGCTTGAAAAGAGCTCTTATCTTGAATCCTAGGCCAAAACCACATCATAGTTATCCAGATCATATCATATCAATATTATCTATATTAGGACTTAGGAAACATATCTTTTATTAACCTTTTTTTTTCTTTTTTTTGATTGAATTTGGTGCAAAAAAGTCAAGGCACGCAATGTGTTGGGCCAGGGTGTGATCCAATTTTGTCTAATGTTTCTTTCTTGGCATCATAGTGCATGATATTGCGGTGTGACATTAATTGTGCTAAGTTCAGGCCCATGGTTTTTCTCATGAAAATGTGTGTGTGTGTGTGTGTGTGTGTGTGTGTGTGTGTGTGTGTGTGTGTGTGTGTAGAGATAATCCTCTGTTTTTGAACAACACTTTTTTGCTTTTTTACACTTTTTGTAAGTTCTTTTGCAAATATTTTTGTTTGCTTTCTCTTCTTAGTGACTGATTAATTTTAATAAGCATAGGGTTCTGAGTGGGTACACATTAATGAGCACAATCTGATGGTGCACATTGAATCCTTACCGTTGGATTGATTAACTTCTTTAAGATTTGTGTGCATTTAATTCCCCTATAGGTGTAAGAGTATCCTGTTTTGCATTTGATGTTGCTGCCCATTGCAATTGCAATTTGTCTAAGGTTATAATGGCTTAATTAGAGGATTATGAATTTTGGGATTTAGAACTAATATATTTCAATTATGAATAATTGCAATCATGTATACCAATTGAAGTTGATGAAAATAATATTTATCATCCATTCTAAATTATAACTGCAGCTATCATCATAAATTCCAGCTAATAAAACATCATGTCAGTATTACAATGCAGAACTCAAAATATTTAATCAATTGACAAGTAACAAATAAAAAGGAGTAAACATAAAAGCCTACAACATGATGTGTCACTATTATTGTGACAACTAAAACTAAAGATCATCTTATAATTATTATCCTTTTTAGTTTCTTCTTACATATCACATTAAAAAGGAAAGAAATAAGTAGAATATAACAAACAGAACATATATTAAAGAAAGTAATTGATAACTAATTAAAATGCCACTAAACAAAATATAGTCTAATATTATTTAGAAAAATTATTATTCCAGTTGTAAACATGTCAAATTAAAAAATTATAATTATTTCATTACAGTTCCATTATTTTTATTTGAGTAAAGATTTATAAAGAGATTATGTACTGAAAAGACTAATGTTGAAGGGAAAATATGTCAGAAAACAAATAAAATAATTGAGCGTCCCTTGAACTTCCTCCTCTCTCTTTCTTTCTTTCTGGTAGGCATCTCTGACCTCGTTAATTTAACATTACAGCTGTAGAGAAATTCAATGCACACAAATCTTAAAGCAGTCAATCGATCGAACGGTAAGGATTTAATGTGCACCATTACATTGTGCCCATTAATGGGTACACACTCCGGACTCCTAAGTGAAGAGTTTCCAACATGTATGAACTGTTTGTTTTATATTCATACTATTAGATAGGGATATGTTCAAATTATTTGATTTTTTTTGTTTTAGTTTTTGCTCATTAAAATGGATGTGTTCAACTGAATTGAACCCTGTTCTCTCCTCCTTCCTTCTTCCATTCCTCCGGACGATGAATCCTCAAATTCTTTTTTTTTTTTTTGAGATACTTAATAGGATGAATAGTCAGTTTATATGATCCGAACCGTCAAATTAGGCATAAGAATGAATTTGTAATTAGTGAATAACTTTGAGATTCATACCGAACGGACTGATTACCGCAATGTTAAGTCCCACATCCTTCCGAATCGATCCCCATGTGATTAACTTTGCCTCGATTGCTCATGTGTTCGGCTACTTAATTAGCTTATTAACTCGGCGTCTCATCTGTTGGATACAAATATTGAAAGAGAGGTTTTGAAAGCACATGATGATTGAAATGTTGAATAAAAATCAATCGGATTACTGTTATTATCTCTACGATTTATATCATGTGAAAACATGAAAAAGAAATTGAAAAGAAAAATTAATATTCTATCCACTTTATCCTCTAAAATAGCTGTTAATTTTAGAGGATATGAATATGTAAGATATTGTATTAGGCTAGACCCATGGTTTTACTCATCAATGTGTGTGGATAATCCCCTGTTTTTAAACAGCACTTTTTTTGCTCTTTTACACTTTTTGTTAGTTATTTTACAATTACTTTTTTTTGCTTTCTCTTTTTAGTGACTGATAATTCTTTATAAGCATATCTAAGTGGAGAGTTCCCAACATGTATGAACTGTTTATTTTATATTCATATAATTAGCATAGGGATATGTTCAAATGATGGGGAATATGTGATAACTATTATTTTGACAATTTTGATAACGAATTTTTAAATAATTTCAAAATAAAAAAACAGAAAAAACTTTATAAACATATTCTTGAACTTATAGTTCAATTGTGTTTTAAATTTTATATAATTTAAATATTACTTAATACTCTATTAAAAACCATCAAAATTATACGATATTTATAATAATTCATATTTAAGGGTCGTTGATGGAATATCAAATGACTCTTAAGTTAAATGAAATTTAAACATAATCAATCTCCAAGTTAAAAAAAATAACTTTGTCAATTTTTTTCTATTTTTGAGAATTTTTAAAAATTATTTAAAAATTGATTGTCAAGGTTATCAAAATAATAGTTAACAAGAGATCTCCTTCCATGTTCAAATTACCTGATTTCTTTTTCTCAATTTTTGCTGATTAAAATGGATGTATTCAACTGAATTATTTTACAAACAAGAATCTGAATTAAGCTAGAAATGATTTATCATTCGAGGAACAGATCAACTAAGGAAATATGCTACATATTTGTGCACTTTTGGAAGCAAAAAGAGCAGAAACCCATCCCTCCAAACGAGGAATCTTCAAATTCATTTTTTTTCCTGACATACTTAATAGGATGAAAAGTCATTTTTTATGATTCAAACCGTCAAATTAGGCATATGAATAAATTTGTAATTGGTTAATGTTTTTAGATTCATACCGAATAGTCTTAATACCGCAAACAATCTGAAGTCCCGCATCCTTCTTAGTCGATCTCTATGTAATTAACTTTGCCTCATTTGCTCATGTGTTTGGCTACTTAATTAGTTTATTTAACTTGGTGTCTCATATGTTGGATGAAGTATTGAAAGAGAGGTTTTGAAAGCACATGATGATTGAAATGTTAAATAAAATTCAATCAAATTATTGTTATTATCTCTATGATTTATATCCCGTGCAAACATGAAAAAGAAATTGAAAAGAAAAATTAATGTGCCGGTCACTTCATTCTCTGAAATAAATGCTCACTTCAGAAGATATAGACTCGTAAGATATTGTGCTAGATCAGGCCCATGGTTTTGCTCATCAACGTGTGTGTGGATAATCCTCTGTTTTTAAACAGCACTTTTTTGCTCTTTTACACTTTTTCTAAGTTTTTTTACAATTACTTTTGTTTGCTTTCTCTTCTTAGTGACTTATAATTCTTTGTAAAGTATATCTAAGTGGAGAGTTCCTAATATGTATCAACTGTTTGTTTTATATTCATACTATTAGCATAGGGATATGTTCAAAGGTTAGAGATCTCTTGATAATTATTATTTTGACAATCTTGATAACGGATTTTCAAATAATTTCAAAATAAATTTTAAAAATAGAAAAAAATTTATAAGCATATTTTTTAACTTAAAGATCGATTGTGTTTCAAATTTCATATAATTTAAGTATTATTTGATACTCCATTAAAGATCATCAAAATTACATGATATTTATAACGGTCCATATTTAACGGTGTTTGATGAAATATCAAATGATTCTTAAATAATATGAAACTTAAAATACAATCAATCTACAAGTTAAAAAATAAGTTTGTCAATTTTTTT
The DNA here is from genome assembly GCA_037678475.1 of x Bolboschoenoplectus mariqueter. Taxonomy (NCBI): domain Eukaryota; kingdom Viridiplantae; phylum Streptophyta; class Magnoliopsida; order Poales; family Cyperaceae; genus x Bolboschoenoplectus; species x Bolboschoenoplectus mariqueter. Next base: position 1,312,326 of record CM075236.1, on the reverse strand, counting down.
TTTATTTTTGAGAATTTTTAAAAATTATTTCAAAATTAATTATCAAGGTTGTCAAAATAATAGTTGTCAAAAAATCCCCTCCCATGTTCAAATTACCGGATTTCTTTTTTTTTTAATTTTTGCTGATTAAAATGGATGTATTCAACTGAATTATTCTACAAACAAGACTCTGAATTAAGCTTGAAATGTTTTGTCATTCAAGGAACAGATCAATTAAGAAAATATGCTAAATATTTCTGCACTTTTGGAAGCAAAAACGAGTTGAACCCCATCCCTCCAGATGACGAATCCTCAAATTCATTTTTCTTTTCTGGATACCTAATAGGATGAATAGTTAGTTTATATGATCCGAACCGTCAAATTAGACATATGAATAAATTTATAACTAGTGAATAACATTGAGATTCATACCGAACAGTCTGATTACCGCAAAGGATATGAAGTCCCGCATCCTCCAAATCGATCCCGTGTGATTAACTTTGTCTCGGTTGCTCATATGTTTGGCTACTTAATTAGTTTATTAACTTGGTGCCTCATCTGTTGGATACAATTATTGAAAGAGAGATTTTGAAAGCACATGATGATTAAAAAGTTAAATAAAAAATCAATTAGTTTCATGTTATTATCTCTATGATTTATATCCTGTGCAAACATGAAAAAGAAAATGAAAAGGAAAAAGAAATCTATTTGGAGGTGGCTGGAGCTTGAGTTATAACTAATTTGGGGCTTTGATGGAGGCCCATTTTTTTCTTCACTGGACTTAGATTGTTGCAATAGGGCTCATAATATAAGCCTATACAATTATATAGGAATTGAACCGGGGCAAAAAAAAAATACATCTTTCTATTAATGTTTTATAGAATTTAAAATTCAAATTATGAATGTGAATGATTGATTTTAGGTTTTTTTTTTTGCTCTTAGAAATATTAAGACGTAAAGAAATCAAGTGAAATGATAATGTTAATTTAAAATTTTACTGTTAGGGACGTTAAACTCATTTTTTTTTCAATTTTCCAAATCAATGGAGAGAATACAGATTAGGATCTAGTAGACTCCGTGTATATTTAGTTCTCAATTATCACATTTCAATTTATAAAAATTGTACTAAAAATTCAAACTGAAGTCTTAAATTTTCCATATTACTCTTATTTAATGGAACTGCTTAAATCAATTTTAAAATTTTCCATATTACCACCCTTACAATTTGAGAGAAGTCTAATCCAAAATCCCAAAATTAGCATATACAGTCCAAGTCTTGCTGATGTATTTGATTATGATTTTATCCAGAAAGATTGGAACTAGTAGGTTAAGGTATAGGTAGATGAACATGTGCCTAGCAGCAAACAAGTCAAATTATGTGATCCAATTAATTACATGTCTACTACCATAATTACTATAAATTCTCTTTTAGCTTTCCAGTAAAATTGTGTATTAATTCCAATTGTTCACATGATGATATTGAAAGCATCTTGTCTTCTTCAACCAAACATTCAACTGATGATCAAGGAAAAAACATCATTACTTTTACAAAGAACACGCTTGCACGGTTGCACCACACAAAAAACAATAACACAATACAATATGCATGTAATCATAACATAATCTTTGATTAGAACTCTGAAGTGGGTAGCTCTTCATGATGTGTCCCTTGGCCAATGAAAATGACATCATAAACAAGTGCCGCGATGGCTGCTCCGATAAGCGGCCCCAGCCAGTACACCCAGTGAGCGTCCCAGGTCCAGCTGACGACGGCTGGCCCGAAGGAAACAGCTGGATTCATTGAGGCCCCGTCAAATGCACCTCCAGCAAGGATGTTTGCGCCCACAATGAAACCGATGGCAATAGGCGCAATAGTTCCAAGATTGCCCTTCTTTGGGTCTACGGCGGTCGCATATACAGTGTATACCAGCCCGAATGTCATCACGATTTCAAATACGACGGCGTTCCACACGCCTACGCCAGACGAGAGCGAGAAAGCCGATGTTTGCTGCAAGATCATGCCAATTATTTTGTAATTTGTACTGATTAGAATCAAATTATTCATATTGCTAAATTTTTTTTTATATAAGAGCTCATGTTAACTCCGACATTTATTTCTTTTCAAATATTTTTTATGATACTTAAACCTATGTCTCTCCGTAAAAAACGAGACCTATTATTATTATGTTAGGCCTGCGGTTTAAACTTGATCATCATAATTGATTTTCATACTTTAGGTTAAAACTTGGAAATTGATGTTATCTAGCTCAATTCATATAATGAAGCATAGTTTGTTCCATGCATAGAAGAGTGATAATTGACTTGATTTTGTTAATAACATACCAGGCCACCAGTGGCGATTTTCAACAGTAAGCAAGCAACCACCGACCCGAGCAGCTGTGCAATCCAGTAGAGAATTCCCCTTAGAAGAGTAATGTTTCCACCGATGAAGGCACCGAAAGTAACCGCAGGGTTTACATGGCCACCTGAGATGTTGGCACCGACTGACACAGCCACGAATAGAGCAAATGCATGTGCCAGAGAAGCTGCAATTAAACCAGCCGGTGTCGTTGCTCCGTTATCTGTCAATTTGTCTGTTCAGGAGGGGAAAAAATGCACATAATTAATGTTGAGAATTAATCATCTTAGAACAAATTTGCATCAAACAATTTTGAAAACAATATTGATGACAAAATAACAGTAAGATAATTATAAGATATGAATAAGGAACTTTAGAAATGGATATAAATAAACATAAACATACTGAAAGCCATGCCAGAGCCTTCGCCGGCGAAAACAAAGATAATCATGGAGATGAATTCCGCCAGTGCCGCTTTCAAAGCATCCGGCTGGCTCGCCTCTGCCGGAGATCCAATTGCTATTCTTGACACTGGCATTTTGTTTTCTCTTTTCTTTTAGTGTAAGGGGAATTGTTTTTGTTTTGGAAACTAATTATAAGTTTCTAGGAGTGGCTGATGCTTAACAGATTGTCCAGTCAAGTAATGGCTGTTGGTATTTATAATTGGAGCCTCTAAGGCATGGTTTGATTGAATCAAACTTTTGTGAGAATTTTATAAATTGGTCCTTAATAAATTATTAGAGATGGTGTAATGTTATAGCCATTTACGGCTCCATAAACAAACCAACCACTACCTTACCAACTCCAACAAAAAAATTCACAAAAAAAAAACTTAAGTACAAAATTATTATTTTGCCGTCCAGATAATTTATTAGGATAAAATCTCTTTATAATGTTGTCACTCCACAATTTTGACAATATTTTTTTAAGAATGTTTCTAGTGTATATCAATTTTTATTGTACATTTAACTTTTATTATATATATTTTTAAGTAGTATCATTCGAATTAAAAAATATATAAAATTGCAGGTGTTTTTCTAATTATTTAGATAAGACATGTATCAAATTTGAGTCAATTTAAAATTTAATTGATCATTCCTTATAAAATTATTAAAATTTCATCGTTGAAAATTTTAAATTGTTGATGGAAGACTGAATCTTTCTCAAATTAATCTAAATTCGTTACATGTCCTTTCCAAATAATTGAAAATATATTTACAACTTTATTTTTTAATTTAAATAATATTTCTAACAAATATGTCATAAGAACTGAATGTACACTAAAAATATCCATTTTTTAATTAAGCAAAATGAACTTCAAAACTGTAACATGAGATTATGAATGTATGTTCAAATATGTACAATTTGAATATATTTGAAATTTCAGAAGGAATCATTAATTAAACATGAACTGTAAATTATAATCACTCAATGAACAAATAAAACACCTCTGCTTTTATATTATTTATTATTTTTTTAATAAAACTATTTTAACTCCGACATTCACTTCTTTATAAATATTTCTTGCTAAAATTAAATATACATGATGAAAAAAATTGGGGGGGGGGGGAGGTCCGGTTTTTATTATTGGGAGCTAATATACAAAGAGTAGGGATCTAATGTCCATGATTATTGGTACATTATTAATGATCATAAAATTAAATTTTAAGTAGCTATTTGTTAAACTCTTAATAATAAAACTAATTAATTGAACATTTTATATATATCATAATATATGGGTATAAAAAAAATTACATCATTTCAACTTTATTTTGATATGCATCAAGTACTAACAAAAATCGACCGATCAATTTTTATGATTTAATTCACTCTCTTAATGATTACCTAAATAAATTTAAAATTCAATATTTTTTATATACATGTTATTGAGATGGATTAAAATATATCTAAAAGTTTACATATATTAAGTAAAATATAAATATTAAAATAGACACCATGAGCACCAATGACTATGGACATTGAATCCATTCTCATATACAAATACCATTATTAGTATGATCATTAATACCGACTTTATTATTCATATTAATGAATTATTATTCATGTTAATGAGTTTATTATGTAATTTATTTTATATAATATTTTTATTATTTAACTTAAGTGAGTTATTATTCATATTAATAATATTTAAATTGAATGATAAAAATATTATAAACAAATTACATAATAAAATCAATAACATAAATAATAACTTATTTAACATAAATTATAAAATCGTTATCAATAACCGTCGATATCTCCCTAACATTTCTCTTTATTATTATTATTATTCATTATCATATCTCTTTTTGTACACTTGCGGAGACTAATTGTTCTCTCCTTTTGGAATCATTACCAGCCCAAAAAAAGGAAATTAGTTATCCCACTTTAAAATTGAAATAAAAAAATCCTCACACAGTCACATCCAAAAAAAGGACGGCGGGGGGTCCTTTTCAGCCCGAATTATTTGAGCTGAGGCCATTTTCAACCGTCGGATGGTCGGTGATCATGGATTGTACAAGTCCCGCCTCCTAGCCAATAATTTTCTGCCACGTGTACAGCATGGTTGGCCCCACATCAAAGATCGGTGCTTCTGCGGTCATAGCGGTCGGACCGGGTCAATTAGCGGCCGTCCAGATGACGTGGCAGTGTCGCGTAACGCTTGTTCGTTTATTATTGTGACTCGGATCCTCTGTGACACATTCTGTGTAGGTTTACTATCGAAACTGCCAACTAGCAACAGACTTGGATTTTATCGCTTAAACGGTTTCTTGATTTTTTTTTATAGAGCAGTGTACATGGTGGCCACAAATCGTCTGATATGACGAAAGCTATAGGCTATATACCCCATAGGTCGAATAAAAGGTGAAAATGACACCATTCTGTTTAATGTTTGTCTTTGCTCATGAAAAATTGGCATCTTTTCATTTTGTTCGAGAAACTTCTTTCTAAAAGCGAGGGAATTAAAAACTGGCCATTAATTTAATAATAATAAAATATCTTTTTTAGGTAGAAGGTTATAAATTTGTAATTGAAATAAAATATTTTTTATGGATATGTATATTTAAATAATTTTAGTTTTTATTTTTGTCTCAAAAAAAATGAGGGAAATTTTTAGTTTGTTCAGCGTAATATATAATGAAACAAAAAAAAATGAAATTTACGATAGATTTTAATTGCATACTATTTTAATAGTAATGGAATAAATATGTACAGCAGTAAAAAAAAAGTGAAGAAATAAATGGAGAAATTTGTCAGTTCTATTTTTTTTTTTTTTGTAAAAGACTAATTTTTCATTCCATTATTTTTATGAAATAAATAATCGACTCCTAAAAAGAGTGATTACACTATAAAGAAGAAGGTTAGACTTCAAAAGATGGATCTAAATTTTCTATTTTACTTTTGTATAATTCTTATTCACAATTTCATGCAATATATGTCTATATTCCAAAGCTTCCAAACATATGTGGATTCAGTATATTGAAATAGAGTTAAAAGCTGATCAATGTTAATGAGAACTAATCTGTGACTATTATTAGAGATCTCTCATGGACTTGAGTCCCATTTGACATCAGCTGTTTAGCAAGGGCTCAATTAAATGAGGATAAGGGACATTGATGAAATTATGAAAACGAGGATTCACTGATAATATTTATCCTCATTTTGACATAAAAAGCTTAATAATTAAATTTCATGCAATTAAGCATTTTGTATTAGTCTATTAAAAATTGTTAGTTTAGTATCGTTGAAATTTTACAATACTTGATGTATGGTGAGAAGATGGCTTTTCCTAGTTACTACGAAGCCTCCGATTTTGTCAAAGCTCAATCGGTTAATCCTGCCATCATGCAGTTTAGTTGGATTCGGGTACGGCAGAAGCTTTTCGGAGCTTCTCATTTGTTCGATCTTAATCCTTCATGTTATGGAGAATAAATGGTGCACCAAAAACTGAGTTTTGTAAACCCTTTAACTGATACTACGGGGTGTGTTTCACTTTCACAGGTCTTAGGATTCCAAGTATTTGCTCAGATGAAATAATGTGTTGTTTACGGTCGTCGGAGCGTTTGAAACCGTGTTCCAGTTGGCCGTGCAACTGGAGGTTCACGAGGTCATGATGGTCGGTGGCGGCCGCACCAAAATTAATGGTATTTGTATACAAAAAGCATGGCAAAAGCCATCACAATCAACAGCTTCATTTGTTGCAGAGAAATTAGATGTTGCCGTCTGTTTAACTAGTGTACATTAAAAGTAATCACTGATGAAGAATATATTATATGACATACAGAATGACCTCCTAATCTATCCGCTTTTTAAGCAATTTGGTCTCAGAATAGAGTTCTGTTCATCCTTCAATCCTAAGTCTATTAGAACCGGTCGGTTCCATACATGTACGCCGGTCCTCTTTGTAAAAGAAATCTGCTGAAAATTAACGAAACGGGTACAACTGATTTCCTGCCAGTATCATGGGTATTATCAGTTCAAATTGCATGAGTTATACCACCACAATTATGAGTAGGAAGCCATCAGCTAAAATTGAACAGTGAAGACAGGATCAAACTCATCCCTGTTATGAAGAGGTATCAATCGAAACCATTCAATGACCTTGATCAGACAGTCAGATATTCTGCAATTAATACAGGGAAAAGGAACCTTCTTATCTATTAATCTGTTTAGAAAAGCAGTATGTTTAAAATTATATTAATGTAGGAGGGTTCTTCTCCCTAAATTGTTGCTTCGTTGTTCCTCATCCGTAATTCAAATTTGGGTTTGGCCCAAGTTTTTTAGAAAGTTATTTTCTTTATTTGGGCCTTGATGAGGCAAAATCCCTCTCGAATTTATGGAGGAAAAGCGATGCGCAAGATTATAGCTAGTAGTTGTCAAGAATTTGAAATTCAGCTTACAAGTTACAATACAAGCACACCTTTGCTAGGCTCCTTTACAATTTGATATTTCTATCACATTATCAACTACCTATACTATATTAAATAAGACAAACAACCCGATAGAAAAAAAAAAGGGAAAAAAACGCATACAAATCTATACACTATCATGCATGAATTATTGAAAACCCCTCACCAGCTGGTTGTTTCTTTACTAACTTAGAATCAAATCAATAAGCCTACAGTACCGCTGTTACTAACGTGGCCAAATTGCATGGTACCCATTCAACAAACTCTATGGCTCTGACATGGCTTGGTGACCATCGGGAGCGGTCACCTCACCATCACGTACAAGCGACACCGGCACCTCGTCAGAATGGATCATGTCGTGTTGTTGAATAACTAGTACAGAAGAAACAACACCGTGCCCCGACACGAGTGCATCACCGATGGGTCCCAGCTCTGGGTGCTCTGCCGGTCTCCCAGCCAGCTCTGCCACCATTATAGACGTTGGAAATCGACCCTTTCCCACGACCACTAAACCGTACTCCCCACTTCGCCCGATTGAAAGCACCAACTCTATCACATTTCCTCTGACCACCTTTTCCTCGTACCGGCATGTGCCTTCTGTCTTTTGCCGGAATTTCTCCATGGCCGCCTCATCCAATTCCTATAACCAGAATATTAGAATTCCAATAAAACATAGATATATGGTACTTGCTATTTATTATTTACTTTCATTGAATTTATTTCTTCTAATGATAAAATGCACTATTGCAAAGGCAAGTTCCAAAGTTTCAAGAACCAACTATTTTATTATGTCAAAAAAGAAAAAAAACAAGAACTATCCACAATGTTTCTAGAATGTTGAGATGTTACAGAACATACCTTCTCTCTTTCAATATCCACGTCGGCCGTGGAGAATGTGTAACTCTTCTCCTCATTCTTCGAAGGAGCCGGCTTTAGCTTTACCGCTTGCCTACCATCCTCACCGCCATTATCCCCCGTCACAAACCTCATGGCCGTTACGTCTACTCCAGGGTGTTCAGCCATCCTCCCGGCAAGTTCGAGTGCCTCACGATCATCTGGGCCCCCAAAGAACACCACACATACACCGTGAGCTACATCCGGGGAGCTTACCTGTAATTTAATTACACATTTAGTGTGCTTGAAGCTGTGTGAGGGTTTTTTTTTTTTGTTTCCGTAGCTAACATGTAAATTCAATTGATAAAATTTGGCCTCAATTTTTTTATGTTGGCAGGCAGTTGCTAGCCAAATAATTTCATTAAAAGAATAGAAAATGTTACAGGCATTGAGAAATTTGGCCTCATTCCTAGCTACTCTGGCAAATTTAATAAACAAAACTTATCAAATTAGTGCTGAGTAACTAGTCATTTGTCAATTTATGACACTAAATTGGCATGTTTTTATTATTACTTGGGTACATAGTTCTCAAATTCTTTAATTTATTTAAAATAATAGTTGAAATGGCATTTCTGTTGGTCAATTGTTTAGACTATCAGCTATTTAGTTGTTGGATACATACCTGCTCGCCACCTCCAAATCCCCGATCAACAAATAGCCCAACCGAACATGGTGCCTCCCTCTGTATCCTCCGGTTCACTGCACGCCATCCAGGTCCAAAATTCTCCATGTCACCAGACTGATCAAACCGGTGCCTGCGGAATGGAAGGAGAATCAGCGAAACCCGGCGCTGGTCAGCTACAGCGCAAACATCCTCATGGATTGTAGAGAGAGAAGAGATGGCAGTGATGGGACGAACACGCACATGACTGAGCTGAGCATACGCACGGAATGCAACAGCCACGTGGTCTTGTGGGTCCCGTCGATCTCTAAGGAAAGGAAGCCCATTACGGCGGGCTGAACGCACCATGCGAATTGAGGACGACCTCTCAGTTAGTTCGACCAACCGAAGGATGTATAGCTTCAGGTGTGTGTTCTTGTTATCGTTTTGGCCACGGATGGTTTCAATGAGATTGATGAGAGAGGGGATGTCTCGGCTAGCATGAACACATGCAAGGATACGTAGGTCTTTTATATTGGTTGAGGAAGAGGGTGAAGGAGGAGAGGAGGAGGAGTATTGGAGTTTGCGGCGGTGAGGGAGGTTGTGTCGGCCCGGGCGAGCAGGCTTGTAGATCGCCATAACGGTTGGAGTTGTGATGAAGGTAGTAAAAAGTGCCATCAGTACCAGTATTGCAAATGTCTCATCATTCAAGACCTACATATATAGCAAAATAATTAAGCCAACAAGGAAACAAGTCTTCATAAATTGTAGACTCTAAAATTCCATTTTATCGTACCTTTTTCTCTTTGCCGATATTTAGAACGATGAGCTCGACGAGTCCCTTGGTGTTCATCAAAAAACCTAGTGTGATTGCCTCCATTAGTGACATGTTACATCCTAGAGCCACCACAAATGTCCCCAGTATCTTCCCGGCACAGGCCGTCACTATAACCAGTAACAGCAGCCCCCATGACCTCCCGCCCTTTATGCTCGCAACATTCGTCTTTAGCCCACTTGATGCAAAGTACAAAGGCAAGAGAAGGCCCGATACAAAATCCTCGATGCGCTCTATCAACCTCCCGGTAAACTCACCTTCCTTTGGTATTGCTAAACCAAAAACGAATGCCCCGAATATAGAATGAATACCGATAAAGTCAGTCATAAAGCCCGAAATTAGCACTCCTGCTAGAGTCAAACTTATCCAAAATTCGCTTTCGCCACCTTCATCTTCCGACCTTCTAGCTACCCATGACATGGCTGGCTTTATCACAATAATTTGGAAGGCCACAAAAGCAATGCCGGATAGTAACACCCATATGGAGATGACTGGGCTATGGTGGGTCCCCTCTCCTCCACTGAGAGCCACTGCCAGAGCCAATAGAATCCATGCTGCCACATCATTGAACGCGGCGGCCGCCATAGCAGTCTCACCAAGACGAGTTGTCAGGAGCTTTAATTCAGCAAGTATACGTGCAAGCACGGGGAATGCAGTTATAGAGAGAGAAACGCCCATGAAAACCAGAAATGGTGCATAATCGGCTGATTCGGCACCAGGAATAGTACTCCGAAGAACATAGGCAACACCTACCCCACATGCAAAAGGAAGAGATATACCGGCTGCCGCAATGGTGAAGGCATGACGCCCACTACGGCGAATTGAGTTCAAATCGAGCTCGAGCCCGACTAAGAACAGAAAGAATAGTAAACCAATGTTGGCCACAGATTCGAGGATTGGAGTGCTCCATGGTGGGAAGACGTTGTGAAGATATGTTTGATTCCGGCCAATTGCCGAGGGGCCAAGTACGATGCCCGCCTAAATTATATAAAGAAGAAAAATAATGGAATTAATTCAGCTCAAAGGAAAGCAAAAGATAATAAATTATAATTAGTTTATCTGTTTTTCATGACTAACTTGAAGAGAAACAGCATATTATAAGGTTATCTTTGGGGCTTGCCTCATGAGAACATTTTAAAAGGAACTTGATTATATATACTTCAAATTTAAGAATAAATCTTTATCTAAAACACAAAGTTGTCTTTTGTTAGAATGATGTGTCAATTATAAAACTTCACAGATTCTTTAGTTTAGCTCAAACTGGTTTGCCTGTGCAATTTTGCATTTTTGACTAAGTTCTGGTTTTGTATTTGCTGACATATACCAAACTATGGGTTTAAGTAGAAAAGGAGGATCCCATGTTTATGATTATTGATTTTATATTAGTGTCAATAAAAATAAGTTTTAAATAATTATTGTTTAATATTGTAAATAACAAAACTAATTGATTGGATATTTTGTATTTATCATGCTATATGTATATACAAAAACAATACATTATTTTATTTTGATATATATGAAGATCTAACAAAACCATTGGACCAATTTTGATGATTTAACCCCTTTTGAATCTTGATGACTATTAAAATGAAATTAAAATTTCATTTTTTTTATATACATATAATTGAGTTTGGCTAATGTGCTTCCATAAACATTTCGGTCCAAAAAGTTTATTGATCGAATTTCAAAATTTCATGTCTGAAACGTCGAGTTCAATAAATTCTTCATATCAAAATCTAGTAGAATACCAAAATTTACCATTTTTAGGATTTTTGAACTATTTTTAATGATTTTTGAAATGTCACCCTAAAAATAATAGAGAAATTAATATTTGAATGTCAAAAAATGATCATTTTTAAAAATCATTAAAAATAGTTCAAAAATCCAAAAAATGGTAAATTTTGGTATTCTACAAGATTTTGATATAAGTAATTTATTGAGCTATTTGGATCAACATTTCAGACAAAAAATTTTGAAATTCAACCCATAAGTATTTTGGACCGAAATGCTTATGGAAACACATTAGTCAAACTCCATATAATTAAGATAATTTAGAATATATTTAGCTGTTATTTCTTAATTTAAGCACAAATAAAAAAGTTTACCCGCTGAACACAGTGAGGTCAACTATGATTCGATTATCGATTTAAACGATTTTTATAAAAAAAAAATTAGATAAACAATTTTTATAACTTGTAATTTAACTACCAGCCATATCCATCAGTACGTAATAAATATATCAATAAACTATTACAATTTAGTTCTAAGAAAATGGTGAAATTATTTTTCTTTTCTTTTCTTTTCTTTTCTTTTCTTTTCTTTTTTTTTAGAGGGGGGGGGGGGGGGTTAAATGAACTTGACATGAACATTCATAAGTCACTATTTGCAATTAATATAAAAAATATTACCTTTCATTTTTCTTTATTTATACAATTTTCCAAAAGGGTTTAAGGTAGTACGCAAATAACGCCGGACTCAGTTTATTTATTAATTATAGCTTGAGTTGTACTAGTTTGTATGAGCAGTTTGCTAATTCTATTGGAACAACAATTCCTCAATAATTCCCTGTCATCAAATCATGGTAAAAATGGAGATGCAATTTAGTTAATTAATTACCACTGAAAACTCTCAGCATTCCGTCATGCAGGATCAAGACTTCAGACAGAATCAAACCATACAAATAATAAATTCAAGTAGAGTAATTAGTTAATTAAGACCCCATACGATGATCTCGGCAATGACTTTCGGCTGCCGGAGCGGCCTGAAAAGAAACGCGAGGAGGCGGCTGAGCACCAAAACCAACACGGTTTGTAGTATCAGCAAGGGGAAGGCAAAGTGCAGCGGGTCGTCGCCTTGCCATATCCCGTTCGATGACGTCTTTATCGCTGTTATATTCACCGCCATGATCGTTTGATTTTCTCTCTTGTCGGGTTCTTCTCTGCTCTCTATTTCTCTCTTTCTTCTTCTTTCTTTTCTTCTAAATTTTGTTTTTTCTTGGGTTTGTTTTTGAGGTGTAAGTGAGAAGAGAGCAAGAAAGGGTTTGTTTTGATGTGTTTTATAAGGAAGGGGGGTATATATGGAGGTCCAGTTGGGTGCTGTGAAGGAGAGCTCTCAAATTTCGTAGGGAAGTTTTAAATGCACTTGGTCTGCCACGTGTGTACGGAATAGTATACGTGGCACCCTGTTGAACATTCATGTTCCTCTTTTTTTGTTTGGCAATTGGTGTTTCCTGTTCTGGTAAATTGTTTCAGGAGTAACATGAAAGAGCGATTCTATCACCACCTGTATAAATTAGTTAAATGATATTGATTTATGAACAAAACGAGCATGTGATAGTAAGCAAAATTTCAAATTCAGGACTAATAAACAAGTTTTGCCAAATCCAACACATCAAATATTCAAATATTCAAATGCAAAGTGTTCTATCTATTCTCTCAATCATACCAAAAATCAAGACGCATCTAATTCTGAGTACGTGAACAGTCCATTTCTTGGATGTCTAATTTATATATGTTATAAGACGTGTCCGTTATCTAACTTTTTTAAATAAATATATTGTATATTAAATGTCTAATTCATATAAGTCAATTGTAAGACGTGTCCGATATCTAACTTGTTTAAGTAAATATATTGTATATTAAATACTTAACTAACTATCTTTAATATTAATTTAGTTGAGTTTAATATATAATTATGAAAAATAGGATTTTTTTATTGTATATTTTTAAGAGGCGTGATAATTCCACCATTTAATTGTATTCCTTACTTGCACTTTAGATATATTTATATTTTTTGCTTAGAAAGTGTTTATATCTAAAGACAAAAGCATTTATACTTTACGTTAATGATATTATAAATTTTGCAATCTATATTTTTCTTATACAATAAATTTTTTAATTAAAACTTTTCAATAATCATTCATGAAAGAAAACATAATAAATACTTTCGATATTAATTATAGACATTTATAATTTAAATATAAATAAATTAGTTGTTTAGTATAAATATTTTTGATGGGCAGATAAAAAATGCATAATATAAAGTGCAAGAACAATTTTTTTATTTTTAATATTAAATTAATTACTCTTATTAAAAAATATGTTTTCCTAAACTCTTAACATATTTTTTTTTAGATAAAAATGTAAAAAGCTTGTGCTCACATAGTGATCTGATCTAGTTCTCAAATTCTGGATTGATCCTATCTGATACCTACATAGTCTAAAATTAAAGACTATTCTACCCATCTACATTTTGTACAATTCCGACCTTACTTTATTCGGCCCCTTATTGACTCACTAAACGTGATAATAGAGGTACTACTTTTATCCGATTATTCGGTATCAATCTGGAACCGAATCGGATCTAAACTGAAACCGATCCGGATCGGATATGATTTAAAAAGTATAATCGGTTAAATTATGAATATTATTATAAAATTGATAATTTAATATCCGATTTGGATCGAAACCGAAATCGATATTTTAATGGGTAGGATACAGGTTTGATTTAATTATCTGACCCAATACTCATATAAATATCCAATATAATGCTAAGACAATTCTTTATAATTAATTAATATAAAAATAGATATTAATAGCTACTCGTATAAATATCCAATATAATGCTAAGACAATTCTTTATAATTAATTAATATAAAAATAGATATTAATAGCTACTCGTATAAATATCCAATATAATGCTAAGACAATTCTTTATAATTAATTAATATAAAAATAGATATTAATAGCTACTCGTATAAATATCCAATATAATGCTAAGACAATTCTTTATAATTAATTAATATAAAAATAGATATTAATAGCTACTCGTATAAATATCCAATATATTGCTAAGACAATTCTTTATAATTAATTAATATAAAAATAGATATTAATAGCTACTCGTATAAATATCCAATATAATGCTAAGACAATTCTTTATAATTAATTAATATAAAAATAGATATTAATAGCTACTCGTATAAATATCCAATATAATGCTAAGACAATTCTTTATAATTAATTAATATAAAAATAGATATTAATAGCTACTCGTATAAATATCCAATATAATGCTAAGACAATTCTTTATAATTAATTAATATAAAAATAGATATTAATAGCTACTCGTATAAATATCCAATATAATGCTAAGACAATTCTTTATAATTAATTAATATAAAAATAGATATTAATAGCTACTCGTATAAATATCCAATATAATGCTAAGACAATTCTTTATAATTAATTAATATAAAAATAGATATTAATAGCTACTCGTATAAATATCCAATATAATGCTAAGACAATTCTTTATAATTAATTAATATAAAAATAGATATTAATAGCTACTCGTATAAATATCCAATATAATGCTAAGACAATTCTTTATAATTAATTAATATAAAAATAGATATTAATAGCTACTCGTATAAATATCCAATATAATGCTAAGACAATTCTTTATAATTAATTAATATAAAAATAGATATTAATAACTATAAAAAGGTAACCACCTATAATTTTTTTAGGAAACAAATATAATAATATCATATATTAGAAAATAAATTAACACACACATCTCTCTTTTATTGTGAATTCAAAAAATTTTAATGAAAATAACTTCAATCTCTAATTTCAATATATTTTTTATTCAACCATGTATACTCAATCTAACCATCACACCAACTTCCTAAGCAAACAATCACGATTAAATCATGAAATAATCATATTGTATTGTATTATTATGAATAACAATAATATAATTTTGATTATTGAGCAAATTTTAATTTATATGTTATATTATAATATTTGATGTGAGATGTTTAAGGATAAATGATTTCTCAAATGTTTCCAACACCCATACCCATCTCGGACACGAACCGGATCCGATAATTCACAAATAAATTATGGGTATCTATCTATCCAGAATTGAAATATTAGACCCGCAATATCTACTATTAGATGTGATACCTGGGTCCGGATCCAATCTGATTTGTAAGTAATAAGTATATGAATCGAAAATCGAATCCAAATACTTTTAGGATATGGATCCAAATATAATAATATCCGGACCTCACCCGCCTCGATAACACCTCTTACGTGTAGCTCTTTAAAAAATTTAATCCTCAATTTAAGTTCAATACTATCATAAAATTATATAAATTACTACAAAAAATATATAAAATATTTTTAAAAATATACGAAATGTGCTTAAAAGACTTAATCATTAGTTTAAGTTAAATTATTAAATACTATCTCAAATTACAAATAATTATAAAGAAATATATCTAGTTAAATATTTAGATATGCAATTATACGGTTATATTTTTCATGATACAAAAAAACGGCTAGTCTGATGTCAAAAATAATAATAATAAATCTGCATGTATAACATATTTATTAGAAAAGTATAGCTCATAAAATAGACATCAAAAGTTGTACTAAAAAAGTGGCCTATAATGGATTTCAAGTGTCAAGGAATTTGTATATTGACAGCTAGAATAAATTTACGACGCACACGTGTTTCCCATGACATTGGACCATAGTTAAAAGTCAAAGAGAAAATTATAGCGTTTGATTTCCCAATATAAAAAAAAAGGAAGGATTGACTTTACAGATTCTAATCGACCATTTCTATGTATGATATGTATAGCGAGTCAAAAATATATCAGGTGAATCACTCGCTACACGAGAAGACTATATATGATCGCAACAGATAACCAAATAATTGTTATTACCTCTGGAGAAGCCGAGGAGCTTTTGACTATGGTGCTTTTTATCTATGGAAGGAGTTCTTTGGAAGCTACTATTTTAACAATTTTGCTAATTAATTTTTAAATAATTTTTAAAAATAGAAAAAATTGATAAATATATTTTTTTAATTTATAGATCGATTGTTTTTCAAATTTTATATAATTTAAAAATCATTTGATATTTCATTAAAGACCGTTAAATTTAGACCGTTAATTTTAATTATTTTTTTATAAAACATCAAATAACACTTAAATTATATGAAATTTCAAACATAATCAATATATAAGTTCAAAATTACGTCTATTAATTTTTTTATTTTTAAAATTATTTTGAATTTATTTAAAAACTCACTTTCAAAATTATCAAAATAATAATTATCAAAAAAATCTCCACACTCGTATTTAATCTCAACCTCCTTGTATTTATTGAACTTGAGCTTTTTTTCCTCTCTTCTCGACCTCTTTATATTTATTGAAATTGTTCCGTAGTGTATTGGGGTTGGAAACCTTAGAAGTCATACACTTTGCAATTAATAAAAAGAAAACTATCAGCATGTTAGATATGATGTGCATATTCTCAAATAGTCACATTTATTGTGCCCAATAAGTTAGCAGGGCAGGCACATGTAATTTCAAAATATACCTAATTTTACCATACATTTTTTAAATAAAAATACAATAATATGTTTTTTTTTATTTTTTAAAAATATAAGATTATTTCCTATTCTATATTTTATTATATCCTAATCTCTTATAATATTTTATTTATTCCTTCAAGTGAAAAGTAACCCTAACGTCTAGATACAATATTTTAGAACAACTTTTTAGCAGATTTTTTTAAAAATAAATATTCATAAACGACGACCTTCAAAAAATATGTACACTGAAAATGAAGAGTTCAAATATTAGCCACAAAATGATAGAATTTATGAACAAAACATAATCGGATAAAACATAGTTTGTTATAGGAAGAATTAAATAGCAGAATTATGAGTGCATGTTTTTGGGTTCCTTCAGAGGGGGACACGTAACAGCCTACACTTCAAAGAATTGTAGGTTTCTTGCCACCTCTTTGCTGCTTAGGTGGCAGAATTTATTTTTATCTATCAGATTTTTTATTTTAAATGTTTGGGAACTATATTTTTTTTTATTTTAAATGTTTGACAATCACATGTGTTTGTTTTTTGAATGTGTGGTTTTATAGTACATTTTCAATATTTTTAAGTTCAAAAAAAATAAAAAAAAAGTTTTGTATGTATGTGTTGTGTTCATAAAAAGTATGAATTTTGACTTTTGTGCATTCGGATATTATTTGAAGGAAATGATAAAAAGGGAGAACTTTATTGTTTAGATGTTTTATATATTAGTATAAATATTATGAAGTAGGAGTGCAATTAAAGCATGATATCACAGTATAAGATTAAGAAAAGTTTGAGATCATGGTTTAATATAGTCCAAAGTAATAAATCATGTATTTTATGTAGGTATGTAAATATACTTGCCACAGAAATCATTTGAGAACGCAATCCTTATGTCATTATGTCATGCTAAAATATTCGAATAAAATTTTATACATATTTTCTGGAGGTCCAGAACAGTGTTCTCTAAAACCTTACGTTGACAAAAGAAGGAAATATCTTGGCCTCATTTTTGTTTTCTACGTAATTTCTCCAATTTTTAAAGTAGGGAAGATCTTGTTGTCTCTTTAACAAACATCTGAATTTTTTAGATAAAAATTGAAATTAACTACACAATTGTAAATATTTATAAAAAAATTTACATTTGGATTTTTAATTTTCGACATTTTATATAAAAGATATTAACTTTGTTACTAGATCAAAAATTATTTTTTTTAAAATATCTAAGAGCATTTTCATTCGACTTGTAAATGACTTATTAATTCTGACACGATACTTATAATTATAATTTTAGCAATATAAAATACTTGTTAGTTTAACAAATTAGAAAATTTTCTAAAATGCTACATTAATATTTGCAAGTTCATTGCAAGTGATATAAAAATCTTCATTCCTACAATTACAAAATATTTCTCTTTTTACTAGTTAGAAATCATCACATCAGCAAATTAAAAATTATAAGATAAAAACACTATGAAATTAATATAAAAAAATTTATTAAATTATTACGTAGTAAATAAATTCAATCTGTAAATATTTACATGAATGGAGATGCTTTAATTATTTGTTCCATGCTTTGTTAATGATATGGAAATTTACAAGTTTACAACAGCACCGACAATACCTAAGTGGGGGGAGGTGGATGAGTGTCAATTATTTCCCACTTCACATTTGTCATGCAAATGCACCGTTAAACAAAAATTGGAGCAATAGCTGTGTCATTTTCATATGTTCAACCGTTATCAATCATCAATATATTAAAATATACTAAAATTTTGTAGGATATTGAAATTTTTTAGTTTTATAGTTTTTTAATTATTTTTTTTTCAATTTTTCTAAGATGACTCTAATAATAATAATAAAATAATGAATATTTACATATAAAAATAGATTATTTCCAAAAATATGAAATAAATAGTTAAAAAAATTTAAAAATAAAAAAGTTTAGTATCCTATAAGATTTTATTATAAAGAATTTGTGGAACAATTTGAATTTGTCGTTTGAGGCCGATTTGATAAATTTTGAGTTAAAAACACCAAAAAAATCCGATGCTTTTAAGAACACATTAGTTTTACTTTATATATATTTCCGGTTTAAAAAAATTACAATATTATGTCCAAGATTCCAATCATTTGTGGGGGTCACAAAATATTGTGTGGAAGCATGCGATGATAAAAAATTTCAAGCATAGTCTTGAAAATCATCTTGACTAAAAATATGAGTGCATTTTTTCCCTTCTAATTAAAGTAGGACAGACACATAAAAATGTGCCTCCAATAATCATTATTCATGCATGTTAATTTGGAATTTATCCCATTATATAGGATAGGTGATTCCCTTTCATGAAAATGTGAGAGAGACAACCTCAGCCAATTCATGTCACACTTGTGATCTTCATAGAAAGATTGATGCATCTAGAATTGACCAAAGTGGTGTAGTTGCTCCACTAGTGACATTTTTTCCATGTGATTTCTGCACCTTTTTTTTTTGGTTCTTTTGCAAATTGGTGAAGGTTATGGACTCTATGCATGGAGCAACTTGTTTAGTTATTTAGTATTTATCTTATGAAAATTCCTTGCATGGAACAAATTGAAATCCATTGAGGAGCATTAATGCATGTGATCAAGTTAATTAGATAGGTGCCTTAAAAATTAAGTTTTTCTATTTGAGCACCCATTAATATAGGAAAATGTTTGAAATATATCATCATTAATATCATCATCGATACCAATTTTATTATTCATATGAAATAAGTTATTATTCATATTAACAACTTATTTTGTATGGTCATTTTATTATTCAGCTCAAATTCATTAATCTGAATAATAACTCACTTAAGTTGAATAATAAAAATATTGTACAAATAAGTTACATAACAAAATCGTCAACATGAATAATAACTCATTTAATTTGAATAATAAAATCAATATCAATGACGGTATTAATAATAGTATTTATACATTAGCTCCCATTAATATACCTCTTGAGTCTCATTTTCAGAAATAAAGCTGCAGATAGATGATACCACATGTTAATTAATGTGACTTTTGCTTCTGAATAGATAAGGATATATCTCATAATTATTAATTGGCTATAGAACATAAAACACTAGAGATACATCTCACATGAGATGCATCTGACTTCTCTAATTTAACTCACAAGAGAAAACCAACAAGTCAGATATATCTCGTGATTAATTAAACCCATTCCCTTTTTCCTGATAGGAATTTATAATTAGCACCTCTACCTTATCTATATAAAAGATTGCCTTCTTTATCAACTCTTGTTTATGAGGTACATATATGGATTCTTTTTTTTTTCTTTTTCTTTTCTTTTTTTTTTGAAGTAGAAAGTATATGGATTTTCAAGAGTCAATTTAAATTCAATACATGTAATTTCTCTTTCAAAAGAATTTTTATATAGGATAAAAGCACGTCAAATTGCAGCTATGAAATCCCAACTTGCAGGGTTCACAAAATATGCAAATAAAGTAAAATTAGGAGTACAATATGATCACTAAATGCTAAAGTCTAGAAAAATCGGTGCTTGCTTGTTTAATTAATTAGCATAAGAGACTAAGCCAAAACCAATTTAAACACTCCAAATTAATTAGCTAGACATATTTATCCATTTCAAGTTCATAAAACTGTTAAAATTAAGTACATATTCAGAAGTCAAGTTTTCCCCCTGCCTAGCTAGACTAACCATTAGATCTACACATCTTTTTCTTTTCTTTTATTTTCTTTCTTTAATTATGAAATAGTAATTATCAAAAAATTTAAATTCCAGTAATTACCATAACTAACACCTCATTTAACTAAGATGTAACAAGACATATATAATTGTATATACATAATACTATTATCGAACCGCAGATCTAATACGGATGATGATAGATCTCGTCTCTCTATGGAGAGATGTAGGTTTATATTTCAGTAAAAATTCAATTAAAAATAAATAAATATTAAGACTAATGGGAGCTTTTATTTCAAAAAAAAAAAGAACATAATACTATCATCCCGCACACCCCAATTGCAAAGCAAAAGTTACCATTATTAAACCCTCGTGTTTATTGTCACCGGCATCCGTTGCACTGAGACGTGATTTCTTGCACCCATGTCCATGTCCTTTCAAAATGTAAATTACTTTATACATGACATGCAATTAATATGAAAGTAATTTGATCCATTCCATCAACCCTGATTTTCAATTTCTAATCTTCTGAAAACAATTTTCCAACCTCCGGAACACATTGCTCGACTCGTGCCGCATTGATTCTCAGACCTTGATTCTTTTGCCAGAAAGTTAGCCTCCGGCTTGTGCACTGTTGTTTTTATCCAATCTTCAAAAACATTTTCAGACTCGTCAACAATTTGATCTCCTCTGATATTTTATGAAACATTGCGGCGGATATTGTACTTCTGGTAGCAGGAGATTTTTTTTTTTTAAGAAAAAAAATAATACAACACTTCTATCAGCATAGCTGGTTGTAATAATCTTTGGATATGCAAAATAATTTTTGCCTGATATCCAAATCTCTCAGCATGTTGTGTATCAAGGCTCAGTAGAAAAAGAGGCCCTTTTGCTGGTACAAACTTTAGGCTGGTACTGTGGTACAGAAATTTCTCACACTTCTTCAAGGAAAGAGTTTGTGCATTCAATTAGGAACTACTAATGCATTTATTGCAATCTCTTCCTCTTTAGAAGTTTCTGCGTATAGCTTTAGTTCGAAACCTGTATTGATTTAAAAGAAACTTGCTGCAACAAAATTTCCTTTTGATACCTACAGGATCAATCTCACAGAGTGCTAAAAGACTGCCAGCATGATATTAAAATTGTCACACATCACTCCGTACCGGTCCTACCGGATATGTATTTAAACAGGGATATAACGCTGGTATTTAATTCTTCAAGTTATGACAGATCACGGATGATTTCTAAAACAAGGATTTAACTCTGGTTGAACATAGAACAACCATTTTTTTTTTATTAACTCGAAGATAAAACAATGATTTGATTAGCAAATTGATGGTATTGAAACCAAATCATGTATAGTTCCAACTGGTTGGATCTGGTACATCCTCTAAATTATGTATAGTTTCGACACATCTCACCATCTGGTTGTATGGTTGGTTTTCTTTTCATGACATGGGCCATCCATCTATGGGCCTAATTAGATCCAATTACATAGCCTATTCAAGAAGATTAAGCGCAAGTAAACATAAACCAGAAACAATTAAACAATCATTCTTCAATTAATCATCATCATGCTTTTTGCCCCTTCTGGTATCTGCACCAAACTGTCGCTTCTAACATCATATTCTTTTTTCAATCACACGGTGCAACTCAACCATCCAAAATTTCAATTTGTGCACCTTTTTTACCTTCTCCTCCTCCAACGCATCGATCTCCTTCCCTCCTGAGATGTTAATTATCGCCCATTTAATTTTCTCAGAATTTTCCTCAAGTTTTTAAAAAGAAGTGGACTGTGTTAGCTGTTGGCGTCGCAGACCATGGCTCATCCAAATCCTCTGTGATAATTATTTTGATAAGGTGGCAATCTTGGTACAAGAAGCCTCCATCTCTGTTTGCTGGGGCCAACAAACAAAATATATCAAAAGCTGGACAATGTCAGTTGCTTCTGTGACAAAAATTTTATTTACCCTCAAATAAATCAATTAAAATCTCTGCGAAGTCGAGGTACATGAATTACAAAACTGAGTCTAATAATACTATTTCTCTTCGTACTGATATCCTAAATCCAAAGTTACACTTCCATTCGAAATCAGTTTCATTTCGTTGCACAAAAATGATTACAGATATTAGAAAAGAAAAAAAAGGGGAATTCCTTCTCTTGGCTGCTTTCTCAGAAGTGAACCAAGCTGTATACCAGGATCCAGCCAAGCTGCAAAAACAAACGAATGAAAAAAAAAATTATATTAACTATATAAAATAAATATAAAAATGAAAGACATCAATAATGAAGTCCTTACATATACAGTATGCGAACAAAATTTCATGAATTAGCGAGCAGTTTCTTTCTGTACTATTAATTGCACATTTGCACCTACTGATTTTGGCAAGGCTGTACCAAATCTACTGTCAAGCTGAATTATTTTTTTGTTTGCTTGCCTTTTGATTACATACTTATGTCCTTAACTAAAACATCAAAATTATTTACCAGAAAGAGAGTGAAAGAGGCAAAAAGCCCCTCTTGGAGAAGGGCACTATGGCCGCCAAATTCCTCTTCATCAATATTCAACCTTTGTGAATAGACCCAGTACACAACTCCCGTAGAAATTGCCAGAAACCTAGAAAAAAAACATTGCAATTTTAAGGTGTCTTATTTAACATTCCAGAAACTAAAAAAAGTAGCCTCACTGAAAATTGCACTTTCTTTCCGCTTTTGCAATAATGCCTAGCATTTTCTCAATTTGCGGCCAACAAACAAGAGACTTTCAATCCATCTCATATTTGCAAATAACACCTATTGTTGGCTTAGTATGAGAAAAGAATATACTGTATCCCTCGAAGAGAAAAAAAGGAAATCTGAGAAGTGTTTTTTTCAAAGACACAAATTAAATAAAATCAATCTAAGCCAACTTCAGACCAATTTTTGGATTTTGGCTCATCGGGCGGGTTCTCTGGATCAGGTCAGGCTTTGCTGCCTCTAGTTCCAAGTTCTATCAGGTTGAGTTACTACAGAAGATCAAATAAACTTTCTTCATTACTTATTTGAGTGGCCATTACATTCGATGGTGTTATTTGCAAACAATTTCATTTCGCCCCCCCAATTACAAATTGCAAATGCAAGAACTTGAGATGGCATTTGCAGATGGAAAAACAGTAGGTGCTAATTGCAAAATCCAAAATTATACAAAGACGATGCTTACAAGAGAATCCATATGGCACCAACAAGAGGAATAGCACCCCACACCAATCCACAGAATAGGCCTAATGCTTGTCTGATCCAATGCAATGTATCAAGCAATTTATCCTGAAGTATCAATGTTACATAATAGGTCAAAAATTAAATCATTGGATTTTGATGGCCGTTATCCCGCCTCAAAAGAGCATGAGTTTCCGAGAATATGAACCAGCTTATGACAAATATTTCCATAGAAAAAGTGCAAAACTCAGATTATACAGATAATATTTACTAAAATGCAGTAATTTTTCTTCCGTGATCAATTCACCTTTGCCAAAGATTCAACCAACAAAGATCGCAATACTCTAGTTACATTTTATTTTTATTCATCAGAAATAATTGTTTCATTGATAGGGATGGGCCTGGTTATGTGCTTAATTAACGGGTAAATCACAGTTATCTATTAAACAACTTTATTGTCAAATTAACAAATATGATAATTAGACAGAAATTACAATTCGAGAGCAAATAAAAATAGAACAGGCATGAAACATCATCTTATTGACAATATTAAAGAAAATCTTGGAAGTTACTATCCAAACTCTTAAGGATGATCACTTACTAGTTCTTCATTATTTGTCAGTAAAGCATAAGGATTAAAACTTTACTGATAGGATCAATTTTCCAAGTTAGATACCGAATTAACAAAAATGATCCGGTTGAAAACGAACCGAATCACCAATTCTCCACGGAACTAAATTTCTAGGGAACTGAATTAGACCTCTTCCATCGAGCTTTTAACAATTCGCCGATCAAACAAAGATCAAAGTAGCATATACCAACAGTTACCTTATCCCAGGAGGAATTCGGATCTAGAAATCTGGCGAGCTTTGAATCGGAAGTGCCATTCAGTTGTTGCTGCGCCTGCGCTTGCTTCGCTTGTGCCTTGTTAGATCTCGTCTTCTTCATTAGTCAAATATAGCTCAATTCGCTTCTCGAATCTCCACAAGTTCTTCTCTTTAATTTGAGGAGATGCACAAGAGAGATGTACTAGGGTTCAGCGAGAGAGAGAGAGAGAGAGAGAGAGAGAGAATCGGCGACAAGCACGAGGGGAAGTTCTTGTTTGATCAACGAATCAGGATTTGATCTCTGTAGCGGCTATATAGTACCCATAGGTGTAGCGGGTCATACCACCTTATTTTATGGAAATGTTACCAAGATATCATTATTGATACCGTCATAGATACGGATTTTATTATATACGTTAAATGAATTATTATACATATTAATGACTTTATTTTATATAATAATTCTATTATTCAACTTAAATATCACTAATATGTATAATAATTCATTTAAGTTGAATAATGACAGTATTATACAAAATGAACTTCTATAATAAAATCATTTAACGTGTATAATAAAACTCATATCGACAACATTAACAATAACTGTATTTATATATCAGCTCTCTTATTTTATAATTTTCAGTTTTATGAAATACGAATATTTAAGAGTCATTACATGTGAATTTCTGAAATAATCTGCATTCCTGATGATATATGTTATTATTTGTTTATGTACATTTCTGATGGTTAAAACATTTTTTTTTAAATTAGTTATAGTTTGAAACATATTTGGCTGCATAGGAACTTTAATAGAAAACCTTGTCTTAATAATTGCCCCCCACTACTTTTGGTATCTTTAACAAAAGAAAGCCTTTAAAAAGTCATGCTATGATTTGAGGGATTTTCTTTTAGACATAAATTAGACTTAAACCTATTAAATTTGAGTTTTTGCATATTTCTCCATAAAAAAACTTAAATTTAGTTATTTTTTTCATTAAAAAATCAAAACGTTAGATATTTTTCATAGCATGCTTAAAAATAATTAAATTGACATCAAACCTTCATGATTGATATTTTGGATGAAATTGTCTTTCTTGATATTATGGAATGTGTTTTTCGTCTGAACCAAGCAGATAAAAAAAGCAAGGCACAATTCAAATTATTAATATAAATACTTCTATAAAATAAAGCTATAAATCGGTACGATCTCAATTTGCAACCATGTTTTTTTTTTGTGAATTTACATCCATTATCGTAGTTGACGGCGATAACTATCTATATAACAAATGGGATTCAATAATTTATAAAAACAGAAAAAAAAAAATACTCTCTGTAAATTAAATCTGACTCGTTTAAAATTAATGACCTCCAACCATCATAGTTTTTATAATGGCAGCACATGCATACTATTTTCTACGCTTCATTATTATTTGATATAAAAAAAACAGCAAGAAATGAATGTTGGCATTAATTTCTATTAATTACAAAATATACGGGCTTATATGTAATATAAATATATATTGAATAATAGACTGTCGAATATTTAATTAATCCCGTTATGAAGTGATTAAATTAAGTATGATTTAATGTGTAGAATGCGTATTAATGACTTTTATGATTTAGTGATGGTCTTAATTATATAAAGTTTAGTAATAATACAATTATGTTATTGGTCCTCGGAGAATACAACTAATAAGCAGTTTTCTGTTTATAAAAGCAAATCCATTAAGAGAGAAATTGGATCTGGTATGGATCCGCTAAGGTATAATCATTGGTTTGTCAACCTTTCGATTATTGACATCCATTTTATATTTCAGAACAGTCCTCTCTCTCACGATTTCTCTCAATTATCTTCTAAAGAATAAAAGAAGAAGAAAACCGTCAGTACCGATTCTCTTCATCTCTCCATCGGGTAAGAAAAATATCACCGCGAAGACTTAAAGAATCCAGTGATCAATGGAATTGTATCTCTCCAGAAGACCGACAACATGGATCAAAATAATTTTAATTCAAATGAAGAATTCATTAGAGAATCATGATTGATATTCTAACAATGAAATATTAGAATCAATAACAAAAACATAAAAGCATCAGGTATGGCCTCAGAAAAATGATATTTAATCTACATCCTCATAGAGCAAAAGATATATCATTTGCAAGAGGAGTTTCTCAAATTTCTGATAAAAAGTACCAAGGCTAATTTTGTCCAAATTATTTTATCACGGAATTTAATATTGATTTGATTGACTTTTAAGTATGTTGTGGGACAATATCTGATATTTTAAATTTTTGATAGGTAAATATTTAAATTTTAAATTTTTGTTCAAAAAACTTAAATTTGATGGGTATCCATCAATTTCATCTTGTTTTTAAATTAAGGATAGATATTTTTATGAGAAGGATTCAAATATTTTTTATTTTTTATGTCTCTTTTAATGGTTGTATAAAAAAAATACAAATCGTCCAACCCGTTCAATCCACCTAACTTGTTTTTTTTTTGCTAGGTTAAGATGTTGTCGGATCGGACACAAATTTGAATTTTAGTCAACCCGTTAGTCTAGTTGGGTTGTAAATTTGACTTCAAAAATTTGTCTTAATTCGACTCACCCGTTTTAAGTATTACATCATACTTTTTTTTAAATATTTTATTTTTAACCCACCCGATATCACCCCTAGCTTCCATCATACATTCAATTTTTTTTTATTTCTAACAACAAAATTTTGAAAACTAAAATGTTAAAATAAAATTGTTAGATGTGATCGAAATTATTTTCTTCTTACACTCATAAAAAATTATTGATTTTTTTATTTTCATTTTATACAGATTCATAAGTTAGAAAATTCAACGTTCAAAAATTATACACATCAATGTATTTCTTGTAAGCTCTTGATATCAAACAAAATAGTGTTGAAATGTCATAATTTTTTACGTGTGCATAAATAAATATATTAAAAATTTGAGTAATTAAAATTTTGGAAATATTTGAACCATCCTATACTTTTATATATTATCCAAATTTTGGAGTATCAACTGAAATGTGAAAAAACATTTTTGCTTCCAACTGAAATTAAAATTATGACTTGCAAATAACTCTTTAGATAAACGAATTGCAAGTAAACTAAAGTATGAATTTAATTTCAAAAACTATTATTAGGTTAGCTTTGAAATAAATTCAAACCATTAACCTTGATCAAGGAGAGTGAAAAGCTCAATTTTATTTTTGAACCAAGAGGATAAAAAATATATATTACTAGCATATTAATTTTCAATGATTCCAACCTTTCGATCTTATAAAACGGACTTAAAATTTGAAACTAGAGCGTTTAGTTAGTCACTTAGATCAAGTTCAATAATTCAAATTCATTTTTATTTTCAATCTCACATTTTTTTTGTAACGAATTCAAACTTGCATTCATTAAAAAAAATTATGAATTTATACTCATACTAACTTAATTCTAACATTGTTGCATTTTTTTTTCTAATACAAAAATACATAATATATTATAGTACCCATTTTATAAGGATAATAATATCCCCATGCACCTTAAAAAGTGGTGTAAATTGCACAGAGAGAGATTGCCTTGGATAATGATCTTATCTCTTCTATTTTGACAATCTTTATCTTTAGAATATTTTTTTAAGGGGCTGATATCCATCTCCAAATATGCATTTTCATGATGCATCTTGTAGTATTCCTTTTTAGCACAATTATTAGTCTGCTTGTATAAAGTTCTCTAGATGCTTTCTTAAACTTTAATTTAGAGGAATATTTTCTATCAATTTTGCTCGTAACAAAACGTTTAGATATATTTAGGAATATAAAGAAATTCATGCAAATCTACCACGATGCGATCTCCTTTAGTTCATACTAAACTAGATATCTTTACAATTGCTAATTTGCTGACGTGACAATTTTTAACTGGTAAAAAAAATAATCTTATGCAATTTCAAAGATGAATATATTTTAATACCACTTATAAATAAATTATAAATTATAATGTGAACACTTGTTAATTAATAAAACTAGCAAATACCCTCGATTTCAGAAATTACAACCGCAATTGTCACATTAAATTTAACAAGTCATTTGCAAGTGTCCGTTTTGTTTAGGTACAAACTGGAGAGGTCTATTAACACTGGAACAATTTGGGTTGGATCATTAATTGGATTGGGCTTGGAGGCCTGTTAAGTGTCTCCCATGTGTTATCCTGTACAAATCACCAACTATTCCTTTGTTAATCTCCGCCAATAATATATTCAGTTTGCATAGTTTGTCTGATATAATTGGAATATAGCTAGTCATGACAAAATTACAAAAACAACCCTTGATTTTTTTTATTGTCTGACTAGGCCCCAAAATTATAACATAACAGGCCCACTCCTTAATTATTGCCAAGCAATTATCTATCCTTCCAGCATATATCAATTAAATGCACCTATTGAAGAAAAATATACAGTAGAAAACCGTTATATTTAAATGCTCCCAGGAAAAGCGAAAAAAAAAAAGAAAAAATATTTTTTGTTATGTTGGATCAGTATTGTTTTTATCTGTTTAGAATTGATCAGTGTTGCCTTTATAATTTAATTAATAGAGGAGCACTGCACACTAACAGTACACACCTGGCATGGCGTGCCTTTTTTTTTTTTAAATTTTAATACGCTGAAACTTTATCAAAACATTGTTATTTGTTTGTTAGATCTGAGTACAGAGATTTCTTTAGTAATTGAGGGACCCAGAAGCCTTGTTTTATTTTGCTCTCTTAAACTTTGTAATATTTTTATTTTTATTTTTATTTTATAATTTTTTTTTTGAGGTATTAGTAGAGGCGGAATTTAGTAGAGATTGGAGGGGGTTGCAGCCCCCCCCCCCACCTTCTCAAAAAAAAATTTCGAAAACTATATATATATATATATGTATATATATATATATATATATATTAAGAATTTAAGATATTTTACTATAATTATATTACAGTCAGCTCCAAAAAAATCTGAGACATGATTTTAAAATGAATATGGGTCTGTAACTCTCATTAATTTTATTTAAATTCCGCCACTGAGTATTAATTTAGCTGCTTAGACATATATACATGAGTCGTTTTCATAGTGTAAAATGTCATGAAACGTAGTTATTTTTTTGATGGGATGGTTCTCCTACTATGTATGTATATTGTATAGGTTTAATTTAGTCAAAAACTTGATTGCATCTGTATTTATTATTATTTTTTCAAATTTGCGGCGATCTGCAACCAATTCAAAATACTATATGTCTTTTTCAGCAATTATCAATGTTTTAAATTATTTACTCAACATGTATAATTAGTAAATATTTTGCTTATCCATTGGCATTCTTACAATTATATATCTTATCGCCACAAAAAATACCGCCTAAGTTTTTTTTTTATCTATCAATTTTATCATTCATTATATACCACCATCTGATTGAAATCGTACGGTTTCAGTACCGCAATAACAGCGAATTCGGAATTACAATCTCCAATAATAATAAATCTTCAATCATCGAAAGACACTTAATCATAAATCTTGAATCATAAATCATAAACCATATACATTTCACAATCTTTCTGCTCTATTCGTTTGTACTTAACCTGCACGTGGCACGTGCCAGCCAGACACAATATACCCAACACCGGTACAGCTACTACTGAAGGCAGTATTAGTAATACTGTATTAATAATAGTATTAATTAGTAGTAGTACCTATACAGTAGCATGTGATTGGCCTCTCAAGTGTCATGTGAAACCCCAACCTTTCTTTTCTTTTATCTACTAATTAATCAATCAAACATCTCTACTGATTAATTTATGCAATCTAATACCTACTTTTGTGTTTAATTACATTTGTTTAATTAGCACAGCTTTTCCCTCTACAGCCAATTCTATGTGGATCCATTTTTTTCTTTTTGCCTTTTGTGAGTAAAATTGAGTGTATCAGAATTGCAAACCTAACACAGTGGTGATAAGTCTCGTCTCTTTATGGAGATATGTAAGTTCAAATTTTATAAAAGATATTTGAAAAGAAATAAATATCGAGACTAATAGAAACTTTATTTCAAAAAAAAATGAGTATGTGGTTTTCATTTTTAATTAGGTCCCTATAAAGTGTAAAAATGTTGATGTGTACATGCATGATGGATCAGTCATCCCACCATAAAAAAATGTGTTGCAAAAATTATGTATGTTGTATTAATGTATGGTTACTATTAGACAGAAATTTATAAAGTAAGAAAATCTGCAGCCTTTGTAAATTGCAGAATTGTTGATTTGTGAGAATTTAATTTCCACGGTGAATTAAATCAAGCACCTCCAGAACAGAAAAGGACCAAAATGAAATACCAAACAAATAAAAAGGGGCCAGACAAAAAATATACAAATATTGAAGTTAATTTTTTATATATTTTAATTTTTGTGGGGTTGCTAGGAGACTACTGTGACGATATAACCTAACAGACAACCAACGTGATCTCTCTCTCTCTCTCATCTCTCTCTCTCTCTCAAAAGCCTAATTATTGATGCTTTAAATGATTAAGCAATTAAAAATTTAATGAGGGATAAAAGTGGTACCCAAGGTATCTTTCGTCAGATCCAACAAACAAAAAAAATTTTTTTTTTTTTTGAGAATTGATCCAACAAACAATTGGCCTTTAAACCTTGTTTTTATAGAGGGACTCTTCCTCCATTGCGAACACAATGGACGCCTCCATTTACTTTATAAACATTCATAATTTGGGTAGATAATTTGATGCCATCAATTTTCATTTTATTTTTTTTGAATTATGTTATGAGTCGAATCTCATCACTATATAAAAGGATCAATTGACTATTTATCCAACCGGAAAATAACAAAATTTCATTTATCTGATTGGTTAAGTTGGAAAATTCTACATTTAATATTTCATGATCTTTTGAATATATTCTCCGAGTCTAGCAAAAAAATAACTACCAAATAACAGAAATTGAGTTTAGTCATTGTATTAAAAACCACTTGCATGTATTAATTAGGTATAACTTTACGATATTTACAAGTTGACGCCACAACGATATCCGCTTATCAGTGAGAATTTTACCAAATGTCGAAGATCAATTGACCTCTCCAGTTTTTTGTAAGAATGGAGAGAAATTAACTGATTTGTACGAGAAGATTAATATCTTGATTAATTAAAATATAATAACCTAGTTGATGCTTTAAGAGATCACTATTTTGAACTTTTCAAGGATGTTGATATGTCTTGATCTAGCACTACTCTTCTTATTTTAATTGTTATACTTATATCATGTCAATAAGTTATTAAAAGTATGAACATTAATATATTTAATTGATAAATTAGAGATAAGCACCACACACTAAAAGCACTAAAAAATATTAATGATCAGTGCTACTATAGTGAGGGTTTTCCAATAGAAATATATTGGAATTAAGTTATATAATTTGGAAGGTTAGTGTCATCTGATAATGTAGCAACTTCCTATAAAATTAATTAATACAATTATGAATTAAATACTGGGTACTGATTTGTAATTTCATTTCAGAGGAAGCATAGTATTTTTAGACACTTTTATATAACCAGCCAATGAAATTCTCCTCGTAATTGTAGCCTGATCCAAATCATACAATATGTAAGATCTACATCGATCCAATATATTATAAAGTATTTTATATCATATAAGATAATGCTATAGGCACATGCCAACAATACACATGAATCCAGATGTCAACACCTGGCTACTTTCATCCTAATTCAATACTATGCAAAAGTAACATTGAGTTATTTAATTAATTATGATATATTAAATTAGCAAAATCAGAACTACCATTATTGATTCAATAGTCCTTTTTTTTTAATAAATTAGGACATATTTATGAGGGAGAATAAATATGTTTTATGTAACTAATCAAATACATGCATTCATTTTATCTTTTTCCTTTTTTTTATAAAGATATCATCAAAATTTAAATATGCATAAAAGATCTCCTATTCGGATTTTTAACCTGCAACCGCTCGTACGAAATGCAATGACTTTGTGATGAATCAAAGACGGATTCTCAACGCTCATTTTAATTATCTTTTGAAATCAAGAGTTGATTTTTCTTTTCTCCGTAGAAAAAAAGATAGTAAATTAGCAAGTCATTGATGACAACTAGAAATCTAAAATGGCCAGCCTATCAAAAGCTTGCTTCCATGTTCCATCCAACTAAAAGCACAATTAGAGAGAGAGAGAGAGAGAGAGAGACTTGTGATATTGCCTCCCTGGTACGCTAAGAAAAATCTCCTCACTTCTTGGAAATGCCTTTTTTTGGTTGTATGTTTTTTTTTTTTTTTTTTTTTTTTGGGGGGGGGGGGGGTCATGTGACATCTTTTACTTTTTTATTTTTTTAAAAAAAAAATTATTGGTTTGCTCAAGTGATTTTGAATGAATGCTGATGCTGAATTAAAACTAGGTTTTTTTTTCTTTTTTGAGTGCATTTTTTTTAATAAGGATTTTCGTAGCTTCAGTATTTATTTCTTGTCAAATATTTTTTACGGGACTTAAATCTATATCTCTCTATAAAAAAAAAATGAGACCTCTCACCGTTGTGATAAGGTCGTAATTCAAACGAGTGCAATTAAATCTAGTTTTTGAAAAAAATGAGTGTACATCATCCATTTGTAGTCGGTGCTTAATTTTACCGTTGCTTCAAATTTGATTGTCAACTGTACATCTTTAATCACATAAATCATTGAAAAATGTACTTTTTCAAATGATGGAGACAGAGATGGGTCCCTTTTTTTTAATTAAATTCCAAATTTCATTTGGCCTTGGTCATTTTCATTAATACTTTAGCGGTTTAACCTTATGCTCCTGAGTTTTTTGATGAGAGGGACCCAATAAACAATAATCAAAAAGAAAAAAAAAAGTGTATTGCTATTGATTTTTTTTTTTTGAAATAAGAGTTTTCATTAGCTCCGATATTTATTTATTTTTTAAATATTTCTTGTGAGATCATCTCTCCGTATAGAGAGGTGTGTTGAATGAATTACTTCATACATTTTTTTTAAGTTCCGTTCATCTTTTAGACTTGAAAGATAGTAAAATTTAAGTAATAATTTTGATCATCTTGAAAATTTCATTCATATTTTATTCGGTATAGGATTTACATTTTTTTCATTCAAAAAAATAATAAACATTTGAAAAGTGAACCATGTATGATATCTAAAATGAAATAAAAAAAATAAACTTTGTACTGGATGAAATTTGAACAAAATTTCTGACTGATAATTAGCACCC
Source organism: x Bolboschoenoplectus mariqueter (assembly GCA_037678475.1). Taxonomy (NCBI): domain Eukaryota; kingdom Viridiplantae; phylum Streptophyta; class Magnoliopsida; order Poales; family Cyperaceae; genus x Bolboschoenoplectus; species x Bolboschoenoplectus mariqueter. Next base: position 1,278,351 of record CM075236.1, on the reverse strand, counting down.
TCTAAAATTTAATCCCTTATTCCATTTTCCCTTCTGTTTTATTTTCTTTTAAACTTACAAGCACAATGTTTTATTTGTGAAAAAGATCTTCTTTGGTTTTGTTGCAAAAGGGATGTTAACGGGTGGCGCCGTATTAGAGGATTTGAATTGAGTCGATATTATTTTATTATTATATTTTAGACCGATCTAATTTAATATAAATTGAATTTATTTTTTATCTGAATCTGATTTGTATAACTTAATTATTTATTTCTTAATTATTTTATTTTTTTGTGCAACTTGCTTTAAATTAATATTTTAATTACTCTTATTTAATGTGTATAAGTCTTCATTAGTAAAAAAAAAATTAAAAACCAAACCCAACAAAATACAATTAAATTAGTTGGATCTTTTCTGTACCTAAATTAATAGTTTTGGACTCATATTTCATCCATTAAGTCATCAACATGGTTTCATTCAAAATATGCAGAATTAATTCATGTATTTTTCTCAGTTCTCAGCTATAATTCATCATTTCTTGCTCTCCAAAAATTCCAAATTTTCATCAATTACATATATAGATTATGATTAGATGAGTCTATCTCATTATTCCACACTTCCGGTGTGTTGATTTCGAATCTCTTGTGCTGAAATTATTCGTTTTCATATCAAATTAAGTGAAACATGACAACTAGATTTGACTCGACTCGATGGATCCATCTGATCCAACTCAATGATTCGTAAATAAATGGGTTGGATACAGATCAAGTTGGATCGTCATCCCACTCATTTATTTATTTTTAATTTTTTGAAATTATATAAATGTTTTATTTTGATCCGGAAGCAGAATAATGTATCACTATAACTTAAACTTTAGGTCTAGAACATTATAAAGTAATGTTTCTAATCGTTAGTTCAAACTATTTGTCCATCAATAGAGGAACATTATTATATTTTTAAACTTAAGTAGATTAGGTCGAATTGGATTTAAAAATTCTCGATCCTTGATTCGTGTTGCGTATAATTCATTTAAAAAAATAAAAGAATGTTGACTCGACCCAATCAATTGACACCTCTAAATAATAATTATAATCTCTCTAGAAACTTTTCTGATAAACATAAACCGATAACAAAAATCTATAATCAAATACCAAAGAAAACACCAAAAAAAAAATCAATTATTCCATACCATTACCATTATAACGGTATCCAAAATTATTGGATGATTTACATAACCGTTATAAAGTTTGTGAACAAAAGAATTATCGACAAGTCTCTTGTACTACAACCATTGTGACGGTTCAATAAATTGTTGCACAATCTAGATAATATTTTTAAAAATTGTAAAATTTGAATCGTCCAATCTACAACGAACATAATAAGAAAAACCCCAAACTAACAATGATAAATTTAAATTGTTCGATAATCTTCTTAACCTACCCAACAAGAAGGGCCCACCATGTACCAAGTTGTCCTAATTTTTTAATTCTTTGTGACATTCTCAAACTATCTTAATTAAATCAAACATCTTTGAGAGAAATAAACCAACACTATCCTCTATATATAACACAACACTAGGCGTATATTTTTTTTTATTTACACCTAACACTGTAATTCACCGACCCGCAACACGAATGGCCGCGTTCTGACCGCCACAAGAGATCAGATTCCTTTTATACCAATGAGAGCGACAGGGGGCCGTCACTCAACTTTCCCTTTCAAAAAAAAGAAGACATTAAATTTAAATCAACAAACATTAAAAAAATACGTATAAAAACGCCATCAATATTTCTCTCAAATTATAAAAAATTTGGTTGGTTACGAAGTGACAGCCACCCGATAATACCCCTTCAAAAAAGCGCCAATCAAATCAACGCTAATCGACACGTCAGATTGCTCTTTATTTTTTTTTTTCGCCTTTTCCTATGTGGCAATCTAGACGGAATGAGAGGCCAATAAACGGGGTTGGTTCCTTTGTGAAATGACCAAACTGCCCTTTGAAATAGACAGAGAGAATACGCTGTACTTTATAAGTTCTCAGCAATTGGGAATTGTGGTTGAATGATTTGAGGGTATATATGTAATTTACAGTTTTAAAAACTTGAGAGCATTTATTGGTCCATTCGAAGATAATTCAATTGGTTTTTCAATCTGTCGTGTGAGGTTCCCATTTGTTCATACAGAGTAATAAATGTGATGTCACATCGATCGGATTAATAGTTTTTTGCAACTATTTAGATTTAAGGCATGATTTGTATGGTCGGCAATCCAATAGAGTGAGCGTGGTTTATGGGTTTATGATCAAAGAATAAAGATTGTTTGATTTTTTTTTTTTTTACTTTTTAGCAAGGAATTTGGATTTTTCATTTCTGAATTTTAAAGAAATTAATATAAAATCTAAAGGTTTTTTTTTAAGTTTTTGGGATCTAAAGATAGATCTTATATTATTACTTTTTTGGAGATGACATGTGTTAACATTATACTATGCTTAATTTTGAGAATCGGTTTTTGATATAGTAATAAATATAATGTTCTATGTGTGCTAGATCATATATACAAAATCTGATTGAAAATTTTCTTATAAATATTTAAAGTTGAATGACTTGATTTTATTTTTATGTAACAAAAATATATTATGCAGAATTTACATATAATAAATGATGAATTAAAAAATAATACATTATTATGAAAACCATGCGTACCATATATATACTTGGTCTTCAATATTATTCCCATATGAATGACACGAGTATGAAATCCAATTCCAATGAAGATTTATAACAAAAATAAAAGAACATATGAACCCTATTTTTACTCAAAAATAAATAAATAGATAATAAATACTATCACATTTCTATAATGCACTTTCACTTACATGTAGAAAAATCAGTGTTGAGCATCCCTTTTATCCACGCTACAAAATTAAAAGTTTAAAACACTTCAAAAGAGTATTGAAAATTAATTCATGACTTGATTGACTTCTCTCAGAGGCATCAAGGCTCTAAAATAAATGTGCGTCAAGTTTACAATTTTAATTTTGACATGTAAACCTTGAATATTTGAGTAATTAGTAACAATTGTTGTTGAAAAATTTGCCAGATTGTAGAGATTAATTATCATATATAAGGAATCAGAGATATAAAATTAAGAATCACAAAAAATGTACGTAGGGTTGTCAACAAAATTCTTTTATCCATTTATCTTATCCGTATCGTATTCGATAAAGCGGATATGGGTAAGGATTTTTTTCGTTAACTTAAAGAATAAGAGTATAGGTAAGAAAAAAATTTCGTTAGTTTATCGGGTAAAGTTATAGGTAAGGACTATTTCATACCCGTAAGGTTATAAGTAACGATTATTTCATACCTGTTACCTTATAGGATAAATGACACATAAAATAATATATATGATAATTTTTAATGTTATATTTAACTATATAGTATATTATGTCATTGTCATTATTAACGTTATCATTATCATCATTAATTATTATTATTGTTGTTGTCGTTATGAGATTGATTTGTATTATATATAATATTTTATATAGTGTAATTTATGACAAGTTTGATTTATGTAATATTTCAATTTATATTCTTTTATAGATATGGAACCGATAATTATAATTTTTATATTTTATTTTATTACACATATGATGTATTTGAAATAACATATTTATTTGTTTATTATATTTTTTCAAAAATTATATAAATTACAAATTATCGATAATCACCCGTTATTCGTTCGATATCTGTTAACCTTAACGGGTAAGGATAGGATACGAGTAAATCTAAATTTAACAGATAAAAGTATGATACATGTAAGACTAATATTAGATGGATATGAGTACAAAAATGTTTTCACCCGATCCGTATCATATCCATTGACACCCCTAAATGTACAGAGAGGTTTTCCATATATACTCATGAAATTAAAGTCGAAATAACTGTCAATATCATTTACTTGGTAGCATTTACAAGATATTCAACATCATAATTATTCCGGGTTCCTCTCTCGCTTATCGTAATTTACATGAATTAAGTATTTAAAAATTATCAAATATTTTTTCTTTGACAAATTCTGCTATGAATCAAAATTTATATTATAGATGAAGAGATCAGACTAAAATTAATGGTTATGACTTATTAATCACTAAAAATTTGATCCGTAATAGAATTGCTTCCGATAATAACATAACTCAGAGTAATTAGATGTAAGAACCTTATTTTTTGTTTTAAGAATAAGATGAGAGTTCAAAGTCCTTACACTTTAAATCAACTTAAATGTGTTAAAATATCAAACAAAAAAAGGACGTAGATTAGGAAATTTTTATGATGCTAAAATTATGTATTAATTACAAAAGGAAATTGCATAAATCTTTTTTGTATTGATTATATAATTTACAAATGGTAATAATATTGCAAAATTATCCATATAGTTTGAAGCCCAGATGATGTTTAATTGTTAGATAATAACTTATCTGCATATAGGGGTACAATAAAAATGAGAAAATTTATCATAAGGGAGTTGAATTTCGTAAGGAATAAATTTTAGAAACATAAATTTACAATAAAGTGTTTGAATTAAGCAAATTCTTAATTAGTAGAGGGGTCAACTAAAGTGCTTGTTTTTAAAAAAAAAAAGAAATGAATTGTAATTCTTTTTGGACCTCCCCAAGTACAAAATATTTATGCGACTAGTTAATACTCAATCTTATTGATTCTCATAATTTTAATTTTAAGTTGTAGAGACATACACAAAAGTATAATTTACATATAATAAGGTTGGTGTCAGAGGCTTTTTTTGTGCCACAATATATTTCGACCTCTTTAATATTGAATCTAAACTTAGAACTTGTTATTAATTCTTTATTTTATTATTAGTAATAATTCATAGAGTTAGGATGAGTTTAACTTCAGAAACTGTCGGAACGATTTCAAATGATAAATTCAAATTACTCAATAAATTTTTCACATGAAAATCTTGTAGGATATCGAAATTTTCTATTTTTAGGGTTTTCTAATTATTTTTTTTAGGTTTTCTAAGATGACTCTAAAAATAATAATAAAATAAAGAATGTTTGTATATGAAAATATGTTATTTTCAAAAATATAAAATAAATAGTTAGAAAACTCTAAAAATAGAAAAAATTTCGGTATCCTATGAGATTTTAATATGAAAAATTTATTAAGTAACTTGAATTTAAAAATTTAAACTGATTTCATAAATTTTGAGTTAAGCTCATTAATCCCTTTGGAGCAGGTACTTTGCAGTTATCAATCAGTTGCATTTTATTAATGTGATAATTTCAAAGCAAGGATGTAAAAGTAATCTCTAATTCAATAAGATTACCATTTTGAGTATAAGAAAAATGGGTTGATACTATTTAATGAATAATTACTAAAATTGTTAATACGGCTCAAAAAAAAAAAACTCTTTTTTGCAAGTGACAGCAAAAAAGACACTGTGTAACTTTACACAGTTAACTTTTTGGAGTTAGCAAGAAAAGCTCACAGGTTTATTCTTCTGATTCCAGTGTCAGGTGTCAGAATCTCAGAATCTCAGAATCAACTTATTGCAATATTCCTAATGAGAGTGATAGATATTCACAAGAAATAAAATGAAATGAAAGGGTAAATTTATGAAATTAATTGTACATTCAGTAAAAAAAGGACAAAAAAAGGAGAGAAATAATATCACCACATTTTGAATTCACAGAAATAATCCATGATACTTGTTCTGAATATATTTTAAGAATGGTTCTGTTATGAATCAAAGTTTTTAGTGGTTAATAAATCATAATCATTAACTTCATTATGATTTCTTTATCTATATTATAAATTTTGATTCACAGTAGAATCAATCGTATTGTTATGCAGAAATGTTTTACCAAGTGGATTGATTTGCATTAAAAAAAATAAAAGAACATTTCAATATAATACAGTCTTGTAATTTATCTCAAAAAAAAAATGGAAGTCTTGTAACTGTAATACATGAAAAAAAAAATATACAACATACATAAAACAGTAAAATATTTTATGAAGATATAGTAAAAAAGGTCTGTCAGAGAAAATTATTGTAGAGAACATGTAAAGCATTGAGTTGCACAAAATGGTACATTGAATCAAGCAAATATACTGAACCAGCACTCAGCAGTACCTCTATATATATATAAAAAGAAAAAAGAAGGTATATAACTCAAAAAACATGCGCTTTGGGATCTTAAAAAAATAATTTTTCCTATTCCTAATATTTTTTATATTCAATATTTACATAAGTTAGAATTAAATTAAAGAAAGATGACTTTGAATTCCAGAAGAATATTTTGAATCTTTCTCCAGCCTATTATTTTTTCCCAGCTTTATCAATAAATTAATTGAATTAGGATTTATGGAGCTTATTGTATGATGCCAAATTGCCAATAAATTAGTTTATATTTGTTATATATATATATTTTTTTACAAATCTTATGCCAAAAACAAATATAATTTATATTTTTTATTTCATTTACAAATTTGACCAACATATCACTGTACCGGACTTAATTAGTTTATGTAGACATATTTTTGTAACGAGAACGGTCTAATGTCATAAATTTTTCATGTCACAAAAACACAATCTTAATTTTCTTTTATGTTTCAAAGTTCGAAATCTTGCCGTCTAATTCAAACCATTGATTTCGTTCTTTACGAGAGATGCTGCCATATAAAATTATATGATATATGAACTTCATTTTATACTAAATCAAGTGATAAACATATTATCTAGTTTATTATAGTATATTAATTTAATGCATACATTTTTTTACTACTGGATTTAATATAAAATATACTTCAAAAATCATTAAATTTTAGATATATGCTTAATCTTTAGTAAATCATGCAAACCAACTGGTGAAAATTGCAAAAGAAAAATGACTATATGAAATGACAGAAAAATTAAAAACCATACTCAGAACAATTAGTTAAAATATTATACTTCACGTAGGAGGTCTCATGCAAAGGAATAATGTACCATATATTTGAATATCTATTAAAGGAGGGGGTGATGTGTAAAAAAGTTCTTTGTTTTATTTGCACCGCATGGAATGGACACGGTCCATGAGCCTAAGCTCCTGTTGCAATTTGCAAAAAATTCAATACTTTAAAAAATAAATAAACGTTGCCTTATTTGCAAAGCTTCGCTCGGCCATACATTACCCGAAGCAACAGTGCATGGACACCGGTGTCCTCTCAATTTCACCAACATATTCCATCAATGCTCTCCAGTTCCACACTAAAAGTGCTCTCCATTTTGTGAAACACAATCATATAAGTATATGTTCATGTGACATACCATAAAAGCTTGCTTATATGTTATTTTATAATATCATAAAATACTGTGCATCTAAATCTATCATACTTTTTAATGTTATTTATGTTATAAATTACAAGCAATTTATCAATGTTAAAGTACACATCAACCTATCAACAATCAATAAATCTTACAAAAAAATATGGAAATATAATTCAATTTAATAACATTTTAGAATGAAGATCAACTTTCAAAAAAAAAAAAACTCTTATGAACTGTAGATTTAATAGAGTGTTGATAGGTCTCATTTTTTTTATGGAGATATGAAAATTCAAATTTCATATAATATATTTAAAAAGAAATAAATATCGAGATTAAAAAATCTCTTATATAAAAAAAAAACAGAAAGAAAGAAAGGAGCTCTTATCTCCGGAGAAATGGATGTATCCAGGTTCCGAAAATAGAGATGAGGCTAACTAACAACCTCCACGTGTCCTAAAAAAACCCAGAAGAGGTTAGCGGGTTTAATTCGTGAGTGGGCGCCAAAACCGGGTGTAACCGGTGTACGAGTGGTTCTCGACCGGGTGTAGCGGGTTGTATGGGAGGGGTCAAAAGTATAAAATCGCGGGGTTTAAGCAATGGGTGGTTTTCGTTTTGAGGGGTTTTTGCTGAGAGATAGAAACGAAGGAGAAAAGAAAAAATAAAAATTCAATCAGGTAAAATAGCGAAAACAATTCAGTAAATTTTTCCTTCTTCTTCGATATGAAAAATTCGTGGATGGAGTTCGATTGAAGGGATGATCGATCGCCTACAGTGTGGATTGGTGATTACGATCTTCTTACGCTGTTTTCTCTCTCAATTTCGCCCCATTTTAAGTGTTTTTTGGAGAATTGTCTTCGGATCAGTGCTGATCTGATCGAAACCTCTTTATATGTAAAAGGCTGTTTGTCGAACCTTGTTGATTCTTTTTCAGATTTGAATTCTTGTGGTTTTTCTTATCTGGATCACATCTTGTTAACGGATTTCTCGAATCTGCCGAGCTGCGATGGGATCTGTGCGTTATTGTTTATAATTGAAGTGAATTTTAGCTGTTTCGATAGGATTTTAGCCGATCTTTTGAGGATTAGCTGCGATATCTGGTTCTGTGAGGAATTGTTCCCCAATTCAGTTTGAATTTCTTGTTTTACTGTTTCGGATTCAAGTTTTCGGGAAAATAGTGTACCTGGATAATTTCTCCTTGATGCAAAAAAATTTTGACCAAAGAGTAGCATATTTTTCTTCTGATCCGATTGGTTTTTCCAGAATTATCTTAACTTTTGGTAGATATTGGTTGATACGCTTTTTTTTTAAAAGGACAGAGAATCGAAGATAAATTTACTGTGCTGTTGAGTGTTGTCTTTAGATGAATTCTTCAAAAAGAAAAAAAAACATTGAAATTTAGCCTTTTCTTCTTTCAGATTTTTTGCTGTTTTGTTATTATTTTGTTTTATTTTTGGCAAAGGCTTGACCTTTCTCCTTCTCAAGTCGTTAAACCTAAGAAAATTGTATGTTTAAATCTTTTTTATTTTAGAGAATTACACATCTTGAACTTGTTTTCTCTTCTTCTGTTTTTTCTCCTCAGGGAATTTTGTTGAGAGCATCTTTCAAGGAGAACCCTCTTGTGTACTGAGAAATCTTCGTAATAAGTTAAAGGTGATTCTTTATAGTGATATTGTTTTCTCACTTCTTGCTTTCTTATATTATTAATTCTAAGTCCAACGATTTAGATCTATTTCTGACGCCTTCAATTGAATTGTCCTATTTTCCACCTTCATAAATAGAAAGAACTCAAACTTTTTGGCCTGGGGTTTATCTCATTTTTCTGTTTAAAGTTACTATTGTTTGTGATTCAGGAAAGTCTATGTACAAACTTTAATTTTTGAAAAATTTGATGAATTCTCTATAAATAGTAATGATACACTCAAAATTTCACATGGACCGTACTTGTTTTAACACGCATTAAGTGTATTCAGGTCTGATTTTAAAGAAACCAGAATGGATTGAAGCAAGACCGTAATTTTTCAACAATAAGCGCCATTTCAAGACATTAAGGTACCATGGTATTGAAAAGGAGACTGAGCTATGGGTCCCGTGTTTACTATCTCCCTCCCATCCCCGACATACCTAAACCTATGAAGGTATATTTTTCTTAATACTTTTTTTAATATTTTTCTTATTGCAGCTACCATATGTTCTTGAATTCAAATAGCTATTTTCTTAAATATTGCAGAGGAAAAGAACTGCCAGAAAGAAGGCTGTGCAAAATCCATTAGCTGCATTTGATATGTTAGCAACAGTTGCTGGAAATTTATTAAAGAATTTGGATACCGATGTTGTACCCATTAACCTTGATGGAGCTCCAAACTATAATTCTACTTTAAAAAAGGAGCCGTTGGATGAACCACTGGATCAATTAAAGACACCTAAAATGGAATCTCTGGATCAGAACAGCACCAATCAGAGCTCAGCAGGAGCATCTGATTCAGACCCTAAAACCCTAATCAAGAAAAGACCAGACATCTGTACTAACGGTTATGAAGTGCAGTTCACAACTAAGCAGGGAGAGACTGACATTGATTTGGTTAGGTCTATTAGCTCTGAGAGTAGCTCTGAGTTCTCATTGTACAGTGGAGGATTTGGAGTTGCATGTGACCCTAACCCTAGTTTGCTCGAAAGAAGACATACTGTAGATAGAGATGATGACGAAAATTCTTCTTGGTGCACGGACCTAGGTGCCATAGCAAATAAGTCTTTGAAGAGGATGAAGAAGTCATGTGTAGATAAGTTAAAGAAGGTCATTTCTCGTAATAAGAAATATGGTGAGATTTTCCAAATTTGGTCTTTATTAATGGCAGCAGCATTTGTAGAGTTGCATGATCATGATTGGTCTCACAGGAAATTAATTGGTCAAATAGTACAACCCGATTAAAAGAAAAACAAGAACAAGATCTTACCACTCAAAAGAAAAAGGAAAAGGACAATTGATTGGTCAGTGCTAGTATGAGTACCAAAAATGTAATTTACTAGGGTTTTGACTTTTGGAAATTTTGTCAGATGCAGAGGCGAAGGTCATAAATGACAGCAAAAGGAAGTGCTATGCACATCAAATGTCGCAAAAGAATAGGTTCAAGAGAAGAAAGCTCTTTCACCGTTCTTCAATTTCCTCTTCCAACAGTCAAGGTATGCAAGAGCTTATGGTCAGAGGTTTCAATAATGTACCGCAACTTGATACAATAAATGAAACCGACAATCGCTGAGAATTTTTCTAATTTCGACAGTGAGGCTAAGCATCAAATCCTTCAAGGTTCCTGAGCTTTCTATTGAGATTGCTGAATCTGCCTCTATTGGTGCACTTAAGGTAACTCTCTGAGGCCTACTAACATGTCAGTCAGGTCGATCCGTACCAGTATCAGTTCTGTTCCTGTACCTGTAAGGGGGATTGGATTTATGGTAGTTAGCTCTGAAGTTCCCTTATCACTCCCTGGCCTGTGCCAGTATATGCGTTAGGTACCATACAAGCTTGTGGGATTACCATCCTTGATGATTGATGTGGTACCAGTATCTTCCATTTCTACATATACAGGTAGAAAATTATGGTCATGTAATGTGAAATAAATATTTTCTTTTGTCATTTACTTACTTTACTTTTCTATTCATTCTATTTATATTCAGAGAACAGTCATGGAAGCACTGGCAGCTGTTCTGGAAGGAGAATTAACTGTAGGTTTGATGCTTGAAGGGAAAAAGGTTAGAGAAAACAGTAGCACACTAAGAGAAGCTGGGATTTTCTGCGATAGTCCTCTGTTAGATACCGTGGGTTTCACTCTGGAGCCTGAACCAGTGCACTCTCCCCTCGCGGCACCACAGATCAGTTCTGATGGTGTTGATAAAAGAGATGTTATGGATCCTACCGCAAGGTACCGTTGCAATACATTACCTTTTTGATGAGTTGACATGATGAAAAAAGAAAAGTAAAGGTCTTACTGGTACCGGGACGCAATGGGTGGGCTGATGGGGGGTAAATCTCGGTCAAGGTACTGGCAATTTAATCTATTTCTCGTTGCACAGTGTTATGCCTGCTTGTAACCAATCCGAAGACAACAGTGCAACACCTGGTTGCAGCCTTGAATCAGTACCGGTACCAGTACCGACCACTCCAGTGAAGAGCCATGTGACTGACCCAGACCCAGTACTCTCCCCCATCGAAGTGTCATCAGCTGAGCAGGCAGTGCCACAGATTTCGCAGGCCATCATACCACTACCAGTACCAGTCGTTAAAATAGAGCCGCTTGCTATTATACCTGCTGCGCGGAAGCCAAGGCAGGTCGAGGCACTTGGGCAGCGGCGCATGAGGCGTCCCTTCTCAGTTTCAGAGGTTGAGGCTCTTGTAGCTGCCGTTGAGAAGCTTGGTACTGGAAGGTAATAAATCATCATTGTCATCTTCACTACTGTTAGTATTGCATTATTAATATTCTTTTAACCCATTGAAAATGTCTGATGTTTGATATTTTTGTTCTAGATGGCGAGATGTTAAAATACGTGCATTTGATACTGCAAAGCACCGCACTTATGTTGATCTCAAGGTACGTTATATTTCTTGTTTGGCATGTTTAATAGGGAACTAAAAGATGTGGAAAATAATGTAATTTAGTTAACTGATTCTTCTTTTCCTGAGCCTTGTTGGTAGGTTACTGGGTTCCTGTTGTAAGTGGTTGTATGATTGTATTAATGTGAGAACTTTATTTTTACTATCAAAATTAAACAAAAAATTATCTACACCCTCATTAATGCAAGAAATATTTCCAAATTTGGAATAGTTCATAGGAGACTGCTTCTTCAATGGTACAAGTGGTGCTTGTATGCTTTGTTTGGGCACATCTGTGATTTTACCTCCATTGTATATGAATCATCACAAGCACATGTTCCATTTTTATTTGGTATTTTGGACACCTACCCATTTTCCTGTCCTAAAACTTTGCTTGGTCTAGAGATAATCTCAAATCTAGGTTTGTTGGGTATTAGGTACATGTCTGGTTGGTACAAGAACTAGGACCACATGAAAATGGTGAAGTATCAAACCAATGTTAGGTGAAACTATTGTTTGCCATCCCTTTTCCATGTCTCTAAACTGGATGTTTGGCTTGTTTATATTAGTGTTATAACATTTTTCAGCTGTTATGTAATAATTTTTAATAGGACAAATGGAAGACGCTGGTGCACACAGCGAGTATAGCGCCTCAGCAAAGACGTGGTGAACCCGTTCCACAGGAACTCCTGGATCGGGTTCTCGCAGCACAGGCTTATTGGTCCCATCAGCATTCTAAGCTAGCAAAATCATCTATCGGAGAACCAGGTCTAGCCGATTATGACTCTTCTCCTTCGCCCATGATGATAACATCCCTATAATCCAAACAGTTGTATAAAATAATTGGAGGAGATTGGAGACGGCGACTTGTGTATTATTTTCTAACTCAGAAAGATTTTTTATTTTTCTCTCTTAAGCAGGGAGCTCTTTTCCTTGTGTATTAATTGAAAAGGGCTTCTTTGCAATTTGTACATTATTAGCGGGGCGATTGGGGAAAATATTTGAATAAGGATGTAGTTCTAACAAAGTTGAAATCGTCGACATGAAAATTGTTGCTTGTTTCTTTGATCAATGCAAACAGGATTGATTCATATTCATAATATTGTTTCAGTTCATCTCATATTGTTAGTGACTTATTAGCATTTTATGTTTTCCAGATGACAGTAGCTTTTCAATATTGAATATGACAATGATATAGCCTAGCTTGTTTCATTTTTCCTTGTGTTTGTTTCTTGGAAGCTATAATATATGACTTTTATAATGCTTTGTCTGCCTAGTGGCGTGAATCCTTAAAGCACTTTGAAGTGTTTAAGCCTTTAAATTTGTAAGTGTAGAAAATTGTTTTCAACTTTAAAACAAAAACCTAATTTTGGTGCAGCTCTTTATATGGAAGGTCTAAGTGTGAAATTTAAAGGGAGGTTTTTTATGAATATTTAAATTGAAATGATTTTAATTCTTATTTTTATATTAAAAAAAACTTAAAAACTAAAACATGAAGCACGCACATAATAAGGACACGTGTCATTATCATCTTATCTAATTCTGCTGTGACAATAAAATTTCATCATCAAATTACATTTTTTTTAGTTAACGTGTGATGGACTTGGCGTATCCAGATTTGTGCAAACCAATTAATAATTTTAGTTAATCATAGGTCCTAAAATTTATTTGACAAGTTACAAGTAGGCTAGTTGTATAAAACAAAATAATAGGCCGTTTTAAACTTCAACCATTAATAATTAAATACATTCTTTATTTCGATTCGTGTCTGCAATTAGCTCATGTTTTGTGTTGAAAAGTACATTTTAATTCCTTAACAACTTTCTTAATTAAGAAAAAGAAAGAAAATAGAGTTGTCTACAAGCTGTTTTATATATATTAAAAAACAAATTAATACTTTTTCAGAGATCTGCTTGCCCTTTCTGTGTTTGACAATTTTTCATCTGACATTTTAATATTCCCTATTTATCATGCATCTGACAAAAAAAATAAAAGGAAATCGATAAAATATTATCCAAATAAAAAAAAAATTAAAATTACAGAATGTTCTCTGTAATTAAGATTTAACTTCTATATTAAAATTGAATACAATTTAAAAAATATTTAGTCAATGATTAAATACCGATAAAAATGATTAATTTTTAAATCATTCAATCTACCAATCTGACTAAATAGAAAACTAACTTTTGCACCTTTTTTATTTTATAACAGCTTGGCCAGTTGTCATGAACATCGGATAAGTTTATTGTCAATATAACTATCCTCATAACAAGATATAAGTTTTAAATACAATAAACCGGCGATCATTATAAATGGAAAAGAACTTGTTTTTACTCTTATGTACATATCCAATTTTTCTGTTAAAAAAAATTGGGGAAGAAAAAAAAGAAAAAGAAAATGTTGGGTCCATTTTGTTAATGTGCTTACAAGTGAAGACTAGAGAGAAATGAAGTCACAAAATGACATGTTGGTGATGAAATAAGAACCAAGATAAACAGTATATAAAAATAATCTTTTTTTTTTGAGGAAAAAGAAGAGATAATCTTGAAAAATAAAAAAAACAAAAAACTAAGAAACAAGAGATAAGAATACTTATCCTTTATTTTTTCTTCTGATCCAATCAGCCAACCACTCATTAATCCCTCCAACCCCACCCCACAATGGTCCATGCCATGCCAAAAGGGGTAAATTTGGTTTTACCACCTAAATGGATATGCTTGAGGATAAATTGGAAGGTTCCTTGGTGCAACAATATATCAGTGTTTTATTGTAATGCATGAAATTGAGGTCAATGAAATAGTGTATGAATTCATATGATAGTATATGGGCCATAACAAAAACTTGGTTAAATAATGGATTAGCACTGTAAATATACCAAACATTTTATTATTATTTTTATAATTTTGGCTTAGATATACAGCCTAGCTTAGCTTGTCAACTGTGCATTTCATTTTCAGATGGGGTGTTGAAGTTTTTTTAATTTTTTTTTACAGAGCTAGTCTTGAAACAATCATGAAATTTTGAACAAAAATGGAGAGAACCAATGAGATATCATTTTGGAGAAACATGCACCATATAATTTTCGGACAAAAATTGGGAGCCAATGGAAAGTCTCTGTTTTTTCTTCTTTTCAGGTAAGAGCCAATGAAATGTCAATTTGGAGAAATGCCATGTTTTTTGAAAAATGTACCAGTTGTACCTCTGCAATGAAACTCAAGTACCACAAAAATAAAGCCATGGCTAATCCTGTGACAGCGAAATGGCAGGCTGAAAAGGTCAAAATTAGACGGAGAAACCAAGTAAAATTACACAATTGTCCCTCATGGATCACGGATAACCTTTTTTTGGGTCCCTCAACTTTTCAACCGCCCATTGGTTGATTAATTGCAACCTACACCAATATAAATTTATCATAATTATTCCGTAATTGATACCGAATTTATTATTTATATTATTGATTTTATTATACAATTTATTTATATAATATTTTTATTATTCAACTTAAACGAGTTAGTATTTGTATTATTGGTATTTGAATTGAATAATAAAGTATTATATAAAATAAGTTGCATAATAAAATCGTTAATATGAATAATAATTTATTTTATGTAAATAATAAAGTCGGTATCGATAAAGATATCAACGATGGTATTTCCCAAGATTTTTTCTTTAGGAAAAGGTAACATGCATTCACAATAATACGGAGTATAATGCTTAAGGATTCAAATGGAAAATCCTAAACTTCAGGTTCAAAATGGAAAATGTGATACTTTATAAGGATTATGTTTGTACTTTATCCGAAATAACCTTGGGAACAGAGATAATTATTGAGATCAGAGGAAAGAAAGAATTGAGTACTAAACAAAGTACAACAAGTGCATGTCATCTCAAGAGGGCAGTCACGTTGTATCATGTGGATTAGCATCTCCAAACTGTAAGGGGAGATTCCAACAGCCCAACTTTTAATAAAAATTTCATTGTTATTAATTATATTAACATACGCTAATGTTAATAATTTTGGGGGCATGTTACCATGTCCAAGCTCAAGGTTGGTCTTGTGTTTTTTGTTTCTTTTTATATTTGAACCAACATGTTGTACCAAAAGCAGAAAAGAAAAAGAAAAATAGACAACTTGGAGACAGCACAAGATCCGGAGGCGTGCCAAGATATTATTCCTTTTTTTTTTAAATTTACTTCTTTTTGAAAATATATTAAAAATTATATTCTCACCAATCAGCTGGTATCACCGTATCAGTATGCCACAAGCAAAGGCGTCAGATTTGACACGTGACTGCTTCTCTTCTGGAATTTATGGGCTTTGAACAATTAATACTTCGTCTTATTTTGAAATAGATTTCATAAAAATAAAGAAAAAAACTTCAATTGGGTTCTGAAAGACGCATGATATTTATGTGATGAGATAAATCACATAGGACTTCAACAAAATAGAGGCTTAAACAAAAACCTAGCATCATTTTTATAATTAGAAACAGTTCTTGTACTACCACTACTACAAGTAGTGTAGAATATGCTATACAGACACTGCAAAATTCACCATTTGCAAAGGACAGAAAAGAAGCATGAGAAAAGCACACTAGGAGTAACATAAGATAACAGTAAAGACCTAAATCAGTCAAATCTAGCATTGACACTAAAAATGAAGATACCCTGATGCACAACAATTGTAGGAAGAGGGGAGGGAGCATTTCGTATGCATCGCAAAGATCAACCTTGTACATTCTGAAAATAGAAGGTTCAGGAAACTGCTTATTACATTTTACAAGTAAAAATAATTGTTTTTTTTTTCTTTTTTTGAGCTCCATTCTTGCTTGATTGCACTTTTGCACTCAAATTGCATGATGAATTGACATGAGCTGAAAACTAGCTTTGGTCTTTAAGTAAATACATTACATGGCTGCATAATATCAGCAAACTGCTAATTTACTAGATCAGTACTATACTACTATTATACTATATGATCAGGACCGGTATGAACTGTGTGGTGTGGTGTCTTTGGTCACTATCTTTAAAAAGAATTCCCTTTTTGGAAAGAAAGAGAGAAGTAAAAAAAAATGGAAAGCGACATTACTCGCAGACGTGCAGATCGGCGTATACTGGACGTAGGAGTTTTGGGGCCCTTCTTGCTTTGCGCACCTGTCTTGGCCACTGAAGGTGTAACTGGGGATGATTCTACTGGAGAAGATTCCGTGATTAAAGAAGTGTCCCCACTCACAGTTGTTTGGGTTACAGAAACAGCTTTATCTGCTATAACAAATGAATACCGCTCAACAAATTGCATTGTCCTAGATTATGAGGCATAAGTAGAGTGGCAAAGTTCTTGGTTGATTGGTTTCAGTACATCACAATCAGGACCATATTGACATGCCCCAGTCAATAACCAAAATAATTTCCTTTGCTTTTCTCAGTGGCCGTGCTAGGGTAAAAGGGCTTCTGTATGCACACGCACACCTTGATCCGCAGTATGGTTTATAGATTTATGTTTGTGTAATAAAAGCTCCATGCAAACAATTACACTAGAAACTTCAATTATCGTCTCTCTCGGAAACACATTGGTAACTGACTATATCAGTCAGGTTATAATCAGCAAGTACGGACCTGGTATGTCTAGTATGTACTTTGTCCAATTAATATACCATGATCCGCTAGCTTATTGAACTTAAACTTACCTGAATCCTGAAAGATGTTAAACATAGTGCTACATACCACTAAAGTTAGAAGAGGCAAACTTTTCCCTCATGACTCTCACAAAACGAAAGAAATCATTTGTTTTATTGACCTCCTTGAGCAGACCATCGATTCCTTCCACAAGAGGATCACATTGCAATACTAGAAACAAAAATCTCCTTTCAGTACTAAGCCTTTAATTAGTAATTGAATTAAATAAATAGGTCCAGAAAAGAGAGTTCAACTTACAGTTGTACTTATCATTATCAAGCCGTACAGTGAAGGAGTACTCCTTGTCCGGATTCATTGGGTCGATCTTGTTGAATATAAATTTGACACCTTTCAAATAATAAAAAAGATTTTTAAGTTCATTTCCTTCTCTTTTCAATTATTATACCCTTAAATATCAAATTTACATTTTTATTGCTTTCAATGCATTCAGAGTTTTTTAGTTCTTATAACACAATCAAACAGTCCAGATAATAACCAGTTGACATATTGAACTGCAAATGACAATTTGTTGGTAAATATAAAAAATGGATGGAGATCTTACCTTCTCCTTCTACTACTCGCAAACCAAGGGCTTTTTGGTACCATGCAATTGCTGAGTCCAAATTTTCCTTTTCTGATTGATCATGACAAATTTTTTCTTCACAAGCTTCCAAGGCTACAAGTTAAGTTAAATAAAAAGACAATTAGTTGGGTTAATGTAGATGCAACGGTTTGACGAGAAACTTGAGAAAACACATTTAAAGAACTTACCGTGTAAGCTTTTTGAAATGATTGTAGTACATTCATCCACCTTATTTCTTTGATCCGAGATAATCTTCTTGATTTGCTCACATCTGGCTTTTTTAGTTGTGAGATCTTTAGTCATTGCAGTGTATCTTGCACCATTTCTTGTTTTAACTGCCAGTAAATGTAAAAAGTGACTAGATATTTAGATTAGTAATGGTGGGTTTCAGGAAGACCAGTTTTTTGGTTTGTGCATAAAGGACATATTAAAAATGATAGTCAGCAAAGAAAAAAGAATTGCTACATTACCAGACTTAAGTTGTGTACATAAGATTATAAGAAATAAGCTGGACAGGTAACTTCTTCACTAATTTTTTTTTCTCTTTTCTTTTAGAAAATACCAGGGATAAACTAGCCTGTTCCTAATACCATTATACTGAAGCCATTATCATTACAGCTGGTCACCCAGTCAAAAGCATAAGGTTAATTTTCCTCAGTTGAAAACCCAAATTACTTGGCTTAACGTTAGTTCAACTTGGAGGAGATAGGGCTCATAAAACCATCACTGTTTTAATAGAATATCCCCTTCAGTTATTTATTTAGAGCTGATCTACAATTTGCAAATTCATTATAAAACTTTTGAGTGTGAACTGAAAATGCACAGACATATTTATGCAATATAACAAATCATTCTCCTTCGCATATCCAGATTTTTCCTCCACCAAACAGTCTGATACTGGAAATAACTTGCTAATGGGGTAATTACTATCGTAACATATAGGACCAAAACAAATTGTGGAAAAGGTCAACATGTGACATGTGCAAACCACTCAAAAAAAGAAGTTAATTCCTAATGAAAGGCTTAGTTAGATTTGGTCATATTTGGAAATTAGAAATGAAGATATATGATGGACAAGACTATAGTTACCAGATAGTGCTTCTGCCAAGTTTGCTTGTCCTTCTCTGAGCTTGTCTTTCAATTTGTCTAGTTTCTCTGAAAAATAATCAAGAACATATGAACAAGGAACTATTATATCGTTAGCAATGAGAATATATCTGAATGATTGGTGTACCGCATACCAGTGCTGTAAAAGCTGTCTTTTTTTTCTATAGATGTTTTCTTATCCTTTTATTATTACCAATCATTATTTGTTTTGGGGGGAGGGGTGTTGGGGGGTGACGAGCCTGAGTGGGAATTATGCCTAAAAGGGGATAAAAGTTTGGGGGAATCTGTGTACCAGTACCAGTATAGAGCAAAAGACTTGATAGCAACAGTAATTAGTTAAGAATAGTCAAAGACTAACTACTCTAACTAATTGCTGTTGCTATCAAGACTACAATCATCAGTACTAATTTCAGTCACTTTGTTAACTAGTATGGTAGGAAGATTTGGTTAAATGAGATTTGCATATGAAATTTATCAAAAGCAACTAAAACTCCACTAATATGCCCACAAACTAAGCACTTTAACAGCTTACTAATTATGCAGCAATTAGCTAACATTTCCTCACAACTAGGCATATACACTCTACCCCAATTTCAAGCAAATCTTTACGATGAAAAAACAATTTTAAACTAAATGCACTACATAAAATACCTACTAGCTGTAATCTCCTCTAAACAAATCGAGCGAACATAATAAAATCAGAGATATAGACGGAGAGTGAGAGAGAGAGAGGACCGAGAGAAGCGAGGTAATCGTCAGCGACGGCGCGCGAGGAGTGAAGGCAGCGGCTGAAAGAGGCAGAGGCGCCGGTGGAGCGCTCACGGAGGTTGGAGATCCGGCGCTCAAAGGAGAGGCGGAGCTCCGCCATGGTTTCCCGGATCGGCTTCTCGCCATTGCTGATCCCTTGCATACCTATCTTCTTCTTCTCCTTTCTTTCTTTCGCTCCTTTCCCACTTCGAACTGTGAAGTTCAAATTTGGGGGAAAAGGGGGGGACGGGGGAATGCTGGAAGGGAAAGAAGAAGTGCAGGTCGGATCTAATTTCTAAATGGGCTTGCGGATCCTTTTCTGGACCGGAGCGACAGTGGAACCACTATCAGTTACTAGACTGGACAAGTTAAAAAAAGAGGGCCCAACTTCTAAAAGCCTATCTCTTCTCTTTCAGAAAGGCAAATGCAAACAACATATCTCTGGCAATTGGTGATTTTGTTTTTCCTTTTACATACTGTGCAATTATTTATGATATGAGAGCTGATATACAAATATCAAAATCAGTACTGATTTTATTATTCAGATTAAATGAGTTATTATTCGTATTAATGATTTTATTATGCAACTAATTTGTATAGTATTTTTATTATTTCATCTTAAGTGAATTATTATTCATATTAGTAGTATTTGAGTTGAATAATAAAAATATTGTCAAAAATAAATTGCACAATCAAATCGTTAATATGAATAATAACTCGTTTTATATAAATAATAAATTCAATATTAATTACAGTATCAATGATGATATCTCCTAAGCATTTTTCTTATCTTATAGTTTACCCTTTTGGACTTCAAATAATTACAAAATCTGAACCATTCCACGAAATCTCCCTTTTCGACCAAAACATTTTCCAAGGATATAGCAAGCAAGTACTTCACCAATCTGTATCAACTAACTACATGAAGTTTGAGACAAACTAACTACATAAACTTATGAACATTATAAAGAGAAAGTTCTTCAAATGTCTGTCTATATCAAAGGTTAAGGAAAAAAAATGCACATTTACAATCATCTCAGAATACAATTTCTTCTAAGCACGTCGAACTAGGTAAACTCGCCCATAAACCCAACTTCTCCGTGGTCCTGACAAGGATTGCTGCCATTAAGTTGCAAAAATAAGGTCAGTTTTCTCCTCAGAAACACAGTACTTCAAACAGCCATCTACTCTTAGGTACCTTAAGATATACATGTTTTTTTTTTTTTTTGACACAGATTTTATATGTATTTGCATCTTGACCAGAAACACCTATATACTGGCTGGGTTACCTTTCCGCCTTTTCCTCTTGTTCTCTTCCATTCTATTATCTTTTTGTATTTATTATTTGCTTTTTTTTTCTTTTGCTCTTGACTTGTGTCCATTTTAAGTTTTACAGTTGTATTCCTTTTCTAAAGAAATAATTGCACTTGCAATGGCTAAAGGTACTTTTTGCAATTATAACAAACTTTTCTGTTTATTAAGAAAAAAAATATCTGGTGATGTTACTCTATGTAATGTTAATAGGGAGAGAATATAACATACTTCAACTTTAGTTCGGTACTCCAAGGAGCACTGGCATACATGACATTCTGCTCTGTGTGGAGATTGTCTTGATTTATCATTTGTCTTTACAAATGCAAACACCTAAACAGGAAAATATCTCCAGGCATTATTAATCAGCAGTAAAAGAAATTGAACTACAAAATTTACTAAATCCAAACCCCTCCCTCAATTCCACAGGTTAAGTGGGCCCAAGATTTGCAACCATGACTGGATAATACAACAACGGTACTTTACCAGAACCAGATCTGACTAATACGGTTCAGTACCAGAAAGGTACTAGGAATGTTTTGCATTAGGACACCATACCCAATCAATGATGCTTCTGCAGAGACAAATTTTATGAAACTTAGATAAAGAATAAGTTCATTGAGGCTCAGAGAATGCACTAATAAAAATTCTAGTTAAGTTTCTCTAATATTAAAAATATCTCTAATGTAATAAAAAAAAAGGACCAACCTCCTCACTGCAATTTGGGCAACAGCCTTTTAATGCAACCAAATCATTTGTCCACAAGCCTTGTAGTGCTTTTACTGTTACCATAAAAACATAGAGTCTTTCAGCTATTGTCACATGTGCTCTTTATACATATAATTATCTGTTTTAAAAAGAATAATTTTTTAAATGGTACTTAAAGAATCATCTTTTTGTGGTCCTTTTAATTAATTTTTATTACCAGTTCTATATTGCAACATTGTAATCCCTCATATCCTTTTTAAGTCTAAAAGATATTTCAAAATCACTCAGTAATGCTATTACATGAATTCGAGACTGGAAGATTTCCCAGAGCACTCAACAAAAGAGTTAGGGACAAATTGATACAACTGAGGATGTTAAGGACTATAATGAGAACTTAGGGAATTTCCTGACTAATATAAGAAATAAAATTACTATATCCACCTATTTTCTAATTTTATTGAAAGAAAACAAAAGTTGCAACCTGATGCGGATGCAATAGGATAACCGATCAAATATCCAATTCCCATGAGAAGCGTGTTACTGACTGTACTGAGCATCTCCAACGGAGATCTCCATTGATCCAAAACAAAAATAGATGTAAAAGCATCATTCACCGATGATTTTATGGAAAAGGCCGCTGGAATAAGAAAAGCCGAGGTACCGAAGGTGAAAAGAAGTAACCAAATACTGACTAATGCTAAAACCATCGATTGGTCTTCCTGTCCTACATCAAAATCACGTCAAAAAGATAGTTAAAAATACGATGTAATGAAAGCTTTGTTTTGCATTGACCATGGAAACAAAAGGAATCTTGACCTAAACCAAAGCCCTATGGTTAATCTAATAATGATAAGTTTTCCGATCTCAGAAAGAAACTTCAATCAAAAGATTGTTATTACCTCTGCATCAGCATATGTCAACTGCCCTCTGATGCTACACCGTGGATATTTGACGACATATTTTGAACCATATAGTCGTAATTTCAACTGTTAATGATGTATATTGTTTGTCAGTCAGACATAAATGGATAGAATTCTAAATTATACCAAACAAGGAATGAAGGAAAGAGACATTTCAGAAATTATCACCTCTACTTTGTCAAACATGTCATCAACTATCAAAGGCTTCCCGCTGTAATACGAATCTCGCGCCTAAAAACAAGAACAGAGATGGACCAGAAATAAGCATTCACTTCAGCAATTTAACTAATTCCATATCTAAACATGTCAAATTGATCCTTCTCTTTTATGGAAGTGATACAGATTCTCTCCTACATACTAACAGAATACCTAAAAAGGAAAAAAATGATGAAATTTTTTGAAAAAAATTACCTGGCGATAAAGCGCTTCGAGCATCTCCTTGCTGGCGGTCTCGATGGGGCCCACAAAGAGGCATGACGGGCCCTCAGCAACAGCCAGCGTGGACCCCGTCAAATCCCGGCGCCCTGAAGCGGCGGCTCTAGCGATTGTCCGCCGGAAATGGAGAAGTCCGGTTCCCGTTGAAGAGGGAGAAGATGAGGGCATTAGTGTCGTACACCTCTACCTCTCTTTTTTTTTTTGTAAAAACTTGGTAGATGCTACCAAGATTACACCTCTGCCTCTCTCTCTCTCTCTCTCACGCACACACACACGCTCAAGACTCGACGCTGTTTTAGTGACCAGAGAGAGAGAAAGAGGGACCGGGGGCCTTCCAACTCCCAGCGGACCATATTTTGATCTAATGGAAAAAGTAACCGTTGGATCATTAAATCTGATAATTTGTACGATTATTAACGCGTGAGAGAAACTTCTGTGCGAATCTTAATTCCGTCGAACGGTTATTTTACTTATCAAACGAAATTTTCGTCCAATAAGCGTTGGAACTCCCCCGCTTCCGAGAGAGAGAGAGAGAAGTATCTTTGTTCAATTCGGTATTTTGCGGCTGGGATTGGTTAACCATGCAAGAGAGATCATCTCCATTTATTTGGAAGTGGAGATATCCTGGCCCTCCTCTTTCCCTCTCTGGCGTTGGGACCCACTCGACTGAGAAAAGCTTTCTTTCTACAGCTGTCAAGTGTCAGAGAGTATCGAATTGAAATCGAAACAATACCAACACGCAATTCATGAAGTGCAGATCCAAACTTATTCAGAACTTTCTGTGCACTCGGTTCATATTATTTATGACTGAATTTTTGAATTGCAATATATTCATTACCTGTATATGCCATTTTCATTATTCATAACATACTTGACATAATTAATAACTGATATTGTGCAAACACAATAATATAGAAGTTCTAAAAATTCAGAATTTTTTTAAAATATATACAACATTATTACTAGTACTTAAATTGATTAAACATGAACATAATCATTAAAATGCAATTTAAAATACTTTGCAGTAGAATTTTTGCTTAAAACGAGTTATATCCATTCAATTTAGCACAAACAAATACATAAACATGTATAAGACATAATTTTAAGTATTTTTGTGAGTTTAAGTGATTTTATTAGCACAAATGGGGCTTAAATTGATTAAAAATACGAACAAAATCATTAAAATGTATTTATAATGTTTTCTATTAGAATTTGATGCTTAAAATGTGTTGTATCTAATTAATTTAGCACATATAAGCATGTAAACACCATGTAAGACATATATTTAAGTACTTTGTCAATTTTGTTGATTTTATGAGCACGAATGTGACTATAAACAAAATTATTAAAATACATTTAAAATGCTTTCTAATTGAATTTTATACTTAAAATGTGTTGCATCTAATTAATTTAGCACATATAAACATGTATGTAAACACGTATAAGACATATATTTAAGTACTTTGTCAATTTTGTTGATTTTATAAGCTAAATGTGACTTGAATTGATTAAAAACATAAAAAAAATTATTAAAATATATTTAAGATGCTTTCTAATTGAATTTTATACATAAATGTGTTGTATCTATTTAATTTAGAATAGATAAATATGTAAACACATAAAAGACATAATTTTACAGATTTATGTGACTTTTGGTGATTTTACGCTCACATATGTGATTTAAATTGATTAAAAATATGAACAAAATCATTAAAATACATTTAAAATGCTATCTAGTAGAATTTTATGCTTAAAACATATTGTATCTATTTAATTTAGCACTATAAACATATCAAAACGTATAAGATATAGTTTTATTTATTGTTTGAGTTTTGGTGATATTATGAGCTCAAATGAGGCTTAAATTGATTTAAAATAAGAAAAGTCATTAAAATGAGTTTAAAATACTTTCTAGTAGAATTTTATGCTTAAAATGTATTGTATCTATTTAATTTAGCACATATAAAAAAACAGACATGTATAAGACATAATTTTAAGAATTTCTATGAGTTTTTGTGATTTTATGAGATCAAATAAGGCTAAAATTGATTAAATACAAGAACATAATAATTACAAATGCGTTTCAATTTTATTTTGGTAGAATTTTATGCTTAAAACGTATTGTATCCAATAAATAAATATATTCAGAAACTTATATGTGAATTTTAATTAACGGTTTTCAATTGGAAATGAGGCAAAAAAGACTAAAATCATGTATAAATATGTTCAAACGTGTTTCAAATCATTTTAATATAATTTGAAATGAAATATAAATCATAACTAATCAATTTAATTATAAAAATATCTATAAATTATAAATAAACATATCCACCAGCTTTTGTGTTAATTTTGATGAAATTTTTAGTCACAAATGAGACAAAATTGATCAAAAACGTATATAAACATATTCAAAATTGTTTTCAATACATTTTAATGCAATGTGAGGTGAAATATAAGACATAGCTAATCAATTCAGCTCGAAAAATATATATAAACAATAAATGAACATATCCGAAAGCTTTTGTGTGAATTTTGATGATATTTCAAACAAAAATGAGGCTAAATTGATTAAAAACGTGTACAAACATGTTCGAAACCATTTTGAACACATTTTAATGCAATTTGAGATGAAATATATGTCATAACTAATCAATTTAACTCTAAAAATACCTATAAATAATAAATGAACATATCCGGAAGCTTTTATGTTAATTTTGATGATATTTTCAGAAATGAGAAAAAGTTGATTAAAAACATGTATAAATATATTCAAAACTGTTTTCAACGCATTAATGCCGTGTAAGATGAAATATAAGACATAACTAGTCAATTCAGCTCCAAAAATATATATAAACAATAAACGAATATATCCGGAAGCATTTGTGTGAATTTTGATGATATATCAAGCAGAAGTAAGGTCAAATTGATTAAAAACCATATATAAACAAATTCAAGACCATTTTTAATGCATTTTATAAGTCATAACTAACCAATTCAGCTTCTAAAACACATATAAATAATAAATAAATATATCTGATAGCTTTCGTGTGAATTTTGATGATATTTCAATCAGAAATGATGTCAAATCACTTAAAAACATGTATAAACATGTTCAAAACAGTTTTCAATGTATTTTAATTCAATTTGAGATGAAATATAGGTCATAACTAACCAATTTAGCTTCTAAATACATATAAATAATGAATAAATATATCCGCAAGCCAAATATATTAAATTTTGATGATATTTTCAATGAGAACTGTAGCCAAATATATTAAAACGTGTATAAACATGTTCAAAAACGTTTTCAATGTATTTTAATGCAATTTCAGGTGATATATAGGTCATAACTAACCAATTTAGCTCCTAAAATATATGTAAACACAAAATGAACAAATCCATAAACTTATATGCGAATTTTCATGATATTTCAAACAGAAATAAGGCCAAATTGATTAGAAATGTATATAAACTTGTTCAAAACAGTTTTAATGCATTTTAATTCGATTTGGGGTGAAATATAGGTCACAACTAAACAATTTAGTTCCGAAAACACATATAAACAACAAATAAACATATCCCGAAGCTTATCTGCAAATTTTGATGATATTTCCATCAGAAATGACGCGGAATTGATTAAAAACGTTTATAAACATGTTCAAAATGATTTTCAATGCATTTTAATGCAATTTGAGATGAAATATAAGTCATAACTAACCAATTCAGCACTGAAAACACATATAAACAATAAACAAACATATCCAGCATCTTATTTTCGAGTTTTAAAGATATTTCAATCAGAAATGAGGCCAAATTGATTAAAAATACATATAAACATGTTCAAAACTGTTTTCAATGCATTTTAATACAATTTGAGGTGAAATATAGGTCATAATTAACCAACTTAGTTCCGAAAACACATATAAACAATAAATAAACATATGTGAAAGCTTATGTGTGAATTTTGATGATATTTCAATCAGAAATGAGGCCGAATTGATAAAAAAACGTGTATAAACATGTTCAATACAACTTTCAATGTAATTTGAGATGAAATATAGGTCATAACTAATCAACTCAGCTTCTAAAACACATATAAATAATAAATAAATATATCCGCAAGCTTTTCTGTCAATTTTGATTATATTTCAATGAGAACCGTGACTAAATTGATTATAAATATGTCCAAAATCGTTTTCAATGTATTTTACTGTAATTTCAGGTGAAATATGCGTCATAACTAACCAATTTAGCTTCTAAAATAAATATAAACACTAAACGAACATATCCAGAAACTTATGTGCAAATTTTGATGATATTTCCATCAGAAATGAGGATATCGATTAAAAACATTTATAAACACGTTCAAAATAATTTTCAATGCATTTTAATTCGACTCAAAATGAAATATAGGTCATAACTATCCAATTTAGCTCCTAAAATAAATATATACACACTAAATGAACATATCCGGAACATTATGTGTGAATTTTGATGATATTTCAAACAAAAATGAGGCAAAATTCATTAGAAATGTGTATAAACATGTTCAAAACAGTTTTTAATGCATTTTAATTCAATGTGGACTAAAATATAGGTCATAACTAACCAATTTAGTTCCGAAAAATAAACATATCCAGAAGTTTGTGTGTGGATTTTGATGATGTTTCAATCAGAAATGAGGTCAAATTGATTAAAAACGTGTATAAACATGTTCAACACAGTTTTCAATATATTTTAATTTAATTTGAGATGAAATATAGGCCATAACTAATGATGCCAACTTGATCGAAAACGTGCGTAAATATGTTCAAAACTGTTTTCAACGCATTTTAAAGTAATTTGAGATAAATATAGATCATAAAAAACCAATTTAGCTCCAAAAACATACATAAATGTGCGGCCCTTTTTCGCGGCCCACGCGCGAGGCATCGGCGTCCTCGCTCACGGGGAAAGAAGGTGCAGGTACATCCCTGCGCGTGTTTGTGCGCTCAAGGACTTATTATTTAGGTGATTGTGGGAACTTTTATTTTCCGACGGGCGCAAGCCCCCGCCGTTAATTACCCCGGCTCTCGCCTCGGGAACCTCTGATTAATGGGCTAAACTAATCAAAATATATGGATCAGATTTGTGGCTTTATTTCTTCCTTCCAATTTATTATAATGCATACTTGAAATAACCCAAAGGTATAACTTTGGATAATAAGACTAAAGACGTATGATCTAAAGTCAGAGAAACGTATAATTTCTCATAAATCAGAGATCGAGGATGTATAATCCTATTGATCTCACGGAGCTCGAATGTGAAGCGCACTGCCAACTCGATACTCAAAGAACCAGAGATGTTTGATCTCTAAAAAGGTTCATGTCAAAGACAAGGACGTATAATCGTAAACAGTCTATTGACCTTCCAAATCCCGAATCTGAAGCGCTATGCCAATTCGAAACCTGGGAAAATTGGAGGATCGGGAACATATAATTCTTTATCGATTTCCAAAATGAGGTACATTAAACCTGAAGCGCACTGCCAATTTAATGTTCTCGAAACATGATTTGATATGATTTGGTATGTTGGTATGTTTTCACCAAGTTTTGGACTTATCTGCATATTTGGCATATTTGACCAGAGATTTGGACATATTTGCATATTTGACCTATTTTATCAAGAGTTTGGACATATTTGTATATTTGGCATGTTTGGCCAGAAATTTGGGTGTATTTGCATATTTGACATGTTTGGTCAAATGTTTGGGTTTATTTGCATATTTAACATGTTTGGTCAAAAGTTTGGTCATATTTGCATATTTGACATGTTTGGTCAAATGTTTGGGTTTATTTGCATGTTTGACATATTTGGTCAAATATTTGGACATATTTGTATTTTTGACATGTTTGGTCAAATGTTTGGGTTTATTTGCATGTTTGACATATTTGGTCAAATATTTGGACATATTTGCATTTTTGACATATTTGGTCAAATATTTGGGTATATTTGCATATTTAAATATTTTGATTTGTTTTATCAAAATATAACAAGGTTTAATTATTTTGAACATTTTTATTTGTTTCATAACATGATTCAATCATCTTTGAATATTTTGATTTGTTTTATCAAAATATAACATAATTTTGATTATCTTGAATATTCCAATTTATTTTATCAAAATATAACATAATTCAATCATTCTTTAATATTTTGATTTATTATATCAAAAGATAACATGATTTGATTATTTTGAATATTTTTATTTATTTTTATCAAATTATAATATCATTTGATTATTTTGAATATTTTTATTTTTTTTTTATCAAAATATAACATGATTTGATTATCTTTGAATATTTTGATTTGTTTTATCAACATATAACATATTTTAATCATTTTTGAATATATTTTTTTTTATTTATTTTATCAAAATATAGCATAATTCAATCATTTTTGAATATTTTGATTTGTTTTAACATATTTAACCATTTTTGAATATTTTGATTTGTTTTATCAAAATATAACATAATGTGATTATTTTGAATATTTTTATTTGTTTTACCAAAATATGACATAATTTAACTATTTTGAATATTTTGATTTGTTTTATCAAAATATAACATAATTTGTTTATTTTGAGTATTTTTATTTATTTTTATCAAAATATAATATCATTTGATTATTTTGAATATCTTTATTTATTTTATCAAAATATAATATAATTTGACTATTTTGAATATTTTGATTTATTTTATCAAAAAGAATTCATTTGTTTTGAGCATTTTCATATGACATAATTTCCATTTATTTTAAAAATATTTTATTTGATATTTTGAATTTATTTTATACATATATGATATGTCTTGAATTTTCTTTTATTTATAATATAAAAAAAAAGAAATAAAATAAAATCAAAATTGACATTTTATAGTCTTAAAAATATTCATAAATGAAATCATGATTTTTTGATATATTTTTCATAATTTATGGGCTTGAGAAATCATTTTTATTTGGTGTTTAAAGTTTATTTTCAAAACAGATTAATATGGGCCGTCGGATTTGGGCTCATGCATCAAGATCTGAACTTAAGTTCAGTTTTTAAAGCATCTTTTAAACTGGGCCGTTGGATCTCTGGCGCGCATCAAGCCTTCTATGGGCTGTTTGAATTTCATCAAGATTCGCACTTTGAGATGCATCAATATTCGTGCTCATCCTCCCCGACACTGATCGAGGCCCTGCCGGCGTCGGATCTCCGATCAGGAGGCATGGCTAGCATCGCCGGAGCGTGGGGAGTCCATCGGCGGTGGTCTCGGCGGCGGCGGCGGCCTGGATCGCCGGAAATGGGGGTAACCACCTGGTTTCGGTTGGGAAGTTGGCTGAGATGAGATTTTGAGGGATTTGAGCTGATTTTTGACAAATTGACTCGATTCCTTTGTCATATAGCATCGTCAGAACATGTTTATCAAGATTTTGAGGCTTAATTTGAGTTTAATCCATCAATTTTGCAACTTTGGCCATTTGGTACCAAACTGGTTTCGGGGCATTGGTACCAAATGGTATTTCATGGCTTTTCTGTGCAATTTTCTTCCAATTAACCCTCCAGACAGTGTCGTTTAGTATGTTTGAACATGTTTGGATGATCAATTTCATCAATTTAGATGTGCATTGTCCTTTATGCACATTGAGTCATTTCTGGTTTTATTTCCAATTTGGTTTTCCTTTGATTTCTGTACATTCTTCTCAAATTGCATGTTTGATTATATTCATTTGGGTCAATTACATGTTTTAGAAAGGTTTTATATCAATTTCACACATGAATTTCACTTGAACACGAGTTAATTTCATTTTTGCACTTTTCTGGTAATGGTCCAGAGCCAACTCAATTTCAATTTTGACAGACCTAATTTCAAAAATTCACAGAAAATCACAGAAAATCCCAAAAATGGTAAAATTTGGTGAGTGAGTGCATTAAGACTTGTTCTAGATGCCCATGAAATTTTAAGTTAATTGAGTGAAAAGAAAGTATGATTATTGTATTTTTAGCAGACTGGACAGGAATGCCCTTTCAGCTTTATTAAAAATCAAATTTGGCTTAACCTATGGATTAAATCCTGGTTTAATTATTCTAAATCCTTTAAAACATCACATGAGGTGTCATAAAGGTGAATTAATCAAGAAATTTTGGATTTTTGAATCAAAAGAAGAATGAACTTCTCAGTTTGACCCAAAGTTGACCTTTTTGGAGTTTTTGACAGATGAGATTGTAAAATTCATAACAATTCACAGAAAATTCCAGAAATTATAAAATTTATATGGTAAGTTGGTATAAACCTAATCTACATGACTGTGAAATTTCATAAGAAATTAACAACCAGGCTGAGAGATATGGATTGATCTCTCAGCTGGCCAGAAACTGGAATTCACTGGACTCAACCCAGTATTGATGTTTATTGCTTTTCCATTGCTCAATTATGAACTTGAGCTATTAAGCACATCAGAGAACATGAAGGAAAGAACTAAAAGGAAAATAAAACCAATTTGCACCAAAATATCATATATTATAACAAATTGAAATACAATACACATATAAAACATGGAATTTTGTTTTTCCATGGAATTTTGACAGCATAACAGCTTGTATAAAGCCATTATTGAGCTTTACACAGCCACTGCACATGTGCACAGGGCTTGAGAGAGAGAGGGGATGAGCATGTGCCCATCCCCATGAAACCAGATTGGCATGTGCCAATTGGTTGGAGTATGCTGCCAAAATCCATGGTGAACTCACCATGTGAGCTCCTGAGACTCAAGCTCAGCCACCAATTGAGCTCTGGAAGGAGGGAGGCACATGTGCACCTCCCCAGCCAGAGGCTAGCCATCTCACCCAGCAAGGTGAGACTGGCTCCTTGAGCTCAATTGGGACTGAGCCAAGCTCAAGGCTTGGCTCTTCTATCCCTTACCTAGCTATTCAGAGCTTGATCTCTTCTCAGCTAAGCTTTCTTTTTGTGGAAATTGGGTGGAGTTTTGATTTTGGCAGAGTTTCAGCTATGTTGCTCTCT
Source organism: x Bolboschoenoplectus mariqueter (assembly GCA_037678475.1). Taxonomy (NCBI): domain Eukaryota; kingdom Viridiplantae; phylum Streptophyta; class Magnoliopsida; order Poales; family Cyperaceae; genus x Bolboschoenoplectus; species x Bolboschoenoplectus mariqueter. The sequence goes on along the minus strand of CM075236.1, from coordinate 1,245,927 downwards.
CTTCTCTTTTCTTCTTCACTGGGGGTCTATTTATAGCCCAGAGGGCATGGTTTAAGCCTCAGGGCTGAGCTGGCATCATCCCAGCCCTTGGTTTGATCAAGTGGCCAGGATTGAGCCAGCCAGGCCTGTGCTGGCCTGAGGCTTGTCCTTGGAAGATTCCTCCAGCTAACTGGCGCTCAGAGCTCTCCATTGAGGTGCCTACATGTGTCCCTGACACAGGCCTGGGGAGAGAGAAGGAGCCGTTGGCTTTGTCTTCTTCCTTGGGTCAGTGTGTCATGCCTTTCGGGTGTGAGCATATCCCGAATATTCCTTGGCCTTGCTGGCGCTTGACATGTCACCAAGGTGCCACTGAGTGTGCCCAACGTGTCAATTTGGCTGCTTGAGTGCCGAGTTGTGCCAACTGACCGTATCCAAATCAGACCAAGGTGCCAAGTGGTGCACCTGCCAATTGAGTGCTTTTCACCCCAAATTGGCACTTCAGGCAGCGTCGTGGAGGTGTCTTGAAGCTTCTCCAGGTGTTGGCTTGGCTTCTCGAGCTCCCAATTGCTCTGTCACCTTCAAGGTCGAGGTACTTTCTCCTTCGATTTTCTCTTTGTTTACTTTACTATTTTCAATGCTGTTTGTGGCATTGAACTCCCCTTAGGATGTAGATTAAGTCCCTAGAATGGTTTAAGCCAACTCGCATTGTATACCTAGACTCCATTTTCGAAGCTCCACTGAGCTCTGGAGCTCGAGGAGGAAGAAAGGAGGGAGAGAGAGAGAAATTCAAAAGGTTTCTCTCGCTTGGGTTGGGTGCACGTGAACCGTACTTTGGTTTCGGGCTTGTCAGAGGGAGGGAGCGCTTGCACCGCGCTCACCTCTCTTTCCCTTCTTTTCTTTTCGCTGGCCAAAATAACTCTGGGCGCTGGGCCCCCTTGGCAGTGAGACTGAAGGAGAGGGGCCCAGTCGTCAGGTTTAATGAGACACAGCCCCAGCGAAAAACTGAGGGTTGGGCTGTGGGCTTGGTCCTTGTGCACCAAAACGTACTGTCAGTGGTATGGTGCATGTGTACTGGGTCCACGCAAAGCGCCTTTAACACTTTGTATGTATGACAGGCGGGTCCCAAGGGCAGAAGTCGTGTTTGAGCTCCCCAGATTGCACCCAGAGTGTTGCACATCCCCCAAATTGCACCCAGAACTATCTCCAGTTCTGATTTTTGGTATTTTCTTTATTCCTTTTTCCATTTTATTTTATTCTTCATGCAAAAATCCATGAAAAATTACTGAAAAATCACAGAAAATATATTCCATGATTCTGTTATTTTGGGTAATATTTTTGGTATTTTTGGGTGTGAAATTAGGCATTAATTTCACTTAAATCATTAATTGTATATGATTAGGCATATTAATCTTATACAATTAATATTTTGGCATGATTATCCCAAAGAATCATTTTTTAATTCCAAGGGATAATATTTGGGGCATTTTTCATGAATGAAATTCATGATTTTTGAATTTGGCATGTTTAATTATATGAAATTGTTTCTTGATTTCATATAATTAGGGTTTTGTGCATATATTTTTTTTGCACACATGTGTATATATTTTTTGAAGGGGGTTTGGTATGATTATTTCATGAAATTATTTTTTAATTTCAAGAAATAATTTTGGGATTTAATAAATCATGAGATTGGACATAATTTCATGATTTAATATTTGACATGGCTATTTCATGAAATTGTTTCTTTAATTTCAAGAAATAATTTTATGAAATTGAACATAATTTCATAATTTCAAATCTTTGGTATAAAAATCACATGAAATTATATCATTAATTTCATGCAATTTAATTTGTGTATTTTCCTGGCAACTTTTAAACAGCAAACAAAGAGCCACCCACCAGAACTGGTCATGAGGCTTTGCTGGCCGAGAGGCCTGTTCTGGTGCCAATGTTTTTCCTTTCTCTTTTTTTTTTTTTTTTTTTTTTTTTTTTTTTTAAGAGCCTTGAGGAAACAAGGGTGTGTCCCTGTTCTTCAAGTTAGGGATTGGTGCACATGTGCCTCCCTGTCTCTCGTTTTATTGGCTTGTTATTTTGCTTTTTTTTTTTTAAAAAAAAAAAAAAAATATGAGATTGGGCACATGTCCTTTCTCTTATTAAAGCACTGGGCACATGCCTCGTTGCTCCCTTGAAAAATCAGGATTGCCCCCGGTACAGGGGAGATGCTGCCGGATTTTTTCTCTTTTCCTTTTGCAAAGATTTATATTACTTCATAGGCTTATCATCTTTTATTTTGTGTTTTTCGCAGGATATTATGGCTTCCTTTCAGGGTCCTATGCCTTTATATTCGCCGGGTCATTTTCCACCTCTCATGAAAGACCCAGCAGATTGGACACCCCAAGGCCCTGATCACACTGGCACATACAACATGATAGGGAACAACCTCGTCATGAGAGAGTATACTCCGTGTACAGTGAGGGTGTTGAGCCCAAGTGTCGGGACGACTAGCCCGCCTCCTTTGCACCTTCTGGGCACGGAGATGACATCATATCGGGCGTGTCCTTGGGACGACAAGCGTGTGCTCCGCGGGACTTTAGAAAGGCGCCCCCGACAAGTGGAGTGGGTCCAGTTCACCTTGCTTACAGAGGAAAGCATGCTCAAGCAAGCGGGGATTTATGAGGCGGTGTACCTCTCGCTTTTTGGATACACCCAGGACATATCCTTGTTTCGGGCATTTGTTGAGCGCTGGAGCTATGTCATGAACACCTTATTCACGGAGGATCGTGAGATGACTTTGAGTCTATGGGACCTCTCTCAGTTATCAGGGTTGCCGATCTATGGCCTTCCGTATGATGAGCATTGCCTCAGTGGAGTGGATCTCCTCAGCCTGAGGCCAGACGGGACTCCGATGTACCCGGCGTCTCTTCGTCAGGTATATAAGATTTATCATGAGATTTTAGGGGACCGAGAGGGTGTCTCCTTGGGCCAGTGGGTTTCTTACTTTGCCGATGCCCCAACACATCCTCGTACCTCTTTCGCCGATCCTTGCGATCCTTTGGGAGTAGGATTATCGACTGGTATCGTGCATAGGGGGTCCAAACCAGGCTTGGGGTCTATTACTACCAGGATTGTGGACGAGGAAACATTATTGACTGCTTTTCTATCATGGTGGCTATGCTATTTCGTCTTGCCCAGTTCTCCAGTTGGCAGGATCAGGCCTTCTTCATTTGTTGTGGCTAACATCTTGGCTCGGGGACATAGGGTTTCCCTGGCTATCCCGGCGTTGGCCAACATTTATCGATCTCTTCGCGGGTTAGTTTCCTCTCGCGATCCTTCTTTCAGTGGGGAGGTCATCCCCTTTCATTTCATCAGTGGTTGGCTTCATGCACACTGGATGGGTCTTTATACCCCTGTCCTTTCTCAGGAGATACGGGTTATACTACCCTATTTGTCCGACATAGCTTGTGCTTCGGCATCATCCCTTTCTCCCAAAGATGCTCGCTATCGTTTCTTCCGTTCGCGAGGGGCACTCCAGAGATCTGAGGTACGCGCTTTTTCGCGTAGGATGCCCAGAGGTTCAGATAGACTTGTTGTGGACATTCCACGGTCTAGGTTGGTTCAGGGGATTTTAGGGGATTCGGCAGCCACTGAGCACCTCATTAGCGTTCGGTGTGGCTTTTTACCTCTACGCATCGGTGAGCATATTATCTTGGAGCCATACTCTCCTCACCGTTGTGCCCATCAGTTTGGATATGACCAGGGCATTCCCGAGTTGCTTTCCCGTCCCGAGTCGCTTTCTGCAGACCTGGAGGGTTTGAGTAGATGTTGGTCTTCCATACTTCGTGTGGGTACGGGTTCCCAATTTACCATGCCTCGGGCTTCACGCTCGGAGGTGATTTTTACCGCCATGTATCATAGGTGGTATACTCACACTATCTCTGCATATCAGGCGATACTTCCTGCCGATATGGCACGTGTGACTTGTCCACTGCCGGACAAAAAGAAAAATGAAAAGAAGCGGCGGAGATCTCCTTCCTCTTCCTCTTCTCGCGCCTTACTTGATTTTCAGGGCTTCGACAGCAAGGTGCCATTAGATTCTCCTATCGCTTCTCAGACAGGTGATTATTATTTATGACCTCTTTTGTTTACTGTATTTGTATCCTTGAAGTTTCTTATGTGACTTCTTTATGATATACTGATGTCGGAGAAATTGCAGGAGGGTTGACCGACAGAGAGGCACCTGACTCCGTCTTGGAGGAGCTCTTCATTTTTCGAGCGGGTTTGCCAGGTACTTACATTTGTAAGGTCCTTTACATTTAGGGAAATGATCATTCTTCCCTTATATTCTCCTTGATTTGTTTCCAGGCTTTGAGAGCGCTGACCTTTCTACAACGGAGGCCCAGGAAAACTCACCTACCGTCTTGGGGGACGAGGCGGTCGTAGGTATGATTTTTTCTTTTCAGAATATTCTACTAAATATCCTTCACATAATTTCCCTTGCTTATTTCACTCTTCTTTGAAACAAAAGGGAACGCTAAGAGTCCATTAGCGCCAGCTCTCGGCGGAGAATTTGCTTCACCTGCAAGAGTTTCTCCGTTAAGGGAAGCGGAAGATTTGGCTGTCCTTCAGGAGCCTATCATGATTAGTGACTCAGGTATAATTCCATTGTCATTTCACCATCTCACAATACCTTACTCTCTTCATTTCTCCCTTCGGGGATCTTATTCTTGTTTTTAATTCAGACCCTGAAGATTTTGTCATTGCCGAGGCGACCGGCACAGAGTTCGACGATAGGTCTGATGTCAGATACGACGACAATATTAAAGAGGAGCCTGACGAAGAGATTGAGGTAGAGCCAGAGGTTGAGCTCGATGCAGGATTCAACGTCGTTCCCGAAGAAGGCTTCGAGGCGGACCCTGAGGAGGAGAGACTCTCGGGTGACATTTCTCCCGATGGTACGTGCTCTTATATCCCCTCACTTTGGATCTCATGTTTATATTGCATGTGATGACATTGGTTTGGTTTGTAGGTCCTTCTGTATCGGAGATGCGGCATCTGTTGGAGAAGCTATGTTCCCTTAGCGACTCTACTCGAGCCCACCGTTCATTGGACCTTCGTGTTTTGGATTTGGTCCCTGTTTCCGGGAACTCTCCTGATTTCCAGGGGGTGATTGACGACTTGATCGTCCCCTGTCAAGAGCATTTGTCTTGTATAACCCGCGAGCGTTTGGCCTGGGCTTTCGGGGAGAGATGAAAGACTCTCTCGACTCTCGCGACATCGGTGTCTCGTGCCGAGTCGGAGTTATTCTCACTTCGTCACCGCCTCAGGGGTCTCCAGGATCAGCTTACATGTCACCTGGCTTTCAGTGCAGGTATGCTAGCTTCTGGGGCTGATTACAGGGCTTCTAGCCACCTAGCTGATCAGACCCAGTCATTCAAGAGTGAGATCAAGGGCATGGAGGGTTTGGTAGACACCGCCTTCTCTACTCTTCGTGACTACTCATATGATTATGAGGCCGCCCGAGCTAGCGTAGACGACCTAGTGGCTGACGAGGAGCGTCACTTTACCGCCGCCTGTTCTTTGTTTACCCGGATCGACGGGTTCTTGGCCCAGCTGCGTAGTCGCTATCCTAGCCTTTAGGGTGGGATTTGTTTGTATTTTTGGCATTTTGTTTGTTTTGGACATGGTTTTAGTTATTTATTTTGAGGAGCTTAGGTTTGTTATCGTATTTTGTATGATGTATGGATTGAGTATATATTTTGGGAAGATTTATATTATTATCGGTATTTTGGTATTTTGTTATTTTGTTAGGCACAAGATAAAAAGCCTGTTCATCTCTTTATGACTGGTCGGATGAACATACCAGTGTCAATTGTTTACGGTACAAATTGGCAAAACCATTTTTTAATGTGGATCCTTTCTATTCTCTCCACTCATTATTAAGTGTGGAATCCTCACATTTCACTCATTCTCCACGCATACTTATTTATGTATTTGGAGGGGGATTTCGCCCTGATAAATTATCCAAGCTTATCATAAGGATAAGAAGGTTTCATTCATTATAGGGCTTTTTATTTATGCCTCCAATACTCTGCCTTACTATTAATTAATAAGGCAATGTTTTATTCAGCAATGATTTGTTTAAAGCGACAAATCGTAACGCTGCCCATTTTCATATTTATTCTGTATCAAATGGACAAACACAGTGGTAATTGTATTGGAGGCACAAATACCAAAACCATTTCCCCGCTTTAGTGGCTCCAAAGTTCGGGCGCCGACTTCATCCGGCGATGTGGACAAAACCTTTCTTTTTGGCCTGTCAGAGGTTTTGGTAGCTTTTGTATTAGCCACCACATGTGTTCCTTGATTAACGGCTCAAGGCGACAAGGCCGATTTATGCCCGGAGGGGACATTTTGGTTTATGGTATTTCTTCAGTGGACACCATCCACGTCCCTTGATTAACGGCTCAAGGCGACAAGGCCGATTTATGCCCGATGGGACAACTTTGTTTGTGGTATTTCTTCAGTGGACACCATCCACGCCCCTTGATTAACGGCTCAAGGCGACAAGGCCGATTTGCACCCGGCGGGACATGGATAAGTACCTTTTACCCCGGGACTTTAAGCCACCTTTCTTTTGGGCGTATGAGTTTAGCCACCTTTCTTCTTGGTGTTTGAGTTTGGCCACCTTTCTTCTTGGTGTATGGGGTTAGCTACCTTTCTTCTTGGTGTATGGGTTTAGCCACCTTTCTTCTTGGTGTATTATGCATGGTATTTCTTAAGATACCGCCCGTTTATAGGAGGTAATGGTCTTTCGCCTTTATGATCTATGAGTTGGTATGCCCCTCCGTCAAACACCTTCTCAACCACATATGGGCCTTCCCAATTAGGTGAAAACTTTGGGCCGACATGCCGGCCAATTATGGGCCTTCGGAGAACGAGTACTAATTCCCCTTGACGAAAAGTTCTTGAGCGGGCCATTTTGTCGTAGGCCCGTGCCATCTTCGCTTGGTATATTTTCAAGTTTTGTTGGGCTATGATTCGCCTTTCATCCATAGCGTCGAGTTCGTCGAGCCTGAGGTGCTTCTGCTCATCTAACGACATTTCGTTCTGGAGCGCCATCCTTAAGGACGGGAGTTCCACCTCAAGCGGCAGGACAGCTTCGACACCAAACACCAGGGAATATGGTGTCGCTTGAGTGGGGGTTCGACATGTGGTTCGATATGCCCAAAGCGCTTCTTGTAGCCTTTCATGCCAGTCGCGCTGATTTCCTTTCAACGTCCTTTTCATGATTTTTATCAAGGTCTTATTAAAGGCCTCTGCTAAACCATTTGCTCTGGGATTGTATATGGAAGAATATTTCCAATCAATCTTGAACTTTTCCGCAAGTGCGTATACTTTAGTACTTTTGAACGCGGCCCCGTTATCAGAAATGATTCTCCTCGGGGTCCCAAATCGGTATAAGATATGGTTTTTGAAGAAATTCACGACATCGATTGCCTTCACTTCCCTAAGCGGGACTGCCTCGGCCCACTTGGTGAAGTAGTCGGTCGCAGCCAAGATAAACTTATGACCCTTAGAGGAAGGCGGGTCAATGGGCCCGACTACATCAGTACCCCATGCATCAAACGGCCAAGATGACACAGTCGGGTGTAACGGGTTTGGGTGTTGATGTATGAACGTGCCATGTATTTGGCACATGTGACACTTCTTGGCATGCTCGATACAATCGTGTGCCATGGTGGGCCAATAATAGCCCATGCGCTTTATCTTAAGTCGCATTTTGGGTCCCGGCTGATGTGCTCCGCATAAACCCGAATGAACTTCCTTCATGATCTGGTGGACTTCTGAGTTTGACACACAGCGAAGCCACATTTGGTCGTATGATCGCCTGTATAAGGTGTCATTTACGTAGGCATAGCGAAGCGCTCTCTTCTTGAGTTGCTCTCGCGCAGATTTCTCATTCGGGAGAACCCCGTATTTGAAGTATTCAACGAAAGGTTGGCGCCAATCGTCATTCGGCTGAGTCACCATGACATCTTCCAGGTCACTTTCCATTTCTTCGGCCATAGCCACCTGGATTTTATCTTTGGTCCCCGTGAAACATGAGGACAGGGGTCGTCGATTTTTGACAACAATTTGCACATTTTCGTCGCTAGGCTCGCCTAATTCTTTAGCCACCCGAGCGAGCGCATCAGCTTTGCCGTTTGTGGCTCTCGAGATTTTCTTGAATAGGATTTCGGGAATTTCATCTATTAATTCCAAAACCTTAGCATGATATTTTACCAATTCTGGTTTTAGTACCTTATATGCTCCGGTGATTTGATTTATTATCAATTGGGAGTCACCAAACACATGGAGTTTTCTAATCCCCATATTCAACGCAAGCTCTAACCCGGCTATGAGCGCTTCATATTCAGCCTCATTATTTGTACAAGGCTCGGTCAATGCCAAGGCATGACGCATGATTCCCTCTTCTGGTGTCACGAAGACTAAGCCTATCCCGGCTCGTATTTGTGGGATGTTTGGGCCCGCGGTGGGCCGTATTGATGATGCCCCATCAAAGTACATTTCCCAACTTGGGGTTTCATCTTTGATATGAAAGACTTCTTCATCTGGAAATTCGCATGCCAAAGGAGAGTCGTCGGGTATTGGATGGGCCGCTAGGAAATCAGCCATCGCTTGCCCTTTTATGGCCTTTTGTGGTGCGAAAGTTATATCAAACTCGGTCAGGATTATGGCCCATCTTGCCAACCTGCCTGTAAGCATGGGTCTCGTCATGAGATATTTTAAGGGGTCAATCTTTGAGATGAGGATGACCTTGTGGGCTATCATGTAGTGTCGCAACTTCTTCACAGCGAACACCAATGCCAGGCAATGCTTTTCAATCGGTGTATAGGCGTATTCCGCCCCTACCAGCATGCGACTCAAATAATAGAGGGCGTTTTCTTTCCCTTGTTCATTTTCTTGTGCTAACAAGGCCCCGAGAGATCCATCCAAGGCCGTCGTGTACAATATCAGCTCTTTTCCTGGTATTGGAGCTGCAAGCACTGGTGGTTTGAGGAGGTAGCCCTTGATGTCATTTAGGGCTTGTTGGCAGGCTTCGTCCCATTTAAACGGGACATCCTTCTTGGTCAATCGGGTGAAAGGTTGTATCCTACCCGATAGATTGGCTATGAATCGCCTAATGTATGCCAAGCGGCCTTGAAGCGAGCGAAGCTCCTTAAGGTTCCTGGGTGGCGGCAATTCTTGTATTGCCTTGATTTTACCCGGGTCTATTTCTATTCCCCGGTGTCGAATAACAAACCCAAGAAATTTCCCCAACGAAACCATAAAGGCGCACTTTAACGGGTTTAGCTTCAGCGCATGTTGCCTCAGACGGTCAAACACGACCTTGAGATTTATGAGATGCTCGTCATAGGACGTCGCCTCTACGACCAAATCGTCCACGTAGCATTCGACAATCTTATGAATTAGGTCGTCGAATATTTTCGTCATGGCTCGCTGGTATGTGGCCCCGGCATTTTTGAGGCCAAAAGGCATAACCTTGTAACAATAAATACCCATCGGAGTGCGGAAGGCCGTATGATTCTGGTCTTCTTCATCCATTTTGATTTGGTTATACCCCGCGTACCCATCCATAAAAGAGAATACCTCATAGGACGAGGTATGGTCGATGATGATTTCCGTCACCGGTAAAGGAAAGTCATCTTTAGGGCAAGCTTTATTCAGGTCGCGAAAGTCGACACATATACGTATTTGCCCGTTCTTCTTCTTTACGGGAACGATGCTAGCCACCCAATCGGGAGTTTCTTCTTCCCGCACAAAGCCTGCATCGATAAGCTTCTTGGTTTCGACCACGACCTTTTCTTCAAGTTCTATTCTCATTCGTCGCGGTGCTTGTTTGACCGGCTTTATACTTGGGTCAATTTTGAGTTTGTGGACTGCAACTTTGGGATCCAGTCCTGGCATTTCTTCATAGCTCCATGCGAAACAATCAACATATTCTTGGAGCAAGGCCCTCAAAGGTTCCCGCTTCTCTTGGGGAAGGGATGCGCTTATGAAGGTTGGCCTGGGGTCTTCATCTGTCCCGAGGTTAACTTCCACCAACTCGTCAATGGTGTTTGGCGCGCCGTCCTCCAACTCCTTTGGTGCGTTTTTAGCCACCAGGATGAAGTCTTCTTCTTCTGTCTCCTCAGATACCATATAACAGGTAACTCTGCGGTTCTTGAAGAAACTTCGACACCGTTCGTCGGGATCCCCGTCTTCTTCTGACTCAGAGTTGTATCCCAAACCGCGGGTGTATTTGATCTTGTCATCAAGGCCCCTGACCGTATTAGTTGAGCCATTCCATAGTCTTTCAAAGTAATACATCTTGGATTTTGATATGGTTTGAGGACACCGGGCCTTTTCCATCAGTTGGCCCTGATTCTTCCCGAAATACCGGGACGCCTCGATATTGACTTCCCCGTCATCGGAGTCTTCTGACAATAAGCCACTCCACTCGTGGATCAGGGCGTTATCACCAGGATTGATTGCATCGATTTTGTAGAATCTGATTGGTCTATGAGTGACCGTCTTCCCTGGCAAGCGTTCGACCTTAGAAGGAACAACAAACGTTCGCAACTTCTGGATTTGGTTCACTTCTTTGGGAGAAAGGTCCTTGTAATGTTTTTCGGGTACCTTTTCAACCCTTAAAGACGATTCATGGCTCTCGTCAGTTTCGAAGTTGTATGTCGGTTTGACGTGAAACAGAATTTCTTCTTCTGATCCACTCTCCGACTCACACACCTCTCCATCTATAGGAGCTTCCTCTTCTGACTCATCGTCTGTTGAGGCCCCGTATAGCGGGATAACCCGGCGCGTCGAGATCTTCTCATCTTCTTCATCAGAAGAGGCGCCAAATAAGGGAGTGACACCATACACTCGTTCCTTCTTGTCTTCCTCTTCATCAGAGGACAACCCATAAATGGGTTTATTACTCAAAGTTGGTGCCTTTTTATCATGAGATGACACCAGATCAGGCGTGGATTTGGTTTGGCTTGTTTGCATTTCCAAGCCATTTCCTTGTAAGACGGAGCTTAGAGACTCCATCAGCGCTTTATGCTGATCCTTCTCCTCCTGCGTTAAGAAATAACGGGCGTCGCTAAGGCCAATTTCATGGACCCCGAACGGCTTGATGTCCCCATTTATCCTTTTTTGCCTTCCGTCTTTCATGTATTTCATGCATTGGTGAAGAGTTGATGGTACCACCCGGTTTTCATGCAGCCAAGGACGACCGAGTAAGGCCTTGTATGACGTATCGGCGTCAATGACATAAAATTTGGTCGAGGTTATCAGGCCCCCGAATTGGAGTGTTAGGGTCACCGCACCCATGGCTTTCTGTGAATGTTGATTAAACCCATGAATGGTCACCTTCTCATTCGACAATGGTTTGGTGTCCAGCATTAAGGTTTTCAGGATCCTCAAGGGCATAATGTTTATTGATGACCCCGAGTCGACCAAAATGCGATTCAATCTTTGCCCCTCACAGTCGCCAGTTACATACAACGGCCGGTTGTGATCGGCGGTGCCAGTCAACAGGTCTTCATCAGTAAAGTGGATGCCCGTTGAACGGCTGTTGACGTATGCCGTCTCATGTAACTGCTTTTCAGCAAAGTAGGCCTGGAATTGCTCAGGATTTTGGAGCGCGTATATTAATATGTCGCGCATATCCTTCGACATCATCAATGCCTCAAAGACACTAAGCAAGGCTGGGATCTTACGGAGATGCGCCAGCACATTGTAATCTCCTACCGTGAGTTTTGACTTTTCACGGGTGGGTAGGACATTTTCTGGTTCTTTGCTTGTACTTTTGGTCTTCGTGACATTTCGGTCAGACTCCTTTGGAGGTTGACGTTCAGGGATGTAGGTGCCCGAACGCAGAACGACCTGACATTCTGTCTTTTCCTTCTCAGAGGTAGTGGCCTCATTACCTTCTTCGGGATAAAATAGACTCCCGGGAAAGTGTGCGTCTTCTTCAGAATCGCTATTATGATGTATTGCATGGCACCATTCTTTTTGGTTAGGCGCGGAACGGGTGTATTTGTGAGGATTTGATTGCCCTTCCTCCCTGTTCTCTATTTTAAAAGAGCGTTTTCGGCCGTCGACGGGCCTACCCTCTTTCCTTGATTCAGGGTTTATTGACCCTCTCCTTGGGTTTACAACGGAGAAATTCCTGGCTTGAGTAGAAACGGCTTGAGACTCGCCACCTCTTTCCTCACTTGTGGTTTCCATCGTCAGCCTTTCTTCGTGGCCGCAATCTTGCCATGCTATGCTTTCCAACATCTCTTTGTCATCTATGTTTACTAAAAAGACATTGGGAGGTTTCCTTCGGGCTTGACCCGGCCGAAACGCCTCATTTCTGGATTGATGCCCATGAGAAACTATGATCACCATGTCCTCTTTCGGGCGCCCCGAAGATGAGTTTCCCTCGTCTCGGGTAAATCCAACTCTAAGGAACCCATTCATTTCAGGTCCCTTCTCGCATTCTTTTCTCATTCGACAGGGCATGTCTTCCACTAGCCCTTTTATGCCTTCGGGTTTGAATTTCCGAATTGTCGACTTTGAGTCTATGCTGGTTGTCTTTTTGCTGCCATTCATAAAATGGTGAACTTGCCCGAGAAGCTCGTTGAGATAAAGCTCCTCCCGACAAGGGAGAGTATCAGAGTCTTCTGACTCACTCACTTCATGAGTTTCTACGTGGGTGATGACACAGCATTCTTCATCCCAGAACTCATCTCCTTCATCTGTGGTTTCGTCTTCATCGACTATACCCATTAATTTGTTGAGAATTCGTTTAGGAATGAAGTCTCGAAGCATGGCCGGTATCGGTTGACCTTGTTCGTATTCTTCGAGCGCATCAATGTACTTCTGGAGTTCTGACTTTTCCGGATACTCCTTTGGCTTTACTGGCTTCTTGTCCCGTTTGCGGCTGCCATTTTTGTTCGCTTTCTTGTAGAAGGCCACCGATTTTCTTGGTGGTTCAGGGATAATGGGAGTTACATCATTCTTCCACAAAATACCTGGTTCTTTCTGAATGGATTTGAGGAGTTTCTTTGCTTTCCGGGACAGGTGGATACTCCAAGGTTCGGTCGAAGAATCCTCAATATTGATCTCTATATGAGAGACCGCGTTCACCTGCTCATGCGGGGCTGGCGTTTGGAGGATACTATCAGCCAGAGTTATCTCGCCATTCTTGTACCTCCTTTCTATCCAGTCTTTGAACACCCAACAATCTTCTATGGGGTGCCCAAGCACTCTGTGATATGGACAGTAGTTCGGGTCATTGGATTTCTCCATGTCGGCGGGCCGTTTACATTTAGGTAATTGGAGCCCATCCTTCAAGGCATCTTTAAAAAGTCTTGCGACTTTATCCCTTTTAAATGAATAAGGCTTGCTCTTTAATTCCTCCAGACTTTTAAGAGGCTGCCCGCTTCCATATACGGGTTTTGCACTGCTGCCGCCGTCATTTTTATTTGACAAGCCACCATTGTTTACAGTGTTGACATTAGCGGCCGCGTTTTTGCCGCCGGACTTGCTTGTACTGGCTACCTTGGCCTCGGCTTTCCCTCCTCTTTGGAATCTCTGACCCGAGTAGTTGGGCCATGAATTTGGAGGTGCATTTTCCAGCCTGGACACACAGTTTATCAAATCCTGATATGTCGTAATTTTGGCTATCCCTAAGAACGGTGTCATCCAGTTGTTAACGTTCCTGAGTATTAGTTCGACCGCCTCCCTTTGGGTTATCGGGCGATCACACCTGATGCTGAGGTTTCGCCAGCGACTAATGTATTCCAGAACTTTCTCATTCTTCTGGGGCCTGGTATTGGCCAAGTCCGCAATGCTGATTTTGTCAGTCATGATTGCGAACTTTGCCCTGAATGCATCAGTCATGTCATCCCACGTTTTGATACTCCCATTTTCTAATGAGTAGTACCATTCGAAGGCGGGACCTGTTAGACTTTGCGGGAATTGACGCAGCAACAAGGCATCATTGCTCCCTGTATTCCCACACGAGGCCATGAAATGGGCCAAGTGTTGATCTGGGTTCGTGTCTTTTACACCCTCTCCCGAGAAGGATTTAAACTTCGGGACTATATACCCTTTTGGGTAAGGTATAGCGTCGTAATCGGCTGGATACGGCCTCCCCGTTCGTTTCAAGGGTGAGACGGTAAATCCTGCGCCCGCCATTTGCAGTTGTTGACTAATTATCTCTTGGATCTCCTTTTTAGTCAATCCTTGATTCTCATTAGTATATGTGCGAGTGTTGGAGCCTCGAGCAATATTGACTCGAGAGCTCTCTCCTCCACATGGGAGGTCTTCTTTGTGACCGTCGGGGTCTCTGAAGCTTGGATGTTGTGAGGGTTGAGGTCCCGCATGTTTGGAGGGTCCTTCATCTTCCATCCTCTCATTTGTGACCCCCCTTTTTAGTCAGAAAGTCGCTTAAGGACTTGATCAGGCTTAAAGCCTCTTGATTTTGCTTTCTGAGCTCTCCCATTTCTTGCTCATTTTTCTGTCTATACTCCTCCATTTCTCGTTCTCGTATAGACAACTGTCGTTTTAGTTGGGCGACGAAGTCATTCGCGGAGCCACCGGTGTCTTCCATTTCTGCCTCATTGTGGGCTGATTCGTCGTCAGTTGGAGGGCCCCCTTTTTGCCCTCTTTTGGTCCTGGCTCTGGTCCTGGCCGCATGAGCATTCTCGACATCTCGACCAGGTGGTGGGTCATGGGATGGGCCCACTTCTTCATCGTCAGCCATATATGTGGCGTGACGTTCTTCTTGATCGTCAGAGGAGCTTTCGTCATACGCCCCACAGTATAGACTGTGAAGTGTTCTTCTTCGTCATCAGCATAGGGTGCCAGACGAGAGACCCGCCTTTTCTTTCGGGCCTGATCAGGAACAGTGATAACCAGTCCTTTGCTTGACTTTAATGGCTTAGGGTCTAGTTTTGGCCCTAGCCTGTCAAACACGGTCGTGCTTGAGGCTTGGGGTTTTATCTTTGACCCCAGCCTATTAAACACGTTTTCACCCTCAATATTTTTTGAGAGAGCGGTGGTTTTGACCGTAGCCCGTGTTTTGGGCTTAGCCACCTTTATATAGGTGGATGGTGTCTGACTTGTTTGGGTCAAACGAGATTTTGGGATCCATGTTTGTTTGGTCCCAGGTGCCCGTTCATATGGGCGGTTCCCCGATTCCCGGGGGAAGTGGACCTGTCTCCCCTGGATTTGAGAGGCAGGAGATTGAGGTTTGTTCCGGCGCTGTTGTTTACGCGCTTTAATAGCTTGGTGAGTCTCGTATAGAGACTTACCTAGGTTGGCCTGTTTGAGGCCTGAGGGTCTCCCCGACTCGGTCGAGAAGTTTTGGTTTAGGTGAGGTTTCGGTTGTGGAACCTCCCAAACGCTCCGGATGCGAGCGGTTGGAGAGTTCCTTTTCACAATCCTTAAGGGTGTGAAGGGGTTGGAAACAGGAAGATTTGGCTCAGCCACCAGCTCATCCTGGTAAGCTTGGAGAGCCCGTTTCTTGGTGACCTTTGGGGCCACCGGTGTGGAGAGGGTCGGGGAGACTTTCTTCTCAGAACGGTGTCTCCTGGGGCGCTGAGGTTTGGGAGGAAGCGCCATGATTTTATTATCGACCCCCTTCTGGGTAATCCTGAAGGAGACCTCTTCATCATCTTCGACCAGAGTTGGTGTCGGTGATGGTGGAGTAGGAAGAACGATCATTTGGGGAAAGTCCCCAAACGAGAACACCATGTGGCCCGCCTCGTTAAGGGAGACGGGGACAGCGATCGCAAACGGAGAATTCGCTCCAGACATCATTTCCTGAAAAATATAAACTCCACAAATCAATTAGCCATATTTCATGCAAAATTTATTATATATTTTTATATTTGATCCATATATTTAATTATTTTAGCCCAAGAGATGAGAGGAGAAAGATACGTCCCACCGGGCGTGCCAGAACCTGTGCGGCCCTTTTTCGCGGCCCACGCGCGAGGCATCGGCGTCCTCGCTCACGGGGGAAGAAGGTGCAGGTACATCCCTGCGCGTGTTTGTGCGCTCAAGGACTTATTATTTAGGTGATTGTGGGAACTTTTATTTTCCGACGGGCGCAAGCCCCCGCCGTTAATTACCCCGGCTCTCGCCTCGGGAACCTCTGATTAATGGGCTAAACTAATCAAAATATATGGATCAGATTTGTGGCTTTATTTCTTCCTTCCAATTTATTATAATGCATACTTGAAATAACCCAAAGGTATAACTTTGGATAATAAGACTAAAGACGTATGATCTAAAGTCAGAGAAACGTATAATTTCTCATAAATCAGAGATCGAGGATGTATAATCCTATTGATCTCACGGAGCTCGAATGTGAAGCGCACTGCCAACTCGATACTCAAAGAACCAGAGATGTTTGATCTCTAAAAAGGTTCATGTCAAAGACAAGGACGTATAATCCTAAACAGTCTATTGACCTTCCAAATCCCGAATCTGAAGCGCTATGCCAATTCGAAACCTGGGAAAATTGGAGGATCGGGAACATATAATTCTTTATCGATTTCCAAAATGAGGTACATTAAACCTGAAGCGCACTGCCAATTTAATGTTCTCGAAACATGATTTGATATGATTTGGTATGTTGGTATGTTTTCACCAAGTTTTGGACTTATCTGCATATTTGGCATATTTGACCAGAGATTTGGACATATTTGCATATTTGACCTATTTTATCAAGAGTTTGGACATATTTGTATATTTGGCATGTTTGGCCAGAAATTTGGGTGTATTTGCATATTTGACATGTTTGGTCAAATGTTTGGGTTTATTTGCATATTTAACATGTTTGGTCAAAAGTTTGGTCATATTTGCATATTTGACATGTTTGGTCAAATGTTTGGGTTTATTTGCATGTTTGACATATTTGGTCAAATATTTGGACATATTTGTATTTTTGACATGTTTGGTCAAATGTTTGGGTTTATTTGCATGTTTGACATATTTGGTCAAATATTTGGACATATTTGCATTTTTGACATATTTGGTCAAATATTTGGGTATATTTGCATATTTAAATATTTTGATTTGTTTTATCAAAATATAACAAGGTTTAATTATTTTGAACATTTTTATTTGTTTCATAACATGATTCAATCATCTTTGAATATTTTGATTTGTTTTATCAAAATATAACATAATTTTGATTATCTTGAATATTCCAATTTATTTTATCAAAATATAACATAATTCAATCATTCTTTAATATTTTGATTTATTATATCAAAAGATAACATGATTTGATTATTTTGAATATTTTTATTTATTTTTATCAAATTATAATATCATTTGATTATTTTGAATATTTTTATTTTTTTTTTATCAAAATATAACATGATTTGATTATCTTTGAATATTTTGATTTGTTTTATCAACATATAACATATTTTAATCATTTTTGAATATATTTTTTTTTATTTATTTTATCAAAATATAGCATAATTCAATCATTTTTGAATATTTTGATTTGTTTTAACATATTTAACCATTTTTGAATATTTTGATTTGTTTTATCAAAATATAACATAATGTGATTATTTTGAATATTTTTATTTGTTTTACCAAAATATGACATAATTTAACTATTTTGAATATTTTGATTTGTTTTATCAAAATATAACATAATTTGTTTATTTTGAGTATTTTTATTTATTTTTATCAAAATATAATATCATTTGATTATTTTGAATATCTTTATTTATTTTATCAAAATATAATATAATTTGACTATTTTGAATATTTTGATTTATTTTATCAAAAAGAATTCATTTGTTTTGAGCATTTTCATATGACATAATTTCCATTTATTTTAAAAATATTTTATTTGATATTTTGAATTTATTTTATACATATATGATATGTCTTGAATTTTCTTTTATTTATAATATAAAAAAAAAGAAATAAAATAAAATCAAAATTGACATTTTATAGTCTTAAAAATATTCATAAATGAAATCATGATTTTTTGATATATTTTTCATAATTTATGGGCTTGAGAAATCATTTTTATTTGGTGTTTAAAGTTTATTTTCAAAACAGATTAATATGGGCCGTCGGATTTGGGCTCATGCATCAAGATCTGAACTTAAGTTCAGTTTTTAAAGCATCTTTTAAACTGGGCCGTTGGATCTCTGGCGCGCATCAAGCCTTCTATGGGCTGTTTGAATTTCATCAAGATTCGCACTTTGAGATGCATCAATATTCGTGCTCATCCTCCCCGACACTGATCGAGGCCCTGCCGGCGTCGGATCTCCGATCAGGAGGCATGGCTAGCATCGCCGGAGCGTGGGGAGTCCATCGGCGGTGGTCTCGGCGGCGGCGGCGGCCTGGATCGCCGGAAATGGGGGTAACCACCTGGTTTCGGTTGGGAAGTTGGCTGAGATGAGATTTTGAGGGATTTGAGCTGATTTTTGACAAATTGACTCGATTCCTTTGTCATATAGCATCGTCAGAACATGTTTATCAAGATTTTGAGGCTTAATTTGAGTTTAATCCATCAATTTTGCAACTTTGGCCATTTGGTACCAAACTGGTTTCGGGGCATTGGTACCAAATGGTATTTCATGGCTTTTCTGTGCAATTTTCTTCCAATTAACCCTCCAGACAGTGTCGTTTAGTATGTTTGAACATGTTTGGATGATCAATTTCATCAATTTAGATGTGCATTGTCCTTTATGCACATTGAGTCATTTCTGGTTTTATTTCCAATTTGGTTTTCCTTTGATTTCTGTACATTCTTCTCAAATTGCATGTTTGATTATATTCATTTGGGTCAATTACATGTTTTAGAAAGGTTTTATATCAATTTCACACATGAATTTCACTTGAACACGAGTTAATTTCATTTTTGCACTTTTCTGGTAATGGTCCAGAGCCAACTCAATTTCAATTTTGACAGACCTAATTTCAAAAATTCACAGAAAATCACAGAAAATCCCAAAAATGGTAAAATTTGGTGAGTGAGTGCATTAAGACTTGTTCTAGATGCCCATGAAATTTTAAGTTAATTGAGTGAAAAGAAAGTATGATTATTGTATTTTTAGCAGACTGGACAGGAATGCCCTTTCAGCTTTATTAAAAATCAAATTTGGCTTAACCTATGGATTAAAGCCTGGTTTAATTATTCTAAATCCTTTAAAACATCACATGAGGTGTCATAAAGGTGAATTAATCAAGAAATTTTGGATTTTTGAATCAAAAGAAGAATGAACTTCTCAGTTTGACCCAAAGTTGACCTTTTTGGAGTTTTTGACAGATGAGATTGTAAAATTCATAACAATTCACAGAAAATTCCAGAAATTATAAAATTTATATGGTAAGTTGGTATAAACCTAATCTACATGACTGTGAAATTTCATAAGAAATTAACAACCAGGCTGAGAGATATGGATTGATCTCTCAGCTGGCCAGAAACTGGAATTCACTGGACTCAACCCAGTATTGATGTTTATTGCTTTTCCATTGCTCAATTATGAACTTGAGCTATTAAGCACATCAGAGAACATGAAGGAAAGAACTAAAAGGAAAATAAAACCAATTTGCACCAAAATATCATATATTATAACAAATTGAAATACAATACACATATAAAACATGGAATTTTGTTTTTCCATGGAATTTTGACAGCATAACAGCTTGTATAAAGCCATTATTGAGCTTTACACAGCCACTGCACATGTGCACAGGGCTTGAGAGAGAGAGGGGATGAGCATGTGCCCATCCCCATGAAACCAGATTGGCATGTGCCAATTGGTTGGAGTATGCTGCCAAAATCCATGGTGAACTCACCATGTGAGCTCCTGAGACTCAAGCTCAGCCACCAATTGAGCTCTGGAAGGAGGGAGGCACATGTGCACCTCCCCAGCCAGAGGCTAGCCATCTCACCCAGCAAGGTGAGACTGGCTCCTTGAGCTCAATTGGGACTGAGCCAAGCTCAAGGCTTGGCTCTTCTATCCCTTACCTAGCTATTCAGAGCTTGATCTCTTCTCAGCTAAGCTTTCTTTTTGTGGAAATTGGGTGGAGTTTTGATTTTGGCAGAGTTTCAGCTATGTTGCTCTCTCTTCTCTTTTCTTCTTCACTGGGGGTCTATTTATAGCCCAGAGGGCATGGTTTAAGCCTCAGGGCTGAGCTGGCATCATCCCAGCCCTTGGTTTGATCAAGTGGCCAGGATTGAGCCAGCCAGGCCTGTGCTGGCCTGAGGCTTGTCCTTGGAAGATTCCTCCAGCTAACTGGCGCTCAGAGCTCTCCATTGAGGTGCCTACATGTGTCCCTGACACAGGCCTGGGGAGAGAGAAGGAGCCGTTGGCTTTGTCTTCTTCCTTGGGTCAGTGTGTCATGCCTTTCGGGTGTGAGCATATCCCGAATATTCCTTGGCCTTGCTGGCGCTTGACATGTCACCAAGGTGCCACTGAGTGTGCCCAACGTGTCAATTTGGCTGCTTGAGTGCCGAGTTGTGCCAACTGACCGTATCCAAATCAGACCAAGGTGCCAAGTGGTGCACCTGCCAATTGAGTGCTTTTCACCCCAAATTGGCACTTCAGGCAGCGTCGTGGAGGTGTCTTGAAGCTTCTCCAGGTGTTGGCTTGGCTTCTCGAGCTCCCAATTGCTCTGTCACCTTCAAGGTCGAGGTACTTTCTCCTTCGATTTTCTCTTTGTTTACTTTACTATTTTCAATGCTGTTTGTGGCATTGAACTCCCCTTAGGGTGTAGATTAAGTCCCTAGAATGGTTTAAGCCAACTCGAACCATACACCCAAACTCCATTTTCGAAGCTCCATTGAGCTCTGGAGCTCGAGGAGGAAGAAAGGAGGGAGAGAGAGAGAAATTCAAAAGGTTTCTCTCGCTTGGGTTGGGTGCACGTGAACCGTGCTTTGGTTTCGGGCTTGTCAGAGGGAGGGAGCGCTTGCACCGCGCTCACCTCTCTTTCCCTTCTTTTCTTTTCGCTGGCCAAAATAACTCTGGGCGCTGGGCCCCCTTGGCAGTGAGACTGAAGGAGAGGGGCCCAGTCGTCAGGTTTAATGAGACACAGCCCCAGCGAAAAACTGAGGGTTGGGCTGTGGGCTTGGTCCTTGTGCACCAAAACGTACTGTCAGTGGTATGGTGCATGTGTACTGGGTCCACGCAAAGCGCCTTTAACACTTTGTATGTATGACAGGCGGGTCCCAAGGGCAGAAGTCGTGTTTGAGCTCCCCAGATTGCACCCAGAGTGTTGCACATCCCCCAAATTGCACCCAGAACTATCTCCAGTTCTGATTTTTGGTATTTTCTTTATTCCTTTTTCCATTTTATTTTATTCTTCATGCAAAAATCCATGAAAAATTACTGAAAAATCACAGAAAATATATTCCATGATTCTGTTATTTTGGGTAATATTTTTGGTATTTTTGGGTGTGAAATTAGGCATTAATTTCACTTAAATCATTAATTGTATATGATTAGGCATATTAATCTTATACAATTAATATTTTGGCATGATTATCCCAAAGAATCATTTTTTAATTCCAAGGGATAATATTTGGGGCATTTTTCATGAATGAAATTCATGATTTTTGAATTTGGCATGTTTAATTATATGAAATTGTTTCTTGATTTCATATAATTAGGGTTTTGTGCATATATTTTTTTTGCACACATGTGTATATATTTTTTGAAGGGGGTTTGGTATGATTATTTCATGAAATTATTTTTTAATTTCAAGAAATAATTTTGGGATTTAATAAATCATGAGATTGGACATAATTTCATGATTTAATATTTGACATGGCTATTTCATGAAATTGTTTCTTTAATTTCAAGAAATAATTTTATGAAATTGAACATAATTTCATAATTTCAAATCTTTGGTATAAAAATCACATGAAATTATATCATTAATTTCATGCAATTTAATTTGTGTATTTTCCTGGCAACTTTTAAACAGCAAACAATAAACACTAAATAAATATATACTGCATCTTATGTGTAAATTTTGATGACATCTCAAACATAAATGGGGCCAAATTGATTAAAAATGTGTATAAATAAGTTCAAAACCGTTTTCAATGCATTTCAATACAATTTTAGGTGAAATATAAGTCATAACTAATCAATTCAGCTCCGGAAACACATATAAATAATAAATAAACATATCCAACATCGTATGTGCGATTTTTCATGATAATTTTCGAAATGAGGCCAAATTGAGTACAACACATATAAACAAGTTCAAAACTGTTTTCAATGCATTTTAATGCAATTTCAGGTAAAATATAGATCATAACCGACCAATAAAGCTTTTAAAACACAGAAAAATAATAAATAAATATATCTGAAACCTTTTGTGTAAATTTTGATGATAATTCCACGAGAACTATGGCCAAATTAATTAAAAACATGTATAAACATATTCAAAACCCTTTCAAATGTATTTTAATACAATTTCAAGTGAAATATAGGTCATAACCAACCAATTTAGCTCCTAAAACACATATAAACACTGCATGAACATATTCGGAAGCTTATGAGGGAATTTTGATGAAATTTCAAACAGAAATGAGGCCAAATTGATTAAAAACGCATATAACCATGTTCAAAACCGTTTTTAATGCATTTTAATGCAATCTGAGGTTAAAGATAGGTCATAACTAATCAATTTAGATCCAAAAACACATATAAACACTAAATAAACATATCCCACAGTTTATGCGTGTATTTTGATAATATTTTAATCAGAAATTATGTCAAATCGAGGAAAAACGTGCATAGACATGTTCAAAACTGTTTTCAATGTGTTTTAAAGCAATTTGAGGTAAATATAGATCATAACTAATCAATTTAACTCCAAAAGCATGCATAAACAGTAAGTAAACATATATGACATCTTATGTGTGAATTTCAATGACATTTGAAAGAGAAATGAGGCCAAATAGATTAAAAATGTTATAAACATATTCAGAACCATTTTCAATACATTTAATGCAATTTGAGGTGAAATATGGAGTCATAACTAACCAATTCAGCTCCGAAAAAATATATAAACAATAAATAAACATACACTGCAGCTTTTTTGTGAATTTTGATGATATTTCAAAGAAAAATGAGGCCAAATTGATTAAAAACGTCTATAGAAACGTTCAAAACCGTTTTCAATACTTTTTAATGCAATTTGAGATAAATATTGATCATAACTAACCAATTTAGCTCCAATAACATACATAAACACTAAATAAATATATACAACATCTTATGTGTGAACTTTGACGACATTTCAAACAAAGATGCGGCCAAATTGATTAAAAATTTGTACAAGTTCAAAACTGTTTTCAATGCAATTTAATGCAATTTTAGGTGAAATATAAGTCATAACTAATCAATTCAACTCCGAGAACACTTATAAACAATAAATAAACATATCTGACAGCTTATATGCGAATTTCGATGATATTTCAATCAGAAATGAGGTAATACTGATTAAAAATGTGCATCTTCAAAACAGTTTTCAATGAACTTTAATGCAATTTGAGGTGAAATATAGGTCATAACTAACTAATTTAGTTTCGAAAATGTATATAAACAATAAATTAACATATCCAGCAGCTTATGTGCGAATTTCAATGATATTTCTATCAGAAATGAGGTCAAACTGATTAAAAATGTGTATATTTGTTTGCTGTTTAAAAGTTGCCAGAAAAATAAACAAATTAAATTGCATGAAATTAATGATATAATTTCATGTGATTTTTATACCAAAGATTTGAAATTATGAAATTATGTCCAATTTCATAAAATTATTTCTTGAAATTAAAGAAACAATTTCATGAAATAGCCATGTTAAATATTAAATCATGAAATTATGTCCAATCTCATGATTTATTAAATCCCAAAATTATTGCTTGAAATTAAAAAATAATTTCATGAAATAATCATACCAAAACCCCTTCAAAAAAATATACACATGTGTGCAAAAAAAAATCTATGCACAAAACCTTAATTATATGAAATCAAGAAACAATTTCATATAATTAAACATGCCAAATCCAAAAATCATGAATTTCATTCATGAAAGATGCCCCAAATATTATCCCTTGGAATTAAAAAATGATTCTTTGGGATAATCATGCCAAAATATTAATTGTATAAGATTAATATGCCTAATCATATACAATTAATGATTTAAATGAAATTAATGCCTAATTTCACACCCAAAAGTACCAAAAATATTACCCAAAATAACAGAATCATGGAAAATATTTTCTGTGATTTTTCAGTAATTTTTCATGGAATTTTGCATGAGAAATAAAATAAAATAAAAAAAAAGAATAAGAAAAATACCAAAATCAGAACTGGAGATAGTTCTGTGTGCAATTTGGGGGGTATACAACGATCTGGGTGCAATTTGGGGAGCTCAAACACAACCTCAGCCCTTGGGGCCCACCTGTCATACACACAAGATATTTGTTGGGGTTTGAATGAGCACAGCCCACGTGAGCCAACTCGCTGACCTTGTGCTTTGGCTCACGTGAACCGCGACCATGAACTCACCCTCAGTTTTTCGCTGAGGGATGAGTCTCATTAAATCTGACAAGCGGACCCCACTCCCTTTGTTTCGCTGCCAATGGACCCCAGCGCCCAGGCGACGCTTCAGCCAGCGAAAGGAAAGAAGGAAAAGAGAGATGAGCGCGGTGCAAGCGCTCTCTCCCTCTGACAGGTTTGAAATCAAAGCACGGCTCACGTGCACCCAACCCAAGCGAGAGAAACCTTTTGAATTTCTCTCTCTCTCCCTCCTTTCTTCCTCCTCGAGCTCCAGAGCTCAATGGAGCTTCGAAAATGGAGTTCGGGTGTATGGTTCGATTTGGTCTAAACCATTCTAGGGACTTAATCTACATCCTAAGGGGAGTTCAATGCCACAAACAGCATTGAAAATAGTAAAGTAAACAAGGAGAAAATTGAAGGAGAAAGTACCTCGACCTTGAAGGTGACGGGGCAATTGGGAGCTCGAAATGCCAAGCCAACACCTGGGGGAGCTCCAAGATGCTTCCACGACGCTGCCTGAAGTGTCAATTTGGGGTGAAAAGCACTCAATTGACAGGTGCACCACTTGGCACTCAAGTCTGATCTGGGGGTGGTCAATTGGCACAACTCAGCAATCAAGCAACCAAATTGACACGTTGGGCACACTCAGTGATACCTTGGTGACATGTCAAGCGCCAGCAAGGCCAAGGAATATTCGGGATATGCTCACACCCGAAAGGCATGACACACTGACCCAAGGAAGAAGACAAAGCCAACGGCTCCTTCTCTCTCCCCAGGCCTGTGTCAGGGACACGTGTAGGCACCTCAATGGAGACCTCTGAGCGCCAGTTAGCTGGAGGAATCTTCTAAGGACAGGCCTCAGGCCAGCACAGGCCTGGCTGGCTCAATCCTGGCCACTTGATCAAACCAAGGGCTGGGATGATGCCAGCTCAGCCCTGAGGCTTAAACCATGCCCTCTGGGCTATAAATAGACCCCCAGTGAAGAAGAAGAGAAGAGAGAGAGCAACATAGCCAAAACTCTGCCAAAATCTCAACTCCACCAAATTCCACAAAAAAAAAAGAGCTAGCTGAGGAGAAACCAAGTCTTGAATAGCTAGGTAAGAGCCATAGGAGTCAAGCCTTGAGCTTGGCTCGGTCTCAATTGAGCTCAAGGAGCCAGTCTCACCTTGCTGGGTGAGATGGCTAGCCCCATGGCTGGGGAGGTGCACATGTGCCTCCCTCCTTCCAGAGCTCAATTGGTGGCTGAGCTCGAGTCTCAGGAGCTCACATGGTGAGTTCACCATGGATTTTGGCAGCATAATCCAACCAATTGGCACATGCCAATCTGGTTTCATGGGGATGGGCACATGCTCATCCCCTCTCTCTCTCAAGCCCTGTGCACATGTGCAGTGGCTGTGTAAAGCTCAATAATGGCTTTATACAAGCTGTTATGCTGTCAAAATTCCATGGAGAAACAAAATCCCATGTTTTATATGAGTATTGTATTTCAATTTGTTATAATATATGATTTTTTGGTGCAAATTGGTTTTATTTCTTTCTTTAGTTCCTTCTTTTATGTTCTTTGATGTGCTTGATGGCTCAGAACCATAATTGAGCAATGAAAAGCAATGAGCATCAGTACTGGCTTGAGTCCAGTGAATTCCAGTTTCTGTCCAGCTGAGAGATCAATCCATATCTCTCAGTCTGGCTGTTAATTTCTTATGAAATTTCACAGTCATGTAGATTAGGTTTATATAAACTTACCACATAAATTTTATAATTTTTGGAATTTTCTGTGAATTGTTATGAATTTTATAATCTCATCTGTCAAAAACTCCAAAAAAGTCAACTTTGGGTCAAACTGAGAAGTTCATTCTTCTTTTGATTCAAAAATCCAAAATTTCTTGATTAATTCACCTTTATGACACCTCATGTGATGTTTTAAAGGGTTTAGAATAATTAAACCAGGCTTTAATCCATAGGTTAAGCCAAATTTGATTTTTAACATATCTGAAAGGGCATTTCTGTCCATTCTGGAGAAAATACAAAAACATGCTTTCTGATTATTCAATTAGCTTGAAATTTCATAGGCATACAAAATAAGCCCTAATGCAGTCACTCACCAAGTTTTATCATTTTTGGTATTTTCTGTGATTTTCTATGAATTTTTGAAGTTGGATCTGTAAAAAATCAAAATTGAGTTAATTCTGGAATAAATACCAGAAAAGGAAAAGAAATGAAATTAACTTACATACAAACGAAATTCACATGCAAATCTAGTGTAAAACCTTTTCAAAACATATAATTGACCCAAATAAACATACTTAAACATGCAATTTGAGAAGAATGTACAGAAATCAAAAGAAAAAATAAATTGGAAATAAAACCAGAAATGAACCAATGTGCATAAAGGACAATGCATATCTAAATTGATGAAATTGATAATCCAAACATGTTCAAACATACTAAACGACAATGTTTGAAAGGTTAATTGGAAGCAAATTGCAATGAGAAGCCATGAAACACCATTTGGTACAAATGCCCCGAAACCAGTTTGGTACCAAATGGTCAAAGTTGCAAAATTGATGGATTAAACCCAAATTAAACCTCAAAAACTGGTCAAACATGCTCTGGCGATGCCATATGACAAAGAAATCAAGTTAATTTGTCAAAAATCAGCTCAAATTCCTCAAAATTTCATCCCAGCCAATTTTTCAACCGAAACCAAGTGGCTACCCCCATCTCCGGCGATCCAGGCCACCGTCGCCGCCGAGACCACCACCGATGGACTCCCCACGCTCTGGCGATGCCAGCCATGACTTCTGATCGGAGATCCGACGCCGGCAGGGCCTCGATCAGTGTCGGAGAGGATGAGCACGAATATTGATGCATCTCAAAGTGCGAATCTTGATGAAATTCAAATAGCCCAGAGAAGGCTTGATGCGCGCCAGAGATCCAACGGCCCAGTTTAAAAGATGCTTTAAAAACTGAACTTAAGTTCAGATCTTGATGCATGGGCCCAAATCTGACGGCCCATATTAATCTGTTTTGAAAATAAACTTTAAACACCAAATAAAAATGATTTCTCAAGCCCATAAATTATGAAAAATATATCAAAAATCATGATTTCATTTATGAATATTTTTAAGACTATAAAATGTCAATTTTGATTTTATTTTATTTTCCTTTTTATATTATAAATAAAAGAAAATTCAAGATATATGATATATGTATAAAATAAATTCAAAATACCAAATAGGATATTTAAAAATAAGTGAAAATTATGATAAAACAAATCAGCAATTTTCAAAATAATCAAATTATGCATATTTTTATAAAACAAATCAAAATATTCAAGGATAATTAAAATATGTCATAAACAAATCAAAAATATTTTAAATAATCAAATCATGCTATATTTTGATAAAACAAATCAAAAATATTCAAAAAATGATTGAATTATGTTATATCTTGATAAAATAAATTAAAATATTCAAAAATGATTAAATATGTTATATGTTGATAAAACAAATCAAAATATTCAAAAATAATCAAATTATGTCATGTTTTGATAAAACAAATCAAAATATCCAAAAAAAAATGGTTAAATATGTTATGTTTTGATAAAACAAATCAAAATATCCAAAAATGATTAAACATGTTATATTTTGATAAAACAAATAAAAATATTCAAAAATGACTAAATATGTTATATTTCGATAAAAACAAATCAAAATATTCAAAATAATCAAATAATGTCATATTTTGATAAAACAAGTTAAAATATTCTAAAATAATTAAACCATATCATATTTTGATAAAACAAATCAAAATATTCAAACTGACCAAATTATGTTATATTTTGATAAAACAAATCAAAATATTCAAAATAATTAAATTACATTATATTTTGATAAAACAAATTGAAATATTCAAAATAATCAAATTATGCCACATTTTGATAAAATAAATAAAAAATATTCAAAAAATGATTGAATCATGTCATAAAACAAATCAAAATGTTCAAAATAATTAAACTTTGTTATATTTTGATAAAACAAATCAAAATATTTAAATATGTCAAATATGTCCAAATATTTGACCAAACATGTCAAATATGCAAATATACCCAAATATTCGACCAAATATGTCAAGAATACAAATATGTCTAAATATTTGACCAAACATGTCAAATATGCAAATATACCAAATATTTGACCAAATATGTCAAAAACACAAATATACCCAAATATTTGACCAAACATGTCAAATATGCAAATATACCCAAATATTTGACCAAATATGTCAAAAATACAAAATATGTCCAAATATTTGACCAAACATGTCAAACATGCAAATAAGCCCAAACATTCGACCAAACATGTCAAAACATACAAATATGCCCAAATTTCTGACCAAACATGTCAAATATGCAAATATGTCCAAATCTCTGGTCAAATATACCAAATATGCAGATAAGTCCAAAACTTGGTAAAAACATACCAACATACCAAATCATATCAAATCATGTTTCGGGAACATTAAACTGGCAGTGCGCTTCAGGTTTAATGTACCCGATTTTGGAAATCGAATAAAGAATTATATGTTCCCGATTCTCCAATTTTCCCAGGTTTCGAATTGGCATAGCGCTTCAGATTCGAAATCTGGAAGGTCAATAGACTGTTTAGGACCATACGTCCTTGTCTTTGACGTGAACCTTTCCAGAGATCAAACATCTCTGGTTCTTTGAGCATCGAGTTGGCAGTGCGCTTCATATTCGAACTCCGTGAGATCAATAGGATTATACGTCCTCGATCCCCGATTTATGAGAAATTATACGTTTCTCTGACTTTAGATTATACGTCTTTAGTCTTATTATCCAAAGTTATACCTTTGGGTTATTTTAAGCACGTATTATAATAAATTGAAAGGAAGAAATAAAGCCACAAATCTGATCCATATATTTTGATTAGTTTAGCCCATTAATCAGAGGTTCCCGAGGCGAGAGCCGGGGTAATTAACGGCGGGGGCTTGCGCCCGTCGGAAAATAAAAGTTCCCACAATCACCTAAACAATAAGTCCTTGAGCGCACAAACCCGCGTAGGGATGTACCTGCACCTTCTTCCCCCGTGAGCGAGGACGCCGATGCCTCGCGCGTGGGCCGCGAAAAAGGGCCGCACAGGTTCTGGCACGCCCGGTGGGACATATCTTTTTCCTCTCATCTCTTGGGCTAAAATAATTAAATATATGGATCAAAAATAAAAATATATATCATAAATTTTTAATGAAATATGGCTAATTGATTTGTGGAGTTTATGCTTTTCAGGAAATGATGTCTGGAACGAATTCTCCGTTTGCAATTGCTGTCCCCGTCTCCCTCAACGAGGCGGGCCATATGGTGTTCTCGTTTGGGGACTTTCCCCAAATGATCGTTCTTCCTACTCCACCATCACCGACACCAACTCTGGTCGAAGATGATGAAGAGGTCTCCTTCAGGATTACCCAGAAGGGGGTCGATAATAAAATCATGGCGCTTCCTCCCAAACCTCAGCGCCCCAGGAGACACCGTTCTGAGAAGAAAGTCTCCCCGACCCTCTCCACACCGGTGGCCCCAAAGGTCACCAAGAAACGGGCTCTCCAAGCTTACCAGGATGAGCTGGTGGCTGAGCCAAATCTTCCTGTTTCCAACCCCTTCACATCCTTAAGGATTGTGAAAAGGAACTCTCCAACCGCTCGCATCCGGAGCGTTTGGGAGGTTCCACAACCGAAACCTCACCTAAACCAAAACTTCTCGACCGAGTCGGGGAGACCCTCAGGCCTCAAACAGGCCAACCTAGGTAAGTCTCTATACGAGACTCACCAAGCTATTAAGGCGCGTAAACAACAGCGCCGGAACAAATCTCAATCTCCTGCCTCTCAAATCCGGGGGAGACAGGTCCACTTCCCCCGGGAATCGGGGAACCGCCCATATGAACGGGCACCAGGGACCAAACAAACATGGATCCCAAAATCTCGTTTGACCCAAACAAGTCAGACACCATCCACCTATATAAAGGTGGCTAAGCCCAAAACACGGGCTACGGTCAAAACCACCGCTCTCTCAAAAAATATTGAGGGTGAAAACGTGTTTAATAGGCTGGGGTCAAAGATAAAACCCCAAGCCTCAAGCACGACCGTGTTTGACAGGCTAGGGCCAAAACTAGACCCTAAGCCATTAAAGTCAAGCAAAGGACTGGTTATCACTGTTCCTGATCAGGCCCGAAAGAAAAGGCGGGTCTCTCGTCTGGCACCCTATGCTGATGACGAAGAAGAACACTTCACAGTCTATACTGTGGGGGCGTATGACGAAAGCTCCTCTGACGATCAAGAAGAACGTCACGCCACATATATGGCTGACGATGAAGAAGTGGGCCCATCCCATGACCCACCACCTGGTCGAGATGTCGAGAATGCTCATGCGGCCAGGACCAGAGCCAGGACCAAAAGAGGGCAAAAAGGGGGCCCTCCAACTGACGACGAATCAGCCCACAATGAGGCAGAAATGGAAGACACCGGTGGCTCCGCGAATGACTTCGTCGCCCAACTAAAACGACAGTTGTCTATACGAGAACGAGAAATGGAGGAGTATAGACAGAAAAATGAGCAAGAAATGGGAGAGCTCAGAAAGCAAAATCAAGAGGCTTTAAGCCTGATCAAGTCCTTAAGTGACTTTCTGACTAAAAAGGGGATCACAAATGAGAGGATGGAAGATGAAGGACCCTCCAAACATGCGGGACCTCAACCCTCACAACATCCAAGCTTCAGAGACCCCGACGGTCACAAAGAAGACCTCCCATGTGGAGGAGAGAGCTCTCGAGTCAATATTGCTCGAGGCTCCAACACTCGCACATATACTAATGAGAATCAAGGATTGACTAAAAAGGAGATCCAAGAAATAATTAGTCAACAACTGCAAATGGCGGGCGCAGGATTTACCGTCTCACCCTTGAAACGAACGGGGAGGCCGTATCCAGCCGATTACGACGCTATACCTTACCCAAAGGGGTATATAGTCCCGAAGTTTAAGTCCTTCTCGGGAGAGGGTGTAAAAGACACAAACCCAGATCAACACTTGGCCCATTTCATGGCCTCGTGTGGGAATACAGGGAGCAATGATGCCTTGTTGCTGCGTCAATTCCCGCAAAGTCTAACGGGTCCCGCCTTCGAATGGTACTACTCATTAGAAAATGGGAGTATCAAAACGTGGGATGACATGACTGATGCATTCAGGGCAAAGTTCGCGATCATGACTGACAAAATCAGTATTGCGGACTTGGCCAATACCAGGCCCCAGAAGAATGAAAAAGTTCTGGAATACATTAGTCGCTGGCGAAACCTCAGCATCAGGTGTGATCGCCCGATAACCCAAAGGGAGGCGGTCGAACTAATACTCAGGAACGTTGACAACTGGATGACACCGTTCTTAGGGATAGCCAAAATTATGACATATCAGGATTTGATAAACTGTGTGTCCAGGCTGGAAAATGCACCTCCAAATTCATGGCCCAACTACTCGGGTCAGAGATTCCAAAGAGGAGGGAAGGCCGAGGCCAAGGTAGCCAGTACAAGCAAATCCGGCGGCAAAAATACGACCGCTAATGTCAACACTGTGAACAATGGTGGCTCGTCAAATAAAAATGACGGCGGCAGCGGTGCAAAACCCATATATGGAAGCGGACAACCTCTTAAAAGTCTGGAAGAATTGAAAGGCAAGCCTTACTCATTTAAAAGAGATAAGGTCGCACGACTTTTCAAAGATGCCTTGAAGGACGGGCTCCAATTACCCAAATGTAAACGGCCCGTTGATATGGAAAAATCCAGTGACCCGAACTACTGTCCATATCACAGAGTACTTGGGCACCCCATAGAAGATTGCTGGGTGTTCAAGGACTGGATAGAAAGGAGGTATAAGAATGGCGAAATAACTCTGGCTGATAGTATCCTCCAAACGCCAGCCCCGCATGAGCAGGTGAATGCGGTCTCTCATATAGAGATCAATATTGAGGATTCTTCAGCGGAACCTTCGAGTATCCCTCTATCCCGTAAAGCAAAGAAACTCCTCAAATCCATTCAGAAAGAACCAGGTATTTTGTGGAAGAATGATGTAACTCCCATTATCCTTGAACCACCAAGAAAATCGGTGGCCTTCTACAAGAAAGCGAACAAAAATGGCAGCCGCAAACGGGACAAGAAGCCAGTAAAGCCATAGGAGTATCCGGAAAAGTCAGAACTCCAGAAGTACATTGATGCGCTCGAAGAATACGAACAAGGTCAACCGATACCGGCCATGCTTCGAGACTTCATTCCTAAACGAATTCTCAACAAATTAATGGGTATAGTCGATGAAGACGAAACCACAGATGAAGGAGATGAGTTCTGGGATGAAGAATGCTGTGTCATCACCCACGTAGAAACTCATGAGGTGAGTGAGTCAGAAGACTCTGATACTCTCCCTTGTCGGGAGGAGCTTTATCTCGACGAGCTTCTCGGGCAAGTTCATCATTTTATGAATGGTAGCAAAAAGACAACCAGCATAGACTCAAAGTCGACAATTCGGAAATTCAAACCCGAAGGCATAAAAGGGCTAGTGGAAGACATGCCCTGTCGAATGAGAAAAGAATGCGAGAAGGGACCTGAAATGAATGGGTTCCTTAGAGTTGGATTTACCCGAGACGAGGGAAACTCATCTTCGGGGCGCCCGAAAGAGGACATGGTGATCATAGTTTCTCATGGGCATCAATCCAGAAATGAGGCATTTCGGCCAGGTCAAGCCCGAAGGAAACCTCCCAATGTCTTTTTAGTAAACATAGAAGACAAAGAAATGCTGGAAAGCATAGCATGGCAAGATTGCGGCCACGAAGAAAGGCTGACGATCGAAACCACAAGTGAGGAAAGAGGTGGCGAGTCTCAGGCCGTTTCTACTCAAGCCAGGAATATCTCCGTTGTGAACCCAAGGAGAGGGTCAATAAATCCTGAGTCAAGGAAAGAGGGTAGGCCCGTCGACGGCCGAAAACGCTCTTTTAAAATAGAGAACAGGGAGGAAGAGCAATCAAATCCTCACAAATACACCCGTTCCGCGCCTAACCAAAAAGAATGGTGCCATGCAATACATCATAATAGCGATTTTGAAGAAGACGCACACTTTCCCGGGAGTCTATTTTATCCCGAAGAAGGTAATGAGGCCACTACCTCTGAAAAGGAAAAGACAGAATGTCCGGTCGTTCAGCGTTCGGGCACCCACATCCCTGAACGTCAACCTCCAAAGGAGTCTGACCGAAATGTCGCGAAGACCAAAAGTACAAGCAAAGAACCAAAAAATGGCCTACCCACCCGTGAAAAGTCAAAACTCACGGTAGGAGATTACAATGTGCTGGCGCATCTCCGTAAGATCCCAGCCTTGCTTAGTGTCTTTGATGCATTGATGATGTCGAAGGATATGCGCGACATATTAATATACGCGCTCCAAAATTCTGAGCAATTCCAGGCCTACTTTGCTGAAAAGCAGTCACATGAGACGGCATACGTCAACAGCCGTTCAACGGGTATCCACTTTACTGATGAAGACCTGTTGACTGGCACCGCCGATCACAACCGGCCGTTGTATGTAACTGGCGACTGTGAGGGGCAAAGATTGAATCGCATTTTGGTCGACTCGGGGTCATCAATAAACATTATGCCCTTGAGGATCCTGAAAACCTTAATGCTGGACACCAAACCATTGTCGAATGAGAAGGTGACCATTCATGGGTTCAATCAACATTCACAGAAAGCCATGGGTGCGGTGACCCTAACACTCCAATTCGGGGGCCTGATAACCTCGACCAAATTTTATGTCATTGACGCCGATACGTCATACAAGGCCTTACTCGGTCGCCCTTGGCTGCATGAAAACCGGGTGGTACCATCAACTCTTCACCAATGCATGAAATACATGAAAGACGGAAGGCAAAAAAGGATAAATGGGGACATCAAGCCATTCGGGGTCCATGAAATTGGCCTTAGCGACGCCCGTTATTTCCTAACGCAGGAGGAGAAGGATCAGCATAAAGCGCTGATGGAGTCTCTAAGCTCCGTCTTACAAGGAAATGGCTCGGAAATGCAAACAAGCCAAACCAAATCCACGCCTGATCTGGTGTCATCTCATGAGAAAAAGGCACCAACTTTGAGTAATAAACCCGTTTACGGGTTATCCTCTGATGAAGAGGAAGACAAGAAGGAACGAGTGTATGGTATCACCCCCTTATTTGGCGCCTCTTCTGATGAAGAAGATGAGAAGATCTCGACGCGCCGGGTTATCCCACTATACGGGGCCTCAACAGATGATGAGTCAGAAGAGGAAGCTCCTACAGATGAAGAGGCATATGAATCGGAGAGTGGATCAGAAGAAGAAATTCTGTTTCACGTTAAACCGACATACAACTTCGAAACTGACGAGAGCCATGAATCGTCTTTAAGGGTTGAAAAGGTACCCGAAAAACATTATAAGGACCTTTCTCCCAAAGAAGTGAACCAAATCCAGAAGTTGCGGACGTTTGTCGTTCCTTCAAAGGTCGAACGCTTGCCAGGGAAGACGGTCACTCATAGACCAATTAGATTCTACAAAATCGATGCAATCAATCCTGATGATAATGCCCTGATCCACGAGTGGAGTGGCTTATTGTCAGAAGACTCCGACGACGGGGAAGTCAATATCGAGGCGTCCCGATATTTCGGGAAGAATCAGGGTCAACTGATGGAAAAAGCCCGGTGTCCTCAAACCATATCGAAATCCAAAATGTATTATTTTGAGAAATTATGGAATGGCTCGACTAATACGGTCAGGGGCCTCGATGACAAGATCAAATACACTCGCGGTTTGGGATACGACTCTGAGTCAGAAGAAGACGGGGATCCCGACGAACGGTGTCGAAGCTTCTTCAAGAACCGAAGAGTTACCTGTCATATGGTATCTGAGGAGCCGGAAGAAGAAGACTTCATCCTGGTGGCTAAAAATGCACCAAAAGAGTTGGAGGACGGCGCGCCAAACACCATTGACGAGTTGGTGGAAGTTAACCTCGGGACAGATGAAGACCCCAGGCCAACCTTCATAAGCGCATCCCTTCCCCAAGAGAAGCGGGAACCTTTGAGGGCCTTTCTCCAAGAATATGTTGATTGTTTTGCATGGAGCTATGAAGAAATGCCAGGACTGGATCCCAAAGTTGCAGTCCACAAACTCAAAATTGACCCAAGTATAAAGCCGGTCAAACAAGCACCGCGACGAATGAGAATAGAACTTGAAGAAAAGGTCGTGGTCGAAACCAAGAAGCTCATCGATGCAGGCTTTGTGCGGGAAGAAGAAACTCCCGATTGGGTGGCTAGCATCGTTCCTGTAAAGAAGAAGAACGGGCAAATACGTATATGTGTCGACTTTCGGGACCTGAATAAAGCTTGTCCCAAAGATGACTTTCCTTTACCGGTGACGGAAATCATCATCGACCATACCTCGTCCTATGAGGTATTCTCTTTTATGGATGGGTACGCGGGGTATAACCAAATCAAAATGGATGAAGAAGACCAGAAGCATACGGCCTTCCGCACTCCGATGGGTATTTATTGTTACAAGGTTATGCCTTTTGGCCTCAAAAATGCCGGGGCTACATACCAGCGAGTCATGACGAAAATATTCGACGACCTAATTCATAAGATTGTCGAATGCTACGTGGACGATTTGGTCGTAAAGGCGACGTCCTATGACGAGCATCTCATAAATCTCAAGGTCGTGTTTGACCGTCTGAGGCAACATGCGCTGAAGCTAAACCCGTTAAAGTGCGCCTTTATGGTTTCGTCGAGGAAATTTCTTGGGTTTGTTATTCGACACCGGGGAATAGAAATAGACCCGGGTAAAATCAAGGCAATACAAGAATTGCCGCCACCCAGGAACCTTAAGGAGCTTCGCTCGCTTCAAGGCCGCTTGGCATACATCAGGCGATTCATAGCCAATCTATCGGGTAGGATACAACCTTTCACCCGATTAACTAAGAAGGATGTCCCGTTTAAATGGGACGAAACATGTCAACAAGCCCTGAACGACATCAAGGGCTATCTCCTCAAACCGCCAGTGCTAGCCGCTCCAATACCAGGAAAGGAGTTGATACTGTACACAACGGCCTTGGATGGATCTCTCGGGGCCTTGTTAGCACAAGAGAATGAACAAGGGAAGGAAAACGCCCTTTATTATTTGAGCCGCATGCTGGTAGGGGCGGAATACGCCTATACACCGATTGAAAAACATTGCCTGGCATTAGTGTTCGCCGTAAAGAAGTTGCGACACTACATGATAGCCCACAAAGTCATCCTCATCTCAAAGATTGACCCCTTAAAATATCTCATGACGAGACCCATGCTTACAGGCAGGTTGGCAAGATGGGCCATAATCCTGACCGAGTTTGATATGACTTTCGCGCCACAAAAGGCCATAAAGGGGCAAGCGATGGCTGATTTCCTAGCGGCCCATCCAATACCCGACGACTCTCCTTTGGCATGCGAATTTCCAGATGAAGAAGTCTTTCATATCAAAGATGAAACCCCAAGTTGGGAAATGTACTTTGATGGGGCATCATCAATACGGCCCACCGCGGGCCCAAACATCCCACAAATACGGGCCGGGATAGGCTTAGTCTTCGTGACACCAGAAGGGGGAATCATGCGTCATGCCTTGGCATTGACCGAGCCTTGTACAAATAATGAGGCTGAATATGAAGCGCTCATAGCCGGGTTAGAGCTTGCGCTGAATATGGGGATTAGAAAACTCCATGTGTTTGGTGACTCCCAATTGATAATAAATCAAATCACCGGAGCATATAAGGTACTAAAACCAGAATTGGTAAAATATCATGCTAAGGTTTTGGAATTAATAGATGAAATTCCCGAAATCCTATTCAAGAAAATCTCGAGAGCCACAAACGGCAAAGCTGATGCGCTCGCTCGGGTGGCTAAAGAATTAGGCGAGCCTAGCGACGAAAATGTGCAAATTGTTGTCAAAAATCGACGACCCCTGTCCTCATGCTTCACGGGGACCAAAGATAAAATCCAGGTGGCTATGGCCGAAGAAATGGAAAGTGACCTGGAAGATGTCATGGTGACTCAGCCGAATGACGATTGGCGCCAACCTTTCGTTGAATACTTCAAATACGGGGTTCTCCCGAGTGAGAAATCAGCGCGAGAGCAACTCAAGAAGAGAGCGCTTCGCTACGCCTACGTTAATGACACCTTATACAGGCGATCATACGACCAAATGTGGCTTCGCTGTGTGTCAAACTCAGAAGTCCACCAGATCATGAAGGAAGTTCATTCGGGTTTATGCGGAGCACATCAGCCGGGACCCAAAATGCGACTTAAGATAAAGCGCATGGGCTATTATTGGCCCACCATGGCACGCGATTGTATCGAGCATGTCAAGAAGTGTCACATGTGCCAAATACATGGCACGTTCATACATCAACACCCAAACCCGTTACACCCGACTGTGTCATCATGGCCGTTTGATGCATGGGGTACTGATGTAGTCGGGCCCATTGACCCGCCTTCCTCCAAGGGTCATAAGTTTATCTTGGCTGCGACCGATTACTTCACCAAGTGGGCCGAGGCAGTCCCGCTTAGGGAAGTGAAGGCAATCGATGTCGTGAATTTCTTCAAAAACCATATCTTATACCGATTTGGGACCCCGAGGAGAATCATTTCTGATAACGGGGCCGCGTTCAAAAGTGCTAAAGTATACGCATTTGCGGAAAAATTCAAGATTGATTGGAAATATTCTTCCATATACAATCCCAGAGCAAATGGTTTAGCAGAGGCCTTCAATAAGACCTTGATAAAAATCATGAAAAGGACGTTAAAAGGAAATCAGCGCGACTGGCATGAAAGGCTACAAGAAGCGCTTTGGGCATATCGAACCACATGTCGAACCCCCACTCAAGCGACACCATATTCCCTGGTGTTTGGTGTCGAAGCTGTCCTGCCGCTTGAGGTGGAACTCCCGTCCTTAAGGGTGGCGCTCCGGAACGAAATGTCGTTAGATGAGCAGAAGCGCCTCAGGCTCGACGAACTCGACGCTATGGATGAAAGGCGAATCATAGCCCAACAAAACTTGGAAATATACCAAGCGAAGATGGCACGGGCCTACGACAAAATGGCCCGCTCAAGAACTTTTCGTCAAGGGGAATTAGTACTCGTTCTCCGAAGGCCCATAATCGGCCGGCATGTCGGCCCAAAGTCTTCACCTAATTGGGAAGGCCCATATGTGGTTGAGAAGGTGTTTGACGGAGGAGCATACCAACTCATAGATCATAAAGGCGAAAGACCATTGCCTCCTATAAACGGGCGGTATCTTAAGAAATACCATGCATGATACACCAAGAAGAAAGGTGGCTAAATCCAAACACCAAGAAGAAAGGTGGCTAAATCCAAACACCAAGAAGAAAGGCGGCTAAACCCAAACACCAAAAAGAAAGGTGGCTAAACCCATACACCCAAAAGAAAGGTGGCTTAAGTCCCGGGTTAACAGGTATTTATCCATGTCCCGCCGGGCACAAATCGGCCTTGTCGCCTTGAGCCGTCAATCAAGGGTCGTGGATGGTGTCCACTGAAGAAATACCACAAACAAAGCTGTCCCATCGGGCATAAATCGGCCTTGTCGTCTTGAGCCGTCAATCAAGGGTCGTGGATGGTGTCCACTGAAGAAATACCACAAACAAAGCTGTCCTCCCCCCGGGCATAACTCGGCCTTGTTGCCTTGAGCCGTTAATCAAGGAACACATGTGGTGGCTAACACAAAAGCTACCAAAACCTCTGGCAGGCCAAAAAGAAAGGTTTTGTCCACATCGCCGGATGAAGTCGGCGCCCGAACTTTGGAGCCACTAAAGCGGGGAAATGGTTTTGGTATTTGTACCTCCAATACAATTACCACTGTGTTTGCCCATTTGATACAGAATAAATATGAAAATGGGCAGCGTTACGATTTGTCGCTTTAAACAAATCATTGCTGAATAAAACATTGCTTTATTAATTAATAGTAAGGCAGAGTATTGAAGGCATAAATAAAAAGCCCTATAATGAATGAAACCTTCTTATCCTTATGATAAGCTTGGATAATTTATCAGGGCGAAATCCCTCTCCAAATACATAAATAAGTATGCGTGGAAAATGAGTGAAATGTGAGGATTCCACACTTAATAATGAGTGGAGAGAATAGAAAGGATCCACATTAAAAATGGTTTTGCCAATTTGTACCGTGAACAATTGACACTGGTATGTTCATCTGACCAGTCATGAAGAGATGAACAGGCTTTTTATCTTGTGCCTAACAAAATAACAAAATACCAAAATACCGATAATAATATAAATCTTCCCAAAACATATACTCAATCCATACATCGTACAAAATATGATAACAAACCTAAGCTCCTCAAAATAAATAACCAAAAACCATGTCCAAAACAAACAAAATGCCAAAAATACAAACAAGCCCCACCCTAAAGGCTAGGATAGCGACTACGCAGCTGGGCCAAGAACCCGTCGATCCGGGTAAACAAAGAACAGGCGGCGGTAAAGTGACGCTCCTCGTCAGCCACTAGGTCGTCTACGCTAGCTCGGGCGGCCTCATAATCATATGAGTAGTCACGAAGAGTAGAGAAGGCGGTGTCTACCAAACCCTCCATGCCCTTGATCTCACTCTTGAGTGACTGGGTCTGATCAGCTAGGTGGCTAGAAGCCCTGTAATCAGCCCCAGAAGCTAGCATACCTGCACTGAAAGCCAGGTGACATGTAAGCTGATCCTGGAGACCCCTGAGGCGGTGACGAAGTGAGAATAACTCCGACTCGGCACGAGACACCGATGTCGCGAGAGTCGAGAGAGTCTTTCGTCTCTCCCCGAAAGCCCAGGCCAAACGCTCGCGGGTTATACAAGACAAATGCTCTTGACAGGGGACGATCAAGTCGTCAATCACCCCCTGGAAATCAGGAGAGTTCCCGGAAACAGGGACCAAATCCAAAACACGAAGGTCCAATGAACGGTGGGCTCGAGTGGAGTTGCTAAGGGAACATAGCTTCTCCAACAGATGCCGCATCTCCGATATAGAAGGACCTACAAACCAAACCAATGTCATCACATGCAATATAAACATGAGATCCAAAGTGAGGGGATATAAGAGCACGTACCATCGGGAGAAATGTCACCCAAGAGTCTCTCCTCCTCAGGGTCCATCTCAAAGTCTCCGTCGGGAACGACGTGGAGTCCTGCATTGAGCTCAACCTCTGGCTCCGCCTCAATTTCTTCGTCAGGCTCCTCTTCAATATTGTCGTCATGTCCGACACTGGACCTATCGTCGAACTCTGTGCCGGTCACCTCGGCAATGACAAAATCTTCAGGGTCTGAATTAAAAACAAGAATAAGATCCCCGAAGGGAGAAATGAAAGAGTAAGGTATTATGAGATGGTGAAATGACAATGGAGTCATACCTGAGTCACTAATCATGATAGGCTCCTGAAGGACAGCCAAATCTTCCGCTTCCCTTAACGGAGAAACTCTCGCAGGCGAAGCAAATTCTCCGCCGAGAGCTGGTACTAATGGACTCTCAGTGTCCCCTTTTGTTTCAAAGAAGAGTGAAATAAGCAAAGGAAATTATGTGAAGGATATTTAGTAGAATATTCTGAAAGAAAAATCATACCTATGGCCGCCTCGTCCCCCAAGACGGTGGGTAAGTTTTCCTTGGCCCCCGTTGTAGAAGGGTCAGCGCTCTCAAAGCCTGGAAACAAATCGAGGAAAATATAAGGGAAGAATGATCATTTCCCTGAATGTAAAGGACCTTGCAAATATAAGTACCTGGCAAACCCGCTCGAAAAATGAAGAGCTCCTCCAAGACGGAGTCAGTTGCCTCTCTGTCGGTCGACCCTCCTGCAATTTCTCCGACATCAGTATATCATAAAGAAGTCACATAAGAAACTTCAAGGATACAAATACAGTAAACAAAAGAGGCCATAAATAATATCACCTGTCTGAGAAGCGATAGGAGAATCTAATGGCACCTTGCTGTCGAAGCCCTGAAAATCAAGTAAGGCGCGAGAAGAGGAAGAGGAAGGAGATCTCCGCCGCTTCTTTTCATTTTTCTTTTTGTCCGGCAGTGGACAAGTCACACGTGCCATATCGGCAGGGAGTATCGCCTGATATGCAGAGATAGTGTGAGTATACCACCTATGATACATGGCGGTAAAAATCACCTCTGAGCGTGAAGCCCGAAGCATGGTAAACTGGGAACCCGTACCTACACGAAGTATGGAAGACCAACATCTACTCAAACCCTCCCGGTCTGCAGAAAGCGACTCGGGACGGGAAAGCAACTCGGGAATGCCCTGGTCATATCCGAATTGATGGGCACAACGGTGAGGAGAGTATGGCTCCAAGATAATGTGTTCACCGATGCGTAGAGGTAAAAAGCCACACCGAATGCTAATAAGGTGCTCAGTGGCTGCCGAATCCTCTAAAATTCCCTGAACCAACCTAGACCGTGGAATGTCCACAACAAGTCTATCTGAACCTCTGGGCATCCTACGCGAAAAAGCGCGTACCTCAGATCTCTGGAGTGCCCCTCGCGAACGGAAGAAACGATAGCGAGCATCTTTGGGAGAAAGGGATGATGCCGAAGCACAAGCTATGTCGGACAAATAGGGTAGTATAACCCGTATCTCCTGAGAAAGGACAGGAGTATAAAGACCCATCCAGTGTGCATGAAGCCAACCACTGATGAAATGAAAGGGGATGACCTCCCCACTGAAAGAAGGATCGCGAGAGGAAACTAACCCACGAAGAGATCGATAAATGTTGGCCAACGCCGGGATAGCCAGGGAAACCCTATGTCCCCAAGCCAGGATATTAGCCACGACAAATGAAGAAGGCCTAATCCTGCCAACTGGAGAACTGGGCAAGACGAAATAACACAGCCACCATGATAGAAAGGCGGTCAACAATGTTTCCTCGTCCACAATCCTGGTAGTAATGGACCCCAAGCCTGGTTTGGGCCCCCTATGCACAATACCAGTTGATACCCCAACCCCCAAAGGATCACAAGGATCGGCAAAGGAAGTACGGGGATGTGTCGGAGCATCGGCAAAGTAAGAAACCCACTGGCCCAACGATACACCCTCTCGGTCCCCTAAAATCTCATGATAAATCTTATATACCTGACGAAGAGACGCCGGGTACATCGGAGTCCCGTCTGGCCTCAGGCCGAGGAGATCCACTCCACTGAGGCAATGCTCATCATACGGAAGGCCATAGATCGGCAACCCTGATAACTGGGAGAGGTCCCATAGACTCAAAGTCATCTCACGATCCTCCGTGAATAAGGTGTTCGTGACATAGCTCCAGCGCTCAGCAAATGCCCGAAACAAGGATATGTCCTGGGTGTATCCAAAAAGCGAGAGGTACACCGCCTCATAAATCCCCGCTTGCTTGAGCATGCTTTCCTCTGTAAGCAAGGTGAACTGGACCCACTCCACTTGTCGGGGGCGCCTTTCTAAAGTCCCGCGGAGCACGCGCTTGTCGTCCCAAGGACACACCCGATATGATGTCATCTCTGTGCCCAGAAGGTGCAAAGGAGGCGGGCTAGTCGTCCCGACACTTGGGCTCAACACCCTCACTGTACACGGAGTATACTCTCTCATGACGAGGTTGTTCCCTATCATGTTGTATGTGCCAGTGTGATCAGGGCCTTGGGGTGTCCAATCTGCTGGGTCTTTCATGAGAGGTGGAAAATGACCCGGCGAATATAAAGGCATAGGACCCTGGAAGGAAGCCATAATAGCCTGCAAAAAAAAAAAAAAAAAAAAAAAAAAAAAAAAAAAAACACACACACACACACACAAAATAAAGGATGATAAGCCCATGAAGCAATGAACCTTTGCAAAAGGAGAAGAGAAAAATCCGGCAGCATCTCCCCTGTACCGGGGGCAATCCTGATTTTTC
Organism: x Bolboschoenoplectus mariqueter; assembly: GCA_037678475.1. Taxonomy (NCBI): domain Eukaryota; kingdom Viridiplantae; phylum Streptophyta; class Magnoliopsida; order Poales; family Cyperaceae; genus x Bolboschoenoplectus; species x Bolboschoenoplectus mariqueter. Next base: position 1,202,334 of record CM075236.1, on the reverse strand, counting down.
AAAGGAGCAACGAGGCATGTGCCCAGTGCTTTAATAAGAGAAAGGACATGTGCCCAATCTCATTTTTCTCAAAAAGCAAAATAACAAGCCAATAAAACGAGAGACAGGGAGGCACATGTGCACCAATCCCTAACTTGAAGAACAGGGACACACCCTTGTTTCCTCAAGGCTCTTTAAAAAAAAAGAAGGAAAGGAAAAACATTGGCACCAGAACAGGCCTCTCGGCCAGCAAAGCCTCATGACCAGTTCTGGTGGGTGGCTCTTTGTTTGCTGTTTAAAAGTTGCCAGAAAAATAAACAAATTAAATTGCATGAAATTAATGATATAATTTCATGTGATTTTTATACCAAAGATTTGAAATTATGAAATTATGTCCAATTTCATAAAATTATTTCTTGAAATTAAAGAAACAATTTCATGAAATAGCCATGTCAAATATTAAATCATGAAATTATGTTCAATCTCATGATTTATTAAATCCCAAAATTATTGCTTGAAATTAAAAAATAATTTCATGAAATAATCATACCAAAACCCCTTCAAAAAAATATACACATGTGTGCAAAAAAAAATCTATGCACAAAACCTTAATTATATGAAATCAAGAAACAATTTCATATAATTAAACATGCCAAATCCAAAAATCATGAATTTCATTCATGAAAGATGCCCCAAATATTATCCCTTGGAATTAAAAAATGATTCTTTGGGATAATCATGCCAAAATATTAATTGTATAAGATTAATATGCCTAATCATATACAATTAATGATTTAAATGAAATTAATGCCTAATTTCACACCCAAAAATACCAAAAATATTACCCAAAATAACAGAATCATGGAAAATATTTTCTGTGATTTTTCAGTAATTTTTCATGGAATTTTGCATGAGAAATAAAATAAAATAAAAAAAAAGAATAAGAAAAATACCAAAATCAGAACTGGAGATAGTTCTGTTTGCAATTTGGGGGGTATACAACGATCTGGGTGCAATTTGGGGAGCTCAAACACAACCTCAGCCCTTGGGGCCCACCTGTCATACACACAAGATATTTGTTGGGGTTTGAATGAGCACAGCCCACGTGAGCCAACTCGCTGACCTTGTGCTTTGGCTCACGTGAACCGCGACCATGAACTCACCCTCAGTTTTTCGCTGAGGGATGAGTCTCATTAAATCTGACAAGCGGACCCCACTCCCTTTGTTTCGCTGCCAATGGGCCCCAGCGCCCAGGCGACGCTTCAGCCAGCGAAAGGAAAGAAGGAAAAGAGAGATGAGCGCGGTGCAAGCGCTCTCTCCCTCTGACAGGTTTGAAATCAAAGCACGGCTCACGTGCACCCAACCCAAGCGAGAGAAACCTTTTGAATTTCTCTCTCTCTCCCTCCTTTCTTCCTCCTCGAGCTCCAGAGCTCAATGGAGCTTCGAAAATGGAGTTCGGGTGTATGGTTCGATTTGGTCTAAACCATTCTAGGGACTTAATCTACATCCTAAGGGGAGTTCAATGCCACAAACAGCATTGAAAATAGTAAAGTAAACAAGGAGAAAATTGAAGGAGAAAGTACCTCGACCTTGAAGGTGACGGGGCAATTGGGAGCTCGAAATGCCAAGCCAACACCTGGGGGAGCTCCAAGATGCTTCCACGACGCTGCCTGAAGTGTCAATTTGGGGTGAAAAGCACTCAATTGACAGGTGCACCACTTGGCACTCAAGTCTGATCTGGGGGTGGTCAATTGGCACAACTCAGCAATCAAGCAACCAAATTGACACGTTGGGCACACTCAGTGATACCTTGGTGACATGTCAAGCGCCAGCAAGGCCAAGGAATATTCGGGATATGCTCACACCCGAAAGGCATGACACACTGACCCAAGGAAGAAGACAAAGCCAACGGCTCCTTCTCTCTCCCCAGGCCTGTGTCAGGGACACGTGTAGGCACCTCAATGGAGACCTCTGAGCGCCAGTTAGCTGGAGGAATCTTCTAAGGACATGCCTCAGGCCAGCACAGGCTTGGCTGGCTCAATCCTGGCCACTTGATCAAACCAAGGGCTGGGATGATGCCAGCTCAGCCCTGAGGCTTAAACCATACCCTCTGGGCTATAAATAGACCCCCAGTGAAGAAGAAGAGAAGAGAGAGAGCAACATAGCCAAAACTCTGCCAAAATCTCAACTCCACCAAATTCCACAAAAAAAAAAGAGCTAGCTGAGGAGAAACCAAGTCTTGAATAGCTAGGTAAGAGCCATAGGAGTCAAGCCTTGAGCTTGGCTCGGTCTCAATTGAGCTCAAGGAGCCAGTCTCACCTTGCTGGGTGAGATGGCTAGCCCCATGGCTGGGGAGGTGCACATGTGTCTCCCTCCTTCCAGAGCTCAATTGGTGGCTGAGCTCGAGTCTCAGGAGCTCACATGGTGAGTTCACCATGGATTTTGGCAGCATACTCCAACCAATTGGCACATGCCAATCTGGTTTCATGGGGATGGGCACATGCTCATCCCCTCTCTCTCTCAAGCCCTGTGCACATGTGCAGTGGCTGTGTAAAGCTCAATAATGGCTTTATACAAGCTGTTATGCTGTCAAAATTCCATGGAGAAACAAAATCCCATGTTTTATATGAGTATTGTATTTCAATTTGTTATAATATATGATTTTTTGGTGCAAATTGGTTTTATTTCTTTCTTTAGTTCCTTCTTTTATGTTCTTTGATGTGCTTGATGGCTCAGAACCATAATTGAGCAATGAAAAGCAATGAGCATCAGTACTGGCTTGAGTCCAGTGAATTCCAGTTTCTGTCCAGCTGAGAGATCAATCCATATCTCTCAGTCTGGCTGTTAATTTCTTATGAAATTTCACAGTCATGTAGATTAGGTTTATATAAACTTACCACATAAATTTTATAATTTTTGGAATTTTCTGTGAATTGTTATGAATTTTATAATCTCATCTGTCAAAAACTCCAAAAAAGTCAACTTTGGGTCAAACTGAGAAGTTCATTCTTCTTTTGATTCAAAAATCCAAAATTTCTTGATTAATTCACCTTTATGACACCTCATGTGATGTTTTAAAGGGTTTAGAATAATTAAACCAGGCTTTAATCCATAGGTTAAGCCAAATTTGATTTTTAACATATCTGAAAGGGCATTTCTGTCCATTCTGGAGAAAATACAAAAACATGCTTTCTGATTATTCAATTAGCTTGAAATTTCATAGGCATACAAAATAAGCCTTAATGCAGTCACTCACCAAGTTTTATCATTTTTGGTATTTTCTGTGATTTTCTATGAATTTTTGAAGTTGGATCTGTAAAAAATCAAAATTGAGTTAATTCTGGAATAAATACGAGAAAAGGAAAAGAAATGAAATTAACTTACATACAAACGAAATTCACATGCAAATCTAGTGTAAAACCTTTTCAAAACATACAATTGACCCAAATAAACATACTTAAACATGCAATTTGAGAAGAATGTACAGAAATCAAAAGAAAAAATAAATTGGAAATAAAACCAGAAATGAACCAATGTGCATAAAGGACAATGCATATCTAAATTGATGAAATTGATCATCCAAACATGTTCAAACATACTAAACGACAATGTTTGAAAGGTTAATTGGAAGAAAATTGCAATGAGAAGCCATGAAACACCATTTGGTACCAATGCCCCGAAACCAGTTTGGTACCAAATGGTCAAAGTTGCAAAATTGATGGATTAAACCCAAATTAAACCTCAAAAACTGGTCAAACATGCTCTGGCGATGCCATATGACAAAGAAATCAAGTTAATTTGTCAAAAATCAGCTCAAATTCCTCAGAATTTCATCCCAGCCAATTTTTCAACCGAAACCAAGTGGCTACCCCCATCTCCGGCGATCCAGGCCGCCGTCGCCGCCGAGACCACCACCGATGGACTCCCCACGCTCTGGCGATGCCAGCCATGACTTCTGATCGGAGATCCGACGCCGGCAGGGCCTCGATCAGTGTCGGAGAGGATGAGCACGAATATTGATGCATCTCAAAGTGCGAATCTTGATGAAATTCAAACAGCCCAGAGAAGGCTTGATGCGCGCCAGAGATCCAACGGCCCAGTTTAAAAGATGCTTTAAAAACTGAACTTAAGTTCAGATCTTGATGCATGGGCCCAAATCTGACGGCCCATATTAATCTGTTTTGAAAATAAACTTTAAACACCAAATAAAAATGATTTCTCAAGCCCATAAATTATGAAAAATATATCAAAAATCATGATTTCATTTATGAATATTTTTAAGACTATAAAATGTCAATTTTGATTTTATTTTATTTTCCTTTTTATATTATAAATAAAAGAAAATTCAAGATATATGATATATGTATAAAATAAATTCAAAATACCAAATAGGATATTTAAAAATAAGTGAAAATTATGATAAAACAAATCAGCAATTTTCAAAATAATCAAATTATGCATATTTTTATAAAACAAATCAAAATATTCAAGGATAATTAAAATATGTCATAAACAAATCAAAAATATTTTAAATAATCAAATCATGCTATATTTTGATAAAACAAATCAAAAATATTCAAAAAATGATTGAATTATGTTATATCTTGATAAAATAAATTAAAATATTCAAAAATGATTAAATATGTTATATGTTGATAAAACAAATCAAAATATTCAAAAATAATCAAATTATGTCATGTTTTGATAAAACAAATCAAAATATCCAAAAAAAAATGGTTAAATATGTTATGTTTTGATAAAACAAATCAAAATATTCAAAAATGATTAAACATGTTATATTTTGATAAAACAAATAAAAATATTCAAAAATGACTAAATATGTTATATTTCGATAAAAACAAATCAAAATATTCAAAATAATCAAATAATGTCATATTTTGATAAAACAAGTTAAAATATTCTAAAATAATTAAACCATATCATATTTTAATAAAACAAATCAAAATATTCAAACTGACCAAATTATGTTATATTTTGATAAAACAAATCAAAATATTCAAAATAATTAAATTACATTATATTTTGATAAAACAAATTGAAATATTCAAAATAATCAAATTATGCCACATTTTGATAAAATAAATCAAAAATATTCAAAAAATGATTGAATCATGTCATAAAACAAATCAAAATGTTCAAAATAATTAAACTTTGTTATATTTTGATAAAACAAATCAAAATATTTAAATATGTCAAATATGTCCAAATATTTGACCAAACATGTCAAATATGCAAATATACCCAAATATTCGACCAAATATGTCAAGAATACAAATATGTCTAAATATTTGACCAAACATGTCAAATATGCAAATATACCAAATATTTGACCAAATATGTCAAAAACACAAATATACCCAAATATTTGACCAAACATGTCAAATATGCAAATATACCCAAATATTTGACCAAATATGTCAAAAATACAAAATATGTCCAAATATTTGACCAAACATGTCAAACATGCAAATAAGCCCAAACATTCGACCAAACATGTCAAAACATACAAATATGCCCAAATTTCTGACCAAACATGTCAAATATGCAAATATGTCCAAATCTCTGGTCAAATATGCCAAATATGCAAATATGTCCAAATCTCTGGTCAAATATACCAAATATGCAGATAAGTCCAAAACTTGGTAAAAACATACCAACATACCAAATCATATCAAATCATGTTTCGGGAACATTAAACTGGCAGTGCGCTTCAGGTTTAATGTACCCCATTTTGGAAATCGAATAAAGAATTATATGTTCCCGATTCTCCAATTTTCCCAGGTTTCGAATTGGCATAGCGCTTCAGATTCGAAATCTGGAAGGTCAATAGACTGTTTAGGACCATACGTCCTTGTCTTTGACGTGAACCTTTCCAGAGATCAAACATCTCTGGTTCTTTGAGTATCGAGTTGGCAGTGCGCTTCATATTCGAACTCCGTGAGATCAATAGGATTATACGTCCTCGATCCCCGATTTATGAGAAATTATACGTTTCTCTGACTTTAGATTATACGTCTTTAGTCTTATTATCCAAAGTTATACCTTTGGGTTATTTTAAGCACGTATTATAATAAATTGAAAGGAAGAAATAAAGCCACAAATCTGATCCATATATTTTGATTAGTTTAGCCCATTAATCAGAGGTTCCCGAGGCGAGAGCCGGGGTAATTAACGGCGGGGGCTTGCGCCCGTCGGAAAATAAAAGTTCCCACAATCACCTAAACAATAAGTCCTTGAGCGCACAAACCCGCGTAGGGATGTACCTGCACCTTCTTCCCCCGTGAGCGAGGACGCCGATGCCTCGCGCGTGGGCCGCGAAAAAGGGCCGCACAATATTCAAAACAGTTTTCAATGCATTTTAATTCAATTTGAGGTGAAATTGTGCGGCCCTTTTTCGCGGCACACGCGCGAGGCATCGGCGTCCTCGCTCACGGGGGAAGAAGGTGCAGGTACATCCCTGCGCGTGTTTGTGCGCTCAAGGACTTATTATTTTAGGTGATTGTGGGAACTTTTATTTTCCGACGGGCGCAAGCCCCCGCCGTTAATTACCCCGGCTCTCGCCTCGGGAACCTCTGATTAATGGGCTAAACTAATCAAAATATATGGATCAGATTTGTGGCTTTATTTCTTCCTTCCAATTTATTATAATACATGTTTAAAATAACCCAAAGGTGTAACTTTGGTTAATAAGACTAAAGACGTATGATCTAAAGTCAGAGAAACGTATAATTTCTCGTAGATCGGATATCGAGGACGTATAATCCTATTGATCTCGCGGAGTTCGAATATGAAGCGCACTGCCAACTCGATGCTCAAGGAACCAGAGATGTTTGATCTCTAGAAAGGTTCATGTCAAAGACAAGGACGTATAGTCCTAAACAGTCTATTGACCTTCCAAATCCCGAATCTGAAGCGCTATGCCAATTCGAAACCTGGGAAAATTGGAGAATCGGGAACATATAATTCTTTATCGATTTCCAAAACGAAGTACATTAAACCTGAAGCGCACTGCCAGTTTAATGTTCTCGAAACATGATTTGATATGATTTGATATGTTGGTATGTTTTTACCAAGTTTTGGACTTATCTGCATATTTGGCATATTTGGCCAGAGATTTGGACATATTTGCATATTTGAAATATTTTACCAAGGGTTTGGACATATTTGTATATTTGGCATGTTTGGCCAGAAATTTGGGCGTATTTGCATATTTGACATGTTTGGTCAAATGTTTGGGTTTATTTGCATGTTTAACATGTTTGATCAAAAGTTTGGTCAATTTTGCATATTTGACATGTTTGGTCAAATGCTTGGGTTTATTTGCATGTTTGACATATTTGGTCAAATATTTGGACATGATTGTATTTTTGACATATTTGGTCAAATATTTGGGTATATTTGCATATTTGACATGTTTGGTCAAAGATTGAGTCATATTTGTATTTTTGACATATTTGGTCAAATATTTGGGTATATTTGCATATTTGACATGTTTGGTCAAATATTTGGACATGATTGTATTTTTAACATATTTGGTCAAATATTTGGGTATATTTGCATATTTGACATGTTTGGTCAAATATTTGGGTATATTTGCACATTTGACATGTTTGGTCAAATATTTGGGCATAATTGTATTTTTGACATATTTGGTCAAATATTTGGGTATATTTGCATATTTGACATGTTTGGTCAAATATTTGGGTATATTTGCATATTTGACATGTTTGGTCAAATATTTGGGTATAATTGTATTTTTGACATATTTGGTTAAATATTTGGGTATATTTGCATATTTGACATGTTTTGTCAAATATTTGGGCATAATTGTATTTCTGACATATTTAAATATTTTTGATTTGTTTTGTCAGCATATAACATATTTTAATCATTTTTTGAATATTTTGATTTGTTTTATCAAAATATAGCATAATTTGATTAAATTTCTAATGTTTTGATTTGTTTTATCATAACATGACATAATTTAATTATTTTTGAATATTTTGATTTGTTTTATCATAATTTGATTATTTTGAATATTTTGATTTGTTTTATCATAATTTGATTATTTTGAATATTTTGATTTGTTTTATCAAAATATAGCATGATTTGATTATTTAAAATATTTTTGATTTGTTTATGACATATTTTAATTATCCTTGAATATTTTTATTTGTTTTATCAAAATATACATAATTTGATTATTTTGAAAATTGTTGATTTGTTTTATCGTAACTTTCACTTATTTTTAAATATCCTATTTGGTATTTTGAATTTATTTTTGTACATATATCATATATTTTGAATTTTGTTTTAATAATAATAAAAAAAAAGGAAAATAAAATCCAAATTGGCATTTTATAGTCTTAAAAATATTCATAAGTGAAATCATGATTTTTGATATATTTTTCATAATTTTTGGGCTTGAGAAATCATTTTTATTTGATGTTTAAAGTTTATTTTCAAAACAGATTAATATGGGCCGTCAAATTTAGGCCCACGCATCAAGATCTGAACTTAAGTTCAGTTTTTAAAGCATCTTTTAAACTGGGCCGTTGGATCTCTGGCGCGCATCAAGCCTTCTCTGGGCTGTTTGAATTTCATCAAGATTCGCACTTTGAGGTGCATCAATATTCGTGCTCATCCTCTCCGACACTGATCGAGGCCCTGCCGGCGTCGGATCTTCGATCGGAGGGCATGGTTGGCATCGCCGGAGCGTGGGGAGTCCATCAGTGGTGGTCTCGGCGGCGGCGGCGGCCTGGATCGTCGGAGATGGGGGTAGCTACTTGGTTTCGGTTGGAAAGTTGGCTGAGATGAAATTTTGAGGAATTTGAGCTTATTTTTGACAAATTAACTCGATTTCTTTGTCGTATGGCATCGCCAGAACATGTTTAACAAGTTTTTGAGGTTTAATTTGGGTTTAATCCATCAATTTTGCAACTTTGGCCATTTGGTACCAAACTGGTTTCGGGGCATTGGTACCAAATGGTATTTCATGGCTTTTCCTTGCAATTTTCTTCCAATTAACCCTCCAGACAGTGCCGTTTAGTATGTTTGAACATGTTTGGATGATCAATTTCATCAATTTAGATGTGCATTGTCCTTTATGCACATTGGGTCATTTCTGGTTTTATTTCCAATTTGGTTTTCCTTTGATTTCTGTACATTCTTCTCAAATTGCATGTTTAAGTATGTTTATTTGGGTCAATTGTATGCTTTGGAAAGGTTTTATACTAGATTTGCAGGTGAATTTCGTTTGTATGTAAGTTAATTTCATTTTTTTCCTTTTTTGGTATTTATTCCAGAATTAACTCAGTTCTGATTTTTACAGATCCAACTTCAAAAATTCATAGAAAATCACAGAAAATACCAAAAATGGTAAAACTTGGTGAGTGACTGCATTAAGGCTTATTTTGTATGCCTATGAAATTTCAAGCTAATTGAATAATCAGAAAGCATGTTTCTTGTATTTTCACCAGAATGGACAGAAATGCCCTTTCAGATATGTTAAAAATCAAATTTGGCTTAACCTATGGATTAAAGCCTGGTTTAATTATTCTAAACCCTTTAAAACATCACATGAGATGTCATAAAGGTGAATTAATCAAGAAAATCTGGATTTTTTGAATCAAAAGAAGAATGAACTTCTCAGTTTGACCCAAAGTTGACTTTTTTGGAGTTTTTGACAGATGAGATTGTAAAATTCATAACAATTCACAGAAAATTCCAAAAATTATAAAATTTATGTGGTAAGTTGATATAAACCTAATATACATGACTGTGAAATTTCATAAGAAATTAACAACCAGGCTGAGAGATATGGATTGATCTCTCAGCTGGCCAGAAACAGGAATTCACTGGACTCAAACCAGTATTGATGTTTATTGCTTTTCCATTGCTCAATTATGAACTTGAGCTATTAAGCACATCAGAGAACATGAAGGAAAGAACTAAAAGGAAAATAAAACCAATTTGTACCAAAATATCATATATTATAACAAATTGAAATACAATACTCATATAAAACATGGGATTTTGTTTTTCCATGGAATTTTGACAGCATAACAGCTTGTATAAAGCCATTATTGAGCTTTACATAGCTACTGCACATGTGCACAGAGCTTGAGAGAGAAAGGGGATGAACATGTGCCCATCCCCATGAAACCAGATTGGCATGTGCCAATTGGTTAGAGTATACTGTCAAATTCCATGGTGAACTCACCATGTGAGCTCCTGAGACTCAAGCTCAGCCACCAATTGAGCTCTGAAAGGAGGGAGGCACATGTGCACCTCCCCAGCCAGAGGCTAGCCATCTCACCCAGCAAGGTGAGACTGGCTCCTTGAGCTCAATTGGGACTGAGCCAAGCTCAAGGCTTGGCTCTTCTATCCCTTACCTAGCTATTCAGAGCTTGATCTCTTCTCAGCTAAGCTTTCTTTTTGTGGAAATTGGGTGGAGTTTTGATTTTGGCAGAGTTTCAGCTATGTTGCTCTCTCCTCTTTCTTCTTCTTCACTGGGGGTCTATTTATAGCCCAGAGGGCATGGTTTAAGCCTCAGGGCTGAGCTGGCATCATCCCAGCCCTTGGTTTGATCAAGTGGCCAGGATTGGGCCAGCCAGGCCTGTGCTGGCCTGAGGCTTGTCCTTGGAAGATTCCTCCAGCTAACTGGCGCTCAGAGCTCTCCATTGAGGTGCCTACACGTGTCCCTGACACAGGCCTGGGGAGAGAGAAGGAGCCGTTGGCTTTGTCTTCTTCCTTGGGTCAGTGTGTCATGCCTTTCGGGTGTGAGCATATCCCGAATATTCCTTGGCCTTGCTGGCGCTTGACATGTCACCAAGGTGTCACTGAGTGTGCCCAACGTGTCAATTTGGCTGCTTGAGTGCTGAGTTGTGCCAATTGACCACCCCCAGATCAGACATGAGTGCCAAGTGGTGCACCTGTCAATTGAGTGCTTTTCACTCCAAATTGACACTTCAGGCAGCGTCGTGGAAGCATCTCGGAGCTCCCCCAGGTGTTGGCTTGGCCTCTCGAGCTCCCAATTGCCCTGTCACCTTCAAGGTCGAGGTACTTTCTCCTTCGATTTTCTCCTTGTTTACTTTACTATTTTCAATGCTGTTTGTGGCATTGAATTCCCCTTAAGGTGTAGATTAAGTCCCTAAAAATGGTTTAAGCCAACTCGCGTTGTACACCTAGACTCCATTTTCGAAGCTCCACTGAGCTCTGGAGCTCGAGGAGGAAGAAAGGAGGGAGAGAGAGAGAAATTCAAAAGGTTTCTCTCGCTTGGGTTGGGTGCACGTGAACCGTGCTTTAGTTTCGGGCTTGTCAGAGGGAGGGAGCGCTTGCACCGCGCTCACCTTTCTTTCCCTTCTTTTCTTTTCGCTGGCCAAAATAACTCTGGGCGCTGGGCCCCCTTGGCAGTGAGACTGAAGGAGAGGGGCCCAGACGTCAGGTTTAATGAGACACAGCCCCAGCGAAAAACTGAGGGTTGGGCTGTGGGCTTGGTCCTTGTGCACCAAAACGTATTGTCAGTGGTATGGTGCATGTGTACTGAGTCCACGCAAAGCGCCTTTAACACTTTGTTGTGCGGCCCTTTTTCACGGCCCACGCGCGAGGCATCGGCGTCCTCGCTCACGGGGGAAGAAGGTGCAGGTACATCCCTGCGCGTGTTTGTGCGCTCAAGGACTTATTATTTTAGGTGATTGTGGGAACTTTTATTTTCCGACGGGCGCAAGCCCCCGCCGTTAATTACCCCGGCTCTCGCCTCGGGAACCTCTGATTAATGGGCTAAACTAATCAAAATATATGGATCAGATTCGTGGCTTTATTTCTTCCTTTCAATTTATTATAATACGTGTTTAAAATAACCCAAAGGTATAACTTTGGATAATAAGACTAAAGACGTATGATCTAAAGTCAGAGAAACGTATAATTTCTCATAAATCGGGGATCGAGGACGTATAATCCTATTGATCTCACGGAGTTCGAATATGAAGCGCACTGCCAACTCGATACTCAAAGAACCAGAGATGTTTGATCTCTGGAAAGGTTCACGTCAAAGACAAGGACGTATGGTCCTAAACAGTCTATTGACCTTCCAGATCCCGAATCTGAAGCGCTATGCCAATTCGAAACCTGGGAAAATTGGAGAATCGGGAACATATAATTCTTTATTCGATTTCCAATATGGGGTACATTAAACCTGAAACGCACTGCCAGTTTAATGTTCCCGAAACATGATTTGATATGATTTGGTATGTTGGTATGTTTTTACCAAGTTTTGGACTTATCTGCATATTTGGCATATTTGACCAGAGATTTGGACATATTTGCATATTTGAAATATTTTACCAAGGGTTTGGACATATTTGTATATTTGGCATGTTTGGCCAGAAATTTGGGTGTATTTGCATATTTGACATGTTTGGTCAAATGTTTGGGTTTATTTGCATATTTAACATGTTTGGTCAAAAGTTTGGTCATATTTGCATATTTGACATGTTTGGTCAAATGTTTGGGTTTATTTGCATGTTTGACATATTTGGTCTAATATTTGGATACATTTGTATTTTTTGACATATTTGGTCAAATATTTGGGTATATTTGCATATTTGACATATTTGGTCAAAGATTGAGACATATTTGTATTTTTGACATATTTGGTCAAATATTTGGGTATATTTGCATATTTGACATGTTTGATCAAATATTTGGACATAATTGTATTTTTGACATATTTGGTCAAATATTTGGGTATATTTGCATATTTAAATATTTTGATTTGTTTTATCAAAATATAACAAGGTTTAATTATTTTGAACATTTTTATTTGTTTCATAACATGATTCAATCATCTTTGAATATTTTGATTTGTTTTATCAGAATATAACATAATTTTGATTATTTTGAATATTCCAATTTATTTTATCAAAATATAACATAATTCAATCATTCTTTAATATTTTGATTTATTATATCAAAAGATAACATGATTTGATTATTTTGAATATTTTTATTTATTTTTATCAAAATATAATATCATTTGATTATTTTGAATATTTTTATTTTTATTTTTTTTTATCAAAATATAACATGATTTGATTATCTTTGAATATTTTGATTTGTTTTATCAACATATAACATATTTTAATCAATTTTGAATATTTTTTTTTTATTTATTTTATCAAAACATAACATATTTAACCATTTTTTGGATATTTTGATTTGTTTTATCAAAACATGACATAATTTAATTATTTTTTGAATATTTTGATTTGTTTTATCAAAATATAACATAATTTGGTTATTTTGAATATTTTGACTTGTTTTATCATAATTTGATTATTTTGAACATTTTGATTTGTTTTATCAAAATATAGCATGATTTGATTATTTAAAATATTTTTGATTTGTTTATGGCATATTTTAATTATTCTTGAATATTTTCATTTGTCTTATCAAAATATGCATAATTTGATTGTTTTGAAAATTGTTGATTTGTTTTATCATAATTTTCACTTATTTTTAAATATCCTATTTGGTATTTTGAATTTATTTTATACATATATCATATATCTTGAATTTTCTTTTATTTATAATATAAAAAAGAAAATAAAATAAAATCAAAATTGACATTTTATAGTCTTAAAAATATTCATAAATGAAATCATGATTTTTGATATATTTTTCATAATTTATGGGCTTGAGAAATCATTTTTATTTGGTGTTTAAAGTTTATTTTCAAAACAGATTAATATGGGCCGTCAGATTTGGGCCCATGCATCAAGATCTGAACTTAAGTTCAGTTTTTAAAGCATCTTTTAAACTGGGCCGTTGGATCTCTGGCGCGCATCAAGCCTTCTATGGGCTGTTTGAATTTCATCAAGATTCGCACTTTGAGATGCATCAATATTCGTGCTCATCCTCTCCGACACAGATCGAGGCCCTGCCGGCGTCGGATCTCCGATCAGAAGTCATGGCTGGCATCGCCAGAGCGTGGGGAGTCCATCGGTGGTGGTCTCGGCGGCGACGGCGGCCTGGATCGCCGGAGATGGGGGTAGCCACTTGGTTTCGGTTGAGAAATTGGCTGGGATGAAATTTTGAGGAATTTGAGCTTATTTTTGACAAATTAACTCGATTTCTTTGTCGTATGGCATCGCCAGAGCATGTTTAACAAGTTTTTGAGGTTTAATTTGGGTTTAATCCATCAATTTTGCAACTTTGGCCATTTGGTACCAAACTGGTTTCGGGGCTTTGGTACCAAATGGTATTTCATAGCTTTCCTTTGCAATTTTCTTTCAATTAACCTTCCAAACAGTGTCGTTTAGTATGTTTGAACATGTTTGGATGATCAATTTCATCAATTTAGATGTGCATTGTCCTTTATGCACATTGGGTCATTTCTGATTTTATTTTCAATTTGGTTTCCTTTTGATTTCATCACATTCTTCTCAAATTGCATGTTTGATTATATTCATTTGGGTCAATTACATGTTTTAGAAAGGTTTTATATCAATTTCACACATGAATTTCACTTGAACACGAATTAATTTCATTTTTGCACTTTTCTGGTAATGGTCCAGAGCCAACTCAATTTCAATTTTGACAGACCCAATTTCAAAAATTCACAGAAAATCACAGAAAATCCCAAAAATGGTAAAATTTGGTGAGTGAGTGCATTAAGACTTGTTCTAGATGCCCATGAAATTTTAAGTTAATTAAGTGAAAAGAAAGTATGATTATTGTATTTTTAGCAGACTGGACAGAAATGCCCTTTCAGCTTTATTAAAAATCAAATTTGGCTTAACCTATGGATTAAAGCCTGGTTTAATTATTCTAAATCCTTTAAAACATCACATGAGGTGTCATAAAGGTGAATTAATCAAGAAATTTTGGATTTTTGAATCAAAAGAAGAATGAACTTCTCAGTTTGACCCAAAGTTGACCTTTTTGGAGTTTTTGACAGATGAGATTGTAAAATTCATAACAATTCACAGAAAATTCCAAAAATTATAAAATTTATATGGTAAGTTGGTATAAACCTAATCTACATGACTGTGAAATTTCATAAGAAATTAACAACCAAGCTGAGAGATATGGATTGATCTTTCAGCTGGTCAGAAACTGGAATTCACTGGACTCAACCCAGTATTGATGTTTATTGCTTTTCCATTGCTCAATTATGAACTTGAGCTATTAAGCACATCAGAGAACATGAAGGAAAGAACTAAAAGGAAAATAAAACCAATTTGCACCAAAAAATCATATATTATAACAAATTGAAATACAATACTCATATAAAACATGGGATTTTGTTTCTCCATGGAATTTTGACAGCATAACAGCTTGTATAAAGCCATTATTGAGCTTTACACAGCCACTGCACATGTGCACAGGGCTTGAGAGAGAGAGGGGATGAGCATGTGCCCATCCCCATGAAACCAGATTGGCATGTGCCAATTGGTTGGAGTATGCTGCCAAAATTCATGGTGAACTCACCATGTGAGCTCCTGAGACTCAAGCTCAGCCACCAATTGGGCTCTGGAAGGAGGGAGGCACATGTGCACCTCCCCAGCCAGAGGCTAGCCATCTCACCCAGCAAGGTGAGACTGGCTCCTTGAGCTCAATTGGGACTGAGCCAAGCTCAAGGCTTGGCTCTTCTATCCCTTACCTAGCTATTCAGAGCTTGATCTCTTCTGAGCTAAGCTTTTTTTTTGTGGAAATTGGGTGGAGTTTTGATTTTGGCAGAGTTTCAGCTATGTTGCTCTCTCTTCCTTTTCTTCTTCACTGGGGGTCTATTTATAGCCCAGAGGGCATGGTTTAAGCCTCAGGGCTGAGCTGGCATCATCCCAGCCCTTGGTTTGATCAAGTGGCCAGGATTGAGCCAGCCAGGCCTGTGCTGGCCTGAGGCTTGTCCTTGGAAGATTCCTCCAGCTAACTGGCGCTCAGAGCTCTCCATTGAGGTGCCTACATGTGTCCCTGACACAGGCCTGGGGAGAGAGAAGGAGCCGTTGGCTTTGTCTTCTTCCTTGGGTCAGTGTGTCATGCCTTTCGGGTGTGAGCATATCCCGAATATTCCTTGGCCTTGCTGGCGCTTGACATGTCACCAAGGTGCCACTGAGTGTGCCCAACGTGTCAATTTGGCTGCTTGAGTGCTGAGTTGTGCCAACTGACCATATCCAAATCAGACCAAGGTGCCAAGTGGTGCACCTGCCAATTGAGTGCTTTTCACTCCAAATTGACACTTCAGGCAGCGTCGTGGAAGCATCTTGAAGCTTCTCCAGGTGTTGGCTTGGCCTCCCGAGCTCCCAATTGCCCTGTCACCTTCAAGGTCGAGGTACTTTCTCCTTCGATTTTCTCCCTGTTTACTTTACTATTTTCAATGCTGTTTGTGGCATTGAACTCCCCTTAGGGTGTAGATTAAGTCCCTAGAATGGTTTAAGCCAACTCGAACCATACACCCAAACTCCATTTTCGAAGCTCCATTGAGCTCTGGAGCTCGAGGAGGAAGAAAGGAGGGAGAGAGAGAGAAATTCAAAAGGTTTCTCTCGCTTGGGTTGGGTGCACGTGAACCGTGCTTTGGTTTCGGGCTTGTCAGAGGGAGGGAGCGCTTGCACCGCGCTCACCTCTCTTTCCCTTCTTTTCTTTTCGCTGGCCAAAATAACTCTGGGCGCTGGGCCCCCTTGGCAGTGAGACTGAAGGAGAGGGGCCCAGTCGTCAGGTTTAATGAGACACAGCCCCAGCGAAAAACTGAGGGTTGGGCTGTGGGCTTGGTCCTTGTGCACCAAAACGTACTGTCAGTGGTATGGTGCATGTGTACTGGGTCCACGCAAAGCGCCTTTAACACTTTGTGTGTATGACAGGCGGGTCCCAAGGGCAGAAGTCGTGTTTGAGCTCCCCAGATTGCAACCAGAGTGTTGCACATCCCCCAAATTACACCCAGAACTATCTCCAGTTCTGATTTTTGGTATTTTCTTTATTCCTTTTTCCATTTTATTTTATTCTTCATGCAAAAATCCATGAAAAATTACTGAAAAATCACAGAAAATATATTCCATGATTCTGTTATTTTGGGTAATATTTTTGGTATTTTTGGGTGTGAAATTAGGCATTAATTTCACTTAAATCATTAATTGTATATGATTAGGCATATTAATCTTATACAATTAATATTTTGGCATGATTATCCCAAAGAATCATTTTTTAATTCCAAGGGATAATATTTGGGGCATTTTTCATGAATGAAATTCATGATTTTTGAATTTGGCATGTTTAATTATATGAAATTGTTTCTTGATTTCATATAATTTGGGTTTTGTGCATATATTTTTTTTGCACACATGTGTATATATTTTTTGAAGGGGGTTTGGTATGATTATTTCATGAAATTATTTTTTAATTTCAAGAAATAATTTTGGGATTTAATAAATCATGAGATTGGACATAATTTCATGATTTAATATTTGACATGAATATTTCATGAAATTGTTTCTTTAATTTCAAGAAATAATTTTATGAAATTGAACATAATTTCATAATTTCAAATCTTTGGTATAAAAATCACATGAAATTATATCATTAATTTCATGCAATTTAATTTGTGTATTTTCCTGGCAACTTTTAAACAGCAAACAAAGAGCCACCCACCAGAACTGGTCATGAGGCTTTGCTGGCCGAGAGGCCTGTTCTGGTGCCAATGTTTTTCCTTTCTCTTCTTTTTTTTTTTTTTTTTTTTTAAAGAGCCTTGAGGAAACAAGGGTGTGTCCCTGTTCTTCAAGTTAGGGATTGGTGCACATGTGCCTCCCCGTCTCTCGTTTTATTGGCTTGTTATTTTGCTTTTTTTTTTTAAAAAAAAAAATATGAGATTGGGCACATGTCCTTTCTCTTATTAAAGCACTGGGCACATGCCTCGTTGCTCCCTTGAAAAATCAGGATTGCCCCCGGTACAGGGGAGATGCTGCCGGATTTTTCTCTTTTCCTTTTGCAAAGATTTATATTACTTCATAGGCTTATCATCTTTTATTTTGTGTTTTTCGCAGGATATTATGGCTTCCTTTCAGGGTCCTATGCCTTTATATTCGCCGGGTCATTTTCCACCTCTCATGAAAGACCCAGCAGATTGGACACCCCAAGGCCCTGATCACACTGGCACATACAACATGATAGGGAACAACCTCGTCATGAGAGAGTATACTCCGTGTACAGTGAGGGTGTTGAGCCCAAGTGTCGGGACGACTAGCCCGCCTCCTTTGCACCTTCTGGGCACGGAGATGACATCATATCGGGCGTGTCCTTGGGACGACAAGCGTGTGCTCCGCGGGACTTTAGAAAGGCGCCCCCGACAAGTGGAGTGGGTCCAGTTCACCTTGCTTACAGAGGAAAGCATGCTCAAGCAAGCGGGGATTTATGAGGCGGTGTACCTCTCGCTTTTTGGATACACCCAGGACATATCCTTGTTTCGGGCATTTGCTGAGCGCTGGAGCTATGTCACGAACACCTTATTCACGGAGGATCGTGAGATGACTTTGAGTCTATGGGACCTCTCCCAGTTATCAGGGTTGCCGATCTATGGCCTTCCGTATGATGAGCATTGCCTCAGTGGAGTGGATCTCCTCAGCCTGAGGCCAGACGGGACTCCGATGTACCCGGCGTCTCTTCGTCAGGTATATAAGATTTATCATGAGATTTTAGGGGACCGAGAGGGTGTCTCCTTGGGCCAGTGGGTTTCTTACTTTGCCGATGCCCCAACACATCCTCGTACCTCTTTCGCCGATCCTTGCGATCCTTTGGGAGTAGGATTATCGACTGGTATCGTGCATAGGGGGTCCAAACCAGGCTTGGGGTCTATTACTACCAGGATTGTGGACGAGGAAACATTATTGACTGCCTTTCTATCATGGTGGCTGTGCTATTTCGTCTTGCCCAGTTCTCCAGTTGGCAGGATCAGGCCTTCTTCATTTGTTGTGGCTAACATCTTGGCTCGGGGACATAGGGTTTCCCTGGCTATCCCGGCGTTGGCCAACATTTATCGATCTCTTCGCGGGTTAGTTTCCTCTCGCGATCCTTCTTTTAGTGGGGAGGTCATCCCCTTTCATTTCATCAGTGGTTGGCTTCATGCACACTGGATGGGTCTTTATACTCCTGTCCTTTCTCAGGAGATACGGGTTATACTACCCTATTTGTCCGACATAGCTTGTGCTTCGGCATCATCCCTTTCTCCCAAAGATGCTCGCTATCGTTTCTTCCGTTCGCGAGGGGCACTCCAGAGATCTGAGGTACGCGCTTTTTCGCGTAGGATGCCCAGAGGTTCAGATAGACTTGTTGTGGACATCCCACGGTCTAGGTTGGTTCAGGGGATTTTAGAGGATTCGGTGTGGCTTTTTACCTCTACGCATCGGTGAGCATATTATCTTGGAGCCATACTCTCCTCACCGTTGTGCCCATCAGTTTGGATATGACCAGGGCATCCCCGAGTTGCTTTCCCGTCCCGAGTCGCTTTCTGCAGACCTGGAGGGTTTGAGTAGATGTTGGTCTTCCATACTTCGTGTGGGTACGGGTTCCCAGTTTACCATGCCTCGGGCTTCACGCTCGGAGGTGATTTTTACCGCCATGTATCATAGGTGGTATACTCACACTATCTCTGCATATCAGGCGATACTCCCTGCCGATATGGCACGTGTGACTTGTCCACTGCCGGACAAAAAGAAAAATGAAAAGAAGTGGCGGAGATCTCCTTCCTCTTCCTCTTCTCGCGCCTTACTTGATTTTCAGGGCTTCGACAGCAAGGTGCCATTAGATTCTCCTATCGCTTCTCAGACAGGTGATTATTATTTATGACCTCTTTTGTTTACTGTATTTGTATCCTTGAAGTTTCTTATGTGACTTCTTTATGATATACTGATGTCGGAGAAATTGCAGGAGGGTTGACCGACAGAGAGGCACCTGACTCCGTCCTGGAGGAGCTCTTCATTTTTCGAGCGGGTTTGCCAGGTACTTACATTTGTAAGGTACTTTACATTTAGGGAAATGATCATTCTTCCCTTATATTCTCCTTGATTTGTTTCCAGGCTTTGAGAGCGCTGACCTTTCTACAACGGAGGCCCAGGAAAACTCACCCACCGTCTTGGGGGACGAGGCGGTCGTAGGTATGATTTTTTCCTTTCAGAATATTCTACTAAATATACTTCACATAATTTCCCTTGCTTATTTCACTCTTCTTTGAAACAAAAGGGGACGCTGAGAGTCCATTAGCGCCAGCTCTCGGCGGAGAATTTGCTTCACCTGCAAGAGTTTCTCCGTTAAGGGAAGCGGAAGATTTGGCTGTCCTTCAGGAGCCTATCATGATTAGTGACTCAGGTATAATTCCATTGTCATTTCACCATCTCACAATACCTTACTCTCTTCATTTCTCCCTTCGGGGATCTTATTCTTGTTTTTAATTCAGACCCTGAAGATTTTGTCATTGCCGAGGCGACCGGCACAGAGTTCGACGATAGGTCTGATGTCAGATACGACGACAATATTAAAGAGGAGCCTGACGAAGAGATTGAGGCAGAGCCAGAGGTTGAGCTCGATGCAGGATTCAACGTCGTTCCCGAAGAAGGCTTCGAGGCGGACCCTGAGGAGGAGAGACTCTCGGGTGACATTTCTCCCGATGGTACGTGCTCTTATATCCCCTCACTTTGGATCTCATGTTTATATTGCATGTGATGACATTGGTTTGGTTTGTAGGTCCTTCTGTATCGGAGATGCGGCATCTGTTGGAGAAGCTATGTTCCCTTAGCGACTCTACTCGAGCCCACCGTTCATTGGACCTTCGTGTTTTGGATTTGGTCCCTGTTTCCGGGAACTCTCCTGATTTCCAGGGGGTGATTGACGACTTGATCGTCCCCTGTCAAGAGCATTTGTCTTGTATAACCCGCGAGCGTTTGGCCTGGGCTTTCGGGGAGAGACGAAAGACTCTCTCGACTCTCGCGACATCGGTGTCTCGTGCCGAGTCGGAGTTATTCTCACTTCGTCACCGCCTCAGGGGTCTCCAGGATCAGCTTACATGTCACCTGGCTTTCAGTGCAGGTATGCTAGCTTCTGGGGCTGATTACAGGGCTTCTAGCCACCTAGCTGATCAGACCCAGTCACTCAAGAGTGAGATCAAGGGCATGGAGGGTTTGGTAGACACCACCTTCTCTACTCTTCGTGACTACTCATATGATTATGAGGCCGCCCGAGCTAGCGTAGACGACCTAGTGGCTGACGAGGAGCGTCACTTTACCGCCGCCTGTTCTTTGTTTACCCGGATCGACGAGTTCTTGGCCCAGCTGCGTAGTCGCTATCCTAGCCTTTAGGGTGGGATTTGTTTGTATTTTTGGCATTTTGTTTGTTTTGGACATGGTTTTAGTTATTTATTTTGAGGAGCTTAGGTTTGTTATCGTATTTTGTATGATGCATGGATTGAGTATATATTTTGGGAAGATTTATATTATTATCGGTATTTTGGTATTTTGTTATTTTGTTAGGCACAAGATAAAAAGCCTGTTCATCTCTTTATGACTGGTCGGATGAACATACCAGTGTCAATTGTTTACGGTACAAATTGGCAAAACCATTTTTTAATGTGGATCCTTTCTATTCTCTCCACTCATTATTAAGTGTGGAATCCTCACATTTCACTCATTCTCCACGCATACTTATTTATGTATTTGGAGGGGGATTTCGCCCTGATAAATTATCCAAGCTTATCATAAGGATAAGAAGGTTTCATTCATTATAGGGCTTTTTATTTATGCCTCCAATACTCTGCCTTACTATTAATTAATAAGGCAATGTTTTATTCAGCAATGATTTGTTTAAAGCGACAAATCGTAACGCTGCCCATTTTCATATTTATTCTGTATCAAATGGACAAACACAGTGGTAATTGTATTGGAGGCACAAATACCAAAACCATTTCCCCGCTTTAGTGGCTCCAAAGTTCGGGCGCCGACTTCATCCGGCGATGTGGACAAAACCTTTCTTTTTGGCCTGTCAGAGGTTTTGGTGGCTTTTGTATTAGCCACCACATGTGTTCCTTGATTAACGGCTCAAGGCGACAAGGCCGATTTATGTCCGGAGGGGACATTTTGGTTTATGGTATTTCTTCAGTGGACACCATCCACGTCCCTTGATTAACGGCTCAAGGCGACAAGGCCGATTTATGCCCGATGGGACAACTTTGTTTGTGGTATTTCTTCAGTGGACACCATCCACGCCCCTTGATTAACGGCTCAAGGCGACAAGGCCGATTTGCACCCGGCGGGACATGGATAAGTACCTTTTACCCCGGGACTTTAAGCCACCTTTCTTTTGGGCGTATGAGTTTAGCCACCTTTCTTCTTGGTGTTTGAGTTTGGCCACCTTTCTTCTTGGTGTATGGGGTTAGCTACCTTTCTTCTTGGTGTATGGGTTTAGCCACCTTTCTTCTTGGTGTATTATGCATGGTATTTCTTAAGATACCGCCCGTTTATAGGAGGTAATGGTCTTTCGCCTTTATGATCTATGAGTTGGTATGCCCCTCCGTCAAACACCTTCTCAACCACATATGGGCCTTCCCAATTAGGTGAAAACTTTGGGCCGACATGCCGGCCAATTATGGGCCTTCGGAGAACGAGTACTAATTCCCCTTGACGAAAAGTTCTTGAGCGGGCCATTTTGTCGTAGGCCCGTGCCATCTTCGCTTGGTATATTTTCAAGTTTTGTTGGGCTATGATTCGCCTTTCATCCATAGCGTCGAGTTCGTCGAGCCTGAGGTGCTTCTGCTCATCTAACGACATTTCGTTCTGGAGCGCCATCCTTAAGGACGGGAGTTCCACCTCAAGCGGCAGGACAGCTTCGACACCAAACACCAGGGAATATGGTGTCGCTTGAGTGGGGGTTCGACATGTGGTTCGATATGCCCAAAGCGCTTCTTGTAGCCTTTCATGCCAGTCGCGCTGATTTCCTTTCAACGTCCTTTTCATGATTTTTATCAAGGTCTTATTAAAGGCCTCTGCTAAACCATTTGCTCTGGGATTGTATATGGAAGAATATTTCCAATCAATCTTGAACTTTTCCGCAAGTGCGTATACTTTAGTACTTTTGAACGCGGCCCCGTTATCAGAAATGATTCTCCTCGGGGTCCCAAATCGGTATAAGATATGGTTTTTGAAGAAATTCACGACATCGATTGCCTTCACTTCCCTAAGCGGGACTGCCTCGGCCCACTTGGTGAAGTAGTCGGTCGCAGCCAAGATAAACTTATGACCCTTAGAGGAAGGCGGGTCAATGGGCCCGACTACATCAGTACCCCATGCATCAAACGGCCAAGATGACACAGTCGGGTGTAACGGGTTTGGGTGTTGATGTATGAACGTGCCATGTATTTGGCACATGTGACACTTCTTGGCATGCTCGATACAATCGCGTGCCATGGTGGGCCAATAATAGCCCATGCGCTTTATCTTAAGTCGCATTTTGGGTCCCGGCTGATGTGCTCCGCATAAACCCGAATGAACTTCCTTCATGATCTGGTGGACTTCTGAGTTTGACACACAGCGAAGCCACATTTGGTCGTATGATCGCCTGTATAAGGTGTCATTTACGTAGGCATAGCGAAGCGCTCTCTTCTTGAGTTGCTCTCGCGCAGATTTCTCATTCGGGAGAACCCCGTATTTGAAGTATTCAACGAAAGGTTGGCGCCAATCGTCATTCGGCTGAGTCACCATGACATCTTCCAGGTCACTTTCCGTTTCTTCGGCCATAGCCACCTGGATTTTATCTTTGGTCCCCGTGAAGCATGAGGACAGGGGTCGTCGATTTTTGACAACAATTTGCACATTTTCGTCGCTAGGCTCGCCTAATTCTTTAGCCACCCGAGCGAGCGCATCAGCTTTGCCGTTTGTGGCTCTCGAGATTTTCTTGAATAGGATTTCGGGAATTTCATCTATTAATTCCAAAACCTTAGCATGATATTTTACCAATTCTGGTTTTAGTACCTTATATGCTCCGGTGATTTGATTTATTATCAATTGGGAGTCACCAAACACATGGAGTTTTCTAATCCCCATATTCAGCGCAAGCTCTAACCCGGCTATGAGCGCTTCATATTCAGCCTCATTATTTGTACAAGGCTCGGTCAATGCCAAGGCATGACGCATGATTCCCCCTTCTGGTGTCACGAAGACTAAGCCTATCCCGGCCCGTATTTGTGGGATGTTTGGGCCCGCGGTGGGCCGTATTGATGATGCCCCATCAAAGTACATTTCCCAACTTGGGGTTTCATCTTTGATATGAAAGACTTCTTCATCTGGAAATTCGCATGCCAAAGGAGAGTCGTCGGGTATTGGATGGGCCGCTAGGAAATCAGCCATCGCTTGCCCTTTTATGGCCTTTTGTGGCGCGAAAGTTATATCAAACTCGGTCAGGATTATGGCCCATCTTGCCAACCTGCCTGTAAGCATGGGTCTCGTCATGAGATATTTTAAGGGGTCAATCTTTGAGATGAGGATGACCTTGTGGGCTATCATGTAGTGTCGCAACTTCTTCACAGCGAACACCAATGCCAGGCAATGCTTTTCAATCGGTGTATAGGCGTATTCCGCCCCTACCAGCATGCGGCTCAAATAACAAAGGGCAAGCTTTATTCAGGTCCCGAAAGTCGACGCATATACGTATTTGCCCGTTCTTCTTCTTTACGGGAACGATGCTAGCCACCCAATCGGGAGTTTCTTCTTCCCGCACAAAGCCTGCATCGATAAGCTTCTTGGTTTCGACCACGACCTTTTCTTCAAGTTCTATTCTCATTCGTCGCGGTGCTTGTTTGACCGGCTTTATACTTGGGTCAATTTTGAGTTTGTGGACTGCAACTTTGGGATCCAGTCCTGGCATTTCTTCATAGCTCCATGCGAAACAATCAACATATTCTTGGAGCAAGGCCCTCAAAGGTTCCCGCTTCTCTTGGGGAAGGGATGCGCTTATGAAGGTTGGCCTGGGGTCTTCATCTGTCCCGAGGTTAACTTCCACCAACTCGTCAATGGTGTTTGGCGCGCCGTCCTCCAACTCCTTTGGTGCGTTTTTAGCCACCAGGATGAAGTCTTCTTCTTCTGGCTCCTCAGATACCATATGACAGGTAACTCTGCGGTTCTTGAAGAAACTTCGACACCGTTCGTCGGGATCCCCGTCTTCTTCTGACTCAGAGTTGTATCCCAACCCGCGGGTGTATTTGATCTTGTCATCAAGGCCCCTGACCGTATTAGTTGAGCCATTCCATAGTCTTTCAAAGTAATACATCTTGGATTTTGATATGGTTTGAGGACACCGGGCCTTTTCCATCAGTTGGCCCTGATTCTTCCCGAAATACCGGGACGCCTCGATATTGACTTCCCCGTCATCGGAGTCTTCTGACAATAAGCCACTCCACTCGTGGATCAGGGCGTTATCACCAGGATTGATTGCATCGATTTTGTAGAATCTGATTGGTCTATGAGTGACCGTCTTCCCTGGCAAGCGTTCGACCTTTGAAGGAACGACAAACGTCCGCAACTTCTGGATTTGGTTCACTTCTTTGGGAGAAAGGTCCTTGTAATGTTTTTCGGGTACCTTTTCAACCCTTAAAGACGATTCATGGCTCTCGTCAGTTTCGAAGTTGTATGTCGGTTTGACGTGAAACAGAATTTCTTCTTCTGATCCACTCTCCGATTCATATGCCTCTTCATCTGTAGGAGCTTCCTCTTCTGACTCATCATCTGTTGAGGCCCCGTATAGTGGGATAACCCGGCGCGTCGAGATCTTCTCATCTTCTTCATCAGAAGAGGCGCCAAATAAGGGGGTGGCATCATACACTCGTTCCTTCTTGTCTTCCTCTTCATCAGAGGATAACCCGTAAACGGGTTTATTACTCAAAGTTGGTGCCTTTTTCTCATGAGATGACACCAGATCAGGCGTGGATTTGGTTTGGCTTGTTTGCATTTCCGAGCCATTTCCTTGTAAGACGGAGCTTAGAGACTCCATCGGCGCTTTATGCTGATCCTTCTCCTCCTCCGTTAAGAAATAACGGGCGTCGCTAAGGCCAATTTCATGGACCCCGAATGGCTTGATGTCCCCATTTATCCTTTTTTGCCTTCCGTCTTTCATGTATTTCATGCATTGGTGAAGAGTTGATGGTACCACCCGGTTTTCATGCAGCCAAGGACGACCGAGTAAGGCCTTGTATGACGTATCGGCGTCAATGACATAAAATTTGGTCGAGGTTATCAGGCCCCCGAATTGGAGTGTTAGGGTCACCGCACCCATGGCTTTCTGTGAATGTTGATTAAACCCATGAATGGTCACCTTCTCATTCGACAATGGTTTGGTGTCCAGCATTAAGGTTTTCAGGATCCTCAAGGGCATAATGTTTATTGATGACCCCGAGTCGACCAAAATGCGATTCAATCTTTGCCCCTCACAGTCGCCAGTTACATACAACGGCCGGTTGTGATCGGCGGTGCCAGTCAACAGGTCTTCATCAGTAAAGTGGATGCCCGTTGAACGGCTGTTGACGTATGCCGTCTCATGTAACTGCTTTTCAGCAAAGTAGGCCTGGAATTGCTCAGGATTTTGGAGCGCGTATATTAATATGTCGCGCATATCCTTCGACATCATCAATGCATCAAAGACACTAAGCAAGGCTGGGATCTTACGGAGATGCGCCAGCACATTATAATCTCCTACCGTGAGTTTTGACTTTACACGTGTGGGTATGCCATTTTCTGGCTCTTTACTCGTGCTTTTGGTCTTTGCGACATTTCGATCAGACTCTTTTGGAGGTTGGCGTTCAGGGATATAGGTGCCCGAACGTAGAACGACTTGACATTCCGTCTGTTCTTTTTCCGAGGTAGTGGCCTCATTACCTTCTTCGGGATAGAATAGACTCCCGGGAAAGTGTGTGTCTTCTTCAGAATCGCTATTATGATGAATTGCATGGCACCATTCTTTTTGGTTAGGCGCGGAACGGGTGTATTTGCGAGGATTTGATTGCCCTTCCTCCCCATTCTCTATTTTAAAAGAGCGTTTTCGGCCATCGGCGGGCCTACTTTCTTTCCTTGACTCAGGATTTGTTGACCCTCTCTTTGGGTTTACAACGGAGAAATTCCTGGCTTGAGTAGAAACGGCCTGAGACTCACCACCTCTTTCCTCACTTGTGGTTTCAATCGTCAGCCTTTCTTCGTGGCCGCAATCTTGCCATGCTATGCTTTCCAGCCTCTCTTTGTCTTCTATGTTTACTAAAAAGACATTGGGAGGTTTCCTTCGGGCTTGACCCGGCCGAAATGCCTCATTTCTGGATTGATGCTCATGAGAAACTATGATCACCATGTCCTCTTTCGGGCGTCTTGAAGATGAGTTTCCCTCGTATCGGGTAAACCCTGAAGTGTTCTTCTTCGTCATCAGCATAGGGTGCCAGACGAGAGACCCGCCTCTTCTTTCGGGCTTGATCAGGAACAGTGATAACCAGTCCTTTGCTTGACTTTAATGGCTCAGGGTTTAGTTTTGGCCCTAGCCTGTCAAATACAGTTGTGCTTGAGGCTTGGGGTTTTATCTTTGGCCCCAGCCTTTTAAACGCGCTTTCACTCTCGATACCTTTCGAGAGAGCGGCAGTTTTGAATGCAGCCCGTGTTTTGGGCTTAGCCACCCTTATATAGGTGGATGGTGTCTGACTTGTTTGGGTCAGACGAGATTTTGGGATCCATGTTTGTTTGGTCCCTGGTGCCCGTTCATATGGGCGGTTCCCCGATTCCCGGGGGAAATGGACCCGTCTCCCTTGGACTTGAGAGGCAGAAGCTTGAGATTTGTTTCGGCGCTGTTGTTTACGCGCCTTAAGAGCTTGGTGAGTCTCGTATAGAGACTTGCCTAGGTTGGCCTGTTTGAGGCCTGAGGGTCTTCCCGAATCGGTCGAGAAGTTTTGATTTTGGCGAGGTTTTGGTTGTGGAACCTCCCAAACGCTTCGGATACGAGCGGTTGGAGAGTTCCTTTTCACAATCCTTGGAGACAGGAAGATTTGGCTCAGCCACCAACTCATCTTGGTAGGCTTGGAGAGCCCGTTTCTTGGTGACCTTTGGGGCCACCGGTGTGGAGAGGGTCGGCGAGACTTTCTTCTCAGAACGGTGTCTCCTGGGGCGCTGAGGTTTGGGAGGAAGCGCCATGATTTTATTATCGACCCCCTTCTGGGTAATCCTGAAGGAGACCTCTTCATCATCTTCGACCAGAGTTGGTGTCAGTGATGGTGGAGTAGGAAGAACGATCATTTGGGGAAAGTCCCCAAACGAGAACACCATGTGGCCCGCCTCATTGAGGGAGACGGGGACAGCGATCGCAAACGGAGAATTCGCTCCAGACATCATTTCCTGAAAA
Organism: x Bolboschoenoplectus mariqueter; assembly: GCA_037678475.1. Taxonomy (NCBI): domain Eukaryota; kingdom Viridiplantae; phylum Streptophyta; class Magnoliopsida; order Poales; family Cyperaceae; genus x Bolboschoenoplectus; species x Bolboschoenoplectus mariqueter. The sequence goes on along the minus strand of CM075236.1, from coordinate 1,173,942 downwards.
ATATAAACTCCACAAATCAATTAGCCATATTTCATGCAAAATTTAATATATATATATATTTTGATCCATATATTTAATTATTTTAGCCTAAGAGATGAGAGGAGAAAGATAAGTCCCACCGGGCGTGCCAGAACCTGTGCGGCCCTTTTTCGCGGCCCACGCGCGAGGCATCGGCGTCCTCGCTCACGGGGGAAGAAGGTGCAGGTACATCCCTGCGCGTGTTTGTGCGCTCAAGGACTTATTATTTTAGGTGATTGTGGGAACTTTTATTTTCCGACGGGCGCAAGCCCCCGCCGTTAATTACCCCGGCTCTCGCCTCGGGAACCTCTGATTAATGGGCTAAACTAATCAAAATATATGGATCAGATTTGTGGCTTTATTTCTTCCTTCCAATTTATTATAATACATGTTTGAAATAACCCAAAGGTGTAACTTTGGTTAATAAGACTAAAGACGTATGATCTAAAGTCAGAGAAACGTATAATTTCTCGTAGATCGGATATCGAGGACGTATAATCCTATTGATCTCGCGGAGTTCGAATATGAAGCGCACTGCCAACTCGATGCTCAAGGAACCAGAGATGTTTGATCTCTAGAAAGGTTCATGTCAAAGACAAGGACGTATAGTCCTAAACAGTCTATTGAACTTCCAAATCCCGAATCTGAAGCGCTATGCCAATTCGAAACCTGGGAAAATTGGAGAATCGGGAACATATAATTCTTTATCGATTTCCAAAATGAAGTACATTAAACCTGAAGCGCACTGCCAGTTTAATGTTCTCGAAACATGATTTGATATGATTTGATATGTTGGTATGTTTTTACCAAGTTTTGGACTTATCTGCATATTTGGCATATTTGGCCAGAGATTTGGACATATTTGCATATTTGAAATATTTTACCAAGGGTTTGGACATATTTGTATATTTGGCATGTTTGGCCAGAAATTTGGGCGTATTTGCATATTTGACATGTTTGGTCAAATGTTTGGGTTTATTTGCATGTTTAACATGTTTGATCAAAAGTTTGGTCAATTTTGCATATTTGACATGTTTGGTCAAATGCTTGGGTTTATTTGCATGTTTGACATATTTGGTCAAATATTTGGACATGATTGTATTTTTGACATATTTGGTCAAATATTTGGGTATATTTGCATATTTGACATGTTTGGTCAAAGATTGAGTCATATTTGTATTTTTGACATATTTGGTCAAATATTTGGGTATATTTGCATATTTGACATGTTTGGTCAAATATTTGGACATGATTGTATTTTTAACATATTTGGTCAAATATTTGGGTATATTTGCATATTTGACATGTTTGGTCAAATATTTGGGTATATTTGCACATTTGACATGTTTGGTCAAATATTTGGGCATAATTGTATTTTTGACATATTTGGTCAAATATTTGGGTATATTTGCATATTTGACATGTTTGGTCAAATATTTGGGTATATTTGCATATTTGACATGTTTGGTCAAATATTTGGGTATAATTGTATTTTTGACATATTTGGTTAAATATTTGGGTATATTTGCATATTTGACATGTTTGGTCAAATATTTGGGCATAATTGTATTTCTGACATATTTAAATATTTTTGATTTGTTTTGTCAGCATATAACATATTTTAATCATTTTTTGAATATTTTGATTTGTTTTATCAAAATATAGCATAATTTGATGAAATTTCTAATGTTTTGATTTGTTTTATCATAACATGACATAATTTAATTATTTTTGAATATTTTGATTTGTTTTATCATAATTTGATTATTTTGAATATTTTGATTTGTTTTATCATAATTTGATTATTTTGAATATTTTGATTTGTTTTATCAAAATATAGCATGATTTGATTATTTAAAATATTTTTGATTTGTTTATGACATATTTTAATTATCCTTGAATATTTTTATTTGTTTTATCAAAATATACATAATTTGATTATTTTGAAAATTGTTGATTTGTTTTATCGTAACTTTCACTTATTTTTAAATATCCTATTTGGTATTTTGAATTTATTTTTGTACATATATCATATATTTTGAATTTTGTTTTAATAATAATAAAAAAAAAGGAAAATAAAATCCAAATTGGCATTTTATAGTCTTAAAAATATTCATAAGTGAAATCATGATTTTTGATATATTTTTCATAATTTTTGGGCTTGAGAAATCATTTTTATTTGATGTTTAAAGTTTATTTTCAAAACAGATTAATATGGGCCGTCAGATTTAGGCCCACGCATCAAGATCTGAACTTAAGTTCAGTTTTTAAAGCATCTTTTAAACTGGGCCGTTGGATCTCTGGCGCGCATCAAGCCTTCTCTGGGCTGTTTGAATTTCATCAAGATTCGCACTTTGAGGTGCATCAATATTCGTGCTCATCCTCTCCGACACTGATCGAGGCCCTGCCGGCGTCGGATCTTCGATCGGAGGGCATGGTTGGCATCGCCGGAGCATGGGGAGTCCATCAGTGGTGGTCTCGGCGGCGGCGGCGGCCTGGATCGTCGGAGATGGGGGTAGCTACTTGGTTTCGGTTGGGAAGTTGGCTGAGATGAAATTTTGAGGAATTTGAGCTTATTTTTGACAAATTAACTCGATTTCTTTGTCGTATGGCATCGCCAGAACATGTTTAACAAGTTTTTGAGGTTTAATTTGGGTTTAATCCATCAATTTTGCAGCTTTGGCCATTTGGTACCAAACTGGTTTCGGGGCATTGGTACCAAATGGTATTTCATGGCTTTTCCTTGCAATTTTCTTCCAATTAACCCTCCAGACAGTGCCGTTTAGTATGTTTGAACATGTTTGGATGATCAATTTCATCAATTTAGATGTGCATTGTCCTTTATGCACATTGGGTCATTTCTGGTTTTATTTCCAATTTGGTTTTCCTTTGATTTCTGTACATTCTTCTCAAATTGCATGTTTAAGTATGTTTATTTGGGTCAATTGTATGCTTTGGAAAGGTTTTATACTAGATTTGCAGGTGAATTTCGTTTGTATGTAAGTTAATTTCATTTTTTTCCTTTTTTGGTATTTATTCCAGAATTAACTCAGTTCTGATTTTTACAGATCCAACTTCAAAAATTCATAGAAAATCACAGAAAATACCAAAAATGGTAAAACTTGGTGAGTGACTGCATTAAGGCTTATTTTGTATGCCTATGAAATTTCAAGCTAATTGAATAATCAGAAAGCATGTTTCTTGTATTTTCACCAGAATGGACAGAAATGCCCTTTCAGATATGTTAAAAATCAAATTTGGCTTAACCTATGGATTAAAGCCTGGTTTAATTATTCTAAACCCTTTAAAACATCACATGAGATGTCATAAAGGTGAATTAATCAAGAAAATCTGGATTTTTTGAATCAAAAGAAGAATGAACTTCTCAGTTTGACCCAAAGTTGACTTTTTTGGAGTTTTTGACAGATGAGATTGTAAAATTCATAACAATTCACAGAAAATTCCAAAAATTATAAAATTTATGTGGTAAGTTGATATAAACCTAATATACATGACTGTGAAATTTCATAAGAAATTAACAACCAGGCTGAGAGATATGGATTGATCTCTCAGCTGGCCAGAAACAGGAATTCACTGGACTCAAACCAGTATTGATGTTTATTGCTTTTCCATTGCTCAATTATGAACTTGAGCTATTAAGCACATCAGAGAACATGAAGGAAAGAACTAAAAGGAAAATAAAACCAATTTGTACCAAAATATCATATATTATAACAAATTGAAATACAATACTCATATAAAACATGGGATTTTGTTTTTCCATGGAATTTTGACAGCATAACAGCTTGTATAAAGCCATTATTGAGCTTTACATAGCTACTGCACATGTGCACAGAGCTTGAGAGAGAAAGGGGATGAACATGTGCCCATCCCCATGAAACCAGATTGGCATGTGCCAATTGGTTAGAGTATACTGTCAAATTCCATGGTGAACTCACCATGTGAGCTCCTGAGACTCAAGCTCAGCCACCAATTGAGCTCTGAAAGGAGGGAGGCACATGTGCACCTCCCCAGCCAGAGGCTAGCCATCTCACCCAGCAAGGTGAGACTGGCTCCTTGAGCTCAATTGGGACTGAGCCAAGCTCAAGGCTTGGCTCTTCTATCCCTTACCTAGCTATTCAGAGCTTGATCTCTTCTCAGCTAAGCTTTCTTTTTGTGGAAATTGGGTGGAGTTTTGATTTTGGCAGAGTTTCAGCTATGTTGCTCTCTCCTCTTTCTTCTTCTTCACTGGGGGTCTATTTATAGCCCAGAGGGCATGGTTTAAGCCTCAGGGCTGAGCTGGCATCATCCCAGCCCTTGGTTTGATCAAGTGGCCAGGATTGGGCCAGCCAGGCCTGTGCTGGCCTGAGGCTTGTCCTTGGAAGATTCCTCCAGCTAACTGGCGCTCAGAGCTCTCCATTGAGGTGCCTACACGTGTCCCTGACACAGGCCTGGGGAGAGAGAAGGAGCCGTTGGCTTTGTCTTCTTCCTTGGGTCAGTGTGTCATGCCTTTCGGGTGTGAGCATATCCCGAATATTCCTTGGCCTTGCTGGCGCTTGACATGTCACCAAGGTGTCACTGAGTGTGCCCAACGTGTCAATTTGGCTGCTTGAGTGCTGAGTTGTGTCAATTGACCACCCCCAGATCAGACTTGAGTGCCAAGTGGTGCACCTGTCAATTGAGTGCTTTTCACTCCAAATTGACACTTCAGGCAGCGTCGTGGAAGCATCTCGGAGCTCCCCCAGGTGTTGGCTTGGCCTCTCGAGCTCTCAATTGCCCTGTCACCTTCAAGGTCGAGGTACTTTCTCATTCGATTTTCTCCTTGTTTACTTTACTATTTTCAATGCTGTTTGTGGCATTGAATTCCCCTTAAGGTGTAGATTAAGTCCCTAAAAATGGTTTAAGCCAACTCGCGTTGTACACCTAGACTCCATTTTCGAAGCTCCACTGAGCTCTGGAGCTCGAGGAGGAAGAAAGGAGGGAGAGAGAGAGAAATTCAAAAGGTTTCTCTCGCTTGGGTTGGGTGCACGTGAACCGTGCTTTAGTTTCGGGCTTGTCAGAGGGAGGGAGCGCTTGCACCGCGCTCACCTTTCTTTCCCTTCTTTTCTTTTCGCTGGCCAAAATAACTCTGGACGCTGGGCCCCCTTGGCAGTGAGACTGAAGGAGAGGGGCCCAGTCGTCAGGTTTAATGAGACACAGCCCCAGCGAAAAACTGAGGGTTGGGCTGTGGGCTTGGTCCTTGTGCACCAAAACGTATTGTCAGTGGTATGGTGCATGTGTACTGAGTCCACGCAAAGCGCCTTTAACACTTTGTGTGTATGACAGGCGGGTCCCAAGGGCAGAAGTCGTGTTTGAGCTCCCCAGATTGCACCCAGAGTGTTGCACATCCCCCAAATTGCACCCAGAACTATCTCCAGTTCTGATTTTTGGTATTTTCTTTATATTTTTTTTATTTTATTTTATTCTTCATGAAAAAAAAATCCATGAAAAATTACTGAAAAATCACAGAAAATATATTCCATGATTCTGTTATTTTGGGTAATATTTTTGGTACTTTTGGGTGTGAAATTAGGCATTAATTTCACTTAAATCATTAATTGTATATGATTAGGCATATTAATCTTATACAATTAATATTTTGGCATGATTATCCCAAAGAATCATTTTTTAATTCCAAGGGATAATATTTGGGGCATTTTTCATGAATGAAATTCATGATTTTTGGATTTGGCATGTTTAATTATATGAAATTGTTTCTTGATTTCATATAATTAGGGTTTTGTGCATAGATTTTTTTTGCACACATGTGTATATATTTTTTGAAGGGGGTTTGGTATGATTATTTCATGAAATTATTTTTTAATTTCAAGAAATAATTTTGGGATTTAATAAATCATGAGATTGGACATAATTTCATGATTTAATATTTGACATGGCTATTTCATGAAATTGTTTCTTTAATTTCAAGAAATAATTTTATGAAATTGAACATAATTTCATAATTTCAAATCTTTGGTATAAAAATCACATGAAATTATATCATTAATTTCATGCAATTTAATTTGTGTATTTTTCTGGCAACTTTTAAACAGCAAACAGAAATACAGGTCATGACTAACCAATTCAGCTCCTAAAACACATATAAATAATAAATAAATATATTCAAAAGCTTTTGTGTGAATTTTGAGGATATTTCAAAATGAGGCCAAATCGATTACAAACGTGTATAAACATGTTCAAAACAGTTTTCAGTACATTTTAATGCAATTTGAGGAGAAATATTTGTCAATCCATCTAATTTAATTTCAAAAACACATATAAAAAACTATATGAACATATTCAGAAGTTTGTGTGCGAATTTTGATGATATTACAAACAGGAATGTGGCCAAATTGATTAGAAATGTGTATAAACATGTTAAAAACAGTTTTCAATACATTTGAATCAATTTGACGTGAAATAGGTCATAATAACCAATTTAGCTCCGAAAACACAAATAAACAGTAAATAAACAAATCCGGCAGCTTATATGCTTATTTTGATGATGTTCAGAAATGAGGCAAATTGATTAAAAACGTATTAAAAAACGTTTTCAATGTATTTTAATGCAATTTGAGGTGAAATATAGATCATAACTAACCAATTTAGCACCAAACATACATATAAACAATACATGAACTTATTCGGAAGCTTATGCGCGAATTTTGTTGAAATTTCAATAAAAAATGAGGCCAAATTGATTAAAAAACGTATAATAAATATGTTCAAAATAGAAGCATTTTAATTTAATTTGAGGTGAAATTATAGGTCATAACTGACCAATTTAGCTCCGTAAATACATATAAACAATAAAAAAAACATATCGGGCAGCTTATTTGCGAATTTTGATGATATTTCAATCAGAAATGATGCCAAATTAATTAAAAACGTGTATAAACATGTCCAATATCGTTTTCAATGCATTTTAATCCAATCTGAGGTTAAGTATAGGTCATAACTAATTAATTTGGAACCAAAATCACATATAAACACTAAATAAACATATCTGACAGCTTACGAATGAATTTTGATGATGTTTCAATAAGAAATTATGCCAACTTGATAGAAAACGTGCATAAACATGTTCAAAACTGTTTTCAATGCATATTAAAATAATTTGAGGTGAATATAGATAATAACTAGTCAATTTAGCTCCAAAAACGTACATAAACACTAATCATGTACGGCAGCTTATGTGTAAATTTTGATGACATTTTAAACAGAAATGAGGCCAAATTGATTAAAAATGTGTATAAACAAGTTCAAAATCGTTTTCAATACATTTTAATTGAATTTGAGGGGAAATATAGGTCATAACTAACCAATTTAGCTCTGAAAATATAAACAATAAATAAACATATCCGACTGCTTATGTGCTAATTTTGATGATATTTCAATTAGAAATAAGGACAAATTGATTAGAAAACGTCTATAAGCACGTTAAAAAACGTTTTCAATGTATTTAAATGCAATTTGAGGTGAAATATCGGACATAACTAACCAATTTAGCACCAAACATACATATAAACAATAAATGAACTTATCTGGAAGCTTATGTGAGAATTTTGTTGAAATTTCAGTAAGAAATGATGCCAAATTGATTAAAAACGTGTATAAACATTTTCAAACTGTTTTCAATACATTTTAATGCAATTTCAGGTGAAATATAGGTCACAACTAACCAATTTAGCTCCGAAAACACATAGAAACACTAAATAAACAAATCCGACAGCTTTTGTGTGAATTTTGATGATATTTAATCAGAAATGATGCTAAATTAATTAAAAACGTGTATAAACATATTCAAAACAGTTTTCAATGCACTTTAATACAATTTGAGGAGAAATATAGTTCATAACTATCCAATTTAGCTTCTAAAATACATATAAACACTAAATAAACATACCCGGAAACTTATGTATGAATTTTGATGATATTTCAATCAGAAATGATGCCAAATTGATTAAAAATTTGTATGACCATGTTCAAAAGCGTTTTCAATGCATTTTAATGCAATCTGAGGTTAAAAAATAAATATATTGACAGCTTATATATGAAATTTGATGATATTTTCAATCAGAAATCATGCCGATCCGGTAAAAAAAACGTGCATAAACATGTTCAAAACTGTTTTCAATGCATTTTAAAGCAATTTGAGGTAAATATAGATCATAAGAAATCAACTTAGCTCCAAAAATATACTAAACACTATATAAACATGTATGGCATTTTATATGTGAATTTTGATGACATTTCAAATAGAAATGAGGCCAAATTGATTAAAAATTTGTATAGACAAGTTCAAAACCGTTTTCAGGTATTTCAATGCAATTTTAGGTGGAATATAAGTCATAACTAACCAATTCAGCTAGGGAATCACATATAAACAGTAAATAAATATATCCAACATCTTATGTGTGAGTTTTCCTCATATTTCAATATGGAATAAGGCAAAATTGATTAAAAACACGTATAAACATGTTAAAAATTATTTTTCAATGCATTCTAATGTAATTTTAGGTAAAATATAAATCATAACTAACCAACTTAGCTTCAAAAGCACACATAAACCATAAATAAACATATATTACATCTTATGTGTGAATTTTGATGACATTTCAAACAGAAATGAGGTCAAATTGATTAAAAATGTGTATAAACAAGTTCAAAACTGTTTTCACTGCAATTTAATGCAATTTTAGGTGAAATATAAGTCATAGCTAATCAATTCAGCTCTGAGAACACTTATAAATAATAAATAAACATATCCGACATCTTATGTGCGAGTTTTCATGATATTTCAAGCTGAAATGAGGCCAAATTGATTAAAAATGTGTATAAACATGTTAAAAACTGTTTTCAATACATTTTAATACAATTTGAGGTGAAATATAGATCATAACTAACCAATTCAGCTTTTAAAACACATATAAATAATAAATAAATATATCTGAAAGCTTTTGTGTCAATTTTGATGATACTTCAATGGGAACTGTGGCCAAATTGATTAAAAACGTGTATAAACATATTCAAACCGTTTTAAATGTATTTTGTTGCAATCTCAGGTGAAATATAGCTCATAACTGACCAATTTAGCTCATAAAACACATATAAACACTAAATAAACATATCTGGAAGATTATGCGGGAATTTTGATGATATTTCAAACAGAAATGAGGCCAAATTGATTAAAAATGTCTATAAAAATGTTCAAAACCATTTTCAATACATTTTAATGCAATTTGAGGTGAAATATATATCATAACTAATCAATTCAGCTCCAAAAACACATATAAATCCTAAATAAACATATATGGCAGCTTATGGTGAGTTTTGATCACATTTCAATCAGAAATGACGCAAAATTGATAAAAAACGTGCATAATCATTTTCGAAATTGTTTTCAATACAATTTAATACAATATGAGGTGAAATATTTTGCTCCAAAAACATTGATAAACAATAAATGAACATATCAGCCATCTTTTTTGTGAATTTTGATGATATTTCTATCAAAAATGAGGCCAAATTAATTAAAAACGTGTATAAAAATGTTCAAAGCCGTTTTCAATACTTTGAATGCAATTTGAGGTAAAATACATATCATAACTAATTAATTTAGCTTCAAAAATACATACAAACATTAAATAAATATATACGACTCCTTATGTGTGAATTTTGATGAGATTTCAAACAGAAATGAGGTCAAATTGATTAAAAATGTATATAAACATTTTCTAAACCGTTTTCAATGCATTTTAATTCAATTTAAGGAGAAATATAGGTCGTAACTAATTAATTTTGCTCTAAAAACATAGATAAACACTAAATAAACACATCTGACAGCTTATGTGTGAATTTTGATGATATTTCAATCAGAAATTATGCAAAATTGATTAAAAACATATATAAACACGTTCAAAACTCTTTTCAATGCATTTTAAAGCAAATCGAGGTAAATATAGATCGTAACTAACCAATTTAACTCCAAAAATGTATATAAACACTAAATAAACATATATGGAAGATTTTGTGTGAATTTTGATGATATATCAATAAAAAAACAAGGCAAAATTGATTAAAAACGTGTATAAACAAGTTCAAAACCTTCAATGCATTTTAATATAATTTGAGGTCAAATAGTGGTCATAACTTAGCAATTTAGTTTCAAAAACACATATAAACACTGTATAAACATATCCAAAAGCTTTTGTGTGAATTTTGTTGATTTTTCAATCAGAAATGAAGCCAAATTGATTAAAAATGTGTATGAAAATGTTCAAAAATGTTTTCAATGTATTTTAACGCCATTTAAGGTGAAATATCGGTCATAACTAGAAAATTTGGCTCCGAAAATATATATAAACAATAAATGAACATGTCGAGCAGCTTAATGTAATGATAATATTCCAAAGAGAAATGAGACAAAATTAATTAAAAACATATTTAAAAGTGTTATTAATACATCTTAATGCAATTTGAGGTGAAATATAGGTCGTAACTAACCAATTTAACTCCAAAAACATGAGAAAAATAATAAATGAACATATCTGGCTGGTTATGTTGGATTTTGATGATATTTCAAACAGAAAAGAATTCAAATAGTTTAAAAATGTGTATAAACAATTTCAAAAGTATTTTCAATGCATTTTTAATGTAATTTTAGGTGAAATATAAGTAAGCATAACTAATCAATTTAGCTTCAAAAATACATATAAAAAAATAAATATATCCAGTAGCTTTTTTGTGAATTTTTATGATATTTCAGTTAGAAATGTGGTCGAATTTTTAAAAAATGTGTACAAACAATAAACAAAATTATACATATAAATAATTGGTTAAAAATGTGTTTAAACTCAAATATGTACTGCAACACGTTTATAGGTGAAATACTCATATAAACAATTTATAAAACACGTTTGAAGCATAAAATTCCATTAGAAAATTTTTTAAATGCATTTTAATGATTCTCTTTATGTTTTCAGTCAATTTAAAACTCATTTGAGCTCATAAAATCACCAAAAATTCACATAAAATACTTAAAAATTAAAACTATATTTTAAAACCTACTACCAAATTCATGGTGATATTTTCCAGTTCTAACATAATAGATATTTTAAACTACTAACCCATGTTCTTGGTGATATTTTTTCCGGGTTTAATATAACAGATATTTTTTATTCAATTTAAATCTGAAAAATTAAAGCTATATTTTAAAACACTTTTTAAAGTAAAAAAATCGAATTACAAGCAAACCCTATTCCGAAAATTTTTAATATAAAAAAAATAATAAATCAAATTAAAAATGTAAGAAAATGAGAAAAAAAATACGGGATTTAGATAAAATGGACCAGGATTACGTTTCCATAAAACTGGGCTTGTGACTGGAGTAGTGGCCCCAGGGCTTGGGATTGTGATTGGGAGTAGCAGTTCCAGGGACTGGAACCATGACCGGAAGAAATGGTCTCAGAGATTCTTTTTAATTTAAATTATTTTCGAACCATTGCTTTTTTTGATGTAAACTTTTCTGAAAGCGAGGTGCCAGTCACGGTCCCAGACTCTAATACTGCTACTCTTAGCCATGATGTCAGGCCCTGAAATTGCTACTCTCAATCACAGTCCTAATTCTCTAAAAACATAACTCCTAACAGCGTGTTGCCTAAATCTCACATTTTTCTATCATTTTCCGTACTTTTTAATTTGATTTATCATATTTCTTATATAAAAAAATTTCGGAACCCTATTTCAAAAGCCCAAAATTAAAGAGAGGAGGGGGGAAAAACACAAAATAGGTGCGGTGGCCCATTATCCAACGTTACATTCTTCCATCAAAGGTAATTGCCTACTACCAAAATGCTCCTGACAATGACAGTCTCGTCTATCTATTCTTGCGAATTCTTGCTTCTCTTCCCTTCTCCTCTCTTGTTGCTCCTCTAACATCGAAATTCAACCAGTCTAAGAACTGTGACCGATCTCATGAGCAAAACAGTAGGAATGTTTCGTGCGCCACTTCCACCTTCTCTTCTTAGCGGGTTTCAGGTTGGCAATCGAGGAAGATGCATGAGCATTAGTTGTGATTGCGCCGGTGCACGGGGTACGCATGGACCGGACTGGGCGTCTCAACCCTCAGCATCGCCGTACCAAATCCTCGGCGTGGACCCGGTCCACTGCTCCCTAGCAGATCTCAAAGCTGCTTTCCGTGCAAGGGTAATAATACTACTTGGTAATTGTTATTGTCAAGTATCACGTCGCAATTTTTTTGTAGTGGTGTTATTTTTAGCGTCTCCTTTTTACTTTTTTTTTTTTCAATAGTCTTTCAAGAAATTGCTTCACTATTTCTTGATCGATAATTGTGAACGTTTCAGAAGTATCAGTAGGTTTAAATCACTGCATAAGTTTAATGCTTTTACTGGTAACATTTCATTATTAGAATGAGATCAGATAATAAGATCTGTACCTGTGATTAGGTTCAACAACTGATCAATTTTATATTGATAATTAATATAATTTGGATTACAGGTTAAGGAGTTCCATCCAGATGTGTACAAAGACAGCAAAAAGGCAGATGTGTTGATAAGACGTGTAATCGAGGCTTATCAGGTAATGGACTGTGGTTAGTAATTGTTTACAGGCTAAAAACATTTATCTATGCTTTTCGGCAATGAAAACTGAACTGAAACTTGATATACTGGCACAGATTCTTTCAGCTAGCAAAGAAGGGGTAAATGATAAAGGGTATGCTATCTGCCACGAGCTCAGAATAAGCACCTGCTTAGTTATAGATGATTTGTACAGTGTACACCAATGACAGCTTTTGGTTTTTATCAGTACATGCCGTGACCCATTTGAGGAGCCAGAGTGTGAGGCCTGTGATGTCTTTGTTAATGAAACTTTATGCATTGGCAAAGGTACTTTTATGCAATTTGACTTCCTTTTTCATCTTTTAGTCAATATATCATATATGAATATGTCTTTCCTTGAACAGCATCAATATATTAATTTGTACTCACTTAGAAATATATATGAACATCGTCTTATTAGGTTAGCTTCTTAATTCCTGATTACTCCAAGTAAGGTTGTTAAATAACGATTTATCAGAGTGGTGTCAATGTTCATTAACTAATCTGTATTATCTCCAAACTATTCTGGTTTATTAAGTTGTTAAACTTCAATTTTATTATTGACGGAATTATGTATTGTACCTTTTTTTTTGGCTGGAACAGGATGCCCATATTCTTGTGTGAAAAGAGCACCTCATGCTTTCTCATTTAGTATGGAGACTGGAACAGCTCGTGCTACATCACAAGGTTCAGAGCCCCTTGATTCGGTTTAGAAAATACTGAAAGCTTAGATCATGTGTTTTTGCACTGATATTGAGCTTTTCTGTTGTTATCTTTTAAACACTTTTATATAAAGCATCAAGCTAGTTCAGATCTAGGCAGTATTCTTTTTGTCAAGGACTAGAAAGATACTAGGCAGATCTATTTGGATCATGAGTCTCTAGCTCGGACATGACCTGCCAACTTGACTATTGCTATTAACCAGTCTTGATGGTTCTAGTCTGTGCTATTCTCTCTGTGTGTTTGCTGGAGGGGGAGGGGGTGAGAGAAGAAAGTGATGTTTTGCTTTGGTTAGCTGCACATAAGAAATCCTCTTGATCCAATATACTGGCTTGGGTGGGATCATACAGCCCAATGGGGACAGCTTGCAAAATAGCTAATACCTTTGAGATCATGTGTTTGCTTTGACATTGAGATTTGTTCTTTTTATTTAGCAAACTTTGTACCAAACAGTGGGCTTGTTAAGGTCTTGAGTTTTTCGTTTTGCTAAAAATTAGAAGGAAATACTAGAAAAACTAATTCCAATCATGAAAATGACCTGAACCGAACCTTCTGACTCCATCATTGCTGTTAACCAGTATTGATTGGTTAGGGTCCAAACTTAACTCTCATTTGTTCAGAGTATGAGGGTGCTTGTGTGTGTGTGAACACCAATCTCACAGGTCTTTTGTGCAGGGCATGGTGATGATTACCAGGTGCAGCTTGCTGTAGGACAGTGTCCCAGGAGATGCATTTACTATGTCACACCTTCTCAGCGTGTTATTTTGGAGGATCTTCTTGAAAGGTAAAGTTTGCCTTGGAACTTGTGCTAGAGATCACAAATGTTCAGATTGCGTTAAATGAGGGTTTATTGAAATTTTTGGTCTTGGGTCATTTTGACGGATCATTTTGAGATTCATTCAGTTGGGTTTGAGAAGCCTCTGGTTTGTAGATATTTGTCTCTTTGTTGCTTACAATGGAGCTCTGCTGAGGTCTAACAACAGGTTGATTGCATTTGGGTCAAGTCAGTTTCAGGTTGGTTATTTTTCAATGACATTGGTTCAGGTTCCGACTCAGGTCTGGGCATAACAATGGTCATACAAAATTTGGTATGGTACAATCTTGAAATTTTTTTGCTCATTGTTTGGTATAAAACAATTTGGAGATATTGTTTGCAGATTGTTTCTGTAATATGCTGCTACAAAACAGCTGTTAGGTTCAGTATGTTTTAGGTAGATGCCATAGCTGTCAATATTGATATGGCCGTGCCAGCTGGTACTTGGTGATCAGAAAATTTTTACGCCTTTCATTTTCTTTTTCTTTTTTAATTTTAGTCTTGTAATGTTTCCTTTTCGGTTTGTAGGGTTATACTTGCGCCATATGATCTGGGCGAGGCAGCTTTGCTGGACTCATTAATTTCCACTGCATATTTTGAGAACAAGAGATACCAAGGCCCCAGGAGTACATTCTGATTGATAGTAAATAATGGAAGTACTTATGTTCTGAAACGATGAAAAAAACAATGCTGGTGTTTTATTTAAATTAATTTTAAACTCAATTTAGACGTGTAGTTAAATTCATCTATAATAGTATTAATCTTGGGCGTCCTTTTCTGTAGATGAACAGTATAAGCAATAGTGAAGTGATTGGGGTGGTCCATTTACCTTCAAATGTTTATTGACCTTTGATGGTTTGCCTTTGTTTTGATCTCCCTTTCATGCCCCCACCTCTCCCTTTTTCTCTCTCTCCATTTTGCAAATTCCCCAACACGTCACCCGAGGCAAGAAGAGAAAATTAACCATCTCCGATGCATATCATACATTTCCGACTAAGTCTTCTGTATCAGGCTGCACTACCAACTCCAGAACTAGGAGCTCTATATTTCGAGACTCCTTGGGTGGATGGCATCCCCTCTTCTCTGTGCTTAAACCCTAGCCTTCATCATTATCTTCAGTTCGATCTCACAGTTATGTGCATAAGTTCATCTCTATTCTTCCTCTTTCTTTATCTCGCTTCGCATGGCATTGCTATTGTATTGAACTCAATCATTGATTTTCTTCTGCCACTGTTGCAGAGATGGTGGCAATTTGACCTGATCCTCGCCTCAATTACTACTCCCATAACTCGCAAGTGTAAAAGTATAGTGAAATTGATGATTATGTGATTTGGAGAAGAATAAATGCTTGGATTTAAAAAAAAATTATTTTGTTATCTCAGAAATATGAATTCCTTCTAACGACAGTTAATCGCTATGTAGTTGACTTTTGTGATTTTCCAACTCAATAGCGTGCTGCTCTCACAAAGGCATGAACGTTTTTGCCAAAATTTTCTAAATGGAGAAGGTATAGTATGTACTATGAAATTTGATTCCTTGAATTTTTTTGGGTTTTGATTGATCTACAACAAGATACCAAATTGGAGTTGTCTGTGTGTTCAGGATTTAATTTTGATACTGTGTTACTGATGACAAATTTTTGTTTGATCTCATACCGGATGCATCTTATATTTTTCTCTTTTATCAACTCATATGCACATATTTAATATAGAGTTTGTACGAACTGGACGCCAAATGGATTTCTAATGTATGATAGGAGCAGCTGAACAAAGGGAATTGGTGTTTATATACAAATAATGTATGTCACATGATTTGGCTGGTAGAATGGAAGTCATTTTCTTTATATGTAATCTTGGTTTTGTAGAATTGGTGGTGATGCAGCAAGTTCCATGTACTCTTCTGAAAGGATGTGACCTTCCACATGCTTCAATTATTTTTCTCCTGTAGAAGTTTTAGGTTTTTTTTGTGTAAGCTTCACTGTGCAGGCACCACATGGATGATGTATACTTTTGTTTTGTTTTTCTTTTCTATTATCACTATCTATGATAACCTCCATTAGTTTAACTTACATATGAAAGAAAAGTTGGACCCTGCGCATGAAATTCATGGGTGTTGCCTTATTTTTCATATGGTAGAGTTGACAGGAGTTTTGATAAAATGAGACCACATTGCTGGAGATATACAAAGGTTAGAATCGGCAAATGCCCCCATATTTATCTTGAGTGCTTTTATTAACAATAAATGAAAATTATTAGGCTAATCCTATTTCTAACTGCAGCCATGGTAATGAAATTTGTATTAAGGTCACTTACTTTGATTGGTGCAATGATAGTCTCATTAGCAATTTTCATCATTATCTCTTTGTTTTATGTTTTATTGATTGCAGTTTCCTAATGATGTTTTTAAATTGTAAGAATTAAGGTTTTTATTGTCTTTATTTCATTCCCTTCGCATCATATTGATTGGAGCATTTGATGATATTGGATTATTCTTATTTGTGTAGAACATATTACAAGTTGCAAGGGGGTACGTAAATTTAGCACATCTTTGATACATTTCCTCTTCATTTCCAATGGGTTAGTTGTCTTTTCTTTTTGCCAAATTCTTAAATATTGCAATTAGATTCAGTGTTTACCAGTACATGTTCTGATTAAGAATTTTTCTTGAATAAACATTCTGATAGAAAATATTGATATTCTGTTAGCTGTTTTAACACAGTTTTTACAAAACATAAGAATATGCTGTTGGAGGTCCTGATTTCAACATAGCAGTTGGTATATTTCATTGCCGTTTGCATTTATTAACCATCAACCTGTCCCATGAGTTTGTCTTTCTTTCTTCTGTTTCACCAGGTGAAATCTTAGTTATTGATTATGGATGACTGATTTATTTACCATATTATGCCATTGTTGATGTTGGATAAATCACCTAAGTCAGAGGCAACAAATGGAGTTTAGGATTCGTAAATCCTGATTCTGTAGGTGTCTTCTTTTTCTTCTCTCTTATATTAATAACTATTTTGTTAGTTAAATATTGCTGAGTTTAAAATTTTGTTTTATTTCATAGTCTTTAGATAAGTTATCTAATATTTTCGGTCGCAACCTCTCTATAATATCATGTAGAAGAGTGGTTTAGTTTTTTGACAGATTATAACCTCTCTTCGCCTTTTGGATTTCACTTTGGTTTTCTAATTCTTATTACGAATTAAGTTCTTATATTATTTTATGACTTCAAAATATATTTACTTTAGGATCTCATACTGATTGTAGTAAATTAATATAGTTTTGGGGTGATAAATAGTACAATTAGTGACAAAAAAGTTGAAGTTCCTTCAAGTGCTTGATTGCCATTAATTTATTATTAGTATTAAAGACTTGGTCTTTCATATTATTTTGATATTTCTTATATCAGGTCGATTTCTTCACCTAAAATCAAATTGGATTGTGCTACTACTGGTCAAATCCAGATGTGCTAAATTTTTTAAAAATCTGTTGGAAATACGGATTTTTTGGACTTCTTTTATCTAATAATAACTGGTATGAGGTTGTATCAGTCTTTTATAGGTTAAAGAGTGATGCTTGGATTTCTTTGAGCTTGCTGTTTAATTGAGATGTTACTTGTGTGATTTTGCAGGGCTTTATGGATATTGATAAATCTGAGTGCACACAACAATATCAGTATCTCTTGGCTACAGATAGTGCAAACCTGTTATTTTCTGACAAGGGCTCACTCATGAAATGTAAGTTTGTATTTGATTTTTCTGTTGAATTGAATGGAAACATGTATCCTATTGCATGATACTTTTTTCAAGAAAATGCAAACAGCACATGATCTAATTAGCTCTGTGGAAAACATGTTTCGATTAGGAAAAGTGGAGCACAACTGAAGCTTATAAATAAAATAAAATAATGCACTGGTATGAAAAAGTTTGATCCATAATATACCCGGCCCATTTACACTTGAAACCTGACCAGCAAATCTTGAAATAAAAGCCTTGATATTTTTTCCTGATATGAAAACTTGATTTGCTTGGTGTTCAGAAACAATTTTATTTTAGCACTGTACAGGTCTCCAAAATAACATTGACACATTAATTGTGGCCATAAACTAATTGAAAATCAGAAAAAGGGTAGTTACAAAATAGTTTACCACTTGCAGAGCTTCACATATTGCATAGCACCTTTAATTCCAACATTGAATTGGTATCCTATAGTGTTTTGAGTTTTTGACAACTAAATTGAACTAACTGTATCTAGCTAAATTTCAATACGCTTAATGTTCTTATGATAAGATAGGTTTCAACAGATATAAGCTCTCAATAGTAAAGTTTGGAATTTTGAATTTCAAGTGTCTGATTAGAATTATGACTAATCATGAAGGACAAAACAAATCGATATTATTAGGATCTTTTTCCATGTAGTGTCATTTCTGAAAGGAAGTAGAGGGAGAAGTGAGGTCTGTTCCAGAGAGATGCAGAAAGAAGAAAGGGTGTGAGGGAGGACGCCTTAGGAGATCTCTATGCTAGGAAAGTGAATAGAAGAAGGAAAGAGAATCAAGAGATGATTTAGCCATCAAAATTAGCTTTTTCACAGATTTTGTTGTAAGGACATTATAGTTGAAAACTTGAAATATGTATTTTAAGTAAGCAATATTCCATTTTATTAACAAAAATTATTCTGTTAACTTTGATTGATGGGAAAATTAGAAGAAAAATGAATTTTCAATGGGTAATGACAAATTAAAACTATTTAATGGGCAAATATCTAAAAGTTGCTAAGAGCATAGTGTAACATTGTGATAGTGTATTTAGGAACATAAAAGGTAAGACGTAGATGTCTGAAAATAGCTAGAGAACCAGCATATAAATAGTGCACTCATATTTTACCTTAAATATGGTTATTGGTTAAGCATCATTATATAACTATGCATCTCAACTTAAAACTCCCGTACTGTCATTGGTTACTTCTCATGTTTTTTTTCCCCTTTTTGTTCCTGATTTCTCTACATTTTGTCAACTTCTCCTTGCAGCTGTATGTTGTCGAACTATAAAAGGATGTTAATGACTTCTACGGCCAGCGGAGAACACCACCCAGATCAATGAATTTTGCGGTGACCCTGATGACTTGAGTCAATAGACTTAGCTTGCAAATAAGCGTTACAGTTTCTATGCAAGGAATACTCCAAAAGGTCAAATGATTATGGACTACTTCAAACAACACATATACCCAACAGATTTGGCTTTGTGGGGGCTGCTACAAGCAAACGGCAACCGTTTATGGTGAAATTCTTAAAAGAAAAAAAAATCTCTACAAGTCGAGTGTAGCCAATGATGCCATTTAAATGCAATCCTGAAACTCAGACGAACTGAAACATGAGTTAGATTGCTTCAATCACTGTCAGAAAATACAAAAACTGCAAGAACAAAACCACAAATATAGAATGAAAAAAGTACGATCTCAAGAATGTGGTCTAGAACCTAGAAAAAGGACACATCAGAAGAACATACAAGCAAAAATATATATCAACTCATTGTACCATGTCTATATGCTAACTGAATATAAATATAGCAAGTATGCTGAGATCAAACTGTGTTGTACCCTATATTGAATATTTATACATTTTATATCAGTCATTTAGTATTTACATGCATTCCCAAATTGATTTTATATATGATCAATCTCATCTAAATACAAAATGATGAACCTCCAAAAAAAGAAAATGCAGAGATGACTGTGATACCGCATAGAATTTTAACTTCAATTCTATCATATAGGACTATGATACATAATAGAACTTTAGCTTTGATCTTAATAGGATGATTACAATTTAATCGTGCAGTGCGCGATTAATTAGCTAGCATATATAATGCCATACTGGAATATGAGGAACCGATCTACTGGAAAATGGAATATAGTCTGTTGATAGATCATTATCATTTATGTTATGGGATTATTAAACAATGGTTACTTTGATAATCTTGACAATGGATTTAAAAGAAATTCAAATAAAATTGAAAACTAAAAAGTAAACTTATAGGTATATTATTGATCATATAGATTGTGTATCAACAATTTTGTGCCGTTTAAAAATTATTTGATGATATATTAAGAATCATTAATTTTGGACATTGGTTAGCCATTTATATACAGTCAAAAGAACCACCATATGGATCTGATCTTTAATGATGACCATTATGACATGCAATTCCGATGTTTTGCAGCCGAAATTTGAATTTTAGTAATGCAAAATCTACTCTTCATCCACCATTTAGCAGGCTTCTGATGTGTTTAAAGTTTGAATTTCCTACAGAAAGGTGTTTCACCATTTTGTACTAGTAATTGGGCTTAGGCCCATTTAAATGTTTTCTCTTTGAAGAATAAACTGGGTGAGGAATTCAATCTTTTTTGTTTGTTTGTTGCTTGCATACAGTAAGTATGGATTCGTATTCTATGATGCTTTATATCATGTAGCGCAGTATATTATTTATCCGATTATGTTGAGATTTATACAAAGTAAATTTAAAAAAAACTTCTTTAATCCATCCGTTTCGTTCGTACACTGTGTAATACAGTACTGCATAATAAAAGATCAGGATGCAAGTATACCTCTGAAGAAAAGATAAGTTGGGATCTAGCTACCAACTTGGTCTGAATTGTCTATGTGTTTCCATTAATGCTAACGAGGCACAGGATAATGCAACATTTACTATGCAATATCTAGCAATTTAATGTAAAGAATTGTTAAATAAAACCATCTGTTCTATACAGGTATGATAACTTATATTAATATTGGGTGGGCCAATCTGTAATTACTAGATTTCAATTTTTGGAGGTGCAAATTCTTGTTTTGGTTTACCCTTTTTTAGTAACAAGTACCTTTTATTGATGTTACTTTATCAGTACTATACTTGCACTTAGTAAGAATTGTTTTATCTTCTTTTCAAACTGCTGCTTGACTTATGTGCAACAAAAGTTATGAATATATTTAGTTTATACTATTGATAAACTTTGAAAAATTTATTTTGTTGGAACGAAAGTAAATTTTTTTGTTGGAGTTTTCTCTTTGAACTTTTTCATAAACGTATAAAAGTGCAGGATTTTGATTGTAATTGTAAATACTTACAAGTCTATAACAGTAGTTCCAATGATTGACAGATCTATAATTTACAAATTTGTACAATCTTGCATAGGGTAAAATACTGTCTAGAGCCTAACCTCCACATACAACATTTTATTTCAGTGAAATTATTAGTATTCAATGTGGGCTTTACCCATGGGAAGAAGAAGAAAATTTAATTAAAAAAAAAAGAAGAAACATTAAATTTTCACACTGTGCTAACCCCACTCTACTCCCATAAGTAGCCTTTCTCTGGCCTTCTTTCTCCTCCATACCTTTCCTTCCCTTCCAACCATTTTATTCACCATTTAGTCCCTTCATTACCTCAATTTTTGTTTTTTTTTGTTATTTTGGTATTTACAGTTTGATATTCTTCAGATTCCAAACATGGATCAATTGATCAGAACTATAGCTCTCTCATCTCTTCTTGCATTGTCAATTTTTTCAAGTGTAGAAGCCCGCATTCCAGGCGTATACACGGGCGGCCCGTGGCAGAGTGCGCATGCGACTTTTTATGGTGGCAGCGATGCTTCGGGCACCATGGGTGGGTCCCACATCCCTAGAGTTCCAATTTCTCAAATAAGTTTTGTTCTAATTAGTTGTGATTAACCTGAAAATGTGCATTTATGCATGCCCCTTTCAACCTGTCATAGTTACAATGCATGCTAAAAATTCACAAATAAGTACCAAATATAATGTGTATACTATCTTACTTGCAATATGTGACATATTATGAATGTTTTTTTGTTTAACTTTTTATTTAAATTTTCAGGAGGAGCTTGTGGATATGGAAATTTGTACAGCCAAGGATATGGTGTGGAGACGGCCGCACTTAGTACTGCATTGTTTAACAATGGCGTCAGATGCGGTGCTTGCTTTGAGATCAAGTGCGCAGATGATCCCCGTTGGTGCCACCCTGGCAGCCCATCGATTATCATAACCGCCACCAACTTTTGTCCTCCAAATTACGCGCTGCCGTCAGACAACGGTGGTTGGTGCAACCCGCCACGGACTCACTTCGATCTCGCCATGCCGATGTTCCTCAAGATTGCCGGGTTTCAAGCCGGCATCGTGCCAGTATCTTACCGCAGGTACAGTTGGTTAAAACTTATTTACAGAGTACACTGACAGACTTACAATAGATGCCATAAATGAGGATTAAATTTAAAAAAAGGAACTCAAATTAAAAGTAAAAAATAAATGAAAATTCAGAAGTTTACCTTGAAAACTACAAATCTAAGTGGAAATGTAATGATATGTTCTTGTCAAATGTACAGAGTTAAAGTTTCAAGAAAACAATGATTTTTGTCCATTCTAGCAAGCGTCACGGGTTCATGACATATATCTACACAAACTAGCTACTAGTTAAATTCATACTATGTGCATATAATACAATACATTTTGTCATAAGTTATAACAAGACATATGCGATACTTCCATATAAATACAGTTTCCCTGAGTCTTTCTTTTCCTAGTATATGGTTCATGCTTCTCAGTATAAGCCAAGGTTAAAAAAGTACATCACACAGTACTAGTTATTGAATAGAGATCTCTGAATTTTCACAGAAGTAAGATCTGAGGCATTGGAAATTAGTGTAGATTTACAATTATTCCACCAATGGATCTCAAAATTGTAAACATGTCACGCTGGATTCTGACTGTACTGACAGAATATTGACTATTGGTCCACTTATATATATTCTTTTATTTATTAATGCCACAACTATTTAATTGCTCCGTTTTAATTAGCCTGTGATCTATCCTGATTTTTATTTAGAAAATTCAGATAAAATACTGGTAATGTTTTCATTGCATCTAGCTACTCTGTACTTCTGCATATGACCTCACGTGACCAATCAGTGCAATCACTGTGGCAAAAGAAATTAGTGATTGCAGACTAGCATACAATTTTTTAGCCACATGAAAATTATATTATACAATTATTATTTTGAAATAAAACACTGAATAATATTTTAAAAAAATTGGGTAGGGAGGGGAAGGTTCCCGATTTTTGTTAATTCTTAAAATTTTTTTCAAAGTTAACTATATTCTATGTCATGTAATGCCAACTAGCAGAATATATATATATATATACACATACATACATATATATAAAAGGTGAGTTCCTATTTGGGAAACTGATCTACATAGATGGATCCATTTTATTTAAGGCTTTTAGCAAAGTCTAGGCCAGGTAGCCCCAGTTCAGGTAGAAAAAGAAAAAAAAAAAAGAAGAAGTTTTAACGAATAGAAACAAAACAAAACAGAACAGAACAGAACAGGAAAAAAAAAAGGAGGGATGTTGCTGAAAAATGAAGACAAAAGGGGGGCAAAACAGTCATTACACCCCTCACGCGTTTGAATAAAGCTAGTGAGATCTTGGAGTCTTGAATCGCCAAATGGCACGTGCATAGCATCCCTATTTGGGTCCCACCAAGTTCCTCTCTTTGTTACGTAATGGAGACGTCCATTTCACATTAATATACAATTAATTAATGTTTTCTGATAATAATAGTAATAATGATGATATATTCCAGAGTGCCTTGTCGAAAGACCGGCGGGATACGATTCGCTGTTAACGGGTTCAGGTACTTCAATTTGGTGTTGATCACCAATGTTGCTGGTTCAGGCGATGTCGTTCGTGTCAGCATAAAGGGAACTCATTCAGGTTGGATGTTAATGTCGCGCAACTGGGGTCAAAATTGGCAATCCAATGCGAACTTGGTCGGCCAAGCTTTATCTTTCCGCGTCACCGGTGGCGATCGTCGCACCTCGACTTCATGGAACATTGCTCCCGCCTCGTGGCAATTTGGGCAGACCTACATGGGCAAAAATTTCAGGGTCTAGTTTGGAAAAACCAAAAAGAGAAGACATATTCCTACTAATTATTTAAGATTATTGCTGGTATTATCCTGTGGTTATTGCAGCTTAAGTAAGTAGCTTCCATGGTAAATGGATGGATGGAGGGTTTGGATTGTAGTTTTATTTTCCCCAAGTAACCCCCAAATGTACCTTGTTGTAATCCCTTGGTTTTTGTTTCTTATGGGATTTGGGAGGATATGCTTGACCGCGTTGGTGTGTAATGATTTTAGATAAATAGGAGAATGAGAAATTGAGGCATTTAAGAGTTGAGAGAGGATTTCTAGTTTAGTAGAGAAATTAAATAAAGGAGCATTTGAGGTGGCTGCACGGGCCAGAATGGGGCCTGTGTAAGCCCGCAGTGTTTTTTTTTAATCTTGCTATTATAATAATACTAATAATAATTATTATTATTATCCTCCTTTTTGTTTTACTACACTTGTGAATTTGTGATGCTGCTGATTTGATTTAAATTCTTTTCATAATAGACACCTTTTTGTTTCCACAAGCATTGCAAACATAAATGATTAATTTTAATATGTCATGTTGGATATATAAATAGCCTGCCATTGAAAGTCACTGAAATTCAAATTGTTCAAAATTTTAAACTATTTGACAAATAGCAAAATATACATGACTTCTCATAACTTTTATAGAGAAATTATCCCTACTTTCTTTTATCTTCACACAAGAAATGTTTATATTAAATAGATAACTTATTTATATATGAATTTGTAAGAGTTTATGATAAGTATATAAAATGTTTATTATTTTTTCTTGAATGATTATAGAAAAATTTAAGTTAAATACTTTTTGTATACGCTTTACAAAACTTAAAATCCTACTAACATAAGGTATAAATATTTTTATTTTAGATATAATAATTTAAAAAAAATATGAACATATCCGAACTACGGTTAAGAGATGCAATTATCACTTATACATACAAGAATATATAAAATATAGACCATTAATTACCTAAAATGTTGTCTTCCAAAATAGCTTTATTAAAATAATTATTGGTAAATGTAAATCCCACCCAAAATTCAAGATTGATAAAATGTACACAATACTATATGAGCAGAGTAATTTATGAAGGACATAAACCTAATATTTTTTTTATATATAATTAATGTGCAGCCTAGCTGCTGTCATAGAATAATTCAGACTGAAGCATCCAAAGACATGCGCATGATTTACATAATAATGTCATGTTTCCCTCATGCACTAAGCTTTTAATTCAAAATATTTCCTCTGTGACTGGTATTAATAATTATGATACATTATATATAACAGTCAGAATAACATGAATCTTTTTAATCAGACTGTGCAAACATTTCTTTCAATAAATTTTATAGCTAGGCTGCCTGAATTGTTTTCAATAATTTTTTCTACCAATTTTGCATGAATTTCTTTCAATAAATTTTAATTAGAGGCCTGCTGAGGACGCCTAATTTCGCCTCTAATTAATTCGTCTACCGACGACTGTAAATAAATTATGTATAAATTATCCAGATAAGTAAAATTGAAAAATTATAATATTTTCTCTATAGCTTAAATAAATTACGTATTAAATTTGACACATAATATATCTAAATTATAAAGAAAAAAATTATGAATTTATTTTTTTATTCATTAACTATTTTATCAGTTATTCCACTTACTAAATAAATATGATTGCTCTTATCCTTTCCTTCATACAAAAGGATTAAAAATTAAAATTGACAAATTGTATGGGACCACAGAAAATGTTCACATGGGTTGTACCATATGCAATAGATCTTCCACACAGTCCATTCCTACAATCCTACTAGACCGGTACAAGAACTCTATCTTAGGCCCAGAGCAAAGATAAAAAGAGGGAGATGAAAAAGGGGGGGAAAAGGAACAAATTATGATATCAACACTGGGTACCTAATTAAGTACCTTTTGTACCATATGCAATAGAACTTCCACACAGTCCATTCCTACAATCCTACTAGACCGGTACATACTAGACCGGTACAAGAACTCTATCTTAGGCCCAGAGCAAAGATAAAAAGAGGGAGATGAAAAAGGGGGGGAAAAAGGAACAAATTATGATATCAACACTGGGTACCTAATTAAGTACCTTTTCATGCATGCATGCATGCATGATGCATCCATGCATGCATGATGCATCCATGCACATGTGATTTAATTAAACTAGCTAGACCATAGCCAATTAGCATCTACCTATTTTGTGTTTGACAGCCCACAAACTTTGGTTTTCTGTATTTTTTTTCATAGTAAGATTAAAATGGGAACACATATTTTTCTTGACTGATATATACTGGTATAAATGTTTTGTTATCTAATTGAGAATTTGAGATGCCTGGATAATGAATTTATTAATTTTCAATGTAGACAGTTGTTTATTTTTTTTTACTAATTAATCATTATCCGACGATGATATTAATGATGGATTCATACAACAAACAAGCATAAGCACTAAAAAAAAAGATCATATCACCCAGTGGCAGATATTCTATAGGTTTTAAATAAGTATGGGCACAATAACCTCATCATCTATATAATAAAATAAAATTAGCTTTCAATTTTTTAAAATAAAGCATAGGCACTTCACACTAAACACCTTTATTTATTTGAATTCTATGTAAAAATTTTGAAATATATAACTAATTTTGAAAATTAAGTCTAGGCCCACCTAGGCATAGGCCTAGGCTCGCCCATGCCTAGGTCCGCCACGCATATTACCGGCCTCTTTCTTAGCTATCGTAATTTGAAACCTAAACGTATTTATAATTTATACTTGACTTACTTAAATCAAATAGGAAAAAAAGGATGATATAGCTATTTTGAAACTTAAATTTGAACTTGTACTGAACTTGCTCATACATAAAATCCGTCTTCGGATGGTGCCGTTTTAACGTTATATTATGAATGCTTTAGTATTTCACTATTAGATACTTAGATTGTTATTATGTATTATTATGATAAGTTTTGTTATTAAGAAATATAAGTTCCTGCTAATCAGATAATATCATGAGTTAAAACTATTCTTTTGGGCATGGATGAATTTCGATTGGCACAATTTTCCTTCAATTAGGGCTGTTTTTCGAACTTAACCCGAAAAATACTTATTAAAAATTATTTAAAATAATATAATTTTTAATCACAAATTTATTTGCAGCAAATTGAAAAACAAATAAATATAATTTAAAAAAATAATTTGTATGATTAATAATAATATAATTAATTACATAAATAAATTCATATAAAAATACAAAAACTTATATTATTTTAAAAATTATCTAATATACTAGACACAACAACACACTTTTAAATGAAGAGAGAGAAAATGATGACGTGACATAATTAAAAAAAACCTTAAAATACAACCACTTTAAATTAGCAGTATTTTCAAACATCCTACAGAGCCAACAAAAAGAAATCATCTTGTTTGTTTTATTTTTTCCCGAAATTCAACAAAAATCGTACGTATTTAATTTTCATTTATCTAATTTAATGTGGGCGATCCAAACAAAATAAAAAATAAATAAACAATAGAACACAGAGCTTATCTGTCTAGTGTCTAGCATTAATCAATCTCAAATTTATAGGAAATCTCTCCAGTTTTCACAGAGACCATGAACCTCCATTACCTTTTTTTCTCATTCTATCTCCCCGCCTCCTGTAATCAAAACTGGAGACGATCCAATCTGGTCCTTTATCTCTCTCTCGCATGCATGACCAGACATATTTAAACCTTTACCAGAATAAATAGAGATCAATGGCATTGGCATGAGTAGTTTCCAGTTGTTGAAATGTAAATGGAGAGGTCCCATTTTTGTCCCCGATCGACTGTACTTAGTCATCCAAGCTGTCACAGCATGCCATTAATTAATCCTTCACTGACAAAACGAAAGTTTAATACCTTTTTTCTATTCGAATCAGGTGCAAAAAGAGTTGGATCAACTCTTACCGATTTTTTTTTATTTAAGATAAAAGATAATAAAAATTAAAAAAAAAGTAGGAAAATAGAAAACGTTTTTTTACAAATAAGAAGGACGGATAATCATTCCCGTCCCTGATTTTTTTATTTAGAAAAATAAATAATAAAAATTAAAAAAGTAGGAAAACAAAATTTTTTTTTAAAAAATAGGAAGGACGGATTTCTATTCTCTGTCCATCACCCTTGGACGCGGATTTTTTTTTCGGATTTTTTTTCGAATTTTTTTTTGGCCAATTTTTTTCGGATTTTTTTCGAATTTTTTTCTTTTTTTTTTGGATTTTTTTTCGAATTTTTTTCTTTTCGAATTTTTTTTCGGATTTTTTTCGAAATTTTTTCTTTGTTTTTTTTCGTTGTGTAATCTCTAATTTTTTTCTGTGTTTTTTTGTTCTGTGTAATTTCGAAATTTTTTTCCTGTGTGCTTCTGATTTTATTTTTTATCTTTATTTATTATTTTTGTTGTTATTGCTATGTAATATTTATGATTTTGTAAGAATTTATTAATTATTATTTGAAAAATTTGTAATAAATATGTGTTTTTATTTTCATACAAAACAAATAATTATGATCAACACTATAAATAATATAAATCCATAAAATAAAGTTCATACAATAACCTCCATAATAAAGTAATAAAAATAACGATCCAAGGACCCCAACTGTATGTCAGATTGTTATATAAATACTTACAGATGACATTTTTAATTTTATCTGCAAATTTTTAAACAAAATACTCGATTTAAAAAAAATTAATGTATATATGCCTTTTGGTATTTAAGAAAAATAATAAAAAAAATTAATCAAGTACAGAAAGATAAATTGTTATTTTCCCCGCTATTTTCTTACTATGTAATTTTTATTATTTATTTTCTTAAATAAAAAAATTGATATATATGTGTGTGTAAATATAAAATAAATAATTATATTAATATGGAATAAAATCGTAATTATACGAGTGGTCCCAAAAATATCACTTCTTTATCATTTTAGTCTGTAATATTTGAAAAAAAATTCGAAAAGAAAAAAATTCGAAAAAAAATCCGAGAAAAAAACAAAGAAAAAAATTCCAAAAAAATCTGAAAAAAAATTCGAAAAGAAAAAATTCAAAAAAAAATCCGAAAAAAAATTCAAAAAAAAAATCTGCGTCCAAGGGTGGCGGACGGGGAATAGAAATCCGTCATTCCTATTTTTAAAAAAAATTTTGTTTTCCTACTTTTTTTAATTTTTATTATTTATTTTCCTAAATAAAAAAAATCAGGACGGAGAATGATTATCTGTCCTTCTTATTTTTAAAAAAACGTTTTCTATTTTCCTACTTTTTTAATTTTTATTATCTTTTATCTTAAATAAAAAAAATCGGCAACTCTTATTCCTTTACCAGCTGTTTTTTCTTTTCTTTTCTTTTTCCCCCCTGAGTTTATGTCGCCAGGGTCATGACCTGTTTAAACCTTAATCCAGCTTGTAAGTAAAATGTACAAATCAAATTAATGTTAACTTAATTTCATCATGACCAACATCATCATTAGACATGCCTTTTGCATCTTTTGTATGGATGAGTCAAAATCATTAGGGTTCCGATCTTTTGCTGCACAACGTATGCACATGTAGATTATATGAGGGTTTTTTTGAGATTTATTTTGCATAAATTTTGACGTGATTGGACGGATAATACGCTACGCTGCAGTGTGTTAAGATTTACTTTGCACAAATCCAAATCATCGCCTCCAACGACGCACAAAAATAGTGATTTTTTTTTATTTGCAACAGTGCAAATGTGAGTGTTGATTTCTGTTACGTAACACGATGAACGAACAAATAGATTATAGAGGATTTTTTTTTAGATTTATTTTACATAAATTTTAACACGATTGGACAGATAACACATGATATAATCTAGTGCAAAGGTTGGGTAAGTGAAGCAAACGGGCCTGCGAGCAAGCCCATTAAATCAATTGTAAATGAGCCGAAATTCAGACCATGTATAACAAACGCACTACTCACTGGAGCCCAATTTCAACTTTTCCTTTAAAAAATATTATAGAGAGAAAATTATTGATACCACGGTGATATAAATATTATTATATATATCAAATAAATTATTATATATATTAATGATTTTATTCTATATAATATTTTTATTATTTAACTTAAATATAATTAATATATATAATAATTTATTTAAATTATATAATAATAATACTATATAAAATAAATTTATATAATAAAATTATTAATATACATAATAATTTTTTTAAAAACATATAAAATAAATTTATATAATAAAATTATTAATATATATATAATAACTCATTTAATATATATAATTAAATTCATAATAATAATAATATTAATAATCGTATCCATATATCACCCCCCTTCTTTTATCTCACAAAAAAACAATTCCATATCCAATCTAGTATCTACTTTTCTTTTTCGTTGCTTCGTTTTCTCCTCTCCTGATCTCGATCCAAATTCCAACACAACCCAAAAAAAAAAAAAACCCGCGAAACTATTTCCCCTCTCTCGCTTCGCCAGAGAGAGATCAAGAGCAGAACAGCCACTGATTTGATCGGACGACTTCATCAACGAGGGTCGTGATGCTTCCTCAGATGGGCATGGCTGCGGATAGCCTCAGCAAAGCCTCGTCTCTGGTGATGCGAATTGGCACCGATGCTCACCTGTACGACGATCCTGATGACGTCAGCATCAGACCTCTCCTGGAAAGCCGCTACGACTCGGAGAAAGTCGACGCTCTGAAGCGCCTCCTCGCTCTCATAGCTCAGGGCGCTGACGTGTCACATTTCTTTCCTCAGGTGGGTCCCACCTCGCTCTCTCTCTCTCTCTCTGACAAATCTACTTCAGTAAGATTGCCAAATGAGTAAACTTAACTGGAACAGTTTTGGTTTCTCAATTTGTACGCAGGTGGTGAAGAATGTAGCTTCCCATTCTCTAGAAGTGAAGAAGCTTGTATACTTGTACCTGCTACACTATGCTGAGAAGTACATTCTTCTTTCTTTCCCCTTTTGTTGTAATTAAATTGATACCATTGAAATCCAACACAACATTTTCTTTTCTGACTATGTATTTTGGTAATCACTCAGGAGGCAGAATGAGGCGCTACTATCAATCAACTGTTTCCAGAAGGACTTGTCAGACACAAACCCTCTTGTCAGAGCGTGGGCCTTACGTGCCATGACAGGAATTAGGTTACACGTGGTGTGGCCTTTGCTCTTAGCTGCCATTACAAAGTGTGCAAGAGATCCATCACCATACGTCAGAAAATGTGCTGCGTATGCTTTGCCTAAGCTATACAACTTGCATCAAGAGGAAAATTCCTCTCTTGAAGAGGTACTGATAGCACCTAAGATTTCTCATTTGCATGTTGGTTTCCATATGTTGTGGTTATTTGGAGATAATGCCTGTTAAAAGATTAAGTCAGTGAAAATTACTAAAGTGCCCTAAATATATGATACTACAATTAAATTGGATAATGCATCGTCATTTTTGTTTTTTTGTTATCCATTATTCAACATTGGTTTTTTGATAGATTTGGTCGATTTGTACGACAGGCAAAATGGTCGAAATATAAAGGAACATACCTTTCTGTTCCAACTAAACCAATAGTTGGGTCTTGTCAGCAAATAATTGTAAAGTTTTAAGCAGGTCATAAGCACAAGTTGTGTTGTGCCTAAAAACTAAACCAATAGTTGGGTCTTGTTAGCAAATAATTGTAAACTGTTTTAAGCAGGTCATAAGAACAAGTTGTGTTGTTGCCAAAACACTAAACTGTTTT
Organism: x Bolboschoenoplectus mariqueter; assembly: GCA_037678475.1. Classification (NCBI taxonomy): domain Eukaryota; kingdom Viridiplantae; phylum Streptophyta; class Magnoliopsida; order Poales; family Cyperaceae; genus x Bolboschoenoplectus; species x Bolboschoenoplectus mariqueter. Next base: position 1,141,972 of record CM075236.1, on the reverse strand, counting down.
GTGTTATTTGCAAAAAAATATTGTGTTTTTAACCTATGTGACCATGGCTAAGGCGGTGATTTAAATTGCAGCTTGTGGATATATTACTAAGGGATAATTCGCCAGCAGTTGTTGGATCGGCTTCGGTGGCATTCAACATGATATGCCCAAACAATCATGCACTTATCTCAAAGCACTTTAGAAGGTTGTGTGAGGCTTTACCTGATGTAGAGGAATGGTCTCAAATAATTTTAATAGAGATCCTTCTTCGGTACACAGTTGCCAGGCATGGTCTCGTGAGAGAATCAGTCTTATTCACTGATGTTGCAGATGACTCAAATTTCTGCTCAGTTATGAGAAGATGTTATGTGGAAGGTCAGGAATTGGGATCTGGTGATGGGGGTGGTTTTGAGGAGTCAGATTTGGGGACATGTAAAAATGAAGATGTGGATATACTGCTGAGGTGTACAGCACCTCTTTTGTGGAGTCAGAATAGCGCAGTAGTGCTGGCAGCAGCAGGTGTGCACTGGATTATGGGCCCTGCTGAAGAGGTTAAGAAGATTGTCAAGCCGATTTTGTTCCTACTGCGGTCATCTAGTGCAGCTAAATATGTGGTAATTTCTGTGCTCAATTCTCTCCTTTTTTGAGAGTTGATGATTGAAGCCAAAAGGAGCAAAAAAAAAAAAAATTAAAAAGGGATTTGCTCAAAGAAGTACATATTTATATACCATCTATTTGTAGTTTGTAAATACAGACTTTAGCTGGTATGAACAGTCATAACTAGGATAAGCACTAGGTTTTAAAGCATTATCTATTTGCATTAATTAAATGATATTAATGTAAATGTTAAATTATTTAGACCTCTGTTGGGGCCAATTGCAATTATTTGTCCTCTAAATCAACTTTTTCTCTTTCAAATTCCTTTTTTGGGTCTCATTCTCTGAACTCAGAATGATAGTTTCTGTTTTTTTTTTGGTAAAAATGGAACTCATAATGATAGATAAATACTAACAAAGAAGAAATTTTGAAATCAACAATGACGTCTTGCGAAAAAAATAATAGGAGTCCCGATACTAAAATTACTACAATAATAAGAAGAATGTTTGCATAGAACAAATTCAGTTTGACCATTTAAAATGGGGTGTTTTTTGAAGTTAATAAAGTTGGATAACTTAAGATTTGCACAGGTGCTATGTAATATACTAGCTTTTGCCAAGGCGGTGCCTTCATTATTCGACTCCTTTTATGAGGATTTCTTCATATCCAGCTCAGACTCCTACCAGATCAGAACAGTAAAGCTCGAAATATTGTCCACCATTGCCACCGAGTCTTCTGTTCCCTTCATTTTTGAAGAATTTCAGGTAAAACTTTTGTTAGTTTATATTTATCATCAGTACATAGGTGAAGTCCATTTAACATTACAAATGAATTTTCATGTGTCAATAGGATTACATTAGAGATCCCCATAGGAGGTTTGTTGCAGATACAGTTGCTGTGATTGGGTTCATTGCAAAACGAATTACAGTTTTGGCTGGTACCTGCCTGGAAGGGCTTCTGACCCTTGTACTTTCTGGTAAGTGTATTTGCTCTCTTTTTGCTATGTCATATTGTACGGTAATCCAATGATGATTCATGAAAAGTATTTTGATGTGCAGAGCCGTTGGTTAGTGGTTCATACCAGATTGAAGAGGAAAATGCTATATTGGTTCAAGCAATCATTTCCATAAAATCAATTTTAAAGCAAGATCCTTCTACCCATGAAAAGGTTTCTTCTAAATAACCTTTCTGAAAAAAAAATGATAGGGCTAATATATTGCTATGATATACCCCAATTTCAGTGGTAGGTATATCTAAAAGTGCAGTTTTTATTTTTCTTTTTTCAGTTGCAAATAGCACCATGAGTTATGTGGATATGAAGTCCAACTGTTATAATATTGAAAAAGTTTGTTCCTTTAGTAAGTTCCTTGTTCAAGAGCCTATTCAACTTTTGGCTTCCCTTGTCACGAACTAATTAAGTTGAGATTGTTCGTGCAAATAATAAATATGTTGTAGCAGTTTAGTTATTCTTTTTAATTTACTTGACATTACTTTGACAGTTGGGTTTTTTTTTGCCAATGAAATAAGTGGGATTTGATACGAATTGTTGATAAAAACAAGTTGAATTTTTGGTGTTATTTTGGACTTGTTCATTTGTATACAAGTACAGCTGCTTATCTTATAGTTTCATATATCTGCTGAAGGTAATTGTTCGGCTGGTCAGAAATTTAGACAAGATTAGAAATTCGGCAGCACGTGCTTTGATTATCTCGATTTTTGGAGAATATAGTTCTATGGGAATTGTTATTCCTAAGATAGCCCCAACAGTGCTCAAGTACCTTGCTTGGTCATTCCCTTCTGATGAAGTTGAAGCGAAGCTTCAAATCCTTAACACTTGTGCTAAGGTTCTTCCTTTACTTCCCTCTGTCTATATTATATCTTTTTGATGCCATGTGCTTTATTAAAAGGAAAAATATAAAATGCTCCCTACAATGTCCCATGTGTGGCCCCAAGATCTATGCAAAGTTGGCATACTTGTGCCAATTATTGGGTGGGGCCTGTTGCATAGTTATAGAAGGTGACCTTTGTTTTTTTTTTTTGGTGGGGGGGTGGGGGGTGGGGGGCAAAACAGGAGGCATGGTATCATTACTGTTATTAACAAGGTTGTAATGTAAGTTTGAAAAGTGTTTTCATTTATTTCTCTGTGTTTAATTCACTCCATTATCTGTTTATCTATGAGAAATTGGCAACAATAGTCCTTGTAAAGTATGAAAATCAAATGAGACAAACTTTTCTAATATGAAAAAAACTTATTTGCCAATATTCTGAAGAAAAATATAATTAACAATATATAAAACAATATATAACAATTTCTTTTCTCAGGTTATAGCAAAAACAAAAGGAGAAAATGAAGATACAACTTTGTTCAAGAAAATATTAAACTATGTTCTCCAATTGGCTACATCTGACCTAAATTATGACATACGTGACCGGGCCCGCTTCATCTCAAATCTCATGAGGCATGAATCAAAAGATAATTTAGATATTTACAGAGACCTAACTGAAAACATGTTTTGCACAAAATCTTCTTCTTCACCTTATCCTTCAACCAATATGCGGGTCTACCTTCCCGGATCCCTCTCCCAAGTGGTTCTCCATGCTGCACCGGGTTATACACCTTTACCTAAACCAGGTAGTGCGGTTATTGAAATTCCTAATACGGATCTCAATAACTCATCTGGCACTGATGAATCTGAAGGGTTAAGTCCTGAATATTCAACAGAGGATAGTAGGTCAGGTTATGATACAGGTACTGAAGAGACGAGCCAAAATGGAGAATATGAAGAGACTCCTCTGGTTAATATATCTGAAGCAAACATTGACCAAGGGCAAACAAGTCAGAACAATATGTTAAATTTTGTTTCTACCGATTTGTCAGAAATGATGTCCAGATCAGCACTGGAGTCGTGGCTAGATGAAAAGCCAGGTTTCTCTGACAGTTCTTTTGGTCAAAGTCAAAGTCAAACTGTCTCGACTTCTAATGCCAGGGTATCTTTTAATGATCGAAAATTCAAGCTTAAGCCGAGAAAATGCCATGTTTTGTTGGACCCGGCAAACTCTGACGGTTTACGGGTCAGTTATTCCTTTTCAATCGAGCTCTCATCTGCGTCGCCCTTGTTGGTGTGTGTTGATGTGTTGTTTGAGAACTTTGCAAATGAGGCTTTGAGAAATATCAATATTAAATTTGAGGAGGCTTCTGGAAGCTCAATGTCTGAGCCAATGGATCAAGTCTTGGAAGACCCCACAAGGTAGAGTTTATTCTTTACCCTCCTCGCTCATCCCATGCTTATCTTGTTTATAAAGTTTCATGGATGTGACCATATAAACCTAAAAGCTATTTGTAGGTTTTTCCATTCCAATATTGGTAGGAATTTCTTGCCCATACTGCGTAACGGTTGTTTTTACCCATTCCTTACTGATAATTACTAGAGGTTACAGAGATATGGGCAGATAGAAAGTATAAGAACTTGTTGGTTAATATAACTAGACAAGCTCAATGATGATTTCGCATTGCAAAAAAGGTAGCCTATGTACATAAGACCAATAACAAAATACAATGCATGACAATGTTATGTGATAACATACAAATAAAATATAAAAATGTCAAGTTATCATGCATAACGTTATGTATTTAACTATTTAAAATGTCAAGTATGCTGCACTGTAAGGGAATAACCTCTGCCTGTACCTGGTGGAAGAACCTTAACTTATCCAAACTTATACCCATACCCTAGTAAGCTATTGGTATGAAAAAACTTACACTGCTGTCTTTTGGTATGATTGATATGGGATCTTTGGTGTTTACTGAATGCCCTAAAAAATACAGTAGTCTGTACTCAAATACAAATAGAGAGTACATGAGATGTGGGGAAGTGTATATCCTTTTAAAATATAACTAGTATACTACCTTTAACCTGCTATTCCCCTCTTTTTTTTTTTTCCAAAAGAACAATGCCCAAGCTATTTTACTGTTTGTTCTTTTCTTAATGCTTTTAGAAAAACTGAGATTTACCATATTTTTCCTTCCTTTGAGCAAACCGGTATTCTGATTGTTTGGTTATTTCCAACTGTTTGGGACTCTCTTAGAAGAAATGAGGAAGAGGGCTGGATGCCAAAATTCCCTTTCTTTATAGTAACTGCATATTTCAATGGCAGACGAGTTATTTTCTTAGTTTCTTGTTCTGAAACTAAGAACAAGAAATCTATGAAAAAAATATCAGATATTTTCTTAGAAGCTTTGGTGAAGTTCAAACATGTCGGCCCATAAGACCTAAAATATCAGATATGATCTGGAATAAAAAAAAATCTATGAAAAAATCAGTATTATTTTACTTGCCACTTTTTTAATTGTACCGTTTTACTTTTACATTTTAATTTAATCACTTTACTTCACTCACAGAATGGTTTCACCGGATAAAACACCAACATTGCTCCCTATAGAAGAAATTCCTCTCCTATCTCCGAGTGAGACTGTAAAAAGAGTTCTTCAAGTGAGATTTCAACATCACCTTCTACCTCTCAAATTGCATGTGTTATGCAATGGTAAAGTGCATCCGGGCAAGCTCTGGCCTGACATTGCGTATTTCTTGAGGCCGCTATCTCTTGATTTGAATTCATTCGTGGAGAAAGAGAGGCAACTTCCTGGCATGTTTGAGTGTTCTAGAAGGTGAGTGTTTTTGCCTACTGCAACATATTTTTACCAGTCTCTTCTGATTTCTGACTGATGCTGAGATATTTCATATTTATTTGGGCAATTACAGAAGGCTTACAGTGTAATGAAATCATAGAAAATATTTCCTTCCATTATTTTAAAATAAGCATTTAAGTCTGTAGTTTTCCATTATTACCATCCTGTGACAGTAATATGAGAATGCAGCACAATGAAGTGACAAAAGTCACCTTGGGTAAATTAGATTTTTTTATTATTCATTTTTGAAAGGAAAAAAAATGCATTTTGCACAAGTCAAAATTAAATAGAAAGTGTTTAATCCTTGTGCTATTTACAACGTAGATTTCTCATAGTTAAGAAATGGGTCAAACAAAAAATCATGCTAGTTTCTCTTTAGTTTCTCTTTAAGAAAATGGAGTGTTATGTGTTACATATTACGTCTTTATCTCAACAATGAGCCAATGGATTAGTCTAAGCACACAAAACAATTTGTTGTAGGTGCACTTTCAGAGACCACCTCCAAGAGCTTGAACAAAATGAAAAGAGATCAGTAAATACTGACGAAAACCTAGCAGTGGCTCACTGTGTTGCAGTAAAAGTTCTTAGCAATGGCAATTTTCACCTCGTCTCGATGGACATGCCTGTCTCTCATAAACCTGATGACATGTCAGGTCTGTGCCTGAGGTTCGCTGGTGAAGTTTTAAACAGCTCAAAACCATGCTTAATAACTGTAATCGCTCATGGTAACTTGTCAGAGCCATTAGATATCACTGTGAAGGTAAATTCTGAGGATACTGTATTTGGGCTTAATCTGTTAAACCGCCTTGTAGCCATTGTACAATGACATTCCACTCACAAAAGAAACCCTTCTCTCTTTTTCTTAATATTATTATGACATTAATTTTTTGGTGAAAGGTGGGGAGGGGGTAGTTCCCAAAATTGTGCTCCAGACATTTTGATGCTTGAGGATTTAGATTCAGTTTATTACCGTTCTTTGTAATATTTTGGTGTTAAAAATATCGGTTCTGTTGTTTTTTTGGTCGTGCAGAATATATTTCTTTCAGTTATCTGAACAAGTGTTGTTTTCTGGGTTGTTTTGTGCATTTGGAACATGTTGATTTTAATTCAAGAAAAAGGCATGAAAAACTGAGTAAAGCTAGGTGCGTGTGAGTTGGAAGTTCACCAAGATTATTCGTGAGTTTAATCCCAAAATATATTGAATCAACTTCCAAAAAACGAATTTAAATCATTGAAACTAATACACTTTTATGAGTAATGTGTTTACATACTAGTTTATAAGGTCTGTTTAAGCTATACTACATTACAATTCATCTAAACAAAGTTTATTACTTCCATAAATTAATACAATGTCTCTGAAAGTAGTTCTCATGCATATTTAAAATATTGGAACACGTTGAAACAAATGTATTATTGAAAAAACGTCTAAAATATGATATGGATGTTTACTGTTGAATCATAAAAAGAAAAAATAATTACAAACAGCACGACATATTTTCTGTCAATTCTATAGCTAGTGCCTACTTATCTCTACCAAAAATACAAAAATAATACAAACAAAAAAGAAAAATAACAAAAGTTTGACAATCGATCACATCCACTACAAGTGGAAAGCCCCAATCTCATATTGTGAAATTGTGCTGAAACATACCCATGTACCATTTCTTCACCACCTATAGGCCCCAAATTCGGTTAACATGTGGTATGAACATACATCTCGCCTGGTACAACTGACCAATTAAACTGGCAAGAGTATTGATTCATCCATTAATGCTGCTGGTGACGAGTCGACTAAGGGATTTTTCTGGAATTCATTTCTTAGCTGCCCACAAGCAGCATTTGCATCAAGCCCACGTGTCTGACGCACACTGACAGTTATCTTCCTAGATTCTAGTGCTTCCACGAATGCTAACACCTATAAAAAGAATAATTCATAAGCTCAGCAAGAGCTTGTTGGAAATTACAATTGGAGTAATAAAAACTCAGCACATACCACTTTCTTGTATGGCCTCCTAAATTCAGAACCTTCAATTGGGTTGAAAGGTATCAAATTCACATGATAGCCCCCACCGCATGAATGTAGTAGCTCTGCTAACTCCAGTGCATGTTCTGCCTTGTCATTTATCCCAGCTGTCACAAAAAGGAAAACAAACAATCTATAAAACTAGGAAATAAGAAAGAAAAAATGTATAATAACTTGAATGAAGAGAGTTTGGGATCAACCTAAGAGAGTATACTCAAAAGTGACTCGGCGACCTGTTTGTCGAAAATATTCCTTGCAGTCATGCATGAGTGCACCTAAAGGGTATGATTTCGCACTTGGGACGATTGTTTCTCTCAGCTGCTGATTAGGCGCATGCAAGCTGGTTTAAAAGATCTCTATAATTAAAACTAAGCCAAGAGGCAACACAAATTTAAAAACCAAACGAATAAACCCAAGAAGAACGAATAGTTATACTTTTCTAGAGAAAGAACTATTATAAAAAAGGTAACACTTTATAGAGAATACCAATAACAGCCTGTAAACCTGTTTTGAACCCAACGGTTTGAAACTTCTGATTCTAGTTCTCAACTTTTGAGATTTGTACTAACCCTGTTCTACCTTTTGTGTGACAATATTCTATTTCAATGAATGAATAAAATAAAAAAACTGAGGAAAAAAGAGCATTTCTGCTCAAATCATTGTTTGCTAGGGTTTAGGGCATTATCTTTGCCCTTGTTACTAATACTAACATGCAGTCAAAGCATCAAAATAAATGATCAAGGTGGGAAATGGATGTGACCCCAAGGAACATGCATGTAATTTCCTACAAGAATAAACCTAAAAAGTATTGAACCTGACAGCAAGAGTCGACTGAAGCTTGTGTGAAGCAAGCATTTTAATGGTGTTTGGTACACCAACAGTAGAGATGGTCATCATCCTTTGTCCAATTCGTATCTCCTGCATTTGTATTTATTCTCCAAGTAAATAAAAAATCTAAAGTTCATTTTGAAGTTCACCATAATTTGTATACAGCCTTCTGAAAATTACTTTTTTAATTTTGCTAAATTCCAAATAAAACAACCTATTTTGCGATCATGTGCAAATTATACCTACTATTAAAGCAAGGAAAATTAATAACAAATGACTTATTTGCCTAGTCCTACATGACACCTCTTACAGGAAGGAGGAGTTGCTGGAGTTGAGTAAAATCAATTACATATGGACAATGTTTGATCAAATACGCCAATATGGAAAATGTAATGAAATGTTCAGTTGTGTAATCTTATTTGAAATCACATCAGCACATAAGTAAGATAAGTGAATAAGGTTTCCAAACCCCAGTGAAATGGAGAATGTATAAATTACCTTGTTCAAGCATCGATGTGCTTCCAGTACTGATTTGAGGTTGAGCATTGGCTCACCCATTCCCATGAATACAACGTTACTAACCCTATGCTTGAATAATTCCTCTATGGCTAGAACCTTCATGCAACAAATATACAGATAAGCAATTCAAAAGCCTGCTTATTAAATTTCATATCACTCAACAATGCAATGTCACAAAAATAATCACAAGAGGATTAGAGGCTTCAAAAAAGAAAATGAAACCAAAAAAAGAAAAAAGAAAAATATCAGTCTACAATGCATAAGTTGCAGGTCAAGTACAAGCCAGAGTGTACCGGTGGTAACCTTATTCCATTTTCAAGTTTGATTTCCGGTAATTTATATCATACTACAAAGTTGTGCTGTAAGGAAAAAAGCCACAAAAATGACACACAGACAACCTGTTCAACAATCTCATGTGGCTTGAGGTTTCTAGAGAAGCCTCCCTTGCCAGTGGCACAGAATGAACAGCGCAAAGGGCAACCAACCTGAGTAATACATTCAATGGTCATCAGAAAGTATTGTCTAATTGTTCTTAAGCAGATTAGGTACATTAGATTGTTCTCTGATATAGATATCGCTTAATGGAATTTTACGTACACATTCCTTCATTTTCCAATTAGCACATCATTTTAGGTAATATGAAACTGACACCTGATCATCACAAAATCAACTAAATTGCCCCCCTCCCAAATCTTTACTAAATCTTGCATAACTAGTAAGCATTAATAATCCATTGTACAGAACCCCTTTCACTTGATTTTAATTTAATTTGACTTCAAGAAGAAAGTAGCTACAGTATGAGGTAAGTTATCCAACATTTAAGATAGTACGTTCTTCTGCATCATACTAACAACCGTAAGAGTGTTTACTGTTTGGCAAAACAACAGAATGCCATCAACAAAACAATCTAATGCAAACACATTTAAGATTTAACAAAATGACCATGCACAAATTATACCTGAGAGGATACACAAGCGGTAAGACGTACAGAGCCTTTACTATCCTCAGCCGGTATTCCAACTGTTTCAATCAATCTATTATCCTCCAATTTCAAAAGTATCTGCAATTAATATACCCGAAAAATAGTAATTACATAGAATAAACATCAGGGTATTTATTTTAAAAAAAAAGAACAGAGAGAGGATTAAGATAGCAACTTTCATAGTGCCGTCAGCAGCAGTAACAGAGTGATGGACGGGCGATCGTCCCACTCTCCAACCTGCTCCAACAAGTGCATCCCTTAATTCTTGAGGCACTGGCATATGAAAGCAATATCACAGTCAACTAATACTTGTACTTAAGATATGAAATTACCGAAATGATGGATAGCGAGGAGTAAAATTAGACTCACAGTGTCTGAATTGTTGAATGTCTTTAGACTTGGTCTTGTATATGAGATCATGGAGCTGCTTCCCTCTGTAACTTTGCTGGATGAGAAAGTACCATAAGTATTCTTCCTTATTTTCGTCTACTCTTAATTAAAGCCGATACTTACATTATATTCTATCATTTGTTACGCTTGTGACATATAAATATTTCCCTAGAATGTGGGGTTAAGTTGAAGACATAAAATGGCAATATTAAGAGATTAGGTACGCATAATTTGAAGGCATCAAGGGTTTTTCAAGGGTTTAAGCGCAAAACCGGTTCATAATTTCACATTGCTTTGAAGTAAATGAGAATAAATGAAATCGAATTCGAACAAAAATAGATCGGATTTACCTGACCTAAGTCAAGAGAGAGTTGTCGGAGCTCTTCCTCGGAGAGGCCCAACAGCACGCGCGGCTCTGTCTTCTGTAAACGCACCGTCGGCGATGCGATAGCGGCGGCGGCGCGCACGCGCAAGGCCGCACGTGCGAGGGGAGCGGTGCACACGTGCTGCAACGACGCCATTGAAGGCAAAGGAGAGAATGGAAATTGGAAATGAAGGGAAAGGAAGGAGGAGTGGACTGAAGGCCAAGAGATAGAGAGAGGATTTCGGAGTGTCTTGGAGAACAGTCACTGACAACGTGGGCCCCACATGCAGATTAGGATATTTTGGGGACTTTTTTTGTGTCTATCCCTCCCCGTTTTTTAAACATTTTGCAATTATGTCCTTGTTTCGCAATGTTTAATAATACTATGCCTATTTTCTAAACATATGCATTCAATAGTTTTTACTGAAAACATGTGTTCAAACCACTAAAATTGCAAAAAAAAAAAAAAAAAAATTTCTAAGTACCAAAATAAACTAACTCAAATACAAGGTACTAAACGCATGCGTTCACATTTTAATTTGGACATATGAGTTTAGACTGAATTGTGTACACATGTTCAGTGTTTTTAACTGTCTCAACGCATAAGTTCAGAATAACTTGTGCACGTACGCATGCGTTTGAAAAATAAATACAGTATTGTCAAATATTTCAGAATAGAGATTTAAGTGTCGAACTTTTATAAAACTAGGATGTGCACACAAAAATTCATATTTTGGAGAAGATCTATGTTGTATTGTTCTATTCAATTTAACAATTTAAATGTCATTTTGGAGTAGATGTTATGTTGTACTGTTCTATTCAATTTTTAAAAGATTGACTGCATTTCAAATTTTAAACAATTTAAATATCATTTGATATTTCATCAAAAAAATCAAAATTACATAAAATTTACAATTTATCTAAATTTAAGTTATTAATATACATAATGATCTATTTAACGTGTACAATAAAATTCATATTGATAACTGTATCAATAACTATATTAGTATATCAGCTCCCTAAAACTAACACTCAAAATCTCCTGTGTATAGATGCAATGAATCTTAACTTTCTAGCAGCAAATATTGTTTGATTCATATTTCATATCTAAAGTTTTGATGAAGATGTATCACAGATTTTTATTCACCCACAACTCTTTAATTTATCCTAGATTCTTTTTTTTTTCACAACTCCTTTATTATTTCTCTGTAAACAAGGCCCAGTGAAGTTTTTGTGTGTGTGTTTTGGAGGTGTCTTGAAGGAGGCCGGCCGGCCGGCCCCCTATTGTCGAAAAAATTATCTTTTGTCGTGTAATTTATTAACGTTAAAAAGTCATTTTTACATTTTTACGGCTATAGCTAGCCTTGTATTTGTGGCTAGAATATCAATTAGCAATGCAACAATTATATATATGGTAATTTGTATTAAGAACTGCATCCTGTCAACTTGCTATTTTTTTTTTCCTATATACTACCAAAACCTCATCTAGCTACCTTGTGATAATTAATCGTTTAGTTTCTCCCCTGCCTCTAACTATGAACTAAGCATGAGATCATTTGATGGCATCGTACTTACATGTACTAAGATAAAGAACACATGATCAAATCGTATATATGTAAGCAATATAAGCTACCAATATGTACAACGAGAATGCTCGTCCTATCTATGATCTCTCTGTATTCTGTAATTAATTTTCCAATATATACAAGCCGCATCTCACAGAACTAAACCTATCTTGTAAAAACACTAATTCTTTACATCATTATATATAAGTGCATTAATTTATGATTTCCTCCTGGACCTGCCATAATTCAAGTTCCTAATTTTTTCCAGCACCGATACCACTTGATGCATATCCGGTCGGCGATCGGCTTCTTTCGATAAGCACCGGAGTGCCAGCTTGGCAGCCATGAGAACCCCGCGTCTCGAGTACTGGCCGCCGAACTGCGGATCCAAAATCTTAAAAAATTTTCTCTTGCTTTTTAGATGAGACTGGGCCCACTCGACCAGGTTGTACTCCGTGGATGGTCGGTTCTTGTCCAGGGAACGACGCCCCGTTAGTATCTCCAATAAGACCACTCCGAAGCTGTACACGTCGCTCTTCATAGTTAACCAACCTTTAAAGATTAAATTAACAAACGGTCAATCTTGAGAATAAAAAAGTATACGATATAACAAAACTCTTGGTATCATTTCATAGATTCATTTGTTTTGTGTATTGAATTTTTTTTTTTTTTTTTGCTTTTCAGAAAGAAAAAATTGATGTACCAGATGAAAGGTACTCAGGAGCCGCATAACCGGAAGTACCGATGATCCTTGTAAAAACAAAGTTTTCATCTCCAGCCGGACCGTCTTTTGCCAATCCGAAATCCGAAAGCTTTGCATTGTAATTCTGTTTAACATATAGAAGAAACAATCAGTTAAGCATTTGCTTTCTGCTTTCAATCTGAGAAACGATCATGTCAGGAAAGAAACAAACTACTTACCATGTCGAGGAGTATGTTAGATGTTTTGAAATCTCGGTAAATGACTCGTACGTGATCGCTGTGAAGAAACGCAAGCACTTTACCGGCTTCAAGTGCAATCTTTACTCGTAGGTCCCAAGAAAGCGGTTGATAGCTCGAACCCCCTGAAACAATGACAATTTCCCAATTAGGCCGTTTGTTCATGGTTGAAATAAGACTTGAAATTATTTTTGATCGACAATTTTGAAAGACATACATTTGAAAAGATGATTTTCAAGGCTTCCTCTCGGCATGAACTCATACACAAGAAGTCTATGCTCGTCTTCCAGGCAATAACCAATTAATTTAACGAGATTCGGGTGAGACAGCTGGCCAAGATAATTAACCTCCGCCTATAATAATAACAAAGAATAAGTAAATTAGGTAGCAAAAATAAATCATGTGATTAATTTTTTCTTTTCTACTTGTGAAGAACACACACATATTTATTTATTTATTTTTCAAAAAAAAAAGAGAGATGATACGTACCAACCACTCTTTGTGACCTTGGAATCCCTCTTGTTTCAGTTTCTTCACCGCAATAACAGTTCCGGTGCCTGGTTTTGCGGGTGCGAAAGTTTGCGGATCGATCCACCCCTTAAAAACCAAACCGAAACCGCCTTCTCCCACCACACTATCAGGTTGAAAATTCCTTGTGGCGGTTTTTAGTTCTTCAAATGTAAAACTCCTTAAATTTGCACACTGTAATATTTCCCCCACTTCACGCAGACTTGATGGAGAGCACGAGTCCAAAACCTGACTGGTACTACTATCCGATCCGGATCCACTTTCCTCTGATGTTCAATTTAAAAAAAAGAAGAAATCAGTGCTGCATATATTAAAGCTTAGTTATATCAGTTTACTTTTGAATCGGTACGGCCAAAACTTCAATTCATCAAACCAAGTCAGTACTGGTATATATATGAACTGGTACCAGAACTTAAAAAAGGCATGAATTTGAGAGTCTGAGAGCAAGAACATACCAGAAAAAAAAGATGAGGACAGAGAGGGCACCTCAGAGCTTGTAATCTTCGCAACACAACAGTTTCCCATTGCTTAATTTGTCTCAGATCAATTCACAAATATATGACAAAGAATCTAACAGGTATATATATATATATATATATCTGCTTCTTCTTCCTCTTCTCTTTTTGTCTTCTTCTTCTCTACACTTTGGCTTCTCTTTTCTTGTCTTTCCTTGTATTCTAGTAACCATGCGCGTGTATTTATATGCTACATGTCATGTGGAAGTAAAAGTCAGACCTGATGCATGCATGCGTGGCTGAGACCTGAATCAAAAAGTCAAAAGAAATAAGAAACAAAGCATGCCCGTGACCGTGATAAAACAGCCCCCAAGTGGGTTGAGTTGTTTCATCCATAATTTCAAAGAAGACGAACCTGGACTCTATCTTTTTATCGTTCGCAGTAAATTAGAATCCAACAAAACGGATAGAGGTTAACACTTAACAAATGGCAAGTCTCAGGGGGAACGGGACATCAATCTCAACGGCTGCTCCACTGTGGCCACCTATGTAACGGGTCACTGCAATGAGAACGCAGTCAGTAGCGAAGCTTGAGCTTAAAATAAGAGGGAGCCAATTTAATCAAGAAAGAAAAATAATTACGCAAAACTGATTAAAGGTGACCACGTTGTGGCTCAAATAATAACTGACCTAAAAAATATATCGCCTTCATATAAAATTTTGAATGGAAAGAAAGAGTCATGGTCCACTCTGATCAAAACTAAGTTCTGCCCCTGAGCACAATGACTTGTTACATGGAAAGACTCAGACTAAGTCGTCGATGGATCAGGTATTGATCGCAGGTGTGTTAGAGAGAGTGACATGGGACGAGGGATAGGGGAGAAGAACCTAATTGTGGTGAAAATGACACGATTGAGGAACAGTAGACGAGAGAGGAGGGAAGAGAATAGAGCCGTTAAATGATAGATATATGTATACTTTTTGAGCGTATCAAAAGCTGTAGGTGGTAACCAGTGGTCCAGTCCAGTTGGTATATACCAAGTAGTACTGTAGTAGCAATAAGTATCATCTTCCTTCCCCGTGAGTAGATTCAGTGGGTTGCTGGTGTGTATGAAAATTGGAAACCAGAGACGGGAGGCGGATTTGTGAATAGAAGAAAATATGGGGTCAATGGATGGATTCCGGGTTTTTGTTTTTTGTTTTCAGAATTTTATGAATTGTATTTGTTTTTGTTTTTTTTTTGTTTTGGTAATTTGAGAAAATTTGATTTTGGTATGTATGTCTAATTTGATCCGGTGTATGGTATTGATTTCTTCATTTTTGACCTTATAATTAAACTCACAAGTTTAATTATGTTATGGATTAGAATTTGTATTATAGATGAAAAGATCAGACTGGTTAACGATAGTAATTCATTTAAGTATAATAATTGTAAAAAAAATTGATTCATAGTAGAACTACTCTTAAAATAATAAGTGTTAAATTAATATCCATATAATTTGATGAATTATATTTGATTTTTTTTATGGTAATTTTGAGAAATTTTGGTCCGCATATATATGGTATTGAATTTCTTCATTTTGACCTTATAATTAAAAAAAAATTAGTGTTAAATTAATATCTATATAACTATCGATTACTAAATTGTTGAGAGAAGCAGGCCTTAACTTTTTTTTACGCCTGGTTCTCTGAAAATTTTTGTATTTGTCATCAAATATGAAATATCAATGTTTAATTTTATATGTCCAACTTTCCACCCCATTTTTATCATATGTGGATATATTAATTTTTGTTTTGTATGATTGTATAAATTTGTAAATAGCAATATTAGCTCGGTAATTTTGTTGTGGTATCTGGAGTATATTAGAACTAGAATAAATTTGTGTGATTTTCTATACTTCATTAGAACTTGTTCTGAGAGTCTTGTGGTACTAATTAGTGTTTTAGATAATACTAACAATATTATTTAATGCAAACCGTTATGTCTTATATTTAAAACACTATATTGGATCTTTCATTATCATACGACATATTTCGTCTTATTATATAAAAATATTACAAAGAGCTACAAGCTATAAAGTAAATTTTGTTTTCTTCTTAATTTGCGAATTTTCAAAATTATGAGACATATTTAAATAAAATTCTTAGTTGACTATTATACCATATAGCATGTCACTACAACAAATAAAGTGGAAGAGTCTTTTTAAAAATTTCATCTAAATTGATTGGATCTAGATACCGTTTATCATGTCACGTCTACCACAAATGTTACATCCTAGCATTGAGATGTCAAAAGACAAAACGCAATGAAATATATTTATGCAATGTAAGAAATTAAATGCTATTTTTTTTCAATTAATACGAAGCTATTCCTACTAAATGAGCTTTTTTGCACATGTTGAACAACTCTCTCTCATATAAAAGATAGATGCATCAAGTCTTTACTTATTTAGTAGGTCTCAAATGTAACACATGAAAAGTGAAAAAGAAGAATTTGACTTAGTTCTAGTGATATGAAATTCACTAGACCATGATAGATATATTTGAACCGTTTATTTCAAATTAATTAATTGGTCTACGTCAAGTATAATACGTCACAAGAAATACCGAATGTGTAAAAGTAGGCATTTAATCGGTATTTATCTACACCATTTAATCTAAAATAGGAAGTTTCAAATTTGCCAAAAGAATGTCTAAGAAAATATCTTCATTTAAAAAAAGTGGTGTACTAACAGTACCCCAAGAAAAATCCAATGATAGGCTTTTTTAGCCTAATGATCTGTAGTAGTAGTAGTAGTAGTAGTAGTAGTAGTAGTAGTAGTAGTAGTAGTAGTAGTAGTAGTAGTAGTAGTAGTAGTAGTGTATCTTATGATCTATAGTAGAAGGGTATCTATATAGCTAGGATTTGAACCTTTCAAAAGGATTCTAAAATTTTTAGCGAGGTACATAATGTGTGGTGGTCGACTTGAACCTTTGCAAAGGGCATCCTTGTTGAGTTGTGATTGGTTGGAGACAACCCTCTGCCGTCTGATACCAACCAATTGTGAAATACTCAAATGTGTAGTCCTGCCGTCCCATTCAATCGGATCTGAACCGTCAACTATTCCATTCAATCGGATCTGAACCGGCAACTATTTTACCAAGGGCATTCTCAGCCATTGGACTCTGAGGCCATTGTCCAGAGCTGAGTCATGGATGTCTGGAGCTGAAACATCAGCTGCTGGATCTAGGCGGTAGCTCACAGGCAAGTTATGATTGTACAGCAATTTTGCAAATAACCCATTTTCCTTCTGTTATCAGAAACGTAACTATTGAAGAATAACCTTCTACAAATAGATGATTCAAAGATAAACCATGTAGCTCAGTCAACTTGAGAAATAATAAAGTATAAAATTAAAACAAATAAGCAATGAAAAAGTAAACAAATAAGCAATAAGAATAGCTATTTTTCTAGTCCGGGAGAAATAATATTACAAAATTGAACTAACACTCCAAGAGTGCTTTGAGATGCATACTAGTGAACCAAAAAAATAGTTATCAAGGAAAAAATACAACACCAATATACTCAATTTCATGGAAAGAAAAGAAGAAGAAGACAACAGAAGTTTTACCCAGATTTTTTCCTAACAAACCGCTGCAGAGATTTGGGCAAATCCTCGGCTACTTCCAAAAGCACTCTTCTCTTCTTCTCCTGTGGGGCCCCCTCCTGTTTCTCAAGAAAAGGCTTTTTGACGTTAAAGACTTCCTCTTGCTTCCTCTTGGCTCTCTTACTCGGCTTATTTCTCCCTTTTGTTTTGTTCTTCAATTCAACATTACTTTTCGCCTCTTGCACTGCCGTCTCCATCTGTTGTTCTATCTCCTTCCTTGTCAGTTTCTCCTTCCTCTGACGCTCTCTAACCATACCAATACTACCAGGATCAAGCATTATAGATTCAGGTGGTAATTTATCCAACAAAGCTTTCACCTCTTTCTTACTCCTCTGTTTACTTGTTTCATATGGGTTAGCAACCCAAGAGTCGAAATTTGGCTCACCCGAACCAGGTATGAGAATAGATGAAAAACCCATAGAGTGACCTAAGCCAAGCACATCCTCATATGGCCGAAATTGCACTGTACCAATCTGATATCCTTTGGCAATACCATGTGTCATGTAAAGCCCAAAATCTTGACTGCCTTTGTCTCTCCAAACTTGGACCCTGGACCCATTAGCAAGAGCCAGAAGGCCCTTCTGACTAAAATCTAGGGTTTGTGCATGGACCGGGATGGAGTGTATTGCTTCAAATTTTCTGAGGTCCCAAATCTTGACCTTCTTGTCCAAACCAGCCGTGGCAACTAAATTACCACTAGGATGGTACGCAAGACCCGTAATAGGCCCGTGATGGCACAACATTGTAATTAAAGGCTTTCCTGAAGTCGGTTTCCACATGGTGAGCTTTCCTCCAGAGTGACCGAGAGAAATTATCGAATTGTAGGGGTTGGAGCACATTACAGAGGTGGGGCCCAGGCTAGTACGGTAATTCGCCACCACTTGACCAGTGCTTATGTCTTGGTAATGCAATTGTGAGAAATTGTTGGTGCCTACAAGAAGGAAGTGCTTTTCCAGGAACTCAAGTTTTAGCGGGCGCTGATTATCCTAAAATAGAAAGAATAAATAAGAAAGCAGGACTTCCATGCATGCTGATACTAAACCTCAAAAATTCATTTATACCCTTGAAAAGCGAGATTATTCATGCTAACATGTAAACTACATGCAATGCCACTTGGTGCCCCTCTCTCTGTTCCTTCAAAAGAAAAACAGGACTCCCCTCTTACTACCTCATTTACTCTAGGAACAATGAAGAAGGAGCATGGGAGCATAGATAAAAATTTGTTTTATATTTCCCAAGTTTGCAAAGGTAATGCAAATGTCACTAAAACAGTAAAACTTCATGCGACTTGGGAGTACAAGGAATAATATAAATGGAAATACCTTTAGACAGTGGATCTCGGTACCATGTCGGTTGTATATATAGGTGTACCTGAACCAGAATGTCAATTTGTGAACATAAAATCAAGGAGCAAATAAAGAAGAGCAATTATTTGGCTTTCCCTGCAACTTTGCCTAGATTTGAAGTTGACACATCTTGCTTTAATTCTTCAGGATTGACAATTCAATTGTCTAGGTTACCACTTCTACCTAGTTTTGTCAACTTGATATTTCATCAAAACTAATATTTTATATAGTTATTATTGACATTTACGAGGAATTTTCAAAAGAAAAGATATTTACATGGAAGTTTCAAAAGAAAAAAAAGAAAAGACATTTACTGATTTACATAATAGAGAGTTAACAGTTTATTTATTCTGGCTAACACTTCAATATATCAAACTGCTAGTATAGAGGGACTGTATGCACAGCAACACTGGCAGTTGATCCCTGGGCAAAAAAGGTCTAGCCAACCATTAGCAAACCTCGAAAGGACAAACAAGGGTTAAAAAGGGGTTCTCATACTTTTTTTGAGCGACAGCATAAAGTTGGTCATTCTGTAAGAACACCACATCTCTCACTCTTTCTCGAACCTGTAAAGAAGGTTTTTGAAAGAAACAAAAATATATATTAGTATGAGATCGCTGCGGCTGAACTCGCAACCTATGTAACCTATGGCTCCAATAAATCAACCAGACACACCTGAAATTCCTTAACACTCTCCAGGTTGAGCACATCCATCATCGCAACATGACCTTTTTGACCTCCTAAAAGCATATACCTCCCATTTGGTAAGTATCTTATTGTATAAGGGCCCAAATCTGCAACCACCAAATAATCAGAAAAAGAAAGGCACAGAACACAAAGCAAAAAAGACGGGACCAATTTCTTAATTAGTTAGGACCTGGTAACTTCATGTCAAATGCTTTTGTGGAGCTTAGTACATCCACCTCATGTAGAATTGATTGTTGCTTTATGAAAAATGTTTTCTCCAAAGGATTTTCTGGCTCTAATAATCCTCCTTCACTGGGTCTAAGCCACTGTATAAATAAAGAAAAAAGATTGAAATAAAAATAATTAAGCAATATGTGTGATGAAATCAAACACAATTGCAAGACCTGGATGACGACTTCAGAATACATATGTTTTTTTCTGAACAACCCTAAACAAAAATTGTCTAATTTTCTTCTTGGCTTCAAAGGAACATTCAGATGTATGAATCTGAAATGGAAGTTGAATTCAGAACTCGCCCTACCTACTCACTCATTGGCCACTAGTTTCCTTGGCTGCTGACCAAAAAACTTGATGGAATTCCTTGCCTGCCAGACACGAACCTAAATACCAAGCTTGAAATGTGGCCTCAACTCTGACTTTCTAACAAGCACCTTTTTCCCCCAGCTTACATTGTTTCAAATATTGCAAATTACAAAGCAACTAAGTGTGGTCAAATGGTAGTTCCATCAAAAATGGACGATCCAGCTCCTAACTCCAGTAAGCCTGTTCCCACTAAACCAAATTCAAAGTAAAATCTAGCAGGCAGATGGAACCAGTACAGACTTTCTATTGAGTTCCTATAGTAAATTCTTGGTTCCCAAGGGTATTGTATAAAAAAAAAAGAACAAAAATGGTCTTTGCTAATTACAAATAACAAAAGCAGTGCGGTATCCAAATGTAGATAGGACGATATGACAAGTGATCAGACCTCTTCAGCCCTAGCGGCAACTTTGGCAGTATGACCATATATCTTCTCTCTCACTTCAAGCCGGCCTTTTAACTTTTTATCCCTCAAACCCTGGAAAATAATTAATAGGGAAAATTGAACAAACATTATATCATATGAATTTCAGTGGCAACACGATGGATTTTTGAAGAAAAGAAAAATAAGAAAGCAAACCTCCAGGTTTGTTTTTTTGCCACGCAGATATTTTTTGGCCTTCTTTTCCAGTCTGTCTAAAATATCCTCCTCCTTTTTAACAAAAGTAATAACAGATTACAATTAGATACTACAATTCAAGGGAAGTTGCAGTTCTGGCACATACATGAACCACATCGGACTGGAACAATACCTACTAATCCTGGAAGCGACTTACGGTATTCATTGACCAGAGTTTGTCATGCAATTGCTAAATTAACCCTGATACTTCAGGATAAATAAAGCACAACGAGAAAATTACACAAAGAAACAAATGAAAACAAAAAGAGATCAAGCCAGCACACAACTGGTAATTTCCCTGATCTATCACACAGGTAAATCCTGGTACAGGACATAAACATTTTTGAGAAAAAACAAAGCAAATTTTGAAGATGTTAGACCTAAATTGGAAGGGATGAGAAGGAAATTCACTAGGTAAAGAAGCTAGAGAAGCTTCAATAAGTGCACAGGTTGCTCAAGGTTATGTTGAGAATACATATATCTTTTGGTTTCAATAGGACTCCCTATCCATGTTGTTTTCAAAAGTTCTCTCTTGCATTTTGCTGACACTTATATGGACTCTGAGATAATGAGAGAGAGAGAGAGAGAGAGAGAGAGAGAGATACATTGTTTACCTTATTAGAAGCAGGATTTAAAGCATGAGGCTCATTGCTTTCCTCTTTACTCTCCATCTGAAATGAACAACAGACAAAATTAGAACTGTGAATATCACGGTCAGAACCGGAATCATACCATTCATGCTCGTAATTCGAAAACCATTTGATTCATACTACAAAGTACCAAACAACTTCCCTGAGATTGTCTCATTTTGTGTGTGAGTGCGTGTCCCCCTGTGTGTGTGTGTGTGTGTGTGTTAGAGAGGGGGGGGGGGGGGGGGGGCAAGGCCACAATAGAATACCTTTCTAGCGAGAGAGAGAGAGAGAGTATCCGCCCTGGACCGTCGCCGATTAGCAGCCGCCGGAGCGATCAAGCGAGCGAGAGAGAGAGAGAGAGAGATGCGCTGAGCAGGATTAGAGAAAAACCCTAGACCAGGAAAGGGTTTAGGCGAAAGCGTGCAAAAGAGAGGGCACGGAAGGATTAACGGGTTTTGCACAAACGGGTTTGCTACCTTTACCGACCCTATAGTTGGTGGATTGGATTGTTAACTTGCTATCCTTTTCATTAACTGGTCTCTGTTGCGGCCCATAAATGTTTAGTGTAAACATTGCTATTTATCAGTTTATCAGAAACACACATAATGGAAAAGCAAAATATTTGGGAGATGCATTGTTGATATTGTTATTATACGGATTTTATTATTCATATAAAATGAGTTATTATTTATGTTAATGATTTTATTATGTAATTTATTTTGTACAATATTTTATTATTCAGCTCAAATATTACTAATCTGACTAATAATTCACTTAACTTGAATAATAAAAATATTGTACAAATAAGTTGCATAATAAAATCGCTAATATGAATAATAACTTAGCTAATTTGAATAATAAAATCGATATCAATGATGACGGTATCAATAACAGTATTTATTATGTATCACGTCCCTAATGAAAATATGGAATATGGCAACTTCATAATTTAAACTGTGTATATCTTCTGTGAACATTGATCTGGTCGTATCTATCCTATTGTCAACTAAACGCACTCCATTTGTCAACAAAATGACAAATGCTTCTCCACATTTGCCAAATCCAATGGTGAACATAAAATATTAGTATATAATAACAAATGCAATCAGGAAATTATGAGTGAGTTGATAAACACATTATTTTTTTAATTTTATTATCTATGTAGTACTAATAGTAGTAGCAGTAGCAGTAACAGTAATAATAATAATGTATCGTTTTATCTGTATTCGCATCTATATCGTTTTCCACTATAAACTTCAAGAGCAAAATTAGGAAGGATATGTTTTTTCCACTGAAAAATCATTGCCAAAATCACATTATTTGTCTTTTATTTTTTCCCCCTTGGAATATATTGCTATATATAACTCAACTGTATAATATATATATATATATATATATATTAATCCAACCAGCACTAGTCACTATTATTACTTTTTGATTGACTTGAAATATGGGTTTGCATGCATGGTAGTTTATGAATTTCATATTGGGTTGTCTTTTGAAGCCTATGATCTATTTGGCTGGAGTCTCCAGCATCCAGGTTGACACATTGAAATAAACCTACACATAGAATTTTGAACTATACCTTGAAGTAAAAAAGAGATCATTTCCTTTCTTTTTTGCTCAAAAAGTGAAAACAGTAACTAATAATCTCATAGAGATTAGTCATATAGATATGACATATATTACTTCTTGTAATGTAGTTTGCAAATAATCAAAACTAACATTATTCTAATAACATGGTTGCTAAAAACAATACAGGCTTTCTAGGAAAGAAGTATAAAAGATATTCAAATTTGGGAATTAAGACAGCTCTTAACAGTTCAATTAATTTTACCCATTGATTCCCTCTAAGTTTATGTTTTTTTTTTCTCTTGGGAACTACATTGCAACTTCAATAGTTCTATGACAAATCTTATGCAATTTGACAAATATTTGAGTGACAACTTAAGAAATATGATAAACTAATTAATTGATACAACGAATATGTTCATTAGCCTTGAGATTGCACATGATAAGAATTTATATGCAATATCCCTTCCATCAATTTACAAAATATGCACTCACAGAAGTTCTATGGTAAAAAAAATGTTTGCACTCGCTGAAGTTCCCAGCTAAATTACTAATATTTGTTTTAAAAGGAAGATGCTTTTGCAAACTATCTAACATTGCAAACACTAGGCACAGCACAAAGCTCTCTGACTACAGTACATTTATACAATTGACGAACTTTAGTTAAAAAAAATGCTTACAGCCCAAGAGAAGTTTCCATAAAATTAAGAAAAATAAAAAGTAAAAGTAAAAAGAAATGCTAAGTAAAATAGTAGCCAGCAATACAACAACATGAGCATCAGCATATTTCTGCAGAAAGTGGTAAAACCAAAATTACAAACTAACTACAAGCAGTCATTTATGATATACGAAGAAACTTACCAAGTAACAACCCTTCAAGTAGCAACTTAATAAATATTATATTGGCATCAAAGTTAAACCAACAAATGCACTAGTAATAATGAGACAAAATGTATACCTTATCTTCTGAATTGCTTTATTTGGCACAAGAAATTCCACGTTTCAATTTCCAAATCTAATTCCTCCAGACTTCCAACACCATACATTATCTGCCACATTTGTAGATTACAAACTCAGATCATACAAGAAAAACTTGTACCAGTATCACATATTACTGACCAATTGTCTCTGTTGTTTTATAAATTAGTTGCTGGACATGTCAATCCTTTAATCACATCCTGACGTCCTTCAACCAGGTACCAGTCAGGTATTGTACCATTGCAATTCTTCCAGCCTCTAAACAAAGAAATGAAACAATGCTATATATAACTTACAGTATGCATGCATCTCTCATCATCATAACTGTAAATATATCCTTCTACCCACCAAAGAAAATCATTTTATGAGAAAAATGAAGCAAGTATTAAGTAAAAAGAGAAAACCTGAATAGAAAGGAAATAAAGAATAAAATAAAATAGAAAGGATGAAGAAAAGGAATGTTCATTTGATGGCTATGACCCCAGACTCGTACAAGGGATTGTATACAATCTTTGGTAAAGGCTCTCTTTCTTTTAAGCAGCATTAGATCTACACCTCCAGAAAGCACTTGAATCAATCTCTTACAAGACGAAATTACACTGACAGAGTCGTACTTTCAGAAAGTGAATGGCCACAGAAGATCCGTAATTGATAACAGATAGATATATATATATAGTAGTTGTTAAAATAGATTGTATCAATGCAAATCGACTTGTTAGATTTAAGTATACACAGGAAAATACAAACATGAAAGTGTGCTCGCACACAAATGAGATGATAAATGTATGTGTATGCAGAGTCCCAACAGAAGATGTAAAGTCAAGGTTATAATCTAGTGTACTTGAAATTTCCAATAAAAACTAAATACTTGTAAGTGTTCTGACAGCGCTTAAATACCGACCTCTAATCAATAAATGATAATGAACATACCAGCACTAAATATATCGGAGATCATAAACTTTTCCTAAATCCAATTTGGGAAGCTAATCAAAAACAAATTCCTGAACAAAATTGAACTCATCAAGTCCATTTTCAGCATTTTCTTCAAACTCGGCAAATTCATTGAAAGTTTTCTCCTCTTTTCCTGCTTCCTCTTTCTCAAAGGTCGTATCATCCATCTATTTTCAATCAAAATAGCATGGGACTAATTAGATAACCGAACTTAGAAAACAAGGAGTGTCTCAACAAAGATGAGCCATAAATGAAATCTCATGTGCCAGTCTCCATTTGGCCTGTCTCTGATCTCAATACCAAGGTTGTTTGGTCCACGACCAGTACAGATGTATCATGTAGAATACCAATACTGGTTCTGACTAATCTACTTTGTCCCATCAACAGACAAAAGGAAATTTAAAATAACCACTGTCAGTACTGAACTGGAATCGTATGACAATTGTTGGTTTCAGCAGAACCAGTACATGGCAATAGAAAATGACTTACATTGTACAAGCTTCCTACTGCATCCAGATTAACTTTTGATGCGAGGCCCTGAAAATGGAAAAGAGGTATAAATATAGTAAAAGAACAAAACGAAAACGTAGGGCACCGGAACCGTCCCAAGGTATGGTAACAGCACAAAGAGCAGAATATGTAGTTGATGTGTACATCATGCTTATTAAATACATTACTGGTACTAACTATGTACTAAATTCAGTTATTTATCCAGATAAAGGTAAACTAGTACCTTTTTCTTGAGCACATTACACGTCGCCTCAAAAGGAGTTTTGGCAGGGCCTGCGTTCTTATCTTCTTCTTCAGGTTTCCTCTTCCTAACCTACAATAAGAATAATAAAATCCATTTTTATTCATTATAAATTAAAAATTGGAGACCATTCCCTTTAATGTTTCTTTGAGCTTAAGGTGCTTTCCCTACATTATTCGTGTTAGAATATCAGTTGAATGCATATACACAATGGAAGATGACAAAAATATGATGCTTAAGAAAAGCAATGAATACCTTTCGAGGTTCTCTCTCTTCAGCCTCCCTTTTTGCAGCTTCCTTCAACGCCTGCTCCTATTAATTTGACATATTGTAAATAGATATCAAAATCAACAAGCAACATAAAATAAGAGAGGCATTTAGTTATAGTCGAGGGATGTAGTCAAATAATAACCTCAAGATATTCTTTGTTCATTTCTTCCCAGATTATTTTTTTGTAGCGTTTCTCCTCTTCATTGTGTAGGTACTCATTCATCTAAGGAGAAGAGAAGATTAAGCAACTTCACAATTATCAAATAGTCGGAGAAAGAGACACAGGAGGATTGTGAATTTGTAATTACCTCAGCATCATCAATATCAGAAAGGGTCTCCGGTTCATCATCCCCTTTATCAACCTCATCTAGCAACACATCAGATTCAAGGCCTTCAAATAAAATTCAAAAAGATGAGATAATTTTCCTTAGTTGCGTGCGAGAATACACAAGTTTTGCAGCCTTTTCAAAAAAATTATAAGCTACTTGTATGACGTAACCATCTATATACTAAACTTACCAAACAATCTGACTATTAATAAATCTAATTGGAAAAAAAAAAAGCTAATGCCAACAAAGTCAGGATTATAGAGGGTCAGGTTACCATCTTTATCTGTAACTCCGGATGCTTCTGTCTCATCTTGTGTTTCATCTGGAGAACAGCTTACTCCATTGTTCTTGTCCTAGACAGCAACAAAAAAACAAACAAAAGAAAAAAGCTTACTGAAGAGAACAGAGCCAAAAGTTCCTTTACCATGTAAAGATCAAGTACAACACACAATGTTTATGGGCTCAACCCAATCTTCTAGTGTATCACCAGGGGAAACCAGCTAACATATTGAGTCAGGTCAAACTAACAAGACCAGACTGCCAAATTGTGAAATTTGATCGGTATTATGCAAGTATTAGAATGTACTCTTTTTTTTTTCCTGTTCCTTGGTTCTTAGTGAAAATAATTGACTTATTTTGAAACTCATCCTTTTGTTTTAAAATGAATGAGTGGGACCGACCCATTAACCATGAAGTTAACCAAAGCTAGGTTAACTTAGGTTAGACTTGGGCATGATCAATTGGATCAAAACAACCAGCCATACAATTAAGGTCTTACTTGCATGGTGGGCCTACTCTCTTCATCAAAGAGAGAAAAGTTTGAACAGGATTCTTCCATCTCGGCCTCAGCTTTTTTTCTTTTCATCTCAGCCCGCTGAAAGGCCGGCGGCTCTGCACCCCCATCTAATCCCCCTGATATTTTCATGAACTGTCAAAAACAAATAATAATTAGGGTTAACTGCTTACAATAATCAAACAAATCAGTTGTATTTTATGTGATCATGCACAAAATGGAAGTGTGTAATTTGATATTGTCATAGTGTTTTCTGCATTCATAATATACAAGCAAACAATCTGATATTGTCATAGCTTCTTTTGTTTCCCTATCTACTTTAGGCAATTTTCTGTGTGCTTACAAGTGACTTTTTATCTTTGTTAAATTAAGTCTAAGCATGAAGCATTGAACGCAGGCAAAAGAAATAAAAAAAGAAAAGGTATAAACAACCAAGAAAGTTTTTAAACTTTGTGAAGTACTGAAACTGTACCAGCAAACAAGTACCTTTTCAAAGCACTTCTTGCAAAGGCCATATGCAAAATGGACAATGCCTTTTTGTTCCTTGTGTTTGCAAAGAAGCCCACCATCTTTTGGTAATTGTTTTGAAATCGATTGAGTCACCTCCTTTTCTAATTCATCTGCCCGAACTATAAATTCTTCAATCTACAAACAAAAAATAAAAAATGAAGAAATCAAATTTTAAATCACTTCAGACCACATGGTTGACATTATCTACTAGGTATTAACATCTTCACACAAAGTCATATATAAGTTTGATAAAATAAGAAATGAATTAGATCCTGAGATATTTATGTGCCATATGTATGAAAATTCAAAAAAAAAAAGCAAAATAGAGAGAGAGAGAGACCGTTAAGCAACCAGACTCAGTATTTTCAAACTCAATCAGCCGTTTTGTCAGTGTTGCTTCACATACATGCACTACATTGACCTGATTAAACAAAGAGATGTAGTATTAGAGTGGGGATTTCCGAGTTACAAACTATATTCTCTGATGAAACAATGTAATTTACAATTTCAGATTTTGAATAATCAAGTCCGTGGGAAAGAGCTGCAATGTACAAGGCAGCACCACATAATCCACTAGGCTTCCTCCCCGTCTGCATTGAACAACAAAGTCAGCAAAAAGAGATACATGTGGAAGTTTTGCATTATTAGAAAGTAAATTGCATCAGTCTCCCATAAATAATACAAATTTCTATTTATGCCCTTAAAAACAGTTTTAAACCTTGGAAACCAAAACAAGTATCACAAAAATCCAGTTCATGTTATTAGTATATACAGGTTAACTAAAAACCAAACCAATTTCAAAGAAAATTCCTAAATATAAATAATAAAAAAGAGAAAACTAGCCTGCATCCAGTCACGCTTCATGCTGGCTATTATCCTTAGAGCTGTCTCAGATACTGCATTATTCTTTTTACCCAATAAACCTAAAAGATTAGGAAAAAAATACTGTTAGCATAGTTGAAATATATTTTTCTTTAAATGCACCATTATTTCCAGAACAGTACAAACAGCCTAGCTAGATAGTAGATATGTACTGTCCTAGTCTGCCTTGGTTTAGGTCTCTGCATCATGATGACCAATTGTCTATAGAAAAAAAAAATATTGTCTTCCATGCAGGTCTGATTTACTTGAATAACTGTGAGTGGGGAAAATTTTCAGCTCATGTCAGTTCCACAATATTTTATTATTCTTTTCTCAAATGGGAATATACCTAACGTAACCCACCATTGGGTCAGAGAAGACCCAACCCAGATTTGACCCTTTTCGGTCTCCAAATTAATTTAAATTGATTAATTAAATAATATGATTTGATAACAAAGTTTCCTAGGCTAGTGGTCGGGGTGGTATTGACCCTGTTATCTCAAATTCCAGTCACAGATGTGGGCATTTCAATTTTCTCAAGTACACTGTCCGTGTTTCCCACTCTCCCGTAAAAAAGAAATCAGAAACAGGTCAGGTCAAACAGGGCCATGACGTGACCTGTCAGTAGAACTAGCAGGTCAGAGGTGCAACCTGAACCCGGCTGATAGAGCCATCATGTCAGGTCGACCAACAATAGCCACCCCAAATTGACTGCTATACTGGTACACTGACATTATAATACTTACGTTCGGTAAATCTGTGGATAAATAGACTTGGATCAATGAGCTTTTGTATAATTGGATGCTCTGCAAGCTGCAGAACTTTGCACAGTTGCAAAAATACTGCACCAAGCACATATCTGAAATCACAAATTTCAAAAATTTAGAATAAGAATTCAAGAGTTAGTTGTAAGATCTATAAATCTACTTTATGCAGCAAAATAGAGAAATTTTTTCTTACACATTTACTTGCAGATAGTCAGAGAAATCAATTAGTAGATATGCCTTCTTGTTTTTCCTACAAAAATCCATACATATCAGTACCTTATAATTTTGAATTATTGGAACTTTCCATCAAGGAAACTGTATTCACATGTACCAGTATGAACCTAACACTTAAGTTCAACACAATATCTTATTTTTATTTCTTCTCTTGATCTTGTGGTCAAGCAGGTGTATGTGTTGCTTATAGAAATTTAATAATGGCATTATGGTACCATAAACCACAGGTAACAGTCTTAATAAGCCCCACGACATGCTTTTGAAAGCGGAAGGTACTGATAATGTTATCTATAAGCACTACATACCGACATGCAATGTAAAGACAAGCAGCAGCAACATGAGTCGTTCTTCGGCCCCTTGTAAAATTCTTGTCAACGGCTATCTTCACTTCATTAAACATTTAATTCAATATTATATGTTACTACAGTAGAAAATAATCAGCATGCCTAATATTCACAGAATTCAAAAAATTTCCCAATATACACTTGCATAAAGGTACTAGCAGAATTACCCTTCGAACTTACAAGATTTAAGAACCCTAATTGCAACAACAATGTTTATTAACTAGAGCAATAACTTTTGCAGGTATGCCATTAGAAACTTCCTATTTCTGCAGAAAATAAAAGTAGGTAGTTGCGATAATGATTGCACCTAAATAAGAATTTTATGGGGTATGTTTTTGTATCTGCTGTTTCAGATTGTGTCTTCAGAGTGGAGTGTGGAGGATGCTAGTACACACGAGATGGTATAGAAAACATAACAAATTCAACAATAATTGAACATTAGATAATGCAAAAGAACCGTGCCTGAAGCAGAATACAAGGTTGTTCTGCAGTAATTCATATTCTTTGACGTCTAATACTGATGTAAAACACGACTAAATTGAGATGTTTACTTGATAAAATTTATGAGCCTCATCAATGATTGAGTCTCCACCAGCCACATCTAAGCAATTAACTATGTATCTGATCTCATCTCTGCCTGAATAAAGCAAAAAGTACAATAATAAGAACCAGGGACAATTTATGACTAAATTTTGTAGTGAGTTACCCAATAAACATAAATCAAAGGAATAAATGATGAAAGATCTAAGAAACATTATTAATGGTACGATAACTACTAAGTAATTATCAAACAGTTAAGAATGTAATCACCCTTCGCCAATGTTCTTTCATGTGAAGCTGAATAGCCGCTCTCAATACTCCTAAGGATTGTACCGCCCAAACGGCTCTGTATTTTGCAAAACAACCAAGATTAAGATTGTCATATCAAGAAGACTCAATCGAGGCAATACTAAGAGTTCATCCTAGACAAACTAGAAACCATGAGTACCCTTCCTATGCTTCCCTCTCAAAACTAAAAGCTTAGAAACTCAAACTATTCTTAGCTGTGAACTTACCAAACTTACACAAACCAACAAATACTAAAAAAATTTAATCCACACAACCCATCTCACTACTTCCTATTATAATTTCCAAAATCACATACTTCCAACGAGCATAAATTTTGGTTTTGTGGAAGGATACAGAAAGTTGCCTTGCCAGGTATCATTGAAACATAACAAGCCAACTGTGATAACATTATTAGAAGGCAAATACTGCATGTGTACTCTTTCATACATTATATATGAATTTTACAATTCTATCAGCAAAACATCTCACATTGGCCTTTCAAAACCCAAAACCTATCAAAATGTTACCAAAGCCTTTGAAATTATTCCCTTAAGAGCAGATCATGGTACCTGCCCAGATTTATCCTTAATGAAAGTAGGTTCAGTAGAATAGATCTCTTGGTCGATAATTTTTCCGCACATGCCACAGCAGCTGAACACCACAACAGAGGGGCCAGAAGGCCAGAAGTTAACAACAATGACAGGAAAATATGCAAAATCACCGAGTAAACAATAAAAACCCAGTTGGACCTCAAGTAACCACAACACCAAGCACTTCATCTTTAGCATAAACCAATATTCCTCAATTATCCATAAGATGGTTCAATTATCGCAATTCAAACTAATTTGATGCAAATAAATTACAACAAGTAAGACGATCTCAATGGCATCCCAATGCGGCAAACCTTGTACTAAGTAGAAACATATAAACACATACAGATACACTACAGTGAAAAGGAGGAGGAAAAGATAACTTACATGTAGCCCTTGTCAGGATCCACAATAGCCGGGCAATGATCACCACAGTGACTGCAGTACACCATCTCCTCCTCTGCCTACCTTCAAAATTCCCAACGAAATCGAAGCATTATTCATATATCCATCTATTAGTCTATTACCTAGGAAAAAGAAAGGAAAAAAAGAAACAGAGAGAGAGAGAGAGAGAGATGCGTACTCAAAAGTATCTGTGTCGGATACGCTCTCGAGAGAAGAGGTGAAACAGAAACAAACAGCGACAGCGCGTGTGTAATTGAGAATTTCAGAAACTGATTCTCGCCTGAACCCTAAACCCCAAGCGACGAAACAGGAGATAACAAACCGCCTTTTTCTCTACTCTGCTATACTTACTGTCCGAGCGAGCACACAAGGTCAATGACGGGGGGGGGGGGGGGGGGGTTCTTTGAGGTGAGGTTGACTGCGTGGCGTGGAGACCGGAGAAGAAGAGAAGGCGACGAGAGAAGAGGAGAGGTTAGCTGCGTGGAGACGTGAGAAACCGATGGGGTCGGAAAGACGAGAGGAGGAGAAAACTGAGAGAAATAAATAAATAACAGGAAATATAGGATATATTTACTTTCTTCCAAACTTATCATTTTTTAATTCATTCTTTCTTTTTTTTTGTCTTTAAACCATAATCTTTTATCATGTCTTTAAATTACTACTGACAACTGAACAATTGATGGAGTTTTTCAATGGTGACGATGAATCATGTTTTTTTGAGAACTATATTCTTGAAGAAATCAACTCTTCTAACACAACAGTTACAAATGAAGAAATCAACCAAACTTATACTAACCTCTACTCAGGTTATGAATATGTTATCAATATATTAAATGATGATTCATCAAGGCTGTACAATTATTTTCAAATGAACAAAAATAAATTTCAAGCATTATGCCAAGAAGTCGTGTCAAAGGGAATTGTGAAAACCGAAGAAGTTAAAATTGAAGAACAAGTTGGTATATTTTTGCGTATAATTGGCTGTGCTTCAAATATGAGAACAATTGGAACAAATTTTATACGCTTAATTGATATTGTGTATAAAACATTCAATGATGTTCTATGGAGTGTAATTGAAATGTGAGCAGACTATATTAGACTGTCTTCCATTGATGCAACAAGGCATGTATGTGTTGCTAATGACATCATTTTTTTTTCCTTTTAAAGTAATCTCTCTCTCTTTATCTCTCTCAAGACTATTCTAATTGTATATGTGACATAATATTGACAAACTTCTATATAGGATGCTTTAGGTGCGATTGATGGTATACACACATTTCTATCATTGTAAAAAAACGAAAGCAAACGGTTCATATCAATAGGAAAGGTTTTGTATCACAGAATGTTATGCCTATAGTTGATTTTGATATGAAGTTTGTTTTCGCTTCAGTGAGATGCGAGGGATCAGCTAATGATATGAAAGTGCTACGTGTTGCAATTGAGAGGGAGATACTACCTTTTATTTAATTATAAGTATTCAAAACAGATATAAGAGAAGAATCAAACGAATGAGAAAAGAAAAACGGTAGTACCAACGTTACAACCAATCAGCATCCAGAAAAGAAGTGACAATTATTATTCATGCATGTATATACAATTGAATTGGGTTATTATTACAACATAGATTCCTGGCTTATTCATACAATTATATATATCTATTCTGACATACATTTTTTCTATTGAAATTTGAATAAGATATCTATTCTGACATTTATATTTATAACTAATCATAAACTTGAGGCGGAGCGTTTTATTCCCACCCAGAATTTTGTAGCTTTTTGCTTTCTTCCTAGTGGTTAATTAATCAACATCAGTTTTTAGATTCGATGCCTCGTGACGCTTTGGCACTTTTTTTTTCATATTATTTTTCATCTATTGTTATAATTTTGTTGTGATTGCGATTTATGATACAGTTTTAAGTATTTTGTATTGTTGTTAAGTTTTAAAAAGTTTTATATGACAGTAAATTATTATGTCAATTTTTGAAGAAATTAATAACAAATGACTTGATATGTTATGATAATGACTGAATCAAGAATAAAAATTATTGTGTCAATTTCAGCAGTCATCTTTGTTTTCTTTTTTAAAATTGTAGAATACTGGTCCAAAAATCTCCTCCCTTTTATATATATACTCAACTCACATTTATCAACTTCTTGCAAAATTGCAAGATTTATCCTCTGTTGTTTTCTTAACATATGAACAAACATTAAACACCAAATCAGAGAAGGAAACAACAAAGACAGCATAGATTATTATTATTATCATGAAAAACAATACATCAAATGAAATCATATGAAATCCACTGAAAAAAAAATTTACAAACAGACATGATTCTTTTCTCATTTAACATTTTCCACCAAGGTGCATTCAGTAAGAAGAAAGAACTGAAATCGATCAATATTTAAAATACATTGGCCAGAGAATGATGGAAGACTCGATAAATCGAAAGTATAATCCCTTATATCACAAGTCCGTAACAATGAAGATTAGAAAAGATAAATGTCTATGAAAAATAAAAACTTATAATTGACCAGCAGTTTGAAAATATCATCCTCCAAAAAGGGGAAAAAATTTCAACAGAATTTAAATTTTACCTTAAACTCTACTTTGTTATCTTCGGGTTTGTGCATCGTTTTTAATAAGCTCCATGCTACAATCCTAAAAAAACTAAAATATCAAGGTCCAAGCAAGAGAATAATTTGTTGTTTCGTATTATGCAAAGTCAGTGTTTGTGTAATCTTTCTTTCAAACAATAGTAACCATAAGTCATGCAGTTGCCGATCAAAATCACAAACTATCTGTTACAAAATAAAAGAACAAATTGAAATAATTAGCATGAATAAATTGTAGTCTTGATATCAATTACTCAAAATAGAACACAATCTAACTTTGTAACTAAAATATCATCAAGAGGTCACAACCTCAGAGCAAACTGTTAGTTAGCAGAAACTGTTACCTGAAATAATCATTATTTGAGCTTTATACATTGGCATCTCCTTTTACATGCACTTTCTCCTCTTGTCACATGGGTGCTCTCCTTAAAAGTTCCATTTAGGGTTTAGGGTTTAGAGTAAAAACAGCAGGTAAAACACTATTAGATACATTTTGTATCATGAGATGGTGCAT
The DNA here is from genome assembly GCA_037678475.1 of x Bolboschoenoplectus mariqueter. Lineage (NCBI taxonomy): Eukaryota > Viridiplantae > Streptophyta > Magnoliopsida > Poales > Cyperaceae > x Bolboschoenoplectus > x Bolboschoenoplectus mariqueter. The sequence goes on along the minus strand of CM075236.1, from coordinate 1,107,273 downwards.
TTATTCCATCAATATATACCTATCCACCAGTTCAATAGAATTTCATTTCATTGTACAAACATAAAATAAATTTTTGGCGCATGTAGGTTTTTCTTTTTCTTTTCTGTGAGTTTTCCTGAATCAAAATTCAGCACCCACAATCTAGATTCTGGATACTTGGGTTAAAGGTTATATTCGATTTTTGGGGTAATGAAGGTAATATATAGTTGTGTTTGATTTGATTTAATAGCAAATCCTTCTGATTTTGATTTAGCCCAAGCTCAAGCCTGGCCAATTGCTTTGTAATGTGAACTCAATTATCGAAAATTTCAAAATTTTGTTAGGATTTGGGTAAAGTGTAATTGAACAGGTTCTTGGGAAAGTTTCAAATGTTGGCAGCTCTACATGCAAACAAACATTGCATATTTGCAAATATGATAAAATATAATAGTACTATTGTCATATTTTGCAAAGATTTAATATCGGTATCATTATATAGTAAACAAATTATACATTCCTTTATTCTTTTATAGGGCATACCTGATATCTTTGTTTTACATCATAAATATTATAATCTTATAAAAGGTCAAGTAGAGCAAGCAGTTAGATATAATATATTTTGCAAACAATTAAATCATCTACATGACTACATTCAATGATAAATGGAAAAAATGTAATTGTACCATTCTTTTCAAAAAAAAAAAAAAGGGAAAAAGAAAGAAGGTGAAAATGACATTTTTGGGGTATCTGTCTAAAACAAATGATATTTCTATCCTATACAGTCAATCCAAATATGCATGTTTGTTTCAGATGTTAAGCATAATAGTCTAACAGAAGGTCAAATAGAGCTAGCTGGCATGGTTACATTTACTTTGAAACATTGTATTTTATATCTTTTTTAAAGAAAAAACTGATATTTTTTCAGATAATAATATTTAAAGTCATCTTACCTAAGACCTGTGCTTGCAATGTCAAATTCCAAACGAGTACAAGATGGATCAGAAGCAGGTTCATGAAGCTCCATTCTCACAGCCACATTGGATCTAATTAAGAAGAGAGATGAATTATAAATAAAAAAAAGGCACTTAAAAGGAATAGAAAATATAATTATTTCCTTGTTGAATGTAATTATATGAAAAGTAAAATAGTGTTAACCAATATGCAATTACTTTCATGGCTGGTGGATATCATGGGCAGCATGGCCATTAGCAAGGCTTAGCTCTTATCCAGGTGGACACCTTCATCAGGCTTGAGAAACAGCACACAATATATTTTATGTGATATCTAGGAAAAATAGCAAAGATATATAAATCACGAGTAAAGCTAACATACTCGATACTTATAATTGAAAACTTATCAAAATGATTTCAAACGAAAAATTTAAATTACTCAATAAATTCTTATGTCAAAATCTTATAGCATATCGAAATTTTCTATTTTTAGATTTTATAACTATTTATTTCAATTTTTTTAAAATGACACTAATAGTAATGATAAAATAATAAATTTTTGTATATAAAAATAGATCATTTTGAAAAATATGAAATAAATAGTTAGAAAATCTTAAAAACAGAAAATTTCAGTGGCTTGGTCAGTTAAACTTGCTTATATTGTATTAGAAACTAATAAATTACCGTGACAAATATCCACAAGAGAATTAAAAATCGCATATAGAGTTTCAACTATTAACTACAATTGAAAATAAACAGAATGCACCAAACTTTTAGAAACCTATACAAAAACAGGAGACAACAATACAAAATGCTTCTTTTTTCCTCTCTTTAAATATTATATTACATTAACGTTTCATAGGCGAGGCGGAACGCCGGTATTGGCCATTCCTTTGGGACCGTTCCATAGTTCTCTCTGTGGCAACAGGCTGTGTGGCCCTTGGTATGTCTCTCAAATCCTGTAACTGTTCCAAGGCAGCCACGACCTGCTCCATGTTTGGTCGGCACTTGGAATCCATCGAGAGACACTGAGACGCCAACTGAGCCGCCTTGTGGGCCCCAGTGAGTGAATACTGGCTGCCCAGTCGTGGGTCCAGCACCCGAAATATCTTTCTCTTACTAGAGATGTACGGGCGGGCCCACTCGACCAGGTTGTGTTCCCCAGGCGGCCGATTTTTGTCCAGCGATCGCCGGCCTGACAGCATTTCTAGCAGCACAACACCGAAGCTGTACACATCGCTCTTTGATGTCAAGTGGCCTGTTACAAAAAAGTACATTACATTCAATATGTATAGAAGTCGAGAAAAAGAAAATAACATTGATGACTATGCGAGAACAATACATGAACTACATTACAAGGTTAAGGACGTCAATTTTTGTAGCTTTTTCAATGGGCCTATTTAGATGAATTATACGGTAGACAAGCTTTTTCAGAAGAAAAAGAAAAATGCCAATGACAATAATGACATCCTAGCTGCCGCCTTGTGATGAAACAGACATAATTATTCTTTGACATTGACTTGCGACACAATAATTACTTGCAGTATCAAATTTCAAATAAACAATGTTGCCTTAGAATAAACCGTACCATAAAAGGTATCATATATACCCCCATAAAAAATTGGAATATCATTTACCTCTACAATGAAAAATTTGTTATGCCATTTTTTTGTCCTTGCGTTCTTCAAATAAATGCCTCATACCAATCAGTATAAAAAATTCACTAAGGGTAATTTAACATTGTTGAAATACGAAACGGAATTAGAGGAAAAATGTCATATTTATATCAAATAGTCCGGATCATAAGGTATATAATGCTTTTGGGTTTTCAGAGGCAACATGATCATTTTCTCATAAAAAAACAATAAGTCATTTGTCACCAAAAATACAGACAAAACAGATCAGCTTTGTCCACCTCACATGATAATCTATTCTTATTAGTTACTACAGTCCAACTTTTGTTTAATAATTCGGAATAAATGTGCAATTATCCATGTGCCTCGAATAAAAAATATAAGCCTAGCTCTCAAGTCTTAGACTACAGTGTGAAAGCCAGAACAAGTTGTAGTTATGTAAACAGGATCCGGCTAGAACAAGTTGATAATCTATTAAAAAGCTGCAATATTAAAATTTGTTTATAAAATCAACTGAATTGGTCAAACTTCTCTCAGCGACAATCTAGGGGTTAGGTTGATCAGGTATTAATATTTCAATTTAGTAAGATTTCTTATCTACACATTCGTAAAAGTTACTCTACCTGTTGCAAGATATTCAGGAGCAGCATATCCATAGGTACCCATGACTCTAGTCGAAACATGGCTTTTGTCTCCAGTGGGCCCATCCTTGGCCAATCCGAAATCAGATAACTTTGCATTGTAGTTCTGCACCGAATTAATAAAATATAAAATATTAATCAAATTAAATCAAATTTGGAAGCCAAGAAATAAATTAGTAGTAAAGTTATTTACCGAGTCAATAAGGATATTAGAGGCCTTAAAATCACGATAAATAACTTTAGCCTTGTCGCTGTGAAGAAAAGCGAGCCCCTTTGCGGCTCCAAGTGCAACCTTCATGCGTAGGTTCCAAGAAAGGGGCTGGAAATGGGTGCTTCCTATCAAAAATAATTGTTCTAGTATTAAAAATTGAAGTCGAGACATGCAATGTATATTAAACTAAGAAACATCTCATTTAAATGGTCATTTCTTATATAATTTTTTTCAGTAGTATATAGGGCATTTGCACGTTTTAAGTATGTCTCGGGACATGATTAAGCTAAACTAAAATAATTGAAAAAAATATATAATATAAAAGTTTAACTAAAATAAAATATGCAACATACTTCTAAACAGGTGATTCTCCAAGCTTCCACGGGTCATAAACTCGTAGACAAGGAGACGTTGTTCATCTTCTAGGCAATAACCTATTAGCTTTACCAGGTTCGGGTGTGACAGCTGACCCAGATAATTCACCTCTGCCTACAATTCAAAAATAAATAAAAAGATAAGAGATGATGTCAGGATAATGGATTTTAGAGAATAATAGTGAGTTCATAGGGACCTCACTTGAGAAAAAAAAATGTATATTGTTTAATCATAGTTATCTTGTTTATGTAGGTTGTAACCGCAAATTCTCAAAATTTATAGTAAACCGACATTAAACATAGGGAGCAATATTTCATACATCCGTACTCCCTATAAAGCAAGACATTATCATAGAACTTCCCAATTTTTCTTCAAAATATATGCGAATTACCCTTCATTCTCATTATCTATTTAATAAATGTGATAGAAGCTGGCTAATTTAGGTACTGTATAATGTTTCATATCTACTGAGATTACAAATGTTATATTTCTTCAAAAGATACCGGTGCTATAATTCAAACAGGTAGCAGCCAGACTAAAAAGAACAACATAACAATTGGGGTCCTTACGGAATATTAATTATAAACTAGACTATGTTGCAAAATTCATTTATATTAAAATAAATACCAACCAGCCATTCCCTGTGCCCCTGGTAGCCCTCCTGGTTGAGCTTCTTAACTGCAATAACAATACCAGTCCCGGGTTTAGCAGGTGCCAGAGTGTGCTCATCAATCCACCCTTTGAAAACCGAACCGAACCCACCTTCCCCTAGCACACTATCAGGTCTGAAATTTCGTGTTGCGGTTTTCAGCTCATTGAATGTGAAGCTCTTCACATTTGCGTATTGCAAGATCTCTCCTTCGCTTCGTGGGGTTACGGTTCCGGATGCAGCTGAGACCCGGCTGCTTGACCCACTTAGTCCACCCCCGTTTCTGCTCGAGTACTTGGAGTTTCCACCTTAAAATCAATAAATAAATACAATAAGTGCACTAGTTTGCATTTTCTATTTTATGGAGATAATCTAATAGTTACAATTTGACGAAAAAGTTGTATAACAAAATTACCCTTTCTATCCAAAAAATTTAAGTCAACTTGGAGTTTCAGCTGCTGAATTTTTAAATGTTTCAAATAATAATAATCATAAAAGAACAGACACAAATTCATATACGGGTTAACCAAATGTACTTGTCCTATTAATTATGCCAAATTAATTTGGTGGAAAAGCTTAAAAAAAATTGTCAGAAAATACAAATTCACCATCCGTTTGACAAAAAGCTCCAAAACACAGCCAGACAAAGTAACCAAACGTGGAAGAAAGCTCCCAAATTTTCAAACCAACCAAACAAGTCCTACCTACCTACCAATTTTCAAGTTTGGTACAATCCAAAATAAGAAACCAAATATTTGATACACTCGTAGATTTTCAAAACATCTTATTATCAGATCAATTTCTAGCATACATCCAAAATAAATTATCTCCCCTTTCTCCAATTCTCCTAGTTCAAAAATGAATCAAGTCAATTATTATTTCAACACTAATTTAATTAGCCATTTCATAACCATATAATCAACAAAGGTATTGTAAAAAAAAATAACGAATTTCATATCAAAATTGGTAAAATTATAGTGTAAGAACTCAATTCAGTCTCCTAACATCACCACCATAATTCCCTAAAAAGGAATTGCTGGCTAAAGAAATAACTTCGATTGCCAGAAAAAAGTTAAAATCTTTGAGCACAAAAAGTAACAAACTTCAGATCAAAGTTGCTCAAATTCTGATGTAAAAAGCTCATGGCTGTGTCCTTAATAAAACCACCACCATGCACCCTTCCAATTCAACAAAATTGGAAAAAGGACACGAACCAGAGAGCTTCTTTGAATGATCAGATCAAAGAAATAACCTGAAGTATGAGGGCTACGAGGAGGAATCTCCGAGCAAACTTTCGATCCCCAGCAATTTCCCATCGCCAATTCCGAGAGAGACGAACGAACGAACGAACGAACGAGAGAAGCCAAATTGAGACTTTTCCTTTCTCTTTTTTTTTCTGTTCACTTTCCACTTCTCCTTTTGAAGAAGAACCGCACAAAGATTGATAAAGTGCTTAAAGTAGCCTTAGACTATACTAGACCGAATCGATGCTGCACTTACCAAAAAGATCCCAACTTTCCACCTCCGAAATCGGTCACGCCTAATCTAATTTAATCAAACTACTTTATCTTTATCTTTCTCTCTTTCTCGTTTCTCCCTCAAGGAGGAGGCAGGAGAGGCGATTAAGAGCTCAAACTCTCTCTCTCTCTCTCTCTCTTGATCCTCTCCGCTAGACAATCACCTTTTTACACCTTCGAATTTGACCTGTCCGCTCTCTCTCTCTCTCTCTCTCTTGATCCTCTCCGCTAGACAATCACCTTTTTACACCTTCGAATTTGACCTGTCCGCTCTCTCTCTCTCTCTCTCTAGGCTCCAGCCACGGAGTAAAAGAACTTTCGAGGAGAGAGAGAAAGGAGAGGTTGCGGAAGCATTAATGGCGGGAAGTGGTCCCCATTGAGAAAACAGTGAGGAGGAAAAAGAGGGATAAAAAGGAAGACATACATAACATAGCTTGGGCTTTTTGATACTGGTCTCCAAAACATACCCACTGATATCACCAAAAGCTATATTATTTTGAAAATGGAAGCTCAGATATTATTATTGATATTGTCGTCGATATTTGTTTTGGAGACTGTACAAAAGACTGTACAAAATAAACTGCATAATAAAATCATCAACATAAATTATAATTTATTTTACATGAATAATAAATTTCAGACTGATAATGGTATCTCCCAAATATTATTTCTTTGAAAATATTTTGAACTCCAACCGAAATTGTATTTTCAAACATATTTATCATTTTCTACTATATGCCTATATAGTGCTGCTATATGTACTATTTTAAAGCTCCAATGTATTCAAAATTTATGATTTAAATAAGCATTCGTTTAAAGATCTAAATAAAATACTTGAATATTTAGTTTATTAAATAATCTCAAATGTTTTTCAAACCAATATCTTCTAGGAAATACTACTTATTTCAAAAAATTACAACAGAAGAAAATCCCAATTGTAAAAAATAAGATTGACATTTTTCAAGCTATTGATGATTTATACAGCATATGGGTATATATTTTTTTGTAAAGTTTGGTATGTTGATACCTTTTTGTACTTGTAAAATTAAAGTAGAAATAATATTTGTTGAAGTAGTATGACACATATGTTATTGTACTCTTTGTCAAAATATTTGAAAATACAATAGTTTGTTAAAATATAATTTTAATTTTCATGCCATATATCACGAGTCAAAGTAAAGTCTATATATGAAATTAACACATCAGTTGCTTAAATTTTGTACCTTAAAAATTAAAGTAAAATAATATTTGTTGATGTAGTCTCGATCATATGTTATTGTACTTTTTGTTAAAATATATAAAAATATAATAGTCTATTAAAATATAATTTCAATTTTCATTCTACATATCACACACTTTTTTATTAAAATAAAAATACGAAAATAAAAAATAACTACATTGAAAACGTAAATCAACACTATATGCGCGAACGAAACTACGTAACATTATACATGACAAATATATAGATTTATAAAATTAATTTGCAGATAATAAATACGAACCGTATTTAACTCATACACAACAGATGTGAATTATCATATAAAAAGAGGTGCATCTCACAAATCAAAAGTAAAGTCTATATACAAAATTAACACGCCATTAACTTTAACTTAAAATTCTCTCTTATTACTGTTTACAATTTCAGTCTGCCTCAAAGCTAAAAAAAGCAAGGGTTGAAATTGGAGACGCGAATCAAGCACACACCCGGAAAGAATTTGTGTTTTCATTAGTCGGTACAAATCCGCCTCTTTTGTATTCGGATTTAGGTGGCGTCCAATTGGAGGCTTTGTATACTGACCGTTGGATGATGATCGGACGGTGTGTGAGAGTGTTGTATTAGGTAGGTGGTGGGACCTCAACTTGTAGCTAGCCAAGTCGGACCTTTGCACCTCTTGCTAGAAGCCTATAGTCTATAGTTGAGAAAAAATTTATATCTCATGAAAAGAAAAACTTTTTAGAAGATAAGTGGCGTGCATTTAACCACTAATATAAATTCAAATATATTTTTTAAATTTATATTTAATTTATTCCGATTAAATACAACGAGATTAAAAATTATATGATTATTTTTTAAATAGTTTTTTTAAATAAAATTATATAGATATTATATGATTAAATATTTTGGGATATGCTAAATGATGTCGATATTAAAATAAAAAAAACTTCTTTTGTACAAATGTAAAATATAACATTAAAAAAAATAGTTTTTAGCGATATTCCAAGAAATAAAAGTTTTAATTGATAGGGGTTAAAAGCTCTCGAATATTGATTTCTAGTGACGTGCATTGAATTTTAAAAAATCCGAATGAAATCTTTATAGATATTTAAAATTAGATGATTTGATCTTTATCTTTAAAAAATTATATGAGTTTTGATATGAAAAATAATGTTTCAGACAATTATACTAGATGTGATTTTCATGACAAAATATTTAGTTTGAATAGTAAAACGACGAATTTGTAATAATGATGATAATGACGTGATGGTGATGATGGTTTGATGATGATGGTGATGATGATGATGATGATGATGATTACCATAAATTACGCTCATTTTAATGCTGTGTTTTTAATTATAAAATTTATGATTGAATAGTTTAGAAGTCAAGAAAGCACCAATAAAAAAAATTTAAAGCTAGATGTATGCTACCTTGAAGAAAAAATATTTTTAAAAATATTTAATTCCACTCCCTTCCGACTCTTGTAGAAAAATAAATAAACCAAGAGGCCATGTTCATGGGCTCATAATTAAATTAATTATAGTGATAAATATATATTAACTATGATGAATTAATTAGGTATAAAATGTTATGTTTGTCTGTATTTATTCATCATTTAATGAGACAATCAGACAAGCGAGAATTAATGCAAATTAATTAGGTGATGTGCAATTAATTATGATAACAATTGATGCAAAAATATTATACACACTTGGTCAGCACGAGTTGTGAAAGAAAATTTAAAAATAATGAAAAACAATTGCATCTCTGATAATGACATAATTGCGAGATAGAGATTGGTAATTAATGAGGAAATTAAATTATTAACATTTGTTAAATTACAGCTCAGAGATGCATTGTATTTTGATGCCTTGATCACGGATCATATATAAGAACTTAGTTAGGTGCCTAATTAAATCAATCTATCAAATTCAATTTTTTAATTGGGGATTGAGAGAGATTTGGAAAGCATTGTTTGCCACAGAGGCATATACACATTTTGTTGATTGATTGATTTGGATTGATTTGGATTGAATCGGATTGCAAATCGACAATAATTTTTGTAAAAATTCTTCAGTGTTTCAAATTCATTTGGAAGCTTAATTACAAAGTTGAAATTTTGAATGTTTTCCGTGTAAAAAGACGAATATGTACGCGGTAAAAAGTGATTTGGAAAAATTGAAAACGAGACTAGTAGTTAATTAAGTGGATATAAGGTGGTCGTCGTCTGAGAGGTTGTAAATTTAAAATCTGATTAATTATTTTTTATATATATATTTAAAATTGAGAGATTTGAACAGCTCTTCTTTTTTATCTAAAAGAAATTAAAAATTTTATGCACCATTTAAGAATAAGAAAAATTTAACTTTGGATTAGTTTATATTAATTTTTGTAGTTATCAGTACCAAACATAGAAATTGATACTTCATGGTTTTGTTTAAATTACATTAGCACAACATGTGCATGAAATTTTATCAAAATCCATGAAAAAAATTACTACTATTGAATAAATAAAAAAATCTTAACAGTCTTAATTTAAAGGTATTGATAGCATCATTCAGAAATGTATTTAAAAAAGAAGAAGAAAAATATAGAGAGATACCATCATGAATACCGCATCGATACCGAATTTATTATTTAAGTTAATAAATTATTATTCATGTTAACGATTTTATTATGTAACTCAGTATTGTATAAATTGAATATCACTAATTTAAGTTGAATAATAAAATTATTAACATAAATAATAACTCATTAATCTAAATAATAAAGTCGATATCGATGACAATATTAATAATAATATCTGTATATCAGCTCTCTAAAAAAATTGAATTCCAATAAGAAAAAGAACAAAATGTGCATTTTTATTTTTCTCCTTCTTTGTATAAAAGGAAATAAAGATACATATAAACACTAGATAGGTTTGTTATGAAAAGGACAGCTGTGTAGCTCTAACACGTGGTTGGTCTCGGAATGAAATCACCTATTATTTCAATTTAGATATTTGGATTAAAATGAACGGATCGGATCGGATCGGATCTGTTTTAAAAAGATCCTCTGAATTTCAAATAAAATTGATCCGATCCGTCCGTTTTTATCCGATGGTTTAAATTAGAATAATCGAGTCCTCCAATCCTCTCAAAATCGTAGCGGATATGAATCCGGTCGATCTCTAATCTCTCTCTCTCTCTCTCTAATTAAATCTTGCTTAGTGTGAACACAATCAATCTGTTTTCATGCTTCATAAATTTATACCTATATCAAGATCTATCTTATGATTTCTTAAAGATACTTGAAATGGATAGAGAAAACGAATCAAAAAAAAAAAAATATATATATATATATACATATATACCTATATGTATATATATGTATATACATATATATCTATACACATATATATATGTATATACATACATATACATATATATACATATATATGTGTATACACACACATATATATATATATGATTGCCTTTTCCTCGTTTATTATTTTATAGTTGTCTTATTTATTTATCCTCTGGAATAGAAAACAATTAAAAAATTCAATTCATTTTAGTAGGAACAAAATTTTAATATAAATTATTTGAAAATAAAATTTCATGATTGTGACAAAAATTTCAAAAATCCTTATAGAAAACAAAATTTAAATGAAAAAATATATACTCCAACTCTCTCCAAAGTCAATCAATTTTTTTTTCCTTGCAAAAGAGATAATTTTGTTCATCATTCACTACAAAAGAGAGGTTTTTTTTTTAGGAAAAAAAATCAACAACCGATTTTATTACAAAAAAATGAAAAAAGGAACTAACAACTAACAACTAACAACTTATTTGTTAATAAATTGAAATTAAGAGTTCCAAACTAACTAGTAACCGAGAGGAAAATGACGTTATTTTTACGATAAGTTTTATCGAAAAAATTTATCATTATATTTTTCTAAAAAATCATGTAATTAATATTTTCGTACTATTGAAATTTTATTTGATACATAATATATATCAAATAAACAACGAAGGTTCTTATTACTTCACGTCCTTTATCGTAATATGGGCGTAGTAAATAAAATTTGAACTAAATAACATAATTTTAATATTATCCGTTTTATTAAATTTACAAATTTATTTCATAAATAACCTCTGACGATCCGAATCGATTGAGTTGCTCCGCGGAGTATTATAAAGAAGTCGGACTTAAATTCTTGGCTTCTTGCTAAAGGGGACCTACTTAAAAAGACAAAAAAAAAAAATTCAAGAGTATAATTTAAGATGCAACTGTCTTCTTTATTTTTATTTATCTTATTGTCTTCTTTAATTTTCTACGGTTTTGTTACCTACGATTATGTTCCGTATTATGTTCGATATTTATATATATATATTTTTGTATTATCGTATTCAAAGTGTAATTTAAGATGCAATTGTAGTATTATATTGTATTTGTGCGTCTCTAATTGATCATTTTAATTTAATTTGTGTTTTTTTTATGTAGTATAATTAAACAACTTAAGAGTTTTCTCTTGTTAAAATATTAAGATAATTTTATATCAAAAAAATATTTAAGATAATTAGATTTGATCAACCAACACAAATTGCGTAATACAATAAAACAATGATATGCAAGTAATATCTAGTAAAACTCTAAACTGCGTATTATTTATATTAATTCAAAATTCAGAAATTCCGATATTATAACCAAATATTACTTTTTCTAATCAGTGATTAACTCTATCTCATTGACTCCATTAATCTCAAAATTAAATAATTAATCAATTATACACCATAAAATATTTATAGCTTTTAATAATGCCCTAATTTATACCCTATATACTTCTCTAAAGGAACTGGAGACGTCCATTTTGTAATAAAACAGAGAGTACCAGCAACTTTCTTCAAAAGCATTCTCATTTCTCAATTTCTCATGATCTAGTTGGCACTTGATTTATGGGTTAGGCAGATTTAATCAACTGTTTTTATTTTTTAAAATTTTTTAGCTCACTACTAATAATTTTTTTATATGAATAATTTTTGTTTGACTTTTAGTGCTAATTTTTAGTGTAGTTTGTTTAATAAAATATTTATCCACAAGGACACTTGCATTTTATTTGTTTTTTTTAACCTAAAATAATTTTTCTTGTACCTCCTCTCTTCCGAATCAGATTGTATTAATATTTTATAAAGTCAGAATAATTTTTCACATTTTTATTATTGACATAACAAAGAAAAATATTTTCACTCAACAAAAAAATCGGCAAATGTCTCGCCGAAAAATTTTAGCGATAATTTTCATTTTCAAAGTTAGAAGTATCGGAATATAATTTTTAAATTGATCGAAAATGACAACGACTTCAACAATTTTAAAGTTCCTTAAATTGTGAACGTCGAAAATATAGAATAAATACGAGAGTTCTAATAGTTTAAAAAGATAAACATACTATTATAAATTTTTTGAGAAGTCAATATATAATTTTAAAATTTTGTAAGAATATATATGAAATTTTGCCTTGAAAAAATTATCCAAATATATATCCACTTGTGTTTTTGTTGAATTATTTGTTTATTTTCACTTCTATTTATCAGTTTTAGACTTATTGAGTGACAGTTAAGTGCACACGTGTAGACAAAAAATATGCTAAAATAAAATGTGTATATATGCCCCATAGATGCCTTTCCTCTAGTGGAGAAGAAATTAAATATTAGCTACAAAATTTAAGTATTAATAATTGAGATCCACGTGTAAGGATATGGATTAGAGTGTGGTGAGCTGGTGGTGCAAAGGAGATAAGTACAAAGCGATATGAAATATTGATAAATTATTTTTACAACCCAAATTCCATATTTTTTATGTGCATTTAAAGAGTATTTATGTTTAATATAATTGTAATTTATATTTGTTATTAGAAGTATTTATATATGATATATACAATTTTTATTAATTTTTATTTTTGGAATGATTATAAAAAAATTAAAGTTAGAAACTATATTGAAGAGTTTAAAATATATGTTTTGAAATTTTAATTTTATGTATCAATATTAGGTACACATATTTTTGTTATTAAGCATAAATATTTAAAAAAATATATATAATGAATACATCTAAGATGCAAACAGTAGATGAAATTATCACTCTAAAATTTTTCTCCAAACATAATAAATAATAGAGTAGTGATAATTACATCCCTTATTTGTACTCTAGATATATTTATATTTATTTCAAAAAATATTTATATTTAATGATAATTTCATCTACTGTTTATAAAATTTCAAGTCCCTTTTATAAAATTTCAAGTGCCATCTTGCATCACTATTAATCTATAAATATTATTATTACATAATCTAATTCTCAGTGTCTAATTCTCTACAACGTCATTAGTGATTAATTAATTACAATTACAATTACATTATTAAAAGAACACCAAGAATATAATCTTGTGACATAAACTCATTTATTCCCAAATGAAGTCAAGTGGTTAAAAAAATAACAAACAAATTGTAGAAAAAAAAATATACAAAAGGAATCTTAATTAAAAGGTGGTTTTGCACGACAAATTAAAACCTAAACTCCATCAAACAAAATTAATCAAAATTAATCTCGCCATTAATTTTGTTGACTCGGTATTTAATTGGCCTCTACATTATTTTATTTCGTATGAGGTATGACATGTATATATATATATATATAGAAATACATATCGTATATTATCACATGTAGTACGTAACAACTAACAATGGTTATTATTAATTTGCCTGATTTATTATGTCACATTTTTTTCGTATTAAATTTGGGCTGAGCAAGATGGTAGGCAAATTACTATATTTTTTTTTTCAATTTCTATTACCTCTGATCAGAAAGAAAATGTATTCAAAATGGATTCAATTCAATGGAAATGATTTCACTAGAATTTAATATTGAAAATAATTCATTCGAGAATGGTTCTAAATAGTTCATATTGCATTTTTTTTCTTAATATACCAATGAAATTCACTATTAGAATTCGACAGAAAAAGCAAAGAAAATGATAAAATTTCAAAAATAAAAATACAAATCCATTATCCATACTGCGTAATGAGTACATCATCTTATCAGGGGACCTTAACTTAAAAAAAAAACACGGGCAGTACATCATTATTTTCAACAGGCCGTTCGATAATATAATGAGGATTAATTTTTAATTTGCGGTAATGAGTTTATATTCGGAAGTATTAATCCGCGAGTGAAAATTAATGAGACTTAATTCAGGGGATGTTCCTTAAAAAACGGGCAGGGGATTAAGATCCGAACAAAAGAAGGTTAAATGATGGGTTTTTAATCTGTGTTAAGGAGCATATATTCGGAATGATTAAGCAACTAAGAAAACTAAAGGAGACTTAAAAAAATTAAAAAAAAGACTACAAGAAGGAATTGCCGAACGTTACCCGATAAAAAACTCAAAGAGGTCAAAGGAAGAATTCCCCAACGACACCTAAGAAACTCTAGTTTTCCTTCCAAGTCTCCAGTTCCACGATAACTGGAGATGATTTTTTTTCTTCCATTGAAACCCTAGTCTTTCGGCGCCATTCGATTCCATTCCCGCGCAGAAAGCGCGCTCACAGAGAAGAGAAAAGAAGAGCCCACACAAAGTAATACCAAATTGAATTCTACTCAATTATGTACTAAAACAATCATTCAAAAATTCGCTTTGCAATAAGCGGCTACTGGCACCTGGTAGAAAACCTCGTGATTCCATACTTGTTCTACTGGGCATTCGCGCTCGACTCGGTGGCTGAAGCTCGTCGATTGTCTTCCCTAGTGCTCGGTTGGGTCTAGGTGGCTTTCCTCTTCGATTTGGTTGCTCGCGCCTGAGGGTAAGTACTAGCGCCTGGAATTTTGAATGAACTATCCTTCCATTGTTAATTTATTGTATGAACTATTCTTCCAATCGTTACTCAATTTGGAATTTTGGATGGTTTGTATTGTGTACAAAATATGAACTGAGCGTTTTGTTGTAAATTACAAGTCAAGTTTAGTGGAAGTGTTTTGGGTACCCAAATCCCAATTACTCGGATGGAAATCTGTGTTGTGTTTGCTGTGGTTGTGTTGATTATCTTATCGATCTGACTTTGGTTGCATTTAGTTGCAGGTTTGGTTGTGCTTGCAAGGTGTTCGACAAAATTCCTTGTACTGGTAGGTTATGTGAACCGGACTATTAGGGGTCTGGTTTGATTTTGTAGGTTATAGAAGGGACCAAACATCTTGAATTACCAAGGAAATCTTCCTTGATGTTTCATTTCTGTTGAATTTTAAATAAATTTCTGGAACTTGTTTCAATCCTTCTCAGTTATTTATTTTCAGCCAATTGAAGAATTTATTTGCTTCTTTATTACTCCTATTTCAGAGAAATTCTGAGAAGCAAAAGGAATTGAAAAGAAAAGAATATTGAATTCTGAACTCTGAACTCTGTCAGGCACAGATCCAGTTTTTGCTTCAATTTAGCTGAAATGGCAGGGCAATCTGACCCCAGTCTTTCCATTTTCTCAGCTCCGGAGGTACAGATAATGTTACTCTTTTCCCCATTTATTCCTCCATCTTGATGATTCTCATTTATCATCATTACTTGAAAAGTTGCATCTTTTCTTTTGCTCATTTTCGTGCATAGGTCGAGTTTCTTGCAGAGGATGAAATGATTGAAATTGTGCCCAATATTCGAATGGATGCATTAAATTTGCTTTGTGTAAGATTGCTTTTTCTTTTTACTTACAATTTTCTTTGAAGATATTAACTTAGCAATCGGTTCAATGGAGTTTAGCCACCAGAAATTATAAGTTAGCTGTAAACTTCTATGTTGAACATTTATTGCATTTTTGTATCTATCTAAGACGTGCTCATTTGGAGCTTCATTTTGGTTATTAGGTTTTTTGGGCTCTTGATTCCACAAAATAAAAGAAAAAGAGGAAACCAATTTATGCCCTGGTTTAATGAAAGAAACTTTTTACAGAAATTTGTGTTTTATGGGGTAGTTGTATCAAAGCCTTCTGTTTAATGCTTAAGACAGCCTTTTTGTATGATTGCACCAAAAGCTGACCATTGAGTGTTTCCAACTTGAAATTATATTTTGTTTGGTTGTAAATGCAAGACTAGTCACCTCCTTTTATAAAGATTGCGCTTCTTTTGCATTCTTTAACATGAGTAGGGTGAATTTGTTAATTATTCTTCATGGTTCTTCCAATTGGTGTGACATTCTTTTCTTTGGATACAGAATGATGTTTCTATCAAGCAGTATCTAATTTTGTAATTGTTACATGACTTCCAGGGTGATTTTGGGCCATTTTTACCTCAAATTGCATGTAAAGTGCCTCTCTGGCTTGCCGTGGCTCTTAAAAAACGAGGCAAATGCTCCATACGCACACCTGATTGGATGTCAGCTGGTGAGAAATTTTCACTGTTTATTGTAATTTGTATTCTTTCTGTGTATGTCCGGAATTAAAGTTAATACTGTTAAATATTCTTTTGAATAGATTGGTTGAACAGACCTAAAAGGCTAAAACAATCAAATTTCTGAGCATTGTTAAAAATAATTGTTCTGTTTTTCTTTTTGAAGGATATTTAATTGACTTTTTTTTAAGAGAAATCATAAAAGCTAAATAAATTTCAACGTTTTGCCATGCTTGTTGCCATCTAATGGAATGCCTTTTTTGAGTGGCAGAAGGTATGTACTCAGTAAGTTCAGACAAAAAACCGAAAAGGTTTGGAAGGGGATAGGTGTTAATACCCCTTGATCTTTTAGTTCTGAATTTTTCGCTTTTGTAAATTGTAGAGAGGTTGACACAAGTATTAGAAGCGGAAAGAGAATCACCTAGAGAATTCCAGCCTTTGCCGTTTCATTATGTGGAAATTTCACGCCTTTTATTTGACCAGTAAGTTATTGACATAATTAGAGGGTTTTTGTAAACTACAATTTAGTTTCTTAGAATATCTTCAACAAATGCCCAACACTTTTTTATGCATTAGTACCAAACATTTTGTGGTCTATGTGCAACTAAGGCTCAATGATTAAAGAAAGCTTAAATTGTGCAAAAGTTGGCTAGAATGTACCCAGAAAGAAGAAATCTATGTTCAATACTTTTTCAGAAATAATTAGAAATCTGTCAATTGAGTAAGCAATTTTGTCGATTTTAGAAAGGACGTGCTTTTGCTGGAATTGGGGGAAAAGGTGTCAACATTGGATTAGATATGCAGTTGCCTTCTTCATTGTAATTTACGCAATGCTAAATTCTGTTCCTTCAATTGCATATTGTGATTCCTAACCCTAATATCTCTGAAATATAATTTCAGTGCGCATGATGATATAACTGAGGTGTACATGGTGAGTCTTACCCTATACTTTGATAATAGTAATCTTCATTTAAAATTGCATGATTTCTTCCCATTGTGTGTAATGGTCTAGGTGAGATCATTGATTGAAGATATTAGAAATGTGAGATTTCATAAGGTGGAATCTGGTTTAGAAACGATTTCAGGCCGGACTCATGCTGTGAAGGTACTGACTTCTTGTTCTTGCTGAATTTAAGATCAAGGTTTCGTTTGTTTGGTATCAAGCTCTAGGGAAAATATGCCTCTTTTATAACAATTGTTTGATTAATGAGAATATGTACTGTAGTTGCAAATTAGAATTCTTGGGCAAAAAAGCACCTTTTATCATTATTTTTGACAATTCTTTTTTGGTAGTTGAAAAATCTCTCAGCCATGGAGGTGAACATAGTGCGGCCTTTCATGGCGCGAGTCCTGCAAGCTTTCTACAAGCATGACAGTCCAGAAATGGTTCAACAAGCAGATACTTCAGCAAATAAACGGCCTCAAGTTGTTGACCGGGGTCCACGTGTAAGTCTTTTGTGTTTCTTGTTTCTTTATTAGGATTATGGTGCTTAGAAAAAGACATTTCTTTGGTGTGTTATTTTTGTTTTTGTTCTTTTTTTTTTTGGAAAAAGCATTAAGATGTTTTTAGAAAATAATTGAGATACATGGATCGGCACATAAAATGCAAAATGAAAAGCAGAAAGGTAAAAAAATTGTACTAACTTAGCACTGTTTTTTTTTTTTTTCTTTCAGAGAGATTTAAGACCAAGGTAGCCAAATCACAAATAGCTCTTGTGCTGCTTTATGTCAGATAGTCTAAGCTCTATTTCATTTTATTATTATATTTCCATGTAAGATTACCTTGTTCACCTGGTCAATGTGAGCTAATTTATTTTTTGTCATCTATTGTTACATGAGAGATCAGCATCTGATCTTCTTTTTCCCTTTTCTTTTCTCTGTACGATTGATAGTTGGAGCTGTTTCAAGTCTCCTCTCTGTTTTGGATTCCAATAAGTTCTTATTCAGATTTTTTAAGTAACTACTTATACATTTTTTGGGCCGGACTTAGAGGCCCAAAATGTTATTTTAAACATTTTGTTATCTGGTTTAGATAACAAAATCTTCTGTTATCATAGCCAGTCTTTGGGGAAAAAAATCTGGTTTTGCGCCAGGAATTAAAAACCATGATTATTTTTGTTTTTCTAAACCTTTTGTTATCTTCTTTTTTTCCCTTTTAATGTTTGTGGGTACTTCCAATTTGTTCTTCTAGGCTTATACTTGACTACGCATGAATTATTTAAACAAGAAGCATTATATTTTCTTTTACTTTCTGGTTTTCCATGCAAAAAAGAATTTTTTTTCCATAGTTCCAAAAAATAATTGAAAAAAAAATGGAAAATAAAAGAGAACTTCATTAGAGTTCAGATAGTTGCATCTCACCCAACTTAGGAAAGTAATGTATGTAGTTCAACAATTTGGAACAACCATCCCATTATTACCCTTCCTTTAAAATTTTAAATGATTTTTTTTAAAATTTAATTTTAAATGATTTCCATGTTAATTTAACTTGGTTGGTTGCACCTTCATTTGTCATTTATCTATCTGGACAAGTCTGTTCTAAATGGAATATTGTGAAATCAATCAATGCAGAACTTAACAACTGAGTGGTCCTTCACTGACAGTCTGACAACCCCAAAAAGATAGAATTTGTCAAGTAACACGGGAACAAGATTTAAGCATGATGTGGATGCTTGGGTATATGTCTAATATCTTATATCTCCTTGAGATATGTTTTCAAATGAAATAAAATAAAAGGATTGCCAAATTAAATTGGTTTTGAGTATACTTTTTTTCTTCTTCATAATTTAGGTATAATTCTGACGGTGATGACTGACAAGTGATATTTTTAGCTGCCATTAATATTTTCATCGCATTTGTTAATTTAAGTCTGGTTCTAGCTAGCTAGTGTGAGAGACATGATGTACATGCTTCTCTTCTGTTATTGGAAAGATTTATTTGTATTTGTGACTAGAACATGATAAAATAGCCTATAGTCTATACTATTATAAATGAGATATCTGACAGACTGTGTATATGTTTACTGATGAGTGCTTTGATTAGTAATGGCATCAACTATTCCATAATCTGATTTTCAATTACTATTGGGATGATAAATAACTTGACATAAATATATACACATGACATAAAATCACATGAGACCCTTTCATTATATACCACAAAAATGCAAATCTAATAACAGATGAAATGTATCTTTCTTTCCTTGACAAGTTTGACATATATAACGCCTCTTCCACTTCTCAATATTTCCATTGGCAATTTCAATTTGAAACTCACAAATTGGTCTGATATTTCATATATAATGTGCCTTTACGTTAGCTCCTAGTATCCTAGTAGACTACAAGTGGTGTTGCATCACCTAGAAAAATTAACATAATTTTGCTTTCTTTTTTTTATTAATAAGAGGTTAGTTAAGAGAAGATATAACCTTAACCATACATGACCAATTAATGCAATAACTATTAAGAGAAAAGAAAAAGAAAAAAAGAGATGACCTGCAGTCAGATTTTGGACCAGGCTCACAGTAGTGATACAAATATAATAGAAATATAATTTTGGAAATATTTTATTTTTCATATTGTGCATGATTATGTTGAAAATTTTATTTTAGAAAAACAATTATATAAATTCCTGCTAATAGTTTGTGTATGATTTATGAAATTCAAAAAGATTCTGTGAATTATTCATTAAATTAAATTGTAAAATTTGTTTGATTCATCAATTCGTTCAGTGAGGCATTAAAACTAAATAATTTGTTATTCTTGTCTAATTATTCAGCTTTAATTTGCTCCCAAATCCATTCGCATATAAAGTCAAATTGTTAAGTAAAATACTTAGGTGATTTCTAATGATTTTCACATAAAATGGATATATTACTGTTTACACAAACCATGATATATCTTGGAGATAAGGGGAAGCTGGATGTTGTTTTTATCTTAGGATCACATGGAATTATGGAAATATTTTTATCTTAGGATCACATGGAATTATGGAAATATTTTTATCTTAGGATCACATGGAATTATGGAAATATCCAACTTGGATCTCTCGTTTTGCCTAAATGGATTGATCTATGTGCGGCCCTTTTTCGCGGCCCACGCGCGAGGCATCGGCGTCCTCGCTCACGGGGGAAGAAGGTGCAGGTACATCCCTGCGCGTGTTTGTGCGCTCAAGGACTTATTATTTAGGTGATTGTGGGAACTTTTATTTTCCGACGGGCGCAAGCCCCCGCCGTTAATTACCCTGGCTCTCGCCTCGGGAACCTCTGATTAATGGGCTAAACTAATCAAAATATATGGATCAGATTTGTGGCTTTATTTCTTCCTTCCAATTTATTATAATGCATATTTAAAATAACCCAAAGGTATAACTTTGGATAATAAGACTAAAGACGTATGATCTAAAGTCAGAGAAACGTATAATTTCTCATAAATCAGAGATCGAGGATGTATAATCCTATTGATCTCACGGAGTTCGAATGTGAAGCGCACTGCCAACTCGATACTCAAAGAACCAGAGATGTTTGATCTCTAAAAAGGTTCATGTCAAAGACAATGACGTATAATCCTAAACAGTCTATTGACCTTCCAAGTCCCGAATCTGAAGCGCTATGCCAATTCGAAACCTGGGAAAATTGGAGGATCGGGAACATATAATTCTTTATCGATTTCCAAAATGAGGTACATTAAACCTGAAGCGCACTGCCAGTTTAATGTTCTTGAAACATGATTTGATATGATTTGATATGTTGGTATGTTTTTACCAAGTTTTGGACTTATCTGCATATTTGGCATATTTGACCAGAGATTTGGACATATTTGCATATTTGACCTATTTTATCAAGAGTTTGGACATATTTGTATATTTGGCATGTTTGGCCAGAAATTTGGGTGTATTTGCATATTTGACATGTTTGGTCAAATGTTTGGGTTTATTTGCATATTTAACATGTTTGGTCAAAAGTTTGGTCATATTTGTATTTTTGACATGTTTGGTCAAATGTTTGGGTATATTTGCATGTTTGACATGTTTGGTCAAATATTTGGACATATTTGTATTTTTGACATGTTTGGTCAAATGTTTGGGTTTATTTGCATGTTTGACATATTTGGTCAAATATTTGGACATATTTGCATATTTGACATGTTTGGTCAAATGTTTGGGTATATTTGCATGTTTGACATGTTTGGTCAAATATTTGGACATATTTGTATTTTTGACATATTTGGTCAAATATTTGGGTATATTTGCATATTTAAATATTTTTGATTTGTTTTATCAAAATATAACAAGGTTTAATTATTTTGAACATTTTTATTTGTTTCATAACATGATTCAATCATCTTTGAATATTTTGATTTGTTTTATCAAAATATAACATAATTTTGATTATCTTGAATATTCCAATTTATTTTATCAAAATATAACATAATTCAATCATTCTTTAATATTTTTGATTTATTATATCAAAAGATAACATGATTTGATTATAATATCATTTGATTATTTTGAATATTTTTATTATTTTTTTTTATCAAAATATAACATGATTTGATTATCTTTGAATATTTTGATTTGTTTTATCAACATATAACATATTTTAATCATTTTTGAATATATTTTTTTTATTTATTTTATCAAAATATAGCATAATTCAATCATTTTTGAATATTTTGATTTGTTTTATCAAAATATAACATAATGTGATTATTTTGAATATTTTTATTTGTTTTACCAAAACATGACATAATTTAACTATTTTGAGTATTTTGATTTGTTTTATCAAAATATAACATAATTTGATTATTTTGAGTATTTTTATTTATTTTTATCAAAATATAATATCATTTGATTATTTTGAATATCTTTATTTATTTTATCAAAATATAATATAATTTGACTATTTTGATTTATTTTATCAAAAAGAATTCATTTGTTTTGAGCATTTTCATATGACATAATTTCCATTTATTTTAAAAATATTTTATTTGATATTTTGAATTTATTTTATACATATATGATATGTCTTGAATTTTCTTTTATTTATAATATAAAAAAAGAAATAAAATAAAATCAAAATTGACATTTTATAGTCTTAAAAATATTCATAAAGGAAATCATGATTTTTGATATATTTTTCATAATTTATGGGCTTGAGAAATCATTTTTATTTGGTGTTTAAAGTTTATTTTCAAAACAGATTAATATGGGCCGTCAGATTTGGGCCCATGCATCAAGATCTGAACTTAAGTTCAGTTTTTAAAGCATCTTTTAAACTGGGCCGTTGGATCTCTGGCGCGCATCAAGCCTTCTATGGGCTGTTTGAATTTCATCAAGATTCGCACTTTGAGATGCATCAATATTCGTGCTCATCCTCTCCGACACTGATCGAGGCCCTGCCGGCGTCGGATCTCCGATCAGAAGTCATGGCTGGCATCGCCAGAGAGTGGGGAGTCCATCGGTGGTGGTCTCGGCGGCGACGGCGGCCTGGATCGCCGGAGATGGGGGTAGCCACTTGGTTTCGGTTGGGAAGTTGGCTGAGATGAGATTTTGAGGGATTTGAGCTGGTTTTTGGCAAATTGACTCGATTCCTTTGTCATATAGCATCGTCAGAACATGTTTATCAAGATTTTGAGGCTTAATTTGAGTTTAATCCATCAATTTTGCAACTTTGGCCATTTGGTACCAAACTGGTTTCGGGGCTTTGGTACCAAATGGTATTTCATAGCTTTCCTTTGCAATTTTCTTTCAATTAACCTTCCAAACAGTGTCGTTTAGTATGTTTGAACATGTTTGGATGATCAATTTCATCAATTTAGATGTGCATTGTCCTTTATGCACATTGGGTCATTTCTGGTTTTATTTTCAATTTGGTTTCCTTTTGATTTCATCACATTCTTCTCAAATTGCATGTTTGATTATATTCATTTGGGTCAATTACATGTTTTAGAAAGGTTTTATATCAATTTCACACATGAATTTCACTTGAACACGAGTTAATTTCATTTTTGCACTTTTCTGGTAATGGTCCAGAGCCAACTCAATTTCAATTTTGACAGACCCAATTTCAAAAATTCACAGAAAATCACAGAAAATCCCAAAAATGGTAAAATTTGGTGAGTGAGTGCATTAAGACTTGTTCTAGATGCCCATGAAATTTTAAGTTAATTGAGTGAAAAGAAAGTATGATTATTGTATTTTTAGCAGACTGGACAGAAATGCCCTTTCAGCTTCATAAAAATCAAATTTGGCTTAACCTATGGATTAAAGCCTGGTTTAATTATTCTAAATCCTTTAAAACATCACATGAGGTGTCATAAAGGTGAATTAATCAAGAAATTTTGGATTTTTGAATCAAAAGAAGAATGAACTTCTCAGTTTGACCCAAAGTTGACCTTTTTGGAGTTTTTGACAGATGAGATTGTAAAATTCATAACAATTCACAGAAAATTCCAAAAATTATAAAATTTATATGGTAAGTTGGTATAAACCTAATCTACATGACTGTGAAATTTCATAAGAAATTAACAACCAGGCTGAGAGATATGGATTGATCTCTCAGCTGGCCAGAAACAGGAGTTCACTGGACTCAAACCAGTATTGATGTTTATTGCTTTTCCATTGCTCAATTATGAACTTGAGCTATTAAGCACATCAGAGAACATGAAGGAAAGAACTAAAAGGAAAATAAAACCAATTTGTACCAAAATATCATATATTATAACAAATTGAAATACAATACTCATATAAAACATGGGATTTTGTTTTTCCATGGAATTTTGACAGCATAACAGCTTGTATAAAGCCATTATTGAGCTTTACATAGCTACTGCACATGTGCACAGAGCTTGAGAGAGAAAGGGGATGAACATGTGCCCATCCCC
Organism: x Bolboschoenoplectus mariqueter; assembly: GCA_037678475.1. Taxonomy (NCBI): domain Eukaryota; kingdom Viridiplantae; phylum Streptophyta; class Magnoliopsida; order Poales; family Cyperaceae; genus x Bolboschoenoplectus; species x Bolboschoenoplectus mariqueter. The sequence continues at coordinate 1,082,807 of CM075236.1, read as the reverse complement.
ATGAAACCAGATTGGCATGTGCCAATTGGTTAGAGTATACTGTCAGATTCCATGGTGAACTCACCATGTGAGCTCCTGAGACTCAAGCTCAGCCACCAATTGAGCTCTGGAAGGAGGGAGGCACATGTGCACCTCCCCAGCCAGAGGCTAGCCATCTCACCCAGCAAGGTGAGACTGGCTCCTTGAGCTCAATTGGGACTGAGCCAAGCTCAAGGCTTGACTCTTCTATCCCTTACCTAGCTATTTAGAGCTTGATCTCTTCTCAGCTAAGCTTTCTTTTTGTGAAAATTGGGTGGAGTTTTGATTTTGGCAGAGTTTCAGCTATGTTGCTCTCTCTCCTCTTCTTTCTTCTTCACTGGGGGTCTATTTATAGCCCAGAGGGCATGGTTTAAGCCTCAGGGCTGAGCTGGCATCATCCCAGCCCTTGGTTTGATCAAGTGGCCAGGATTGAGCCAGCCAGGCCTGTGCTGGCCTGAGGCTTGTCCTTGGAAGATTCCTCCAGCTAACTGGCGCTCAGAGCTCTCCATTGAGGTGCCTACATGTGTCCCTGACACAGGCCTGGGGAGAGAGAAGGAGCCGTTGGCTTTGTCTTCTTCCTTGGGTCAGTGTGTCATGCCTTTCGGGTGTGAGCATATCCCGAATATTCCTTGGCCTTGCTGGCGCTTGACATGTCACCAAGGTGCCACTGAGTGTGCCCAACGTGTCAATTTGGCTGCTTGAGTGCTGAGTTGTGCCAACTGACCATATCCAAATCAGACCGAGGTGCCAAGTGGTGCACCTGCCAATTGAGTGCTTTTCACCCCAAATTGGCACTTCAGGCAGCGTCGTGGAGGTGTCTTGAAGCTTCTCCAGGTGTTGGCTTGGCTTCTAGAGCTCCCAATTGCTCTGTCACCTTCAAGGTCGAGGTACTTTCTCCTTCGATTTTCTCTTTGTTTACTTTACTATTTTCAATGCTGTTTGTGGCATTGAACTCCCCTTAGGATGTAGATTAAGTCCCTAGAATGGTTTAAGCCAACTCGCATTGTACACCTAGACTCCATTTTCGAAGCTCCACTGAGCTCTGGAGCTCGAGGAGGAAGAAAGGAGGGAGAGAGAGAGAAATTCAAAAGGTTTCTCTCGCTTGGGTTGGGTGCACGTGAACCGTGCTTTGGTTTCGGGCTTGTCAGAGGGAGGGAGCGCTTGCACCGCGCTCACCTCTCTTTCCCTTCTTTTCTTTTCGCTGGCCAAAATAACTCTGGGCGCTGGGCCCCCTTGGCAGTGAGACTGAAGGAGAGGGGCCCAGTCGTCAGGTTTAATGAGACACAGCCCCAGCGAAAAACTGAGGGTTGGGCTGTGGGCTTGGTCCTTGTGCACCAAAACGTACTGTCAGTGGTATGGTGCATGTGTACTGGGTCCACGCAAAGCGCCTTTAACACTTTGTGTGTATGACAGGCGGGTCCCAAGGGCAGAAGTCGTGTTTGAGCTCCCCAGATTGCACCCAGAGTGTTGCACATCCCCCAAATTGCACCCAGAACTATCTCCAGTTCTGATTTTTGGTATTTTCTTTATTCCTTTTTCCATTTTATTTTATTCTTCATGAAAAAAATCCATGAAAAATTACTGAAAAATCACAGAAAATATATTCCATGATTCTGTTATTTTGGGTAATATTTTTGGTATTTTTGGGTGTGAAATTAGGCATTAATTTCACTTAAATCATTAATTGTATATGATTAGGCATATTAATCTTATACAATTAATATTTTGGCATGATTATCCCAAAGAATCATTTTTTAATTCCAAGGGATAATATTTGGGGCATTTTTCATGAATGAAATTCATGATTTTTGGATTTGGCATGTTTAATTATATGAAATTGTTTCTTGATTTCATATAATTAGGGTTTTGTGCATATATTTTTTTGCACACATGTGTATATATTTTTTGAAGGGGGTTTGGTATGATTATTTCATGAAATTATTTTTTTAATTTCAAGAAATAATTTTGGGATTTAATAAATCATGAGATTGGACATAATTTCATGATTTAATATTTGACATGGCTATTTCATGAAATTGTTTCTTTAATTTCAAGAAATAATTTTATGAAATTGAACATAATTTCATAATTTCAAATCTTTGGTATAAAAATCACATGAAATTATATCATTAATTTCATGCAATTTAATTTGTGTATTTTTCTGGCAACTTTTAAACAGCAAACAAAGAGCCACCCACCAGAACTGGTCATGAGGCTTTGCTGGCCGAGAGGCCTGTTCTGGTGCCAATGTCTTTCCTTTCTTTTTTTTTTAAGAGCCTTGAGGAAACAAGGGTGTGTCCCTGTTCTTCAAGTTAGGGATTGGTGCACATGTGCCTCCCTGTCTCTCGTTTTATTGGCTGGTTATTTTGCTTTCTAAAAAAAATGAGATTGGGCACATGTCCTTTCTCTTATTAAAGCACTGGGCACATGCCTCGTTGCTCCCTTGAAAATCAGGATTGCCCCCGGTACAGGGGAGATGCTGCCGGATTTTCCTCTTTTCCTTTTGCAAAGATTTATATTACTTCATAGGCTTATCATCTTTTATTTTGTGTTTTTCGCAGGATATTATGGCTCCCTTTCAGGGTCCTATGCCTTTATATTCGCCGGGTCATTTTCCACCTCTCATGAAAGACCCAGCAGATTGGACACCCCAAGGCCCTGATCACACTGGCACATACAACATGATAGGGAACAACCTCGTCATGAGAGAGTATACTCCGTGTACAGTGAGGGTGTTGAGCCCAAGTGTCGGGACGACTAGCCCGCCTCCTTTGCACCTTCTGGGCACGGAGATGACATCATATCGGGCGTGTCCTTGGGACGACAAGCGTGTGCTCCGCGGGACTTTAGAAAGGCGCCCCCGACAAGTGGAGTGGGTCCAGTTCACCTTGCTTACAGAGGAAAGCATGCTCAAGCAAGCGGGGATTTATGAGGCGGTGTACCTCTCGCTTTTTGGATACACCCAGGACATATCCTTGTTTCGGGCATTTGCTGAGCGCTGGAGCTATGTCACGAACACCTTATTCACGGAGGATCGTGAGATGACTTTGAGCCTATGGGACCTCTCCCAGTTATCAGGGTTGCTGATCTATGGCCTTCCGTATGATGAGCATTGCCTCAGTGGAGTGGATCTCCTCAGCCTGAGGCCAGACGGGACTCCGATGTACCCGGCGTCTCTTCGTCAGGTATATAAGATTTATCATGAGATTTTAGGGGACCGAGAGGGTGTCTCCTTGGGCCAGTGGGTTTCTTACTTTGCCGATGCCCCGACACATCCTCGTACCTCTTTTGCTGATCCTTGCGATCCTTTGGGAGTAGGATTATCGACTGGTATCGTGCATAGGGGGTCCAAACCCGGTTTGGGGTCCATTACTACCAGGATTGTGGACGAGGAAACATTATTGACTGCCTTTCTATCATGGTGGCTGTGCTATTTCGTCTTGCCCAGTTCTCCAGTTGGCAGGATCAGGCCTTCTTCATTTGTTGTGGCTAACATCTTGGCTCGGGGACATAGGGTTTCCCTGGCTATCCCGGCGTTGGCCAACATTTATCGATCTCTTCGCGGGTTAGTTTCCTCTCGCGATCCTTCTTTCAGTGGGGAGGTCATCCCCTTTCATTTCATCAGTGGTTGGCTTCATGCACACTGGATGGGTCTTTATACCCCTGTACTTTCTCAGGAGATACGGGTTATACTACCCTATTTGTCCGATATAGCTTGTGCTTCGGCGTCATCCCTTTCTCCCAAAGATGCTCGCTATCGTTTCTTCCGTTCGCGAGGGGCACTCCAGAGATCTGAGGTACGCGCTTTTTCGCGTAGGATGCCCAGAGGTTCAGATAGACTTGTTGTGGACATTCCACGGTCTAGGTTGGTTCAGGGGATTTTAGAGGATTCGGCAGCCACTGAGCACCTCATTAGCATTCGGTGTGGCTTTTTACCTCTACGCATCGGTGAGCATATTATCTTGGAGCCATACTCTCCTCACCGTTGTGCCCATCAGTTTGGATATGACCAGGGCATTCCCGAGTTGCTTTCCCGTCCCGAGTCGCTTTCTGCAGACCTGGAAGGTTTGAGTAGATGTTGGTCTTCCATACTTCGCGTGGGTACGGGTTCCCAGTTTACCATGCTTCGGGCTTCACGCTCAGAGGTGATTTTTACCGCCATGTATCATAGGTGGTATACTCACACTATCTCTGCATATCAGGCGATACTCCCTGCCGATATGGCACGTGTGACTTGTCCACTGCCGGACAAAAAGAAAAATGAAAAGAAGCGGCGGAGATCTCCTTCCTCTTCCTCTTCTCGCGCCTTACTTGATTTTCAGGGCTTCGACAGCAAGGTGCCATTAGATTCTCCTACCGCTTCTCAGACAGGTGATATTATTTATGGCCTCTTTTGTTTACTGTATTTGTATCCTTGAAGTTTCTTATGTGACTTCTTTATGATATACTGATGTCGGAAAAAATTGCAGGAGGGTCGACCGACAGAGAGGCACCTGACTCCGTCTTGGAGGAGCTCTTTATTTTTCGAGCGGGTTTGCCAGGTACTTATATTTGCAAGGTCCTTTGCATTCAGGGAAATGATCGTTCTTCCCTTATATTCTCCTTGATTTGTTTCTAGGCTTTGAGAGCGCCGACCCTTCTACAACGGAGGCCAAGGAAAACTTACCCACCGTCTTGGGGGACGAGGCGGTCGTAGGTATGATTTTTCTTTCAGAATATTCTACTAAATGTCCTTCACATAATTTCCCTTGCTTATTTCACTTTTCTTTGAAACAAAAGGGGACGCTGGGAGTCCATTAGCACCAGCTCTCGGCGGAGAATTTGCTTCACCTGCGAGAGTTTCTCCGTTGAGGGAAGCGGAAGATTTGGCTGTCCTTCAGGAGCCTATCATGATTAGTGACTCAGGTATAATTCCATTGTCATTTCACCATCTCACAATACCTTACTCTCTTCATTTCTCCCTTCGGGGATCTTATTCTTGTTTTTAATTCAGACCCTGAAGATTTTGTCATTGCCGAGGCGACCGGCACAGAGTTCGGTGATAGGTTTGATGTCAGATACAACGACAATATTGAAGAGGAGCCTGACGAAGAGATTGAGGCAGAGCCAGAGGTTGAGCTCGATGCGGGATTCAACGTCGTTCCCGAAGAAGGCTTCGAGGCGGACCCTGAGGAGGAGAGACTCTCGGGTGACATTTCTCCCGATGGTACGTGCTCTTATATCCCTCACTTTGGATTTCATGTTTATATTGCATGTGATGACATTGATTTGGTTTGTAGGTCCTTCTGTATCGGAGATGCGGCATCTGTTGGAGAAGCTATGTTCCCTTAGCAACTCTACTCGAGCCCACCGTTCATTGGACCTTCGCGTTTTGGATTTGGTCCCTGTTTCCGGGAACTTTCCTGATTTCCAGGGGGTGATTGACGACTTGATCGCCCCTTGTCAAGAGCATTTGTCTTGTATAACCCGCGAGCGTTTGGCCTGGGCTTTCGGGGAGAGACGAAAGACTCTCTCGACTCTCGCGACATCGGTGTCTCGTGCCGAGTCGGAGTTATTCTCACTTCGTCACCGCCTCAGGGGTCTCCAGGATCAGCTTACATGTCACCTGGCTTTCAGTGCAGGTATGCTAGCTTCTGGGGCTGACTACAGGGCTTCTAGCCACCTAGCTGATCAGACCCAGTCACTCAGGAGTGAGATCAAGGGCATGGAGGGTTTGGTAGACACCGCCTTCTCCACTCTTCGTGACTACTCATATGATTATGAGGCCGCCCGAGCTAGCGTAGACGACCTAGTGGCTGACGAGGAGCGTCACTTTACCGCCGCCTGTTCTTTGTTTACCCGGATCGACGGGTTCTTGGCCCAGCTGCGTAGTCGCTATCCTAGCCTTTAGGGTGGCATTTGTTTGTATTTTTGGCATTTTGTTTGTTTTGGACATGGTTTTAGTTATTTATTTTTGAGGAGCTTAGGTTTGTTATTGTATTTTGTATAATGCATGGATTGAGTATATGTTTTGGGAAGATTTATATTATTATCGGCATTTTGGTATTTTGTTATTTTGTTAGGCACAAGATAAAAAGCCTGTTCATCTCTTTATGACTGGTCAGATGAACATACCAGTGTCAATTGTTTATGGTACAAATTGGCAAAACCATTTTTTAATGTGGATCCTTTCTATTCTCTCCACTCATTATTAAGTGTGGAATCCTCACATTTCACTCATTCTCCACGCATACTTATTTATGTATTTGGAGGGGGATTTCGCCCTGATAAATTATCCAAGCTTATCATAAGGATAAGAAGGTTTCATTCATTATAGGGCTTTTTATTTATGCCTTCAATACTCTGCCTTACTATTAATTAATAAGGCAATGTTTTATTCAGCAATGATTTGTTTAAAGCGACAAATCGTAACGCTGCTCATTTTCATATTTATTCTGTATCAAATGGGCAAACACAGTGGTAATTGTATTGGAGGCACAAATACCAAAACCATTTCCCCGCTTTAGTGGCTCCAAAGTTCGGGCGCCGACTTCATCCGGCGATGTGGACAAAACCTTTCTTTTTGGCCTGTCAGAGGTTTTGGTAGCTTTTGTGTTAGCCACCGCATGTGTTCCTTGATTAACGGCTCAAGGCAACAAGGCCGATTTATGCCCGGAGGGGACATTTTGGTTTATGGTATTTCTTCAGTGGACACCATCCACGTCCCTTGATTAACGGCTCAAGGCGACAAGGCCGATTTATGCCCGATGGGACGGCTTTGTTTGAGGTATTTCTTCAGTGGACACCATCCATGTCCCTTGATTAACGGCTCAAGGCAACAAGGCCGATTTATGCCCGATGGGACGGCTTTGTTTGAGGTATTTCTTCAGTGGACACCATCCACGTCCCTTGATTAACGGCTCAAGGCAACAAGGCCGATTTGCACCCGGCGGGACATGGATAAATACCTTTTACCCCGGGACTTTAAGCCACCTTTCTTTTGGGCGTATGAGTTTAGCCACCTTTCTTCTTGGTGTTTGAGTTTGGCCACCTTTCTTCTTGGTGTATGGGTTTAGCCACCTTTCTTCTTGGTGTATGGGTTTAGCCACCTTTCTTCTTGGTGTATTATGCATGGTATTTCTTAAGATACCGCCCGTTTATAGGAGGTAATGGTCTTTCGCCTTTATGATCTATGAGTTGGTATGCCCCTCCGTCAAACACCTTCTCAACCACATATGGGCCTTCCCAATTAGGTGAAAACTTTGGGCCGACATGCCGGCCAATTATGGGCCTTCGGAGAACGAGTACTAATTCCCCTTGACGAAAAGTTCTTGAGCGGGCCATTTTGTCGTAGGCCCGTGCCATCTTCGCTTGGTATATTTCCAAGTTTTGTTGGGCTATGATTCGCCTTTCATCCATAGCGTCGAGTTCGTCGAGCCTGAGGTGCTTCTGCTCATCTAACGACATTTCGTTCTGGAGCGCCACCCTTAAGGACGGGAGTTCCACCTCAAGCGGCAGGACAGCTTCGACACCAAACACCAGGGAATATGGTGTCGCTTGAGTGGGGGTTCGACATGTGGTTCGATATGCCCAAAGCGCTTCTTGTAGCCTTTCATGCCAGTCGCGCTGATTTCCTTTCAACGTCCTTTTCATGATTTTTATCAAGGTCTTATTGAAGGCCTCTGCTAAACCATTTGCTCTGGGATTGTATATGGAAGAATATTTCCAATCAATCTTGAACTTTTCCGCAAGTGCGTATACTTTAGCACTTTTGAACGCGGCCCCGTTATCAGAAATGATTCTCCTCGGGGTCCCAAATCGGTATAGGATATGGGTTTTGAAGAAATTCACGACATCGATTGCCTTCACTTCCCTAAGCGGGACTGCCTCGGCCCACTTGGTGAAGTAATCGGTCGCAGCCAAGATAAACTTATGACCCTTGGAGGAAGGTGGGTCAATGGGCCCAACTACATCGGTACCCCATGCATCAAACGGCCAGGATGATACAGTCGGGTGAAGCGGATTTGGGTGTTGATGTATGAATGTGCCATGTATTTGGCACATGTGACACTTCTTGGCATGTTCGATACAATCGCGTGCCATGGTGGGCCAATAATAGCCCATGCGCTTTATCTTAAGTCGCATTTTGGGTCCCGGCTGATGTGCTCCGCATAAACCCGAATGAACTTCCTTCATGATTTGGTGGACTTCTGAGTTTGACACACAGCGAAGCCACATTTGGTCGTATGATCGCCTGTATAAGGTGTCATTGACGTAGGCGTAGCGAAGCGCTCTCTTCTTGAGTTGCTCTCGCGCTGATTTCTCATTCGGGAGAACCCCGTATTTGAAGTATTCAACGAAAGGTTGGCGCCAATCGTCATTCGGCTGAGTCACCATGACATCTTCCAGGTCACTTTCCATTTCTTCGGCCATAGCCACCTGGATTTTATCTTTGGTCCCCGTGAAGCATGAGGACAGGGGTCGTCGATTTTTGACAACAATTTGCACATTTCCGTCGTCAGGTTCGCCTAATTCTTTAGCCACCCGAGCGAGTGCATCAGCTTTGCCGTTTGTGGCTCTCGAGATTTTCTTGAATAGGATTTCGGGAATTTCATCTATTAATTCCAAAACCCTAGCGTGATACTTCACCAACTCTGGTTTTAGTACCTTGTATGCTCCGGTGATTTGATTTATTATCAATTGGGAGTCACCAAACACATGGAGTTTTCTAATCCCCATATTCAGCGCAAGCTCTAACCCGGCTATGAGCGCTTCATATTCAGCCTCATTATTTGTACAAGGCTCGGTCAATGCTAAGGCATGACGCATGATTCCTCCTTCCGGTGTTACGAAGACTAAGCCTATCCCGGCCCGTATTTGCGGGATGTTTGGGCCCGCGATGGGCCGTATTGATGATGCCCCATCAAAGTACATTTCCCAACTTGGGGTTTCATCTTTGATATGAAAGACTTCTTCATCTGGAAATTCGCATGCCAGAGGAGAATCGTCGGGTATTGGATGGGCCGCTAGGAAATCAGCCATCGCTTGCCCCTTTATGGCCTTTTGTGGCGCGAAAGTTATATCAAACTCGGTCAGGATTATGGCCCATCTTGCCAACCTGCCTGTAAGCATGGGTCTCGTCATGAGATATTTTAAGGGGTCAATCTTTGAGATGAGGATGACCTTGTGGGCTATCATGTAGTGTCGCAACTTCTTCACAGCGAACACCAATGCCAGGCAATGCTTTTCAATCGGTGTATAGGCGTATTCCGCCCCTACCAGCATGCGGCTCAAATAATAGAGGGCGTTTTCTTTCCCTTGTTCATTTTCTTGTGCTAACAAGGCCCCGAGAGATCCATCCAAGGCCGTCGTATACAATATCAGCTCTTTTCCTGGTATTGGAGCTGCTAGCACTGGTGGTTTGAGGAGGTAGCCCTTGATGTCATTTAGGGCTTGTTGGCAGGCTTCGTCCCATTTAAACGGGACATCCTTCTTGGTCAATCGGGTGAAAGGTTGTATCCTACCCGATAGATTGGCTATGAATCGCCTAATGTATGCCAAGCGGCCTTGAAGCGAGCGAAGCTCCTTAAGGTTTCTGGGTGGCGGCAATTCTTGTATTGCCTTGATTTTACCCGGGTCTATTTCTATTCCCCGGTGTCGAATAACAAACCCAAGAAATTTCCCCGACGAAACCATAAAGGCGCACTTTAACGGGTTTAGCTTCAGCGCATGTTGCCTCAGACGGTCAAACACGACCTTGAGATTTATGAGATGCTCGTCATAGGACGTCGCCTTTACGACCAAATCGTCCACGTAGCATTCGACAATCTTATGAATTAGGTCGTCGAATATTTTCGTCATGGCTCGCTGGTATGTGGCTCCGGCATTTTTGAGGCCAAAAGGCATAACCTTGTAACAATAAATACCCATCGGAGTGCGGAAGGCCGTATGCTTCTGGTCTTCTTCATCCATTTTGATTTGGTTATACCCCGCGTACCCATCCATAAAAGAGAATACCTCATAGGACGAGGTATGGTCGATGATGATTTCCGTCACCGGTAAAGGAAAGTCATCTTTGGGACAAGCTTTATTCAGGTCCCGAAAGTCGACGCATATGCGTATTTGCCCGTTCTTCTTCTTTACGGGAACGATGCTAGCCACCCAATCGGGAGTTTCTTCTTCCCGCACAAAGCCTGCATCAATAAGCTTCTTGGTTTCGACCACGACCTTTTCTTCAAGTTCTATTCTCATTCGTCGCGGTGCTTGTTTGACCGGCTTTATACTTGGGTCAATTTTGAGTTTGTGGACTGCAACTTTGGGATCCAGTCCTGGCATTTCTTCATAGCTCCATGCGAAACAATCAACATATTCTTGGAGCAAGGCCCTCAAAGGTTCCCGCTTCTCTTGGGGAAGGGATGCGCTTATGAAGGTTGGCCTGGGGTCTTCATCTGTCCCGAGGTTAACTTCCACCAACTCGTCAATGGTGTTTGGCGCGCCGTCCTCCAACTCCTTTGGTGCGTTTTTAGCCACCAGGATGAAGTCTTCTTCTTCTGGCTCCTCAGATACCATATAACAGGTAACTCTGCGGTTCTTGAAGAAACTTCGACACCGTTCGTCGGGATCCCCGTCTTCTTCTGACTCAGAGTTGTATCCCAAACCGCGGGTGTATTTGATCTTGTCATCAAGGCCCCTGACCGTATTAGTTGAGCCATTCCATAGTCTTTCAAAGTAATACATCTTGGATTTTGATATGGTTTGAGGACACCGGGCCTTTTCCATCAGTTGGCCCTGATTCTTCCCGAAATATCGGGACGCCTCGATATTGACTTCCCCGTCATCGGAGTCTTCTGACAATAAGCCACTCCACTCGTGGATCAGGGCGTTATCACCAGGATTGATTGCATCGATTTTGTAGAATCTGATTGGTCTATGAGTGACCGTCTTCCCTGGCAAGCGTTCGACCTTAGAAGGAACAACAAACGTCCGCAACTTCTGGATTTGGTTCACTTCTCTGGGAGAAAGGTCCTTGTAATGTCTTTCGGGTACCTTTTCAACCCTTAAAGACGATTCATGGCTCTCGTCAGTTTCGAAGTTGTATGTCGGTTTGACGTGAAATAGGATTTCTTCTTCTGATCCACTTTCCGATTCATACACCTCTCCATCTATAGGAGCTTCCTCTTCTGACTCATCGTCTGTTGAGGCCCCGTATAGCGGGATAACCCGGCGCGTCGAGATCTTCTCATCTTCTTCATCAGAAGAGGCGCCAAATAAGGGAGTGACACCATACACTCGTTCCTTCTTGTCTTCCTCTTCATCAGAGGACAACCCATAAATGGGTTTATTACTCAAAGTTGGTGCCTTTTTATCATGAGATGACACCAGATTGGGCGTGGATTTGGTTTGGCTTGTTTGCATTTCCAAGCCATTTCCTTGTAAGACGGAGCTTAGAGACTCCATCAGCGCTTTATGCTGATCCTTCTCCTCCTGCGTTAAGAAATAACGGGCGTCGCTAAGGCCAATTTCATGGACCCCGAACGGCTTAATGTCCCCATTTATCCTTTTTTGCCTTCCGTCTTTCATGTATTTCATGCATTGGTGAAGAGTTGATGGTACCACCCGGTTTTCATGCAGCCAAGGGCGACCGAGTAAGGCCTTGTATGACGTATCGGCGTCAATGACATAAAATTTGGTCGAGGTTATCAGGCCCCCGAATTGGAGTGTTAGGGTCACCGCACCCATGGCTTTCTGCGAATGTTGATTGAACCCATGAATGGTCACTTTCTCATTCGACAATGGTTTGGTATCCAACATTAGGGTTTTCAGGATCCTCAAGGGCATAATGTTTATCGATGACCCCGAATCGACCAAAATGCGATTCAATCTTTGCCCCTCACAGTCGCCAGTTACATACAACGGCCGGTTGTGATCGGCGGTGCCAGTCAAAAGGTCTTCATCAGTGAAATGGATGCCCGTTGAACGGCTGTTGACGTATGCCGTCTCATGTGATTGCTTTTCAGCAAAGTAGGCCTGGAATTGCTCAGGATTTTGGAGCGCGTATATTAATATGTCGCGCGTATCCTTCGACATCATCAATGCATCAAAGACACTAAGCAAGGCTGGGATCTTACGGAGATGCGCCAGCACATTGTAATCTCCTACCGTGAGTTTTGACTTTTCACGGGTGGGTAGGCCATTTTCTGGTTCTTTGCTTGTACTTTTGGTCTTCGCGACATTTCGGTCAGACTCCTTTGGAGGTTGACGTTCAGGGATGTAGGTGCCCGAACGCAGAACGACCTGACATTCTGTCTTTTCCTTTTCAGAGGTAGTGGCCTCATTACCTTCTTCGGGATAAAATAGACTCCCGGGAAAGTGTGCGTCTTCTTCAGAATCGCTATTATGATGTATTGCATGGCACCATTCTTTTTGGTTAGGCGCGGAACGGGTGTATTTGTGAGGATTTGATTGCCCTTCCTCCCTGTTCTCTATTTTAAAAGAGCGTTTTCGGCCGTCGACGGGCCTACCCTCTTCCCTTGATTCAGGGTTTATTGACCCTCTCCTTGGGTTTACAACGGAGAAATTCCTGGCTTGAGTAGAAACGGCCTGAGATTCGCCACCTCTTTCCTCACTTGTGGTTTCAATCGTCAGCCTTTCTTCGTGGCCGCAATCTTACCATGCTATGCTTTCCAACATCTCTTTGTCATCTATGTTTACTAAAAAGACATTGGGAGGTTTCCTTCGGGCTTGACCCGGCCGAAACGCCTCATTTCTGGATTGATGCCCATGAGAAACTATGATCACCATGTCCTCTTTCGGGCGCCCCGAAGATGAGTTTCCCTCGTCTCGGGTAAATCCAACTCTAAGGAACGCATTCATTTCAGGTCCCTTCTCGCATTCTTTTCTCATTCGACAGGGCATGTCTTCCACTAGCCCTTTTATGCCTTCGGGTTTGAATTTCCGAATTGTCGACTTTGAGTCTATGCTGGTTGTCTTTTTGCTACCATTCATAAAATGGTGAACTTGCCCGAGAAGCTCGTTGAGATAAAGCTCCTCCCGACAAGGGAGAGTATCAGAGTCTTCTGACTCACTCACCTCATGAGTTTCTACGTGGGTGATGACACAGCATTCTTCATCCCAGAACTCATCTCCTTCATCTGTGGTTTCGTCTTCATCGACTATACCCATTAGTTTGTTGAGAATTCGTTTAGGAATGAAGTCTCGAAGCATGGCCGGTATCGGTTGACCTTGTTCGTATTCTTCGAGCGCATCAATGTACTTCTGGAGTTCTGACTTTTCCGGATACTCCTTTGGCTTTACTGGCTTCTTGTCCCGTTTGCGGCTGCCATTTTTGTTCGCTTTCTTGTAGAAGGCCACCGATTTTCTTGGTGGTTCAGGGATAGTGGGAGTTACATCATTCTTCCACAAAATACCTGGTTCTTTCTGAATAGATTTGAGGAGTTTCTTTGCTTTCCGGGACAGGTGGATACTCCAAGGTTCGGTCGAAGAATCCTCAATATTGATCTCTATATGAGAGACCGCGTTCACCTGCTCATGCGGGGCTGGCGTTTGGAGGATACTATCAGCCAGAGTTATCTCGCCATTCTTGTACCTCCTTTCTATCCAGTCTTTGAACACCCAACAATCTTCTATGGGGTGCCCAAGCACTCTGTGATATGGACAGTAGTTCGGGTCACTGGATTTCTCCATGTCGGCGGGCCGTTTGCATTTAGGTAATTGGAGCCCGTCCTTCAAGGCATCTTTGAAGAGTCGCGCGACTTTATCCCTTTTGAATGAATAAGGCTTGCCCTTCAATTCCTCCAGACTTTTAAGAGGCTGCCCGCTTCCATATACGGGTTTTGCACTGCTGCCGCCGTCATTTTTATTTGACGAGCCACCATTGTTTACAGTGTTGACATTAGCGGCCGCGTTTTTGCCGCCGGACTTGCTTGTACTGGCTACCTTGGCCTCGGCTTTCCCTCCTCTTTGGAATCTCTGACCCGAGTAGTTGGGCCATGAATTTGGAGGTGCATTTTCAAGCCTAGACACACAGTTTATCAAATCCTGATATGTCGTAATCTTGGCTATCCCTAAGAATGGTGTCATCCAGTTGTCAACGTTCCTGAGTATTAGTTCGACCGCCTCCCTTTGGGTTATTGGGCGATCACACCTGATGCTGAGGTTTCGCCAGCGACTAATGTACTCCAGAACTTTTTCATTCTTCTGGGGCCTGGTATTGGCCAAGTCCGCAATGCTGATTTTGTCAGTCATGACCGCGAACTTTGCCCTGAATGCATCGGTCATATCATCCCACGTTTTAATACTCCCATTTTCTAATGAGTAGTACCATTCAAAGGCAGGACCCGTTAGACTTTGCGGGAATTGACGCAGCAACAAGGCATCATTGCTCCCTGTATTCCCACACGAGGCCATGAAATGGGCCAAGTGTTGATCTGGGTTTGTGTCTTTTACACCCTCTCCCGAGAAGGATTTAAACTTCGGGACTATATACCCCTTTGGGTAAGGTATAGCGTCGTAATCGGCTGGGTACGGCCTCCCCGTTCGTTTCAAGGGTGAGACGGTAAATCCTGCGCCCGCTATTTGAAGTTGTTGACTAATTATCTCTTGGATCTCCTTCTTAGTCAATCCTTGATTCTCGTTGGTATATATACGAGTGTTGGAGCCCCGAGCAATATTGACTCGAGAGCTCTCTCCTCCATATGGGAGGTCTTCTTTGTGACCGTCGGGGTCTCTGAAGCTTGGATGTTGCGATGGTTGAGGTCCCGTATGTTTGGAGGGTCCTTCATCTTCCACTCTTTCATTTGTGATCCCCTTTTTGGTCAGGAAGTCACTTAAGGACTTGATCAGGCTTAAAGCCTCTTGATTTTGCTTTCTGAGCTCTCCCATTTCTTGCTCATTTTTCTGTCTATACTCCTCCATTTCTCGTTCTCGTATAGACAACTGTCGTTTTAGTTGGGCGACGAAGTCATTCGCGGAGCCACCGGTGTCTTCCATTTCTGCCTCATTGTGGGCTGATTCGTCGTCAGTTGGAGGGCCCCCTTTTTGCCCTCTTTTGGTCCTGGCTCTGGTCCTGGCCGCATGAGCATTCTCGACATCTCGACCAGGTGGTGGGTCATGGGATGGGCCCACTTCTTCATCGTCAGCCATATATGTGGCGTGACGTTCTTCTTGATCGTCAGAGGAGCTTTCGTCATACGCCCCCACAGTATAGACTGTGAAGTGTTCTTCTTCGTCATCAGCATAGGGTGCCAGACGAGAGACCCGCCTTTTCTTTCGGGCCTGATCAGGAACAGTGATAACCAGTCCTTTGCTTGACTTTAATGGCTTAGGGTTTAGTTTTGGCCCTAGCCTGTCAAACACAGTCGTGCTCGAGGCTTGGGGTTTTATCTTTGACCCCAGCCTATTAAACACGTTTTCACTCTCGATATTTTTCGAGAGAGCGGTGGTTTTGACCGTAGCCCGTGTTTTGGGCTTAGCCACCTTTATATAGGTGGATGGTGTCTGACTTGTTTGGGTCAAACGAGATTTTGGGATCCATGTTTGTTTGGTCCCTGGTGCCCGTTCATATGGGCGGTTCCCCGATTCCCGGGGGAAATGAACCTGTCTCCCTTGGGCCTGAGAGGCAGAGGCTTGGAGTTTGTTTCGACGCTGTTGTTTACGCGCCTTAATGGCTTGGTGAGTCTCGTATAGAGATTTACCAAGGTCGGCCTGTTTGAGGCCTAAGGGTTTTCCCGACTCGGTCGAGAAGTTCTGGTTTAGGCGAGGTTTTGGTTGTGGAACCTCCCAAACGCTCCGGATACGAGCGGTTGGAGAGTTCCTTTTCACAATCCTTAGGGATGTGAAGGGATTGGAGACAGGGAGATTTGGCTCAGCCACCAGCTCATCCTGGTAGGCTTGGAGAGCCCGTTTCTTGGTGACCTTTGGGGCCACCGGTGTGGAGAGGGTCGAGGAGACTTTCTTCTCAGAACGGTGTCTCCTGGGGCGCTGAGGTTTGGGAGGAAGCGCCATGATTTTGTTGTCGATCCCCTTCTGGGTGATCCTGAAGGAGACTTCATGGTCCTCATCCTTGACCAGAGTTGGTGTCGGTGATGGTGAAGTAGGAGGAAGAACGATCATTTGGGGAAAGTCCCCAAACGAGAACACCATGTGGCCCACCTCGTTGAGAGAGACGGGGACGGCGATCGCAAACGGAGAATTAACGCTAGACATCATTTCCTGAAAAATATAGACTCCACAAATCAATTAGCCATATTTCATGCAAAATATATATATATATTTTTTTTTTATTTGATCCATATATTTAATTAGTTTAGCCCAAGAGATGAGAGGAGAAAGATACGTCCCACCGGGCGTGCTAGAACCTGTGCGGCCCTTTTTCGCGGCCCACGCGCGAGGCATCGGCGTCCTCGCTCACGGGGGAAGAAGGTGCAGGTACATCCCTGCGCGTGTTTGTGCGCTCAAGGACTTATTATTTAGGTGATTGTGGGAACTTTTATTTTCCGACGGGCGCAAGCCCCCGCCGTTAATTACCCCGGCTCTCGCCTCGGGAACCTCTGATTAATGGGCTAAACTAATCAAAATATATGGATCAGATTTGTGGCTTTATTTCTTCCTTCCAATTTATTATAATGCATATTTAAAATAACCCAAAGGTATAACTTTGGATAATAAGACTAAAGACGTATGATCTAAAGTCAGAGAAACGTATAATTTCTCATAAATCAGAGATCGAGGATGTATAATCCTATTGATCTCACGGAGTTCGAATGTGAAGCGCACTGCCAACTCGATACTCAAAGAACCAGAGATGTTTGATCTCTAAAAAGGTTCATGTCAAAGACAAGGACGTATAATCCTAAACAGTCTATTGACCTTCCAAGTCCCGAATCTGAAGCGCTATGCCAATTCGAAACCTGGGAAAATTGGAGGATCGGGAACATATAATTCTTTATCGATTTCCAAAATGAGGTACATTAAACCTGAAGCGCACTGCCAGTTTAATGTTCTTGAAACATGATTTGATATGATTTGATATGTTGGTATGTTTTTACCAAGTTTTGGACTTATCTGCATATTTGGCATATTTGACCAGAGATTTGGACATATTTGCATATTTGACCTATTTTATCAAGAGTTTGGACATATTTGTATATTTGGCATGTTTGGCCAGAAATTTGGGTGTATTTGCATATTTGACATGTTTGGTCAAATGTTTGGGTTTATTTGCATATTTAACATGTTTGGTCAAAAGTTTGGTCATATTTGTATTTTTGACATGTTTGGTCAAATGTTTGGGTATATTTGCATGTTTGACATGTTTGGTCAAATATTTGGACATATTTGTATTTTTGACATGTTTGGTCAAATGTTTGGGTTTATTTGCATGTTTGACATATTTGGTCAAATATTTGGACATATTTGCATATTTGACATGTTTGGTCAAATGTTTGGGTATATTTGCATGTTTGACATGTTTGGTCAAATATTTGGACATATTTGTATTTTTGACATATTTGGTCAAATATTTGGGTATATTTGCATATTTAAATATTTTTGATTTGTTTTATCAAAATATAACAAGGTTTAATTATTTTGAACATTTTTATTTGTTTCATAACATGATTCAATCATCTTTGAATATTTTGATTTGTTTTATCAAAATATAACATAATTTTGATTATCTTGAATATTCCAATTTATTTTATCAAAATATAACATAATTCAATCATTCTTTAATATTTTTGATTTATTATATCAAAAGATAACATGATTTGATTATAATATCATTTGATTATTTTGAATATTTTTATTATTTTTTTTTATCAAAATATAACATGATTTGATTATCTTTGAATATTTTGATTTGTTTTATCAACATATAACATATTTTAATCATTTTTGAATATATTTTTTTTATTTATTTTATCAAAATATAGCATAATTCAATCATTTTTGAATATTTTGATTTGTTTTATCAAAATATAACATAATGTGATTATTTTGAATATTTTTATTTGTTTTACCAAAACATGACATAATTTAACTATTTTGAATATTTTGATTTGTTTTATCAAAATATAACATAATTTGATTATTTTGAGTATTTTTATTTATTTTTATCAAAATATAATATCATTTGATTATTTTGAATATCTTTATTTATTTTATCAAAATATAATATAATTTGACTATTTTGATTTATTTTATCAAAAAGAATTCATTTGTTTTGAGCATTTTCATATGACATAATTTCCATTTATTTTAAAAATATTTTATTTGATATTTTGAATTTATTTTATACATATATGATATGTCTTGAATTTTCTTTTATTTATAATATAAAAAAAGAAATAAAATAAAATCAAAATTGACATTTTATAGTCTTAAAAATATTCATAAATGAAATCATGATTTTTGATATATTTTTCATAATTTATGGGCTTGAGAAATCATTTTTATTTGGTGTTTAAAGTTTATTTTCAAAACAGATTAATATGGGCCGTCAGATTTGGGCCCATGCATCAAGATCTGAACTTAAGTTCAGTTTTTAAAGCATCTTTTAAACTGGGCCGTTGGATCTCTGGCGCGCATCAAGCCTTCTATGGGCTGTTTGAATTTCATCAAGATTCGCACTTTGAGATGCATCAATATTCGTGCTCATCCTCTCCGACACTGATCGAGGCCCTGCCGGCGTCGGATCTCCGATCAGAAGTCATGGCTGGCATCGCCAGAGAGTGGGGAGTCCATCGGTGGTGGTCTCGGCGGCGACGGCGGCCTGGATCGCCGGAGATGGGGGTAGCCACTTGGTTTCGGTTGGGAAGTTGGCTGAGATGAGATTTTGAGGGATTTGAGCTGGTTTTTGGCAAATTGACTCGATTCCTTTGTCATATAGCATCGTCAGAACATGTTTATCAAGATTTTGAGGCTTAATTTGAGTTTAATCCATCAATTTTGCAACTTTGGCCATTTGGTACCAAACTGGTTTCGGGGCTTTGGTACCAAATGGTATTTCATAGCTTTCCTTTGCAATTTTCTTTCAATTAACCTTCCAAACAGTGTCGTTTAGTATGTTTGAACATGTTTGGATGATCAATTTCATCAATTTAGATGTGCATTGTCCTTTATGCACATTGGGTCATTTCTGGTTTTATTTTCAATTTGGTTTCCTTTTGATTTCATCACATTCTTCTCAAATTGCATGTTTGATTATATTCATTTGGGTCAATTACATGTTTTAGAAAGGTTTTATATCAATTTCACACATGAATTTCACTTGAACACGAGTTAATTTCATTTTTGCACTTTTCTGGTAATGGTCCAGAGCCAACTCAATTTCAATTTTGACAGACCCAATTTCAAAAATTCACAGAAAATCACAGAAAATCCCAAAAATGGTAAAATTTGGTGAGTGAGTGCATTAAGACTTGTTCTAGATGCCCATGAAATTTTAAGTTAATTGAGTGAAAAGAAAGTATGATTATTGTATTTTTAGCAGACTGGACAGAAATGCCCTTTCAGCTTCATAAAAATCAAATTTGGCTTAACCTATGGATTAAAGCCTGGTTTAATTATTCTAAATCCTTTAAAACATCACATGAGGTGTCATAAAGGTGAATTAATCAAGAAATTTTGGATTTTTGAATCAAAAGAAGAATGAACTTCTCAGTTTGACCCAAAGTTGACCTTTTTGGAGTTTTTGACAGATGAGATTGTAAAATTCATAACAATTCACAGAAAATTCCAAAAATTATAAAATTTATATGGTAAGTTGGTATAAACCTAATCTACATGACTGTGAAATTTCATAAGAAATTAACAACCAGGCTGAGAGATATGGATTGATCTCTCAGCTGGCCAGAAACAGGAGTTCACTGGACTCAAACCAGTATTGATGTTTATTGCTTTTCCATTGCTCAATTATGAACTTGAGCTATTAAGCACATCAGAGAACATGAAGGAAAGAACTAAAAGGAAAATAAAACCAATTTGTACCAAAATATCATATATTATAACAAATTGAAATACAATACTCATATAAAACATGGGATTTTGTTTTTCCATGGAATTTTGACAGCATAACAGCTTGTATAAAGCCATTATTGAGCTTTACATAGCTACTGCACATGTGCACAGAGCTTGAGAGAGAAAGGGGATGAACATGTGCCCATCCCCATGAAACCAGATTGGCATGTGCCAATTGGTTAGAGTATACTGTCAGATTCCATGGTGAACTCACCATGTGAGCTCCTGAGACTCAAGCTCAGCCACCAATTGAGCTCTGGAAGGAGGGAGGCACATGTGCACCTCCCCAGCCAGAGGCTAGCCATCTCACCCAGCAAGGTGAGACTGGCTCCTTGAGCTCAATTGGGACTGAGCCAAGCTCAAGGCTTGACTCTTCTATCCCTTACCTAGCTATTCAGAGCTTGATCTCTTCTCAGCTAAGCTTTCTTTTTGTGAAAATTGGGTGGAGTTTTGATTTTGGCAGAGTTTCAGCTATGTTGCTCTCTCTCCTCTTCTTTCTTCTTCACTGGGGGTCTATTTATAGCCCAGAGGGCATGGTTTAAGCCTCAGGGCTGAGCTGGCATCATCCCAGCCCTTGGTTTGATCAAGTGGCCAGGATTGAGCCAGCCAGGCCTGTGCTGGCCTGAGGCTTGTCCTTGGAAGATTCCTCCAGCTAACTGGCGCTCAGAGCTCTCCATTGAGGTGCCTACATGTGTCCCTGACACAGGCCTGGGGAGAGAGAAGGAGCCGTTGGCTTTGTCTTCTTCCTTGGGTCAGTGTGTCATGCCTTTCGGGTGTGAGCATATCCCGAATATTCCTTGGCCTTGCTGGCGCTTGACATGTCACCAAGGTGCCACTGAGTGTGCCCAACGTGTCAATTTGGCTGCTTGAGTGCTGAGTTGTGCCAACTGACCATATCCAAATCAGACCGAGGTGCCAAGTGGTGCACCTGCCAATTGAGTGCTTTTCACCCCAAATTGGCACTTCAGGCAGCGTCGTGGAGGTGTCTTGAAGCTTCTCCAGGTGTTGGCTTGGCTTCTAGAGCTCCCAATTGCTCTGTCACCTTCAAGGTCGAGGTACTTTCTCCTTCGATTTTCTCTTTGTTTACTTTACTATTTTCAATGCTGTTTGTGGCATTGAACTCCCCTTAGGATGTAGATTAAGTCCCTAGAATGGTTTAAGCCAACTCGCATTGTACACCTAGACTCCATTTTCGAAGCTCCACTGAGCTCTGGAGCTCGAGGAGGAAGAAAGGAGGGAGAGAGAGAGAAATTCAAAAGGTTTCTCTCGCTTGGGTTGGGTGCACGTGAACCGTGCTTTGGTTTCGGGCTTGTCAGAGGGAGGGAGCGCTTGCACCGCGCTCACCTCTCTTTCCCTTCTTTTCTTTTCGCTGGCCAAAATAACTCTGGGCGCTGGGCCCCCTTGGCAGTGAGACTGAAGGAGAGGGGCCCAGTCGTCAGGTTTAATGAGACACAGCCCCAGCGAAAAACTGAGGGTTGGGCTGTGGGCTTGGTCCTTGTGCACCAAAACGTACTGTCAGTGGTATGGTGCATGTGTACTGGGTCCACGCAAAGCGCCTTTAACACTTTGTGTGTATGACAGGCGGGTCCCAAGGGCAGAAGTCGTGTTTGAGCTCCCCAGATTGCACCCAGAGTGTTGCACATCCCCCAAATTGCACCCAGAACTATCTCCAGTTCTGATTTTTGGTATTTTCTTTATTCCTTTTTCCATTTTATTTTATTCTTCATGAAAAAAATCCATGAAAAATTACTGAAAAATCACAGAAAATATATTCCATGATTCTGTTATTTTGGGTAATATTTTTGGTATTTTTGGGTGTGAAATTAGGCATTAATTTCACTTAAATCATTAATTGTATATGATTAGGCATATTAATCTTATACAATTAATATTTTGGCATGATTATCCCAAAGAATCATTTTTTAATTCCAAGGGATAATATTTGGGGCATTTTTCATGAATGAAATTCATGATTTTTGGATTTGGCATGTTTAATTATATGAAATTGTTTCTTGATTTCATATAATTAGGGTTTTGTGCATATATTTTTTTGCACACATGTGTATATATTTTTTGAAGGGGGTTTGGTATGATTATTTCATGAAATTATTTTTTTAATTTCAAGAAATAATTTTGGGATTTAATAAATCATGAGATTGGACATAATTTCATGATTTAATATTTGACATGGCTATTTCATGAAATTGTTTCTTTAATTTCAAGAAATAATTTTATGAAATTGAACATAATTTCATAATTTCAAATCTTTGGTATAAAAATCACATGAAATTATATCATTAATTTCATGCAATTTAATTTGTGTATTTTTCTGGCAACTTTTAAACAGCAAACAATCTAATTATCATATAAAACAAGAATGAAGTACAAGTGCCTATTAACACTGTGCAAATAGATCTAATTAGGTAGACCACAAAATTGTGTAGATTGGAAAGCCACGTGGCATTATATATACTACTAATTGGAGATATATACTGAGTACCATTTTCTAATTATAATTACTTGGTAACAGAAATTAGATTAAATTAATTAATCAAGAAATAAATAACCGGTTTTGAATTACTGAGAGGTTTTTTTTTTTATATAAGGGTTTCTATTAACTCTGGTATTCTTTTCAAATATTTCTTACGGAATTTGAACCTACGTATCTCCGTAAAAAATGAGATCTATTATCATTATGTTAAATCTGCGGTTCACTGAGAGGTTGTTTTAATTTCCATATCAACTCTTCCACTTAGCAAGTATTTCTTTGGTAGTTTATGAAATTATTTATCTATCTTTTAGCCTATTATTTTAGTGCTAGGTTACAGTGATATATATATAATTAAAGCGTGAATAAAATTCATCCCTGGCCTATAATTATTTAACTACTTTTAATGTCACAACAATTTAATTGGATTAAGAAACACTAGTGGCACATATAATTATATATAGTACTAATTCCTTCCACTTTAGATTTATTGCATTAATTGGTCATGTATGGTTAAGGTTATATCTACTCTTAATTAACCTCTTAATTAGTACCTAGTGTATCTAATCTACTTATAAGATTAAGAACAAATCATACCTAGTTAATTTTAATTTGTTCAATTAAGAAACAAACTTTGTATGGTTTGCTTTCCTCATATATATATATATATATATATATATATATATATATATATTTATATTTAGGCTTAAGATCTAACTAGGAGATAGCTAGATCACTTATTTATTATTATCTTCTCAAAACAATATAATAAAAAATATACTAAGCTAGTATCTATGTGTAGTGCATTAATTTCTTATATATTCAATTTATTATTTTTTTTTCATGTCCCCACGTAGTAGTTTGTCAGAACACCTTCCACTTAAAATGAAGTCTATTGGCTAATTAATTAAGTTATTTTGTAATTAATCACCTATTAGTTAGCTTGCATTTTAAATTGGTGTCTAGTGTTTAGGTGACAGAATGGACATCTTTTATTTATTTATAATTTATCTTCTTTTTTTTCTCATGTGGGGTGATTAATTGGGCACTATATTTCATAATGTAAATGTTTATTAAGCTCATAAATTAGTGGTTATGATCCCTATGACTGCATGAGCATTTCATTAGTTAATTGATTAATTATTTTATCCCTTTTAAAAATATTAGGGATGGGTGTTAATTAAGATACATTTCCATGGGGATTAGTAGAAGTTGATTTTATGAGATTAAAATAGTTTTATATTTTTCATTTCATCTTTCAAGGGATGTTTGAACAAGATGCTAAATTAAAAAAAATTAAAACAAAAAAACTATTGAATTGTTGCATTGAACAACTCTCTCTTTTTTTTTCTTCTCATACATCAAAAGAAATTCTTTTCTTGAGAAAAACAGTTCAAAAAGAAAAATCAATTTGAGCTTCATAAAAATTTATATCATCATATAGGAAATTTATACACAATGCCAGATTAATTACTTTTAATTAATAACTAACCCTGGTTTATCATGTAGTGATTCAAACATGTTCAGATCGCCTCGAGATCGAACAACTGTTAATTAATTTGGTAATCAAATTTAAACCTCTTAATTGGTAATTTATTCTAGATTGTGTTTTCATAGAGTTCATATCAACAACCCCCCCCCCCCAAAAAAAAAAAAAACAAAAAAGAGAAAAAAAAAGAAAGTATTTGCAGGTACTTTTAAATCCATGTCCAAACATATACAAAGAATTGGGTAAATATACAATATAATATTAACACATTGACTATATAATTTCAACACTAAGATATCAAATGAAAATACATACTTAATTACCCCTTTACTACCTTAAATCAAACTTAAATTTTAGAACCGGCTATAGTACTAATTTCAAAACAAACCATAAAAAGAAAAAGAAAAAAGTTGGTTGGGCTCTTTTTAATTACCATCTAAGCTCACATAATTTTTCATGAATTAAATCAAACATAAATTTTAGAAATTTCAGATGTTATTAAAATGCAATATGTATAGATAAATACAAGTTTCAACTACGTTATTATTTACTAATTACATGTACTTACATAACATTAATTACATGTAAAAATAAAGGGGAACTATATAGGAATAAACAACTACAAATAAGGTGTTCCTTCAACTCAACTCAAATTAATTTTATTTATTTCCATGATTCTTTCACAAGGAGGTAAAATTAAATAAAACACATGAAATGCATTTTATTGGTCCAATTGTTGATGCCTAATTTGGGATCCATGATTTGGAATTTTGTGCTGATTATTCTATAATTAAGCTCCTATTATTGGGCCCTTATAAAGTTGTAACCTAGATTTGTTTAAGTGGATAAGAATTATATATTGCTATTTAAAATTTAAGTTTTCATCCCACTTTGGAGAAAGTTGCATCATGGAACTGAGTTAATTTAGTCTTTGTGTTAATTTTAAAAGTGAAATAATTAGAGGATAAAATTATTTTTATTTTTTATATAGATAATTTTATTTTTTTTAATTATTGTTAACTTATCTTGTTCTCAAACGGAGTCTAAGAAATTTGTTGAAAAATTCAATTTTATGATATCTGATAATACATGCATATAATTGTCTGAGTGAAACTATTACATGTAGATAAATGGATAGAGAGAAAAATGCATCAAGTTTCAATTATTTAAATATCAATTATTAACAAACAAATAGCAACCATTTAGTTGTCAAGTATCAATTCTTAATTATTTTGTTTGGAAATCGTATGAATATGTTGCATAATTGTGTCAACCTATATATGACACCTATCACATTTTTAGAATCTTTTAAAATAAAGTACGGAAATTAATACGGTACAATGTGTGATTATTTATTACATGAAGTGGTTTCTTTTTTATCATACATTGCAAGCCTCAAAACCATATAAATATTCAGGTAACTAGAAATTTTAGGTCAAAAACAATTTTTCCATGTCTATAGATTTTGATTTTGACTTGGAGGAGTGCATTTTTTTTACAAATATAAAAATTCAGACTTAATTTGAAATATTTATCATCATCATAAATTCAAAATCAAATGGATAGAAAAAATAATTAAATTTTATAATCGAGGGAACATTTCCATCCCCCTTCATTTTATCTCCTTTTTTATACAATTTTTCCTTCTTGTATTAAGTGAAAATTATGTATTATTTTCAGGTTGAGTAAAAATGAAAAAAAAATTATTGACTCGTTCGACTTAATTAAAGAACATAAATAATGTTAGCTATTGCAATTCGATTTAAATTAGATAATAGTTTCAGAATAGAAACATGAAACATTTGAGAAAACATAAAACAAGAGGATCTTATAAGAAACACAAACATCAATTTTCTCAGAATATAGAAGCAATATGATGGCACGGCACATTTAGAAATTAGGAGAGATCGAATGTCAATAATTTTATATATCAAATCAGTGTTAATGAAATTAAAATTTAAATAATTTCTTTAATTTTTAAAAAATAAAACTAATTAATGAGAAATATTTTATATTTCATATACTATATGTATACAAAATTTTACATTACTTTAACTTTATTTGAGTATCCATCAAGAGCTAATAAAATCAACGGTCTAAATTTTAATGATTTAAGTAGATCTCTTGATGGCTATAGAAATGAAATTAAAATCTTATAATTTTTTATATATATATTCTTGAGATGATATATAATACATCTAACAGTTTAGATTTATAAAGTTAAGTACAAAAAATAAAGTTGACATCGATAATCATTGATATTAAATCCCTTCTCTTTAGAAATTCAAACTCATCTCGCATTTATTTTTAATTTTAGTCGAGTATATCAATACCATGAATTTGATTTGAATCTCATTGTTACGATATTTTGTTTGAAATTAATAAACTTTCTTTAAGAAATTGTCAGAATAATTTCCAACAAAATCAAGCATGTATATTTTGTTAAAAATAATTTTATCTAACAATAGTACCATCCGACAACCGAATTTATAATGATTAAAATTAAAAGATATAGTACAATTTTGAATATTTTCTCCATCATTCAAAGCCAATGATTGATTTAAAATTGTGCATTGAGTTGTCAATAAATTAATTAAAAATTTCAATTATATATATATAACACTAAATCAAGTAGGTATTAATATACCAAAAACGTTTATTGGTTAATTAATGTATATCAAAGTTTGGTAGAGACGGTAATTGATGATTATATATGCAACTACCTACTTTTATTACAAAATATAAATAACTAGAGAAATAATTCTTACACCCCATATAATATGACATTTCTTATCTGCACACCAAAAATATTTATACCAAATAGATATTTTATTTATATCTGAATTTATAAATATTTATAGTCAATATAGAAAATATTTATCATTTTTTCTTTCCTAGATGATTATTGAAAAAATTGAAGTTACAAATTTTATTGCACAAGTATAAATATAATTTGCATAACTTTTAATTCTAATAATGCAAAGTATAAAAACTTTTATCATTAAATATAAATATTTTATAAAAAAAAGTATAGATCCATCTGACGTACAAATACATGATATAGTTAAGGGATATAATTATCACTCCTGAATATACAATATACTATAATTAAAAATGACTCACTTGCTAGGACCTAATTAATTGGGATATATAAAGATTGAGAGAATCATGAGTAATTATGTACTTTTGTGTAATTAATAAATGACATGTTTAATTACAAGCTATTGCTCATAATTTAATTCCATGTCATTCATGTGGACTATATATTTTAGTCTCAAAGTTTAATTAGAAATTGATTGAGGTCTCATTGTTGATAATTAATTTCTAGTTATTATTTTGTTATTAAACATGCAGTAGTGTACAAAGCCACCTGTTTCTTAATTTATTAAATTTGATTATATACTTTTTATAAGTAATATTAATTTCTGGGTCATGTCAGATAAATCCAATTGGCTGATCTTGCCATTGATGATGATAGTAATAATTAAAAAAAATATTATAGTTAAATTGACAACATATTTATTTGGTGATGACCAATCAAATATTTCATAAAAATAAAACAATAAAATTTACTGCCAAATCAGTTTGCAAATTCAATAATTCAACTTTATTACCACATAATCATGACTAAATAATTTCAAAATTGTATTGAATTTGTCAAACAATACAAATTTAGACTTTTTAATTTTGAGAATTATTTTATTTCAGTTGCTCAATTATCAGATAAATATGAATGTAAACATATCTATTTCCAAAATAATAATTACAATGACAACAATAATAACAAAAAAATAATTATCAAATTCATATCTGTAGGATGCATAATTTTTAAAATTCTGAGAGTATTTTATTTTTATTTCAATAAACCCCTATTCTGGGTTAACATAGAGTAGTGGACTTCAAATCATTTATTTGTATTGAGATCTACACAAATATAAATATCTTAATCAGAAATATAATTTAAGTAAGTTTGTGTACCTGACAGCAAAATTTATATGCACATATAAAAATCTACTTGAGAATTTGGTATTATGGAAATTTTCGGATTTTAGTCAATATTTTTGAAAAAAAATTAAATTGGTCCCTAAATTTTTGTTTGCACTATTTTGATTTTTGAAATTTCATTTTTATTATTTTGGTCCTTAAATTTTGAAAAAGAAAACTAAAATTAGTCCATTTTATTTATAAAAAAAACTAAATTATTTTTTTTATCAAATTTTTACTGATGTAGATTGCTCTATTTAAATTTTATTATCATATAGATATTCAGTCTCCAATTTGAATTTAAATCAAGTGAAAAAAAAATGAGATTATAGTACTTTTCAAACCCTGCTTTTGAAAAAGCAGTTGGATTCGGTGTAAATATCATTTATATTTGGTATTTTGGAAAAATAAAGAATCTAATTTGATTTTTTTTAATTCAAGGATCAAGTTGGTGTAAATAAAAGTTCAAAGATCAATTTTTTTTTTGTAAAAGTTTGAGGATCAAAATTTGAATTTTTATTATTTTTTATATGAATCTATTTGTAAAATTCCATTTATCAAAAAGTATTAAATCTCAATTTCCCAAACTAACATTTTATTCCATATATAGTTATCTTCCCTTTGAATCAAAATTACACCAAGAATAGAATAGTGGAAGTTAGGAGAAATTTTATATCTTTTTTTAACTGAATTTTTGCTTCACATCTCTCGGTGCTTCCGAAAGGTAGATGCTCCATGTCCATATACACAAGCAAAGTCAAATTTGTATTATAGAATGTTTTTATTTTATTTTTATCACTTTTTGCCTTCTTGATTTATATATATATTATGATGGAATTTTTAATTTATTTAGCATTTGAGGTCTCTATTTTTTGTGAATATTTAAAGTTAGAAACTTTCTTTGAAATTTGCAATAAGAGTTTTTCTTTGATATATTAGTTTTATCGGAGCTCAGAAATATTGCATTTTGTTTAATCGTGGCCATTCAAAAATTATGTATCTCTCCATAATTATCTAAATTTTAAGTTTTGTTCAAATTGGATTAGTTAATTTTAAATTACAATTAAAGATTTAGTGGTTTTAATATAATTAATCAAACATCACTTATTAAATTGAATTATCAAAATTTTGAAATAAAGTAAACAAGAGGATTCTTAATTTTTTTTTAAATGTAAACTTTTTGAAACTTGGAAAAAAAAGGGATATCTAAAAACTAAAACTAATTAAGATCACAATAAAAAAATATCAAGTCCCCAAAAAAATAATCATATACTCCACGTCATAAATTCATTTTAATTTTGTCTACCTTTTTTTTTGAAATAGATTCATTTTACTCATGAGACTCATGACTAAAGTTTCTTTGCAAAGTGCTGCTCCAGGTGCAACCAACCTTTTTCCTCTCCGACAGTTCAAATGTTAAAAAATAATCTAGACATGGTCTTATACACCTCCATCGTGCGAATCTCCCAGTATCAATGGACCCAGATCACAAAAACCGGGTCCACACATTGTATTCCCTTGAGCAACGAGATACACGTGACACGTGCACGCGGTATCGTTCTAGACCTCTAAGTGCCGTGTTAAATAGGCTCTCCGTTCTCTCTTTTAAAACTTGGTGCTCAAGAAATTCAATTCCTCTATTTGTGAAGTTACTGAAATGCCCTTCCTTGACCATTGTCAAAAATGCCCCGGAGGCTAGAAAAAAAGGCGGGAACCTTCTCTTGCTTGACCTGAAATCCATCATTGGTTTTATTGTTTGATTTTAGCATTGGATTTTTATGTTGACACCCTCCAGAAATTATTTATTTTGGTTGTGTCCCTACTAAGTTTTGTAATTGGTGTAACCAAAGAAGTGAACAATAATGCAATTAGAGCAAGGCAGTGTATTTTGAAATTAAGTTTGAGAGTTGATTTAATTGAATTTTGAGAGCTCATCTAATTTAATGTCCTTGACATAGTGCTGAATAAAAGAATTTAATAATTAATGGCTTTTAAATCGAAAAAATTATTAGTGAAGTGCTCTAAACTCTTGAATTGGTCCCGATCGAACCGAACACCATACATATTTTACCATTCAACTCAATATAATTATGATTCATATAAATGATTTATAATTTGAAATAATTTATAATTAATATTTTTCTATCTAATTCCATAATTTGATTTTGTTGTGAATATCATTTAATAGGAGAGGAAATATATATATATATATATATCCAAGAGTCAATAAGAATAATTTAATTTGGGCAAATTAATAGGTCGGCAGGTTATTTGTGCAAATAATTATTTTTGTGGGGATCAAAATGCTATAATAGAGTGTTTAATTACCTAACTAATTTTGCAAAAATCATGTTGTGCTTGCTTCAATTTATCTTCTTAATTATTCTTACAAAAAAAAAGAGAGCAATTTGTCTTCTAGTGAAAGTAACCAAGGAGTTCATATCTTCTGATATATTACATCTTTTAACACAATATATTATCCGTTCGATCGCATTAAGATTCGTACAAAGTAAATCTCAAAAAAATATCCCCAATAATTTGCTCGTTCATCATATACAGTGCTGTACAGTAGAAAATCAGTACTCATAATTGAGGGGTATTCAAGTTGCAAACGAGATTGATTGATTAATTTATGGCGTATTTTCTAGACTGAAATTTTTCTTTGGAGTAAACGAATTATATTAATTAAATTGCAAATGAACTTGGTCAAATAATTTTATAATGGGTCTATTTTAGTGTTCCAATTGACTCTCTAATATTAATATTTAATACCGCTTCATTCCAATGTTGAATTTCAACGTTAAAAAAGAGATCATGAGATACATCGCCACATCAGCATTGTTATCCTTAATTTGAATGTTTCTTTTAAAATTTTTAATGATATATTAGCACCTTCATGAAAATTTATTTTAGCTAAATTTATTTTTTTTTATTTATGAAAGATGGGTCTATAAAAAAACCCATAAAAGAACCTTTGAACCAACCAACGGCCTTTTACGCGAAAAACATTATAAATTTAAATTAAATATATTGTCTATTTTTAAAAAATTACACAAAAAAGTTGCAAGATTCTCATAATTTTGCTTTAGTAAAGGTAAAAAAAAGTTAATTTGTTGTCAGCTTTTATTCAACCTTTTGCTCAAGTAAAAAAAAAAGAAAAATTAAAAATTAAAAATTAAAAAAAAGAGAGAAAAAAAAGAAAAACATGCAAAAGTAAAAAAAAAAAGAGAACATAGGAGTTGAACAAATAAATATCTACGCTCTTTAATTAGGTTTGTTTGTTTATTTATTTGGATAAACTACTTGCACCTAATTTTAAATTAATTAACCAAGAATACCATGATTAATACGTTCTAACTATCGTTACAAAAAATGTTGACAGGTCCACCTAACTGCTCACAGTATTGTACTTATTTTATTTTTTTAGAATTAATTAATGTAGACACGTTCCTAAAAACATATTCAAAAAAGGTTTTGTAATTTGTATAAATCACAGAGGAAATTTTCCACACAGTGCAAAACATTAGGTTCTCTAATTAAATGCTACCAATCAGATTTTTATTGTTCTCATAATGCATATTTCCGAAATGTTTTGGTCACAAAAAACAAAAGAAAGACAAATTTTTTGACTAATTAAAAATTGTCAATTTATTCAATTAGTAATTATAGGGATAGAAGTATTATGAAATTAATATATACAAAAAATTGAACCGTAGGTCTAGTATAATAGGGATAGGTATCGTCTCTCTATGAAGATAATGTAGGTTAAAATTTCGTAAAAAATATTTAAAAAAATAAATGATACATCTAACGAGAGCCTTCATTTATATATATATATATACAAAAAATTATTAAATTGATGATGTGATAAATAAATTTAATTTATATAATTTCAGAAATGAAAATTCTCTTATGTGTATTTGGATCTTGAAAGTGCTTTAAACCCAACATAAATTGCATGCCATAAAAAAAAACACATCAATTTTTTCTAGCAGGATCAGAGTAAAATCAGATATTAATTTTATGGAAAAAAAAATCCTATTGCTGTAATTAAAGTTCACACATTTGTGCTATTTTCAGAGTTGAATGAAGGTTAATGAGAATAATTCTTCTATTTATTTTTTCAACAATTATTCATACATAAATTGATGTATAAATAAATTATTTGTTTTCATATGGCGGGAGTTATTCGTTCAAATCCAATAGTAGATAGAAATTATTAGATACCGTTGCATTGACCTTGGTTTCTAATAAGTTTTTGCAGAAAATTCTGTACAAAAAATAGGTCAACCTATAAATGTTATACAGAATGTGGAAAGAGATACTTTTATGTTACGAAATTTTAAATCCTAGAAAAATCTTGCATTATTAAACTTTTTTTTGATTTGATAATATTCGTCTAGATATTGATATAATTTTGTGAATTTATTTTTCAGAAAATATAAAAATCTCTCCTTTGGGTTTTTGAATTTTCATCTTTCACGATAAAAATGAAATTAAAAATATTTTATTTTTATTCGTGTTGATTGTATTTATCAACCTAAGAGTCGTAAAGAGGAGCATTAATCATATTGGGTGAACTATTAAATAAGTATATAATTATAAATAATTAAATATTCTTATGTATTTAATATTTGGATTTTGGGTAATAAATTTAATGTAATTTGAAGTAGAAGATTGAATTGGAATTACATTTCATGCATATACATTAATTATTTAATGGTGCTGTATTGACTATGCGTGCTTATAAAAAATAAAAATAAAAAAATAGTCCCCATCTGTTGCTCACGGATGTGACATTATCACACTATCTAAATTATTTCTTCATCATTATACCTTTTGTAGTTCAATTTATATCTTTTCTTTTAGAAAGACCTTAATAATTACTTTGGGTATATTTGAATTTGTTAGAATAGCATTCTTCTCGGAATAGCATTTGTTATTCCGAGTTTGGAGCAATTCAAATAAATTTTGAAAACTCGGAATAACTCAATGTTAGTACTATTCTGCTAACTCAATAAAAAGTCAGAATAATACCAACAAGCAAAATATTGCACGGACACATTAAGAGTCACACAGACTCGACCGCAGCGAATCCAGAAAGCATGACGAAAGCTTGAACTAATTCGGATTGCTACTTCCAACAGGCAACAGCCCATCAATAAATCGCACGGCTCTGCTCTCCTCAGAGGCATTAAATCCAGACCGTTGCGGTCACATGAAATTCGAAAGTTTTTAACCGCTTCCCTTACAAAGGAAAGGTATATGCTGCCCGGGAGTCCCGGGCGCTTCTAAAATTCCCTGATTATCTGTGATTCTTTCTAAATAAAATTTACGTAGCGGGTCAATGTATTGATTTTTTGACCCGCTATGCAGGAAGTTAGTGTAATGGAAGGATGAGAGATTCTGATTCGCAAACTACTCAACGTCTCCGGGACCACCTGACGTTTATTTGAGAAATTAGGTAGGATATTTAGGGGTAAAATCGTCATTTCATATTTTTGATGTTATATATTGCTACCGCCTTTTCTTTGCTGTTTCCGTCTCATTTCTCAACTTAAATTTTTTCTCTCTTTCGCTTCTCTTATCGGTTCATCCCTTTCAATCCCAAATTAAGCCCGAATTGGGGCTGGATTTGGGAGTTTGAATCTCATAATCGGGGGGTTAGCTGATAAGTTTGCGATTTTTTTTTCCTCTTTTTTTCTTTCGGCATTGCAATAGAACTTCAAATCAGAGGTCCTGATTCTTCATTTTGGGAATTTTCGATTCTTCCGTTCTTTTTCTCGAATTTTTCATTTACCGAGGAGAAATTAGCTTTGGAATTCTTGAAAAATTGGATTACTCAATCGGATTCGTCCCCAATTCCAGCTTTAGATAGCCAACAATAACACAAGGTCGCATCAGAGAACACGATTGGTTCTAATTTTGAGTTTGAAATGCTATTGGCGAAGGAATTCGGCGTGCCAATTCGTGAAATGTCTCTACCGAGGCAGCGGATGGGAAAGCAAGGTGTATTCGGGCTGGATTCACGGGGGATAGCGATAGGATCCGGATCCGAGAGGAACCGCCATATCTATTTCGCATCTGGAGCGGATTTTTGGGCGAGGAGGATTAACGGGTCTGAAGAAATGGGCGGGTTTAGCCACGAGAGCGAGCATGACCTAGCGCTAATGGTGAGCGATTTTTTGGAGAATGGGAGCAGCGGTACGGATTCCAGGTGCTGCAGTAGTGACAGCGATAACGGGTTATCGGATCTTGCACAACACGCAGATAAGATCTCGGTAAGAAATCTACCATTGTTTTTTTTTCTTTTCTTTTTTTTGATATAAGGGCTGCTGTTAACCAAACACTTTTTTTTTTAAAATATCTCTTAAATTTATATTTTTTTCGTGGAGAGACGGAGAGACGTGATTTATCACTATCATCTTAAATCTGTGGTTCGAAATCTACCATCATTAATATATGATTCTTTTCAGGTTTTTATGTAAACTTCCCTAAATTGTTGGTAATGTATGTTGGTATGTGTGGTTTACTTTTGTGAATTTATGTTTAAGAAAGGGGACTTTTACAAGAAATTTCCCAATTGAAGAAGAGAGATGATTTAGTTTCTCCTTCTTGCCCCCTTTGGCTCTTTTGCGAAGTCTAAGTTTTCAGCTATATCCTCCTAAAGTTTGAATATTAGACTCTTCAACTATAAGAAAGGTCTTTTAGTTTTAGGTGTTCAAACATGCCCAATGAACTAGAATTTTAATTGGTGGCTAATTTGGCTAAATTAGTAAATTTTAATTGAAACTTTATGTTAAACAGAATTGGATTAATTTAAGCACGTGTATGAATTTAGACCAATATGATTATTGTTATTTTTTTTGCAATGTTACTTTCTAAAATGGACCTAGTCTTTGATCAAAATGCATCACCTAAATTTGCTGTCATGATAGAGTTGGTGCATTCGGCTTCCTAATTATGAGCAGCAAAATCATTTTCTAAAACCAAATGAGATGAGATGAAATGACTTTGATGTGGGCCCCATAATGACCTGTTTTTCACCAAAAGGAAAAATAAAAATAATAATAATAAGGTGGGACCCACCTTGTAGATTAACAATTTAATAGTAATAATGGGCACCGCCAAAATACTCCAGCACATACATCCCTCTTCATTAGTCTTGACCCCAATCCATGTTGTTGGCCTAGAAGCACCTAGACATAGGGGGGAAAATAGCACGTGCAAAATATAAACGACTAAAAGATTGGCACGTGGACCAAGTAACGGAGAGCCTCAAAAGCCCCAAATCATACACGCGTTGCTATCTTTTATGTGAGATGTGGCCGCATTTTTGGGGCGGGCATAACAAAATGGTGATTGGATAATAATAAAAAGAAAATAAATAAGGTTTTAGTAATTTAAGAATGTAAATAATAACATTCTAAAATTTGGTAGGATTAAGATTCTTCACCCACTTTGTGTACTAGCAGATTGCACTAACAATTCTCTGATGCAAATTAAAAAAAAAAATTGACTTGTCCGAGTTTTGTTAGTATTTGTGCTAACAGTTTTGTATTTTGACACTTGTGTCTTTCTGGTACCCTATACCTGGTATAAACTGTCTGGTAGCGTACAATACCAGTACTGGACCTACAAAATACAGAACTGCATGTGAAATCACAAAAACCATGGCATGTCTATTGTACCATCACACAATTCCCATGTATAATGAACTGGTAAAGTACCAAATGTCAAGTACAAACTACCCAACAAATCAAGAAACAAATTAAAATCGTGGAGCTCTGATTAAATTCTGGTTTGATTCTTCAACATTGCAGCTATACAAAAGAAAAATAGATCAGCAAGAGAGCGACTTATTATCAGTTGTGCAGTCTCTTTTATTATCCATTGAAGAATGTGATCTTCACTCTGTAAAAGAGGAGTACTGCAACCTCAGCTGTGTGCGGCATTCTTTGGTCAAGCTCCTAAAATCATCTGGCTACGATGCGGCCGTGTGTGTGTCCAAATGGCAAACCCTCGACAGAGTTCCTGGAGGTAATTTTACCATTATACCCTCGTACTTTTGGGCTCTGTATTTATTAGATGACATACTAGATGCTGGAAACTTGCATTAAGTTATGTGTCCATAATTTTATTTCATAAGCTGTCATCCATATATATTTTTTTTTTCAAAAATTATGCTTCAACCACTGTGTTTTCGCTTTCTCATTACTTCCCCATTTCAGGTGATCATGAATATATTGATGTGATCTTCAGTGGCAACACCGATGCAGTCGACCGTATGATCATTGACATTGACTTCAGAAGTCATTTTGAGATAGCAAGGGCAGTAGAATCGTATGATGCCTTGTTAAATTCTTTACCAGTTGTATATGTTGGTACCTTACCAAGGCTCAAGCAATTTTTACAAATAATGGTCGACGCAGCCAAGTACTCTCTAAAGCTGAACTCCATGCCATTGCCTCCTTGGAGATCGTTAGCATATCTCCAGGCCAAATGGTTTTCTAAGCATGTGAGGAAGGAGACGAGGTACAAGAGAGAGGTCGGCAGGCCTGGTGAAAACCATAGGCAATGTGCAGATCATCTTCAGAAATTGAAATTGTCTCTCCAGTCAGAGATTGGACAAGAGAGGATGCTCAAGCCACTTGTCAATGATAAGAAATGGAGAGTCAAGTTCGAGAGGCGCCGCAGCTCGGTAATTGGATACAACTAAGAAAGGGGTA
Organism: x Bolboschoenoplectus mariqueter; assembly: GCA_037678475.1. Lineage (NCBI taxonomy): Eukaryota > Viridiplantae > Streptophyta > Magnoliopsida > Poales > Cyperaceae > x Bolboschoenoplectus > x Bolboschoenoplectus mariqueter. The sequence goes on along the minus strand of CM075236.1, from coordinate 1,046,083 downwards.
TCATGAGTTTTGGTTAACAGACAATTTTGTTTTTGAAATTTGAATTTTGAATAAGATGGAGGAGTCTGCTTCCCCAAAAGCTGGTGGGGCCAGAGGTAGTTCTATCACAAGCCATTTTTTGAGGCAATTTTTTTTTTCTTGCTTTATAGGATATCATTTTGTATTTTCATACTAATTCTTTATTTTTCTTGGGAAATGTCCCTCTTGTAGCTCATGAGAAGCACACACAAAAGAAAAAGAAAATTCAGTTGTTATAACAATTATTGCAACTATGCCTTATGTACCTTTTTTTTTATTTGACGAATGGAGTGTCCTATTAGATTACCACTCCAGATATTTAGCGTGTTGATATTATTCAAGTTTAATTGTGAATACAATTCATACTGTGAATAAAATTCAAGTTTAATTGTGAATACAATTCATACTGTGAATAAAATTCAAGTTTAATTGTGAATACAATTCATACTGTGAATAAAATTCATACTTGAAATTTCAGCGGTGCCCTTTAAGCTGTGCTCAAGTTTTAGAAAGAAGGTCACAATCTGGTATTAATTAAAATCTTACACATGTATTCAATTGCACAATTAATTGAGAGGTCAATTTTGAACTTCTCTTGGTTGCAAGTCATTTTTTATTTAGTTGTCTGTCATAATCTCTTTCTCCTGATTGGCACCTGGTTGCGGAGTGTACCTTTAAGAAAAGGTAATGGACAGGAAAGCGGTATACAATGAGAAGGCTGTAACTGAGGTCCCGGTTCGAAGCATAAGAAGGCCTATCTCTTTCTTGACTTGGTGTTTTTCATGGACAATGATTACACTTCATGGAACAGATGTCCAACTTGCTGGGTGCAGACTAACAGTAGGTCGTCCGTCGGTTTCTCTCCTACTTCAAGTCACATGCAGTGGATGCATTCTACTTGGTATGTTACTATGTCAATTGTTATTTGTACAATTATAGCTGAAAAATGCAATTTACAAATAATTTTGTGAATTATATGAAGCATGAAAACTCAATCTAATGTTTTCTCTGATATATTTTTTATAATGTAAGAATTCTATATTGGTGTAGAACATATCTGTAAAATTCTAGCTGTTTTCATGATGGAGGTGGTGTCTAATAAAGAAATTCCTGGTACAATAACAAGAGACTGATATATTCCAAGGTGTTCCAGCAAGAAGCAAAGCTAGGAATCTTCACCTTTTTCTCTGGCACCATCAGTACATAAATTGTTCATCTTGGAATAAAGAAACAAAAAAGGTGGAACAATGCGAGCCTCCAATTTGTTTTAAACCAGTCATATACTCAAAAAGTGAAGAGCTCTACATCTGAAAGAAAAGATCTAAATTGACCAAATATTAGTCACAAATAGAAGGTAAAAGTTCCCAATAAAGCAAAATTTTGTTCTCTGTTGTCATGTGGTAAAATCCAGATATGAGATTCTTTTCAGAATCTCACTGAAGCATCTTGATATGAAAAAAAATTTCATGGGTTTAATTTGCTGTCATTATTCTGGTAGGTCATGATCAATTTTGATTTCATGTTGTTCCATTAGAGGCCTTCAAAAATTAAACTTAAAATATGTTAAATCTCTCAAATTAAAGCCGGTATATATTATGCAAAGGCTACTAGAAATCAAATAGGGGACAAAAACAAAAACAATCAATTTGATTTTAAATTTTGTGACTATTTTTGACCTGTATTTCCTGAGACGCCTATAACCTATGAACTCAATCAAAATCTTCTTTTATGAAACTTGATATGTAATTGCGCTCAATTTTTGTCCTTAAGGAAACAATTGCATTCATAATACCGCTAGAGAGAATTGACTATCCAATCAAATATTAAACCTCATCCAAAAGGCATGAACTCATCATCAATGACTTTGTAATGCTTCTTAGCATCATATTGTTGAATTATGAGAGCTGATGCGGTGGACGAGAAGTCAGACGATGCGACAACGTCCCCAACAGGTCCGAGCTCAGGGCATTCAGCCCAATCTTCAAGCCCATCAGTTACAATCGACTTTCGGTCTCGTCCTTTCCCCACCACAAACAAGTCATACTGAGATTCCAGCTCACGGAGCTCCATCACCATCTCGGCTCCATTTGCCACGTGCTTCTCCATGTACCCCACTTCCTTGTTTGCAATATGCCTAATTTGACCAAGACACAAAAAAATAATTAATCCTCATAAATAGCACTTGCTCGGTTATTTTGGTATCTTACTAACAAGATAGTGTTTTGACATGTGTTGTACCGTTTGTGGAAATCTGTTAAGAACTGATTGTCAACTTGCATTTGAATATCCTCACGTGGTATGAATGCTTGGGTGAGGTTTTCAAATGCACCCGATCTTGGGTTCTCCCTACCCTGAGCCTCAAGATCCGGCAAGAAACGTACTACCGTGAGCCTTATGGCAGGGTGTTGAGACATTTGCGCGGCCAATGTGAGCGCTTCACGGTCATCACCACCACCAATGAACACGACTAACACATTCTTTCCCACCAATGAGAGCGATCCCTGGTTTGTGTGCCCGAGTCCCCGGTCTACCATGATACCGACTGAGCAGGGTGCATGCTGGAGAACCCGTGTGTATAAGGAATGAAAGGATTTAGTTTTGATATTGCTTCTCTTTTTTTTTGCATTGCGTGTATAGTACAAAAAGGTGGAGTTACCTTTTGATTGACCAGTCGGAAGCCGGCATGACCGGTGTCCATGGACCCATCCATTCTCTGGCTATTGTGAGATGGTATTATAATGAGAACAGCCTTGACATCCTCAGCACACATGCATATATCTCTGTCCATGTCATCGAATGACGATACAGCTAATAGGCGCCTCACATTGATTGCGTCATTGCTCTGTTGCCGATACTTATCTAGTGCCTCCCCAATTTGATTCCTCATATCCACGACCTCTTCGTCCATCACCTCTATCGCGTCTGGCCCCTCTCCCTTTACTAGTGTGGCAGCTGCACGTTCGGTTAGCTCGATCATATCAGTTGCGTACAATGTCACCTTGCCGGGCTCCTTATTCCACCGCATTGTTTCAACCAAGGTGAGCATGATGGGCAGGTTTTGTGGGACATGGAGCCCCACCATTATTCGTAGCTCTGATTCTGATTGCTGGAATTGCAGTCCCATAAATCCGGACCTTGCCTTTCGCCTGGCCCACGCAGCTACCCCGAACCCCACCAGAGGTGTCATTGCCAATGTGATCATTATCATATACATCAGAGCAATAAATGAGGTATCGTTGATCATCGAGTTATGCTGAAAGCCAAGATGTAAACAAACAAAAAAAACAGAAAACAAATTAAGGAATCATAATCTGTGCAGTCTTGATCCCAAGTCAATATACTGAAAAATTGAATTGAAACCAAAGAAATTGGAGAAGTCTATTGAGATGGATTAAGTACCCATGCTTCATATGCACAAAATATATGGTAGTAGCCCTTGAAGCTGAGAAGTTGACCTAAGGCGACGGAGTCCAACCATCTCATGCCATAAAACCGGCTGGACACAACAGTACCCAAAATCTTTCCAACAGTGCCGATTGCAAATGAAATCAAAAGCTTTGGCCATAGCAAAGGCATGTTGATAAGAAGATCGACATTCGGGCTCAGATGGAACTCAGATTTCCTATTAGAGAGGCAAATGATGACAAGGTAGAAAGGTAAAATGATAGAATTGAGAAAGAAATTGAGGTTGTTTATGAGAAGTCGCGAGACCCGGCCTTCACGAGGCAATGCTAATCCAATCATGAACCCGGCTAGGTTTACATCCATGTGAAGCCGTTTATCGATAAAGCACAGTGATAGCACAGCTACCAGGAGACCTATCATGTATATGGCCTTCATCGGCCTTCCTTCGGGGTTGCGGTCATTAATTTTGTTAAGTACCCACTTAGACAAAACCATCAAAATAATTACTTCTCCCACTATTCCAGCCACATAAAATGGGTGATTCCTTGTAACAAGAAAAAATGAAAATGTTAAAAATAGCGCAGAAAATAATTTATTATGGACTTAAAACAACTGGTATTACAGTTCTTATCCTCAAATCATATCATTAAAATAACCAGCAATTGTAATATTACTTACCATTGTTCTGAATCACCGAGCATGGAGTCATCATGAAAAATTAAATCCCCTATGCACATTAAAGACGTCGCAATCATGTCCGAGAAAATCCCTGCATGGATAGCCGTTTGTCCGACAGCTGTCTTTGAAAGTTTCAGTTCGGTTGTCAGACGGGTCAGCAACGGTGATCCTGTAGCCGCAAGCACCATACCAAATCCCAAATGTGCACGTACTGAATTCTCAGCTAAGAGACCGACTTTACGGTTTACAAGTACCTTTTGGCAAGATGCAGTGACAATTAGTGTTGATAGCATGCCGGCATAGGCGATGTACCCGTCATTGCCAGGTGGGTCAAAAACAGAGAAAGGATCCATTTCTAAACCTAAAGAAAAGAAGTAAATGCTGAATATGAAGTGGCTGGCCCTTTCAAAGAACAGATTTCGACGATCCTCGAAGATGCTTCTTATAGAACCAACTTTGGCTATTAAAATGGCGACCTTCATTTATAAAAATTACAATAGAAGTTTTGTCAGTGTTCTGCTGAAAAAATTATAATAATATTACACATATATAAACTGAGTTTTATTTCAGTTAAGAAAAAATATGTTTTCTATTTTGTCCTTAAGTCAGTTTTTTTTTTTAAATATCTATGGAGCCGCTTTTCTCCAGCCTAATTCAGTATTTCTTTTAAACAAAGGAAACTTCTAGTTTTTTCCTCCGAAAAATCTACCGTGCAAACTAATTGACAACACTAATTTACTTCAAGATAATCAAAGATAATTTATCTAAAACTATGCATATTTCCTGTACAAAATTAAGGAGCATACATAGATGATTGGTTTAATATACCGAAATGTTGGAACTGTACTCACAAGCATGTCCGATAAGAGCCGAGGCATGTAAAGCCGTCGAAGGATCGTGTAGGATATCTTTCCAAATATGATGACCATAATTACTTGGCTAGCCATGGTTTCATATGAAGTTGCTAAATAAAGTCCCACCATCTTGCATGTTTCTTCATCCATAATTGATCCATGATTTGCTGATATTGACATTGTTCTTGGAGAATGAAAATAAAATTTATTTGGTTTATTTTTAAGATTTTTTTTAGGAGATACCCAAGAAAATTGTAATAAAATTAAAGAACCTATGGCATGGTGAAAGGAGGCCTTGGAGGAAGGACAAAAAATGCATTTGGGGTTTTATATTTATGTCTCTCTAATTCTTTTTTTTTTGTTTATTCCCTCCATTTTTTTCTATTTTTGGAGAGGAATAAGTAATTAATTATGTGCATAGGCGTTCTAGTAACAGTTTCTTCAACTTGGCCTAGTAACAAAATCATACATATCACTTATTTTATATCAAAAGGGAACCATTCAATAGCAACAATTCATAGAAAAAAATAGAAATTATCTACCTCTTGTTTTTTTTTCCCTTTAAGTTGGAAATGGATATGCACATCAGGAGAAATTAGTTTCAATGCTTTAATTTAGTGGTCTTAGTTTGTTTATTAAATTTGTTAAATCCTTATCATTTGAACTTAATTAGTAGAAAAGGACCAAACAAATTTTCATTAAGAACACTTGATCATTCCTTTTATATTTTTTAAAGGAAAAAAACTTTTTTTTAACCGAATTTAGCAACTCAAATTAGAAGACTGATGAGATAAGAATTTTTGTAATTTTCTTTTGACTTGTAACATGGAATTAATTTGGAACATAGTATTGACTTCTAAAATAATATATGCACACGTAGACCGTAAGAAATTAACACAAAATAAGATAATATAATTGGTAATATTCTAATAAATTTTGGTTGTTGGCTATTGCCCACTGATCTTTAAAAAAAAGAAAACAAAATTGATATTCTAACTATATAAGAACACTAATTTGCAGGGACCCACTACTATTTCAAAACAAAGGACCTACAGAGAGCCATTATGTCCAGATGCAGAGAGAACCAAGTATCCAAAAATAATATATTTTAAAATGGAAACCATACATGACAAAAATTTTCATTGCACATTTGTTGAACTTACTCAGCTTATCAAGCATGTATCAAGTATACATGACATTTTGTTTATAGCATCACAACTAATTTATGATAAAAAGACAAGAAACCCAATGATATTGTTCGGTAACATCCTCCTTTAGCCTCCTTAAACCTCATTGAGTTTCTTTAATTACTTAATCCATCTAAACACGTGCTTTTTAGCGCGGATTAAGAATCCTCCTTTAATCTCCTTTTGCCCGAACTTTAATTATCTCCCACTCCTTAAGGAAGACCCTTCTAGATTAAAATTCTTTAGTTTTTACTTGCGAATTAAGATTATCGAACATGAGCTCCTTAACGTGAATTAAAATTTAATCCTTGATATGTTGCCGAACGGCCCCAATGTTATATACATATCCGGGCTGGACATGGACGAGGTTCAAGCCTGACCCAGTCAGGAATCTACTGGGTCGGATCGGGTAGAAGAAGAAACGGGCCGGGGAAAAAAGGAAAATATTGAATGTCCCTTGCATTTCCACTTTTTTATTTTTCTGATGACTCAAACCTTCCAATGGGTAAGAATCCAACTCAAAATAAAAAAAATTTAAAACTAAAAAAATAACATCTATTGTTTGTGAATCGGATTATTTATTCGCGAATAATATTTACGAATATATTTATGTTATATTATATATAGTGCGTTTGAAGATATTATTCACGAACCAATAATTTGGTTCGTAAATAATAAATATGAATAATGTTCTGTTAAGGTAATATATATTACACCATAAATGCTTGTCGCAAGTATGTTTTACAGTCCAGAACTTTTAGCTGAGTCCTTGGCTACTGTGGTAATATTTCCAAAGGCACGTCTTTAGTTTATTTTGACACTCTTCTGCAATTAAGAAAAAAGTAAAAATTAGTTATTTAGATATTATTGTTGCTACTGACTGGATCTTGCTGTAGTTTTTTATTATAAAAAGGTACCAAAAAATATTTTTCTGCAAAGTTTTACTCCAGGTGGATCAATAATCACTTTCTGCTCTGTCAGTACTGCTATGGTACAGTATTCGAACCGAACTTTTTTAACTTATTGACAAAACACCTTTGGTTTCACAGGTACCTTCTTCAGTTTCAGATCCAGGACCATACTGGCTCAATATTTGTCACAGCATTCCAAGAGGCAGGGGAACAAATAATGGGCATAACATCAAAGGAGCTCTTTCTTTTAAAATTTGAAGAACAAGATCATGCCAGATTCTCAGGAAACATCCGGAGTGTGCTTTTCAAGCAATTTATCTTTAAATTAAAAGTGAAGGAAGAAATCTATAATGGTGAGAAGCAGATAAAGTCAATTGTCATGAATGCCGATGTGGTGGCGCCATCCTCGGAGAGCAAATATTTACTAGGTTTGATTAGTGAAATGATGTCAGAGGAACAAAACTTGAATCAGAATCTTAGCCTGAACCATGTACCCAGCAACGATTTTGGGTCTGATGGACATAATGGGCAAAACTGTCCCGTCAGTAACAGACAAGTGAGTGGTGATTCTGCTTTTGCAAATAGGCCCCTGAATAATTTCACAATTAGCAGGGGGATTGGAGCTTGGCAGTCTTCTACTGCTGCTAATGTGTGCTTCAAGTGTCAGCAGCCAGGTCACTGGGCAAGATACTGTCCTGGTACGGCAGCAGGGATTGGAGGTGATGGGTCTTCGCATGGGGAGAGTAACGCACCAGGTAGGTATGATAATAAATAATAAGGCAGCTGCTGAGTTGTCTATTCTGGGTTTGATATGGTAGATTTTCTTTCTTTCTTTTCCTTCTTTTTTATTTCTCTGATGTTGTGTGGTTATGGGTGTCCTAGTCTAAGCTTATCAGATGTTATCTAGTACTTAGAAGGTCATGTAAATTGAACCTTTGCTTATGTGTTCTTTTGGTTAATAGTAGTTTTCTTTTAGTTTGGATATTGGATTGCTTGAGAATGTTAACAATCTGATATGGATAGTTGGATCCTGGCATCATGCATGTTAATGAATCTCTTTTTTGCTCTCACTAGAGCAGGCAAATTGATATTGCTAAACCAACAATTGATCTTGTGATTGATAACTTTACCATTGATTCAAGTGGTTAAGAGGATTGTTTATGATTTCTTTTTTTTTGAAGAATATTATTGTTTTAACTGAATTTGGTCATGTAGTAATCATGTAGCTTCTTTATACTCGACTTATGTTACTTATTTTATAGAGATAATTTATTTTTTGGTCTCTGAATTTTCTTAAAAAAATTAAATTGGTCTTTAAATTTTAAGAAAGTTCAAGTACTAAAAGGTAAATTTTCCCTATTTGTTCTAGTGTGTGTTGAGAGGTCTTGTGATTTGCAACATGAGTTCCTTTTCTTTTGGGCAAGTTAATTGCAAGCATGGATAGTGAAATAATCCATATGAGTATTATGTGGATTAGTTAATAGAGACTCGATCTACTTTGATTCGAAATAAAGCATCAATATATAGAAAAATATCCACATCAGTAAATTAAGCTGTTGACAACCTTATCTTAGGATGATATGAGATATGGATTTTGTTTTGCATAATTCGTTTTTGTGATTACAAAAATTGTCTTTGACAAAGTGGCTTGTGAGATCTTGGAAGAGTTAACAAAAACAAAAAAAGCTGGATGATCGATGTAATTTTATGTTAATACATTCTGTTTACAAAAGTTTGTAATCTCACCTAGGTAAGCCTCATATAACTCTTTATCATCAATAGACGGGTTCAGAGGGGGTGGCAAAAACCCTCACTGCTTTTTTTTTTTAAAAAGAAAAGAATTCTGCCAAGTTTCATAAACTACTCTAAACTGAGATCAGCCTTTTTTTCGCTTCCATCTTGTAGTTCGGCCGTCTTGAAGAACAGAAAAAACCTGAGATCTTGCTGCTGAAATACCTGATATCATGAAAGAAAATATGCAAGTTATCATACTTGTAAGAATACAAAATTTCAGAGAACAAGTTAATGCACCCCTAATGTACATTTAACATATCATGTATACCCCTTCAAAATGGGTAATCTCAAAAAAATGTAATCTTTGGCCAAGATCTAGTATAACACTTATATGCCTATTCTGACAATTTCTTCAAAGGAACTGCCAGCAGTACCCTTTGTATCTTTGGATTTCCTTGAGAAAACAAGGAACCTGAGATTTTTTTAGGGCCTTTAGGCATCTTTTATTTAAATATCAAATGAATGCACAACCGGATCTTCTTTGTGATTTCTTAAAACCTGTTTAGAAATGTTTAAAATTTCATGGTCATTTCTAATACTATGTTATTGCTTAAAACATAAATTTTCTTCATTTTGTTGCTTGTGTTTAAAAATTAGGGAACCTGAAAGAAGAAGATAGAACGTGTGAACTCAAGACGATTGCAGCCGAAAAAAAAGTCTGGGTCATGACGAACTTCAACGATACTTGGCCCACCGAATGATAGCAGGTGCTGATTGTTGCCCAGTTGGTTCAATCCCTGCGGCTTGACTCGTCTTTTAGGGATGCGATATGGCAAGGTACTTCCCACCTAATTATTTCTCGGTACTTCTAGAGGTAGAACAGACCCTGCCAAACCCTAGTATATATTCAGAAAGACAAACCTAGATCAGAAAGGTAGGATATAAATGATAGATCATTATACCCAAAAAAAAAAAGTTAACATACAACGGATATAAGTATAATATAAGAAGGGTGAAGCATGTCATCGTTTTTTTTTTGTGCTGAAAAATTCAGCGGAAGCATAAATTTCTCGGTGCCTCTTTCTCTTTATACTAAGTTATTAACCTTTGTTTCTGTTTTGTCTGTCTGATTATTGCTGCATTCTTTTACATTATCATCTTTGTTTGGCATGCATATAAAAATAGCCAATTTCATATTACATACTAAAGTTTTTCCTTCCTAAGTTGCATGGAATTCGTTGTTTATGGTATATAAGCATAAAGAATACAAAATTAATTTAACTATAACAATCATTTTAGGTATATCAGATAAAAGGGATTTATTTTAGGAGCGTATTAAGGGAAGCGATGTACACATCTATTAGTTAAATTATCACCAACTTTGAGTTGTACTCATACCTTTTCCTAGACCACTCATGCTAAATTGAAGTGAAGCAATTCTTACAGTAACTACTCATGAAGAGTTCTCATTTTCTAATGTCTGAAAAAAATAGCCAGAAAGAATAGCATTAGTAACTTAAACAGAGATAGATGGATCATTGATCAATTAAGGAGCAAAAAATAACAGAGATGGTAACAATATTTATTCATTGATTCAATTTACTATCTCAATTGACTGATGATTGAACTGAGAAGATAATGAATACAATATGCTTGGACTTAAGTCAAAAAAAGTTGTACCATCACAGTTCAACAGTAAGTCATTTTATAAATATGAACCAACTAAAAACTGCTACGAAGTACAAACATGGCAATACAGATAACTATTTATTTAAATTGCTTCTTTTAACTAGCAAAGCACCTTGTAAACTATGAACAGATAACCAAGCTAATATCAGCAAGTACTAAACTGAAAGGAAAAATATACAGTATCCGCAGGCTTAGAGGGAGGCAGAGAATTATTTGCATGTGTATCTTTTTTTACTTTGTTAATATAAATTGTATATCTAAAGGCATAAAGGTTAAGTTTAACAAACCAATGTTTCTGTGTTGGCCTAGTTTCGCAAAATTTGTGTTCTAGAGGTCAGAAGTACAATAAATAAATAAATAAATAATATTTCAGCAAGAACTCATCTTAATTATGTCACAAGTCACTAGTATTGCAGTTGTTCTTATCAGTAGATCTACTTATTGATTTCAGTTGGAATTTTAAATTGCGAACGTTGATAATTCCATCATGTGATTCGTAGAAATATTATAAATTCTAAATTTAGAGTTATAATTTCTCATTTGGAGGAGAAAATCTGTGTGCAATTTTGAAAAATTAGGAGATTTAGATCGGGGTTATAATTTCTGATTTGGAGGAGACATCAGTGTGCAATTTTGAAAAATTAGGAAAGTTAAATGAGAACAGTAGGGTTAGGGTTTCTGATCTGAGAGTAGAAGGACACAATTAGCTGAATTCAGTGACTGATCATGAAACAGATGCAGCGAACGTTAGTAGAAGAAGATCAATCAATTCAATTTTTCTCCGTAAAAACAGAGATCACTCAATGATCCATCTAAAACATATCAATTGATGAACTAAAACACTGTAAATGCTTATTTGAAAATTTAATGTGTAGTATTTAATGTATCTACTTAATTTTTTCACAACTAAATTATTGATCATGTAAACAATATTTGATGTTATCCGTCAATTTTTATAATCTTTTAATTATAAATATGGCTGAATTTGATTAAAAAAACATCAACAAACACATACGCACAAAGCACTGTAAATGAATATCAGAATAATTCTTTGCATCATATTTAATATATCTGCTTGATTTCAATAAAAATATTTTTTCTGAGCAGCGAAGGACATGCCTTAGATTTATCTGTGATCTTCAAATCTTAAATATGAACAAATGTGATTAAAAATTATTAATATATACATGCAAAACACTGTAATTTACATATTGGAAGAATTTTATGAGTAATATTGGATGTATCTCCTTGATTCTATACACCAATAAATTTCTGAACATGTTAAGGACATATATTGGATATTATCCATCTATTTTAATAAATTTATAATCATAAATAATGCAAGATTTGATTAAAAATATCACACACACACACATAAAAACATTGTAAATACACATTTAACTAAGGAGCTAATGAAAAAAGTTTTATTTCATATCCACCTTATCAAATTCAATTATACATATAAGATAAATCGGATAAAAATATTTCATTGACATTTTAGAGAGTATCTTTATTCTATTTATAAATAACTTATTAATTTTGACGCGACACATGACATTTATAATTATAATTTTAAAAATATAAAGCACTCACTAATTTAATAATTTAATCAAATTATTAAGTTTTTTTTTTCTGAAATATCACGTCACTATTTATGATTCCTTAACAATCAGCATGAGGATTTTCACTTCTACAATTACATTCACTGTTTTCTATATTAATTAATTAGAATTATCATGTTAACCAATTAAAAATTATGAAAATAAAAATATTTAAAATTAATATGTAAAAATTTGCTAATATCAAATTAAAATTTTGTGATTACAAAATAATGGATGCTCTAATTCTTTGCTTAAAGCCCCTGAAGCTTGCGGTGCAAGCTGCCTCAACGCTGTCCTTCCTTCGTGGCTCTCTGACAGTGGGACGAAACGTCCCATCTTTGAAAAAACGCCAAGACGTTCCTCATTTTTAAACCTCGTACACCGAAGTTAGTAATCCTGGCATATGGGGTAGTCGGGCCCCACTTTTGAGTGATAATATCATTCCTTACTTAGTACGACCAGTCTACGCAGTACGGGAGATCGGGATCCTTCCCCAGCAAGGTGGCCCCACCGAACGTAATGGTTCTTTTTACATAATCTTCCTCGACATTTCGTTTTTTTATGATGAAGGTAAAGACAAAGGAGTGAAGGATCGACTGTACTGATATCTTGGTAATACTACTTTATAGGAGGACCTTTATGCAAAGAAGGCTCGAATTTCGAAGTTCGAAGGACGGGAACAAAATTAATTTCCCACCATTTCTTATTTTTTCGGCGCTTCTCTTTCCCTCTCAAAACCAAAACCCCCTTCCTTCTCTCTTCCCAATTTCTCTCTCTCTCTCTAGGGTTTGCCAGAAAACACACTCCGAAATCGAATCCCCAATCAGAAACCGATCGATTCAGTTTCTCTCTTTCCAAGGATCATTTTGCATAGCATGGAGCACCAACTGACTCCGGGGGCGGTGGCGATAATATCCGAAGGGGGCGGCGACGGGATGCATCCAGTGCTCCAGATCAGCGATGTAAGGCTCGTGAACACGGCGCAGAACACCACAGAGAGGTACCGAATGATGCTGTCGGATGGGACCCACACGCAACAGGCTATGCTTGCTACGCAGTTGAATGCAATGGTGAAGAACGGGAATCTTCAAACGGGGTCGATCGTGCAGTTGAAAGAGTATATTTGTAATCATATTCAAGGAAGGAGGTATGATCTATGTCTATTTAGGGTTTCTTTTTCTTTTCTTTTGCCCTTACTGGCTTCCACGATAGTGTATATTTGATTTAGAATCTGTTATTTGATTCTTTAATTGCTTTAGTGGGGATAAATTAGAGAAATTGGAGGAATTATGTCAGGTATTTAGTGGTAATACTGAATTACTGATAATAGGTCATTGTTTGATTTTGTACGGATACGTAGGTAAGGACCAGTCTGATTCTTATCTTATTCTAAAAGATAGGTACTCGTTGTGCTGCTTACTCTTGAGAAATACTTGATTTGGTTACTTCTGTACAAATGCATGAGGTTTTGAGTGCCAGTGGCATTTCCAGTTTCTTTTTCTCCAAAATTGTCGGGGTTATCTTCCTTGAGTGCCTCCGTTTTTTGTATTTTTTATATTATTTTCCTTTTGTTCTCCAAATTTATAGTGGTTATCTTCCTCAAGTACCTCTGTTTTTTTAAAATTTATATTATTTTTGTTTGGTGTATTGGTGGTTTTACAATATTCTGATATGTTTCAATTACAAACCAGGATAATAATCGTAATTCAGTTACTACTTCTACAAAGCGAATGTGAGGTCATAGGAACACCTAAGATGTATGACAGTGGGGCAAGTCCTTCCCTCACTAATGCTCCTGTCAGTGGTACCAATGCGCAAACCAACGGTATGAGCCAAATTCCTCAAGCTGGCCCCTCTGTTAATACCAAACCACAACCTCTTTCCAACAATCCCTTGCACAATGCAAGCACAAATGTCAGAAACATGATGAATCAACCCAGTCTTCAAAACCCAAGACCCAATAACCTTAACCTGAATCAAAATACTCATTCCAACAACCCCTTATACAATGCAAGCACTAATGTCAGAAACATGATGAACCAATCCAGTCTTCAAAGTGTGAATACTGAAAACCCAGACCTGAATCGAAGTTTTCAATTTCGCCCTCCAGCAAGTACAATCTCAAGCAGCAACACCTACTCCAGGACTGCTCAACAGTCTCCTTTCCAGCAACAGCCACCTCCGTTGTATGTTAACCGGGGACCTATTGCAAAGAATGAAGCACCAGCGGTTATCTTCCCTATTTCGAGGCTGAACCCATTCCAAGGCCGCTGGACCATTAAAGCTAGGGTTAGTTTGAAAGGTGAGTTAAGGACTTACAAGAACCCTAAAGGAGAAGGGAAGATATTCTCTTTTGATTTGATGGATTCAGAAGGGGGTCAGATTCGAGTGACATGCTTCAACACTGTAGCTGAACAATTCTATCCCAAAATCGAGTTTGGCAAAGTGTACTTGGTGTCTAAAGGATCAATTAAGCAGGCTAACAAGAAGTTCAACCCACTAAGTCATGAGTATGAGATGAACCTGGAATCTGGGTCCATGGTGGAACCATGTGAAGACGACAGCACAATCCCTGGAGTTCCTTTTAGTTTTCGCCAAATAGGTGACATTGAGTCATTGCCAAGTGAGACAATTTTGGATGTAATTGGTGTGGTGATCTCTATCAGCCCTGCAAGTATTGTGATGAAGAAAACTGGTATTGAGACTGTGAAGCGTACACTACAGCTCAAGGACATGTCTGGCCGGAGTGTGGAGCTGTCTCTCTGGGGCAGTTTTGTAAATTCAGAGGGGCAGCAGCTCCAGTCCATGTGTGATTCTGGTGAATTTCCTATCCTGGCTATCAAAGGGGGTAGGGTCAATGACTTCAATGGTAAGTCTCTTAGCAGCATACCTGGTAGCCAGCTGTTTGTTGAACCTGATTGTGTGGAGGCACAACAATTGAGAGACTGGTACAACAGGGAAGGAAAGAGTGCCTCCACTGTGTCCATATCTTTCCAAGCAGGAATGCATGTCAGTCGGGCTGACAATAGAAAGACTGCTAGTCAGATCAAGGATGAGGGTTTGGGCCATGGAGAAAAGCCTGATTGGATAACCGTTAAAGGCACAATTACATATATTACGGTTGACAACTTCTATTACACTGCATGTCCTTCAACGATCAGTGGTAAGCAGTGTAATAAGAAAGTGACGAATAATGGGGATGGTACTTGGAGATGCGACAAATGCGATCAGAATTTCGAGGAGTGTGATTACAGGTAGGTTTGCTATTTTGGTATTAGCTGTCTGGTTGGTGTTTATCTTTTGGAACCTTAATTGTGTTTTTGTTAGGCATTTATGTGTTCCACAATACTGTGTTTTGTTATAAGTTGTTCTAACAGACACCAGAACTTTCACCTAGTCCAGGAATATTGTGGTAAATTATTTAATATTAGAAAATATCCTTCATATTATTGTACTGCTTGAAGCTTTGTTATATTAAATAGGTATTTTGGACTTTTTTGACATCTGCAATTAAAGAAAAAGGGCAAAATAGCATTAAGATGATATTGTTTTTACAAAATTGATGTTGCTGTAGGTTTTAACTTTATCAGGGTTCTCAAATATTGTGCACTAAATTTTGGCTCTTCTACCAAACTTCTGCATAATGTGGGATGGGTGGATTATTAAAATGCCACTGTGTAGGTGGTATGGTGACCAAGTGAGGTAGATGTGCAGTAAGCATCGATACCTTTCTTCAGAAACCATTAATTAAACATCTCTATCTTACAGGTATCTGCTTCAGTTCCACATCCAAGACCACACTGGTATTATATATGTGACTGCATTTCAAGAGGCTGGGGAACAAATAATGGGCATGGCTGCAAAAGATCTCTACCTCATAAAGTATGAAGAACAAGATGATGCCAAATTCTCTGAAATCATTCGTAGTGTGCTTTTCAAGCAGTTTATCTTCAAATTAAGAGTCAAGGAAGAGATGTACAATGATGAGCAGCGGGTAAAGTCAACTGTCATTACTGCTGAAAAGGTGGACCCATCGACAGAGAGCAAATATTTACTGGGCCTGATTGATAAAATGCTGTTGGAGGACCAAAATCCAAATAAGAACCTGTACCCTAACATATTACCTGGTAATGCAGAGGCTCGACCGAACTTGTATGTGGGAACGAGGGAGCAACAAGTTGTATATTGTAACAGTTGCGGGTCTAGTGGGCATAATGCGCTTAATTGTCCTTCAAGTATGAACAGACAAGTTGGGGGTAGTGGTGGTTTCGCAAATAGGCCTCTTAACAATTCGGCTGTTGGTGGTGTGAGTGGTGCAGGTTTGGGTAATGATGCAAATGTGTGCTTCAAGTGTAAGCAGCCAGGTCACTGGGCAAAACAATGCCCTAATATGGCAGCGGGCGGCGGTGGTGGATCAGCTATATACTGGTAATGCACCAAGTAGGTACGGTAATAGTCAGCATGTTGGTACCTTCTGAGTTATGTATATTCTGTGTTTCTTACTGTTTTTCTTGTCTTTCTTTTGTGTTCTATTTTGACGGGAAAGATGTAGTTTCTGCTTGTGGCATTTTGGGCACTGCTTGTGTAAGGGAATATAACTGAACTTTCGGAATTGTGTTCTTTTGGCTATAAGATGTTTTCTAGTTAAGTGTTTTATTTAGTTGAAAGGTCTGTTCTTTTGTGTGCCGTTATCATTTTTTTCTTTTGTTAATTTATATGTTCTCATGTCTTGACCTAATTCTTCTTAGATAATGTCGGCTGATTAAATTTGTGGTCAATATTGTTATTATAATAGGAGTTTGCATTCTGTGTACTGATATTCTGAAGTGCCCAAAATTTATATAGTTCAACGCGAATTTTGATGTCATCTATTGTATTAGATTTGTCTCTTATGAATAATATCATACGGTTCGGATCGTTTGGACCGTTCACTATAAGTTGTGTTATAGTACATAGGATCTGGACTCTTTGTAATAGTTTGTGGTGCCTTTTTAATTATGAGAGATCACTGAAAGCAGTGCTGATTACTTGGCGAAACTATTTACTCCAACGGCGATGGCGTTCAACAGTGGTCAATAATTCAATGTCTTCAAAATACTGAGCAAATCTGAACCTTAATTTAGGATCCTCTTTCAATCAGTGCTTTATGCTTTGATGTAGTTGAAAACGATCTATTTAATCAAATAAATATAGATGTACTTTTTGATTAATTAATTATTTTGTTTCACTAAAAGCGGCGCAGCCAACCACGAGTTTCACGTCCAGCGTTCTTTATCAAGATTCTTTCTTGAGCATGGTACATACACCGTTCCAATCACCGACCAATGGGCCCGGCTCAACTAATCAGTGTGAACCAATAAATAAACCTAGTACTAATCTTGGTTTTCCTAATTTCCCCTCAGTGACCTCAGAGCAAGCGAGAAAAAAATGGACGCGATGCGAGAGGGGTAAAGCTACACTGACTTAGAATTCTCTCTCCCTCTCTCCGTCTCTGTCCGTACCATCTCTTAACCCCTCATCGCAATTCGATCTGATTTTTCCATAATTGAATCTATAATTCTATCAATTTCTCGTCGATCCTTTCTGAAATCCATTCGACGGTGTTTCTTCTTTGACAAATTCGATACCTATTATTACCTCGCACGCTGGATGCTCGTTAAGTGTTCGACGAATTGACCAAACCAAACTCCAGCTGTAAGTATTATTGTTCAATCTTTGCAATATAGAGAGAAAGAGAGATGCTTACGAATTCGTTTATCCATCCCTCTCCATCAAAACCATTGTTAATCTCACGACCTTATCTCTCCACAAAACCCTACACGACCAAACCTCTGCTGGTCCATGCTAGCTCCTCAGATTCGGGTCCGAGCTCATCTCCCAAAAATCCACTAACCGTTGCACTAGAGGTGCCGAAAAACATACTGAAGCAAACCCTACAGCCCCTAAGCGACTTTGGATTTGGGAAGAGGAGCATATGGGAAGGTGGAGTCGGGCTTTTCATGGTTTCCGGTGCAGCGCTTCTTGTGCTGACACTTGCGTGGCTTCGGGGGTTTCAGCTGAGGTCAAGATTTAGGAAGTATCAGGCTGTCTTTGAATTCAGTCAGGCTTGTGGTATCTGTGTCGGTACCCCAGTACGGATTCGGGGTGTCACTGTCGGGAATGTGGTACGGGTTGATTCTTCACTCAAAAGCATAGATGCTACTGTGGAGGTATGCTTTTCTGCTATTCCTCTGGAATGTGGAAGCAATTATTTTCAGAATGCGGTCTATTGTTATTGATTTATTGTTGCCAAGTAGCTTGTGGAATTGTAATTCATTAATTTTTTTGGGTCCTATCTTAACTATTAACTACACATTCTTTTTGATTATCGATGTGATCTATTTCATGTGTACATGCATATGAGTTGGTTCATTTAGGCAAGTTGCATGGTTATTCTCCTGCAATTTTTATGATATAAAGTCCTAACTTTGTGAGTACCTATCACTATAAGAAACCCGTTATATTATATTTTCTTTTTTTTTAAAAAAAAAAACTCATTAGGTCCTAACTTGATTCCATGAAAAATTGAAAATGGTTGAGATTTGGCAATCTCAATGTTAGGCATTTTGCCATTGTATAATTTTACATCTTTATTTATTAAACAATATGCAATCACAGTATGACACTTATAAGCTGGTTAAGGCATATTCAAGTTTTGGTCCTTCAAATTGCCGAAAGAAATGAAAAACAAACAAACAAACAAATAAAGAAACAAACAAATAAATAAACAAACAAAAATAAAAATGAATGATGTAGTTCCTTGCATGCGCCCCATTTTGGTCTTGGAATTTCCCAAAGGACCAAGGAGGTAGTTGAAGTTTTATCTGTACCAAATCAGTCCTTAAACTTTTTCCAAAATTACTAACTTGGTTCATTTGAGATAGGTTCAAGGACTAATTTTGAGATTTTTTTTCCTTTTTGAATGTTTACGGTCTGATTTCGGTGCAAGTGAAAGTCCATGACAATCTTGGTTTCTCTTCCAAAATTCAATGACTAATTTTTTTCTTTTTGGAAGTTCAGAAACCAATCTAATACAAACGAAAGTTTAAGGAACAAAATTTGAATATTAATCAATTTCCAGGTGGTAAGTAAAAGATAAATTATTACCACAAGTTTTCTTATTAAGTCGGTGCATCCTAAAGGACTGAAACACAATGTAATGATTACTGAACATATTTGTCCATTTTCTTGAGTTTAGCTGCATTATATACTTTTTAAGTGATATTCTTATTACTCCTTTGCCCCCATTGCACCAGTATATACATGTTTTTTCTCCCATCAGTTTTCCTGATAAAGGGTCACTCATATGTGAATTATTCATCTATCACAAAACCTCAATTTTATTTGGACCAAGGTGCAATTTTGATCAATGTCGTAGTCAGTATTTATTTTTTGCAGGTTGAAGATGACAAAATTATTGTACCACGAAATTCACTTGTTGAGGTGAACCAGTCGGGGCTGCTTATGGAGACCATTATCGACATAACCCCACGGGACCCACTTCCCGCCCCATCAGTGGGCCCGCTAGACACTGATTGTGCCAAGGAAGGGCTTATTTTATGTGACAGAGAGAGAATTAAGGGGGAAACAGGAGTTAGTTTGGATGCTTTGGTAGGCATCTTTACTCGGCTAGGTCGAGAAATGGAAGAGATTGGTGTTAGAAAGAGCTACAAGTTGGCCGAGAAGGTCGTTTCTCTAATGGAAGATGCGCAGCCCCTTCTTGAAAAGGTACTTCATCCTGTAGTAGAGTTAATTACATTTGTGCCCTAACAAAAACTTAAAGTAGCTATAGTACCGTTGCTAATGGGAAATATTTTATGCACTTAACTTCACTCGTTTATGCCTTGTTTCTTTGAGAGCTATATGAAATGCCATGAACTAAGAAAGAAATACTGACCATGGAGGGGTAATTTGGTTAGCTGTTGAAGAAATGGTCAAGGATGATTGTTTTTTTCATTTTTGCAGGCTATGGTTTAAGGCTTGGGATCATACATGAAATTCCCATTGTAATAATGTTCTATTCAGTGCAAATTGCATATTTTTTTTTTCAACTTCATTGCTGGGTTGTGCCTTATTTACCTAATTTCTGATTATGGGCATTTCATCTTACCTAATTTCACCTCCATTAATCCATGACATAGCTAAACTTCACTTTTATTAATTATTGATTGTGTAATTAACCTTCAGTTCTTTTCATTTTGATAATGTAGAACCGTTGTTGCTAAAATGTGCTCTTTTTCTGTAAATCCAATTTTAGCTGGGTTTTCTACCAATACCAGGACATGGTCACCGTGCCACCATATTTTCCAATGTTGAATTTATAGCAAATTATCTTCAGTTATCCTCATTAAATAATGCCTTAGTGCAATCAAATTGACCCTGACTTCATTTCCTCCTTTTTCTTATGTGTTATGTATGACATAATAGCTTGAAGCCTTAGCTGAAGATGTAAAACCTTTGTTGGGTGAGGTGCGAGATAGTGCATTGATTAAAGATGTTGAGACTATAACCAAGAGTCTAGCAGAAGCAACTAAAGATTTCAGGTCTATATTTTTCTGCTTACTCTTGCAGAAGATGTATAACCTTTGTTTGGTCAGATGCGCTGTGTTGTGCCTCATTTGATTAGAATAAATGGCTAGAAATTTTTAACCTCAAGCTACTAGTAATGAATAAGAAGAAATTTTTTTGAACAGGTGTAGATTATTTAAAGTTTCCAAAAATATGCTGCATTTGCATCATCTTCAACAAAACACTTACAGTTGAAGAAATAAAAAACAATGAGTCCCTACTGGTTGTGTTACTTTTTAACACTGTTTGTTTTATTTATTAATTAAAAGATTAAGCGCTAAGAAATGAAAAAAGCTACCACCAAAGTAATATTGTATGCATAAATAATAAAGGCTCCTGCAATGTGTGTCGTGTTTACAAAGTTTTGGAAAAAGGAGATTTAATAATTCCTTGGTACTAAGTATAAATAATTGATACATGAATGATACTTATGTGTATCTATTCCGATTTCTTTGATTAAAAAACTAGAAATTTAGGGTTTAATGTGATTCTTTATATTTTACGGGCTTTAAGCAATAATAACATTTGATGCTTCTGTATTGGAACTTGAAGTTTATTACTGCCTTTATAGATTGTTATATTCTTACTTGATGACTCCTATTGCAGAAGGTTGCAATCTTCGGTTCTGATTCCGGAGAATTCTGATCTCATTCGGCAGTCTATATACTCCCTCATTTTCACTCTCAAGAATTTCGAGGTCCTTTTCCTGTTCTTAAGTTTTTTATTTTTTTGGAATCATCCCAAATTCAAGTTTCCCCTATTTACCAGCAGCATGATGAATAATGAATTAAAAAAAAAAACAGTGAGTTAATAGTTCCTGTATGTAGTAAGTACCAGTAGTATAATACCTCACTAGTGTGTACCAAATACAGAGGATGTAACTTTTATTATCTCTAAAAAATTGAATTGTTCGTTCTTTGTTTTATGCAGAGTATCAGCTCAGACATATCAGGGTTTACAGGAGATGAGGCCACTAGAAAGAACATAAAGTTGCTTATCAAATCCCTTAGTAGGCTATTGTAACAATGATTCAAACCATAGTCGATTTTGTTCTGAGTTCAATTATTGTCATCATTTTGCAGGAAAGTTAATATCTTCACATAGTGTTATCTGAAATTCAAAAGATGACTCTTTGTTGAATGGCTCACATTCTAACTTGATCATTTTTTTAAACTCGTGCTGTGGATTTCGTTTCCTTTAAAATATTATTCTTCTTTAACATGTTAGAGAAGTTTACATTTCTTTCAATAATGAGCACTACTTGGAAGAAAGTTGGGTCTCAAATTTCTTTAGTTTTTCTTTTTCATGAAAACTGCAATATTTTCTGGTTAAACGAATAGAGTCAAATAGATTCTGTTGCTGAGTTATATGTGTATATACTGTTTCTGTTAAATTTATCCTAAGGCTTTTGTTGTATGAAGGTTGAACGGGGAAAGAAAGGGAGCAAAAGAGAAAAAAAAAAGAATTGTAATTCTGGGAAGGTTGCATATAAGCACTCTTTGACGCTCCTGAAAACTTAAAACTATTCACTCAATAAAAGTTAAATTTAGAATTAAGTTTGATGACAATTAAATTTGGAGATAAAGAAAAGATAGAACTTATTTTTCCATCCCTACTGATTATTTTTTGATGCATTAGAGATGCACTGCGTCCCAAAAAAATTGGATCTTTCTGGGGATGGGAAATGTTATCCTATCCCAATTCTTTTTGCTGCTGTTTGGGTCAAAAAAAAAGGAAAAAAAGAATTCAGTATGGATGGAGGAAAAAGTTGATTCTTTCTATTTCTTGAAATTTAATGTTATTTTTTGAGAGATTTAATTTTAAATTTAGCTTTAATTAAATAAAGAGTATCCTGAAGAAAATTGCTTTATAAATTTTATCTTTGTAGTCAATAGTAAAAATATCTTTTAAAAGCCTGCTATATAGATTGTCTTTTTTAGTCATAGATGAAAAATGATTTCGGTGCATCAACATTTTAGGTACATTTATCACAGCCAAAGTTCTTTTTGGAGCTATAATATAATTGAAAGCCTCCACTACATATGTCAAGATTCAATACTCACGAAAGCTAGAAACTAATTCCAACAATAAAGTAGCGCTTTCTATAAAGATCAAGTACAATTAATTACTGTATTGGTCCCTGAATGTATGACTTCATAATTTTCTCCTGGAATATTTTGATTATGATTCTTATGTTTGATTATTGTGCTCCTGTTTCAGTAAGAAAAATGCCTTTGGAAACAGTAAGTACCAAACAACTGCTTTTGAAAGTCTACCAAAAAGGGCATTATTCCTTCTTGAATGTTTGGAAGTTTAAGCAAGATTTCAAGTGAAGAGTTTCAGGATCATAGCGCGTTCAAATATCAATGGTGATGATTATGATGTAAATTGTAGCAGATAGATCTTGTTCCAAAATAAGAGATATATCCAGTAGTTTTAAATCAATACTAGTTTCATTTCAATCTAAGAACATCTAATCGTTTAAGAACAATACAATTTCGTTTTCAAGACAACACAGTTTTGCTTTTAAGAACATCACATATATAAGAATAATACATTTTCACTTTTTTCAAAAATAGCTCGTAAAAGAAGTATGTATGGATCATTTATATCTGACAAAAAACTCAATAAAGGAAGCACAAATTTAGCATAATCAAAGGTTATTATAGAAGATTCAATATCATTGTAAGTTGAATTACAAAGACACATTACATCCATCTACTTTGAATGAATTCCAGACATTAGGAAGAATTAAATCAGACACTTTAAATATTTCGGAACGTCTTAAAGATTTCAACACGAACACTTAAGCCTCTACTAAAAGCACTGCCCCTGAATTACTTCTTCAGCTTTGCACACATAAATACCGACTCAAAAGCACTTTTTGAAGCCTTAAACTCTCTTCCGGCCGGCATTCTACACTAAACGAAAATAGCACAATTAGTTCAATGAAAGAAGAGTTTAACAAATTACCCATCTTACTGAAAGTTACAAAACCCTTTTTTGTATTAGGAAACTTCTCAAATAGAGGTCAAGAATTGAACAAACAGCACAACCCAGACAACTAATTAGTTCAAACCGAGCTAATGAATATTCAAATCTGGAGATATTGCATCAATTATTGGAAACAACTGACCGAACTTTGAAAGAAAACAAAAACTCTGCAAGCATTCCTATATGTCAGAAATGGGGATTGGAGAGAGAAAGAGAGAGAGAACTAAACAGGTGGTGGTACTTGACTGAGCATCTGATTTTTACGGTTACGTTAGATACATGTATCACTTGTCATATGCATCAGTCAATACAATTTAGGTAACTTTGATATGTATCTGAAACGTGTGTAAGATTATCTCATGACTATTGGTATAAGACAGAAATCTAATTTGGTGAACGTTAACATGGAGTATATATCAGGGTAATATAGGTTGAGATGAACAGCTAACTTCGCTAGCCACACAAGAAATAAAGGCAAAAGAAATAAATAAATAACCCTGATTCTCCAAGTTAGACCGGTTGCTTGATGAGGATAACTTCGACACCGTCTATTTCCTTTGTCCACTCTTTGACAAGCTTTTTCAACAGAAACACGCTAAACAAATTTTCATGGTAAATTATGCCAACCGTCTTGTGGTCTTTGCAATGAAATCCTTCAATCTGTTTCAAATTTAGATGCCTATGCTCTTCCTCCACCTTTGGGAACAATAAATTAATTTATTAGTGAGCTTATACAGATTCCAATAGTAACAGTGTCCAACAAGATGGAATTCATCTTCAATTGTTGTATATTTGAAATAACTTACATCACAAAGCTCGTCGTCTGGCACAAAATAAAGCTCCTCCAAGTTAGGGCAGTACTTTATAAAAGAAGTCCACGCACCAAAGTCGCAACAAACAGATAATTCATGTATGAACAAGGACTTTAGGTTGTCAAATGTTGGGCATTTGTGCATTTCTCCTTGCAACATATCCTACGGAAAGCACAAATAACATTATTTTAATAATCAACCAAAATTCTAAACTTCAAAATAAGAAACTGGATAGAAAGACAGAGTCAGTAACTTTAGATTCCAACATATGGTAATGTAAATAACTGGAAGATTTATTTTAACTGTCATACATTAGTCCATATTGCAATATAGACCGGGTTCAATAGTTCAACGGCAAATAAGCACACAAATATATATGAAATAAATCTAATATCTAAAAATTTGAAACTTGAGAAAGGATGTACCTTCACAGAAGCACTTGATATCTCAAGGTCGTGGACTCCAGAGAGGCTGCTAAGAAGATGAGAAGCGTGCTCCTCTTCTTCGACAGATGAGCCATCCAACCAAATTGCGTGAGTCAGCTTTGAGGTGCTCTTTAGGATGAACCTACAATCTGTGTCACCACTGAAAACAAGATTTTCAACACATGGAACAGAAACGGTAATGGATTTTTGGCAAGTTTTAGGGTCAAGGAGTTGCAGCCATTTCACGCTGTGACAGGAGAAACTGGAAATCTGTAGGTCGCAATCGTCCAATCTCAAATCCTCGAGGATGGGGCACCCTGAGAGAATCTTTTCCAGATGATCATCCTGAAAGTGGATTTGAGTCAAGTCCAGTTTTCTCAGCCTGGGAAGACAAACTGCACTGGGTTTTAACTCCTCCAGATGCCACCTCTGCAACTTCAACTTCACATCTTCCAAAGTTTCACACGTGAAGAGGCAATCGGGAATATCAAGTCTAAAATATCCTACGTAAGATAGCTCAAAGATTCGAGTATTGTGTTCAACCGCATATTTTATCCAGTCGCTAAGATCAGAAGAAAACCAATCAAGACAATCAATTGTCTCCAATCCATCACATAAGATGCGAAAGCTGTGAATGTCCCTTGCCCCGTCCCTTTTAAGCAAAAACTTTCTGACAAATTCCTTGAATCTTTTAAAGTCGTCATTACAATCACGGATGTCAAAGCAAAGAGAAGGTACGAGAGTCCAGAGGTTACACAATCTCTTGGATAGTATGCATGTCTGAGCGACCTCCTTTGCTGTCAAACGGGACAATATGCTGACAATCAATTCATCCGGCAGACTGCTTAGCCTGTCATAATTTATTTTACTTTTCATTATTTTTATGCGAGAAGAAGTTTTCTCCTCTTTGTACTTTTTGTAGGAGCCTTTCCTTGATCTAGTCATTGGGAATGATAGCTACTGCATTAAAGAGGACATGCCATATGTCAATGTTTGCTAACAGTGCCGTAGTAATTGCAATTTTACATATGTAATGATGACACTGGTTCATACAAGTTGTTAGGTTATGCATAATCAGGATTAAGGAACCTACTCAACTAACTGGTCTTGTGATTCTTCAAAAGTAAATTAGATAGTTTCCTTTTTTGGCAGATCAAATCATTTGAGGTGACATAATTACTTGCAAATTGGATGGTAATTGGTAAAGCTGAAACAAATGACAGGAGCTCAACCTCAAGATTTAGGGATAATATCAAAAGCAATATTTCTAATCCAATCATAAGTAGGATTTGAAATTAAGAGAAAATTCATGAGATAGATCTGACCGCTCAGAGAGAGAGAGAAGGGGAGAGCTCCCGTCTCAGCGAGACGCGATCGATTAGAGAAAGAGAGAGAGAGAAAGTGGCGATTGCTGAACGCTGATGGACAGAGAAGCATTGAAACAACAGAGAGAGGTTTGTATCTTTAAATAAGAGAGAGACCGGTAGCAAAATAACGGATCTCTCTATTTTCGGCTCTAATTTCTATTTTGATCTTTTAAATTCAAAAAACAAACCGACTTTCATTCTGAGAGGCGACGAGAAAGGAAATCGTGATTTTACTTTAAATTCTTACTTTGTTAAATTTAGCTGTCTGGTTTTGGTCTTGGGTTATTGGGCCTGGGCCTAGTCATGTTGCAACCATAGTTTTGGGGCTGCTGAAAAAAATTGTTAAACTATTTTCTTTTTTGTGTTTATTGGATTTTTGTTTTCTGTCACTAAATTAACAACAGGAACAACATTTGATATATGCTACACATAATTCAAATTTCAAACTAATTGCAGAAATGAGAAGTTTTGTAATACTAAAATATTAATCTTGCAGAGTTTACAATTTGTAACACTAAATTATGTCGTTGTAAATTTCCTATATATTTTAGGACATCTATTTTTACATTTTCTTATTGTGATGTGTTGGGCTCTTCATTTTAGGATATCCTACATGAGCTTCATTTTTGCATAATTTACTGCTCAATGAAGTAAATGGCTGACAGAATTGATATATTCTCCAACTAAGCAAAACTTTGAAGAAGTACCAATATTAAAAAATAATCATCATCCGATTGATACCGAAACAAAATTTTAATATTTCGGAAACAGAAATTTTATTACATTGGCAGGCACATGAAATAAATTTGCCGAGCAATCAACTCTTGAAAGTTGAAATAATCCAAGTAATCAACTCTTGAAATAGTCCTAGTAATCAAGTCTTGAAACCAATCATAGATATAGATGCTAGTTAAAATCAGAAAATTTGTGGCCGGTTATAGTAGAAAGCTTCAAAAATTTGTCGACACAGTTACGTACACATATCTCCTCTTGCTTGCCTAAAGCTTTGCGCCCGAAGCTGTTCACACAATCTGAAAAGCACCTCTGTCCCAGTGAGTTGTACAATCTCAAACTGCATATGAAAAAGGAAAAACAAAATGGAAACATTTTAAATTCCAGGTTCTAAAACAAAGATAAATACAAGTATATATGGTGCATGTACTATCTTCACAAAAGAGATCGAATCGAGTCATTCTGTATTCCCATATAGGCATGGAGGTTGAATTGGTACTATACCGGTATGAAAATCTCACTGTGATTTTTTATTATGATTGTCCAAATTGGTTAACCTTTGGTGCAAATTAGAAATCCAAAAGATATCAGGTTGAATCGCTCGATTTAGCATTCTGAGGTGATTCCCCATTGATATTCTGACAGGACCATACTGTATCATCGTCAGTATCAGGTCGAATCACTCGATATCTACATAAACTGGTACTGTATTGCATTTCATGATCAACTAATTAGGGTTCTTTCGATCATTCCTGCTTGCTTAAGTACATGTATTGGTCGGTACCTCCGTCTCTAACTTAGTGTGTATCTTTTTGGGGAAATATGTATCTGAAAGTATCAATCTCTCCCATTCTTTTCTATTTCTAGACCTCCTGATTGCCAAATTAATTTTTCAATTATTCCAAAAGGTACCAGTAGTTCTTAATTAGGAACAGATCAATTCACTCAGGTTACATTGCAAACAAATACACAAGCTCTCGTCACAAACAGATAGAGCGAGCGAGAGAGAGAGAGATTGAGCATACGCGTCGCGGGTCTGGAGCTGGTCGACAATGGCGGACATCCTAGCACGATCCTCCTCTGGTAGCGAGTCCATCAGATCCATGTTGCTCCAATCCATATTTTCTCTTCTTTTTCCTGCGCGCTCGTTCGATTTCACCGAATCGCTCGATTGGAGATAGAAAGGGTTTTGGTGGGGTTTAGCAGTTAGCACAAGACTAGAAGTCTAGAACTAAGTGTGTGTGTGTATTCAACTCATTTGGCTTGGGGGGGAAGTCGCTAGAATGTCGTGTTAAGCATCAATAGGGCAACAGGGTTGCACATACTCGACAGCATGATTATTTGCCACATAAAATCAAATTTTAACGAAATCCATGACCCTGAGGGAAACGTGGGAGTTATAACGTCTATTGAATCAAATTTTGTTTTGATTGATAAAATTATCGAGGATGATATTAATATTTACATAAAAATTTCATTCTCATATTTTAATAATTATATAAATTATCAAATTTAATGATCTAATTGCGATTTTGTTCATCGAATCAAATTTTAATTACTATCGGATGACATTAAGATTCATGCAAAATTTTCGCTCTCACGCTTTAATAATTGTGTAAGTTATCAAATTTAATGATCCAATAGTGATTTTATCAATTTAATCTGATAGGCGTTGAAACATCCCCGGTCCAACCGTGAGATCCAGTGACGAGAGTTGAGACTATTATATATGCATAATGGAATTTCTTTACAATATTATTTTAAAAAAGTGGAAGAATCGTTTTATTTTGATAATGAAATTTTATATAAATTCAAAAAAAATTATAAACATATTCTTAAGTTTATAAATTCACTGTGTTTTAAATTTTATATAATTTAAATTACGTTTGATATTTTCTTTATTGATAGTTTTTCCTCTTTTCTTTGTCTCTCTTTTTTAATGTGTGCGCGCATGCGATTCCAATCTTTCTTTTTTATCTTCCTTTTCTCAGAAACAAATTTTTTATGCATTATCAGCCTCCATATATGTCATTAAAGAATGTTCAATTTATGTCCCCTAAATCGTTAACTAAAAGAGCGATCGACCGGCGATTTTCGGAAAAAAAATATAACGAAAGAAAAAGGCCAATACTAAATAAGAAAATAAATGAAAGATGGTGAGGAAATATAGAAATATCAATAATTCATTACCTTAGTTATCCGAGCAATACTAAGATCTCAAAGTACACAATTTCGATCAAAATTTCCTAAATTTCATTTCAATAATTTACAACTTAATCTACCTAGAGAGAGAGTCGATATGGTGTAAATCATACAACTATAATTTGGTAATTTCTCAAAAGCAAAAAGACTTTTTTTTTCTAGTTTTAGAAAATGGTAGAGAAATACTTCAAAAAAAGTGTCCAGATACCAAAATCACAGCTTAAAAAGGCACATAATTCTTAGAGAAATTTGTATTTCCAAGCTTATTGTATTTTCAAAAAAAAAATGTCCAGACACCAAAATCACAGCTCCTTGATTTCTTCCAATATCTCAGGAAAATGTGTACAATTAATACTAATGTTCATATACTTTTTCATAATTTATCCTGTTTTAAACATCATATGTGCATCTTGTAAGTTTTTAATTTAACAAGAGATGAAAATTGTCTTTCAGAAGTCTTGTACATGACATCTAGTCATGCATGTTTTTTCTAAGTTTTAAACCTACCGATTCATACAAATCATATCAGATCTACCTTGTTATTAGACATTAGCTTAGAGTTTATTTTTGGATGAAAAAAGGGAAGGTAAAAACAATTAAAATATTGAAAGCATGAAACGGAAAAATGGATTCTAACTAAATATCAAGAAAAAAAATATTTAGAAATAGACATAGCCAAGGCTATGAAACAGACAATATTGGAAGTGTCAGTGTGAATTTTGAGACTTAATTATATGGAGATTACGGTTAGTTTTAATGTTAATATTTCTTCTTTTTCATTGTTTTTGGAAATTTTATCATTTGGTGGAAATCACTAATAGAGTCTGAAAAAAAAACATGACATACCACGATATGTTATCTGATATATACCCAACACAGTATGTCACATGTTATGTCAAGCGGTGTGCGGATAACACTATAGAAAATTTTAACATGACAAACACGACACGTGTTAGTATAATATTTCTATACAATTGAGAATAAATTTGAAATATTTTTGATAAAAATCTGAAAAAAAAATTGAAGAAGTCCATACAAATTATTTACAGCTAGCATCTCGCAATATTTTAATTTTATTTCAATTTTTCTTCTTATACAAAAGAGTAAAAATTTTATTATTTTTTTGGATGATTTATCGTGCTTGTTAGCACAACACTTTGCGCCAAACATGATGCGCTTGACACGGACACGACAGGTGCAAGGCAAGTTTCCCTCCAGATTGACCCACCACGTCAATTGGTCCATAACTATTGTTCACAGAAAATCAAGAACAAAGCCAAGGAGCTCGCGCTCTTTACAGTCGCACACGTTAGCAGATGCGGATTGAGCGATGTTACCTCCGTTCTTTCTTGCATGCTCTCGGCTCATCACACAAATACATAGACTCCTACTTAAATAGGGATGGTTCACGTTTCAGTTGGATGATATTTGATACATATATTTATCATGAGATTTATTCTTCTTATATTGGACTGCCATTTAGTTTATTCTTCTTAGTGATATACCTATGAAAAAATGTACAGAGGAAAATATATTTAAGAAGAATTAAATTAAAATATTATAATTTTCATGATGAAATTTTTTTAATAGAATTAACATCAATAATAAACTAATAACCATATCTAATCTAATATAATCTAACTAATTACTCATCAGTCATCATTAATTAGGCTCCCATCAGCAGGAGTGTATACACCACGCGCATATAAACATTATAACAGAGGTCATAATCCTTGTTTTTCTTGGGATCATGTGGCTTTCATGCCTTAAGCCCTTAATAACCCTTCTCTAATTTTAATACATTGTAGTCTCTTTATTGTGTCCCTTCAGGTAAAGAATCTCTGTCATCAGTAAACACCACTTTAAAATGACCCGCTATAGAAATGACTACATTATATTAAGAACAGTAAAACTGCATTCTTTTTATCTCTCACGTTATGATACAAATATATCAACACTACAAATATAGTTCACTCCAGTCTATCTCAATCCCCATTTTTCATCGTTTTAATCTTCAATCTCGGATCTGTCGCTCAAATCTCTCTCAAATTCGCTTCATCTCCATCATCAAAGATGCCTCGGAGCAGGATTTCCGGTTCAATCTCTTCTCCAAAGGTGGATTTCGCGATCGACATGGGCCATCCCTTTCTCAATCACACCGTTGATGGATTCCTCAAAATTGGAGCGGTATTTTATGATCGATTTCTCTTTGTTTTCCTGAATTTGTTTTAGAATATGTGCATTTGAACTATTCGATCTTTCAGGTTGGAGCATGCAAGGTGGCAGCTGAACAGACCTTTGACTGTCTCAAGAGTGGTATTTGGCAATGAAATTATCCATTATTTTGATCAAATTTTGTTTTGTAATAATGTGGATTCGTGTGTGTACATCCTTAATCTTAATCTTTCAATTTGAACAATTAATGTGAGGGTTTAGCAGGAT
Source organism: x Bolboschoenoplectus mariqueter (assembly GCA_037678475.1). NCBI lineage: Eukaryota > Viridiplantae > Streptophyta > Magnoliopsida > Poales > Cyperaceae > x Bolboschoenoplectus > x Bolboschoenoplectus mariqueter. The sequence goes on along the minus strand of CM075236.1, from coordinate 1,014,425 downwards.
TGAACTTTGAAATTATGCATCCTGATTCCTGTAGGGCTGCTGCTATTTGTTAAAAATGTTAGTCTGTGTTGAATGCAGCAAGATTCTGTCCTTTATTTTTAGCAATGCAAATTATGTTCGATGTTTCTGTATAGAAAATTGGATTTTGTATCCTGGTTCTAACTTCTATCTGTATTGTTTCGGTGTCTGGAATTACCCCAAAAATGTAGGTTCCTTTCCAATTATGGTAATTTCAGGTGTGGAATTTGAAAAAAGTCTCTTACTCAAAAGATTAATGTCTACACTAAAATTTTTCTCTCTTGTAATAGTTTTGATTCATGAATTCTGTAAACTGATAATTGCACTTTTTAACTCCAGAAATAAAAAGAATAATATATTTTCAGGTTTTTAGCTCAAAAAACTGATCTGGTCTGCAATTAGACTAATAGCACAGTGAATTTAAAGAAAATCAATAAACTATATACTTGTGGAAAATTGTTTTTCTGTGAAAAGAATTCACTTTTTATTTATAAGACTAAGTATGATTTTTTTTATTTTTCAGGGAGCATTTCAAAGGGCAAAGCTGAGCATGCTGTAAGTATTTCTTGACTTGAATTTAGTCTCTTCACCTTTAAATTTAGAACATAAACAACTTTAAATGAATATTTAAAGCAGTTCAAGGTTGTATTATTAATTATATTCTTGTGCTGATTATATATACTGTGGTTCATCTTTTCAGTTGAAGAAAATGTTGAAGGAAGGTGCATACTGGGGTCAGTCAGTCTCCTTTTAAAAAAAATAAACTGATGAAATTGATGATCAAAATAATAAATTATGTTAAAATATCTGACATATAATAAAAAAACATGAAGGTACTGTTGCTGGAGTATATGTTGGAACTGAATATGGAATGGAGAGAATCCGTGGTCGCTGTGATTGGGTAATTAAATAAACAATTTTTCACATTAAACCTCACAATTTATTATACTTCCAAGTTCCAGTTACATCCAAAATTTCTCACATTTGAAACAACACTTGACACTTTTGGTTGTTTTCAAATGACTACCAACAGTTGAAACTTAGACTGAATGGAGCAAAACCCCTTCATCATATCGACTCATCCGAACAAGTGTATTCATAATAAGCCTGTATGATCTTGAAAAAGACATAAATAATTGCTTGACTTTGATTTTATTCAATATGGTCTTCAGTAAAAGGCAATCATAATTCCTTAGAAGTTGGCAAAGTTCTCTATATTTAATTAATATGCCTTTTCCTATAGTATCTGAAGTTCACTGATGATTCACAAAGGCCCCAAAACTATCTTGGGTTTTAGTTTTATATATAAGAACAAACTTTTATTATTCTCAAATATTTTTAAGTTTTATTTTATTTGCAAATAAGCACCAACTAACATATATTTCAACCATGTTTTCTATGACAAAGGTAACGCCTTTTTTTTTTTTTGCTTTTCAACATGTTAAAACAGAAAAATGCGATGCTAGGGGGTGCACTGACTGGTGCTGTGATGTCGGCAGCGAGCAACCATAACAAAGACAGGATTGTCAGGGATGCAATTACTGGCGCTGCTGTCGCCACAGCTGCTGAGTTCATCAACTACCTTACTTAATTAATCCTTATTTAACCATATATTCGCATGTGTTAGGATGTAACTAAATAAAGAACCCCTGTTGGGTTCAGTTAGAATGTTGTTTGTTGGTTGGTTCTTTGATTGTTGAATAAGGATCCTTTTGGAAACCTGTAAAACTGGTTCTGCAAAAGCTTTCCCCCTTACCTATCTCTGGTATTTCAGCTATGTTCCTTCTGTGCTTGTTTGTTTACGATTTTGCAGCTGAATCGGGAGGATATAGGCAATGGAGCTGAGAGGTTGATTCATTTCATTTGGCGGTGTGCCAGTTTAGTTCTGTACCAGTTATGTATAAAACTGGTATGAACTGGACAGTGCAAAATGCTAAGAGGTTCCAAAGCGCCTTTTATTCTCTCATATCCTTAATTAATTCCTGACAATAGTCACTGGAATTCTTTTAACCTTTTCCATCTCCCATAGTGACATTTTCAACCATTCTTTTCTATCCAGCTGTAGTTAATGGTGGTCCCAAACAGTAATTCCTTGTCTTATTTTCGGTTCCTTAATATTTGTTTATTTTTTGAACTGCATGTCTAATATAGTAATGATAAGATTTCGCATTCTCTTTACGGAGAGACAATAGCGGAATTTGAATTCAAAATAAGAGGAGGTCAATTTAATTAAGAAAGAAAAATTATTACGCGGGGGATATTATTTCGTGACTCAAATAGTAACTGATTCAAAAAACATATTGTTTTTGTATAAAAGTTTGGATGAGAAGGAGGGTCATAGTTCACTTCGATCAGAGCTAAGCTCCATCCCTGTGGATAGATAGACATAGGTTGAAGTTTAACAAAAAAAAAAACATTAGAAAAGGAATAATTAGCTCCATCCCTGTGGAGAGTCATAAGTTGAAGTTTAATAAAAAACATTAGGAATAAATGTGGGGGACTATAGCAGGAGCTTTATTTCAGAAAAAGGAAAAATATGCTTATTTGCTTCTGAAATGATTGCGGCAGCAATTAGTGGGGAGAGCATTAAGTTCTTGTTATCTGCTAAACCTTTTTTTTTTTGTTTTTTACTGGAGCGGAGTATAATGAATTTAATGATGCTATAAACAGCATAGTAGTAGAAGAATAATGATACTAGAAACATCAAACATTGACTTAGATGAAATTTTCCCTTTTTTGGATGAGTTCTTTGGGGAAACAACTTTGCCTAGGACCTCCTGTAATATTCAATTTTCAAAAACCATGACAGTAACAAGATTGAATTCTAATATTAATTCTAATTTTGTACAAAGCAGAACTTAAATAACTTGTATTATATACAAAAAAAAATGTTAGGACCATTGCTCATCAATGATAAGTTAATGAAATACAAGTTAATTTGTTGAAGCGAGGTGTTTGTAAATGAAATGATCATGCAGAACATCACAAACCCATACCAATTACCTGCTAAAAATATAAAAATACAAAAAAGAGCCTTTTCTGATCTGACCGTATAGAATTATCTGTTTGACGGTGCTAATTAATATGACCTAAAAATATTTAACATCACATCAACTTTATTCAAGGCATCTATGCTCACACATTGTGAGGTCCAAATGCACCTCCTTAATAAATTCCTTTTACTTTCTCTTCCTATAAATTGCAAGACCCCCTCCAAACTATCACTCAAGGCATAGTCAAGAGCTCAAACAAAACCTCTTAACAGAAAGTCTCGATTAGAAAAGCCACATTTTACTAAGAATTTAACATGTCTTGCTGCGGAGGCAAGTGCACTTGCTGCACCTCAGGTTGCACCTGCGGCAACGGTTGCGGAGGGTAAACCGAAATCCATTAATCTCTTATTCTCCTTCTTCTCAAAACTTTAATCTCATTTTGTGTCAAAAGCTAGCTTCTTGGTCTATTACAAAGTCAACTATGTATAAGAAAAATGTATAATTACTCCTCTCATTAACAAGTAAACTAAATTATTTCTCTCATAATATTAATAAAATTTCAGATGCAATGCTTACTCAAGTGTTGAGGGGGCAGCCACATCCCAGACCATGATCTACACTGCTGCTCCTATCAAGGGGTCTGTTCTTTATCCATTTTTTATTAGAAAAATTATTCTTACATCTTATATTGTACATCACTTATTTACACACAACAAATATTTATATTAAATAAATAATTTATTTATATTTAAATTTATAAGTATTTAGAGTTAGTATAGAAATATTTATCATTTTTTTCTAGATTTTTATAAAAAAATTGAAGTTAAAAATTTTATTGTACAACTATAAATGCAACTTGCATAATTTTTAATCCTAATAATACAAAGTATAAACACTCTTATCATTACATATAAATATTTTCTGAAATAAATATAAATTCATCTAAGTACAGTTAAAAAAAAAAAATGTAATTATCATCCCTCTACTTATAACTTACAGAGTTTCATGAGTGATCAGTTTAAATCTTGTCTAACCACCTATTGTTTTTAGGCAATTTGAAGAGTTTGGGATGGCAACCGGGACGGAGTGCGGAGCTCCTAACTGCAAGTGCGGAGCCGGCTGCAGCTGCGACTCCTGCGGCTGCAACTAGCTCACAACACAACTACTTGAATTAAAGAGAGAGAGAGATGAAGCTATAGTAGTATTACTCTCTTCATGGGCCCCATTGGCAGTATAGTATGACATATAGTTGTTAAATAAGAGGAGAATTAGAAGACCCCATATCTATTTTATGTAATATTCTCCTTGACATATATTTAATATGGATATTGTCTACTAATTATGATGTTCTCTCTTTCTTTCTCTAATACACACAAACACACACTCAAATCAAATCAAATAAATAAGTAAATCATATAGATAATATAATGTAAGAAAATAAAGGTGCAGCTAGATTGTGAACAAATCTTCTTAAATATGCTTGATACATTTGAAAATTATAGTCATTCTATTTGAAACAATTTAACACTGAAATTACAAATTACAAAATCTTCTTAACCCTTTGTTTGGTAAAGTGAAGTAAAATTAAAACAAATAAGTGTTAAATTATTTTAAAGTATTGACCCTTTGTTTGTTAAAGTGAAGTAAAATTAAAATAGGTAAGTGTTAAATTAATCTAAAATATTGATGTTTGATAGTACTGAAGTAAGTAAATGAAATAGTGAAAGTAAAAAAATATTAAAACACCACCATAGATACTTTAACTTATTCAATCTTAAATTACCTCTATTTAGTATATTAAAGCACCTTAAAATACTTAATTTTACTCTATCTTCATAAATACTTTAATTTATTCAATCTTAAATTACCTCTATTTAGTATATTAAAACACCTTGAAATGCTTATATCACATATACTCCACTTACCAAATGGAGAGTCAAGGTGTAGCTAGCTTGTGAACAAATCTTCTTAAAGGGGTAATGCTTTGGGAGCCCCTGAACTTTTGACTTGTGACAAGTCGGCTCCCAAACTTTTAATTTTGACAAATACCCCTCCGAACTATGCAACTCATGACAAATGACCCCTGATTGTCAATTTTACTATCTAATACTCAATTATAAATTATAAAATGATCAAAATACCCTTATATGTCTATAGAACAATATTTAAAATATTTATGTTATAGGAAACTTCAATTCTAAAAAAAATATTAACTAATTTAAACATTATAAGCACTCAATTAAATAATCATTACATAATATGTTTCTTATTTTATTTATATTTTTATTTTATATCTTTATTTTATATTTATAAGAAAGATATAGTTATATAAATGATTAAAATTGATACATTTTTTTTATTTAAATATGAAAACTAACAAATATTATGTACTAAGAATATATTTATTAACTTAAATTTTTTTGTTGAAAATTACGAAGTATTATAAAAACTAAAACATAATTGTTTAAACAATTTTAATTATTTACGTAACTATATTTTTTATAAAGATATTTAAAACATATAAAATAAAAATAAGAAATATATTACCAAATTTAGAGTGAAGCTGGACACAAACTTCCGGGATTATATAATGATTATTTACTTAAATGTATATAATGTTTAAATTAGTTAATAAGTTTCTGCAAACTAAAAATTCATACAACATAAATATTTTTTAAATATTACAGATAGGTATTTTAATTATTTCATAATTTATAATTGAGTATTTTAATTATTTCATAGTTTTAGAAGGGTGTTTGTTCAAATTAAGATTTTTTTTTTTAATAAAATTACGTCATCAACAGTTTTATATCACACATACCGCTTTATCAGGTTCAGGCAGGGAGTGAGTGACGGAGAAAACTCCGAATTCCAAATCCATCCATTTTCGACCCGACCCGTTAACATATTCGTAGGATAACAGCGTTGACAAAAGTCAACACTCTACCCCATCCATCCTTCTTCCTTCTTCCTCCTCGCCTCTAATCCGATCAAATTATCAATCCTACTCTGTTCAAAATCAAGCACACAAATGGCCATAACGGCCATAACGGCCAGCGCCGCTCTCCGTTACGACGACTCCAAGCACACTCGCATCTCCACCAAGCGTACTAACAAGACTCCTTCCAAGCTGTCACAACAGATCTCCCATCTTTGCACACAGAGCCGTCTCTCTGACGCCATCCATCTCACCACCACCTTCCCAAACCCCGACGTAGATTCGATCAGTCTAATACTCCAATCATGTGGCTCGAATCGTGATCTGGAATCAGGTAAAAAGATTCACAAGTTTATCTCCTCTGATCAAAGGTTGTCGACACATGTCGTGCTTACCACCCGCCTCATGACAATGTACGCGATGTGTGGTTCTGTATCGGAATCGAGGTTCGTGTTTGATTCCTTGGACGAGAGAAATCTCTTCCAGTGGAATGCTATGATTAGTTCGTACACGCGAAATGATCGTTTTGAAGAAGCGATACATGTTTTTCTCAATCTGTTGTCACAGACTGGTTTGAGGCCCGATGATTTTACATTTCCTTGCGTGATCAAATCATGTGGAGCGATTTCGGATTTAGATTTTGGACAACAAGTGCATGGGATGGGTTTGAAGCTTGGTTTGGGGTCAACTGACGCCTTCGTTTGCAATGCTTTGATGTTTATGTATGGTAAGTGTGGGCTTATTGGTGGTGCCTTGAAGGTGTTTGACAGAATGCCTCACAGAAATCTCGTTTCATGGAACACTATGCTAGGCGTGTTCTCTGAGAACAAACTGTGTAACAGAGTGATAGATTTGTTTGTGGAAATGCTAAAAATAGGGAGCAAACAAGAAACTAGACCAGATGAGGCTACATTTGTGACAGTGCTGCCAGTCTGCTCAGCTGAAGGATGGATTGAAATCGGTAAATCTATTCATGGATTAGCCGTTAAGCTAGGTTTGGATTCTCATGTAAGAGTCAATAATGCATTAATTGACATGTATTCGAAATGTGGCTTCTTATTAGAAGCTGAGCGCCTCTTTTTCTCTGAAGACATACTTGACCGAAGCGTGGTGACTTGGAATGCCATGATTGGTGGATATGCAAGAAATGGTGATATTTCAGGTTCCTTTGACCTCCTCTGTTTGATGAACTCGACAAAGAACCTAATGGCTGATGATATCACGATTCTGAATATTTTACCAGCTTGTGTGGGTCTGACTGAATTAAGTCAACTAAAAGAAATGCATTGTTTTTTGATCAGAAATAAATTGCAAGATACCAATGAACTAGTAATGAATGCCTTAGTTTCTGCCTACACGAGATGTGGGTCCCTTGAGTATGCAGTTAGGGTTCTTGACAGCACCCGTATTCAGACTGTTAATTTATGGAATGCTCTGATAGGTGGCTATGCACAAAATGGCGATCCAAAAAATGCAGTTCATTTTTTCTTTGATATGAAAGCCAATGGGTTTGAACCTGATTGGTACACTATTGGTAGTCTATTATTAGCTTGTGCTCACTTGAAGAATCTCTGCTATTGCAAGTCCATTCATGGGTATGTTATAAGAAATGGGTTAGAAAGAGATTCCTTTATTACAATATCACTCCTGTCAGCTTATATACAATGTGGTATGGTATCAACAGCTAGGATTTTATTTGATTTAATGAAGGAAAAAGATGTGGTTTCTTGGAATGCCATGCTTGCAGGTTATGCTCAAAATGGTTTACCTTTTAACTCGCTCGACCTATTTAGAAAAATGCAATTGTACTTTTCTACTAAGCCATCCGCAGTTGCCACTGTAAGTGCGTTAATGGCTTGTACTGACTTATGCATACCACGGCTTGGTAGAGAATTGCATGGTTTTGCATTGAAAAATGGATATACTGATGATGCATTCATTGCAAGCTCAATAATAGATATGTATGCTAAATGTGGTTTGGTGGAAGAATCTAGAAGCTTCTTTGATAGAATTAGGCACAAAGACTTGGTTCATTGGACTGTGATGCTAACGGGTTATGGTGTAAACGGGTTTGGTAAGGAAGCAGTTGAATTGTACCAAGAGATGCAAAGAGTAGGGCTCAAACCTGATGAGTATACGTGTATCGGTCTATTAATGGCATGTGGCCATTCCGGAATGGTACAAGAGGGTTTAAACTTCTTTGAAGAGATGGAAAATGTTCATGGGCTGGAACCAAAGTTGGAACACTATGCATGTGCAGTTGATTTGCTCGGCCGTGCCGGGCGATTGAATGATGCTGCTAAACTGCTTGATGAAATACCCGGGAGACCTGATGGACGGGTCTTGAGTTCCTTGCTATGTGCATGTAGAATTCACGGTGACTTAGGCCTGGGTGAGAGAGTTGTAGAGAAGCTTTTAGAATTGGAACCAGATAAATCAGAACATTATGTATTAGCTTCTAACCTATATGCCAGTTTTGGTAAATGGGATGAGGTCAGAAGAATTAGGGGTAAAATTAATGAAGCAGGGTTGTATAAAGACCCAGGATATAGTTGGATTGATGTAGGTGGCAGGGTTTATTCCTTTCTAGCAGGAGATAACGATGGCGTTATTCCTGAAATGGATGAAATTAAAGAAGTTTGGCGCAGTTTAGAGGAGAAAATGTGTGAAATTGGATATATACCAGATACTAGCGTTGTATTGCATGATATACATGAGAAAGAGAAATTGGAAAAGTTGAGGGGGCATAGTGAGAAATTGGCCATTTCCTTCGGCTTGTTGAGGAGTAAAGGAATGGTGAAGAAATTAACGGTTTATAAAAACATTAGGATGTGCAAGGATTGTCATAATGCCTTTAAGTTTGTGACTAAGATTGTGGGGAAGGAGATTGTGGTGAGAGATAACAAGAGGTTTCATCATTTCAGAGATGGGTTGTGTTCATGTGGGGATTATTGGTGATTTTAGCAGTGGATTTTCCTGGGCTATATTGCAAAATTCTGGTGGTGGTTTCGTTTAAGCAGTTTACCTGCTGAGAATTGAAAAATGAGATATATACCCATATGTGTAAATAACAAATACAAGGAAATATTGTATACACTAGCAAAGTTAATCATGAAGCTAAGAGCTGTTTCTTTGATTAGAAAATGAGAGAAGAAATCTATCGTTTACCTTGTCAAAAATAATGTTAAATGGCTATTATTGCATATTGCATAGGGGTTGCGTCATGGCAGGCCCAAACTACTTGTTTTCTTCTTTGATGCTCACGTGATTTGGCGGCGGTTTGTCCGGTCAGGTGACCGAAGATCACGTGAGGTTTAGTCAAAGGCTTTATTGACTATTTAAATGGGTCTATTTTATCATGGCTGGGCACTACATCCAACCGGGAAGTATTTTTCAACCACCTATAGTGTATACCAACAGCTTGTGCAATAATTATATCTGAAAAGAAATCTCGTGCATAATTTAGTATGACGATAATTAAGAGAAGAAAGATTTAGGAGAACTTTAGAATGTGCCCTGATTTTATGCAACACGAATTATGTGGTGGTTGGTATTTTCGAGAGTTAGGATATAAGTAACGCCAGTATAAGAGCAGCAGTTCATTCAATGACAGTCATGCTTTTAATTAGTTTAGACTGATAATTTTAGTAAATTTATATATTTACATATTTCCACATTTAAGAAATTCTCAATTATAGTAACACAGGCATCATGTTTTGTACAATTGTATCAGTGTTTCTTCATACTACTAGTGATATAATCACCATACAAGAAATAAAATTGTATCAAATACTACTGGTACATGACAGCAATTTAGACTCTAGAGAACACGTAGCGTTGCACCGAAGAAAAGCGGAGAAACTTCCAAACATATTGCTCAATCTGTCAAGCAAAACAAAGTGTAATTAACTTTCAACCAACATTAAAATACTGGAGAATAGAAAAAATAAAATAAACCTGCTCATCAAAAGTCAAACATTAAAAAATTACATGAACTGTTGCCTAGTATCTTCTCCACGTAAAGCCCTCTAGAGATTGAATATTATATATAAGCAGGGCCATTTCTCTTTGTCAACTCCTACATAACTAAATAAACTAACCTTCTTTCTATTAATTAAACCCCCTTCCTAAATTCAAATAATCTTGTTTTTCTAAGAAAGTCAACTCTCCTCTTTTCTCCATCCCCTCTTAATTACCTCTTAATCTCCAAAACTCCAAACTAAAACCATATCTTAATTTCTCTCTTCAAAATGGGTAATGCTGTGGTAAAGCTAACCCCATGCCTCGCCGGGCGTGAATCAGATGAAATTGTACCATCATCCGAGAGCCAATGCCAGGCATCGATGATGCCTGGGGCTAGTGCGCCTATCACGCTCGTTGAAGATCAGAGATTAATCGGTGAAACAATTAGCTTCAAACGGGATACAACCCAAAAAGGTTCTGATGACACCACCTCCATGCCGTTCCAAACCATCCATTGCGTTTCGCTTGGTGCCAACCAGCTGACGCCTTCATCCATCATGAATGATTATTCCTCCTCTTCATCTTCCTTCGATAGATCGAGTTCTTTCTCTTCCTTCGCTCTTCACCCCTCCTCGTCTTCGTTTTCCTCTTCTGATCCTTCCTACTCTGGCATTCTTGTCAGAAGTGACTCAAGGCTGACCATCCTTCAAGAGATTCAAGCAGCAAGGGACCGGAGAAATCAGGAAAAGTTAGACAACCCCTCTCTCCTGCATCGCTTTAAAAGCGCCATTTCATCACGTATCAGGAAGTACACAGGGGGATTGGCGTGTGCCTCTGATACCGGAACAGTTGAAGGGACTTGTGATGAAGGGAAGAGCGATCTGAGTGCCGTGCACTGGGCACAGGGAAAGGCGGGTGAGGATCGGGTTCACGTGGTGTACTCGGAAGAACACAAATTGCTCTTTGTTGGAATATATGATGGTTTTAATGGCCCTGACGCACCTGACTTCCTATTGGCCAATCTATACCAGGATATCTTGCTTGAGCTTGAAGGCATACAATGGGAACAACAAAAGCACCAACTGGTAATATTACTAGACAAAGTATATATTATTATCCCTATTTCCTGCTTTAATTCATATATACTTACTGATATTAAATTAAGAACAATAGTATCTGATCACATCATATAGGATATATTTGTAATTTTTGTCCTACATAATGTTCTTAAATGTCAATTTGTGTGTGTGTGTGTGTGTGTGTGTTATTTACATTAAAATTTTGTAAGCCCAAACTACATATCCGTTATGAAATAAATGTACGATTAGATATGTTAATTGTACCATTTTGAGTGAAATACTGTTATCTTGATGGTGCGTCGATTGTACAAAGAGTCCTACGATGAGAACTTAGCAGACTGCATCATGCTCATAACATTGTCAATTAGGAAATGGATCACATGAAAGTTAAATTAGAAAAATTGGTCTCCTGTTTCGATACTTTGTTATCAACCTCCAATATTTCCTTTTCCAAATTAATTTTATCCGTGTAGGTATTAGACGCAATGTCACGTGCATTGAAGCAAGCAGATGAGAGGTACCTCAGCATGGCCGACTCAAATCCGGAGTTGGCACTAATGGGGTCATGCGTGCTGGTGATGCTCATGAAGGGGGAGGATTTGTACTTGATGAACGTCGGGGACAGCCGTGCTGTGCTGGCACAGAAAGCTGAGCCCGATCTGTCAGGAGTTCTGGGGAAGGCTGACGAGGATTTAGAGAGATTCAAGGCCGAGATGATGCGCCAGCTCGAGGCCTACGAGCGGGACAATTTGTCAGGATTGGTTGCTGTACAGCTGACCACCGATCATAGCACTGCCGTCTATCAGGTAACAACTAAGCATTTAGTTAGTGGTGGCAATAATTTTAGGTTCCTTTTGAGAAAAAGATGATTTGGGATAACTAAAAATAAAATTACCCCTTATAAAAAGTGGTGATAATTTTATCCTTTATTTATTCTCATATCAAACAAAGCCTTATGCTTTGGTTCTTTTTTGTACTTGATGGGCAGCTCTTAAGAAATTTGTATGGTTTTAGGATGCAAGTATTAATTCATTACATGTCATAAGAAAATAAAAGAGAATTGCACCTTTGATTACATGTTAAGAAGTAAAGTATTTAACAGTACAGACATACAATTTTAATTATTAGCTACTTTCACAATATATATAGAGACACTTGCAGAACCTTAAGCATTTTCTTTAATTTGGTCTATCAGTTGAATTTAACACTTGCAGAACCTTAAACATTAATCATTCTATCATCATCATCATTATCAAAGAATTTAGTATTTAATTAAATTTTTGGTCTGATTCATACGGGGTTTTGAATCAGGAGGTGAGAAGGATTAAAAGTGAACATCTTGATGATCCGAGTGCAATTTCGAAGAACCGAGTTAAGGGCACTTTGAAAGTTACACGAGCTTTCGGTGCTGGTTTCCTAAAACAGGTAACTGCTCGATCGAAGTTTTTGTGTGTTTGTGTGTTTATATATACGGGTGTGCTACATACACATGTTTATCAAAGAGGGTTGTTCACATATATATCACATAAAAGCTACTTTGTATTTAAAAGAATGTCATTTAAACTTAAGAAAAACTACAAATAAATGACATAGGTTTTGTTAGAAGTCCTACAGTTATTCAATTTCTGTTAACTTTTCACAGTATCCATACAAAAATCTGATTCTAGAATAAAAATAAGAAATTGTAAAATTTGATTTCGAGAATAAGAAAATGTCTGGAAAATATTGTATCATATATTATCTCTAGATCTATTTTTGCAAGTTCAAAAACTTCTTAAAAATATAAAAATACTTATAGACATATTTTTAAACTTATAAATTGATTATGTTTTAAATTTTATATGATTTAAATATCATATGATAATTCATCAAATATTATTAAATCTAGACCGTTGTAGTACCTATACATATATGGATATATGGTTTCAACTGATTCAATACATTATTAACAGTACCTACTATTTCAAATTTTCAATATGAACATGCATGAGTCAACTAATTAGCTACTTTTTATCAAAGTTCTGTTACTATTTCCAGTGTAATAGCTAGCTAGTTCTGTCATCACATTATACTGGTACAGTGGATTATACTCTGCCACTGTTGTCAAATATATCAATTTCTGTTGCATTGTAGCGTTATACCTTCTTATTCTGAATGTTTATGATCAACTTGGTTTCCTTGTCGGTACTCGACGATCCTAATTAATACAATATATATATCACTGGTGTACTCAGGATTTATATTTATTAAGCTACAGTGCTACTGGTATTACAGTACTACTGGTATTTGTTGACTTATCTGTGTCAGCAATAGCAACAAGTTTTTAGTATTTTCAACTTTTTCGAAGTGTGTTTGATGATTTTTACTGTAGGATTCCAAGTTGGTTGTAGATCTGTAATTAAGTTCATTGAATATATGACAAGTTGAAGCCATTAATTAGGTGCTTTTCTGGTTACAAAATAAAATAAATCCCTGAATTAATAAATCAACCTTATTTAAAAGTGCAATTAGAAATAATAATGAATTAATATATATGCCCCTAATTAAGAAATTATTTTTTTTAGCAATGTAGCATATACACATGAGAAAAAACTATATATGACCCTAAGAAATCAACCTTAGTAGCTAGCTATAAACTGTATAATGAACTTACAAATATGCTGGCATTTGTAATTAAAATTTCTATGAGACATTAAATATTCCAAACTTTTCTTTTCAAACCTAATAACATTTGCATATATATACTAACTAGCTAGCTTGGTGTTGCATGCTAAAAACTAACCAAATTACTAATTAATTAACATCTCTCATGCATGCATCTTGCAGCCGAAATGGAACCGGGCGCTTCTCGAAGTGTTCAAGGTAGATTACATCGGGACCTCGCCGTACATCAACTGTAATCCATACTTGCGGCACCATAAAGTGGGCAAAAAGGACAGGTTTCTCATACTATCCTCCGACGGCCTCTACGATCACTTCAAGAACGACGAGGTGGTCACTCAGGTCGAGATGTTCACTTCCATGCATCCCGAGGCGGATCCCACTCATCACCTTGCCGAACTAATCCTTCGAAGTGCTGCAACAAAAGCAGGTATATATATATATATGTTGATACTAATGAGATATATTTAAGTTGCACAAAAGATGTCAGGGATATATGTAGTTTAGTTTTTTTTTGTACCTACAAGGAGAATTAAACGGGTTCAGAAGCAAGAAAAAAAAAGGTATTACCAAACTGAATTCAAAATATTCTTAGTTCTTTTTGTTGGCGTATGTAGTATATATGGATGCACTTATTCTCTATTGCATGTCATTTTTATTGAATACATAAATAAAGTTTTGTTAATGTGATGACGTTAACATTTCGGCTGAAATACTAATGGTCTAAATTTAAAATTTTTGTATTCAAAATTTTGATTTAAATAGTTCAATAAATTCTTCATATCAAAATATTATAAAATACCAAAATATATAGTTGTAGTTCTACTTCTAATAGCTATTTTTTTTTATATTTTTTTGTTTCGTCTCATATGGGGTCATATATTATATACATACCAACTTATACGTAAAAAAAAAAGTCAATATTTTTTTAAAAAAATTTGTAATTAATTTTCAGGAAAGGATGTGAACGATTTGATTGGGCTGCCACGAGGTGAAAGGAGAAAATACCATGATGATGTTTCTATTGTAATTATATCTTTGGATGGAAAGATTTGGAGTTCATCGCCATATTTAGATTAAAGAAACATTAATTAATTGGGGTACTAATTAAATTAAACTGTGTTGAGATTTTGAGAGAGATCAGCTGATGAGATGCTCATAAAATTAATACTATAGAGTACATATTACATATATACCGTTTTAGATGTTTAAATAGTCATATAGTACTTCCTTACAGTTATATATATCTACATGGATCTTTTTTTTATTTTGCTTTATAGAAGGTTTGTGTTCTATTTTTTTTTCCTTTTTTTTCTTTTTTTTCTGACCTTTTTCTTGGTTTTTTTTGTATAGTATAGGATGAGACAAAACTCTTCTGTAGTTAAATTAATAAAATAATATAGCTAGAGCCCTTATACAAACTTCCTTTTTGTTACTTTTAACCACTGTCAAATTATATATGATTAAATAATATCTTGTGTTACAAAAGAATAACAATATTAGATGATGTATTTCCTGTTGTGACATTTTCATGACAAAAAAAGGCTACATCAGCAATGATCTAAAACACATATAATATATATTATTAAATAATCATTAAATTCGCAAAAATAATATATATATTGACCCTTGATACATACATATTTTCATGAAAGGAATCTAAAATAGGTAACAACTAGCTACACTAAATCTAAATATTACATAAGTGAAGGGGGATTGAAATTTAATAAGGGTTGACCTCTTGATAACTATTATTTTGAAAATCTTGACAACGGATTTTAAAATAATTTTAAAAAAATCTTAAAAATAAAAAAATTATAAACATATTCTTTAACTTATATAGATTGATTGTATTTCAAATTTCATACAATTTAAGATCATTTGATACTCCATCAAAGACCATCAAAATTACATAATATTTACAACGGTCTATATTTAACAGTCTTTGATGAAATATCAAATGACTCTTATATTACATAAAATTTGAAACACAATCAATCTATAAATTAAAAAAAATATTTGTTAATTTTTTCTATTTTTAATAATTTCGAAAAATTATTTCAAAATTATCCCAATAAATAGATTGCTTACTTTACTTAGATTCAACGACCCGCTTCACGAAACATTACAATCGTAATGAAACATAAAATCATATCTTGTTTGAAAGAGAGTCAACTCAGCTCTCTCTCTCTCTCTCTCTCTCTCAAACATAGAACAGGGGGTTGCAACTTGCAACATCAAAGCAGATCTCACCACCAAAACATCACAAAAGAACCAAACGAAGAAATGGGAGCGGCGCATCAACATCTCCACCATTTGTGGAGGCGGCGTGGTGGATCCGCCACCACCTCCGCCGTAGTAGGTCTCGTGTTCGTCGTCTTCTCCGCCGTGGTGTTGTTTATGCTCCCTTCCCGGTCGCCGGACTACGCACTTGATGGCGCGGATCCTGTCCTAGTCGATCTAACCCTTGTAAACGATGCAAAGGAGAAAGGAGCATGTAAGATAGTTAGTCAATTAGTTATTATTTTATTTCAATTGGTGTGAAGTGTTAAGTTGAGATCAGTTGTATACCATCCTTGCTGTTATGAGTTGAACTATTGTTGTAATTGCAAATATTAAATGGTGCATTCTTTATTCATTGTGCTGTAATTAATGTTATAGAGTGGAGATTTGTGTCAATTTAGATAAATAATGTCTAGGTGAAGAGTGGATTTTAGCAGTTATTGGAGATTTGGTATTAATTAGATACCTAGGCAGCAATGCACAGTTATGTAAGAATACAAGCAAGGATGCACTTTATTTAATGCTTTCCTATATAGGCAGTATCTCAGTTAGAGCTATGTAATACTGTGTGCAAACCCTTGTACCAGCATAGGAATGTGAGCAATATAAAAGTTTTGTATTTTCTCTTGTTTTGCCTCCCAGTTTTTTACAGTAATAAAATTAGATTCACCAATCCTTAATTAGATTAATCAGGGTTACCAGTATGGAACTCACTTAACTTTGCTGGAACTTTCTGACAGTGATGCCAATAACCAATTTTTGAGTTTAGCTATCGGTCTTAAGTCTACCAACCCTGTGAAATTGTATTTCAATTTTAAATTTCGCATTTGGTTGCTTATTATTTTAATTCTTGGTAGTGTGCTTGGATGGGACGCTACCGGGTTATCATTTCCTGAAGGGATTTGGTTCTGGTGCTGATAGCTGGCTAATTCACCTAGAGGTACTCTAAATCGGAGTTGCTCCATATACTGATACTTAGAATGTTACCATTACAGTATGACAAAACTACCTCCATTCGAAGATGTCTCATCCAACACTTCGTAATTCCACCCAGATGAAAATGGTTGTGGTTAACTTTTGTCCTATTTTGGATTTCATCAATTTGGCTCTGAAACTATTAATTCAGGTATTCCATCCTTGACTTATTAAATAAGGCGCGACATGATTTTCTGGTAAATTGTGCTAGGTTGTCAACTCAGCACTATTTTATGTGATAAATCATTTATTCTAGGCTTGGGTCCAAACAAGTGCTATGTATGAACGACAATGAGAATTATCAATCATTGTTTTATATTTCTCCTTTTTTGTCATATCCAAAAGGGAGTACAACCCGGATATTCCTGAATCTTAACTGAAAAAAAATGCAACATTTGGATCTTATTGAAGCTTCCCAGACATATATGGAACATAGGTTTCCGGTTGAACCATCCACTTTGCAAATGACCAGGAAGCCACCTAAACTGTCATATTTCAAAATGTAGCAGTCCGAGAGGGTTCAAATTGCCTGAGAATCTCAAGTAAAGTCCATGATTGAAGAGGAGTAGAACTTGGTGCTGGACTGAGATGCTATGTCCATATCTACCATCCCATCACTAAGCCTACTATGTGATTTATCTGGTCTATGGCATAACCTTGAGCTATTTTAATACATTACTGTTGCATGCAAGACTATTAAATGACATGATCAATTGGCAATATAACAGTGTTGTGTTGAATAGTTCAGGGACCTAATATCGGTGCACATTGGTAGTCGGAGAATCAAGTTGATTTTTCCTACATAGTTCTTGGGAGAAATTATGGATTTACTATTCACCTGTAGTGTAACTGCAAAAAAGCATCTATGGTGGGGCCTACTCATCATTTTATATTCATGTTTCTATTTCTTATGGGTCGAAAGCTATAGGGAGGAGGGTGGTGCCGTAATTTGGAATCATGTAGTGCACGCAAGCATACAGAGCTGGGTTCTTCAAACCATATGGAGAAGCAAGTTCCCTTTATTGGCATCTTAAGTAATCTTCCTTCCCAAAATCCTGGTAAGTAATTGATTATTCTTTAGTAGATGGTAGATTTCGACAGTCGTAACACAAGAAAACAGAATTGCTCTTGGTAGATTTATTGGCATTTACTTTACTGAAAATGAAAATATGCTAAAGCAATTGGTAAAACAGTCAGACCAAGGATACCTTTTTGATAAAGTTGATGAACTATTTGAGATGTAGAGGAACTCCCTACATCAGATTCCAAGTAAAAGTTCTCACATTTGGTCCTCTTACTCCCTTCGGTCCACAAGTAACCCAAGGATGCAGCAATAAAATGGATATAAGCAACACTGCCTGATTGGAAGTAAGAGCTATGAATTTCTATTGCAGATTTTTACAACTGGAACAAAGTCAAGGTACGGTACTGTGATGGAGCCTCCTTTTCTGGGGATGTGGAGACTACAGAACAGGTACCTATTTCTTTATCGATTAACATGCACTAGGGTTGTACCGAGAGGCGCTTTGTCCAGAGCTGCACCCTATCTGGGCCCAGCCGAAACATGCCAATTATGGTTGGGGCATATGATTAAAACCCTACAATTTCCATATGATTACTAAAAAGAACTAGTAATCATTTTAATTTTTACCAACCAGCCCAGTGTACATAACGAGGCATTGCTTTATAATCTCCACTTGAATCCCTTTAAAAATCTAATTCAATTGTTCTTTTTTCTCAGAATTCAGAAGTGTTTTCTTACATTAATGGCATGCTTAAAAGAGGAACTCGATAACTCATGATAGGCACGAGTACATACTAAACCAAACCGCATATTATGCATATTGGTAACAGGACCAACCCTCTTTGATAGTACCAGTACTGAAACCTGAGTCAGGGCCAATCAGCTAAACAGTCATTTACTCCTGGAATTTATTGTTATTGTAGAAAGGGACTACATTGTACTTTAGAGGCCAGCGTATTTGGGAGGCAATTATGGGTGACCTTTTTCTCAAGGGCCTTGCCAATGCTAAAAAGGTATAATTCCTAATTTAGAAAGTTTTCTAATGTTTACGTTTACACTTGCTTGTAAGTATAGATGCAACTTGTGACTAATTTGATTATATTTTAGGCACTTCTGACAGGATGCTCTGCTGGAGGGCTAGCTACCTACATACATTGTGATGATTTCAAAGCACTTCTGCCAAAGGCCGAGACTGTAAAGTGCATGGCTGATGGTGGTTTCTTCCTGGATGTGTATGTTTTGCTTTTTTTTTTAAAAAAGAAAAAATTTAGCCATGTAATTTGCTACTTGTTTTGTTTATTGTATCAGCATTTATTTGTTTTACAAAAGAATATCTGTATCATAATTCTCCATGTGCAAAATCAAAGTCTTGTATGTGCCAAGCTTTTGGTTATTTTACTTTCCATTTCATGAATTACAGGAAAGATATCTCAGGGAGAAGGTCATTGTATGATTTCTATAATGAGGTTGTCCACCTTCAGGTGTGTGCCTATTGAAATTTATTTTTTCTTCCTTTGTCTTTCTTTCTTAATTTCAGTCTTGATCATCACTATAGCATATATGATCTAATTGTAAAACCTGATTTATTTTTTTATCTGATTACCTTCTTCTTATTGGTCTCTTTACTGAATTCTTTTTATTAACCAAATCATGTCAGGATGTAGGAAAAAGATTCCCAGATTGCATTTCCAGAATGGATGCCACAAAGGTTTGTGATCATTGTATTCTCTCTTCTATTTGTCACTTGTTTTGTTTTTCATGATAGAAAGCTGGGGATCTGCCCCAAATTCTTCTTATTCTCATGTTTTCTGTTTTTCCAATTAGAACCTTCGTTAATAGTTTTGTGATCATCCCTTTGCTATATTATGATTTCCGGTTATTTATCCTTATTTCAGTGTTTCTTTCCTGAAGAAATTATAAAGAAGATCAGAACCCCTCTCTTTATTCTCAACCCTGCCTATGATGCTTGGCAGGTATTACTGTATTCTCTCTCTTTTTCTCCCTCCAATCTCTATTGTTACCACCAGTCCACATTTAATAGATAACTCCAATATATAATTTCAGGTACAACATGTGGTCACTCCGGATGTTTCTGGCCCTTCAGACTCCTGGATGAGTTGCAGATTAGACATTAAAAAATGTGACTCTAACCAAATTGAAGTTCTTCAAGGTGCTAATATTAGTATGCTTTATTTATATTATTGGAGTTCAGGTAAACTTTAGTCTGATTGAAGGCAAATACAACTGCAGGGATGAGAGCAACACTGCTCAATGGCATCAAGGATGTTAATGATAAAAAGGATTGGGGAATTTTTGTTAATTCATGTTTTGTACATTGCCAATCTCTGAAGGATTACTTGTGGCACTCTCCTGACTCTCCTCGAATCAATAACAAGGTGAATTTTTATAATGTACAAATTAAAAAATAAGGTGATGTATATATCTACTGCAAAAATATCAGGGAAAACCTCAATATCTAAGGTACTGTACACATCTAGCACCAGTATCAGCTACAATACACATCCAATGCACCAGTATCAGCTACAATACACATCCAATGCACCAGTTCCAGCTCAGGCTAATCTATGTGATACCCTGGTATGCTTGTTGCTTAATTGAGTCGGTGCATTATGTTTAACACATTGGGTTTAGCGTTAGCTTTTACCATCAGCTGCAGGTCGATAAGGGTTTACAGTGATATATTGTGCCTTACTGTGAATATAAACTGTGTCATTTGAGTTGGGATTTTGCCAAATCCATAATTAACAGCTGTGTGACTCTTAGCATTATAATCCATGATCTGGTAAGTATTGAGTTTGTTGGCTGGTTTAATAGACGAGACGCTAACTTAATTATAAGATGGTTAAAATTTTCAGAGACAGCTAATAATAATATCAGTGGGAAAAACTAATGAAGAACAAATTTATGTCATAAGCAAACAAAACTAGGAATAAGCTTTTATTAGAGAATAAGCAGCTAATATAAAAAAAAAATTGGTAAAGAGAAGAAAACTTGGAGAAAATTGGAAAACATGAATTAACCATGTTTAATAATTGTCATATTATATTATTTATTCGTTTGTTTATTTTGTGCAGACAATTGCAGAGGCAGTGGGAGATTGGTATTTTGATAGGACCGAAGTGAAGGAAATAGACAGTCAATACCCATGCAACCCGACATGTTACAACATGGTTTTTAGCCAGCCGTACAAGTTATAATATAGCCACATTTCTACATTGTTGGACCATTTAGCCTTGATTTGATGCAATTGCATCATTTTGCAACTCTCCATTAGCATTGTACACGCAGTCTTTTTAGATATCTAGTTTAGATCGAGTGTGCTCTCTTCTTATATGTTATAGATCAATGAAGTTCAAATGTTACAATTCAGAAGATATGTAATGACTCGTAAATAGAGTAATTCGAATCACGGTTCAGGTTTGTGGGTCCAGACGCGTTAAACATTGTTAAATATCTTTTCTTCTTGGTTTTACTGACTTAGAGAAAGCACAGGAGAAGAAGCAATAGAAGAAGAAGAGGAAGAAGCACAAGAGGATGTGAACTATGAATAATTTATATGCCTTCATGTCGGACCACACAAACATGATGAATTATGCTGATTTTGTAATAAAGTAGGTACTTTTAGTTTATTTAATGAACATTTTGGCAAATTTTATTTCACGGCGTGACAAACATTGTAAGATGGACTTTTTGCATGCATGTCGAATGCAATCTCTGTTAAAGCTGAGTTGACTGACCTGTCACATGATTTTTAACAGCGGTGCTTTAATGTCTAAAACTGAGTATAATTTTTAAGAAAACTAAGCAAGTGATAATTGCATTATTGTCTTCCACAATGCATCCACAATTCGGGCAGTTCCAGACCACGACGCCGGGCAGGTATTCTGTTCCACGTGACAACGACGCCGAGTCTGTCTTCCCGCCATCTATTTCCCGCCAAATTGCTACCATCCTCTTTCCCCCTATTTAAGAACCGAACCAAACCTCTTTTGACAATTCCAACCGGTCCCAATTTCTCCATCCGCAAAGAGCAATGGATCCGATCAAAGCTTCCTCTCAGCTTCCGATCTCCACGCCGCCGATCAAGAAAACCCTATCCTTTTCCTCTGGCACTCCGATCAAAGCGAAGAGTCAAGTGCCATCCGACGACCAGTTTTCGACGCCGACGCCAGAGAAACCATCCCAGCTCTCGAGGCGTGGTCGTGGCAAGAGCGTTGCCTTCTCTGTGAATGAGGTTAGGCAAGCTGCTCTTGGGTTCCGCAAGAAGAATCGAGGCGTCGGTGAGAGGGTAGATCGGGATCTTGCCTTGATGGAGAAGCAGCTACGCTCAGATAAATCTGTCAAATCAAGTTCATCTAAAGCAAAGGATGAAATCGAACTTCCCCACAAGTAAAGTTCCTTTCGCTTATTATCTTTCCCTAAATCAGGCAATGTGTGATTGTAGCCTATCTGATGCATGAAAATTTGCAACATCTGATAAAAAAGAAATGCAAAAGATTGAATCTTTACCGCAAAAGAACAAGTAGAAATGGGTATTCATGTTCTTTGATGATTTCAATTCCATTGAATTCTTGGATCTTAATGTAATCTTTAGAGTTATGTCATGTGCATGTTGCTGTAATTCTTCGGAAGTCTCTTTTGCGCAATTCTTATGCAGTTGCTCAAGAAAATGCTATTCTGGAATTTTGACATTATGTAAAAAGTAGCATTGTACTAAGCAGATATTTATGATACTTCTCTTTGTTTAATTTTTGTTAAATTAATTCTTCACTGATTTCATTCCAGATATCAGATATTGTGTGAAATCTTCAATTGCATGGAGTGCTCAATTCGACTCCTTCGACTTAAAGGATCAATGCCAACATTTTCAAATCTCTATGCTAGGATTCAAGAATTGGCTAACCAGTAATAATTCATAAACCATACACAGATCTTGTCCTTTGCTGAGTTTCCGCAGTTTGTGTGTATCATTGATTTTATTTCGTTTTGCAGGAATATGACTTACAAGCAATTAGCACAGATGAAGCACATTTTACCTGAGGCCATAATAATCAAGAAGGTGCTTCTAAGAGATGAGAGTACCTGTTGTATGAAGCCGGACATCCAAATCAACATGAATGCTGAGGGCATTGGAATTAACATGAAAGAGGAGGGTCAAAATGCATATTTGCGCCTGAGAAAAGTTTTCAAAGAAAGACTTGTAGATTTTGTCAGAGCTCATCCAGAGGTACTGATCCAAGTCCTTCATCATAACCTAATTGTTAAAGTTACGTGCTTTGTTTTAAAATGCTCAGTTCAAAGTGACCCAAATGATACTCCAACCTATCAACACTTACTCCAATATTCTTGGTTTCAGACAACTGAGATTTGAGGATAAAATTTTATTGATTTACCAGCTAAAAGAGGGACACCCATGGATAGCCATATAAATTTCTTTCTTTTACTCCAACCTATCAACACTTACTCCAATATACCCAAATGATACTCGTTATTTTCTACTGTTTATTTAAGCCCAAATGCAGAATGATAAAGGGCAAATATGACATTTTTGAAAATTAAATTATCAGGGGCATAGGTGACTTGCTATAGGGTCAATTTAATTTTTCTCATTGAAAGTAAAGCATACAGAACTTTTATCACAAAATAACATTTCACCAAAAAAGGAGAATAGATAACAATATATCATCTGCATTTTATTCTTGACAGGAAAGTGATATACCTGAAGAAGAGTTACCACATCCATTTAACAATTCAAGCAAACTTTTACCCACACCAAAAATTATCAAAGAAAACACTACCGTTGATGAACCACAATCTGTTGTACTCTCCCACATGCCACCATCATTCCATAGACGGTTTTTGCAAAAGGCCGCATTTTGTACACAAAAAAGTCCTTTGCTTAACCCTTCTTCAACCAACTCACCAAATAAATGCGCGACTGCTTCAGAGGCTACACCTGTCAAAAACTGCATTAGTTCTTTAAAGGCTACTCCTGCAAAGCTTGTTTCTACTCCTACAAGGCTAATGGTGTCAACACCAGTGATGAAGACACCTAAGAGGTGTTTGCCAGAAAGAACTGTTGATTCGCCTCCAGAAAAGAGGTCAGAAAGTAAAAGGTCGGCTCGATCTCTTTTATTTATGAGTCCAAATAAGAGCATCAAGGGGAAAGAAAAGCAGGGAGAGAACCAGTTGGTTGAAACAAGTGATGAAGATGGTGTGCTTGATTTCCTACCAAAGTCCCTATTGCAATCTGTAAGGCTCTTTCTTTTCAATTCACCCCAGTAAATTTCTTCGTTTTCAGTAAGTACCAATATATTCTTCTTGACTTACATTACTCATCTAACAGATGCATGGAATACTGAGAATTTGACCTTAGCTCCAATGTCATTTGTTTTCCAGGCCCAAATTGAAATAAAATCAAGCCCAATATGTGGATGTGATTGTTAAATTTGCATGTGGTTATGGAGTGTTTAGTTGTGCTGAAGGGTGGAAAATTGGTCGATATAATATATATTAAGGTTTCAATTTGATAAATAAGAAGATCTGATGTATGTTTTTGTTCTAAAGGTAAAAGAGAAGGAAAAAAAAGTTCTGCTTGAAAAGGAGACGGGTGTTGCTGATGCGATTAGACGACAAAGGATGATAAGATGCTTGCCTAGTACATTTAATACAATTTTACTTACATACCGATCAATGAATAGGTCGGTCATGACCAAGCAGGAGCTCATTCACAAGATAATTGTGAGCAACTCGAAAATTGTCGATAGAGGTACTTGACTTATCAAATCGCATGTTTGTTTGTTTTCCCTCTTACAAGTAATTTCAGAAGCATCATTGAAACTGTGATGAAATCTTTGACCAGTATTTTTTTTGCAATATAACCCTAACTTCGGGTAACTAAGTCCAAGTTATGTTTATCCAATTTAGTCTCCCCCATCCTTACATTTACGCCTGAACAACTGGTAATCCATATAGGATCGTCATTACATTTACTTGAGATTATTGAGTTGGAACTATTTATTGTCCTTTCCTACTCCCTAGTTCAAAATTTTTTAATCTGATGATGAGAGTAATTTGGAAATGCAGATGAAGTTGAAGAACAGCTGAGGTTGTTACAAGAGATCATTCCAGATTGGATATCTGACAGAACGGCACTTGGCAGAGATGTTCTCATCCGGTGAGCACATGAACTACTACTTTGTGTTTCCATTTTCCAAATTGCCTTATATTTATATTCATATTTGTTTGGATGTAGTGTTGATATGCTGTGCTGTCCAGAAGAAATCAGGGAAAGATTAACCAAGGCCAAGTGAAAGGCAAAATACAACTCCTTCGGTACTCAATTTTTCAATTCTTTTAATCTGTTGTGATTGTAATTAATTTTGGGATGGCCCCATTTTGTATTCCTAAGTTGTAATTATAGTTAGGCTCTGATTGTAGTTAGGCTTTGATCCCCTAACCTGGGGATGTTAATTGTAAGTTAGTCACCAGTCATTAATTTTAAGATGTTAAGGCCTTACTATGTGAAAATAATACTGGTATTCATCACCTCTTCTCAGCGTATGGTGTAAAGAGCAATTATTTTCAAATGCGAGTTTTATTTTTTCCTCTTGTTTTTTTAACTCGTTGATTATGGTTTCTTTTATTCTAACAATCTGTGAAGTTTGGTATTTGGCAATTGGCATGAGCATACATTGTCCAATTGGCAAATTCAAAACATTTTGTTTCTGAAAAGTGGCAAATCCGAAAAGTATTCAACAAAAACGTGACAGTATAGTTGCTTTCATGACAACAAATTCTTTGTTGTTTTAGAAGATGGAATCAAAATAATACATTGCAAGCAGCACTATGGCTTGGCTCCTTGGACAAATTAAATAGCAACACATCAAAGGACAGACATTTTCAAGTGAATTCACTTTTTTTATGATAATTTCACATAGTCCCGTAACAAATTATCAGAGAAGGTAACTAAATCATATTCTACTACTGTTTATTACAAGTGTGTTAGTAGTTGAATATTTAAAACATGTGAAAATATTTTTTTAATCCTTAGAAATTCATCCTCCACATTCATCCCTCATGTGTTTGTTTACTTTATTTGGCTTACGTAATTTTTATCATTTTTTCTTTTTGAAACTTTTTATTTTCAAATTAATTTTTTTATTCAATTATATAAACACTCGAATCTAATATATAAATAATTAATTCATTTATATAAATATTTGAATATTTCATACAACTTGTCTCCCTTACATTTTTATTTCTTGAGTCTCTCTTTTCTCCCACACATTTTTATTTTCCAAAACATCTCTCTCTCTTCTCTCATGTTACTATCTTTGATTTTTTTGTCTTTTATGTGTTTTTATTTTCTGAAACTTTTTTCCTCTTATTATTTTTCTTCGTGATAATTTATATAAACATTCGAATTATATATATAAACGTATGAGTACAAAATATAAACACTTAATTCGTTTATATATACACTTGAGTATAGAAGAAAATACAAATACCAGCTTAAAATATATAAACATATGAGTCAGAAATATAAATATATGAATCACTTATATAAATATTTGAATACATAATATAAACACTTAAGTTGAACTCATTAGACTTAAACACGTGAAAGTATATAAACGTATTTTTTATCAAAAATAAAAAATTAATGGACGTAGTTATATTTTTTTGTCAAAAATGAAAAATTAGTTAAATGAATTTTGTGAGAAATTATACTTGAGAGTATTATTAGCCGCTGCCAGTGTGAGTGTATATATCACTTTCCTTGTAAGAAAGACCATATTCGGAGTGCTGTCTGTGGTCCTTGTTGGTTATGAGTCTGTGACAAATAAATCATTAGTTGCTCATAAATCATTATCAAGGGAAGATCAAAATCATGACAGATCAAAGCTCAGTCTCATACGTCGTACCAAGCGTTGAAAATGATAACCTCCATAGTGATTAAAACAGTTTCTTACTTCTTACTACATTCAGATTCATATGGGTAGATGGAGTTTAAAAAATGATATATCGTGATTAATCATGTCATAGTATGTATATTTATTACGTGATGTATCACGTGTGTTGTATAATGTGTATTTTTTCAACTGACATGTCACAGTACATCACATTATGACACGTCACGTAATCATGTGAAATCATGCATCTATTATTTCAAATATTTTTTTAATTTTTAATATAAATATGAAATATATTTTTTACTATATTTTTTTAATATTTTCCAACACTTTACTAAATAAATTTTGTAATTTTTCACAAATTTAAATAATTTTTAATATTTTTCAATGAAAAGATAAAATAAAAAAAATGACACATTATATAGATATCACGTCACGTCACATATTGATACGTCACGAATATGACGTATCTTACATATATCGTGCTATAAACATGACGTATCTCTATTCTATTATTTTTGATACGTCACGTCATCGTGAAAAAATATTTTAATATATATGTCAGGTTTTTATTCACTAGGGATAAATCTCAAAACCTTACCTAAAACGAAGTCTAAAGTCTAAACAACAGTTATCGGCATTGGGCGCGTAATTATCATATATTAAATGCACCGCTACTAAATATGTGGATAATCCGTACTGGATTTAGAATAATAGATTAAAATAAGGAAACTTCTGTACACGTAATCACCCGCTACACAAAACACTTCAAAGGAAAAGTAGCAGAGAAACCTCTCTCGTTTGAAAATAAACTAATAAGCCAGTCTCCTTCCGGTCCCCTTGGAAATCGTAGAGAGTTGACGCCACTTCAGATAAACTGCAAACAGCAAACAGCAAACAGCATGAAACCAGGCAAAGAAATGTCGGTGGCACTGGCGGAGCACCAGAACCAGAAGTGTCGCCGATGGTGGAGATGGCGCGGTGGACGTGCCACCACCTCCGCCGTGATAGGTCTCGTCCTCGTCGTTTTCTCTGGCGCGATGATCCTTAAGTTCACCTCCCGATCTCAGGACGGTGCGCTTAACAGCTCCGATCCTGTTTTAGTCGATCTAACCCTTGTGAAGGATGCAAAGGAGACAGGAGCATGTAAGAAAAGAAGAGATACTCCCCTAATTAGCTAGTTATTTACTTGATTTGTCGTTTTTCCTTTTTTGTGAAAACTTCAATTGGTTTTTGCCTTCACATTATCAGCAATATTAGTTCAGTTACGATGTAAATCATGAAAGGGATCTAATCCTTGTTTCTATATCCAGTATTAAGGTATTAGAATGGAAGATTATGACAGTGTAGTGTAATTATGTCCCCATAAAAGAGTCCCTTTTAGGGACAATTTAAGACTTAATAACCAATCTTGGATCTATGATTATGGTAATTTATATATACACTTGTAATGATGGATCTTTTAGGTTTTACCTAAACTAAAAGCAATATTCTTAATTTTTCATCTTATACCTTACAATTATTCTTTGCTAGTGTGCTTAGATGGAACCCTCCCTGGTTATCATTTTCTGGAGGGATTTGATTCTGGTGCTGATAACTGGTTAATTCACTTAGAGGTATACTCTATCAATTCCATACTCTATACCAATAGCTGACTTGAGGACAGTGCCAGTGTAACAAAATTGAATCCATCAATTAATGTTACATGAGAAAGTACTGATCTTCAAAGGGGGGAAAAAGGAAAAAAAAAAAAAAAGAAGGTCAACAGTAGTGCATTTTTGGTCCCTCAACTATTTATTAGCTTCTGAGCTATTTGTTTAAAAAAAAAAGTGCATCTCAATTAGCTTATGTTAAAAGAAAAATAGAAGAACCCATTAACTAGCTTCTGAATGACTATTTGGTCCCTGAACTATATAATGTAGTACAATCTGCAATGTGGTCCTCAATTAAAGTTTATTGCTTTGTGCTTTTGTATAAATCTTTTGTTTTGGCACTGTTAACTGTAATAAACTGTATTTATAAGGTAGAAAAAGAAATGAAATTGCAGATATGACCCATTTGTTGAAAAAGAAAGAAAAAGAAAAAGAAATGAAATTTTCCCATGATATGACCCGTTTGTTGATTTTCGTTCTTTTTTATGTATTTTTCTCTATTTCTATGAGTGAAAACTATAGGGGGGAGCCTGGTGTAGTGATTTGGAATCATGCAATGCTCGTAAATACACTGAGCTAGGTTCGTCAAAAAGAATGGAGCACCAGATTCCCTTTACAGGCATCTTAAGCAATCTGCCCTCTTATAACCCTGGTAATTATTTTTATTTTTCAGTAGATCTAAAATGAATCCGCCTAAATAAGAAAAGTAAGAGAAATCAAGAGATCTAAGCATATGTTGAAATTTGGTTTTCTGTTGCAGATTTCTTTAACTGGAACAAAGTCAAGATTAGGTATTGTGATGGTGCCTCTTTTTCTGGAGATGTAGAGGAGACAGAACATGTACCATTTTCTTATTCATGAATACAGATAAACTCTAAGAGATGCTATATTTAACTAGAATAAATTAAACATCTGTTCGTTATGTAATCACCATACTTCCATGTTCATCCTTGATGTTTCATAGTCGTGCTTTGGTCCCTGAATTTTAAAATTTATACCAGATTGTCCTTCAAATACTTCGTTATAAAGCTGATTGAAGTTTGTGTATATGGTGTCAGCATATTGAATTGATGACACGGAATA
Source organism: x Bolboschoenoplectus mariqueter (assembly GCA_037678475.1). Lineage (NCBI taxonomy): Eukaryota > Viridiplantae > Streptophyta > Magnoliopsida > Poales > Cyperaceae > x Bolboschoenoplectus > x Bolboschoenoplectus mariqueter. Next base: position 984,820 of record CM075236.1, on the reverse strand, counting down.
TGGAAAGAGTTGATGGCTAATTATGTTAACATTGTTGTCATCAATATATATTCTGCTTGCATATCAACATCACCATTGTAGAGTACCTGGTGTTTATGTCACTATTCATAAGCACGTACAAGGGTTTCCAGTTACTTCTTTTAACATTTTTTTAGGTGGTGAGAATATGAAACTTTGGAAGTTTCACAGATTATCAGCTTAATTTGCTCTTTTAAGTAATTAGCTGGATTTGAAAACCAACTATTTATTGTTAGGGCAGTTGGTTGAAGAGCCATCACCTTTTAGCTTTCACAAAGTATTCCGATGTATGACCTCCTAGTCAAATGTTTACAACCTTTGAAAACCCATGTTTTATCATATATCATGTTTTACCATATATTTCTACAATTGCAAGAGCATCGGTAGCATTGTTGGCGTATCAAAGGATGTAAGGATAATCCAAAATGATTTAGGACCCAGTCTTATGCCAGGCCTGATAATTTAAATTATCAGGGTGTATTTAGGTAGACATGTCTGACATATTGGACCCAGTAGGCTTTACCCTTTTCAAGCTTATGTAAAAATTGATTGTATATGGGATACATGAAACCTGAGCATAAATAATGCATCACCTCTAGTTATTCCTGGATGGATATTAGTTGCTATAGAACTTTCTAATAGTTTGTGTGTGAAATTATATTTTCTTCTTTCTTCTGTAGAATGGGACTACTTTGTATTTTAGAGGCGAACGCATATGGAAGGCTGTTATGGAGGAGCTTTTGCTCAAAGGTCTCGCTACTGCTAGAAAGGTTGGATCACTTAATGTCACACTGCTATGAAAATATTGGAGTACTTCAATAATATCGTTATATTACAGGCACTTCTGACAGGATGCTCTGCTGGAGGGTTGGCCACCTACATACATTGTGACAATTTCAAAGCACTTCTTCCAAATGTAGAGACTGTAAAGTGCATGGCTGATGGTGGTTTTTTTCTTGATGTGTATGTTTTAATTTGACAATTAATGGCCCCTGTTGGTCAAGTCCAGTAGTTTTTCTTCTATTTGGATTATTGTTCTCACCTTAGGTCTTTTTAAGTGGATGATATTTACATCATGATCACCTAAGGCAGGAACATAGATTCTCCAGATAGCAAGTTTTGGTATGCTTCAGTATTTATCTCTTCTTTTTTTTTTTGCCAAAAAATTGCAGGAAAGACATCTCAGGTAAAAGATCGATGCATGAATTCTATAGTGATGTGGTCCAGCTTCAGGTGCCGATTCAATCATTCTTTTCAATTTTCTTTTAGCCCTTGCTTGAATTTTAATGCTCAATAATTACCCAAGCAGTACTGTTGCAGTTTCAGATTATACCAAGTCATCAAACTTGTTTCTATTCTTGTTCTTTGATCTGTAACATAGCCTTTTTGTTTTCTGTCTGTATTAATGTACCCTATTTCTGGTTAATCAAATCATTTCAGGATGTATGGAAAAACCTCCCAAATTGCATCTCCCAGGGGGATGTTGGAAAGGTTTGTTATCCCTCTATTCTATTTTCTAAATATTACTTCATTTTGTATCATAACAAGCTAGATATTACAAGGAATCCTAAAATTCACCTTTTCGGGCCCAAATAAATTTGCATTCAGGCTTGTGACCTGAATGCTAAACGGTCATAGAAAATGTCCTTGTCTGAAATAAATGTGTGACATATAATCCATGTAAGTAGATCATATAACCAGTAATGTGTAGTGGGTTAGGAGAACCATGAATTGGTTAAGGTATTAGTTAACATGTGGCATTGAACAATTTAATTGTCTGTCAGCAGATGCATAATAAAGTAAATGAAAACATGTGCACCATAATTCCTGATTAGAGTATAACACATATATTAAGGAATCCAGACCGAAAATAATCAATTTTAAGCACTAATGTCATTTTGACATCTGCTTAAGCAAACACCAACATTAGTGAAACAACCAGAAAGGACAACTATACCCTCATTGAAGCCTACTTCTAACTACGTAGATTTTAGTAATTGTCTTTCTGATGACTAGGTTTAAACTAGAAAGAGACACCAGATATCATATTATCCAACTATTTCTTATCCCAAGTCAAACACATGCTTAATAATTATGAAGTATATATCTGATCTGTAGTAAGGTCTTTCAATCTTTTTCTTATTCAGTGCTTCTTTCCTGAAGCAATTACAAAGAGCATTAGAACCCCCATTTTTATTCTCAACTCAGCTTATGATTCTTGGCAGGTCAGCTATAATCTTTTTTTTTTCATCCTCTAATTATTTTTATTAAGAAAAAAATTATCTCAAGTTATAATATAAAGTTAAAATTTTCTTATAATTTCAGATAGAAAATGTACTGGCTCCGGATTATTCCGACCCTTCCAATTTGTGGGCCAGCTGCAAATTCGACATCAGAAATTGCAATTCTGACCAACTCAAAATTCTTGAAGGTGCTAAGTTAAATATGTTTTACTTAAATCTCTTTAATAGATGTTGTTCAAAATTCAATTTGTGCTCAAGGAGAGAACAAAATATTACAGGGTTTAGGGCATCACTACTTGATGCCATAAGAGATGATAAGATGAGAAAGGATTGGGGCATTTTTGTGGATTCTTGTTTTGTGCATTGTCAATCTCTGTCGAACATTACATGGCACTCGCCCTTCTATCAACGAATCAATAACAAGGTGAATTTCAAAATTCTTGAAAGAAAAAAGTAAATCATAAGTGCTTGAGGGTATAGGAATATTTAGGCTCATCTTGTGCACCAGTATCAGGTACAGCATCAGTATCTAAGGTCCAATACCAGTTTAAGCAAAGAGGTACCAGTTTAGATATATTTATTTCATAATTGACATGGGCAATTGCTTAATTGTTATTAATCGTGACATGGGTCCGTATCCGTTGTCATTAAAATCTATAGCACAAGATTTACTTTCATAAATTTTAAACTGTAAACCATTCATATTTATCTATACATAATGTTTTTTTATTATATTTTAATGAACTTTACATATCATATACCCAAAAAAAAAAACTGTGTCACAGTTGCATCATAGAAAAAAAGAAGTATGACAACGGATGTAAATCTGTCATGACATGGCTCAAAACTGAAGCTATCCTGCCCTCAATAGTCACCGACAGAGTTAACAACACACAAAAAAAATAATAAAAAAATAACATTTAAAATTATTTTGTGGTTTATTTCTGTATGAGCAGACTATTGCGGAGTCAGTTGGAGATTGGTACTTCCATAGGAGAGAGGTGAAGGATATAGACTGTCCATACCCGTGCAACCCCACATGTGTGAATTAACTAAAAGAAATGGTCTATGAATATATAAATGAAATGAAATGAATGGTTTTTATAAAATTGTTGGTATATCTTGATCTAGACTGTTCAATCACATCACTCGTGCCTTGATGCATCTTCTCGCCATGTAAAATTGTCTACCATTTATTTCAAAGGAAGAAAAGTTTGTCTATCATCCATTAAAGGCCACTTTTGTCGAGTCCTGATTTTATGTTACATAGTATTATATTATATATTGTATGGAATGGATTATAAAAAAAATAATTTAGATTTATTATATATAAATTTTAATATAATTTGATAAATAATATATTATTTTGCATAATATAATATTATAGATATATGTTATGCTGTACAATATAATACAGCATAGAATACAAATCCGACTAAATTGCGTTTTCGTGGTGTAAAGTACAGAAAAGCAACAGTCATCCTGTGATGTTATTTTCCATCATTAGAGTAGTGACATCAGTCACATATACATATATGCTAAAAAGAAAGATAAATTTCATAGAATATTATAATTTGTAATTCTCTGCCGCCGACAAATGCTCTTTCCTTTTTGGGCCCAAGTTCCCATACTCAGTTCTGTCATTCATTCAATAATTCTGTGTTCTGGCCTAGACTAGAGGCAACTATCAAAAAGAAAATAAAAAATGTGGTGTGAATCTGATGTATCTTATATTATTCAATCTGCAATGTCTGTCAAAATTTAAATGATTGACGTGGACAAGGACAACTAAATCTTTTATGAATAAATTTGTCTTAAAAAAAATTAATTTTTTATTTAATGGAAAAAATAATTCGTATGAAAAATTGTAGAATTGAAACTTGAATGGTAGTATTTTGAAAATATTTGAGGTTGAGTGATTTTTATTTTTATTTAAAAAATATTTGTACTAAACAAATAATTTGAACTGAAATCATATTTTTTTTATTATGAAATCATGTGGTTTTATTCGTATGAAATAATTTGTCACCGTGCTTCTCAATTAGTAAGAAAATACAAGATTATGAGTTCATTTTCAACGTCAAACTGATTAGTGATTACATCAATTGTAGTCTCTATCATAATTATTGTTATTATGACACGTAATCTAAACCATTAAACTGAAAAAGATTAACAAGATGATCTCAAACGTTTGATTGTACTAGACAGTTGTTATTAGGAGCTAATATATAAATATCATTATTGATACCATCATCGATATTGATTTGATTATTCATATTAATTGAATTATTAGTAATATTAATAATTTTATTATGCAAATTATTTTATACAGTATTCTTATTACTCAACTTAAATAAGTTATTATTCAGATTAATAATATTCAAATTAAATAATAAAAAAACTGTATAAATTAAATTACATAATAAAATTATTAATATAAATAATAAATTTAATATCTATGATGATTTTTTTTAAATATCTATAATGATATCTTTCTAAAATTTTCCATTGCTATTGCATGTTGTAATTATGCCATAATTAAGTAATGAACATGGCAACAAATGTGGATCCCATCCATTGATGAAGACAACACAGCAGCCACAAAGCAAGCAAAGAAGCACTGCACGTGTCACGGTCACACGTGAAAGTAAAAAGACTAAAAGACTAAAGAGTAATAAGGTGAAAAAGCAAAACTAATGTCCTTCTCTTATTTTTTTTCTTTTTTTGAGCAACCTTCTCTTATTTATTTCTCTGATGGGACAGAGAGAGGATGATGTGTTGAATGGACATTACTTCAATTCTCTCCAGTTGAGAAGGGGAAATTAGAGTTGCTCTCTCTCTGTATTGACTATTGAGGTACTTTTGTGATTATTTAGGTTGGATATCTTTTTAAAGTGTGATAATTATATTTTTTTAGTTGTTTTTTTGATATATTTATATTTTTTAGAAAATATTTATATTTTGTGTTATTAGGATAAAGTTACCCAAGTTATATTTTATTTGTATAATAAAGTTTTTAATTTGAATTTTTTTATAATTATTTAGAAAAGAAAAGGTGATAAACACCTTTTATACTAACTATAAGTACTTATAAATTCATATATAAATAAATTATTTATTTAGTATAAATATTTTTGATGTATAGATAAGATGTGTAAAATATGGGGTGCAAAAATAATTTCTCATTATTTAAATACTTGTATGATCAAAGTCATAATTTTTTTTAATTAACTAGAGTTCACATCTCTTTTTGTAGTATAGTCTGAAAAAAGAAAGAAAGAAAAAAATAGGTTATGTTAGGTGATCTGTTCATATGAAATTTTTGATTGAACAATGTCATCTAATAAATTTGTTTGACCTTAATTAAAATTGAATAGGAGCAAGTAATAGAATCAGAATAAATATCTTCAATCTTCAAAAATATCTCAAGAATTTACATCTTTAATTTTCTAAAAAGTCCATGTTAAATTAGTCAAGACAGGCAGACAAATTCCAAGCACGCTAAGCAAAAAATATCTCAGATCATCTCTTCAAACTTCAAATATTCAACTCATCTATATTCCAAACCAAAACCCCCTCCAGTTTTTGTTGCAACTGGAGAGGATCTGAGCCTAAGAGGGAGGATGCATGGCAGCTTTTCCTCAATGCCAAGTGGGCCCCACACCTCAAATGGCAAGTGCTGTATCACATTCCCCATCCTATGAAATGGAACCACACACACACACACACACACACACACACACACACACACACACTACATGAAAAATTCCAATTCAAAAAGGGGCCCACTGGACAGAATAATAGAGGCCTTGTCTTCCTATCTCCATTTCCAATTGGCACTATTCTATTCCTGGGGGTATCACTATCATATTAAATCACAAGTTCAGTGCCCTTGCTCAACTGAAATAATTTTATCTAATTAGGTTTTTTTTTTAATAATTCAGAGTAATTAATATTTTCTGAAGAATATAGAACTTTTTTTATTTTTTAATATGTCACGTCATTGATGTTTGGGGAGGGAATAATGATTATTTTGATAATCTTGATAATAGGATTTCAGATAAATTTGAAAAATAATTTAAAAATAAAAAATTATATATATTTTTTTTGAATTTATAGATTGATGATATTTCTGTTATTTGATGGTTCGTTAAAGATCATAAAATATGAACGGTTATAAATTGTATAAATTTTGATGGTTTTTAATGAACTACCAAATAAAATTTAAATTCTATGAAATTTGAAAAAAAAAAATCAATCAATAAATGCAAAAATATTTGTACAATTTTTTTTATGATTTTTTTAATGTATTTGAAAATTCATTATTAAGTTATCAAAATAAATATTATCAACTATCAAGTTATCCCTCCCGTGTTTGTTTTTATATGTTTTAATATAGTCTTCTTTCTCATCGCTTTTCAATCAAATGGGGCTTGCGACATATCTCTTTTCTTTTAAAAAAAAGATATATATTATTTGATTTGATGTGTCTAAACTAGAATATAAATTATTTTATGTTTTCTTTTGAATTACTACATAATTAACTATGTTGTTTATTATTATACATATCTTCAGCTGTATTAAAAAGTATTGAATGTGTCCAAATTATTTTATTTTCAAATTAAAATTTATTTAACTCAAGCAAAAAAAATATATCCGTTGTAAAAATATATCGCTTTTCTAAATATATCATTGGCGAGAGCAAAACTAGTGTGTCTCTAGAAGTACGGAGCTCTTCAGTGCTCTTAACTAAAAAAATATATCAAATCGATTTCAAACGAAAAATCTAAATTACTCAATAAATTTTCATATCAAAATCTTGTACGATATTGAAATTTTCTATTTTTAGATTTTTTTAAAGATGATTCTAATAATAATAGTAATAAAATAATAAATTTTTACATATAAAAATAGACCATTTTCATAAATATGAAACAAATAATTAAAAACTCTAAAAAATAAAATTTTAATATCCTACAAAAATTTGATATAAAAAATTTATTAAACAACATGAATTTGTCGTTTAAAGTCGATTCGACATATTTTGAGTAAAAACATTGAGGAATCCGATACTCCTAAGAGCATGTTAACTTTACTCCGTTGGCAAACCTTCAAGTTTAACTCGAGAAAAAAAATAATAAAATTGTAAAATATTTAAAAACAAAGTGTTATTGTTGATCGAGATAGGCAAATGAATTCATTCATTGACCCCACCAACCCCCCCCCCCCCCCCACACACACACACACACAAAAAGAAAAAACACAAACACACCCACTTGTGGGATCGATTATAAGACACATACCACTATTTCTCGAGGCCGAGACAAAATAAATAAATGAGAAGCTTCAAAAATTTCATTTTCTCTCAACAGTCAAAAGTTCACATGATATCCATTTGTGAGATCTAAAATTGATTCACACCATTTACCATTTCTGGTGCTCCAGTTGTTAGAAATTAACTGAAACTAAAGCTAACTGGATTATGTAAGGATGCATCTTTAATTTGTTTCTTTGAAAGCAAATCTAGAACTAAATTGATCCGTTTTGTCTACAAACTCAGATGAAAAGTGATAATTGTATTCACTATTCACTTTTTTTTATCTATACTTCAAATATATTCATATATATATATATATATATATTTTTTAAATATTTATGCTTAATAGCAAAAGTGTTTATATTTTGTATTGATAGGATTAAAAATTTTAAAACATATACACTAAACTATTCAATATAATTTTTTACTTTAATTTTTATATGATCATTCAGAAAATAAAAAATAAAAAATACTTTACATACTAGATATAAATATTTTCGATAATAAATATAAATAACAGTTGAATTAAATATGAATACTTTTGAAATACAAATAAAGAATATGAAATTTGAAGTGCAATAATAATCTCTCTTACATTAATATTACATTAATATTAGTAACTGGATGCAATTTTAACACCGACATTCGAACAAATTAAATAAATACATTTCAGGCAACTTTGCTGTATCTATTGATTTTAACGCCAATAGAAGCTCATATTTATTTCTGTAATTCATTAAATCATTTTCAGACTATACAAATTTTAAGGGGTTATATATGATTTTCTAGATGAATAAATATTGAAGGTAAATTCGTCTGTGAAATATCATATTTCAGGCACCAAGTAATTAATAACATTTCTCATCAATAAATAGTAATATGGCATTTAGGCAGATATTTTGGTATGATAAACAACACTTGAAAAGTTGAAACTTTGAATAACAATCAGTCAACGAAGAAATCAGAGATCACAGCTAAAACTCTGACAATTGCCGAATGGTTGTTTTATTCCAAAAAATTTTCCAATCATAAATTGACTAAAGAATTATAGAAAACAAACAATGCCCATGACTCAATTATGTAGGTGGAAGAAATTACATGTGATGACATTCAATACCCATTTTTTTTTTCTTGAATGAGTTTGTTTATTCACACCTTCCATGCCTAAGAAATCAAAAGGAGGCTACTACCATTGTTCCTTTTCTTGCATAGACTTAACCTATGGACCAGTATACAATCAATCAGAAAAAGGAATTGTTGCAAGTTGCAACCATGCTACCCATACTGCCAAGATATTGCACTTTGCCCCCAGAACTTTTTAGCTTCTAAAAATTGCCCCTTGAACCACCCTCATTTGGAGGAAACCAAAGGAGGTCATGAATTCTAAACTAAAAAACAAGGGAAAAAATTGTTTACAACATAAAAAGAACTTCAGGCAGCAATTATCAAAAGCTGAGTTCTCAGGTGCCAAAGTGCAATCTCAGGATAATATCCTATCCACTCACCAATCTTTAATTATAGGATAATAAGTAAAAATGGAACTAAAAGTTTAATTTCCATGACAAAACCAGCTCATGACAACTCAAGTGCATAACACAAGCTCCAGCTTATCTTCCATGTCAGCACTATCGGCAATCCGGCCGGACCCACGTCCCATCTTACTAAAAGACCCCATTGCACTGGAAATTCCTTTAAAACTACTACTTCCGCCACCTTCACTTAAATTGTGGGACCGGCTTTTCAACCTCCTCACACTAGGTCTCGGTGAATTAGTCTTCTCTGCATCCTCAGATATAATGTTGCAATTTGATTTGGGTTTTGCTACGACTAACTTTGAAATGGTGCTACGACAGAAGGGGCAAGTTGGGGATGTGAGACAAAGTGTAGATGGATTGGGTTTGCTATGGCAACAGAGGGAAAGTGTGCATGCTGCACACATTTGGTGTGCACAATCACGAACTTCTATTGTGCACCCCCGCTCAAAGCATATGCTACAGAGCTCAGATTCACTTCCCTGTACAGCATTAGTAACAATTTAGATACTCAATAGGATGCAAGAAATTACAAATTGCAAAATTATATTGTATCAATTTGTAAATCTTACAGAATAAATCTAAATACACACCACACATGCGCCCTTATGCAATGTTATGTAGCGAAAGTCATCTTGTTTGTTTCAGTACTTTTCTCTTGTTGATTTTTGTAGGGGCTTCAGCTAGTTTTATAATTTCCTCCCATTTAATCCTTTAGGTGTTCTTCTGAAGTGACCCAAAAGTAAAAAAAAAACGGGGGGTGGGGGTGGGGGGGGGGGGGGGGGTATATACCTCAGAAGTTGTATCTTCAGATCCGTCCTCTGACAATGATGGGGAAGGACATGAAAACTTGGCCCCTCTCAAAATTTTCTTCTCTCTTTCCAAATTTGCCTCCATTAGTGCTGCCTCTAGAAGCTCCTTTGCATCGTCATTTAATTCACTTATGAATTTCAATGGAGATGGCCAGACCAACGGTTCGGCTGAAGAAGGGTTTAATAGAGCTGCACATGCACCATGGTTCCTTTTCAAGGCAATAGCATATGGTATTCTCCTGTAGAAATTACAAGAGAATTTTGAGTTTGTATTACTGAGTTAAATAGTTCCAGGAGTATCAATAACATTAATCAACTTTTTCATAATGAAGGGTTTTTTTTTGAGCCAAACATTGATACCTTACCAAACATCGTGACATGACATCAGTATGTTCCTCCTATTGTCAACATATAATTAATTTTTTTCACAAAAGCATCTGATACCAAATTAGTGTGCCAACAAGCAAGTACCAGGATCAATTTACTTTTGTCATAAAAAACAGAAGGTCTCATTTAAGAAATGACAAATATTGTAGGCAAAAGAAGGGATAAAAAGGATCAATACCCTGCTGAGTCTCTCTGTAATCTGTCGGCACCCCAAGCTAATAATTCACGCACACAATCAACCCAAGCTCCCCTGGCCGCTAAATGTAGAGGCGTGCTACCAGGAAACCTAAAATCCCAAACTAAATTTAGAAATTGAAAATTCAAATTGAAACCACAAGATAAAGAAAATCAAGAATTTGAAAACATACCCGTATAGCCCGGTCGGAGAAGAGACGATAGCACCATTATCAAGTAATATGTGAACTGCATTGGCGCGACCTTGCCGGGATGCTAAATGTAATGGTGTTGCACCATTGTCATCTTTTAAATTGACAAATCTAGCAAATCCCCTATTATTATTACCAAATTTAGTCAACCATCTGAACTAATCAATAAAGATTTAATCTTTTTTTGAGATTACATTAAAGATTAATTGAGCACAATATAAAAATTGAATTATTAAATGAGTGAATTATCATCTATAGTACCAAGATTGTGCAACTGGACTAGACTGAGCAGCTGATAAAATGGCTTTCAAGCAATCGGTATGGCCATAGTACGCCGCGTGATGTAAACATGTTCTTCCATTTAAAGAATCAAACATCAAGATCTGAAACAACAACCAAATCAGATAAAATGTTGAAGAAAATATTTATGAATAAAAAATAAAGAAAAGAAAAGGAAAAAAACATTGCTCACATTTGCCCCTGCTTCCAGTAGCTTGTTCACACACTCTATCTTTCCATGCATTGCCGCGAGCATCAATGGAGTCTGTGAAAGAACAAGTTCAATATAAATCAGAAAAGGAATGATATATAATTTCAAAACAAGATCAAACTTCTTTTTCTTTTATCGATTACCTGTTTATTCCGATTTAATAAGTCAGGATTAAGTGAATGATCCAGTAACATCGAAAGCAACTGCAATCAAAACAAAGAGAGAAAAAAAGTAAAAATAAGGTCAAGATTGAAACATAAACATCAAATCTCAACTAAACTCCGAATTTCAAAAACACTCCAAGCGCGGAAAAGGAAATCTCCTCTCCTCTCCACACGAACCTCTAAGTGTCCATTGACAGCAGCAATGTGAAGAGGAGAGAGGCGTCCGTACGGCGTGCACCGGTGTACGAGGTCTCGGTCCACGGAGAGAGCGTCACGCACCGCGTCCACGTCCCCGGCCTGGAGCGATCGGAAGAACTCGAGCTCATCGCTGGACCTCGCGCAGCTGATGCCATGCCCCATGGCGCCTCTAACTAGGAGCTTGATCCGTACAGTTACGGCGCACGATAAAAAGGGGGAGGGGACAGGCGCTAATGTGCGCCGCCCGGGTGGTGAGAGAGAGCGGGAGGTGGGAAGCGTGTTTGATAAAAAGAGGGAGGGAAGGAGGAAGGATTCGCACAAAGGTGGAGAGTAGAGAGAAAAGTGGAAGGTGAGTGTTAGTTATATTTTTTTTACGTGTGTAGTTGTGTGAGCCGAGTTCTTCTGCCTTTTTTTTTTCTTCTGACACTGGGTTTTATAATTTTTCTAGGATTTTTGCGTATGTGCCCTTGGGAGATTTTTTATTTTGTTCCAGTCCGTTTTCACATTGGAGAGTGCTTTTAGCTAGGTACTAATTTACCTTAAATTTTTTTTATAAAAGATGAGAATGTAAATTATCTAACTTCTCAGCTTAATTGAGAGAGAAACAATATAAAAATGAAAAAGATCAAGATGTAGATATTATTCGCTTCTCATCCTAGTATGAGAAGCAACGTTTACTTCTCAGCTTGAGATGTAAACATCAGTTAAATGGTTGATTGATTGAGGATATTAATTTTGACTATTTAGTGCAGTTGAATTTATGATGTAACATCTTACACTTGAAAAATCAACCATATCAATTTTCACATGGATAATAGGCAACTTTTTTAAATAAAAAAAATCAATAATATCGATTCTACTGTTATTTTTTTTTAGTATATCTCAAAATAAAATGTGAAAGACCAAAATATATGTGTGTACCAAAAAATATCAATTCTTCCTCTATTGGAAAAGCTAGAATATTTTTTGGACCTCCAAATTATAAGAATAAATACTCATACATGCATCTACATGGACTAAGAATATTTTTACTCGCATGTGGTATGTAAAAACTTTAATTTAGAGGACCAGAAAGAAAAATTGAAGCTTCATTGAACATAGCAGGACCTAGCTAATAAATTAAAATTCAGATATATTTTGTAGATATAAGTTTTTTCAATAAAAATAAATTTATAATTATTACTAAAAGTAATTTTATTAAGACATAAATCATAAATTTTATTACGTCTAACCGTTCAAATTTATCATGTATTGTGTTAATTTTAGTAAAACAAATTTAATGGTTGTATTGTTTCTTAATTACATCATAGATTTCTTTTTTTTGGAGATAAAAAGTTAACATCATAAATTTCAATTTTAAGACATCATTAATTGTTTACGCCTCAATTAGTTAGTTGAGATGTAAACATTGTTTAAATCTGAAGATGATAATTAAACATTATTTATTACCTCTTTTAAATATTCATAAGAGATTGGTTTTATTTAATTAGATATAATTAGTCTGTATGTTGCTTTATAAATATTAAATTATGTGCATGTTATATGTTGACAATATTTAATTCCCACAAAGTTGTTGCTTATGTTCTACCATCATCAATTCATCCTGGTGTAATTCTCACATTTTTCAGGGATAGTTACGTAAAAGTTGTCTTTGTTTTCCCATTAATTGGTATTAACTTAAACATCAATTAACCTCAACTAATTAATTGATGTTAGTTAGATTACCACTCTAATTAATTATGAATTATGACCAAGGTTATTGATGCTCACAAAAGAAAATTAAATAATATTGAATGTTGTTAACATAACTTTTGCAAGTGAGTATTATTATTGACAAATTAAGAAAACAATTAAAAAGTTCATGAGTTTAATTTGACATGAATCTAAGTATGGATGCATCATTACGCAAGAGATAAATGCTCCTTATGTGGGACCTAGGTCATTGTTTTTTTTTTCTTTTTATTTTAATTGAATTACACCATGCTTTTTTTAAGATTAAAAGTGAGATCAAATATAACAATCATGCACAAAAAAAGTACTAATGAAATAGTGAATTGATAAAGAAAGGCAAATCAACCATAAATTTAGTACAGTGGTGATATGTCTCGTAATTTTATAAAAAGATGAAGGTTCAAATTTTACAAGAGAAAAATGTTGGAATTAACGGAAGTTCTTATTTTAAAAGAAAAGATAAAGAAAGGAAATATTTGGGAGAAATCATTGTTGATATCGTCATCGATACTGACTTTATTATTCATGTAAAATGAGTTATTATTTATGTTAACGATTTTATTATGTAATTTATTTTGTACAGTACTTTATTATTTAATTCAAATATTATTAATGTGAATAATAATTCATTTAAGTTGAGCAGTAAAAATACTCTATAAATAAATTATATAATAAAATCACGGATCAATAATGATATATATATATATATATATATATATATATATATATATATTATGTCTCATAAAAAAAAATTTCTACTAGTTACATCAACAACACTGTAGTAGCATTGGTGAATCATAGTCAACTGAAATAAATAAATAAATAAATGAACATATATATATATAAAAGATGATGTAATAGCAACAATAATTAATTATAATGATAATAAAATATTATTATTGAATATCTACACATGAATAATAATATGTGTCGTTGTTAGCTAGAATGATGATATCATTACAAATATAATAAGCAGTGTTCAAAACACAAAAAAAAAATGTAAAGCAAGTTAAACAAAAATGGCGGATCAAGAAAGCACAACAAATGATTCAATAAAATACAAAAAAGTAAGGTTGAATATATTAATAATCTTTAACAAAATATTAAATAATATTTAAATTATATAAAATTTATTTTAATTTTTTTTTCAAATTTATTTGAAAATTTATTGTCAAAATAACGTGAATGTGAATGTGATCCTTCAAAGTAAATTAAAGGAAATTAGAACACTTAACGTACAATGACTATAAAATTTGATTCGATTGCAACAATCGACCAATCAAAAACACTAAATGTGATCTAACATATTAAATTTTGTTAAAACCAAATCTTACATTTTTTTTTAATTTTCTACTTATTTTAGATAGGCTAAAAACTATTAAATTTGAAAATTCTACGCTAAAAAGTTTATTAAATTTAATTTCTAATAAAATTTTTAACATGTAAATTATATTAAATGATTCAGATCAGCGATCAAAACTGTGAAAGCGAGATTTAATCAGAATTGTAGCGAAATTGGTTTATTAAACCGAAATTAATTGCATGAAACCAAATCTTGTATACATACTTGTAATAACTTCTTGATGTTTCTCTCTTTCTGAGGCCAAAAACTTATTTCTCGAAAAAAAACAACAATGATATTTTAACCACCAAGTACTATCTCTTGATGAGATTTTGGTAACATACTAAAAAGATAAATAAATAAATCGTCGTTTGTGCCATTTGTTTTTTTTTTTTTTTTACTTCCTCAGATGGTGATGTTATCCCTACAAAAAGGGATGCTGTTTTCAACGACTATTTACGATTACAGCGAGGCAACAACAACAGCTGGATATTTTTTAAGTAGCCAGCCAATAGGAGCGTTGATTACAAGTCCCGTGGAAGTAAATTTCTTTGGTGCAAATTGACGCTCTCTTCGGGTGAATTTATGACTAGTTTAATCTACGCCTTCTATCTTTCTTTAATTGACGAATGGTAAGTGCACTATTATTTTTTTGGTATTTTTGTACTATTTCTCACGCAACTCGGATCTCAGGAGCGGTCGCTCTGACCTATGCATGATGTTCTTCGATTGCTAACAGCAATAAAGAAATTTTAAATTAGAAATGATAACGGTCACCAAATTTGCGCCTCTGCTAACATCTCCGAACAAATTGCAAGATTTAATTGAAGTATCAAGTGCATTTTTTAGTGAAAAATAAATAAAGGGGGATGTAGCTTAACTATAATATAATTACTTAAGTATTTCATAAAATATAATTAGTTCTGATCTTTTTGAGTATTGTATTTGAGATTGAAAAAATGTTTTTTTTTACCATTTTTTTCTCCTATGAAGTTGATATATTTTTAAATATTACTTCATTAATTGCCCCAACACATGGTAAAAGAGAACAATTCAAAGAGAGAGTAGATCAATTTGTCAGATAGGAGAAAATTAAGCTAATTGAAAGGTCATTTATATGAATATGATAAAATGATTCTAAATTCTTGGTCAATGTTATTCCTGTCATTGATCTCGGAATAAAAAAAAATTGTTTATTTTTTTCCGGGTTAGGGGCAAGATTTTTTCACTTAAAAAGATCCAAGAAAAAATAAAAATAATTGAGCATTACAAGCACTAAAAAAATGTAAACTTTACCCAAAAAAAAAACAGCGAAAAAATGTTCTCTGTGTGAGAGTTCGTAGATTCGAAATTCAAATGAAGATCTTTTATAGATATTTAAAATTAAATAATTTAGACTTTCATTCTTATCTAAAAACAGCTAATAATTATTACCAAAAAGCAAAACCATTCAAAAAACAAATTAGTGTAGGTAATGACCAAAGAAAAATTAAACTTTCAACCTCTCTGTATGAAGCACATGTCTTGACTACTTTGCTAAACCACAAAAATTATAACATTTTTTTTTTGTACGAGTTAACACGTAAAAAAAAAATAATAAATAATCGAAATGGAGCGTTCATGCCTTGACCAGTGGAATTGCTTTCCTCTTTGAATAATCCTAATGGAACCTTCATGCCTTAATTACTGATTTGTTTTTTTTTTCTTTTTTTTTTGTGCAATTGGTATGATATTTTGCTTCTCAAATTCAACTATTTCAGAGTAAAGTTAGGGTGAACTTATCAAAGTCATTGATAAATTTAACTAAAAAAATTATCGAATCGATTTCAAACAATAAATCTAAATTGCTCAATAAATTATTAAAATCTCGTAGGATATCGAATTTTTCTATTTTTAGAATTTTCTGACATATTTTTTCGAATTTTAAAAAATAATCCTAAAATAATGAATATTTTGCACATGAGATATGCCATTTTGAAAAATCTGAAAAAAATAATTAAAAACTCTAAAAATAAAAAAATTGATATGAAAAATTTATTGAGTAATTTAAATTTAGCGTTTAAAATCGATTGGATAGATTTTGAATTAAACTCACTAATTCTCCTGATGAGTTTAAGTTTAGCTTTACTCAATATTTTATATAGACTCCACTAAGAATTGATATGATATTTTCCTTTTCAAATTCAAATATTTTGTATAACTGACGCTACGTACACTAAAAATGGTAGACAAGAGAGAAGGCCCACGGGCTTACATGCGGGCCAATAGATCAGGCCCATGGGCCTTTGAGAAAAAAAAACAAGAATAAGAAAAGAACAAGAGAACTCAAAATAGCGAGTTTGAGAAGAGAGAAAAGGGAGCAAAGAGGAAAAGAGAAAATGAGCGGAGTCGCCAGAAAATTCGGTGGCGGGAAATCAGCGACGGGTACACCGTCTCTCGCTTGGTCGTCGGTCGTGGTTGTCGCATCTCTCCTCGCCGGAGCCTCCATTGTGCACAGCATCTACAAACCAGATCTGGTTAGTGCTGAATCGTCTCTATTCTTCGCTTCTTTTCTATGCACGTGAGCTGCTCGACGAAATGCCTCAGTGAACCTGTATTCCCTTTTCTTTTGTTTTGTATAACGTCACTAACATGGGCAAGCTTGAATTGATCATCACTAACATGGGCAAGCCTGAATTGTTCCTAAAATGTTCGACAAAATGCGTATCATCTGTTTGAAAAAATGTCGGTTATGCTTGTTACAGACTTTGCCACCAGTGGAGAGTGTAGAGAAGGGCAGTGGGATGGAGCAAGATAAAGAGAATTCTGGTGGCAGTTAGTTTGTGTCAGCTTAAATTAAATAAATTTACTGTTCTTATTTTCCTTCGTATATTATTTCCTTGTGCAAGTTCTTTGTTTGCAGTTGATCGATTGGAAAATGCCTATTTTATGTAAACACATACCGGGTTTTGTTATGAATTATCAATGTACTTATATGATGGAAATATGAAAAGAGGTTTTGTTTGCTTATACTGGTTGTGCCTGATATTAGCTTCTTTTGGTATAGACAGTCTTATGCAGAATCTTGAAAGTCAAATCGTTGACATATTTTTCCAATGTTTTTTTGCATAAGCATACGAAAGTTCAGCTTCCAATTTTGGCATCTCAGTACTGTTTGGATTGGACGGTACCAAATTCAGGTACCAGATTTCTTTTTAACATGCTAATTTTACTGAAGGAACTTCTGGTATAAATATATATTCGGTTATTTTTGTTTGGTAGATAGCTTGCACTGTGGCTGTCAACCTTATTTTGTTATATGTCTGTTTCTGTTCCGTTTGAATATTTTTAATTGTTCTAAGAAGATGTTGCTTGAACTTTGACGCATGTTCATGAAACTTTGTCATTGGTGCATCTGTTTAGTAAATGTAGTTTATTAATCTGTCAACCATAATTGATCCAATCTGTTTGTATTACCATGTTGAACATTATTTAGCACGAGCTGATTAGAAAAAGTCTATTTCTAGATGCAATGCACAATGGATGCAGTCAATAATATATATTTGAGCAAAATTTGATTTGCTTATTTTAAAGCATGTTATTATGAACAATCTAATTATACTTGTGTGGTTTCTTGAGGCTTGATACTAAAAGAAACAAACCAAACAAAAGCTTCATTTAGTATGCCTAAAATTCTACAAATATACTTCTACAATGTTTTGGATTTGAAAATTGACATAAAAGGTATACATTAGTGTGATCAAGTTTTTCGTTCATATAAAATATGATGGTTTAAGCATGACCTTATATGTGATTGCCATAATAGTTCTGAATCATAAGCTACTTAAGAAAATTATTTCTATATGTAATGTATTATAACTTATAAATGTAGTTCAGCATTATATATTTAAACTAATTTTTTTTTGTAGTGAAGGCGCCCTGAGGCCAAATTCATGAATCAAAAGTCATTGTACAACAAATTTAGATATCTTTAGCTTAATTGTAAACCTGAACTATTCCTAATTACTAAAGTCTAGCATCACAAACAAAGGTAAAGATAGCAGAAATTAGAAAGATGCAGTAACTTCAAAGGAAATAAAAAGAAGGCACTCCAAGATGCATTGCTGGAGATACAAGTAACATTTTAGCCTTTACCTAAAATTCAATTTGAACAAAATATATCCCCATTCCCCTTTGCCTAGAATCCATGCATTATCTGTAAAAACTGTTAGACCCCCTTGGTTGGTGCTTTCTTCCAAATTCCACATCTGTGACATAGTAAGCATCGAATTGAGGCTGTTGTTGCCTTCTTCTTCTTTCTAAAATGCTCTCCTGTCTGAAATACCAGATAGCAAAAAAGACAGAGGCAATCATAGAAAATTCTGGTTGGGGTACTGTTGCTGACATTAACTCCAGAAGTGTTACAACTATACCTAGAAATTCTGTCAGAGCAGATGGCAAATGGAGAAGCATACCATACTGCCTGATTTGGCTGCAAGTGAAGAACAGATTGAAACTCTGTTTCAGGCCTCTGCTCATACTGACTGCGTGCCGAGTTTAAACCTGCTATTTTGGAGGCAAGTTTCAGTGCTGTCGGCAGAGCATTTACACGTAATTTGAATTATATGTTTAAACTCAATGATTAGACATGTTTGGATTATCATGAATCTGACTTTGTGCAATTTTTTTTAGGAAGAACTGAAGCAAATCTTTGCAATCTTTGAGTTGTTAGTATAAAGAATGACGGCTCCAATTAGAATGCATAACATACTGTAAATTTACTTGAGCAATATTTCGGATACAAAATATGGCATACTATGTACGAATTAGCGTTATTCAATTGTACATATAAAAAGTGTATGGTTGAAGTGCATCTATTAAACTATTTATTGGTTAATTTCTTTCCTATCATAAACTAGTTAATAAATGCAATTTTTTTATACGTTGTAAATGTAGTTTTAGTAAAGATATATGTACCTAATTTGATCTGATACATTCGAATTAGTCTAATATATAATCATCGAAATTTTTTAAAAACAATTTAAGTTTTTATATTAATAGTTTTGATGGAGCACGAAAAAAAAAGACTTTGGTGTGATCTGCATAAATTAGTTTGATTATAGTGCTGTTTATGTAGAATATAATATCTGAAGCGTATTTGTTATCCATAAAGTCATATTTAGAAGTGAAGCAATCAGATATGGAGTAAAATTAAAAATAGATGGGTAATTCTTCTTATCACTTTCACAAGCCACTGATACCTGAATAAGAGTTATTCTCCACTTTATTCCGTTATCAAGCATAATCAAAAGAAGAATTATTTCGTATTAGGTCATCTAATATACTAGCCTTTAGATTCTAACATGCTTTTAAATTTGCTATCTAGCCACCATGAGGTTCCAAATGAGGTCAACCTGAAAGCTCCAATAAACCCTTGAACAAGAAAAATTCAAAGTAGACTGCGTCCTGATTTATTTATGATATTCAAATCAGAAAAGCATTGGTTGACCCTGCTTCTAGAAGTATAATTCAAGCAGGAAAATAATACCAATTCAACTAGCGCAATTCAAGGTTTTAACAATTAAAAGGTTTTTCAACAAAGCTATTATATTTTTTTTCCTCCTTTCTTGATTAATCTAGACATGATGTTAAAAATTAGTTAACATTAACAAGCCACAATGTAAATTAAAAAAAAAATAAAGATGATGAAACCATTAAAATTAACTTCCCGTAGCAGCATCAAGCCACTCTTTTTAAATTTATATTAAGGTATCTCCCCCAAACTGTATGTTCTACATATTTTAGACCGATCTGCTCCATTCGCCATCATCAATAGCAGATCCTAAAATCCAAACTAAATACAAAATTAACAGGAAACAACAACATACAACGTTTCATGGCCAACATAGCATCATCGAGTAAAACTCCATTATCAGAAAGTAGGATTGTAATATCCTCCCATTGGATGGTACCCCATGGGCATACCGTAAGGCAGTGCTGGGTTTTGCATATACCCATACCCGTTATTACTCAATTTATTCAAGCTGGCCTGTCCCTGCATGCCAGTCTGCTGGTACTGCTGCCACATCATCTGTTCTTGCACTAACAAGTGCTGCTTCTTTTCTACCTCTGCCATCTGCACGTATGCTGGTGGCGGCACACTCAACGAGGCAGCAAACGGATCACCTCCAACTGTCTGAACTGTACCGTCAGGAGCTGGGAGAGCCAGAATTTGGTTTTTTGCTTGTGCCGGACCTGGCAAGGCAACACTACTTGCACTGCCTACCGACCCAACCTGGCCACTAACATGCTGACGAACAATTCCTTGGTCATACATACCATTAAGCAATAACGGGTCGAGCCCACCACCCATAGCGGCCTTCTGCTTAGAGAGGTTGCTAGCTGTCTCAACCAGAGCTAGTTCCCAATCGGCCTTGCCAGGATCAGCAGCTGGTGTCTGCCAAGCTGATGTCACTTCATCTTTATCTGATGGGAAGGCCTCCCATTCACCTTTTGTACCTGCTGGTGGACCTGAGAAAAGAGCCAGAGCAAGTTTGTTTCCTTGTTCATCGGCTGTGTTATTGTCTTCTCTGAGGTCAACCAAAGCAGGCTGTTGCGCTGGTGCTGCTGGTGCTGGTTGAGGAGCTGGGGTTGGATTCTTAACCTCAGGCTCAACCTTAACGGGTTCAGGTTCAGGTTTTGGTTCGGGTGCGGGGAGTGCTTTGATGCTGTTCATATCTGGCTCCTGTGACTCCTCAGTCTTGGGCTCAGGCTTCGATTCTTTTGGTGGACTCTTGGCCCTCTTCGCCCGGTCACGTACGAACTCCTCCAAAGATTCTAATAGTTTCTCAGTGATACGTTGTACCTCAGGGTATTCTGATGAGCGGGCCACTCCCACATCCTTGCACCATGCATAAAAGGCAATCAGCTCATCTATCTGTTTGGCCACACTGACATGTGCCTCAAAAGCCTTAACACAATCCTGATAATCCATGTCAAAAAATCTATCTAGAAGCACTGCTAAGACCTCACAAATATCTGCATAAATTTGGAAGCTGTCTTTTATTATAGGATACAGAGAGATCAGAACTAATCGGTTGTGCTTGGCAGCACCAGTGGGGCGGCATGCAAGAAAACGGTCGAGAAGTTGCTGAAGCTGGTGCATTCGACCAATGAGTCTCTCAGGCTTCATATCTCGTACTGGGGTCAGTGCACGGACACCATTACTGGTACTGCCACCACGTCTTTCATCAATAGGGGAACGATGGTATGGATCTGTTGTGTTGGGGTCTGAATAGTTATCATCCCAGCGGTCCTTTGGCGATCGTTGATGGGACCCACTATTAGAACGAGTAGAGGTCTTAGTATCGTACTGGAGGAACTCAAGCCGCTGGTCAAGGAAGAGGGAGTAGGTGCGTACGAAGGTCGACTGATCCCATGAAGCTGAGTGGGCTTCATCACGGAAGTCCGACAGGTTCAGAAGGCGGGTTCCACGCCGAGTTGCATACAGGATTTCCTGGTGATGTTTAAAAGAATGGTTAGTCAGATAATCAATTGATATGTGATTTCAGTATCTTCCAGTTAGCATGCACTATTTGTCTGTATATCAAGGACAGACCATAGGTAATATACATTTTTTATAGTGTGTAAAGAGAATAGTAAAAAGGAATTTCAAACTTTCAATTTCCCCATTTTGTTTTCTCGTACTTCATCACAAAAGTTGCCCTTGTTCTAAAGTTAGCACAAAAGTATAATAATAGTTATTAATAGAGAACTTCATTGTATAAAAATATTCACACAGCTTTGTTGCTATTTTATAGTAAAACCCAAAATGGGGGAAACTAAGCGCTATTTACTTAAAAAACAGTTAACTAATTCGATCTATGAAAACTAAATGCACAAACTCCTACAACACAAACGTACACTCCTAAAAAAGGAACAGCAATTCAAAATCAGTAATCATCATTTCCAAATTTAACCCAAATTTAGGATTCACAAGAGGATACAAAAAAAACACAGCAACTTTACCTGACGAAAAGTAGCAGTGCCATCTGCAATGAGCCGGTGAACCAGCGACAGCGACTTCACCGCCACAACCCAATCACGGGTGCGGGAAATGCGGCGAGAGATGGCTGCCACGCAACTGGCGATATGCATGGGGGACGCTGAGGTGAGGGATAGGATTTCTCTGATGTGGCGGTCCTCTGCTGGCTCAGCATCATGGCTAGTCACCTTCACCACCAGCACATCGATCTCAGGTGCCGAGCTAGTAGATGACACCTTTGCAATGCTTATGCTCGTTTGATCCTTTATTGCCCCAAGTGCACTCCTTATTCCCGACATTGTTTACCAGATTTGGTTCTTTTTACTCAATCTATTTCACTAGGAAAAGAATAATTTGTTAGACTAAGATATTTTTAGAATGCTAATTTTGTGGCATGTATATATATATATTTTCATAATTTAGGCTGTGTATTAGGTCGAGATTTAAGAGAATTAGTAGGATTTCCTACTCGAAGGCAACCGATGCATTTTTGTTAATACAAGTAGAAGAGCAATAAGAGGGGAACCAATTCACAAGCTCAACCGTGTGCTGTTATCTTTTCTAGTAGGTTGTTGTACCAGAAACTCTAATCAGCAACTTGCTACACGAACCGCCACAGCATGAGCGCCGCTGGAGACCATATCAGAACCCTTTCTCTCTTTCTTCCTTTCTTTCTTTCCTTCTTTCTTACCTCTTGATAGCTAATAGATCTAATCCTAACAAATCCACAAACTGAACATCAAAACAGCAGAGATAGCACAACCCGAGAGACACTTAGAATGTAGATCTGACAAAAAAGTAGAAACATAGATAGACAAAATTTCTCACCGATCAAAAGTATGTAGCTCGCAATTTCGTCGATGGCGCTCGCCTCGTTGGATCAAAACTCACAGCTCCTTGTTGACTCAGTTGACTTGAGCTCTCCGCTTCAGATCAACTTGTATCTCTCCGAAGAACAAAAACAAAAAAGGCAAAGAAAAAGAAAAGAAGAAATTCGATACGATCGTAGGTAGATCGGACAGGAGCGGTGTTGCAAGAGAGCAAATCTAGGAGAATATAACAAAAAGACAGACAGAGAAAGCGAGAAACGGGCGGATATACCAGGAAGAAAGAGAGAGAGAGAGAGAGCGAGAGAGAGAGAAGAAAGAGAGGAGAGAGTAAAGAGGAAAGGGAAGAAGAGAGAACCGGAGATGTGGAAACGCTTTTCCCGCCGTTCACGACAGAGTCGCATTAGTACATCCAACGGTGGAGACTTAGTAGTGCTCGTATTAAATCCTTTCCACACGGGAACCGAAGCCCTTCCAACGACCATCGGACCATATTTTAGTCCGATGGGAAAAATAACCGTTGGATCATCAAATCTGATAATTCGCGCGATTATTAACGCTGAGAACGAAACTTTTGTGCGAATCTTACTTCCATCGAACGGATTTTTCCCATCGGACTAAATTTTGATCCAATGCACGTTAGAACTCACCCGCTTAAACACGGGGATAGTGCAGTGTTTATTTATTAATGTAAAAGTGTTTGTTTGTTTATTTATCTATTCCCTTCCTGCAATGTGGGACCCACGCGGGTAACGCGAGGATATTCTATACTCGGTAGAATTAATTTAGTGTACATATACATAAATTATAATTTTTTTTAATTTATATTATACGAATCTCATCATAAATAAAAAAATAATACGCTGCAGCATAATAGAAAATATAAATTTAAAATTTTGATTGGTAGAGTTCCAAACAAATAGAACAAGAAAGATCACACAAAATTTCATATATATACTATGTGGCGATAAATTAGCCAAAATTTGAAAACAGTATCTAAATTTTTTTCCATGATTTATTAAAATGAAAATGAAAAGGAAAAGTTTATTATCGTTTTTTTTTTCAAATTCGAAAGATGCTATCGTATCCGCTTACATACGATGACATGGATTGTGCAAGATTCATTAAGGTATTGTAAATAAAGATTGACTATGATTTTGAATTTCATAATTCATGAATCATTGTCTGTATTAATAGAAAATGGACATGGTGACTTATTAAAAAGTTGGATTCACTAAATATTTTATTGGTTTCTTTTGTAATTCCAAATCTAAAGATACATTGTACAATTTTTAAATTGAAGCAACAGGATCATATATTATACAATTTGTAAATTAAGTCAACTAAAAGTAGTGAAGACATTATTTTTATTTATATCATGATCTCCTAACACTGCAAAATCTTTAAACTTGATATTTAATTTCCTTTATTTTTGAGTTTATTTTTCCTTATTTTTAAAGTTTGCCTGTTTGTCAAATTCCAAATGTCAAATCTGTGTCAATAAAGAAAGAAAATTATAGGCATATTAATTTTTGAAAAGCTACATAACTAACAAGTTTAATAGGTTTGGCATAATGAATTTACATTTATTATCATTGTCTTTATGGTAAGTGGGGTCCAACAAAATAAAAATAAAAAATATTTTTTATAAGTCTATTTAAAATCAATGATAATTTAGAAAGGAAGCTCATACATAGATAAGGTTGTTGATACTGTTGTCGATATGAGTTTTATTATACACATTAAATGAGTTATTATACATGTTAATGACTTTATTATGTAAACTCATTTTATATACTACTATCATTATTCAACTTAAATGAATTATTATGTATATTAATGATAATTTAAGTTGAATAATAGAAATATTATATAGAATAAAATCGTAAATATACATAATAACTCATTTAACATATATAATAAAATTCATATCAACGAAGATATCAATAATGGTATCTCTATAATATTTTTCATTTAGAAATTCTATGGCAACATATGTGGACCCTTGACATAATTAAGTTGTGCATTGCATCATCATGCTACATGTCACAAAGCACTAATGCTCAGAATAAAAAAAAAAACAAAGTTATTACTTACTAACCAAGAAATTAGAAAATTGTCATGTCATGTCATGTGATGTATAGGTTATTACTAATTGCATCTAAAATTTATTGTTTTGGTACCGTCTAATTGTCTCATTTAGGTTGCATTAGGCAATTATGAAAGAAAATATATCATTAGGAAAAATTAATACTTGGATAATGGATTTAGGATATAAGCCTTTTTGGAAGTAGAAACATTATTTTATTTTATGAGAAAAGTTTGTAAACATCATGAATTTTTAAAATGTCTGAAATTAACAATTTTTAATGCATAACCAAATAATATTCAAATTATATGAAATTTGATTGTTACATAATTTTTTATATCCAATGACATATATACATGTAAAGTTAATTTTTAATTTTATTAGAAGTTTTATTGTCAAATTGTCAAGACCAATACATCTTTGATGGATGTGCCTTAAGCATTGTGAAGTATCAAACCAATTCTTCCTCGCTGCTAGCGGAGTTTGAGCTCAAAATAAGAAGAGATCAATTTAATTAAGAAATAAAAATCATAATACAAAACTAATTAAGGAGGGATTATTTCATGACTCAAACAACAAATAATGCAAAAAATATATTGTCTTTATATAAATTTTTAAATGAAAAAAGAAGATCATGATCCACCAAGCCATCATTTATAGGAGATCCACAAAAGAGGAAATATAACTATTATCAAGTGATCTCTGTTCAAAAAATAAATTATAAAAATATAAATAATATCAAATAATATAAATAATATATTAAAAATATTCAATTAAACCCCACAAATTAAAATGACATCATTAATTATAAAACTAAAAATGATCTGAAATTAAAATTAATTAAAAAAATCTAATTACTAAATATTATTGGAGTGACAAGAACATCAAAGATGCTCCTTTGATTACAAAATTCAGATCTTATAATTATTGTACCCCCCCCCCCCCCCCCCCACACCAATCATGTGTTATTTGTTGGACATGTTTCTGCTCCTGATAAAAGCCCTAGTGGGACCTATTTTGACAAATTAATTATGTTTCTTAAAATAATCAATAAAGAAATGGAACACCGACATTTCACGCTCTCAAAATTTTTAATTGGAAAGCGTAGTTGGAACTTGGATGGTTGCTTCCTCTGACTTGTCAGGTTGAATTATATTTATTTTTTATGTATTTTTTTAGTAAATATTTATATTTATAATGCAAATCTTTTTTTTTTATTTGTGTGAAACTGTCTATATCAATGTTCAACTGTTTTTTTTTTGTTTAATTTCCATGACATTTAATTTATATAATCCTTTGCAAGGACGATTTCATTAATTAGGAAAGGGAATAAACCCTCTAAAATTCATTTTGACCACTGAATTAATTATACAATTCAACTTATTTGTTTCTTCCTAGAAGTTGCATATTTGCATATTTATTTCCTCCTGGAAGTTGGAAAATGCCTCTGACAATCAAACTGATTGTAATAGAGAAGTGATAACAAATTTTTTTATTCGCATCTTTTATACTTAATAGTTTAAATGTTTATTTTTTTTAAAAATATTTATATTTAATAGTATAAATATTTATAACTTACTTTATATAAAACTAAAATTTTTAAATATATATTTTAAACTATTTAATATTATTTAAAATTTAATATATTATATTTAAAAAATATTTATATTTTATATATAAATGCAGATAATGAATGCAAAATTTATAATACAACAATAATTCTCAATTATAATAACAATCAGCCCAATATATTATATCTACTAATTAAAATCTGAACTAACTTGGGCCAATATATATAAAAAAGAAATGGGAAGCTCTTGGGCCAAGAAATTGGCCTTATCAAGGCCTTTTATTTTATTTTATGAAAATGACAATTTCTTTTTGTAAAGAAAATCACAAGTTTCTGAAAACACAAAAATAAAAAAGAAAAACTTAACAATAAACTCTTCAAAATTTGAACTGGTATTGTTAATTTTCAGATAAGGTTATGCAAATAGAGAGCTGATATACATATATGATTATTAATATTGTCGTCGATACGGATTTTGTTATATACATTAAATGATATATTATACATGTTAATGATTTTACTATGCAAATTCATTTTATATAATACTATCATTATGCAATTTAAAGGAGTTATTATGCATATTAATGACTTTATCATGCAAACTCATTTTGTACAATACTATCATTATGCAATTTAAATGAGTTATTATACATATTAATGACTTTATTATGCAAATTCATTTTATATAATACTATCATTATGTAATTTAAATGAGTAATTATGCATATTAATGACTTTATTATGTAAATTTATTTTATACATTACTGTCATTATGCAATTTAAATAAGTTATTATGCATATTAATGATTTTATTGTGCAAACTTATTTTGTATATTATTGTCATTATACAACTTAAATGAGTTATTACACATATTAATGATATTTAATTTAAATAATAGGAGTATTGTATATAATAAAGTCATTAACATACATAATAACTCATTTAATGTATATAATAAAGCTCGTATCAACGACAGTATCAATAATGATATCTCCATAACATTTTCCATGCAAATAATAGGCTGTAGTGTGGAACTGAGGTTGTAATTTTTTTTTTTGCCTTATTGTATCAGGATGTAAACATTTGTATTAAAGCTTTCAAAAAGAAATGAAAGCGGTCGATATTTTTTAGATTGTCATTGTTTAAAAACAAATACAAAATTTGAAATATACGGTACAATTAATAATGAAATATGAGTCAGAAACTTCTGCCTTCATCTCGAATTCTCGATGAAATATCCCGAATTATAAAATTTGGATATTTCAATAAAAATTGTACCATCTGACTAGATTAATTGCCACCTAATTTTTTTTAGATTGTTAATTGATCCAAATTGTCTGACTAAAATATAAAGATTTTCTGCCATGGTGCAACAAATATATTATAGTGATTTTTTCAAATTAATAACATAGCAAGGCAAGGATATCTCTAAAATATTATAGCAAGCAAATTTTATATTTTGAAAACCATTTCAACTAGCTTCTTATAAGATAGGCTTAAGACAAGCATATATTCTATCTCTTAATCTTTTGTTTCTCTGCATTGTTTTGTATCTTAGATATATAGTTTCCTAATCAATAATTTTCTCAAAAAAAAATCTCTAAATCCATCCTTAAAATGAAGGATTATTTTTTTACTGGACATGTTAATTTTTATTAAATAATAGTTAAATTAACAATCCTGAGCTAAAA
Organism: x Bolboschoenoplectus mariqueter; assembly: GCA_037678475.1. Taxonomy (NCBI): domain Eukaryota; kingdom Viridiplantae; phylum Streptophyta; class Magnoliopsida; order Poales; family Cyperaceae; genus x Bolboschoenoplectus; species x Bolboschoenoplectus mariqueter. The sequence continues at coordinate 955,999 of CM075236.1, read as the reverse complement.
CCAAAAAAATTGAGTATGACTGTAATGTTTAATTTTGCTAAGTTAAATAGTTAAATTAAATATACTATAATGTTTAATTTAGTTTGAGTACAAATTATACAATTACTGCACACTATTTCCTGATCCTTGATGCTGTCATATTTTATCATACTTGAATTAATCTGAAAGTGATAGTGCACTTGCTGTTTAATTTATTGGTGTGAGCATCTACCTTGACACCAACCAAAATTAACTGTAAATATATAACCAAAGATGCCTAACTTGTTAACCATTATATGATTAAAACCATATTGTTAACCTTTCACATAATTACTTAATTTGATAAATGAATGAAGGCTGGTACGCTCTCTTTGGAGTACTTTTTTTTCATTTTTTTTTGTAGTTGCTAAATGAAACCTCTCAACTACATAATGCATGATATATAATATTATCTGAACAGCTTAACAACTGCATATTGGGATTGATTGAGATGAAATTATAAATACATTAATGGATTTCACTATCAATGGTGGAGTGGCCGTATCATCACTAATTGACCCAACCAGCATTAATTATTTCCAGCCCAAGCAGCATTTAATGCGTCCGGTCATGTTTCACTGTTAATTGCACCCTTGCATTGTCCTTCTCCTCACCATCTTTGTTTGAACACCATGTTCTTCCTTCATTTGGTATATATTAATATAATAATCTTGAATTTTACTTCAAGGAAAGTTGGCACTTTGTACTTCTTTGGCGTCTGTGGTGTGTCATTTCATGTGGCAAACCACTGATAAGTTGAGATTTCTTTGTTTGTACCAGACAATAATATGAAAAGTATTTACGTGTGTAATTATGCACAAAATATTTGTCACGCTAATGTCTGGTTATATAGATATACGCACATAAATATAGTTTAGAATTAAAGTTATTGGCGTGTGTATTAAACTATCTATACCATTAATATTGCATAGCTACGTTAATATTGAAAATTCTAGTAGTGCATGGTGTGTCATTTCATGTGACAAACCACTGATAAATTGAGCTTTCTTTGCAATTCATTGTGTGTGGAAACTATATACAAGGATGGAGTTTAGTGGAGATCGGGAGAGGTTATAATCTTTTAAAATTTTTAAAAATTAATTATATATATTAATAATTTAAGATATTTTATTATAATTATATTATAATAAGCTTCTCTCCTCCCTTGTGAAAAAAAATTTAAGACATAATTTTGTGATGATTGTAAGCCTATAGTCCTCAATTAATTAATTTTGATCAAATTGTCTAACTAAATATGTATGTTATACAGTCAGATATAGAACCATAATACCATTCTCAGAGAAATGAATTTGGTTATTGTTAAAGGGGGGTTGGTACGGCATATATATCTGACAAGGATTTCCATTCCAAGAGACTTGTGTGGTTTAATTAATTAGGCGCATTGAATTCCTTTGTCAGAAATTTCAACATGACATGTGATAAATTGGTCTATCATGCATCCCTTTTTCTTTTACACCAGGATCTATTAATTACGCACTCATGGATGGATCACATCACAAGGGAAAAAAAAAATGCAGAAATGAAGAAAGCACATCAGTACATTTAGCATCATGCATGTAAAATTTGTACTCAATTAGATAGTTCTATGTTTAAACATATACAAATTGGGAAAATAAAGTAAAACTATGGTGGGGCTCGCATACAAACAAAAATAGGGACATCTCCTTGTGAGACAAATTAACTAGAGTGTATGCGCCTGGTAGGACAAGGTACACAACCATATATTAGAGAAATAAAACCAAGTTTTTTTTTTATCATGATTTACACTCAATTTGTACTTGCATCCAATGTGAAAAAAGAAAAAGAAAAGAAAAGAATAGCTTTGATCAATCTAAAAATTCTCATATCTCTTTGTGTTTTTTTTTTCTAATTATTTGAATGGGGGATCCCTCGACAATTATTAATTTGACAATCTGATAATAAATTTTCAAATAATTTTAAAAAAATCTTAAAAAAAATATAGATTGATTATGTTTCAAATTTTATGAAATTTAATTGTCATTTGATATTCTATCAAACACTATCAAAATTATATGACATGTACAACAATTTATATTTAACAATTTTTAATGAAATATCAATTGATACTTAAATTGCATGAAACTTAAAATACAATTAATCTCAATATTTATTATATAGATGTCAATGTTTTAGTTAATTATATCAGATGTGGTTCTTGAAATTTTTTTAATATTTTGATGAAAAAAAACAAATAATGTTAAAATTATGACATGAGAGAGACAAATTTTAGAAGTTTGACATACACGAGACAAAAATTCTTTACTTGAAATGTCCACCTTTTATAGTTTCCCCCACAAAATAGGAAAAAAAGGCAAAAAAAAATGTAAAAATATATATATATATATCCACCTTGTTTTGGATTTAGACCCTTATTTTGTTGCTTCTTATTTGTTTTTTTTTTGGTTTTTCTTTTCCAAGGAGGCTTTAATTAATCATTGTAGTTAGTACATGAAAAGGCACTGCCTTGCTTTCTTTCTTAGTATAACTTTTGCTTTAACACCAGTTGCACTCATCCTACCCTTTTCTTTTTCTCTCTCTATCTCTTGGGTAAATTAATCAACAATCACCTCCAACTCTGAAAGTGAAACCTTGAGTGCAGTTAATTTAAGGAAATTTTCTTGAGTGTAATTAATCTTGTTATTATCCAACAGTTCAATTATAGACAGAGCAATTTTGTTATGAATAAGATTTTTTTAGTAATATATGAATCACAATCATTAATTTCAGAATGATATCTTTATTTATAATACAAAATCCATAATTTAATTAGCCTTATAAATATATTATTATACATGTTTAAGTATCTAATAATTCAAAATTTAAATATCAAATATATATATTGGACGAGGCAAGTTTAAATATTGGATAATTCAAATTTTAATTAATTACAAGTTTGAATTTTAAATGACATACAATTTTGAGTAACAAAACCTTTCACAATTAATCAAGTGTTAATGTTTATTTTTTTTGTACTGTGAAGTGTTTGTACAATTGATTATGGGTAAGCTTACAAGGAGAAATTAACACCTAGCAATATAGTAATTAATTTGCAATTGACAATGCAAGAATCCATGTACAATTGACTATTGACATTGATGCTGATCAAGTACATGCCTATATAAGAAGCGGAGAAGTTCCAATATCCATCGGACCAAATTTCAGTCTGATAGGCTAAATAACTGTTCGATGATATCGAGATTCGTATAAAATAAGAAGTATCAGATCTGATAATCTAACAGTTATTTTCCCCATCTGATCGAGGCATTGGAACTTCCCTTGTTCCGTATGTATATGTGGAACACAAGCGATGACGTGTTTGTCTGTTGGTTTTTTGGGTTAGGGAATCACTGCTTGTAACTATAAATGATAAATAATTAGAAAGATAGATTACATAATTATACTTGATAGGATTGTCAACGAAATCCTTTTATCTGTTTATCCTATCTGTATCATATTCGATAAGGAGAGTATGGATAAGAATTTTTTTCATTAACTTAACGGATAAGAGTATAGGTAAGAAAAAAATTCGTTAGCTTATCGGGTAAGAGTATGAGTAAGGACTATTTCATACCCATTATCCTATAGGATAAATGACACACAAAATAATATATATGATCATTTTTAATGTTATATTTAACTATATAATATATTATATCATTGTCATTGTTAATATTATCATTATCATTATTAATTATTATTATTATTGTGTTATTGTGAGATTGATTTATATTATATATAATATTTTATATAGTGTAATTTATGACAAGCTTGATTTATGTAACATTTCAATTTATATTCTTCTATAGATAATGGAATCGATAATTATAATTTTTATATTTTATTTTATTACGCATATGATATATTTGAAGTAACATATTTATTTATTTATTATATTTTTCAAAAATTATATAAATTACAAATTATTCGATAATCATCCGTTAGTCGTTTGATACCCATTAATCTTAACAGGTATGATTAAGGTATGAATAAAGCTAAATTTAACGATAATGATAGGATATGAGTAAGATTAATGTTAGACGAATATGGATACGAAAATACTCTCACCTGACCCATATCGTACCTATTGACACCCCTAATACTTGAGGTATTATAATAGCGCTTGTTGATATTAATTATATTGATAACATTAATTAACTCGTTTCAATAAAAAAAAATTATTTTTTATTTAAGAAGTTAGTTAATGTTGACTTCTAGTCTCTTAATAACTTGCATTTCAGCATTTATTTACAAACTGGATTGTAGTGGCATTTATTAATTTTAGCATATATAGCTAGATTGAAAGTGTCTCTTATATATAGTCTTACCAATTAATTATTAGTTTAAATGACACACATCAATGAATAAATGATAAACAGTCTTCAATGCTATTGACTCTACAGTTTTACATGTGCGCTTGTGTTATTACCAGATTGGAATATTGATGAAACATGAAAGTGAGGTGAGAACCACATTAATTTAATTAATTATAGAATCGACAGAGAACAGGTGTGAATGGTAGTTAGTACCACTTTCCTTGATTTTGAGAAAGAAAGATTCCATTCAGATTCCCCACATGTACCTGTGTTAATGTGTATATATGTGCATTCAAGAACTTCATATGTAAGCTTTTATTAGAAAAGGAAAAACAAATGTGCATTATTTTTCACTTTAAAGTTTAAAGCACTGCTTTACCTTTTATATGGGTACTAAAAGAGACCAACTGCAAAGCCATTAATTTTCTTCTGATAAAATTGCATGAAACTATCGAGAAATGAATTTAATCAAGTCTTATATTTATATATTAAATCCAATTAGGACATATTAATTAGTAATTTCTCCGGATTGATGTAAAATGATATATATTAATTAATTAACCGACCAATCTTGGACCAAGTTTCTTCTTTCTACCAACTTATTAATGCCTGAATAGATTGAATTAAATTTTGACTTGACGTAATCAATAAAAAAGTACCAAGATAGAGCCACCTGAGAATCACATCCACTGTTAAAATTTCTCTGTCATAAAAATATTTATGATATGCGATCTGAAACGTTTAATGTACCACAAATTAAAAAAAAAATCTCAAAAAGCTGTAGCATTTCATGCATATACATTGAATTTGAATCAAATGATGAGAATATGTGTCATAAAGTTTTTGCGAGCATAATTATGATAGCAAATTCAGACTCGAGCATGCGATTGATTTTAGATGATCACAAATTTTTACAAAAAGAAAATAATCAAGGTTGAAAAACTGATCAAATGTGACCGTTGAAGGTGAGACCGGTCACATGTATGGAACATAGAAAGAACGAGTTTATTCTATAACTCATTTGAAACACTAAAGAATGCATACAAATTGTAATAGAAATATCAAGCTTATGAGACAGTGCAAACCAGAAAAAAATGAAATGCATATTGAAGAATTCACATCTGCTATAATTTTCTTGTCATAAAATTGTGACATGTAATTAGAGGCGGATGAAATGGAAGGTATGAGAGTCAATTAACTCTCACTTTTCTTCAAAATATAAAAAAATTGGAAAATATTTGAGAGATATCAAAATTGATATTATAATCGATACCGACTTTGTTATTCATATTACATGAGTTATTATTTATATTAACTACTTTATTATACAACTTATTTTTTATAGTATTTTTATTATACAACTCAAATACCATTAATATGAATAATAACTCATTTAAATTAAATAGCAAAAATACTTTATAAATAAGTTACATAATAAAGCAGTTAATATAAATAATAACTTATGTAATATGAATAACACAGTCGGTATCAATTATGATATCTGTATATCAACTCCCAAAAAAATTATTAATTGTTTCGTTCTAATTTCTAAGAAAAATGAGTCCATAATTGAACCCATATTATCATAAAAATTTTGCACTATTGATCACCTTCATACTTACTTTTTAAAATTAATAAAATTAAGTTACAATGTAACATATAATGTCAAAATTTATATAATTGATCTCTACTAAAAAAAATTGCATGGGTCAAATGGAGGTCAATTGACCCCATTTTTTTTTCTTAAAAATCTAAAAAAATGTTGGCCACCATATATTGATACAAAAATGTTACATCACATTAATTGACCACCATTATATTTTACAAAATGTTTTAAGCTGACCTCCATATTATTATTTTCAAGAAAAAAAGATAAAGACTATTATGAATTTTAGTGTGCATTTTGGCCGCCCCATATACTAAAAATTGCAAGGTAAGGATATAACATAATATATACTTTTTTAATTATGAGCTTCGTAAAATTGATAGATAATTAGTTTTAATAAAATAATTCAATCTTTGTTTCTTACATACATGATAACAAAATGTAATTACTATCAATTAAGTAGTAATTAAACCTCATAACTTTCTTTATAGTTGGACTATATACAATTATCAGCCGTGTGTGCGCATATAATTAAGTACACATTGGTAGAGCTACACTCGGAAGGGAGGAGACACTTGCCATCTTCTAGTTCCAAATATTTTAGAAATATGCTTAGTGTATAATTATGTTTTCTTTTTTTTGTGAAAAAATTATAAAAATAAACCTTTTATACAATGTAAAGATAAATTTATGTTTACGTCTAAAATTTTATCCCATCCTATGATACTTCCTAGTGATGAAGATTGCTCAGCGTATATATATATATGATTGCCTTTTTTTTTGAAAAAAAAATTTGGATGCCTGAACCTTTAATATATGATGAATTGGTGATCATTCACAAGACATTTCACAATATATTACATATATAGAAATAAAAACTAGTACTCCTGCATATATAAGTAATCTACTAGAGCTAGTCTTTTTCTCAGACATTCTGACTTGTAGTTCATGCATGGCAGATTGTAAAAGGAAATCGAAAATGGTATTTAATTAATTTATATAGCATATATCATTTTTACTTCATCCCAGTTAAATTCAAGCAGTATTAATGCATACTGTCTAAGAAGAGCGTAAATATGAAAATTTTCTCAACCTCAAGCTCCACTCAAAAGCTCCTAGTTTTTATATTTCAGAGCTTTGCATGAGCTATTTTTCATGAAAGAATGTTCCTTTCTTGAATATTGAACCATATGATATGAGTTGACAAACAAAACTAAATTACAATATAAATTCAGGACACTAATAATTAGCTTATAAATAAGAACAAAATCATTGTTAGAGTTTTTTTTAATTAATTTTGATTATATTAATTAGTTACACTTATCTGAGTATTATGAGTCTTATATATAACTGATGTATAATTTTATGACATGCATCTTATTGCATGATCGATGAGCTAAAACGGCGATAAACTTTTAATTAAACCTTTCCTGCTTTCATTAGATAAAATCATGCATATATGTGCTAAAACCTCAGTTCATATATATATATATATATATAAGATGTCTCCTGCAGCTTTGTACTTGTTTACAGTACACAAAGACTAACTAGCTAGAAAAATATAGAGTCTACTTACTGATGTGCTCCAAGAAATGATTAATCATATATAATCAAGTAAAGTTAGCGTGAGTTTAAGCTTATCAAATCCTTTGACGAACTTAACTAAAAAATCTATCGAATTGACTTCAAACGACAAATCTAAGTTACTTAATAAATTTTTCATATTAAAATCTTGCAGAATACTAAAATTTTCTAATTATTTTTTTCAGATTTTTTGACAATGACTTATTCTCATATAAAAATATTCATTATTTTATTATTATTATTTTAGAATTATTTTCAAAAATCTGAAAAAAATAGTTAGAAAACTCTAAAAATAGAAAATTTCGGTATCCTATAAGATTTTGATATGGAGAATTTATAAGCTACTCAGATTTGTCGTTTGAAGCCGATTCGACGAGTTTTTGAGTTAAGCTCATCAAAGTGTTCGGTGAGCTTAAGCTCACTCTAACTTTATTCTATATAATCCATCATATTTATATTACATATGTACATGTTTATGATCTGTACGACAAACAAGAAAAAATAAATGAAGAAGCTCTAAATTAAATCCAGTGAAACCGCAAACAAAAGAAGTACAACTTATTCAAGTACAATATTCTATTTTGCTGATCATATATTATGATCTTTCTTTGTATATCTCTAATGACGATACTAAACCATACAAACTTCATACTGTAAATACTACTCCATGCATGAGAACTCAAAACCAAAAACTACAGAAACCCTAATTAACCATGCATATATATGCATATGCTTGGCACAAGAAAAGAAGATAATATCACACATTAGCATTAGTATCCTCTTCTAAAAATTATCACACTGATATTATATAGGACTCAAATTAAGAAAAAACACTTCATAAAACACATAATTTTTTCATAAATACATACGTCTATAATTGTCTATGGTGCATAATTTCTTCTTCATGGAGCACATGAAAAAAAAAATTAAGCAACTAATTAAAACTATGGAAAAATGTTTCCATGAAAAGAATAGTTCACACTAGGAAGACCTGGTTGAAATTCACTGTTATTGTTACTTCCATTGCCAGTATTAACACCGCCCGTGATGCCATTACCGCCACATAGAAGCCTGTCATATCTTGAATTAAGACCCAAGTGGTTAATTACACCCATTTGATTTGGAAGAGCAGTTTCCAACGCTCCAATGATGAAAGGAAACTGAGGCAGCTTCAACTGGATCGGCATTTCGGGTACTCCTAACCTTACACTTGTTCCTCCAAGATTTGAGGCTGAAGTTGAAGTGCTGATCTGACGGATACTGGGAATGGCCTTGCTGCTCATACGTGATGATTTGGAATTAGAGGTGCTTAATTTACTGCGTTTGCAGTTGCGGCGTGAACCGCCACCTACAGGTACATTCCTTAGTGTGCCGCCACGAGTCCAGTATCGGTGACAAGCACGACAGAAGTGTCGCGGCTGAGAGAGAGAATAGTTATTGAAGTAGCAAAACTTGGTGTTCGTCGAGTCGCACCTTGGGCAGTTGAGACCGGGACCTGGAATTGGAGCCTTATTTAGTTGGACCCGATTCGTGGTTAGAGAAGTCGGGTCTGTTGCAATTTGGTTTGCTCCAGTGTTGGATGCAAGTGTAAAGTCAGGTCGAAGTTGAATTGCATAATTATTTGACCCAGTTGCACCACCAAAATCGCTCCCCGCTTGATCTTGAGCATGAGGCAGTTGCTGAAGTAGATTAGAATAACATGTATGGAAGCATTAGATTCAGATAGAGAGGCAATTCTCTATGATCAGTATATGATTGTGCAGAGAATGTGCCATGTTTCATTAAAGGAGTGGGGAGGGAGAGAGAAAGAGAGAGATCCTCTTTCTTATCAATTCTTGGCATGTTTGAAACTTTTAAAGAATTTAAAATTTTAAATGCATGGAATGATAAACAAGGCCACAAGTATCGATTCATTTTTTTTTTTAGTTAAATGAATCTCAAACTTCTTACAAAGAAGGCATGTGATAGAAAGAAATAAAGCTGAAAAAACTTGTGCAAAAAGAGAAGATCAAAAGGTGAAAAAATTGTTATATTCTCTCCTTATAAATGTATACCTGGTTCCAATTGGAAGGATCTGAATATAGGGGAGCTGAGGTGAAAACCATGGAGGCTTTAATTTCTTGCTTTGCTTCCTCTTTTTCTTTTTCTTTTGTTCCGTGCTCTCTTTTCTTTTTAGAAAGGTTGATTGCTGCTTAGAGATGGTGGAGAATCATATCTCTAGTGAGAATAAATCATCAGGGTCTTCTTCTTTCTCCAGTCGCCTTTATATGCAATATTCTACCTTCATATGGAGAGAGAGAGAGAAAGAGAAAGAGAGAGAAAGAGAGACTTCAGATTGAAGAATCAAATAGGACATACAATTACTTGACTTGAAAAAGGATTAGATGTATAAAAGCAATGGTTACTGTAGAGGGAAGGTTAAGAGAGAGCGAAAGCTGCTCTTTTTGTGTGTGTGTGTGTGTGTGTTAGCATTTATCAAGAAGATAATTCTTTGTTTCTATACATATATGAATATAAAGAAATTAAAGAAATAATTAACTTTTGCGTTTAACTTTACCTTTTCTTTTTGTTTCTTTTAGTGTTGGAGTGTTTAACTGTGTGTGGTAACTGGTAACTGATTAAGGCTGACTTGAATTTGTCTTCTATTTTGTCCTTTATTTTGGTACCTTTTTTTTTCATTATTTAGCTTTTTTTCTTTGAGCTAACTGAACCGGCGCCACACCAACTTTTAAGTTGTTATGACAAAGACTACCACCATAACTACTACAATTTTGTGGAACCGGCACCAAGTTAATCAGTACCTATCAAAATGCATTTTAGTTGACTTGATCAAAATGAATAACAAGAGTCAACAATTATGTGCATTGTAATAAATTAATAAGAGTAATTCTAATTTATATCTAACTTTTACGATAATTTTTAAAAAAATATTGACCAAATAAAAAAAACTAAAATTATGAATGTGTTTCTAACTATTTTAGATAAAATATGTATCAAATTTAAATTAATTTGAAAGAGATTTTATTTTCCATCAATTAATTTTAAAATTTTAACAGTGAAATTTTAATGACTTTATTATGAATGACCAATTAAATTCTTAATTGACTCAAAATTAAGACATGTTCTATCTAAATAATTATGAACATATCTACAATTTTAATTTTTTTCAATTTGAACGATATTTTTTAAAAAATATACCATAAAAATTAAATGTATACTAGAATTACTCAATTAATAATACATGTATATTACACAGTATTAGTACGCACTATTCATCGAGTGTCTTCTTATTCCCATTGCGTGGAAAATTGATCATGAGCATGTTTAATTAGTGGCTGATTTCATAAAAAATGCTTATTAATTCGGCATTATTAATTATTTACTGCCTATCTTAGTTTAGTAATATACGGAATTCTATGTAATCAAGATTAGATTGGAAATCTTTCTTTTGCTCCGGCCGTCTCTTTCAGGGTATGATACGGTTTTGTTTTACTCTGTCCAGATAGCCAACTTTCTTTCTCTTTTGTCTAGAAAAATCAATCCTATATGATATCATCAAGACAGCCACTTGAAAACCACTTTACTCTGGGAACCGCATCCATGCTATTAATATTTAATTTTATGAGAAATTATTACTGCATCTTATATTCTGCATCTTTATTTATATACTAAGGTCTTGTTTGATATTAAGATAACTTAGCGATAATTAGAGAATAAAGTTATTTTCTGTGAGAGATGGTGATAACTTTACCCCCCACTTATCTCTCTTCCAAACAGGGCCTAAGTAGATAATCTGTTTATATTTATATTTATAAGTATTTATAGTTAGTGTAGAAAATAGTTTTTATTTGTTTATTCTTGAATGATTATAGAAAAATTCAAGTTATAAATTTTATTGTACAAATAAAAATATTGCTTCCATAATTTTTAATTATAGTAATGTAAAATAGAAATAATTTAATCATCAGATATAAACACATTATGAAAGAAATATGAATATATTTGAAATACAGATAAGAGATGTGGCTAGTTAAAGGGTGCAGTTATCACTACTTTAACTTTATTATGTCTCATACATGCACCTGTGTTTCTTTTGTGTAATTAATACTGCACTATTAAGTTTGAGATCTTTTGATCTCAAATAATTTAATCACTATTTTTATTCAAGAATTATGATCTTATGTTAGTTATCTAATGATACTAATATTTCTTTGTATTAGTAAAGCAACAAAATATTAGGTCATAAAATATGATAATGTATCAAATAAAATATTTTTATATTTAAAATTACAATTAACTTATTGTAGGTTTTTATGTCTTTTTAATTATATGCCAAAAAAAATGCATCAATCTTGAAAATTTTTAATGTCATTTCACAAGATTTGAAATCATAAATTCTTATATGTTGTAGTGATTTATAGTAATATCCTCAATATCAAATAACATATAAAACAACTTTAAGTGTTTTTAATTTGTGCTGATTAGATCATAATATATTTATAATTGTCATTTACAATTAGCTCTATACTAAGTGATAGACTAGAGCATCTTTTTGATAAAACTATATCTATCTACATATATAATATGTGCAACAAATTAAAAGATAACATGAATGGTGATAAAGCTATATCTTTAATTTTTTTCTACCTCAACATTTCCTTTTTAAAAAGAAGTAACAACATGAATGATGACACGCCTCACTTCTTTATGAAAAGATGCAAAGATGTAAACAAAAAACATCTAAATAGAAATGAATTTTGTAAGTTAATATTATGATTACTTTAAACAAAAAAAGAGTAGTCCATTAAAGTAACTGAGTAACAAAAGAAGATAATACCACTATTATATCAGTTCAACTTACCAGTGTCGTTGCAGTTCCCCACAAAAAGAAAGAGAGATTCTAATAAGCCCTACCTAAAGTATGGATACATGGGTGCATGTCTCCTGCCCTCCTAAAGCAGATTTTAGGAAAATATTGTACATGCATAATAGCAGAGGAACTATGCTGTTGGAAATATATAAATATCCATATTGCCGTGGGTTTGTGGCAATATATATGGTTATATGGTTATATGGTCTTTTGAGCAAGTGCTTATGAGGTCCCCCTGCTATTATGCATGTACATGCATCATTATTGATTTTGTTATCGATACCGGATTTCATTATTTATATAAAATGAGTTATTAATTGTTCATGTTAACAATTTTATTATGTAACTTAATTTTTGCAATATTTTATTATTCAACTTAAATGTCACTAATATGAATAACAACTCATTTAAATTGAATAATAAAAGTACTATACAAATAAATTGTATAGTGAAATCGCTAATATAAATAATAACTCATTTAATCTAAATAATAAAGTTGGTATCGACTATGATACCAATGATAATATTTGTATATTAGCTCCCAAAATGAAAAATATTTGATATTAAAAATACTTGATGTTTTCTTTTGATAATTGACATTAAACATTATATGTTAAACTATGCTTTTCAGGTTGTCCTTCAGCGAGAATCCAGTAATAAAAATTGGTTGGTGGGTTTTTTGATGTAATAAATGAACAGGAAGCCGTCAAAATCAAGGAAACATGAGAATTAATTATTGGATAATTACATGAGAACCAGCAACGTAATGAGAGAAAATTAATAAGTAATTGGAGAAAGACATAATTTATAGTCATTTTTTTAAAATAAAAGATGAAAATGAAGCCCTCAAATTTCATTAAAAATAATTATTGAGTTATGATCAATTAAGATGTTACAGACAAAGAGCATAATTTATAATCTTTAATAATTAGTAAAAAAAAAATCCTATAATAATTGGCATTGTGTGTTATGGCGTCAGGTCACATATTCACATGTTGAAAAAAAAATTTAGTTAATTTCGGTTGGTAATTTAAGTTTTGTTTGAACCCAAATGCAAACTTTGTATTATGGTTCAAGTAATTAACCTCATATATATATCTATATATAGTACTGTTGACTTGAGCCATGCATCAAATTGAGTTCTAGTACTATTGGGCTCCAACAGGCCCAACCATGTGTTCTTAAATTTGTAATTTGTTCCCACATAATATTATTTCTATTTCATCCAATCTAGCTGAAGTTCTATTACAACATATATACGTGAGAATTCAATTGAGTTAGTTTTAGTTTATTACGGAATTATGAGAAATGTTGTATTAATCCGCGGAAATTTTATTATAAGCAATTTTGAGCTATATCCATTTTTTTTATGGTACATCCATTTAATATTTTTAAAATTGTTTCTTAAAATAAAAAAGTATAATTTTAGATATTTTTAATCATTAAATATAGTGTATTATTATTTGGATTTTGGACCAAATATATAAAAATAATATAACTTTTCATCAAATAATTTAAAATTTTAACAGTTGAATATGAATGGTTTTTTTATGGCTAACCAATCAAATTCTAAATTGATTCGAATTTAATACAAAACTTATGTATCTAAATAATAAAGAAATTATTTATAAATTTAACTTTTTATTTAAATAATCTTTTTTAAAATATCAAATGAATGTATTATAAAAATTAGATGTACTCAAATTACCCTTATTTATAATTAATACATGTCGATTATCCAATAATTGAATCACCTTGTATCCAGTTAACCCAGCAGAAGAAAATTTCTCAATTTGTTTTGAAATTCTCACCTCATGCATGGAACGCTGATCAAAACCTATATCGACCTATCCTTTTAATTTTTTCTATGTATATTTACAACCGGATCTAGCATACCCCCAGAAACTTGTAATCTGAAATAAGCTTCCAGCTAGGATTGTATGTACCGATCCTCTATTCGAAAGAGTATGTCGACTTCGTATATACGTATACAGCATTCAGCTTTCTAACCTGGCTCCAAATTGCAGTCTCTAATTATATGCATTGAAAGAAAATTTGAAATACACATTTCAGTTAATTTCCACAAACAAGGGGCTCAAAAGCAATAAATTTTGTTTTAATTAGCATCACATGAGAGTGCCATGGCTATTTCAATTGGCTGATTATCCTAATTAAATGGTTTCCTCTATTTTTCAACAGAACTCAGAAGTATTATAGTTAAACATCTATGACTAATTAAACATAAGAAAAGTTAAAATCTTAAAACATATGCTGCACTCCAGGCATATGAAACATCTACTTTAGGAAAAAGAGAAATAAATAAAACCTAAGCAGAATTCTTACATTGAAATAATTCTGTGCACAAGTTAGCTAGCAACTGAGAATATCTTGAGAGAACACCTATGGACCGCCCCTTGTCTAATACACGGCAATCATGCACGTCACGATCTGTTCGATCTTTGCCATACTTCTGTATTTCCTGACAATCTTATCGGCACGAACATGCACCTCGGGTTTAGGATAAATCAGGATAAGGGTTAGGGATATATGGCAAAAGTTACTACTAAAGGTAAATGGAGAAGTTGAGGAAGAGAAAAAGGTAACCCTAATTAAGCTTCTTCTTGCAACAATGATTGTGCATGCATCCATATATATTCTATATGGATATTCAAAAGGAAAAAAGAGAGATGCACTGTTCTCCTTGATCATAGAGAAAGCAAGAGAACTAGAAAAGCGTATTCAAGATTCCCTTACACATGCATTCATGCTGTATGAGATGCCAGTACTGAGATTTCTTAATCTTTTATATATTATATATACAAGAAAAATAAATTTAGATGCTTGTCTGTTAATTTATTGGCAGCCTGAGTACATCGCCAATCGCGCAAATTGAATAGGATGTACCAAATTCAAGATTTACTCAATTCTTGTTAATTTCCAAAAAGATTGAATTAATGATATGTGAAGTGATAAAAAAAAAGTATAAGATATACTTCAGAAGTCAACAAGTTAATTAACAGAAAATTTGGGGTAAGTGTAAATTTAAGAACATAGATAAAATCCTAAAATTGATATTTAATTCCAGTGCTATATGTGAAGATTGGTCATTGAAGAGAACTTTACAAAATTTCCCAAATTCAGAACAAAACATATATATATATATATGTACATTTATAACGACGTTTATAAATATAAACGCAATGCTAACAACTCGTGATATATGTATGTAGCTGTAGTAGCTAGGAATTTCTATGGAAATATTTGACATGCCATTCATATCGGTTAGCTAACATACATACAGATTATGTGAATGTAGTGATTGTCGTTTTAAATATCTACACACACACACACACATAAGAATAATTCTAGCGTACAACCAATTCTTACGGTACATATTTTTGAAAAATATTATTCAAATTAAAAAAATAAAATTACAGATGTGTTTGTAGTTATTTAAATAGAATATATATATATATATATATATATATATATATATATATATATATATATATATATATATCAACTTTGAGTCAATTTGATTGAGATTTTTCCTTCCATCAAATAATTTTAAAATTTTAATAGTGGAGTTTTAATGATTTCGTAATGAATGACCAATTGAATTTGAAATTGACTCAAAATTGATACACATTCTATCTAAATAATTAAGAATACATCTACAATTTTAATTATTTAGTTTAAATGATATTTTTCAAAAAGATATACCATAAGAGATAAATGTATCATAATAGTTGAATGTATGCTAGAATTATTCTATATAAAATAGATATCTTCATGACTGCTATATATATTCTATATATCTAATTCTATTTTTAAAACCGAAAAAACCACCGATTATACTGTGTTTAAGCCCAAAATAAAATTTCCCAAATAAAACTTTATGTGAAGATTATTAAAAAAAACTTTTTAGAACTCAATTAATTTTCAGTTACACTAGATAATACCATATTTTAATAAACCATCCACTTAATTAAGAGTCCTGTTTTGGATTCTATCCCGAATTAGAATTACTTAATGCAAAAATTTGAACATCACCGTATATTTTATTAATCACGATTTCTGCCGAACATAGGTTAATTCTGGTAAATACATATTCGAGCTATTGCGAATCGTAGATGACATGAAAATGCATATATACCTATGCTCCAATGTAAATTCATATATGTAGTGGAGAATGTTTCTTTCATTGGTTCCTTCTAATTTTCACCATAACTAATACTGCTTTTATCTTAGCTCAGCATTGCTTTGTGTATGTTTCTCCTTGAAAGCTAGCTAAAAGAGCAGACCTCAAACATACTCTACCAATTATATATAGTAAATGGATTCATAAAGTTTCAAGTATATCAAAATATCAAAAGACAAGTAAAATGAAGATCTAATTAAATGCAATTTAGTTCATGTTTCATACCTTATGAGTCATGACATATGTAAAGGACAAATACAAATTAACTTATAGTTGCACACAACACTCGAAGAATGGATATATGAAAATAATAGCAAAATGAAAAGAACCATTAATTCTCATCGTAAATCCGAACCTTAACTAGAGGTCCTTAATCAATCAAGTTCTACCTTAATTAAGCTTCAATATCTCTCGCACAAAATATATGTGCCAAACTAGTTCATATTCTTCTAAAAGAATCACCATGCACACTAGTGATGTACGACTTAAAATCTTAAACAATGAAAACAGAAGACATATTTAGTTGCTGTTACCCAATGCCAACAAGACTTAAAAAAGGTTATATATGATACATACTTATAGTATATATATGCATGCATGATGCATCCCTGCACCTCCAGCTTGTTTCATGAAGCCATAGCAGACATTAGAATTAATTGAACAGAGAATGCTGATGCATTACATTTGCACAAGATGAGGAGTTGAAACTTGGAAGAGACGCTTGCAATCCACCTCCATTACTCGCCATGCTGGTCCCGTCATTGCTGATGCCAACACGTAGAAGCTCTTCATTTCTTGAACTAAGACCTAGGTGGTTATTACTTGCACCCAATTGAATAGGAAGAACATGTGAGGTTTCAAATGCTCCGGTGAACGGTATCCGCTGAAATTGCATTTGCATTCCAGAAAGTCCAAGCCCCATACTGGATTCACCAAGATCCGTGCCAAAGCTGGATGATATGCCAATATGATGGATATTACTATGAAAGTGTTGATGCTTGCCAGTATGTGATGATGTGGCAGTAGATGAAGTCGGCTTTTGTCGTTTGTTGTTTCGGCGTGACCCACCACCTACTGGTACATTGCGTAAGGTGCCCCCACGTGTCCAGTAACGGCGACAGGTGCGACAGAAGTGTCTTGGCTGGGAAAGAGAGTAATTGTTGAAGTAACAAAATTTGGTGTTTGTTGAGTTGCACCTGGGGCAATTTAGACCAGATTCTGGGTGTGGAAACCGAGTTGGACGAATCCGGTCTGCAGTAACAGAAGTTGGGTTCGGTGCAGACAAGATAGGTACCGTGTTGTGTGTCAGTGAAATTGGTGGAAACCGAATTGCGTCGTAATCTGATCGGGAGGAGTTGCTGGTGTTTGTGCCCAGTCCATGAGGTTCTTGCTGCTGTTATATAATCAAAGATTCAGAAGTGTTAGATGAAGAGAATATTATAAGGGATGAAGAGATTTCTCTTCTTTTACACCTCTTGAGAGAATTATACTAATATATATATATATATATATAAGTAGCTAGTTATGCTTGTTTCATCAGAAAAAGGGAGATGAAAAGATTTATTCTTGTTCTTAACATGTATCATAGATACTAAAGCTTTGTGATCCTTTTTCTAAGAAAAAAAAAGTTAATTAAAAAAGATTGGCATCTCGTAACGATGCACAAGCTACAAAACCTAAAGATGGGCATAGAAAAAAAGAGATAAAATTCTCTTTTGGTAATTGTTCTCTTTAGGTTTTGTAATCTTGTTTTCTTTTGTAAAGATGAGAAAAGAGACAAAGGAAATAAAGTAAATGAGAGGTGACACAAAAGGAAAAATAGAAGGAAATTCATATATTCTCCTACATATATGTATACCTGGTTCCAATTTGAAGGATCTACATAGGTAGGAATTGAGGGGAAAACCATGGTGGCTTTCTTTGTTTTGTATTCTTTCACTTCTTTTCTCCTTTTTTTTCCTTCTTTTGAGAAAGGTTGATTGCTGCTTAGAGATGGTGGAGAATCATATGTAAAGAAAAGAGAGAGAAGGGAAAAAAAAATATATTAGGAGCTTTTCTCCTTTATTGATCAGTGCCTTTATAATTAATTAATCAATATTCTATGTCCATATGTGTTGAGAAAGAGAGAGACTTAGAGATGAAGAATTATGTGAAATAGTGGGAGCAGGATAGTGCAAAGAAAAAGGTGAAGATAAAAAGACAATGATGTCTGGACTGGATAGGCCCCCTGACATCAGAAAACTGGAAAACAAATGCAAAAAAGAAGATCAGAGATATGGAATCATATGGAAGGTCTTTATTTTTAGGGTTTTCTACTTTATATTTCCTCTTCATCTCATCTGTACTTACAAGCATGAACGGATTCAGAATCATAAGCAAACATGTACACACAAATAAATATATTCTTCTCTCAGTTTAAAATCTCGGTCAAGCTTAAATACAATAGAAATTCAGACTATATTTGTACAGATCTTGAAAGAAAAATTGCTACATTAATAATTATTTTTCAAATATAGATCGAAATACTGGTCTGAACTTGTTTATACATAAATCTGCTCCTGCTTATAAGAGGAGCTTCTTTAATTTTCCTATTGCTTCTAATTTTTTTCATGCTTCTGGCTTGATCTGTAAAACTTCCTATTATTACTAAGTATCCTATTTTTGCAAAATTTCTTCTTTTTACTGATGTGATATCATTGTATGCCTACTATTAATTAATTAATTAATTAATGTTTTATTGATTGTTGTGTGCAAAAGTACCAGCAAAAATTAATTATTTTTTCATGTTGGTAAACTGTCATGGTATAATCATTTTTCTTAGAACAAGAAACAACTTTCACATGTGCAATCATCGTTGTAATGAAAAGATCAACTCTCAAATTTTGGTTTTGAGATTTGGGATTTCAAATATATTATTATAAATTGAGAGTTGTGAGATGTGACACTATCACACTAAGCATATACCACTTAATCTAGGAGTATAGCTCATCACTTTTGAAGTAATAAATAAATAAATAAATTGATAAAAGAATTCGAAAAATATGCTCATAATTTGCATGTGTACTTAATTAATTGTGCTTCCCTGTATTGATATGCATGCATATGCATGATCTTCTCTCGTTTCTATATATAATTAATTTAGTGCTTTAAGGACCAGAGTATACATTTTAGATGAGCATATCTGTAATCCCAATATCACCTAGTATATTAGCCTGTCCTCATAGTCATATCTATACACTGTTTAGATTGTTTTTTTAAAAAGATAATTATATAGTATATCTAAATTTTTTGAGAAATATTATTCAAATTAAAAAATTAAAATTACATATATGTTCCTAATTGCTTAGATAAAATGTTTATTAATTTTGAGTTAATTTAGAATTTGATTGCTTATTCATCACAAATCATTAAAACTCTACTCTTAAAATTTTAAAATTACTTAATGGAAGACAAAATCTCTTTCAAATTGACTCAAATGTGATACATATTCTATCTAAATAATTAAAAATACATTTATAATTTTTTAATGTGAACAATATTTCTCAAAAATATGTACTGTAAGGTTATATATATCATAAAAGTTAGATATACACTAGAATTATTCTAAAAAAAGAAAACAATTAAGGAAAAATATAGCCTGCAAGACCGCAACACTCAGTGGATAGTATCTGATCAAGGACAAAGTTTCAAGGTCTTTAACTTTAAAAAAGAATCAGACTTTATATATATTTCCGTGGGGGTTAATTTACCGTAAAAATTATATATATCATAAAAGTTAGATGTACGTTACAATTATTCTAAGAAAAAAGAAAATAATTAAGGAAAAATATAGTCAGTAGGACTGCAAAAATAAGTGGCCGAATACTATCTGATCAAGTACAGAGTTTCAAAGTCTTTAACTTTAAAAAAAAAGAATCAAACTTTATACATATTTTCAACGGGATTAATTTAACGTATCATAAAAGTTAAATATACGCTAAAATTATTTTAAAAAAAAGAAAAACAATTAAGGAACAATATAGCCAGCATGACTGCAAAAAATAAGTGGGCAGATACTATCTGATCAAGTACGGAGTTTCAAAGTCTTTAACTTTAAAAAAAAGAATCAAACTTTATATATATTTTCAACGGGGTTAATTTAACGTATCATAAAAGTTAAATATATGCTAGAATTATTTTAAAAAAAGAAAAACAATTAAGGAACAATATAGCCAGCATGACTGCAAAAATAAGTGGGCGGATACTATCTGATCAAGTACGGAGTTTCAAAGTCTTTAACTTTAAAAAAAAGAATCAAACTTTATACATATTTTCAACGGGGTTAATTTAACGTATCATAAAAGTTAAATATATGCTAGAATTATTTTAAAAAAAGAAAAACAATTAAGGAACAATATAGCCAGCATGACTGCAAAAATAAGTGGGCGGATACTATCTGATCAAGTACGGAGTTTCAAAGTCTTTAACTTTAAAAAAAAGAATCAAACTTTATACATATTTTCAACGGGGTTAATTTAACGTATCATAAAAGTTAAATATATGCTAGAATTATTTTAAAAAAAGAAAAACAATTAAGGAACAATATAGCCAGCATGACTGCAAAAATAAGTGGGCGGATACTATCTGATCAAGTACGGAGTTTCAAAGTCTTTAACTTTAAAAAAGAATCAAACTTTATACATATTTCCAAGGGGATTAATTGAATAACCTTTTTTATTTTAATGAAGAATTTAATTTGATTGATAATTTGTTCCCCTAACTTGTACTTCTAAGTACTCAAACCTTCCAGTACTTGACCTCTTCAATGGTCAGATATTCAAAGGAGACATGTTATTTGATTGAAACAAACCATGCACGTCATGAGACATAATTAGAAAATTGTCAAAAGAAGTCCATAATTAAAACATTCATTGATTCACTAATAGTCAAGTCCAAGATCTTATGAACTTGGATAAAGCATATATTGTGTTCTCACATCTCCTTGGTTTGTTTTATTTGTGGTCCTCATCCAATATATGTGCTATTTGTATTGTTATATACTATGATGCAATAATTTTGTGGTTGCATATGCACTTTATTCATCATATGAAAAAAAGTAGGTTACCATTTTGCAATAGCACTTGGATGTGAAAGGAATAATTTTGTAGAGAATCATTTTACCATATATTCAATCAAACATACAAAACGGTACTACAAGTTCATCAAAATATAGCATTTCTGTCATATTATTGTAATTGTTGTTATTATCATATTCTAACTATTATTATGATATTTTCATAATTATTATTTTTAATTTGTTTGCTCACTCTGGAGGGTGACAATTGGAGACAACATTAGATGGGGGTCAGTTTTCATAAGACTGTGGACTTAAACCTTTATCTTATTTTCAAGCAGTTTCATATGTCTCTATAGATTAGTTTGAATTCTGTTCATACACCATATGTTTCACACAGACACATAACACTACTGCAACTTTCTCAATCATGTATTTTCATTCTAATATTAGTGAAATGTTAGAAAAATGTTCCTTTACTGCTAAAAATAGATTGAATTTTATCATGTGCATTTCCTTCGAAGTGTATAGAAAAAGAACAAAAAGAATCTATTGTGCAGCACTACCACAAAAATGTGAAAGTAATATTTTGAAAGAAAGATAAAAGATCGGCGCATTTGTTGGTAATTAAATAATTAATGCTTCAAATATAGCCAAAAATGGATTTTGACATATCATTAATGTTTGTTTTCTATATATTTTTCCCCTTTCTTATTGATAAAATTCAGAGACAATGGTACTTCTTAGTCAATTTCTGTGAATAAATTAACCGGAGCTTTCTGTCTAATAGTTTCTTAAGTCACTTTATTGACTACAATATTCTTTTTCTATTGCTCTGCAAAATTGTTTCAAGATTCGCACACAAAGGGACAGACCACTAATGAATTTCTACCACCTGAAAGAAAGATTCTAAGAGAAATCACAACTTTCTCTAATTTTTCCTTTCCTCGTTCTTCATAAAAGGCAATGCCAGAATTCTGACAAGATATTTAACCATCACTGACACAGTTTCTGGAAAACAATTCTGAGAAAGTAGTACCGAAAGCATAAACAGGTTTCAGACTGCATATGAAATTTCTGATTTCCAAACCGTTTGCTACTGTGTACTCCTGTTGAGCAATACAACAATTATCCCAGAATGACACGCTTCTGTGCAAACTGTAAATAGTAACTTCCTCTCAACATCAGAACATTCACAGTTACATACTAAACTGTGCTTCCACCATTTGTTTCTGTTTACTTGTTAACTTTGCTTTTGCTTTATTTCTATGAGCTCTATATTATATATAGATGCAAACCCTCTAAGAAACATCCCCCAGTTCCAAACATAAAATGATAAATAACAAAATAATTATTATTTTTCCTCACAAAAAAATTATTATTATAATAATAATAACAGCAGTAGCAACAACAACAATGTGGTGGCGGTGATGGTGATGATGATTATTAAATGAATCAATAGAAGGGCCAAAAACAATACGTATAATTGGTCAGGTAGGCCATTTAGCAAGTACAGTTTCCACAATTTTAAAAGTAGGTACTGGAAAATCTTCTCCGATAAGAGTCCATAGTTTAGTATCTTTAACAAAAATAGAAAAGTACAGTTCACTCAGATCTCAGGAACCTAGTTTAAAACGAAACTGCTAGCTTATTTTCAAAAATTACTGTGCTTCCAAGAAGCCTAACTCAATGCATGGAGGTAACTAGAAAAATTTCTTGTCTCGGCCAAGGCGTTGCAAATGGTAATTGATCGTTCTTGCTGCATTTTTTGGCTTCCCCTTCTGCCAAAGAAAAAAGGACTTTTAAGAGCTTTCACAATTTAAACCAAACATTATGTGGCATTTGCAAATTTTACATAAAAAGCCATGCTTATTCACAGAAAATAGCCACTACTGCAGTCTTTTATTTGAATGCAGATGTGCAGTTTGATGTGTATTTGTTGACAAAAAACTGATACATCTTTAATCTGTACAAATTGGTGAACTATCATGTGTACTGTGAAGTGTGATTCATAATTACAGATCTACTGTTCCAAATGCATTTATTTTGGAATTAATTTCTTTTCTCTGTGTGTGCATATGTGAGTGAGTGAGTGAGATAAAGACCGAGGGAAATTTTTAAGAGGGCATATAGATATGGTTTTTTTTTGCCTTTTTTCAACAGGTATATATCATGTGCAGTTTGGAAGGCTAATTTGTGATTTTCGGCTGTGGAAGAATATAGATGAAGTTAAGCCTTATTGCAGATCAGGTGGCAAATAATTATACTTGACTTTCTGGAGAATTGAAAAGATTATATCTAATTGCAAACATACCCTATTGTCAAAAAGGACAAGAAGTACCATGATAATTGTAAGTATGATTGCACCTGGTATGGGCCAGCATTATTTTTTAGGTACATGAGAAACAAAAAAGAAAATATGTGCAGCTGGGGAGGGAAAAAGAAAGAACCTGAGCCTCAGCACAAGCAAGAAGAATATCCTTGTATTTAATGCATTTATCATCTTTGTTGTTGTTTAAAGAGAGACAGCCCAGAAATTGCATCATTTCCTTCATGCATGGCCTCCCAGCACCACCAAACTTTTTAGGGTTTATGTACAAACCACCTGCCTTCCGACCCATTCTACATCGACAACCAAAAAAAATTTGCATGTTAAATAAACATGAGTTATTACTAGCTCTCCACAAGTTACAAATATCTGCTAAAGAGTTCTATATTTCTCAACTGCCGAGACAAGCTAAACATTTGAGAAAAGAGGCACATTAAATCAAAGTGGAATCTGACATACTGATGCTTCTATGATTGCTTCTCATAATCACCCCCCCCCCCCCCCCCCCACCTCCCCAACAAACACCAAAAAAAGAAAAAAAAAAGAAGAAGAAGCCCGTGCTTTAGAAAAATAATAGCAAGCAACAAACAAACAAAGAGATGAAACAAAACATCCACCTCATCGACAGTGCATCTTTATATACAGCTCATAGTTACTATTTCTCATCATTTTCACATTTTAATCAATGTGCTAAATTGTTAAGTTTTCACGCAAAAAGGAGACAACAAAGAAAAAGACACACTAACATCCTAGATGATTAGTACCACGGCATTAAATGCATGGTCGAGTCTGCATTGAAAAATAATTCGCCCACTTAATACAACAATTTTGCTTTCTGCCACATGCTCACAAGTAATTAATAAGAAAACATCATCTTAGGAAAAATATTTTAATCACTGCTCATAAGTATATACATATTTTTTGAACAACAAACCTCTTTTGCTTATGGAAGACCTCACAAGAACCCAATACCAATTTCATCATTCCATAAATTGGCATCTTAAAAACGAAGAAAAATTGGGAGTATTGAATCAGCTATGTACTTCTTTTTGGTGAAAACAATACGATCACAAGTCAATTGACAACACACCAAGCAACATGAGCTCTCAGGAGCATTATATCGAACACCTTATAGGCATGAGAACATGTAACAATGTCCTAAGTAACCACCTGCTAGAAGATCCAGAACTACAAGAAACACATCATGGTAACACATTTGGCAAACTCCATATACGGATATGGAGCGAAGGGGATCGCCAACGGGGCCCACCGCCACACCCTCCTCACCCCCAACCCACCACCACACAACAGCAACCCCTTTCTATTGTGTTATGAAGCATCACACTTAAAATTATGACCTTCTGCGGTTCTACCATAGCAGGAAATGCTCGGTCTGGAAAATCTATCTATCAGCAACCCACGATCCGACAGTTGAGCAATTTCCCCAACCCGATTGGTCGCGTTTTGGGAAGAAGAACACTTAAATCGGAAGAGAGACTCACCTTATGTCGGAGTTACGCCGATTCTTCCTTCTGTGCTTTGCTTGAGGCGAGCTGATTCTTCAGATTTGAACCTGTACCGATTCTTTATCAGAGGCGAATGCAAGAGCAAGGTGGATGTGATGGATCGATGATGATGATGATCGGGGAGAGGCTGCTGAGAGAACCAAGTAATATTGGGCCGGGCCTATATCTAGAGTATTCTGGAAAGTTATCAAATTGGGCTATGAACTATTAATTGAATTGAAGATATAGATTTGTGATTTTGTGAAATGAGAGAGAGAGAGAATTGGCGTTAAATGGATAGGAGAATTTTTAGGAGGAATCACTTGAAAAAACCAAATGGTTTTGTTTTTTTGGGGAGATTTTGTGACAATTATTAATTTGATAATCTTGATAATGAATTTTTAAATAATTTTGAAAAAAATTAAAAATAAAAAAAATTGTGAACATATTCTTTCAACTTATAGATTGATTGTATTCCAAATTTCATATAATTTAAGTATTAATTAATATTTTATTAAGACCGTTAAATATGGACCATTGTAAATATATTATAATTTTGATAGTCTTTGATGAAATATTAAATGATACTTAAATTATATGAAATTTAAAACACAATCAATCTATAAGAATATGTTCATTAACTTTTTTTTTCTATTTTTTTAATTTTTTAGTATTATTTAAAAATCCGTTTTTAAAGTTATCAAATTAAATAGTTATTTTTTGTGGGCCCAATACTGCGGAAGTATGTTGCATATTATTTCGAATACTTGTACCTATCCAGCTTATCCTTAATTTATTTATTATGCAGATTGTCATACAGTGGCTGCACGACAAGCGAACACAGAAATTAAAAAAAGGAGAAGGCAGAGAAGAGAAGCGCTGCATTTCTCCAGTTATGGACACGTGGCTCAATCTGATTCGATTCATTCAGGAATATAGGACCCACCATGTCTTCCGGAGAAGAAATTCCCTTCCTCCGACGATCAAACGTAACCTTGGCAAGGGGAAGACAAGGAAGCGACTATTGATATGACTCATTACAAACTCTTTTTCCACCCGCCACACACTCAGAAACACAGATACGAAAACATAATTTTTCAAAATTGTCAACGTAATTTACAATAAAACTAATCAAATCATTTACATTGCTTTGTTCTGAAATTTTCAGGCTCAAGCAGCCTCAGTAACAACCTCTCCATCTTTCTGGATGTTATCGTGGGTCTAATCAAACCCGGTAACCTATAACTCAAAAAAGACTGCCTCTCGAGCTGGTACTCACCCAATAGCTCTCTATCAATTCTATCCAAATCTGGATCATCTTTGTTAAAACCATGTACAAACGGTGCCCCGCTCTCAGCCATTGCATCAAAAAGCTGATGCGGCGGCTTTATATCCAACATGAAGCGTAGATCATGGTTTATTGTAGTGTTCTGGAATTCATTAGAATTACAAATGATAGTGTGGAAGTAGCTCTCTTTGGAATGAATAAAGTTTGAATAGTACAGGAGAAGCATTCGAGGGAGATTATCCCAACCCCTTATGCAAAATTCGAGAAATGGTCGGCTTAATACCATTCTTGGAGAACCTACAAACAAATTTAAGCTTATAAGATATGCATTTCGAAAAGCATATCAATGCTGGATCTTGGCAATGGAAGTCAGATACAGAGGTATCAGAATTCATTTTGAATGGTAACAGTAGAGTACCAGCGTAATGTTTTTTTAGTGCTTTTCATTTTCATCTAAATAAGTTGACCACAATAAATAAAAGCTGGTATGGATGTGTACATATAGTTGACAGCAATTGAGAATTGAACAAGAAGCAAGTAGAAATGTAAAATCCAAATGACAGTACCTACAAATATTTTGAAAGATGAAGGCAAACTCCTCTTCTCCTTGACCCAAAATACACCAGATTTGTTGGAAATAAACAATGCAGGGTCCACAATTATGGGCCTGATTCTTTCATGCCTACAATAAATAAAGAGAAAAATCAATGTGCCTTTTAAAGTGAGATCAGAGGAATAGACAGAATCACCCTAAATCATAAAGCTTTTAACTTCTTTTTTTTGTTTAAATTAGAGATGAAATAATGACAAGCATAAAGGTTGCCCTTTCCTTTCAAGTTTTTCTTTTCTTTTTGTTACAGGTAAACTCATAAAGAAATGTATGGAGAAAAAAAATACTCTTTTGAACCAATGTTGCTGGTGTGATCAATGAAGTTCAACTCCCGAGGTAAGTACGAAAATATATGAAGAATATCTGCCAAAAAAAGGACCAGGATATATATTGAGAAATTCATATAACCAGATAAAGAAAAAAATTGGCTTCCAAAACAAATTTATTGAATTGCACTTATTTGTAAATTAAACTTGGCTCTCACAACTTTCTACACAGCTTCCTTATTTATGGAATTAGGCTGGTACCATATTCAATTTCCACAATTTTTTATCAACAGGAAAATGTTTCAGAGATACCGTCGTTGATACCATTATTAATACCAACTTTATTATTCCTATAAAACGAGTTATGATTCATATTAACAACTTTATTGTACAATTTATTTTGTATTAATAATTTCTGATTCAACACAAATACCATTAATCTAAATAATAACTTACTTAAGTTGAATAATAAGAATAATGTACACATAAGTTGCATAATAAGATCGTTAACATGAATAATAAGTTATTTAATATGAATAACAAAGTCCGTATCAATAATAATATCAATGATGA
This sequence comes from x Bolboschoenoplectus mariqueter, assembly GCA_037678475.1. Taxonomy (NCBI): domain Eukaryota; kingdom Viridiplantae; phylum Streptophyta; class Magnoliopsida; order Poales; family Cyperaceae; genus x Bolboschoenoplectus; species x Bolboschoenoplectus mariqueter. Next base: position 927,741 of record CM075236.1, on the reverse strand, counting down.
TATCTGTATATCAGCTCTCTTTATGGAATTACGCTGGTACCATATTCAATTTCCACAAAATTTGATCAATAATATCCTCCTTTAATTTAAAAAAGTAAGTATTGGTTATGACTTATCAGGAAAAATAAAATAAAATAGAATAGGAGTAGGAATAAGAAATCTACCATCTTGTGGCATAAGCGGGTAATCTGAAACATCCAAATTAAGAAACCAATTCCATCCCTTAAAGTTTCTCAACAAAATTGCCACAGCATGGAGCATGCAAGCGACCTCCGTGGGGCCACCATCTGATACGTGGCATCCTCGCTCAACTACCATCACATTACCATAATTTCTCACCAACCTCTCGGCACGAAGAAATTCCTCGAGATCCACGCGGTCTCTTTCTGATGCGTTAGTACAAAATTGGATTAGGTAGAAGTTCAACGGATGGTAGAGTGCCCGGAGGAGGCGGCGGAGACGACGAGCGTCGCCACCGGTAATGAGGTACGCCAGTCGAGGGGGTCTAGGATTAGGATTAGGGTTAGGGTTTGAAATCGGGACAGGATTGATGGCGAAAGGTAAGAGGAAGAGAGTGAGAAGAGGGAAGGTGAAGAGGAAGCATAAGGCGACGCGCTTGTGCTTTGAGCGAGAATGGCTCGCTAGCATCGTTCCACCTAGGGTTTGGAGCTGGGATTAAGAGAAGGGACATGGATCGCCGGAGATTGCGAAAGTCACTGGTGTACGGTCATCTTTCTCCGATTTTTGTTTATTTATTTAAAAATCTCCTCTGGTGTTTGAATTGAATAGAGAGGAGAAAGAAAGAAAGAGGCGTACGGGCATTTTAAAAACCAAAATAAATAAATAAGAAAACAAAAAAGAGGCGTACGGATGAGGAGAAGCAGGTGGTGGGACCTTTTACCTTTGAGTGTAAAGGTGTATTTCGAAGTATTTAATGCACTGTTCTTTGGAAACTTCCCTCGCAACAAGACGCGACATTATACCTCATCTGTGGATGTTACAATCGTACGATTTTAATCTAACGGATGTGATGATTTGATGCTTTCGCCAGTTGAAAAGCAACGGAACGGAACGGAACGAGAACTAACTCGTGGAAAACAGCCAGTGTCCAGACAGTAGTGGGGCCCACCTGACAATGGCAATTAAGTAATAGTTTGCGCCTTTTGAGGCCCAATAATAACACTACGGATAGGGAAGGGGACCTTTTGTTTGGGGCTGGATCAAATTGGGTTTTGATTTAATTTACAATAGTTTGGGCTGGTTTTGTTTGGTCATACATTTCATGTCAGATTCTAAGGGCTAGTTGTTAGAGTTAGGAATTTAAGCTCACCGAATAATTTGTTCATGTACGGTGTATTGGGTTTTTTAATTGAGTTTGTTGCCGGAAATTCTGATTTTTCAGATTATATATATATATATATATATATATATATATATATATATATATATATATATATATATATATATATATTTACACCTAAAGTATTTGAAATTATAGGATGTAAAATTTGAAATGCAGAATTTAAATTTTAAAATATATATTTTTAAAAAATATTTATACTTAATATTAGATGTAAATAAAGAATGTAAAGTTTGACGTGTATGAATAATTTCTCTTTACTTAAATCCCTGTCTTTCATAAAAATAAAAAATACAAAAAAACATTTGTTCTTCCTCGGAACAAGTCTATTCTTCATTATTTTGTGCTTGAGAGCAATCAAGCTGTGTCCCATTTATTAGTTATTTTTATATTTTCTTTGTGCTTGAGAGTAATCAAGCTGTTTCCCATTTATTTATTTATTTATTTATTTATTTATTTATTTATTTATTTATTTATTTATTCTTTTATGCTTGAGAGCGATGAAGCTGTTTCCCAATTTCATATTGAATTAGAATAATAAATTTCAACTCAAACGATTTAATTACATAATTTATCTTTTAGTCATTGCTTTGTCCATGTCAATATATTGATAATGTGCTGTATTCAAGAAATAATTGCACAAATTAAATTAAATGAGATTATTGTATTTGCATATATATATGATGAAGTTATATCTTTTAACTTAGGGATAGAGATATATGTGTTGGTTAAGATGTTATTATTATTATTTTTTTTTTGTCCTCTATAACAAATGAGTATGCATGTTAAAATCTTGTAAAGTTTGGAATAATAATTAACTTGACAACCTTTGACAATTATTTTTTACATAAATTAGAAACATTATATAATTCTTCAACACATTAATCCTTTTTATTTTATCAGAGTTTCTATATGAGTAATACTAATACGAAAAAAATAACAAATTTGCAAATAACCCGTTAGATATTTACTTTCTTTTTTATATAGATTTTATGAATTTGCTATGTACTGTTTGGAAGATTTCATCTATAAGAGAAATGATCAAGGAAATCTGTAATTAATTAATTTTAATAAATGAAGCTCTATTAATGGAGAACTGTGGTTTGTTGTCATAACCCAACTCCTTACCCACTTTTTTTTTTAAAATAATAATATAAAAATAAAACATGAGAAGAATGAATTTTAAAATTCTATATATTTAAAAATAAAAAGTTCATATTTATTATCTGCGAATTAATTGTAGTTCTCATACATTGTTCGTGAACATATTTTACAATTTTACAAACTGAATGTATACAATACATTACAGAAACACTCGCAGATAATATTTACGAATCAGAAAAATAATTCGCAAACAATATTTAGAGACTTTTTATTTTTCAAAAATATCCATTAGAATTTCCAATACATACATTTTTATTTTTTTTTCATATGCTTGGATAAATTCATTTATTAACCTGAGGAAGGATGCCATGTGTCAATTGGTAGTTGGCTAAATTCTGTGGAGGGAGGAATATCTTGCTCAAAATTTGTGAAATTGATTTGGAAATTTTAATTACTAGCATGAAAAGAAGATGAGGGATCACTTGATCATGGTTATTTTGACAATTTTACTAATGAAATTTCACATAAATTAGAAAACAAATCTTAAAATAAAAAACTTTATGAATATATTTTTAAATTTATAAATTAATTATTTTTCAAATTTAATACAATTTAAATTATATTTAATATTTAATCAAAGAATATTAAGCATAAATCATTACAAACCATATAAACTTTAATAATCTTTCATAAACTATTAAATACAATTTAAATTACATGAAATACCAATTTATAAATTAAAAAAAATACGCCTATAAATTTATTTAAAATTTATTTAAAAAATTCATTATCAAAATTACCATAATAACCGTTCTCAATTACATTTCACGGCCGCCAACATCCAACCAACTGCCTTTTAAATTGGAATTTGTGAGATCAGATTCCGAGTGTTATGTTATAAGCATTTACGAGGAAGCACAAAGTAGGAAGCAGTTGAAGATCGGATCACCTAAATACCAACTCATTAAATGGAGGTACAAAAAAAGTCTCCAGTACAGACTTTCCACAATCTCTCCATTTCATTTCAAAGCCTTAGATTAGATGATCCATTCAAAATGGAGGGCATTAGCGCAATGTAAAAATATAATGCCTTCCTCCAGTTGTTGTTGTTCAATATATGCCCGTTATTCAGAGGATCGGGTTAGTTTGGTAATAGGGTAAACGGATCCAACCCCGAACCACCACCCGCATCCGCATAGTCTCCTCCGTCGAAAGATTGCATTCTGCACAGGAAAGTTTCTACGAAATTTTTACTCATGCCGATGTGGCGTTTCATTATTGGTCTGTATCTAAGAAAACTAGTAACAGTAGAATACCACCGCTTGTTTTGTAAGATTTTGTAAACTATGTCGTCAGGAAATTATTTCTACTTGTTTATTATAATTAATCTCTCTCCCTCGCTATTTTTAAACCCTAGACTGGTATCATCTGGAAAGTGCAAACTCTGATTCTGATCTGAATTAAGCATCAACAATGGCGGGCTTTCTCTCCACGGTCAAGCGGATCTACCTCGCTATTTACAACTGGGCAGTCTTCACTGGATGGTGAAGCCTCTCTCTCTCTCTCTCTCTCTCTCTTTCGGCATTAATTTCTCCTTTCTTAGTTCCTGTAATTCAATTGCATCTCGATCTAATTGTCTGATTGATTTGGTTGATCATCAGGCTTCAGGTTTTGGTTTTCGCTATAAAGGCTTTGAACGAGTCGGGTCCAGCAGCAGTGTATGACGCTGTGGAGAAACCTCTGCAACTTGCACAGACAGCAGCAATCCTGGAGGTAACAAAAATCAAAAGCATTTGATACAATATTTGTATTTCAATTTTTGCTACTTTTTTCGTTCTTTTCATTTTTCTTTGTTGTGTGATATGCAATTAGCTTGAATTTGTTTTAGTTCCTACCGCTGTAAAACAAATTCCTGTGCTATTTTGTTGTTTAATTTGATCTGACATCTGACATCTGACATCTGACATTTTCTTAATTCTTTTGTTCCTTCTTATGTATCGCTTCGCTTGACGGGCAGATTATCCACGGGCTTATTGGTAAGTGATGATTTATCATCTTTTAGGTAAAATTATTTTGTCTTCTGTTATGAATTGCTGCTGATTTACCGAGTTGATCAATGTAGGGTTGGTCAGATCACCTGTGTCAGCTACTCTGCCTCAAATTGGGTCGAGGCTTTTTGTTACTTGGGGCATTTTGTATAGTTTCCCCGAGGTCTGATTTGCTATTACATTTAAGCTAAAAAAAAATTAAAACCACATACTCTTTTTTATGAAATTTCTTGTTTCTGATCGGCATCTGTACTTTTTAATTGTTCAGACAAGGGCTCACGTTCTGGTCAGCTCTCTGGTTATCAGCTGGTCTCTTACTGAGGTATGTTAGAAATTCTCGCATTTTGTAAAATTATCATTATGTAAGATAGGTTTCTCTCAAATAAAACAAGGAAAAAAAAGTTCAAAAAGGTTTTAAGTACAGTGTTATGTTAATTGATAATAACTTTGCATGTAGATAATTAGGTACTCCTTTTTTGGTATGAAAGAGGCTCTTGGCTTTACCCCTTCATGGCTCCTATGGCTCAGGTTATTAACAAACTGTACTCTTATCACCATACATACACGATTCAAAATCCCGGCTTCAAGATAAAGGAAAATCTAATTTTCCATTTCAATTTTTCCATACAGATATAGCACATTCTTGCTTTTATACCCAACTGGTATCACAAGCGAGGTTGGCCTAATTTACATCGCTTTGCCATATATCAAGGTAACTTGAAAACCCATCACAAAAAAATCTGTTTGGTAATTTCTATAGCTGATTTGCTTTGTACTGGTTAGGCACAGTGCGGTGGTATAGGCCTATGCCTATACTTGTTGAGCATGGCAATATGTAGAAGATGACCATTTTACCCTTGTTTCAACCTTCAGAAAAAGAATCCTTTATGCATTATGGACCACATATCAGTTCAGTGAAATGATTTATCCTGTAAACACCTCATTCTTCTAGGTGCTTAGATTTGTAGATACATTATATAGGCAATAGTTTTCTGCAAATGGGTAGAGGGGAAAAATTTGTATAATAAATAGTACCACTAATAACAAAAGGAACATTTGAATAATTTTTTCCTATCTTCATCTAAGAAATAGTTTGTTTATTTTTGCAAATAGTAAAATCATGAATGTTTTCAGAAGAAAAATAATAATACCTGGGTACTTGTTGAAAGAAAGAAAGAAGAACATTTCAATAACATTTTCTTATGCCATCATTCTTGATTTTACCACAGGCATCGGAGAAATACTGCTTTAGGATGCCAAACAAGTGGAACTTCTCCTTTGATTATTACTTTGCATCACTTGCTGTGCTTGGAATCTATGTCCCAGGTTTGTTTTCCTTGTATTTGATCGAGAGATTGGGTTTCCGGCTTTATCGTGTTCTATTCTGTATCGTGATTGTTGCATTCTTTTATGTTTCTATAGGTAGTCCGCACATGTACACATATATGCTTGGGCAAAGGAAGAAGGCTCTCTCCAAATTAAAGGCTGCATAAACACAATTTCCTAGAGTCCAAGTTTGTTTGTATTTAGAGTTTATTTGTCCTGAAAGTTGTATGTGGTTAAGCCTTAGTTGGAAAAAAAATGTTTGTAGATCTAGATTTTGGGAACTGTGTTTTCTGTGGATTTTGTTTGCTTAATTGTTAATCTATTTATTAAATTCTCGTTCAAGAGTTCATTGAGGAGAAAATTTGATGTTATCACAAACTTCTACTATCTTTAAGATAAACTTAAAGAGCATAAACAACCTGAGCTAGACTAACAGCTATATTTGTATTCTGAAACTTAAATGACATCATAAGACAAAATATATAGCAACTGTTAAGTGTTAACATTTCAACAGCTAACACTTGTTTGAGTTATCGCACTGCCACGCAGAAATTTCAACACATCAGCACAAAAAAGCCTTATTTGTTCACAGGCAGTGCTTACCAGAATGCCAAAAGAATAAACATTTACAGAAAGATAAATCAAAGGGCATGATATTCAATAATTCAAACCTAACAAATAACAAACTCATGTGCTTTAATTCTCAGTACCTTTTGAAACAAAAAAACAATGAATGCTACTTTGGATTGTCTTCTTCATCTTTATTCTACCATTCTAGCCTTCTTCCATAATTAATATTCACATTCAACAGCAAACTGTCAGTTTCAGAAAAAAAAAAACAGAGAGGAAAATTAGACCGACTTATTGGTTTCATTTCCTTCATTCTCACCTTTCTCACTCTTCTCTTTCTCTTCCAGCACCTGCTTGATCCCCTCCTGATACCCTTCAATAAAAGCCCTTAATGCATCTCTGTATGCTGAAGCACGTGTCATATACACTCTCTGCAATGCGGGCCTCAGTGTCTCCATTCCACCCCTTGCCGCCACTGCCAGCTCTTCCACAAGGGACATCTCGATCTCTTGTTTTGCACTTTCCGGTTTTTCTGTAGCCCCCATTTTGTGCTCTCTCGGCCTGAGGTCTGGCCCAATATCTCGCACCCAGCTGGCTGCGTAGAGTCTAGAAGCTTCTTTTAAAACGTACCATTTTTGTCTTGTTGTGAGTTTTGGCTTTGGTTTGAAGCCTGGTGGATCGGGAAGGGAGGAAGGGAAGGCAATTTCTTTTAGGTCGTATCTTATGTAGTCATATAATTTTCGACATACTACCCTCAGCTTCATGTTGATCCTTTAGTGCAATTAAGACTCTCCTGTTATGAAAAGTATAAAAACAAGATTAATTAGAGTTTTAAGATGTGAGAATAATGTATGAAATATTCTATCATATTATGTGAAACTAGCAGAAATGAATCAGAACACCAAAATTTTACAGAAAAGCATCTGGTTAGTTCCAGAATACTGGAAATACTCTTATTTTACCAAAATAAAGTGCTAGAGTACAGAAATTTTTTTCAAAGGACCCCATTAATCTCTGTTTACTGAAAAAATAATTTCCCATTGGAAAATACCAGAATAACAATATATATGCTGATTTTTCCAAAAAAGCCCCTAAAAGTACAAGGAGATGGCCATAACAGTTCAATTCAAGGTATAAAGGACTGGTACTAGCTTTGGAAGAGCCTGTATGATCTAATAAACCTCAGAATAACCACTTGGCTAATTAAGATTGATATGACCTTGTACTAATTGGTATTAGGAAAGAAATCGCGAAAAAAGAAAAAAAACAATTGGACAGTCATTACCTACAATCAATAACATCAAGGGAAGTAAAACTATTAATTAAATGAAAACACACATTATTCATTATTGAGAGTAAACAACTCAATATGTTCTGTTTGGAAAAGATTTTTCATAATTGTAATTGAGAGCTTGGATTTCAAGCCAGATCTTACTTAGAACCTCACTTAAAATTTCTTATACAAGTGGTAGCACGGTACTAAGATCAATCTTTAAGAAGTAAACTCATCCAACTCAGTTTTGAGTCCCAAACTCAATCAAACATCACTATGAATTGGATGTACAGTACATAGGGGCGCTAATGGGCGGGATTGAGCTCAGTGGCCTGCCCAGTCCAGAAGTAAGAATTAAAACCCAAACTCGGATTTGCCCCATTCTTTTTGAAGAATACTCATATCCAGCTCGGTTCAGTTGGTACCCAATACAAGATCAATTCGGAAAAAGCCCACACTCGGAAAAAACCCAGACTTCATAACGGGGCACTAATTGATTATGACACATGATGATGACGACTTTCATTTTTGCACAATTTTCATTTTTAATACTTCTTCGAACATGGTCAGAAAAAATAGAAATGATAAGAGTACAACTCCTCTGGCCAACTTTTGATTTTTCACTTAAAATGAAAAGGTGGAAGATAGGCATTAAAGAACTAAGCCCCTGATAATGGAGCAGGTTAATGCGAAACATTTGCTAATATACCCTTCTAATTCTTTTAATGACAAATAAACTTCACATTTCCAATGCGGTATCAGCTGAGACTAATAAGAAATCATCAGCATTTAATAAAAAAGAAAATTACTCAAAGAATATGTTTAATAAACTATATTTTGACGCCACATATGAATTCCCTCTCGTTTCTAGATCCTTTGGATATGAATTCAGCAAGGTATATATTTTGCAAACAATTTCGGATTGCCAAATTTAGGTGGAATAAATGCTGTCCTGATTGCTAAATCCAAAAACCAAAACAGTATATTAACACCAAACTTTTTCCAAATGTGCAGCTTTTTTCTCATCTATTGGTACCAGCATTGTCAGTACAAATCATGTCAATAGTAGCATACGGTTCTTTGTAGTTTGTACCAGTGCTGTCAATACCTCAACTCAATTGACCGGTGTGCACTGTACAGCCAGTATTGGGACATTTTTCTGAACAGCTTCTAGCAATACTGCTCATCAACACAATCCTTCTATTATATTATAAATCTCCATTCCTAACAGGTTGATGGAATTCTGATACTTTAGCAGTGATTATGTGCTTTCAGAGACTACTCATGATTTATCCATTACCCATTCGTTATCTCTGTTGCTTTTTTTTCTGAATTAGATCTAATAATTTGTAAATTAAAGAAACTCACCTCCACAAAATTGGTGAATTTGGGATCGCTGCTCACCACAAGCCGATGGCACCTGAGCCAATAAAAACCACCGAGCTTGGCAAAGATCAGAGAGAATAGAATGGTGCGCACCCGGCCAACGGTCGACACAGAGAGAGAGAGAGAGAGAGCAACCGAGTTGGAGAGGGAAGGAGAGAAAGAGAGAGAGAGAGAGAGAGAGAGAGAGAGAGAGCTTGGTTTGTTATGTTTTGGGCCAAAATGGGCCAAGTGTTGTTTAAAACTAGAGATTGTTTTTTTTTTGTTTTGTTACAATAACCAATACATACAGTAATCAGTGTAGTAGTATCAGTAACATTTTAGAGAGGAAACTGTGTGAAGACTTAACATAGACGGTGATAGATCTCGTATTTTTATAGAGAGACGTATGTTTAAATTTAGTATAAAATATTTGAAAATTAAGAAATAAATACTAAGGTTAATGAAAACCCTTATGTCTAGAAAAAAAAAGAAAGTAAACTGTACACATCAAAGCATGCCTCCTTTACCATGTTTTATTTTTAATTTATCTTAATTGTTAATGTCCCATTCATAATAAGTGCCATCTATTTAGAAAAAAAAAATAACAACACCAACAATAATAATAGTAATAATAAATATATCAATAAAATAACAAGTGCAGTGCCATCCATGGAAAATTGTTTTTAATTTGCCTGGTTCACCATCCAGAACCAATGAGAGGCAGAACACAGTTTCCATGGAAAATGGCATCTGTTGATAGGTTTGACGAAACAATTGTCACATAGTGAAAAATTAATTGATGAAATTGATTCTGACCTCTTCTCTATCTTTGCTAACTAGCTTGTTGTATTATTACTTAGTGGCTGTGTGCCTGTCTCCCACTTCCATGATAGAGATATATACATTTTTTGAGTTTTTGACTGCCGACTGGCGTATTCAAATTTCATCACTAAAATCCATTATCCATCTCGTGATCATATATAAAACCTTTTTATTATTTTTCATTTTGAAACGAAGTCAACGATTATTCCATCTAGAGTGCTAGACGACAGACTTAATTTGTCTTTTATATTGGTTTGTAATTAGCTAGCTACTTGCTGAAATTATAGATGAGATACATCTTCCTAATTATATTTTTGTATATATACAATCGTGATGAGCATGAATCTACGCAGCTTTTGTAATTGCCTTCTTTATATTTTGCTTCATATATACAACCTCATATGTATTATATAACATTTCGGAAATAAAGGAAAAAGAGAAAAATATTTTTTTACCTCATCTATCTTATCAGATTATCTTTATCCATAAATGATTTCCGTTTTAAGAAACTAAACAATCTTTCGGACTCTCCGTTTCGAGAAAAAAAATCTCGTGATATTTCTTCACGAATCTAAAAAATTCTTCGCTCTCTCACTCCCCACCTTGTTCATTTCTTTCCCAAATTCGCTAACAATTTCTTTGCTTCAATCTAGCAACCCACGCGGTCAATTGAAATAAATTCAAAAAAGAAAAAAAAAATACACTGTTTCTTTAGTTTTCTTCTCTCAAATGATATTTTTTTTCTTTCACCTCAAGCGAATTTTTATATGCATTTTCATGGCCCTTCTTTTTATTATGGTGACTCCAATTACCTCTCTCCCTTCATCTCAATTCGATTGTGCCTTCTTCTCTTTTCTAATTGTCCGTTTGAGACGTAACTTCATTTGTCTCTTATGTTCACTACCGAATCGTCAAAATTTATAAAAATTCAGAAAAAAAGGAATGGATTGAACTTAATTAATTGAATCAAGTATCACTCTAGAAACATTGAGGTACTCATTTCTTTATCGAAATTAAACTTAATTTTGTTATTTTTTATTTTCATTATGAAGTTGACAATATTGTCCTTGATTTGAAAAGTAATATAAGACATCGAGGTTGTACGAGAATTCTTTTTTAATGAATATTTATGTCTATAGTATTTTTTGATCTGTTTGTAATAATTTCTTTAATATCTTTGATCTGTCTGTAATAATACTAAAAATTCTGATACCACTTCAATAGTAGTGTACTACTGACTTTGTTGAAGTTAATAGATCTTCATTTTAGATACAAACATTATGTGCTTGATGATAATAACTTGATTTGTATATAATAATAAATTACATATCTTAAGATAATAACTTGATTTGCATATAATAAAAACTTAACGTGTATATAATAACAACTTATGTGTTTGATGATAATAACTTGATTGTATATAATAGAAACTTGTGTATCTTGAAATAATCACTTGATATGGGTATAATAATAATAATTTGATGTGTATATAATAATATCTTGTGTGTTTGATGATAATAACTTGATATATATAATAATAATTTATGTGTCTCAAAATAATTATTTCACTATTGTATAATAATCACTTACAAAAACAGAAAATTTAAACTGTAATATAATCATAAATTCAAAAATAATAATTATTTTATCTCTATATAATAATCACTTGATAATAATTACGTTATTGTTGTATAATAATTACTTGTGGAAATTAGAAATTTGAATTGTGAAGTGATTCTTCGGACAGAATGCTTCACAAATTCAGCATTTTTTAAAATCAAGTTGATGTTTTCTTTCTTCTAACGACTTTCTATTTTTAAATTGCAATTAATCTTAGTATTTGTCTAATACGAATTTGAGGTAAAATAATAAAATAATAACTATGGAGCTGGTTATCAGGACTCGGAAAAAGATGATCAGAAACTTAAACACGCGCGTAACAAAAAAATTCCGGAATTATATATCTATATAAAATAATATTGCATGGGATTTGCTACAGTTTGGAATAGTTAATTGATCCAGTTTGTTCATTTTCATCTAGATTCGTGCGATTTATTATCCAAGCTATTAATTTATTTGCTTTTCTTCCGATTCGTCTCCCCAAAGTCTAGAATCATCCTTTCTTTTTTCTCACGATCACGCAGTGAACAAACATGACTAAATTCTCATCGTAAATATATTGATTATAATCATCAAAACAGGTGCTTGAGTGCTTCAAAAGAAATAATTGTTTTTGGGATGCACGTCTTTTTTTCTTTTTTCTCCTCATTGCAGCAATTATTGTGATTATTCTTCAATTTCAATACCAGTAAAATTTGCTATGATATATATTGACCAGATTCTTAGACATCAATACCAGTAAAATTCTTCAAGAACAAATCTTGGTACGCTTTTTTTGTCTTGAAGTAGAAAATCGTGATACTTGACTATAAGACTTTTTTTATATATTTTCTTACATTTCTCTTTATTATTTTAGTATAGAATTATAAATAAATATTTGATTAGATATTCTATATGGCTGCAAAATAAAGAAGAAAAATTAAAAAAAGAAGAGTGCCTTCAGCTTTATCACCGTTTTTTTTATAATGCATCTCATGGGTGTATCAGAGCCTTATATAGGCTATACAATTTATGTGAGATATTTACTTGAGATAATTTCACCATTGTTTGATAATTTGAAAACCTCAAATTATTTTATGAAGGATAATCAATGAATAAAGTCTGTCAGTTATTTACATGTATTGATTACATATCATGTATATGCTTTGTTTAAACAATATATATCTGATTGTGAATTTAATTATTTCTATGAATATATAAAAATTTCAGAAGTAATTTACTCTAAATATATTCCACCTCGAATAATATTGGTAGTAACTAATGCTCGGGCAGAGCTCGAGCTATAGCCTTTAATTCGATCAAATCTTAAAGGGAACCATAACATGTATATATTGAGATGGAAGCTTAATTTTCTCTAATGAGTGTGGTGAAATATACATCATCACCATTATTTTCCAATCTTATTCTAGGTACACTCTAACGAAGCACTGTTCAAGTGACCTATATGTAGGTGAACATTACAATTACATTAATTAAGAAAAACAAAGCACTGATTAATGGGGATGCAAGATTTCTGTTATGTAGTCCTTCGAGGAATTGCCGGTGTCGCTATCGAGAGGGAAGTAAAACGGGTAGATCTCGTACCGCACCATGCAACTACTATACAACACCTGACACCCCTGCCTATGCGAGCAGTAAACCGGGAACCATTGAAGAGTTGTCGAAAGGCATTGCGCGCACTCCGATGACTGGAGATCCCGGGTGCACTGTGCCAAAGCATAGATGGTTATGGTCTTTGTGAATTTGGTCTTTTCACGGCCCAGACTGTTGCTGCCGGGTGACACCGCGTCTGCGTTTACTTTGGCCATTATCTTGTTGACTGCCTTGTCAAATCTATCAGGATCAGTGGCGTTCTGAGTGTTGTAGAGGATTGTGACGAAGCCGGTATCGGACTGCCCGATGAAGTTGTCAGTGTCATACCGCACGAAGCAGTAGTCATACCAAAGCCTAGCATCCGCTTGTTTCGGGCATGTCTGTGTTAATTTGTCATGTCATTAAGTGAAATAGTGGATCCATAAAGTCCGACAAATATAAACACAAAATTAAAAATAAGACTTTTTCTTTTAGTATTAGCTATTTAAATCTAAGAATATTTAATATTTTGTACTTAATTTATCAAATTTTGAAAAAAAAATATACAATTGTTAACGATTTTGAAAGTTAAAAGTGGACATTAGCTTGAACTAACTTCAACATGGATTTGTCCCCGATTAAGTGTAAGTGTGTAACCAATTAACCATATTTACTTCTATTCAAAATTTTCATATATAGATAACAGTAAATGATTGATCAGATAACAAAGTTCTCGATTCAAATACAAAGAAAACTTCAATCATATATAAGTTTGTAAAGAAACATACCACAGGGAACTGCTTAGCGGCGCTAGCGAGGCAAGCCGAGCAGTCATCTGCACTGACATCACCTCTGCATTGTGCGAGGCCGTAAATTGTTTTGTTTCCTTTGCCAGAGGACGTGACCGCGAAGCCGTCGACAGAGGCCTTGGTTGTTAGGTCTGATATAACTTGGTCTATGTTGGTTTGAATTTGGCTACTGGTGTAGCTTTGGGCACAGTAATGTGCTATAGGATCTGCACAATAGCTCAAGGAGAGAAAAAGAGAGAAGAAAAATAGCTTTAATATTGCAAGTGCCATTGTTTCTGATGTGCATAGCATAAGATATGTTACGCTCATTAAATAGGAAATATGAAGTGGACTCAGTAGTGGGAAAACCTGGATGGAGCTCTAGCTAGCTAGCATGGCAGTATTTTTTGACCATGTAATTAATTTAGTTGAGAATATTATCATCACGTGAGTGTGGAGAAAATTTTGGAGTTGACAGTTTTTTAAGATAGATCAAGCTAGCTAATTAGTCATAGTTCTAGATTGTTGAATGATTGATAGTTTGAACGATAGTTGGCAAAGTCAATTGTCTAGAATTTTTATAATTTGGAGAACGTAAAATGTTTTAATTTTCCAAAGTTACTATTGAATGGAATTATCTTATAATGTTGACTTTTTAATTGAGAATATATATGTGTACTTATATAGAACAAATCTGTCCTAGCTAGAACTTATTTCAAATTTTAAGATTCAATTCGAATGATTAGAGGCGCTCAATTCGATCACATAATAAAATCATTTATATTTCAATCCAAATTTTATATTTTAGTATGTTATTACTATTTTTTGATATATAAAAAAACATTTCTATTGCATTGTCTCGAATTTTAAAATCAATAAAACTTTTTTCTTCTTAAAAAAATAAATTTTTAAAAAGTGAAAATTATTTTTCTATCATATTTCATAATTAATACTAAGTATAACACTACATACTAACTAAACTTTTTCTTTATGAACGTAGCATAACTAACTTTCATAATGATTTTCAATCTTTGATTAGTGACAAAGATAATGTTCTTCGTGCGAAAGATCGCAGATTCAAAATTCAAATGGAGAGTTTTTATGAATATTTAAAATTAAATAACTTGAAATTTCAAACTTTTATCTAAAAAAAAATTTCATAGTTATTTGTCATATCACTTAAAAAAAAGGTATTTCCTGATTGGCTGCTATTATTATTCTTACATTGTCCGGAAAGTTAGGCTAGAATTAATGCATATCATATGAAGCGGCGCATTATTCTCAAAATCATGCCTTGAACAAATCTTGGACTTAACCTACGGCTACTGGCAACAAGTAGCCTGATATTGAAGAAAATATCTTCAAAATCAGTTTGCATTTTGCATTTATCTTCCTAAACACTTCATCAATCAATTAAAGTTAAAAGAATAAAGGGTATTTTGGTATTTTCCATCTAGAAAAATTATTCTTGGACCCTAAATTTAATATAACATACAAATATTTTTCAAAAATAAATGCTTTAAAATTTACATTAAAAGTTTTGTTGAATAATTTAAAATACATGTTTAAATTTTTTTAATAATAATGTAAGGTATAAATAATTTTATCATTAAATATAAATAATTTTTATAAATAATATAAATATATCTAGGATACAAATATCTATCTTATAATTAGTAAGCTATATGCCATGTGGATTAGTAATTCCATTAATTTTTCGTGATACATTCATTTGATGATTTTTACATCACATTATTTCTAAAGTAAAAAAAACATTAATTTGAAAACCAAGTCCAAGACGTCCATGATGCATATTGAAGCAAATAGATGAAGAGAAACACAATTTTTAATTAATCTTTTAGATGAGAACTATGTTGACATCATGGTATGGTACTTTTCAAATCCTTTGGTTTTTCTTAATTTGCACGAAAACTGTGTTTAATTTTTCGCTTTTTTACATGGAAGTTGATATATATATATGATTATTAATATTATTATAGATATAAAATTTATTATACACATTAAATGAGTTATTATGTATGTTAATAATTTTATTATACAAACCCATTTTGTATGATATTATCATTATTCGACTTATATAAATTATTATGCATATTAATAACATTTTAAATTGAATAATAAAATAATATGTAAAATAAAATTATTAACAAATATAATAATTCATTAAATATATATAATAAAATTTTTATCAATAATAATTGCATTCTGAGTAGTACTCACTGAATCTTCTTTGTATTCAGACGTCGCCACTTATATAAATTTTTATAATAGAAACGGAAAATCATTTCAACTTTGGCTGTTCAACTCCTAACTTCTACATTGTGCCAGTTCCTTTAATTTTTTTTTCTGCTTCTCTCTCCATGTAGACTCGATGTTGCACTTCATTGTCCACACTGAATTCCTTTTATTTCGGACTCGGTACATGTTGGGTTACACTGTAAAATAACAGAAAAGCTAACACACGATCTATCGTGCACTGTTCATTAATTGAGCAGATGAATAATAATGACAGGTGTAATTAATGTATACTAAAATTAATTATGAGGATAATTTTTTATTTTATTTATTCTCGTATTTCAGCATTTTGTTTTTCTCTCTTTTTTTCCTTTTATTTTTTGTTTTATTTTTTATTTTATATGAAAATTGATTTTGGGATTTTTGTATTTTATTTTTTCAATTAAAATGGTATGACTGGTTAGCATATTATGCACTTAAAAATAATTTTTTTTTCTTTACTTTGAAAGGGTGCTTTGCAAAATTTTTTCTTAAAAAATTCATAAACATAAATATATTATGCCATGACATACATAGAAATATTTTTGTAAGATCTTGGAGAGGAATATATTTTGAAAATGACTAGAGCACAAATGGTTTCACAACCACAGAAAGCAATTACTTTCATGGGTCAAAGACGGAGACATAGCGAAACACTGCATATATATTTATCCTAGCTTAATTAGGTATATGTCATGGCAAGTGCATGCATGTATAGTGTTGCTAGCTGTATTTACAAAACTAGTAATTTAGTGGATTTGCCACTTGCTATCACATTATTGCACTACAGTCCTCCTCCAATTCAAAGTGGGTGTAAGTATCACTCGACAGATTATGTTCTGAAATTTTAATTCTTGTTATAACAATTTTTAATTTGTCACATATAATAATGAAAAGAAAACATGTTGCCTTGCATATATAATTGGTATTAGAAGAACCATCTTTATAATTCTTACATGTTGCTTCAGTGGATCATCATCAAAGATCTTCACTATATAGCAAACATTTTATTACAATAAGCAAGCCAAATTAGTTAAAAATAAATAGGAAACATGCAATTAATTAGCACTAATGAGGATGTATTATAGTCTTAGAGTACTTGGCTGCTGCAGAGTCTTTAGTGTTTCCATCTAGAGGAAAATAGAATGGATATATTTCGTATCGCACCATGCAACTAGTATACAGCACCCGGCACCCTTGCCTATGCGAGCAGTAAAGCGTAAAGTATTGGAGAGTCGATGATAGGCACTGAGAGCACTGCAACGGTTGGAGATCCCTCGTGCACTGTGCCAGAGCGTAGATCGTGATGTATTCGGTGAATTTGGTCTTTTCACGTCCCAAAAAGCCGCTGCCGGCGGAAACTGTATCTGAAAATACTTTGTTTACCAGATTACTGACAGCCTTGTCGAAGGCATCGGGATTGGTGGCATTTTGGACATTGTAGAGTATGGTGGCGAAGCTGGTATCAGACTGCCCTACAAAGTTGTCAGTGTCGTACCGCATGAAGCAGTAGTCATACCACAGCCTTGCATCAGCTTGCTTCGGACATGTCTGATAGATATACAAATAAATAAGTGACCATGGATTAATTATGAAATTTACACAAATTCAGAATTTCCAAAATTGTACAGAAATAACATTTGAAGTAAAAGAACATTTTCAAATTTACAAATGAATAACAAAATCAAGAAATTAACAAACCGTAGGGAACTGCTTTGCAGCATCAGCAAGGCATGAAGAGCAATCGTCTGAACTGACATCCCCTCTGCATTGTGCGAGACCGTAAATCGTGTTATTTCCTTTGCCGAAGGAACTGACAGCAAAGCCTCCGACTGAGGCCTTGGTTACTAAGTCAGATATGACAAGGTTTATGTTGGTTTCAATGTGGCTACTGCTGTAGTTCTGGCCACAGTAATGTGCTACAGGATCAGCACAATAGCACAAAGGAAGCAAAAGAGATAGGAGAAGGATTTGTAGTAGTGATGGCATGTTTGTGGTGTATGTAGGATTGGGTTTGATTGGAATTGGTTTATAGTTTTGGCTTGTTTATATAGAGTTTTAGGTGGGTCCGCATCCGTTATCATTAAAAATTATAGCACCTTTGTTGCCATTGATTTTAAACAGTTTGATTTAGTTTTAACGGTTTAGATTTAACTATAAGAGGTGTTTTTTATTATAATATATTGGATCCTACTTGTCAGTGACTCAAAAAACTATGGCACATCCTTGCCATAGAAAAAAGTATGGCAGTGGAGGTGAATTCAATTTTGGGTGTGGTGGGGCTTGGACAAACTATTTATGCATGCCTTTGTTGACCCTTGATGTGGAAGTCTTCATGAAGAACTGAGCTAAGTTGACAATTCAGAAATTGTGATATATATTTTAGAATCTCATTACCTGCACTGGTACAACAATTAATGTTGATGTATATTTTTTCTTACCAAGTGATAGTATAAACGTATAATATAATAAAGTAATCAATTTGCATCACGTATAATTAATTTGCTCTATATATGATTGAACTTTTACCTAATGCTGATGTGGATTTCTTAAATTTGTTTGAATCTTCTGCTATTGGTGTTCTCTTCATATTAGCAGGGGCAGTATAGTTATTAGTTAGGTTAGCATCCATTTTGAATATTATATGTATTAATAAACCAGTTGAAGCCAGCTCTATTGTCCAATTCAGATAAACTCAGTCTAACTGACTAGTATCATAAATTAAGGTCAAAAATGACCTTAGATGTAGAAAATTGGATGTTCTTGGCTCTGTATCTTTTTACCAGTTCTATATATAACACAATTACCTATGTTGCTAAAAGTTTTCACCAATCAACTATATAATAGAGAAATTTAATTTCTTTGACAGAAACTTATCTAGAAACCGTGCTCTATATTTGACGATTACATAGCTCCAAAATCCAGAAGGTCAAAGACTGTACTGAGATCTGTTTTAATTCAATGACTAACCTTGCCTAAGGCTAAGATCTAGAAGAGCTCCCTCAAGTCAAATTTTAATGATACTTGAACAATGCACACCGGTACAATGTGGAGTCTTTAATCTCCTTCAATCAAGATTCAATTAACCCCTGCATGTAGTATTGAAACCCTGTATTTGGATTATATAACCTGAATTGAACCCTGTATTTGGATTGCTGCACTTTGATTTTGAGATAGAAGTTGCATTTGAGAGGATTGAGCATTTGGCATCCTGCTTGCTTTGCTTTCTTTTCAATATATCCTTAGATGTTCCAATAGTAAAAACATGTGAAGTTAAAAAAGAGATAAAAGGAAACAAAAGAATAATCAGGGTCTTAAAAAATCGAAAGGTCAATTCATGTAGTCTTAATCAGCTTAAGTCCAAGTCATAGATAAATCATAAATGCCAAAACTCTGTTTCAACTCAATTTGTATTACATTTTTTGTATAGACTAGAGAATAGTGGTCATGAAAGGTTTATCTGGCTGTGTTCTGAAATATGAACAGTATATTTTGAGATATATATCTTTGTTTAATGGGAATGACTCTGCATCAGATTTGGAAGAAATTTTTGTTTTGAGTGAATCAGGATATTAAGACTATATGACCATATATATTAGGTACATAGAACAAGTGCAAAAAAAGAAAAAAAAGAAAGAAAGAAAGAAAAGGAACTGTCAAACTAACAGTTTGCTACCACCAAAGCTTCAGTGATATTAAATTCATTCAAATCTAACACTACAATTTTTGTTTCTCTCTCTCTTAAAGTTCTGTAGATAGTACAATTTGCATTCAAATCTAACACTACAATGTCATAATCCATTTTGATTGTGTCTTCTTCAGGTATTGCAAATGATGGGGCTAAAAAGTAAAATACCATATCAAGCCTAAAAGAAAAGAAACAAGACAAACTACCATGAGGATTTTGTTTTCAATTATTTATGACCAGATAGTAGAAAATCGCCCCCTCCCGTTAGTTCTAGTATTTATTTTTTTTAAATATTTTTTATAAAACTTAAACTTATATTTTTTTCAGAAAGAAACGAAATCTATTATCACTGTATTACATCTGCAATTCGGTCCAAAAATCATCATGTAAAATGAATGAAAGGTACCTAAGATCTTTTAGATTTCTCTTCATGACTTTATCAAGCATTACGAGCCGAGGTTGCTCTTGTTCTCCTCTCCTCTCCTCATGGAACCCTCGTTTATCTTTTTACTTTTACAAAACTTTTTTACATTTTACTCTCCATAGCAAATAAACCGAACGAGAGAAGGTAGGTTCGTTATTTTGGGCTGATTATCAGGAACTTTTAAATGGGCCTAATTTCTCTGTTGCAATGATCCCATAAATATAAAACAGCACATGTTATAATTAAAGAGACAGCCCAATACAGCAATACTGATGTAAATTTCTGAACTGCATATTCAGTTTCTTTATACATTGAACATTTTAATTAAGATCATGATCACACCTAGTCGACTCTCTTCTCGGCTGCTGATCTGAGAACCAACAATGGCGAGGCTGTTTCGCGCTCATCAACGCCTTATTTGGAAAGTAGAGAGACGTGGGGCGAAGAACGCCTAACCGGATGTTTTGCTATTTATCTTTAATTATACTATTATTTGATTTGGATTGCTCTGTGAGGAATGCATGAAATATTATCATTTTTATATTAACAATCTAGTGATTAGTTTTTGTAGATACTTCATATTAGTACCTGCTCAATTACGGAATATTGCTATAAATTAAATTGACATTGTCTCAAATTTTAGAGAGTAATTAACTGATATCATCAAGATATAAAAAACAGCTTTATTAAGAAATTACGGTAAGCTTAAGCTCATCAAAATTATTAGTAAATTTAACTTAAAAAATTATCGAATTGGTTTCAAATGATAAATTTAAATTACTCAATAAATTTTTTATATTAAAATTTTATAGGATATCGAAATTTTCTATTTTAAGAGTTTTTTTTAACTATTTTCTATTTTTGAAAATAATCTATTTTTATACGCAAAAATTTATTACTTTATTATTATTATTATTATTATTATTAAAGTTATCTTAAAAAATCTGAAAAAAATAGTTAGAATATTCTAAAAATAGAAAATTTCAGAATTTTATAAGATTTTAATATGAAGAATTTATTGAGAAACTTAAATATTTTATTTGAAATTGATTTAATATATTTTTAAGTTAAAAATACTAAAAAACTCTATATTTCTAGAAGCACCTAGCTTTACTCTATAGATGAGTCAGTCAAAGTAATACTCCTGATAAAACATAAAGTCTATTCATGTGAGATCTTGTTTGACCAACGAGAAATTTGGGATCATGTGAGAATATATATATCTTGGTATCTATCTATCTGAAATAACTAGCAAACAAGAATAGAGATAGACTCGTCAAAGAACAAATCTCTTTCCAGATCACAAAACCAGCTCATCCATCACCTTCTCTCTTATATCAGATCCCTTTGCACCAATGATAACTTTTCCTCTTCAATGTTATTAATTAATTAACACCTATATATGTATCTGGTTGGTACAATATTTGGTCTCTGTGTATAACACGGCGTGGAGAAGAAGGGAAGGAATAGCATTCTGACAAGAAATTTAATTTACGGGTCATATTTTGCATGTGGGGTTTTGTACTGAGGATCTTCCAAGTAGATTCATGCAAGTCCTATATGTTATTTATTCAAATTCAAATCTAAATCTCTCCTGAAATCTTCTCTCTGTGTCCATATATAGATAGCCCACTAACAAGAAATTAATAAACTTTTTACAATTTTGGATTGGTGGTCCAAAGATTTTCAAGGGAGATCAGATCTATTATGTCAGTCATATATACTATATGATATCTGATCTTTGACTTATTGAGTATTTTAAAGTATGATTTTGAATATATGTATGTGAATGTTGCATATAGTCATATAGACTATCTAACTGGTCTCTGATCTATATATCCAGTATTCTTATATGTAGTTTAAAATTAAATGTCTAAAATAATCTAGATTCATTGCATAGAAATTTAAAATAATTAATGTTTTAGTTCAAGACATAATAATGTTTAATTATTATGCAAATTTAAATCAAACCTATTTTATATACTTAGTACAAAAAAGAATTAACAAAAATAAAAGTAAATTTATCCATTGCAACTAAAGATTAATATTAGATAGTATAGTGGCAATTTTATTTGAACAGACTCACATGAAGAATTTATTATGCATAGGTATGATCTTGAGTAGGGAATAAAAAACAGCACGGTGTGTCAAGGCATGGCACGGCACGGCACGTGTCAGAGGCAACACGGCACGGCATGACGTGTCAACGCGTGCTGTGTTATGCGTGTCGCGTGCCGTGTCCGGTTTTTTTACTGTAGACACGGCACGGCACGCACGGATAAGGGAGGCGACACGGCACGACACGGCACGGGACACGCATAGGCACGGCATGGGACACGCATAGGCACGGCACGGGGACACGCGTAGGCATAGATAGGCACGGGATAGGCACGGTTAGCACGGGTAGGCACGGATAGGCACGGCACGGGTAGGCACGGATAGGCACGGTTTAGGCACGGCACGTGTAGGCACGGGTAGGCACGGTTTAGGCACGGATAGCACGGATAAGCATAGTATGCACGGATTGTGGGCCGTTGGATGTTGATCGGACGGTTGATTTTGTAATTTTTTTGGAGGGATTTTGAAAAGGGATTAAAAAATAGGCTAATATGATATATATCCCCCAATTTGTGTACCCCACCGTATCTTCTCTCTTTAACAATGTTAAACACCCCCTAAATAATGTACCCCAATAAACACATTTTAATTTAAAATTCAAATTTAAAATTCAAATTTAAAATAAGAAAATAACCAAAATACCCTCATTGAATTTTGTAAATAATTTTTTCAAATTTTTCAAAAATAATTTTCGGATTTTTTAAAAAAAATTCGGATTTTTCTAATTTTTTGGCAATTTTTACAAAAATATTATTTTTTTTCCAATTATTTGTTTAATTTTTTAGGTTAAGGCACGTAAATAATTTTTTCAAATTTTTCAAAAATAATTTTCGGATTTTTTTAAAAAAATTTCGGATTTTCTAATTTTTTGGCAATTTTTACAAAAATATTATTTTTTTTCAATTATTTGTTTAATTTTTTAGCAGCAAGAAATTTAAAATTTTGATTTTTTTTTAATATTTTTTAAGATTTTTCCGATTTTTTTTTCAATTTTTTTCGATTTTTTTATTTTTTTTTGAATTTTTTTCCCACCAAACACGTTTACCACAGTTAAGGCACGTGTAGCACGGCGTGTCAACTCGACACGACACGGCACAGTTCAGGCACGTCACGTTTAGCACGGCACGTGTAGCACGCCGTGCCGTGCTTTATCCGTGCCGTGCCTTATCCGTACCGTGCCTTAACCGTGCCGTGCCTTATCCGTACCGTGTCTTAACCGTGCCGTGCCTTATTCGTGCCGTACCGCCCTCTCCCCATTTTTGACACGGCACGGCACGCACGCCAAAAAAAATTTTCATCTCTCGTGCCGTGCTGCGGCACGCCGTGTTTTGACACGGCACGGCACGGCACGCACGGTTTGAGAACCCTAATCTTGAGCACATACGTTGATACATGGTTTGCATTTTAAAACATTAGATCATAACCCAAGATGATCCTCGTTATACAAGCAAAAACATATATGGAACTTCACTAAAACATAAATATTTTTTTATTTGAAAATAGAGTTTAGTATTTTTTTAACATAAAGACAAAATCAAAATAATTCAATTTTAAATCTTCATAAAATCTTATATTAACTCGAGTCTCGAACTTGTAACATTCCATATGAAAGTAACGCTCTTTATCATTATATCAATTAAAGGTTGATTAATTTGCAGAGTTTATATATAATATCCTTGATTTTGAGATCTGCATTATTAATGTTTCATTTTCATTTGTCAACTTTCATAATGTTAATCCATCTCTGCGTTAAATCATTTCGGTCATTAAAGATTTTTGTGTGTGGGTTTGCCCATAAATGTTCTCATAGCTGATAATGATACATGTATATATTATAATTTTGACAAAGTGACGAACAACCACCTATTTTCAATTATTAATACCAATCCGATCATAGCCAAAAATATAATAAAAAAAGTTTAGGAGATACATCATTGATACTATTATCGATATTGTTTTTACTATTTGTATAAAATAAATTATTATTAACGATTTTATAATATAATTGATTTTGTATAATATTTTTATTATTCAATTCAAATATCACTAATCAGAATAATAACTCACTTAAGTTGAATAATAAAAATATTAAAATAAGTTACATAATAAAACCGTTAATACGAATAATAACTCATTTACTATGAATAATAAATTCGATTCAATAATAGCATCAATGATGGTATCTATATATAATACATAAAAAAAATCATTTAAAACACTTTTATAATTATTGACAGATTCAAAAACAATATTACATAAAAAAGATGGATGTACCATGCACATACATCAAAGAGACGTTTTACCAGACAATTTTTAGTGATTATTCTTACTAGAAAATTTGCGCGTTCTGCTGCGACATGTATAAAATTATATTATCCAACTACTTAGGGATGTAATATTTTCACAAACAAAACTGATTTTACAAGAATTTCATGATAATAACAAAAAAATTTACTATTTAGAAGCATTTTAATATATTAAACCGATTTAACAATAGTAAAATAATTTGTTGAATCTAAAATAATATACCACTGAAATGTTTGTTACATTTCATAAAAAATTAATACATATTCTCATTGTCAATAAAATATAATAAAATTAAAGCTTAAAGTGAGTAAAGATCCTTTTAAGATGATCTTGATTTTTAATATAAATTTTAAAAACAAACTAAAATCAGATGAAATAAAATTAAATTTCTTAAGATAACTTAATTGAATAATAATTTTAAAGTCATCAAATGTAAAAATACCCTAAATAAATGAAATAAAATTTAAAATTAAAAGTTGAGAGGGGAAAAAAAATCAAAATTAAGCTAAATTCAAATGAAATATCACATTAAAACTTAAAGGAACATTAAACAAATTAAAATATGGTGTTTAAGTAATAAGTTTGTCATTCTAATATAATGATAAATTGAATTTTTCATAACAATTCTCAACTGCATCATTCTCGTGCTCTTTGTCTCATCTCTTACCTTTTTCCTTTAAGCACATTCTACTATCATGTATCAATATCGTCAACCAACAATGATACATAATAGACTTCTTACATCTCTCAGCTAGTGTAAAAATAGAGAAATAAGAGTTATAATGGAGAAAAACTAAATTAAACTTGATACATAATTTAAAATAATACAATTAGACAACAGTTTTCTTATGATCCAATTTATATACTAACTTGTCAATCAAAATGAATAATATAAAAAAATTGAGTTTGTGTGCTAGAAAAAGAAATACAATTAAGTTGACTTAGATTTAGTAGAAAAAATACATTTCAAGTTTACCATATAACTACTACTATTCCATAATTCATATATATAATTGATGAAGGCAAAATTCTTAATAAAAATTTTTGTAATTCAAAATTCAACTGTAAGAATAAAAAAAAAGGAGATGATTTAAAAATCAAATTAAGTCATGAATCTAATTTTTATCTAAAGCATAGAAAATAAATCTAGTTGATCAAAAAAAGAAATAAATATGTCTGTTAACTTATCAAATTTCGTACGGGATTGTTTAAAAAAATCTGATTAAATATATAATCTTGATCAATAGAAAAAGAAAACATGATATACTTATATAAATCTGTAAAAAATAAAAATAAAAAACTATTGGATAAAAAAAACTGAGTCACTATAGCGCGTTACTGTTGCTAATCACTATAGTGTAATAGTAGCACACTTGACCATCTGAGGGGGAAAAGCGCGGGAGGGGGAAAAATGAGTATTGTAGCATATTACTGTTGCACTATAGTGGCAAAACTGTTGCACTATAGTGGCAAAACTGTCGGAGGGGATAAATGAGTTACTATAGTGTGATATTATTGCTAAGCACTGTAGCGTAATAGTAATGAGATTGAGTATTAATATAATTATAGATTATAGATGTGTAAGCAACACAGCTGCAAACCAAATGCTTCTTGTTCCTCTTCCTTTTTTTTTGTGAAATAGAAGCAAATTAATGTTTCTTTACCAATAGTATTAATTTGTGCCTTATATATATATATATATATATTGGGGATGGATAGCACTTAGCATACTTCTATATACTGTTCACGCCTTCAAAATTGAAGACCGGAAATATAAATGAGCAAAATTGGGAATGAATAGCACTTTGAGGCCTCTCCTCGACAGGAATGGTATGTGAGTTGCTAAATTAAAAAAAAATATATATTATAATATGTTACTAGTCTTCACAATTGTACATATACTACTAGTCTTCAATAATGTAAAAGTTTTTTTAAATGTATCGGGGTTAACTTTATGGTACCCTTAGCAATTTCTGTTAATTTTAGGGTACCTATAGCAATTTTAAAAGATTTCTTTAAAATCCCCACCCCACCACCCCCCACCTAAAAAAAAGAAAACCCTAATATTTCAATAGCCAACTCAGTTCAGTTCATGGGTAAAACTTCTTATCTTAATGGTCAACAAAAGCATATCCAAATATTTTGAGCAAGCCCCACCACTCAACCCAACTCTTACGTAGCACACCATACAACTCTTACTAGCTTCTGTTGTGCCAGTTGGATACGCCTCTTAAGTCTTAGCTCTTAAGACTTTCAAGCATTTGACTTGTCTTCATGTGATGGATCACCAGTGGCGACAAAGCCACAAACTCAGGCTAGAATAATGTGTGTGCGAGGCTGCTAACTATTTCCAACCTTGCTCATTAATTTGTATTTTGGAGGTGTGTACACTGAACAGTGATCTGCTATTATATCTGGATCCAGTTACGAATTATAATTACTCACATTCTTATCTTCATCTGTACTCAAATTGAAAGATAATTATTCCATGAAATTATATTGATGTACATAACCTAAATCGAATACATAGTCAACAAGCAATTGTACTACGTTAAAATTAATTATATATATATATATATATATATATATATATATGTACATGATATTAATTATAAAATGAATGGAGATCCATTGACAATGATAAACTTGAATAACTATATATATATATTTCCTAATGAAAATTATATGTTTGTTGCTCTGATTGTTTAAAAACAATATTAACTATTGCCTAAATAAAAGTATGCACTTTGTTGTATATATACATCAATACCAGCGTGCATGATAATAAATATTATATGAATTATACTGTTTGATTTTTATACAGGAATTATCCCATGAAATTAATGAATACAAATTAATTGTCAATGGATATGCAAGTAGCTAATTTAATTAATGAGATATTTTGAGCCGACCTTACAAATGAACGAGATGTTTTAAGCCAACCTTGTTTAAAATTAATTAAATATATTTGTAGTTTGACCACCAAGTTGAGTGCATTTATGGAAAGCTATCTCTCTTGCATTTTTATAAAAACTTGCATGTGCTGCAGCTAAGTTCTTCTAGAAACTTCTTCACAAATGAGCGGTCATCACATAATCCACATACTAAATTTATTTTTATAAATTGTAGAAAAAACTACTATTCACATCATCAAAATTATTTAAAAAAATATTTTTTAAATATTTGTGGCAAAAAAAGAAAAAAAAAACATACTCAATAAAGAACACAGTTACTAATTATGCCCTTATTTGTTTTTAGTTTTTTCGTTGAAACCACACTCGTCAAAGAGTACAACTACTGGTTGCATTTTTAGTCTTTTTTTTTGTTTTACTCTTACAAACATATTGTACGTGAATATATAGTAATATTTAAAAAATGATGTTTTTTAAAGGAATTGAATAGTTTTTTCTCTTTTTGATGGATATATTTCTTATACACAACTTACGTAAATTATATTTTTTTTATTGATCTTAATGGACGTGAACAATATTTTTCCTCTATTCTAGCCATGTTTTTTAAAATAAATTATATATTTCTTTGTGGGTTCGATCATTATAAAAAAAAATCCCTCCTCCCTTGCACACACAATTTTGTCCTTCATCTCCATTTTCTGCTGTAGCATGCACGAATCATTCGCTTATATACTACAAAAACTTTATTATTGCTAATGTGATAACACATATATTTATTTTTTTAGATAAATTGATTATTAATCTACTCAATTTTAAATATTTAAAAAAGACTTATCTGAGATTTACATGTGTATGTATATAGGGTGAGGATCCTTAACAAATATTACTTTGACAATCTTGACGATGAATTTTTAAATAATTTAAAAAAATCTTAAAAATAGAAAAATATTTACAAACATATTTTTTAACTTATAGATTGATTGTGTTTTAAATTTTAAATAATTTAAGTATTATTTGATACTCCATCAAAGATCATCAAAGTTAAATGATATTTACAACGGTCTTTATTTAACAGTTTTTAATGAAATATTAAATAATCCTTAAATTACATGAAACTTAAAACACTGGCAATCTAGAAGTTAAAAAATATGTTCACCATTTTCTTTTTTGAAAATTTCTAAGAATTATCTAAAAATTAATTATCAAAATTATTTTGATAATTTTGATATGGCGATTACACCTTTGCGCTAACCTAGATCTTATTCATCTCTAAACCTCATCTAAACCCCTGGTTAAGACCTTGGTTAACAGTTTCTGCCAGCGCAGGGAAAAACAGAGATTCGGTAGAGTTTGTTGTTCACTCTTCTATCCAGTGAGTGATAGGCTGGACGTGTCCAGTGGACCAATATTTCTAAAATTGTTGATTTTCTCGAAAATCATTTCGCTATAAATCGATCGATGCTATCCAGTGGGCGAAGACTGGACGTCAGCATTCAATCACCAATATGATGTCGTTTGACTAGGTGTCAGCATGACGTCACCAAGACAATGTCATTTGCCTGGACATCCGCATTTTATGTGATCGTTCGCTGAAATATTAAATATAATTTAAATTATATAAAATTTAAAACACTAAATTTATAAATTTATGAATATATATATATATATATATCAATTTTTTATTTTTAAATTTTTAAATTTTATTATTAAGATTGATAAAATGGTCATTGTTAAGTGACCGCCCTTCATTAAAATATCTTTGTAGAAAAGTACGTGTCATTCATATAAAATATTTATAAAAATTTAAGGATCAATTTTAAAGTACTTGTAATATTAATTTTGGCGTAAAATCCATAGACATATGTCATTAGCATATAAATTTTCAAAAAAAAAAAATGAAGATCAATTGATCCATTCTTTCTATATGAATCCATTATTTAAATCAAAATTTGAATAATGCAACCCTAAAGACGCCTAGCTACCTGGTAAATTAGTTCCACAGCACACATTATTTATTAAAAGAATTTTATGATTACATAGATCAAATGGTCGAGATTTTAGGTGCATAATCTAATGGTATACTCGCGGTTGCACCCAATCCGCGCCCTTTTCCTTTAAAAAGTGATTCCATTTGCTTACACTTCCATATTCTCCCAAGTCCAGAAGTCTACCTTATCTCTCTTAATAGACAGAACAAAATAAAAAATAAAAAATGGGATCTTCCCTTTCATCAGCTGTAACCACTGATCGGCTGCTCTCTGATAGGAGCATTGGCAGCTCCACTTCCTTCAACAACACAACCTTACTGCCTATAAGCCAACAACCTCTCTCCTTACCAGGACCAGCTGAACCGGCCGGGCCTGTAAATACCAGTACCGGTGCAAGTGCAACAACGCCAATCGATATCCAGTTGTTCGACTGTACCACCGACATGAATCAGAGCGCAAATGCTCCAATGGAAATTGACTTCGTCCACCTACTTACCTCAACCGGTGAGAGTACAACCTCACCAGTGGTAAATCCGCACACAGGAGATAACCCTTCACAAGATGAGTCAAAGCTCACAGCTGAGCTCACTCTGCCGTTATCCGTGGCTGCCTTGTCATTGACTCTTCTTGTAAATGCACCAAAGCCAGTTAAACCTAATCTTTTCTTCCCATACAATGCCTGCCTGGTTTCGCTTTGCCTGAGCCATTTTACAAGCATCGGCCTCTGCATGTTTTCCCTAGTTAAAAGCGCACAGAGTGAGGATTTTGCATGGTACCGGATGCGCCTGATGATAATTGCATTTCGATCTCTTCTGATCTCAGTCATTCTGAGGTTGTCCTTGATGCTATCTACAACTAATATGGGCTACGACAGGCTCTCCTTCCTTGCCATAAGCAGTGGCATCTTTCTGTACCTTGGTTACAACAGGAGAAAGGTTAACAAATTGAGGCAGACAGCAAGCAGTGAAATTAGCATCTTTGCGATTCTTTTCTCACCAAATAATTAATTGGTCAAAATGGTAGATGATTCCTCGTCCTTTGTTTTCTAAAATCTATAGAATGATGCGGTATTATTTCTTCCTACACAGTAATGAATATATTGTTATAAACTTTCAAATTTGAAAGGTTTAGGAATTAGGCCTCTGATTACATAATTTATCTCTTCTTTAGCTATCTTTTTTTTTTTTCCTTAGGGTCTGTTCGGTTGTTAAGAAAAAAAGCTGGAAAATTATTTTGTGTTGGAAAAGGTTTTTCTAGGTGTTCATCTAATAGGGAAATAAGGTTGAAAAGAAATTTATTAATTTATTAGGTGCAGCTTGGACAAATTGAACGGTTTCATCATTATCCAATTTGTGATGTCCTAATCAGACCAATGATTTTAGTTAAAAAATTCTGGCACTTTTGTTTTGCATATCTAATGCCAAATTATCTTGCACATGTAACGCGAAGCACATCTTGTTTCTCAACAAAAAGAAAAGAAATGCCAAGCTTAACTTGTTCTCCTATAATTTTCTTGTTTAACTACTATTATCTTTTTGGTGCTTAATTTCCCAACCTGTAGTCAACTGGTCATTCCAAGATGCATATATGTATCTAGGATGCTGCATGTAGTCAGTGACAATTTATGCTACGAGTTCGGGAGTCGTCCGATCAACTTCAAAAGTCGTGCAAGGTTGAGGCGCTAAGTGAA
The DNA here is from genome assembly GCA_037678475.1 of x Bolboschoenoplectus mariqueter. NCBI lineage: Eukaryota > Viridiplantae > Streptophyta > Magnoliopsida > Poales > Cyperaceae > x Bolboschoenoplectus > x Bolboschoenoplectus mariqueter. The sequence goes on along the minus strand of CM075236.1, from coordinate 896,471 downwards.
AGTAACAGAGAGGGAAGATTTCAGAAACAAGGGTTCTCCGTTAGACCTTATCTCTCCCGTTCTCTGCCATCGCCTCTTTTTCTCCCAGTTTCAAATTGGCCCTCCCTCTCTCTTTATTCATCCTCCATCTTTCTCAAATCACTCCTCTTCAAGGGGTGAGCATCCTCTGTCATTGTTTTTAATGACACACTTACTGTCATTGAATTTAAATGGCTTAACAATAAGAAATATTTTTTATTTATATTTTAATGAGTTTTACATGTCATATATTTACAAAATTATGGCACCAATGTTTCATAGAAAAATGTATAGCAACGGATGTGAATCCCTCTTAAGGGCTTGTCGAATCGGTCTCTCTCCCTCTGGCACCTACCATCTCGATCTTCTGATGCACTGTCATCTTGGGCGCATGTATCTTTCTCCTTTTCATTTATTGCTTTTCTTATTGTGCAATTTTTTTATTCCTTTCAGTTTGAAGTGCCGGAAATTTTTAACTCAGAAATGAAGTTGAAGTTCTTGCTGAAACTTTTTGTTTGAAGTTCTATTGTTCAACTTTGTATCTCGAGCACAATTTTACTTTCCTGAAAAATTTTAATTCAAAAGAGTTTTAGGGTTTAATTGATTAAGTTGTAATTAGCACACCCCTAAATTTATGGAACTTCTGTTACTGGATTTTTTTTTTCAAACCAGCAATTGACATTATGAACTGTAGCTTTTAGTTACTGGATTTCAAAAAACTTTTTATTACTGAATTTTCAGACCATATCTAATCACCCCTACTTATAGTTGATTCATCAAATTAAGGGGCTTGATGCAAAATTTCAGATGTATAAGTTTTATTTAGTGTTGCACCAGTCTCTGTTGGTATCTGGTACCATTTTTGTTGATATTTAGTTAAAGGTTGTACACTCTACATCCTTATTTTATCTCGTGGTACTTATTGTGCAGATAAACAACAAGAAGTGAAAGCAACATTTCTAAATAGTGCTTACTTATGCCGGAAAGACTCGTTTTTGCTAATTTCCTTGATGTTGGCAAGATTGCTCTGTTAATTCCATGTTTGTGTTTGCAAGAATTAGGACAATGGCAAACAATATTTCTGTATCTATCTTGTCTTCATGAAATGGGTTGAGAGTAGCAATGGTGTTTAAATCTGCTCTTTTAAGTCAATACTTTATTCTAGTTTTCCTAAAATTTGCTAACTTGGGTACAGAATGATTCTGATTTTAGCTATAGAGAGTTCGGTTTTTGCCCAAACGTAGTAAACATTTAGGTTTAGTTTTAATTTAAATTTTAAGCTTATTCAGGTTTGTTCTTTTTGATTCATAGTGAAAGAGACGAGATGAGAGATGCTGAGTCTCAGTGTTGAAGGGGAGAGAAATTTCGGTGCTGGTCTTTATGCCATCATTTAGATGTGTTATTTTGGGTGTAAAACAATGTACCATTTAGATGTGTCATCTTTATGTCATCATTTAGATGTGTCATCTTTATGTCATCATTTAGAAATTTCGGTGTTGTCGATTATTGGTTGTTTATCCATTGGTTTGGGTTGTTGCCTGGCTTTGTTCCGTTAATTGTCCTTGCATTGTTGTAAGTTTGAGACTTATGTGATTAGTTATATTTAATAAATGAACAGGTTTTGCGAGTGATAACTCTATCCGGTTCACTCTTTTTGACTTCTGTTGAGTTCCTATGGAGATGACTTTCTATAAAGTTTTATTTCAAAACATGTTCACTTTTTTTCCTTTTCTTTTGAGATAAAATGAAAAATTTAAGTTACTTAAATTTTATATATTTATAAAAAAAATTTCATTTGAATTTTAAATTTACAATCTTGCACACGGAGAGTATTATCTTTATTATTAGATCAAAAATTAGTTCTCTATGTTCACTCTTTTTGACTTCTCTTTTCTCTTGTGACGTTCAAAACATGTATTAGAGGCTCTCAAAAGCCGAAATTTTTGGTTAGAGAAGTTCTACTAAATCAAAATTTTTAATAGTTATTACATTTGAATGACTTATAATCATTAATTTCAATTTATAGCAAGACTAGTCATTTTATTATAAGACCAAATTAGTTTCAAATTAAATCTAAAAGCAATACTTTAATTAATCTCACCATTTGGAAAACTCGAGGTCACCATTTCCTTTTCCAGACTTCATTGGGCATGATCCCACCATCTCTGCTCCCAGGATGCCTACTATTACTTAATTAAATTCATTTTGTACATTATATAATTTAATACTGTAGAAGCGATGATTAAGACTAACATATCATTATGTGGACGGGAATGCAAATTTTAACTACATCGTTGATTTGAAAATCATGTCCAAATACAATCGTGATTTGATTTATTTATTTTTCTCATGCTGAATTTAGATATAATTTTTTCATTTTCATTGAATAAGCGATCTGCTTGGGCTTGAATTGCTCGCAGATAAATACATCGTTGGAGTGCATACCTGACCCCTTTTTCTGGACTGAAATGCTTGTGATTGAACTATGTAACTTCTATAATTTATCACGAAATTGTGCTTATCGAGTATTTCCTTTGTTTTTTTTCACAAAGTTATTGGAATTGGAACCCATGCGCGCTGCACTAATGATTAATTAACCCAATCTACTACATTCTGCTCGACAAATTGAAATACCAGGTCTGGTACACATCCAGCAGCAATCTTGTTGATCAAAAGCCATTGGAAAGATTTTCTTGAACATCAATTGCAAAGTGTACTAATCCTCCTCCGGGCTATAGCACATGCATAGCATCATGATTAATTTAAACTGCCGTTAACCACCACGCAATCTCAAGTGCAACTTTTTATCTGTACCAGTTTAATAGTTTGCAAAATTTGATGCAGCATAAATGGATAATTAGATTAAAGGATCCTTCAGTCCAAGGAATATGGAAGAAAATTTTATTGTTTAAATACAACAACACAACTAATAGAATTTTATACTCTCTTTTGGAAAGACATTGTTGTAGATTTAGATATGATAGAACTTAGTCTAAGTAAAATTGTTGGAAATGGAGAATCTTCTAGATTTTGATTGGATAGATGGATAGGAGAAAATGCATTTTTTCATGAATTTTCATTTTTGTTTTCAATAGTTCAAAATCCGACTATTACAGTAGCTAAAGCTTTTCATAACAATGAACTTTGTATTACCTTTAATAAATAGTTGGTTGATGTATATCTTAGAGAATTTCTTGCTTTAAAACAACTTTTGCCACAAATTACAATTCAACCCCTAGTGTTAGACAAAATTATATGAAGATGGCATTCTTCAAGGACCTTCACAGTTCAATCCTTTTTATTCTTGGTTAGATTTTGGTGGCATTATTAATACTGAATATGATACTATTTGGCAAACAAAAATGCCTTTAAAAATTAAAAATTTTCTATGGTTAGTTAAAAGAAATAGAATTTTGACTAAAGAAAATTTGATTAAAAGAGGTTGGCAGGGAGATATTGCATGTGTATTTTGCGGTGACTTTGAATCTATACACCATCTCTTTGTCACATGTCCAATAGCTAGATAGATATGGAATTGGGTTGCACAACATAATAATTTTCTTTTTTAAGGAAATTCATTAGATGATATATGAAATTTGGATGCTTGCATACCTTTAAAATATGCTGTGCTAATAGAGTTGGTTAGAGGAGTTATATTATGGTCTATGTGGTTGGAAAAAAAAACAAATTATGTTTTCAGGATTATAAAGGCAAATCTCTTAGAGTTTTAGGAATGCAAATCTAGAAATGAGAAATTATTTTTCAAACTTACTCAAGTATTGTCACAGGACATAGACAATCTCTCTATGCAGATCACACAGGTTTTGGAAGACGACGCGGTAGCAACACATGGGTCTGAAAGCGCGAATAACCTCTCTCTATTATTGCGAAATGAAGAAAAGCTGAAAGCTGTTGCACCTTTCAACTGTCTTGTATTTTCAGCATCTCTTTTTCAGGTATTTTAAAACAAAAAACTGTGTTGATTTCCTACTGTGTTTTGTGTTGTTACTCAACCAGTTTATGTTTTGCATCTATTTAGACTGCTCAAGTAATTTAGTTCTCTCTAGGTTTGTAATTGAACATAACTTGTGTTTGATACCAGCTATTTGGTACCCTCATGTTGTATCTTTTATGTTATTTCAATGAAAGAAGTAGAGTTATCCACTTAAAAAAATATATATATCAGAGGCTTGGACAAGACTCAGGCCAGCGAGACAGACAGACTGATGGCAGAAGGAAAGGGTGGTAAGAGGCTGAAGGAAGTTTTCTTTTGCACTTCTGCATTTTATGCACGATTTTCTAAATAATTTTAATATTATAAGAAAACTAGCATGTAATCCGTGACTTACATGGGGTATGTTTATTTAGATAATTATATATAGATATTGTCTTAGTAATTCCTTAATGTTGATTTGAAATGTCTATTGTTTAGTTAAGTTATATAGAGTAAAGTTAACGTGAGCTTAAAGCTCACCAAAACGTTTGGAGTATTAACTCAAAAACCTATCAAATCGACTTAAATTTTCAAATTCAAATTGTCCAATAAACTCTTCATATCAAAACTCGTAAAATAGTGAAATTTTCTATTTTTAAAAATTTCTAACTATTTTTTTCTGATTTTTTTGAAAATGAACTATTCTCATATAAAAATATCCATTATTTTATTATTATTTTAGAATCATTTTAAAAAATCCAAAAAAAAAATAGTTAGAAAACTCAAAAAATAGAAAATTTTGATATCCTACGAGATTTTGATATGAAGAAATTGTTGAGCTACTCGGATTTGTCGTTTAAAACTATTTTGATCATTTTTCGAGTTAAACTCGTCAAAAGATTTGATGAGTTTAAGTTCACCCTAGCTTTACTCAAATTACATAATACTGGAAAATTTGGATTGAAGAACATAAACATAATTCTAAGAAAGAAAATTAATTGACAAAAGTAAAACATAATTGTGCATAAATAGGTCAACGAAGTACAGATTAATAGGGTTGGTAAAAACCAATAAGAAGGACATTTTTTTTTAATTTATCATGAATAAGCATACAACTCATATTTTTCTATATTCGGAGATGTGTCTTGTTGATATTTGTATGGGCATACCTGGAAATCAACATTTAATATGCAATGTTAGAAAATAGACTTGAAAAAATAAATGGAAGTTCTTTTTTTTTAAATTTTGTATGGCTTTTGGGTGTATCTGAGTACTTTTGATATGAAATTCATTGCAAGCACGGTTAATGTCTATTATTTCAATTTTAATGTTTAAGTATTTTTTTTTTGTGCCTTAATGATGCGAATACCTTGGCTTTTGTCACTGCGAACATAATTTCAATGAAAATTGTCTTCTTCAAAGAAGGAATGGCATATCATAAGCATCTGTTGGTAACATTATTATTCTACAGATCAATCTCTTCGAGTCAAATTGTCTTCCAGTAATTGTTTTTGGCTTCTACAACCAAGTTGGCAAACTGAGATAAGATCATTCCTTAGCCCTAAACAACAAACAAATCCATCGACCAATCAACAGGCATAAAAATGAATTGTTTAACTTAGGTTATAGATTGATCTTAAATAAAAAAAATTACCTAAATGGCAAACAAATAGGAAGGGTTGATTTCAAGATCAATAGGTATAAAAATCAACTATTTAACTTAGGACATATATTGATTATAAATAAAGAAAATTATTTGTAAAATAGAGTGCTCCTTTGGAAAAGGCCAATGAATTTATACATTAAAATTAGGAAAAGAGAATTTATGAGTATCGTACCACACTTTTGTAGCTTCATCTGATTTTGGTCTAGAACGCATTTCAGTCTTTCTATCTTCCAAGCACATCTCTGCTCCCTTAATATGATATTGACAATATCAGAAAAATCCATCGACCAATCTTCCTGCAGTTATAGAAACTAACAAGAGTTTTGCATAATATTAAGAAATTTATTAGTATACAAAAAATTTTGACAAAAATATAAGCTGTGGAGCATAATACATCTAGAAGATAATCTGTATCAAAAACATTACTGATTACGACATATTGTTTGTGGACTAAGCTCTAGACTTATGCTAGTATGTTACTTAATTAAAGATAATTATTTTGCTTTTCTGGATTGATGTGAATGTCTTGTCATTTTATGATTTGGTATATTAATTTATATATCAAGCTTTATCATTGGTCAAAAAACAAAGTGTATTTTGAAGTCTGAACTTGCTTCTGTTACAACTTTTCAAATCATGTCTGCCTCAATCCTTTATTGCAATAGAAACAAAGTATTAAGATTTATCTGTCATACAAAGTTCCTTATTTTGTAATCAAATAATCAGAATACAATTAAAGTTCTTAAATTTCCAAGCAAATATTCATACAATCTATGTTGATTTGTATAATTAAAAGTACCTACTAATATGTGACAATGTGCAACATAATCTATATTGGTCTGGACAGCATGTATACATTATTTACTGGCAAGAATCCTTTTAGACAGTGAAAAGTAAGGCACTTTGGACTTTAATAAAAGAATTCGTGCACTTCTAATTTAAATTTTTAAGTTTTCAAATTTAAGTTTAGTTTCCCGATTTAAGTTTTACTCAAAACATAAAAAGAAATAAAAATTGTTTACTATAAAAAGTCATTTTGCAGTTTAAGTTTAAATGTGGAATTTGTCAGATTTAAATTTCACTCATGATATGAAAAGACACAAACATCTAATATTATTTTTTTTCTTTAGTTTTCTTTCAGGCAAATTAGTTTTACACAAATCTTTCTACTCACAATACCTTCTGCTTCTACAAATTAAGAATTGAAAATTAAGTGGAACCATATTTTTTGCTTCTATAAAGAAAACTAAAACTAAGTGAAAAGTAAATAATTGGAATGAAGTGGTTGTACCTTTTGATTAAATAGCAATGCCAATTTCTGATTGCTTCTCAACAGTAATTGCTCGAGCGGCTGAGAAGTACAGTACCCCCTGCTATACTAATTGAAAATTCCTCAATTCTCCAAAATCGAGAAGGATTTCAGGTGCTGGGTTGAAAGACTGCTCTCTCTTTGAAAATTCAGATCGCAAGGCGTCAAGGCGGAGGAGAGGTGTCTCTGGAGTGTTCCTGTTACGGGTAAAAAAATATTGAAAGGGTGGATTGGAGATGCCAAGAGGGAGCGATTCTTTTCTGTCTTTACGCTGCTTAAGGCATCCATTGGAGAAAGATCAGAGCCATCAAAAAATTATATCGAACGGTCAGTATAAAAAAGATCACGTGGCTGCATAATATTGTTTCTTTTGTCAAACGTTTTTTTATACTAGTATTGATTAGAGCATGTAAAAATTGCTTAGGTTTACTTACGGCAGCCGATATCGTCCGATTACAGAACCATTGATTACACCATAACAAAATTGCCAAAAAAAAAAAGGGTATTGCAAAGTTTTACTGATACTTCCTTATTCCGTACCAGTTGCAAGTAAAAGAAAGACCTCAAGATATAAACTGATACTTAAATTGCCACGACATTTCTCTTTTTAAACTATTTCTCTTATTTCTCTTATTTTTCTCGTCTCCTTTTCTTTTCTTTCTTGAACCCTTCCAACCAAAGAAAGTTGTTCCCTGAGACAAAACCTCCTTGCCAGTACATGGCTCAAATGAAGCTTCTTCACCAACCAAAGAAGCTTCTTCACCACACAAAAGCATCCCTTGCAAGGAATTTCATCTTAGGCTGCTTTTTGCGTATAAAGTAAATAAATGATATTTTTATTCTGCTATAAGAAAGTAAGAAACCTAGCCCACGAGGGAAGGAGAGAGCATAAAAGTGTACTTTTAGAGGCCCACCAGATTAAAAAAAAGTTCCATGGGTCAGAAGGCCTGAATAAACTGACATGTCGTTTTCTTACAGATGCGAGTTTTTTCGGCCTCAATTGCTTGAATTGATCAAATGCTACGTTGGGTTGTTGATTAATACGTAAATGGTTTTGACTTGAACTATGTAATTTTATATTGAAAGATGTTACGGACATATCATTATTAATACAGTTATCGATACGAATTTTATTATATATATTAAATGAGTTATTATATATGTTAACGATTTTATTTTATATAGTACTTCTATTATTCAACTTAAATATCACTAATATATATAATAACTCATTTAAGTTTAATAATTACATTATTATATAAAATGAGTTTGTGTAATAAAGTCATTAACACACATAATAACTCGTTCAACGTATATAATAAAATTTATATCGACAATGATATTAACAACAATATCAACAACCTTATCTATATATCAGCTCCCTTTTATATTTTACCATGATGTTGCGCTCATGAAGTACTTTTTTTTATTTTTCTTTTTTTGTAGGAATATTTGTTATATGTACAATTAATAAACAGCATACAGATTTTTCACCGTGTCGTGAAAATATTTATTATTTGTCAGACTAATTAGTCATCCTTCTATAAATTGTCCATGCTTGCTACTAAATATTTATTCGTTGTTGCTTAATCTAGAAGTGCAGTATTTTCTTATGAATAAATACAAAAAAAGAAATGATATCTGTAAGAATTTTATTGAGGTGCATATAAGGTCTAAAAAGAATCAAATTTGATGCATAATTCACTATACTAGTCACCTGAATTGAAATTTTCGACTGCCTAAATTTAATTGTTTTTAATGAATTAACAAGTAACTGTCAAGTTTCATTACATTTTATTGGAATGCTAGTTACTTCTTTAGTGACATATCTATAATAGATACATTTTTTTTTTCAAATCTTATTTGCAATTATTCGAAAAATATTATAGAAATTTTAAGATAAATTATCGGAGGATTCGCTCTTTATATATATTAGGGCCGTTTTTCAGGTTTCGCCCTGAAAAGTATTTATTAAAGAATTTTTTCTAAAATATTATAATTTCTAATCACAAATTTTTATGCGATAAACTGAAAAATAAATAAATATTTAAAAAACAATACTATTTATAATTAATAATAATACAATTATTTATAAAGAGATTTTTATATATAAATATAAAAAAGTTGTATCATTTTATAAAAGTTACATAATATCTTAGACATAATAAATATATTTTTAAATGAAATGAAGAGAAAGAGGTACAAGGAAGATGTGACATAATAAGAAAATTTTGAAAGCAACCATTTTTATGGATTATAAACTTGAAGTGTGCACTGCTCACTTGGTATTCTATTTGTACTAATATATTACTACACATGCAATCGAATGTCAAACATAATTTTGATTAGAAAAATGTTATGGAGATATTATTATTGATATCGTGGTCGATATAAACTTATTTATTTATTATTTATTAATTTGATTTTTTTATCTTGTTTTGTTGTTCTTTAGGCTGTCGGTCAGAACCAAAATATTTGCAACTTTTTTCTATTACCAACGACAAAAGAAAAAAGAAATAAGATTAAATATATCCGATCTAAATTAAAAAAGAAAAAGAAAAGATAACTGACATTGTCTTTTTCTCTCAATGGCTGTGTTTACTTTTACATAGTAGGAGTAATATTAAATTGGAAGTCTCAATTCTTCCTTGCTTCCATAAGAGAGTATTCATTCACTCAGCATGCATAACCATTATTAGAAAATTGAAATTGGAAACAAAAACAAAACAAAAGTGTTACTTTAGCCAGCAAAGAACTGATATTTATAGAAATGAATCCGACCAAAATTGAAGGAAAAATACATTGGTTCGACGGAATGAAATCAACTATAACAAAAGAAAATGGTCTAATGTTACATGTGCATATTTACATATTTTACTGACACAAGTCAGTCAAGCATGCACAGATACTCAGCAACTAACCAAAAAAGTCGCTGTTGCATGAAAAATTAGAAAAAAAAAACAAGAAGAAAAAGGATCACACTCCATGAATCATCTTGAATTCGTTCTTTGCTACGCATTACTTCTTCTTGTCTGCAATTGTCAAGAATCAAGAGAGCAAAAATAAGTAAGATGGATGTCAATGGAAAATACCTTTTCCAATATCAAAATAAGAAAGAAAGTAAATAATGCATATCCTCGATAGCACAAAATGTGTGAATCTCATATATTTTTCAATTTATATATGATTATATAATCTATATATACAGGAGTCATATATGTGAGAATCAATCTTCGATTTAATTAATAGAAAAAAGAATGTTGCTCCACTGCACCATTTTTTAGTACAGAAAAAAATTTAAGATGATTTGAACCATTTGATCAACGAAGGGCATAATGGGAAAAAAAATATTATAACAATTATTTTTTAAGATTTACAGACGTCTAGACGTGTCATGTATCAGTTAGACACTTCAACGTGTCGTGTCAAATGTGTTTATTACCTAACACGATATTTGTAAGAACACGGCACATATAAATACGCTGTCGTATTTTAGCGATGCTCGAATATATATCATTTATATCGTACTCACGTACTACATGCTTTTATTAATACACTGTCCGTCGTTATCTTATCTTGTTTAACACTCTACTAGAATTACTTGTTAAATTTATATAGAGCAGGATAATTTGTGTGGTTTGCAACTTGCAAGAAAGTTAGAAAAAGCGTCTATGTTCAATGAATCCAAGTGGTAACTAATTTCGACTAATTAAGTCGTTGCGTCGCTGATTGCTGGAGGGTTTAGAATCTAGAATCTTTAACAACATATATCTTAATTAAAAATTGCAAGTGATAACTTGACAATTTGAATAGTAAATGAAAATATCAAGAATTACGTTTCTTTTTTCTCAAGTATGATAGTCATAATGTGTTATATATCTATTTTTTTGTATAACGCGCTTTGAAAATTGATGAAATTATGTGGTGTTGTTGTGGACGCGTGTAATGATGTACTTAGAAACAAAAGCAAAAGGAAATATGTTTAAAAGTCAAGAGATTAGTTGTTGAATTCAAATGACGAATATAGTCAAAAATCTACTTGACATTTGATTCATTGATTGCACATGTATATATTAGTACAAACCGAGTACCATGTGTACGTGCACAACTCCAAGTTAATATAATATAATATAATATGATATGATTTATCTTCAGATCTCTATAATATTTTCTAATTGTTGCAAATAAGGTTTGAAATGAAAAAAATGGATCTATTATATATGGATACCTTGGTAAACAAATAACTAGCCTTCCAATAAAATGTAATGAAACTTGACCGTTACTTGATAATTCATTAAAACAGTTAATTTTATGCTATTGAAAAATTCAAACAAGGTCATTAGTATAGTGAATTATGCATCAAATTTGATTCTTTTTAGACACTATATGCACCACAATAAAGTACTCACCGACACCATTAAAATTTAATTTTCAAATATAATTTTTTTATGATTGTTATATTTGTTAAGATAAAAATTATTATCAAATATCTTTTTTCATGTATAAGTTAATCAGGGAGGGGATCTCTTTATAACTATTATCTTGCAACCAATTTTTAAATAATTTTTAAGAATTCTCAATAATAGAAAAAAATTGATATTCTATCAAATTTTATACAATTTAAGAATCATTTAATATTCTATCAAAGATCGTTAAATATGAATCATTGTAAATATTATATATTTGATGGCATTTGATAGAGTATCAAAAATATTTAAATTATATGAAATTTGAAACACAATCGGTTTAATAAGTTCATAACTTTTTTTCTATTTTTAATATATTTTTTGAATTATTTAAAAATTCGTTATTCAAGTTGTCAAAGTAATAGTTATTAGAAATCCCCACCCAATTACATATATCAAGTCAAAGAGATATTTTAGTTGGAAAGGAAAGGAAAAATCGAAGTATTTATGTAACTAGACGGAATGAAATCACCTATTTTCTAAATAGAAAAGTAGGGCCCTATTATTCCAATTTGGACTGTCAGATTGAAATAAACGAATCAGATTTATTTAAAAAATACTCTCTAAATTCTAAAGAGAGCCGATCTGATCCGTCTATTTTAATTCAACGATCCGAATTGAAATAATAAGATCCTATTTGTGAAATACGAAAAATGTAACCTGAGTGAAATTTAAATTTCTTTTTCAGAGATTATGAGAGAATATTTAATCATAATTTGTTGTAATTTGATTTGTTACTGCTACGCAACTTGAATTGGCAGGCCATATCTACAAATAGTTAAAATACTATCACATTTCAAAAACAATAAAATGCCAGAAATTAAACATTTTAAACTGTCAGGTGTCTCAGAATTACAACCTTGTTAAGCAAGTACAAAAAGGAAATGTCCAAAAAAACTTCCTTCATACAACATAAAGTTCTCAACAAAAAAAAGAAAAAAAGAAAAAGAAAAGGAAAACATAAGTTCATGAGAAGCTTTGACGGAAATACAATAAAGTCAATAACTTATTATACTAATCTAAATTTGGAAACAGTACATTAAGTCTCCATATCATATTAACATCCAACATTTTAATTAAGATCATGACACCGGGTCGGCTCTCTTCCCCGCCGCTGATCTCCGAACCAACAACGGCGACGCTGTTTTCGCATCCTTCAATTCCTTTGTATCCTCATTATACCTTATTTCAAAAGTAGAGAGATGTGAGGAGAAGGATACCCAACGGGATGTTTTGCTAATTATCTTTAATTTTATACTATTTGTATTTGAGTTGGATTGCTGCAGAGGAATGCATGGAATATTACAATTTTTATAATAACAATCTAGTGCTTAGTTTTTGTAGATACTGCATATTGATACCCCCTAAATTATGGATGTATTGTTGCTATAAAAATCTCTCATTTTCTTAACATTTCTGGATTTTTAATCGGAGGAAGCCAGCGTCGCCAATGAGGGATTCAAATCCACTACCAGTCACATTTGTGTCATAATTTTTTTGAATTTATAACATATGAGGCTCATTAAAATATAAATAAAAAGAACACTCTCTATAGCTGAATTTATGCTATTCAAATCAAATTGAACCGTTTAAATTAATGATAATAAATGTGTCATTATTTTCAATGGCAGTGAAAGCACAAAAGAGTGCAGAGGTGACACCAGTATAAAAGATTTATATCAGAAGCCGAAGGGAAGAAACAAAACAAGCAACAGATATTAAATAAAAAATTCAATGGACCTACTGTATTTAAAGAGCCTAATTAAATGGATTATATGGCCGTTTAATTGAAAATGCGAGTTGCATGGTCCTGAATTGCTCGCATATAAAATGCATCATTGGAGTTCATACCTGACTGATCCTTTTTCAAATTCAAACTAAATAAATGCTTTCTATTGAAGAACTATACATGTAGCTTTATATATTACAACGAAGATGCGCTTTCAGAGTATATATATGTTTTTTGTACAAAAAAAATTATAGGTGCAATTAATCAACATAGAATCTCGTGATTTGAATTTGCGACTGATCCTAATTAAGATTTTTTTTATAGGAGTGATTCAATGTCATTATTATTAGTGTTTATGGTGCCTATTTAATATTTATACTTTAATTAATATATATAAAGCGTTAGATATATTTTAATCTATCTCAATAACATGTATATAAAAATTTACTGAATTTTAACTTTATTCAGATACTCATCAAAAGAGCAAATTAAATCATAAAATTTGGTCCATCGATTTTTGTTAGTGTTTGATGTATATTAAAATAAAGTTGAAATGGTATAATTTTTTGTGTATCTATGAAGTATGATATATATAAAATATCAAATTAATTAGTTTTGTTATTTAAGAGTTTAACAAATAGTTATTTAAAATTTAATTTCATAGTCATTGATGTGATACTAATAACGATTAGTATTGAATCCATCCTCTTTTATCAATACCCAAATTTTATTTCTAGAAGAGATACTATAATGGAATTGTATTTTTGTATTTCATTTTTCTCCTTCATTACAAGCTGAGATTTACATATGTAAGATTACACCTTGATTTAACCTAGATGATCGATTTTGTGATTTTCCACATGAAGTCCTGTGCTCATCCAATTTATCCATTCGATTTTATTGTCTTTTCAAGTCATAGCGTGTTGTGATTTGGAATCCCAAAATCATCAGAAATCAAGGTTTTGAATTCAAAACTACACCTTTACAAAAAATCCACTCGAGTCACATTATCGTATGGCATTGGTTTCACGTGCTTTTAAGATGAAAACTCTCATACATTAAATAAAAAAAATCACATAATTAAAGACAAAAATGACTATTCTTTATGGAGCTCTTTTCGTCATATTATGGACTCCACAATAATAATCTTTATTTGAATAACAAATAAAAAAATAATTCTTCTTCTAAATACAGGACTTGAAGTGGATCCATCCAGCGGAAAACTCCACAGAATAAATTTTTTCACTTCAATTTTTCTGAGTTTTCGTCATCAAACTTAGTAAGAATATATATATAATGAAAGGGATCATTTGATAACTAATATTTTGACAACCGATTTTTAAATAATTTCAAAAAAATTTTAAAATTAAAAAAAGTTTATAAACATATTTTTGGGCTTATAGATTTATTGTGTTTCAAATTTTATGTATTTGAAGTGTCAATTACTATTCCATCAAAAACAGTTAATATATGGATCGTTATAAATATCACGTAATTTTGATAATCTTTGATGGAATATCAAATGATATTTAAATTATATGAAATTTGAAACACAATCAATCTATAAATTCAAGAATACGTTTACGAACATTTTTTATTTTTAAGATTCTTTTTAGTATTTTTAAAAAATTATTATCAAAATTATCAAGAATCAAAATCTCACCCATACGTTATGATGACTTTGTTGTGCAGGCTCTTCTATGTTTCCAGTGGTTCAATATATATTCCGTTTAGTCATGAATATGACTTCATTTTGTAAGCTGACATAATGACGACATTGATACAGAAGTCAAAATTGACAAAATCCTTCCAGATGATATCTAGGTTGGACATTTTACTAAGAGCAAGCTAAAGAAAGAAGAGTGAAGAGAATATAGCTAGAGGTAATGTTTTGTTTACTTTCTCACGAAGCAAAATTAGGTATTAGCTGTACCACTCTTTCATACTTCTCCACAAGAAATTTTGCACAGTTAAACATGTTGTTTTTAATGTAAAGATTTTTGTTGTTTTGAAAATGATATTTATTTGTTTTCAAAATTTGTTGATTAATTACAAGGTTTTTTTTTCTTTTAGAAATTGTATCATCTTAAAATCTCAATTTTTTTTTTGGATAAACATTTTTATTTGAGAAAGAAATTTGAAAACAACTCCGGTACCAAAGCGTTCACTTATTATCTCGAGCAAAATGCTTTCTTTTTCTCTTTACCATCATTGTGTGGTATACAAAAATATATTTTTTTCCTTTTACAAACTTTAAAAAAAGATCACAAAAACTACTTAAAAAGCGTGAAGGATTTGATCTTTTTTTTTCTCGAATACAAGCCCATCGGCAAAATTTGAATGTACAACAGAGGACTCCTTGACCTAAGATACAAAAGACAAATAAGTAATTTTCATAATAAAATCATAGATAAAACTAAATCTTAGTTCTTGGATAGTTTAAGAAAACCTTGCTATTACCTTCAGGAATCTATCTGGAGGGTTTTTGGGAAAGGGACTGAAAAGACCGGTTCACTAAGTGATATTAATTGCTTGAAAATTGACCACATATATATATATAATTTTATTAATGTGTTATCATTAACGTTGATCATTTTCATATGCACGTGCGGTCCATCGTTGATCATTTTCATATGCAAACTTTTTTCCTCTGGTCTCCAACGCTGCAATTACAAAATAGACAATTTATCCATGGACGACGAATTTTACGTATGATAAAATCTACTGCACATAGTATAAATGTCAACTGCGGATTAATCGTTGAAGTATCAGATTTAGATCGGAATCTTAATTAACCTATATATGAATCAAATCCAAAATCCATATTTAACAAAATTTGAAGAATTCGAATATAAAATTTTCTTCATTTAAAATTATCGTGAAAGGAACATATATAAGGGATTATCAGACAATAAAAAGGCACAAAGCTACAAAGTTTGTGACAATATGAAATCGACACGTAGTTCTAATTTATTGATTATAAATAAAAACTAAAGTATTAAATAGTGGATTCATATCGGCAAAATATTTTCCATTGCAGACTGCGGATAGTGACGCTATTGATTCATGTCATATGTGAATGACATGACCAGCTATTTTTTTAAGTTATAAAGTAAAAATATTCAACAAACGATTACAAAATTTAGAATAATAAGTTATATTGTTATCCTAATTGTTTGATAATGATGATAACTGACTCGATAGTTATCGAGAATAAAAAAAATTAAAATTCTTTATGCCTTGGATGGATTGTGTATAGTTCAATTTCAAATTATAATTTATCGATCAAAGGTTTAAAAAAAAAATCGATAGCATCATAACATTTATCATCTGAAAACGTTATACAAGCGCTATGAATAGTATTTAAACATTTGATAAAAACAGATGCTGAACGAGTCATTACTATTGCTCGTTGTTCCTCTTTTGGTAGTGTGAATGGGTTGCATTTGAATAGAAGACTTGGAATTTTTTAATCAGAAATCACCCAGATATATGGATAAGGCTATAGGCAAGCATGTCCTCATACCGACGAGAAAAAAAAAAAATCTAAATTTCAAAGCTTCAAGAGGAACGAAGGTAAGATCTATCATTCACATTTTTCTCAAGTTGTAATTTTAAGTTGAATGGAGAAAAATGAAAAAACTTCATCCATTTATTTATTTTCAACAATTATTTTCTTGTAATTTGAGACGTCAAGAAATTAACTTTCTTTTTTTCCCTCCCTTTCCTTTCTTCTCAAACTGGAAGCGCAGCCTTAAGAGTGCCGACTCCCGACGTCCTATAAATTAGTCTCTAACTTGCATGTGCCATTAATGCCTCACTTTCCATCTACTCCCAAGTCCAACAAGTCCACAACACTCGCTCTTACTGAACAGAACAAAAACAAACAAGAAATTAATGGGGTCTTCCCTTTCATCAGCTGTAACCACTGATCGGCTGCTCTCTGATAGGAGCATTGGCAGCTCCACTTCCTTCAACAACACAACCTTACTGCCTATAAGCCAACAACCTCTCTCCTTACCTGGACCAGCTGAACCGGCCAGGATCATAAATACCAGTACTGGTGCAAGTGCAACAACACCAATCGATATCCAGTTGTCTGACCGTACCACCGACACGAATCAGAGCACAAATACCCCAGTGGAAATTAACTCGGTCCACCCACTTACCTCAACCCGTGAGAGTACAACCTCACCAGTGGTCAATCCACACACAGGAGATAACCCTCCACAAGACGAGTCAAAGCGCATAGCTGACCTTGCTCAGCCGGTATCGGTGGCCGCTTTATCATTGACTCTTATCGTAAACGCACCAGATTCCGTTAAAACCACTCTCCTCTTCCCATACAATGCCTACCTGGTGTCACTTTGCATGAGCCTTTTTACGAGCATTGGCCTCTGCATGTATTGCCTAGTTAAAAGCGCACCGAGTCAGGACTTTGCGTGGTTGCAGAAGCGTGTGATGATAATTTCAACCGGATCTGTTCTGATCGCAGTCATTCTGAGGTTGTTTCTGGTGCTATCTGCAACTAACATGGGCTATGACGGGCTCTCCTTCCTCGCCATAATCGGTGGCATCATTCTGTACCTTTGGTACAGCAGGAGAGAGGCTAACAACTTGAGGCAGACAGTAACCAGTGAAATTGGCATCACTGCCAATGATCAGGTCTGATACCATTAGCCATCTCAGTGTCAGGTATGTTCTTCTACAGTAACGAATTCCTATTGTTAGTTACTTTGTGAATCTTTTCTCACCAAATAATCAATTATTGGTCAAAGTGTTAAATGATTTCTTTTTTTTTCCTCGTAAAATCTATAGAGACTGATGCGGTAAAAGAATACATTGTTATAAACTTTCAAGTTGGAAAATGTTTTGAGCCAATCCTCTAATTAATTACATGATTTATCTCTTCTTTTTTCTATCTTTTTTTTTCTTAGCCAGTTTACTTATTAGGTGCAACATGGACAAATTGAAAGGTCTCTTATGATCATTATCTAATTAGTGATGTCCCTAAACCAATTCAATAGTGGAGCTTGACATCTAACATGCTTCACTACTCAAAATCTCCAATTTAAAAATAAAACTGTTCGGTCTAAACCGTTCAATCTAATCTCCATATCAAAATTTTATAGAATATCAAATTTTATATTTTTCAAAATTTTTTTACTATTTTTTCGGATAAAAAGAAAATCAATTGATTTGAGGATTTTGGAGCATCCTCAATTTTATTAATACCATCTAACGACAATGTTAACAGTGAATAAACACTATTGATTCTGAAAAAAATAATATTTCAAATTGAAGAATTAATATATTTATATTGAAATATTAATAATTTAATATTGAAGTAATATTTTCATATTGGAATACTAATGTTTTTATATTTACTGGCCAAAAGTTAAAGAAATTAATTAGTTATAACAAATGAATTTTGACCGGAATGGATAAGATTGGAGCACATCAATGTCTTTTCTCATATAGAAAAAGAATATGAGAAAAAGAAATGGAACGTGGAGATCAATTTTGTTAAATATATAGAAACATGTTTTGTATTTTATTTTTTTAATTTTGTGGGGAAAGCTTTCTATTGCAGGAACCTCGTTATCTCCTGCATGCCATTCTAGGTTTCCTGAAGATTTGAATATAAACAATGGAGGCAGCATGGATGCATGAAGCCTTTACTTTTTCGTAAATAGCATTTATGGGAGGGATCTCTTGACAATTATTATCTTAACAACTTTGAGAATTAATTATTAAATAATTATGAAATAATTTTTAGAAATTCTTAAAAAAGTTGACAAATATATTTTTTTAACTTATAGGTTGATTGTGTTTTAAATTTTATGTGAATTAAAGTTCATTTGATATTCCATCAAAAATCGTTAAATTTAAACCATTGTAATTTTGATAGTTTTTAATAGAATATTAAATAATACTTAAATTGTATGAAATTTGAAACACTCGATCTATAAGTTAAAGGAATATGTTTATAAATTTTTTCTATTTTTAAGATCTTAAATTCTATTTTTAAGATTTTTTTGAAATTTAAAATTTTTTTCTATTTTTAAGATTTTTTGTCAAGATAATAGTTGTCAAAAGATCCCTACCCATTTTTTATTGTACTTTCTTCCTTATCATTGTATATATCTCTCTTTTGCTTCTTTTCTTGGTTTGTATATATTAAAAAATAATAATATTCAGTGTACATACCCAACAATTTGTTTATACTTATTATTATGATATATCTCGATACGGATTCTTGATTTCATGAGGATAAATAGTCATTTAAACAAATTAAGTTAAATTTAGTATCAGTTACACCATGAAACTTGAAATAATTATATTAAAGTAATATATAGAAGTAACAAATTTCAAAGGTAGATCAACAAATAAAATTATAGTAGGAAACAAATAAAAAAAAAGAAAACCACAAGTAAAACATGAAGCAAATGCAAAATTGTTTAGGGCAGCAATAATTTATGGTGATAATTAAAAATTTATTTTTTTGCATGTTCACTATGTAAATGCATAGAAAAGTTATATTTAACATACAAAAAAGGAGGCGTTTCAATGCTCATCAAATCATATTTTGGTCCGGTTGATAAAATCACCATTAGATCATCAAATTTGATAATTTGCACGATTATTAGAGTATGTGAGCGAAATTTTTGTGTGAATTTTGATGTCATTGAGCAGTTCTTTACCCATCGAATCAAATTTAAATTTAATGGACATTAAAACTCCTCTACTTCCTTAACATATAAGTCTTATATATTAGACTGCAATTATCATCTCCTTCTAGTAATTATTCTACAGTTGGAGATTCATATGCTTTCAAATTTTGACTTTGGTGAAATTTTGAAACCATATGGTTTCATATTAGACTGCAATTATCATCAAATTTGATAATTTTGAATTTTTCAATAGCATAAAATTAACTGTTTTAATGAATTATCAAGTAACGGTGAAGTTGCATTACATTTTATTGGAAGGCTAGTTATTTGTTTACCGAGGTATCTATATATAATAGATCCATTTTTTCATTTTCAAACCTTATTTGCAACAATTAGAAAATATTATAGAGATCTGAAGATTCATCATATCATATCATATCATATTATATTATATTAACTTGGAGTGTGCACGTGCACATGGTACTCGGTTTGTACTAATAGATACATATTATTACACGTGCAATCAATGAATCAAATGTGCCGTCGTTTCCAATTTCATATATGTATATATATACATTGTTTCTAGAACAGAAAGAAAGTCTCGATCGGGTCATTTTTCATGTATGACTTTGAAATATTATTTGTGACATTTGGTAGAATGAGAAATGGAAGATACCTCAACTTGTCAAGAATTCTTGTGCATTAAATGATTGAGAGAGACCACTAGAGTTCAAAATTCCTTGGACACGATATGTTGAAGTATCTAACAGACACATGACACGTCTAGATATTTATAATATTTTAAAAAATAATTATTATAATATATTTTTAATAGTTGCTCCAAGCACATTTTTAAAAAAAATAAATTATTATAAAAAATTCCTCCATTTTCCCTATTTTTTCTGATTTTTTATTTCTTTCTGAATTTTGAAATATTTTTAACAATTAAATGTAAAAATTTAATTAAAAAAATTAAAATACATTCTCCTGATAATTAATTAAACTATGATATAATACTTCTATCAAAACATGTTTTGTTAATTGTTAATTGTTAGGTCAAGGTGGGCCCTCCATGTTAGGTAGTCTTAAGGCTTAACCATGTGAAGAAATTCCACTGTTTACTCCGCATTTTTAGCGCTGGAAATTTCAAAGAAATTTCTTGTGAGATTGCTTGGTATTATACGCTCCTGTATAAGCCTCTCCTCACATTGGTCAAGTAATTATAAAAATATATTATTCTATAAGATTAATTACTAGTGTATCCATAAAAAAATTTAATTTAGCCATCAAAGTATGTGATGATTTATCTTGTTTACTGATCACGCTAAGAACTAATTTTATTGCTGGTACATATATGATAATTAACTTGTAAAATTTTCAATTTTACACTCATCGTTTGAAAATATATTAATTATTGCTGGTATATATATTAATGTTTTCACAAGAATTAATATGATCAATATATATACCTTAATTTCCTCTAAAATGGAGGTCTTTCTTATATTTATCACACATTCTGGTAAAGAAGTCAAGATGTTAAAATAACTTCTCATTTATGATGCCAATTAATGACTGCACTAAGCTAAATTAGAAATAATTTGGACATGACACAGGCAATCAACAAACAAAAATCATAGAAATCTATACTTCTTATTGCTCCTTGCTAGTACATGCGTAAAATTTAAGTCATGCGCTAGCTTAATATACTTTTCATTACCTTTGATCAGAAAAAAATATCAATATTTTTTCACTAATGTTGGCCAATATATTTAGGAATTTAGCTCAAACTGATTTGTAGTTGTGTTAATTTTAAGTGCAAAGAAAATAAGTTTAACTATAATGATTACAAAAGTTGAAAAATATGGCCTCCTTAAACATATAATTAAAACTTATTTATTATATATACTATTCCTATTGGAGTTGAATTAAACTCAACCAAACTCAGTATTCCAATTGGAGTTGAATTAAACTCAACCAAACTCATCTTCTTTGTCTCTGAACTTTGATACTGTACAGTAAGAAAAGAAGATATATTGACTTTCAAAAATAAAAGTAGTGCCTTTATTTGAGAGAAATGGTAGATAAATAATTAGTTTCTAAATTCTAATATAAAGTTAATACTATATTAAAAGAAAATGATGCTTAGTTTTAATGGAGTAATTAATATGACATATGTTCTGAAGTTTTCATGATACTATTAGAAAACCTTACAAATTTCCAAAAAAAATAATAATATGCTTAATGGGGAAATAGAAAATTTAAAAGTTGTGAGGGTATAGAGACACTTAGTCTTCTTTTAAATAAGAGAAAATTAATACCATTCACACGAATGATATAATTAATGCCGCCAGTATATATATATATATATATATATATATATATATATATCTCTATATACATATAGATGAAGACTGCTGGAGCATTCTCCTCTAATTGAATCCAACACTCACAAATTAACTTTCAGTTTCCAAGTCTCTCTCAGTACATCGATCTCTCGTACTGGTAGAGAGAAATTCACAAGCCCAGCTAAAATGGGATCATCCTTCTCCACGACTGTTACTTCGACATGTCACCGATTGGGTGGCAATAATTTTATCTGTTCGGATTCCTTCAATAAGACCAACGTAATCGCACCGTCAACTGCACCAGGGGAGAACAAGCCGGTCGATCCACCCGCCATCCCCATGGATAGTTGCCCCGGAGACAACCCACCACATGATGACTCAAAGTGCATAGCCGAGCACGTACAGCCGCGGTCTCTCGCCGTTGCTGCCGGAGCGTTCGGTCTACTAGCAAACCCACCCAAACTCATAACTTATCTCTTGCTGTACAGGATATACTTCCTCTTCCTACTATTCAGCTTCATACCATGCATCGCCTCCTTGTTCATACCTAAGAGCACGACAACTCTAGGTGTCGCATGGCTCCACAAGCAGGTGATGAGAATATCGATGGTATCTATTACCGTTTCAGTGATGCTGAGAATTTTGTTAGAGCTACCTCCACCTATAGAGTGGTTTGATGTTCTCATCCCCATCGTGGTGGCGGCTGGCACCGGGATCTACCTTCGGTACGGTTGGATAAAGGCTATGAAATCAGAACAAACATCAAGTGTTGGTCTTACATCTACATCTGCCGATGACGCCGTCTGATACCTCAGCCATACATCTAGAGTAAGTTCTATCTTCATATTCGTGTTTTTGTTTAAAATTTCTTTAGTTACTTCGCTGAACAAATAGCTTTTTTTGAATCTCAATATATATTTAACTGACGAAAATACAAATTTCACATTTGCATTGTCCCGAATTATACTAGGAGGATTTTTTATATCTCATGAGGTTCTATGGTTGAGGATCTTGATCGGAGGTATTGTATTGATGTTTCTTTCTAGAACAAATAATATCTTTTTTTTTTATGTGGAAGTTCGTAAGTTCAAAAAGATAAACGAAACAAAAGTTTCGGTGTTTGGAATTTTTGAGAGCCAAATAGAAAGTACATCTCTAAATTAGATAATTTAGAGATATAATGATGAACAGAAAGGGACCAAATGGAAGCGGAGAAGGAAGAATTAAAATGGAAGGTATCTGATCTAATTATCTAATTATAACTTAATATCTGCATTACCAAACATAACACAATTGTCAATATTTTTTTCCCATTATGCCCTTCGTTGATCAAATGGTTCAAATCATCTTAAATTTTTTTTCTGTACTAAAAAATGGTGCAGTGGAGCAACATTCTTTTTTCTATTAATTAAATCGAAGATTGATTCTCACATATATGACTCCTGTATATATAGATTATATAATCATATATAAATTGAAAAATATATGAGATTCACACATTTTGTGCTATCGAGGATATGCATTATTTACTTTCTTTCTTATTTTGATATTGGAAAAGGTATTTTCCATTGACATCCATCTTACTTATTTTTGCTCTCTTGATTCTTGACAATTGCAGACAAGAAGAAGTAATGCGTAGCAAAGAACGAATTCAAGATGATTCATGGAGTGTGATCCTTTTTCTTCTTGTTTTTTTTTTCTAATTTTTCATGCAACAGCGACTTTTTTGGTTAGTTGCTGAGTATCTGTGCATGCTTGACTGACTTGTGTCAGTAAAATATGTAAATATGCACATGTAACATTAGACCATTTTCTTTTGTTATAGTTGATTTCATTCCGTCGAACCAATGTATTTTTCCTTCAATTTTGGTCGGATTCATTTCTATAAATATCAGTTCTTTGCTGGCTAAAGTAACACTTTTGTTTTGTTTTTGTTTCCAATTTCAATTTTCTAATAATGGTTATGCATGCTGAGTGAATGAATACTCTCTTATGGAAGCAAGGAAGAATTGAGACTTCCAATTTAATATTACTCCTACTATGTAAAAGTAAACACAGCCATTGAGAGAAAAAGACAATGTCAGTTATCTTTTCTTTTTCTTTTTTAATTTAGATCGGATATATTTAATCTTATTTCTTTTTTCTTTTGTCGTTGGTAATAGAAAAAAATTGCAAATATTTTGGTTCTGACCGACAGCCTAAAGAACTACAAAACAAGATAAAAAAATTAAATTAATAAATAATAATAATTTGGGAAGTATATATGCAACCTGTGTAACTTTTAATCAGGAGAAATTTCGCAGATGATAGCCCACAAATTCCTTGAAATTATATGTGAATCTTGTAAAATTTTGAACGTGTGAAACCATTACGAATTCAGAGTGTGTTCAGACGCGTATTCCGTGTTATGAAATTTCATTGAATTTGTAGTCACTTGAGAAAAAAAAAAGGTTTTCTTGTGAGACCTTTGTATGCCTTTTGTGGTGGGAAATACAACTTAAGTTACAAAATATTAGAAAGATAAGTGGAAGATTCATGGAAAATAGATTTGGAGGTCCAAGTTCATTATTCTTTTCCCACTCTTTATTCATTGAGATTTTCTTGTATAGCTTTCTCTTTTTTTTTTAACATTGATTAGTGGTTAATCAATTGCATTATTTTCTGATGATAATTGCAACATATGGTGTTATTATTGGTAAAAAAAATTTTATGGAATTTCAAAAAAGAAATATACAAAGTGCATAAAATTGAACTGTGCAAATTAACTTGAATTCTGTTACATTTAGTATATTTTTTTTGATTTCGTGAAGCATAAAGAATTACAAAGTTAAAAATTTTAAATCAACATACAATATATTTAATTATCTAAATTTATTTTAGTCTACTTAATAAAATATTGTAATATATATAACTTTGGTTTTACAACATGTTTTTTTAAAAATAAAAGACTATAATAAATGAATTAATGAAATACATTTCTTCGCAAGATCAGCTTTTTACTTTTGTTAAAACTCACTAAATTAGTTATTTAGTTCAAATTATAGCAATAAAGTTTAATTAAATAAATTACATTTATATCTAGTTTTTTAAAAAGAAGAGAATTTTCATATTTATTCTCACTGAAAGGGATAATCATTTCTACTCATTTTCATAACTATTTCCTTGCATTTCCATGCAGATGAGATTCCATAAATTGATTTATAGAATCCTTCATATATCCATGAATCCTCATCCGACACAATCTCATGATATTCAAACAGACCCTTAAATTTTTCTAAATTTTTTTTTTACATATTTCACTCATAGTTCCAGATGAAATTTTTCCGAACCATTATTAGCAGGCTCCTACCGGCAGTCAGATCAGACTGTTAGATATCTGATATACAAGCAAAACTAATTAAATCTAGCCACATCAGCACTTAATTTCAAGACAAAACCACAAAAATAGAACGCCCAACAAGTATTTTCTCATTTCAAGTCTTAAACGGTAAAACAAAATTTTGTTAATCTCTTATTGATCGAAAAACATATCAATGTATAAAATAATCCCTAAATGCCCAAAACCCAGAATAAGCTTCAGCATTTTTTTTACCAGCGAAAATTGACGAACAGGATTTTGTTTGTTGAACCACTGAGAACACATAGAATGCAAAAATTTTGATGCGCAAGGTTTCAGTTCAGTGGTTCATGATGGACAAATTATTAAATTAATGAGTAACATATTGAGCTGGTTGACATGGACAAATTAATGGGTTCGGTATATAACTAAATATGCTGCACCGATATATAACTAATGAAACAAAATTGCAAAAAGTACAAACTCTAATACACATCATACAACAAAAACTGCTGATGCAGTGATGCTTTCTTGGAAAAATACTAAAAGTCAAAACTCACCCTTTACCTATATAGATAAAAACAAACCTGAAAATCAAGAGTGATATTTCTTAGCCGTGAGCTTTCTCCTTTTAGACGATTTTTCCTTTTTCTCTTCTTGTTTTCTTTTCTTTGCTTGAACTCTTCCGACCAAAGATGGCTGTTCCTTCAAACCGAAGCTTCTTGCTACGTGCCCTAAATGAAGCTTCTTCACCACAAAAATCTTCTTTAATTCACCTCGATGTGCATTATATGCACCCACCCATGAACAAAAAGCATCCCTTGCAAGCTTCTTCATTTGGGGCTACAATTTCAGCAGAGTATAAAAGGTTGATAATCTTTTCGCTATAAAAGATAAGGCAGAGAAAAAAACCATACAAAGCATGGATATAAGGTGCACCTGTGAGGAAACAAAACTTTCAAGAGCTCGTTGGAGAAACAAAATCCAAGGGTGCATGTCTAAAAACACAGGCTTCTTTTTGTAAGGATTCTTCATGCCTCGTTGCAACAAAGGAAAACTATCCAAAACTTTTTGAAGGGGGTATTCTTTCAGAGAGACCCCATGTAATTCCAAATCCCGCAAGTAGTCAGACTCAATAGGCTGGAGGAAGAGCAAAGCCTCTCCTTTCTCACCGAGCCGAGCTGTCCTTCCAACCCTGCAAGTAGGAGAAAAGAAAAACTTATTTTATTTGGAAAGGTCAAAAAGGTATATATGCTATATGCAAAAGATTCAATGCTGCCATGAAATTTGGTAAAGCAACCCCCTTTTCATTTGCCAAAAGGAGTCGTACTAATATTACAACAACAAAAAATTAAGAAGTTTCCCTATTATTAAATGGTCATCAGCATTACTTGTATATTTTGACTATTATCAGCATTACTTGTATATTTTGACTATGTAATGAACTAGCCTTTGTAGAAAATGATAGCCAGCTTTATTCTAAAATTTTTAATATAGAAACAGTCATCCCAATTTTATAAAATAATTTTCAGGGTTTCGGTTACTTCATCAACATAGTTAATACTTAATACTAATGATAAAACCTGAAGGACTAGAATCTATATAAAGATTAAAATTGATGTTATGAATCTCTTGCAAAATTATAATGGAGAAGTTCTTCAGTAAGTCTGATAAGACCGCCTCTATTGCAACTTTTATAAAATAAAATAACAGAAAGGAAACTATACCTGTGCACATACTCCGAGGCTTCTCCTGGAGAATCATACTGTACAATACACCTCACTCTTGGAAAGTCGAGACCTCGGGCTGCCACATCTGTGGACAGAAGCAGAGCTGATTTCTCAGTTTTGAACCCTTGAAATGCCTTGGCACGATCCTCTTGCTTCATATTCCCATGGAGCCGAAAAACTGTACAATTGAGAAACTTCGATTTTTGGTTGGTTTCTGGTTGTAATTCAAACTCAGTTAGGAGAGCGAAATGGAAATCAACACCATCACAAGTCGAGAGAAAAACCACAACCTGTAAAATGTGTGGTTATTAAACAAAAATATTGTATCTACATGCATATGGTTACCACAACCTGATCCAACCTTCCAGTAGGCCCAGAGATTCTGACACAAACCCAATCCATCACATTATGTTGACAGAATCAAGTTGGTCTGGTTAACAACCATTACCCTGAGTTATAGTATAAATTCAGTTACATTCTAGAATCAGACAAAGCTATGTTTCTAGTTTATCTTTTGGAAGTTGAAAGATATGTTTCTGATTGAAACAAAATATAATTAAAAGAATTACAAACTTGCCTTTTGGGAGACCTCTCTCTCAAACAAGGATTTCAAAACAGAGAGAAGAACAGAAAGTCTCAAACCACATGGTACTGCAAAATCAAAAATCATATTTGATCAAGCAAAGTAGCAAACAATGAAAAAGTTCTTTTATTTTTTTGAAGGTTAGTTTGCAAAGTGCCAACTAACAATTTCATTAAATAAAAGAAAAGGTATGATAAAGTTTTTTTTGGAAAGTAAAAGGTATGATAAAGTTAAGAACAAGAAAACGTCTTTTAGAAACACTCAGGATTACCTTTAACATATCTCTGAAGCAACTGCTCCGGTAGGTTATAATTATCAACCGAATCTTTAATTAATAACTCATCATTATCTGATAAAACTGCATTTTCATCTAATCCAATTCTAACTGGGTTATCCAGACTTAAATTAGCCAGCCGGTTCACTTTCTCATTGAGTGTAGCTGACAATAGTAAGTTTTGCCTTGAACCCATTTTAACGTCGGCTTTCTTATTCCCAGTTTGATCTGAAGCACCAGCTCTTGAACCGAAAAATTCAAGTATTTCTTCTAATGCCTTTCCAAACCCTAGTTCTAGAATCATGTCGGCTTCATCAAACACAATCCACTGCAGATTTGAATAATTAAAAGACGAGGTATTTTTTAGGTGGTCCAAAAGACGTCCTGGTGTAGCAATCAGAATAGATATTCCTGAAAAATATATTTTACATTCAGCACATTAATGCTTTCACTGGTACTCAATGGCACATGTATTTATGAATACAAGGGAGAACTTCATGTGTCTCATTCAAAATTTAAAAATATCATGTACAATCATTCAAATATAAAAAGATACATTTGCTTGTATTCTTATAACGGATAACTGCTATTTCAAAATCGAATCTACTTGAATTGAACTAACAAAGTTTTGGGTTCAATACTGGTAGAAAAATTGGCCAAATCATACTAATCTAGCAGCTTGTACAATGACAATTCTGGAACTTTTGAAGGGGTATATACAATTCCCCAAAGCATTGGTACATATGAAAACTCCCCTAATCATAAACAAAATACCTTTGCGCAGCCTAGCTTTCTCCTTGGTTCTGTTCTCACCGCCCATAATGTATCCCGGAACTATCCAGTGGAACCGATGCACTAACTTTTGAGCTATTCCATACACTTGCGTGCATAATTCTCTTGTTGGAACAAGAACAAGTGCTACATCAAAATTGAGAAAATAAACAATAAATAACAGAGACAAAACTATGTTACTTTTTAGGAAAATAAAAAAGAATGGGTATGCCAAAAAGATATTACTGAGTGAGTAAGTGCAATTGCTTACCAAAAGTACCATCAGACCGATCAATTCGAGGCTGTCTCATCTGCAAGAGATGAATAATTGGTGAAAGGTACACTAATGTCTTGCCAGTACCAGTAGCAGCCTTTACAAGCCTTCACCATTTTCTCAAGTTAAGGACTTCAAATTGAACAACTAGTAAAAACTGTGTATTATATGAATTGAACATATAGTGAAATTTAGAAGGATACGCGTGGCGACCAGAGATGACCACTGGAATTGCTTCTGCCTGAATCTTAGTAGGCTTTTGGAAACCCATTTTATCTAATCCAATTGAACAACACAATCAACCTATGAGCTAATTCCAACTTAATATATATAAACAAAATGGGGGCAGATTACTAATTCAAATCGAATTCAGTGCAAAAAAAAACCTTGTAAATGGTCGCACAACGTGGCATGGAGACCGAGGTCAGAAAAGGAGCAAGAGGCGAAGAGACCGTTCGTATCCTCTTCCTTCTTGCTCGATTTCTTCTCCGTATCTCCCTTCTCTCGCTTGGTTGCTTTCATGGCTTGGCGCCTCTTCTTCTCTTTCAAGTTCTTCAGGTTTTTTTTTTTTTATTTTCTCTTTTTTACCGTTTTAGGGTTTTATGTGGAGGTTTGCCTTCTTTGTTCCTTCTCCAACTCTCCGTGTCTAAAAAGGAAGAGGAGTTCAAAATTTAGGTCCAATGGGCCGAATAACCGTTGGATCATCAAATCTGATATTTTGCACGATTATTAATGCATGGGAGCGATTCTTGTGCGAATCTTAATGTCTAAAGTCTAAAGAAGCTTTTAGTATCCATGAATTTTATGTACCGTCTGATGGAAATCAGACGGTTTCTGAGCTGTAGAAAGCTTGTCTAAAATTAAGTGTGTCTCAGTAGGCCAAGAGAGGCCTGCTTGTTAAAATTGGCACATCATATGGATCAGATGGAGAGGATTACCTAAGCCCAAATTAATTTCCTCAAATTGTAGATTTTTGTTAGCAGATTTTTTTTATCAATTTTATGCATATCATACAATGACATTAGGCCCAAATTCATTTCCGGCACAATAGTTTTACCATTTATGTTCAATGATTTTTTTATGAAATATGATATTTGGGCCCAAAATGAAATTAATCTGAACTAGCAATTTTAATCTCTCTTCAACAAGAGATGTCATTTACTCATTTGTTAAACAACGAAATCTGAAGAGACCATTTTACACAAATTCCACACATACATCAGATATGAATCTTCCATGCACCGTTCTTTATCAGAATCAAATTCCTTTTCAACTTTACATTTGAGAGGGTTTGAAACGGCACCAATTGAATTTCAAAAATGACTTAATTAACCCCCACAGTACTAAATTAATCACCAGAGATGTCTTTCCACTTTCCAACAATCATTCATCTCTTTACACAAGTTCCACTTTCACTGGATATATAATTCATGATCCAGCCGCCTCTATTATTCATTTATTTGTTAAGATGTTGTACTCTTCTTCTTGCTCATTGTTTCACCTGATTATTGATTTTTATTTCGGAGGAAAGAGCGTCATTTCTCTTTGATATTTGGATATTTTCGAAGTTCTTCTTCGGTTATTGTGTACCGAAGGTATTATATTTCTCCTCTTGTGTTTCTTCCTTCCTTTTCTTTTGCCAAGAAAAAATTAATGAAAATTAGGCACAGTTTTATACTTGGCGAAGGGATTTAAAAAAAATTATCTGTTCTTACTATCTAATTTGTGGTCTAGGTTTCCACCTTCCAGGGATTTCAGTTAGGGAGTATTAAGAATTTAATCGTCAAAAAAAATTCAATTTAAAAAAAAAATGTATATCTCAATGTCTAACAGTGAAATTGGTATCTCAGAAAGCGAAATTATACTTTCTTGTAAGAATGATTCTAAAAGAATATTATGTTCCTTCCAAAAAGGACATTTTTCACTCATAAATTGTTACTTTTCTTGTCTTAAAACATTTTGCATCTGTAATTTTTGTTATCTTAGTAAAATATTGCTTCATTTCTTCATTCTACCTCCATTTTAATGCTTTAAATTACACTTGTAGGCCATCTCTTCTTGATCTGAAAGAAACACCATTTCGCGAAGTAATGGAAGATAATTCCCTATATGGTTACTCGATGGATGAACCACAAAGATTACTATCTGATTTCCACAAAAACAAGACCCGCTTTACTTCCAGTAGCAACCAACAAGACAATTCCACACCTGAACCATTTACCAGCAGCGGCAAAAGCAACTGGGAAGGTTATGATC
This sequence comes from x Bolboschoenoplectus mariqueter, assembly GCA_037678475.1. Taxonomy (NCBI): domain Eukaryota; kingdom Viridiplantae; phylum Streptophyta; class Magnoliopsida; order Poales; family Cyperaceae; genus x Bolboschoenoplectus; species x Bolboschoenoplectus mariqueter. The sequence continues at coordinate 865,105 of CM075236.1, read as the reverse complement.
TTACATCATATGCAACAATCGGTTACATAAATAGGATGTTATTGGAAGAAGATATCAATGAAATATGCAGCTATGTAGATGAAACAGCTCTTCATTCCACTGAGAAAACCTTCTATGATATATTGGGCCAAAAATATCCTTCTCTTCCTCTACCAGGTAAAACACCACTGGTTAGCCCTGATAATAGTGAGATTTCGGGTGATAATAATAGTAACAGTAGTTGTGGAGAATCAAGCAATGGCTCAAACCAAAGTGGATCGATCAATCGCTGTCCTCCAAACCAATTAAATCACACTCGTGATGCAGTTCCAGAATATGAATTGGCTTCACAATTTAACAAAGGTGTTCAAGAAGCATTGAAGTTTGTACCAAATCTCGATAAGCTATTTCTCGGTTCAGAGTCCAGTATTGGAGCCCCGTCTTCATTGAAACCTCAAAAGACCAGTCATTTAGTAGATAATAAATCAAACGGCTCTGAGTTTGGGGCAAAGAAAAATTTCAATAATGATCCAGAATTGGATATAGTAGAGGGAAGAGCTCGGAAACAAAAAGCTGTTAGTTCCTATGACCTTGTCAGAAATGAGAAAATGGATAAAGCCCTTCTTTGCAGAGGAAAGAAGTACATCGAGGATGTCACCACCATACGCGAAATCTTTCAAAAGGAGATGAAAGATGAATCACAGAAAACCCGTTTAGAAAATTCAACCGGTACGAAGGCCAAGAGCAAGCAACAGTTAGATAAGGGTTTGGTGGACCTTAGGTCTCTGCTTATGAGTTGTGCACAAGCAGTTTTCAGTAATGACCAAATCACAGCAAATGAGCAAATTAAAAAAATAAGAGAACACTCCTCTCAGACCGGAGATTCATCACAGAGGTTGGCATTTTATTTTGTGGATGGCCTAGAAGCCCGTTTAGCAGGTATCGGTAGTGAGATTTATCGAAAACTTGCGTCGAAAAGTGTGGCATTTTCTGATAGGTTGAAGGCTTACCGATTCTATTTAGCTGCTTGTCCATACAAAAGAGCAACAATGTATTTCTCCAACCAAACGATTTTTAACGCATTGAAAAATGAATCTCGCATTCACATAATTGATTTCGCGATCCAATACGGGTTTCAGTGGCCTTCATTTTTCGAGCGCTTCTCTAATTGGAAAAGCACACCACCTTCAATTCGAATTACCGGTGTAGACAAACCGCAATCGGGATTCCGACCATCTGAGCTAATCAGTGAGACCGGGAAGCGATTAGCAGATTATGCTCAGAGCTTCAACATTCCTTTTGAGTATAAAGGTATCGCTTCGTCCAAATGGGGAGACATTAGGATTGAAGATGTTGATGTCAACAAAAATGAACTTTTGGTTGTGAATTGCATTTGCTCTGAGATCCTCTCTGATGCAACAACTATTACCGATAGCACTCGGGATCAACTTCTAAGTGCCGTTAAGAAGCTCAATCCAGACATCGTCATCCTCGGAGTTGTTAATAGCTCGTTCAATGGCCCCTATTTTGTTTCTCGCTTTAAAGAAGCCCTGTACCACTATTCTTCATTGTTCGACATGCTCGACACAACCATGCCACGGGACAATCCGGAAAGGATATGTTTAGAGAAGAGTTTGGGTCAAAAAGCATTGAACACGGTAGCATGTGAAGGTTCGGAGAGGGTACAGAGGCATGAATCTTACAAGTATTGGCAGTCAAGAATAGTGAGGGCTGGATTTGTACAAATGTCGTTAAACCGGGCGATAATGAAGACGATAAAGGATCTAGTTAGAGGTCTGTATCACAAAGAATTTGTTGTGGATGAAGATAATGGATGGCTTCTGATGGGGTGGAAAGGAAGGATCTTGTTTGCTATGTCCACATGGAAACCTAATGAAGATTAATTAACTGAGTTACATACAGAGGATGTATCTAAAAAAAAAATGCAATTCTGGCTGATTGTAAAATTTGGGTTTCAATATGTAATTTCTTATTTTTCATCTTTCCTGTTCTTTTTTTACTCTTTTTATTTAGTCATGTAATTTAAACTTATGAGTTATCACTAATAAAAAGATAGGGGCATGACTGCTATTTTTTTCCTAGAAAAAAATAGGAAGCTGCAATAATATTCAAATATATGCAGTGCTACATGTGAAATTTTTTAAAATATTTATTGTTACTTTTTTTAAGTACTAGTGAAGTAAGATTTTGTATCATTCTTTCTTTTTCTTTTTGTTGAGACACAAATAAAAGTCAAACTTCTTAAATTTAAATATTTACAAGGAACTTCTAATTGGACTTTAAACCGACATCCAACATAAAAAGAATTATTTTAACTAATAATTGAATTCGTTTTCAAATTTTTGTATTATTTTAATGGAGATAAATTGTTATTTTATAAAAAAAATTTCCCTTTGTTTACTTGGCATTTTTTTTCTAACAAACTCAGTTTAACAATTGACTAGCTAACATGCAAATCCAATAATTGACATGTGATTAATAAAGTATGTTTCATTTTTGTTTCTTTGTTAATAAATATGTTGTCTAAGCCGCTAAAGGAATCTATCCTTTAGACGCATATAAAGCCACAAATATTAGTCTTGCACACAATGGCACAATAAATAAAAAACTTAATACAAAATATACCCACAATTTCATTCGTTTTGGTATTATAATTTTTCCAAATTACCCTGGAAATTCGTTGTTTTCTTTTAGAAGATTTAATGAGAAAATTAGCTTCCGAATTTGGTATTCGCTGTTTGGAATTTCGGATATTAATTCTGATACTTGGAGCTGGATCCGGATTTTTAGATAAATAAATCGTAGAAATATAAAGAGTTGGAATCCACTACGATTTGTTCTTTTTTTTAAAGATTGTCCACAGAAATTATTTTTAGATTTTTTTGTACTCACTAAATAATTTTAATTTGACCATCTTTTAAGCAGCAAACAGATCAGATTTAAGTCTCACACTCTTTGCAAAAAGTTCCTTCCAGTATACATTCAATTTTTATGCTATATATTTTTAAAAAATATTATTCAAACTAAAAAGTTAAAATCTAGATACGTTAAATCAGATATCAAATTTAATTCAATTTAGAATTTATTTGATCATTCATCATAAAACCATTAAAACTCCACCATAAAAAAATTTAAATTGTTTGATGGAATAATAAACACTTTTCAAATTAACTCAAATTTAATATACATTCTATCTAATTAATTATAATATCACTTACAATTTTATTTTTTTATTTAAATAATATTCTTTTAAAAATATATTATACTTCAAAAATTAAATGTACCACAAAGAAGGTTGCATGTACATCAAAATATCCAAAAAAAAGTAAACGGTACATAAATACTGGTTCACCATCGGAGCTGCTAACCATTTCCGCACTCCCAATTCTCCGCAAAGACCCGGAACTGAAAGCCATAAAAGCCTGGAAAATCTGATGTACTGTTTGTAGGGACCACAAGTAAGTGACTAATTGCATCAATCAATCAATCAATTGACCATCCACAGACAAAATTGGAAATCTTCCTACCATCCACAGTAGCACCTTCTTCCTTCAATATCTGAGAAATTTGTTGCTTAGTTGTACTTCATCTGCTGCTTCTTTGATTCCAGAAATCCCCCTCGATTTCTTTTCCCTGGAGATATCCAAACAAGCGTTTCATCAGAGTTGTATCTCTACTTTAATTTAGTTGCGCTCTGGTGAGGTATGAACCTAAACCTCTCTTCAAAAGCATTTTACTTTTTCAGTACTCAATTGCCCCTGTGGGATAAATTAATTTGTTTTACCAGAAAACAAAACCAAAATATAGTTTTCAGGATCAGTTAAGCTTTTCTACTAATGATCAAAACCAGTAATTTGATTAGTTAATATGACCTCCCTTTGAGAAAATAGCCCAATTTTTATTCCTTCTCTATTGGCTTTATCTCTGAGAAAGGTCTCTCAATACTGGCCCAAATAATTACAAATACCAACTATGAAATCATCATCAATCAAGCATCCATTGGAGTAGTTTGGGCCGACATGGCACGGGCAATTGTAGAGAAAGGAAGGCTATTTGGATCAGAAAATAGCAATCTGAGAAAGGAACTCTTGATTTTAAAAACAAGCCAAAGAGAAGGGGATATCTTTTATTGATAGTAAACCACCAATTTGGTTAAGATAATGTGATTTACGCTAGTATATGATAGGTGATTGCCAATCATCAACTTAATTAGTGGAGGTTCTTTCCAATGCCAGGGTTATAGGATTTTTACTATAATCAATTCCTTTTTTTTTCGTACTCTTCTTCGTGCTGATTGCTATTGTTCATGTTAGATGTTGTTTGGCGGTAACTGATCAACTCTTTTGTCATACTTTTGTGATGATTGCTATTATTTATGTTAGATGGTATTTCGTGGTAACTAATTAATTGTGCATACAAGATGTTTGACAAAAATTCCACACAGAGCACCATTCTCAGTCTATAAGTGCATTTCCAATTTTTCTATCAATTACTTTAATTACATCATGATTCTTTTCAGGAAAATCCCACACAACATGGCCTTGCCTGAAGAGGACAACTCATCTTCTTTCAAGTTGGATGAACCATGTACGTTCATAGATTACAGGCACCGCACGGACATCTCAGGAACTGTACCTGAAAAGGACCCAAATAACAAAATTGGTCTTTTACTGTACCCTACACTAGACTACATAAACCGGATTCTCTTGGAAGAAGATATTGATGAACAATTTAGTGGGTATCAGGAAGTGGCAGCTCTATCTGACATCGAGAAACCTTTTTATGATATCCTCGGGGAGAACTATCCACCTTTACCGAATAACCAGTTGGCTTTGGACCAATCAAATTTAGACCATAGTTCAAGCACTTCGATTTCAAATGATCCAATCATTCCCAGCTTAATTAGTACAAGCCGGACACAAGATTCTAGAATTGAGAGCTTACTGACAAAGGAGTTCCAGAGAGGAGTGGAAGAAGGAATGAAGTTTCTTCCAATCATCAACAATTTAGCGATTGATTTCTGTGTGACTAGGCTTTCGCTGGATGTGACACATAAAAAGAATGACAAGTCATCGGAAATTGAATTGGGGGGAGAGAATGCTCATGGCTTGGTGGAAAGGCGCAAGGCTAAAAAGAGCTCAACTGATGCAGACCTGAACCTTTCGGAGGGGCGAAATAGCAAAATGTCCGTGCTTTATACTGAGGAAACAATAAGAGATGAAATGTTTGATAAAGTTTTACTTGTCCACGGGGAGGATTATGCAAGAGAAGAAGTTTCTCGTCTGCGAGAAATAATGAAATGTGAAGCAAACACCCAAGTTACCAAGAAGGAGAATGTTGATCTCGAGTCTCTCCTCATCCAATGTTCCGAAGCTGTAGCTCACAATAATCGCAAAATAGCTGAAGAACTGATAAAAGAAATAAGGAAGCAAGCTTCTCCTGTTGGCAATGGTGCTCAAAGATTTGCCTCTATCCTTACCGATGGACTCGAGGCTCGGTTGGCCGGCACAGGGAGTGAGACCTATCACCGACTCGTCAATAGACGCATTTCCACCAGAGAAATTTTGAAGGCCTATCATATGTACATTACAGCCTCCCCTCTTTTGAGGGTCTCATATTGCTTTGCTAATGATTACATTTCCAAAGTTGCAGAGAATGCATCGAAGATCCATATAATTGATCTGGGCATTACTTTTGGATTTCAATGGCCACCTCTAATGCAAGCTCTTGCTAAAAGGAAAGGCGGTGCTCCGAAACTTCGAATTACAGGAATAGATCTGCCTCAGGCTGGGTTTCGTCCTGCTGAACAAATCAAACAGATCGGAGTGAGGTTGGAGGAATATGCTAAGAGTTTCGGCATCCCTTTTGAGTATCAATGCATTGCCTCGTTATGGGAATGCATTTGTATTGAGGATCTCAAAATTAATGATGATGAAGTGCTTATAGTTAACAGCATGCTTCGCTTTAGGCATGTAAAGGATGACACATTCGCTGAAAGCCCGAGGAACCAAGTCCTCAATCTTATAAAGCAGATGAAACCAAAAGTTTTCATCCTAGGAATACTAAATGCATCCTTTAGTCCCTTCTTCACCGCACGTTTTAGAAAAGTTATATTAAATTATTCCACGACTTTCGACATGCTTGACATGTTAGTTCCACGGGATGACGAGGGAAGGCAGCTATTGGAAAGGGAGTTGCTGGCTCCTTCTATTATTAATCTGGTAGCATGTGAAGGGTCCGGTTGCGTGGAGAGACCTGAGACATACAAGCAATGGCACAAGAGGATCTCACGGGCAGGCTTCGAACAGCTGGCCATGGATCGGGATATAGTTAGAGATTGCAATGAAATGGTGAAAAGTGTTTACCATGAGGGATTCTTCATTGAGGAGGAAAGCGGTTGGTTGCTTCAGGGTTGGAAAGGAAGGATAAATTACGGTCTATCGGTATGGGAACCGAAAGTCAAATAATTTGAAGATTTCTAGAGATGGGTACTGTAATTCTTTACTTATTTTTCAGGAACTATATGTACTTTAAAACTCTGCTATCTTGAAAGAATTGTCATGTATGATCCATGACTCGTGTTACAAAATTGAGCTTACTCTTTTTGTAAACCCCAAAATGTACCTGTAGTTCTGAGTATTACCAAGCAATATATTGTGATCCAGATACAAACTAGTATAGTTGAAATAAATTTAATCATGGATTTGCTGCTTTAACAACTTAGAAAATCTGGAAGCAGTATTAGCAGTTGCAATTTAAAGGTATTACACTGTCAATGAGTCCGCTCTACATAGGAGGATCATTGTCTCAGACAGTAACATTTGGATTGTAAATTGTTACTCTACTACTAGACTACAACATTTACAGCATTTAAGAAAGGGGAGGGATCAGTTGGCAATACTTATTTTAAAAATCTTAACAATATGTTTTCAAATAAATTCAAAAAAATTTTAAAAATAGAAAAAATATTATGGATGTATTCTTAAATTTATAGATTGATTGTATATAAAATTTCATACAATTTGAATTTCAATTGATAATCCATCGAAAACCATTAAAATTTATGAATTTGCAATAGTCCATATTTAATAATTTTTAATGAAATATTCAATGTAACTTAAATTACATAAAATTTGAAACACAATTAATCTACAAATTTTAAAAAAAATATCCAGAAACTTCTTTCTATTTGTAAGAAATTGTATCAATCACCTGCCAGTTGTCATCAACAGTATTGGTTACCAACATTTTGTTCATTATAAGTACCAACTACCAAATCATCATTAACCTGCTTGTTGATGGGTACATCAGACCAAAGATGCCGTTTAATACAAGTATAATCAAGTACACAGGCCAATATAGATATAGACCCGTGATATTGTTTTTAGCAAAGTCTAAAATCAACGTCCGACTTGAGCGCCTGGTTTAAAACCAAAATAACAATTTTGATATTTGGAAGTAATTGGGGAGTTCTGAAATACGCAATTTATATATAATACATGTAATTTATGAATATATTCTTTTTAATAAAAAGTGACATATCAAAATATTTATATCTTAAAAAGTAAATAAAAATATTGTAAAATAATTCAATAATAAATCCAACATTATTCGTAAAGCAAATTATTTGGGTATATATTACAAATATTAAGCATTTTTTTTAATTTTTCTTCATGTTAATTAATTGAAAGTATAAGCTTTCTAATATTTTATACTTTTTTCTTCCAGTTTTGTTGAATTGAACAGGACTCATAAAAAAAAAAGAATTTGCTTAGAATTACAAACTGTGTCATTTTTATAAACCAAAGAATATAAAGATTAGAACTTAATTAACACGCTCATAAACCAAACAAGAGATATCAAACGAAAATTAAATAAATTTTATTCGCTCAAAACAAACTCAATCCAAATCCAGTGTATCTGTAAAACAATCATGTAATATTTACACAGCCAAGCCAAACAGAAGCTGAAATAAAAACAGCAGAACATGAAAAAAAAATTGAAAATGAATCACCAATTCTGTTGGGCAGAATATATCAAACCGGTCATTTCTGGCAAATATTTTCTTGCTCCAGACCAGCTAATCTCAAATATTTCCTATCAGACTATAAAAGACGCAAAAAAAGGACTAAAAAAAAAAATACTTGACAGGTGACATACTGACGATAAAAAATGTAACCGACAGCATTGCCTGCAGATATATCTGCATCCTAGATTACAATATCAAATGAAAAAAAAAATTTAAGAAGGAAATAATACAATGCTTTTGTCAATCTAGAACCAACCCGTTAAGCTCATTCACCAATGCATCAGCATGTGTAACCCCTTTCCCGTCTTCTGCGAGCGGCATTGCAACTAAGCAATCCCTCTCATCCAATCCATCGAAGAATGGGTCACACAACAGCTCAGCAGCTGAGGGGCGAACCCGTGGCTGGCCAAGACATCTCTCGATGAACCGGGTGACATCTGGATCAAGCACCCGACTCAACGCATCAGGTCGGGCGCCAGATGTCACCTTCTTGTAGATTTGGACTATGTTTGTACACTCGCTGTATGGCATCTCCATCGTTACCATTTCTAGAACGCAAAGGCCGAAGGAGTAAATGTCGACCAGTTCGGTGTAATCTTCTTCAAATAGTTCTGGAGCCATGAACTCCGGTGTACCAAGGACAGAGTGGGCCACATGGCTACGGCCCACAATAGCTGCTAGACCGAGGTCGCCTATCTTCACCTGTGTGCACAGTAGGTGGTTAATTCAGTAAGATCCTCAGTAGTTAAATCTAATTTCACGAACCTAATAATAAGGGAACATATATATGAGGCTTAACTATAGAAAGAAAATTTAATTTATGCTCGGTTATGTAATAACTTGTACAAAATATTATTCAATTATTGAAATTAATGGTAGCTCTACAGTGATTTTAAATGCCCACATGGCCACATAGTTTTCTAAAGTATCACTTTTCTGTAGAAAGATACAGAGGCTAACTAGCCTTTTGGAAAAGTACTTAGGAGAAAAGAAAAGTTATTGACTAAGTTCTCTTTCATGTGCCGTATCCCTCAGAGAAAGGAACCATCAGACAAAGTCACAAGGGAAAGGCTAAAAAAAAGAAATATATGTCACAGGTCAGAATCACGGGTTCCCTTCATTAAAGGCCCAGTTTAGATCTAACTGTTTATTTCAATATTTACTGTAAGGTGCAGTGCATATGCTAAAGGTGCTATGTCAAGAATCAATGTTCCTAATTAAAAAAAAATCCAAAACACCCCATATATTTAGGCACATAAAAATAACTATAATGTTAATGTACTTTATATTCTGTTCTTGAAAGACCTAGGACAAATGAGCAAGCACTGAGAACTCCTCAAAAACCAAAAAAGATAACATGAAAACAAACCTAAATCAAAAGCCACAATCAAATAAAATTGAAAACATAGTGCTTATTCAAGAGCGTATAATGTTTAGGTTCAAGCCAATATTCTCATTCAGACTGATCCCAAATTTATTCCCATAATTTTTAGTCCATAGTTGAAGTTTTATTGCCAAATTGCTTTACTATAACAACACAGTCAATCGAACAAATAGACCAATTACATACATACAGGTAAAAAATACTTTAAGATCAGTTATACACAGTGAAACAAGAAATACCATGCATATACATCCTACATAATTGAGGAACAAGTGCAAATTTGAAGAAAAAATGGAAGGTGATATCAAAATTAAAGAATCATACCTCGCCAACATTGCCGTTGATGAAAATATTACTGCAATTTAGATCTCTGTGAATCACACACGGTTCATGCGTATGCAAATAATTCAGCCCCAACAGAACCTGACGGGCCCACTTCTTCAAAGCCTTGAGAGAGATCTGCTTGTGCTTCTTCCTGTACCCCCTCAGGTCGCCCGAGTTGCATATCTCGGTGATAAAATTGAGGGTCTGGGAGTCAGGATTGACCCATTGCTTGTGCAGAGATATTATATGCGGATGGTGGAGCGATTTAAGGAGACGTACTTCACCAAACATTCGGTTTAGCATCACTGGCTCATTTACAAAGCCTCTCAGTGAAACCTGATAGAGATCGAAGAACTGATAATTAAAAATAGAACAAATTGCTGTGTTGGAAAAAGACCATATAGTCTTTATGTTTAACTATCATACACCATTGATTAGGTTCAAAAACAATTAAGGTAGACTTTTGCAAATAACACCCTGCATCTGTTTTATTTGCATAGAGCAGCAGTAGAATTTCAGTTAATATATATGCAGGTAAAAACTAATACTGTTGGTAAATTTTCCTCCGGTTCCGGAGCAGAACTGTGTAAAGGTGTAAATATTTACGAATTCAAATAGAAAAAAACAAAAGGCACCTTATTGACATTAATCAACTAAAGAAATTATTAGAAGGTAATGTAATTAGAATCAATAAACAAAAATTAAAATGTTGAAAATAGAAAGTAAAAATACCTGGTTCCATGCCACCTCAATGCCTTGCTCTTGATCAAAAGCCTTATACACCTTCTTGACAGCACCAGCACCTAAAAGATCTTTGTACCGGCCGTACCGACCAGTAGGATCCAGTTCCACAAAGGTTTCTTTATCTTTATTAGCTGTCTCCGATACTTCAATCAACATCTTTATCAATTTCTGAAACTTTCCACTCTTCTTCTAACAGAAATTAAGTTGTAAAATCCTGGAGAGCATGAGACAAGCAGGTATCAGAAAACTGTCCAAAATTAGGTGCAACCAATGTTAGATGCATCCAAGAAATAAACAACACAAAATTGTAAGCAATGGATCGGTAACTCAGAGATTAGAGTTGGATTTCTCGTTAACGAGAACTATATAGAGATCTCATCTACCCTTAAGGTACCTCAGATCACCAGCATTTGTGAAATCTAGAAACGAATTGTAAGCGTAGATGAAATTAGAGTCATTACCTTAAAAAATCGTAGGAGGAGGTTGACGAAATCAAAGGAAGACGGAGGCGGCGGAGATGATCAGGCGATAATCTGCCCTCGCTTCTTTCAAGTAGAGCAGTAATGGCGCCGCTGCCATGTGGAAGCTTTTCTATTTATCAAATGGGAAAAGAAGAAGGAATCTTGAAACCGTAAGGAAGGAAGGATGGATGGATGGATTCAATTCAACACTAGGGTTTACAAGTTAGATTTCTCTAGATATTTAAAGGGAGAGAGTGTATGATCCAAACACTAAAATCAGAAGACAAAATCAAATTTACCAGAAATAGACGCAAGAATGGAATTGGAAGAGAACAGGAGAAAAGGTTTTGTAGAGCTTCGATCAGAGAAAGGAGACAGGTTCTCTCTTGCAAAATTCCATTATTTATTCCTGCTGCCATTTAGCTGACCAATGGGCCCCATGGGATTAGTAAGAGTTTCCTGTTCTTTAAATTTGTGTGGGTCCTACAGTTTATGACTCGCAACAGGAATTATACACCAGGGAAGAACAGAATATTGGCTCGTGCGAATTAACCTGGATATGAGAGGGTAAATTCCTCTCCATTACTAAGTACTGGAGAATTCCATTTCCCATAATCTTGCGAAGGTGCGAGAATAAATATAGTATTACTATTAACTACTATACCTTTTTATATTTGGCACAGTAGAAATTATCGAATTAATCATTCTATTTTAATTTTTATAACCATTCTATTTTAACATTTTATAAAAAAAAATATTGGTTTGTTTATATAACTGAGTTTCTCAATATTTCATACTTATCTTCCAAAGTTATCTTCCATATTTATAATGATAAGAAAATAGAAGTTTAGATATAGATTGTAAAATGAACTCACTGAATTCAGCAACAAAGCTATATGGCATCCAATGGGGTCAAATAACTCCATTGAATTTTGCAATTTTTTTATATATTTTTTCAAATTATAATATGTATACAGTAGTATTTAGTATTTACATCTATTTTTACCATTGAAATTCTTTTGAATTTCTTACTATTAACCTCACTGATTTTTTATACCAATGACCATTTATTTAGTGTGTAACAAAATAAAGTAAGAAAGTAAATATAAGATTCTTCATTTCATATATATATAATTCATCCAACCTTCGTACTAATGACTGAAAATAAATATCATTACGACGATTAAAAAAACGAGCATTTAATTAACAATTCAATTAGTGACCAACAAAAACATGAGCGGCAAAGGAGGTGTCCATTTTTTGCATGAAATCTTGACAATTAATTAATCAAGTTGTTATTGGCGCCTATAGGAGGAACTCACGAACTTTTCCAAGCTCCATGTACTTTTTTCTGTTTGGAGTTTGAAACTCACAAACAAAAAATTTGAAGGGGTAAAGCCGTAAAGGTTTCCTATTTCCCAGCATGACTTTTCCGTGAAACCTAGCTAGTTTTATGTCACGGATGAGTGCCTTAATACATCCCCTAAAGGCCGTTTAGTTACTTACAAGATAATGAAGAAAATAAAAAGAAGGGATGAGGTCACTTAGTTTAGTTGTCAACAACACACAACAGGAAATGAATAGGGAGCTGATACACAGATACAGATACGGTTGTTGATATTATTGTCGATACGGACTTTATTATTCATATTAAATGAGTTTATTATGCATATTAATGATTTTATTATGTAAACTCATTTTGTACGGTATTGATATTATGTAACTTAAATGAGTCATTATCTATGTTAATGATTTTATTATGTAAACTCATTTTGTACAGTACTGATATTATGCAATTTAAATGAGTTATTATGTATATTAATGATTTTATTATGTACATTCATTTGTACAGTACCATCATGATACATAATAAAATCATTAATTTGCATAATAACTCTTTTAATGTGTATAATAAAGTCCGTATCGACGACGGTATCAATAATGATATCTCCATAACATTTTCCAAATGAATAATATATAATATACCAGGGGGATCCAAGCAGTTGTAACAAAGACCTTTTAAGAAATTATATGAACATGGTATCAACATTGGGATGCTATGTTTATCCCAAATTTTTACCCAAAATTTTTCCTAATTTTTCAAAAAGAGTATAATTGAATTGATAAGTGTATATATATTATGTTGTCATTATTTAGAAGTTGTTATGTTAATACCTTTGCTAATGTAATAATTCTTTTGACCGGATCAATATTTTGATTGGTCAACAATTTTTTTTGACTAATCAATCATTTTAGATAACCAACCTTTTATCTCTAACAAAATTGATCCGATGAACTTTCAAAGACATTTAATCTGAATAATAAAGCATACTGCATGAACAATAAAGTAATTAGCAAGAATAATAAAAAATTCAATCAAAGTGAATATTAAATAACTCTATATGAATAATAAAGCAAAATGATTCACATTAAATAATAATACATAAAAAAATAACTAAATAATTAACATGAATAATAAAATAAAATTAGTAATAAAGAATTCACAATGAATAATTAAACAAACTAATACTAAAGCAAAATATTATTATTAATAATGTTGAGTGCATTACTCTTTGATTGTTTTATTTTTATTATTTATGTTGAGTTTTTTATTATTCACATTAAATACCTTTTGTCGATAGTTTGTCGGAGTCCATAGGAGCTTTAAATTTTTGTAGTTTGTCAAAAGTTTGTTAGTGAATGTATTGACAAGTAAAAGAAATAAAAGTCGACCTGATCAAATGAATTGCGGTATCAATAATGATATCTTAGAAACATTTTTGTGATTAATTTTGTATTCCATAATGATACATATTATGTAATAACTAATTATGTATTTTTTTGATAGTTCAAATAATGTGTGGACATTAAAATAGTAAGTGTATATATATTATAGTAGTCAAGTATACATTCTACAATACATCAAGGTTGAAAAAATAAGTTAAAAAGTTTTAAGACAGTTGTTAGCTACTGTCAAAATGCATTTTAATTTGATCAAACACATGCCAACAGAACACACAAATTGTGTTCAAATCAAAATAAACAAGCACAAAGTATATAATTAAATTTACATTACATAATAGACAAGTATGCAGCATCCAATAATTACTGGGTATAAAAATTTATGTAGAAATGTTTAGCACATATTTGCATTTTAAAATATGTGGAAATTTATGGGGGAATATTTAGGAAGTAGTATGCCCCCCCCCCCCCCCCCCCCCCCCCCCTCATGGCTTTATCTGGACCATGATTTCAGGATTCAACGGTCAAAACTCAACACATCAATAAAGAAGACCATGCTTTAAGATACACATTCAATAATGCGACCTTTTTTCAAAAGAAGACAATTCACCAACGAGTTTCCGTTGGAAAACAGGAAAGAAAAGACAATTTTGTTGCGTCACGCTACGGCATCATTTAGTGCACACGTGCTGTGAGAATTAAAGATCATGTGTATATGAAACAATTGAACTTGAAGACAACTTGAGCCGCTGAATGATCACATCTTCAACATTCAACGTATGTATGCTTTCTACATTATGACGTTTTTATCCATTCTTTAACAGAGATTATTAGCATGTTATAACAAGAGAGATGTGGTATTTTATTTTGACTTTTGACATTGGAAATTGTAAAATCAATATAAAAATTTTGACGCCGCTCCGTAGGGTTGCGATCAATATATTTTTTTTATGAAAAAGTGATACCGGTATTTTTTTTAATTATATTATTTATTTACATCTCAGATTTATTCATATTTTTTTTAAAAAAATATTTATATCTAATGATAAAATTATTTATACTTTATGTTACCGGTATTATAAGTTTTATAAGTATTTTTATTTATACAATAAAGTTTTTAATTTGAATTTTTCAATAATCATTCATAAAAGAAAAAAATAATAAATACTTTTTATACTAACTATAAATATGTATAAATTTAAATATAAATAAGTTAACTATTTAATTCAAATATGTACAAATTCAAATATATAATATAGAGTGCATATGATCAAATATTTTAGGCTCGTAAGCAATTGCACTCATTCATTCACACAACATCTGTGTCAATAAATTTCCTTTGTTTGTTTATCCTATATCGTATTTGATAAGATAAATATAAGTAAAAAAAAATTTAGTTAACTTATTGACATAGGGATAAAATAATATTGAGGAGGGATCCAATATCTATGATCATATGATCATTAGTGTCTATGATATCTATTTTATTATTTATGTTTTAGTAAATATATATATATATATATATATATATATATATATCAACTGTTAGATATATTTTAATATATCTCAATAACATGCATATACAAAATTATTGAATTTTAACTTTGTTTCGATGGTCATCAAGAGAGTGAATTAAATCACAAAATTTGTTCGTTGATTTTTGTTAATGTTTGATGTATATCAAAATAAAGTTGAAATAATATTATTTTTTGTATACCTATATAGCATGATATATATAAAATATCAAATTAATTAGTTTTGTTATTTAAGAGTTTAACAAATAGTTATTTCAAATTTAATTTCATGATCATTGTTATGGCACCAATGGTCATGTATATTGGATCCCTAGGAGTATTTTTGTTTTCTTGTTGAATAAGAATACATGTCCATTATTTATAGTAATTGATTTACAAAATTATATTATATATGATAATTTTTGTTTGTATATTTAATTATATTATATATTATTATGATATGAGATTGCTTTGTATACAATATCTTATATAGTTTTATTTAAGGGGTAGGATCTCTTGATATATTCATTTTGATAATTCTGACAATGAGTTTTCAAATAAATATAAAAAATTAAAAATTAAAAAAATTTGTAGACATATTTTTGAACTTATACATTCATCATGTTTCAAATTTCATACAAGTTGAATTTTATTTGATAGTTCATTAAAGATCATTAAAAGTTATGCAATATGTAACGGTCCATATTTAATGTTCTTTAATTAAATATCAAATTTAATTTAAATTGAATAATATTTGAAACACAATCAATCAATTTATAAATTCAAAAATATGTCTATAAATTATGAAAAATATATTTAGAAAATCAACAATACTGAAAGTTGGATTCAATTTTGAAAACTTTTGATTTAGTAACTAAGACAATATTCATGATCATTCAGTTGGGGGATCTCTTATGGATATAAAAAGAAAAGAAGAAAAAAATAATAGACTCTAATCTCCAAACATTTTTTTTAATTAGCTTATAATATTGTGTGACTTCGGTCCAAGTTATCTTCCACACTCAAATAAAATAATTTAACACTTACTCTTTAGTTTTAGTTCACGCCAGAGAGAAGAGAATTCATTGCAATCAGTAACTTCCAAAATTTCGGCAGCCCCTCGTAAGTCCGGAAATACAAAGTCTAACCTTTTTCAACAACTCTCTTTCACTCCTCGATCGGGCCCACGTGCTTCGCTACCAAATTTGAAAATTGAGTACCAGTCTCTGTCTCTGAGCGCTAATTTCTTGCTGCTGTGCTGAGTGCTGATACCTCTTCCAATTACTTACTGACGCTTTGTGCTGATACCTCTCCCAGTTGCTGTTGATTGATTTGATTCCCCAAGGAAAAAAGTTGGAAGAAGAAACGAATTTATCTTCCCTATATCTCTGTCAATTGCTGTCTTCTCCATTGTCTTATTTTGACTAGTACAGAGGTATGGCTTCTCATCGAAAATTATGTTCTTCTTCCCCCTTTAATTTTCTCCATGTCTTAATTTGGGTTAAGTATTTTAATATAGCTACTTGGGTTTTCTATAAATCAATTAATATCCATGTCAAGTTTTTAACTTTATAAATACAGGGTACATGAAAATGTAACAATCATCATAAGAGCTGAGCAGCACATTTTTCATGAAAAATACCCACAACTGGAAAAATCCTTTTAGTTAAAAAAATTATTTGTTCCCCTTTGTGTTCAAAAATTGGGATGGTTTCTTTATTTCCCTGCCCCTTTGTTTCCAAAAATTGGGGTGGTATCATATTAAAGAATTTACTAATTTAGCACTTGATCTCATCTGATAACCTTTCATCAGCAGGAGCACAGTAAATTGGTACTAATAAGTCCCTATTTTTTTAGCTAGATAATAAACGAGAAGCATTAAAAAAATATAAATTGAATTACAATTTTGTTTGTAAAACTACAAATTCATTAAAACATGAATAAATAATCAACAAACATTCTTTTCCATTCCAATTGGTCCTGTCGGATGATGCATGGTTCCATATACATAATTTCAGCAGTGGGGTCCTGACATGTTTTTTTCTTACTATTTTCCCCTTTAATTGAAGCATTTGGAACTTTGAAATTTAAGATAGTGTCCTTTCTTGGTTAATTTTGCGATTATCAACAAATTGTATCGTTACAAATTATAAATTCTTTATAGGACTCAAAAAGTGTTACACCTAAAGGCTTATTGTTTTTCATTTCTGAAATTGAACAGGTTGGTTTTTGTGAAAATTCCAATTGCAAGAGGAGGAAAAATATTACACTTACACAATGGATAAAGCTTCTCAAAGCTTGGATTGCAATTTTGCGTCCCCTTCAACGAACAATGGTGAAAACTGTATAGAAACATGTGATTTCACTTCAGATGCAACACTCAGATACTTGAAGCAAATGCTACTGGAAGAAGACATAGAAGACAAGGTGAGCACTTATCAAGAGGAGGCATCTCTTCGTGCTACCGAGAAATCATTTTATGATATACTTCGACAAGATTACCCTTCATCATCTTCTGGGTATTTGTTACCTGGGTTTGAGAACCGAGAAACTTATAATGGGTATCATGACCATGAAAAAACAAGTATTGGTAGTACAAGTGGATCAGTAGAAAAAGATTTGCATTGTGATGTACCTACTGGTAAATATTCTCTAGGGAGCGATGATCCAATATCTACTGTACCAGTAGAGAGCCTACTTGCCTGGCAAATCCAAAAGGGAGCTGAAGAAGCAATGAAGTTTCTTCCTAAAATCGACAAATTGTGTATTAATTTGGATGGTTGCAAGTTTCAACAAGGTAATGAGAATATTTTCATGTCAGAAAATGAAAGAGGAATTTCCCATTACCATAGATCAAGAAAGGACCTTGCAGATGATGACATGGATCTAATAGATCGAAGAAACCATAAGCAAATTGCTCTTTCCTTTGATGAGCCAGAAAGAAATGAAATATCTGATAAAGTTGTTCGGATCCTTGGCCAGAGGTACGTTGAAGAGGTCACCAGTATGCGTGAAATCATTCAAAAGGAATTGAGAGATGAGTCGTGTCAGAATGATGCTAAGAGTTCTAAAAGTGTGATCGAACGAAACAAGAAACAAACCATTGGAGGGGATGTGGATCTCATATCCCTTCTTATTTATTGTTCTGAAGTAATATCAAGTAATGATCGCAACATGGCAATGGAGATAATAACAAAAATAAAGGAACATTCATCGCCGAAGGGGAACTGGTCCAAACGTTTGGCCCACTATTTTGTAGACGGGCTTGAGGCTCGCTTAGCTGGTACCGGAAGTGACATATATCGTAGAATTGTAGCAAATCAACCTTCATTCTCTGATATCTTGAAGGCCTACCACTTGTATATTGCTACTTGCCCTTATAAAAGGGCATTATTCTCTTGCGCCAACCAGTCAATTTTTAACATTTCAAAAGATGCCTCAAAGGTCCATATAATTAATTATGGGGTAATTTATGGGTTTCAGTGGCCATCTTTTTTTGAGCGTTTCTCAAATTGGAAAAGAACGCCTCCTAAGATCCGGATGACTATCATAGAAGTTCCGGAGCCAGGTTTCCACCCAACTAAGCGAGTTGACTCGATAGGACGGAGATTGGTGTTCTATGCCAAAAGCTTCAATGTTCCTTTCGAGTACCGAGGTATAGCATCCAAATGGGAAAATGTGAAACCCGAAGATCTTAATATAAAGAATGATGAATTGGTCATTGTAAATTGCCTAGGCAAGTGTGAAATAATTTCTGATGAAGCTATTACCGGTGATAGTCCCAGGGATTGTTTTCTTAGAACAGTTAGGAAGATCAAACCGCATGTCTTCATTCATGGATTTCCTAGTGGATCTTACAATTCCCCTTTTTTTACAAATCGTTTTAAATCGGCTTTGTTCCATTTTTCTTCTTTGTTCGGCATGCTTGATTCAATCATGGCTCAGGATAAGCTGGAGCGGTTGCGAATCGAGAGAGATTTGTTCATACCGGATGCAATAAATGCAATAGCATGTGAAGGATCAGAAAGAATTGTAAGGCCAGAAACATACAGGCAATGGCAAAAGAGATACCTCCAAGCCGGATTTGTTCAAGTACCGATAGATTCAATGATTATAAAAAACATAAAGGATTTTGTGAGGGAGTACTACCATACGGATTTTGTTATAGGAGATGAAAATGGGTGGCTTCTCATGGGGTGGAAGGGAAAAATTTTGTTTGCTCTATCTGCATGGAAACCTGATGAAGTATAACCATATGATGTTATTTTTCCTTTCTTTTTTTTTTCTTTTGTTTTGAAGCTCAAGAATGAAATAATGTAAAATATATTGTCATGTCTTGAACTGAGTAATAAGAAATCAACTCAGCTAAGTGTCTTACCAGTTATTATAGTTCATGTTGTACAACCACTTAATTAGAAATGTGGAAAGAAACATGGTCAAGTCAACAAGGGAAAAAAATAGTAGCCCAATGAAAAGACTACAAGAGAAGACCCAGCTCTGATGACACTGTCTTGTAAGCATAGACCCAAAATCAAATATTATTATTGAGATATTGTTATGATAATGAAAGAGATCTTAGCATATGATCCGAAGTTTTGCTCTAGCCAACATGGTCTATTAAGATTTTGGTATTCTTTAAGATTTTGATATGAAAAATATATTAAGCTACTTAAATTGAAATTTCGAATACGAAAATTTAAAATTTAAACCGTTAATATTTCGGCCGAAATGCTAACGCACATTAGTAACACTCTAATATATCTATATATATGAGTAAAGCTAGCGTAAGCTTAAACTCATCAATGCCGTTGATGAACTTAACTCAAAAAACTATCGAAACGGCTTCAAACGGCAAATCCGAATAGCTCAATAAATTTTTTATATTAAAATCTCGTAGGATACTAATTTTTTCTATTTTTAGAGTTTTTTTTAACTATTTGTTTCATATTTTTTTAAAATGCCCTACTTTTATATGTAAAAATTCATTATTTTATTATTATTATTATAGTCATTTTAAAAAATCTCAAAAAATAGTTAGAAAATCTCAAAAATGGAAAATTTCGGTATTCTACGAGATTTTGATATGAATAATTTATTGAGTTAGTTGGATTTGTTGTTTAGAGCCGTTTCGATAGTTTTTTTAGTTAATCTTACCAACGCCTTGGTGAACTTAAGCTCACGCTAGCTGTACTCTATATATATAAAATCTAAATAGCTCAATAAATTTTTTATATCAAAATCTTACAGGATACCGGAATTTTCCATTTTTGGAGTTTTCTAACTATTTTTTCGGATTTTTTAAGTTGGTTCGAAAATAATAATAAAATAATGAATGTTTATATATTAGCATTTGTCATTTTGAAAAAAAATCTGAAATAAATAGTTAAAAAATTCTAAAAATAGGAACTTGGATTTGAAAATTTAAGTCGATTCGATAAATTTTTCAGTTAAATTCACCAAAGATTATGCTAAGCTTAAATTCACGCTAGTTTTACAATAATATATAAATATATATATATATTTATATATATCAAATTAATACTTAACAAACAAAAATAATATACAGATAAAATTAATTTTTAACGAAGTAAGATATAAAAATATCTCCATCCTTGCCGTCTATAAGCAGTTGAGTTGTTTAAATTGGAATTTGACTGTTGACCATCGCCCTTTCTTTGAGCATTGTGTGAACTCAATGGTCAATGAAGAACTTTGAAATTTGAAAACAAACATTACCAGCTCATTACTTCCGGAAAATCTTTCATTTTCTAAGCAAACGTAGTTCGTACCTTTTTTACCTGCGAGAGTGGGAGGGAAAGACGGAAGTTGTTTGCTCAATCAAAAAATTATCCGCATCGATCTCCATCTCTTATTGGGATGATTGAATAATAAGAGCAAAGGTATGGATCTCCCATCTGAATTTTATGTTCTTTCCACTTCAAATTTTAGTATTGCCTAATAACAAAAGAATCCTCTATTTCCTCAGCGGGGTCAAAATTATGAAGATGTCTTTACAACCGAAAAAAAGAGAAATTACGAATACTAATTGTTAGCGATAACAATCTAGTGCACCTTTTGATCATTTAGTTAAGCAAACTACATGCTCCCTTCAGGTCCATGTGCAAAGCACAGTATCAGTGCCCTATTTCAAAAACCCAAGATGGAGAAATCCCATGGCCACGGGAGCTGTACAAGCACAACAGAAAACTTTTTGATCCAGTATTATCAAATTTAAAATTTTCCAAGTGTCTTCTTGCATAATTTCACTATCTTGACTTGGCAATTTTGTTCTCAATTAGGTAACAGAACGTTGAAATGTGGCACTAGGTTTGATTTTTCTTGTACAAATCGATGAATTAATTTGTACTGAACTTAGATGAATTGTGGTGCTACTACTAGTCATGCATTCTGGTCAATTCATATTCTTATTTTTATTTTTGTCTTGCAGAAATTTTCGAGAATACCTGAGGTGGTATTATTGTTTGTTGTATCAGATGAAATGAATTAAATTTTGAGTTCGACTGCAGTAAAAGGAGTCCCTTTCAAGTGTTATATTTGAATGCAAAATCGTTGGCTGTATAGAGTTTGAGCTAATTGCATCTTGAAAACTTTTTCCTTCTCATGTGAGTTTATACTTTGTCCTTCTCTTTGCAAATCATGGCTGTAATCTTTTTTTATTCATTGTTTTTTATACTTTGAGCAAAGTCAGTGATTGCTATTACAGGATCCTTGTTAGAGTTTTGCAATATGTGGCTAATCGTGTCTTCTTTATTTCTGAGCAGGTAAGCTTTCGAGCAAACTGTTAACTATCAGAAGGCTTTTCCTTGGTAGATCATGACTAATTTGATATGGATTCACGCTTCAACCTCCTTGAACTTTCTGACACAATGAATGGGCTAATGCATGATGATTTCAACACCGACCAGAATGCCCTGTGCTCTAGAGCAATTCATGAATCAGAGCCCTCTCGTATGAGTGTCAATAATGTGTCAAAAATCTGTCCTAATAGGACTATAGATTGCAAATTGACAGAAGATTCTCAAATAAATAATGTTAAAAGCAATGAAGAGATTGGTGGTCTCAACTCGAATGCAGCACTCAGGTACATTAGCCAATTGCTATTGGAAGAAGTTACTGACGAGAAAATAAGCACTTATGAAGAAGAGTTAGCTCTTCTTGCCACCGAGAAGGCCTTTCATGATGTTCTTAGACAACAGTATTCCTCACCCCATGAACCCTTGCTTCATGACCCTTCGAACCAAATGAGCTCTGTCACTGATAGTAACTATGAAAAATCAAATCCTGGCGGAGAAAGGGAATCGATACAAAATTGTTCTGGATATGATGTCCACTTTGTCAAGCCGCCTTTTGCCAGCGAAGATCCAACATCAACCTTACCCATACAGAGCCTTACAGCCAAACAAATCCAGAAGGGAATTGATGAAGCAATGAAGTTCCTCCCAAATATTGGTGAGTTCTTTATCAATCGGGAGTCTAGCGGATCAATTGGTGGCAGAGATTGCTTGTTGAGGACCAAAAAAAATCCTAATTATAGTGATTTGGATCAATTAGGTGGGCGGGCACCAAAGCAAATTGTTGCATTTTTTGATGAGCCAATAAGAAACGAAAAATTTGATAAGGTTCTTCTACTTAATGGTCAGAAGTATATTGAAGAGGATACCATGTTACGTAAAATCATGCAAAAGGAAATGAGAGATCGCTCTCGAGGAAGTCAGGCTAAAGTTTCTAAGTGTGCAATGGAACGAGATAAGAACCAAACAATGGATGAACCAGTGGATCTTGGATCTCTTCTCATCAACTGTTCTCAAGCAATTTCAGCTAATGATCATTCCTTGGTGAAGGAGCTAATATATAAAATAAAGAAAAACTCATCCCCAAATGGAGACCGGTCCCAGCGTTTGGCATACTACTTTGTCGGTGGACTTGAGGCTCGTTTGGCTGGCACTGCAAATGATATCTATCACAGAATCTTACCAGAAAAAACCACAGTCATTGAGACCTTAAAGGCTTACCGCATGTATCTCGTAACTTCCCCTTGCAGGAGAGCGATAGTGTACTTTGCCAACCAGACAATCCTCAATAACATCTCAAAACATACTCGAAAGTTGCATATAATCAATTATGGCAACAAAGAAGGGTTTCAATGGCCAACGCTTTTTGAGTATTTCGCAAACCGGAAAAGTATGTGCCCAAAAATTCGGATCACAAATGTAGAAGTTCCAGAGCCCGGTTTTCGTCCAAGAAGGAAAATCGACCTGATAGGGCAAAGGTTGGCAGATTATGCCAAAAGCTTCAGTGTACCTTTTGAGTATGAAGGTATAGTATCAAAATGGGAAAATGTTAAAATTGAGGATCTAAAAATTGCCAATGATGAAGTTGTTATAGTTTACTGTATCGTTCATTCTGAAAAACTATCAGACGAAGCTATTGGAACAGACAGTCCTAGAGATATTTTCCTAAATACCATTAGAAAGATCAAACCACGCGTATTTATTCATGTAACTTTTAATGGTTCATATAATTCCCCTTTCTTCCCCACTCGCTTTAGAGCTGCATTATCGCTTTATTCTTCCATATTTGAAATGCTTGATTCTAACTTGCCTCGTGATAATCCAGAAAGGCTATTTATTGAAAGGAACTTTCTCATGCCACCAGCTATCAATGCAATTGCATTTGAGGGTCCGGATAGGGTGGAGAGGCCAGAGACTTATAGGCAGTGGCATGCAAGAAAACTTAGAGCTGGATTGGTGCCATTACCAGTAGATTCAATGATTAAGAATAAGTTTAAGCAATTTGCGCGGGAGCACTATCACAAGGATTTTGTTATAGATGATGATAGTGGATGGCTATTGGTGGGTTGGAAGGGAAGAATTTTGTATGGTCTAACAACATGGAAGGCGAAGGATGTTTAGCATACAGCAACTCTTGTTTTTTTTTTTTCTCTCGTTTTGATACTCTTCCATGAAAATAATGTAATTTTAGTTTCTCTTATGGGGGTTGTTTCATGGTTACTAATATGAATATTATAAGTGGCAATGAAAAGCAGTAGGAGACAGCCCATAATTCTGCGACCTGGTGTGGTAACTAGATTGAGTGAGACCGGATAACTTGTATACAATATGAATTTAGTAAATTTGAAGGGCCTATGAGCAAAACTTCATTGATTCAGCATAAATGCTGTCAGTTCTAGCCAACACGGTCTATGAGTAAAAGCGTTTTGGGGTTTTGAAAGTTGAATTACTTTTATAAGTTGATGTTTGTTGAAACTGATGTCTGTATACACTCCCCTTTTCTTTAGCCAACAAAGCTGATCATGTCTTGAACTGAGTAATAAGAAATCAATCGCTGCTGCTAAGTTTCTTCCAGTTATTATAGTTCATGTTGTATAACCGCTTAGTAAAAAATGTGCAAAGAAACACGGTTGCCACAATGTTCTCTTCGTTGTACCAGTAAAATTAAATGATCTGATCTGGATGGAAAATAAGTTGGAAAGATGAAGAACTCGCATGATTAATTTAGTATCTATCAAATCCAGATCCAGCTTTTGAATTTGATCGTAGCGTTCTGGTTAGGTTAACAGGAAAAAAAAAATAATAGCCCAATAGAAAGACTAGTTTATTGTAAGCATAGGCCCAAAGTCAAAACATTAATATTGACATCTTAACGAAAGGACAATTTTGTTGTGGTACGCTATGGCATAATTAGTAAGCATATGCTGTAATAATTAAAGATTATGTAGAAAATTATACTTCAACGCAACTAGAGCCGGTGAATGATCACATCTTCAACTTATGTGCACTTTCTACATGATGACGTTGTATCAATTCTTTAACAAAGATTATTAGCATGTTATAACAACAAAGATATGGTATTTTATTTTGACTTTTGACTTGGAAGATTGTAAAATAAATATAAAAATTTTGACGCCACTTCGTAGGGCTGCCATCAATATTCTTTTTTTTTTTATTGAAGAGTAATAACTATACCTCTTAATTGTACTCTTTATTTGTACCTTAATGTATTTATATTTTTTTAAAAAAATATTTATATTTAATGATAAAAGTATTTATATTTTATATTACTGATATTATAAGTTTTGTAAGTTATATTTTTATTTATACAATAAAGTTTTTAATTTGAATTTTTTCAATAATCATTCAAAAAAATGATAAATAGTTTTCATACTAACTATAAACACGTACAAATTCTAATATAAATAAGTTAACTATTTAGTATAAATATTTTTGATGTATAGATAAAAAAATGTATACATAATGTATGAATAATTTTTTTTATTATATTATATTTTAGGTTCATCAGCAATTGCACTCATTCATTCACACAATATTTGTGCGTCAATAAATTTTCTTCTGTTTGTTTATCCTATATCGTATTTGATAAGATAATTGTGATTAAGAAATTTTTTCATTAATTTATTGAGATACGGATAAAAGGATATTTTTGTTCGCTTGTCCAATAAACTTACATGTCCGTTATTCAATAGTAATTGGTTCACAAAATTATATATGATAATTTTTATTTATATATTTAATTATATAGTATATTATTATGAGATTGCTTTGTATACAATATTTTATATATTTTATTTAAGGGGAGGAATCACTTGACATACTTATTTTGATAATCTTGACAATGAATTTTGAAATAAATATGAAAAAAATCTTAAAAATATAAAAAAAATTCATAAACATAATTTTGAACTAATATATTGATTGTATTTTAAATTTTATACAGTTTGAATTTCATTTGATAGTCTATTAAAGGTCATTGAAATTTATACAATTTGTAATAATTTATATTTAATGGTCTTCGATTAAATATCAAATGTAATTTAAATTGAATGAAATTTAAAATATAATCAATCTATAAGTTCACGAATATCTATAAATTATGAATAAAATTATTTAAGAAATCAACAAATACTGAAAGTTAGATTCAATTTTGAAATGTTCGACATGAATTCAATGCAAATGAGGAGAGAGACATTTTGAATACAAAGTTGATAGCAATCAGAAACTTTAAAGATAAGATATATTTAATTTCAAAGTTTAAGAAAGAGAAGCTGATGTTTTACTTGGAAGTTAATTAGCAACTCGCAAAAGTTTCAGCAGCCCGGAACTAAAATTGAAAATAGAATACCCCTCTCAGTCTTAGGATCTTAGCGCTAATTCCTTGCTGCTGAGTGCTGATACCTCTTCCAATTGCTGTCGATTGATTCGATCCCCAAGGAAAAAGTTCGAAGAAGAAACGAATTTATCTTCCCCATCTATCAATTACTCTCTTCTCCAATGTCTTGTTTTGACAAGTACAGAGGTATGGCTTCTCATCTTCCCCCTTCAATTTTCTCCATGTCATAATTTGGGTTAAGTGTTTTAATATAGCTACCTGGGTTTTCTATAGATCGATTAATATCCATGTCAAGTTTTTAACTTTATAAATACAGGGTACACAAAGGAGTAACAATCACCATAAGAGCAGCATATTTTTCATGAAAAATACCCACAACTGGAAAAAAAATCCTTTGTTGGAGAATGGGAATAATTAGTTCGTGCCCCTTTGTGTTCAAAAATTGGGATGGTTTCTTTATTTCCCTGACCCTTTGGATCCAAAAATTGCGGTGGTGTCTTATTAAAGAATTTAGAACATGATCTCATCTGATAACCTTTCATCAGGAGTACAGTAATTTGGTACTGAGAAATCCCTATTTTCTGAGCTAGAACATAAACGAGAAGCATTAAGAAAACAAATACAAACTGAATTACAATTTTGTTTGTAAAATTACGACTTCATTAAAACATGAATAGATAAACAAACAATCATTTCCATTCCCATTGATCCAGTTGGATGGCTCATGGTTACATAATGCATAATTTGAGCAGTGCAGTCCTGACATTTCTTTTTCTTACTATTTTCCCCTTTAATTGAAGCATTTGAAAGTTTGAAATTTAAGATGGCGTCCTTTCTTAGTTAATTTTGCGACTATCAACGAACTGTATCATTACAAATATAAATTCTTTGTAGGACTCAATAAGTGTTACACTTAAAGGCTTATTTTTTCATTTCTGAAATTGAACAGGTTGGTTTTTGTGAAAATTTCAATCGGAAGACGGGGAAAAATATTACACTTACACAATGGATGATCTACAATTCATAAACGGAAACCCCCATGAAGCATCTCAAAGCTTGGATTGCAATTTTGCATTCCCTTCAACGAACAATGGTGAAAACTGTCTAGAAACATGTGATTTCACTTCAGATGCAACACTCAGCTACTTGAAGCAAATGCTGCTGGAAGAAGACATAGATGACAAGGTGAGCACTTATCAAGAGGAGGCATCTCTTCGTGCTACCGAGAAATCATTTTATGATATACTTGGACAAAATTACCCTTCGTCAACTTATGGGTATTTGTTACTTGATTCTGAGAACCGAAAAACTTATAGTGGGTATCATGACCATGAAAAATCAAGCATTGGTAGTACCAGCCTATTAGTCGAAAAAGATTTGTGTTGTGATGTACCTACTGGTAAATATTCTCTAGGGAGCGATGATCCAATATCTACTGTACCAGTAGAGAGCCTACTTGCCGGGCAAATCCAAAAGGGAGCTGAAGAAGCAATGAAATTTCTTCCTAAAATGGACAAATTGTGTATTGATTCGGATGGATGCAAGTTTCAACAAGGTAATAATGAAAATATTTTCATGTCAGATAATGAAAGAGGAATTTCCCATTACCTTAGGTCGAGAAAGGACCCTGCAGATGATGACATGGATCTAATAGAACGAAGAAATTGTAAGCAAATTGCTCTTTCTTTTGATGAGCCAGAAAGAAATGAAATATCTGATAAAGTTGTTCGGCTCCTTGGCCAGAGGTACATTGAAGAGGTCACCAGTATGCGTGAAATCATTCAAAAGGAATTGAGAGATGAGTCGTGTCAGAATGATGCTAAGAGTTCTAAAAGTGTGATCGAACGAAACATGAAACAAACCATTGGAGGGGATGTGGATCTCATATCCCTTCTTATTTATTGTTCTGAAGTAATATCAAGTAACGATCACAACATGGCAATGGAGATAATAACAAAAATAAAGGAACATTCATCGCCGAAGGGGAACTGGTCCAAACGTTTGGCCCACTATTTTGTAGACGGGCTTGAGGCTCGCTTAGCTGGTACCGGAAGTGACATATATCGTAGAATCATAACAAATCAACCTTCATTCTCTGATATGTTGAAGGCCTACCGCTTGTATCTTGCTACTTGTCCTTACCAACGGGCATTATTCTCTTGCGCAAACCATTCGATTTTTAACATTTCAAAAGATGCCTCAAAAGTCCATATAATTAATTATGGGGCAATTCATGGGTTTCAGTGGCCATCTTTTTTTGAGCGTTTCTCAAATTGGAAAAGAACTCCTCCTAAGATCCGGATGACTATCATAGAAGTTCCAGAGCCAGGTTTCCACCCAACTAAGCGAGTTGACTCGATAGGACGGAGATTGGGTTTCTATGCCAAAAGCTTCAATGTTCCTTTCGAGTACCGAGGTATAGCATCCAAATGGGAAAATGTCAAACCCGAAGATCTGAATATTAGGAATGATGAATTGGTCATTGTTAATTGCCCACGCAAATGTGAAACGATTTCTGATGAAGCTGTTGAAAATGGTGATAGTCCCAGGGATAGTTTTCTTAAAACAATTAGGAGGATCAAGCCGCATGTCTTCATTCATGGATTTCCTAGTGGATCTTACAATTCCCCTTTTTTTGCAAATCGTTTTAAATCGGCTTTGTTCTATTTTTCTTCTTTGTTCGACATGCTTGATTCAATTATGCCTCGGGATAATCCGGAGCGGTTGCGAATCGAGAGAGATTTGTTCATACCGGATGCAATAAATGCAATAGCATGTGAAGGATCAGAAAGAATTGTAAGGCCAGAAAGATACTGGCAATGGGAAAAGAGATATCTCCGGGCCGGATTTGTTCAAGTACCGATAGATTCAATGATTATAAAAAACATAAAGGATTTTGTGAGGGAGTACTACCATAAGGAGTTTGTTATAGGAGATGAAAATGGGTGGCTTCTCATGGGGTGGAAGGGAAAAATTTTGTTTGCCCTATCTGCATGGAAACCTGATGAAGTATAACCATATGATGTTATTTTTCCTTTCTCTTTTTTTTTTCCTTTTGTTTTGAAGCTCAAGAATGAAATAATGTAAAAAATAATTTTAAATATTATATATTGTCATGTCTTGAACTGAGTAATAAGAAATCAACTCATCTTAGTTTCTTATCGGTTATTATAGTTCTTGTATAATTGTGAAGGCTCTGTTATTTTTATGGAGAGATGCAGATTTAAATCTCATAAGAAATTTTTGAAAATAAATAAATGTTGAGATGAACGGAAGTTCGTATATGAAAAAAAATTATTATAGTTCTTGTATAACAACTTAATTAGAAATGTGGAAAGAAATATGGTTAGGTGAACAGGGAAAATAGTAGCCCAATAGAAAGACTAGAAGAGAAGGCCCAGCTCTGATGACACAGTCTCTTCTAAGCATAGGCCCAAAGTCAAAACATTGATATTGACATATTATCAAATAAGGTATGAATAAAAAGCTTTTTGTTTGGTCATCATACAAAGTCATAGATAATTTTGGATCTATTACACGAGCAATAGGATGATTGATATATGTACAATTATATATGGAAATATTTTAATCATTTATTTAATCACAAAATATTTATAATTATCGTGAAATTGATTTTACAATGTTTTAATAATTTGCTTATTTACTAATTTATATTTCTTAAATATAAGAACAACATATATCTTTTTGTTTTATATTTGTACTACTATGTGCATATTATGTTTCGAATAGTGTCCTTATTGATTTACTAGTTTTAGACTAAAGCTCATGAATTTGAATAAACAAAAATATAAAACAGATCAAATTAATACCTAACAAACAAAAATAATGTACGAACAAAATTAATTTTTAAGGATTCACATATGAAAATATCTCTACCAATAGAGTCTATTTATAATTGAGTCGTCTAAATTGGAATTTGAATATTCACCATCCCCTTGCTTTGAGCATTGGTGTGGGCGGAGAGAGGCAGGAATAATCATGCATTAATTCAAATGTTTAAAATTAAAAAGGTAAAAGTTAAGTGCGTCTATTCATGCATTCAGTTCAATAACACCTGATTTTTTTTATCATTAATTATTCTTTTAAGATAAAAATGCATCAAGTTTTTAATTTTAGATATTCATAAAGAGATTTTCAATCGGTTTTCAAGTTGCGATCTGTCTCATATAAAATATTATCTTAACCATTAGATAAAAAATTAATTATTCTTTATCATTAATTATGATTGAGATTTTTTATCATTAATTATTCTGTTGTGAATCAAAATTATTTTTAATAGTTATTGTATTTGAATGAATAATAATAGTTAAATTCAGCTTAATTTTTCGATTTTAGTGTAGATTCTATTTCATAGCATAATTTGTCGAAATATTTTCTGGTATTCAAATTTTTTTTTTAACCTGATAGGGCAAAGGTTGGCAGATTATGCCAAAAGCTTCAATGTACCTTTTTGAGTATGAAGGTATAGCATCAAAATGGGAAAATGTTAAAATTGAGAATCTAAAAATTGCCAATGATGAAGTTGTTATAGTTAACTGCACCGTTCATTCTGAAAAACTATCAGAAGAAGCTATTGGAACAGACAGTCCTAGAGATATTTTCCTAAATACCATTAGAAAGATCAAACCACGCGTATTTATTCATGTAACTTTTAATGGTTCATATAATTCCCCTTTCTTCCCGGCTCGATTTAGAGCTGCATTATCGCTTTATTCTTCCATATTTGAAATGCTTTATTCTAACTTGCCTCATGATTATCCGGAAAGGCTATTTATTGAAAGGAATCCTCTCATGCCACCAGCTATCAATGCAATTCATGCAAGAAAACTTAGAGCTGGGTTGGTGCCATTACCAGTAGATTCGATGATTAAGAATAAGTTTAAGCAGTTTGTGCTGGAGCACTATCACAAGGATTTTGTTATAGATGATGATAGTGGATGGCTATTGGTGGGTTGGAAGGGAAGAATTTTGTATGATCTAACTACATGGAAGGCGAAGGAAGTTTAGCATACAACAACTCTTATTTTTCTTTTTGATACTCTTCGATTGTAAAAATGTGATTTTAGTTTTTGCTAATTACGGTGGTTGTTTCATGGTTACTAAACTAAATGTTATAAGTGGCATTAATAGAAAAAGGAGAGAGCCCATAATTGTCCTACCTGGTGCAGTATCAGCTCAGGAGAGTCTGGATAGCTTGTATGCAAATTAGTTGCAGGTGATATTGATATGAATTTTGTAAAATTGAAGGGCCTATGAGTAAAAATTCATTGATTCAGTATGCTGTCAGTTCTAGCCAACGTGGTTATCAGTAAAAGGGTTTTGGGGCTTTGAATGTTGAATTACTTAAGTTGATGTTTGTTGAAAGTTGAAACTGAGGTCTGTATACACTCTCTTTTATTTTGCTAACATAGCTGATCACAGGTCAGAATGGCATGTATACACTCCTCTTTCTTAAGTTTTTTTAGAGTTTGCAACAACAGTTGTTTGTTGTAAGATTTTTAGATTTCTGTTTGGCTGGTAGTCTGGTACACTAGTCTGGTATACTCGGTGCTTAATGCAGGATTGTTCTTTGAATTATAGACTTTTGAGGTTGTTTCAGTAAAAAAGAAGAATTGACAGTGACCTCTTGTACCGCTTTTCTTGAAAGAAAGAAATTAGAAAACTTCTAATTTGTTAGTTCTGGTGACTCACCATTTAACACGTTGCAAATTTTACTTTTCAAATTGTACTTCGCTATTATTCAGAATCATAGAGCAAAATTACGATAGAAAAAATGGCATCCTGCTTTTATGTTCAAAAGTCAAGAGCAGACTGTTTTGTGGTAATTATTGCATTATCTAGAGATTCATGTTTAAGACCGGAAAACGACCCGATTAATTTTGACAACAAGAATTAAAACAGGAAATTGAAAATTCACAATAGTCAGGAACAGAGACACTGTGGCACATAGTGATAAATCAATGATGGAAAACTATTCTGTATAGAATTAGATATACTTTAGAAATAATTATAATAATAAAATAATATATATTTTTTAATTTGCAGTATTTTGGGAAAAAGTTGTTAATTGAGCATTGTAACATTTAAATCTGTGTTTTCTTAATTAGTGGATTGTCTAAGATTATTTTTAAATAAAGGGAGTTGATATACAGATATCATTGTCAAAACCGACTTTATTATTCAGATTAAATGAGTTATTATTTATGTTAGCGTCTTTCTAATACAACTTATTTGTACAATTATTATTCAACTTAACTGAGTTATTATTCAGATTATTGGTATTTGAGTTAAATAATAAAGTACTGTACAAAATAAATTACATAATAAAGTTATTAACATGAATAATAAAATTGATATCACTGACTATATCAATAACAATATCTTTCAAATATTTTCCTTAAATAAATATGTTCATATATCAATATACTTTGGTGAAACTACTATTGTAAAAAACGGAATATGCTTGACGGAAAAAGAAGGGATAGGGGTGTTTCCAAATCTGAAATGGACGTTCCCGATCTCTATCAAGTTCTTCAACCTTACACTTAGCATGTTGATATTCGGTAAAGTACTTCATCAGTATTAGACAAAAATCCTCCTTACAAAGCCTCCCATGCGTGTAATTTCTGTCCACTTCATTTATCCTCTGAAGTAACACCTGGCAGGAGACCAACTGCCAACTTCAAACCTACTTTGGTCATTGGCTCCACTGAAGAAATATCATTATTTACGTTCCTTCCGGTGCCGGCAACATCCTCCCCAACTCATTACCTCTGGTGTATATATCTCTTTCAATTTCTACACAACCCAAGTACCTGATTCCTCACTAGTGAAAGCAAGAAGGAGACAGAGAGCTATTTTACAAATCAATTGGGCCCATCTCAGTTTATTATTTGGATAATAACATTGAGAGAGAAGGTATGTGCGCTTTCCATCTAAAATTTACTGTTTTCTTATGCTTAAATTTTAGTATTGTATTGCCTTATAACAAAATGATCCATCTTCTCTTCCTAAGCAGAGTCAATTTGTGAAGCACTTAAGACAGTAGTCATTAATCTAATTTTGGTAACTACCACTGGAAATTTTCATGTACTTGAGCAAAATAAATACATGGGGTTAACAAATTAACAATTATGAGCTACAATTTTAAGTCAATAGACACCAAAACAGAGGTAAGAGCAATAATAGTGCCAAAATAGCAACGGAATATTGTTTTTCAGATATCAAATTGGGGACACCAAAGCAGAACAAGAAGTTATCAGAAAGATATCAGTCTTCCTCGATTCATACTAGGATAGCTTAATCAAGAATCAATTTTTGCCTCAAAACTAACATTACCCCTTGTTTCCAGCAAAGAAAAAATGTTCTGTTATAATTAGGGGCTTGACCACTATTTTATTTGTGGAAAAAAAAGAAAAAAAATGTTCTGGCTCCTAAAGCACATCATTAAGGAACTCAGTTTATTTATGTTGCTAATATACAATGGAAGCAGACAACAATAGTTTTCTATGTAAGTATGAATAATTGAGTTCAAAATATGAATATAAAATTAACTAAAATAATATACATATGATGAAAATAGATAAGCAGAAAGTCTCTGATCAGACTTATCCAATTTTATAATTTCAATATGTTGAGTTGGCACTTTGTTTTCAATGACATAAGAGTATTGAAATTAGTCAGCAGGTGGTTTATTTTCTTGTACCAAGTAGCAACATAATTTGTACTGAATATAGAAGAATTGGGGTGCTACCAGTCATGCATCCTGGTCAATTTTTATACTTATCATGTGGAGACTTTTAGGAATATCTGAGTGAAATTTTTGTTCTTCATATAAAGATGAAATTTATGAATTGTGTTTTAGATTCAACTTAAATAATAGAAGTCCCTTTCTTGTGTTTTGTTTGAAAACATAATTGTTGGCCATGTAAAGTTTGGGTAACTATATGAGCTAAATCTAACTAGCTCATTTTTTTTTGTGTTGTCCCAAAACATAACATTACATCCTGAAAACTTTGTCATTGTAATGTGAGATTTTTCTTCTCTCTTAGATTTAATTTGTTCTTTATTGTACTTTGGGCAAAGACAGCCATAATTTTTTTTTTTACTTTTGGGCTGTGGTTGCCGTACAATATACTTTTAGAACAATAGTTGCTTTTAAGTGGCTAATTGCATCTTTTTTATATCTAAACAGGTATGCTTCGGACAAATCGGAACTGTTAGAACACTACTTCTTAGTAGTTCATGAACAATTTGATATGGATTCCCATTTCAACCTCGTTGAACTTTCTGACACAATCGATGGACTGTCAGAAGATGATTTTAGCACAAAACAGAATGCCTCATGCTCTGGAACAGTGTATGAATCAGATCCCTATTGTGCGAGTGCCAGAAAGATACCAGAAACTTCTTCGATGGAAAGTACAGATTGCAACGTTGCCCCGGAATTTCAGATTGATAATGTTAAAAGCAGTGAACAGTTTAGTGGTCTCAACTCGAATGCGTTGCTGCGCTACATAAGCCAGTTGTTACTTGAAGAAGATACTGACGAGAAAATAAGCACTTATGAAGAAGAGTTATCTCTTCTTGCCACTGAGAAGGCCTTTCATTATATTCTTAGACAAGAGTACTATTCCTCATCAGATGAACCCTCACATCATGACCCTTCAAACCAAATGAACTCTGTCGACGATACTAATTATGAAAAATCAAATCCTGGTGGAGAAAGGGAATTGATAAGAAATATTTCTGGACATGATGCTGGCTCAAGTAAACTACAAATGAGTGATGATCTGACATGGACCTTACCCATAGAGAGCATCACTGCCCAGCAAATTCAGAAAGGAGCTGAAGAAGCAATGAAGTTTCTTCCAAACATTGGTGAGTTCTTTATTAATAGGGAGTTGAGTGGATCAATTAGTGGCAGAGACCGCAAGTCCAAGACCAAAAAGAACCTTAGCTATGGCGATTTGGATGAATTAGTGGGAAGGGCACCAAAGCAAATTGTTGGTTACTCTGATGAGCCAATTAGAAATGAAAATTTTGACAAGGCTTTTTTACATGGGGGTCTGAAGTATATTGAAGATGATCCAGTGTTATGTGAAATCACGCAAAATGAAATGAAAGATAAGTTTCAGCGAACTCATGCTAGAACATCTAACCATGCAATGAAACAAGATAAGGACCAAACAGTGGAAGAACCAGTGGATCTTAGATCTCTTCTTATCTATTGTTCTCAAGCGGTCTCCACTAATGATCATTCCTCAGCAAGTGAACTGATGTCTAAAATAAGAAAACA
Organism: x Bolboschoenoplectus mariqueter; assembly: GCA_037678475.1. Taxonomy (NCBI): domain Eukaryota; kingdom Viridiplantae; phylum Streptophyta; class Magnoliopsida; order Poales; family Cyperaceae; genus x Bolboschoenoplectus; species x Bolboschoenoplectus mariqueter. The sequence goes on along the minus strand of CM075236.1, from coordinate 829,419 downwards.
TTCATCCCCGAATGGAGATTGGTCACAGCGGTTGGCATATTGCTTTTTGAATGGACTCGAGGCTCGTTTGGCTGGCACTGGGAGTGAGATATATCGTAAAATGCTTTCAAAAAAGCCAAGCATCAGTGACATTTTGAAGGCTTATCACACGTACCTTGCATATTCTCCTTATGTGAGAGTATTAATATACTTTACCAACCAGATAATACTGAATAATATTTCAAAACATGCCAGGAAGATCCATATAATAAATTATGGCATTATACATGGGTTTCAATGGCCACCATTTTTTGAGCATTTGTCTAATTGGGGAAGCACCCCACCAAAGATTCGGATCACTATGATAGAAGTTCCGGAGCCGGGTTTTCGTCCCAGAAAGCGTGTTGAACTGATCGGTCGGAGGCTGGCAGATTATGCAAACAGTTTTAATGTCCCTTTTGAGTATGAAGGTATAGCATCCAAATGGGAAGATGTCAAAGTCGAAGATTTGAAAATAGCAAATGATGAAGTTGTTATAGTAAATTGCGCTGTGCATTCTGAAAAATTGTCTGACGAGGCTATTGGTTCAGAGAGTCCTAGAGATATTTTTCTAAACACCATTAGAAAGATCAAACCACAGGTTTTTGTTCATGGAATTATTAATGGTTCACACAATTCCCCCTTTTTTCTTCATCGATTTAGATCTGCATTATTCCACTATTCTTCCATGTTTGAAATGCTTGATTCTAACTTGCCTCGAGATAGCCCAGAAATGCAAATTATTGAGAGAGATGTGCTCATCCCAGAAGCTACCAACGTAATTGCATGTGAGGGTTCTGAGAGGAAGGAGAGGCCAGAGACTTATAAGCAGTGGCATGCAAGAAAGCTCCGAGCCGGATTGGTGCCTCTGTCGGTAGATCCAGTGATTAAGAAAAAATTGAAGGATTTTGTGCGAAGATACTACCACTGGGAGTTTGCTATAGATGATGACAAAGGTTGGCTTCTAGTGAGCTGGAAAGGAAGAATTTTGTATGGTCTAACTACATGGAAGTCTAATGAAGTGTAGTGCAAACACACTATTCTTATTTTTACTTGCAATTGGAAAAAAATATGATATTCATTTTCTCATGCTAGTTTTATATGAAATGTGTTGGATAGGAGACTTTTGTTCTACATGATTTTGTAATATCTATAGTAGTAGAGGCTGTTTTGTAAAAATGTATTTATTTTATTTTCAGTGGTCCATTTTGTAATTCTGTGTATATGTGACAATATCAACATAGAAATGAAACATCTTCCCATTTCCACTTTCTCTTCTTTTCCGTTATTCCCTTTCCAAGTTGCTTCACCAAATTGCTTGATTATTTCTCTAATTCGATTAGTGCTGCCCCTATATCTGCTTTATCTATGGAGAATCTTCCAGCTGCACAAGTCCAAAAAGGTGCCGGAGAAGCAATGAAGTTTCTTTCATCCTTTGAAAAGTTGTTTGTTGGTTCAGAGCCAAATAGAATCAAGTTTCATCAAGAACCCAAAAAGAACAATGTCAGTGAGAACAAAGCAATATGTTACAAGATCGGTAGTAAAAAGTGTGCTCTTAATGATAGAGAACGAGATCTATCAGAGGGGCGAGCTCACAAGCAACAAGCAGTTTCCTCAGATGAGCCAGCAAGGAATGAGAGCTTGGACCAATTCTCATTTCCCGCGGTCCAGAATATGTGAAAGAGGTTATCACTTTACATGAAACCATGAAACAAGAAATGAAAAATAAGTCATGGGAGCCTCAGGGGGATGTAAGGAGTAAGATGGCATTAGGAACGAACAAAACTGGAGAGAGCTTGGTGGAGCTTAATGCTCTCCAACTACGTTGTTCCGAAGCAGTTTCTACTAACGACTATAGCGGGGCATGTGAACTCAGCAAGCAAATAAGGAAACACTCATCCCACAAGGAAGATTATTTGGTGGATGCACTTGAGGCACGCTTGGAGGGTACAGGAAGTGACATCCATCATGAAATACTGTCAAGACAAGAAACTGTGACCGAATATTTGAAAGCATACTGTATTTGTCATGCTATTTGAAAGCATACCGTAACAATCTTAATGTCTCAAAAAATGCCACAAAGGTTCATATAATTGACTTTGGAATCCACATGGGGTTCTTGTGGCCATCTTTCTTTGCATGTCTCTCAAGATTAGGAAGTACACCACCTAAAATTCGTATAACTGGCATAAAATTTCCAGAAAAGGTTTTCCATCCAGGCAAATTAGTTGAAGAGACAGGAAGGCGGTTGTCAGAATATGCTGAGAGATATAATATCCGTCTGAAGTATCAAGGTATAGCATCCAAATGGGAGAATATTAGAATTGGAGATCTTAAGATTGAAAAAGATGAGGTTTTATTGGTAAATTGCATGTATAGGCTTAAAAGCCTTGCCGATGAGACAATTGACATGAGTTGCCCTCGGGATAAGGTTCTAAGAATGATAAGGGAGTTCAAACCACGCGTCTTTATTCATGAAATTCTTAATGCCTCTTGCAGTATGTTGTTCTTCACAACTCGATTCAAGGAAGTTATATCCAGATTTTTGTCATTTCTTGATATTCTTGAGTCAAATATGCCTCAAGAGAGTGAGGCGAGGCTCCATTTAGAAAGGAATCTTACAAGTCCAAAAGCGATTAATGCCATAGCTTGTGAGGTATTGTAGATGAAATTTACGGCCAAGTCTTTATATTAAGAGTTTGACTCTTAGAAATAAAAAAATATTACTAGTATTATTCAGTATTAAGACTTTTAATATGAGGTATTAAGAGTTCTTTCAATAGATCTTAAGACTTGATTGAACATTTTAGTATTAAGACTTGATATTTTTAATATTAAGCGTTTTTATAGTAGACATGACATTAATATTAATAATTATTGTATTATGTGGTATATTAAAAGTCGAGCTCTTAGAAGTGAAAAATATTATTTGTATTAGTAAGTATTAAGACTGATGATGCGAGGTATTAAGCATTCAGTTAATAGATATATAGACTTCTCTGGACATGACAGTCTGTAGCTATTCTAAAACGTTAGATCATTTGAGGTGAAAAATATTGCTCGTATAAATTGATATTAGAAGTTGTAATATGAGATATGAAGTGTTCGTTTGATGGGTATAAAAACTTGGGCTTAAATTTCATCTGCAATCCTCGTGAAGAAAAGAAAATATGCCCACACCTTTATTGCAACCGTTCCCAGCAAATAAAGGAAGCACCAAGAGGAACAGGGCCCACCAGCCAGGCCAACCCAACCACAAAGAGGGAGCGACAGGGGTAGACCATGCCCAGGAGAAAAAAAATGCTACCCTGATGACGTCACTCCATGATCTCAGCCCATCAAACAAAGAACGCATGATGGAGATCCAACGCCCAGGCTTGATTTAAAAAACACTATTCATTAAGCACTGTTCACATACATTGCAAATTGAGGAGATATAATTCAACTAAGATTTGTGAATTGTGAATAATATTAACATATAGATTGATCCGAGGAGTACAACATAGGATAAAATCAATATATTGCTTATAACTTTGGTTCAAATTTTTTTTAGTTTGTGAAGAAACAAATTTACTAAGTAATTTGCTTCAACAAAACGATTAATATGATCCTTTATAATTATATCTTAATAAGAGTTGTATGTTTCTTGTGTATATATATACTTGTGATTATGTTCTTCTTAATAAAATAGAAGTTCAAAAATTCCATCACTTCCAAGAAATTATAGGAAAAAAAATCTAAAAATTCAATTTAGAAACAAATTGCACTTGTGATTAAAAAATAAATTACATCTTCAAATGATCTTTAAGTATAAATATTCCTAAAAAGTATACTTTAAAAAATCATATTGTATTAGGTAGAACAAAAAATAACAAACTAATTGATTTTCATGATCTACTCTATAAAGCAGTTACTATGCAAAAAAAAAAAAAAAATCAGCCGACTTAAAAAAGTGAGAAAAAAAAAACTAAGATCAATGAAATTCAATCACTAAAATCAAAGCCTCATTGAAGATGTGATCGAAACAAGCAATACTACGCACTTTCAAAAATTAATCGAGCGATTATCGATATGACAATCTTTTAATCAGTTTGGCGACAAGATTAATTGATTTTGGAGATCAACTAATCATCCAGATCCGCAAATACCCTGTAAATATATTATAAGTGATAGTTTATTGACTGACTCTGTCTAATCGGCCCGGACGATTGTTTTTTATGGCACTGTTGCAGCCCCCCATAATAAAATTCTAGTTCCGCTTCTGCCATCATCGATATCGATTTTATTATTTAAATTAAATTAATTATTATTCATATTAACAACTTGGTTACTTATATAATATTTTTATTATTCAATTTAAATAAGCTATTATTCATATTAATGATATTTACTTTGAATAATAAAAGTATTGTATAAAATAAATTGTCTATAAAATTGTTAACATAAATACTAATTTATTTTATACGAATAATAAAATCGATATTGGTGACAATATCATCATTTCTACCAAACATTTTCCTTTAGAAAAATGTAATGAATAGAGCGGAACGCTCCCTTCTATTAGTTGTGATAAATCCTTAATTAACCAATTTGAAAAAGGTACTGTTGGCAGTAATTAACCACAGGTTACAAAATGATTGATCGGGTATTATCTTTGGACCTGCTGCCATATAGGAATTATTTGTCAAGATAGATCAGGTGATAAATGCTGTCACTGCTGGCCATGTATACCTAAACAAGCTTGATAACGATATCACATCAACATTATTTGAAGTCAAGAGTCAAAATAGCGGGCTGATGAGGTTACTGGAGCTTTCTTTTGCTTTTTTTCTCCGAATTGTCAAAGTAACTAATTGATGACTACCTTGGATTTAACTCCACTTGCAGAGAGGAGTTGATCTCTCCACACTTCATTATCACCACTTGCAGAGAGGAAGCACATAGCTCGGTAGATAGAAGAAGAGAGGTCTCTCCATGCAAAGAAAGTAATCTCCGTACTGAGAACAGAGAGAAAGCAGAGGGATCAGGGATAGGTATGGGATTTATATATGGCACCTCATCAATTTTATTTTATGATATATTTGTCTTTATATAGAATATTTATCTTCGAACATTATTCTGAGCTTTTATTTCATGTGTTCGATTACAAATTTGTATAGAATTCATCAATTATTCTAACATATTATTTACCATTACAGAAAAAAGTTTAACGCGGCCTTTATTTTTGACAGAGGTATCCCAGACAGGGATACCTGTTCCCATTCATTTAAAGAAAGAAATTTACACAGGTAAATAGACAGGCATCAACCAAAACTGTAATAACAGCAATAAAAAAACGAAATAGGGAACTAATATACATATACCATCATTGATACTGGCATTAATACCGACTTTATTATTCATATTAAATAAGTTATTATTCATTTAGCGACTTTATTATGTAATTTAATTGTACGGTACTTATATTATACAACTGAGGTGAGTTATTATTCAGATTAGTCATATTTGAGTTGAATAATAAAGTATTGTACAAAATAAATTGAACAACCAATTCGTTAATATTAATAATAACTCATTTTATATGAATAACAAAATCAGTATTGATGACGGTATTAATAATGGTATCTCTCATATATTTTCCTCATATTATCCCCTACCCTCAGCTGATCATAAGGTCCTTAAATTATCCCTCATCAGTCTACTAAAAAAAACCTTCTTTGCCAGTACCAGCCTTATCAAATGAAAAGCCAGTGTCAGTCACCAAATGATAGTCAGCTTTAACACAAGAAACACACAATAACCGTACCAGTACAGCAACAAGCCAGTTTATAACAATTTAGACCCCTTAAATCTCAAAATTAGCACTCAGTCTTCCACATTTTAGCATATGTAACATGTCATAATTACAGGCCCTAAAACCTAGTAAGTTTCATTTTGGAGATGAAGATGCAAGTTACAACTGGAAGAGAGCAATTAGGTAATTTGTACGTTCTTTTTTTGGCATGAACTTTTTATCGCAAATGAAATCATCTCATATTTTTACTTTAAAACTTTGGGTATATATCCTTATCAATTTTCTACTCTTCCTTTGTAACTTTGACTTCCACAGTAAAAAAGTAAACAGTTAAATTTGGTGCTAATTGCAGTTACTGGGCAGTTTGCAACTTGAAAAGTACGACTTCTACGATCATAGATTCATATGGCTTCAAAAGGGCTTTCGAATGGTACTTTCCATGAAGATGGCAATAATGTCCCAGAAGCTCCAAAAGCACCACAACCCGTTTCGGAATGTTACCAGACAATACCCCCAGCTTTTTCCAGTGACAACATAAACCATAACGCCATAAGAAATCCTTGGATAAGCAATGGTACAAATACCCAAGAGGTTAGTGATCTCACGTCCAATGCAGTAATCAACTACATAGGCCAGATTATGTTAGAAGAAAATATAGATGATGAGATAAGCATTTATCAAGAAGAGGCAGCTCTTCGAGAAACTGAGAAATCCTTCTATAATCTCCTTGGAAAGGCGTACCCTCTTTCACCTACCTTGAACGAGTTCCATTCACCTCAAAATGATAATACAACAAATAGTAGTTCCAGCAACACTACAGAAAGTATCAGGGAAAATGTTGTACCATCTGACAATAGAACTAAAACCCTCTCGATCAGTGCTGACCCTATATCTGCTTTATCTTTGGCGAATCTCCCAGCCACACAACTTCAAAAAGGTGCTGAAGAAGCAATGAAGTTTCTTCCATCCTTCGAAAAGTTGTTTGTTGGTTCAGAGCCAAATAGAATCGAGTTTCATGAAGAACCCCAAAAGAACAGGGTCGGTGAGAACAAAGCAATATTTAGTAAAAAGTGTGCTCTTAATGATAGACAACAGTATCTATCAGAGGGGCGAGCTCGCAAGCAGCAAGCACTTTCCTCAGATGAGCCGGCAAGGAATGAGAACTTGGATCAATTTCTCATTTCCCGTGGTACAAAATATGTGAAAGAGGTTATCAGAGTACGTGAAACCATGAAACAAGAAATGAAAAAAGAGTCATGGGAGCCTGGGGCAGATGTAAGGTGTAAGATGGCATTAGGAAAAGAGGAAACCGAAGAGGGCTTGGTTGATCTTAATTCTCTCCTGCTACATTGTTCTGAAGCAGTTTCTGCTGACGACTACAGCAGGGCCTGTGAACTCATCAAGCAAATAAGGAAACACTCATCCCCCAAGGGAGATTGCTCCCAGCGTATGGCATATTATTTGGCGGATGCACTTGAAGCACGCTTGCTTGGTACAGGAAGTGACATCTATCATGAAATAATGTCAAGGCAAGAAAGTGTGACTGGTTATTTGAAAGCATTCCGTGTTTATCATGCTGTTTGCCCATTTTTGAGGGCATCATATTACTTCTCTAACCAAACAATTCTAAATGTCTCAAAAAATGCCACCAAGGTTCATATAATTGACTTTGGAATCCACATGGGGTTTCTGTGGCCGTCTTTCTTTGAACGTCTCTCGAGCTTAGGTGGTACACCACCTAAAATCCGTATAACTGGCATAGAATTTCCACAGAAGGGTTTCCGTCCAGGCAAATTAGTTGAAGAGACAGGAAGGCGATTGTCAGAATATGCTGAGAGGTATAATATCCGTCTCAAGTATCAGGGTATAGCATGCAAATGGGAGAACATTAGAATAGAAGACCTTAAGATTGATAAAAATGAGGTTTTAGTAGTAAATTGCTTGTACGGTCTTAAAAGCCTTGCCGACGAGACAATTGATATGAGCTGCCCTCGGGATAAAGTTCTAACAATGATAAAGGAGATCAAACCACGCGTTTTTGTTCATGAAATTGTAAACGGCTCATATAGCACACCCTTCTTTACAACCCGATTCAAGGAAGTTATATCCAGGTTTTCATCATTTCTTGATATGCTTGAGTCAAATATGCCTCGAGAGAGTGAGGCGAGGTTCTATTTAGAAAGGAATTTTGTAGGTCCAAAAGCACATAATGTAATAGCTTGTGAGGGTTCTGAGAGAGTTGAAAGAGTAGAGACATATAGGCAGTGGCAGGCTAGGAATCTTCGTGCCGGTTTCGTGCAGCTTCCGGTGGACCCTGTGATCAAGAAAAAGATAAAGAATACTGTGAGGGAACTTTACCATAAGGAATTTGTTGTTGATGAAGATAAAAAATGGCTTCTGTTGGGATGGAAAGGAGCGATCTTATTTGGGATGTCCACGTGGATACCTAGTGAAAATGAGAGTGTTCACTGCAATACTAAATAATAAGAGCAACGTAAATTTAGCTTTTTTATTTTACTTTGTGAATGATTTGGTTGTATCATATTCAATATTTTGCTTCTTTCTCTCCAATAATTTGAAGAATGGACTTTATATTATTGTACGGGTATACATGAATTAAGTGTTACAAAGTTTATGTTTTGCTTCGATTTCAATTCATATCATTATTTTCTTTAGTAATTTCTATTTGGTCGCATAAGCATTACATCAAACACCTTATGTGCACAAAATAAAATACACAAACTTACTGACCGTTGGCACTCATCGGCACCACCGTAAGATAGGAAGCAGGAAGGATATGAAAAGATCTCACCAAAAGAAGATACAAAACCAAGGTTGAAACAACAAGATTGGGCCATACTACTGAAATGCAAACATATAATATGTTTGAACAAACAAGATTAGATTGAATAGGCATTTCATCACAATTTTGGTTTGGTATTAATTTTTATTCAATTGAATATTCATAAAAGTTTTAATATTTTTTGAATTTAACTAATAATTTTGCACTGTATTTGTTTCATAAAACAAATCATGCAAAAGAATTATTTTATTTTTTTCTAATTAAAGGAAACTTTAGAGATCTTAAAATTTATGAACATTTGGACTGAATAAAATTTTGAAAGTGTATTTTTTTTTCATAAATTATAAGTATGATATTTCTCTTAATGTGATGTCTAGAGACTACGCACTGTTACTTGATTTCTTTTTTTTTTTTACTAATTCTTTCTTGATGATGAATTTTTAAATCCTTTCGTCTAAACGAAAAACATTTAGTTGGGGCATAATTTATTTTATTTTTTTTAAGGATGATTAAAATATCGTGAGTTCAACATTTACATTTTATCCATTATCTATAAGATAAAATCAATAATAATCTATTTTGTTTGAATAATTAATATTTAAATATATTGAAATACGAACATCAAAATATCCATAAAAAATTAATTAATTGGTCTCATAATGATTAAGCACTTGAGGATAACTTTCGCAAAGCAAATTTTATTTTTTATAATACTACACCAGACACAGTCACACACACACACAGATTTATTCAAAATCTGATGCGCAGAAAACAAACAAATTCCAAATTCACAGCTAACACACAGAGTGACGAAAATTTTATATTTTGGATAAAAATGATATAAATCTCATTTTACTGTTTACGTTATTTAATCTCCAAGATAATAACATTATTTACTTTACTATTTGTTAAAATACCAAAGTAAATGAGTATGTTTGTATGATGTCAAAATAACTAAGTATAAAATGAAAGTTTTTACTCTTTTATTAACCGGTTTACTTTTCTCACACGGGGGATATTTTGTTACATACATTAAAGAAATTTTTAATTGTAGGTCCCACACAGAACTAACTATTCGTTGACATTTCTTTTTCATTCTAAGTTTGCTTCTTTCTGTGTTGCATTGTTTCCCGTGATGCCACGTCGATTTCGAGGAGCCATAATTTCAAATGACATTTTAATGCAACGATTAAAAAATATGAGTGACCGATAAGAAATTCCAGTCGCGTGTCCCAACAGAAACCCACACACAACTACAATCTCATGTGACCGCGGAAAAGCCTCAATCACGCTTGAGCCACGTGTGTTTGCATAAGTGCATTCCAATTCCATAACGTGTTTAAGATTGTTTCTGTTTCAACCCGCGGCACCAATTATTATATTGAGCAGTGATACAAACTTTGTGTAGCTGGAGCTTGGTTTGGACGACACCGGACATGTGGCGGTTTTGTATAGATAGGGTGAGGCCTTGAGGAGGAAAATATGTGTCCAGAAAGAATGGATCGCTGTATTATTGCTTTTCATTTTTATAGTTTGCTTATGACTTGTGTGCAGTCACAACTAGACCTGTGTTGTCGACACAACTAACAAGTGTAAGAGTAGAATTTTATATAGTATATTACAAAAGCCACATATTTTAGCTTTTAAAAAAGAAGGCTGACGTATAGATACCATCATTTATATCAATTTTGTTATTTAAATTAGATAAGTTATTATTTATGTTAATAACTTTGTTATGCAACTTATTTATATAGTATTTTTATTATTCAATTTAGTATTTAAAGTTACAAAATAAATTGTATATTAAAGTTATTAACATGGATAATAATTTATTTTATATAAATAATAAAATCGGTATCGATGACGGTATAAATAATGATATCTCATAAACATTTTCCTTTAAAAAAATCTAATGAATAGAGTGGAACGCTCTCTTCTATTAGTTGTGTTAACTACTTAACTGTAATTAACCAATTTGAATAGTGTACTGTTGACAGTAATTAACCACAGCTTACAAAATGACTGATCAGGTATTATCTTTGGACCTGCTGCCATCTGGAAAATGTGTTTTAACTTTCCTTTTATTTTTATTTTTTTTCAAATTTTACAGTACGGTTTCCATCTCAAAGAATAGGTGCTGGCATTAAATTGCACAGATCCATCTAGAATTGTTGATTGCTAATTCTTTATAGACTCATATAGACATTAGTTATCAAGATAGATGAGGTGATAAATGCTAGCACTGGTGGCCATGTAAACCTAAACAAACTTGATAATGATATGACATCAACATTAGAAGTCAAGAGTCAAAGTAGAGGGCTGATGAGGTTAATTTATTGGAGCTTTCTTTTTCTTTTTTTCTCCAAATTGCCAAAGTAATTAATTGGTGACTACCTTGGATTTAGCTCCTTCTTAGTTGATCTCTCCACACTTCATTCCCACCACAGAGAGGAATCACATAGGTAGATAGAAGAAGAGAGGTCTTTCCATGCAAAGAAAGTATTTTCCGTACTGAGAACAGAGAGAAAAATAAAGGGATCAGACATAGGTATGAGATTTATATATGGCAAAGTAACAAACCTTGTCGGAAAAAGAATTCAATTACCATGACGAATTTTTGTGGGAAATTGATTAGGGAATATATCAAAGTTTTATAAACTAACCCATGATAAATGAAATCGGTATCCACGCCGGTAGAATGGTTGAATATTTTGTGAGATTCTTTCGAATCAGATATTTTTAAGTTCAAACCTAATATTGCACAAAGAACCAAGACGGAGAAACACCCCCACCAAAAACAAAATTAAGTGACTTAATCTAGAGAGAGTTTTGTAGTAGCCGTTGGATCCGAAAAATCATGAAAAATCAGATTGTCCCCACTTGGTTGTGCGTTTTCGCACGAAGCTACATGCTTGACACAAAAAAAAAAAATAAAGTGACCTTAAGCCTCAAATAAGTGCTTGGGCTACACCCACGGGTTATCCGCATACAGCACGAGGCAGCCTCAAAAGCGCAATTAAATAATTTAAAATCATTTTAATGAAAAGTGCGAGGTTCAAGATTAGCACGAAATTTTTCTATTCCGAAAAAAAAGGGGGTCAAATCTAATAACCGGAACTAAGTGTAAGAAAAAGGTGTAGACTTGAGAGCATATCATTCTTTTGAAAATCACATGATATAGAGAAGTGAAAGTGGGGGTTGTGGGGTATATTCCTTAAGTAAAATACCGTGAAGTGAAATTTTAAATAATTGAAAATTCTTAAGAAATTTCCCAAAAACCCGGGCAAGTATTTTGTAAATTTGAAAGTATTTCCTTTCAAGTTAATTACAATTATCTAAAACATTCGCGATCTTTTGCATGTTGATTTAGGATATTTATGAACTTGGTTAGTTTGGATAAGCAAGGTTTAAGCTTAGGGGAATTTGATAAGCCTTAATTGCATGCACTTTTTTGATAGGATTTGATCTTTAAAACAATATCATTTTACATAATTTTTAGATCATTTAGTCAAATATTGCACCAAATTCGAGATACTGCTATGTTTTGGTTTGATTTCAGGAGTTTGGAGCATTTGAGAGCAAGAGAGAAACGTTGAAAACAAACCAGAGCGCAATTCGAATTGAAATAGCACACTAGAAGCTTGCTGGTGGAATTTTGCACAATTATTACGGGCCGCAGTAAATATTACGGGTCACAATTTCTCGTGGCTAAGAAACAGTTTTTTTCTACAAGTTCGCTGGCACCTTTTCACCCCGATTTTGCGGGTCGCAATAATTATTACGGATCGCAAAATCGACCCTGTTTCACATCTGAAAAGCCCAAACAGACCTGTTCGTTTGGGAAATATATATAAGGGTCTAGGCTCAACTCCCAAGAAACCCTAGCCGCCCCTGGATCTCTCCTCACCTCTCTCCACGACTCTTCACACCGAGGAATTGATTTTGAAGAAAGATTCGAAGGATTTTGGGATTGCTTGAAGAGATTTAGCACGTGACTTGAAGAAGAAGAAGAAAACTCATCTATGCTTTGTTTTATCTCTTTATTCTCTCTCCTTTATATTCTCATTTGTCGTTCTAGATACTCTTTTGAGATGATTTGTGCCCTTATGAGAGGCTAGTTCCCTCTCTAGGGGAGATGGCATGTAAAACTCGAAAATAGTGCTTTAATTTTACTCGGTTTGTTGTTTTTAATGGATTATTGTGATTTGTTCTTGTGCGAATTGTTAAAGGCATGAATTGCGTTGTTTAACCAACTCTAGCAATACGTGTACTTAGGATTTTGAGTAAATGACTAATTACTCACTTGTTTGAACCCGGACCAAAAGAACAAAACTAGACTAGAGGTAAAGTACCTAACGGTGAAACCAAAGGTCTAGACGGGTATTTTCGATTATGTTGAATTGCTTGTGAGATGTACCTACCGGTGAATTGCAACTATTTAATAGAACCAAAACCTATAAATTAACCCGCAAATGTTTAGAAATTATAAAGACGTGAAACAAGTGAATTAAAGCCTAGTGGAAAGTAAGTCAAAGCCTCTAGAATTCTTGTTATTGAATTAAATCCTAGGATTTTATTATTTGTTTTATTTTCATCCAGTTTAGTTTAAAAAACCAACAAAGATTAATTCGTCTAGCTTAGTGAATTAGTAAGAACCGGTATTTTACGAGTTTGTCCCTGTGGATTCGACACCCCAATTACTACTTAACAAGATTGTATGCTTGCAACCAAATTAAATAATTTAGGATATTATTAGCTATAGGTGAAATATTCCAACAATCACTTGTAGAGAGGAAGCACATAGGTAGATAGAAGAAGAGAGGTCTCTCCATGCAAAGAAAGTATTCTCCGTACCGACAACAGAGAGAAAGCAGAGGGATCAGGGATAGGTATGGGATTTATATATGGCACCTCATCTCTAGTCTTTTATTCGTCTAATATTTTGTTTCCTGATATGTTTGTCTTTATATAGAATCTTTATCTTCGACCATTATTGTGAACTTTTATTTCATGTGTTTGATTATAAATTTGTATAGAAATCAATTCTTCTAACATATTATTTACGATTACAGAACAAGTTTAACGTGGCCTTTCTTTTTGACAGAGGCATCCCAAATAGGGATACTCGTACCCATTCATTAATTTATAGAAAGAAATTTACACAGGCACATAATCAGGCATCAACCAAAACTGTAATAACACCAACAAAAACGAAGGGAAAATGTTATAGAGATACCATTATTTATATATATTAAATGAGTTATTATGCATGTTAATAATTTTATTATGTATAATATTTCTATTATTTAATTTAAATATCTCAGCTGACCATGAGGTCCTTAAAGTACTCCTCATCAGTCTACTAAAAAAAACCTTATTTGCCAGTACCAATCTTATCAAATGAAAAGCCAATATCAGTCACCAAATGATAGCCGGATTTAACACAAAAAAACACGCAATAAACCATACCAGTACAGCATCAAGCCAGTTTATTACAATTCAGAACCCTTAAATCTCAAAATTAACACGCTGCCTTCCAAATTTTAGCACATGTAACATGTCATAATTATAGGTCCTAATACCTAATAAGTTTCCTTTTTGAGATGAAGAAGGAAGTTATGCCCCCAAAATTTAAATATCCGCATGGTACTTTCAATTCAGATTTAAAACCTACGATCTGTGACAAAAAGCGTGTTGCCTTTGTCAGTAATACCTAATAAGTTTCTTGTGTTCTAAAGTGGGAAGCTTCGATGTGAGTTGAAGTATCCTCTTGGTTTTTCTTGATTTTAATATAAACCAACTTGGTAAAATAAGAAAATCAAACAATCAGAAACAATTTGTTCTATACATTCCTTAATTGACAACAATACCAGTCCTGAACAAAACTAGCTGAATTTATGAAAGACCAGAAATTACACAGTCCAAACAGCCTATGATTTAAACCCAAACCTCAACGGTACAACTCTTGAGGAATCATAACTAACCTGTAAATAATGTAAAACTGAACCGTAATTTTGGAGGCCGCCATGCTGATGTTTAATCCCAAATCATATAGATACTTTAAAGAACAAATGACTAGGCAAGCCAACATTTCCTTTTCCTGTTAAGAACTTCTCGTCAAGTAGCTCAAGGTTTGGATAGTACGTTGTTCAGAGAGATTGTTTTCCATGTCTTTTTCTTTACGACTAGAAGAGGAAGAATGGGTAATTTGTAAATTCTTTTTTTGGCATGAACGTTTTATCGTGAATGAAATCATCTCATATTTTTACTTTAAAACATTGGGTATATATCCTTATCAATATTCTGCTCTTCCTTTGTAACTGTCACTTCCACTGTAAAAAAGTAAACCGTTAAATTTGTGCCAATTGCAGATACTAAGCAGCTTGCAACACGGAAAGTAAGAAACGAGCATAGATTTGTATGGCTTCAAATGGGCTTTCGAATGGTAATTTCAATGAAGATGGCAATAATGCCCTAGATGCTCCAGGTGCACCACAAACCTTTTTTGAATGTTACCAGACAATACCCCCAGCTTGTTCGAGTGACAACTTAAACCATAATGCCATAAGAAATCCTTGGATAAGCAATGGTACAAATACCCACGAGGTTAGTGATCTCACGTCCAATGCAGTAATTGATAACTTTGATAAAAAAGAATGGTGGATATCACACTTTGAGATAAGAGAAACGATGGATAAAATAAGTTTTCTTTCTATTAGAAACTCTTATAACTTTTTGCCTCTCACAACAACAGAATACAACTTCTTTTATAGTCTAAAACAAAAGAAAACTCTAAAAATTCGCATTAAAAACATAATATCAAACAACTTTTGTTTTAGGTGACCCCTTTCGACTAAAACAGTAATAACTCTCTGTAGAAAACTCCAAACGACTTGTAATTTGAACCATTTGAAATTAGACTTCAAGAGTTTTAAAACCATAGGTCATTTATAAAAAACAACTGTCATTTGCCCATAAGGAATTTGTTGTCGATGAAGATAAAAAATGGCTTCTATTGGGATGGAAAGGAGCGATCTTATTTGAGATGTCCACGTGGATATCTAATGAGCATGAGAGTGTTCACTGCAAGACTAAATAATAAGAGCAACGTAAACTTTGCTTTTTTATTTTTCTTTGTGAATGATTTGGTTGTACCATTTTCAACATTTTCCTTCTTTCTCTCCGATAATTTGAAGAAAGGACTTTATATTATTGTGCAAATGTACATGAATAAGTGTTACAAAGTTTATGTGTTGCTTCCATTTCAATTCATATCATTATTTTCTTTAGTAATTTCTATTTGGTCGCATAGGCATTACATCAAACACCTCATATGCAGAAAATAAAATACACTAACTCAGTGGCACCACCATAAGCTAGGAAGCAGGAAGGACATGAAAAGATCTCACCAAAAGAAGATACAAAACCAAGGTTGAAACAACAAGATCAGACCATACTACTGAAATGCAAACATATAATACGTTTGAACAACAAGATTAGATCGCATAGGTATTTCATCACAATTTTGGTTTGGTATTAATTTTTATTCAATTGAATATTCATAAAAGTTTTAATATTTTTTGAATTTAACTAATAATTTTGCACTGTATTTGTTTCATAAAACAAATCATGAAAAAGAATTATTTTATTTTTTTCTAATTAAAGAAAACTTTAGAGATCTTAAAATTTATGAACATTTGACTGAATAAAATTTTGAAAGTGTAATTTTTTATCATAACTTATAAGTATGATATTTCTCTTAATGTGATGTCTAGAGACTACGCGCCGTTACCTGATTTCTTTGTTTTTTGTTTTTACTATTTCTTTCTTGATGATGAATTTTTAAAACCTTTCGGCTAAATGAAAAAAAATAAAAAAAATAAGCTGGGGCATAATTTATTTTATTTTTTTTAAATGATTAAAATATCGTGAGTTCAATATTTACATTTTATCTATTATCTATAAGATAAAATCAATAATAATCTATTTTGTTTGAATAATTAATATTTAAATATATTAAAATACGAACATCAAATTATCCATAAAAATTTAATTAATCGATCTCATAATGCTTAATTGCTTGAGGATAACCTTCGCCAAGCACATTTTATTTTTTATAACACTACACCAGAGACAGTCACACACAGATGTGCTCAAAATCTGATGCGCGGAAAAGCAAACAAATTCCAAATTCACAGCAACACACAGAGTTATGAAAATTTTATTTTTTGGATAAAAATGATATAAATGTCTTTTTACTATTTACGTTATTTAATCTCCAAAATAATGACATTATTTATAATTTAAAATAAATTAATTTGTTAAAATACTAAAGTAAATGAGTATGTTTGTATGATTTCAAAATAACTAAGTATAAAATGAAAGTTTAATGTACAACTATTAATACTTCTGGATATAATTGTTGAGAAGTATTAGTACTAGCATACAAAAAATATTAATACTAATTTGTTATAACTAATTTTCATATTTTTTATTTTCCTTAATTTCAGGTCAGTCAATATGAAAAATATTAATATTCTGATATGAAAGTATTAATACTCCAATGTCAATATGAAAATATTAATACTCTGATATGAAAGTATGAATACTCTGATATTAAAGTATTAAAACTCCGATATGAAAATATTAATATTTTAATACAAAATTATTAAAGATATTTTTCTCTATGTTGACATCTCTCATTTTTGCCCCCCAAATCCAGTTAAAATTTATTTATCCATAACTAACTCTCTTAAGTTTCATTTTTCCTTTTTTTCGAAATTTTCAATTATTTTCTCTTCCATGCTATTAATATTTCAATGTGTAATTATTAATAGTTCAATTTTTAAACTATTAATACTTCAATGTGCAACTATTAATATTTTAATATTTTATAATTGTACTTCTATTGACAAATATTAGTACTAACTTTTAAAAGAAATTAATTCCGACTTTAGAAAATATTAACACTTTAAATAATTCCGTCGAGAAGTATTAAGACTTAACCTGCAAGTCGGTAATTTAGATGGTTTGTTTTTTAAGTTGAAAATGTGTATTTCTTTAATAATTATTAACACTTTGCATTTCGTTTATAAACACTTTCATTCAGCAGTATTAATACTTAACTTCTAAGTGGGTAATTTAGATAGTTTGTTTTTGAAGTTAAAAATATGTATTTCTTTGATAACTATTAATACTTTATATTGTCTATAAATACTTTCGTTGTGCAATATTAATATTTAACCTGCAAGTTGGTAATTCAGATTGTTAGGGTGTTCCGTTCACAAGGAAGTAGATAGATCTAATCAAATTCAGGGGATTTGACTTGGGGAGAATTATCGTATCTCTAAATCAAATCCTAATTAAAGTTCATATTCGTATAGGAGAACTTGGTCTTTCTATTCTCGTTCACTTTTAGAAAATTATTACTATTTAGTAATGAAGGAGTTTAATATTCTCTATAGTTATTTTAAATAGCCAGTATAGTGACTTGTTTATATAAACTATAATGACTTTTATGTTCTTTGATTTAGAAGATTGTTAATGTCTGGTGATTGAGTAGTTTAGAAGATTGCTAATGTCCGGTGATTAAAGAATTTAGTATTTATTACAGTTATTTTGAATAGGTAGTATAATGATTTATCTATATGAACTATAATGATGTTTATGTTCATTGTTACTAATCCTTTGTACTTACACTATAATGATTTCTATAGTTAAAACATTAATCCTTTCTGTTAGTTATGATTTTATAGTATTAATTAGTTCATTGCTTCATATAGTGATATTTATAAGTAAGTATTAAGTCTTTAAATATGTGATATAAATTTGCTTATATAAAATATGAAGATTGACAAGAATTTTTTAGTTTAGTATTATGACTTCATTATTTAATGTATTTATAGTTTGTTAATTAAGTAATAAAACTTTCTATTTAGAGACATTATATTAACTTGGAAAGTTAGAAATATGTATTTTGTACTGTTTAAAAACGCATAATGAATTAAATACTTGATCTTTATTAATTAAATATTAAGACTTTTAGTTTATTATATTAATCGACGATCTAGTACATCAAGTATTAAGACTTTAGATATTTAATGGGTAGACTCGTTTAAGGAGGTATTAAGATTTTGTGATAGTGAAAGCAACAGAGGACTAACCAACTATTAAGACTCTAAGGTTTTTAAGAACGTAAAAATCTTAATACTTCCGGTCAAATTGGAGGATTTGACTGGGGGATTTTACTTGGGGGAATAATTATCATGTTCCATTTGAAAAGGGTACTGTTGGCAGTAATTAACCACAGCTTACAAAATGACTGATCAGGTATTATCTTTGGACCTGCAGCCATCTGAAAATGAAGTCTTAAGTGTCCTTTTTCTTCCTTTTCTTTTTTTTCAAATTTTACAATACGGTTTCAATCTGAAAAAATAGGTCCTGGAATTAAATTGCTCAGACCCATCTAGAATTGTCAATTAATAATTCGGTATAGACTCATATAGGCATTAGTTATCAAGATAGATCACGTTATAAATGCTAGCACTGGTGGCCATGTAAACCTAAAGAAACTTGATAAGGATATCACATCAACATTAGAAGTCAAGAGTCAAAATAGCTGGCTGATGAGGTTAACTTGCTGGAGCTTTCTTTTTCCTTTTTTTCTCTGAATTGTCAAAGTAACTGATTGGTGACTACCTTCTATTTAGCTCCTTCTGTTTTAGTTGATTTCTCCACACTTGATTCACACCACTTGCAGAGAGGAAGCACATAGGTAGATAGAAGAAGAAAGGTCTTTGCATGCAAAGAAAGTATTCTTCGTACTGAGAACAGAGAGAAAGCAGAGGGATCAGGGATAGGTATGTGATTAATTTTGTGATATACTATTATTGTGAGCTTTTATTTCATGTGTTTGATTACAAATTTGTATAGGAATTAATATATTCTTCTAACATATTGTTTACAATTATTGTGACCTTTATTTTTGAGAGAGGTATCCCTTCTATTCAATTATAGAAAGAAATTTCCACAGGTACATACTCGGGCATCAACCAAAACTGTAATTAGAGTAACAAAAACGAAATATTGTCCCACACCTCAGCTGATCATGAGGTCCTCAAACGAAATTTGCAATAGCAGACTTATCCAATGAAAAGCCAGTATCAGTCACACAATCTGAACAACCTAAGATTCAAACCAAACCTCAATGGTACAAATCTTAAAGAAAATTTACTAACCTGAAACGAATGTAATACCGAACCATATTTTTGGAGGCCGCCACGCCGGTGTGCAATCCCAAATCATATAGATACTTTATTAGTCAATTTACTATTTTATTTAAATTGAATAATAAAAATACTGTACAAAATAAATAATATATTAAAGTTATTAACATGGATAATGATTTATTAAGTAATCACATGAATGATCTCTAAAGTTCACAACTTTATCATTTTAGTCTTTGAATTTTGAAAATTATTAATTAATTTCTCAAAATCTTACTTGATTATCATTTTGGTCCTGAAAGTTTCAAAAACATCATTTTGGTACTTTAATTTTTTAATTTGTATCAAATTAATCCTATATTGAATATCCGTTGAAAAAAATGATAATTATACCTATCATAAAATCTTTTTTATATAAAGACTAATTTGGACATAATTATCAAACAATATAAATAATATGAAAAAAATATAATTATTCACGATATCAAATATCAATTAAATTAATACCAGAATTGATGTTTGTGTCATCATAAATTAATTAAAATAAAATTTACATTTATTTTTCATAAATATAATTGTAGTACCAATTTGGTACAAATTAAAAACTTGACAGGTGTAATTATCATTTTTTTAATGGATATTAAATCTAGAACCAATTTAGTATAAATTAAAAATTTGAAAACTTAAATTGATATCTTTAAAATTTTAAGCTCAAAATGATAATTAAGAGATACTTTAAGGGCCAAATTAATAATTTTAAAATTTAAAGAACCAAAATGATAAATGAGTGATAATTTAGGGACTATTTATATAATTTACTCTATTTTATTTTATATTACTAATAAAGTCAGTATCGATAATGATATTAACGTTGATATCTTTTAAATATTTCCCTTTAAAAAAAATCTAATGAATAGAGCGGCACGCTCTCTTTTATTAGTAGTGTCGACTACTTAACTATAATTAACCAATTTGAAAAAGTGTACTGTTGACAGTAATTAACCACAGCTTACAAAATACTGATCAGGTATTATCTTTGGACCTGCTGCCATCTGGAAAATACAGTTTTAACTTTCCATTTATTTTAATTTTTTTTTCAAATTTTACAGTACGGTTTCCATCTCAAAGAATAGGTGCTGGCATTAAATTGCACAGATCCATCTAGAATTGTGGATTGCTTATTCTTTATAGACTCATATAGACATTAGTTATCAAGATAGATGAGGTGATAAATGCTAGCACTGCTGGCCATGTAAACCTAAACAAACTTGATAATGATATCACATCAACATTAGAAGTGAACAGTCAAATTAGAGGGCTGATGAGGTTTACTGGAGCTTTCTTTTTCTTTTTTTCTCCGAATTATCAAAGTAACTAATTGATGACTACTTTGGATTTAGCTCCTTCTGTCTTAATTGATTTCTCCACACTTCATTCCCACCACCTGCAGGGAGGAAGCACATAGGTAGATAGAAGAAGCGAGGTCTCTCCATGCAAAGAAAGTAATCTCCGTACTGAGAACAGAGAGAAAGCAGAGGGATCAGGCATAGGTATGAGATTTATATATGGCACCTCATCTCTAGTCCTTCATTCGTTTAATTTTGTTTTCAGATAGATTTGTCTTTATATAAAACTTTAATCTACAAACATTATTGTGAGCTTTTATTTCATGTGTTCGATTTCAAATTTGTATAGAATTGATCAATTATTCTAACATATTATTTACCATTACAGAACAAGTTTAACGTGGCCCTTATTTTTGACAGAGGTATCCCAGAAAGGGATACCTGTTCCCATTCATTTATAGAAAGAAATTTACACACGTACATAATCAGGCATCAACCAACACTGTAATAACAGCAACAAAAATGAAATAGGGAACTGATATACATATACCATCATTGATACTGGTATCGGTACCAATTTTATTGTTCATATTAAATAAGTTATTATTCTTATTATGTAATTTATTTGTACAGTACTTTTATTATACAATTGAAGTGAGTTATTATTCAGATTAGTAATATTCGAGTTGAATAATAAAATACCGTACAAAATATTTTCAACAATCAAATGGTTAACATTAATAATAACTCATTTTATATGAATAACAAAATCAGTATCGAAAACGGTATCAATAATGGTATCTCCCATATATTTTCCTAATATTATCCGCTACCCTAAGCTGATCATAAGTTCCTTAAATTATCCTTTATCAGTCTACTAAAAAAAACCTTATTTGCCAGTACCAGTCTTATCAAATGAAAAGCCAGTGTCAGTCACCAAATGATAGTCAGCTTTAACACAAGAAACACACAATAACCGTACCAGTACAGCAACAAACCAGTTTATAACAATTCAGACCCCTTAAATCTCAAAATTAGCACTCAGCCTTCCAAATTTTAGCATATGTAACGTGTCATAATTACAGGCCCTAATACCTATTAAGTTTCATTTTTGAGATGAAGATGTGAGTTATGCCGTCCAACTTCCAAGTATTCACATGGGACTTCCAATTCGGATTTCGAACTACGATCTCTGAAAAAAGGCATATTGCCTTTGTCAATAATACCAAATAAATTTCTTGTGTTCTAGAGTGGCAAAACTTCAATGTGAGTCGAAGTATCCTCTTGGTCTGTCTTGATTTTAATATAAACCAACATGGTAAAATAAGAAAATAAAGCAATCAGAAACAATTTGTTCCATACTGACTAAAGACTTAATATTGGAATCTGACAGCTACATTCCTTAATTGACAACAATATCAGTCCTGAATAAAACTAGCTGAATTTATTCAAGACCTGAAATCACACAATCTAAACAGCCTATGAGTTAAACCCAAACCTCAATGGTACAACTATTGAGGAAACTTTACTAACCTGAAATGAATGTATAATTGAACCGTAATTTTCGAGGCCGTCATGCCGATGTGTAATCCCAAATCATATAGAGTAGCTCAAGGTTTGGATAGTATGTTGTGCAGATAGATTGTTAATCATGTCCTTTTCGTTACAACTGGAAGAGAACAATTGGGTAATTTGTAAGCTCTTTTTTCGGCATGAACTTTTTATCGCAAATGAAATCATCGCCTATTTTTTCTTTAAAACTTTGGGCATATGTCCTTATCAATTTTCTACTCTTCCTTTGTAACTGTCACATCCACAGTGAAAGAATAAACGGTTAAATTTGGTGCTAATTGCAGTTACTGGGCAGTTTGCAACTTGGAAAGTAAGACTTCTACGATCATAGATTCATATGGCTTCAAAAGAGCTTTCGAATGGTAATTTCCATGAAGATGGCATTAATGTCCCAGAAGCTCCAAAAGCACCACAACCCGTTTCGGAATGTTACCAGACAATACCCCCAGCTTTTTCGAGTGACAACATAAACCATCATGCCATAAGAAATCCTTGGATAAGCAATAGTACAAATACCCAGGAGGTTAGTGATCTCACGTCCAATGCAGTAATCAACTATATAGGCCAAATTATGTTGGAAGAAAATATAGATGATGAGATAAGCATTTATCAAGAAGAGGCAGCTCTTCGAGAAACTGAGAAATCCTTCTATAATCTCCTTGGAAAGGAGTACCCTCTTTCACCTACCTTGAACGAACTCCATTCACCTCAAGATGATAATACAACAAATAGTAGTTCCAGCAATATTGCAGGAAGTATCAGGGAAAATGTTGTACCATCTGACAATAGAACTAAAACCCTCTCGATCAGTGCTGACCCTATATCTGCTTTATCTATGGAGAATCTGCCAGCCGCACAAGTTCAAAAAGGTGCCGAAGAAGCAATGAAGTTTCTTCCATCCTTCGAAAAGTTGTTTGTTGGTTCTGAGCCAAATAGAATCGAGTTTCATGAAGAACCCCAAAAGAACAGTGTCGGTGAGAACAAAGCAATATGTAGTAAAAAGTGTGCTCTTAATGATAGACAACAGTATCTATCAGAGGGGCGAGCTCGCAAGCAACAAGCACTTTCCTCAGATGAGCCGGCAAGGAATGAGAACTTGGATCAATTTCTCATTTCCCGTGGTACAAAATATGCGAAAGAGGTTATCACAGTACGTGAAATCATGAAACAAGAAGTGAAAAATAAGTCCCGAGAGCTTCATGCAGATGTAAGCAGTAAGATGGCATTAGGAAAGGAGGAAACTGGAGAGGGCTTGGTGGATCTTAATTCTCTCCTACTACGTTGTTCTGAAGCAGTTTCTGCCGATGACTACATTAGGGCCGGTGAACTCATCAAGCAAATAAGGAAACACTCATCCCCCAAGGGAGATTGCTCCCAGCGTATGGCATATTATTTGGCGGATGCACTTGAAGCACGCTTGCTTGGTACAGGAAGTGACATCTATCATGAAATAATGTCAAGGCAAGAAACTGTGACTGGTTATTTGAAAGCATACCGCGTTTATCATGCTATTTGCCCGTTTATGAGGGCATCGTATTACTTCTCTAACCAAACAATTCTTAATGTCTCAAAAAATGCCACCAAGGTTCATATAATTGACTTTGGAATCCAAATGGGGTTTCTGTGGTCATCTTTTTTTTGAACGTCTCTCGAGCTTAGGAGGTACACCACCTAAAATCCGTATAACGGGCATAGAATTTCCACAGAAGGGTTTCCGTCCAGGCAAATTAGTTGAAGAGACAGGAAGGCGATTGTCAGAATATGCTGAGAGGTATAATATCCGTCTCGAGTATCAGGGTATAGCATGCAAATGGGAGAATATTAGAATAGAAGATCTTAAGATCGAAAAAGATGAGGTTTTAGTAGTAAATTGCATGTATCGACTTAGAAGCCTTGCTGATGAGACAATTAACATGAGCTGCCCTCGGGATAAAGTTCTAAGACTGATAAGGGAGATCAGACCACGTGTCTTTATTCACGGAATTCTTAATGGCTCTTACAGTACGCCATTCTTCACAACCCGGTTCAAGGAAGTTATATCCAGGTTTTCATCATTTCTTGATATGCTTGAGTCAAATATGCCTCGAGAGAGTGAGGCGAGGCTCCATTTAGAAAGGAATCTTATAAGTCCTGTTGCGATCAATGCCATAGCCTGTGAGGGTTCTGAAAGAGTGGAAAGAGTAGAGACATATAAGCAATGGCAAGCTAGGAATCTTCGTGCCGGTTTCGTGCAGCTTCCAGCGAACCCGGTGATCAAGAAACAGATAGAGATTACTGTGAGGAAGCTTTACCATAAGGAATTTGTTGTTGATGAAGATAAAAACTGGCTTCTATTGGGATGGAAGGGAGCGATCTTATTTGGATTGTCCACATGGATATCTAATGAGCATGGGAGTGTTCACTGCAAAACTAAATAATAAGAGCAACGTAAACTTAGCTTTTTTTTGTATTTTTCTTTGTGAATGATTTGGTTGTACCATTTTCAACATTTTCTTTCTTTCTCTCGGATAATTTGAAGAACGGACTTTACCATTATTATTTACCATTACAGAACAAGTTTAATGTGGCCTTTATTTTTGTGAGAGGTATCCCAAACAGGGATACCTGTTCCCATTCATTTATTGAAAGACATTTACATAGGTACATAGTCAGGCATCAACCAATACTGTAATAAAAGCAACAAAAAAATGGGAGCCTTATATCAAAATGTAATCTCCGAAAAATAAAGTTTTAAAAGTAACATTTTGGTACTTTCAGTTTTTAATTTGTATCAAATTAGTTCTATATTTAATATCCATTTAAAAAAATAATAATTATACCTATCATAGAAATTTTTTTAGTATTAAGACCAATTTAGATATAATTATTAAATAATATAAATAATATGAAAAAAATATAATTAGTTGTGTCAACTAGTTAACTATAATTAACCAAATCGAGAAGGGTACTGTTGACAGTAATTAATCACAGCTTACAAAATGACTGATCAGGTATTATTTTTGGACCTGCTGCCATCTGGAAAATGCAGCTTTGACTTTCCTTTTATTTTATTTTATTTTTTTTAATGTTACAACACGGTTTCATCTGAAAGAATAGGTACTGGAATTTAATTTCTCAGACCCATCTAGAATTGTCGACTGATAATTCGGTATAGACTCATATAGGCATTAATTATTAATATAGATCAGGTGATAAATGCTAGCACTGCTGTCCATGTAAACCTAAACAAGCTTGATAACGATATCACATCAGCATTAGAAGTCAAGCGTCAAAATAGAGGGCTGCTGAGGTTTACTGGAGTTTTCTTTTTTTCATTTTTTCTCCGAATTGTCAAAGTAACTAATTGGTGACTACCATGGATTTAGCTCCTTCTGTCTTAGTTGATCTCTACACACTTCATTCCCACCACAGAGGAAGCACATAGGTAGATAGAAGAAGAGAGGTCTTTCCATGCAAAGAAAGTATTTTCCGTACTGAGAACAGAGAGAAAAATAAAGGGATCAGGCATAGGTATGAGATTTATATATGGCACCTCATCTCTAGTCCTTCGTTCATAGGTATGACATTTATATATGGCATCTCATCTCTAGTCCTTCATTCGTCTAATTTTGTTTCCTGATATATTTGTCTTTATATAGAACTTTTATCTACAAACATTAGTGTGAGCTTTTAGTTCATGTGTTCGATTACAAATTTGTATAGAAATGATCAATTATTCTAACATATTATTTACCATTACAGAAAAAGTTTATCGTGGCCTTATTTTTGACAGAGGTATCCCAGACAGGGATACCTGTTCCCATTCATTTAAAGAAAGAAATTTACACAGGTACATAGACAGGCATCAACCAAAACTGTAGTAACAGCAACAAAAAACGAAATAGGGAACTAATATACATATACCATCATTGATACCGGCATTAATATCGACTTCATTATTCATATTAAATAAGTTATTATTCATTTAGCGACTTTATTATGTAATTTAATTGTACGGTACTTATATTATACAACTGAGGTGAGTTATTATTCAGATTAGTAATATTTGAGTTGAATAATAAAGTACCGTACAAAATAAATTGAACAACCAAATCGTTAACATGAATAATAACTTATTTTATATGAATAACAAAATCAGTATGGAATACGATATCAATAATGATATGTCCCATATATTTTCCTAATATTATCCGCTACACCTCAGCTGATGATCATAAGGTCCTTGAATTATCCCTCATCAGTCTACTAAAAAAAACCTTATTTGCCAGTACCAGTCAAATCAAATGAAAAGCCAGTGTCAGTCACCATATGATAGTCAGCTTTAACACAAGAAACGCACAATAACCGTACCAGTACAGCAACAAGCCAGTCTATAACAATTCAGACCCCTTAAATCTCAAAATTAGCATTCAGTCTTCCAAATTTTAGCATATGTAACATGTCATAATTACAGGCCCTAATACCTAGTAAGTTTCATTTTTGAGATGAAGATGTGAGTTATGCCTTCCAACTTCAAATATTCACATGGGACTTCCAATTTGGAATTCGATCCTATGATCTCTGACAAAAGGCGTATTGCCTTTGTCAGTAATACCTAATAAATTTCTTGTGTTCTAGAGTGGCAAAACTTCAATGTGAGTCGAAGTATCCTCTTGGTCTGTCTTGATTTTAAAATAAACCAACTTGGTAAAATAAGAAAATCAAACAATCAGAAACAATTTGTTCTATACTGACTAAAGACGTAATATTGGAATCTGACAGCTACATTCCTTAATTGACAACAATACCAGTCCTGAATAAAATTAGCTGAATTTATCCAAGACTTGAAATCACACAATCTAAACAGCCTATGGGTTCAACCCAAACCTCAATGGTACAACTCTTGAGGAAACTTTACAAACGTGAAATGAATGTAAAATTGAACAGTAATAACGGAGGCCGTCATGCCGATGTGTAATCCCAAATCATCTAGATACTTTTAAGAACAAATGACCAGACAAGCCAACATTTCCATTTCCCATTAAGAACTTCTCGTAGAGTAGCTCAAGGTTTGGATAGTATGTTGTGCAGAGAGATTGTTAATCATGTCCTTTTCGTTACAACTGGAAGAGAACAATTGGGTAATTTGTAAGCTCTTTTTTCGGCATGAACTTTTTATCGCAAATGAAATCATCTCATATTTGTAATCAATTTTCTACTCTTCCTTTGTAACTTTCACTTCCACAGTAAAAAAATAAACAGTTAAATTTGGTGCTAATTGCAGTTACTGGGCAGTTTGCAACTTGAAAAGTACGACTTCTACGATCATAGATTCATATGGCTTCAAAAGGGTTTTCGAATGGTACTTTCCATGAAGATGGCAATAATGTCCCAGAAGCTCCAAAAGCACCACAACCCGTTTCTGAATGTTACCAGACAATACCCCCAGCTTTTCCGAGTGACAACATAAACCATAACGCCATAAGAAATCCTTGGATAAGCAACGGTACAAATACCCAAGAGGTTAGTGATCTCACGTCCAATGCAGTAATCAACTACATAGGCCAGATTATGTTAGAAGAAAATATAGATGATGAGATAAGCATTTATCAAGAAGAGGCAGCTCTTCGAGAAACTGAGAAATCCTTCTATAATCTCCTTGGAAAGGAGTACCCTCTTTCACCTACCTTGAACGAATTCCATTCACCTCAAAATGATAATACAACAAATAGTAGTTCCAGCAACACTACAGAAAGTATCAGGGAAAATGTTTTACCATCTGACAATAGAACTAAAACCCTCTCGATGAGTGCTGACCCTATATCTGCTTTATCTTTGGCGAATCTCCCAGCCACACAAGTTCAAAAAGGTGCCGAAGAAGCAATGAAGTTTCTTCCATCCTTCGAAAAGTTGTTTGTTGGTTCAGAGCCAAATAGAATCGAGTTTCATGAAGAACCCCAAAAGAACAGCGTCGGTGAGAACAAAGCAATATTTAGTAAAAAGTGTGCTCTTAATGATAGACAACAGTATCTATCAGAGGGGCGAGCTCGCAAGCAACAAGCACTTTCCTCAGATGAGCCGGCAAGGAATGAGAACTTGGATCAATTTCTCATTTCCCGTGGTACAAAATATGTGAAAGAGGTTATCAGAGTACGTGAAACCATGAAACAAGAAATGAAAAAAGAGTCATGGGAGCCTGGGGCAGATGTAAGGTGTAAGATGGCATTAGGAAAGGAGGAAACCGAAGAGGGCTTGGTTGATCTTAATTCTCTCCTGCTACATTGTTCTGAAGCAGTTTCTGCTGAGGACTACAGCAGGGCCTGTGAACTCATCAAGCAAATAAGGAAACACTCATCCCCCAAGGGAGATTGCTCCCAGCGTATGGCATATTATTTGGCGGATGCACTTGAAGCACGCTTGCTTGGTACAGGAAGTGACATCTATCATGAAATAATGTCAAGGCAAGAAAGTGTGACTGATTATTTGAAAGCATTCCGTGTTTATCATGCTGTTTGCCCATTTTTGAGGGCATCATATTACTTCTCTAACCAAACAATTCTAAATGTCTCAAAAAATGCCACCAAGGTTCATATAATTGACTTTGGAATCCACATGGGGTTTCTGTGGCCGTCTTTCTTTGAACGTCTCTCGAGCTTAGGTGGTACACCACCTAAAATCCGTATAACTGGCATAGAATTTCCACAGAAGGGTTTCCGTCCAAGCAAATTAGTTGAAGAGACAGGAAGGCGATTGTCAGAATATGCTGAGAGGTATAATATCCGTCTCAAGTATCAGGGTATAGCATGCAAATGGGAGAACATTAGAATAGAAGACCTTAAGATTGATAAAAATGAGGTTTTAGTAGTAAATTGCTTGTACGGTCTTAAAAGCCTTGCCGACGAGACAATTGATATGAGCTGCCCTCGGGATAAAGTTCTAACAATGATAAAGGAGATCAAACCACGCGTTTTTGTTCATGAAATTGTAAACGGCTCATATAGCACACCCTTCTTTACAACCCGATTCAAGGAAGTTATATCCAGGTTTTCATCATTTCTTGATATGCTTGAGTCAAATATGCCTCGAGAGAGTGAGGCGAGGTTCTATATAGAAAGGAATTTTGTAGGTCCAAAAGCACATAATGTAATAGCTTGTGAGGGTTCTGAGAGAGTTGAAAGAGTAGAGACATATAGGCAGTGGCAGGCTAGGAATCTTCGTGCCGGTTTCGTGCAGCTTCCGGCGGACCCTGTGATCAAGAAAAAGATAAAGAATACTGTGAGGGAACTTTACCATAAGGAATTTGTTGTTGATGAAGATAAAAAATGGCTTCTGTTGGGATGGAAAGGAGCGATCTTATTTGGGATGTCCACGTGGATACCTAGTGAGAATGAGAGTGTTCACTGCAAGACTAAATAATAAGAGCAACGTAAATTTAGCTTTTTTATTTTTCTTTGTGAATGATTTGGTTGTATCATATTCAATATTTTGCTTCTTTCTCTCCAATAATTTGAAGAATGGACTTTATATTATTGTACGGGTATACATGAATTAAGTGTTACAAAGTTTATGTTTTGCTTCGATTTCAATTCATATCATTATTTTCTTTAGTAATTTCTATTTGGTCGCATAAGCATTACATCAAACACCTTATGTGCACAAAATAAAATACACAAACTTACTGACCGTTGGCACTCATTGGCACCACCATAAGATAGGAAGCAGGAAGGATATGAAAAGATCTCACCAAAAGAAGATACAAAACCAAGGTTGAAACAACAAGATTGGGCCATACTACTGAAATGCAAACATATAATATGTTTGAACAAACAAGATTAGATTGCATAGGCATTTCATCACAATTTTGGTTTGGTATTAATTTTTATTCAATTGAATATTCATAAAAGTTTTAATATTTTTTGAATTTAACTAATAATTTTGCACTGTATTTGTTTCATAAAACAAATCATGCGAAAGAATTATTTTATTTTTTTCTAATTAAAGGAAACTTTAGAGATCTTAAAATTTATGAACATTTGGACTGAATAAAATTTTGAAAGTGTATTTTTTTTTCATAAATTATAAGTATGATATTTCTCTTAATGTGATGTCTAGAGACTACGCACTGTTACTTGATTTCTTTTTTTTTTTTTTACTAATTCTTTCTTGATGATGAATTTTTAAAACCTTTCGTCTAAACGAAAAACATTAAGTTGGGGCATAATTTATTTTATTTTTTTTAAGGATGATTAAAATATCGTGAGTTCAACATTTACATTTTATCCATTATCTATAAGATAAAATCAATAATAATCTATTTTGTTTGAATAATTAATATTTAAATATATTAAAATACGAACATCAAATTATCCATAAAAATTTAATTAATTGGTCTCATAATGATTAATTACTTGAGGATAACTTTCGCAAAGCACATTTTATTTTTTATAATACTACACCAGACACAGTCACACACACAGATTTATTCAAAATCTGATGCGCAGAAAACAAACAAATTCCAAATTCACAGCTAACACACAGAGTTACGAAAATTTTATATTTTGGATAAAAATGATATAAATCTCATTTTACTATTTACGTTATTTAATCTCCAAGATAATAACATTATTTACTTTACTATTTGTTAAAATACCAAAGTAAATGAGTATGTTTGTATGATGTCAAAATAACTAAGTATAAAATGAAAGTTTTTACTCTTTTATTAACCGGTTTACTTTTCTCACACGGGGGATATTTTGTTACATACATTAAAGAAATTTTTAATTGTAGGTCCCACACAGAACTAACTATTCGTTGACATTTCTTTTTCATTCTAAGTTTGCTTCTTTCTGTGTTGCATTGTTTCCCGTGATGCCACGTCGATTTCGAGGAGCCATAATTTCAAATGACATTTTAATGCAACGATTAAAAAATATGAGTGACCGATAAGAAATTCCAGTCGCGTGTCCCAACAGAAACCCACACACAACTACAATCTCATGTGACCGCGGAAAAGCCTCAATCACGCTTGAGCCACGTGTGTTTGCATAAGTGCATTCCAATTCCATAACGTGTTTAAGATTGTTTCTGTTTCAACCCGCGGCACCAATTATTATATTGAGCAGTGATACAAACTTTGTGTAGCTGGAGCTTGGTTTGGACGACACCGGACATTTGGCGGTTTTGTATAGATAGGGTGAGGCCTTGAGGAGGAAAATATGTGTCCAGAAAGAATGGATCGCTGTATTATTGCTTTTCATTTTTATAGTTTGCTTATGACTTGTGTGCAGTCACAACTAGACCTGTGTTGTCGACACAACTAACAAGTGTAAGAGTAGAATTTTATATAGTATATTACAAAAGCCACATATTTTAGCTTTTAAAAAAGAAGGCTGACGTATAGATACCATCATTTATATCAATTTTGTTATTTAAATTAGATAAGTTATTATTTATGTTAATAACTTTGTTATGCAACTTATTTATATAGTATTTTTATTATTCAATTTAGTATTTAAAGTTACAAAATAAATTGTATATTAAAGTTATTAACATGGATAATAATTTATTTTATATAAATAATAAAATCGGTATCGATGACGGTATAAATAATGATATCTCATAAACATTTTCCTTTAAAAAAATCTAATGAATAGAGTGGAACGCTCTCTTCTATTAGTTGTGTTAACTACTTAACTGTAATTAACCAATTTGAATAGTGTACTGTTGACAGTAATTAACCACAGCTTACAAAATGACTGATCAGGTATTATCTTTGGACCTGCTGCCATCTGGAAAATGTGTTTTAACTTTCCTTTTATTTTTATTTTTTTTCAAATTTTACAGTACGGTTTCCATCTCAAAGAATAGGTGCTGGCATTAAATTGCACAGATCCATCTAGAATTGTTGATTGCTAATTCTTTATAGACTCATATAGACATTAGTTATCAAGATAGATGAGGTGATAAATGCTAGCACTGGTGGCCATGTAAACCTAAACAAACTTGATAATGATATGACATCAACATTAGAAGTCAAGAGTCAAAGTAGAGGGCTGATGAGGTTAATTTATTGGAGCTTTCTTTTTCTTTTTTTCTCCAAATTGCCAAAGTAATTAATTGGTGACTACCTTGGATTTAGCTCCTTCTTAGTTGATCTCTCCACACTTCATTCCCACCACAGAGAGGAATCACATAGGTAGATAGAAGAAGAGAGGTCTTTCCATGCAAAGAAAGTATTTTCCGTACTGAGAACAGAGAGAAAAATAAAGGGATCAGACATAGGTATGAGATTTATATATGGCAAAGTAACAAACCTTGTCGGAAAAAGAATTCAATTACCATGACGAATTTTTGTGGGAAATTGATTAGGGAATATATCAAAGTTTTATAAACTAACCCATGATAAATGAAATCGGTATCCACGCCGGTAGAATGGTTGAATATTTTGTGAGATTCTTTCGAATCAGATATTTTTAAGTTCAAACCTAATATTGCACAAAGAACCAAGACGGAGAAACACCCCCACCAAAAACAAAATTAAGTGACTTAATCTAGAGAGAGTTTTGTAGTAGCCGTTGGATCCGAAAAATCATGAAAAATCAGATTGTCCCCACTTGGTTGTGCGTTTTCGCACGAAGCTACATGCTTGACACAAAAAAAAAAAATAAAGTGACCTTAAGCCTCAAATAAGTGCTTGGGCTACACCCACGGGTTATCCGCATACAGCACGAGGCAGCCTCAAAAGCGCAATTAAATAATTTAAAATCATTTTAATGAAAAGTGCGAGGTTCAAGATTAGCACGAAATTTTTCTATTCCGAAAAAAAAGGGGGTCAAATCTAATAACCGGAACTAAGTGTAAGAAAAAGGTGTAGACTTGAGAGCATATCATTCTTTTGAAAATCACATGATATAGAGAAGTGAAAGTGGGGGTTGTGGGGTATATTCCTTAAGTAAAATACCGTGAAGTGAAATTTTAAATAATTGAAAATTCTTAAGAAATTTCCCAAAAACCCGGGCAAGTATTTTGTAAATTTGAAAGTATTTCCTTTCAAGTTAATTACAATTATCTAAAACATTCGCGATCTTTTGCATGTTGATTTAGGATATTTATGAACTTGGTTAGTTTGGATAAGCAAGGTTTAAGCTTAGGGGAATTTGATAAGCCTTAATTGCATGCACTTTTTTGATAGGATTTGATCTTTAAAACAATATCATTTTACATAATTTTTAGATCATTTAGTCAAATATTGCACCAAATTCGAGATACTGCTATGTTTTGGTTTGATTTCAGGAGTTTGGAGCATTTGAGAGCAAGAGAGAAACGTTGAAAACAAACCAGAGCGCAATTCGAATTGAAATAGCACACTAGAAGCTTGCTGGTGGAATTTTGCACAATTATTACGGGCCGCAGTAAATATTACGGGTCACAATTTCTCGTGGCTAAGAAACAGTTTTTTTCTACAAGTTCGCTGGCACCTTTTCACCCCGATTTTGCGGGTCGCAATAATTATTACGGATCGCAAAATCGACCCTGTTTCACATCTGAAAAGCCCAAACAGACCTGTTCGTTTGGGAAATATATATAAGGGTCTAGGCTCAACTCCCAAGAAACCCTAGCCGCCCCTGGATCTCTCCTCACCTCTCTCCACGACTCTTCACACCGAGGAATTGATTTTGAAGAAAGATTCGAAGGATTTTGGGATTGCTTGAAGAGATTTAGCACGTGACTTGAAGAAGAAGAAGAAAACTCATCTATGCTTTGTTTTATCTCTTTATTCTCTCTCCTTTATATTCTCATTTGTCGTTCTAGATACTCTTTTGAGATGATTTGTGCCCTTATGAGAGGCTAGTTCCCTCTCTAGGGGAGATGGCATGTAAAACTCGAAAATAGTGCTTTAATTTTACTCGGTTTGTTGTTTTTAATGGATTATTGTGATTTGTTCTTGTGCGAATTGTTAAAGGCATGAATTGCGTTGTTTAACCAACTCTAGCAATACGTGTACTTAGGATTTTGAGTAAATGACTAATTACTCACTTGTTTGAACCCGGACCAAAAGAACAAAACTAGACTAGAGGTAAAGTACCTAACGGTGAAACCAAAGGTCTAGACGGGTATTTTCGATTATGTTGAATTGCTTGTGAGATGTACCTACCGGTGAATTGCAACTATTTAATAGAACCAAAACCTATAAATTAACCCGCAAATGTTTAGAAATTATAAAGACGTGAAACAAGTGAATTAAAGCCTAGTGGAAAGTAAGTCAAAGCCTCTAGAATTCTTGTTATTGAATTAAATCCTAGGATTTTATTATTTGTTTTATTTTCATCCAGTTTAGTTTAAAAAACCAACAAAGATTAATTCGTCTAGCTTAGTGAATTAGTAAGAACCGGTATTTTACGAGTTTGTCCCTGTGGATTCGACACCCCAATTACTACTTAACAAGATTGTATGCTTGCAACCAAATTAAATAATTTAGGATATTATTAGCTATAGGTGAAATATTCCAACAATCACTTGTAGAGAGGAAGCACATAGGTAGATAGAAGAAGAGAGGTCTCTCCATGCAAAGAAAGTATTCTCCGTACCGACAACAGAGAGAAAGCAGAGGGATCAGGGATAGGTATGGGATTTATATATGGCACCTCATCTCTAGTCTTTTATTCGTCTAATATTTTGTTTCCTGATATGTTTGTCTTTATATAGAATCTTTATCTTCGACCATTATTGTGAACTTTTATTTCATGTGTTTGATTATAAATTTGTATAGAAATCAATTCTTCTAACATATTATTTACGATTACAGAACAAGTTTAACGTGGCCTTTCTTTTTGACAGAGGCATCCCAAATAGGGATACTCGTACCCATTCATTAATTTATAGAAAGAAATTTACACAGGCACATAATCAGGCATCAACCAAAACTGTAATAACACCAACAAAAACGAAGGGAAAATGTTATAGAGATACCATTATTTATATATATTAAATGAGTTATTATGCATGTTAATAATTTTATTATGTATAATATTTCTATTATTTAATTTAAATATCTCAGCTGACCATGAGGTCCTTAAAGTACTCCTCATCAGTCTACTAAAAAAAACCTTATTTGCCAGTACCAATCTTATCAAATGAAAAGCCAATATCAGTCACCAAATGATAGCCGGATTTAACACAAAAAAACACGCAATAAACCATACCAGTACAGCATCAAGCCAGTTTATTACAATTCAGAACCCTTAAATCTCAAAATTAACACGCTGCCTTCCAAATTTTAGCACATGTAACATGTCATAATTATAGGTCCTAATACCTAATAAGTTTCCTTTTTGAGATGAAGAAGGAAGTTATGCCCCCAAAATTTAAATATCCGCATGGTACTTTCAATTCAGATTTAAAACCTACGATCTGTGACAAAAAGCGTGTTGCCTTTGTCAGTAATACCTAATAAGTTTCTTGTGTTCTAAAGTGGGAAGCTTCGATGTGAGTTGAAGTATCCTCTTGGTTTTTCTTGATTTTAATATAAACCAACTTGGTAAAATAAGAAAATCAAACAATCAGAAACAATTTGTTCTATACATTCCTTAATTGACAACAATACCAGTCCTGAACAAAACTAGCTGAATTTATGAAAGACCAGAAATTACACAGTCCAAACAGCCTATGATTTAAACCCAAACCTCAACGGTACAACTCTTGAGGAATCATAACTAACCTGTAAATAATGTAAAACTGAACCGTAATTTTGGAGGCCGCCATGCTGATGTTTAATCCCAAATCATATAGATACTTTAAAGAACAAATGACTAGGCAAGCCAACATTTCCTTTTCCTGTTAAGAACTTCTCGTCAAGTAGCTCAAGGTTTGGATAGTACGTTGTTCAGAGAGATTGTTTTCCATGTCTTTTTCTTTACGACTAGAAGAGGAAGAATGGGTAATTTGTAAATTCTTTTTTTGGCATGAACGTTTTATCGTGAATGAAATCATCTCATATTTTTACTTTAAAACATTGGGTATATATCCTTATCAATATTCTGCTCTTCCTTTGTAACTGTCACTTCCACTGTAAAAAAGTAAACCGTTAAATTTGTGCCAATTGCAGATACTAAGCAGCTTGCAACACGGAAAGTAAGAAACGAGCATAGATTTGTATGGCTTCAAATGGGCTTTCGAATGGTAATTTCAATGAAGATGGCAATAATGCCCTAGATGCTCCAGGTGCACCACAAACCTTTTTTGAATGTTACCAGACAATACCCCCAGCTTGTTCGAGTGACAACTTAAACCATAATGCCATAAGAAATCCTTGGATAAGCAATGGTACAAATACCCACGAGGTTAGTGATCTCACGTCCAATGCAGTAATTGATAACTTTGATAAAAAAGAATGGTGGATATCACACTTTGAGATAAGAGAAACGATGGATAAAATAAGTTTTCTTTCTATTAGAAACTCTTATAACTTTTTGCCTCTCACAACAACAGAATACAACTTCTTTTATAGTCTAAAACAAAAGAAAACTCTAAAAATTCGCATTAAAAACATAATATCAAACAACTTTTGTTTTAGGTGACCCCTTTCGACTAAAACAGTAATAACTCTCTGTAAAAAACTCCAAACGACTTGTAATTTGAACCATTTGAAATTAGACTTCAAGAGTTTTAAAACCATAGGTCATTTATAAAAAACAACTGTCATTTGCCCATAAGGAATTTGTTGTCGATGAAGATAAAAAATGGCTTCTATTGGGATGGAAAGGAGCGATCTTATTTGAGATGTCCACGTGGATATCTAATGAGCATGAGAGTGTTCACTGCAAGACTAAATAATAAGAGCAACGTAAACTTTGCTTTTTTATTTTTCTTTGTGAATGATTTGGTTGTACCATTTTCAACATTTTCCTTCTTTCTCTCCGATAATTTGAAGAAAGGACTTTATATTATTGTGCAAATGTACATGAATAAGTGTTACAAAGTTTATGTGTTGCTTCCATTTCAATTCATATCATTATTTTCTTTAGTAATTTCTATTTGGTCGCATAGGCATTACATCAAACACCTCATATGCAGAAAATAAAATACACTAACTCAGTGGCACCACCATAAGCTAGGAAGCAGGAAGGACATGAAAAGATCTCACCAAAAGAAGATACAAAACCAAGGTTGAAACAACAAGATCAGACCATACTACTGAAATGCAAACATATAATACGTTTGAACAACAAGATTAGATCGCATAGGTATTTCATCACAATTTTGGTTTGGTATTAATTTTTATTCAATTGAATATTCATAAAAGTTTTAATATTTTTTGAATTTAACTAATAATTTTGCACTGTATTTGTTTCATAAAACAAATCATGAAAAAGAATTATTTTATTTTTTTCTAATTAAAGAAAACTTTAGAGATCTTAAAATTTATGAACATTTGACTGAATAAAATTTTGAAAGTGTAATTTTTTATCATAACTTATAAGTATGATATTTCTCTTAATGTGATGTCTAGAGACTACGCGCCGTTACCTGATTTCTTTGTTTTTTGTTTTTACTATTTCTTTCTTGATGATGAATTTTTAAAACCTTTCGGCTAAATGAAAAAAAATAAAAAAAATAAGCTGGGGCATAATTTATTTTATTTTTTTTTAAATGATTAAAATATCGTGAGTTCAATATTTACATTTTATCTATTATCTATAAGATAAAATCAATAATAATCTATTTTGTTTGAATAATTAATATTTAAATATATTAAAATACGAACATCAAATTATCCATAAAAATTTAATTAATCGATCTCATAATGCTTAATTGCTTGAGGATAACCTTCGCCAAGCACATTTTATTTTTTATAACACTACACCAGAGACAGTCACACACAGATGTGCTCAAAATCTGATGCGCGGAAAAGCAAACAAATTCCAAATTCACAGCAACACACAGAGTTATGAAAATTTTATTTTTTGGATAAAAATGATATAAATGTCTTTTTACTATTTACGTTATTTAATCTCCAAAATAATGACATTATTTATAATTTAAAATAAATTAATTTGTTAAAATACTAAAGTAAATGAGTATGTTTGTATGATTTCAAAATAACTAAGTATAAAATGAAAGTTTAATGTACAACTATTAATACTTCTGGATATAATTGTTGAGAAGTATTAGTACTAGCATACAAAAAATATTAATACTAATTTGTTATAACTAATTTTCATATTTTTTATTTTCCTTAATTTCAGGTCAGTCAATATGAAAAATATTAATATTCTGATATGAAAGTATTAATACTCCAATGTCAATATGAAAATATTAATACTCTGATATGAAAGTATGAATACTCTGATATTAAAGTATTAAAACTCCGATATGAAAATATTAATATTTTAATACAAAATTATTAAAGATATTTTTCTCTATGTTGACATCTCTCATTTTTGCCCCCCAAATCCAGTTAAAATTTATTTATCCATAACTAACTCTCTTAAGTTTCATTTTTCCTTTTTTTCGAAATTTTCAATTATTTTCTCTTCCATGCTATTAATATTTCAATGTGTAATTATTAATAGTTCAATTTTTAAACTATTAATACTTCAATGTGCAACTATTAATATTTTAATATTTTATAATTGTACTTCTATTGACAAATATTAGTACTAACTTTTAAAAGAAATTAATTCCGACTTTAGAAAATATTAACACTTTAAATAATTCCGTCGAGAAGTATTAAGACTTAACCTGCAAGTCGGTAATTTAGATGGTTTGTTTTTTAAGTTGAAAATGTGTATTTCTTTAATAATTATTAACACTTTGCATTTCGTTTATAAACACTTTCATTCAGCAGTATTAATACTTAACTTCTAAGTGGGTAATTTAGATAGTTTGTTTTTGAAGTTAAAAATATGTATTTCTTTGATAACTATTAATACTTTATATTGTCTATAAATACTTTCGTTGTGCAATATTAATATTTAACCTGCAAGTTGGTAATTCAGATTGTTAGGGTGTTCCGTTCACAAGGAAGTAGATAGATCTAATCAAATTCAGGGGATTTGACTTGGGGAGAATTATCGTATCTCTAAATCAAATCCTAATTAAAGTTCATATTCGTATAGGAGAACTTGGTCTTTCTATTCTCGTTCACTTTTAGAAAATTATTACTATTTAGTAATGAAGGAGTTTAATATTCTCTATAGTTATTTTAAATAGCCAGTATAGTGACTTGTTTATATAAACTATAATGACTTTTATGTTCTTTGATTTAGAAGATTGTTAATGTCTGGTGATTGAGTAGTTTAGAAGATTGCTAATGTCCGGTGATTAAAGAATTTAGTATTTATTACAGTTATTTTGAATAGGTAGTATAATGATTTATCTATATGAACTATAATGATGTTTATGTTCATTGTTACTAATCCTTTGTACTTACACTATAATGATTTCTATAGTTAAAACATTAATCCTTTCTGTTAGTTATGATTTTATAGTATTAATTAGTTCATTGCTTCATATAGTGATATTTATAAGTAAGTATTAAGTCTTTAAATATGTGATATAAATTTGCTTATATAAAATATGAAGATTGACAAGAATTTTTTAGTTTAGTATTATGACTTCATTATTTAATGTATTTATAGTTTGTTAATTAAGTAATAAAACTTTCTATTTAGAGACATTATATTAACTTGGAAAGTTAGAAATATGTATTTTGTACTGTTTAAAAACGCATAATGAATTAAATACTTGATCTTTATTAATTAAATATTAAGACTTTTAGTTTATTATATTAATCGACGATCTAGTACATCAAGTATTAAGACTTTAGATATTTAATGGGTAGACTCGTTTAAGGAGGTATTAAGATTTTGTGATAGTGAAAGCAACAGAGGACTAACCAACTATTAAGACTCTAAGGTTTTTAAGAACGTAAAAATCTTAATACTTCCGGTCAAATTGGAGGATTTGACTGGGGGATTTTACTTGGGGGAATAATTATCATGTTCCATTTGAAAAGGGTACTGTTGGCAGTAATTAACCACAGCTTACAAAATGACTGATCAGGTATTATCTTTGGACCTGCAGCCATCTGAAAATGAAGTCTTAAGTGTCCTTTTTCTTCCTTTTCTTTTTTTTCAAATTTTACAATACGGTTTCAATCTGAAAAAATAGGTCCTGGAATTAAATTGCTCAGACCCATCTAGAATTGTCAATTAATAATTCGGTATAGACTCATATAGGCATTAGTTATCAAGATAGATCACGTTATAAATGCTAGCACTGGTGGCCATGTAAACCTAAAGAAACTTGATAAGGATATCACATCAACATTAGAAGTCAAGAGTCAAAATAGCTGGCTGATGAGGTTAACTTGCTGGAGCTTTCTTTTTCCTTTTTTTCTCTGAATTGTCAAAGTAACTGATTGGTGACTACCTTCTATTTAGCTCCTTCTGTTTTAGTTGATTTCTCCACACTTGATTCACACCACTTGCAGAGAGGAAGCACATAGGTAGATAGAAGAAGAAAGGTCTTTGCATGCAAAGAAAGTATTCTTCGTACTGAGAACAGAGAGAAAGCAGAGGGATCAGGGATAGGTATGTGATTAATTTTGTGATATACTATTATTGTGAGCTTTTATTTCATGTGTTTGATTACAAATTTGTATAGGAATTAATATATTCTTCTAACATATTGTTTACAATTATTGTGACCTTTATTTTTGAGAGAGGTATCCCTTCTATTCAATTATAGAAAGAAATTTCCACAGGTACATACTCAGGCATCAACCAAAACTGTAATTAGAGTAACAAAAACGAAATATTGTCCCACACCTCAGCTGATCATGAGGTCCTCAAACGAAATTTGCAATAGCAGACTTATCCAATGAAAAGCCAGTATCAGTCACACAATCTGAACAACCTAAGATTCAAACCAAACCTCAATGGTACAAATCTTAAAGAAAATTTACTAACCTGAAACGAATGTAATACCGAACCATATTTTTGGAGGCCGCCACGCCGGTGTGCAATCCCAAATCATATAGATACTTTATTAGTCAATTTACTATTTTATTTAAATTGAATAATAAAAATACTGTACAAAATAAATAATATATTAAAGTTATTAACATGGATAATGATTTATTAAGTAATCACATGAATGATCTCTAAAGTTCACAACTTTATCATTTTAGTCTTTGAATTTTGA
This sequence comes from x Bolboschoenoplectus mariqueter, assembly GCA_037678475.1. Classification (NCBI taxonomy): domain Eukaryota; kingdom Viridiplantae; phylum Streptophyta; class Magnoliopsida; order Poales; family Cyperaceae; genus x Bolboschoenoplectus; species x Bolboschoenoplectus mariqueter. The sequence goes on along the minus strand of CM075236.1, from coordinate 787,476 downwards.
AAATTATTAATTAATTTCTCAAAATCTTACTTGATTATCATTTTGGTCCTGAAAGTTTCAAAAACATCATTTTGGTACTTTAATTTTTTAATTTGTATCAAATTAATCCTATATTGAATATCCGTTGAAAAAAATTATAATTATACCTATCATAAAATCTTTTTTATATAAAGACTAATTTGGACATAATTATCAAACAATATAAATAATATGAAAAAAATATAATTATTCACGATATCAAATATCAATTAAATTAATACTAGAATTGATGTTTGTGTCATCATAAATTAATTAAAATAAAATTTACATTTATTTTTCATAAATATAATTGTAGTACCAATTTGGTACCAATTAAAAACTTGACAGGTGTAATTATCATTTTTTTAATGGATATTAAATCTAGAATCAATTTAGTATAAATTGAAAATTTGAAAAACTAAATTGATATCTTTAAAATTTTAAGGATCAAAATGATAACTAAGAGATACTTCAAGGACCAAATTAATAATTTTGAAATTTGAAGGACCAAAATGATAAAGAATTGATAATTTAGGGACTATTTGTGTAATTTACTCTATTTTATTTATATTAATAATAAAGTCGATATCGATGATGATATTAATGATGATATCTTTTAAATATTTCCCTTTACAAAAATCTAATGAATAGAGCGGAACGCTCTCTTCTATTAGTTGTGTCGACTACTTAACTATAATTAACCAATTTGAAAAAGTGTACTGTTGACAGTAATTAACCACAGCTTACAAAATACTGATCAGGTATTATCTTTGGACCTGCTGCCATCTGGAAAATACAGTTTTAACTTTCCATTTATTTTAATTTTTTTTTTCAAATTTTACAGTACGGTTTCCATCTCAAAGAATAGGTGCTGGCATTAAATTGCACAGATCCATCTAGAATTGTGGATTGCTTATTCTTTATAGACTCATATAGACATTAGTTATCAAGATAGATGAGGTGATAAATGCTAGCACTGCTGGCCATGTAAACCTAAACAAACTTGATAATGATATCACATCAACATTAGAAGTGAACAGTCAAATTAGAGGGCTGATGAGGTTTACTGGAGCTTTCTTTTTCTTTTTTTCTCCGAATTGTCAAAGTAACTAATTGATGACTACTTTGGATTTAGCTCCTTCTGTCTTAGTTGATTTCTACACACTTCATTCCCACCACCTGCAGGGAGGAAGCACATAGGTAGTTAGAAGAAGCGAGTTCTCTCCATGCAAAGAAAGTAATCTCCGTACTGAGAACAGAGAGAAAGCAGAGGGATCAGGCATAGGTATGAGATTTATATATGGCACCTCATCTCTAGTCCTTCATTCGTCTAATTTTGTTTCCAGATAGATTTGTCTTTATATAAAAATTTAATCTACAAACATTATTGTGAGCTTTTATTTCATGTGTTCGATTTCAAATTTGTATAGAACAAGTTTAACGTGGCCCTTATTTTTGACAGAGGTATCCCAGAAAGGGATACCTGTTCCCATTCATTTATAGAAAGAAATTTACACAGGTACATAATCAGGCATCAACCAAGACTGTAATAACAGCAACAAAAATGAAATAGGGAACTGATATACATATATACCATTATTGATACCGGCATTAATACCGATTTTATTGTTCATATTAAATAAGTTATTATTCTTATTATGTAATTTATTTGTACAGTACTTTTATTATACAATTGAAGTGAGTTATTATTCAGATTAGTAATATTCGAGTTGAATAATAAAATACCGTACAAAATATTTTCAACAATCAAATCGTTAACATTAATAATAACTCATTTTATATGAATAACAAAATCAGTATCGAAAACGGTATCAATAATGGTATCTCCCATATATTTTCCTAATATTATCCGCTACCCTCAGCTGATCATAAGTTCCTTAAATTATCCTTTATCAGTCTACTAAAAAAAACCTTATTTGCCAGTACCAGTCTTATCAAATGAAAAGCCAGTGTCAGTCACCAAATGATAGTCAGCTTTAACACAAGAAACACACAATAACCGTACCAGTACAGCAACAAACCAGTTTATAACAATTCAGACCCCTTAAGTCTCAAAATTAGCACTCAGCCTTCCAAATTTTAGCATATGTAACGTGTCATAATTACAGGCCCTAATACCTATTAAGTTTCATTTTTGAGATGAAGATGTGAGTTATGCCTTCCAACTTCCAAGTATTCACATGGGACTTCCAATTCGGATTTCGAACTACGATCTCTGAAAAAAGGCATATTGCCTTTGTCAATAATACCAAATAAATTTCTTGTGTTCTAGAGTGGCAAAACTTCAATGTGAGTCGAAGTATCCTCTTGGTCTGTCTTGATTTTAATATAAACCAACATGGTAAAATAAGAAAATAAAGCAATCAGAAACAATTTGTTCCATACTGACTAAAGACTTAATATTGGAATCTGACAGCTACATTCCTTAATTGACAACAATATCAGTCCTGAATAAAACTAGCTGAATTTATTCAAGACCTGAAATCACACAATCTAAACAGCCTATGAGTTAAACCCAAACCTCAATGGTACAACTCTTGAGGAAACTTTACTAACCTGAAATGAATGTATAATTGAACCGTAATTTTCGAGGCCGTCATGCCGATGTGTAATCCCAAATCATATAGAGTAGCTCAAGGTTTGGATAGTATGTTGTGCAGATAGATTGTTAATCATGTCCTTTTCGTTACAACTGGAAGAGAACAATTGGGTAATTTGTAAGCTCTTTTTTCGGCATGAACTTTTTATCGCAAATGAAATCATCGCCTATTTTTTCTTTAAAACTTTGGGCATATGTCCTTATCAATTTTCTACTCTTCCTTTCTAACTGTCACATCCACAGTGAAAGAATAAACGGTTAAATTTGGTGCTAATTGCAGTTACTGGGCAGTTTGCAACTTGGAAAGTAAGACTTCTACGATCATAGATTCATATGGCTTCAAAAGAGCTTTCGAATGGTAATTTCCATGAAGATGGCATTAATGTCCCAGAAGCTCCAAAAGCACCACAACCCGTTTCGGAATGTTACCAGACAATACCCCCAGCTTTTTCGAGTGACAACATAAACCATCATGCCATAAGAAATCCTTGGATAAGCAATAGTACAAATACCCAGGAGGTTAGTGATCTCACGTCCAATGCAGTAATCAACTATATAGGCCAAATTATGTTGGAAGAAAATATAGATGATGAGATAAGCATTTATCAAGAAGAGGCAGCTCTTCGAGAAACTGAGAAATCCTTCTATAATCTCCTTGGAAAGGAGTACCCTCTTTCACCTACCTTGAACGAACTCCATTCACCTCAAGATGATAATACAACAAATAGTAGTTCCAGCAATATTGCAGGAAGTATCAGGGAAAATGTTGTACCATCTGACAATAGAACTAAAACCCTCTCGATCAGTGCTGACCCTATATCTGCTTTATCTATGGAGAATCTGCCAGCCGCACAAGTTCAAAAAGGTGCCGAAGAAGCAATGAAGTTTCTTCCATCCTTCGAAAAGTTGTTTGTTGGTTCTGAGCCAAATAGAATCGAGTTTCATGAAGAACCCCAAAAGAACAGTGTCGGTGAGAACAAAGCAATATGTAGTAAAAAGTGTGCTCTTAATGATAGACAACAGTATCTATCAGAGGGGCGAGCTCGCAAGCAACAAGCACTTTCCTCAGATGAGCCGGCAAGGAATGAGAACTTGGATCAATTTCTCATTTCCCGTGGTACAAAATATGCGAAAGAGGTTATCACAGTACGTGAAATCATGAAACAAGAAGTGAAAAATAAGTCCCGAGAGCTTCATGCAGATGTAAGCAGTAAGATGGCATTAGGAAAGGAGGAAACTGGAGAGGGCTTGGTGGATCTTAATTCTCTCCTACTACGTTGTTCTGAAGCAGTTTCTGCCGATGACTACATTAGGGCCGGTGAACTCATCAAGCAAATAAGGAAACACTCATCCCCCAAGGGAGATTGCTCCCAGCGTATGGCATATTATTTGGCGGATGCACTTGAAGCACGCTTGCTTGGTACAGGAAGTGACATCTATCATGAAATAATGTCAAGGCAAGAAACTGTGACTGGTTATTTGAAAGCATACCGCGTTTATCATGCTATTTGCCCGTTTATGAGGGCATCGTATTACTTCTCTAACCAAACAATTCTTAATGTCTCAAAAAATGCCACCAAGGTTCATATAATTGACTTTGGAATCCAAATGGGGTTTCTGTGGTCATCTTTTTTTTAACGTCTCTCGAGCTTAGGAGGTACACCACCTAAAATCCGTATAACGGGCATAGAATTTCCACAGAAGGGTTTCCGTCCAGGCAAATTAGTTGAAGAGACAGGAAGGCGATTGTCAGAATATGCTGAGAGGTATAATATCCGTCTCGAGTATCAGGGTATAGCATGCAAATGGGAGAATATTAGAATAGAAGATCTTAAGATCGAAAAAGATGAGGTTTTAGTAGTAAATTGCATGTATCGACTTAGAAGCCTTGCCGATGAGACAATTAACATGAGCTGCCCTCGGGATAAAGTTCTAAGACTGATAAGGGAGATCAGACCACGTGTCTTTATTCACGGAATTCTTAATGGCTCTTACAGTACGCCATTCTTCACAACCCGGTTCAAGGAAGTTATATCCAGGTTTTCATCATTTCTTGATATGCTTGAGTCAAATATGCCTCGAGAGAGTGAGGCGAGGCTCCATTTAGAAAGGAATCTTATAAGTCCTGTTGCGATCAATGCCATAGCCTGTGAGGGTTCTGAAAGAGTGGAAAGAGTAGAGACATATAAGCAATGGCAAGCTAGGAATCTTCGTGCCGGTTTCGTGCAGCTTCCAGCGAACCCGGTGATCAAGAAACAGATAGAGATTACTGTGAGGAAGCTTTACCATAAGGAATTTGTTGTTGATGAAGATAAAAACTGGCTTCTATTGGGATGGAAGGGAGCGATCTTATTTGGATTGTCCACATGGATATCTAATGAGCATGGGAGTGTTCACTGCAAAACTAAATAATAAGAGCAACGTAAACTTAGCTTTTTTTTGTATTTTTCTTTGTGAATGATTTGGTTGTACCATTTTCAACATTTTCTTTCTTTCTCTCGGATAATTTGAAGAACGGACTTTACCATTATTATTTACCATTACAGAACAAGTTTAATGTGGCCTTTATTTTTGTGAGAGGTATCCCAAACAGGGATACCTGTTCCCATTCATTTATTGAAAGACATTTACATAGGTACATAGTCAGGCATCAACCAATACTGTAATAAAAGCAACAAAAAAATGGGAGCCTTATATCAAAATGTAATCTCCGAAAAATAAAGTTTTAAAAGTAACATTTTGGTACTTTCAGTTTTTAATTTGTATCAAATTAGTTCTATATTTAATATCCATTTAAAAAAATAATAATTATACCTATCATAGAAATTTTTTTAGTATTAAGACCAATTTAGATATAATTATTAAATAATATAAATAATATGAAAAAAATATAATTAGTTGTGTCAACTAGTTAACTATAATTAACCAAATCGAGAAGGGTACTGTTGACAGTAATTAATCACAGCTTACAAAATGACTGATCAGGTATTATTTTTGGACCTGCTGCCATCTGGAAAATGCAGCTTTGACTTTCCTTTTATTTTATTTTATTTTTTTTAATGTTACAACACGGTTTCATCTGAAAGAATAGGTACTGGAATTTAATTTCTCAGACCCATCTAGAATTGTCGACTGATAATTCGGTATAGACTCATATAGGCATTAATTATTAATATAGATCAGGTGATAAATGCTAGCACTGCTGTCCATGTAAACCTAAACAAGCTTGATAACGATATCACATCAGCATTAGAAGTCAAGCGTCAAAATAGAGGGCTGCTGAGGTTTACTGGAGTTTTCTTTTTTTCATTTTTTCTCCGAATTGTCAAAGTAACTAATTGGTGACTACCATGGATTTAGCTCCTTCTGTCTTAGTTGATCTCTACACACTTCATTCCCACCACAGAGGAAGCACATAGGTAGATAGAAGAAGAGAGGTCTTTCCATGCAAAGAAAGTATTTTCCGTACTGAGAACAGAGAGAAAAATAAAGGGATCAGGCATAGGTATGAGATTTATATATGGCACCTCATCTCTAGTCCTTCGTTCATAGGTATGACATTTATATATGGCATCTCATCTCTAGTCCTTCATTCGTCTAATTTTGTTTCCTGATATATTTGTCTTTATATAGAACTTTTATCTACAAACATTAGTGTGAGCTTTTAGTTCATGTGTTCGATTACAAATTTGTATAGAAATGATCAATTATTCTAACATATTATTTACCATTACAGAAAAAGTTTATCGTGGCCTTATTTTTGACAGAGGTATCCCAGACAGGGATACCTGTTCCCATTCATTTAAAGAAAGAAATTTACACAGGTACATAGACAGGCATCAACCAAAACTGTAGTAACAGCAACAAAAAACGAAATAGGGAACTAATATACATATACCATCATTGATACCGGCATTAATATCGACTTCATTATTCATATTAAATAAGTTATTATTCATTTAGCGACTTTATTATGTAATTTAATTGTACGGTACTTATATTATACAACTGAGGTGAGTTATTATTCAGATTAGTAATATTTGAGTTGAATAATAAAGTACCGTACAAAATAAATTGAACAACCAAATCGTTAACATGAATAATAACTTATTTTATATGAATAACAAAATCAGTATGGAATACGATATCAATAATGATATGTCCCATATATTTTCCTAATATTATCCGCTACACCTCAGCTGATGATCATAAGGTCCTTGAATTATCCCTCATCAGTCTACTAAAAAAAACCTTATTTGCCAGTACCAGTCAAATCAAATGAAAAGCCAGTGTCAGTCACCATATGATAGTCAGCTTTAACACAAGAAACGCACAATAACCGTACCAGTACAGCAACAAGCCAGTCTATAACAATTCAGACCCCTTAAATCTCAAAATTAGCATTCAGTCTTCCAAATTTTAGCATATGTAACATGTCATAATTACAGGCCCTAATACCTAGTAAGTTTCATTTTTGAGATGAAGATGTGAGTTATGCCTTCCAACTTCAAATATTCACATGGGACTTCCAATTTGGAATTCGATCCTATGATCTCTGACAAAAGGCGTATTGCCTTTGTCAGTAATACCTAATAAATTTCTTGTGTTCTAGAGTGGCAAAACTTCAATGTGAGTCGAAGTATCCTCTTGGTCTGTCTTGATTTTAAAATAAACCAACTTGGTAAAATAAGAAAATCAAACAATCAGAAACAATTTGTTCTATACTGACTAAAGACGTAATATTGGAATCTGACAGCTACATTCCTTAATTGACAACAATACCAGTCCTGAATAAAATTAGCTGAATTTATCCAAGACTTGAAATCACACAATCTAAACAGCCTATGGGTTCAACCCAAACCTCAATGGTACAACTCTTGAGGAAACTTTACAAACGTGAAATGAATGTAAAATTGAACAGTAATAACGGAGGCCGTCATGCCGATGTGTAATCCCAAATCATCTAGATACTTTTAAGAACAAATGACCAGACAAGCCAACATTTCCATTTCCCATTAAGAACTTCTCGTAGAGTAGCTCAAGGTTTGGATAGTATGTTGTGCAGAGAGATTGTTAATCATGTCCTTTTCGTTACAACTGGAAGAGAACAATTGGGTAATTTGTAAGCTCTTTTTTCGGCATGAACTTTTTATCGCAAATGAAATCATCTCATATTTGTAATCAATTTTCTACTCTTCCTTTGTAACTTTCACTTCCACAGTAAAAAAATAAACAGTTAAATTTGGTGCTAATTGCAGTTACTGGGCAGTTTGCAACTTGAAAAGTACGACTTCTACGATCATAGATTCATATGGCTTCAAAAGGGTTTTCGAATGGTACTTTCCATGAAGATGGCAATAATGTCCCAGAAGCTCCAAAAGCACCACAACCCGTTTCTGAATGTTACCAGACAATACCCCCAGCTTTTCCGAGTGACAACATAAACCATAACGCCATAAGAAATCCTTGGATAAGCAACGGTACAAATACCCAAGAGGTTAGTGATCTCACGTCCAATGCAGTAATCAACTACATAGGCCAGATTATGTTAGAAGAAAATATAGATGATGAGATAAGCATTTATCAAGAAGAGGCAGCTCTTCGAGAAACTGAGAAATCCTTCTATAATCTCCTTGGAAAGGAGTACCCTCTTTCACCTACCTTGAACGAATTCCATTCACCTCAAAATGATAATACAACAAATAGTAGTTCCAGCAACACTACAGAAAGTATCAGGGAAAACGTTTTACCATCTGACAATAGAACTAAAACCCTCTCGATGAGTGCTGACCCTATATCTGCTTTATCTTTGGCGAATCTCCCAGCCACACAAGTTCAAAAAGGTGCCGAAGAAGCAATGAAGTTTCTTCCATCCTTCGAAAAGTTGTTTGTTGGTTCAGAGCCAAATAGAATCGAGTTTCATGAAGAACCCCAAAAGAACAGCGTCGGTGAGAACAAAGCAATATTTAGTAAAAAGTGTGCTCTTAATGATAGACAACAGTATCTATCAGAGGGGCGAGCTCGCAAGCAACAAGCACTTTCCTCAGATGAGCCGGCAAGGAATGAGAACTTGGATCAATTTCTCATTTCCCGTGGTACAAAATATGTGAAAGAGGTTATCAGAGTACGTGAAACCATGAAACAAGAAATGAAAAAAGAGTCATGGGAGCCTGGGGCAGATGTAAGGTGTAAGATGGCATTAGGAAAGGAGGAAACCGAAGAGGGCTTGGTTGATCTTAATTCTCTCCTGCTACGTTGTTCTGAAGCAGTATCTGCTGATGACTACAGCAGGGCCTGTGAACTCATCAAGCAAATAAGGAAACACTCATCCCCCAAGGGAGATTGCTCCCAGCGTATGGCATATTATTTGGCGGATGCACTTGAAGCACGCTTGCTTGGTACAGGAAGTGACATCTATCATGAAATAATGTCAAGGCAAGAAAGTGTGACTGATTATTTGAAAGCATACCGCGTTTATCATGCTATTTGCCCGTTTATGAGGGCATCGTATTACTTCTCTAACCAAACAATTCTTAATGTCTCAATAAATGCCACCAAGGTTCATATAATTCACTTCGGAATCCAAATGGGGTTTATGTGGCCATCTTTCTTTGAACGTCTCTCAAGCTTAGGAAGTACGCCACCTAAAATCCGTATAACTGGCATAGAATTTCCACTGAAGGGTTTTCGTCCGGGCAAATTAGTCGAAGAGACGGGAAGGCGATTGTCAGAATATGCTGAGAGATATAATATCCGTCTCAAGTATCAAGGTATAGCATGCAAATGGGAGAATATTAGAATAGAAGATCTTAAGATCGAAAAAGATGAGGTTTTAGTAGTAAATTGCATGTATCGACTTAGAAGCGTTGCCGATGAGACAATTAACATGAGCTGCCCTCGGGATAAAGTTCTAAGAGTGATAAGGGAGATCAAACCACATGTCTTTATTCACGGAATTCTTAATGGCTCTTACAGTACGCCGTTCTTCACAACCCGATTCAAGGAAGTTATATCCAGGTTTTCATCTTTTCTTGATATGCTTGAGTCAAATATGCCTCGAGAGAGTGAGGCGAGGCTCCATTTAGAAAGGAATCATATTAGTCCAGTTGTGATTAATGCCATAGCCTGTGAGGGTTCTGAAAGAGTGGAAAGAGTAGAGACATATAAGCAATGGCAGGCTAGGAATCTTCGTGTCGGTTTTGTGCAGCTTCCTGTGAACCCAGTGATCAAGAAAAAAATAGGGAATATTGTGAGGAAGCTTTACCATAAGGAATTTGTTGTTGATGAAGATAAAAAATGGCTTCTATTGGGATGGAAAGGAGCGATCTTATTTGGGATGTCCACGTGGATACCTAATGAGAATGAGAGTGTTCACTGCAAGACTAAATAATAAGAGCAACGTAAACTTTGCTTTTTTATTTTTCTTTCTAAGTGATTTGGTTGTACCATTTTCAACATTTTCCTTCTTTCTCTCTGATAATTTGAAGAAAGGACTTTATATTATTGTACAAGTATACATGAATTAATTCTTACAATGTTTATGTCCTGCTTTAATTTCAATTCATATCATTATTTTCTTTAGGAATTTCTTCTTGTTTGCATAACCATTACATCAAACTCCTTATGCACAAAAAACTTACCGATCATTGGCACTCATTGGCATCACCATATTGCTGGATCGGAAGCAAGAGGGATATGAGAAGATCTCACCAATAGAAGAAACAAAACCAACGTTCGAATAACAAGATAAGATGGTACTAGTAAAATACAAACATATAATAAGTTTCAACAACTAGATCAGATCGCTTGGGCATTACATCACAATTTTCATTGATTTGGTATTAGTTTTTATTCAATTGAATGTCCATAAAAGTTTTATATTTTTTGAATTTAACTAATCAATTTGTACTATATTTGTTTCATAAAATAAATCATCAAAAATAATTATTTTATTTTTTTTCTAATTAAAAAAATCTTTAAAGATCTTAAATTTATAAAAATTTAGGCTTAATAAAATTATGAAAGTGTTATACTTTTTTTTTATCACAACTCTTCAATATGATACTTCTCTTGATGTGATGTCTAGAGATTCTACACTGTTACTTGATATTCTTTTTTTTTTGCTATTTCTTTTTCTTATAATGAATATTTAGAACCTTTCGTCTTAATAAAAAAATAAAAAAAATAAGTACGTGTATATTGTATTATATATTTTCTAAAAATGACTGAAAAAATCATGAGTACAACATTTAAACTTTATTCATCTTCTGTAAGATAAATCAACTAAGAACCTATTAATGACCTATTTTATTTGAATTAGTAATATTTATGTGTATTAAATTATACATAAAAATTTAATTAATCGGTCTCATAATGATTAATGGTTTGACGATAACAAACACATTCCATTTTTTTATCACACCGCACCCGACAGTCATACAAATGTGATCGAAATCCGATGCACCGAAAAACACATAAATTCCAAATTCACAGCAACACGCAAGGTTACCAATACACAGCTATACTTCAATCGCACGCGACATCAGAAAAGCCTCGACGCTTAAGCCGTGTGTTTGCATGTCAACCACATGTTTCGGAAGATAAGCAGAGATTTTTCTAGAAACTCTTTTTCGTCTGCTTCTGTAATCCTTCTTTCTTACCAAAAAACGTCGTCAAGTCATTGCATTCCAATTCCATAACGTGTTCAAGATTGATTCTGTTTCAACCCGCGGTACCAATTATATGTGTTGAGCAGCGATACAAACTTTGTGTACCTCTGGAGCTGGGTTTGGACACCCGACACGTGGCTGTTTTGTATAGGCGGATGCCTTGAGGAGGAAAATAGGTGTCCATAAAGAATGGGTCGCTGTATTATTGCTTTTCATTTTTATAGTTTGCTTATGACTTGTGTGCAGTCACAGCTAGACCTGTGTTGTAGAGACAACTAACAAGTGTAAGAGTAGAATTTTATATAGTATATTACAAAAGCCACATATTTTTAGCTTTTAAAAAAGAAGGCTGACGGATAGATATTATTATTGATAGATCCGATTTTGTTATTTAAATTAGATCAGTTATTATTCATGTTAATAATTTTATTATGCAACTTATTTATATAGTATTTTTATTATTCAATTTAGTATTTAAATTGAATAATAAAAATACTGTACAAAATAAGTTGCATATTAAAGTTATTAACATGAATAATAATTTATGAAGTAATTACATGAATGGACCCTAAAGTTCACTACTTTATCATTTTAGTCTTCGAATTTTGAAAATTATCAATTAATTTCTCAAAATATTACTTGATTACCATTTTGGTCCTTAAAGTTTCAAAAACATCATTTTGGTACTTTAAATTTTTAATTTATATCAAATTAGTCCTATATTTAATATCCGTTGAAAAAAATGATAATTATACGTATAATAGAATCTTTTTTATATAAAGACCAATTTAGACATAATTATCAAACAATATAAATAATATAAAAAATATAATTATTCATGATATCAAATATCAATTAAATTAATACTAGCATGTATGGTGTTGTCATCATAAATTAATTGAAATAAAATTTACATATATTTTTTCATAAATATAAATGTAGTACTAATTTGGTACAAATTAAAAACTTGATAGGTGGAATTATTATTTTTTTCAATGGATATTAAATGTAGAACCAATTTAGTATAAATTGAAAATTTGAAAAACTAAATAGATATCTTTAAAATTTTAAGGATCAAAATAATAACTAAGAAATTTTTTTTTGAAATTTGAAAGACCAAAATGATAAAGGACTGATAATTTAGAGCCTATTGGTGTAATTTACTCTATTTTATTTTATATTAATAATAAAATCAGTTTGGATGATGATATCTTTTAAATATTTCCCTTTAAAAAAATCTCATGAATAGAGCGGAACGCTCTCTTCTATTAGTTGTGTCGACTACTTAACTGTAATTAACCAATTTGAAAAGTGTACTGTTGACAGTAATTAACCACAGCATACAAAATGACTGATCAGGTATTATCTTTGGACCTGCTGCCATCTGGAAAATGCAGCTTTAACTTTCCTTTTATTTTTATTTTTATTCAATTTTTACGGTATGGTTTCCATCTCAAAGAATAGGTGCTGGCATTAAATTGCACAGATCCATCTAGAATTGTTGCTTGCTAATTCTTTATAGACTCATAAAGGCATTAGCTATCAAGATAGATCAGGTGATAAATGTAAGCAGTGCTGGCCATGTAAACCTAAACAAACTTGATAATGATATCACATCAACATTAGAAGTGAACAGTCAAATTAGAGGGCTGATGAGGTTTACTGGAGCTTCCTTTTTCCTTTTTTTCTCCGAATTGTCAAAGTAACTAATTGATGACTACTTTGGATTTAGCTCCTTCTGTCTTAATTGATTTCTCCACACTTCATTCCCACCACCTGCAGGGAGGAAGCACATAGGTAGGTAGAAGAAGCGAGGTCTCTCCATGCAAAGAAAGTAATCTCCGTACTGAGAACAGAGAGCAAGCAGAGGGATCAGGCATAGGTATGAGATTTATATATGGCACCTCATCTCTAGTCCTTCATTCGTCTAATTTTGTTTCCAGATAGATTTGTCTTTATAAAAAACTTTAATCTACAACCATTATTGTGAGCTTTTATTTCATGTGTTCGATTTCAAATTTGTATAGAATTGATCAATTATTCTAACATATTATTTACCATTAGAGAACAAGTTTAACGTGGCCCTTATTTTTGACAGAGGTATCCCAGAAAGGGATGCCTGTTCCCATTCATTTATAGAAAGAAATTTACACAGGTACATAATCAGGCATCAACCAAGACTGTAATAACAGCAACAAAAATGAAATAGGGAACTGATATACATATACCATTATTGATACCGGCATTAATACCGACTTTATTATTCATATTAAACACACAATAAATTTAAACCAGCACAGAATCAAGCCTGTTTATTACAATTCAGACCCCTTAATCTCAAAATTAGCACTCAGCCTTCCAAATTTTAGCATATGTAACACGTCACAATTACAGGCCCTAATACATAATAAGTTTCTTTTTTAAGAGGAATATGGGAGTTATGCCACCCGTCTTTAAATATCCACAAGATACTTTTAATTCGGGTTTTGAACCTACAACATCGGATGCAGAGGGAATTGACTTTGCCACTATCACCTGATCAGTTTCTTGTGTTCTAGAGTGACAAAACTTTTGTGTGAGTCGAAATATCCTCTTGCTCTGCCTTGTTTTGAATCTGAATTAAATTCTTGTGGTAGGAAAATCAAACAATCAGAAAGGATTTGTTCTATACTGATTGAAGACCTAGTATTTAGAGGCCACCACGCCGGTGTGCAATCCCAAATCATATAGATACTCTTTAAGACCAAATAACCAGACAAGCCAACATTTCCTTTTTTAGTTAAAAACTTCCTGTCAAGCAGCTCAGCGTTTGGATAAAGTAGTATGTTGTTAGAAAGATTGTTATTCATGTCCTTTTCTTTACAACTACAAGAGAAAGATTGGGGAATTTGCAAGTTGTTTTTTTAAATTGTACTTATTATCCCCAATACAATCATCTCATGTTTTTACCAATAGAACATTGGGTATATATCCTTTTTATATGGTCTATTCTTCCTTTGTAACTGTCTCTTCCACAGTAAGGAATTAAACAGTTAAATTTGTGCAAATTGCAGTTGCTGGGCAGTTTCCAATTTTCGAAGCACAGATTCTACTATTTGGTGCAAATTCTTTAATATCTTCATATGGCTTCAAAAGGGCTTTGGAATGGCAATTCCCAAGAAGATGAGAATAATATACCAGATACATTGAGTGCACAAGCCTTTTTTAAAAATTACCAGACAATACCTCTAGCTTTTTCGAGTAAGAACCTAGACCAGAATCCCACACCTAATCCTATGATAAGGAATGGTACAAATATCCAAGAGGTTTGTGATCTCACATCCAATGCAGTAATCAACTACATAGGCCAAATTATGTTAGAAGAAGATATAGATGATGAGGCAAGCATTTATCAAGATGAGGCAGCTCTTCGAGAAACTGAGAAATCCTTCTATGATCTCCTTCAGAAAGGGTGGCCTCTTTCATCTACCTTGATTGAATCCCATACACCTCAAAATGATAATACTACAAATAGTAACTTCAGTAATACTATAATAGGTATTTCAGAAAATGATGTGCCATCTGACAGTAAATCTGAACCCATATCGATCAGTGTGGACCATATATCTGCTTTATCTATGGAGAATCTTCTAGCCACACAAGTCCAAAAAGGTGCTGAGGAAGCGATGGAGTTTCTTCCAGCCCTTGAAAAGTTGTTTGTTGGTTTAGAGCCAAATAGAATAGAGTTTCATGAGGAACCCAAAAAGAACAATGTCAGTAAGAACAAAGCAATATGTTATGAGACCCATAGTAAAAAATGTGCTCCTAATAATAGAGAACCAGATCTATCAGAGGGACGAGCTCGCAAGCAACAAGCAATTTTCTCAGATGAGCCGGCAAAAACTGAGAACATGGATCAATTTCTCATTTCCCATGGTACAGAATATGCGAAAGAGGTTATTAAAGTACGTGAGACCATGAAACAAGAAATGAAAAAGGAGTCATGGGAGCCTCAGGCGGATGTATGGAGTAAGATGGCATTAGAAAAGGAGGAAACTGTAGAGTGCTTGGTGGATCTTAATTCTCTCCTACTACGCTGTTCTGAAGCAGTTTCTGCTGACGACTACAGTATGGCCTGTGAGCTCATCAAGCAAATAAGGAAACACTCAGCCCCCATGGGAGATTGCTCCCAGCGTATGGCATATTATTTGGTGGATGCACTTGAAGCACGCTTGCATGGTACTGGAAGTGATATCTACAATGAAACACTATCAAGGCAAGGAACTGCAATCGATTTTTTGAAAGCACACCGCCTTTATCATGCTGTTGCCCCATTTTTGAGGGCATCAAACTACTTCTCCAACCAAACAATTCTTAATGTCTCAAAAAATGCCACAAAGGTTCATATAATTGACTTTGGAATCCACATGGGATTTCTGTGGCCTTCTTTCTTTGAACGGCTCTCGAGCTTAGGAAGTACACCACCTAAAATCCGTATAACTGGCATTGAATTTCCAGAGAAGGGTTTTCGTCCAAACAAATTAGTTGAAGAGACAGGAAGGCGTTTGTCGGAATATGCTGAGAGATATAATATCCGTCTCAAGTATCAAGGTATTGCATCCAAATGGGAGAATATTAGAATAGAAGATCTTAACATTGAAAAAGATGAGGTTTTAGTGGTAAATTCCATGTATCGACTTAAAAGCCTTGCCGATGAGACGATTGACATGTGCTGCCCTCGGGATAAAGTTCTAAGAATGATAAGGGAGATCAAACCACATATCTTTATTCATGGAATTTTAAATGGCTCTTACAGTTCGCCATTCTTTACAACCCGGTTTAAGAATGTTTTGTCATGGTTTTCTTCATTTTTTGATATTTTCGAGTCAAATATGCCTCGAGAGAGTGAGACGAGGCTTCATATAGAAAGGAATCTTATAGGTCCAAAAGCACTTAATGCAATAGCTTGTGAGGGTTCTGAAAGAGTGGATAGACCAGAGACATATAGGCAATGGCAAGCTAGGAATCTTCGTGCCGATTTTGTGCAGCTGCCAGTGGACCCCGTGATCAAAAAAAAGATAGAGAATTTTGTGAGGCAACTTCATCATAAGGAATTTGTTGTTGATGAAGATAAAAAATGGCTTCTATTAGGTTGGAAAGGAGCGATTTTATTGGGGTTGTCGACATGGATACCGAATGAGCATGAGATTGTTCACTGCAAGACTAAATAATAAGAGCATGATAAACGTAGCTTTTATATTTTTCTTTGTGAATGGTTTGGATGTACAATTTCAGCATTTTCTTTCTTTTTCACCAATAATTTGAAGAATGGACTTGATATTATTGTACATTTCTATGAATGAATTGTTACAAAGTTTATGTGTTGCTTTAATTTCAAATCATCTCCTCATTTTCTTTAGTTATTTCTATTTGGTCGCATAGAAATTGCATCAAACACCTTATGCACACCAAGTAGAATACACAAGCGTACCGATCGTTTATATTCATTAGCACCACCATAATGCTGTATTGGAGATAAGAAGGTTATGAGAGGGTCTCACCAGAAAAGAAAGATACAAAGCAAGGTATGAACTGCGAACAACAAGATCTTACCGTACCAATGAGATTCCATCCCTCTCTTATTCTTCTTCCCTTTGACATGTGACTTGTGCGTGTGAACTGTGAACTGGATCAAAGGAGGGCTATGAGAGAGTGCTGGTTGCGAAAAGCCGAAGACAGATCCTCTCTCTCGCTCTCTCGCTCCATCAACAATTGAACTAACAAAGCCCAAAATGTGGTGTGGTTGGCTCAGTAGACCGTACTGATTCTACTAAAGTTGGGAAACCACCCGATGTTCTTGACATTCTTTTTACTTGGAAACATGATTAAAGGCCTCAAAAAGGGCTGCCTTGCTGATGTGATTTTTAAGTTAATTTTGACCATTGCATAAACCAAGAACATACCGGGAAAAACTGAATAAAATAAGATACACATATTTGGTAACAGATGTTATTGTTTGGACTGTGAAATATTAGATATTATTATCTATTTAAGCGAACGTCGATTCTATTGTTTGAACGTTGATTAAGCGAACGTTAATTATAAAAATAATCTCATCCTAAAACCTATCAATTAGTAGTTGACTGGTCAAATTAATAGTAACCATCTATAATTCTTTCGGTGTTCAGGAGACTGCCTATTTGTTTCTCCATATTTATTTTTTTGTTACAGAGGGAAAATAGGAGTTGGATCTGTGACACAATTTTTTGTCTGTCCCTGGCTCTTTAGGTCTTTGGGTTGTTTTTCAACGGTTATCAAAAAAATAGGTACATACTGAAATTTATGACCTTCAACAAAGGCAATACCTAATCTTAATCTAAATTTACTCAACATGATTCTCTTTTTTTTTTTTTTGATATAAGAGCTCCCGTTAATTTCGATATTTATTTTTTTTTAAATGTCTTTTATAGAACTTGAACTTACGTCTCTTCGTAAAAAAACGAATCATATCAGTATTGTACTAAGCCTGCGATTCGATTCTCTTCTTTTTCAATATTTAATTTCTTGATTATTCTAAAATCACAAAAACTCCAGACGCCAGACATAAAAAAATATTCTAGACCTACAAAATTAATTTCACCTCCAGATTACTGGAGTAGGTGTTCATAGCTCAACGCATTTGGGATACTGGAGTAGGTGTTATCCAGACTGTGTATATGGTGGTTCGAATCAATTTTCCAAGTCATGACATCATCAAGCATAAATAATGGAATGAGAGTCTGATTCAAAGTTGGACAAATTGAAAGCGTCTACGTCTTCTTTGGGTTAGATATTCTCCTTCTTTGGTAGCACCATATGATTTTGAAGAGAGGAAGCAGAGCAAGAGAGGTTTTCTTTATACAGATAGACGAGGGAGGTCTGTAACTCTGTTACCAAAACAGAGGAAGCAGAACAAGAGAGGTCCTTCAACACAGAAAGAGGTGTTCCTATACAGAGAGGTGTATAACTCTGTTCGCAGAACGGAGAAAGCAGAGCAAACAAAGGGGGAGAGGTATGGCATCTCATCTGAACTTTTTATTCTATTATGTTTTTGCTTTAAGTTCTTTATTTAATTAAGGATCTTTTCTCGTTCAATGTATAACTACGTACTTATTCACCTATGATTATCTTCAAAACATCTGATCTGATCAGGGAGCACATTCTGACTCCATTAGAATTCAATTTTCACTTTCAACCAATAGTAGCACAACCATATAACTGAAACAAAAAAGTAATGATCCTGAATGAACTAGAGCACAAGCTAAAGTGTTTTGTTAATATAAGCACAAGTAAGCCTAACACAAACAAGTAAATAACCAGACCAAAAACAACATGAATCTTGGTCAATTACAAATGATGAGCAGAATCTGATCCATGTATACCTAGGCCATATTTGGGGACAAGATGTGTAGCTTTTAACTTAGAAATTGTTGTCATGGTTATGCGCCCTATTTGAGCATGTTAGCATTATTACCCTTTTAGACAATAATAAACAAATATGAGTAGATAATCATTTTGTAAATTAGTGTTTCACAAAACAACTATTAAAAAGATAGATATCAAATTATCAATTGTACAATTATGACTTCTTTAAAATAAATATTAAATGTCCCAAAAGTTATGTATGGTTTTTTAGTTGTATTACATTTTTCTTTTCTAATCGCCTCATCTCCACTGAAAAATAGATTACCCCAGTGTAAATACCACCATGTAATTTTCTTGTATTTTAATAAAATCACAAAAAAAGACAACGCCTGTTTCCTCAACAAAAAAAAAGAAAGAAAAATAGATTATCAAGCACTTAATAGTTATTATCAATATTGCAGTTGTCACATAGTTAACTAGTGGAGGTTACCAGTTTCATATGGCTTCAGGAGTTCAAAAGCTCTCCAGCCAGATAGACGGGTACTGGCATGGAGATATCTATGATGATGGCAACAATGTCATATACACTGTGGACCAACCGGAACCCTTATTCGCATCTGACCTCACAACAACTCAAGCTTTTTCGACTGACAACCTAAATTACAATGTCACACAAAACTCTTTGACAAGGAATTACACAATTAGCCATGAGGTTTGTGGTCTCACATCCAGTGCGGTCATTAATTATATAAGTCAAATTCTATTAGAAGAAGATATAGATGATGAGACGAGCATTTATCAAGAAGAGGCAGCTCTACGAGATACTGAGAAATCCTTCTATGATATCCTCGGAGAAGATTACCCATCAGCTAGCTGGCCCCAGATCCACAGACCTCAAAACCCAAATAGTACAGAGAGTATCCGTTCGAGTAATACAACAAACAGTGTTTTGAGTTGTGACGTGCCATCTTACAACCAAGGTGAACCCCTCTTGATGAGAAATAGCCCCATTTCTGCTTTGTCGATGGAGAGCTTTGCAGCCATGCATATTGAAAAAGGTGTTCAAGAATCAATGAATTTTCTTCCAACCATCGGGAAACTATATACTGACTCGGAGTCAAACAGAATCAAGTTCCACCAAGAACCCAAAAACTGTTTCAGTGCAAACCCAGCAACTGGGTATCAATCTAGTGCTAAAATGAACTCTTTTAATAGAGAACAAGGTTTATCAGGGGCAACAGCTAGAAAGCAACGGGCTATTTTTTTGGATGAGCCAGCAAGAAATGAGAGATTTGATGAACTACTACTTTCACATGGCCGGGAATATTTTGAAGATGCCATCTCTCTACGAGAAATGTTACAAAAAGAAATGCAGAATAACTCAGGAGAGCATATAGAAGAGCTATCCGATAAAATGGCACTAGAAATGATGCAACACGAAAAGGGCTTGGTGGACCTTGAATCTCTTCTTATTAGTTGTGCTTCTGCAGTATCTGCTAACGATCACAACACGGCCTATGAACTCATTAAGAAAATACAGAAACACTCTACGCCGAAGGGAGATTGCTACCAACGGTTGGCATATTATTTTGTAGATGGCCTTGAGGCACGTTTGGCTGGTACAGGAAGTGACATCTATCACAAGCTAATGTCAAAGCAAGGATCTGCTGCCGATCTTTTGAATGCATTCCGCATTTACCATGCTGTTTGCCCTTACCCAAGAGCATCATACTTCTTCGCTAATGAAGCAATTCTTAATATTTCAAGAAATGCATCAAAGGTTCACATAATTGATTTTGGGATCGATTTCGGGTTCCAATGGCCATCACTCTTTGAACGTATCTCTAGTTTTGGTAGTACACGGCCTAAGATCCGGATAACTGGAATAGGCTTTCCAGATAAAGGTTTTCGCCCTGACAAAGGAGTTCAAGAGACGGGGCGACGGTTGTCCGAATATGCTCAACGATTTAACATTCGTTTCAAGTATCAGGGTATAGCATCAAAATTGGAAAATATTAGAATAGAAGATCTTAAGCTCGACAAAGAAGAGATTTTAATAGTGAATAGCTTATATTGCTTCAGAAACCTGGGCGATGAGATGATTAGTATGGACAGTGCTCGAGATAAAGTTCTGAGATTGATAAGGAAGATCAAACCTTGTGTTTTTATTCATGGAATTATTAATGCATCTTATAGTAATCCATTCTTTGCTACAAGGTTTAGAAGTGTTTTATCCAGCTTTTTCTCGTTTTTTGATATGTTCAACTCAACAATGCCCCGAGATAGCGAGGGAAGGCTACTTATAGAAAGGAATCTTGTGAGCCCAAATGCTATTAATGTAATAGCTTGTGAGGGTTCAGAGAGAGTGGAGAGGCCTGAGACATATAGGCGGTGGCAAGCTAGGAATCTTCGGGCCGGTTTCGTGCAGTTGTCGGTCGATTCACTGATCAAGAAAAAGATAGAGAGAATAGTTAGAGGGCTTTACCACAAAGAGTTCGTTGTTGATGAAAATAATAAATGGCTTCTTTTGGGGTGGAAAGGATCAATCGCATATGCATTGTCCACATGGAAACCGAAAGAGTATGAGAGCACTCACCGTAAAACTAAATGATTTTTTTTTTTTGCTATGATTGTAAAATTAAATGATAGTTGTAAAAATAGTCAATACTTTGAATTAAGAATTGGAACAAATAATACCATTTTTTTAAGAAGTTCTAGTTTTCTTCTCTTTTTTGTTTTTTGAAGAAACTTTTTTCTCTTTCTTATTGAACATTGTAGTTTCAAACACATCAATTTAATTATTAAAGTATCACTTTATTATCATTTTAATCATTAAAATTTCAAAGTTATCATTTAGATTCTTATATTTTTTTTAATTTGAATTCAAATGATAATGAGGTGATACTTTCAGGATTAAATTGTTATTTTTGAAATTTTTTGAATCAAAGTAGAAAATTAATGATACTTTAAGGATTTATATAATTTAGTCTATAGTTTTTATTGAAATGCTAGTAGCGCAATAAAAATATATATAAATACTACCTTGACTGCAAAAAAACTATCCAGCCGTATGCATTCTAGCTAGATTATCATCTGCAAGAACATATAGTGCAAAAACGGATAAATTATTGCATGCATCATTGCTGAAGCAGAATCAGATTTACTTTTTTCTTTTATTTTTTGTAGTTTTGATTACCTCATTATTCTTATGATAACAACCCATTTTTGTGGGCCTGTTGCTGAATTAGGCAGATAAGATAGCGCACTAATTCTGTCAGGGCACGCTAAATCTGACTAGCTGTTCTGAAAATGACACAGCATCAACATCAATAGTCAAGGGTACTGATTAAGAAAAAGGAAGTCGAGAATGAAGACTAGAGGCTGCTAGGCATTTAATAGTTGAAAATTTGAAATCAAAGAGAGTGAGGTGTAGAAGTTTTCTTGTGTAAGTAACGCGTGATCTGTGTCATAAAAGAGGTATTTGGTAGTTATGAGATTATATGGGGTGAAATTTTACGGATATGAAAATTCACAAATTAATTTATGGGAATCCATATCAATAGACGTGACTACAAAATGTTCACAATTATTGTTCCGTTGTATCATGAGAATTATGATGAGAAATTTTATATTTTATTTGAAAGATTTGTGCCAATATTAGTTATCTTGTTTATTATTACTAATATAATTTAAATAAAAATAATTATTTTTCTTTATTAGAAATATTTTAAAAAATTACAAAATTTTAGAAAACATCCCAAAAATAATGAAAAATAATTAAAAAGCTCATTAATTGTTTGTAATTTCTTAAAATATTTAACGAGAGAAAAATAATATTTTAATAAGAGAGAGGAGAAGGAGAAAGAGAGAGCTCAACCACACTTTTGAGAAAAAAAATTGAGTCCAATCAAATTATTTTTTTCTCATAAAATTGTAAGGAGATGGAAATGAATGAAGAAAAACAAACCCAATCTCATAACAAAAAATTTGGTGACCGAACAGCCCTTGGGATGGTCTACCTGTTGGTATCAAAATCCCACTCAATACCATGGAAAGATACCGAACAGGTCTTGAGCATATAAACAAACATATTTTAGTATAATTGGTTTTGAATTCCACATCATCAAATGAAAGAATTTGTCAAACTTGAAGTGGCAATCAATATGTTGAATGATTGATCATAACCATCATGTTGGAACTGAAAAGCAGAGAAGTCTTCTTATACAAAGGAAGTGTGTCCACAAAACAGAGAGAAAGCAGAGGAAGCCAAAAAGCTTCTGGTTTTTCCTTCTGTACCCCTATAAATTGACAACAAACCAACATGATTAGATTAACATATAACTTTATATGCATTTTTTTCAAGTCTTCAAAACTGATACAATCAAAACGGCATATGTTCCAAATCCAAATTGATTGGCATGAAACTTGATTGACAAAATTGTAATTATCTGAAATAAATACAATATTGAACTTGAATAAATTACTTGTCAAGTGTATCATTATAGGATTTATGTTAATAATATTTTTAGCTTGCATCCAACTTTTATAATACATCCAATTCTTACCATATATATTTTTGAAAAATATTATTCAAATTAAAAAATTAAGATTATAGACGTGTTCTTAATTATTTGGATAGGGCATATATTAAATTTAGGTCAATTTGAATATTTAGTCTTCCAACATATAACTTAAAATTTTTAACGGTAAAATTTTAATAAATTATATTATTTCAAATTTACTCAAAATTAATATATATTCTATCTAAATAATTAGAAATATATCTATAATTCTAATTTTTAATTTAAATAATAATTTTTAAAATATATATCGTAAGAATTGGATATATCATAAAGTCTAGTTTTCACTAGAAACACTTTGAAGTTAAATAATAAATATTGTTTCTTAGAGAGGCTGTAATTCATCCTCTTTTTTTTACAAGTAGCAGTGAACTTTATTGGAGAGTACTTTGTGGAGTAATTTTTTTATAAACCATTAAATATTCTTAAATTATTTACAGTAGAACTATACAGCCTTCTTTCTTTTCTACTCTTTCCTTTCTAATTGCCACTTCCAACAAGAACCTACACAGTTAAAATAGATGCAAATTATTATCCTATTTCCTTTCTCTTCTCTTTTATCATTTGTGCAAACTCTAATAAGCTTCTACCACCGGCTAATTCCAAAAAGATGGTCAAAATCACAGTTTAGTCGACAATTTTTTCACAAGTAGGTACAGTTTCAAACGGGCTATGGCCAAGAAACTTCCAGGAAAATGGAAACGATGTCCCGGAAACATGTATCCGCGAGGTCATGAAAGTAATATGACAAAATGAAATTTATCCTTTGAAACCTTGAACCATCAATTAATTCAATTATTTTGAATTCTTTGTGTTAATTAAGATTTTATAAGGTCAGTTCAATAGTACAATTGGCCGGCAATAGATACTTTTACTAGTTAATTGAGTAAGATTATATTGGAAATTTTGAAAATAGCATGATACAAAATCATACTCAGCCAGACCCCTCCAAATGTCATGTTTGGTGGAAGTTATTTGATGGTAGAGATTCGAGTATGATGCAACAAAAGAATTCATAAAAAAACTGAAAAATCAAAAGAAATTGAGATTGTTTAATTTTACCATGTAAAACCTAAAATTAGTACAATTTGCAGAATATAATGACAGAGCTGTTACATCAGAAAACACCTGCTCCCAGAGTTTGATATATTGTTCAAAAAAAAAAACTTCACATAGATTTTGCATACAATGAACTAAAAAAAATTGCCGGATTCACACCAATTTCGGTTTCCATGTCGATAGAGCATCAAATGCCCTCCCACTCCAACCTTGAATCATCCAGTTTCTATCTTCCTCAATAAAGAATATCCTGTTTTTGTAACCTTTGCTCATAATTTCATGGCATTCTTTCACAATGGCAGGATCCAACGGAATTTGTTCAAATCCGGCCCGCAAGTTTCTTTGATGCCACTGCTTGTAGGACTCTGGTTTCATTGTCCAATTTGAACCTTCACATGCTATAAGATTAAGGATGTCTCTGGAAATGAAATCTCTTTCCATGATTTGCCTCGTGTTGTTGTCCCGCGGGATCAAAATGTCAAGTATTTGAAACAATGCTGAGTACAATGACAACCCCTGCCTAAAGCGTGTGATGAAAAAAGGGCTGAAAGACCGGATATTCAAAACTCCTTCAATAAAAATATATGGTCTCATCTGATATATCAGATTGAGAACTCGGTCCCTTGGACTATCCAAGGAAACTGCTTCATCACCGACCTCCCTGAGGCGATACAAGCAATTTACTATTAACACCTCATCTTTCTTAATTTTCAAATCATCTAGAGAAATAGCCTCCCAATTTTTGGATGCTATTCCACGGTACTCAAATGGTACATCGAAACTCCTTGCGTAATCTTCCAACCTCTGACCAATTTCCTCTACTAATTCGGTCGGGCGAAATCCCGGGCGAGGGAAATCTATCCCAGTGATACGAAGCTTTAGGATTTTCCTACTCTGGTTGGACAACGCTTGGATAAGCGATGGCCACTGAAATCCAAATCCAATGCCGAAATCAACTATATGCAGCACTGATGCTTTCTTCGCCACATTTAGGATAGTTTGGTTAGCATAGTAGATTGAGGTTTTGGGGAAAGGGCATACAGTCATATGCAGTTGCGCAATTCTTAACACTTCAAATGTGGGAACCCGTTTTGCGGCAATTTGGCGCCAGACCTCACTTCCAGTTCCTGTCAAACGTGCTTCGAGTGCATCAGCAAATGAGAAGGCCATTCTTTGGGTCGCATCTCCTTTGAGTGATGATCGATTCCTTATCTCCATTAAAAGGCCTTCAGCCAATTGATGGTCACTAGCATATACCGCATGAGAACATTTGATGAGAAGATTTTCAACATCTTCTATTTCCCCATGAAAATTTTCAGAGCATATGCTTGTATTACTCTGACCACCTAGCTGTAAGTTGGAAAATTCTTGCATTAAGTTAACATGCTCAAGAAGCACTTTGTCAAAAGTTGCATTTCTTTGAGCTGTTTCGTCGGAATAAGAAACAGATATTTTCTGGTTTCTTCCTTCCAATTGATCCAAAGCGATATTTGTTTTCTTTTTACCCCTTGACCCAAATCTCATAAAATCCTTATCTTTGTCCTCTTCTCCACCATCCATATCAAATCTAAACAAACCATCATCTTGCTCAGATGCCAGAGCAGATGAGAGCTTCTTAGCTTGAAAATTCTGAATCAACTTATCGATACTTGGGACAAATTTCATTCCTTCTTCCACTCCTTTATTGAATTCAGAAGCTGGTATACTAATGAGATTATCAGAATTTTGATCTATGGATGTAGGATTTGTTTGCACCAGGTTCATTTCTACCTTATTCGCCATATACGGGTATTTCTGGCCAAGGATATCATAAAAAGGTTTTTCCATTTCAGACAGTGCAGATTCTTCATGGTGCAATGTATCCTTTCCTACCAGATCTTCTTCCAACAGTATCTGGCTTATGTAGCTCAAGGTTGCATCTAATGTAATATTTGAAGCGCCATCAGAGACAAGGATTGCATCTTTTTCTTGGAATGAAGTTTGCTTCTGTGATGTTCTCGTCATTTTTATTCCAGGCAAATGCCAAATTGATCTGCAAATAAATAATTAGGTAAATCTATCAAATTAAATGAAATGATTAAATAATACTATAGCAAAATGGGGGACATCTCACCTCACAAAAAACAAAAAAAAGGAGAATTTTCATTGAATAAAAATTAATTCTCAAACAAAATATTAGGAAATCATGGAAGTGATTTTGAAAAGAATGGTTGAGTATTGAAATTCATCCTTAAATATATATTTTTTTTAAAACCAGACAGGAAATTAAAAAAAATGAAATTAAGTTGTGGTCCTGATTGAGAAATCCAACCAGAAAGTATTGTATTTGGAAAGATTCAAACTCTAGATAACTTATTTTTATTCAAAGTCTAGGTAACTTCTTTTTTTTACTTCTTGTGTCAGAAGTAAATACTTGGAGATGGGCCATCTCTAATCTTGATTTTCTCAAATTTCCTTGTCACATTTCTTAAGAATTTAGTCTCAATTTCAATTTTGATTAAATAAAACAATTTGGAAACAAGAAAGGACATGTTCAGGACCAAATTATAACCAGACAGTACCAGAAGTTCACAAAATTTGGATACTAGATGGATCTAGAAAAAGTTAGAATCTATAATATCCAATATAAATCCATAATAATACAAGTATAATCAAGTTGTGTTGACCATATAATTCAGAAAGAGAAGAAAATTCTCAGAAGGCCTATGTAAATCTGTGAACCTATGATAATAAAATATATGTCATAGTACCTGATTCTCAGAGGAGGGAGAAAGAGATCCTTCTTTGTTTGAATGGAGTCTAGAAAGAAACTGTGGCGATTATGAGATAGGGATGAGGAGGTTTGTATATGGAGCTGATGTATAAATCATCTCTTTCCTCTGTTTTACTTTCTCCCCCAATACCAAGTCTCCATTTCCAAAGTCTCTTTTTTCCCTAAGTCCAGTGCTCCAGATTTCTTTTATTTTCTGAGTTTCTTGACATTTATGTAACAAGTTGTTATGAGAACAACATAATGACTCATTACACATTTATCTCTCTCTCTATGTATACACTCTCTTTTTTAGTAGAGTTGAAATCTTTTAATTAGACATTGAAGTCAGATCCAACTGTGTGAGATTCGCATTTTTTTAGTGAGCTGTATTATCCGATTATATTAAAATTCGTTTAAATAAATCTCATAAAAAAAATTTCTATAATTTATCGTTCGTACATTATATAATATAATACTATACAGACGAAAATCACAACCCAATTGCGTGTGTGGATGTTGTGTGCTTTTGACTGAGAGAATGCAATAAAGAAAGGAAGCAGCTTTGACCAAAGCTTGTGAATTGTGATTTGGAAAGGAGATGAATGTGATGATGTGACGTCGGAGGTAGGTAGAAAGAGAAAAAGGTGTCATTTTCAAGGTTGCGTTGACTGTTGACAACTAAAGATTGGAGCATTGTTTCCGTTAACAAAATTTGGAGCGTTTTCACACTTGAGAAGATGTGTGGAAGGCTCAAAAATGAATTAATTGCGTTCTTATTGTGATAACTACGGTTCAACAACTCTATTAACAGAGAAAATTTGAACAGAAATAATTTTTGTTGTTCCAAACATTTTAGTCACGAAATATATAGTTCACCACCCAATATGCAGAACGTATTATAACTTGCGCATGTTTTTAACATATATCTATCTTTCATAGTACATACAATAATAATGATATATATTTTTATAAAATATTATTTCAATTAAAAAATTATAATAATAATTGTATTTTGATTATTTAGATAAAGTACATATTAAATTTGAGTCTAGTTGAAATTTAATTGATCATTTATCATGAAATTGTTAAAAGTTCATCATTAAAAAAATTAAATTATTTAATTGTAGGCTCAATATTTTTCAAATTGATTCAAATTTGATATGTGCACTTTCCAAATAATTGATAACACATCTACAATTTTTTTTTTAATTTGAATGATATTTCACAAAAATATATACTATAAACATAGAGCAGAAACATGACAAAACTTAATATTAAATGACACTTAAAATTATTTATTTTTTACTTAATTTTGGTTTGTTCATATGCTTGCTTGACAAAACATAGCTCATGGATACACAATTTGACAAAGAGTTCACCTTGGCATCCCACTCAAGTTTGGTCCCTCCATTGTACATTTTTGTACATATATAGTTTTAAATTTTAACTATTTAAATGCTAACAATATTTAGTTAAAAATTAAGAACGAGTAGCTAATTATTAATTGAACAAATATACTTCTCAATCATATAACTTTTAAATTTTACAAAAATATGTAACCAAAAAAGTGACCTATGTGTTGTACAAACCTTAAATGCCTGCTCATCATTGCTTCTCAAATATTTTGTAAGCCTAGAAAAAATTAAACTCATTTAAGAATGTAACTTTTTTAAAACAATATTGCTTTCCATTCTCACACAAAAAAAAAGTATACATGATGTTGCTACCATACTCCCTGGGCTTTGTTGAATTCTTAAATTTTTTTCTTTATCGATAACAGTATTAACAATAATATCTCTCAAATTTTTTCCTTAATTTTTTTATGATGATTTCTATACCAAAACAGTTCGAATAGAACTGTTCAACACACATGCCACAGATAACATCTGAGCAATATTAATTTGGTATATTTATTTTTGGAAAAAGTGGTTAATCCATCAGTTTCATTTAAAAACTAAAATTGTTTTGAGTACCACACACCCTGATACTCTAGGGATATATATCTATTAAAAATAATTCTGCTATATTCTAGTAATATATACCCAGTATCAAACAAACATTCTAAATTCCAATTTGGTATATTATTACAAAAGCAATCCAAGAACAAACAAAGCAATGTTTGGTACAAACTTTTTGGTATTATCTACCTCATCAAATTATGGATTCTCATGTTAACTTCGGTTTCCATGCCGAGAAAGCATCGAAAGCCCTGCCATTCCAACCTTGAAGCAACCAGTTTCCATCTTCCTCAATAAAGAAAATCTTGTTTTTATAAAGTTTGCTCAAATATTCACGGCATTCTTTCACAATGGCAGGATCCAAGGGAATCTGTTCAAACCCGGCTCGCACGTTTCTTTGCTGCCACTGCTTGTAGGACTCCGGTTTCATTGTCCAATCCGAACCCTCACATGCTACAACATTAAGGATATCTCTGCCAAGTAACTCTGATTCTATCATTTGCCTCAGTTTGTTGTCCCGTGGAACCAAAATGTCAGATATTTCAAACAATGAAGAATAGAGTGTCAAGCTTTGCCGAAACCGTGTGGTGAAAAACGGACTAAAAGACTGAATAGTCAGAACTCCTTCAATAAAAATATGCGGTTTCATCTGGTATATTAGTTTGATAACTCTATCCCTGGGACTATCAAAGGAAACTGCTTCAACATCCCTAACCTCCCTAAGACGGTACATGCAATTAACTATCAGCAACTCTTCTTTTCTAATATTCAGGTCATCCAGGGAAATAGCCTCCCAATTTTTGGATGTTATCCCACGGTACTCAAATGGTACATTGAAACTTCTAGCATAATCCTCCAACCTCCGACCGGTTTCTTCTACCAATTCGGCTGGGCGAAAGCCTGGGCGAGGGAAATCTATTCCTGTGATGCGAAGTTTTATGGCATTTGTTTTCTGATTAGACAAGGCTTGGATTAGAGATGGCCATTGAAACCCAAATCCAATGCCAAAATCAACTATATGCAGCATTGACGCTTTCTCTGCCGCATTGAGTATTGTACGGTTAGAACAGCATATCGAAACTCTTGGGAAAGGACATGCAGTGATATATAGCTGTGCCAGTTTTGCAAATTCAGAGGTGGGAATCCGTTTTCCGTTAATTTTACGCCAGGCCTCACCTCCAGTTCCTGTCAACCGGGCCTCAAGTGCGTTGGCAAAAAGAAAGGCCATTCTTTGGATCCCATCTCCATCTAGAGAAGATCGATTCCTTATCTGCTTTATAAGTTCCTCAGCCAATTGATGGTCGTTAGCATATACTGCACTGGAACATCGGATTAAAAGATTTTTAAGATCGTCTACTTTCCCTTGATCATTCTCAGAGAAATTGTTTTCTTCCCTCAGAACAACTTCCTTTAATTTAGAAGCTACTTGCGTGTAATTATCATGTTCAAGGAGCAGTTGGTCCAACAAGGTATTTCTTATGGCTGTTTCTTCTGAGCAAAGCATACTTATTTTGCGGTTTCGTCCTTCTAAGTGATCCAAATTATCAATATTTGATTTCTTTTTACACCTTGATCGAAATCTCATAAAAGCATCATCTTCATCCTCCTCTTGCTCACGTGTCGAAGCAACAGAGAGGTCGTCTGCTCTAAAATTTACAATAAACTTATCGATGCTCGGAAGAAATTTCATTCCTTCTTCCTTTCCTTTATCAAACTCAGATGATGGTATAGTAACCAGGTTACCAGAACCGGATTGCTGTGACAAGTTGTGTACTACGAAACTAGGACATGTCTCGGGTTGCCCTAGAATTTCTGATTTATTCACGGTATGCAGATACTTTTTGCTGAGGATATCATAAAATGGTTTTTCGATTGCACGTACAGCTGACTCTTCATGAAATGAACTCTCCTTTTCCGCTACATCATCTTCCAATAGTATCTTGGTGATGTAGTTCAAGGTTGCATCCAAAGTGATATCAGAATGAGAATGCTCACTTGAAACAAGGCTCTTTTCATGGCCTTTTTCAGAGAGCATTTTTACTCCCGCGATGGTCTGCCTATCTGTTCGGCCAGACAAAAATGACATTGACCTGCCAACAAAATAAGAACATTTGTCAAATTGTATGAATGGGTTTAAAAATACTGAAGTGGATATCGCAAGAACTCTGAAATTTTTCTAATTTAATTTCAGCTGAAACAACAATTAAGTAATGAGCAAATTTAGAACCAAATTATAACTCCTATGATTTTGGTTACTAATTAGGAATAGAGGAAAATTACAAAGTAATGCATTATATATTCCAAGATATCTCATTTGACCATTTATATGTCTCTAAATACTCATAAATCATAAGTGTGTACCTCCTAGCCAAAAGCCAAATAACTTGCAAAATACCGGTACTTTGTGGGATGTCACAAATGCTAGAGCTAAGAATTGCGTTCAAACCAACTTCAGGCTTTTAATTATCTCTGGTACCTAAAATATCAGGCACAAAATTTATCTCAGTACCTAATATATTAGTCACAAAATTGTCACTGATTTAAATTCTGAAAGTCATTCACAAATGAAAAAAAAAAAGAACAATTTTTCAAGTTAAATTTCCTGCTTAACTTTTCTGGTATATTTTCCTTTTCTAGGTAGACAACTACTATATACAATAAAAAACTTATTATAAACATTCAATAAATTTTTCAATAATTACTTAATTTTATAAGCATAAAATCTCGATTTTTGGGCTAGATTTTTCCACTTGGGCAAAGAATTCTCCACAATACTGAAATTATTATAAAAAAAATAAAACTCTTGTTATAAATAGTTATAACACTTACTATAAAAAAAAAATGGATATTTATAATAAAATATGTGAACCGGGCGCACCATCTCTTTTGGTACCGGAAATTTTATGGAGAATTATTTGGATAATTCAGTTTGGATGACAATTAACAGGCCTAAAGAAATTAGCATAAATTATCTGTTCGGTTTCTCTATATATTATTCTAACAATTTCCAAGAAATAATAAAGTAGTTATCAATTTTCAGTCTTTTTCCCCCAAACATCACAAAGAGAAAAGTTCTCCCAAAAGAAAGAGCAAATGGAAATACCTACTAGAGAAATTTTCTCACAATTGATGATCTGATAATCTATGAAGGTCCTTTATATATCTTCTAAAAATACCTACTAGAGTAAAAGCAAAGGGAAGCACTACATCGAGAGAGACTCGAAAGTGAGAAACTTGGCAGTTGTGGCTAAGGTTTTGAAGAGAGAGAGAGAGAGAGAGAGAGAGAGTACCATACCTAAAAGGCTGGAGAAATTGATCTTTGTTGTATGAATTGGAGAGAGAGATTCTACAAAAATAGAGGAGATAGAGGAGATGCACTATTCTTTCAGAGGCAAAGCCTTCCCCCAAACCCAAGTATTTTGTTTTCTTTTCAAATTCTTTGTAACAGTGCACCAGTCAGCTTTGTCTTTCTCTTTCTACTTCATTTTTTAATTTTTCTTACTTCATTTTTTAATAATTATTTCTTTTTTTTTGTTTGAAAATTTTGACAGAACTCGATGAATTTCAGATTACGAGAGGATTACGGAAAAGAACAGAAAGTCAGAATAAAAAAAAAGATGTATGATAAATAAAGTAATGATCTGAGTTTCTATAACTAAAATGAGGCAAGTTGAAAACGGCTGTCAAGTGATTTTTTTTAATAATTATTTCAGGATCATCCTCAAATTTTCAACTTATGACAAGGTCGTTTCTCAATTTTTGATTTTAACAATCATCATCTGAATTATATAATTAGTGACAGTTATTCTCCCAACAACTAATTTATTATATAATTGTCAGTTCTAAATGCAAAAATGATAAAAAAAATACCCTTAGTTATATATATTTAATATATTTATTAGTTATCATATTTTATTTATAGAAAGTTAGTAAATGTTGGCACTTGATTATTTGTGCATCCAACAAAATTAAATAATACAAAGATGTCCGCCCAAGAAGTTGTTCTTCTAAAAAATGTTGGCGCTTGATTATTTAAAATAAGAATTTAAATTGCAAAACATCTTAGTATATTGATAAAATGATAATACTAAATATGTTTGCTATTTAAATTTTATAGCTTTTATTTTATTTTTTATATGAAAGCTATATTTTATAGATAATTAAAATAGATAAAATATTTTTTAATAAAATATTTTTTAATAAAATAGATGAGATATTTTTACTTATATAAAAAATAGAAAGCACTATGAAAATAAGAAATTATTATTACTTTAAAATCAATTTTAATAATCGCAAAGCATAACAATTCATAAAAAATATTTAAAACAAGAATAAATTTATCAAAGGCATTAGATCATTTTGTAGTGAAAACTAAAAATTATATAACAAATTAACTATCGAAGATAATTATTATTAATTAAATAGTTTAGTAGATGATTGTCAAAATTAAAAATTTAAGAATCAATTTGTGTCTTGTGAAATGTAAGTTTGGAGGCTTTCAAATCAAACCCATTATTTTGTGAACGAAGTTGCTGCGTAAATACCATCATAATTAAGTCACTACGTGATGTCACTTCCATGATACTTCATAGACCCTCTCATTTGCGTATCCGTATCGTGTCCATACACGTATCAGATAAACGTATCCGTATAGTGTCCATACACGTATCAGATAAGCGTATCCGTATAGTGTCCATACACGTACCAGATAAGCGTATCCGTATCGTGTCCATACACGTATCGGATAAATTTCATGTGTTTAAGTGCAGAATACGCTGACTTACTACATGATAGTAAACTATAAACAAATTCTGACAAGACAAGAAACGCGTAAATACGTGCGCTCTGAAAAATCAATCACATAGAATAAGTCTGAATTGTGTCAGTACGTCAAGTGATCGAGTTGCGCCTGTGCTAAAAAAAAAATAACATCCCCACGTATGAAATTAATCTCTTATCAATTCTCAAGATTCACACACGAAACAATTATCTCGCATCATCTCCGATTGCACGGTCATGAATTGAAAGACATTCGTTTCAAAAGAAATGAAGTCATATATAGAATTTCTCCATCAAGTATAATAGTATTTAATTTCCGATTGTACGGTCGTGAATTGAAAGGCGTTCATTTCAAAAGAAATGAAGTCATATATGGAATTTCTCCATCAAGTGTAATAGTATTTAATTTCAAAGATAATTGGTATTGGCTAATTGAGATTAGTAAGCACTAAGCAGTATCCACTGGTTAGACTTCTGCCTACTTCCCCTTTTATAATTTTAAAAAGGTGCGTGTCTGTGTTGCCAGATTAGCAACAGTTCGGTAAATTCATTTTACTTTTGTGCTAACAATTAGTCATTAAATAATTCTAATGATGCATCCGTTTTGATCTAAACCTTTGATTTAAAGTCAACAGATTTCTCCAGAAAATTCAAAAAAAAAAAGGTAAGATTGCATCTATTAGAATAATAATTAAAGTTTCCAGTCATAGTTTTGTGATTTGTAATATTATTAAAATAAATATTACAACAATACATACCGGCTCCGATGTATACTTTTATATTTTGTACTTTATATAAATATTGTATAGAGCAGAAACAACGATCCTCTGATTGAGAAGGAAAAAGAAAAAAAAACCACTAAAAGTCAAAACTTAAAATTGAAATTAAATTGATAAATATTAATCGTAGGTTTTTTATATTTTATAGTTTATATTTTATACTTTAAATAATATAATTAATTTAAAAATATAAAATTTGAGTCCGTTCCTTACCAAAAATAAAAGGAAAATCTCAATGGTGCAATTTAATCACAATAAAATTAATCTTTTAATTGTTCAACTCCATCTTACACAAAATGAACGTTGGTTTTATTAGCACAGAACAAAATGAAGTTTGGTTTTACTAGCATGATAAAATAAAGGCAATTTCAATTGATAATCTTTGATTGAATATTAAATAGCACTTAATTACATGAAATTTTAAAAATACAATTAATTTTTTATAGATTTTAAATTCATGCTCTTTGTTTAACATTTTTAATAGTTTTATATAATTATTAGGTAAGCACTTATATCGTCATTTTTTTAAGATTTTTTTAATACAATTATTAGACAAGAATTGAATAGAGCATATGTATAATATATGAAGGTAAAATTCAAATTTGCTAAATTTGAATTTTTGAAACTTACCCAAAGTGTATAAACGAATTGGATATAAATCTCATCGTCTCTTTTATATTGTAAATAAGATTTTTTTTTTCCTTTTTTCAAACTATATCTAAATCATGCCACTTATTCTCCTTAATTTTTATTTTCACCAAATATCTAAAATTTCTGAAATTTCAAGATAAATGTAAATAAATTGTTAATAAACTCAAAAGCATTCAGAATATTCCACCTCCCTCAAGAAATAGCAGGATAGAATAAGAAAGGACTAAAGTGTCAAAAATAAAAATTTAACCGTATATTTTAATCTCTATTTCACTTTTCTATAATTTTATTTTCATTCGGCTACTATTTTTCTCTATTTCATCCTTGCCGAACAAACCCGATAAGTTTAACTTATCGAATTAAATTGAAAACATAACAAACACGACCAACTCGACCCATTTGCATCTAAAAGCTTCCATCCTCCTTCCCATATCATAATCCTGTTTCAGCACTAACATGGACATTGATTATAGTTATAATTATGTGTTTTTTTTGGGTCTACACGCATTAGATTTTTTGCTCTTGTATATATAAATAATCTTTTAAGAGATTTTTGTATTTAATGTGCACATTTTTCATATAAATAAAAAACTAATACATATATAACTTTATATTTTTTTATAGAAAAAATAAGGAAAATGTTATAGAGATATCATTATAAATATCGTCATTGATACGAGTCTATTTTATTATGCATGTTAATCGATTTATTCTATATAATATTTTTATTATTTGACTTAAATAACATCAATATACATAATAACTCATTTAAGTTGCATAATGATAATATTGTACAAAATGAGTTTGTATAATAAAGTCATTAATATGTATAATAATTCATTTAAGTTGCATAATGATAATATTGTACAAAATGAGTTTGTATAATAAAGTCATTAATATGTATAATAATTCATTTAAGTTATATAATGATAATATTGTATAAAATGAGTTTGCATAATAAAGTCATTAATATGCATAATAACTCATTTAATGTGTATAATTAAGCCTGTATCGATAATGGTATCAACAACTGTATCTGTATATCAGCAAATATTTATATACTATATTTGTATACAAGATCGGTTTTGCATGTATGTGTACAATGCAACCCACTACAATGTTTGCTCCGTCTGCAAATATTCACTATTTCTAAGGGGAGCAGTGAGGTTTAACGTACATCGGATCAAATTTGATTTTATGGGCAATCTTTATCATTGGATCTCCAAATTAATATGATATTTTCACTTGATGAATGAAACCTTTGCACAAAAATCCTGTGAATTTTGTTTCCATCGGACGGTTAATTCATCCATCAAATATAAATTTAATCCAGTGAACATCACACTCCCTCACTTTCTTTCCATAGACCGTCATTAACAAAAATACTTAATAAACATATTAGGATTGTACACAAAAAAAAATATTTTGTGGTCGTGACTTTCCATCATCATGTATAATTGTCTCAAATAAAGCATCTCTATTACTGAAATTATATAAATTGAATTTATTTACTACATTATTAATTAATTTAATAATTGTTTACATATTAATTTTATAATATTTTCATCTATGTAATTCCTCCATTGACAAAAATTGGAGGTCGCCCCGCTAACACCTGTCTAGGAGTGTTCAATTTGGTTATTCAGTATTAACATAACCAAAGTTTTAT
This sequence comes from x Bolboschoenoplectus mariqueter, assembly GCA_037678475.1. NCBI lineage: Eukaryota > Viridiplantae > Streptophyta > Magnoliopsida > Poales > Cyperaceae > x Bolboschoenoplectus > x Bolboschoenoplectus mariqueter. The sequence continues at coordinate 750,559 of CM075236.1, read as the reverse complement.
AAAGAGAGGAAGATAATAAATTAATAATCCATGATACAAATTCTTGGAGTCGATGATAAGTCTTAATTGCATACACTTTTTGATAGGATTTGATCTCTAAAACGATATCATTTTACATAATTTTTAGATCATTTAGTCAAATTTTGCACCAAGTTCGAGATACTGCTATGTTCTGGTTTGATTTCAGGAGTTTGGAGCATTCGAGAGCAAAAAAGAAATGTTGAAGGCAAGGTAGAGCACAAATACAGCACTGGAAACTTGCTGGTGGAGTTTTGCACAATTATTGCGGGTCGCAGTAAATATTGCGGGTCGAAACTTCTCACGGCTAAGAAATAATTTTTCCTGCAAATTCGCTGACACCTTTTCGCCCCGATTTTGCGGGTCGCAAAATCGACCTTGTTTCGGATCTGAAAAGCCCAAAACAGGCCTGTTCGTTTGGGAAAGATATAAAAGGGTATGGGCTCGACTCCCAAGAAACCCTAGCCGCCCCCAGACCTCTCCTCACCTCTCTCCACGACTCTCCACATCTAGGTACTAATTTGGGACCAAGATTCGAAGGATTTTTGGGTTCCTTGAATAGATCTAGCGCGTGACTTGGAAAAGAAGAAGAAGAAGAAAACTACTCTTGCTTTGTTTTATCTCTCTATTCTCTCTCTTTTAAATTCTTATCTGTCGTTCTAGATATTCTTTTGAGATGATGTGTGCCTCTATGAGAGACTAATTCCCTCTCTAGGGGCGATGACATGTAAAACTCGAAACTAGTGCTTTAATTTTACTTGGTTTGTTGTTTTTAATTAATTATTGTGATTTGTTCTTTTGCGAATTGTTAAATGCATGAATTGTTTGTTTAACCAATTTTAGCAATACGTGTACTTATGATTTTGAGTAAATGACTAATCAATCACTTGCTTGAACTCGGATCAAGAGAACAAAACTAGGCTAGAGGTGAGGTACCTAACGGTGAATCCAAAGGTCTAGACGGGTATTTTTGGTTATGTTGAATTGCTTGTGAGAGGTACCTAACGGTGAATTACAACTAATTAATAAAACCAAAATCTATATATTAACCCGCACATGTTTAGAAAATATAAATACGCAAACCAAGTAAATTAAAGTCTAGTGGAAAGTAAGCCAAAACCCCCAGAATTCTTGTTATTGAATTAAATCCCAGGATTTTATTATTTGTTTTGTCTTCATCCGATTTAGTTTAGAAAACCAACAAAAATTAATTCGTCTAGCTTAGTGAACTAGTAAGAACCGGTACTTTACGAGTTTGTCCCTGTGGATTCGACACCCCAATTACTACTTAACAAGGTTGTACGCTTGCAACCGAATTAGGTAAATTTAGGGTATTATTAGCTATAGGTGAAATATCCCAACAGTCGATATTTTTAAAAGAAAAATTATTCTTATATCTCATATTATATTATGTATCCTTATCTGTATATTAAAAATATTTATATTAAATAATTAATTTATTTTATGTTAATTTATAAGTGTTTATAATTAGTATAAAAAATGTTTATTATTTCTTTCTTTCTTGAATGATTATTGAAAAATTCAAATTAAAAATTTTATTGTATAAGTAAAATATCTTGCAAAACTTATAATATCAGTAATATTAGATATAAACACTTTTGTCATTAAATATAAATATTTTTTGAAAAAAAATATGAACACATCTGGAGTACAAATAAGAGATGCGGTTAAGGGATAGAGTTATCACTCCTTTTTTAAAAAAATATAGACTATTAATATTTTAAATTTTAAGAATAAACTCTCTAACAACTTCCTATTCAATGCCTCTCAATAAAAAATATTTATATATCATATACAAAATAAATCAACTATTGATACCGGTCAAATGAAGTCTTTATCCTAACACACTAATTTTAAGTAGCATAATACATAATTATTAATAAAATTGCACTATAGATTGCTCTTAAGTTTATACATTCATGTTTTTTTTTTCTTTTTTTTCTCTTAAGAATTATGCGGATACATTATGCGACAGGATCTGTAGATAGTTTATTAAATGTGTATTCTTACATATAAACTCAAAATTTGTAAAATAAAGTACAGAACTAGATAACTATTCATGTATATATATGACAGGATTATGTCATACAAAGTTATTATATTTGTTATTTCATAAACAATGCATTGTGTAACAAATAAAATGGGGCCTCTCAACCATCTTGGTAACAAATAAATAAAAATGGGTTTAAATGGATATTTGATTTATATAAATGGTCTGAATGATGGGTAGATATATGGGCTTAAAGATATCTAAAACCCTCATACAGGCCATATATTAGCGGATATCTGGTTACTTAAATTTTCGAATATGAATAGTTATATATATTGTATCATCCGTATCAGTATTCATCAATTTCATATTTAGAACTGTATCTGCATGACCACAAATTTAATTAAGGTGTTTTTTGTTATATCTAGTAAATATTTTATGAACAACAAATTTTTTTCTTGATTTTTGTTGTGTTAGGTATATTCAATAATAATTAAACATTTTAATCTTGTTTTATTACAAATTTGTATGATTTAGCAAATTATTATAAAAATTGCAAGCAATTTTCTGCTTGCTCTAGATCACTGTCACATCTCCAATTTGATAATTTGATAAAAAAGAATTAACTAAAATTGACCTATTCTTTTAGTTACTTTGCAAGAAAATCTTGTGCTACATTTATTATTGCATTTGCAAATTTATATGCTAACTTTGGTGAACAAATTTATTTATTTATTTATTTATTTATTTATTTATTCAAGTATTTATTATTTATGTGTTATATTTATTGCAATTAATAGAGAAAATAAAACAATGTAGGGAGTACTAAAATATGCAATAAATTCATTTTGCAATAAATGTGCTTATTATACGCTGATGATGCTCTGTTTTTCTTCATACCGACAATCGCAGGTGCAAAAAAGTTACGGTTACTTCGAACATTCTTCCATGCTATCAGTGGGCTAAAGGTAAACATGAGCAAATTTAAGATCATAATAACATGTGAGGTTAAGTCCAGCATAGCATCAATCGCTCATGAATTACAATGTGAGGCGGGATCTTTCCCGATTAATTACCTCGGACTGCCGTTATCGGACAGAAATTTGAAAAAGGTTCATTACCTCCCAGTAATCAAAAGTGTGAAACAAAAAGTATCTGGCTGGAAGGCTAACCTTTTATCTAGAGGCGGAAGGCTGGTCTTACTGAATTCAGTGCTCACATCTCTACCAACATACTTCATGTCGTGCTTCTTACTTCCGAAATGGGTCATAAAAGAATTGGATAAGGTAAGAAGAAGCTTTTTTCTGGAAGGGATTGGGTGATGCACGGAACGGGTACGCGTTGGCTGTTTGGGACAGTGTGTGCAGGCCAAAGGAACTAGGTGGCCTTGGAATAAGAAATCTACAACTCACTAATTTTTCCTTATTGGCAAAATGGACATGGAGTGCAATACAACCCGCAAATGGGTATCTCTTCCAGATTCTGGCAGCATATGCCAACAGATACAGCATGGCGATAGTTACAACCCATTCACGACCTCAATATCAACTTTACAAGATTCCTCTATCGGAGTTTGTCTGAAATTCAATTCTGGAACGAAAATTGGGGCTTAGGCAGGCTTAAGCACCAATGGAAAGGGCTGTACAACTCGGTACTCAATCAGAATACTACTTTGAATCACAACATTCACGGCAACATGATCAGCCTACAGTTCAGTACAGAAATACCAGAGCACCTGCACCGGCAGCTACAAGCTTTACAATGGCTGATCAGTCAGCATATGCAAGGTTGGAACCTCCAAAATACAGAGGAGATACAATGGGTTGGGCCAGGAGGAAAATGCACATCAGCATCAGTGTACCGATTGCTGGTACAGGGGGTATCATGGGAAAATCATAAACTTATGGAAGTTAAATATACCACTCAGAATGAAAATATTCTTACGTTTGATGCTACATGAAAAAATCCTCACCATAGATAACATGATCAAGAGAGGGTGGCAATTGCCCAATGTGTGCATACTGTGTGTAGATGACGCAGAATCGTGTGACCATCTGTTCAACAGATGTACATACTTCGGTAGAGCGCTACTGGAACTGGAAAGGCACCAACAGTTGCATGCTGAAAAGGGTTGGAACCTGGTCATCGATGCCAGAGATCATCAAGCGGTGGCAGAGGTCAGAATATCAAACCTGGCAAGAGAGGTGCTTTCATTTCTACTGTTTGGGGTATGGAAAGAAAGATGTAACAGAACGTTCAGAAACAGGGCGCAAACACATACAAGATTGGTAGTACAAGTAATCCAGGACTGGTTGAACTGTTGAAAATAATCCAAGTCAGCAGCAAAGTGCATAAGAGATGCAGTTTCTAGAAGTTGTGGTTTAGTTGTAGGTTTATTTTTGTTAAGAGTTAATTATAAACTGTTTGTTAAATTTAGGCAGTACGTTTTCAGTTTAGATGTGTGCAGGGAGCAGTCTAGAAAGGATAGTTTCTATATTTAGTTTGTCATGTAGTGAGTTGGTTATACGCTAATTATAGCAGCGTTAGTGGGTTGGTTATTAGGGGTTAGTGGGTGCTAAATTCATAATATGCTCCATTTTAAATACTGCATCTGTTTCTGTTGATGAATTAATTAAGTTGAGTTAGAAAAATCCAGATTCTGTATTTTCTGTTTTTCTATTTCCAAAACTTCCAACAATTTTTGGTATCAGAGCCGAAGGTGAGAGATCAGGGCAGATCCGACCATGGCAGAGAACATGAGCATGTCGAATCCATCGATTCCGCTGTTCAAGGGAGACAACTACGAGTTCTGGAGCATCAAGATACGAACTTTGCTCAAGTCGCAAGGTCTATGGGAATTGGTGGAGAACGGAGCACCGACCACAGATCCCACACCAACAGAAACAACAAAGCGAGATGCGAAAGCGTTGTTCTTAATTCAACAAACCGTTGTTGACACGGTGTTCACAAAAATTGTAGCAGCGACATCGGCAAGGGAGGCATGGACAACCCTGAAAACCGCATTCCAGGGAAATTCGAAAGTTCTCGAGATAAGGCTACAAGGCTTGAGAAGAGATTTTGAGACGTTGAACATGAATCAAGGTGAATCTGTTCAAGCATTTCTCACAAGAGTCACATCCACCGTCAACCAAATCAAGAGTTGTGGCGAAGATCTTGCTGATAAGACCGTGGTTATGAAGGTGCTCCGCAGCCTTACCTCAAAATTCGACCATGTCGTGGCAGCAATCGAAGAGTCCAAGGACCTGTCCACATACTCTTTCGACGAGTTGATGGGTTCGCTGCAAGTCCATGAAGTACGACTTCTCAGATCTGAAGAGAAGGACGATTCTAAGGCTTTCCTCACCAGAGGCAACTCAAGTAGAGGAAGAGGTCGCAGCGGTAGAGGTCGCGGAAGAGGCACGAGCAGTGGAGACAACCGTCAACATCAACAAACAACAAAGAAGGATATCGAGTGCTATTATTGTCACAAGTTCGGTCATGTCAAGGCAGATTGCTACAAGAAGAAGAGGGAAGACGGACAAGGCAAGCAAGGCGTTGAATGCCACTATTGTCATAGAATCGGCCATGTGCAGGCTGATTGCTTCAAGAAGAAGCGTGAAGAAGAGCAAGCCAATGTTGCAGAGGAGAAAGGCAATGAGAAAGGCACCGAAACCATGCTCTTCATGACAAAAACTGACGAGAAATCAGACGTGAGTCAAGTTTGGTTCTTGGACAGCGGATGTTCTAACCACATGTCCGGTTACAAATATCTCTTCGAAGAATTGGACGAGTCATACAAGAAGCCTGTGAAACTCGGCAATGACAAACAAATACAAGTTGAAGGTATCGGCAAGGTGGCTGTCCAAACTGCAAACAATACAAGGTATCTACACAATGTATACTACATCCCGCAACTTTCACAAAATCTCCTAAGCATCGGGCAAATGATGGACAGCGGGTATGAGATCAAATTTGAAGGCAACACTTATAAAATTGAGGAATCATCAACAAAGCATGTGATGGCAACCATTCGGAAGACACAAAATAACTTGTTTCCGTTGGAAATAACAGAGGTTGATGATAGTGCACTTGCAATTATGGAACCTAATCAAAGCAGATTATGGCATCTAAGGTACGGGCATTTAAATATTAATGGTCTGAAATTACTAAACCAGAAAAATATGGTGATAGGACTATCAAAGATAGAGGTAGTCGGGTTATGCGAAGGCTGTGTACTTGGCAAACAATCAAAATTGCCATTTCCGAAAGATCAATCTCTCCGTGCAACCCGAGCACTTGAAGTGGTGCATACTGACCTATGTGGGCCCATGGAAACTACTTCAATGGGTGGGAGTAAATATTTCATGTTGTTCATTGATGATTTTAGTAGAATGACATGGGTATTCTTCATTACCTATAAGAGCAAAGCATTTAAGATATTCAAGAAGTTTAAAGCCATGACGGAAATGCAAACCGGCATGAAACTGAAAGCACTAAGATCAGATCGGGGTGGTAAGTATCAATCAACTGAATTCAAGAAATTTTGTGAACAAGAAGGCATCTTGTAGCAACTAACCACACCCTACACCCCTGAGCAAAACGGTGTAGCCGAGCGAAAGAACCGAACCGTTGTTGAGTTGGCAAGAAGCATGTTGAAATCAAGAGGCATACCGAATTCCTTTTGGGCAGAAGCCATAGCCACAGCAGTCTACATCCTCAACCTTTCACCGACAAAGGCAGTCATGAACAAAACTCCATATGAGGCGTGGTTCAGAAGGAAACCAACCGTGAGTCACTTACGAGTCTTTGGATGCGTTGCATACACTCTTATCAACTCGCACAACCGAAAGAAGTTGGATGCCAAATCTGAAAAGTGCATATTCATAGGGTATTGTATTCAATCGAAAGGATATCGACTCTACAACCCTGAAACAAAGAAGACAATTGTCAACCGCAATGTGATGTTCGACGAGAATACGAGTTGGAGATGGAATTCGGAAGGTGTTGAAGTACCGACTACTTTACAATATGAGGAGGATGAGGACAGCGAGCAGCCTCAATTCGAAACAAACCTAAACGAAGACATACCAACACCAACACGAGTTTATATAAGAAGAAGCAACCTACCGCCACAACAAAAGACCAAAACCTTACAAGAATTATATGCAACAACACAAGCGCTTTTGGTGGCTGATCCCGAGTGTTTTGAAGAAGCCGCTGGAAAGGAAGAATGGGTTACAGCTATGAAAGAAGAAATGCGAGCAATTGAGGAAAATAACACATGGGATTTAGTAGAACTGCCAAAGGATCACAAGGAAATAGGGGTCAAATGGGTCTACAAGACCAAGCTCGGTCCTGATGGGAAGGTGCTTAAATATAATGCAAGATTAGTTGTGAAAGGATATGCACAAAGGCAGGGAATTGATTACAATGAGACGTTCTCCCCTGTTGCGAGGTTTGAAACCGTTCGACTCTTGCTAGCACTAGCTGTCCAATTAAAGCAACTGATCTTTCAACTCGATGTTAAGTCTGCCTTCTTGAACGGAGAACTAATGGAAGAGGTGTATGTCGAGCAACCTGAAGGATTCAAAATCGAAGGCAAAGAAAACTGGGTGTATCGGCTCTATAAAGCACTTTATGGCTTGAAACAAGCCCCATGAGCGTGGTATAGCAAGGTAGATGCATGCTTTCAGACCTTGGGGTTCACGAGAAGCAAGAACGAGCCGAATCTCTACATCAAACATAACATAGGTCTGCTGGTCGTTTGTTTATATGTTGATGATATGATCTACTTCGGTACAGATCAAGGGATGGTTCAAACATTTAAAGAACAAATGATGCATATGTTCAAGATGACAGACTTGGGTGAGATGCATTACTTTCTAGGGCTAGAGATTGAGCAAGAAGAAGGTAATATGTTTATTTCTCAGAGGAAGTATGCCAAAGATCTAGTTGAAAAGTTCGGAATGAAAGGATGCAATCTCGTGCAAACACCATCTAATGTCAACGAAAAGCTCACAGCAGAGGATGGCACAGAACATATTGATGCAACACGATTCCGAAGTTTGGTTGGAGGCTTGATGTATTTAACACACACACGGCTCGACATCTCACACTCAGTTGGGGTCATTTCAAGGTTCATGCAAACACCGACCAAACAACACATGGGTGCAGCAAAAAGGATATTAAGGTATGTTGCAGGCACAACGAGCTATGGCCTGTGGTACAAATCTGTGGAGAATCCAAGTTTAATTGGGTATAGTGATAGCGATTGGGCAGGGAGCCTAGATGATAGAAGGAGCACATCCGGGCAAGTGTTCTTCTATGGTGACAATGCAATCTGTTGGAATTCAAAGAAGCAATCAACTGTTGCACTTTCCACAGCTGAAGCAGAGTACAATGCTGTGACTTCAGCTGCACGTCAAGGGGTCTGGCTTAGGCGCATGCTAGAAGAGTTAAATTGCAAGCAAAAAGGAGCAACCATAATATTATGCGACAACCAGTCAACGATAGCAATGAGCAAAAATCCAGTATTTCATAGTCGTACTAAGCATATTGATACAAAGCAACACTTCATCCGAGAGTTGGTTGAGCAAAAGGAAATCGAATTGCAGTATGTTAATACTAATGAACAAGTTGCAGATATCATGACCAAGTCTCTTGCAAGAGAGAAGTTTATTTGGTGTCGAAGAACGATGGATGTAGATGACTTTGGATTAAGGGGGAGTGTTGAAAATAATCCAAGTCAGCAGCAAAGTGCATAAGAGATGCAGTTTCTAGAAGTTGTGGTTTAGTTGTAGGTTTATTTTTGTTAAGAGTTAATTATAAACTGTTTGTTAAATTTAGGCAGTACGTTTTCAGTTTAGATGTGTGCAGGGAGCAGTCTAGAAAGGATAGTTTCTATATTTAGTTTGTCATGTAGTGAGTTGGTTATACGCTAGTTATAGCAGCGTTAGTGGGTTGGTTATTAGGGGTTAGTGGGTGCTAAATTCATAATATGCTCCATTTTAAATACTGCATCTGTTTCTGTTGATGAATTAATTAAGTTGAGTTAGAAAAATCCAGATTCTGTATTTTCTGTTTTTCTATTTCCAAAACTTCCAACATGAACTACGCAAGGAGCAACACAACATAAATTGGAATTTTGACGGGGGCAAACTCTTGCCAGTTGCTATTTTCTTTTTGTGAAGTGAGCAATGAATCAACATTTTGTTGAATATATGCTCCCATCAGTTTTTTTTTTCAGTTTTTTTGTTTTTTTTCTTTTCACCTTTTCGCATTTCCCTTTTCTTTTCTCTTTCGTTTCTTTCCAGTAAAATGTGCTTGTAATTTCAGTGCATTTTAATGAAAAAGGGGGGGATAAATAACCCTACCTTCGTTCAAAAAAAAAAATTTATACAACTTAAAATATGCATACAGCACATTTAGATTTAGAAAACTTACTTTAGTAATTAAAGATCATCAGTATGGACACAATATATATATATATATAATACTAGACTTCTTTTTGCTCACAAAAATGGGGGCAGAATGTTAGAAACAGGCCCCATTTGATTTAAGAATAGCAATAAAGCACATCTATATTTAATAATTGAATTAATTTTGGTAAGGATATATGCACAATAACTGAAGCGTCGTTTCTGACATATTTTCTATGACAAAGGCACAACTGCTGTTATTTAATCAAGAGCAATATAAGGTTGTGCATGCAACAAGAGAGGTGACTTCTTTCTTGTACTGAAACCAAAAGTCTCAGTCATGTCCAACTCTTCCGGCTTCATCCTGTGTGGAAGCTCCCAATCAAAATGGTACAGAAGGTTTGCCAATGCTAGCTCCAGAGTTGCTAATGCAAAGGACATGCCTGGACAACTCTTACGCCCCGCACCGAATGGGATTAGCTCAAGATGACTTCCATTGAAATGCACATCACTTTTGTCATCTATGAACCTCTCTGGTTTGAACTCCTCTGCATCTTTCCAATATTTTGAGTCCCTTCCTACCAGAAGGCAAAAAATAAATAATAAAAAACATATATTTATTTTCAGTTGTTACGTCACTAATATTGGTAACATTTGCTTTTTTCTAATTTCAGATATAGAAAAACTAGTTTATCAAAATTACCAATGGCCCATATGTTCACAATCACACTTGTCCCCTTTGGAATGTCATAGCCGAAGATTCTACATGTCTCTCGGCATTCCCGTGGTATAAACGGACCAGGAGGACGCAATCTCAGTGTTTCCTTTATAACAAGATGCAGGTAGTTCAGTTTGGGTAGATCTGACTCGGTTATGCATTCGCGTCCTTGGAGCTGTTGTCGAATCTCGGTTTGTGCCTTCTTCATCACTTTTGGATTTCTCATTCATTCAGCCATGGCCCAATCTAAAGTCACAAAAGTTGTGTCCGTGCCTGCGGTAATAAGATCCTAAAATTCGGACCACAATTAGGAAAAAGAAACTGAAATTTAGCTCAAAGAGAGAGATTAATATTGTAGTTTTTTTGTATCAGTGAACAATAAAAATAAAATTTATACATGCTGCCATTAAAAGTTTAAAAACACCGTTAAATTATGAGATCTCTTGAATGCTACTCATTTACATTTGCATACTAAATTTGTAGCTTTTACCAGGTATCCAGTCAGATCTTACTCATGGTTGACATGAACTAAACCATATGGACGGAACACGGTATGTTCTGTCAGCACCGTGTTCAGTCAGGTATGCATACGATACACAACTGATACGGACACAGTCAGGTTCAAGGACAACAGATTCATGTACCATTACCTTTGTATTTTTTATACCTTGCAATTATATCCTGTTTTGTTGGTAAGTTGTGTGTGATTGTTTTTTTTTTTCTTTTTTGAGGAAGGTGGAGGAAAATTTTGAGTATGCATAAGATTAATTTCACATGCATGTTCCAATTTAATTACGGTTTAATTAATTAAGAGAAATTATTCTGAGAAGACTCACAAGGATAACAGCTTTGATGATGTCTGTACTAAGCGAGTTGTTCTCTGAATCTTGATCATGTAGTTTCAGGAGAACTGTCAGCAAATCCTCCACCTCTCCATCTGCCTCCTCTCTATGTTCTCTTATTATACTGTCCAATAACTGATCAAAGGACCGATGGCACTTCACGGCCTGGCGCTTAGCTCCACTGATTAGGCTAGCAATAGAGGATGATGGAAACAAGTTAGCTAGATTGAACCCGGTGATGATGTCGAAAGCTTCTAGTATATCATTCAAAACCGCTTTTTTATTTTTGAACTTGCTTCCCATAATTGCCTGTAACACGACATCGTTTGTCAGGACCAGCAATCCTTCGCTGAGATTGACAATCCCGCTGTCGGAGGACGATGAGGAGGAGATCCATTGGATCAGGCTCTTGACCTCCTTTTCACGGATGAATCGGAAGGACTGGACCTGCTTGGAGCTAAGCAACTCCAAAACACATAGCTTGCGGAGCTGCCGCCAATGCTCACCGTATGGTGCAAAACCTATGTCCTTTGCATCATAGAACAAGATTTTCACAGTGGAAAACACAGGTCGAGCACAGAAGGCTAGGTCATGGGTTTTAAAGATCTCTGTGGCAGCCTCTTTTGAGGAGACTACTACGGTTGGGAGCTCTCCGAGTTGGAGAAACATGAGGTCGCCATATCGTTGAGACAAGCTGCGGAGTGCGTGGTGAGGATGGCCAGCACCGATGAGGTGGTGCATGCTTCCTATGATGGGGATGGTCCATGGGCCTGGAGGCAGTTTGTAATTGCGTTTCAGCGAGGTTGATTTCAATTTTAAGAAGAGGAGAAGAGGGAACAGTATGATAGATAGCAAAAGAAAATAGGAAACCATTTGATGTACTGGATTGATCAACAGGTATTGGGTTAATTAATTAGCTATTTAGTTAGTAAGACAGAAACCATATATATATATATATATATAGTTTAAGAATAACAGTAAGTTTAAAACAGTGGTGATAAGTCACATTTTTCTACGGAGAGATGTAAATTCAAATCTCATATAAAATATTTAAAAAAAAAGTAAATGTCGAATCTAACGGAATCCTTATTTCAAATATATATATATATATAGTTTAAGAAAGAAAAAGATAACTTTTGTAAAGATCACTTGGTTTTTGTGGACACTATAGAGCCAGAAATAAGAAGCAACTTCAATTTTCCACACCCCCTTTTGGATGTTTGTCAAGGTTGGCAACAGAAAAATATATTATCCGGATATAGACATGTATGTAATTTGTTGATTTGTTATAGAGCAAGCCATCCGGTTAGTAATCGTACTTTTCCAAAAGTGTACTTTTCAATCTAATTCAACAGGATTAATTTCAGTTTGAATCAGCAAACTATATATAAGCATTAAGCACCTATTAAAATTATGCAAAATTTCGCTTGCTGATATGTGCACTTACTTGTGCCATACATCATTTGGACTTTTTGGGCACTAAAAATCTAAAAAATATACTAGCAAATTAACAATCTTTCTCTGTGTCAGAAGTCAGAAAAAAAAAGGATTAATTGTTTATTGGGACTGGAAAGTCGCTTATGTTTCATTAATTATAATGCATTTTGACGTAACTAAATTACCATTCTATCACTTTCGACGAGCTAATTATTCAAAAATCAAAACAATATATTAATGCACGCATTATTAATTAACTCTTCTAAGACTTCTGACTCCCCAGATTTTGGTCCTCTAATTATTTTATCATTTAGAATAAAAGATAATGATCTCTTCAGTTGCAAAAACAAAAACAAAAAAAATACATCATTTCTAAAATGTCTCAGGCACAAACTTCCATGCAGTGCCTTTATATTTTTGAATTAAATATTTGTACTATTATAATATATTTTTAGTACCGAAAATGGACAATAAAATAATGGTTTGTTAAGAAGTTTAAGATCATAGTGCTTCCATGATTATATTTTTGTACTGTGTTTAAACTAGCAGTGTAAACAGCAGTGTAAACGGATCAGATAATAGTCAAATCGTATTTTTTTCATTTTTTTCATTTTCGGATGTAGATTCGGATACGGATACGGATCGGATATGAATATAAATATGAATATATTTTGGATATTAAATAATAATATCACACATATCATTAAAAAATAATTGCATGATATTTTTCCTGATAAAGTCACTAGTTAGAAAAGTTAAATATTAATTATAAAAATTAACCACTAGTTATCATTATATTATTAGTTAAATTGTATCAAAAAATTATAAAAAAATAAAACATGAGCCCAAATTGGGTCTAACATTAATTAGATTTGTAATCTACGTCAAAAACTCAATTGAAAGATATATAATGAGCTTTTAAAACGGATATCCGAATTTCAAAAAAAATCAGATTCGGATAATTATCTGAATTTATATCTGTATCCGATTCCAAATTGAGAACCATATCCGTATCCGTATCGGATAATATCTGTATCTGAATATCCTATTTCCTTATTTTCTAGATACGGATCTGAATAAAATTGGATAATATCCGATCCATTTATACCCCTAGTTTAAACTATTATAGCAGGTATTTATACTATAATGATATGCATTCATACTATTACAACGAATGTTTATATTAGCAAAGTGGGCAACAACAAAATTATTTTGTTCAAAAACGTAGGTTGATGTTTGTACTTCTAAAAATTGAGTGTTTATATTATTGAAACATGTATTTATACTAATTCATGAATTTCTGTACATAAACTCATATAATAATTGAATCTCTTGCAGATTAATTACGGATTTGCTAAATCTTATAAAAAAGGTAAAAATCATTTCAAGCTTTTGTTACAAAGTAAATGATGAAAAAACATAAGAGAGAAATCTGCTAAAATGAAAAAAAAATGGAAGAGAAATAAATGTGCTAGTTAAAAATGGAAGGGCAGAAAATTTGACAAAACACGGAAAGAAAAAAAAGGCGTAAGTCAAAACGCATGCAGGATTGATCTGAGGATAGAATTAGGGGAAAATGAATATTTCTCTCAAAACAAAAATGAGAAATTGAGCTATCCAAATCTGATCCGTTTACATCAAACAAATAAGACTGAAATTCTGATAAATATGGCGAGTTTAATTTCTGCCGTCCATAGAAAATCCTATTCAAACCACAAATTATTCCATCTCAAAAATTTAGTGACCTGTATGCAGAGCGAATGAGGTTTAAAAGTGCGAAGTACTAAAATTTATTAAAGTATTTAAATAAGATAAATTTATTGGCATCAGAAAAATTAATATAATTATGTTATCTTAGAAATTGAGGGAGGTAACTAATTTGAATTAGAAAATTAGAATGAATATTTGTACTTAAAAAACCAAAAGATATTATTGACAGCCCAAACTCCACCTAGAATAAGCATTTTAGTATAGAGATCTCAAACCGAAGGACAAAATACCAGACTATGATAAGCATTTTAGTATAATGTCTGTAATTATTTAAGATTTTAACAGTTAGATAGTGAGCAGTCCTAATAGATTCTTTTTTTTGTTTTGTTTTTGATAAAAGCGGGGATCTTAAACTGTAGGAATCACAAATTGCTAAGCCAACATTATGCATTATATTATATATTAAAGGCACAGAAAATCAGTCCCGTATCTTATTCTACACTATCGTTGGGGAGCTTTCCATTTTTCTCCAATTTTACACGCTTATTAAAGCATTTTTTTTCGTTTGGTCCGGATTGTGTGTTATGGCTACCATCTGATCAATTCATGTATCTACGCTTGATGAATTGCAACATAGACTAAACTGGTAAATAATTCACAGAAAACATGATTATCCATATATTTGCGGCATTAATTTTGTAATAACTTCCATGTTGAAGTCCGTATTTAGATATATACATGTTTATTGTACAAAAATTTTACAGGAATGGATTCATGTTTTTATTTCCCACCTATAAAGCGATCTCTCTCTTGATCTTTTGACACCAGCATGACAATCTTCTATTCTCTTGATCTACTGTAATGGCCGCTTGCCAGTCTCCCGTTGTGACCCCCTTCCCGGTGATGGCGGCCTTTCCTGTCCAGATTTTCTCTGGTGCACCCCCGGCCACATTGTTGAGAAATTCGTCATGGATCAGCCCATACCCTCTTATCTCTTTGCATTCACTATAGGTGAGATTGTCTACAGGGACATCAGCCCCAGAACCAAGGTCTGTGTGGGACCTACCATTGTTGAAGAGGATGCCAGGGAGTTTGCTGGCACGGAGGTGATGATCCGGGCTGGTGAGAAGCTCTCCGGGCCGTACGGTTGGGAGAGCTAGATTTGATCTGTTGGTGCTGCCCATGGAATTCTTATCATTTGCTGCGTTGTACCGTACAGCATAACGTATAGTCTGTCCGATCGTGTAGAGATTCGTGCAATGTAAATAAAAAAAAAATCCAGCTGCCGGGGCCCAAGTTGTGGCTCATGAGCTCGCTCACAACTGAATCAACAACATCATTACCAACAAGAAGGATTTCTGGCTAAATGAGGTTTGTGTTAATTCATGTTTGATTTTGAATATTTAATCTTTACATGCAAAATTAATTAAAAAGAAGTTAGTATATCATGGAATTGAATGAGTAGGGATTCACGACATATGCGACATGTTTACTGTGAGATCCCCTATGAAAAAGGTTACCAGTTCCTCTGACACATTGAACGCCAGATATTTATTGCCCTTATTCATGCCTTGATTAAAATACTTGTGTAAAAAAGAAGCTTCAAAGAATATAACATACAAGGTTGGATCCTGTGATTTTCTTTTGGTGGGCATGCATTCAGTATTCCTTCTTTCAATGTTGGATTGCAATCTAAATTATTTTTTTTTTAAAAGGAATGTTCATATCTATGTACAACTCACCAACCAGTCACAAAAGTGAAACACAAATGATATCAAAAAGGCAGACATCTATGTACAACTCGAAATAGTTCATTGGTACTCTCGACGACTCTATCAGGTTGTTTGTACTACTGCTTGTTTGTTGTAAGGTATGATACTCCAAAATTGTTTTTAATTTCATATATCCTTGTTTGATCTTTATAGTGGTCTGTTGATTTTCTCAACTATGGTAGTTACTGGTCTGGTCAGCTGCTGGGTTGTACTTGATTATATCCGAAATTGGTGATTCAACTATATAAACCTTCATTTGTGATTCATGCTTTTCTTTTTGGGGCTTCGTTATTTAACTTGCGTGGCTATACTAGATCATGTAATCTTAATAAAGATTCATAGAGTTGAATCTGATAATCTGTACTCAGTTTCAATACTGATATACTTAGGATTAGAATAGTAATACACATGAATTGGTCTATGATGCTTGTGTTTCAAATATGTTCCCTATTCCATATTGAGAGTGTGAACATAGTAAGACAGAAGAATTCATTTCTTTTATGGACTAATTTTGTAATTACAAGTTTAGCTTTCCTGTATAATGGAGTAATATGATTGATTTTTCAAACGATACAGAAGTTTTGTATGGTGAACTTTTAGAAAATTTTGACTAAAATGAAAGTTCACTATAGGGCGTTATAATCAAATTGTATTGAATTAAGCTTCATACACTCTCGGATGCATTGATTGAATATACAACATTAGAAATTAAGTCATGCACTTTTTATCAGACTGTATTGGTAGAAATATATTAGAGTGCATTTGAGAGAATTTGTTAGCGGCAGTCTACTGGTACAAACATCTTTTTAGCTTTAGTCGATTTCAAGTGGCTAGTGAAGAACCCTTATGTTTGTAATTTCAAAAGAAGATGCAAGATTTACTCAAATCTAAATTATTGTTAAGTTAGGAATTTGGGTGATTGCTTTACGTAACAATACCTTATTAGGTTATTTGGCCGATTCCATTAATCTTGAAGTGGTCTTGATATAAACTTAGGTTTAATTAGAATTAATAGCATGTTCGGTTTATTGAGCAAAATTAAAGCTTGCTTGACTTTTATTGCAAGGATTAATACTGAACAATGTCAAATTTCCAAGTCATATTTCATTTTTTTTAATAAGCACACATATGGTCCTGATATGAATGCATTCCTTTCTTAAATAACAAAATTTCAAAGGGCATTTTGGTCTTCTCAAACTCAAATTTATTTAATATAGTCTATCATTGAACTATTCCAACAAAATTTGTATTAAATAATATTTTGACTCTTCCGATAGTGTAAGATTAACAACTCTTCTGTGTACTCTTTGAATAGTACCATTCTATTTACTCTTTTTTCTTTTACAATTCAAATAGTACTTTTCTAGTATTATTCCTTAATTTGCCAAATAAGCTCATGAAATATAGTAATACTCTTTATAAAAATATTGATGTTTTCCAATGAAGTAATTGTTTTTTTATTATTTTATAAAAAAATAGCTTCTCCAAAAAAAATGTGATGTTAATTTTAAAAAAAAAATTATATACATGGGGTTGTTTTTCAGACCGTATCTCGAAGTATTTTGCAATTTTCAATATTAATTTTAAACTAACAATAATTTCTTACCTCATAGTGCATGCTATTTGTCATGTATAGATAAAAGTATTTATGTGCGTCTTGATTTAATGAGACTAAATATTTCCTGTAAATAAAATAAAACACAAAATAAATAAATGAAAACATTTTATTATTTGTGAACATTTAGTTAAAAGTGCCAACATTTTAAAAAAAAAATAAAAACACTAACTTCCTGCATTTAAAAAAGTTACAAATCATAAATCTTTTAAGTATAATACTATACTCATGAGGAGTATTTTGGTTATTTTGCATATAAAATTATTACTGTTGTTTTACACCCTTAGACACATTTCTCTTGCTAACTTGAACTAATAATAATATTGACTCTAAAAATTTTCACCACACAATAAAAAAAATTTTGTTAATGCTAAAATGTTTCTATCCTCGAATCATTTATTACAGATGCATACCAAAATCACTTGCTACCAATTTCATCAAAGAATTACACAATGGTCCACAATTTCATCAAACTCTTTAAAATTTGACAACAATGCGTTACACTTAAAACCGTGAAGTAAATAACTGAAACATACACACTAGAACACAAATGAGTAATAAAATTAAAATGTATGCAAACTAAAGCATATAATCATAATACGAATTAAAAACATCACGGGACATCGCACCTAGTACAGTACAAGAGGTTATAATATAGAGGAAAACCCAAAAGAAAAGTGTCAGAAAACTCTAATAACTAAAATCGACTCCACTAAATTTAAAAAAAAAACAATATATTTTCCACTGAACGTAACTACTTAAAGATACAACTGAACTATTACAAAAAATGACAAAACGCTCAAACATGCAATATCTAAAGAGCTGCAACAGTATTAGAAATAGTAATATCAAATCAGGCTAGGTTCTAGTTAGTTTGATTATGGGCCATTGTTGGGTCTCAGGTCGGGTTGGTTCTCACATACTTCCATTTTGGGACATCTTGAGTTTTGGATCATTTCGAGTCAGGTTAGTTAGGTTGAGTCAAGTCGGATTTTGATATGTGTTAGACTGAGTTAGGTTTATGGTAAATTTTTTTCTAGATTAGCTCGAGTCTCAGGTTGGGTCAGATTTTGCCACTTGTAGTGAGGAATCAGGATCAAGCTAGCTAGCTATGCTTTCCATGTCGACATAGCATGAGATGTCCTCCCATTCCAACCTAGAAGTAACCAGTTTTTATCTTCCTCAATAAAGAATATGTTATTATTATAAATTTTTTTCATATTCTCCTTGCATTCTTTCAGTATAATAGGATCCAATGGAATCTGTTTGAGCCCAGCCCGTAAGTTTCTCAGGTGCCACTGCTTGTACGTCTCCGGTTTCACAATCCAATCTGACCCCTCACATGCAAACACGTTAAGGATGTCACGAGCAAGAATATTTCTTTCTGCAAATTGCCTTTGCTTGTTGTCCCGCGGAATCAAAGCGTCGAGAAACTCGAACAATGCCGAGTAAAGTGTCAAACCCTGTTTAAAGCGTGAGATGAAGAAGGGACTAAAGGCCCCGATACTCAAAATTCCTTCAATGAATACATATGGTCTAATCCTCCTTATAAGATCGAGAACACGATTTCTCGGACTATCCAAGGAAACTGCTTCGTCCCCAACCTCCCTAAAACGAAACAAGGAATTAACTATTAGCACCTCATCTTCTTCAATTTTCAGATCATCCACAGAAACATCCTCCCATTTTGATGCTATCGCATGGTACTGAAAAGGAACACCAAAACTCTCAGCATAAGCTTCCAGCCTTTGGCCAGTTTCTTGTATTAGTTCGGCTGGGCGAAATCCAGGCCGAGGGAAATCTATACCGGTGATCTGAAGTTTTTTGGATTTACAATTCTTATCTTTAGATAAAGCCTGTATTAGAGATGGCCACTGAAATCCAAATCCGATGCCAAAATCAATTATATGCAACTTCGACGCTTTCACTGCCACTTTAAAGATAGTTTGGTTGGCATAGTACATTGAACTTCTTGCAAACGGACAAACAGTGATGTATATCCTGGCAACTTTTAAATATTCAGAGGCGGGAATCCGTTTTGAAACAATTCGGCGCCATGCTTCACTTCCAGTGCCATTCAATCGAGCCTCCAGTGCATCAGCAAACACATAGGCCATCCTTTGGGTCCCATCTCCATCCAGAGAAGAAAGTTTTCTTACCTGATTTATTAGACCTTCAGCTAATTGACGGTCATTGGTATATACCGCCTGAGAACATTCAATTAGAAGAGATCTAACATCAGCAATTCCCACCTGACCTTTTTCATAGTATTTGCTTGTTTTATTTTGAAGGCTTTCCTGTAAATTAGCAACCTCTGTGTAATTATTGCAATCTAGGAGCACTTCGTCAAACATTTCATTTCTGGGTGGTTCTTCAGAATAAGACATTGATATTTTATGGTTCCGCCCCTCTAAAAGATCCAAATCAACGTCTGATTTATTTTTACCCATGGACCCACATCCCAATAAATCCTCATTGTTTTCATCACCATCTAGATCTGAATTGTGCTTAACCAAACCATCTTCCTCAGGTACCAAAGGAAGAGAGAGCTTTTTCGCTTCCATACTGAGAACCAGCTTATCTATTCTTGGAAGAAACCTAATTCCTTCTTCCACTCCTTTATTGAATTCAGAAGAAGACAGTATTCCAAAATTAGAACCAGGTTGATCTTGAAAATGATAATCAGTGGAACTAGGGCCTGATTTTGTATGATTAGAAAATTGTGGGTTTTCCACTGAGGAATGGTACTTTTGGTCAAGGATATCATAGAAAGGTTTTTCCATGGCATAAAGAGCAGCATTATTGGCATACAAAATATCTTTTTCATCTATACCTTCTTCTAACAGTATCTGGTTTAAGTAGCTTAAGGTTGCATCCAGTGTGGCATCAGGAGATCCATCCGAGACATGTTTGTTATTTGGATCATTTGTAGGGATTACTTCCCAACTTTCTTCCTGGGGTAAAATTTGTTGGTATGAATTTCTCTTCATCTATTCAATCTGAGAAAAAACAAAAACCTGCATATGTATAAATTGAGTTTCCGAGTAAGCCAATGACAAGTTCAGTTACAAAATGGATCATAGAACACACAACTGAACTTGCAAAACTTCAATTGAAAAGTATGCCTGAGGAAAAAAGAAAAGTTGCTGGTATCTGATGTCATTTGACTAATTAAATATTGAACCATTGCAGAGAGGAGAATTGAATTTCTAATCTAATCAACATCTCCAAATTGTGAGCATCCGGCCACTCACATGCCTCTTTCAGTTGCTACAAAATTTTAAAGGTCCAAGAATCAACATATTTTAAGCAATGATAGATACCTCAGTAGTTGGAAATTTATATCCCCCCTTCCAATCAGGCGTCAAATATTTCGCAATCAAAAATTGTGACACTACAATCGACAGTATGCTAGATTTGTGGTTCAGACCGATTGGCCTGTCATTGAAAAATCAAAAGAGCAAAGGGACTTTAAACAAGGCTCCTTAATTATCCCCTAAACAAACGCCTAGCGGATTGAAAAAAAGGTACTGAAATCAAAAGAGAACGAAGAAAGAAAGAAAGCACCATACCATACCACACCTCGAAAGTAGAAGCGATCTTTACTTTAGTTTAGTTTCGCTGATTGATTGAATGAGATGAAGCACGGAGGTGGAGATGGAGATGCCTCTAGGCTCTTCTAGTAGCGACCGTATTATCTCTGCGTTATTCCTCTTTGTTTCCAGATTGTTCCAAGAGAAGTTACTCATGAAAGAAATTTTCAGTGACGAGGCGAGTCAACTATGGCTGACAGTGGCTCAAATCTTTTTTTGTTTTTTTATGCAAAATGTTATGGAAATATCATTATTGATACATTCATCGACACGAATTTATTTATATACACTAAATTAGTTATTATGCATGTTAATAATTTTATTGTATATAGTATTTTTATTATTTAACTTAAATATCATTAATATGTATAATAATTCATTTAAATTACATAATGATAATAATATGTAAAATGAATTTACATAATAAAGCAATTAATATGCATTATAATTCATTTAATTTGTATATTAATAATATTGTATAAAATGAGTTTGCATAATAAAATCATTAATATGCATAATAACTTATTTAATGTGTATAATTAAGTTCATATTGATGACAGTATCAATAAACATATTTGTGTATCAGCTCCCTTTTTCCCTTTTTTTTATTGGTGGAATGTTGCTTTCCGCCCCCACCTTTTTAAGTTATTATATACACATTTGAACCTTTTCTTGGCAGCCAATAAAAATTCTTTCTTTTTATCATAAAAAAAGATTCTTTCTTTTAATCATAAAAAAAATTTATTTCTTTTTATCATAAAAAAGAATTTCTTTCTTTTTGTATCATATCCAACTTTCGGCAAATGGGGTAAGAATTAAGTCACATATTTAGTTTTATTTTGTTGATATTTGACCAACAAGCAGAGTAAAACAAAAAAAAAAGATAATATTAAAGAAGTAAAAATGAGTATAAAACATTAAAATGTCTCCAAGAATTCTGTATTAGATTGTGAGAAATGTATAGTAATAGATTGTTATGAACATAATTATTCATGAATTAAAAATAAAATGTCTCACTGATACGCAAACTGACATTTGCTATTATAAAAGTTGATATATTTTTTTTCTCTTGCATTATTGTTTTATGCAATATTTTTACATTCATTTGTAAATAAATTTAATTTAAAATTGATTAACAATATTGGTAATAATTTTGATGATGATGAAAATAATTAGAATAACGATAATGATGATGATAATTATAACTTTAACTATAATAATAATAATGGGAGCTAATATACAAATATTACAATCAATATCAACTTTGTTATTCATATTAAATGAATTATTTTCATAATAATGGCTTTATTATACAACTTATTTATATAGCATTTTTGTTATTCAACTTAAATGAGTTATTATTCATATTAATGGTATTTGAATTGAATAATAAAAATACTATTAAAAATATGTTACATAATAAAGTAGTAATATAAATAATAAAGTCAATATCAATTTTGGCATATCCCAAACATTTTTCATAACAATAATAATAAGATGATGATGATAATTGAAGATTCAATTAGGATATTTTAGTTCTAATGATGTGAAATAATAATACTTCACCTATATTGAATTGAAGTGAATATTTAATCCACTTGCTCCATCTTAATCTATTCTAGTTATGAAGATTAGAATGAAGTAAGAGCTTACTTCACGCACTTGGTTGCTCTTGTCTACATTAATCAATTTAATTTATTATAGTTAAGTTGTATTTTTTATATGTAACAAACTAATTATAGTGAAAAATAAAAGAGCTGCTTCTCCTCTTCACATCACCTACTGTGTGCTCTCTAATAGTAACGAAGCTTGATCAAAATTAATATGGGGTTAAAATATTATCTTCGGTATAATTATATATTTTAAATTTTTTAAAGGGTTGACTACAGTATAATTATTGTAAAATATCTTAAAATTTTAATATACATAATTAATTTTCAAATTTTTTTTAGGGATTGCAACCCTTTCGGTCTCCACTAAACTCTGCCCCTGCTTTTCAGTCCTCCATCCATGTCTTAATTATATATATTGTGTTTAATATATAATTAGGTCTGAAAACGGATTGGATAATATATGTCCGAATCTGCTTCGAATTTGCATATGAGATGGATACGGATATTTTTACTGGATAATTTTGCAGATTTGGATTCAAATATTTATTAAATATGAGAAAAAAAATTCCAAATTCAAAAATGGATAAATTTTACATGATATAAACGAAACGGATATCCAATTCTATCCGAAATCCATTTCCATTTACTAGACCTCGGAACTCCAAATCTTTGACAATTTGTATGATTTATTAGATAGTCCCTGCATGTTTGAAATTTCAACAGGCGGCGAATTTTTCAATCCAACGGTTCATAATAAAATAGAGGAGGAAAAATGGATCTGATTTGGTCTCACCTTAATTGGGATCTATAGAGGTCCTTTCTTCTTTGTTTTGTTTTTTTTTTCCGGAAGGTGTAATCATGTTATTTGTAAAGCAATTACATGATTATATTATTTTAATAGAAAATTTTACATAATAAGTTTTAAACCCTCTAATAACGTGTTATGTGTTAAGATGATAGTTTTTTATATTTGAATTTTGTTAATTAGTATTTGTATTTTACACAACTAAATTATCCAATAATAATTTGTTTCGTATTCATATTTGAATCTATATTCATAGAATATCCGCTCCATATCTGTATCTTTTTAAGGCGAATTTGGTTTTAAATTTTAACATCTGTTTAATATTTGTATTCGTATCCGGACATTAAAAGACAGATCCGAATTTTGTATTAGTATTATCCGCTGCGAATTTGCTCCGTTTACACCCCAATTAATAATAGTGTGATACATAATATCTTCTTTCCATTTCTTAATCAAGCGATTGCAGGAATGTTGCCCTGATTATTGTTGAAACTAATTCTTATAAATTCAGATAGTTATAAAATAAAATAAATTAAAATAAATAATTAGAATTATATCACCCGAACCGTGATATTGTCACTGTC
The DNA here is from genome assembly GCA_037678475.1 of x Bolboschoenoplectus mariqueter. Classification (NCBI taxonomy): domain Eukaryota; kingdom Viridiplantae; phylum Streptophyta; class Magnoliopsida; order Poales; family Cyperaceae; genus x Bolboschoenoplectus; species x Bolboschoenoplectus mariqueter. The sequence goes on along the minus strand of CM075236.1, from coordinate 726,423 downwards.
CTTAAACATATTCCGTCTTCTATGTGCAAGATTTATAATCGCAACCAAGATAATTCAGGATTGTCACTCCTTAGAATACGTTCATGAAAGTGACTGATGTAGCTCCACATATATAAATTGGAGAAATTATTTGATCTCAAATCAATTGAAAAACAGAAAATATATGTATACTAAATCTAGTGTATTTCTTCTCTGTCATATTGATCTCTTATCTCTGTATTTATACCGAATGGGATTGGTCAATATTTATATAGCTTGATGGGTTTGGTCATGCAACGGCTAGTATATTCAGTACTTTATGAACAAAATAAAAACTCAAGAAACAGCATGCATCGGTTATAGATCTAAAACTTTATTTGGCACATTAAACAAAATTAAATCCTTTCAATTACTCATGAGCTAATGAAAAGTTAATGGGCTGTAGAAGCAAGAGGTAAGGTTGTGCAAAAGAAATGAGCTCATGTGCCATGATGGAAATTTAGGGTTTTTTTAAACTTAGTTTCAACAATTAGTTAGTGATTTTGTTATTACAAATTGTACTTTTTGAGTAATTCAAAAAAAGGTTTTCAGTTCATATCATCAAATATTCTCAGCCTGTGAAAATATACCTTTTTTTTTTCCTTAGATATATATTCCAGCGCCATAGAGCTGCCTTTGCACTTTTAATTTGTGCTTGTGTATTAAGTAAATGTCATGATCCACAGAGGATTAATTAGAAGTTAATAATTTTTTTAATGCATCTTTCCAGTTTTGATAGTCAATTTTGAAGTATTAAGAAAACGATATATAGTTAGAGAGACCAGGAGGAAGATGGGTATAAAAAAAAAAAGATTGAAATTCTTTGTAGCATGTATGGAGAGGAGTCATTAATGGAAATAAATTAATGACAGTGTATTAATTCTTCCTCAATTTATAATCACCGTTTACAATTGCAGAAGGTAATTATTTGAAATAAAAATCAACCAATCATATTTAAGGTGAATATTAAATAGAGGGGAGGCCAAATATGGTTCTTGTTATTGAAAAAAGTATTACATTTTTAGTAATGAGGGTCAATGATAGAAAATCTTTTCTTGAGATGAGTATGGGGTCAATTATAAAAAAAATTCGAAAAAATTGGGGTAAAGTTTGAAGTACATACACCATTTTTATTCAAAATACATAAAATATAGTATATAATTTTAGAATTTTGAAAAAAAGAATGGGAATCAATTGAACCCATTCATTCACATCAGCCTTTGAATGCACTCACATATAATTAATCCGGAGACTTAAGAGTTAAAACATAAAACAAAAGTTCAAAATTATGTGTTTAGTTTTTTAATACTTCTTTAGGGTAAAAGTACAGTATTCAAATTTCACTCTTTTTTACCCCCAACAAAAAAAAAAGAGCACAAAGTGTTAAAAATAAGGACCCCTTTACATTTTTCACATGAAATTTGGAACAATTCTCTAAATTTTGAAACTAAACATAAATGTTTGCTGTTTAAAAGTTGCCAGAAAAATACACAAATTGAATTGCATGAAATTAATGATATAATTTCATGTGATTTTTATACCAAAGATTTGAAATTATGAAATTATGTCCAATTTCATAATTCACTATATGTGAAAATTATTTCTTGAAATTAAAGAAACAATTTCATGAAATAACCATGTCAAATATTAAATCATGAAATTATGTTCAATCTCATGATTTATCAAACCTCAAAATTATTTCTTGAAATTAAAAAAAAAAATAATTTCATGAAATAATTATGCCAAACCTCCTTCAAAAAAAATATATACACATGTGTGCAAAAAAAAAAATCTATGCACAAAACCCTAATTATATGGAATCAAGAAACAATTTCATATAATTAAACATGCCAAATCCAAAAATCATGAATTTCATTCATGAAAAATGCCCCAAATATTATCCCTTGGAATTAAAAATGATTCTTTGGGATAATCATGCCAAAATTTTAATTGTATAAGATTAATATGCCTAATCATATACAATTAATGATTTAAGTGAAATTAATGCCTAATTTCACACCCAAAAATACCAAAAATATTACCCCAAAATAACAGAATCATAGAATATATTTTCTGTGATTTTTCAGTAATTTTTCATGGATTTTTGCATGAAGAATAAAATAAAATAAAAAAAAAAGAATAAAGAAAATACCAAAAATCAGAACTGGAGATAGTTCTGGGTGCAATTTGGGGGATGTGCAACACTCTGGGTGCAATCTGGGGAGCTCAAACACGACTTCTGCCCTTGGGACCCGCCTGTCATACACACAAAGTGTTAAAGGCGCTTTGCGTGGACCCAGTACACATGCACCATACCACTGACAATACGTTTTGGTGCACAAGGACCAAGCCCACAGCCCAACCCTCAGTTTTTCGCTGGGGCTGTGTCTCATTAAACCTGACGACTGGGCCCCTCTCCTTCAGTCTCACTGCCAAGGGGGCCCAGCGCCCAGAATTATTTTGGCCAGCGAAAAGAAAAGAAGGGAAAGAGAGGTGAGCGCGGTGCAAGCGCTCCCTCCCTCTGACAAGCCCGAAACCAAAGCACGGTTCACGTGCACCCAACCCAAGCGGGAGAAACCTTTTGAATTTCTCTCTCTCTCCCTCCTTTCTTCCTCCTCGAGCTCCAGAGCTCAGTGGAGCTTCGAAAATGGAGTCTAGGTGTACAATGCGAGTTGGCTTAAACCATTCTAGGGACTTAATCTACATCCTAAGGGGAGTTCAATGCCACAAACAGCATTGAAAATAGTAAAGTAAACAAAGAGAAAATCGAAGGAGAAAGTACCTCGACCTTGAAGGTGACAGAGCAATTGGGAGCTCTAGAAGCCAAGCCAACACCTGGAGAAGCTTCAAGACACCTCCACGACGCTGCCTGAAGTGCCAATTTGGGGTGAAAAGCACTCAATTGGCAGGTGCACCACTTGGCACCTCGGTCTGATTTGGATATGGTCAGTTGGCACAACTCAGCACTCAAGCAGCCAAATTGACACGTTGGGCACACTCAGTGGCACCTTGGTGACATGTCAAGCGCCAGCAAGGCCAAGGAATATTCGGGATATGCTCACACCCGAAAGGCATGACACACTGACCCAAGGAAGAAGACAAAGCCAACGGCTCCTTCTCTCTCCCCAGGCCTGTGTCAGGGACACATGTAGGCACCTCAATGGAGAGCTCTGAGCGCCAGTTAGCTGGAGGAATCTTCCAAGGACAAGCCTCAGGCCAGCACAGGCCTGGCTGGCTCAATCCTGGCCACTTGATCAAACCAAGGGCTGGGATGATGCCAGCTCAGCCCTGAGGCTTAAACCATGCCCTCTGGGCTATAAATAGACCCCCAGTGAAGAAGAAAAAAAAGAGAGAGCAACATAGCCAAAACTCTGCCAAAATCTCAACTCCACCAAATTCCACAAAAAAAAAAAAAAGCTAGCTGAGGAGAAACCAAGTCTTGAATAGCTAGGTAAGAGCCATAGGAGTCAAGCCTTGAGCTTGGCTCAGTCTCAATTGAGCTCAAGGAGCCAGTCTCACCTTGCTGGGTGAGATGGCTAGCCCCATGGCTGGGGAGGTGCACATGTGCCTCCCTCCTTCCAGAGCTCAATTGGTGGCTGAGCTTGAGTCTCAGGAGCTCACATGGTGAGTTCACCATGGATTTTGGCAGCATACTCCAGCCAATTGGCACATGCCAATTTGGTTTCATGGGGATGGGCACATGCTCATCCCCTCTCTCTCTCAAGCCCTGTGCACATGTGCAGTGGCTGTGTAAAGCTCAATAATGGCTTTATACAAGCTGTTATGCTGTCAAAATTCCATGGAAAAACAAAATCCCATGTTTTATATGAATATTGTATTTCAATTTGTTATAATATATGATATTTTGGTGCAAATTGGTTTTATTTTCCTTTTAGTTCTTTCCTTCATGTTCTCTGATGTGCTTAATAGCTCAAGTTCATAATTGAGCAATGGAAAAGCAATAAACATCAATACTGGTTTGAGTCCAGTGAACTCCTGTTTCTGGCCAGCTGAGAGATCAATCCATATCTCTCAGCCTGGTTGTTAATTTCTTATGAAATTTCACAGTCATGTAGATTAGGTTTATACCAACTTACCATATAAATTTTATAATTTTTGGAATTTTCTGTGAATTGTTATGAATTTTACAATCTCATCTGTCAAAAACTCCAAAAAGGTCAACTTTGGGTCAAACTGAGAAGTTCATTCTTCTTTTGATTCAATAATCCAAAATTTCTTGATCAATTCACCTTTATGACACCTCATGTGATGTTTTAAAGGATTTAGAATAATTAAACCAGGCTTTAATCCATAGGTTAAGCCAAATTTGGTTTTAATAAAGCTGAAAGGGCATTTCTGTCCAGTCTGCTAAAAATACAATAATCATACTTTCTTTTCACTCAATTAACCTAAAATTTCATGGGCATCTAGAACAAGTCTTAATGCACTCACTCATCAAATTTTACCATTTTTGGGATTTTCTGTGATTTTCTGTGAATTTTTGAAATTGGGTCTGTCAAAATTGAAATTGAGTTGGCTCTGGACCATTACCAGAAAAGTGCAAAAAATGAAATTAACTCGTGTTCAAGTGAAATTCATGTGTGAAATTGATATAAAACCTTTCTAAAACATGTAATTGACCCAAATGAACATAATCAAACATGCAATTTGAGAAGAATGTGATGAAATCAAAAGGAAACCAAATTGAAAATAAAACCAGAAATGACCCAATGTGCATAAAGGACAATGCACATCTAAATTGATGAAATTGATCATCCAAACATGTTCAAACATACTAAACGACACTGTTTGGAAGGTTAATTGAAAGAAAATTGCAAAGGAAAGCTATGAAATACCATTTGGTACCAAAGCCCCGAAACCAGTTTGGTACCAAATGGCCAAAGTTGCAAAATTGATGGATTAAACTCAAATTAAGCCTCAAAATCTTGATAAACATGTTCTGACGATGCTATATGATAAAGGAATCGAGTCAATTTGTCAAAAATCAGCTCAAATCCCTCAAAATCTCATCTCAGCCAACTTCCCAACCGAAACCAGGTGGTTACCCCCATTTCCGGCGATCCAGGCCGCCGCCGCCGCCGAGACCACCGCCGATGGACTCCCCACGCTCCGGCGATGCCAGCCATGCCTCCTGATCGGAGATCCGACGCCGGCAGGGCCTCGATCAGTGTCGGGGAGGATGAGCACGAATATTGATGCATCTCAAAGTGCGAATCTTGATGAAATTCAAACAGCCCAGAGAAGGCTTGATGCGCGCCAGAGATCCAACGGCCCAGTTTAAAAGATGCTTTAAAAACTGAACTTAAGTTCAGATCTTGATGCATGGGCCCAAATCTGACGGCCCATATTAATCTGTTTTGAAAATAAACTTTGAACACCAAATAAAAATGATTTCTCAAGCCCATAAATTATGAAAAATATATCAAAAATCATGATTTCATTTATGAATATTTTTAAGACTATAAAATGTCAATTTTGATCTTATTTTATTTTCTTTTTTATATTATAAATAAAAGAAAATTCAAGATATATGATATATGTATAAAATAAATTCAAAATACCAAATAGGATATTTAAAAATAAGTGAAAATTATGATAAAACAAATCAGCAATTTTCAAAATAATCAAATTATGTTATATTTTGATAAAACAAATCAAAATATTCAAAATAATTAAATTACATTATATTTTGACAAAACAAATTGAAATATTCAAAATAATCAAATTATGCCATATTTTGATAAAATAAATCAAAAATATTCAAAAATGATTGAATCATGTCATAAAACAAATCAAAATGTTCAAAATAATTAAACTTCATTATATTTTGATAAAACAAAACAAAATATTTAAATATGTCAAATATGTCCAAATATTTGACCAAACATGTCAAATATGCAAATATACCCAAACATTTGACTAAATATGTCAAAAACACAAATATGCCCTAATCTGTGACCAAACATGTCAAATATGCAAATATACCCAAATATTTGACCAAATATGTCAAAAATACAAACATGCCCAAATCTTTGACCAAACATGTCACATAGGCAAATATGTCTCAATCTTTGACCAAATATGTCAAATATGCAAATATACCCAAATATTTGACCAAATATGTCAAAAAATACAAATGTGTCCAAATATTTGACCAAATATGTCAAACATGCAAATAAACTCAAACATTTGACCAAACATGTCAAATATGTCAAATATACAAATACACCCAAATTTCTGGCCAAACATGCCAAATATACAAATATGTCCAAACTCTTGATAAAATAGGTCAAATATGCAAATATGTCCAAATCTCTGGCCAAATATGCCAAAGATGCAGATAAGTCCAAAACTTGGTGAAAACATACCAACATACCAAATCATATCAAATCATGTTTCGAGAACATTAAATTGGCAGTGCGCTTCAGGTTTAATGTACCTCATTTTGGAAATCGATAAAGAATTATATGTTCCCGATCCTCCAATTTTCCCAGGTTTCGAATTGGCATAGCGCTTCAGATTCGGGACTTGGAAGGTCAATAGACTGTTTAGGATTATACGTCCTTGTCTTTGACATGAACCTTTTTAGAGATCAAATATCTCTGGTTCTTTGAGTATCGAGTTGGCAGTGCGCTTCACATTCGAACTCCGTGAGATCAATAGGATTATACATCCTCGATCTCTGATTTATGAGAAATTATACGTTTCTCTGACTTTAGATCATACGTCTTTAGTCTTATTATCCAAAGTTATACCTTTGGGTTATTTCAAGTATGCATTATAATAAATTGGAAGGGAGAAATAAAGCCACAAATCTGATCCATATATTTTGATTAGTTTAGCCCATTAATCAGAGGTTCCCGAGGCGAGAGCCGGGGTAATTAACGGCGGGGGCTTGCGCCCGTCGGAAAATAAAAGTTCCCACAATCACCTAAATAATAAGTCCTTGAGCGCACAAACACGCGCAGGGATGTACCTGCACCTTCTTCCCCCGTGAGCGAGGACGCCGATGCCTCGCGCGTGGGCCGCGAAAAAGGGCCGCACAGGTTCTGGCACGCCCGGTGGGACAACTTTGTTTCTCCTCTCATCTCTTGGGCTAAACTAATTAAATATATGGATCAAATAAAAATATATATCATAAATTTTTAATGAAATATGGCTAATTGATTTGTGGAGTTTATGCTTTTCAGGAAATGATGTCTGGAGCAAATTCTCCGTTTGCAATTGCTGTCCCCGTCTCCCTCAACGAAGCGGGCCATATGGTGTTCTCATTTGGGGACTTTCCCCAAATGATCGTTCTTCCTCCTACTCCACCGTCACCGACCCCGACAATGGTCGAAGATGATAGTGAAGAGGTCTCCTTCAGGATCACCCAGAAGGGGATCGACAACAAAATCATGGCGCTTCCTCCCAAACCTCAGCGCCCCAGGAGACACCGTTCTGAGAAGAAAGTCTCCCCGACCCTCTCCACACCGGTGGCCCCAAAGGTCACCAAGAAACGGGCTCTCCAAGCCTACCAGGATGAGCTGGTGGCTGAGCCAAATCTCCCTGTCTCCAATCCCTTCACATCCCTAAGGATTGTGAAAAGGAACTCTCCAACCGCTCGTATCCGGAGCGTTTGGGAGGTTCCACAACCAAAACCTCTCCAAAACCAAAACTTCTCGACCGAGTCGGGAAGACCCTCAGGTCTTAAACAGGTCAACCTAGGTAAGTCTCTGTACGAGACTCACCAAGCTATTAAGGCGCGTAAACAACAGCGTCGAAACAAGCCTCAAGCTTCTGTCTCGCAAAACCAAGGGAGACAGGTCCATTTCCCCCGGGAATCGGGGAACCGCCCATATGAACGGGCACAAGGGACCAAACAAACGTGGATCCCAAAACCTCGTCTGACCCAAACAAGCCAGACACCATCCACCTATATACAGGTGGCTAAGCCCGAAACACGGGCTACGGTCAAAACCACCGCTCTCTCGAAAAATATCGAGAGTGAAAACGTGTTTAATAGGCTGGGGTCAAAGATAAAACCCCAAGCCTCGAGCACGACTGTGTTTGACAGGCTAGGGCCAAAACTAAACCCTAAGCCATTAAAGTCAAGCAAAGGACTGGTTATCACTGTTCCTGATCAGGCCCGAAAGAAAAGGCGGGTCTCTCGTCTGGCACCCTATGCTGATGACGAAGAAGAACACTTCACAGTCTATACTGTGGGGGCGTATGACGAAAGCTCCTCTGACGATCAAGAAGAACGTCACGCCACATATATGGCTGACGATGAAGAAGTGGGCCCATCCCATGACCCACCACCTGGTCGAGATGTCGAGAATGCTCATGCGGCCAGGACCAGAGCCAGGACCAAAAGAGGGCAAAAAGGGGGCCCTCCAACTGACGACGAATCAGCCCACAATGAGGCAGAAATGGAAGACACCGGTGGCTCCGCGAATGACTTCGTCGCCCAACTAAAACGACAGTTGTCTATACGAGAACGAGAAATGGAGGAGTATAGACAGAAAAATGAGCAAGAAATGGGAGAGCTCAGAAAGCAAAATCAAGAGGCTTTAAGCCTGATCAAGTCCTTAAGTGACTTCCTGACCAAAAAGGGGATCACAAATGAAAGAGTGGAAGATGAAGGACCCTCCAAACATACGGGACCTCAACCATCGCAACATCCAAGCTTCAGAGACCCCGACGGTCACAAAGAAGACCTCCCATGTGGAGGAGAGAGCTCTCGAGTCAATATTGCTCGGGGCTCCAACACTCGTATATATACCAACGAGAATCAAGGATTGACTAAGAAGGAGATCCAAGAGATAATTAGTCAACAACTTCAAATAGCGGGCGCAGGATTTACCGTCTCACCCTTGAAACGAACGGGGAGGCCGTACCCAGCCGATTACGACGCTATACCTTACCCAAAGGGGTATATAGTCCCGAAGTTTAAATCCTTCTCGGGAGAGGGTGTAAAAGACACAAACCCAGATCAACACTTGGCCCATTTCATGGCCTCGTGTGGGAATACAGGGAGCAATGATGCCTTGTTGCTGCGTCAATTCCCGCAAAGTCTAACGGGTCCTGCCTTTGAATGGTACTACTCATTAGAAAATGGGAGTATTAAAACGTGGGATGATATGACCGATGCATTCAGGGCAAAGTTCGCGGTCATGACTGACAAAATCAGCATTGCGGACTTGGCCAATACCAGGCCCAAGAAGAATGAAAAAGTTCTGGAGTACATTAGTCGCTGGCGAAACCTCAGCATCAGGTGTGATCGCCCAATAACCCAAAGGGAGGCGGTCGAACTAATACTCAGGAACGTTGACAACTGGATGACACCATTCTTAGGGATAGCCAAGATTACGACATATCAGGATTTGATAAACTGTGTGTCTAGGCTTGAAAATGCACCTCCAAATTCATGGCCCAACTACTCGGGTCAGAGATTCCAAAGAGGAGGGAAAGCCGAGGCCAAGGTAGTCAGTACAAGCAAGTCCGGCGGCAAAAACGCGGCCGCTAATGTCAACACTGTAAACAATGGTGGCTCGTCAAATAAAAATGACGGCGGCAGCAGTGCAAAACCCGTATATGGAAGCGGGCAGCCTCTTAAAAGTCTGGAGGAATTGAAGGGCAAGCCTTATTCATTCAAAAGGGATAAAGTCGCGCGACTCTTCAAAGATGCCTTGAAGGACGGGCTCCAATTACCTAAATGCAAACGGCCCGCCGACATGGAGAAATCCAGTGACCCGAACTACTGTCCATATCACAGAGTGCTTGGGCACCCCATAGAAGATTGTTGGGTGTTCAAAGACTGGATAGAAAGGAGGTACAAGAATGGCGAGATAACTCTGGCTGATAGTATCCTCCAAACGCCAGCCCCGCATGAGCAGGTGAACGCGGTCTCTCATATAGAGATCAATATTGAGGATTCTTCGACCGAACCTTGGAGTATCCACCTGTCCCGGAAAGCAAAGAAACTCCTCAAATCCATTCAGAAAGAACCAGGTATTTTGTGGAAGAATGATGTAACTCCCACTATCCCTGAACCACCAAGAAAATCGGTGGCCTTCTACAAGAAAGCGAACAAAAATGGCAGCCGCAAACGGGACAAGAAGCCAGTAAAGCCAAAGGAGTATCCGGAAAAGTCAGAACTCCAGAAGTACATTGATGCGCTCGAAGAATACGAACAAGGTCAACCGATACCGGCCATGCTTCGAGACTTCATTCCTAAACGAATTCTCAACAAATTAATGGGTATAGTCGATGAAGACGAAACCACAGATGAAGGAGATGAGTTCTGGGATGAAGAATGCTGTGTCATCACCCACGTAGAAACTCATGAGGTGAGTGAGTCAGAAGACTCTGATACTCTCCCTTGTCGGGAGGAGCTTTATCTCAACGAGCTTCTCGGGCAAGTTCACCATTTTATGAATGGCAGCAAAAAGACAACCAGCATAGACTCAAAGTCGACAATTCGGAAATTCAAACCCGAAGGCATAAAAGGGCTAGTGGAAGACATGCCCTGTCGAATGAGAAAAGAATGCGAGAAGGGACCTGAAATGAATGCGTTCCTTAGAGTTGGATTTACCCGAGACGAGGGAAACTCATCTTCGGGGCGCCCGAAAGAGGACATGGTGATCATAGTTTCTCATGGGCATCAATCCAGAAATGAGACGTTTCGGCCGGGTCAAGCCCGAAGGAAACCTCCCAATGTCTTTTTAGTAAACATAGATGACAAAGAGATGTTGGAAAGCATAGCATGGCAAGATTGCGGCCACGAAGAAAGGCTGACGATTGAAACCACAAGTGAGGAAAGAGGTGGCGAGTCTCAGGCCGTTTCTACTCAAGCCAGGAACTTCTCCGTTGTAAACCCAAGGAGAGGGTCAATAAACCCTGAATCAAGGAAAGAGGGTAGGCCCGTCGACGGCCGAAAACGCTCTTTTAAAATAGAGAACAGGGAGGAAGGGCAATCAAATCCTCACAAATACACCCGTTCCGCGCCTAACCAAAAAGAATGGTGCCATGCAATACATCATAATAGCGATTCTGAAGAAGACGCACACTTTCCCGGGAGTCTATTTTATCCCGAAGAAGGTAATGAGGCCACTACCTCTGAAAAGGAAAAGACAGAATGTCAGGTCGTTCTGCGTTCGGGCACCTACATCCCTGAACGTCAACCTCCAAAGGAGTCTGACCGAAATGTCGCGAAGACCAAAAGTACAAGCAAAGAACCAGAAAATGGCCTACCCACCCGTGAAAAGTCAAAACTCACGGTAGGAGATTACAATGTGCTGGCGCATCTCCGTAAGATCCCAGCCTTGCTTAGTGTATTTGATGCATTGATGATGTCGAAGGATATGCGCGACATATTAATATACGCGCTCCAAAATCCTGAGCAATTCCAGGCCTACTTTGCTGAAAAGCAATCACATGAGACGGCATATGTCAATAGCCGTTCAACGGGTATCCACTTTACTGATGAAGACCTGTTGACTGGCACCGCCGATCACAACCGGCCGTTGTATGTAACTGGCGACTGTGAGGGGCAAAGATTGAATCGCATTTTGGTCGATTCGGGGTCATCGATAAACATTATGCCCTTGAGGATCCTGAAAACCCTAATGCTGGATACCAAACCATTGTCGAATGAGAAAGTGACCATTCATGGGTTCAATCAACACTCGCAGAAAGCCATGGGTGCGGTGACCCTAACACTCCAATTCGGGGGCCTGATAACCTCGACCAAATTTTATGTCATTGACGCCGATACGTCATACAAGGCCTTACTCGGTCGCCCTTGGCTGCATGAAAACCGGGTGGTACCATCAACTCTTCACCAATGCATGAAATACATGAAAGACGGAAGGCAAAAAAGGATAAATGGGGACATTAAGCCGTTCGGGGTCCATGAAATTGGCCTTAGCGACGCCCGTTATTTCCTAACGCAGGAGGAGAAGGATCAGCATAAAGCGCTGATGGAGTCTCTAAGCTCCGTCTTACAAGGAAATGGCTCGGAAATGCAAACAAGCCAAACCAAATCCACGCCTGAGCTGGTGTCATCTCATGAGAAAAAGGCACCAACTTTGAGTAATAAACCCGTTTACGGGTTATCCTCTGATGAAGAGGAAGACAAGAAGGAACGAGTGTATGGTATCACCCCCTTATTTGGCGCCTCTTCTGATGAAGAAGATGAGAAGATCTCGACGCGCCGGGTTATCCCGCTATACGGGGCCTCAACAGACGATGAGTCAGAAGAGGAAGCTCCTATAGATGGAGAGGTGTATGAATCGGAAAGTGGATCAGAAGAAGAAATCCTATTTCACGTCAAACCGACATACAACTTCGAAACTGACGAGAGCCATGAATCGTCTTTAAGGGTTGAAAAGGTACCCGAAAGACATTACAAGGACCTTTCTCCCAAAGAAGTGAACCAAATCCAGAAGTTGCGGACGTTTGTTGTTCCTTCTAAGGTCGAACGCTTGCCAGGGAAGACGGTCACTCATAGACCAATCAGATTCTACAAAATCGATGCAATCAATCCTGGTGATAACGCCCTGATCCACGAGTGGAGTGGCTTATTGTCAGAAGACTCCGATGACGGGGAAGTCAATATCGAGGCGTCCCGGTATTTCGGGAAGAATCAGGGCCAACTGATGGAAAAGGCCCGGTGTCCTCAAACCATATCAAAATCCAAGATGTATTACTTTGAAAGACTATGGAATGGCTCAACTAATACGGTCAGGGGCCTTGATGACAAGATCAAATACACCCGCGGTTTGGGATACAACTCTGAGTCAAAAGAAGACGGGGATCCCGACGAACGGTGTCGAAGTTTCTTCAAGAACCGCAGAGTTACCTGTTATATGGTATCTGAGGAGCCAGAAGAAGAAGACTTCATCCTGGTGGCTAAAAACGCACCAAAGGAGTTGGAGGACGGCGCGCCAAACACCATTGACGAGTTGGTGGAAGTTAACCTCGGGACAGATGAAGACCCCAGGCCAACCTTCATAAGCGCATCCCTTCCCCAAGAAAAGCGGGAACCTTTGAGGGCCTTGCTCCAAGAATATGTTGATTGTTTCGCATGGAGCTATGAAGAAATGCCAGGACTGGATCCCAAAGTTGCAGTCCACAAACTCAAAATTGACCCAAGTATAAAGCCGGTCAAACAAGCACCGCGACGAATGAGAATAGAACTTGAAGAAAAGGTCGTGGTCGAAACCAAGAAGCTTATCGATGCAGGCTTTGTGCGGGAAGAAGAAACTCCCGATTGGGTGGCTAGCATCGTTCCCGTAAAGAAGAAGAACGGGCAAATACGCATATGCGTCGACTTTCGGGACCTGAATAAAGCTTGTCCCAAAGATGACTTTCCTTTACCGGTGACGGAAATCATCATCGACCATACCTCGTCCTATGAGGTATTCTCTTTTATGGATGGGTACGCGGGGTATAACCAAATCAAAATGGATGAAGAAGACCAGAAGCATACGGCCTTCCGCACTCCGATGGGTATTTATTGTTACAAGGTTATGCCTTTTGGCCTCAAAAATGCCGGGGCCACATACCAGCGAGCCATGACGAAAATATTCGACGACCTAATTCATAAGATTGTCGAATGCTACGTGGACGATTTGGTCGTAAAGGCGACGTCCTATGACGAGCATCTCACAAATCTCAAGGTCGTGTTTGACCGTCTGAGGCAACATACGCTGAAGCTAAACCCGTTAAAGTGCGCCTTTATGGTTTCGTCGGGGAAATTTCTTGGGTTTGTTATTCGACACCGGGGAATAGAAATAGACCCGGGTAAAATCAAGGCAATACAAGAATTGCCGCCACCCAGGAACCTTAAGGAGCTTCGCTCGCTTCAAGGCCGCTTGGCATACATTAGGCGATTCATAGCCAATCTATCGGGTAGGATACAACCTTTCACCCGATTGACCAAGAAGGATGTCCCGTTTAAATGGGACGAAGCCTGCCAACAAGCCCTAAATGACATCAAGGGCTACCTCCTCAAATCACCAGTGCTAGCAGCTCCAATACCAGGAAAAGAGCTGATATTGTACACGACGGCCTTGGATGGATCTCTCGGGGCCTTATTAGCGCAAGAAAATGAACAAGGGAAAGAAAACGCCCTCTATTACTTGAGCCGCATGCTGGTAGGGGCGGAATACGCCTATACACCGATTGAAAAGCATTGCCTGGCATTGGTGTTCGCTGTGAAGAAGTTGCGACACTACATGATAGCCCACAAGGTCATCCTCATCTCAAAGATTGACCCCTTAAAATATCTCATGACGAGACCCATGCTTACAGGCAGGTTGGCAAGATGGGCCATAATCCTGACCGAGTTTGATATAACTTTCGCGCCACAAAAGGCCATAAAGGGGCAAGCGATGGCTGATTTCCTAGCGGCCCATCCAATACCCGACGACTCTCCTTTGGCATGCGAATTTCCAGATGAAGAAGTCTTTCATATCAAAGATGAAACCCCAAGTTGGGAAATGTACTTTGATGGGGCATCATCAATACGGCCCACCGCGGGCCCAAACATCCCGCAAATACGGGCCGGGATAGGCTTAGTCTTCGTAACACCGGAAGGAGGAATCATGCGTCATGCCTTGGCATTGACCGAGCCTTGTACAAATAATGAGACTGAATATGAAGCGCTCATAGCCGGGTTAGAGCTTGCGCTGAATATGGGGATTAGAAAACTCCATGTGTTTGGTGACTCCCAATTGATAATAAATCAAATCACCGGAGCATATAAGGTACTAAAACCGGAGTTGATAAAGTATCACGCTAGGGTTTTGGAATTAATAGATGAAATTCCCGAAATCCTATTCAAGAAAATCTCGAGAGCCACAAACGGCAAAGCTGATGCGCTCGCTCGGGTGGCTAAAGAATTAGGCGAGCCTAGCGACGAAAATGTGCAAATTGTTGTCAAAAATCGACGACCCCTGTCCTCATGCTTCACGGGGACCAAAGATAAAATCCAGGTGGCTATGGCCGAAGAAATGGAAAGTGACCTGGAAGATGTCATGGTGACTCAGCCGAATGACGATTGGCGCCAACCTTTCGTTGAATACTTCAAATACGGGGTTCTCCCGAATGAGAAATCAGCGCGAGAGCAACTCAAGAAGAGAGCGCTTCGCTACGCCTACGTTAATGACACCTTATATAGGCGATCATACGACCAAATGTGGCTTCGCTGTGTGTCAAACTCAGAAGTCCACCAAATCATGAAGGAAGTTCATTCGGGTTTATGCGGAGCACATCAGCCGGGACCCAAAATGCGACTTAAGATAAAGCGCATGGGCTATTATTGGCCCACCATGGCACGCGATTGTATCGAGCATGCCAAGAAGTGTCACATGTGCCAAATACATGGCACATTCATACATCAACACCCAAATCCGCTTCACCCGACTGTATCATCCTGGCCGTTTGATGCATGAGGTACCGATGTAGTCGGGCCCATTGACCCACCTTCCTCCAAGGGTCATAAGTTTATCTTGGCTGCGACCGATTACTTCACCAAGTGGGCCGAGGCAGTCCCGCTTAGGGAAGTGAAGGCAATCGATGTCGTGAATTTCTTCAAAACCCATATCCTATACCGATTTGGGACCCCGAGGAGAATCATTTCTGATAACGGGGCCGCGTTCAAAAGTGCTAAAGTATACGCACTTGCGGAAAAGTTCAAGATTGATTGGAAATATTCTTCCATATACAATCCCAGAGCAAATGGTTTAGCAGAGGCCTTCAATAAGACCTTGATAAAAATCATGAAAAGGACGTTGAAAGGAAATCAGCGCGACTGGCATGAAAGGCTACAAGAAGCGCTTTGGGCATATCGAACCACATGTCGAACCCCCACTCAAGCGACACCATATTCCCTGGTGTTTGGTGTCGAAGCTGTCCTGCCGCTTGAGGTGGAACTCCCGTCCTTAAGGGTGGCGCTCCAGAACGAAATGTCGTTAGATGAGCAGAAGCACCTCAGGCTCGATGAACTCGACGCTATGGATGAAAGGCGAATCATAGCCCAACAAAACTTGGAAATATACCAAGCGAAGATGGCACGGGCCTACGACAAAATGGCCCGCTCAAGAACTTTTCGTCAAGGGGAATTAGTACTCGTTCTCCGAAGGCCCATAATTGGCCGGCATGTCGGCCCAAAGTTTTCACCCAATTGGGAAGGCCCATATGTGGTTGAGAAGGTGTTTGATGGAGGGGCATACCAACTCATAGATCATAAAGGCGAAAGACCATTACCTCCTATAAACGGGCGGTATCTTAAGAAATACCATGCATAATACACCAAGAAGAAAGGTGGCTAAACCCATACACCAAGAAGAAAGGTGGCTAAACCCATACACCAAGAAGAAAGGTGGCCAAACTCAAACACCAAGAAGAAAGGTGGCTAAACTCATACGCCCAAAAGAAAGGTGGCTTAAAGTCCCGGGGTAAAAGGTATTTATCCATGTCCCGCCGGGTGCAAATCGGCCTTGTCGCCTTGAGCCGTTAATCAAGGGGCGTGGATGGTGTCCACTGAAGAAATACCACAAACAAAGTTGTCCCATCGGGCATAAATCGGCCTTGTCGCCTTGAGCCGTTAATCAAGGGACGTGGATGGTGTCCACTGAAGAAATACCATAAACCAAAATGTCCCCTCCGGGCATAAATCGGCCTTGTTGCCTTGAGCCGTTAATCAAGGAACACATGTGGTGGCTAACACAAAAGCTACCAAAACCTCTGACAGGCCAAAAAGAAAGGTTTTGTCCACATCGCCGGATGAAGTCGGCGCCCGAACTTTGGAGCCACTAAAGCGGGGAAATGGTTTTGGTATTTGTGCCTCCAATACAATTACCACTGTGTTTGCCCATTTGATACAGAATAAATATGAAAATGAGCAGCGTTACGATTTGTCGCTTTAAACAAATCATTGCTGAATAAAACATTGCCTTATTAATTAATAGTAAGGCAGAGTATTGAAGGCATAAATAAAAAGCCCTATAATGAATGAAACCTTCTTATCCTTATGATAAGCTCGGATAATTTATCAGGGCGAAATCCCCCTCCAAATACATAAATAAGTATGCGTGGAGAATGAGTGAAATGTGAGGATTCCACACTTAATAATGAGTGGAGAGAATAGAAAGGATCCACATTAAAAAATGGTTTTGCCAATTTGTACCGTAAACAATTGACACTGGTATGTTCATCTGACCAGTCATAAAGAGATGAACAGGCTTTTTATCTTGTGCCTAACAAAATAACAAAATACCAAAATACCGATAATAATATAAATCTTCCCAAAACATATACTCAATCCATACATCGTACAAAATATGATAACAAACCTAAGCTCCTCAAAATAAATAACCAAAAACCATGTCCAAAACAAACGAAACAAAAAAAAAATTATATAATAAATACAAACAAACCCATCCAAATAAATGAATAAATAAGAGCAGAGCGATACAAGGTTCCACCAAATAAATAAATAAATGAAAGAGAATGTAAGGTTCCTTCAAATAAAATGACTTTGGTATTTGTGTCTTTAATACAATTACCACTGGGTTCGTCCATTTGATACAGAATAAATATAAAAATGGACAAGTGTTTGCAATTTGTCCCTTTAAAACAAACTGCTGCCTAACAAAAGGATTATTTCATTTTTTATGATGAGATAGACCTTTGAAGGCAATCCCACTAAATAAAATTGAGTGGAGAATGAGCGAAAGTGAGGATTCCACACCAAACCTATAAAATGAGCGGAAAGAATGCGAGAATCCACTTCAAAATGGTTTTGCCAATTTGTACCATAAACAATTGACACTGGTTTGTTCATCCGACCAGTCATAAAGGGATGAACATGCTTTATATTTTTGTGCTTAACAAAATAGATTGTAGCATTTTGTACGGACCAACTGCGAAAACCTCGACAAATCATGCTACAATCAAAACCAAGCCAAACATGCTAAAACCAAAACAAACCCTGGGCTTTGAAAGCTGATGAAATTCATGTAAGCCCCAACCATTTAAACCAAATCCCAAATCATGCTTAAACCTGGGCTTTGAAAGTTGATAAAATTCATGTAAGCCCCAACACTTTATATCAAACCAAAACCAAACCTACATATGCCAAACATACTGAAGCAAAACCAAATTTGTGGAAGCCAAACATGCCGAAACAACCAAACATGCAGACGCCAAACATGCCGAAGCAACCAAACCTGTGAAAGCCAAAAATGCTGAAACAGAATCAAACTTGTGAAAACCAAAATTGCCGAAGCAACCGAACCTTGCGAAGGCCAAATATGTTAAAACAAAACCAAATATCAAAGAAAACATTGGTGCACCAGAGCAGGCCCTTCAGCCTCTACGGTCTTCATGACCTGCTCTGGTGGGTGGCTCTTTGTTTGCTGTTTAAAAGTTGCCAGAAAAATACACAAATTGAATTGCATGAAATTAATGATATAATTTCATGTGATTTTTATATCAAAGATTTGAAATTATGAAATTATGTCCAATTTCATAATTCACTATATGTGAAAATTATTTCTTGAAATTAAAGAAACAATTTCATGAAATAACCATGTCAAATATTAAATCATGAAATTATGTTCAATCTCATGATTTATCAAACCTCAAAATTATTTCTTGAAATTAAAAAAAAAAATAATTTCATGAAATAATTATGCCAAACCTCCTTCAAAAAAAATATATACACATGTGTGCAAAAAAAAAATCTATGCACAAAACCCTAATTATATGGAATCAAGAAACAATTTCATATAATTAAACATGCCAAATCCAAAAATCATGAATTTCATTCATGAAAAATGCCCCAAATATTATCCCTTGGAATTAAAAATGATTCTTTGGGATAATCATGCCAAAATTTTAATTGTATAAGATTAATATGCCTAATCATATACAATTAATGATTTAAGTGAAATTAATGCCTAATTTCACACCCAAAAATACCAAAAATATTACCCCAAAATAACAGAATCATAGAATATATTTTCTGTGATTTTTCAGTAATTTTTCATGGATTTTTGCATGAAGAATAAAATAAAATAAAAAAAAAAGAATAAAGAAAATACCAAAAATCAGAACTGGAGATAGTTCTGGGTGCAATTTGGGGGATGTGCAACACTCTGGGTGCAATCTGGGGAGCTCAAACACGACTTCTGCCCTTGGGACCCGCCTGTCATACACACAAAGTGTTAAAGGCGCTTTGCGTGGACCCAGTACACATGCACCATACCACTGACAATACGTTTTGGTGCACAAGGACCAAGCCCACAGCCCAACCCTCAGTTTTTCGCTGGGGCTGTGTCTCATTAAACCTGACGACTGGGCCCCTCTCCTTCAGTCTCACTGCCAAGGGGGCCCAGCGCCCAGAATTATTTTGGCCAGCGAAAAGAAAAGAAGGGAAAGAGAGGTGAGCGCGGTGCAAGCGCTCCCTCCCTCTGACAAGCCCGAAACCAAAGCACGGTTCACGTGCACCCAACCCAAGCGGGAGAAACCTTTTGAATTTCTCTCTCTCTCCCTCCTTTCTTCCTCCTCGAGCTCCAGAGCTCAGTGGAGCTTCGAAAATGGAGTCTAGGTGTACAATGCGAGTTGGCTTAAACCATTCTAGGGACTTAATCTACATCCTAAGGGGAGTTCAATGCCACAAACAGCATTGAAAATAGTAAAGTAAACAAAGAGAAAATCGAAGGAGAAAGTACCTCGACCTTGAAGGTGACAGAGCAATTGGGAGCTCTAGAAGCCAAGCCAACACCTGGAGAAGCTTCAAGACACCTCCACGACGCTGCCTGAAGTGCCAATTTGGGGTGAAAAGCACTCAATTGGCAGGTGCACCACTTGGCACCTCGGTCTGATTTGGATATGGTCAGTTGGCACAACTCAGCACTCAAGCAGCCAAATTGACACGTTGGGCACACTCAGTGGCACCTTGGTGACATGTCAAGCGCCAGCAAGGCCAAGGAATATTCGGGATATGCTCACACCCGAAAGGCATGACACACTGACCCAAGGAAGAAGACAAAGCCAACGGCTCCTTCTCTCTCCCCAGGCCTGTGTCAGGGACACATGTAGGCACCTCAATGGAGAGCTCTGAGCGCCAGTTAGCTGGAGGAATCTTCCAAGGACAAGCCTCAGGCCAGCACAGGCCTGGCTGGCTCAATCCTGGCCACTTGATCAAACCAAGGGCTGGGATGATGCCAGCTCAGCCCTGAGGCTTAAACCATGCCCTCTGGGCTATAAATAGACCCCCAGTGAAGAAGAAAAAAAAGAGAGAGCAACATAGCCAAAACTCTGCCAAAATCTCAACTCCACCAAATTCCACAAAAAAAAAAAAAAGCTAGCTGAGGAGAAACCAAGTCTTGAATAGCTAGGTAAGAGCCATAGGAGTCAAGCCTTGAGCTTGGCTCAGTCTCAATTGAGCTCAAGGAGCCAGTCTCACCTTGCTGGGTGAGATGGCTAGCCCCATGGCTGGGGAGGTGCACATGTGCCTCCCTCCTTCCAGAGCTCAATTGGTGGCTGAGCTTGAGTCTCAGGAGCTCACATGGTGAGTTCACCATGGATTTTGGCAGCATACTCCAGCCAATTGGCACATGCCAATCTGGTTTCATGGGGATGGGCACATGCTCATCCCCTCTCTCTCTCAAGCCCTGTGCACATGTGCAGTGGCTGTGTAAAGCTCAATAATGGCTTTATACAAGCTGTTATGCTGTCAAAATTCCATGGAAAAACAAAATCCCATGTTTTATATGAATATTGTATTTCAATTTGTTATAATATATGATATTTTGGTGCAAATTGGTTTTATTTTCCTTTTAGTTCTTTCCTTCATGTTCTCTGATGTGCTTAATAGCTCAAGTTCATAATTGAGCAATGGAAAAGCAATAAACATCAATACTGGTTTGAGTCCAGTGAACTCCTGTTTCTGGCCAGCTGAGAGATCAATCCATATCTCTCAGCCTGGTTGTTAATTTCTTATGAAATTTCACAGTCATGTAGATTAGGTTTATACCAACTTACCATATAAATTTTATAATTTTTGGAATTTTCTGTGAATTGTTATGAATTTTACAATCTCATCTGTCAAAAACTCCAAAAAGGTCAACTTTGGGTCAAACTGAGAAGTTCATTCTTCTTTTGATTCAATAATCCAAAATTTCTTGATCAATTCACCTTTATGACACCTCATGTGATGTTTTAAAGGATTTAGAATAATTAAACCAGGCTTTAATCCATAGGTTAAGCCAAATTTGGTTTTAATAAAGCTGAAAGGGCATTTCTGTCCAGTCTGCTAAAAATACAATAATCATACTTTCTTTTCACTCAATTAACCTAAAATTTCATGGGCATCTAGAACAAGTCTTAATGCACTCACTCATCAAATTTTACCATTTTTGGGATTTTCTGTGATTTTCTGTGAATTTTTGAAATTGGGTCTGTCAAAATTGAAATTGAGTTGGCTCTGGACCATTACCAGAAAAGTGCAAAAAATGAAATTAACTCGTGTTCAAGTGAAATTCATGTGTGAAATTGATATAAAACCTTTCTAAAACATGTAATTGACCCAAATGAACATAATCAAACATGCAATTTGAGAAGAATGTGATGAAATCAAAAGGAAACCAAATTGAAAATAAAACCAGAAATGACCCAATGTGCATAAAGGACAATGCACATCTAAATTGATGAAATTGATCATCCAAACATGTTCAAACATACTAAACGACACTGTTTGGAAGGTTAATTGAAAGAAAATTGCAAAGGAAAGCTATGAAATACCATTTGGTACCAAAGCCCCGAAACCAGTTTGGTACCAAATGGCCAAAGTTGCAAAATTGATGGATTAAACTCAAATTAAGCCTCAAAATCTTGATAAACATGTTCTGACGATGCTATATGATAAAGGAATCGAGTCAATTTGTCAAAAATCAGCTCAAATCCCTCAAAATCTCATCTCAGCCAACTTCCCAACCGAAACCAGGTGGTTACCCCCATTTCCGGCGATCCAGGCCGCCGCCGCCGCCGAGACCACCGCCGATGGACTCCCCACGCTCCGGCGATGCCAGCCATGCCTCCTGATCGGAGATCCGACGCCGGCAGGGCCTCGATCAGTGTCGGGGAGGATGAGCACGAATATTGATGCATCTCAAAGTGCGAATCTTGATGAAATTCAAACAGCCCAGAGAAGGCTTGATGCGCGCCAGAGATCCAACGGCCCAGTTTAAAAGATGCTTTAAAAACTGAACTTAAGTTCAGATCTTGATGCATGGGCCCAAATCTGACGGCCCATATTAATCTGTTTTGAAAATAAACTTTGAACACCAAATAAAAATGATTTCTCAAGCCCATAAATTATGAAAAATATATCAAAAATCATGATTTCATTTATGAATATTTTTAAGACTATAAAATGTCAATTTTGATCTTATTTTATTTTCTTTTTTATATTATAAATAAAAGAAAATTCAAGATATATGATATATGTATAAAATAAATTCAAAATACCAAATAGGATATTTAA
Organism: x Bolboschoenoplectus mariqueter; assembly: GCA_037678475.1. Classification (NCBI taxonomy): domain Eukaryota; kingdom Viridiplantae; phylum Streptophyta; class Magnoliopsida; order Poales; family Cyperaceae; genus x Bolboschoenoplectus; species x Bolboschoenoplectus mariqueter. The sequence goes on along the minus strand of CM075236.1, from coordinate 703,844 downwards.
AAATAAGTGAAAATTATGATAAAACAAATCAGCAATTTTCAAAATAATCAAATTATGTTATATTTTGATAAAACAAATCAAAATATTCAAAATAATTAAATTACATTATATTTTGACAAAACAAATTGAAATATTCAAAATAATCAAATTATGCCATATTTTGATAAAATAAATCAAAAATATTCAAAAATGATTGAATCATGTCATAAAACAAATCAAAATGTTCAAAATAATTAAACTTCATTATATTTTGATAAAACAAAACAAAATATTTAAATATGTCAAATATGTCCAAATATTTGACCAAACATGTCAAATATGCAAATATACCCAAACATTTGACTAAATATGTCAAAAACACAAATATGCCCTAATCTGTGACCAAACATGTCAAATATGCAAATATACCCAAATATTTGACCAAATATGTCAAAAATACAAACATGCCCAAATCTTTGACCAAACATGTCACATAGGCAAATATGTCTCAATCTTTGACCAAATATGTCAAATATGCAAATATACCCAAATATTTGACCAAATATGTCAAAAAATACAAATGTGTCCAAATATTTGACCAAATATGTCAAACATGCAAATAAACTCAAACATTTGACCAAACATGTCAAATATGTCAAATATACAAATACACCCAAATTTCTGGCCAAACATGCCAAATATACAAATATGTCCAAACTCTTGATAAAATAGGTCAAATATGCAAATATGTCCAAATCTCTGGCCAAATATGCCAAAGATGCAGATAAGTCCAAAACTTGGTGAAAACATACCAACATACCAAATCATATCAAATCATGTTTCGAGAACATTAAATTGGCAGTGCGCTTCAGGTTTAATGTACCTCATTTTGGAAATCGATAAAGAATTATATGTTCCCGATCCTCCAATTTTCCCAGGTTTCGAATTGGCATAGCGCTTCAGATTCGGGACTTGGAAGGTCAATAGACTGTTTAGGATTATACGTCCTTGTCTTTGACATGAACCTTTTTAGAGATCAAATATCTCTGGTTCTTTGAGTATCGAGTTGGCAGTGCGCTTCACATTCGAACTCCGTGAGATCAATAGGATTATACATCCTCGATCTCTGATTTATGAGAAATTATACGTTTCTCTGACTTTAGATCATACGTCTTTAGTCTTATTATCCAAAGTTATACCTTTGGGTTATTTCAAGTATGCATTATAATAAATTGGAAGGGAGAAATAAAGCCACAAATCTGATCCATATATTTTGATTAGTTTAGCCCATTAATCAGAGGTTCCCGAGGCGAGAGCCGGGGTAATTAACGGCGGGGGCTTGCGCCCGTCGGAAAATAAAAGTTCCCACAATCACCTAAATAATAAGTCCTTGAGCGCACAAACACGCGCAGGGATGTACCTGCACCTTCTTCCCCCGTGAGCGAGGACGCCGATGCCTCGCGCGTGGGCCGCGAAAAAGGGCCGCACAATAAATTAATTTGCTTTTCCTAAACAACTTCAAGTACACTCTTTCATTCAAATTTTTCATTAAAAAAATTGAAAATTTTGAATCAAAAATTTAAATTAACTCCTTTTATCAAAAAATTCATACACACGTCCTTTTTTTTTAACAAGAAATACCGGTCAATTAATTAGAGTGTCAAAAATTGATATCAAACATATAAGACTGACAACATTTAAGTTTTGTCTTTCTTTATATATGAGGTTCATTTTTTAAAACTGATGCAAAATAAAAAGATTTTGTGACTTTGAAGCAATATCATGTGATAGACGTATATAAGACCAACTTGATATGGCAAGCTACAATGTAATAATAGTTTTATCTTAATATAAAGCTAATTAGTATTGATATGGGTTTGTTTGAATTTTATAATTTTTTTAATATAAAAGCAAATGGAAGGATAATTTGTAACTATTAGAAAAATGTAAGGGAATTTTATTTAGTTTGAAAATACAAGGAGATTGATGTTTGAGATTCAAATGCAAATGTAGAAGAATTTTTATACTTTACCCTGAAAATAAATTTTCAAAAATTCTACTTAATAATAATTACTGCCAAACAAAACTCTACATCCCTAATAAGAGATGTAAGTGAGCAATGAGCAAATTAAGAACTCGCCAATAAAATGAAGAAATAATATATATATAGAAATTAGAGTAAAGCTAGGGTACTTTCATAAGTATTTCGATTCGAAATACTTATGGGTCAAATTTTAAAATCCCATGTCCGAAATATCGATTTAAGTAGCTCAATAAATTCTTCATATCAAAATCTTATAGAATACCAAAATTTACCATTTTTAGAGTTTTTAACTATTTTTAATGATTTTTTAAAAATGACCATTTTTGTCATTCAAATATTAATATTTTTCTATTATTTTTATGGTCATCTTTTAAAATTCATTAAAAATAGTTTAAATATCGTAAAAATGGTAAATTTTGGTATTCTACCAGATTTTGATGTGAATAATTCATTGAGCTACTTGGATCAATATTTCGGACACAAAATTTTAAAATTTGACACGTAAGCATTTCGAACTGAAATGCTTATGGAAGCACTCAAATTCTACTCTATATATATATATATGTTAGAATCCAAATTATGGAAAAGAGATTAATTGTTACAAAAAGTGTGAATAATTGTTGAAGTGATAACCAAGAGCCGAACCGGTCTTTCATGTCACGATCTTGAAAATCATTTTGGGGCATGTTATTCAAATCTAATCTGTTTACTTAAACATATACAAAATAAAGTTAGGATGCATTTAAGTTCATTAAAGAAGTTGATGAGTTCAAAAACTTATCGAAGTGGTCCCAAACGATAAATTCAAATTGCTTAATAAATTTTTCATATCAAAATCTTATAGGATACCGAAATTTTTCATTTTTAGAGTTTTTTAACTATTTTTTCAAATATTTTAATATGGTTCTATAACAATAATAAAATAATAAATATTTGAATATTAGAATAAGTCATTTTGAAAAAAATCTCAAATAAATACTTAAAAAACTCCAAAAATAGAAAATTTTTATATTGTACAAGATTTTGATATAAAGAATTATTTAGTGAATTGAATTTGTCATTTAAAATTAATTTGATAGATTTTTGAAATAACCTCATAAATTTATTCGGTGAGTTTAATCTCACGCTAAATTACTCCTACTCTCTATATATATAATATATAAAAAATATTGATAAATGGGAGAGCTTTTCATTTCGACAGTCCATAAAAATCAAATTCAAACCCCAAAGTCCGAATTAGACATCACTATCATGACAACGAAAAGCAGTGGACATAAAATCCAAAGCCTTTTTGAGTTGTTGATAAGTAGAAAACTACAAAGTATCAAAATCATAGTAGTATTGAAGTAAGAAAAATTTTGTGTGGAAAAATTAATATAATTCCTGTTACATCCAAAACATGCTAAGAACCACCCAAGCAACCTAGAATTAATTAAAGCACATCCAGTTTGGCCTAAACCTCATGTTTGATTGGAGAACAAACTTATGGAAGCATGATTTTTGATGTAAAATTATGTCATCATAAATTATTTTTAAATTATTCTTGTTTGATTGAGTAAGTAGGAGAATAAGAAGAAAATATCATTCATGTCATCACACTAAAATATATAATTAATGATTATAACGTTAAGAATAACAATTATTAAAATGAAAATAATAATGATGATGATGAAAAATAACAATAACAATTATAATTTATTAATAGTAATTATCATTATATTAACAATAATAATAATAATAATAATAATAAAAATAATAATAACAATAATGATGTTGATGTATTTATTATGAATCCCACCGCAAAATAATATGAAAAATAAAAACCTTTTTTTTTTTACTAATGTCCCAATCAAACATGCTAAAACAAGTCTTTGAATTAGCTTAAAACCATGGGGGCGTTCGGCAACACATCGAGGATTAAATTTTAATCCACACTACGAAACTCATGTTCAGTAATCTTAATCCGCACGTAAAAGTTAAGAAAACTTAATTCGGGGGCTTCTTGCAGACAGAAGATTAAAATTCAGACAAAAAGAGGCTAAAGGAGGAGTTATTAATCCGCGCTAAAGAATACGTATTCGGTAGGATTAAGCAACTAAAAAAATTAATAGAGATTTAAAGAGACTAAAGGAGGGAATGCTAAACGACACCATGAAGATGTGAAACAGTGAAAGCTATAAAAAGGACAAACAAAAGATTATCATATGAACCCTTCAACTGTAAGATTATACAGTTAAGCTAGTGAGCAGTTCTAGTAGATTATAAACTGGAGAATCAAAAATTGCTTCAACAACATGGTTTGGCAGATTTAACTATGCATTATTTTGTACAATAAAGGTATTGGCAATACAGTACTAGAGGTAACAATTTAGAGCAAAATCCCAAAAATAAAAAATACAAATGGTTGTCAGTTGAGGAAGACTCTGACAACTGAAATCCGCTTCATTAATATAGATTCAAGATATTTTCAATTGGACTGAACTATTTTGGAGATGCAATGAAATTATTGTACAGAATGACAAAATGATCCATTCATAAACATCTCTAGAGCTGCATCAAGATTAGATATGCTAATAAGTCAGGTTGGATCGATTCATCGTGGGTCTCGGGTCTCAATTGTGGTTAGGTTTCGGATCAGGTCAAATAACCAGACGGGTCAAATCAGGTTAGACTTCAGATCATTATCGAGTTTCAAGTCATCTTAGGTCAGATCAGATTCCAGATGGGATTAAATTTGGGCACCTCTAATCAGTATCATGTTATTTTTGCTTTCCATGTCGAAATAGCATAAAATGTCCTCCCGCTCCAGCCTTGAAGTAACCAATTTCTATCCTTCTCAATAAAGAATATGTTATTATTATAAACTTTTTTCATTTTCTCTTTGCATTCTTTCAGAATAACAGGATCCAATGGAAGCTGTTCAAGCCCAGCTCGTAAGTTTCTCAGGTGCCACTGCTTGTAAGTCTCAGGTTTCACTATCCAATCTGACCCCTCACATGCAAACACATTAAGGATGTCGCGAGCAAGAACATCTCTTTCTACCAATTGCCTCTGCTTGTTGTCTCGCGGTATCAAAGTGTCGAGTATCTCAAACAATGCTGAGTAAAGTTTCAAACCCTGTCTAAAGCGTGAAACAAAGAAGGGGCTAAATGCCATGATATTCACAATTCCATGAATGAATACTTGTGGTCTAATCCGCCGTATAAGATCAAGAACTCGATTTCTCGGGCTATCCAAGGAAACTGCTTCATCCCCAACATCCTTAAAACGGTACAAGCAACTCACTATTAGCACCTCACCTTCTTTAATTTTCAGATCATCGAGAGAAATATCCTCCCATTTTGATGTTATCCCATGGTACTCAAAAGGAACACCAAAGCTTTCAGCATAGGCTTCCAACCTTCGGCCAGTCTCTTGTATTAGTTCTTCTGGGCGAAATCCCGGCAAAGGGAAATCTATACCTGTGATATGAAGTTTTATGGACTTACAATTATCATTATTAGATAAAGCCTGTATCAGAGAAGGCCACCGAAATCCCAACCCGATGCCAAAATCAATTATATGCAACTTCGATGCTTTCCCTGCCACTTTAAGGATAGTTTGGTTGGAAAAGTGAATTGCAATTCTTGCAAAAGGACATACAGTGATGTATAGCCGGGCAATTTTCAAATATTCAGAGGTAGGTAACCGTTTTGCAGCGATTCGACGCCATGCCTCACTCCCAATGCCATTCAATCGAGCCTCGAGTGCATCGGCAAACACATAGGCCATCCTTTGGGTCCCATCTCCATCTACAGAAGATAGTTTTCTTATCTGATTTATTAGACCTTCAGCTGATTGACGGTCATTGGTATATACCGCATTAGAACATTCAATTAGAAGAGCATTAACATCAACAGTTCCAACCTGATCATTTTCATAGTATTTGCTTGTTTTATTTTCTATTCTTTCCTGTAAATTAGCAACCTCTATGTTATTACCGTGATCTAGGAGCACTTCGTCAAACATTTCATTTCTGGTTGGTTCTTCAGAATAAGACGTTGATATTTTGCAGTTTCGCCCCTCTAAAAGATCCAAATCTACAGTTGACTTCTTTTTACCAGTGGACCCACATCCCGTAAAATCCTCATTATTTTCATCACCGTCTATATCTGAATTGAGCTTAACCAAACCATCTTCCTCAGATGCCAAAGGAAGAGAGAGCTTCTTTGCTTCCAAACTGACAGCCAGCTTATCTATTCTCGGAAGAAATCTAATTCCTTCTTCCACTCCTCTATTGAATTCGGAAGAAGAAAACATTGCAAAATTAGAACCAAGTTGATGTTGAAAATGTTGATGAGTGTAACTAGTTCCCGATTTCGCTTGATTCAAAAGTTGTGGGTTTTCCACCGGAGAAGGGTATTTTTTGTCAAGGATATCATAGAAATGTTTCTCCATGGCGTAAAGAGCCGACTCATTGGTATACAAAATTTCTTTTTCATCTATATCTTCTTCTAACAGTATCTGGTTCAAGTAGCCCAAGGTCACATCCAGTGTGATATCAGGAGATCCGTCCGAGACATGTTTGTTAATTGGATCATTTGTAGGGATTATTTGCAATACTTTCTCTTGGGGTAAAATTTGTTGGTATGAATTTCTCTTCATCTATTCAATCCGAGAAAAAAAAAACCTGCATGTAAATTAAGTTTCCAAATAAGACAACGACAAGTTCAGTGACCAAATGAATCATAATACAAACAGAATGAAATATTGCAAAGTTGCAAGAGGAGAATTGAATTTTCCAACAGATTGCGAGTATCAACTCTTATGCTTCTTCTAGTTGGCTACCGTTTTAAAAAGACCTAAGAACCATGATATTTCAAGCAATGGTAGATATCTTATTAGTCGGAAATTTATACCCACTTCTAATTAATCAGGGTTCACATATTTTGCAATTACAAATTTTGACAGTAAATTTGGGGTTCAGACCGATAGACCTATCATTGAAAAATCAAAAGATCAAAAACTAATGTTATGATCTGTTTCTAAATTCCCTAAGAAGAGCACTGTAACAATTAACATCAATCTTTACCTTCAGGAAAAAATTACAATTAAAGGGACTTCATCCTCCAAACAGCGCCGATTATGAGCAAATTAGATTACCAAGGCACCTTATCCTCTAAACAAAAAGGAAAAAAGGAAGAAAAGAAGCACCATACACATACCTTGAAAGTAGAAGCGATCTTTAGTTTAGTTTCGCTGATTGAATGGGATGAAGCACAGAGGAGATGCCTCTAGCAGCGACAGTATTTCTGCTTTAAAAAGGTTTTCGGTGAGGCGGGTCGAACAATGGCTCCATTTTTTTTTGCTTCTTCCTCTTTTTGTTAGTTTATGAAATGTTGCTTTTCGTGTGTGACCTTTTTGAGTTTTGAAATTAGATACGTGAACCTTTTTCTTTCACCATAGTTTTCTCTTTTTCATTTTCTCATGTGTCTGGTTCGTTGGCAGCTACTATGGAGACGTGGCATTTATATACTCAATGAGCATGAGACTTGCTCCAAAATATCTCTAGATTTTTTATGTGTGTTTTTGTGTTAAAGTATTTGTTTAGCTTATTTGAAATTGATATATGTGTGTGTTGATTTTATTATTTAGATTAGATGAATTATTTTTTAGATTAATAATTTTTTTATTTGATTTTATATAGTATTTTATTTTATTTTTATTTTTTTGAAATTTTATCTGTATAGTAGTACTATACAGTATTATATTATTTATATTAAATGAGTTATAAATAATGTTAGTGATATTTAAACTGAATAAAAAGTTATTATATAAAATAAGTTACACACAAAGTAATTTGAATAATTATTTATTTAATTTAAATAATATAATTAATATAGATGATAATATTTCAATAACAATTTTTTTATTTTTAATACGATGCACAAAAAGGATTAACAATTCAAACACTAGAAACTTAGCATTTGTAAATCCTGTGTCTATGTGTAATGGCGTTGAATTTTCAATAGGTTTCCTCTCTGTTGGAAACCCATTATAGAGTTCTTGATTCTCTGTGTGATTTGTTCAAGATCATACAGTTGATAACTTTAAAAATGTGTATTAATAATTAAACTAAGAGAAATTTATATATATATATCCATTAAAAATTCATAAATTAGATATTTATCCATCATAATTTCAAATTTTGATATTTGCCTATTTAAATTTAAGATATTTATTAATATCTCCATTTTGTATTTAATCAATTGAAAATACAGATGAATATTAATGAAAAAAAAAAAGCTAGAATTATGATGCTACTTATTTTTCCTACCCCCAGGTCAACGCAAGTAAAGAAGGAATTATGATGGGGTCAAAAGGAAATCGGAAAAAAGTTCTGGACTGATATGAGAATTTTCAGAAATTTATTCAAATCTCTATGGAAATTAAATTTCCTTATCCATTCAACATCAGTCTCAATATACGACACTACTCTCGATTTATATATTTGTCATTCCAGAAAATTCTAGCTTGCTACTAAATTTGGCAAAGAAAATTAAGATTAAACAAAAATAAATAAAAAAGCCTTCCGAAGACCTCACCTAACTGTTTCTCCTCTTCAAATCACCTCCTTTTCTATTCTCTCCAGTCCCTCCATTCATCTCTTACGGACCCCACCTGTCAGTTAACGCAATGGACCAGCGTAATAATTCAATCCCGTCATTTGACGCCCAACTGGGGCCCAGAGGTCAGTGACTCATGTTTAAAGCCTTATTTAGTCTGACTTCGTGGGTCCCTTGTCGCAGTCTCTGAACCACTTGACGGTCAATTTCTTCATTAAGTGGATGATTGAGATCGTGATAATTTCAAAACTTTTGATACCTGAGAATTATAAATATTTCTTCATAATATCTAGTTTGTTCTGATTCGTATAAAGTAGGGAAATTTTGGGAAATATAACTGCTAAGCAGCAATCAGAGATGCAAGTTCGTACAAAAAACACAAATTTTCAAATATGTATTTCTGGAATGTTATATGTAACCTTATTATTCACTATGTTTGAATTGAATTTATAGCACATCAAGTTCCTGATTTGAGTATCAGATCAGATTGCGCTTTAACAATTGATTGAAGTTCACAAAAACATGACTGAAATAACATTAAAAGGCACTATGACCAATGACTCTTGAGAAATACAAACATCTTAGATTTATAAATACACACATCATATGTAAAAGAAAGAAAAATACATATAGCCTCTTGTCTCTACAACTTCTAAAAACATGCTGCTACTCGTACGCCATTCATAGTAATGACATTATTAAAATCATGGTACAAAATATTCTCAAGTTACAAATTATTGAAGTAAAATAGCGATACTGACGCAACTTAATCTACAGAAGTAACAGAACCATTTCCATACTAAAAGATTTCAGCAATTTTTATGGGCGGCACAACCATTTCCTATCTCTTATTTTGGTTTCCATGTCGAAAAAGCATGCCTTATTTTTCCCTTCCACCCCTGAAGCATCCATTTACCATCTTCTTCAATAAAGAATCTCTTGTCATACCCATTTCTCAGCTTTGTTTTACATTCGTTCACTATGTCCAGATCTAGTGGCAGTTGTTCGAAACCGGCTCGTACATTCCTTAGTTGCCAATTCTTGTAGGTTTCTGGTCTCTCCAACCAATCAGAACCTTCACATGCTATAAGATTAATGATAATGGGGGCTATCACCTGTTTTTCTGTCAATTGCCTGTGCTTGTTGTCTCGTGGAATTAACGAGTCACGCATGTCAAATTCCATGGAGTATTGCAACAGAACCTGTCGAAACCGCACGGTGAAATAGGAGCTAAATCTTGCATTATATATTCCTTGGATGTAAAGTTGCGGTTTAATCCGCCGGATAAGATTGAGAACTTGATTCCTCGGGCTGTTGAGGTTACATGCTTCGTCCTGCACTTGGCTGAATTTATTTGTGGAATTAACAATGCAAACTTCATCCTCTTTGATATTTAGATCCTCTATACAAATCAACTCCCATTCCGACGCTATCCCCTGGTACTCGAAAGAAACATTAAAGCTTCTAGCATATTCTTCCAACCTCTTTCCTACCTCTTCTAGTTGCTTAGCAGGACGAAACCCCCGCTGAGGAAAATCAACTCCAGTGATACGGAGTTTTGGGGGACCGCCTTGTCTAGTGGCCAGAGATTGGATGAGAGTCGGCCACTGGAACCCGAAACAAATACCCAGATCAATTATATGTACTTTTGGAGCATTCTTAATTACTTTAAGAATATTGTTGTTAGCAAAACAGTACGAAACCCTATGAAAAGGGTCCGCCCTGATACACAAATGATAACTTTGTAAAATATCAGCACTGTTTATTCTTTTTGCAACAAGCTGGCGATAAAGCTCGCTACCGGATCCAGCCAAGCGAGCTTCAAGCCCGTCGGCAAGGATACATGCAAGTCTCTGAGCCCCGTCACCAGTTCTAGAAGCTTGTTGTCTTATCTGCATTAGAAGACCTTCTGCTAGTCGATAGTTATTAACAGATACCGCTTCTGAACAATGCGTAAGGAGGGTATTGATGTCAATGTGATCTTGAATTTTCTTACTGACATATGAGCTTGCCTTCTGTTGCATGATTTCTCGTAGACCAGAAACTTCTTCTTTTTCATACTTTTCTCCTTGATTAAGCAGCACTTTATCATACATCTCATCTCTAATTGTTTCTTCATAATGAATCATTGGTTTTTTGCGATTTCCCCCCTCCCAAAGTTCGAACTCTACATTACTCGACTTCTTGTTACCCCTGGACCTATTTAAAATCCTAAAATTTTCTTCCTCCTCTGACCTAACTTCTATCATCCTCCTATCATCTCTCCGCTCTGAATCTGATGAAAGCGTATTCAGTTGCAAATCTACAGTGAGTTTGTGGATTGTTGGTACGAACTTGTTACCTTCTTCCATCCCTCTCTGGAATTCACTGGCCAGTATATTATTATCAACCATCAAATTTTGTGCTGAAATCATCGTTGTTGATTGATCTTCTGAAAGACAAATAGTCGGCTTAGGATCTTCTTTTGATTGACTCAAAAGTAATTGGTTCTTTGGTGAGTGAGGATATCTTTCCCCAAGGACATCATAAAATGATCTCTCCATTTCCCGTAAATCTGCCTCCTCTTGGTACCCACAATTATTTTCATCTATATCTTCTTCCAATAGATACCGGCTTATGTAGTCTAGCATTGGACCTGAAATTATCTCAAAATTATCATGTTGGATATTGGTTTGGGCTATTACTGTCTGAAGCATTCACGAGAATACCTTTGAGTCGTGCGTATTCCAGCGTAACAGAACATGAGTTCTCCCCAGGCAAAGCCATAATGAATAAGGCTTTGTAAAATGAAGTAAATATTACCTAGAAATTAGATTAGATGAATCAATTATTTTTGAATATTTACAAAATTAAATAGGATTTCTGTTATCTACAATACAATTTATAGGTTACGAGTTTTTGCGAGACGGCAAGACCTCTAAAAGGGGGGAAAAGAACAATCAGTCTAATTTTGTCCCTGACTCGGCCGTCAATTACAGCACACCAGATCGTGCAAACCCTATGCAAATTATCCAGAAATTTGTATAGATTTTACACTTGTCCAGATAATTTGTACACGATTTACACATGTGACATGCTATCATCGACAAACAAGTGGAGAGCAAAATTATTCTCGACAACAGTTAGCAAACCTCCTAGAAAGATGGGGTCTCCAAAGTTTACAATGAAATGGTAGGAGGCTGTGTCTGAATTGCCGAAGAAGACCAATATTACTATTTTTTTCAATCTTTTGGTACCTATTCTATGTTCAGGATTGCTGGTATTTCATCTTTATTGCTAATTATATGACCTTTGAAATGGTTGACAAATTTTAATGGCCCAAGAGCATGTAATTTCTAGTGATTTACAGAACCCAATTAGTTTAGAAAATTATGTTTCCATTAAAACAGTTGCCCCGATTTAATATTTAAAAAATTTTGAGAATAAAATTGGCAGTGTAGTGAATTTGTTACTCAAGTCAGTACCAGTAGGTTTGTACTTGAAAAATTGGAAAAGCAAAAATGTTGCATTTATTTAACTTTATTTCCTAAGAAAAAAGAATTACTTACCACTTTCAAGCCTCCCTTTAATATCTTTAAGAAAAAGAAAAAAGAAGGGATCGTATCAGAGACTGATACCCGCTAATTATCGGAAAAGAAATCAAGTTGTTTATCCTTTCAGATAAGACCTACTTAATCAAAGAAATACCAAAAGAAAAACAGGAGAAGCATATATCATACCTTGAAAGATTTAGAGTACTTTGTACATACAGCATGGGATGAAGGGGAGAGAGAGAGATAGAGATAGAGAGAGAGAGAGGTGCCTGAGACAGCTATGAATAAATCTGGCATTTTGCTCTTTTGAAAAAACTCCTCAATTAATCAAGTCACCGAAATGGACCTTTCTTTTGACTTTCTTGGCCTCTCCAACTCCAAGCAATGGTGAGTTCCCAAGTGTCAATATGGTGTTGGTGTATTCAATTTCAATACATGGCATTGTTGAAGGTAGGTTTCATTGTGGCGATGCTTTTGTAACCCACTGTGTAATGATGGAGTCAGGTGGCGGGTGGCAGGTTGCAGTGTTGTTGCGCTTTTAGTGAAGTCGGAGTTTGTATCCTGAACTATGTTGATATTTAATTTTAGTGCAGAGGATGGTGATGATTTTTTATCTCATTCGTTAGAAATGGACATAAATTTTATTATTTATGAAAAATATTTTTGAAAATTAGATGGTTAAATTTAGAGTAAAATTAGGATGAATTTAATTTAAAATTTATCGAATCAGTTTCACATGATAAATTCAAGTTGTTTAATATATTATTCATATTAAAATTTTATAAGATATCAAAATTTTCTATTTTTAGAGTTTTTTAAATATTTATTTCAGATTTTTGAAAATGATCTATTTTTATATGCAAATATTTATTATTTTTTTATTTTTTAAAATCATTTTAAAAAAGTCTTCAAAAAATAATTCAAAAAATATAAAAAATAGAAAATTTTGATATCCTATGAGATTTTAATATGTAAAATTTATTAAGCAATTTAGATTTATCGTTTAAAACTGATTTAATAAATTTTGAATTAAGCTCACCAAAAAAATTTGTGATCGCTCACTCTAGCCTCCTAAACTTATAAAAAAAATATATTTTAAGAATAAATGAAATGAATGTCCTCATCATCAGCAATTGACATCTTTTTTAAGTTTTAACACTCCATTGCTGAAATTTTAGAGCTCCTTATAAATTTATAGGACTTTGATGTCATGTGAATTTTTCTGATATATGTTGTCAATAATTTGTGCTGAAACTTTTTTAGTTGGCGGAGGATATGAAATAGACCTTTATTATTCTGACAAGACTAATAATTTATTTTATTCGAGCAAGCAAATATTTACTCACTTATACAAATAAAATTTAGATAATTTATATTTCCAACATGCAGAACTAAAATTGAATTTCACTACTTACTTTATATATGATGTACGTGATTATATATAAGGAAGACTAAAATATAATGCATTGTACAGATGGATCCGTATAATGACTCAAAAGCTATAATTTAGAAATAAAAATGATCGATCCGAACTGTTCAACATAATTTTCATACCAAAATCTTCTAGAATACCAACTTTTATATTTTTTAAAATTTTTTTCCTATTTTTCCGAATGGAAAGAACATCAATTGATTTGAGGATTTTTTAGCATCCAATAAAAACAATTTTCTCTCCATTCGAAAAAATAGCAAAAAAATTCTAAAGTTAAAAACTCATATAAACAATAAATGAATATATCTAGCAGCTTATGTGCTAATTTTGATGATATTTCGATCAGAAATTAGATCAAATTGATTAAAAACGTATATAAACATGTTCAAAGGCGTTTTCAATGCATTTTAATACAATTTGATGTGAAATATACGTTATAACAAATCAATATAGTTCCAAAAATACATGTAATCAAATAAGTAAACATATCCATTAGTTTATTTGTGAGTTTTAATGATATTTTAATCAGAAATGAGGTCAATTTGATTAAAAACGCATATAAACATAATATTTAATCTTGTTTATATACGTTTTTAATCAATTTGAACTTATTTCTGATAAAAATATCATCAAAAGTCACAAAAAAACTAATTGATATATTTATTTATTATTTATATATATTTTTAAAATTTAATTAATTAGTTATGACTTATATTTCATATTAAATTACATTAAAATGTATAAAAAATATTTTTGAATATATTTATGCATGTGTGGGAATCTGGACTTAGGTACTTGTAGTTAGGGGCATTAAGCAAACTATTATAATTTAATAACAATTGAATAATACAATAGGCCATGGGAGAAAAAATTGAATACAACTGGGCTGAGAAAATTGAGGAACAGGAATTATTCTGTAGGCCTGTGGTCCAGTAAAAAGGGACAAAACTTCTGGGCTCATTTGAAAATTTTCAGAAATTAATTCGAATCTCTCCATTCCTCCATTCACTTGTTTAAATTAAGTCAAAATCGACTAATTCAAGATTCGGTCCCAAATTGAGTTGCGTATGTAAACAGCTGCTGAATTACAAGTTCGGTCAGTTTGGGCAGCATCAAGAGCAACCATCAGACTAAAAGGATGATTCAGATATATGGATCATTTCAAAACAGATTGATAAACATAACTGAAATATACCATTTAAGAAGAAATGAAGAATTGTGACCATTGGCTAGTGGGAAATACAAAGTTCTTAGAATTATAAATACATACAACATGTCTTGACAAAAACAAATGTTTTAGAACAGATATCATGACACAAATTTAATCCGCAGAACCCTAAAAAAGCAACAATTTCTTTTGGGCACACAAGCATTAATTTCACAGCTGTGCTTTCGGCTTCCATGTCGAAAGAGCGTACCGTATTTTGCCCTTCCAGCCGTGAAGCATCCAGTTACCATCTTCTTCGATAAAGAACCTCTTGTCATACCCATACCTCAGTTTCTTTTTACATTCATTAATGACACCTGGATCCAGTGGCAGTTGTTCAAAACCGGCACGTACATTCCTCAGTTGCCATTTCTTGTAGGTTTCCGGTCTCTCCAACCAATCAGAGCCTTCACATGCTATAAGATTAATGATTACAGGGTCTAAAAACTCACTTTCCATCAACCGCCTTTGCACGTTGTCTCGTAAAATTAACGAGTCAAATATGTCAAATACCATCGAGTAACACAATAAAACCTGTTGAAACCTCCTGTTGAAAAAGGAACTGAATGTTGCATTAAATATCCCTTGGATGAACAGTTGTGGTTTCATCTGCCGTATAAGATGGAGAACTCGATCCCTCGGGCTGTCAGTTGTAGATATTTCATCTCGAACTCGTCTGAATTGAAACATGCTATTGACTATAAGGACTTCATCCTCGTCAATTTTCAAATTCTCAATACAAATTGACTCCCATTGTGATGCTATCCCACGGTACTCGAAAGAAATATTGAAGCTTCTAGCGTAATCTTCCAACCTCCTTCCTACCTCTTCTACTCGTTTAGAAGGGTGAAATCCCCGCTGAGGAAAATCAACCCCGGTTATGCGAAGTTTTGGAGCACCACCTGGCCTGCTGGCAAGAGATTGGATAAGAGGTGGCCACTGGAAACCAAAACTGATACCTAAATCGACTATATGAACTTTGCGTTCATTCTGAATTGCATTAAGAATATTACTGTTAGCAAAACAGTATGAAATCTTATAAAACGGGGCAGCCGTGATGAACAAATGATAAGCCTTTAAAATATCAGCAGTTGACGTTCTTTTTGTAACAAGTTCCCGGTAAAGCTCGCTGCCAAAGCCAGTTAAGCGAGCTTCGAGTCCGTCAGCAAGGACAGATGCGAATCTCTGGGTCCCACTGCCAGTCCGAGAAGATTTTTTTCTTATCTCCGTTAGCAGTTCTTCAACTACTCGGTGATTATTGATAGATACTGCCTCTGCACAATGGATAAGGAGGGTGTTGAGATCAATGTGCTCATCTTGATTTTCCTTACTGATGACGTATGTGTTTGCATTGTGCCGCATGATTTCTCGTAGTCCAGAAACTTCTTCTTTCTCATAGCTTTCTCCATGATCAAGCAGCACTTTATCAAACATGTCGCTTCTAATTGCTTCCTCATAATAAATCATCGGTCTTTTGCGGTTTCCTCCCTCGAAAGAATAAAAGTCCGCATTACTTAAGTTCTTCTTACCTTTTGATCTATTTATAAACCCAAAATCATCTTCTTCCTCTGGCCTTAATTCTACCGTCGTTTCATCAATTTTCTTCTCTGAATCGGAGGAAAGCCTACTAACTTGCAAATCGACTGTGAGATTGTGGATTGTTGGAAGAAACTTCATTCCTTCTTCAATTCCTCTCTGGAATTCACTGGCCAGTAAGTTTTCATCAACCCTCGAGTTTTGTGCTGTAATCATCTCGGTTCCTTGATTTTCCAAAAGGCAACTAATTGACCTATGGTCTACTTTTGGTTGATTCACATGTAATCGGTTGTTTGGTGAAGGCGGATATTTTTCACCGAGAACCTCATAAAACGGTTTCTCCATTTTCCGTAGAGCTGCCACCTCATGATGCCCGCTAATATTTTCATCTATATCTTCCTCCAATAGATACTGGCTTATGTAATCTAGTGTTGGATCTGAAATTTTCTCAAAATTCTCGTATGGATTCAAAATAATATTAAAATTTTGTGCTTGTTTTGGCATACTGTTTGAAGCATTCGCAAGAGTACCATTATCTTCGAGTCGTGAATGGTCGAACTTAACAGCGCATGAGTTCTCCGTGGGCAAAGCCATAATGACTGAAGTTTCTGATTAATTTGACCTAGAAATTTACAATATGTGAATTAATTAGTGCATAGTCTTTACATAATTAAATAGAGATATCTCATGTTTATTGAAATGCAATGGATGTACTTTATTTAAGATGCAATTTGATAGGTTAAAAGTTCTCCCAAGATGGCGAGATAGAAGAAAAAGTCCTCAGTTAACTAGACATTGAGGAAAGAAAAATTATTCTGGTAATTTGGAATGATCACACCGTACCATTCTGGTTGTAAATATGATAATTGAATGCCTAAAAATGCAAGATTTACCAACATTACTTGCAAAACCAACAACAGATGTAACTTGGACTATTTGGGAGAAGAAGAATAAATGATTTGACTCGCCGTAATTATTTCACTCCCAGCTCGCCGATGTGATGTTGTGTAAACCTTGTGCAGATTATCCAGATAAATGTGAATACCTTTCTGGACAATTTGTTCACACATGGCGGTGCGCCATTATTGAAACAACCAGAAGGGAATTAACCCCTGCTACCTGTAACTGATAGAAGGCCTTCTAAAAAATATGGTGTCAAATTAAAGTTTTATGGTGAAATGGTAGGAGTATAGGTTTAAATTGCCAAAAGGATACTTCAAAAGGTATTCAATCTATACAGCAATTTATGACTTTTAAAATGGTTGACAAATGTTAATGGTCCAAGAACATAGAATTTCTAGTGATTAAGTGAAGAACTCAATTAATTAGTTTAGAAAATTATGTTCCCTTTCAAGCACTTTCCTTACTTTAATTATTCAAAATTTTAGACAGTAAAATTGTTGGTGGAGTGAATTTGAGGGTCATACCAGTAGGCTGTAGCCATGGAAAATCGGAAGTGTTGCGTTTAATTTCATTTCATAAGAATCAGAATTTGTTACTACTTTCAAGCCTCTCTTTAAAAAAAAAGAAAAAAAAGAGGGGATAAATAAAAAAAAATTGGTAGCAGCTAATTATGGGAAAAGAAAGCTGTTTATCCTTCAGAGAAACTCTACTTGTACTAGACTCACACCAAAAGAAAAATGGTAGAAGTTTTTGTACCTTGAGAGAGAGAGAGAATAGAAGAGATCTTTCTTTCTACTTCACTTGGGATAAATTTGGGGAGAGAGAGAGAGAGAGAGAGAGAGAGAGAGAGAGAGAGGTGTGCATCTGGCAGTTACGACCTTCTAAACTTAAAATAAATCTCTCAAACTCAAAAACTCAGTCCAGTCTCCAAGTCCAAATTGACCCGTGTTTTCACCTTATTTGTGTACTTCCAAAATTTCTGCTATTTTATAGTGACCAAACAACAATATTTTTTTATGTTTTTGTTGAAATTTCATTGCATAAGCCAGTAGCATTTAGCCATCATTTACTGTATCAAACACAGCATCCACACTCTAATGGTGTATTGCTGACGTTTATTAATTCAAGCTGGGTTTCAATGTGGTGATGATTTTGTAAGCCGGACGCTTTTTTGTGAGGTCCGAGTCATTTACCTTCCCTTCGGTTTGAAGAGTAAAGTAAAAATAATTTAAATGATTTAAGATGTTTTAATGTATCAAACAGAAGTAATTTAAGGTAAAGTAAAGTTAAAATATTTATGAAAATAGAGTAAAATTAAATTACTAAATTTCATAATTTTTAATATTTTTTACTTGCATTATATTTCACTGCTATCAAACATTAATTTTTTAAAGTGATGTAATACTTATTTTGTTTTAATTTTACTTCACTTATTTTTCTCAACATGTACTCATATCATCTACAACAGTTAAATCTTCCAAACATTCCCATTTCAAAAAAAAAATCTTCCAAACATTCATATCGGTCATTTGAATATTAGAAAAATTTTGAATAAATTTGTACTAAATTCTTCCAATTTGGAATGCTTGTAATATACCAGTCAAAAGATCTTCAATATCATCAATTTTTGCACCAACATACAATATCTCTAGGCAGCTGGCAAGCAAATTGTTTGGTTTTGAAAAAAAAAATACAAAAATTAGGACTATATAAATTCAAATCAACAAAATTTAAAAACAAGAACAGACAATGAAATCCAGCTCATATTATTGGACCAGACTTTTTCAAAGTCCAGCACATTAATTTATTTCAGCACTGTAGCCATAAATAAATACAATTTTTATATATGGCTAAATAAATCATGGGCTGGACCTTGAAAAATAATTGCCCCAAAAATAGAAACTGGACTGTCAAAGTTTAGTCCCTATTTCCAATTTCTATTCTCAAGTTCTAATTTTTGCTTTTGCTTAAACACAGTTTTTTTTTTAAGAGAAAAATAGATGTAATCAAAAAGCAGAAATGTCAAAATACAACATAAAAGGAAAAAAAAAGATTTTTCTTTGCTCTATTTTTCTTAGAGAAATTATTCTTACACTCTAAATTCTATATCCGTTATCTACACCCAATATTTAGTATAAATACTTTTCAAAAATATATGTTTCGAAATTTAAATTCTACACCGTAAGTTCTGCACCGTTTAATTTTAAATACTTGGATACAGATAGAAATTGCTCCCTTGACATTAAAACTTTTTGAACTATTCAAAAGTTGAATTCCAAGGCTCCAACAAAATGTCAAGTTTACTTTTTCAGATTACAACTATTTTATTTTAAATTCTTTTTTTTCATAAACTTAAGATAAGGAGATTTAAACTTTTTAGTCTCTGTTTTGTTAAAGCTTGATTGATACCATTAACAATAAAGAAATTGATGCTGACATGTCCTAAATAAAATTCTTTTAACGCAAAAAAGTCCAAAAAAAATTTATTTTATAAATGAACTCTTAAGAGTTAAGTCTTAATTTTGAAGTCAAATTGAAATTGTTGCCCACGGGCTTAATTTGAACTTGGGTTGTACCTGAAAAAAAAAAGAAAAGAAATTCAAATCTAATTTAATAATATTGTCAAAGTTTCTGTGTGGAATTGCCTTGGAGATAAAGGTAAATTTCAAATTTGCAATTTGTTTTCACATGGATCCATTAAAGAGATAACAATAATACATAGAAGTGATGCATTCAATGAATTATATCTCAATCCAGTTATAGACTAAACGGGCTTAATCAACCAATCAAGGATAATTAAAAAGTGTTTAAGTGCATATACAATTAATTATGATGTGATTGTTAGATATAATTAACTTATTATGTCTGGAGAAGTCCGAATTTAATAAATAACAGGGATTGGAAGTTCAAAAAAAAAGAGAACAATAATAGAGGAATCTATTTGACTGCTTACCAATTACCAAGCGAATATTCTCACAATGTGTTTTGTTCATGGACTCGTTCTACGTACACCGTGAGATAGAGGCATGTATTTGATTCGGTGCCATGTTATTTTACTGTTTATTAAAGTGCCATCATGATTCATATTTTTTTACGCTGTGTTAAAAATTATTATATATATATATATATATATTCAATCATATTAAAATTTATATAAAATAAATTAAGAAAATCTCTCAATAATTTGATATCTCATATTAAATTTTTTTTACCATCAAATTAAATGATTGTAAATGTTTTTAGTCCAATCACGACAGTTAACAAAATTGATGTCAAAACAAAAAAATAAAATTATATATATTTTTTAATCTAGTTAACGAATTAAAGATCAAGATAACAAATTATAAAGTCCATGTCAAGGAAACTTCAGTTGCAAGTTAGTTGAATGCAAGCCTACAAACATTTTCCTTTCAAAAAGGAAATAACTTTAGTTGCTAATTTGATCCTGCTCAATTTATCAAATTACAATTACAGCTACTTTATTTGGTAGTTTTTATTTTAATAAGATTTCTTAATTTCATTTGTAAAATTTAATTATTTTATTTTATTACCGTTTCAAAAAAAATAATTAAATGAACTTTAGGTTGGATTAAAACTGATATAAATCATATTAAAAAAAATAGAATACAACTTCTATTATTATTATTATTATTATATTTATATATTTTTCAACGCCACTCAAAAAATGAACATACAATTATTGATGTTCCATTTAATTATTTATACACTCAAAAATTAAAATCTTACGAAAAAAATATTGTCAAATTAGCAGGTGATTATGGCATTAAAAAGCACCAATTAACTGGTACATCATTCAAAATATTAAAATATTGCGGCGCATGGCATCTTGTCAGTGCAGAGAACCTAGTCTAGTCAACACCTTACTTTTCGGGTTCCAGTACAAATTCTTCTCTCTGTCATCTCACTTACTTTCCAAATATATAGCGGGTCATGTACACACACTTGTATCAACTCGGTATATAGTTTCGTACTCGGAGAGGATAGCGCAAAATCAACCATCCTGAAGCACACGCGGCTGAATAAAAGATAGAATCTCAATCTCCTCTCTCTCAACATTACATTACATTACATGGTCGCAAACGGGTTGTCAACTGCCTCTGCCTCTGCCTCTTCCACCACAAGCCAAGAGAATTCTCCCTTCCCTCTCCACGTGTTATTAAAAATCTCCTGAATATATTACGAAGATACGAGAAATAATCGCTAGCTGCTGCTCTCGCTCTTTCTTTGCGCTAGGGTTTCGGAAAGGCAAGCATTTTTTTCCGTCTCTCTCTCTCTCTCTCTCTCCCTTCTGATCCCAATTTGTTTATTAATTCTATCCCAAATATGAGACTTTTTCATTGTTTATTTTCCAGATGGTTGAGATCTAACTTAGCATACAGTTACTCTGTAGAATCTTTATCACTATTTTTCTCTAGTTAGTTGCTTCTGGTGCTTTTCAGTGCATTTGCTAGTTTAAGTAGTTCAATTCTATTCTGGGAATTTACAAATGCCCACAAGGTGTTTGTGGAATTGATTAAACGAATTGGGATGCTCATATGTTATAAATTTGCTAAATTCTTCTGTTAAATCTGTGTATTTAGTCACTTCACATCGGGCCCCACGTGATCCGGTTACCTCTACTTGGATCGAAACACCTCCTGCATATTTGAGCAGTTTATGCAAATCTGATTGTTTATGCAATAATTTGATCTGGTTTGTTTGTAAATTGCACAGGCTGATCCCTAATCGGAAGCTAATGATTCAATGGTTTTTGGATCCGGTCACCAAGATCCCTCTGGTACAATGAATGAATTAACATATGATTCATTCTTCTTTGAAGATAATCCCTTGAATAATTCATTCACAAACCAATCACAACCTTTTTTAGACCAAGGCCTTTACAGCAATTTGCCCCAAGCAAACACAACTGTCGACACAGTCCCTGTTACTGACCCAAATGGAGATCTCCAATTCAATTTACCCCAAGCTGACTTGACCGCCGACTTGGTTAGAGAAATCAACTTAGACCATACTTTAGAAAATAGTGGCGAGAGTCCTGAATATTGTGAGATCACATCAAACATATCTCTGAATTACATAAGCCAGATGCTTCTAGAAGAAGGCATAGACAAGAAGATCCATTCATACTGTGAGGAGGCCGCGATCAGAGAAGCCGAAAAAGAATTTTATGATATTCTTGGACAGAAATACCCTCCTACCTCCAGTATGCCTGCTTCATCCAGCGGGTCCCGTCCTGTCATCAATCAGAGCTTGAACAGTCCCTGTAATAGTTGCAGTACCAGCAATAGCCAATCTGTTAGCAGTAACAGTACCAACAGTAGTAGTGGTATAGTGGATAGTAACTGGACCCAGTTCAACTCCTCAGACTTCTCTGTAGATGTTAAAACTTCTCCAGAGGAAACATCAGTAAATGTCAAAACTTCTCCAGAGGTAGATATGACAGTTGAAGACTTACAATTATGGCATTTTCAGAAGGGTATTGAAGAGGCAAAGAAATTTCTTCCAAATATCAACAAACTTGTGATTGATTTGGAAGTGAGTCAGATATCAGCACATCCTGAACCAAAAAGGGAAACTCAGCCAGTTGGAATTGTTAAACGAGAGGGGCAAGATCAAGAGAGCCGAATTGGAAGATTTGGTACAGTTGGTAGGAAGAATCCGTTTGATGAAAATTTGGAATTTTCTGAAGAGAGGTTCTTTAAGCACTCAGCTGTCAGCTCTGACGAGCCGGTCAGGGATGCTAATTTTGACAAGGTGCTTCTTTTTGACGGAAATCATTGCAATGATGAGATTAGTCATTTACGAGAAATAATGGAGCACGAAGGCGGAAGGAGCTCCAAGGATGTCCAAGAGAAAGGGAAGGCAAGAAGCAAGAAACAAAGCAGAGGAGGTGTGGTAGATTTGAGATCCCTCCTGATCAATTGTGCTCAGGCAATCTCATCTGATGACTGGCGTCAAGCGCGCGAGCTCCTAAAGAAGATTCGAAAGCATGCTTCACCTGAAGGAGATGGCTGTCAACGACTGGCTAGCTGTTTAGCTGATGGGCTTGAGGCCCGCCTGGCAGGAACTGGCAGCCAAGTGTACCGCCGGCTGATGGCAAGAAGGACCACTGCCACTGATTACCTCAAGGCATACCGGCTTTACCTTGCTGCTAGCCCTTTCAAGAGAGCAACTTATTACTTCTCTAATAAGACGATTCTTAATTCTACAAAGAGGGCTTTGAAGATACATATAATTGATTTTGGGATATATTTTGGGTTTCAGTGGCCTTCGCTGATTGAGCATTTGGCTAAGAGGCCGGGCCCAACTCCTAGGCTAAGGATCACTGGTATAGAGGTGCCAAGACCTGGGTTTCGACCGACCGAGCAGGTTGAGGAAACGGGCCGACGGTTGAAAGAGTATGCAAATAGCTTCGGTGTACCATTTGAGTACCGTGGCTTAGCTTCAAAATGGGACACGATTCGGGTTGAGGACCTTAGAATAAGGCAGGATGAGGTTGTTGTTGTAAATTGTTTGTACCGGTTTCGCAATCTTGTTGATGAGAGTGTGACAATGGATAGCCCTAGAGATCGGGTTTTAAAAATCATCAGGCAAATTAACCCACGTGTGTTCATTCATGCAATTGTCAATGGGTCTTATGGCGCCCCGTTTTTCGTGACTCGGTTTCGAGAGGCTTTGTTTCACTACTCATCATTATTTGACATGCTTGATACAACAGTACCGAGGGACAATGAACAGAGGGGGTTGATAGAGAGGGGCATTTTTGGAAGAGATATGATAAATGTGATTGCATGCGAAGGGTCAGAGCGGATGGAGAGACCTGAGACTTATAGGCAATGGCAAATTAGAAACTTCCGAGCTGGATTTGAGCAATTACCGTTGGACCCTGAAATCTTTAACATTATAAAGAGCAAGGTGAAAGAATTGCATCATAAAGATTTTGTGATAGATGAGGATTCTAAATGGTTATTGCAAGGCTGGAAGGGGAGAATAGTGTACGCCATGTCTACCTGGAGACCTAGCAATTCATGAAAGCAAAAAGAAAAAAAAAATCAATGTCCCATAAGGTGCTGGTATAGCAATTATTCATTTATTGAACTATTAGTTGTATTTCAGATTATGGGTGATGGTACTCAATCCATTGGATGCAACTAGTTGCATGGGATGCTCATAGGTTATGCAGCATTTGGAATGTAAAATTTTTTCCTTAATTATGCGGCACTATCAATTAATAATGTTTGCTAGGCATTGGGAGTTTTGTTAATTTATATTATTTTCCACTTGGAAAAGGAACTATTTGTATCTCTCTTATCTGTTTTACAAATTTGCAATTGGCCATGTTCTAAGTTATTTTGGGTAATCCTTTACATAATTGTGTAGCTGTCGTTATCATGAAATGAGGATAATTTAAATACACACATATGTCCTGTGGGTTACTGTATTCCAATAATATTTAAATGTACGATTGTCGGTTGGTTGGGATGTTTTGTGGCGGGTCAAAAAATACTTTTAGTCATAACATGTGAAATTATTCAACAAATGTCTCAATCAACATTGTATTTTTTTTTAAATATAATCTTACAGCATAACCAAGTCCCTTGTTATTGTTATTATTATTTTTTTTCTATTTTGTAGCATAATAAGCTTCCAATTTGTTGAATATGTTTTCACCCACAAGTTATGCAGCAATATCTTTGGA
Organism: x Bolboschoenoplectus mariqueter; assembly: GCA_037678475.1. Classification (NCBI taxonomy): domain Eukaryota; kingdom Viridiplantae; phylum Streptophyta; class Magnoliopsida; order Poales; family Cyperaceae; genus x Bolboschoenoplectus; species x Bolboschoenoplectus mariqueter. Next base: position 678,885 of record CM075236.1, on the reverse strand, counting down.
AAAAAAGGAACTATCTTTCGATGTTTGGACTATATATATGAACATGGAGAACCATTATGTTTACTACCTTATTACACGCATATAATTTATAAATAACATTTCTGTAATAATATTAGCTATAAGTAGACAATAAATGTAGTATTTTACACAGTGGCTAGCATTCTTCTTTGTACACGGTAAAAAGTTTTGCTCTGTATTGCTCGTTGCAGCAGTCATTTATAGTGAATAAAATATGTGACGTGTTGTGATCTTTTGTGAAAAACATAACGTGTTTAAATAATTTTATATAAAATGTCAATTTTAATTAAAAGAATATATGTCACGCGATATATAAGTCACGTTACGTAATAAATACACATGCCGTGACGTATTCGTGATATTAACTAATCACAACGTATCATTTTTTGAACTTTAATCATTTAGCTGACAAAATTCTCAGACTGAGACACAAGGACCAACAGAGCCTTTATCCAAATTGACGATATAGCTCTATTTTCATATCTTAAATGTGTCAAATGATAAAGTAGACACAAATAATTGGAACAAAGTCAGCAAACTGCATTTATGATCTCTTCTACTCTTGGATTTTAGCCCAAAACTCAACACACAGCTCTTGCTCATGCTAGAAATCTCCGTCACACAATAATGTTAAAAGAAGAAAGCTCCATCCACATAACATGTATACATCAAGACCCACGAGGCAGGACAAGGAAAAGAAAAATTCAATACTAACAACAAAAAAAAAAAAAAAAGCTGATTGCTACGTAACAAATTAAAGCTAAGACGTAACATGATACTTGAGATCCACCTTAATTTCCAAGGGGTGGCTTGAAATTACCTAGATGTAACATTTGAGTTCCACTTGGCTAATATATAATAAAAAAACCAAATGCTAAACCAAAAAAAAAAACTGACTGCTACAGGAACCTTTCCTTTTTTAGGATTCCTTTCCTTATCAGTGCCAAGTAGACCTTCTAGATTGCTGCTCATGTATTAGATCTAGCAAACAAAAAGCTTTCTAAGTCTTGAGGAGAGTACAATATGAGCAGGCCCAAATCAATTCTGATGCAGATATCTCATAATAATTGTGATTTTACCGATGGATCTTGTTTCAGCCCAGTTAGTTCTTTTTGAAATTGCGGAGCTGAAGGGAATCGGAGTTTCTATTCTAGGGTTTTGTCTCATCTTTCCCGCCAAGGGCAGCAAATTCCCTCCTCAGTTCCTCGGCCACTCGTAATTCACATTTTTGTAGTGTGAGATTCTCTTCACTAATCTTATCTTTTCCTCTTGATCTTTTATTGCTTCCCTATGTGTTAATAACCATGGATTTTGGACTGGTACTTGCTTGTCAACAAGTTTTCCAGAAATTATGTTACACAAGCCTAACAGTTGGTGCAGTGTCACCAATTGACATTTGAGTATACGAGTAATCACATCATCTAGATTTTGGAATAACATGATCTGTCAGAAAAGGAAATTGCTTAAATTATTTCGTTTTAGCTTGAGTCAGTAAATTGAGCACTTGATCCGGTAATTCAGTTTCTTGAAATATGATCCTGAAATTTAAGTTAAATATCTGATTGCTTGGTTTTTCTTGGTACAGGACCAGTGAATATAACATATAGAGGTGTTTGTGGAAATGCTTGTGATGATTCGTGAGAATTCAGCCCTTAATTGAAGAGAAACTGCCATGGATGTAATAGTTAAAGGGGAGAGAACTGCTATCAAGCAGAAGGATATTAGAAGAGAGAACTCAGACGGGCTAAGCAACTTGCCTGACTCGGTGCTTATCAGTATATTATCCCTTTTGAAGCCAAGGGAGTTTGTTTGAACGTGCATTCTGTCTAAGAGATGGCTTAAAGTCTGGACCTTTGTGCCATGTCTCAACTTTGATGGTATCGATTTCTGGGAATGGGATGGGGAAACTAGGATTGCACCCTTGCGTAATGAAGAAGCATTGGGAGTCGGGGAACGTGCCCATGAGAGGTTCAAGAATTTTGTTACCAATTTTTTGCTTCGTCGTGACGACGCTTCGGACATTCCAATTTTTCGTCTCTGGCCGGTTTTTGACCATGACTCTGATCCTGAGATGTCTTTTTTCACTAGGAATGCAATCATATATGCACTCAATCACAATCTTAACAATCTGATCCTGTGTGTCCCTGATAATAATCACGTTACCGTACCTGACTGTCTGTTCACATGCCATTCTTTAGAAGAGGTCGATCTGTTTAGAAGTGAAAATGTTAGTAGGGTCACAATCAAACCTAGAACGGGGTGCACCTCCCTAGACTTAGAAAGCTGAAATTGTCTGGTGCAAATTTTTACAGTGATTGTTTTGAAAAGCTTTTGTCGGGGTGCCCCGTCCTTGAGAGCTTGAGCATTCAGAATTGCGAGTTACAGATGAGCAATTTTGCTTCTCAGTCTCTGAAATGGTTGCGGGTTGTGGATGTTGACTTTATTGCTCGATCTGTCCCACCAGCCTTGTTCATTTCTGCTCCAAGTGTTGAAAATCTGGAATTTAAAGTACACACGGATAGAGGGATAGCGTTCACTTTGAGAGACATGCCAAAGGCAACCTGGGCTAACATCTCAGTCATGTTTTGTTATGAGGCGCATCGTTACACTTCTGATCTTCTAAATGGTCTCTCAAATGTTTTGGATCTTGAGATAGAATGTTTCTGTCTTAAGGTATATGTTGAATTATTTTTATTTGCACGAATCAATGTTGGTTTTAACTAATTTAAGTAGTTATCCCAATGTTAGCAGTATTGATTTAGATTGCTACATGGTAAGGATATAATTTGTGCGGATAAGCAGAGTAGAGCTCCTCCAGCTTTTCTTTTCGTTTGCCGAACTTAGTACTTTTATCTGGTTCTGTGATTCAATTGTCATTGCAATTTTGCAGGAAATGTTGGAAGAAGAATTACCGAAATGCCCAACTTTTTATAATCTTAAGAAATTAACCGTAAGTGAAGGTTGTATGTGCTGTGCATTTGATGCATGGTATTCTTTAGTGAAGCACTGCCCTGATTTAGCTCACTCCGAGGAAGATCGTGAGGTAATTTTTATCATATGTTCATTTAAAAGTGTTGCCATCCAAATTCTGATAATAGATGTTTTTCCAGTGGATTGTAATCAGTAACTTTTTCCAACTGGAATAACAAAAAAAAATGCTACCAAATTTCTATGTACAACATTTGTGTCAATCCAAAACTAAGATCAAATTAAGCTTCTTAAAAACATGATTAAACTTGTGAGTAAACAGTTTTGGACACCATGGTGTTAAAATTCTCTAAAGACACTTTACCACTAAATGGTGATTAAACAGCGATTAAACCAACTGAATAGTTAAATGACACCTATCGTTAAATACTGCTAAACATTTTCCAAAATCTTGTTGGAATTCAAGTTTTTTTTCATTTTGTGACATTAATGCCCTTACCCTCTTTAGCTGGAATACAATAAAAGACCATAATTTGAAACATAACGGGGGAGAGATGGTCGACCTGGCATTTGTTCTTCTTTTCAGCATAATTTATTAATTTCCTTCTAATAGTTTTTACGTGTTGTTTCAAAAGGGTGGAGATGGACATTTTGTTGGAGATGATATTCAAAATTTGAAGCAGATCGAAAAGCTTCCTCGCGGAAGCCTCTCTTTGGTGGAAATTGTGTATAGCCGAGCCGATCTGATTATACTGTGCATGAACTGGTGCAGCTTATCATGGAAATGACAAGGAATTTAGAGGGAATCTGGATAATCCTCACCAAGAATTGAGTCTAATTTAGTTTGCATAAGTAATGGTTTAATATTTTTGTTGTTGTATTAGTTCAATGTTATGACTGGTACAAACCATGGAGAGAGGTATATATAGGTACATACATATTCCTTGCTTCAACTGTCTTTCTTTTTTACTGAATTTGCTTACTGGTACTTTTTCATAAAAGCAAGTGTAACTTCTTATGATTTTGGTATGACCTATGGTTATGGGGATTAATGTAAATTATAGCATGACTGCTTCTGCCGCTTGGATCTACAATGAGTCAATGATATTAAATGAAACTTTTGTTGTCTGAGAAAATAAAATTTCAGTATTTTGTTGACAACCGAGTAAAACATTTTTAATTGGAAACATGTGGTACGTATCACTTTTGTGGTAAAAGAGAAAAAAAAATTGATCATAATTCATATTTGTTAGTGAACATTTTCTTACTAAAGTAAACCTTATACCTATTGTACGAACAACATTAATCACTAAAATTTTCTTTCGTAAAATACGGTGTACTAGAATTAGAAGCATTGTTCTTTTTTTTTTTAATTAATAACCAAGTAGACTCAAGAAGTCTCCTCTATTTTTTGAATGATGCTGAATCATCAGTTCAATTGTTTATTGTTATAGCACTCTAACGATGTATCATTCTTTTTATTTTTTGAAATTTTGTTTAAATTTAAATTGTTTATTTTAAATTAGACAAATCTAACAGTATCATGATGGTGCACAAATAAAACGAGCAAGTAAAAACATATTCATCAGAACTATCAAATATAAATTCTACAATCTGATGAAATCGTTAACATAAATAATAAAATAAATATTGATGATGATAATGACATCTTCTAATCATTTCCCTTTTGTTAATAAACGACAAGTGTCACAAAATGATTCCCTTAAAAAAAGAAGAAAAAGGGAAAGGAAAAAATAATAAAAAGATAACTAGCGAACAGATTTTTATTATCCTTAAAAAAAAAGAAGAAAAAGGCTAATAACTGTTGGCTAGTTCACTAGTTTTTTTTTTTATATATAAAGGCTCTCGTTAATTTTAGTATTTAATTTTTTTTAAATGTGTTTTGCGAGATGCTAGTTTGCTAGTTAAACACCAGTTTTGGAGGAAAAGAGGAAGAGCTGATGAACTAGCAAACAGATTTGTATTAAGTGAAATTATATACAATTACCAACAAATAACAGCAGATACGACCAAAAGCAGAACCTTCTAAAAATTGACCGAATTTCTTCTTATTATAGCGTTAGAGTTCTTGTCGCCTTAAAATTTAAGAAACCTAATTGCTCCTTCATCCTCTGTCTCGGTCTCCGATTTCAGAAGCCCGAAATAGCACTGGTAAGGCTTCCATTCATGAAGGATTTCTTTTTCTTTAGTTCATAATCTGTGATAACAATGGAGATTCTTTTATGAATCAATGAGTTGTTGTGTTCAACTTATTCTAAGTTGCAAATTAACGCATAACTTCTTTTTTTTTTAATATTTAGTTCTGTAAATTAGATCTAATAGTTATATAATGCCTTGCCCTTTCCTATAGCATGTGATCATATACAACACAATTATTTATCAGCACCAAACAACTGCATAATTTTCATTTCGGTTTAATTGTAATTAATCTAACTATTTTGTTATTTTACAAAATTGAATCTACTACTGATCACAGATCCAATTACTCTGTGTGAGAATTATGTTTTGCTTGGCACAGAGCTAACTGAAGAATAGAAACGACGACCAATTACTGGAAAAAGTCAAGAAGTGAAAATTCAGACCGGCTAAGCAATTTACATGATGCCTTGCTTATTGACATTTTATCCCAATTGGAAGCGAAGCAGGTTGTGCAGATGTGCGTTCTGTCAAAAAGATGGCGTAACCTCTGGGCCTCCGTTCAATCTCTGAACTTTAAATTTTTTGCCAAATTCAGAGATGATGCGAACAGTTTCAAAAATTTCTTGAGCTCCTTTCTGGATCACGGTGACGGGGATTCCAGTGTGCACACATTCAAGCTCAGATATTTTTCACTGATTAATGTTACAGTATCTCTTCTTTTCGAGAAGTGGATTGTATATGCATTGGAACATAAAGTGAAGAATCTCGCGGTAGATATATGGGGAGACCGTATTTGGTTTGCTTCCAATTTCCCATTCACTTGTAACGCACTAGAGGATATGCACTTAGATGGTTTTGATGAGATTGAAGCTGATAGTGTGTTCCTCCCCAGACTAAAAAACTTGTCCTTGTACAATTTTAGTATGCATGGTTATTCCATGCAAAAGCTCCTCTTTGGATGCCCCACCCTCGTGACTCTAAGCATAAAGAATGTTATAATGTGGATGAACGATATTTCATTTCGGACTTTAAAGAGACTGAGTGTGGAAAATTGGCACTTTGATAGTTGCCCGGACACACCAACCGTTTCCATATATGCTCCTCGCCTTGAATATCTCATGATTGTCGAAAGCTGTGGATGTTGGGTAGCATTGAAGGACATGCCTAGGGTGACCAAAGCCATGGAGGTTGTAATTCTGATCTTCTCAGTGGTATTTCAGGTGTTGAATCTCTTGAGTTAACTTGGTTCCCTTTCAAGGTATATATATGATGATGACAGTATTGTATTGTCAACTTTATTATTTGGGTGCTTGCTTAATTTGTCCTTAACATTTGAGTTCTGACCAATAGAAGATGAAATAACCCTAATTGGCATTGCACCTAGAAAATCAATTGATGGACTGGTTTGGAATTCACAAGTTCTTGATGCTTGCTTATGTTCCATAGATGCTCAATTACTTAAATTGTATTAGGTTTACAAAACTGGATGCAGCACAAGGTCTAATCACCTAATAAAGCTCAGATTTCTGGCATATGTATTTTATAGTCTAATACATGATTTTTTTTGCTGAGACACAGTTAAGCTTTGATTTCTATTGTGCTTAAATTTTTTCAAATTATGTTTTGTTACTTCATGTCAAAATTTAAAATCTCCTTATCTATTCCCATAGAACTTGTTGGATTGAGAAATAAAAAGATGCAAAAGATTCGATGGCTAGAAGCACCTGGTATTTGGTTTTTGCTACAAAAGCTGTGATTTCAGCTCATTTTCTTCATTTCTCAAGCACTGCCCAAATTTGGAGACTCTTTCTTTATTGCATATCATAAGGTTTTGCAAGGTACTTAATTTCTGATATTCATGGATGTGTAGGTCTAAACTAATTGGTTAGAGTCCATTTATGTATTAGAAATATCTTGCTCTTAGCCTGTTACCAGCATATCAATATGTTCCTTGCACTTGATAAATATTTATCTATTGATCCAATTCTTGTTGTGGTGTGTGTGTGTTTGTGTTAGGTACTTGTTCAGTTTGTTTTTTGGGTGTTTGCAAATGATGTACACATGCTGATTAAAAAGAAAATGGGGGCAATTTCATAGTATCCTCAACATAAATCCTGAAAACATTTCTTTCATAATTAATTTCGTAGTGGATAATCTTCTCATTCATGACTTTTTTCCCACTAATTGATCATCTGATTGGTAATGTTTCTCGTGAAGGGTTGCAATGAAGAGAAGAACTTCAAAACAACCCAAGAGATTGAAGGTTTCACTTGTCAAAGCCTTAAGTCGGTAGAGATCGTTCACAGGGGATCTAATAATAACCAATGTGTGCTTCAGTTGGAAGAGCTTGTCTTGCAATGGACCAAGGGAATAGATGGAGTCCGGATTAGTTTCTCGCAGCGTGAGAACTAACTGTGATCTGCATTTTTACAATTTTCTGCATGTATGTAGTAATTTTTTTCTTTTTTGTTGTTGTTGTTGTTGTTGATTTGGTGCACTTTTTAGTATGTAGATCTCAGACACTTGCAACCGTACGTACCCCGACTAAAGCAACTACGTACGTACACTGTGTTTGTTATGATGGTTTGGAAAGAGACGAAAAATTATGTCTGTAATTCAAAGTAATAGTAAGATCATATTTCATCCTAATTGTTTTGTCTCACTCTGCTCTTGAAAATTAATGATCATTTATAGTTAGATTTTGAGAACAATGTACTTGTTTAAGTGGTGAAAGAGGGAAGGCATCCAGCGCTGATTTTGAATTGCAACAATCGAGCTTTTAAATCAAATCCAGACTTCTTGTGCTTTTGCCTATTGATAGTACCAATTATGCTAAAAGAAAAATCATCAATTGTTGATAACTCCATGTACAGTGCTATCAGATTGAGGCTATTCTACTTGGAATTTGTTAGACCAGAATAATGAACATTATTTGTTTTGTTTTGGAACTTCATTTATATATCACTACTTCAATTGGTCTAAATATTTCTTCTGAAAGTAAAACCTTAGAAAAATAGAATTAAATGGCCGGCCAGTCCATTAGATCATAGGTTTAAACTTCAGTGTATATTCCATCAAAACTTTTAAAATCATTTGAAATTAGATATCACTAATACAAAAAGAACAAAACGACATCATAAACTCAGCAATTTTGACTTTTAGAAGGAAGAATTTTGAAATTAGACATCATAGCAAGTCAACTCCGTCTAGGGAGAATTTTGAATAAAAAAATATTTGCAAATTATTTGCAAAGTATATGAATTATTTTTTAATTATATACAAATTATCTACAATTTTTTTTTATTAATACTTCAGATTTTTTATATACTTATACGCAATATAAAAGAGCGTTGAGGCTCGCGGTTCACCTCTGACTATCGTCGTTTCGGCCAAGTCAAAATAAAACTATTAACGGATATTCCCAAATCATAACTTGAGGGAAAAGAAATGGCGATTGGCGCGCTCTTGCTTGTCTCGTCTCTTCTCCCGCCACTCTCTCTCTCTCTCTCTTTCTCCAGCAAAAACGATGCATCAAGAGGATCAAATAGGAAGTTATTTAAACCCTCATTCCCCCTCGCGCGCTAAAAGTTCGATGTACCTCCACCCCCTCCGCGAAGGGATTACATTCATGTTTCATCACCCCTTAGTCGCCAGTCCAGCCCATGTGGGCCCCCACCTCCCTTTGCGTAACGCACAGAGGGGTGGGGTCCAGCTGGATTGCATGACCTGGCACTGGACGACAGGTGATGTATGTAACCTCCCCCCCCCCCCCCCCCTCCTCCACCAAACACCTCAACGAACATCGCCAAAACAGTGTGTACTGTCTTTCTCTTGGCGTCTTTTGGCCTCGCCTTCTCTCTCTGCCCCTCTTTCTCTCTTGCCAGATTCTCTTACAGATCGAACCTCAATCTGGTCTCTAGGTTGGCTCAGGTGGTAAGAGATAGAAGAAGGAAGAGGGTTTTGAGGACTGATTTGAAGAGGTTTAAGGTTGTCAGGTAGGGTTTTATTTTTATTTCTATTTTTTTTTTTTTGGTAAGGGGGAGTTAAAGGTTGTCAATGGTGGTCGATTGAGGTGAAGTTTTGATCTTTGGAGCTGTCCAGCTTGTTGATTTGGTTGTATCGGCATATGTTAGGAATTGAAAAAGGTTAACAAGCCAAAGCCTCTTATATGAGCATGATTTCTCTGTAATTTATGCTGGAGTTAGAAAAATCGGCTTTCAAATAGTGAAAAGGGTTTATCCAGTTTCAGCGTAAGTTGTACCAATAGTCTATATGTGACTTCTATTGTAGATTCCACCATAACTTCATATTAGAATTTCACCAAATTCTGTTAGGTCAGATGTAATACAGGGCAGAAGGTTCCTGTAGCCTTTATAGCATGGATTACAGTTTTTATTCAATAACTAATGTGGTACATATATAGGACATATCGAGCACGAATCACTGTACCTCATATATTTTTTATTAATTACAAAACTAAAATAGCAGTTTTGTAAAACAGACAATTATTACTGTTTCAATTTTTAGTTTTCCTGTTTGAAGCTCCAAAGATGAGTGAGGGGATCCCTTCAGGCAAAAGTATCATTGGCAGCAACTCCATTCCAGACAGAAAGAGGAAGAAAGCAGTATCTCCGGTAGATCTATCGGTTGGGTACAAGGGCAGTTGTGTAAATTCTGATCACCAGGGGAGCAGCTATTCTGCCAGGGTAACAGGGGATGACGGGGTAAGTGTATTAATCTACTTCCTTTGTGCTGGATATGCCCGGTGCATTACTTCAGAAATATATCAGTGGGTGAGTTTTCACATGGAAGTTGCTCAAAAGCTTCACTCTAAAGCCTAAATAAAACCATTACTTCAGAAATATATCATTTAGTTTGAACAATAGAACAAGGAAATATCACTGGAAATTACTTGACGATGACTATCTGCGTGAAAATTCTTAATTAATTAGTAGTCATTTGGAGTACCAACTACCAAATTTTTGCATGAGTGATCTTTTGGAAATTCTTTTTTTTATTTTCATACTTATGATCCTATTGTATGCAGCACTACTATGAATGTGAAGAGTGCAATACTGGTGGGGAGCTGCTATGTTGTGAGAGCTGTCCCCGTACATATCATTTATTCTGTCTAAACCCACCGCTCGAGGTGATGATCAAAGTTTTAAAACATTGTAATTATTTCTGTTCTGTTTTTGTTTTTTCTACTTTTGCTTGAATCTAATATGATATGTATTTTGAAATGTTTATTTGTGTTCAACAAAAAGAGGGTCCCTGATGGAAAATGGTACTGTCCAACATGCACTAAAGAGAAATGCTTCATATTTCCCAGACGTGCGAGGTCAAAAAGAGTTATGAAGAAGATTGAACCTGCAAAATTAACTATGCCTGATAATGCTATCTCAAATAAGAAAGATAAGGCTCCTTCAGCACATGAAAGTTTGCCTGATGAGCCAAGGCCAAGCTCTTCTCATCGCCCCTTTATCATACAGCTCAAAATGGGGCCTAATACACTAAAATTGGGACCTTCCAACAAGTCTGAGGAGAAGAAACCCGTCAAGTCTAAGAGCAACGATAGTGCAATGAGAAAGAAGAAATCAAAAGAGGATGATAATAAGAGTTCTGATATGAGGTCGGCAGGGAATGATAACAAGGGTTCAGACAAGAAGTCATCCAGGTCAAAGAAGTCTAACTTGGTTTACGGTAGCAATTGGTCGAGTGAAGAAGCAAGTTCTACTTTAGACTGCAGTGGGTTTTCTCCTAGGAAGAGACAAAAAGATCTACCTGAATCTGCAGAGAGTTTGAACTTAAACAAGAAAAATGGGGGATTTACAAGTGAAAAGAATCAAGAGGTATAGCTATCATATTTATTTATTTGTTTGATCATTTATTACTTTTCTGCACTTTTAGATGTATTTTTTCACTTCTTGGAAATTGAAATAATTTGGTCTCTTTTTTAGATTCTTGCAAAGTTTGACCCTCCATCAACAGAAGGACCAAAAGATCTAGGTTTGGAAGATGTAATTCAGGTACTTGATTATGTTGTTATCAGTTATTCTTATTAGTTTTATAATGTTTATTAGAAGAGCTAGGTTGGGTCACTTTCTTTTTTTTTTTTTTTTTGTGATATACATAACAGATTGTATCACTTTGTATTGTTTTTTCTTTGTTCTCTGTATGACACTTGTACAACCTTCTGGATACTACAGAATAGAGAAGAGGAATATCAGTACAGTCCTGCTGGTCGAGCACGGAAGGAAAAATAGTAAGTTCAAACTATTATTTCATGTTCCAATTAGAAGAGTTAACCGATTTGTCCTGTTATCATATTGGTCAGTATAATTGCAAACTTTTTTCCCATACCCCGGCTTGCTACTGTTGTGAATTGTTTATATAATAATTTATTTTCTTAGTTCTATTTCTTCTATTGATTCTTATAGTTTTATTTTTTATATAAAAAAAACAGTGCTATACTCCGTGCTCGACAAAAGAAAAGAGTGGCTCAAAGGCATGTGGTCGTACCTGCTCCACCTCCTCCCAGAGTTGAGGAACCACAAGCAGGTGAAAACACTACCGTCTTCCCTCACAAAGATGAAAGCACAACGGTAGCTGTCAAACCACCTGAACCAAGACCACCAATTTCAATTCCAGATCAGGTATGGGAAAACTCACCAACTCATCTCCATAGACCGATCCATGACAAAGGTAAGCAGCCTCTGTTGTCTGATCTCCCTGTTCTCCCTCCAAAAAGTCCATTTGTACCAAACTCTGTGGACCTTTCATCGCCCCTTATGCCTCGAAGAAAGATAACCAGTGCTATAAGACAGCCAAGGCCCAGTAGGAGAGAGGCTTGGTCACAGCCATTTTCACATTTGGCTCTGGATCCACCGCATAGTGTTTCCGGGGATATGCTGCAGGCTCACTTGAAGAACTATGCACCACATAGCAGCTCTCCGTTCTTTGCGGTAAATTCTTATTGGTCCTTTTTTTCTTTTCATTACCTTTTGTTAGTTTCTCGGTTTATGTTATGTTTTATTTTTTTTGGATGTAATGGAGAAGGCTCAAAATTCGTACTTTAAGACCATGTAACAAAAGAGAACCATATCTCTTTATTCCAAGCACAATGCCTTACCACCTAGGCGTTGGGCCATCAGTTAAACTTTCCTTTCTCAGTCTATTTTGTAATTGTGAGATGTAAACTCAGTGTTGCTAAATATATCTTAGAACCTCGATACTTTTTAATTTTTGTGGTAGCTATATGCGACTGTACAACATTTACTCATCGCAACTTCGTGCAATTCTATAGAATGTCTTGGTGCACTGTAAATTATGTTTGAACGTCCATGACGGCAATATCCATATATGCAATTTACTCCAATTATGAAATTTTATTCGAATTTTGTTGCTTCAAATAAAGAAATATACAGCATTCCCTCTCGACAATGATGGGATATATAACCGGCCAACTAACATATCATAATCACTTGCCTATATGTAGAGATTGCAAACAGGGGATTTGGTTGTGTATGTGGTATGTTAACTCAGGTTTGGGCCATTACAGGTCCACATAATCATTATATTAGGGAACAATTACATATTTACATTCATAGGTAGCAAGCAGCTGGTTGTCTATCTGTGAGGTTAAGTTTGGTTTGGGTCATTTGAGGGTCAATGTATAAGCAATGCTAGGTAATCTCAGATTCCAATCACCTTCAGGCATTGATTGTTTGGGTCTATGTTTATTTGAGTTCATAATCTTGATTATTTCCTTTTGACTCATTCCAACTTAATTCCAGTACTGACTTCTTGTGTTAATTCAATTAATTTCCCGGCGAAAGTAGAAAAACAGTTTATTCATTGGTTTATGCATATATGATCTAGATAAATGAGAGTTCTTTGGTGTGCATTTGTCGTCCAAATATGGATATGCAAAGCACAAACTTAATACGTGACTATTTCCGAAGTCCTCATACGAACAAAGAACTCCATGAAATGCTAACAAATTGTGCCATTCTAAGTCATATTCCTAAATCCAAATCGAATTCCGAATACGCTGGAGTATTTGTTCAATTCCCAGCTGACATTGCTGTGAAGAATATTATTTTCGCAAAAAAAAATTTCGAAACCACTCACAGTATGGAAATAAGTTTTTAATATTTTCTTTAAACTAGCTGTATGCAATCTGATTGGGATCTGAATCATGGAAGCCACACGGTTTGTGCGCCTCCAGTTGACAAGCTGGACTATGTGGTTTTAGTTTACTCGTCTATAAGTAATTTTGGGTTCTCGATTATTATGTTTTGTAATTTGATGTTCTGTCACCTTATTTTCTTGTGCTGATTCAAGTATAGTTTAGAATGGACTTAGATGTGTTCCTTTTTTTTTCCAATTTTATCAGGTTTCATATCAAATTAGGATGTCGTGTCTAGGTAGTTGGCCTTGTTAGGTGCCAGCTTTACTTGAATGATACATCCAAGTATTTCTGTAGTTATCAAGATCATAGTATTGAAACTATATTTTTCTTTTCAGTTACCATTACCCATGTCCTCGTGTGTAACATAAATTGGAAGGAACAAATGGCTCAATTGAAATTTACTTCTGGAAATTAAATGCACAAAATAAGATGATTTTATACTCCAGATCAAAAGATCACAAAACTTGGGGCAATTTGATTTTGCGTGTATTTAGTACAATTAGTGGTTCTTACTGTCTTGCTTAGATTAGTTGACAAATTTCAATTCCTTAAGCAATTCAGGAAAACTTGCATGATTTACATAGCATTTTCATTGTGGGCATGCCATTAGGCTGTTCTGCCACTTGTTGACGATAAAGGATGGGGCTATAAATAATTGCAAATGTAGCAGGGGCATTTTAGGAAGTATAATTCACTATTCCTATTTTGACAAACAAAACAATTTTATTTATAGTATCAATATTGATATGTATTATATTTTTGCATGTTTTCAGGCACCTTTCCCTCGTGCAAATCCCTCCACACCTGGTCCGCGATCCTTCAAGCCTGTTGCGGGCCCATGTACTTCCTTCACTTCACTCCAAGAGAAATTGGGGCATTCTACTGTAAATCTTCACCAGTTCCACAGCAACAACGCTAGCACTGCTCGCACCAGCAGATTGGCACATTCGTGGCCACCAGCAGATCTCTTCCCAACTGTATCATCACAACCGTTACAGCTCGACAAGAGAGAATTAGTTCCAGACATGTCAACCAGGTCAGTTCCTAATATACCCTTCATGCCATATTTTCCCTTCAACCGAAACCCTAATTGGCAAGCTCCACGCCCCATGCCAAACCTTGGCCAGAGCCAATCACCACATCAACCAATGCAAGAGAATCGCAAGAAGAGAAACATACTATATCAAGCTGAGTCAGATATGAATGAGTTGCTGAGAGAAAGGCTAAAGCCAGATGCTTGGTCAGAAGAAGAGCTGGACTCTCTCTGGATTGGAGTGCGACGATATGGGCATGGGAACTGGTATACTATGATTCAGGATCCAAAACTTATCTTTTCAATGTATAAAACCCCCAAGGACTTAGCTGAAAAATGGCTAGAGGAACAGAGAAAGTTTTTTTATGAGTCTGGTTTTAAGCTGTCAAAACCTGCCAATAAACCAGGTTTGTCTGATGACATGATGGCATGTTTTTATGGAACTAGAGTTTCTGGTATTGGGATGGAACCACTGCCTCCTAGTTCTAGGTCTCTTGTAAGGGACAACCAGCTACGGATTGGAGACCACTATCCTGAATTTCAGCCGTCTTGCATGGATCTCCCCAGCCAAATCAATGTACGTAAGGAGACAGGTACAAACCTCGAAACCAATCAAGTACTGCCATTTATGCAGAAAACCTTTCTATCAGGAAGCTCCACGTCATGTGATGTTGGGACTCGGGACTCGGTGAGTTTCTTTCGGGGAACTAGTAGAAACAGCAATGAATCAAGCAGAAATACTGGTGCTGGTTCGTCAAAGTTGAACAAGCTTCCACATTGGTTGCGAGATGCACTCAGTGTGCCTCCACCACCTCCGCACCCTATATCTGCAGGCCCCACTTTGCCTCCAGCCACATCGTATGCTGTGCAGTCTCTAAACCTGTTGGATGGGGCAGAGAACTCCACGGGGAGCATACCCGCTTTCAAAATGCCTGGCCCAGGTTCGTCTTTTCAGCCAAAGGACCCAAGAGCGAACCTTAGTGAGAAAGATATAAATGAGGCACATAGAGTGGGTTTGGACTCTGGACTGTGTATCGGAGCCAGAGCCAGGGATCTGACTGGGGGTGGGGCTGTGGCCCCACCACAAGAGTTGAACTTGAAATCTCCTTTAGCTTTGGACCAGGAGACCGAAAAGGAAGCATCAGAGAAGTCTTGATGATAGAATGGGGAGCTCTTATCATGCCGCTAATCTGGTGTGTATGGAGTCCAGTTCGGAGCAAGAGTGAGATTAATTTCAATGCTCTGAAAATTATCTAATTCTTTCTTTCTATTATGCAATTTCTATTTTTAGTTTTTCCCTTTTATGCTTTTCTTGAGGTGTGGGTAATCAAGTACTGAGGTTATTTCAAGGGTTTTCTTAGTTTAACAAAAGCAATGTCTTGCTATTTTGGTTTTATGGTAGTAAGGAATTCTGCTACCTTGTTCATTTGTGTTGTGAGAACATTTTTGTCTTTCAAATTTGAAGATTAAGGATCAAGTTATTAATATATAGCTTTTTTTTCTGGGTGGTACGTGCTACCAATTTGTAATCAAAAGGACCAAAATACAGAAAGAAAAAGAGTGTTTCCTGCTATAAGGAAGACCCAATTAGTTGATCTGAACAATGTCTTTCTCACACAAACACGAAAATAATTCACATTTTGATGCCTTCCTGATCAAAAGCTACACAAAAAGGAAGGGATTGAAATAAAAATTCAGGTAGCAAGTTTTCAAGGTTAGAAGTCACCCAATGAAGTCATGCAACAAGGATAAGTATTTGATTTCCCTGTTGATTCTTGCCATCGTATGGGTTAGAAAGGTGTAGCAGATTCTGGCTGAGAGGAAAAGCTTCAACAAGTTTAGTCTTGGTTTTCTTCTTTCAGCATTTCATGGTTTCATAGCATCAACAGGCTTCACCAAGTTTAGCACTCTGTCGATACTTTAGGATTTTAAATAACAAATTGTGCTACATTAGAAGAATCCTTTGGATTGATTTGAATCTTTTGCTAATGAAATCCTACAAGAAGGTGATGCTTTTTTACTTAAGAAAACTAATTTCCAAACCATTTCTATTCCATTTTTTTAAATGAATTTGGATAGTTCTGATCAATAGTGTAAATGTCCAGTTCTGAAGAGACATTTTTCTCTTTCAGTTTTTGCCATTTTGATCTCTTTAAAATGAATTTGCAGTTTTGTGCACTTATTTCGGTTTACCTCGGTTTAGAGAATTCTCAAAAGAGAAGAACCTATGTACAATTCTCAATGGAAATTCATAAATTTGGCAAAAATAAATAACTCTTTTCAAATTTGACACCATTAGAGTTCTGATAATTTCCGAAAAATAATTATAGTGGAATATATATTTGCCTTTTCTACACAAGACCCATTCCAGTGTACATCTTTTTCTGAACTAAACCTTTTACAGAAGTTGCATATGCTCTGTCAATGCAAGTTTCTATTAAAAAAAATGCTATGTACAAACATAAACTTGCAGATCAATTTCCATTTTAAGTAAGCCAAGTCATGCTAAAAGCATGAGAATCCCCATGGTATATGCACTACGCATCAACTGCACCTTTCTTAAAATGAGTATAAAATCACAAAAAGCTCCTAATCAAGGACCAAATATGCTAGAGAAATAAAAGATTCAAGATACAAATCAATTATCAAATCATAAGAGTGGTCAAGATACATGATACAAATGATAGATACTAAACCAACCCACTAAACACTATAGCAAGTATTGCATCTAACAAAACTAAATAATCAAATCAATAAAAGGTGAAACCAAAATTCATTCATACATGCTGACATTCATGCTGATCTGAGTCAGTCTGCCGCTTGGAGAAAATAATTTGCACTTCTATTTCCCTTGTTCTTTGCAAGATGAGCTTTACCAGAAATGCACAGTACAATCCATTTGGTAATACTTGATTATTACTGTCTTGAGTCCTCCACAAGGAAACCCAATAATGTTCTCTAAATTTTCATCATGCTTTTCTTCAGTGTGATCTCCATCCACCTTTTCTAAATAAGTGCATTTTGAAATTAGTTGTCAAAAATAGAAAGATATCATATTAATAAAATTATGTTAATGCAAAGAACCACTATAAATAATTTGTAAGAGGAAAAACAAATGTACCTCACATGTATCCTTAGTATGCAACAAAGTAAGCATCTCCAACTTAGGGCAATGATTCAAGAAAGAACATATAGAATCAAAAACACAACCCATACAGAATGCACCTAGAGTCAAGTTCTTCAGTCTGACAAATGTTGGGCATTTTGGTAATTCTCTTTCCAACATTCTCTGCAAGAAATACAAATGATAATCATATTATTTTCAACAATCAGATGGAGTATTCAGATTGATTAAAGTAACAAAATTTGAAGAAGAACACAGCTACTTGTTTCTAATGAGTATAAGTTAGAAGAGTGTGATATGTAGCAAAACAAATCATTTTATTAACATGTACATAAAGAGGAAAAGTATGTTCATCCAAAACATTATTTGCAAAAAGAAGAATCTAAAATTGGGAATTTTCAAGATTACATTTTTACCTTTAAATATATAGTATCTATCAGAAGATGCTGTACACCTGACAGGCTACCAAGAAGATTGCAGCGATACATATCTTCAAGATCAAGATCATAACCATAGGATGTGATGGTTGCCTGAGTTACCTTCGATGCATCTTTTAATGTAATCTTTGTCTCCATGTCTACATCGAATTCCAGAATTTCAACTTCGGGAACAGAAATGGTCACTTTATCTGTCATGCATCCTAAAAGCTGTAATTTCTTCACGGTGCAAGAAGAAAAATTACATACAATGCATCCATTCAAGCTCAGACTTTCGAGGGCAGGGCAACCAGAGAGAACTTTTTCTAAATTATCATTATAAAAAAGAGCATAAGATAAATTGAGGGTTTTTAGTTTCGGAAGGCAAACTGTTGCGGGTCCCAAATCCTTGTAATCCCTTGTATCAAAACACATATTCACATCTTCTAGTGTTTTACAAGTGAAAAGGCAATTAGGTAGGTTCAAGGAATAATCTCCAGAGAAGGATACTTCGAGCATCTTAGGATTGTGCTTCAATGCGTAAAAGACCCACGTGCTAGCAGAATCAGCAATTTTCTCAGAATCGACATCATGATATCCCTGCTGACACTTGAGCTGATAAACATTGAAGTCTACACAAGTTATCCCGGGACATAAGAGTCGAAAAGTGTGAATTTCTGAGGCATCATCTCGAGTCAACAAAAATGAGGTAACAAAATTTCTAAACTTTTCAAGGACAGCATCAGTGACTTTCCCAGCATCTCGGTCCAAGAAATCGGCAATGTCAAAGCAAAGACATGGAGCAAATGACCAAAGTTTAAGCCATCTTTTTGAGAGGATGCGCGTTTGCGCAATCTCTCTTGCCTTCAAAAAGGATAGTATTTTAAGGAGAACGGAATCAGGCAAATTGCTCAACCGATCAATACTGTCATCCCTTGCCTTTTTCGTGTCAAGAGCATTTTCATCCATTTGAAGTATATTGGAGAAATTCCTCAAGCAAGATATGCACAAAATTTCAAAGAATTTGTCAATTTTTTTTTCTAACATGCCCCCATGTTAATTTCACTTTACTTTATAATATGTCAATTTTGCCACATGACCTTCAGGTTTGCTGGTCCACTGTCAAACAAAACAAAATAATCTGAGAAATCTGTTCAAAAACAATTTCAAGCTGTGACAAAAGTCAATTCAAATTATTGGTCTTAATTATACTTTTCAAGAAAAATTTAATTCCGTAAGGTCATGTGACACATGTCATGCATTCTTACAAACAAAAAAAAATCACAACACAATATGACACGTACTAACTTTTACACTTGCCTACACAATGCAACACGTAGGTGCCTGACACATATAGGTACAGCACGGTACTTTCATAGAACATTAACTCCTCCCAAACAAAGTCTAAGGATGAAAAAGCAATATTTCCTGAGGATCAGCAAAATTTATTTGATTGAAAAAGAGAGAGGAAAATAAAAAATGAAAAGAGAAAGAATAGAATCTTACATTTTATAAAAGATTGTTGAATTGAAGAGTAGTCATTAGCCAAGGGAGAAGGAGAACAGAGAGGAAGAGACAGGATTTTGCACGGTTTTATATATTTGTTTTTTCTACTATAATAAAATTCGGATGCCACAAAGAGGAGCCTAAAATTATTTATACGAGCTTTGTTAGGAAAATAATCGTTTTAAATTTGAATGTCCATTTACAAAAATTGTTTCTGTTGATTTAATTATTTCCATACAATTTATTTTTTAACACTGAACATTAGAAAAATATTTGTCTAAAATTCAAGTCTACGCTAATATAATCTTAAATATGTGCGCCTTATGTATGAATAAATGCTCTATATATCATGTAGTTTTGAAAGCCTATGACATAATTTGATTACGGTTTCAAACTTTTAGTTGTTTTTGACGAAATACAAATTCATAATTGGAACACATACTTGTTTTACAATCCAATTTTGTTAAAAAAAAAACACGACAATGAATGTAGAATAATAATTTATGGATGTATTTGGAAGATTGAGGAATTAGCAAGCTATTTCAAATATTTTTCCATGTTTGGAAGAATATGTTTCAAAATAGCCGCTAACTCTTATATTCCATTGTTTCTACTAAAAGTCGAGTTAGCAACTATTTTGAAACATTAAGTTATAATTTTTGACAGCCATATTAATTTCATGGTTTCTTAAAAATAGGAGAAGGAGATCTTTTGTATTTATTTGGAAACCTAGCTAAACTCTCTCTATTAAATTTAGAGCAAAAACATCATATAAACCTCCTTGAATATGAGCTATACTTAGCCAAATTCTTAGTTTTTATCCTCAATTCATCGTACCAGTAAATAGATCGGCTATGTAATATGTGTCTAGTTTGATGATTATTAATCTTTTCATAATTCTAAACACCTTCAGGGATAACAAGAGCAAAAATTTAATTTTGCAACAGTTTATATTTCACATTCTTTGATGATATACCAAATGACATGAATTTTAGTAAACAACTTTGAAAATTTTTCTTAGTTTTGTTTGAAAAATATTATCAAGATTATTCCATTATTTGTCACTTTAGACAAACTTGTTTTGCACTTATTAATATATGATTAGTATTTTGCACATATTTGGAATACTTATTAAGACAAGCTGCTTAGGAATATACTTAAACAGCTAAAAATTTATTGTTAACAAGTTAAGAGTAGATATTTAAAGCTGAATTATTTTGTAAAACTAATAAAACTTTATAAAGTGGCCCTCACAGATTTTGAGCCGAAATTAAGGCTTAAACCAGAATCCAAAATCACTGAAGTTCAAAACGCTTCAGTTTTGGGCTTTTCTGCTATAAAATGAAACAGAAAAAATACAAGCTAAATTCTTGTCATAATGAAGTTTAAGGCACTTCCACAACCACAAGCATTTTGGTTTGGTAGATGATATCCTTATATCATAATCGATACTGATTTTATTATTCTGATTAAATGAGTTATTATCATATTAATGATTTTATTATACAACTTATTTATACAATATTTCTGTTATTCAACTTAAGTGAACTATTATTCATATTGATAGTATTTTAGTTGAATTATAAAAATACTATCAAAAATAAATTGCATAATAAAGTCGTTAATATGAATAATAACTCATTTATATAAATAATAAAATCGGTATCGATTACGGTATCAATGATAATATCTCCAAAATATTTTCCTTTTGGTTTACCAATATGATTTAGAAAGAAAGAAATATTCAACTTCAGTGCACAAAAGCTAATTTACCATGGTTTAAATAGAAGTTTGCTCTTATAATTTACTCAATTGTCATTACAATGAAAACATAAATCCATAATTCATTCATGGGAGTTCTGTGTTAACACAAGATCAATTGAGCACACACGACATGGTGTGATTAACTGATACACAATTAGCAACAGTTGCCAGCAAAACAGGTAAATTAATTACAAGCATGCATGATACAACCAAAAACTGATTTGTATCCTCACTAGATCTTGGCAAGGTTTACATAATACAAGAATAAAAAGAATAATTTCAGATTAATCCTCGATAACAGAAAATCGAGAAAATTGACTCAATATTCCTCTATTTTATTTTCAAAAACGGGTACTAATTTGTGAAAAGAGAGACCTAAAGTCGGTAGTAGGAGTTCCTTCTCCCTCGGGCTTTGATGCTAGATCAAATGCTTTATCTTTTGCCTCTTCGTATTGCAAAGCCTACACAATGAAATAGTTTTTAAAATATGGAATTATGGGCACTATAATTTGACGAAGCAACTAAATCATCTATTAGAGATGGCCACAATGCGCATACAACACCACCCCACCCCCCACCCCCCCAACAAAAAAAAACCTACCCACACCCGTGGAAAAACAAAGAAGGTATAAGAGAACTCATAGTACATAGATGAAAGAAAGTATATAAATTAAATGCTAAAAAATTTATAATAGAGTTCATTTGGCAATGCGTCCCAGTAACCAAGTTAATTGTCCAAGAAAATAACAAAATGATAAGGCCAAAGCACCTGAATACAAACTTCAGCGACATCAGCCCTAGAAATTGTTCTGGTCTCTGTCTTGAGAAGCTCGTCGTCTCTGCCAACCAGGAGTTCTCTTACACCCCCATCCTTATCCTGTAACCCTCCGGCCCTGCAAATTAAACACAACATATCAGTACAAGTTTGAAAAGAAAGATCACATTACAGGATGAGAAATGCCGTACCTAATGATTGTATATGGTACGCCAGAATCAGCCAAGTACTGCTCAGCCTTGCGCTTCCATATTAAAATTTTCCCATTTCCAATGCTGTTTAGAGGGTGGTTAACATCGGTGCCACCCATTGACCCAACAAGCACGATTTGCTTCACACCAACTTCTTTGGCTGCGCAAATTAAAGAAAACTAAAATCATACAACCATGTTTCGGTAGATAAGATAAAATCATTAGGTAAAAAATATTAACAAGAAGGTGATCTCACCTGTATCAATCTGGTTCTTCTGACCAATCCAATCAACCTAGCAAGAAATAAGAAAATTACAGAAAAGAAACATGACAAGTTTATGCATCATAATAAAGTATCCATTTCATAATTTTACCAGTAACAACATTGCAGTACTGAATCTTGGCCCAAATTGTCTGTTCCCTAGGTCAATTTTATCCAATGTTATTTAACATTGGCTTGCACCGGTAGTATATCCACCACCAATAACTGGTCTTGTATCAGTTTATGGTACAGTACTTCCTAACCTTACCTGCTCAGGATATGATCCATCCTCAAAATAAAACTCAGGCCGGCCTCCCTTGGATGGGTCAAAACCTGGTTTCATCTTTGGTACAGCACTTGTCAGAATTATCAATGCATCTATCCCTTGAAAAGCCTGAGAAATGCTCTCAATATTTCTGATATCTCCAACAAGAACATCATCTGCACCGCCAATTTTATCCTTGCTTTCTTCAGTTCTCACAAGGCCCCGAGCTACGAAATTCTCTGGTCTCTCTTTTAATTTTTTGTACACTATCTGACCTGGTAATTTATCAAAAATAAGGAAGCATGGTTTATTTACTTCATCTTTTTTATGAAGAAGGTGGCATCCACAACATAGAAGTCACAAAATACAGGCAGTTAAATTACAAATAGAGAAGGTCAAATTGTTAATAAAGAAAGATACACAAAAGACCACAATTTGTCTGAAGAATACAAATTTAAGTTCTAAAAGGTCATACTTTTCTCTATTTGCCGAAAGTTCCAATAACTTGACATCCCATTCTAAGATAGGATTAGCTGAAGCAACAAAAATGACCATAAATTAAGGATCATAACTCATAAGTTAAGATTATTTACACTGCAAGCAAGACATACAGGGAAATCAAAATCAATGGCATCTTTGTAACTAATCCGTCTCTGCATTTTGCGCATAGATAGTCACATTACTAGATTCTAGCAAAGAGGAAAAAAGGGAAAGGACCAATGAAAGAATCCGGACTCAATTTTTTTAAAATTTCAAAATAAGCCTTTTTCCTTGTGCAAATTATGAAAAAAAAGGAGGGACCTTTCTCTAACATTCTTGACAACTCAGAGACTATTATAGAATTGTAATTACCTGTTCTACCACCTGCACCAGTGACGAGTACAGTGAGGCGCGAAGCATCAGTAGCCATGGCAACAGTAGAGAGACCTCGGCGGGGCCCACTTGTCATACTAACGCACCTCCTTTTGAAGAAACCAGTGGAGCTGAGAGGGGAAGAGAGAAAGGATACACTCGCCATTGTTCTTCTTCTTACTTCTAAATTTTCTCAGAGGTTTAGTTTACTCCCATTTGTGTGTAAATAATGCACCCAAAAAAGGAGAGAAAGGAAATGTCAATGGAGAGCTTCTAACTAGAATTCCACTTGTACAAACGCGAGATTCTGATTTGGTAGTTGGTACTACTGACAATCTGACACCACCTTATCTCTTTATTTGGACCTGGATTTCAATATATCTAATAGGCCTAGAACTTAGTATTTACTAATTGGGCCTTAAATTAAATTCTTGTTCTTCCTCATTTTTTAATTTTTTTGTTAAAATAAGCCCATTTTGGCCTAAATTTGTTTACCAGTAGGAAACCCTACTACAACAATTGGAAATTGTGAAAGAGAGAATAATAGGCTTAGGAGCCAGTAAGAAAGTTATTATAACAGGAAACGGAAACTGATATATAGATACTGTTATTGAAATCGTCATTATTATAGATTTTATTATTCAGATTAAATCAGTTATTATTTATATTAATAATTTTATTATACAATGTATTTTTATAATATTATTATTATTAAATTTAAGTGAGTTATTATTCAGATTAATGATATTTAAGTCAAAAAAATAACATAATGTATAAAATAAATTACATAATAAAATCATTAACATAAATAATTATTTATTTTATATAAATAATAAAATTTATATGAATAACGATATCAATAATAATATCTCCAAAAAATTTTCATTATAATAATATCTCTTTTTTCTTAGTTCGGATCTGATGGAGGGTATTGTACCATTTTGCAAGATTGTGTTGTTTATTTTAATTTGGATTCCAGAACAATTTGATTTTTATAGTATTTTTTTGTCTTTTCAAAAGGAAGCTCTCCCTTTCAATGTCACCACACAAATTTACATCTCTTTCAAATACTATTTAAGCAACTTTCAAGATTTTCTTAACATATTTGAGTATCTTAGCTCACAAAATTTTAAAAAAAAATAGAAGAAGAGGAGAAAAAACATAAGTTCATAATACTCTTTTTCATTTAATTGGAATTATATAAGGTCATGGCAACATGTGGGCTTTTTAAAAAGGAGCTGATGTACATATACAGTCAGTAATACCATCATTAATATCAACTTTATTATTCAAAATAAATGAGTATTATGTAATTTATTTGTACAGTAATTTTATTATTCACATTAGTCATATTTGAGTTAACTAATAAAGTCGTTAATATGAATAATAACTTATTTATATGAATAATAAAGTCGGTATCGATGACGGTATCGACAATAATATCTCTCAAACATTTTTTTTAAAAAAAAAAGTGGATTTAAAATTAGGTGCCACTGTCACTTCAGAAAGTGATTTGTGAAATTACCTAATGCTTTATTAATTAATGAACATAATATTTTTTTATTGCATTAGTGTGTCTCACATTTATGATTTATGACCGTCTCTTGATGAAATTATTGTCGCGTGGAGTACTAGACATGCTAATTATTTGCTAAAACAGATTCTTGATTTTTCTGCTTATTATTTTTCAAAGAGCCACGTGTGTGCATGAGCTGCACGAGGACAGTGACAATTATTCATAAAATAATGCAAAGCTTCTCAACATAGTTAGCTTAACGCTAATCATTGTGTTTATTATGGTTAAAATATTGTTTGCAAAGGTAAAGATTCTTGTCACCTGATTTTAGACATCCTACAGTGCTTTTACTGGATCAATTATTGTAAATGGAGGTTTAGGTTTATGTTGGATTAAGTCAGGTTCAGATAAATTTTAGTTAATATTTTTTTTGATAATTTTTAGAATATTTTTAAAAAAATTAAAAATTTAATTTATAGGTATTTAATTGAACATATAGATAGTTTAAAAATAATATTTCATACAATTTAAATATCATTTAATGATGTATCAAAAATGTTAATTTTAAATTGTTGGATTTCAAGTCACTTTGGTGCATCACATCTATAATATTGGATCTTAATTTATATTTAAGCTTTTTTTAAGATACTCAAAATTATCAAAATAGAGAATTGTCAATTGATCTCTCTTTTATTCAAAAGAGTATGTGTTGATTAACTGTTTTACTGACTCAAAGATGTTTATGATTTTAAGTTTTTTTCAGTTGGATTGTACTCATAACTCAAATCAATTGATTTTTCATATTTTAGTTTGGTTTTTTATTGGGTCCATATCTACTGCTATTAGAATTTATAACACATATGTTTTCATAGATTTTAAACTATTTGATTTAATTCAAGCGGTCCAAATTTAATTATAAAGAGTGATTTTTTATTTATATTTCAGTGAGTTTCACATGTCATAAACTCAAAAAAAACATGATAGCAGATATAAATCCCTTTTATTGCCCAGGAATTAAAGAAGAATCTTTAACATAAATTGGGTAAATTATTTATTTTGTGTTCATTTCATTCATATTTGCAATGATTGAATGAGAGTTGAGAATGACTTTCGGTTGTACCAATTTGAAAATTTGCTCAACTAAGATAGAAACTAGAAAGCAAAGAAATGACATGAATCAATGTCTAATAATTTGATTGGATCAGACTTTTCAATGTGATTTTTTACCTTTGTTTTTTTTTCCTTTTTTCATGAGAGAAATCAACTAAAGAAAGATACTGTCGGTGCATCTACCTACAGCCTATATAGTACTTCTTTTACTTTTAGATATTTGTATGAAATTATGAGTGAAAGAAACACATCACACATGAATAATTCCAAAGATAAAAATGGGATTTGTTGGCATCTATTTTTGGTGCTTTTTCTCCAAAAGCTTGATGATTTTTTGGTGGTGTTGTGTGTTGACAGAAGATGGTTCATGTGTTTTAATTACAACCGCAAAATTTAATCAGAAGTTTTCAGTGCAATAACTCTACCTTTTTCCAGAAAAAATACAACTGATAAAAGATAATTTTACAGTTTGTAATTATCATGTACTACATAAAAATATCTGATATACAATTCCCTTTGTATTTTTGACACTCCTATTATTGCAAATTTGCAATTAGGGGTTTGTAAATACATGAAAATTAAGTACTCTTTTGCAATATTGTTTGATTGACCAATATGTTGAATCAATAGGGAGAAATTTGCAAAAAAAAAAAAATGGTTCCAGGACTACAATTGTGTGGTTGTTTGAGTTTTGGTTGAGAGTAATATACATATATTGTAATGTGACTAAGAAAGTTCTATAATTTTAACATAGGTGACTTCAAAAATGTATACATCAGATCTCTCTGATTTTCTTGATTATGAGAAATTTTCATTAGGGCAACAATTGTGTGCAATATAATTATCTTAATATATAGATGATATTCATACCAACAAAGATATAATTTCACTATTCAAAAAAATTATTTCTAATTATGGCCGATTTTTATAATATATTCAACTCTTATGTTCTTCCAATTTTTATCATATATATTCTCGAAAGATATTATTAGCACTAGAAAAAAAATATAGATGTGTTTTTACTTATTTAGATAGGATGAGTATAAAGTTTGAGTCGATCTAAAAAATACTTAATTTTCTATCAAACGACTTCAATTTTTTTTAATAATACAATTTCAATGACTTTATGATTAATAATCAATAAAATTCTAAATTGACTCAAATTTAATACACATCTTATCTAAATAATTAAGAATACGTCTATAATTTTAATTATTAATTTAAATAATTCTTCCACATATATACTATACTATAAAGATTGAATACACCAGAGAACCAGCATTTGATCAAGTGACAAATACAATACTTTTCATATGGAAGGTTGTAAATTCGAAATCCGGATAGGAGGTCTTTATAGACATTTCAATTTGATTAAATTGACCCTCATCATTATCTCAAAAAAAATCAATATGTACCATTAATTCTATTAAACACTTGAGATTTGTATAATATAGTACCGACAACGGAGCCCTCATGAATCAAACAAACCTCCGAAGAGCTACTCGGAGAAATTAAAAACAAAAAGTAGTTGAAAAATAAAAACAAAAAGAGGCGACAACATGGGATCAGTGGCAAATGACAGTAGGTGACAAAATGTTGTGGCTGTGGCTTTCATTTAAAATAAGAGAAGATTCATGCATGCATGTAAGAGCAGGAGTCACACAAACATGTATGTTCAAGTGGGGGCAATTGTTTGGTGCAAATTGAAACAAAAATGGGAGAGAAAAGAAAGAAAGAAAGAAAGAAGGGGAGATTTATTGATGATTAAAGTTATATTTACAATTCATTGAATAAAATATAGTTTCTTTTTATATATATATATATATTGTATAAGAAAAAATAATGAAGTTTTATTTATGTTCTATCATTCATTGAAAATAAATGACGTAAATTTGCGATAATTTATATATTTTTTTTTTGAGATAAAGATAGAAGTATGAGCTATTCAACTTTAAATGTTCATAAAGGATTTTTCATCTGAATTTCGAACTCATAATATTTCATTCTATTAAGTTCAGTATTTGAGAGTTCTAAAGTTTCAATTGAGATATAATATTTATTTCAATTAATATATTAGTTGTATTTATTTCATTATCATAAATTATATTAGAATGTTGCCCCTGCATTATTAATTTTCTTGCTTCGTCACTGACGACTAAATCAAAATCTGATTCTTGATAATTTATTTTTATTAAAGTTTAATTGAACATCAAATGATATTTAACTTGCATTAAAATTAATATACAACTAATTTATGAGAAAAACAATATATTTATAGTTTTTATTTTTAAATCTTTTTTTATATTTATTAAAAAAATATTATCAAAGTTGTCAAAATAAATAATTATCAAGAATTCCACGCCAAAAGAATTGCTAGGTGCAATTCACTTTTTTTTTTCCTTCTTTTAGTGTCACATTTTTTTTCCATTAATAAATGATTAAATGTGATGTGCAAGTGAGGTGCAAGTTAATGGGCACTTAGAAATTAAAACTTGACATCTCATCAGCTAAAATTATTGCAAAACAAAATTAGCCAATTGTAGATTATTTTATTTTGAAAGAACTTTCTATAAGCAATAAATTAAAGAGGATGAAATTTGGGAATTTATGGAAGCAACGAATCCTTGTCATTGCTCATTGATGTGCATGTGTGATGCTCAATTCGCTTAAAAAAAGGAAGAAAAAAAACCCAATTTTATCAAAAAAGAAATCATAATAAACTTTAAAAATAATGTTTCAAGTGGCGAATTTATAGCATTTGGTTTTTAGTTGAGATTATAACAGATTATGATGATTATTGCAAAAACTCTGCTACTTAGTACATAATTGATATTGACATAAATTTTTTTTTAATTGTACTTAACCATTAATTAATATCTGAAATCATAGTAAATGTCAATCAAAAAAGGTCGTTATCAAAAGAAAGACTAAGATGGAACTTAAAAAAAAAACCAATTGGTGGACATAAATCTTTAAATTTCGATCAAAAATCTAAACTAATTAAACTCCATAAGTTTCTTTTGATGAATATTGGAGTTAAAATATGTATCATTCATGTGAATATGCATGGTGTACCATTTTATTGATAAAATTTATTATACATTTTTCTACAATTTTAGTATATTTTTATAATATAGTGGTTAGGTTTAAAATCAATTTTTAATCTAATGATAAAGAAAATATCTTTTTTTTTTTGAGAGGTTATAGATTTCAAACTCGAATCGATGATTTCTCATGAATATTTTAAATTTGAATTACTTGACTCCTTCTTTATTAAAAAAAAATCAATCATGATTGAATTTAGATAATAGCTATGAAATTATAACACACTGCTCATGACAAAGATTGATTATAAACAATCTTGAGGTATTTAGTCAATAATTAATCAAGGAAAATAAAAAATAAAAAGATTGAGTGATTGACCATTATATTAATCCCAAAAAAACCAAGCTTGTCCTTAAATGGTTTGCTTATTGAAATAGATTACTTCACATTCCGGATATTTCCAAACTATATATATATATATATTTAATAGTCAATCATATGTGTATGGATGGATCACCAATCACTTATTGCATTTTTATGTAAAGGAAAATCTTATGGAGATATCATTGTTGATATTATTATCGATATAGACTTTATTATACGCGTCAAATAAGTTATTATATATGCTAACGACTTTATTTTATACAGTACTTCTATTATTCAATTTAAATATCATTAATATATATAATAACTCATTTAAGTTGAATAATAATAATACTGTACAAAATGAATTTACATAATAAAATCATTAGCATGTATAATAACTCATTTAACCGTATCTGTGTATCAGCTCCCTTCCGGATATTTCCAACCTCTATTTAATGGTCAATCATATATGTATGTATATATCACCAATGAATTATTGCATTTTGTAAGTAAAATATGATCAATTCGCAATCTGCCAACATGAAAATAAATAAATAAATCACGTGTGATATATACTGTTTCTGGTTTTGATAAACTTCAACATTTATTGTCAAATAGAGTGTTTGATAATATAATTCCCCTTAACTAAAGATACAAGATTTCACATTTTTTTTTTCTAAAGGTTTTCTTTGCAAATTTAATTACGCAATCATTTAGAATTTGAGCAAACCCCAAATAATTGGGAAGTGGGATGTTACTTTGACTTCAAATTAATATCAACTTTTTTTTTTTTATGAAATGAAGCTATCCAACATTTATTTTCATTTGTTATTGTGGTGCCTTTTTTTTTCAAAATTTTCGATTAAGAAAAATCAGGTCTCAAATAATTTTTTAAATAAAAATAAAGTCAAATTCTTTAATTTTAAGTATTCACAAAAAAAATCTTTTAGATGAGTTTTGAATTTGCAACCTCTAATTTTAAATATTTTTTCACATGAATAATCAAAGTTCATAATACCAAAATAAGAATAAAAACTTGATTCCTACCTTTATTTTTTTTAAATATTAATTTAGAAATTAGAAAAGGAAATAATAATATATATGATGATGATTGTACGATTCTAGAAGAGACAATATTCAATTAAGGAAAAAGGAAAAAAAAAGGAAAAAGAAGAGAAGATGCTAGAGACATTACTACTTCTAAATATTCTTCTTACAAAATATATATATTAATTGAACAGTTCTGTTATGGATTAAAAATTTGAACTATTATTATATTTGAATGAATCACGATCATTAATTTCAACCTGATTTTCTTCATTTATAATATAAATTTTAATTCATAACAGAATTGAAAATAAAGAAGTGATAATGAATATTTATTTCTCATCCTAATAATTAAAGCTACATACACATGAATATTATATATCATGCCTAATAAGCTACATATAAATAACATATTCATACAAGGGGAAATTCATAACATCCTAATACCAGAACAAGTTAAAAAAAAACAAAATAAACCCCCTTTTAAAAAGCCAGAATTCATGGGCCCACAGCTAATCAAGCACTAACGGAGGTCTCCAGTGCAACCTTGCCAGAATGGTACTGGACAGTTCTCCTTTTCTCAGCCTCAGCCCAAATCTCAGGCAGAGCTTCTCTTATATTGTGTAGAGATTCCAGTGCATAATCTGCTCCTTTTGATCTATGTGATGTGCCAACCTATGTTACAAATTAAGGTCAGAGATTAGATCAGCATTTATGGAGAATATTTCAGTCTGATACAGATTTAATTTCATGAAATAAATGGGTGGTATTGGAATGGTACCACCGTACCAGTACTGTGTGGAGACCAACTTGCTTTCCTGCCAGAATATTGCGCATACTGTCATCAAAGAATATCTGCCCAAAAAATTAACCATATATTTTTTTTAATTAGTCTTAATAGTAGAAAGAGTTAATCATATATGAGATTTAATAAATATGTATATAGAAGTATGGAATGAAATATTCTTACTGTTCTTTGAGGGTTAACATTGGCAATTTTGAGAGCATATTCCATGGCTTCAACCGATGGTTTGCAAAGTACCGGTGTTTTCGGTAACTCTACACCTGGTTCGGGCCGTGAAAAGTGTCCTACGATGTCAAATATTTTTTGGGTTTCTTTGCTATTTTCAGAAGGAGAAAAAGGTTGATTGAGGGTTTCAAAACATATAATTCCTTCAAAACAATCCTCTAATCCAAGCCTCTTTAGTGCTTTTATGGCATGAATTTTGTCTCCATTTGTGAAAATCTGTTAAATAATAAAAAAAATGGAGGTTAATTAACTGTGTTTAAGCACAATAAATCTAGATTTTATTTGGAATCAGGTCTTACTAATTTGCGAATCGGCAAGCTTAGAAGGATGCTTCTGAGAACTGGGTCAGATTTAATCTTCTCATATGGTAATCTCCCATGAACAAAGCTGTTTAAAAACAAGATATAACATTATAATTAAGCAATCAATTTGGTAATAAAAAAAATTAAATGACAGTAATTAATAAACTATGATATGACAGGTACCTGTGATAGTCATCATAATCAAACTCATAGCCCACAGCCTAAATTAATTGAGTTGCCAAACATAAATATGATAAATTGTTAGAATAAAGCTGGAAATTTAAGATTAGTTTGCTTTGATAGAGGATCAATAAATTAATTGAATTTAATTATAAGTCCAGAAAATATACCCTCAAACCAGCCATTGTTGTGCCATAGTTCTTGTAAAGAAGATTAGATAATTCTGATATTTTGCTTTCCTCAATGCCAAGCTTCTCAATCATATAATCTAAATTTTAAAAAGGACATTAGAAAAAAAAAATTAAATAATAAATTCTTGTTTTCTTTCTTTCTAGCTAGCTATATATTATTAAGAGAGTTTATATACCTTGAATATTTTTTGTGCATGCAGCTGCAATGCCAGAACTATATGGATACAGAGTATCATCAAGGTCTGAATTATACAAAAACAAATTAAAACAAAAAGAAATCAAGATTAGGATACCATTCTAGCCAAATTGAAAAAAGTGTAAATAGTTTGAAGAAAATAATGTAACAAAAAAAAATAGCACTACCAAAAAGAAGGCAATCAAATTTCGGCCTCTGAGACTGTCTGTACCGGTCGTCAAATGCCATTTTTGGATACAAGAACAACAACCTTCAAATCAAATCAAAACAATTCAATTTCAGCATCAAACTGGTTCTTCATATTAATCATTTTTTTTCAATTCAAAATACCTACTTAAGTTATGACATTTTTTGAAAAAATTACCAGTATGTATCTGGAACAGACCTTGGAGAAGCAATGTAGCAGAGATGAAGAGAGAAGAATCTCAAAATTACAAAAGAAATTGAACAGGAATGTTAGAAGAAATTTTGCAAATAAGGGGGTGATAGAGAAAAGGGAGTGGAGGGGAAGAGAAATGTAGAAGGGGAGAAGGTTTATATAGAGAGAGAAGTTAGGTGTTTCATCTCTAATTAGGAGCAATTAAATATTTTAATTTTGATATTAAAATGCAATTGGAAGGAAAGGGGCTGGTAATTACCAAGCAAAAATAGCTCAATGAAGAATAAATTACCAAAGACACAAGCCAAAACAAAAAAATAATAATAAAAAAATAATGCAAGTCCAATTTAAGACTAAGTTGTGTACAGTTGTCATTTGTCAATGAACAAATTAGGCACTTGTGAAAAAAAAATGATATATGTTGAAAAAAAAAAGATATATTAATTGTATCAAATGTAGCAACAATTAATAATCTTAAAGCAAGATTATTAATTTGATGATAGCAATTTGTGTATTGCACTTGGACAGTAACAAAAACTTATTAAAAAGGATGGTAAGGTTAAAACCTCTCCATTTCTTAGTGGACAGGACATGTCCATTTTTTCTTGTCTAATTGAATGAGCCTAGTTAAAATTCTATCCCCAATAAATTAACTGAATTGGCTATCCTAAATTAAGTTTATATAAAAAACTATATCACACTAAATTAAGAAAAAATTCAGAAGTGGATAAAGAATGGTTGATAAAGAATATATGCAAGTTTACTATTTGTTTTTTTCTCTTTTATTGAAAACAGTTTTTTTCTTATGCTTTTTTATTTATTGTATGAGTCAAATAGTATATGAAAGTTTAATATTTGTTTGCTAATTCCTTGTTTATATTTTGGCATCAGAAAATTTTCCATTTTTTCATACTTGTTTTTATATTGTTTGTGCAATATATTGTATTTTTTTAGTTCACGAATTAATGATATGGTTTTATAGGATTTTGAATTTAATTAATATCAATTTTCCATGACAAATAAAAAAACATAGGTTATTTTATATATCTGTATCGTCAAATGAAATGTTAAATAAGGATTTGATTATAATATTATTATCTGAAGTGTAAAATGATATCTTTATCATTTTGTATATGTTTTCATTTGAATTCGCCAAAGTATTTGAACTGAGAAATAAAAAGTAAAATTTTTATTTTTCTATCAAAAGCACAGTAGAATAATTTTTTTTTTTAAAAAATAGAAGATAATTATCTTAGATATAAGTGAGAATAAAGGAGAAGAATCATTTGACAATAATATCTTTTTAATCAACTCAACTAAGTTGTAAATTACAAAATAAACCTATAAATATGTTATTAAATACAAAATATACAGAAACAAGAAAATTTATTGATACATTAATGACTTAATAAAAACAATTTTCTTTATTCCTTCAATCATCTCACATTAGTGTATATTGTATCAGAGAAGCATTGCTCTCACTTCTCAGTTTGTAATACCAGTACTCATCAGATCAAGCATTGTAAAATTGTCTCCAGTTTTGTTGTAACTGGAGAGGAACAGTGCTCTGTAAAGCTGTCGTGCTGTCAATACGTCATTGGTTGGTTGGGTCTAGTAGCTTCTAATGATGCACTTTTTTTTTTTTTTTTTTGTGAGTTACAGCTTTTTACAACTCAGCTACGTACGTAAATTACTTTTTAAAAATAAAATAAGAGAAATTATTTTTATATTTTATATTTTACATTTTTTTTATATGTATATTGTAAATATTTTATATTAAATTAATAATTTATTTATATTGTATTTGTAAGTATTTATAATTTATGTAAAAAATATTTGTCATTGTTTCTTTTTTTTCTAGATGATTATAATTAATTTTTGTTTGCATAAATATAAATACAATTTGCATATTTTTTAATACTAATAATATAATATAATATATAAATACTTTTATTATTAGATATAAATATTTTTTAAAAAAGTATAAATATATCTAAAATATAAATAAAAATAAAATTAAATGATATAATTATCACTCCTCATAAAATAATTAGCTTCATTAGATAAGGTCTAAGCTGATAATTTAAGCTCCATGCATATCCCTAGAAAATGATGCGAACAAGGTTTTTCTCTCTCAAAAATAATTGTCATAGGTCCAATAATTTAAAAATATAATTTTTGATATATGTTGATCATTACGTGGCATTTAAACAATATGAAAATGCATATGAGGATAGAGTATAGAATATGAAGATGCATATTTTGAAAAAAAAAAATTAAAATTAAAAAACTTACGAATTAAATGGAATTTTTCTAATGAATACAAGCACTAAAGATTTATTAAATGATACAATCATATCATTGATTTTATTTACCTAAAAAACTTAGAATTTAAAAGAACACGCTTGAGTGCATAAAATATATAATTGAATATGAGATATATCTTTCTTATTCATGCTTTAATGAGAAAATTTTCTTTATCTCATATAACTTGTTCAATAACTCACCTCATGATTTTACTATTATAATGATTCACTTTAACTTTATTAAATATTGTATTAACTTCTATCTTAGTTTCAATATTTTTTTAAATAACTTTTAATTGTAAAAATTTGACCAAGAACTACATTTAATGAGATAATAACTATATATCTCATTTTAAACAACTTTTCACATTTAAACTGTATTGAAT
This sequence comes from x Bolboschoenoplectus mariqueter, assembly GCA_037678475.1. Classification (NCBI taxonomy): domain Eukaryota; kingdom Viridiplantae; phylum Streptophyta; class Magnoliopsida; order Poales; family Cyperaceae; genus x Bolboschoenoplectus; species x Bolboschoenoplectus mariqueter. The sequence continues at coordinate 643,343 of CM075236.1, read as the reverse complement.
TCTATACTTTTTTTATATGAATTTCGAGTAAAATAATGAGACAAAAATTATGGAGCTAATTATAAAGATACATGCATTAATTGTTCACATATATAATATGCTTGATCATTGCCTCATTTGATTTTCTCAGAATTTTTTTTTCTTTGAAATAAAAATTCTCATTAATTTTAATTATTTATTATAAAAAAATTAAAATCTGTGGTTCAGAGTTTCTCGGAAGAAATCATTGCAAAATTTTCTGTGGATGGAACTTAGCTGTTTACTGTGTGGCAGTTAGAGATAGAGAGAGAGAGAGGTACACAAATTTGAAACATCAAACAAGAAGCGGGTCTGGTGGGGTCCAGTCCAGTCAGCACGCACACGCGTTTTCTTCACGCCAGCACACTCTGTTTCGACCAATTGAAGGGTTCCACGTGTCTTCCACTGCGAAATTCCCATTCGAGATATTCTGTGACGAGATTTATATGTAATTTGTATTGAAGGTTGAAAATAATGGCTCCTTTGTCCGCTACACGCCTACACCAAAATATTTGTCTGCTAGCTCCTTATGGATGGTGCTTTTGTACAAAGACCCTAATAAGTTTAGTAATTATGGATAATTATGTATAAAGTATGGTTTTAAAAATCTTTAGAAGTCAATTACTTCTTCTATGAATATCGGATTTGGATTGTATAATCGTTACGAATAAAATAAAATCCAATATTGAATACATTGTTTATGTAATATATGAATATTGTTTAGTATTTTTTATTTTATATCTTTGGAATATGAAATTCATCTACTATTGATTGTGGATTAATATGTGAATACTATTTTTTTTCTGGGTTAAAGAATTATTTACTTTGGAAAGGAAATTTGTTGTTGGCAATTTTTTTTTAGTGCTGATCAGTAAATTTTTTCTATTGTGTTGTAAATTGTACATATTTTTTTTATATTAGTCCATTGAATTTCATTTGAACTTATATGTATATCAATATTTAAAAAAAATTTCAAAATTCTCTATAAAATTGGTCCGTTTGTACACCTCATGACATGACATGTGTGTACTAATATTGTACTACAATAACAGCTTGAGCATGTGATATTTGCAACCAAAGCAGTGTATCCTATTTTTGTCTCAACACGTGCCACACGCACACTTATTCCTTGTGAAAATATTTTATTGCATAAGAAGTGAGAAAATAATTGGATTTAGTTCATAATATCTTCTTTTTCTTTTTCTTTTTCTTTTTTTTTTACTTGAATTACCTTCTTTGTTACGAGTTATACACTGATCATGTAATATATTATAGATAAAAATATTCAAGATAAACTCATTTAACTCTCATATCATCTCATAATTAAATGAATTATATTTTGGACGGCAAATTATTACGCAACAGAAAATACAAATCGCTATCATTTAATTTGCATGAAGTTACATCATGCAATGTGGTCAACTTTAACTATTATGATTTTATAAAAAAAAGTATAAAAAGGATGCTGAGGAAGCAACATGTAATTTCAATTGGGATTAAAATGTTCTTGGTCCTACATATATTTTTTTAATTTTGATGATGTTATTATGAGTACAAATGTTGAGAATGTTTAGTGGACTTGTTGTATGTGATATATTTTGAATTTAGATTATTGGTTTTATTTGTATGTGCAAAATACTTAGTTTTTTTTTTCTTTTCTTTTTTTTTTTGCTTTTTTTTTGGGTGGAATATTTGGGTTCATGAAGGGTACTTTGGTAATTTCAAGTAGGTTATTGTGTTGCTTTTTGTAAACTCTAATTTTGTGTATGTTTTGATCTTTATAAAATAGCCGTTGCTTTGATGTTTTTAAAACCACATGCAATTATAATTTATTATCACAAGCATTTCAAAAATATTATTCCGATTCTTCTATAAAATCCGTGATGCCAATTTTGATAAATTTCACTCTTAAATTAATTATACTTAAGGGCACATTTTCCTCAAAAATTACTTCTGATTGTAATTAAAATTAACACCATTATAGTATGTCAGTCTTCCTAATATCTATAATTCTAATTGTAATTAAATTTTGAAATCCATATTATTGATCTTATTTATTTTTATGAGAGATATGTGTACATAAAATATTTTTTATTTTTTTAGGTTTTTTTATACTAGAACAAGTGATAAAAATATAAGAATCTAGCTAACTATGATTGATTAATTGTAAAAATATTTATTTTTAAACACTTTAATCAAGCATAAAAAAAACTCAAAACTTATAAAAAAAATTACGGATGCGTCTTTAATGAAAATAAATAAGATCAACGGTAAATTTAATATTTGACTTTAAATTTTGAAAAATAAATTAAAAATTAAACCGATTACATTTTGTGAGCCAAAAAAAAAATTGCAACATTTGAAATTTTTTATAATTATATATCTTAGCCTGAAACACTCTCTTAAAATAATAACATACTCTTTTTAATTAAGGATTAAAATTCTGAGGTCGGCGTAAAGCAAACAACACAGAACAGAGTGATGCATGTAATATATAATTATATATATAATTATATATATCAAGATTTGATTGTCTAATAATGCCAAAAAAATGGGGAAAAAAAAGGTTTAAAAATTTCAGATCAGATATTAATATTTGGTCAGAGAGAAATTTGCACCGCCTAAGTGGCACAAACTACACATTTTACACCGACCAAATGCTAATTAAGGTAACTTAATTAGGTCATGCTTTAATTTTTTTGATTGAAAAAGGGATTGAATTTTCTTTGGATATGGCCTTAAAATATGGGATATTTGAGGGTAATTAAGTTTTGTTTGCATTTTTTTTAATGCGTAAGATATGGATTGAGATTTTTAATTTAAATTATCTTGAATGATTCGCATCAATTTTTAAATTAAATGTACTTTTTAATATTTAGGAAATAAGATCAACTATATGTGTTAGACCCCCTTTTTTTGAGATAAAAATAGAGGTGTGACCATCAAATTTTAAAATCTATAAGAGATTTCAAATTCAGATTTTGAACTTACGATTTTTTATATAAAAAATATTTTAAATTATAATTAGATCAAAAACCGATTCTCATATTAAACCATTGGAAGCAAGTGTCCTTATTTTATGAAGCTATTTTGTTTTGCTTATATCATTTTTAAAACACTTAGATAAATGCAAAATAAGTGACGGAACTAATAAGACTACGTGAAATCAATTGATTTATCTCACACACTCTTATGAATTTTTTTTATTAGGTAGCATTAATTTTAGACATAATTAAGGACTTTTTTATAAAGTTCTCTAAATTTGACCTCATTAAAATAATCAATACAAGCTCAAAATTATCATTCTAATTAAAAAATTAAAGTGTAAAAGTAGTTCAAACTTTACAAACAAAAAGTATATATTTTTTTTGAAAACCAGTCTTTGATCTTATCATTAAAAATATAACCCATATGAAAAAGTCACAACTTGGAAATTTCAATAATAATTAATCTCATGTTTCATCTCATAAAAATCCATATTTATCTAATAACGTGTATAAATTAATTGCAAGAAGTTGCCAAAACATTTACACATTGACCTTGTAATTTCCATGATCTTCCTTTCATTCACTAAAGTAATGCATAGGAAATTCCTCAGCCCAATTTATAATTTGTGACCAAAATAAGAATATAATAGTAAGGTCCAAATAACATATGGGAGATTATTTAATAGTTTAAGTGATAACTAATTAAAATGATCTCTATTAATTATGGGTTTAAATCTCTATAGACACAAAAAAAATTTAAAACTATGCCATAGAAATAGAAATTTTATTTGAATTTTTATGGAGCGTTCAACTTTCTTCCTCTCTTTTTCTCTCCTTTTTCAAAAAAAAAAAAACATTGGATGAGTGTCCCAAATTTCAAAAGGCGGCTAATTTCATTGGAGGCAATAATTATTGAAGATTGAAGAATGATGGTTGATTTTGCTTTGGATTCTAGAATTTAGGTAGAACTGCAACAACAATGCATTAGTTAATTCTCTAGATTATATTATATTATATTATATTATATTATACTACTAATTGATATAATATACAGCAAGCAGCAGTAGGTACTGCACTAGTGCTCTCCTCTGGATTATACTTCTCAAGTACCATGGCGACACGTGGCATGATACAGGTGTCATGAAAGGTCAAGATGCGCTGTACGACGTACGAACCGATGGATTATAGAGTACTCTTTTTTGAGATTTGTTTTATATAAATTTTGATGTCATTGGACGGATAATATATTTGTGTTGTGCAGTTCAAAGGAGGATATATTTTCTCCTGTTTTCTCGGACCCAAAAAAAAAAAAAAATTCTTGTAACAGTAATGTAGGAACTTTTTTTTTCTTGTCTTGTTGTGTCTCCTTCTTTCTAAAAGCCAAAAGTTAGAGCCAAAAATCAAATAATTGAAGATGTATCATTGGTTGAGATTTTGCTAGTTTAAGCAGTGCTAGCTGGAGTCCAGATTGGAAATGGTACCAAGTACCAGTCTAGTCTACTTCAGCTTTTATGGATGGTGATTTTTTGTTGGTCAGTAGAAATGAGTAAATTATAAAGATTTTTTATTTATTTTGTATGAATTTTAATGCGATTGAATGAATAATATATTGTGTTATATGATACAATATAATAGTATAATAGAGGATATAGATCTCTTTCCATGCCTGATATATATAAGCCAATTTGGTAAAAGCACACGCTTGTTTAATTAATTAGACTTGTTTCAAACTTTGAATTGCATGCCACTATCTTTTCTTTTCCCTCAATTATTGCTTCATGATGGTGATGATGATGTATTGATATGTTTTTTTTTTATTTGGTTTCATATAAGTGAGATACAATAATGTATGTCATTTTTTTTTTACTTTTTTCTAGTTCATGGGTAGAGAAAAGGTGAGAAAAAATAATTTATGTCTAAGTTTTTAATACAAAAGATTAAATATGATACAAAACGTTAGAAAAATTAAAATTCTTACAATATCATGCATTTTTTTATTATCACAATATTACAAGATTTATTTTTTTAGGCATGTAGACAAATTGCCTATTAAAGACATCATTAAAAAAAAATGAGTTATATGTTGGAATAAATAGGACCGGAAAAACAAAACTAGAGAGAAATTTTGCCAAAAGAAATTATATTGATGAAAACAAAGAAAAGAAAAACCCTAAAAACAGAACAAAAATTAAAAAAAATGACAAGAAGCATAGCTAAACTAGTAATGTCTTCTCCAAATTAATTTTTCGGTTGCTGCCAGCATCTTTAATTGAAAATTAGAAGATTTTGATTCATAATTCATGTTATTTTTGGAAAAAGAAAAACGTAAAATTTTCAGAACTACGATTAAAAAGAATTAACATTTTATGAACCAAAAAATGAGATAATAATTTTATATTGAAAAATGAAACAAATACAAAATAAAGAAGACATATCAAGTTATGGTTTGTGAAAATTCTTCATTTTACAAATATCGAGTATCTTTTAGTAAATTTTTACAGAAGGTAAAAATGAAATATTTCTTCTGAATCAAAATGTGAGATAAATGCATATGCAATAAATGAACTAAATACAAATTATTTTTCATATAAGAATATTTTTCATTATTCTTGCCTATTTTTTGAGGGTCAAAAGTGTCAAATATATTTGGAGTAATGACTATCAACAGCAATATATATAAAAGAATATTAAATTTTGAATCAAAATATGGGAAAATTAATGCATATGTGAGAAGGTCAAGTATCTATCTCTAATTAAGCTTCATGAAATTTACAAAAATAACACAAAAAAAAATAATAATTGAAGTTTCAAATTCATATAGGGTTATAAAAGTCCATATATTATATTCATATATGTATGGTCAAATATCTCCAACAGTAGCAAAAATGGTGGCTTCTAATTGGAGAAAGTGACATATTGGCTACTAGTTGAGATTAGGGTTTCTTCCACAAATGATCAAAGGCTAATAATCAACGCAATTATTGTTATACAATATACATCTATACATGCAATAATATAAAGTATTACCCCATGACCTAATAATGTAAACTATATTTATATATATATATATATATATAGCTGTGCCTTGGCTGTATAGCAATATACGCATTGCTATTTTGGAGAAATACATGAAAACAAATTATAGAGCAATTATTGTGAAATGTGAACTCAACAACCAGACAACACAAATCTTTTAGCAAGAAGGAGAAAGAGAAATTTTATTTAAATGTGACTCAGCATGCTACCTCAATATTAAATTTTTGTAGGATTTTGGATTGGTCAAAATTTATCTTTTGGAGTCAACAAAATGTTTTCTCCACTCAATTATTCGTTGTATCTATGTGTGAGTTTTTTTTTTAATTTTGATAAAAGTATCATAAAAGGAAAAAAAAAAACATATTGATACATATTTTAATCATAATTATTAACCTGTTAACTGAGAATATATCCAATCCAAATTAGAAAAGGAGGGATTTAATGTCCATAATTATTGGTGTCACATTAATGATCATAAAATTTAATAACAAAACTAATTAATTGGATATTTTTTATATATATATCATACAATATAGGTGCACAAAAAAAATATACTATTTCAATTTTATTTTAATATGCATCAAGCACTAACAAAAATCGATATATCAAATTTTATGATTTAATTCGCTCTCTTGATGACTACATAAATAAAGTTAAAATTCAATAATTTTTATATGCATATTATTGAGATGGATTAGAATATATTTAATGGTTTATATATATTAATTAAAGTATAAATATTAAAATAAACACCATAACACCAATAACCATAAATATTGGATCCTTTCTCTCTCTCTCTCTCCTTTTTTTTTTGCTTTCTTCTTCTTCCTTTTCTTTCACAAAATGGGTACATGACAAAATAACAAAGCCCCTCCTTATTTTTTAAATTCAACTATTAATTTTCTAGAGATTTAATTCCATATTTAACTTTATTAATTAAAACCTTTTGAAAATTAATAAAGACTTGCGTATTATGTTTGGCGTTTTTATTTTACCAATTGCTGCTAATTAGGACCTAAAAGTAATTAATTCTTATTTGCAACAATCTAGGTAAATTGGCTCTTGATTTAAAAAATAAAATAAAATACCCATATTTTTTAGTAATTAAAAGGAGAAATGTTTTAATAATAATGCACCTCTTTAGTCTTTTTCTCTTGATGCCATTGTAGCTTGTTTTTCCTCAAAATTTGGTGCATTTTTTTTTGTTTCTTTGTCTCAAATTATAGCTGCCGTTGCCGAGAATTAATCATGACAGCTTTTCTCTTCAATAATTCAATTCCAAAATTCTATCTAACTCAAATAATTCCAATGTAGTTGATGTACCCAAAACATGGGAACATATATCAACCAATAACAAGTACTTTTTAGAACCTTAAATTCAATTAAAATATAATACATAGAAGTACCCCCCCCCCCCCCCCCCCAAAAAAAAAAAAATTATCTATCTTTTGTTGAGGCGTAAAGGGAAATGATTGAAAGAGATTATATTAGCATTTAACAAATATGATTGATGGAGGGATAAGATAAGGATGAGAGCAAATTATTGTTAATAAAATGCTTGTTTTATAGCTAGCAATTGTGTTATATATTGGTCTTATATATAGTCTATTATTATTATTATTATTAACACCAATATCTCCTATCATTTTCCTAAGAAGGCCATCGATAAGTACAAAAGAATATTCACAATTTGCAAAATAAGTCTTGGTCCTACAAGTAATATTATTTTAATAGAAAAATAGATAGTGATGTTGTATAATGGTAGTAGGAATAACTCTGTGGAATTTTGATGTTTTATTGATCATATCATTTACTGTTTCATGTGTAGCCTTCAATCTTTTTCCTTTTTTTTTCCCTTGCAACTACCAACAATTTCTAATTAAGGAGGTGTTAATAATATGAGTTAAAAAAAATATTGGAAGATTTTTTTTCTCTATTCTTGTAGGACATTGAAATCCTTCTATTTTTTATTAGAAAAATATGAATCAAAATTTCTTTTTATTATTCGTTCATTTCTGCTCTAGTGATTTATTTTATCTGTTCAATTATAACAACATCAACAATAAAAATTATAATAATTCATTGTTTTATAATATTTTCAATAGTACTATTATTGTTTTTGCTCACATTATTGTTATTATCATTATCGTTGTTAGTACTACCATTGTTATATATATTACTTTGATATCTTTGTTGTTGCTACTGTTGCTAGAATTGGAAATTAACAAATTTAAAAAGTTTTTCGAAGCATATATCTAGACAATTTCAAATGTTCCAAAACGTTATAACACGAGGTAAATGAGATTTCAAAACTTCGAAAAGGAAAAAAAAAAAGCAAGAGTAGTAAATAAGTTCAAATACAACGCTAAAAATCTCACATAAGTTTAATTAATTAAATGGCTTAAAAGTACAAGACCATACATGTTTGATGTTTTCATTATCCTGTATCTTTCCTGTCATTTACACTATTCAATCCAACAAATAAATGAAACAATGAACTCATTCATTAATCACTACAAATTATTAATTAATTAATTAATACATAAGAAATCCTGTACGTAATATTATCTCAGCGTATGTGCGTGCGCCCCATGGAAAATATGCCAGTATCACGAACAGGAGTCTGAAAATACAAAAAAAAGGAGAAATTATCAGTAGAAATACAAGTCCTCAGAAAAGTAAAAACAATTTGCATTCACAACCTTTAACAAAATAAAGAAAAATCTTACAGAAGTTTTGGCAGTAGGGAATATGTTCCAGAATCTAAGGGTTTCGTCTCCGGCACCAGTTACTATAGTCTGGAAAAGATGAAGCACTTTTGTCAGATAAAAGTTTATCCATCTGCAAAATTTTGTGCAAAAAGGTCCTCAGAGATAGGATTAGTACCTGGCCATCTGGAGATGCGGCTAGGTAGAGTACCCGATAGCTGTGGCCCGTCAGAGTTGCTAACTACAAAAAGAATTAAAGAAAATTAGGTTATATACATGCATTTTTTATGATTTCGATATTATTCTGACAATTTGGTATGTTTTAAAGTGTTTACCTTTGCCATAGAAGGATACTTCCACACCATGATTTGGTTCTGAGAATATCCATGAGTACTAACTAGCTCATTTGCATTCTTGCACCAAGCCAGATTGCATACCTAAAAGTTTGCAAATATTTTCTCATATTACGTTTTCAATGAACAAGTTGCATAGTGTACTGCATTTGTAAATAACACCTAACATATTTTCATATTTGCAAATAACAAGAACATATATTCTGCTTAATCACAAAACCATATTAAACCATCAGAAAATTGCTATGTTGCCACTGGGATTTTGTATTGAAGCAACCAAATTGCTTCATATCATACAGTTTGTAGTTTGCACCATATAGATAAAACATGCCAAAAGGACCCAGGAGAATGCCCAAATTTACTGGGCTTTAGTTTATTAGTTTAATTTGGGCTCTGAGGGGACAAATTATAAAAGATAAGAATAATTATCTGTGGCCTAACTTGTAACCATTGGTTATTCTCCAAAAGCACCAACAAAACCATTTTGCTTGTATCCTAAATATTGGAAGAACGGTTTGCATGCCAGGCCCAAGATTAAGCAATATTGATTATTAATATTATCTGGACATCACGGAAAAAGGATCAAATTTGATTTTGAAAGATAATTAAGTTGATTAATGGTACTTGAAGAAAAAGCAAACCTGGCTTCCAGTGTCAACTGAATTGATCATTTTGCCATTAGCAGTATTCCAAAATCGGATGCATCGATCTGCTGTGCCGCCACCTGATGCAAGAAGCCCATGCTGATGTGGCGACCATGCAATGGCTTTCACTGCTGCTGTGTGTTCCGTCAGACGCAGTATTGGCTGCTGGGTTGACCTCTGGTTCCACACTAGTAGCTGTTTCAATTGGTTAAAACATAATAAATATTATATGAATGCAGCAAAATTGAACAGTAGGCAAAAGGACAAAATGGATGAAGAAAATCTTTTTCTATACCTGGTTATCGTTTCCACCTGAAGCCAATTCACGGTCGTCATGTGACCATTTGAGTCCACACACCTAACAAAGACAATAAAAATAATATTGTTCATAAGAAAAACAGCATATCAATGCTCCATATCAGTGAGATTCAGTCTAGCGAACCTGGCTTGCAGATGTAATTTATCATAACTGTATGGTCATTACTGGGCAGCTCCTATCAACCAATTAACCCTAAAATATATAAACGGGGGATCTGCCACTGTGGTAGTAATGGCAGCAGAAGCTTACTATTACCTATCCAGTGGTGCAGAAAACTGCCGACAATTACAGCAGTATAAAATAGTACCACCAAAGATGTGCCTAATATAGATGGACTGCAATTGTATTATAATGCAACGAGTATTGTAAGTTTGTAAAACTAAGCTTACTGGAATCACATGTTTTCACCAACCTCAGATCTGTGGCCAGCAAATGTACTGATGAAATCAGTCGATACACGTATGTCATGTTGCAGAATGTTCTTGTCTCTGCTTCCAGAAGATAAAATACATGAACTCCAAGCAAGCACGCCAGCTCTAGTCTGATGGCCTGAGAAATTCCTAATCCTCTTACATTTTGTGCTGTCCCATATCTGTCAGACATATCAACAACCAGTTTGTGTGCATGCATTAAAATAAAGGATTCAGTTGGGCTTCTGAACAAAAATATATCATGTTCTTTCAACAAACAGATGGTGTTCACAAGCTTAACATTGGCTATACACGTGTTAGTTTACCTGTACTTCTCCACGACCTGTACCAATGGCAAGGTACGATCCCTCCCTTGTCCACTGTACTGCACAAACTCCATCTCTTGAGCCTAGATCACATAATTTTGTAACCTATGAAAGATAACAAAAAATTATAATACTGACATAACAATGAGAAATTTTAGACTTGAAATTGCATGCGCACCCACACTTTTGTGTGTGTGTGTGTGAGAGAGAGAGAGAGAGAGAGATACCTTGCTGGTGGATGCTGACCATAGATAGACACAGGTGCCCAGTCCAACGGCCAGCAAATTTTGTGATGACCAATCAACCAAATTTAGGTAGAAATCATCTTGTAGGGATGGTGCATCCAATACCTATATATTTTTTTAACAAATAACTGCATTAATTACTTCCTATGTCATTCCATATAAACCTAGCTCAGTCTTTACAATTTTTATACTGTTGGAGTACAACCATAATATTTTTTTAGCTGTATGCCGGTCTCAATTTGACAATTGTCACAGGTCTATGGCAAACATTAAGTTAAAAAATGTAATATATAAGGGATTGAAAGAATTAAATTACCTTGTGAGGTGATTTGGGTATCTTTCTAGGGGCTTTAGTCGGTGTTGACACTTCTCCCAATCCGTTGCTTCCAAAATCCTTTCCCGACCCGAGACCCGCTAACGGAGATGCAGGGGAAGGGTGCTCCGTCTTGTACCTGAAGATCTTACTGGGGCTAACGGGTGAACAGGGCGAACCTGTACCGACTTCGGTCCCAAACATCTCTGCCCGTAACAGTCTCAAGTAGGCCTCATTGCTTCCCTCCTTCTTTGGAGAGGGTTTCTCTACCAAATTGAAATTCTGAAGCCGTGAACTCGATCGACACGGGATGAATCGGTCGCTGTATGTGGTTTTGGATGGAGAAGTGATTTTAGGCGGGGGTGTGAAATTAATCGGTACCGGATCGATGCGGAGGCCGGATTCCATGCTGGCTGGTAGGTTTAATCGGGTCTTCTTTGAGGGCTCCATTTTGGTCGGAGGTGCGCCAAGTTTTCTCCCCGCTTTTCTTGAATCGAGAAAGAAAGACAGAAATCCGATCGTAGTTCCCCTCACTTCTAGGTTTTCCTCGCTTGATTGAAGAGAAAAACAAGCGAGATCTGTTCTTTCTCTCTTGCGCTTAGATTTTTTCCTCCGGTGTTGGGAGAAAGAGAGAGAGAGAGAGAGAGAGAGAGAGAGAGAGGCAATAGGATTCTAGGAATTAGGAATTTCCAACGGTCGAAAGAAGCAGATAGAGCAACTCAACTAGCGAAAGAGGAAAGCATCATGATAAGTTAAATAGCTGAACCTGGAGTATTAATGGTGCATGCGTATAGTTTCTATAAATGTGGGGTCCACATGAACGTCGTGCGCCGGGTCGATATGGAAAAGCCGGATGAAGAGCGGGGCCGAAACAAGCGCATGACCCAAAGTAGCCGTTGGGGGCTTGAGGTGGTTTTGAAATAGTGGGCCCAGCCGCACATGCAATTTCTGTGTTGGGCTGATAAGTTGGATATTCTGACAAAGGGTTTCTTCTTGTGATAAGTTGAGAAGCTTATTATAGGCTTGTAGTCTATTTATGTAAACAATTTGTGCATTTTAATGTGCTTCTGAAAATAAACAGGCTGGTTCTTTTAAAATTTCAAGGGCTTTTATATATATTTTTTGTTCATTGAAGCCCAACAGTAAAATAATTAGTAGTCTCAGTGAGAAAATTTCTTTTCTTTTTTCTTTTTATAAAGAGTAATACATATATTGGCTGAGTAATAAAACCCAGCTAAATTTTTTTATGTACAAAATATATTAATACCCATACAAATACAATATTGCAAAATTACTCTAACAAGTCTTTAGTACTCTTCAATTTTCATACTAGCACTGCTACTCCAATCTCTCTACAATATTTCTATCCACTTATTATTTCTTCAACCTCACATTAAATTGGAGAGAACACTCATGTCAGTACTATAATCATGAGGAGGCCAAGAAAGTATAGAATCGGAAGGCGATGATACATCCGGTGAATAAAGCTCATACGAAGAAGATGTCGTGGAGCTACACGGTCTCCTGACTTGAAACGGCACAACGTCTTCGAGAAGCCCATGCGCGTTATTTTGTTCGTCTCCGACAAGGCCATTTTCGGCCTGGCCTTGGGCTTCAACTTGAGCTAATCGGTCCATATTGCCAATTATAATTCCTTGATTATTAGTAATTCCTTCAAAAGGGTCGTATGATGCCGCTAACGGGCCCCGCATCGGGCTTTCTGAGCTTTGCGGCTTGGGGCCATCGGAGTTAGTTTTGGGCTTTTTAGACTGATTTAGGGCCGGTGCGGCCGACTCATTGGGCCTCGATAGGAGGAAGTGTGAGTATGTGTAATGGAGATGAAGGCCTTCGTATGTCACGATCAACGTATCGGGATCTTCTGTGGACCTCTCGACCTGTTTCTTTGCGTTGCACCTTGGATTAGTGCATCTGTAGTAACTCCTGCAATTATTTAAAAAAATATATATTAAGCTTTGTTAGATGCTCTATGCATTTGATCATTTGATGCACTTGCGTGTAAAGAGAAAAAATATTCGAGAAAAAATATTTGGTATTTGGACTAGAGGATCTCCACACTGATTCTCACATTGTTGAATTATATGTATAAAGCTTTTGTACAAAAATAGGCACTAAAACAACAAACTTTTAATTATGAGAAGGAAAGTACAGAGGAAATTGGAAAAAAAAATATAAATATATATATAGGAGTCCGTTTCAAGGGGGTTGTGGGGCATTTATTTGACCCCATGCAAAACTAGGTTCTTTCTAGAGGGAGAAAGATGTGAAATGGACCTATTATTAATTCCAAATAGAAAGAGTAGTGCTCTTTATTAAAATTGCACTAATGCAAAAATCTTTGCATAATTGGAATGGTAACTTGGTATTTAATTTGCACTAGAGCAAAAAATCTTTACATTATTGCAATATAGTACCTTACTATCCTGGGTTTTTTCAAATTTCCCCTCTCCTTTTTGGAATATTTGAATGTGGGAAATTAAAGAATGGTGGTAACATGTCAAATTAAGAAGCTTTTCTCTTGTAGCTATATATCTATTAATTATTCTTGGCCAGGCTTTTCTCTAGCTGCTTGTGTGTGATAAAAAATTATAAATGGTTATACATATTTATATATGTATATTACTTGTTCGGTTATTTTGAGTGAGATGGTTGAAAAGTGAGAAATTGTAGCAAGTTAATATCTCTTTTTAGGTGCCTAGATTGCATGATTTGGACCTTCATGTATTCAACTTGGAAGGAAAGTTTCCTAGTGAAACTATATATATATATATATATATATATACACACACTATACATTTTAAAATAATACAGTTTTTAAACTTTTTTCTCGTGCATGGCAATTCTAGATTATATGGCAACTATAGTTATATAGCTAATCAAAGTCATAAATTAACAATTTTCTTTCAAAGATGAATATGAAGATGATGTGATATATAATAACAGTATTTTAGTAAGTTTTCTTTAACTATTATTGTAAAAAAAAAATTATCCATGCGCTGTACTTTCAACATCTACCTATGTGAATACATACATCCAACATGTATATATTAATATATGATAAACTTTCAACATTTTTTAAAGTTGTGCAACCAACTAATTATCTGCACAAAGCTTCCATGTTTGCTTCTTTCTTCCTTAGTTAAGAAACCCATTAATGAATTGAGACAAGAAATTAAATCAATGCCACCCTTATTCCTTATAGGTCTCAACAACCCCATATCGCTTGTCTCACTTTAAACAAAAATTACATAACAATATTTCAACTAATTATATATAAAAAAATGTCAAGTGTTATGTATAAGTTAAATATATATATATAATAACCTTGGATTGGGGCTATTTTTTATTGCCTTTTGCCCATACTTCCTCCATTTGTAGCCATCATCTGTTAGCCCATTTCCACATGCCTTGATTTTTATTGTATACTTGTTCTCAATTTTACCCAATCCCTTCTCTGGTAAAGAAATGCTGCACCAACCAAAGAAAGATATTAATAATAATAAATTTCTACCTGTTATATATATATAGTTTATAGAAATTTTCTTTGGTAAAATTTAAAAATATGTATATAAATGTAAAGATATGAGGAGTGCAATTACATACATTGGTCGAGAACTGTTCCATCTCTCATTTTCGTTAACCTGACCGCTTAGTGATAAAGCACTCTCTATGTCACCGATAGTTGGGCCCGAATACACGGTCGAGATAAGCTTGTTCACCATGGATTCTTGACAAGCGTTTACGTCGGAATCCGAACAATGCAAAGGAAAGAACTTTGGTTGTGATTTCTCTAGCAGTTCCTTTAGGAGATCGTCCCCGAAGAACTGATGCCAGTTAGAAGAATCTCTTCCGTCCAATTCGGCGGTCATGATGAGATCTCGAAGGAAGAATAATTTAGGAGAGAAATAGAATAGGAGTTGAAGGATATGAAGATAGAATTTGGCTTACGAGATAGCTTTTGGAGGTTGCTTATGTGACTTCATGCACCATATGCCCTTTTAAAGGGCTCAAGTCTAGGTTTACTATTTTCAAAGACCAAAATGCCCCTCATTGCAAATCTTTTATTTTTTTATTTTTTTATTTTTTTATTCCCTAGAGAAGAAAATTATTTTTGCAGTTTCTTTATTGAGCTAGGGTTTCTAAAATATTCTGTAGGGCAGAGAAGAGAACCCTATCTTTGTTACCTTTCAAGTTGAACTAATTAGGGCACCTGACCCATCAGTGTATATAGCCCAAGGTATTAATTCAACATTTCAACTAATGCAATTGTCAACCACTAAAGTATATGTAATTTGGATGGACCTCTCAACTAATACTTTCAGCTTTTTAATTATGCATAGGGCTTTTAATGTGTTGTTTGATTAATTATAGTTCAAGAATCCCCATCTTATCCACCAAATTTAATTAACTTTGAAGGGCACAAAATACAAAAAAAAAAAATTGTTGTGTTGTTAAGTGAGTTCCATTTGTAGGAGCATTCCCTTAGCTACAGTATTGATTAAGGCAATTGATGTGCATGGGTCTCTTTCTAATCAACCACCACACTAACCTTGGTACAAACTAGAAAGGGTCTCAATCACATAGAATATATTTAGATAGTTTGCTGGAAAGCCCCTATAATATCTTATATTGTTAAGAGAAGGGATAACTTGACACTGATATTTTGAAAATTTTGACAATAATATCAAAAAATTATAAAAAAATTAAAAATAAATTTATAGATATGTTATTGAAGGTATATATAACTTAACAACCAAGTTCAATATAATTTAAGTATTGTTTGATGATACATCATTGATTATTAATTTTCAACCATTGAAATTTTAAGTCATTTGAAGTATAGTAAATTATATATCAAATCTCGTTATTTTTCTATAGATAGATATATAGATGATTTGTGGATGATATCTCATTACTTTTATAAACATGATGACCTAACAATAAATTTTCATTTAATTTAAATATTATTTTTATAGACATTTTCTTATAAACCCATTTGATTAAAAATGAGATGCATCTCATATATGAAATTACAAGATGTGAAAAATTAGTCCTATGCTCTGTCTCTAATTGCCTTCAAAATATATCCAAAATAAATAAGTAAATTTTCTATATTTTTCTATTTAATTATTGGGGGTTATGCACATGATTATTTTTTTTTTTACTTTTCTGTTCATACACGGTTTTACTTGGGGGAAAACAGAAAACTGCACCTTATTATTCAATTAACCTTCCTACCTAATCAGAACCCTATTCAACTAAGAAGAGCCTGGAATGCTCTATTAAAACCCTAAATAATGAAAGCATGAAGACAGTTTCTCTACCTAGCTATTCCAATCGGCCACTACAATCTCTAGCCTCTAACTAAAGGACACACCAAAAGGGGTCTCAACTAAAGATTTGGAGTAGGTTAAGCTAAGCATTAACCACACCAAGGGCATTTCAGTCATTTTGATTTTTCATACAAGGAATTACTAAGGTTTATCCATGTGAAACCTATCTTCTCCCACATACAACAGAATGGCATTGCATAGGCGTGACGAAAGGATAGAATGCTACAATATTTTCATGTTTTTTTGTGGGGTTGACTTTGAAGAGAAATACAATCGTGGTAACTAAGAAAGGTTAAAGTAAGAATAGAAATTATAGAAAGAGAACAAAATTAATTAAAGCAAGGAGGAGATATAATGTGACAAAAAATTGACCGACAGGTGCAGTGCGGGGATAAACAAGTTGGGTTATTATGTGGCAATATCTGTGGGACATTATGTGCAGAAGCACATGTAATAACAACTTGTTTTCTTTGGACCATATTTTTAAAATTTGAAATACAATGAATCTTATTTGCATAATATTTACTGTAAGTATATCGAGAATATTTCTCTCAAAATAAATTGAGGATATTTTTTTTATAATTTTTTGTGAGTTGTTGGAAATTAATAATCATTATATGTTCAAAGAAGTACATGTTACAATATAAAGATCATCAATATGGATAAATCATATTTTCTTGTTTAATCAAGTAGATGTGAGTCGTTATCTCAACCTCAATTTAAATAATGTATTTTAAATGGTAGTGCCATGAAAATAAACTATCATGTACGTGTCCTTGACATATATAATTATTTTTTTGTATTAATGACATTATGTGATTAAAGAATGCAACATTTTTTTTATTACTAACGTACTCATTTTTAGAAATTAAAAGACAGTGTTAAGCATAGTCGTAAGGTCCAAATGATATTAATATTAGTTCTTTTAGCATCTCTTCGAATTTTTTTTTAATATATATACCAGAATATACGAACAACACGCTATTTATCCAATACTATTAATAAAAATTATGAAAATTTTTATTTATTGTACAAAACTATTAATATTTTAATATATTATTTGTATTATAAAATAACACAATAGTCCTGAATTATATATACCCGTATTAGACTTGAATCAAGGATAATTTTAAATCTTATTGAATTATTTTCAAATTACAAATTTGTATGTATATATATATATATATGTACACAAGATGATGAGTTCGTTACATAATTGATCACACAATTACTGCCACAACCACCACAAAGCGGTGTGGAAAATTAAAAAAAAGTCAGCGCCAATTTGCAATTTGAGTAGGTCCATTCCACTATTTGAAACCAAAACAATTAAAATTAGCTGTAGTATGGGGGCGAAATTGTTTCGAAATTAATGCTCAAATGACAAATAATAAGACACATAAATTAAAGGTCAACCTTGTGTGTGTGTGTGGGGCATATATAGCGTGCTATACATCTTAGGTGGCACTTGCATGAGAAGTTTGTCCATTCATGTCACATGCATCTCATGAAACCGCATGCATGATGATGAAATTGATGATCATGTTCTAATAATCAAGCATGCATGATTTGCAAATTATGTGGCCTTACCTTATCATATTCATGTATCATCCCCACCATACAAGAAACTTCCAATTGCATTTCTTTTCTTGTTTTTTTAACAACTTGACTTCTGATTAATCCTACTCCACTCATGCCCATAGGTTAAATAAATTATAATAATAAAGTATCAACTTTCAATGTGGTAGAGTGTACACACACACACATATTATATATATATATATATATATATATATATATATATATATTTACTTTGGATTAATTCAATTAAAATACATGGTTGTTAATATGATAGTATCAAACCTAAAAGGTAGTACTTTTATTGTTTGTTTTAACTTTTAAGATAGGTGGAAAAGGTATCAATCTTCATTTTTATTTTTCAGTCAAACAAATGCAAAAAAATATATATCTTTTTTTTTTGGTCAAGACTGACTAGTGTCAACAAGGTCAAAGATGGAAAAAAAAAAAGGGAGAAAATCAGAAAAATAAAGAGTAGATTTCCTGACGACATGTGGGCCCACATTCTGGCCTTGTAAGGAGAGCTCCTTTCAAATGGGCCCCATTTTATAAAGTGGAAACTCGCATGATGTCTCTCAGTTGTGGGCCATACATCATCTCTGTGCCTTTTACATTTTTTTTTACTGTTTAACACCCTCTCAATAAGGTAAAGTTCATGGTAAAATCAATAAGCATTAATCAATTCTAAACTTCCAATAACAAAATTTTTCGCTGTACATGGACTTAATTTCAATTCATTAGATTTATTTTTTTTGCTGCTTTTTTAATCCAAAATTTAACGAAGTATCGAAATCAATATTTACGATCAGTAAAAAGCTACGTTGTTTTATTGGCAATGAATTAACATCAACCAAAAAGTGTCTATGCAGGCAGCATATATTGTGTTATTAGTAAAATGCTACATCAATAAAATGCTATGTAGATCCACTCTGCATAAATTAATTTTCTACTTTTGTAAAAAAAAAAATGTTCAGATCAGCAAAATATGTCGAGGTGTCACACTGTTACGTCAACTCGAATGGAGAAATTTAATTAATCAAATTTAAATACAAAAAATAAATCAAATTCAAAAGACCAGTTATTTATTATGGACAAAATGTAATTAATTTATTTACCATAAACAAAATTAGGTTACCTCTCTAAAAGATTACCATCAAAAAAGAAAATGCCAAATTCTAATTCTGGTAGCTGTATGATCTGATTGTAAATGCATCAACTATATGCAATGCTAGCACTAAAATTAGGTCTTGGCCCATGGGCCTTAAAATTGCTAGCTGCTCTCTAACAAAGCCCTTTGGATTTATCATGTAATGGGCCTATAACCCATGTTTCTAATAAACTTGTAATATATTTAATTGTAACAGTGTATACGCTTGTATTTTGTGACCACCAGTGGATTTGAGTATATGATGTTTGGATCCAAAAAAACACCTTTTGAACTCGGTATAACCTTTCAAGACATCAAAAGATTCTAAATTTAAAATTTTACTTTTCTATTTTTCATTTTCAATGACATGATGGAGAAGAAGAAAAGCAGCCGGTAACAACTTCTATAAGCAATCGGATAAATTTTTTTAAAAGATAATTTAAAGTACCATCTGCTAGAAATATAACGTTGTCAGTTGATAAAGCATGAATGTATATGCAAATGTAACGTAATCCGGGCCATTTTTTTTAAATAAGACGACGTCTTAAAATCTTTTTTAGAATTGCATGATAATGGAGATCAATACAGCATGCATATGTATGTGCAAATATAATTAGGTTTTTGGCCTATATATGAAGCTAGAGTAAAGATGGGATGAGTTTAAACTCACTAAGTATTTTGATTAATTTAATTCAAAAAATAATCGAAATGATTTCAAAGAACAAATCTGAGTAGCTCAATAAAATTTTCATATTAAAATCTTATAGGATATCAAAATTTTCTATTTTAGAGTTTGCTAATTATTTTTTTCGAATTTTTGAAAATAATTCTAAAATAATAATAAAATAATTAATGTTTTTATATGAGAATAGGTCACTTTTAAAAAAAATCTGAAAAAAATATTTAGAAAAATCTAAAAATAAAAATTTTTGGTATTCTATAAGATTTTAATATGAAGAATTTATTGAGTAACTTAAATTTATCATTTAAAATTGATTCGATAAATTTTGTAGTTATTCTCATTAAAAAACTTAATGAGCTTTAGCTTTATTATATATATATATCGCTTATAGAAGTTATTGTTCTTGATTTAAACATCACCTTGCCCGTTTCTTCATGTTTGTGGTCAAACTAATATTTATTGCGCATAGTATAATTAATATGTAATGTAATCTTGGACCAACCTGACATTAACAGCTTTATGAAGCGGTCCATAAATATATAGTTTTTGAACAAACAGGCTTTATCTATTTTTGTAATTTTGTTAACATAAAAGAAAACTTACAGAAAAATAAAATAAAAAGAACAATTACAGGGTCATATATATATATATATAACAACAAAATTTAAATAATTCAAACCCTCAAACTAATCTAATATTGTTATATATTAGTCACTCAGTTAGCTCCCTTTTTAATGGCTTTATTTGTCACTAGACGTGGTATCCTTGCTATTGTCAAAAAAATTATTCAGTTTGGCTCCTTCCATAAATATATGATTAGTGTTTTGATAATTTCTGGTGCAATATTATTAGCCCCCAATCTCTTTTTTTCCTCTCAACAGAACATCTCTTCTTGGTATGCCAATGCCATTTGCAAAACACATAACAGCAAGCTTTATATTTCCATAAAAAAATAGAAAATGGCCACTTGACAATTGTTTATTTTGATAATTTTAGAAATAAAATTCAAAATTTAAATTTAATATTATAGATATGATATATATAATGAGCAATTCTGCTATTGATCAAAATTTATAATGGTTAATAAATCACAACCGTTAATTTCAATCTGATTTTTTTGTCTATAATACAAATTCTGATCTATAGTAAAATTAATCATATATAATTCACAAAATCACGTCTTTAAAATAATGAG
This sequence comes from x Bolboschoenoplectus mariqueter, assembly GCA_037678475.1. Lineage (NCBI taxonomy): Eukaryota > Viridiplantae > Streptophyta > Magnoliopsida > Poales > Cyperaceae > x Bolboschoenoplectus > x Bolboschoenoplectus mariqueter. The sequence goes on along the minus strand of CM075236.1, from coordinate 622,031 downwards.
ATTTGATTTACGTTTCGTCATATATCACCCGACATAAAATTTTAATGCTTCTAAATTAACAATTATTAATGCGTCATCAAATAATTCATAATTACATGACATTTAATAGTTATGCCATCTATATATATCCAATAACATAACTACAAATTAATTTCAAATTTTCATCAATATCATTTAAATTTTTTTTCATTTAAAAATTATCAAAATATTGCCGACAATGTTGAACCTCTAGATCGCCGTAAATACATAATTATGTAACTGATCTGAATATGTGGTGAAGAAAGATCTTGCTGAGCAAACCATCTGTGTGCATAGTACAACCATAGAGTATCTTCATAGCTAGAAAAGATTTACAAGCAAGGGATGTACGGATGGAATCCCATCATGCCATTATATGGAATTTTTTCTCCCACGTCAACCAGTACATTCAAATTTGACATTGGAAACTCCCTTGCAAGTCTTACCTCTCCATTCTTATATCACTGGCTACTACATTTTGTTTTATGATTTGTAGAAAACTACATGCATGTTATTCTAACGATAGTGTATATCAAAGGGAGCTGTTATACAGAGATTGTCATTGATACTGTAGTCGATATTGATTTTGTTATTTAGATTAAATGAATTATTATTCATTTTAGTGATTTTATTATGCAACTTATTTGTACAGTATTTTTGTTATTCAACTCAAGTGAATTATAATTCAAATTAATAGTATTTGAGTTAAATAATAAAGTAGTATATAAAATAAATTGCATAATAAAATCCATAACATAAATAATAACTCAGTTATAGTTATTATGACAGTATTAATAAAATATCTATCAAATATTTTCCTATATCAAATATCAAATAATGTTGGGCGCAGAAGATCTAGTCAGCTTGTAATAATGACATTAACTAAGAGTTTGGAGGATGTTACTTATCAAAACACTAAAAGATGTTAATTAACTTATATACTATCAGGGGAACTAACTCTGGAGGATGGGACTGGTGAAAGAAAGAAATGGAGAGAGAGAGAGAAAAAGGTGAATGGAGCAGAGAACAGACAGCAGAGAGAGCAGAATAGTATGTGGTATGGTGGCCACAACGAAAGCAAGAAGTCCCCACCTGAACCCTGTCGGTTGCAACTTTCAAACCTGATATATTTTGCACGACCTTTTCACCTCTCTCTCTCTCTCGCTCTCTCTCTCTCTCTCTCTCTCTCTGCCTCTCTCTTTCCGAGTGCGTTGAAATGGGTTGATTGAGAGAGATGAGGTGGTGAGCGAAGCAATCGTCCTCGGGCTCTGCTTTGTTTTTTGTGTTGTGTTGTGTTGTATCGTATCGTTCGAATGGTTGAGAGTTTTTTCATGCATGATGCATGTATGAAGCTGAGCTCCGTTATCGTATATAATCTCAACCGTCTGATTGATTTTTATACTATCCAATTTTGACGGGTCGATTCGTGTTCGATCCGATACAATTTGTTTAATTCTGTCTGACTCGTGAGTAGATGGGTCTCATAGAGATCCCAAATTTCCTACATAAACGAGATGGGTCTTCGGAAATCATACTTGTTTAGCTACCACTGAGACATCTTTACTATTTTTTTTCTATTTTTTTAAGAATATATTTAACGGATTTTTTAGTTTATGTACATGAAATTTGATGGATTTTGAAAAGGATAGACATGTTAAACAATCCGTCATAGATCTAAGCACTGAGAACGGAGATCAATATCCTTCATATATATGTATTTTTTTTTCAAACCATATGTACATCTATGGTATTTATAATGATGTCGAAGTATTATTTAAAAAAGATTCATAACTAAATTCCGTAAAAAAATGTGAAAATCATTCTATTATTGGACTCTGTAGTGATAATCATTATATTGATGTTAATATACGGCACTTGATCCTCATTTAAAATTTGTCTCCGTCATTGAATCCTATTAAACTGACATAAATAAAAATATATATTTTTTTCTTTTCTTTGTTAGGTGCATGTCAAATTTTAATTAGCCCGCTAAATAAAAACTGGATGCAGATTTTAAAAACATATCCGTTAATTAAAGTTCCTCATGAGCAGGTATAATACAATCAACACTAGATCTCTTCATAGTCCTAAAATAAAATAAAAAAAAGAATATGAAACTAAATTCCAAATAGGCATCATAACAATATTATGTTTACATTTTATTTTGCTCAGCAATTGTTATTTATAACCTATCATTACTTTCTTTACATCTGTAAAACAAAAAAAAGACGTAACGATTTTATTTTTAACATTTCAGCTTTAAAATCTAAGTTAATTATAGTTTTAAAAGTGCAAACACAATAAACCCTCCTTTATATCACAAGTTATATATTATCCGGCGGAATGATTTGTGATCTGGTTTAATTAATTGCATGTTAAGGTAGGAGGAAGCTTCATCAGGTTATTGGCCAACCGGAAGTCAGGTCAGCAGCACAGCCAGACTCTTTTGCAGCCGTCCGTTCGTCCGTCCTTCCATCCATCGGCATGCAGTTCCGTCGACTCCGTCCGTCCGTCTGTCCGTCCGTTCTCCCCCCGACCACGACCTCCACTAGCTAACCACTAGGAGGGTCTGCCGTCTACGTCGGTTTGTCACCTCCATCGCTTCTGTCCAGTGTCCACTGCATGCTCCCTCCCTCCCTCTCTCTCTCTCTCTCTCTCTCTCTCTCGCTCGCTCGCTCTGATCAGTAGTCGCTGGATGATCCCTTTCGGATCGAAAAGCTTTTAGCGGTAGGCCTCTCTTTCGTAATTTCTGTACGGACATCAAGGCGGCCTTGAAGTCCGCGATTGGCCGGCCGATTGGTTCTCTCTCCCATTCAAAACTTTGCCTGACAAATGCAGAAAACCGGGACCGTATAACCTCTGTTCTACACTTCTACAGTTCTAATTATATTGTATAGATAGAGTATAATCCATGCATATTCATTAGCCCAGAAATGTCGTTCGTACGTTCCTTGTTTCAATTAATTAGAGAACTCAATGTTTATTAAAGTTAATCAATTTCGGGTATCTAAAAAAATTTAAAATTGATATAGTGTGTATATAAAGTTTTTTAAATTACAACACACCAGAAAAAAATATTTATATTATTTTAGATGTACATTTCTTTCTTGGTGAATATGTTTTTCAGGCAATTTTATTGTCACATCTTCTAGAACATATACAATATATATCAAGCATGTATTTCTACTATGTTGGTGCTCATATCATTCTCTTTACGTACGTATTGAAAAATGAAATAATTGTTTTTTCTCTTTTTATTGATCACACATGGAACACCAAGATCTGCTTAAATGTTTTCTTATGATCTGCAGATAATTACTTCAACATGTGATATTAATCAAAATGATCATAAGAAAACATAATTTATGTGCTGTATCAGTTTCTTCATTACGGATAAAAAAAGATAGTTACAGTTCAATAAAAATTGTACGACCTAAATAGTTGTTATATTTAATGCATTCCTTGTTTGGGACCCTAAAATAGTAAAACCGTTTCTTACACTGTGTTTGGTATTGACTGTCGACTAAAGTGTACCTTAAGAGAGGTTTCAGATAGATAAGTTTTCTAATGGTTTATTTAATATTGATTAAGATGGATCCAAAAACTTATTTTTTTTTAGATAAAATAGCTAAATCAGGGCTTCAAACAGTAACTATTCATATAGAATCTTCCAACTGGGTTTCGAACATGTAACCCTCCCACAAGGAACTTTTTAATGCATATTTTTCATTAAGTTTTATTTTTTTCGGATTTTAGATTAAAAAAAGGATTCAAATTTTATTGTCTGATGTTGCTCAAACAATATGCGAAATACTGATCATATATATATATACAGTCCGGTACGGTAAAGATGCTTTCCATGTGATTAAAAAAAATTTAAACACACTTAACCACATCTATGTAAAGTTAGCCACATTTCATCAAGACATCAACAGATAGTTTAGGTTAATAAAAGTGTACTTGAGAAATTTACAAATTTATTGATAAACCTTTGCCTTCTTATAGAACAAACGAAATGAATCAGGGGGTCCCACTTAATAATGCTATGAGTAGGAGTCCGTATCTACAATTATTTCAGATGGAAAAGTAGGATTATGTTATTTTAATTCAGACTATCAGATCAAAACGGATGGATCAGATCGATTCTATTTGAAATTTGAGAGGTCTTTTTTAAATAAATTTGATCTGTTTGTTTCAATCCAACGGTACAAATTAGAATAATAGAGTCCTACTTTCCTATTTGAAATAATAGGTCATTTTGTTCCCTATGAGTAGTGAGAGAAGTCCAACCCCTTACTATCCACTCATTTATCCATTAGTTATTTATTGACGCAAATTATGTATCTGTCAACTAAAAATACATTATTGTTAATAACAAAGTTTAATTATTTTATATATAAAATTTATATATATATAATGATTAAATTTTATTAATTAACAATAATATATTTTTAGTTGATATATATATATATATATATATATATAATTTGCGTTAATAAATAAAGAGATGGATAGATGGGTGGACAATAAGGAGGTGAACGATCAACATTTTAGTAATGGTATCTTGGGAGATAGTTGTTTTAACTTTAAAGATCGAGAGTTAGATGTGTCCTTTTGGGCAAATGTCCCAATGCACCGAGCATTACATAATATTAAGTTTTTATTCAAAAGCATATATAATAGTGATCAATTAACCATAACTCATAATTAATCTCAGCAGACTAGACATTTTCTTCATAGGAGTTATCATGCATATTGAAAGTACCGTAAAGTAATCTCATCTAATTAACTGCTTAATATTATCTTAACTTTTTTTATGTATCCAGAATAAATGAATAATTATAGAATAAATATATTAAGAGAATTAAGTTTTCAGGCTTTTTCTAGTCATGTGCCTTAATTTATGTTCTCATCCATATGATCATATTTTTGCCTATCATTTTTGTAAATTCGGACAGCTCATGAATTTTCAAGCTTCTCTTTTTCATTTTAAAGGGATGCATTTAATGTGTCTAATATGCAAAGAAATTATTAAAAAGAATACAATTGTATTATTTTTTATGTGTAGAATCTTTTGTGCAGCTTATTGTGTTATATATTTTACAAATATTTTTACATTTTGCAAAGGATACTTGTTTAAATTCAAATTTTTCTAAATAGAAATTTTTTAATAAAATTTTTCTTGTTTCAAAATTTTAATTTTCTTTTCACTATTATATATCTTTATTTTTAGAGTGAACCATGAAAACCAAACTTATTATAAGAAAAGATTTAGATGAAATACTCTACAAACGATGTCTTAATTTTAGACAATTTTTGCATTAAGATTTTCTGATTGCATCACTATCTCATGATTTATAAAGAAATCATCAAGATTTTTTCTTTGAAATAAAAGCTTATGTGCACTTCAACATCTATTTTTTTTAATGCTTTTCCAAGGAATTAAACTTATATCTCTATGTAAAGAAACAAGATTCATCATAACTCAATGTTAATTAAAGTTAATCAATTTTAAGGTATCTAAAAAATTTAAAATTGATATAGTATGTATATAAAATTAGAGGTGAATTCCAATGTCATAATTTTTTAGAATTACAACACGCCACAAAAAAATATTTATATTATTTGAAATGTACATTTCTTTCTTGGTGAATATATTTTTCAGGCAATTTTATTCTCACATCTTCTAGAACATGTACAATATATATCAAGCATGTATTTCTACTATGTTGGTGCCCATATCATTTTCTTTACGTATTGAAAAATGAAATAATTATTTTTCTTTTGTGATTGATCACATGTTGAACACCAAGATCAGCTTAATTTTTTCCTTATGTGCAGATAATTACTTCAATATGTGATATTAATCAAAATGATCATAAGAAAACATTATTTAATTATGTGCTATATCAGTTTCTTCATCACGGATAAAAAAAAGATAGTTACAGTTCAATAACAATTGTACGACCTAAATAATTGTTTTGTTTTATTTAATATTGATCTAGAGGGAACCAAAGACTTTTTTTTTTGTTTGAGAAAAAGATTGCTCCCCCAACAGTAAATATCCGTATAGAATATTTCAATTGTGTTTCGAGCATACAATCTACCACAAAGAACTTTGTAATCAATATTTTCATTTTGTTTTTTTAGGTCTTAGATGCAAAAATATTCAAATTTTATTCTAATATTGCTCAAACAACATGCAAAATACCAATAGTTGTGAAAAGGTCTTTCTATCTTTTATATATGATACTGAGATTATACTTGAAATTAATGAGATGGTTCATAAAAATATTACATTGTAAAAATTTTTAATTAACTTTAAATTATAAAATAAAATAATTTTCTAGATGTTTGACATTGATTATCTTTTTTGAGGAAAAAGTTATATACAATTATCAGATACACAAAATGCAAAACTTGTGGAGTAGCCGCGCAATTAATCAACCCATCTTGTAGTGCATATACCTATTTTTGTATACAGTCATAATAACAAATGAAGATTATATAAATTAATGATAAAAAAATGTCAGGTACTTATTAATTTGGTTCTCAATTATTTAAACGAAAATATTTTAAACACACTTAACCACATCTATATTAAATTGGTCACATCTCATCAAGACATCAACAGATAGTTTAGGTTAATAAAGTGTACTTGATAAAAAATTACAAATTTATTGATAAACCTTTGCGTTCTTATATAATTTAGAAAATAATCAGGGGGTCCCACTTAATAATGCTATCTTGGGAGACGGTTGTTTAAACTTTAAAGAGTTGGCAAATTTCCAAATGCACAAAGCATTACATAAATAAATTAAGTTTTTATTCAAAGCATATGTAACAATGATCGATAAACCATGCATAACTCTTAATTAATCTCAGATTTGCCATTTTTTCATAGGAGTTATCATATTGATTGTATTAATTTAGAAGTACCAAGTTATCTGATCTGATTAAGCCTTTAGTGTTATCTTAACTGTTTGTATGTATCCAGAATAATTATAGAATAAATTTATTAAGAGAATTAAGTTTTCAGGTTTTTTTTCAGTCATGTGCCTTATTTATGTTCTCATTCATATGATCATTTTTTTCCTATGACAGCTCATGAATTTCCATGCTTCTGTTTTTCATTTTAAAGAGATTTATTTAATGTGTGTAATATCCAAGGAAATTAAAAATAATACAATTATTTTATTTTTTATGTGTAAAACATTTTGTACAGTTTATCATTGTGTTAGTTTACATAGTACAAGTCTTTTACATTTTGCAAATGATACTTGATTAAAATCAAATTTTGCTAAATACAAGTTTTTTAATAAAATTAATCTTGTTTCAAAATTGTATTTCTCTTTTCATAATTATATATCTTTATTTTTAGAACGAATCTAGAAAAACAAATTCATTATAAGAAAAGATATAGAGACATATTCTACAATTGATGTATTTAATTGTAGACAACTTTTGCATTAAGATTTTCTAATTGCATCACTATCACATGATATATGAAGATTGAAGAAGTCTTTATAAGTTTTTTTCTTTGAAATAAAGGCTTTTGTGCATCGCAGCATCTACTTTTTGATGTTTTCCTAAGAAATTAAACATGCATCTCAATGTAAAGAGAAAAAATTTATCATCATTTGTGAAAAAAAATTCTCATAAATCATTTCTTAATTATATTTTATCTAGTGGATACTTGATCATTTTATATTATTTGTCATTGTATAACCAGAGGTAATTAAGGAATTCTTCTTGTCCCTTGCTTTCAAACGGTCACCAAAGAAATTAAACAGGCGTGTATTGATGGCACCAACAACCTCACATGCAGTTACTCTTCTTTGATTCCTTGAAATGTACACTTCTGTAGCAATTCTCCTTCCAAAAAGATATATATATATATATATTACCTCGCATGCATTAAGGGATCGATGTACATATGTATGAATAGGTTTTCAGGGGTCAATTTCATACATCTCATCCGTATATATATGCTTGCATCAAACGCAACAGAACCGCATCTCATCTCATCATATCATACAAACAAAACCCTAATCTCCTTTCTTTTCCTTGGGCCATGGCCTTTCCCTTATTGGAAACGCTTCTCTCTCTAGGCATCTCTCTCTCCCTTTCTCTCTCAATACATCGCTGTCGGTTTTCTCTGTATGGAATGGGGTTGGTTGTGATAATGGCTACATATGTAGCCATGCACGTCTAAAGTAAGTGGACGAGGTCAGGTGGGATTAAAAACCTAGGGTTTTTTTGAAGCACCTTAGATGGCGATGTGTAACTGTTACTATTTGAATGGTGCATTGCGTGCTATGCTTTCTGGCCTTGTCTGACGCTTCTGTCCCCAATCCCTTCTCTCCCAGCTGGTTGCTCGGACTCTATTATTCCCAAATTGCAGAAAATTGAACGCACTATATTTGAGCAAAAATACAAAAAAAAGTTAAGAAAAAAGGGATATTAATTAACATATAATTTTCTTTACCAGCTGCAGTAATTGTTAAAACGGTTATGGGAATAAATAAAGTGAAATTATGGATATAAATGTTACTTATAATTCTGATAAAGTGCGAATCAAATTTGGTACAATTTGAAAATGCTTTGACCATCTATCAAGTGTCAATAAAATTGAACTGTTAATTTATTAGAATACTATTTGGTCGACGACCGATTAAATTTTAAATCAAATCAAACAGAACACACAATATATCTAACTATAGAGAAGATGTCTACATTTTATTTTTTATTTTCATAATTGTTTGATTAGCGATAGTTAGAAAATTTTATTGTCAATGTAATTTAACCGTAAAAAATGTAGAGGCCAGTAGATTTTTACAACTCGTGTAGAGGTTCATTACATGAGCTAACTATCTTATAAGAAAGTAGGCAGTAAGGTTGTCAACAGGTCAGGTTTACATTATTTGATTTTTTTGTTTACCTCACAAAACCCAGCTTGAATCAGGTTGAAATTTTTTGATCTAGACCCAATCCGAACGGTTCACAAGTCGACCCGACCCAACTCAAATAATTGATTAAATATTTAATAATAATTTTTTTTATATTTTTATGCAACCTAAGCTTAATTGATGTATAATTAATCTTAATTATTGTATAAATGAGCCTTAATTAATGTTAAATTTCAAAATTACTCCCAAAAAACACCATTAAATGGGTCGATATGTCCGATCTGAGATGGATAAAAAAAAAATTCTAGACCCATATCTAATCCACTTTTTCTCGGATCATTTTAAGTCGTTCACCTCTAATAAAAAATAAGGAACTCATGAGGTCTTATTATGTGACGCAACATTGAAATGGATAGTTATAGTGTATATCTATTTTTTATGTACATTCATTTGATATCTTGAAAAATATTGTAAAAGTTGGAAATTTAAAATTAGAGTGGGGATCCATTTACAATCTTGACAATGATCTTTCAAATAAGTTTGAAAAGGATCTTAGATTAGAAAAATATTTATAGATATATTCTTGAATTTATATTGATTGTATTTCAAATTTCATACAATTTGAGCGTTATATGATACTCTATATCAAAATTGTGTGAAATTTGGTACGATTCTAATTTAATGGTTTTTTATGAAATATAAAATTACACTTACATAGCATAAAATTTGAAACACTATCAATTAATCTATAAGTTGGAGAATGCATTTATGTATATTTTTCTATTTTAAGGAAATCTGTCAAATTTATTTGAAAATTCATTTTCAAGTTAATCATTGTCAATGGATCGCCACCCTCAAAATCATAGATGTATTCTGATTTCTTAAATAGCATCTTACCAAATTGGACTGATTTAGAGGTCATCTAACATTCGGATCAAATAATTTTCAGTTTTAAATGATAAGTTCTAAATATTTTTTATGATAGATGACCAATCAAGATTCAAATTAACTTAAATTTGATAAATGCTTCCATGTGAACAATTAAAAACACATTTACCATTTTACCGTTTATTTAAATTTCTAAAAAATATATCATAATACATCAAATTATTATTTTTCTATCCTTTAAACTTTTTAACTTTTTATAATTAATTAACTCATTCTAAATAAATCCTAGCTAATTCTGATCTAATTTCAGAACCAATTCATAAATTGCAACTTCTGCAGTCCGGAAGCAATTGCAGACTCTAGCTGCTCTCTCTCCCTCTCCTTCTTTTCCACTTGAGAAGTACTTACACTTTACATACTCACCAACCAACTAAACCACACAGCTAGCTAGGTATAGCAAATGTACAAGCCATGGGCTCTATATTAATACTCCACACATCCCTCTAAACCTTCACACGGTTCTATCTATCTCTCCCCCTTCCCTTCTCTTTTTCTTTCTTCCCAATCAAACATAGATCATCTCTATATCCTCTTCCTTGGTTAATTACATACACTTTTGCATTTTATGCACCAATGCAATTTGTAGAGTTGGGCTTAGAGCTAGAAGCCTAGAACCAATTTTAGCACCTAAAGGTTGCATGATCATAATATTTTTCTTTTTGTGAGGCTAAATGTGAAGCAGCCACTACTTTCTAGTGTGGCATCATCAAGATTCACATCTCTTTGATAAGTTTTCTCTTGTTAGTTCACCATTAGAAGAGATTATGAAGAGTGAAAATGGGAATCTTGATGATGCTGCATTGGAAATTTAATGGCTAATTAACCAATGAACCAAGCCAGCATTTCTCTCCAGAAGAAATCAGCTAAAGAATGGATTAATTTCTCTAGCTAGAACAGGTACCTTGAAGATCTGTGCAATCTCTTATCTCTCTATTTTAGCATACTATATATATTTTGTTCTTATTATCTGTTGCAAAGTTGCAAAATTTACTTGACATTAATGATCTAAATGTTTGAACCAGTTAACATGGTGCATGCAAATTAATTATCTGCCTGCTTGACTATCTATTACAAAGTGTTAACAAATGGTTCTTTTTTTTTACCTGTTTGTCAGCAATCTCATTTTAGTTATGAACACAGTGAAAAATTTTCATATCATATATATATGAAGTGTGCTAATTAATTAATTAATTAATTAATTACTCAAAAGGAAAGTTCATGGGTATATAGTTAAAAAAAATCTTAAACTAATTGTTATATCATTGTATGATTAATTTCTTCTTCTCAGGTTCAAATAAGTTAACTAGCTAGGTCACAGCTATCAACGACTTGGATAATGCATATATAATATGAGGCACCTCCTTGTATTATTTTCAGTTGGCCACAAAAATAAGATGTTGCCGACAGATAAAATTTCTAGTGTAATTATTTTCCTTTGATTTATGGGTTCACAACTTTTTTGGGGGCTAGCTAGTCTACCTATTTTGTCCAGTTCCAGATATATGTACACCTTTTTGACTCGTTTGGTTTCTTTTTTCTCTCTTTGGTGGGCTTCTCTCATGATGTTAAAACCAGCCTTTTTTTAATTTCTATCACAAAAAAATAATGATGGATGTGAAGACTGAAGAATATACATATCAATATCTATATCCAATATGTCATCATGATATATGTACCTAGCTAGTACTAGCCAGGGAATAACACACTCGTGTGGTTAATTAATTAATTAATTAATGCAGTGGATAGGGTAGCTATAGCTAGCTCCAGGCATTTTGTGTTCCTAGCTAGCTAGTACAATATACGCCATTTGATTAGATATATATATATCTCTGTAGCTAGCTATACTAGATGAATAATAGATAGATTATAGATCAGAGATGATAGATCCCACACAAGTATTATTTTATTAATAATCTCCAGATCTCCTCACGATGTTCACTTTTGTTTTGTAATAATACACACGGACCAGAAGTACGTAGATGTAATGAAGATCTTCTCTTCTTTTTTTGCGATTGGATGGAATGGATGGATGGATATGGATGGATTGGATGGGAGGTTTTGGCATTTGCTGTGAGATGCAATGCACATATGCAGTAGTAGCAGATAGCAATATGCAAAATGTCCAGCTTTTTATATATTTAGAAAATGAATCATTTTTTTTATAAATAAACGAGAAGGTTGAGATTTTTTTTTTCTATATAATAGAAAGAACCGTATATAATATACCGTCCTTTGATAATCTTCAGAGGAACCGTATATTTTATATGGTTCTTTCAGCTGTCACACACGCATCAAATATTGGTACAGTTACTTAATTTATTTTATTATAATTATGATATTTAGAAAAATTAATTATGATAAACTTAATTTATTTTATTTTAATTATGACAAATTCAATTTGCTTTATTTTAATTATGATATTTAGAAGAATTAATTATGATAAGTTTAATTTTTTTGTTTTAATTATGATGAATTTAATTTGTATTGTTGTAATTACGATATTTAGAAGAATTAATTACGTTTAATTGAATTTATTTTGTTTTAATTATGACGAATTTAATTTGTTCTATTTTAATTATGATAAATTTAATTTATTCTGTTTTAATTATGATATTTAGAAGAATTAATTATGATGAACATATTTTTTTATTTTAATTATGACATTGAGAAAAGTTAATCATGATGATCTTAATTTATTTTGTTTAAATTTTTTTTATATAAGAGCTCCCGTTAACTCCGACATTTATTTTTTTCAAATGCCTCTTACGGGATTTGAGCATATCACCACTATCCTAAGTCTACGGTTCTTATGTTGTTTTAATTATGATAAATTTAATTTATTTTGTTTAATTATGATATTGAGAAGAGTTGTAAATTTCTTATACGCTTAGAACTTGTTCAGTTTCTTCCCAACTCGTGAGATTGGATGGGATTTTGACACCAACGGGTGAAAATTCTCAAAATTTGTTCGGCGCCCATTTTCTCTGTGATGAGTTTGAATTTGATTCGCATATCGATACCATCTCTTTACAAATTTGTGGGACATAATTTCATTTTTGTCCTCTATCCAAACTTCATCTACTTCTAGAGCAGTAGTCAATAGAGCTTGATTGGCTGGCTATTTTTACATACGCATCAAGCCAGAACTAAAGACAGGAGAGCATGATTTTTCAAGAAGAGAATAAAATATTGATCTTAATTTTACATGTAAATTTCTTTCTTTTTCTTTTGAATAGCTATTTTAATCTATTTAATTTCTTATAATCAATGGTTGAAACATTTAATTTTGTTTAAATAATAACAATGTAATAATAAATATGATAACTAATATTGACATCAATTTTTTTCAAATGAAAATAAATTTTCCCACATTACAACCTAACACTCATTTTTGCACGTGCAATAATTATTCTCGTGATGTGAGTCTCCATAAATTAATTTATAGATTTCCATACTCATAAAATCTCATCTCATATAATTAAATGACAAACAAATATGATCTTAAGTAATCATAACAAATACACAGTTCCTTAACTTTGGAGATATTTTGTTATGATTACATGTGTGTGTGAAAATATCCAAAAGAAACGTATATTTTCTATGGTTCTTTCTATTACATAAAAAAAATTCTACTTTTTCCGTTTATTTACAAAATTTTTATGTCAATTCTACATATTAAAAAAATTGCAAAATGTCCTTATATATCTTCTCAATATATATTTTTCTTTTAATTATTTCAGTCATATATTTATCCGTACAGCCCGTACTGGATGCCTTTTGCTTTTCAGTGCTTATCTGTTTCTTTCTTCTTCCTCTTTTTATTTTATTTTATTCAATGTGGAAATAGATTTAAAAATTTTAATTAATTAGCTGTTTCAAAACAGAAAACGACATAACATTTAGCTACCAATATTATTTTTTTATTTTTTGGGAAAATTACTTACAAAACTATTTAAGAACTTGTTTATGTTTATTTGGAATTATAGAGTGTATTTAATAGCTGAAGTAATATTGTTTTAAAGCCTTACTTCATCTTATTTTTGTCAAACATAAGTGAAGTAAGATGTAGTAAGATGAATTAAAAATACAATTTACTCCACAAAAGTTACAAAATCAAATGAGCTGAATTAGTCAATGCTATGAAATACATCAATTTTTTTTTACTTCAATGCCCTTACAACTTCACCGATTATTGGATAAAATAATTTCATTAAAAAGCTTTTTCATATATTTTTACCAACAAAAGTCAAGCTCCGTTTTCAGGACACACCGATTTAATTGAGATAAATATTTTTGTGTGTGTGATTTTTTTTAATTGTGCGATTTCATTGAGCTTTAGTTTGTTATACGAATGATTTTTCACATTCTTCTTCTTATGATGATTGTAGTTGGGTTGTATTTATTTTCTTAGACAAAATTGAAGGTTTGACACATGTATTAACTAATGGCTTTTTTGTTTATTTTTTTCTTGAATTGGGTTGTATTTGCATTTTTCACATTGTAATGATCTATCTTATTGTGTTAATATATCTTATAGTTCGATATAATATGTAAGGGCATTATAGTCTTTTGAATGTAATTATGATATTTAATATCACAATCTATTTCTTTATTCAACACTACTTCACCAATCTTACTTCATTATACTATCAAACAACAATGCATTAAGATTGAGTGAAGTGATTTAATTTTTACTTAATTTTAATTCTATTTCATTTGTCAAACGGAGGGTATAGTTATAACATATGCGACATGATAATTCAAATTTTTTAAAAGTTTAGTTTCTCAATTTTATATAAGGGAAAAGATAAATTTTTGCAGTACTAAATATTGTAACTTATTGCATGCTACCGTTTAATGTTGGAGCAGTTTACAATTTGATCATGCTAAATACTATTAGCATTTAAAAGAATATTAAATGTGTCAACTATGATTTTAAAAGCTGCAATTAATTCAGTGGAGCTTAATTAATATCATTCCTTAATATACCCATTAAGCTATATAATCCCCAATGCATGAGAGAGATATATATGAGTTGCAAGAAAGAATAAAAAAGTATATTATTATTATGAAAGAAATCAAATAATATAATATCACATTCTAGTGGTTTGAAGAATTAAGAGTTCATACCTCTCTTATGAATAGATTTTTACCAGCATATTAATTCTCTTATTAGAAAATAAATTTTGATTAACATGGTACAGGTTGTATCAGGTTTTGAATAATTGCTTAAATATTTTTAGACAAAAGATGAAGATGAAAAAACCTACAACTCACTGCATAGAAACGGATTGATCAGAGGTGGATCTAGGCACAGACAAGGTCAGGCTTGTTTCTAGACTTAAATCTCAAAACGGGCAACTAAATTAAGCATCATTTATTTCTACTAAATCTATATTTTATGCAAATTAAAGTTGATTATGGATTCTTGTATCTGATTTTCAGTGTAAAAAATTTGAAACTTCAGATCTTTCTGTTCATGCTTCCTTGGTGGTCTGAATCTGTCAGTAAAATTAAAATTGATTATGGATACTTATGCATGGCGATCCGTAGTAGGACCTTCACCTACCAACGACTCACCATAGCCAGCTATGTGGAACAGTTTCAGCTCCATATATTTCAATTAAATCCAACATCATTTATAAAAAAAAAAGAATGAAATAAATTGCCTTTTTTAATTAGTGCAATTTTGAAAAAAAAATGATATATATATTATATATATCTCTTTTTATCTTTATTGTAGAAACTATTTATATGATGAGAAAGTCTAGTGTTTGTCTTTTTTAATTTAATTTGAAGTCATCTAAGATGAGGTTTGAATGAAAAGATATGATGAATCAACACAAGAAGATACTTTGATGGTGGTGTAAAAAAGTTTAACAAAATAAAAAAAAACTCATAGAAATCTCTATGTAACTTTATTATATAACCCAAGATTAATTATCAAAATTATGTTCGGAAGGAGAATATATCATATGAAGAAGCAAACAAGCAACATCATTATTTGTATTATATAGAAATCTTAAAGAAGTCAGCGAAGTCAGCGAAGTTAAGAAATATCATATAAATTTCCTATATAAAATCATTATTCATTAGTTAATTATAAGGATTATTTATATGCAAGAGAAAAAAAAAGGTTGTGAAGTTTAATTTCTTTTAAAGTCTAATTAAGATCATTAAAATCCGATTTCAAATGAAAAATAGTGGAAATTATGCAATAAAAATGTTTCATCTGAAATCCTCTAAGATTTTGACGCAGACAATGAATGCTAGTGTCTTCTAATTAATGTGATGTTGGAAATACAACATCATGCATGTACTTTATAATTTAGGTGATATTTTCATATATATATTTAATATGATTGTCAAGTATATCAAGTCAATTCATTGTCAATGGATCTCCATCCTATGTTTAAGAGAGAAATCAGTAAAATTAATCTCAAATTTTGATATCTAATATTCGAGACATGAATTTTACTGTGTGTCTATCATGCACATAAAAAAAATGATATTATTTCATGGAAGTTATATGATTCATCAAAAACCTTGAAATTTTCAGTGATTCAAATTCAATGTTTTTTTTATGAAATATCAATTGACAGTTAGATTAAATCAAATTTAAAACATAATTAGTTTATAAATTTAATAATATTTCTATCAAAAAATTTATTTTTGAAAATTGACAGACTTATTTAAAAAAAGATATTTCATAATTATCAATTTTACTATATATATTCAACGAATTTCCACTTAAAAAAAAGATTCAGTGCTCTCATGCAATAAAAAAATCAAAAGGTGTTCATCAATCCGAGCTCTCATATCATGTATTATATTAAATTGAGGCAAACTAAAACCAGATACAAAATACCACGATACATGAGATCACAACTTCAAAATCAAAACAGAAATTTTTTCACAAGTATTTAAAATTAGATAACTTAAATCCCCATCTTTAATTCATCAAAGAAAAGATACTACACATCACATCGCACGCCATATACTCGACAAAACAAATCAGCATAAATTAAACCACCTATTCGTGACACAGTTGTTGATTAGCAACTCGCCATAGAAGACCTGGATTTGAGCCTCATTGGGGTTGGTTACTTACAAGCTCTGTGTGTGTGTGTGTGTGTGTGTGTGTGTGTGTGTGTGTGTGTGCAGAAACAGCAGGGAGGCAAGCAATCAGGCAGGAGGATTCGATTCCTTTCAAAAGGTGTACTGTGCAAAAGGCTCTCTCTTTCTTTCTTTCTTTCTTTCTCAAATCTTGACCTTCTTGCGCATCCAATCAAGATCTATGCTTTTGATTTTTTTTTTCTCATCAGGTTGTGTTGTGTACCATTTGTTTTGCGTGATGAATTAATAATTTCTCTTGCTGTTTTCTCTTTTTCTTCAGCCTCTGTTTGATGAGGGGGATACAAGTGATTTAAGTATTTTGAGAAGTTTTAATATATTGAATGGAAGTGATTTAAGAAGGTGAAGTAAGTTAAAATATTTGTGAAGGTGGAATAAAATTAAATCAACAGATCTCATAATTTTTAATATTTTTTTATTCTTACTATTTCATCTACTTATTTCAATACTATCAAACATCAATGTTTTGAAATAATTTAACCTTCATTTCGTTTTAATTGTACTTCATTTATCAAACGAAGGGTTAGTTTCTGAGGTACTTTGTATAGTTCTCCGGAAATTTTACTTCATTTATCAAAATCATGAACTTATATATATAATAAGCATGTGCATAGAAAAATAATAATTTATGCTGCCATCAAAACCATGAAAAAACTTAAATCAACCGTCAATAGGAAAATATAGTACGCAACAAATGGAAAAATAAAAAAAAGCTTTAAATAAAGAGAATGCAATTAATTGAAAAAAACAATTCAGGATCAGAGCACATTGTTTTCATTTTGGTAATATATAAGCTGAGCTGTATTGTCAGGTGTTATTAAAAGGTCTCTCTGCAGATGTTCAAAAAAAGTTCAAACGAGATATGATGAACAATATGACTAGGAACTAGGAACTAAAATGGCAAAAATCAGAAGATATTAAACATATTGACTTTAAACAATAATCAATTTTTTTTTGACAATTTTGACAATAAATTTTGGAATTAATTTTAAAAAATTAAATATAACTTAAATTGCAACAAATTTGAAATGCACTATAAATATAAAAATATATCTATACAAAATTTATATAAAATTTTATTTTCAAAATTATCAAAATAAACATTGTTAGTGATGCTTATGTTATCTCTTCCGCTTATTACACATCAAAGCCATGTACAACATATTTCCTTTCTGTTCATAGCCCCATTGCACAAAGGCCCAAAAAGGGCCTCAAGAAAATATAAAAAATTTATGATCTTATTTGGGCCAAGATTTATATTACATTAAAAAAAACTCACTTCTGGGTTAATGATATTCTAAATGAATTATTGATTTGTTTTTAAATTTATTTTACACGAATATTGATACGATCGGACGGACAATACGCTGCACTATACATACAATGTAACAGAGAATATGAATGCTCACTTGTGAGATAATGTCACTTGGCATTTGCGGGTTTAACTTAAAAAATCTTTTTTTAGTAAAGAGGAGGGATTAGTTAACAATGGTTATTTCGGTAATATTGATAATAAATTTTGAATAAATCCAAAAAAATTAAAATAAAAAATATTATAAATATATTTTTGAACTTTTAAATTGATTGTGTTTTCAATTTCAACACTTTAAATATCATTTATTTTGATATTCTATAAAAAACCATCAAATTCTAGATTATGTAATTTTCATACAATCTTAACAATTATTGATAAAATATTAAATCATAATTAAATTATTTAAATATCATTAATTTATAAATTCAAAATTATACCTATACTTTTTTATTTTTTTGAAAAATTAATTATTAAGATCATCAAAATAACCGTTTCTTAGAGTAATTCTTCTTCAAAGTTCTCTTTTTCATAATCCTTTATTTGATAGTTTGGTTGCTTTTCCCCACTTGTCTTCTCTCCTCTCTCTCCCTCCCTCTCCCTCTCAGCTTGACCTTGGTTTAATGGCTTCTCTTTCTACCTCTACACCGGTATATGTAGTACTCTTCCTTCTCTTTTTTTTATATTCTCTCTTAAGCCTGAGCTATAGCTCTTTCTTCTTCTTCTTTTTGAAAAAAGTAATAGGCTCAGCTCCTCCTTACTTAAACTTTGGTAATTGTTAAGTTTGATTTAGCAAATTGTGACTTTAGATTGATCTCCAAGTGTAGTTTAGTTCGATTAGGTGGTAAAGTTAGAACTAAACAGCTATGCTAAATTTGAGCTCAATTTTTTTATTTTTTGAGAGAGATGATTTAAAAGGTGGAGTTAAAGCGTTCTTTCTTTGTAAAATTGTGAGCTACACCTAATTTTCACTTGAAATTGAAACATGACAGATCTAAACTAATTGTCAAAAGAAATAATTTCGTTTAATTTACCTAGTAGATGGGAGTACTTGTATAATTTTCGGATTAATCTTATAGTAACATTTCTCGAATCAAATTGGAGTGGCTGTAGTGACAGAAATCAAATTTCGGTGATATAAATTCTGTATGGAAACAAATCAAACTTAATTGACCTAATTCAAGCATGTCAAAGAATTATTGTGCGACTATGCATTTTGAATTTTACCAAAAACTATGGCTTTGAATTTGGTGAATGAAGTTTGGTTTGAAAAAATGATATACCCATAATTGGAAGAAAATTTTCATGTGTACCCTTGAAAAACTTCAATGTCAGGTACCGCCCTGACTAAAACCTAAAATGTCACGAATGTCTGGCAAATCATCTCTGAAGTTTAGCAAATGTTTCGATTACTGATACTTTGATTATTTTCAAAGGTGAAAAAAATTCTTCTTGCAATGTTAATTAGCTGTCGATGGTCAATTTAATTAAGGTTAAAAATTAGACAAAGTGGAGCATGGTAAGCAAGTAACAGTAGGTCTTCTGATGATGATTTTCTATTACTGTTGCATTTGTAATATATTTTGGTGGTTTTTTGGTTTGTCCCTATATTATCTTTCTTTTGGAGGGCATACATAATATATTGAGCATTAACAGGGGTACAAAAGGAAATTTTGCCTAATCGGCTCATCATAAATGGATGATTTCTCTTCAGAATCTGATCTCATACACACTTTTCAGGAGCTATTTAGTTACAGGGAACTAACGAAGTTTAATACTGAATGGAATTTTTTTCTCTTCTAATATCAGGAGGAGGTGGAAGGAGACTTGTGGAAGCACAAGTTTGAAGCAATTGAAAGGAAGCGCAAGGAGGCACAAGCGGAGCGTGATATTTTGCAGAAGCAAGTTAGGGATTTGAATGGGAATCTCGAGGCAAATTTTTTTATCTTCTTTTGCCTTCATGTGCTCTTTTTGTCATGATGGTATTCGTTAGAGACCTAAATTTTGGTTTCATCTTTCGTGTGTGGCTTAATTGCCGTTTACTAACACTCCGAAGTAAAAACTTGGATGGAAATTGAAATGTTGAATGGATTTTTTTTTTTTGTTTATGTGCAGTCTGTTAAGGACTTAATACCGACGTATTTGCAAAAACTAAAGGAGCTAAAAGCAAAGGTTTCTTTGCTTGAAGAAGAATTAGAAAGCCTAAAGACCTTAGATGAGGAAGCCTCTAGTATCAATTTAGAATATGTAGCACAGGTATGTTGAATTTTCTTTGTTTTCCTTTTGGCATTTGAAAAATAAATAGTATGCATAAAACATATAAAACTCAATATACATAAATGTATCAAGAACAAATTTGGTACTAGTTCAGATGCATACTGGTACCGTACCAGTAAGTTTGGTCCCGACCTGTCAAAATTGCTGTCTTATAGTGTTGCTATACATACTGAATAATATAATTGACGAGTTCTCTGTTCACAAAACATTACAGGAAGCAGATAACACTGACTGATGTAGTGGGCCCGCTAGAAATTAGATGTGCAGTCTAACAAATATTGTTGTCAATTTATTGGAGACTGCTAACTTAGTATTTGTTAGTTCACTGCAATTCCTAGGAGCAAGCTTGTAATTAATATGTATCGTGCGTTTAAGGTACTGAGAAAAATTCTAGTTATGTACTTTTTTTAATATGGAAGATGTAATGTGTTGGTATTTAATCTGCATATGTTTTTTTATTTCTTGTGTTATGTTCTTCGCACGTTTTCAGCTTTTCGGTTTGCTTCTGGTAAGCATGATTATTGGAATTAATTACAAAGTCGTAAGGTTTAATTTAGTAAAATGTGAAGGACTAGACTTGAAATTCTGATGATAATTTTAAAATTATGATTGAACTTGTAAATTACTACTGGTAGAAACTTGTAAATAGTAGACTCTGGTTCTTAATTCTGATCAATGTTTGATGATCTATTATTCAGCACACAAAATTTCTTTGGCATACGAACCAAAACAACATATATTTTCTTAATTTCTAAAAAGATGAAAATAAGTTGTTGAGTATGTTGTATGCATAATTTCGATTATATTCGATAAATCTGGTTTGAAAAACTCCTACAGTTTTATGCACATTACTTGCTAAGTCATTTCAATTCAATTTGGTATCTGTTTCAGGAAGATAATCATCAAAGTTGTTATCTCCTATTGTTTTCATGTAGTTATAATTTTGTGGAGGAACATTTAGTTATATCAAGAATACAAATTGACATCCAGAAGTGTCACCAAACCTGTGATTGATATTGATAAAAATTGAATTCATTTTTACCTGACAAACTAAGTCGCAATAATACGAATCTTAAAGCACCTTCATCAATCAGTCCGTACTAAAAATATCTCTAAACTTATACCTCTAGATGACAATTAGTTTAACTATAGTAATTGAGTTTGAATGACCTAGTTGAATTGGTGTATTTTTTTTGATGAATTACAGAAGCTTGAATTTGCATTTTTCCTTCAAAAATAGGCCTCCTCCACTCAATTATAATACTCGTGTTAACTTCTTCTCCGAAACAATCCCAAATTTGGGCCTTGGGCTGAAAGTTTGATGCACTACATAAATACATAAATAAATAAATAAATAGACACGTGGACGGATAAGATTTGAAGCATCATCGGTATCATGCCAAATCCGATTTTTTGTCTACAGTTCAAAACTTAAAAAATCTTCCACACGACTCGTTGTACAAAAAGCCTCATAACCTCTGAGACAGAAAATCCGTATCCTCCGCAACTTAAGGCTATAGTTTAATAGTGAGTGAGGAAAGAAAAACCCTAGAAAAACCCTAGAGCGTCTCTCTTCCCGGCGGCGGCTCTCTTCTCCCCTCTCGTCCCTTCCTTCCTTCCTCTTCGGATCCATCTCAATTCGCTGCCATGCCGCCGAAGCATTATAGGCCCCCGGTACTACTCCGACCCTGTGACCCTTGTCTCTGTTTATCTATCGAGATTTGTCTGTCGGACCTTTTTCTTTCTCTATTTTATGAAGCAATTACGATTTCTTCTTGAATTTGTTTGATTTTAGGGGAAGAAGAAGGAAGGAAACGCGGCGAAGTATATCACGCGAACGAAGGCGCTCAAGTACCTACAAGTCAGCCTCACTACTTTTAGGTTTCATCTTTCCCCTTTTCTTATACTAATTTTTTTTTAACATACTTCACACATTTTATATCTGAAATCATCAGTTCGATACATAAGCAATTTTGCACACAGGACTTCTATCTCTGTGCAATTTTGCATATTGTGGGAAATCTTTGTGCCATGATTTGGATTGTCTTGGTTGGCCATGTAAAAAGCCATGTATAGAGTAATTGGAATAATACAGGAGTCAATCGTAATTACTTAACCACCTAGTTTAATCTTTGACTCATTTCATTTCTATTATGTAACTTTTGGCAGGATAATATGTATACTCAAGGGAATATTCCCTCGTGTACCGAAGAAGAAGTTCGAGGGAAACCACAAAACATACTACAGCGTGAAGGACATAACATTTCTAGTTCACGAGCCTCTGTTAGATAAATTGAGGTACACCCATTCTTTAAAACTATTTTCGTAATAAGTTGTTTTTGTGTCATAGAAGGTCATTCATGTATTTCTGTGGTTTCTCGTTTACAGGCAAATAAGATCTCATGAGAAGAAGGTTAAAAGGGCAAGAGCAAGGAAGAACAAGGATCTCGCAGACAGATTGCTTAACAGGATGCCGAGCTATAAGCTTGATAGGCTCATTCTTGACAGGTTTCAACCTCATAACCCAATAGTTCTGTTAGAACGTATTTCACTCTACTAGATGGTACCTGTATGTCTGTTCTGTACTGTTCTTCTTCCTGAGACTGTGACATGATAATCGAAAGAAAACAAAATGTAAATTAGTACCATGATTTCTTATGTACTGCTTGCATACTAACTTTTTCAACTTCGCTTGCTTTTGAAGTAGGGTAGAATGAAATGACAGTTTTATACAGGGCATGCTGGAAATTGTTCATGACATTAATTTGATGTGTTCAGGTATCCAACATTTATTGATGCTCTAAGGGACCTGGATGACTGTCTCACAATGGTACATCTATTTGCTTCATTGCCGGCCGTTGAAGGAGAACGTATCCAAGTGAACCGTATCCATAAATGCCGCAGGTACTTCAGTGCCAGTTTGTCTTTTTTTTTTTTGGTGCAATATTTTACTCATCTATCAGTTGGTTTACTTTTTTCTCTTCATCATGGAAGGTTGAGCCATGAGTGGCAAGCATACGTCTCTCGGACGCATTCTTTGAGGAGGACATTCATATCTGTCAAAGGCATATATTATCAGGTAAGTTTGTAAATTTTATTATGTTTGTCATGTTAACATAGTACTGTAATGTTCTGTGCTAAAGTTTTTAAATACTAAATATAAATGGGAGGAAGAGTGATTGATGATGGATTATTTATTACTTCTTTTGCTAGTCGTGCCAACTAGAACTAGTATGCTTACATTCATTATTTCTCATTGAATTAAACATCCATTCGTTTTTTCGAAAGTTCTTCATTTTTTGCTCGTCTTAACCCTGGCTTTTGCACTTGACTATCATATGCAAGTGACTATACAGAAATCTGGTAAAATCGTTGAAACATTGAGAAATGGCAGGTTCTAATTCTCCCACAGAAATACTACCTAATCCAAGTCGAACAAAAAAGAGATGGAAAGATGGCCCAGCATTGGTGATAAGATATCTAACATTCACATGTAATTTATTATAGGCTGAGGTGCAAGGGCAAAAGGTTACATGGCTGATGCCACATGCACTGCAACAAGTGCTAACTGGTGACGTTGACTTTAATATCATGCTCACTTTTCTAGAGTTCTATGAGGTAATTAATATGTGTAGTTTTTCATATGGGTTTAGTATCATTTCTCAAACCCAGGCTTTTAACAGTCATTTTCTCTGCATGGCAGGCTCTTCTTGGTTTTGTAAACTTCAGGCTTTATCATTCAATCAATTTGAAATATCCACCCATATTGGATCCTCGACTTGAAGCCTTATCAGCAGGTACAAGCCCAAGCAATAAAAAGTCGAGCACATATATTTTCATGCAGAAGACTGGCTAATAGAACATAATTCTATCTGTTGATTTTTAAATTTGTGATCGATGTGCATGCAAGATAACTATTTGTCAAACCTAATGTTCGTGTGTTGATTTTATTCTTATATGGTTCCAGAACTTTATGCTTTGTTTCGGTACGTGGCTAGTGGGTCTGCTAGGAAACCCATAGAGTCCCAACCTGTGGGTCTGATAGAGGAGAAAAAGGACACAGATCAGAAGATGGATACTGGGGTAGATGAAACTGAACTCCGACTCGCTCAGCTTCAGCACCAGCTCCCATCTAATGAACCAGGCACCTTAATGCAGCTTCTGGAAGATTCTACTAATGATGATGATGATGAAGACCAAGATACAAAGGAGTGCAAAACTCTTTTCAAAAATTTGAAGTTCTTTTTAAGCCGTGAGGTGTGCAATATGTTGTTTTAAACTTTATCACTTACCTCTGTCTGTTCAGATTGACCTGCAACAGTATGTTTGTGGGTATTTCACAGTTTGAACTGGAATGACGATCATTTTGTTTGCAAATTTGATGGCAGTTCAATTTGTTGTGTTGATAGGTACCAAGAGAGGCTATGTTATTCATTATACCGGCTTTTGGTGGTGCGGTATCTTGGGAAGGAGAAGGCGCTCCATTTAAAGAAACTGATGAAGACATCACTTATCAGGTGCTGTATACATTTTTAATCTTAATGATATGGGTCTGCCAAACTTAAAATCTCATCTGAAAAGTAGGCTTTGTTTTTGTGATTACTGAATAGTTATCATATGTTTTTAACATAGTTGTCATATGTCATAATCAATCTACTTGAGCTTAGTACACTTTTACTGATTATAAAAAAACCTGGCATCAATATTGCAAATCTATACATTTCTCTAAGCAAATCTCTTTTTTTTTGTTAAAAAAATGGACACTTAATAGGCCGACACAATTAAGTGATGTTGGATGTGACCTGTTTCATGTTTGCATCGATGCAAACAAATACATATGATAATTGAATGATGTATATTTTTGGATTCATGCAGATAGTTGATAGGCCGACACAGGGACACAAGTTTCTCTCAAGACATTATGTACAACCGCAGTGGGTGTTTGATTGTGTCAACGCTCGCATTATTTTGCCGACAGATGCATATTTGGTTGGAATGTATGTTCTAGAATAATATAATATTTGATATTAGTGTGGTATCAAGTGTTGGTTAAACCTTTTTGGTGTCAATAGCTTTAGGTCAGGCCATATTTATGCTTTTAAATCAGATGGGTTATTATCATGCGTGCCTTTGAAATTGTAATGATAAATTTTGTATGCTGCTGTGCATGAAAATATTTTGCCTATATGCATACCTTGAAATATAGGAAAAGCTAAATGGGGACCCTTATAATATACTAGGCACAAAGATAGTAATACACTTTTACCTTCTTAACTGTATTTAGTAGTTTTTTTAAAGATAATTGACAGTAGAAATGCATGGGAGATATCTTCTGTTTCAGAAGGGCTTGATGCATGTATCTTATTATGCTAGATATGTATGATGAATTGATACTTCATAGATGTAGAAATGAAATCAATCCAAAAGAGCAGCTTCCAGCTATGTTTTAGTTGCACTCTCTTATTACTAAGCATTTTCCAGCTACATCTAACTTAAGACTTTGTATCACTATTCAGGGTTCCACCTCCTCATCTCTCGCCATTTGTTGATGATGAGGCCGAGGGGTATGTACCTGAGTACGGTGAGACAATCAAACAGCTCCAAGCGGCTGCCAAGAAAAATGTGATGCCATTGCCTGATTTGGACAACCAAGATGTAGCTGATCCCCAGAGCCTCCTTGCTGAAGGAATCTTGGACCGTACACAGGCTAATGAGGCTGCTGAAGAACGCCGAAAGGTATATAACATAACTTGTTTTAGTTTCTGTTATTAATTTCTTATCATCTGTCCCATCTAAACACTATTAAGTTAGACAGTAGAAACTAGTCGCACACCATATTGAATCAGTGTATGCTCTTTTATGTCTGGTGGTAGGGTATCAACAATTGTAAATATGGCCTTATTTTTATAGAATTTGTCATATTTTAATAAGGGACACTGTTTGAGTCTGCAGTAATTTACCTGAGAAACAATCTGGTCACAATTGGTAAATTTTGGAATAAGTTTCAGGTATCTGGACATGACCCTAAATAGTCCTGTTTAATACTACCATGGGTTTGTAAGTGATGCTTGTTCTGATTTGTTATTTATTTTATATTAAGTTATTATTACTGGAGAAACAATATCATGATGAGTTGAAGAAGGAGATGAGCGGAACTACGTACTCTTCTTCTCTATCCAACAAGAACTCAGAGAACACTGGTTCAGATGAAATGCAACACCAAGACCAAGATATGGTGCCAGAGTCAACTGAGAAGGATGATGAGGATAACCGTGCTAAACTTTACATGTCGCGCAAAAAGAAGGGACTCTATGAGGCTATTGAGGTAACTTAGTTGTTTCACATTCACTAGTTTACCTTGTAGAATATGCCCGCAGTCTTAAGAAAAATGAGGCTGTTGAGGTAGCTTAGTTGTTAAGAAAAATGAGCTCTGGAGTTGGGTTTGATTTGTTTCAATTAAAATTTTTTTTTGGCAAACTTCAACTGGTCCTAGGAATTTCAGTTTTTTCGTTATTGATTGCGAACATATTACAGTGATGATCTCATTTGATTGAACAGTTGATTAAGTTTTAAGGAACTAATGTGTCTTTTGTATTAATTCACAGATAAGCAAGCAAAGGAAGAAGGATAAGGTTGATCTTCTCAAAGAAAGGAAAAGAAGAGCTCAAGCCAGCAAGACTGGTTGAAAACGAACCAGACTTACTTCAAAACAGGGTTAGCGGGACAACAATTGGGCTGGACCAGAGGGAAGCTATTTATTCACTTGGATGTAGCATTAGGTTATGCATCCTTCTAAGGGTCTATTTAGGAATTTTGTTATATTGCATTTTGCTTGTGTTTAAGTTTGAGACACTTTGTACCATTGCCTTCTGGTAATGTATACTAAAATTTTGCATCCTTATGTTAAGAGATTAAAAGAAGCAACTGATGGTTCTTAGAGATGTCCTGGGTGGCATATGATCTCGACATCTTGGTGAAATTTGGTATTTTAAATTTGAACACAAAAATGAGTAAAGATGTGGTAGTTTGAACTGTATGATCCAGGAACTGATTCATTGTCTTACCATGGATTATGGTTCCGTCTGAGTTGGTTTTTTGGTTCAAAAATTTGGATGGTTGATGGATGTATGCCTCGTTTTGTTGATTACTGAGATGGAATGTTCCCTCTTGCCTTTCTCATCCTGTGTCGTTCTTGTAACATAATTTGGCGATTAGTATTGTGTATATTAGAACTTGATATAAATTATCTTCCTAGAACGCGGCTAACATTGGAACTGGAGTTTTGGGCCTACAGTTGAACCGTATAAACATATATTTCTAGAACGTGGCTAACATTATAATTCATCTTAAGCTCGTATTGAACCTGAAAAAGAAACTGTAATAGTTGTACAAATTTTTGGGCCTACTTTAAGAATAAAAGCATAATCGTTTTATGAGTCAAAAAAAAAAATATGATAAATGCCAATCTTAAAAGAAAATTTGTTATTTCCGGACAAAATCTTATTGTAGAAAGATATTTTTCTTTTCTTTTAAGATGGGAGAAGAGAAACTTAGAATTTTTATTGTGCGAGTTCATTTCCTTAGTTTTCTTTTCTTTTTTAAAATTTGGCACCACATTTAATTCTTTTTCCAATGGCATCTTATTTATTTATTTTATTACAATAGCATCTTATTCTCTTATATATGATGTTTTTTTTTTTCCATTAAAGTAATGGTTCTGGCTTACTGATCCAAAGTTAAGTGAATAACTTTTTGACAAATGGAGACAAAGGTAGATTCCAAATGATTTTTATCCCACTGCCGTGTCATGTCCCAAGAAGAGGATATTATTAATAAGAAAAATTGGATAGTGACAGTGCGAAAACTGCTTAAATTTGAATATTTATTTAGTATAATTTTTAATTCATAGATCCAAGAAACCGGAAAACTCTACAAGAAAATTGTCGTACAATCGTACTTTCTCCACAAAAAATTCAAATTTAAAAATCAACAACTCCGTATCGCAGGCGAACATCTCTAAAACGAAAGGATTATAATGTGATAATTTTATCCATGCGTTTCGTACTGAATTTCTCTTTATTTTTAACCTTTTTCACATCAACACGTTTCCTAATTCCTAGTTGATAGCTTGATATTTAGAAACGCAGAGAGGCAACCCCACAATGCATAACAGTTGAACGACCACAAAAGATCCCTCTCAGCTATGAGCTACCGTTTCCTTCCTTTGGCGCGTTCTTAGCGAGCGAGAACGCGTCGCCTTCACGCGTTTCGACTCAACCTCTTCATAAAATATAAAAATATAATATCTCATCGGTAAGCGCAGGAGCGCATCGGAGCATATTGTAGACCGCCACGTCGGATAGTAAAAAGTTGGTATAATTTTTACGTCATTTGTGACCTGATCAACCGCCACGATATTTCCTTCCTTTAAAGAGAGCCCGATCTGTTGCTTATTTATAAATATCGCTTCGATTTTTTCAATAGGTCTTTGATCGGACAGCGCTTTCGTCGGAATTTTTGTGAGATTTCTCCTCCTTTTTTCCCTCTTTTTTGGATTATATGGAAATCATCTGCTTCTTTTTTTGTTTACTTTAAGTATTACCTTCTTCATCCACCAATGGTTATCGTGTTGAAGTAAATTATCTGTGTAATTATTCCTCAATTTCCCCTCTTTTCTTGCTGAAAATTTCCATTTGATGATGAGGGGGGAGTTGAAAGGGTCGATTTTCTGAGATTCTCAAATCTTACAGGGTGAAAACCTAAAAGGCTTTTGAAAATTTCAATTGATGAGTCAATTTGAACTTACATAGAACTCGTGAATTGATTAGAGGGCTAAAGGAGGCTTGGATTTAAAAACGGCGATTAATGTCAAACATTTTAATCTTACCTTGGTTTCTCAATTATCTGAAAAAATAGTCATACCATCTCCTGTTAATTAACAAAGTAACAAGGATGAAATCAACTATATAATGCGCTTGTTAAAAACTAATGTCAAATATTGCAAGCCTAGCACAATGGTGATAAGCCTCACTTCTCTAATTGGAAATATTCAAGACTAATTAATGCAAAATCTTCATACTCAAACTTTTGCATGTAACATCATCATTGCAATTTGCAAGGTGCAAACATAGTTTCTTTCAAGAACTTGCCTCTAACCAAAACCACAATTCTCTTGTTCCACAGCAAAGACTAAATAGTTACGACAAAATGGGAGGTGGGAAGGACAAACACGGGAAAGAAGGCGGCAGCGACGAGAAGGGGTTCATGTCGAACATGGCACACGCTTTCGGGCAGCCGCACGGATACCCGCAACAAGGTTACCCACCTCAAGGGTATCCTCCTCAGGGATATCCACCAGCACCAGGCGCATATCCACCTGCTCCGGGAGGCTATCCACCTGCTCCGGGAGGATATCCACCGGCACCAGGGGCATACCCCCCGGCGCAAGGGGGCTATCCCCCGTATGGTGGATACCCGCCTCAGGGATACCCACCTGCTTCTTCCCACCAAGGTATACATTGATTTCTAGCTTATATTATGTAATGTAATCTTTGGTATTAAATGGAACTGTTGGGATGCTGTGTTTGGCTCAGGCTGTGCTGTACTGGAAGCAAGTTCTTATTCCCTTTTTTACTCTTTGTTTTTGTTACTTTCAGTTTGCTGATTAGCTTTTATAACTTGTTCAATTTTGGCACGAAATTGATGGGGGATACAATTTTGACTGTATCAGAATCAGTATTAGATGTAGGGACTTGAATCAAAAGCAAGGAAAATTGTTTGAGTTATATTTTAAGTAGCTGACTTTGATCTTCTACCTCTGGTTTTTCTTTGCTGTTTTCATCTTGGAATGAAAATGCAATTTGACAAACAAAATCCCTTTTTAAAACTTTCGCTCTGAGTTAAGAGCCTTTGCTGAATTAGCTTTGGTCTTGCAATAATTTGCAAAACTTCTTGTGCTGATTTGATAGATTTGAATAATTATGTAGGGCATGGAGCTGGTCATCATGGTGGCATGGGAACCATGCTAGCAGGAGGCGCAGTTGCCGCAGCGGCTGCATATGGGGCCCATGAGATGACAAAACCACATGGATCATCTAGCCACGGCTATGGCGGATACTATGGCCATGGTGGGAGCCATGGGTATGGCCACGGCTATGGCGGTCATGGTAAATTCAAGCATGGCAAGCACGGCAAGTTCAAGCATGGGAAGCACCACGGTGGTAAATTCAAGAAATGGAAGTAAATGGTGAAACCTCTCTTACAAGGGGGAAAAATATCAAGTCCGGAAAACTTATGGTTGTTCTGGTGTGTATCAGTCACTTTGTTTGGTGTTTTATTTTTCTTTTTTGCTTTTTTAAATAATGAGTGGTTATGGTGGTTGCAAAATATATATCTACCTGTATTGAGTTGTTTGACTTTTAGAGGAGAATTTTAAAATTGTTACTGGTATATTACAGGGCAGAAAGATATTAGATACCTGCCATACTGGTATTCTGCTGCTTTACAATATTAAGTTTATTCAACAATTTAGATATTGCACTAAATCCAGTATAGGCTTTATATATTTCTTTGGGCAGCAGAAAGACAATAGCCAACTGACAAATTTGTATATTGTTTTTCTAATTAGTTTAATTCTATTTATTTGTTTGATTTTCTTTTTCTGAAATTTGATCCAATCTCTTGTTTTACTGCGATACTATTATAGACTTGATTATTAAGAATTAGCTGTGTTTATGTGTTTGCACTTGCAATCATAAATTTAAAGGTAATTTCTAGAACAGAAATTATAATTATTTGGTTGTTAAAATCCACATCTTCAATCAAACAACAATTCTGTCAGTTCAGAAACTCAAATCAGAAACGCTTTTTTATCTAAATCCGGTACATTTTGTGTGAGAAAAGCTGGCCGGCAGCATAGGTAAAGCTGAGAGAATCCTGCTAACAGTAGAAGCTCCAATAAGCATGTTTGTCACACCATTTTGCAATTTGAAAAGCCTTGATTAAGTTGAGCTACAATTTTCCTTTAATTTGGTTTCGAGAATGAAAATTTAAGGAAAATTGTTTTGAAACTAGCGTTTCTTTCTTTTGCATGTACAATATATTTCGACTATTTTTTTTCTTTTTTCTTTTGCAAATGACAAGAGACATTTAAAACGAACTTAAAAGTCAAGCCTAGATAATAAATTTAATTTAACCCTAATTGTTTAACTTTAATGTACGCCATTTTCTTTCCCAACAACCTTAGACTTAATCAGAGTTGAAAATTTCCATGGAATTCTTATTATTAAATGCAAAACCAATATATCCCCTTGTTAGTATGCATGTATCCTCATTCTCATAGGCTACCAGCTTTGGGACTTTACATGATGTCTGGAATAACTAATTTTTCCAAATATTATGATGGGAAATATTTAATCTAAATCCTCTAATAAATTAAGAAGATGGTACTTGACGCACATTGGTACACAAAGAAATTGGAAAAGTATAGCTCATCTTTTCCAAACAAAACAGGAGTTTAAACCATACCTACTTCAATTTCTGATTCTCATTTGACATAAACACAGAAATTGGAAAAAGAAAAACACACCTACAAGTATTCCTCAACTCAATAATATGGAGTACACTTCTTGAATAATATCACATGCAACGAGAAACAAATGAACAACTTGGTCAATCATTTGCATTGATTCAATTATCTTATAAAAGCCATTTTCCAAATCCAATAATGGCTCAAGAAAATTTCAGTAGGTACACCAACTATTGCTCCTTTTATTCATTGACTTGTTTTTAAATAACAGAAGTTGCCATATTCAACAGTTTTCATTTAAAAATAAGCACCTATTGATCAAATAGATTAGTTAGAACAAAAGCAAGGGAAGCGCACACACACAAACAAAAACAAACCTAACAGAGATGGTTAAAACTAGCAGGGAGAAATTTATCTTTAGCACAAAACTACACCTGGTCGTGGACCAGAATTTATATTTCTCAAATTTTCTTATACTCGCCAAATGAAAGTAGAATCGAAAAACATGTGTGTTAACAGAAAATAAAAGATATGGTTTTATTCTCGGTCTTTTTTCTCAGGCTTTCGGTATGTCTCTTCGACTTTTTTGGCATCAGAGAGCCAAACTTTTGCAAGCTTATTCAAATTAGGAACATTGTAATTTTGAGCGATGTAAATGCCGAAGGCCGTTCCCACCACGAATGAGAAAGTGCTCTTGATAATTCCCATACCCTTCTCTGCATTTTATACGAGAAACTGCAATGAGACAATTAATTACACATCAAAAGAAAATCGGTACCATAAGCATGTGGATTTACTATGAGATACCAGTAATATTGGTACTAACTGAACAATAACATACTAGTTGCAGTAAATCTCCTGCTGCTAAAGATGATAAATACATTGCCTACTCCTATTCTTAAGCTCCTAATCGTACAGTTGGTACCAGTACAAACCATCTATTTTAAAACCAACGAATTACAGTAAAATGCCATATATGTACCAGCTGGTACAAGTGCCAAACGGCCATGTAAAACCAGTATGGATCAGATGTAGAAACAAGCACTGAACCAGCCATCTAAAATCCATACTGGTACAGTAGAGACTCATGCCAGCATCTAGCAGCTACTGCACAGCCTGTTTGGTTAAGTATGGACAGAGAGAAAGGGTGGCCGGGGGGGGGGGGGGGGGGGTTCTAGTATTCTACCATAACCATAGCAAGCAATGCACATCCCATTGTTACGTCGCTGCCATGTATTTGTAAAATCTATCTATATAGTAGCATATACGATTCATGATCCGATTATCAGGCGATTTTCACACCGATTGCGCGCGTTCTGCCCGATTGAACACTCAATAGAAAGCAAGAGAGACTCACCGTTACGTCGATTCTTCCTTTTTCTAGTTTGTTAGCGATTGATTGAACGAAACATTTCACCGATTTTTAAGAGGCAATAGGAAGAGAGGGGGAAAAGGGGATGCAATAAGATTCGTTGATGTTTCGGAAGAAGAAAAGAAAGAAGAAGGGTTTATTCGCCGGGCAGGAGGAGAGCCCGTCTGCCCGATAGTCAATATAGGTAAGCTGGGCTGCCCGCAGAAAAAATAATATTGGGTCGGGCCGTTATTTGAGGTTCTGTTTGAGTCGGATACTTTTTCTCATCTTTTTTTTTGTTTTTATTTAATTGAACTATGAACTATAGATGGAAAGAAATAAATTTGTTTGTTTTGATTGGGTCAGCTACTTTTTTCTTATCTTATTTTTTAAGAAGTAAATAAAGTGCGTTGTATCCATTTTATCTTTGGATTTTTTTTTAATTTCTAATAAATTTTATATTTGTTCTACTTCTTTTCTTCGATTTTTGTCTGTCTTTGATATTTTCAAATTTTAGAAAAGTCACATAAATAAATTTAGAAAGTATTAGATGTTGCATCATTGGACATTGATAACTTACATAAATTTACCATAAGCCATATTTGTTATTGCACAAACAAACTATTTTATAAGGATTAATAATATTTTTGTATTTTTTTTCTATACCGCTGTGAGCTAATTCATTAGTGCACAGAAGAACTTTTACTTATAGAAATATGTATTCATTGTACTTTATTTTTATGATCTATCTTTCAATAAAAGTATATTGTGAACTTAGATCTTTTCATCAAGTATGTGTTTGCAGTGTTTTATTTCTATTTATCTTTGAAATATAATTCTATTTCAGGTCCTCTTCTATTTTTATTCTTGCATTTTATTATTCTATTGCCTTATATGAAATAAACCTTATGTCTTAACATAATTTTTGACGAACTTATAGCTTCTTTTTGTATACATTCTCTCTCTTTTTACAACTAAAAAATTGAATATTTTGAAAAAAAAAATTGAGTTTTCAATACGATTTTGTTGATACTTTCTGAGTTATTTGATTTGATTCTATAGACAACATGTTGATTATGGTTCCTATTATAGTATTATGAGTTTCACAATCATGTCTTTAACTACATTGCTTTAATTTCTAGATACACGTGGAACAACACAAAGTATAATTAGACGAACTTGTATTGTTTTTTTTTTACTAATTAAAAACATGTACATACGGATATTCTTGATTTAGATTATATATTGTATGTATATTAAATAATAAGTTTCATGAATCCTATATTATTTTTTTGGTGGTCGGATATATAAGAAAATTTCTATATATTTCCTTAAAAGTAGATGAATAGAATTATTCTGAAATTAGTCTATCGTTATAATATTTTGTATATAATATTGTACTTTTTCAGTAGTTTGAAACATCATGTCGGAAAATATATTTCCATTATGATTAAATTTTAGTAATGCTATGTTCAAATATTGTCATTTTTTCCTATAATATGTGTTATTAATAGTTGTACAAAATGCTATGCGCTCATATTTCGTGTTTCATTGAATACATACTTTGACTTAAACATGTAAAGCGATCATGTATATAAAGTAAATATAGTTTAATGTTATGATAATAGAAGTAAAAAGTATATTCTCTAGTTCTCATTTTTAGTTATGTAATATATAAGGTGTGAAGAAATTGAAATGCTTATTTTATACTTATTATATTAAATGTATGATCTTCTACATCATCTCTAAAAAGTTGGCTCATCAATTTCTTTATTATATAGTCAAGAGTTTTTCTTTTTACTTCTTGATGGACTAAAGCATGTGTCCTTCATATAATTCATAAAAAAATAGTACCTAGAAAAGTTGTGTGTGTGTGTGTGTGTGTGGTGAGAGAGAGAGAGAAAGAGAAGAATTATGCATGATATATCACACAAGTGTTATTCGGATATAATTTAAAGTATTTAACGAATTATATATATGATACTTCACTTCTTATATATAGGAAACAAGTTAAAAGATGTTATCAAATAAAATTTGTTTTCTTAATATGAAGTTTTGATAAAATTTATGTCTAGTAATTATTGTAGTAGTTTTGTATTTTTTTTTAATTTTACAATGAAATACTAGACAAAATCAACATATATAATTTCGCATCTTATATGATATGAATTTTAGAGAAATTATTGGAGCATCTAATGCCCACATCCTTTATATACAACTAACGAGTTTTAACCAAATTTTAAACAGGTGTTTTAGTTGTCCGGATCCAGTTTATTCATTTTTGAGTAATTATTTTATTTTCTTCAAAACATTTTATTAGCGATTTCTCACTCTTTCGCTTGATCTCATTCTCAACTGTTCTCGTTGATGCTCTCTCTGATCGCATAAAATATTCTTCATCTTCTCCGTAGTTGTGTTATGATCTCATGATCATTTCTTCACACTTTTTTATAGCAAGAACAATTCTTGCATTTTTTGGATAATCGGAAAATGGAAACTTCTATTATCATTTCCTTATATCTCATTTTTTTGCTATTTTTTTATTAGAAAAATACTGTCGGAAATGATAATAGAAGGTTTGTCTGTCCAATATTTGGAAATTCAACTGTTATGTTTAAAGATTTAATTTCAAGTTTGCTTTTATTAAATAAATAATTTTGGATTATAGTGTATCCAAATTTTCTTTCATTGTAATAGTATATTGATATCCAAAATCTCCTAATTTTATTCAAAAATAAATTTAAAAATAAATGTTTGACTCAACGAGTAATTAGAAAGAAATCAAAGGTTCACATTTGTTATTCAAACTCAATTCAATGGTTTCTTAAATATAAATTCATGAACTCTTTTGGTGAGGTCAATAACAGCTTCACCAACATATATGCATTTCAACTGGTAAATTTTGTATTTGGTCGGTTGAAATAAACAATTATGTTTAGTATTTTCGATAATTCGACGAATTAATTTGCGACATAATTTATATATAAGACAAAAACACGCCAAACTAACCAAAACAAAAGCAAAGTTACAACAAAATAAAATTTCCAATGATTACAAAATGTACAAATCAAATTTAGACAACACGTCGCGTACCATACAATATATATGTTGTGGTGCAGTGACATTTACCCACAGTGCAACTACTTTCGGATTCTTGTCAGAATAAGCGCAAATCAATAACATTCTGTGGCATTTAATTTTGAAGGGAAGGGAAGAGAAGAGACTTATAAGACACAGCTGGTACTGGTAAAATGATAAAGGCAAAACTAATTAGAGAATTATTGGAGTTGCTTCCCTTCTCTGTATCCAAAATAAAGTTTGCAGTATATATTTAGTGCCAAAAATTAATGCTGGCATGCAGCAGTAATTGGATTCATGTCCTTTATTATAATAAAGTTTTTTAGTTATACCATTCTTTTGTTTTTTTTTTGTTTTTTTTTTTTGCCCTTAGCTGGATTTGAACAGGTCACATTTAAAGTGGAATTAATTTCTCTTAATTAATTTAATGATCTCTTATGCTTTGTTATATATGCATGCAAAGTTTGATTCCTCAATTCTTATCAAGGGGCAATGGACCTAGCTTTAAAGGGATTAATTAATTTCTCTTTAATGTCACAACAGGTTTTGTTCAAACTTAATAGATGGCTTTCTGTTCCTCTTTGACACAAATTAAATGTTTTAAATATGTTTTTACTGTGAGCAATTAATTTATTAAGCAATTACACAGAAAATTTAATTCTGGCTGGTTAGGAGTAAGAAGAAAATTGCCAATAAATAATGATAATTTGATTTAAATAATTGCTCCTTTTTTATTTTTGGTTTAGATTGTTGGAAAACAAGAAATGCCTTCAAAACAAAATTTGAAAATGCAACATGAGAAGGAACTAGTTACAAAAAAAATAAATTAAAAGTACAACTCATTCACTGATATGAAACTTTATTTTTTATGTTAATCAATGTGGTATGGTAACCATTATGTATTTAGAGATTATTTTGCTCTGAGCTTGTACCACAATGTTATCAGTATATATTAAACAAAGCGTCACTTAAACTGTTGCAAACTCATGTATCACATTTCTTTTTTAATGGTTGAGTTGCTTTGGACGAACAAAAGCATTCAAATGGAACTCAAAATATTTGGTGGCATTATGGAATATTTAAAAAGTTTGTACTTGCACATTACATGAAATTGGCTTATATATATATGTATATTTTGAAATGGCTTACATATATATTGTTAAAACCTAATTTTACAATTTTGCTCATTATCTGTTTCTTCTTTTCGAAATCAGCATTATAAATACACCTGTAAAAAATTTCTGTTATTGTAATAAAATATTTATGATAGGCACTTCACTTGCCTCTTCAAAACAAAAACAAAAAAGAAAAAAAAGAAAAAGAAAGAACATTCTTTCTTTTTTCTTTTTGAAATTCAAAGCATTCTGCTTGATCCTAGTTATTTTTTGGCTTCTTCATTGAGTTTGTTCCTTCGTTACAAAATAAAATTCTCTAAAAATAGACTGATTAATTCACAACTATATATACATATATCATGCATGTTAGCTCGATACAATATTACGCATAAAAATTAATCATCCAGTTTCATGCTAATTAAACATGACAACAAAATTGAAACAATGGAAATTTGGAAAATATCATACAAATTTCACTTTGGACAATGACCTAATTAATTTCATTTTTGGCTTCTTTTAGTCCAAGACAATGTTAGAATTTTTCTTTTCTTTTTTTTTTGGTCATCCCAAAACAGTTGTATTATTCTGTACTCCCCCTGAGGCACTGACTGAGAATAACCCAAAATAAAACCAAATCAGAAATCAAATCAAATAACAGTTAATTAATTGCACATGGTTTTTCAGTCCTAGTGGCTACAGCTACACACTCATTCTTTCATTCTTTTATTTTTTTTTCTCTTTCAACTTGACCAATTACACAATTAATTAGACTTAGTGGTTGAAGCATCCGTATTTTTTTTCATAGAAAGTCATTTAATTATGATTTATGATTGTACTGTCACCAATAGTTATTTAATCTGCTTTAATTTTAGTCATTTAGTGGCATGCATCAACTCCAAGAAGGATATTGGTTTGATAAATCCACCAAATCCTAAGCTGTGTCTTTTCTACTACAGTCAACTCTCTCTGACCTGGTCTCTTAGTCAGAATCCTAAATGGCACATGAGCAAATTATACATTTTATTTTGTTATGTTTATGGGATTAAAGCCAAACCATGCCGAAGTTTTTTTTTTTTTGAAAAATTTGTTCTGAAAATAAATCTATATGAATTATAGAGCCGAATTTCAAGAAAAAGAAAGTACATGATTTTGTATTTGGTCTCTGCTAATTTTTTTTTCTTTTTCTTCTTTTTTCTACAACAAAATAATTAAACAAAATGGAATTAAGATGTTATCCGGTACAACCAGCGAAAGACATTTACACTGCAACCGTGCATGCATGAATCTCACATATCAACAATAATTAAAAAAAAGAAGAAGAAGAAGAAGAAAACCCTACATTCACTATATATGCTGTGATTGTACCTGCACTGCACCCATTTAAACAGTGATTTATGCTCTTTTGCATTTCAGATTCCTTGGCCCCAACCCAACCCAATGTTCTCTGGTTCCCATTAGTTATTTTTTCATTTAGTACTACTATAAACCCACACATGTCACTTGCAGAGCCAGATCTTGATGCTTGTCAGTAATTAAAGTGGGACCAACACCAACCATTACTTTGTACTGGCTGCATGCAATGTTGTAGGATAGGAGAGAATCTGGTAGTTCAGGTCTGGTTTTGTACCACTGGATGCAACTGGCTGGAGGTTTGACCTTTGAATTATACATTAACATATAGTTTAGTTTTTGGGACCATGTAGAGATGTCTTTATCCACACCAGGGTTTTTTTTTTCAGCTTTGGAGGGAAAAAAAATAAATTTATTGAAGAAATATTAATTTTTAATATAAGAAAATTTTATTAAAAAAGTATTTTACATTCAGAAAATTTTGGACATATATAGATAAACTAGCAAATAAATTCGCTCCGCCTCGATTTGGACTGCTTTTAATCTTAGTATATTATTTTTTGAGGTATTAAATATACATGTAGTGTATATTATGAAATCTTGTTTATATGATAGAAAATATTTACTATTTTTAGAAACAGTATATTTAATTGAAATATTATTAACAGTACAAATGTTTGAAAATTATAAATAACTATATACAACGAAAAGATGATGTATTGTTTGTAATTTATATTTCAAAAGATATATCGAAATACATTATTTATATTACAATAAAAGAGCATAACTGAGATGCTGAGACATAATATTATATTCACAATTAATTACATATAAATAGACTATATATTCATATATAATAGAAAATAGAGTGCGCTCTGTTACGCTGTGAAAAAATTATCATTAATTCATTATCACATAAGAACTAAGGTCATTAATTAATTGCTTATGAACGTAAATAATTTTTTTCGGATGCATAGTAATATAAATACTAATATTGTGAGAATATTGTCCCTCACTATTATATTATAGTAATTTTTATGAAGACTTTTTATAGTGTAAACAGTAACCCTAAACAGTATCGCAAACGGTTTCTTTTCGAAACAGTATCGGATTACTGTGAACAGTATATGCTCGGATACTGTTTTATTTACTGTTCATATACAGTGAAAATCACCAAAAATATATATAATTATAGATATTATTTTTCAAAATATTGAGCTACGACATGTAGAATGATAAGTACCAAAATTAATTGTATAGTAATTCAACAGATGAACAAAAAAATAAATTGTTTTAAAAGTTATATTAAATTTAGGTACGTCAAACACATAAATTTTAAAAAGTGAGAGAGAAACATGATATAATAAATTTAAGACAGAAATTGAATCAAAAAATTAAAAATGTTGATGATGTCATAGAACTAAAAAGTTTTGAGACTTAACACTCTTTATAGATTATTAATAATTAGGACAAATATTATGCATTTGGTAGCGAATTTCTCAAAATTTAGAATCCGCAATTTAATTATTGTATGTTGGGGAACATTTATTGATCAAATTTTATAATCTAATAAGAAAGATATTAACTATAATCAATAACATATGTAATAATTTTTCCAAACGCGTCTTTTAATATATAGAATAAGAAATTTTCTATCAACATTAGAGGAAGAAATATAATTTATCTAGCTTTTAAAAAATGTACAAACTATAATGAAAAAACAGACTTATTGAAAATCTTTTTTATTTCGACATTCTGTCATCAGCACTCAATGTACATCAAAACTTTTTTTAGCCTACAATTTCTCGGAGCGTTAAAAGAAACATATCATATTATTATAGGTTTTAATTTGTTATTTTGAAATCATAAATATGCGTTTACATCTTTTGTTAAATATGTAAGAAATGCGTTTTTAATCTCATTATCCACAATATCAGATATTGAACCAATCAAGGAGATTTTGCATTTCTCCAGTTCATTCGTAAGCTATAAGCTTATAATCCGGTGTTGATTTGTATAATCAAATGAGCAAACTCAGGTTAAAGTAGCTTGATATATCGATAAAGTGGCACTTTTGAGTATTTTTATCTTGTTTGTAAATTATTTGCTGATTTTAAGATGTTAAATATTTATTAATTTAATAATCTTACTAAATTTATAAGTCTTTTTAAAATATCATATCAACATTATCAGTTTATTTATAAGTGGTATAAGCATCTCCTATCTGTACAATTACATGAGATTTGTTTCTTTTACTAACTAAAAGTGTAATGTTAGTGAATTAGTAACTGCAGTGATGAAAGTATTTTAATATTAATATATAAAATTTATTAAATGGATGATATAATAAACAAATTAAATGTAACTAATTGTAGGGTGGAGATGTTATTAATTTTATTTTGTTATGTTTTGCGCATATATAACCCAAAAAGCACTGAGAGGAGTTCATTATTTTACTGTCTACTCATCTATCCACCCTTTATTTATTAACATCAATTATATATTTATTAACTACAAATACATTATTGTTAACTAATAAAATTTAATCATCCTACATATAAAATATATATAAATTTTGTATATGAAATAAATATTTTCATAAGGGATGGACAAGAACCCTAAATATTTTCGTAATCCAAATGTCGAGTGGGGCCCACCCCAATGCACTTGCGCCAATTAGCCCAATGCAAGCCTCTTCTTTTTTTTTTCTATACCATTTCCAAAATAGAAAGAGGTAGCAGTACAGAGCAGCACAGGTGGCTCAACCCTTTACGCAACATATTTCTTTTAGAAAAGGCCTCAAAAGCGACATGCTGCCATATATATATATATAGACTTACAATCTGACGGCTGAGGTGTTGCCTTCTGTTACTCCAGTCAGTGCAAGTGCAACGAAGGAAATCTTTCAAAAAGAAAAGAAAAAGAAGGCAAAAAAAAGTGCATGCAACGAACGAAGAAGCAAACGGTCGTGATCAATTCCAGTCCTCTCCTCTCCCCTGCTGCCACGCTGCCACGATTTTCTCTATGTACCAAGTTATGTGGGCCCCACACCACGTGAGTGATGCCTTCTTTCTCTGAGTTTCTTCTGTGGCGTCTCATAACATATAGAGCCAATTATATATATATGCTTCTCTCTTGTGTGTGTTAATTAACCCATGTGTTTCCTTGTATAATTAAATATTCAGCATCAGAACAGAGATGGTTGCTAGTTTACTTCCACCTATTAGTTAAGGTTGTAATATATATGTCGATATAAACAAACAAATAAATAGAAAGATAATTAGATAAATGAGTGATATGGTAGCTAGGTCAGTAGTAGTTTAAATTTTTATATTTCAAAAGCAATTCCATGTGGTAGCATGCATGCAGTGACCGAACACACAAAAAACATTAGTTTTAATTTCATTTATGGCAACGTGATTAGGTCTTTCATACTTGTGCTATATATTATTTTAAAGGAGAAAAATATTATTTGAGGTATTTCTTTTATATATTTCAAACCAAAACCATATACCCAATTGGGAGGATATGTTCACCTTCAAATTTTACTTGTTAATAGAAAATTTATTTGTGAAAAAAATTAAATGCAAATTCATTCGTGACAAAATTAAATGTTAATTAGGAGGATATGTTTACCTTCAACTTTTATTTGTTAACAGAATTTTTTTTTTTTGATAAAAGTCTAGCTATATTGTTTTTTTTCCCAATCATTTGATAGATCATCAATTGGTTTTCAAAGTGCACCAATTAAATTAATTTATTATACAATAAATCATAAAAATAAATTAATAACTACAAGTGATCAGTTATCCAGGTTATCAAACAATTTTGTTATCAATATAATCATATAAAAGAGAAACATTCCCTGTGTACTGATACAGCAAGAATTTGTGGATCCTGCATCTACTATGCATTGCACTTTGCAATGCAAATCAAATTAAAGCTGGCAACAACTCTGTGCTGAGTAGAGCATTATATAAATAACTCTGAACCAACTACTGTATATGATCAGTTCTGAACTTCTGATGCATATATAGGCTATTTGATTATGAACAATGCGAATTCAATGATACAATAATCATATATTTAATTTGGGAGAAAAAAATAATCCAGAGATGAACAAAAGAGGTACATTAATTAATAAAATTAGAGCACATTAATTAACCTAAGATATATTGATGAAGAAACTCATATATCTAGTCCTCAATAAAAGCTACAGATGTCATGACAGGACATAGACACAGCTAAATCTGAATTCAACGGATTAGCATTTGATCACCAAAATCTTCATTTCTTTTTTAAATCCTAGAACTCTACTTCGTTGCGTCCTAGAACTATTTTAGGTTGTTATTCTAATTATGGCGAATATAAATGAGAGTTTGGATGATCAAATGCTAGCTACTACATCATCTAACAAAAACTGCAATTAAATTTGTATCCATGCATATAAGAAATGCATGATTACTAGCTAGTATGTGGTGGTGCAAGAAGAAGAGGATTTATTGGATGAGGTGCATTCTTCGTTTAGTCCAGTGCTCCTTGTTGGAAATAGGTCGAGGGTCTTGAGGGGCCGGCAGCTTGAAGATGTAGCCGATTCCATTCCCATCATCATCCTCAAATCATGAGATTGCGCATGGTTGGCATGAATCGCCATGTGTGCCGCCGTCTCCCGTGGATGTCTGTCTGATCCAATCAGAAAGCTTGCTGACTCGTGCATGACGGTATCGTGTATTGGTCCAGCTCCTGCCTGTTCCAAAGAAGTAAAGTATAAAATATAAGCTATATATAGTTACTAAATTCTTATGCCAATAAACTTTTTTCTATCTAAATCAAATTATATGAAATAACAATCACCCAGAATATTAATTATAAAGCACAGAAAAGACTTTATTGAATCTTATATTTGTGTGGGGTACATGCAAGAAATTAATCCTATTAATGAATCTACTGAGAGATGTTAATAGCTATCTCCGTTGCATCAGGAAATCATGAAGAAGATGTGATTGATAAGTCTTTCCTGAAAAGAGCAGAATTGACCACATAATAAATACTACTTTATTTTTCTGTACTGCCATGCAAGATTTAATTAAATGCATGCAAAATTCACAAATCAATATTTTAATTATATTTATAGAACAAGGCAAGATTTATGTAATTATTAAGAACTAAATAATTTCTACTCATACTACATTCAGTCTAGTAAAAGCTTTAACTAAAATAAATCATAAAAGATATATTAAAATAGTACGAACGCTTCACTTCTTTAATTGTTTACACTATTTATACAAACACAATCAATGATCACAAGAAAAGTTCCTTGTTTTTGAAAAAAATTTGACAGATGTTTGTAAAACTTTTTTCTATGCAAATCATGGAGAGTAATGGTTTCTCTTTCTCTCTTTTCTCTTTACTTTTTTGTTGTTGTATTCATATTCATGAGCCTTCATTGCATTTCTATATAGCATGACCATCAGTACAGCACAACCAATAAATACAGAATCCATTAAAGATATACTTAATGCCTACAGAAAAGCTTTGTAAGCATTCCCATGCATTTCATTCAAACCAGAAATACTACTTCAGAGTATAGCTAGCTACCTACACCTAAGAAGTAGAGACCTTTAAAGCTGCTTTTTACCAAAACAGATGTAGTTAAATGCAATAAGCTAGATGCAAGGTACAGCCAAAG
This sequence comes from x Bolboschoenoplectus mariqueter, assembly GCA_037678475.1. Lineage (NCBI taxonomy): Eukaryota > Viridiplantae > Streptophyta > Magnoliopsida > Poales > Cyperaceae > x Bolboschoenoplectus > x Bolboschoenoplectus mariqueter. The sequence continues at coordinate 577,323 of CM075236.1, read as the reverse complement.
TAATTTTTGTGTACAGTTTTAGAAATTCGGTTTACATGCATGCAATAGTTAACCAACACGCCTTCAAACAAGAATAAATTATAAATTATAAATATATATAATATCTAAGCAAGGCTACATATACCTAGCTAGCTACATATATAAAAGCCTTTTTGGTTCATAACTCTAATACCAATAATATGTTGTATTGGATTCATCTAGGACTGAGACACTTTGTACATGCCTTTTTATATGTATGCTAAAGTTCATCATCTGATCAGTATATACTATATATATATGCTCGCTGTTTCCTTTCATTGTACAAAAAAAGGTACGATACACTTACATGCATTTAATCTTATACTATACTGTACATATGTGTGTGTGTGTGTGTGTGTGTGTGTGCGAGAAAACAAATTTTCACTGTTCAATTATGTTTAGTAAAAGTACACAGGTAGCGTCTAGGGTTTTTTTTTAATCATGTTATAAGTGAGATAGCGTTTAGCCCCTTCTATTATTTTATATATATAGCCTTCTCTTCTGAATTTCCTTTTTGTTTTGTTTTCCATAGCTGTAGAAAGTATATATAACTAAAACATTCGTGGTATAGGTTGACCTCCCTTTCAGAATATATGACATTATACAAAAATTAATATGATCATGATTTAATTCTTAAATGCACCAGTACCCAGTTAATGTTTATCAAGATTCTATTAACTAACAAACGGTTCGTAGTTGAGATCATACTAATGCACAAATATCTATTTATTTTTTTAACCAAGAGGAAACAACTCTACTTAAGGGGAAATTAATATAAAAAAGATAAATTAACGTGTGTAGTATTTATAAATTGATTGGTAGAGAAACAAAACTATATCAATCTAAATGTACACAAATCTAAACTAGTTAATTTACTGCTATCATAACAGCTGATTAATTAGTAACTGATATATAGAAAATTATCCAACAAATTAAATTTACCTGGTGGAAGAAGGGAACTGCGGAGGCGCCGGTTTGAATCCCCATAAGCTGTGGAGGAGGCAAGAAGCTTGAATGATGAGGTGATGAAACAAACCCTTGTTGTTGGTCCATGAATTGTTGGTGCACCAGATTCTGAAGCTGAGACTGAGCAAACAAGTAGCTCATGGATAGCCTCCTTCTAAGCTTCTGTCTATCTCTTGCCTTGTGATTTTGAAACCAGTAGAAGACATTCTTGCCTTCTATCCTGCCATAGCAAGACAGCTGCCTTGTTATTTGTTGGATCTGAGATGCATTTGGAGTTCTCAGACCGTTTCTATACATCTCTTCTAGTATCATCAGCTGCTCTGGTGTGGGACACCACCTTGTTGTTGGAGCTTGTGGCATATTTTCTTCTTCTTCTTCTTCTTCTTGCTCTCTCTAGGTCTCTCCTTTTCTTTATGTTAGAATATTAGTTATGTGTTGTTTCTCACTTTTTTTTTGTGTTGGAAAGAGACAAGAGACAAAAGGGATGGTAAGTGGTGCGGATGGGGGGATGAGGGAAAACAAAGATGCAAAATGGGGGAGCTTATAGAAAGCGACTATCTAGAGAGAGAGAGAGAGAGAGAGAGAGAGAGTGAGTGAGAGAGAGTGATTTTCTGAGAGAGAGAGAGAGAGAGAGAGTGAAAGAGAGGAAATAAATACGAGTACTGACATGCTGATGTTATACTCAAAGAAGAAAGATATTGATTGTGTTTTAATATTTTCAATTGTTTTGAGAAATTTTCTATGTTTCTACTGTTCACCTTTTTTTCTCTTCTGACTTTTTACTCCAACTTTTGTATGGATATATCCATGAGAGAGGAAGAGAGAGAGATAGAGAGAGAAAGAGGGAGGGAGAGAGAGAGAGAGAGAGACTGAGCAAGCCTGAACTGAGATATATGCGGAGCTTTTCAATTTGTCGTCCAAGTGCATGGAATGTATAGAGACTCACAACAACTCACAAGACAAAGTCTATCTGCATGCCTAGCTCTATACAAATGCTAATGCCAAAAAAAATCATGAGGTTATCATCATCAGAACCTTCAACCATGCAATTTTAGATTTCATAATGTGATGATTTATTGTTTTTATTGGTGGTTGTTGTGTTGTCGAATTTTTTTTTCTTTTATCATGATTTTATATATACATCCACACTAAATTATCATATATTTTTCAATTATATTTTATTTCTAACTGTTGGCTTCTACTAGTGTCACCATTTAGAATGAGAATTATTTTCAGTTTTAAATTTTTCAAAAAAAATAACTACAGAAAAATTGTTAAATTATTTTACTATTAAACGATCTCATCTAGTTAAAATAGTAGCTCAGTTAGTATTTCAATTATGAATATATGCCATTTCCGTACCCTTTCATGCATGGGTATGGTGCTAACTCTTTTTTTATTCTGTTTAATTTATTTACATTGGTTATTAACTTATATTATCACTTGATCACTGATTTAAATAGCCACTTTAGTAGGGAGATCAGGTAGATGCTATGCAACTAACATTGTTGCATATTTATTGTTTGTTTTTTCCTATATAGTTAGCGACTTATTTAGTGCTACATTCTAGAGGACAATTAGTAGATATTAATTTAACGGGAAATAACATGCTATACATATTCTGCTAATTTAAATTTCAAAATCCCCCCTTTTTATAATTGAGCCCGTGTTTAATATATAATATGTTTTGTTCATTTAGAATGGCGATGACTTGGTAATTAAAATGTTACAATTGTTATTAGTTAACGTTGATTATACTTTATTTAATGTAGTGAACGTGTTAAACTTGAAAATTATGATATTGCTTTTTGTGTTTTATACTTCTGAGATTCATATTCTGTAGACTATAAAAAAATAGGTGAAATATATAGTACTCATTATGAACCAGTAACACACCGCTAAAGTCTAAACTTATGCTCTTCTATGGTAATTAAATGTCCATCGTTTTGAATTTGTTATCTGTTATTTAAATCTTTAACTCTGAAAAAAAAAGTCGGGTATGCGTATTAAATTTTACTATTGTGTGTGTGTATATATATATATATTTGCTTTTCTTCCCTGTTTTCAATGTGCTACAAAAGAGCTACATGGACATATCTATAAGATCCTACATATATACTATAGCACGCATTTGTCTCTATATATAATATTTGTATGATAATACATAACTTCCTCTAGAAATATATATATTTGTACGTATGATAAAAGTCAAATAGGATCAGGGATCGAAATCCCAAAAGAACAAAATGAGAGGTAGGAGCAATAAATAAATAAAACCCTAGCTGTTAATTTCTGGTAGTAGGATCTATCTAACGAGAAACTAGGTACGTTAGGGGGTGTGTTTCTGGTACCAAAACCCGATACCTGATGATACTGATACTGATATATACCATGCATGACCTGATGATCGTTTTGTCATGCATCACAATCAGACTAGAGCACTAGGTTCCAAAGAAGAGCTGCTTCGTTTGTCGCCTATGTATACAGAAAATAATAATAATAATAATAACAATAATAATAAATTTTATACTCCAAAATGTGTACCTGGTGTCATATATTTCGACTAAATTGAAAGTTCCAATAGTAGTACCTTTTAGGTAAGAATTAATTATAAAAAATCTGATGTAAAATGGCCGATTTTTATGGATTTCATATAGCTACGGCATATATGACCAATTTTTTTAATAAAACCTCTGAAAAAATATTATAAATCCCGACTCCAACTATAGAATTTTTCATCTCAAGACACATTTCAACCTCCCTTTTTCTCTCATTTGAAACTAATGTTAATCATACTAAAAATAAAAACTATATTCACTAGACGACATCTGTAGATATGTCGATTTTTGCCTTGTCAATAATAGCAGGATAGAAGTAAGAATAATATATCTTTCCTGACTAATTAATAAACATTTTTTTTAAATAATGACAGAGTAAAGGTAAGATAGAAGATGAAATGTTGTAATTAAGTTTCTAATCGGTTAAATAATGATGTGTACAAGTTTACTTTTGGTCCTTGATCTAACCTGACACAGAAAAAATTAACCAAAAGAAGAAAAAGAACTCATTCAAACATGCAAAGAACTAGAATAATAAATCATCTCATTTGACATTTAATTTAATCAACAATATATTTTTTTTAAAAGTTACCAGCAGAAGCATTGTACAGTTTTAATTGGCAGGAAATATATATACATATACAAGGGTTCTTCCTTTCTTGTACAAAAAAAAGTACAAGATAAATTTACAATTAAGAAAATTTATTGTTCGTGCTCCTTGTACTGAGCATGTGTCGGAACAATTCTCCAGAAATTTACCGTTTCTATCTTTGTTTTTTGTTTTTTCTTTTGCTCTCTCTTTTGTTTTGTAATAAATCAGATCAGGTGCATTAACTTTTGGCTTGTGTTTTTGTGAAAAGTTGTAGCTTGGTTTTGAATGGACATAATGGAGGAATTATTGAATACAAATTTTATGCAGGGTTATGTGAGCCTGGTTTTTCTGTGGCACTCAGATGTTTATATTTTTGTGTAACGAATTTCTCTCATGAGTTAGGACTTATGACATGTCGAATATCATTGCTAAGTTGGTAAGGGATATAAAATATGCACAAAATATTGGGTTTGAGAAAAATGTGAACGTATACATATATAACTAAAACTAGTATAAAGCAAAGTCAAAGAATTATATTTAACTCATTTCTATCACATCATTTAAAGAAAGAGGAAACATATAAAATAAAAAAATTATGTATAAAATGGAGTTATTTTTAATTTGTTTAAGACATATTTTCAGTAAAAAAAAAAAGAGTTGTTCTAAAAGACATACAAAAATACATGAATAATATTCTCCAATATATATATTTAGGTTAAAAAAAATAGGGAATCAATGCTCTCTGGCATATCATTCCCCTCAAACAATTGAAAAATACCTGAAGAACACAAAAGAATGACAAGAGGAGGATGCAAGTGTTACCTAGAGTCAGTAACAGCAGATCTGAGTTGAATTGTTAGATCAAATTTGTAGAATTCAAGGTGTGTGTGTAGACACTAGATACTACTTGCTTACACAGGAACATATCCGTATCTATCTTGCATTTATTTTTACCTTACTCTTTTTCCCAGAGATTTCATATGCATGGCCTATGATTTGATTGATCACGTAGTTGACTAGATACCATACCCCAATATTATATATGAATCCCTAATAAATGAGATTTATATTTATTTATTATCCGAGAATCTAATTCTGTCAAGTACTTTTTAAGTATTTAAAATTTGAGCAGCAGACAGTTTACTAATTAAGTTTTCTTAATTTCTTTTTAAATAACATTTTTTTGTGACTAAAATATATCATACAACATTTTTTTTCTAATTTGCAAAGCAAATGCTAATATAGTTCGTATATATGAGAGATTTTGTAATATAATCATTTAAAGAGAGATTTCTATATGACTTTGGCTAGGAGTAATCATTCAACAGGGGAAAAAAACATTTCAAAAATTAAATAGAACACAAAAGTTAGAAGAAAAAAAAAATAAAATGACACTATTTCCTTTTCTTCACAATGACATGGTTAGAATAAATTGAAGTCTTAAAGCATGAGAGAAATAATTCAAAACACAGCACCAATTTATAGTATGGGTTAAATTTTGAAGAAATTATCCAAATCACTTATAAATGGATCTCAATTCTCAAGGGTTGTTTTTGCACCAAAAAAAAAAAGGATCACAAATCCACAAAAATGAAAAAAAAAATAGGAATATATATATAGAAGCTGGGCTTAGGTCATAGATTGGGCCTCGGGAATAAGGTCTATGAACAGTACATATATATATATATCTGAGGTAGAATTAGATTGGAATTTCATTTCATTGTCATTTATTATTTGTGAGCAGCTTTTTATCTGAATTTTGAAAATATTTTGAAACGCATGGAATGATAAAAGAAGTACCATAGGAGAATATGTGTATTTAAGTTGAAATTTTTTTTATTGGTTAGGTATATAAATAAATAAAACAGATTAATTAAATGGATCGATCTTATAATTTAGAAAATAAATTACTCCAAAAATATGATAAATTTGGAACTTATATATAATGGCATTTTAAAGATGTATATGATTAGAGTAGTAACAATAATATAATGATGCAAAATACTCCGATTCTCTCTCTCTCTCTCTCTCTCTCTCTCTCTCTCTCTCTCTCTCTCTATCTATCTATCTATCTATCTATCTCTCTCTCTTTTCCCTCAATGCAACTAAATAAATCCTCCATATCTCATCTTACCCCTGGTAACAATTTTGTACTGGTACCCTGATGGATGCTAGCTACCAGTACAGTAGCAGCAGCAGTAGTAGGTGAAAATATATTATATATGTTCCAGCAGAGGATGAGGAGTTGTACACCACTTGCTCATCATGGTTGAAAGGAAAGAACTTGTTGTATATCGACAAGTACTATTCTAACATCACTAGTTTGACAAGCATCTCCTTAAACTAATTAATTCTAGCAATACATACAGTACCTCCAATCTGGGAATAATAAATTTCAATCTGCTGATCTTCCTAATAATTAAATAAAGGTGCTTAATAAATACTTGGACCCTTTTTTTCTATTAATTAATTAAGCCAGCTCTCCACTGACTCTATATATTCCTAGGTAGGTAGGTACCATACTAGTTTATACCACGTACCATCCATATATCATGTAAAAAACACCTAGAATAATAATAAAAACAAGCTTTTTGTATGGAAATTGGGAAAGTATATAGCATGATATGATACAAGTCAATTTGCACCCACTGTACCTGACAATTGAGCAGTGAATATATATACTTCGGTCATTGGATCACATCTCCTTTTTGGATATAAGATTCTGGTCAATTAAGAGGTGCCAGTTGTCCAGTACTAAAATGATATTATTACATATATTTGAAGCTTATTTGGTCAATATCCTGGTACATAATTAATTACTACAACTTTCATAAAGCATAATGAATGTCATTTTTCCCTTCATGAATTATATTAGTTTCCTTTGCCTTTTATTTTCCATCTTTATGTTACATAACATTTAGATAACTACTAAGAATCCAAAATAGGCTAAGAGGACCAATATTTATGTCTAGTTTGCTTTAATATGATGCGTCCACCAAGTAACTAGCTGAATAAATTATATTTGCTATACTATATATTGACATATTATTTTCTATATACTATTGACATATAAAAGTTAATTAATTAGTAATTACAAAGTCTTTTCTTTACTAACTTTTTTGTTGTGGATGAAGTGCCGGCTAAAATAGTTGACAATTTTAATGTTCATAATTAGTTATAGAATAAAGAGAGAAAATCATTAGATACATCATACATGCACATGATCTCAATCAAAATAACTCAAAATCACTTTTATTTTTATTTGTGCATATATATATATAGAAAAGGAGGATATAAAATATTCAATAATTTAATTAATTGTCATATTTTGGCATTGGATTATTTAAATATTATTAGAGTTCTCAAAATAAAAAATAAAAACATAGTGAAGCATAAAAAAATGAAGGCACTTAAATCTTTACAAAATAATATTAAAAAATTCTGGGTATCTGAAACACAAGAAGTTAAAAAAAAAAACTAGGATGCTAGCTATAGCTATTATAGCTGTGCCATTGCCAATTTGCCATGACATGCATCATGCATGCCATGCAGAATTTTACAGAATAGGAAAGAAAATCATAATTCCATAATCTAGTGCCAAAAGAAAGGTCCTTGTTTATCCTTAATTATCTTCGCTTCAATAATATAGGTTGAATTTCTTTTTTGTCAAAAAAGATAATTACTTCATAATGATTCTGATTTCATATGTGTCAGTTCTGCATGTAATTAATTTTGTTTAGTGGAAAGAATGAAAGATTAGTTGGACGCTTTTAAAATCATTTTGTAGCAGCGCCAGACTAAATAAACAGAGATATTTTGGTCAAACTTTTTGGACAAATAAATACTTTTGAATTATTTTCTATAAAAGGAAGGATATACTTGTTTGCTCAAATAGAGCATTTTATACTCTCTCTCTCTCTAGAAAATCTCTCTAACAATTCAACGGATAAATCCAATTGCCTCCTCAAACTCAAATTTTCAGAGAGAGAGATTGCTTAATTTAATGCACCTGCCTCTCTCTCTCTCTCTCTCTCTGATCCTGTTTGCATGATCCCTCAAATCTCTCTTTGTCTTTACCGATAACATTCCCAAGTCTCCCTCTCTTTCTCTTTCTCTCTCTAGTCTCTAGAGTCCAGATTTTGTCTCTTCTTTTCTTTCTTTGTTTGGAAATGCAGAAGCCTTAATTGCGCTCAGGAACCAAAAGAGCTAAATAAGCTAGCAAATACATACATGTAGTATGTATATTTTTTGTATCTTTTTTTTTAATGTCATGTATTTTCATAGTAGTCCCTGAATTTTTTGTATCTCTCAATCAGTTAGTATATATATTCTTTTGGTCTGAACTGTCAATGTTTCAATGGATAAACAGATGGAAAGCTATTTTGAGGATTAAAAATTTATGCAAAAAAGATCACACTTAAAAGTTGTTAACTCTTTGAGTAGAATTTTTTGCTCAATTTTTAATTTATATATGAAAGGTTATTTATTTATTTTTTTGATAAAACTTGCATGAGCATCAGGGACAAAAATTGAAATGATCATGTCGAAATATTCTTAGTTCAGAATGTATTTAGGCGAAATAAAATAAACTAGATTGTATTAATAATTAGATGGATGTAAATATTACTCTGTGTTTTATTCCAGTTAGTTAGTTGTGAGACTACATTTTATTATATTTACTTTTTTAATACTAGTTTAATCTTCTAGAGAGAGAAAAAAATCAAATTTTAGTCCTTAAACTATTTCAAAAGAATCAAATTAGTCCCTGATTTTTAATTGTAAAAAGTTGATCCTTTGGATTTTCTAAAGGAGCCAATTTGGTAAAAGAATTTTCCCTTGCAAAATATTAGTCCTTATATATTCTCAACAAAAGATAATTCTGCATTAAATATCTATAAAAAAATTACAAAAAAATAATAAATTAATCCTTTTGTTAGTTGGATATATTTTTTTCAAAAACAATTGTAAACGCTGACAATGAATTTTCTAAGACAAAGATCAACTTAGAAAATTATAAATACAAGAATTCAATGATTCTTTTTAATGAAATTTAAGAATAAAAAAATCTGAATCTATCAAAATAACCTGACAATGATGCTCAAACTGATAGGCTTTTATTGCATTTTTATAAGCCCATGGGCCTAAAGTTGGATCCAGCCCATTACAAAACCCTTCCAGCAATCAATTCCTTGCACACAAAAAAGAAAAAAAAAAAAAGGAAAAGAAGTGATAATACCACAAAGAAGAAAATAATCTATTGTTGTAATAAGCTAATCATTCGGTCTATATGTTTTTCCTTTTTTAGCTTTTTTTTTTTGTTCTGTGTGTGTGTGTGTGTTGTTTTGGAGGGGGGGGGGGGGGGGGGGGGGGGGGGCAATAGGGTTACTTTTTTTAGCTTTACATATTTGGTCAGCTTTTATTTTTATTTTTCTTTTTTACAATGGTGAAGGTGAGTTCCTTCAACTTAAAAACGCGTATTTGTGAGGATTTGATTATTATTTCCATACAAAAATTTTTTTTTCTGAAAAGTATGAAGGTTAGCTTTAAGAATTTATAACATTTATGAGAATTAAATTATTTATAATATTTTTATCTAAAATATATAAATCGTCATAATATTTTTTTTTAAAAAAAATTAATTGACTCCCTTCTCTTTAAATTAATTAAATCCATCCTCTACATTATGTTTTCTACATGCTAGCAGAATTGTAACCTTGTGAGATTGGGGATTGGAATACATATTACTTAAATTATTTTTTTTTTTGATAAAAGCAGATAAAAGTTCCGTCAATTTTCATTTCTTTTCGGAAGTTCAATGCAAAAATAACGAGAATAAATGATAAATTGTTCAGAAAAAAGTAAATCCATACGAACCCTCCATCCTTAATACCAAAGTCCCAAATCCTTTAAAACAGTAAATAAACTAGAACAGCTAATTCAAGTAACATTATAACATGAAAAGTAAACAAATTTTTAAACTGGATCAACCTGTACCACATTTTGCACCTCATTCAGTTCCACCAAAACAGTATCAGTGCGGTACAGATGCTTCAACTCACTAAAGATATTTATTTATAATGTTGTGCTCTCTAGTTTGAGGAGAAAAGAAAGAGAAGCAAAGAAAATAATGGGGTTAATTTTTTTTTGCAGTTTAAATCGGAGGAGAATGATTTTTGAAAAAAATAAATAGAAAAAATTTTCCCATTTCCCTCCATTCACCTCTTTTAACTTTCTGAAATCAGATTTGAGAGCAAAAAAGAAAACATTTTTTTCTCTCAATTCCCCTCTCTTCCTTTCCGTTAATCTCCTCTGAAGCACACCTTAAAAGAAAATTGAGACAAATGATTTTTAAAATATCAATTTAAGAATTGGAGCATTGCTTCCTTCAATGCTTGGGACAAGGCAAAATTGTGATGTACGGATGAGAATAAGCCGATTTTAATTCAATACTTGGGACATGTGCAAATGCAAGACGGGTTTTCGCAAAACTCAACAAATTAAATTTAAACCATAAATTAATTAAAGTCATCTCTTTTTTTTGGATTCGATAATATGCCAAAAAATTTTAAAAAAAATCACATCTAATACAATTCATTTGTGGTACTGGTAGTGCATCTATTTAATCCAGCAATGAGTCCAATATTTAAGATATCAGAACAAGAATAAGTGCATGGATCAGCATAAATAGGACAAATTCAAGCGTGAGAAAAAAAAATAAAATATCCAAATCTAATAATTTCTTTTTGCTTAATTCATGCACAAATCAAATGCATTACTAACCTCATCTCGAACATTTCTTATTATAAAACAAATATCAACATAATTTTTTCCATCACAAAACAACATTTTTATAACCATAAATATAACATAAAAATCAATATTACATAGAAATTCATGTCCAATTTTTTTTTCCACAATTCAACAAAAAAATTTTCCTCATCACAAATTAATAATCCAAATCTAATAATTTTTTTTGCTTAATCCATGCACAAATCAAATGCATTGCTAACTTCATATCGAACATTTCTCATTATAAAACAAAAATCAACATAATTTTTTTCATCACAAATCAACATTCTAATTTAATAATCTTATTTATGCACAATTCAAATGCCAATACCAACATCATATTGAACATTTCTTATGACTCATCACAATTTGACATAAAAAAATATTTTTTCATAATAATTTATTTTCATTTCAATAAATTAACAAATCAATAATTTAAACATATTTAACATTCAAATACCACTTTTAAAAATAACATTAAATATCTCAATTATTTATCACAAATTAAGAAAAACAACACAAATTTACAATAACATCGCGACAATATTTATATTAACCTAATGAACCAGATCATTAAATTAATTTATGTAATCTTCCATACCTCTTCTCGGGTGCTCAATAAACAGCAAGAAAGGCGTGTTGTCGGCTGCCACGTTCAAAAACCTTGAAACCGTTGTTGGAGAGGTAGAACCCAAAATAAGAGGCTAGGGGAGAAATGCAAAGCATGTAGAGGTGAGAGGGAGGGAGGAGAACTTGATGGAAGGTTTGATCTGAGGAGAGGGTGGGTATTTTGGAGGTGGTGGAGGGTTTAGGTTTTGAAAATCAGAGAGGCAGAGAGAAGAGGGAAAGGAAACAGTGGGGTAGGGAGAAGAGGAGGAAAAGAGAGAAATCAGAGGTGTATATTTCCGTAAAGCAAACTGAATTCTCAAAATTCGGTTAGCCTCTAATCGAGCGTTGACGAGATGGTTAGTCTCTAATCGGGTTTTGAGAATACGGCCTGCTCCCAACCGGACTTTCAAAACACGACCTACCTCTAAAGGTCAATATTTTAATATACCGTGGGCTAAGAGACCGGTCCATTTCTTGGCCGGATTTTCAAATTTTGATTTTCCCGACTTATAAGCATCTCAGTTTGGTTTTCAATTTTGTAATTCGAAGAATTTTTTTTTCCGACGGAAAAATCAGCCAAATTCTTGACATGCTCAATTTATGTATTCAATCAGTTAAACTTAACTCACTACAGCACCGACATTATATATTAACTGCTCTATCGCAAATCAATTGCAAAATCAAAATATTTTATCATTTACATAACTATTTTCCTGTAATAAGTGAAAATCAAAATGTTTTTGTAAGCAAAATTACAGTTAATTTCTAACCATACAAATACGAAGTTCATGTTCTCTGAAGTGAACAAAAATTACACATGATTACTGTAACATACAATGTAGTAGGCAGCATCAAGATTCATACGGAATACTTTATAAAAGAAATTTGTGCCCACTACAGGTGAAGTACTTCACCGGATGCCAACTCACAAACACATTTATATCAAATACTTCTCTTCAGAAGTTAGAACTATGTTGTTTTTAAACAATGTCCAATTAAAATTAGTTCTCTAATATCTTGCTCCAGAGTTTGAGGGAGAAGAGAAGGAAAATGAATAAATATGAGGGAAAATTAACTTGTTTACATTCTAATTTGAGAGTAAACAATTGTTAAAAATGTAAACTTGAGAGTAAACAATTGTTAAAAAAAAATGAATAGAAAAATTCTCCCCTCTCAACCTCCATTTATCTTTATTAACTTTCTAAATTAAAATTCGGGATCAAGGTGAAATATAATTTTTCCTGTCCCTCTCCATTAACCCTCATTGCAACGTACCCTAAATTCTATATCAGATTGATCTGAGCCGTTTATTTTAAATCACACGATCGAAATGGAATAGTAGTAGAGTCCTCGGCTCCTAGCGGATACAAGTTCCCTTCCCTCTACAAAGTACAACATCCGACCTGAAAGGAATCTGGGTGTCCATGTCAGCAACTCCAACTGTGTACTCCCCAAACCCTAACCCCGTCTCTAAACCCGACCATGACGGCTGGACCATCGTCGACCGTTCTCGCCGCCGCAACCGCTTGCGTTCCACCACCGGCGATCGCCGCCTCTCCCAAATCCAAACCGTGATCTCAGATCCTTCCCCGTTGGATCCGACGCCATGGACACCTATGGATCCGATAGTCGATCGTGGCAAATCGGTTTCCATCCTCCGCAAGATCGAATCCACGATCGATCGACTTGAGAAATCGAAGTTCTATAACCGATTCGTTTCTCGATTAAATTGTTCGGAAATTCGGGACGGGATCAGTAAAATTCGGGTTTCGGAATCGGGTTTGGATTTACAACCAATCCGTTTGGTGGCTTATGGTATTGGCAGTATTGAGTCGTACCCTGCTCCGAGGCTCCAATTGGCGCTGATCACATTGCTAAGACGCCAGCTTGGCGCTGATGTGGCGTCAGCTGAGATCTTCGATCCCGTCCTCTCAGCAACTGAGTGCCATGTGGTAGAGCAGTTGGGGTTCAAGGTGGTGCCTACTAATGAGCATGGCTGTAGAAAGGTGAGGCAATGTAGATTTGTGACAATGTAGGTTGTATAATTTGATAAATAAGTAGGATTCTGGTATGATGTTTAATGTCTGAAACCGATAGTTGGTACCGACCTTGATTAGTTTCCTTAGATATCTTGCAGACAGTTGTGAAATACTATGCGCTAAAGCAATTTAAAAGATCCCAATTGTACAAAAATGACTAAAAACACCTAAAAAATATGTAACATGTACTAAGATGTTGACAATTTCAGTTCCATTGTAGAGGCCAGTATCTTGGTTCTATCAAGTCAAGGTGCATGAAGCCTGTCTATGATTTGATTGTGAAAATCCGTTAATCATTTCTTATGGTACAGTGTCATCATCTTTTAAATTTCAAATGTAACACCCATATTATAGGTGACACCTGAAACACCTACATTATTCTTCATGCCGCACTGTGAAGCCATCCTATACGACTCTCTTCTCAGGACCAATTGGCAGCCGTTGAATCTGAGAAGAATGGCTTTGTTTGGCAACAGCTTTACAAAATATGCGGAGTATGTGTCAGAGGCTGGTGGATCCATCGGGTCTGTCAAAATACAGGAGGTTGCGAGATGCATGCTTGAATCAACAAAATTTGTGAGGGAAGTAGGGGTAGAGTGGGAATTTGGTGAGGAGGAGACTGGTTTGGAGCTTTTCCAGGCATTTCATGATACCAGTTGGCATTTCTTTGATGTGGATGATAGGACTGATTTGTAGACCTAACAAATCGAGCGGGTCGGATAAAGTCAAATTTAGATCACTTTCAGATTCAGATAAGTATTGGACTCGGATTATTTCGGATTGATTAATTTCGGGTTCGCTCAGGTCAAATTTTGCCAGGTCTACTGATTTGGTTAAGGTAAATGGTTGAAGTGGTAGGATTGAGTTATTTTTTATTTATTTTTTCTTTTAACATAAAGGGAAAATATGCGCAGCCCTTGTGGGCTCAATGTGATGTAAAATTACCTACTATTAAAAAAATTTGTGAGCTGCCTGAAAGGTTTAACATTCTGTTTATTTGTTCGGCTGCCTGTGTTGGGGTTTTCCGCAATTGGTGTTTATTTATCTTTTTTATTCTATCATCCGTTTCACTTTTTTTGCTAGCTCAAGACCTTACATAGTATAATAGTGTGTAAATAGTGCTTGAGTGACTCTCATGGATATTACTTTTGAAGGATCTATCTGAACTTTTACTGCACTAATTGACATAATATTTTTAACTACACGCAAGCTTTTGCGATCACAACCTGTTTTTACTGTCAAAATTTTATTTTGCTTTTCAAACTTTAGTTTTGAAAAGATTTATGCATGTTCTTTTAAGGATCTTGGACTGTAGAAAGATGAAACTAATGTGATTTTCCACTCGTTCTTCTCCTTTCCAACCCATCCTAAACTAGATTCTCTAAAGACTGAATTTGTTTCTTGTTCTTTGAGGTCAATGCTAAAATATTGATAGTTCTTTTATTTAAAAAAAAAATACTATAATATGCATTTTAGACCGCAGGATGAGAAAAATGTGTTTGTAACGTATAGACTGGCAATATATAACATATGTCAAGATTGACTTAAACACTCAATTCACATGTATTTTGTATAAATTTTGTTATATCCTTTATACTCTAATTATGTCGTTGTTCTTATTATTGTCGTCATCATTAATTTTTCAATAGTCAATACTACTAGAGAGAAGAAATGATTAATACAAAATGGAGGAAGAAGATGAATTATATCTTTTTTTTTTTGGGGAGAACTTTTTTCCTTTTAAGATATGAATAAAATCTTCTAACTTTTAAACATCTTTTACTTTTATTTTACTTGTATCCATGCCTTATTCTGAAATACATGTGAGACGCCAAAAACCTTTTGATAAACAAACAAAACATTTAAACCATTCCAAATTTAATATCGCGTCTCTTCAGCAACAATAGTTACCAAATGATTTCACCAGAAAGAAATAAAGAAGAAAGTAGCATTTATGATTTCCAAACAAAAGAAATGAGAACTTTGTCATGTGAATACTAAATAGATTTCACTAGAAAGGAATAAAGAATAAAAAATAGCGTTTATTATTTTCACACTCATGTCAAATTTGGCTGAATTACCACATCCCACAGATTCCCGCGCAAAACTCTCACATCCTCAATCCACGCATTATTCTGTCATGCAAATATTTGAATCCGATATGCGCTAAGAAGCGAGGACCCGTTATGATAACGGGTCAAATCGTTTTCGATGGGGCCCGACGGACCTCCTCCATTCTCTCTTCTCCCCCCGTCTTCTCTCCTCCTCCTTTCCGCTCTTTTTCCACTTTAGTCCCCGTCTTTTTCACAAATTACGGGCTAATCAACCCACGCTCTTTCTCTCTCTTTCTTCTCCTCCTCACCCTTTTTATCTCACTTGACACCTCCTCCCACGCCCCCCTACGGCCCCATCTGACGCTCCACAATCGTCCACGTCGCCATCTTCTTCTTCCTATATAAATTCCAACTGTCTCCTCTCCTTCTAGGGTTTCCTCCAAGCCCCAATTGTCGATCCCATCGCTTTCTCTACCTCTTCCTTTACCAAATTCTCGCCGACCAATCTATAACATCTCTCGACCACTTCTCTTTCTCATGCAAACTATCCTCTGATCCTATTCCCCACTGAAATTTTGAGTTTCTCCATGGCGATCGTGAAGATTGGCAACCCGTTTAGGGGCTCTCCATCAAGTCACCAGATGTATGAAGAAGAAGATGAGAATGAAGCACAAACCACATCTGGATCGTCGGATTCAGCTGAGACCGAGACTTCAGCCTCCATCTCTGGTTCGTCCGGGTCTGAATCAGACTCGGCAATGGGTTCTGACGAGCCAGACCTAGACCTGACTGGGCCTGTTGAGCCTGGTACGGATTTGTGCCAAGTCAGGGACCAGACATGTACTCTACCCACTGAGCTCTATGATTTAAAGGATTTATCAGAGATTTTGTCGGTCGAGACATGGAATAATTGCCTCGGTGAAGAAGAAAGACTTGCTCTCTCAGGTTTATTGCCTGACATGGACCATGAGACCTATGTAAACACCTTGTCGGATCTATTTGAAGGTAATGTAATGGCTATTTTGATCTTTGTAAGCCTTACTTTGTTATAGAGATATTATCTGTACCAAATGGTTTGTGCAGTATTGGGAAAACAAACAGATATTGCAAGTTTTTTTTTTCCTTTTTGTGTGAATCATTTGTAAAGTGAGCTCTGTAGTTTTAGTAATATAACTTTTTTTTAATTTGGCTATTTTTATGATTTATATGTAAACCTGGCTGATGAAATGTACCGATCATATCCTCTTAGTCAAGTTAGAGTGAAATATAACTTATTTAAAATTGGCTATGTATATGATTTCTTTGTAAACTTGGCTGATAGCATGTACCAATCAAGTTCTCTGATTGCATGTTTTCCCTGTTTGTATCACCACTGGCTAGTACCAATTATTATTTGTTTGCTAAGAGTATCAGGAAGAATTTTAATAATTGTCTAGAATTTAATGTTTCTTTGAAAAGTTTATTTTAGATAAATTTACTAATTTATGTTTTAGGTAAAAACTTCCACTTTGGGAGCCCAATGGCTACATTATTTACCCAGTTAAAGGGTGGCCTCTGTGACCCACGAATTGTACTGTACCGGCGCGGGCTGAAATTTTTACAGAAGAGAAAATACTACCACAACATCCAAAATTACCATAATTCCATGCTTGGTTCTTTAGTGGAGATGAAAGATGCCTGGGAGAGTTGCAAGGGTTACACTGTACAAGAGAAATTACGGCTTCTGGATGTGATAAAAACTCAGAAGTCTCTGGCGAATGATGAGAATGACAAGAGTGAGTTTGAATCTGAAACTGACTCACAGGAATTTGAAATTTATCTTAAGAAGAAGGATAAGAATAGATATGGAAAAAGTGTTGTACCGGAGCCACCGAAAACAAAAGTGAGGGTAAAGGGTTACAGTGGTAATTTTGGGAATACACCGTACGATAACCATGGCAAAAAGCCAGGTGTGAATCAGGCTGTAACAGTAGCTGCATTCGGACCCCGCTCGTCACAGAATTCCAGAAAGGGGAAACATTTTGAGGAAAGGCAAGATGTGGTTTACCCAATGCATCGGGGTAAAATAACACAAGCTGCACCTCCGGATCCTCGGTCAAAGGTCAAAAGTCTGTACAAGAATAACATCAAGGAGATGCAGTCTAATCGAAAGGGGAAAACATATAATCACAATGAGGAGACTGAATCTGATTCGTCGGAGCAACTCGTGGGAAGTGAAGAAGCTCGCAAGTTGAATTATGGCAGTACCAAAAAGGCCCAAGAAGTGACTTTGCCAATTAAGAGAGAATATAGTGAAATTTCACGAGAAGTAGAGCCCTTCTCCGCAAAAGCCAAAAAGAAGAGCAAAGCAAGTGAGTCGAATTATGGAGAAGAGGAGGTGCAGTTGGTTAAGAGGGTTTATATACCTGTTAATAAGGACAAGGTAAAGCTACCACCAGTTGAGAGTTATACTCTTGAGAGGAAGCGCAAACCGACAGCAGACCCTGCTTGTATTTCACAACAGGTGAACTGTGATACTAAGGCCAGTTTGAGTAAAATAAGGGATGATTTGAGTAAGAGTACTAAGCTAGCAAATAATGAGGTGCTTATATGTCAATCAGCTCCCGGCTATGGCGAGAACATGGTGCCTGCCCCACCTCTTTCTAGTTGCTCCAAAAAAGCAAAAGGGAAGGTAAATGTTGTGAACAATATTAGCACTAACAATTCAATGCAGATGGAAAAGCAGGTTAGCTCATTGAGCGTGCAATCGGCTCCTAATCAGCTTCCCAGGGATACCAACATGACAAAGAAGAAGGGGAAAAAGAAACCTGATCCAGTACGAGAAGTTGTACCTGTTATCCCTCCAGAACCTGTCTTATCAGAAAAGAGTTTACCAGATCCGGAGCCAGAACCTGAAAAACCAGTAAAGAAACCATCCGTTTTAATCACCCCTACGATTCATACCGGTTTCTCCTTCTCTATCATTCACCTCCTCTCAGCTGTGAGAAAAGCCATGATTTCACCTGCAGAAGAAGATGGTACTGGTACCAGCATGGGCTTGAATTCGAAAGAAGAACACTTACCTTCTCTTACAGTGCAGGATATAGTCGACCGGGTTAAATTAAATCCAGGAGATCCTTTTATCCTTGAGACCCAAGAGCCACTACAGGATCTGGTGAGAGGTGTCTTGAAAATACTTTCTTCCAAAACTGCACCTCTTGGGGCAAAGGGTTGGAAGCAGCTCGTGTCGTATGAAAAATCAAACAAGACCTGGACTTGGGTGGGGCCTGTGAACCCAGCCACCTCAGACAATGACCCGGTTGAAGAGGACACCTCATCTGATGGCTGGGGCATACCCCACAAAATGCTGGTCAAACTTGTAGATGCATTTGCAAACTGGTTGAAAAGTGGACAAGATACTCTTCAACAGATTGGTTCCCTCCCAGCCCCACCGGCCTCACTGCTATCCTGTCCGGATGAAAAGGAGAGGTTCAAGGACCTTCGTGCGCAAAAAAGCCTAAGTACAATTAGCCTCAGTTCTGATGAGGTCAGAGCTTATTTCCGCAAAGAGGAGGTTTTGAGATACTCTATACCAGATAGAGCCTTCTCTTACACAACAGCAGATGGTAAAAAGTCGACGGTAGCACCACTCAGGAGAGGTGGTGGTAAGCCTACCTCAAAGGCGCGGGACCACTTCATGTTGAAACCAGACCGACCACCCCATGTCACAATTCTGTGCCTTGTCAGGGATGCAGCTGCAAGGTTGCCTGGTAGCATCGGAACTAGGGCTGATGTGTGCACCTTATTGCGAGACTCACAGTACATAGTGGAAGATGTGTCAGATGCACAGGTAAACCAGGTTGTTAGTGGGGCCCTTGACCGGCTGCACTACGAGCGGGACCCCTGCGTGCAATTCGATGCAGATAGGAAGTTGTGGGTTTATTTGCATAGAGATAGGGACGAAGAGGATTTCGAAGATGATGGCACATCCTCGACAAAGAAATGGAAGAGACCGAGAAAGGATGGAACAGATGGCGATGCAGGTGCTGTTGTTGGTGGATCTTGTTTGGATCCAGATGCCAACAGTGATGCAGGAACAGGAACTGCGACAAGTGCAGGTGCGAGTGTGAGTGTAAGCATGTCTACAAATCTGCCTGTTGAGAAGGTCGAGAAGGTCGAGAAGGTGGAAAAGGTCGAGAAGAAGGTGGAGAGTGTTTGTGAAAATGTGCCCCTGGCCAGTAAATCTTCTGCCGGAGGTCTGGCATCTACCACAAGTCTGACAGCTGGTAAAGGTTTTGGTGTCACTACAGGTTTCGGCACAAGTACAGGTCTGGGTAGTGGTGCGAAGATGTTGTGTCGTGAGAATTCGACAAATGATGATTTTGATGATGAGGATGCTGGGAAAGAGAGGCTTTTTGGCACAATCTTGATGTGATTTATGGATAAAGAGTATTTTTCTCATTTTGCTTGGAGGCTGGTTCTACCTGAGCATCAAGCTATAGGTAATTAGCACTATCATTGTAACAATAAAAAAACTTTTTAACTTATTTGGTGAACTGAGGTTTGTGAATTCTGACGTGGTGCTTGATGTTCAACTCCGTGCAGAGTCAGAATAACCGGCATGTACCATTCTTCTGTGTATAGATGTGACGGTCCATTGGCCTCTTTTACACACTTTTGTAGCTGCAGTATTTGTAAATTCTTCTGTAGTGTAGTGAGATATTGCACATTTTTTGGATTCCCAAAATGTGCACCCAGCTAATTAGTAAAGATGCTTAATTTTGTGTTGGAGATTAGATCCCTTGTATCATTTCTCTTTTAACCCTCCTTACTCCTTAGCTATTTGTTTGTATATAGAAATTGCCATTTAGTTATCTGATTTAGTTTACAGTTATGTGGCAATCTGCCTGTTGTCCTGATATTTACCTGTGTTGTGTTGTATGGCTTCTCTTTGCTCTTGTTTACATTGCAGTGTTTATTTTCAAGAGAGAAGAACTCTCTTTTTATTTTTATGGTACATCCCGAATGTATTCTGCTCTTAAATGAGACTTGCAAACTAAAAGAAGATTGGTTTAATATCCTTTAAATGTTACTGCATGTTCATCCCAAAAAAAAAATGCAACTACTGAGTATAAAGATGATCAGTAGATAGTCCAGGCTTCATAAGAGATGGTTTTCGGTTGTGTCTGAAAGGTGTACTAGCCAGTTAGCTTAAACATTAAATTATAACCACAAAATGATTAACTATGACTTAATGAGATTTTTAAATCTTATATTATTTACAAAGCTCATCAATTATAACATCATTTAATTGTTAACTAGTTAATTAAAGGATCGATTCTATTGATAGTCTGATACCAAGAAACTGAACTAAGAAGTTACAGACTTCATTGTATCATATGCGTAGCTGAGGAATGCAATTTTAAATAACATTAACACTTGGGACTTCACTAAACCAGAATAATTAGCTGACGGCCTAAATTGGATTTTTCTCAAAACATATAATCAACTTTAATTTATTGTACTGACAAAGCAAATCAACCAAGTAATCTGCACAACTCTAGCCAATACATCACTTGGTACAACTTATGTAATGAAACACGTAGAATAAAGATGAAGAAACGATGCACGGAGATGAACAAATTAATGCATCAACCTGGGAATCTCCTGCCATTTCAGCACAATTGCACAGCCGAATAGTACACATCATTTTAAATATCCCTTTTTTTTTTACCTTCGAGTTTTTTGACAAAACGGGCATTAACTGTTATTATAAGTTTCATATTATTTAGAGAAGTGCCTTATACAAGGTTGGTTGTTTCAGTAACTCGGTTCCACCTTTTTCATCGTTTAACATATAAGGAATGTCGCACCATACATGGATGGGAGTGTATCTTTTGCGAGAGAAAATTCAAAGACGAAAATGAACGAAGTTGTGTAACTTTTGGGCTATGCAATTGATTGTGTATTGCGATCTAATATCTACTTACTCACAACTTTTGGGCTATGTAATGGTGTATTGTCCATGTCTTTTATTTTATAGGTGGGGATCGCCTCACAACTAACAACCAATTTTCAAAAAAAATTGAGATATCTTTTTTAAAATCCTTAAAAAATAGAAAAATATTTATAGATATATCATTTTAACTTATAAATTATTTGTATTTCAATTCTCATGTAATTTAAAAATCATTTAATATTCCATAAAAAATCATTAAATTTAAACCGCTACAGTTTAATGTAATTTTGATTGTTTTTTTATATAGTATCAAAATGACATTTTTTTCATTGCATGAAATTTGAAACAATCAATCTATATGTTTAAAATATGTCTATAATTTTTTTTTATTTTTAATATTTTTTAAATTTATTTGAAAAATTATTCTCGAGATTGTTAAGTTGATAGTTACTGATGATCCACACCTTTATTTTATTTATTCAATTTGTAAATGAAAAGGACCCAACAAGGTCGAACATCTCACATTGAGGTGTAATATGTAAGAACTTGACATTGCTTACATGTCCTAATGTTTTACCATCCAGTAATGAGGATATTAAACAAAAGAGTGATAATTTATCTAAAAAGGACTGATAATTATACCCCTTAACCATATCCTTTATATGCATCCCAATATATTTATATTTTCTCAAAAAATATTTATATTTAATGATAAAAATATTTATATCTTTGCTGGATTAAAAATTATACAAACTACATTTTACTTGTGCAACAAAACTTTAAGTTTCAATTTTTCTATAATCGTTTAGGAACGAAAAAATAATAAATACTTTCTATATTAACTATAAACACTTACAACTATAAATATAAATAAATTATATGTTTAATATAGATATTTTTGAAGTGTAAATAAGAGATGCAAAACATGAGGTGCAAAAATAATTTCTCTAAACAGAAAAAGGACATAGTATTAATTCAAGTATACATATAATAGCTCAAGCTTTATATATGGATATCTGTAATACCGCATAAGATATTCTCATACAACTAACAAAAGCCAATTCTAGACAAATATTAGGCCAGATGTGCTATAACAATAATAACAATAATAATAATTAAAATAACATAATGACTATAATACCCACAAAACAAATATAAATGAAGAAAATAACTATAAACAACCTTACAAATCACTAAAACACTAAACAGCGCACATTTCTCCTGTACATTCTTTGTAGCATAATACGTTGATATATAACCTCAAAATATTTAATGTTCAACCTCCACTTTAGTTCTTTGCTGTAAGCGGAACCCGTGGATCCCTCATAGATTGTGAAGGTGACTCATATGACCCACCCGAAAGATGCTTTACATCACCATTGGCTTGTTTTGAAGTTGACTTCCCTTCCCAAAACGATTTTAACAAATCTTCAAAATCAGGGGTTCTCAATTCCTCAATGTACTCTGCACTAGGTAAGTTGATTTCTCGTTTTCTTGGTGTAGAACAAGAGGGCTCATCCACCTAGTACGTGTAATGTAAAAACAGGAATCAGAAAATTTTTCTTTTTTCCCTAGAAAAAAAAAATGTATACAGCACATTAGAAAATGTGCGTACCAGATAATCCTCATCAAGGCACTTGCTGGTATTTTCAGTAATCTCTACGACCTTAACATAGTGGCCGCTTCTCAATTCCATTATGCCATCATGGCATGGCCCCAGAATTGCATTCATGTTTTGGCAGGCATCATGATCCAGTTTTAGTGAACCTGGCAAAATTAAGTGTTATATCTTCAGATCAGAAAATAAACAGCACAACACAATGAGATTTACACCTTCCTCTAGTGTAAATCAATGAATTATAAAGGATACTACACCTTTGTCCCTAAAAATTTCATTTGAAATGAGCATTTTTTTTTCCAAAAAAACAAAGAAGATAGGCCACCAACTTATTCTTTTGAATATAAGTTTTGTTGGCATTTTCCGACTGCCTTTCTAATGGAAAATGAGCAGGGATCCCCGAATTGTTTCAAGTTTGAAGGTTTAGGACCCTTTGCATCATTACTAATAAAATTAATCAGAAAGAAAAGTGTTCTTACTATTGATGGAAGAAAGGAGGTCATCATTTGCTAAATCCACATCTTGAAGTGTTCTTGTAGCAGCTGAAGATAACTGAGTGCGTACCAATTGGTTCGCTTCCACTCCCCTCCTTTAAAATATAAAATTGTGGTTAGTTCACACAGATACCTAAAATTTCAAGTGCTTTTTTCTTCTCGTTTGTCCATATTTTCAGGAAACCTCGTGAAACCTAGCAATTATGGAAAGCTGATAATCAATGTACGAGCAAACTGTGAGAACTACTGAAGGACCATGCTATCTTTAGTTCTAGAACCTAAAATAATATCATACTACTTGGGTGATAATTAAATGAGATGCTTCCGTGCAAGCTATTGGAGCGGTTTGTCTGTCTGGAGAAAAAAGAGTTGCATGTTAAAATAGGTGTTCAACACTTCCAGACAACTCTGGATGTACTTTTTGCGGTAAGGAGATATGGATACATAGTTTTTTGCAATGATATACTGTAATGAACTAATCAGATATCAATTCTTGAATTACACAATTAAATGCCGGCAAAATGAAAATAATAGATGAACTACCTGACAATAGAATCAACAGAATCCACATTTTCTTTTCCAAGGCTAAGTAAAGAATTGTGAGCATTTCTCCATTGTTGGGACCCCAAGCTTGTTTTTTCCTTGCTACACAGTTTTTAAATAAATTACAACAATAAACATAAAGTAAATTGCAAAAAAGGTCTATGAACAATTACATGTTCCCATCTAGAACTTAATATAGTCGTTGTTTAGTCCTTAGAAACTACCTTTTGTATTTATTTACTTCTACCCCCATCACACAAATGCCTGTTGCTTTAATCAAATCTTAAAGAGGAAACATTTTTCTGATATATCAATTTGATTAGAATAAAATCCTATTTTCCGTAAAACATTATCAAGGTCAAAGGATTTCCTTTAAGCAAATAGAAGGTTTTCCAAATACTACTTTAGCCATATAAGTCACTCTAAGAAATAAAATCAGTACCATTCTTGGAAGCCATTATCAAGAGAGCTTCGGCCAGCTTCAACAGAGGCAGTATTCTCTACATAGTTTTTCTCAGCTTCCTGCATGTACACTGCCCACTCTTGTTTTGCAGAGGAAGTAAAGCTACGTGTAGTTGAGATTTCCTTTTGGAGATTACCAGTTCTTTCTGCTGCACTTGTCCTGAGGCCATCAATTGCTGTTTGCACCTAGAAAGCAGATGCCAGAAACAATGACGTTCAAGTGCTAGATTTAATTTCGAATAGGATAGATAAAGATATTTTCATTTCGCAGATAATGAATTTTACTTTTTTAACTAATTAGGAAATAAGGAAAATGTACAAAACAATACCAGACTTGTAGTTAAGTTTCATAATAACAACACTAACAATAACAACAAACTTAAAGAAGACAAACTGATCTAGATAAAGAGAAATTTGGATGTACCAATTGTTTTTTCCTAGCACTTGAGTTTGCAAGCATTTCAGCTACTTTCTCCAACAGTTCTCTCTCTTCATTGGCCGCACATTCCTACCCGATCAAAATTAAAACAGAATTGGAAGGAAAATGTCAAAACATGTTTACTTTAATTACTTGGTAGCATATATGAAACAAAAGATGAGTTACCTCAAACTTCTTCTCGAGCTCAAGGAGTTGGTTATTCTGCACTGCTCGTGACTGATCCAATATACTGCTGAGGTTCGATGCATGAACATCTAATGAATCAAAGAAACTTGATGTGATACTGGAAATACCTCTTGTTGCCTCTACTGCCCTAAGATACCCCTGTTACATAGAAAAGAATGAAACTATTACACTATTTGTGCAATTGAATCAGAATACTTTATGATAAAAAAATTGTTTTATCAAAATTGAAAGAATTAGGATTTCCCATGATATGCATAAATTAAATACAATCAAGGAAAATTAGAACATGTTTGGCAAAGAAAAGTTCCTGACCTGGCGTTGCTTTTCAGCAAATTGTGCAAGCCTTTCGTCTTGTTTTGAAAGACTGCTCTGAAGCTCATTGAGTAATTGATCCGCCTCTGTTGCAAATCCCTTAAAGCACTGTCAAAGAAAAAAGGCCAGAAATCTAACTAAGCCACTGCAAAAACTTCACATATACCCTGGCAAATTGTCAAAATATCATCCATAAATAGCCCCTGCAGAAAAAAAAGTGTGCATATCTGGCCTTAAAACCTCGGAATGATCACATAGACCCCCTAAAAATTAAACGACTGACGTCGTATGCACTCTTTCCTTCCTTATTGGCACCAAGATATTCCTACATACCTCATTGTTTACCCCCACACAAATGAGGAAGAAAACGGGTGTCTTGAGAAATTAGGAAATAGGGCCATATAAGAATTTATTGTTGTCACAGCAAAATTGATATGCTAATGTTACCAAGGTGGTACAATAATTTTCTGTAATAAAGAGAGAATTACTTACCGTTTCAAGAGATTCTGAATGTGACTTCACTTGAGAATTCAAATTTTCGAATGTCGATCTCGAATTTATTTCGAGTTCACCTGCTAGATCATCTAACGACCCAATTCCTGAACCATACATTTTCTTTAGCTTAGCAACTCTTTCCCTTAGTCCTTCAGCGGCCTGATTAAAGACAATGCAAATGAATATATAAACAAATATCAAATAAAATTAATAAATGACATAGTAAATCAGTATTATGTTTCTAGAATGTACTGGCAATTAGTATATAAAATTGTTGGTTCCATACACTTATAGCAATTAATATTGGATCATACTTACCATTCAAGTATGTTTTCCTTAAAGAACAAAAATATATCATGTGTTCTCTACCTACTTAGAAAGTATCTCACCCACGAACATGGGAAAAGTTGCATTTACCTCTCCTTCCCAACTTTTTGACAAATTGCCCCCACTTTTACTTCCTAGTTTATGCACAAATAAATCAAGGGAGGTTGGTAGGGACAACTGTTTGGAGTAAATTAAGAGGGAAATATATGGGATACATTTCTTGCTTTCAGAGGGTGCATGTAATACAATCCGATAAACATTTTTCAGGCATAGCAGATTTAACCTTACTATTTCTGGCTTTGTTTAAAAATTGAGAATGCAAGAAGAATACCTCCGATTTTGAAGAAACAAACAATTGCATGTCTGATTCCAATTCCTGAAGCTGGCTCTCCTGTTGTAAAACTGAAGCAGAAACAGTGCTGTGCAATAATTCCAGCTGATCTGTTAATTCTGACTGGAATTTCTGTACCAGTACTTTGTTCCCCTCCTCTACCTTGTCTTTTCTCTCTGTTCAAAAAGAAAATTATTGGAAAGGAGCAAGGCAAGATTAGTCCTTTTTGACTCACCATATTACCTCCCCAGGTCTGGAGCATGTTTTTGGTACAGTGCACCTATATTATCCACCATAAAAGTCCTTTATCTCATATGTTTAGCTTTGGTGGTGCTTAAATTTTCACTTTTCCATAAAAAAAAAAGTCGTCTGCTTAATTACTACAGTAGAAAAACGAACAAAAGAAAATTGCTGTGTATGCCAAAGAGAAAATAATAATTATAAGGTAGCAAGTGGTACTGGACAATAAGCCGTAACAGTGCAATGTTAGCAGCTGGTATGATAAACTATGGGCCAAGTACCTATTTTGGAAAAGAGGCCTGAGATGTCAGAAGCAGCACATTCGAGCTCAGTTCTGAGTTGGTATGCACGCTCAACAAGTGCTTTCTCTGCAGATGATAGAAGTATTTCAAATTTTGGTTCTTCACAATCACTATTAAACTTGTTATGATTTAATTAACTATTAGGTTTGTTACAGGCAAACAATTGCAAGAAAGAAAAAAAAGGTAAAAAAAGAAAGACGAAGAAGTTGGAGTTCCTGGTGGATCTGTAATGCCAAATCACTGTTGAATTTTCTTATCTATATAAAATTTAATTAACTATTAAGTTTGTTGGATAGAGAATTCTCAGTCCGACCCTTCCAGTAAAAAGCAAGAGTATCATGAAAAATTCAAATAACAAAACTATGGAACTTCAGTAAATTTTTAAAAGCAATTAAGGACCTGATTTCAGGAGATTAGAAATCAAAAATTCCTTCTCCTTTATGGTACATTTTGCTTGCTTGTATCTCTCTTCTAGGTCAAGTAGTGCATCCTTGGTATCCCCCAATTCTTTCTGAAAAGTTTTCAAGAAAAGTAATTAGTTTTAAAAATATTTTATCTTTGAAAAATATATACTAGACAACCTGCAAAGCAAGGGTTACCTGGGTCTTTTCAAGTTTTTCACTCAATTCTTCGCTTAATTTTTGTTGAGAATCGTAGAGTTCTTGAATCCCTATCAATTGCTGTAACAACTAATAAAGTTAGTTCGCATACAAAGTACAAACAATTCCACAATAATGCTGGTTGGTACAGTCAAGATCTATCATACTTCCTAAGAATGAGAAAAAGAAGCACCTTTTCTTTTGTATCCATATCAAGCTCTAGTTTCTCAATTTTCTCTGTCATGGCCTGGGGGAAAAAGGAAGTAACATACAAGAAAAGCCATAAGATTTTGTCAGTAGTTATTTTACTCTGAAAACATCCTATATTTTATTCAATGGAGCTACAAAAACCTTCTTCTCTGCTTCCTCTTGTAAGTACCGATCCCGAGGTATGTATATCCCGTTCTTCTCTCTTGCCGCAAATACCTCTGGAGAGGGAAAGAGGGAGACAAATAGAGAGAGATAGCATTATTTTTTAAATATCAGAAAACACACCTAATTGCACAAAAAAGAGAGGATTAAATGGCAAAACCTTGCTTAAGCCGGTCAATTTCATAGTACAAATCTTTTATCATAGCTGATTTCATCATCTTCTGATTAATCTACAGCACCATAAGAGAGATAAAATTAAACAAAGTAACAGAAAGAGTATTTATTTTCTCAAAAAAAAAAAGAGAGAGAGAGTATTTAGCAAATTCCAAATTTAATGAAACACTAACCTCAGGTCTGTTTTTGATATTTTTGGCACGATGCGCATAATCAAGTGTGCTCAGAGTCTCTTCTAAACAATGAACGGACGGAGAAATAGTTGCAATAATGCAAGTCTTTGTTTTCCCTCCTAAAGAATCCCTTAGCAATCTAGTCAATTTGCTTTCTCTGAAAACATGTGAAAAAAGTATTGAGTAATTCAAAGGCTAAATTATAGAAAATAAAAAACAAGATTAAAAAAAGTAGCAAGGGTTACCTATATGGGACGTGGCCAGAATGCTCAACAAGAGCATTGATTACACGCCCAAGTGTAAGCAAGCTTTTGTTTATCTCTCCAGCCTCTCTAGCTCTTCCCTGGAAATTATTTATAATTTGTTTTTATTACCATATTTTTTGCTACTACAATACCACTAAGGTGAGCTTACTATGTTATTTGCATTAATTTTTCTACCGAAGGTGGAGTTAAGAGGTATGTCTTCTGTAAAACCCAAATAGTGGCTAGATATGTAGCTTATATAGTTTCTTTCTTGCATTGGAGGTGCATTTAGAAGGTATTTAGTATGGTATAAATATCAATACCATACTACATGTAAGGAACAAGAAGAACCAGACCCTTGCCAGTAAGAACTTCTTAAGCGATTTTTTTCCTATCTATGAATTAATTTGGATTCTATTATATATTTTTCTCGTTTCATGTAAATAATGGATCTTGATCATTTGCTGCCAAATTCTAACACCAAGAAAATTACAGTAGAAAAGAAAGCACAACATATATGATATATGTAAGCACTCACATCTCTAGCTCCAGATCTAGAAATATTCTCTGATCCTGCCAGATCTACCAGATTAAGCTTCCCAATCTTAATCATCTCCTCTCCTTCATGTGTCAGTTCTTTTATATGAATAGTAATCGAGAAAATCGAGTGGGACCTACTGCTTTGTTTATTTAACAAAGTCTCAGCTGTCCGTCTCTTTGCCGAACCCTTATCCAATATCTTGTAAATCTCACTAGCAGTATAAACAATTTCCTCTTCTAGCCCTCTGACAAAGACACCTCCCTTTCCATCCTCCATCAAGGCTATGGGCTTTTTTGTCTTTTCATCTGGTGTCGTGAATTTCTGCTCTTCAGGAGCTAAAAGGTCGGTTATTTCCTCATTGTATAACTCAAGGAATGTTACTTTCATGCTGTATTCAGCACACTGGGCTTCTAGAATGTCAAAGATCAGTCTGACAGCTCTAGGGATTACACCAGCATCACTTGGAAAATCTCCATTCTGTAAATTTTTGTAAAAACTTATAACTTTCAGCACCTTTTTGTTTTCATCAGCAGAACATATGGAGGAAAGGAACACAAAGAATTTTTAAGTTTCCTTAGGTTGGTTATGGTATGGCAGCTATTTTGTAAAAAATTACAAATCTATGAAAAGTTGAAAACAGTTTTACTTTTTAACAAAAATGAATTTCATTACCATTTTGCATTTTTCCACCTTACCATAGTATGGACTGATCGACTGTTACTAGACATGATAGTTCCCAGAGGAACACATACAACTAAAAGCAGAAAGAAATAAAATGATACAATATGTAAATACTGTATAACAGTGCCAGAATTTCCTTAATACTAAAATTCACGGGTCTAGAATGGAACATATTTAAACTATGTTTTCAATTTTACCTTGATTTTTCGGCTCCCGCCTCCTTCCATGGTATAAGTTTTACCAGTACCTGTCTGGCCATATGCAAAAATGGTACAGTTATATCCTTCAAGAACCTCATTCACTATAGGTGAGATGGACTGATTGAATAAATCCTTTTGTTTTGATGCTGGCCCAAAGACCTAATTCAAAAAAAATTAAAATGTCAGTAATTACATAGGCAAGCTTACATTCAAAGTATTGTTAAATGCTGTAAAACTACTCAATTATTTTCAATTTGATGAAGCTAGAGAAGAAATTTAATGCATAACAAATTGTTCTGAGAGACAAGTTTAAAAGTGAGGCTCAGTTCGAATTGCAAGGATAATGTGATGAAGAAGAGTGCGTACAATAACGAAAAAAAGATATCAAGACAGAAGCTTACAAAATTTAAATAATAAATACAAGATGACTATGCCAAAAAAGAAAATTCTAAACACGGTATTACTTCATTTCGTACAAGATTTTAGAAAAAGAAATAAATGAATTAAAAAAATATATAAGAGATCTGATAAGAGAACAAAAAAATTATAAAGATGCAATATAAACAAAATAGAGAAATCTACATTACCTTGTCAAAATTAAATAATTTATCGATCTGTTTATTGGCGATTATTTGTACAGCTGAAATCTCACGTCTTCTCTCATTGCAAGAGATCACGACTGGTGTATTGACCCGTGCCTCTTCTTCACTCAAGGGCCTAAGCAATCCAAAGAAACAAAAAGATTAAAAAGATAATTCCAAGAAATAAAAAAGAATGCAGTTTGAAGAGATTTGTGGGACAGTTTACCTGCACCGAACAATAACTTGTACATTAACCCCTTTCTCTTTATCGTATTTGGAAGAATTTGAATTCCCATTCGAATCATTCGATCTGAAATCTCGATTTGTTCTATCGCTCGATTTCGGGGACGGCGACATGAATGCAGATCCTCCTCTCCTCTGTGAACCGTCCATATTGTAAGTATCACTCTAGTAAGAAAGTTTAAAACATATATAAATGTGTATAATGTAATAATGTATATAGATCCAAGCTTTAAAATTTGAACCTGTGAAGCAGAAACCGAAATGAAGGATAACTAAAATCTGGTGGGAATGAAATAAAGAAAGTAGAGAAGGATGAGTTTTGGTTGATTTAGAAGAACCTTTCTTTTTTAACTAAATTTGTATAAATTACATCATATTGGAAAAAAGACAAATTTAGCAGTTGTTCAAACATCAAGATGGGATCTTTCTTCCAATACAAGCATCAAGTTCAAATCTGTAACTTCCAACGAATGAGCTATAGAGAGAGAAAGTAAGAAAGGGAAAGAGAGAGAAGGGATGATGCACCTAATTAAGTTAGCCTTCCAAAAAGGTTTTCAAAATGTGAAGACCCAGAGGAATAAAGAGACCAAATCGACAGTTGGTGGTTCAAGGAACATCAAAATCAAATCTTTTTCCTAAGAAAATGATACTAAATAGGTGATTCAGGCCCCATTACAGATCCAACTCACCCGAAAACCCCACACCAAAACTCTAAGATGCTGAAAAGGAGAGCAACAATGAGGCAATGTGATCGGAGCAGGAGCAAGAGCAACGTACCGAGGATCCACGCCCGTAGAATGTAGATCGGACGATTGTCAGAGATCAGCGAGGAGGAAGGAAGAGAGAATTGGGATTGAATGGGGAGCAAGAAGAGAAGAGAACAGAGAAGAGAAAAGAGCAAAAGAGCAAAAGAGCAAAAGGTCTCTCTCTCTCTCTCTCTCTCTTCTCTCTTGCTGTCTCTCTCAGTCTCGTGGTCTCTTTCAATCTCCCCACTACAATCAACTTTCAGTTTTAAAAAATTAATTGGGAGATTTGTCTCATGGAAGGGTCCGGACTTGAAAATAATAATTAATGAGGGGTTCTTTCGAGAGAAAGCCAATTTAATTTACAAAGAGCGGTTAAAATAGAAGCGGGAGAAAAGTAATTGCATTTTTTCTTTTTCTACAGTGCACACTGCATGGTGGCATTTATTTTTGTAGTAGTAGATTTACCTACTAGATTGTATTAATATCAATTAAAAGGTGTACAAGCAGAGAAAATAAGAGAAATAAAATAAAAGCAACATATCTGTGTAGTGAATAAAAAATGTGACGTTCCTTGTGAAAATACGATGTGTTTCGGTCATATAATGTGTCGTAACGTGATTAAAGTATTTTTTTTACATGACATAACGTGATGTGTCAAAAATGATAAAATACAGATACATCATGTTACAATACATGTCATGACGTATCAATTTTAGCTAAAAGAAGACACGTCACGTAATAAACACACATGCCGTAATATATCGGTGACGTGACTAATCACGACGTATTATTTTTTGAACTTTATATCCAACTGCATAAAACAGTTGCATTTTCATTTTATTTGATATGTTATGTATAGTTTGATTAAACAAAAGTACAAACATAGCAACTCCAGATAAAATTTCTTTATCAAAACTGATTCAAAGTGTCCCCTCTTATTCTTCAAACTAGTATTTCCTTGCTAATTTTGAAAAATTACAGTCTTATCCAAATCAAAATTACTCATAGGAGCAAAATTAGTGCTAGATAGTAAATTTTGAATAAATTATCTTCACATGTAGATAAACTTTGTTCTTTTTTAATTGGTCATCAAGTGAGAATATTCTTATTTGTTTCTCACAAGGTATTAGACTTTCAATTTATTTTGATTTGATCATTATATCTGAAAATGACATAAAAACTTTTTTTTACTTAAATTTTTATCTTATGGACAATTAATCATTGTATTGCTATATAAATTTGCCATGGAGAAAATAGATTAGAGATTTCAGAAAAAAAATATATATATTCTTAACCCTACTATTTTATATTGTTATAAACTTCAATTACTAAATGATGTATAAATAATACTTCTGACGTTTATTGTTATTTCTTAATACTATATTTCTTCTCATGAGCATTTGCAACACTGCAACTATCTTTTCCATGTTAATTTTGTTGTCACTTAATTACAATCCAATAGAAATAATCCACGTCATGCGTAACAATAAATTGTAAAATAACAAACGTGCAAAAAGTATTTTGGTTTTGTTTTTATTGAGCCGTTAAATTTGAAAAAGGTGAGCTTAAAAAAAATAAATTAAAATATGGTGCAATAAAGGCACCCCACTAACCAAACCCTAAAATTCTTTAGCTTATTCATGGTCATTAATAAAAAGGACTACATTTGTTTACCAAATTAAATACAAAATTAATAAATAAATTAGAGGACTACATTTACAAAATAATCCTCCTTGATTGATGGGTTTCTCTATTTTTTTCTTTTTGCAAAATGGGGAACATCTTGTTTTTACATTAAATTATTCAAATTTCTATATTAAAAATTCACGGAATAAATTATCAATTTCTTTAGAAATAGTTCTATTTGCAAAAAGATTAGGAGGGAGCAGTACACAGTTTTGTAATTAGTTGAGGAGATTTGAGAGAGATATTTAGAAACTAATACTTGATTTTTATGCAAGTTGTAAACATTAATTTTTGTTATCCCTTTTTTTTTACATTTTTAAATTGGGTGTGAATAAATAATGTCAGCTTAGGGAAGTGACATGTGACAAATCTTTTAAATAAAAGATAGGGACTAAACTGCAAAAATCCACATCTCAAAAAATACCATAGTTATAAAACTAATTTCACTTAATCATTTTCACATAAATATCATCTTTGACCATGATTATTATTTTCTCACTTCCAGGTGACATGCCAGATCTAGAAGAGTGTGCAATTAATTAAGTAAATTAAATTAAAAAGGGGAAAGCTCAAATCATCACAACTATAAACGCCAACTTGAAATTGATATATAATATAACATTAAATGAACGGTTTTCAATGCAAGATCTAACCATCAAACCAAGGTGACATTTTTCAAATTAGCACACATATAGATATCATTATTAATATAAATTTTATTATAAATATAAAATAAATTATTATGTATATTAATAATTTTATTATACAAAATTATTTTATATCATGCTGTTATTATTTAATTTAAATGAGTTATTATGTATGTCAGTAATATTTAATTTAAATAATAAAAATATTATACAAAATAATATTATATAATAAAATATATATATCAAAAAACAATATCAATAATGATATTTTCATAATATTTTTTTTCTCAAATTAGTTTACCTCCTCCAACTTAATTTACCTAACCTATGCTTTGGTTAAGTAAACATAACAGTGTCCTTTTTTTTTTGTAGTAATCTCTAACACATATAATGTTATTTTTTTTTTTTTGCCTTTTGTTTTTTCAAAGTTTCATAAAAGTAGATGATGTTATTCCAACAACCATGTCATCACAGTTTGAAAAAAATATTATCTTGGTGGGGTCCCAAGATATTTGCTACGTGATACCTTCACCTAAATTCTGCTAAAAGGATTCTGGTTTCTCTGTGGCCTATGTGCGTGTGACTATTGTGTAATGAAGCACTACAACACCATGTGTGTCGATTCGGTTGTATCTATTTGTGTAGCGAGTCAATACTGCATTCTCTAATTCTTTTTTGTTCCATTTAGGAGCAAGATAAATTAGAGATAATTCGGGAATAAA
Source organism: x Bolboschoenoplectus mariqueter (assembly GCA_037678475.1). NCBI lineage: Eukaryota > Viridiplantae > Streptophyta > Magnoliopsida > Poales > Cyperaceae > x Bolboschoenoplectus > x Bolboschoenoplectus mariqueter. Next base: position 542,401 of record CM075236.1, on the reverse strand, counting down.
GTTATTTCATGTGAAAAGAGTTTATTCTTCATTTATTCCGATCCTAAATAAGAGCTTTGAGAGTATATTGAGAAGTTAAAGATTTGAAAATTATTCGATGAGGTTTGAAATTTATGATTTGGATATAGAAAAATAATTTGAAAAAATATCGTATTTTATATTTCAAATAATATATTAAAATATTAATATTTTTGAAAAATAATCATTATACAGTAAAAATAGTCGCTGATGAGTTGTTATAAAAAAATTAGGTGAGATAATGATATTATATTTTCTAAAATTTTAAAACTGTAAAGTAATCGGCCTAATCTAAAGACAAAAAAAATATATAAAATAAGCTACACGTTTCACTTTTTAAACAAAAATATAAAATACGTTTTGCTAATAAAAATTGATAGAGGGAATAAATATTAGCTTCTCTAGACAAAAATACTCTTCTTTCTTTTCATTCTGCACGTGATGTTGAAAAAACACATCCAAAATTTTAAAAAACTCATATAGAAAAAGACTATAGTATATTACACGTATATATAAAATGTGTTTAATTGATCAAATTCGTAAATAATTTTCAAATTAAACATATAATTCACAAATTAACAAATAATACATCTATTCGTTCATCAGAGAGCTAAAAACAAATTATATGCAAATACTTTGCAGATTTTATCACGGTGTCTAAGAGAATGGTTGATTAGTTCTTCTGACATGTGACATATCGTAACGTGACATGAGTTCCCCAGTAACCAACCCATTACACCAAAGGATCTAAAATTATGATCTTAACTGTATAAACTACTGAAAAAGTACAAATCATTTTTGGTGCCTAAACTAAACTACAATATATAAGTAGTGAATTAATTTCACCTATGGCTATGGCTAGAGAAATTGGCAGTGATGCTTTCTAAAAATGCAAAACAATCAATCAAAGAATATGAATTGGGAAACAAACATGCAATGCATGCATCTAGGCACCAAAAATACAAAACATATATATATATATGCCATTTGGTGGATGTAATAAAATCATTTATCCGTGGCTACACTTTTTTTTTTCCTTTTTTTCTTTTAAAAAAAAGGTGGAATATTTGTGAACTTATGATGAGTAAAGTTAATGTGTTTCTAGAAGCATAGAGTTTCTCGATGTTTTTAATTTAAAAATCTATTAAATCGACTTTAAATAAAGAATCCAAGTCGTTCGATAAATTGTTCATATTAAAATCTTATAAGATACTGAAATTTTCTATTTTTAGAATTTTATAACTATTTTTTTCGGATTTTTTTAAGATGATTATAATAATAATAAAATCATAAATTTTTGCATATATAAATAGACTATTTTCAAAAATATGAAATAAATAGTTAAAAAAACTCTAAAATAGAAAATTTTAGCATCATACCAGATTTTAATATTAAAAAATTATTGAGAAACTTAGATTTATCATTTGAAGCAAATTCGACAGATTTTAAATTAGAAATACCGAAGAATTTGGTGCTCCTAAGAGCATGCTGATAAGAGGTTTGAGTTAAAATAGAATGAAAATGGGCTCAATTCTTAGATCCCCAATTTCTAGTACTTTTTACGAGAATCCATTAAATTATTAAATCTGGAACATTAATTTGATATAGATCATTTGTCAAAAAATAAGGTTTGTGTCTATTTGGACCATTAACTTAAAATTGTATAAATAAATAAATAAATAAATAAATAAATAAATAAATAAATAAATAATTGCTATCCTGGGATAACAACGGTTAATTAATTAATAATAATTAAACTGGCTGGAATATATTGACCATAAAAAAAAATTTCCAATCTTAAGGAAACATTTCAAAGATTACAATGCAAGTTAATTAATTAATTAGCATTAATTAATTCTCAGAGATATAATTTCGGTTGACACGTCACATGCAATTAATTCATTAAATCAATTGATTTCAGTGTCAATAATTAAATTCCCTCCTCACAAAAACAATACAAATAAAATAATAACCAAAACAAAGGTAAAAACAAAAAGGAAACTGGCACCGCTTGCTTGGATACAAAGCAAACAAAAGCTTTGTAATTAAGAAGAAGACACATTTACAGTTGTATTATTATTATTATTTTCTTTCTTTCTTTGTTTCTGATTTAAAAACAAAAGTGAAGTTGCATTGCTACTTGCATCTCATACATGATTATAATCTCAGAGAGGAGTGTGTGTGGGGGTGTCAAAGAATTCATATTTTCTGTTGCGTTATATCGTATAACATAGTATATAATATATCTGATTTTATTGAAATTCACATAAAATAAATTAATTTTTTTTTATAATTTATCTGTTTATATATGGTACCAAGTGAGGTGTGAGGTGGCAGAGTGGCTACATGTTGGGGTGGGATCCACTGCCACGTGGGTTTTTACCAGGCCATGATGCAATTGTGTTTTCTTTAGGGACCATTTTGGTTATTATTTTATATTTTATATTTTATATTTTATATTTTATATTTTATATTTTATATTTTTAACATTCTTTTGTTTTGAGAGATCCGTGGGCATATTTTAGTTTTTTTAGTTTTTTAAACGTGCGTAGAGTTAGAATATGTCCCATCGTTTGACAAGCATAATATAATAGAGATGTTTTAAGAGTTTTAATAGTGTATTAAACATAGATAATTTTAGATGAAATAATTTTAAATATTTATAGAGATAAAATAAAATAAAATTATTAAATTTTAAAAAATTTAATATGTTTTATTCTCACTATTTTATCTATTTATTTTATTACTATCAAACATCAATGTTTTAAAGTGATATAATATTTATTCTGTTTTAATTTTATTTCATAAACATCAATGTTTTAAAGTGATATAATATTTATTTCGTTTTAATTTTATTTCATATTTATCAAAGGGAGGGGTGGTGTATGTATAATTGTCATCCATAAAAGATAAGGGTTTTAGTTAGTTGCTTGTTCAATTACACAAAATTTCAACTATATTAGGTGTTTTTTATTTGTGAAATTCACGCCAATATTTTGCTGGAAACCGCATTTTGATTGTATAGTCGTTTGATTTTATTTTTCATGTTTACTCGCCTTTATTACATTGTGTTGTAAAAAACAGGTTGAAAGAATAATTATTTTTTAGAGAACTCTATTCTAAAATTAAAAATACAACTATACGACCAAATATTATTATAATTTAAATTTGGTAAATAATATTCATATTTCTAATATTATATATTAAAAAAATTTTAATTAAACATACGGTGCATATTCTTATTCATGCGATTTCGTGCTACATAAAAAGTTTGCTCCTATTAAATTATAAAAGCACAAATTTTAAATTGTCTTATCCAATTATCAAAGAGTCTAGACAAAAGTGTTTCAACATGATCTAACAAGAAATCTATGTACACCTTCACAATTTTGTCTTAGATCACATGGCCAATAAATAATAAATTAATAATGCTTCGTACTTGCTAGCTAGTTGCTTCCCAAATTTGCATAAATTATATGGGGGCTAGAAATAATTAAAGTTTTAATAAACCTAATAAAAAACAACAAAGATTGATTTAACTCACAAGTCACAATTCACAATAGAACTCATGACCTTGCAATTGAAATGAAACATTACTTATTAGTCAGAGTCTAACTATGGCAAAATTTTAGTTTATTAAAAGAGCAAATTTTAAGTACCCAATTTTGAAGTTCTGAAATAATTATTGGATGTACATATCAATTCGCTTTTAGAAACAACAAAGAAGAAAATGCGTTTTTGACAAATTCACATTTGTTTCTATAATCCATCTTTAACGAGATAATATAACCAATTACAAAAAAAAGGAGGACATAGCTAATGAATATAGGTTGTGTGTTGTCTATTAAAGGGAGCATGACAAATGCACTTTTTCTTTTTTTCTGAAAAAAATCTACTTAAATTCAAACAATCTAAATTAGCCTTCTATATTTATCAGCTATCATTTTGAAAATGCTTCCTCATATTCAGCAAAATTCATATTGATACTTCCAAGAAACCTTCTTCTTCTTTCCAGGAGATATTCAACCTGTAAGAACAAAGACAAAATTTTCTTCTTTTCGTATTGTATTTTGTAAATCCATAGTCATCTTGATTATCTTATTTCTTCAAACTTTCACTGGTTTAGATCTCTTAATTATTATCTGAGGATCAGCTTTGTTTCTTTTTGACAAAGCAATTGATGGCCAACTTTTCAAATTCTCAATTGCAATATGATGCCAGAATATAATTTTTAAAGAATTTCATACTTGTTTTGCTTTGTATGATTTTGAATAATCAGAACACGGTTTGGATACTGAATTTTAATCTGTTTCTTGGTACTGGTAAAGTCGAATTTATCTTTCTCCCTCTCTTTACATAATCGTTTACCATTGCAAGAGAGATGGCTTTGAGTAAATCCTCGGCATGTACTCTATTGGGGCTTTTCTTCAGTTTTCTCGCATTTATATTCGGCGTAATTGCTGAAAATAAGAAGGTAATTCCGTATAACTTCAGTAAGTTTTCTGACTATATAATACAAGAAATACACCAGAACCTTTTTATTATTCCACTATATATATTAATTTAAGTCCTCTATCATTATAGTACCGAATAATTTTATTGGTCTTTACCAGAATACTGATTCTTTACAATAACACAATTGATATATACATGCTTGTGCAGGCTCCACAAGGAACTCCAGTTTTAGGAGCAGAACAAGTCATATGCCAGTATCATAAAGACCAAACTGTAACGTTGGGATTTATTTCGATCATCACGCTACTCTTCGGTGTAGTTTTGAGCCATATGGCAATGTTCTCGCCTTATAAGGGAAATCATGCCAAGATTAACCTTCTTTTTAAATGCACCAAACTGAAAGTGTTCTTTGTTGTTTCAGAGTAAGCCGTCCTTTTGTTTGTCTACTTGACACTTGAAAAATTGCATTATTTTCAACAGCCTGAAAATTTGTATAAATTTATGCAAAATTAGGTTATTTTGTGCTGCTCCAAAAGCAATGGGCATTTCCCTTACAGATTTCTCATCATTTATGAAAATGTCCAAATTGACATTGCTTATGTTGTCATCTCAAAGAGGGCTAATTTGGGCACTTTTTTATGGAACAAGGAGGTGATACAACAAAAAATATTCAACCATTAAAAAGGAATTAATCATAAAACTCCTACAAATTTGGATGTGAATAATGATATACACTACGAATTGATACTCTCGCAAAGTTTTACAATACTACCTGTGTAAACAACAATTTAACATGCATGTTACAATCAACAGGGTGGTATCAGCCATGGCGTTTGTGCTGACGCTGTGGGCCACAGTGTCACAATTTTTCATTCTAAAACATAACGTGCATCATGACATGGGGATGCAATGCCCGACTGCTAAGACCGGCCTGATAGGTGGGGCCGGGTTCATGTCTCTCAATACTGCTCTCATGTGGTACATTGTTTTCATGCTGAGTCAAAATAGGAAAGAGGATATCTTTGACGAAGAATATGAAAATCACTATGATATAAGTTTGGGTAGTTTGGATAATCCCTACCTAGGTCACTGAAAAAGGTAATAGAAGAAATGAAAAGAAAAATACTCTGTTATGTTGAGAATTTGTTTTATTTTTTAGTCCAGATTGTTGGTTTTTTATCAGCTTAAATTCTAAGTCTTGCTTTTGCTATCTATATATATTTCTCTGCATGTAGTTTCAACAGTAGTGCAAATAGCTATGAAATTTGAACAATTGAAAATTGAAAACAGTTGTCTGATCTTTTTATATCCCACTAAAGATAATATTTGGATTTTGTACTCAATTCTAATTGGCTTGATCAATTTCCGCTATCCAAAAATAGCAATGCATTTCTCCCATGGTTCGACATTACATTTTTTTCTTTTTAGAGAGCTAATAAACAGATACCGTCATTAATACCGATTTTATTATTCAGACTAAATAAATTATTATTCATATTAACAATTTTATTATGCAACTTATTTATACAATATTTTTATTATTCAACTTAAATAAATTATTATTCATATTGATGATATTTAAATTGAATAATAAAATATTATACAAAATAAATTGCATAATAAAATCGTTAACATAAATAATAACTCATTTTATATAAATAATAAAATTAATATCAATGATAGTATGTTCCAAACATTTTCCTTCTTTTTATTCTGGTTGGTCCTTGATCCGGTTGTACTTGAAGGGAAAAGAAAGAGAGAAAAAACAAAAAGTAGTCAGATTGTCTTTAGCATGCAATCTCTTATCATCAAATCAATTAATTATCAGGAAAAGCATCTTTATTACATCACGCAAGAAGTAAAACTGAACTATCTGAAAGGACTGACTACCAAAAATATAGTATAAGCATTGAAAAAGACATACAAGACGAGCAAAAAAAAAAATTAAGTTTGATTAATTAACACCTCTTTTCCTTTGCCTTCGCTAAATATCAACACCTCTCAACCTATCTTCAGTTTCCTTATTCCTCAAATATTACTGTAAACTTTTAACAGTTTTAAGTTTGAAGCGCACCTTCTTGTTCCGATTTCATGTTTTTCAGTTGCTGCCTTTAAAGCAATTGATCAGATTTCTTTTTGAGGCTAAGAAACACCCCACCGCTTAGAGATGATGCCACAATGGCCAGTGAGACCTCGGTTGGTACATGAAAACCTGCATAAAAATAATTCACTAAATGAAATGAGCCAAAAGAAAGGAACTACCGAGAAAATCACTCATTGAGACAACAAACATTCGTAGATAATTGGGTGCTAGCCAGATTACATAATATCCTTGACTCAATGATGCCAAGAGGTGTTATTTTATCTTCTAAATGTTTATTTTCTTTTTCCATTAGAACTACCTTCTTTATTCTTTTCCTATCATTTCTGTAAAAATTTGAGCTTTGCAAACTTTAATGAGAAGAAAATTGAAATGATCAGAGTCTTAATCAACTATAGGGAAGGTGCAATTTTGTCCAAGAAAAAGTAGTTCTATTAGACAAAAAGAAAGGTTATGTTAGAAAATGCTCTCTATTTCAAACCTAATTTTTTTCCGGTAAAATGCAAAGAGAAGAGAATAAAAATAGATGATATTATGCATCTGCCAGAACTAATTGGTGTTTTCTGCACATAAAGACAAGTAATGGATGTGTTTTACAAAACACAAAGTACGCTTTTGTGACAATAATGTTCCAAAAGCCATGAGTAAGCTCCTTACCAAAAAAATCGAGTATCATTTTTGAGCCAATAAATCCAAGAACAATTCCAATAGCAGGCTGGAAAAGAAACTTTAATGTTAGAACAAAGCGGTACTGGCCATGTGTGCATACGTTATCCTTCATGGAATAAGATTTAATGGCAAAAAGTTAAGTAAATAATTCACCTGTAAGTATTCCAGATCAGACATTCCTTCAGAAATAAGAATATATAGTGACCTCAAACCTACATTAGAGATGACAAAATGATAAAGAAAATATCACTTTATGCAAGAGTTGCGATGTTCTTTCAGAATTATCAAAACTCTGACGTATACCTGAAATGGCAAAAATATTTGAAGAAAATATTATCACAGGATCCCTTGTGACACCGAAAACTGCTGGTATTGAGTCAATCTGAAATTATGAAATCTATTAAGGATTCATAATCAAAGATAACTAAAATTTATTTCCATAATTAAGGATTCATAATCAAAGATAACTAAAATTCATTTCCGTAAGGAAGTGAACTTACTGCAAATGCAATGTCACTAAGTTCAATCACCGCAACTGTGAGGAGTAAAGGAGTAGCCTGCACAGCAATTCTTTAATTCATTAATTTAGCAATTGAGCTGAACAAACTTCTAGAGTATCACTTTAACAAAAGTATCCAATTCATCACGTGTAGAAACTTCTTGGAAATGAAAAACCCAATAACAAGGCATCATTAGATTTAGGATTTAGTAACTTACTTTCCATATACCATCTTGAGTTGTCAAGAACCGGTCACCGTCATAGTAGTCTATATAGTAAGAAAACATAAACAAATTTAGCAGGCAATACACATGCTACTTCTTACTATTAGCACAGCAAATACACATGCTATTTCTTACTATTAGAAAGTAAATGGGACAAAAATACACCCAGTACACATTAATATTTTCAGAAAGCACCCTGACACAGTGACACCACACCCTGACACAGTGACACTAGTATTTGCAACAACTGGACCTCATCTTACCTCAAAGCTACTTTAACCCATTAGACCCCATGTCAGCAACAACAAAAACAATTGTCTAATAAGTCAAATTGTTACTTCTGATGTCATCCCCCCCCCCCCCACCCCCCCCACCCCCCAAAAAAAAAAAAAATCTTAATCTCTTGTTCTATAAACCCCTAACCCTGGTCACCTAATGAGGAAACTGCTAAAATAAAAAAAATTAAACTATATGCAAAGACGATGGTGCAAACTTCTACAAGAAAAATATTATTCCAGGAACAAAGAGAATATTTTTATTGAACTTTATGTTATCCACTTAAAATGGGTTAATTTAGCAAATTCCAAAAGTTGTCGTGCTTCTGCAGATAAATACAGGTGCCTGTGTCTAATTTTTCATAACAAAAGGTTACAGATTTAAAATGATTATATTTAGTTAAGATAACTCACCAGTAACAGGAATAAACCTCTGACATGTTTTGACAATAAAATTGTCTGACAAATCTGTCTCCTCATCTTCAGCAGAAAAAAGCTGTCATAGAAAAAGAGAATTACATAGATTGAAATCCTAGAGTCATAAAAATCATTCTTAAATTGCATATGAAGGTATGTTTAAATTTCTTTTCAAGGATTAAACAGATAAAATATATCAATTCACCTTGTAAGAAGAAAAGAGAAGAATCAGTGCAAGCAACAGGTTCACTGCTTCAAATCTCTGTATAATACAAGCTTTCAAGTCTTAATACAAATGTACTTGCCAAAGAAGAAAGTACAAGAAATAAAGAGGGGATAAGAACATTGAAAACAAAATAGTATGAAAATGGTATTAACCTGAAGGGTTGCTGCTCCAAGAAGTATCATAATAGCACGGAATACAACAGCTCCAGCAATACCATATGAAAGTACTCTTTTCTACAAATAACAGATAAAAAACCTGAAAAGGCTAAGCATGAACTCTTAACATAATATACGGGTGAGGGAGAATCAAGTTACAACATTTTTCTTTGCTCAAAATAAAGTTGCACATCATGACCCACCTACTATCCGCTTTAACAAATAAAATTTCAATATCCAAATGACAAACTAATCAATTGGTCCTGTTCTATCTCATGAGCAATGGTAACTCGCTGAAGTTTGGGAAATTATTAATTTTGTTACGAAATCAAGAGGTAAGAAGAATGAATACTTAAATTAAATACAACGAACTATTGATTTTTCCACTTGTTCACATTATACTAAACCAACTCCAACTATATTTTTTTTGACACACATGTATTGCTCATGATACAACACAATCAATTTGTCCCTTGGAACTAATAATTATGAATATTTAATGTAAAGAGAAAGTGTGTAATGATGTATTACAGAAAAGAATTGTAATTTGAGCCTTCTTCATTATAAAGGATATAATAGGAATAGATGATCCAAAGCATAGCTAGAAAACTGAGCAAACCTGGTATTGTTTTGGTACTTTGAAGTACCTAAAAATAAGAACAAAAACAAAAAGATTGTCCACTGACAAGCTTTCTTCTAACAAATATCTGCACCCAAAAAAAAAAAAAGATTCCATAAACCCAAAAGTTTTACGTTGCTGCATTCTTAGAGTTCTCTCCAAGGATAGCGATGGGCTGGATCATGTCAGGGTTTAAGTTTGACCTTTTTACCACAGTCAATCAGGCCCAGACTCTAAGTCAACCAGGGAAAATATCAACAAAAACAGTTAATCAGGCTGTATCAAATTTGGACAATTTTAGATACATGTTGCATTTTATATACTCATTGCTCTACATTTCTAGGAAGAAGTATTGACCTAATCTGACATTTGCCTACTTCTATTTATAAAAATCTAAAATTAAGCACTTAACGGCTCAGGCAGACCAGAAACACCAGGTCAAAAAGGCTGACAAGAACAGTAGTACATAATTTATCTTGTTGGCATCAACTGGTCATATAGGTATCCCAGTCCTTTTTTTTTGTCAGTTTTCAGTTCTTTTTCTTGTACAACACTAAAATAGCACAGAAATTACCCAGCAAAGTACTCTGATGCCTTTTCTACTCCATCCCGCATGGCAATACCGACTCCGAAAGTAACAGCTGCTAAGACCTGTAAGATGGAAAAGAAAAAAATATTACCATGTATCTTCAACAAGAAATATCCTTAACATCCATCAAAACATCAATGTAAACCATGCAAAACATGAAAACAAGATATATATCGTACATCCTTTAGAAAAAAAGGGAAAAAAATCATACAAATTACTTTACCTTGTACGGAGACAAGCAGTGTTTAACTCATTCGTACAGTTTAGGGGCATGCATGGTGTTTATCATGTTTTGTTATGTACAAAAAATATTTCATTTTTGCTGTTTGGACCATTGGCAATAGTTATCTGTACAGGTACATATGAATGGATCTTTCCTTTTATATAACACACAGGATATTTTTTTGCAGGTATATGCAACATAAGTTTCATATCAATTCACAGAGTTATATATGACAAGTTTTCTTTGCAGGTTATAGGTGAAATTAACCAAAAGAGAAAGATTAAAAAAAATAGAGGCATTACGCACCCATAATGTAACAGATCTTAGAGAAGAAGCTTTGCTTTTTTCTGTATCTTCTTCCTTGTCTATTTCAGCCTCAATTAATGGCGCTTCATCAGCATTTATTTTGTTATGTGACTTAGAGCTGACCTCTTCATCTACCTCTGCAAGTGTTTGCAATGTATAATCACGGAGTTCGATAAACAAAAGCAGTAATATTTTTTGCATGCCGCTGAAAGCTACAAGCCTAACCCACATCACCCCCTCATCCACACAGAAGCACATAAACAAGATGCATATCATATAAATTCATAATATGGAGCAAAAAAAAATGAAAAATTATGCACCCTACTCTTTCTCTTTCTTTCAAATTTGCCTAAAGCACCTCTTTTTTCATTTATTCTTCCATAGAGATAAAGAATAAGAGCGAGATACTTTGGGCAGTTTTTCATGTAATTGGGAAGACGAGTGTGTATACTGTATAGGATATTCACATTGTTTCAGAGCAGTACACGATAACTTCCCTTTTTAAGAAATACATGACATATCTCAATTTGAAGGGGATGTTTAATATTTTGACATTTTAAAAAGACTGTGAATTGGATCAACTAAAGAAGAAATCAACATAAATCAATAATTTGCAGGGGATGAGCTGCTCAACTACTGCACATCACAGCAATAATTTATTTATTTTCCCTAAAAGGCATTAACAATTAGAGATCAAAGAAAGAGAATCAAAACCAGCAATAGCAGCTAAACCTTCATCTCGATCGGTTCGCTTGTTTCGCTTGGCAAGCAACACGTGTACAAACCTGGAACCTGATTGCCTCCACTTCACTGAAACCCCAACCCCAGAAGCAGTGTCAGCACACAAACAGCACAGATAGAAACAAGACAACAAGCTACAAATTAGAATCAATTCACACCTGAACCGGAGAAGCAGCGAGATGCGCAAGCGTGGGGAAGAGAAGGGGTGAAGAGAGAGCGCGCGCGCGCGAGAGAGAGAGAAATCGGCGATTGATTTGGGAGGCAACGATGGGATGAAGAAGGCGAGGCGAGAGCCATCGCCGTGTCAGATGCGATTTTTTTGGGGCAGAGAAGTGGCGCGCGCACACGCACGGATTATGATTTTATCATTTCCTCCTCTTTCTTTCCTCTATTTTTTTTTTCGATACCAATTTATCTATATCTGAAAATAAAACTGATATTTTTCCACATTGTTAATTCCGTATTTTTTCTTCTCATATTAAAAAATTCGGCACTGTGTCGGATCGGATTCGGTCTTGTGGTTAACGGACCCGTTTCAGGCTGACGTAGGCCTCCACCAAGTGCTGATGGGCTTTTGAGCTCTTGCTTAGGATTGCTCAATGTATTAATTTAGAGATATTTTAATGATTATGTAAATTTTTTGAACAACAAATTGTAATTAATTTAATATATTAGTAATTTACGTTAAGAATCTAATTATATTAGTTGAAATAACTTGTAAATATAAAATTATTTATATTTTTTTTTGAGATTTCTTTTATCAATAAATATTATAAAAACGAAAATACAATCGCGAACGATAAAATACGAGGAGGAAGGTTTCAATGTTATAAGTTTTTAGTGTCACAAAATATCACAAATTTTTTTATTTATATATATCAAATTTTGTCGTCCAAATATCAAATCCAAACTGTTGATCTTGTTTGTTTTCATGATAGATGTATTTAAATAAAACGAATGAATTTAGTTAACTATGATTGATTAATTTTAATACATTTATTTTATAATTACTTGATTTAATATAAAATGAACTCAAAAAAATCATGATATTTTATATGCATGCATCTCTTATGAAAATAAATAAAATTAATAATTTGAATTTAATTTTTGAATGTTAAAATTTGAAATATAAATAAAAAAGAGAGTTTGTAACATTTTGTGGTACAAAAAATTTATGATATTGAAAATTTTTGTTGTATGCATCTCTCATGAAAATAAACAAGATCAAATATGAGAATGAGACCTTGATTCATTATTTTTGTTCAATTAAATCTTCTTAATTTTATTTTTCTAAAGATGAATTTCTTTATTTTTTTTAATCAACACATTATATTATTGTGAAAAGATATAAATTTGAAGAGGATAGCGTTGCATACGAAATTTCATACAGAAGCTACGAGACATTTATTCTTTTAGAATTTAATTTTTTAAATTTGATATCCTTGAGAAATTATTCTTTCCTCTTGTTTTTATGGGGTTTTCATAAATATAAGAATCCTTAGCATTTCTCTCAACCGAGTTAATGTTTTGCTTATCTTTTTTTTTTTTTTTACCTTACGCTGCTAGTGGCAAATTTATAACAAAGAACCAAAAAAAAAAAGAATATACCAAACAATACAAAATTTTAAAGGACAAAAAAAAACAGTGATTCTCATACTTTGGGACATCATATTTTATAAAAAATATTAGCAAGAGTTTTTATATTCTTTATGTAGAATAGTTGTATGTAAGTTTTGAAAATTGTTTTAACTTGTTGTTTAGCTTAATGCCAATTAAAATATTTTGATGCATAATTTTTTTCCCTCGATTTTCTTTGAAGTATACATTCAGCTAAATTTTATTGATTCTTTTGGCTATCAGTGATATTGTTTAATTTTTCGCATATAAGAAAATACTATTTTGAAATACAAATTAGGAATTCGGTCCTTAAACTTTCTTTTAAAAAAAACAAATTGCCACCTACGCTTTGATTTGCACTGAATTAATTCTCAAACTTTTTCAGAAAAAGTCAAATTAATTAATTTTCATCTACAACCAAATCAGTCTCAATTTAAACTTTTGAAAAAGAGTTAATTTAATTCATAAACTTCTCCAATAAGGACCAAAATTTTTTATCTCCCTAAAATATAGGATTATAATACTATCTAAAATATATCTAATTATTCATAAAAAAATCATTACAAAAGCACTGCATCATGCAAAAGAAACAATGGATATAAAAACACAGAACCTAACAAAAATTAAACGAAGAAAAAAATTATCAATTCCACGGAGATAAAACCTGAGCATACTAATTTTCAATGGACATGATATTAGCAATTCCAAAATTTGACACATTTACAGTGTTAAAAGGGGGAAAAAAAACCAAAGCTAGACCTCAAAGAAAAAAAAAGAAATCATTGAAACTTGTTCTAAACCCTTCAAAGATGAAATACCTAGTTCAGATTCCACACACCTAGCTGCACTTAGTTTCCTATTTTAAAATGAAAAAAGAAATTTCCTCAAAAAGAAGAAGAACCAACTGAAACTAAAATCAAAAGACAGACATAAACAGCCCTGTTTTCAACAGACATAAATTGGAAAAACCAACTAGAAGAACAACCGAGGCCTCTCTCTATGTTAGGAATTTAGCCTTTATTTATCTAACAGGCATGGAGTTGACTCTGCCTGACAAACCGGGCCCCTCTTGCGCTTCGTTCTCATCTGGTGCTGCTGCTGCTTCCAAGTTGTCTAAGTAAAGAATGACGACGCTGATGTCGTCGTGAAAGTACCGCCTCTCATAAGGCACCATCTTTCTCATTTCATTGTATCGCAACTCCTTTTTGCGCGCTGCTCTTTCCAACACTTCTCTCATTAGCAAATTTGCTGCACCCTTCACAATTAAAGTATTCAATTCAATAGGTTAGGCGACGAACGAACTAGATATGGTTAAACTTCGCATATCACAATTTACGGAGTAAAGTATTTGACTCTGATAATAATAAACAATAAATCATTACTTTGCTTTTCATGAAAGCATGTTGTAGTTGGAAACCTTGGTTGTTCTCAAGGTGTCAGCAAGCAGTAAATAACTTGATCAGAATTTACCAGTGTAATATGAAAGTTTCGGTACAGTACATACAATGATAGGCAACTCAATTCTAACTTTAGCATTAGGCGAAGCACTTACAGAGCGAGGAGCATATTTCACAAGAGTGACAGCTTCCTCGTTGTCGATTTCAGCCCAAAGCCCATCCGAGGCGAAAATGATGAATCTGTCATCAGGGCCAAGTTGGTATGTTTGAACCGTTGGTTCGGCCTTCACAATAGGTCGAACAATTGGCTGTTGTTGCTTGAAACGATTTGGTAGCGGATCACGGTTGAATTCATTGTGTTTCAGATACACATCTCCAATTGCCCTTGTCACCTGAATTTTTTTTTAATTTAAAATGATAAAACAAGTATTCTTGTTGGTGCACTTATTATGTGATAAAAGAAAAAGGTCCATGGTTGATGCTGGCCTGTTTCTCTCACATTCCTTTTTGGTTTGTGTGCTTAATTGGGGTTTTAGATTAGAAATGGTAAGATTTGCCATTTTTAGTACATGCTTTCACCTTTCAGAAAGAGTACAAAACAAAGCACAGTCATGTTGAAATAGAAGATATTATGACAAGCCATAATTAAGCACAATTGAAACTACTAATTACACAAGGCAGTAGTAAATTCAGTATCCTACCAGAGTACCATTTGGATCCCGTACAAACACAAGGTCGATGACTGGTACAGAACAATTAGTAACTGGTGCAGAGAAAACAGTCTACAGAGTACAAAATTAATGTACACAAGAAGGTCACAGCTCAGAAAACATTAGAAATAGAGAAACTAAAAATCAATCAACATAAAAATGACAAAATAATTACCTGAAGTGTCCCCCTGACACGAGCAGATCCATGGACGTATCTGAAGAGGCTAGGATCGTTACCGAGCTCTGCACGAACCTCATCCCTCCTATCTCTATCGTTAGCATTATAATCAACCGACAGCTGAACCACCTCGAAATCATCCCCGTCAGCCCACCTTGCCAGAACTGCACGCGAGTCGCCGGCATTCGCCACATAGAGGATATTGTTGTGCACGACCCCGACAAGACAACAAGATCCCGTCGCCGCCAGATCTGGTTTTTGGTGCCAATTATTTCTCACGTACTGCACAAAGCTATTCTCGGTTCTTTGATACGCCTCCAGGATCACAGCTGGGTTGACAGTATGGCCGTAGTGATTTGTAACAGCAACTACAGAAAAAAAAAATGAAAAATTAGCTGACGTTTGTAAATTGAACAGTGTTCTTTAATTTGTACTTAACATTTTTATGAAATATATACATAGCTGTGATCCTTAAATGCTTTTCTTTCTGTTCTGTTTCTTTTTCTTTTGAGAGAAGTGTTGAAAGCTGCCAGAAATAGAAACTGTGCATTTTAAAGATAATTGTTAATTATGTCAATGTCAAATGAACAGAGATTGAGATATTGAGAAAGACTCAAAAGTCATATTTTAAGGCAGTGTACCACTATATATATACTGTCAAGAAAATATATTCTAAGTTATGTTTAATTACCACTGCACAACAGACAAAGGATAAAATAATCTATAAATCTTTTTATAATGTTGGTCTTGGTTATTCAAGAAACACAAGAAACCAAAATTGAATGTGCTCAGTGAAGTACAACAACAAATCAATCAGATGACAGAGATATTTCAAGAATTGAATGATACCTGACAACTTAACACTAAAGAAAACAAATCAGATGATAATTAAAGAGATTTCAAGAATTGTACTTCGCTTGCAAGATTTTGACCCAAGATTGAATCTTAACTAAACCAAGTCCAAAAACACTTAAATTCAAAACAATACAAGAAAAAAGTTGCACTAACGTTGCACCTCAAGTTCTTTCTAAAACTGGAAAGACTCCCTCAAAGAAATTAACTAAAAATTGAAAAAAAAGAAAAAACTAAAATTTGAAAAACTCAGCACTCACTCTTTAAGTTGCGGAAGAGATTGTCGAGGATGAACTGAGAGCAGGTGGTCCCACCATGGCCATCGTAGACACCGACGAACACCCCACGGGGCGCATTGGCAGCATTGACAGCATTTGTCAGATCCCCAGACACCAGCTGACAGCGATCCTCGTTATGGTGGTTAGCTTGTCCAACAGCCATTGAATACTGGCCGTACAAGTGGCGTGCCAGCTTCTTCTGCCACAGCCAATAGGTGTCCTTCTTGCCGTTTCGACCTTCAATCGAAGTCTCCGGCTGGTCGTTTCGTCCACTTCCAAAGCACGGTTTGAACCAGCGAAAGAGAAATCCCTGTCCTGCCATGTGCAATCGATCTTGCAAGGTGTTTTGATCAAGAATTCGATCGACAGAAAGAGATAATGTGTGGTTCTGGTTTCTGGTAGAGCGAAGGTGGAGGAGGAGAGATGAAAGGTTTGCAATGAGAGGATTCTTTGAGGAGGTTCTTGCGTGAGATTTTGAAGAATCCCACAAGCAAGAGAGAAAGAGAGCGAGAGAGAGAGAGAGGTGTGGCCGTGGGGGAGAAGAGAAGGGTTGAGGGGAAATATTACGTTATATTTTTCTCTCTTTTAGATACAACTGATTTGTCTTTATTTAGAGAGGGAGACGCTTGGGGAGTGTGATTTTAAAATATATGAGCTGGTATTGGGCTGGAGAAAACTTGCGTGCACCTGGCGCATTTCACACTGTTGTGTGAAATGATTCATCTCTAAGATGAGCTTTTTTTTTGTTTTTATTCTTTTAATTGGAGGTTGAAAGGATAATTTTTCTTGTCAAGAACTTGATTATGAATTCAAAATTTTTTAAATGATATGGTAATTAAATATTAATAATTGTGTAAACGAATGGAATATCAAATCTACATAACGTTACTAAAAATGATTCGCTGGATTGAGTCAAAATAACAAATAGTTTAAAAATATGCAACAATTGGAAATATTTTTTGCTATTTAATGACTTGTCGACCTTACCATCATTGTCATGAATACTTTCTTGAATTTTCTTGGACGATCGTAGAGATTTTTTTTGTTGCTTTCAAATATTATTTTTCTCATTTTCATATCATGAACAATTAACATTTATAAAAATAATATTCATGTCGTATAAATATTTAAGAAAAAATAGTTTAATAGACAACTATAATACCTCGTATAAATTAATAAATCTCAAAATAAGATAATTGTGATAATTTTTCTTTATAAAAGAAAAACTGAAGCAAAATGCAGGAATAAGTCAACTGGGCAAGCGGTGTTTGCAAAGGTTTTGTACTCCAGGCTCACGCAAATGCAAAACCTCGTTATAGGCTATGTCGACAACGTCGGTTGCTATAAAAAGAAAAGAAATGCGGTATATGTTGCCATGTTGGTTTAATTAACGGAGCTTTGTAGAGGAAGGCAAGGAAATGTACACCGTGCGGTATTTCTCTGACAGCTGAGTCCCCATAGTACATAGACTATAATTACCATTTCTTATTCTGTCATATTATCCGTCTCATAAGAACTGCCATAGAAGATCTAGAATGGTTATGCCTTCGCCTTCCCCGCGATGGCGTTGGAGCACAGATCTATTTGATCTGTCACCTTGCTTATCCGCTGATAAGCCACTGAGATATAATAAAATTATCTTGTATCGGGTCGGATTCATTTATCATCCTCCCAAAAATTAAAATCCGCTCCTAGTTGGTGACATAAACAATTTACACTACAAGTAAAAAATAAAATTTAATAAATCCAACTTACCTATCCTGTCATATGCCATACCATATATTTGTAAATATGAAGCATATAACTTAATTTGATTTAATTCTATTGTACAAATTAGTAATATATAATTTAATTTTGACATCTAACACTTGAATATAAGGAGGAGGTATTTTGGAGTAGGATATGACATGATAAGACTAAGTGTCAAGTACAACACGACTACACTGATTCAAAGAAAATACAATCAAATATGTGAAAAACACTTGCCAACTTTGAAGGCATTTTTAAGATTTTTATTTGAAAATTT
This sequence comes from x Bolboschoenoplectus mariqueter, assembly GCA_037678475.1. Taxonomy (NCBI): domain Eukaryota; kingdom Viridiplantae; phylum Streptophyta; class Magnoliopsida; order Poales; family Cyperaceae; genus x Bolboschoenoplectus; species x Bolboschoenoplectus mariqueter. The sequence goes on along the minus strand of CM075236.1, from coordinate 523,826 downwards.
AAATTAAAAATATGAAACTTTCTAAGATATCATATTCTATATTAAAAATTATTCGTCATGGTTATATGGTTTTTTCCTCTAATTTTTGTTGGGTCCTTTTTTTCATTTTTCGTGTTTTCTTAGTTGGGTCTTTTTTTATTTTTAAAAATGAAAGATACCAAAAATATGTAAGTATGTACAAATTTCATGTTCTTACAAAATTATTATTCCAATTATACATCTTTTAAGCACAATATAACACAATATTTATATGTTATCAATATATGCCTACACCAAAAACAAAAAAAATAAGTTTAGCAAACACTCGAGTGTTCGACGCAGTCATTGTGCACTAAACTGATAGAGTAATAGATAAGTAAGAAATAGAATTAAACCGTATGTCTAATACAGTAGTAATATGTCTCACATTTTTACGAAGAGACGCAAATTCAAATCTCATAAATATCATTTAAAAAGGAATAAATACTGAAATTAACGGGAGCCTTATATCAAAAAAAAAAAAAAGGTGTGAAATAGAATTGGATCGGGTTTCCGGATTATTTGAATCCGCACCAACGGTTGGGAAGTTCAAATCAGAATGGCGGCGTATTGACTGATCAGTGTTTGAGTGATGAGTTATATATGATTTAATAACCGTAAACTAAAGCAAGCAAATCATTAGCTCTTCTCGTTGGCTCTGCTGTTGACTAATCACGCATTCATTCTTTATTTATTTATTTTTTCTTTTTTTTTTGTTTGCTAATTGACTCATCATTTTAATAAAAAGCGCGCAAACGCGAGCATTAACTGGATTAATTAACGAGGATGAATGACGTAATTATGAACAGTTATTTCATCGCAGATGTGATTCTCTTCCTATGTCAAGAAAGTATTAATATGTTCTGTAGTTTGGAGAAGGGAATTTAAATAATTAATTGAAACCAATAAGGTGCAGACCATTTTCTTTTCTTAACGACTTAACGTATTATTTGGAGAAAACTTTATATTTATACATATACATATACATATACATATACATATACATATACATATACATATACATATATTTGTACGAACCTCATCGTTTGTCCCATGAACTACTATATGCTCTAAGTAGGTTGCATCTGTTCGACCACCACATACAAAATTAGGTCCCAAATGATAAATCCAAATAACTCAATAAATTTTTCATATCAAAATCTTGAAGAATATCAAAATTTACAATTTTAAGATTTTTGAATTATTTTTAATGAATTTTGAAAGATAACTATAAAAATAATGGAAAATTATTAATATTTGAATGGTAAAAAGATGGTCATTTTTAAAAAATCATTAAAAATAATTCAGGAACTCTAAAAATGGTAAATTTTAGTATTCTATAAGATTTTGATATAAAAAGTTTATTGAGTTACTTAAATCGGCATTTTGAATACGAGATTTTCAAATTGAAATGCTTATAAAAGCACCATAGCTTTACTCTATATATATAGAGAAAGTAAAGTTAGCGAAAATTCAAACTCATTAAGAGGTTAGTTAAGTTAACTCAAAAAACTATTAAAACAGCTCAAAATGATAAATCCGAGTAGCTCAAAAAATTCTTCATATCAAAATCTCGTAGGATACCGAAATTTTTCATTTTTGGAGTTTTCTAACTATTTTTTTTTCAGATTTTTAAGATGATTTTAAAATAATAAGAAAATAAAAAAAATTATATATTAGAATTGGTCATTTTGAAAAAAAAATCTCAAACAAATACTTAAAAAACTCTAAAAATAGAAAAATTATATGTTCTATAGGGATTTTGAAATAAAGAATTTATTGAGCAAATTAGATTTGTCGTTTGAAAATGATTTGATAGGTTTTTTAGTTAAGTTCATCAAGTCATTTAGTGAGATACTAAAACTTTTTTATTTTTGGAGTTTTCTAATTATTGTTTTCAGATTTTTAAAGATGATTCTAAAATAATGATAAAATAATAAATGTTTATATATAAGAATAGGCAATTTTAAAAAATCTGAAAAAAAATAGTTAGAAAATTCTAAAAAAAATGTTAGTATTCTATAAGATTTTGATATAAATAATTTATCGATCAACTTGAATTTATTATTTAAATCCGATTCGACGAATTTTGAGTTAAGAATACCGAGAAATTCGGAGCTCCTAAGAGTACCCCAATTTTACTCCATATACACGTACATGTTTGCGCTATTAAGATTTGTGAACCCCTCCTCCCAACCCAAAAAAAGAAAAAGAAAAGAAATTCTTGTCCACTGTCAACACAATAGAGGTCAGATCAAATTCTAATATGTTTTAAATACAAATTATTTAAAATTTACAAGACTTACGTACGAATTTATATTTAACTAGAATTTGAAAATTCAAATATGAATTTATATCAATTATAGTAGAACATTTCCGATCTTCGTACGAAAAATATTTAAAATAACAAAATGCATGCATAATTGACATGTAATCATTTCACATTATAAAAAAACTACTTTAAAAACATAACTTTAATTTAACTACTTCAGAAGCATGAGCATTTTTTTTAGATTGAATCTTTTGTTGTTGCCGTTCAAATCACAAATATATATATATATATATTTTTTTTCTGAAAATTAGATCCTTTTGTTGTGAAAATATTCGGCCATGATAAAAAAGAACTGGCTAAAAAATTAATTAATTTCTATAAAAAATACTCGATAAAGCTAGTAAACTACAATATATCTTAGCCGAGCTACAAACTTGGTTGTCTTTTTTAAAGCACAGTCTAAGAGAGAAAATGCCTGAAATAAGAAAATTACTGATCGTTTATTACTAATTGTTCCAAGCTCTGCTATTGTAAGTTTTGCAATCATAATTAGACTCAAGAAAGATTTAATATCTTAGATATCCTCCCAATAGTTAACATTAGCGCAATGACAAATTTTTGAATTTTGATAATAAAATATTTATCTTTAAATATTTATCTCAAATCAGGGTTTTGTTTTTTCTCTGAAAGAAAGCAATGGCAAAGCCAGAAAATTTTTAAATGGGGCTCAAATACCATATCAAATATTAATATCGATATAAGATATGATGGTCATATAAAATAAAATAAAATTGCCAAGAAGCCCAATTAAAAAAAGCTTGGCCCAGTACAAAAAACTGAAGTTGCACTTTTGCATTTAATAACAGCCCATTATAAATTAACAAGAGCAGAAATTATGAGTAGTAAGCAAAATTATTATCAGAAAATGAAATCAATCAACTGCCATATTCACATTCTGGTACCATTTCTTAAGAGAATTGATTAAGAGTGACTAATTAATATGCTTCTCTTACATCCCTTGCTTTGTAACCAAATGTTCTTAATATTATTTCAGCTGTAACTGAGAGTCTTTTAAGCTCACAAAGTTTTGAATCTTCCAAATCTTTAAATCTGTCCCATATTATCATCTTTTCAAGTACAGGTGTATTGTTTAGTATGAACTTTGCTAATGCAAATCACACAATCTGAATCCCAATCAGAAACAATTTCGACATTTTGAAGGCTAGAAAACAATCCGTGTTTGTTGCTTTCAAGTTGCTCGTAAGAGCTCGGAACAGGAAAGGATAAAAATGATTTGAACTACAAATTTTTCAGAAGGCAAAGAAGAAGAGGTAAGTCATAAAAAATAATAAAAGCAACCACACTAATAAAGTATAATTAAAAAGGTGAAAAATGCTTAATTAAATTTATACTAATCGCTAATGTAAGTCGTTGTAAGTTTGAGCATCCGAAACAAGAGAAGTATGAAAGTCAACTCCGCATCGGATGGTCGTAAATATATGCATATTTAGGTTAAATTACGAAGTATGGGAGGTTTTCTTGCCTGTAAAGATTTAACCAAAGGATCCTGCATAAAATTGTTAACAAAATTAGATGGTTTAATAAGAAAAATGCATCATAGCTAATTAAATTAAAGCGTTCTTACCAGATGTCGAATGTAAATAGAAAGGCACTGAATGTGAGATATGGAACTGAGAGCTTGAATCAGATTGTGTCCAAATATCACTTTTCTGGTAACAATCGTCTTAGAACACAAATTAGCAATAAAAGCATCCAACAGCTGAGGCGTTTGTAGATACAAATCTCTGAAATTACCCAAAATCGACATCTTTCGGAGTTTCAATGCATGAATTTTAAGAACAAGATAAGAAAATCCATCCAACACGAGTTATTCCAAGAGAGGGCAATTCGAGATCAGCTTTGTCATGTCGGTCTCACTGATTTTGCATTCACCGTTCAAACTGAGGGATCGTAGTCGTTTGAAGCCGTCAAAATCTTCCGGTAGCTCGAAAGCGCAAAGACTGATGATTAGACATGGGCGATCTGAGCGTAACCATCTTCTCTTACAATCCAACTCCAAAATGAGTTCTCTGATCTGCATTCATGATAGTTTAAGCATCCATCGTTCGAAATCCTCTCAGTCCGATTTCGCACCACTGATTTTTCAAATATGGACGTTGCCATTGTGAAGATTAAGAACTTGATCAATGAATCTAATCCTCTTCATTGGGCGGTGCTGTCATTTGACGATAATCGTTCGAATATCGGTTGCCAGAATCTATATATAAATCTTGTATGTTACACCAAGTGTATCTCCAATCTTTTGATAAGATGCATGTTTTCACTGCCTCTTTTATCGGCAAATATGCAAGGATTTTCTCCTTCATGCATTCTGGTAGGTTCTTCATTATATCAAAACTAGAATGACATTCTTAATTTTTTTTAAGGCTGAGAATCATCATCCATTGTAGGCGAGTTTGTAGTTCTTAATTATTGAACCTGCCAATATATGAGTCATATAAAATGTAAATTAATTTACTGCAAATTGGAAGGTTGCATGTTGATTGGAGCAATTTTACTATGGATCAAAAGTTTTAAAAGTTTTAATAATTAATGAATCACAACATTTAACTTCAGTTTAATCTCTTTGTTTATAATATAAATTTTGATTCATAGCAGAATAACCAAATTAGAGCAATTCTACTATGGATTAAAAATTTTAATGGTTAATGATCGTAATCGTTAATTTCAATTTATAATATAAATTTACTATGAACCGCAAACCTAACAGAGTGGTGATAGATCTCGTCTCTCTACGGAGAGACACATGTTTAAATTCCATAAGAGACATTTGAAAAGGAATAAATGCCGGAGTTTATAGGAGCTCTTATATCAATATATATATATAAGTAAAGTTAGGGTGTTTCATAAGCATTTCGCCTCGAAATAATTATAGTTAAGTTTCAAAATCTTATGTCCAAAACGTCGATCCAAGTAACTCAATAAAATTTTCATATCAAAATCTTGTAGAATACTAAAATTTATCATTTTTAGGATTTTTTGAACTATTTCAATGAATTTTAAAAGATGACCATAAAGATAATAGAAAAATATTAATATTTGAATGGCAAAAAATAGTTATCTTTAAAAAACTATTAAAAATAGTTCAAAAACTCTAAAAATGGTAAATTTTAATATTCTATAAGATTTTGATATGAATAATTAATTGAGCTACTTAGATTGACATTTCAAACACAATATTTTGAAATTTGACTCATAAATATTTCGGATCAAAATGTTTATAAAAGCACCATAATTTTAACTCTATATACATATACATATAAATATACATATACACACATATACATACATATATATACACATATACATACACACACACACAGATACACACACACATATATATATATGTATGTATGTATGTATATACCATTATTTGCAAACTTCAGGGACCAAAACTGAAATTTTGCCTTGATTAAAACCTATTGCTGTCTCTTTGTACATGGTATGGCCTTGTCACTTCTCAGTAGCAGCACTTGCGCAATCGCAAGAGTCCGATCTCGCCACTCCTCGCATCTCCGACGATCCTTCTCTGCCATCACCGCCACCTACCGAGAGATGGCGAAGGTCGGAGTCGTACAGATGACATCGACTAACGACCTCGAGGCAAATTTTCAGACTTGCTCTCGTCTCATCAAGGCAATTAAACCTCCCTTTTTCTTCTAATATTTTCAATTTTCTTTATTTCTTTTGGTTTGTGCAGCATATACCAGTTCGTACTAGAATTCTCTCGTTTTAAGTCCTTAAAGATATATAAGTCATGACTGGTACCAGTACCAGGTGGTACCAAATCCTTGATTGTATTGATTTTCCTGACTTGTAGGAGGCAGCAGCAGAGGGGGTTAAGCTTCTCTGTTTTCCGGAAAATTTTTCCTTCATAGGTGCAAGAGAGGGAGAATCTGTCAAGATAGCTGAACCTTTAGATGGGCCCACTATGCAGAGATACTGCTCCCTTGCAAGGTACCAGATAAAGTTACTTCTTTGCTTCATTGGTTACCAATTTATAAAATTGTGCACCAAGTATTAATTGACTTGTGAGCAGGTCAATAATTCTGACTCTGTACTGACAGACCCGTCAAGTCAATTTTAAATGGGTCAATTGACGTATCGAAATGACAAAATGCAGATAGATAATTACTGGAATTTTTGTTCCTTTTTGTATTGAAACTTCCAATGAAAACTATTAGACTATTTTTGGGCTTGTAATCTCTAGTATTAGTATGAACATTGATCTGGTCTAGGTTGGTACAGGTTGGTACACATCACCTGGGAACCTCACAATATACTAGTTGATAATTTTTTTTTTTTTTACAATTCTGCATGTCTATTCTATTATCTTTTTCATCTAGTTCCACAAAAGCATTCTACCTGTTTTTGAGATTTTGGTTATTATAATGGCAGTGAAGCAAATATATGGTTGTCCCTAGGAGGTTTTCAAGAGAAGGGTTCTGATGAGGCACATATATGCAATACCCATGTATTGGTTGATAATGCTGGGAAGATAAGAAACTCCTACCGCAAAATACATTTGTAAGTGCTTTCTCAAGAAAATTGATTTCTCTAGCATTTCAATTGATTAATTTTTTAATATGCTATAGTTTAAATTAATTTCTTTATATTTTTTTGTGAAGGTTTGATGTGGATGTCCCTGGAAACATGGTATACAAGGAGAGTAATTTCACCACACCAGGTTTTGTCATACTTTTTTTAAACTTTATTTGAGTTCGGAGTATTTTATTTGAATATTACCAATATAAGCTCGTTCATTCATCCTAAGTTTATCCATATGGTGAATTCACTATTAATATCAAAATGTATTTCTAGGTTTTTATACCAGTCAGGTGGTGTACATTCACAATTATGATAAAGGCTAATTGTGTTACATGAAGGACAATTAAATAATACAGTTCTAATCTAATTGAATTTGAATTGGTACTGTTGAGGCTTGAAATGAAGACGTAATTGGGTTAGATTGAGATTTATTTTCCCAGATGGGGCATCAGTAAAGTACCAGTCAGATCTCTCATGGTGTTTGTTATGTACCAGCCAGAATTTGAAATCCTCAATTTGTTCTCATTTACTTATAATTGTAATAAAAGTTTTGTTCTCTAGGTAATGCTGTGGTAGCAGAGGATAGCCCAATTGGAAGACTAGGACTAACAGTTTGTTATGATCTACGATTTCCAGAGCTCTATCAGATGCTAAGATTCCACCACCAAGCTCAGGTATAATCTTTTCTGATAATGTATCTTTTTCCATATTTCCAAATTTTCTAGTGTCACTGATATTTATTTTTTTCATATTTGTGGAAAAGGTTTTACTAGTACCGTCAGCTTTCACAAGAATAACTGGAGAAGCACACTGGGAGATACTATTGTGTGCTCGTGCAATTGAGACCCAATGCTACGTATTGAATTTTTTTTCCCTTTTTTGTATTTCTGGGCTTGCAATTGCAATTTTCAACTTCTTCCTGATTTAATACAAAATTTGTAAATTGTTTCTGGTTATATGTAGGTAATAGCTGCAGCACAAGCTGGTAAACATAATGAGAAAAGAGAGAGTTACGGTGATTCGGTAATTATTGACCCATGGGGAACAGTTATTGCTCGACTTCCAGGTTTTCACATCTGCAAAAAAAAATTCCCTTATTATTTGTCTTGTGCTTCTCTGTGGTAAAGAAACTGAAAAGTTACCGCTATCCCATTGTTGTCCCAGATCGGTTATGCACGGGATTTGCTGTGGCAGAGATTGACCTATCAAAGATTGATGCTGTGAGAACCAAGATGCCTATTTCCACGGTAACTGATATTATCATCTGTTGTTCTCTTGCATTTTGGAATGCATTATTTCCTATAAAGTCCTGCAAGAATCAAACTATTTACAGTTTAATCCTTACATAATATGGTCCTTTTGTTAGTTAAGCTATTAAACATTGACCATTGACACTACCCACGGTGCCCTTGCAAATGTATTTGCCGGTTTTTCTGTTCCTTTTAGGTACTGAATTTTATAATGTTTTATAGTTAAGGATGGACATGCAATTTTCATATTAATTATAAGTTTTATTAATTCTGATGTGAGGCTCTTTTTTTTTTCTATTTGCAGCACCGGGTACTTGATAGTTGCTGGAAATCATCGCCCCTCTGACATGTCAGAATTGTTGATTTAACTAGATTTTGTAACTACTGGTCAAGCATGCAACTCCAATGAAAAAAAAATAAGAAGAAAGCATGCTAAATATTCCATGAGTATCTTATTGGGGGATAGGAAATAAAAAAAGGTAATTACTCTGTTATTTGTGTAATATTTCATGATGATTTTTGGGTTATTTATATGTGTAAAACGGTTCCTTTCTGTGTTCTTATTTTCAATATTTTGCAAAATTTTCTATCATTGGGATATCTCAAGGTTCTGATACCAGGTCATCTTCCAAAAAAGTAAGGCCATGAAAAAGGAACAACTCAAGTACTGAACAAAACGAAAATAAAAACAAAATCCTTTGATTTTTTGTGGCCCAATTGCTAATATTTTGGGCTTTCTTTAAATCGGACTTAACATGTGTCAAATGGGTTCTTGAATCTAGAAGGTCCGTAAAATTCAAAAGGCATAATATATTGTTATCTTAAATTATTAAGTATACAGATTTAATTTTTGCATTTGATTAATTTTTTAAAATTCAAAGAGTGAGAGAGAGAGAGTATACTACATATGAAAACAATCCTTAAGATTAATTTTTGCCTTTGATAAAAAAAATTGCATTGAATAGAGACTTTTCAGATCAATCATATTTATTAATAATGCAAGGTTTAAAATCCAAAATAGTGTTTAATCACAGACAAATGTTTTTCAAGGTGTTACTTATTTATGTTAAATTATATGCATGACTGCTAATCTTTTCTATTTCTAATTTTCTTTCCCAAAAACCAAGTGTATGTGTGAACTAAATCCCCCCCCCCCCCCAAAAAAAAAAAAAATCACAAACTCACCTAGATATTTATCATTTTTTTCCTTTTTTTTTCAATTTTTGAACTTAACAACTTGGGTTTGGAGGCAAGTAACAGACAAAATAGGGAGACAGTTACCAACCATAAAAAAAATAAAATAAAATAAACAAAATTACAAAAGCAAGAACATGTGCAGGTGTTCTTGGTCACTTCTTCCCAATCAAAAAACGAAACTCCAACTTTTCAGATAAACAAAAATAAAATAATAAATAAATAAACAAAAATAAAATAATAAATAAATAAACAAAAATAAAATAATAAATAAATAAACAAAAAAAATAAAACCAACTTGTACGAAGTCCTCGAGTTGAAATAAATAATCTCAAAATTTCAGCAATCTAAATTAAGTAGGCTACACCTTTCAAGAGATTATTCATGGAATCTAGGCTAGCTATATGATAAACCCTTGCAAATATACGCAAATATACTAGAGGGCTATTTTGTTATACATCTCCAATTTGTGCCTTTCAACAACGATGAAATTTAAGTTATTATTACCATTTTAATTAAATTTTGCTTATATTATGCTCGGAAACATGCAATTCATAGTTCAGAAGTAGTATTATATTTTTATTATTTTAGCTTTTTCACGATTATAATTCAAATGTTTTATTATGTTGTGAAAGCTATAGACATATAGTTTGACAGATATTATATATCTTAGACATTGTTTACATAAAAATACTTCAAATGATATTATCGTATCAACAAAATTAATATCCAAACAAAAAGATACTACCTCACTTTTTAATTTAATACATAAAATAGTTAATTTTAAACAAAAATAACGTTGCGATCAATAATATATCAGTAAATTATGTATTGTTATCTAACTTTTTATACAAAGAAATATATTCTATAATTATTTTTTTCTAGCAACGGCACAACTGGTGAAATAACTGTGTCGACATAAAAATCTTTCCAAGTCAACCAATCATTTTTTTATCAATCCGAATTTTTATTTCGAAGTTAAATAGAACATAAAACACAAAAAAAACAAAACAAAAGGCGAATCATGGAGCACTAATGAAATCAGGATGCAAGTTGGGCTGCAGAAACAATTTTTCTAATATACAAAAAAGGAAAAAAAAATGAAAGAAAAACCAACAGAGAAAAAAACTATTGATTGATAGGTACAAGTTGGGAGGCTTGTAAAAACGTAAGCCATGACGCACTTGTCATTTGTGCAGCATAAAATATTACAAAAAAGCATCATTAGATCAAGGTATCCTCTGAAATCTTGACAACTTGAAACCTTAAATTATACAAACTAATACCAGAGAGAGAAAGTGATGGGTACCCATGTATCCTCTGTTATTCACTATATTTTGACATGTTCAAATTTTGATATTTCCGAATTAATTGATAAAAAAAAATTTTAAATTTTGGGTTGGTGAAATTGATTTATTATTGCTTGAAATGTCAGAAAGAAATTTACATGCATGCATGGGATTGTTCAATTGCATGAGCGTGCAATTGTAAAGGATTGCAGAGGATTTGACCGAGAAAATGAGGTCAACTCAATGAAGAATAAGGTTTAATGTCTAATTGACATTAGGAAGCATTAATCAAACTTTTACGGAGAATTAAGAAAAAAAAATGGTACAGAGATGCTCATACTTGGTACCAAAGAGAAGGCGACACGTAGAGAAACAAACAGAGGAATCTATGTTTGTTTGTATATGGTCCCCAAAATTAGATCAAAAGGTTTATCTTAAAAAAATTTTATCAAAGTACAATCCATTATTTATTAGTCTTAGCCATTTGCTTAGTTGGAAGAAAAACAATGGTTGGTTGGATCAATATAATGGATCTAATGCGCCATCATCATTTAATTAGAAAAGAGGAAATCATGTGTAATTCTGATTTTTTGAAAGAGAAATATTTGGAGGGATCTGCTTCTTTTTTTTTCTTTCCTTTCTTTTTAGTCATAATTAATCTCTCTTGAATCATGATACATACATATAGCATGAGCATTAATTTAATTACCTTGTTCAACCTCCTCTTTACCTGAACCCTTATTTATATAACTTCAATTATGACTTGTATAATCTATGTATATACTAAAGAAGCAAGTATAATATTGCACTGTCATATCGAGATTTTTTTGTGTCATGTTCACTTTAATTTTATTTTTATTATTACTCCTTTGTGATTAATATTTTTCATTGTAGAATTAGTTCAAGAACCAGATCTTTTAGTAGCTAACATAGGACTTATTCATGTGACTTAATCCTAATTCACATAACATAAACATTAAAGATGATAACAACGACAGATATACCACATTTTTTTTTGTTCAAAAGTACAATTGTTGTCCAATTTTGCCACATTTTAAGCAACGTTTTAAAATGTCAGTTGTCTGGTCATATTGCTTATAGTTTTTTTTAAGTACTTCATTTTGAATTATACTTTTTTTAAACATAGATTATTTCCTTTGTACTTTTTTTTATAGATATGACTTTGTTGATATTTTGACAATTAGCCCATAATAATAAAAAATGGATATAGATATGACTTTGTTAATATTTTGACAATTAGCCCATAATGATATATATAAAATCCTCAACACGTCCTTTTTATTCCTGCATTAGTTGTGTATATTGATCTGATTTCAACAAAAGAATATACATTATTTTTTTTCCTTCTTATACTGTTCTAAATTCTAATCTATACCATGTTATTTGGTGCATGGCATGATTCATGCATGAGTTTTGGATAGGAATCAAGAACAGTTAGTAGTCAACTCAAAAGGCACAAAACGCACTACATAATTTCCATCAAAAGAAGCACACAAATAAAAAAGACAGTACAAAGCTGAAGTCCTTTAAATTGATTGTTCTCTTCCAAATTTGTCTTCTTATTAACATTATTTGATCTTTGCATTATTAAGTGGGGCCTTCATTTCATTCATGTGTAAGAACATATGAAGGCAACTCATTTGAGGCGCAAATAATATGAGCAATGAAATCATAATATGCTTTTATCTTTTTTTATTCAATTTTGTAAGAAGCCCTTACTAGGCAAGACATTGTTACATTTGGAAGAAAAAAAGAGATTTAAACACAAGCAGAGGTTAGGATCCAAAATTATTGCATGAAAATTGGAAATAATTTCACCAAACAATCTTGCCTAAGATTTACAAAAAGGAGAAGAAAATAAAAAAGACAGAGGTTAAGCCACCCCTGGGAATTTCTTGGCACACAAATCCTACCACCTAAATTGAAGACCTTCCTCTATGTTTTGGTACACAGACGCCGGGCACCACACAATAATAAAATGTGGTATGTGCATCCAAATGCAATTTTGCAATTCAGTCCTTGAAGTTATAGAAACTGGAAGAAGAGGCCGCCGGTGGGTTGAAAAAGAGGGGCAGAGGAGAAGAAGCGGAGGGGGCGTTAGAGAATCGTGATGATGCTGCAGAGTGCGCTTGGGGGACATTTTGGGTGTTTCTATTATCTATTCCTATTCTTATTCCAGTTTCGTTTTTGCTTGCCGATGGTGGCCTTATTACCCAGCTCGGGACACATTGTACTCCTGCTGTGGGTCTCTTCTCTGTTCCTCCTTTCTGCATTTGCACAAACATACCTTTTATATCAAACTAATAGAGATGAAAAAAAGAGAAATCAAATAGAGAGATGAGAGAAAGAAAACTAAAATTTTGGTCAAGAATTGCATACTGGTTTCGGTTCCTACCAATCATACAATGAGTAGAAAAAATGAGAGAGAGTATCAGTCAACCATATTTAATTTAATCTTAATTGATTAATTGAGGTTTTAAACATGAACAATACAGTCAAATGTGCGCACAAAAGATTTTTAATTAGTATTTTGAAACAAGTTGGTGATTACAGCTATTATGGACAGAAAACCACAACTTGCAACCCCTCCCCCTCCAATGTGCGCACAGAAAAGCACATCAAGAGAAAGGTTGACCACGAAACATTCGGCTTTTATGCACCAGTTCAGAGTTTCATTTACATTGTTGCGTGCTACTACAGCTAAATAAACTAGTATTTTGAAACTACAAACAAAAGTTTGACAAAGTTAGGAGCAACCAACAAGTAGAGACCAAAGCTATCGCCATCCTATCCAAAACCTTAGCTATCACTGATTCGACGCATATTTAATGAGTATAACAACATCTATTAATTTTGGAAAACAATTTTCAACTAGATTTAAACAATAATTAGCTCTGGTAAAGATTAGATAAGGAATTAAGTTAAATTAAAGATCTATAAGCAAATGCCTATCTAGAAATGAATTCCGTTACGTATCATTATCTATAAATGAAACAATTTCAACAAAATATTGTACCTCATTGGTTGAAAAAAATGTAGGAGATGAGATATTCCATGCATGGTTAGCCAATTGTGAAGAGGGACCGTCATCCTGAAATTAAAAAGATAATTATACAAAGAATGAAAGGAAAAAATAACTATTATATTGACAAATTAGCAAACCAGACAAAACAACAGTGAACAAAAATTTAGAACAGTTAAATAGAAACTGATCAGACAGAACCTCTGACAAAAAGTACATCTTCAAATAAACAGAATAATAAAGCCTTTCCAAACAAACTGAGTACACAAAACATTTCAACTCTTAGCTTTCCTCAATTTTCAAACATAATGACCAAGTCAACGGGCAACTCGATGCCATTTGCTCTTCTCAAATCTTAAAAGATTTCAATTTCCATTGACAAATTTTCCTTCTCTAGAAAGAGTAAATAAAAGAAGTCACTTGCCTTGGGTCCATGTTGACGTTGACTGCTGGTTGAATTTTGATCCATCTTTGGGGTCACGGTATTTGGTTGAGATATGCTCAAGCTCAAATCTACTTCATTACCTATATCAATCATGTCCATAAATGTCATTTAGACAAGGTGGAAACATCCTCAAGAAACATGAAAAAGCTCTTCTTGTGAATACAGCCTTGAAAACAGTACGATCAAATAAATAAAAAAAGTAGATGATCATAGCATATCACAAATTTAGGACTCTTGTGAGGGTTCATTTAGAAGAATTCAACATCAAAGAAGAAAAAGAGAAATTTAAGATCTAGTTTCTTAAAACAATTTGTGTTTAGTTACCTTCGCCATCATTCTCTCCGGTCATCTCTCCTTCATAAGTGCTAGGCTCGAAGTTCGTAACAGCCTCTCTGCCGTTGCACTTCATTGCCGCTTTGTCATAAGCCCTATTTTTGAAACCCCAAAAGAAAAGGAAAAAAAAAAGGAAATTCAAGTCGGAAAAGTGCCTTTTAAAATTTTAAAAATTAAAATAAGAAGAAAAAAGTGGCTTCAAAATTCAGTGCTCTGTGCACAACCTTGCTGCTTCTACTTCACTGTCGAATAGCCCAAGATATATGTACCTGCACCATACCATTATGTTCCCGATTGGTAAAAGACTTGTTTTCGCCAATTTTGATTCTCACATTTGAAAAAGTAACTTGGTTTATTTAACTTGCAAACAGACCCAATTTATAATTTAAAAGATATTAGGAATTCCATCCCCCAACCCTCCACAAAATAGAAATACAATAACATGACCCATGTTAATGCCACTACAATATGACTTTGACAAGAAACATCCAATAGTTACATATCCAACAAAATTTTCAACTGAGAATCAATTAAGCATGACTCCATGTAACATAAAAATAAGTTACCAATGCATAAATAGATAAATAAATTGTTAAATTGAGAAATTTTGAAATAGAAAAAGCACACGCACTTTTTGCCAAGAAATTGACCCATACGGGCCTCCCAGCGGCCACACTTGTGGAGAGTAACTCCTCTGTACTTTGAGCTACCTCTTGAGAATCCTGTGCTTTGACGGCGTAACGCGTGCACAAACTCTTCCTTTGATAGATTCTTCATCTACAAAACACAAGATTTTGAACTTTTATGTCATTCTTCTTTAACCTGATCAGTGCAATAGGGGAAGCAATGAAGCATTTTCATTAATTATGAGTAAACGCAATCTCAGTTGTACCTGTTTCATATCTTCCTCATAATCACTTAGATTGAAATTTATGTCAGCTTCGACCCCACGGAATTTAATTGCGGCTCTATCATATGCTCTGCAATTGAATAATTCAGTATATTAAATTTTTCCTGTCTGATTTGGGGGTTAATTAAGAAGGTTTTTGCATTTCTACTGGAAGAAATAATTTTTTCTTCTCTAACCTTGCTGCAGCATGTGCAGTATCAAATCCACCTGTTATAACACACACAGAAACAAAAAATGGACAAGGTCAATATACAAATTTCATTTACAATCTCAAATTTTGAGAAACAACGAAAAAGAGAAAATCAAAATCCTCTTAACCTCTTACCCAAATAAACTTGCTTGCCACAGTCCCTGCAAACGAAATATAAAATAGATTACATATAATTAGCTTAGACAAAAGGAAACATGGGACCAATAAAATTTCATAAGAGAAATGTAAAAAAGAAAAAGGAACTAACCAAATATGGGACTCCCATCTACCGGTTCTCCGGTAAAAGGTAACACCTCTGTACTGAGAGCTTCTGGACCGTGGGCCCCGCCTACTCTTCTTCACTTGCGGCTGCTGATTCTGTTGCTGTTGCTGTTGCTGCGCCTGGACCTGGTGTTGCTGCAACTGGAGTTGTTGCTGGAACACTCTAAGGTCCTGCGGTAAGAACCCAGCCCACTGCGCACTGGGCCCCACGTGAGAATTCACATCCACGCTCATCGCATTCACGTTAGACGAGGAGGAGGAGCAGTCCGTGGCCAGAGGAAACAGCTGTCTCGTATGATGCACTGGAGCCTCCAGCTCTCCCTTTTCCTCTTTCCTCCTTCCTCCTCCTCCTCCTCCTCCTCCTCCTCCTCCTCCTCCTACCACCACCACCCCCTCTGCTGCTCCTACCTCGTTCAATATGCTGAACCGGAACGCGGGTGCGGATGCACTGTGACCGGAGCGCTTATCTGGTAGTACTGGAGCCGAACTCGAATTCTCTTCAGTGGGGCCCACAAACGATGATCCATCGCCATTGAGTATCGAGGAATCGGACGTACCTGAGTTGCCAGTGCTCTCTCCTAACGGGTCCGGGTATTGACCCCGATTCTGTGTTCTTCCGGGTTGGAAATCCGCTAGGTTGAGATCCAACATCTCTTGTTCTAATGCTTTGGTCTTTTCGGTTAATTTTAAGAGTTAGCAGATCCGATAAAAAAAATAAAGGATCCGATATTTCCCTTTGGGAAATGAAACGAAATGGTTCAAATCGATTACACTATTTCAAGAAAAAGAGCCAGAGCAAGTAGAGATAGAAGCAGGATAAAGCGGAGTCGTTCTTTCGGAACATTTGGGGCCTTATATCAATCTACTTCCCGAATTATCATTCCAAAAGGAATTCTATGCAAATCAAAAATAAAATTTCAATTAATCTTCGCAAAGTTTAAAGAAAGAAAAGGAGAGAGCGAAGAAGAAGAAGAAAGGAAGATGTAGGAAGGAGGAGCGAATAATGGGATTATAAATAGAGGAAAAGGATACGATGATTGGCTATAGCCGGTTAACCTTAAAGACTTTCTCTAAAGAGGGGAGGAGAGATTTATTAGTTTTTATGTGTTGTCTATTTATTATAATAGTATTGCATTGAATTATTCGATAGCTTAGTTCGACGGAAGAGGGAGAAATATCTCGGAACAAGAAATATTAAATATTATTACAACGGCGAGTAAGGTCTAAGGATCAGTTCCTCTCCAGTTAAAACAAACCGGTAGACGTCCAGTGGTGAGGTGAAAGGTCAGAGATGGGAAATAAGATCTCCAATGAATTTCGGACTGGAGATCTAGCTGCAAAAGGAAGGAAACAGCCAAAACAGGAGGAACTGTGTGTCTGAAGTAGAGAAGACTGATAGCCGTAATAGAGATTCCAGTGGGAAGATGAATTGCTTCGCGTCCCCACAAAGACAACCTTGATGAAGGTGGATCTTATAGACAGAAAATGACACTGCCTGACATTTTACCATATGTTCCTAATTCTGTGAACATAGAAATTAAATCATGAATACCTAGACAATTTAATTGATTATACTTAATTTGAGAAGAATATATTACTAATTAGTAACATATGATGATTTTTGTTATTAAGTTATATGAAAAGAATTTTTAAACCTAATCATTTACGTAAGTGCAAAAAAAATCATAATATAATTTCGAAATAAATAGGATAAATATTTTTTTTAAGTACAGTAGATGTGACAAATTCAAGAGTCTTGGCAATAACTAAGATAATTTTGCATGTACAATAAATTTGATAAATTTAAGGGTGACATATAGAGGGAGACGCTTATCATCACTGGTTATCCAACTTCATTGTTTACTCCGGACAACCAAACTCATCCCTCTGGTGTCTGGATTAAGACTAAACTAAAACAATAATATCATAGAATTACTATAATAGTTAATAAGTCATGATGAGTGGCCATTAAAGGTCTAAAAACCTACCATGACAAGACACATAGCAACTCAAAACTCCAATCCAATCCAATCCAATCCAATCCAATCCAAACCAATCCTAGCCAATTGACTTAGAGTGGGAAGAATAAACTCAATTCAACTCAACACAACACAACACACCTCAAACAGAGGTGTGCCATAAAAAGGAAAGGACACCTTGCATTTGGGTTCATTATTGGCTGCTACTACTACTACTACCATCTTTATCCATTATCCATCTCTCCATAAATAGTAAGTTGATCTTCAAACAGAAATTTCTATTTCAGGTTGGTTAAAGGTGCTTTTTGGTAACACCTATCAACGCTTCGGTTTGAGGTTGTGCTCCTCTCTCTGCTCATAAATGATAAAACGGAGGATGTGAACTGTAATTAATGCATGTATCTCCCTTTGTTTTTTTGTTCCTTTTTTTTTTTTCTTTTTGGGTTGTAAGACTTCCTCACATTTTTTTTTTTGAGGACTGAGGAAAAAATTGACTAACGATTTTTTTTTTTTTACATGAGATATGACATGTATAAATTATATTTTTTTATTTTCGTCTGGTTTGTCCGCCACTTGGAACATGACACGTATAAAATATAAAGAGGAGGGATTTCTTAATAACTATTATATTGACAATTTTGATAATTAATTTTGAAATAATTTTTAGAAATTCTCAAAAATAAAAAAAAATTAACAAATATATTTTTTTCACTTATAGATTGATTGTGTTTCAAATTAAGGATAATTTGATATTTCATCAAAGAATATTAAATATGGACAGTTGTAAGTGTTATATAATTTTGATGATTTTTGATGGAGTATCAAATAATACTTAAATTAAATAAAATTTGAAACACAATCGATGATCTCTAAATTTAATAATGTGTCTATGAGTTATTTTTCTATTTCTAAGATATTTTTCAAATATATATATTTAAAAAATCATTGTCGAAATTGTCAAGTTAACCATTATCAATGCATCCCTATCCTTTAAAATAATCTCATATGAATCTTATAATTTTCATAAGTGTCTTTTTACGTTTGAAATTCAAGCACGAAGAAATTGGAGTAATTACACCTAAAAAATTTGGCAAAACTTGAGAAATTAACAAATTTAGAAAACAAATTCAAAAATTTCACAATTAATTCTTCATGATATTTTTAATAGTTTATAGCACTTCTTGATAGTAATTTTGGTCAAATATTCACCTTCTCAATCATTACACCATTGCAGTGATATTTTTTTTTTCTCTCGTTGCAATAATTTTTGTAACATTTTCTTTGTATTCAATATTGTCTATAATGCATTTTGTTGGAATAACAACACCTATATAAAGATACAAAATTCAATAATTAGTTTTACCAATCTAACGACTATAAACTGATTAGAATATATTTGGAAATCACGCCATGTTAAAGTAAACAAAAGCACAAATTTTGGGCACTCATTATTTTATTTTGGCAAAATATTAATGTTGTTCGTTGAAAACAAAACAAAATATTTGCTTCCAAATTGAAAATATTTTCCTTTTAGTAATTCTCTTGGAATTGCAGTTCAAAAATCTTCTAAAATTGCATGGTATTTTTGGGCCCTGAAATGTTTAAGGAATGATTGATTGATGTTTTAATTAATTTATGTATTTGACATTTTTTCGAGCATAAACACGAAATTGACCAAAGTATAAAATGCACAAATAGCATGAACAAAGGAAGGGATAGGAGCAATCCACGTAGGTGCCATTTTGGGATAGTAATATTTTAAACATTTAGTTTAATTTATTCATATCATGATGGAAAATTTTCTAATAATAATAATCATAACCATAATAATAATAATAATAATGCCTAGGTGCTTGAATAATGAGATCCTGTTCCGAGGCGATTCATGATGGACAGGAGAAAATGATATAAAATTGTTAGTGGAGAACGAGACCTTGTTTATTTATTTATATATCTATTATTAGGTGAAATGGTCAAATCAAATCAAATGCGACATGCCGACAGATGGAAAATAAAACCTCTGAGTTTTATTATGTGTAATAATAATTTATTAATTTATTAATTTGTTTTCCTTCTCTGCAAAATATCGTTGCAATTTTAAAAAATGCAAAGTGGGGGTGCTAATAAGAGACTCAAACTATTATGAGGATTCTTATTTTACTAAAAAATTTGGGCGTATGATTTAAGAAATATCAGTAATTGATATGAATTTTGGAACAATTTTTTACTGTCTATTTGTGTTTTGATTTTTTTTATCTTAATTTTATTGTTTATTTTTTTATTTAAGAACATTTATCATTGGTTGGTTTGAATTATCAATGTGATGTCACTTTCCTTGATAAAACAAACAAATAAATCTTGCATTTGCATAATTTTAATAGTATAGTATATACTTATAATGACGGTTTTGAATTTTTTTCACGCACAAATCATCGATATTTTGGAAACTAATTCTCGGTGCGTTTTATTTCGAGCACTGTTTATCCGATCTCGTATTACAATTCTAACGGTACATATTTGTTGGGTCCGAAATTAATTTCGAAAAATTGAACCAACCTAGTAAAAATGTTGGAAGAACCATTTGTTGGGTTGGTTAATATTACATATATTGTGCACAATTTATATATAAGTGAATTGGGTTCATTATTAAGTCATCATATATATATATATATATATAGTTTTTATTATGGAGAATTTAAATTTTACATCTCTGAACTTTAAAAAAAATTAAATTGGTCTTTAAAGTATCTTCTGCATCAAATTAATCCGTGAATTTATTCACAAAAATCGAGTCTTTGAACTTTTAAAAAAAATTAAGTTAATTTTTCAATTTCACCAAAATTAATCAAACTAATCTTTTTAATTTAGTTTTTTGTTATTTGAAAAAACAATATGATGCAAACAAAAATTTAGAGATCATACTTTTTTTTTTCATTTTTTCAAAGTATAATGGCCAACTGGACATTTTTTTTAGAGTCAAAGGATTATTTTATGCAAATAAAAGTCCACACATAAATTTGATTTTTTTGAGAACATTTAGGCACGAGAACATGAATTCTCACCGTTATTTGTGCGTCAACGTCGTCGTCGTCGTCGTCGTTATTACTATTCGACAAGAGTTTTATTATTTCAACTAACATTTTTATGTAATAATTTCTTCACTATTCAAAATAGTACAAAAATAACGTTATATTTTAGTTTCTATTTAAATAATACTATTCACCAACTATTTTCTTTTACTATTTAAATAATACAATGCTAGTGCTATTTTTTTATTTGTCAAACTAGTTCTAATATTTTTTTTTCAAGCGGTTGCTATTTTTTTTAAGCAATTTGAGAATCGATGTGCTTTCTGATTTCTTTCATATCAAGGCTAAACCTAGTCCATGGATTTCTCAAAATCATCAAAATCCTTTAATTAATTCAGTATTTTTTATGTTAATTTATTTAGGTAAGTGTCTAGCAATAAGACAACAAAGATCAGAATCTCACGTGGCCAATCAACTTATAGATTTAGAAATAATTTGATCCTTACAAATCATTTGTATGTCTGTTGTCTGTGGAATAAAATTTGCAACGTGGACCCTATATTTTCTTAGACAGATTGGAGGAAAAAAAAAGGAAACAACATAATTTGTGCAAAACCACAAGTTTTAGAGGTTATTTCTGAAAAAGTTGCGTACACCACAAGTTCTATTGGCCAAAGAATTAAAATATATTAAAATAGGAACAAGTGGCAAGGTAGATCTATCTACCCGGCAGAAAACAACTTTTACAAAAAAGATAATTTACAAGGTTGTTTCTGCAAAAATTATCAAGTATCGCTAATTAACCAAACTCCAGGGACATATGCGCGAAAATAACACAAATGATTACAAAAGGTTATCACCTCGTACGAGATATAATTTTAGATCCTCCCAACCACCGCAAATAGCCAAATAAATACTATAACAATTAATACAACAACGAAGCTGCTTTAAAAAGTTATGGAAAATGACTAAAATACCCCTGGTTTAAGTAATTAATCACGTTACCACATAATCGGGCCGCAGAGAACGAACGGAAGGGGAGAAGGGAGGGCCCACACGCACCTAGTTATGTGGGACCCACAAAACCTTTTTTTCTTTTCTTTTCTTTTTTTTTTTTGCCGATTCCAGTAACCTGCGGTAACCTTAAACCACTTTTTAATAATAATATTTCCTTAAATCTCGTTTTCTCCGTTGCCTTTTTTTTTTTTTTTTCCTTTTCCGGTTTTGGCAAGAAACTGTTCCGAATGCGGCGACTCTTTCCACCGGTTTCCACCGGCTATACCCGGTCTCCGCACTTTTGAAAAGCGACCTCTCAACTCTCAACCAATGGAAATTCGCCACTTTGCGTTTACAGAGCGATAATCTTAGACGTACGCTAAAGTGCAACTGGTAATATCTCCAGTGTTTTGATATACTGCTTGGGAGCAATTATTGAGGTCTAGACAGCTTGTTTTTATGAGGATATAGCTGAGAGAAAATTGGTTTAAAGGAAGAAATAATATGGAAAAATATAAAAAAATAATTGGATAATTATAAGCAAGATTTTGTTTTATTTTTATTCGTGATATAAAACACTACCAAGCCTAGTAAAGTAATAACATCTAAAAACATACAATGAAAATGCTCATGATTGCATTAGCTTTATTCCTCATGACATGTATCATTCAATAGTGCATGCATATTATTTTGTCTATAGAAAATACATGTGAACCATTTGAGAAAATAAAAATCAGTCAAAACAAATAATATTAAAAAACATAACTTGACAAAAATAATAAGTGATGATTTATGAGGTTTAATCTTTTAAATTACTTTAAAAACCTAACATACATGCTTGAAGCAATGAGAGAGCTATCAATTTTTTTAATGCACGTTGCAAAAATAAGAGCTATAGCAAATGTGAATTTATAGAAAGATTTTTCTAGATTGGATTTACATGAATTTTGAAAAAAAAATGGATGGATTGAATCTATGTAAAATATTTCCCACGTGGGACTAGATCTCAATCCCAATAATTGAGTTGTACATTTAGATAGGGCTCAATTTTTTTTTAATATATATAAGAGCTTTCGTTACATTCGATATTTATTTTTTTAAATGTTTCTTACGGAATTTAAATTTGTATCTCTCTATAAAAAAAAAAAAAGAAATCTGTCACTATTGTGTTAGACATGTGGTTTAGATATGATCTCAACTAATCAATTATTTTTACAAAGAGTAAAATTGCCAAAAAAAATCAAAGTTGATTGGTTTTTTTTCACAAAAAACCTTATAAACAATTTAATTTACTTGATCGTTGAGTGAGGGGAAATTATAAGCTACCAAGAAATAATCATTCTTCATATATATACATATCCATAATTCTAGCAAAAACAAAAAAAAAATTAGACTTTGCAAGGAATCAAAATTCAAAACACAAGAAAAATCATGACATTGTTGGCATTTAAATATTCCCTTTCTATTAGGCTTTGCATAAAATCAACTTTGCATATAGATATGAATATGATAATGGATGATATGTGGATACTATTTAACCAAAATAAAAATAAAAATAGAATAAACATGTTCTTGTTTTTTTTTTACATATAATTTTTTTTATACATGCTTTCACTAATCTCTCCTCCTCTGATGGTTTCAACAATTTTTTAAAAAATAATATAATATAATATAATATAAAGGTGTTTCTATCAAAATTCCACCCAATCAATAATCTAGGCCCATATAAATAATAATTGTCATTTAATAAATTAACAAAGAAGGGGTCACCATGTTGGAAATGACTTGTTTCTTGAGGGAATCTCTTCAATATTTTATTGGGGTTTTATGCAGAAAAACCCAATAATTATTGATGAGTAAGGGGTCACGTGTCAGACCAAGGTTTGACTAGGACAAAATATTGCTTGTTTTATTGCACTCATATCATATCATGAAAAATGTGTTTGTATTAAATTAAAAAGGTTGATACAATTGGCTTTTATTTTTTTTTGTGCGCAAAAAAAATATTATTAAATTCAAGATTTTTTAAGAGTTGTTTAATAACTTATTGGTTTATTTAATTACGGCATTTAGTTCTTATTGATATTTTGTAGCATAATTTTTTTTACGTTAACTAAACTTGAATTTGAATTTAAATATCAAGAAAATTAATTGGTAAATTTTGAAATACATAAAGATGAAATATAGTCACTTCAGGCAGCTATTTTCAATTACAAAAGAAAACAAGAAAAATTAAAGATAATTACTTAAATTTCATCCATTCAAAGATAGACATTTAAAATTGTATACCTTCAAGGAATATATAAAAATAAATTAGTGAATTTCGACATATAAAAAAGACAAAACATCAAATCAGATTCTATGCTATTTTCAATTAAGAAAAAAAATAACAAGCCGGTCGGATCCTAAGAAAATGACAAGGGATATAAATTCCAAATCTTTTTTTTCCCCAAAAAAGAGAAGAAAAAACTAAATTTGCAAATAGAATTCATGTCTTTTTTTTCCTCCAAAATTATTATGAAAAATGGAAGCATCTGTTGATAGCATTCCATTTAAATTGTTTTCAACATGCAAATAAATATTTGGTCTAAATATTATTTTTGACCAATATAGTATAAATTTGGTGATGGATATAGTTTGTTGAAGCATGTGAGCATAAAAAAAATTATCATGTAAATATTTAAATATACAATTATTTTGTCTAAAGGTTGGTTTGATGATAGAGCAAAAATAATTAGCAGTACATCGTACAACCAATTAATTAATTATGTAAAACCTAAAGAATAAGTTTGTTGTTATTTTATTTATCTTTCTAACCAACAACTTGATTTTATTTTATTGTAGATCTAACTTTGACCCCTTGATCAATTTCACTTGGTTTGATTTAATTATTTTATTCATATTTACTATATTTAGTGACATCTTTTCGTTCAATTTTAACGGTATGTTGGTTATAATTTTAAATATCACATTAACGATATTTTATACATTAAAATATGACGATGAGAATCAATTTTTTATCTAGTGACTAAAATAATGACTTCTATGTGGAAGTTCGCGTGTTCGAATCTGACTGAATTTTTTTTATAAATATTTAAATTTAAAAACCTCTAACCGTTTTTATCTCAAATATAACAATTAGAATTGAAATGACTAATTTTATCCTTGTCAATTATCATACCACACACAAATAAATATCTGTTTTTTCTTTCTCTTCTCAACTTTGTACTTATAGAATGACTATCAAAAAAATTATCCGTTGGTGCATTTTTTTAATTAATTTCTATTGGTGACATGCATATATATTTGGGGGGGGGGGGGGGGGGGGGTAGAGAGTGATTAAATAAATAACAACTCAAATATTTTACCGAACATGTTTTCTGTTTAATTTTAACTCAGAAAATGAACTACTTCAACAAATATGAAAAAGTTCAAGGAGAATACTGTATAAATGTTTAATAACTTGATTGAAAATGGTGAGAATTTTGAGGGACTAAAATCAATATTTCCTATTAAACAACCTTAGCTTCATCCAAAGGTCAATTTATTTTAAGGTATTCCCTCTATAGTAATATTATTAATTAGTGAGGATCCACCACCTGAGTTTAATTAAAAATTAGGACCCCCCAAATTGGTCTAATTTAATTATTTTTATAATTATGATCGTCAAATGGATTTAAAAAAAGAAATCCAAATCAAATTTTATATATTAAGGGCTGAGTTTTCCGAGCTGGAAAATTTGACATGAGCTCGAAACAACGGAAATTCCGATCCGAACGTGCAATTTTGACAACTAAATCGGTCAATTTACGGACTCGTTATAAATTCTAATATATGGTACATTTCTTCTTTTGTAAATATGTAAAATGAATTTCCTATAATCTTTAAATTAAAACGTTCAAATATTTTTATTTCATTTGTAAAAGTTATTCGGCAACTGTTGATTATAATGTGGTATGAGTTTGATTATATATTCATTTTTTTTTATAAATCTGAAACTCATATGGTCTAATAATTGAACTCAAAATTTGATGATCTACACTAATGTTTTTAGTGTAAATTGATAAAATTATGTTTTGTATAAATAATTTGATCATCATATTATTTGTCAGAAGTTTCTATTATGACTCCATACTTATAAAATGATAAGTAATATTGAATTAATTAATATAATACTTTGAATTAATAAATATTTGACCTTGAATGAATCAAATCCGCTAATTAAAAAACAAAAGCATTGTTCATGAAAAAAGTCATATTCAATATTTTCTTTTACCATAATTTGTGAGAAGATAATATTGTGAGATAGAATTTTATGTCCAATTTTACAAGAATTTGGAGAGAAAAAAATAATCTAATGAAGATAAATTTTGCCACTTCTCATGTTTTAGGAAGAAAACAAAAAAGTTCTTATTTTTTTAATTCAAAATTTTACGAGGTCCCTTACATAAATATCCATACTTGTTTATATAATTCTATTTGGTCATTTTATTGGAAATTTCTAACTTGGTCGTTCATATGATTTATATCACTTTCTTTAATGTGTGTAAAATAAAAATAATAACATTTCGATCTCATTTTAAATGACATCAAGATATTATAAAAAAATATTAATGTCTGATAATATTTAATATTAATGTTTGACATCAAGATATTATCAAAATATTGTAAATTTTTTTATGTGTGTAGAGAAATTAAACAACAAAAATCATTTTTACCAGGTTATATACTGCTTAAAAATCTAAATTTTTTTTGTATTAAATACATAACAAAAATAGATATATGATTGCATCTGATCTGTGAACTGTTCTTCAAAAACAATACATTTGGTTATTATATATCAGAAGTACTATGTTGGTTGCCACTTGTACCATTATAAAAAATTATTTTATATAAGAATATTATAATATTGAATGTGGTACCTCCAAGTTGCTATTTCTTAGAAATATATCTCAAAATATTTGAATATAAAATGTGTATTGCTCCTAAATTTGTGGACCTGCATTGTTAGCTCTGAGTCATAGCTTTTCCTACCAAGTATCAATGATTTAATAAAAAAAAAATACCAAATTAATACTGAAAAATTAATAAAAAAATCAAAAATTAAAATAAAATTAAACTACTCTGTCATGCAATGAATGATTGAGATCAACCATGCATGTGAAATGAAAAATTGTGGTCCCAAATTGATGTAGATCTATTGTTTATGTTGCTCAAATGATTAAATATCATGAAATAATATTTTTCAAGTTTATAAGCTGTTCTCCATTAAATTAAGCAACGGAGGTTCTACCTCCTAAAAAAAATTCAAGCTATTATTATTTTATGTTGTATGATTAAAAGATCAATATTATTGGTAATATGTGTTGGACTTTGTATTTTGAAAAGAATTTGAAAACTTACAAATTAAATATAATAATTCTTCAAATAATTTTAGTCAAAAATAACAAAAAGTACAGTATAATTCCATATTTTCATTAAATTATAAACTATAAAGACATATTGCAAATTTCCTACCAAGATGATAATTCAAAAATAAAAAAAGTTTATTAGTGAGTATGAAACTTATACATACTTCTCACATATGTGACCATATTTGGCCACTTTATATATATATATCATATGATATAATTTTCAATCGCAGTGGTAGATGAGAAGTTCAGTTAATCATAAATCATAATCTCCAGTTGCATTTCTTTAATTTACAATAATAATAAACTGTATCCATCTCCTAACCATACATACCTTCATGTGATGCATGCAGCATATATATAATAATATCTGTACGATATTATAGCCATAATTTCGGAAAAAATAAAGAAAGAAAGCAAAACAGTAGTGCTAATAAATTTGACGCTAATACCTGAATGGGTAGTATCTGTAGATGATTAGCAGCGCCTCCTTCCACGAGTAAAACGTGGGAAGACCCGGTCCACGAACTCCGTGTATCGACCAATGAGATCGCTTGATCATTTCAATTCGCATGCGCGTGTCGTGTGGAGCCCACACTACATCCGCTCAAAAGGCCGAGAGCAAACAAAGACCGGACGGATGGATATGATTGGAAGTTTTGGTCTTCTGAGGCGTCCGTTTTTGTAGTACTTTGTATGGCGAGTCGCTGAAATTTGATGTGATTTAATATTTTATGAGAGGAGGCAATATCATATATTTTTTTTCTCTCCTATTCATAAGGAAGCTGAATATTCCTTCCTTGGTTTATGATCACACTGGATATTAGCGTGACATACAAAAATATTGGACTTATTAACAAGGTTTTTGTGAGAATTTCAAAACAAGTTACACCAATCATGATGCAAAATCAAAACATTTGATCTACACAGCAATGTTACAATGCTTCAAAGATTTCATTTTTATGCAAGCATTGCTTGATTACTATTTAAAAAAAATGTTTTTTTTACATATGTAAATTAAGAAACTTGACCTCCATTGTTATTTCAAAAAAGGAAAAAAAATATTATACTATGTTTAAGTATTCAAGTCATTTATTTCCTCTAAAAAGAACATGCAACAACACATCATCAAAAAATTTGGCCACTAAATATTAATGCCATCATGTACAGTATCATGTTAGAATAAATTGACATCAAACCACATATGAAAGTACCAAGTTATAATTACATTGACATCAATTTTGTACCGATGTCATGATTAATTTTCGTTATGGTAGAAACAATAGTTTGATTGAATGAGAGTTTGGTGGTAAAAAGTGGGTGTTAATTTGTGTCAATTCAACCTAGAAAAAGAAAATTGTGAGCTAAATTGAACCAAGTTTATTAATTCAAAGGAAACTTGACAATATTAACAAAAATTTGAATTAAAAGAATTAATTGAAAAAAATTATTTCATAAAAGTGACAAAATTAACGAAAACAAGGCTGAACATGATAAAAAGAATTAATAAAATGTGATCTTAAATGTGATAAAATTGATATATAAATTTAAATGTGACTCTATACATGATGAAATTTCTAAACATGATAAAAAGTTCGAAGTAACTTCAATTAAATAAATTATACAAATATTTTTCCCCAAATTTCATTGCATAGAAGTTCATATTGAAAAAAATAAGCATTATTCAAGACATATTTCTCACATAAATTTTGCTCGCCTTTCCAAACTTGTTACTAGTGTTTTTTCAAATTTGAAAAAAAAAAAACATACTGAACCTTACATTTTTAGGATGCAATGGCTAAAATTCAGAATTTCTTGGATCCAAATTTGAAAAAAAAAACAATGACATCTTTGAAAAGGCAGATAAAATATAGATACTTATTTTTGTGGTAGAATTTTTGTGTGAATTTAATTAGACATATTATAATATTTATATTCAAATGACTAAAAATTAATATCATACTTCCAAGTCTATAAAATGTGTCTCAACTTTATAGAACTTGTATTTGAACGATTTGAAAATTCTTTGTGATGTTTAATACTTATGTATCAACAGATTTTTGAACCATATTACAAATTGTTTCTGATTTTTAGAAAATTAAACCAGCCTCACTTTAATTTTATATATAGCCCATCAAACTAATTTGGAACAGGTGAAGAGACATCATATAATTTTCGAAATCTAATTCCACGTGGCAATTATTGTGAAATAGTTTGTAAAATAGTTTTTCTCATGTGCAGAGTCAGAAATTTTTTTAATGGGGTCAGATACTATATCAAATATTAATATTAATAGAATAATCACATCAAAATCATTAGATTGTAACTAAGGAGTGAAATAATTTTCATATTTGTATAGTGTTGAAACATGAATTTTTTTTTAGATAAAAAAGGGTCAAATTCGTTTAACTTTTTAAATATTCATAAAAGACTCCTTTCAAGTAGTAAATTAAATACATGCGTGCCGTGCTGTGTCAAAACATGGTGTGCCGTGGCATGGTACGGGGATTTTTTTTTTGCGTCCGTGCCGTACCGTGTCAAAAATGAGGGGAGGGTGGCACGGCACGGTTAAGACACGATGTGCTATACGTGCCGTGTTCATTGGATACGCTGTGCTAAACATGATGTGCCTTAACCGTGCTGTGTTCAGTTGACACGCCGTTCTACATATGCCTTAACCGTGCTAAACGTATTTGGTGGGAAAAAATTCGAAAAAATCGGAAAAAATTATAAAAAATTCAGAAAAATCTTAAAAAAATATTAAAAATTCAAAAATTTTAAATTTATTTGTTGCTAAAAAAACAAACAAATAATTGGAAAAAAAGAATTATAAAAATTTATAAAAATGCAAAAAAATTAAAAATTAAAAAAATCCCGCCAATAAATTACAAAAATAACTGTCCGATTAATGTCCAACGGCCTACAATCTGTGCATACTATGCATATCCGTGCTAAACGTGCCTACCCGTGTCTATCCGCGCCGTGCCTATCCGTGTCTAACCGTGCCAACCCGTGTCTATCCGCGCCGTGTTTATCCGTGCCTATACGTGCCTAACCGTGCCTAACCGTGTCTATCCGCGCGCGTGCCTATCCGTGCCTAGCCATGTCTATCTGTGTCTATCCGTGCCAAATGTGTCTAACCGTGTCTACGCGTGTTCCCGTACCATGTCTCCGGCAACAAAAATCCAACACGACACGGATAACAGTACGGCACGCGACACGTATAACACGGCACGTTTTGGCATGCCGTGCCGTGTCTTGTCTTGACACGCCGTATTTTTTTGAGAACTCAACTTTCGAATTTCAAACTTGCGATTTTCCATACGAAAAATATTACTTTTGCCACTAAACCAAAAACCGAATCTTGAAATATGATCTTTTTAGAAAAAACACAAACACAACACCAAAAATCATAAATACATACATAATTAAATAAAAGCCGGAGAAAAATGACCCTCATTTTTCATTACTAGATCTGTCTATAATTTTTCTCATTTGATTATTTTTAAGAGAAAACTAAAATTATCACCACCTCTTATAAAAAATAATTTAATCTCTTACTTACCTTCAAATTATCTAAATATTAAATAAAAAATAATTTAATCTCTTACTTTCCTTCAAATTATCTAAATATTAAATAAAGCGTTTTTAGTTTTTTTTACCCTCATTTAATCCATTTGTGTGGTACCTATTACAAAATTGAGAGTGCGTGTAGAGAGAGAATTCCACAACGATGTACACGATGCTTGAATAATTATAATTATATGACAACATGCACGAATAAAATAACAAGAAAACAAAATTAAAATGATGGTCCCCAAAAAGTTGCATGGTGTACATTTGTCATGTCCCAAGTAAGAATAATTTCATCACTCAACAGTGAAAATGATATAATTTTTTGAAAGTAACAGCTATGAATTAATTCTTCTTTTTGAAGTCAACAAATTACGTTTGTTCAAGGAAATCTGCATGTATGATAAGGACATTCCACCTAATTAGGATAATTAATTGATTTGATTTAATTTAAAGGTTGTGTTGTTTTATTGTTAATATTAATTATGAAGAAAATATTTCTACTCTAGGTGGATATTTTATTTTGAATTTAAGCGGCGCAATTGAAACTATTATGTAGGTTTTTGTTAATATTAATGGTAAATTTGGAACGGATTAATAGAAGAGAAAGGAATAAATGTTGGGGTTAACATGAATTTTTTTTTATTTCAAAAAAAAATTAATAGAAGAGAAAGGCAGATAATTTTTATTTTTTCATGTCATACAATATTCCTACTTTGTGTAGGTTTTTTTTTTATATATAAAAATTAACTCGCTTATGGCCAGATTGTCCATTAATGATATCAATAATATGATAATTTGATTCCAATATTCCAATCTATATCACATACATATCTCAAAAATATATTTTATTGTTTATTGGATCCATATCTTGAGAAATAATTTGTCTTATTTGTTGAATACTTGAATTCATATTTGAATCTTATATAATTAGAACTAAAAGTATATTAAAAAAAATTTGTTAAGTAATGATATTTTAATATACTAAATACAATTTGAGCAGTTTCAATTTTTAAATCCATATAATACGTATGATTAAAGAAATTAAATCTAAATTAGTCTAATTAAAATTACCATTTATTTTTTTAGCTAAAACATATAATACAATTCAACTCCTATCATTATGATAACGAATACGAATACTTACATCTGAATCTTTTAATGAATATGAATTGATACATAAATCTCATAAAAATATTAATAAAATCTAATTTGAATTCTACTCCATTCCCAATTTCTAGTAAACAAATTTCACATTGAAAATTATTTGAAAATTCAAAGTAAATGCCACAAATTTGTAACAATATTTTCCCTATTGGATAACAGGGACCTGATCTCTAATATATCATAATTACAAGGTCCCAGATGTAGACACGCAACGCTAAGTGTAGAAAAATTTTACACATAAGTCCCCACCATTTAATCAATTTTACAACTTCCGTGACAGAAACATAACGACGCTCCGTGTGGCGAGTCAGTCAATCCATAGATAACCCAGACGCCACACGGAGTGAAACATGCATTCTGTTACAGTGAATCTATAATTCACGACAGAGAACATAACCTTAACCTTTCCTCCATCTCAAAGGTCAAGTGCAGCTATAAATGGATGGATGGGGATTGAATTGTTTGAAATTTGAAAAGAAAAATTTAATTTGGGTGGCAACATTTTTTGGCACCATGTGACATCCAAATCACAAATTTATTCTCGTATCTTTCTTCTTTTCTGGATTGGGTGAGATACTGGTACAAAATATATACCCAAAAAATACCCCGGATCTAGTGTGGCCTCATGGGTTGTAATCAATTATCTTGCTGTCCATTTGCACCCCATAAATAAAATTAGGTTGCAAAAATAATAATAATTTTGATTTTCTTCCTTGAAAATTATAGAATTAAATTCATGTACGGTATGTAGAAGTTGTCCGATTGGGAAAATATCGTACTGTGATTAACGATCATGACTCGTTTAAATACAATAATTATGAAATTTTTTTTATCTATGGTAGAATTACTTTTTATTGTTGATGATTATGTGGATAGAGCAACCTATTATTTTGAAAAAGATTTATTGATCAATAAAAAAATGACAAATTAATTGTTCAAAATCATAAAAATGACTTCGTATGCATGATACATGTGACTCTATAAACTTCGAATCCGAGTATTAGACCGAGACAATCACGTATAAAATCGTAAAATATTATTTAAAAATAATTAATCCCATTGATGAAGATGGTAACAATTATGAAAAATTATTTCGTCCCAATTGAATGAATATGCGGAAATAATGGTAAATCCCCATATGATCAAATAGCTCAAACAAGCAAAAAGGATAAAAATATAAAATAAAAAAAATCAGAGAAAGAAAATTAGAAAAAAAAATGAAGAGTGATGGCTCCACTTGTAGCCTTGAATTGGATAGAGACGAAGTAATTTCATGGGACTATTAATTTTATAATATACATATATAAAATAGATATCACTATCTAAGGTCTCAATTTGGTGTGAAAATTTGAGTGACAAAATAAATGTTTTCAATCCACCATCATGCCAGCTCAGATTTTGTTGAAGGCTACTACTTATTTGTTCTCTCATTGTGGCCTAACAAAAACAACTTAGATTTTCTATGGATCTACTGTGTTGCCATTTGTACCACTACTTAGGTTAGCTTCTGTTTCTAAACTGAGAAGGTCGCCTTTGAATTTGCATTTAATGAAAAAACAAATTAAATGTATACTCCTCACTAGCCAACATAAATTCAAGTGGTATTATGAATGATCCAAGTTTAAGTACATAATAAAACATAATAATTAAAATAAGACATATGTTTTAAATAATAATATTTTTTTTTATAATTTTTTCACAAAAGTATAGAAAAAAATATAGACATATTTTTGTAAATTTTTAGTAGATAGGATGTGGCTTCACCTTTACTAATAAATTTTCAAATTCATACTTCCAATTTCTTAAATATGAGAGAACTCAGAATTATACCACATGGAACACAACTGTCTCTTTTCCTGGAGATGCAAAGCAAAGAAAAGAAAAGAAAAGAAAAGAAAAGAAAAAAAATTGGGTTTGTAATTGTAGAAAATTTGAAATATCACAAAAAGACTAATCATTGAAAAATTTCCCAATGGAGAAAAAACACCATCCAAACCTTAAAAATACACAACTTGCTCTTCTGCCTCTCTTTCTTTTTTCTCCTGTTTTTGGCATGAAGCTATCACCGGCTATTACCGGTTAATGGGTCGCTGTACTAATTTTATAACAGAAAATGACTTTTATTTATTTATTTATTTATTTTTGTAAAGATTTGGGCGCAAAAAAACAGAATCAATTTTCTCCTTTTTTTCTCCTTCCGGTCTTTGATTCGCAACTACGGATGTACTACACATAAAAGCACCACGGATTTTTTTGTTTTTTTTGTTTTTGCCTTGCCAAAAAGAATTGTTCAATTTTTGGGACTTGTAAAGAAAGAGACAAACAGTGTTATAATAGCTTTGTACTTGACATGCTACACGTGTACTGAGCATCAAGGAATAGGTACGACCAAAGTAAAAAAAAAGATAAAAAAAAAATAGAGATCAGGAATCTTTCTTCTTTTATTTTTTAAAGGGAAAAAGAAAGATGGAGAACAGAGAATCTTGTAACAGTGTGTGTACTATGTGGTGTCCTGAATGTTAGGAGAAAAACAAAAAAACAATGAATTTCTCCTATATACCCTTTTAAGTTGCTTAATATAATCACACAAATGTTTTTTAATTATTGTTAAATAGAGGTATTACTATATATATATATATATAGATTTTTTTTTTGCAAAAGAGGTGCATGGTGTAATTTATTTTCTGAAGTAATGATTGGCAAAAATAAGAAAAATTTTCTTTTATTAATTTATTGGAAGAGTTAGCAATAGCATCATTAACAAGAAATGATGAAAATTGACAAACAAAGCAAACAGAGAGAAAAAGACATTTGGTCCAATGAAAGAGAGACAAATATTATAATAACCCCTCAAAAAAAACAAAAAACAAAAAAAGACATTTTTATTTTTAATAATTTGATCTCCTGTCATCTCTCATAAAAGCTGTGGGTACCTTGACATGAAAGATCACTACCTCTTTATCTGAATTTAATTAGCTCCTCTTTAGTTGTACATAGTTCATTGAAAAATTAAATTGCTTTTTAGATGAATTAATCAAGACCGTTCATTTTAGATCATATGATATTTTGGGTCTAAGTCTTAGAATTTTTTTTAATTTTATAATTTAACAAAGTATTAGTATGTAATATGTACATTTGGTAAATGACAATACTTTTAAAAAAAAATTCTAATTCTTTTTAAAGGTAATTAAGGGTTAGGTGAGATAGAGGGAATGTGACTCTCATGCATGTCTCTTTATTTTGTCTAAAATAAATTAGGTGCCTTTTTTCTTTGAGCTTTAG
Organism: x Bolboschoenoplectus mariqueter; assembly: GCA_037678475.1. Taxonomy (NCBI): domain Eukaryota; kingdom Viridiplantae; phylum Streptophyta; class Magnoliopsida; order Poales; family Cyperaceae; genus x Bolboschoenoplectus; species x Bolboschoenoplectus mariqueter. The sequence continues at coordinate 488,534 of CM075236.1, read as the reverse complement.
ATATTACAAAACCTAGGAGGTCATGTTTTTGTTTGGCATTAGGTGGATGGATTAGAACATATATTTTTTTCTTTTTTCATATTTGACTTGTGATTTAATTTCTACTAGATATTGTATATCTTTCTTTCCATCCTTGTTTTTGGGTTTAGATTAGATTATATTGTTTGTCTTATTATGCAATTGGCATCTACTCTTTTTTATGAAAGGATTGGCATCTTTTACCAACATGATCTTCTTTTACTTGATAATTAAATTAAACTTATGATTTAATTTCTATATTAAAATAATGAGTTTTTTTTTACAATAACAACCAAAATCATTATATATAGACATTTCTTTTGGGTATTAGATATAGACCTAATTAAGCAAAAATAAAATAAATAGGTTTTTGGGGGTGTTTAAGTAAATAATATTTGTTTCTGAGCTGTCAAAAAAAGGTTGATTCATTAAAAAAACGTGTAAAATAAAAAAAAGAAACGACAAGGAAATGAGGTCTAAATAATCTTGTAGCTCAAGTAATGAGAGTCATGAGACACTTAATTGAATTTCATAAAAATGAGGCATATGAGATTTTCTACTAAATGAGAATATAAAAATCAAAACTTTATTATAACACGAGCAATTGATTTGATGTGTCTCCTTAATTTACCCATCACCTTTTTTTTTTTCAAAAGGAGTGAAAAGCCTATCACATCATTAGACAGGTTCACTTGACAGCTCCTATATAATGTTATTCATACATCACCAGTTTTGAAAAGTAAATTAAAAGATGCTTTAATATATTAAAGGAAGGTGATTTAAGGTACAAGTAAAATATTTATAGTGATGAAGTAAAATTAAATCATCAAATTTCATAATTTTAATATTTTCTATTTTGACTACTTTATCTATTTATTTCACTACGATTAAACATCAATGATTTTGTGTAATTTAACACTTTGCTTTAATTTTACTCTATTTGTCAAATTTCATCATTTTAATATTTTCTATTTTGACTACTTTATCTATTTATTTCACTACTATTAAACATCAATGATTTTGTGTAATTTAACACTTTGCTTTAATTTTACTCTATTTGTCAAACGGGGGTATTAGGATTCAATTTTGAAAATATTAGGGTCTTCTATGCCAAATTGGGACAGATCAGAATTAATCTGTTAGCATTTCTATTCATTATTCGGTCTAGTCTCTGTCTCAAATAATTGAAGAGGGTTATTTAATTAAGATAGCTAATATATAAATATCATAATCAATCCCGACTTTATTATTTAAATTAAATGAATTATTATTCATATTAACAATTTTATTTTGTAATTTATTTATACAGTATTTTTGTTCTTTAATTTAAGTGAGTTATTATTCATATTAGTGGTATTTGAGTTGAATAAGAAAAATACCGTCAAAAATAAGTTGTATAATAAAGTAGTTAATATGAATAAAAAAATCCGCATTGATTATGGTATCGATTTTGGTATCTCCCAAAAAAATTGACATCGATTATGGTTCCTTTAATTAAGTTGATTATCAATTTTTGAGGGAATAAAAGTAAAAGGTTGAGGTTTCATAAAAAGTTAGGTCATTGTTGCTTTAAACGACATGATGATGATGCATGCATGATTTGTAAATTTCTTAAAATCACGTCTCAACATGCAATCATGCATTCTTATCCAAGTAATTAGTTGAGTAACATACGTACGTAAATTAAAAAGCAAAATTACTCATTAACAACTAAAGTTACCGTGGAAATTAATTTTTTCAAACTTATTGCTTTCACAATCAAAACTACTATTAAATTGGCATCATGAAATTAAAAGATGCAAGCCACAAATATTGACTAATTTTATAGATTATCCGAGAATCTAGTTCTTAAATTATGCTATTTAAAAGTAAGAGGATATATATATGTTGTGTTTGGAAAAAATAAAACCAAAATTATAATTTGGGAATTCAAATTGAAGAATTTTGAAACAAATAGGGATCAGATTAGCTGCAATTTTAAAGACGTTGGTATGATACTTATTGTTTTTCAATTTAAAAAAACTCAAATGCTAATTCTGATTTAATTTTTTCAAATAAATTTTTTTTTCAAAGCAAGAGGCAAGTGATATGTAAATTAATAAACTGAAGGAGTTTGTATTTTATGAAACTATTGCTTTGCACAACATAGATATATATATATATCAACATACCTTTAAATTTTCTATTAATATATACAAAAATTCAAAATTAGTAATGCTTTTCTGCAGTGGACATACATTTAAATTGAGTTAAATTATTTAGATTAAATGTCAAAAAATGAGGGTTTGAACTTTGAACTCTCTCATTAACTAAAAATAAAAATAAAATATATGCAAGGACTTAGTAAGATATTGGTATAGCCTATAAATATAGTGCGACGTATTAAAATACGACAAAATTGAAAGCCATACCACGGAAAAAAAAAATGGGATAAACATAAGATCATTTCTTTACTATTTTTGGGGGGCTTATAATAAAAAAAAGTTCCAAAAATGTTCGTACCTAATAAACTAAAGGGGGGTTTAAAGTGGTCCAAATTAATTGAGTATTAGAGAATCTGACATTATCAGAGAATTAATTATTGCAAGATGTACTAATCTTGGGCTTATCCTATTGGTTGAGCCGTCTTTATTAAAAGATGCGATCAAACGTTGGAACTCCTAAATTATTAAAAATTTAATGTAATACCAACATGGTTTTGATTTGTAATGTTCTGACGTGGCTTGTTTTGGCTATTATTAGAGGTTTGTGGGGCCCTTTTTTTTTTTTTTTGATAGATGTAGTTTCTTGAAGAATTGCAAGGGGTACCATAAACAAGCACCTGAATTATTATAATTATTTTTTACTGCTTTTTTTTTGTTTTGGAAAATTTTAATTTTACCATGAGGAGTCATTGTCAAAAGTGAATACTATAAACAGAGTTTTAAAGGATGCATTAGATAAAAACAATTAGTAATATGCTGAATGGAAGGCAGAGGCACATATAATATATTACATTATGTGAAAATGAAAAAAAAAACATATAAGGCTGGCAAATAATGTTCTTAATGTATGAATTGTCGAGGTATAGAATAATAATATTTTTTCTTAGTAATTAACAATGTATAAATTAAACAAAATGAAAAAAATAAGCAGCTAAAATAATTAAATGAGTTTATCATTTTTTGTTGTTGTGCCAACTACTCATGCTCATATTAGAGATGATAAAATTGTCATTTTTTTTTAATTTAGTTATAATAGAAGGTTTACATGCCTCATCAAACCTATCAATATCAAGCTAAAAACTATCTATATTGAAATATTAATTGAAGAATACATTGAATCGAGCTCAAATTTAGTCTATTCGATCACTCTAAATTAAACTTTAACTATAATCAATGTTTAGTCAGTTTCTTACAACTAGCCTTAATTTATCACCACAAGTAGCATAAAATTTGAATTAATTAAGTACAAAAAGAAGAAGAAACAACTAAGTACAGTTCAAGTTAGAAAGGTTACTTTAGTTGATTGAATAAAATAGATACTTCTAATTTAAAATTATATATCACTTACAAATTACAACTTACTTTGGAGAATGCTTCTAGTGGACATGTAGCATTCATTCTACATACAATTAATTAAGTACCAAAGTGGTTGTTTCTTTTGGATGATATAATATAACATTAATATCACTAAGCATTATTTAAATTCCCATCATTTTTTTTTACTTTAATCGAGTACAACTAATCCCTACAAGTTGATTGCCTCCATGAGGAGATCAGTACTGGTATCAATTGTTTGGTTCTTAAATTAGTGCCAACTAATACGAGGTTCTCTCTATGGGAATTTTGGGAGACGTGGATCATTTCTATCCCTCAAAAGCGACAATTCTTTTAACACAGAGGAAAAAAAAAGAAACTATTTTACATAATGGCCCAATAAAAGTTTTGTTTATGCAAAATACATGCATTTACTTTCCTTTTTTTTGTGTTCCTGCCGACGGTATTTTATGGATATTAGTTGTTTTAAAGATCCTATTGCATACTAGAGAATAAAATATTTAAGGTTTATATACAAGAGAAAATAACTAAAAACAAAAATATAAAAAAGTTTTGTGTAGAAAAGCAAAATAGATAAAATAATTTGGACCTAGTGAAGTGGGTCAAAACCTCTATGTTGTGCTTACCTTAACCTTGAAGCGTAGTTACTATTTTAAGCAATAATCTAGTACTGATTCTGTTATTTCTCCAATGACTGAGAAAAATATCCAGGTCAACTTGTTGGAAGTAAAACAAATTGTTAGATTATACTGAGTTTAACTATAATTAAATATTATTGCCTCTTCAGTTGCATTTATCTATTTTTTTTTAATCTGAGATGATAACGAGAGGCAATATAATAACATCGTAAACTCAGTTTGATTGCTCTTTTATTTTTTTATTTTTAAGATAAAAGGATATCCGATGATGGATCAAATTTATTCGACCAGTTTTGGAATATTAATGTTTATCAACTATACATGTATATGGTTGTCAACGCAACTGCGTCTGGATGTAATATTTCTTTGTTTCTACTTTATCAATATAAATCTGATATCTGAATAATCCAGTTATTAGATAATTGTAAAACGAGTAGGAAAATGCAATCCATCACCATCAGTTGCCATGGCTAAATGCTTGGAAGTTGAAATCCCTCAAAAATGGTTTTCTTTTCTTTTCTTGTTTTTACCATTGTTCCTGTTTTAGGCCCAATATCTAACCAAAATACAGCCCAGTCAAAACCATTTCAAATCCTTAAGAGTTGCATATGATATTCCCATATAACAATAAAACGGACACCTCCAGTCTTATAACGAATGGAAGAAAGTTCCGGAATTTTACTTACAATATTGATGCATTAATCTGTGTTGCAATTTGCAAACCATCACACCAGTTATTTTCATCCAAATCAAGCTACAGAAAGAACAAAAAAAAATGGATTTTCATTTTTGTGAAGGAACAAATTGTAGGCACAATGTCTTTTGTGGTGCAATGGAGTACCAGATTATTGTTGTGTGTAAAATAAGCATTCAGGGATGCATGAACGTCAAATCGAATGGAATTATTGTTTTCGGAAAAAAATTCAACTTTGAAATTTTCACGAGGAAATCAACGAGCGATTAATAACAGTCTAAAAATTTGAAAATTACATAATAAAAATTAAAAAAAAAAGTATATAAACCTGGTCAAAATATTTCATAGTATCATCTTGCGTGATGTACGGTCCAGGTTGGATTTGACTGTACTTGATATATCGGCTGCACGGATTTCATCAAGGATTGAAACTGAGTTTGAAAATATTTTCTTGAAAAGGTAATCCGTGGAAAGATTTTTCTGAACAGTTCTGCAAAATAATTCTAATAGAAAAACATCAAAAGACTTCCTGAGGAAGAAACTGTGTAATCAAAATATACTCCCAGGTTCAAATAAGAAAGAATAATCATGAGAAAAAACCATTTAAATATATACAACTGCACGGCAGCAGACATTCATTTTTTCCATTGTTATATGAGAAGAAATTTTGTCCTGGTCTTAGAATTTAAATTTTACACTCCAGAAGAAATTTTCTTAATTCTTTTGATATGTTTTCTCAAATCTTCTCAATATTTAATGGTGAAGAGAAATAGAGAATGCATACATCTATCTTGCCATTACCAATGAGGCTGAAGGTGCTTGGCCAAACAACAGAATTCATGAGTCTCCAAATAGAAGCCTCCATTCCTTGAATGAAAAGGAGAGAAGCTGAGTCTTTTCTTGAACAGTGCTCAAAAAGGACTTCCAACCTGTTAGTACCTAAATAATGTGATAGGAGTCGTGATATCATTAAATATGTGAAAACGATTAAGGATCTAGAATGAAAAGACTACATTAAAAATAAAGGCAAATTAGTCAAAAGAAACCTATCCCTAGTATTGTCATGTTAATAATTAAGGACAACATAGTGATTTCCATAAATTTTTAAAAGAAGCAAAACTGAATTTTCAAGGTTTATTTGACTGATGATGGTAGGAAGGCACAATTACTTTTTTTTTTTTAGAAATTATAACTCCGGATGACAATTGTCAAACTGAGCTTTTAAGTAATCAGGACTCGGGAGAGACTTGAATATTGATTATTGTTGAATTACAAGGGCTAAGTTTAATCTAGATCTTAGTTCAAAACCCCATTTTTAACCAAATACTGTACTCTCAGAGGAAACTAACCAAAACTATGAGCTAAGAAAAGAAAAAAGAGTAAATCCTCCCGTGTACCCCTGAAGAAAATGAAATACCCCATGGCCGATACAACCAAGGCACTTTGTTAGAGTAAATTATGTAGATGGTCCCACTCGAATTGCGTTTTGGTTCCTAAATTTCAAAAGACACATTTTGGTCCTTAAAGTTTATAATGTTTACAGAAATAGTGCTATCGCTGTTGCCGATAAACAAAAAGGGATGAAGATCCACATTAGCACCCGTGTTATGCTGAGGCCCGTTGTGAAATGTATGTAAATATTTCTAACTAATTTATGATAACATATCCATTTAATTGATAAATGATGCCCTAGATAATACTGTTAGTATATATATAATCTGTGTTACTTAAATGACATCGACTGCATCTTTGTTATTTGCATTAGCAAAATGACTGGAGATGGATGGAAATATCATTTTTTTAAAAGATATTAGTGACAGGATAATGATACTTTTCAAATATTTTAGGACCAAAATAAAAACAAGTAACAGTCAAGGAGTAAGGACTATATATGTAATTTGCTCTAAATTAAATTAGCAAGAATTTCTTTCAGATTTAAACTATTAAACGGAGGGCGAAAACATAGACAACTTACAAAGGTTGTATAACACAGACTTGCATTTCACTGAGCAAGAATATTGCAACCTGAATATGTATAAGAAATAAAAAAAAAGTAAATAAAAGAAAGTAGCCTTGAAGCTATGTTACATTTTTTGAAAATCAAACCTTGGCACCGTATTGCATTGATCTCAGAGCCTGCTACACCAAAGCCTTCTTGGTTTAGCAAATTAATTCCAGACGCCTCAACAACAAATGGAAATGCAACTGGAGGAGAAATTGGTGATTTTGCGACCTTAATAAACCTATGACCTACAATTGGTTTTCATACAGAAAAGAAGTTTCTTACGTATTCCAATCTCAAAGATTCATATTTACGTATATGAACATTCAAAAAAAATATATATATAGTCACATATACTAGAAACTCCCTGTCAAGTTTACAGATTAAGTAAAAAGATTAAAACCAGACCTACTTCATTCTTAGAACTATTTGAATTTCAATTTTTTTATTAACATCACTGGCGTGGCCATTTTGTAATGTAGGGTTCTGTAAATGACTAGTTAATATTGTTTACACTTCATACTTCCATAATTAGAGTTTATATGCCCTCACACCTTGGGATAGAATAAGGGTTGCATCTTTTGGAATTTTTGTTCATAATTCATCGACTTATTTGTTATTTACCCGAATAGGCCTCGAAGATGAGACGAACAGTGACAGCATGAGCCCACTGAATCCCTAGAGCAGCTGTTAGGTGTGATTCATTCCTTCCGCTGCTGCTAACATCCTTCCTATGCCCTTCAATAATAATAGATAAAGAGGGTAATGCAAGTATACAAGGATCTTACACTAAAGAACAGAAAAAGAAAAATAGGGGCCGTATACTAGACTTCTAAAAGTTCAATTCTATACTTTAAGATCATGGTTTTTTAGGGTGCAGTGATGAATATTCGTTGGTAATTTATCCTACTAGCGGATATGATAACTGTTTAAGGAAAGGAAAACATTAGGTGAAATTTCATATAAGCATTGATTGCTGCTCACCCAAAAACATACTATATGTAACTGCAACATATAAGACATCATGTATACCCCTGGAGACCACGGAAATACCCCTGATGCCCTTTTAGGGTAACTCTCCGCCCATGGGATGTTAAATTTTATGTTTATATTTGAGATTCTGATATTGCTTCTCTTTATTCTCTCTTTAACCCCCTCTCATTTTTGGAAATGCAACATCTATCTCTTTTGCGAAGCAACATCAAGGGATGTGAGAGAAAATTACTGCAATTCAAGTTTATTTTTATATATTTTGAGAAGATAAAATTGCTTATTTTCTTATCAGGGTCAAGTAGGCCTTCTTATGATGAAGCTTAAATAGCCTTTCTTTTGCCAGCTTTCTATAGGAATTATCATATTGCTGTGGTTTAGAAAGGATGATTGTGTTATATCCCGGTTTTGTGGGTACATATGGAATTCTATCAGCAATATATGTCAGACAGGAAATTTAGACCTTGAAAAATATAGTGAAAGGATTCATCATTGCTATGGCTTCTTACTTGGTTTGTTACCAGAACAGGAATTCGTGAGAGCTCAGCAATTGACCTATATGAATAAACATCATCATGTAAATATACTGGAATAAAATAATAGAAAGTAAGTATCCATTTCTGCTTGAATTCTTACTTGAGAAATGAGAGGGACCCTCTTAGAGGAGAAAGCCTTGATGAAATTGGACCTTTAGCATTATCCCTGCCGCATACATTGCACGTTAAGGCAAATCAATAAAAGGCAATGCAACTTATTTTATATAATAATTTTATTACTCAACTTAAATGAGTTATTATTCAGATTAGTGATATCCAAGTTGTACGATACTAAGTATAATAAAATCATTAACATGAATAATAACTTATTAATTTAAATAATAAATTCGATATCGATGACAGTATTCATGATGGTATCTCTCTATATATGTTTTTTAAATACATTTCTGAATGATGCTATCAAAACCTTTAAATTAAGACTGTTAAGATTTTTTTATTTATTCAATAGCAGTAATTTTTTTCATGGATTTTGATAAATTTTCATGTACAAAACCATGAGGTATCAATTTCTATGTTTGGTACTGATAATTCCATTTTTATAGTAGTGAGAAATTTGTAGGACCCACCAGGAGACTAGGGCTGCCATGCTATCTACAATGAGAAGCTTCACCTCATTTTGAAGCAGTGTCAATTTCATCTGTTGCAAGCTATACGTAGAGTAAGAAAAAATTTAGGCTTTGTATTGTACAAAATACCAGGAACCAAAAATTTACTTCAGCATGGTATATGATCCACTGTACCAGTGAATTGAACAGCAACAATTCCGTAGGAATTTCCTTTATTTTTTTACTAATAATTTGTTACTATTCTACCTAAAACTCTGTTGCTTATAGGTTATTGAATGCTTTTTAGTGCTAAACACAACATGTATCTGTCCTGTACCTGACCAATAGTTGTCATGGAATAAATGCTACAAAACTTTCATGATTACAAAACTATAATCAGGAAAATTTTCAGACCTATCATTAAATTCTGATATTGATGTTGGTCTTATGACTATAATCCTTCCAGCCATCTGCAAAACCACAAAGCCATTTTCAGGTGTCAAAACAAAAAATTCTATGGTTATGTCAGGTACTATGGCATTTTCAGGATTCACCATCAGGATGGATCAGCATTGAAGTCTTTCAGGTTAGCTCCTGTTCTCTATTAGTTATGAACACAAGAGGGGCAAGGTTTAGGACAAGCATGTACCACCCACCACTACTGGTGTAAACCATCCATCATTGTAATATGCTGTTTTCAGTATATACTAAAAGGAAAAAGGAACAAACCTTTTGTGCAAGGCCTTGTAATCTAAATATCTGTGGAAAGCTATTCTCACCAATCTCTATCATCCTGAAAAACAAAACAAATGATATACCAACATTTTCTAATTAATCTCCACAACAATGCAAAGTACCAATATATATATACCTTCTAGAAGAAAATTTCGATTCAGTGTCAATATATATAACCCGACCATTCAAACCACCATAGCATTCAGGTAAGGCTGCCAACAAAGCAAGCTTGAGACAAAACTGCACAAGAACAACAGCTTGAGGCTTAAAGATATTATATGAAGAGCATCCGTGATTTCAGATGTTTGCAATATGCAGCAATGACTAACATGAACACTGACTGGGTATTAACAAAAGATAGCAACCCCTCTCTGTTTTTTTTGCTTAATTCAGTTCCCATTTGTAACTAAGGCTGCAAACGAGCCGAGTTCGAGCGAGTTGGGATCAACTCGAACTCGACTCATGTAATTAACGAGCCGAGCTGACTCGAAATAGCAAAGAAATTTCGAGCTAAAAGCCAAGCTCGTATCAGCTCGTCAAAAGCTCAAGCTAGCTCGTTGCTCGTGAAATAGCTCGGAGTCGGCGATGGCAGCAAAGTACGAGGCAGGTTCAGGGTTTCTTGGAGTCGGATCGTCGTCGAGAGAGTAAGAGAGGAAGGCCTTGGGTTGGCCGACAGCAGGGGAGCACGACTGGTGAGTCAAAGAGGTGGGACAGTAGCACCGTGCCGGGAAGAGGCGGGCCATTAGAATGCTGTTGCGCCAGTGACGCCACGTGAAATGATTGGGGGACCGCTCCGGGGGGGGGGGCACGGGAGGCTGAACCACAAAGGGGAGGGGTGAATCGCGATTGCGATCTGAGATAGGGAATTTGGGGAGAGAGATTGAGAGAGAGTATGGTAGAGACTGGAGAGTTAGGTTAGGCCTTAATTAATGTTGGGTTTGGGTGGGCCGGTTGTTGGGTTGGAATATTACATAGTTATAGCCCATAATACATATACACAAGCCACAAACTAGTAACGAGTGAGCTCAGCTCAGTTCGTACTCGACTCATAAGCCAAAGGAGCCAGCTAGCTCGAGCCGGTTCCAGCTCGAGCTAGTTTTGAGCGAGCTTTTGACGAGTTGAATCTCGAGCCGATCCCGAGCGAGCCACGAGCTATAAGCATTTTGTGGGGCCCTATTTGTAACTCATATTAGAGATAAAAAAATCAACATTTTTCCTTCAATTAAGCTGCTCTCCTTTCATTTTTTTTTTCTTTGCATCATTTCTCTAAAACCCTAACTATATTCATTTCATTCATTAGAAAACATTTGCTGAATAAACAATGGTTTCTGCAAAGGAAGTGAAACACAACGTTTGTTCACAAAGAATAATTCTGGACACACAAAAACAATTTCCCTGCCTATTTAAATCAACAGTATTTCTAAAACACCCAGGCATGACCCACAAAAGGAACTCTTACTTGGGTTTTCCCAATTCCAGAGGGGCCCACCAACTCAGTGAGAACACCAAACGGGATGCCACCACACAACGCATTATCTAGGCCTGGAAGTGATGTGGCCAGGTAGCCTCCTGATTTCATCTTTTCCTCCATTAATGAAAGCGCCTGAAATAAAATCTCAATTTCCAACTTCCTCAATGTAAAGTTATAAACACACAATTTAGTCTGGCCTACTTTCCTCCAAGACACACACGCGCACACACAATTTAGTAAATTTAAGAACGAGTTACTGAGTTAGTAAGGTCCGTTGTCAAATTACGTAATATTTAATGTAATACTATAATATTAATTGTACCGATGCTTGATAACTTGAGTCAAACAAAATCATTTGCAATAACAGTCGATTTTCATCCCAAAAAAAGGCTGCAATTGTTGCTTCGCTGAATTTCTAATTACTACTACTAAGCCACATAAACCATCAGCGTACAGCTCTAACTGGCTGCAGGTGGGCCCAAAGATTTAAGAGGGAGTTACGATAAGGGAAATAGAAAGGGTTCTCACAGTTTGAAACGGAGGACAGGTGGCCTCACTGATGCGAACCACGGCAGATCTGACTAACTCAATGTCGATGTCTAAGAGCGCCATGAGATCGAGCTCAGGTAGTGACAGCGCATCCTGTCATGAGATGAGAGAAAGAATAGGGTTAGAGATCAAGAGCCTTCTCCGACTTCGTAGATAGAGAGAGAGATCTAAGGTAGTAGGCAGTGTACCTTGGAAGTGAGAATGTTGCGAGCGGAGAAGACGTGAGAAAGGGGAGGAGGAAGGCCCATCTGGCTGATCAGCTTGTTCGCCATTGTCGCCACTCTCTCTCTCTCTCTCTCTCTCCTTTTCCTTTCTTTTTTTTTTCTTTTATTTTCGAGCGCCTTCTTTCTCCCTCTTTTTCCCGCCTAGTTAAAACCTGGTGACTGCCTCGGGATTCGGGACCGTACTCGATTTAAAAAAACAAAAACAAAAAAGAGAATGCTCTTATACATAGACCTTACGCGCTGTTAATTAGTATCTATTTGTGCTCATTAGTTTGTTTATTAGTATCTATTTGTGCATATCAGCGTTTTAAGATAAATATTTAACACTGTTTTTATTATATTTTATTTTATACAAATAACAGTTCAACATTACTAATCTCGATCCGGCCGAAAATAAAGATAATTCTAGCTCACATTCAAATGTTTTTATATGCATAGCGTCTGTAGAAAATTAAAGAGCAGAAGAAATAGTTTTTAGTAACATTTTTTCTAATTACTATCTTTTATATAAGAAAAACTTATATTGTATTTATAATCTCAATATCCAAACTTGTTTATCTCTAATAAATGGACAGAAATACCATTTTTTGAGTAAAAAAAAGAAAAAAAATATATATCGCATCACTTACTTAGTCCAGTCCTTCAATGCATGTTAAGAAAAGTGGTATATAAAAATATCTTGAAATAATTAATGGGTCATCCGTTATTGTTAAGTCGCCTCATCTACAATCTTTTTTAACTATCAATAAATTATCTTAAATTACAACCCTGATGCTAATGCAAGCAATGTCTCATCCATGGACAATTCTAACTTTATCACAACAACAGATGAAAATGAAAAAAAAAAAAAACAAACAAGAAAAGCAAATACTAAAACTCTGTACACACAAACAGTAAAAAGAAAAAAATTAGTAAAACAGATAAACATTAGTGATCTTCAAATAAAGGGGGAAAAGAAAAGTGGCCAGTCGGCAATGGTCATCAACTACCTGAGTTCAGGGTATTGAGACTCATCACCAGAAAACACTGGTACTGCGACAGTACCATTTGCAGATGCCTGTTCCAATGCGATGGCATCTTGGATTTCCTGCAATACCTCTGACATGGTGGGCCGATTTGTCGAATAGATATTAGTGCACCTCACTGCAGTCTCAGCTATTTTCCAAATAGACTGTATGTCTTCATAATTTCCCTCCAGTGATGGGTCGATTATTGCTCGGATGTCTCCCGTCTCATAATGAAATTTTGCCTGGCATTTAATTGAATGGTCAGCTTTTTAAATATAATTGAATGTATTTAGGTTGTGCAAAAAAAAAAAATTAGAGGTAAAAAGTAGACTGACCCAATCCTTGACATGCTTGTGCTTCTCTCCTAAACGGGTACCACATAAAGGGGGCTGTCCTGAGAGCAGCTCGAACAAAATGACACCAAAACTATACACGTCACTTTTCTCTGTCAGCTGCTGATTTGTGTAGTAGCTTCATGATTAAATAAATTAAGAAATGGAGACAAAGAAGTCAGTACATAAGTTGATCATTTCATACCTAATATTCTTTTCCTATGATTCTTGACAGGTTGCATCTTAAAAATTACATTGGCATGATTAAAAAAAATTAAGAAATGGAGACAAAGAAACCAGTACAGAAATGATCGACCTAAATATTTTTTTTCCTATGATTCTTGACAGATCTCCTCTTGAAAATTAAATTGGCATTTGGTATTCTCTATTGAAAATGGGGGATACAATATGATTCTCCATACCAACCGAGCAACTATACCAACATCTTACATTGTATTTTTGGTGACCAACATGTTTGGAATTTAGAAACTAACATGGGACTAGAATGTCAAAATATTCAATTATTTTTAATTAATTATTTATTTATTTAAGATTAATTTTGTCAATTTTCAACTTACTCAGGATCCAAGTAGCCGACAGTTCCTCGAACAATAGTGGAAGCATACATATCATCAGCTACAAGCTTGGAGAGTCCAAAATCAGCAACCTTAGCTCTCATATTTCTGTCCAGAAGAATATTACTCGTCTTTATATCCCTGTGTATAATTGTTGGCGTGCAGCCTGTATGCAAGTACTCAATTCCTGTACATTGAATTAAACAGATGTTTATTGGCAATAATTCAATGTAGTTTAAATAGCTCGAAAACACAGCATTTGTCACATTTATGACTGGCAAAAATGGGCAAATATAATTCAGTTAACTTCAATTCTATGATAATTGGGTCATTCAAGTGTTACAAGCAACTAACCAAACGAGACGAGTTTTGATTATAAATATTAAATAAATATATGTTTGTGTGCCAAGAGTAAAATAGTAATTGTAATTTGAACAGGACAAATTCCCAATTGAGTTATAATAACCTCGTGCAGAATCTTCAGCAATTTCTAGACGTTGGATCCAGCTCAGAGGATTTTCTTTGGCTGCCAATCCGACAAAAGAGTAGGTAAATAAGGCAGTGGAGGTACTAGAGTAAAACTGATACCAAAGAAACCTACAACGAGAATAGATACATACTGTGAAGATGTTCCTTGAGAGTACCATTATGCATGAACTCGTAGACTAGCATATTCTTCCCTTCTTGGGGACAATACCCAAGAAATGATACAAGGTTGCGATGATGTATTTTTGAGAGCAGAGATACCTAAGGAAAAAATTTTCAGAGTTGTCAGTTAAAATATTAAGATATGCCTAATTTAACACGATCAACGATAGAATTATAAATTAATGATATTCCTAGTCACACTTGTAATTGGTGTCATGTTGTTTGAGCTCCGCCTCATATGTAAAGAAATGATCATAAATCGGGACATATTGGTTTTCATAAATCAAGACTACGCAAAACCTCATCTAGCAAAACCTTTTACTTAAAAAGTGATATACATGGAAGAAATGCTTGAAAAAAGATCACTTAATGAAGTAAAAGACGTATACTACCTCATTGGAAAACTGTTTTCTTCCTTGGGCAGATTCGTTTGTAAGTACTTTCACCGCAATCTCTTTTTCATCCTTTGTTTTACCATAATAAACCACCCCAAAACCACCAGATCCTATGTTCTTCGCAAAGTTGGATGTTGCCCGTTCAAGTTCATAGAAAGTGTACTTATGTGCTGTCACACTTGCAAATTCATCAAAGGAAGAATTGCACGGTTTTTGAGGCGGTAGTGGCGGAGTAACTTTAGTGACCTCATCTGAAAAAGAAACTGCATTTTACAACTACTTCTTTCCAAAAGGAACCCGCAAACACATAAAGGAAAATGCAGAGCCTCAAAATATCCTACAAAATTGTAGTTATAAAAATGTTTGACCAAACTACCCTCCGTCCCACCCCCCCCCCCAAAAAAAAAAAAAAAAAAACTCTTCTGGAGAAAGGAGGGGGTAATTGTAGCCTTCATTTAAAAATTGAAAGGAGCATGACAGAACTTCTCATTTTTCAGTGCACCTTAATATAAAGCTTGCTGTTATCTCGAGGCATATGGGCTATTTTAAGGTATTGCAGAGTCAGACCTGAAGTTACCAAATTAGGATATTAATAGCTTATTCGATCAAGTACCTTCCTTTGAGAAAAACTTGATTCTTTTACGGGAAAAGAAACAGCTGCATGATAGAGCTGCTAGAAGAAAACCCACTCCAACCATAGAACAAATAATAATTATGAAGTTCTTCTTTGTATTCTTTTCCTCCCTCAAGTAAACATTTCCTGAATAACTAAAATTGAACAAAGGGAAAAGAGCTGTTAGCATAGGAAAACATTAATTATATCTTTCTTATCAGGGAATAAAGACTTTGAAAGAGAAGGGAGGATATGTACTTGAAAGCAATATTTTTATTGAGAAGTGATCGGGGCACAACTCCAGACAGCATATTATTCTGAAGGTACCTACACATACGAAGATAAGAAGTAATTACGTATTTGCATTAGCAAAAAGAAAGTAAATAAAATAGTAACTGAAGATCATGAGAGAAGACTTACAGTTCTTGAAGATTAGGTAAGCTCAACAGAGATGAAGGTATACCCCCAGTCAATTGATTGTTCTCCAAGTGTCTACATGTTGAAGCACCTCAATTAAAAGACTAAAATCTCAAATAATACAAAACAAATGATTAAAGGTCATGTTCTTACATGATTCTGATATCTATGCATCCACTGAAATCTGGAATAGTGCCAGTCAGATTATTGCTGTCAAGCCATCTAGAACATAAAAATTAATTAAGCAATTAAGTAATTGCAGTGCATTACAAAAAATTCCAAGCATAATCAACCAAAGGATGGGTACATAAATTCATACATCTCAACCAAGCGTGGTAGTTTTGTTATTTCCTCTGGTATATTCCCTGTCAGATTCCTACCTGACAAAACACTTTAAACCAACAACTCATCAGAATATGTACAGTACTCATAACAATTCGTAATATTTGGAGACAGCAATTGTAAACCATATTATGTTTTCTTACATTGAACTTATAGAAGGTTGTGAGTCGTCAGTGCATCTGATCCAAGACCTAGGGGTAGGTAGGCAGGGATCACCTCCCTCTTGAGCCCAATCAGCATATGAATAGTGCGATGCAAACGAATCTATTAAAGATGCTGCAATTAAGATTTAAAAAATTAAAAACAGAAGCTTTTAATGAACTTGAGTAACCTAGTGCCTCATACTTAGGCTTATGGGCTAGGAGGGATCCATTTAATTAAGCTTTCCAACTTTAATACTCATGATTAAATGTAATTTTGATAGAGTTTGCAAAACTGCCCCTATATTAATGAAACTACAAAAAGACAGAGAGAAATAAATGGACTCAAAGCCCAAACCCCATGTAGGTTGGAACGTATGTAATTTAACATTTGACTGAAGTTCGCAATTAACATTTACAGACTTTGAAACCTCTAAAGTATCCAAATATTACTCAAAAACAAAATACAGCCTTATCAGCATTTCAAAAAGACCTCTTAGTTGTTGCAATATTTAGATGCTGGTTGATTTCAGTATATGTTTCTGTGCAATTTGCTCCACTTCGGATTTGCTAATTGGAATATGCTATTTGTATATATCCCTTTTCTTTGATCTTTTTCTTGTTTCAACTGTGCTATCCTTCTTATGAAACCTGGTATCTACCTAAGTTAAAGATCTGTTGAGAGAACTTACCGTCAGGTGAACCAGAATTTATCGGAAGGTATTTGTAAATCTCAAGGGCATTCAAAATAGGCCCCTTGGTCGAATCATTCGTCATTCTAAACTTGAAAGGGAAGGTGAACGGGAGAGAAATGTTATAGTACCCCGGTTCATAAACCCGATACATCCCAGCTGCATTTTCTAGCACATTTACGGTTGGCTTGCTCACATCTGGAAAACCTGGTATTACCAGTTTAAACTTTCTGGTATCACTTGGGCCCAGTTCCTCAATTTCTGAAAAATATGAAAATGCCCAGCCAAAGCCTGGGAAGCCAGGTAGATTGAGACGGTATGATAAAGTGCCGTTCATGCCTACAACTGCTGTTTGCATCACCTTCTGGGGTGGCTTCTCAGCAGCTGAGCTAATGTCAATTGGTTCTGTTGTTGAGATGTTGGTTGTACCAGGTGCCACATCAACCAGGTAATTTGCCTTTTTAATGGTGTCAGATTGCCAAATTCGGTCATACGGGTCATCTGGATACCTGAAAATAGTGAAAGGAAAATGAGATACCAAAGCATATGTCCACAAATACCCAATTATGTTGTGCATGCTTGTTACATTGTCACGACCCTTTTGCTGTTGCAAAATAACCCCCTAAATTGAAATCAACTTTTGTCATAAAGAAATCAGGCTAATTAGAAACCAACAACCCAAAATAGTCAATATTTGAAATACACCAGCTAGCTAGACTGACTTGGGTTGATTTCAGTTCAATTTGTAGTTGCATAAACAAAAATGAAAAACATGCAAGAAAGAAGAAGGAAAGCAAGAGCTCTAGCTGAAGATTAGAAAAATAAATGTCAAACATACAACAAGAGTGGCTAGCAGAGATATGAACCATAAAATGAGATGTCTAAGGTGTTATTTCAATATTAATCAAAATATCGGATGCCTATCTACCTAAAAACATTTTCTCTACATGATTATTACTCTCTTATATGGAAAAAAAATAAAAATCAATCAACATAAATGGGCATGTTACAACCATACCTGACAGGGTCATCGCTCAGAGCACCAAAATTTATCCTAGCAGAGAGGCTGAGAAATGACCTAGTCTCAAAATCATTGTAATACAATGACCCGTTGAACCGCCTCAGTTCCAGAGTGGAAATAAATGGTTGACCTGTTGTAGCATTTGACACACATACACTCACCACGGAAGAGCTCGCCAAAAAAACTACCTCCCTGATCACAACTGTGCTCATGTCATAAATAACAATCGATGACCAATGGGACGCACCAATTGAGAGATCGAATTTTGGAAATACATTGCTATTGTCAAAATTGCCATATAGAAAAGTTGCTCGAAGAAGATATCGTGTACGGGTTGTGACATTTAGTGGGTAGCAGTATTTGTTATTGTCAGCCGGAAAGTATCGGAGAGTGGTATACTGTTTCCGCGTCTCAGTCTGTACTGATATGTTAGCAGATTGGCCAAAGGGAAACTGCGTATCGGGTTCCCAGTTGAGGCCAAGATCATCCGTATATCGGTTGTTACCGCCACAATCTATGCTAAGGAAACCTGTCATTTTAATTTGGGGATGAGATCAAATTAATAGGAAATTAAAAGCATAAATTCAATCAGCGAAATTGCACTGTAACCAAATTGAAGCTGAGTTTTTTAATGAGTTTGTCATGTGTATAGCAAAAGTGTAATTAAATTATAATTTTAGCTCTTCTTTTTGTAGGATAGGACCGATAGGCTATATTGGCCACATCAAAGACAACACAATGTTTATCAAAATTAAAAATAAAATAAAATTCTTGATGTGTTCTTTATGGTCTAGATAGGAATAGTATCAACTTGGCACAGTTTAGAAACCACTGGTCCTACACCAACCCATTTGAAAATAATAATAATAATGTTTATTAAATGGCAAACAAATGATAGTTGTCTGACTGAATTGTCCTTACTTACACTAAATTTGATGCATAATCTATCTAATAATACTGAATGCATGGCTGGCTTTAGGTTTCCTTCTTATATATTTTAATGTTACTTGTCATAATAATATAATATATCCCTTCCCTCTTTTTTTACATTTCTTCTAAGCTCACACAAATAAGTAATCTTATATAATGAAAATGAGTGAGATGTGAAAACAATATTGTTTTCTACTGAAGCCATAAATTTCATAATAGTTGTGCAAAAAGCCATAAAAAGCTTATTCCTTTGAAATGGATGGTTAACTCTTAGTTTCTCCAAGTTCATGGATCAAAGTGATAGGTTTCTTTTGAAAGGTGAAAGACTGGTCTGATATAATTTCCAATAGTAATTATCACAAATTTCAGAACCCAGAAATTAAGACTTCCCTGGTTGCCATTTTCCTAATCAGGCATCAAATTGACAAATAGAACTAAAATGGCAACAGACAAGAACTGAATCAGAACAAATTAACTAACACGGATGAAGAGAAAAATACTCACCAGGAACTTGAGCACAGCATCCACTAAACCAAACAACAATTGTCATACTAAGTACCAAGCCTAAACTGAGACGAGTCGCCATTTCTTCCCCCCACCTTTCTATTCAGTGAATGGAGATCATTTAATTCAGAAAAAGGCTCTCTCTTTCTCCTCTTCTGAATTCACAAAAACAGTACAGGGATCGGTGCAAAGGCTTTCAATAATGGAGGTACCTCTCAGATTGAAAGAAGAGATTAAAAAGCTTTAATAAAGGACAGAGTTGGAGAGTGGGAAAGCGCAGTGAGAGGACGCCACCTTTTTCTTTTCTTTCTTTGGTCTTAGATTTTTTTTATTTTTATTGTGGTATTCTTCTTTCCTTTACAGATTGATCCTGTGAAGAGATATCTGTAAGTGGGACCCCACGGGCTCCCGCTAAATTCCCAATCGTGTGAATAACCTTCTCGATGTAATATCAGTAGCGAGTCATTTTTAGTTTAAAACCGACTCGTTTTATGAAACTATACAGTGATTACGCCTCAGGAGATTCACATTCTTTGCACTGGAAATACCTTGAAAAGGCAAAGCGAGTGATAAGTGGTGACCATATCGCCAGATTCGCTTTCCCAACTGCGTATGAACTGTAGTCGTAGTGTAGTAGAATCACGGTCGGTATGATTACCACCTATTACCAGGTGCGACTGCCTGTTGTACTTTGTACTCCAAAACTTTCTGGTAATGCTTCTATAACCCTCCCAAGTTTTCGTTCTGCAATAGGTCCTCCCAAATTTATTTTAGAATTTTGAACAGTCACTTTTGTAATTTTGGTTTTTTTTTTATATAAGAGTTCTGACATTTATTTTTTAAAATATTTTTTATGATATTGGTGTATAAAAAATTAAATCTCAAAAAATTATTTTTAAAATCTTAAATAATAAAACTAATTTATGAAATATTTTGTATATATCATGTTATATATATACACAAAAAATTACATCATTTCAATTTTTTCGAGTTGATAAAATCAACGGACCATATTTTTTTACTTAACCTCTTGATGGCTATTGAAATGAAATTATAATTTTATATTGTGTGTGTATATATATATTAAATATATCTAACGATTTATTTTTGTTAATTTAAACACAAATAAATAAACATAACGAACATCAATGATCAATGATCAATATCATTAGATCTCTTGAAACTCTCCAAGGCAAAAATCCATATACTTTCTTTCTCTTCTCTTAAAGCCAAATTGTTTATTTTTTTTCCGTTAAGAGAACTTCATCTTTAACGCTTAGTATAATACATAAAATTGATTGAAGCATAAAAATTAAAAAATAATTTAACCTTGATTTATTTTTATTTTTATTTTTGATAAAAGTGAATATTCTAGCTATTTCATTGAAACAAACCACAAAGCGTTAAAATTTAACCTTGATTCGATAACAATTTCTTCTCCTTCTATCCTTATTTTTAACTTCTGACAAGCTGAACTTTTTTCACTAGAAATTTCAGCTGCTTTGAAATTCCTGATTTTAAAACGACTGGGATACTGAATGACAAGTGAGAATGATTAAATATGAGAAATAATTACCATCAAATTCATCTCTTGCGAGATTAAGGGATTGAGAGAGGATGAGAAATAAGGAAAGATAAGCAGTGAGGAACTCTATCATAAAATGATAAAAGATTTGAAATTTTTTTTTTTGGTCAAAGAAAGGAAAAACAAAACATTAGAGAACCAGAAATGAAATTGCAAAAATTTTAAATCTAGAGGAGTCGTTCGGCAATACGAATTAAAAAATTGAGGATTAAATATTAAATTCGTACTAAGGAGATCATGTTTCACAATATAAATATAAGGTATGAGAATTAAAATAGGCAATGGATGATTCGGACTAAAAATCTGGACACAAGGAAGCCTCCTTAATTCTAACAAAGGAGCTTTTACTTGACAAGATTACGACGAACTAAAATTCCTCAGTGCACTAAAGAACCTTTTTCCGAACGGAAAAGAAAAGATCCAATTTTCAAAATATGCATGAATTTTGATAATATTTTAATCAGAAACGAGTTTAAAATTGATTGAAAATGTATATAAACGTGTTTAAATAATAAGTTTTAAAAATATTTCGAGATGAAATACAGGTCAAAACTGATCAATTTAGCTCAAAAAATAAATATAAACAATAAAAAAACAGATCAAGAAGCTTGTGTGAATTTCAAATGCGTTTTAAATGCATTTTCATACAATTTGAGATGATATAAGTCATAACTGATCAATTTTACCCCCAAAACACATATAAACAATAAAAAGACATATTCACATGTTCATGTGTAAATTTTGACAATATTTCAATCAGAAATGAGGTCAAATTGATTAAAAACGTGTATAAACACGTTAAAATGCATTTCAAATGTATTTTAATGCATTTTGAGATGAAATACAGGTCATAACTGATCAATTTAGCTCCAGAAACACATATAAACAATAAAAAGACATATCTGGATGCTTATATGTGAATTTTTATGAAATTTCAATTCAGAAATGAGGTCAAATTGATTAAAATCATGTATAAACATTTTCAAATGCGTTTTAAATACATTTTCATGCAATTTGAGGTGAAATATTGATCATAACTGATCAATTTAGCTCCAAAAATATATATAAACAGTAAAAAGACATATCCAGATGCTTATTTGTCAATTTTTATGATATTTCAATCGGAAAATGAGGTCAAATTGATTAAAAATATGTATAAACATTTTCAAATGCGTTTTAAATATATTTTCATGTAATCTGAGTTGATAAGGTCATAATAGATCAATTCTGTTCCAAAAATACTTATAAGCAATGAAAATACTGGTGATAACTGACTAATTGATTGGTTTATTCGGTTGAACTGAATTTATGTTGGTTAAAATGTAATGAAAAATATCGATAAATTTGAAATTAATGATAGAAGATATAAATAATTCAAAGAACAAAACAACAAGCAAATAAGACTTGTGAAAAGTGAAAATATTCACGTTATTCTTAATATATCATTATTCGTATCAAGTAAAATGAATTCACTTAATAAATTTCAGTTTATTTGATTTATTCGGTTTATCTGATTTAGAAAAATATAAACCAAACCAAAGAAGAAGAACCAAATAAATTAAAACTTTCAACTGAACCGAAAATTTTAAACTGAAAAACTAAACTAAATAGTCCGAAATTTTACGATCCAGTTAAAATCCATATAAACCAATCTGTTTGCACACACCTAAATGCAATTGCCAAGGTAAGCGTGATAACCGTTATTTTTGAAGGATATTTCAGTAATTTGACAAACCTAAATTCAAATCCACCCCGCTTGCATCCTCGAATGAAAAATAATTATAATTGCTTTTTGGAGCTATTCGTACCCCTCTTTATTCCCTTTCCTCACATAACCATCCACGTTCCGACCCTATTCAAGCTCTCAAAACCAGAAATTCCGAGCGTGAATATATCAACCCCACCCATTTCTCCCATTTCCTTTCTCAGTTTACCGTTTCGACCCAGCCCCGCAGCGCAGCTCTCTCTCTCTCTCTCTCTCTAATTATCTAACCTCGTAACTCGATTTTCGGAGAGTGAACTCGCGTGCTATGGAGAGGCTTTCTCTGATCGATGTCTCGACGGAGGACGACCTCCTTGTATCTCCTGGAAACGAGGGTTTCTTTGGTAAAGTTTTCTTGATTTTCTTCTTCTTTTTTTTCTTTTTTTCCTAGATCCTTTTAGACCTTCTACGATTCCAATCCAATCGGTAAGGTACAGTTCGATTCTCTAAAAGCTTTTTGTAGCAATTATAATCTAGGGTTTATTTATTGGTTCCGTACCCAATTTGTCTAGATTCGTGTTAATTTTGGGGGTCATTTTTAGGTGAAATTCTAAGGTAAATTAATTTCTCAGTTTTGGCTGTGCAAAGCTTTTTTTTGTTAGATTCAAGCCCTTCTAACTTACTAATTACAATTGATCTCATTCAACCCTTCTGGCGTTTTGATAACCCTGATTAGATAAACGATCAAGTAGGATCCCTTATTTCTAAATTCCTCTTTGTAATTTCATTATTTCAATGCCTATTCATAATCTTCTCGTTTGATATATATTTTGCTACTTTTTCCCTTTAAGCTATACAAAACTTATATAATCACAATGCAATAACAAAATCTTGCTTTCAGATCCTACAACCTCAATTGAACAGCCCGAATGCGCCCATCTGTTGGGGAGTACTAACAAAGAAGAAGAGGTGAGAACGAAAGTGACTAGCTTAAATGAAGAAATCCCTGAACTTTGTCAATCTCCAGAATACAAGAGTTTGAAGTCTGGCATCAACTTGCGCAAGAGCTTAGCATGGGACAGTGCTTTCTTTACTTGTGAAGGTGCAACAGACAGTACCAATTTTTTTTTCCATATTCTTTTGTTGTTGTGTTTATTTTTGTATTTAGGAAAAAATGGTGCTTAAGTAAGGCTTGTTTAGATCTTACTTCCAAATGGTTGGTCCCAGTAATATGTAAGAACCATCTTCTTTGGAACTTATACAAAAAACCAAAATAATCCAACTCTTTCCATGTTCTATACCAATACCGTGCTAATTGTGTTGGACACTACAATAAACCAGTTAGTGGTGTGCTACCAATAACTGTAAAGACAGTAGAATTCACTGTTGGACTAGTACTTGGGTCTGCTGGTGAGTTGATCCTCAGTTTCCTAGAGGAGGTAATAAATATCATTGTTCCCAGTATCTAGTGAGACAAAAAGAATATTGTTTAACTTTTGTGCAATCACAAACATGAAAAATAAAGTTGTAAAATAATTATATCTACTATTTCCTATAGGTGTTCTTAATACTGAGGAGTTGGCAGTAATAAACACTACTTTCAGCCAAACTGAGAAATCGCCTTTGGCTGGCATTCCAGAAGAGGTTAGAAGATCAGGTGAGTCGACTACTACCTTGGATACTGACAACTGGACTCTTGAAAGTCTTGAATCAGAATTATTTGATAGCGTAAGGGCCTCTATACAAAAGTCACTTGGCTTATCTGACAAAGACCCCAGCCCGACCAAGGGCAGTTCGGAGAAGAACAGAAAGAAGGAGGGGTCTAATCCATCTCGCTTGGGCTGTAAGTTGTGCTGACAATTATATATTCAACTTTTTTTTGTTTTTACTTTTTACCTATTATTTGTTTATCTTTTGGCAAATTACCCTCAGAATTCTATGATATTTATACTGCAGAATCCAATTTCTTACGTGTGGATAACTCGAAGCATCTTTAGGCATATGAAAATAAGACTGTACAACGGAAAACATGGTTTACTCAAACCAGAATGACAATTTTCTTTGTTATATTCACTCAAACTATAGCTTCTAAATGAACTAAGCTCAGTTGTTTACCTGCATTCTTGACAGCATGCAAAGTTGCATAACTTTGTTACCACATAGACTAGTTGTTGGCTACAATTTGCACTTAATCTTGAAAATGTTGGGCTTTGTCATTCGCAAAAACAGTATTTTACTAGAACGAATTATCTTGTGGTTACTCTTTTTCTAATTTCATTTTCTTATGTTATCAGCCAAGGAAAAGGTTACAAGAGCATCTCAGAATAAGGTATGTAGTAATTTAGTCCTGTTATTGTTTTGTTTGTTATGTGTTAATATTTTTTTTAAGTTAAATGACTGTTTGTTTGCAAATATTTCAGATAAAGGTGCCAACAGGAGATATAAAAGCTGCCCGTTTGCCCCCTAAACAACCCCAAAATACTTGGAAGAGAGCTTCACTTGATTCAAAAGTCATGGTATGTACTTTAACCCTTGAGAAGACATTCTCGAAAATTTCTTGTTATATTGTACTTAAAAACAGCATGATATATATGCATCTCTTTTCAACCTTGCATATTGCAAATATAACTATACTTTTATACTTGATGGCATAAGTTATCTAAAAACCCTTTAATTATTCAAGTTAAACTTTTCCTTTTTGTTTAACTTCAAAATATGTCCTGAATATCTTCGTATAATTTATCACATACCTCAATACTGGATTGCGTCTCCAGCTCCGTGTCTAAATGTCATTAAAATGGCAAATATTTACTGACAAAGTATCTGGGGCAATGAAGGCCTAATTACGGATGAGTGTTATAAAAAAAGAATCACTTTCTGTTTCATTTATGCAATGCTTGTTTTTGATTGGATAATTGTTGTGATTTCTTATGCAATAAGGCTGCGGGTGGTGGTGGTGTACAATCAAAGACTGCATCTGTAAATGCACCGAGGATGTTACCAAAACCCACTCTTCCTAGAACCCTAACTAAGACAACCGCGCCTTCAGTCAGTATCCAGAAACGAAGTAGCACTGGTTTGTTCTTTTCTTGTTGGAAAAGTTTTTCACAATCCACTCTATGCGAATTTGCATGTAGTTAACTTTGAGATAAAATTTAGTTGGATGGATCATGCCATCTCAAGTATTTGGAAGTGGAAATATGGAATTCCACCTGCCTTTAGTCACAATTAACCTTTACATGAAGAGATCTACATTTTATTTATTTTTTTTATTGTTTTTGTAGGCTTGTAAATAATCTATGGTTAATTCGATCAGAATTTCTTTTTGCAAACCTAGGATACATGCCTGTCTATTGCACCAAGTAACTAATTATTCAGAGGTGTATATTGATACAAGCCAAGCAGATACACAGACAGCTCACTTCATAATTTGGGTTTATGCTTTTGCAGGAAGTGCGCTCACCAGAAAACCAGTTTCTAAACCGTCTCAAGCCCCAAGCATCTCTACTTCTCGTCCTACGATGGGCCCACCAAGGTGTGCCCCTAGTGCCTCTTCTGGAACAAGTAAAAAGACATCATCACTTGCCTCACCGAACCCTAAAGCCAAATCCCCCATAT
This sequence comes from x Bolboschoenoplectus mariqueter, assembly GCA_037678475.1. Lineage (NCBI taxonomy): Eukaryota > Viridiplantae > Streptophyta > Magnoliopsida > Poales > Cyperaceae > x Bolboschoenoplectus > x Bolboschoenoplectus mariqueter. Next base: position 462,051 of record CM075236.1, on the reverse strand, counting down.
GTACGAATAAGCGACCTGCATCCACCAGGACCCCGACACAAGCAACACCTAAAAGCAAAACTGGGAACTCAAACAAACCAAAGCCATTAACCCGGCTACCAAGCGTCTCTCCTAGAAGTTCAATCGACAGTGTAAGGTCAACCAACACAACTGACAGCGTTGGCCGCGCATCTCCAATCTCCTTATCAGGTCTGAGTTCGTCAAAGGACCTCGTACATGGTAGTCTTTCTAGAAGCAGCAGTAGCTCGAGCATTGCTTCACAAGAGAGAAATCTCAAGCCATCAGGGCTTCGGATGCCATCAATCAAACTTGGATATTTTGACGGAGTTAATTTCCTTTCTTAATTCAATTATATTAAATGGTGATTTATTTTTATTGATTTGCTAACCTTAAGTATGTGATATTTCAGGCAAAACCTACATTGAATACCAACGGACCTAGCTTGCAGAAGCCAGGGTTCTTTGCCTCCCCACAAATCAATGCAATCAGTACAAACACAGCGAAACCTGCATCAAGTGCCATCATAGAAGATCCTGGTGTCACTTCTCAGAAAACGAATTGTGTTGAGAAGGAGAACATTACCCCTTTAGAACCAAGTGAGAGTGGCAAGACGCAAGTAAATTTTCTAGAAGAGAAGATATCTTCTCTATCTCGTTCACAAGTATAAAAGAGAACCAGGATTCTTGCTTTTGCCGCAGTTATTATATTTCTTTGTGCTTTTTTTGCTAGTTCAAAGATGTAGAATTCTAGGTAAATATTGGTGGGAAGTAAATCTAGGTTGGTAATAGGAAGTTGTATTGATTCAAAATTTCTTTGGTCTAAAAACTCAGAACACATTTTTCAGGAAAAAAAAAACTTGGAACTCTGGATTTACAAGTTTAGAATGTATTAGAGGTCGTGAGTCTGGTAGGAAATAATCCATAGTTTCAGTATTAGAATTTTTATAATTCCATGCATCAGAGATGATTCATGATTCTAGTTTGTTCTTATTTTTACTTTATTTTGAAAGTAAATTTTAGCTGTTTTGTATGATGCTCCAATATGGTTTATGCCACAGCAACTTGAATCTTGTCATACTTCTCTTGGTCGGTATGAACAAGTAATTGTTATGCTGTTATTTCCCCAACCAAGATAGTATGGTCTACATTTTAGTCAGAGCATCTAAAACGAATGTATTATCAGATCAATTTGTTGAAGTAGTCTGAGTAGTTCTTCTCAGTTCAGGTTTAGGATGAATAGTTCTTATTCAGTTTTATTATGATTGTCTGATTGATGCCTAGTTTTTGGTTCAGTTTTATGATGGATAATTCATTAGTTCTTGGTTTGGAATCATATTTTGCGTCAATAGTTATATTTTTTTTAACACCAGATGGCAAAATACTAGCAGTTGATCTTGTTTTAGTTCCGTGGAAAATGATGGAAATAGGGGAGCTTCAATGTCCATTCAATGGAAAACGGTTATTCGATGACATTAAGATTTGTATAAAAATTTCGCTCCTAAACTTTAATAATCATGCGAGTTATCAAATTTGATAATCCGAAGGTGATTTTGCCTATCGGACCATTTAAAAAGAGGTTAAATAATGAAAAATTTTCCTCAAGTTCTCATTTAAAATTATGCTACTTTTTATTTTTAATAATTTTGTGATTTTAACTCTATTATACTAGCACAATTTTTTTATGAAAAGTTTAGTTAAATTTACTTGGCAATATTATCATTCTTTCTTTCATAGTTAATCTCAATCTCCATCCCTTTGCATATTGCTATTCTTCAAGAAGTCCCATATATAAATATATAGCCACCACTTTTCAAATTAAAGAAAGGATTACTAAAGATCCGAAATGAAAATTAACTAATTAAAACATAGTATAATTTTCACATTAATTTCGAAATTAATATGATTAAAACATATAATGGGTTGCAAACCCATTACAGTGACTACAAAATCTTAAAACATAAACATAGAAGTTAATGAAATTTCTGACAATATATTCTAAGAAATAACTGCAGTTATGCATTACAAATAAAAATTGAGATTTGAAATACACTTGGCATTAAATTAAGAAGGAGAAGGATGATATTTTTGAAAGTTTACAATAAAAAAAATATATACAGTAAGGCAATAAAATCTAATTTTTAATGCTAGAAAATATGATGTACCTTAATTACAAAATAGTAAATGATCATTTATTTATTTTATTTTATACTTTGTATACCTTTGAACTTACATAATCACCATGACCACTCAATTTTTTTTTCTCCTATTGTTTATTCCAAACATAATATCTGAAAAACTCATTCACATGACCACTAATGAAATTAGCTTTCTTAATTTTTTAATTTCATAATTTTTTTTCTTTTATCTAATGAATGCACCTACTCATATTTGGTTGAGAGCACATGTAGAGTATTAAATTCTATTTTGAATCCAAAATTAGTGGGCCAATGAAAAATTTCTCAAGAATGGCAAAACATAAATACTGATTGAATGACAGGGGCCCATTGCAAAACATAGTTTTGTAGCTGTTATATCATACAACATAGCAAAAAATCATGCATACCTCCTCTATCTAGGTCTCTGTTAATAATTAACTTATTTGACAATTTCTATTTTCAAAATTTTGAAATATAATGATAAGAGGAGGGATTAAATGTTTATGATCATTGGTGTCATATCAATGATCATGAAATTAAATTTTAAATAACTATTTATTAAACTCTAAAATAACAAAAATTAACGGACTAAATTTTGTGATTTAATTCATTTTCTTGATGACTACGAAATAAAGTTAAAATTTAATATTTTTTTATATGCATATTATTGAGATGGATTAAAATATAACAGTTTATATATATTAATTAAATCATAAATGATAAAGTAGACACTATGGACATTAATAACGCGTTACTTATCATTAGATAATGTGTATAAAAAGATAATTATTTTTTTAAGAATTTTTGGCCGCTTAACTCATAAATGCTCAAATTACTTGAAAAATGCCTAATTAATTTTCAAATTGCTTGACACATTTGACTGACAAAAAAACTTAATTTTTTTTTTTTGCTTTTTTCTTCTGATAAACATTGTATTTAATTGTTGCGACAATCAATATAACATATTTTAACTCTGGAATTTTACTATTTCTTATACACAAATTGCTTGTGGTTAATATAAATTGATATTCTAACTTCTAATTTGAAATTTAAAATTTGATGCTTTATCCGGAAGATTTTTCTGATAATTCTTTTTCCACCAAAATCCAGGTCTTGTCAAACAGTTGCAATAACTGCTTCAACCTCCACATTTAATTAACACAGCAACTTTTTCTCTCACCTGGTTTTATGAGTTCAGTAAAAAATCTAGAATTTAAAAGAGTTTTTGTTTGTTTAAATAATTATAAGTACATTGAAAAGGTTAAATTTTCAGAATTTTATAGTCATATCATATCGTTTATATTTTTTCTAAATGATTTTGATTCTCTATTTATATTTTCAAAACTTCGTCCAGATTTGATCTCCAATCTTTACTATTATACATAATAATACTGTTATCAACTTTAATTGTTCGTCATGCATATCAAAACCTGATTACATTATCTGAATCAATCTTTTAAATTTTTTTTCTGAGACACGAGAAGCAAACCTTATGACTTTGAATCAATTCTTTAAAATTTTCTTCGAGATGCAAAAGACTTACAATTTAACTAAATGTGTGTGATCTTTCAATTAATTATGTAGTCAATCAAATAGAACCTGAACGCTGTTTATTACGAGTCGGATGGACACGTGTCACGGCGACAATGACATTGCATCGTGTTTCTATTTATTACATTGTACGGTTGTACTGGTGGCAGATGTTTCTTTTCTTGTTTGCTTAATTACTCCTAATTAATTAATTCCACAAGTGGCCTCACTAATCACACTACACCAAGCGATCTAACACTAAGATTTCGGATCAAGTAAAATCAATTCCTCAATTCTCACTAAATAATGGGAATTTCGGATCTTCTAAAGCAAGGTAAAAGGGAATACATTGGTGTCATGCTGCGCCGACATCATCCAGTACGCACGCTACATAGAACGATGTACCTATAATGGCACATAAAATCTGGATTTCCCTTTGGATTCTCCGCCTCAGCGCCCCTGGAATGGAAATGATTTCATTTTCCTTCAATCTAAAACCTGGAAATGGTTTACATATATACATACATAGTACATACACTATACTCGCACAAAAACAGAGAAGAGAGAAGAGAAGAAGAAGAAGAAGAAGATTTTTTATCTTCTCTCTGTCACAAAATCGAAACGACAAGTAACAATGTCGAACTCTAAACTCCGATCGCGGCGGCGCTACTCTCAAGCGAGAACAGAGGAGACTAAATCAGGTGGGAAAACGAAGGTGAAGGAGAACTCGGACTCGGACTCGGCGCCGGCGCCAGTTCTCGCGACCTTGTCAGTAGCTGACGTGGCGGGTTTAGTGAGGCGACATCCCTTGCCATTCGCGTTTCTCATGTCGCTTCTCTTCTTCATGGGCGTGGAGTACACCATCCCCATGGTCCAGAGCGCTTCTCAGCCGTTGGATCTCGGATTCCTCATGACGAGATCGTTGCATGCGGTTTTGGTCGAGAGTCCCAACCTCAACTCTGTTCTCGCTGCTCTTAATACTGTGAGCTTATCTAATAACTAATTAGCAGCAATATGGTCCGAATAACAAAATCATAATTTGCACGATCATTGAAGCGTGATAGCGAAATTTATGTGCGAATTTTGATGCCATCAAACGATTGTTTTGTCCATTGAACTAAATTTTGGTCGACATTGGGACTCTCCCACTTCCAAAAATGAGAGGGGATTTAATTAGTTCTTGTACTTCTTGTACATAATGCATGCATCAGCACCTCTGCTCTATTGTGATGGACTTCATCAAAATTGACTTATGTTTTAAAACAATTTATTTGGGATTCAGAAGATTTATTTATCCAATTAGGAAAGATATCTATATAATTTTATTTTCGTAAAAATGCTGCTTTTCTAGTTTATTTTCCCACTTTTCCTAGACACCATATTTAGTAAAATATATAATTTCCAACAAAGTTATTTATTATTGAATGGTTTTAGGAAACAGAAACTCCAATACAAAAATACCAAAAATTTTGGTTTTTCCATGCTGCAGCAGCAATAGTTCAAAAAGTCTCAGTTATGTTCAGCAAGAATTCTATGCAAATTTGAAGAAAAAAAAATGCTTTATATTAATTACTGAAGTTGCACATGGCAGGTTTTTGTTGGAATGCAATCAGCATACATACTTTGGTGCTTGTTGGTGGAGGGACGGCCACGTGCAACCATTGCAGCTCTCTTCATGTTCACGTGCCGGGGTATTCTCGGTACCTCGACCCAACTTCCCCTTCCTGATGTAAGTGTAACTGCACAAGGACCTCTGTAGATGGCAAGTACCAAGTACTGATCTCGTGTTAACATGAATTTAGAAGTGAAATTACAAGCTTGCCTGTGGACTTTAGTTGGTAAAAAGATACTTTTAAGAAATTAGAATTAGTATACTTGGAGAGGATTTAATTGGAAATGAACCAAGGGGCTGAATTTATTGCCATTCAAGTTGAAATTCATAAAGAAAAGTTACTCAGGCCTTCTGTAACTGTCTATGCCAAGGATAACTTAAATAAAGAGACAATTTCTTCAATTTTTCCATAATGCTAATATTATTTTCATATTATATATATAGCAGAGGGCTACATTGTTATCATCAATTCAATTGTAACTTGATTTTTCTTGTTGCAAATTTTTTGCAGGGATTCTTGGGGTCAGGTGTTGACTTCCCAGTCGGCAACGTCTCGTTCTTTCTCTTCTACTCAGGTCACGTGGCGGGATCAATGATAGCCTCACTAGACATGCGCCGCATGGAGCGGTACAAGATGGCATGGGGCTTTGACATCTTAAATGTGTTACAAGCCGTGCGGCTTCTGGCTTCGAGGGGCCACTACACCATCGACTTGGCTACCGGCCTCGGTGCTGGTTTCCTATTTGATGTCTTCTCTGGGTGGTACCTTGAAAGTAAAAACAATCAAAAGATTGAATATAGTACCATTGTTCATGACCCCCTTTCCAATGGATGCAATTGCAACTTCCAACAAATTAGACATACAGTGGTGGCTGCCTGAGAATACAAGGTTACTGTTAGAATCGCATCTCCACCAAGTACTTTATATTGCTTCCGAGGTTTTCTCAAGAGATATATGCAGCTTGGCTAGTTCAGTAAAAATTCCTAAATCCTGTTCGTGTGGCAGTTCAGCAAATGCAGGGGAATCACCTGTTTCTTCTTTGCTCTTATGGAACAACAAGCATAATAGAAATATAACTGAATGCAAAGTTGTTCAATAGTTGTAGAAATCTGTTCAAATGGAAATATCTAATTAGTAGTTGTTTGATGGTCATCTTTTGCCTTTTGTCCTCTTTCTTTTTGTAGAAAATTTCCTGTTTTATTTTTCACCAAACGGTGTTATTACAAATTGCAAGTAATGTCCATTGTTGGTCGTACTATTTTAGTCTATTTGTGGTCTTACAACCTTTCAAAGATTCAAGGGCCATACAACAATCTATATATAACTTGTTATAAATTTATTGGTGTTTGCATTTGCTTGAATCCGATCAGATTGATGATACTTTCCCAAACAAATTCCTGTTATTTCATAAATCTTGCACGTAAATACCAGGACCAGAAAAACCTTTTAAAAGAAGAGGTCGTAATCATAATATAATGGAAAATGTTATGGAAATAGCACGATATTATTGTCATCAATATAGATTTTATTATATACATTACATGAATTATTATATATATTAATGATTTTATTATATATAATATTTCTATTATTTAACTTAAATACAACCAATATATATAATAATTCATTTAAGTTACATAATAATAATATTATATAAAATAATAAGTTGCATAATAAATTTATTAATATGCATAATAATTCATTGTGTATAATTAAAATTGTATCGATGACGGTATCAACAACCGTATTTATATATATAATAATTCATTTAAGTTACATAATAATAATATTATATAAAATAATAAGTTGCATAATAAATTTATTAATATACATAATAATTCATTGTATATAATTAAAACTGTATCGATGACGATATTAACAACCGTATTTATATATTATTTATATATCAGCTCCCTAATATAAACCGACACCCCTCCAGTCTCCATCCCTTTTCGGTGCCAAGCCGTTTCAATAGTTACAGATCCGAACCGATGTCGCTAAACAGCAGTAATTGAAATTAATTGTGCCATAAAAAAAAAAAACCAAACAATAGTCAAATATTCGACATTCCAAATATGATTGCGTACTGCTCTCTGAATATATCAATCCATTGAAGGAAGATCAACCCTAAGCATATTGAGTACAACAAATTCGGTACCAAATCAAGATTTTACCAAACCAGTCAAGCTTAGTAATACTACTCTTAGTAACTATTTTCCATTTCATTAGATAACCAAGCAAAATTAGCCAGAAAATTAAGAATTGACTGAATAAAAAAAGACCAAGATATGGCCTCAATTAAAAAAGTACATCACATTAAATACAAGTTCTTGGTTCATGACATCTTTATTTTCCTCCTAACTAGCAGATAATATAGAAATTGAACCAGCTCAATCAGCTATAACCCAAGAAAGTGTAGATAAAGAAACAAAAAAGCCTCAGCTGTTAATTTCTCAGTCTACAAAACCTACAAAATACGGCCCCATAGAAAGAGAGAACCAATGAGCCATGTTACATATTTTAAAAAGCACATAATTAACAAGCAGCCTTGACGGAAGATGCCACATCCTTCTCTCCCTGCAGCTCGACTTGCGCAGAAGTCGGTTCCATATTTGATGAAGTAGGTGCACAACCAAGCTGAAAACTAACAAGGTCTGCACTGAAGGCATCCAACTTACCAGCATTGCTAAATGCCACCTCAGCATCGACATGCCTTTTGAAGACAACCTGTGCACTGTTCTCCTTCTCCGAGACCTCCGTCTCAGCCTCCTTCAGGGGTCCGAAACGGGTGAAAAGCCCATTAAGCTCTGGCCTGGTTGGTAGTGGAGCTGTCTCTTTAAAGTTCAGGACAAGTGTGGTTGGCATAGACTCTTCTACCTCAGGTACTGGTCCGTCCCCATTTGTAACAGAAATTCCCAAATTACCATTCTGCTTCTTCTCATTTCCCAAATCTTCGCCGGGATTAGCACCAGAAACTGCAGAATTACCCTCCAAAATATTATCTTTGTCCCCCTTCTTACTCTTGTGCTTTTTCTGACGCAATGCAATTAGTTTTTCATTATCATTAACATCTACCACAAGATCTGACAAATATGAATCCCACACATCATCTTCCACCAAATTCAACTTCCCAGAAACAGATCTCCTCCGACTTCTTTTACTGGTTGAGGGATTAGCAATATGACCTCTGAACCTAGTAAAGAAACTATCTATCATGGTAATAAAACTATAGCTTTTCAGCGGGTCCCGTGCAGCCAGACAAAGCTGAGACAGCATCTCACTAGAAGAGGAATAATCCTCCAAGCTAAAGGGACCCTCATTATCTTCTCTCTCCCTGAAAACCTCCTTTTTCTTCCTAACAGATTTACCCCTACACAAGTTATCAGAAGAAACTATTCCTTTCTCTCTCTGTAATGGTTTATCGACTCTATCTTTAATCATAGACAGACATTTCCTCTTGCGAGATGTCATTCCGTTGGGTTTAGAAGTGGGTGTAGTGTGTGTGACTTGATTTGCAGCTTTTCGCATGCATTGGCCAACTCTCAAGTACTTTCTCCTAGCCCTTGATTTGGTTCCTAAATCCCCCAATGAGTCCAAACTTTTCTTCTTGTATTTTCCTGAATTATCAGATCCCGAAGGCCCACCTACACGAACCTTACATGGCTTAAGAGGAGTTCTCATAATTTCCTTCTTGTTGAAAATCTCAGACAATTTTTTCTTCTTTGTTCCTTCTTCTTCTGGCACGCACTTCTTCAAAATACGTTTTTCGCTGCTTTCTCCATCTATGGACTTGCGTTTTCTAGTGTAAATCCTGTCAGATGTAACTGGACTTACAGTCCCCTCCTCAAAAGCACAGGTAAAACAAAACTTGGGAAGATCAGAACTACAACCCCTTGACTGATTAAATGCCTTCAATTGAGATTTAGCAACTACAAGATCCAAACTTTCAAACCCAACATGAGGGTTTTGACCCAGCTCATATAAAAACCCAAGAAACTTGACTGGGTCAAACGACCTTCTGATAAACAAAGCATCGCCAGAAGGACGGGCCGTCTTGGCCCGAACACCAGCATTCTCAAACTTAGCCTCAGCACTGCTCTCTCCACTGTTATAACATCCACAGGAGAGAGCAGACCCCATGCGCCGAGACACCTCAGCCAAGGCTTCATCAACAGCTGACATGAAGGAATCAGTACTACTCTGTTTAACCATGCGGTGGAAATTGGATTGAAATGGTTTCAAAACGGATGCTTCATTCCACGCAAAGGTGTTGTCAAAAAAATAGGCAACCAAGAAATTGTTTCTGTTTCGATGTTTCAGAGCAAGCTCTGAAGCATCAGATGGGTCAAAAATCAGACCCGGCCACCATGGGTGGCTCTTCACCTTGCCCCATACCAGGTCAGATGGCACAAACACATTTCTAGTCTCGTCTTGGAACGGGGATGAGTAAACAAGTCGGTCATAACAGTTTTCGGTTTGGGGTTTTGCGGGTTGTTTCTCTTTCTCTTTCTCTTTCTTCTTTGGTCTTCCACGGGATTTAGGGGTTTTGTTATCGGTTTTCATTTCAGTTTTGATTTCGTTCTCAGTGTTTGCTTCTAGGTTTGGCTCTTCCTCAACATCTAACAGGTCTTCGGTGTTTTCGGATCGGGTTTTGGAAGGAGAGGTGGAGCAGTGATCGAGCCCATTGGGGTCAGACATGGGAGGTCCCTGCGATGGAATAGACGCCATTAATGACGAGATTTCTAGAAAGGTTTAGGGTTTTAAACTTTTAATGGAGATGAAACCCTAGCCTCTTGAACAATTGAGAGGCACAAAACTTTCGTGAGGTAAATAAATTGAAGTGGTCGTGATAACAAAATCACTATCTCAGAAAAAAAAAAAATGGAACGAAAAGAGAGAGAGGAGATGAGAACAATTACCAGGAATTTTGTTGGAGGGAGCGAGAGAGCGACACAGGTCGAAATGTGGCATTTTCGAATTGGGAGCGAGAAAAGACAATTGCTGTGACCGAAATACTGTGTCGGATGAACCAGGTTCTGTACACCGTCTCACTGACAGTTAATCTATTGCGGCATGTTGGTAACAAAAGGTGTAGGGAGTAATTTATGAACCGAATGTATTTCCGAGAATTCAGTTCTGTTACGATAACCGCGCGGTGAGATTACCCAACGGCTGAGCGGCTCTTTTCTGACTTCTTTTCTTTTCTTTTCTTTTCTTTTTTTTTTTTTTGGTTCCGTCTCAGATTTTTGTTCCTTTGCAGAGAGAAATCCAACTCATTTGATTTATTGAGAATTATAGAAAATTAAAATATGGATTTGCAAACTGCTTTGTTGTTATTGTTTTGACATAAGCTTTGTCATACTGGGCTTGAACCATATTTCAGGCCCAAACTGAAGTTATGAAAATTCAAATTATTTCCTCTGAATTTAAGAAGCATCATATTATGTTATATATTATTTGTTTAATTATTTTAAAATTCGTATAAAATATATTTTTGAAAAAAAATTATAATCTGCATGTTTGTATACTATGCAACAAAAAAATAGTGTCCACATCTCTAATTAAATCTTATAATAATAGAATATATGAAAATAGTTTCTTAACAAAAATATTATTATTATTATTATTATTATTATTATTTATTATTATTATTATTATTATTATTATCTTTTTTTATTTTATTTTGAAATAAATATGAAATTCAAACTTCTCAATTTTAAATATTACAAAAAAAACATCATTGGTAAAAACTCCTCAATCATTGCAAATTTGCAACTTAGCTTAATCAGCTAACAAAATTCGTTTTTAAAGGACTAAAAAAAGAGAATAATATCTTATCATGTCAATTATTAGCTGATAAAATATGGGGGGCCCTGTACCAGTGTTCACCAATTAACGGTACCAAGTACAAACCTTTTGTTTTACTCCATCCTTTTCCAATGAAGTTTGGATGATTTTTTTTTATCCTTTTTTTTAAGGGATAGGTTGAGTAGAATTTTTTTTTTTTATCTTTTTAAAATTCGTATAAAATATATTTTTTATAGTTTAAAATTACAAATGGTAGCAAGAGGCCTCACATCACTTAATGCATTTTTCCTTTAATTAGCTTAACTTTTTCATTTTTGTTTTTAATTAATTTTTGCAATGTGATCATGACACTTGAAATGAGCACTCATGCTTCGCACCATCTAAAAGTGCTCCGTGCACAATATAACTCGGTAGTTAAAATTTAAAAAAAAAACACAATGATTTATGTGGAGATCGAGATAACATTTTTTTGTTATTATGAAATATTCAACTTATCAAGATAAACTAATAAATACGTGTGTTGGGAAAAAAAATGTTGAATTTTTTGTTTATGAAAACTATTAAATAGAGCAATATACTAAAATATATACAGAAATATTGACAAATAATTGTACAATACATTTTTCTCATTTTATGCATTGAATGAGGTGAGCTTTAATAATGTACACATAAAAGCATTAATTAGTAAAAAAAAATGAAAGATATAAATATCACATAATATTTTGGCCGAACCTTACTATCTAAAATGTGATTGTTATTCATTTGATAAAGAAGCTATGAAAACGCTACATTTTTAATCATTTTTATAAAATTATGTTTCACATGAAATGAATTATGATCACAAACTTACACTATATAAAATAAAATAAATTCGAAATCAATTATTTTCATGTAATTTGAATATTTGGTAATTATAAGATGGAAACTATAAAAGTGAATTTATTTAAAAGTCATGTAGAATAGCTTAATTTTCAATCCGGCTCTGAAAATACCTTTGGAATTATTTTTTTTATCTCAATTTAATTGATAAACATACGTCGTGTGTGAAAAACGAAGGTAATATATTCGGGAACTGATATATAGATACTATCATTAATACCATAATCGATACTAACTTTATCGTTCAGATTATGAATTATTATTCATATTAACAATTTTATTATGCAATATATTTGTACAATACTTTTTTTTATTCAACTTAAGTTAGTTGTTATTCATATTAGTGGTATTTGAGTTGAATAATAAAAATACTGTCAAAAATAAATTACATAATAAAAACGTTAATATGAATAATAACTCATTTTACATGAATAATAAAGTCGATATCAATAATGATATATCTCAAACATTTTCCAATATTATATTTATCTATAAAATGACATTTTGCGGTTTATACTTATTCACGTATACTTCAAAATGATAAATGTGATTATCGATCTGAAAAGAATGACAGCTAGGGCCCACCACCTCGCACAAAAAAAAAAGAAAAAAACAAAAAAAGAAAGATTTTAGTTATCTAAATTTCGTGCATCTCAAACGAAAATAAAATAAAATAACAAAAAGGTTTTGTTGTGTCAGTGGTTAAAGATGGGTTCGTAGCCTCATAAAAAGGAGACACCACGAATTCATGTCTGGTTTTTATTAATAATATATCACCATAAATTTAGATACTTTTGACCCCACATTTCATTAGTTGGATATTTCTTTTATTTTCTTTCTTTGTTTTCACGATTGCAAGTTAGAAAACAAGCCTTCATTTGGTCAAATTTGAACATAGAAAATGATTATGTTTCGAGGAAATATGAAATAAATAACATTTGAAGAATTGTAAGAATTGTTTGACAAGGGTAGAATACTCCGAAATAATGAAATTATGATGGGATAATAGTCAAATAGAAGTGAAATTTGATGGAATTGTCAAAAAGCAAAAAAAAATAAATAAAGCAGAGATGAAATATGCAATCAAATTCTTTTCTTTTATGATTTAATAGGTTTCTATTTCAAGATAATATTATGAAAGGATTGGCTCTTCAAACTAATTCCAAAATTGGAACCGATCCAATTTTAATTTTTTCACTATTTCGAATTTATTAAGCATGTGAAATTGAGCAGAATAGAAACTTATTTTCTTTTTCAGTTTTTTCATTCTTTCGTGCAATTACTGAATGATTTCAATGAATTAACACGATTCACATATTTCGAACAACCACATAGATACACAACACATATACTAACATTAGTTACGTAATTTATCGTTCTTTTTTAACAACAAAGCAAATAATTACTTTCAACACAAAATTTAACGTTAAAAATCACAATTAGTGATAGAGAAATACAACACGAGAGTTAGTCGACCTTTATATTTTCTTTTAATACACGAGATAATGATGATTAATTTATTTTTTAAGACCAAAAGATAACCGAGGATATAATCAATCTTCATAAATTATATCAGGGACATAAATTTTACGCTGTTGATTTCTATTATTTTTTGTAAAATAAAAATAAAGATCAAAATCACTCGATTTTAATATTCAGTCGTATTCTTCAATAATTAGACAGTTTAAACAGCGGTTCTCATTCCACCCTTGAATTTGAAATTTGTCTACGCTATCTATCCTGTATCCGGTCCGGTCCGGTCCGGTCCGGTCCGGTCCGACCAAACCGCACCAGTTGTCAGAATCAGACCCAATGGTACTGGTACCAGTACAAACCCAAAACTCGACCACGACAAAAATATGATTTTTCAAATTTAAAATGTCGCGACAAAATAATTCACCACTCTCTTTCGAGACCCGCGCGCCTAGACTACACTCCCCCAATTCAATTTCAGCCACCAATTAATATGTGTGTAACTATGTAGCGAGTCAATATATATGTAATTCGTTGAACTAACGTAGTTTGCTACACGAATGTAACTATAGAGAGAGGTACAGAGGATCAGAAATTACGAGCATTATCTACCCTTCCTTTTTATCTGCTCGTACTCTTCTCATAATTTACGGACTCCTTACGGGGCGGCGACATTTTCATTTATCGTTGCCACGTTACGAGACGGTGAAAAATAGTAAATTATTTCGGCGATGATAAGAATGCTCACTCTGGCATGAACGCATTTAATAGATGGCTCCTCTTTTCAGCTCCATCCATCCCTCCCCTCCATTTGCTACGGTAACTGAACCAGGTGTAGATAGATAGAGCGAGAGAGAGAGAGAGAGAGAGAGAGAGAGAGGCTTAGGTAAATGTGAGATAGTAGCTTTTAGCAAAAGAGGGAGAATAGTGTTATACAGTGGGGGGAATCTAAAGAAGAAACCAAAGAAGGAGAGAAGAACCAATAACAAGGGTATTGTTCATTTTTTTTTATATCTCCTCATTTCTTTCTTTCTTTCTTTCTTCTTTTGATCTCAAGGGGAGAGTTCTGACTTCTAAGGTACAATGGTGGAAATGTGAAGGGATTTTTTTCTGAGTATAAGAAGCTATAATGGGAAAAGGGTTTTTTTCTAGTTCCATTTTTGGGTTGTGTGTTAATGGTTTGGTGTTTTTTTAAGGTAGTTTTTTTTTTGGAGCTATGAAAGTGGTAAAGTCGACTATTTTTTCTTTCTTTTGCTTTTTACTTGATCCTTTTTTTTGGTATTTTTCATAAAAATGTGAAAAAAGTATAGAAAATCAATAAAAGTTTTAGTCTTTCTGTTCTATGAGCAATTTCTAAATGAGAAAATATTCTTTCCTTTTTTTTTTTTGAAGTAGGTGTACCCTGAGAAAATTCTCTTCTTATTTCTTATGTGTTTTTTTTTTCAAATCTACATTCTGTTTCCAGATTTATTGGTCGTATTTATTTTTGTCCTTTTTGAAAACAATCACATTTTATTTGAAAAAAGGTTTAGTTATTCCAAGTATTTTGTCTATTATATTATTTAGCTATGAACAGCGACTTGTAACCTCAGTAAATGTGCATCTCTGCTGTCTCTGCTTCTTTTGACCCCCTTTTTACAGTTTTACCACATAGAAATTCACCTCTGAATGTCAAATGACAATTCTACCCCTCATGGCCCATGTCCTTTATTAAGCACTACCATGGGTATTTTTGTACAATGAAAATCTTTTTTGCTGGGATTTTTGTACGCAACTTCTGTAATAGTGCCTTTGTTTAAATAATTGCTAGCTCTCGGTATTTTTCAAAGGAGATGCAAAACCTGAATTTACCATATTGCCCCTATTCCTCCATTCCATGTAAAACAACTTTGACCGCTTGTAATAATAAAATATGGCTCATCTTCAATCCTTTCTTGATTGCATTTATTGGATAATGTTAGTGAGCTGTAACAAAAATAAATTGTTTATTTAATTGAAATGGATCTCTCCCAAGTCCCCTTGTCAGTCATGCTACTTATTATTTAAATTTCTTTTGTTTTTGTTGCAGGGATATTAGCTAAAGAGGAGATTTTGCCTCCATAAATAAATATGCAGACACCCAAAACAAGGTTTGCCAATATATTTAATTTCTGACAGAGTTGAATATGGAATAATATATATTTTTTTTCTACAGTGGTAGTAAGCGGTATCCAAAGATAATTGATCTTCTTTTTAATATATTAGAAAGAAATATTTTTGGTGGGGCCAGAAATCCTGAATAGTACATACCACTTGAATCCTTGTCTCAATTGTCTTATAAGAAGTTTTAAATAATATTTGCTGTCTGCCCAGTTATTAGTTTGAACTATAAATAATTTACACTACAATATAAGATTCACATTTATGATAATTTTTTTGGTCCCAATAGAAATGGGTCCACATCAGAGGTCCCACAGAAGCCATCTCCTGCCACTCCTAGGTCGACACGTTCGAACAAGTCAGGAAATGAGATTGACACGGCAGGAGCTGCACCGGCCAGGACCTCGTCTGATCGAAGTCCTAAGGTCATTGAGCGCCGGTCCCCTAGAAGCCCTGCGAAGGAGGTAAATTTTTACAATTTGCTCATCTGTAATTATTAGTCTTATAATTTGTTGTAAAAATGCAAAATGAAGTGTCATATTTTTTTAATTTTTTATAGTAATAAAATTCTGCCAATGTGGTCAGAGATTAAAAGATTGTTATGGTGTTGTTTGTTCTGTGCAATTGTTATCTTGGTTTTGGAGCTAATTTTCCGGCTATCCTATATTGACGTGCCAATTTCATTTCTGCACATGCAATTTGTCATGCACAATCTGCAAGATGGAAAATATTCCTACAAAAAAGCATCAAAATGTATTATTTATGATCCTTCGATCTATTTCTAGTTTACAACAGTGACCAAACTAATTCTTGTTATTTCTACAATTAAGGAGAATGTAAGAAGAAAAATTTGGCATATTTTTTGAAAGGAATTAAGTGGGCACTTTTACTGGCTATATATCTAGGTCATACAAAGTTTGATGTATGAATTAATGCAATTGTATAGGATTATCCATGATACTAGTTTTATAGCTTGTGGCAAAGTATGGAGGCAGATTGAGAAATGAAGCCTATTTAATTTCTTATTGAATGCAATCACCTTTTCTGTGCGTATATGATGAATGTTTTAAGATCCTTATTAAATCTTCTCTATGCTAATTTTTTTTCAGAAGAAGAGGCCTAGTAAGATATCAGAATTAGAATCTCAGATTAGTAGCTTGAAAGACGAACTGAAGAAGGTGAAAGATGAGTTGGCCTCGTCAGAGGCGTGCAAGACAAAAGCCGTGCAAGAGGCTGATGCTACCAACGAACAGCTGACAGCTGTCACTGCCAAGCTGGAAGAATCCCAGCGCCAGCTGTCAGATTTATCTGCTGCTGAGGAGTCCCGGCTCCAGGAACTTGGACAAATTTCACAGGTATTGATAATAGAAAAAAAAAATATGAGAAGTACAATACAATAATGCTCCTTTATGCTATAATTTCACAAATTATGCTGTTTTATTGTCAGTAACTAGTACTTGTAGTTTATTGGTATTCTTAGATTGTCTTTATTTGCGAAATAGATTGAGAATGGCTTGCATTTTTTTTTACTAAGATTAGTACATTTTTTAATTATTACTCACAACGATTATTTTCCGTTTCTATTTCCAAATTTCATCATTCTTTTGTGAGACTAAAAACTGCACATTTTCAGGAGAGGGACCAAGCATGGCAGTCTGAATTGGAAGCCGTGCAAAAGCAACAGTCAGCTGACAAAACCGAAATCCAAGTTCTAAAGCAACAGCTTGAGACCCTTGCTGAATCAGAGGCAGCTAGCTTGAAAATTCTGGAAGAATACAAAACTGAATTGCAATCCCTAAAGGAGGAATTGCTTGTGAGAGGTGACACCATTGAGAAGCTCCAGGTTCATGTCAGAGAGGTTGAAAAGGCCGGAACGGAAGCCAAGGAAGAATCTGATGAGCAGGGACGGCAACTGGAGATTGCTAAAACCGCAATCAAGAAGCTTCAGGAGTCAATATGTTTCAAAGAGACAGAACTGGAGGAATCCAGGGCTAGGGTTAGCTCCCTAGAAGAAACCGTCAATAAGTTGCGTGAACCTGATGGTGAAGACGAGGCTGTGGAGAATTCAGTATTGCGGGTTGAGATTGAACAGCTGAGATCAGATCTTAAGGCGGCTCTGAATGTCAACACTGATCTGGAACAAAAGGTACGTCAGCTCGAGACCGAGCATAAAAACAAAGTTGACGAGATCGACAACTTGAAGAAGGTTATAGAAGAGAAGAAAACTGAATCTGAAACACAATCTGAGACAGTTCCACTTCCGATTCAAGCTGACCTCGAAACAAAGCTGATTAAATCGATAACTGACATAGCCGAGCTGAAGGCGAGCCTGATGGATAAAGAAAATGAGCTCCAGAACCTTCTAGAAGAAAACAAGGCGCTCAAGATAGAAGTGTTGAAGAAAGAAACTGAGAGTTTGAAGAAGTATGAGGCGGTTGTGGCAGAGCTCGAGCTAGCCAAGGCTGCCGAGCAAGACACAAGAATGCGCCTCGGTTATGTGACCGAGGAGGCTGATAAAAGCAGTCGCAGGTACAGATGTCATTTATGAAACAAACTGTTTCACGTGTCGGGTGGGTCGGGCTGGTTCTTGCCCTCATGACCATGTTTTGTATATCACTTAAGTAGTAGTGTAAACAAAAGAAAAGACCCCTAACTTAATAATACCAATTTCTATTTTGATGTGTGATGACCTACCATAAAAGAAAGAGTCAATATGATATCAACACAGAAATGGTTCTTCTATTTCTGATCATTTATTTATTGAAGAATTACTGTGGCCAAACACGGATTTGATTGATGTTAGAATTACTGTGGCCATACAATACATTATGTATTGTATAATGGATTCTAATATCATCATTGTTGTAGGGCGAGCTGGTGGAGTGTATAACAGTAGTAAAAGCTAACCTGACAAAACTTGACCGATTTCTTGATCACGCTTACAGGGCGGCCCGTGTGTCAGAGCAGCTTGACGCAGCTCAGGCGGTGAATTCAGAAATGGAGGCAGAGCTGAGGCGACTCAGGGTCCAGTCCGACCAGTGGCGCAAGGCAGCTGAGGCGGCAGCGGCAGCGCTGACAGGAAACAATAACGGGCGATTGATCGAACGATCTGGCTCGTTGGATCCTGACTATAACTCGATCGGAGGAAAGATGATGAACTCACCATTCTCTGACGATCTCGAATTTGAGTCGCCCAAGAAGAAGAATGGTGGTGTGTTGAGGCGCATGAGCGGCCTATGGAAAAAGAGCCCGAAATAGTTTTGCTGTTATAAAAGTATGTTCTTCTCCCTTTTCTTTTCTGAAATAATATCTGATACATCCTTCAAATATGTGAAATTCTCAAAATTATCATGGACAGAGATAACCTCCCAAATCAAGGAAAATGAACGTAACCAACAACTTCACAACATGAACATGTCGGATCAGCCCTCTAATATTTCTCATGCTATCTCCAGTCATGAACTTGAGATAGTTTGAGAAAGAATGGTATTACATGAAATTTCATATGTTTAGAAAGGTTGTCAGAGATCTGTTATTCATTTTCCTTTTTCACCTTTGGATCAATGCAGGGATGTTGGTGAAATTAATGAGAGAGAGAGGATTTGGTACTTGATTTTAAAGCTGAATGGAGAAATTTTTTGAGTCTAATAGCGTGAAGAGACTTTTAGATTAGATACTGTCTTGTGCCCTTTATCTAATCCGAATCACATTTAGACAAAAAATATGTGATTACAGATCGCATCTAGTATGTGTATGGCACAGCTCCGCTTTTCTGTTGACATATAAGTTTCTTTATCCATCATTTTGCATTTATATATCTGTGAATTTAGTTTAATTTAGCTTTTCCCTGAGAGCATTTGAATTGAAATATCTGGTTTGAAGAATGGAAGACAATTGAATTCTGGAGGCAAAAAAAGAACAAAAATGTTAAAAAGGTTTAGACAGATAACAGTAGTAGTAACCTCACATGTGCAATAGTAGAGAGATATATATATATATATATATATACATATGGAAAAGACAATTTTATGTATCCCAATTACTGTTGCAAAACCCCATAAATAATTGTTCCTGATTCCTTAAGAACAGTACCAGCTGTATAGAAATGTACCAGTGGTTTTATTTCTCACTGTGAGAGGAATGATGATTGATGAATATCTCAAAATAGTTTAATTTATTTCAGATCCTTTTTAAATAATAGGCTATATATATACATGGGCTCAATTGGACCATGACAAAACAGGTTAGTTTAAGTGCTTTTGAAATGACAAAAAGAGAATCATAGATGCTTTTGAAATTTGGATAGTTGGATAGTTAAATCCTGTCCTTGCTTGTAATTGGGCTGTTGTTTCAAAATGGGATGAGAAATTTGGAACCGTTTCATTTTCAAAAATAGGCTTATATATCCATCTGGTAATTTTTTAGCTGATACAGGATTTACTCTGTAATACATCATATATTAACAACTAATCAAGAATTGAAGAACAAACAACAAATTTATACAAAAATCACCTTTTGTTAGTCCATAGTTTAAACTGAAAATTTACAAACCCTTTTTAAGTTGTTAATTAGATAAACAAACTCCATAAAATCACTAAACAAAAATAATTGCAATAAATTAAACTAGACAACCAATACATATATTGCATAAATTATTCCTGGAAGGTAGCCCAAAAGAGTTAGCACTACATCAATCCAGAACTCCACCTACAACAAATTAATTTAACCAAAAAAAAGAAGCAAAATGTCACTAATTAAAAGCAAGAACATTACCAACCCAATTAGAAAAAACAAATGAATTGAGAGTTTTAATTAGGTGACAAAAAAATAAAGTACTTACACCACATCCATAGCGCAAGAACACACCAACAGGTGGCAGGACAATGGCTAGTATCACCTCCACAAATGTCTCAGATCCCATTTCTTCAAACTACAAAATTTTGGTTTTTCTTCTTTATTTTTTTCTTGTTTTTAGAGAGGTTTTATTTAGAGAGAGGCAGAGGTTTAACTCTGTTGAGAAAATGAGACAGATTAATTAGCTATTTTTGGGGCTGAATGCATTTTCCTTTTTTGGTTTTAAAATATTTCGGATTAATTTGAAAAACTTTGTCAAGTTTATCAAATAATCATTGAAACACTGGATGCTACTTTTATAATTAATAGTAGGCGTATCCTCTTCATTTGAATACATTTTAAATGAGTTTTATGCATAATATACAATGTATATTCTTCATTTTGAACGAATAATATTAGAAATACACAAATGACATATATTAAGAGGTTATCAGTTATTTTGGATAATTTGAAGATCATAGATGTGGCAAAAAAAATCGATTAAAAACCTGAACAAACATGCACAAGTGCACTATAAATGCATTCTAACTAAATCTTACGCATAATATGCGACATATTTGTTTGATTTAACACAACAATATCACCAACACATAAAAGTAAGAACAGAAGCACACAAATAAAATTTAAATATATCTTATACAAACTTTATGTGTAATATATGATATATCTTTTTTATTTTCAGTGAATAATATCAGAAACCTGTAAAAAATATATATGAAGAAGTTGCCAATCAAGTCTTACTGGTAAACTGAAATCACCTGGCACAATGCCAATCAAGATTTTCTATCTTTTGCACAGAATCTCAATCTCTGTCCTCCTAATTTTATTATATAAATGGATGTTAATGGATGCTCATGCACATCTTCAATTTTACTGGGCCAAGTTTTTGGGCTTAGAGAGAAGTTTTTAGTTTTATTTTGCTACAATTTTATTATTTCCCCAATCCTTAAAAAAGTTTAAAGTGAAAGGGAAACAAAATTGTTCCTTTTATGTGGCTCAAAGTGAAAACTTTTATAAGTGGATATCCAAAGTTGCTTCAATCTAATCCTCTTTTTTTGTGTTTGGAATTCTAAGCTCATAAATTCTTTAAAAACAATAAAGGAAAAGTCAATAATATAATTAAGAATACAATATTCAGATAAAATCTTTGTCATGGTACCATAAATCTTAATTTTGATTAGCCATGGGAATATCCAAAGCAGAATAACCTTTGCTTAACCCATTATAAAAGCAAAGAATCCTTCACTGCTTTATGCAAAGAAGTATGTATCTCTCATATATATATATATATATATATATATATATATATATTTTTCAACTTTACATTTTTCCTGAAAAGTGTGACAATACTTTTCAAAAAAAGAAAGAGCAGAAACGAATGTGAAAAAAGACAGAATAAAAATGGGATCAAGCTTTGATCAGATAAATCTGCTCCACGTTTCCCAAAAGGTTCTTTATGTGAATCTACGCTACTTCTCAATTTGGATAAGCATAATATAACACAACATGCGTTTGAGAGGCAATTTCCAAGTAATTTTATTATATGATTTTCAATTTGATGTTATCTAGTTTTTAAGTAATGTGCAAATTTTAAAATAATGATGGGACAATTGTAATGTGTAGTCTTTACTGCGTGACCATAAGTTTTTAAAAAAATAATAGAGATTGTTTACATGTAATATTCCATAAGTGTTTAGTTTTATTACAATTTCTATTTCTTTGAATAATTTTGAATACTCAAAAAGGAAAAAAAATGATAAAAATGAGAAAATATATAAAAAAAAAGCAATAGAGATTACTTATATGCAGTCATCACGTTTGACAAATGAAGTAAATTAAAACGGAATAAATGTTTAATTATTTTAAAGTATTGATATTTGATAGTAGTGAAATAAATAGATAAAGAAATGAGAATAAAAATACAAATTATAAAATTTAATAATTTAATTTTACCTCACTTCCATAAATATTTTAACTTAATTTATTTTAAATCACATTTATTTAATATATTAAAACGATTTAAAACATTTAAATGAAAATTATGTTCTCAATTCTTCAATTTAATTCTATTTTTCTATTCCATGAATATTTTTTGAAATTTTCTACCGACAAAAAAAACATTTTTTAAACAATTATGACACATCGATCACATCACGTACCAACCCATACAAAACACATACTAGCACATGGACCCATCACGTGACATTTCATCCATGCTCCTCCCCCCCTTAAAAAATTAACATATTTTCCCCCCCTTAAAATTAACATATTTCAGCGTGATAAAAGGACGTGTCATGTCACGTGTCAAACTCCATCCCCACACCACGTCCCCCGCGTTGCTCCGAAGGCAGATGCATGATATCCCTGTAGATTATCTATATTGAACACTTCCTGGCCTTAGGTGTAACGGGTTAAATACATGTATTGTGCCGTTGTGCGGGATCATCATAGTGTCCTGCTGTGAGCGACTTCATGTCACGCGTGCAACGGTGCGACCCACTACCCAGGTGACTATACAAGCGCTGCCGCTTAGAAAAGTTGGTTCTAGATTTTCTGTGTCACTCTAATTGGTAATTTCGTATAGAGGTCGGCAAACAGATGCCTCATCTCAATTAATTGTACAAAGAACTATTTTTTTTTTGCCTGTATATGTTAACATTATGATTTACATAAAGAACAATTGTGTTTTTTTTTATTTTAATCGTTGAACACAACAATTGGATGACGATATATTTCTTTAAAAAAGTTTGGTGGATGCAAAATATCACTAGTGTTTGAGTACCAATTAATTGACAGTTTGGTTACATGGTCACTGCAACTGTGTTTGGATCTATACGCCGAGTCTCTTGACTTCTCTGTTATGTTCTTCAGTTTTTTTTCATTATCACTGTGTATGAGACTTATATACTGATATTTTTTAGAGGAATTTATTTGTTATTGATAATTATAACATGAGTGAGATATAATATTGAAAACAAAATATATTTCTTCTTTTTAAAATAGTAAAAAAAATGTTTTTAGATCGTGTCGGCTAGTAAGAATTTGCAAGAGAATCATTGCGTGTACATTTGTATCATTCAATTTTAGACTAAAAGGATGCATTTGAGTATAACGTGGCTGTTCTGGGCTATTACACATGCTGGTAAAAACATCAACTTGTAAAGATATTTGGTATCAGGATGAATATACTGAACAAAAGCAGCTTTCAGTCGTTACAACCAGTCAAGCTAGCACAACCTAACCATTAAACATAAATAAAAGGAGATGTCGACAAGCAATCTATGTTTGGTTTGACACCAAAAAAATAATGAACTCTTAATACAAAGAAAAGGAAAGAGAATTTTTTTTAAAAAACATTAAGGAGATATATTATCATTTATATCGATTTTATTATTTATGTTAAGTTATTAACTATTTATTATTCAATTTATTTTGTATTGTATTTTATTATTCGATTTAAATATCATTAATATAAATAATAACTTATTTAAATTAAATATTAAAATATCATATAAATAAGTTGAATATTGAAATTATTCCTATACATAATGATACAAATAACTTAAATAATGAAACCAATATCGGTACTAAGTAACAATGACAAAGATGTGGAGGAAGAAAATAGAGGAACGAAGAGACAGTGGTGTGTACTAATCGATTACTTAGCAAAGGCGAAAGAACTCAATCCTTGCTTGACTTGTATAATAAATAATAAAGAGACTATGACTGAAAAAGAAAAAGAAAAAGAAAAAGATGCTCAAGATCGAAGAGGTCAATTAATCAACAGGTAAAGGGGAACGAAACAGCATAGGAAACCATACAGATACTACGAGGCGTAGCACGACGTACCTCCAATTCAAAAATATCTGGCTGTGAGCCTATGATGACTCTGTGTAGAAAGAACATGTAGCTATCTCTATGTCTTTGGTTTTTAATTACCCATAGCTTAGGCTTGCGGAACCAGTCTCACTAAGACCATTGATGCAGTAGAAAAAGTGGGGCCTTACCTGTCATCAGGAACTTCCGGACCTTTGGAATCTGTCTCATCAGGAAGGTCTAGGAAACAATGAGATCATTGGCGCTAACTCGATACGGGTAAGACAAGTAAGGAATTGAGTTTTTGTTTGAATATAAAATATCTTATTTGTTTTATTCAAATTCAAATAAATAAGATATTTTATATTCGAATAAAAAATTCAATTTTTTACTTGTTTTATTTGTATAGAGTTAGCGTTTGATAGCGGAGTCGCTGTTTATTTTGTATAATTTTATTGTTGTTTTCTCGATATATATGTTTGATCGGTTATCTTCATCTAAACAGTGTGTATGTGAGATCCGCTATCAAATGCTAATTCTATACGGATAAAATAAGTAAAGAATTGAGTCTTTTGTTCGGATATAGAATATCCTATTTATTTGAATTTGCCTTAATTTCTGAGAGTCAAGAAAAATCATCAAATTTTTTGGTTGCCGCTTATTATGGAGCACAACGGGAGAAGTTGCTTAAACTATACCTCTCCCGTAAAGTGACCTCAATTGTCAGTGAGCTATGCTTATTTTAATGAATAGTTCTTAGCTCCTACGAGTTGGTTGTGTATATATTTTCCCTACTTTTAGGAATACGAGAGGGCTCTCACTCCTCTCTTGGAGCTTGTTAAGAGCTATTTTTTAAAATTCACGGGACGCTCAATCGGCACTCATCTCGCAGCATATCTTGTTCTCAATTGCCGGCGGGGCTCATAACATTAACACCAGCCCTTCGGGTGAATCTCTATTAATGACGTTTAAACGACGCTAGCTTGACTGACAATCGTTTTCTCTACGGAGAGAGATTCAACATTGAAAATCAAGCCAAATTCAAATAAATAGGATATTCTATATCCGAACAAAAGACTCAATTCTTTACTTAATTTATCCGTATAGAGTTAACATTTGATAACGGAGTTGATGTTCATTTTATATAATCCCACCTTTGTTTTCCTGATAAATATATTTGTTCAGTTATCTTCGTTCGAGTAGTACGTGTGTGAGATCCGTGTCTTACTTATTAGAATCTGCTTACTTAACCTCTACCTACTGGTATTTGTTTATTGACATTTTGACAGACCATTTTTAAAAGAAATTCTTTTTCAAAATTTAATTTCACTCGGAGAAGAGAAGAAAAATATATGCACGTCAGATGAGACTCCCTCTCTGCCGCTGTCATGAAAGAAAACAGGGAAGCCCCATTTAAAATTTTTCAACACCGTCCGATCTAAATCCGATGGTTGAAATTAAAGCATCCGATTTATTCAGGAGTACTTTATAATTCTACTCACAGCAATTTATTTCCCTTGTCGCCACAGAAGATCTCTTCCCATTACCTGGCCCACCCCACCGCCCACCTCACTCTCTCCCAGGCTAGCCAGTCTCTTCCTAGCTCCTCTAACAAAGTAACATTAGATTTCGGCGAAAGCTAACACACACCTCTACCCCACTCTTCGTCTCTTCCCCTTTCTCCCCTTCTTCTCCTTTACAAAAGAAAGAAAGAAAGAGAAGAAAAGAGAGAGCTCAGTTGAGAAAAGATGATGCGAGGTAGCAACACCCTGATCGGGGTGGTGAACTTCATCACCTTCCTCGTCTCAATCCCGATCCTAGGTGGAGGAATCTGGTTGGCCTCACGCGCCAACTCCACCGATTGCATCCGGTTCCTCCAGTGGCCGATCATCATCATCGCTCTCGCCATCATGCTCATCTCCCTGGCCGGGTTCGCGGGCTCATGCTACCGCCTCTCCTGGCTGCTCCGCGTCTACCTCTTCGCCATGTTCTTCGTCATCATCGCTCTCCTCTTCTTCATTGTCTTCGCCTACGCCGTCACCGACCGAGGCCAAGGCGAGGTCGTCATGAACCGCGCCTTCCTTGAGTACCAGCTCCAGGATTACAACGGATGGCTCAAGGACCGCGTCTCCGACCCCGGATACTGGGCTAAGATCAGTGCGTGCTTGAGGGATGGCAAGGTTTGCAAGGACATGCGGCGCTATGTCCGGGACCAGAATACCGGGCTGCTCGTGCAGGAGCCGGCGGATGTGTTCTACCGGAGAGATCTCTCTCCTATTGAGGTTAGTAATTGTCTATTTTCTTTAATATGTACCTTAATTAGATTGCGAGTATTATCCTTCCTGTTGATTTGGTGAGGTTTCGGATGATTGTTGAGGTTTGGTTGTACTACTTTGCTTGTTTGTTGTTGCCTGGTATATGCCTTTTGTCTTGCTTTTTGAATATTTAGGGAAAAATGATTGAACGAAAGTGTTCTTAATTTTTTGAAAAGATGGAATTTTAAAAGTTTTAGTAATCAATTCAGGATATTTGCAATGTCTCCTTTGAGTACTAGAGTTAACTGAGAGTTGTTTTCTTTTTCATTTACTTATCTTGCTTCTAGTTTTGTTTTGTTTAATTTTGTAAATTTCCTCTTTTGGCATAATACCACATATTGCTAGAAAGTTTGCTATAAATTTCCTGTTCCAATTAATTTCTTGCCATAGTTCTATTCTAAATTTCAAAAGCAACGCCAAGAGATGAAGGTTTTACAGTATATGAGAATTAAAGAATCCATGCCTTTTCCCAACCTAAATATCGGAGCAAATTGTGGTGAAGGAATATACACATGTACAAGTCATCAAACTTTGATTATTAATTCTTGTAGAGTCAGAATTAGCTGTTTGACTCAAGGCAGTGGGTCTCTTTACATTCATTGTTTAATTTAATTATATTTGTCATTTGTATAACATCATCATCATCTACATACATCAATTATTTCTTAAGGAAAAAATGTTATAAACTCTACATCCAGAGAACACATGTGGACATAGTGCCAAGACTGCCACAGTGACTCATTTGTCTAATCTACAACTTTCTCAATTAAAATAATGAAACTTTGTAATAATAGTGAGAACAAGTCAAAAAAAATAAAAAAAATAATAGGACATGATAACTGCAACACATGGCCAAGATAGGAGCCAAGTCATTTTCTCCCTTTTTGTAACCAACCAATATGGAGAAAGGACCACTTTCACTATATCTGTATGATTGGGGTTTTAAACTTGTAGATATCCTACATGTGGTGTGATCTTGTATTAGACATTTGGATCAATGTTAGAGTGCCATGTAGCAGGACAAGTATGATCTGAGTTCTGTCTTGGGTGTCTTTGCTGTGTACCACTGGATCAGAATTGAGAAATGGTGTTAAATTTAGTGGGATTTCTTCCTTGTGTACTTAGAATTTAGGTGCAATTACTGCACCCTGAGAACAAACAGATGGAAGAAAGTGAAAGGAACCTTTGTCTGTGAATTGATACAACTGGAATTTTGGTGACTTCAAGCAATATCGTAATTATAATGGGTTAAATTAGGTGAACTTGATGTCTGAAAAATTGCAAACAGGAAAATTTTTTCTGTGGTTTCTATACATAGGTATTAGGTAATAGTCGAGGTTTATGGCTTACACGTGCAAGAAATAGTACTTTTACCAGTTGTCCCGTACATATCCATTAGATTTGCTTTCTGCTCAAAAAAGAAAAAAAGGGATTTTTTTTTCTTTCATGATTTGTTGGTGCTTTCTGTTGTGTTGTTATTGCCAGATACTGATCTATGCTGAGGTATGGTACTATGGTCCGATGCTGTTATGGTAATCAAGCATGCAATTGTTGCTAGAATGTTTGTTTTTGTGTGTGAAAATTTGGATGAACTTGGTCTCAAACAGTGTTACAGAAATAATTGTTAGTCTTGTATAACACTATCTTCTACTTTAGGCATGTTTTAGCTTTACCAGTTGGAATGATTTTTTCCAATTATGTTAATTTTTTAGTCCCTGAAGGTCATTATTGTCAAGTTGGCTCTAATGGTTTCTCCTTATAGTTGTAACCTGTTAATATATCTCCCAGTTACATAAGACTAGTAATATGTAGGTTGCCTTATTTTTGCTTTTGTATATTTCAATTTGGGTTTGTTTATTAGAACTTAGCTCCTTGATTCTAATTTATTATTTTCTTTTAATCTCAACTACTTGATTCTATTCCATTGTTTTCTCTTTTTTAACCTTAACAACTAGATTCTTAACAAACACATTGCCTTAACCTTTCAATAGTCCCTATCATTGTACCAATCTACTCTGTGGTAATATCAGCATCATTCTATCTTATTACTGGCTAAGTTCTGTTTTAGGGCCGAACTCTCCAACAAAAGCTGGTGGTACCAAACAAGGCTCTTTTGTAACCCAATTACTTTCACTATCAAACAAATTCAAAACTAACAGTACCTTTATTGTGCAATGCAGTCGGGATGTTGTAAGCCGCCAACCTCATGCGGCTACACATACATGAACGAGACCGTGTGGACGACCACACCTGGTACGGTGGTGCTCGACCCTGACTGCACAAAGTGGAGCAACAACCAGCAACAGCTTTGCTATGGGTGTGACTCGTGCAAAGCCGGTGTGCTTGCCAGCATCAAGCACAGCTGGCGCAAGGTTTCGATCATCAACATCGTCGTGCTCATCATCCTTGTCATCGTCTACGTGGCCAGTTGTGCCGCATACAGAAATGCGAAGAGGATCGATAATGATGAGCCTTTCGGCATGGCCAGCATGACCAAGGCCCAGCCCAGCCGCTTCCAGTTGTAGGCTTCTTTGTTGAGGGGATAGGGTAGATAGCTGATAAGGCTCACTATCATTGGTTGTTTATGTCTTTTTATAATTTTGGTTGTGTATTTTGGATCGAGAAGTTGAAGGTAGTTCTTATGAGTTGTTAGGTATATTACTATGCTCGTTTTTTTGGGTGGCTTGTACAGAAGGAAATTGGGTGGCTTGAATTTTGTGGTTTTGGTGCTTTTAGTTATTGATAAAGTTTGGTGTGTTAAAGAAGAAAAAGAAAGAGCATAGGAATGTCAGTATCAGTATGATCTTGAATTCTCTTTTGTTGTCCTGTTTGCAACATTTACCCTGCTCTTGTAGTAATGTAATGCTAAATACCCTTTCAGTGGTACGATTAAATATTGTTTGTGAATTACATTTTCTTAGAAAAGATTGAAAACAGGTTTCATATCTAACGCTCGATGGTGATTTTCTTTTCTTTTTTTCTGAATTTTTTTTTAATTTTCGTGTTTGGATTGCCTGGCTGATAATCGATGAAGCGCTAGCGGTATAGAACTTCATACTCATCCATGTCTGAAAACTTGAATTTTGAGGCAGTAGGAACATTATCCACATTTAATTTCCTTTTTTTTTTTCAACAGAGAAAAACGAGCCTGAGATTCCTAAATAGGACAAACGGTTTAGCGTTTAGGGTTTAGTGAATTTAATCCATATTTCATGCCTACTACTACTATAACAAAGCAGTGAACTGAATTCTGTGGGTCTTTTTAGTCCAATTTCTGTAACAAAACGGTTGGAAGCCTCTTCACAATTTACCCATTTTGACAGGCCCAAAATTGAAATGACAAATCAGGTCTAGGCCTAAAATTCATGGGCACATTTGCATAATTTTGTACTCTCTCTTGTTTGCAATTATTGCAACCGTGTTGTTGCACAATAATTCAAACTGTTATCCATCTATTACTCAATGGCACCTGCTAAAATGTGTAACATGAGAGCTTGACCGTGTCGCATCTTTAGAAATAACATAATATATTAACAACCTTAATAAATGATATAATCATTACCAAAAATAAAAAAAACTACAGTTTTATACTAATTTGTCTATCAAATTCGATATAATTCAAGATTCAAATAATCGCGCGCCAATCAAGTATGAATAATATTAATTTGTTAAATTGTTCGATAGATGATCAATTACTTTTTAATCGCATCGAAATTTTATACACTATTTATTTAAATGATAGGTAATATATCAAAAAATGTATTTTACAAAATATATTTGGTAACAATTTTGTCTTGTTGCCTTCATGAGATAATAAATTATACTTTGATAACAATTTCGTCTTGTTACCATCATGAGAGAATTCTTTTTAGATCAGATGCCGATGAATATCTTAGACCAAACAGTATATAACGGATAGATTTCTATCAGAAAATAGTTGATGTGATGCACATCATGACCAGACTAGTGTCAAAGATTATATACTTTTTCATAACCAGCTCCAATCAAAAGCCTAATTAGATTGTTCTTTTCCACTTGCTTTCTACATAATTAGTGGGAACTCAAGAGAATTGGTTGCTAACTAAATAGTCCCATCCATCAAAAAAAGCTAAAAGAGAAGGTTTGGAAAATTGCCATTGATGACAATTGTCTCCGAAAGTTGGAGCTGTCCCATGTGAGCTTTTTTTTTTTTAAAAAAAAATGAACAGATTGAGTTGCAAAAATGGTCCAAAAATATCACTTATATTCTGTTTCAATCCTCTTGTTATTATTATTGCAATGAATTATGTAAAGTAGGGTTCACTGCTGCACAATAAAATTAATTAGGTATGGAAATAGAGTTGGTAACGATGGAAATAGAGTTGGTAACGATGGAAATAGAGTTGGTAACAATGTAAATAATGTAGTTACACCATTAGAAATTTAGAAGAGGAATATTTCTCATAAGTTACCACATTCTATTTTTTATTTATTAATATTTCAGTTTGAAATCTGAGCAATTTTTAATTTGGCCTTGTTATAATAGTTGCTTATAAGAGTATTAATGTAACGTTTTAGTTCATTTCATGTAAGAACATATAACCTAAGGATCCAAACAAAAATAAATTAAATCCAATAAATTTTAGTATGCTCCTAAGTTGTTAAATTTTGAAAAACTGAATGCTTATGGACAGGCTGAAAACTTGGAACAAATTATTGAATGTAATGGGACCAAATAAGAAACTTCAAATTTTTATAAAAGTAATAGACAGGTGGTGCATGAATGATCATCATTCTTTGATTAAGGACCACTTAATTAAGTTGCTCTTAAACAAAATGAACTAATACTTTTCAAACAGTGCAGCTAGATTTCCCATTGTGCTTGACTAGTGACTACTACTAAGAAATGAATTGTACCCTTTATGAATTCCAAGGATTACAACTGTGTATTGATAGATCTCGTTTCTTTATGAAGATTTGGTGATTGATTTAGGGAGTTGATATTCATTATTGATATCATAATTAATATTAATTTTATTATTTAAATTAAATAAACTATTATTTGTATTAATAATTTTATTATATAACTTATTTATACAGTATTTTTATTATTCAATTCAAATGAACTATTATTTATATTAATAATATTTAAATTTAATAATAAAAATACTATTAAAAAAATTACATAATAAAATCGATATAATTATAATATTAATAATAATATCTCTCAATAATTTTTCATTGATTTACTACTTTATTTTTTTTAGGAAATATTACTTTATTTATTGATCAGAGAGCAGGGGTCAAAAGTGTCAAAGCGGTTTTGGGTCTGTGTGACAATACCTGCTACTGACTCCTATTGACTTGTTTAGAGAGCATGCATCATGCGCATGAAGAATTTTCTTACCTTTCTCCTTCAATATATTTGTTTTTTTGTTTTCTTTTTCTAATGTCATAACAGTTGGACCCTATTTGGGATGGGTGTGGAAAGTACTGCACGGAATTGAATAAAATATTTGTATATTTATTTTGCATCATTGAAATATCTAGGAACAGGAAAAAGTTAATGAAGAGTACTGATAGATTAATTCTGCAATTAGTTTTGAATGCTTGCATCATGTTATTCATTGAATTAGAATGTAATGGAAGATGTTGACAAATTTTTGCAATTAACCAAGCAATAGTACATTCATGCCTGATTCTAAGGGCATGAATATATTTCTTGTCATACAATTATTAAAAAATGTAAGAATTGAGAATAAACTAATATCGCAACATCGAAAATTATTCTTTAAGATTTTGTGCGGTTTCTTTCAAAATTGACGTTTTACAAATTTTTTGCACAAAGCATTGCTCTTGTCGAATTTATGAATAACTCGTTGAGCGGAGACTGTCACTGAAAAATAAAATAAGTTATACAATTCCACAATTCAAATTTTGTTAAGCAATCAAATATCTTGTATTGAGAATCGATTCTCTCTATATGTTTGTATTAAGGTGGTGATATAATCTTGATATATCATTTCTTTTAACATGCAATAAGGATTGAAGCACACAAATTACTTCAAGAACGTGCATTAAATTTTGAACATGTAAAATTTTATATGGTAGACAATATCATAGTCACTGCTTATTAGATCAAATTGATTAAAAAAATCTTAACACAACATTGTGCATTGAGTTAAATTTATTTATCCATTATTTTCTCCCAAAAATTATGTCAACTATTTTACAAACAAGTAAAAAGTAAAAAACATAACTTATTATGTGTCAATTTATTTAATGAATCTATGCTCTTGAGTTTAAAACTTTTGAACCATGTTATCTCACATTCTATATTAACCATTTGAGTCACTTCTTTATCTTTATGGAATATTTCATATATCTTTCATCTTTCTTTACATTTAAATAACAATAAAATTGCTAAAACTTATGCGGTTCACTTCAATTTAATGTGCTAAAACTTGTGTATGAAAAGATATTTAATAACATAAGTATAAAATCATCCACCACATATCAATAAGCATATCCAAGCATGTAATAAATTCAGGTGATGCCTAAGTGATATATATCCTTTAATTGGTGATAGAAACAATTCCTCCCCTTCCAATTAAAGATTCTTTTATTTTCAAGGGCTTGTAATTAATTTGTAAATAAACTTTTCGAAAGAGCCCCACATTACATGTCAAATCTACAGTAAGCATTAGGCATAGAAAAGTTGACATCATCGCCAACTTGTAACTCATGAAGATAATTAATTATATATACACGCATAGATATATATATATATATATATATATATATATATATATATATATATATATCTTATCTGTTAGTTATCTACTGTGCACCACATCATTCCTCACAAATTTCTACAATCTTAGGCTACAGAAATTATGAAATTACAAAGATAAATAATATCATTTGACCATGAAAGCTAGCTTCTTTGGATGCTTCCCATTGGTCCAGCAATAGTCTACAATAGTTCTACTTTTAATTAATTAGCAACTAGCTAGCTATATATAGGCTGTTATAGGTAATGAAAGAGGTGGAGAAATCTGACTTCTTTAAGCCATCTACTGGATGACACATGAGTTTGGGGGCATTTTGATTTGAAAATTGCTCATATCTGTCTACTTAGTTTGAAAATTTGCTACGGTGGTTACTATATTTGGATCAATTTTTAGTTTTTAAAGATGTGTACAGAGTACTGCACTTTTTTTTATTAATTTTTTATTTACATTTTAGATGTATTTTTATTTTTTTTAAAAATATTTGTATTTGACATTAAATTATTTATGAATAACTAGTGAAACTTTAAATACTAAATGTAAACACTTATAAAAATACAGATATGAAAAATAAATTTGTTAAGTGTAAATATTTTTTTGAGATGTAAATAAGAAATGAAGAATATGAAGTATAAGAATAATTCATCTAATTTTTAACATAAAATTTTGAAAAAGAATGATGAGAATTGATCCATTCTGCACTGAAGAACAAAAAAAAAAAGGCTACCTCTCTGCATCCAAACTACTGCTTTTGATTAATAAACTGAAGTCCATAAAATATTTTTTGAGTTTAATAAATCCCATGATATTTTGTACTTGGTTATAGTTTGTCTCTTTACTCAACTAAGAGATTGAACATCATCACTAACAAATATATCATATCAAATTAATTAATTAATCCAATCATTATTTGACAACGTGTCATATATATATCATAAACACGCCACGTCACCACTTGATATGCCTCACATTAATCAAAATATCTAATGACCCAAAAGTAGATCCTCCTTAAAAGAAAAACAAAAAATGATAGCCTTGTTGTGGAGATTTATAGTACTCATTTCAACATTCTGCCTCCTTTTTGACAACATTTTGTTTGTTACTGAAGGCCGGAAAGAAAAAAGCTAGCTTCTCTTTAGTTAGTTATTAATTACCATGTTGTTGCAAAGAAATGATTGCAATTCCTCCAAAAGTAATGGCTTTGCAATATACTTTTTTGACTCTACGATTCACATCTCTTACCTAAATTAATTAGCATGCCTCATTTGTTGCATACATATGATATGATACATGTTGGAATATAATACAGCTAGGGTTTCTCAGTTATTAGAAAGTGTTTCTCCAACAACACCATTTTGATTTTGTCGTTGATACCTAATTGTTAGCTAACATAGAACATAGAAGATAAAATAATTAATCCACCTCATTTGAAAAGATAAATTGTGTTCAAGCTGGCTTGGTGGTGGTGTTTATCAATTAATATTAGTAAATTAAGTTAGTCTTAATCATATATATATATATATTAAACAAAAATAAAAATATGCATTATTACAAGTCGCCAGCCTTAATTGTCTGTTTCTTAACATTGGATTGTTAATGACGAAATCTAGTGCAGTGTTACCAATCATGATCTGAGTATATAAATAGAAAAAAAAACTTAATTCTGCATGAGAACATAGAAAGTTGGTAGAAAACTTGAAACTTGAAACTTGCTGACTGGTTTAGTCTACACATTGCATCATTCCAAGTAGATAAGCTATTATATAATTATAACAACCATAATTATATATATGTAGGCATTTCAGTCTTCTCTTCAAAACCAAAAAATATATAATAAGGCTGCTAATAATCCCTAGAGAGAAGAATGAGTGGTAATTCCAATTAGATCAAGCTATTAAATAATTACAAAGACAATAATTATATATGTAGGCATTTCAGTCTTCTCTTCAAAACCAAATATATATATATATATAATAAGGCTGCTAATAATCCCTAGAGAAGGATAAGTGGTAGTTTATTGGCACCCATTTTTTCTTTTCCTTTTCTCATGACAAGTGTTAAAAAATTCAATCCAAACACGGAATTTCCACACCGCACGTACTTCATGTAACTAAATTTTTTTAGTCAGGATATTTAAAAAATAATAATTTCATATTAGACTATGATTAAAATAATTAAAACAATTAAAAAATACGATATTAATTACTTGTTTTAAACTTTCATTATGTTTTTTTATTTTCTTTATCAATGCTCATGTATAATTAATACTGTTGGAGAGAGTAATTAAGGCTAATAGAAACTTAAGCTCCTCCAAAGAGTTCAAGAGCTAAACCTTAAAAAATATCAGATTGGGCTCGAACAAAAAAAATAAGTTATTAATCTTGATATACATAGTGATTAAATGTTAACTCATTAAATTTTTTAAATTTTGTGTTTTTTATATATATAAAATCATGGGAAGTGCATGCAACAAAGTAATTTATTTTGCAATATCTTTATTATCTTTAAACCATCTCAAAAATTTGGAAAGCCAGAATATGAACTTTTGTCTCATAAATTAAATAGGCTAAGATATATATTTGGCTTCGTCATTAATAAGGTCGATTTTATTATATTTGAAACTAAATTAACATGATGAGCTTAAACTTTTGTTGGAGGTTAATTAAGCCCACAAAAACTATTCTAACTTGGCGTGTAATTAATATATTAGTGAGTGGTATTAAGCGCTTACTTAGTCCTAAACAGAAAACTTAGACTAAAGCAACTTGTTTTATGGTGCATATATATTAGTGGCAAGGTTCGGCACCGTATGATATGCAATGTCATTTCTAAAAAAAAAAGAGAAATTATTATTGTCCCCCATTTTTTACACATAATTTCTATACGTCATGATCCAATGCTAGTAATAAGAGTTGTAGATTATAATAATACAGTCTCATATATGTCACAGTTAGTAACACTTGGTCTGTTTCACTTATCTCACACATGAACACATTTGAATAAATTAGAGTGTTAGTATAAACACATTCAAATGTTATATAAATATATCTGAATGTTAGTAAAAATAATTTTATCCCGTATATATACATAAAATGAGAAGTATAAAATCTGCATCTAAAATTTTATAAAATACAAAATTGATGTACAATTATCACACATCAACAAAATAATACTATATATATATATATATATATATATATTTAGCTGAAAAGTACATCTAATGTCAACGTCCTTCTCTCTCAAATCAATAAATTAACCCTTCTCTCTGAAATCAATAAATTAAGGGAAAAAAGCGAAGACGAGAAAAAATTTCCCAACTGTCAGTCTTCTAAGTTCCAAGCATGATTGGATTAGTAGGTTGGGTCAATAGATGGTCTATTACGTGTATTTTCAAATACCCTGTGGAAAATGACTCTTTTTAAAAACATGTGTTTTTGAAAGTGCCACCATTGACATTCGAGTGCCGTTTAGGAAATTAATTGGAAGCAAATTATATTCTATGTATCTACTTTTATTCCCCTTCTTTTTTACATTTTTTTTTTTACTTTCAAACTCCATTTGATTAGTAAAGTATCCTGTGCACAATATATTCCACTCAGATCTATAGCATGCTATAGCAGTACTATAGCATGCTTTTTTCTTTTTTGTTTACAATTCTTCTTGTTCAGATAGGTATGAATGAATTGGATATTGGAAATTAACTATAGCACCATGGACCACACATGTGTACTGACAAAATCTAGATAAAATATATATATGAATATTTTATATTTATCTTTAAATTTATTCACCATTTTTCTAAATATACCAATATATTTTTGTGTTGCTAGCTTATTCCCATATATTTTTTAATGAAATAATGAAGAGTAAAAGATCTTTTATCCATAATTACAAAAGTACAGAGTTTGAAACCCTGTCCAGAAAAAATCATTAAAAATGTTCTCAATTGTTTACTTTACCAAGGTTATATCAGCAACTAGTTCGTTCAAGAGTCCTATGAATATATATAATTCTGGTATTTGAGTAATTTACAAGCAGCCCCTATATAATAATATAATTTCTTTTTAGTTTTGAGAAGATGGAATCAACATCAATATTTACCTTAGCCTTAAGATCTAGAACCTTACACATTCAACAAACAACAATGGTTAATTATCTATATTTGCCGGGTATTCAATGCTTTAAATATATTAACATACATCTATTCAAGGTGATCGTCAAAGTTTCTGTAATTATTTAAAATATATTTATATATATTATTGCACTTACAAGTTACAACATACAGGTTAACACACTATAACATATAGTCAGAATTTAAGAACTGTTTAATTACCCCCTCCCCAGCAAATGCACTCAAATGTTTCATAAATAATGAAAAATTTCTCCAACACTAATTTCAACTCGATTGGAACTCCGAACCTTTGGCCCAGTATTTATTCAACTCAATCTCGCCATCGATCTCAGAAAATCAAACCCACAATGGTTCGTCCCAGATCGAACCCTGACATGCGTCATCTATAAAAAGACAATCATTTTGGAAAATGCTCGCGCCTGACATAGCTAATAGTTGCTGCTGCTGCTGCTGATTTTGTTGTTGCTGTTGCTGCTGTTGTTGTTGGAGTTGCGCCATTTCCATACAAATGAGAGCAACCAAGTTTGCATGTTGAGCCTGCACGTTTACCAGCTCGGCCTGGGCCCGCGCCAGCTGGGCTTGCAAATCGCTCACTTGCTTCTGGAGGTGGCATATGGCTCCCGCGCACCCGTAAACCGGGTCGCGGATTCGGGCGTTGGCCTCATAAACCATGCTGCTAACCGCATCCGCCCTTTGACTTTCGGGCAGCTCCTATAGATACATCAAGAGATAACTGTTTAGTTACCATAAGAAAATAATTTGGTACCATGTGGATCACCAATATGTGCTCAAGTCAACTTCAGTCCTTTCAGTTTTCACTTAGGGTAGGGATAGCCTAGTTCTAACTGGCTTCATTCTAGCTAGCCTTGTTTAGACTAGAAAATTAAGTAGAGATGCTTGCTCAAGGAATTTATTCTTTCCTTGTTTTGAAAATATATTAAGTGTACAAATATACATTTATAGAATATTGTTTACTTCAAAGGGTCATAACTACCTTGGTTCCATTGAAGAGGTTCCTATAACAAATATATAGTACATCAGCACACACATTTTGACTGAGAACTTAATACTATTATGAATTATTCTTGTTGTTATTATTGTTGGTTGTTATTATTTACTACTAATTAAATATATTATTGCTTCTGCTGTTATGAAAATGAGATGCTTTAATTGTTTCTGCTGTACCTGTAAGAGCTTGATGATGTTACTAGCACCGAACACACGGTGAGCAGTGGTGAACTTGTGTGGCTCAGTCGGTGGGAAGTACGGTGCAAGCACGCATTTATCGATGCAGCGTCGTCGTAAGATCTTGCATGCGGCACAGGGACTTAGCACAACAATGGGTGCATTATTGACCGTACCATATTGGGCAGGAGGTGAAACCGGTGACAGGGAAGTCGAGGAGTTCGAGTTGCTAAACGTGGTAGCGGTGGTGGCTGCAGTATCACTGGAATGAGTAGAGTCCATGTTTTGTGTTTGTTAGTGTGTATTTGTGTGAGAAAAGGGAGGGAATTAGGTTGTTGGTTTGGTTATGGATCTTGAAAAGGGTTCATATATATAGAGAGTAGAGGTAGAGAGAGAGAGAGAGAGAGAGAGAGATTTGGGGAGAGAGAAGGAAAGATCAATTATTAGTTAAGCTGACTAATTAAGCCAGCTGGAGATGCCAAGCTGCTAATTAAGTGCTTTAAATTTGGAATTGCTGAGTTGAGTCGGGCAATTAGCTAGGGTTAGTAGATAATCCTACAATTCTTTAGGGTTAGCTAGTAATATTCTTTTTTCATTTTTTTAATTAATTCATTATCAGAAAAACAATTTTGACAACGGTTGTAAAATACATTCAGTATCGGTTATAGAACCAGTGCCAATGAAAGGGTCGTTGAAAGTTGACAACGGTTGTTTAAATAACCGGTGTTAAAGGTAAACTTTCAGCACCGGTTATTAACTAGGAATCGGTGTCAAATGTCACTTTTTGCACCGGTTATTTACAAAGAACCGGTGCGAAAATTGACCTTTGGCACCGGTTATTAACTTTCCACACCGGTTATTAACAAAGTTCGATACGAAAAGGTGTCCTTTGGTACCGGTCCTAGTTAACAACCGGTGCCAAATCTTTTCTTTTATGCAAAATACTTTATAGCCACTTTTTTTTAATAATCGTTGCTGAATGTATTTTTTTATGACCTGTTGATTTTCTGTGACTAGCCCCATAATTGTTTGTCGAAATTAGACATATGTCATGCATATAACATAATCGCAAAATCCTAATTTACATATACGATATATCATAATAATAACATATAAATGGTATTCACATAATCATAATATTAAAAATCATATAATCACACAATCACATATTTCAAATTCACACGTTAATAAATACAAAAATATAGTTTCAATGTACAAAATAAAATAGTATAAGTAAAAAATCTCGCAATCATAGCTCGTACTTCCTCGATATCACTCGAAGATCGAGTACGATGTGGGCTTCATAATTTGTACAATGAAAAAAAAATTCTGGTTTGTTTGATTGAAGAAATAAATAAATAAAAAATATATATACGAATGTAATTATTTTTTCATATTGAAGGGTACTAACATTAAGAGAAAAAGAGGTGAAAATGAAGGAGATGGGCTGTGCGCAGCGGCTCGACTAAGAGAGGGGCATGGTTTGAGAGAGAGAGAAGGGTTTACAACTTATATAGAAGACTTGGCAAGGAGAGAGGGTTTAGGGGAAAAAAAAACTTAAAATCAAGCACATTCGGCACATTTTATTTAGTAATAACCGTTGCTAAAAAATACTTTCGTTACCGGTTATTAGTAAATGATTGGTGCCGAAAATACCTGTTTTGGTTTTCCCGTTGTTTCTGAAAGGTACACATACAACATTGGTTATTTACTAATAATCGGTGCTAAAGGTATACTTTCAACATCGGTTATTAGTAAATAACCGGTGTCGAAAGTGCCTGCTTTGATTTTCGCACTATACATTCAGCACTGATTTTTTATATGAATCGATGCTGAAAGTCTTTCTTTTTCTTTTTTTTTTGGACAGTCATTTGGCAACAATTGTTTTCTAATAACCGTTTCTAAATATTTCATAAAAAAATTTAAATTACCATTAGACATTTTCAGCACTGATTTTTTTGAATAACCATTACTAAAAGGACGTTTGCGAAAGTTATTTTTATAGTAGTGATTATTGAATGCTGTTCTAGGAAATAGTAACCAGTGAAGAATAAGACGATTTTTTTTGAGACAAAGAATTAGATGATTTAAAACAACAATAACATCCACAATTATTCAGAAAGGAAAAAAAAATTATTTTTCAACAAATTAAGAAACCTACTCGTCAGGGAAATGTAGATTGAGACATCACATCTATCCGCATATCTTTATATTTGGAAGAATCAAGGACCAAACTATTTGATAGCCTTATTATTGGACCATTTCACACATATAATCAGTACATACCGTCAGTGTGAATGATGATCGGAACCGGTGGTTACACCTCGAATCAGATATTCCAGAGATACACTTACATGCATACATATGCGATGTATGGCCAGTGTAAATACTAAAAGATGGTCAATTAACTAATTAGTTAGTTCAGCAGAATATATTAGAAAAGGATCCTTATGATTTTGTTTAATTTAAGAAAGCGAAACGATCAACGACCGTTAGAAATGAGACGGCTGATCATAGAGGCGTGGCTTACAAAGCTACGTACATTTGTTCTCCTCTTGATCCACATGTGGAAGTTCCCTAGAAATATACCAGTACTGATGATGTGTTTTACAAACGGAAGGCGTGGTATAAAGAAGCATCTAACATGATCTTGTCTTGCTTGATAACTTACAAGTAAGTCGCCATCTCAAGCTGCCGAAATCAGCAACAGAACGATAGCCTTTGTATTTTATTCAGGAAATGAAATAGTAAACATGTGTATATTCAAAAACTATCTGATAACTTGCATTTTGAACTATCAGTAAACCATCATCTGATTTCTTTTTTTTTTATGTAAACTAGATAAATTATGTTGACTTAATACAAACGTGTTTGATTATTTCTCCAATTCATCATTGATAACTTATGTCCACGATTTAATATACTTGGAAAACAGGAAATTGTCTCGAAATTTGAACTTGATTCGAAAGAAAATTGTGGTCTTGGAATTAAAAGGTTGAAGAAAACTAAAAATCTTAAAAAGACTAAATGAGTTAAACTATTTTGTAATTTTGGATTAATCAAATTCCATGACTGTGGAATTCAAAGTTCAAATGTTGTTATAGTTTGCATGTGTTTATACAGGTTCTAGAAAGGCTAACTAATTTCAAAGAATCATTAATTAAATTGTTGAATAACTTGTTTAACATGTTTTATAGCTATGATCAGTTTGAAACCGACCAAAATCTCATACCATAAACCTTAAATTCTACATTTCAGAAGCACAAGCACGACACAACCAAATAGCTTATAGGATTCGGGTTTCGGATCCGCTGTGGGACCCGATATATATCACCACTAGCCGTGTGGACCTTCTTCTAGCTTTAGGAATTAAAATCAAACCAAAGGACCCCTCTAGAAAGAAATCTCTCTTCAATTTTTTTACTCTCTGTTTCAAGTCAAGGCAAGGATAAGCACTGTGAAGATATATATGCCTAATTCCTAGTACTTACTCTTTTTCAGTTATCAACTAACTGTATATATTGGAATTTAATTAGATAGCCCAGCAGCCCAAATTGATGCGACCTGGCAAGTGGGCCCATGTATGACACCTCCCCAAGTGCTCAGCATAAAACGAATTCATATTTTCTGGCATTGGTACAAGATAATATACATCTATTGCTACTTAACCTGAGAAGAATGTCTCTAAGCATTTGAAATACTAGAGTAAGTAGAATACATGACAGAGCAGAATATATACAAATTTTAAGGACACAAAATGGTAGATGTGTTGGACCAATTGATTGATATATTATCGGATATAAATGGTAACATGAATTTTATTTCGCTAATTTGTGATGAGATTAATTATAAAGATCGTCAAATAAGCTTTAAATGAAGCATTCCAGAAATGTTAAGAACACTTGGTATTGAAGTGCTTTGCTTATAACTTTTTTTTTGTCTACCCTAACAAAATTCTTTTTTTTGAATAATTTAACAACATTATATCTACTTTTTGATGCATGCATTTAGTAGTTTTGATTGTACATATAGGTTCAAACAACTAAAGAAATATTGAATTTTTTTAAAGTGCCAAAAACAAAAAAATTAAACGCATGACGATGAAAGCATGCATTCAAAATGAATTGTGAAATAATATGTTCACACTTTAATATGATTGCATATGTTTAGGCTAAATTGTGAATGTATGTGTTCAGAATGCCTACATAAAATTGGCTATTTCAAAGAAAATCAATATTTTTAATTGTATGAACACATTAGTTCAAATTTTTTTTCTCATAAAATAGATATAATGCTCTTAAACATTTCAGAATAGTGATATATTGTTAATATAAAAAATATAATTTATTTTATCATTAACTAGAAAAAATATCTCAAAATCCACCATGAAAACACATTTATTATTTTGTACTAGCTGCACCCTTAACTTGGGCTAAGCTACCAAACGAAAATGAAAATTTCTGAGTTTCACATGTATTTTTTTTTTCTCCAATAAAGGTCTTCCAATGATCATCACAAAATCTGACTAGTTGGAGGTGGGACCCACACGGCATTTGCTCTTTTCCACGTGGTATTGTTTTTCCCCAATTAATAATTACACTTTCCACTCTGCAATTAGCAGTTTCCCACTGAAAAGGGCTCCAAATTTCTAAGTCCAAAAACATGTTGATGATGAATTGATGATTGATGAATTAACTGATGCTGCCTGCCTTCCCCCACTACTCCTACAGATTCCACTACAACAGATTTAATTGGAGGTGTGTATATATATATATATTTTTTTTTCTCTGATACTAATGCTTTCTAATCACCTTTCACTGTCTTTATATGTATATATCTCTATTAATTCTTTCTACTTTTCTTTTGTTGATATTATCTTGATGAGGTCTGTCAAATAAATGCCTACATTAATGTGTAAACAAAACTAATAAAGCAAGTTCCTTTCAGCCGACTTACAATTTTTTTTCCAAATTATAATTATTACTTTGCTTCACAAATAGCTAGCAAGTTTTCTCATTTCAACATTGGTCTTGAGTGTTTTGTGATATTTAATTAAAAGAACTAATAAAGTATGGTGTTATATGGTAATAAATGTTGTGCCGTATTTAATTTATAGTACAATTATATAGCATTAATATACTCCAAATATTCAATGTTATTCAGAGATGTTGTCCCACATCCATCTTAGCAGCGTTAATTTATCTCTTTTCTTCCTTCTAATATCCATGATTCCATGTGTTGGTTGATGAAAATTTGGTCGCTTATTTCCTTGTTGAAATAATGAAGAAAATGAGAACTATCCTGATGAAGAGATCGTTGTGGAAACC
Organism: x Bolboschoenoplectus mariqueter; assembly: GCA_037678475.1. Lineage (NCBI taxonomy): Eukaryota > Viridiplantae > Streptophyta > Magnoliopsida > Poales > Cyperaceae > x Bolboschoenoplectus > x Bolboschoenoplectus mariqueter. Next base: position 418,055 of record CM075236.1, on the reverse strand, counting down.
CAAACCAAACAAATTGATTATTTATTTGTCGTCAATCAGTATGTTTATAGAACAATCACCATTGAGTGCGATCATCACTACGAACAATCACTTAATTTTGGGTATTATGTGAGTGAGTGAGTGAGTGAGTCCCACATTTCTTAGTTTCTTGATTGATGTACATTCAAATTAATATGTTGGTTTCTTGATACACATCCATCATAATGAGAAGAAACTAAGAGTTGTGAACCGCACTTCATTAATTATGGATCTTTCTTTTTATGTTTAGCATATATATAAAGTATGAAAATTTGTAAAAATAAATAAATAAGCTTTTGCTCCATGGTAAAAATCATAATATGATTAAATAACGATATACGTAAAGCATAAGTGCTACAGTAAATGTACGGTATCTACGATGAATGCATTTTTTTTTGCAAACAATATTTTCATCATAATAAGCAGCATACAATATTCCTAAAATTATCTTCGATCTTGCAATCAAAAGGAAAAAGGACAGGTTAATATTTAATTTCTAAACATAGGTAAAATCGAAATGTAAGTGATGTATTTTACAAAAATTTTAAAATATAAGGCATATGCTTTTATAACCATTTTTACTTTCCAATCATGAGTACAGAAAAAAAACATAGATTTTATATAATTTGCACAACAAAATTATCACAAAGATTCACTGTCACATTAGCTGTGAGATGAACAGTACTCATGTTTTACACGATCCATTAGCCATGAAATATTTACATAAAAGATATGTGTTCAATTCAGAAAAAGAAAAGTAAAAAAGATCATCTAAACGATCATAAAATGCATCTAAAAAATAATTGCAAGTTTTCTAACAACAACTTTATCCAATTCAAAATTTACAAGAAAGTGTACATGCATTCACATATTAGAACTCACATATATTAATTCTGAATTTTCTGCTACCAGGTTGCATGTTGAAGGAAATCCTTGCCGATCAAAAAAGTATATATGAATTCACATATTAAAAACTCATATATATTCTGAATTTTTACACAATAGTTGTTATTGAAAGATTTGGAAAAACAAACAAATAAATTTACATCAACCCCAAGCTAAAACCCCTTCCCTGTCTTAGCAATTAATTTCCCAGCTTTAAGAGAAAAGAATTTGAGTCATAATCACTTTAATTTTGTCTTTACAAGTTTTTACTCAAATTTTTTTTTGTCTTTACAAGTAATACGAACTCTTATATTAAGATGACTGTTTAAAATAGAGCAATGATATAATGCTTTCGTCATTGTATACCTTCCATTTCATCCATCGCCATTTACATACGGGCTCCACGCACATGGATTTATAAAGGGCTCTTTTGTCTGTGAGAGAAGGATAGATGTTGCGCCTAGAATCGACATATACTTTTCCTTTAGAATAAGAGTGATTCATTGACAACGATTAATTTGATAACGTGGACAATAACTTTCAAATAAATTCAACAATTTTTGTTAAACAAAAATTTATAGGTACATTGTCACTTAGATTTATCGTGCATATAATTTCATGACAATTTAAATGTAAATTTGATATTTCATCAAAGATTATTAAATCTGAATCTATGAAAATAATTACAAGTCTTTTGATGAACGATAAAACTTGCATCAAATCATATTATTTTTATATGCATGATATACATATACTATAATTCACATTTGAAATTTTGGAATTTGTTGAAAGTTTTTTTTTATGGTTGTCAAAATTGTCAAGTTAACTTGGTACTAATTAATGGATTTGTCTTTATTTCACAGTTTTGCAATTCCACCTGCATTGTTTAAATGGACACTAAGTAAACAAGTTAGTATACAGCTCCTATTAATAAAATTAATTAGAGCATTAACCGTATTTCTTTAAAAAAAAAAAAGCTCCATTATTTGTCAGATGCAGTCAACATCGTAATCAAGGCAAGAAATTAGAGTACAATTTTCAAAGATGCAATCCAAATTGAGTGCATGACAGATTATGGATGTTTATCTTCTTGAAATAATCAAATTATGATAACTCATCCAACCACATCAAACAAAATTAAGAAAAAATAATGATTAGCTCGCTTAACAATACGTGCACTTTTTTAGATACCTCACGTGGAAATTATAAATCATGTGTAGCCTCCAATTAAAAAAAGAATAAAAAATATTTGATTTAGTACTAAAGTAATGTCTTGGAGATTGTAGGTTTAAATTATAGATAAAAAATTCATTATGCATGTTTAAAATTGAAAGACTTGAGTTTTTTTTATTTAAAAAAAATGTAACTATTTTTTCTTTCTTCTCTTCTCTTTTATTTTCTGCTCAATACTCATAAAGCAATTTTTATGTTTTTTGGACCTTTTGATTGTATTGCACTTCTTATTTATCAAAAAAATAAAAATTCGAAAGACTTTATTTCATTTTTATTTAAAAAATATAAAAAAAGACAATTACAAGTCCAAAGTGGAAAATTACCCATCAAAGAACTACTTTCTTTTTTATTTTTTTTGGCACAAATTGCATCCCATTTTTTTGTGTACGTCCTATTTGGGCATCCTTTGGAGATTTATCTGAGGTGATCAATTGTTCCTTTCAGATAAAATCTGATAAATCCAACCAAACCCTTTACAAAAAGATAGATACTTGTACCACTTTTGCCACTTGTTCTCTCCTCCGACCTCCTTTAGGTTCTATCTATCTTGACACGTTACTTGTTGAAAAGAAAAAGAAAAAACGAAAGGTCCTTTAACATGTTGAAAATGACATGCATATATTGCAAGGTTGGCAGCTCAAGCAGTTGGAAGGCACTTCAATCTCCACTTTGTTGAGCCCAACTGGGGCTTGAAATCATTCCTTGGAGACTTATTGCAATACGTGTTAGGTACCATGCATGTTATGTTATATAATTAATTAGGCATAGATACTAGCTACTTAATCAAATAAACAGGAAGATAGATACCTTATTTTTCTTTTGTTTTTCCAATCTCTTTCATGTTGAAGTGGATAAAAGCTAGATTGAATGAGAAGAAAAAGATCTCCTTAAAATAAAAATAAAAAAAAAAGGGTCTTCAATTGTAGCGCCTATCTAGGAGAAGTTTGCTAAGTGGAAAAAAAGTGGCAACTATTTAGCAAAACATATTAAGTGGAAATAAAGTTGTACCACTCTATCATAAAAATGGTCCCTGACCATTGCAAATTATATACTGAATAATTAGTAGAATACAAGTTTGTACAATGTACTAGCAAAATTGAAAAACCGAAATGTCAATATTTTATTTCAGTATAGTCCAGTAATTTAGGCACATATAACTTTCCGTATAGAAAGTCGCAGGTCCCGCATTGTGACCATTGGAAATTATGAAAAGCTTTGATATTTTCATTTCATGCTAAAAAAAAAATTATTATAAAGGACATATAAAAATATAAATTGTTCAATCATCACAGTCAAGTAAGCGATCATTTAAAAGAAAATAAAATAGACAAGATAAATACAATAATGGAATGTACGTACGAATCAAATATTCAAATTACAGATTGAAAATGATTTAAAGACTTTTTAATACAAGGTACAATGTATTTGCATTTAGTCAAAATTGAACAACATAAATAATGCAAGTACATGCCAATTAATTAATACAACTTGTCGTAGGCCTGTGTCATTAAGGTGCCAAAAAGTATTTTTCATTGCAAAGTGTAAACACATATACATAGTTGGTAGTGAGCAATTAATATAACATAATTTGTAATGATATAACCACTTGCTATATACAATACTACTACTATCTGAATCAGTACATACATGAATATTATTCTCAATAATTGTGAGCTTGCAGACAACTAACAAATTGAATGGATGCAAAAAGATATTGTGTATAGCTGCTGACTATATTGGAGTAGGGAATGATTAAGAATAAGAATAAATTTAATAATTCATATACATATGATTAATATAGTTAGCCTAGGTAAATAGCTGGTCCATGAAGCTCTCTACTAATTAAATATAATGTAATCTTCTGGATCACTGATTAATTGCACTTGCCAGATCACTGGTATGATCAACCAAGTCTCCATCAAAATTAAAAATTTGCTGGTAAGTACTAAATTAAATTTGCTTGTTAAAAAAAAAGAAACACTCTTTACAATAGTCCATTCATTTTGGGTTATGGAAAAGAAAAAGTACCAAATAATTAACAAGGCCAATTTCATACTCTGTGTACCAAACATTATTAAAAATAACTTTTGACCACAAATAATTTTGGGCTTTTGTGTATCAATTTGGGGAATATGATGCCTAAATTCCCCCAATTAGCTGTTGGATTTTAGCTTTTTTATATGAAAGCAATATGGACTTGAAATTAGGCCCCTTTGACTACTAAACTTGTTGAAACTTTTCAAGGCTCAAATTTCATATGAATTAGAGACATATTTACTTTGGGCTATATAGTACATAATTCAGCACCTATAATAGGTTTTAATTAATTTAAATATATATATATTATAGGATTTAATTGGGCTGTTTGGATCAACATTTGAAACATCTGGAATTGGGCTTGATTTTGCTACCATTTTAAGTTTTCAACCAATCAGGTTCTTCCATTTATTTTAATATTGTCAGATGAACTGTTTTAAAATATTTTGCTAATGGCGCTCTGCTCAAAGCAACATTATCATAACTTATTTTGTTGTGGAAATCTAAATCATCTAATATTAAAATATAATGTTTCCCAAATACTAGGAATTATGATTTTTTGGGAAGCTGATATATAGATACCGTATACCGATTTTTTGGGAAGTTGATATATAGATATCGTATCCCGATTTTGTTATTAAAATTAAATAAATTATTATTTATATTAGCGATTATATTATATAATTTATTTCTATATTATTTTTATTATTTAATTTAATTGAGTTATTATTCAGATTAATGATATTTGAGTTGAATAATAAAATATTATATAATAAAATCGTTAATATAAATATAACTCATATTATATAAATAATAAAATCGATATCAATAATAATATTAATAATAATATTTTTCAAACACTTTTCTTTCTTTTATTACACCAACACTTGGATGGATAGGTTTTGAATCTAAAAACGTGCCACTCTGACAACCATCAATTGCAAACACTTTTGAACATTTAAGAGTTATAAGCAAGCAAAATTCCAAGCAAACATTAAAAAAGAAGTTCCATTATTAATATTTCTGGATTTCATTAGTAAGATGAAGATGATAATGAATTTCACTTTTTTGCATTCTAGAATAGTCTGATATTAAGAACTTATTGAGCTACTTAAATTGATATTTCGGATATGAGATTTTAAAATTTGATCTATAAATATTTCGAATCGAAGTGTTTATGAAAGCACCATAGCTTTATTATATATATATATATATATATATATATATATATATATAATATCTAACACAATTTAAATTTATAAATTTAAATAAAAATGACAAAATTGACACTTATTTAATACCGATAACTATTTACTTAAATCTATTCTCACAAAAAAAAAAATTACTACTGTTAGTTAAATAGTTGTCGCTAAACTGGTGTGCTGTCGTTTTTTCTTGACTCTTGAGCATAGACAAATTGCGAATGTACGAAAATTTGGTGAAGTACAAGGTAGCCAAACTATAATTTTCTTTAAATTTTTTACTTGAAAAACCTGATATTTATTTAGAAAAATATAACACGTTGCACACTTTGTTAATCGGTCCAAACTAAAAAAGACAAGTCTTCTTGTCATCGTGAGAAACGGATTTAATTTAATTTAATGCGTTGGAAAATGTTGTGCTCCAAAAAGACAAAGGAGACAGCTAATAATACCAAAATCTGGTACTCTCTTTTTTCTCATATATTCCTAACTCTCCGCATGTATGTTTGAATTACTAGGTATTTTAATTTAAGAATGGTACTAAAAAAATTAACTAAAACATTTTATAGTTTAATATTATCTCTCGATCGAATTCAACTAAAAAAAATTACATATTAATTAGTATGTTAATATGTTAATATTTTTTTGGTAATTGCTCCTGTCATGTTAATTAGTATATTTGACATATATACATATATTCTACTAAACTGCACAGTGCTATGAAGTTTAAAACTCTCATTATTTGCCAAGTGGAGAAGTCACCTGCTATTGAAGTATCTCACAACAAAATTTAATCATGAATTATTTCACACAATTTTGCCACATTGTCATCAGATTGTGCTGTCATCATGATTACTGACAATAAAAAGTGAGACATAACTTGCTTTGCAATCTCAGAAAAATGGCACAATCTCTTAATTTTGTTAGGCAGAATAGATGTATCACAGCTAGGTACAAGACCAGAATAACTGATAGGAATGTACACCAACCTTTGATAGGAAATAATTAATTAATTAATTATTTAATTAATTGGTTCTTGTTGATTAGAAAATTACTCCTACTAAACGGACAATTGACAAATGAAATAACCCAAATTAATTAACATACTGACATCATTTAGAGCATGAATGTCATTACAAAACTTAGTACTAACAAAATTCATGTGCAATTTATATTATTCTGATTTTCTGTGGCCAAGTGCCAACAGGCTGCACAGTGAATGTAGTATTTTTCTTAATAAGGGTTTATGTGAATCTCGACATTTTCTTTAGATATTCATGCGAAAATTGAACGTATATTTTCTAATGCAAATCAAAATTCATAGTCAGATGTGTTAAAATTATGGTTCTAATTTTAAATTTGGTATTATTGTAAAATGAATTTTTAGTAAGTTCTCGATCCGGAATAACGGACAATATCTATAATTTTTTTTAATATAATATAAGTACAGTCCATTGTTTCATAAAGCAAATAAAATGTTAATGTTTTACAAAATAAACAAAAAAAACATAAATTTTATGAATAATATAGGATAAATAACCAGCTCAATTTCTACACCAATTAGCATTGGTCACACTTGCATGTGATTCTCAAGCTATCCTAAGAGGATCCCATTTAATTTAATTTTGATGTAAACTCTCTGATTAATAGTTTTTTAAAGAAATCTATTCTCCTACCATTATCTTCTTCTTTTTTTGATTTTTTTTTTTTGTTTCTGATAAGAATGTGATGCTCTGAATGGAGCATTTCTGTTTATGAGAATCAAACTGTCTAATTCACATCATATTTTTCATTCAAACTTTAAACTTGTAATTCACATTTTATAACTAAATCAAATACTAATTTTCATGTGTAGTATAATTGGAAATATAAATAAGTATGTTTTAAAAAATGTATGATTCATCATTGACCAAATAATGTATTCTATAAAAAGAAAAGAAACCTCCACTATTTGAAAAACACCTTTGCATTTAAAAAAAAATATTAAATAAGTGTAAATGATTTGACATAAACCACAAAAAAGGAGTCAACATTATATATTGTAGAGCAAAATGCTATGCTATATTTATGTTGCTTAATGATTATAAGAACAAAAGAGCTATTCTTTGAAAAAAAAAAGGCATATTAATATATGGGTTGGGATTTTTCATAACTGAAAATTTTGACAACAAATTTTTAAATAATTTTAAAAAAAATTTATAAACATATTCTTTTTAATTTATAGATCGATTGTGTTTTAAATTTCATATAATTTAAGTAATATTTTATACTCCATCAAAGATAATAAAAATTACATTATATTTACAATAATTCATATTTAATGATTTTTTATAGAATATTAAATGATTTTTAAATTATGTAAAATTTGAATTATAATCAATCTATAAGTTAGAAAATAAGTTTGTCAACTTTTTTCTATTTCTATAAATTTCTAAAAAAATATTTTAAAATTATTTAAATTAGTTGTTAAGATTGATAAAATAATAATTATCCAGAGATCCCTCCTTAATATATAATATGTGTGAATTAGTCATGCCCCTATATTTCTCTGGTTCTCACTTCTCATGGTGTTGTTGTTGTTCAACAAAAGTATAAAAACGAGAAAACCATCAATAATCAATCCTCATTTCATTTTTAATTTCCATGTAATTTTTGACACGCTAAATTTACATCCATTTATCATAATTCATAATACATGATCCAAACTATTCATCACAAACCATCAATAATCAATCATTCATATTAAATTCAAATTAAACAATCAAAATCAAAATCACATTTCATGAAATCTCTCTGTCATTACAAGTAAAATAACACGTTACAACTTACAACCCTAAAACGTTTTGACCACATTCAAAGTATAAAACATTGCCAGGCAGGGATGAACTGTCTCAAACTCTCAATCAATAGTAACCCACCACACCACACCACTTGTCAATTTTAGTCGCCGCGTTGTTGTTGCCTCTTCTTCTTCTTCTCCTCCTGCCACGCTTTCCCTTTCTTTCTTCTTCTTCTTCTTCTTCTCTTTCACTTCACAAAGCAACCTCCTTCCTTCCTTCCTTCCTTCCTTCCTTCCTTCCTCCCTCCTGGCATCTGAAAAGGAGAGATCATATGTATGTGTATAAGAGAAAACAATGAGTAAATTAATAACTATTAGGAGCCTTTTGGTTGGGACTGAGTTGGAGTCCATATTTTTCTATGTACGTTTCTGATAGAAATTGACTTGGTGCAGTGCCTCCTCCTTCGCACAGTCAAAGACGAGAGGGAACGCGCGTGGTTAACAACTCATTAACATAGTAATCGAGAGGTGTTAACAACTCATTAACATAGTAATCGAGAGGTGTTAACAACTCATTAACATAGTAATCGAGAGGTGTTTGATGTTATTTTCTGTGTTAAATTTTGCGAGTAAACAGTGGAGTGAGTCAATATCAGGTAGCGATTGTGATTGGGTTTTGTACAGAACAATATAAAATAGAAAAATAGAAAGAAAGACAAAAAATGTTAGAAAGAAGTGCCGAGTGGGGAGAAATTTCTATTTTTTATTTTTCTAATTCGGGGAACATAATTGACTTCTGAAGGAATGTTTTGGTAACTTTAAATTATATCATGGAATTTTTTTATTTTATTTTTGCATGTGCTTTCTTGTTCTAAGCGACCATTCCTATTGATATACTCTTTGTGTTATATTATTTTATGGAAAGGATCACGTTGAAAATTAAATAAAATTGATAATTATGACACCCAACAAGAGATTTATTAAATTTAAAAGAATTAAGATAATAAGGGAGCTGATATATGAATAGTATAATCGATATTAAAATCGAAACTAACTTTTATTATTCAGATTAAATGAGTTATTATTCATATTAATGATTTTATATATATAACTTATTTGTATAGTACTTTTATTATTCAATTTAAGTGAATTATTATTCATATTAATAGTATTTGAGTTTAATAATAAAAATATTGTTAAAAATAAGTTGCATAATAAAATAGTTAATATGAATAATAAAATCGGTATCGATTTTGGTATCAATTTTAGTATCTCCCAAATATTTTCCATATAATAAACTGTGTCAAATTTGGTATATTTTGAAAAAAAAATAAGTTAGGTTACCTATCAAGTCAATAAATTAAACTGAATTATTATTATTTAAAAAAAATTGATCTATGTAAGTTTTTTTAGATAAAAATAAAAGTTTAACTCATCTAACTTTAAATATCTATAAAAATTTACATTCGGATTTTAAATATGTAATTTTTTATGTAAAAAATATTATCTTTATTACTAAAGTAAAAGTTAGTTCTTCGTCATCAATTTAATTTATACACTTGTATACATATATCACGATTTTCATTTAAGCATCTTTGACGTTGTCGCGGCCGTTGTAAGCAATGTCCAAATTTTAATTTATGTCCTAATCATGATATTTACATATTTGCTACATGATGCATTCTTGATAATGACTTATTAAACATGAAAGAAATGGTTTTATAAGAAAATGCGGATGTTCTAGTTTATATACTACATTATAATCATTAAAGACAAATATGCAAAGTGATTAGTACTATTTTAAGAATTTAAGTCTTCTTTAGAGAGGCAAGATATGGTCATGAGACCGCTATGTTCTAACTTCTAAGTGACTATTTCAAATTTTAGTTAAAATTGAGTTACCTCTTTAATTCCTTTTATTGTGAGTATATAATTGAAGGTGTTTTTTTTTTTTGTTTTGCTCGGATGCAAATAATTGACAATATCTACCGTCAAGTAGGCAAGTTTCTCCGGGTTAAATTCTCAGTAGTTACATGATTCTTAGTTTTTTATTTGATCTGAATACACCAAGTAAAATTATAAGAGCCGATAAACTTTAATATAAAATAACTAAAATTGAGACAAACTTTATAAAATTAATAATATTTTTTTGAGGAACGATAATTTCACAACGGCTATTTTGATAATGAATTTTCAACTGAATTAATTTTAAAAATAAAAAAATTTAAATATATTTTTGGTGTGCACGCTTGTGTTAGTGTATGGATTCAACGGATCGCTACTGTTTATTAATGTTATCTTTTACTATTGTCAAAATACAAGGCAAGTTTTTACAAACTAATAAAATGGTAAATAAATTTCAAGCTTGGATTAACAATTTTGCAATTAAATAGGTGAACAGTGAGCTTATTTCTCCACCGACAGAAATTTTGGCATATTCCACAGGTAAAAAAATCATCCATCATCCTCTAAAATTCGAACAAAGTTTGAACAATGCTTCTTCACATTCCGCAAATTAAATGAAAACCAAACCAAAAACAAAACAAAAAAAACAAGAAGGAAAAAAAAAAAAAAGAAGCGAACACAGCGAACAAAACCCACCCACCAAAAGCCAACCTGACCGAAGTGCCCGAAAGAGAAGAAATTCTGAAACCCCCGCACGAAACAAAACAAAAACAAAAACAAAAACAAAATCAAAATCAAGAGCTCCATCGGACACGAAGACACCTCCCGCGTCCAAAACAAAACCCCACCGCGCCTAATGTCCCCATTGATTGGACCCAAGACCTGGCGCACTTTCCCCCCTTCCGCATGGAGCCGTTTTGTGTTCCCGCCTTCGCCCTTCTCTTTACAGCGCACCATGTGGCGAGTCCCTGACATCCTCACCCCACTGAAATCCTTCTGCTGACTTGTTCGGAATGGCAATGACAGAGAACCGTCACACATGTGGATACTTTTTCTTCGCTGCGGAATATAACGACTAATCCCCCCCTCCATTTTCTTTTTCCCCCTTTTTACTTACCTTCTCTCACTAACAAGTCATTATTTACCTCCACGATATACCCCAATAAAACCTCCCACTTCCCCCTGCTTTCCCATTTCTCTCTCTCTCTCTCTCTCCTCCCCACGCATCCACCCAATTTATTCCCTTCCTCTTTTGCCCTCCTCCTTCCCTTTCCTTTCCCATTTCATCTCACTTCCCAAACCCGCAATCGCCAATTGCAAAGAAAGAGAGAGATAGAACGAACGAAGCTCTGTTTCTCAGCATGGGATCGTTCGAGCGGTCGAAGAAGAAGATCCAGCTATGGAAGAAAGCTCTGGTGCATTTCTCCCTCTGCTTCGTCATGGGATTCTTCACCGGGTTCGCTCCCACCACCACGCACTCCACCTCCCAATTCTACCATCCGATCACCAATTTCATCAAGCCCAATCGAATTCAAGCCCTCGAAAAGACCCCCACGCCTAATCGGACCCTCCACTCCCCTCTCCCCACCCAAACCATACCCGAAATCCGAACACAGTCTCTCCCTGATCCGCAACCTGAATCCATCGATGACGACCTTGCGGATTCGAATCCACCGGGGTTACTGATTATCGTGACGACGACCAAGCCTAAGGACACGTTCAAGGAGGCGGCATTGACCCGGATGGCGCACACTTTGCGGCTGGTGCGGGCCCCGGTAGTGTGGATCGTCGTGGAGGCGCACAATGAGGTGACGTCAACTGCCGAGATGTTGCGCCGCACTGGGATCATGTATCGGCACCTGACATTCAAGGAGAACTTCACCGATCCGATCGCAGAGAGGCACCACCAGAGGAACGTAGCTCTCAGCCACGTGGAGCACCACCGTCTATCTGGAATCTTGCATTTTGCTGATCTCAACACCGTATACGATCTCCAGTTTTTCGAGGAAATCAGACGGATCAAGTAAGTTTATCAAATTTCCTTTCTTTCTCGTGAAGTTTTGATTAATTTCTTCCTTTTGCCCAATTATTCTTCGTTTCTGAATTTATGTTCTATAATTTCCCCTGCTGTTTTCTTCATTAATCTGTTTTGAAACAATGCATGGGAGGAATAGGAATTGACGAACCGAATTTCGTAATAGAAAAATCGAGGGGTTCAAATTCAGTTGCACAAAAGCGTGTAAGACTAGAGCGTCAGAAGAAATTAAATTCGAGTTTGATCAAGTCTCAGCTTGTCGTGTATCGAATTTTGTGTGTTTTTTTTTTAATTCTTTCTGGCTGTCAAGTTCGGGGTATTTCTTTTGACCCAAGACTAGGTCTCTATGCTCCCATAGTTTGAGAGCAATAAAGAAAAGAAAAGAAAAAAGAAAACGATCTTGCCTTTTCTAAAAAGCGAAGGAAGTAAGAGTGTATTATCACTAACACAAATTGAATCTCTTGTATCTAAATAAATAAATTTCTGACTTGACTTCAAATTTTGAGAAAATTGGTCCAATAAATATGATGCATTCAAGTTTCCTCCAGGGCACTTAGTACATGCATGTAGATAAGAACTAGTAAAATTCACATATTAATGGTTATGCGTAGGTACATCCTTTTGGGAAAATCTTATATTTCCTGCTAATTAAAATCGAGTAATGCTGCATTTACGTTTTGGTCCCTGCTTGTTCTATCAATGGCAGTTAATATATATAAGTAGAGAAGCTGAAGAACAGGGGTGATGAATTTAGAATTTGGGGCTTAATTAAAGTAGTACACTGTAGAATGTTGTTCGTATATATTAATTAATACTTTTATTTATAACATTTTCAAAGAAGCTGCTTATTATGGGCATTGAAAGTGGTTGGTGTTGTATAAGGAATAATAATAATAATAATACTTTGACCACCGAATAATAATTATTACTTGTTTTTGTTTCATGAATGTGAAGGGTATTAATTTTGATCATGCTCGTTACGCTTGCACGTTTAATAATCAAGTTAAGAAACTTGATTTCCTCTTATTATTTATTCCTTTCTTTGACGAACATATGTATATGTTTTGTATACTACTGTATAAATATAATGAAAAATCTATCATTTTATTGGTTAATTACTGATGCTCTTTTTAATCTAAGTAATAAAGAAACAATAAAGAGAAAACAACGGGCACATGGTTTAAGGTCTCTGTCCTGTTGTTTTCATTACTAGTTTCCTAGTTATATTGCTTTTTTTTGTAATAAATGGATACTAGCTTTTAAAATATTATATATTTGATTAAAAGATAACTAAATAAACTAATTGATATTGAATATAAATTAAATTACTAGACAATTAGACAAACCTATCAGAATTGGCGGTCAATGCTCAGCTGTTGACGTTTAATTATTACTCATGTTCATATTCATTATCAAGGAAAAAAATAATTAATACTAATAACATTTGGTATTGTTATCCCTTGTTAATGTTATCATCAGCTGGTCTATGGTTATGGGCTTGTATAAAAAAGTTATTGTTAGCTTTTAGTTGTTGTTCTTCTGTGGCAATTCTCGTGTGGCAATTTCAATACTAATAAGAACCCAAGTTTTGAAGATGCAACATGCTCCGAAATTACAAATTCACACAAATAAAAGCAACTACATTTCAATGGGAAGCACATGCCACAGAAGAACCGCGCACATTCTTAGCAATTAACAACCTAGAGAGAGTTTGAAATCAATGTATAAACACCTCAAATCCTTCTCTATTTGTGGGCACGTTATATAAAGCCGTTGTTCTTATTCTTTTCAATTTTTTTTCTTTTTCCCCGTAGCACTTTTGTCTCTCGTCTCCAACTCTTACCCAACTTTTAAGACTTCCTAATGATCCCCAAGCACATGCTCTCCTCTATAGTTGTTGCATAAACAAATATTAAACTTTTTGTACATTCCTTTGTTGTCGGCGAAATATGTGGAGTTTGTTTATAGATAATCGTATTTATTCACCCATCCTGCCACCTCATCACTTTGCATTGTTAGGAATTTGGTCTAACAAATTACTGCAAGAACATCATTAAAATGGGATAACAACTTTTTCTACGTAATGTAAGAATTAAGAGCATATTTCTCCTAAATGTTTGGATATGTACATCTGTAAATTGCAAATATGATATATTTTCCTGAAATTTGCTGAAAAAAGTACCTAAAACCCCAGATTTTTTCTCGGACATATTCCGGAGGCAGTACATTTGTTAACTACATTGCTGCTTTTTAGTGCTTTCCTTTAATATTCTTTTCCTTCCTTTTCTTTCCTTTGTGGAGAGCAATATGGCATCCTTTTCAGACATCACAGGCTGCCTTTTGTACGGGATGATACTTTTTTTTTTGTCAGTGGTAACTTTGTACCTTTGCGTGTACACGCGGCAAAATGAGAGGTGGATCTGAAACGAAAACAATATACCATATTACCATGCACCCATCCACACGTGACCGAAGTGGTGCCCCCAATCATTTCCCCCACCAATAAAACCAGTGTTAAAACGTGAACATGACGCTAAGTTTCCCCAATTTACCCACAAAGGATTCTGTAATTTTCAATTTCACCCCCTCCAGATTAATTTTGCTTCTCTACGGAACCAAGATTCTCCTCGAAAGAAGTGTCTCGGCTTTCTTTCCTCTTCCCCCTTTCCCCTGGCTACCTGGCCTAACCTTATCCGCTCATCCCCAACTAATGCTGTTATTTAACTCATTAATTACAAGTGCTGGGATTATTTTTCAGAAAAAAAAAGAGAGAAGTTAAAAGCACTAAAACTAATATTATAAATTCTCAGGGACGTGCATGTAAATGGTCTCCTTTAATTAACTGTCTTTGTTGTTACACAGTGTATTTGGCACGTGGCCAGTGGCGAGACTGTCGGCAAGCAGGAGAAAGGTGACGATAGAGGGCCCACTATGCAGAGACTCAAAGGTCGTCGGTTGGTTCACAAAAGACACAAGCGTGGGGACCACCAAGACCGTGAGTTACGCTGGTGGGGTCGCTGCCAATTCAAATGCGGCCACTGGAAGTGGGCCCCGTTCCGTGACGAGACAGAGACCGAACCCGATAGACGCCTCGGGATTCGCGTTCAACAGCTCAATCCTCTGGGACCCTGAGCGGTGGGGTCGACCTACCTCTCTGCCAGACACGTCACAGGTCAGCCTCGTGACCTTCTTTATATTTCTCTTATTGTTAATTATTATTATTTTTTTGCATTCATTCCTCCAACGGACTTCCTTTTATAGTTCTATTTCTCTTAATTATTTTGTAGATAGAACGATAATAATTAAGAAATTATCTATACAAGTAGCTCCAAGGGGAATAAATATCTGGCGTAATTGTGTTTATTAAATTATCGTGCAAATAATAATCTCTTACTCCTGTTAGAAATTTTTAGCCCATGGCATTTTATACCTGTAGTCCTTATTGATTGATGGCCATTATTACTTTACTAAAAATAAACATATGCGCATTAGACCTTCTATTTGACTCCGACTCATACTTTTGCTTTTGTCAATGACAACTCCGTACTTATTATTTTTCTATATATTACTGAAAAACTAATAGACCTAGTTTTAATTAATGTCACATAGCTTTAATTAATGTCACGTCTTAATCTGACCTGACCACACTGTTAAACTGGACTTCTTCAAAGGTCTAGATTGTGAAATTGCTCCTCAAACTGGGTCTCCTGGTTTGTTAAATTATAATTTTATAACTGAAACTAGTTAAATTATTTTAGTTAGGCGACTTCGACTTATTATATGGTCCACTTGAATGATAGCTCTAATTCGTTTTCTGAAATTTACAAACTCAAAACTCAAAAGGGTGTGTACACTCCAGTCATGTTTGATGAGATTTTTTCTTATTAAAAAGTTTGAAAATTTGGAGCTCTTATTATATATTCACCCAACCGTTTTCTTCAAACAGTAATCAGGAATTCAGAAATTGAAAAGTACCAAGCTACATTTTATAAACTATTCTTTCTGGTACTTATAGCTAGTATAGAGGTCTGAGCATAAATATCATTACATTCCTTGACACTCCAAACTATATTGGGAGATAATGTAGATAACTGCTGATCATATCATGAAATTTGTTTTTCTGAGTACCAACAGAGATGATTACTTGTCATGTTTGTCACACAATAGATCTGTGAGGTAACAGAGTATACTAGTAAAAGGGTAGGTTGCAGCAGTCTCAGTTCTCCCCCTTTTCTCCTTTCTATTTGTTTCATTTCCTCAAATTCTGACACTTCCAAATTTTCTTCTCTTCTATTGTTTGCATAAGTAAGAAAAAAAATAAATGAAAACAAAGATAGTAGAGCAATTAATTAATTTATAGCGCTACCTTACATGAAGTTTATATTAACGAACATATGTTAGATGCTTCGAGCTTACTCAATTATTATTTGGTGTTTTTGCGTACTCTGAACTTCATTTTAAAAAGAATCACTCATCTCCTATCTCTGTTCTTGGATGAAAGTAAATTTTGCTCAATTTTAAAAAAGAGAAGAACTAAACTGTACAAATACTGTTTTACATTGAAAAAAATTATACAATTTGGGGACTTAGAATAGGAAAAGTACCACCGGACCATTGTTTACTTTAATTAAAGGATAAAGAGTACATAATCTGAAAGAAAGACCAGAGAATATTTTTACATTTCTTCTTTTTTTTCAAATTAATAATTGGGAACATTTACTTCAAAAGTTTAAACACAATAATTGACTTCATTAAATTTTATGCACCGAAACAACAGTCTTAACATCATTCTTAGCTGTTCCAGCTTGACATCCTACCAAACTATAAATTTTGCATTGGGACCCATTTATTTTTTGGGGACCTCCTACTGTTTGGCAATTTAAAGTGGTTGGTTTGTAGAGAAGTTTGTTCCAATAAACTTTGTGCTTTCTTAGATCCTAATCGATCTCTTCAACTAATGGTGTTGCTTTTTAGCTTTCAAGTTTTGATAGGTTACCAATAGCTACTAATCTTGTGTACCTTATTTTTATCTAGTTATAGAGAATCAATTGCTTTGAATTACTTGTTTTAAGAAATATATCTATGGTTCTAGCTCTAGTTAGACTAGTAGTTTGTCGCCTCGTTTGGTGTCATGTAAACATCAATTATTGATTCCCCAGCTTGCACACCTCTTTCCTTTGTTTTGTTTTTTTCCAATAGTTTCTGGACCGCTGCCACCTCATTTACAAGTAGCTCTTTCACCAATCTACGGTGACAGAATATTTAACTGAGAAACAATTGCATTTATTGATTACTAGTTCTAGAATAGAATCAGAAATTGGCATGAATAGGCACTGAGTTTTGATTGGTGATGGCAAAATTTCAGGATTCAATAAAGTTTGTACAGGAGGTGGTCCTAGAAGATGGGGCGAAATTAAAAGGTGTACCTTCTGACTGTTCTCAGATCATGTTATGGCATCTCCACACACCGAGGCCCACACAGCAACAGTTAACACAAAATCAAAGGAGATAGGAGGAGGCTCATGGATAATAAGACTCGTGTTTCAGGTTCACCACCGACACCAATAGGGGCAGATTTAAGAACGGAGCACAAAATGAGGGGGTCTAATGTAAATTTGGAGGCAAAAAAAAATGGTGAAAAAGTTGGTTACTTTGTTTTCGATTTTGTTCTTTTTTTTTTTTTACTTTTTTCTGGGGAGAAAGCAGCAAGTTCACCCCAGCAATAGTATTTATTAATTTTTTTTTTACTTTCGTATTCTTTAACTTGTCTTTAATTTTTTTTTCCTATAAAAATATAAATCTGAGGGGCCCTGTTTAATGGCCTGTTGTTCAAGTGGCAATTAAATAAATACGTAGATAATGAGAAACAAAACAAGGGAATGGCTCCTACCACTAATTTCCGATACTGTGCATTCTTTTATTAATTAATTTCTTTGAAGTGCTTTGGCATTTATGATATTTTAACGGTAACTGAGCTTGCATATTTGACAGATTTTAATATTAGATCATGAACAGTTGAGATGTGCATTGATCTGGCCTGTTGCTCCGCAGAGCATGTTCTGGTTGCCAGAAATTAATTATTGGAAATTTAGAATCGTGTCCCCAAAAAAATTTCTCTGTCTGGTAATAAATTTTGGAAAAAGTAAAATAGAAAAAAAATCATATAACCATAGGAATGAGAAACTTTGATCCAAACAGACTACTTTTTTTTTCCCTTGTTTTACCATTTGTCAAGAAAATTTGAGTTTATTGACTAGAAATTAAGTGCATCTGACCGGATTAGACATCACAAATCTCATATTACTCGAAGTCACAACACCTCAAGAACCACACCAGTTTTATTTAAACACAACTTAAATTTTATTTTTTTATTTTTTGACAATAAGCGGTCAAGGAGACCATCTATTTCATTTTCTGAAACAAGCAGTGTGTACAACAATTATAACTTGCAATAAAAATAAACCCACACCGCTGTTTTTTTTTTCCCAAACTCATGGAAACATAACATCACACACAATTGAATTTAGCTACAATAAAAGCTAGATACTTCAATGGAAACACATTGGAATAGTAAAAATGAAAATTTTTGGATGTCAAGTTCCATTTGATTTGTCCCAACCTCCATCTCACTTAGTTTTGTCCTTGTTGAACTATGGAGGTAACACAACTTTGTTATGAGAGGTGAGACCAAGTATTACTATTACTTACTGGTAGTATATTGCCATCAGCTAGTGAAACATTATAAAAAGAAAATCACGTGGACTCAACATTATCTGCCACAACAGTAGAAGAGAAAAAAAAAAGAATTTAATCTATAAAAACAACTAGGGAATAAAAAACAGCACGGCGTGTCAGGGCACGGCACGGCACGGCACGACACGTGTCGGAGGCGACACGGCACGGTACGACGTGTCAACGCGTGCCGTGTTATGCGTGTCGCGTGTCGTGCCGTGTCAGGGTTTTTTTACTGTAGACACGGCACGGCACGCACGGATAAGGGAGGCGACACGGCACGGGACACGTATAGGCACGGCACGGGGACACGCGTAAGCACGGATAGGCACGGGATAGGCACGGTTAGCACGGGTAGGCACGGGTAGGCACGTTTAGCACAGATAAGCATAGTATGCACGGATTGTGGACCGTTGGATGTTGATCGGACGGTTGATTTTGTAATTTTTTTGGAGGGATTTTGAAAAGCGATTAAAAAATAGGTTAATATGATATATATCCCCCAATTTGTGTACCCCATCGTATCTCATCTCTTTAACAATGTTAAACACCTCTTAAATAATGTACCCCAATAAACACATTTTAATTTAAAATTCAAATTTAAAATAAGAAAATGACCAAAATACCCTCATTGAATTTTGTAAATATTTTTTTCAAATTTTTCAAAAATAATTTTCGGATTTTTTAAAAAAAATTCGGATTTTCTAATTTTTTTGGCAATTTTTACAAAAATATTATTTTTTTTTCAATTATTTGTTTATTTTTTTAGCAGCAAAGAAATTTAAAATTTTGATTTTTTATATTTTTTAAGATTTTTCCGATTTTTTTTCAATTTTTTTCGATTTTTTTTTTGAAATTTTTTCCCACCAAACACGTTTAGTACGGTTAAGGCACGTGTAGCACGGCATGTCAACTCGACATGGCACAGCACGGTTAAGGCACGTCACGTTTAGCACGGCACGTGTAGCACGCCGTGCCTTATCCGTGCTGTGCCTTAATCGTGCCGTGCCGCCCTCTCCCCATTTTTGGCACGGCACGGCACGGCACGGCACGGCACGCACGCCAAAAAAGAATTTCCACCTTCCGTACCGTGCCGCGGCACGCCGTGTTTTGACACGGCACGCACGGTTTGAGAACCCTAAGAACAACAATAATGAATTGAGATATATAGGATAGGAGCAGATATGTTGACAGTCTGGTTCTAAGAGAAATCAAAGAGTTACCTTAGGTCAGGAACAAACCAAGTAGAAGAAAGAAAAGGGTACCTAATAAAGCTCTCTATCTTGCCATCCTCAATGTCATATATATCTGCAAGGAGTGCAACCTAAATATAAGAAATAGATGTAATGGCCTTTACATCCCGAAAAAGATCTACAATTCATGGAGAATCCTTTCTTTAATTCGTACTAGTCAGTCTCTTCATTCTTTAATTCCTCCTTTTTCTTTAATTCAAGGGGAATTTGTGGCCCACACAAAAAGGTCAGAGGCATGGCCAGCTCAAAATTCTTTGGGCCTTTCAACGAGGAAGAAGATGAAATCTTGCAACTAGAAAGAAGATGACCATGTTGGCAATCACTACCAATATCTCAAGAAAGAAAGAAGATGAGCATACCTACCTAGAGAAAAACAACTCAAAAACATAATATATTGGTGCTGATTTTCAATTTGTAGGGTTTCATGGTCTCAACCCGAAAAAGGAGTAACTAAATTATACCATTCTTTACTTTCTTTATAAAAATGCATATAAAGAGTATACCCACCATTTTTTTTTTTCAAGGTCCTTGAGGTGTAGAATAGAGGGGGCACTTTGGTAGAAAATTGAATAGAATCCATACTATGAGAAGGTTGTAACGGATGTACATCGACTGTTTTATTATTTCTTAAGACTAGCATAGAACCCGTCCGAGGCATAGGATTGTTATGATTAGAACAATTTTGTAGAATAAATATCATAGCACTTTTACTTCAAAATATTTAATCATCCAAAAGTTCTATTTAAAAAAATGGTTTCGTAATTAATTATGAAAATAAACTGCAAACCTAACATAGTGATAATAAATATTGCCTCTGTATGGAAAAACGTATATATAAATTCTCTAAAACATATTTGAAAATAAATAAATACCGGGCCCTTATTTAAAAAATAGTAATATTTGTACTAAACCTACCAAATTTAGAAAACATTCATATATAATCTTACAAATATAAAAACGAAAATTGATAAATTTAAAAGTATACGTGTAATTTCGGACAAAATACAAATGATTATGCAGTTGTAAAAAACATATAAAGAAATACGGAACAGTTTTAGAAAATATGAAGAGCTACAATTGAATTTACAATAGACAAAACTCGTTGTCAAAAAAGTTTTTAGGGGTCTCCTCTAATTTGATCTTGAGAGACCTTAGTTTCACTATTTCATATCAAGCAAAGCACCAGAAAAGACGGAAAACTTGAGTTACTTATTCAAATTGAAACACATCCATGTATGTATGACCTAGGTAAACTGCATGTCTTTGCTGTTGCTGCTATGACAGAAAACAAACAAAAAAATCAAACGAAATATCAACAAACCAAAAAGATCACATAGGCAATTAATTCTTTTAGTTGAAATATAGTCTCTATGATGTTAGGATCTGCTAAAAAACCGACAAAAATCATACTCAATTTGACATGCATGGTGCTAAAACATATGGTTCCATCTAGCTACAAATCGCTTGTAAAAATATTGTTCACATAATTCGAAATTTAATTAGAAACTAATAAAGCTGAAATCACTCTTGTAAAAATGTTTTTGAAAAAAAAAGTAAAAGTTGACTTAATTAGGAATAAAACAAAAAAAAAGAATAGATTTCACTGGCTAAGAACTTTAGGAACTTTATTTCTTATTCACTTTTATGAAGTGACAATTATGAAGAGAATAAATCATTTTATTTTTCTCCCATACAAAAAAAAATTAGAAAATAAGAAAAGCCAAATCCGTTGGTGTGGGATAGAAAAGGAAACAAAATGAATGACATAATTATATCTTCGATAAAAAATTAACAATCTTTTTGGCTAGATGAGGAGCCCCGTAGGAGGATTTTGACCATCCTTTTTCTCTGTTTCTTTAAAAAAATTCAAGAATTATCTTATGCAATAATGAAAATAAGAAAGATTAGTAATAGTAAAAGATGAGAAAAAGATGAGAAAAATTAGTAACAGAATTATCTCTTTAAAGTTAATGTTCCCTTGGAGCACGGTTGCAGTCTTAATTGATTTAAAGCTCCAGTTATAACATCTGAGCTGGTCAGATGCAGTTAATTTCTAGTCAATAGACTCAAATTTTCTTTACAAATGATAAAAAAAAGGAGGAAAAAAAATAGTCTGTTTGGATCAAAAGTTTCTATTCCTATGGTCACATGATTTTTTATTCTATTTTTACTTCTTTTCCAAAATTTATTACCATACAAAGAAATTGTTTGGGGGACACAATTCTAAATTTTCATTTCCAATAATTTATTTCTAGAAACCAGAACATGTTTTACAGAGCAACAGACCATATCAATGCACATCCCAACTGTTCATGATCTAATATTAATGTCTGTCAAATATGCAAGCTCAGTTACCGTTAAAACATCAGAAAAATACTATAGAAATTCTTATAACATTAAATAGAAAAATAAAATTTTAAACAACACAGTAAATGGTGACATATTTTTACTAAAATAATCATAACTTTCTATTGAAAAGTCCAATGGACTTAAAACTTTGACCATTGAAAATTAGATTTCAAGAGCTGTAAATCCATAGTTCATTCACCTAAAACAAATTATATTTGGTCTTCCAAATTTTCTTATTAATCAGTCTCAAATTCTATCCACTGTGGAATCCTTCCTACTTCTCAATAAACCTAACTTTAATTAAGTTTATATTTTCAACATAGTAATTCATTTAATCTGAATAACAAAATTCGTACCGATTATGGAATCTATTATGATATATATATATATATATCAACTCTTTTTTTATTTATTCATAAAACTAAGTTTTGTGTTAACATTCATCATTAAGTGCATAGTTTGGTTATTTGACGGTTTCATTTTCTGTTGTATAGTTGGGACATCTTTATATTGTTGTTGGTTCCCTATACTTTTCAATGATCTTGTTTCAGCTGTACCACTGTATATATCCATATAATTCATTTACGTACTGACAAATAGCCTTGTTTCTGTTTAACTTGTATTTTATTTATAATTTCAAGAACACAATCGAGACCTGTTTTCATTTCTATACATACTTCTGATAATAGCCTCAGCTCTCACTTCATTCCAGAGACACTGACAAATCAACATTTTTAGGGAAATCAATAATGTATCTAAATCGGCACCAGACCGAGGAATGGAAGGGGTAGATGCAGGTTTGTCTTTGTATAGTTACTGATACATCACTAGACAAGTCTAGTCTAGTACATCATTAGCTCGGCTTTATCAATTATCATGACTGACCTCAATTTAAACTGACACAACAAGGACAGTATGGTGCCTCAACTGATTATCAGTTGTATCTGGTATGATAGTTCTATTCTAATTCTTCCTTAGTACTTTACTGGTATGTCAAGTTCTTTTATGCACTTTTGTTCATTAAATATTAATATTAAGTGGCTCGTGTACCTCTTAAAAGTTGATCTGAGATGCACTTGTCCTAATTTTTTAACTGATGCTATGGTTATCTTTGCATGAGATTATCCAATTGGTTCTATATGAAAGCGGAGTTGGTTTATATTCAACACCAAAGGAATAACTATTGAAAGAGATGCATGGACCACGAAGATTTGGAAGAGATAACAGTTAGTGTTATGAATGTTTGAATATTTTATATTTCAGTCAAAGAAATGATTGTATTAGAATATTTCTTTTGTCAATTAAACTACTAATTGTATGTAAAACAATTGAGAGATATTTAATTCAATTTTGAGTTTTAATGTTGTTTATATTCAATTATAATTGAAATGTAATACATATTAATCCGAATTTTCAGAAGCTCATAAACTTGCTGGGGGGTTACAACATTAAGCGCTGTAATAATTAAATAAACATGATGATTGAAATGGAACGGACATGAATTCGTTGAGAATACTTTCTTTTTAGAAAAAAAAGACCAAGTAATGCAGAAGGACCTGGCCATCCTTTTGTTTAGAATTTATATTTCCGTAGG
Organism: x Bolboschoenoplectus mariqueter; assembly: GCA_037678475.1. Classification (NCBI taxonomy): domain Eukaryota; kingdom Viridiplantae; phylum Streptophyta; class Magnoliopsida; order Poales; family Cyperaceae; genus x Bolboschoenoplectus; species x Bolboschoenoplectus mariqueter. Next base: position 394,033 of record CM075236.1, on the reverse strand, counting down.
TTTATACATTAAATTTTAAGATTGAGAGGTATGTTATGGTTGGGTTGTGGAACTTTTTGGTTGACATTAGGAGCAATTGAGAATTGAAAGTTTTGTTTATATATATATATATAAGGGCTCTTTTTGTTCTGATATTTATTTCTTTTTTAAATATTTTTTTCAAATGCATTTTGAGAATTGAAAGTTAAACATAGGATTTTAAATGTTTTTGTTGATTGTTAAGGTTAATATTAGTCAGGTCCTCTAGATATCTCAATACCATTAGCAAAATAAAGAATACTGGAAGATTACACCTGATTTTAGGATAGAGAATGAATGATTAAGAAGAAGAACAAAAACAACTAACCAAAGATTGTGCGGAATTGCAGCTTAAATAGCAAACTCACCTCTCTATTTTCAGTCCGTTTTCTTTTATTTAGCAATAAAAACAATTAATCCAGCTATTTTTGTGAACTAGAGGTGCTAAATAGCTGCAATGGTACAACCACTCTTGAAGGAGAGAAAAAAGAAAAAAGCTTGAAACATTCTTGTTTTCTTGGAAAGAAGAAATAATGTGCGACGAAAGGGATTGGTCGGATCTTTCCATGGATCTCATCAATCTCATCTCCAAAAAAGCTTCCCAAACTCTCCAATTTTGTTTGTTTCCGTGTTGTTTGCAAAACATGGTTCTCCTCCGCCCCTCTCTCCGATCATCCCCCAAAATATCCCTGGCTCATCGGGCACCCACTAGGCTACTATCCCATAAATACATTACTCCATGAACTCTGTTTCTATTCTTTATTTTCCGGTGAAAGCGGTACTATATTAAAAAAAGTACAAACCCATCGTAGATCGAGAATGAACTTCTCGGGACCAAGTCATGGTTGTCTTTTGCTAAGCGACCCGTTGATATACCCACACACTTGTATGTTACTCAATCCACTCACCAACAAAGAGACCCACTTGCCTCGCCTACCTTTTCGAAGAGCTTGTCCAGTTTGGGCAGGCACCGATAATCCAATTCATGATCGGGATGTCATTGTTGTTCATGAGGATAAAACACTGAGGGAGAGTTCATGGGCATTCTACAATCGAACTAACGAGGAATGGATTGTATCTGAAAGAGAAAGGGTACCCACCTTCTCTATCTCGTTGTTATTCGAAAAGGGAGGTTATTTTCGTCAACGAGAGGTTACGCTACAGACGTCGTCGATGTTTTCACAAGAAAGAAATTGTACATGATAACACCTCCTAAAGATGAGCTACTGCCATCAGTGCCGCTTCCTCCTATGAGGTACTTAGTTGAGTCCGTCGGAGAGATTTTGAGAGTCTCCATGAAATTCGAGAGCTTGGCGAGCATTGAGAAAACCGCCTTTTGTATTTATAAACTTGCACTTGATCATGAAAGAAATAATAGCCTCCTTTTCTGGGTTAAGGTAAGTGATATTGGTGACCAGATGTTGTTTCTGGATGCACAGAATGGATTCTCCATGAATGCTACATCCTTTCATGGATGTAAAGGCAATTGCATCTATTTCTTACATTTGCATTGCACACCTTGTAGATATAACATTGAGGATGGCAAGACAGAGAGATTTATTAAGTGCCCTTTTCAATCTTCTACTTGGTTTGTTCCTGACCTAAGAGTAAGATAATGGATACCTCTTTTTTCTCTTGGAACCTATATATCCCAATTCATTATTATAGTTCTTATAGATTAATTAATTTTTTTTCTTTTTGGGACCTTGATAACATTGCTTCTGGTTTGTTGGGCTAAAAAATGTAGGAGTTAGATTTGGGCTTGATATAGACTGGGCTCTGAACCTCAGCTGGTTAATTGATTAAAAATAAGTTTTTGAATTATTTTTAATGATTTTTGAAACAATATCCTAAAAATAATAAAAAATATCAATATTTTGAATGTCAAAAAAAATATCATTTTTAAAAAATCATTAAAAATAGTTCAAAAACTCTAAAAATGGTAAATTTTGGTATTTTATAAGATTTTAATATGAAAAAATTACTGAGCTACTTAGATCGATGTTTCGGACACGAAATTTTGAAATTTAACTCGTAAGCGTTTCGGATCGAAATGCTTATAGAAGCACCCTGGCCAAACTCTATATAATAAAAATTCCCATTTTTACCCCAGCTTATGCTAATCATAGATTGACAAGAAAATCATCCAGCAGGATTACCAGCCATGCATTTTCACAACAAATTAATTAAATATGGATTAATTCAAACCTAATCCAATAACCTAATCCAACACCACGATGCATAAAGCACCTAGCTCACCTATCAATTATCATTGTCTTAAAGAAATGTGAAGAAAGAGACTTTAATCAAGTGCATGTCCAGCAATTATTATAAGTTCCTTTAATTATTTGAAATTTGTTGTTCCATAATTGTCTAGCTAATTTGGTATTCGTGTGTGTGTGTGTGTGTGTGTGTGTGTGTGTCGATTTTATAAGGCACTTAGCTGTCTCTGGTATTTAAGTCCAAGCATTGGTTAGCCTGTCTATATTACCTCTTGTATGAGATAAGAGATGAAGAATACTAATTTATTTTATTGATAGATCTTTTGTGCCCCATACTATACAGACCTCCATACCACATGTTAGACTAATAAAGGATAGGAGAAAAACACAGAGAAGAAAATGAAAGAAAGAAAAAGAAGAGCGTTTAAAAAAATTATTATTTTTTTTGCCTCAACTTTCTAAATCATTAATATTAAAAACTTTTAAATTCAAATAACAGAGCAAAACGTTTGATAGGATTTACATTATGTTTTTCTGCATATACGTAAAAAAGTTACGATGTTTCGACATGAATATCTTAATTTTACGCATGTGTTGAAAAAAAATGATACAAATCATCTCTGAAGAATTTATTTTAATATTTAGCTTATAAATTGGATTATTAATTTTTTTAAAAATAAACATATAGTGAAAGCATCAATAAACATATAATTTCTTCATTAGAGTGGTAGTACCTTTCGTCTTTTTTTTTTAAATTAAAGTGGTCATTGTTGATGATAAAGATTAGCATTAATTAATTATTTTCTGAAATCTATAATAAGGCGCTTTATGCCTAGACTCGGTATACAAATCTTGCTTGAAACAAATGAGCCAGTACAAAGGATTTATTCACGGCAGTCCCTGAAAACACAACAAATTAATTAAATCAAAATCAATGCGTTAGAGAATAGAGAGACTTGAAGTTTTCTTTTTTAAAAGTTTGTTTAGTTAATTCGAAAGCTACTGATCAGTACCACAACATGCATTCTTTTATCACAAAAAAGTGTATTTTTAAATGCATCACACTACGACTTTTACCAGACTAATAAAAGTGTGCATTTGCTACAGTACTGTTTGTGTTGCAGTTGTGTCAGTGTTTGATTGGATAAATTTTATTATGAGATCAAATTTAATCAGAACCGTTGTATTTTATGATAATGCAAAAAAGGAGGTATTATTTTGTGACTCCATTTTGTTAACTAAATTTAATTTATGTGCTTAATTACTAATAATTTTTTTTATTCTAGTACAAATTAAGTTCATTTTATTGGTTTGAAATTTAAATTAGGTACCAATCCTTTGTCAAATAATCAATAAAAAAATAAATAAAACCCCCATTTTTAATTTTTCAAAAATGAAAAATTAAAATTTTCAAAAATACTAGAGCTAAACTATACTGTTTAATTTAAAGGATTTTTGGGTAAATCATAGTAGGTTTAAATCTCCGGTATAAATAAAAATTGAGTTCAAATCTGTTTACAACTTGAGCAAACCAGGGAAAAATTATCTTCTACATACAAATTTTCTGACAATATTTTTCCAAAAAATTGAAAAGAAAATTAGATTGAGATCAAACTCGTCACGTGACATTTTCGGTTAACCACCTGACCAGACTTCTGGATTGAATGTGCTCACGTGTCCAGTGACCGTTCAACCAAAACTACCCGTAGCATACAAACTTTGTGGCGACTACTGAGGGGCAAATGGTGTGGCATTTCACTGACAACAAGATTAGCAAAATTTTGTTGTTTTGTTTACTTGTTTGGACTCTATTGAATTTCTCACCCGCTTTGATTTGGATTTAGTTTCTTGTTTTTCAAAAATGTAAAATCTTGTCCAGTTTTAGTCTAGTTTTCTAAACTGTGTTCTGAACAAATTTGACACATTACAATATTGTAATCATAACTTTTTCATAATAGCTTCAATTAAGATGATCTAAAATTTTGTAGAAAGCTTAGAAGATGCTCTACAATTCCATATTTTGTGTTTTCTCAGAATCAAAAGGAATCAAGGTCAAAATGGTATACTAAATAGACATGATCTGTATGGAGACATATATCATCGATTTATTAGGTGTGAGTTATGTTTAGGTGTTATTAGTGTCAGAAAGGGAGTTAGTATACTGATGCTTTTGTGTTGTATTGTGTGGCTCTCTAAGAGGTGATTAAATGAATTTTGAGAATAATAATAATAGTTAAGAGTTATATTTAGATAATTTTTGGAAATATGTAAGACTATAAAAGAAGTTAAATTTTATTTTGTAATGACAGTTGATTATTATTATGAATTTTCATGTTGAGTTGAGTTTATCTCATCATTTTCCTCTGTTAAAATAAGTTTTTTCCTTATCTAGAGTGAATTCTTAGTTGAACTTATTTTATTCTTGAATAACTCTGTCTCGAACGGCGTCACAATTGTTAGTGCAATTCCATTTCTTTAATTTTTCAATTTCATTGATATTACAAGGACCATCTAAACTTGAATAAAGCCATTATAAGCATAAGTTGACTAAAATAATTTGTAAATATAACTCATGAGTGGAGAACTAAGATCTAGTGATAAATACAATGATTTTCGTATGAAAGATCATAGATTCGAAAACTCAAATGGAGTACTTTGCAATTCCATTTCTTTAATTTTTCAATTTCATTGATATTGCAGGACCGTCTAAACTTGAATAAAGCCATTATTTACATATTAGATTTATCATTTCTTAGTTCAATTCATAAAATCAAGCTGGCAAAGATGATAAAAGTTAGCACATTAAAATGGTTTCCCAAACCTTCATATATATTTTTTTACCGTTGGATCATATACTAAATGATTTCAAAACTTGCCAAATTTTGTTATGTAACCCCCCCCCCCCCCCCCAAAAAAAAAAAAAAAAACCCAAATGAAATATATTGGTTTACAAGTTCGATTCCGATATAACTTAAAAGCTAAGTTCGTGAATTATACTTTGATGAGCTAACTTATACTGATTTTACTATTTGAACATGTGCAATTCTAAATGAAATAAACATTTGAAAGCAGTGCTTTTTGTCACCGGGTCCGGGTGTAGATATATTGTTCTTTGACTTTCCAAATTTTATCATTTTGCTGGTCCCAATGGTACCAATACATGGAGCTACCTTTCCAAAATTATCAATCATGTATTTCACATTATTAAAAATTCAGCACTTATATCTAAGTTTATAACCATCAGTATACATTTATTCAGTATCAAACCGAACAAAATTGGGACGAACTACGGAGCTAAGAAGCATTTCCCTTCACCACCTTATGTGTTTAGTTTTTTTAATTCAAATCAAATCATATCATATCAAGGACCACCTACAATGCAACATGGAAAAAAGAAATAGGAAAAAGAAATTAAGTTAACAGAGAATGCCAACTGGATATATATGGATTATGGAAGGAATCAGTCTCTCACCACCACCATCCCTGACTTCTAAAACCATGATTTGTATACAATTCTTTTTTTTTTTTATAATCTGGTAAGCTAATATCCAAATTTTGGCAGATTAGATATTTATTTTTTTGCACTGAATGTGTCAAACTGTCAATAATGCAGAAAGGCATTTTCTTGCTCTTGAAGACTGTCAGTTTAGCTGTCTAGCTTCATTCTCTCAAATTAATGGCATGGATTGTCTGTGGCTAAACAATATAGCTGTTAATGTGCCGAGTCGTCCAGCTCATACACTATATAAGTATATAGCCCATAGACTTTTAATTATAGTGAAGGCATTTATTTTCTCTTTAGTTATTATGATGTTTACATTGTAGATTACTAGTTAATTATATATAGTGAAGTGTTATTACAATAGTTACCATGAGAAATCATTTATGTATTAATTTGATCACCTACATGGACTAATCTCTCTCCCTTTTGATTTTTTTTTCTAATTTGTTTGTTTCATATTAATAAGATTTTATATGCCTTGTTCTTTTGTACTTTATCGTAGAGTAAGTAGTAAATAAAATACTGATGAATTATAGCGATTAGATTTATGAATAACAATTAGTCAAGTAGGATTGACTTGTGCTAGTGTTAACTACTGAGGTTTATCCGTCAATTTCCCTGATTACTAATCCTTATCAATAGATTTGAAAATTGAGATTTAACATGTCTAAATATCTTCTCGATCATGTTATATCCAACCTTAAATACTTTAAATTATTTTAAATCAACAAATTATCTCATGATCATAACATTTGTTAATAATTTAAATTATTTTTTAATCGCATGCTATTTTTTATTGAATTTCATATTCAGTTTAAATTTAACACTTGCATGCCTATATGATCATAGGGTGAAGGGATTTTCATCTAAATTTTATTTAAAAATTAACAAGTAAAACCAAAATATGTCATATACTACAAACAAATATCATCATAGGGTCCATAATTTTTTTTGTAGTAATTAAGAAAGTTGACTTCACTAAAAACTAATTGTAAGTTATTTGAGATAGATCAATTTTTATTGGGAACTATTTAAAGAAATAAGGCTGATTATGTACCTCTAAATCTGTTCCCATTTTAGTAATGGCAGATGTGAAACAACACGAAAGGTCATAAACATCACACACATAAGATCTCAGCAGCTTTTCAAAGCCGACACCGCTAACTGTGCTCTAATTTACGGTGCTGCTTAATCAGAGCAGCCAAACTGGTTTAGTATATTTTTTTTTGCTTTACGGTGTTGCATTTAATATGTACACCGCAACTCAATGATGGATAAATGATACAGCTCGCCCATACCAATGCTGAATAGTCATTTAGCAATAATAATAGTTAGTTATATGGAAAACTAAAACAGCACCCAAACGACTCAATTATTAACCTATATATATTATATTGCACATAACGTTGTACATTTAATTTTGGTAAAATAGGCATTGGTTGCATATTTGTATGTCCATATAGTTTATCTTTCTATTTTTCATGATTTTGTTTTAAGGAAATTGAAAAGTTGAAGCCTTTTTTTAGTCCAATTAAAATCACTTGACTTGTTTCAAATCAACGTCTCTTAGAAAAAGGACGAGCTCTATCATCAATTGTATTGAAAGTTTAATTTTTTTAAATATATTTTATAGAAATCCTAATTATTCGGGGAAATATTATGTAAATCATGAGAAACACATTGATGTTTTAACTTATTTTGTGCATTAGTCAAACTTCTTTTTTTTTAATTTAGCTCATACATCAGTTGTCCAGAAATATATAAATGGACTATACATTAAAATATCATGTAAAAAGATGAAATTCGTCAATTTTCAAACTATTTGACTCTTAAGTTTAGTACTCCAAAATCCAAATATGTTATAATTATCATATCATTTTGAAAATATAAGCAAAATTGTCGTTATTGAATATTGACGATTTGACAAAGTGATTTAAAAAATCTAGTTGCGTAGCCCGGAGTGGCGTAAACGGGAGATGAGAAGCAGTTCCCAAGGACCGTATTACCCTTTGTAAAAGTCTCAGTCTTTTCTGTTTTCACCACCAGTGAAGCAAAGACAGAGAGAGAGAGAGAGAGAGAGAGAGATTCTCTTTCCTTTGTTTCTCTTCTGGTTTGAGCTGTCGGAATCCCTCCCTCCCTCCCTCCCTCTATTGTGTCTCTGTTGTTCTTATTGCGAGAGAGAGAGAGAGAGAGAGAGAGAGAGAGAGAGAGAGAGGGAGAGAGGGAGGGAGGGAGGAAGAGGAGATTATTCAAATTGTACGTTGTCAGATCAATTGAAAGGCGAAGGTAATTTTATTTTCCTCTTTGTCTTTTTTTGGGCTAACTCTCAGTATTTTGGTCCAAGTGCTGTGTACCTACTCCCCCACCTCTCTTCTTTTTGTTTTCTAGTACATGATTTTTATGGATTTTGATGAAAGTTCGAACTATTATTTTGAGGCTGATTTGTGTTTAAGGTTTTTTTTTTTTCAAATTTTCTCTAAAAGTCTTTTCTTCTTCTGAAAAGATCTATAGATCAGTGAACCCCAGATCTGATTGGCCTGATTATTGTAGATTTATAAATCTTCCTATTTGTCAATTGGATCTTGTACCAGTGAAATTCCGGTAGGAGGAAACAAAAAGAAGAAGAGAAAAAGGTGAAGAAAATGGGAAAGAAAGGGAAATGGTTTGGCGCAGTGAAGAAGGTCTTCAGCCCTGAATCAAAGGTACATTCGTTGCCTTTCAATCAATCGTTCTTCATTAATCAAACAGTAATGACAATTGACTTAGATCGGACTTGGATCTTCTCCTTTCCAATTTCCAGAAATCAAAGAAGAAATCGCAAGTGCCGACTCAACCAGAGTCAGATCCAAGCCCTTCTACTCCATTGGAGAGCACCATAGTTAACACAGTCGCTACATCTACACCTGTGCATCAAATTGAAGAGATTAAAGTGACAGAGAATGAAATTGAAGAAGGGGAGAATGTGGTTTCAGCGGGGCCCTCAGTCCCATCAGCCACGGCTCCAGCAGCAACCCATGTTGTGAAGGCAATGCCGGTCCAGCCAGCGAAATTTGCAGGCAAGTCCAGAGAAGAGATTGCGGCAATTAAAATCCAGACTGCTTTTCGTGGATACATGGTAATCTAATTTACTCCATTAATAATTTTACTTTATTTTGCATTTTTTTTCCATAGTAACTGTATTGTGTGAAGAATTTTCCACGTCGAGCAGTTCAGTGATAGATCTGATTTTTTAATCTCTAAATTTCCTCTTTGTTCTTATTTACAATAGATTAGCAAAGAGAAAATTAAAGGAAATGAATATGACATTTTGTTTTGTTTATTATGCTTAAGATGATCCCAATTTTTGTTGGTATGATTATTGGATGCTTGTTGGAGTTATGATTTTTTGGTTCAATTAATGAACCTAACCTCCTCATTCATTGCTCTAATTATTTGAAGTGAGAAGACCACTCTACTGGATGAGTAAGCAGTCATTAGTTTCCTATTTTCATCAAGCACCGCAAATTATATCCTATAGTGCAGTTTACTTTTTATCTACTATCATTATTTGTAGTATCATCTATTTTATATATTTTTATCTAACACCTAGTGTGCTACTAAGGTTTGAATCCTTGGGATGTTGATGTAACTGAGTCATGATTTATTAGCTATTTGATTGGCTTGTGAATAACGGACATGTGAATTCTTGGTAGTATAAATGGTAGTTTAGTGTATTAATTAGGCTATAAATGAGCTGAACTTGATTGTTTCTGAAAAATGTTTGATTGGACTTCAGACTTTTCTTCAAAGCAAAAAAAAAATATATTATTGAATCGACAGCTTAACTAAGGTCCAAGACTCCAAGCCAAGATAGTTTTAGTTGTATCTAGAGCTTGAAATTTATTCTTTCGAGGTCAATTCAATTAGGTTCTTTTTTCTTAGCAAAAGCATCTTATAGGTAGGAAATAATTGCGTTAGGTGAACAAAAAGCTCCCTGTATTGCCCTTGATATGTTTCTATGAATTTGATGTAAATTGCTTAGTACCTATGTGAAAACTTAATGAAAGAACAACTGAGGTCCAATTTATTTTATTTGAATTTTATCATGGCTTGAAAGGGCTAATTTGAGGCAGGGGCGAATGGCAACACATAACAGAACTTGCCTTATAGATCATGCTTGAATAACAGTTCTGGGTGATCTACAACAAAAAAAAAGTTGGGTTTTAGGCCAAGCGTGATGAAGGTCAGGTGTCATTTTGCAAGTACTGTAAAACATGCGTGTATCTTAGATGTGCCTTACGAATCTACTCTAGGTCCCAAAGCCAAAAAATAACTTAGATGATATATTTAAATAGGCTAGGAGGGCTTTGCGTGCTTTGAGAGGCTTGGTGAGGCTGAAGTCCCTGATAGATGGCAACTCGGTGAAGCGTCAGGCAGCAAGCACACTTCGGTGCATGCAAACACTGGCCCGCGTGCAGTCTCAGATTCGGTCCAGGCGCCTCAGGATGACTGAGGAGAACCAGGCTCTTCAGCGCCAGCTTCTTCTCAAGAAAGAGCTTGAGAGCTTGAGAGTACGATTTCACTCTTTCTTTCTTGATAATATTATTGGATTTTATTTACAAGGTCAATGGATTGACATTACCTGTTCTTTTTCTTCTTTTGATGAAAGATGGGGGAAGAATGGGATGATAGTACCCAGTCGAAGGAACAAATTGAAGCGAGCATTGTAAGCAAGCAAGAGGCTACAATAAGAAGAGAGCGAGCCTTGGCTTATGCTTTCTCTCACCAGGTACTGCACATATTTCTCCGAGATATGTGCTTTTAGTAGGTTAACATATATGGTAGAGGTTAACATATTGTTGTTTTAAAGTGAGCATTTTTTTCTGGACAGATTGTCACATATATTCCAACCAAAATTGTGAACTCCCTCTTTTGCCTGCTTTCTGCTTCTTTTTTTCTTTTGTTGAATTCCAGATGACAAAATGGAACCACAGTATTTGTACCTTTTTTTTTTTTTCGCTACCTGTATTCATATCTTATAATAGTTGTCTGAATGCTACAAAATGTTTGCTTTTAGTGGAAGAACAACTCAAGAACGGCAAACCCAATGTTTATAGACCCCAGCAACCCACAGTGGGGCTGGAGCTGGCTTGAGCGGTGGATGGCCGCCAAGCCATGGGAGAACCGTGGCACTGACAAAGACCCCAAAGACACCAGCTCTGTCAAGAGTAGTGCTACTGCCACCGTTGCTCCAATTCCAGTCCTTGGGGAAGGCGAGATCACCAAATCCTATGCCCGCCGTGAAAGTACCAATAATAACAGCCCGAACAAACCCTCACCTACCACCCCAAAACCCCTGCGTCCTTCTCCTTTGAAGAACAAACCAGGGACGCCTAAGAATGGTCCCAGCCCAGGTACACAAGACGACGATTCAAAGAGTGTGATGAGTGTGCGATCGGAGCTTCCTAGAAGACACAGCTTGGCTGGTTCAGTTGTGATGAGAGATGACGAGAGTTTGCCAGGCTCTCCTACAGTTCCAAGTTACATGGCACCGACCCAGTCAGCCAGAGCAAAGTCCCGTTTCCAAACACCATCTCCTGGAGATGATAAAGTGGAGACACCAGAGAAAGGTAGCTCGACAGGGCCTGTCAAGAAGAGGCTCTCTTTTGCCACTGGTGATAAGAGTAGTGTTCCTTCGTCCCCTATGGTGATGCGAAGGCACTCAGGCCCACCTAAGGTGGAGGTGACGGTGGGCAATGGGAATTAAAATCAATTTAATGCTGCGGGTGAGGTGCAGAGGTGGTGATTGGTATTTGTTCATCTGTTTTATTGTTTATTTCAAGTGGAACATCAATGTGTGATATAGTACAAGTTTGACAGTTATGCTGAGGGTTCGTTCTTTATATCTTTGTTTCTTTCTCTTGTGTTCGATTGGAAAGATCACTTGTCAGTTGTACGTTACAGATTGGCATTACATTCATTTTCTGTATAAGGATATGGGTTTTGTTGTTTCAGTCTGTTTTGTTCCTTTAGTGATGCATGAATCATTCTTAGCTCTTGTTTTCTTTTAATGTTGATGCTTTGACTTGCCAGCGGAAGTTCAAATTAACTTGAATTTTATGCACGTAGCTTTGTATCCCTGGAAGATTTATGTAAGATATTGATATTCAAATTTTCTATAACCAAAAAAGGGTTCTGACTTCTGATTGTGAGTTTGTGAGCCGATCTCATTATAGTTTATTCATGCACTTGAAGCCCAAGAAATGAACGCCAAATAAGGTTCTAAATTTGAAGCTTGAAAGCCGGAACCAGTAAAAAATTAATGGTTTAAACTTATTGTTTAAAGCTCTGGTAGTTTGTTAGGTAAACTTCAAGTATCTTGTTGGCGGTCTCATGTTAGCTGTTGCCCAAACAAAAACAAAAAAAAGGCAGTAAAAGGAGGCCTATTTGGAGTTGCAGCTTGTAAAATGGAAGGTACTCAAAAGATAAAATAGAATGAGGTCTTCGGCAGTTAAGGAAAAACTGCGATCAAGTTCATGAAACAAAATATTGGATAACTAACTCAGAATTGCAAAAAAATAACAATTTCAGGTCATTTGTATATATTAATTGGTTGCTTGAGAAAAGTTTCTAGATGTATATTAAATGCAAAATGCTAATCTCAGAATGGAAACACAAAAGTATATTAGTGCCATTCCTGTTAAGGTCAGGAGTTTACCAGCATGATCTAGAAAATACCACTACATGATACTTAGTTACTTTACAGCATTCCATTTGTGGAGTGCGGGAAAAATAAAAATACTAAAAATTTGAGCAAAAAAAAAAATCATCCAACCCTCTGTTGGATGAACCTTAACTGTCCAATCTCATCTCAGATAGAAATTGAGCAAAAATAAATCAAACAGAAAGAATCGTATTAAGTTAAAAGTCTTCTAAATTATTGTGATGCATTCACAGAAACTGATGCCACGGGGCAGACAGAAGCGAACTTGCAGTATTGACACTTCCATGTCTCATCTTCAGCAACATATTTTGGCTCTTTATTTCCTACCCAAAAATCCAAGCATTGCTTCATCTTTCCCTGGAACCAACTAGCATCATAGGAAAATATATATTCCTCAAGCAACGAGTTGTCTGCTTGTAATTCATACCTGCATACAAGGAAAATTAGAAATTCACATAATATTTCAAGTAAATTGGAAATATGCTGAATTTCATAATTTGAGTGCCAAACGTAATTCACAATTGTAATAAAAAATTAGTGCCTCAAAAGAAGCTCGTCTTTGGATCGTGGGAGTAAACAACAAGTGTTCTTGTAGTACATCAAGACTTCTCCTAATGTCTGCATATATACAAAACTAATCAAGACAAACTATAATAGATTTGCAAAGTTAATTATATTAAGAAATTGGAATAGGTAGTACACGTCCGGTTGTGACAGGTTGGGTCAGGTTCAGGTACACATACTATATTGGTACCATACTGTAATAGTTCGTGCCTAATCCTTATATTTTTGTTGGGTCAGAAACATGTGGTCTCCTGTCCACATGTTTTCATAACAGGCTGGGTCAGGTTCTGACAGGCTGGGTTAGGTTCAGGTACACATACTACGTAGGTACCATACTGGAATAGTTTGTACCCAATCCCTATATTTTTGTTGGGTTAGAAACATGTGGTCTCCTGCCCACTAGTAGTCTTCCAACATATCAGTCAACATACAAGTCTGATTCCCAAAAAATACAAGTCTGAATATAATCCAAATATAAAACTGAAACATCAAAATCTTAATATATAATAGAGTTTTGAACTTTTCATATGTGTAGTAAATCCTTCAGCACAGCTGCAGAGGAATTGAAAGGTGCCATATAGGAATATACATGCTGGTTTTGCATGTCTGGTCACAAATGGGTTATCAAATAAAACTGGCAGTCCCATACAAATCAGCAAGTTGAAAGAAAAGACTACCTCATTTATAGAGTGATCAAAAGAAAGAAATACAGCTGTACAAACTAGAAATTAGTTACCTTAGCTTGGAAACCCATAGAATTCAGATACTCCTTTATCTCGTCGGATAAGACAAACTGAGAATCCAAATTAAAATATCTGAAGAACTCATCAGATGGAAATGTGCTATAAATTAAATCATCCCACAAGTACTTGTAACACATCAACTGAAGCCTGAATCAACAAGAAACAACACATTAGAATCTCTGGTATATATGAATGGTCATAAAGATTCAAGACAAGATTTTTGTGCAAACCTTGCATTTCTCTTCTGTGGCTCTGCTGGCGATGTGGGCTTAGTACGGGTCTTGGTATCAACCAAAATTGGATTTATCGTTTTTTCATTCACCGGAACTCGAATTTCATCAATTACTCCCACCATCCAAATGCCATTAAATAGGCCCACTCTGATATACCAAATAAAAATGTTGATCAGAAATATCTTTTACTTAAGGAAACTATAAAGAGAGTGTCTTTCTTTTTTCTTGTTACGTTTCATAATAAATTCAATGCTTACACTGGAAGCTCCCGAGTTAGGCCTTCGAAAAGGAATTGATTTGCACCAACAATAAAGTTAATGAATTTCATAGCCCATGATTCCTCGGTGGATTTGACTCGAATCTCAACCCTTTCAATTACCTGCACGCAATCAACTCAGCACATTGAAACAAACACTTATTTAGCACAAAATCTGAATCAGCAAGAAGAAGAAGATTAAAGACACACCTCTCTCTCTAGCTGAGCATGACGATCAGACCCCATTTTCATAGCCTTCGTCCTTCTCGGTCTCCCACGGAGCAACACAAACTCCATTTGCTTCTCACACCATTCCTACCATCAAATTCACAAGTCAGCCAAAACCAAAACTCACCAATGGATCTAAATCAAATCGTGGAAAACCAAAAAATGCACACACACACACACACACACAGTGGCAGTGATGTCAGTAACAGTAAGCCCCTTGTTCTTCCTGAACTGTGCAAGGAACGGTTTCCGAGGCAATCTGACACCAGATTCCTCAATGTCAGGTGTATCTGGCGGCGTGGCGCGTGGAATCAAACTGACAGATCGGCACTGGTTGAGCGAAGCGGCGGCGATGAGAGGCCGAGCTGAGGCGAGAGCGGCCTCTAGAAACGCCATTTCCTCCTCGCTGATGATCTCAACTGGGATTTTATTTTTAGCGGCGGATTCCATGCGGGATCTAGCCAACTTGGAAGTGGATCCCCGATTGATCTCTCCTTCTCTATTTCTGTCTCGGTTGGTTCCTCCTCGCGCACGCAACCTCGTTGTGTGGTTGACGAGATCTCGCTTTGTTTGCGAGGCGAATTGGATTGGATTGGATTCGATTGATCGACTCGATCGGGAGGGGAATCGGAGATCAACGGCTCTGGCATTCAAATTTTTTCTCTTTTTCTGGTTTTGTTTTGTTTTTTCAGGTCCGAATTGAGTATTTGACTGACTGAGGAAGAGTCGGGTCTTTTTGTGGGAAAGTTTAACGGATCTTTCTTTGCGAAGCGGATCGGATTGTTTTTCTCTTCTCGTTAATATTCTCCTTGGTTTGCGTATCTTCTCTCATCATTAGTTTTTTTTTTCGAAAATGGTTCATGACGTTGATATTAATTTTATTATTTTTTTATTATGTAATTTATTTTTTACTCAAATATTACTAATTTAAATTATAATTTATTTAAATTGAATAATAAAAGTATTGTATACAAAAATTATATAATAAAGATATTAACATAAATAAAAACTAATTTAATTTGAATAATAAAGTCGATATCGGTGTTGATATTAATGACAGTATTTGCATATCAGCTCATTTTTTTTGCATATTTGAATTTATTTATTTTTAAATTAAATTATCATTAATTTCGATATTTTTTATTTTTAATTTTTTTATAATAATTAAACTTACATCTTTTCATAAAAAATCTAAATCACTTTCGGAGAAAGTTTAAAACTAAGAGATCCGAATTATCATCTGTAGATCATTCCGATCCGAATTCACATTTTATGCGGCGCAACAAAGTTATAGAAATTTTTTTTAATCATTTAATTAATTTGAGATTCGTGTAATGTTAATTTTTCAGAAAAATTTGTTTGAAAAATTTATCTATCCGTACGCTATAAAGCATGTGATGAGGACCTGATCATTCTTTTTTTCTGGCAAATGAATTATTCGATTCGAATCAAACACGTTAGATCATGTTTGTAAGAGAGATATTCTCTTAAAATATATATAATTTGAATGAAATAATTCAGATTCTACATCATAGTTATGCAATATCTAAAACTATAGCGACAAATGGTGGTTCGTTATGTCGTTCAACTAGAAAATTTTATGCATACTTTTTAGAAATTTTGTTGATTTTTCAATGTTTATGCGGCGAATCCCGTGTGCTCCTTTTCAAAGCGGGTCTTGTGTGGCTTCAAGAATGTATTATGTATGCATAGAAAGATCATGTTTCTGTTATTTTATTGTCTTTTTTCATCAAACAACCATGAATACACATTATATCAATAATTCAACATACATATAAAATTCATTGATGCATGTTAAAAGAGTTCTAAATGTAAGGATAATTAATCTCATCTATTTCTCTCATGAGAGATAAGAATTATGTCTGTATTTTATGTTTGGAGAGGATATAAAGTGGAATAATAATATGATATATCTTATCTTATCATAAATGTGATGATAAGAGTTATTTTTTTTATTTTTATACTTTATCATACAATCAAACGTAATATAACTATATATTTATTTATTTTTCTTAAAAAAAGACTGCTTAGGCCCATTTCATTTCAGAATGTAATATATATTTATAGATTATGTATTATAATTCTAGACTTTATCTGTTAATGTTAAAAAAATTAAGAGTCATAGGGAGTGATTTTTGTTAAAAATATGAAATAAAAAATTGAATTACCTTCACAATTATGATAAAACATAGCAATGCATCTGCCTTTTATCGTTAAATCTCAAATAATTATTTTTTAACTCTTAAATAATAGAAATTAATCAACTAAATATTTTATATATATCATGCATACATAAAAAGTTATATTTTAATATTAGTTTTAATTTTTTAATATACATTAGATGCTAATAAAATAAATGGATCAGATTTGACGATTTAATCCCCTCTCTTAATGACTATCACAATAAAATTAAAATCTCATAGAGTTGAAACTTGAATGGGAGATTTTTTTATAGATATTTAAAAATGATTTTGATTTTCATCTTTATTTATTTTAAATGTAAAGATGATTTAAAACATATCTAACTTTTATATTTATTTTAAATGTAAATAAAAAAAAGTTGATACAATTAATAGACATTGAATGTCTCATCTTATTTGTTTCATTGTTTGATGTGATACATAATAAATATTAGTGTTGTGCTTTAATTAGAAACCATAAAACCCTTCAATAAGTTCCCAACTTTTTAATTTTTGAATAAATATATTATCAAAAACAACAAGGTAAATAATTCACATTTATGATTACAAATTTTGAAATTATTATAAAAAAGTTAAAACCATAATAAGACATCAATTATATAGGAATTAGATCTCATCTCAGCTAGAAAATATCAGTAAAAAATATATATAGAGGAAGGTTAAAACATAATGCATTATATGAATGAATCGATACAACGCACTCAAATCTCAAATTTCAAGTTAAAAAATGACCGATCCCAACCGTTCAATATAATCTCCATATCAAATTTTTGTGAAAAAAATAAAATTCTATATTTTTTAGAATTTTTTTTGGATGAAAGAGAATTATTTTTATTGAATGATCTAAAATCTTTAAATCAATTAATTTTTTTGATCCGAAAAAATAATAAATTTTTTTAAAAAAATATATAATTTTATATGCTATAAAATTTTGATATAAAAATTATATTGAATAATTTGATTCAATTATTTTTATTTTTACATTAAATATATTAAATTGTTATATATATTCATTCGTATAATGTATTTTTCGTATAATGTTGATTTTTTTATTTAAGAAAATTAATATTTAAAATTAAATAAATAAGAAAATCGGATGAGAAATCACAAATATAAGAGGGATGAATTTTCAAACTCCGTCCCTAAATGAAATTTTAACATTTTTCATAAAATAATAATATTTTAATGTGAGACGAGATTTTAAAATTCGTCCTCCAATAAAAATATTTTTTATTGAGAGACGGATTTTTTAAAAATTCGTCCTTCAACCCGAGATTTTCAAAATCTCTTTCTTATAAGACAAGATTTAAAAATCCGTCTATTTTATTGGGGGATGACTTTTAAAAATCCCGTTTCACATTAAAACATTATTTTTATAAAGAAAAATTAAAAGTACATGAACATATTTTGAAAATTCGTCCCTTGTATATTTATGATTTTTCTTATTATTTAATTTTAAATATTAATTTTTTTAAATAAAAAAAAATCGCGTATAATGTATTATATTTTAGGCTAAAAAAAAAATCGTGCGGTGTATGGGTTTGGACTTTGGACACCTCGCCGTACGGTGATCTAGGGAGGTTCTGAGCCAAGCCAGAACCGCTGTTTGCTGCAATCCTCTCTTCTATAGTTGTTGGAATTAATTCAACCGACTACCCTGTGGCGTATATGCAAAAACAGACAGGTGCTCCGAAAGATCTGACTGTGGGACCTGACACTATAACCTATTGAGTCAAGGTAATTCGGGACCCACAGTAAGTGGTTCCATCACACCGTGGCTCGTTCGCGCACGTCACATGAAATCAAGAAATTTAATATAAAGAGGAACAAAAATCTACCATTTTTTCTCTCTCACATTTTATGACACACAAGATCCCCAATTACCCCTTCAGTTCCACCTTCCCCTTCCCTCTCTCTCTCTCTCTCTCTCTCTCCCATTTAGATCCCCACCTTCTCTCGTAGCCTGTGTATGAGCGCGATTTTCTCTAAATTTATCTTCCATCTTTGATCCGACCGGCTCTGTCTCCGTCAGATCGGTCTGGTCGTTTAGGCGATCACTTTCGTTCCAATCAGATCTGTTCGAGGGATCGCCTTCAATCCATAAGGTAATCTGCGCTCTCTCCATTTACTGGCAATTTAGTTTCTGTTATTATTTATTTGTCATCTGATACCAAAATTCTATTTCCTGTAATTCAAGAGTAAATCTTGAGGTATTTACGATTTTGTTTCTCTCCGCGTAGCCTTTTTTTTGTTTTGTTTTGGGAAGTTCTCTTCGGGGCAATTTCGAGGTTATATTTCAGACTTGCATAAAAAGGTCTGAATATTTGAGTGGATCGTCTGTTCAATGAAATTGTGAGAGGATCAGTTCCAGATCGTTGATCTGACGACCGATGTATTTTCGTGTAATTGAGCCGAGGATTGATCTGATTGTTAAAAACATGTTCTTCTATATCGTAGAAGCAAGGATATGCTTCTGAAACCTTTCTTTCTATAAAACAGTGCTTTGACGCTTGATTTATGCTTTCGATTATCCCAAAGAATCTATCTTGTGTTGTTTTCTTATGCTGTTCCATCTTCACAGGTTGTTTTTTCAATTAAAAAATGATAACTTGTTAAAAAAAAATAACAGTCCAGGGACAGACATACCTAAATTGCCAATGCTGTAATGATGTAGTTTGTTCATAGAAGTAGTGCAAAATAAAAACTAATTTACCTTCTCAATAAATAATATATTGATCCAAGATGTCCGGAAATCTATTTTTCTGATAAGTTGTAGAGACTTGCTTCTATTTTCTTTTTCTTGTCCTGATTTGCACTAGCTGATATGTGTAGAATTTCCATCAACTAGTGTGGATTTGATGCATGCAACTAGACTGCACATAGTACTGTATTATGTATATATAGCTTCACATCTTTGTTGCCACGATTGTTTGAAAGCCCATGTCCAAGTATCGCAATTTTGGATGTCGATACCATATAAGTCCTGCACATACTAATTGTAAATTGGTATACGACCAAAACTGGCCTGTATCTAACTGATTCTATTTGTACTTGTTGTGCTTTATATTGTTTTATTCATTGACAGTGCTTGTTAATTTTGGAAATAGGATGCTGTTTGAAGAAAAAAGAAAAAACTGTTATTGTAACGTTGCACAATTGGCTGTTCTACAGCAGTAAATTTGGGTCGTTACAGTAATTTGCATATTAATAGACTATTGCAATTAACATAAAATTGTCTACTGTAATTAATGCTTTGCTTTGCCCCATTTATGTTTTATACCTCAAATTTCAGGAAATTATGGGTATGGAGATTGAGGTCACCAAGGCTGCTCAAGGGGAGGAAACCCTAACATCTGACAAGGAGAACAAGGCCACTACTGCTAGTATCCCGACAAAGGATAACTCAGAACTAATTGTACGCACTGCCGAGATGGAGACTGCCAAAAAGGAAGGGAGCACTGAAGTGGCCAAGAGCACCATCTTGCCACCCAAAGATGCAACTGATGAGTGGGGCACCCCTAAACAGACTCACACTTTCTATTTGCCCAAAGTCAGGATGATGGAGGATCCTAAGGTTAAGACAAAATTGGACCAGTTGCATAAAACCATAAACAATAACAAGGCGCAGAAGGGTAATTTGTTGTCCCAGTTGGCAGACAAGCGGGTTAGTTTCATTGCCAAACCCCCTTCCTTCCTTTGTTTGCTTAATTGTTATGTATTTGATTGTTCATTTGTTAATTTATACATACCATAACTTGCTTGGCAGAAAGAAAGGAATGAGATTATACAGCAGCTGAAGCCACTGACAGAGAAAGTGAGGGAGTTCAGCAGAGTACTGAATGAGAAGAGGACAGCAATGGAGCCTCTGAGAGATGAGCTAGGCAAGATCAGAAGCGAAACCAATGCCATTAAGGAGAAGGGAGTAGGCCTGTGCTCTTCTGTTAAGGAGCTTGACAATCTGGTTTGTTCATTTTTCTTCTTTATAATACATTACAGAGACCCCCTTTTTTCACATTGTATTTTGATATTCCGGACTTCCGATTCACAAATGCGTACCCTAGCAAACTTGATTGTTGTGAGTTTGAATTTTACCTCTTCTTCTTCTTCTTTAATAATGCCTTATTCACTTGATTTTGTATTATATTTGGTTCGGAAACAGCTGAAGAGCCTGGAGTATAGGATGAGCCATGAGAGCATGTCACTGGATGAGGAGAAGAGGCTGATGAAAGAGATGAAGCAGCTGGAAGGAACAAGAGCGCGAGTCATAGCCAATGAGGCCTCCCGAGCTAAGCTTGGCCATGATACTGAGAAAGATGCTCTCCAGGACAAAGTTAAAGTATGTCTTTCTTCTTCTGCTGCTCCTTCGATGTGTATTGTAACCACCAATTTTGCATATTCCCCTTGCCAAATTAAATGTGCCATGCATGCTCCAACAGAACATCAGAAGTGATGGAATTTTATTTGAGATGGCTTTTTTTGTTGGGGTGGTTCTGGAAATGATGGAATTTTATTTTGAATTATTTGGATCAGTGTAATATAAGTGAACAAAATTGAATATGAACAGCTGATAGGAGCAGATATGGATGAAGTGAGGAAGGAGAGGGAGGCGATAAGAGCAAAGATAAAGCCGCTCGAGGATGAAAAGACCCCCATTGATGCCGCCATCAAGTTCCTAGAAGATCAACTCAACGACATTAATGAGAGGAATAATAAGGTTTACAATTCCATTATCGAGCTCAATAGTGGCAAAGAATCCCTTGTGAGTTGTTCATCATACAGCACATTTTGTGTGTTTATAGTTAATTACTCTTTTTGAGATTGGAGTGGTACTTGTATTTTAGCATCCGATATTGAATGTGCTTCTCTTTTTTGTTCATCCAGAATACTGTCTTCACAGAGAACCGCAAGATGCTGACCCAAGCCAAAGTGCTTGCTTCAAAGAAGGATATTGCAGCATTGGAAACTTTTGCCAACACTGAGGTCTCTCTCTCTATATATCTCTCTCTGCAATTTGACCATTCAAATCATGAAATAAATAAAATTATAGCATAGTGATTATGCAAGCTGATTACATTTAATATTCTGTAGATGGAGAAGTTCATGGCACAGTGGGCAAAGAAGCCATTCCATGAAGACTACGAGAAGCGCATCCTCCCATCCCTGGATCAGCGTTTTCTCAGCCGTGATGGGCGCATTAGAAACCCCGATGAGAAACCTATCCTTGCTCCTGAGCCTGTCAAGGCAGCTGAACCCGAACCCTCCCCTGTGCCCACTCCCCTTCCCAAACCCGCTCTGACAAAGCACTCCAAGGAGAAGGAGGCCATTGCAAAAGCAGATGAGGAGGTGAAAGCCAAGGGTGGGGCCAATCTGGATGTGGACAGTGGGAAAGAGAAGGAGAAGGAGAAGGTCGTTGATCTGGAGAAATTGAAGAAGTTGAAGAGAGAGGAGGAGATTGCGAAGAACAAGATGGCACTGGAGAGAAAGAAGAAGCTGGCTGAGAAGAAGCTTGCTAAGGCTGAGGCCAAAGCTCTCAAGGAGGCTGAAGAAAAGCTCAAGGTTATTTCCTCTTTCTTATCTTCTCTCTCTTCACTTGATCAACAATTAGAACTTGTCTGTGATGAATCTTGTCATTTGTGTGCTATATGTAATATAGCTAAGAGTATCTCATGAGTATGTTCTATGAGATACATGGCCTGATCCAGCTTCATATAAATTATTTATGCTATCATTTTTTAAGAATCATAGTCCCCTGTTGTTAACTTGAACAAAATATTATACTGAACAGAAGAAGGAGAAAAAGGCAAAGAAGAAGGGTGCGCCTGAAGGATCTGATGATGTGGCTGAGACCGAACCAAATTCTGAGGAGGCAGTGGAGCCAGAAGACGACTCAAAGGATGAAAGCGACCCTGTTCCGGCCAAGGCCAAGCCCCAGAAGGAGAATACTGTCATTCGGCAGAGGGTCGGTGGGAAGAAGAATTATAATCATCTTCCCAGGGCTGTACTCAGGAAGAAGAAGTCGCACTCAATCTGGTCATCGTGGGCTCCGCTGTCAGCTGTGGCGCTGGTTGTGCTTGCTGTTCTGCTGGGTGGATTTGCGTACTATTACAAGTACTACTACCTCGCCAACGAGAAAATCGAGGCATGAGCAGAGTTGACGAGCTTTTGTTGTAATATGTCAAATAGGGCCAAATTTTGGTGCTCTTGTAAACTTTAATTCTATTATGGTCCTATTTATCCATACCATAGGATTTAAACCCCCCCCCCCCCCCCCCCCCTCTCTTCTAAACTTGGTCTTTTTTGAACAGCATAAAAGTTGTTGGTTGTAACAGTGGGATATTTATGCAGCAACAGTTAGCGTTGTAGCGTAGGAGACGATGCGGTGGTTAAAAATAAAATCATTTGAAGTTTTGACTTATGTTGCCTCTTTTTGTAATGGATGGTGATAGCCTATTAATCTAGTAGGTCATCTAATCTTACTGGTTTAAACTTTGAATAATGCAATTGAATCTCTTGCTTGTAGGGTCTCTAAGGATGCGTGCAAGGGAACATGAAGTATTAACAAACAATAATTTGATTTTGTTGGATGTTAATTACCGTAGATTGCATTGTAGCTCGTGAAATACTTTCGTAAAAATTGGTGAATAGAGTTTTGGTGCCACCTAATCTAGCTCAACCAATTCAACATAATAAATTTCTGGTTTGAATCCTAATTTTATTTTTCTCGACTCAAAACTTGTGATTTAAAAAAAAAACTTGTGATTTCTTTTTAATGAAAGATGATGTTTAGAGAGGTCTGGCTGACTGCTGTACTTAGCTATTCACAACTGTACTATTTGTACGGAATATACAGCCTTTCTTCAACGCCAAATTTAAAAAAAAAAAAAAACATCTGCAAGGTTCATAGTTCATACAAAAGCAGAAAGAGTCGTTGGCTTAATGAAACATCGGCATGGAAATATTTTATTCAACTGTTAGATCCATCACATGCCACAGTTTATTAGAAAACACTGAAATCTGGTAACGTGTTTTACAAATTAATTATTTTATCAGCTTTCAATTCCATTTCTTTCAATATGGTAGATGAAGCAGACCACAACTTCTCAGCTATCTCTGTATCATTAGACAGTGAAGACGAACCTATAGTCCGAGATTTACCGCCAAAGAAGTATTTCCCTGATGCTTCCTGGAAGTACAAAGGAAAGAAAATTCCAAAAGCATTCAATTTCCTGCTTTAACTAAGAAGTACAATTCAAGGTACAACATGTAGAGACTTGTATACATCAATGGGAAGGGATATGCTGATTTTAGAAAATCAAACTGACGTGATGACTGTGACAACAACCTCAATACTTGCCAAAATAAAAGAAATTAAAATTGTAGAATTGTTTTGTATGATTTAGATAGACCCTATACAAATTTGATTGAGAATCATTGGTCAACAATCAAGTACCAATAAAACTAAACCATTAGTTTCAAATGTTGCATATGTTCTCAAATTGCTTGATGAATGAACAATAGGTCTTGAACTTGCACCAGATATGATACCTGCCTATCTAACTCATAGAGAACATATGCAACATTTTAATTCTTTTTCTTTTGATTTGATAAGCACAGAGCATGTTGTCACGGTTGTCAATCATGCTTATTGTCAATAATAACTATTTCATTATCAAACATAATTTGATAAATACCTAACTAGTACATTGTGAACTTTTGTAAATTTTTTTTTCTGTTTTGTTTTAATAAGCATTGAGGGGGTTGTCAAGGTTATCGATCAAGCTTATTTTCAAGAATATCTATTCCTTCATCAAACATAGTTTGAAATTTTTTTTATGTGTATGCCCAGCACAATGCAGCATTTTTATTGGTTTTTTAGGTTATTATTTCTAGATCGAGAAAAATAATCGTAAGTGAAGCTTACTGGAGGTGCCAAAGCCGCATCAATAATTGAGGTAACCCCAATTTCAGGGGGCTGGCAAAGACCTAGAATTCTCAGAACAAAAATTGAGGATCTTGAAATAAAAAGGGGAAGTTCTCGCATTATGTTTGTCTCTACTACTCCAGGATCAGCAGCCCTAAATCATGCAAATAATTTAATATACAACATATTTATTAGTCCAGTGTGTGTTTTCTAAATTTCTCCTTTTTGGGCCAAGTCAAACTAGCAATCAAACTGACATATCTAAAGATTAATCGGTCTTTATTTAAGCAAATAACAAATTTGGAAAAGAGAAAAATGACTTTAGAAGTAACAGCACATACATGACAGAGACATGACAAGCAGACTCCAGATGTAACCGTCGGTGCAGCTCATATGTAAACAGCAATAGACATACTGTGAATTAAACAGACTGTACACATTAATGAGAAAAAAATTGCGAAAAAGTAAAATCATCCTTAATAAAATGTCAGAAGTATCCAATTTACAAAGCCCCTCCTTCTCATCCTTACCATGATGTTTTACTAAATTGCCCTTTAGGAAAAGAATCTGATGGTTTATAAAAAGCAAAAGGACTTACATTTGGAATGCTCATAAGTAGAGGCACAAGGATAGTTTTGTCCTTTTTTCCTTGCATACAGCACCTCATACACATCTAAATCAAACACTAGAGACGAATGAAAAAAGAAACATGTAAATTTCGTATATTATTTTTTCCTATTTACAGATAGCATTCATCTTACCAAGCATGAGAATATGGTAAAATTTGAGAAGAAAAAACAAAAAAATTGTACTCTTACCACATCTGTGAGTGAAAGAGGTCACATTAACAACACGAGATGGCACAGGGCTATTCTTTAGCAGTGGCATTAGATGATTTGTCAAAACAAATGTGCCTATGTAGTTCGTCCCCATCATCCTGTCATCAAATACAATTTATAACCACTTAACTTCAAATTCTATATTTTTCTGGACCTGATTGCAATAATTGTACAAAATGTTCAAACCTATGGAAAAAACATTAGAATTTAATTACTCATCAAATCCATCTGGGGTTTCTCGGAAAGACTTGGCCAAAATGCCGGCATTGTTTACCAGAAGTTGTATTGACTCGTGAATTCCCAAGTCAGAAAGCCTTTTCTTCAAAGAAATTTCAAACTTCTTTATTGAAATATATGATGACAAGTCCACTTGAATCGCCTCTACATATTTATCCCCTAGCTCTTTAATTTCTTTAACTGACTACTTTTTACACCAAGAAAAGAAACATTAAAGATCTTATTACATAATTGCATAAATATACTTGCTCAAAAGAAAATGTAAAGATTTTCAAATTTGTATGTTCTCAAGAATTTATGGTTACCAAATGTCTGGTTACGGTTACCGGTATATCTTATAGGTTGATCCTGGTACAAAAGTCCCCAATAATAGCTAAAAGATTATATTCCCATCTTATAGTAGCTTTAAAAATAATATCAAATAAAATAAGAACAGATAATACAAATGTTGTAAAATAAATGTGGGTTCTTTTGCATGTACCTTGACAAGCAATTCTGGATTTCTTCCGGCTGGTGGTCAGTTGACACATAAATTAAAGGAAAAAAAATAAATTTCAGTCCAAAAGAAATATGGATTACAACATAACATACAAATTAATCAAAGGCCTCACCAAGAATTACATGATAACCCTCCCGAGCCAACTTGATTGCAGCCGCCTTCCCCAATCCTGAGGTCGCCTGAAAAGCCATAATAAAAATTATTTAAACGTAACAGAGCACACAATCCAGCTGGTTTAAAATTTGAAACAGGAACAAACTAAAGCTCATAACTTCATTCCCCAACCGAAACAAAAAGCATTTTTACTTTGAGGTACGTAATTCACATGTAGATACTCCTAAAATTTAATTGAAGTAAGGAGGGGCAAAACAATTGTCAGAAGAAAGTGTTATATATCTAATGGAATTACTTTATAAGGGTATATGTGCAACTTAATCAAAGGTTTACACTTGACACTTCAAGGATAAACTAAAAAATAAATACTAAACTCATCAAAGAGGGAATAAGAGACTTAATTACTCCAGTAATAACACAAACGGGTCGGGTGATTCCACAGTCAGGTCCGACGGAGAGGCGGCGACGAGAGCAGCGGCGGGAAGCAGAGGTGAAGAGGAGGAGGAGATGAGAGAAGATGATAGATGCGGTCCAGAGAAGCGCCATGCGCCAGAACTGCGCGGAGAGCATCATCCTCAAGGTTTCCCAGTCTACACTCGCCATCGCCTATCCTCTCTCTCTCTCAGTCTCTCTCGTCCTTTTGATGTGAACTAACGATCGGAGTTTATTCGAAGTCTACTTCTCCATTTTTTTCAATTTTGAAGCTGTTGATTCAGCGATTTCGCGCACTTCAACTTCCCCTCCTTTTGCTCCCCTCCAATGGCGGCCCATCTCCGCTGACAAGTCACGACATATGCATTTCATTCCATTCTTTTTTTTGTTTTAGTTAATTTGGTTTAGACCCGGTCCATAACTAAATCCAAAGAAGCCCAATTAACAAGTCTCTCTGATCTCTCCAAATTAGTTATCTCATCTGCTTAAACAATGCACAACTCCGGCGTGCGCTACCTAATAATTAATCCTTGTTTCTTTTTCTTTTTTTTTCATCGATTACAACAACTAATCACCATCATGGTTCTCATACTTACTTGCATGCTTCTTCCGGTACCAATTTGAAATATGATTTTGGATTTCACTCGCAATGCTAAAATGCTAATTCCTATCAAGCTTGAAGAAATATTATTTTAGTAGTCCATTTGCCTTTTGGATAAGAGCACTCGTACTATATGGTCCTTGACATTGACTCACATTGAATAATCCTGTGGCCTTTGAGAGCCTCTGGGACATGTTTGAGTTCAATTTCCCTGTTACAAACCTTTAATTATTACAAAATCACTGGTAAGCAAGCAACCAAATCGGCGTTTTTTTTAGCTTAAAGTTATGTTTGGAAACAAGATAATTTGAGAATAATTAGAGAATAAAGTTATCTTCTGTGAGAGATGGTGATAACTTTAATCCTCTGTTATTTTCATATCAAACAAAACCTAAAGGAAGAAGATTAGGATTCAATTCCAAACATTTCTCAAAATGTAAAAAAAAAAAAAAAGATAAGAAAACATCATGAAAAGTACGACATAATAAAATAGTATACAATTTAAATAAGAGAATTAAGAAGTACAGGGTCCACAACAACACATTTGAATTAAATCAAAGTTACCTCAAAAAAGTAAAAAAAATTCAAAGCCTAGAACTATTATATTAACGTAACTACAGTGGTGAAAATGGGCTTATTAAGGATCGAGGAAAATGGGTTGAAAATGCCATATCCAAAATTTTATTTAAGGATGGATCCAAAGCCCATATTGCCCCAGTAGCGTGTCAATTTAGTTAATCCTAGTCACGATCCACGACCACGAGCTCTATTATTTATTACCCTTTTTAGAATAAAATACAAAAATAATTAACCACTGTGTTGCTGTCCATTTCAGTCGTATATGGCGTTCGATCAAGTCATCTTCAATACTATGATTTCTCCAGTTGGGAAGTAACTGGAGAGTCCAAGGCTGATTTGAGACATTCGGGCCATATGCGTATAATTTGTGCTGAAAGAAAACATTTGAATTCGGTTTTACTTGGTATAATTGATCTGTTTTGTTTGCTGATCTCAATAACTGGAGGGGTACAGTTTTTTAAGGAAATGGAGAGAAAAAGTTGTTATTATAATTGTGCTTTCTGGAATCTTTGATAGGCAGTACAGTAGAAAATAAAACCCGACCCGGTAATGCGTCTACCAAACCAGTCAAGTCAAGTACAAGCACGCTTTATCATTGCCGTTGACACCCGTCGATCGACGAATAGAACTCGTGAGGAAGAACATTTTGCGTTTTACACCCTCAAAAAAAAATATATGATTTCATCAGTTGTATTTATTTATCCCATGATGGATAACTAATTATCCCATGATGGATAGCTAATATCAGCTATATTTTAGGAAATTTAAATATAAAATTTTTGAAGGGTGAAACTGAAAGATATTCCTGAGCGCAAACCCGGCGCCCAACGTCAACTCAACAAATGTGAAAAAGAGTAAAAAGAGAAATCAACCGAAGAAAAAGGACGAAAAAAGTAAAAAGTAGTAGATGTACAGAGAGAAGCGTTAGGAAACGCCACGGAAGGCCCAAAAGCCATGCCATGAACGTACAACGAAAGAACCCCTCCTATGTACTTCGCTAATCATTTCTGTTATCATAACTAATCTAAACGGTCTCTGACTGATGGGGTCCAGATTCCTGCTCAGGCCGTAGTCCTACCTGTCAGTCAGTCATTCGAGAAATTCACGTCGACGAGAATCGTTATTTCTGAGCAAAGACGGCGTTGGAGACGAACCGCCGGTACTCAATTATCCATCCCCATGTAAAAATATCGTACACGAGGTTCACAAAAATAGTTTACTAAAGTAAAACAGCAATTCAGATGAGATATAAGATTAATTCCGTATATGAAAAAATGACGAATAATTGATTTAAAATATAAATGATCGTAGCACTTTGTGAAATAAAAATTTTGTGACATTTCAATTATCTTTTTTTTTATTATTGAAAGAAATTTCTTTCATTCTGTTCGATTTGCAAAATCAATTTTATATACACTATACTATGTAAATTTAGACACGGATTT
This sequence comes from x Bolboschoenoplectus mariqueter, assembly GCA_037678475.1. Classification (NCBI taxonomy): domain Eukaryota; kingdom Viridiplantae; phylum Streptophyta; class Magnoliopsida; order Poales; family Cyperaceae; genus x Bolboschoenoplectus; species x Bolboschoenoplectus mariqueter. The sequence continues at coordinate 364,675 of CM075236.1, read as the reverse complement.
CTCTTATATGATTTTAAGAAAAAAAATAACATGATAAGTAAAATTTAATAGAAAAAGATATGTTTAAAAAATGGAAAATGTTATGGAAAAAAATGCATTATTGATACCGTCTTATTTATATACATTAAATTAGTTATTATGCATATTAATGACTTTATTATGCATAATATTTCTATTATTTAACTTAAATATCATTAATATGTATAATAAAGTCATTAATATGTATTATAATTCATTTAAGTTGCGTAATAATAATATTATACAAAATGAGTTTGCATAATAAAGTTATTAATATGCATAATAACTTATTTAATGTGTATAATTAAGTCTGTATCGATGACGATATCATTAAGCGTATCTGTGTATCAACCCCTTAAGAAATATAGATTATAAATGCTATTTTTGTCCTCTTATAAAATATTAATAGAAAATTCTACGGAAATCTAATATTTTCTATAAACCTACCAAATATTTCTAACTTAAAAATTATAAAGAAACATAAAACTTACACGCATAAAAGTCATATCAATATTTAAAAAATGTATCAATATTAATACAAAGAGAACAGTACAGATCTGCGGATGGATAAAACATGGGGTGAGAACTGGGGACGACAGTGAGCTCTCTTTTATTTAATTTTGACCACGACTCGGCCGTGCTCCAGGCGCAGGAAGCGATCTGCTGCGTCAGCTGATGGCGCGGACTTATGCTGGATAATTAAACCCGATTTGAATGACCGTGATACGTCCGCCGCGGTTCCTCAATAGGAGAGAGAGAGAGAGAGAGAGAGAGAAGAAATTAAGAAGGCCTAATAAGATCTCCGATTCATTGCTTTTGCTTGTTGGCCCTTCCTTCTCTCCATAATTATTTGTTTTTTTGCTCTCGATAAGTTTACAGAGAGATATCCAAATCGTAATCGCGAATCAAAATCGGCTGGACCTTGTAGAAATTGCTTGAATTTTATCTGTTTATTGTGGTTTCTGCGGAGGTAGTTCGGAAATTGGGAAATCGAACTGTTTCATCTTGCTGAAGAGATTTGATAGTTTGACGAGGTGCGTCGGAACCCTAACACTGAGTTGAGAATCGGTCAGGTGGTGCTCTTGCGAAGTGGGATTTCTGGCGATTTTTACTGGATTTGATCGTGAATTGCGTGTGCAGTATGATTTCTAGCGGAAAAGGTTGATCACAATTCGTTGGAGGGTTGCAACTTGCCAGAACTGAAACCATGGATTTAGTCACGAGTTGCAGGGTACTTAATTCCTCTTCTGCCTTTCTAATATCCTTGCTACGGACCTTGTTTATTGCTATTTTCGGGAAGAATTTCCTGTAATTGATTAATGCAGTTTGACCTAGTTACAACTTCTACTCGGACTATTCTGGAGATGAAGTTTCAGTTGATGCATGGGGTTGTCATGCTTTGCTTTGTTTCTGAATTATGAACCAGCAATCTGATCTAAATTTTGATGAGTGGCTAATTTTGCTAACTTAGAAAGAATTGATTTAATTAAATCATATAAGGGACTAATGCAACTCTTGAATTTTCTATATTACTCACATCGAGGGCCTCTAGCCTGCTGAGTTTTGCTAGACGAGGCACAGTTTGTTGTTTAAAATGTTAGCCGAGCATATATTGATAAATTTCTTAGGGGTTTAATTTATGTTTACAAGGTTCAACTAAAGAGGAGTTGTTGATATGATGCAAGTTTTTGCTGGTTATATTTTGCAACTTCTAATCAATTACATGTGTGTTCCATAAAAGCAGGCTTGATTGTCTTGAGAAACCATGTTTTGGTCCAATGTATCTCTTTTCTTGTCTTGGTGCTATGCAGTCTAAGGTACATGCTTTTATTCTTTTGTTATGGCAGGAAAAACTGCAATATTTCAGGATAAAGGAGCTTAAAGATGTCTTAACTCAGCTCCATTTAGCTAAGCAAGGGAAAAAACAGGTACAGAGGAACAAAGCTCTTTTAAATCCAATTATTTTCCAGATTTATTCGACCTTTCTACCCTTTATAGTTTGGGCTTAATCTAATGTCAGAGATACTCTCACTTACACTTAAAAACCACCGTATGATGCTTTTAAAACGATAATTATACTTGTACAGAGATCTTTTAACAGAATTCTTATGTTATGCTACTTTACATTGATAGTTCTTGTCTGTAGAAGCCTTCAGTGTCTCCTATTAAAAAGGGGAAATTCAGTTCAATGCAAGTTCCCCACGTGTAAACTTCACTTCTGTGTGTGTGTGAGAGAGAGAGAGAGAGTAGACGAGAGTCTAAACTCTTAAAACATACACAACGTAGGAGGCTTGCCTGCTGTTTCATATATAAGTTGCCAGCTCTCTTTTAATTTGAGTTTTCCACTTGTTTTGTAGGACCTTGTTGACAGGATATTAATGCTGGTCTCTGATGACCCAGGTATTGCATTTCCTTCTGATTTCCTGATTGATTTATTTTACATATCTACATGTATATATTTTTTTTTATCTTTTTGTAGTAACTTGTACAGGGTAACCTTTCTGATATACTTGTGTGTAGGAGCACACAGGTGGGGAAGGAGAAATGCCTTAGGGAAAGAGGCAGTGGCAAAGATAATTGATGATACCTATAGGTATAACTTCTCTGTATTTTACCTTTATGACCATCCCTTCAAATGAGAAGTAATGGAATAAAAGGATGTCTCTGCACTCTTTTTCAGAAAATTGCAAGTGCATGGTGCCCCTGAATTTGCAACAAGGAGCCACAGCTCATCAGATTTTACTAACAATCATATTAGACCGAAAGAGGAGGTCGAAGTCCCCCCTGCCCCAATGGTGAAAGTGCGGTGCCTTTGTGGCAACACATATGGAACAGACTCGAGGATTCAGGTATAGTCATTTTATTAAACACCAGTAACTGCCCTAATAGATGTTGCATGCAAATGGTGGGTATATTCTGACATAATTGTGCGATGTGATCTTGTTTTGTAGTGTGAAGATGTTAAATGCCAAGTTTGGCAACATATCAACTGTGTTATTATACCTGAGAAACCAATGGAAGTTTTTCGGCCTGAGCAATTGCCTACCTTTTATTGTGAATTATGCAGACTCAACAGAGCGGATCCGTATGTTTCCCTTCTCTTTAAAAATCTTAGTATTGTCTCCTTTTAGTTTTTTGTTCTGTTCTTCACTGAACAAAATGATGCTGAAAACCAGATTCTGGGTCACTATTTCACATCCTTTGCCCGCCTACAAGTTCACATCTTCTGGTCTGTCACCTGACGGGTAAATGCCTACATATTTCTCTTTTTGAATTTTTTTTAATGTGTGAATTATTTTAGTGTTTTTTTTTATCATTCTTATCATAGAAGTATGTTGGTGTTAGTTTTAGATCTCATCTGTGTCCTATAGTTGTATAGCATGCATCGCAGTTGGCAACTATATCAATCACTATTCTTGTATGAACATGATACTTTATCTAGGACCTTTTTATTACCATGTGGGAGTTCACTTTTGCATAGTGATTGCAATGAGTGAATACAGTATATTGTACTCAAATCTATTTTTATTGTTTTCATTATCATATTTTCTGTTGGTTTTGTGAAAATACAGAACCAACACAATGCAAAGCGTGGAGAAAACATTTCAATTGTCTAGATATGACAGAGAATTGCTTCAGCGAACTGAGTATGACCTCCAGGTTAATTTTTTTCTCTTTTTGAAGTTTATTGATCTAATTGCTATATTTCAGGACATAAATGAGAGCACTTATTTGAAGGTTCTAATTATAGTCTTGTCTTGTGCTTTGTTGCAGGTGTGGTGTATGCTCCTTAATGATAAAGTTCAATTCAGAATGCACTGGCCACAGCATGCAGAGCTGCAAGTCAATGGTATATGAAATACTCATGTTCGTGATTCCTTTTTTTTTCTTTGCTAGTGAAAAGCTTGAGCTTTTTGATATTTTATTGGTTTTTTATTTTTTATTTTTCCTTGCCTACATTTGAAAACTTGATATCCATTAAAACATATTGTACATGTGTGGTTTACTTCTACGTCTCTCTTCTTTTGCTGTCATGCATCTTTTATGGGGTTGTTCAGAACTACATGCTTATGTTCCTAAAATATGTTTTGAAATAATAGGTATTAGCGTCAGAGTAATTCCCAGACCTGGCCAGCAGCTACTTGGAATCAATGGTAGAGATGATGGGCCCGTGGTAAGCATACTGTTCTCAGTCCAAGATTGAGTTTGAATTTGGCACTGGCATTATAAGGCAAATAATTTGTACATTTTCTCTAGATCACCACATTAAGCAGGGAGGGACATAACAAAATATGCTTAACGAGATGTGATGCACGCACATTCTGTTTTGGTATCAGAATTGTGAGGAAAAGGACTGTTCAACAGGTGATCAATTTTTTCATTTCTTTCCTCTCCACTTAATTTTTTTTTCTAGGGGAGAAAATGTTCCCAAGAAAAAAAGTTAAATCCTCTTTTCATTTAGGTGGACCACACCTTTTTTTTCATTATTTTCAATTTGACTCTACCTTTTTGTTGAAAATAAAGAGAGTTGGATTCAAGTCTAAAGAAAATGCACCAATCATATTGCACTTGCATATTTTTCAGATGGCCATGTTTTAACTTTCACATCAAATTACATAACCACGTGCGTGTGCACCCAGTCACTCTACATATAATTTGGCTTTTCCTACCTCATGTTCACATGTTATTTGTTATCTATATTGAGCGTGTTTTTCACATTTAGGTCCTGGACATGATTCCTAGGGAAGGTATTGGAGAACCTTTTGAAGATGCTCTTGCTCGTGTTAAGCGGTGTGTCGGAGGTGGCAAAGACTCGGATAATGCAGATAGTGACAGTGACCTTGAAGTGGTTGCTGAATCAGTCACTGTCAATCTCCGCTGTCCCGTGCGTAGTAGTTACTCATTCTCATGTCCATATTTTTGTGGTGTTTATTTATAATAAATTATAATGCATGCTGATCATAATATGCAGATGAGTGGGTCCAGAATAAGAACCTCTGGGAGGTTCAAACCCTGTGCTCACATGGCTTGTTTTGATCTGGAGGCATTTGTTGAACTCAACCAGAGATCGAAAAAGGTTTATCATCTCATGCAGCTTCCCAATCTTATTCTTGATGTCCGCCTTTTCTCTTTAAGATTTACTGAGAGATGTATTTGTTCTATTTTCCGTTTCAGTGGCAATGTCCTACATGCATGAAGAACTACTCTCTTGAGAATATTGTGATTGATCCATATTTCAACCGGATCACCTCAATGGTAATCTTAGTTGCATGATCTCGTGATGTTTGCGTATTTATTTGAAATAATCTAGATGTATCATGCTTCTGATTCCTACTTGTATGCTGGTATAATTCAGATGCGTAAATGTGGTGAAGATGTATGTGAGGTTGAAGTAAAGCCTGATGGGTGCTGGCGTGTGAAGGGAGAAACTGAGCACAAGGAGCTCATGAGGTGGCACTTGCCTGATGGCTCTCTTTGTTCTGTAAGGGAGGAAGTAGAAGCCAAGAAGCCCATGATTGAGAAAGCAGACCTTATAAAGCCAGAACCTACATCAGATGGACATGCAGGTCTAAAGATTGGCATCAAGAGAAACCGCAATGGAATGTGGGAAGTCAGCAAGCATGATAACCTTGCGAACAAGAGACCCTCCGTTCCTGGAAACCATATTAATGGAAAACCTGAAAACAACTTACCAAGGGCAATACATATGACTAGCAGCGGGTCTAGCTATAGGGATGGAGATGATCCCAGTGTTAATCAAGATGGTGGCGGTCACTTTGATTTGTCATTAAACAATGGCCATGAGTTTGATTCTGTCGGCCTCAACTTTCTTACAGGTTACAACCTAGTAGAGGATAGAGTGCCATCCGAACCAAATAATGACGTGGTGATTCTACTCAGTGACTCTGATGATGCTGAACCTACCTATGATGCAGGTCCATCGGGGGGAGCCAGTGTTTATCCCTTCTCTAATCCCCATCCAAGTGTTTCTGGAAGGTATGCTGATGACCCAGCTTACGGTACAAATGGGGGGACCACCAACCTTGGCCTTTACAGCAATCCTGATGAATTTGACATCAACACCTTGTCTATGTCTGGACCCCATATGTCAAGTTTAGGGTACCAATTCTTTGGCAGCAATGATAATGATGTGCCAGACCCTCTTGGCCTTGCTCCATCTAATGGGTATGGTTTGACGACTGATGTCAGTGCCATTGGAGATGCTATTGGGGACCCACAGGATTTTGTGAATGGCCACAACACTAACTCCGACTTGGTTGCAAACCCCTTAGCTTTCGGTGGAGATGACCCTACTCTTCAGATATTTCTGCCGACCCGACCGTCTGGTGCTACCTTGCAGGATGATGCAAGTGAGCGTGGGGACATGACAAATGGGCTTCACCCTGATGATTGGAGGTCTCTTTCTCTTGCTAGTGGTGGGAACCGTGAGGAGACTACTAACTTATTTAACTGTCAACCTCAGCAGCAACCCACAGCGAAGTCATCCATGCTTGGTGGATCAATTAATGATGGTTTGCCCCCCCTCCCTGTGCCTTACCTCTCTTTCTCTGTACTACAACACTGGTAGAAATAATTGTTCTTTTTGTAACAAGTTGTAAGTATTTGTTTTTCTTGCAGCTTCTATGCATCTCAGTTCTAATGGTAATGAGAGACACAACAGACCAGATCCTTCAAGCGATATGCCAGGGCCTGATTATGCATTCTCTCAGTCGCATCATATTCAGCCAACCCAGAACCATTTTTGTTATAACCTGGATAGTGATTCTGATTCTGATGGTTTCTAGAAAGCAGCTTTTGGAGGGGTTTAATTGCGTAAAAACCCGATTTGAAGACCGGTTCATCTACCTCCCTAGGATGAATAGGTGCCAAGAGACCTGAATCTGAGGAATCTATGCAAAACCCAGCAAGCACTTGTTGTGAGGCGCTTCTTTTCTCATGTCTTCCTAAGTTGACTGGTTTTTTGTCGTACAGATTTTTTGAGACCGGATTGTGCAGGCTAAGGTTGGGGTTTTTTTTGCCTGCATCAAGGCAGCATGTACATGTTTTATAGGAGATGAATGGAGGCCATCCCACGGTGTAAGCCGACTTATAGGGGAAGGTTCATGTGTTAATATATATTAGTGAGTCTTAGCTATATATATTTAGCTGTTTTTCTTTCTTTTTTGTTAATTTTCTGTCAAAATTCTGATGGTTATTAACTATGCTGTTGTCAATTGATGGGACAAATGACTTATTTCTATAGAGTAGGTTACATACAATCGAAAGTGATAGGAACAGAACAATTTTATGTTGTTAGAGCTATGTGCTACTGGGTTTAATAATTTGTGGTCCAAAATTGTTATTGATTGATAGCCGTCGATTTTGTTCAGTTCACAGAGGTTCACTGATCATCTCTACTCGTGTAGTGTAAGAATAAAGAGATCAATTTGCACTGGCTTGGAGGTAAATTGTTCTATTCCGGTTTTTACTTATTGTAGATCTTTGGTTGTTTATTATGTGATGAATTACTTAGCAATATGTTATTTTATTTAAATGGATAAGCTCCGGTTTAGTCTTTCATAGAGACCACAAAAAAAAGCTAGATCACGTCATAAAATAGTGAAAATAGCTAGATGAGCTGATAGCATCTGAAGGTTCCAAGTACTTGGGAAAATGAAATGAAATGCGATAGGGGGCCCAATGCACAAATCTACCAGTTTTGAATGTTTGGGTTCCTGATCATAGAATATGATCCCGGTAATTCCGAAAAGATCTGTCACTGGTATTGAGACAATTCTGATATTGTTCCAGATGCAGAGACATGAGATAATAGCAGGTAAATGATGCAGACTCTAATGTAGACCATTACTTTGATCTGTGGTCGGATTCAAATATATGTTTCTTTTTTATTTATGTTTCTTCATAACTGGCATTTGAGACCGAAATTTTTTAATATAAGAAAATAAATAAATCAAATTAAAAATATAAGAAAATCAGAGATGGATTGTGGTATGTAGGTATAATGTGATTGCAAATCGTATTTTCAGGAAGCTGAAAACATTACTGAGAATATAGTTCTCAAAATCTGAGATCGTGATTGGTAGTAGAGTTCTCAGGTATTCTCTTTAATTTGAATTATTTTTATCTTTTCTAGACTATTATTGCTATGGACATTTTCTGTCATAGTAGTAATTGCCATGGACATTTTCAGCCATAGTAGCAACAGTCTACGAAGATAATTCAAATTAATTGAAATCTCTGAGAATTTTACATCCAATCAAGGTCCCCATGGGAATTCTATTTTCAGACTCTGAAAACTTTATCCCAAGTAGCGTTTCTAGCTTCTTAGAAACACAATTTCTAATCACATTTTGTCTATATTCTGTTCGGTGACAGAATTTTGCTCTGAGGACCATGACACTCTCTTTCCATTCAAATCAAAATTTTATATATAAATAATATATTTTCTAAATAAATTGTTATTTGAATCACAAAATGACTCTCCCTTAATCAATTTTACATTATAATTTTTTTTCTTCGATTAGATTAAATTAATCCTCTTTTATTTTAAATTCTTGTTACTGGTTTTTACTATTGGTCTACCTACATCCAACGCGTGCTAGTTTTTTTTATCAAACTGCTCTTTTGGATTGTTGAGAGATACCATCAGGTCAATACCGTATTGCTGCTATTAAAATCTTAAGCGTCTCGTACTAGAAGTGTCTCCTGTCATAGACTCCATATGGGCCAGATCAAATAGTTCATCCCGCTCTGTTCAATCAAATTAAATGAAAGATCCAGATCTGATGATCCATTCTACTCATGACTCCATGACACGAAATATCTCATCTATTAATTTCTTGCATATTTTTTTATCTAACGAAAATACACTCGGCCTTAATCCATCAAATTATTCTTTTTAGGTAAAATAAAGTAAAAAAAACATCGTCGTGTTATGGAGATGTCTGATGATAACCTAAGAAAGGGACCTTTATTTAATCGCTCCGAGCTGTCCGGTCACACGAAGTACCGCACCTAAGTGATTTGTCTCCTCTGAGATTCCACATTGAAAGTAGATCTCGAGAGAGAAACTAACGTTTTATTAAAGCCAAGGTCAAACATAAAAATAAACCAAATCTATGTACCAACCCAACACATACCCCTTCTTTATTAGTACAAAGGCTTCACTAGTCACTTTCTATCAGTCGTCACTTATACTAGTATACAAGTATTTCTCGTAATTAATTAATTCGAGGGAAAATTGGAAAAGTATATACTTTTTGCATAAGTATAAATACAAGTATTACGAGTAATCGAAGGCACATCGCTCTTGAAATTTTAACAGTGCTTGACCTGACCTTGTGCTGATGATGGGGTGATTGAAGCACAATTTATTGTGAAAACACGACGACATAAAGAAAAAAAGGGGAGATCTTTGCAAATAACAAAGCACTCGTGATTTTCTTTGCACAAAAAGGGTATTTTTGAGGAAAGAAAGACAAAAATAACAAAAAAATTACATCACAAAAGGGAAAAAAAATACACTAACATAAGGAAACATTAAGATCAACTATCAATGGGAAGGAAGGGAAGGTGGTGTTCTCTGCTCATGCCCAATACCAGGGACCATCTTCCTCTGCCTACTGCCACTGCCAGTGTGGGCCCAGAAGCATGATGTCGATGCCATGTCGGGGCCCACGGCAGCCATCATCTCCTCCCCCTTGCTCGCCGGCTCCGATTTGCATCTCGTCAGAAAGAGTGGCCTTCCGGAAGAGCATCTCATCTCCTCCTCCTCGTCTTCTTCTTCCTCCTCTTCCTCTTCCTCCTCTCCCTCTGTAGTACTTCCTTTCTGGCTTTCAACTCTCTTCTCCTCCTCCATTTCTTTCTTCTCCATGATCACCCCCATCCCCTTCTCTGCCTCCTTCCCTCTTACCACCTCCATTGTTTCATCTCCCGTTGTCACCGGAGATGGCGCAAACCGGTTGTGGTGTTGTGGCGCGGATCGACATCTCATCAGCAAAAGCGCATTCTTTGGCGGTGTGGTTGTTGCCGATGACACGTACACTTTGGCATCTTCCATCTCCTCCTTTTCATCCTGCTCTTCCTCCTCCTCTTGATCTGATACTTCTTCCCGGCTGGTAAACGATCTCCTTGCATAATTTGAAGTCCGAGCTGGCTCTTCATTGTAATTCGACAACCGACCTGGCTCCGAGGTGTAATTCGACAATCGAGTGGGTTCTTCATCCTTTTGCCACACCTCCGATCTAACCCCATTTTCGCGAAAGCCGCCAAATCCCAATGAGACAACTCGATCACCTTCTTTATCCACCTCTTTCCTTTTGCCACAGAAGCTCCGTTTGTGACAGCTCGGCATGCCCCAGCACGGCCAGAGCTGCCTCGGCGCCATCATGTCATTTTTCTTTTTCTTTTTCTTCTTCTTCTTCTCCGAAACCGTGCCACAAAACAGTGCCCTCTGAAGGCACCAACATTTCACCGCCGGGTCTGGCTTCGGCTTCTTTTTCTTGTTCTTCTTCCCTGCCTTGATCCGCACTTGGCCGATGCAAGTAACCTTAGGCGACGACGGCTCCTCGCCTTCAGTCCCATTGGTTCGGCCTGTGGGCCCCACGCTTCGGCTACGCACGCCGAACATGGGGCTCGCACGAACCCCCGCTCGGCTTCGGCTCTTGCGAACGAAGAGCCGGGCCAGGCCGGGCGGGGCCGGGAGCTTCTCTGCTCTGCCCGGACTAGAGGCGATCGCCACAGTCCGTGGCGTCATCATCGCCACCAATTCCGATTGTCTGATCCCTCTCTGTTTCTTCTTTTCAATTCAATAGTAGGATCGATGCGATGGTTGATCGATTTATGCGAGCGAGTTCGTTTCTATTTTTCTATAAGGCGAGAGAGAGGAGAGAGAGAGAAGGGAAGAGAGAGCATTAAATCGATGTCATGGTTTGGTCAGTTGTGTTGTTTCAGTAGCGCACGCTCTCTCTGCGTGAGGTTGTCTGGGTTTTTGTTGAGAACTGGAGATGTACTGTTCCTTTTCCTCCTTTCTTTCTAGGATAAGACCTCAGACCTGGTACTGTGCCACGCCAAGTTTCTACCATGTCACGTCAAGTAATGGAGATGTCCGGTGTCAGAGTTCAATCCTCTCCTCTCAGACACAACCTGATTTTGGATCCTCAATTCCTCACCTCATCTTAGGATTCTCCATATGGACACACAATTTTTAATCAATATTTTAACATCTCAGTAACGTGATTGGTGGCAATAGCCAATTAATTAACTTTTTAGATATTATGACATTGCATCTCTCTTTGCCTTTGGCGTATTTGAGTAGCTTTGTCTCATGTCATATGATTATTATTATTCTTTTTTTTTTTTTTTGCACAATTGCACTGGAGAGGATGTACTATGGATTGGAGAAAGACACTGTGCTACAGTGTATAAGAAAAGAAATGTCATGGGGATTTCATCTCGGAAAAGAAAAAAAGGAAAATCATTATAATTTGTATGGAACTGTTTGGTCAAATGCATGACATTTTCAGCGGGCTTTCTCTTAAAAAAATACAAAAGAGAGAAAGAGAAAAATACATGACATGACATTCAGCTATAAACTTGTCAAGTACTTGACTTTTTTAAAGATGAGATTTCAGTACCAATAGGCTGTTTCTATTTGTACCAAATATTGGTACTAGATCTCCGATCCATACAGATATGGTGATATATAATATTTCAAAAATATGGGACGCAACACGTGTTTATATGTAATTTTATTTTATTGTTCTTATATTAAACAACAAATTTGATTGTGAAAATTTTAACAAAAAGTTTCTCCTTTGATGCGTAAGTTGAACAAATATATATTTATGTTAATATTCTTATGCATAAAAATATATATTTAATTATGAAAAAGCTAACAAAAAATATACGTATATATATATATATGAGTAAAGTTAACGTAAACTTAAATTCATCAACATTCTTGATGAATTTAACTCAAAAATCTATCGTGAGCTCATCTGAGAGACTTCGTACTTCTAAAAACACCATAATTTTACTATATATATACATACGATGCATCTCTAACTGTATTAATACGTCAAACTATTTGAAATAATTAATAAGATACCTCAAGGATATTTTTATTGCAATAGCATCGTGCGGATATCAGTATTAGATAAAAAAAAAATGTATACAGATACGATTGCCTACGTATAAAAAGTTAAACTATGCAAATTGATTAAGCCTAGCATTTTGCTGAATTATTTTATCTGTACACAAAAATCAGCAATAAAATCAGTTTGAATTAAGCAGAAAGCTGGTAAAAAAAATTGGATGTCAGAACTCCTAATTGCCTTTGAGGGACAGTAATTTTTTGAATATTATAGAGAGCTCACATGGTAATAAAATAAGGTAAGAAAAGGGAATATGCACGAGTGGGTGAATCAGCATAGGAGATATTTTATTATGTATGTATTTTATTGTGTTGCTTGGTACTAAAAAAATTGATTGCAAAATTAATAAGAGGAGATGGAGAAGTGGGGGAAGGCAATGCAATGTCAGTGGTCAGAAGAGTATTTAATAAATTATGGCATTACCTCTTGAATTTCCTTGACTGGTATTAATTTTTAATTAATTAGATCCCAATAGAAAACAGCTAAGGTGGTGACATGGTGTGTTTTTTGGGCTTTTGTGGGCCATGTGACATGGGCAATGGGGGCTGTGGGCCATGTGCTTAATTTTTAGTTTAATGGCATTGATTTAATTACATTATTGATCTCCTACTAATGAGGAGATAGAGACACTTCTTTTTTTTTTGTTTTGAATTTGTAAATTAGTACTCTTGTTGAGAATAGGAAACACACATTGTTATGTGATATTTGGTTACAATGCCATCAAAATTTTTAAGTTCAGAAGTTATATAAGGACTTACTGTTATAAATTTATAATCATAATTTCTCTTGTTAATATCAATTAGTGGTTCACAAGAAGCTGAATTTAGTTGCCTTATTAAAATCATGAGGCACTTGAATATCCTGTATTATAATTTCTTTTGATGTAATGAAATATATATTTTTTAACTAATGAAACATTAATAAGCTAATTATTGACCTTTTTTTTAAAAAAATTCAAACTCAATTAGTACCGGTTTTCCTACAAAAATCATGACATACTGGTACCAGTTTCCACTCTGATATGTGCAACAAACTGCATAATTTCCTTACATAATAATAGATGCATTTAATGACGATTCTTTAGTTACCATCAAGCACAGTGTACATGACACAAAACAATGCAAACCAATAAAAAAAACAACAACAACAAGTAACAAAACAAAGGAGAAAAGGACCAATGACGTAACACTAAACCTCGCTAGGTGGTTTCCTTCCTTCCTTAATTCATTCATTGGAGAAAGGTATACATATTCATATCACAAAACGAATGAATGGATGCAATTGATTGATTCTTGCAAGAAACAAGAGAAGCCAAGGTCGTGCATTTATTTTGGGTTTTTAATCAGAGTTTTGTGGTCACCAGATAATGAGATCTGACATGCACCACATTCTATTGTATGGTCAATCCGAAAACTCAACTTCTCTCTTTTGATTTTGATTTTGATTTTGATTTTTTATTTTTGATTTTTTGATTTTAGAGAGCAGATGGTACGTCTTCTCAAAGAAAACGCTTGCCTTGCCCATGAAACTTCACATGCTTCTCTACCCCACTATCTTAAATTGTATTTGGGTTCTTTGTTGCTCCCCAATTTGTGGCCTTTTGTGTGTTTGTTATGTAAGGGGTTGATGGAATTATGACAAGGATACAAATTCTCTTCATTTTATTTATTTGATAACGTAAAATGCAAATGTTAAAGAAAGATACTTGAAAATGTTGGGGTTAAAATTTTTAATATTGTTTCAGTCACTAATCTTTAACGGTTATCTAAATATAATCATTTAGTAATTTTACCAATTCGCAAAAACTACTTTTACGGACTTACCACACAAAAAGACATTAAATAAATTCATAAAAGAAATAAAATTACAATCTTATTAATTAAGAAAACAAAATGAGTAAATATCTCCTAATTATTCTTCAGAGACCATCAAATATCTTTTTGTTCGTCTTTTGGACATTTTTCATGATCACATTACGTACATATTTATCATGTGAGTTCATAACATTATCTTTAATTTTCTGCATCTTGCATCTAACCCCCATCATTAATCATTCTTACATCAATTTCTCAAGAATTAATAAATTCGCCTCCCATCCTTCTTCTCAATTTGCCAAATCACTCGTACCGACTCGCCACACAAAAGACAACAGAGTCAAGAAGCAAATGGAATCTAGTTGCAGAAGGAACTTGGTACTGTTCCACGTTTGACCTGTGGAGCCATGAATGAACTCCGTTTTATTCCAATCTGATGCTTGAAATTTTCTGCTAAGTGCTAATTGGTGAACTTTTTAAACACAAACCCCAACAATTTTTAATTGTTTGGATTCTCATACGTGTCAGAAATAAAAAAAAAGTCATGTTTAGTAGACTTTCTCAACTCAAGTTGTTTGGTCTATCCATTATTTTTATAATTTATATCTAATACCACCTTTTTAATCAACAAAAATAAATAAAATTTCATAAAAAAAAGTACCACCTTTTTGAAAAAAAATAACATTATTAAGTAAAGCAAATGCAACGGGTATTTTTTTGTGACAAGATACAGATATCAGCATGTAGACAATTTAGGTGGGGGCTAGAAGATATCACTCTACCTAAGTGCCTAGTACTATACACAAGTCTATAATTGAATGCCTTGTCTTTTCCATAAGAAAAAGAGAAAAAAATTCAAAAAATCATACAAAATTTTCTCTGAACTTTTAGATCCCAATGTCTCTTGAATGACCTATCCTTAACAACCTGGCATAGAGATAGGTGTAATCCCAAATGCAGAGCAGCCAGGTACTAACAAGTGGTACCAGTTAATGGGTAGGACCAGACCTATAACGGGTCGGATCTACTTTTTTCATCCGACCCGTTATGCTTTTTGTTCCCCAAAAAACTGGTTTGATATGATGTATCAGATATATTTCTTGCCAAACTTTGCTGTTCATGAATACAAATTTTTATTTATTTTTTCATAATAAGTTTCATGATTTTTTTTTAAATTTTTGAAAGTAAATGTATAACATTGGATTAGGCTTGGTACGAACCGGACTTGGGTTAATTAAACCGGTTTCTTGGTCTAAACTGTGAACCGGGTTTAATTAGGTCACCCATAAAAAAAACCCAGTCAAAAACTTACAGGACCACATAAATTTTTTCCAAAATAAACCGAATTCGTAGATTTGATACAGGTTTATTTTTAGGTTCTTTTACCAATACAGTCAGAAAAAGAGCTGGATATTCTCTTTTTTAGAGTTAGTTAGGTCAAATTTAAGCATCGGATCCTTTCAAATTATTAATTAAATTGAAATAGCTTGTATAAAAATGTAGTGTCACCAAAGAAGAGACAAGAAGAAGACACCACATTTAAAGCCTTTGTAACATTTTGTCTTGAAAGGGAAGGATTGAACAAGACAGTCCCAAATTTTTGTGTGATTTCTTCTGACAATTGGTGCCTTAATTTCAAACAAAGGAGATCAAAGGTTACCTAGAAAGTCTATAATGACACATTCTAGTTTAAAGTCTTTGATATATATAAATATATATTTTTGGATTTCTCATACTTGTGATTTGGATATTACCTAAATTTAATAAACATATCCAAAATTTTTGAGAGGTTCTGTCCACTCTTTTGATTTAGATGGAACTTAAAATGAAATTTCTTATGTTTTAGATATCTGATAATATGATTTACAAAAATTGGCTATAGAAGAGTTGAAGTATTCAAAGAACCTCTAATAAAAAAGAATAAAGATATGTATGCTGAGATCTAGAGACAAAAAAAAAAGGAATGTAATACATAATGGAATAATTGATTATGTACTTGGCAACTGAAGAATATGGAAAAAAAGAAAAAAGAAAGAAAAAAGAAAGGAAAAAAATATTGGGCCTAGACCCAGATGAAATGTGGGTCTAAAAAGCGAAATGTAATATTTATTGCAAAAAAAATAAAATCTTGATTTGGCACAAAACTAAATTCAAAAAAGTATTGGGCCTAAAACCAGCTCATATTTGAGCCCAAAAATTAGTAGGCTATAATTTAAATTGGTAAGTCTGTTATTGCTATTGGACTATATATATAATCAATCATTGAATGAAAGAAATATAGATTGAGGTCAAATTAAACCCCAAATAAAGACTCTTTAAGGGTTATATGAAAACCAGTGGATTTGGCAATCAATTGAAAAAAATATTTGGGCCTAAACCAGCATATACTTGTAGTTCAACAGTTAATAGGCTAATTTTTTTGAATATTTCAAATTGGTTTTGGATTCATTTAGGCCCAAAATAAGTATGCCTATAGAAACTGTTTTAAGTGGATAAATATATTGGCAACATTTTTCCATTCACTTAATTAAGTGTTCAAAACTTCAAATAATTAGTACTTAATTAGTGTCACATATGTTTTCATTATAGCAGATAATTAACTTACTATCTGATGATCAAATTTGATATAAGTATTATCTAAGTAATTAGGATTTAAAAACACATCTAGAATTTTAATTTTTTTAATTTAAATAACATTTCTTAAAAATATGTAAATATGTATGATATGAGTTGCATGTATCATAAAAATCGGATGCATGCTAAAAAAATATCCTAAAAGTATAAAAAAATCAAGGCACTTGAGATATCTTAATTTGTCAATTAGCTACCAAGAACATAATATCTCCTTAAAATGTAAGAACTTAAATAGAACACTCACCCTTGAAATTTTTTTCCAACCATAAATATTTTTTTTTTACTAAGCTGCTAATAATATACAGTGACAGTAATATATACCAGAGGGAAAGGATATTAAAAATTTATAAAAGGATGTATTTTAACAAATAAAAGCATAAAAAGAGTACAGTGCAATTTTCCTGCTAGTTTCCCACAAAGCAACCTATTATATCATACACACACACACATACATACATATATATATATATATATATATATATATATAGAGTGTGTAAAGCTAGCGTGAGCTTAAACTCGCCAACGTCTTTAGTGAACTTAACTCACAAATCTATCGAAATGACTCTAAACAACAAATCCGAGTTGCTTAATAAATTGTTCATACCAAAATCTTATAGGATACCGAAATTTTCTATTTTTGGATTTTTCTAACTATTTTTTATAATTATTTAAGAGGGTTCCAAAATAATAATAAAATAATGAATGCTTTTATATAAGAATAGACCATTTTTTAAAAAATCTGAAATAAATACAAAGTTTGGTTTGGTGCAGAATTTGTTTTGTCAACTTGTCATAGATAAAATTACAAATTTGCTCCAGCTAATTTTCTGGAATTTTCGGAATTAAATGCAGTGTTGAACGGTGCAAAGAAACGACTAAGTTCGTTGTGGTCACTATTTTTTGTTTGTGCTTTTATTGTGCCCCTTCATGTTGATCTTTGAGTCTGAAATAAATAATTTTCAATTTTTGTATTTTGTTTGGAAATATGTGATTTTTTTTTCGGAAATCGAGTTATGTACTGTGGCCAAACATATTTCCAATAAAGTATTAATATGGATAGTCAAAGAACGAATTCTTCGTAAGAAATATAAATCATTAGATTAATATTTTGAAAACAGAGTTTTAAATAAATTCGTAAACAAATAAAAAAATTATATATATTTTAAATTTTTTTAATTTATAGATTGATTGTATTTCAAATTTCATATAATTTAAGTGTCATTTAATATTTCATAAAAACCATTAAGTCAAGACCGTTGCGAATTGCATAAAGTTTAATGGTCTTTGATGTACTATCAAATGATATTTAAATTGTATAAATTTGAAATAAAATCAATTTATAAGTTCAAATATATATATATATATATATATTTCTATTTTTAATTTATTTAAAAATTTATTGTTAAGATGTCAAAATAATCATTGTCAACTGATCCTTCTCACTAGACGATCATCGATTTTATCTTTTTTATAAAGAGAAGATTCAATTTCTTCAAAAACATCTACTAAAAATAAATGTCTGAACTAAAAGAAGCTATTATTTGGCAAAAAAAAATAAAAAGTGCCTCTTAATAAGTTCCTGAAATTAATTATTTTATTATGTTTAATGTTTTTATGCAAATCATACGTTATTTTAGGCAAATTATGACATATTAAAGAGAATGAAAACTGAGCTACTTCCTTTTGATATCATCTCCATGCTATTTCAAAAACTAAAAAAACAAAACAAAAATAGAGATCTAACTACAATTGTTGAGAGTTGACATGTGACTCTCTCATCAAATGAGGGATACCAGATTTTCTGTATGTGCTCATATATACTTTTGCATAGAGTATGATTTTTGTACATTATTCACATATTTCATATTTACAAGCGCCGAAATATACATCCATTTGATGGATGGTCACTAGTATTTTTCAAATATTTGAAAAGTTTGGACTTAATTTGTAGACTAATTGGATGAGATTGTACTTCTAATTCACGTCTCTGTTTGTATAAAAAGTGGATTAGAGACGGAAATATAGCATATATCATGTAGCTAAGGGTGTTTTTATAAATAAAAATTTTCATAAATTCTAACACTCATTTGTTTAGGTATTTCTTACAAGAATCGAATTTGCATGTAATATTTTTTTTTTATCATTTGTACTAAATATGTGATTCATACTAGAGTTATTATTGACACAAATTTGTTATGTAATTATGCTATATTTTTTTTTTCTAATTTCTCTTTCTTCCCTCGTTGAATATGAGATTCAAAATTACAAGTACCATAATTGGAGAAAACTGTCGCTTCAAGACCCATCAAAAATTCAAAATTGTAGATAGCTCAGATAAAGAGTACCAATACATTAAATTAAAAAATATTATCCAAATATAAATATATATATTTATATTTGATTAAAGCATATGATTAAAGCTAGTTTGAGCATAAGCTCACTAAGAGGGTTGGTGAGTTTAATTCAAAAAATTATCGAAATGGCTCCAAACGGCAAATCCGAATAGCTCAATAAATTTTTCATATTAAAATCTTGTAAGATACTAATTTTTTCTATTTTTAGGATTTTCTAACTATTTATTTTATATATTTTTTAAAATGTCCTATTTTTATATGTAAAAATTCATTATTTTCTTCTTATTATTATTAGAGTCATTTTAAAAAATTCAAAAAAAAATAATTAGAAAATCATAAAAATAGAAAATTTCGATATCCTATAAGATTTTAATATGAAAAATTTATTGAGCAACTCGGATTTATCGTTCGGAACCGATTCGATAAATTTTTAGATTAAATTAATCAAAAAATTTAATGTATTTAAACTCATGCTATCTTTTAACTCTATATTATAGAAACGAGTTAATAATTGACATAGACTTCAGGATCATAAACCGCTGTCGTCATGTGCCAATTAAATAGTACCACCTGTGTTGCTTAGCTAAAAGCCTAAAAAAAATGATATGATCATCGATTATAGAGGAATAAAATAAGAATTTAACGAATATTGCATGTAGGCCCTATATATACCAAAAAATACTCTTTATATGTATCTTGCATTGCACACAAAGAAAGCTCATCACCTTGTAATCTTGTATTCACGCGCAGCCGAAAGAAAAAGAGAACAAACTTTTAGAGATAATTAGACATGCTATACCCCACAGGGGAAGGTATCCCTTGTTAGTAGGGAATTAAAATCGTACGTATTGTCTTGTGTCGTACCGTATTAACATACAGTGTACCGTGGCACGGTATGGAGGGTTTTTTTTGGATTGCGTATCATACCGTGTCAAAAATGAGGGGGGGCGACACGGTACGGATAAGGCATGGCGTGCTACACGTGTTGTGTCGATTCAACACGTCGTGTTAAATGTGACATGCGTTAACCATGCCGTGTCGAGTTGACATGCAATGCTATACATGTCTTAACCGGCTAAACGTGTTTGGTGGGAAAAAAATTCAAAAAAATCGAAATTTTTTTTAAAAAATTCGGAAAAATCTTAAAAAATATAAAAAATTCAAAAATTTTAAATTTATTTGTTGCTAAAAAAATTAAACAAACAATTGAAAAAAATTATAAAATTTTTGTAAAAATTGCAAAAAATATAAAAATCCGAAAAATATTTTTAAAAAAATTCAAATTTTTTTTTAAAAATTTCAAAAATTATTTTTAAAATATTTTATTTTTCAAATTTCCCCTCCTTTTTCCAGGCTTGAGACCAACTATGTTAGAAACATAGGTGGAGTTAAAAATTTAAAAATAGATTAGTATAATTTAAGAAAATTAAAATCTAAATATTTACATTAAAATTAAAATTTATACCTTATTCCTTAGTGATATAAGTCTTGGTTGTATGAGTATCCATATCCTTCATAGTTATACATATATGGATTCGATCCATACTGATATTGATCCTCGTTGGGTTGGGTCACCTCTGACTATGTCATCTCCTGACTTGGTTTGCTTGGATTAGAACCAATGTGCCAGCAACTTCTTTTGGTCCAATCGCGTGCATCCAAGACTTGTCCTGAAGTCTCCTTTCTGCATCTAACCAGTCCTTCAGTACAACCAGGGTCTCAAATGTTTCAGGGCCATCAATTTACAATTTTACCTTTGAATATAGCTGTTTATAGCTGTTAAATGAGGGTGTTTTGATCATTTTCTTATTTTAAATTAAACTGTGTTTACTGGGGTACATTATTTTGGGGATGTTTAACATTGCTAATGAGATAGATATGCTGCGGGGCACGTAAGCTGGGGACAAATATCATATTAGTCTATTTCTTAATCTCCATTACAAAAATCTCGCCAATAAATTATAAAATCAACCGTCCGATCAACATCCAACGACCTACAATCCGTGCATATTATGCCTATCCGTGCTAAACGTGCCTATCCATGCTTACTTGTGCCTATTCGTGCCTAATTGTGCCTATATGTGCCTATTTGTGCCAAACATGCCTACACGTATTCCCGTTCCGTGCCTATGCGTGTTCCGTACCGTATCCTGCCATGTCCCTCCCCTTACCTGTGCGTACCGTGTCGTGTCTACAGTGACGAAAATCGAACACTATACGGATAACGACATGGCACGCGACACATATAGCACGACACGTGTTAACACGTCGTACCATATTGTGTCGCCTCTGACACGTACCGTGTCGTATCGTGTCTTGAGACGGCATGTTGTTTTGAGAATCCACTTGTTAGTATATAATCATAAACTCCACGCCTTATCTTGCCTATCATATGGACATGGGGTCTTCTGTGGCACTTTGCTAGTAGTCATTACATGAAGTCCCAAGTAAAAAGTATGACCAGAAGCAAAATTATTGTATAAAATTCTTTTTTTTTTCCTACCTAAAAGATAAATCAATTTCAATTCCTTCAAGAGGTTTGTAAAAAATCAATTGATGTGAAGATATATTATGTGATTAATTATGTCTTATTCTATTGAAAAACACTATATTAATGCCATAGTTTTTTTATTTACACACAAAGAAGATAATATAAGCAACTTAAGTCCTAGAATTCCATGATACCTAAGCAATAGGAAAATAGCCATAGAAAAGCTTCAATTATTGCTAAGGATCCTAAATTAAGTCGTTGTCTTCTTACACACACTAAACCATTGAAATTGGTTTTGGCAGATTGCACATTTGCACTGGCAATTTGCTTGAAAAGGTTATAGGCATGTAGAATTGGGATTGGATGGATAATGAAAGGGCACATTTGATATTTTCCTACTGCCACCTGGGTCCCATGTTCTTTTCTTTTTATTAATGAAAAATGTTATGAAGATATATTGTTGTTGATATGATTTTTATTTTATAAATATTATTATATACATTAAATGAGTTATTATATATATCAATGATTTTATTTTATACAATTCTTCTATTATTCAACTTAAATACTACTAATATGTATAATAACTCATTTAAATTAAATAATGATAATATTGTATAAAATGAATTTACATAATAAAATCATTAACATACATAATAATTTATTTAACATATATAATAAAGTTCATATCAATAATAATTTCAACAATCGTATCTATATATCAGGTCTCTTTTCTATCCTAACTGTGTAATGTGAAAAGTATTAAAAGGTATGCATGTGTACGTTATATGATCATGGACCGTTAGAATATTTTGTATTTGCCTTTCTGAACGTTTTTTTGTTTTTGTTTTTGTTTTGTTGACAGATCATTTATTCATCTGCCATTAATTTTAAAGCATTGTCCCCTAAAAATGTGGCCTAAAATCAGCCACAGTCATGCATATATATATATATATATATATATATATATATATATATACATAGTTTCAGATATTTATTTGTAAATAATAGTTCTTTTTTATTGTAGAAGTGCAGGTGTTTAATTTGTTCTTCTATGGTTGTACCTTACACATGTTTAGTTTAACCTTGAAAACCTAATTTGTTTGGAAGCTTTTGTAAATTGGAAACATAGAAAAAATAAATGAGAATATGAGACTTGACAAGTACTGTACCGTGTACCATCGACCGTTGGGTTTCCTCCATGTCACGGGAGTATATATGATATATAAACTTATTTTATTTTTTTGAGGAAGGGTTTGTCGATTTTATCGATTTTTTTTATGATAGATATATTTATGTAAAATTTTATAATTTTTAGCGTTTATTTTATATTGGGTTGAGATATTGAAAAAGATAAATGCTTTAAAGTTAGAATGTTGATCCAATCACAACGATTTATTATGATAATTTTGATAATATTTTCTCAAATGATGTTTTTTTTAGATAAGTAGACAAGTTACCTACTTCAAAAATTTTATTAAAAATAAAATGAGAGTTACAAAATATTGGGTGAAGAATGTACTCAACAAGTGATAAATAAGATCAATCTAACTAATCACGGACCATAACAATGACAGCTAATAAAATTTAAAAACAGAAACAAACATAGATATTTTGTTTTTTATACGGATTGGTTGTATATTTCATGTTTTTTATTGAACAGTTAATGTGAAAGTATATTACACTCTCCTTGCCAGATTTTCAAAAAAAAAAAAACCATTTCTTACATTTATCAAAATTATCAAACTAATTTATTATTAAGAAATCTCCAACCTTTATACTAACCTATCATAACTCGATTCATTCAATTTACCATATTCATCTACTATAATAAAACTTGAGAATTGATAAAATTTCACAAGTATGAATCTCTAATGTACTTATAAATTTTCTATTTTTTTTTGCCATGCCAGTGCCAACTACCAACAAAAGTACAAAACATATTCTCATGAAAGATCATAATAAATTAATGTCTGCTCTGCTCAACAAATAATAAAACACTGATTAATCAAACAATTACAAGGATGAGGATCCAGTACAATTCACAGTACACCCGTGAAACAGCAAAGGGAAGAGAATTTCAGTTGTCAGCAAAAAGACAGTGTTTCAATTTTTTTTTCTTTTTTTTGTTTGCTTTTTTGTTTTGTGAAAAGTGATCTCCTTCTCTCTCTCTCTCTCTCTCTCTCTGCTCCACTGGTAAACCAGACGAGTTCTGATTCTCTATTACAGTTTATCTGGAACCAGTTCTGTTGCCAAGTTACTGACAGAGGGAAATTGAGTGTCAGAGGCTTGTGACATGAATTACAAGAGAGAATTTGCAACAGAGGGATTTGATTTCTGTCAATTATGGAGCTTTTAATAAATAAATACAATCTTTTCTCTGTTCTTTTTGGAGTCTGAGAGCAGTCTCATGAAAAAGCTGTGAAAATTATCATCCTCAAAAAGTGAAATTTGAGTGGGCCCCACAAATGGAGCATGCCACGAGTTCATTGTCAGCACCAATTCACAATCTCTCCAGCCTCAAAATTTCACAAATTCCAAGTGGATCAAGACAGTGACACCACCATACAAATTGAAGAAAAAAAAATCACAATTATTTGAAAACGGTACGTGAGAGTTGGTACAGCCAATAGGAACGCAGAGAAAATAATAAAATAACAGAGATTTTGTTATGATTGAATCCATAATGAAAAGCTTTTTCTTTTTTCTTTTTTCTTCATACAATTAAATTGAGGTTATTTTTAAAAAAATTTCCACCTCTCACTGACAAAAATATAATGTCTAATTTGTCAGTGACAAAGGGAGTCAGTGAAATGATGAATTAAATTTGTGCAAATTATTTTATTTACTTAATTCAAAAAAAATAAAATAAAAGAGTTGCTAGCTCATAATATTCTACAAATACAGTTCAATGCACATGATTTCATTTCAATTCACAGAATATTCCAAACAAAATGCAGCGGTGTCAGTTCCAAAATTAGGGTTTTTTGGTCACATGCCATCTCTTCAATCTCGGTTACTTAAAACAATATAATTTTGCTAATATCTTGGTTTATGTATATTTTTAATTCACCATACAATAAGATACAACTCCACGCTCCACACAAGTCAAACAAGATTTACAAGTTAAAAGAGGTATAATTTAATGCTTTGGATCAGGAGGTTTTTCATGAAATATATGTGCATAATATAATATATTAATATAGTATTGTAGTCTCTCTCCACTCTTGGTAAAAATAAACATATTGAAGGAAAAATTTGAAAATAAAATGACAGCCACAACAGTTGAAAAATTAGGTAATGTTTGTCGAACTTAATTATATGACAGAAGACCTAAAAATTTATGCTAATTAAAAAATTAACAAAAGAGAAAAGTACAATAAAATAAAGTAGTCCTTAAAATAGCAGTCAAGATTAAACAAGAGAATTATATGTAATCCCATGTGCTTATTTTTGTTTCTTTAATGGAAAAACCGGGTTAATTAAAGCACTAATTAGAGTAGTGGAGAAAGATATATGATCTATAATAATGCAATTGCTCTTTTTTTTTCCAAAAAGAAGATTAGCCCCATTAATTATGAGATGAGATGCAAAAGCCAAGAATAAAGAATAATTATGGAGCTTTTTTTTCACAACTATTCTTTGCCCCTAGAGAAGCCTATTAATCCATCTTTATTACATCTTTATCATAACCTAACTTCCTATTAGGAGATTATGATCCCCTTCTGTGTCTTTGCTCTGCATCAGAAATATCATTTGATATTCGATAAAGAAATTACTAAATATACACCATTTTAAGTTTTTGATCGTTTGACGAATGATGAAATTATAACAAATTATTTTTGGTTATGATGTAATAAAGCACACGAAAGATTAAACAACTGATGCTACGTGTTTATAAACTGTGGTAAAATGGCTTTTAATAATTGAAGTATCGAATTTCAGACTTAGTACAATGATGATAAATCTCGTCATCATATGAAAAGATGTAGGTTCAAATTCTATAAGAAATATTTAAAAATAAATAAATATTGAAATTACCGAGAGCCCTTATATTGAAAAAAAAAAAAATAATTCAAGTATCAATCAATCGTCTCTACTCTCTAGCAAGTGAATTTAGTGAATTTTGTAGGTAGCCCATCAACAGACAGATTGATAATCTGTGAATATTACATAATTTTATACTCATCCAATTACCTTGTAAATCAGAGCCCAGTCAATTTCATGATAGCAAAGTATGATACGAAATATAATTGACGTCTCGACTGAACATAATATTTAATTTTGTACTGGCTTGAGGCGCCTTGAAGACAGGACAAAGTCAGAAAAATATTTCACAACAAATTAAGATGTATATTAATTTTTAATATGGTGCATTATTTTATATTTATTTTAAGCACACATTTAGTATATATTCAATTTTATGACAACTCTTATAATATATATTTTTCAGAAATATTATTCAAATTAAAATATATAAAATTATAAGTATATTTTTAATTATTTAAATAGGACATGTATCACATTAAAATTTATTTGAAAAATAGTTGGCCTTCTATCAAATAATTTAAAAATTTTAATAACAAAATTTTAATAGTTTTATGATGAACGACTAATTAAATTTCAATTTGGTACGTCATATACGTTCTATCTGAATAATTAAAAACACATCTATAATTTTATTTTTTTAATTTAAATGATATTTTTAAAAAATATGCCGTAAGAATTGAATGTATTTGATATACGCTAGAAACATTCTTATTTTAAAATTGGAAACATAATAGAATACTTTTTTCATTTATCACACAAAACAAAGGAATAATTTTTTTATTTAAACGTCTCACTCTGCTAAAGAAAATCTTGCATAAAAAAAAAATGGAACTAAGGCAAACACTTAAGATCAGATAAGAAAGACGACTTAAGTTAGTCAAAAGTTCCCGCTTTGTTTAATTCGATGGCGGTTTTAGATTAGTCGTTAAGCCCCAGATTAGAGAGAGAACTGGACCTCTCCATTTAACGCTTATCCGTCTTCCCAGTTCACACTTACACTTCGGCTCCGCTGTGGCATCCAATCCTCTGTCGATTTTACCGTTACAACCTGTACACGTGTCGCCCATCTCAGCACTTGTCCCCACCTCCTCCCTCCGGATTCTTTCTCCTCTCTCGAGTCTCTTCCCACTTCACCTACCTTCCACCCCAAGGAAAAAACAAATAAAAAAGCACCAAAACATTGATTCACACTCCTCGTCTCTCTCCTTCTCTCTTCCTCTCCTCCATGGCAACCCACATTGCACACTGCTAACAATGGCGACGCAAATTAACCCCATATCCATCCAATTAACCCTTTACACTTTACTCATATTGCACCTACTCGCCGCGTCGGTACCGGTTCTCTCTCTCAAATTCGACTTTGGTACGCTTACGTTAGGCAGCCTCAAGCTCCTAGGCGACGCGCATTTGAAAAACGGGAGCATTCACTTAACTCGGGACCTCCCCGTGCCGACATCCGGCGCGGGTCGGGCACTGTACTCTGACCCAGTCCCGCTCCGTGACCCGACAACCCGGGACTTTCTTCCCTTCTCCACCTTCTTCTCCTTCTCAATTACACTTCTCAACCCATCCTCCATTGGTGGTGGCTTTGCGTTCATTCTCGCGCCCGACGACCTCTCGGTCGGTGATGCGGGCCCGTATCTCGGTATCTTAAATGCCTCTGACCCGCCAGGTTCCTTCTTTGCGGTTGAATTTGACACGTTAATGGATGTTCAATTTGTCGACATCAATGCAAATCATGTAGGGGTTGATTTAGGAAGCATGGTTTCGGCTCAGGTGGTCGATTTAGAAGCGGCCGATATCGATTTGAAGAGTGGCAGGTTGATAAATGCCTGGATTGAGTACACCGGCAAGGGAAATTTGGAAATATCTATATCCTACTCTGCTTTGCGGCCAGCCGAACCTGCTCTGTCCTTCCCGCTAGATCTCGGCAAATATGTCAGTGACGTTGCGTTTGTCGGTTTCTCGGCTTCAACTCAAGGAAGCACAGAGGTGCACAGTATTGAGTGGTGGAGCTTCTCATCTTCCTCAACGGCAACCAGCATTGCTGCACCGTCACCTGTAACAGCACCATCACCACCAATTAATACTGGTACAGATGCAGGTACAGTAACTACCAGTTCCCCACCTCCACCGGCACCATCACTTTTTCAGGGCCCCACTAGTTCTGTCGCGGTGGCCTCTGCCCCGAGCAATTCAACAACAGAACGGACAACTTCATCAGGTTGCCATGGCAATGGGCTCTGTAAACAGGGTCCTGGAGCAGTCGCTGGAGTGGCAACGGCTAGTGCCTTTGTGGTTGCCTCATTTGCCGGGTTTGCCCTCTGGGTGTTTGCCAGACGAGCCAAGTACCGCAAGAAGTCAGACGACCTTGCAGCTACATCGGAGATTGTTAGCGCACCGAGGGTTTTCACGTACCGGGAATTGAGTGTCGCCACACGTGGATTCGACTCATCCCGCATCATTGGCCATGGTGCATTTGGTACTGTTTACAAGGGCATCATACCAGAAACAGGGGCAATTGTAGCTGTAAAGAGATGCATACAGAATACAAGAGGTGTAGGTGATAACGGGGGTGCGCAGGGGAGAGCTGAGTTTTTGTCGGAGCTGTCTATCATTGCCGGGCTTAGGCACAGGAACCTTGTGAGGCTTCAAGGGTGGTGTTGTGAGAAAGGGGAGATACTTTTGGTCTATGATTACATGCTCTATGGCAGTCTTGACAAGGCACTTTTTGATCCCGATGTGCCACCACTGATGTGGCGGCATCGTAGGAAGATTTTGATTGGTGTTGCGTCGGCTCTGGCTTATCTCCACAGAGAGTGTGAGCGCCGGGTAATGTAACAGAAACTCATATTGAGTAGTTCACTTGTTATCAGGCCAATAATACAACTTTCCAATTTTACCAAGCTCAATTCAATACAAATACTCCTGAATTAGTGCATTACTGTTACAAATTACCAGTGTATATTTTGGATCATGATATAACAAGATGATTATGAATTATCTCACCAAAAACCCTGATATTTCAATTTGCAATTTTGGGAATTTTGGCATAGTCTCTTCATGCCTGATTTTGGTCCCTATAGCCCCTATGACATATGCCACTTAAATTCCAATGATTTTACTTGTCTAATAGCTCCTTGAGCTTATCATCAATTATTACTAATTTGAGCAGAAATTTTATCAGCAAAAATTTTCTATTTGTTATATCATATTTAGTTAATAAAAGTTTTTTGGTTACGTTCATAATAGGTTATCCATCGGGATGTAAAATCAAGCAATGTAATGCTTGATGAGGGCTACCATGCACGGCTCGGTGACTTTGGCTTAGCACGCCAGACTGAGCACGACAAGTCACCAGATGCCACTGTCACAGCTGGCACCATGGGATACCTAGCACCAGAATACCTCCTGACAGGACGTGCCACTGAGAAAACCGACGTCTTCAGCTTCGGTGCAGTCGTGCTAGAGGTTGCATGTGGTCGCCGACCCATCGACAGCCAAACAAACAGCAACTTGGCTGAGTGGGTTTGGCGGCTTCATGGCGAAGGAAGGATACTTGACTCAGTCGATGCCAGATTGCAAGGGGAGTATGATGAGGGGGAAATGAGACGAATATTGTTGGTCGGGTTGGCATGCTCAAGTCCTGATCCAGGTTTGAGACCTGGGATGAGAGCGGTGGTGCAAATGCTGAGTGGGGAGGCTGATCCACCATTTGTGCCGACATCACGACCGTCCTTGAGTTACAGTGTGAACCACCAGCTCTTGTTGAGTTTGCAAGATAGTGTTTCCGATTACAATGCGATTGTGGGGCTAAATTTGACTTCCTCCTCATCCTCTTCATCATCCTCTTTGCGGAGTACACTACGAGGCGGCGGTGGAGGCGGCTGCCATGATGGAGATTCTGCTGTGTGAATTTGGCTTGTTGGTTCTTTTCTAGAGTTTTTTTTTTCTTTTTTTCGATGATAAATAGAATGTAGAATGTATACATATATAGATTGGTACTATAATAAATAGGTGGGTTTGTAGAATTCTTTAATTCATATCAATTGATTTATTAGTTCATTCAAGAAAAAAAAATTTGGGTGTTTTTTTTCTTCTGGCTTGTAGGATTTAGGTTTTCTGAACTTCTGTAACTTGTATTTCATTTTTCTATTTGAGTAACTAGATAATTTCAAAATAAATGATACTTGACTACTAGGTATAACAGAGGGTTTTAGGCTTTGAACTTGAGTTACTGGTAAAGGAGGGTCCCTCTTTCTAAAAAAGTTGCTACTTTTCTTGTGCTTTGGTTGTTGTCAATTCATTAATTGGGAAAAGATACACGCACCAAACAAGGTCATTCATGGATTAGAACTCATCTATCTATCTACCAGTAAGGTTTGCAATTTGGCCTTTTTTATTCGCCTTAAATTATTTTGCCTCTTCTAGCTTATCATCTTTCAAGATTGTTTTAGTCTTGTTTTTCCCAATTTTTGTGTTGCCAAAACGATTTCTTTCGGTGTAGGTTGCTGTCAATTGATCATATGAGAATATGATAAGCTCATAATTTGTTGTCTGTAATATAAGGTACATGATACCTCTATTACCCACTAATAATTATTTAATCACACATGTTGAGGAGATGCAATTATCTCTTAGTTATTTTATCAAAGCAAGTTGAGGAAATTAAATGCAATATTTATGCTTATAGATGATCAACTAATTGGGAAGATTATAAAAATTTTAACTGATCTAGCCTGGAATAATTCCGTTTCAAACACAATTGAAAAGATAAAATTAAACTGATCTAGCCTGGAATGATTCAATTTAAATGATAGCTGTCATTATTTTTTCTTGTGTGGCAATAATTACCAATAATTCAACTTTTCTATAGTTTAGTACATGAAGATATTGGCCTAATTTTACTATTGAAAAAATAGAAAAAGATTCCATCTTTTTACTTCCGTATCACATTTAACTATTGCAACAGTTGCACACTGGTTGGATTGAGTTTGACCGTCCGATTAAAGTCGTACCATCCGGATTGAAACCTCCAAAAAGTGCTATTCTTTTCATATATCAACCTTCTTTTTTATATGACCTTATCCAAACCGTTCGATTTTGATCAGACATGTTTTGTCCCTGCTATCAACACTCCAATTGATGCTAGTGGTTAAGCTAAGCACAACAACTGTTTCAAGGATGGTTACTGGTAGCTAGGGGTACCTAACAAACCTCTTGTACCAGTGTACCGTCACACAACAGTCTAAAAATCCAGGGGTCCAGCCCCTCCTCCCAACAAAATACCTCGGCTATAAGTTGCAAAGAGCTGTGGGTCCCACATTGTCTGCGATCCTCTGACACCATCAGAGAAGGATGATTTGTTCTTTTTTTTTTCTCAAAATTGAACTGGTATTAATAAATGCAGTTGGTGCATTTCCCATCATGTAGCCGTTAACTATGAGGTCGTTGCCATGCCAGTTCGTTGTTGGTCTAAATCATATATAAAAGTACCAAGCTTGAGGAAGAATATTGATAAGTCGGGCTGATAATTAAGAAGAAGATAAATGATTCCAAAAATTCATTAAAAAAATATAAATGATTACACCCGGAGCTTAGCTATGAGAAAAGTGGGCCATGGCAACTCTTTCTATTCAAATTTTTTATATAGAGGCAATATATTTTCTGAATCGATTATTATTTGAGTCACGAAATGATCCCCAATCAACTTTGTGTTATGATTTTTATTCTTTGATTAAGTTGATCCCCTCTTATTTTGAGCTAAGCACCGCTACTATCAATTGACTGTGCATTTCTCTGAATTTACGCGTGCCTGTATGATACGGTATGATTTGTCGACACATGCAGACACAACATGACATGTTACTTGTAACAACAATTTTCAAATAAAAAAGAAAATAATCGTTTGAAATCCAAAACATGTTGAAGATTTCTATTTTCTTTATTTTAAAATTATTTTATATATTTATGCAATTATGTACTTTTTTTATTTAATTGAACTGAAACAATCCTTAAAAAATAACCGTTGTTGGATGTATCAATTCATTATTTTTAAAACAAACTCTAATATCTTTCTATTGTGTGTTCCCTTGTAAAAAAATAAATTAGCGCTGCTTGTTGAGTCATTATAGATAATCATAGATTCAAAGCGTCTCCAATAACATGCAAAAATTAGTGAGGTTATTAATTAAACTTGAATTATCTAATTCAGAGTTGTCACTCACTTTCTCAAGATATTGTGTACTAGCAAACATGCACCTCTATTTATCTCAGCTTTTGTTGTTCTTTTTTCAATTTTTGTTTGGTAAAAAGATTATTGAGTAAATTACACAAATGGTCTTTACTCTATCATTTTGATTCTTAAAATTTTAAAATTATCAATTTACTCCTAAAAGTATCATTTGGTTATCATTTTGATCCTTAAAATTTCAAAGATATCATTTTAATCCTTCAAATTTTTAATTTGTATCAAATTGGTCTTACATTTAATATTCATTGAAAAAATGATAATTATACCTATCATAATGTCTTCTTTTAGCATTATGACTAATTTATACATAACTATCAAACAATACAGATAATACGGAAAGAAATGTAATATTTTGCGATATGAAATATCAGCTAAATTAATACTAAAATTCATGTTTGTGCCATCATAAATTAATTAAAATAAAATTTTAAATTTTTTCATAAATATAAAAAATATATCATGATGATATGCATGCGAACATGGATTTTCATTTAGTTTTTCTTACCGATAAAAATGGTAGAACTAAAGTGTTATAAACAAAAAATTTTGAGGACAAAAAATGATAAATTAATATATAATAGTTTAAGGAATAGATAGATATTTTTAAAATTTAAAAATCAAAATGATAATTAATTGATATTTTTAAAATTTTAAGAACTAAAATGATAAAAGCAGGGCACTTGTGTAATTTCTTGAGATTATTTGACCCAACACTAATCTTTTGGGTAGAGTTGTCAAACAGCTCAAAAATAGAAAAAAGTAACGGGCTGTGGTGATAATAGGCCCAAATTCATGTAGGCTCTCTGATGTGCCAGAAAAGGCACTACAAATAATAGATGCAAAATAACCTTGAATGCTTGATAACATTACATTATAATTTCAATGTTTACACTATTTTGTACAGCATTAAATGCGAATGAGAAGTCAACAAATATACATAGATGCTCCTTTAATTTTAGCACAATTTTTCCAGTCATTTGAAAACAGTATAGTTGTGCACCTCTAAGAATACAAAACTATTCGGGTATGATAACCACACTTGCTTATTCAAATTTCTTCTTGAAAAGTTGGTCAAAAATTGAAGGCTGGCGGGTTGTTTTCTTTTGTTTTTTTTCTTTTGGGGTTGGGGGGGGGGGGGTAATATAATATTCCGAAAATATTTATATATCCAGTACAGATTGCTTTAAGAATTACCCTGTGAAAACTAGCATCTGTTAGCATGTTCATTGGTGAATCTTTGCAACAAACTTCTTTTGAAATTTGAACTAATTAACCAACTTCGTTGCTTTGAATATGTTGGAGATGATAATCATTTCCGAGTTATATATTTTGAGTACTCTACTTCCACTAATTCCTACTGATTTTTCTATTTTTGAATTCAATTTTTAATTAAGTAGGAAGTTGTTATACCAGAATACCCTGTTGATGTTTTCCTCATAAACTCTAGCCTTTTATCATTCCATCGATAAAAGTAAACTAACCCATGAAGTCTCTCCATGGTCAAAACTGAAATTTTATCTAATTTATGATTGGTTTAGTTCATACAGTACTGATGTTACACCAGGTTCATACAAAAAGTTTCCCTTAATTAACAGAACCAATGAAACATCTCTAACAGTATTTATTTCTCCGAAAATAAAGAAGCCAAGATTTGTTTAACCTTTCATCTGTTGTTACTTCTAATTTCTCTGATAAACCTGGCGTACACCTACCTAAATCCATTGCCCTTTTGTATTCCTCGTCCCATGTATATAATTAATGAATTAATCAAAATTCCATCCATCCATGCTGTCCCTTGTCTATTTCCCAGAGAATGTTCATTTTTCTGTCTTAGTTTACAGGTTTTCTGGATGATTTAAGATAGCATCTTTAAGGAGATTGGAGTTTAAATGAGCGATTGTCTATGATGAATTGCTTTTCTTGTTTCTCTGCTAAGGAGAGAAAAGATGAACTGAGAAAAGAGATCTTGCCATTGTCGACTGCAAGGGCCGAGTACCAATCTCTCACAAACCAAGGTTACATTCTCCTCTTTCCTGAGTATTCATACATTGTAGAACTCTTTTTCTTTCTTTCTTTCCAACTTTTTTGGGTTTAGTGAATCAGGTGCTAAGCCCTAACTAGGTACAACCAAATAAATAAAATAAGAATCAAGAGAAGAATTAGATAAATATTCTTGTTTTTTGATGAAATTGCAGTACCTCTATGTAATGCAAATGGAGTCTTGCACCAAAACTTCTAACAAGATTCCATCTTTCTTGTTATTTTCTTTTCTTTCTGTAAATCTTTCTTTGAAACTAGGCAAGATGAGACTTAAGCCTCTCAGAATGCTACTTTTGTGCAGAACAACACTCAGGGAAGTCTCCGTCGAGAGCAAATACTAAAAGAGGAACTGCGAATGGAAACATACTCGCAAACTCATTTACGTTTCGCGAACTAGCTGCTGCCACTGGAAACTTCTGTCCTGAGAATCTACTAGGCGAAGGCGGCTTCGGCAGAGTGTACAAAGGGACATTCAGTAATACTGGTCAGGTACTAATTTAAGAACATGTACTTGCCTCCAATACATGCTTTACTTCACAGTTCACATTGAATATAATTGCTATTTGCTAATATAGCAAGCATCGTTACCATAGTGATTTTAGTTGCCTAGATGGATAGTATAAACCAAAAAAGAAAAAAAAATTCTAGACATCATAGGAAGGAAGATGCTATACAAACTACAAGTCAGCCAGTACACTGTTTTCCTAATTAATGAATAAAATCACTACAGGTGTAAAAAGTATAGTGTGTGTCAACTAGTTCACAACTAACATAATATTTTTTGCGTTCTTTAATTATTGCTAGATTGTGGCTGTGAAACAACTGGACACGAATGGGTCACAAGGGAATAGAGAATTTCTTGTGGAAGTTTTGGTCTTAAGTCTACTCAGCCATCCAAATCTGGTGCACCTTGTAGGATACTGTGCCGACGGAAACCAGAGGTTATTGGTGTATGAATACATGCCATTGGGTTCACTTGATAAGCATTTGCTTGGTAACTTCTCTTGTTAAATATAGAAGACAAAATTCAGCTTAAAATGAAGTAGAATTATAGGAAGAAAATAACAGTAACTCTTTCCTATTACAGATATTCCCCATCGTCAGAAACCGCTGAGCTGGTACCAGAGAATGAAGATAGCCTTGGATGCGGCCCTGGGGCTAGAATACCTCCATGAAAAGGCAAATCCACCGATCATATATCGGGACCTCAAGTGCTCCAACATATTGCTAGACAATAATTACAATGCAAAGCTCTCTGATTTCGGGCTGGCCAAGCTTGGCCCGACGGGGGACAAATCGACCGTCTCATCTAGGGTTATGGGCACATATGGCTACTGCGCACCCGAGTACATATGCAGTGGCCAACTCAATGCAAAGTCAGACGTGTACAGTTACGGAGTTTTGATGCTCGAGTTGATCACAGGACGACAGGCGGTTGATAACACCAGACCTACAGAAGAACAAGGTCTAGTTATGTGGGTACGTACGTACTATATATGTACTATGCATAAGATTTTAATTTATTGGATTAAACTACATGTTTGTCATTTCTATAGGCGAACCTGGTTGGGTGTTACTTACGATAACTAAAACAAAAGAAGTCGAGAACATTTCGTGCATTAATCCAGTTTTTGCCCTCAATCAACTCCAACTTGTGAATTGGAGACTCAATTTAATCCAATTAGTATGATTTAGTTAAGTTCCAACAGAGAAGTGGTTTTGCAATCAGCTTCAAAAAGCCCACCAACTGATATTAGGCACACCAGTTGCTTTGCAGAAATAACACAAAGGGATACCAATAAAAAAAATACAGAAACAAGACTAACAATTTAACGTAACTTATATGAAGGCATCTGTGTATAGCATTCAAAGTTTGATATTAACTTACTCTGGTCTACTCCAGGCACAGCCAATGTTCAAAGATCAGAAAAGATACAAGGACATAGTGGACCCACTCCTCAGAAGACAGTACCCCGAGAAAAGCCTGAACCAGGCTGTGGCTGTTGCCATGATGTGCTTACAAGATGAGCCGGCATCCCGACCGCTAATGACAGATGTCATCGTGGCTTTGAACCATCTAGCTGTTCCTTCTGATGGAGAAATTGATATCTCTGAGCAGGAGAATCCACTAATACCTGACAAATATAGATCAGAAGAACATATACATGATATAGAAGAAGACCAACGTAAAACTGTGGCCGATGCAATAGAATGGGGTTGCAACTCGAGCCGTGAATACATGGTCGAGCATGAGAGACATTCTTCATGAGGTGTTAATTTGTGAGAAAGGTGTGTAGTCTCCATTATCCAAGAATGGGGTTTGACAATAGTAAAAGAGGCTACATTTCTCACTACAAAAATGTGTTTTTTTTTTTCCTCTCTCAACTTCATCATTTTTGGATGTGAATCAGTATGCACAATGTGAGATGGCCAAAAATTGATACAAGTGTATATAAATGTGTGGGAGTGAGAATTGTTAGGTAAAATTTCCGTTTGTGCATGTTTGGTTGAAAGTGGATATATGCTGTGCATTACTGTTATATCAGTACACTGTATTTTTTTTCATTTTAATTGGTTTCTAACTATCAAAATGCTAATCTTTTGTAAAGAGGAACATCATTTTCACTGAGTTGGATTTAGATCTACTTTTTCTGACGTGAATTGTTCATGTACAAGAAAAGAAAAGAAAAGGTTACTGGCTTGCAGCCTAGGCCTCTATATATGATGGAGAACTTTGAAATTTTATGTATCAAAATTCGGAAGCTGATACTTTTACGCGCTTACAGCATATGCCCCTGATTATAGTGAGGATTAGAGAGAGAGAGAGAGAGAGAGTAAATGAGAATGATTCTGATTATTAATCTTTACATACAGAGGAACCATATATCAGTACGATACAATTATTACATGATCACTATGGGTCCCATTGTCTGTTTCTAACTATCGTCCTAACTACAAGCAGTGAACTGAGTCAATTATAATTACGCATACTAAGTACTCTATTACTTGTTATTCCATAGAGATTTTGTGTTATAAAGTATGAACAGCTCCTTTATTCACTCTAGTCCTCGGAGTCTATCAGATTCAGATGACAAATCCAACTACCAAAAGAAAGACCCGTTGTAATTTCTATAATAAACCCCGTATAGACGGGCCATATATGCAGCTGCGATCGGCCATATAGATAGAATTAAGGAAATATCATATATCTTCAAAAATAAATTACAATAATAATCTGCAAAAGTTTCATATTTCCTCAAAATTCTACAACATTGAGCTCATATCTATAAAGATACTAGAAATGAACTTCCTGTTTTATGAGAGCTTTTTCTGATACTGATATGCATTGCCAAACAAAAGATGGTTGATTTGATCAATTCCAACATCTGAAATTGGGTCAATTGATTTCTCCATTCCCTCCGACGGAGTGAATGTGGTAGGTTCACGGCTATATTCATCTACAAACAGAAGACAGATGATAATCAACTAAAACACAAAAAAACGAAAACAAATAAAATTCTGATCTACTTCTAATTTCCTAATGCTTATTGGTTTTAGTTAAGGCCAACGGTAGTTATTGGTGTGCCAGCTATGATACACCCAAAGAAAATGAGCAAAATTAAAAGAAAACTTAATGAGCACAATGATGTAAACTAAAAGAAAATGATAATGAGTAAATTGGATTTGCCCTATTTTATGAGCTTGAGGTGTCCAACCAATAAATTGAATGGCACCAAAGCTAATGTCCTCTATCATACCATAAATTGTGTTTGGCGAATACTGTGAAGGCGTAGCCAAGAAATTGAAACCCAGATAGAGCACCATCATTAAAAATACAGACACAATTACAAAGGATGGAACAGCCAATGCCCAATACCTGAGAGCAATAGCGTATTAGACATCCCAATAACAGCTATAGGTGTTCATTTGCTACCACAAGAAAGAAAGTCTATAGATAATAAGCCATATGGTGCAAATTGTATAGCGAGTCACAAGCAACAGAAATTATTACAAGGAAGTCGTCTATCGAGATATCTGTGGGTCTTGTTAAAATTCCCAACTTGGTACCAGTAAGGTCTGAGTTGCTTTATTCACTGAAAGATAACCCACAACTCATCCGAATTGAATTGCAACTCACCAGGATTTTTGTGCTTTTTTGAGTTTAAAAATATATATATAGAGAGAGAACAAAGTGGTACAATTTGAATGCTGACATACCAAAATGGGATATGGTGATACATTCACAGAACAAGGCTGAAACTTAATTGGGTCAATGCCAGACAGTTGTATAGAATGAGGAAACTGATATGATAGGCTATGCATCATGGGCACCAAAATGGAAAATCTTGATCATTAAAAAACATGAGTACTAAAATTTAATCGCACGGAGTAAGCATCCAAAACTAAACAAGTGATATAGCACGTACTTGGTAGGATAATAAGTGATCCCCAGAGAATGCAACCATAGCTCGGGTATATGCCCATACTAAATATATAACTGCAACAAAGAAAACATATATAGGACTGATCTATCAGTAAAGCATTGTTAAACATATATAAAAGTTATATCATTTGAGATAAATACAAAATTTTACAATTGGCATAATGCAAGGGTAGTTGTGGAAAAAGGTTGCTTGAAATGGAGGAGATTGAAAAGTTAGATTGTGACCTGTGGCGATGAGAGTGGTGATGGATCCAACAAATCCGTACACCTCCGAGGGTTCATGGCCATGCTCTCTAGCGAAATCAGTATCAGATGTTTCATCTGTTGGTCTCTTGTGCTTGTCGTGGTTCAGAGAGAAGGCGACTAGTGTTGTCGTGGTTCCCTTTAGGCGGCAACAACAACAACGCCAAGCAGGCAGGGGCTCTGGAAGCCACCATCGTCGCCTCCTCCATACCTCCAAATTAAGGCCTTCAAGTCGGGTCTCTATCTACTCCTTCCTTGTTATGGTGAGAAGACGAACCTGCACTCTATTTCGCAAATCTCGTCGCACAATGCTCGAGATTTCAGGTAAAAGCGGTCGTCGATTGTTCTGCGTGAGAGAGAGAGAGAGAGAGAGAGAGAGATCTGTTTAGAAAGAATGAATAATTTTTTCTCTCTCCTTATATATATATATATATATTTTGAATAAAAGGTGCAAGCACCCATTTGATTGAATGAAATATAAAATTACAAACACTAGTGCAAGCGTCACCAACAACAAGCCCTAATCCTTATATTATATTGATTATATATTTATGAAGAATTTTTTTTATTTTTTATTTTTATTTTATTTTTCAAAATACATGTGTGATTTTACTTAAAATTATAATTCTTACTAGACTACATAAAAAAAAACTAGGCTAATCCGACTGTACAGCATACGCTATTAATTAAATGTGACATTATAATTTAAAAAAATGAATAACATCACGGGCTAGAGCAATCATGGGTAGGACTTTCAATCGATCGGATTCGAATCAGATGTAGCATGATCCGCACACGAATCCATTAAAATTTTACAAAATTCTATATTCAATTAAAATTTGATAATTTAAATACGGATCTATATCTATTTTCTTAACAGATATCAGATCGGATTCGGATTATGTATCGGATTATTTATTCAAATATTTAAAATAATAATATGTATGTTTAATATGAATAAATATATATAATTTTACATTATAAAAGTATAAATTAAGATAATAACTCTAACTTAATTAACTTGCATGAATTAAAAAACATATTTTTTTTTGTAAAACTAATATGATCTAATTGTTCTAATGAAAATTATTTTAATATAACGTGCAACTATAAATAAATTTTCTTTTGTAAAAATAGTTAGAATAGAAAATAGTAAATATTATCAAGACTAATTAAACTAGATTATAATTATATTTATAAATAATTATAATAATTCAAAATAAATTATTGTTATATATATTTTGCTATTAAAAAATTTAAAATAATATTATTTTATCGGATTCATGACAGATTCGGATTCGGATCATGTATGATCTAAATGCGAATTCAAAAAATAAAGTAGATTTTTTTTCAAGATCCATATACGAATCCAATAAATTACCGGATATATTTTTTAAATCCACAAACAGATCCATTCATACGGATTCGGATTGGATTTTCAGATTATGGATATCCGTTGACAACCCTAATCATGCGATGTTGCACCTAGTTGATAATAAAAGACCTAGTTCATGCATATCATATATATACACACGCCACTTGATCAAAATCAAATGCACGAAAAGCTGACGACACTATTTTTTTCTATTGTAGAATTCATAATTATATATCCTACAATGTCAGATTAGCACAAAAGAACAATATATTTTTCATAAAACAATATTATATAAAAAATAAAAATACTTATATATCATTATTTTCAATGATTGTTCAATCAATTATAAACAAAGGATGTTTTTAGAATAAAAATAACCATTTTGTTAACAAAATGCTAGTGGGTATCATAATTTTTTTTTCCTCTCGTTTACTTAATATTTTAATTTTTCACGTCTGAATTTGCATATTTCATCATACATGTTTTAGTTTTCATAAGTTTATTATTTTGAAATATGCAGTTTCATATTGTTGTGTATACACATCTTAAATTTGACTTTTCTGCGACATTAAATTTGAAAATGTTAATTCCAAAATCAAACATGAAATATTAATTCGCAAATTAAAAATTTGAACGTTGGTGATTAAAAATTTCAAATGAAGTTCTGAAAAAAAATTAGCTTATCAAACTTCGGGTTTAGAATTTTAAAAATAAGACTAATTCTAATAATTTTACTTTATGAAAATTTAACTAGGCAAGGCAAAGCTGTTAATTATAATTATTGGGAATTTAGTGTTACAAAATTATAAATCCAGGATTTAAATTGAAATAAATGTCATATTTTTCTTTACTTGTTAACCTTTTGAAATATTAGATAAAGAAAAGTTCATCTTTGCAAATATAAGTCTTATCTTATGCAACACATATATTACATAAATATCATTTGAAAACTTGAAATTTTGAAAAATAAGAACTTTTCAATTTTTACGAAATAATAAAAATCATAATCTTAAAATTTGAATTCCATCTGCGTCAATTATGTTGAATCACCTGATCCTAACCACAACCCAAACAGTTTCAGTCAATGAAACAATAGCTTAAAAAACAAACCTGGAACCTACCAAGACCCAACCAAAAGCTAAAATTGATCTAAATATGATATGATCGCAACAGAACGATCCCAATCTGGACATGAGAGCGAACTAAAATCATTTTATTATTCAGCACAGTTCTGGGCTTGCACATGTAATAAGGCACTCCCGTTTTGCAGTTTATCATTTACATTGAAATTTAAATACCATAAAGGCAATTGATAGTTTACAATTTAATCCTCTTTGAACAGCTCACGGCCTATAATAAGTCGTCTAACCTCACTTGTACCAGCACCAATTTCAAAGAGCTTTGCATCTCTCAAAAGACGACCTGTTGGGTACTCGTTTATGTATCCATTGCCACCTAGACACTGGATTGCCTGTTAAAAATAGATGAGGTTTGTTTCTCAGATGAAAAAGCAACTGGTGTTTTCATTGTTGGGTACTTGTTTGCTTAACTTTAAAAAGCAACTTGTTGAGTATTTTTTTTTTTTTTTACCTGAAGAGCAACTTGTGTTGCCTTTTCAGCAGCTAGGAGAATTACCCCTGCACAATCCTTTGAAAAAGGAAAATGAAAAAGTTAAGATAAATCACATTCTGAAAAACAATAGAGGAAAGTTCAATTGAGAAAATATTATGCAGAAAAAAAGAAGTAAATTATATATTTTTTAAAAGAATCACAGGCAGAGGCAAGGGTTACCTTTCGATCAACTATTCCATTATCACAATCTCGCGCAACAGAATACACAAAAGCTCTAGAGGACAGAAGGAAAAAGAAGAAGAAAAGGGAAGGGGCAAAAAGATAAGAATATTTCATGATGCAAGCAATATTCCAATGTTGTAAGAAAAGCAGTAAACTGTATCAAATCTAAGCTAACCTTGAAGATTGCAAAGAGGTGTACATATCAGCTAACTTCCCCTGAAATTACAGAATAAATTATGTAAATTTATCTTTCTTATAAACCCCTAGTTCAGCCTACAAATTAGATTTGTTAAGCATCCAATTTGGGTGCCAAAATCTCATTAATTAATGCTATGCACAATTTAATTGCTTTTCCAATTTCCTGCTTTGGTGCTTAATTGATACTGCTTGTGTGTGAACTAAGGCTAAATCAAGGACCAAACTTTTAGAACCTGAATAAACTGAAATTGGCCAATAGGTTCGCCAAATTGCTCTCTCTGTCTCACATAGGGAATAACAACATCAAGGCAAGCCTGCATGAGGCCAAGCGGACCCGCAGCCAGTACAAGCCTCTCTAGATCAAGCCCTGACATCAACACATAAACTCCTACAAAGAGAGAATGGTAGCAAACAAATTATATATCTGTATCATATATGGAGGCAAAATTCTGCTTGTAGCCTTACAGAATAAGAGATACCAATGACAGTCCTCCAAAAAAGACAGGAATCTCATGGATTTTCCTATAAATCTAGAATATAGCACCAATACAGAATCACTGCAATCAAATTCTGCTAACTCGTATGAGTGGCAACATTCTTGCATTTTTATAGGCTTTTCTTTCTAATCACAGATTGGTTACTATTAAGTCCCAGAATCATTTGTTTTCTGACCAAAGCTTTCTTGACAAGGCAATTCCAATATCATATTTTGACCCATACTCATGATGTTGCCACTGAAAGAATTTGATAGTCGAATGACTTTGCACTGACATCCATTATATTTCACATTTTGCACTACAAATGAAACTCAATAGGATCACAGAAAATTAAAAGTTTCATTAAAAAGAATGCAACCTTTCCCTTCCTCGCCTAAAACATTCTCTTCAGGCACAAAACAGTTCTCAAAAACAAGCTCACATCTGGAAACATTGCATGCAATAAATTAATCTCGAATCAAATCTGATCCTTCTAGGACATGCGGGAGATTGGAGGAACATATAACTATTTTGAAGAAAAAGATAACTTACGTGTCACTGCCCCTCATGCCGAGTTTGTCTAACTTCTGTGCAGTACTGAATCTGCATAATATAATGCAAGATAAAGCATGTCAGCATGTTAAGTATATTAATTCAAATGTTGTTTTTCCTGATCAACCTTAAAGTTAGGAAAATTATTGGAAAAAAGGAAGAAAAAAGTGAAGTTCCAGAAAGACCTTTTTTGAGAACTTACCCTGGCATTCCTTTCTCAATGATGAAGGCAGTTATTCCTTTAGACCCAGCAGAAGGATCGGTTTTTGCATAAACAATCTGATCAAAGGAAAACTGATTGGTGAGAGAACATCAAATCATTTGCATTAGAACTCTCCCTCAAAAGCAAGCAGATAGAAATTAATTTGAATGAAAGAAAACAAAGCATGTAATCATATTTAAACCCCTACCAGTTTTCACATAGGAGGAGAAAATAGAAAGAAAGAAGTGGCTCCTGATTTTAAAGGGAGAAATATATTGCAAAACTAGAAGACTATTGTAAATTTAAGCATCAGAACATAAAGTTATTAGTATGATAGAATACCAGTGTCTGAGCAGATGGTCCATTGGTGCACCACATCTTATTACCATTAATTATGTACCCACCATCAACTTTATCAGCTTTGCATTTCATACTGACAACATCAGAACCAGCTGAAACACAAAACATTTCAGAATAACAGAAAAAGATAGAATTAGCAAATGATAGATGTGCCTTAAGAACTGGGTAGTAAATTGAATGAAACTCAGTTTGAGTCCTGATTACCATTTGGTTCACTCATGGCCAAAGCCCCTATGTGCTCCCCACTGATGAGCTTCACACAATAGTAAACTATATTATTTATCATATTGAAATTAACTACAACATTAAATTTTGGTCTTTGCAGATTGTCAAATATTTGCTATAACATATCCCAATTTTTTTGATGCATTTTCCATAATATTGAATTATTGATCATTAGAAACAAGGTCATTCCAAGCAATGGATGACTAAATTGCCCCTGGCGTCTCTGTATTAACTCAACAATCATTAAAATATGTAAGTTGATTTAGATATTAACATTCGAATCTGCACTACTTGATTTTTTGTATATTGCCTAGTGAAAAGATGCTTAGTGGACTGGGGCCAAAAATGTCATACCATGCTACCAAGCTAAATGATGCATGCCAGTTGCAAATATCACAACAGTTTTAGTAGATATGAGAATTTTTGGTGTTACAGGAAAATATTGTATCAAGCATTCAAAAAATAAGTAAATTTTGAT
This sequence comes from x Bolboschoenoplectus mariqueter, assembly GCA_037678475.1. Lineage (NCBI taxonomy): Eukaryota > Viridiplantae > Streptophyta > Magnoliopsida > Poales > Cyperaceae > x Bolboschoenoplectus > x Bolboschoenoplectus mariqueter. The sequence continues at coordinate 320,498 of CM075236.1, read as the reverse complement.
TATATAATATGCAGCAAAGAACCTTTGGAAGATATTTTTCCTTCTGTGCAGGGTTTGCATTGCGCACCTACAAAAACATTGTTAATTGTTTGTCACAATTTACTCAAATATATCGCCAAAAGGATAAAACTTGAACAATTTCAATAAGGACCATTTACCAATTGATTGATGCAGAGGTTTGAGTGGGCCCCATAAGAAAGACCAACTGAACCAGAAGCACGGGAGATTTCCTCCATTGCTATGCAGTGGTACATGTATCCTAGACCCAGTCCACCATACTCCTCTATTTTGTTCAGAAAATGAAAAGATTAGTAGTAATTACATTTGTAAACAATAAACTGAAGTAAGTTTACAATTTAATTACCCGGAGCAGTTATTCCATGGAGATTGAAATCTCCCATCAGCTTCCACAAATTGACTTCCTGGAAAATTGACAATACAGTAACTCTATTTGCATCTGGAAAACTTTTGCTCAAATAGATTGATCTGATATTATCTTACCTTTGGAAAATAATTGGTTGAGTCAATCTTGGCTGCATGAGGAGCTATGTGCTCTTGTGCAAATTGATGAACACTTTCTTTAAACTACAAAGAAATAGTAGGAAACAAAACCATAAACATCAATAAAAATGCAATTTGGAAGTATGTATAATCACACCGTAAGTTAGGAAATTTGTAATTCCAAAAAATAACAACCCTGGGAATTACTGATCCTGTTTTATTCCAGATTCTCTTCTTTCTTTTGGTCTCTGTTATGTGTGCCTCGGTTTCCTTTTTATAATGTAATATAACATCCGCCAGGTGCTTAAAAAAAATATTTAGTTTACCTAGCTTTACATTTGCAACGATTATTTTTCAAAGGAAACACTAGAAGACATGAATAATGCATCAATGCATCATCGTATGGGCTTATCAAATTAATACTGATCAAATCAGGCATTCACATAGACATTTCACAATCAATCAGCCGCTACCAAAGCCAATCGAGAAAACATTGCCTATGCGATCAAAGAGGGGAGGAAAGAGAACCGAACCTGCTTCTGTGTATCATCGAAGAGAAGAGAAGTGGAGAAGCGCGCGCCTCGACTCCATTGGCTCTGGAGGTGCGACGCCGCGCGCCGGAGCGATGTGAGCCTCTGCATCCTCTCAATTTCGCTTCCTCTCCGTTTGGTTAATTAGGTGCGATTAATTCAAACAGTTTAGTTTGGTTTTGATTCGACGTCGCCCGAGAATTTACTGTATGTAGCGGAGAGTAGATAGAGACGAAGCGAGACTGCCTCTGGAGGTGACGAGGCTGAGCTGGAGACGCACGGGATCTTTTTTTTTTTTTGTACTATGATGATGATGATACAAATCACATGGCAAACTATTTTGGATCTTTTGTTACATATTGAAGTGAACTAGCTTGTTGCAAGTCGCTGACTCATGCTTGGTGCAATGATGCTATGCTCATGCTCAAGGTGGGAATTCAATCCCCTCAGTGAGCCGGACAAAAATCAGTTCGGAAATCTGCTACAGAGGATCAGAAATTGAATTGTTCGAAAGTCGAAACGTATGGGACTATATCTCTCTCTTTACTTGGATTTTTTTTTTATTTAAGAACCAGAAAAATTAGAATTACAAAATAATGTTAATTGTTTGTTTTGGTTAAATTTACAGCAAGCTTTTGTGTGTCATCGAATTAGGCCGAAATTTGCCTTATTATATACATATACATTTTCTTTCCTTTTGTTTGGATTAGAAAAATATTAGCCTTCTTGCTATGGAGATTATATAATAAAATAAATAAATAGGATAAACCTCTGTTTTTCTTTCTCCAGTCGTTTCACAAAAATGGAGACATCAGTTCTTGTAACGGGCTTGCCATGGTCCACATGAGCCTAAGGTCCATCTATCCAGAAAGAAACAATTTATGGGCTAAAGATAGGCCGTGTTTTTGGGCATTGTGGTATCTTAGTATATGTGCCAGTCCAGATTTTATGTGTCAGCTAGGGATGTAGCACCCCGTGTGGCATTTCTTGTCATTGTTACTGTTTAATAAATAGTGACGCAGAAACTATTAATTTCCACCAGAGAAAAAAAAAAGTACAATATCTGTAATCTTTTTATATTCATTATTTTTTTCTCACATCGACATTTTTCTGATCCAATCAATCAAGCACACTATCTGAGTGCGGTTGTTACCAGCTAGCTTTTTCTAAAGATGTAAGAGAGCCTTTAAAAGCATCCATTAGGCTGTTCAGTGGGACCCATATATGAGAAAGGCTACCTGGTAGGAGTAGGACTAGAACTGAGGCATGTCTCTTTCAACAAAAGCGGAGAGAGGCTCATTCCACCAACTGCACCTCACATGGTTATTGTACTGTGTCTGTGTCGTTGCATAGTGTTGTCAAACGCCAACATCTCCTTTTTGTTACTATAGCATGCACCATCAGACCTCTCTCAGTATCAGGTCCCACTGTGTGGTCATAGCTCATAACTGCTATTATTATCTAATAATGGCTAACGATGGCGATAGGCTTGTTGTTGTTGTTGCTGCTGCTGCTATGAAGGGATAGCCTCCTCTCCTGTTTGTTATTGGAGAATACAAGCCAAGGAGAGAGGCAAGGGATAAACAAAAACCCAAAAAGGGGAAAAAATAAATAAATCTAGAGATGAGGTCTATTTGGGGCAAAGAATTTATTACTCTCTTCTTTGCTCTTGCAATAACTATGTCATTGATGTGCCAGGGTTGGATTTTCTTCTCTTTCTTTCTTTCATTTGTTACCTCTTAGGAGTTTCAGTTCAATTCAACCAGCTCATGAATTATTGTACAAAATTGTTTAGCTTGATCTGATTGCTAATTAGTGTTTTGTATTACCAGCAACAAGAGAAGATGATTCGGGGCCAGAGGTATACCAGATAGACTATAACGGGCCACAGACGCATGCTCTGCCGCCACCAGGATCAGCCATCAGGAAAGGTATCAACAAATTCTTCAATTTTGGTACTGTGCAGTTTGATCCGGTCACAATATTTACCATAATGTACAAAGGTACAACTTCGGTACCGGTACCAATGAAATATTTTTCATTTTGTAATCTTAAGCGCATGTTAGGGATCAATCTGAATTATGTGGTCTTTTCTGTGAATTTTTTTTAATGAAAAAGTAAAGAATTAATGCAATCCAATCAGTTTGGTACTGTATAAATCCCAGTCATCTGTTCAAGTACCAGTAAGTATTCCCCAATGCGAAAAAAGAAGAAGCAGAGTTTGCATCCTTGGTAAATGGTAATGCATGCATTATCTTTGAAATTTTCTCCATTTGTTACCAGTAATGGTATCACATACGAGCAAGTTAAAAACTAGCCCAAGTTCAAAGGCTGATACATAAAGTGTATCCACAGTACTGGTTAATTTGTGCCAATTGATTTCAGACTTTTATCAGAATTAGGTCCAGGTTTACGGTTTGTATCAGTTGTTTAAAGGCCTTTACTAATTAAGGACAAGTGATGTCTTAATTTTCTTTTTATTCATGTTATATATACATTTGAAGCTTAGTTGCTGAGGTTTAGATTCTAATCTGAAGTTCATCTTTTTTTTTTTTGAATTTCCATTTTTATCGTTCAGGTTCTGTGCCAGACCACTCCGGAGTAAAGAATACCGGAAAACAAGTAAGATTATAATCTATCTTCATTTATATATATTTTCTTCATCCTTCATTTATTTTGCTAGACAGTGATTTCTTTATTTCTTTGTTGATTATGATTATAGAAAAAGCCAATCCATGCATAAGTGTCTCTGGGAATCACAAGCAAAACCAAAAAAAAAAAAGGTAATTCTTCAACAAATAGAAGTTTGATTGCCAGACTCCTATTCAAATTGTTAATTATCATTGTTGTATATTTTGATCTGATTCATTTTGGTTGTTGCTTGCTATAAAAGAAAAAACATGGAGATATATTATTTGGTGTAAGTTATCAGAATTCAATTTAGTATTTTCTTGCCCTTCAGAATTATTAATTGGCTGCTCTACCAGGTTAGTTATTTTGATTTTTTTTTGTTGTTGAGAAAAACAGGTTAGTTATTTGAGTTGATGTGGTGTTAAATATATCCTAGGAATCTGAAAATTATGACCAATATAAATCCTCTTCATGTAATCATTTTTATGCTCGTGAAAATTTTGCACTAAATAAAAAAGATACGTCAAATATTACATGCATAAATTTGTTGAAATAAATTTCTGGGACGATGTGTTTTTATGTCAGTTTGTGAGTCGATGCACGCTTTATTTGATCATATCACATTACTTAAATCACCAAAACCAACATAAATAGTCTCAATAAAATTATTTCAATATTCGTTGTGTTTTGTGTTAAATCAAATGGATACATGAAATATTAAGCATGTATATGTTTGGAAATGCATTTACAATATATTGTATTTGTTTATTCATGGTTATTTACTTAATGGAGGCTTCATTTTAAGTTAGTTAATCACCAAAATTGGCCGACATATTCTTAATTTGATCATTTATTTTGCTAGTGAAATTTTTGTGTAAAATAAAACTGATACATTAATTAAAGAGGTAATGTCTTGAAAGCTCTATAAATTTTTGATTTGTGGTAAGTTGGCTTTCAAATTTTTTATTTGGACAAACACCCCCCACTGTTAATTTACCCTCCTATGCTTATAGTATAATATTTAAAATATTTATGTTATGTGAATTTTTAATTTACAGAAATTTATTAATTATTTTAAACATTATATGCACTTAAATAATCAGTATATAATATATTTGCTATATTTTTTTATTTTTATTTTATATACTTTATTTATATTTACAAGAAAGATATAGTTATATAAATAATTATAATTGATAAAATTTTATTTATTTTAATATGAAAACTAACAAATGTTATGAAGTGATAAAGCATTTATTATTTTAAACTTGACGTTGAAAATTATAAAATATTATAAAAATAAAACATAACTTTTTTATCAATTTTAATTATTTATATAAATATAATTTTTATAAAGATAAAAATAAAATATAAAACATATTACATAATGATATTTAATTAAGTGCCTATAATTTTTAAAATAGTTAATGAATTTCTGCAAATTAAAAATTCATATAACATAAACATTTTAAATATTATACTATAGACATATAAGAGTATTTTAATCATTTCATAATTTACGGTTGAGTATTATATAGCAAATTAATAGTCAAGAGATTATTTGTCACAAATTATATAGTTTGGGAGAGTATTTGTTCAAATTAAAAATTTAGCGACCAACTTTGTGTAGTTCGGGAGATCATTTATAACCTATTTTGTGTCTATTCACAATTTTTTATCAAGAGAGGATCACTTGACAGTTATTTATTTTGATAATTTTGATTTTTTTTAAATTAAATCTAAATTTGTACTCCAACATTATGGACATAATCTATGTTATCCACATACAATGTTTATAAAATACGATAAAATTATGTGTATTTTTAATCGTATATTAAATGACATAAAATTTCAGCTAACAAATATATTCCCAATAATTTGAATGCTCATGAATTATTTTTTGCATCAAATCAAAGGGAGAATTCATCTTTTGATCTCTAACTTTTAAAAAAAAATCAAGTTGGTCCATAAATTTTCATTTATACTAAATTAATCCTTGAACTTTTAAAAAATATCAAATCGGTCCTTGAACTTTTTCAAAAAAATCAAATTGGTTATTAATCTTTAAATTACATCAAATAAATCTTTGAACTTTTGAAAAAAAATATAAATTCCGATACTTGAACTTTAAAAAAAATTAAATTGGTCGTTGGACTTTCATTTGTGTCTAGAGGTGTTAGCTCTTGGTCTTATCTAATGGTTTAACTTTATCCATCTCAATTTGATCTGTTATGACTTTTTTTTAATCTGAATCAGGTATAAATATAAAAAAAATATTTGTTTTGGGTTGGTTAAGTCAAGTTGAATCTGACTCGATTTGATTTGAATCGAACCCGACCCATTTAAAAAAATAATAAAATAATATTAGTCTAACCCAACCCGCCCATTTATATCATTATTTACATCATTTTTTATTAATTTTTACAAATATAACTAGTTGAAAGTCGGATCATGTTGAATAAAGTCAACTCGTCGGGTCGGATCAAGAATTGAAACATCTAGGTGCAAATCAAGATTTAGGGACCAATTTAATTTTTTGAAAAAATTCAGAACTAAAACTTATATTTTTTAAAAGTTGAAGGATTTTTTTGTGTAATTTAAAGTTTAAGAATCAATTTAATTTTTTTGAAGAAGTTAAGGATCAACTTGATTTTTTTTTTGAAGTTCACATACCAATTTGATATAAATGAAAATTTATAAATTAATTTAATTTTTTGAAGAAAGTTTGAAGACCAAAAATAAATCAAAAGAGCACATTTAACGTACGTCCTAAAATAATTTATTAGAATGCATTTACGACGTGTTGGATCAAACAGATGATAACATCATCATTAATAAATATCTTCTAAATACGATTATATACATGTTCAAAAAATATATTTATACTTATAAAAAATATAAACAAAAAACTTGTTGAAATTAATGTATTTAATTACATAACGTTGCGACGGTCGTAATACTTCAATTCCTTTTTCTAACTCAATTGGAGCCACATTTTCTCATCATAAAAGCATTAAAACTAACTAGAAAAATTATATCAATAATAACTACACATGCAAATCCGCTGAGACTTGAGAGGTAGCAATATGGTCCGACTTGATTTGAATTGCGCACGTGGCCAATCTCAACCTGACATGCGGGACCCACTTGTCAGATGCAAAAAAATATATATATATATATATCATTCTCTTCTCTATTTTCTATCGCACGTCATGCCATGTCATGCCATTACCATCCATCCAAACCGAATCCACATAAATTTTCATCCCCATCCCCTATCCCTTTCTTAATTTCTCTCATCTCCGCTAAACAAAACAAAAAAAAAACCCAAATCATTTTCATAGTTGACACACCTTTCCCAAACGCCATGCCTAGCGTCACAGCGTGCATGCTCTCAAAAAAACAAAAGAAAATACCAAAATATTCTTTCCTTTCGACCAAAATCCTTCTCTCATTTTCCTAATTAAATCTCTCCAGTGTATCATCCAGACCACGGGGTTATGTTCATCTTCCCTGCCTAACTTACACGTCAGCCCTAGGAGAGAGAGAGAGAGAGAGAGAGAGAGAGAGAGAGAGTGGGGCCCACACGTCGCCTTCTTCCTCAACAGCATGGTACGTGTCAATTCTGGCTTGTGACCTTGCCACGTGTAAGCCGCTTTCCTTTCCCTCTCCGGTTTGTTTTGCACCTGGTTTACTGAAACCGTAAGTGATGGCACATAATAATTGCTTTCTTCAAATAAAATATACAAGGGAAATAATAATTGCTTCTTTAAAAAATAAAAAGCTAATCCCAGTTTTTGTTTTTTGAGTAAATCCCGTGGGATAAATCAATCCCACTTTTTCTTGGGCTGACAAAACCGTGCGCCCGAATTTTATTCACGAATTGTTTTTACTCATACTTACGTAGTGATAGTACCTATTGGTCCTTATCATCAGAGAACCAATAAAAATTTGACGCGTCACCTTTGTTGTTAGTTGGTATATTTTGCACGTCAACATAAAAATGTTCTGTTTCTTTCTGGTTGCGTTTGGTTTGACCTTTCTTTGCACAAGAAGCAAGAATCTCAGACGCGGAAACAAATCTTCCAAAAGTACCCTCTGGTTTATAAGTATTTACAAAGATATTTGTAACTCAAACACTGATGCTTTAAAATAGTGTTCAATTTGCAGATAGTAAGCTACGTACTACAAACATAGTGCTTAATCAACGTATATGTATGTGCTTGCATATGCGATCGGAATTCAAGAAAATTAAGTTGGCTCGATTGAATCGATCTATGTTCGAGGAGTTGCTGCCAGCTCAATAATTTCAAGAAATCTTAAATTGGTTAGTATTGAACTGGGAATGGTATCAATTAGTTTCTCTTGTCTGACATGGGGTTGAGATACTTGATTCAGTTGTACCAGTCTAATTGCCCGAGTCAGAATGGTATTATACTGGTAAGATTGAAAAATGTCAGACCCAAAACCATAAAATTTTGCTAATCTCTTATCTAGTCTTAATCAGCCTATTATGTCAAGATGCATATACTGGTTAGCATCGTTATCAAGCCGTAGGATTTGGAGGCTAGAGAGCTTGCTATTTTCTTCATATTTGTACAGGTATTTTACCAGTTAGTCCATTTGTGTAAAAGCAATTCAGATAGAATTAATATGTAGGTAAAATTTGAGGTTTGTACTGGTAGGTTTAAAGAGAGAGCGATGAATTGTTGCTGGCTGAGTTAGGAAAGAGATGTTGGTACCCAATGCAAATCTTCATCTGGTACCAGCGTGCATCTCACCTTAATTTTACTAAATTTGGGGTGATTTAGGAAAGAAAATTTGAAACTTGGATGCTAAATAAGCCATTTTAGAAACTTCAACCTAAAATGAGAACATATATTATGCTAATAGTCTAATTTTAAATGTAATAATATCTGAGTAGAAGAAAATTTTTGGAAAATAATCATAATTTGTTGTTGGATATGCGCATACCGCATCTAATTTATACGGTATGAATTGTTATTGAATATTAATTTCATGTTGCTTTAGCTGTGTGCGATCCGAATCCCGTATTTTAAAATGCAGTTAATTTGCTTCAGTATGTCTAATTTTATTTGAGCAGGTTTTGATATCACAATTAGTGAGTGATAAAATCATACTACCTTTAGAGCAAAATAAATGTGTAATAGGTATCATGCATGAGAACTGCCCATTTAATTTCATGAATGTAGTAAACGTATTTACAATTGATGCCTATAAAAATTTTGGTAGAAACAATGCAAACACATGCATCGTTATTTGGCCCAATTACAGGACACTTGAAAATATTAATCTTTTCTTAAATGGAGATTATATAATCAGAAAAAGGATATCAGATTACTTGTTTATCTATGAATTAGTTTATGATTAATTATAACTTCAGAAGTGAACAATAATTTGAAGAATTAGTTAAAGTTTATTTAAATTTTGAATTTAATATGGAGACAGTGATTCAAATTGGAGTAAAAAAAAAATGAAAAATTCAATATCTAACATTGGATAAAATAAATTTCAGCAGCTAATTTATACCGAATCAATCAAAATTCAGTGAGAAAAAAAAAAAGAAGTTAGTGTGGGCAACAACATGGATGCCTTAATTTCTAAAAATATTCACTCATTTGATAAGATCATAAATCCCAGGTTTAATTAAACATTAACTAAGCCTTAAACCCAAAAAACTAAATGTGGACTGCATGAATAAGCCCGAAATGATGAGCTCAGTTTCGATCTGATAAGGATTCGACCATTCGAGGAATTGAGTCTTAATTTTTGAAATATTTCTACTTAAAAACGTTAGTTCTAACTTCTATTAGACTAATAGCGTATATGTGTTTGAGTACAAAAAACATCAAAATTCCTTACAATATGTCACAATGGAAACGATATAGAAGTATAATAAGTTATATTGGGTATGATAAATCAACATTGATAGACCTCAAAATCAGCCTTTCGTCATGATAATGTTATTTTATTAAAGGTCGTAGGTTTGAAATTTAAATAATTTTTTTATGGATATTTAAAAATTGAATGGTTTAGATCTTTATCTTTCACAAAAAAATAAAAATAAATAATAATGTTGGTGGACCTTATCATGCAAACATTATGATTAATTTTGTAAAAGGAGGGATTACTTGATAAAGGTTATCTTGATAATACTGACAATAATTTTTCAAATAAATGTAAAAAAAATCTTAAAGATGGAGAAAAAATTATAGATAAATTTTGGAACTTATAAATTAATCACGTTTTAAAACTCATACAATTTAAATATCATTTGATAGTTCATCAAAGATTATTAAAATTCATGCATTTATAACGATTCCGATTTAATAATTCTTGATAAAATATTAAATGACACTTCTAGAGTCTTAATTACGATTAGATTGTTTATTTGGATATATTTGATATATTTTAAATTTACACCGGGCAAATATGAGAATGTTTATATTATAAAAGGTTAAATTTGATATTATAAATTTTAGAAGGAGAAATATATAATTTTAAAGTTTTAGAAAGATATATATAATCTATGGAAGTGTAATCTACAATCTTTAATCTTTTAACCTCTACCAACACCAAACATCAACGCACCTAACCTAACGTTGGAAAATCATAATTTTTTTTTTGGGTAGTTTCAAACGCCAGTAGGCAACTAGGCGCGCACACACAAAAAAAAAAAAAAAATTCAATTACTTTGTTTACAACAATATTTTATATTTTGTTACTTGGGCATGGTGGTACCTTTTTGTAACGCCATTCAACGATGTTCTTAAAACTCGAAACGGTTATTAAATACATATCAGTAAATTTCTTGATTTTCAAAATGTAACGCCGCTGTATTAATATATATTATTCTCATAAATAAATTGTTCTCCAAACGCAGTTTACTGTTTACACCCCCCAGCGGAACCATTAAAAAATAAACTTCAATAATTATCCTGCTCAAACTCTCACTAATCACTGTATTAGAGCCGTAATTAACGAAAAGAGATATATGACAACCGGTCCCCACATGTCAGCAGCGCTGCGTATCCTTAAAGATCTTCAAGATTTCTTATTAAGTCAGTTAATTAATTAATGAATTTTTGCGTAATTTGCTAACCGGGAAATGTTTTCCAGCGGACCTAAGAGGCCCGATTGCAATCCAGTTTATGGCGCCCCAGTGAGCGGCTTGAAATCCGGCCCCTCGGCTTTTGTCTCCTTCCCTCCGCTCACGTTCTCCGCCTTCTCCACACAATCGTCTCTCTTACTCCCCCCCCCTTTCCCTCCCCCCGCCCCCCTCTTCGCCGCTTCTAATTTATTAAACCTCTCCCTTCTCGTGCCTCTCCTCCTCCTCCTCTCCGGCTAGGCGACATCTCAATCTTCCCTCCTGTGCTTCTCTCTGGCGAATTTGACCTCCTTCCTCAGATCCATGCGCGACGCTCCTCTCTCGTGTGATTAGAACTGCGATGCCCCCCCAAACGCCGCCGCTTGATCGCCGGGACCTGTACCAGGAGAGGAGGCACGACCGCGGGCCTGGGCCAGGCAGCTCCGATGCGTCACGGTGGCGAGACCCGTACTATCCTTCTTCCAGGGACTACCCTCGCCGGCCTCCGCCTCCAGGTAACCTATCTTTATTCAATCTTGTTCGGATTTGAACCCTCAAATCTGGTGCCTTTCGTTGTTCTTTAATCTGTGATCTCTATGAATTTGGGAAGGTTATCATCGTAGCTATGGAGAGGACTCTGGACCAAGAGGAGGTACACCGTCTCGTTCTGATAGGTTCTGGCACGAGGAGCAAAACTACTACCGCTCTTACTCCGGCCGGTATGACCGAGGCCGGGCCAGTGGAGGCAGAGACGCACGAGGTGGGCCCTACTCGTACAGGCGATCTCCTCACTATGACCCATACCATGCTGATTACAGAAGGTCGCCACAATATGAACCTTATCCCTACCCATATCCGTACCCAACAGAATACAACCCGAGGCACCATCCAGGTATCAGATCGGTGGCTGTGCCGATCTCCTCCTCCTCTCGTGTTATTCCTGATCACCGGGCCGATTATTATAGGAGACCGTGCTGGGAGAGAAGGTCTGACTGGAACCGGGACAGGGACCGAGATCGGGACAGAGATCGGGATAGGAAGCCCTATTCAATGAAATGGTCTCGGAGTGATAGTGTCCCTAGAGAGGCTACCAAAGAGGCTTCAGAGAGTCCTCGCAAGAGGAGTAGGGAGCGGGAGGTGACTGTTACTCCCGAGGGAAGTCCAGAGGAGGATTTATCAAAGAAAGCACGTCTAGGGTGGGGCCAGGGTCTGGCTAAATATGAAAAGCTGAAGGTGTGCCCCTCAGACGACTCAAAGCAAGAAAGGGTCATTCCTGATATGGTCAAGGAGAATACAGTTGATGCAGATGAAGATGCTACTAGTCGTGAGAAAGAGGTTGATTTCGAGACTCGCATTGGTAATGAGACTTCATTTGTTTCACCAAGAGACGGTTTCGCTCAGGAACTGACCTCTGCTGTTGAGTCAGATTTGCCTGCATGCGAGCAACAATATGGTAATTTTATTTCATGTATTATTTTTTCTTTTCCTTTTGTTGAGGTCCAGACATGTCATTGGATATTTGCTTCACTGCCAATTTGATATTACATAATTGCTACATTTAATGTTATGTGATGTTATCGATTTTAATTTGGTGCTGATTTAAAACTTGGGAACTGTGGCTTACCATGTTAGGATATTGCATTTTGTTATATTGGCAAGTTGTCCTGCACAGGTCCCCATCAAATGCTCACTACTGTGATTAGGACTAACACCATTTTCATTATGTTAAATATGTGACATACGAAAAGGCCGACATGTATGTGGTTGTCTTGTTTTGTTGAAGCCACAAGGATATCCCGGTTTTAAGTTTTAGATCAATTTTGGCACAGCTTGGTGATAGTTATTTCAACACAGAAATTACATGAAATGCCGACCCAATATAATGAATTTGGATTTAGTTCGACCCAAGCTGGACTTTTGTATGACATATCCATTTTCTATATGCAATTTTGGATTTGATTTACCAGAGAATTTATATTTTTTAAATGCAAATTGGTTTTTATTTATTTCTTTGTACCAAAAGCATTTATCTTAAATATCTAAATTTGTCTACTGGGAGATTAGAAAAGGGTTCAGCCCGTGTCCATTATTATATAGGCACATATCTTTGCAATGGAACCATTTTTGAGATAAGAAAAGGGTTCATCCCGTGTCCATAATTATATAGGCACATCTCTTTGCATTGAAATCATTTATTGCTTTAAATAAATAAGTTTGACCAATGTAGAGTCTATCTTATTTCCTTCTAGTTTGTTTTTCTTACTATTGTTACACTTTTCTTTTTTGATTTCCTTTACCAGAAACTGATGCCAAGCCTTGTACAAGTGCCGCTAACACAAATTGCGAGATTGTTCTCTTACCAAAGATCGACCTCTTGCATGGAAACTCCATGGATGCCTTTGCCACTCTTCTGACAGATGTGCTACAGCCTGATGATGTGCACACTGGTGATCTCACCCTGATGAGACATGCTTCATTGAATGAACTGTCACAACTAAAGGAGGTTATTTCAAAACATCTGGAAACAACTGAAGCAGAAATTGATTCGCTTGAAACAGAACTCAAGTTGGTATTGCCAGATCCCAAATCTGCAGAAAGAGAAACAAACACAATGCTTGTTCAAACTCTTGGTCCTGTGCAGCCTATCAGTGAGAACAAAACCATTGAAATTCATGGAGATAATACAAATGCAAGTTTAGTATCGACCATCCTAGCTTCTAATCAGGATACCTCTAGGAGCTCCACTTCACTGCTTGACAATAGTTTACAATTGACTGATCCGCCTGACCTGGAAGTGTTGGTTGGTGCTATTATCACTCAAAAGGAGAAGAAAGAATCAAGAATCAAAGAAAAACTTCGTCTGAAGAAGGGTGGGCTAAAATTTAAAGAACAAGTACTTGCACGCAAATATAGATTGCTTCATGATATGTGGAGAGATGAGCTCAAGCTGTTTCCTTCCGGTAAAAGAAGTCGTACAAAGACTGCACGTTCTCGGCTTATTTCAGATGGTATATTTGCTGCAACCTTGCTTATTTTTGTTTGCTCCTCTTTCCTATTTTGCTTGTATCATTACACCTGTGCATTTCTCAACATAACATTTAAATTGATTAAAGAAGGGATGGCACATCTGAAAATAGTATAGAATCAAGGTTAATGTGTCTAGTTTGCTTTTTCAATAAGTTAATCTTTTCCTATTGGTCTCTCTCCTTAGAGGACTTCCCTAGAGGAGGTAAGCCTCTTTCTCTTTCTTGCGGTGCCTGTTTCGACACAGATCTAATAAGTAGTTGGGGGTGAATTTCTCTGTTTCTTGGTCTTTAGAGCAACAGATTTTGTTTTTTCTTCAACAGGAGCTAGTTGAGCACTCCTCATCTCCTCCCTTTTGGGCAAAGTTAAAGAGTTCTGAGTTCCCTCGGTTATAATTTTAAAGTTCAATTGAAAGATTTCAATATTCTCTACATTTTTCCTGCTTATTGTCCCTAATGTACATCTTAAAAAAAAAGAGAGATCACTTTGCTGCATTTGTTTGGCTCTTGTAATAGTCTGATTTTTAATATCATTGATGTCATTGACCGTAATTATTCTGAAGTTAAACAGAAACGCTTTATTATTGCAAGTGCCTGGAGTTAAACAGAAACGCCTTATTATTGCAAGTCCCTGGAGTTCTGGTTTTATGTTACTTCTATCGCAAATCATCTTTTAATTAAGTAAAAATCTTCAATTTTTTTTTGGAAATGCAGCCTCTTGTTTTCCTTTGCAATTAGAGTGTTTTATATTTCTTAATCGAAGAGAAGGGTCTTTTACAGGATGTAATTCTTTTAACGGAGATGCTACTTGGAAAAAAGCTTGAAATTTCCTTTCTAAATTATGTATGGTTCATGTGTTTATGTTTTTGTTTCTGTTATTTTTCCGCTGGGGTGGGTGCAGGAGGGGGTTAATCAATTTAGTGCTTTAATCAATATATGCTTAAATTGTGTATTTCTATTCTTGTCCTAATAAAAATAGAATCCTTAGTTTTAACAGTGTGGTATTGCCGTCTCTTTACAATTTTTAGATAAACAAATTCACAAGCTTAGAGAATGCTTATTTTTAGACATACAAGCACATGTAGAAGATGGATACTCTACTGCATATAAAGCGCAATTGTAGAAGCTTCAAATTTTTCATTCTTCACTCAATTTAGAAATATTTGCTTATAAATCTGTATTTTCTTCTTACAGCTGGCAACTTACCTCCATTTGTGACCAGAAAGGCATCTGATTTTGCACACAAGCTCTTGTCAGACTCTCATACTAAGCCATACCGACCACATTTGAAGATGCCGTCACAAATCCTGGATGAAGTAGAGAGAACTCAGTCTATATTTGTCTCTCAGAATGGGTTGATTGATAATCCGGTTGCATTTGAAAAGGAGCGAGCTCTGATAAACCCATGGACCCAAAAGGAGAAGGAGAAGTTCATGGAAATGCTATGCCTCTTTGGCAAAGATTTTGCAAAGATCTCCTCTTTCTTACCCCACAAGACGACTGCTGATTGTGTTGAGTTTTACTACAAGAGCCATAAATCAGACAGCTTTGCTGAGGTCAGAAAGCATTTGAGTGCTAGAAAGGCGGTGACACCTGGTAACTATCTTGGGTCTAGAACGGGTAAAAAAGGAAAAAGAGAGTTGAATGCGGTTTCACTGGATGAACTTGGTCCACCATCTGTTTTGGCAGTACAAAATTCTAACCGTCCTAAGAGCAAACCAACCTCCGTGAGAAAGGTGAAAAATCCTGGTGCCAAGAACAAATCCAGTTCTTCAAACAAAAAGAGAAGTCTCGATTCCCCGGTGGCTGCTGACTGTCAGATTAAAAATTCATGTTCCTCAGACAAAAAAGGTGTTGATTTACCAGTAGTTGGCTTTCAGAAAATTAATGTAGGCTGTCTAGACACAGCAAAGAGTGTCGATCCACCTGGTTGCATTCCATGGACCCATTCGTTAGAGGGCATGAGTTCTTGCATCACCACTTCTCCTGGTGATAAAGAGAAAAGCTTTGAGGATGATGAGGATGATTGCTCTGATGACGGGTGGCAGGATGTGGGGCCTGCCTGGACAGACAATGAGAAGTCTTTGCTTGTGCAGGGCCTGGGTTTGTATGGAAATGATTTTGAGAGAATATCAGCTCTTGTGGGGTCCAGAACTCGTGACCAGTGCAAAACTTTCTTCTCCAAGTCTTGGAGGGTTCTCAATCTGGAAACTGGCTTTCCTGGAAATGAAAATCCTGGAAATGGCTATTTCATGGCTGATGCGAGAGGAGGCAAAGCTGTCTCTGATGAGGTATGTGTGGCTGAGACAGAGTCGGGCACATGCAGTACTCAGTCTTGTTCAAAGCAGGAACATGATGGTTTTCTTGCAGCACCTACTAAAGGCGAAGACGTGACACAAGTTCAGGACAGTGAGGAAATCCAGGAAATGACTTCTTCTGACAAGGTTCGTGATGTCATTGTTTTTGGGAAACTAATAAAACTGAGCAGCTGTGCGGCAGAACTCTGTGAAAATGAAATAAAGGGTAGTTTGGGAATGGTGGGGTTGGGAGTAGATGGGAATAATGTAGGTTTAGTGGATTACCTCTCTGACAAGAGGTGCAGTAGATTAGAGGGTTTCGCAAATAACAAGAGTAAGGATGCCAGGACAGAAATTTTGCCAGTCTCAGATCCTGTGGAGGATTTGGAGAGAAGTTAGATTAGTTTGACATAGACATAGTAGGGAAGTTTTGCAGAATAATCTTTACTCAAAATCATTTAAGCCAACCTAGCCCTGTGGCAAAACAATTTGAGCAAACTATCTTGCTGGCCCCACCTGTCAGTCGGAAAACTTACGGACTAACCACCTGGTCCTTTTGTTTATTTTTCTTTCTTTTTTTTTGGGGGGGAGAGGTAGGGGGGGTGTTCTAGGTGCATGGTAGGTTTGTGATTGGACTTCTTTTTTTCCCCTTTTTCTTTTCCTATAACACCAGAACTGGGTTTATGTGTGACTTTTCTTTCTGACAGCGGGTCAGCAGGGTGTAGTTTGACGAGCCTTTGACAGGGAGGGCTTTTTTGACTTGTACAGTTTTGAGAAGGGCTATTTTGTAAGAATTTTCTGACAGAGTCAGGTTAGTGATAAGAATAGGGTTTCGCTTATTTGCAGCCTAATGTAATATAATTTGACTGTTTTATTATTTAATATTTTTATTCTGTGTAATTTGGATAAACCGCATAGAAGGTGGTTCCTATTTTACGAGTCCTCTTTTTTCTCTAATTTATCATTTTATCATCTTTAATTCTCTGTTTCCTTCACTCCCGTAAAACAACTTTGATTTCCTGTTTTTTTGTGTGTGCCTGTTTGTGTACAAAAAAAAAGTGTTACAAGCTCCATCATTATAAACAAGATAATAGTTCTTTAAAATCAAAAGTTGAAACTGTATCTAGTTTTTATCACTTAGGAATGTCATGTTTTAAATTTTGCAAAGTTGTTGATTATTTATCAAATTATTTTGAATTTAAGGGATTCAAAATTTTTAGATCTTGGATCGGTGTCAACTGCCGAGGCATATTTGTTGAGTTTTTATTTTAGTTCTGTATTTTCAGTGTTGTCAGTTATTCAAATGTCTTTGTTATTTATGCTTTCATTATGCGTTCACGTCTCTTGTAAACTGAACTTTTAAATTCAGATGCATCACAAAATAATTTTGATTAAATATCACATAGAAAATTGCGACATCTTAGGTTTGTTTAGTGGGGATTAAGAGACATTGTCTACATTTTAACCTTGTTCTGATATCAATTATAATGGGTTCTAATATGTATTAGAATGAAGTGAAAATGTTGTAATTTTGTTATTTTCACGTGAAATAAATAATATCTATTTTGATCTTTAAGCCTCAGATTGTAAGTTGTTAAACTTCTATAATTATTGCCATAGTGATCTAAAGATAGAGTGAAGCCTCCTGATTCCACAATATATTTGTCTATTAATTGCGAATTAACATATTGACTTCCTAACAAGGTAAAGAACAATCTCACGCGAGGAAAATCATGCAAAACTGTAAATAAGATTGAGAAAATTCATGTTGTGGTACTCAAACTATTTCAAAAACACCAAATTGATCCTTAAACTTTTGTTTGCACCAATTTAGTCCTTATACTTTTAAAAATGGATTAAATTGGTCCCTTAACTTTCTAAAAGAAACAAAACTACTACTTTTAATATATCTTTTACTGACGTGGACTAGTTTGTTTGCCATATAGATTTTTTATTTGCCACCTAGATTTACTACTCATTACACTATTATAAACCATGTTTGAATTGATATTTATATCAAATTTATTCCACTTCTACAATAAAATTAAAATTAAATTGTCCAATTTACCATACAACAGTTTTCATGCTAAATAAAAAAAATTCATTTAAATCACATTAAGTATTGTTAAATGAAACACGTAGTTTTTGCTATTTTTTTTAAAACAAAAAGAGAGAGAGTTGTCCATGTCATCAAATAAAAAATCTATGTGGCAAAAAAAAAAATAATCCACATCAGCAAAAGAACTATTAAAAGTAGTAGTTCGATTTTTTTTAGAAAGTTAAGAGATCGATTTAGTCTAATTCTAAAAGTTTAGGAACCAAGCTGATGCAAATAAAAATTCAAGGATTGATTTGATTTTTTTTAAAGAAGTTTGAGGACTAAAACATGAATTTTCTCAAGAAGATTTGTTTACTGTTTGTATAGGAAATGATAGCTAGGTCTGCTAATAATAGCAGAGAGGAACTCCTCCAGTAAACCTCCATTATCCGCATCTTAATGTAAGATCATTTTGATCTGAAATGGATGACCCATATCCATTTTGGATCCTTCGATATTATATGTTCCACTTCCATACAATAAAAAATAAACTAAATTAAATATTACAACCTCTTTTTTGTATTGGTATTTAAAGTCCTAAATTCCAAAAATGGTTTCTTCGCGAGAATGTTATATATATATATATATATATTTGAATTTATTTTGCACAAAATCTGAGTTCACTAATGATTTGGATCAAGACTTCAAATTTATTATAATTGATAAAGTTTAGTGCATCCATCCTTTTGACTTCTTGTTCTTGTACAAGAAATATTCAAGAAATACAAAATTTTACATAAATGCATTGTTTATGAAGAACAAGATCAATGATTTGAATCAGTACTTCAAATTTGGATCTCAAAAGAGCAATTTTCCCTGCAAAAAATTGAATTACATGTTGAAAACTCTGAGGCTCCGTTTGGGAACGAGATAAATTGAAGATAACTCGAGAATAAAGTTATCTCTTATGAGAGGAGATGATAACTTTATCCTCTATTTATTCAAATCCCAAAATAAAAAAAATTCAATTCAATTTCTGATTTCTAAAATATTTATTCGAGCAATTTTGCTATGAATAAAAAAAATAATAATTATTATATTTAAGTGAATCAAAATCATTAATGGATCATCTGATTCCTTCATATGTAATATAAATTCTAATATAAATTCTGATCTATCTTTTTTTATTCTTACCTCTAAACCGCAATAGATGCTCGGCCCAAAGCCTAGAAAACCTAAATAACTCGGCCCAATTAGTTTCTTCGCTGAACCCTAGCTTCGTCTCTCTCTCTCTCTCTCTCGCGCGCGCGCTCTCTGTCACACTCTCCTCGAAGGGGGTTTCGGAGTGCTGCTCTGATCAAACAAACGGAGCTAACAATGTCTCTCCAACGAGCTCTCAGAAGCATCGCTCGACCTCTTGCGCAAGCGTACTCGCTCTCTCGTTCGAGCACGCTACTGTCGCAACGCTCGGCTGGTCGATTCCTTCCGACCTCTGGTCTGGGATCCGAGAGGAGCACGATCCTCGCGAGATTTTGCTCCACTTCTACTTTGCTCAGCGCCGATTTCAGAAGGTTAACCGAATCGAGGTTCCCCAAACGGAGGCCAGCATTGAAGAATCGGAAGAAAAGAGCTAGCCTCAGACCTTCAGGTTTTGATTTTTGGTTCATTCATTTATTTTTTTTGGAAAGGGATTTTTGATTCTTATAGTTATTTATTGTCCCTTATGTATCATGCCAGTGTATACCAGTTACCAAACTTTTGCATGCACCGCAATCTAAGATATTGGCTTTCTATAATTCTATCTGGCTGCATTTTCAATATGAAGCAATTAACTGTTGCAGTTTTGTTCAATTGCGAGAATTTTAGTTATTGATTGAGCTTTAAGACAATTTTTATAGGGCAAATGTAACATCAATTGGCAATTTTAATTCGTGATTAGCATTGACTGTGGATTGTGCCAGTGTTTTTAGCCCTGATTTATATGTCACTTTTATTCTAGAACGGCATTAATTGTGGATTTTGTCAGTAATTGTAGCCATGATTTATATTTCCCTTTTGACTATTGCATCTTCATTCTCACTATTTAGAAGCACACAATCAGATTGCAGATTGGCAGCTCAAATTAACTAAAAAGGATTTGTAGCCAAGAAAACATCTTTTCTGAATTTATATGACAGTGATTTTTGTTTTGCTTAAAATAGGGCCATATGCTTGGGTGAAGTATGTCCCGGGAGAACCAATACAACCAAGTCTACCTAATGAAGGGAGTATTAAGGCCAGAGGAAGGAATGAAAAGAAACGCATCAAACAACACAAGGCATTCGTTTTGGTACTCTCTCTCTCTCACATGCACACATGCATGTTAATAATAATCTTATACTGATCTTTCCCATCCCACTAGATTTTAGTTACCTTGATGCAACTCGTGTAGCTTATAGTTGTTGCATTGCCATCCGCACGCTTAATGGTGAGAGAAAAGATCAAGTTTGTGGTTGTTGTAAAACTTTATTTGAAAGCCTCATAATAGATGTTGTTACAGAAAAAAATAGTGTGCTGCCGTGTTAGTTAATTATTTTCCATGAAAAGAAAAGAACTAATTTCAAAGTTGAATTTATATGTGGGGTAGTCTGAGAAGAAGAAAAGGATGGCACAGTGGGCTGAGGCGAGGAAGAGGAAGGAAGCAGCAAAGATAGAGAGGAAGATGGCACAGGTGGCAAGAGACAAGGCCTGGGCCGAGCGATTAGTAGAACTTCAACAACTTGAACAAGCCAAAAAGAGTGCTGCTTCAACAGCTTAAGTTGTATTAGGTAGCATCATTCTTCTTCTTTTGTTCTTTGAGTTTTCTTGCCTTCTGTATTAGTCACCTGTTTGTATGGCAACGGTCTATTTTGTGTTCTTGTGGCCGGGTAATTTTGCCAAGCTCAATGAATTGTGTTTTGGTGTCATATTTTTAAATAGTTATTTGCTTCTTTTTTGTTGTAAACTTGTAGAGCAATTAGGCAAATAACCTTGGTTCCCGAGGTAATCACCGTGCTGCCATTTTAGGTTGATTTTCAGAGATCCCATTTTCATCCCCAGATTTTTCCAGCTGGTACCAACCAATCTTCAGTGAAAGGTGGAAGGGAAGTTTTCATAGCATTGATATGGAATTGGTCGGTTTGTTATTGAACAATTTTTCATCGAAACAAAATGGACAAGATTAACATTGAAGGATATTTTCCCCTTTTTTATGTATAGAAAATGACAACCGAGACTATAACAAATCACACCAAATTAATGTGCTCATCGAATGTTCAGGATCATGATGGAAAGTTTGGAACTGTAGAAAATAAAAAAAGGGTAATAAGTAATACTGTTCTGTGGGCAGTAGATATGTAATATGCTTTCATTCTATTTCTTTTTTTGTTTTGGATACAAATTCTCAGTTCCACCTGTCAGAAAACTGTGATGACATGACATTCCACTGAATTACTGTCAAAAACAATGGAATCATCTAAGCTACATGCTGTGGTGAAGTTGTTAAGTGTATACTTTTTTTTTTTGTGTGGGGGGGGGGGGGGTCTTCAAAAGTCAGTCTCCTATTTCTGTCCTGATTTCCCAATGTTAGTTTTTTTTTTTAGCTCATCATACAACATTGGGAAGTTTGGGCAGGTTTTCCTGTGGCATGATCTGAACCATCCAATTGGAATCAGACAGTTGAGACCAGAAGGGCCTCTCAGATTTGATCTGTAGGGCTGAGTCAAAAGTGCTGAGGCCATCAGAGACATTAAGTAACCGAGTGTTATCTGATTTTTTTAATAGATCAAACCAAACATAGAGAGCACAATAGATTAAAGTGTGTACCTCTTTTCGTATTGGCTTTAGAAAAGTTGTCCCTTTTCCTCACACGAGTTTGCACATGCTCTTGTTTTCATACTATAAATCCTGTCATCATTTTGCAGTATTTGGAAGCCCTGGGGAAAAAGATTGAGTCACACTTCCGATCTTGATGTTGATTTTGCTTTGTGGTGCTGTTAGTAGGTTTACGAAAATAACCCCTTCCTTACAGAATAAGAAGAGATATTTTGGATTCTTGTTTTGTTTAATGGACTTATCAAATATTCCTCTAGATCCTATTCTTACAATAGAATGTTAAGGCTGAAGCTCTTAGACTTTTTGCAGCGCTACCGCTGGAACCTACCCATTCTTTTTTTTTTTTTATTTCTTTCCAAACTTCCTAGCATTGAATTGTTCTTCTTGGTTGAATAGTGACTATTGTAATATCTTCCACCGGGCACACATTGGAATAATTATTTTTCTTATACAGTTGTTAGCTGTTGGTTCATCCTTAGTAATTATGTTATTAATCTCTCTTTTTTTATTTATTTATTACCTTTTCTGGTCCAACTTACGAGGAGTGAGGACGTAAAAAATCTTTTTTTTAAACAGTCTTTTTTCTGTAATTAATGTAAACATAGTCTTTTTTATGTTTTTCTGAAACATGATCTATTTGTGCTCTCTCGAGCGAACTACATGTTCTTAAAAGACGAGCTGTTCAGCATATGGCAATCTATTTTTGAGTGCTAAACATGTAAACAATCCCTACATCTTGCTCACTGTACAAAAGGCCCCACAAACATACTGGAGGATATTTTAACAGAAATACACAAAAATATATATAAGATGAATACAAAATGTCTAGATATTGAAACAATATTGAGCATATCATTGCTGTTTAATAAAGCTGTTCTCTTCTGTCCCGCCACCACCTCCACCTGCATGAAATTAACCAAACACATTCTCAATCACATTCTTTTAAAAACAGTATCAAGTTCAAATAAAACAAAAAGTTTTTCATTAGTTAGTACCAGTAATAGTCCCATCGGGGGTTAACCTTCGACATATGGTTGACACCATAAGGATAGCCAGGATCGCCACGGCGTGCATTGCGGAACGCACAACAGCCAATGGCGTAAATAGCAATTAGGAGAACGAGGACAATCACATTGATTACTGATATCTTGTGCCAGTTCCTCCTAACCTGCTCCAGCACGCCTGCCTTGCACGATTCACACCCGTAGCATAGTATGTTGGGTGCATTGTTCCACCTATAGCAGTCGCTATCCTGTGCACCAATCGCCATGCCGCCACTATACGTGCATGAAGTTGGCGGTTTGCAACACCCGGACTGCAACATTGTGGCCATGTTGAATTTTTGTTTTCCCAAGGGAATTGAGGATTTAGTTCACACTAGCTTATGGTTGCTTTAAATTAATATATATGGTTGTAATGATATAAAGCTGAATAGTTCAATTTATGAATTTGAACTGTGAATGGATGAATTTATTACTGGAAAAAGAACTTTGATTAATTTTATGTAAGTGCTAGTAGTTATATGAGCTCTATTAATTTGATGAAATTGTGGAGTTGGTCATCATGACAGTTATTTACTCAGATTCAATCTTTGACTAATACTACATACTTCCAGAAAGCTAATAATCATGGTCAATTGGTTATTGATGTTCAAATTTAGAATTGTTCACTAGAATCAGATGATGTTTGTTTTACGAAATGCGGCAATCACCAAAGCATACCTGGATCGGTGTCAGGTCACGTTGTAGGTAATCTAACGGTGTGTACGCGGCGATCTTCTCGCAAGCCTTGGACCCGACCACACAAACAAGAGCTGTGTGCCAGTTTTTCTCATCAGCAATCTGCTTTTTCAGCCATGATGAGTATTGGTTTAGCTTGAACTCTCGGTATACTCTACCTGGCACTTGCTCTCCTCCTCCACCTGCCGTGACGGCAAACCTGTCATGTCGACGAAAGAAAAGGAACTGATGTCATATATGCTTGATTTAGGTAAAACATACTTGCCTTTTGAAAAGGGGTTATTAACTCATTTTGATTGCTCGTTTTCAAGTGTGCGCCAGAGATATGACTTGATTACATAAATTATTTTTATTTTAGGCAGCAAGAGCATAAAATTAATGGTATACATGTAATTGCCAGTGGATTTTGCTGATTCCACTTTTCTTTTGATTCACTCAAAAAAAGAAGAAAAAGAAAACAACAGAAAACAATAGAATTGAGCTGGAAAAACAAGAAACTAACCCGAAGGCAGTGAAGCAGAGAAGTGCAATGATGAGAATTAGCATAGCAAAGAGGTACAGCCAGAGCGCCCATGCCACTCCGAAACATGCCCCAACAAACCCGGCTAGAGAAACAAGTAACACGACAAAACCAAGCGCCAAAAGCGGTGTCTGAAGCGCCGACTGGCATGTACTTGAGCCGTGGGCTAACCAGAGGCCACCACCGATTAGTGGTACCGATGCTAGAAGTGTTAGTAGATTGAGGTAGCCTATGACAGTGTTGCTGAATCTGTGATGGTACATCCCTCTTGATTTCTCTCTCTCTGTCTCTCTTTCTGTCTCTCTCTCTGTGTATGTGGTTGATGACTTGGTGTATATGGTGCTTGTTGAATTGTTTATTTGTTCTTTGATTATTTATTATACCTTTCTTTCTCTGTTGCTGAGCTGAGCTGCTTTAGTGAGCGGCAGTGGCGTTTGCTTTTTCCCTCCTTATTTGGTTTGATTTCTTGCTTGCCAGTTGAGATAGTGCCTTTATTTATGGACTCCCATTTTGCTAATATGTCCCTCTATTAGGAAGTTATTTCGTTACATGTCCTTCTCAAACCTCACTATATACTTACTATGTACAAATTAAGAAGGTGGATGAATTTTTGAAGATATAGTGTCATTTTCATTTTTTGGATGCCAGTTATATACAGCACAAAGGTACCACCATGTTTCAATGTGAGAAATTTTGGCTCGGTTTGTGCTTACCTTATCAGTATACTAATTCCTTTTTTTTCATTATTTTCTTTTTTTTTGAAGAATACAGAGGACTCTTACACGTTAAGCATTTCAAGATACAACTGTTTTGCATATCTTCTTATGTTATATAATTTTTTATTTTGACCTGACCATTAATTTATATCACTGGTATATATATTATAAAATTTATCAAAATATTAATATCATAACATACTTTAATTAGTTCTCTACAGTATAATAAGACCACCATTATGTCATTATGACATTATTTATTAAAACAAACATTATGTATCATCATAGCAATAGAGTAGTTAAAAATGTGCTCTTTACCCAAAATTTTGGGGGGTTTTAGCGTAAAAATCACAAAACCTGACAATAAAAATGTATGAGCTTAATTAAAATAAAAGGTGTACAATAAACGAAAAACGCGTGTCCTCGGTATTTGTGTACACTTTCCTTTGTGTGGGATGTAATATTTTTTTATCATCCCTAATGGTTTAATAATGTCGATTAACTTTTGCATAACCTCAGCAGCTTTATCATATAATATATAATATATAATTCTTTTTTTTTGTTTTTGCTTTGTCAGTTTCTCCTTTAATTCTTAGTGATGAAGGAAAATACAGTTGGAAGAGAGAGCCTGGGACTGAGAGGCTCATCTATGTCTTTTTCAAGAGCAAATTAAAGGGGATTACTTTGTGGATTAATTTAGAAGGGTCTATAGTATAATAGTATAATGGTATAATGCAAGGATGCAATAATTAAGAGAAGAAAAAGGTTTGCTTTTTCTGACGAGATGAGATAAGATCAGATAGCATGCTGCTCTGTTCAGTAGAGACCTGAGACTTGAGAGAGTAGGGACACAAACATGAATGCTCTTGCTTTTTATAAAGGCAATTGTTGTGCTTTCTTTTTTTTTCCTATGTTAATCTGATGTGGCATGTTGATCATGGATGGATGACATTAAAAATATGAGTTCATTTAATTAAATTGATTGAAATAAGGTACTGATAATGTTTGGTTCTTCTTAATTCTCAACCTTTTGTTCACAAAACAAAAACAAAAAACACCCAATATATATACTTTTTTCTGATTAAACGATCAAAAATTGTTGGAAAAATATATATACTTTTTTCTCGAGAACATTCTTGGTCCTGTCTTGTGTGTACATCTGCTGAGAGGATCCCAAAACCTCGTTGGAAACTTCTGGTATAATATAATAAATCAATCAATCCACAAATTGTTTGCGTAGTATTCGTTCAATCCAACTATCTTTATTCTTAAAGTTTCTTCATAAAGATAGAGATTCAAAGGCAATAATTTTGCGTATTAATTTTATTATTTATATTTAAATTTTAAATCGTTAGTATTTATATTATTTTAATAATATATATATATAAAATCATAAGATTTTAACTTTATTTCCGTCGCCATTAAAAGAGAGGGTTAAATCGTCAAAATTTGAATTGTTGATTTTATTAGTTCTTGATGCATATTTAAATAAAGTTAAAATAATACAAAACTTTGTATACATATAGTATATGAAATATATAATATATCTCATCAATTAATTTTACTTTTTATAAGTTCTAAAAAAATTATTTGAGTTTTAATTTCATTGGTGCTGATTTGACATACAAAATCATTGGCATTTGATACCTTCTCATCTTTATTAATAGAAAATCCTCCCACAATTTGAAACTTTCAAAAGAAAATCAAAGTAAATAAAATTATTTTTTTTTCTTTTTGATGCTCTCCGTATGGAAAGTTGCAGGTCCAAAACCCAGTTGAGAGTCTTTTATGGACATTTAAATTTAAATGGTTTTGACTCTCATCTTTATCTAAATTTTTTTTGAGATAAGTGAATAAAATTAACACAATCATTTAGTACATCAAATGTGGAAGTCTCCTATTTGAAAATTAGTTGTTTGAAGAAAAAAAAGGATGATTGGAAAAAATAAAAGAGTGGACAATATAATACAACTGTCCAGTAAAATTAACAATCAGCAGCACATCAAATTAAGATACTGTAATTAATAACGTTATGCTAAATGGAACCGAGGTGGCAAGATTAGCTGTGACTACTAATTAAACATTAATTACAATAATATTTGGGATGAATTGGGAGCTTGATGGAAAGAAAATTATAATTATGGCTGTGAAAATTGCACTACAAGTATAATTCATCCCAGTAAACAGAAATGCTATAATCCCAATCCCATTTCTATAATTCATCCCTATTGACACAGCAATTTTCACTTCATACAGAAAATGGTAGCTAGTGAAAATTGCAAGTACGTGGATGAGGTAGATGCAATCAAGTTTTTGACTAAATTAAACCTAATTCAAGTTATGTAAGAATTGGATATAAATAAGTTATCATAAATAATTTTTTTTTCTTGGAGGTTTTTGGGACTTTAAATGTTATTGGTTTTTCTCAAATATCTTACATATTTCTTATTATGTACTGCATATTTTTTTTATAAATATGTTAGCAACTTAATTACTTAAAAAACTAAGTTTATTTATTGAATATAATAGTTTGATGTATAATCTGAAATTGTTGTTTTCGGATGCCTTATATATCTAAAACAACAAAATATATTCAAGATGATAATATCATATTAGTTTCACACTAAAAATATGAAAACATGTAAGTTTCAATGACTATTAACTTCTTGTACATAATCATTACAATAATTAGTTTGGCTTAAAAAGATGATGATAATCCTCATGCATGATGTCATTGTTGTATAAAAAATATTGAACCATTTTTTTTAAGCTTTAGAAAGCTTTTACCTAGTTTCTGAGTTCATACCTCAGCGCAAGATGATAATATCTAAATTAGAATTTAAATAATGTTATGTTAGATTAGGTACATCGTGTTTTTTTCTTTTTCTTTTTTTCAACAGAGAATGGAATAGATGAATAATTATGGTTCTTTGGTAGAACTAAATTAGATATTTTCGAGGGCTTGAACCAAAAAAAATTATCCAGAATGTCATTTCAATAAAGAATAATAGTTTACGAATAAAAAATGAACTTTTTTTTTTATCTTTTTATGCTTCATTCAAATCAAATGATTAATTTCCGAACTTCCCCTTTATCCACTTCTTCAAAAGTTTCATAAATTTCTTAAAATTATCGTCCAATTTATTACTATTTTTTTAATCTCGAAGTGATATTGAAGAATCTAAATACGTGGTAATTAGGAAAAAAAAAACGTGAAGAGCCATATCTCTCTTTTTTTTTTTTTGATATATGAATTACTTGCTGCTCTATTTAGTTCCCTATAGTGTGTTAATTGGTTTTGTTGCACTGAGATCACCTTAATAATTTTGTTGCTAAAACTAAACTTATAACAATTTTGAAAGAAATTAAGAAAATTTGAATGCCTACTTGGCCAGAAATAAATGTCACGTCAACAATGTCGTTTACTGTTTCCAGATAGTGATCACACAAGAAGCAAATATATATATGCACAACAACACAACTTAATTAATTAAGCGCCACGTAAGCGCACAATAATATTCCCATCTCTGGAACAAATCGAGAATATTTTATGAATATCGAATCAAAATAGCAAGGAAAGGAATGCATCAAGCGAACATCCAGGAATCCTCTTTGCTGAATCCTGACCGCCACGCCTCTCACATCAGCACCAGATCCTCTATGCTACGCGCATATCTTTCTTAGCAGGTAGCAAGCTTCTGACAGGAATTTCTTAAAAAGAAGCTTCTGCAAGCCCATAGAGTCATACCCGCCACATTTATAACTACTTCGTTAAGGAAACAGAAATACGAGGCGGTCACTTCCTGTTTCCTTGCATCCGAAGCTGTCTGCCTATCTCTCTCTCTCTCTCGCTCTCTCTCCGTTCAAATTAAAAAAAAAAAGAAAAAGAAAAGAAAGAGAGGGGCACAATCGAGCACGGAAAAGAAAAGCGAAGGAAAAAAATAGAAAAGCGCAGTGGTATCTGTTCCCTCCAGTCATGGCGAAGGAATTCACCGTCCGACCAGTGATCTTCCCTTCTTCCTCTCCATCGACGCCTTACCATCGCCGTCCAGGATCCTCCTCCCCACCACCTCCGTTCCAGCCAGCCCCGCGCTCCTCCGGTCCGCTCACGTTCGTTCCCTTCGACATCCCCTCCACCTCCTCCGCTCCTCCGCTTCTCTACTCCGGCGTCCCCATCGCCTCCTCTTCATCAGGATACTTCGAAGACGAACCGCCGCTGTTAGAGGAGCTCGGGATCAACACGCGTCAGATCTGGCGCAAGACGGTCTCGATCCTCAATCCGATTCGATTGGATCCGGGTTTGCATGAGGATGGGGATCTATCGGGCCCGTTTATGTTTCTTCTCTCGTTCGGTCTCTTTCAGCTGCTGGCTGGGAAGTTCTACTTTGGTATTGTACTAGGTAAAATTCTTTCATTGCATGATTTAAATTAAATTGTTATGTCCGTTATGTAGTTTATGGTTATGCCCTTTGTGCGGTTCTGCTCCAAATTCAAGTGAAAACAGAGTTAATTAAGGAAATAAGGCTGGGATTGTTACTCTGGTCGAGTGCTAATGGTGCTATGGGTGCGTAATTGTAATTTCAGAAATTAAATAAACAAGAATTTAACAATTATTTAATTTGTCTCGTAATTTCATTTTTATTCTATCCGGTATGATCAGTTAAATGCTGAAACGAGGCACATGATATTTTTTTTTTCTTGCTGACCAGTTACCTCTTTCACGCCAGTACCGGCACAGTGGCTTGGTATATTGCCGGAAGGTTACTGGTTTGAAGCAAATACTTTTTTGGATTTTTCATCAAACTATTTCTAAAATTTAATATCTGTGCCTTCACTGACCTCTACGCACATTTATAAAACTACTGAGCTTAACTGAAAGGACCAAGTGAATTAAAAAAAATAGAAGGAATCAAGTTATCAAAATGGTCTCCAGAGTATCAATTGTCACATATTTTCCCCCTATATAAGGTCCAAGAGCTCCCAGTTTGGCTGTCAAACATTCTATTTAGTCAATTTGGTGCACTGTTATTTTCTCATCTTGAAATTTATACAGAATATTGCACTGGCACACAGTTGCTCCCTTTTGACAGTCTCTTACTCAACTTCAACAAGGTTCATGAAATTCATGTACAATTAATTTTCCTTCCGTTTCCCTTTCCTCTTCTTTCTCTCTTTCATCTTGTAGATACGACCTTGTAATCTCCTTTTTTTTATTGAATAAAAATTAAAACAGGCAAAGCCTGTTTCTTCAAAAAACTTCAACAAGGTTCATGAGATTTTGTTTGTTTTATGAGCAGGATAATGCAGAAATTGACACAAAATATAAAACAAACGTTCTGGTCCGGAATTGAAAACTTTTGAACTGTCTGAACCAATATAAGATACTTTGGTGATAGTTTATTCTATTTGAAAGTAGAAGTGTTTAGTCTGTATTGGTAATGTGCCAGTGTGCTTGACGACTGACTATGTAATCTACAAACAAATACCTTTTTGCATGAGAACATTACCAAAATAGAACATGTGGATTAATCATCTTCTATTTGAAAATTATAAATTGCTAGGTTGGGTCATAATAGCATCGCTCTTCCTTTACTCAACCTTCAACATGATAGCCGGCCGAAATGGTTGCCTTGACCTCTACCGTTGCTTCAGCCTGATCGGCTACTGCATGCTGCCACTGGTAATTTTTTCGGCCATCTCCCTGTTTTTACCACGTGGAGGTACATTAATTTTTGTGATCGGGATGCTTTTCGTCTTTTGGTCAACTCGGGTCTGTACCAGTCTCTTGGTTCGGTTGGCTTCATGTGGAGATGAGCATAGGGGTCTTGTTGGGTACGCCTGTTGGCTTGTTTACTTGCTCTTCTCTCTTCTAGTTATCTTTTAAATATATAGGATTCACAGTGTATTTTTTCTTTTTGATTTTTTGTATACTTCGTGGTATAATATTCTTTTATAGGGTGATCCTATAGTTGTCCATATGCTATGATGTTGAAACCAGTTTAGTTTATTATTTTGCTGGTGGTTAGGTTCTTGGATGTACGAATTGAATTTGTTAACAGTTAAATTAATTTTTTTGTTACTGCTTTCCAAGAATTGTATGGAAGATATTTCTTTGAAGTTCATATGTCACCTAGCTGAATAATAAACTGAGATGGCTACAATTTGCATGGTTTGTATGCTGAGAAATATATTATTTGTTATGTAGCACTAAAATTCGAGTCATGCTTGTTAATGTATTAGATGAATGGATTCATCCACCTGTTTTGCTACAAAAATTGGGATGACTGGCTTGATCAAATACTTGAAGTTGAGAATTTATCTGAGTGAAGTTAAATTAACTTTGATAGAAAAACCATCCAAGTTTTCAAATTTAAGGTGCCTACTGTTGTCCCCCTTAGCTTTGTAAAATGCTATGTAAACCAGGAAGATCCCACTGCATTGATTAACTTGACTGCTAACTTAGTAACTTTGTACTTCAAACTCAACCGGATTCCTCGGGCATTAGTATTTAAGGTGAATCTTTTTTTCATGTCAAGTATAGTTAGAGGTGTTATCGGATAAGGTACAGTTTGATACTGTCATTTGTACTTGGACTGTATTTGGTTCTGAATTAGTGCGTAGATTGTTTACTTGTGCACCTGACCAGGTTTAGGTCCGAGTATTTCAATTGATACTAACATATGGGATTTGGGTAATTATTCTCCTATCTGGTTCATAAATGGTCGGATTCGGATCACAAATTACCTCTTGATTAATAAGTGTCAGGCTGGTAAAAACCATCTTGATTTGCAAATTGAGGTAATTTCATTCAACAAGAATTCTACCAGAATTTCCTTATATACACGGGAGAGAAAGGATAGATGGAAATATACGAGAAATAATTTTTTTCCTAAGATATTTCATCTTCTAATTTTATTACTTATTATCCATATCCAGCTAATAAAATTTAATATGATCAGGCAAGTGTACCAGGTATGTGTCGGATCTGTTTTTGACTGGAGGTACAAATTAAAACTGTACCCTACTAGGTCGGATCTCAAATGGTTTTCGAAATATTGAATGTTTAGCATTATCTTCAATTTTAAATAGAATTGTTTTACAAATCATGCCCAAGACATTTTTACTAGGTCCAAGTCGGAATGTTGGATCCAAGAACCAGATGATTGAGCAAAACTTCTCCTCTAAACCTAGTTGAAGTTTTCAGGTGATCAACACTGATTATAAATACTTTTTCAGTTGTTTAAAGTTTAGTGGTGGATGTATGTGAAATTGAATGTGTTTAGGAGGGTTATGCATTATTTATAACACTCATTTTATTAGCGGATAAATGACTTGTGGGCTGAAGGGTAGATACACATGAAACTATTTTCATACATACAAAATCTCTTATTACCAGCAAAATATTCAAAAAGATATTTGGAAAATTGCTGACAAGTTCATTGAAGCTTTCTATTTTTAGTCTTTCATAAAAATTATTTTTTTTGAAAGAACAAAAAAACTGTTATTGGAGCCGCGAAGGCTGTGCAAAAATTGGTGCAAAGAATATACTTGTTATCGTTTGTTCAATGACATGGTCTAACTAAAGGAAAAAAAAAAACTGGACCAGATAGTTATTTAATTTGAAAATTTTGACCTCGTTTTTATCTCAAAAAATATATTTAGCACAATATATAAAGATATATAACAATAGGACACAGCCAGCATAAATTATAAGGAAAAAATTATCTCATGACGAATTCCCGGGAAAGTACTGATGCACGGGCAACACATAGTAAGGCAGTAAGCAGTTACCTTTATTTATTCACAACCCGTTATCAATTTTTTATAATCGTTGTGTCCTTGTGGAAAACCACATTGAGCTCAGTTGCTAGGGCTAATAGATTTCTGGATTGCTCCCTCTTTGGTATTCGACGTTGTTAGTTCTGTATGTGTCAAGTTAGATATTTCAGTGTTTTACTAAACAGTGTTTCAGGGAGGGAAAATTGTTTACCTTTATGATCTTAAAATTTCTCCGCTGTGCGCGCAGCAGAAAAGTAGCAATGACCGGCTGCAGCAGTTGTACCACTCCATCCAGAAAAATCGAGATTTTTGCCCAGTGAATACAAGAGAGTGCAGGTGCATTCCAGAAAGGTCCAAACCCTATTGGTGAGCAACCTGTTTGGCCTCGATAAAAGCTACGCCCCGAAAAGTACCTGTTGCACGCACCTTACTTACCTAGCTATCGAGCTGCCTATCCTGGCTATCAATACTTAATCTTGCTATTCAAAACTGCCTGCTTTCCCATCATGTACAAACCTTTGCTTCTTTGAAACCTTTCATACTAGCCCGCAGCATCAAGTACTGGCTTTTGTAACTGTCAGCCGGCCAACTTCTTTCATTCCATTCAGACTACTCGATTCAGTTCATATTGATTGGAAGGGGTCATTTTCTGCTCAATAGCATGGAGAGGGTATTCGTCTGACTCTGTTGGCTGTGAGTGTATTTAATGTCAGACTCTTTTTCAAAAGTAAGTGTAATGGGAATATGGTCTAGTGATGTAAATGCCTTTTTCTTTATTCATCCTTTTTTTTACTGTACTGTATATCGTTTCACTGTTGTCAGCAGTTGGAGTGAATTATACAAGGATTAAGAGCAGATCAAAATGAGTTGTAGTCTCCTAATTAAGACCGGAATTCCCTTTTTGCAAGTTACTCTTTTTTTTTTCATTTCCAAATGGATGTTTTTTCGTATCGGCATTATGATATTTAACTTCCAGTCTTTGCTTTTAGGTTATGTTGTTCGGGACTGAGGACAAGAAAGTGAGGAAATGTTGGCGATCAAAACTGTCGCGTAATGGCGATCGATGGAAATTATCACTATGGCTACTTCACAAATCTTGATTTGGAGGATAACCAGAAAGCGTTCTTGAAGTTGTTTAACAGAAAACTTGGTGCTAAGGGACTGAAATCTTGCAACTAGGAATTTTGTATTGCAAGAAATTATTCTGTCCCTTCACTTTCTTTTTATTTCGGTTGCTGAAACTGAGTGTCAATTTTGCATTTCTAGCATTGGATAATTTTGTCTTTCATTTATTATTTGATTTGTATTAAATGGTGAAATCTTGTGACTATAGTTAGTACTCTCTGCTGCAGAAACTAATTTTGTATTTCATTTATATCTTCCCTTTTTATTCTCTAATGAATGATAATATTGTTGGACTGGTCAAGGATATCTTAGCAGTTTAGATAATGCCTTTATCTATATGAAAAAAGTAAATAACCATGACTGTTAATACTTACATTTATTTAAACAAGAAATTGTTGCCAGTAATGAAAAAAGCAAAGCCAAAGCTTAATTTTGAGCTCGCCACAACTTTGACACCTTGAACGAATAGTTCTAGCCAGCTTTCCCAAAATTTCAAATGAACTTTTGAGCACAGAATCATATTCATTATATATATAGGTGGTATTGATTCTCTCCTAGTGCTATGTCGTATATTTTATTTGTGTGAAGCCTCTATAAAAGCAAGATGATGCTTTGTGCAATTGAACGAACTTTCATTCTCAATTTCTCATCTTTTGAAAACCTTAGCAGCTTCTGCTAAACAGCCTCTCTCTCTCTCCCCATTAACACCTTGATCTAGACGCACACACTTCTTTCCGTTTCTTAATTACTTGAGCAAATCAAGTTGATTCGTCCTATTTTCTTCATTGATTTTTGTTGTTATTTTTTCTCTGTGTAGTTGCTTGGAATCCTCTTCTTGGATGCATGCATGCTGCTAGTGCATGTATTTCTCCAAAAGTTCTTAATTGTTTCTACAGCTGGACATTTTTAATTTCCTATTTATATATTTTCAAAGTGATTTTTAGTAGTTGGCATCAGATTTGTATTCTTTCATATTAATTGCGAGCTCTTTTATGACTTAGTTAAGTCTTTGAATGAGTCAATGTATAAATATTTAAACAGAGGCAAATTATAATCATCATGTTTATTTTTGTAGTAAACAAATTTCTCAAGTGTGCTGCTAATTTTTCTCTGAAAAGTATATATTAATTATACATATATATATATATATATATATATATATATATATGTCATTAAATCTGTCAACTCTTAAATGTTTCTTGGGGCTATGATTAAAATGAAGAAGCGCTTGGTTGTTGAGTGGCCTCAAGGAATAAGATGCCTCCATGATATGCTTTTGTAATTCTGCTTTTATGAGCCCCTTTATTCTTGCACTTTTACTTAAAATCATGCAATGAATTTTTGCTTCTTCTTTGTAATTCTCTTTTCCATCTCTATTCGTTTTTATCGAGTTGCCTTTATTGTGTATGTCATAATTGACTTGGTAATAAATGCTTAGGATGTTTGGTACTGCTTTTTTCTCTGATGCTTTGAATAAAAAAGTTTGACATTTCTTGGTTTTTAAAACACTAAGTGTAATTTCTATTTGGTTAATTTTAACTTCAATTGCACCCAATTTTGTGGACTAAGATGATTAATCTTAACTTAAAACCAATGCTTACATGTAATTTTAGTTTCTCACTTGTTTTTTTATGTTAGTAGAGCAAGTACTTTTTTTTTTCATTTCTTTGCTTCATCATCATCATTATTTTTATTGTTTTACATTGTGATGAGAAGCTTTAAGTACCAGCTCGTAGGATGTGGATGACTATGGTTAATTAGTGTATAAGCTCGATCAAAACCTTTGATTCCAATCATCATGCCTCCACATCTTTTTTCTAAATAAGTGAATAAAAGAGAATAAAACTTTTTCTTACAGAAACAATCTTAATTAGAAACAACCAATACACACCTGCAATTCTCTATATACTATACAAAATGAAAAATAATAAAAATATATTATTTACATTTCACATTAGAAAAAAAGTAAAAAAATTAACCAATAGCTGTACCACCTGTTATTATTATGTTAAACATTTTCATCTTTTAACACAGTCACCAGCTAATCAGGTGAATAAGTAACAGAAAGAAAAATCAGAAATTGAATATAAACATATAAAACAGCTAAAATAAGATTTTATGTGACAGTCAACAGGCTTTTCATTGATCTAACACACAGGGCGCCTGTGTGTTATCCATGCGTTGGGCTGGCTGGTGTGTTGTTTGCATAGGGATCACCACTGGCTTCTTGGATCTGAGACCAAAATTCAGATCTGTGAAGCGTTGTTTATGTGATGACCAGGTAATGCTGGAGTTATCTGTGAAGCGTGCTTGTCGAAGGAATGGGACCGTGTGTTGCCATGCAGGGCTCACCTGCTGCTGTCGATGCTGCTGAGACCAGCCTGGCTGCTGAAGTTTTGTATCCTGCATTTCCCATATGGAGCGAACTTTTTCAAACAGGGGGTCAGGATGTCGTTGTATGGGGCCCACCTTCATTGGTAGATGCTTCAGCAGGGACCACTGCTGCAGTTCGCTTCCCGGCACTTGCCATATGGAGAGCTCTTCCTCCGTTTCTTGCATTGTCGGTTGCGTCTGAGTCAGAATCTTTATTTTATGATCACACCATTCATTAATAATTTGAACAATCTCATTCTGCAGAGAGTATGTTATAACATAGCGAACATCTTCGTCTTCAACTAGGTGAATATACACGCCAAGCTTTTTCGCTCTATCCATAAGAAATGCTTTTATTAATTCATTGAGGACGAACTCTTGATTTTCATCCGGACTTGAAGTCTCCAACTGCACAATATCAAAGAAAGTCAGAATTGAACTGGTGAATAACCCGTATCACTGATTTAATTTCTAGCAGTAAGCCAGTAATAATACTGTTGTGTGCTATACTGTATCCTTTCTTTACTGAGTGTTTGACAAACACATCCAATTATATTTGCAAACGATCGAACCCAGCATGAGGTTTACACACAACTTACTTGGGATGTTTTGCAGATAAATAAGCAGTAGTATTTCTTATGCAGATAAATTGCACACCTTCGAATAGATTTCCTCTGAAGAAATAGATGACTCTTTCGCATCTATATAGTAAAGGATCCGATTCACAAGGCGAAGGATGTTTTCTTTCAGCTTGATTGAAACCAACTCTTTTTGCATGAGTAGAAAAATTCTTGCAATCAAATCCAATTCAGGTATACAGTCTTGGAACAGATTTGGTCCTATGATGCCTCTCCCTTTCTTCTACAAAGAACAAAGGAAAAAAAATTGAAAAATTCTTGAAGAAGAGAGTTCTATCACTAGCAATTTGTACATTTCAGATTGACTTTAAAATGATGTAAGCCAGGAGTATCAAAATAAAATGAAAGTCAAGGCATGAAGGACAAAATTTAAGTTTAAAAAGGAAAAATGGAGAACTGAACCTCGGAACCAACTTTAACCCAGTAGTAGACGTCCCGAAACCTTTTACCATAAATCTGCTTCAAATAGTTGATCTGATAATGCAGGATAAAAAGAAAGATAAAAAAAAGTTAATTAAAAGCATTTTTCTGACAAAAGAAGCGACAGAGATCTATATTAAAGAACTTGATGGTACCAAAAAAGACTCAAATTTGTTTGTGCAATACTTTCAATTATGTCTAAAACAAGAGAATATTGAAAGTAGCAAGCAGTGGCTCAAACGAACAGGACAATCAAGGAACCTGAAATAAATTTACTTAAAAATTTAGGCCAGTAAAAATAAATAAACAAACAGCAAGATAGTCGAGCAAGCAATCATTCAATACTTCTATAGTACTGTGCATTGATTATCCCTGTTTTACACCATTACTCTTTTCTCTACTACTGTGCATTGATTATCCCTTTCTCTACTACCATTAAGAGATAGCCTAATGCTGAATATTGGAAATTGCATTGCAATTTGTTCTGCAAAATCTTCATAAGAGAAGGAGAATACAGAAATAATACTACCTTTTCAAGTGTCTCTGCTTGCCAATCTAGACCCTGATTATGAGTACCAGTGCATGTTGCTGAGTTCTCTGGCATTCAGTTTATATAATGACAGGTATCAGTACAATTCAGAACAAATAATTATTACGATTATGCATTAACATTTTAAATTTTTAACTATGATTTTAATATATGCACCCAAGCAAGGTCTTAATACTCATTTTACTCGCATCCAAAAATTTTTCAGGTCGTCTTCATACACTGTTAATAAGTTTGGTCAAGCAAAAGTTTGGCTAATGTGCCCGTTCCCTATATAAAAAGTAAACCAATCTAAACGTACATAGTTAACATCTAAATACCCATAGCATGAATTTACATTGTTATTGGTTTGCGGAATTCGGATAGGGAAAAATTGTAAATATTTAACAGCTGGTACCATATTCATCATGATAAATTGCTGATATGGCAGGAGTAGTATGGATATCTGGTGATACTGCATTTCCTCTGGAAGTTTGAGGCATCGATCCTCGCCTCGTGGTTGGAGGTATTCTGAGCTCTGTTTTGGAATAACAAATGGGATATCAGTGGTTATTCTGAGTGTTTATTTTGGAAGTTTCGGGCTTTTAATATTAGCGATGTTACAAAAAGAACACCTCATCTCATTCTTGAATAAATAAAGAAACAAGATATTTTAAAGTAGCATAATGAAATAAACAATTAGACATGTTGGATGAAATCTTTGATCGTCACAGCTGCATCAAGACCAGAAATCAAAGATAATAGCAAGATAAAGCCCTTTTTTTCAATTCCATACCTTGATTTGTCTGATTTGCACTCTGAGTAGAAGAAGAGCTTTCCATCTGATTATCCTTGAAAGAAAACAACTTGAAGATGATTTTCCGAAGGTAATCAGCCTGAAGAATCAAAATTAAGAATCCGGATTAAAAATATCAGACTTAAAATTAATGAACATTTGGTAAATCAGGAGAAGAATTCAAGAAAGAACAAATCATGATAAAAGGCATTAATTAACCTCGCTCGTAGCCATATAGTTAAAGATCGTGGCCTCAAATTCTTGCGCAATTACAAGAGAAACAGCACAAAGGAAATTGTTCGCAAAATGCTGCTTAAACACATTTGCTCTGAACATTTAAAAAAAGAAACAATAAAGATTAGGGAAAATCAGCTTAATTCCGAAGAAAAACCACATGAGAAGGAAGATAAAGAACCGAATTAATATGATCAATTGAGCGAGGAGATACATCTGATAGCAAATCCTCTGGCGAGTCCTTTGGGGGAACTCATTTCTCCAGTCGCTGTGCTCGAGTTCACGCAGAGTGGGGTATTTCTGTGCTAGCACCAGCGTGCTTGTCTCCATTGATAAGCAAAGAGGAGAGTTGGGGGGAGAGAGAGAGAGAGTGAGAGGGAGGGAGGTGATGGTTGTATTAAGTTATCGAATGGAGCTCTGAGTGTTTTACGAGTGCTGTCAAGAATTTAAAGAAAAGGAAGAGAAAGAGAGAGAGATGAGAAAGCGCGCTTCGAGGGGATTGATCCACTGCGGCGGTATTTCGAGTAAGATATTAAGCGGGCATTCCATGTTTGGAGAATTCGTCCTGTCAGGTGAATGACACAGGAATCGCACATCTGAAAACGCCTCAAAAGAATTTGGCTCGTAAAACGGCAGATCGGAGTCTTGAATTTTTATCCGCCTCCACAAATGAAACCCGTCTACTGCGCCCGACCCAATTTAGGCCCGTTTGGAACACAGACCGTAGGTAGCTTGAAAATTAACGAAAATATTTAGTGTTCACCTCCGTACTGTTTCTCTTTTATTTGTTAACGATATTTATATATATATATATGTTAATTATAAATATATTGTTATTAACTAATAAAAATTTTATTATCCTATATATACAAAATGTATATATAATAATATATTTGTAATTAACAGATATATAATTAGCGTTAACAAATAAGAGGTGAACAGTAAAGAATGGACTCCTCTCAACGCTCAAATTAAAATTCAAAAACCAACATGCTGCAGTCCGACTTTTTTATTTGAACAATTGAAAACCTAAATTAAATCTTTTGGAAAATATTAAATTAACGAAACTTAAGAGGGTCAGAATAAGTCATTTTAGTGCATATACAGTTTGAGTTGAAAAAAAAAAAAATAAGAATAGGGATATAAAAAGTCCAGCACTTAAACAGGTATGTATTTTGAACTTGCAACTTTTAAGTGATTTCCTCGTTATGTTATTATTTTATTTATAAAGCAACCTTTAATATGAAAAGTAAAAGAAAGCTTTTTTCTTGATAATATATAGAACTTTGGGTTAAAGATTTGTTGACAATGGATATCTTAATAATTTTTTACTGTAAAATTTCAAATTAAGCTATAAAAATTCAATAAATAAGAAAAACAGATTTATAAACATGTTATTGGCCTTATGGAGTGATAGTATATCAAATTTCATACAATTTAAATATTATTTGATATTTCATTTAAATATCTTAAATATAAATAATTGTAAATTTTAAGTTATTTGATGAACGATGAAATTTGCATAGAATTTTATTATTTTTCGTATATATGATATAAATATAATATAAAGCACATTTTTAAAGTTGAATTTGAAATTTGAAATTATTTTTACTATTATAAAAACTCGTTAAGTTAATATATTAGCAATGATCCTAATCCTTTCTAACCTTTTTCTACATGTTGTCTGTATAATTATACAGTTGAAGATATGATTTATTTTATTAATATGAGAAGACCCCTCTAAGCATGGTGCTAATAAGTACGCCGACCTTTGGCCAGCCAGCTGATCTGGCCCATTTAATCCGAGCTGGACTCCACGTGTTAGAGCCCAATTGGCCGTGCGACGTGTATCGTTGTCACTAGCGACTCGTTGTCTCGTTGCGTACTAAAATTAAAATTAAAAAAAAAGCTGCAATTAAATGGAGACACGATCAGTGAAAATCTAGGTTTCTCTTCCAAATCTGCCGCGAAAATCAAAACGAAAATTGGTACAAATCGAGAGAAAACCCGTCGAGGAACTAATCGCGATAGTTTGTTCTTCCTTTCTGTATCTGGTGGAGGAAGAGCCATGGCGGTTCGGTTCTCTGCTCTGGGGACGCTAGTGGTGCCCCTTTTCTTCTACCATTGGTGCTCTTCTTTCCTAACTCCTCTAGTTTTCGCCATAGGTACGGCGTTTCCTGGATTTTCTCGCTTCGATTTTCTTCCTTTCTTAATAATTAAAGTATGTGGACTGGGTTTGGCCTCAAGTGAAAGGATCGGTGTGTGAAGTAATCAATTCTTTGGTAGATCAGTTAACTATTACCAATTAGCATTTTACATGGTGGTTTACTTAACATTTGTTTTGTTCTATTATTGTTCGTTATAAATGGACTACTCAGTAGGTCGAATTAATTGCACATTTGGGGATTAATTGAAGAAAAATTGGTGTTAACATGAGGATTTAAACTATCTCTTTCCTGTCTTCTCTTTCTTTGTTTACAGAAAGCCAAAAAAATGATCCGTCAGCTTTGTCTAAACGAGCCTCGGAAATGATAAATTTAAAACAATACGATGAAGCACTAGGAGTTCTTAGTGCTGCGCTTGAAATAGATCCAAACCATTCAGAGGCCTACAGACAGCGCACTTTTATTCTTCGGTACAAATGCAGGTATTAATTATAATTGTGATGATGATTCTATACTTATACAGCTGTTCAGTTTAACTTTACTGTATTAATAAAATATGAATCTATTTTTATGATTCCAGATTCGACGAATCTGATAGAGATTACAAGAAGTTCCTAGATTTAAAGCCAAAATCAGCTACGGTAGAGAAGGAATTGTCCCAATTGGGACAAGCAAAAAGTGCACTGGAATCAGCTCATTCTCATTTTGACTCGGCTGATTTTGCAAAGGTGCTAGAGTACATTGACAAAATTGTCCTTGTATTCTCTCCTGGTTGTACAAAGGTATGTGATCTTTGCACAAACTTTTGTTATAATTTGGTCATATCTGAGCCAATTCTATAGGGCTAAAGTTTGGAAATATACAGGCTAAGCTTCTCAAAATGAGGGCACTGCTGGCATTAAAGGAGTACTCAAGTGTAATTTCAGAAACTGGTTATATTTTAAAGCAAGATGAAGATAATTTAGAGGCATTATTACTTCGTGGCCGTGCCTATTATTACCTCTCAGACCATGATGTTGCTATGAGGTTCATCTTCCTTTTTATTAGTATTTTCAAACAAATTGAAGTCAATCTGCTTAATTGCTAATTTTTTTACTTCTGGAAATCCTTTGGTTGCTTCTCAACCTTAAAATTATTCAAGTAAAATGGCTTTATTTTTTTTTCCAGGCATTATCAGAAGGGTCTACGGCTAGACCCTGAGCACAGTGAGCTAAAGAAAGCTTACTTTGGCTTAAAAAATCTCCTAAAGAAGACCAAGAGTGTAAGAATTTTAACATAAAATAATTTAGAACATTTTTTACTCTTTTTTCCATTAAATAATTATTTAATACAATTATTTTTAGGCTGAAGATAATGTGGCAAAGGGGAAGCTACGAGTAGCAGTTGAAGATTACAAATCTGCTCTTGCCCTGGATCCGAACCATATTTCCTATAATGTGAATCTATACCTTGGATTATGTAAAGTTTTGGTTAAACTTGGCAGAGGAAAGGAAGCTATTACTAGTTGCAATGATGCACTTGAAATTGATGGAGAGCTTATAGAGGCTTTGTCTCAGGTTTGGTACAATCTCAACTGGCTTTTCAAAAAATTAAGGAGTGAGTTGCTTCTCATGGTCATTTGGTCAATTACAGAGAGGTGAAGCTAAACTACTTGTAGAAGATTGGGAGGGAGCTGTACAAGATTTGAAAGAAGCTGCACAGAAATCACCTCAGGTATTTCAGTTTAATGTTCTGTAACACTAATTTTTGGTAACCTTCTATGTGATACCATTGGAAGAAGTCATCATATGTTTGTGCACTGCAATATGAGAAATGTCATGAATGCCACCTCCCCGGAAAAATAAATAATTTGTTGGAAGATGATGCAGTATCTTATTACCCCTCACTTTGCAGTCTTTCAGACCTAAGCTACTCTTGCTTGCACATGCATTTCTAGATCAATATGAAAAAAATTGATTGGTAGCTTGGATGCTTTTGATGGTATTATGAGAGCATGCATGCAAATGATATTTTACAGGATTCTGAGGGTATGAGGTTTCTCCTTTGGTTTGACTAACTGATAGTTGGGGCTTGAATCTTAGGATATGAACATAAGGGAGGCATTGATGAGAGCAGAGAAGGCATTAAAAATGAGCAAAAGAAAAGACTGGTACAAGATTCTTGGTGTATCAAAAACTGCTAGTGTTGCTGAGATAAAGCGTGCATATAAAAAGCTAGCACTGCAATGGCATCCAGATAAGAACCAGGATAAGAGAGAGGAGGCCGAGGCCAAATTTCAGGAGATTGCGGCTGCTTATGAGGTACTTCAACTTTGCTTTAAATTATTCATTTGTGAGGCCCGATACTTGTAAGTGCCACCCAATAATTTTAGTTATTTTTAAAATCAATAAGTGCAAAATTATTAGAGTGACCTAAAAGAAAGCTTCCGGTTTGGCACATGAAGCTTTGGTCTGTAAACCAAATTAGGCACTTGGTTTTTTCCAGTTCGTTTTGGATTAGCTCAAATAGGATAGAACCTCAGAGGAATGGACCAATCCAAGTCTGGCATTAGTCTAGCAGTTCTTGCTGATTGGCAAAGATTACAAAAAGAGTTTAGGTGTCACCTGCAAGTACAGTAGAATGTTAATTACTTATTCTAAAACTGCAACAAGAAAGGTAACTCAAGTACTTGCTTTCTCTTTGATCATTAGATTGTAAGTGACAATTCTTTTGTATTTGTCAACTTTGAAGGTGCTTGGAGATGAAGATAAGCGTGTAAGATACGACCGAGGGGAGGATTTAGACGAGATGGGAATGGGAGGCGGAGGTGGTGGTGGTGGTTTTAATCCCTTTGGTGGGCAACAGTTCACCTTCCATTTCGAAGGTGGTTTTCCTGGAGGCGGTTTCCATGGAGGTGGTTTTCCTGGAGGTTTTAACTTCTGATTTTGTTTTTCCCCCGTTATTTTGTTGAGGTGTTGGAAATTATAGTTCAAATTGCTCAAAATTTCAGCAAG
Organism: x Bolboschoenoplectus mariqueter; assembly: GCA_037678475.1. NCBI lineage: Eukaryota > Viridiplantae > Streptophyta > Magnoliopsida > Poales > Cyperaceae > x Bolboschoenoplectus > x Bolboschoenoplectus mariqueter. Next base: position 276,494 of record CM075236.1, on the reverse strand, counting down.
AAATGGAAGCACAATACATTGCTAAAGTGTGGGATACACTTGACCCATAAATGACTGTAGGGGTTTGTAATTTAGAATAGAAATAGTGTAACATTTTTCTTGGAAAGAGGCATTCATGGAAGTCAATTGTTTTTTTTACCATTTTACTTGTACACTGTTGAGCATAGAGTGAAGAAAATTCATTTATTCATCCTATTTTCCCATTTGTAAATACTCATGTTACCATAGTTTTGGCAGCATTAACTGGTAAGGACAGTGTTAATCAATCTTCTTCAAACTAATTATATGGTTTACCGCAGGAGGCATTGTAGCGAAATTTCCAAAGGAAAACTAGAAATACAAAACTGGTAAAGATGATATTGTTGGTATTGTTACTGTTTATTTTCTTAAAAAAAATATAATTACCACTGTTAGTGTTTATAATGGTAGATACATTGCCATCTCTTTTATATATGTTGTTTGCTGTGCACCAACATAACATCTCTGTAAAATGAATCTAATTTAAATTTTTTTCATGTACTTAAAACTGTCAATTGTCATATTCTAATATAAAGGCAATGCTGCTGTCGTTTGGACTCCAGAGCTAAAGACGTACGATTTTATACACTAAAATAGATTCTCGCGCTTTTTGTTACTGTCACGGTGTCACCTTCTTAAAGGGAGGTTGTAAATAATTTATATTACGCAATAGCAATTGTTCGTTTATTTTCTTGTAACCGTAGGCCAATTAAAATTAGGAAATTGATCACCAAATAGACCTTGTAATGTTCATACTGTTTAAGAAAATGTTCCTTTTGCTCGTCAATAGAAAAATTTGTCACCCAATACACAATTTTTTCTCACCCCTTACAGGAACTTACGACAGGGTGGTGACTACCAACAATAATAATATGCAAAGAATAAAGCTTTTCTAGTTTTCTGAAAGTAAAGGCACCACAAATATAAACTTGGAGGCCTTTAACGCCATCTTGCAACCTCAAAACAGGTATGAGCTCTCATAAATGAAATTCTTTGTCCAGCAAAATCAATTGACAACCACATAAGCTTTTATATATATATACAGAAACATACACACAAATCAATTTTACAAGCCGTCATAGGCTTCATGCTATTTCATATACGTACAATATATACATATCTAGTTCCACACACAGGTTCAAGCTCTAATTTTGACATCTAGTTATGATATGCTCCAAGTTTCTATGCACTTGCACCCTGAATTTGTAGTATCAAACTTAGGCAAGCCTTGTATCACCTGCAAACAGAAAAAAGTCAAACCCATTCTCAAAATTAAATCTGAAACTGAATGGTAAAATGTGTCTCTAGGATAGTGTGTCTGGTGGTCTGATTGGAATTAGGTTGACTAATCTTGTTAATGCTTAGTCCTACTGTACTAAGCTATTTGGTTCTATAAAAAGGGATCATTACATGTCCATTTTCTCAAAGAGATAATTGCACCCATCTCTATGTTTTCAAAATCAGTTATGGCCTCACAAAATAAACAAACCACTACAGAGGATAAATTTGGAAAGAAATCACTATGCAAGAGCACAACCTGCCCTTGCACCATTGAAAAAGGTTTTTTTTTTTTGTTGTTGCAAATATCTTTACTAAATTTAAAAAAATGTACATGTTGCAAGTCCAACTCTGTTTTAAAAAGTACAAGTTAAATTCACGACCTCAAAAAAAGGTGCTTCTATCCTTTACAGTTCTTTTAAAATGTTAAATTAAGTAGGGGAGTCCTGAGTGGTTTTTGGGACTTGATAAGGACCCAATAAGGCTAAAAGTATAGAAATTCCTAGTAGTTTGCAAATGAAGGGTTTGTCCAAATTTGGAAGAAAGGAACTTGTGCAAATTTGCGGATTTATGTGTACTCTACTTTAATGAAATTAAATAACAATCCATTTTCTTGGAAATCATTCAGAACCAAGTCTTAAGCTTATAGAAATGTATGCAGCCAGATACAATCTATTGCCATAAATGATCAACATTACTGTTTCTAAATTCTACATGGACAGTAATTTTTCTCATATAATTCCCACAATAGGCACATAGAATGAAAAAAACCCGCTTTCCTTTGGAATTTAAAGTTAGTTAATGCAGCGGGATTTTTGAGTCCATGACATCTTCTTTCTAGTTCTTTTCAGACCCAAACAGCAAGAGAAACTAGAAATCACGCAATATACCAGAGCATATTTTTCCAACTATGCAAGCACACAACTTCAGTTCAAATTCTTGCTTTGATGATTTTGCAAAAAGATACTAAACGGAACAAGGACAGGTTGCACCTTTGCATGGTGACTTCTGTCAAAACTACATCCTATTGGCAGTTTATATTAGAAAGATTCAGCCCCACACCCCCCCACCCGCCTGCCAAGTCTCTTTTATTGCAAGTAGAATTGTTGTTATTCCAGCTATGGATCATACAAAAGTCCAGTTGACACTCATACCAAATGTCATCGACAAAACACTAGTGGCATCTAAATAATTGTGTGTTGAAATACCACCGCATACATGAAATTAAGGTGTAAATGAAGTCCTCAATTGTGGAGGAGTTAGGCTAGACATTTGGAAAAAAATATTTATCTAGATGATAAATATAAGCTGGATATTTTCATGTCCAGGGTACAAGAACATACAAATGGATATCAAGACATAGTACCATTCCTGGCGCCGAGATCAGAAGAAGTGAAAGGAGTGGAGGCAGCTACGTGCTTAAATTCTTGGAGTTGTTTAAAATGGAGCCACGGTTTGACCCACACCTTGGCCTCATAAAGCTTTTTATTTCCTGCCTCAATCACCTCTAGGGTAAACTGGTGCAGAGTACCAGCAACAACTTGCTCCTTCGCCTTCACCACACGCACAAGCTTGAGAAGTGTATTCTAGAACACAACAAAAGAATTTAATTGGATAAGATTATAGAGCAACCCATCATTCTTCTTATGAACCTTCAATAAAAGAACTAAATTTTGGAAACTTTAAAATTAATCTTGTAAGCTAAAAGTCTTCGACTGATAGATGATGCTATAAGTGCAGAACATATAAAATAAGTATCAGTATCAAGTATAGTCAGGTAAGCTCGGGTTCTGAGGTATTGGCCAGATTTTGATGATCCAGAAATAATTCAACTTTTCAAGAATTTCAGTTGTAAACAAGGAGTAATGTAAAAGTATATTATATTGATCATATAATTAGAACAGAAAAAGAAATTCCAGGCTGTGCATTATTCATCCTACGACACAGAAATTTTAAATTGAAATCCTTTACTCTGAATTTTAACCAACTCCAATCAGCAGATAATTTGCTTCAGTAACCTTGTCATATGCACAATCTTTCACAGCAACTTAAATCTCAGTTAACATCTTTTTTTTTTCTTACAATCTTTATTCACAAAATTTACACACAAAGCCCTTAATTCAATAACCTATCTCTCAGGATAAATACACCAGAAATCTCTTAAAAGTTCTGTTCAATTAGAACATCATGTAAACAAATAATAGGTAAAAGATTCCAGTACGCCTTAACATTGCAGACTTATATTTTAATTGAACACCACCTTTCCTGGTAAATGGCACCTCTTAATTGAATGATTAGGTAGTACCAAATGAAACAAGAACGGGGAAAATCGACTAACCTCCTTTTTGTTGTGCTCCTCTACAGCAAAACGAGCGAGTTCTTCGATCTCGGCGCTGTTTCCCCTCTCCGAATCGCGCCACCCACCCAATATCGCCAAATCCCCTCTTTCCTCTCTTTCTCCAACAAGTGCTCTGCTCGAAGCGAGGAACGACATGCTCAGAACCAACACACACGAAACGACACACGAAACGACACAAGCAACCGCACGGGATCCCATCTTCTCGCGTTCTCTCTCCCTCTCTCTCTCTCCTCGCTTCGTAAATCTTTCAAACCCGATCGGAGACTTGGAGTAGCGTGCAATTGTGGGGTCTCACGAGAGAAATTTCTGGTTCTTTGTTACTAACACTATGGTACATCCCTGTAACAAGTCACCGACGAGTGGGCTCCACGGGATTTATCTTGACCAGCCCAAAATATTAGCGGACGCAAACGGATCGATAGTGGTAAAATTATATCCGTATTCACATAATAATTCGGAAATGAATACAAATATGGATAGATACGGATATAAATACGAATGCGGATTGAATAGTAAACGGATATGAATGCAAATACGGATATAATTCGGATATTGTAATAAAATTAATATGTGATTCAATAAATTAATTTTTCTCATAACAACACAAATTAATTTGAACAGAATATTTTTTTCATAGCATTCTTATCATTACAAAATATATATTTAGTTAATAAAAATTAATCATTAACATAACTGTATCGTTAATCAAAAGATACCAGCAAAATGGGACATTCTTCTCTCTAAACATAGATGATTTCTAAAAAAAACAGAGAGAATTTGATGGAAGAAAGAAGCTTCGTGAAGAAGAAAGAGTATTAATTATGAATTTGTAATTTTGTAAAATATTGGAACAATGAAATGAAATAAAATGAATTAGTGACCCTTAAGAAAGTCCAAACTCTTCAATAGATTAAATGAGTAGTCGAAAAATAAATTTCGATGGATGCTCCCTCAGTCCCTTCACTATCCCTGAATAGAAATGGATATCTGAAAATTTAAATATTACAGATACGGATAATTAACCATATTGATATTTGTATTCATAGAGATTGTATTTGTATTCATATTCATATCTGCAAACTATTCCTATCTGGTTATCCGAATATGAGAAAATTCTAATACGAATCCGAATACGAACGGATAATATCATATCCGTTTGCACCCCTACCCCAAATGTTTTCTAGTTCCAAGTTAAGTTCCAAGCTGGCCATTATGACTTGTAACATGGTAAGAACCATGTATTTTGTAACAGAGGAGCGGGACACCTGTTCAATTTATCTCCAGTCTATTCGTACTGTACATTACCATTCATCCAAAAAGTACATTTTATAGGGGGGATGCTGGTTAGTCCTGTTGGAATAACTGGAGAGGAGTTAAACAAGTGATAGAATAACGCTATGAGAAAAGAACGATCAGGACAATACACGTGGACCGTTTACCCAGTACCTGCCACGTGGGAGATTTAGAACCGTTGATGCATCGGCTCGATCGCCTAAATAATAGAAGCTTCATGGAACAATGCCATTTAGTAGGCGCATTACGCACTAATTCTGCTACTATTAGTGCGTAATGCGTCTATTAAACAGAATTCTATTATCATTTACTATATATATATAACATAAAATACACTATAATGTAGCAAGGCGTCGAAGCTATGTAATTTTAAATCCTACATTTTCAGTCACGTGGTATCAAATTAGACATATAGGATTTCTGGTGTATTTATCCTGAGATAAAAAGGATATTGAATTAATTAGGCTATTGTGTGTACTGTTTTGCAAATAAAGTTTCTAAGGAAAAAAAAATGGTAACCGGAGATTTAAGCTTACTGACTCCGGTGATTAACTACCAAATAATTTTCCATTAGCTCCTGAATTAAAGGCAAACAAAAAGCTGTAATATAACCTCTTTTGCATTATTAAGTTCAGTTCAAGCAGTTGAGCTTGCATGGAGAAAGGCATACCCAAGCCAAACTAAATTTAATTTAATTAGGCCTAGATTCTTAGTTTGCATAAGATGTTGATGTCCTTAATTAATTTGTGTTGTGTTCACTTTAGTCCTTTTGTATTTTCTATCTTCTCTGTTACTTGTTACAGGGTCAAATACAGATAAATATATCAATTGTTTGTCGATATAAAGTTATGTACATAATAATCAATATAACCGAATTATACAATGCGGACTATAGTCCGTGTACACATGACTTCAGATAAATACGTCCCTATAACCAGCTATCAGAACTCAGAAGTTAAAAAGCAAGTAAACTATTTTTACTGGAACAGGTATTTTTAATTAGGGAGCTGATATATAGATATCATTATTGATATTATAATCGATATCGATTTTATTATTCATTGTTATTCAGATTAAATGAGTTATTATTCATATTAACGATTTTATTATGCAACTTATTTTTACGAAACTTCTGTTATTCAACTTAAGTGAGTTATTATTAATATTAATAGTATTTGAGTTGAATAATAAAAATACCGTATCAAATAATTTACATAATAAAGTTGTTAACATCAATAATAATTCATTTTACATAAATAAAAAAATCGATATCAATGATAACATCTCTCAAACATTTGTCTTTCAATTAATTGCTAATAGAACAATAGACACATATATGTCAGTTGATTGCCACAAGTAATTGGAATAATACTGCGACTTGTTCCTTGCTGGATGCATGCATAAATGAAAAAAAGCAAAAAGTGTGCTCATTCCTATCAGGCTTTTGCGATATGCTGCTAGTCACAACGAAAGGAAAGTATCAGCTCAAAATAAACCCCAATCCACTCTATTCTCTGATTCAATATATAGAATGCCATACAAGCAACACTTTTCTTTGTTTCAAGTTTCAACATAACTTTGGTAAGAGTAAGCACCGATGAACACTTATAGGATATTGTGCTGTCTCAGGTGCCAGTACGCATCGGCCTCAAACGATCCATCTGAGGATTTGAAGAAAGTGTTCGAGAAGTATTCCAGTAAGAATGGAATGATGGGGTTGGAGCAGTTGCAAGAATTTATGAAAGAAGTGCAAGGGGAAGAAAATGCGTCGGAGGTGGCACAAGCGGTATTAGATAAATCAAAAGATTTTAGATTGTTCAAAAAGAAGGATTTCTCGCTTGATGCCTTCTTTCGTTATCTATCAAGTAATGACAACTCTCCTTTACCATCAGTGGTAAGTTTGGAAATATCTTCTATTATATTTTCAATAAGACATGTTCTGAGAGAATTAATTAAAACAATCTTCTTATAGAAATAGACTGAAACAGTTTCTGACAGTGAAAAGTTGAAACAACCGAAAAAAAATTTAAGGGCTTTTGAATTACATGAAATAATGAGGATATATACTGTCTATCAGGTTCACCAAGACATGACGGCACCATTATCACACTACTTCATATTTACTGGTCACAACTCGTACCTTACTGGAAATCAAATTACGAGTGACTGCAGTGATCAGCCAATAAGAAAAGCTCTGCTAAGAGGAGTGAGAGGAATAGAGCTTGATGTTTGGCCAAACAAGAACAATGATGACATTAATGTCCTGCATGGAAGGTAGATAAATTACTTAAAATTAAGTTTGTCAGATGTTACTTACTCTTGTCTTCCTGTCCCTTTGATTGTATTAGGCACAAGCTTTGAAATGTATTTTTTATAGGTTTTATCAGTAATATATACAAACATAAATTTTATTGGTGCAATAATAATTAACCAATTTATCCAAAGTATGCTTTTGGTACATCCTGAAAACAGACTTAGCAGAACCAATTCTAACCTGACTAGTACTTTAAGCTTCATTTTTTCTCTCTCTCTCCCTTTAAACAAGAAACCTAGACTCATGTCAAAATTAATATTACTAAAAAGTTGCTCCTGAACCTCTTAGATTATAACCAATTCGGTTTCATTTTTTTTCTCAAATGGAAATCGCATTCTTATAACTCAAACCAGATTTGTGCCTAATTTTTCATGATCAGGACACTCACGACACGAGTAAAACTGATAGATTGTCTGAGAACAATTAGAGAATATGCTTTTGAAACTTCTCCATATCCAGTCATCATCACGCTCGAAGACCATCTGACCACCGAACTTCGCGCAAAATTAACTTTGGTTCATCATCTTTCAATCACTTCTTCACTTTAAAAGTTTACCAAACTATTACTAAAGAAAAGAAAATAATATGTGTATGCTCTGGAAATGCAGATGATGAATGAGGTTTTTGAAGGCTTCCTATACGTTCCAAACAGCGAGCACATTGAAACTTTCCCTTCACCTGAAGAATTAAAAATGAAAATACTTGTGTCAACAAAACCACCGATGGAGTACCTCGAGGAGCCTAAGACCCCTAAAATTGAAAAGATTCAAGTACAAGGCGGCAATGAAGATGAAGCTCGGCATGCAGAGATCTCATCTCAAAAATCTGACATGGCTGATTCCAATAGAGTACAATAAAAAAACTCATTTTTACTGTAATCAAATAGGATACTCGTAAAGTGTCGGAAGCTTTGCTCCCTTATTTTTCCCATTTTTATGGCGTGCAAGGTCAAATCTTGAAGGAGATCCTTTTTGTCAGTGAATGTGGATGAAATTCCTAATTGGTTCATTGCAAGAACACAAATCTCTGAATTGATGCATGGCTTCTTAATAAAAAAAATAGGAATAAATATAAATATGATTAATGGATGAATTTCCTTTGTCACCATTTTAGACCTTTGAGCATGAGCAAAGCGGGCAATATCAAGATGATGAAGAAGAGCATGATGACGAGGCTGAGCACAGGCACCATGAGGCAGCTGATTATAAGCATCTGATATCCATTCCAGCTAGAAAGAAAAAAGGCAAATTCAGAGAGACATTGAGAACTGATTCGAAACAAGTTGGGCGTCTAAGCTTGAGCGAGCAAGATTTCGACAAACACATGGTCCGTTACGGAAGCGAAATCATCAGGTATTCATCAAAACTAGAGCTCAATTTGATTAATTTGAGGAAGTTAATTAATTAAACATTTGAATTAATTGCATCATTGAAATATTTTGGTGATGATATTGCTCTAGGTTTACTCAAAAGAATCTGCTGAGGATCTACCCGAGAGGGACCCGCTTTCAATCCTCTAATTACAATCCCATGCATGGTTGGATGTATGGAGCCCATATGGTTGCACTCAATATGCAGGTAATCAATTAAGTAGTTATCGCGATCTATGTAAACTTCTTCAAGCATATATATATATAATTACTAATGATATTAATTCACGACTAATTGCAACTTATTTTCTTAATTAGGGCTATGATAGATCACTCTGGGTAATGCATGGCATGTTTCGTGCGAACGGAGGCTGTGGTTATGTTAAAAAACCTGATTTTCTTCTAAAAACCGAAGACAATCATGTATTTGATCCTATAGCTGAGTTGCCCGTGAAGACAACCTTGAAAGTAAAGCATAAACATTATTTTAATTAAGGATATTTCTAGCGTACATCTAACTTTTATATTACATCTAATTTTTATAATACATATTTTTAAAAAATATTATTCAAATTAAAATCATAGATTTATTTCTAATTAATTATTTAGAGGATGTGTATCAAATTAATTTGAGTCAATTTGAAATATATTGTAAGAGTTAAAAATATTATAAAAATTAAATATACATTAGAAATATCCGTTAAGATTATTTCAGTATATTTTTATGTAGTAACTGTGAAAATCTTGTTATCTCAAGGTGAAGGTGTTTATGGGAGATGGATGGCGTTACGACTTCTCCAAAACTCATTTTGATATATATTCACCGCCGGACTTCTACGCAACAGTAAATTCGATCAATAAAACACTTTGAATCTTTAACAATTTTAAGATGTTTCAGTAATGCTTCTTCATTCTTTCCTCTCTGTTGACAGCTGAAGATTGTAGGAGTGCCGGCTGATAGAAAAAGGGTGGAAACGGTACCTATCGAAGACAGTTGGACTCCGATGTGGGACAAAGAGTTTCAATTTGAACTCAGGGTTCCTGAGTTGGCAATACTGCAAATCGAAGTGCATGACTACAACATCTCGAACAAAGACAGCTTTGGTGGCCAGACATGCTTGCCGGTTTGGGAGCTACGCCGTGGCATTCGAGCCATTTATCTCTGTAATCGGAAGGGTGAATTGTACAAATCGGTTAGGCTCTTGATGCAATTTGATTTCGCATGATCTTCTCATCTCAGTGTGTGTGGTATCGTGTGGAATTTCTCACTTGGGGGAAGATATCTTATATACACGATCTAATATTCATGATCATTGATGTTATTATTAAATCTTAAATAATTATTTTTAAAAAAAATTGCATAACAAAACTAATTGATTATGTATCTTGTATATATCATGTTATATGTGTACATAAAAACATATCATTTTAATTTTATGTCGATGTACATTAAATGCTAACAAAATCAACATGTCGAATTAACTTTACAATTTAGTTAACCCCTCTTTTGATGGGTACCGAAACAAAGTTAAAATCATATAAATTTATATATATATATATATATATATATATATAATTGAGATGATTTAGAATGTATGTAATGATTTATATTTGTTATTAAAATATAAATTAAAATACTGACATCATGGACGTCATGATCTTGCAATTGGGACCAATACTTTGGTGCCTATGTGGTACATGAATCACATGAAATGTTTATGCAAGATTGAGTAGAAAGGCTGACCAATCAATATGTAACTTTGATAAATAAGAAAACATATATAATATCTTATAAAAAGGTCTGTATGATCTGAAAGATAGGGGTCCAGCCTCTATCTTTTTTTTTTTATTCAACACAAAAAAAAATATACATAATTAAGAGGGGAAAAAAAAGAAAGAGGAAGGAATGCTCAAGAGATTTGTAAGGAATACGAGAAATTTTTGCTTCGAAGAAGAATTTCAACCTATCATTTCTATAGAAGAAGAAATTTATCTCTAATAAATGAAAGATCTTATTTCATCCAGATTAAATAGAAAGAGTTCTAAATGGGCTCTAGAGGAAGCAATCATTTCAGAGTTGCCAATTTATTTTCCGATTATTGGGCCGATTGAATCAGCACCATTTATTGATATACCTATGAAATTTCAACCCAATAGTTGATTGTGGCTTTGGTTTATATACCATCAGATTCAGAGTGCTGTCTACCTTTAAAAATAAAATAATAATAATCAGTCGATTTCATATTCACTGAGAGAGAAGTTTTTGCAAAAAAAAAAATTATAGATCGTTTCAGAGATGGTGGCCTATTGATGAAATGTACAAACTGAAAAAACTTTTTGCTACTGTTCGCCTTTTAAAATCCATCCACAAAATGCTACTGTGCATGATGCAATTTCTGCGACTAGTGGCTGTCAGTACTCTTAAATACTTTTCTGGGTCACTACTTTAGTAGTATGTTGTTCTCCTATATTGGTTTTCTTTCTCATACCTTTTATCTGAAAGAGATAATTTAAGTTAGTTGGAGATAGGAAGAGATACTTAGTGTTAATTTATTCTTCATCATTACTGGTTAACTATAATTTGGAGGAGTTGGAAACTTGGATTGTAGACTAATTTGGGAATCTACTGGAACCCTTTTAAGGTTAAAGCATTTTGTGATTAGTTAGAAGAAAACAGGTGCTAATTTGGATCAATTTAGCTTGAAATTAATTGGACTGGTAATATTGATAGCTAGTTGCACCTGTTTTGTTGGTAATATTAAAAGTATAGAATGTATATTTGTTCATGGCGTATATGCATTAACCTTTTGAAGATGGATTGCAACTTATAATTACTTTAGGTCTAGGTGTAAATTAAGGTTTCAGAGCTGTAGGATCTTTGATAATTTTTCTAGCTGCTTATTTAGAAAGGAAAACTGTCACTTAATTAAGCACATTTTTAATTGCTGACACTGTGGTTGGATACTGGTACTGGTGTTGTATCAGTTGTTTTGTTTTGTCTTCTGTAAGATAATATTCAATTTGGTAGACTGTCCTAGTAGCTGATTGACTTCTCTATTAATTTGTGGATAACAATATTGTAGATTAGTGGTACCGTTTACAATATTGAGGTTTGTTATTCCTTTGTTTTTATGCAACATAATCATGTCATACATCTACTGTTTTTCAAAAAAGAAAGTACATAAAAATGGATTTGTCATGAATATAACAAGCTAAATGACTGCTCCATTACTATACAGGCCCATCTTCAACAAATGACCAGTATATGGTCAAGAAAACAGTTGATAGCTAGGAAAGTAACATCTTAATTTCATTTAAGTATGATAGCTGGAAATTAAGGTAACATTTTCATTTAAGAAGTTAATGTTATGACATGCAGAAAATGCACATGAATTTTGATGGACGTAAAATAAATGAAAGAGTTTGACATGATATGCTAAGTATTACTTCTTGTTGTTGACATGCTTGAAGAAGTAATTAACTTGGTTGAACTAGTCTTATATAATTCTCTATTAAAATTTTCGTGGGAACATAATACAAAAAATTCATGTCACATTTCAATGAAAGGTAGGACCTAGCTAGGTCTTAAATTCTCTTTATGCGTCAGTAACTTGTAATCAAAATAAGAACATTCTTTTTTCTTTTGATTTTTCAACATAAAAAGGAACTTATAATTAAGGATTTCAATTTAGAAGAGCTTGACCATGAAACTTGACGATGAGATATTATAAAAAAAAAACTATGGGTTTAAATTACAGTCCTGGTTTTTACCAGTATTACCAAGCTGAAACTTGAATATTGGAAGACTTGACCTGGTCAAAGCTAAACAAATTAAAATGACATGTGAAGAATAGTATTTGTGTACCAGTCATGGCTGCTTTAGTTGGTTTTCTAGTCTTCTACTCTTCCTCTGTCTCTTTCTACAAGTTTTTTTCCCTTTAAAGTGACCCAAATTAATGCACGGATTTGATTCCCAAAATGAAACACTTTGGTCTTCTCCATTTCATCCAAATTGAGACAACTGGTGTTTGTGTGAGTGATAGGTAGACAATATATATAGCCATATAGCCTAATTTGTTCTTGATTTTTTTTTTTCTTATTTTTTGAGATATTATAAGTATTGTATATATCCTATTTAATTATGAAAAGAGAATTGTCAGGGGCCTTTATTATCTTCTTTTCCCATTGGCCAAGAGTGAACTATATATATATTCAACTACAATTAAAGATATTACTACGCTCATTTGATATATATATATAATTTTTTATATTTACTACTAAAAGCATATACAAAAGACATACAAAAGAAAGGTTTCAAAAATTAATGTGAAGTACCTAGTTTTACTTTTACAAAACATTTTTAGAAAATGTAAGAGCGAGTATAATATATATTATTTGAGGAACATCATTTTGTATAATCCTTTTTTTAAAATTTAATAAATCTTTATCTCAAGAAAAGAGTATATTACAAATCTTTACAGTGTCCGTATTATCAGTAATGAAAAGGACAATTTGATAGAGAGTTAAGAAAATTCAAAGGAAAAAGTTTATAATAAGATAAATATTTTGCTTTTAACTATTTCTTGTTACACTGATCTTTTTATTCAAATTCCGTACGATATTTTATTAAAAAAGAAAAACTGGATAAAAAGTCACAGTACAAATTATAAGAGATCTAATGTAACAAAACTTAAACAAAAAAGCTTTCAAAGAATTGCATTTTAATCCTTCTTTAACATAATTTCTGAGATATTATTGTGCTCCAATAGTTTAGAATTGTCCTTTTTTTTTAATTAAGATGTATTTTTTTTTGTTATAATGATGGATTTTGCTATATTGTTTCTCTTTTTCATAAATATAGAAACATATTAGCATTAAATGTGATATCAGCTATTTTGTTTTTTTTTTCAATCAACGTTTCATATTATAAATATGAAAAATCAAATGACTACAATGATGGAAAGCATCATAAAAAAAATTACATGAAGAAAATAACAAAATTTGGGATGGGTGTTAATAAACAATATTATGAACAAAATTTACATGACTCTATGATCGACTGATTGTTAAAAATATTTTAATTATGTTCATTATTTTTATCTAAAGCGTTTAAAGTTCTTGATATCTCCGTAGATTTAATAATCAATGTGTTATTAATTGCAATGCTCTCTTTGTCATCTGTGTCAAAGGAGCAGTTCTTAATTTGTTCACATTTTCTTTTCAAAATTTCGTTGACAATTCATTGTTAGAATTGACTGCTACTCGCATATCAAATTCAGCATATTGCGACAAAACACAAAATTAAAGAGCTTTCTAGTCTTCTTAAATAATTGTTTTACCTTTAATTAACGGAAAATAGATCATATAATTAAGTTTCCATTTCATATAAAACTGGAGAAAAGCGAATTAAAAAGGAAAAAAAAAGGAATAACAGGGATCACTTTTTCCCTTTTAATTATTCCTTGCAACAGTCCAGACGAATACCTCAGCAAAGAACAATATAAAGTACATGCTAATAGTTTTGTTGAATGCTGAATTTTGAATATTCAAATCTTAGACTTTGGTTTTCTTTTGCAAATTCAAGGTTCAAACTAGGCCTCCTAGAGCGAGACTTTGTTTCTAATTTTAATTAATTAACCATTTAACCTCAAGTTAATTTAAAACTCGCCATACTGGTGGTGAGTTTGTTGTGAGCCTAACGCATCACATGTATCTCTACTTGACAAAATTGTACAGAGAAATTAATGAATTTACTTCTATTGGAAAAATTGCTTCATACTAATTACTATGTTAGGCTACCAAACAAAGTGCTTGCCTATAGTTTTAGCTGAGGCCTTAAACGTTGATCCTAAATTGTATGACATGGCGAATTTATTTCTACTTTTATGTTAATGCATCAGTAAGTACAAACCACACGGTTTGTATTGTAGACTTGTAGTATCGTATCTGTCTATTTGTACTATCAACCTTTTGAAAATTGCTATTTGCTAGTAAGACCCAACCGGTCCATGCGCTTGGAAGAAGACCAGGTCCAAGCAGTCACACTTCAAGAACGCTCAAGAAAAGTTAAAGAAGAAGTCGTTTAAAACGCCGAGAGATAATTACTTTGGACCAGTTCTACCTGATCCCCCACTCACTGACTTGAGGGACCCCACAGTCCAACAACCATAACCACCGTGTGATTTTACACGTGTCACTCGTTCATCACCTACCTCGCTCTGATCTCCGTCTTCTCTCCTCGGTAGCGAGTTCAGAGCACAACGCGCTTTGCGATCCGATATCTTCCTTCCTATATTCTCTCTTTCTCTCTCCCAATTCTTTTTTTTAAAGTTAAACATAAACCACCATTTTCTCACTCCCCCTCTCTTCTCCAGTTTCTCTCCAATGAAGGAGCACTACAAAGTAACCCCGATCTTGATTCCATTCTTGCAATGAGGTTCGTACTAGGATTCTTCACGGTACTAACCGTGGTACAGCTCCTCTTCTTCTCCACCGACGCGGTGGGGACCGCTGGTACTCTAGCCATCAGTTCAGGAACCGGCACGGTATGTGGCATCTCCGCCAGTTCGCTCCCTCGTGCCATGTACTGTACCAACATATCGGGGTCTGTATCAACCTCGCCGTACCAGGTTCTTTCTACAGTATCCTTGGACTCCGTATCGGCTGGTGACGCTTTCCTCTGTGGTTTAAAATCAGGCGGAGAAGCGTTCTTTTGCTGGGACGGTGACTCCTCGACTATAAAGCGGGTCTATAACGGGTCGACGGCGGTCACCGATCTGACTGTCGGCGAAGCACAAGTCTCGGCCATCGATCCTTCAGGAAATGAAATCCGATGGTGGAGAAGAGCCGACTTGTTTCCACCCTTGGTTCATGGCAATTACAGTTCTCTTACTTCTGGAAACAATTTCACATGCGCCATAGCCGCCAACGGTACGGTGTCCTGCTGGGGCCCACAAGCCAGTGCCATGCAAGCTGCCTTCTCCAATTACTCTATGACTGCTATTGTCGCCGGCGATTCTCACATTTGTGGACTGAACAGCTCCGGTTTTGCCATCTGCCAAGGGAGCAACAGCTCCGGCGAATCTTACGTGCCGGCCGGGTCGCCATATGAATACACCAGGTTTGCTTTGGGTTCAAGCCATACATGTGCAATTAAGCAACCAAATGGCACAGCCATCTGTTGGGGTGGTCCTGGTGGGACCTACTTGTACTCACCTCTAAACAGTACTACTTCTTTCGAGTTCTTGGTAGCGGGCGATAATCTCACATGTGGATTGACGACCAACAACTATTCAGTCTTATGTTGGGGCTCCGATTATAGAAATCTGTCAGTCAGAACACTTCCTCTGCCAAGAATATTACCAGGAATTTGTGTTGCAGGCGGTGATGATAAATGCAATTGTGGTACATACCCAGATTCAAGCAATCTCTGTGCTGGCAACGGTGTCATTTGCCAGCGATGCGACTTTCCAAATCCGATTACAGTGCCACCTCCCGCATTGGCACCAGCGCCTTCAGGGACGAGTGTTCATACAGCATGGAAGGTATATGCTATAGTTGGTACGGTCGGTTTTTTTGTTGGTCTATGCGCAATTGCATACTTTCTGTGGGTCATTTGCCGAAGAAAGAAGGTACACAACTCGGTTATACCAACAATTTCCGCTGCTGGAGCAAATGTCAACCCTGGGGCTGCAACAGCAACTGGACACTTCAGTTCTGGTGGAAATGCAAGCAGGATAAACCCGCCGACTTCATTCTCCCGGTCTTCCTCAGCCCCACGATCCCGCCTGTTCAGCAGGCAATGGTCGCGTGCATTGCAGCGTCAGAGAAGTGGGCCCTCCTCCTTTAAAGACCCTGCGGATGAGTTTTCATTTGGAGAGCTTGAGAAAGCCACCAAATTCTTCTCTCTTGACATGAAGATCGGCGCTGGCAGCTTTGGCACAGTCTACCGGGGTATCTTACCAGATGGGCGTGAGGTGGCAATCAAGCGTGGCGAATCGAACCTGCGAAATAAGCGGTTCCAAGAAAAGGAGGATGCATTCCAGTCAGAGCTAGGATTCCTCTCAAGGCTCAACCACAAGCATTTGGTTAGTTTGGTTGGGTTTTGTGTAGAAAATGATGAAAGATTATTAGTTTATGAATACATGAAAAATGGTGCACTTCATGACCATTTACACCCAAAAGGTGCCGAATTTGAATCGCCAGTTACTTCCTCCTGGAAGATGAGGATTAAAATTCTATTAGATGCCTCTAGGGGAATTGAATACTTGCATAATTATGCGGTACCTCCTATCATACACAGAGATATCAAGTCATCAAATATCTTATTGGATGCCAATTGGGTTGCCCGGGTGTCAGATTTTGGACTTTCCTTGATGGGTCCTGAGGCCAAGGAAGGCCACCTTGAAATGAAGGCCGCTGGTACAGTCGGGTACATGGATCCGGAATACTATGGTTCAAACCAGGTAACAGTCAAGAGTGATGTGTATGGGTTTGGGGTGGTAATGCTAGAGGTTTTAACGGGTAGACGGGCTATATTTAAGTTTGAAGGAGGTGATGGGGAGCCGGTAAGTGTGGTGGATTATGCAGTGCCGAGAATTGAGGCTGGTGAGGTGGGGTCCATCTTGGATGGTAGAGTTGCGCCTCCAGCATCGCAAGAGGCCGAGGCTTTGGAGTTGGTGGCATACATGGCAACACATTGTGTGAAACTTGAAGGGAAAGAACGGCCGTCTATTGCTGATGTGGTTGCGAATCTCGAGACAGCCCTCGCTCTTTTTGAAGATAGCCACAGAAGCGGGTCTAGTACTAGTGCTTCGATTCGTTCATTGGAAGAAAGGGGCTAACTGATTATCTCTTCAATTTCTTTTTCTATTTTGTGTTTTTTTTTGGTGGGGGTGGCGGGGAGGCGATAGAATTCTTTCAATGTAGTTCTAGTTATTATTTATTTTTCTTTTGGTTCTCAAGTAAATTCGTGGGGATCCTTGTGAATAGAATTTTTCATATGCAAAGGCAAATTCTTTACAATTCTTGCTCTCCAAGTGCATTTTTTTTTTAATACACGTTTGTCTGCCTTTTAGGTGAATTTCAGGATGAGTTATTTACCTTGAAATCTTAATTTGAATAATCTTTATGGCAACACCTTTGTAAACTAATTTCCATCCAGATGAAATTGTACATTATTTGTTATCAACTGTTACATATGTTCATGCTTAACTCATGAGGTAGATCTTCTTTGTTGTCACAGTAGCTGTCAGAATATGAACAGAGGAGGCGCAACAAAATTAAATTATATCAATTAACAACTTAACACTATAAATTAATAAAACTTGGTAATGCCCATTTTTTGCTTAATAAAATGTTTCACATTTTTTTTAGGTTTAGTTAAAAATAATAAAAGAAAAGAAGGCAAAAGATTGCTATCAAAGGAGTCGCGTGGTCCAGACCGCCTTTTTTGAATTCGCCAATGAAGAACAGAGAACTTGGAATAGAATGGGTTTTTAGTCAATGAAACTTGATTCTCTGTGGCGAGTACAGACGAGCCACATTTGTGTAGCATTCATTATCTCATTATCAAGAAAAATCTATAAACCAGAAAGGAAAATTCCAGAAACAATGAAGGTACATGGGTCGCAGAAATAAGAGATCCATCTATTTCAGAGTATGTATCAGTACCAAAGAATTCTATCTACCAGTATTGACCTTTCATTGTTGCTCTGGTGGTGGTTTCTTTTGGGAGAGAAGACTTCCATCCTTCATTAATTGTGATTTTGTGTTTTTCTCTTCCGAGTTGTTAAATGCTTTTCATTTATGGTGACTGTTCTTTGTTAGAAAATAAAACTGATCATCTGTGTTAGAGCACATTCTAAAGATACAACAACAATAATGTGAGTTCAAATTTGTGCCGATTGGTATTGTATTGTATTTTATTTTATTAAATGTTAAATGGCACCTTAATATATTATATTGTTGATGATATTTAATAAGCTAATATTATTTCCCAATATGATTTACCTTATGTATTCTACGATTTTATACATGATGGGAATTACAAAGGATCCAAAGATATTTCTTGGGTTAGACTCAGAGGCAGGTAGATTTTGATTTGTCCGTAACTAATTCCACCAGGGTTTTCTTTTCTAATTGGTATCTCCCAAGTTTATATATTTTGTCAATCTAAACTTTTAAACTAGGTGACTCATCATGAGAAGTCCATATACATTGTAGAAGTATATATGATACCGTTGAATTCGGTTCATGAAAATTGTCAAATTAGTGAACTGTGCAAACCATCAGTAATTGGTCTCATACTCTAATTAATTTGGTCATATTTTAATTAAAGATAATGACAAGACAGTTTAACATTAATTTCCACATCAACGTTTGCATTATTTAAGAAAATCTATGTTTACACAAAGACATCAGTAATTCATTAGATGTCACATCAACAAAATTAAGTGCTGATTAGTACAAACCAACTTTTGAACAAAAATGTACATATATTTGTTTCAGCTGGAATACTTAGTCAAAAAGCAGTATATATATAATTGTATATCCCTGTATATATTTTGGCTGGATTAATCATAATACCATGCTGAAAGGTACATTCATAATTAATTAATGGGGTTTACTGAGACAGGTAAAGACGTTGCCTTTTTGGATTATTTTCCTCAGATTTTGAAAATAAATGAGAACAGAATTCTTCATCTGTTGGAAATTGCACAAAGGTTTAATTATCTATATACCATGTGAAAGATGCAGATTTGAAAGTTTGATCTTGCATCCAAAAAGAGAGATCAATTCAAAGCCTTGAATAAGTCTACAATCCAATATTTTCTGTATATATAGATGTCTTTATTGAGAGAATAATAATACTATGTTATTGCGCGCGTTTCAGTTACAATATATTTCAGATTATGAACATATATATTTTGCAAAAACATGATGAATTTATAGATTTGATTGGTTCAGGCACTGCTTTCTTTGTTGAAAAGAGAAGCAAAAGGCAGCTATATATTGCTCTACAATTAGGTTTTCAACAAATTAAGTATGAACGCAATAAAATATATTTTTGATTAATAATTGAATATCAATGAGAACAGAGCCAGAATGGGACATGCATAATAATAATAATAATAATAATATATTAATATGGGAAATAAATCAAATAATTAATGATTATCCACCTGTTAGTTAAGTGAAAGCAACTTTATACTTTTTTATATAATATCCTTTTTACGCTAGCTGCTACAACCCAAAAATAAAATATTTTTTTCATGTAAGCATGCAATTCAGGAGAACTTTACAAACATGGATGTTTCTCTTTAGTCTTTACCTCCACAATTTCTTTATTTATTACCTAATGGCAAGAAAATTTTCTTTGTTATTAGCTAAAAAAGAGAGAGGCTTCCTACGTGGAGATTGATTTTTATAATATAATATGAATATAATAATTCAACAAGGTCTAAATTTAAATTTCAATATAATATGAATATATTATATTGATAATATTTTTTATTTTTATAATATAATGATATATCAGCAATATTGATATTTTAGTAAAACAATTTAAAATTTTTATTAATAATATCTGATAAATAGCATGCCATCCATACAATTGATAATTTAAAAAATATATAGTCTTAATAAATATTATTCAGCATTTCCACAAACTTGTTTAACTATGAGTGCCTACCGACTAGCTCAAAAACTACATAGCACAAAACATTATTTAATATTTAAGAATTATGTTCTTTTTTATTTAATGCAAACCTTTTACATACATGTATTATTTTTTTGCTATAATTGATTGCACAAGGTAGATGCCACCTCCTGGTTGCTCAAAACATTTCTTCAGATATATTTATTGCGACTTTATTGGATCGGTGCTGTATTCAATTTGAAGGCACTAATAAGAGAACATGCTTTTTCTTTTTCTTTTTCTTTTTCTTTTTTTTTTGACCCCTATATTTTTGTACTGTTTTTAGTACGGAGATATATATTTTTTTTAATTTTGTAAACCAACCCTAGATGCCTCAATTGTTGTAGCTTAATTTAGTTTCATCAAGGATGGCAAATTGGCAATCAATCAAGTTGATTTTTGCTTCAACCTACCACCTCAATAGAGTTGTATTTTTTTTTTAAATAGATGGAGTTATTGATGGAATGAGCATTATTTTTTTTTTTGTAATGATGAACATTGACTTTAGTAATGATGGTATTTGTATTACAATGACTTAAAATATTTTTATAGGATATGTTATATCGAAAAAAAAACAAAATTTATGTTACAACATAATAATTGATACTAATAAAATAATTATTAAAATAAAATATTAAATATGATTTTCTAATTTAGATACATTGACAAAAAGTTCTCCAATTATATTAGAAAAGCATAGTATAATTTTCTAACTAGTAACGTGTCATGACACATGGGTCATAGTCACCTCTCTCTCTCTGGATCCATGAAATATACCTTATATTCATAAAAACATGGAGAGGCAGAAATTTTTTTAATTGGAATCAACATTATAAATCTTAACATTATACTTTTGACATTATTTGAAAATAACAATTACCATCAATGATAATTGGAGTTAACATTGCAAATTTTGACATTATACTTTATATTATAATAAGGAAGTCTCGGTTTCACCTTCAAGAATGGGATAGTTTCAAGGAATATCTCGAATGTACAATTATTTTGATGGAATTCAAACCTAAATCGTAGACCATCAAATACAATGACTATTGTGATTCCTACTAGTTTGATTATTATCATATATGTTATAGATTTAATATATTCAAACAATAGAAAATTTATTTGTAATTTTAATATTTTGTAATGTTCATTCTATCAATTATGTAATTGTCAAATAAATTTAGTTATTAATTATTACCATCAACATCATCATCATTATTATATTCTTTTTCTTAGAGCTTGTTAACAAATCAAGAGAATCAATACTCTCTCTATTTGTTTCTTCTCGCTTCTTTCTTTGTCACGACACACACACACACACACACTATCTCTATAGTTGACATCTCTCATTATCCTTCCAATACCGAGTGATATGATTTTAGGTGGCACAATTACATACCCAAACATTATGGATATATACTTGAATTAATACGATGTCCGATCAACTTTTCCAAGAACCGTTCAAGATTATTATACGAGGACTATAGATTAATTGGTTTATTCTGAAATTCTCCTTTCACATCTCGTAATTTCTCTCCTGATGAGATGCATCATGCAAGTGTTAACATTTGCAAGCACAAACGCGTATATTAATATTTATTAATAACCTGCTTTGCATCGGTTGTGAGGTGGGGCCCACAAGTCAAGAGAACGTATAATGTAAATTCTGAAAATGATAATAACAATGATAGTAATAGAATTGATTAGACTACGATGTTATGTATAATACTGACTGGTCGATGCTATATATAGCAACAGATTTCATTCATTCTGTAAAATTTAGAACTATTAATATGTTATGCATGACAAAATCTTGTAGAAACCATGTTTTATTTTTTATTTTTTAACATGATTTCTACTATTTTTCGTATATAAAAAAGTATTTTCCATTGAACAATATTGGTTCCTAAATTATAGAAAATATCTCTAAATTTTTATTTACAACAAATCGGTTCTTAAACTTTAAAAAACTAATTTATATCGGTTCTTTTGAGAAAAATTTAAAAAAAAATTTCAAAGTTCAGAAACTCTGATTAATCTAGATAATATTTTAGAAAACACTATCAGGAAAAAAAACTTTAGCACCGGTTCTAAAATGCATTCAGCATCGATTATGATACCAGTACCAATAGAAGGATCCTTAAAAGTTGACAACGATTGTTTAAATAACCGTAATTAAAGGTAGGACTTTCAGCACCGGTTATTTATTAATAACCGTTGTCCAAGGTTCACTTTCCGTAACGGTTATTAATAAATAACCGATGCTGAAAGTCTTTTTTTTTTTAAAAAAAAAAGACACCCTATAGTCACTGTTTTTCTAATTACAGTTGTTGAATGTATTTTTTTTTAATAATCTGTTCATTTTGAAATTATAAAACTTAAAATAAATCAATTTCTATATGTATGTATATATTATTAATTAGTATCTTTTACTAAAATATTTATTTTTAAAATTTAACAATTTTAATAATTTATGCATGCCTTATAAAGGACAATAAAAATTTATTAAAAAATTTATTTTAGATGATATATAAAAAAAAATCTCTGAAATTTCAGAAAATTGTTAATAAAATACCGAGCTTCAAACATGCATAATTTTTGATAGAAAAGTCCGCAAAAAACGTGTAAAACTTTTTCGAAAAACTCGTAAAATGATCTACAACAAGGTTGTTGGTGAAACCCATAACCCCCCAGTTTTCGGGTCCAAAAAATATCGTCTGAGCCCTCTAAACTTAGAATTTAATTTTCTGAAATTTCGGAGATTTTTTATTATGTGTCTGAAATTATTTTTTTTTTATTTTCAATTTTCACTGTCCTTTATGAGACATGTAGAAATTATTAAAAATGTAAAATAAAATTTTCAAATAATCATAATTCAAGCACAATTCATAATCATAATTACATAAACTAATAACATCTAATATAAATAATTAATAAACTAATTACATAATCTAACAATTTAACCATAATTAAACTAACAACATCTAACATAAACTAATTACTTAATCTAATTAACAATCTAAATATAATTAAACTAACAACATCTAATTAAACTAATTACTTAAAAAAATTAGGACACTAACCTTAAAGAGAGAGAAAGAGGGTAGTCGGGAGAGAGCGACAGGGAGAGAGGTGAAACAGTGGCTCGACTGGGATGCTGGCGCAACGAAGAAGGGCTCGGTGTAGCAGCTCAACTGAGAGAGAAAGAGAGAGGAGTTTAGAACTTAGAAAGTCCAGAGGGAGAAAAGAGATTTAAGACACAACCGTCAAAAATTTGAAATTAAGCACATTCAGCACTCGCGGGAGATTTTTCTCCAGAACATTCAATATTAGTTACTTAAAAAGAACTGTCTCGGAAAGTTAGAGAAAAATTAAAAAATAAAAATAAAGATTTAGCAATGGTTATTACTAAATAACCGTTTCTGAAAGTTGAACATTTGATATTGGTTTTCTTGTCATAATCATCGTCGAAAGTCAGACAAAAATTTAAAAAAAATAAAGATTCAGCAACGGTTATTAGTAAAGAACCATTTTTGAAAGTTGAACATTCGACACCGGTTTTCTTGTAATAACCGTTTTCAAAAGTCAGACAAAAATTAAAAAAAAAATAAAGATTCAGCAACGGTTATTAGTAAAGAATTCTTTCTGAAAGTTGAACATTTTGCACCGATTTTTATTGGGACCAGTGATGAAAGTCTTTTGATTTTTTTTTTCATTTTTTTGGGTAGCAATTTAGCAACGGTTGTTTCCTAACAACCATTGCTAAAGATTTTAGAAAAATTTTCAAATTGCCACCAAACACTTTCATTAACGATTTTCTTGAATAACTATTATTAAAAAAACGTATACACAAATTATTTTTGTAGCAGTGAACCAATATGAATTGTTTTACAAAATTTTAATGCATTATTGAATAGAGGTCCCATCAATTATCCGAGATAACAGACAACAACATTCAATAGTTACAAATTGATTCCGAAATTATCTCTTTACATCTCATTTTCTCCTTAAATGAGCCTTACGTATTAAAACATGCAAACGCGTACAGTCATTTCCATTCCCAATTAATTGTGCGGTGGGGTCCCCAATATAAAAAAAATCAAACATAAATTAATAAATATAATTCATCCAAATACAATAACCACAAAAATTTTAACACAAACCACTCGACAAAACTTCTACTTCCATGGGTTCGGTAGATTGAAGCCTAAAGCATAACTTAAGAAAAGGCCGTATTGAAGGTTATTTCAAACCCAGCTTCTCTATCTCTAGCTCGTAAATGTATACAAACTTTCAGCCCAATTATAAACTATTCGGATGTAAGGTAAATAGGCCTCGGGCCTTTACAATACCTAACTTATAAGAACCCTATCGAGCTCCGCGGATCACCACACCGCGACACATCTCCTCTCCCTCCAAAAACCCTAGCCGCCGCCTCGCCTCTTATACCCCCCCTCATTTTCCCCCGAGAGAGAGAGAGAGAGAGAGAGAGAGAGAGAGAGGCGCAGCTCGCAACAATGGTGTCTGGATCCGGTATCTGTAAGAGCCGCATCGTGGTCGATGCGAGGCACCACATGCTTGGGCGTCTGTCGTCCATCATCGCAAAGGAGTTGCTCAATGGCCAGCGCGTGGTGGTGGTGCGATGCGAGGAGATCGCCTTGTCCGGTGGTCTCGTTCGCCAGAAAATGAAGTACCTCAGGTTTCTCCGCAAGCGCATGAACACCAAGCCCTCTCACGGCCCCATCCACTTCCGTGCCCCTGCTAAGATCCTCTGGCGCACAATCCGTGGGTATGATTTCATCTAACGCCTTGTTAGATTTTTTTACATTTACATATATATTTTGAAATGTTTGTCAATTGCTAATACCGTTGCTAATGATTATGTTTAGCTGAACTCTCATTCTGATACAGCTTAATTATTTTATAACTATAGTGTAAGCAAAGAGTATCCCTTCCTGTTTTCAGAAGAATATTTATCATGTATGTAATTGGTTGGTTGTATATGATTACAAAGTAGGTAGACTAGAATTGTGATAGCTTAAGAAAGATTATCTGTCAGTCTAATCTAGAGAAGCTTTATGTTGTTGTGGATGTTGTCATGCGCAATAGGGAGCTAATAAGAATGAAATATCTTACTAGTTGAGCCTCATTGATCATACCAGTGTTGACACGAGTTGCATAATTTCTGATCAGTAATTAACTGCTACGAGAAATGTAGAAATAAATTCTTATTATAAATCAAATGAATTAATCAATGTAATTTATATTCCGTTATCAGAATGATCCCACACAAGACCAAGAGGGGTGCTGCTGCTCTTGCCAGGTTGAAGGCTTATGAGGGTGTCCCACCTCCTTATGACAAGACAAAGCGCATGGTCATTCCCGATGCTCTCAAGTAATCCTTTTATCCTTGTATTATTTTCTAATAGATTTAGTTATTGAAATATGCATTTTCTGGTTTATTTTTTTTCGCATGCATTCATTTTGTTGTTCTGCAATGCAATGAAACAGGGTGCTGAGGCTGCAACCGGGCCACAAGTACTGCTTGCTTGGTCAGCTGTCCAAGGAGGTCGGCTGGAACCACTACGATACCATCAAGGTTCATTTCTGTTATATTAATCAAAGCTTATTCACCCTATTAAGTTAACAATTCATAAAATGCTTCCTGTGCCAACATTTAAAAATTGCATCCAATGAATATTATAGACTGATTTGATCGTGTTATGATTTTTTTGTTGTACCACCTTTTAAATTTGAATATTAAATGATACGTAACCATACAAGTAGTGACATTGAAATGTGGGTTTTACAGGATCTGGAGGAGAAGAGGAAGGAGAAGGCTAAGGTGGCGTATGAAAGGAGGAAGCAGCTCACTAGGTTCAGGACCAAGGCTGAGAAGGTTGCCGATGAAAAGCTTGGTGCTGAGCTCCAAATACTCGAGCCTCTAAAGTACTAGATACCTGATTTCATCCCTAGGTTTTCTTAAAATTCCTCTAAACCTGAGAAGGCAGTCCGTGTTGTTTGTTATTATTAGGCTCTGGATCTAAAGACTTTTGAGTCAGTTTTGAGTTTTGATGGTCATGCATTTGGATTTCGGATACTTTTTCTATTGCATTTTGCACAACAGTTATTTAGCTTTTTGTTGGATATTTTGCATCTGTTTTGTGCTTTGGATGAGTAAATTATTCAGATTCTATATCTGTGGTAGCTTAATTGAATTGTTAAACCTTTAGGAACGATATGGCAGGGTCTGTATCTGTTGTTGTGCACACCATGGAAAAACAACGGGATTCTATTTACGTTTGGACCTTCAGGTCTGAGAGGAATGATTGGATCTAGCAACGAGTTTTGCCACTAGAAAGAAGATACCACTGTATAAGAGTGAAAGTTGCAGATTATTGAAGTATCTCATTAGTAGGTTAAGTAGGATCTGCTTTCATGTGTGTGCACGCTTGCAAAATTGTCAGTATCTTAGTCAAATGGATGGCATACAAGCACCCTGCTGAAATTCGTTGCTGCCTTTCCGGTCGTTGAAAATTGATTGTAGAATTTACAGTATGAGAGAGTAGCGTTATCATTTTGTAATGTTCTAGAATCTACCACTGCTTCTATCTTATCATATTCGGTAATGGTCCGGATGTTTGCAGAGCGCAATGGGCCGCTCAGATGTTTGTCAGTTGCACTTCTCTTTGTGACCCAGCCCAGGTATCTATCTTTTAGTTAGCTTGCTCTCTTCGTGAAACCCAATACTGGATACTCTTCTCCTTACTCGCTCGAACGACTCAACGTATTTATACGACTAAACTTGATTCGTGGGCCCAAAGGATCAACCAATCATCGTCTTGCGTTTGCGTTGTTACTTCTTAATTGATTTAATACGAATTGGGGCATTTGTGCTGGTTTTTCTTCTGTTTGCTTGATTATACGGACATTATGTTAAATGAAATTCGTTGACCTTAATGATAACTTTAGCATTTAGGAGGAAAATATGTGGGTCATTTTATAATTTTGATTTGACCAATGAATGAAACAAAGGAGCAGGTCTCATTATTGACTGGTAATTGTAAATAGATTAACCATGAATCTTTTTTTTTTTTTTACTTTGGAGGTGAAGGCGTGTGTAATTATTATACTAGCCTGATTTTACAATGTAAAACTTCCCCCATAAAAATTCTCAGAGAGTTCTGTAACTGTATGATATGGTTACTAAAGCAGAATTAAGCCATACAAAATTTCAAAAATTAATTTTTATTTACAACTATACAAGTCTTCTGAAAAAGGAAAGAACATTTGAAGCACCTAGCCATCTCTTTCATTTCTCATCAATAAGCTGGAAGTTTACATATGCGTAGACTTGTAACCATTTAGTTTCGATTCATCTTCTCATCATCTTGAAGTCTTGGTTTGTGCTGATATATGCTAATTAATACTAATAAATTAATAATACTAATATTTCCTTACTTTATAATCAGATGAGAAATGAAACTAAAAAGCTGGCTACTGATGAAGAGGAGCTCCAGGGCCAGGGCCACCAGGCCCACCACCCTCCACCTCTACTGGTACGGATACTGGGCTCAGTCTCAGTGCTGGGCTTCTGTTCCCATGTAAATGATAAAGGAGATGTTCTCAGAAATGTTGGGTCTCCTCTCCCCAGCAAAACCCGAACTGTCTATTTCTAGATTGAATTGTCAGATCAAGCTAGTCTGCCAGAAAAATGTTACACCTTAATTGGTCTCGACTGTCCGATTTTTTATGGGCGGTCCAAATCTTCGCGAGATTCTCAAATGGAATCCATACTAATGGTAGCAATATTACTAAGACCAGTGTTACTTGCATAATCTCTTACAATTACCTCCTCCTGTAGTGGTTTTGTACATAACAGCTAGTAACTTCCTTGTCAGTTTTGCATAGATATTCTGTGGCGAGTATCTTCATAGAATTTTCATTTTGAAAGATTCATAATGAGTTTTTAGCATGTTTTTTCACTCCTTTTTAGGCATGATTTAATTGTTGGTAACAGGGCTGAATTCCCTTCTGGACACAGTTTATACTGGTACAGTATCAGTTTCATATAGCTAGCATGACCCTGCCCGAGACTCATTCAGACCTGATAAGTGATAAAGTTCATAAATCATACATGGCTCTGAGGTGTTTCAGCAAGACAGATTGGCCAAGTGGGCCACCCGAAGAATATCTACTCTGTGCATAAACAAAGATGGCTAAACTATTCATTGAAAGATGGATTCTATCAACTCTAAGAAATTGAAAATAAATTCATACTAAAACGGAAATCTATTTTCCAATATTTCATGTGGTTCCTTTCACAATTGGCATTTCATGATGTTTTTGCACAGTCTCTTTCTATCAAATTCGTGAAGAACTCGCTAAGTAGAGATTATCACTGCAAAATAGAAGAAGTTTCATAGTTTCACAATTCAAATCGCCTAAGCAATCAAGCATCTTGTGTTGAGAATCTATTCTTTTGCCTTCAAATCAAGCAAAAGATGTGTTTCTCTCTCTCTCCTATTTTTCTTTTAGAATTATTATTACTAATTTAGATGTGTTCTCTATATTTTGGACACCCTAGAGAGAAAGAGAGAGCTTCGTACTAATATATATTGAGGGATTACATAACAATGATTATTTTTACAATGTTGACAATGAGATTTCAAATAAATTCGAAAAAAATATTAAAAATAAAAATTATTGACATATTTTTGAACTTAGTAATTATATTTCAAATTTTATGCAATTTAATTATCACTTAATAATTTATCAAAAACTATTAAATCAGGACAGTTATAAATTACATGAAATTTGAAATGTAATAAATCCATAAGTTTAAAAATGTAATCATAAACTTTTTTTTTCTATTTTTAAATTTTTTTTCTTCAAATTTATTAATTAGAAAACTCATTATCAAAATTGTCAAAATAATCATTATCATTTAATATACTCTGTTTGTGTCATGGGTCATGTAGATCCTTGTTAACCTCCTGCCAAGCTCTAAATCATTTGTTTTTGTATCAATTTAACTAAATCGACAATGATCCAGACCCCTCGACAATTATCCAAACGCTAGCTTCGAAACACCCCAAATTCCAACAGCAACCGTAATTTTCTCTTTGATACTGTGAAGACAAAGACAAATGTTGCATTTTCTTTGACATGGATTGGAAGATGATCGATGCCTTGTAAAAGTTTCTAACCTTGTGTTTGGAATACAAATTATAGTAATAATAACAGGCTTGATTAATTATCTCGGTCTGTTGTCTCTAAAGTCAAATTGATAATAACGTTTTCAATAGAATTATCATTTGAGCACGTGAACAGCCACGCAACAAGATAAGAATTGTCGTGTTTGGATGGTTCAGACTTCAGACCGAATCAGAACATCTGATCTATCAGTATTTGAAATCTCTTCACCTTTTTGTTTTATGATTTAAGAATCTTATCAGAGTGTGTTCTCTCTGTGGTAGTTTTAGCTAATAGCTACTGATGTTGCTCTATTTTTTTGTGGAAATTATGATTAATTTAACCACACATTGATGTTGCCTGAAAAAAGGAAGGAATGCTCTTGATACATCATTGATCTCTATTCTCAGGAGGACGATGATGATTGATGAATGACTGATTGCGTTGCTAAATTAAGCGAATCTTTCGATCGTTTTAAAAACATGCATCTTTTTTGGCAAGATATCCATATCAATTTTTCATATCGCAACACTTGTGTTTTGTAATTGAGTGATAAACAAGGTTTTTGAATTGACTCTTTCGAATTATATAATTCGTCCCAATTTGGGCTTCCCACGTGAAGCTAAATTGATGGGAGAGAGCTGGGACCCCCTAAGCTTATTATAATCAGTGGATGATGGATTTAAATATTCTTAATTTATAAACAACCCACAAACTGATTATATCAAAGGCATAGTCATTTTTCACAATATTGTCAATGCTCGAGAAATGCTTCTCCCACTTAAGAAAAATAAAACCAAGGGTATTTTAATAAAATTGGACTTTGAGAAGGCATTCGACATAATTAATTGGGATTTTATTTTAGAAATACTAAAAACCAGAGGTTTTGATGAAAATTGAATTGAATGGATTAAAAATATTTTATATAGTGGACAAACTTGTATAAATTTCAATAGGGAAATGAGTAATTATTGTCAATGCAAGGGGACCCAATTTCGTCTTTCTTATTTAACTTAGTGGCTGATGAAAATGGCAAATGTGTATTAAATCTAAATTTTGCTGATGATACTCTCATCTTTTTACAAGCAGATTATAGAATGGCTGAAGCCCTAAAGTTATTACTAATAGGTTTTGAGCATCTATTTGGTTTAAAAATAAATTTTTCTAAAAGTGAAATGGTACCATTAAATTTAGGAGAAATAAAAAGTACAAACTTAGCTAATATTATAGAATGTAAAATAGCTAATTTACTTATTACTTACTTGGGAAATAAGTGGATGATGGATTTAAATATTCTTAATGGATTTCATATTGTCGGCATTCTTTTTTTTTTTTTTAACTAAGAGTGTTTGTTAGCTTCGGCATTTATTACTTCTGAAAATTTTTCTACAAGACTTATTATAAGCATTATTATGTGAAGCAATTATCGAAATAAGAGTGTTTTTGCTTATTGAACTTTATTAAATTAAATGAGAAGAATACAAACAAAAAGAGGAAAAAATAAAGCAGAGAAAAAACAAAGAAAAAGAAAAAAGAGGAGACTACAAGCAGCACTATCAAAATCCAAAATAAAATAAGGTTATGGATGAATAATTTCAGATGTAAAATTAATATTTTAAAATACAATTCTTAATATGCGTATTATTAGCCATTGCATAATGCATAAGCAATATCTTATTTCTCAAGATCTATTATAGATAATCAAAAGCTAAAGTTGATCAAGCCAGCATTGCCTTAATAAAAGAAGTTTTGGATCATTATAGAGGCAGATATATTCATTAGGAATGGAGGTCAATTGACCATCATTTTTTTTAAAATTGCTCTACTACATTTCGTATTATATTTTCCAATACAAATTATAAAGAAAATGAAAAATTGACTCTCATATTTTTAGCAAAAAAAATAATAATTACCATGACTCCATACTTTAAAACATAGAAGATTCACATAAAAATTATGACAAAATAATCAATAGCTTGTATTAGGGAAAAAAAAGAGAAACTCTCATTCAAAAAATTTCTACATCCGTCCTTGTTCATTGATTCATGTTTTGCGTTCTTAAACTCTAATAAAACAACCATAAGATTTTCTAACTTTTGAACATGCTTTTGTTCATGAATGAACAAGCATTAAGAATTTAAATTATTTAAAACATGCTTTAAATCATAATATTTTAATGGAGAAGACAGATCAATCATTGCAATTTGTTTCTTGTTTTAATCAGACCTTAACAAGTTGCACAATCGTTCAAAAACACGACGATTTATCTTCATCTGATTAAATATTGATGATTCAATTTTTTGTGACCCCACCAAGAAAAAGAACATGTGCGCATCGTTTATTGGTTGGTACTTACCAATCAAAACCGATATGCTAAATCCGGATCCCACTTGTTTCCTATCTTCTCAGTTTCTGGTTGCTCGGACAGAAGGAAATTAAAGTCCCCACTTCAAATCTAAGTGGGGTTCATACTTAATTTTGAAGATTATTTAAAATTTAAGGAAGTGATTTGGTTCGTTTTAAATGTACAATTTCGTCTCAGTTCCGTAAAAAAAAATTCTTACATTTTTTTATATGCATGTAATTGTTTGTTATGATTTCTATCAGAAGTATGGATTTCATTGGTCAATTTTTAATTTATTGAATACTATTTTTATTTTTTATTTTATAAATGAGCTCGTGTAAATATGTCAAAAAATTTTAAAAATAAACAAATGATTATAGACATATTGTATCTTATAGATCGGTTGTGTATCAATTTTCAAGCATGTTAAATATCATTTGATATTCCATCAAATACTATTAAATATGAATCATTTAAATTTCATATTATTTGATGAATGGTAAAATTTGTATAAAATCTATATTTTCTGTGTATATGATATATGTAAATGTAGATATTGTTTTGTTAGGTTTCAAAAATAAGTTACTTTTGACAATTGTCGTAATTTTCAAAATAATTGTGTGTCAATGGATCCCCTCCATATATTATATTATCAGTAAAATTGTGTGAATGAGCCAAACTTTGGTCAATAAAATTTGAAATATGTTATGACTTACTTTTTTTAAGAGAAAAAAAAGTGAGCCAAGCTATAGAATGATTAAAACCCTCTTATTCTTTATATAAAAAATTTTGGATGCTTAATCATATAAGACCTGCAATGCTGCCCTCTCTGTGATTAAGCAACCCTCTTAATTATATGTCCTTTGTACTTAATCATCTTCCTTCTTTATTTCCAAAATACGGTTATAAAATGCCACAAAATCCAAGATTTTGATGGCTAATGGTTCTTGACTATTCTATAAGAAAAAAAAAATTACCTACATCTGAACTAAATCTCATAACATACAACTGTCACCGGCAAGTTTTCAATGATTCCACCTGATATTTACCATGCGGGCCCCTTTGGCGGATGTACAATCGGTACTCATTGAATGTCATTGGTGTATATAATGCCGGTCGGTCATGCGTAATCAATTCTCGAATCGGACTTAGTGGTATATCTGCCTTTGGATTGTAGAAGAAAGCCATTGACAGCCGCTCATCGGTAGCATTTGCCATCACACGGTGCTCTAAGCTCTTGTATATCGCATTGCTTAGCACCTAAAAGCAAGGAAAGAGTGACTACTTACAAGAGCAATTAAGCTTTACAATTGCCTATGTTCTAATAGTTAGTTTAATTTAACTTATGAATATAAAAAGATAATAAAGTAAAATATCACAGGGATTGAAAACCCTAATTTTTTTAACACGAACATGAAAATTTGCTCTATAAAAGATTTTGTAGACGCTGTATGTACTAAGCTTGACCTCTCATCTGTGTGAGGCGATGGATTACTTGCTTTGGTTGGTCGGTTGTGTCTTTTTCAGTGGTCCCAGAAAGCTATCAAGATATAGGCTGAACAGTCATGGATGACATGACTCCAGGTGACAATGTCTCCAGCCTTTTATCTGGCTTCTCTAATTGGTGCACCAATCAAATTGTATTGAGCAT
Organism: x Bolboschoenoplectus mariqueter; assembly: GCA_037678475.1. Lineage (NCBI taxonomy): Eukaryota > Viridiplantae > Streptophyta > Magnoliopsida > Poales > Cyperaceae > x Bolboschoenoplectus > x Bolboschoenoplectus mariqueter. The sequence goes on along the minus strand of CM075236.1, from coordinate 242,972 downwards.
TTTGTAGAAAATATCAAATTTATATTTTTATATAAATTAGACAACAAACAAGGTGGAAGCCTTTAGCTTTGCATGCACCTCTGGTTGTTTAGTAGTCTTGTTATGCACATGCAAGTTGTTTCTAAGGTCTAAATGTATGAAAGAGATATATTAACAATTGCATTTATTAATTTGACAACTGTGATGACTAAACAATAATTACCAAATTCAATAAAATAAAATTATAGATGTGTTTGTAATATTTAGATGTGCATCCAATTCAATATAATTTTGAGAATTATTTGGTCAACAACCAAATGCCGATAAAACTAATTCGTCATTTTTTTTCAAATTGATTAACAGATTGCCAATTTATTTTCAAATAACACCAAATTTGATATATAAATTAATTTAAACTATACAGAACAAATATATAAATTTACTTTTTCTTATTTTGGCAATCATTATATTGATTATCACAATCAAATACATTTGGTGAGAATATGAGTATCTCATAAATATGTATCACGATATATATGTTATCTTCTCACGGAAAAATAAAATTATCTTCAGATCTTCCTATCTTATTAAGGAAAAAAAAAAGCGCTGCTCAATTATGTCTAGATAAATAAAGTTTACAAAATTATATATGATTTTCTGATTAAATATTTATGAAACTTCATGTGTCTGCATGTGTGAATGTTGTGGATCCATATTGGGGTAAATCAAGGCTTATATTCACTCTTAATTTTCAATATTGTTAATAATTGGATCATTTTTCTTTAAAATCCGGTACATTGAATATAAAATATTAAATTTGTCTAGGTTTGAGTATCTAATACGAAAGAAAAATGACTCCTTTTAAATTTTATATCTATCTATCTATCTATCTATCTTTGTCGGATTGTCTAGATTCGCTCTTGGCCTTATCAATATAGTTGTTGATAGTAGACACCAAAAAAGTGCTAAGTGTAATTTTCCTGAAAACTAAAATTTCTTATTGATTTGTATAGTGTAAAGCTTTTTTGGATTAGCCATAGCTAATTATTTCAAAAGTGTTGAGGATATTTTGATCAACAATAAGTGCTGAGGATAGTTCCCTCTAAAATATGATCATGTGACTGAATACTTTTAACATTAAACTAGTTAATTAACAAAAAAAAATGTTTATGGAAATGTTTGGATAGCATCTTTTAACATCTGTATAGTGCTTTTCAATACTTATACAGTTACAATTTTTTAATTTTCAAATTATAGCGGATGATGGTATGGAAATACACGGATTTTTAAGAGGTGGACTACAAACATTTATCGAAAGTTAGATTATTAGACATGGTTGAGTACCTTATTTTAGGAAATACCATGTGAATAAGATAAATAAAAAGAGTAACAGATACAAATTCAATGATTATATCATTGAAATTAGTTGTGACCTCATAGCAAGTGCCCGAGTGCCAGGGTTCTTAGAGGTTGGATGTATTTGTCAATGTGTTATTTCTCTCTCTCTCTCTCTCTCTCTCTCTCTCTCTCTCCATCGTGGTAACTTGTAACTTCCAACCAAATATTGCAAATTTTACTAGGCTGGAATTGAAAGAACAACTATTTCGCACGATGTTATTGGACCACTACAATCACAAATCACAGGTCATATCATGTAACGCTGCTAGCTCTTGTTTTTCTATGGCAATGCTATTTGTGTCAATTTATAGCTTGACAATTTAGATAAATTTTCAGTTTGAATGGTATTTTTTTAAATATCAAATTGATGTGCCGTAAATATACTCTTAATACCTTATAATTTAGATGTCAATACTTTTTTTCTTTTATTGGCTAGATACGAGTCTGTATCTGCTATTACTTTAAATTAAAAAGTAGAGTTCTATTATTCTAAAATAGTCAAATCAGATCAACTCTATTTGAAATTTAGGAAATTTTTTAACAAATTTGATCCGTTAACTTTAATTTAATGATCCATATCAAAATAGTTGAATCTCATTTCCTATTCGGAATAATAAAAATTTTCATTCCGACTAGAGAGGTCTTATGCTAGTATATGGTGCACGGTTGGTCACATAATATAGTCCACACGAGAAATTAACATGTTTTGTATTTAGTGATATTTAATGAGAAACCTGATAAGGTTGTTGTCATGATGGGTCTATCCAACTCTTTCTTTAGGAAGTAGGAACTTCAATTCGAAAAGATAACGTTTGGGAGGATGCAATTAATTAATTTATATAGGCGGATATTGGATCTATTATATATATGATTAATGCGTGACTGTGTACCTTACGTAATCATTTTTGCTACTATTTATATCTAATTATCACGCTGTAGGTACCAAATCAATATTGATAAATTAAAATTTAAAATCAAATATTATAAACATGATATATATTATATTTATATATCAATTTATTAAGAATGATATTCACCAACTTTTACTTATCATCATGATCATTATTTTGTTAAGATAAAGATAAAAAGTCCAAATCATTTAATTTTAAATATTTAAAAATACTTTTGTTTTTTAATTTCCAACTTATAACCTTCTATATATGAAATATTTTCTTTGCCATTATAACTAAGTTTGATTTTCATGATAATCATATTTCAAAATTAAAAGATTGAAGTTGCAATTATAATACACAATATATGGATTTGTTTCATTGACCTCAATTAGAAAATATTTCACCTCGGCCCCTGATTAACTTAGCTCCCTCACTCGTTAAAAATATGCAAAATAATAATAAACATACACATTTCCAATCCTCTACATACTAGCTTCATCTCTAGAATACATACGTCATCCAAAGTTGATAAAGATGCAACAATTTTTCAGCCCAAACAATTAAAAATTGGCTATTTTCTTGGTAGGATAAGAGTGGCTATCTACTTGATTGCCGAATATGACACAACATAAATATATATATATCTAGATTTTTTGTGACAGAGTCGAACATAAATATACATAGCAAATTCGCAATATCTATATTATATAATCAAATTTCAAAGAGTCAAATTCCGTAAAATACCATACTATATATGGAAGAAAAATAAAATAAAATAAGACTGTGGGATATCAATTCCTAATTAAATGTTAAAAAAAATTAACGTATTTTGGCAGAATCTATATATATATATATATATATGATTCAAGTACAAAAAATATAAAATCTAATTATGCACTGACGTGGCTGGTTATCTATCGACAAATAATTTATGAGGTTTTAAACGGCCGAAAGTGAAGTTTCAGGTCCTTTCGTATATAGACAAAAGAGCTAGGTGTCGCGTTCCTATATTGCATAATATAATATAAATTGGGCTCGTGTTTATTCACTTTTACACCTAAGCTATCTTCTAGAGCAACATGCTTCTCTTACTTTTAGCCTACTTTGACATGTCATAGATTGTGCTAATATTTGACACGTGGCTGCCAAGTAAGATTGACGAAAGATTTTTATGTTTTTTCATTTTTTTTTTGTTAATTTATAAGGATATTTTGTATCATTGAACAATATTTAGAAATAAATTTAGTCACTCATTCAGTTAACAATTATTAATTTAATGATTTAATTTTATAAGCACTTAAACAGGATAACATAAAATTTTATATAATTGTCGTCACAAAAATAATTCTGGTGTCAATATATTCTATCCCTGAATAATCTAGCTGTAACTATCAATCACTTAACATCAGAAGACATTTCAAATTGAAATCATATAAATATGGTCCTCACTTGATAAATGTGAGCCTTACTATTTGCTAATAAAAGTCTGATTTGCCATAACAGGCATCTATGATTCTAGTATGTACTTCTAACTCTCAAAACACTATTTAACTTTTTGGCTTTTAAAGGCAAAGAATCGGTTGCTTTCTTTCTAGTAGAAAAATAATATTAGTTCTATTTTAAATTAGTTTTATTTGAGATAGAGCTAGTTAATCATTTATTCCTTTAAACATATAAACATAATTGAAGTGCATATATACACTTGCATATTACGTCAATCTTAAAAAAAAAAGGGGAGAATATATCTGATGTTATATTATAGTTTAATTTACATTTTTTTAGCACCAATGAAACAAATGAAGAACAGAACCACTTGGTATCTCGCTTTGAATCCTACTGGTACTGGTTATGTAATTTATTATTTTTTTTGTAGAAACTATTTAAGATTACATAATCTTTCGCCTCATCAAGATTAGGTATAATGAAAATACAAGATGATATTCTATGAATGCTTCTCGAAGACTGTTACAGTTGTAATAAACTAAGCAATTATGCAGCATATATGCGTTATTGATCAAGCGTTGGTCATAATTTAACTAATATATTACAACTTTATTACCAATTGCTTAAGACTTCAAAGTCAAGATTCTCCTACCTAGTTTATTAATTCCTCACAACCGATCTAGTTATTCATACATTATATCTCAATATTGATCTTGAAGCAAGAAATTAATCTGCTAGGAGCTTTGTTAATTTTATGCAATCTAATAAAATTAAATAAGCTTACTGGCCGCTAGACAGATTAATTATACACTAGTTCCAAAACTAAATTTTGGAGTAAGAAAATAAAACCAAATTAAGAAGACTAACCTGTATCTGATCTCCGACATTTATGATGAAAGCGTCACGAACCGGCTCGACTGTGACCCATTCCGAGCCTTTCTTGACTTGCAAACCCTTGACATGGTCATCCACAAGCAGCACCGTCATGCCACCGGGGTCGGAATGAGATGATAGACCAAGCGTCAACTCCGGCTGGGGGCATTTTGGGTAGTAATTCACTCTCAAGCACACGCCAACGTCAGTCCCACCAAATGAGTCCTGTAAGCGGGTCTTATCCAATCCGAGCCCGATTGACATTGTTTCCAGTAGTCTCTCACATAGGCTTGTCAACTCTCTACTGTACTCATCTGTTGTATCCCTGAGTTATAACCTCAAAATATTTGTTACCTTCACTATTAGACTGATTGTTTGTTCTTTCTTTGAATCCACATCTAAATGAAATATAGACATATTTTCTTATTTTTAAAATAAAGTTTACAGTTTGGGGGGCATTTGAAACATCTACAGGATAATTTGGTATGTTAAATTGATATAGATGTTTCTTTTCCAAAATAAAAAAAATTGCTGCCGTCAAGGAAATTTTTGGAGCTCAGATGCTCTATTACTAAAATATAGGGTGGTAACTGTAAATTTTTACGATATCAACCTGTAGCCGACTTTTTGTGTAAAGTAGTACTATTTGTGACAGAACAAAAATATGCATGTGAACAAAACAGTTGAACATTCCTAGAAAAAAATATTTTTTTGAGATACAAAAATATAAATACCATTTTTAGTGTATTCACTTTCATCTCTATGAGTTGGAATATCTATGATCATAAATAAATACACTTGAAAAAAGTTCATTAATTTATTTATGATTAAAAAACTGAAAAATTTACATAAAATTAAGTACCTCAAAGAACTACAAAAAAAAAAAAAGTTATTACCTCAAAGAAGGTGGAAGAGCTGGCCATTTCTCATGGCTCTTGAGAGAAGAAGGCAACACATGAAGAAAATAGTAATCTCCCCAATCCAATCTAGCCCCTTTCTCCACCCCTAGCCGACTCCCGTACCCTTCATACGTACCCGGCGAGTTCGCATATCGTTGTTTCTCCTCCATCGGTAGATGAAAAAAGCCCCTCCAAACTTCCTGTGCATGTCGCATGAGCTCGGGTCTCACCCCGTGATTCACCACCTGGAAAAAACCCCACTCGCTGCATGCAACCGACACGGCCTGAGCCATTTCTTCTCTGCTTATTGCACTCAAATCAATAACTGGAATGCTGAGTGGAGAGGAGTCGGTTTGAATACAGGGCCGGTCAGAGGGCGGTTTGATGTAACGTTCTGGTATGGTGCTGGTGCCGGATTCGGATATGGATTGGACCCGGACAACCGGCTCGGGCCAGCCATGGTTGCAATCCATCGGTTGATAATAAAGTTTGCTAAGTATAGTTGTGGAGGGTTCCTCGTTTCATCAGTGTAGAGAGAGGAGAGATGGTGGTTTGCTATGATGCTGTGGTTGGGAGGCAACTTGTTTAGTTGTGTAGTGCAAATGGTGTAAAACGTGATGTAATTGGAGGGATTCGGACCGGTACGGTTGAAATTAATTTCTGTCCGCATAAAACCTGACTCATTTTCTCGTGAATTAAATAAGAAATATGAATCACCATATTATTATTTTTTTGGGACCTAAAATACAGATATTATATCATTAATATCCCCATTTATATTGACTTCATTCTTCAAATTAAATATGTTAGTATATACGTGAACGCAACTTATTTTATATATTATTTTTATTATTTAATTTAAATGAGTTATTTTTTAGATTAGAGATATTTTAGTTAAACAATAAAATACTGCACAAAATAAATTATATAATAAAATTATTAACATAATAATAGCATATTTAACTTAAATAATAATAAAATATATATCAACAATAGTATATATACAAAGTAAAGTTAGCGTGCTGCTTGAAGCACCAGACTATTCGGTGCTCCTAACTCAAAATCTGTCGAATTGGTTTCAAATAACAAATTCAAGTTGCTCAAAAATTCTTTATATTAAAATTTTATAGAATACTAAAATTTTCTATTTTTTGAGTTTTTTAACTATTTGTTTCATATTTTTTAAAACAGCCTATTTCAATATGCAATTTTAATTATTTTATTATTGTTATTAAAGTCATCTTAAAAATTCTAAAAAAATAGTTAGAAAATCCTAAAAATAGAAAATTTTGTTATTCTAAGATATTTTGATATGAAGAATTTTTTGAGCAACTTAAATTTTTATTTAAAATTAATTTAATAGATTTTTTAACTCAAAACACTGAAAACTCTGTGCGCCTAAAAACATGCTAGCTTACTCTATATATAATATCACAATAAGAGTGAGTAGTCATGACTTAACATGCTTATTTTGTACATCTTTCCGTTTTTAATTTTTTCTTCTTTGACGTCTGCATGTCGTGCTTTCAAGACTCGATCAAACAATTGCAATCAGTGAATTGTAGTCCTTTTAATTCTTCTCAAAAAAAATGAAAGGAGATCTGTTGTCCTTTTGTTTTCAATGGGAAAGATCCATTGGACCTTTTTCCTGTTTACATTATTAGCCATGTGATTGATAAATCCAATAATTTATATTGCACCGCACAGTACAATATAATATTGATGGATCAAATGTTATTGAAAATTGTGTTGATACATTTGAAATTTGGAATCAAATCTTTTATTGTGCACTATCGTACAATGCAAAAAACTTAAATTTAAAAAATCTTTATAAAAAATTCTCATTTGAATTTCTAATCTATTAGTTCTCGTACAATGAACATTATTTCTATTACTAGATTAAAAAATGCTCGCTCTCACTGTCGATAAATTTTAGTATCAGGTTGGCATCATTCGGATTGTCTCTCTCAAGAAGACAATAATTTTCTAAAAAATCATCATAAAGTATGGATCGAACGGTGTGGATTTTGCTGAGAAATATCTAATCCGATTGACAGAGCGGCTTCCACTTCGAAATTTATATTAGTGAATTTAGTAGAAACGAGGGCCACAGATTGAGACCTCACTGGGTCTACCATGATAAAATTATTATTTTTTTACAAAAGCAAAAAAAACGTGCTTGGTTTAATTAATTAATTAATTAATTGTTAATTTTACGCTCAGGTGGGGGAGAGGTATTCATTATTAAGCCAGATCAATCAATTAATTAATCAATTAGTACCAGAAAGTCCTAGACCAGATGTATCATTCCAAGAAAGATGAGACAAATTTTGTGTACTGGTAAAACTAACCATGTGTGTACAAGTCGAGCAAAATATAAAATCATTTCATTTCAGTTACTGATTTCCAGATTAAAAAAAGGACACCTAATATGATGATGTAAGAATAGAATAAGAAGAATCATATGTTTAGTATGATTGTGATATATTTTGTTTTTTTATGAACAGACATAAATTTAAGTCTTATATTAAGAAAAAATATAATAAGATGGACAAGCGGGTCGTTACAAAAAATTGATATAGTATTAATAATCTTAGAATTGTTTTTTCCAATTGATTACAAGAAAACAAGAACGTTGATTGAAAAAAAAAGTACTTGTAATATGTTAAATTTTATAAACAGAAATTGTTATTCGACAAAGTTTGAACACGATTAAATATTTTCTTTAAACATTAAAAATTGTATTATGAGAAATAACAGGATAAATCGCACAAAAGTTCTCGATCGGTAAGGAGTACAAAAAAAGTTTGTAAAAAAAAAAGAGTATTACTTTAGAAACTTTTATACACTTTAGATAAAAAAGAGTACCACTTTTTTACAATTTCACGAGAAGAGAAAATTGTAAACACACGAATCGTTGAATCAGAATAAAATGAGAAGAGCACAAAATCATACATATGAAGACAAAAGATATTTGAAACACTTATTAGTCATGAATTACGTATTATAATTGAGCGGCAACTAATTCCCCGTATGATTGATTATCAATCATTTTCAATATGTAAATGATTGCATTAATTAATTACTATTTTTGAAATGATTATTTTTTTAAAATAATGATAGTATGAAATACGAATTAAATTTGAAGTGTGAACGCGCGTGGCCACCAAAAAGTCCGAAGTAGACGAGAATTAAAAATTCAATCTATCAAATTATTATTCTTCATAAGTGATATTATAGCATATGAGAAAATTGACGTCAATCTAGAACTAGCCTTCTGTCTTCATGAGCAAATTTATTATATTTTAGCTTTCCTACTATGCTATATGCTCGGTACAGTGTTGTCTTTGTTCTTGAAATTCTTTTTAAATGCTTGGTGCATTATCTTGATGTTTGATAGGTTACCAAAAAAAGTTTTAACTAATAATCATGATATAGAAAGAAAACTTGTTAAATACTTAAAAAAATTTTCAATAAAAAATGTTTCTACATACACGGTAAAATAAAGTTTCTCATCTGGATTTAGATGGCTACAATAATAGAACTGTCTAATTAAAAATAGTATTTGTAAACTTGCTTTGCTTACGTGGAAATAACTCAAAAGTTGAACTTATTATTCTAACAATAAATCCAAACAATTATTCCTTATTTTGATCGATGAATCCACAATAGTTAATTATTGGCAATAACTAATTAATTAAGTACCATCTCTTGTACGGCAACAAATGCGGACACGGGTTAACATTCTAATCTCTTCAAAAAAAATTTCATTAAAAAAAGGGGGGAATCGTGTATATGGAAGTCTCCATCAATTTACTAAATTAAACCTAGATAGCATTGCATTATTGCTCAATCTCGCTCTACTTAATTAAGATGTGTTTCCAATTAGGCATAATGACTATGTCAATTGAAAGCTACATTAATTACTTCATTATAACACTGCATTCTCTAATTCTTATCCACTCATTACCAACCACTCTACCACAGAGCTAAGCTCCTCAATTAATTGCCACATTTTTTTTATTTCATTACGTTTCTTGATCCATCTTGGTTTGGTTTGGTTTGGTTTGGTTTGGTTTGTTTTGTTATGACTTCTTTTGTAACACGTGAAGCTTATTGGACGGTGTGCCACCTTTTATTTGGTCCCATCCACGTAAGACTAGTGGATCAAAAACAAGTTGACGTATTAATTATATTTTTGTTTCTACCATTATTGTTATTAGCTATATATCTTGATTGATCAATAGTTTCTTTCACTAATTAATATTTTAAATAATTTTTTTCTTCACTTCATGCGACTTTCGACAAACTTCAGACATAGCGTCGGTGGAGTTATAGATCACACCTAACGATTTTATTTTAATATTTTAATTTCAAATATTTATTATTAACAAATTAAAAAATAAAGACATTTAGACCCTCCTCTTCTTCTATTTGGGTAAGTTTTGATGTCAATTATTTCTTCACACAACAAGAAACAAAGCCTCACAATAGAAATTAAATAAAGCCTTGAGAGGTCCCAAATCAAAGAAAGCCTCCCTCCATTCATTGAGGGAATTAAAGGTCAATTTGGGCCATAACATTTATTCAATTCAATGTCGACCTTAACAGGGTTTAGGTCTTTATAAAAATTTAACTAATTAACAGGCCTCCAGATGTTTTTAAATTCCAATCTATGTCTTCATGCCATATATATGATCCATCTAATTGAGGTTAACAATATATAGGTCCAATTGGGTAGCAGGCTGCTATTAAATCTACAAAGCATGCTATCTGAAAAAAAAAAGTATATTCGATCCTTCTATTATGTTGGATCTGAATCTATGTTTACGTCATTTTCTTGATGGATTTGATTTTGGGCTCATTTGGTTTAAATTCGATAGTTCTTACAATGTCACTTGGAGGCTATCACAAACAACGCTGGGGATCCATTGTACTTGCGATGCGTGGGAGATCCTCTCATGTAGCAGCTAACATCGTTCCAGTTTTTTTCTCGAGAGAAGTCGGGTTTTGCTGCCCCAATTATGGATTGTTCTTTCTTCTCGTGTGAGCATCTCTCGCCGTTCTGTTCCTGTTGACACCTCATGCTATCTGGAACTCAGGGGAGGGATAATTCTAACCCATCTATGGATTCATTTTTCTTTTCCGTGTCTCATCTCTGTTGGCTCTTTTCCCTCTCCTCTTTCTTACTTAGTGGCTACTTTATTCATGAGAGGAGGAAACTCAACTTCAACAGTAGTTTGTTCTTATTAAAAAAATGACCTGTGGCAATTGACTTTCGCCAAGTTTAACCAAAATATAAGATATCATTGTCACTTTCATAACAACTGTGTAAATTTTATTGATCTATATTTGTTATATTTTACAAGAAAAATGATCTCTATTTATACCTGTTGTCTAGAGTATCGTTGATATTTTATTGTTGGTATCAACGGTAACATACTATTTTTGATAAAAGGTAAAGAACCATTTTTTCTATTTTTACATTATTTCTAAAATAATTTAATTCTGATTATTTCTATTATCAACACTCCCCTTCAAGTTAAGATTATAAATATCAGTTAATCCTAACTTGTTTGTTATTTCTTCAAATGCCTTTGGAATGAGTCATTGGTGAAGATGTCGGCTAATTGATCTTGACTCTTCATATAAGAAGTTTCGATTTCCTTGGCTTGAATATTTTCTCTTATAAAATGACAATCAACTTCAATATGTTTGGTTCTCTCGTCAAATACCGCATTTAAAGCGATATGTCTTGCCGCATTTTTATCACAATGCATCTTCATAGCTCTTTGAATTTTGAAATTTAATTCTTCGAGTAATTGTTTGACCCAAGTGAGTTCACTAGTCGTGGATGTCATGACACGATATTTTGATTCCGCACTTGATCGTGCCACGATATTTTGCTTCTTATTTTTTCATGTGACTAAGTTCTCGCCTACAAACGTGCAATAGCCGGTTGTTGATTTTCGATCAAAGCTTCTGGCCTAATCTGCATCAGAATAACCACATATATCAGTAGACTTATTGTTTTTCATCCATATATCATTCCGGGTGATTTCTTTAGATATCTCAAAATTCTATCAATCGCATCTAAGTGTGGTTTTATTAGTAAGTGCATAAATTTACTAATTTGACTTACCACAAACGAGATATCCGGTCTAGTTACAGTTAAATAAATTAATTTACCTATAAGTCTTTGAAATTGGGAAATATCTTCTAATTTTTCACCATCTTCAGAATTTAATTTACAATTACTATCTATTGGTGTTGAGACCGATTTGGATCCTAATTTCCCGATTTTTTTTAATAAATATAAAATATATTTTCTTTGAGAGATAAATAGTCTTTTGGTTGAATGTGCTATTTTTATGTCTAAAAAATATTTGAGTCTCCCAAGATCTTTTATTTCGAATTTTTCTTTTAAATATTTTTTAACTTCATTAATTTTGTCACAATTATTTCCGGTAATAATTATGTCATCAACATATACAAGGACTATGCTTGTATCATTATTTTCATGTTTTAAAAATAATAACGTATCAGATTGGCTTATTTTAAAATCATAATGAATTAAAAAATGTGATAGCTTGTCATACCATGCCCTTGGAGATTGCTTAAGCTCATAGATTGATTTCTTTAACCTGTAAGTAAGGTTAGCATTTTGTTCTTTTATATGACCCGGTGGTAGAATCGTGTAAAATTCTTCCTCAAGTGTTCCTTGAAGAAAGACATTTTTAACATCCATTTGATATAATTTCCAACCATTGTTTATAGCTACCGAAAGTAAAATTCTTATGGTATTTATTTTTACTACCGGAGCAAATATTTCTTGGTAATCAATACCATATGTTTAGGTATAACCTTTGACAACTAATCTTGGCTTGTACCGTTCAATGGTACCATCACTGTTATATTTTATTTTATAAACCCATCTACATCCAACGAGTCTTTTATTCTTAGGTAATGGTTTAATGATCCAAGTGTTATTTTTTTTAAGGTTTGAAGTTCTTCTTTCATAGCCCTGCACCATATTGGTTGGTTTATGGCTTTCTCAAAATTTATTGGTTCTTCTATTTTGGAAATTGAACTAAGAAATGTATGGTGTTCTTTTGAGGTATTTTTATATGAGAAGTAACTTTGAATAGAATATTGAACCTTATAGGTTTCAAAATCCCGTAACCTAGTTGATGATTCAGTAGTGCGAGTTGACCGCCTTAATGAAATTTTCTCTTCAACATTCTCGGCTTATCTGTTTGCATGTTGAGAAAGTGATGTTAACTTCATCCTCAATTTTTTCTTCTTTCTCTTCATTTCCTACAACTTCTTGCTCCTTAATTTGATCAATGGTTATAGGAATGACAAAATCATTTGTTATGATATCATCATTAAGCTCATTATCAATTTCTTTATAATATGGTTCATCCTCAAAAAAGGTTACATATCTAGAAATGTCCTTTTATTTAGAGGATCATAACATTTATATCTTTTTTTTAGATGAATATCTTAAAAAAATAGTTTTGATAGAAGTATGATCTAATTTATCTCGTTTAGTTTTATGTACATAGCATGTGCATCCAAATATTTTTCAATGATTTATATTTGTTTTATTTTGTAAAATAATTTCTATAGGACTTCTGTTATTTAAAATGACACTTGACAATCTATTTATCAAATATGTTGTCGTGAGAACGGCATCCGACCAATAATTCTTTGGAACATTATTTTTGAAACATAAGGGATTTTGTCATTTCAAGTGGATGGCGGTTTTTCCTTTCATAAACACAATTTTGTTGTGGAGTGTAGACACAAGTTATTTGATGCATAATTTCTTTTTGTTTCAAAAAAATTGAGAGATTTTGATTTACAAATTCTGTTTCATTATCAGCTCTAAGAATTTTAATTTTCGCATTGTATTGATTTCCAACTAAATTTGAAAAATCTTACAATAAAGAAGGAACTTCACCTTTGTTTTTTAACAAGTATAAGCATGTTAAACGTGAAAAATCATCAATAAATATTACATAATACTTGAATCCATTATAAGAATCTAAAGAGACTGGTCCCCGTATATCAGAGTGAACAAGTTCAAATGGTTTACTACTCTTAGAATGAGAAATTACAAATGGTAACTTTGTGTGTTTAGCTAACTTGCATATTTCATACTTGCTACAATCTAAATTTGGGAAATCAAAAATATATTTCAAATTTTGGTTTTATCAGATTGTATTGTATCCCCTGTGATATTTTCGTATAAGTCTTTTCATTGAAGGAAAGAATTGCGGCTCTAGCCCATAATTGAAAATTCCGGTCATTGAGCAACGTGGCAGTTAAGCGTGACGACGGCACCTCATGGGTGTTGTTTGTTGCCTCTGCCATGTTGGTATCGTGACACTATATGCAACTTCTTTGTTGATTTCGGATTTTTTTCTGAGGCTTATCAGAATCGCGGCTCTGATACCATGTGAATTGTATTGATCTATATTTATTATATTTTACAAAAAATGATGATCTCTATTTATACATGTTGCCTAAAGTACCGTTGGTATCTTACTGTTGATATCAGCGGTAACATATTATTTTTGATAAAAGGTAAAAGACTATTTTTTTCTATTTTTACATTATTTCTAAAATAATTTAATTCTAATTATTTCTATTCTCAGCGAACTGATAAGTAATGCATAATTGAGATCATGACAACAATTAATTAAGTAACATGGCAGAGGCAACAAACAATTAATTGAGTAATGCATAATTGAGATCATAAATATAACCTTACATCGAGTACCCGTATGGCTGTATTGCCCAGTCGAGCTCTCGCAAGATGTTCCTAATTGATCTATAAAAGGGGCGATGAAAGAAAGGGAGATGAACACGAGGTTATTCTTGTTTGAGCAGCTAGTCTGAAAGTAGCGTGAGATGTCAGCAAAAAAAAACGAAAAACAAAAGAGAGAAAACATGGAGAAAAAATCGTTGTTATGCTGGAACTTAACAGATGATTAACAGTGAATTGATGGAAGGGCCAATTTGAACCAAATTGAAGAGTTTAGAGCGACGTTTGAACTGAAAAAGAGTTTGAGGGCTCGTTCGGACCAATGACAACAGTTTGAGGGGTAAAATCAGACTTTTGTCGTTGTTTCTCCCGTGTCTAGATTTTGACCTCAAATTAAACCCGGCACGAAACATTGAAATTATGAAAGCGTGTTGTCAGAATACGAATTCAGAAAATAACCCGACAGCTGTCTCAATTTGTGCCAAGGAATTTAATGAAGGTCAAACCGAAACTATTGATTATTGAACTCGGGCTGCTGTTGCGGTCCTGACGTGCGGAAAATTATTTCTGATAAAATTAAGTACGCATGTTGAACCAAGTAAATTTCGTATCGAATCCTCTAGAAAGGAGAGTTCATTAAACTAAGATTAGACCAGACGAGATGGTCCCGCCGCTGGATCTCCTCCAGGTCATACTTTTAGTGCATTAGTCCTTTCGTTAGAGATCTATTAATTTGTAAGAACAAGTCTTCTATCGTAATTTATCGTTTCATACCTTTGTGTGATCCTAGGTAGCAAACCTCATATATGTAGCCCAAGTGTGCAATGAGCCAACAACAAATTGATGTTTTCCGTCTCTTTTTTTTATTTTTTTTATATTACTTTTTGTCTAGCAAAGAGACTAGGTTAAGTAATAATCATCCAAAAGAAAATACCATACATGGAAGGAAAACCAATTTCGTTGACCACGGGAGCAAAGACGGAGACAAGGGGAAGGATTATGATTCTAAAATTTTGTGATATATATGTATGTTATTAATTTATTAATAACTCATATATAATGATGGATGTACAAGGGGAAGGATTATTGACTTCCATGTTATACATCTTTATGTATATTCCTTAGCACAAATCTTTAAAAATATTATCTTTACTCTCTTAAACTTTATTTTATATCACAATAGTTGATTCCGCTTAGATGATAAATTAAAAGATTTCAATTCTCCTCAATCGACGTCAACTTCTTCAATATTATATGTTCGGTAAATACTTATTCTATTTTCTGTTTATATGATATTATTTACCTGTTAAGCTTGTACTCTTAACTATAATATAATTGAAGTGCATAATTGTTAATACAATTTTATATTCTTAAACTTTTGTTTTAATTAAAGAAAAGTCGTTTTATTCTCTGTATTTATTATTTTTTTTTGTCATGATAAATTTCTGGCTCCGTCATTCGCTACAGAAAAGGCTGCAAGTAGATAGAAACAGAGGAAGAATCAGTTGAGACCCAACCAAAACTTAGCAAGGAAGACACCTTGGCGCGGCCCATTCGGCCTCCCACCTGGACTCGTAAGCGTGACGCCACTTCACACGCATGCACCATATCTCTCCTCCGATACACAAAAAGATTATCTAACTATATAACACATCCCCTCTCCGGGCTCAGAAAACTGGACACACCCATTATTAAAAAGCAGACAAATTATTCTTACAACCTACATATTGCACCCTACATTGTGCACCCGTTATCTACACATCAAAAATATTTATACTAAATTAATGATTTATTTATATTTAAATTTATAAGTATTTATAATTAGTATAAAAATATTTATCATATTTTTTTTCTTAGATGATTATAGAAAAATTTAAGTAAAAAATTTATTGCACGAATATAAATATAATTTACATAACTTTTAATTATAATAATATAAGGTATAAATATTTTTATTATTAGATATAAATAGTTTTTAAAAAATAAAAATATATATAGTATGTAAATAAGAAATGCAGTTAAGAGGAGAATAATTATCACTCCTTCTAAAAATATTGTTTTCTATGGTGTCATGTCTTATTATATCTACATCTATGTCCAATAGTAATTTTCCTTTAGATTTTAGTTTCTTAATTATTTGATCTTATATAGAAAATTATGTAATATTTCTTAATAAAAAATATGTAATGTTATCAAAAGTTATTTCTATTTTGATTTCATATTTAGTTCGTTAAACAAATGAGAATATAGTCAAAAAAAAAATACTAACTAGTTCTATATTATTAATAGATAGTTTTAAAATAAAATTATAAACTAGCTCACTTTTGTGCTGACTTCCCATGACTTCTTTATAATATAGTTCTTTATTTTTATTGTTATGTATCATTTCAAAAAAAATTTAAGAAGTTGTACAATATTGTAAACTAAAATAATGATAGCATACTACACTAGTCTAGTGTGATAGTATACTTTTGTATGTCTATTTCAATTAAACTTTTAGACTCACAAATTATCAATGTAGCTTGTTTGTTTCTCAAGTCTAGACATTTAACATAAAGATTGAAATGCTTGTCCTTTTGTCAAGATCAAAATTTGAAAAGTCCAATTTACCTATCAAGCAAAGTTAACTGACTTTTCAGTATTTTTATTTAAGAGAAAACCATAAAAATTTCTTGAATTAAACATTTATCAATCAAAAATTTAGAATTTGATATTTGCCTATTCAAATTTAAGATCTTTATTAGTATCCCTTTTTTTATTTAATCAATTAAAAATACAGATGAATATTAATAAAAAAATAAAATGACAATTTTGTCCTTATCTTCAAATAGCTAGTAACAAAAATGGATTATCGCATGCCAATAACGTAGATAATAAATACTTGATAAATTAAAATTTACAAACAAAAATTTCTCATATCAGCTGTTCATATTTTTTTTAATCTAGTTATTGCAGAGATTATCATACTTGTACCAGACGAGAAAGGATATTATATATTTTTTATTTTATTATCATGTAAAAGTAAGAATAGAACTGTCATTTTATTATTTTTATTAATATTGATATGTATTTAAACCAATTAAATCAATTAATGGAAATATTAGAAAAGATCTTAAATTTGAATAGACAAATATCAATTTTGAAATTTTGATGGGTAGATATCTAATTTAAGAATTTTTTATGGATATATATATAAATTTCTCTTCATTTAAAACTAAGATTTCTTAATTTTGCATAAAAAGTCATCTTGTGAGAAGACATTGAATAGTAAAACATATATATATATATATATATATATATAGCAAGTTGAAAATAACCGAGAAAATCTCTATGTACTACATATAGATGACCAATGTAGAAAAATCTATTGTGTTATTACTCAATTGATTTTTATTGCATGACTTATCATTCTTCTCATGTTCTAGAAAAGAAAACATAATTAAAATTCCAAATTAGAAATTTTTTTATTTATCTCTTGCATAGTAGATAATATGCATGTCAATATCATATACGTTCATAATCAAAATGCAAGAATGGTGTTAAACTATAATACAATCAATGTTGATCATGCTCAAATAATTACGTTAAATCAGCAATTTACCCATATCCTTCGATGAAACTATTTTAAAAATTGAAAAGAAAATATTAAAATATATATATTGGGTCACCCTACATATCTAAAGAAACAAAATATATGGGTACATTTTAACGGAGGGTTTTAGTGCTTTAATTTCCATCAAGGATGGAGCTCCTAATTGGGTGCTACCAACAAAACGATTTGATCTGTGTAATATGGGTGAAGTTTTAATATCTGTGCTAGTTTCTTTGTTTTCAATTTTATAAAAACTTTCCTTCTCTCCTCTCATGTCGGGAAGCCTCCAATAATTTGCTTGCACTGGAGAGGATAGAAACGCAATTAATAAAGCAGTGGGAAAGCAAGCAGTTTCCGCGTTGACAGATTTTGCTATGACCGCGACTTCTCTCCTCTCAGCCCCAACCCCCAATCCATCTCTCTCTCTTTCTCCATCTAAAACCCTCGCAACCTTTCACACCTTTTTTTTTCTTTTTTTTTCCTTTTTCCTTTTCTTCTCCCCCATCTCTCTCTCTTTCTTTCCCTAATGGAAGAACACTTCCAACACTTCCACTTCAGTAACCCTTATCTCAACATACCACCACAGATCCCACCTATACCACCTATACCGCCGCCAGCTCAGCTGCCACCCATACTGCCACCCGCGCCGGTGCAATCAGAGCCGGTCGATCGAGAAAGGCTTCCGCAGTGGACCCACACTGAGACAGCCGAGTTTCTATCGATCCGTGCCGATCTCGATGCAAGTTTCATGTCGACTAAGAGGAACAAGCCTCTGTGGGAGGCGATCTCTGCCCGGCTCCAGCAAAAGGGTTTCAGTCGCACCCCCGATCAGTGCAAGTCTAAATGGAAAAACCTTGTCACCCGATTTAAGGTGAAATATATCGATACAATTAAGTTTTGTTTATGTTATCTATCTGTATAGTAAATATAGGACAGAGACTAATTGTCGGTGCAAACTTCCTTTGGTATTTAATTCATCAAAAAATCAGAAAACTTCCTTTGGTTTGTCTTTTAAATGGCATGCTTGCACAACAAGGTTATAGATCCGAGATGCAGTTAATATTTAAGACAACTGAAAGGGAAGGTGCATTTCTACGTATACTTAGCTTTTTTTACTATATTTGCTCACATATATATTTTATTCTTAAAGAATGATCTGATATTTTATAGTTTTAAAAAGTACATATTGGAACAATAATCTGCTTCTTTTTTTATATTAATGCATTGGAAAAATTAGACCAGTACAATTGTCTTAAAGAAACACTTGATCAGCGTAGCAGCTCAGTATATAATTGCTGAACCTGTTTTTGTTTTTAATTCTGCAAAATGTATGTTACTTGATGTATTTAGGGAAGTGAGGCTATGGATGACACCGGAAAACAATTTCCATTCCATGAAGAGATGAGAACAATATTTTCCCGACGGATTGATAGATCATTAGCAATAGAGAAGAAAAAGGGCAAAGGAGTTCAAGGAGAAAGCAAGGAATGGATGAATGAAGATGATGATCAAGAGAGAGATGATGATGATGAAGAGGAAGAAGAAGATGATGAGTATGAACAAAATGCACTTGAAGAGAGAGGCAAGAAGAAGAGAAAGGTGGCCGACAAGAGAAGATCAGGTGTTGAGTTGGAGGTGAAGCTTGCACTTCATGCAATCGTCAAACAGCAGATGGAGATGCAAACCAGATGGGTCAAGCAGTCGGAGGCTAGAGAGGCTGAGAGAAGAGAGAAAGAGGAGAAATGGAGGCGCACTATGATTAGCCTGTGCGAAGAGAGGTTGGCTCTGACAAAGCAATGGAGGGAGCGAGAGGAGGAACGGAATGCACGTGCTGAGGCCCGTGCCGAGAGGCAAAATTCACTTATTACTGCCATTCTCACAAAGCTTGCCGAGGATGAAAGGTAGTGTAATTGCTTCAATCTTTTGATAGATTAGGGTTTGATCAGGTTCCAATGATATTAAGGATTAGAAGTCTGAAGAAACTAATGAAACTGAAAGAAATGTTGAAAATTCTGTGTTTTAATCCATGTTGATCGTAGATTAGTTTAATTGTAGTTATTTTGGTGTTAGTATTTCTTTTTTGTCCCTCTTTAGGATATTGTAAGATCTTCTTTTAGATAATAAAGAGATTTTGGTCTTCTAAAGTGCTAAAGATTATGGAGTTAAGCAGCCTTTAAAGATGCTTTGCATATTGTGAAAGCAAGGTTTCTGACCAATCCAGGTAGAAGTACTAGAAACATTAAAAGGGCTAGATATATTATAACGTTCATTTTTTTAATTTTTGTAGAACTTATAGCTAGTACGTGCTATTGTTGTGTTCGCTAGCTATGAACAAAGAATGATTTTTCTAATTTCTTTTCTTCGCCAATATGCATATTTTTCTTTCTTATTAAAGTCATTTCAATAACGGGACTAGCTAGTACGTACAAATTTGTTTCTGCTTGCTTCTGCATAGAGGTAGGCCCCAAAACCAATTTCACACGAATAAGCATCAAACTTTCAAACGCAACTTTTTTCTGTTTTAGGTAGCAACAAAATTTTGGCTAGAAAGAAACAAAGACCATTTTCTCCTTTAATAAATTTGATGGAATATGGATTTTAACAACTTCAGGTGATGGGGCGATATATCTCATACAAAAACAGGAGGTTTTCTAAATTTTTCTATTGAATAATAAGGACTATATATAGTTAATTTGCCAAAGCTTTTATATATGCAGTCTAATTTCGGTAGGGTAAAAAGTATTATGTGCCACATTAATCTCGTAATATAATTACTTTAGGTATAACTAAAGAGTACCAAAAAATATTGATACTACATGTACACTACAAGTTAAAGGAGTGGCTACATCATTGAGGCCATTTTTTCCTACATTCTAAGTATATCACATATATCATTTCTAACTAATTAATTTATTCTAAATATATAGATCAAGGATATAAACCCTTATATTTCTTGCTTCTCTAGAAAATTCTGTTCACCTAGCGTCTCTCATCAACTGACAATAAGTGTAAATTTTGATGATCAGTGTAATAGATTTAAAAGACCTGTATCTACACAACCTACCTTGCTATATCTTAAATGCATACATGTTCTTTCTTTCAAAACAAAAGTATTAATTAAGATGGTTGTATCACACATTCTGTATAAAAATTCAAGATGCAAACTAACATTTTTTTATTCAATCATCTGAATATATCAAGATGGAATAAAGTACTTCAATTTTATTTAATTTAATATATAAATGTGGTGCATATATATAGGTCAGTAACTAGGAAGCCATCTTGTACTAACCTTGCTAATAGGTGCTGAATCAATTAACTGTCTCTGGTATTTTGTATATATTTTATTATCGTTTCTGTGATCGAATATATTGAATTATTGTTGTGTTCCCTTTTCCTCCAATATATGGAGACAGACTTCTCTTTATTCCGAAGAGTTCTTCAAGCATTTCCAAGGTAAAAAGAGCAGTACATTAGTGAGACATTTGCTAGTGGATCAGACAAAGATGGTTGAATCACTTATTGTGGTGTAAAGATTTCAGACATGAATTCCTTATAATTTCAAAGTTAAATTATGTGAGAATAGTAGAATACCCAATTCTTTTTGTTGTGTACATAACTTTTTTTTTTTTGGTTTGGATTCAGGTATATATGCAGCTTTGTCATTAGAAAGGCTAATTCCCAATTTGTTCAGACATGCCGATGAAAAAGAAAAGCTAAACTGGAAAAAGAATGAGGCGATATTTTTTTTATTACCAATTTATAATTGCATATTTTTGGAAAAATTCCAAATAATTAACTTTGCTTATTCTGAATTTTTCTGGCTTCATTGAACAACGAGAAAGGATTAGCAGCAGACTATTAGTTTGGATTGGTGGGGCCATATAATGACAAACTCAAAATTCAGAAATAAATTTTATCTAGGAATTAAGATAATATTTTTCTTGTGAGATACAGCGAGTTGAAAATTTGACAGAAAAATCTTTATGGATATTTAAAGTTAAAAATTTTCATTTTCATTTTTGTCACAAAAAAGAGATAATATCAACGAGGCATGAGATTAATGATATCGATATAATGCATTGTATAATTTAGGAATAATTTGTTTCCTTCTAGTCAACCGGTAAAAAAATATTTAACGGAACTTAATGATTTAATAAACTTAATCACTATTTAATCGTCGTTTAACAACATCTTGCATGTAATTAGTATAAATATTTCGAAATTTTGATGTCTTTGGGAAGAAAGTAAAGTTCTGTTAATTATTCAGGAATGATTCCTCAAATACGTTTAGTTTATCTGTTTATTCATAAAGTTGACTGGAAACTAATAATTTGTGAATTTTGCATGCATGTTCCAAGTAGACTGTTTGAAAGTTTGAAAAGAATATTCAATTCATAATTTTTCTAGAAAAATTAAGAAAGATCGCAAGTAACTAGATCTGGAACAATATTAAACTGCTGGATCCAGAGAGAGCATGGATGGTCAAGCACAATTGTACAAAATCAAAAAGGAATCTTTGTCTTTGTCTTTGTGGAAGTTTGCATGCCTTGACCAAATCAGACCTTATTAAACAAGCAACCTGCTTTCTCCAGTGAAATACAAAACCCGTGAGATGCGTTATCATAAATTTTATATATATATCACAACAAAATCATTATAGTCTAACAATACACAACAAAATTATTATATAGTCTAACAATACACAACAAAATAACAACTTTTCTAGTTAAAAAAAGAAAACCCCACAAACCAAACCGAGTAACCATCTCATAGACCCTCATAATTAACAATAACATCACAATCAAATAATTCAAAATAGAAATAAAATATTGCTTCTATTTTACAGCATTACTGATAAAATGCTGATTAATTTATCAGTAGATACAAATGGTGCCTCCCTTCGTACATACATACTGGAGATGATTTCAACCTAAAAAAGAGAATGCATGGGAAATCTTTCAGCCGCTTTGACCTACATGACTACATGCTACAGCAAGTACATGCCATTACAATAATTTAATATTAGCGTACATAACGTGATGATTCATGCTTAATTTTGTAAATTAATGGAACCTCTTGTCAACTTACGCGTGACAACTACTAGAATGTGAATGATTCCGCGAAACCCTTCTTTAATTTTAGAATTTTCTCTCTTTAATTTACGTGTGTCCAGGTGTGAATGGTGAAATGTAGGTAGAGGTAGGAGGAGAAACTACTGAATTATGATGTTTTTGAGCAAATATTTGGAAAAAGTAAATTGCGGAAGGTGGAGCCACGATTTATACGCGTATGCCTAGGTGTACTCTTTAACAAATTTTAAAATGGCATTATCATCATGCACGTGGAAAGTCGTAAATCTGTGAAACATGATCCTCGTCCGGAGACAAATTTTTACATTTTGACCGTCATCCAATCAATGTTGCAAAGAGAAAATTAGTGATCAATATAAGTTGCAATTTGAGAGAGTATAATTTCAAATGCTCTTGCCAACAATAAAGGAAAAACTAACAAAAAGGCCTCCGATATTTGTTTCAATATTAATTGTTCCAGCTCCTTAATTTTCCCTTCAGGCCTACAAACAAAGTTGATGGGAAGAAAAATAAAATAAAAAAACAACTAGAAGCCCAGTTACGATTTGATTTTGCCAACCGAAAAAGCTCAGAAATATAGAATACTAACGAAGCAGGCTTTAAGCCTCTTAATTAAAACATTGGTCCTGCTAATATTTTCTTTTTGTGGGTTCAAGGCCTAGGCCATTTCATTTCGTTAATATAAAAGCTCCTGCTTACATTCAGTACCAGCACATAGAGGAAAACTATAGACAATTTCATGGACATGAAAGCTCCTGCTCACATTCAGTAACCAGCACGTAGAGGAAAACAATGTACAATTGAAACCTAATCAGTAGCAACGAGAAAAAGACCGCAATAGAACCACGAGACCGCTGAGGGACTCAGAAGAGAATCGGGGCTTGATAATTGGCATGCACCGGTCTCATATCACACTGAATTGGCTTCCGGGAAGTAATCTCTGACGCTCCGATGATTGCCTCTCTAACAGTACCTGCCATAAGGACCTAGCTCGTCCTTGAAGTTGTTTTGACTGATATTCTGCCATCAGATGAAACATTTACAAGAGAGCAGCTAGGCTAGGGTTCTTCTTTCTCCAAATTCAAATAATAACGTTACGTACCTGTTTCAAATGAAACATTTACAATTCGGCCCGCTAGGTTTCAGCCCATTTCAAATGAAACATTTACAGTTCTCAGTACATGTGCAAAAGACTATGCCAGATCATATCATATCCATGAAGGTTCTTCAAGAAGAAATCATATAACTAATTAATTAATTAATCCCTTTCCAACCCTTTCCAATTTCATTAGAAACTATCATGATTAAACCGAAGGTACGTTCCAGCAAACTACACTTATTATTGTTAATTATTTCTAATCCGTGTCTGACGAAATAATTGAAACAATCATTAATTGCTTAGTTGTTTCTCACCAATTACATGTCTCTATTATTAATTATATATCAAGTTCCAGTGTAGAATTATCTACAAATTAATTGAACTACGACTTCTAATTCTGACAGTATTTGGATATGGGGTCAAAGAAATGATAAGTCCAAATCAACGGTCGTTTATTGCCAGATCAGTCATGAAAATACGGCACATATTCTTTTTAAAAAATGTGTATAATTTATTGTATCCATCCTTGAAATTTTTTGTAGAAAAAATAGGCGTCAAGACATGAACAGGTCAACCTCTGATTCGTCACGTTATTTGTGTTTTTGCGGGGTACACTTGTATTATTATTTATTTTTTTTATCCGGAAATTGTCCTTCCTGATAAAGCAATGTATAGTTATTTATTTATTTTTTTCTTGCTTTTGGTCTCTTTTTTTAATGGGGCAGAGCTGCTAATGAAAGCAACCAAATAATAACTCCATAAATTAGCACCTAATATATTATTATATTATATTATATTATACAAGCAACAACCAAGTCAACATAAAAGTACACCCGGTCGGTTTTGTTGCCGAAAGCATATATGTTTTTTTATTTTTTTTAAATGTTTATTTGAGTAAACAATTTCTCATTATCTCAATTGTTTTTTTATTAAATCTTTCAAACAAATGCGAACAAGAAAATGAAAAAAAATACTGGTATCTCCTATATAGTACACTATATCTTTTAAATTAGATAATTAACTAGTTAATAAAAGGGCTCCGCCCCGCTTTGGATTATTTTTAATTTAATATATTATTTTTTGAGGTGTTAGATGTACCTGTAGTGTATATAATAAAATCTTATCTGCATGTTAGGAAATATTAATTATTTTTAGAAGCAGTGTAATTAATTAAAATGTTACTGGAAGTATAAATATTTGAGAATTATAAATAACTGCGTACAAAAAAAGATGATACATTGTTTCTAATTTATATTTCAAAAATAAACTGAAATACATAATTTATATTACAACAAAAGAGCATAGGTGAAATGCTCAGGTATGATATTGTAGATATTTATAGTTGATTACATATTGATTGACTATAGATTTATATACAGTAGAAAATAGAGCGCGTTTCGCTGCGTTATGAGGAATTTATTATTATTTTTTTATCACATACAAAATAGAGTATTAGCGCTAATTACATATGAATGTGAACAACTTTTGGAGATGAACAGTAATCATGAGCGGTAATCTTGTTGAAGCACTATCCTCGCTACTATGGACGAATAGTAATTTTCCCGGAGTATTTCTATAGTGTGAACAGTAATCATAAACAGTATTTCTCTCATAATATTAATCTTCTCGTATTATTATTCCTCGCTACAGTATATAAACAGTAATCTTTCCTTGAGATTTATATAACTATAGATGACTTAGTATTATGGATATTTTTTTCGTATATATAAGATATCAATTTCGAAGCAAAAATGGTCTGTTTGGCAAGTGAAGTAGAGGTGATTTAAGTGTTTTAAGACGTTTTAATGTATCTAACGGAGGTGATTTAAGATGAGTAAGTTAAAACACTTATGGAGGTGAAGTAAGTTAAATCGCAAAATTTCACAGTTTTTAATATTTTTTAATATTTTTTACTCTCACTGTATCATCTACTTGCTTAATTATTATCAACATTAATATTTTGAAGTAATTTAATACTTACTTTATTTTAATTTTACTTGTCAAACGAAGGAAAAGATTCACCTGATATAAGAAAAAAGAAATTGAATAAATGTATTAGAACAATTAGATATCTTCCTCAATTAATTAAATATTATATTCTTCCTTCTACATGGTTTGATTACTTGCAATCACTGAACAAGATATACACAACTAAAATAATTTGGCTTCATATTAGCAATTTGATTTTAGCATAAAACTACATCATAGACCAATTACCACAAATTCAACTTGATTTGTCCAAAATTTAGTTTGTGTTTTCAAGACTCTTATTACATCTTGTCCAAATCGTCCGGTCTATCCGTTGACAGTAGTTTTGTAACTTCTCTAATTTGAATGTGCCAAATACTTTAATTGAAAGCCACTAGGAAAAGGATTTAATGTATTAGATAATGAAAGTAACTAATGGTATCTCAAGTAAAATGTTTTAAAAAAATATTTCTAACTAACTTTTTTTTATCTTTGACAAAAAATATATTTATGTATACTAACTTTTCATTTTTAGCAAAAAAATATATTCATGTACTCTCACATATTTAAATATAACAAGTTAAGTATTTGTATTATGTACTCAGGTGTTTATATTTTATTTTGTATTCAGATGTTTATATTTCAGATCTAGATGTATAGATAAGAGATTTAGGTGTTTAGATAAATTGTCAAAAAGAAAAATAATAAGAGAGAGAAGAGAAAGAAAGAGAGTCTCGGGAAACAAAATCAAATGAGAGAAAAAAATAAAAAAAGTGACAGAAGAGAGAAAGAATGAAATAGTCTTGAAAAAACAAAAACGTGTGGGGGAAGAGAGAAAGAAAATCTCGGAAAATAAAAACATATAGAGAATAAATTGCATATATTACTCAGGTGTTTATGTATATGATTTATATCTTTATATAATTGAATAACGAAACTAATTTGGAGATATAAATTTCCAAAATGAAAAAAATAAATAAATGTCATGTGGACCAATTAGAATAAAAAATGCACGGGGGACAAATTGGGGGATAGAGTCTAGGGAGAGAAATATTTTCTCTTAAATAATAGTTTTTTGTTTCATTCATAATTTTATTTACAATTCCAAATTAGAGATTTATGCTTTTAACATATGATTTCATGTTATTTCTAGCAATTTATAGTTTTAGCTTTCAAGACATAACGTCTTAAAATTATTTTTGGAATTTTCCATGTGAAGATAACGTGCTAAATTATTTTGAAGGTAAAACGTGAAAGAAATCACTTGCACCCTATGTTATGTATATCAAAAGTATTTATATTAAATAAATAAATAAATTATTTATATCTATATTTATAAATATTCATAGCTAATATAAAACATAATATTATTTTTTCATTCCTGAATGATTATAGAAAATTTCAAATTAAAGGCTTTGATGAGATTCAATTTCATTTTATCTCAAAAAAAAAAAAACTCTTTTCGGTCTCAAAATGACGTACATTACTTAATCAAACGGTACAACAGGTGCAAGTAGGAGAGCAGTAACAGCTCTAAAAAAAATACATACATACATGCACATAATATTTCTCCGTAGACAGTGTAGATATTGAAAATGACAATATAAACTGCAAGATGTAATAAAACCTCGGTCCCATAAAACAAGGGTTTCCAAGATCCGATATACTCATTGTTTCGGATTCTAGGTGGGACTTAATTTCACCCGTGTGGGACCCATTAGACAACTAACCCTAGATACATGAAATCAAGGAGAATATATACACACACACACACTTTCATTTCCGAATATTTTGTGCTCTCCTGTTCCACAGTTTGTGTTGCTTCTGGTACAACAGAAGTTATATACATACCAACCCACATATATATTACTTTCTGTTGTACTGTTTATTAAACAATTAGCATTAAAAGGGGGGTGTGGAAAAAACAAAAAGTAATTAAACGCTCTTCTCCAATGATTAAAGCATTTTATAGTTTATATTCAAATATTGGTTGTACTAGATATAGTTCATGCAGTTTATATTTGTTTTCCCTGAACTTCGATATATTTGTTGATTTATCAGTATTCTGCCTGTAATAGATAATATAGGTTATTCGTGATTTATCTTATCAGTTCATGGAAATAAATTTTTAGCTAGCTGGAATGCATTGAGGTGTAGAATAAAGGCAAATTATGACAAATTTGGATGTCAAGTCTTGTCTCTTTGTCTCTTTAAAGTTGGTTCTTGATTAGTTCCTGCAACTTGTGTTCAGATATATCCGCCATCATCGAATTACGTGGAACTAGAATTTCGTCTCCAAAAAAATAGTCATTAAATAAATAAAAAATAAAATAATCATAACATAAAAATAATTTATGTTAAAATAAAATTTTAACATAAATAATTTATTTTCAAAATACTAACAACGTACATAATAATAAATAATGTGATTAGATATATGATAATTTTTTATGAAAGAGCATCCAAGAGTTGTATTATATATTTTAGACACATCACGTTTATTTCTTTCAAATGAGGAGAGAGAGAAAAATACATAGAGTCATCCCATCAAAATAATGGATAAAAATAGAGAATATAGATGATATGGTATAGCTCAAAAATATAGAAATTTAACTCCTTTTATGTATTATGAATTATGAATTTCTAACTTTTGGAATAGTTTTCTTGTAAAATGTTGGTTTGTATTTCGGTATTTCCCATGAAAAATACAAACAAACAAAAAAAATCTGCGAAGTTTAGACGGGTGGGTGAGAGCTTTTCTCTGTACAAAGTACCTCTAATTTTTCTCTTTCAGAATAATGGTTCAGGTTCTTTATTTTTCTAATTGTATTTTGAAAATTAAGTGGAATTAATAATATACTTAATCATCTAAAATTTATTTAAGCACATTTTAACTATTGCAGTGTATACAAAACCCGCTCAATTACTTATTTGACTTAATTATACTACTATTTAACAATAACAAAATTAACATTGATATCTACTCTTAGGAAGAGAGAAATAGTTGGTAATATCCACCTAATATGGCTGAAATGGTTATTTTTTATATTTTCATAACATCACATATTTTTATGGATACGAAATTTTATGAATTAATTTGTAGGATTTCACGCATGTAAGATTTAATGTCATACAATCCAACCACATTCAAATATTAAAACCTATACATAATAACCATTAAAGTGCTCCAAAAATTAAGATGCAATAGTTTGATAACAAAAGGCAAAAAAAAAAAAAACTCCTTAAACCATCTACAAAATTTAAACCTTTTTCAGATATTTAATATAATTTCTAATTATTAGCTATTGATTTCACCGCGTGTAATGAAAAATAACTTCGATAATAATAACAAACGATGATAAAACGCAATCATTTTTGAAGTTTAATAACAACTCTCTGATCACAAAATATAGACCTTATATT
This sequence comes from x Bolboschoenoplectus mariqueter, assembly GCA_037678475.1. NCBI lineage: Eukaryota > Viridiplantae > Streptophyta > Magnoliopsida > Poales > Cyperaceae > x Bolboschoenoplectus > x Bolboschoenoplectus mariqueter. The sequence continues at coordinate 213,539 of CM075236.1, read as the reverse complement.
ATCTTCAATGTAGGAAAACTTTTTAGCACCGATCAAACGGATAATATTTTATTGAAACGAATCTTTGTATCGTAGAAAAAACCTCCTCCAAGAAATTAAAAGATGGGGACAGAAAATATAGAAAAATATATTGATAATATTCCTGCGTATGTAATGGACCAGAAAAATCTAACCTCACCTTTGTGTATATAATTCAGCCTTAAAATCTCCTTGGATTTACTTTTAAACGTGGTAAACTGAAAAGGATTCTTAAAAAAGCTTGGATCCCTTCTATCCCCCACAATCTCCACAAACATGTGTTATAAAAATTTCCTTACAAATCGTAACGAATTTGTGCCATCTCGAATATTGAAGCGGAAAACCTGGATGAAAAAAAGCAGCAGCAGCAACAACAAAAAGAAGAGTATATATTCCACAGCCACATACGAAATTACTGGCTAGCAAGAGAGACGGTTTCATCCAGGGATCGTCTAAATCTGCAGAGGAACTTTCAGCGGGGGCAATAATATGTTTCCGTAAATAAAGGTAAATAATGGGCATGCATGTCAAAAAGGACCCACAAATGGAAAATTTTTGCTTAGCGAGGAAAAAATCAAGTAAATCGCCCGATTGAATGGAATCGATGGCGACAGGTCTCCACTGAATAGCGAATACCTAATTCAATGTAGCAAACACATATTTATTTTATGCGGTTTATCTATCTATCTAGCTATCTATCTATCTATCTATCTCTCTCCTTCCCTCTCTTTGAATGTCTTTGTGGATCTCGCCATCTGCCCCATTTCTCAAGGGAATCTCGTCTATTTTCTGTGCTCGTTCGGAGAGGCGTTCTGTGTGGTGGATGACGATGTGGGGATTGGGTAAGCTCTTCGCTGCCTGCCAGAAATGTTGTTATTTTGTAGCTGTACAGTTCTATTTTATTTTTCTAGGCGTTGTCCGTCTTTTATCGATATGGATTTTTGAAATATTTTTAGCTTCGATAATTTTCAACCGAGAGCCTCGTTAGAACGTTACTATGAAAATTTGTCGTGGGTTTCTATGACATTGACGGGCACGTTGAAATTGATGAAATGCATGATTTATGATGATAAATATGAAGCAAAATATTAAAGGTATAGTTCAAAATTCAATGATAATGAATTCGCAACAGTCAGTCAAATACAATGCTTCTTCCTTGTAGAGCAAACAATGTTTGAGAACGAGATAAAATGGAAAGATTAAAAGATAATTCTCATTTAATTGTGATAAGAAATTATCTTTTATCTGCATAATCTATCATGTAATCAAATAAAATTATAGTGAATATTATTTGTAATTACCTTTTATAATCGAGAATTATTAGTAACTGCAACTTTTTATAAACGATACTTTTATAATATTTACATAGTATATATACGCAAGAGAAAGACGATGTCATATTAAAAGTTAATATTTTGAACATTTGTTTTTTTATTTATGTTATTCTATGTACTTCTTTTAAGTAAATATAGAGATGGCGTGTTTCAACATATTGTTTATTTCTTTTCTAAAAGTATGATCACAATCGTGAGGTTAAAGATTTAGTTGAAAAAACAAAAACAGTACTACATAACATTCCAACTAAGAAAAATGACGTTACGCAGTCCATAGGACTAGGAACTCGATGAAGCAAATATATCATCGATCACTACTCTCCTTGAAACTTATCTGGTTCTGTGGTGATGCCGTTGTTTCCTCTCCTTTTCATGCCATGCTGCGCTGCACCATAGACGTGCACGAGCATACGCTAACGATCTCTCTCTGATTTCGACAATTGGACGAAACACCACACATCAAGCTCGAGTCGACTGAAACACAGAATATATCACAATTTTCTCTCGAGCAATCTCCACCGTTTGATCTCCAAACCGCGTGGTTCCTTTCCAGCTGCACCCACAAGTGGCGGTGACTTAACTGGGGTTCTTCCAGTCCACAGCTCGACATAACGATACTGTCTGTATTATCAGATCAATTCAGGTGTGAGTATGAGTCTGTGTGATATTTTGAAGTAATCCGAGGGGCACTTGGTAAAAGTAACAACGATATTTTTGAAGCACCCGTGTGAGTTACGGCGTTTGTTTGTTAACAGAATTACTAACGGAGAAAAAGTGGAAGACTGACTCTGCAACAACCAACCGCGTCACAATCAGTGCCAAGTGCGTTGCGCGTGACTAGCCTAATTCCTTCCGCACCACCTCTCCGGTTCTCCCAAACTGGAGAGAGCATTTCCAAATTGCGAAATTGCAATCTCCCTGCGCTACTAAAAAAATACTTTAATTAATTTAATGAATTTCAGTTTACCATTTTGTTGTTAATCGTTTGTTTTAGTTAATAATATTTTAAAATTGTCATGATCAATAATCTCATTAGTTTTCTTTCTTTCTTTCTTTCAATTTTGATAAAATAAACTAAGCTGGTAAAATAAGGTGGGCTGTTCTCAGACTAGCAGCATTTTCCCAGTCAAACCAAGTCGTCGCTACTGACAGGTGTCAGCACTGAGCCAAGGAGCCGGTCATTCTTACAGTGCTCAGAGGTGACGTGTCGGTTTCGGATTAGAGGAACAAAAGGTCCATACCACTCCGTCCACAGGGGGTCCCACCATCACAACCAGTCCAAAGAATCCCACGTTGGAAGAGAAAAAGGAGCGTCAGAATAAACGTCGGACTCCAAACCACATTTATTTCAATTTGGAGTTCCACTTGGCGTCCAAATCTAAGATCTTTCGGATATGCCCTCTTGAAAATTTTATTTCATTTGCTGAATTGCACTTTATGCTATTCTGTTTCGGACGACCATAACTAGACATAAACGCATTTAAAACTGCCAAAATTTATGGCTTGTTGAGTTGGCTAACTTTAATATTATGAAAAAATATCACTTGATTTTATTTTTCTTTGTGAAATATAATATAAGACCACGCAATCGAACGTATGGTGCTCATTAATTATCAATATTACATGTATGTGTGAGTTTATAAACTAGAAAATATTTTGAACGAGCCAAACATTGCCAACACAGAAATCGTGCACAGAAAAAAAAAATTAAAATCGAATGAGGAGGAATTGAGGACATATAGATAAAATAAGGCTTTTGGGATGGGCAAAAGCAAAAGAAAGATAATTATGAGATTAGAGAAAGGAAGGGAGGAAGAAGGCAACCCGCGCAGCGTTACCTTTTTGACCACGCGATGAGAGACAAGAAAAAGAAGAATGGGCCCAAGACGCACAGCAACCGGGCCGACCTACTCGCTCCCATTCTCCGACATCATTCTACGCATAGATATGTAGCGGATCGATGCAGGTTGTAATGTGACCCGCCACATGAATGTTACGAGGTTTTGGGAGCAGGACAATGACACTCCGACTTTCTTTCCATCTTCCCTTATCTCCCTCTCCCTCTCTCAGTCTCCATTATTTTATTCCACTCTCCTTTTCTCAACTACAAAAGGACCTCCCCCTCCCCATACCTCCTCTCCTTAGCTCTCCCCCATCCCACCTTACCTATTCCTACCTTATTCCACCATGTGCAGCGGTCCAAGGAAACACTCCCACACGCCGCCTTCCCTCCCTGACTCATCACTCCTCCTCGAACTCGCCGCCTCCGATGATCTCTCCACGCTCCGCCGATTGTCAGACAACCACCTCCCTGCGCTCTCTTTCTCCTCCCTGTGGTATGGTCCCTCCGCCGCCTCTCCCACCTTCCATGTCGCCATGGAGCAGCGCACTCCTCTCATGATTGCGTCTTTGTACGGAAGCACCTCTGTAGTAAGCTTTATTCTGGGCTCCTTCCCGTCTGAAGCTACGCGTGCCTCCACTTCGGACGGTTCCACTGCGCTTCACCTCGCGGCGTGCGGCGGCGCCGCCACGGCCGCCGACGTCGTGTCCCTCTTGATCTCTGCTGGTGCTGAAGTGGAAGCTCTAGATTCCTCTGGACACCGACCAGGCGACCTGATTCCAAGAAACCTACCTCACAACCTAGATAAGTCACTTCGCACACTTCTCAAAGCAGCCTCGGCCTCACCTCCTTCCACCCCACCGAAGAAATCTCTCACGAGGGAAGACTCGAAGAAGGAGTACCCGCCTGATCTTACCTTGCCAGACATAAAAACTGGGATATACAGCACCGATGAATTTCGCATGTATGCTTTCAAGATCAAGCCTTGCTCTCGTGCCTACTCTCACGACTGGACGGAGTGCCCCTTTGTCCACCCTGGAGAAAACGCTCGCCGAAGGGACCCACGCAAGTTCTTCTACAGTTGTGTGCCATGCCCTGACTTCCGAAAAGGCACTTGCCGTAAGGCTGATAACTGCGAGTACGCTCATGGGGTGTTCGAGTCGTGGCTCCACCCGGCGCAGTACCGCACCAGATTGTGTAAAGATGAGGTCGGTTGCAAGCGCCGGATCTGTTTCTTCGCACACAAGCCTGAGGAGCTCCGATCTGTAAACCCATCAGCAATATCTGTTGGGTCAGTTGGGTCACCGCGGGCCGGGTCCACCCTCGACATGGCCACTGCTTTGCTAATGATGCAACAGAATGGGTCTGGTTCTCCAATTACGTCTTCTCCCATGCCCACTAGGCTAAACACTCCGATTGGGGCAAGGGATTTGGATCTTGATATGGAATTGCTCAGCTTAGATCAGTATGCTCAGAAGCTGTTCGACAAAATGCCCAACACACCTTCTCCACGTGCAAGCTGGGGCGCACCGACTGGTAACCTCAGCTCTGGGCTTGACTCGTTTGGTTCCGTTGATGCTGGTTTATTATCTCAGCTCCAAGCCATCTCTCTCAAGCAGAGTGTACCTGAAACTGAATTGCACCCAAACCAACTGTTCTCGGGCTATGAGCCTAACCTCCCCTCTTCTCCATTGACAAGCCAGCTTAATGGGTCTGGTCTGGACCATTCGATGGCAAAGGCCATCATGAACTCACGAGCAACTGCCTTTGCGAAGCGGAGTCAGAGCTTTTGTGACCGCCGGTCAAGCCCAGTAGCGCGTCCGTCAACCCTTTCCGTCATGACCTCAGCTGCCACATCAGCGGCTGTTACCCCATCTGTTCTCTCTGATTGGGGATCACCGAGCGGCAAACTGGACTGGGGAATTCAAGGAGAAGAGCTCCACAAGTTGAGGAAGTCGGCTTCTTTTGGAATTAGGAGCAACCAAGCCATGCCCGTTAAGCAAATGGCACTAGAGGAGCAGGATCTCGCATGGGGAGCTCATGGGTCGGGTCTTTACAATACTGACCTGTTTGGCCCCTGGCCCGAGCAAGAGCCGATGGCGGCTTAAACCGGGCCAGTCACCTGAGTCGATTGGATTTTAATAAGCTAACCGGTTCTTTCCTTCATTTGTTTGTGTTCTTTCTTTTTTAATTTAATTTTACAAAAAAGTGGATTATTTATGGGAATCAAAGAAAGGCTGATGGTGGTAGCTCTCGCTCATCTCAAGAGAATTGGAAAGAGTCCCGAAGGGAAGTCTTGAGTGGATGAGCGAAGGCTTTGCTGTTCTTGATTTTTTTTAATTCATATCTTCATGTATTAATTACATAATATATATATAGGAGAGTTGAAGTCAGCGCGGTTGGGGTTGGGTTGGATTTAGTTTCTGGTGGGGGGATGGAATGTAACATAGAGGAATAAGTCGATAACCGGCGGAGGAAATTTTATTCCTGTAAGATCATGTATAAGACATTATTTTATTTTTATTATTATTATTTTTATGTTGTTTGCCGAGTCTTGTCTGTCGTCTCCCTTTATTATTTTAATATTTTTTCATATTATTCTGCTTCCGTGCGAGATTTTATTCATCATTTTAATATTTTTCCATAATAGTCTGTTTCCGTGCGAGATTTTGCACGTTTAGATGTTTGGATTCTTTCGAATAAAAAAAAAACTGGACTCGAGTATCCAATTCATTGAGCAAAATTTACAATTAACAAATGCAAAATTGCTGGCAGAGCCTGAAAAGGAAAATAAAAAAAAAATTTTGAGTCGGGATAATGTTATGTCTTTTGGTGTTGTCTGAGATTATAGCATGTTTCAACCAAGGAAAAGGGTGTTCAATTCTTGACTTTAGTTGTCTAAAGAGGTTGGTTAGTGTTTAACTGTTGCGTACTATATCTGTGTGTGGTTGTACTGTTTATTTTTGTGAGGAAAGAATTCCCTCAAAATGTAAAATCATTAAAAAAGCTTTTGAAAGGAAGTAACAAATTCTCATCTGAATACTACAAAACTCTAGGTTGTCCTCGATAATAACATTTCCGACGAGTGTTCAACTACTATCTGAACGAACCGAACTTTTTTTTGAATAAAAGCACCATAAATGATGTCGGCCTTCGTTTCTTTTAAAAAGCAGTCTTACAAAAGTTGAGATATAGGAGATCCAAACCTCAGTGAAGTCCAAATACAAAATGAAAATAGAAACTATTCTGAAAATTTTTCTTGGGCAAAAATTATTTTAGTGTTAATTGTTAGCCACACAAAAAGAAATATAAAAACAAGTAATTTCATCTGAGTACTACAAATTTACCAAATGAGCAACGTTTCTTCAAGCGGATGAAATTCTTTTATTTTTCAAGTAAAAGAAGTAGATGAAATTCTGAATTAGATATAATCGTATAATTCTAAGACTGCACAACAAAGTTATGTTTGACATTACATATCTTGCTAGACTCTTTACTAAAAGTTGATTCAGTTTTTTCTATATTCCCTCAAAAGCTACTTTTTCCCCATCTAAATAGGCTTTTGGTACAATTTTCGGCTTCAAACTCTGCACGCTGTCTAGAAAGAAAAAGCCTAATATTGAGCCGATTAATGCATGGTGGAGACTGAACTGATTCCATAACAAAATCATGGCCTCTGCTTTAGTGAACCCCCTTTTTTGCAAGAATATGCATTTTATACGGTGGAATTGATTACATTTCGATTTGGTATAATTGTTTAAGTTCCTAGTGCCGATTAATATTCCACTTAAGCGTTAATGCTCCACTCTATGTACCACCAATCACTTTTTGCCTTTTCTGAAATGGAATTACAGAAGAAGACTATCATTGCAAAAAAATATTACAACTTTTATAAGAGAGCCCCAGTTTTATATACAATATACATATATATATATATATATATATATATATATATATATATATTAGTCTTATTAGTATATTATTATTAGCGTTTCAGCCGAAACGCTAACAATTCAATTTTTTTTTTGTTCGAAATTTCGATTTAAGTAGCTTAATAAATTCTTCATATCAAAATCTTATAATACCAAAATCTATCATTTTTAGAATTTTTTTATGATTTTTTTGAATTTTTCAAAGATGACTTTATTTGACTCAAAAATAAATAAAAATAAAAAATGTTTGTTTGCCAATTAAGGTCATCTAAAAAAATTGAAAAAATAGTTAAAAAAAAACTCTAAAAATAATAAATTTTGGTATTCTATAAGATTTTGTTATGAAAAATTTATTGAGCTACTTAATCAAAATTTCGAATACGGAAATATAAAATTTAAACCATTAGTGTTTTGACCAAAATGCTAACAATAGTATATTAGCAAGACTATATATATATATTAAAAATAAGAGTTATAATTAATTTCAATATTTATTATTTTAAATATTTTTTTTAAATTTAAATATGTGTCTTTCCGAGAGAGGTGAGAGCTCCACTTCTGCATATGATATTTTTGTGGAAAATAAGTTCTATATCAATTTATGAAAAAAAAAGACAAGAACAAGAGGCTTGACCCTTGCTTTTCTCAAGAAATGAAAATAAAAAAATACAATAAAATGCACCGTTCCTTGTACGAGTGCATTGCAATATCAGATATTTTAATAACACGAGGTCAGTTCAATAAATTCAAGAGGAGATAATAAAATATTTTAAGAAATCTCATGGCCCTTTATTATTTTAAGATATGAAAAAGATCTAATAGACTTCTAAATTTTTCAAATATTTCGTAGTATTTTAGTGCTTCACAAGATTTGACTTGAATTATTTCCCAACTCTATCCGCAATGTTTCTTGATGTATTCTCAAGTACTTAATTATTTATTTATTCACACTCATTCTACGAATGTGTTCACAAGGGGTCGTATTTATTTAATTATTGTTAATTGCCAAGAAAATTTCTACACCCCTTCCAATCGTTTCCAACAAGCATTCTATTTTAAACCATATAAAAAATGGACTTAATAGCGACATATATTTGAATAGTATATAGCCATTGAAAAATACTACAGCGCCTGATGCTACAAATCTTATCTGAAACACAATCATACAGTCATGAATAATAAATAAGTTATGGTCGTACTAAAGTGGGTTGCATCCTCTCCAATTTTATAAAAATGGAGTCTCTATTTTTTATTACAACACGCAGAGATAACTATGGATATCTCCTGTATCATATAACTGGTGAAGATTCTGATGCATTGAAATTTATATACATTTTAATGTGGCAAAGAGGAATCTGTAGATGTCTCTTGAGTCTTGATAATTGATATTGACAAATGACAATGAGATATTTGTTCTGTTCCAGAGCACCAGAGACCTTGTTGTATTGAATATTGAGCTCTCTCTGGAAACTTCTCTCTTTCTTTTTCTCTCATTTGTGAATGAGACAGGCCGATAGTTTTTATCTAAGAAAGTTATAATTGGGAATTAAATAAGTAGAAAAATGGTAGGGACAATTGCAGATATAAGAGGGTTTGGGTTTTAATATCCGTGCTATACCACTTTTTAGAAACAACGGTCACAATTTAAAAAATATATTTTTTTTAATGTAAGATGAGAGAAAGAAATCTCGTCCCATAGCTGGGGACGGGGATAAAAGCTCATCTCTATCTTCTGATTAGTCGTGGAACTGAAGCCCGTCTCAAATTCAGTCAGACATGCCCTCTCAGAACCCATATTGTCTCCTACATGTGAAGACCCATCTCTCACAGAATCATATTTGCTACAATCTTGAGGAATTGTAGGAATCAACTATTCCTCCATCCCTACCGTCAAATAAAATGAATAGTCTAGATTATTTATGCTTTACTTTTCTTTATTTCTTATCAATGTCTTTCTTGTCCCTCAAACTTTTAGCTACACTTCTCAATACGTGCGTGTCGTGTCATGCTATATTAAAACACGACATTACACGACACATCAATTTTTTTTGATATGCTTGTCGTGTTGTGTCAAAATTGGAGAAGGTTCGTACGACATGATTAACGTACGGCATGCTACCGTATTATATCGATTCGATACGCTGTGTTAAATATAACGTATCTTAATCGTGTCATGTTGACTTGACAAGATATATTTTAATCGTGTTAAACGTATTTGGTAAGAAAAAAATTTCGAAAAAATCACAAAAAAATGTAAAAAGTTTCGGAAAAAATCTTAAGAAAATGAAATTTTTTATATAAATATTTTAAACTTGTTTGTTGCTAAAAAATTCGAAAAATTGTAAAAAATCTAAAAAAATTTGAAAATTATTTGTGCTATTAATGCTAATCGTGCTACCCATGCTAGCTGTGCTATTCATGCCTATCCGTACCAATCTGTGCCCAACGTGGATGCTGTGCTTATACGAGTCTTGTACCATGACGTGCCATATCGATCCTCGTAATCGTGTGTGTTGTGTCATGCCTTCTGTGGAGAAAATCCAACACAGCTGTGCGGCCCTTTTTCGCGGCCCACGCGCGAGGCATCGACGTCCTCGCTCACGGGGGAAGAAGGTGCAGGTACATCCCTGCGCGTGTTTGTGCGCTCAAGGACTTATTATTTTAGGTGATTGTGGGAACTTTTATTTTTCGACGGGCGCAAGCCCCCGCCGTTAATTATCCCGGCTCTCGCCTCGAGAACCTCTGATTAATGGGCTAAACTAATCAAAATATATGGATCAGATTTGTGGCTTTATTTCTTCCTTTCAATTCATTATAATATATGCTTGAAATAACCCAAAGATATAACTTTGGATAATAAGACTAAAGACGTATGATCTAAAGTCAGAGAAACGTATAATTTCTCATAAATCGGAGATCGAGGACGTATAATCCTATTGATCTCACGGAGTTCGAATATGAAGCGCACTGCCAACTCGATACTCAAAGAACCAGAGATGTATGATCTCTAGAAAGGTTCATGTCAAAGAAAAGGACGTATGGTCCTAAACAGTCTATTGACCTTTCAAATCCCGAATCTGAAGCGCTATACCAATTCGAAACCTGTGAAAATTGGAGAATCGGGAACACATAATTCTTTATCGATTTCCAAAATGAGGCACATTTAAACCTGAAGCGCACTGCCAGTTTTGATGTTCACGAAACATAATTTGATATGATTTGATATGTTAGTATGTTTTTACCAAGTCTTGGACTTATATGCATATTTGGCATATTTGACCAGAGATCTAGACATATTTGCATATTTAACATATTTTATCAAGAGTTTGGACATACTTGTGTATTTGGCATGTTTGGCCAGAAATTTGGGTATATTTGCATTCTTGACATGTTTGGTCAGAAGTTTGGGCATATTTGCATATTTGACATGTTTGGTCAGAAGTTTGGGTTTATTTGCATATTTGACATGTTTGGTCACAAGTTTGGTCATATTTGCAAATTTGACATGTTTGGTCACAAGTTTGGTCATATTTGCATATTTGACATATTTGGTCAAATATTTGGACATATTTGTATTTTTGACATATTTGGTCAAATATTTTGGTATATTTGCATATTTGACATATTTGGTCAAAGATTGGGACATATTCGTATTTTTGACATATTTGGTCAAATATTTGGGTATATTTGCATATTTGACATGTTTGGTCAAAGATTTCGGATTTATTTGTATATTTGACGTGTTTGGTCAAATATTTGGACATATTGACATATTTAAATATTTTGATTTATTTTATCAAAATATAACAAAGTTTGATTATTTTGAACATTTTGATTTGTTTTATCAAAATGTAACATGATTTGATCATTTTTTGAATATTTTGATTTGTTTTATCAAGATATAACATAATTTGATTATTTTGAATATTTTGATTTGTTTTATCAAAATATAACATAATTTGATTATTTTGAATATTTTGATTTGTTTTATAACATAATTTAATCATTTTTGAATATTTTGATTTTGTTTTATCAAAACATAACTTGATCATTTTGAATATTTTGATTTGTTTTATCAACATATGACATAATTTGACTATTTTGATTATTTTGATTTGTTTTATCAAAATATAACATAATTTGATTATTTTGAATATTTTTTTATTTGTTTTATTAAAATATAATATAAATTGATTATTTTGAATATTTTGATTTGTTTTATCAAAGTATAACATAATTTGATTATTTTGAATATTTTGATTTGTTTTATCAAAATATAACTAATTTGGTTATTTTGAATATTTTGATTTGTTTTATCAAAATATAACATAATTTGGTTATTTTGAATATTTTGATTTGTTTTATCAAAATATAACATAATTTGATTATTTTGAATATTTTGATTTGTTTTATCAAAATATAACATAATTTGATTATTTTGAATATTTTGATTTGTTTTATCAAAATATAACATAATTTGATTATTTTGAATATTTTGATTTGTTTTATCAACATATAACATAATTTGGTTATTTTGAATGTTTTTGATTTGTTTTATCAAAGTATAACGTAATTTGGTTATTTTGAATATTTTTGATTTGTTTTATAAAAATATAACATAATTTGATTATTTTGAATATTTTGATTTGTTTTATCAAAATATAGCATGATTTGATTATTTAAAATATTTTTTATTTGTTTTATAAAAATATAACATAATTTGATTATTTTGAATATTTTAATTTGTTTTATCAAAATAAAACATAATTTGGTCATTTTGAATATTTTGATTTGTTTCATCAAAATATGAGAAAAATATTTGTACAAAATGATATGCATTTTATATGTTTTAAATTTTTATTAAAATAAAAATAAATTCAAAATTGACTTTTTATTGTTTCAAAAAAATATTCAAATGAAACCATGATTTTTGATGTATTTTTCATGATTTTTGGTCTTAAGGAATTATTTTTATTTAATGTTTAAAGTCTGTTTTTTGAAACAGATTAATGTGAGCCTTTGATTTAAAGCTAGATCATCAAGATCCAAACTCTGAATTTTTCTGGGCTGTCGGATGGCATCAAGATCCGTGCGATTTCCCTCCCATATGCTTGAGTTCAAATATCATCAATATTCACACTTTCATATGCATCAATATTTGTACTCTTGCTTGATCGGAGCTCTGCCGGCGTCGGATCGTCGATCGGGGGGAACCACCGGAGTCGTCTCGTGGAGGAGAACACTACTGTCCCAGTATCGGGGCCACTGGCTCCGGAGATCGCCGGAAATAGCACCACCAGTTCGGCTAGGGCTGGAAACTCGTGGGGAATCGGTTTTTTGTCGATTTTGAGCTCGTTTTGTCAAATTGGTTCAATTCCTTCGAGCTGTATCGCCTTTAGAACATAACAAACACATTTGTGAAGCTTAATTTTAATTTAAATGTCTGAATATATGAGTTTCACCGATCGGTACCGAAATGGGCTCAAACGGATTTGGTACCTATTAGAAATTCGTGCATTTATCCTTGTTTGTTCTTCAATTGATTCTTTTAAAAACATATTTAACCATGTTTCAGTATATTTGAGTAGTCAATTTCACCATTTTTTATTTCTGGAGAAAAAAACGAAAAAAATCAGAAAGGAAAAAAAACAGAAAAGGAAAAACAGAACCAACCCAGTTTTTTCCTTTTGACAGACCTAACTTTAAAAATTCATATAAAATCACAGAAAATTCACAAAAATATGATATTTTGAGAACATGTCTATGAAAACATAATCTATATTATTGCAAAATTTCAGATCAAATGGGTGAGTAAATCAAGATATATTAGCTGATCTTTGAACTGGCCAGATAAGGCACATGCCAGATCTGTGCCAGTTCTGTTTTCTGTTTTTTTCTTTTTTTTTTATTTTTCCAAGCAATTCACACATCCTAATTAACTAAAAAAAATTCAAATCAAATAAACAATCACCCTTTTATCAGGCTATATTTTTTTTTATTTAAATCAGTTTTTTTTTTGGATGTTGAGTTTGGTGTTTGACCATCAGTTGACTTTTTAGATTTTTTGGACAGATGAGATTTGAAAAATCATAACAATTCACAGAAAATTCTAAAAATTATAAAATTCGAAATGTAAGTTAATATGAACCTACTCTACAGGTCTGTGAAATTTTATGAAAAATAGACAACCAGATTGAGAGATATAGACTGATCTCTCAACTGGACAGAAATGCCCTTTGCTGGAATCAGATCAGCATGCATATTTATTGCTTTTCTTTTACTCTAATATGATTTTGAGCATCCAAACATGTTTAAAATACAAAATAAAAGATTAAGGAGAGATAAAAAACCAAATTTGATCAAAATTTCATATAATATTGCATTTAACATAACATATCAACATATAACATTACATAAACATGGGGGGTTTTATTTTCTATGAAATTTGGCGGCATAACGGCTTGTATTAAGCTGTTTTGAGCCTTTATATAACCACTGCACATGTGCACAGGGTTTGAGAAGAGGGTATGAACATGTGCCCATCTCTATTGAACCGAATCAACATGTACCGATTGGTTATCGTGTGTTTATCAAATTTCATAGAAAATACGCATAAATAAGCACCTGAGACTCATGTTTGGTCACCAATTGAGCTCGGTAAGGGAAGAGGCACATGTGCACCATCTCCAACCCGAAAGCTTGACTATCTCACCCATCAAGGTGAGACTAGCCCCTAAAGCTCAATTGAGACCAAGCCAAGCTCAAGGCTTGGCCCCTTTGTGTCTCAATCAATTACAATAACTATTCTAACAGAGCTTTATTTGGAGAGAAGAGGGTTTAAGGCTTGATTTCGGTTTTGGCAAGGCTTTGGCCAAGTTTGAGCTTATGGGGGGTATTGGCTCCTGATTTCTCTTCTCTGGGGGTCTATTTATAACCCAAGAGCTAGGGCAACACTCCAGGGAAGCTCTGATTTGATTTAGAGCATTAAATTAATCGTATGGCCAAAATTGAGCCAACCGGGCTCAAGAGGTGTAACAGCTCATTTATGGAAGATTTCTTCTGTTTCTTTCGCAGAGATGCTTCACCTATCATAGCCTAACATGTGTATTGGTGCGCTGGCTCTCGGAAATGAGCATCCAAGCCATGGTTTGGTGTCTCCAGGTGGCGGTTTGAGGTTTAACGTGTTCCAATTAAATCGAAGCCTCTCTAACACTTGTTTATCGTGTCAACCGGTCTCAAACATATTGCATTTACATGTTTTATGCATTTTCCAAACTCTCACATCTTAATTTTGCCAATTTAAAAAATTTTCGGTTTACACCCGAATGTGAATCGGTGGTCCCATTAATTGAGCATTCCAAACCTCAAATATGCACTTTGAACATCATCGTGACACCCTTGAGATGTTCTAAAACCATTCAATTTGAGCTCTTGATCGCTAATTTGCTCATTTGGCCTCTTCACCGAAATAACTTTCGTACCCGATTTCTCCCCATTCATTCATCTATTTCTGAAATTGACGGCTTCCCCAAACTCTCCTCGCCGAGCTCTACCCGGGGCTAAGAGGAATCGCCGTGAGACGCCCGGAGTCGCTGCCCCGCTGCTGGCCAGCCCCTGGCCGAACTCCCACCGTGCAGAAAAGAAGAAATGAAGAAGAAGGGTCTACCATGTGGGGTCCAGCGGCAGACCCTCCTCTGTTTCCCTTTTTTTTCTGTTTTAATTTTCGGATGGGGCCCAAATGTAAGTGAGAAAGAATGTAGGGGTCTCATATGCCATATTAAATGAGACACAACCCATTTCCATGTGTCACATGGACCCGGTATATATGAACCAATGTATCCATCAAGTACAAATAAGTATGGAGCACATACACCTAGAGTACCTTGCTTTCTTTCATTTTTTTTTTGCTGTTGGAGAGCATCTTCTCCTCTGTTTTTTGCATTAGGGCTCCAATTTGCACCCAAGTGTGTTCTGTACCTCAAGTTGCACACAAAATTGTCTCCAACTGCTATTTTATTTGTCTTTTCTCATTTCTAAATTATTTTTCATGAAATTGTTTATAATAAAATCATGAAAATTATTGTAAAATCATATGATGCCTTTCTATGATTTTTAAGAATGTTTTTGGTATTTTTGGAATGAAATTAGGTATTAATTTCATTTCATTATTGTGTATCATATGAGATTAGGCATTAATCTCACATAATAATTATTTTATGAAATTATTTCTTAATTTTAAGAGATAAATTTCATAGGTGATAAATCATGAAATTGAACATAATTTCATGATTTAATATTTGGCATGATTATTTCATGAAATTGTTTCTTAATTCCAAGAAATAAATTTCGTATGTGGTGAATTACGAAATTGGGCATAATTTCGTAATTTTAAATTTCGACATTAAATCACATGAAATCATATTGGTTAATTTCATGTATTTTAACTTGTGTGTATTTTTGGTATTATTTATTTATTTATTTTTATATTTTTTTTTTGACAGCAAACAACAGCATGACACGTGACACTTATATACGGCATGTATTGGTACGTCGTGTTTTGACACGCTGTACATTTTTTAGAACTCTACTTTTAGCTAACTAACTTGTGATATTTCTTCATTCTATGAATTGTTTTCTACTTTTTTCTGATTTTTGGGAATTTTTTTTGGAATTTTTAAATATTTTTAATAATTAAAATCAAAATTTTAAATTAAAAATATTAAAACATGGCAAAATACGTATAGGCACGACGTTAAAAGTACCGTTCGTAGTTCTATTATAAAAAAACACAATACAGCACGGTACGGTGCGTATGATTGATACGTGCATGTCTGGCACTGCAAGCAAGGCAAGATATATTTATAAATCACTAATCACTGCCATCGATTATTGGGAAAAAAATGAAAGAAAAAAAGATAGAAGTTAATTTTACGGAGGGGACATAGTTCAAGAACAAGAAAGAAGCGACAACAACAAACATAAATAAGAGAACGAATTAGGCAATCTGGACTGTTGCTTTTATTAAGCTGTTGTGATGAAATAATGGTAGGACCCTCCAATTCTTAAAGGGATGTGTTAATAATACAGAAGGAGGGGATTTAAGTATAATTCATTGAATCATTTAGATAATTGGTTATATACATATTAACAATAACTTTTTTTGCAATACCATAACAAAGGGATGTGTAAATGGATTAGTTTGTTTGAATTTCAACCAAACCATGAAATTTCAGATTATTTATTCGGTTTTTCAATTGCAAAAGTTCGGTTCGGTTGAAAATTTTATTTTATTTGATTTTCTCCTTTGGTTCAGTTTATGTTTTTCTAAATCGAATAAACTAAATAAACCAAAATTTATTAAGCGAATTCATTTTACTTAATACGAATAAAGATATATTACGGATAATCCGAATATTTTCACTTTTTACAAGTTTTATTTGTTCTTTTTTTGTTTTTTGCATTATTTATCTCTTCTATCATTAATTTGGAATTTATTGATATTTTTAGTCACACTTTAACCAATATAAATTTGGTTCAACCGAATAAACCGAAATTTTTTTCGGTTTATTTGGATATTGGTTTATTCTGTTCGGTTGGTAATTTGACAAACTGAATAAAACTTTAGTTATATATATTTATATTCGGTTTAAACCGAACTGACATATTACACACCCTAACAACTAAACAAACAACAACCAAAATTGAAGAAACAAAATTACAAATAATGCTAGTTGCACTTAACATACTAAATGTGGTTTGCATGTGAACGCAACACTTGTGAAATAGTTCGGTTTTCAACAATTTGACGTCGACATTTCAAAACAATCCGCCAATCTAATATGTTTTAGAGTTCAACTAACCATCTGTAATTATGCATTCAAGTACATATCATTATTACACAAATAAAATTATAAATATCTTAGTATAATTTCGATTTATTTGAAAATATATTGGTCATCCAAATATTTATTGATATACAACTAGTTTAAATCATTAGAAGGAAAAAGATGCATTTAAAATATAATAAATCACCCAAAGCATAGGACATCCTGGAAAAGCTGGGATGGGAAAATATTTACCTGCTCAAATTCAAGGACGAAAAAATTCATGGTAAGGGACGAAGAATATTTTCCCGTCCACAATTAAAAAAATATTTAAATAGCAAGGGACGGGTTTTTATACTTTGTTCCCGAAAAGATATGGGTCGGAGTTTCATTTCTCTGTCCTGTTTAAGGGTAGGAAAAACCCATGAGAAGGGACGAACATGTAAACGTTGTCCACATTAAAAAAATGTTGTTGGACTGTACAAAATTGCAGATAGGGTTTTGAAATCCATCCCTCCCATTTTTCAAAATACACAACTAATTTTCCTACTTATTTAACTATAAATAAAGATTTTCTTAAATAAAAAAAATCGGTGAAACAGGAGTGGTCTGGTTTTATTGCAAACAGAAAAAAAAGCTTATATATATTTATATTATCAACTACTCAATTCCTCTACAAGGCTCAAACTTCATCTTATTTATTTTGTACAACTTTTATGAATTTTCAAACTCTAGAAAGAAAAGAATGAACTAAAATAATTACTTATTTTTAGTAGGTAGCAACAAACTGGTGGAGGAAGAAGGCAGGCGGAGGCACTCGGAAAATAATTCTTGACAAAATGAATTAAGAAATTTTCTTCGTTTCCTTCATTTTTTTTATTCACATGTTGAAATTATAACTTTTTTGTTCTTTTACTTTCCCCTCGTTTTTATTTAAGCACCAGGGCATGAAGTGTTTTGTTCCAATTATGGAATGATGGAATTTAGAAATGTTGTTCATGATTAAGATATTAATGTTTGACTGGACTAGAATAACATCTTAATATTTTCATAGATGCCAATAGGCAGCGGCCAACTTAAATTTAAAATTAAGACCAAATAGATTGGATTTCTTTCTCATTTAATTACAAAACTTCCGAGATTTTTCTTGTGTTCACCCTTTTTTTTTAATGGGGCGGAGAGAAAGAAAATTTCTACCCTTAAATTAAATTAATGAGATTAAAGCAATTAATTTAGACAATCAATGTAATATGATATTAGGTTAAGAATGATGATTGAAAATAATTTGCCTGACACAAAAACTACTTTATTTTTTTTCTTGATGTAATTACAGAAATAATTCTTAATTTGCTCCAACGTTATTTTCTTAATAGAAATATTAAACTTGGTTCCAAACATACGGTTCATACAGGATAATTTGAAAATTTTTAATATGGAGAAAAACATTCCGTTTGATTTTTTTCTAAACAAGTCCGACAAATTAGATTGGAATGATCAAGAGATATTTCATATATTTATTTTTGTAAAATCTACACTGTTAATCAAGTTAGATAGAAAAATGTCTTATTTACTCCAAAATATGAAGTTCTGTATGCATTCTTTTTTTTCCTTTCTTTTTTTTCCTTTTAGTTATTTAAGCTCGAACTAAGTAATAACAAAGTATGATCAAAATATCTTCTTATGTAATACCGAGTTTACTATTATTTAGGAAACAAACTCTCAAACACAAGCAGTAGTTAGACTGAACTAATTTAAATTTTAGCTAGGCTGAATAATTTAAAGTTCCTATTGAGATATAATAAAACTAAATCATCAAATTTTATAACTTTTATATTTTTTATCCCCATTACTTCATCTATTTACTTCACTATTTCATCTATATACTTCATTATTTTTAAATATTAATTCTTGAAAGTGATGTAATAATTATTTCACTTTAATTTTATTTCACTTATGAGACGAGATGGAAATCTTTACTGATTGTACTGAAAAAAATAATAACACATAAAATTTAATACCTTGCACTGCTGGAAAGGAAAATTCCCTGCATTAATTCCCCCTATATTTAATTTTCAACTGATAACAACAGGAGCATTTATATTTGTTTTGACTTACATTTGTGGTTCAAAAGCCTACTTCAGAATTCACATTTCCCGGATTGTTTACAAATTCATATACCTTGTCACCCCAATCTCCATTTATAGAAAGGAAAATTTATCAGGCAAAAAAAACTATTAACAACAATATTTTTTTGCAAAGCAAATATACATAGAGAGTTATTACTTAATGCTCCCCAAATTCAGTGACTCGTTACGTAGTTACAACTTCCGTAAGGCCACAGATGATCCAGGCTTCATATCTCGGAGGCATGACCACTATTAGTTTGAAACTTTGAATTGTATCCATCAAAAGAGACAGACAGAGCCTCACTTGGTCTTTAGCTCAAATCTCAAGCAATTATGTGTGCTTTGAATCCAAATTCAAAGTTCCCCTAGTCAAAGATATAGACAGTCCGTTATTGCCTTATTAGGTCAGCTATTTATAACATAATGGATTGATTTCAGAGGCGTCACAAAAGTATATGACTCAAAATTTTCAATTTTATCCAAATTGGGTCGTCCTACTTGTGTTCAAATTGAGATAGAGCTGTATATTTCAAACACAAATATGAATGTCCGCACGACACAATAGGATGCATTATTTTTTGTTTAATTTCTTTTATTACATGATATGTATTAAACACACGTATCATATGCAATAAAGATCATTTACAGTGTTATATCTTGAACCAAACACTTTAGAACCAAACACTTCTTATCTAGACTATAAGAAGGGATGGAGTCGAGATATGTCAGAGAAAGAGAGGGAAATACGGGGTTCAAATAAAAAAAATTAAAATTGAAATAATTTGAAGAATTAAAAATAGAATCCGCTACATAGGTGGGATTTGGGCCACATAACTCCGTAAAACTTTTACAAACTATATGAAAGGAGCTTCCAAGTCGGAAGGCCCAATTGGCTCTTTTCATGGTCTCCAAACCCAAAGAAGATCCATAGCATCAACTTAGATTAAGGGCTGCCATAATTTGAGAAACATTTTGATTCTAAACTATGATTCAGGACAATTTCAAGGCCTAGATTAATCACTCAAAGATACAAGTTCAATAATACAGAAAGATATTTGGATTCATAATGAAATATGAAGAGTTTATTCCAAAAGTTCACCTTGCAATAGAATCAGGATTGCAAGATGGTGAGATAATCATGTATCAGCAGTACCAGCTTCAAGATTACCAGAATACTGTCATAACTCATAACCATGCATCATGAAACAATTTTTTTACTAGAGAATGCTGTGTGTAGCTGCCATAAGCATGGCAAGCCGTTTTACACCTGCTCACTTCTATCTTTCTTCATTTTGATCGAGGATTTGAGCAACATCTACTGAAAAGTTCGGCAAAAGCTGAACATTCAGCTCAAGACAGAAAAAGATCAAGGTACAAACATTGTGCCAGTACATTGTGTCCAGAGCTTTTGTGTACTGGTAATTATAATTAAATGATCAAATGTAGCAAACACAGGAATTTGCACACCCAACCAAATTTAAAATTCCTAGCTCTTAGTGAGCTGATCAAGCAAGTTTCGCATTTTGAAATGCATCTCCATTATAATTTGCACGAATCTCAAAAAAGTCCCCTCTGAAAGTGATGGCGAACATTGTGCAATAGATCTGAATCGGACAGTTGAGATCGTGTGATACAGAATCCTTGCCATCACAAGTTCACAACTATGGCAACATGTGCGGACATGCTGCTAATTTCGGACCTCCAGTTTTTAACTTATCCTCAATATACTGCACCTACTCAAGCTTGTGCTGGAATTATGACTATGGCAACATGTGCGGACATGTTTAAATTATAATTATTATGTTGGACTATATGTTATAATTATATGTTATATACTGTCATATAATATGCTTAAATAAGTGGTAAAATTCAGTCATTGAGCATTATACGTATTTTAATTAAGGATATGGATCGAAGATGTGTGGAAATTATCATCGTAATTAATTCTAATCATTGATGGACTAATTAAAATTATTACAAATATGGACTCGTAATAATTAGATCTCATAAAAAAGAAAATATGTTTTAGAAATTCAGAATTTAGTAGTCTAATTTCATAAGTGACGTGGATGAATTATATCACCAAATTTAGTATCCATGATCTCCATGATTTCGTTATTTTTGGGTCAGATATTACGGATATAAAAGGCAGGGTCTCCACAACAGCAGTATCACGATAATTATAATCTGCTCTATTAAGGTGTAACTCAAGTTTCGAAAAAAAAGTTTGAATATGAAATTTGTAAGGTTGGTACTGTAATCCGTGGAGTGACTCAATTGTCAAATCGACAAGTAAAAGACATACATTACAACGTAACCAACTACAAGCTTTGAAACAGATTGAGTGTCGGACAAATGGCCTTAAGAGATGGATAACATAAATAGCGGTAATTGTGCCAAAAGATTCAACAGCTTGACCCGTCACAAAGTGGAAAGCTAGATCTGCCATGAGACATACGAATTACCCATTTTAGAGAACAACCCGCCACATTGTGTGACAAACAAAAACACTCAGTAAATCCAACTGACCCGGTTCATAGCATGAGAACCTATTTACACTGTTGCCTTTGATGTGCAAATAGAAATGCCTCACTTGGTGGTATGGAGAAGATAAAGGGTGTAAAGAGAATTTATTTCACTTCCTTTGGGCGATAATTATGTAGTTTTAAATAATTTAAGAAGAAAATTTTGCACAACCAAATTTTCGTTTTTGGCAAGCTATTTGTTTGAACTAATTGTGTGTAATTTTTTCATACTCCATTGTACTTCTGGTTGCGTTTTTATTGTAGCTTTGTAGGTGTTAGGTTTCTCTGACATCTGAACCAAACATATAGGCACCACTTAACATCTCTTATTGAATTTTCTTCAACTACTTTTTTGAATAAGACTAATGTCATATATATATATAGATATATAACTACATTACTGACAAATAGCTCTGAAAGAGACTACTCTGAATACAAGCCTCTATGGCAACTATGTTCAATTGATTATAAACGACACAAAAACGGATCAATAATGTACAATTAGATGATCAGTTAATAAAATTAGAACAGATTTCAGATGTTGTTTCTGAAAGAAGATGATCCAGTATTGACAGCCCAATTTCAGTTGCAACCTCCTCTGCATGCACTGGCTTCTTAATTTCTCTCTCAACCCATATTGAATTCTTCAAATCTTCCTCCACAAAACGTTTCAAAATTATTTGGTCGCGTAAAGTGATTCCACAATTAGTCGATTTATTATTCTCTTCGTTGGCTTGAAAATTACTAGGAGAAAATGATCCTTCTCCTTCTAAGCTTTCGAAATTTGACGAGAGTTTCCTTCTTGAGCTCGGCTGCTTCGCTTGTGGTCTAGCTCCTTGTTGATCTTGCATTTCAAAATTAAAATTGTTAACTAGTGATGTTAATTTTAGTTACAGATATTATGGTTGATTGTAGTTACAAACTTTCAAACCAATAATTTTAGTCTCAGATATTTGTGGGATTACTAGATTTCAATAAGAGCTACAACAACATTGAACTAAAAATGATTGATCACATCAAAGATAACTTCTTTTTATTCTGACATGCAAGCAAACAAACCATAATTCAAATTCCAAGTTTTGTAGAAATTTACCTGAATTTGGTGAATTGGGTTCGGTTGGGCACTCGTCATGTGTCTCGGGCAGATCCAACACTGAAACAGGACTTGAATTCTGAGATGAGCACTCTGTTTCCACCTTTCTTTGGATCAACTTGATTTTCTCCAAATCCAAAATCAATGGCAACTCTCCATTGTTCTCGCACTTCACAATACCATCTTTTTTGTTAACCCTCTCTAACTTTCTACAGTTTTTCTTCTCTTCACAGGAGTCGCTCGCACGCTTCTCTCTAATTGGTTTCCTCCGAGTTTTTCTTTTCTCTCTCTCTATACTGGTAGCTGATCTAAATTTACCCCAGTTTGGTAAATTTTCTTCTCCATTTCCATCTGGTGTGAAGCTAAGTATCAGAAACTCCTCGTTCTCCTCTCTCAAGTATATTGGTTTCTCATGAAATGAATCCGAAGTCTTAGCTGGCGAAGAATTGGTTCTCTCAGTCAGAATTCCTGGCCAACTCTCAGCTGAATTCTGAGACTGGCTCCTACCGAAAGAATTCAATTCACCGGCGTTCGGTGAAATTGGCATCGAATCCAGACCCATCAGTCTCGCCACAATGCTCGGACTCTGCAGTTTCGTCTCTGTCGTAGATAATTCTACTGCTTCGGTGTAATTTTCGTCAATTGGAATTCTATGTCGGCATCGGAAGTGTTGTAGAATCGCTGACACGCAACCAAAGGTAGGTTCGTGTGAACTGAGCCCAAATGAATTGGAAGAAGGGGATTTCATTTTAATGGCTAGAGAAAAATGGCATGTGGATTTGGTTTAGTTCATAATTTGCAAGTGAGTACTTATGGTTTGACAGTTTGACTAGAGATGAAGGTTTGAGATTTGAATTGGGTTAGGAGGGAATGAGGGTGCAAAGGGATGGTAGTATAGTATGTGCCTAGGAGAGAGGTGAGAGAGATGAGAAGTGTGATTGAGAAGAAAGAAAAAGTGAAGCGGGGGATGGATTTGAAACAGAGAGGGGGGATAGAAATAAAGCTGCTGGCTGTTTGAAAAAGAAGAGAGCGAGTGGGCCCACATGGACCCCAGTGGTCCTTTTTGGTCTGGTAACTAAATTTAATTTGGGCCATTTTGGTATCAGATTTCAGTATTTTCCACATCCGATCACAAGGTAGGGGCTACAAATACATCAAGCGGTTAACAGTTCAGAGCAAAGTACTGGAGCAGTTGAGCATGTGCTTATTATTCATGGAACTATGATAGATATTTCATATTTGCTTCAAAGAATCTTCAAAAACTACTTTTCTGTGTTCAAACTTCCTTGCTTCTATCATTTGACATATCTATTACCAATTTTGAGTTTGCTGTTCTGACAAACAGTTATTTACCAGAGAGGTTACACGAAAACATTGATTGAGATGAGTTGTCATATTTTCCAATTATTAAGTAGCAAAAAATAATAAAATTCTGTGGATATTTAGTTAAGAATGCATTATTCAGCGAAAATAACAACTACAAAGAGCATCAAAATTTAGAAATTTAATAACAATTAGTTTTGAAACTAATCTTTACAATTTTGGAAAATAAATTTTGAGAAAATTGAAACACGGTTAATGTTTTTTTTCTATCTATCTAACACAACGAACAAAAATAAAAGACAAGGGAGAAGTTGATGCATCCCAAAATTGAGGACCGAGAGCATTTCTCCTTCCTCATACATTTTTTTTTGGTAGTCCATGCTCCATAGGTATGTACCTCTTGCATAGAGAGAGAGAGAAAGAAAACAGAGGCAGGTAGGCATTATTATGACAGAGGAATGCAGTTTGTTCCACATTTTGAATGCAGCAGCATCTCACTTGTCTACTACTTTCTGTTTCTTGTAAATTATATCAATTAAAAAGCAGATAAGAACGTAACAAACTTGTTCGTTTTTTTTATTTTTCAGAAAGGTTTGGTATTTGTAATACATATCATATTTAGATAATTTAAAATGCATCGATAATTTTTATTTTTTTAATTTATATAATATTTTTTAAATACATATATCGCTAAATGTGTAATTATTTATACGAATCAAATTTATATAGGAACAAGCACAAGTGATGACTTGATGTGAACTCACGATCCCAGTTGCTTTCTTGCAGTTGCAGAGCATTGAACGGAAACCAACGTGTGAAAATATAATATAATATCGAAAATCAAAGCATGATAATTAAATGTTAGAAATTAAGGCTAGCAGCGTCAGTGACAGACTGGAGTGAACGGCACTCAAGATCAGTTCCACACACACACACACACACACACACACACACACATGACACGTGTATCTCATTTGATTTCCATGACCAAACCTAGCAGGCAAAAAAGATGCCGCCAGAAGTTATAAGAAACTTTAGCACTCTCATCGTCTCCGTTGAGTTGAGGCGGATCCGTCTACCTTTTCTATTTTCTTGCAAAAATTGTTTGTACCGAGCCCTAAATTCTGCTGTAATTTTAGTGGTAACGGTTCTTCCAACGAGACATTTCAGATAAAAAAAAAGGGATCACAACAATGTCGTGAACATGATGGTGGTACACGTAAATTAAAAGATATGCAGAGTATACAGTTATAGAGATGAGAAATGGCGGGTTAGTCCTCTCAAATAAAAAATGACGGGTTCGGTTAGATTCGATCCAGGTGAACGATATTTTAACCTTTAACAAGTCAAATCATATCAAATACGATCAGTTGTGTCAGGTCAAATACTTCCCAATCTGAGATTTGTGAATTGCCATAAATGCGCGCTATATACGGACGTATTGAAATACGTGTATAAGAATATATTAGATGTTAATAAAACACGTCCGACTTATTCAAACACGATGGGTCAACATTTATAAAATTCGAAGAAAATATTTAAAAATCAGAAAAAAATAGGAAAAATTTATAAAAATTCAAATTCAAATTTCAAATTCCGTTAACCTCTGTCCCCTCTCTCAAAGCTTAAATCCTATCTAAATACTTACACTTCAAATTCAAAATTTTAAAATTTCAAAACTATACTCGCTCTATACGTACTTTCTGTACGTGCATCCCATACATGCTCGAGCCGTGCGTGACATACTGTAACTGCACTTAGTTATATAAGGAACTGATCCTTTGTAGCGGGTAAAGGTCAGCGGTCATAAATAATACCGCTGCAAGACATAGGGCCTCTCAGTTTTATGTTGTCTCCTTTTATACCTTACTAACCTTGTCAGTTCTTCTTTTTTGACAATTAATGAATTAATTGTTCAGGATGCACATTTTTTTTTCAGTTTTCTGTTTGTTTGTTGGAACTGTATACTCTGACTGTTATTAATAAAATGTTTCTCAAAAGAATTAGATATAAAATAATAAGTTAGGATACTAGTTGATATCCTTTTCTAGCTTGAAGTTATTGTTTCCCAGGGCAAGCAGTAAATAAAATGTTCCCCAACGAATAATTATAATGTAAAAATTACTTAGCTTCGAAATTGAAATACATTTTTTTCATAAATATTTGAAGTCAAATAGCTTTAACTCTTATCTTTATCTCAAAAAATAATATAATTCAAAATTACTAAAGTGTGACTCGCTTAAATTTGTTTTGAACATAACTTTCTTTATACTTAGTACTTGCATCATTCAATTTAGAGTAAGTAGTTATCAATATAAACACAAGATGCTTATATTTTTAGAGGAGAGTTTCAATATCGCGAGTATTTGATGTCATAAAATGAAATGAACTCAATTTTTTTTATTTATTTTCAAATTAAAATTAAAATGAACTCAATTTTGTTATTTATTTTCCAATTAAAATTAAAATGTTAAGTCCAAACTGTTAATTTTATTTATTTTTATAATAAACACATACATGTAAAATTTTATAATTTTTGGAGTTCATTTTTTGACCACTTGATATTATACAACAATTTAAAATCTTATTTGTTAATGGTATACAACAATTTAGATTCAACATTTTAATTTTTAGTTTTGAAATATAAATGAAAAAAATAAATTTATGATATTTTATAATACAAAATATTTGTGGTATTGAAATCCTCCTTATATTTTTATTATCTCAAACTTATATTAAGTTCAAATCTAATATGGAAAAGTACAAACGTTTCGCCAAAAAAGAATTATTGAGTTATCTAGCACTTCATTTCTTAAAAGTAAGATAAAAATGAAATTAAGAAAAGCTAGGAATTACTTTTGTGTAGAGCTTGAATTTAGTTGCCTTGAGTTTGAATAAGTCTGAACTTGATGGTATTGAGGATCTCAAGTTTTGACTTCAAATTTAATTCATAAAGAAAATAATTTAGAGATAAGATCAACTCCTTCAAATTCTCTTTGTTGTAATCCCTATGATTAGGTGAGCGAGTTAGCACAAGGCGACAGGGTTGTGGCCCCCTTGTCAAAGTTTAGACAGATAGTCAAAATTAATCATTCCTTAATAGTTCCATAATAAATTATTAGTTTGAATATGTAATCATTGTTCATGTTTATAATGTACAGATAATGGGTCCGAATTTGCCCCTAATTAAAACAAAATCGACTACTATTTCGTCGGTAGATGCATCACCAAATTTGTTATTATCTGTTGTCATAGCTTAGAAATTGTATTTAGAAGAGTTATGGAGTAGCTAGGCTATTAATACTTTGTTACTACACGGCCTAAAAATGGAAGCACATCTTTCGTAGTTTCATTGCTACACTGCAGTTTGTGCAATTTTACTTCAAAAAGAGAACGACAGGATAACGAAGGAGCATATATATATATATACGGAAAGCACCGATTGACATGCGTCGCTTTTTGGGTTCAAATCAAGCCTTATGAAATTAAAGTAAAATAGTGGGCCACTTGTAAGAATTGTCTTTTCCACTACAAAAAAGAAAGAAAAAATAATAATCCAAGCCCAAAACAAAATTGAAGACTCACTAGAGTGCCAACTACAGTTCTGTATGAAACTATGAACGGAGATGAGTTGTGTCAGGTTCATAACTTCATATAGTTTAATCGTGAATATTCACAAAATAAATTTAGCAAAAAAACACTCTTATAATTTATTTATTCGTATATTGTATAATCGCTTGTATTGTTGATTCTTCCTTTATCCTGTTCTCCATCTCTCTCTCCTTTGAGCCCCATCAACACAGTCGATTCACACTTTCACACAGTGTACAACTGCTCTCAATTAATCAATGGATCAACCAGCAACAAAGAGCTCGTACCCACCTCTCTTTCTGACACCCCGCCCCCACCACGATCCCACCCCTCAATCGACGTCCTCCCTCCAACCTGGCCCCACTCTGCAGCTCCCGCTTCTAGACCTCCAGCACCTGGACCCACACCTCCTCTCCCAATCCTGCCAAACCCTGGGCCTCTTCCGCCTCACCAATCACGGCGTGCCCCGTGGCCTCTCCGCTCGCCTCTTTGCTCTCGCGTGGGAGATCATGTCGCGCCCCTTCGAGAGCAAGGTGAAGGATCTGGCCGATGGGGCGGTGAGGTATTTCTGGGGCACACCGGCGGTGACTCTAAGATTGAAGGAGCTCAATTGGCTGGAAGGGCTCTACGTGTCACTCGGGAAGCTTGCGTCAGAAGCTGATGAGGCGGAGTTTGGTGACTTTAGGTTTGGCATTTTTTATTCTATTCGGTTTTTGTTCTTTTCCTTTTTGTCTTGTCTTATCATCTAAAAATAGGCTTCATTTAGTATACTTCTATGGATTGGGCCGGGCCGGGCCTCAATAGATTGTACTACTTCAAAAGGCAAACCTGAATTTTTGTGAATTGCAGCAGCAGGAAAACAGTCGGTTATTTATTTCCTTCAAAGTTATACAGCTTATTTTTAATCAAAATTAGTTTTGACCATTCATGTGTTATTCTTGTAGGAACCTTGCTATTGAATATTGTGAGCATATGGCGCGCATTTCAAGAACTCTATTTAACACAATGGCAATTGATCTCAATCTAGATGGAGAAGAGAGGGCTGCGTATTTATCAGAGTCAACTTGCATGTTTCGGGTCTATCGATACCCAATTTGCCCTGACCCGTCTAGCTATCTCGGTATGGAGGCACACACCGACAGCTCAGTTCTGACAATTTTGAATAAAGATGATGGAGACGGTTTACAAGTTCTTCATGAAAATGCATGGTTCAATGTTGTACCAATCCCTGGTACACTGATCATTCACCTTGGAGATTTGATGCAGGTATCATTTCATTTATGGTTCCTTATATTAACCAAGCCCTTGATTTTTTTGGTGCCAGTACCAGATTTGCGATGCCAGGAAAAACTTTTGGAACAAAAAACATTTTTTCTGTACATTTTCCAATTTAACCCCTCGCAGAGAAACTATGCATGCTAACTTTTTTTTATACCGAATTTAGGTTATCAGTGATGACAGGTACAAGATTGTGAAACATAGAGTACTTACAAGTGGAGTTGCTGAGAGATTCTCTCTTGGTTATTTTGCCTTTCCTGAGGAAGACAGTGTATTATGTAGCTCAACTTACAGGCAATTCACTTTGAAGGAATTTAGAGCTCAGATTCTAGAAGATATTATGAAAACTGGATCCAAAATTGGTTTAAAGCAATTCAAAAAAGAGAAGCCAGATTTAAGCCAATAACCCATCCCACAATTTTCTTTGCTTTCCTTTTTCCTTTTTTTTTATCTTTTTTGTTTTGTAAGGATTAGGCTGGGTTTATAATGGATTTTAACGAATTTTTATTAGGCTGGACCCTGCCAGAACTTTCTGTAAAAGAATATTTGAGTAAACAAAGGAGCTGTTTTTGTTGTTAGAAATGTATGTTTTCCCAGTTTTAAATAATTTTTAAACTATCATGCATTTGATGATATGTCGTTCATGCTAGAAAAAAACATTCAATTCATGTCGTCAAATGCATGATAATTTAAATATTATTTATGTCTAAACCAATTCCAGAATATAGAATCTATTTTTTTCATTTAAATCAAAATTCTTTTTAACCAATAAATGCATTATTCATGTCTAAACCTTGCTATAGAATATATTGAGCACTTGAGATGCAATTCAAGAGGGTAATATCACTTATAAACTAAATATGAGAGTAACAAGTACAAAAGGAAAAGTTATGTATCTATCTTCACAACCTTTTTATTCTTATTTTTATTTTCAATAGCCCTGATAAATTATTACATCAAGTAAGATAAAAGTAAAGCTCATATAAAGTAATTTTGATAAATTAAAGGCTGCTGAGCTTTGTCAGGAAAGGAGGCTTGAAGCTTGCAATGCCAGTGATTTCTCTTCCAGTAATCAAACAATTGATATCATAAGTGCCTTCATATGAAAATATGGGCTCCATATCACAAAATGCCTGAATTTCAAACAATAAAAGGTGCCAATTATATTTTGCGACAACAAAACCAAAAACCCATAGTTAGAATACAATGATTTTACTGAGAGGATGGTGAAATTATTATTGACATTAAAACAAATTCTTTTGGAACTAAACAAAATAAGTTCAGAAACTTGAGACGAAGGAATTCTCATACCTTTCCAACAAGAAAATCAGTTAAAATGCCATTGCCACCGAACAATTCCCTTCCAAGAGCAACTGTCTCTCGTGCCCTCAAGGTTATCCATGCCTGTTAAGAATAATCGAAATTCATTTATCAAATTAGGAGAAAACCAGCTCATAAGATTTTGGTTTATTAATCAATCTTATACTTGCCTTTCCCATGCTAGCATGACCAACAGTCATTTTACCAGATTCATGCAACTTGCAGAGGCGCCAACCAGTGAGGAACATTGCTTGTATATTACCGAGCATGCGGACTAGTTTTTCCTGTGTAAGTTGGAACGCTGCAAGCGGGACTCCGAATTGCTTTCTCTCCCTTACATACCTGGTTAATTAACTAACAACCTTAGTTTTGTCCATAAGGTGAAAGAACAGGAAAATTGCTATGTACCTGTTACATAAATCATAGACACCCATTGCTACACCAATAGACACCCAGGATACCATGATGCGAGCTAAAGATAATGCCTGTTTCATGAAAAGATCTTATTTTATAAATTTAGCTTGCTAATCTGAGAAAATCTTGTTGATAATTCAACATGGAAAAACAGAGCGCAATTTGCAAAAACAGTTTCTTGAGGTGAACATCTGGAGTATATAGTGCAAAAAAAAGAACACCTCCGCAAAGCCTTGAAATGAAGTGATACCAGGCAACTTATCATCGTCAGGGACGAAAACGTCATTAAACATAACATCTCCATTTTGAACAATCCTTAATGCCACCTTATTCTCTATTTTTGTCACGCTTAGGCCTCGTGCCCCTTTCTTAATGATAAATCTGAAACTCACAATCTCAAATTAGTGTAGACAAAATCAAGCGTAAGATAATGCTGGTCGGTTAGTTTTCGAATCTCGGGCAATAAATAAAGCAATCAATGGTAAAGAAATTAAATTAATGATCAAAGATGCTAAAGAAACATATTATACACGGAGTATACAAACACGATTACTTACCCATTGACTTGGTTTGTTTCAGCATTTCTTGCACTGATTACAAACATATCAGCAAATGTACAATTTGCTGTCCATCTTTTCTGGCCATTTATAATCCAACCTCCCTCGACCTGCTTGATCAAATATATGAGTTCTTATTTGAAAAAAGACTTTCAAAAACATGAAAAAAGAAGAAAATTTAG
Organism: x Bolboschoenoplectus mariqueter; assembly: GCA_037678475.1. Classification (NCBI taxonomy): domain Eukaryota; kingdom Viridiplantae; phylum Streptophyta; class Magnoliopsida; order Poales; family Cyperaceae; genus x Bolboschoenoplectus; species x Bolboschoenoplectus mariqueter. The sequence continues at coordinate 182,182 of CM075236.1, read as the reverse complement.
ACTGATGTAAAGTTTTTCTATATCCATTATCTTTAATTAATTTGTTACCTTTTTTGCCCTGGTTTGTAGAGAGCTTGCATCACTTCCATAGTTTGGCTCAGTCAAACCCTACCAGTTAAAATTAAAAATGACTAATTAGCCAGTACCCACAAAGAACAGAATAAGAAAACTCTAAAAATATTATATTAGTAAGATACTGACAATAGCAAATTGTATAATTTAGAACATACACAAGTAGCAACTGTATCCATTCGAGCCAAGGATGGTATATACTTCTGCTTTTGCTCCTCAGATCCACGCTGTGCTGCATTTGACAGAAAGAAAGAGATGATAAAATTTGCACACATTAATTTACCCCATCACACTGGTATGTGATTATCAGAAAAAAAAATGACATCACTATACAGTGATGCATATGGAACTTGAATTATATATATAATTTTGGACAAGTTTTTTACTGTATCTCTACAGTATATCGACAGTTTCTCTACAGTCTCATATCAGCTTTCGATTAAGAAATAAACACGCTATCACCATTCACAATTGATCATACGGTTCAGAAAAAGGCGGGGTCTATATAATACGATCATAAACTAGGTTTATGGGTGGCACCGTTATCAGTATTGCTAGCTAGAAAGATTTAATTTTGTTGTGATCTATTTCTTAGTCTATTGTGTCCTACTATGCACTTGGTTCATACTCCTCATAAATGTTTACTTTTAAATAATAAAAATATAATTTACTTTTAAAAATAATTATAAAATCATGCCCAGCGCCATATTTGTTTGCCCGTGCTACCCCACTCCTTAACTTCGCTCTTGCAGCTGAACTTTCTCATAAATGTTTCACAAAACTCATTACAAAATTTAATTTCATACTTTTTAGTTAAATTACTTTGAAATAATTCTACCAAATTATTAGTTTCCTTCATGTTAAAATTCTTCCATATAAATTAAGGAACTAATTTGATAAATCATACACAATTAATAAGCATTTCATATTTCCGTAGTTTCGATTACTTAAATTTTAACATCATTTGTATGTCTGAATAAGCCGAAGCAATGCGAGGCTCATCTCCAGTGGAATTTGGAATGCATGAAAGTAGTACCAATGGTAAGTGTAGCGAGACAAGAATGAACCAAAATAGACGAGCTGATGCTTGGGTCGACCCGTGCAATCTCCGCATAAGCAAGTGCACTTGCGGTGGTAGAAATCCTTTTACAACCATAACCCTATAAAAGAGCCAAGTTTTGTGAGAGCAATTTCGCGTTGTTAAATATACTAGGAACATTTGATCAATTGGCAACATACCTCAATTGGTCCTCCAGCAAAGCCCAAGGCACCAAATTTGGGAATAATATGGTAAGGATATTCTGCCTTCTCCCAGTACTACATAACAAAGTCTCAGAGTTATAATAAAATAGGTCAAAAACAATGATCTAGAACATCTCAAAACAGTCTGAGTTTCTTGTAACAATCCTCTATTACAAAGACACTGATGAAGGGGTCCCACACAATTCTGCTGTTCATGTGATTGCATGCAATTATGCATATGGATGGATGCATCAGTTATTTTGTTACAGAGTATGCTGGATTTTGTATCAGAGGATTTGGATTCCTCCTCAAAGTAGTGTTTGCTATGTTGTCGAATATTTATTTGCTTAAAATTGTAAATTCATTGACCGTGCAGCATATGTATGGATATGTATATTTACCTCGGCCATTATCGGAGCAACTTCGTCCACCACAATTTCACGTATGTTATGACGCAAGCCCTTTTCTTCAGGTGTTAATAAATCATCCAATTCATAGTAATCTGAGGCTGCACATCGAATAAAAAGCAAGATTTTAATCCCGACTAACAATTCAGGTCAAAATCGTCAAACTTGAATCACACAGTTGAATGTGGCATCATTTTTCCATGATATTAAATTGTAGTTGCTAAAGTGGCAAGAATTAAACTAAACTCCAGAAATAAACATATTAAAATCACACCTGGAGGAGGGAAGATAGATGCTGGTGTAGCCTGAGGAAATGCAACTGAGAGAGGTACAGGCCCTGCTGGAGATGCATTCTTTGAACCGGTGCTCATGTTGAAATATATCTTCTGTGACTGTAAGACAAATTAGTGACATATACCAGAATTCAGAAAAAACAAAAGAAAGATTATATAATGTTATATTCATATGATATGCATGCATGGATGAACTAGCTACAGCCAACTTGCATACGTACTCTTTAAATTAAACTGTTGTATTTCAATTACATGTAAGACATAACTCATAAGGTTGAATGAAGTTTTGCTGTATAATTGAAGTTCCATAGATATATCTCTAGTTGTAATGTAATAAAATATATTATTATTAGTTCTAATCTAACGATTCTTCTGGAATCGATGGCACAGCAAGACCACATCCTTCAAAAAATATATATATATATACATATATACACACATATTATTATACCTTACTTTAATTGTAGTAGTACCAGCAAGCTCCCGTCTTAATTAGAGATCTATAAATATATATGTGATGAATTTTTCCCAAGTTGTGTGCACGCAGAAAGCTCAAGAGGAAGAAGGCACTATATAGGATACTACAGCAAGAGAGATGGTGAGCTGACAATTTATGGACCAGATTCGGTGGAAACAAATTAATATTAAATTATGGAGGATTGATAACTCCATTCATTATTGGTGCTCTTTATTTACACCAGATTTATTTATATGTTAATAGAAAAAAATATTTATACTTTATATTAATATAATTAAAGATTTTGAAATATGTATTTTAAACTAGAAAAATTATTTTTATACCTCAAATTTTATAAACATTATCTGCGTTTCATTATAAAGTATAAATATCACCATTTTTAATTAAGGTCTTTTTCAAAATTTTTAATCCTAATAATATAAGATATAAATACTTTTAATATTAATTTTTTTTGAAAAAAATATAAACATAAGATATAAACACTTTTAACATTTATCACTCCTCTTTAAACTATTTAACATAATTGCTAACTTCAATTTTTATATGATCATAGAAAACAGAAAATAAATTTTTTATTTACTAGATATAAATATTTTTGATAACAAATGTAAATAATAATTTCATGAATATTTTCAGAATACATATAAGGAATATAAGGAATGCGAAATTTGAGATAAAAAAAATAACTTTTCTAAATTATATTATTAAAGATATGATAGAAGATTGAAGGTAATGGGAAGGTGTAATTAATGCTAATGGATCAAATTTGATATGATTACCGAAGAAGATGGTGTTGGCGTGCTTTATCTGTTCGCTTTTTTTTAATTATTATTTTGTTGAATTTAGTGGCCCGCACTCCGCAGGCACCATTTGAGAAGGTTCACACTCGAACAGCGTAACTAATTAATGCCATCAAAAAAGAAAACAGTAATAATAAATGTTTCCATGGTTGCATATCTATATTTGTATCTGTATCGATATCGACAGAACTAAACATTAATAGGGATACTCTCGTCTTCCTTCTCTGCATTTATTTTTCTCTCTCTCTTTTTGGACCAATCGGTTATCAAGTAAAATGTCAACTCCGCTCTTTTCCTACTTGAAATAATATATATATATATATGAACCAAATGAACTTAAATCTGATATCCTAGCTATAAGTCAAACTCAATTGGCCGACACAACCAAATTAATCGGATTTCATGAGCTATGAGAATTAAATACTATTATTGGAGATGACTTTTCTATCCTTAAAAAATCAACGGCTATTATTTAGAACGTGTAGTAAAATCGGATGTATGCTTACAAATAACACATGCATTATTACATGTCATCCAAGATGTAATATATGGTCCTATTCACTACCTCCAAAAATCTAAATATCTTGCGTGTAATTTTTTTGTCCATTCAAATTTACACTTTTTTTATAGTTGAAATGAACATTTCTTTCAGCTTGAACACACTTTTGCACCGATACTATCAAAGATAGGATACGAGTGTTATGCATAAGTAATATATCAAAAACACCAGCTAGTGCTTTATATATTTTAAATATTTATTTTGAACGTATATGAACGAATAATAAATTTGATGATGGGACGTCTCTTGACTAAAAACCTGCTTCTGATTATAAAAAAAAAAGGAAAAAATGAAAGAGTAATTAAATTTATTATCCTTCAATTTGAGAAGGAATAAAGTTTAAAAAAAAAATACACTGAGAGATTCTTTTCGTTCACCTCCTACAATTTTAATTCAAAAAGAAAATGGGTGTTTTATTTATTTCTTTATTTCTTTCTTTTACATCTTTTCACTCATTTCAACTTCTTAATTTGAGAGCAAGTCCTATGCCGAGACTGTAAGTGGACCCTTCCTCTCTCTCTCATGGGTTCAAAAATATATATTTAAACATCGCCGAGGAGAAAAATCATTTTCCCACTAAAAGTAGGACTATTCAGAAGCATTAATTCCGTATTCCATCCTTCTCTCTTTTTTTTTTTTGTCTTATTTATTTTTTTTTTCGGTTTTGTGGTTCTGGTTCATGTATGTATGCAGTATGCACTTTCTCACAATGGTAGGCCCGTGGGCCAGTGGGCCAGTGGGCCATCCAACTCTTTCCAGTAAGAAACTTGCTGTGATATTTTGAACATCTTGTTTCTTTGTATTTTCTAGTATATTAAAGCATTCTTTTTTGTTTCTACTCAAAATTTTCCCTTCTTTTCATAATTTTCATTATGAGTTTTCAAAATAAAAAATGCCGTTCATGTAGTTGGGATTCCGTATTTTTATCTTTATAACACTAATAAATATATTCATATTTTTAACTATTATGAGATATGTCATTCATATGATTTATTTTATCCGTATGTTATGTCTATAAATTATGATCGAGATTGATTTGAAGCACATCTATACTTTTTGTAAGGATGAGTTAATGTGTTTAACATGTTATTTCAAACTTATTTGTTTGAAAATTAATGGACAGAGAATTATCATGAAACAAAAGGAACATATCCATATATTTTTCACACTTCTTTTCTTTTTAACAGCCCTGATTACTTATTATATTAATTAAGATAAAATTAAATTTTGTGCAAAAAATCAAAAGAAAAATAATTAATCAGAGGCGGCTGAGCTGTGGTTTGAAGCTGGAAAGGCCTGTGATTTCTCTTCCAGTAATCAAACAATTGATCTCATAAGTGCCTTCATACGTGAATATAGGCTCCATGTCACAAAAAGCCTGAATTTCAAACAAGAAATTAAAAGCACCCAGTTATACTTTCAAAAATGAAACTAAAGCTAATTTATGGTTAGGAAACATTGATATTTCCGAGAGGATGAAGACATCAATATTGAAACTAAAATTAAGTTCAACGCTTGAGACCTATAGGAGCTTTAATTAATACCTTTCCAACAAGAAAATCAGTTAAAATGCCATTGCCGCCGAGCAATTCTCTTCCAAGAGCAACCGTCTCTCGCGCCTTCAAAGTTATCCATGCCTGTTAATTAAGCATATTAAAAGTTCATTAATCAAACTAATAGAAAACCAATCCATAAGGTTTTAATTGGGTTTAATAATCAATTGTATATATATAATACTTGCCTTTCCCATGCTAGCATGGCCAATAGTCATTTTACCAGATTCATGCAACTTGCAAAGACGCCAACCGGTGAGAAACATTGCTTGTATATTACCGAGCATGCGCACCATTTTTTCTTGTGTAAGTTGGAATGATGCAATTGGGACTCCAAATTGCTTCCTCTCCTTCACATACCTGTTTAATTCACCTACAGACTTAGATTTATCTATAAGGCAAAAAAAAAAAAAATTTAAGGGAATCACTAGTTAGTACCTATTGCATACATCATAGACACCCATTGCAATACCAATAGATAACCAGGAGACCATGATGCGACCCATAGATAATGCCTGTTTCATGAAAACATCTCATGTTATAACAATGCTTTGTTAGTCCGAGAAATGTTTGATGATGCATTTTTTAACATAGTAAAAACAAATGAATCATAATTTGTAAAAAAACATGTATATATATATATATATATTGCTTGAACATAATTTGCAAAATTTCAGAGAATGTACACATCAGTATACTGTGCAAAACTTGAATACCTCTACAAAGTCTTGAAATGAAGTGATACCAGGTAACTTGTCTTCAACAGGGACAAAAACTTCATTGAAAATAATATCTCCATTTTGAACAATCCTTAATGCCACCTTGTTTTCTATCTTTGTTACACTTAGACCTGGAGCCCCTTTCTTAACAATAAATCTGAGATTAAAAAAATCTCACATATATCAGTGTAAAGAAACCCAACTGTAATATCAGATATGATGCCAGATGGTGAAGTTCAATATTGAAAAATACATAAGGTAATTGATTACTGATAAAATAATTGCATCTGGTAAAAGATATAAAACGGCCTATTGTAAACGGAGTACGCGAAATTGATTACTTACCCATGAACTTGGTTCTTTTCAGTATCTCTTGCACCGACAACAAATATATCAGCAAATGTACAATTTGCAGCCCATCTTTTCTGGCCACTAAGAATCCAACCTCCTTCAACCTGTTTGATCCAAATTATTATTTTTTTTTATTTGAAAAGTATACTTCTGAGAACATGTAAAAAAATATAAACTAGGTTCATATCCATTATTGATAATTAATTTGTTACCTTTGTTGCCCTAGTTTGTAGAGAGCTCAAATCACTTCCATAGTTTGGCTCAGTCATACCCTACCAATTAAAAATGCTTACCTAGTCAGAAACTCACAAAGAAATGAGGAACTTGAAAAATAAGAAAAATTGTCATATGCTAGTAATATTTACTGATACAATTGAAAACATACATAAGTAGCAATTTTCTCCATTCGAGCTAATGATGGTAGGTACTTGTGCTTTTGTTCCTCGGATCCATGCTGAGCTGCACTTATAAGAAAATTAATTTTGTAAATTTTAATCTCCCATTAAATTAGTATGTGATTATCAGAAAAAGCAAATGGCACCAGTATGTGGTGATGAATACGGAATCTTAAATGCAAAAAAGTAGTACCAATGGTAAATGTAGCTAAAGAAGAATGGACCAAAATAGAAGAACCGATGCTCGGGTCGACTCGTGCAATTTCCGCATAACCAAGGGCACTTGCAGTGGTAGAAATTCTTTTACAGCCATAACCCTAGAAAAATACCAAGTCTTACAAGAGCAACATTGTGGCAAACGTACAAGTTACTAGGATTATTTTTGCAACTGGCAAACACACCTCAATTTGTCCTCCAGCAAAGCTCAATGCACCAAATTTGGAAACAATATGGAAAGGATACTCTGCCTTCTCCCAGTACTAAAAATAAAACAAAAAGGTTTCTGAGCTATAAGCAAATTGGTCAAGAAAAATGATCTCGAGCAAGCCTCTCAAACTGAGTCTGAGTTTCCTGTTACAAACTATGGTACAAACCTCTATTACAAAGACAATGACAAGCAGACCCTGTGCAGCTTTATTATCAATTTACCCACAATAAATTATGTACAAATCCATGTCCTGATTTGTAGCAGAGACTGTGCTGGGTATTTGTAATAGAGGATTTGGATTTTTTAGAATATTGTCTTTGGTATTGTGTTGAATATTTGTTTGCTTTTTTTTTTTTTGAAGTTGGTCGGCAGTTGCAGGCCAAGCAATTCCATTAAAAAAAATGTTAAAGGATTTATTTATAAGAGAATATTTGTTCGCTTATAATTGTAAATTAATTAATCCCTGCAAATTTTATGCAGATATGTAGATTTTTACCTCGGCCATTATAGGAGCAACTTCTTCTACCATAATTTCACGAACCTTATTGCGTGTGTTCTTTTCTTCAGGTGTTAATAAATCATCCAGTTCATAGTAGTCTGATGCTGCATGCATGTCAAGTAAAGTGCAAGCTTTTTATATCAGCTAAGGATTTGTGCTATATATAGTCAAAATTAAATTAAAGACTTGCTTGTAGCATAATTTTTTGTTCTTATTTTTCTCGTAAGATTGAATTATAACCTTCACACAACAAATTAAACATACTAAAATTAAATCACACCTGGAGGAGGGAAGACAGATGCTGGTGTGGCTTGAGGAAATGCAACTGAGAGAGGTACAGGTACTGCTGGAGATGCATTTTTCGAACTGGTGCTCATGTTGAAATTATCTTTTCACGTTTCCACACAAGAAAAAACTAAAGCAGTGAAGGAGATGAGGTATGTATGGAATGAGAGGATATTGAGATGACAATTTATAGACAAGATTTGGTCGAAATTAATTGTTAATATATGATATAATCAATGCTATGATGATAAGATAGAAGCTTGAAAGTATATTTTAGAGAAAGGGAGAGAGATTACATGAAGTGTTGTTGCATGCATCCATTTTTCAAATGGGTGCAAGAGCGAACCGTTTAAGATTGACTTTCAAAAGAGCAGAGTTGAAATTCTACTCGGCAACAGGTTGGCTGAGTCAACATTACAACAAGGTCAAAAAAGAGAAGGCTATATGATTTCTTTTAAAAAGTTCTATCAAAATAAAAACTCGTTTGTTCCTGAAAGAGAGGAGGGGTGCGCTCTTGTGATGTTTTTTTTTTTTGTTTTCTGTCTCACCATTGTATATATTATCTTGTAAATTTTCTTTAACTTTCAATAAAATCACAAAAACGGACCAAGTCTGTTTCTCCAAAGAAAAAAAGATGAGGGGAAAAAAGGAAAATTTTGAAGTTATTGCAGAGGCCTCATGCCCTCATATCTAAATATTTCTTATTCATTTTTTTGTCTATTTTCACTGCAGGAAAACAGTATTCTATGATCGCCACTTAAAAGATGTAAACGGATTGGATTCGGAATGAATACCGTTAAAATTATATTTATATATGTATCTTATGAAGTGGATATGAATATCAAATTTTAAAATCAAATTCGCTTTAAACGGATAAGATTGAATATGAAGCATATATTCAACAAATACGGATTCGGTTATAGATATAAAATGAAAATTAATAATTATCACTAATAAAAATACAAACATAATATAAATAAGCATTTAGAACAATAAAATAATATTTTTAAGTAAACAAAAATGTATGTCTTTGTTTTTGTTAATTATTGTTCATGATAAGTAACACTATACTTCAATGAAATGAAAAAGAAAAAACTGAAAATTAAGATATTTTAAAAAAGTAAAAATTTGACAATCTGATACTTTTTTTAAAATAAAAACTTGTAGCATTGTTTTTATTTTATATTTGGATAATCTAGATATCCACGTTATTTGACAATTCAAAATCCAATATATATCCGTATCTACATAATTTTTACGAATACAGATAAAAATAGCATATTTACATATAATATCCGGATAGGGACACAAATAATTTACACCCCTATCACCACTATTAGTTTCCGTTAATTACGATGACTTTTGAAGGTCGTCTCCAATAATAAGTTCATAGTGTTGACTTTTTAAGTCGTCATTATAAAAAATAAAGAAAAATTTATATATATATACCCACCAAAAATTCTTATATTAGATATTTACCCATCAAAGTTTCAAACTTTGATATTTACCCATTCAAATTTCGGATCTTTATTAATATTCTCATTTTTTATTTAATTGGTTTAGATACATATTAATATTTATAAAAATAATAAAATGATAGTTTTGCCCTTACTTTTAAATGATAGTAAAATAAGAAAAAAAATATTATTTCTTACCTTGTACCAATATGATAATCTTTGCAATAACTGGATTAAAAAGCATGAGCTGACACTAACAATTTCTGTTTGTAATTTCAATTTATTAAGTATTTGTTAATCTACATTGTTGGCATCTGACAATTCATTTTTATTACCATTTGAAGGTAAGGGTAGAATTGTCATTTTATTTTTTCATTAATATTCATCTATATTTTCAATTGATTAAACTAAAAAAATGGGTATATTACTAAAGATCTTAGATTTGAATGGGAAAATAATCAGATTTTAATTTTTTGGTAGGTAAACATCTCATTCACGAAGTTTTCATGGATATATGTATATATATTTCTCAAATATAAAATAGGCGGCGACTAATCCACCTGATTGCAACATTTTAAGCAACTAATCAATCATAAAACAATGTGTTTTTTTCATACGCAATAACAATCGCTAAGATAAGAGATCGCCGCCTCACCATCCTACAAAAAATAAATTAGTACTATAATATATATAACTCTATAATATTAATGACGCGAGCATGATACTAGTGCGTTCTTTCCGATTTCTGGGTTTCTCCACATTAAAAAACATAGATTATCGTCCCCGGTGTTTGATAAATTTATTTCACATTGTTTAAAATAAGTATTATGTTCATCTATAAATATTTAAGAGCATATGAACTTAATGTGTATATTTTATTTTTCTATATGGTTTTAAAAAAATAAGTTTATATAACATTCATAATTAACACAATAAAATTGTGTGAATTTACGATACATAAAATAAAAAATAGAGTTTTGTTTACATTTGACAAGTGCAAAAATTTTAGAAGCGATCTTTTATTCAATATGGGACTTCCCACAACTACAAGCATTCGTTTATTTCACATCGGATTTTTGGCAGCTAAAAGCATTCATTTATTATGAAGGATGATTTTGATCGTCGAGAAATTTCATTCCATTCACGATTAACCCAATTTGGAAAAAAAAGTAAACTCTGAAAATTTGAAAAACGAGTGATGTATGATTTTTCAAAGAAAAAGAAGAGAGAATATTGCAACCACACAATATAACAACCGCACAAATGTTATTTCACATTTTCAGAAAAACTCTGTACATTTTCAGAAAGATAGTTAGATTAGACCCCCTCTGCAGCCCAGATTTTATTTCACATCCCAAATTTGTCATATTGCAACCACACAAAAATTTGCAAGATTAAAAAAAATGTAGATATAGTTGTTATTTCATAAAGTCAACATTTGCTAATGACATGACCCTAAGATGATATAAGCTGATAATGCTGGCTAATTAGTTGTCCAATCATTAAGTTAAGATATGAATAATTAATTGTGCCATCAGATCTTATTGTCCATTCATTAAGTTAGGATATGAATAATTAATGCTGGCTAATTAGTTGTCCAATCAATTTCAATTATACCAAATATTTATTTCTTTCGATTTGATAAATTCCAAGATCAATGAGATTTTGTTTTTTAAATCTAGATCATGAAGGAATTATTCTTCTACAATTAAAAAGCGGACTTAATACCGAATGATTGCACGGCCTTTATGTTACTGAATTACAGATTGCTAATTTCTACAAGAAATAACATTTTTCTTTTTAACATTTGAGGCCATCAAACCATAATTGAGGTTTCAATTCCTATTTTCTTTCAACTACAAAAGGGCCTTAATTACACTTCCATTATTCCAATACAAGCCCAAAATTCAGTGGGTTCAATAATAGACCTAGGAAAGACTAACAATAGGTTGGGTGCATGCTTCTGATATCATTTTCGTTTTGGCGAATGCTTAAAATTGGATCAGGCAGAAAGGAAACCAATTTGAATTAACATAAAAAATTTCCCATAGTAAAACATATTTTATTTTATAAGTCTCTAATTGAGTAATCCGGAAAACAATTTTCATGAAATCAAAAAAAGAATTAAGAAAAATCAGATTTAGCCTCAGAATTGCAGAATTGACAGCATGGTAATATATACCAATCAGTCCCGAAAGATGGTATGTTTTAGAAGTTTTCCTCATAGGCATTTCATAAAAATATACAAGATACTCGGTCGAGAAATAAAACACGATCTATCTAACGCAACAAAAAAATTAAAAAGAAATAGAGTTTATTTATTTAAATAAAAATTGAATGATAGCCTCAGAGATCTTGGTGGAATAGGATCATCAAGTGGGCTTAAACCCATCAAGAGTAGCAAATATTTTTCTTACATCAGAGGCAAACAAAAAACTTAAAACATAATCAATCTAAAAATCTATGTAAGAAGAGCGATCTCACCAGAAAACAAAAATAAAAGAGTATCATGGTTTGGTTTGCGTCAGAAGTAGCTGGTTGGAATATCATTTTTCATAGAAATCATTGGGAATCCGAATGATTTTTTTCCTCATCCAACAAAACCATGCATTTATCCCACATAACTCAGAGAAATTTGAAGAGAAAACTTGATAAGAAACAAAAAAACGATGACAATCAACGATGCCGATCGGTGGCGAATCGACCATGCACAGAGAGGGAAGGAGAGAGGAGGAATACGGGTACTTGATGCGATTGAAAGCGGCGGAGCTGGTATTTATAAACTCAGTTAGAAACCCTAACTTGTAACTTGTACCTGGGTTGGGTTAGGTTAAAAGAGGGGAGGATATGGAGGCCCAATCATATCAAACCCCAATTACAGATGTCGCTTTAACGGGTCAAGCCCAAACCAGAATAGTGATGCTCTCGCTGGGCTGCTTCCCATTTGAGATCTGCAATTGTTGCATCTATTTATCAGTGGACTATACATATATACAATGTACATTCCTCTTCTATTTTCTTACATGTTTTCTTTGAACTTTTAACTAGCAAGGAGCAACATCCATCTAGTAGGACCCAATTTCTTAAACGCTTGTAAGAAATGCAGACTTAGTATCCGCATCATCGATCAATTATTTGCTAAGAATTCAGAAAAACAAAATTATATAATAATTCTGCTCGGTTGATTCTGATTCAGTCCCAGGTGCATCCTATCCTGTCCGCTGACCAGCAAAATCTCTAGTCTGGTTAGGCAGGGTAGGTTCAGACCCCTATTTCACTATAAAGTCTATAACTATGCCAATTACTATACCAGTACATAGCATGTGGTACAGGATCCATTGTTGGTTCATCCCTTGGTGGTACTAGTTCATATGCAACAATCAGCGTTTAGATCTTATGTAAACCAGCTTCAGTACAGTTAAAAGAGAAAACATTATAAACCCACAATACGAGGAACATATGCTTCCTCAATAAGATTACAAATTGAAATTCACAGAACTAATATAATCATACTAGATAGAATGAACTCATAAAATTTTTGAAGCATGCTGAACTTCAGATTTATTTCCAAATCATATCAATTGCTTGTACCAGATTTAACATGTTTAACATATCTAAGCTCCTTCTAAATATCAGGACAACAGTCAAAATAAAAAATGGAAAAGAGAAACAAAACAAATCAAGCATGTCCACCCTAAGTTCACCCAATTAACAACCCAGTACCACATAATCCTCTAAAACCCTAATAAGACCAAATACTATCCACAATACTAACATCTCATTGCCTCTCAATCTGAATTGTAACATGGCTAATATTAAAATCCCTTCTAATGTACCCAACCACCTGATCCAATATTCTGTCAGCATCTGCATCTGATGCAATAGTGACATGGCATGCCAGGAGCACCTTTCCCACAGTGATAGCCCATATGTGCAGCTCATGTATTGCAACCACTCCATCGATGGCACACAGCCCCTTCTCCAGTTGGGTCGCATCAATCTCTCTCGGTGTGCTCTCCATTAACACCTCCAGTATGTTCCTCAACATATTAATCGTGGTTAACAGCACTATGACAGAGAAGATCAGTGTGCAAATCAGGTCAATTATCTTCCATTCTGGCTTATACCATATGATAGCCCCACCTACCATGACTCCTATACTTTGTATTGAGTCGCCTAGTACATGCAAATACGCACTGTGCACATTAATGTTCCTCTTCGATTTCTTATTTCCCTTATTGATCAGGGGCTCCTTCACATCTTTGTCATGATGATGGTTGTGGTGAATAGTTGTGGTCATGGAATGGTCATGATCATGCTCGTGGACATGCCCATGATCCTCATGCTCATGCTCGTGAGAGTGTCCATGCTCGTGCTCGTGCTTGTGCCCATGCCCATGCCTGTGTTCATGACTACGATCGTGCCCGTGCCCATGACCATGACCGTGCCCGTGCCCGTGGTCATGCCCAAGCAGCAAGGCCATGACAATATTAACAACCAATCCAAATGCCGACACGGCAAACATCAAAAACCCCTTAACCTCCCCAGTATCATGAATTAACCGTGCAATCGCCTCATAAACCAGAATCCCTGCCAACAACCAAATCATTTGTATCGACACCAATGCCCCCAAAATCTCAATCCTGAAAAATCCATATGACTGCCTAGGGGTCGCCTCCCAGCCTGCAGCCCAAAGAGAGAACAGAGAGATCATGAAAGCAGCGACATCAGAGAGAAGATGGGCCGCGTCGGTCAGGATTGCAAGACTGTTTGCCTTGATGCCACCAATGACCTCGACAGTCATGAACACAATGCAGAGGACGATGGCGATGAAAAGCTTGCGCATTGAAGAAGAGCGCTCATGAGAGTCCTTGGTGTAGGAAAGGTCACATGTGCCACCTCTGCATGCTTTGTTGTTGCCAGTTGGGCTGGGGTTGCTGACCGATGGTATGGTTGGGGGGTCGGTATCTCGGTCGATGTTGATGTTCACCTCTATGACTTGGGAAGGTGATGCAGGTGATGCAGGTGGCGGAGAATATTGTCGATCCATCTGGAAAGAAACACGGAGATTACTGAAAAAGATATCAAGAACTAATAGTCATGAAAATAGAAATAAATGGCACCTGTAACATTAAAATCATATATCAAGAATTAATATGTAAGAAAATTAAAAATAGAACAAGTACTCTCTTTCAGATTAGAATTATCCAGAAGGCACGGAATAAACCATTAGACCTGCATACTGAAGCATTAAAGAAGTTTTCTAATGACAATGATATAGGGGTTGGGTTTGATGTGTATTATTAGGCATGCATTTTGACAACATATTTAAGAATACCACAATAGGTTTTAAAGAAACTTCAGTGCTCCTGTAAAGAAAGATGGTCTCTAGCACTTCAACTGGCTTCTGAAATAAATAATGGCGTTTCCAATTGCAATTGGGGGATGACTGTGTGATTTTTGTTTCTATATTCTTGAAGAAGCTCGTACAACCACATCCAGACAAGGGAGTTAACATCGTGAATTGGTACCACTTTAGATTCTAGAGTGGTGTCAGAAAAAAATGGCCATGACATGGACTACTAATATAAAGCAGACAGGACCATCACATTAAAAAAGACACGAACCACAAATGCAGAACAAAAAGGCACCAAGGAAAGGACCCAACCAGTAGGCATCAAAAGGAACTTTATTTACATGAACAATACCCAATCTGCCAAGCATTAGTGCTGGTCATTCTATAATTGTACATCCTTATCGTACCAAATACCATTTGGAATCAATCACTGTCTCTGTTCAATTATTCATACTTTTATCTCCATAAGAGAAGAAAATGTGTAAAGCAGGTATCCTTTGTCTGTATGGTTATGGAATCTTCTGGTTTGAACTGATAAAGAGTACAAAGATTTGGGAAGAGTCTGACTAACTACAAGTATCCTAACAGATTCAAAGCAAAAAGGAAACAATGGGGGCTTAAATAGCAATATAGCATCATTCCTGGACCCTGGTTACAGTTGTATCAACAGCCACCTAATTTTAGCCTGGAATGGAGAAACCTCCATTAATTCCGGCTTACCTTTTTTAACCTACGAGTAAAATTAGTAAATAATCCATGGTCAGTTCCCCCAAACGGTTGGAGAAAAACAACGATCAACAAGAAAATCCCCCTCTTGAGTTTGAATTTCCATAATTGTTAATAGAAGCACACCATATTGAACCAATTATTTCATTGTAAAACTCCTTGAAGCACAGAAGTATTGAGAAACAACGAGCAATCTCATCGTTTAATTTTATTTTATTTTGCTACCTCGCCAACAATTGCAAGGAGAATGGAAAAAAAAAATCATAAGATTTACTATCTGACAGACCGATAAACATCAACAGGCAAATAGAATCACCTAGCTGATTTTCTTACCACAAGGTACTAGATTTAGATTTTAGCGAGAAAAGGTACCGCGAAATATCATGAAAGAAACGAGAGGCACAAATTAAACATCATCCCTAATCAGAGAAAATGTCTACCTAGACAGGAAATAAAAATCTCACTGCGTGCAAATGGAAGAAGACACTCCAATATAAGCAAAAGCAAGGAAGTCGCGACAAAATAATCCATGACAGAACAGAACTTGAACTATGAGCAGGAAAATAAGTATAGAGTAACTAAAGAAGGAGACTGAAACACACGAACCTGGCACGGAGAAATGTCCAATTTCAGAGATAGAGAAAGGGAGGGGGAAGACTGGAGTTCGGAGTTGAATCAATGGAGATTGGAGAAGGTCGAACCTCGTCGCGAAAAAGCGCGGTGTGAGGAGGGGGGGGGGGGGGGAGGAGAGAAATAGGAAAGAGAGGGAGGCATAGAAAAATCCAAACTATCTGTATGTGATCGTATGCTTTAGCATCTTAATATACAATTTCGTAGCGGGCAAATATCAATTAATAGACATGTACAATTTTTGCCATCCAAATCCGCCACACGTTTAGAACAATTATTTGGCCCCATAGGATTAGTACGGAGGCTCAGGAAATAGGAAAGGCTTGGGAGTCGGTAATTTCTGTGCATCAGAATATTGACACGTGGGACCGACACAGACATCTCCCCGTGAGTATGGGGTGATGAATTCCGTTTTTTATGCGGAAAGTCTTTGTGACCCCACTCGTCAGGAGCAAAATGACACACAGGACCCAGCTCCGAGTTGGACAGAAAAAGATACGAACCACTAAGTTTAAATTATCTATATAAATTATTATATATATAAAGGTTAAAATGGCACGCCATAATTATGATTTTATGACAAAAATGGGAGTCAATATTTAATAGAATTACTATGTATATTTGTCATTGCAAACCGCTATCCCAAAATTATTCTCTTCTATAAACTTGAAAAATAGAATGATGAAAACTCATAAATATTAAATTAGAATTTGGACAAATTGATTGTAGGATACTAACTTGTAGAATTTTCTGATTCTACAAATCAATATCACGACTTATGGAAGATGATAATTTTGTAGAATTATTATCTTTTATTTTTTCCGTTTTCGGTAGTCAGTCAAATTGATATTGTTAGTTATTATCCTGAATCGAATCCTGGATGATAGGAACGACTAGGTGTGATAGACTGATAGTCAACTTCTCCTCATTCCTATTTTTGTGCGACCGAATGGATAAATGATGAAACTAACAATTGAGACAGTGACTGGATGATACATGATACATGATATATGGGATCCATGTCCTTTAATTAAATTAAATTAAATTGCGCCTGGGGAAGATGAGAGCAGAGAATTTGGTTGTCCTTTAATTTAGATCCCTGTATCCTTTAAATTTTTATACAATATATGTTAGAACATTACCCGTGATTCTATAGTGAACTCTTAATTAACATAAAATTATATTGATCCATTCTGTCGGTCTTCTGGAGAGACACAACCCCGTTGATCACCGGATTCCTTAAGCCTTCACGGTGATCCTTCTCTTCTCCGATGGAGAGACGAAGAGAATCGGCCCGGCGGTTTTCTTCTTTTTTCAGAAAACCCGAATTTGTTTAGAAAGAGGATTTATGTTGGTTACTGTCTTATGACGGTCATAGAAAAAGGACGGTTTTTTATCCCTTTATAATGGGTGTCAATAAACGAAAGGTTGGCAAATCACTGGTTATGCCTTAGCGGATCCATACCAGATCCAATTTCTCTCTTAACGGGTTTACTTTCAAAATCAGAAAACTGCCTATTAGTTGTATTCTCCAGGGATCAATAACATAATTGTATTATTACTAAACTTTATATAATTTAGACCATCACTAAATCATAAAGTTATTAATACGTATTCTACACATTAAGGGCCCCACTTCTCATGACACATATTGAAACCCGATAAATAATACTTAATTTGATCACTTCATAATGAGTCTAATTAGATATTTGACAGTCTATTATTCAATATATATTTATATTACATATAAGCCCGTATAATGTTGTAATTAATAGAAATTAATTCCAACAATCTCCCACTTGGGCTATATGTATATCCAAATAATATATATATTGATAAAACTGAATTGAGTACTCTAACTGTGCTGTCATAGCCTTTTGTGTCATCCACCAATTCCGTCCATCAATTATATTCACAAGGACTTAAGTAGTATTCGTTTCATAATGCGAAACCAAACCAACATAAATCACTGTGTAAATATAACTGAATGACATGAATCATGAAGGGGATGTGTAGTTTGAAAATTACATGTAATGTGATCCACATGCCTATCTTCAATTTGGTCACCTTAAAATAATTTTGAGATCAATCACAAATTCAGAATGCAAACTGAAAAACTGAATATCTGAAAACTTTATAACTGAAAACTGCATAATACATACAAAAGTATATCATATAAAACATCAAGCACAAGTACAACAATCTCCCACTAAACCTGTAAATCCTCTGCTACACAGATACCCATATGAGCGACATGCTCATGAAACTGCTTGAGCACTAAACCTTTAGTCAGTGGATCTGCAACCATGGAAGCTGTTCCAATATGCTCGATATTGATTAGTCCATTCTGAACTCTTTCCTTCACAGCAAGAAACTTTATATCGATGTGCTTTGACTTCGATGAGCTCCTATTGTTGTTTGAATACAGTACTATAGAATTATTGTCACAATACAATTTTAGTGGTAACTTGATAGTATCCACTATGCGCAGCCCCGTGATAAAATTTCGCAGCCATATTCCATGATTTGATGCCTCAAAACATGCAATGAACTCTGCTGCAATGGTGGATGGGGCAATAAGCGTCTGCTTTGCACTTCTCCAAAAGATAGCCCCATCGGCTAACATGAAAATGTAACCGGATGTAGACGTCATGCTATCTTGACAGCCCGCAAAATCGGAATCAGTATACCCAATGATCTCAAATTTATCTGATCTCCGATAGGTGAGCATATGATTCTTCGTTCTTTGTAAGTACCGTAGTACCCTTTTGGCTGCTCTCCAGTGATCCAGTCCAGGATTACTCAAATATTGGCCCAGCATTCCCATAATGTACGCAATATCCGGACGCGTGCAGACCTGAGCATACATCAAACTTCCAACTGCTGAAGCATATGGAATTTTCTGCATTTCTGACCTTTCAAGTTCTGTCTCAGGACATTGTTTGAGACTAAATTTGTCTCCTTTTGCAACCGGGGTATTACCTGGTTTACAATGTTCCATGCCATATCGCTTGAGAATTTTGTCGATATATGCTTGTTGTGAAAGGCCCAAAATACCCTCAGTGCGATCTCTATGTATTTTTAGACCTAACACATATGATGCTTCTCCAAGATCTTTCATTTCAAAATTTTTGAAAAGAAATTTTTTAGTATCACGCAACATATTTATATCGTTCGTGGCAAGCAATATATCATCAACATACAAAACCAGGAACATGAATTTACTCCCACTGAACTTGTGATATATTCATCCACCAAATTAGCCTCAAAACCAAATGAGACAATCACTTGATGAAATCCAAAATACCACTGTCGAAACGCTTGTTTGAGCCCATAGATGAATTTCTTTAATTTGCAAACCGTCTGCTTTAGGTCATCCGACTCAAAATACGGCGGCTGCACCATGTAGATTGTTTCATCAATGATAACATTGAGAAACGTTGTCTTTACATCCATCTAACGTAACTCAAGATCATAATGTGCCACTAAAGCCATAATAACTCTAAAAGAATCTTTCATCGATACAGGCGAGAAAGTTTCCGTAAAGTCAATGCCTTCCTTTTGTGTAAAGCCCTTAGCAACAAGTCGTGCTTTGTATCTTTCAACATTACCTTTGAAATCCCGTTTGGTTTTAAATATCCATTTGCAACCAATAGGTTTCACACCTTCAGGTAATGAGACGATATCCCAGACTTTGTTGTCATGCATCGACTTAATTTTATCATTCATGGCTTCGATCCACTTCTGTGAATTTGCACTTTCCAAAGCTTGACGGAGGTTGACAGAATCATCTTCCATCATGCCAATGTCAAATTCATTTTCTTGAAGATATACAACATAATCATTAGATATTACACTTCTTCTCTCTCTTGTGGATCGTCTTAAAGGCACTTGTTCTTGAAGTTCTTGAGGTTGTATAGGTTCCTCTTCAACATCAACATTGTTTTGTACCTGATTCTCTTCCATTTCTGGAGGTTCATTCACAGTAGGTTCATTCACTGTAGGATCCCGAACCAATGAGTCTCCAGATATTCATATTACAATTGGTACCGATGTTGGCGCCCCTTATATAGGAGAATCATGTCTTTCTTCAAAGACAATTTGATTTGCATTTCCCCCTTGAACCATAACATTCTCAAAGAACGTAACTGTATTTGTCTCGAAAATTGTTCTATTAGTGGGATCATAGAATTTATACCCCCGGGACCTATCCGCATAACTGACAAAATAGCAGCTAACTGTCCTTTCGTCCAGCTTTTTCCCTTGTGGCCTGTAAGGCCGAGCTTCAGCCGGACAACCCCAGATTCTAAAATGTTGGAGACTCGGCTTCCGCCCAGTCCACAACTCATATGGAGTCTTGTTTGCTGCCTTAGTCGGTACCCGATTCAGAATGTATGATGCTGTCTTGAGCGCTTCTCTCCAGAGGTTCAATGGAAGCGAGGTATGAGAAATCATACTCCGCACCATCTCCATTAACTTTCGATTGCGCCTTTCAGCCACACCGTTCATTGCGGGCGAACCCAGCATTGTATACTGTGGCACAATTCCACTTTCCTTTAGAAATTTAGCAAAAGGCCTTGGACGTTGTTCTCCTGAGCCGTCATATCGACCGTAATATTCACCACCACGATCCGATCTGACGCTTTTAATCCTTTTGTTGAGTTGTAACTCAACTTCAGTCTTAAAGGATTTAAATGTGTCCAAAGCTTGAGCCTTTTCTTTAATTAAAAATATATAGCCATATCTAGAATAATCGTCAATGAAATTGATAAAATATACATGTTCATTCCTAGTAGCTGTATCTAGAATAATCGTCAATGCAAGTCACCTTTAATTACGAAATTTAATTAATTCAACGAGGCATCTTAGGCCGCATTTACACACATCATTCATGCATTCATTACAATTTTTTACACAATGCAACGGGGTCATACTATCTCATATCCCCCACTGCAAAACAGAGTTAGGCATGCAACACAAAATAGGCTTCCTAACCGCCACAGACTTAATTTGTGGAGTTACAGATCAACAATTCTGGTCGGAAATAACCGCAGCGGAATACAGATCAGAAATTTGTACTTTTGATTTGATCCAGAAATTTTCATAACTGAACATAAACAGTTCAGAAACTAGTTTATTGGCCAATTAATTTCTTAAATTTAACATAGTTTCAAACTTGATTGACAATTTTGAAACGCAGAGATTAAAACTTAACTGAATAATAATTAGAGAATTAATTCCCAAATTGAATAACCAATTAATTGTCAATTTTGAGTTTCAGAATCAATTTTCAAAATTATATTTTGATTTCTGAAACTAAAATTCTAACCATCAGATGTACTGATTTCCGAACTATTTGAAAAATCAGATTTGGTTAAATAATTTGATTTAAACCAACAAATCAAAATTAACTAAACAGATCTTCAAAAGCACAAATATCTTTTCAATTTCCGAACCAAAATCAGAATTTGATCGTTCAACTAGAGTTCGCTCTGATACCACTTGTTAGAACATTACACGTGATCCTCTAGTGAACTCTTAATTAACATAAAATTACCTTGATCCATGCTGTCGGTCTTCTGGAGAGACACAACCCCGTTGATCACCGGATTCCTTAAGCCTTCGCGGTGATCCTTCTCTTCTCCGATGGAGAGACGAAGAGAATTGGCCCGGCGGTTTTCTTCTCTTTTCAGAAAACCCGAATTTGTTTAGAAAGATGATTTCTGTTGGTTACTGCCTTATGACGGTCATAGAAAAAGGACGGTTCTTGATCCCTTTATAATGGTGTCAATAAACGAAAGGTTGGCAAACCACTAGTTATGCCTTAACGGATCCATACCAGATCCAATTTCTCTCTTAACGGGTTTACTTTCAAAATCAGAAAACTGCCTATTAGTTGTATTCTCCAGGGACCAATAACATAATTGTATTATTACTAAACTTTATATAATTTAGACCATCACTAAATCATAAACATAAAGTTATTAATACATATTCTACACATTAAGGGCCCCACTTCTCATGACACATATTGAAACCCGATAAATAATACTTAATTTGATCACTTTATAACGGATCTAATTAGATATTTGACAGTCTATTATTCAATATATATTTATATTACATATAAGCCCATATAATTTAGATCCCTATATCCTTTAAATTTTTATATAATATATATTTATATACATCCGTTTGAAGTAGGTAAAGCGGATTTTGAAAGTGGCTTAGAGGATCTCAGCAAACGAATTAATTACCCGATCCATGCTCCGCTTCAGTGCTGTTGATTGCTGAATCACGCTCCCAAAAAAACTCATTTTATTTTATTATTAATATTTTATTTATCTCGTGGTCGAATAACGCCAAAAATGCGCCACAGGGGAATGGACATAGACCAGACGATTAGAACAGGAGCTCGTCCTCTGCACCGTGGAACCGCACGAGACGCAGCATCAGCCGTTGATCTGTATCTCCAACAAATCTCAACCGTCTGATTGGTACTCCGAAATGATGAGCGCAGCAGAGGATCCCAAACAACGGAGAAGAAGACGAGATGGGAAAGTAGTGGACTGATGAGGTGAGCTAACAGTCACCGTTGCATGTAATTATTTGGCACATGCCTGATGCCTCTCTGAGACGATTCCCAACCGAACCTAATTGTGCAGCAGCATATCGGTAAATACCAAATTGGATTTCAACGAGGCTAAACCTGATAACAAACAGCGACTCTGTCGAGAACTGATACCAAATTGGAGGGGTGTGTGTGTGTGTGTGTGTGTGTTTTCACGAGTTGCGTGGATGCTGGATTCCTGTCGCCCCGTGGCCGCCGCAACCTGTTGCTGCTATATAATATAAGAAATGGGGAATTCGTTTTCTTCAATTGTGACATGAGATGTGAGGGGAAGAAAAATTCTCATCAAGTTAAATATATCATAACAAATGTTGATGGTGATATCGATATTGATATTGACAAGATCACGACGTCGTATCAATAAATTACGACTATAAGAGTAAAACATAATAATGGAATGATTGTCGTATACTTCTAGAATGCAAATACGAATTTTTTGACTGAAAATATTATGTATAGATATTATATAATTAAAAAAAAAAGGAGAGGGGACATCGATTTCTATTTGTACTTACTAGATTAAATTCGTGCGTGATTAATGGATCTATTGGCACTTACGAGAATAGCACTAATTTATTGTATAAAAGTGGTATGATTTTAAACTTTTTTAACCCGTTACATTCATTGCTAATCGTTCAGTCTGTCTTTCCTAATAATTTAATCAAAGAATTCATTTTTTTTTTGTTCTCTCTCGTTTAAAAAAGTATGTGTGATGTATCTAAAGTGTTATGAAAATCTTAAAATAATATAACTTTTTAGTATTATTCTGTAGAGATTTTTAAGGAGCTAATTGTGTTGTCCTTCATCAAGCGGAGTTTTAGTATTTGAGAAAAGTTCTTGCCTGTTTCCAAATTTATAGCACGCACAAAAAAAGTTATAGAAACTAGCTCATTTTAATATTCAATTTTTCTTTACTAAATATTTTTTAATGACAAAACTCCAAAAAATACCCTATTTTGTAAGCAATGATGTTATTTTTATAGGTTATGATAATAACATTATAACTAAATTTTGGCAACATACTTTCTAAATTAAGTTAAAAGAATTTCAAAATTAAAAAAATTATAGACATGATATTTGTCTTAGAAATTGGCTTATGTATAATTTGAACGGTATTTGATAAACCATCAAATGTTGAATGGTGAAATTTGAATCGAATTTCATCATTTTCATATATATAATATACATAATACATAAATTAAGTCACAGTCATCCGGTTGTCATATTACTATTGTTTTTTATGGGCGTCGACATTATCTAAATTTCGTTGCCAATGAATCCGCATCTAATTTTTATTTGAATAAATTTAATTTTTTTTTCAAAATAGTATTGAGTTAGCTCAATTTCATAAATTTAATTAACACGCTATAAATATCAAACTAACATTATTCTAAAAGATACGCCTTGGAAAATATTTACAGTTTTATACTATTTCGAATGATAGAATATAATACAATTTTCCACGAACATTCGAGTTTGAAGTCTTGTCGTATCAATCTCACACACTAACACGAATCAATGATCAAACTGGTCTTTGGTGGGGTTCGTTGCATCTTGTCATGAGCCATTAAAAAATAAATACAAATTTAATAAAGTAGTCTACCAGAGTAGGAAGGAGACGTGGATAATTAATGGCAAGTCGCTCAAAAGTGGCAACTTCTTACCCTGTCTCTTTGGTGGGGAACGAATGATTACGTTAGTTTCAACTTTCAACCTTAATTTCCAGAGTAAATTTAGACATCTGTGGGGCAACAACTCTCCTCAACTAGAATAATCATAATTCCACTATCTGCTATTATCATTATCATCATTATCGTTATATTATCATCATTATTATTATTATTATCGTTATATTATTATTATTATTTATTCCATCGACAAGACAAGCCAATTAGCTAAAGTTAACGATCGACCTAAAATGATAAAATGAAAAAGCAAAGATATGGTGAAGACGGCGTGTCTAAGCAAGTTGTAGCCTAGGAAACAAGCTACACCGAGTATATTTGTAGCTGTCGTCGTCATACCAAGAGAAATTTTGGCCATGCAACATGTTCATTCAGATTGGAGTGATAAAGATGAGAATGAGTTCTTAAAACAAAATTAATACATTTGCTTTCAACGAATGTTCCAAATCTGATAATATATGTATATATGTGTGTGTGTTGACAGCAGATGGGACCTGAAATTAATTCCCTGGTCCCTCAGTGACTACAGCTAGCAATATATGCACGTTCTTCTGCCTGGGCTCTGGAGCTTAATTAAATGTAAACTTTGGAAATTACAATCGAGACGAGTGAAAGGAATTAGAAATAAAGAAAGTGAGATAGTGCGAAAGAGAACGTGTCTCACGCTTCCTTTTCGGAGGAATTAGAAATAAATGTAATGGAGGTATAAATCCCAGTTGTTGCGTAATGGAGGTATATATTCCTCCCGCGCTCTCATCCTCCGAATAAGATTATGAGGAGGAGGAGAGATTATAGTTAATGGGCCCCAGTCCTTTCGTTACTACACCGGGCCCATTTTAGTTTATTACGGGCTGAAGTGTTGTCAGAAATATAAACTGGAGGAGGCCCCAATGATATATAATTGCGAAGGGTCGATTCCTTCCTCGGCTTCTTTCTGCAGATAAGCCCCTAGGTAAAACATAATTACAAGGATGATACGGCTTCATTAGCGAATCAATGAATTTTAGATGTTTGAATCGCCTCTGACACTGTCCTATGTGACAATATATACGACACGCCGCTTGCTGAATCCATCCGACACGCGGCACTACAGGACAATTGGCTTGGGATGCGTCACGCATGAGCTAACGAGACACAGTATATCTCATTATCGCTCGACTGCTTTAATTAATTAATTTATTTATTTTTAAAACAAATGTCATTAGGTTATAATTGTATAGCATTGCTGTCATCTCAGCGAATGAATGCACCTTGCATTTATAATTTGGTCTCTGCTTGAGTAACCCAACAGGATACGCAAATCCTCGTAAACTTTTGAATATTACCCCTTTTGACATCTATTAATTGATGGCTTACTTTTTACTGCGTTGTAGCCTTTCGTGTTTACAATGGCACCGCCAGAATATATATTTTTTCTGCCTATCCTCGGAAATTATTTAATTTCGCAACTTTTGGTTGGCTTTACCAACTTCGGTCAGCTGGGGTACCATACGATCCTGCTAATATAAACTCATCCTCGCGCATTGCGTAAGCGCTCAAGTCGAGTTAGAGTGGGGCCCAGACGACAGTGAGATAATTAAATATTGTGCCCGCTCTTACCTCTCCAAGCCTCCATCACTTTCTATAATAAAACCATTTTCCCTTAAAGTGCGAGCCGATGGGGACCACAGGAAAAGGACGGATAAAGGAAATCCAAAGTGGATGTACGGTTCACAAATCCAAAGTTGTATGGTGGCACAGAGTATTGAGTATACACCCCCCAATTTCAAACTTAATGTCCGCGAAATTGCCTATGGGCCTTCAACCCACAAAAAAAAATAAAAAAGAAATGTCGGCGAAATAGAAATAGAAAAATAAAATAAAATAATCCTGCTATATGTACTAACAAGTAACAAGTTGTACTCACAGAAGTTTTCAAAGCTCCGCCTCCGGAGCATCCTACATCCTACATGTATTTTATTTTATGTGAATTCGCGTCCCTTATCATATTTTATTCTACAACACAAAATATGATAAATGTATCATAATTTTTTTATTTTATGATATATAAGATTCATTAAATTATAAATAAAAAAAATACTTCTATTAATTAAATCTGAATCGTTTAAATTAAATAGGATGATTCAAAATCTATAATAGTCAATGTGTCATAGATTTTATGATAGCGGATACGAACCCTAACACTAGTATTATGTACTAGTGGTATTATGGGTCCATTAGCGATAAGAAACGAGAGGCGTATTCAGCGCCAATAAGATTTCATGCGATTTAGTGATAGTGTGATGGACGGAATTAATGTATATTGATTTTAATAATGATTGCGGTAATTATTATGATGATGGAGATTATGATATGAATTACGATAATAGTAACTGTAATGGTAGTAATAAACGATAATATAAATAATTATATTACTATATATAATGATATTAATAAAAATTAATAATTATTAGTAAATCCAGTAATGAAGCCAGAAGATACTCATAAG
The DNA here is from genome assembly GCA_037678475.1 of x Bolboschoenoplectus mariqueter. Classification (NCBI taxonomy): domain Eukaryota; kingdom Viridiplantae; phylum Streptophyta; class Magnoliopsida; order Poales; family Cyperaceae; genus x Bolboschoenoplectus; species x Bolboschoenoplectus mariqueter. Next base: position 155,129 of record CM075236.1, on the reverse strand, counting down.
AGGGCCCAAATTTATTATAAGTCAATAAGATATATTAAATTGAATAAATTAAAATTAAATTTGATTGTAATAGAATCTAAAAAGAATATGCCACCCATGTACCCATCTCTTGATTTCTAGCTTTTATAAACAAAAAATATATAATTTTAAAATAAAACATTTTACCTAAAAATTTTGACACTATTTTTAGACGTCAATACCCATGACCCACTTTGCTGATTTAGGATATTTGGAATTATAGTATTTTACTCGATAATTATTAAAAGTAGATTGATAAGAAGTTTGGAGGAGCCAAAACAAGAATCCACGTAGTTTATTGCAAATCAAGGGAGGGCCATGGCCCCCCAAAACCCTCCCCGGTTTCGTCTTTGAGTAAATCATTATTTAAACAATAATTACTTTTAAATAACTTCATTTCTTGATGCATGTCCAACGCGTATGAAAATTAACAAATGTGTTTTAGGTATTGTTAAATGTATGCGTAACATTTGACTTATGCTGATTCAAATCTATCAGCCAAACTTTTGGTGAAATAATATGATTAAATCGGATTTACAGCATGTTATGAAGCCTGCTGAAAAATTGTAATTTTTTATGAATTAGTAAATGTCTATCAAACACAAAAACTCAAGTATATCCTTATACAATAGACACAAAACTTGATTAGTGCATGATGTATAATTCAGGCCCGACACATAATTAAAAATCCCAAAAATTCAATGTCTGCCAACACGAACCATCGGAGCAGAGGATGCCAACAAACTTTGCGTCAGTTTGGTGATGAGAAACATTTCCTCTTCGCAAAGATGGCGGATCCAAACCCTGTAACCCGTATCTACAAACATGAAACATCCGAGAAGGGGGAGGCGGAGCCGTCTCTCAGTGGCTGGTGGGACCCACGGCCTGACTATCCGCCCCTGAAGCCGTCAAGCATGTAACACCTGGGCACCTAGCACTGCCCTCCAGCTCAGCCTAAAGAGGTTATTCTCCTCTCTCTCTCCTCTCCTCTCCTCTCCTCTCCTCTCCTCTCCTCTTTTGCTCGAGTCCGACGATTCTTCAATCCAACCTCTGCTTATAACCCTAATTTATCCTCTTTATTCTTCGGGTAATCGTTCTTCTCTCTTTCTCCCAATTGTACTTGGGAATTGAATTGCTGTTCTTTTACCAGTAGAATACCGCTAATTCCAGTCAAAAGGAGAGAGATATAGTTCTTACTGGAACTGATTTCCGCTTCCATTTGCAATTTCTTGGGCGTTTTGGCTGGAATAGCTCGGATAAGGCCTTTCTCTTCCCTGTGCCGCTATTCCTCAATAAACTGGGCTAATGTTAGTTGAAACAAGGAACTATTTTGTAAATTATCGCTAAGAACACTTGCTCCATGTTAGCGCCAATCTGATTTCTTTTTTTTTTTTCCCCTGGAATTACAAAACTGTGCTTATTCCAAAAATCAGGCCAGCTTTATTCTCATTTCACCTATTCCTGAACAGGCTAGCTTGCAATGGTGTCTTCTTCGAGATTACTACTCAGCCAGCAAATCCACTGCCATGATGCACTGAACACGAGATTAAAGGAGAGGCAGCTCAGATTTAGAGAGAATGTTATAAATTTTAGATATCAAAACATTGCAAAAAGAGGGAATAGATTGGCAATGCATGCAAGCCCTCCTACAGAGGATCCCGTGGTTGTGACAGAACCACTGACAAAGGAGGATCTTGTCGGGTATTTAGCCTCTGGGTGCAAGCAGAAGGAGAAATGGAGGTAGTTTTAATTATACATGATAAATTTCTCATATTTTGCAGGCAAAAATCATCTTTCCCCCCTGCAGTACAATATGAGAAAAAGCAAAAAGAAGGAACCTGTTCTATCCTTCACTTTTCACAACTACTTTATTCATTTATAAGAAGAATGGAGGAGCAATTTGAGTTCCTTTTTAACAAAATAAAAAAAAAAGATAAAAAAGAAAAAAAAAAGGGAAGGAGGGGATGATGTGTAGATATTTCTTGTTTTGCTGGGACATGAATGAAAATTTCCCATTTTCATTAATACCAGAAATTCTCTTCTGAAATAATGGTTGGTTGTGTAGTCAAGATATGACTGCAGTTAGCCTTTGCAGTAAAATATGCTTTTACTTCTGTTCGTGTATTTGTAGCTTCGAATTTGCCTTTGGAACTAGACTTTGCGTTGAAGTTATATAAATTTTGTGCCAGAATTCCAATTCTGAAAATGGGGGAGAGTTGGTGGTATAATTTGAAAAACACTTAACCATGTTAATTATGAATATCAGTAAATAGTGTAGTAAAATGTAAGTAGCCTTATGAAATGAACTTTGTAATCAAGGAAAAACCAGATCTATGTAAGAAGTGTTAGTGTCAAGCATTGGACATCGGTACTTTTAAGAAACAAAATGACATTAAAAAATCAGGTTTGTTCTCATTTCAGCCTATCTGGAGCTTGTTAATAGAAGCACCACTTGCAATATAAATTTCCTGAGCATCTAATCAGATCTGCCCTTATGATTTATATATTTCAATTTGTCTCAGTTGATGTTCCACCTATGTGTTGTGACTGATATTAGGATGCTAAAAGATGGGAGTTTCAAGTTTTGTCGTTATGTCGTGTTCTAAATTTTTCCCTATTTTTTCTTTACTGTTATTATCATTACCGTCAGTACCTTTTCTTTTTCAGAATTGGAACTGAGCATGAGAAGTTTGGTTTTGAAGTAGATACTTTACGCCCAATAAAGTATGAACAGATAAGAGATTTACTAAATGGGCTTGCCGAAAGATTTGATTGGGATAAGATCATGGAAGGAGATTATGTTATTGGGCTAAAGCAGGTGATTGAATTATCACATTAATTTTAATATTTCTGTCGTTACCTCTGCTACCACCACTATATCGTACATACTGGTACTAATTTTGTTACGTGATCCTCCTAAAGATATGTGGTATCCTAATTAGTTTTATAAAAGCTAGTTGGAAGTGAAATATTTCAGAAAAGCTTTGCAATAAACAATATAATCCGTCTAAGTTTGTGTTTTTGGTGGGTTTATAGGATGTCTCATATTTGAATTAAATGCTTTTGTGGGTCTGTTACCCCAAATTGCTTGCTGATTAATACATATAAACTTGTTTCACATCACATAATATCCTGGTTTGTTTTTAGTTTGATTTGGGCTTGGGGAGGAAGATAGATGATAGATTGGGGCACATGGATCACTAAATAACAGAACATTCTTTCATGGGAACAACCAAAGAATTGGTTGACTTCGCCTTTTTTTTTTCTTTTTAACATTGCAGAAACAAGTATGTGTTACTTGCGAATGGTATAAACTTTGGTGCTGTTCGCAAATATGATAGAAAACCATTTATTATTTGCCGAAGTCATTGGCAATTATTGTGTGGGAATTTGTTTTATTTGACTTGTTAATTTTTGTGAATAGGGGAAACAAAGTATATCATTGGAACCTGGTGGTCAATTTGAGCTTAGTGGTGCGCCTCTTGAGACACTTCATCAGACTTGTGCTGAGGTGAATTCACATCTTTACCAGGTGAGCCCTATAAATTTATATGCACTGTTACATGGCACCTGACATATATATGCTTCTAGTGTTATTTGACAGATAGTTTTGTAGATTGTTAGCAATTTAGTTTTGCTTGACAGGTGAAAGCTGTCGCAGAGGAGATGGGAATAGGTTTTCTCGGAATTGGCTTTCAGCCAAAGTGGGCTCTCAAGGACATCCCTATAATGCCAAAAGTATAGTCTTTTCTGATTTCCTTTTTTTAAAACATTTGCAGTATTCATGTGGTCCCTCATAGTTATTATGATTATATATTTATTGTCATGATCAACAGGGTAGGTATGACATCATGAGAAATTATATGCCCAAAGTAGGCTCCCTTGGACTTGACATGATGTTTCGTACATGTACTGTTCAGGTATCATTTATCAATTTTTCCAATAACCTATCTACCATATTTTCAAAACATTTCGAATATCTATAGGACTAACATGTGCAGATTTGTTTTTCCTTAGGTAAATCTTGATTTCAGTTCTGAGCAGGACATGATTAGAAAATTTCGTGCTGGTCTTGCCCTTCAGCCTGTATGTACAATTTCCCTTTGATGATTTATGTTTATTTTTAATGATTCAGTAAAAATAATATATCTTATATCCTTATCCTTTTTCTCTCTCTCTGTACTTTACAGATAGCTACTGCCATATTTGCTAATTCACCTTTTAAAGAAGGAAAACCAAATGGCTTCCTTAGCATGAGAAGGTAATTATTAAGTGGTTTTTCATCATCCCTTCTCTATATTTTTGTCTTTGATTCAAGTAGATGTTGACCAACTTCAACAAATTTTGCAGCCATATTTGGACAGATACAGATAATAATCGAACTGGCATGCTTCCTTTTGTCTTTGACACCTCTTTTGGGTTTGCTCATATTCTCATTTACTATATTTTTTTCTTATCCTTTTTCACAGGTAAATAAATTTCCAACTAGTAATTTTACTTTCATTTTTGCAGATTTGAGCAATATGTGGATTATGCATTAGATGTCCCCATGTACTTTGTATATCGGAATAAGAGATATGTTGATTGTACTGGCATGTCCTTTAGGGTTTGCTTCCATCTTCTCTCTGTTGCTCTCTTTCTCTCGCTCCTCCGTCCTTCTCACTCATGCCCAAACCCATGCAACTTAAGTTATGGAAATATTAGTTTTTGAATTTTGAAACATTGGTAAATTTTGAAATGTGCAGGATTTTATGGCAGGAAAGTTGCCTTCTCTTCCCGGGGAACTACCTACTCTTAATGATTGGGAAAATCATCTGACAACTATTTTCCCTGAGGTTCTATATTTCTCTAAATTATTTTAATTATTTTCTTCCATTTGGTGAGAGATTTTGACATATGGTAATTTTTGTTCTTAAGGTAAGGTTGAAAAGGTACCTTGAAATGAGAGGCGCTGACGGCGGTCCCTGGAGGAGATTATGTGCATTACCAGCCTTTTGGGTATTTTCTTAACAGCTCCTTTCTAATTTTGAAGGATAATCAATTTACAATATATTATCCATGTCTGTATGCACTGATTAACTCTAATGTTACTTTTTTAAGGTGGGCTTGTTGTATGATGAAGTTTCACTTCAGAATATTCTAGATATGACGGCTGATTGGACAAGAGAAGAAAGAGAGATGTTAAGGAGAAAGGTATCTGTTAACTTTACATAACTTCGTATCAATTGACCTAGTTTTATGTCGTATGTCTCTCACTATGTACAATTGCATACTCTCCTTACAAGAAAGGAAATGTAGAAATGGAAAGTAGAAATTATGAAAATGCGTATTTTGAGTTCTGAGTGCAGCCTATTTACCTAAATCAGAATCAATCAATAAATGAATGAAGCAAGTATTAAAAAGTAGAAAAAAATCCAAATGGAGTTGTGGTGTTGCTTAAATTAATTAGTATAGCAAGTAATACATGTCGGTTTATCAGGTACCTGTTACTGGACTGAAGACACCATTTAGGGACGGGCTGTTGAGGCATGTAGCTGAAGATGTTTTGAAATTGGCTAAGGTTATTTCAACAGCGCTATAATGTTTTATAGCTTTTATCCAGGGTTTATCTTTGAGAATGTTTCTTGTCAGTTTGAGAGAGAGAGAGAGAAAGTTTGCTTACAATAAATTTTTATTTGGTTGCACAGGATGGATTGGAGAGAAGAGGCTACAAAGAATCTGGCTTTTTAAGAGAGGTAGCTGAAGTGGTTAGAACAGGTATGGACCTTTTTATTATATATTTATTAGTCATAATAAAATTCTGAAATTCTGGGCGTGTGCTGTTGTTGGACCCAACTGGTGCATTATTCTAATTAGCATAAAGTGTTGACCAAGCAATCAAATAGAAGGAGAGCATAAGCCTAACAACTGTGTGTATCCATCTAAAATTGTGCTGAAATGAGAGTGCAATTTCTTTTCCTTGGTTTAAATTTCAGTAATTTTTATGACAGGGGTTACACCAGCTGAGACGCTCCTTGAACTGTACCATGGGAAGTGGGGAGGCAGTGTAGACCCGGTTTTTGAAGAATTATTGTATTGAAACTGTATAACATGTTTATTGACTTTTTTTAAAAAAAAGAAGCAGGAATCCGTAGCCAGGGGGATTTGACCCCCCCTTAAAAGTTATATAATCCTTGACAAGGTAAGCCTTGATGTTGTCCAATCAACAATTGGGCTGCTTTTGCAAAAATAATTTATATTGGGAGCGTTGTACTTGGTAAACTTTGGGTTTATAATTGTAATATTTAAATGCCTGTTGTTGTAAGCATATATGCATGTACATCGGACAGCTAAATTCTTTCTAGTTAATCACTACCAATGTTTTACATAGCTATTAACTGTCTCTGGTGGTGAGATTTTGGTTTAGTTAAATGCCAATAGTGATGGACATAATGTAGTTTATTTCTTCATGTGGGGGATAATGTAACACTAATATGGACATATGATGTCACAAACCATGTTATTATTATTATTATTGTGTTGAAATAAAGATGAAAATCAAGTCTTTCAATCTGAATACCAATGTGATGTGATATAGCACTGAATGTTTAATGGTGTTATGATGTGATATGGCACTGAATCTTCAGTGGTGCTTGCCAGAAGTGGCCGTCTCTAATTGAGAGGTTAGGATCAGGAGGGAGCAATAGCATGAAATGATTTGTAGGATTTTCTTTTATGTTTTATCTCATTCTTATGGAACTGTAATTTTTTTGTTGCAAGTGGATTTGCTATACTCTGGCGCATGACTCATGAGATTCTCTTTCTCGCTTGCCGTTGCTGTTTTGGGTTTAGTGCTGCTATTTGATTCTCCCTCTAATTAAGGAACCATTTGTGTACCTACTCTCTGCAAGTATCCCAGCTGCTTTTCCTTGATAAATCGAATATAGTCCCCTGAAGCTTAGAAATTAGCCGATTGAGTCTCTTATCCTCATCTCAGCTCTTGAAGAACTACCTCAATCTCCAAATGACACGACTCTCATGTCTATTTTTCAAGTTACGAATCTTTGTATAATGTATTTAGTTTCTGTTCGAACAGAAAAAATAAGCAAAATTTTTACCATCATACCTGCAAAATGATTTGCTGATTCTGATATAACACTAACAATTGCAATTTTAAAAATACAGGACGCATGCTATAAGTTTTTTTGAAATTGTCGCATCAGCCATCAGTATTCATTCATTTACAAACGATATGAAAATTTATCCCTACAATTGCAAAAAAATATCTCAACAATGAATCAACATTATAGAGATGATAACATTATAAAATTAATATGCATAAATTACTAAATTAATAATAGAGAAATTATTTTTGCACTTCAAGTTCTTCATCTTTATCGGCAATAAATATTAAATATAAATATTTTTCAAAAATATATATTTTAAAATTTAAGTTGAAAATGATATTGAATAATTTTAAATACTTGAAGTGTAAATAAAAAATATGGATAAAGATATAATTATCATTCATCATAATAATATAATAAATAGGACTTTTGCTAATGTGCTATAGTTAGCTTTTCGGGCGAAATGCTGACGATTCAAATTTTAAGTTTTGGTATTTGAAATTTCGATTTAACCAGCTCAATAAAATTTTCATATCAGTCTTATAGAATACCAAAACTTACCAATTTTAGAGTTTTTTATACTAACTATTGAAGTGTTTATAATTGATCATAAGGTATTTATACATAGTTATTGAAGTGTTTATAATTGATCATAAGGTATTTATACATAGTTATTGAAGTGTTTATAATTGATCATAAGGTATTTATACATAGTTATTGAAGTGTTTATAATTGATCATAAGGTATTTATACATAGTTATTGAAGTGTTTATAATTGATCATAAGGTATTTATACATAGTTATTGAAGTGTTTATAATTGATCGTGAAATATAAAATTCGTTAAAAATAAAAATATAGTAAAAAAGTAGTGCTGAAATAAAATAAGTGGGAGATAATCTTGGTGGATAAACTCTGGGGAAACAAAAGATTTTTCTAAAAATCCAGCAGTCTTAGAAGTTGGAAGACAGCCCAGCCGTTTTGCCATCTTTACTCTCCACTGTCCAGCAAGAGCCACCAATAATCGCCTCCCTTCCCCAGTTCGCATCATCGGCTAGTACAGTACCAGTATAGTACCTCCATGGCACACCTCCAATCCCTCAACACCATTCGCTCTTCTCTCCCCCTTCCATCCAAGAACAAGAACCATCCCAAAGCTCACTCCTTTAAACCCTACGCCGCCAACATCTCCTCATGCCTCGTCTCAGATGTCACACCCAACCCCTCCCCAGCCGTCGACTCAACCTCAGTTTCTCAGGCGAGCAAGGAGCTGATGGAGGCCGATAAGACTGTCATGGTGGGGACTTACGCGCGGACCCCCGTAGTACTGGATAGGGGGATTGGGTGCAAACTGTATGATTTGGATGGGAAGGAGTACTTAGACATGGCGGCCGGTATTGCGGTTAATTCGCTCGGCCATGGTGATACCGATTGGTTAAAGGCTCTGCTTGATCAAGCCAGTACTCTTGCACATGTCAGCAACGTGTTTTATTCAGTGCCTCAGGTGGGGCCCAATATCTCTTTGTTGGGAAAATTGGGGACTTTGGAAAAAGCTTGTATCTTTTTTGGTTTTGGTATTAAGGTTACATTCTTTTTACACTTAAATGTAGATTTAAGTTAATGGAGGAATGGATTCTATGATATTAAATCAGATATGAATGGACCGCACATAAACCTTGCTTTGCATCACTGTGCTAAAACCCTAAAACCTTTTGATCATTTATTCTGGACCATTGTACTATATAACCTGACCTGGCGTTGTTTGTAGTAGTATTAGCTTCAACTTATGTGGATTCGCTGACATTGGAACCAGGAATTTTAATTTTGAAACAGTGTGTCCAGGTACAAATCATCATAGGTGGCTCAGTGTGTTATCAGTCAGGCAGGAATTGTACAAGAACATGTTTGCAAATCATGTTCAATTAATTCTCAGCTGGTCTTAATTGATAAATTTGGCAGTCAGTTTCCAATCAGAACCCAGTCTATCTTCAGTTATGCAATTAAAAACAAAACCAAGAAAAAAGAAATGAAAAATATGGACTAATATTGGACGTCACTTATAGGTAAAGCTCGCACAACGACTCGTTGAGTGCTCCTTTGCGGACCGAGTATTCTTCGCAAACTCTGGTACAGAAGCCAACGAGGCCGCAATAAAGTTCTCCCGTAAGTACCAGCGACACACTCATGCTGATTCCACCAACCTACCCACCGAGTTCATCGCCTTTTCCAACAGCTTCCATGGTCGTACTCTTGGTTCTTTGGCACTCACTAGTAAAGAACAATACCGGGCTCCCTTTGAGCCGATCATGCCAGGTGTCACCTTTGTGGAATATGGAAATGTGGAGGAGGTGGCAAGATTGGTTAAGAAGGGGAATATTGCTGCTGTTTTTGTAGAGCCATTGCAAGGGGAGGGAGGCATTCATAGTGCAACTGAGGAGTTCTTATTAGGACTGAGGAGTATCTGTGATGAGGCTGGGACTTTATTGGTTTTTGATGAGGTATGAAGTTTCTTGATCTGAACTCTTTTTAGGTGAATTGGTTGTCTGAATTTGAAGTCCTGAACTTGAAGGCATTGATGTTCTTCTCCAACTGAGTTCATTGTTATATTCTAATTAATGGTTGTATTGCTATCAGGAGAAGAATAATGAACTGAGTTGCTGGTTATGTACTAGCTAAAGTAAAATAAAACCTGATCAAATTGGGTCAACGTACATTTGATTATAGGCCAGCTTTCTAGGACCACATTGGGTTAAATTTATACCTTGAAAGAGGTGACCTGGTATTACTAAAGTCACAGGCTTTGAGGGTCACAAGTGCCTATGAAGAGAGGCAAGAAGACAGACACAAAGGGCATGTGACTAAGAATTCCTTATCTAGATCCACCCGACCATATAGAAGAGAAGGAAAATAGTGGCTTAAGTTTCTGTCCATAGGCATGAATGAGAGAGAGAGAGAGAGAGAGAGAGAGAGAGAGAGAGAGAGAGAGAGAGGTACTGAAGTTTAGTATTTCTGGGAGCTGCGGAGACACGCAAAAGGGAGGCGTTCGAACAGAAGAGGGGGGGAGTGGAAGGGGACTCACATATGAAGTAATCCAGGCCTGCAGGCCATAACAAATCATTCATACAACTTGGATTTTATAACATAAGTAATAGTTGACTTTCTGGTGCAAGTATATTGACACCAAGCAATTTGTGTTTTCATTCACTAACATTGCAAATCTTCTATGAAAAAAACTATTAAATTGCAGGTCCAATGCGGGTTAGGCCGGATGGGCTATCTGTGGGCCCACGAGGCATACGGCATCTACCCTGACATAATGACGCTCGCCAAGCCACTTGCAGGTGGTCTTGCTATTGGTGCCGTACTTATCACACAAAAGGTTGCATCAGCAATAAGTCCAGGGGATCATGGGAGCACCTTTGCTGGTAGCCCTCTTGTCTGCCATGTAGCCTTGACTGTATTTAATAAAATTAACACCCCTTCTTTCTTATCTGATGTGGCCAAGAAGGGAAATTATTTAAAAGATTTGCTTGCAAAGAAGTTGAAAGGAAACACACATGTGAAAGAGATCAGAGGCACAGGGCTTATTGTAGGAATTGAGTTGGATGTGCAAGCGGCTGCGTTGGTTGATGCGTGTCGGGAGAATGGTGTGCTGGTTCTGACGGCCGGGAAAGGAAATGTTGTCAGGCTGGTGCCTCCTCTGGTTATTTCAATGGAGGAATTGGAGTTTGGTGCTGATGTTATCAGTAAATGCCTTGCAGCTCTTTGATTGCAAATTATTTGTAATGAGCGCAAAGGAATTCTTAGTTTTTTTTTTTTAATAAAATGTTAGGGTTTGTTGTTTAATGAGAGTCAAAAGTCCCTTAGATTGGTAATCTGCTGGTATAATATTGCAAGGTTGTTCACTTATTGTTGGCTTTTTTTTTTCTTTTTTGGAATTGGTTTTCTGGAATCAAGGATTTGTGTAATTGAGCAATTAAACCCATTTCTACCATGGATGATTTGTCACTGTAAATGAGCATAAGAGGTGTATCTTTATTTGATTGATCAATACTCTTGAACGAGGTTATCGATCCAGTTAACTTTTTGTAGTATTGCTTAGATTTTCCTACCAACCGCTGCCGGCATAAGTATTTAAATTTCAGCCATCTAACGAACTTCAAATTGGCAAGTTGTGTTATGGGCATGAATCTGCGTTTGTCTGAATAGGAAGTTCGGAAATACCGATACATTTTCTGTTCATCTCAAATTTTACTTACTGAAATTTGCATATATAAAAAGAAAAATTAACAAGTTTGGGAGAGGGAGAGGCGATATAGGGTTTAAAGGTGAATTTATATGACTTTAAGAAGAAATAAGCAGAAAAAAAACAGCTCACGTGCTTTAGGTTATTGTTTCATTTTATAGGAACTATGGAGTTGTTAATGTTCTTTTACTTTTACGGTTCTTTTGAGTTTTTTCAATTTAATTTCTTATGCTAAATGTCTGAGAAAATAAATCAATGGAACGTGATTTTGCTATGGTTCTTCTCGAAAAAACTAAGAGGGAAAAAAAATGGTTTTTTTGAGTCTTTTCAAAGTTATTTGGATTACCAAAAGAAAAAAGGATATGCTACTTGCTAGGATCTCTGACAATAGAATTTCTTGAAATATCATACTTCTAAAATAAAACTGCAAACTAGCCACCTGAAATGTGTTATTTATAATTTGTAACATTACATTATTTGAATAATATGTTTCTGAGGTAAGTAAACCCGTTTCAATCATATCTCAATTCAAGCTGCACTAGCCACCTGAAAGAAGAGCTCATGCAAATCTTGCTAGCACACCAACAAAAGGGGCAGTGTTGACAGTAGCCGGTTCAGACTGCTGATAGTTCGACCTGAGGTCAGAGTACTGGTCATTCGCATCGGGACCACCAACAATTGCACCGTGAATTACATTAGGATTTGGTCCATTGTTAGAAAACCAAGTGCTGAAGCCTCCTTGGCAAGTCACGGTTGAGCTGTCTTTCTTGATCGAAACAATTGACGCGCCTCTGTGGTGCACCTGAAGGGGGTACCTCGACCCGAATCCAACCATGTAACTCATCTTTTTCGGGTTGTTGCCTAGAATATAATCCACCTGAAAAGGGAAACAATTAAGTTCCTTTAAGTTTCTCTCATATACCAATACATGCACACAATCGATGAAATACCTTTGCATTTTTGCTTTAAATGAAGTGAAGAATAATTAATTAACTTATTTCTAATGGTAACAACCTGAGATTTCACAAAGGAGATAATGTCCTGATGAGGGACATTGCCAACAGGACACTGCAGGGTCAAGCCCTTAGCTGCTAGGTGGTCAGCATGGATCAAAAGAACAAGGATTGCTGATGTGACATATTGCAAATTGTTCCATGGATGAAACCACAACATGCCACCAGGGCTTTTCTGAGTGTTACTATATCCTTTTTGGAGCACATTACAAATGAACTGGCCTAGGTTGCTCTTGTGCTGAGCCCAAATGCCGTTGTCTGACAACTTACCATCTAAAATCATCTGCAATGTTATACAATTTTAATTAATTGCCATCATCATACTTTTTTCTTCCTTCTGGTTGATTTGAACAATGAAGTCTGATTTTTATTAAATATGTGAATGAGCTTGCCTTTGAGATGAGTGTTTGTGCACCGACAAATTTGTCATCCCAGCTGAACTCAGACCGTGTACCACTGTTGTTTCCAGATGTGATGAAATTCTGGTAGGTGAAATCTCCAGTTGCAGTGTAGAGCCATGCAGAAGCCCATGCAATTTCATCCTGTTAAGTAAAACATGCATCAGCAATTTTAGCTTTGGAATTTTTTTCTTACACTTTCTAATTTATTTCGGACCTTTTAAAAAAAAAGCATAGGGAAATCAAGGAACATTGAAATTGGTTTGTTGTACATCATTTCGCCAACACACACTACAAAATGAAGCAAGCTTGGTCCTGATTATGTAATCTTCAACTGGTACAGCAAATTGGTTTATTGTGCATTTAATTTGTTGTTGAATTTATATATTTTTTGAGGAACTAATGACAAAAGGATGCAAAACTCAAAGAGGTTTGTACAAAGTGTCACTTACATCATCTCCGCTGCTAGAGTAAAATGACCCAGCTACGGGCACACTGTTCTGATACAAGCCTCTATGATTTCTTGCAAAATCAAACAACTGAAACAAAATAGGAACACTAGAAAATTAAAAAAATAATAATAAAGGAGGCAAATGTTACTACTACAGTTTCCTTAGTGACAACTGAGAGTGTTTTAAGGATGATTACATAAGATGTACGTGTATACTCAGTAACTTAACGAGTGATAAATCTCAATCTGAGAGAAGCAGAAACATTCTTTAACAAAATTAGATCTGTACTAAATAATTTATTTGAGAACCTCCTTTCCTAAGCTGGTTCATGTCAAGACATAATAAAATTAGTATAAATTCCAATTTGGTACCAAAGCTTTTTGTATAACTAGATCATTCTTTTGGTAATTATTCCCTTAAATTCAACAGGTGCAATACCCTTCAATCCAAATCTCCAATAAAAAGAGGATGATTTAAGTACCTGCTTTGCATGGTTCAGAAGAGTAGAAGCATACTTTGAATCTGACTTCACAAAGGCAAGTGAAGCGGCTGCCAATGCTGCGGCTGTCTCTGCCGCCACATCTGAACCGGGCTTAGACTCGTTGATCTCATATGAATTTCTTGGTGTGGTCATATCTTCTGGCCTTTGCCAGCATTGATGATCAGAATTTCCATCGCCTACCTCCACATACAGCGTGTTAGGCGCTGGATGTGCATTGATCAGATAATCTGTGCCCCATTTAATGGCATCCAAAGCATGTTGTAGCTCACTTTTGTTCGAGAGTTTCCATCCATATTCAACAATGCTCCATGAAAGTAGCGATACCGTGAAGGCCATTGGAAAACCAAATTTCACGTTGTCACCGGCATCATAATAGCCTCCAGTAAGGTCCATCTGCATCAAAAGAATTCAAGTATTTATATCAAATATCATATAACTAATGTGTTTGTTGGTATTACAGGCCAAGAAAATGTTGATCAACTCTTGATTCACTAGCTTGTTGTCAAAGGCGGTCAACAAAAAAGTTGACCAAGAAAATAATATTGTTACTAGCAATATACATACACAAGCATGTGGAACAAACGCATGAATAATCATAAGCAGAGCATCATTTTCTTGCTCCTAAAAGGGAAGATATTTAACAGCAAATAATCAATGACAAAAAATATTACAAAACATCTAGCAGTACGACATCACTTACACTGGCATCGCTTCCATCCTTCAGAGCAGAGTTGCCGCGCCATGTTACACGTTGGCTTGACGGCAACTTCCCAGATCTTTGAGCCTCAAAGTAAAGCAAAGACTTTGTCAGTGCCAACTCATAATCTACCTCGGCATCTATTTGCACCAAAACTAATGAAACTATCAATCCTAGAATTAGCAGCAACCTTGGCACCATAGTTTTATTTATTTATTTATATATTTTTGCCTCTCTCTGTTTTGTATTTGGCTTACAGTTTTCTTTTCAATTTGATGTGCATTCCATTGGTAATTCGATGTATTTATAGATGAGATCATGGCACAAATTTGTTAAGTCTTGGGAGAAGAGAATTCGCAGTTAGATATTCTTGCTACTTTTGCTTGTCTATCTGTTTGTTATTTGCTTGGTATATATGGGGACTATGTAGATACAATCTTTCTTGTATGGAAAGATGAAATTGTATTCGGTAGCGCATCGGAATCAATAAAAAATAATCAATGAAATTTGTTGAATGGATTGAATAGAGAGGTTAATTCGATTTTGAAAAGAGTGGTACTAAAATGGACACATTTTATTCACGTTAGGCAACAAATCATTTTGTTAAAGCAACTAATAATTATACTTCCCGCTTGAAATTAGAAGATTCTGAATTTGATTAATTTTCTCAATTTTTAAGCAATATTTCCCACTGAAATATCTTGTTGATTGGTGCTGTTAATTTACGACTAAACAGATCAAACAAAAAATATCTCCTTACAACGTATCAAGACGTTAAAATCTATCAGTTTTTTTTTTTAGTTTCATACTTTGACAATTGGCTTCAATTAACACGGGTACGGAGTCTACTCATTCATTGAGAAACATTCAAGGATTGATCATGGCGATGAGAAATGGCGTGCTGATTCTACCCATTCCTTGAAAATCACCAAAGGATAATGGCGAAGAGAAATGCCGTGTCAACTATCAGATGATAAGACACAAAGTAAAATACATTGAATTTGAAAAGCTCTGTTTCCTGATATGCATGGAGTCGGTTAACAGTAGCATACAGTGTTGTGAAACACCATACCAGAAATGGAATGCACCAGACTAAAAATAAAACGCATCAGACTGAAAATAAAAAAAAGGCATAGTCACATTTGATGAGGCAAGGACTTGGTATATTTCAAACAGAGCAAACAGAAGCATGCAATTAATATATATGTATATATAATAAAATTAGCGTGAGCTTAAGTTCATCAAAAGGTTGGTGAACTTAACTAAAAAAACTATCAAAATGACTCCAAACGATAAATCTGAGTAACTCAATAAATTCTTCATATTAAAATCTTATAGGATAATATTTTTTTTTCTATTTTTGGAGTTTTTTAAATATTTGTTTCATATTTTTTTAAAATGCCTAATTTTATATGCAAAAATTCATTATTTTATTATTATTATTATAGTTATCTTACAAAATCCGAAAAAAATAATTAGAAAATCTTAAAAATAGAAAATTTTGGAGCAGTTACAATAGTTTTTTGAGCTAAACTCATCAATAGCCTTAGTGAACTTAAACTCATGCTAATTTTAGTTTATATATGTATGTATATATATATATACACACACTTAGTAAATAGTCGCATTTGATTGTATATACACACACACTTAGTAAATAGTCGCATTTGATTGTATATATACACACACTTAGTAAATAGTCGCATTTGATTGTATATAATCCAATAGAGCCGAGTCCCAAAGGCATGCAGGGATTAACAAATTAATGGGTTGAAGGCCCAATTGTAAGTACAGAGTCACTAAAATGGCTTAATTAGATTATGAAGTTCTAACCTCAGGCTCACATAAAGGCCCTTTTCCCACCACTGACAAACTTTCTTACACTGGTTGGATTGTTGGAGCCTTGAAACTGGAAAGTAAGAGGTCATTTTCTTCCAAATTTCAATTTCACGGCCCAAAAAGGATGTAACCAGGCAGCTTTGGATACTTTCAAGCCGATTGCACAAGCATTTCTTTTTTTTGTGTTAAATGGTGCAAACTTTTGGTTGGGATCGCTCATCACATAGCTCCCTATTCCTAGTAGAACCTTAAGAAGAACTCTACAATTTGTGTTTGTTTAAGATTAATTTGAATGTGATTTGAGTTCCATTATGTGTTTTCGCGGTCAAGTGTTGTATGAACTTGATTCGAAGTAACTTGATTTGTAAATTTTTAATTGTGTTATTTAATTTGAAGTATCCATTCATTAATATAATATAATATAATATAATATAATCCGCTTATTCTTTAGGTTTGATTGTAAATCTTCTTCCTAAATTCAATCACAAAATTAGCAAACTATTGAAAAAAATGATCTACAAAAAAATGAGCACTGATTATTTAAGAGAATATGAAAAATAAGCATAAAACGCCCCAATAATTGAGGTCGTGTAGAGCTGGAACTTGATTCGAGTTCGAAATGATCTGAGAGCTTGATTGATTTCTTAACTGGAGCTCAAATTGTCTCAACTTATAATCAAATTAAGTTAGAACTAAGGCCAGCTAACCTGTTCAATCAAGCTCCACTTGTTTGCAGCATGCTTCCTCCTCCAATCAAGCTTAATAAACAGTGACACCAGGATTTATTTATTTAGCATGTTAACTTCTAGATAAGAAGTGATTTATATTATCCTCAAGAATTAAATGCATAATGTCTATTTAGCATATTTATTTTTTATGTTTATATTATATAATTTGTTCTCTTTAAAGACATATTTTCTTTTTTGGGAAAGAATGATTTTATTTAGTTTTGATCATGGAATTTTTGTTGTCTTTTATACATCATGGGTATAGCCTGATTTTAATTAGCCTTTTGTTCTATTTCATTACCATAAATTTTATTTTTCTTAATATTATTCTTATAAATTAATAACATATATTTAGGTATAATCTATTGTACTGTAATATATAATTGGAAAAAGATTGAATGAATCTTTATTATTTGTACTAACAAATTAGGAAAATATAGAGTTTTTAGATTAATAAAATAACTTCAATAAATACTAAATTGCATCATATATTCGTCATTTTATCAAAACAATCCAATATTATCAATTGAATTGAACAGTTGGGAAAATAGTTGTTGGTTATAAATTTAAGAAATATCAGCAACTCAACAAAATTTAGAAATATGGTTGAAATTAACTGTAAAAATTGATCAATTAATCTGAACCGTTATATGATTAGGATAACTATATGTTTAATAAGAGTAGAGATCGAGATATAAGGAATATAAGGAATAGACGGAGATAAGAAAAAGAACAAAGGTCTTCTGTTGTCTACATGCGACAAAATTGCTGCCATGATTTGTGGCGCGTAACATGCCATGCCGGGGGCTCTTTCTGTCGTCAGAGAAAATGGCACAATGAAAATGAGGAGAATTAAGCAACGAGTAAATAAATCACTTCTAATGATTCATGTTTTGATTATATTAACTGTTTCACCTCGTTTTGAGATGAGTTGCGCCATAAAAGTATGAGAACTCCACTTATTAGCGGGGACCATGAATTGAATCATTAATCCGTAGATTCGAATCCAGACAAGGTTCGTGTAAGGACCACAACAAAACTGGTACGCTGGACCCCGCTCGAAAACGATGCGTCCATCCATCAGCCCTTGACAGTGGGGCTCCTCTTTAATCCATTCACGCTACATATTTCACTGGACCGTTTATTTCAGATTCAAATTAAGTACTCGAACGCGTTGCGAGTGATATAGTGTATGGGTGTATAATAGTGTAATGTGTCGGAGTAACATATTAGCAAAGCTGATTTAGTCATAAATCTGGTCTCAACGGAACCAACAAGTACTGACAAGAGTTATGAATCCCAGTGGTAAATTTCAAATCGGATGGTTTAAATTTATCACAATCAACGTTGAAGTACAACTGTTATTTAAATAGATAACTATTTTATTTGTTACCTGAAACAAACGAATCGTGTTACTTGAGATCAACCGATGAGATTCGTGCTAATGGAGGGGCCCAAATCGGATCTTAATTATGCGTCGGTAAACTTTACCATCCAAGTGAAATATCTTTTTTTCCCCTTTTGCCAGTATCCAAGTAAAATATCACTTTTCGACCATGAGTAATTGAGCATGGTGGTACATGATCTGGTGTTACCTTATTAAAAAAAAAATCATCCGACAACCTTATTCTCCTCAGTTTCCTCGACCATAAAAAAAAATTTGAGGTCAGATTATGTCATTATATTAAGAAAAAAACAGACTGAAGCCGTGAAGCGCCATATGTTGCGCCACATGTAACGTAACGAGCGGAGCGAACGCAGTGTTTGCGCCTCAGATCGTGTGAACTCGTGGAGCAAATGTCAATATTTACAAGCGCTGGCTCCTAACTTGTAAAGATAAAATGTTAGTGCGCCAAAGAATAAAATCACCGCCAAAGAAAAGAAAGAAACAGCGGGAAAGTATTTAGAAAATTCTTCTCACCAACAACGAGTTCTAAGTGCCAAGTGTTTCAAATTACCTTTTAACATGACTTGTAATTAAGCTATAAATTAAATCTTCGTTTTCGAAGTATATTATTATATATATAAAATCAATTCGTTTGTTTATGTAATTATGTTGAACCGCTGCTCATTTGACCCAGTGGTCTACGGACTACGGTCCACATGCTCAACCGCCTCAGAACTTCACAATTTCTGTGGCGCATATTTGTAGATCTATCCATGTAGCAAATCAGAACGGTCCTATTCTCAGAATATAAATCATGCTATGTTCATATATTTAGTATCTATGTATTCTACCGCATATAGAGCAAAAATAATGATATTAGAGCAATGGTAATAAGTAAATATAAAATTCATTTCTTCAAATAGTTTGTCTATTGTATGATTAGTTTTCCCATTCGAATTGTCCCTTTCATCATAAAGAAAATTTGATATTAGAGCAAAAAAGCTTACTTCAATGATTTATAAGATGATTGAAGTATTGGAAAACTTTCAAATAGGTGATTATTCGAAAAGAAAAGATTACACTAACATTTTTAAGAAATTACATGAATTCTTGATTAGAAAATTCTAAAACACAATCACACGTATGACTTGTCAAATAAAGAAATTGACCTATTGCGCGCCCCACCCACTACAAGTAACACAACATAGGAATGTTCACATTGCATCTAACACGGTGCAAGCCATAATAAATAAACCGAACTCCTCAGTTCTGAGTTCCCCAGTCTCTTCCATCACTCTCGCACCAGTTAGACAAAATAGAAACCACCTTAACAGACTTCCAATCCCACACAACTCTCAATCTCTCTCTCTCTCGCTCTGTTTCCATGCGAATGCCACGCCGCAAGCCATCCATCCTTTTCACCACTAACTCCGCCGCCTCCACTCGCAAGCCCAACCAGCCGGAGCTCCGGCGCGCTGCCGCGCTGATCTTCTCAGCGATCCTCCTTGGTACTCTCCTCTACTCCGCCGACAACGTCCGCTTCATCACCATCCACTCTCAGATCAACCGATCCTCCCCTCGGCACCTCAATTCCCGACAAACCGGCGCCAATCACACAACAGAGCCGTCCGATCCGGAGCTCGGAGGGCTCCAATCGGCAGGGGATCTGTTCGACGGGGCGAAGAAGAGAGTGCTCAGTGTGTACGGGAGAGGAGAGAGGAAAGAGAAAGAGAAAGAGAAAGATAAATGCGACCTGTTTGATGGAGAATGGATTTACGAGGAAGAAGAGGATAAGGGGAGGAGGTACCCCCTGTACAGAGAGGAGGAGTGCGTTTTCTTGACTGAACAGGTCACGTGCATGCGAAATGGTCGGCAAGATGATCGGTACCAGCGGTGGCGATGGCAGCCTCACTCCTGCTCCTTACCTCGGTATGTACATTGGATCATATAATACTGTTCTTGTCCGAGGTTCATTTTCAGTTTTGACCTTGGTAATTTCTATATTTGCATTTCCTTTTTTAGCCTCGCTAGGCCCTTGTTACCAACTTTCTGTTAATTTGTCCTAGGCTCTGATTATTAACAATTAGTGTTAATGATTATTGCTTGTCTCTCAAGTGCTGTCGAAGTAGGTCTGGTGATTAATTTACAATGCGCATTAATACACGCGAGATTAGAGGAATATTCTATTTGGATTTGGTTATATCTATTTTCTTTGTACTGGTCATTGTACAAGTTTGTTAAGATGCGGACGTTCATGAAATTAGTCTAAACCTTGATTTTGACTTGAACGTTGAATGAGCACGAATTCAAAGAGTTTTATTTTCCTCGTACAAAAAAAAAAAAGACAGAGAGAGACAGATCCAGAAGTTCTCGTGCTATTAGCGAACTACGAGGGGTATGTCAGCATATGTAGCTGAGTGTCATTACTAAATTGGTACTGGGGTACGATTTATTATTAATTGAAAGCTGCAATAGCACGAGCAAGTTAAGTGGGAGCGTTGGATCTAGCTCTCCCACTCAAATCAAAAGGCCGTACGCTCAACATCTGGCGTACGGCGCGTACTGCTGTCTCACCTAGATGCGAATTTGACAAGCTTTTCCGTAATTTAGTTTATTTTTCGCGCGATTTCCCGGTCCTTTGGGCTTTTTCTTTGTCTGGGAAAAAAGATTCAAAGGCTCTTGCAGGGCCCACATAAGACGCTCCTTAAAAGGGGGGTGCACGTGACTGACCAGTAGTTCTCAATTTACTATTTTATTTTTCAGATAGTATCCTGCGCGACATTCAATATTAACATAATTTTACCTAGTAGTTGACGTGGCGATGCTGATGTGAAGTATATATGAGGTTGCTTGTGCCACGTCAGAAATAGTAGAAAGTTGTAGTAATAAGAGTTTGTACCCCCTCCCTGTCTAAGTGCTTTTTACCAAATCACCCTCATTAATTTGAATGACAAAAATTTTTGTCTTTGAGAAAAAGTAGACATCTGCCTAGTTTAGGCTTTTGCCTTCAGCCGGTGACCTTTGTCCCTTTGTTCGCAATGCATTTATATATTTACATGACAAGTGTATCTCTCACTCCAAGTAGGTTGGGTCTAGCAGCACTAAAACCTATTAAAGTAGGTTTTATTCCAACACAGTGAAACATTACTATTTACGCATTTGTGTAATTTTGGCGCTACAGCACCTTGTTTGAAGCACGAATATGGCCCTCTGTCCCTGATAATGGAAAAGGAAACATTATTTTCTCATCTTCTGTGTCGTTGTACTGCAGCAACTTATATGCCATTCAAGTAAATGTGCATTTTAGATTTTTAGTTCATCTTTGTTTGTGAAGACAGCACTGTAACATAAAATTACATTCATGTTGTTGGATTTGTCATCTTTCATTTAAAAATGGTTAATTTATTTATTATCATTTTTTTAAAATGCAGTTTTGATGCCAAAGCGCTACTTGAGAGGCTGAGGAATAAGCGCATGATGTTTGTAGGAGACTCATTAAATAGGAATCAATGGGAATCCATGGTGTGCCTAGTCCAGTCAGTACTTCAATGGGACAAGAAGACTCTTGTTAAAAATGGTTCGCTTAATGTCTTTCGAGCCGAGGTATTACCTATAAACCCTTCAACACAATTTCCTTAATGTCTTTTCTTTTAAGAAAGAAAAATTTGATTATCTGACAAAACAGTAATGACAAGAGCTAATTCTCCTGAATTGGAAACAATTATTGACCAAATCTTTACCAAAATACTCCCAAAAAACTAAAAACATAAACACAAATGGGAGCATACAACAACCTATATGAAATCATTCTAAACAATAATACACATTCAGAATATAAGCATTATGTCTTTTACTATAAACACCTTTTGAGGCTCTGAACAAACATGAATGAGAATAGCTAGTTCTCCTAATTCTTGAAGTGGGGTTAGAGAGAATAACTCTGTTCTAACTCCAAACTGAATAGCACTATCCACTCACTGTACTACATTTACTATACGAATAACACTATTCTAACGCCAAACAGAATAGCACTATCCACTTACTGTACTGCATTTACTATATATGAATAACACTATTCTGACTCCAAACTGGATAGCACTATCCACTCACTGTACTACATTTACTATATGAATAACACTATTCTAGCGTACTCCTTGATTTACCAAACATTAAAAAAGGCCCCTTTTTTTGTTTGTTGACTTAGGAGTACAATGCAACACTGGAGTTCTATTGGGCTCCTTTCCTGGTGGAGTCCAATTCTGATGACCCAGCAATGCATAGTATTAGAGATCGCATTATCAGGCCGACATCAATCTTAAAGCATGGTGCCAACTGGAAGGAAGTTGACTTCTTGATTTTCAATACCTACATATGGTGGATGAATGGGCCCAAGATGAAAGTCTTGTGAGCTCTCTCTTTCTCTCTCAAATTGTCATACTTGATTAGTTTTATTATGAAAGGTTGTTAATTTCTTGAGGTAAAATAATATCCATGTCTCTAGAGCCATTGATAGCTTATGTCATTCCTTCCTTTCTTTTTTTCTTCTCTTTAATGAAATAGCTAGTGATCTTCTTCTGTTTTCTTTTGTTAATAGGAGGAAAGGAATTCTTAATAGAAGATCAATCAAGTATGAAGAGGTTGAGAGAATGGTAGCCTACAGAAGAGTTATGAGGACATGGTCCAAGTGGGTTACAGAGAACGTTGATCCCCGAAAAACCATGGTCTTTTTTATGAGCATGTCCCCTGCTCACGAGTAAGACTTCCTCAAAATCTTTTTTTTATTTATGTTTATTTTAGAGGTCATGTTTTGCATTTTCCTTCTTATAATGGTGTCTGTGAAATGATCAGGACAGTAACTTGGGAAAATCCCAATGCAATAAGATGCGCAATGGAGAGACTCCCGATAACAAACAGAACACAGCGAATTGATGTAGGCACCGACTGGCGTTTCTTCAATGTTGCAGAGGATGTGATGCAGTCGATAAGTCAAGTGCCGGTGCATTTCATCAACATAACGGCATTGTCTGAGGTGAGAAAGGATGCACACACATCAGTTCACACGTTGCGACAAGGAAAGGTGTTGACGCCAGAGCAACAAGCCGACCCTGCAACTTACGCTGACTGTATCCATTGGTGCCTCCCGGGATTGCCTGATGTATGGAATGAGTTTTTGTATGCCAAGATAATGTCAAATATGTGAAACGAGCACATTACTGACATTAGACGCAAAACTGAGGTTGAAGGCGACTGGAGAACAGGCCACCTCGACACCTGAGGCAATGGCTATTTTTTTTTCACTGTTCTTTGCCTTCTGTTGCTTGATTTTTTCCTTTAAAATTTCCATGTTGCCAGTGTAGGTTAATTTTATGTTTATATTTATTGATGTAGTTTTCAGTTCTCTTTGGCTATCTAAATTAGCTAGCGGCTTTTCCTAGGATGATAACTTGGTAAAATGAGGCATGTTTATAAGTGCTAGTAGGTTATTTATTTATAGTTAACTAGATCCTCTGTGGATGTTTGTCACCGAACCTGGAAGGGGCAGCTGGCCTACGCGTCCATTGAAATTTGAAATATTAAATAATGAAGTTTACGGTACCACTGAAATTAATTAAAGCAGCACGCTCTGCCAGTGGGCCCATATAGTATATCTGCATTTAAAAAGATTAATGCTAACATTTGAGATCTAATAAATTTGGTAAGATTATGATCGATTTTTGAAACCATGCATCCAGCACTTTTATACTAGTAAATAAATTTTCTTTTGCTGAATGCGTGCTCAGTTGTAGACGGTCTCGAGGAATCTTTAGAATTCAACAGATACTAATGTTATTTCTTTAATACGGGTAAGCAGATAACAATTCATGGATTCTCGAGGAAACAAATAAAATACAAAAATGAGGTAATATCATATATATCCTTCAAGACTTCTTTGATTTCATATTTACAACTCTTTAATATAACATATATCTCCTTAAACTCTTCAAAATCCATCATATTTATCTATCTAATTTCTAAACTCAGATTAAAATTCATCAAGTCTATACTTTAATATGAAATTTGACCGAAATATTCTTTTTAAAATAATTTTTTTTAGCTTCTCCCTGAAATTTTTTTTCTCATTCTCATCCAATTGTGCTTTTGTTTTGTACATTTTGTTTTATGAGAATTTTTTTACAACAAAATGTACAAAATAAGAGTGCAATTAGAAAATAATTCAATTCAAAAAGAAATTTTTTTTGTAGAGAATGAAAATTAACAGGGATAATTTTTTTTAAGAGAAACTAAAAAAAATGATTTAAGAAAAATAATTGAAAAAATACTTCGATCAAATTTCATATTAAAGAACAAACTTAATAAACTTTAATTTGAGTCTAAAAATTAGATGGATAAATATGAGAGATTTTGAAAATTTTAAGATGTATAATATATTAAAATTGTGAGTAAATATGATAAAATTTGAAGAGTAAAAAAGATTTATGATATATTAAAGAGTTAATGGATAAATATGAAATCAAACAAAACTTGATGAGTATATACAATATTACCCCAATAAAAATTCATGTTGAGAGCAGTAGAAAATGTGAGACCGGCTCTATGGTGCTCGGAATGCATGAGAACTTTCTATATTGGCCAACATAAGATTAACGTAACTATGGTTAAAAGTGAAAAAGAAAAAAAAAATACAAAGATTGCAAAAAAGAATTCTATTATGCAAGGCGATGATTACGAAAAATTGCCTTATTATTTACAAATGGAAAAAATTGATAGAAGCTACGATAATGAGACTGCCCGGGACCAGGTATGGGACCATGTTTTTTAACACAATAAATATCAGCCTACAATTTAAGTCTAACAATAGTTAAATTTGCATTACCTTCCCAAACTTGCACGAAATTTCTCAATTTCAATAATCCCTTTCTGATGTGTATTTGGAAGAAGCAACCGAAGCAGTGGAACCATAGATAATTTATCATTTGATTTTCCCTTGGGAATTTTCTTCAGTGCGGAACTGACAACACCAGGTGGGGGGATTGAATACCACAAAAGATACCAAGCAAGAAGAACAGCATCTGTCCTCTTGGCATCACTAGGCCGCTGTTCTTTACTCAGGTATAATGAAAGGCTTTCTTGGATTCCATCTGAATTTGTCAGTATATCTTCTATGCGTTTTCTGAGAGATTCTATGAAGGTAGGTTGGATAATTCCACCTCCGTTCGTACAACTCAGTCGGCCACTCAGTAAGGCATCACCATACGCTAATGCCACCTGGAAATAACATGCAAAAAAAAGGATTCCCAAGATGTTCCAATGGTCATATCCATTCTGGTCAAAGTAGACATTTTTTACTTTACAATAGCTAGTAAAATTTAATCCAACTTGAAACCCAACTATCCTGGCCTGTAAAATTTGAACATTAAATGATCTGAACTGACCTGATGGCTTTCCTATTTTCCCAAACTCCCACAAACCCAATCTTAGTTGAGAATTTGAGAAAGTCAAACAACCCAAACCTAAAATGACCTACAATCAGCAATGACCAAATATTTTGTAGCTGAAAACAATTTCCCCTTATCTGAAGAACCTGTCCAAATACCCAAGCAAACCTCACAAGATAGTTCGAATACAATCAGTGACCAGACCCATGTGAGGATTTTGAAAAAAATCAAAAGCAGAAAATCAAATCTGACAGGAAGTCACCTCAACCCAAAATGACCCAATCTGTTCTGAATGGCCTCAATGGTCGCCACCTCAATTTTCGTACTATGCCAATCAAGCCAATCAAGCAAATTATTCACTTATTGCATGTAACAATTAACAACTAAAGGTAACCAAACTTGCCTTTAAATTGGAGAGGAAAAGAGAGTCATGAACAACAAGAAGCCTGTTTTTCACTTGCTCCCACATCGCTTCAATCATTGTGTACAAGAAAAGATATACCTACAAAATGTCACAACATAAGTACAAAATAAAAACTAATAATTGCAAATGTAATTTAATTACATGCTGGCTACATAAATAAAAAAGGAACTCCAGCTCAAATACCTGAAGAAGAGCAGGTCGGTCTTTGCTCACACACTCATACAGTACTTGCAAGCAAAATTCCTTAAAATTGGGATCACAACTGAAATAAAACATAACGAGGTTTCTTTACCAAATATATGAAAAGAAATCAGGACCAATTCTTACAACAGCACTGCCCTTTTCCTCGTGCATCTAAACAACAAGATATAAAAACATCAAAACAATAACAATATAAGAGATGTAAGAGGCTTGCCTGTGACCTGGCGAGTCACAACATAGCTTAGCAAAGGCTATCAAGCTAGGATCAGCTGAAAAGGTACTCACTAACTGGTCAACCTTAAATGAGCTATCTTGGGTATTATTGCCAATTCCAATTGTAGAGCATGACACACCAGAGACCTATAGCCAAAAAAGAGGAATTAGTTCATGCAAGCTTACTAGTGAAAAAGCAGGAGATGGCAAAATCTGGCATTGCCAGAATACATATTCAACTCAGACTGAATATTTTTTCTTCCTAGTCAACAACCAAAATAGTGACTACACACTAATCAAAACATAATTAAATCTGATTTGAATTTGACCCTACTGGTTACCCAACCAAACCCAAACAACCTTTCACGCAAAACAACATCAAGGATCTGACTCCAAATGTGAAGTTACTTCAAAGTGGCCCAAGTATTACCCAAAAAAAAAAAAGAAATCCAAACTTATTATGACTTTCCTTTTTTGAAGTTGTAGGCAACCCACTAAAATTTCATTAAACAAACAAAAAAGTTCATTCACAGTGCTATTGGACAGTACATTGATAAGCACAGCTAAAAAATGATCCGGAACCTAATCAACACTGCCTCAGCATATCGTCCCTATCATTGAATTTTAAAGCCTGGAGTTGCTGTTGCTTCAAATCACTCAAAGCTAACAAACCACAATAACACAAAACACATGCTCAACAGTAGAGGTGGAAAAACCCGACCCAACCTGATCTGATTTTTTTCAAAAAGTCAAACTGACCCTAACCTGACTCGACCTGACCTGAGACCCAGAAAAGCCGACGCTAGATGACCCGAAACCCAACCCGACAATCCTTCTCAAACTAACCCGATCTGACCCAGCCTGACCCGACCCGCTTGACTGCCACCTGTAGAGGTGGCAAAACGCAAAAACCCGACCCTGACCTGATGAACCTGCCCAACCCACCTGACACCCGAATCGACTCGACCTGATTTCTTCAAAAAGTCAAATTGACCCGAACCCGACCCGACCCGAAAAAAAGCCGACGCTAGACGACCCGAAATCCGACCCGACCCAACCTGACCCGTGACCCGGCAATTCTTCTTGGTCAAACTAACCTGACCTGACCCGGCCCGACCCGAACCCAATTGCCACCTCTACTCAACAGAAACCTTGAAACAAAATGAACTGGATGACAAAGATGCAATACCTCAGCCAAATTTTACCAATCTGTTCGTTAGATAGATAGATAAGAGAGAGAGAGAGAGAGAGAGAGAGAGAGAGAGAGAGAGAGAGAGAGAGAGAGAGAGATAGAGAAGAGAGCGAGCAACCTTGTGCATAGCTCGAGAAAGTAGAGACTGACATCCAACGGGGTCATCGGCATATGGACAAGACCCAACTTTTCTCTTTATGTATAAAACCCCATCATTAAATGGATCACTCTTATCTCCAGCTTTCCACCAAGGTTTATCTATGGAAACAGGAGTTTAAGGGACAATATTTATGCTCTCAGGCAACTAAAAAAGAATAGAAATAACCCAAAACTTAAGGAGCTATCATTACTTGCATACCTTCAGGTTCAAGTTGAATGAACTGAGACCAATATCTGGGGCCACAAACTTGAACACCTTTTAACTGCAAGTATTACACAAATTTTATATAAAAGTATTGCTTAATTTCAGATGGTCGCATAGTGGGGATTCTTTAACAGAAGGTAACTATAATGGGAACAAGATATATAATGCATACCATAGAGCGCTCTGGGAGTACACAAGGAGTGACCTCACAATAGGTTGTCTCACGATAAAAATCTGTTTCTTTAACAGTGACTTCAAGGGGACAATAAACAGGTAGACCCGTGTCAACATCTACAGTCTGGACCCACCGCGATTCAGCAGCAATTACATACAGATGCCTGAAAGCCTAAAAATTTATAATATTTTCTAATATCAGAACTCATAGAATAAACAAGTAAATTTTCCTGTTCATTTTTGCAAAACCTAAAAATTGCCTGTTCAATCCTCCCTCCACCGCAGGGGAGTCAAAATCCAAAATGAAACACTTTGGAAAACTTAAGAATATCAATCTGCTTAGATCAGAGGAATTCTAACAGAAAAAAGATTAATGAAGTACATGTTTAGTAAGCTTTTCTGTTTCAAGAATCATTGAATATCACAAAAAAAAAAATTAAGAGCTTAAGCTCAAGGCACACAATTCAAGTACATAAGAGAAAGATCAGTATACCTGAAGGTGGCATCGGTTATCATTTGGGCCGGTAGGTAAACGAGGGTACAGAGTAATCAACAAAGCTGCAATTGCACTGTTACTAGTGGAAAACGTCTGCATACCTCCTCCCAGAAATAAGAAACCCATAGATAAACTTACCTGCAATTAGGGTAAAAGAGCTAAGAAACAAATCCCATGCAAATGTACTAAAGCAAGATCAATTTCAAAGTAACTCACAGCCATTTGAAGTCCATAATTCATATGGCCTTCTGCCGAACTTCTGCTCCGAAGGTACCTCAATAGTCGAAAAGTTTGTAGATGGCCAGACCCTGCCATTACCTTACAAAAAACAAAGGTAATACTGCCATTGTGGAAATAGTATATCAAAATGAGCATTGACAATTTTTCTCTATACTGTATCAAGCCTTATTTTTTGAACTTCTAACTCTAAATTGAAATAAACCAATTCTTCCATGGTTTATTTAGATGTTAGCAGTCAGATCCAAAGCTGTCATGAAAAATCTGAGACCAATTTGTCCATGGTTTGTATATAGCCAAAACAAATGTAAAAGGGGTTAATTGCAGGTATGAAAACTGTTGGGTGCCCATTTGCAACTACCAATAAAACTCTGCATGTAATTTCCAAATAAATTGCTCGTCCCATCTTAACAACAAGAAAGCTTGTTTATTGTTTACATGCTACAAAATGAAGCAATTTTGTAAATCCTTAATTAGTGGAAAGAGTTTAACAAAAAAGAACAAGATTCTAACCAGAGAAAGAGAGAGTGTAATAAGATGCACGCTTAACTCGAGAGTGCCACGGTCAACTTGTTGGAGCAATCCCTTTGGCAGTAAAAGTTTGTTTGAAGGATTTACATGCTTCATCTGTGATATTCAGCAAAAAGATTTAGAAGGAAAACTATTTTTCTGCCATTAATGGTTTCAATGTAAAGAAATGATATAAATCTTTGCCTCGTTCAGAAAGTAGATGGCGTAGTTGTAAAGTAGCTCTTGGACATCCCCGTTTTTAGTTCCAGCATATTTTAATCCTGTTGTTGACCAAATTCCCATTAAGACTTCAATGAAAGATAAATTCTAATTTTAGATTAATTAACTTAACAGAAGGCATAAATAATCCTAGCCTGTCACCACATTTTAAAAGAAAAAAAAGAGAAATATCGGGGGTACCAAATGGATTAGGGGGAAAAAAAAGAAACAGCACTTATCCTAATTTGCAGAAAACCATCAATTTGGGCAATGCAAATCCATTTGACTGGTATATACAAATTACAACGATGAAGTAATTCTTGTTTCTACAATTGGACTTTTGTTGGACAAATTCGCCATTCAGGTCTAAATATGCTTTCATGTGGTCACATTTTCACACCAACTAGTATACTAGTTACAAGCGCCCTATGAAAATATCATGAATCATGGAAGCTTCTTCCTAACCAAGAGAAATTAGGTGCTCTTTTTTTTTTTTTGCAAAACTCCATAAATGCTCAGATTACGTACCAAGAGAGATGCAAGCCCCAGTTATGATATTGACAAAAGCCTGACAGACATCTTCCAACTCACACTCATCACCAGTAACAGAATCATCTTGAGATTTGGATATCACAACTCTGATAAACTCAGGCACCTGAGCTTCAACCCACTCCCTTGAAGGTTGTACCCTGGAAAATGCCATGATAACATGAGCTCATAGGGATATTGGCCAAAAGCAGAACTTAAGGG
This sequence comes from x Bolboschoenoplectus mariqueter, assembly GCA_037678475.1. Lineage (NCBI taxonomy): Eukaryota > Viridiplantae > Streptophyta > Magnoliopsida > Poales > Cyperaceae > x Bolboschoenoplectus > x Bolboschoenoplectus mariqueter. Next base: position 124,529 of record CM075236.1, on the reverse strand, counting down.
GTATAATTGCAAAATGACATCAGTGTATGGTTACCTGCTCCACATTACAAGGCTTCGAGCAATTATACGAAGCATAATAAAGTCAGGCCTCACATATTGCAAGTCAAAGTGAGTAGCAGGGATATAAATTCGTTTCGCAATTTCCTCAGACTCACTCTGCGTAGAAGTTCTCAATTAGTTAATATGCAAATACTAAGTAATGGATGACTGTTATATCAAGTAAAGCTAGGGTGAGCTTAAGCTCACCAAGGGGTTTGGTGAGCTTAACTCAAATATCTATTAAATCGACTTCAAATGATAAATCCAATTTGCTCAATAAATTCTTTATATCAAAATCTTGTAAGATACAAAAATTTTCTATTTTTAGAGTTCTTTTTAAGTATTTGTTTCAGATTTTTTTTAAAATGACCGATTCTAATATTCAAATATTCATTATTTTATTATTATTTTAGAACCATTTAAAAAAAATCTGAAAAAAATAGTTAGAAAACTCTAAAAATGGAAAATTTTGGTATCCTATAAAATTTTGATATGAAGAATTTATTGAGCAATTTGGATTTGTCGTTTAGATCCGTTTTGATAGATTTTTGAGTTAAGCTCACCAAGGGTGTTGATGAGCTCTAGCTTTACTCCTATTATATCCACTAAATATATTCCACTTGCAACTTAGCTTTATTTTGTTATGAAAGCTCAAGGTTCCAAGTATTAGAAATAAATACACAGAGAGAGAGGTTCTGCTAATATGCTTCCATTCGTATTTCGGCCAATATGCTAATGGATCAAATTTAATTTTTTACATTCTAAACGCCAATCTAAGTAGCTCAATAAAATCTTTATATCAAAATCTCATAAAATACAATTTTTTTTTAACTATTTTAAGGATTTTTGAAAGATGGCCCAAAATAATAGATCTTGATATATATGCAAAGCAGTATTATGCTAATACTGTATAACATAAGTATCTGAGACGGATTTAGAAACTTTGCAACAAACATAGGTATAAGCACAGTAATATAAACTGAATTACCTTCAAGAAAATTAGGGCTAGAGCAATTGTGGCTCCAGGTGCAGTGACATAAAAATTAACTTGCTTCCCATCTATTATCTGAAGAAATGAAGCGTGTTAAGACATGCAAAATTAGCTGAAATTCATGGCATGCTAAACTAAAAGTTGCAGAAGTACCGGTCCAGAATTGCGGATTTGTTCATCTGCAGGTAGGGTTCTATTGGCAGTTTTCTCCTGCAACAAAATACATAAAATTAGATAAAACATGATATGAAGAATAAAGAAAACAAAAGCAAACAAAAGGATAGTCAATACCATGTAAAATCCTTTGGTGCCAATGTAGAGGAGAAGCTGGTCAACAAAAGAATCAGCAAAACTGAATGCATTTGCACCTCGCCCTTCACAGATTGCATTAAATTCAGGTCAGCATAATACAATTTTCACTTACTTTCATTTAACACAGAACTCCACATCTAAATGTTTATTGGCCTCCATAAGAAATAAGACCAATCAGGGAAAAGAAAAACTGAAATACAGCAGCTTTGTTTGAAATGGAGGTTTATTTCTTCTCCACATACATAGTTTAATAGAGTTTTTTCCAACTCCTACTTGTATAGAGCATCCCTGTGGAATTAGAAAATACTATCTAACATGCTGATAGCTTCATTACCTAATGCAACAAGCCCCAAAGCTGATCCTGCAGCAACAGCATATCCTTCCCATTCAAGTACATTTTCACCGCTGCTTCTTCGGCCTATCTCACCCTTCAAGATAATGAATAATATCAGTTAAGACTAAAATCAAATAACTGAGTGCTATGTACACAGCAATGTTGGGGTACCCTTGATTCGACAGGTCCGGTGTTCAGGAGTTATCATATTAAATGGAAAAGAAATTTCTTACCAAAAGCATTTTCATTGTCAATGGGTGGGCTGAACCTTCAAAAAGAAGCCCAATTCCCATCAATGCAGCTACCTGAAAATAATAATAACAACAACAAATCAACTTTTGTAATTAAAAATGTTTAGCAAACACCAGAAAAATTGAAATCCCAAGTATATAAGAGAATAATTTATTCCTGTGGTCCCTAATAGTGTAGACACCATATGCTCAATATGTTACAGTACAAGATGGCTTGTACTCGCTTAATGACTAATATGTTCTAGTCCAGAGATGAATATGCTTTGAATTAGTTTTATACAGAATTTAGAAGAATACTAGAAGGTCGAGGACCTTATGCCAGTATCATAATTTGAATTGTTACCTTAAAAAAAAAACTCACCTTGAAATCAAATACTTTACATATGATATATATCAATCCTAATTCATGTATATAAAAAAAAAATCAAATTTGATGTATCTTTTACAGCTCATCAAATGATTTGAAAATTCAAGGGTCAGCATCTATAGCCTTTTTGATAAATTATCAACTCAAATTCCATAAAATTTGATCGGTAAGCTATTTAGATGTCCAGCAACACTTCCATAAGCTACTGTGATTCAACTTGATCAAAAAAAAAAATACCAAGATAAGAAATAAGCAACAAGACATAAGAGGAAAAAAACAAAAATAAAGAAGAACCTGTAGAAGTGTTGGCAGCTCAATTTCCGGCTGTCGAGAAGGGATATGAACATTGAGAGTCTAAAAGTTAAAAAGAAAAACTTTCAAATGATTAGTCCTCAGTAGATCTACTAAAACCCTTCAATTGTAGAATTTCACTTGGAAAAATAAGTCAACAAAATTGTATTATTCTTTTTACCTTAGATATTTCTGGGTCCATGGTTCCCCTGTTAGATGCAGCTAGGCCAAGCAATAAACCCGCACTTGTTACATCATGCTCCTGGAAAAGAAGTAAAACATTAAATTCTTTTCTAATATTTTGTTTTCTTTCCTTTTCCCCACATCTTTTATTCAGACTCAATTGCCAAATCAATATATAGCAGGAAACTAATTTAGAAGGAAACAATGAAGCCCTTGTCCTTATAATTTATAAGTGGAACTAAGAACCAGTTCAATTTAGAAGTAGACATAATGGAATCACTTCACTTTTGTAATGAACATGGTAGAATGACAGACAGGAGTGCAGAAGGTTATCATTCAAAAAGGATATTTGATGTTTCAGATTTCAGTACTGCTTTTGTACATTGAAACCGAAAGGGTACTACCATACTAGATCCAAATTTGCAACTGATAGTCAAGTTTGATCAAAAGATTCAAAATAGCATAACTATGAAGAGCAATCGAAATTAGAACCATTTGGGCTTCGAAGCAGGCTTATTAGAGCTTACTGCCAGTCAAGACCAATGGGTTACAGCTAATTCTGTTGAAATAGGCTTATTGGAGCAGAAGTTGCACAACTGCAGTTTTATTTTGGTGCAAGCCAATGGAAATTAATGCCCAAAGTGACCGAAATTTTGCCAATGTGACTGAAATTTCGCCAAAATTACAAATCTTGCATCAAATAAATCAAAACAAAAAAAAATGATAAACAATAAACAATGAAGAAAGATAGACTCTACCTCAGAAAGGTACCGGTACGCATCAGTAGTAGCCAAAACCTTTAAGTGCCCATGCAAACCTAATGCAAACAGCAGCCCCGCATGAGTGAAGCTAGGCTCCTCTGGTTTGTTGTATTGTATCCAACTCCTCAACATTTTACCCTGTAGAAATAGTTTACCTATATAAGCAGTGCCCAAGATATTGCATAAACATCAACTGTGCAGGAAGAAAAGCCACTACAAATGAGGATTCATTTTGAGCTTATAGCATAAGTCTTGAGCTCTTAATCAGTACTGGTTCATACTAAAACAAACAATTACTTCAGTATGTTTTGTTTACCTGGAAAGGAGCAAGCCTCAAACCAGCAGCTACACCATTGTGAAATTCAGGCCATGAACTAAGCTCCGAAATATTTCTTATATTAGGGTCAAGATTAACCTGACCATCAAGATAAGGAAAGTTAAAAGTGAATTGTTAAAAAAAGTGAAGGGTTATTTAACTTAATACTTGTCAAAAATCAATAAACTGAATAAGAAATATTATTATTAAAAAGTTAATAGTATGCAAGGGAAGAGAAAAAAGGTTTTGCTTTCTTAAGTATTTGCTAATGAACTTTTCTGATATTCATGAAGATTTACAGTTTACATCATGCAACACCTTTTTAACATTTCATACTAAAAATAATGAATACACGAGCATACCGTTGCATTTTGTTGTGCAGGCAATCGGCCAGCCAAAACCAGCTTGGGGATGAGAAGTGCCTACTTAAAAGTGCATATGGAGTTACACATAAAGCAAGAAAGGTCAACATTGAGGCTCAATGAAATAATATACCCTAATTACCTCTGTTAAGAGAGTATAAGTAGTAGACAATGTAAAAGCACCACGGCCGAAGGGTAAAGCAGTAGTCCTCTGAGCAAGGTTCCATAGCTTTGCCTACCAAGAGGAGAAGGGGAAAAAAGTTCAGCAGAGTAATGGAGCTCAAAATAAAAACCCAAGAAAAAAAAATAATATCACAAGACATAGTACAAACCTGCTGAACTTCTTGATCACTTGCGCTAGGGTTAATAGACATCTGTATAGCCACAGGCCTAGAGGAGCACAAAAGCCTTCTCACCTTCACCAAAATAAGTCAGCAATTGAAATTAAGAATGGAGGGGTGTAAACATAAAATTCTCAAAAATACAGGAAGCACAAACCTCATTGAGACGCAAATCACGACCATATCGTAGCTGGGTGCTGGAATTGAAGATATGCTCCATGCCATCCTCCACATTTCTGTAAAGAGAGTCTGAGTCCTCTGCACTGGACACCTCCAGCCAAGTGGGTTCTGATGAAGAAGGGGGCACAGTCACTGGCTGTAAATGTAGCATGTATGGTACAGATAAAGAGACCAGATCAGAACTGCTTTGAGATCCATGCTCCTTCCTCAGTTTCGCCCTGGCAAGGTCCTCACGGCCAACCAAGACATAAGCTGCAGCAGGCCAATCAAGAGGTGGAGAATCACGGCATATGTCCAGTGCCTAACAGGAAAAACAAAAGATAACAAATTGATTAGAAGAGGAAGGGTTTAGTCTTGATTGCAGAAAACTCGAGGATACATGTTTTGAAGGTATGCTTCTTTACTTTTCATTATTTTACTAAATAGACTGAATAATAACTTTTACATCTTCATTATATAATAATTTAAAAAGTCATCTGGTAAATAAAAGGATACATTAGGTTGGGTCAGATAAAAGTGTGATGAACATTATAAAAAAAAAGTTTTGCTCCAGTAGACTGCTCTTTAGTAAAGAAATTTTGAATTGATTTTGACCATCTGATAAACCAAGTAATATCAAAAAACGAAATATACTTAGTTGCACTTTTTTTGGTAACAACTCTTAAATTTTGGATCCTCTTAATTGACAGATCATTGAAATATTTGTTGTAACGCTTGAATAGGAGAAAAATAAACATTTCCTGCTTAACCATTCTTGATTTTTGCCGGATATCAAGGTAGATATATAATTGCAGTAATATCCTTTTTAGAAAACTTTTTCATTAAATAACAATCATCTGATCAAATCAATAATGACTGTCCATTCTTTTGTATACCGGAGACTCAACCAAAATGTTATAGTATACCATTATTATAATGTCATTTTGAGAACATAAAAGGCATCATATAAAGTATGGCCTAAATTATTCCTCTTTTAAGAAAAATGATATTTTCACTTCTCTTTTCTTCAGATAAAACATTTGATAACTGATTATTTTGTGTATAAAAGGCTGAAAATCCAAAAATGAGGAATAGAACGAATGTAAACTCACATGACGGAGTGGGAGAGACACACCGACAGGAAGCAAGTCGAGATGTTGGCGACCAAACTTTTCAGCTACCATGGCCAAAACCATAATTTCCTCTCTACTTCTAGCAGACCCATTAGCAATCTCACAATTCACCCCAGAAGATAGCATGGCACCATCCCTTTCAGCGCCTAAAAGAAGACTAAAAAAAGATAGCACCTTGCGAGCCCACCCAACTACCAAGCTCTTAGAATTACACATTAGATTCGGAATGTCGTTTGAATTACTGACTGATTTACATCCATTCTTTAGAGAAGTCTCCAGCCAACAAAACACAGAAGGCGGGTTAGAACGGGAAAGAATACTATCCTCATCAAAGGCAGAAGGGCGATTGTATTGTAATTCAATTAAGATCTCAGGAAAGTCTCGACAATAGTAATCAATGTACTTGGTCTCCCCTAGATATACTGACACAGTACACAACAAAAATGCAAGGTGCTCCACATCCCTGAAAGTTTGTAATAATACTATTTAGAAAGAAAAATTTTGACCATGAAATAGCAAAAATGAGAAGTCAATAAAGTAGATAAAAGAAATGGACTAATAAGCAGGCCTTACTTTTTGCGCAAAATATTAAGCTTAAGACTCTCATACAATGCATGCAAAGAATCCAACAGCTCAAGATGCATGTGATAAGATGATTCCTCGACACCTTGTTCTCTTCCATAACTGCACTTGTATAGCCCACCAGTTGGACCTGAATCTGCCAAAATTGACAGCAAAGAAGCCAAAGACTGCTTTCTATACTGGGCATGAAACCTGCTGCTCAATAGGAAGTCCCATGCTGTTGTTTCCTTTAGAGAGTAAGCAGGGTTATTCCTCTTTGATGGTGAATGTACAAATTTATTGCAGATTTTTGAAACTTCAGAGGAGAAAGATTCCCACTCTTGATCAGGACCGGAGTCCGAATCAGCCAAGTAGGACGAGCTGTTGTCACCCCAGAGAAGAGAGAGAAAGTGTGTGTAGTAAGAATATTGCAAACCCTCGGCCATGACAGTTATGCAATCATTTACCAAAGAGGAAAAGGGGTATTTTCGTAGAGCACACCGAAATACCTATTTAGATATTGATTATAAGTCATTGTAATAAGAATTAAGGGAGATAAACTAACTATGAAGTCTAAAGCTGAAAAGGACTGATTTATTAACTTGAAATTACAGTTCAAAATTTATGGATGGCATGCCAAAATGCACAAATGCCACTTTCAAGTTTGTTCAACTAATTTGTCTCCGTCTTCAATGCACAACTGAGGTGCACTTGTTTTTAATTGGGTTCAATTGTGACATGATTGCCGCAGTAAGGTAAAATAACATTTGCAATAGAGAACTGGCTTAACAATTGCAAAATTGAAGATTATGGTATACTTCAAAACAGTTTCTGATTAAATAAAAATATGCTCTTGCTCAAATTGACTTAAATCACAATTGAAGGTTACTCAAGACATAGCAGGTTTTCTTCCAACTAAGAAAGTGCACCTGGCCATTGTTACAAGCTACATTTACGCGGCCTTCAACAAAATCCTTCACGCCTATAATCTTCAGCTCACCTCTTAAAGGTTGTAAACCATGCGTGGAAAAATCCTTGCCTAAACCAACTGGTAACATGTATCTACAAAGACAATGCTGTCCGGACTGCAAACAATTATACGAGCATTGTTATTAACAAAAGTAATTTTCCAACAGTTAGTGTTCCCACCGGCATACACTGCATTGATCCTAACTGATACAGAAGTTACAATTTCCAAACTTTTTGGTGCATTATACTACTTCCTGAGATGCGCAAAGTTGCACAGTTTGTCAGCCAAGCACCCAAATGTGTAGTATAGTTAAACACTTCAACAATATGAACATACACCAGCATACACCGCGTTGATTCATGGGACCATGAATGATATAACAATTGTCAATTGTCAAACATCATCTTTTCTATTAGAACAAGAAAACTTACATAGAGAGAAAGGTGGTTTTCTGTGCCCAACATAACTACATCAGTGAAAGGCAAAGCTCCAGCTCTAACTCTGAAATATTTTAAACACACAGGTAAATTATTAATATACTAAGCTTGATAAAATGGAGAACATAAAGGTATAAAGTTCATTTATGGTACCACCTAGGTCGAGTCACAAGCACGGGTGAAGCATCAACAGCAGGAAGACTCCAAGTGGTAAGAGGTTTAATATCAATAATACCCTCTTCATTTGCCTCGTCGATATGAAGCCTAATTCCAAGCAGAATTTTCTGCTCGGAAAACAAGAAATATAGAACTGGCATTGCATCAATATCTGTTGCCAGGAACACCTGACCAATGATATTAAATATATCAAAATTCAGACTATCAGAAAAATTTAGAGTGAATGAAGAAATAGAAGAGGAATTTGAGATACCTTATTGGCAGGAGACTGAGGATTCTTCCCTTGCCATATCCTCCTAAAAACAAAATGGACAGCAAGAACTGATGAAGAGGACCTGATAATGCCAGCATGCCAAAGAGAGTACTGATGCTTGCCTGAATTTAAAATTTGAGTATAAGAACAAGACAGAAAATGTGAATGAATACAGGCAGATATCAGACTTACCCCATATATGCAGATTAACCAAAAACTGATTTTATTACAAATGATGGAAAACCTTTATTGTAAGACGCCATTAGAGGTATCTGATCACTTGTCCAAATAACTTTCTCCTCAAAATCTTTCATCAAGCACAATTTGCCCCTTTCTTCAAAATAGGTAGCCTGAAATGTTTAAATTGACAAATTTATTAAGTTGAATAGGAATAAGAAACCATTAGAACAAATTGATTTATACCAGGATTGGCCATTTCATCCTAAAATTAAATGCTTTATCATTTTTGAACGAAACTGAATGTTTGACATGTTTCACAAGATCCAGCCATAAAAAATTCTGATGGGAAAGAAACATTCCATTAAATATTGACAGACTGCACTTATATATATGAGGATGCTCCAGCATGCACAACAGACATAGGTAAGATGTTCACAAACGCCACAAAAACAAGAATAATGTAACTAACCTGAGGTTCTTCAAGAGGATGCTTTAAGACCAAAAGAGAAGAGACCATAGCTGGGTCATCCTTGACAGGAGGCTTGAAGTGGCTGAACCCATGCTCCTTACTGGGCCGGGATATGTCCCTTCCGTGTAAAGGAGGGCTGGATGTTGATGTGGTGCGGCTGACATCAGCAGCTTTTTGTATAAGGAGGCCAGTTTTTGATGGCCATATTGAAGCCACATAATATGGAAGTGGGGTGCAAAACACATCTCCTGAAAATAAAAACAAAAGATGTTATAAATAACTCAAACTTCGGTATTACATACAGTTTGTAACTAATATTATTTGTTTGAATATTAATAGTTGTAGGTGATCCAGTGGGCTGCGCTGATGGTATTCCATAATTCTTATGCCACAAGTTTGACCCTGATAGCTTTTATCGAGGGTTGATATCTGTTTTTAATTAGTAGGACTATGAATTATGGCGTTTAAAGTAGGGGTGGTCAAGAGATCAGTTCATGGCAAACCAAACCAAACAAAATCAAACCAAAATTTTCTTCAGTTTGAGAAAACACAACTGAAGCAACCAAACTAAAATGCCAACTGAAGAATGAACAGAACCAAACAAATCGAAAGTTATTTTGGTTCCATTGGTTTGACCGAAATTCCTCAATATTTTAACCAATAACAAAAAGCATAAAGAACCAAATATCTTATTGAAATCCCAAAAAAATACCAGCAACAGAATAATCTAATTTAGCAATCTATACAAGCAGTCAGGAAGGAAGCACAGCTAGTCTAGCTGGATATGCCTGTTAACAATGTTGAGCAGCTCAATGTTATGATGTAGCAGGAATAAAGCTTGCAAGACTAACTTGACTGAAAGTTACTAAGCTGTGGGAAAGGAGCAAGAGTGTGTTCTTTTTCTTTTCTGTTTTGTAGTTTGCATTGGGAATGACAGCTGATCTTTTTAATGAAGAGGATCCTGTCATTTATCAGTTAGACAAGGACAAGACTTTAAATACAAGTGGTCAGAGAAATACTAATGTATTATCGCAGCCATTGATCAATCTTGGGGGCACAAAACATTATTTTCACAGCCATTGATAAATGTTGATCCAATGGTTACGATATGAGATATTTAGCAGCACACAAAACCTATGGCACTGGAATCCAGAATTTATGTTTTATGTTCTTACTTCTTTGATCACCCAGTGTACAAAAGAATAGAGCAAATGAAAAGTTATGTATATTGTTGTTTGCTTCAAAAGTAATTTTAAGAAATATGATTAAATGTACTTATTGTTAGCCACCCAGGAGTTATAGCCTTAAGGTGATGTGCGGGAAGTAATAATAATAGTAGGGAATGAATGAGCTGTCTTTAACTTTACTTCTACTGATGCAGGCCTATTTGAACCAGGAATTTCGGTGGGTTTGGCTTATCTGGATTTAAGAAAACTAAAACTGAACCAAATATAAAAAACTGAATAATCCCAAATTTTCAACCAAACCAAATCAAAGAGAAACTGAATTGTTTTATCCAAAATCTGATGGTTAGTTTAAAACCAAACAAATCGGGACCAATGAATACCCTGATTGGAAGCAGTCCTTGTCTTGAGGTCTTTCATTACATATTCCTTAGGATGCCAAAGAGGATTGCATGCATTGCTTTAAGGGTAATGTGTAAATTAGTAAAAACAGCAAAAAACATTGTGTTTTGAGATAATATACTCTATGTATCTCACTCAAATTGTATTTTAAGTTCTTTAGTGTTGCCCTAGCTTCTGGAAGACATCAGTGCATCCGCCTTTCATTTCAATTTTGAGGTTCTTTTTTCTTGAAGATGAAATAGGGGAAAGAAGGTAAAACAATAGCTTACCTTGCGCTGTATAAAATGACAAGCAGTCAGTTTGCAAAGCACATAGTACTGGTTCTGATATAGAATCCATGCGGCACCAGCATACCTGATAAATCAGAGTGCCATTATCTTCCAAACTGACAGAAACTAAACCTTTACATTGTTATAATCTAAAAACAGTTGCATATTTAAATGAAACCTACCATAAGCACTGTACTTTCAGCTGTGTATCTTTTGTATACCCGGGTGCCCATGCTCCATATTATCCTGGCAAGAGTGAAAATAATTAATAGGATTACCCGATTAGATACATGCCATGCACACCTAATAGATGAAGACGAATTAACCAGTAAAATGAATTATGCTAGTCCCAGTAAAGACGGCCTCGTCTTCTGACAATACAACTAGAGGTCAGACAAGCAGCATTACATCAATTTCATGAAAGAATATCGCCTTGATCAAAATTCCACCGACATCACAACCAACTAATTGCAAAATTTGATATCGCGTGAAAGAGAACGTTATTGTTACCGGTTACCACGAACAAAGAGCTCGTGTTCTCCAAATTCACTGCAGGAAGTCGCGGAGGCATCACTGGAGAAATCGAGGCTGGCGCAGAGGGGATCTGAGGGAGTCCCGCGAGTGACTTCTGGGCCGAAGACGTAGTGTTGATACTTCTCCGGCGCGGCGGTGGCCTCGGGGATCTCTCTGTCAGTCTGCTCCACCGTAAGGCCGAATGGCCTGAACTCGCCGAGCACTGTCAGCTGTCGTACCTTGACCGACATCGCCAGAATCAAGAGCAGAGAGACGCGGGACTGAGAGGAGCGAGTTCCCGCCTATAGACGCGCCAATTTTTGGGAAGGAAAAACCCTAACGTGGGTTAGGACTAGAGGTTTAGCGATCTCGGCCCACACATCTGATACCTCCTACGCGATTCATTCATTCATTCATTCATAACTATTAATCGCAACAATTTTTAAATAAATTCAAAACATCTTAAAAATAAAAAAATTTATATATATATATTCTTGAACTTATGGGTTGATTACATTCCAAATTTCATGTAACTTAAATATCATTTGATATTTTATTAAAGATAATTAAAATTTATAACAATCTAAATTCGTGATTTTCAATGGAACATCACAATCCTTAAATTGCATGAAAATTAAATTATAATCAAGTCTATAATTTTTTTCCGATTTTAAAAGATTTTTAAACTTAATTTCAAATTATCTAAAAATTTAACAAGTTTAAGGTTGATAAATTAATAATTGTCAAGGACTGCAATCGGGTGGCGTTTCATGAACAGGAAAACAGTTTTATCTTAATAAGTTTCCAAGAGAAACAAGATACCCATGACTGCGAGCATCGCGGCTCGATTTTCTGTTTCTGAACAACGTAATTTTTAACCTTTGATTGAATGAAATTGTTAGATGGCACATCGACATCGCTATGTGACCTCCACAATAATAACATTAAAAGAAAAAAGTGTGAGGATGCTGCTCGCAATTCACAGGAATTTACATTGGTGTACCCAATGAAATGAAATAAAAAAGAAGGGCCACCAATTCAATAAAAAAAGAGGGCACCAAAAGGCCATTAAGAGCAACAGACAGCACCAACTCAAATTTAGAGAGAACAACTAACAAATTTCCATTCAGCTTCTGCTGTTCTGCACAAGGCAAAGACAACGACAGTACATTCAGCACTGATAGTTCCTACTTCCTACATATACATAGAGCTGAAAAAACCTATTTAACCGCTACAGTATAGCTCCCGACACTTAAATTAGAACTGGTTTTTCCTACTTTATTTCCTCTTATTACTTTGGTTTTACCAGAAGGTGAAAAATGAAAACTATCCTATCATCTTTAAGTAATATTCCAGATGCATCTATCTCACTACAAGATCAGTATGGTAAAAACTCGCTTCAATAGCAAGGCCTTCAATCAACAGTTCTCTTTCTATGCCTTTTAAATGTATACTCTGATAAGATGCCAAAATCATATAATTCTTTAACAACAGGCCACAGCTAAGGTGTCTTTGGCTGGCCCTGCAGAGAACAGGCAAACATAGAAACATGAGTCAGCAATTGAACAAAACACCAAAAAAATGGAATTCATTCATAAACCAAATCTTCTACCCCCCACAAATGAGATTTTATTCTAAGCAGTTAAGTTTTATTCATTATTTTACCCCTATACAAAGAAACCCACTCCTATGTGAATATAAGTGCTTTAGCTCAATAAGAGATCATAACTTAAAAACATATTCTCAAAACATTAAGCAACCCTGCCATTAAATCATGACAACAAAAAAATTTCACTAACCAGCAGATGTGACAGCTTTGCACATCAGAGTTTTTATTTTAGGGATCCACTTCTTCAGGTAACCTGACATTGCCTAAATAAACCAGCTGCATCTCATCTCTCCAAATCTGCCTCATTCATAACACAAATTACAACCAGAAAAATAAGAAAGGTAACTGAATCAGTGGCTTCAGTAGAATTAAAGCCAAGTATTGCATACCGTCTGTCTGAATTCTACTCTGATGTGAGGGACATTAGTTTTATGAATATCATTGCCCTCTGCACCTCGCTTGTAGTAACTTCTACCAATCCAGTGTGACTAAAAAAATAAAACAATATGTATCAGCAAGCAGATTAGAGAATTACGGCAGCCAATTGAGACCACCTATATTGTAAAACCTTTTGAAACCTGACCTTAAGAGCGTGTGAAAATCCTGACTGATAGACTGAATTCCTTGCAATCTCACATAAATCACAGGAACTGAGCTTCCACAACTGCATGACAACAAAAAGACAATTAGACCATGAAAGGAAGAGAGCACAGTGTCTGTGTGTGTGAGGGAGAAAGAGAGAGAGAGAGAGAGTACAGAGGCAGCTATGCTGTATTCTTCAACAAGGGGTTCTTTGGTGAGGTGGATTTGCAAAGGATCATCAGTGGAGAGTGACACATTAAGGCCTCGTTGGAAGAAAGTTGGAAATGGGTTACGGTGATAGTCCAGAAAGAGTGAGTTATTACTTAAAGGAGACATCGCTAGTCCAATCTAATTCAATAAAGACATTGAAAATTAAGTTAAATCAGCTATTTGCATGTTTGTAACGAACTTTTTTTTTTTTTTTGATAATCAAACTTTCAACAGTGATTGTAAAGTATAATTAACAAGGGGAAACAGCACTAGTAATGATGATTACTTGTGCAAGGTAGTACAAGTGCTGAAGGACCGGCGACTTTCTTAGGTTGATTCCATGAGAAATATTGTTAGCGATCAGAAATGTTGCAGCCAAGTGGTCAACATCTCCAGCCTTCATATGAACCAGCGAAAAAGGATTAAATAACCACAAAAAAAAATGCTTAATGAAGACAACAGAATAGCTAAACTTCAAAAGGTAATTAATTAATACCTCTCCAGCATGTGGACGGAATTTAATGGTAGTCATCCCCTTGGACTCTCGGAGCTGCACTTGTTGTTATTAAAAGAAACATACATATGATTATGTTTTTTCAAAAGTATTCTATAAGAATATATGGCTATGGTTTTTCAAAAGTATTCTATTAGAATACAACACATTTGCTACAGAATTATTATTTCCTTTTGCTAATATGGACTAAAAAAGCACCACAAATAGAATTAGAGGGGTAGTGTCAATGTACTGCAAGCAGCAAATACTAAATGGTACAAAATAAAGTTCCTCGGTGGAATGTATTAATCACCATTTGTGATGAAGCAGACCAAATAACAATTCCATCATTTTTGTTTTCTTTAAAAAGGAAGTACCTTGTTAAGAGTATATAAATTAGCATAGCAGTAGTAAGCATAATAGGAGAAAGCAGGGTTAAAGACATTAGTCCACTGTTCCGGTGTAGGCATGTGCTTTGTCGGACGCCTCTCTGGCTTGCTCTCATCGTCAACCAAATCCAAACCCACAACCTGAACAGAGAAATATACTCCTCACACCAGCTATGTACAAGAAACATATTTATATGGATACAAGTGGAGCCTGTAATACCTGTTTCAAGAAAACGTGCAGCTGGGGGTGTGAATCTGGATTGATTGTAACCTCAAAAAGTGGGAGAAATATGTTATCAAGCAGGTTTTGAAATGAGGTTACAGTACCCATTTCCTTGTACACATTATATAGCCTGGGAATCTGTCAAAAAAAGAATCGTATTGAAGTAGAAAATAAAGTTTAGTTACATTAATGCCATTTACTAAGAAGTATACATGTTTTGGTAATGTAGTAAGACAGAACCTGAATTAACCAGACAACATTCTCACTGTATAGTTCATTATTGACTATCCAACTTGCAAGTTGATCCCACTCACTTTGCTTCCTTCCATATACAGATATTCTATATTCTGCCATCTGATGATCAGGGGAAAGAAGGTACAAAAAAATGAAGAATGTAAGTGGCAACAGAGAGTTCTACCAGTAAAGTAATAAACAAGGAATGGAATATGAAGAAACATTTCAGTTGTGTCATTATACACTATCCTACTTTACTACATTTTTTTTAATGTTAAAAAAACTTTTCACTTAACTACAAAGGCATAATGCAGAATCTTTTATTTTGTAATATAAAATGCGGGTTATTATCAATTAGCAAAAAAGGAAAAAACGTCACCTGATATTTGCTTCCAGAAAGATCTGAAAACACTTGCTTTGTCAATTCAGCAAGAAAACGACCTATATAGAGTCACAAAGCGACATAATTAAGCAACTAAATTCCCGCCTCTTAAAAAATAACCTGACAACAAAATATTCCATTAAGCAATATTGTCTCAGCAGTATACCTTGAATAAGATTATCCTGTTTAAGAAAAATCTCTCTAAGCCGACTTTGACCACAAGGATTGTATTTTAGGTTGAACTTGTCGAAACGGTGAAAGGTACTCTTATCAGCATGGACATCTAACAAGTCAACATTTAGGTCATTCCTGAGAAGAACACAAAAAAACAAACAGTAAGTGGTCACCATAAAAATGTACTCTGTCAAACAATCCCATTCAAATTGATACTTGCTATCCTCACCCAGTCAAGTCCAAGCTCTCAAAGACCTCCTTCAAAGTCATATAGGTTCCATCCCTAAAAATGACAACCTAAAATAATGCAAATTCTTAGCAACAGTTTCAGTTGAAGCTGACATAAAAGAATCTGATTAAAAGCCAAATTCTACCTCATCAGGTTCTTTCCTAAGTTTGGATTTGATAAATCTCAACAGGTGTTTTTGGTTCATGCATGCCGAGTGGTGCACGTGTGTGTCAACCTTTCTGACGTTGTAAAAATCACGATGTGGTGCACTTTTTTGGGCAAGGAACTCCTTATCCGCATTAAGCATCAGATGGAACTTAAATTTCTGCATATAAATGACAAACACAAGTAAAGAATCAAGTAATGACGACACAGCTTCAATTATTGTGTAACTAAGCCGGAAAGCCAGTCTGCCAGGTTGACCTCACAATGGGTCATAGTTTGCTCAAAAGTTGACACAGCTTGGATCAAATCAGATTTGGGTCAGCATAGAAATTTATAACCCGACCCCTTTAGCACTCAGCTTTGAATTGTTATTACCATAAAAAGAGCAAAGCATACTCCATAAATGGCACACAGACCAGTTAGTTTGACCTGACCCAGTTTAAACTGACCCAACAAGTTAACAGGACAGATCCAGAGTATTGTTTCTGCACCAGCTAGATGTCAGGTTGGGTCTCAACCAATTTTATATCTTTATAAATCATCCCATTTCCGAACCTAAATGAAAAGACAAATTACATGTTCTAGAAGATTCAAACGGTTGTGACACACAGTTCTGATATTTCCTGCTGCAATTACTCGAAGGATGTAATGTAAATCAGTGAAAAAGGTGGTAGCATCTGCTACAGGATATAGTCTCTTCTTGCGATCTTCATTTGTGTACACATGCACGACACCATCCACCATTTGAAAATAGTGCTACATTTATTAAAAAATAATAACACATAATATGTGAGTCGTTCATTAAATACTGTCTCTTTTCATATCTAATCATTATGAATTACTAACCTCAGTTTTTTCTTCAGGGGTATAGCTGAAAGGATTAGGGTTGGGTTTTGGTGTGCTAGGGTCAGTAATGACTTCCTTTTCCCATGGTGCAATTTCCTCTCTAAAAACATAATGGTCTCTTAACTCGAGACACTTCTGAAGGGTCTTATACACATCAATTTCATCGATAGCTGGAGTCTCTGTAATTGAATTTTAAGAAGACAAAAATTCAATGCAAGTAATTCAGCAACCATAAAACCAAAGCATACTTGGTGCTGCTTACTTCACACTCCAGACCCATTAAGACAACAGCTATACATTTGCTTTCTGATAAAAAGAAAATTTGTTATCCTTTATTACAGCTAGAGTATATGGGACCAAATTCTAACTAAATGGAAAAAATTCCAAGTATGCTGTAAATAGAAGGATGCTAAGAGAGGCCGTACCAATTGGAGAAATTAGCAGTTTGGTAAAAGACTCCTGCTCAGGTTCTTTTCTCAAAATGTCAGCAGCTATTGGATCGGGTTGGACCCCATGTAGATCACCTGAAACACTGTGTGACCGGATCATTGCTGAAGATAGAGCATTAGATTCTCCATTCTCAGTCTGATGCTCAATCTTGGCTCCATTTTCCTGCTTACCATCAAGCAGAAAACCTTCTTACATTACTGTATGCACTATATAGGCAGTTCATTGATAAAAAATAAAATTATTAGAAAAATTAATATGATTACAGATTACCAAAAGAAGTGGAATATAATAGTCAAGATGCAGGGAAAGATAAAAGCTGTAGTTTCTTTCGACTTTTTAGTTTTAATGTACGAAACGAAGGAATTCCATGAAAAAGGGTGAAACACAAAGCCAAATTTATTATTGAAAATAGCATTACATCTGTATCAATATTTGCACAAGAATAAAATATTCAGAAACAATAAAACATCCTAAATTTTTTATTGTGAAAGTAAAATTCATATATATTTTGGAAAAAAGATAAAATTCATATTTCTGTGAGTAAAAAATGATTAGCAACCTAAAATATAGAAAACTTGTTTACTAGTCAGCAATACTATACAATATTCAACTAGACAACTCTACTTGAACCGCAACAGATTGACTTACTATGTTTCCATTAGAATGCAAATAGATAGTGTCAAGCTTGGGATCATCCTGCATGACATCATCTTCATCTGATCCTTCTAGGCTGCCATAAGCACTAGCGCTCGCGACTGGAGACTTGGGAGAGGTTGGTCTAACTAAATGTGCCATCCTCTTGGCTGAACCCGAGTGCAAAATAGGCTTGGCACCTGATATATTTACAATTACACTGTAATGATGATTGGGATTATGAGGATATAAGAGGATTTATTTGAAGAGGTGGCAGTTTGGGGATATGAGTAGATTGGAGAATCTTGATATCGATATAATAGTGTGCAAAGAATTTTGTATGAGGTGATGAATGCGCAAGGTTGTATCGCAAAATATTTCCATACGATGAAACTCCGAAAATCAGTTTTTCTCCAATTGACTTTGTGTCTCACCCAGTCCAGCCCCACAAAATTAATATACTTATAGTAGTCATTTAAGCATAGGAGGATTCCAATGCCGCAGCTTTTTGCACCTCCATATTGCCTCCACTTTTTGATTAATAATAAAAAAAAACTGAAACGATAAAATAAAGTAGTTAATTGTTGAAAATCACTTTCTGTATGCAATGTAAAAGATGATGACAACCCAGCCACACTTTCATGAGCAAAAAAAAAAACATAAAAACCAATGTTACAAGAACAGTCTATGTCGCTGAATTTTAAAGAAACCTCTCGATGCATATGAAATTTAGAAATTGAAACCAAAATGTCAAAATGTTTCATAAGCATGCATAGCAATTGTATTGATCACAGCTCTTACCGTTATTTCGTAATTTATGTTTTACTTGAACTAATTTCTATAGCTGGAGCAAGGTGGATGAAATTGGATTCTTCATTTTATGCCAGAGTGGGCTCCATGAATGAAATTGGATTCATCCCATCATTTTATGGCATGTCTGTTCTAAAATAGACACATGGAATTTCTTAAATTGAAAAAGTATTTTTCTAATAATATACATGAAGGGGGAAATCCTGTGTTTATTACTTTTCACAAATAAAAAACAGACCTCGGCAAGAACGAAAGTTCCAAGAAGTAAGATAAACAAGTATCTTATCTTTAGTCGGAACAATACAGTACCAAATCAGAAAAGAACTGGGGCGAGCCATAGTGGCAGTAATCAATACCTTCCCTGGAAACATGAAGCCGAGGCAGCCCAGGAGGGATCGCCAGACCACCATTCGCGACCTGACCCGTGGGCCCCCTTCCCCGCTCCACCCCCTCCTCTTCGTCTTCCTCCTCGTCCTCGTCCTCCCCGTCCACGTCAGCAACGGCGGCTATGTCCGGGAGCGACATGGACCCGGGTCGCTTGGTCCGTTGCTTCTTACGGCGGCGGCGCTGCGGGACGTGATTGGAGGAGCGGTCGCGCGCGAAGTCGAGGAGTTGGTTTAGGGTTTTGCGGTGCATGTAGTAGGCGGATGCGGCGGCGAAGGAGGCTCCAACGAGCGCCGCCATGGCGAGGTGGACAGCGTAGTATGAATCCATGGGATAAGTTCTGCTTTTCTTTTTTTTCTGTTATATATATGTTTGTTTGATTTTGTTTTGAAAGAGGGGAGGGGGCTGGAGGGGTGTGGCCGTGTGGCTTGAAAGTCTAGACCAAAGATGGGGGGAGGGGGTGTATTTATAGCGGGAGATGGGAACGAACAATTGCGAGCGAATATTTGTGGGGAATTCTGCATTTTACCAACTGTTTGTTTTTTCGAATTTTAGGCATGAAAATTCGGAAAAGATGATATTGTAGGGGTGCGGTCAGTTTCTGGGTCCAGCTCTCTGTCATTGGGCAAATATTTCATTTATTGGGAGGGATCATAATGTTCTTTTACAATTGTCATTTAGTGATGATTTATAATTCAGATTATATGTGAAAATATCGACCATCGATGATATCCTATCTCAATTTGTGAAATTATAATCGTCTTCGGGCAAGATGGAAAGGATCATAAAGTTCACCGTAATTTTAATTGTCAAATCATTTTGGTCATTTTGGTCAGTACCATCGTTGTCAAATCACGGTGTCTAAGAAAAAATCAAGGCGGACTGAGTTCAACTCTGAAGCGACCCTTGAGTGAACAATTACGTTGAATTAGAGGCTCCATTGTCCCTCTACGTTCAATTACGTATGTATTAATAAAGATATTATGACTCAACGACGACCGGGTGTTCCTCCTCGTCGGTCACGGCTTTCAAAAGGCTATTAAAAATTTCTCTTCTTAGAAGTAAAAAACCGAGCCAAGCTAAGCTGTTCTGTTTTGTCAAACATGTACGGTTGAGCCCTGAAGAAACCAAAATGGGACAGAAAAGAAAGGTGCCAGATAATGAGGGAATCAGTACGGCCTCACCACCGCCCGCCCAGTCACTGATGCAGCGTAGTGGCTTGTGCACGAATGCATGCGCAACAAGTATAGCACGTACAGAGGATATGAAATATAGCAAACATTATGGAGTAAGATTTTATTATTAATTTACAATCGGTATTAATTGAAACTATAAAGTACTCTGAATCCCTAAAAATATTTAAACAAAGAGAAAAAAATTTAAGAATTAAAATTCTAGTCATTCCATCTTTATAGTTGAGCACTAAATATTAATTTATATAATAATAATGATGATAATGATGATGATACTTTAGAACCTGATGCTACTGAGAGAGTGGAAGTAAAAGGCACATTGTCCATTTGGGTTTGCTAGCTGGTCCCAACCCACCTCTTGGCGATTGGGCAAGCGAGATATGCGCATGCTGGCTGCTGTCTCACTTAGTGTCTTCTTTAGTTATCCAAATTATCATCATCTCATGTATAGCACGTAGTATATTAGTGCTCGTTCATAAAGTATTATTATTACCGTTGAGTAACATATATAAACAATTGCTGATAGTGGTTTGTTTTGTACGGGGCTTCACAGTTTAATACGCCGCGGACTTTGCTTACTCGGTAGGGTGCAAATATTTCTTCATTTTTGTGTTCCTTTTATTTAATTCCGGCTCCGGATTAGAGTACTGGGATGTAGCACTCAAACTTCTAGTTTCAACATGAAACTGGTGGTCTTAGCCACTATTTCAAAAAATAAATAAATAAATTAGAAATATCATATGATAATTAGTGGTACTTTTTGGTCAACCGTCTGATCTAGTATGTACGGCGCACATTCGATCACATCAAGTGTAAAGTCTGTTTCCACTCCAGACAAAAAATTGTTTGAACTTTATCTCAGCCGGTTGACAGTGCTAGCGTGATCCAATTTTTTCTGGCTTAAAATAATTATCTGAATTTGACGATTTCAAAAAAAAAAAAATCTTAATTTGATATCTAAGATTCGACCTTCTATAATTTTCTTATTAAAAAAAACTAGCGTGATACCCGTCCATGGACGGGCATTGTTGACCCAATTATCAAACATATTTTACGTTTATTAAAATGATTGATGATCGGAAGCAAAATTATAATGGCGGTCATAACTTGTAATTATATTGTTACCATCAGCATAATATATTTAGCATTCTGTTATATTTCCCTTTCCAATTGGATTCAACGATGAAATGTATAAAACTGTAAATCTCATAATCCTTACAATGCATTACTGAATGACTATCATGTCTTTTTCTTTAATACTTGTGATCTATCCTTCAAATTTTTTTTAGTGATTGGGCTAATCCCAATTTTTATTTTTCTGCAGCATCAAATAATTATTTCATTAGTTCCAATTCTTGTTTAAGCCTTTGCAACTTTCTAGTATTGCATAACTGATAATTTCATAATATTTGAATATAATTACAGTATATTGTCTACACGATTTCTTAATGGGAATAAATTTTAAATACAAAGTGCAGCACGCAATGTCAAGTAATTAAGTTTCTAAGATAAAATAAATTGTAAAGTACATATTATACATTAGGAATGATTCCGTTGAGAATAAACTTCAAAATTTTCATTTCTCTTTTTGATACACAAAAAAAAATTGGGAGGAAGAACAGGTATTTATATTCTGCAGATAACACCAAATATTAGGATAATGCCATATTGCCACTAACACACATCATTTATGATAATGCAATATTTATAAAATATTTCTCATCTTAAAAGCACGATGAGATGTCAATCTCAAGTCTTCTCCATTTGAATAATTTTCAATGTATTGTCATCCAGAAATGCATTTCTACCAGATTTCATTGCAAAACTGTGTATTAAATCGAGGACTCTTTAATTTTCTTCATATTATTTGTTTTGACTTTGGAACAACTAATCTATTGTAAAAAGAAGCTAAAGTTTATAATATTTCAAGCACCTCTTTGAAATTTAATATATTCTAATTGACGAAGTTCTCAAGTGTTAAACCTTTTTTTATTGACCACATTGTTTCTTCTACCCCCACCATACGATAGATGTTAAAAGAAAAGAAAAATCAAGCACAAATATTAATTAGAACAATAATTCATTGTGCAATCATACTAACATGAACTTGGAAAAAAAAAGTAAGCAAATCACGAAAAAATTTAGCATAAATATCCTCAAATATCTCAGAAACGATATTACACTTTATATCACCAAAGATTCAATCCCCAAAAACAAAAATATGCTGTCAAGCTAAATCTTCTTGAAATTTTGATACTACCTTATCAATAAATAAGGGAAAATTTAAATCTCCTAAATTTTCAAAATACAAATTGATTTGTATAGGAAAACAATTAACATCAAAGTTAGGGGAAAATCAAAATGTGCACAAATTTTATACAACTTTTGTAGAATTTATAGAGTAATTATTAAGGATCAAAATTTAAAGGATATCTAAATTAGATGAAAGAAAGAAAAAACCTAAATCATTTCCATTTTGTATCAGACACACCCATTTTGCAATAAATACAAATGAATTAGTTTCTATCGCTTGATAAATTTTTCTGTGATTGTATTATTGCAGTAATGTGGTCTAAATATTATTATTATTTTTTTTAATTACAGTAACATGTAATAGACAATCATTTTGTTTTACAGACTTGTACAAAACTAAAAAACAAAGATATTTAATAACTAACAAACTGCTTGCTAATATTGTTTTCCTTGCTTATGTGAATGGATTTCCTCTTAACTCGCTCCTTCGTTGACCAAAAACAGAGTGTGGTTATATCGACCTCTTCTTTTTGCTTCTTGGTTCCGATGAAAAACAAACAGATAATCAAAAGTTCATAATGTAACCATCTAATACACAAAAATTGCTCTTTACTATGGCTAACAAAATTGCATAATACTATATACAAAATATAAATTTAAAATTTTAGGAAAAATATTACCTTAAAAAAAATTAGGAAAAATAAGCAAAATTACTATTATACCTGCATTTTGTTATAAATTTTGTCTTTATTTTTACTTTTGTTCTATTAATTTTTATCCATATTTTTTTTCTTGATTGATCGTAGATTATTATGTAATTAACTGACTGCCCTTTTTTGTGAACTCTATTGACTAAGACACATTTTAAAGTCAAAAATACACATTGGTGTGGATACGAAAAAACTAATAAGAGTTGATCATAACATGATATCGCATCTGATTGACATAGCATTAGTCATAGGAACTGTCATGTTTGAATAAAGAAAGAAATTATTAAGCAAATTTGTAATAAGAGATCAAGGTTGATAAACAGACCTCAAAAAGTAAAGTACTGGTAATGCTTTCAATTTGCCTGTTCTATGAGATTTCATGCATTCTACGCAAAAAAAAGCGTACCGCATCTCACAACGAAGTTCATAATTTCTCCTTCATATCATCTTCAGTCAAGTTTTCACCTTATTGCATTCTCAACCCCTATTCCTTTAGCTTCCTTAACTAAGGAATGCAATCATTCATATTTATGAAAAAAAATTAGTGTTCGGAGAAGTATAGTAATGTCCAATCACAAACATAAATATTGTTGCCCTTCAAATTTTGATTTTCACTCAAGAAAATTTCAGAAAATCATCTAAACATATTCAACCTGCTAATTGATTCAAAACGTGAAAAAAATTGGTATTAGGAAAAGAAAGCAAAAGATATACATGCAATTTTGTAAATTAAGTATATTATGATTATTAAGAAATCCAAAAACAATTCTATTCACAAAAAAAAGGGTTATATATAGCATAAATGATGTCCATAATGTCAGATTCCCTTTGCTTAATCTATACATGATATTGTACCTTCTAAAGAACCATATTTCAGAGAAATGTTAGACTAATTAAAAAAATATATGTGAAAAAGGAAATAGTTGTTTTTTCTTTCAAACTGTGAATTATAATTAAAGGTTTTATGTAAATAAACTTGCTTCAACCAAAAAAATTAATAAAATCATCTTAATTTAGTCCTTTCAGTGTGTGAAAGAATGGAAGAGGTGAGTGCTCCACAGTGACACTCTTTCTTACTGACAAATTCATAGCAGGAAATTAATATCTCTAATAAATAAAAAAAGCAACAAAATAATTTCATACTCATAATACACAATACCTGGAATACATTAGCACCAAGATATTACCCGTACCAGTATGTAAAGCAACAGGTATGTCCTGCTGCACCTTGTACTCAATCTTGTAAACTACTTCATCTTATTCTTAATATTGGATTGGACCTAAAGAAGAGCATTTTCTGTCAGTTCTATCTCCCAATTTCGTTCTAATTTCCTCTAATACTTGTATCTATTAACAGTATTAAAACCCTAGATCAATACCCAGGTCCCGCTAAAAGTTATAGTTAAAGAGACAAAAAACGAAGAGAGATCAATACCTTGATGCTTGATTCATGTCGATTTCATCAGTCTTGATCTCCTACCCACGCACTTCGCGCATCAATCAATTGAATAGGGCGAGATATAAGTAGCGATCCGTTCAAAGATGGAGAAAGAGAATAGGCGCAAGGAATTGGAAAGGAGAGAGGGGATATCGGTGATGGCTGAGGATTAATTGAGGAGTTAATTCTTTTTGAACGGAGAGGGCTCTTGATTACTGGAGTAATGGAGTGAGAACTGAGAAGGCGTGACCAAGAGAAGCGAACAACAGTCCACGTTTAATCTAAATCGTATAACAATTCTATCGGACGGCTTAAAGAATAAGAAATGGTGTAGAAGAAATGGGAAGATCTGATAAATTGAAAGTAAAGCGTCGTCAGATCAGAGACGAAAAAAGAACGATACGATAAAGGTGCCAAGAATTGAGTTTGAAGGAATGCTTTACTCTGGATCTTCAGATCGCAACTGAGATGTAGAGGAGGAGTTGGAAAAGTGTGAGGAAGAGAAATGGCATTTTCTGATTTAGGTTACAGAGAAGAACAGAGGCGGCTTTTGATATTTACGCTGGGTAGTGGCGTCCTTTCATTTTTTTTTAAATATAAAGATATAGAGATTGCGCTGTTAAGAATGGGCATCTAGTTATTCAATCGGAACCATCCAAACATTAAATCAAACGGCTCTTCTTAAAAGATGATGTGGCTGCATAATATTATTTCTTTTGTCAAGCGTTTTTGTATACTACTATAGATGTTCATAGGATGTTCCTTGTCATCGCCAAAAGATATCTCCTCTGCATCGGAACAAAACGAAAACAAAATTCAGTTCAATTCATTAGAAAAGAGATGAATCGAATTAAAATTTCGTGATCGGAATCACAATTTCTTCTATGAGAATACATTTTGAAAGTATTAAAAAGTATCCATAAAACTTATTTTATTCACGAAAATTGTTATCAGTTAACAGTTTGGGATAGACCAACAACGAAAAGTTTCACAAACGGATAAAGAAATCTCTTTCATTCTTATCTTACCTCATTTAGGGACACTTATTTATGTCCGGAATTTCCTTCCATTTCATCATCAGAAACCTAACGCATGTTCATTTAAGAAATTGGCACAATTCGGATTGAGTTGGCGAGGGAGAAAGCGAGAAAGCGATTTGGTTTTGATGTGAATACAGTTGTCCTCTTGTTGTTTCATTTAATTCTCGCTGCTTCAATTATCCCCAAACTCCCATCCGTGCCACAGGTGACACTTGCAATTCTAATGGATTGATGATGGTGTAATTAATAATCTAGCATGCATTATTATACATTGGAAATTCTTCGATATTCTACCAAGTTTTATGGGAATTATTCGGTTGCTACTTCATGCATCTATCAGAATTGCAATTTGGAGAGTGACTCATGGCATGGGTTCAATCAAAGAATAATTCTCTACTTGCACTGGAATATTTGTGTTCATATCATAGAAAGATGACAAAACTTAAACCTAACGTATATATCCGCAAAACCTACCTCATTCTAAGATGGGATCTACATAGATATCTCACTTTAGTAGCCAGAAGCTAGTGCCAATAACTTATGTATGATATCGGGCATATTTGCAAATAGTCCTGTAAACAAGAAGACTCCTTTCAAATATTGTACCAAACATATCCTTTCTAGTAAAGTGTATACTGGAATTAGTATACCCAGATATTACTGTAATGGATTTGAAAATACAAAAGAAAATCTTTAGATTTCGTGTAAAATTCAACTCCAGCATCAGTCAGTATCAAAAACCAATTCTGGTATTACTAAAACACCAGATTCAATTTCAGTTATTCAAGAGTTCCCTGTTATCAAGAATAGCAAAAAGTATCCCAATGACAAGACTAGATTTTAGGTGGTTATGTTGGTCTAAAAATAATGAAATTTGAATTCATTTTACCAACTTCTTGGATACTAAATTAACAGCATTGCACTGAGGATAAACTGGTTAGTACTTTCAGAAAGTGCAAAACAAGTAGGAATGAATCTGATGCTTCCCAAAGAATAATCTATAATTGGAATTTTGCAGAGACATTCTCCAAATTGGAATAGAGTAATCTATACTCCCCAGAGAACAAAGTAACTTGAGGGATTTGGTTTCTGGTTTGGACCCAACAACTAAAACCCTATAATATTCTGATTGGAGTATATTTTCTGAAGTACTTGCCCAAAAATAGAAAATGATTGTTTTTGACTTTTTGGGTAAAGATGATTGCAGTTGCATCTAAATTCACATCTTTATAAACTAATACCAGAAGAGGAAGTCCAGAGAAATTATGCAACAAACAAGTAACCTGAAAAAAAGAACTTTTCCTTTCTCAGGAAACAACCAATATTAACAGTTGAAACAGTACCACTACATATTCTTTATTTACCTTTACAGTACTGCTAAAACATCACTCTTTTTCATCTCCTTTAGTTAAAACCATTCCAAAATTCGGCACTAATCTTGAGAGGCCTTCTTACATTTATGTGTCTCTACTGCTGCACTAAAATCATCTCTGATGCCCCCATCTTTGAACTTCAATGGAAATGTAGAAAGACCAGTTTGCCCCTCGCCAATGCCATTAACACAAACGAAAGTCACCCCGCTCTTATCCATCTCCTTAAGCGTCATGTCAGCATAGAGACTCGCATTCAAAATAAGCCTGTAGTTCCCTCTTGCTCGCATCACAAGCCTTGCTTTGTGGTCACCTGTTGCGGTGAGATTAAGCTTAAGCTCACCCTCCCCCCTCTCCTTCCATCCCCCGTCTAAATACTCATACAGAATGGCATCAGCCGTAAAAACAGCCTTCTCATTCTCTTCACCTGTCTCGACATGCACCACTTGCATGGTTACTTTGTCAGCTATAGTGGAGTTTGCATCAAGTCAGTTACAGAAGTCAAGGAACTCTCATTAATCATAGGTACATGTTAACCAAGAAAAAAAATAAAAGATTAATCAAGATTAATAGCTTCAGATCCGTTTAGGAATTTTATTCATCACTGACTATTTTAGGAAAAAAATAAAGAGCAATTTATATCTCTATTTACTTTTTTCTTTTTTAGAAATAGACCATTGTAATAGGTTTTAGACAACCGTTAATTCCTCTTCTATATAAATCGCTACAGTGACTCTTGTAACTTAGAACATATCAATAAAATCAATAGTTCATCATTTCTAACTTTCCTCTAAATTTATCATGGTATCAGAGCAGGATAAATCCCGACTCAACTTCCGCAATCAATACTGCAGCTAACAAGGAACTGCAGAAGAAGAAAAAAAAACCAGATCAGCAAATACTGGTAAACCCGTACCAGTAAACAGAGAAAGAGATCCACTGTGCCAAGAAAGAATGGGCAAAAGCGAGAAGTCAGACAACTCTCAGCAAAATCAGAATATCTGTTCTTATCAGTAACTTTTTCTGATTCTCTTTTTTATTTTTCCAAATCAGCAAATTCAAATCCCAACTGCTCTTATCAGTAAACCGAAAAACATCAAAATCAAAGTCTATCTATTCTTATCAATAAAAGAAAAAATCGAAAACCAGCAAATTCACAAGTTGACCAGTATCATCAAAAACCATGTCTCAAAATCTCGATAATACCAAACTCACAACCGTTGTCCTCAGTGGCAACAAGAACTATATCCCCTGGTTCAGACAGATAACTATTGGCCTTAGTGAAAAAGGAAAAACTAGGATTTATCACTGGTGCCAAACAGAAACCAAAACCAACAGATCCATTGAAAGTCATAGACGAATAAACAGTCAAAATAGAAGAATGGCAAACCTCAGACCATATGGTCATGTCATGGTTGTTAAGCACCATGGAACCCCAAATAGCCAACATGTTCATGTATTTCGATTCCTCAAAAGAAGTATGGGACAAAGCCAAAAAACTTTACGGCCAACAGAAAATGTTTTCCCACATTTTCAGTCTCAAGCAAGAACTGACCCAAACCAAACAAAGCAATCAAACAAACAGCCAACTCGTAACCTATATTGTATCAAAATGGGAGGAGCTCAGCCTCTATATGCCACCCACAACAGACCCCATCGAAATCCAAAAAAGAAACGAAATTGATCTTATTTTTACTTATCTGGGGGCATTAGATGCAAGCTATGATGCAATCCGAGCACAGATCTTAAACTCCACTGAAATGCCAAGCTTTGACGATATGGTGGCAAGGATCGGACAAGAGGAGTCACGGCGACAACTCATGAACCCTCAACAGTCAGAAAGCTCCGACAACCGGGCCTTTAAAACTCAACAGTTCGCAAACCCTAACCCTAGGAACGGGGCGAGAACAAGGGGAACCCCAGCCTCCGACTGGTGTGACCATTGCCGGCGAGCAGGGCACAGCCGAGACGGGTGCTGGGTTCTTCACCCTCATCTCCGACCGGTCCGATCAAAGGGAGATAAGGGAAGTAATTGGGGCGACGCGAGAAAGGGAGAGGAGCAGAAATTTGGCGGATTGAGCAAAGGGGCTGAATCGGGCTCAAATGAAGAGGCGCATGCGACTCAACTTGACTCAACGCCGAAAACTTCTGATGCGCCTGGATCTTCTGTGGCACCCACTATGCAACTAGCGCAGCTCATGACTCAGTTGAGCACACTGCTACAGCAATATGCAACAGGTTCTCTGAAGTTGTCTAATTTTTCCAGAATTTTAAATTAATTGAAAAATTGTGTGCCAAAAATTGCAAATTTTTGTCAAAATACAAAAAATTGGATTGTAGACTCCGGTGCTACCGACCACATGACTTGGGATCCAAATAAATTACAAAATATGACAAAGGTTAAAGAACCCCAACATGTAATTGTTGCTAATGGAAATAAAGCAAAAATCCTTGGTACCGGAACTACAAATTTACTTACTAAGAATATAAAGAATGTATTGTATCTACCAGACTTTAATTCAAACTTGTTATCAGTTAGAAAAATAACACAAGACTTAAATTGTGATGTTATTTTCTCACCAAATAAAGTGACATTTCAGGACCGAGTCACAGGGAAGAAGATTGGTGAGGGAATTGTCAAAAATGGTCTTTATTATCATGAAGATACTATCAATAAATGTTTTGTGTCTATGAATCCGGTAGATCGTGACAAATTACTACACTAGAGATTTGGACATCCATCTGATCAAATTTTAAACAAACTTTTTTGTTCTAAATTAAATTCAAGTAGTTGCGATGTTTGCAAACTTTCTAAGCAAACTCGATTACCTTTTTGTTTATCTACTAGTAGATCAGAGAAATGTTTTGACTTAATTCATTCTGATGTTTGGGGTCCAGCTCCAGTTGATTCATACAAAAATTTTAAGTATTTCGTTACTTTCATTGATGATCACTTTCGTACTACTTGGACATATCTTTTAAAAATAAAAAAATGAAGTGTTTTCTTGTTTTCAAGAATTTTTTAACTTTATCGAAAATCAATTTAGTGCCAAAATTAAAATTTTTAGATCAGATAATAGGACGGAATATGTCAACAAGAATTTCTTAGAATTTTTCAAACAAAAGGGAATTTTGCATCAAACCACATGTGTTAATACACCTCAACAAAACGGAGTCTCAGAAAAAAAAATCGTCATCTTCTTGAAGTCACTAGGTCACTTTTTTTTCAAAATAATGTTCCAAAAATATATTGGTCGGATGCTGTGTTAACAACAACCTATCTTATAAATAGATTACCAAGTGCAAAGTTAAAAAATATGAGTCCTTTGGAAATTCTTAAAGGAAGGAAAATAGACTTAGAGTATATTCGGGTCTTTGGATGTATATGTTTTGTGTACATAAAAAGACATGACAAATTGGGTAAAAATTCGATCAAAACTATTTTTTTAGGATATTCCTCAGAAAAAAAAAGGATATAAATGTTATAACCCGAAAAATCATAAACTCTACATCTCAAGAGATGTATCGTTTATTGAAAGTGAACCATATTACCAATCTAATTGGTAAGAACATAACATGCAAAATCAACCAATCATATTACCTCCAAATGGCTTTCTATTTCCCGAAAAAACAATTCAAGAACAGGTTGAGCATGCGGAGGAAGAACAGATTGGTGAATCAAGCCCAATTTCTTCAGGGGGAGAAGAAGATGGAAGTGAGTCGAGTGAGGAGTCAACTCAAGAAGAAATTGCCTTGAGAAGATTCACACGACAAACTCGACATCCGGTCAGATTAAGGGATTATGTATCTCATCAGGTAAAGTATCCAATTCAAAAGTTCTTATCTTATGAAAAGGTATCTCCTGAATACCGGGCTTATCTAGGCAACATAACAAATCAAACCGAACCAACCCATTTTAATGAGGCCAATCAAAACCCAATTTGGCGTGAGGCTATGAAAGACGAGCTTCAAGCCTTAGAAAAAAATGATACATGGGATATTGTTTATTTGCCAAAAGAAAAAAAAACCGTAGGTTGTAAATGGGTATACAAGATTAAGTACAATAGTGATGGTACGGTTAAAAGGTATAAGGCTAGGTTAGTGGCCAAAGGATTTACCCAAACTTATGGTATTGATTATCAAGAAATATTTGCACCAGTAGTCAAAATGAACACAGTTAGAATTTTGTTATCGATAGCCACAAACATGGGATGGGGTTTATTCCAAATTGATGTAAAAAATGCATTTCTACAAAGAGTTTTGGAAGAAGAAGTCTATATGACTCTCCCTCCGAGACATAAAAATATATCAGATCCATCATTGGTGTGTAAACTAAAGAAGGCTATTTACGGTCTAAAGCAATCGCCAAAAGCATGGTATGCCAAACTAAGCTTTTCTCTTTTAAAAAATAATTTTGTTAAAAGCACAGTTGATTCCTCTATGTTTATCAAACACTCGAAAAATTCCATCACCATTGTCCTTGTTTATGTTGATGATATTATCATCACAGAAAATGATAATGAAGAAATCAAAGGGATTAAACAAGTCTTAAAAAATGAGTTTGATATCAAGGATCTTGGAAAACTCTCATATTTTCTTGGAATAGAAATAGCTTATTCAAACAAAGGCTTATTTCTATCCCAAAGAAAATATATCCTTGACTTGCTAAAACAGATTGGTAAGTTAGGAGCAAAACCAGCCAGTACTCCAATGGAAACTAATATTAAACTTGGACCAGAAGATGATGAACCACTACCTGACATAGGACAGTATCAAAGGTTGGTTGAGAAGTTAATCTATCTTACGGTTACCAGACCTGATATTGCATTTACAGTTAGTGTTGTAAGCCAATTTATGCATGCTCCACGCACTGGTCGCTTGAGTGCTATTGATAGGATTTTGAGATATCTTAAGAGCACTCCGGGACAAGGAATTTGGATGAAGAAAAATGATTTTAATAATGTTGTTGGTTTTTCTGATGCAGATTGGGCTGTGAGCTGTGACAGAAAATCAACCACAGGATTTTGCACGTTTGTAGGAGGCAACTTGGTTATTTGGAAGAGTAAAAAACAGAATGTTGTAGCAAGGTCTAGTGCTGAAACAGAATATCGAGTCATGGCGTCCACAGCCAGCGAGCTTATCTGGATCAAACAAATATTTAAAGACATGAAGATAGAATGCACAAGAGAGAACCAAGCTGCACGACATATTGCATCCAATTCAGTTTTTCACGAGAGAACAAAACATATTGAGGTTGACTGTCACTTTGTTAGAGAAAAAGTACAGTATGGAGAAATTGAAACACCATTCGTCAGAAGCTAGGAGCAGTTAGCAGATATTTTTACCAATGCTCTAAGCAAAACAGATCATCAAAGAATACTTGACAAGTTGGGTTCAATAAACTTATTCAAACCCAACTTGAAGGGGAGTGTTGAGAATTAAGAGCAACCAAGAAAAAATTAAAAGACTAATCAAGATTAATAGCCTCAAATCCGTTTAGGGATTTTACTCATCATTGACTATTTTAGGAAAAAAACAAAGAGCAATTTGTACCTCTATTTACTTTTTCTTTTTTTAGAAATAGACCGTTGTAATAGGTTTTAGGCAACCGTTAGATTAGAACTTAAACAACCGTTAATTTCTCTTCTATATAAATCGCTATAGTGACTATTATAACTTAGAACATATCAATAAAATCAATAGTTCATCATTTCTAAATTTCCTCTAAATTTATCAGTACAGCCCCGAAGACAGATGTGGAAGTGGTACCCGAGCCAAAAGTAAATGAAGAGGTTGAAAATCCGGTACCAGCAAGCCCAGAAAATGCATTTTGGCTGCTTGAGAGGTGCTGAAAGAAGCCGGAATTTGGGGCTGGCCTAGACTTCTTTTTACCAGTTACAGTCGTTTCCCCTTTGACTTCACCATCTTTGTTCTCTCTTATATTTTCTCTCTCTTCACCACTTCCTTTCTTGTCCCTGTCTTCTCCTATTCCGTGACCAGTTTCCTTTCTCTCTCCACCTACAATTTCTCCCTCACTGCTAACTGCCACCATACCAGCTTCCTTCTCTTCATTAGCGACTTGCACTCTCTCTCCTTGGACATTTTCTTACTCTACATTAACCCCTGGTTTCTCAGCTTCCTTCCTATCCTCTTCAGTTGGAGCTACCTTCCCTTTTCCTCCTACCTCCTCTTGCTCTTCACTCAATCCGGCAGTTGCGTCACTAGTTGGTAGCAATTTTACACCCGAAAAGGGATTGGATGGTGTATTACTGTCTGATTCGGGTTGGTTTGTCAAAACCTGAATTATTCTCCTTGTAGCCATTACTTCGTCACTGGCTCTTTGAAAAGAACCCATCTCTGGCTCGTCATCAGTACTATCCTTATCTGGATTTTGGTCGCATTTGTTTATTTCTCTATCGGCAACACGCTTTCTAGAGGAAGTATTTTCATCATCTGCCATTGTACTTAGTCTGTATAATTTCAGTAACGGGGATAAGATGTTAATCGACCAATTACCAGAAAATTTCTAATACCCAATACCTCCAATTTAACTGTTTTATCGAACTATCCGAGATTCGGAATGTAAAACAACCAAGGTTTAGAAATAGATGCTCACAAAAGAAAATATATAAAAAGAATCAGAATTGCAGTGCAAGTCCAGTCAAACTGGCCTTAGGCATTGATATCCAATAACATCAACCAAGGAAAGGAACTGATATAAGCATACAGAATAAAAGAACAGTAAAATTAATTAATTAATTAAAGAGAAAGAAGAAAGGCAGATCAGAAGATTACCTCGGTACAGTATAGAGAACACCTAAGAGAAATTAAGGGGAACGTCGGTAGCAGGCCGATTTTTTTTATTTAACAAAACTAATCTTCAAAATTAAATAAATAAAAAAATGAGATGATATTTTCAAATATAGAAAAATTCATCCGCAAACATATTTCTAGTATTTTTTTATGAAAATGTTAAAATCGTTTTATTTTTTTAAAAAGTCAGATTTTGAAAAATCGACTTCTGATTTTAAAGAACAAATCCATTCCCTTTAGTTATATTTTTATTTTTTTGTTGAGAAAAAAATAAAATTTGTACACAATATTACATTTCTGTTACATAAAATTTGAAAAAAATCAACACAAGTTGAAATATATGATCCAACATGGTATTAAAAAACAAATTTAATAATTTCTATATGAACGTTATACTTTATTAATTATTATTTTTTATTAAACATATTTATTTTTGAATTTTGATAATTTCTTCATGTCTTATAAATGATAGTCGAAATTGAAAGTAAAAAAAAAAACAATTGCAGAAGATATTTAAAAAGTTCCCAAAATTTCAGATAATTATAAAAAAATATTGAGTTTTAAATAGACAACTTTTGATACGAAAGTTCGTAGAAAATGTTTAATACCAATTCGGAAAGCTCGTAAAACGATCTATAGGCTAGTTACAAAGTAACCCCCCATTTTTCCAAAAAATATTGTCTGAGCCTTCTAAACTTAGGATTTAATTTTCTGAAATTTCGGGAGTTTTTTTATATATTGTCGGAAATTATTTTTTTTTATTTTCAATTTTCACTGTCCTTTATAAGGTATGTGAAATTATTAAAATTCAAAAATAAATATTTATAATAAAAGATAATAATTAATAATGTATAACGTACATATATAATTATTGAATTTGTTTTTTAATTTTATGTTGGATCATATATTTTAACTTGTGTTGATTTTTTTCAAACTTCATACAATTGAAATATAATATTGTGTATAATTTTTAATTTTTTCTCAACAAAAAAATATAATTATGGTGAATGTATCTGTTCTTTAAAATCAAGAGCCGGTTTTTCAAAATCTAGATTTTAAAAATATAACACAATTTTATAAAAAATAATATTTTATGATGGGACGGAATTGGAAAATCCGTCTCTTAATAAAAAAATTTTGAGGAACGAATTTTTGAAATATATCCCATAATAAAATATTATTTTTTATTAAAAAAATACTAAAAAGTACATTTTAGGGATGGATTTTTGAAAATTCTCATCCCATTTTTATTAAGTGAATTTTGAATATTACTTTTGTTAAATTAAAAAAAAATCGGGGTAGCAGGGGGCAAAGAGTAGAAGAGGAGCAAATGCAAATGCAAATGCTTATTAAAATAATAAGAATAATAATAAATGAATAAATGAGGAGCTCGCGTCAGCACTAAGCTGGATATGGATAATATGGAATTATGGATTAGGCCCAGAGAGCACTTTAAAGCGCCACTTTTTGAAGGTTACCGAATTTATTAAATTTTATTTCCTATTTTTCATTTTGTTTTGGAAAAGAAATAACTGAAATGTCTTTAGGAGAATAAAGAAGTTTTCCTTTTTGGTTCTTATTAAGATAAAAAGATGTAGAACATGAGACTAAGATGCTAAAAGTAATCGCAATGCAAGCTCCCATATAAGGAGCTAAAAGTGGATCAAGTACGACCAGGGGCAGAGGCACCTTGTGAAGCAAAGACAAAATTTAATGCGAAATGGCCAAGCATGCTCGATTGATTTACACTCGCATATTTGTTGGAGACTAGTGGAGTCAGAAACAGACAGAAGAGCATACTAAAATCGCTCTTCCGAGTTCTGAGTCAAGGTGCAAGATGATTGATGCACTTTTCAGGCAACCCGCATGCCATTGTATGATTTGTAAAAAGACTCGAGAAAGGACTACGATCTCCTTCCATATACTTTAGTGTACGGTGCGTTTATATACTAATTTTATATGCGCATGTAATTTGACGAAATATATACTTTTGACCCTCACGCATGTTTCTATCAAATCCAATGAAATATGCACGCCACTAAAAACCTAATTTCAAAACTACATAAGCGCCGTCGGGAGGGTACATTCTGGAGACTTCTAATACATGTTTATGCCACCAAAATTTTAGACAACTATTGACAAAAAACTATTTAGCTTGATATTTGATATCCAGCCCATTTTATTCTTGTAGTCAGTAGTTCCTAACTATATACAATTGAAGAGGTCAAAAGAATGAGAGGCAGCCAGCTTTACTATTAGCTCTCCAGCTGGTCATAAAATATAAAAGCTATACATGATAACAAAATAAACATTTTTTCTAGTTTAGCCAAAACAAAATTTGACATCCGAGAGATCGTCCAATGGGATGTCAAGCCCTGCGCAGTCCACCTCCTGGAGCCCATCATCTATGCCTGACCAAAAGTCGTGACCATCGCCCGCAGACTCCCCCTCTAAATCCATGTCTGGCAACTGCAAGCCGGACAGGTCAGGTAGAGCTTCCATTTCTTCTTCAGTCTCCTTCTCCATCTGCTTTGACCCAGGCTTGGTTGGCAACGGTGGCAAACCTTCACGCTTCTTGTTGTTTGACCTGGGAGCCAGCTCGGCTGTGCCATTGGAGAGTAGAGCGCTGGTCGAGGCACTTCTCTGTTTAGGCTTGGCCTTAGGTTTGCGGTCACCCTTGGGATTTGAGGAAGAACCACGGCCATTTTTGTTGTTTCCTCTAGCATCCCTCTCACTTCGCTTCCCTTTCACCCCACTGCCCAAAGAAACAGATCCAGTGATATTGCCAACCACGTCATCCAGTAACAATTCCTTCTTTTTTACTCCAGTTGACCACTGTTCATCCTTGTCATGAAGCAGATCTGTGCATCACAGAATGAAATCACATAGGCACAAGAAAGCAATAAGAAGTTCAGATCTGGTATTTTCAAATAGAGCACTGTAAACAAGCACTTATTGAGAGAGAGAGAGAGAGAGAGAGAGAGAGAGAGAGAGAGAGAGAGAGAACCTTGAGGGGACTTGTCTTCATTTTGAGTAATGTCACTTTGCTTGGAAACAGAGTTGTGAAGCAGCTCCTTGAAAGAGTGTTGTTCATCAAAGCAACTCGTCCCATTACTCTCAAACTCCTTGCACCGTGCCAAAGCACGGTTAATAAAACCCATTGCACTCTGTCTTGCTCCTCGATTGCCATGCTTGCCACGGGACGACTACATGGATAAAAGTCAACATATGTGTAAATTAAACGGAAGCATGGTGCCCAACAGTACCATGAAATAATTTCCATTTTGCAGAATACGAACAGAAGTTTCTAGCATGTCAGAATGAACATGGGAAAAAGAGCAGCGAGGAACATGATGAGATCAAATTAACTTACCAAATATTTCTCATTTGCTTTAAGGATAAGCTTATCCAAAGCAAGATTGGAGAATTCCCTGCACAAGACCAAAAGTAATTATTAACAAGAAGTAAACAACACAACACCAATTTAAGTAATGACATTGGCACAACCATTTATACTTTGCAACATACCTCTCCTGTCTCTCCTTAGCAGCTTGTGCTTTCTGCTCTATTCTCGTGAGAGCAACTTTTCTCTCCAAAGCCTTTTTAATGTAATAGAAGTACAATAATTAATTGCAATGTTGTACTGATACAAAAATTATAAAGAAGGTAAAGAGAATAGAGAATCCAAGGTGAAATTGAGTAGTTGAACCCAACTTCTGAAACTAGATTAAGGTGAGTCCAATTACCACTGAAAGGCGAGCTATTCCCACAACGTCAATTAGATTTTGTCAGGTTGTATAGGAAAGAATGAAAGAAAATAAAGAGTGCCAAAGAAAAAAGAGAACAAAAAGAAAAAAAACAATCTTCTACCTGCTTGGCTAGCCGAGCTTCCAACATTGCCAACTCATCATTGATGTCATCCTCATCGGTTGGTTCTAGGTCAGGCTGAAGGCAACACAATTAAATACATTATCTTTACTTAAAAAGAAATAATCCAAACATAATGTATACCTATTTAACATCACCTTTTTAGTATTAAGTATCAGTACAGATTCACAACAAATAGTAGACGGCAATAAAGTAACCTACACTTACCACATGCTCACAAGGATCAGGGTAAATGCCAATCTGGCTAAGCTCGAGGAGGATCCTATCATCGATCGTCATCTGTTCATAAGGGCGGTCAACAGACAGCACATCCAACCTGACACCATCGTGCGGCTGGTTCCTTCCAGACTCCTGGTGTGCCAGCCATCCCTCCTCTAGCTCAGGGCACAAAATGCTTGAATCGCGACCATTGCTACGCTCGATCCTCTCTAACTCTTCTTCACTAATTATTGCTGACAGTAGCTTCTGACAGATGGAAATGTTCGTAATGGACCTGATGTCAGAACCAGCACCAGGTTCAGCATCCATTCCCTGGACAAGCTGCTGCAGGATTGGCTCCACAGCATCATTCTGCCAGGCAACCATTCCTGTTCCCCCCCCATTTGAGAAGGGACCATAACCATTTGGAGTTGAAGGAAGCGAGACATAGCTGAGATTTCCCTGGAACAAAAATATATCTGGACTCAGAAGTAAATATATTTTAACATATAAAATCTCCACTAGTTTGCTTCATTAGTGAAGAATCATGACCAACCGGCTATTATGGTTATCTGATCATGGGTAAAATGTCATATCACGTATTTTGAAATTTATCAAACAGACAATGTCATTAAATTAGATATCTAACTTTCAAAGGAGCTTGAGGAAAAAATATGACTTTGAGCTGTTCTTGTTTTCATTTGAAGTTTAAAATGAAAGGAAAGGAAGGTAAAATATAACCAGCACATCATCATTCACCTTTTTAGAAAGATCCTGTTCGTCTGCTTCTGTACAATGAATCAGCTCTTCCAGACTACCAGCCTGTTTAACCAAACCAGAGGTTATTACAATGTAACCAAATTAGTTTAATGTAATTGAAATTCTAACCT
Organism: x Bolboschoenoplectus mariqueter; assembly: GCA_037678475.1. Taxonomy (NCBI): domain Eukaryota; kingdom Viridiplantae; phylum Streptophyta; class Magnoliopsida; order Poales; family Cyperaceae; genus x Bolboschoenoplectus; species x Bolboschoenoplectus mariqueter. Next base: position 85,668 of record CM075236.1, on the reverse strand, counting down.
GTGTAGTTAAGAAACTCGTGTCATCGTCAGTGATAGAACGGAAGTATGGCTCATTCTTCTTCCAAAGAACATCAGTAGAAGCATAGCCTTCCAGGAAATCATTAGAAAGTTTATATATAGACAAGAATTTCAGAATCAATGATACAGAGATAAATCGATGTAAAAGCTAATGTTACTATAATTCACCGTTGCCACTACCTAAAGTATGCTACTCAACTATTGTATTGGTGATTCATACTAAATAATGTATATATCAGGCAGATATAGGGTTCTATATGAAGTCACCACCTCATCTTGCAATTTACAGTTCCCACCCATGTTCACTTGCCTTGGACTTCTATACTTGGATGGACTTCGATTGTCTTTGTTCTATTGTGTTTGAATTGATGACTCTTGGACTCATTTGTAAACATATTTAAGGCATCTCTTATGAGTTACTAATATGATGGTAGATCTGCACAGAGCTTCAATCAAGTAATTTTAGTTTTGCAATTGAAAATGATACCTGGAGCAAGGGCAGCATTGGCAGCAGCCAGTAATTCGTCACGATCGTCTTCTGGTTGTCCTAAAAACAAAGATAAAGCAAGTTAAGAAAAGATTGTAATCAAAACCAATTAATTGAGGGCCACCACAGAAACTGAATCAGATCAGCAAGACCTACTAAACAAATAATCCATGCACCCATAATTCTATTGTCTTCAGCTTTGCTGCACAAATTTTCTGATCAGATTACTGTTTTCTGCAAATTTTCTGATTCCAACAATTCAGCTACAACAAGAAAATAAACACTAAAGCATCAAATTACCTGAAATATCCATAGGCGAGTCAATGGCTACTTCTCTTGGCCGAGTTTTACCCTTTCGCTCAGAGAATTTCTTCACTGGCGGTCTTCCAGGCCTACTTCTGGATGATTAGAAAGGTTAGAATAACAATGGAGATCCTTTACTGCATTACACTAGCAAACATTTGCCTAACACCTGTAACACTACAACTGATATCTACTACCAATAGCCCTTTGACAAGCAAAAAAAAATTGTATTTCCATTCTTACCCCTCTACACCAGATCGCACACTCCGCTGCTTAGTCGTGGTGCCATTAGCTTCAGGTTTCTCAATTGAAGAGGGTCTACCAGGTCTAGGAGGTGCAAACCCACGTCCACCCCGACCTTGCTTTTTGACAGGAACGTCTCCCATATCATCTTCCACCACTAATTTGCTCTTTTTCAGGGGGTGGCCTGCAGTTCCCAATCTCTGAGAATTCAGGCTATTGTTTTCTTCCGTCTCTACAGCCCTTCTCCTCTTGTTGTCTTTCAGCTTGTGAACAGCAGCCCCTGATTCTTCGCTACTCGATTGTGCATGATCCCCTTTCTTGATACGATGGGTTGCTTGTGAAGCCACAGCCATGGTTTTGTTCTCTAGAGAGTCTGGCATCTGAGGCTCACCACCCTGGCTCCCAATGATGGGAACTATGTTTGACCTTCTTGCGACACGGGACATTTTTGGAGGCCTGTGGCTGGCCCACTTGGTGACAGGAGGAGAAGGGGAGAGCACAGATTTTGTGCGCTTAGAGCTGGAGGCACCACCAGAAGATGGACCAGATTTGTTGCTGGGAGAAGGTTGGTCCCACACATCAGAGTCAGGCGTTCTAAACATGCCTGCAGAAGCCTTTGGTACGGCAGCAGGAGTTGACCGGGGCCCACGGATGGAGGTGTTTGCCCTTGAAACTGAAGTAGTTGGGCTACCTTCTTGATCGGTAAGCCTGAAAACCCCAAAAATTCATTGTATTAATACTGAGGTAAAGTTTCACAGGAAAAATAATGGCGCTCAAGGAAGATAGAAACAGCAGTCAAGACATTACTTATTAATTGCCTTGATGTTGCCAATTTCAAATCCACCCAATCGGTCTCTTTTGTTGATAGATAAGGCCCCACCATCTTGGCTACCCCTAGGCAAAGGCCTGGGGGATTCAAGACCACCTTGCTCAGTATCTGGTTTCCCACTGCCACCAGCTGCTAAAGAAACCCCATACCTGCATATTCACAGCAGCTTGTCTATTTAGTGGTGTTTTTACTATAATCATCAATTTAAGAAGCACTAAAATTGAAAAATACTAATAGCCTCTTATGTGAAGTAGGTATGCTAGATCACAATCCAATTCAGACAATAGAACATGAACAGATCTATGATGGGTCTCAAGTCACAAGCTTTTTTACTTTGTAGTCCAGTTTACATGTATTTAATTATTCACTTCTCAAAGTAACTGAATGTGTAAGCTGAGACGCTGTATTTTTTTTATACAGCCAACGGGTTAGGGTAATGAAATTAAATCATGCGATATGTTCTCACCTTGAACTGTGGGGCACTGTCACCTTTGGTCGAGCATCTCCAACAAGCTTGGGCAGCACCTCTTGCTTCCTCTCTCTATCTCCATCGACTAAGCGAATCGGACCAACACTATTTGAGGCAGAACGCTTTTTCTTCATTTTTGGCTTCTCCCAGCTGTTGTTAGCTGTCAATCCCGGTGGCTTTTCTTCTCCTGAGCTCCTATTGTTAATTTTTGAGATGTCTTTAGTTTTATCAACTGAACCTGAGCTTCTTGAAGCTCCAATGTTCCTTGCATCCATCTGAAAAGGTAGGGAAAAAAACTGAGTGATAAATATAAATTCTAATGCTTGGTTAACCAATCCGCCACTATCAATGGATATAACATGCACAGAATCAACCGGAGAAGCCACCAAATTAATCTGATGAACATATATAGACTTTTACTCCAAAGATTCAGATTACATGGGTTAGACGGATTTACTCAAACAATCTTAGTCAGACACACAATATGAACACCAATGTACACGGACAGGAGTATTGACGAAAAAACCTGCAGAGCACAAACAAATATAGAAGGTGGTACATTAAAGCAAATTCAGACAAGTCACAGGTGGAAATGTTCACAAAAATTATAATAATCATTTAACAAAACCAACTAGAGTAAAATTATGTTTTATTGTCTACCTTCCTTGAACTACCATTTTGCAGTTATCTGAACTAAATTTATATTTGGGCCTAGTTCTGAGTAAAATCGGTGACAGAACATTCTTTTAGGCCAAGTGTTAACTGTGCTTTTGGGTAAATTTAGATGTGTTGCATGAAATATAAGACTGGTCTAAAAGTAGAGTCCCAACTCAACAAATAAGTTAGTAGCCCTAATGATTTATAAAGTCAGATCTAAGTTTTTGTGGGCAGCGAAAAGGACATGATTAAGTTACAATGCCCATTATGCTACTTAGAATGTGACATTAAGGCATGAAAAGACAAAACTACTTTCCTTTTCATAACCCAGTAAGTTGTGAGATGAGCTAACAGAAATCTCCCAAGTGAATTTAGACACGAATAGCGATGGAGGACTGCAAGGGACACTTGATACTATCAAATCTGCTTCAGTAGTGCTACTAGGAGATTATAAGATTCAGAAGTGAGGACAAATTCCATGCACTACTCCAGCAATGAATAAGCTACTGATGGCCAATGAAATCATTGCTTCAATCTAAACATACAACTATTTGAGGCTAAAGGAAACTAGAGACTAAGTACTTCTAAAGAAAAGTACAGTTTTGACTAGGGTGATTTTAGAATACTATTTATCTAGACAGCACATATGTTGAACTAAAAGAATTACAAAGTAATCCAACAGATCATTCTTTTTGCTATTACCAAAATAAGCATATTTTAGTCGCCATTGACACAAACAATAAAGAAGAAATGTGTATACCAAATACAAATCACAGTTTGGCCCATACTGTTATCTGTGATACTTCTTTTGATGAAATTTCCAACTCTGCTAATAGAGCGACCTCAGATAGAATGGTAACCTATGCCAAACCTAGAAGCTAGCACAAGCATGAATTGCACTGTCATAACTACCCTACGTGAGGTGACACAACATTTCAAAAAAGGCATCCAAACAAATGCAGGAATAATGAAACAACACTACAACACATCCAAAACATATCAATTATTTTAATTCAGTTTTACAAAAGAATCAAGACAAAACAAATGGGGAAGGGGGTAGTGATAAAAACGAAATCATACTTCTGCAATGGAGCTGCGTGCCCGTCTGTTCTGTCCTTGATTTTTGGTTCTTTCAGCTTTAGGGGGCCCCATCTCTGACTCATCAGCATTTGATGAATGGCTCGGCTGACCTGCCCGAGAGACACCTGAACCTGATGATGGACCACCAGGTCTGTCGCTCAAGGATTCACCACGTGATCGTTTGCGTGGGTTGTTATTAAAGTACTTGTCAATTCTTGAAATGATTTGACCAAAAGTCTTCGTTCTTTCACTGCAATAAATGAAATGATGCAGATGATCCCATATTTAATGCTGAAACATCACAGGTACAAACTGTAAAGTACTCTACAGTGACTACTGAGGCATAAAAATTCAATCAACAATCACTACATAGTATATTTTACTTGCAACGAGGCACGACTTGCACACTGTTATGAACATATTTGGCAAAGAGTAATTCTCACTCCTGGAAATAATAAAGGCTTGTTGAACTCATTGTTAGGTTAACCGCTTGACTCGAGTATTTGATTTATTTCCTTTTAAATCAACAAAATAATACAAAGAAAACACCAATGAATAAAGCCACTTCTGTATACTTAAGATACACCAAAACTCAAAAGCACCAGAAGGAAACTGAAAGCCTGTAACACTCATAGATGCCAATAGAGTAAAGCTAGCATGCTCTTAAGCCCACCAAGTCCTTGGTGAGCTTAGTTCAAAAACCTATTGAATCGGCTTCAAACGACAAATACAAGCCGTTAAAACTGATCTACATAATGAGTACTACATTTACATTACAAATTTATAAATTTTTTAATTCATTTAGTATAAAGTCAAGTGGTTAAAAAAATTGAACGTTTATAAGCTATTTTCATGCATTCATTTTTTGTCATTTTTTTACCGCTCGACTTTACACTGAATAAAATTGAAAATTAACAATCTTAGCATATAAACACATCACCCATGAGGTAAATCAGTCTCAGCTTTTGACAGTCTAGCTTCACTCATAATTATATAATTTAATTGAGCCAGGTTATATATAACATGGCTCAATTAAATTCATTTACAACGATTCGAACTGAATTTAACAAAAAGTAGAGTAAAGAAATATTTCGGAGGCATACTTGGCCTTGTTGGAGCCTTCAGCAAGCCTAGATCTTGTCCTTTTGACCTCCTCCTTAGAAACACCCAGGTGCCTTCCAGGTCCCAGCTCGTCAGAGATGCTGCCAGCAAATGACCCCATTATCCGTTTCATTTCAGCAGGACGGGGCAATTTCTCAGGAACCACTGGCTTCACATCAGATATGATCGACTGGACAAGGCCAACAGGGTCCCCATGCACTGATGTAGCAGCTGATCTGGTGGTGCCAAGGGCTGAAGACTGTATGCGGTTTGCTATGCTATCGCGAGAGCTCCCAGGCCTTTCTAGAAAGGCAGTCCCACGTGGGGCAGTGGGAAAGAGAGGGCTCTCGGACCCACTAGTTGACATGTCAGATTTGTTATTTGAGCTCATTTGCAATCAAGTACTAACTTTAAATGCATGAAATATGAGCAAATAACATTGGAATTCGTCCAGCACAGAAACCCTGCGATGATCGAAATTGAGATTATCATTAGCAGAGGCGTAGTAAGGGGGTGGCCGGCGGGGCGAAGACCCCCACCTATCCTATTGTTTATCGTTTGTTTGTGAAGTACCTTACTTAATTAAACTTCGGACCTTCTATTATATGAAGCCCTAGTCCGTACTCCGTTGTTGCAACCATGGTACGGTGAATCTATCTATCATTTAGTTATTGCGCGATTTTACAAACAGAAAGTTGCGTGTTGGTTTTGGGTGTGAGAAGGATCGAATCGGAAGAGACTGACCTTATGTCGGAGTTGCGACGATTCTTCCTTGTAGTTCCTTTGCGAGTGATTGATTCTTCAAATTGGATTCTTGGAAAGGCGGTGGGATTTGGGAAGAGATGATCGGAATTGGGAAGGGAGGAGAGATTGGGATTTGGGGCGGCAAGTAGGTTTGGCCGATTAAGAGGAAGAAGATGGATCTGTCGGGTGGGACTGGGATCCCATATTCCCACGGTTATAAAAAGGTTTATGAGGGACAAAGCAAACACAGCTTTTTTGGGCTGTAGTCGGTTTAAAGTTTGACGGGCCGGCTATTACTTCCTTCATTTAATTAATTATTCATGTAGAACACAACATGTAATTAGACTTGTTTTTTTAGGAACTAAGCAAAATCAACCCAAAAGCAAAACTTAAACAAACCATCATCTCTATAATGTTCCCTTCTTGGTCCTTACCTTTGATGCTTCATCACCTGTAATTAGACTTGTCGTCTCGTCATATGCCATAAGCTTGACACATAGAAACCCTATGTGTACATGCATGTGTACGTTAGTATTATGTTCATAACGCCAGTATCGTATTAATTGCTTCGGTATATGATGTATAGCGACAACATGATACTGATTAGAAAGAATGGTATTAATCATAAAGTGTAATCGAATATGATAGACACATGATTATATTTTGAAGGAACACTTTAATTTGACATAAAGCTTTGACGCTTTCAAATTAAAAATATGACTTATATCAGTAGGTATTAAAACTTTCAGTATGTGAAATTAAGCGTTCGCTTAATAAGTATAAAGACTTAGTTGGACATGATGATCTGCCGCTATTTCAAAATATTGGATCATTCAAAGTAGAAAATATGATTTGTATAAATTAGTATTAAAACTTATAATATGAGGTATTAAGAGTTCGTTTAATAGATATAAAGATTTGACTGAAAATTTTATCTGCTGGTGTTCCAGAACGTTGGGATCATCGAAGTGAAAAATATAAATTAGTATTAAAACTTATAATATTAAATATTAAGAATTTAATTAATAGATATAAAAATTTGACTGAAAATTTCGATTGAATGGGGGATTGTTATCTCATTCCTTTTCTTTTTGTAGATGAGAGTACATCTCGTAATTTGTAGCATATGTGAAGCTTTTTGTACTCAGTCTGAAATGAACAAAAGGTATTCAATTATTTCTCTTTTTCAACAACATTGTTAGATGAAAGAATCTGCCACATGTCATAATCTGAAATATGTAGAGATCCTTCAATGATTTTGTACAATTGGAGAGGACCAAACCCTCTAGGATAGACTGTTATTGTTTAGAGATAAGTAGAAAAAATAGTTGTCTTTGTATTATAATGCATATAAAATATCTTTGTTCATATTTATATATATATTCAATTAATTTGACTTCATTTTTATACAATTTGTATGTTTTTGATCATTTTTATACATTTTTTAATTAATTTTGATTTATTTTTTATCGTAATATTGTAAAATTTTACACATATTACGCAAAAAATCAACCAAATTGCATTTAAAACAAATATTAATTATTATGTTCATATTTTTAATCAATTTGCGTCTCATTTATAATCACAAAATTATTTGTAATTACGTTTTTTACATGTTTGTCAATTCATTCAAGCTAAATTAAACTTAAATAAATATATGCATTTGAAATTCTTTTTGATGACTGTATTGAAGTACTGTAAACTTTTATTGTGTGAACAAAACCAGTAGAAATATTGTATGTTTGAGTTTTTCTGACCTTTGTAGAGTAATAAAACAACCAACCGGACAATCAAACACTGGACTTTTGAGAGCGTTCAACAATATGGATTAAGAAATTGAGAATTAAATATTTAATCCGTACTAAAGAGGTCATATTCGATAATTCAATACAAGGCGTGAGGATTAAAGTAGCTCTTTAAAAGAGCTTTAAGAAGACCATTGGTTTTAATCGTAGAGAGATATGCCTTAAGAATTGAGGCAATCGTTGATCTGAATTAAAAATCCGGACAAAATGAGGTCTCCTTATTCTAGCAAAGGAATTCTAAAATAAATTAAAGGTCTCCTTATCCTAGCAAAGGAATTCTAAAATAAATTAAAGCTCCTTAGTACTAAGGAACTTTAAGGAGCTCTCGCCGAACGGGCTCGTTTGAGTTTTGAGTGTTTATGTCGAGACTTTGCTTTGCCTCCCTGAATACGCCACCGAGACGAGTAATTTTGGAACAGTTCATGACTTGTGTTTAATTAGTGAATGTAAGTTTGTAAGGATGGCAATTACTGTTGCTAAAGCAAATCTTTTCTAGCAATCAATTAATTACATAGTAAAAGATGCAGTAAACATCGATTAACTTAATGGGAGCTATACACATATAAGATTGTTGATATCGTCGTCGATACGGATTTAATTATATATATTAAATAAGTTATTATGTATATTAATAACTTCATTATGCAGACTCATTTTGTACAGTATTGTCATATGCAATTTAAATGAATTATTATGCATATTAATGACTTTACTATGCAAACTGTACAATACTGTCATTATACAATTTAAATGAGTTATTATGTATGTTAATAGTATTTAAGTTAAATAATAAAAATATTATACATAATAATTCATTTAATGTATATAATAAAGTGTGTATCGATAGATAGCAGTATCGATAATGATATCTCCATATCATTTTCCTAACTTAATTATCAAGAGCGCAACGTCATTGCATCCTAAAACAATTCTTATTTTGGAAGGATTAATATGGAACATTTATCTTGCATATGGTATGGATAATTTATCTAATGACGTTCTTCTAAAGATAAATTATTCTAATTATAGAGCCTAACAGTAAAGAAAACAATCCGTACCGACCAATTAATTAAGTACCCAAAACCTTTGTGAAAGCAAAAAAGAAGAAAAAAACATTGGAACGAACAACTACTATTTATCTCTGGTTTTATTTCCTTTTTTGCAATTAAAGTTTCCAGTTCAGCTACACTGGTGCATCCTAACGCACTAACTAATATCAAATAAACCCAGAAACCATCCCAAATCTCCAAGTACCCCCCAGAACAGTTAATTTACAATCACAGAACAAAGAAATGAGAGGATTTCCACCTTCACCTCCAAATTAATGAACCAATAAAATCAATTCTGCCTCTCCTGTACTGATTCCGGCTTGACGGTTGCCAGGGGCAACACAGCCAGCGGCTCAGCTCGCCCTGCCTCCGCACTCCTGATCCGGTCAAGGTAACTTCTCACCTCCTCAGCAATCATCTCCCGTACAATATCCACGAAACCTACCATATCTCTCTTCTCGATTTCGGCTTCCCACCTTTTCTCTCCTACCGTTTCGCCAGGTGGCCCAAGGCTTAGAGAAGTCACTGGCTCAGGCATTGCTGACACATCCTCTGAGCATAGTCGCTTAGGTGGTGATTCAGAGTCTGACTCGACATGATGCAACTCAGGCACCAAGTTGGATTGTTGGAGGCGCCGGCGCCGGCGAAGGGATGAATTCCAATGATTCTTTATCGAGTTGTCAGTACGACCTGGAAGAAGTCGCGCGATCGTCGCCCATTTGTTGCCATACCTGTTGCATATATATATGGAAACATACAAAAGATTGTTTAATGTATGCCATAATAACTGTAAAAAACTGATTTCAAATTAATCTGGGAGTTAACCTTAGAGAACGTTTACTGTAGATGGCCGATCAATGAGTGCGTTGTTTAATTATAGAAGTTAGTAACCCTGATAGATTAATTGAACTATAGTTAGCATGGAATTTCTTTCTTCTTCTTCTTCTTCTTCTTTTTTTTTTAAAGAAAAACTATAATCCGTGTCAAGTAAAAATTATCATTCAAATCAATCAAATGTACATCAAGACAAGAAGGTAGGAATACCTTCTTTTCTATAGTCGGTACAACAAAATCTGCACTTCAACTGCTTTTTACATAAATATGATGCACTGACCTCCTAATTTAATCAAGTACACATATAAATTAAACCATTCAGGACTGATGATCAAGTCAAATTCTCAAAAAAACTGATCGATACATTAATTACATTCTTCTCAAAAAAGAAAAAGAAGAAATAAAAAAGAAAAAAAATAAAATAATGGAAAAAGGATCTGATCATCAAAGAAGCACGAAGGGATACCGACCAACTGAAAATTAAAAGGAAAAGAAAAGAAAAGAAAACTCAAAGGTTGAATTCTTCAATTCTATATGGATATATAAAGGTATTAAGAAGCAAGCATGCATACTTGGCATGAGCAGCGACAATAGTGGCATCCTCAGTGGGCGTGAAGGGGCGGTGGTGCACGGCAGGACTGAGCTGGTTACACCACCTGAGGCGGCACGACTTCCCCGACCGGCCCGGTATGCCCTCGCTGATCACGCTCCAATTCCTGGCGCCGTGCCTCTCCACCAGCCTGGTGAGCATTGCATCCTCTTCCGGACTCCACGAGCCCTTCACCCTGTGGTGCCCCTGCTGCTGCTGCTGCTGCTGGACCTGGTGCGCCTGTTGCACCTGCACCTGCATCTGCTGCAGCTGTATCTGCATCTGCATCTGAATCTGCTGCTGCTCTCCTCCTTCCACCATCTCCTCCTCTCCGCATGCACTTTTTTTTTTCCTTCCTTTTCCGGTGTAAATTGTTCTCCCGGGGTTGGGGCCGGGTGCGAGGGTTTTAAATACGGATGATTTTGTTGGTTTCGTTTGGGGGATTAGGTGATGGGGAGCAATTTAATTAAAATGGGAGCTAGAGAGAGAGAGAGAGAGAGAGAGGCGGTTTCAAGTTCGCTATCAGAAACAACCGTTTCGGCGTTTCTTCAGAGATGGTTGAGGGGGTGACTGGCATGAACCGTAAACCGCTCACCAATAAAATATTAACATTATTGATTAATTAATAGATATATATTTCCTTTGTACGAGACCCTAACGCTCGAACTAACTTTGTGGGTTTATCTAGCTATTTTTCTTTTTCTTTTTCTTTTCTTGTGCGTCGTAAGTTGTAGCATGTATATCTTTCTTCCTTTCGCTGCTTCGTCTTATGTTCACTCATGTCCTCCCACGCACTCCTACGCGCGGGATATAACTGGCGCACACTCGATCACATGTAGATGTAGAGGAGATCGGAGTTTTCTTTTTTTAACTTTTGGTTTGGTTTTTATTTACCAAGATAAGGAGTGAAACCTATATATTTATTTAGTCTTAATTAGTTGGTAATTCATTAGTAACCATCTTGAACCGCTTCCGAAACCATAATTATATATATATATATATATAATTATATATATAATTATATATATAATTATATATATAATTATATATAATCATTTAAAAAATAACAATAATAATCACGGATTAAAGCATGAATGCATGATCCGATGACGACGGGATGGAACGAAACTGGTCGATTCCGATGTTCGTGTGTTTTGTCTGATAGCTCGGCAGGTTTCTCGATCGAATTAACTAACTGAAATCCCGTTTGCTTAGTTTGGAAACAATCCAAAATTACATATATACAAATATATGCGGTGAATCTGGGGTGTTGGCAGGCACTGAACTAGAGGCCGGTAAGACATCATACATACTAGTAGGTGATGACCTCACCAAACCGGACCGTACAAGCAAATGGGGTCCACACCGGAGTAACAAATCACAAATGCAACCTCATGACCTCGTACCAAATTAACAGTACTACTAGTAGCTCTCTCTATTTTTTCCAAGTCGTTCGCGGATCAGCGATCGATCACCTCATGTTTAATTAAGTCCGTTTAAAGTTGTATACATGTATGTATGCACCTTATCAGTTCTAACCCTCTAATTTCAGCGTTTATCACTTTTGCATACATGGGGGTGTACTAGCTAGAATTAATCATTTCTCATATTCAAAATTGTAGAGGAGTGCTAACTGTACTTCAAAGAAAAACTCCGAACTGTTTTTATTATAAATCATAAACAATTAATTAGTATGTCAAAAGTAAAAAAATATTTTCAAAATCATCATAATATAGCGGTGTCTATACTTTATCATATGAATATTTATATCTGACTACGTGAGGTATTTATATCTCATCACATGCATGTTAATATTATTGATCAAAAAATATTTGAATCTAATTATGAGGTGTATTTAGATCTGAGAGTGCTTATATCTAACCAAGGGAGTGTTTATACTAGTCAAATAAAGTATTTATACCTGATAAGTGTTTATATCTAATTATTGAGGCCACATTATTACAGATCGTAGTATATTGCTGTGAGGTATAGCACTAAATTCAAAATCAAATGTGAAATACCTCAGTATTTATATTAATATACATGAGTGTTTATATCTGATTATATAAGATGTTAATACATAATTATCAGAGTGTTTTATATATGATTATAAAATGTGAAAATTTGTCAAAACTAAAAATATAGTTAAAAAAGAAAAATACTGAGATGAAATAGTGGGGAACAAAAGATTTTCTCAAAATTGTGCAAGGTTCATTTTTTAAATATACAGAGTTATTCTTTTTTCGAAAAAAAAAGAATTAGTCTTATGTCGGGTGGAATTTTGGGCGAAATCTTTTCAGCAATCAAAATCATTATCCAAAATACCAAAGAGCACATCCATGTGGGAAAATATTTATAGGATTTTAATTTGAAAAATAGCACTTCTATAACAAAAGTTTGTAAATGGTTTTAACTCTCATATTTTATCTTAAAAAAATTGTCTGCTTGAGTATGCACTAAATTACTCAGAAGAAGGCCAAGGCCAACACACGGCTTATTCCTATATATAACGAAAGCTGAGAAGAAGAGTTAAAGTCAGGCGAAACTCCCGATTCCCTCAGTGACATGTCTCGTGCACCAATAAAAGAAAAAGAAAGGTTACGTTGCTTTACTAACTGAACTGTTGAATTGGGTATGTAATAGCATGACCAACCCCCGCGCGCTTGGCGCTCTCTTCGCCAACTCCTTTTCTTCAAACGCCACGTTGGCTTTTGGCTTTCCCACGGGGCACCAGTTGTTGCTGCTGTTTCCTGCTACCCCATCCGTTTCCGTTACGACATTTACCTAGATATTGAAGCCAATTCGCATTGATTTCTCTCTTTCCTACTCAGCATTCACCCTGTATTTGATCTGCAGTACCTCGAGGAGCTTTCCATTTTTCTCCGATTCTACACGAAATTTGACGCATCTTTTTTGTTTTGTCCGGATTGTGTGTTGCAGGGGATATCTGCTCAAACCGTCTGACGTACAAAATTGGATGTTCATAGGGTTTCATGATTCGCTCCACAATCGCAAATAGAAGAGCGACTGTAGAAAGTATGATTCAAGATTGGTTGTATCGTCCTCTCCAAAGCTTATTCAACCAGTTATCTATATAGCTTCTTCAACCAGTTATCTATATGTTTGTTTTACAGAAAATTATACGGATCAGTCATGCTTACCAATAAAGCATCTTGTCTCTTTCCTTTTTTTTTTTTCCCGAAAGAGACAAGATGCTTTATTTTTCTTGTATCTCCATACTTCAGCTTCTCCATCGAGCTCCGACGGTTTGCAACAAAAATCAGACTCGCCACGAGAACTTGCATTTTCTACTTGGATATTTTGACACCCATTTGGACCATATTTTGCCTACGTCATTTCCTCTGCCATTGGAGCTCCTAGCACGACAACTTCGCTCAATCAACTACGATCTCCCCCAATTCACGAACTGCCCGGAATGAGACTGATTGAGCAAGCTACTCTGCCATGCTTCGTCTATCTACAAGCGCTTACGCGACCCATCTTTGGCCAGTGATCTGCCTCTCGCCGCCTCTACCGCACCATCGCAAGTCATGGTTATTGGCCTCCTATCAAACTGTAGCGTGCTGGAGCTCAAGTCCTGCGTCAAACAGTTCGGCTCTTATCTCCCGCGTTACAACAGTTCTGGACCTGGTGACATCACCTTCAATCTGATACGGCGGCTCAGGCAGCGATTTTGGCTTCGCTTGAGCCCGGTCTTGGTATCTCAGTTGGTTCATGCAAGGTTGGTTTTGAATTTTATTTTCCCATTTAGTATTGCAGGAAAGAAGAAGTATATTTACACATAATTTGAGTCGAGTTTGATACGCACAGTAGTTCTCACAATCTCACTGTTGGCAACTATGTTTTCTTTTAGTTATGATAACTCTAGTTGAAAATATTGTACCAGACCGGGTTCTTATTCAAATGATATGAGTTGGGTATAAATAGTGTACAGTGATACATTGGTACAAGGGGGAGTATAGTCATCAGGCATAAACCCAGCATACTGGTAAATAGACAAACTAAATCAGCACACAGCAATAAATGAAAAATGAAAAGGCTAGATTAAATAAGCACCATACATTCACTTCACTTCACTAGGCTTTAATTTTTTTTTTTTTATATGAGTTCAAACATTTGGTTTCTTCTAAGAAAACTGTTGAACTATCACATGTAACTTTCTAACTGGTTAACATTCAAATTTAATAATGAGCGTGAGCAAAGGCGTTTGTGCGCACAGATAGAACCATTCTGCGCTGACTATTGTGTTTCTCAATGAAGCTCAGTTTGATTAGTCCTCAATCTGGCAATCTCAAAGTTAGATGTTTAATATGTCGAACAATGATATACTCATTTGTTTTAGTGTGATTATTTTGCTTGCCCCAAGCAAACCAAGGTTTATGTATGTGTATTTTCTCAAGTATTGAAGGAAGAAGAATTTTTAAGTGTCTATGGATTAGACAATATATTATCTTCTAGATATATTTTTTTTGGAAAATATATATCAGTAGGTGTTTTTCACAATTTATTTTCTTTTTATTTTTAGAAAAATTGTAGCCACATCAAGCTCATTTTTCCCCCTTCTTTTCTGCATACACTATTCTAGCATATGAAGGAACTTTTTTTTTTTAAATTTACGACTTACTTTTTTTTGTGCTGCACTTTTAGATAGTGCATGTTAGATTTTTTTGAAGAATTGCTGCTTCCTAGGCAAAGAAAAAAAAGAAAAGAAATAAGTTCGTACTATTGGTGAGGAGAATTAAATAAAATGTATTTTTTTGACCTTTGTATTCGATAAACCTTTTATGGCCAATAATACATTCTGCTATTTTGTTCATTCTTTCTTTCCGGTGGTAAAAAAATGGAGCATATAAAAAGGTTTCCAGAAAAAGGCTACAAGATGTGTGCTTATAAGATATAGACAAAGTAATGTATGTGAGGAATGTATTCCTATTCTTTTTCAATCTGTGGTGTATCAGTTTGTGATGCTTGAACTTAAATATAGCAATATATCATGCCACTTTTCTTTTTTTGTTCCTTTTATTTAGTCGAAGAAAAATGTTGTCAGAATTATAATTATGTTGCTCAGAGAAATCATATCAGTGATGTCAAGGTTCTCAGATTGATAGAGTTTCATCCCTTTGTCCAGTTGGGAATAATTGATGTATTCTATACTAATAAAAGATCAACTTTTGTATACTTACTGATGGAAGATTGACTTTTCTTTAGACCAAACTGGATAATGTTTGGATCGAAGTTAGTGGTAAAGAAACCTTGTGTCAGTTGTTGTAAGAATTGCAGCCTTGCAAACAATCTTTTCCGTAAACTAAAAATATAATAACAATTGAAAACTAAACAGGCCAAGGCTTTGGGTCTAATAATAATAATAGCAAATACAAAAGAACAAGGAATTATCTCTGGGCCTTAACAAGTTGACCATTCCTTGAGAGCTCTCTCCTGTCAAGATCTGGGCCTGGTTGCCTTTTCTTCTTCGGAAATTTCAAGGCTCCCCAAAGAAGAAAGACGGATGTTTCGTGAAGCATCAATAATCCAATAATACAGATGGAGGTCTCATGTATAATGCACCTCTGACTGAGCAGGACTCGCAGAGAAAGTGTCATGTCCTGTAAAGATTATCACTCAATTTTTATCAAACCTACTCCTAATTAAAGGGAAAATAAACTGAAATTAAAGCATAACAAATTAACTAGTAAGAACGATGAAGACATTTATTCATCCATTTTCTGGACTGTTTTCATACGTACATGAAGATCTGAGATATTTCAATCTTTTAGGAAAGAAGCTCTCAATATCTATTTTTCTTCATTTTCTTCATACTTGATCTCTTCATTTGTTCTATCTACTCAACCATAACGGATTTAGTTCACAACTAACAAAAGAAACCATAAAATATAGAACAAATGATATTATATGAATATTCAAGATTGACTTGACCTATTTTTGATCTAAAAAAACATAAATTACCAAAAAAACTAAGGACATCAATGGATGGGATTCAAATCAAATTTTGATCAGTTATAGTATAATCCAAATATGATCTCATTAAAATTCCATATGATCCATATGCATATTCATATCCAACAAAATAATTGAGAATTCAAATAAGGATCTATATCCCTTATCGTAGTGGATTCCAGATTGGATTAATTCAGATCATGTTGGGTGCTTTAGTTAAAATATTTAAAATTGTATAGAGAGCTGATACATACATATATATATATATATATATATATATATATATATTATTGATACGTCATCAATACCGACTTTATTATTCAGACTAAATATGTTATTATTTATGTTAAATGATTTTATTATTCAACTTAAGTGAGTTATTATTCAGATTAGTAGTATTTGAGTTGAATAATAAAAATATTCTATAAAATATGCTATACAATAAAGTCATTAACATGAACAATAAATCATTTTATATGAATGAGAAAATCAGTATAATAATGGTGTCAAATATGAAATCTTCCAAAATTTTCCCAGTTGCATAATATATTAGTATATGTACAACATCAATGAATCTAATAATTTTATATTATAAATGACATATTAAGAATAATGATTTTTATTAAACTAATTTTAAATGGAATAATGATATAATGGATATTCATTAAGAAGAATCCATTGAGTTGCTTTCAGCCTAGAGGACATGACATTTAAAATTGAGATGATGAGAGGAGGAGGAGGAGGAGGAGGAGGGAATGGAGATGGTTTCGGTGCAGCACATGAGCAGTCGAGCACGCAATCCGGTCTTGGAGGCGGGCCGGTCACTGGGTCTGCTCACAAGTCACAAATCACAATCACAATCAAATAAATGAAGTTGAGAGAACGAATGGTCTTCCTGCACCGCACGAATGAAAAACAAAAGAGGTCGGCAGAAAGCCAAAAAGCCGAAAATCTTTTTGGTCTATGCGCGGCTCACAGCTCATATTTAGATGAAGAAGGTGGTTTACGCGGAACACAGAAGCCGAGAGAAACGGATTCAGAATTTCAGAATTTCAGATCGGCGGCTGGGGCTGGGGCTGGCTCTGATAATAATAGAAATAGAAACAAAACAAATTGCTTGCACAGAACAGAAGAGGATAGCAAAGATGACTGTGCCCAAATGCGACTTATGAACAACCACATTATTGCGCTGACGTTGCCAATCAATGAACAACCATAAAATAGGTGCTTTTTTCATTTTTCTTTCTTTTTGGGAGAACTACATTTCGCATGTTCGGCATAGTGCAGGTGATTGAAATATATATTTAATACACAAAAGACATTTATATAATTTCCTTTTTGACTTTCACTTCATAATTAAATTGAAACGAAACGTACGTGTGGATGAAACATCTCCATTTACAAAAGAACCAACGTCTCTGTTTTCTCAAATTAGACTTTCCTTCTTGTTTATGTTATTTCCCTCTCACTTGCTTAATTTTCAATTGATGCATACATCTTTATTCATATATAACTATATATTATATCTGTAATTACCTAAAAAGATATAGTCAAATCGCAAAAAAAAAAAGATACAGTCCATACACCAAGAGAGAGAGAGAGAGAGAGAGAGAGAGAGAGAGAGAGAGAGAGAGAGATTTTTATGGATCCCTCTATAAAAGCTAGCTTTTCTCCTTTTCTTTTATTAGTAAACAATAAAACAAAAGGAGCTTTATGTTTAAAGTTTGAAAGGAGATGGCTCCTAGTGCAATATTGCTATGTTTTCTGGCAATGTCGCTCAGTTTTTATGGATCAACGGGAGAATCTCTTCATAGTGAGAAACCGCGAAGGCTTATTTTAGATACAGACATGGATGTAGAAGATTTCTTTGCGCTTTTGTATTTGTTGAAGCAGAATCGATCAGAATTTGATCTCAAGGTTAGTCTCTCTCCCTCTCTCTCTGTTCTTTTTCTTTTACCTTGGATCTTCTTGCAAAGGTTGCTCATTACTTTTTGATCAAATGAGAGGATATACATCTGAGTGTTAATTCAGCTATTAATTTATAGCACAACTGAGGTTGCTCTATTGGTTTTCCATTTTGATACTTCTATTGTATGAAGACTAGCTTTTGCAATATAGATTGGAAGTGAGACTCAGAAACTTCTTTTCTTTTTTCCTTTTTTGCAAGCTGTCACTTAAGCTCAAATGCAAAGGTACTACGTACTATATTGAAATAGTTCAAAAGGCTTCCTGGAAAGTCTATGAAATAGATAGGTACAATGGTCCCTTTGAAACTTCGCTAGTTATCCACTTTTCCTTCATCCTTTGCAACAATATTTTGTTTTTTGTTTTTTTTTTAAGACAGAAACTGGTTAGGCGCACGTCTTTGAATTATTCTTCCTTTTCTTTTTTTAAGAAATGTTCCCCTGGGATAACTAGCATCAGTATTTTTGACTTTGCACTTTCCGCTGGTAAAATCTTAGTTGGAATCCTAGCTAGATAATAGAAAACATCATACAACATATTGCTCCTTGGTTCTAGCAAGGACTATTGATTAATTATCATTTCTCTGTTTCTTTTATAGCCGTATCTGTGGAATCCTACAGCATATAATCAAGCAATTTATATCACTATCTCCAAATCAACATCACTCATGGCGCTTTAACTTGATGATTAATAATTACAGTTGGGCCTTATTTTGGTTTTTTAAAAAGGAAATTTAAAAGAAAAAGAACAAGGGAGCTCAAGTAATGTTGTTAGTTCTTGCTCAAATAGTTAGCATATTCCAAAAAAAAAGCATGTACAAGTAAAATTTGTCTGACTGCAGGCGGTAACTATAAATGCAAATTCATGGTCAGATGCTGGACATGCAGTTAATCACTTGTACGACATTTTGTACATGATGGATCGTGACGACATTAGCGTAGGAGTAGGTGGAGAAGGCGGTATATCCAATGACAGCAAAATACACCCTGATGTCGGGGGCTATCTGCCTCTAATTGATCAAGTATCAGAACTTTTTTTTGCCTCCTTTGAAATTTGTTTGCATGTAATTTTTTTTTATCCTTTTAATTTTTAAACTGTAATTGCTTTTATACTATTATAAATCTGATATGGCCATGTTTCTTATCATGCATGAAATTGTATATGATCAGGATATGTCAACGGTAGGTGACTGTCGTTACAGACAAGCTATTCCTGTGAGCCGGCAGTTAGATGTTGACACAAATTTTGGACTCAGAAGGAGCGTTCTTCCACAGGTACAGCCCGAGAACTAAATACCAATATATAACTGGTACTCTACGGCTTGGGAAAAAAAAAGAGAATGAGAAACAGTTCTCTGATAATTATTTTACTTCTACCTCAGTCCTGCATAGTCATGTTTATTCCAAGACATGTTGGAAACAGGGTAGCAGGAGATACATACCACTTATTCAACCGACAGCTCAACAAGTGATGGTAGACACCATCTCTGATGGCCCAACAACTGTCATTCTGATTGGAGCACTCACAAATTTTGCAATTTTTCTCATGACACACCCTGAACTCAAGAGAAATGTTGAGCACATATATGTCATGGGGGGTGGAGTCCGGTCAAAGAATCCAGAAGGCTGCTGCCTGAAAAGTAACACTTCTTGCAAGCCTTCGGGACAGTGCGGTATCACCGGTAATTTGTTTACGGCATACATGAGTAATCCTTATGCAGAGTTCAATATATTTGTGGACCCATTCGCTGCATACCAGGTACGTTAAGATTTTACTTTTGTGTTATTTTGGTTTTGTATGGGAGGTTCATCTATTTATCGTCTTAAAAACAAAGTTCCATAAAAAGAACACACACGCGCGTGCGCATGCGCGCACACACACAAAGAAATTAAGGAATTGACTACGAAATTTAAATTGAAAAGTACAGAGTAATGCTTTCTTGATTATGATGTTTGTAAATGTAGGTGTTTCACTTTGGTATTCCTATAACCCTTGTGCCACTTGACGCTACCAACACCATTCCAATCACTGAACAATTCTTAGCCGAATTCAAGCAGCATCAGAACACCTTTGAGGCACAATACTGCTACCAATCTCTGAAATTAAACAATGTAAACTCTTCTATATATTGCATCTGCTTATATACCATATGGTGCTTATTTGAGAGGTAAATCTTCTAAATTCTTTTCGCATTATTCAATCGTTCTCTCAACATATCACAGGCTTCTTTCATGTGGGATGCATTTGCTTCTGGCATTGCTATCTCAATTATGCGCAATGGGGACAAGTATAATGGTGAAAATGAGTTCGCTGAAATGAAATATATGAACTTAACTGTAGTCACCTCAAACAAACCGTACGGTGCAAATGATGGCTCTAACACATTTTTTGATGGACGAGTCGTCCCAAAGTTTAATTTAACGGAGTATGGAATACACAGTGGGCATGTTCAAACAGGAGTAGATGATCCGTTTTGCTTTATCAATGGAAGCAATAGAGGCAGATGTGAGGTAGTTCTCAAGCTCACCTATATATTCAACTTGGCAAATTATTTGATAATTTTATAATACTTGCATTCCATTTGATGTGCAATTGTATTCCTAGGACGGGTATACCAAGGAAGTAACAGGTCCAGAGGCGATTCAAGTTCGAGTAGCCATGAAAGCTAAAGCTAATCAAGATCATAAAAGTTCTCTTGATAGAGAATTTCTTAAAAGTTTCCTGGAGGTAATTGCTTATTTATATCTTGTTTACAAATGTTTTGCATCTTATACAATACAAGTTAATGTTTATTATGACATAAACATATTGTTGTAGGTTTTAAATCTTCCTCAACAAACAGGACGCTTTAATTTGACAACCAAGTTCCCCTATTACAGAGAAATTTTGTATAAGCCGAATTTTGCTGATAAACCAAAGGGAAAACCTGTTGTTTTGGATATGGACATGAGCGCTGGAGACTTCCTCTCCCTAATATACCTTCTCAAAGCTCCAACTGATCTAATATATCTTAAGGTACAATTCATTTACACGTATTAATGGTTCAGATTCAGACAAATACATCTGTATGTGAGTCAAAATCTAATTGTACTTTTTCTTTTAATTAGGGTATACTTGTGAGCGGAAACGGATGGGCAGATACAGCTACCATAGATATTATATATGACGTGTTACATATGATGGGTCGTGATGATATCATGGTCGGCCTTGGCAGTGTCACCGCACTTGGTACCCCAATACTTGGTTGCAAGTATGTTAAGGCTATCCCAAAGGGCAGTGGTGGATTAATCGATTCAGACACGCTTTTTGGGCTTGGTCGGATATTGCCAAGAAGTCCCCGAAGGTACCATGCTTATGTAAGGAGCTTTTTGTTTGCATTCCTGCTTTTCCAGAGTGTACATCATGTACTAACAATTTTTATTCCCTTGCAGATACACAGCTGAGAAATCAACTGAACTGAGGCAGCCATCTGCATTTGAAGTCTGGCAATCTACTACAAGCAAACTTAATCCAGATGAAAAGATCATAATATTAGCAAATGGACCCCTCACTAACATAGCTAATATAATTCTCTCAGATAACACAACAAGCTCCGTGATAGAGGTCAGTTGCTTATTTTTTTTATTTTTGTTAATTATTAAGATGAGCAACTTCGATTTAGGTCAATACTAACAGCTTGGTATCCTTTGATATATAGAGTATTTACATTGTTGGAGGCAATATCAATGATGAACTAGATGAAGAAGGGAATGTTTTTACCGTTCCGTCAAACAAATATGCAGAGTTCAATTTCTTTCTTGATCCTCTAGCAGCCAAGACTGTCATTGAGTCGGATATTAATATCACTCTTATCCCACTTAGTATTCAGCGGAAATTAAGCTCATTTAGATCGATGATTGAAGCTTTAGAACATGCCACATGGACACCTGAAGCTCGTTTATCATACCGTTTACTATCCTTGTTGCAAAGGCTCAAGCACAAGCATGACGCATATCACCATATGGTAATTGATACAGTGCTATTTGGTTTTCATTCTTCTTCTTTCACTTCTTTTCTCTATCATGCGCGAAAGTATATATATTCCATTTCCCCTTTATGAACGTTTGGAAGTGCACATGTTTTGCCAGGATATGTTTTTGGGCGAAATTCTTGGGGCATTTTTTCTAGTAGAAGGCTCAAATTTAAGTTATGAGGTGCTAGAGAAGTCGATTAAAGTTTTGAGCAATAACAACATAAGCGAGGATGGACAAGTTATAAAAGACGATGATTATGGAAAACTAGTGAAGATAATAACTGACATTAAGGAGGAAGCATACTATACAAATTTCGCGAATTCATTAAGCAGTGAAACACAGTCGGCGGTGATTGGTAGCTCTGATGAGCAAACGAAACTGTGGAGCAACCCATCTGAGGTCAAATAATTTCAATTTATTATTATTTTCATTTTCTACATAACTAGCTAGTAGAAAGAAAGTAAAAACTCAAAAATCAAAGAATCATTTAGTATGTTAGCAAGTTCATCTACTGTAAAATTATATGAAAATAAAATTTTTATAGGCCTTGGTTACGTTTTAATTATTTTCTTGTGTATGCATGTATGTATATATGTTTTGTCTTATGTGTCTCTTTTTTTCTTGTTATACTTTGTTTTTCTCTTTCCCCTTGGTCCATATGTCCTGCGCGCAGTGGAAAATTAATTCAAAACCAAAATATCATTATGGAAGCTCAAAGCCTCAATTGATGATATAAGAAAAAGTGGTCCATCCTGTTAACAATATATCTAGTTGCACTACAGTTTCGGTATAATTGCAATTTGTTTTTGGGAAAGTAACCTTCTTTAAATAATTTGTCAACTTCTTCAATACTAGTCATTTCTTTTATATATGTTTCATTCTTCACAGAATCAGAGCATGTGAAGTAGAATAGCTTGTGAGTTATCAGTTAGGAACTTTTTTTCTTTTGTATATCTTGTCTTTTATAAAGATCAGAAACGGTATATCTATTTCTAAAAGAATAGCAAAATTACGAATGAAATCTGAGGAGGAAGTAAAGATATTTTTAGTACTCTACATAACAAGGTGGTATGTACTGAGAAGAAAATTTATCAAATTAGAAAACTGAATTGTGCATTACATAAGTGCATCTCCAACCTTACAATTATAAAAATTGAATTTATTTGTCATATAAGCAATTTAGCAATTTTTTACATATTAATTGTACAGTCCTTCCATCGTTAAAATTTTTAATTTGTTGATGTCATAATTTCTAGTTAATTTAGAGAATATTTGCAGGGATAGAGATGTTTATACAACTTATAATAGAATTGCGAAAGCTTATATAACACTTTTAGATAACTTATTAATTTAATAAGATTTCTAAATCAGTAAGCATTCTACGTTATTAAAATTGAAATTACAAGTGTCACATTAAAATTAGCAAATTATTTGCATGTGAGATAGAAATTATGTGCAAGTATGCGGACTATCACATAATTGATAGTCTACGTACATCAAGTTGTTGGAATTAATTTCTATTAATTACAAAATTATATGGGCTTATATGTAATATAAATATATATTGAATAATAGACTGTCAAATATCTAATTAGACCCGTTATGAAGTGATCAAATTAAGTATTATTTATCGGGTTTCAATATGTGTCATAAGAAGTGGGGCCCTTAATGTGTAGAATACGTATTAATAACTTTATGATTTAGTGATGGTCTAAATTATATAAAGTTTAGTAATAATACAATTATGTTATTGGTCCCTGGAGAATACAACTAATAGGCAGTTTTCTGATTTTGAAAGTAAACCCGTTAAGAGAGAAATTGGATCTGGTATGGATCCGCTAAGGCATAACCAGTGGTTTGCCAACCTTTCGGTTATTGACACCCATTATAAAGGGATCAAGAACTGTCCTTTTTCTATTACCGTCATAAGGCAACCAACAGATTTCCTCTCTCCAAACAAATTCGGGTTTTCTGAAAAGAGAAGAAAACCGCCGGGCCGATTCTCTTCGTCTCTCCATCGGAGAAGAGAAGGATCACCGCGAAAGCTTAAGGAATCCGGTGATCAACGGGGTTGTGTCTCTCCAGAAGACCGATAGCATTGATCAAGGTAATTTTATGTTAATTTAGAGTTTACTAGAGGATCACGGGTAATGTTCCAACAAGTGGTATCAGAGCAAACTCTAGTTGAACGATGAAATTCTGATTTTGGTTCGGAAATTGAAAAGATATTTGTGCTTTTGAAGATCTGTTTAATTAATTTTGATTTGTTGGTTTAAATCAAATTATTTAACCAAATCTGATTTTTCAAATAGTTTGGAAATCAGTACATCTGTTGGTTAGAATTTTAGTTTCAGAAATCAAAATATAGTTTTGAAAATTGATTCCGAAACTCAAAATTGACAATTAATTGGTTATTCAATTTGGGAATTAATTCTCTGTTTATTATTCAGTTATGTTTTAATCTCTGTGTTTCAAAATTGTCAATCAAATTTGAAACTATGTTAAATTTAAGAATTTAATTGGCCAACAAACTAGTTTCTGAACTGTTTATGATCAGTTATGAAAGTTTATGGATCAAATCAAAGGTACAAATTTCTGATCTGTATTCCGCTGCGGTTATTTTCGAATCAGAATTGTTGATCTGTAACCGCTCAACTTAAGTCTGTGGGGGGGGGGTTTCCTTTTTTTTTTATCGGGACCGCCGCTGTTAGGAAGCTTATTTTGTATTGCATGCCTAACTTTGTTTTGCAGTGATGGATATATGAGATAGTATGACCCCGTTGCCTTGTGTGAAAAATTGTAATGAATGCATGAATGATGTGTGTAAATGCGGCCTAAGGTGCCCCGTTGAATTAATTAAATTTCGTAATTAAAGGTAACTTGCATGTCGCTTATGTGTATCATTTATGCGGTCTACGAGCCGTCATCCTTAGGACTTTAATGTAAATTTTTCATTTATTACTATTAGAGTAGTAATTTAGTTAGGATGAAGAACATTGAAGAAGATGGATGAAGGCCATTGTCGTGTGCATTCTTACAATGGAGACTATCGTGCCTTGGGTCATACTATCCCAGTTGTGTTTTGGGCTCATGTTAATTATTATTTTATTTTCTGCCTTTCATGAGCCCATCATGATTAAATCGATTAAGCCAAATCTTGATATATTTTATTTGGAATTAGATATATTTTGGAAAATGATTGATAAAGGAATCAACTTACCAAAGTAAGCTCTCATACTTGAGTTGATCATTTGTCAATTTATACACAGAAAATATACATATGATGTTTGGTTATTGGATTAGCCCAAAGGAAAAACAATGATCAAATATTATATATGTATACTTGTAGTGATGAATGGGTAATTGTCATAATATTTTTTGATGTAGTTAGTTAAATCGGCCCAAAGGAAGGTTGACTTATTGACATCAAAATGGACTATTATATTCTATTGCTACACCTATTTATCCTAGAATAATGATTGACTCCAAAGAGCACTTATTGTTCGAGGATATTTAGTTGATGGAATATGCCTTATTTTGATTTTTTATTATAATTCAGACTTTTTTAATTCGTTCTTTTACCAATATTTTTCCAGCAAAAATTACTGATCTTACGGCCGGCATCAATAATATTCCGATGCTTACGGGTTCTAATTTCAAGGATTGGAAAGATAATCTGGAGATTATCCTTGGGTGCCTTGATCTGGATATAGCGTTACAGGAGACCAAACCACCTGTGCCTAATGAAAGTAGTTCTGACAAAGAACAAAATGCACATGCACGGTGGATGAGGTCAAATCGTTTGTGTCTCCGGGTCATGCAGAAGACCATTCCTGAAAGTTTTAGGGGACCGGTTTCTGATTCCACTCTTGCTAAAGATTACCTTAAGGAACTTGAGCAGAGGTTTGTTAGGAATGAGAAAGCTGAAATAGGCATTCAATTAAACAAATTCTGTACAATGAAGTATAATGGCAAGAGCAATGTCAGGGAGCACATTCTTGAAATGATTCATACCGCTTCGAAACTGAAGGGACATAAGCTAGACATATCGGATGATATGCTGGTCTATTTGGCCCTTAACTCTCTTCCGGCCTCATTTGGACAGTTCAAGGTGAGTTACAACTGTCAGAAGGAATCATGGACAGTTAATGAGCTCATCTCGCACTGTGTTCAGGAGGAAGAGAGATTGAAGTCAGACAAGAGCGAAACGTAAGGCCAATTCAGATGCTGCAACTACAAGTTCGCAGAAGAAACCCTTCAAGGATAAAAAATCGGCTACCGGATCGGAGCCGAATAAGGAAAAGAAGAAGGGTTGTTTCTTTTGTGGATCTGAAGGGCATGTGAAGAAGAATTGTACCAACTATCACGCATGGCGTGCCAAGAAAGGTATTGATTTTTCTTTTGTTTGTGAAGAAGTTAATGCGATTTCAGTTTCAATAGACACATGGTGGATAGATTCGGGTGCAACTGCTCACATATCTGTGTCTATGCAGGGTTGCCGAAGTTATCGGAAGCCAAGTGATGGTGAAAGATACATCTATGTGGGCGATGGCAATAAGGCAGAAGTTGAAGCTATAGGGCATTTTAGATTACTTTTGAAAAGTGGTTTGTATCTTGATTTGGTTGATACTTTTGTTGTACCGTCTTTTAGGCGGAACTTAATTTCTATTTCTGCATTGGACAAATTAGGTTTTTCTTGTTCATTTGGAGATAGAAAGTTTAGTTTGTATCAAAATTCCAAATTGGTTGCTTATGGTTTTCTGTCTATTTTGGATAATCTTTATGCTTTAGATACTATTGCTTCCTATAATGAGACCTTGCACAATGAAACTCGAAACGTTAGACAAAAGGTAACACATCAGGATTTAGCTGCACTTTGACATAGGCGTTTAGGTCATATTTCTCAACAGAGAATTACACGTCTTATTCAAAGTGAAATTCTGCGACCCTTAGACATGTCGGATCTCGGTCCGTGCATTGAGTGTGCAAAGGGCAAACAAACAAGCATGCGTAAATATACAGCTAATCGTATGACGGACGTCCTAGAGCTGATACATACGGATGTATGTGGGCCATTCCCTACAGTTACTAGGAATGGACATGTATATTTTATCAGTTTCATTGACGATTATTCTAGATATGGCTATATATTTTTAATTAAAGAAAAAACTCAAGCTTTGGACACATTTAAATCCTTTAAGACTGAAGTTGAGTTACAACTCAATAAAAGGATTAAAAACGTCAGATCGGATCGTGGTGGTGAATATTACGGTCGATATGACGGCTCAGGAGAACAACGTCCAGGGCCTTTTGCTAAATTTCTAGAGAAAAGTGGAATTGTGCCACAGTATACAATGCCGGGTTCGCCCGCAATGAACGGTGTGGCTGAAAGGCGCAATCGAACGTTAATGGAGATGGTGCGGAGTATGATTTCTCATACCTCGCTTCCATTAAACCTCTGGGGAGAAGCGTTCAAGACAGTAGCATACATTCTGAATCGGGTACCGACTAAGGCAGCAAACAAGACTCCATATGAGTTGTGGACTGGGCGGAAGCCCAGTCTCCAACATTTTAGAATCTGGGGTTGTCCGGCTGAAGCTCGGCCTTACAGGCCACAAGAGAAAAAGCTGGACGAAAGGACAATTAGCTGCTATTTTGTCGGTTATGCAGATAGGTCCCAGGGGTATAAATTTTATGATCCCACTAATAGAACAATTTTCGAGACAAATACAGTTAAGTTCTTTGAGGATGTTATGGTTCAAGGGAGAAATGCAAATCAAATTGTCTTTGAAGAAAGACATGATTCTCCTATACAAGGGGCGCCAACATCGGTACCAATTGTAATAAGAATATCTGGAGACTCGTTGGTTCAGAATCCTACAGTGAATGAACGTACTGTGACTGAACCTCCAGAAATGAAAGAGAATCAGGTACAAGACAATGTTGATGTTGAAGAGGAACCTATATCACCTCAAGAATTTCAAGAACAAGTGCCTTTAAGACGATCCACAAGAGAGAGAAGAAGTGCAATATCTAATGATTATGTTGTATATCTTCAAGAAAATGAATTTGACATTGGCATGATGGAAGATGATCCGGTCAACCTCCTTGCGCTTTGGAAAATGCAAATTCACAGAAGTGGATCGAAGCCATGAATGATGAAATTAAGTTGATGCATGACAATAAAGTCTGGGATATCGTCTCATTACCTGAAGGTGTGAAACCTATTGGTTGCAAATGGATATTTAAAACCAAACGGGATTCCAAAGGTAATGTTGAAAGATACAAAGCACGACTTGTTGCTAAGGGCTTTACACAAAAGGAAGGCATTGACTTTACGGAAACTTTCTCACCTGTGTCGATGAAAGATTCTTTTAGAGTTATTATGGCTTTAGTGGCACATTATGATCTTGAGTTACATCAGATGGATGTAAAGACAGCGTTTCTCAATGGTAGCATTGATGAAACAATCTACATGGTACAGCCGCCGCATTTTGAGTCGGATGACCCAAAGCAGACGGTTTGCAAATTAAAGAAATCCATCTATGGGCTCAAACAAGCGTCTCGACAGTGGTATTTTCGATTTCATCAAGTGATTGTCTCATTTGGTTTTGAGGCTAATTTGGTGGATGAATGTATATATCACAAGTTCAGTGGGAGTAAATTCATGTTCCTGGTTTTATATATTGATGACATATTGCTTGCCACGAACGATATAAATATGTTACGTGATACTAAGAAATTTCTTTTCAAAAATTTTGAAATGAAAGATCTTGGAGAAGTATCATATGTGTTAGGTCTAAAAATACATAGAGATCGCGCTGATGATATTTTGGGCCTTTCACAACAAGCATATATCGACAAAATTCTCAAGCGATATGGCATGGAACATTGTAAACCAGGTAATACCCCGGTTGCAAAAGGAGACAAATTTAGTCTCAAACAATGCCTTGAGACAGAACTTGAAAGGTCAGAAATGCAGCAAATTCCATATGCTTTAGCAGTTGGGAGTTTGATGTATGCTCAGGTCTGCACGCGTCCGGATATTGCGTACATTACGGGAATGTTGGGCCGATATTTGAGTAATCCTGGACTGGATCACTGGAGAGCAGCCAAAAGGGTACTACGGTACTTACAAAGAACGAAGAATCATATGCTCACCTATCGGAGATCAGATAAACTTGAGATCATTGGGTATACTGATTCCGATTTTGCGGGCTGTCAAGATAGCATGAAGTCTACATCCGGTTACATTTTCATGTTAGCCGGAGGAGCTATCTCTTGGAGAAGTGCAAAGCAGACGCTTATTGCCCCATCCACCATGGCAGTAGAGTTCATTGCATGTTTTGAGGCATCAAATCATGGAATATTGCTGCGAAATTTTGTCACGGGGCTGCGCATAGTGGATACTATCAAGTTACCACTAAAATTGTATTATGACAATAATTCTGCAGTACTGTATTCAAACAACAATAGGAGCTAATCGAAGTCAAAACACATCGATATAAAGTTTCTTGCTGTGAAGGAAAGAGTTCAGAATGGACTAATCAATATCGAGCATATTGGAACAGCTTCCATGGTTGCAGATCCACTGACTAAAGGTTTAGTGCCCAAGCAGTTTCATGAGCATGTCGCTCATATGGGTATTTGTGTAGCAGAGGATTTATAGGTTTAGTGGGAGATTGTTGTACTTGAAGGATTTCATGATGAGAATCGGATAAAATAAAAAAAATTTAATCCGATAACATCTAAGATCGTTCTATTATTGCTAATTTATCCATGTCGTAATCATATACATATTCTTACAAGAGGGAATTTTATATCATACCTATGATCTTTAAGGTAGCTTGATTCCTCTGAGGTTCACCTTGAATCCGAAACAAGAACGGTGTCGAATTCGTGCTAGCAAACTCTCTTCCGCGTCTAGCTTTTTCACCCGTCAATTAATCGATTGTATAATCAATCGATATATATTTTAGCAAAATATTTTTGGAGGAAAATCTCTAGACTTTATTGAGAGAGAGAGAAAAGCCTGATGTATATATCTTTTCTATTATTTTCAGCCATTAAGAAAATTAATTAGACTCTTTAAATTCGTATTAAACCATGAACAGAATTTGAAACAGCACATCAACTTCTGACCTTTTGTTACTAAAACTATCATAACTTTCTGTAGGGAATTCCAAACGACTTGAAACTTTCACCGTTGGATTCTAGATTCGAAGGGCTATAGAATTCATATATCATATGATCAGATTGGTTGATGTTTGCCCCTTCAAATTCTCATTCAATGTTACCTTAAAATCTGTCCATTTTGTAATCCGAATTTAATGGTCATAATCAATATTTGTTTGGGCTTATTCTCTTCTCAATTTGCTAAAATATGTTTTGGGCTTGGGCTTGGGCTTGAAATAAATTTATATTTCATAATATTCACATATTACGATATGTGCAACGAATATTATTCTCATAATATGCACATTACAATATATATTTATTTCTTTGCTAGTCAGCCACATCATGTGACATAATATTTATTTCTTGTTTCCCGTTCAGTTGGTGTGACCTATATTGAGGATCTATATTATGTTGGCAATGAAATTAAATATTTAATTTCATAAACTGTAAGCGGTATTCTAGCTATACATTACAGCTACTCAAATAACATAGACGTTTAGTAATTATTTTACGAAACGCGATCCTTACAGTAATGTAACATTTGTCATTACTTGTGTCCATTTCTTGCCTTATGATATTCTGATTAACATACAAAGTAGGACTGTGTCATCTTTGTATTATAATCATTTCTTGATCTCTATTAAGCAAATTATAAAATTATAACTGCACTTCAGTTATATTGGATCCATTTATAATTCTACTTTACCAAGGGGCCCAAAATATCATTTCTCATTATTAATGAGTGGCAATGATGCTATTGACATATATATTATTTTCTCGCACAAGTTATATATAAAGAACTATTATTTTTATTACCACTTCTTGCAAGTAGTTTTTAATAATAATTACGTTGTACATTTCTCATGTGAAAACAATATATGTCTCAATCTTAAAATCAGAGACACGATGAAAACATTAATGACACTAACACAATCCATATAATGTTTCATCTATTAGGTCTGTTCAATATATGAAGCATTTCATATATTCGTGTTATTAAATGATAATCTTTTATCAACGTTTGCAGAACTACAACGTACTTTTAATCAACACGACAGTCTTATATGTCATATTAGTGTTCCTGCTAATATGCAAGACCTGTGAACATTTTAGTGTTGTATATTTATTTACTTAGAGTCCTGCAGTTCAAGACCAAGTGCATCTTCTTGAACACTTCTAAATATAAATATAAAACTCATGGAACAAAATGTAAATCACATTCAATTCATAAATATAACATATATAAAAGATAATCAACAAATGATAACTTTTAGAACACAAATCTAACAATCTCCCACTTGTTCTTAAAGTTACATCTTATACTTTAGACCCATGGAATCATTATGGACTTCGCTCTTGGCTTGAGATAAAGGCTTTGTTAGCAGATCTGCTGTGTTGCTATCCGTGTCCACCTTTAACAATTTTATTCTACCCTCTTCTATGAAGTCTCGAATGACAAAATATTTTCTATCCATGTGTTTGATCTTGTGGTGTGCCTTCGGCTCCTTGATTTGCGCAATAGCTCCACTATTATCGCAAAACAACTCCAATGGTCCTTCGATGGAAGGTACCACATTTAATTCCTCAATGAACTTCTTGATCCAAACACCCTCTTTGCTGGCTTCAGCCGCAGCCATCACCTCTGATTGGGTTGTTGAGTCAGCCGTTGTTGATTGTTTGAAACTTCTCCAACTAACGGCACCCCCATTCAAAATGAAAACATACCCAGATTGCGATCGCTTATCATCATAATCGGTCGCAAAACTTGCATCGGTGTAGCCTTCTACAACGAGCTCCCTTTTTGCCCCCATACACAAGAAATTTATCCTTAGTCCTGTTAATATATTTGAGGATATTCTTGACCGCAGTCCAATGAGCAGGACCTGCATGGGCTTGATGACGACTTGTCATACTCAGAGCATACGCGACATCAGGTCACGTACACACCATAGCATACATGATGGAACCAATTGTAGAAGCATATGGTACATCCTTCATGATTTCAATGTCTTTACGTGTCGTAGCACACTGAGACTTGCTAAGTGTTACACCTTGAGTCATTGGCACATTTCCTTTCTTGGAATTCTGCATGTTGAACCGTTTCAACACTTTGTCAATGTACGTACGTTGACTTAAGCCAATGAGTTTACGAGACCTATCTCTATATATCTTAATACCCAAGATATATTGGGCCTCACCCAAGTCTTTCATTGAGAAAATATCTTTCAATGAAGATTTTGTTTGCTCCATTAAGGGAATAAAGTTTCCTATCAATAGTATGTCATCAACATATAAGACTAAGAAAAGTACATAGCTCCCACTGACTATCTTGTATACACGAGGCTCTTCTTTGCTTTGGACGAATCCAAGGCGTTTAACCTCATCATCAAAAACGCTTGTTCCAACTCCTAGATGCTTGCTTTAGTCCATAAATGGACCTTTGAAGCTTGCATACTTTACCACCATTACTTGGATCTTCAAAACCCGGAGGTTGTACCATGTACACGTCCTCTTCCAAATTCCCGTTAAGGAATGCTGTTTTGACATCCATTTGCCATATTTCATAGTCATAATATGCGGCAATTGCTAGTAATATCCGAATAGACTTAAACATTGCAACAGGTGAGAAGGTTTCATCATAGTCAATCCCTTGAACTTGACTAAACCCTTTCGCTACAAGTCTTGCCTTGTATGTTGTCATGTTTCCATCCATGTCCATCTTCCTCTTGAAAACCCATTTGTTTTGAACGGTTTTCTTTCCTTGAGGAAGATCTACCAAGGTCCATACTTGGTTGTCATACATGGATTGCATTTCAGATTTCATGGCTTCATACCATGATTTTGAGTAATTTCTATTTATTGCTTCTTGAAAGGTCGTCGGATCTTCGGTATCTATTACCATGATCTCATGAAGTCCTAGATAGAAATCGGGTTTCTTTCTAAGTCTTGTTGACTTTCTTAGTTCTTGTGGCTCTTCCTGTTCATCCTGAGTCTCTTGAATCTCTTGCACAATCTCTTGTGAAATTGATTCAATATTGGATTGAACACTATGTGGTGATGTGTGAACCTCTTCCTCAATAGGTTGAGGAACATGTTTACTCATGCTCCCACTAGCCATAGGAACTATGGTTGGGCTATTTCGATCTGTATCAATATTATCCATAACATGATCGAGGTCATGTAGTGTTTCTTGAGTTTCTTCGAGTATTACACTACTCCCACCACTTTTTTATTCTTTTGAGAAACTCCTTCTCTAAGAAAATTGCACCCATTTCAACTAATATTTTGTTAGTTGACTTGTGTCAAAAGTAGTATCCTTTCGTTTCTTTTGGATAACCTATAAAGAAGCATTTATCCGCTTGAGGTTCCAGCTTGGTTGTCATCAATCGTTTGACGTAAGCCTCGCATCCCCAAATCTTAAGAAAAGACAAACTATGAATTTTCCCTGTCCACAACTCATAAGGAGTTTTCTCGATGGATTTAGATGGAATGATGTTCAGTGTGTAAGCTGCGGTTAGTAATGCATGTCCCCAAAAATAAAGAGACAATTCTGTCTGACACATCATTGATCGAACCATGTCGAGCAATGTTCTGTTTCTCCTCTCGGATACACCATTCCATTGAGGTGTTCCGGGTGGAGTCAATTGTGGTATGACACCACATTCTTTTAGATATGCACCAAATTCATTACTCAAGTATTCTCCTCCACGATCAGTTCGTAGAGTCTTAATTCTCTTACCTAGTTGGTTTTCTACTTCATTCTTGAATTCTTTGAACGGAATATTACTTAAGTCCTTGTGAATATAATTGATGGACGGAATTGGTTGATGACACAAAAGGCTATGACAGCATAGTTAGAGTACTCAATTCAGTTTTATCAATATATATATTATTTGGATATACATATAGCCCAAGTGGGAGATTGTTGGAATTAATTTCTATTAATTACAAAATTATATGGGCTTATATGTAATATAAATATATATTGAATAATAGACTGTCAAATATCTAATTAGACCCGTTATGAAGTGATCAAATTAAGTATTATTTATCGGGTTTCAATATGTGTCATAAGAAGTGGGGCCCTTAATGTGTAGAATACGTATTAATAACTTTATGATTTAGTGATGGTCTAAATTATATAAAGTTTAGTAATAATACAATTATGTTATTGGTCCCTGGAGAATACAACTAATAGGCAGTTTTCTGATTTTGAAAGTAAACCCGTTAAGAGAGAAATTGGATCTGGTATGGATCCGCTAAGGCATAACCAGTGGTTTGCCAACCTTTCGGTTATTGACACCCATTATAAAGGGATCAAGAACTGTCCTTTTTCTATTACCGTCATAAGGCAACCAACAGATTTCCTCTCTCCAAACAAATTCGGGTTTTCTGAAAAGAGAAGAAAACCGCCGGGCCGATTCTCTTCGTCTCTCCATCGGAGAAGAGAAGGATCACCGCGAAAGCTTAAGGAATCCGGTGATCAACGGGGTTGTGTCTCTCCAGAAGACCGACAGCATTGATCAAGGTAATTTTATGTTAATTTAGAGTTTACTAGAGGATCACGGGTAATGTTCCAACACAAGTAAGAGTAACACTAGAGATGTGCGGACTATCACGCAAGAGGTAGCATACATGGATCTTTAAGCTGGAGGTAGCAATATTCTTTTTTGAAGGTTAGCGAATTTGGAGGTAGCATTTTTGTCGACAGCACTCTGAATCAAACTTCCATAACACTTAATTAAATGTCTCCTTTAGTACTCCATGATAGGATTGATTTTTAATATTTGATAGATTTGATATAAGTTTAGTGGTAATTTTCTGATGGAAGAGAAAATATTTTATACTCTTAAAATTTTAAAATTTCCATTAAATAAAATATTCTTTTAATCTCTTACATAATAACATAATACAACTCCTTTTATAATCATTAAACATCAAAAAAGAATCTAAAAATTCGTACATATTAAATAACAAAACAGAACTCTAAACAACACAGTAAATGCTAACACCCTTTTACTAAAATAGCCATAAGTTTCTATTGAGGAGTTCAATGGACTTGAAACTTTAACCATTGAAAACTAGATTTCAATAACTTTAATTCCATAGCTCATTCACTTAGAACAAATCACCTTTGGCCTTTCAAATTCTCTCATTAATCAGCCTCAAATTCTGTCCACTATAGAATCCAAAGAGTTTATTCATTTTTCTCAGTAAACTTAACTTTATTATGATAATTAAATTTGTATTTTCAAACATCCGCCTTTAAACTTAATTAATTTCTTTCACACATCCCAAGTAACTTCTTGAATTTGTTGAAAAGTTTCACTGGTAATGGTTTGGTAAATATGTCCGCCACTTGATCATGACTTGCCACATGAGTTATCACCACGTCACCATTCTTCACATACTCTCGTATGAAGTGAAAATGCACATCTATGTGCTTGCTCCTTTCATGATGCACCTGGTTCTTTCCCAATTCAATCGCCGACTTGTTATTCACTCGAATTTCCATTCTTTTG
The DNA here is from genome assembly GCA_037678475.1 of x Bolboschoenoplectus mariqueter. Classification (NCBI taxonomy): domain Eukaryota; kingdom Viridiplantae; phylum Streptophyta; class Magnoliopsida; order Poales; family Cyperaceae; genus x Bolboschoenoplectus; species x Bolboschoenoplectus mariqueter. The sequence goes on along the minus strand of CM075236.1, from coordinate 49,806 downwards.
ATCAAAGTTCATCTCCTTTAGTAACTTGTGTTGCAATAAGGAATGACATACGCATGAAAATACAGCAATATACTTCACTTCACAAGTTGACAAAGTAACAATAGATTGTTTCTTCAAAAACCATGTAAATACCATGCTTCCCATGAAAAACACAAAACCCGAGGTGCTCTTTCTATCATCCATATTTTTACTCCAATCACTATCGGAATATCCAACAAGATCAAATTCATTAGTATGAGAGTAACATAAGCCATGAGATAGTGTACCTTTCACATAACGAAGAATTCGTTTTATGGCTTTTCAATGTATCATCTTTGACTCCTCCATGTACAGGCTCACCAAGCTGACTCCATATGCAATATCCGGCCTTGTGCATGTTAAATAATACAAACTTCCAACCAAATTTCTATCTAATGTTGCATCAATCGTCTTGCCTTCATCACGTCGGGACAATTTTGTATCATTCTCAATCAGGGTGTTTACGGAATTACAATCTTCCATTTTAAATCTCTTTAAAATGTCTTTTGCATATGCTTCTTATAATACAAAAATTTCAGATTTTTCTTGCTCCACTTCTAATCCAAGAAAATAAGACATGAGATCCAAATTGATCATCTTAAACTCCTTTTTCATTTTCAACCTAAATTTCTCAATCATGTCTCTATTATTTCCTGCAAAAAGCAAATCATCCACATATAAGATCACAAATAAAATATCATCATTAATTACCTTCACATATAGCACATGCTCATATCGACATTGCTTAAACCCGTACAATGACCTCTTTAATTTTAGCACCTTGTTCTCCTTGCCAGTTTTCACATAACCGTGCGGTTGTTCGATGTAGACCTCTTCTTCAAACACTCCATTTAAAAATATCGACTTCACATCCATTTGAAAATGCTCCATTTGTTTTGAGATGTCGACGAAATTAGAAGTCGAATTGTCTCCATTCTTGCTATCGGGACAAACACCTCTTTGTAGTCAGCCCCCACTTTTTGCTTGTATCCTTTTGCTATGAGTCTCGCCTTACACCTTTCAATTTTACCTTGCGCATTCATCTTTTTCTTACACCACTTCACACCAATCGGCTTATGACCCTTGAGTAACGTCGCAAGTTCTCAAGTGTCATTTTTCTCTATTGCTTTCATCTTTTCTTGCATTGCGGCTTGCCATTTCTCATCTTTAACGGCTTCCTTGGATGTGATGTCTTCCGCATCTGTCAAAAGACACACCAAGTGCAATTCAGTTATCGACTCGTAAATGTCTCGCAAATGTCTTGTCTTCAGTGTCCTTTGCTCATCTTCTTCATCAAAAAAATTCAAAGAAGGTTGAGCTTGTGTTGTTGTCAACGTAGTTATATTTGTCCGTGCATAAATTGTTATTGATGTCGCTTCTTTCTCCTCTTCATGGGACATCTCTTCCATGAAACTCCAATTTCACATGCTTTCTTCATTAACCTGCAAATCACAACTCACATGTATCTTTTTAGTAAAATGATCATAAAGATTATACGCCTTCGTCTTCTCATCATAGCCGATAAAAATCAGCTTTTTGCTCTTATCATCAAGTTTTATCCGTTTTTGATCCAGAATGTGAGCATAAACTATGCTTTCGAACACCTTCAAATGAGCTACCGAGGGCTTAACACCACACTGTGCTTTTTGGGGAGTAATATTCTCCAAACTCGCTGTTGGACATCATTTTTGTAAGTAAACCGCACACCTTAGCGCTTCAGCCCAAAATTTTTTTGGCATGTTTTTGCTCTTTAACATGTTTCGAACCATGTTGAGTATGGTTTGATTCTTTCTCTCTGCTACTCTAGTTTGTTGAGGTGAATAAGAGACTGCTAAAAATCTACTAATACCATGCTCTTCACAAAAATTCACACTCTTTTGATGTAAATTCATTGCCTCTATCGGACCTCAAAACTTTTATACGCCCACCACTCAAATTTTCCACAAACACTTTAAATTTTATAAAAATAGAAAATACTTCTAATTTCTCCTTTAAAAATAAACCCAAGTTCTCAGAAAATAATCATCAATAGAAGTATTTGGACCACAAATATCGGTATGAATTAATTCAAGCATCTTTTTGTCATGATAGCTCGCTTCGTTTGGAAAAGAATTGTATGGATGCTTTCCTAACATACAACCTTCACAAAATCTATCATTGTGATCTATGTGTGATATACCATTCACCATTATTTTATTTGTCAATTATCTCAAATCATCAAAATTAAGATGATCAAACCGCAAATGCCACAAGCAAGTTTTATCCTCTACAACGCCTCTAAACACCTTGCTTGAATATTAATCAAATTCAACTTAAACATGCCGTTTTTTATCATTTCTATTTGGGGCTAACAACCGATTATCTTAGTCCCTCAAATAAAGTATTCGATCTTTGATAAAAATCGTGTAACCGCATTCCAATAATTGATCAAACTCAAAATATTACTTATCATATTCGGAACATAATAAATATTAAATAAACCTCTCATTTTCATCTTTATATTTGATAAGAATTTTACTTTGACCTTTAACTTATACCTTTGAGGCATCTCCAAATGACAATGACCATCAACAATCTTTTTTATCTTCGTAACATGTGTTTGTACCCGCACATATGGTTACTCGCACCGGTATTCAAGTACCATACTGAATCATTATTGGGGTCGGTCTCCTTGCTTGTTAGCAATACTATACCATCACTTCATTTCTCTTCCTTCTTCTCATTCTCATTTTTCTTCTCATTATAATAACATTTCGCTGTATAATGGCCAAACTTTCTGCAATTATAACATTGAATATTATACTTATTTGACTTTCCTCTTCCTCGACCTCGGCTCCGCTGTATGAGTTTTGTTGGTTCTTCTCTTTCTTGTTTTCTTGCCATTCTTGACCTCTACCACAACCTCTGCTGTGACCTCTACTATGGCCTCTAAAGCCACCACGGCTTCTACCTTGGCCTCCTTTGCTGCTGCCCCTCTTCTCTTCTTTTAGTGTTGCATTGACTTGAAGTGCTTCTTCCAACACCTCTTATTTCTTCTTCTTCTTTTTTTATTCATGAGTCACCAAAAAACTTGAGAGCTCATCTACCGTCATCTTTGTTAAGTCTTTAGACTCTTCTATTACGCATATCACATTCTCAAAATCATCAGTTAAAGACCTTAATATTTTCTTTACTACTCTACCGTTACTCAACTCCTCACAATTTCTTTTGAGTTGATTCATCACTATCTGTACTCTAATAATATATTCGGATACACTTTCTGACTCTTTTATTTTTAAAGTTTCAAACTCATCTCTAAGGGTGTGCTCCAAAGAAGGTTAGAGGAGGTGAATGAGTAGGAAGGGAAGAAAGAGAAGGGTTTAACTTTGCTCTTAAGTTTCAATTAAAAGAGGTGAAAGGAGGTGAAGAGCGGTGAAAGATGATGAACCTTCTATGTATTTGTTGGAAATTTTTTAACCTCCAATTTTGAGTGACAAAAATTATAACCCCACCCCACCTCCATCCCCATCCCTTCCCCTCCCCTCCCCCACAAACTCTGGAGCACAACCTAAGTGTTTATAAGCGAACTTACTTCACTCGGTCCACTCTTTGTATGCTTTCTTAAGAGTCTCCCATACCTCCTTTGATGTTTTTGCACCGGCTATCTTCTCAAAGCCCGACTCATCAACCACTTGATAAATTATGTAGAGCGCAGTTTTGTCCTTCTTGCGTAACTCTCTCAACGCCTTCAATTCATTTGCCATCATGCCGGTCATTCTTGTCGGCTCCACATGACCGGTTTCAACTATCTCCCACACTTCTTGCAATCCAAGTAACGCCTTCATGTATATGCTCTAATTATTGTAGTTGTTCTTCGAGAGACAAGGACATGAGACTTGCTGAAATGCACCAATGATCACTTCGCTATTTGCCATAGCTCTGATATCAATTTGATATGATTGATTTTTAATATTTGATAGATTTGATATAAGTTTAGTGGTAATTTTCTGGTGGGAGAGAAAACATTCTATACTTTTAAGATTATGAAATTTTCATTAAATAAAATATTCTCTTAATCTCTTACATAACAACATAATACAACTCCTTTTATAATCATTAAACATCAGAAGAAGACTCTAGAAATTCGTACATATTAAATAACAAAACAAAACTCTAATTAAAACAACCATATTTTTTTATTGAGGAGTCCAATGAACTTAAAACTTCAATCATTCGAAAATAGACTTCAAGAACTTTAATTTCATAGCTCATTTATCTAGAACAAATCACCTTTGACCTTCTAGATTCCCTCATTAATTAGTCTCAAATTCTGTCCACTGTAGAATGCAAAGAGTTTATTCATATTTTCTAATAAACCTAACTTTATTATAATAATTAAATTTATATTTTCAACACTCCATTCTGAGCTGATGCGCCAATTTCTGTTCTATGAATAATGATAATTTTGAATTACATATGAACAGGATTTCATTGAATCCTACTGAAAAATTGATTATATTTCCACACCTAGAATGGTTGAAACACTTATTTTTGCATCGTCTTGTCAGAATTATTTGGTCCTGGTTGTGATTATTTTTTAGGAACTTGCAGCCAAGCTGGGCTAACTTGCAGTACGTGGGGGAGTGCATGATTCAATTTGTTAGTATACTAGGAAAACAAAAGAGATTATGTGTTGTATAGTTCTTTGGGTCATTTTGGAACGAATGAAATAGACTGTATTCTCAGTACCGTCTTTGGGTTAAACCAATCTGATCTTTAGCCTTACTGATAAGTTATGGATGTTTTTCTTTTGTGACATGTACTGGGATGGGTAAAGGTTGGAGTATTGGAAAGCAAATGTGCAACTGATTCCTTTGCTGATCCAAGACCCCAATATCTTCACTGATACAGTAAGAGGAGTTGGTGCTGTTGGCTCCGGCAAACACTCCATTACTATTTTTAGAGAACTAAAGGTTTTTTTTTTGTGAAAAAAAATTCAACATGTTATAATTAAGCCCTTGTATGGAACAAGCTATGACAGTATATGCAGTTTATTCTTTGACAGTTTTATATTCATAGTATGGTTAGTGTGGGTACATCCTGGTATAATAGGTTGCCAGTTAACTACTGGTAACAGGGTCTGTGTCGATGGTGCACTGCTGAGGGTAGTTCTTCTCCTTTGATGTAGAGTCTTATATCAAAGGAATTTGGGGTTTAATGCTGTTTACTGCTTTTGCTTACTGTTTTGGTGGGGGGATTGGTTTTTGTTATTCTGTTCTGATTCCTAAGGACACTGGAAGATTTACTACTGTTTTTCCAAAAAAAAAAATTTATATATTCTCACAAAAAAGATTAGGTTTACATTTTTTGTGCATGCTTTAGTATTCATGATTCATATTATTGTTTTTTCCCTAGAAGGTTGGTTAAACTTAGATATTTGAGAGATAAAGACTTGCAAGATAAGTATATTATTCCTATTTTTTTTATTCTTCATACCTACTATAAAAATGATTAATTACATGATTTAAGCAGCTATATATATATTTTTTGTTAAGTGCTGATTTTTCTAAAATTTCAGTTTAATATACTCGATTGTAGCCTATACACACAATGAACGAGTCCTTGGGTTGGTTGGCTTTTGTTTGTAGATGCAAGGATGTGTTTCATACGATACAAATCACATTACAAACTTAATTGTGCACTAAAAAGTTTAATTGAAATTACTCGAATATTAATTTGAGAGAGTAATACTTGTAAATTCCTGAATGCCTATACTTTAATTGAAATTAAATCGAACCACTCCGCTCTATACCAGATAAGGCAATAGAAAAGTTTCAAAACTCCTACATGCAAGAGATAAGGACACAAGCTCATCGGCACAATGCAAGACAAACAAAGATTTAAGAATTCAAAGTACATGTTTAACCAGCAGAATACATATGTTTACTGCTAACCTGAATTAAATTCGCTAAACAAAGATATCATCTCACATTAAAACTTCACCTACAGAGCATAATTGAAAGACCAAGTACTATAATATAATGTTCACAAATCGCAACCACCATAAAACTGCTATCTGTTCTTAAAAAGTCACAATTATTCCAATGCAAGAATGATCATGGCGTCTTTGGAACGGATCCACCAGCTGCCACTATTTGTTGCTCCACCTTCAATGGATGAAATTAAAACATATGAGAATATGAACAAATTAACAAAAATTAGACAAAAACTAAATTATGTTATACCGTAAATAAAGCCCCAAGCCTGCTCTTGAAGTTCAGAAACTCTTGATTGAGCTGTTGCACGCTATTGAGACAACTGCACAACAGATTGGTTATTGAAATTAATTAAGACCTATACGATTAATTAATGATTGCTTTAGTTAAATGTATAGATGTATAGATGTATAGAAACCAAGAGAACTCAGATCTTACCCTTGGAAATCATTTGCATCACAGTAGTTGCGGAAGGCCACACAGGCATCTTCAATTTTTTGAGCACCAATACTGTATGATAAAACATTAAGAACACAAATTAAAATTGTTGTTATGTTATTGTTAGTGTTAAATCAATTTGGACCTGATGTGTTAAAAGAGAGCAATAAATTACTTGAAATTGAGAAGTCGTAAAACTAGAAAGATCGCAAACATTATCTGCGATCCTCTTTTGGATTTGCAAATTAATACTGTCTGCGATTTGAAATGTAACATTGTAGCATTTATATACATCATCTACAACCAAAACGAGAATCACAAACAATAATATGGATCACCCACTAATAGAGAGGCTCAAGACCAAATAATGCACTAGCTATATATAGTCAAGAATAAGTTCCAATGTATACATGCCGTTCTGCTAAAGCATCAACCTTTCAACTGTTTTAATTTTCTAAGCATCAACATCAGTAAATACCGGTGACTTCCAAAATATGATCCACATATGTAGAGTATCGACCAAAAATTTTGAATAAAGTGTGAACAATATATATTAAATCTAAGCTAAACATATATGGAACATGCATTCCAATCCCGTTGTACCATCCTCGTTATTTCAGATTATAAAAATTTTCAGACACATAGCAAATTGTTTTTTACTCTATTTAGAGAGTTCGCTTAAAAAGGAAAATTAGATAAGCTACTTCTGAATTACTGAGTAATAAAACAAACACAAAAAAATTATCATAACAATACTTTGACCAAATTAGAAAAATCTCATTTAGGTAACATGACCAATACCAAGTTATGTGAACCTACTTAAAAAAGTTAAACAAACTTACAATTTATTGCTCCCCTTCAGTTGGTGAACAAGCTCTTTAATCTTGTTGTAATCTACAATCGGCTGATTGCTTCACAAACAATAAATAAAAAAGAAATCATCGAAATAGGAAATCAACTAAGTATATATGTGGGTGGAGATGTGTGTATATATGTGATAGATAGAGAGTGATTACAGATCAGAGTCGATATCTTTGATCAGTTTTGCAGCATTGTCACAGAAGAGAGAAATTGTCTGAAACACAAATCTTGGATCATCTTCATCTTGGAGTTGATACAACGTCCTAAGCTGTTGATTTACTATCCCCTTAATTACCACACAAAAACAAAATAAGCAAAGAAAAATTAAGGTTCCATAAAAGTTCTCATAAAAAATCAAGGAAAAAGGAGATTATATATAAAAGAAGTTAATTTACAGAAGATGAGATACCTCACTAAAGAGAGAAGAGAGGATTTCAGAGTAAGTCCGCTGCAACAAGCTGACATCCATGACTTATTTCTCTCTCTCTCTCTATTCTTGTTGCTTTTATTTCAATTCCGATTAGGTTTGAGCTCTTCACAAGAGGACATGATAGTGGTGAGGGGAGTTACAAAGGGAAACAGGAAGGAAGGGTTCCTTTAAGGAGGGATTTGCTTCCTCTCCATTGGTGCTGAATTAATTCGGTGCTCCTTAGACATCTCGGGGAGGTCATTTCAGATCAAACGGCTCAAAAATAATTCTCTTCTCTTATAATATATTATATAAGTTTGTATAAGAGGATCAGAATTCAGAAACAAGGGTTAAAAGAAAAGGATAAGACTTATCTCTTTATCTACACATTGTATCTGTCTATCAAATTTAGTCTAAATATTTAATTAAGTTATTCATTGAACGTTATGTCTAAGATTGAGTGTTCATTGAATATTTCTATCACGATGATGGTAATAAATGTAACCACATCAAGATAAGTCTCGAATATAAATGTAATGAATTTGGTAAAATTAGAAAGGAGTTAAATGCATCATCTTTTTTTTTCTTTTTCATTATATAAACACGATAAAAAGGATGATTGAAAATTGTATTATGGACAAAGCGATCAAGTCAAGATTAATAGTTGTGATTATTGAAATATACAATATTGGTTTAAACTTTACCATGCCACCACATTTTTATATAACAACAACTTGCGAAAAACAAAATTTATAAAATCATCAAATAGACAAATATAATTAATACATACTACTATGATGACCAACTTTCTCATTTAACAAATGTAAAATTCCAAATTAAAAATTTAAAAATAATATTAAACAAATTTCGGAATTATTCAAATCCTAGTAGAACTATTTCTTTTTGTGATGAAAATGAGAAAAAAGTTAAATTTCCACTATGACTATCACTTGATTGTTTGATTCTAAGAAGGGTCATATTTTCAAATTTGATTCTAAACACAATTTTGCATTTCTTAAATAAAAAAATTTAGCAATTCAATCTAAAGCCTTCACTAAAACAATTGCAACTAATTTTCAATAAAATGAGTAAGATGGAGAAAATGTGATCTCACTTTTAAGATATCTGTTGGTATATGCCTCGTTGCTTTAAAACAATTTATGTTTTAGTGGAGACGTAACAGAAAAAAAAAAGAGTACGAGATGGCTCTTTTTTATGAATGTCATGAGAAATGGCGGTATCCCATGCATGTAGTACACCTCTCTGGACTCTCTCTCTCTGAGTCTTTCTCTGTCTAGAAGACTAGATAGATCTCTCCTCAACTCATTTAGTGTCATTGACGCATATGCAAACCCCAAACCAAATCAAATGAATATTAATTAAAGGTTTAATTCTATTAAATACTTTTTAAGTGGTCGATAAGAATCACCGATGCTGATTGTATTTTTTACTGGCTATTGTTGCAGATTTGCTGGTGTTTGTGTGAGGTTGCTGGGCGCTTCATTGCATCGTTTCGAGTAAATTTGATATCATATTCCATCGTCTGAATCAGGGTGTAAATTTTTGACCCAACCTGACGGGTCAGCTGGACTCGATCTGAATCTAACTCGATCCAAAATGATCCGAGATAAAATACGTTAGATATGGGTCTAAAATTTTTTTCTCCGTCTTGGGTTAAGTTGGGTTCGAGTCGAGTTGGCTCAACTAGTCTAATTGTGTTTTTTTGGATTAGTTTTGAAATTTTGTATTAATTAAGACTTATTTATACACTAACTAAATTTATTATATACTAATTAAGATTAAATTGTATAAAAATATAAACAAATAATTATTAAATGCTTAATCAATTTATTCGGGTTGGATCGGGTCGATTCATGACCCGTTCAGATCGGATTTGGATTAAAAAAATTTTGGCCCAAGTCAACTCGAGTCGAATCGGATCAGATAAAAAAAATTAATAAAATATGTTAATCCGACCCTACCCAATAACACCCCCTAATCTGAACTGATACAGCAACTACATTGGCTGTATAAACCGGAAGCCGAGGTTAATTAGTGGGTTGTTGAATGCCGCTTTTAAAGTGTTCACATCCTCTCGGAATCGGATACTTGACTCAGGTACAAAAGCATTAGAAGCTAGCATCTGTTTCAAATTTCAAAACAGGATCCTGAAAGTTGAAGTTTTTCCTTGATCAATCAGACGGTTCACATATTGTCTATACAAGTTAAATATCTGAGGAAATGTGGAGGATGTGTTTTGGTATATGCCTGATTGATTTAAAACAATTTATGTTTCAGCTCAGATGTAACAGGAGCCAAAAAAAGTAAATTGTATGACAAAGCTTTTTGAAAATGGTGGGGTATCCCATATAATGCACAATAATTTTTCAGACACAAAAACAAAAGAAAAATAGAACACCTCATATCCATATTCCATACTTACTGGTAAGGGGAACAGAACAGAGGATTCCCCAATCGAATTAAATTAGACGAATTATGATCAAAAGACGCATCTTCACCCCCTACTCTTTTCCAACTTTTAGTACTACTAGAACATTTTTAAAACAGATATAGCGGTTGTCGTCGCTCAACAGAAGCAAGATCCGATTCCATAGATTATTATATACATATATTAAAGAAATATTAATGTATAGCAAATCATGTACATCTAATAAACAAGAGGGCATCCTCCAATTCTAAAACAGCCCACTCATTATCAAGACAAGATATCCATCAAATCTTTAAATGGTCGGTTGCCTTTGGATCTAGATGCGACCACGTATTTTTTTTTCCTTTCTTTTTTTTGAATGTTTCAAGTTAATGAAGATAAACCATAATCAGCTTAATCATATAGTAAATTTTGCATAATGTCACATGCAACTGAAATATCAATTTGATAGGATACAAATATAAGAATTTTGAACCTAAGTACAGAAACATGGGGAGGGTTTTATATAAATTTCCTGAGCAAGATAAAGTGCAAACAATTTAGTTAAATTCATAAATTCAAATTATGTGCACCAAGAGATAAGGCAACACAGAAGCTTAAAACATTTTATGCAGGATACATCAACAAAAGCTTATCAGCTTGCACATTTGCACAAACTGACACAGACAAAGAGAAGAAAATATATATCCGGTACAATATTTTTGTTTATTGTTAGCCTACATTTAAGTTTACTAAACAAGGATATCATCTCACATTTGAAAGTAAACGAAGAGCGCATTCAGTGACAAACCGGCTAATAAACAGATATTACAAATATAGAGTTCAGAAATCACCACCACCACAAAACACCTAACTATTCCTAACAGTCACAATTATTCCAATGCAACCACAGTCACTGCATCATTGGAACAGACCCACCAGCTGCCACTATTTGTTGCTCCACCTACATTTTAATGTGATGACCAAATATAATATGTGAAGAAATATGAAAAGTAAACAGTGAAACTGATTATGTTGTACCTTAAATAGAGTCTCAAGCTTGCTTTTGAAGTTCAAGAACTCTTGATTGAGCTGCTGCATGCAATTGAAACAGCTGCACAACAGATATATTTATCTAAATTACACAAGTAAAACTACGGTTGAAAGATGACTTCAAGTATATAAATAAACATTGCAAAATTAGAGCTTACCTCTGGAGATCATTGGCATCACAGTAGTCACGAAATACTTGACAGATGTTTCTAATTCTTTGAGCACCAATACTGTAATGCAAAATTTTGGTTACTTTAGAGTCAAACAAAAATTTGTCCTCTGAGGTTTCTGGTAAAAAATTTCAGAAGGAATCACTTGAAGGCCTTTGAGACTAAAACCTAGCCAACAAATTTAGAAATTGCATGTGGACTGGTGTTTCCAAAGAGGCAGCTAACAATAAACTGAACCTGTAAATTGATTCCTGGACCCATAGGAGATTTATTTCTTTTCTCCAATTAGAAAATTTGCACAAAAATAGAAATTTAGTTTAGCTCTATCAAAAACAGAAGTAGAGGAAACCAAATAGTTTCATTCGAGAAACAAATGAGATTTAAACTTGAAAAGGATCAAACCTGGCGCTGCTCCCCTTCAATTGGTGAACATGCGCATCAATCTTCTTGTAATCTACAGGCTGCTGGTTGCTGTAAAAGCAACAACAAGTAGAGAGGAAATCACCAAAACAGAATGCCAACAAGATCTGTGTAAATGTTTTGTCTCTGTTAGAGAGAGAAAGGGAGAGGGGGATAGAGGGAGAGAGCTTACAGATTTGAGCTGAGCTCATTAATCAGTCTTCCCGCGTCGTCAAAGAAGAGAGAAACCACCTCGTAAACAAATCCTGGATTATTCTCATCCTGGAGCTGTTGTAGTTCTGTGAATTGCTCATTCAAAACTCCCTTCCCCAGAGAACGAAGAGAAAAATGAAAATAATTGATCAAAAAGGTCACAAGATAAAAGAAAAGAAAAGTTAGAAAAGATCGGAGACCTCGGCGAAGAGAGAAGAGAGAAGATCGGAGTAAGTGCGCTGCAACAGGCCCGAATCCATGGTCGACTCTCCCACCCTCGCGCTCGCGCTTCTCTTTTGGTCTTGTTTTGTTTTATTTCAGCGTCGGGTTCAAGCTAGCTCTCCCCTCTCCCCTCGCCCCTCCGCAAGACGACAGAATAGCGGAAGGAAGGATTTATAATTAAAAGGGCACAATGGAAGAGACGGAAGAAAAGCAAAGCGTCTCAGAGAGTCCGTCCGTCCGTCCGGCTCCTCTCCGTTACTATCTCCGGTTTTTACTATCTCCGTTTTTTACCATCTCCGTTACTACCCGAATTAACTGGATGCTCTCCTACTTTTGACCTTTCATTTTCAATCCAACGCTTTGGGACTAACAAATCACAAGTTCATACGCCTCCTCTCCCTTGCTACCCGAATTAACTGGATGCTCTCCTACTTTTGACCTTCCATTTTCAATCCAACGCTTCGTGACTAACAAATCACAAGCTCATAAATTCTCATTCTATGCACCAAAATGTTACATGCGGGATGAAAGCTTCAATTTTGCCAGACGATTTTTCTACAAGGTGACACATCTGTCGTTATCATCATAACAACAACTAATGGATGCCAACTCATTTATATAAGTCTTAGATAAATGCAATGGATTTAGTATGATTAAACGCGTTAAACCTATTGCTTGTCTTCATCGTATAACGTGTTCAAAGAAATTAAAATAGATATAGTTCGATATTTGTCCAACAATTCAAATCATTCATAAATGTTAGCAAACAATACACTACAAATAAAAAGATCTTGACACACAACTCTGTACAACACTTTCCTATCATATTTAGAAAAAATAAATAAAAATCTTTCAATTTAACTTTTCAAATTAAGCGAAATTAGATGGATAGAGAAGTTTATCATATTCCAACCTTTAATTCTTTAAACACCAAACATCATTCAAAGAATGGGGACCATTGACAATGGTTAACTTATCAAACTTGACAAATGATTTTTCAAATGATTTATCTTAAAAATAGGAAAAAAAAATATAAACATATTTGTACACTTATAGATTAATTGTATTCCAAATTTCACAAAATTTAAATGTCATTTAATAATCTATCAAAGATCAGTGATTTGAACAATTATAAATTTCATACAATTTTAATAATCTTTAATGAATATCAAATGACATTTATATGAAATTTGGAAAACAATTAATTTATAAGTGTAAGAATATGTTTATAAACTTTTTCTATTTTTTTAGAATTCATTTAAAAAATCATTATCAAAATTGTCCATTTTTAAGATCTTCATCCTTATTCATATATAGACTATAAATAACTAAAAGTAGCTAAAATCATGGACTGTTAGAAAAACCTTTTTTCAACCATTTCCATACGATTGGAGAGGATCCAAACCAACAAGAATATAAAGTGAAAAAATAATGCTGGGGCAGTTTGTTGCCATATGAAAGTCCCAAACCCCAGAGGCCACATAGACACGATCGGCTGCTTGAGGCGTTCCCAGCTCAGAGAGCTTCGGAGCCTACAACGAAGCTTCTAGAAAGAATCAACCTTCGGTTTGACTTTGATTATGCAAATCAAAGGAGACTAATTGTACTGCAACATACGGCCTTATCATAAGAAAATAAAAATATGGGTTTATATAATAAACTTTTATGCTCCAAATCATTGACGCGGATAAGGATTTCTCAGAGTTAGACGTGTTAAAAGGTTAGGCATTCTGCTTTTCAGAAAGACGAGAACAAAAGGATAAGGTTCCAATTCCAAACATATCATTGTAATGGCCTACACCGCGTGGAGAAATCCCCAATGAGAAATTGTAACAAAGTGAAACTCTCGCTGCTTCCAACAACGCAATTATTTTCCACCCAAAAAACGCCTCTACAAGATCGATTCCACTATCCCCACTTACAATAATTGAGAACAAGCAAAGAGGGAGGGGGCTAGCACAGTGGCACAGTCACAATCTGGTGTGAACCTATAAACTCAATTTACTACAAGAAAAAGAATTAAAGAATAGGAAAAAGAAAACAACACCACTTAACAGACATTGCAACTGCGCCTGCAGAAGCCGGGCAGGTCCACTGTCCCGATCATGTAGGCTGGATTCTTTGTGCACTCTCCCAGAGCAGCCCACCTTGCACAGCTCTCATTCTGATCAGTGCAATTGCCCCCAGTGTGGTACACTTTATCAAAGGATGCGACACGAATCCACTTTGTGGCCGACCACTTCTCACCGTCTATGACTGGACATCCCGCATGGAGGCTCTTTGGGTCAGTTGTTGCATCAGTGAGAAGGTTGAAAAAGAGAAGGGCATCACCTTTTCTGGGTTTTACTGCATCCAGGAAACCAAAAGATTTATATGGAAGTTAAAGAAGAGTTGCAATGGATTTTGATTAAATAAATATTTTGTGGAGTTTACCGGCTATTCCACGCTGAGCACATTCTGACAAGGTGTCTTCTTTAACATGTGCTCCTCTATGATGTGGAAGCTCCTGGTTTGACAAAGACCGTGAATTAAGATGACATCAGTACAAATCCCTGAAACAATGTGGGAAAAACTTTCTTCTATTTCGGCCAAGAACTTCAGAACAGACAATGATATCTTTTAATTCACCAATGGAAATAGACTGGTGCATAACAGCATATACCCATGTGCCCATTAATAAACTAGTAACCAAACATATGCCAAAAGTGAAAATGCATAAACAGCTAGCAATTCAAGAGATAGCAGCACTGTTCGGTTAGGTCAAGTTAACAACTTCATTCACAAAAGAAAAATTGAGGGTCACTATGAGACTCAAACCCCGACCATCACTCGAACCCTGAGAAGAAATTAAATTGGCTTCAGTAGTCTAGTTACCTCAGCTAAAGGAAATACAGTTTCACCACCCTTCTCAACATCTGAAAGGTACATAAGAACAGTAGCAATACGATGCCCACCACGAATGGTATTAATATTGTCGGTGAAGTAATCGAAGTGGGGTTCATACTTTTGCCCATACTCATAATGTAGAACTTGGATGTCTTCGCCGTTCTCTGTATATGATAACAACACAATAATTAAAAATAATAACAATAACCATGAATCACAGTACATATTTTAAAGGAAAATGAAAGAAGAATTAAAAGCACATGACGAACTCTGCTCATGATGAATATGCTATAGCATAACCCGTCAATATGTGGACTAGGGAAACAAGAAAAATTAGGAAATTCAAACTAGATCTGCTAAGTGATCAAGAAGAAAAATAATTGAGATGCCCCCAAGTAAATTTGAAATAAATTACAGACCTTTTGGGATGAATGTCCAAGCAGCAATTTTATCCTCTATACCAGAAACAATCTCATCCTGGAATGGTAAATGGTATCAGAGAACAGAAGTAGGGAGTAAAAAATGGCATCTTAATCTGCTCTGATAAAGCCCATTGCATAACAAAACCAGTATCAGTGTGGCTTACTACTGCATGTGCTCTAATTTAAAATCCCAGCAAAATTGGAATCAGTAGCAGACAAAAAAAAAAAAAAAACAATTTGACATGCTTTGTGGAATCTCACCGCATGCCAGAATATCATGTCCTTCTTTTTTGTTTGGAAAGAGATGCACATTTATTGGAGCTGTTTAGAAACAAAATGATGGATCAAGATAAGGGAATCCGAACCTTTCCCTTGTTGATGAACATCCCAGAACTTGTACGAACCTCACTCAACACACTTTTTCCTGACAAGTTGTCAGCAACTGATGATCTTGTCAGCTCAGATTTAGCCTGACAAGAAAAAAGGATAAAAATTTAATATGTATACCAAGTTATAGGACTTGTATCTATGATCGTGATAGAATTATTACTGAACAGTTTACCAGTGATATCAAATGATCGCATTCTTCATCAGTCAGGAATCCTTCATAAACAAACGCTCTGAAAAGTTGGAAATTAGGATATAAGACAGTAAAAGCAAAATAAAAGTGAAAGCAGGGAATAGGACAGGAGAAGACCTAGGCTTGGCGGAGATCTGGCGTGATCTGGATGGATCGACCCCATCCGCATGAGGATGAGGGGAGGAGCTTATCGCTTCCTGGAGTAGATTGAAGAGTAGAAAAAGAAGAGAAATCCAGAAACTAGATTTGGATTCCATAATTTGGCTAGTGTGCGGATTCAGGTGGGGAGATTGATTTTGCTGATGTATGTTTGCCTCAAGGTCGAGGACTCGAGGGGATCGATCGAAGGACGGAGGAGCATGCGGCTATGCTGTAGGAATGCTATAATGGCATTTAGGCCCCCTATATTGGGTCTTAGCCCAGGCCTTTGAGAGAGAAGTGCAATAATTTGAGTCTCACCACTCTCCCCTCTGCAGTCTATAATGGGCCGATAGCAATAAAGAATAGTGGTAAATATTAAGGAATTTAGATCAATTTCATTTCATCTTCTTGCTCTATTTTCAGTTTTTTCTTTTTATTTGTGACAGAAAATTAGTTCTATACCCATTAAAACTTTTTAATTAAATATTTGTCTCATGTATTTCCCATTCTCAATCAGAAGTGTTTAAATTATAGATTAAAAGTAATTTAAAATAGAAAATGAGATTTGTACATGATGGGGCCTCCCCACCTCGGCTCAAGCCCACGACACCCCACTAGGGAAGGCCCAACCAATTCGGGTCCATTGCACATACAGACAGAATAGCTGAGATTAGCCATTTGAGCCACTATAAATACCTCTCTCTGTTTCCACAAGAGAGAAGTTTTAGATATTGGACCAATACTGAGCCAGGCTTCGTAAGATCTCTCTGCGATACACAGCCCAAAATCCCCTTAGTATTGGACCTTACAGTACCCTTCTCCGATGTAAATCCATAATTTTGAGATGATTTCACTGACGTGCAGGGGCGAATGTATATTGACCCCCATTTATTTTCAAAATTTCTGATGTTTCATAAATATTTATGTATAATTTAATAAAATTTGTTATAAATGCTGTAATTGACCCCCATATATCTCATAATTTTTTTATATTTGACCTCTGTATTCCTCTAAAATAAAAAAAAAATTACAACTGACCCCATATTTTAAAACTCTGCATTCGCCCCTGCTGATGTGGTTTCGCGTAAGATCCTCGTGGGAGTTGGGAGTTGGGAGCGGGCGGCCCATTTCTATGCCGGAAAAAGAGTAACCAGCCCATGTGGGTTATACTTAACGAGGTCTGCATGATTGCACTGCAGCAGGGGATGTGGTGTGGTGTGGTGTGGTGTGGTGTGGATCTCTCCCCCACGGAAAAGAAACAAACGACCATTGACTTGCAATTTGCCAGCACGGCCGATGTCAGTTAAATTACTACTTTTCTTTTTTATTTTCCTTCACTGCTCGTCCTTACTCGCGCATTCATTCCGTTCCCTATCAGAAACAGTAATTCCTCTCCGCCACAAACGGACTTATCTCTATCCAAACTCTCATTCCCGATGGCAATCTCCCCACACACACCAAAAACCATGGCCCCACCGCCCCCATCCCGACCCACATTCTTCGTCCCTAATTCTCGCGCGCGCACGTCGCTCATTCTCCCGCTTCACAACTATAATAATAGAACTTACTCCTCGTCTTAACAAGAACCGCTTAATTAATTCTTTGTTAAGCAGCGACATGGCAGAGCAGGAAGAAGAGGTTGTTGAGCAGCCGCAGGTGGTGGACTTCGGACTACCGGACTCTGTTCTGGCGGTGCTTCCATCCGACCCGTTTGACCAGCTAGATGTGGCGCGCAAGATCACGTCGATTGCTCTGGCGACACGTGTCGCGCGCCTAGAGTCTGAGTCCTCTCTGCTGCGTGCCACGTTAGCTGACAAGGATGACCTGGTTGCTGAGTTGCGGGCCCAGCTTGAGACGCTTGACGCTTCTCTGTCTGATCTGTCAAGTCAGCTTGCCAGAGTCGAGGAGGAGAAGGTACCTTTGATTTTATTATAATCAGAGCTTGGTATGTAGTAAAGCAATACTTTCATATGGTTATCAATTGATGTTATTTCTGTAAACTTCAGTTGGCTCATGTCAATTCCGGGAATATAATGCGACATAGTAGAGAATCAAGTAAAATTAAATTCACTAAACTAGAAATGATATTGGATGGGAATAGAGAGAATTTTGAAAACATAATCAGATATTCTCACTTCTCATAGAATGTGTGTTGTAATAGGGCTGTGTTGGAGGATGAATCTATATGGAGCAGTTAAGTGAATTTTACTTTATTTCAATTCAACTGGTATTGGCTTTATGAATGTGAATGTGAAAACTGAAAAGCAGTTTTGTTTGTATGTACAGGAGAGCCTTTTGAATGAGAATTTATCGTTGTCTAATACCGTGAAAAAGCTCAACAGAGATGTCTCCAAGGTGTGTTAATGAAATTTATTTTTTTCTAAAATAAGTGGCAATCAATCATCTACCTCTTTCATTTTACTGAAACAAAAGAGTAATGAAGCTTTTTTTTTTAAATTTAAACAAAAAATGTCTTATTAGGATACCCTTAGCAACATCGTATGTCAGATTTTTTTCCTGCTTTCCCATGTAGATGTTAAAATTCGATGAATTTTTGGGATTTGTGTGAAGAAAACTTGAAACAAAGAAATGTTTTGCTTGGTGAACTTCAAATAGTGAAAAGTAGAAAAATAGGTTTGGCAAAGAAAATGATTAAGTAAACCTACTGATCACGTTTTCAGTTAGAAGTTTTCAAGAAGACTTTAATGAAGTCCCTTCAGGAAGAGGATGAGACCCCTGTAAGTTTTTCTTTTACTTTTTTTTCTTAACTATAAAATTTACATCAGCATGGTTTCGATGATACATCCATCTTTATTTATTGATTGGTTTGGTGTAGCATGTCAAGCCACCTAGAGCTAAGGTCACAGAATCTTTGGATGAAGATATTGGACTCCCTGCTTTGAAAATATCATCAACAAAGAGTCAGTCATCAGAAGGTGCTGATTTAGTTTCGGAGGGAAGCAACTATGAACCAGAAGGTCATTATTTTTTTTGCAATTACTAAGATTATGTGGGTAAGTAGTACTGAAATTTTGGGGTCCCTATCGAATTAGAACACTTAAGGAACACCCCACCCATACACCCCCCAACCCCCCAACCCCCCAACCCACCAATTAAAGAACAAGGAAGAACCAAAAGTATTCGGCCTCAGAAGGCCTAAAAGCTGCTGTTCAGTTTTCCTTGCTGTGATTTCTTTGTTAACAAGTTTCTCATCCAAAAATTCAGTACTCGAAGTCCGATAAATATATAGCATTTATTTAAGTTTGATTGCTGGATCCACTTTATTGTCAATTATAGCTGAAAGTAGTCAATAATGCCAAGCTTGGTTCTTTGCATTTTGTATGTTTTCATCTTTGCAGTGCCAAAAGTAGGTAGAAGCCTTGGGCCTTTGGCTTCACAAGGCGGCACACCAAGAATGACCCCACCAGACTCACCAACTAGGGTTTCTGCTTCAGGGTCTCCAACAAGATCCTTTAGGGCTTCCTCTCCAAGGCGGCACTCCATCGCAGTCACGTCCGCACGGAATATGTATGATGATAGGTCGTCTCTATTTTCGTCCCTTCCGAGCCAGCACAACTCCATGACCTCTCCCTTTGACACTGCCAATCAAACAGGTTTTCCTCAAGTACCTTGTAATCAAGACATAGGGTTTCCAGTTAATTGTTAGATTAGCAACATCTTTGCATAATTGAAGCAACCTTGAAGCCATCAAACAGTGTCATGATAAAGAGTTGTTCTTGTTTTAGGTTTATGTACTTCAAGGTTTCAGTGAACTAATTGTAGACTTGTAGTCACCGGCAACTGTAACAGGACTTGTATTATTTGTAAAGATTGGTATCTCTTATCAATTATTCTTCTTTCCATGGCTTTGTTACAGTGTAACAAGAATTATATAACATACATATTATCTCAGTGGCACTCAATTTCAATTAGATACCACATGTTGTCACACATACATACTATCTTTAGGGCACAGGTAGCAGTTAATATATAATATCTTGAAATTTTATACATTTTAATATGTTTTGATCTGCTTCAGGACGGACAAGAGTTGATGGAAAAGAATTCTTTCGTCAAGTCAGGTCTGTATTTTTAGATACTTTGTGCCCATTTAATTTTTTTTGGAACCTGAAATGAGGACCAAAGTCCACCATCTAGTGCTGGCACTGAGTTACAATCGTGCTACCTCTCGCACATTAGGCAATGTCTTAGCCAATGGGTGGTAGGCATGATTTGTCCGTTTTAACCTTTTCTTGATTTCATTATTAGATTGCCCTAAAGAATATAGCCAGCTTCATTTGGAGGGATTGGCTTTAGCTCTTAATTGTTGAAAACGAAAAAAATTGGTGTCTATAAATAGTATTTTTAAGCAGCTAACAGATTGGTTTCTTTAACTTAACAGGAGCCGTTTGTCATATGAGCAGTTTAGTGCCTTTCTGGCCAATGTGAAAGAGTTGAATGCACATAAGCAAACAAGAGAGGTATATAATGACAAATGTTTACAGTTTTGAAAGTGGCACTGAACCTATGGTGTCTGATACTGAGATTGGTACTGAATATGTCAGACAGATTGTAGGAAACTGATGAATCCTGAATAATTCTTAACATTTTGTTACTTTTAGCATGTATTAATTATTTGTGGCATGGTGGAGGCATTTAATACTCAAGTTTCAGCTAGGGGAAAAAGGATAAACTATCAAGAAACCAAATAAGAGGATAAAATGAGTGGTAGAAAACTGATTAGGCCAGGCCCGCTACCAGTTCCTAACTGAACAGACCAAATCTTCAATTCTTTAATCCATTTAATACTTAAGGTTTGTTGCTCTAATTACAGGAAGCACTCAGAAAAGCTGAGGAGTTATTTGGTCAAGACAACAAGGACCTTTACACAATATTTGAGGGTCTGATCACTCGGAACCTACATTAGAGGTGAAAATTCGTTGGAGGCATAGCCTTTTGTCTAGTTTTGTTGTACAATATTATCATCTTGTATGTCTTATTTGTTTTGTTACAGTAATTATGAGTCTTCTCATTTCATGGGAAATGTACAAATTGTTACATCATAATTCTTTTTCAATGCATATAAGGAATTGTTAATATGGAACAGGGATATCTTCAGATTATTTGGTTGCAGCATTTTTCTACTGTGTTCAATCTTTGTGTTCATTCTCGTATAGAAGGATTTTCTTAAACAAGTTTTTAAGAGATGACAACTGAAACATATTATTACATAATTCACTAAGTCCACATACTACCTAACATAAGTTAGACGTGTCATTCGGCAAGTACTAAAAATCATCAAACTGAGTAAAAAGAAAGGTGTTCGACAAAGAGAGGATTATATTATTATAATCTAATGGCCGTCTCCAACTAAAACTTCTAAATTACAATTACTAATTTTGTAATCTGATTTAAGCATCTAGTACTCAGGGCAATCATCTGTAAAATTCAAATGAATAGTTGGTTATTTACTTAAAGTTATATATTGTAAGTAAATACCCAACTTCAATTAAAAATGGGATACTTTTGTTTCACAAATACTAGTGATCCATTTTGAAAATTAGTTACATTTTGTACATTTTTTGTTTTGTCCGAGCTGACAAACAAAATTAATAGCTTTTGAAAATTAATAGCTCTACTGGGTACTGTTAATCGAGCTGACAAACCCAATTAATAGCTTTTGTAAGTACACAATGACGGTTGATAAACCCAGTTAATTGTTTTCTTCTCTGAGCCTTGTGCTGAACAAGAGCAAAGGAAACCTTGGAGGCTATGTCATGGTAAAAGCAATAGCCTCCAACATTTACTGTTGGTGAACCTCGAAAATTTTGTCACGGTAGATGGCGTCTGACGTCTATTGGTAAACCTCGGAGTTGGAGGTTATGTATTGCCCAATAGGCTGCCTAACATGACTACATGAGCATGACATAAGATTAAACTTTGTGCTCTTCCCTGTACATAGCAGAAGTTCAAATGATTAATATCAGATTGAAGTTTTAAAGTAAACTGTTCATCTTAAGACGTGATATGAGGAGATATTCTTGGAATGGTTCAAGCAATTGCTGTTTGTACTCATTGATTTGAACAATAATTGCATCAAAAGGAAAGTTTATAAAACGTTGCTCAAAAGAGCAAAAAGCTAAACAGTTCCAGCTAAAAAGAATAATATCACAATTACAATCCAACAAAATAATAATCAAGTGTGCGGCCCTTTTTCGCGGCCAACGCGCGAGGCATCTGCGTCCTCGCTCACGGGGGAAGAAGATGTAGATACATCCCTGCGCGTGTTTGTGCGCTCAAGGACTTATTATTTTAGGTGATTGTGGGAACTTTTATTTTCCGACGGGCGCAAGCCCCCGCCGTTAATTACCCCGGCTCTCGCCTCGGGAACCTCTGATTAATGGGCTAAACTAATCGAAATACATGGATCAGATTTATGGTTTTACTTCTTCCTTCTAATTTATTATAATACATGCTTGAAATAACCCAAAGGTAAAACTTTGGATGATAAGACTAAAAACGTATGATCTAAAGTTAGAGAAACGTATAATTCCTCATAAATCAGAGATCGAGGACGTATAATCCTATTAATCTCACGGAGTTCGAATATGAAGCGCACTGCCAACTCGATACTCAAAGAACCAGAGATGTTTGATCTCTAGAAAGGTTCATGTCAAAGACAAGGACGTATAGTCCTAAACAGTCTATTAACCTTCCAAATCCCGAATCTGAAGTGCTATGACAATTCGAAACCTGAGAAAATTGGAGAATCAGGAACATATAATTCTTTATCGATTTCCAAAATGAGGTACATTAAACCTGAAGCGCACTGCCAGTTTAATGTTCTCGAAACATGATTTGATATGATTTGATATGTTGGTATGTTTTTACCAAGTTTTGGACTTATCTGCATATTTGGCATACTTGACCAAAGATTTGGACATATTTGCATATTTGACATATTTTATCAAGAGTTTGGACATATTTGTATATTTAGCATGTTTGGCCAGAAATTTGGGTGTATTTACATATTTGACATGTTTGGTCAAATGTTTGGGTTTATTTGCATATTTAACATGTTTGGTCAAAAGTTTGATCATATTTGCATATTTGACATGTTTGGTCAAATATTTGAACATATTTGTATTTTTGACATATTTGGTCAAATATTTGGGTATATTTGCATACTTGACATGTTTGGTCAAAGATTGGGACATATTTGTATTTTTGACATATTTGGTCAAATACTTGGGTATATTTACATATTTGACATGTTTGGTCAAATATTTGGACATATTTGTATTTTTGACATATTTGGTCAAATATTTGGGTTGATTTGCATATTTGACATGATTGGTCAAAGGTTTGGACATATTTATATTTTTAACACATTTAGTTAAATATTTGGGTATATTTGCATATTTGACATGTTTGGTCACATATTTGGACATGTTTGTATTTTTGACATATTTGGTCAAATATTTGGAAATACTTGGGTTTATTTGCATATTTTAAATATTTCAATTTGTTTTATCAAAATATGACAAAGTTTGGTTATTTTGAATATTTTGATTTGTTTTATCAAAATATAATATAATTTGATTCTTTTGATTTATTTTACAACATATAACATAATTTGGTTATTTTGAATATTTTTGATTTGTTTTATCAAAACATAACATAATTTGATCATCTTGAATATTTTGATTTGTTTTATCAAAATATAACATAATTTGATTATTTTGAATATTTTGATTTGTTATATCAAAATATAACATAATTTGATTATTTTGAATATATTTTTTTTTATTTGTTTTATTAAAATATAACATAAATTGATTATCTTGAATATTTTGGTTTGTTTTATCAAAATAGAACATAATTTGATTATTTTAATGTTTTGATTTGTTTTATCAAAGTTTAACATATTTAATCATTTTTTAATATTTTGATTTGTTTTATCAAAATATAACATAATTTAATTATTTTTAATGTTTGGATTTGTTTTATCAAAGTTTAACATATTTAATCATTTTTGAAAATTTTGGTTATTTTCAACATTTTTTTTAACATGATTTGATTATTTTAAAATATTTTTTGATTTTTTTATGACATATTTCAATTGTCCTTAAATATTTTGATTTGTTTTATCAAAATATGCATGATTTGATTATTTTGAAAATTGTTGATTTGTTTTATCATTATTTTCACTTTAGTTTTAAATATCCTATTTGTTATTTTGAATTTATTTTATACATATATCATATATCTTGAATTTTGTTTTATTTATAACATAAAAATAAAATAAAATAAAAAATTGACACATTATAGTCTCAAAAATATTTATAAATGAAATCATGATTTTTGATATATTTTTCATAATTTTTGGGCTTAAGAAATCATTTTTATTTGGTGTTTAAAGTTTATTTTCAAAACAGATTAATATGGGCCGTCAGATTCGGGCTCATGCATCAAGATCTGAACTTAAGTTCAGTTTTTAAAGCATCTTTTAAACTGGGCCGTTGGATCTCCGGCGCGCATCAAGCTTTTACTGCGCTATTTGAATTTCATCAAGATTCGCACTTTGAGATGCATCAATATTCGTGCTCATCCTCCCCGACACTGATCAAGGCCCTGCCGGCGTCGGATCTCCGATCAGGAGGCATGGCTGGCATCGCCGGGGCGTGAGGAGTCCATCGGTGGTGGTCTCGGCGGCGGCTTGGATCACCGGAGATGAGGGTAACCATTTGGTTTCGGTTGAGAAGTTGGCTGAGATGAAATTTTGAGGAATTTGAGCTGATTTTTGACAAATTAACTCGATTTCTTTGTCATATGGCATCGCCAGAGCATGTTTAACAAGTTTTTGAGATTTAATTTGGGTTTAATCCATCAATTTTGCAACTTTGGCCATTTGGTACAAAACTGGTTTCGGGACATTGGTACCAAATGGAATTTCATGGCTTTTCCTTACAATTTTCTTCCAATTAACCCTCCAAATAGTATCGTTTAGCATGTTGGAACATTTTGGATGATCAATTTCATCAATTTAGATGTGCATTGTCCTTTATGCATATTGGGTCATTTCTGATTTTATTTTCAATTTGGTTTTCTTTTGATTTAATCACATTCTTCTCAAATTGCATGTTTAAGTATGTTTATTTGGGACAATTGCATGTTTTAGAAAGGTTTTACACTAGATTTGCATGTGGATTTTATTTGTATGTAAGTTAATTTCATTTTTTCCTTTTCTGGCATTTATTCCAGAATTAACTCAGTTCTGATTTTTACAGATCTAATTTCAGAAATTCATAGAAAATCACAGAAAATACCAAAAATGGAGAAATTCATAGATAATCAGAAAGCATGTTTTTTGCATTTTTACCAGACTGGACAGAAATGCCTCTTCAGATTTGTTAAAAATCAAATTTGGCTTAACCTATGGATTAAAGCCTGGTTTAATTATTCTAAACCCTTTAAAACATCACATGAGGTGTCATAAAGGTGAATTAATCAAGAAATTTTGGATTTTTGAATCAAAAGAAGAATGAACTTCTCAGTTTGACCCAAAGTTGACTTTTTTGGAGTTTTTGACAGATGAGATTGTAAAATTCATAACAATTCACAGAAAATTCCAAAAATTATAAAATTTATGTGGTAAGTTAGTATAAACCTAATCTATGTGACTTTGAAATTTCATAAGAAATTAGCAACCAGGCTGAGAGATATGGATTGATCTCTCAGCTGGACAGAAACTGGAATACACTGGGTTCAAACCAGTATTGATGTACATTGCTTTTCCATTGCTCAATTATGATTTTGAGCTATCAAGCACATCAGAGAACATGAAAGAAGGAACTAAAGAGGGAAATAAAATCAATTTGCACCAAAATATCATATATTATAAGAAATTGAAATACAATACACATATAAAACATGAAATTTTGTTTCTCCATGGAATTTTGACAGCATAACAGCTTGTATAAAGCCATTATTGAGCTTTACACAGCTACTGCACATGTGCACAGAGCTTGAGAGAGAAAGGGGATGAGCATGTGCCCATTCCCATGGAACCAGATTGACATGTGCCAATTGGTTGGAGTATACTGTCAAATTCTATGGTGAACTCACCATGTTGTGCTCCTGAAACTCAAGCTCAGCCACCAATTGAGCCCTGGAAGGAGGGAGGCACATGTGTACCTCCCCAGCCAAAGGCTAGCCATCTCACCCAGCAAGGTGAGACTGGCCTCTTGGGCTCAATTGGGACTGAGCCAAGCTCAAGGCTTGGCTCCTCTATCCCTTACCTAGCTGTTCAAGACTTGATTTCTTCTCAGCTAAGCTTTCTTTTTGTGGAAATTGGGTTGAGTTTTGATTTTGGCAGAGTTTCAGCTATGTTGCTCTCTCTTCTTTTCTTCTTCTTCACTGGGGGTCTATTTATAGCCCAGAGGGGATGGTTTAAGCCTCAGGGCTGAGCTGGCATCATCCCAGCCGTTGGTTTGATCAAATGGCCAGGATTGAGCAAGCTAGGCCTGTGCTGGCCTGAGACTTGTCCTTGGAAGATTCCTCCAGCTTACTGGCGCTCAGAGCTCTCCATTGAGGTGCCTACACGTGTCCCTGACACAGGTCTGGGGAGAGAGAAGGAGCCGTTGGCTTTGTCTTCTTCCTTGGGTCAGTGTGTCATGCCTTTCGGGTGTGAGCATATCCCGAATATTCCTTGGCCTTGCTGGCGCTTGACATGTCACCAAGGTGTCACTAAGTGTGCCCAACGTGTCAATTTGGCTGCTTGAGTGCTGAGTTGTGCCAATTGACCACACCCAGATCAGACCCAGGTGCCAAGTGGTGCACATACCAATTGAGTGCTTTTCACCCCAAATTGGCACTTCAGACAGCGTCGTGGAGGTGTCTTGAAGCTTCTCCAGGTGTTGGCTTGGCCTCTCGAGCTCCCAATTGCCCTGTCACCTTCAAGGTCGAGATACTTTCTTCTTCGATTTTCTCCTTGTTTACTTTACTATTTTCAATGTTGTTTGTGGCATTGGACTCCCCTTAGGGTGTAGATTAAGTCCATAGAATGGTTTAAGCCAACTTGAACCATACACCCGAACTCCATTTTCGAAGCTCCAGTTGAGCTCTGGAGCTCGAGGAGGAAGAAAGGAGGGAGAGAGAGAGAAATTCAAAGGATTTCCCTCGCTTGGGTTAGGTGCACGTGAACCGTGCTTTGATTTCAAACCTATCAGAGGAGGAGAGCGCTTGCACCGCGCTCATCTCTCTTTCCCTTCTTTTCTATTCGCTGGCCAAAATAACTCTGGACGCTGGGCCCCCTTGGTAGTGAGATTGAAGGAGAGGGGCCCAGTCGTCAGGTTTAATGAGACACAGCCCCAGCGAAAAACTGAGGGTTGGGCTGTGGGCTTGGTCCTTGTGCACCAAAACGTATTGTCAGTGGTATGGTGCATGTGTACTGGGTCCACGCAAAGCGCCTTTAACACTTTGTGTGTATGACAGGCGGGTCCCAAGGGCAGAAGTCGTGTTTGAGCTCCCCAGATTGCACCCAGAACTATCTCCACTTCTGATTTTTGGTATTTTCTTTATTCTTTTTTCCATTTTATTTTATTCTTCATGCAAAAATCCATGAAAAATTACTGAAAAATCACAGAAAATATATTTCATGATTCTGTTATTTTGGGTAATATTTTTGGTATTTTTTTTGGTGTGAAATTAGGCATTAATTTCACTTAAATCATTAATTGTATATGATTAGGCATATTAATCTTATACAATTAATATTTTGGCATGATCATCCCAAAGAATCATTTTTTAATTCCAAGGGATAATATTTGGGGCATTTTTCATGAATGAAATTCATGATTTTGGATTTGACATGTTTAATTATATGAAATTGTTTCTTGATTTCATATAATTAGGGTTTTGTGCATAGATCTTTTTTGCATACATGTGTATATATTTTTTTTTTGAAGGAGGTTTGGTATGATTATTTCATGAAATTATTTTTTAATTTCAAGAAATAATTTTGGGATTTAATAAATAATGAGATTGAACATAATTTCATGATTTAATATTTGACATGGCTATTTCATGAAATTGTTTCTTTAATTTCAAGAAATAATTTTCACATATAGTAAATTATGAAATTGGATATAATTTCATAATTTCAAATTTTTGGTATAAAAATCACATGGAATTATATTATTAATTTCATGCAATTTAATTTGTATATTTTCTGACAACTTTTAAACAGCAAACATCAAGAACATGCTTTTTACTCAAAAAGGAATATATAATCAAGAGCAAACACTAAACAATTAACTGAAATCCCTAATTTCGCCACCATATGCTCCATGTTGCACTTATGAGTTATGACTCATCTAATCATCCAAAGAGCACATACATGAACAACTACAATTCAGAACTCGCAGGTTATCATTTGAACATATATTTTACAAAACAAAGTATAGCAAATCCATCTTTTTATGATCAAACATTGCAATATACAATCTGACCAGACTACCCTCTAACAAACAAGTTAGCAAATGTCCTCACATCTAGGTAATTTAATTTTAAAGTGTATCCTTCTTTTGAGATAAGCTGTCGGAATCATTTTTGTCATAAATCTCCATCCTAAAATACACATGAAAAAGGAACATAGAGAAAATGAATGTTCCATTACTTTTAGAGGGGCAGATGAGCTCAACAAAAAGCTGTCAAGGAATAATATTATCAGAATTCAGATTTATTCCTAGTTCTAACAAACTGAGTTAAGTAACTTTGACAGAATCTTTGAAGTAGTGCTGGTAAGGTATCCGTATCAAATTCCTCGACGTCAACCATAATTAAAAAAGACAATGATTTAAAAATTAAACTGTATGTAGCCAACACTATCATAATTAGAAGTACATCATGTAAAATTACCATACTGCCCATCATTTGAGGCTTAGTAAGAGTCTCAATTGGACGATGCCTTGTCACATTGCGTTAAATTTGGGTTATAAGATTATGGTTAAATTAGAAATTAGTGAAAGGGAGGGAGGAAATGAAACAACTCATTGCATTTCAGAAAGGAGAAGATAGAGAAGTTCTGAGATGGGAGGAAAACTTAGAGTGGTGATGTTTTAAATCAGTCCGTCTGTGCTGGTAGAAGTTTCGTAAAGATCGTAGCATAGAAAGCAAAAGGAGGATGAAATGTTTAGCTAAGGCTGAACCGAAGGATATGAACTTACACTCGAAACAATCAAAGAAAGTAAAGTACTGTTCTTTTGCAGTGAGAAAATTAACCTTAAATCGGAGCAGCAGTCCTGGAAGGGTCGAGCGAAGGGAAAGTTAGATGACAGCGCGTCTTTGTTATTATTAAATGTAAATGTATGGATGTGCATGATTTAAAAATATATCTTTGTCCAGTAACAAGCCACTTTCAAAAGACTGCAGTTGTCTGCTTGTTTTTCTCAAATTGGTTTTCCATTTCACAAATTTATCTCACACTTTCAAATGAAAGAAAAAAAATCCGGAATCCTTCCAACTGCTATTCTATACTCCCCACTAAATTGAAATCTTTTTTTGATTTAGATCCTAAGAATAATAGAATGATAACCAAACAATTTACAAAAAGCTTAGTATTTCAGTGGCAATAAAGAAAAACAAATTCACATTAAATAATAAATTAATATATTAAAAATTAAATAGTAGAACTTAGCATAACTTTGCAACTTCCGAATAAACATAAATAAACAAAAATTAATTACCAAAAATATGAAAAAAAATAACAGAACAGCTCAAACACAGAAAAAAAGAAAATTTAAAGAATCCCAAACACAAAATCGGCCTAGAGTTAATACTCCTGGACTTGACGAGATGATAAGAAAAATAAAAAGAATGTGGAGATCGGCAGACGGCCCAAAAAACAAAATCAAACTAAACAACACTTCAAAAAATGCCGCGTTTCCAACTTATAAAAATCGTAGAACATTATTATTTGAAGAAAGGCTGCGTTTCAACATTAAAATTTAAACAATTTATTTTTTTAATATTATTCTTGCCGAAAACGAAAAGTGATGTAATACAGAAATTTCTCAGGAGGTCGCCCATACTAGTATTATTCTTGTTGAAGCACACTTAACTGCGGAGTTCTGATGAGATTCGATGCAGTATTACTGGTATGATCGAATCCCACATAATAGGGGCGCAGGGAGGAAATAAGGGGAGTCGGCGAAACGAGAGGCGTGAGGCGCGGAGAAAAGGTAGGCGGCAACGCGTAAACGAAAACGAAAAGGAAAAGAAGGGAGGCAACACAATGATCTCCCACGAGGTCGCCCATCTTAGTACTTCTCTTGCACAAGCACACTTAACTGTAGAGTTCTCATAGGATCCGGTGCATTGATGTCGGTATGATCACATTCGACATAGCAAGGGCGTGGGGCTTGATAAGGGGAGTCGGCGTGTCCGGAGGCGTAAGGAACGAAGAAAAAGAAGGCGGGAGAGCAAAAAAGAAAATGAAAACGAAAAAAAGTTACGCAACACAATGACTTCCCAATAGGTCGCCCATCCTAATACTTCTCCTGCCCAGGCACACTTAATTGTAGAGTTTTGATCCTTAATTGTAGAGTTTTGATGGGATCCAGTGCATTAGTGCAGGTATGATCGCATTTGACATAGTAGGGCAGTGAGGGTAGATGTGGGGAGTTAGCTGGACCGGGAGGCACGAGGAGCAGAGAAAAGGGATGCGAGAGCGCAAAAATGAAAACGAAAAGGAAAAACGAAACGCAACATAGGGCTGTCAGGACGTCGCCCATCCTAGTACTACTCCTACTAGGCACACTTAACTGTGGAGTTCTGATGGGATTTGATACACTAGTGTTGGTACAATCGAATCCTACATAGTAGGGGGGCCGGGGCAGATAAGGGGACTTGACGGGCCCGGGAGGCGCAAGGATTGGAGAAAAGGGAGCCGACAGCATAAACACTAAATAAACATATTTTGTGGCTTATTTGCGTATTTGGACGATATTTGACTCAGAAATGAGGACAAATTTATTAAAAATATACTTAAACATACTCAAATGCGTTTTTAAATCATTTAATGTGATTTGAAGTGAAATATATGCCACGACTGTCAAATATAGCTTCAGAAATACTCATCAACATTAAATAAATATATTTGGTGGCTTTTTTGTACATTTGAACGATATTTGACTCAGAAATGATGCCAAATTGTTTAAAAATATTCTTAAACATGCTCAAATGCGTTTTAAAACCATTTTAATGCGATTTGAAGTGAAATATAGGTCATAACTGTTAAATATCGCTCCAAAAACATTCATAGACATTAAATGAACATATTTGGTGGCTTATTTGTGCATTTGGTGGATATTTGACTCAGAAATGAGGCCAAATTGGTTCGAAATGTGGTTAAGCATGCTCAAATGCGTTTTTAAA
Source organism: x Bolboschoenoplectus mariqueter (assembly GCA_037678475.1). NCBI lineage: Eukaryota > Viridiplantae > Streptophyta > Magnoliopsida > Poales > Cyperaceae > x Bolboschoenoplectus > x Bolboschoenoplectus mariqueter. Next base: position 18,153 of record CM075236.1, on the reverse strand, counting down.
ACCTTTTAATGCGATTTCAAGTGAAATATAGGTCATAACTGTCAAATATCGGTCCAAAAATACTTATAAATGAACATATTTGGTGGCTTATTTGTGCATTTGAACGATATTTGACTCAGACTTGAGGCCAAATTGATTAAAAATGTGCTTAAACATTCTCAAATGCGTTTTTAAACTATTTTAATGTGATTTGAAATGAAGTATACGCCTTAACTATCAAATATTGCTCCAAAAACAGTTATAAACATTAAATGAATACATTTGGTGGATTCTTTGCGCATTTTGACGATATTTGATCCATAACTGAGGTCAATAATTAAAAATATGCTTCAACATGCTCAAATTCGTTTTTAAACCATTTCAATACGATTTCAAGTGAAATATAGGTCATAACTGTCAAATATCGCTCCAAAAATATTCATAAACATTAATTGAACATATTTAGTGGCTTATTTCTGTATTTGGAAGATATTGGAATCAGAAATGAGGGCAAATTGATTAAAATGTGTTTAAACATGCTCAAAAGCGTTTTTAAACCATTTTAATGCGATTTGAAGTGAAATATAGGCCACAATTGTTAAATATCGGTCCAAAAACCCCCATAAACATTAAATGAACACATTTGGTGGCTTTTTTGTGCATTTGGTGGATATTTGACTCAGAAATTAGACCAAATTGGTTCAAAATGTGGTTAAGCATGCTCAAATGCATTTTTAAAACCTTTTAGTGCAATTTCAAGTGAAATATAGCTCATAACTGTCAAATATCGGTCCAAAAATACTTACAAATATTAAATGAACATGTTTGGTGGCTTATTTGCGAATTTGGACGATAGTTGACTCCGACTTGAGGCCAAATTGATTAAAAATGTGTTTAAACATTCTCAAATGCATTTTTATACTATTTTAATGTGATTTGAAATGAGGTATATGTCTTAACTGTCAAGTATTGCTCCAAAAATAGTCATAAACATTAAATGAATATATGGTGGATTATTTGCGCATTTCGACGACATTTGACTCAAAAATGAGGCCAAAGTAATTAAAAATATGCTTAAACATGCTCAAATTCGTTTTTAAATCATTTTAATGCGATTTCAAGTGAAATATAATTCATAACTATCAAATATCGCTCCAAAACTACTCATAAACATTAATTGAACATATTTGGGGCTTATTTCTGCATTTGGAAGATATTGGAATCAGAAATAAGGGCAAATTGATTGAAAATGTGCTTAAACATGCTCAAATGCGTTTTTAAATTATTTTAATGCGATTTGAAGTGAAATATAGGTCATAACTGTTAAATATTGCTCCAAAAACACCCACATTAGATTAACATATTTGGAGGCTTATTTGCGCATTTGGAGGATATTTGACTAAGAAATGAGGTCAAATTAGTTCAAAATGTGGTTAAGCATGCTCAAATGCGTTTTTAAAGTATTTTAATGCGATTTCAAATGAAATATAGGTCGTAATTGTGAAATATTGCTACAAGAATACTCATAAATGTTAATAAACATATTTGGTGACTTATGTGTGCATTTGGACAATATTTGACTAAAAAACGAGACAGGTTGATTAAAAATGTGCTTAAACATGCTCAATGCGTTTTTAAACCATTTAATGTGATTTTAAGTTAAATATAGGCCACGACTATCAAATATAGCTCCAAAAACACTCATAAACATTAAGTAAATATATTTGGTGGCTTATTTGTACATTTGGACGATATTTGGCTCAGAAATGAGACAAAATTGCTTAAAAATATGCTTAAACATTCTCAAATGCGTTTTTAAAGCATTTTAATGCGATTTTAAGTAAAATATAGGTCATAACCGTCAAATATCATTTCGAAAACACTCATAAACATTAATGAACATATCTGATTGTGCGGCCCTTTTTGGCGGCCCACGCACGAGGCATCGGCGTCCTCGCTCACGGGGGAAGAAGGTGCAGGTACATCCCTTCGCGTGTTTGTGCGCTTAAGGACTTATTATTTAGGTGATTGTGGGAACTTTTATTTTCCGACGGGCGCAAGCCCCCGCTGTTAATTACCCCGGCTCTCGCCTCGGGAACCTCTGATTAATGGGCTAAACTAATCAAAATATATGGATCAGATTTGTGGCTTTATTTCTTCCTTCCAATTTATTATAATGCATGCTTGAAATAACCCAAAGGAAGAACATTGGATAATAAGACTAAAAACGTATGATCTAAAGTCAGAGAAACGTATAATTTCTAATAAATCAGAAATCGAGGACGTATAATCCTATTGATCTCACGGAGTTCGAATATAAAGCGCACTGCCAACTCGATACTCAAAGAACTAGAGATGTTTGATCTCTAGAAAGGTTCATGTCAAAGACAAGGACGTATAGTCCTAAACAGTCTATTGACCTTCCAAATTCCGAATCTGAATCGCTTTGCCAATTCGAAACCTGAGAAAATTGGAGAATCGGGAACACATAATTTCTTTATCGATTGCCAAAATGAGGCACTTTAAACCTGAAGAGCACTTCCAATTTAATGTTTTTCGAAACATAATTTGACATGATTTGATATGTTGGTATGTTTTTACCAAGTTTTGGACTTATCTGTATATTTGGCATATTTGACCAGAGATTTGGACATATTTGCATATTTGACATGCTTGGTCAGTAATTTGGGCATATTTGCATATTTGACACGTTTGGTCAGAAATTTGGGCATATTTTTATATTTAACATGTTTGGTCAGAAATTTGGGTTTATTTGTATATTTGACATGTTTGGTCAAATATTTGGACATATTTGTATTTTTCACATAATTGAGGTTTGTGTTTGGGGTTCGGGGTTTTTGGGTTTGGAGTTTGGGGTTAAGGGGTTTGGGGTTGGGGGTTCGGGGTTTGGGGTTGGGGGTTGGGGGTTGGGGGTTGGGGGTTCAGGGTTCAGGGTTCAGGGTTCAGGGGTCAGGGGTCAGGGGTCAGGGGTCAGTGGTCAGAGGTCAGGGGTCAGCGATCAGGCGTCAGGGGTCAGGGTGCAGGGGTCAGGATCCCGGGTCCAGGGTCCCGGGTCCAGGGTCCAGGTTCCAGGGTCCAGGGTCCAGGGTCCAGGGTCCAGGGTGCAGGGTCCAGGGTCTTGGGTCCAGGGTGCAGGGTCCAGGGTGCAGGGTTTAGGGTACAGGGTTCAGGGTTTAGTGTTTAGGGTTTAGGGTCGAGGGTCGAGGGTCGAGGGTCGAGGTTCGAGGGTCGAGGGTCGTGGGTCGAGGGTCCAGGGTCCACGGTGCAGGGTTCAGCGTCGAGGGTCCAGGGTCGAGTGTCGAGGGTCGAGGGTCGAGGGTCGAGGGTCTAGGGTTCGGGTGCAGGGTGCAGTGTGCAGGGTGCAGGGTTTACTGTTTAGGGTTTATGTTTGCTGTTTAAAAGTTGCCAGAAAAATACACAAATTAAATTGCATGAAATTAATGATATAATTTCATGTGATTTTTATACCAAAGATTTGAAATTATGAAATTATGTTCAATTTCATAAAATTATTTCTTGAAATTAAAGAAACAATTTCATGAAATAGCCATGTCAAATATTAAATCATGAAATTATGTCCAATCTCATGATTTATTAAATCCCAAAATTATTTCTTGAAATTAAAAAAAAATAATTTCATGAAATAATCATACCAAACCCCCTTCAAAAAATATATACACATGTGTGCAAAAAAAATATATGCACAAAACCCTAATTATATGAAATCAAGAAACAATTTCATATAATTAAACATGCCAAATCCAAAAATCATGAATTTCATTCATGAAAAATGCCCCAAATATTATCCCTTGGAATTAAAAAATGATTCTTTGGGATAATCATGCCAAAATATTAATTGTATAAGATTAATATGCCTAATCATATACAATTAATGATTTAAGTGAAATTAATGCCTAATTTCACACCCAAAAATACCAAAAATATTACCCAAAATAACAGAATCATGGAATATATTTTCTGTGATTTTTCAGTAATTTTTCATGGATTTTTGCATGAAGAATAAAATAAAATGGAAAAAGGAATAAAGAAAATACCAAAAATCAGAACTGGAGATAGTTCTGGGTGCAATTTGGGGGATGTGCAACACTCTGGGTGCAATCTGGGGAGCTCAAACACGACTTCTGCCCTTGGGACCCGCCTGTCATACACACAAAGTGTTAAAGGCGCTTTGCGTGGACCCAGTACACATGCACCATACCACTGACAATACGTTTTGGTGCACAAGGACCAAGCCCACAGCCCAACCCTCAGTTTTTCGCTGGGGCTGTGTCTCATTAAACCTGACGACTGGGCCCCTCTCCTTCAGTCTCACTGCCAAGGGGGCCCAGCGCCCAGAGTTATTTTGGCCAGCGAAAAGAAAAGAAGGGAAAGAGAGGTGAGCGCGGTGCAAGCGCTCCCTCCCTCTGACAAGCCCGAAACCAAAGCACGGTTCACGTGCACCCAACCCAAGCGAGAGAAACCTTTTGAATTTCTCTCTCTCTCCCTCCTTTCTTCCTCCTCGAGCTCCAGAGCTCAGTGGAGCTTCGAAAATGGAGTCTAGGTGTACAACGCGAGTTGGCTTAAACCATTTTAGGGACTTAATCTACACCTTAAGGGGAATTCAATGCCACAAACAGCATTGAAAATAGTAAAGTAAATAAGGAGAAAATCGAAGGAGAAAGTACCTCGACCTTGAAGGTGACAGGGCAATTGGGAGCTCGAGAGGCCAAGCCAACACCTGGGGGAGCTCCGAGATGCTTCCACGACGCTGCCTGAAGTGTCAATTTGGAGTGAAAAGCACTCAATTGACAGGTGCACCACTTGGCACTCAAGTCTGATCTGGGGGTGGTCAATTGGCACAACTCAGCACTCAAGCAGCCAAATTGACACGTTGGGCACACTCAGTGACACCTTGGTGACATGTCAAGCGCCAGCAAGGCCAAGGAATATTCGGGATATGCTCACACTCGAAAGGCATGACACACTGACCCAAGGAAGAAGACAAAGCTAACGGCTCCTTCTCTCTCCCCAGGCCTGTGTCAGGGACACGTGTAGGCACCTCAATGGAGAGCTCTGAGCGCCAGTTAGCTGGAGGAATCTTCCACAGACAAGCCTCAGGCCAGCACAGGCCTGGCTGGCTCAATCCTGGCCACTTGATCAAACCAAGGGCTGGGATGATGCCAGCTCAGCCCTGAGGCTTAAACCATGCCCTCTGGGCTATAAATAGACCCCCAGTGAAGAAGAAAAGGGGAGGAGAGAGCAACATAGCCAAAACTCTGCCAAAATCTCAACTCCACCAATTTCCACAAAAAAAAAGAAAGCGAGCTGAGAAGAAACAAGTCTTGAATAGCTAGGTAAGGGACATAGGAGTCAAGCCTTGAGCTTGGCTCAGTCCCAATTGAGCTCAAGGAGCCAGTCTCACCTTGCTGGGTGAGATGGCTAGCCCCATGGCTGGGGAGGTGCACATGTGCCTCCCTCCTTCCAGAGCTCAATTGGTGGCTGAGCTTGAGTCTCAGGAGCTCACATGGTGAGTTCACCATGGATTTTGGCAGCATACTCCAACCAATTGGCACATGCCAATCTGGTTTCATGGGGATGGGCACATGTTCATCCCCTTTCTCTCTCAAGCCCTGTGCACATGTGCAGTGGCTATATAAAGCTCAATAATGGCTTTATACAAGCTGTAATGCTGTCAAAATTCCATGGAAAAACAAAATTCCATGTTTTATATGTGTATTGTATTTCAATTTGTTATAATATATGATATTTTGGTGCAAATTGGTTTTATTTTCCTTTTAGTTCTTTCCTTCATGTTCTCTGATGTGCTCAATAGCTCAAGTTCATAATTGAGCAATGGAAAAGCAATAAACATCAATACTGGGTTGAGTCCAGTGAATTCCAGTTTCTGGCCAGCTGAGAGATCAATCCATATCTCTCAGCCTGGTTGTTAATTTCTTATGAAATTTCACAGTCATGTAGATTAGGTTTATACCAACTTACCATATAAATTTTATAATTTTTGGAATTTTCTGTGAATTGTTATGAATTTTACAATCTCATCTGTCAAAAACTCCAAAAAGGTCAACTTTGGGTCAAACTGAGAAGTTCATTCTTCTTTTGATTCAAAAATCCAAAATTCCTTGATTAATTCACCTTTATGACACCTCATGTGATGTTTTAAAGGATTTAGAATAATTAAACCAGGCTTTAATCCATAGGTTAAGCCAAATTTGGTTTTAATAAAGCTGAAAGGGCATTTCTGTCCAGTCTGCTAAAAATACAATAATCATACTTTCTTTTCACTCAATTAATCTAAAATTTCATGGGCATCTAGAACAAGTCTTAATGCACTCACTCATCAAATTTTACCATTTTTGGTATTTTTTGTGATTTTCTGTGAATTTTTGAAATTGGGTCTGTCAAAATTGAAATTGAGTTGGCTCTGGACCATTACCAGAAAAGTGCAAAAATGAAATTAACTTGTGTTCAAGTGAAATTCATGTGTGAAATTGATATAAAACCTTTCTAAAACATGTAATTGACCCAAATGAATATAATCAAACATGCAATTTGAGAAGAATGTGATGAAATCAAAAGGAAACCAAATTGAAAATAAAACCAGAAATGACCCAATGTGCATAAAGGACAATGCACATCTAAATTGATGAAATTGATCATCCAAACATGTTCAAACATACTAAACGACACTGTTTGGAAGGTTAATTGAAAGAAAATTGCAAAGGAAAGCTATGAAATACCATTTGGTACCAAAGCCCCGAAACCAGTTTGGTACCAAATGGCCAAAGTTGCAAAATTGATGGATTAAATCCAAATTAAACCTCAAAAACTTGTTAAACATGCTCTGGCGATGCCATACGACAAAGAAATCGAGTTAATTTGTCAAAAATAAGCTCAAATTCCTCAAAATTTCATCCCAGCCAATTTTTCAACCGAAACCAAGTGGCTACCCCCATCTCCGGCGATCCAGGCCGCCGTCGCCGCCGAGACCACCACCGATGGACTCCCCACGCTCTGGCGATGCCAGCCATGACTTCTGATCGGAGATCCGACGCCGGCAGGGCCTCGATCAGTGTCGGAGAGGATGAGCACGAATATTGATACATCTCAAAGTGCGAATCTTGGTGAAATTCAAACAGCCCATAGAAGGCTTGATGCGCGCCAGAGATCCAACGGCCCAGTTTAAAAGATGCTTTAAAAACTGAACTTAAGTTCAGATCTTGATGCATGGGCCCAAATCTGACGGCCCATATTAATCTGTTTTGAAAATAAACTTTAAACACCAAATAAAAATGATTTCTCAAGCCCATAAATTATGAAAAATATATCAAAAATCATGATTTCATTTATGAATATTTTTAAGACTATAAAATGTCAATTTTGATTTTATTTTATTTCTTTTTTTTTTATATTATAAATAAAAGAAAATTCAAGACATATCATATATGTATAAAATAAATTCAAAATATCAAATGAAATATTTTTTAAAATAAATGGAAATTATGTCATATGAAAATGCTCAAAACAAATAAATTCTTTTTGATAAAATAAATCAAAATATTCAAAATAGTCAAATTATATTATATTTTGATAAAATAAATAAAGATATTCAAAATAATCAAATGATATTATATTTTGATAGAAATAAATAAAAATACTCAAAATAATCAAATGATATTATATTTTGATAGAAATAAATAAAAATACTCAAAATAATCAAATTATTCATAACAAATGAATTCTTTTTGATAAAATAAATCAAAATATTCAAAATAGTCAAATTATATTATATTTTGATAAAATAAATAAAGATATTCAAAATAATCAAATGATATTATATTTTGATAGAAATAAATAAAAATACTCAAAATAATCAAATTATGTTATATTTTGATAAAACAAATCAAAATATTCAAAATAGTTAAATTATGTCATGTTTTGGTAAAACAAATGAAAATATTCAAAATAATCACATTATGTTATATTTTGATAAAACAAATCAAAATATTCAAAAATGGTTAAATATGTTAAAACAAATCAAAATATTCAAAAATGATTGAATTATGCTATATTTTGATAAAATAAATAAAAAAAAAATATTCAAAAATGATTAAAAATATGTTATATTTTGATAA